>CM028132.1:191592500-200705000 GCA_016271365.2 Neoceratodus forsteri | reverse complement strand
ATCACTCCACCATATTCTGAAATGTATAAATTGACTTTATTTTGAGTACATTTGTAGTAGAATCACAACATCTTATCAAGGAAGTACAATAGCTCAGTCTGCAAGGGTGTGATCCCCATATCTTATTCTGATCATTCATTAGTTCCAAAGTCCTAGAGTATAATGACTGTTCAAATTTTGTCACAGCTGTGGAGGTGGGGATATGATTCTTTTATCCTCTATTCTGTCAGTTCTTTGCATTTTTGTTGTACATATTTTGTCACAATTTATGGACTTTTACATGACCATGACCTATGTATCATTTTCTGTGCTCCAGGCACTGAGCTCATGCCTTCATTCTTGTTACTAATGTTGCCAAGATATATTAGGAACATGAGTAGACCTATTATGAGTCCTTCTAGACTGTTCTTGCACTAACTAGTCAGTGATCAAATCAGTCCAACTATTCATGTAATTATCAAATAGTTTCTTAAACCATCTATGTTTGGTGCAGTAACAATGGGACCTATGCACTATGCCAATGTGCCATGTACTCCGGGCATGTAGGCATAGATACACAGGAATGCTGTGCAGTGGGGGTCCCATGGATCCCCAGTGTAATTTACCATAGGTGCGCTGGTCAGGTACATACTCGATTCCCTGGCCACACGGCAGCTCTATGCCAGGGCAGTCTGGGGGAGTGGGACAGAGGTGTGCCCACACTTTGTGCCATTCACAAAGGTGCATAGTGCTGCTCACAGGGGTGTGTAGGAGGGCACTGGATGTGGCAGGGGAGACCCTGCCCTAACTGCTGTATGCACCGCATGCACACAGAACCCATACCTGGACCAGGTAGCTGGTTGCAACCCCCCCAAACAGAACCCCTGACTGGTCCTGGCACATGGTGTAGACCCCCCACAACAGAACTCCCACCCCATCCAGTATGCCAGACCCCTCCCTACACACACCAGTGTCCCATCCCCAAAAGTGATAAACCCCCAACACACATCTATGCCCCATCCCGATAAATGAGCACCTCCACAAACAACTGTATCCTGTCACCATATTCCAGACCCACCCACATCAGTGCCCCCTCCCTGTACATGTAGGCATGAACACCCCCCAAAGCCCCATCATGGTAGATCCTCCCACTACATCACAACATGAACACCCACAACCCCATTTCCCAGTTGGTGGTCAGTGGCCTCTTCCCCCACCCCTATGTGGCACTGACACCACAACCTCAGATCCCCCATACTTGTAAGTCACTGCCACAGAGAAGGATGGTGAGTGGCACATCCCTTTTCACACCACTTTGGCCGCCTGCCATCCAACTGATGCTTTGAGCATACTGCTGATTTAAAGGCAATATTTCTGGCATCAGTTGGACTGCAGACAACTGAGGTGATGTGCGGAGAGATGTGCTGCTTGCCTTCCACCTCTGCAGTAGCTTTCTTCTGTGGGCCCTGCATGAAGACATCACATCTGAGCTCATCTGATCAGGGGAAGGGGTGGGCATTAGGGTTGACAACCCCAAGGAAGATTCCACCACTGATTCACCAGTACTCCGTAGACCCAAATCCCTAAAGTTTTTTCATTTCCCTTCTTTGTGTGCTTTGTGTTCTTCAACCCTAAAGCCTGCACTAACAGTTTTTTGTAATGAATTTCGCTTCTTTTTCTGATAATCAAATTGTATCCTCATTTGTGCAGGCCCATTTCAGACCTGCACAAAATGAGATAAATACAATATTGGAGATAGTTCTGACCCAGTGCATGGGTCTAGTAGGTGGCCTCAGCATGCATGTCAGCACTTTGTGGGGAAAACTCCCTGACCCAACACAGGATGTTGTGTCTGCACCAAAATACTGCTCCTTTCCTACTCAGGCCAGGCTGCTGAAGTTGCTATAGCACCTTCTCCATCAGCCTTGTCCCATTAAACTGGCTCACTGAGTTGAAACCTGAACTCAGATCACTGGCATGGTAAGGCAACATGGTAACCAAGTGGTGAAACGGACATCCCGACAAACGTTACTTACTGAATTCTTTGATTTTTTAATATTTTAACTTCACACTTTCAACATAGTCTTCTTATGAACCCACCTCATTAACCTGGTAGGTGGAAATGTTCAAATCCCCTGCAGAAACGCCATTCCATACCACAGATGGGAAAACATTTTGGGCAGGATGTGAAAAATGACAGCTGTAATGTTCATGAGGTGGTATGAAAAAAATGGCTATGTTGAAAATTTGGAGTCAAAATATCAAAAATTAACAAAGTTATGCACATGTGGACAAGCATTTCAATATACACTCCTAACTTGGGCATTTTTAGGAATTTTTTCACCAAATTTTCAACATGGCCTTTTTGGGACCCCACCTTATGAACACTGTCAGTGAGATTTTGTTAGTCATCCTGAGAGGGGAATTTGCACAGAGACTATGAAATCACCTTCCGGGCCCAACTAACAAAATATCACTGACAATGTTCATGAGGTAGGGTCCCAAAGAGGGCATGTTAAAAAATTTGATTAAAATAATTTCATGACAATTGACCAAGTTATGAACATAAGTTCAAGATGCCATTGAAATACACTATACAGCACTTGCCTTTATTCTTCAGTTCATGATTCAGCATGGAAGCATGCAGACATGTCTTGGTTCATAGAGGATGACAGCGTATGACCTCAGAAGAAAAGTGTAGGGTAAGAGGGGGTGGGATGGTGGGTACTCATTGGGAGGGTTGTGATGTAGGGATGGGAATGGTGGTTATGATGAGGGACCATTTTCTTTATTTCACATTTAAAATAAGGATGTTGGGGGACTGTTTTATTTCTCAGAACAAAAACAATCAAGAAAGCTATTTTGGGACACTGGGGGTGGGCTTCCCAGTATCCCACTCTGCTGGGGGTGGATTGTAAAGTTGATACAGGGATTGGGCCCCCTGATGTTAATAACTATATGAACAACAACAGGCTAGGGGGCGTGGAGGGGGATACAGTAAAAAAAAGAACATAATAAATAAAGCTACATCGGGACACTGCGGTGGGCTTCCCAGTGTCCCATACTGCTGGGACATGGCTTGTAAGTGCTGACACAGGGATTAGGCCCCCTGATGTCAACAACTATATTTTAAAACAGTGGGCTGGTTGGGGGTTACAGTACAGGCAGTGACCGGTTTCAGTATACAAAATAGGTGATGTATACTGGTACTAACTTTATTCAAGTAAAACACACAGTGCATGTTAAAAACATGTCAGTTTCTTATACTAAATCAGTTGATTTTCTTTAAGCAACTGAAAGTTTTTTAAGGTGCGCTGTGTATTTTACTTAAGTTACTATCGTTATACGGCACCTGTTTTATATAGTGCACCTTTAAGTTATATGACTATACAGAGGGGGAGAGAGAGAGAGAGATGAGAGTGCCCTCTTGAGTACCAGAGATGTGCACCAAATAAGCAGGAGTCACAACACAGGGGGTTATATTAAGGTCTTAATGAAACATAATACAAAAACAGATTGATTATTAAATGACACATAATCAAGCATTGCCATTGATCTGGGGATTGTTATACGTGTCATATCATATACTGTGGTGTTCTACTATGTGAATCACCACCACATATGATACGACACACATAAATAAATATGACAACAGGACAGGCTTTTGAAAATATTCAGCTATCCTTAGACTGTTGATTTTTTAAACTGCGCATGCTCACAAATGAAACTGTCTTCTTAAATAATTTAAAAACTACTTAACTGTGAGAGTTAAAAAGCACAAAATCACGTACCTTGGGCCATACTCTTTTAAGCCTGAAAGTTTCAGGTTTCAGATCAGCTCAGCTGTGAATGTCTTTTGTACCCGACCAGGAGCTAGCAGTCTCTGTATTTAATAACTGCCTCTCCGAGATCCAAGACTGGATGAGTGCTAATTGGTTAAAGCTGAATGCCAACAAGACTGAAGTGTTGGTTGTGGACACAGGGCATCAAGTTAAGAGGCCCACAGTAGGACAGGTGACTGGGCTCGTACTAGGAAGCTGCCTACTGAGAGCTACTGACCGGGTGCAGAGTCTGGATGTTATTCTTGATGAGGGACTGACTTTGAAACATCAGGTGTCATCTGTTGTCAAGACCTTATTTTATTATCTGAGAAATATCACCCGGATCAAGCACCTGGTCCCACCTGCTGATTTTCTACATTGTCACATGCCTTTGTGACCTCCCACCTGGACTACTGTAACTCCCTGTACCTAGAGCTGCCAGGGGTAGAGATCTGCCAGCTACAGTTAGTGCAGAATGTGGTGGCCAAGCTACTGACCGGGCTTTCTTGATTTAGTCACATTACACCTGTGCTGCATGAGCTGCACTGGCTCCCATTTCAATGGAGAATTATCTTCAAGGTCGGTTTAATGACCTATAAAGCCCAGCACAGTCTGGGACCACTCTACCTGCAAGATCTTCTGTGCCCTTACCACCAACTTTTGCCCACTCCACCAATGAGGGATTGCTAGAGATTCCCAGCATGCAGTTGAAATCATCTGGTACACACTCTTTCACTTATGCAGACCCAACCCTGTGGAACTCTCTACCTCACTGGATTGGAGAGCGCCAGATGGTGGAGAGTTTTAAGACTGCTCTGAAGACTCACCTTTTTAATCTCACCTTTTTGTAATGGCCCAGTTAATTCTATTGTTTTACTGTTGCTGGATTTCAATTATTTTATGTTCTTTTGCTGGTATTGTTCTTTGATATGTAAAGTGCTTTGATTTTAAGAATTGCATTATACAAATAAAGTATTATTAAATCCTTGTATTTTTTCAGTTACTGGAAAGAAAAAAAAGTCTTAAAAATTGAGACTAACGTTTTTGCACCTCTGTAACTTTGCCCCCACTGAGCCAATCTTCATGAAATTTTCAGGATTAAGAGATCCTGGCACAAAGGCTGTGCTTTCAACATTTCATGTAAATCAGCTCAATGGGGAAGTTATTAAGGTGCAAAAATTGAGGTTTAACATTTACTTGCCTACTTAACCCTAATATACAGGCACTATTGTGTCTGTATAATATTTATGTGTGTGTGTGTGTATATATATATATATATATATATATATATATATATATATATATTCGGTGTTAGGGTTGAAAGCCCCCTTGGACCCCTCCAGCCTACACCCCAACCCGGCATCGGGGTGCGCGTTAGGTCGTTGACTAACTCTCACCCCATCACATGTGTGAAGAAGCAGAGGTACAGGAGAATGGGGTGAGAGTGAGGGCACCGAATTTCCTCACTTTTGTCATTGTGGAACAACCCTAACTAATGCATTAAATGGATTTTTTTGCCTCTAATTTCCCTTCTTTTTGAGAAGTATAATGATAAATAGCGAATGTAATGTGTCAGCGGGACCGCGGGGCCCTTTGGGCCCCACTCTCCTGCCACATGATGTCTTGTCACATAGTAACACGATGCCCGCAAATGCAAATGGTAATGCGCATGGTGACGCAAAGCAAAACAGAAAGATAAACAGTACTGTAGATTGAAATGGTTAAAATAATGCAAACACCAGCACAAATGGAAACATGAAGGGTAAAGTACATGGTGCCGTAGACAGGAACAGTAAGTGAAATGGTTATGGAACTGCAAGCAGAAGCGGTAAGGGTAACAGTAATGTAAGCGCACAGGCTAGTTTTCTCCAAAAGCTGCATAGAGAAAGACAGTGAGTACAAAGAATGTATGCATAATAATGGGTCTCAGAGCAGAAAATGAGGAGTTGGAATAGTAAATTGCTTATATCTCAGGAACCGTATGACGCAGAAAAAAAATGTAAAAGTCTTATGATTTATGACTTTCCTAGCTAGTTTTGTACTTAGCCCCTAGTAGGGGGCTAAGTTCTTTTCCGAGATACAGGCCCTGAAAGGCGCGGTGAATGCTGTAATGTTATCCTATGGGAAAAAAAGAGAAGTTCAGTGTGCCATAACTTTCACTCCCTGTAATATTTTTTCAACAAACCAGTGAAAGGCACATCTGTGGGATGTTGGCTGTCTTCTCTCCAAATTTCAGCCCGAAAGACCAAACTGTTATTTTGCAGCAGGACGGCAAAGAATTCCTGTAATGTGCCATAACTTTGCTGCCCTGTAATGTTTTTTCACCAAAACACTGAAAGACACATCTGTGAGATGTTGGCGATGTTCCCTCCAAATGTCAGCCCAAAAGACCAAGCCATTCTTTTGCAGCACAGTGCCAAAGAATTGCTGTCATTTTCACACAGCCTGGAAAAGTACTGTCGAACTTTGCCAAAGCTTTCTCAAATTCATTCGACACTGTCACAAGTGTGAAAGTACTTTTTCCAGAAATCTGAAAAACATATTTCTGGGGTGTTTTACCCCAAAAGACATGCCTAGCATCCTCAGGGTCCAACTAGGTGAATACAAAAAGAATTAGGTTTCTAGAGGGTCCCAAATTTAAATGCCAAACATTTTTCTGATGACCAACTGAAAACAAAATGGCAGATTTGCGACAGTAAAAGGGCCATTTTCGAAAGTAAAAACTGCATTTGTGACACTGTCGAACTTTTTGTTAACTTTACCCATTGACTTATAATGGGAATTTGTTTTTTGAATAACTTTTGAACCGTTTAATATTTTTTCATGAAATCTTCAAAAGACACATTGGGGACCCTGGCTGCACATTCCCTGAAGGTTTCAGACCGGTTGCACAAACCGTGCAACCTCTAGAGATGACCAAAGAATTCCAAAAACACATAAACGGGTGTGCAGATCACACTTAATAACTCCGCAGCTGTATATCCGAATAGTACAAAAGGTGGCAGATCCCAAGATCTATGGCTCTTGATTGTGTATTCCAAATTTCAAGCAAATCTGTTGAACGGTTGCAAAGTTATTAAGGTGCAAAATTTTAGGATTAACATGTAAATGGCTCCTCAACCCTAACTATGGTAGTGCTACCATGCTACCATAATATATGTATATATATAAATATATATATGTACATATATATATACATATTCTTTTCAAAAAAACTCTGTTAATGCAGCAGTTAGGTTGTTACTACAGAGACAAAGTGAAAATTGATGTTAGGGTTTTTAACCCTAACTCTGAATTTCACCTCCTCACCCCACATACACACACACACACACACACACACACACACACACACACAGCACACATATAAGTGGATGACAGTACAAGGCAAGACAACAAATCAGAAACAGACACCATAAGGTGACAAAAATGACATACAACTTTGTAAATATACAACTACAGGCATCCATCATCATGTTTCACCAACTGTATCACTTCTGCTGCCATCCCAGTGTCTTGGGAGGGTACACCCACATCCTGTGTAAGCATGTGAGATGGTCACTGCATGAACTGTGTCCCTACATGGAGTGTAGTGCAAGAGTACCGATAACTGCTCGTACTACCAGATAGTGAGTTTAATCATATCATGTCATCTCTCCATTTAGAGAAAACAACAATGTACATACGTTATAGCGTTATGCCAACCTACTATATCCTGTGCACTACCACACCTGTATTACCAAAGTACACCAGAGTCTATATGACAGTATCCATGTGTTACATGTCACAAGATGGTTATTAAAATACTGTTATAATATCCATTTATAAAGGTATAAGTACAATGCAATCTATATGTCACAATGACAGTACAGGGTGGTTTCTCTTCTTTATTCTCATTCCTGTTTTTGTATACCACAATGCAGTGTATAAATCACAGTACCTTCTATTTCGCAATGTGAACAGCATAACATATCGGTACTGTAACAGACTCATTGTATTGTGCAGCTCCAGTACAAGTATGGCAGTGCATGGGCCTAAGCATGTTATCTTTTTAGTGTTATATATGCAGAAAATGTCATATAGGTACCACTCCACTATGTGTCTTTAGTACTACACGCCAGAATGGCATAACAATATTGTGCTCCATGAACTTAGACATATTATGTGACTGGAGTGATGGTAGGACATGTTCCAAAACATTGTGCACTTCCAGCCCTACATTCCCAAAGAATACAACAGTGTTGAAATGTTATGTTGACAATGGTATTCATCCATGTAAATACTATAACAATCTGTATATATGATCTTTAGAATGTAGGATTATTCAATTATCTGCGACATATCAACATGCAGATAGTATAGCAGTACACATTACCTGATATGAACACTGTATAACACTTTAGATGCTGATGTTATGTACCTCTAACCATAAACAAAGAGAGTTTGTATGTCTTATAGTGATGCACAGCAGTGTTTTACATCCTTCATTGTTATACCTACTCAGATAGGCATACACAAGTATTTGAGCAAATGCAGCAGAGTGTAGCCCTATAGTTTAATTCATTAAGTAATGAGTACAGCCAGTAAGATAATAAGAAATACTCATAATCATCAGATTCTAAATAGATGTCATTTAAAATATTCATCATTGCCTTCTTAACAACTGACCTTATCTTTGGACAGCATGTGGTGTACCCCCCCCCCCCCCAAGACACTGGATGGCAGTAGAAGTCTGGAAAAAGTGATATGAGACTGAGCAAATCAATGTTCCTGGGGTGGACAAACACCAAATGTGAAAAAAAGATAAACAGCTATGGACACCAAAGCAGCAAATAATAACATTGCTGCAGTAGTGCATTTCTATGTTAGAATACTGTAACACAGTGTGCATCAGGAAAAATTCCTCACCCGACCTCAATAAAGGTGATCAGAAAACATCAGGAGCATACCTTCAACTGATATTGAGCAGAGTGTGTGATTCACAATACTCGTCCGTAAACAACAATTACTAACTCACTACACACAATACAAATATTGAATATAGTCATATAATGTTAGCAGCAATATTATCATTATTAAAGTAAACATTTAAAATTAATAATCCTACAATTAACACTATGGCATAGTAAATGTTAATTAGAAAATCAAACTAATCAAATAGTGACAAGTCACATAGTCATAAAAATGTTAGATAGTTGCTAAGTATTCAACAAATTAAGTTTTCCATTAAACATCTGGATACATTGCACTCATACACTGCATTAATAACAATGAAATAACTGTAAATGTATAATTATGTAGAGCAGAAAAAAACATTCCTGTGAAATACAATGTAACTTTAGCCAGTCTTACAAACCTTAATATTACAGTTGGCGCACCAAAAAATAGTTCTAAGACTTTACAGATACATACGTGATACTTCCAAACAACATTAACAATAAGCATTCCTGTAAACATTTATATCTCAGTCCTATATACGGTGTATTGCTCCCACAAGTAAGTAAAATTGGCAGAAAGCATACCACCTGAAGTGGACACTACAGAGGTATCACTAAAAGACATGCTGTAACATAGAATATTAGGCATTTTTCCTACTGTGCTTAGAAACTATTGCACAACAGTATGTGTGGAAACACATACACAGCTGAAGTGTGGGCTTTTTTGCACAATACATCATCTCGCATCACAAGGCAGATGTGAGACACATATATAGTGCACTGTGACCACAAAACATTTACAAACAACAAGTGTGGTCACATTTGTAAATGTATGGAAAGTGCACAGTATTGCCATGCAATGGTGTGACAGCTATCAAACCGTATTCTATGTAACATGCTGCAGCAATGCAGAAATAAACAGATCAGCACAGCACAATTGCATGGTACTACAAAATCGATGTACAGGTAGTAAGAGTGATCCACAGTCAAAGCAATTGTTGTATGTAATATGACCTAGCAGACAGCCTGTACGGATTAAGGCCCACTTTGGCTGCATTCATGCTAAGATCACAGCAACAGCTACTTTAATTGTTGGCATTATAAATACTGCATCTACATACTCAATCACTGCAAATATTAATAAACTGATATGAAAATAGCTGTACATGTCCAGCAAAGGTTGCATATACCACTCTTATGACTACAACAGTGTGTCAAACAGAGCTGAAAAAGATTTTCATGCACTATTCTTCTGCCACGTGAAGATCATTGCAGTTCTTGAGAACCAGGACATAATGAGTAAAGTTATTGGCCGCCAATATGCTAAATCTGCTCTGTCCCCTTTTTTGTACATAAATATTACTAGACCCTCATTCATGCTTTCTGGTACCACCCCAGAGTCTAATATTTCTTGCAAAACTAAAGTGAACTCTTGTAAAAATACCTTAAAAATAGTTTTGTACAGTTCAAAAGGTTCCCCATCTTTCCCAGGGGCTGTACCTGTTTTTGTTTGTGATAGTAGAGCTGAAATTTCTAAGGGTGTAATTTGAGCCACTAGCATGTCCTTATGATGTGTAGAAAGTTGTGGTAGTGTAGTGTACTCTGTGCTAACCAGAATGTATGAGCATCTATTGGCATGGCTGGTGGACCATATAGCATGTGACTATGCTGATCTATGGCCTGCATAATATCGTCCTTAGCCATGCACCACTTCCCCGTTTGGTCTCGTTTACCTGCCATATATTTTTATTGTCCTTGGTGAGCACAAAATTGATAGGGATTCATAAAGGCTTTACTCCCCTGTGATCCAAGCATACGCTGTGTGTCCAGTGATTTGAAATGGTTATATTGTGCAGTGTTCATTAGTTTCCTTATGTAA
The DNA here is from genome assembly GCA_016271365.2 of Neoceratodus forsteri. Taxonomy (NCBI): domain Eukaryota; kingdom Metazoa; phylum Chordata; order Ceratodontiformes; family Ceratodontidae; genus Neoceratodus; species Neoceratodus forsteri. The sequence goes on along the minus strand of CM028132.1, from coordinate 200,694,387 downwards.
CGCCCAGTGGCATGCTGTTTGTTTCTGACAGCAATACCAGGTGGGCTGGGTTCGGGTAGGAATAGGTCACTCGGCACAAAGGCTAGGTTTGGCTGCTCTGCACAGGGGCACCCAAGTAATTCTGAACAATAACTGTAATGTCCAATACCAGAAGTGGGGTTCTAAAGTGTGGCTTTATTCACATCCAAACTGAACAAACAAAGCATAGATGGACCCCCATGGGGCTACACTCCTGGTAATGCAGATTAAAAGAATCAGAACACTTCCTCAACACTTTAGCCCTCAGGCTCTGAAACACACTGGGTACACAGCCCGAAACTTGTATCTGCTCTGGGTTTTCCCAGGCTCCCTGCCAGCCACTCGGACACCTTCCATATGTCATGGAAACATTTTCTGGTGGCTTCCTAAACCACCTAAGAGCACCTCAGCTCTATCAGGGAATTCTCCTTTTAATCCCATGTCTGGGTACTTTCCTCAGGCACTGGCCAAGTACCTGAGAGAAAGTAAAAGGTGCCTCAGAGCAAATCCGTAGAGGTGAATTTGGTTACTACTAATGGGGGGTCTCCCACCTCTCGCTCCCACAATTCATACCCGGCCATTTCTCTGGAAAATAAACACCTCATACTGTAAAGCTTGGCAATGTAGATTATTGCTAAATGTATGTCACATTCCACCTACTTGTCTTGCTTTCCGTTTGTGCTGGACTTGAACATACTTTTAATTGGCATAGCCCATTGCTCTAGGCCACTCACTGATTAAGCAGTCCAATCCCCACTTTACAACTGTACTTGGCTGTCTTTTCCTGACCCCACAGTAACAGTCCCTTTAGTTTACTTCTGTTAAGGTGAAAAAACACTTGGTCCTCTTTCAGAGCAAACTCACCCTTTGGTTACAGGTTCTCCACGAGTGATTCCTCCACAGGAATTTCTCTATAGAAACATAGAAACATAGAATTTGACGGCAGATAAGGACCGCTTGGCCCACCCAGTCTGCCCATTTCCCTACCTACTGGATAAGCTGCAGATCCTAGTTAACCAGCAGCCTACTTCTTCCTACCCCCACCCCCTAGAATTGCCTTATGACTGTCCCATGCATGCTTGAATTCCACCACTGATTTTGACTCCACAACCTCCTCCGGAAGACTGTTCCATGCATCCACAACCCTCTCTGTGAAAAAATATTTCCTTAAATTACCTCTGAGCCGCCCTCCCTCTATCTTCAAATTGTGCCTCTTGTTCTTGCTCACCTCTTTTTTTAAAAGATGCTACCCTCTTGGACTTTGTTGATTCCCTTGAGGTACTTGAACGTTTCTATCATGTCCCCCCCCCTTTCCTCGAGGCTATACATGTTAAGCTCCTTTCGTCTCTCTTCATATGTCTTCCAGTGCAGACCCTGCACCATTTTAGTTGCCCTCCTCTGGACAGCTTCCATCCTGTCTATGTCTTTGCGGAGATTGGGTCTCCAGAACTGCAAACAGTACTCCAGATGGGGTCTCACCAGCTGTCTGTACTGAGGGATAATAACTTCCTGTTTTCTACTGGTGATGCCTCTCCCTATGCATCCCAGTATCCCCCCAGCCCTCCTTGCTGCCCTCTCACATTGCTTGCCCACCTTTAGGTCATCTGATATGACTACCCCCAGGTCCCTTTCCATTTTTGTTGTTGTTGGTATCTCACCCCCCATTGTGTACTCTTCCCCTGGGTTTTTGTTTCCCAGGTGCATTACCTTGCACTTCTTAGCATTGAATCTAAGCTGCCATACATTTGACCATTCCTCTAACCTTGCCAAGTCCCTTCTCATCCTTTCCACCCCACCCTGTGCATCAACTCTGTTGCAGATCTTTGTGTCATCTGCAAAGAGACATACTTTTCCTTCCAGTCCTTCTGCAATGTCGCTTATAAAGACATTGAAGAGGACCGGTCCTAATACTGAACCCTGCGGTACCCCACTAGTAACCTTCCGTTCTTCTGAGTGGACTCCATTTACTATTACTCTCTGTGTCTTATTCTCCAGCCAATTCTTTACCCAGGCTGTCATCTTGGGACCCACTCCCAGGCTGGCTAACTTGTATATTAATCTTTTGTGTGGGACTGTGTCAAATGCCTTGCTAAAGTCTAGGTAGGCCATGTCCACAGCCCTTCCCTGATCTACTACTTTGGTCACCCAGTCAAAGAAATCTATCAGATTCGTCTGGCATGACCTTCCCGCTGTGAATCCATGCTGCCTAGGGTCCTGTGCCCCTCTGGCCTCTAGATACTCAACAATTCTTTCCTTCAGAAGTGATTCCATCATTTTCCCTATCATTGAGGTTAAACTAACAGGTCTGTAGTTTCCTGCTTCTGCCTTGCTACCACTTTTGTGAAGGGGAATCACATCTGCCCTCCTCCAGTCCTCGGGTACCACCCCATCCTACCATGATTTGTTAAAAAGGGTAGTCAGTGTTGTCACTAGTTCTACCCTTAGTTCTTTTAGAATTCTGGGATGAATCCCATCAGGCCCCATTGCTTTGTCCACCTTCAGTTTTAAGAGTTCTTTCAAAACCCTTTCTTCTGTAAATGGGCTGGTATCAACTTCTGTATCCAGAGTGCTTCTACTGTGTTTGTTTTATGCACCTCCCCTCTTCATTTGTAAATACTGAGCAAAATATTTGTTTAGTATCTCTGCCTTTTCACAGTCTCCTCTGCCCACCCTCCTCCCTTTATTAAGCCTCACTATCCTCCCTTGGTCTTCCTTCACTCCCTGATGTATCTATAAAGGTTTTATCCCCTTCTTAACTGAGTTGGCTATCTTTTCCTCGGTTTGGGCCTTTGCTGTTCTGACTGCCTTCCCAGCCTCCTTTTGCTTTAACTGATACAGTTCTCTGTCCTGCTCCTTCTACGATTCCTTGTACTTCCTGGATACTTTCTTTTCTCTTGAACCTTCACTGCACTTCCTTTGAGAACCATAGTGGTTTCTTACATCATTTTGTTTTGTTTATTTGCTTCACAAAGGCTCGTTACCTCTGTGATGGCAGTTTTATTATTCCCATTGTTCTTCCACCCTCCTTCCTGCCCATTTGCTAGTGCATTCCTTAGGCACTCACCCATTTTGGCAAAGTCAGCCCTCCTAAAGTCCAGTACTTTTGTCTTTGTATGACTTGACTCTATTGCTGTGTTTATTGTGAACCATACTGTTCGATAGTCGGTAGTTCCCAGATGGTTACCCACTTCTACATCTGTGATCCTCTCTCCATTTCCATTTGAGAGAAGCAAGTCTAATATTGCTCCCTCTCGAGTGGGCTCCAATACTAGTTGTCTAAGGCATGCCCCCTGTAGGGCATCTAGAATAACTCCACTCTTCGAAGTGGCAGCTGCAACTCTTGCCTCCAGTTAACATCTGGCATATTCAGATCACCCATCAGCAATATCTCCCTTTTCTGCCATTCTAAGTATACTTTCTATCATTTCCTTGTCCATTTCCTCCCCCTGAGAGGGTCATGTATAACCCTGTGCGGATTGTGGTGCCATTGCCTGTCTCCAAATTTACCCACAGTGCTTCTTCTCCTGTTTACCCTTTTTCTGTTGCTTTTATTCCTTCCCTTATGTAAACTACTCCTCCTCCTCTTTTACCCTCCCTGTCCCTCCTGTAGATAGTGTATCCTGGTATGTTTACGTCCCAGTCATGGCTTTGTGTGTACCATGTTTCTGTGACTGCCACAATATCCAGATGTTCCTCCTCCATCAAGGCCACTAATTCAGGAAGCTTGTTACCCAGACTACGGGCATTGGTACTCATTGCTCTCCATTTTTGATGGCTTTACCTTCTGTTGCAGCATCCCCCACTGACCGTTCTACCTCAGTCTTTTTCTCATTTAGTACCCTGTTTTGTAGGGAGAGGCTGGGATTTTCCTGCTGATTGTCAGTGCCTCCCCCTTTGACTAGTTTAAAAGCTTGCCAATGAAGCATTTAAACTGATTGCTCAAAAGACTTGTTCCCTTCCTGGACAGATGCAGACCATCCTGCCAGTATAGGCTGGTGTCCTTCCAGGTGGAACCCCAGTCCCCAATGAAGCCAAACCTATCAGAGCTTTTGGAGCAGCAGCACAACTTGAATAGGCAGCTTCTTCCCTTAGTCAGAATCAGGAGGGTTGCCCCTGAAAAACAGGCAAACCTTTCCCCCCATCCCCTCAGGGATGGGGCTCTTGGACCAGTAACAGCGGTCTCCACCACTTCAACTACCAGATCCTGTGTTCCTCTTATGGTGGAAACACACACCTTCCTAATCAGTAGCTCTAAAACAGAGCTTAAAGCTCTGAGAGCCTGCACACAGACAGCTGTACTACTGTATCTCACCAAGACTGCACACAGACTGAATTCAAAACACCCAATGTTCTATGCTAACCTCCAACTCCAACATTCCAGTGTGGCTTATGCAGTTGCAAAAGTTCTATGGTGATGTCATCCCTCAGTCTCAGCTGAGACTGAGAACAGAGTGAGACAGTGTGAAATCTATTTAACTGGAATTTCACAAGCTGCCTTCCCTGCCTACCACTAGGTCTTACTGGGATTCTAGTAACCCCGGGTAACAGAGGGGTTTACACTCACCCTGGGCCAGGAAGATGACTGTCCGCAGTCATTATTTACCGGGCTTAGGCCATCTCGCCCCATGTGATGACTACGGAGAGGTAGCACTACCTTCTCCCCTACCATGTGCCAGCACAGACAGACAACACTAAGGGCCAAAGGCCGTTGGCTGATGCATCAGCCTCTACTCTACCCGCTGACTATGGGTACCTAGTGGCTCCGGTAGAACTGCCCAGAGCATATCCCTAATAGATCAGCACTGCAACCCCTACTGCAGATCAGGGCCACAGCCTGTCTATCCCCCCTAGCCCTCTAGGGAAAACCTATCTGCCTTTAACTCAAATCCCAAAACAAAACAAACAAGGTACCTCCCTGACCTTGGACACCATGCAACCACACACCAGGAGTTAATACCGTACCATTGCATTACTTCCACATCCCCCACAACCATACCTGTGGAAGAAAAGGGTTATACACAGTAACAACAACAACAACAGTACTTTAAATACTACACTCTAAAGTACTAGTGAGGAACTCCAATGAATCCCTGCTTCTCTTCTTGTCTTCTCTTCTATCTTCTCCAGGAACACCTGCAAGAAAAAAGAAAGACAACACACACTCCTAATCTGCATACACAGTCTATCTAAACCCCTACCATCAAAACACTGGAGAATCCCAAAAATACTTCTTTTTTTTTTTTAGAAAAGGTAGAAAAGCAGTATAAACATTAGAAAACAATGACATTATTTACAATACACATATTTGGGGGATGGAGTGCCCTACAAGTCCCATCTAGTGACCACAGTGCCTGAAGGAAAGTCCATTAAAGAGTCTCTCCTGGGCCTGAGCCCGGTGAAGCACAGTTCTAGCAGGCCAAAGTCCCGAAGGGGAAGAGTCTTTGAGGACAGTTCAAACATCTGGAGTCTGCTAGCGTAGGGTGTGTACTGCAATGTCATAAGAATAGAAAAGCTTGGACTCACCAGTCCTTTGTAGAACAATAAAGGCACCAACCTGGTCCTCAGCCAAAGACTCTCCCTGGCAGCAGTCTTCCGATACAGCTGGGCGGACATCTTCCGGGAATGAAGGAGGGCACATCTGGAAACTGCTGGGCTGATGTCATCTCTGGAGATGGAACCTTGGAACAGGAACAAAACGGAAAACAGCTGGTCTGACATCATCCGGTTACCAGGTGATGAATCAGGATACAGCTGGGCTGGCGTCCTCTCTGGATCTGAAGTCATCTGGTGGGCCAGTCGATGGATTCTGGAAAGTCAGTACACTGTAGAACTGATGAATGTGGGGCACCTGAGTCCTGGACATCCATACTGGCAGAACAACAAAGGCACTGCAATGGCTGGAGTGGCAGCGCTGACTACCACTGCTCTGCTTTCCATTTGGTAGGCATGGGCACATTCGTAGGGAGGTCTTTGCATTGTGGCCAATAGCACAACAGGTCAGGCGCTTGAATTATTATCCCATCTGGGCGCACATAATTTACACTGTGAAAGGTTTCACATCCCTCTCCATCCACTATTCTAAAAGTGTCCATTAACAGTGTCCTGTCTCTTTTCCACTGGCTGTATTTTTCATGAAACATTCTGTTCCTGACATGCTTGTTTGCACCAGGGTGCACACATTTCATTGCTTCTGCCCAAATCCAAGACTTCCTGTTTTGTTCAATCTCCTCCCAGACTCTCCGAGGAAAGGTAGGAAAGGACATTCCATAGATTTAATTCACCTTCCTACGAACCAGTCTTTCCTCTTTATTAGCTTTGGTCAACTTGAGACCTCTGGCCTGGCTTGGGGGTGGACAGTCCTGGTTCTGCCAGCTACGCATTCTCAACGAGACAAAAAATGGGTCTCTGGCTTCTTCTTGCACAGCCAGGGCAGTGACCTTACCACTCTCTTCCATGCATTTCTCTGAGGTGAGAGCTTGAGGCTGTGTACCAGTTCCTTTTTCACAAGGCCACATAGGTTCCCCCTCTTCTTCTTCCTCACTGAGAATCTGTGCCCAGGAGTGAGCAGTTGTTCTCACTGCTGAGACTATCCACTCTTTGATTGGTGTGGAGATAGAAACCTCCCATTCAAAGTCCTCCCTCATCTCGTCTTCTCCTATGAGACTTGGGCTAGGCCCCCCTCTCCAAGGGTCTACTGATGCTCTTCCTGAATCTTCTCTCTCTGTTCCAGAATCCAAAACAGCAGCACATTGTTCTGTCTGTAAATCTGCACCCTCTAGCTTTGTGCCACACTTCCCCGAGGGGCCTTCTTCAACAGGCTCCGCCTGGTGCTGTGTGCTGCCAACTGCAAATTCTTGAAATTTTGTGCATGTGGGAGCCAAATGAATCTTGGGTGCTTTAAATACACTGTATTTCTTGAGGCACCCAAAACAGTGAGGTACTATGAAGACGTCCCTTAAAGTGCACACTTGCACTGGATATCCAGGAATCGCCACATGAGGAAGCAGTCGTCCTCCATAGTAACATCTCTCAATGTCCCTTAACTTGTTTACTTCCGCTGCTACCACAGCCCGAGCATGATCCGGGTAGCGGGCTGGTCCTGAGGCCATGACTGCAGAGAAAAACAAACGCTCACTGTTATTGAAAGTCCCATATCACCGAACACTTTCTTTCACATTCAAAATGGCTCCTCTGCTGCTGTGTTTACATTACTACCCCACCCTGTAATGGCAGCGGCGGCAGCACTCCTATGCATCAACATTCTGAAATTGGGTCAAGCCACTGCGCATCCGATTTACACACTCTACTGATAACTTTGCTCAAACTGCATGCACAAACTTGCACTGTTCTTTTTCCTAGCACATTTATATGATTTACCACAGACTTTTCACTTGCTGAAGACATTGCTCTAGCTCACAGTCCCTTAAAGCCTCAGTATTTCAAGCACAGGATTGCCTGTAAATCTTGCTGCATATCGTGATACTACTCACAGTCTCTCTCATGGCTTTGAAACTTGCACTGATGCTGAATCCCATAACTATGCTCATAGTCAAGGGCTTAAAAGGCTTGCTTTTGCTGGTAAACTTAACACAGTCCTTGTTTTCAAAGCGATTACACTGCTGCACTCAGAATCAGCTGGCTTTTGACAAAAATCACTTGTTTGAGCAATTATTTCTGTTGGTACTCACTGTTATCAGTAACTGTTTGCTGCAATGGAAAACGGCCTGTAGGCAGTCTTGAAGGCCTCTGAACAGAAGCGGGTTGGCAGTCCTGCTGATCGTCCCTCTGAACACCACACTCACAGTCCAGTCGACTGAGATGTGGGTTGAGCCCGAATTTAGACAGAAAAGTCCGATTTTTTAAACTTTTACAGTGCTTTCAGTCACCGCAATGCTCCTCCGTTAAGCCAGTACACACACTCCACTCACACTCCCTCTCGAATGCTGGGCAGTCGCTGTAGCGCTGGCTTGGGGGCAGGACTGATTGCAGTCTCACCAATCACACAACGCCATGCAAATGAGCCTCTTTCCTCTCGAGTGCTCTTCTCACAGCAATCGTTGAGCAGGCAAATTTAAACTGCAAAACCACACTTTTTTTTTTTGAATTGACTCCATGGCGAGAGCCCAGTTCAACCATTTTTCATGCTCATTAATACAGCAAGTCTCTCAAGTCACTAGAAAGCATTTCCAATGTCGAGGGCACAATTTTCCTTTTGCTACCCCTAGTCTTCCACACTTTTCTTTGTCACAACAGTTTTTAAAAGCTGGCAAAACGCTGTAATTTTTGATGCAGGACAAAGGCATACTCTCTCAGACTTTACTGCTCCTTGGTAAACAGTTGGCATTTAACAGCAGCACATGGACTACAGCACACAGCCACACATTAGTTAACCTTGCTTCAGCTTTTTGGGCTACCCACTGCCAGATAACCAAAACACTAGCCCTTTGCCCGAGCACCTTTCCTCCCTAAAATTTCAAACTCAAATCCTCAGAGGTGCCTCCATTTTGTAACACCCAGTGGCATGCTGTTTGTTTCTGACAGGAATACCAGGTGGACTGGGTTCAGGGAGGAATAGGTCATTCAGCAAAAAGGCTAGGGTTGGCTACTCTGCACAGGGGCACCCAAGTAATTCCGAACACAGTAAGTAATAACTGTAATGTCCAATACCAGAAGTGGGGTTCTAAAGTGTGGCTTTATTCACATCCAAATAGAACAAACAAAGCATAGATGGACCCCCACGGGGCTACACTCCTGGTGATGCAGATTAAAACAATCAAGAACACTTCCTTAACACTTTAGCCCTCAGGCTCTGAACCCACTGGGCACACAGCCCGGACTTGCACGTTGCTTTGGGTACACAGCCCAAACTTGTACACTGTTCTGGGATTTTCCAGGCTCGGCTCCCTTGCCAGCCACTCAGACACCTTCCATATGTCATGGAAACATTTTCTGGTGGCTCCCTAAACCACCTAAAAGCACCTCAGCTCTATCAGGGAATTCTCCTTTTAATCCCGTGTCTGGGTACTTTCCTCAGGCACTGGCCAAGTACCTGAGAGAAAGTAAAAGGTGCCTCAGAGCAAATCCGTAGAGGTGAATTTGGTTACTACTGATGGGAGGTCTCCCACCTCTCACTCCCACAATTCATACCCGGCCATTTCTCTGGACAATAAACACCTCATACTGTAAAGCTTGGCAATGTAGATTCTTGCTAAATGTATGTCACATTCCATCTACTTGTCTTGCTTTCCCTTTGTGCATGGACTTGAACATACTTTTAATTGGCATAGCCCATTGCTCTAGGCGCTCACTGATTAAGCAGTCCAATCCCCACTTTGCAACTGTACTTGGCTGTCTATCCCTGACCCCACAGTAACAGTCCCTTTAGTTTACTTCTGTTAAGGTGAAAAAACACTTGGCCCTCTTTCAGAGCGAACTCACCCTTTGCTTGCAGGTGCCCCACAGGCGATTCCTCCACAGGAATTTCTCTATCAGAGCTTTTGGTGCAGCAGCACAACTTGATTAGAAAGCTTCTTCCCTTAGCCAGAACCAGGAGGGTTGTCCCTGGAAATCAGGCAAACCTGTCCCCCCCATCCCCTCAGGGATGGGGCTCTTGGACCAGTAACAGCGGTCTCCACCACTTCAACTACCAGATCCTGTGTTCCTCTTACGGTAGAAACACACACCTTCCTAATCAGTAGCTCTAAAACAGAGCTTAAAGCTCTGAGAGCCTGCACACAGACAGCTGTACTATTGTCTCTCACCAAGACTGCACACAGACTGAATTCACAATCCCCAACGTTCTATGCTAACCTCCAACTGCAACATTCCAGTGTGGATTATGCAGCTGCGAAAGTTCTATGGTGATGTCATCCCTCAGTCTCAGCTGAGACTGAGAACAGAGTGAGACAGTGTGAAATCCATTAAACTGGAGTTTCACAAGCTGCCTCCCTTGCCTACCACTAGGTCTTACTGGGATTCTAGTAACCCCGGGTAACAGGGGGGTTACACTTATTTTGTCTAATTCTGGGAGGACCATCTCATTCCCTTGTGCAGCTTGAAAATGTAATTCTAGGAATTGCTCCCTATATTCTTGATATGTGTCAGATTTGTGTTTTCCATTAATCTTCCCTATAATTTGGAAATACCTTTTGACATCATTCTTTGTATCTTCCCACCACTCGTTATGCGTGTCGTATAGACATACAACCGATTTCCTTGTTTCTAACAGAGCCATTAATCCATCCTCTACCGATGGGAGGGATAAAAATTCTAAATTTAACCTCCAGTAACCTGGTCCTTGATTCATTATTTCATGACTGGCTACCGTAACTTCTATAATAGCATGATCTAATGGAGCAACTGGCAGTGTTTTAGATTTTAGAACCTTCAGGGAGTCTGACAAGAACCAAAAGTCTATCCTGGTGGCTTGGGTACCATGGAAAAAGGTGTTTTGAGGGGTCCCAGTTAGAGCTAATACGTCTGTCAGCCCTGTCTGTGTAAGCAAATCATTTAGACAGTTTGAATCGCAAAACATTTTCCTTTGTTCTAAGCCCTCTATCCATCCGATGCCTGCAACAATTAAAATTGCCCCCCAAAAACACATATTTGGATGTAAATAAATATGGCTGAATAGCTCTAAATACTTTGATTCTAGCAGATTTAACTTGTGGAGAATATACATTTATAAAATGACAATGCAAACTACTTATAACCATATCCAGCACCAATACCCTTCCTGGTATATATCCACCAATTGTACTAACTGGGCCATTGGATTATTCACAGCAATGCCTACTCCACTGCACATGTTTTCCCCTAATGACCAATAAGTAACCCTCCATTTCCACCCTACTGATGCCTGTTCCATTTCCACTCTAGTGTGTAAACTAGTATCCTGAAGAAATACTATGTCCTGATCCCCATTTTCAAATAAAGAATATAGTAACACACTCTTCCTCTCAGACTGGATACTATTTACATTGAGAGGTGCTACAGCAATTTTATAAATCCCAGTCATGAAAAGAAGAGTTATAAAATACCACAGGCTGCTTTTCATCCTAAATTGTTCTTAATTTTAAACTGGGACTATTTTTTATTTTTTCTTAGTCCACTTCCTTGCATCTAACCATTTTTTTTTCTTTTCAACAGTGTCTGAGCTCTCCAATGATTTTTCTATGTCAGATGCCCCTTCTGGTTGGGAGGATTGCACTGATGTGGAGTCTGACTCTGTACCCATATCTTCTTGGAACACCATATAAGTGTTTTGCAAAGGGATTTGTGCTTGTTTAACCGCAGCTTTACCAGTGTTCCGAGGTCTCAGGCTTTTGCGTCTATTGGAGACCATTGTAAAGGCGTCATCTGGTGGCAAAGGTGGGGGCATTGCTGTAGTGGATGTAGTTGGGACCTCTGTTAGAATATCTACTTCTGTTCTAACTGGGGCTGTCATGGTATCCCTAGTCCCTTGCATGGGTACTTCTATTTCCTTTGCAGGAGGTTCCGATTGTCCTGCCCAAACAGGCATCGGGGGTCTCCCAACTGGGGGGGGGTGGAGGCCTCTGTCATTGGGCTGCATTAACAGCTGTATTAATATAAAAATCCTGTATGCAGAAATCCCCATTTGTTTTATTTTGGGCTGCCCATGGGCAATAAGCATAGGAATGTCCCTCCTCACATAGGGAGCACTTTGTTGGGTGGTGACAATCAGACATTAAATGCCCCAATTCACCACACTGTACACATTTTACTATGGCACATGTTCTGCTGAGGTGCCTGCCTGAGCCATACTTGTAGCAGTGTCATGGTTGTCTAAGGTAGAAAATGAAGCCCGTGTCCCGGCCCAAATAGAAGCAACTGGGTAGATGTTGTAACCCTTCATCTGTTTGCGTCAAATTAACTTTGTACCTCCAACCCCCATTCCAGAATCCCTGTGTGTCAAGAATGGGTTCTAGCTTCCCTTATAGTTTGCATTTCCATTCAAATCAATATGTAATATCTTCAACTTTGATCCCTTCATTCCTAAACAGGACCGTAATAACTTTAAAGGATTGCTTGGTGAGAGGGATGGCCTGAAAATGTGACCATGCTGGGTTTGTTTTTAACAGCGTGTACTTCATCCAGAATCTATTTAGAACGCCTGGTGTCCTGAAACTAATATCAAAAGTATTATACCCTGGCGTATGAATCAGGGCATATACTTCACTGGGAGAGAAGCCCAACATTTGTTTAATCAGCACCTTGCCCACATAAAATCTGTCTGGTATGTTGTCTGTAGGCCCCAAAAAATGCAGACTTACAGCATTCCTTCATTTTGCTAAGGCAACTGTTTTTTGAAATAAACTTGCATATGTGAGCACAGAGACTGTCAAGTTAGGGTGTTCCTCCTCTTCCTCCAGGTGAGGAACTGGGTCTGGCCTAGCATCACTGGGGTTTTCCCCTATCATGCTGGCATTGTGCAGCTCTTCTTGGGGTACAGCATCTATTGGGGAATAGGATATAGGGCTCTGGGAGGCTATATGGCTAAGTTCCTCCCCTTGATCAGGGGGAGCTGTGCCGGTTTGCTGTTTTGGCCTGTCAGTGTCCAAAAGATCCCGAGGGCTGGGGGGATGCTGTTCCCTTTGGGATAATGTGTCTTCCTGGTACTGTGCTCCTGCCTCATTCTGCTGTCCATAATCCACAGATGTCTTCCCTCCCACCCCAGATACCCCAGGAATAGGTATTGCGGGATCCACAATCCATCTGCCTGTTTCTAATTGTATCTATCCCACTCCTTTGAGGGATTTTTTTGGGGACCAATTTGCATGCACCTCACCACTTGGGTGTTTGGGGTCTGGGGCGGGGATCACTTTTCTACAGGCTCTATATCATCTGTACATTTGAAAATTTTTTAGGCCGGTACCAGGTGTGCATGAGGGAGAATCTATCTCAGGCCATTTCCTTTTCCTGAGCTCCTCTTCAGCTGGCAGTTGGGCCAACCTGAAATCCTCTGTAGCTGCTTCCAGAATTCTGTTTTTCCTCCAGCTGGTTTATTGGTCTTTCGGAACCATCAACTATTTTGACCATGTCTGCTGTTGAACAGTCCTTCGTGCTGTCTTCCTCCACAGGATCCACCTAATTAACCGGGCCTTCTGTCGTCATTTTTGTTCTGGTGACTTCTGCACTGTCTGACAACATATCCTGATGCAAGGGGTTTGGTACTCTATGCTGGCCACCTCCTGGGTGCATCCCAGGCATACCATTCCCCTCGCTGGATGATTGCTGCAGTGGGCATGCAGTCGTCCATCCTCCTCCACTCTCTCCTTCCATCTGAGCTTGAACACTCACTTTCAGCTCCACAGCACCACCTGCCGTAAATAGTAGGGGAATTGTCCCTGGTGCCCAGAGTACATAGTATGTTGTGATCAACAATACATCGTCTGTCAGCACTATTTTATGAGATGCTATACAAATGATATACAAGCCAGGCAAAGTCTGAACATGTGAAATTGCAGCATAGCTCATGCCATCTTTGAAGATGTCAGTGCCTATGTCGACCATCGCTGAGTCCAAACTTAGGCCTTGTGACTTGTGTATGGACACAGCATATGCAACACACACACAGGAAACTGTTTCCTCATTACATATGTCTTTCACGGGCTGAAACTTTACAGTCATCCTAGAAATAGGTAAAGACTCTTCAATGTTGTCAAACTTCACAATGAGTGCCTCTCTGAATGTCTTTGGTACATTGTACTGAAAGTCAACTAAATGTTCCATTGCACCATTCACCATACCACGCTCAACATCAAGATTCTGACGTAGCGTGATGCGTGCATTCATACACACAGTTAGAACTGCCTCTAATCCTGCTGTGCGAGATACATTTGACTTTAGCTCAGACAATCGTTCAGTCAGCTTTGCTACCAGATTCCGGCTCAAGACTGCACCATCAACGGTGTCAACAACATGGAGAGTAATTACTTCTTGACCCTGTCTCTGCAACATAATGCTGTTGAATTCAGCACACTGCTTAAGTCGAGGCATAAGACACACAATTCAAGCAGATTCTGAGTACACACTAGTGAACATATCACGTGCAGCAGTAAAAGAAATGCACTCAGTGCTGATACGCCATGTGTTCAACAGAGAAACATTATGTTGTGACCACGATCCAATGCGACCCTGATCCAAAATTATCTTGTACCCAAGGCTACAGCTCTGTCACATGTTTTCATGCAGCTCAATGTAGATGAACAACTCCCAAAGATTTATCCCTGCAATGCGTCCTATTGTATTTTTTGCTTGCTTCAAAGTCAGTGCTGTAAAGACATGCTCTCCATTCACAGGTGCAAGCTGCAGAAGATCACCAAACACAACAACACTCTTACCACCAAATGGTTGACCATCATCGGTCCCAAGTATCTCTTGGAGACACCGATGGATACACACAAGCATGGCATTTGAGACCATACTAATCTTATCAATGATGAGAAGTTTCATTTTGAGAAACATTGGTCACAGCTCAGATGCCACCTCATGGGAAGTTTTCGTTACTCTCCTGTTTTGCCATGCTCTACAGGTAGCATAAACAACCGGTAAGGAGTCACACCACCAATGTTGTGTTCTGCAAAACCTGTAGGAGCAGTCACAGCTACATACATCACTTCTCCTGTATGTCTCCTTATCTCCACTGTGATAACTTTGATAACAAAACTCTTGCCTGTGCCAGCAGAACCACTAACAAATTTTAGCAATGGCTCATACTTTCCACACGTGCATTGTTTCCTGTCATGAAGGATGCTATGTCTGATAGCTTCAGTGACAGCATCATAAGCAGCATGTTGCTGCTGTGTATTCAATTGATTAATCAGTACAATAGAATCCTCTATAACACAAGAAGAATGTTGCATTGTACGTTTGACTTCACTCATGTGAACCACAGGATCATTCATTGGTAGAGGAGCTCCAGAAGTACCCTCTCCTTCAGGATACATGTTTTCCTAAGAATTTCCTGGGGTATCTTTCTCAGACTGTTTCTTAGCTTGTTCCATCTGATCCTTCTCTAATTCCAGTCTATGAATATATCTTTTGAACTGCTCACTCTTGAAGGTCTCATATGTAAGATAGAACTGTTCTTCATATGTGTCACAGTCTCCTTTCAGTGTGCTGTCACCCCTCCATGGCTTAAAGAGAAACATTAGAGCAAAGTAGTAATGCTGCTTGCTGTCAGTGGTAGAGAGAGACTCAATTTACAATGGTCAATGAGACATGGTTTCTTCCTTTTAGCAAGGCATTCATCAAACCCTCTCACTTTGTAAATGTCTCGCATCTCATCAGCTGCTACATCAGTCTTATAGTCGTACCACTGAGCAACATGGTACAGCCACATGTCATCCATAGCATTTTCCCAATTTGGGTAGTATATATCGATCAGGTTATTCTTTAAAATATTTTTTGAAGAGGGGCAGTTCATAGCCAGTTCTTCAATCTCATCAGGAGACTTCAAAGTACACTTTTGTTTCTCTTTGTGGTTTACATTAAGAAACCATACAGCATCAGACTTGCCATACAAGTGTGTCGTAGTCAAATGATCACTGGCCTCATTTGCTCTGCACCACCTGTGAGACAGTGTCTTTAATCCCAGTGACCAGAGTTGTGAACTCAATGATAGAAGCTGCTATGTCTTCCCAAAGCGCAAGCAAACTTGTCTGCTCATTTTTTGTGATGTACAGCATGATGAACTGCACAAGAGACAGAGAATTATCTGCAACAAACTGCACATCAATGTCTGTCTGCCACATCAGGAGAAGAGTAGGATTGTAGTCATTGAAGAACACCTCGTTCTCCTGTCTGCATAACTCATAGACCTTCTTAGTGGACTTTGCCTTGAGATGGTGTTGCATGGCTGAAACCAAGTCATTCATATGTCCCTGCTGGCAGACATGTCTGAGGAAGCCAAATCGACACTTGGTGTACCACTCATTACGACTCTGGACTGGTCGGTGACAGTACTTCCCACAAAGATGATGGTGAAACTTTTGCACCTGCTTCCAGAGTGTTGGACTATCCTACTTATCAGGAATGTGGCAAGTCACATAACATTGAATGAACTTCAGCACTTCAGCTGATTCATTCTCACCGATGTGAGGAGCATTCTTAATCCACAACAGCATATGAATGTGTGACACATCTCATACCTGATATTCTGTCCTCCAAAAGTAGTGATCAACTAACCCAAGAGGGAGAATTGTCCTTTGACAAAATGAATGTCAATATCTCATGGAAGCGATGGTGGAAATGCCATGACACTAAAACTGGATCAAGTGAGCACATCTTACCAAGTGTCATTGATGAAATGCCATCAACATCAGAATTGGCCCACCTCAACAGTTTAACTAACTCATCCCAGCTGTACTCTGCACTGCTTAGAGTTACAAACCAAGTAGCTGCACCATACTCACGCAGCATGGTCATGACCTCTGAGTGTCTACGATACCAGAATTATTTTGTGCCATGTAGACTCGACAGCATAGATGTCAAATTCACCTGTAGTGTTTCATCCTTTTCTGTCAGCCACTGCAGAAACTGAGCTGCTGTCATACCTTCCAGTGGGGTAGTCAATTGGAGTGTATACGCATTGGACACACACAGAGTACACTCAGCTCACTCTTCTACAACAGGAGGAACAAGTACTGTATGTTCCTATGGAATTTGCCACCCTTGTTCAGCACTCTTGATGTTCGATATTCAGCACCTTGAACACAAACCTCATGCTCATCCAGACACCCTCCTGTTCCTTTTGGGAACAAATCTGGAAAACATTGTGCTTCAAGTTGTTCCTCCCATATGCTGACAGGGCTACCTTCACCTTTTTCATCTGATACAAGTCAATGTTATCACCAATGGGATCTCTGCCATGTACAGTAGTAGCCACAGACATTGCCAGCTATTTCCCGAAAATTCTGTGATACTTCTAGATAAATTTCCTGCTTTCTGCATTTCCACAGTAGGGGCAGCAGAGAGAAACTCTTTAGAAATTTCAAGAAATATCTGGAAATAGCTGGCAATGTCTATGGTTACTACTGTAGAGCGTGAATTGTGTACTGTTCATACACATCTTTATGAGTTGCGACATCGACCTTCTCAGTGTTTGGCTTTCTAGTCTGTACTAGTCTAAATTGGCCACTCACATCTGACAGTTCATGTACATCAAGTTCATCATAGAAAACATTATTGCTCTTCAGAAAGTCTAGAGCACTTTTCACTTTCTGCACATTGACAACATCTTGCCAAATCACCTTGGACTTTGTAGGCACACCATTTACTAGTATAACCATACTGTGTCCCTTTGAAAGTGTCTCCACATTCTCTTTCGGAGGAAGTGGTAAATACATCACAGTCCCTTTCAGAGACTTGACAAGCTCTTTTTGGGGTACTTCGTGCATCTTCATATTCCGGCATAGATTTGTCTGGAATGGTTTCATGGTTTGTATCATTATCCCCTGAAACATATTCAATGCAGCAATCTCAATAGGTGTTGCATCTGCCTCTATATTGTTTAAAACAGATCTTGGTGGCAGAGTGTTATTTTTCAACTTTGACAAACAGTACTGACACATTATGACCACTGGGTCAAAGTCAAAGTCACTCTTTACTAGTAAGTAGGCCAACAATCATGTCCACATGTCATTAAAAGATTTAATCTTTTCCAGATCAACTGTTACAGACTGTGAACTGTAAAGTAGTCTGTGACATGAGACATCCACAGCATCAAACTTCTCTCTCTTAGCCATTTCAAACTTGGCAATGGGATTTCTGAATGTTTTCAGTATCTCAGATTCCTGTAGAGTGAGACTACATGATACATTGGCAGATGTGTTGGCACAGAGTGCATCATAACGTTTACTGTTACATTGCACATCTGGGCCCAGATATTCAGATTGCACCTGGTTGTGACGCAAGCCTGGGCACAGTGCAATTGTCATGCGCCAGTGCCAGGACCAGGTGATATTCAATGGTGATGCACCATGGTACAGCACCATTGAATATGGCACAGACCACGCACATCACAATGGCACTGCACTGGTGCAAGCAACAGATAGGGAGCACAGGGATGCACAAGCGCAAATGCAGTTGCGCTGGGCGCATCACCTGTGATGTTCAGCAGAGGGCATGCAAATGAGGCCATAATATATGCAAGGCACAAATGGGGCCATTTGCATGTCATTATGGACCCATTTGCATGCCTTGTGCAGAACAGCCCAGCAAATTGCACCTGGTACACTGCACAGCATGACATCTGCACAGTAGGGGTCCCGGAGCATCCCCCATAGCTGCGGTTGTGTCAAAATGCCCTTAAACAATTTCATTGTAGTCTAGTGGTACCCCGCCCTTTCTGTGACCCCACTTGCTGGTACATTACTGTAATATTAAGCCCTGGTAGTCAAGTGATACCCCCCACCTGTTGCCGTGATCACAGTAAAGCTCTGTAAAACAATTCCCTGGTAATCCAGTGGCACTTCCACCCTCCCACCCACACAGAATACCTTGCCACCCTGCTACCCCATCCATCAGTAGGCAGCTGCAACCTTACCCAATACTGCCCGGCTACCGCCGCGAATGACAGGTACAGTATGGGCATACTGTGAAACGGTCCCAAATATGTGAATGAAGTAATTCACATATTTGGAACTATCGAAATACAATATACCCTGCAAGCTCATTGGTCACACTGTGGACCAAAGGGCTTACACATACTGTACCTGTGGTAGACGAGCGGCTGAGCAGTATCCTGAGTGGGTGTAACCACCCACTGGTGATGGGGACCAGGAATGGGAAAAAGGTGCTATGTAGACAAGAAAATAAGAACACTGGATCACGAAGGTGATTATGAACTTTACCTAATCACTACTTGAGTGGGGGGTACCGCTCGACTACCAGGGCTTAACAGTAATGTACTGGTGATTGGGGACACGGGAGGGAGGGAGGTACCACTGAATCACCAAGGCTTTTATTCACAGGAATGAATGGCAATTGCGGCAATGGGAAGGAGGAGGGGTGCCACTGGATCACTAGGGAATTCCTATGCAGTGAAGTACCAAAATCAGGGACATGGGAGGGAGGGGGATGCCACTAGACTACCAGGGCATTATCGGTGCTTCTGGATGGTGTTCTGGGTGGGCAGGTGGCCACCCACGGCTGGCGGCTGCTGTGTTGTGCCCTGCAATACAGCAGCCCACCTGTGCGTGGGCAGGAGTTGTTCCTCCGATTCACGGGCTCAACTCTGGTGCATCAGGATTTGCACTGCGCATTTCCAATATCCCACTGGGACACAATGCAGGGTTGCACCCGTGCAACTCTGTTGTACCATGCGTAACCCTTTTGAATATCCATATCGGGATGTGCCACATATGCTTGGGCATGCCCCCCTGCATCTGCGCCACATACAATTACATTGTGCCCCGGCGCATCAGGATTTACGCAGCGCCTGACAGCCTTTCCAATATCCCACTGGGGCACAATGCAGGGCTGCACCATGTGCAACCCTTTTGAATATCCAGGCCCCTGTATCACAAGTTTTGCAGCTTCCATGTCTCCAGCTGCCAATGACTCATCAAACTGTTTGTATACTGACACAGCTTTTCTCACCTGATATATTTTGCGCTCAAAGCTGAGCATTGCAGAACTGTGTACAGCAATCATACGGACGTGATGAAATACACTCTTGCAGACACCACTAAGTAAGCCAATGAATGTCCCAACAACTCTTTATGCTTGCGAATTTCACAGAGATCAATCTTATGTGATAAGTTGTATCTCTGTTCCTTCTTACTTGCAACTATCACTACTAGGGACTATCACTATTATCTTTTAAACAACCACCAAACTTAGCAAGCCTGATTATTAGGAGCAAGCTTTCACCAGAACAGAATACCATGACATTAAATGGTACACAACCCTGCAATCAACACACCTGTAAGACTTGTGAGCTCATTTCCACTTCGGACTGTGTGGTTACATCACAAAACAGACAATTCAAGGTACATGGGAGTCATACATGTACATTACAACATGTTGTTTATTTCATTCAGTGCAAGAGATCTCCACAAACAGGTTGTGTTGGAGAGACAAGCCAACAGTTCCACACTAGGATGAACTCACACAGACATACTATTAAAACAAAGAAGACTGAAAAACCAGTGAGGCAACACTTCTCCCAGCCTGGCCACTCAATTTCAGATATGTCAGTAATGGTCTTAAAAGGAAATCTCAAAAGCACACAACAGAGACAAGCTTTTGAGATTAAACTTATTTTATATCTCAATATGGTAGCAGATGGGATGAACATAAATCCGGGTTTCATGGGACATTACAGAATTTAACATCCACAAATCTCCTCTTCTTCAGAATGACATATTAATTGACATCAGCAAGTGTGTGGTGTGTGTGTGTGTGTGTGTGTGTGTGTGTGTGTGTGTGTGTGTGTGTGTTTTGGGAGGTATGTCAATATGGCAGGTGTGGGGCTTGGTGTCACATTGAGGTAGGCTTCTATTTAGATACATGGAGTCGCAGTGTGTTATTACTCTTACTTAACACACATAATGAATATTAATTCCTTCTTACTGTTTACCTTCACCCGGGAACGGGGTTGATTTCATTGCACCATATTAAGATTCCCTACCCTGTTACTGTACATACAGTAGTGTTATTATAGACTGTCACACTTTTTTTTAGCTCTGAACATGTTGGGGTTCAGGGTCTGATTTGCATGGGGGTCTTTGACAGATCTATTTATATTCGGCTAATATTGTAGTGATTTGTGGAAATGTAGGTACGTTAAAACTCTTGTCTTACACACATACTTTATATTTACTTCTTGTTACCTTACCATGGAGAGGGTGGAAGTTCTATTTGATTGTGGTTCTATCCAGAATCCTTGGAAATGTTACTAAACAGATAGGAGTATGGTTAGAGAGTGTCACATTTTTACTATTTAGATATTAGGATACGTGATCCCTTTTATTTGGGATTTCATGTCAAGTTGAATTCCTTTGAGTAACAATTGCAGTGATTGATATGAATGGTGGTGCATTAGGAGTGAGTGTGCGTGTGCATGTGTGTGTGTATCTCCTTAAAACCAGTTATCCCTCCCCCACATTATGGGGGTGGGGTAGGGTGTGTTGTGTGTGGAGGGGAGGAGATAATTTAATTTTTATTTCTTATTCAGATTCCTTAGACATTTTCAGTACATCAAGTTGTTATACACTGAGAATTTATTGACATCAACACATATCAGGCTGCATGGTCTTAATTCCTTGGTGGTCCTTGACAAGATTTTTTTGTTTGACACTTATACTGTCTATCTATATTTATATTACCATTTATAAAGTCCTGTCACTACACTAGAGGCTTTTGAAGTTTATGAGGCATACTATCTAGCTGGAGAGTATAGCTGGGTAATGGATCCAGCTACATTTTACACATGATACAGTGTGTAACTACTGACCTTTTTAAGACAGCTTTACTGGGTACTCTTTGTCTGTAATACATACATAGATGTTTCCTGTAGTCCTAAGACAATCTTAGTATGCCTTTAATTAGTGTGGGGGTTGTTTTTCAGTAATTGCATTCTTATACACGTTGTGACACTTATAATTTGATTTAAGAGCCATCTGCCCAAGAAGTTATCTCATGTCAATTTAATTTATATGCAGTAGAGTTCTTTGTAAGTCTTCAGCACTAAGCACCTCTGACCCAGAGACTCTCCCAGCTAAAGGTGACGTGGTACTGTTAAGCTTTTCTGACATCATCTTCTGTTTTTTTAAATGAGTGTTTTAAACCGATGGGGATTTTTTCTGGGTTTTTTTCTGCATGATCTGGGTGTTAAAAGTATTGTTTTTTCTAAATAACTGTCATTACGCTTCTGACGAATGACTTGTTGGTCTGAAAGCTAGAGCACTTTGTTCTTGTTGTTACATCTATGTTGGCCCATTAAAGGCTATCAAATCATTTGCTTCTGGATCTGTTCTTACTTGCAAGAAAGCTCTTAACAAACTGCGCAATAGCATCAAAGACACTTGCCTCATATTGCAAGTCTCATCACATCTCCATGATGCACAGCTTGTGGCTGGTGTCTCAGTTACTGAGGCTGGTTCATCATCTGAGACACTTTGTTCTTCAGCATGTGTCAGACTCAAGACATTACAAGCCTTACCAACTTCATCAAGAGAGATAACAAGCTCCTTGGAAACTGGTTTGTAAGACTCCTGCCAAAAGAAAGCCTCTGAGCGCTATTTATGTAGCCATATGCTCTGAAAGGCTTCACAAAAGTTGTGTCTGTTGAAAGTCTCAACATTTTGCAGTCTACTGTAAACAGACTGCATGTTGCAGTAAAGTGTTCAGTCTCGCTCATCATTTTGCTCCACAAACGTGAAAGAACAGCAAGTGCCATATTCACAAATCTACAAACTCTAATTTGTAGTTTCATCAAGGACAATTTACTCTTTACTCTTTACTCATCTGCCTTGATGTCTCATTTTGGTAGAAATAATCCAATCCACCTTAACCTTTGTTGCTAAGTTTCAGAAAAATTTCAACTTGCTAAGATGGGCACAAATATCAGAACTTTTTATGAATTGCAATAGAAACATTTGCAACCCGTGGAGCTCTGTTAGGCTGCACTATCACAACACGATGTTGAGGGAGCAAACACTGTACGTTTCTCTATAAGGAAGAAACTAAGGCAGATATGTCATTACCACCAGGCAACCTTTTTCTGTTAATAGTCCTTGCAGTGTCCTTAAGTTCCCTAGTGTTATGTTTTCTGCCCACAGTATTCTTCATCAATTTAACATCACTATTATACTTATCCCTTCTATGTTTACTCTGTTGTCTATGTTTTGTACGCATTTTCTCTACACAGAATACACAGATTTCAGTCAATTTAAAGATACAGGATCACACACCTCTTAAACAAAAGAAAAAATGTTTCAGTCACCTGTTACCAAAAAGGTTTGAAAACAAACACTTCAAATGAATAGCATTGCAGTAATGTATGACTTTCTACCTTCAGCTAATAAATAACGTGTGCAATCTCTTAAATTATCTAGCAATGGTAAAAAAACATGTAACAACTCTACTTTTGAAAGCACACAATCAAACCCAATTAACATGCGTGATGTTTAGTAGAGTTAAAAATGAAGTGTAAATGTTCTCAAGACCCGTGAGTAATTGCATTGGAATGCATAACGATGTCGACATCCCGAGATGTGATTGCATACATTTTCAAATTGCATGTAAAACTGTCAATGAGAACTATTATGTTATGAAGGTGAAAAATAAATGTGA
Organism: Neoceratodus forsteri; assembly: GCA_016271365.2. Classification (NCBI taxonomy): domain Eukaryota; kingdom Metazoa; phylum Chordata; order Ceratodontiformes; family Ceratodontidae; genus Neoceratodus; species Neoceratodus forsteri. Next base: position 200,671,047 of record CM028132.1, on the reverse strand, counting down.
TAAAAGTTGTTGAATCCCATGTCTGGCTTCAGTTGAAAACGTTATATGTTGTCAAGGTTAAAAATGTAACCATGAAAGTTTTTGAGTTCCATGGGCAAGTCCTATTGAAATACATAATATTTTCAAGGTTAACAAATGTTGCCGCAAACGTTTTCAAGCTCCATGGTCAAATACTATTGAAATACATTATGTTGTCGAGGTAAAAAAATGTGACTGCAAAAGTTTTCAAGCTCCATACGCAATTCCTATTGAAATGCATAATGTTGCCGAGATTAAAATATGTTACCACAAAAGTTTTTGAGGTCAGTCGGAGAGTCCTATTGAAATACATTATGTTGTTAAGGTTAACCCTACTTCCTCAAGATTGCATCTCAAGTCTTATCTGCCCCCCTCACTCATCTCTTCAATCTTTCCCTCACCACTGGATCCATTCCCTCCACTTGGAAAACAGCTCAAGTAGTTCCTTTACTCAAATCTGGTGATCCCATGGACCTCAATAATTACAGGCCCATTTCCATCCTATCAGTTCTATCCAAGATGCTCGAAAAGTTAGTAAACTCACAATTAAGGGACTACCTGGATAACAATAACCTCCTAAATACAGCACAATCAGGATTTAGATCAAGGCATAGCACCATTTCGGCCCTAGCCAAAGTAACCAACGACTGGCAGATTGCTATGGATAAGAAGAACAGTACCTGTGCTGTGTTCCTGGATTTGAGCAAAGCATTTGACACAGTGGATCATGAATCATTAATCACCTCCTTGGCTCACTAGGGTTGGATTCCCTTCACTCAATTGGTTCAAGTGCTATCTATCAGATAGGTCACAACTGGTAAAAGATGGAAACTACCTATCCACCTTAAAACCACTGTTAAGAGGTGTACCACAAGGCTCTATTCTTGGCCCCATCCTCTTTGCCATCTATATTAATAATATTGATGCTAACCTCACTCAATCCAACATCCATCTGTTTGCTGATGATACTGTATTATATGTTAGCAATCCTTCATTATCTAAAGCCTGTGAACTGCTACAATCTGAATTTTCCATACTACAACACAACCTACTGGATAAAAACTACTTCTAAATGCAAAAAAACAAAAGCTATGTTCTTTATCTCAAAGGTTGCTCTGCCACTACCCCACCATCCACCACTACAACTAACCACCTTACTTGGAGAAGCTGGAATTCGTTGATAACTTCAAATACCTTGGAGTCTGGATTGATAACAAACTTGACTATTCTGTCCATATTGAGGAGCTACTAAAGAAACTGAGACAAAGGCTTGGTTTATTTTTAGACTAAAGCACTACCTCAACAGAGACTCCAAAAAAGATTAATCCAGGCTTAATTCCTATCCCTCATTGACTATGCTGACTTTCTGTACGGACATTGTTCACTCCCCTCTTAAATAAACTGGACACCCTATACCACAGGTCCATCAGATTCATTACTGACCTTCCTTCAGCACCCATCATTGCTCCCTTTATAAGGCAGTTAACTGGACATCATTACAACACAGAAGAAATAGGAATGCTGCAATTTGATATTCAAAGCCTTATCAGGCAAGCTACCTACCTATATCTCAGACTGTTTTACTCAAATTACTTCTAGGCCATACAACCTAAGGATCAGCAAAATTATCATTCTTAAGGTCCTAATGTCTGCACCCAGTTTGGGAGGGCTGCTATCAGCTACTCACTAGCAATTGTTTGGAATTCACTCCAAAAAACCATGAAGCTAAATAACCTCCTACCCTTAATATCCTTCAAAAGATTATTCACCACCCTATTCCCAGAACTCTGTAACTGCTTCCACAAGGCCTAAACCCCGGCCCTACCTACCCCTTTTTTTTTTTGTGTTCCTATATGCTGATAAAACTCCCATTTCCAGTCCCAAGATTCACCCTCAAAATGCCTGCTAGGTCCTATAATCTACATATTACTCCTGATGTGCCCATTGCCTTCTGTCTCACAGATTAAAAGTTTTAATGTGCCATGTACATATGTATATTGTTATATATTAGCACTTATGTCATTGTATTACTGTTTATGTTACCCCTGTCATTGTATTACTGTTTATGCTACCCTTGTCAATGTAATAACACTTGCACTTCTTGACCACTCAGGTCCATCTTGTAAATGAGCTATGCTCAATGATGTTCACCTGATTAAATAAAGATTTTGATTGATTGATTGATTGATTGGTTAAGAAATGTGATGGTGAAAGTTTTCAACCTCCATACTCAAGTCCTATTGAAATACATTATGCTGCCAAGGTTAAAAAATGTGACCGTGAACGTTTTCAAGCTTCAAATAGTGAAACATCACTCTACTATATATAACACTGCAGTATGTGCACAATCAAAAAATGTTGGTGTGCACACACATTTTGTTGCCGAGCTTCTGTGAATGTCTACCTTTGTCTCCCATGATGCTTTGCAACCAGAAAGTTGGTAAAATCAGTTTCTAAAAACGCTAGCGACCACAAAATGGTGCAAAAATGTCACATTTAAACAACACACCTCTAATATACTGCTAAAACCACACAAATGCATCATATTAATTACTAGGTTGGTGTAAATTAGACCAATTTATGAACTTGCTCCACTAAGAGCAGCCATGTTTTGTTTTTTTTCTGGAAAAAACACCTATACAGAAGTACCGGAGGTCGCGAGGGCTAGTGGCAATGGCGCCCTCCCCCATCCCCACCCCCCGATTCCAACTTAATCAGAAGTACCAGAGGTCATGAGGGCTAGTGGCAACGGTGCCTCCCCACCCCACCCCGATTGCAACAATCAAATGCCGGAGGTCCAGGGCTAGTGGCAATGGCCCTCCCACCCCCACCCCTGATTCCAACTTAATCAATGCCCGAGTCCACAAGGGCTAGTGGTAACGGTGCCCTCCCCACCCCACCCCGATTGCAACTTAATCAGAAGTACCAGAGGTCATGAGGGCTAGTGGCAGCAGTGCCCTCCCACACCCACCCCGATTGCAACTTAATCAAGTACCAGAGGTCATGAGGGCTAGTGGCACGGTGCCCTCCCCCACCCCACCCCAGGTGCAACCCAATCAAGTACCGGAGGTCACGGGGCTAGTGGCAATGGCGCCCTCCCCACCCCACCCCTTGATTCCAACTTAATCAGAAGTACCGGAGGTCGCAAGGGCTAGTGGCAATGGCGCCTCCCCCACCCTCAACCCCAATTCCAACTTAATCAGAAGTACTGAGGTCGCGAGGGCTAGTGGCAACGGCGCCTCCCCACCCCACCCCCGATTGCAACTTAATCAGAAGTACCAGAGGTCATGAGGCTAGTGGCAACGGTGCCTCCCCACCCCCACCCCCATTGCAACTTAATCAGAAGTACCAGAGGTCATGAGGGCTAGTGGCAACGGTGCCCTCCCCCACCCCACCCCCCGATTGCAACTTAATCAGAAGTACTGAGGTCACAAGGGCTAGTGGCAATGGCGCCTCCCCACCCCTCACCCCCAATTCCAACTTAATCAGAAGTACTGAGGTCGCGAGGGCTAGTGGCAACGGCGCCTCCCCCACCCCCCCACCCCGATTCCAACTTAATCAGAAGCACTGGAGGTCACGAGGACTCAGTGGCAATGGCACCTCCCACCCCCACCCCGATTCCAACTTAATCAGAAGTACCGAGGTCGCGAGGGCTAGTGGCAATGGCACCTCCCCACCCCCGATTAACAACTTAATCAGAAGTATCGAGGTCATGAGGGCTAGTGGCAACGGGCGCCCTCCCCACTCCCATCCCCCGATTCCAACTTAATCAGGTACGGGAAAAAGCACAGCGAACCTCCACGCATGCTGCCTCCACTTAAGACTTACTCTGCTACTGCAGAAGCAGTTCATGTTCAAAGGAACATTTTGTGATTATCCTCTGAGGCAAATAAGACTAACTGTGCTGCTGCAGTTTGAATACTGGCGCCATTTTCAGTCGGCGCAGATGTGGAGATAGTCTCCTGCAGGGGCCCTTCTTAGCTGCATGTTCCTGTATTTTGGCTAATTCCTGAGTTGTGCCTTAATAACCTGCTCTCCGGAGGAATAGCCCATACTGGGCGACATTCATGAATATTTTCTGATGTGTGCATGAACAGAGGGGTGCCTTAAGCACCACACCATTTGAATTCTTGGCGCCTTTTTTAACTATAAAATGTTATTTCCTTAATTCCAGTGCTGTATGTGAGCCATACTATTGTGAATCATTACTATACCTTAAAGCTTAACCAATTGCACGTTTCTCCTGGTGTATCCCTCCCTTGGTTCCCTCAAACAAACGATCGCTTATAACACCTTACCTGTTCTTGCTTTCTCCACAGAAGTACCAGAGGTCGCGAGGGCTAGTGGCAACGGCGCCCTCCCTCACCCCTCCCCCCGATTCCAACTTAATCAGGTACGGAAAATAGCGCAGGAACCTCCACGCATGCTGCCTCCACTTAAGACTTACTCTGCTACTGCAGAAGCAGTTCATGTTTAAAGGAACATTTTGTGATTATCCTCTGAGGCAAATAAGACTAGCTGTGCTGCTGCAGTTTGGCCCCGCCAATGCAGGGCGTTGGCTCCCCACCGCCCCACCACCACCCTTGGTGAGCACTCCCTTTTATAGGCAGCTTTAACCAATAAGCCACTTTCACCATTTGCAGCTTATATTTCTCAACCACTAGAGGCTGCTCTACTGCTTGTACTCCTGTTTCATTGCTCACTGGGCTGACAGGATGCTTATTCTGATCCTGCTGCTTTGCCATGTGCTCCCCCTGGTCCATCCCCCCCTGTCGTTCCCTGCTACCCTTCACCCCCTCCTGCAATTGACCACAGCCTGAATGCCTGGCAACTAGTTATACATTGTGTAAACCTGAGCCCCCCCCCATCACACTATTTTAGGAGTTTGGCTTATTATGTACAATCCACCTTCTCACTATGATTGCCTGTCTAGGCATCCTACACTGGACGCTCCCCAGGGGGCTGTCATGGCTCAGAAACTTCAACCTGGAACACCGTCCCCCTCCCTAGACTTTCACTACTTCCTGCAAGCCTACCTTACTGCCCATGCATTACCCATCCCAACCACCACTACCACCATACCTCATACCTTGTGTTCTTTCTTTGCTAGGAGGAAGTGTTACTGGTACCCCTCCTCTAGGTTCCTGCTTCTCCTCTTCCTATCAGGCAATATTCACCCTAATCCTGGACCCCCAAATGGCATGTCACCTCCCCAGCGTACTCAGGGTCAGCTGCACATTGCCTCCCTCAATATCTGTAGCATCCTAAAAAAGTGGGACTCCTTCCAGGGTTGGGTACTACAGCACCAACCAGATGTCATAGCAGTGTCTGAAACCTGGCTCACCCCTCGGACCCTGGACTCTACTGTATCATTGCCCGGATTTGTCCTTTACCGTGCTGATAGACAGGGTAAGTGTGGGGGTGGCTGTGCCCTCTACACTAAGGACACCTTACAAGGTCACCTACTCCTCTCCCCTCAACTTGGAGCTGGTGCACAGGCCCTCACTGTCAAACTGGCCCTGGGAAGAGCACAAAACCCGTTATACATAACAACGGTATACATTCCCCCAAAGGACCAAAAATCAGCTTTCCAAGCATTGCTGTCACATCTGGATACACTACCATCACAGTCAGAGCTACTTGCACTTGGCTATTTTAATATCAACTGGCTAAGTAAGGATGCCGCCCCTCACATCGACCTAGCCACAGCCCAAGACCTAATTCAATTGGTCACATCCCCCACACGCTTGGATCCGCGTACTGGTACCTCCTCCCTATTAGACCTCATCTTCTTCAATCGCCCGGGCAAGATCTCTAATATTTCCGTCCTTCCTAACGCCCTTAGCGACCACTCCCCAGTTATCTGCTCCTGGTCCTGTAAAATCCCTAGATCCCCTCCCAAAATAATTATGCAATGTATACTTGGTCCTGGTAAATTGGCACAGCTAAAAGCTCACCTCAGAGTCATGGATTGGTCCCTCATTTTGAACACTGTTCACGTTGACAGTGCCTTGGATCTATTTACCCAGTCCTTCAATAATATATGTGACCTCTATGCACCGTTCACAAAAAGAATGGTTAAAGGTAATCACATACCCTGGTTCACTGACCGGCTCAAGACTTTAATAAGAACCAGAGATTCACTATGGCAGCTCTTCATTGAGTCCGGCCTCCCCCTTGACAGACAGAATTATAAAATGGCCCGAAACAAGTGCACTTGGGCCATTCGCAGGGCAAAAGTGGATTATTATAAATCCGCCTTAACCTCATCCTGGGGCTCCGGCCGCAAGTTTTGGAACAACATTAAGGAAATTTGTGGTAAAGTCCCAAACCTGGTCCCCTCCCAAGTCATGTTAAATGGGTCCTTGACCTCTGACCCTACTCACATTGCTGCAGTCTTCAGAGATGCCTTCTCCAACCTTAGCCATGTTCTAACCTCGAATTTCTATGACCCACCATCTCCTAGCATACCTGCACCGCACCTCAGTGCCCCCCTTTATTTCCGCCGTATCTCTCCTAAGGCTGCTGAACCATACCTTACCGCTGCCCTTAGTCATGCCTCCTCCAATGCCGACCCCCTGGACCTCAGAATGCTGTGGCTCTCCCTTAAGGAAGTCCTTACTCCCCTCACCCACATTCTAAACCTCTTCCTCTCACTAGGTAAATTCCCTACCTCTTGGAAATCTGCCTCTATCACGCCCATATTTAAAGAGGGTGATCACTCCTCTGTTAACAATTATCGCCCTATTTCCATCCTCCCCCCCCCTCAAGGCACTGGAGAGGATAGTTTCGGATCAGCTCTCTGATCACCTCAATAAATATGACCTACTCTGCAAACAACAACATGGCTTCCGCAAAGGGCACAGCACTACTTTGGCCTTGCTTGAGCTAACATCACACATCCATTCCGCATTGGATAAAGGCTGCAACACAGGTGCAGTCTTCATTGACCTCACTAAGACCTTTGACACCGTCCACCATTCACTACTCCAAACCTCCTTGATCAACCTGGGTCTCTCACAGGATGCTGTGGGTTGGTTTGCAGACTATCTTACCAACCGGACCCTTCAAGTTAAAATTGGTACTACACTATCCTCCAAATTGCCTGTCCTCTCTGGGGTCCCTCAAGGGTCCATTTTGGGTCCTCTCCTTTTCAGCCTCTTCCTAAACTCCCTCCCTGCATCCTGCACCTCCAACCTATTACTCTATGCAGATGATGCTGTCATCTTCTCCTCCAGCCCAGACCCCTCTCAACTCCACCACTCCCTCCAGTCCTCCTTCAACGCTGTTGAAAGCTGGTTCACCTCACAACGCCTTATTATTAACTATAAAAAAACCAAAGCCATGCTCTTCGCACACCCGCAGAATTCCAGGATAGGGCTTTTTCCTCAATTACTATCATCGGCCTTGACCCCCCTGGAATTTGTGCATACCTTTAAATACCTGGGCATCACTCTCGACACTGGCCTCACCTATCATGAGCATATACATCAGTTGTCCAAGGCCCTAAATATTAGGCTTGGTCTCTTGCACCATTATAAACATTGCCTTACTCCTGATACCCTCAAACTTGCTATCTCCTCCTCGGTACTCTCCCTACTTGACAATGGCCTTTTGAATTTTGGTGGGGCAAGCCCCTCGGCCCTAGATAGTCTTAGACTTATGCTTAACAAGGCCTGTTGCCTCATTTTAGGGTGTGACAGACTCACCCATACCTGTGTGCTATATAAGGACACAAATTGGCTTAACCCTGAAAATCGAATAAAATTCCACACTTGTGTATTAGCTAAAAAGATCACCCTTGGCCTCTCCCCTGCATCACTCACCTCCTTAATCTCCTTGGACTCTATAGCTAAGCACACCCGTAGCTCAGATACCCATCGTTTCTCCATCCCTTCCTGTCGCACTACTCAATTCTAAAGATCCTTTCGCTACAGGGCACCTTTGTGGATGAATAACCTACCCCCTTGTGTCTTGACCTAAGTATTGGTCACTTCAAAATGCTCCTTAGAGCCCATCTTCAGTCCTCAAGTGACTGTGACTGTATGTAAATCAGAGCCCGGCCCTCTATTACTGACAATGGCCTCTGGCTTGCCTCTACACACTGTTCCTAGACCACTAGCTCACGGATCTTAATCTCCCAGTCTATTTTTTTTTATCTGTCTCGAACTGAACTAGTTCCTGAATGTTTAGCCTTGCATTCCTGTTGTACATATCTCTACTATGTAACAATCACTCTATTTGTTTCTGTAGCTATGTCTGTACAAACTGTTGTTGTGTAATCTGATTTACTATATGTGACGTGGAACCTTTGTAAAGGAGTCTATGACTCAAAGGTATTTATGATTCTTATGAAATAAAATAAATAAAAGAAATAAATGAAATATGCACCAACTCTAACAAATCACAAGTCAATGAGACAAGATTGACACTCCACAATAGCAAATAATATCATACCACTAATTTATGCAAAAAAACATTTTTAAACAAATGTGTACCACAGGAAACAGTTTTAGGCAGTCAATCATACTGTAGTAAAGGAGAAGAAGGAGGAAATACCACCATTTTATGGAAAACAACCTGAAGAACCAGCATTCACAGTAAGTTCGCTATCTAAACATTCTATTAAAATGTGAGCTTTCAGATATTCATAACTGTTTAAAATTGTAGTATTTTGAAGTTAATATCTTTCTGTCTTCAGTACTCTAAGTTTCTCAATGTAAAATTATGGATTTCATTATAAATTCTAACAGTTTAAGACAAACTTTGAAACAGTACTCACCACCACACATGTCAGTTCAAAAGGGACTCCCACATAGCAAGCATGTGTGAATCAAGCTGGGTATCGGCAAATCAGAATGCATTTTCTGTTGTGTTCTTTCAAAGCATCCAATCAGGGAGCCATTAATTCCCACCAAAACAAAACTGTGTTTAGTCTGTGCCACAGCCAATAAGAAAATATTCTCTGGCACAATTGAAGTGTAATTTTTCTATTGGCACCATACAAGTAGCAACAGCCAATAAATATTAAGTTTAGCACTATTGCTATCTCTCTAAGGAAGAACAAAAAATGTATTAGAAATTGCTCCCACAATTGTTCAGATGCCAGTAGCCAGCAGCAGACTCAGGCTGTCACTCTGTTTAAAAGAAACTTAGATCATGGCAGAAAACTCCAGAATCATGGCTTGGATGGTAGGCAGCAGTTTAGTTCATCGAGGTGGTGAATATGCCAAGAGAAGTCACTTTGGCATTGACTTGATCCTACCAAATTGCAAGGTTCACTGGTTTAGCAAGGGAGGCATGAGATGGGAATGGCTCATGCCTACCATGCAACACCTCTTGAGCAACCACTCTGCGCCAGACATACTGCTGATCCATCTCGGAGAGAATGATTTGGGCAACAAAAGGTGAATAGATTTAGTAGCTGTAGCAAAACTGGACCTAGCTTCACTTACAGAGATGTTACCTGCCTGTAAAATCATATTTTCAGATATTACAGAATGCATGGTCTAGCATGCAGATCAATATATGTATCTGCCTGACAGGGCAAGGAAAAAAAACAATATACGCATCTCTGCATTTTTACCTGATCTGGGGATGTGCAAAATCCATCATCCTGAAATCAAGTATTTTAAAGATTGGCTGTATCTAAGAGACAGTGTGCACTTCTCAGACACTGGCAATTGTCTGTTTTTGGAAGCCCTCCAAAATGGCATCCTCTCTGTGATCTGAGAGACAGTGTGTCTAGAAAAAGTGCAAAAAAATAAAAAAAGGTTCTTTTAAGAGCCAACTTTCTGTGTCAAAAGATAGAACAATAAACGCACACAAAAACACACAAACAAACTGCATTTACATGTAACTAAGGAATAATGTACAACAGGCTGTGTAGTGCACAGTTACAACATCACATTATCAGCTTGTTGCCCTCAATTTCTACAACCACCCACAGCCGTGTGGGGGGTTGGTGTGGGGAAGGGTTACACCTGATTTTCTGTCTTTAATTTTTTAATTTTACGCTTAGACCAGTAGCAGTCTGCCGGTGTGTATATAACCTTACCCCACCCAACCCGAGCAGTACTACTTGGTGTAACACATTACATGCACCACACACTCTTTGTCCACTATGTTCACTGTGCAGAATTCAACACAATTGCACTGCACACCTCCATACTTTAACATGCAACAAATGAGGTGCACGGAGTGTGTGGGGGGAAGAGGGGACAACAATTGCAAGGTAATGGGACAGGGAGTATACAATGTAGATAAGTAAGAAAACATCTGTGTGGGGCCTTCAACATTGCACTGCCACAATCATTGAAACAGTATCCCACAAAAGAATGTTCCAATATCATAATACCCTAAAACCGAAAGTGGCATAGTATGCTTAACAAATAATGCACAACAGCATGTGTACCATGCTGTAATAACATCACACCTGGAGTGGTTGCACAGTAGACTGCATGCCAAGTGTGCCAACACCCCAGATGTAACGTTATCCCAGTACGGCACACACCCTGCAGTGCATTATTACTATAATACAATGCCTTGTTGTAATATTAACTAAAAAAAAAGTAGTTAAAATGTTTTAAGTAGATTTTTTTATGACAAAGTCTTTGTGAAAGTTAGATGTTAAAAATCAATCTGGAATCTCTAAAGTGATGTAATACTCAAATATCATCATTGTGTTAGGCACACTGCTGACCAATCAAAGTACAGGATTCCTGCTTGCCATTGCATAATATACATTTACAGCTACATCTTCTATTTATTAAGACATTCCACTATCCTCACACACATATAGTAACCTATTTTTTTTCTTATCGCTACTTGTCGTGCAAAAATGAGCAAATATTGGACTCAAGAACAGCTGCCTCTACTGCTGGAGGCCATGACTAAGATCTGTGACCCTAAAATAGTAATGTGGGCCACAAATATGCCACTGGAGGAAACTTGGAAGGGGGTAGCCAAGTGCCTTCAACATGAAAAAGGTATTGAGAACAAAAGGTGGAAAAAGTACAGGGGGAAATGGAAGTTACTGTGCAGTACAGCTTATTCATTCCACAGTCCTCAGGTGGTGTGAGGAGGGCTGAGCCGGTCACTGGCTCGATTCGTGGCTGATGAGTGAGATGATCAGGGGTGATGCTGCTGGGTGGAGGGACCACTAGACTACCAGGGAAATACATTATATTACAGGGATAGTGGGTCAGAAAATGTGCTGGGAGGTGGGGGGACCACTAGACTACCAGGATAAATACTATTTTAAACATGTAACCAGGGTCGGAAATGTGCTGAGGGGCGAGGGACCACTAGACTATCAGGATAAATACTTATTTAAACATGTAACGAGGGTTGGGTAACATGCTGGGGGGTGGAAGGGACCACTAGACTACCAGGATAAATACTATATTTAACATGCAACAGGAGTCAGGTAATGTGCTGAGGGGGACCACTAGACTACCAGGGCATGCAACAGGCACACATGACAACAGGGACCATGACAGCAAAGCAGACAGCCTGGCCCAGCCAGTCTGCCCTGGTCCCTAATGAATTGATATGCTGCATGCCCTATGTAGCCTACAGCGTATGTCCCCCCACTCCCACCAGGCATGCCTTATGCTTGTCCCATGCATTCGTGGGTCCCCCCACTGTGTTCCACCAACACCTGTCGTAGGATGCCTATGTTGTTGAGAGGGCATCTACAAGGGCACATATGGCCAGTGGACATGTGGGTGACTATCTCCCTCTCCCTCTCTCTCTATAGATATACATATATATATATGTGTGTGTGTGTGTGTGTGTGTTTCATTTGTACATCTAGCTATGTGTCACATAGTTATCACTCTCTCCCTCCCTCTGAGTCTCTTTCTCCCTATATATGTACCTTGTGTTGTACAGCTTTCAGTGCTGCATGGGCAGGATGTCTGCTCTGTTTGTGCCTGCCAGCACACAGTTCCTGCTGCTTCCAGCCTGTACTTCCCTGCCGACCAACAGGGGACGCTGTGGGCATACCTTGGCCTGCTGAATCCAGCCTGTACTGCCATTCCAACCAATAGGTGGTGCTGTGTGCTGCTTGCAGTAGCACCGAGGAAACTGCATGGTAATGTATGCTAAGCAGCAGTTAATGAGATGCAAATGTACCTGTTTGCCCACAGACTACCTAAGTAGGCTCATTTGCATGGGAGCTTTGAATATAGCTCCCATTTGCCCCATGCTAACCAACTTGCACTGGGATAATGCGTTAGCACTGTGTAATCAGGTTAGCATGGGCAAACCTCATGTCAGCATAGCACAGTTCTGCAGTGTGTGGCTTACATTGTTGTTTGCAGTAGATGTGAGACATCTCTATGCAATCACATACAATGCTCTCCACCTGCAACACTGGCTTTCTCCAGGGTCTAATGGGCTGCAGTGGCAGTGTGCACTTCCCTGTTGCTATATTCAGTGCTGTCTTATTCCTGGGCTATTTTTGCCCTGCACTCCTGGCCCTGTTTTCCCGGCTTCCTTTGCTTACTATATTCAGCTGGTTTTGCTCCAGGTTATTCCTTTTGAATATAGCTTGCTTTTTGCTCCGGTCTACTTTTGCCTGCTGGGCAGTATTACGTTAGCCCCAGAGCACAGTTTTGAATATCTGGCCCCTTATGTCAAGTCCCATATGCAGTCACAAGTGATAACCATTGTGTAATCACCTCTCGTGGTTGCTAGAGCTATGGTAAACCTCTCAAGCTATGTTTTTAAGCTTTACTGATGATCTACCAACCACTTCAGATGATTACACCATGGGTATGAACTGTACATCAGTCATTATTCTCTATATTAAGTAACTGTTTTGTGAGTTCTTTTGCATTTGCAATGAAGTGCTGTTCCGCAATCTGTAGATGTTCTAGCATACTATTCTAACATAGCTCAGTACAGTAACAGTAACTTTAATCTGAACTGTATCACAACTGAACTTTTTAAAGTTAAGAAATTGAATGTAGAAGAAAAAATATAAAGTATGGTACAATGCAGCTACATGGAGAAAATCTTCATTTATCAGAGTATTTACACCATTGAATAGATGTCATGATGTTGCTATACTATCGTTCAAACATCACATCAATGGTGTAACGAAAAAAGAATCCTCACGAGCTGTCTCTGTCTGCCTACGTGACCGTGCGAATGTTCACAAGTTTTTGAACAGCCTCTCTGACTTGCACAGTTACTCCTCATAGAAGCAGCGTTTCTAAGCAGCAGTAAACAAAAGGCTATTTCAGTATGGCAGCGAGTGTGTACTCAAAACTTGAATGTAGCAATTGTTTCAAGGTTACGTGTGTCTGCTTGTTATGCTTTAAACTGTAAACTTTCTGCAATGTTTCAGTGAACATACACTATAAAAGATAATGTATGGTTGGCAATAAACAGCAACGCTTATGCTTACAATCTTGTGGATACCATGATAACTCAAGGAAACCTCTCAAGCTGCACTCTCAAGGTTTACCTGAGTTGCCATGGTATCCATTCAATACAAGTATAACATTGTTCATCATCAACCATACATTATCTTCTATTTAACATATATAATATTTAGTTAACAACTTTGAACTGGCACTTGGTTGTATTTGTGTTGAACTGGTACTCTTACAGATTAACAAGACTGTACCTGTTAACAATACAATAAAAATTCAATCATACCTTTTGGATGTTGCCATAAGTGTAATTGCCTGTCATAGTTGCCATGTCAACAAAATGTCTAAAATTGCACAGTGAGTGAATCAATACAAACAATTTTTTGTTAAATTATTTTTTTATTTTACACATAATATTTATCATTTTTTTCCTCAAGAACAGCCACTGGAGCCACAGCTGAAGCAACGCCAGCTGCTCCAGGTTTGGTCCCTGAAGAGGAGGGGACAGAAGAGCAAAGTGATGAAGAGATAATAATCATCACCACAGAGCATGAGTACCACCAATTACACAGTTACTTACAACTCAAGAGGAAACATTCTTATCCACTATTTTAACAAATTAGCGCATGCATCTCATTTATAACTTTGCAGAATTAAACACATAAATATTAGCTGTCTCATTTAGCCACCCTATGGAGATCCATATGTTCATGTTCTATGTTTCATTGCTTTTTTACAGGAGAAAAGACTGTACTAACTAAGGGTAAAAAGAAAAATTAACAATAACGTATGATCAAGTATGCATTGTGGTTGTATTGTGGCACACCTCTAGTATGGCATCAGACATGAGGCATTGCCAAGTGTCTTCCCTTCAACCACCCAAGAAGTGCTGTAACAGCACCACAATATACACCCTCGAGTGTCTTATTCTGATTATGAAATGGGTCCAACACCTGGACATTGTGGCCATCACAGAAACCTGGTGTAATGATAACCACGACTGGGAGATGACCATACCTGGCTACAACATATTCAGAAGAGACAGGGTAAGTAGGAAGGGATGATTAGTGGCAGTTTATGTGAAAGATGATGTAAAGGCCACAGAGATTCAGGGGGAACAAAATGGGGAGAGATACTGTGGGTTAAACTGGAAAGGAAAATGCGGCCAGCCATCCGCACAGGTGTGGTTTACAGACCACCAGCCCAGGAGGAATAAACAGATAGGGAGCTGATGCTAGCTACCAAAGGATGGCAGACAAGGGTGAGGTAGTGCTGGTTGGAGACCTCAATATTCCAGACGTGGACTGGAGCATCCCAGCAGCAGTATCAAACAAGAGCAGATTTATCCTGGATTCCCTTCAAGGTACCATCTTCAAGCAACTGGTCATGGAACCAACTCAGCAGAAGGCAATACTGGACCTTGTACTCACAAACAGGGACAGCGTGATGGGGGTAACAGTGGGGGAGCACCTGGGGAACAGTGACCACCAGTCATTGTGGTTTAAAATCACAGAAGGAGCAGAACCAAACCACACAAACACATGTATCCTGGATTTTAGGGGGGCAGACTTTAGGAAAATGGGGAGATGATTGAAAGAAGCATTGAGGGGAATGGGGTGGGAATCAGGGGTTGAGGAACAGTGGGCAGTATTTAAAATGGGGATAACAAGAGCAACAGAATTATGCATTAAGCGGGTTAGCAAGGGGAAAAGGAAGAGGAGATCATTATGGTTTTCCAAGGAGGTAGCTGAGAAAGTTAAAGCCAAAAAGATTGCATTCAGGCAATACAAAAAGACACAGGCAGAAAGGGATAGGGAGAAGCAGCAGGAGAAGCAAAGGGAGGCAGGGAGGTCAGTAAGGGAAGCCAAAGCTCAGACAGAAGAGCACATTGCAAAATCAGTGAGTAGAGGAAACAAAACTTTTTACAGGTACATAAGTGAAAAAAGAAAAGCAAAGGGAGGGATAGTGAGACTGAAGGAGGAGGATGGGGCCCACATGGAGGATGACAACAGTAAAGCTGACATATTGAACAGGTATTTCTGCTCAGTCTTTACTGAGCAAGAGTAGGGTGATGGGTCTGAAGGGAGTACAAGGGGTAGGAATGATGCAGAAATGGACACAAGTCCCTTTACACGAGGAAGGGTCCTGAAGGAACTGGAAGGAATAAGAGTTGATAAAGCAATAAGGCCAGATGGGGTGCACCCCAGGGTCCTCAAAGAACTAAGAGAGGCGGTGGCTGTACCTCTGGCAATCCTGTTTAGCTGATCACTGAAAACAGGGGAGGTACCAAAAGACTGGAGAACAGCAGATGTAGTCTCCTTATTCAAAAGTGGGAACAAAGAGGAAGTGGGGAACTACAGACCAGTCAGCCTCACCTTGGTAGTGGGGAAGATCATGGAAGCACTACTGAAGGAGAGATTGGTGGAACATCTGGTTGTCAACGGACTACAGGACCCAAGGCAGCATGGTTTCACCAGGGGGAGGTCATATCAGACCAACCTCGTTGACTGGGTGACTAGGGAGGTGGATCAGGGGAGGGCAGTGGATGTGTCCTATCTGAACTTCAGCAAGGCCTTTGACACTGTGCCACATAGAAGGCTATTACACAAACTGGAGAATATGGGTGCGGGCAGGCCAGTAGTGTGATTGGTTGGTAAATGGCTGGGTGGCAGGACACAAAGAGTGGTGGTAAATGGCTGCCACTCCACAGAGGGAAGAGTGACCAGTGGGGTACCATAGGGATCAGTGCTGGGACCGATCCTATTCAACATCTTCATCAGCGACATTGCACTGGACCTAGAAGGCAGAATTTCCCTGTTCGCTGATGACACAAAGCTCTGTAACAGAATGGACACACCAGAGGGTGTAGACAGAATAAGAAGGGACCTGCAGAAACTTAAAGAATGGTCAGGGTTTTGGCAGTTGAAATTCAATGCAAAGAAATGCAAAATAATGCATATGGGGCACAAAAATCCCGGCACAATATATCAGCTGGGGGGTGAGGATATAGCATGCACCAAGCAGGAAAAGGATCTTGGGGTTATCATCTCTAATAACCTCAAGGTAGGGAAACAGTGCGACAAGGCAGCAGGTAAAGCAAATAGGATGCTGGGATGCATAGGAAGGGGCATCACCAGCAGGAAAATGGAGGTCATAATTCCACTATACAAGACACTAGTGAGGCCCCACCTGGAGTACAGTGTACAGTTCAGGAGACCTTACCTATGTAAGGACATAGACAGGGTAGAGATGGTTCAGAGGAGGGCAACAAAGATGATACATGTATTGCATCACAAGTCCTATGAGGACAGGTTGAAGGACTTGAATATGTACTCCCTGGAGGAGAGGAAGGAGAGAGGGGATATGATAGAGACATTCAAGTATCTTACAGGGAGGAACAGGGTGCAGGAATACACTATTTTTAAGCAAAAAGATGTTCCAGGACTAGAGGGCATGGGATGAAGTTGGAGGGAAGACAATTCAGAGGAAACATGAGGAAGAATTTCTTCACAGAACGACCGAGTGGTGGACAACGGTAGCCTGTGATGTTGGCGACTGTATGTGGATGACTGGTCAGAAGGGCGATGGCACAATGGCACCGACAATTTGGGCAACCCGGGATTTCCCCACTTTCCCTAGTTGCACCCCCTTGAGTAGGGGGTTTGTTAAGCTCTCATGGGGGGGCATCAGGGACAAAGCCTCCGCATTAAAACACTTTGTAATTTGTAGTCGCCCTGGGGGATTGTGGCCTTTCCGTGGGTTGCAATCCTGCAGTCGCCATTGTCACATAGCACCGTGGACAAATGGAACAGCCTGCCAGAGGAAGTGGTGGGGGCTGAAACAATCATGGGATTTAAGAATGCATAGGATAAACATAATGGAATTCTGGAGATCAGGGGCGAGGGGTAACAGACTTCTAGGAAAACATAAAGTGAACTTACAAGCTCAAATGGTCAGACTAGGTGGGCCGTAGGCCCTTATCTGCCGACACCGTCTATGTATCTATGTATCTTGTAATTGTGCTGCAGCACAGGCATCCATATGTTCATGTTCTATGTTTCATTGCTTTATTTATAGGAGAAAAGACTGTACTAACTAAGAGTAAAAAGAAAAATTAACAGTAACGTATGATCAAGTATGCATTGTGGTTGTATTGTGGCACACCTCTAGTATGGCATCAGACATGAGGCATTGCCAAGTATCTTCACTTCAACCACCCAAGAAGTGCTGTAACAGCACTGCAATATACACCCTCGACTGTCTTATTCTGATTATGAAATGGGTCCAACATCGTTTTTCTTTTGTCACCAGATACTTTGTGCTTGTATGATTACGGTTACACATATGATTCTAAGTATGGCAGGGGGGATGTTATTTTGCAGGGTATCCTACTATGACAATTGGGCCAAGTATTGTTTCACAAGTTTGATCTGTGAAAACATATTTACAGTTTTTCAAACAATTATTGAGCTGATTTTCAGAGAAAACTACACATATAGCAAACCATTCCTCTTCCAAAAAACAGTCAACCAGAAAGTACACAAGAGTCCTTTTACATGTCATTAAGACTTATGAATCTTTTTCTTTTCTTACAGAATCACTGAAGACCAGGGCACTTTCTGTTGTAAAGCAACAGGAACCAGAGCCCGGAACATCTGAACGTATGTATACTACTTTTAAAATACCAAATTATGACAATAAAGGAATAATGCCCAACAGGGTGGTTGTTATGCTGTGTTAACATCCCACCTTGGGTGGTTGGGCCCAAGGCCACCAGCCGAGGGCGTCCAACACCCAAGAAGAGATATTATCCCAGCATAACACCCACACTGGAGGGCATTATTCCTATTATACAATGGCTTGTTGATTTATACAGTCTTAAAAAAAAATAATTTTAAAGAATGTTTTTCTTTTTGTTAAAAAATATGTGTGTTTCTTAAGAGAAGATGCCACAAATGCTAAAGATACAAATGCTGGGGGGGTGGAGCTTGCCATCTACAGTAAAATGGAAGAAGTGTAACTGATCTACTGCAGTACCAGCCTCACCCATCTGGACACATCCGTCATCTCAAAGCCCACTATCCAGGATTTACTCGACGGTTCTGAAGTCCTTGGAAGGAGCTGATCATTTTGATACCAGAATTGTACAATCTGAACTTCAGATTGTTATTTAATCCTAGCAACTAGAACTTGCATCACTATAACTGTCTGGCCTGTGAGACATTCCTAAGCCACCAGGTTCGATCTGGCAATTATATCAGAACCACTGGGATGGTAGACCCTAAGGACCTACACCCTGCTACCCTCTCAATCTATGGAACAGCAACTGGGCAACATAATTTTCTTGCTAAACAAGGTACTTCTGGACACTGCTGTGCTTATTGAAACTACCGCAAGCACTAAAGCAGATGTAGTGAAATTGACTAACCGGGTAACTGACAACGAAGTACTTGTCAAATGGCAGGGGGAGATTTTGCACGACCATCACTGCCAGATGAATGAGCATCACAAACAAATCCAATTTCCACTGGCAAAGGTAGACGACCTGGAAAACCGGGGGAGGAGAAAGAACATCAGGATTTTAGGTGTACCATTGGGGGCTGAAGGAAACGATATGCTAGTATTTTTACAATGTGCCGTCCCAGTTATGCTAAAGCTTAACAACCACCACCCCTCCCCAGCTGGAGAGAACCCATAGATCATTAGTGTCAGACCACAACCAGGCCAGTGCAATTTCTCCCGGTATCCAGTTAAAGAATCTTTCTTAAGAGCAGCACGGGACTTGAAAAGCCTGGAATGGGAAGAGGCACAGGTTCAAATCTACCAGGACTATTCCTACTATCTGTCTCGCAGAAGGTGCACCTATGTGCTGGTAAAACAAGTGCTCTACAAACTAAATATACCAGCATTATTAAGGTATCTGGTGCAGCTGAGGATTTTGTATCAGGGTGAGCAGATTACCTTTAACTCACCAGAGGAAGTTGAAATGTTCTTAGCCGACATCACTGGTGAGAGATCGATCCCCCGCCTGCAGCCACTTATGCCTCATGGCGAGGCCCTACACCTGATGGACATGACAGAGAGGCCAGAAGCAACATGATGGAACACCAGAATCCCAACACCAGTGGAGAAACCATTGCCGGAATCGCAGTCTTCTCAGAGGGGACGACAAAGGAAAAAATCCACCTCCAAGCACGTCAAAGCACCTCTGGATTCACTGGCCAAAGTGCAGAGAACCAGGTCGAGAAGCAGACAGTGGAAGGTGTACCTGCCAGAAGGCAGCAGCTCGTCACCATACTCGACTCCTGTCAAGACATCTAACCACTTTGGTGAGCTCATCCCAGGGGCCCTCAACCTAGCAAAAAACAGCCTAATCACGGAGGACAGTGCCATTCCAACACTGGAAGAGCTGGCTTGAGACTCGTCCCCAATATACCAATACTGGGCGATGGACATGGGAAGCCCCTGCTTGGACCATGGAGCAGCCCTGGCATTGGAGACCCTCACTTCCAGCTGAAGACTGGATCCAGCTCCTAAAGTTTTCGGGTAAGAGGTTGCGGCTATCCCTCAAAAGTGTTCCCTATTTTTAGAAAAGGTTTCCTAGAACAGTTCTCACATGTTTTTTTCTGGGTCAGGATTGTGGAGGGTGGTAACCCAACCAGGAGGGGCATGGTTGTGTCGCACTTTCAGATAGCCTCCCCCCCTTCTCGCTGATAGCCACAATACCCGCCATACAGACTACCGCACAGCAAAGGCTCTAAAGTCTCTTGTTGAGACCAAGGGCTCTGCTCTGCAATTTGTTGTTAATGTGTATAGTTTCATTGTCTGTGACCCCTTCATGGTCATTCATGATGGGTGAGGTTCATTGCTCAAGCTAAAGTCAGGGTACTGAGATTTCACAGCCATGAGGAGAGTGTTCGCTGATCAGCTGTACAGTAAGGATAGAAATAGTGGCCACGTAGCAATACATCTGAATGTGTAAATTAGATTATTTAATTTGGGACACCCTTCCTAGACAGCTGAGGGGTGAGCTTGAAGCAGTGTAGGAGAATATTAAAGACCCCAGCCCAAGCAACAATACAGCCTGTTACCTTATAGAATAGGGCACTTTTAGCTCATGGACAGCTCCCATCCACAAGCGGTATGTGCTGGAAAAGGCATAGCTGTGGGAAATGTCAGTGCGTGAGGCTTTGTTAACAAGTACACTCTCAAGTGGGACCTCAACTTCCCCGATTGTAGCTGGGGGGCAGAAAATAAATGCCATCAACTAGGAAGTTGCTGCATGACAATGGGAAGGCCTATTTCTATACCAAACTTACAGGCTTCATGCTAAACATGAGAAACAGTGCTACAGCTGGCAATATCAACACATGGCCTGATTTCAACACGGAGGGGCTGAGAGAAGCACAGTGAATGTCTACTGACCCTGACAAGGCCCTGAATTATACAGGATCTCAGTGGCCCTGGCAATGGGATATTTTTGAGCTATGACTATCCCTAATTACCCAATAGGATGTCAGTAACACCTACATAAGATGAGCTGGAGATCTCACCCGTCAAGGGTTGTGGTTGCGTGTTCCAAGCTACTGCTTTATTAGCACCATTTACGGCAGCATATAAATAGAGGTGTGGGCTGGAAAGGCAGGCTACAGCACAAGCTTTGGTCCTCTGGCAGTAGCCCTAGACCTCCTGTTGGGACTTGGGTGGGGCACGCTGCAAGGGGCGCAAGTCTCGGAGGATAGTGGGTCGGGTAGGCCCAGAGTAAATTGGTGGCTGGTCCCCCTGCGGCTCATGCCTACCTTTCCTCAGCAGTACAAGCTTGGTTGTCGATAGGCATCCAACTAAACCCCTTTGAAATGTAGCACTTGACTGTTGGTAGGCTTTTTCCTTTCCTTTTCTCCCTGGTCAGTCACAGTACTACACTATCCACTGATCAGACTCTTTGTTAATAAAAGGGCACCAGGTCTTGCAATAGACCCATCCCCTTCCTAATTATAGATACAGAGATATTGATTCTCCATACATCTAGGAAGGCATTTTCTGGGCTACCCAAGACACAACTATGTGTAGGCAGCAGCGATTTGGGGTTCCATCTCTCCCCAGACCTTTATATAATGTATCATTGATGAATAAGGTAAAAATGGCGACTTCAGGGTCCATGGTGGACTAGCACTACAGAGGGATATAAACTCTCATTTAAAAGCGAAGGTTTCTAGTAGGAGGGGATTTAAGTGGTTATATAGGAGGGGTAATGTTAAGAAAGCACTCAAGATGGTAATATGTCTAGCATATATTTGTTGACACAGAAAATGGAGACATGATGATTATGGCTGACCTTAATAATATAGCCACCCCTTCTTGGAATGTGAGATGTTTAAATGCCCCCATGAAGCGGAAATGGTTCTATCCCACCTTAAGAAGCTAGGCACCCAGGTAGCCTTTCTCCAGGAGGCCAAATTATGTTCCAAAGAAGCTGTTAAGCTGGTCAGAGACTGGGTGGGTAAGGAAGCTCATGGTGCCGCAGGATCAGCGAAGTGGGGTGTCTCTATTCTACTGCACAAAAAACTGCAATGGCAAATGTTAGAGGTACACACAGGAGGTGAAGGCAGGTGGATTATTATGAAGGACTCCACTCCTTCAGGTCCATTGGTTCTAATTAATATATATGGCCCAAATGAAGACTCCTCAGAATTTTTTCATGTCATCGTCCCAAAAATCATGGATGTCTCTTTTGACAACCCTGACATCCTCATGGGAGAGGATTTCAACCTGGTGATGGACCACTTATTGAACAGATCCAACACCAGATCAGAACCCCACCAGAGATCACTACAGGCCCTACATGAATTTCTCTCCTTACACCAGTTATCTGACACGTGGAGGATATTAAACCCCACGGCCAAGGATTATACTTTCTTCTCCGCCTCGAGAACTATGGCCAGCAGGCTGGATTTCTGGCTTACATCTCCTAATCTAACTGCAGCTACCACTGGGGTTCATATTGCCCCTATATACATTTTGGATCATGCCCTTGTGACTCTTACCTTCCTTCCTTCCCTACATTCCCATAAGTCACTTATGTGGTGACTAGACCCCCTATTAATGCAAGACAAGGAATTTTCCCCTTGGCTACAAAAGGAGACTAAGGGCTTTATCATTGATAATCCTGTTGGCTCTGCCTCAGCTGCCAGTATCTGGGAAGCCTATAAGGCCACCATAAGAGGTAAAATAATTGGTTTTGCTTCCTATAGGCGCAAACAGAGGGAGAAGGAACAAAAACAGCTGGAAGCAGAGCACCGTACGCTAGAGACTCAATATAAATTGAAACCCTCATTATTGCAGTTACCCTTGACGACAGCAAAACTCATGCCCCTTAGACTAAAACTGAATAATTTAGTGACCAGGAAGGCCGAATTATATATACATCGGGTGCAACATCAGTACTGGGCAGATGGGGAAAAAGCGAGCAAACTTCTAGCCTACAGGTTAAAACAAAGGCAGGTGCGGAGAACCATCCTTAAGCTAAAAGATGAATCAGTCAAGCTAACCCCCCAATTCCAAAGCAATTAACAACATTATGGCCAACTTCTACAAATCCCTGTACTTATCACAAGTTAAGTGGGATAAGGGTAACTTTACTGAATTCACCAAATCATTATCTCTCCCTAAACTGACTGAAACCCAGAAGGAGGCTCTCGACAGGAACATCACTAAGGAAGACATTACCTCAGCTATTAATAGTATGGCCCCACAATAAGGCCCCCAGAGGGAACTGGTTCCCAGTGTACTTTTATAAGCTGGTTCAGTCCTTGATAGCCATCCCAATGGTTGATATGTTGCAGGAGGCCCACACGCATCAAAAACTCCCCTCCACCCTGTCAGAGGCTATAATAATGGCTCTTCCCAAAGAGGGCAAAGACCATACCCTCCCTGCTAGTTGTAGGCCTATTTTGCTCATAAACATGGATGCCAAAATCCTGGCCAAAGTCTTGGCCTCCAGACTAGAGATGTATTTGCTGGATTTGGCACACCCCTCCCACATGGGATTTGTCAAGGGTAGAATCAGCTTGATCCATATAAGGGCCCTGGTATCCTTAATACAGATGGCAGCAGCCCATACCACACCAGCCACTGCAATCACTATAGATTTCGAGAAAGCCTTTGACTCAGTAGAGTGGGAGTACCTGCATACAATTTTTGAAGGGTTCAATATAGGCCCTTATTTTGCCTCATGGGTTAAAACTTCATACGCTGCCCCGGTTGCACGAGTGCTCACTAATGGGAATATATCCGAATCATTCCAGTTACAGATCGGGACAAGGCAAGGATGCCCTCTATCCCCCCCTTGCTGTTTGTCCTGGCCATTGAATCGCTTGCTGCAGCCCTTAGAACCCGCCCTAGTCTACAGAGACTTCAAACTGGAGATAAACAATACACTGCCAAACTTTATGCAGAAGACTGCCTGATTTTGACTCATGATCTACCCCTTAATCTTCCCAGTATCCTCTTAACACTAAAAATGTTTGGGATTCTCTCAGGTCTTAAAATTAATGTTTCAAAATCAAAGATCCTTCCCCTGAATGGGCTGTGTTCCCCAACCAGGATGGGTAATTTGGATCGTGCATGAGCACATACTGACATAAAATACCTCGGGATTCGGATTTCACCAAAGGTGTTTTTCCTACTGTATATTAACTTCAAACCGCTTATTGACACCCTCCGGAAGGACATGGCTAGGTGGGAGCACCTACACCCGTCCCTAGCTGGGAAAATATCAACGATCAGGATGATGTTAGCACCTAGGATATTTCACCTGCTATCCCACTTACCTAAAATACTACCAGACATCTGGGCCAAGAAATTAAAAAGCATGATTAGTAAATTCCTATGGGGAACTCCAGGCCCAGGTATAGTGAGGCAAAATTGTGAGCACAAAAGCTAAGAGGGGGATGGAACCTGCCGGACTTCACCCAATGCTCCATATCCTTCAGTGTGGCCAAATCCTTGACTGGGGTAAGTCCTGCTCCCTTCCCGCCCCCTCTGGCATGGATAATAATAGAGAAAGATCTACTGATGGGCTCCCCTCCCCCAATATACCTTCTCCAACCCCTACCCAAACAAGTGCTGCAGTGGATCACCTTGCATAACACTCTCCTAGCCTGGCAACAACTAGGGCATCAGACCAGGCATTGTTTTAACCTGGGCAAGTACACCCCTATTTGGCTTAACCCCAACCTCTGTATCAATAATAAACCCATCAAGCGGCCAAGCTGGCAGTCTAAGCATTTAGAACATTAGGGCAACCTCATAATTCCTGGGGATACATCCATGGACTCCTTTCAAGGGCTCAGGAGCAGATGCGGCCTACCTCAAAAGGATTTTTGGAGATACTTCCAGATAAGAAACCTCTTCACCTCCTGGGCTACACAAAAATGTACATGTGCTGTGTGTCTCAAATCCAAGAAAGGTATCTGTACCCCATTACCCTTAGAGTCCTGGCTTCAGCACCCAAAAGGAAGAGCAGACACTTTTCAAAAATTTATGAGAGATTGTGCCCCCAACCCTTCCCTCTCAGCAATGATTAAGTGGGAAAATAAACTGGGCTCCCATGTTACAGAACAGCAATGGCAACAGGGATGGATGAGAATTCACCAAGCCTGCTGTGACCAGAGGAATCTACTCGTCCAAAACAAAATAATGCACCTCTGTTACTACACCCCCTCCCAGCTCAAAGGGTTGGGCCAGCTTCCAGATGACACATGCTGGAGGTGCGGTGCCCCAGGGTCAGATTTGCTTCACATACCTTGGGAGTGTCCCACACTGAAGCAACTGTGGATGGAGGTAACCGTCCAGTGCTCACAAATTCTAGGGATAACTCTCCCCTCAAACCCAGAGCTCTAGGTACTAAACCTATCTCCTCACATCCAAGCCATATCCAAACCCCAGATTATGTGGCTCATTCAGACCTCTGTGGAGGTAAAAAGGTTAATCTTGAAGTGCTGGAGAACTGCAAGGGTTCCACTAGCCAAGGAATGGCATCCGGCCATGGAAGGAGTTGCAAACCTCACCAGAATGTCTTGTTATAGAACTGGTAATACCTCCAAATTTGAAACTGAATGGGCCCCATATTTCTTCTTTATCAACTCCTTAAGTGCTGGGTTGCACAATAGGAACACGAAGGATCAGCTTCATCCCCCCTGACATTCCTAGAAGATATGGTGTTACAAGGATGGTCATGACTGCCTTTTCTCTTCTGATAGGTAACTTGAGTGCTTATTAGTGGATAGCCACATGTCCCCCTCCCCCCTGCCTGCCTTCTACATGGGTTGGGGCATTGTAACAGACTCAACGAACTAAACACTACACCCCAATAAAGCAGTTGTAAACACCAACAAAAAATGGTAAATAATATTGTCAAGCTATGCACTCAAGGAGAGGGACAGGATACTGTAGTTGCATAAGTAACGAGGAACTCGACACCAAAGAAATATGACAAACTCTTATTGCACAGACATATAACTCTGCATGTGCTTCTCTCTTTTTCTCTTATAGCGCCTCAGTCAACACACACAAGAGCAATATGTGAGCGCCTGGACAGTCTGATCCATGCCCAACAAGAATCAAACGAAAATATGAAAGCTCTAATTGAAGTAACGAAAACAAGTAACAAAAGTCAAAGTGACACCATCATAAATTAGGCCTAATTGAAAGTCAAATAAAATCTAATGCAAATTAAATACAATAGACTGTTCAGGTGCTCACAACAAATATCAAAACAGCAGAACAAGACAAAAGTCCTGGTCTCCAGTGATCAGCTCATCTGTCCCCTCCTCTTTCATTCTATGGCACCTTCCCCATCTCACAACTAGCTTCCATTTCCTCCTGCACTCTCCCACCTTACAACCCCCCCTTGCAAGTCTCCTCACAGCCTCCAGCAGCAGAGGCAGCTCCCACAGTCCACAACAAAAAGAAGTGTACTTTCTGACTTTATCTTGTCATTTTCTGTTTTAATATGTAAGCTATGCACATATTTCAGTATGAGTGAAGCAACGCTTTTTCTTTTAAAAAGCAAAAAAAGATTTAGTTTTACTTACTTTCTCTGATTATGTTTACTATGAACGTGACTACAAAACTGTATTTTGATATAACAGAAATTAATAAAAAAACTCTATCTCTTTATTCAATTGTGTACTTTCTTATTCAAAAATATATAACATTACATGCTTGTGGATACTTATTAAGTGCACTAGCATGTGTGTGTGTGGGGGATCAGTAACAGGGCATCATTATGAAAAGGGTGTCTAAGTAGAACACTGATATTACCTTAAGTTGTACACCCTGTACAGAAGTACAGTTTATATACGAAGTTGCACTATTACCAACACTTGTTAACATTTTCTCATAATCCCAAAACCGTCGTACAGTTTCCTGAATAAGTTGTTAACAAGGATAAGATGAGGGGTTAGCAAGCTGGATAAATTAGTAGTGGACTGCTTCTGTCATTGTCTTGGGGAGCGGTGAGAGTCATAGATTACACGTGTACTGGATTTTTTTTCCTAGATTGCATGGTTACTGAGATAGTGACAAATTAGTATCATGAGAGTTCCTTTCAGACCTATGTGACTATTGTATCTGTTAATCAACAAGGCTGTTCATGTCAACCGATGCCCAGAACTGCAAACACATAAGTTGTACTCAAGTGTTTATGATATCAGTGCAGGTCTCTGGTCATTATAGTAAAGTAAAACACTATTTGGTAATGACTGAATAACATCAGGAGCCATTAAGATATGCAAAAGGGTGGTAAAAATGGTGACTGATGTTCTCCAGTCATAACCACATAGTCATTTTCACAGGTAATCTATTAATGCACATTAGTCTTAAGAGGGTTCCTTTTCAGCCCTATGGGGCTATTGTATGACTCTGTTGTTATGTATTACTGGGAACGCAGAACCCAAAGGCTCTCAGCAAGCTACCCATTTGTGCATAATGATATGTGTCTGTGGGAGCACGGGCCCTCTGGGCCCTGCACTCCCACTCACACATAGCTACAGACCCATACAGCAGCCCTTTAGAGCAAGGAACCCTTGTATAAATAACTGTAAATGGAAGCATGGGTTCTGGATGGCCAGAATTGCATACACATACACAGTACTCAACTGTTTATGAGGTCAGTATAGAGTTGTGCTCATTATAGTAAAGTACAATTCTATTTGGTAATGACCGGGTAACATCAGGAGGCATTAACACACACAGAAGGGTGATGAACTAAATTGGTCAAAATTTACTCAAAAGGCAAAAAAAACTAAATATGCCATAAGGAAGGCTAAACAAGATTTAGAGTATAATCTAGTTAGCAATCAGGTTGATGATAAAACAAGTTTTTTCAGTTATATTAGACCTCTAAAATCTACAGCTAATACAGTTGGGCCACCAAAAATTGATGATGAGATAATAAGTGATGAACAGCTAATGGCAAATAAATTCAATCAATACTTTGCAAGTTTATTCAAAAAAAGAGATATACCATTAACTGAAAACTAGATCCTGTGGCTAAATTCACTGTTGCAGAAACTTACTCAACTATTAATTCATGTAAATCTTCTACATCTGTTGGACCTAATAACATTCCCTCAATATTTTTGAAAAATGTTTCTTATGAATTAGCTGGCATATTGACATTCCTTTTTGATGAATCTATAGCTAAGGGTATTGTCATCAAGGAATGGAAAGATGCTTTAGTTATTCCAATACATAAGAGTGGTTCAAAGCAAGAACTAAAACAATACAGGCCTATAAGCCTGACTTCTTCTGTATGTAAAATAATGGAAAAATTAATATCCAATAAGATTAATTCACATATTTTGGAGAAAGGGCTCTCAGACATCTTACAGTATGGTTTTCAATCGGGTAGATCATGTCATATTAACCTAATAAATTTCTTTGAGACAGTTAGTGATACTTTGGATCAGGGTCTTCCAGGGGATGTCATATATCTGGATTTTGAAAAAGCTTTTGACTCTGTATCACATAAAGTCTTAAACGAATGCTTAATAAATATGGAGTTTGATAAATATATTGTTGATTGGATTTTGCAATGGTTAACAGATAGAAGACAACAGGTCACCCTGCGTGAGTTTACATCTACATGGACTGAGGTTACGAGTGGTGTACCACAGAGTTCAGTCCTGGGTCCAGTTTTATTCAATATCTTAATAGCTAATATGAGCTCTAGGGATGGAATTTGGCTAACAAAGTATGCAGATGATGTGAAATTGGGTGGAATTGTCAATAATATGACATCTATCTTAAAATTACAGGATAATCTAAATTTAATCTCAGACTGGGCTACTACACACAAACTGAACTTTTATTATGCTAAATGAAAAGTTATGCATTTTGGGAAAAACAATATGTGTGTCAATTATTCTATTAATAATCAACTATTAAGTAAAACCAGTTCTGAAAAGGATTTGGGGGTTATTATTTCAAATAATTTAAAATATTCCAAACATTTAAATATTACAGTTAAAAAATGTGCCCGATTGACTGACTATATATTGAAAAATATAAAAAGTAGGGAGCCAACTGTATTACTCCCATTATATACCAGCATTGTTAGATCTAACTTTGATTATTGTTCCTCATTTAGTGCTCCAATGCTAATTCTCGACAGATTATCTAGGGAAAGAATTCAAAGGAGATTTACTAAGCATATCACTGGCATGTGTTCTTTATCTTATAATGAAAGATTAAAAAAGTTAGACCTTTATACTATGGAATATCGTTCCTTGAGAGGTGATCTTTGTTTGCTCTTTAGAGCCATTTGTTTGAAACTATTTATCTGAATTGGCATCCAACTACTTGTCATACTAGATCACATAATTTAAAATTGAGAGCCATTACAAATAGAACGTCAAAGAGAAATACGTTTTTTACAGACAGGATAATCCCAATATGGAATTCCCTTCCACATGAAGTTGTGCATTGTGATAATCTAACACAGTTTAAATTCAAGCTTGATTCATATATGAATGACTTAAAATATGAAGTCCACCTAGCTTAGGTGGCGTGATCAAATTGGGCATTTCCTTCAATCACGTAATTTACCTGTGAACCTATGAAAATGCTTACTGATGTTATCCAGTCATAACCACATAGCCATTTTCACTGGTAATCTATAAATGCAGTTGGCTGTTCATGTCAACTGCTGCCCAGAACATCATACACATATGTGGTACTCAAGTGTTTATGAGGTCAGTACAGGTCTCTGGTCATTATAGTAAAGTAAAACACTATTTTCTTATGCCTGGGTATGTGTAATTATGTGTAACTAGTACCGCAAGGCTCGAAAGCTGCCCATTTATGCATACTCATATGCATGTGTGCCAAGCAAAGCAGCTCTCAAAAAAGAAATATGTATAAATAACTGTAAATGGGAGCGTGGGTCCCAGTTGCCCAGAACTGCATATGCATGCACAGTACTCAACTGTTTATCAGGTCAGTACAGAGTTCTGCTCATTATAGTAAAGTACAACACTATTTGGTAATGACTTGGTAACATCAGGAGGCATTAACACACACAAAAAAGGGTGGTGAACATGCTGACTGATGTTCTACGGTCATAACCACATAGACATTTTCACTGGTAATCTATCAATGCACATTAATCTTAAGAGGATTCCTTTGCAGCCTTATGGGGCTATTATATGGGGCTATAGGGGGAGGGATGGGAGAAAAGGCTGTCAAGAGGGTGCCGATAAAGGAGGGATTCTGTCTCCACCCCTTGGGGAGCTGGAGGATTGTGGGAAAAGGCCGACTGGCAAAGTGCAGACCAGGGGAAAACAGAATCCCCATGGGAACACGAGCAGGGGAAATGGAACTAAAGGGAAAGGGTGGCAGGTAGTCCTGCTAAATGCCAGAAGCTTGGGCAATAAAATGCCTGAGCTCCAGGCGATGCTAACTGAGGGAGAGTTGATGGCAGCGGTCACTGAGACTTGGGCCACTGCAGGACATGACTGGGACCTGAACCTGGAGGGTTACACTATGTTCAGGAAGGACAGGGGGAAGGGAAGGGGAGGAGGGGTAGCAATGATAGTCAAAAACTGCATTGGCATAGGGGGAGTAGAGGAGGCGGAGGGAACCATGGAGGTGATTTGGGTCACCTTGATAACAAGGGGGGGCAAGAGAGTAAAAATAGGAGTGGTGTATAGACCCCCTGCCCTGGCGGAGGAGCTGGAGGAGAGTCTGGTGGCAGATGTTAGGAGACACTGCAGACTGGGCAGTGGAACAGTGGTGGTGTTGGGGGACTTAAACATGCCAGGAACAGACTGGGAGACTATGACATCCTCTGTGACCAGGGAACAGAGGTTGTTGGATGTCTTTCAAGACGCGTTCCTAACTCAGCAGGTGAGGGAACTGACCAGGGAGGTGCGGGTACTGGATGTGGTCCTGGCAGACAGTGAACAGATTAGGGGCCTGGAGGTAAGGGACCCATTGGCAAGGAGTGACCATGCCACGGTCTGGTTCTGCCTGGACCTAGGAGGGGTAGAAGGCTGCACAAAGATGGAAGTAACCGACTTCAGGGGGGCGGATTTTAAGGAAATGGGAAGGATCCTTAAGGATCATTTGGATGGGATTGGGTCAGACATGGACGCTGATAGTAGGTGGGAAATCAACAGGAGAGGGGTGCAGGATGCTATCAGCACCTGTGCAAGAGTAAGACTAAATGCGGTAGGGCCCGAAAACCCTGCTGGTGGACCAGGGAGGTCCAGGAGGTGGTGCAGGGAAAGAAGGCAGCCTATAAGCATCAAGTGCTCAAGGAGTGAAAGGATCGAGGGGGTACGAGCTGATGGCTAGAAGGGCCACTAGGGTGGTGAGGGCGGCTAAGGCAAGGAAGGAGCAGAACCTGGCCAGGGAAATTAGGAGAGGGAACAAGGGGTTCTTTAGATACATTGGGGAAAAACGAAGGGTGAAGGGGCAGATTAGCAGGATTAAATCAGGGAGAGATGGGCACAAAACCCGGAGGAGCAGGCTTGAGGTACTAATGAGTACTTCACCTCAGTTTTCACCAAGAAAATGGGTGCTGCATCACATGGGAGGAGACAGAGATACTGAGGAGGGGGGGACCCTTACCGATCGGCGGGTCTGGGGAGAGGGGGAGGCATCACTGGCAGGACGGGGGAGGGCTAAGCAGGGAGAAGAGGTACCGGAAGTGGAAATCACAGCAGAGAATGTGAGGGAAGCCCATAGCTCCCTTAAGACGGAGAAAGCACCGGGGCCGGATAAATTACATCCCAGAGTGCTGAAGGAACTTGCGGATGTCCTGGCGAAACCCCTGGCGGAGCTTTTCACCATCTCTCTGAGGACAGGGTGGGTGCCCCAGGACTGGAAGGTGGCGCATATAGTGCCTATCCACAAGGGGGGATCAAGGGAGGTGGCAGAGAATTACAGGCCTGTCAGCCTGACATCGGTGGTGGGCAAGGTGATGGAGGGCATTGTCAAGGAGAGGCTAGGTGGACCTGGATAAGTCAGGGTGCCTGGACGATAGACAGCATGGATTCATCCTGGGAAATCATGTCAGACAAACCTTGTGGAGTTCTATGACTGGGTGACGGTGCCTTGGACCTGGTAGACCAGTGGACGCCCTTTCTAGACTTTCAGCAAGGCATTTGACTCCTGTTCCTCACGTAGGCCTGTTGGATAAGCTGGGAGAAATGGGGATGGGGAACCAGATGATCAGATGGATAGGCAATTGGCTCCAGGACCGGACCCAGAGGGTCGAGTTGGTGGATAGTCTCATCCCCAAGGAGAGTCATTAGTGGGGTCCCACAGGGATCAGTCCTGGCCTCTTCTGTTTAACGCCTACGTCTCTGACATAAGGACAGGAATCAGGAGTGAGATGAGTCTCTTTGTGGATGACTCGAAACTGGGGGCGGTGGTGGATGGGGAGGAGGGGAGGGTGGCCCTACAGAGGGACCTAGAGGCTCTGGAAAGATGGTCTAGAAAGTGGAAGCTGAGGTTCAATGCAGGGAAATGCAAGGCCTCTTGGGGGCCAGAAACCTGGGCCAAGTGTACAATTCTGGGGAATGCTACAAGTCTCGATGGCTGAGAGGGACCTGGGGGTGGTGGTGGATGTCAAGATGAACAACTCTGAGACTTGTAGGAGGGCAGCAGCCAAGGCCAACAGGATGCTGGGATGCATCGCTAGGGGATCACTCCAGAAGGAGGGAAGTGATACTCCTCTGTATAACTGCTTGGTGAGGCTGCACTTGAGTACTGCGCAGTTTTGGAGGCCACACTTAAAGAAGGACATTAACCTCCTGGAGAGGGTCCAGAGGAGGGCAACCAAAATGATTTGGGGCTTGGGGACAGGACCTATGAGGAGAGGCTCAAGAGCTAAATATGTACACATTGGAAGAGAGAAGGGACCGGGGACATGATAGAGGTCTTCAGGTACATGAAGAGGGTAAATAGGGGAGGAACAGTCAGGGTGCTTGAAGGAAGGAGGAGGGGCCACTAGAGGGCATGGGTGGAAGCTGGAGGGGAAGATTCAGGGAGAAAGGAGGAGGTGCTACTTCACTGAGAGGGTGGTAGAGCCATGGAATGCGCTGCCTAGGGGCTGGTGGAGGCAGAGACAGTGGAGGGATTCAAGAGGGGTGGGACAGGTACAGGGGAAGGGTTCTGGAAGCAAAATCCAATGCAGCAAGAATATCTGGAACTGGGAAGGGAGAAGCCAGAGAAGGTGAGGGGGGCAGCAAGGTCAGCACCCAGGGTGGGGGCTGACCAAACGAGCAGACATGAAGGACCATTAGGCCTATTCTGCTGGCATTTTAGTATGTTAGTATATGACTCCGTTGTTGTGTATAACTGGGAACGCAGAACCCAAAGGGCCCAAACAAAATAAAACACTATTTGGTTATGACCGGGTAACATCAGGATGTATTATCACACACAAAAGGGTGGTGAAAATGCTGACTGGTGTTCTCCAGTTATAAACACATAGTCATTTTCATTGGTAATCTATCAATGCACATTAATCTTAGGAGGGTTCCTTTTCAGCCCTATGGGGCTATTATATGACTCCATTGTTATGTATAACTGGGAATGCAGAATCCAAAGGCTCCCAGCAAGCTACCCATTTGTGCATAATGATATGTGCGCTCCCTCCGGGCCCTGCGCTCCTACTCATGCAGAGCTACAGACTCAAACAGCAGCCCTTTAGAGCAAGGAACCCTTGTATAAATAACTGTAAATGGGAGCATGGGTCCTGGATGGCCAGAACTGCATACACATACACAGTACTGAACTGTTTATGAGGTCAGTACAGAGTTGTGCTCATTATAGTAAAGTGCAACACTATTTGGTTATGACCGGGTAGCATCAGGAGACATTAACACACACAAAACGGTGGTGAAAATGCTGACTGATGTTCTCCGGTCATAACCACATAGTCATTTTCATTGATAATCTATTAACGCACATTAGTCATAAGAAGGTTCCTTTGCAGCCCTATGGGGCTATTGTATGACTTCTTTGTTATGTACAGCTGGGAAAGCAGAATCCAAAGGCTCCTAGCAAGCTATCCATTTGTGCATAATGATATGCGTCTGTGGGAGCGCTGTCCCTCCGGGCCCTGCGCTTCCACTCACGCATAGTTACAGACCCATATAGCAGCCCTATAGAGCACTGAACCCTTGTAACACAAATTTACCAATGTCTCAGGGAACTGTAGCAGCTAGAAAAAAAAATCCAAGTGTCATTGTAATAGTTACAGCGAGGCATCCACGTGACATAGGGTCAACCAAATCCATACCTTGCATCATTTCTAAAATAAAGGCACTGAAAACCGCTGTGAATGCTAACTCTGAGTGCATAGTAGACTATTATAGTCATTGCAAAAACCTTAGTTAATACATCCGTTAGGGTTGCTTCCACAAGACAAAAGTGAGGAAATTCGACGTTAGGGTTTTTAGTTATTCAGTTTTGAAAATCCGGGTTCTGAGTATGCTCAGTTCAGTCTTTTGGATAGATGAACAGCAGTTGCGAGTAAAGATTTCGGCTCATGAACAGGGATTTCGACAGCTCACGAAAGGGGATTCATTAAATCCCCGTTCATGAGGAAAGAAATTTCCGTTTGTGAGCCATCTTGTTTTCACTTTTAGCCCAAAACAAAATGTTGTTACTTGCCCCACAGATGCATTTTGTGAAAAGAGATGTATGGGTTCCATTCAGGGCGATGCCCTCTACAAAACCATGTGTTTGGTTTCCATCCATTTATTAAAAAATGGCTGTTTTTTATTTGAAAATCCCTGTTCATGACTCTCTTCCAATCTTCATTTGTAAGGTGTCCAAATCCCCATTTGTGAGCCCATCCCCATTCATGAGCTGTCAAAATCCCTGTTCATGAGATAAGGACCAGATGGCAATAGCTCACGAACAGGGATCAGCTCACAAACAAGGATTTTGACATCTCATGAATGGGGATTCGGGTTGCGAATGGGGATTTCGACACCTCATGAATGGGGATCATAAAAAAAATCTTTGTTTGTGAGCTGTCAAAATCCCCATTCGTGAACCAAATCCCTGTTTGTGAGCTGTCAAAATCCCCATTCATGAGACAACCCCATTCGTGAGCTAACAAAATCCCCGTTTGTGAGATAAGGACCAGATGGCCCTATCTCACAAAAACATGGATTGTCTCACGAATGGGGATTTTGTTACCTCACAAACTGGGATCAGGCTCACGAACAGGGATTTTGACAGTTCACAAACAAGGATTTGTAAGACTTTGCCAGTTCACTGCTAAGAAACGGTATGGACTTTTGGCTTGAAAGTTGAAGGGTGCAAAGGGGGTGTCCCACAGATGTGACATATGCTGGTTTGATGTAAAAAATATTGCACTGGTTACATAGTTATGACATTCCAAAGTTAAGAAATTTCCAATAGAAATTCCAATAGGATAACATTGCAGCACCCATGATGCCTTTCGGTGCCTGTATCTTGAAAATGAAGCGAGATACAGATTTTTTGCTACCTGTAACTAACTTAAGCTGCAGAAACAAGTTTGGAAATCATGGATTACACCAGCAGTGGATTTTCTTTCCTACTTGCTACAGTTGTCGAGATATTGGCAAAAACGTGTTCCAAGGATGCATTTTCAGCGCCTTTTAGTGCCCATATCTTGTAAATGATACAAGATATGGATGTCATTGATGTTATCTCACTTGGAGGTCTCAGTGTCATGATTACAATGACACTTTACTTTTTTTCTTAGCTGCTATGGTAGCTGAGATATTGACAAATTAGTGTTATAAGTGTTCCTTGCCCTATAGGGTTGCTGTATGGCAATGTAGTTATGTGAAAGTGGGAGCACAGGGCCTGGAGGGCCCTGCACTCCCACAGATGCATATCATTATCCACAAATGGGCAGTTTTTGGGCCCTGCGCTCCCACCAGCACATACCGTTTACTAAGTAGATTACACTTTTTCAAAAAGTAAGGAAATTCATTGCAAAAAACTTTGTTAATGCATCAGTTAGGATTAAAGTGACAAAAGTGAGGAAATGAGATGTTGAGGTTGAGCCCTTAACACCCCCACTACCCCACCCCCATCCTCCACAGACCGACAGATGCCAGGGTGTACCATGGGGTCGTGAGGCCTAACTTTTCCCCCATTCTCCTTTACTGTAGCATGTCAACCTGTTTACACATGGAATGGGGTGAGAGTTGGGCCTCACAACCCCATGGCACGCCCTGGTGTCTGTCAGTCTGTGGAGGATGGGGTTGGGGTGGTGGTGGTGGGGTTAGGGGCTTTACTCTAACATCTAATTTCCTCACTTTTGTCGCTTTAACCCTAACTGATGCATTAATAAAGTTTTTAGCAATGACTATACTACAGTTATATATATATATATATATGTATGCATATATATGTGTGTGTGTGTGTGTAGCACCCCTATAGTTAGGGTAGTACCGGAACTTTTATGTTAAATTAAGAATTTTGACCCTTAACTTTGGCATTTTTTGACAAAACAGCCCACAATTTGGCATGCACAGTCATTCTGCCAGTGTCTCAAGATCTGGAAAGTTTCGTGAAGGCATCTTTTATGGTTTCTCTGATATGGAGTGGTAAAAAACAGAAAAAAAAACTTCTTTCCCTTTGGTTAACATGGAATTTTTTGCCCTCATCTAGAGTCCAGATGAAATTACATTTCTTCTTGAAATTTTCAGGGATGATTGTGTCTGTGCCAAGGGTGTGCCTTTGGATAGCTGCTAGATGGTAGGTAAATGAAAACCATTTGAACTGTTAATTATTTACTGTTTGTGCTCAGATACACACTGTTTATGCTGTCACCAGATTGTTTTTTTTTTCCGTTTTAATAATTGATTTCTAAAAAAATGCTACTTGGTAAGAAATGACCAAGACCTGTATTTAGGTCTTTGTCACATGCTTAGTTCCATTATTGTAATATTATTTTAAAATTTTGAGGGCAAGTATGTCTTTTTGGGGTGAGAATCACATCATCTGTCATTCGCTTAGTTAAGGATCAATCACTGGAAAATAACTATTTGCAGTTCTTTACAGTTTGAACTTTACTGTTCGAACTGAAAAGATTGCGAACAGCAAAGGTCCATGACAGTTTGAACTGTCATAGCTCCCTGGTGTCTAGTTGCACCCCCCAACCGCTGATCTCCGTCCCCTCAATAAAATAATATGTCCCTGGTAGTCCAGTGGTCCTTCCCCCCTCCCCGTTCTCTGATAATTGTCCCCCTAGTACAAATTATATTCCCTGGTAGTCCATTGGTCCCTCTCCCCTCCCCTCCCCGTTCTCTGATAATTGTCCCCCTAGTACAAATTATATTCCCTGGTAGTCCATTGGTCCCTCTCCCTCCTCCCTGTTCTCTCTGATAATTGTCCCCAAGTACAAATTATATTCCCTGGTAGTCCAGTGGTCCTTCCCCTCCGTTCTCTGATAATTGTCCCCTAGTACAAATTATATTCCCTGGTAGTCCATTGGTCCCTCTCCTCCCCTCCCTGTTCTCTGATCCCCATCCCCATGTAAAAAAAAAAAAAGATAATCCCTGGTAGTCAAGTGGGCCTTTCCCCATTCTCTGATCAACATCCCCATGTAAAAAAAATATAATTATTATAATCCCTGGTAGTCCAGAGGTCTTTTCCCCCTTCCCTGTTCTCTGATCACCATCCCCATATCAAAATTATTCCTTAGTAGTCCGATGATCCTTCCCACCTCCTCCATTCTCCAATCACTGTCCCCATGTAAAAAAAAATGATAATCCCTGGTAGGGCAGTGGTCACTCCCCCATTCTCTGATCTCCATCCCCACGTAATTATTGTATGCCCAGGTAGTCCAGTGGTCCCTCCTCCCTCTTTCTCATACTCTGACTGCTGTCCCCAATTAGTTTTTTTGTTGTTTTAAGGCTACAAAAAAATAAAAGGTCCCTCGCCAATCAGTCCCCCCACCTCCCACTCAGCACCCACCATCCCACATCCCCCAGTACACCCTCACACACCCTTGCTCACCTGAACAGGTCCCAGGTTTGAAATCCTCTTTCTGATCAAAGCTCGTTTTACTGCTGGAACCAGTGACTGCAATATGAGAAACTAACGTAAATGCGGTTCAATGTATTTCAATGGGGGTTTCAAGTTTCATGCATAACTCAGCCATTTTTTGACATTGTATCACCAAATTTTCAACATGGCCTTTTGGGGACCCATCCTCTTGAACAATTTGACTTACATTATGCAATCCCCACCTAAAAGGTGATTTTGCGGTTGATTGCTGAATTCACATTTTAGGTGGGATTTGAAATTTTTTCCTGCCCTTGTTCATGAGGTGGGGTCATATGAAGGCTATGTTGACAATTATGGGTTACAATATGTAAAAATGTCAAAGTTATGCCCATTCATTTTAATTTTGCTATGTACACTCGTAACTTTGGAAATTTTAAATATTTTGACCTCACATTTTCAACATAGCCTTCTTTTAACCTCACCTCATATATGTCACAGTTCTCATCTTTCAAATCCTGGACAAAATGTGTTTTTGCACCTGTGGCACAGAACGGTAATGCAGTTGCGTGGAATTACATTTTGGCAGGGATCTGTAAATTTTCTGTACAAGGTGCATGACGTGGGGTAAAAAGATGGCTATGCTGGCAACCTGGTCACTGTTGTCCTATAAATGGAAGCATAGGGCCCTTCCGCAGCTACCTATATACACGCATTTATTGAGGAATGGAAGCGCAGGGCCCAATCCCACAGTCATAATTATGCCCATTCATTGCAATTTTGCTATGTATGCTTGTAACTTTGGAAATATTCAATATTTTGATCTCAAATTTTCAACATAGCCTTCTTATTACCCCACCTCATGTATGTCACAGCTGTTATTCTTCAAATCCTGGCCAAAATGTGTTTTTGCACCCATGGCACAGAACAAGTTACAGTTGCGTGGAATTATATTTTGGCTGGGATTCAAAAATTTACTGTACCAGGTATATGAGGTGGGGTAATAAGACGGCTATATTGGCAACTTTGTCACTGCTGTCCTATGAATGGATGCACAGGGCCCTTCTACAGCTACATATACACAGGCATCTATGGAGGGATGGGAGCACAGGGCCCAATCCCACAGACAAATAAGTATACGATTACTCTATCTCAAAAATTATAGATGGATGGGAATGCAGGGTCCAGACACTCCCACAGGCAAATAAGGCTACAATTACAAAAAGTAAAGAAATTCTTTGCAAAAAACTATGTTAATGCATCAGTTAGTGTTAAAGAAAAAGTGACAAGAGTAGGTAAATATGACGTTAGGGTTTCCAACCCTAAAACCCGTGCCCCACCTCTGAAGCAAATGAAGGGTGGAGACTCCCATTGGGCTGTCAACCCTAATGCTGACCCCATTGTATGCACTCATGAAACATGCACACCTGTCTCCATCACATCTAAGCTTTTCTGTTACTGCAATAGGATGACCGTTAGTGTTGACAACCCCAAGGAAGATTCCACCCCTCATTCACTTTAGGGGTGGGGCTGGGGTTTTAGGGTTGGAAACCCTAACGTCATATTTCCCTACTTTTGTCAATTCATCCTGAACCCTAACTGATGCATTAACTTAGTTTTTTTGCAAACAATATACTGTATATGTCTATATATATATATATATATATATATATATATATATATATTAGTGGCATGGTAGTACCACTATAGTTAGAGTTGCATGGCCACTTCTACGTTAAACCTCAATGTTTGCACTTTAATAACTTTGCAACCATTTGTTTGATTTGCCTGAAATTTGGAATGTAGAATTATCTGGAAAATTTTCTTCTGGTCAGATGTACAGTTGCGGAACCGTAGCACGTTCAAAAAGTGAAAAATCATGCTTGTTGCAAATTCTTTGGTAAGCCATAATGGACTAAAGAATGGGTTTCAGTGGCTTCAAATTTGTTGGTCTACATGTGGTCTGGGTTGAAGTGGTGCCTTTTGAAGACTTCATGAAAAAATATTGCTCCGTTCAAAATTTATTCAATTTTTTCATGTCCCATTAAGGCCTATGGAAAAATTTATATGTGCACTGCGAAAAATTTCGCAATCACATTTTTGTTGTCAAGCTCCCCGAAATTGTTGTCATGCGGCCGCCATCTTATTTTTCAGTTAGCGACAGAGAAAAAATGTTTTGACTCAAAAAATAATGCCCTGTGGTAAACACCAACAGGTGCGTTTACCTAATCGGGCCCTGAGGAACATGCCACTGGCATTACTTTTTTACTAGTTGGCTCGCAAATATGTTTTTAAAACATTGTCGGTTATTGATCGCGGCTATTTTTGTTGCCATGAAAACAATCACACTCATGGGAAAAAGTAACCACGGCAACATTTTTGTGTGCGAGATTGCATTCCCATTATAGAGATAGAAATGTAGCGATAACATTAAAGTAATCGAGGTAACACTGCACGAACACATTTTGCTGTTGTTTTCTTTGTCATTTCATTGTGGCAAGGTGGATTGCGCTATTGGCCTGAAGATTTCAGGGTGGCAAGTCCTAGTCCTGCAGATGTGCCTTTTGGTGGTTTGATATGAAAACATTGAACAGGCCCATAGTTACAGCATTCCGAAGTTCAGACATTTTCCCATAGGATAACATTGTGGTGCCTGTGACACCTTTCGGTGCCTGTATCTTGAAAACGGTTCGAGATATGGATTTTTTTGTTGCAGAAGTAGGTTTGAAAGCCATGAATACTATGAAATTTGAATTATTTTTCTATGTTGTACGGTTACTGAGATATTTGGAAATTAGTGTTTCATTTGCTCATTTTCATGCCTGTGGGACACTAGTCATAGACTAGTCTATGTCCCTAACTCTGAATACACACACACACACACACACACACACACACACACACACACACCACACATACAAGCAGGGGACGATACAAGGCAACCAACCAATCAGAAACAGACACCATAAGGTAACAGAAAGAACATACAACTTTGTAAACACACCACAAGAGGCACCCATCATCATGTTTCAGCTATTGTATCACTTCTGCTGACATTCCAGTGTCTTGGGGGTACACCCAAATGCTGTGCAACCATGTAAGATGGCCACTACATGAACTATATATCTCCATGCAGATAGTACAACAGTACCCATAAGTCATGGTAGGAACACATAGTGAGTTGGACCCTGTTCTTCCATCCTTCCATTGAGATAGAACAACACTCTACATACATCACATAGGGGCCGCAGGGTGCTATGTACCACATCCTACCATCCCTGCATTAGCATATTGCAACATTATCTATGTGTCACTGTGTCTATATGTCACAGTGTCACCTCATGGTTGTTCAGATATTGCACTCCCATCCCTCCATCATGATATAAGTACAACACAATCTATATGTTGCACTATCCATATATTACAGTGAGAGTACATATTCTGCTGTCCCATTCCTCCATCATCATACTACAACACAATGCATACATCACACTAACTATATGTCAGAATGAGAAAAGTACAACATATGGATAGAGTAACACATGGACTGTGTTGTATTATTTCAGTAGAGGTATGGTAGTGCACGGTCCAAACTACCCTGTGTTCTCACTGTGACATATGTACAATGTGACCTATGGATAGTGTTGCACTATCTTGATGTAGGACTAGGAGAGCAGGATATGTTATGTCAATGTACGGATGACAGTGAATGGTCCAAAAGACAAATAAATTCATTCACAAATCTGGACTGTCATGTACGGTATGGGCTGCACACCCATTGGCTCTTGCTCTGCACCAATGGGCGTGCAGCCCACCGGCAGTCAGTCGCGGGCGGTGGGGCGGCAGGTGGGTGGAGCTGGCCCGCTGGCTGCAGGCGAGGGAGCGGGGTGGTGGGGCTTCATGGGTGAGTGGGGTGGGGGACGCTAGCCACCAGGGCTATGTTCGGGGTTTATTAAACTTACTGCCCGCGATCGGGCATTCTGGTCCACTGGACCACCAGGGATGACTGCGGGAGGAGGGGGTTTATTATACACTGCCCGCGATTGGGCATTTGGTCCACTGGACCACCAGGATACATCTGGGGCCACATTGCTGCCCATTGGGCTGGTGGGGGAGTACACTATGCCCGCGATCGGGCTTGTGGGGTGGGGATTTACAGTTGGCTGCCCACGATCAGGCTGCAGGGGGCACAGGGAGTGGGTGGCCAGCCACAGGTGGCAGCTGCTGTGCTGCGCCCTGCAATGCAGCAGCTCACCTGTGGGTGGCCCTCGACTTAAGCCTTTTTTTTGGCTCAAAGTTGTGCAGGCGCAGGTTGGGGGTTGCGCCTGCACAAATCTGCACAGCCCGGCTGAATATCGGGCTGTGCAGTTTATGTATGGTACCTCCCCCACCAGTTCAGCATGCATTCATTTGCATTGCGCTGTTGCTCAGCCTGTTTTCAGTGGCGCAACTGCCTCCTGCTGAATATTGCAGAATGGAGCAAGTTCGGACTTGCGCAGGCACAACCCTATTGCGCATGGCGCAACCCTTTTGAATATCCCACCCAGTATGTACAAGTCACAGTCACACAGTAGGTTGGTTTACACTCTGCATTCCTATCCCTCCCCAGGTGGACATACAGTGTTTACCACTCAGGCCACTGAGGGCCCCCTGGTGAGTTCAGCCACTGTTTGGAAAAAAGACAGGGCTAGCCACTGTCTTCAGGTTATTCCTGGTGGTCAGTAAAATGTAATGAACTTTTGCATGAGATTTCAGGAGCAATTTGTAAACCAAGCTGCACCCCCCGCCCCAAATCAACATTGGCCCCCAACATTTACTGCCTGTGTGCTCAAGAGCAACCCAGCAGGTGAAGAGCTTGAGTGAGGTCTGTTGTCCCAGTCAATCATCTAAGTGGTTGTTAGGACTAGGGTGGCTGCCTGGGTACCTTCAACATTTTCCCTACTAATCAAGTATGGTGCAGAATGTTCAGGACACTACAGCTGCACTGCAACACTTCT
The DNA here is from genome assembly GCA_016271365.2 of Neoceratodus forsteri. Taxonomy (NCBI): domain Eukaryota; kingdom Metazoa; phylum Chordata; order Ceratodontiformes; family Ceratodontidae; genus Neoceratodus; species Neoceratodus forsteri. The sequence continues at coordinate 200,628,116 of CM028132.1, read as the reverse complement.
GGTCCCAGACAAACTCTCCTTGGTAATATTTGATAATGGACTGTTCAGAGTAGAAGTCCGAGGATCCACGACTGGAGTCCGACAGAAATTCTGTCGAACGCCCTGTCAGAGACACCAGCAGGTTAACCACATTCTGCAGTCAGCTGCCGGTTTGCTACTGCATTCTTTGTTTTCTTTGTCAAGGTAGTTTCTGGTGCAGAGCTCCTTCAGTAGGCTTTGGAGGCCACTTTTGGGAGTCCTCTACCCACCCTCCATGGCTCCCACTGGAATGCAGTACCGTTTCTTTCTTTCTGGGTAAACCCCACTGCTTCAGAAGGGGAATTCAAGCAGAGTGTACAAAACCCAAATGGGGACTGACTCCATGCTTGGGTGCTCCCCGGAAACCGGGAGCAGCAGGCTTGCTAGGGGGGCACACCTGAGGATGGTAAACCCTAGCAAAGTATTCCATCACCCAAGTGGGATTTTGAGGAAAGAGGCCACTGCCATACAAACATACCCCCCGAGCTTAACCTAGTTTCAGTGGTAGGCCCTGCAGTTACAAAATATCATGCCTTGTCCTTCCCCTCTCTTACAAACAGACGTCTCTCCCACTGTGCTAAGTTCACCACTAAACACTGGTTGGGTGAACTCCCAACCTACCTATCTCCCTCTTTTATTGCCCTGCCCCCTCCCTCTCATTCTCTTTGATCTACCGACTCTCGCACTTTGGTGATCCCTCGGTGCTCCACCCTCATTGGTCAGTCAGGCTAGTCATTCCGTTTCCCTAAAATTTGGAATTCCCTCCTTCCCTCCTCAAGTGTGTCATTCCTCCTCCTCCTACTCCATCAGCTAAGCCCATCACAACTATCTTTCATCCAGCTGCTCCTGCCATGACCATCCCTAAACCACGTCCTCGCATATGTCTTGACTCACCCTAACTCCCAGCTCAGCCTTTCTTCCCCCATCTTTCCTCACCTCTCCTGCCCCCTTGCAGTGTTCCCAGCATCCTGAAGGGGTCCCTTGGGCTCGGCTCTCCTTCCCTTCTCCTACTCCTTGCCTAACCTTTCCTCCCCCCTATCTTTTCTAGCCTCCCCTGCCTCCTTCCAGGGTTCTCAGTATCCTGAAAGGGTCCCTCAGGCTCAGCTCTCCTTCCCCTCCTCTCCCTCTTCTTACCCTTTTTTACCCTTAGCACTTGTTACCTACCTGCACTCTACCCCGGCACTCCCCCTCATTCCCCCATCTCTCCCAGCCTTCCCCACCCTTTGCAGGATTCTCAGCATCCTGGTGGGGCCCCTGGGTTCAGCTCTCTCACCCCTCCTCCCAGCATCCTGACTGGGCCCCTTGGGCTCAGAACTCCTTTCCCCTTCACCTCCTGCTTCCCCCCCCACCCATTGCACTTGTTTACCTTTCTGCCCAATTCACTCTTCTCCTGGCACTCACCCAAATTCACCCCCATCTCTTCTATTGGTCCCTGCCCCTTTCAGGGTTCTCAACTTCCTGGAGGGGTCCCTAAGTTCGGCTCTCACTCCCCTCCTTTCCCCTCTCCTCCCCCTGTTCTTCCTATTGCACTAGATACCTACTTGCCTAGCACCCCTCTCCCCTTGGCACTTTAACAGTCACCTATACCACATGCACTTGCTCATACTTTTGCACTGCTCTACAATTATCCCCTTGCTGTATTTATCTGCTCTGTCTATACCAAAGCAACCTCTACTACTAGTATTCATTTTTAGTATGAGGTACATGCCTGCGATGTCCTCTTGTTCCCCTCCCCATACACTAAATTACCTACTGTAAATTACCAACTGTATGTTCATTATATGTAACTGTTGTCTTATGCACCTTGAATGTATTTCTGTTCAGTTGCCAACTGTATGATCATTGTATGTAACCATTGTCTTATGCACCCTGAATGCATTTCTGTTCATTCTCTGTACCCCTTCCCCTCAGGTCACATCAGGAGATGAGCAACTTGTTCAGCGTGCTTTCCTGGTGAAATATTTCAGTAAATAAATAAATAAACATTGCCTGACAGCTTTCTTTTGTTCCAGCAGCTTTTGGAACATATAAAAGGTCAACTTCAATCGAGTAGAAATGTCTTGGAGCAGTCTGTGCAAAGCGAAACTGTGCTCCTGCTGTATTTTTTCAAACAAGTGATGGGCTTTGCTTGAGTAACTGAAATGAGTGCATATTCTTTCACCAGTGCTAACAAGAGCCTTAATCTCCCTGTCATCATCTAGAAAACCGTGAACTATTAATTTTAAGCAATGCGCAAAGCAGCGGATGTGAACAAAACCTCCTTCCTCCCAGGCCTTCCTTATGTTGGATCCATTATCTGCAACTGTAATGCCAACTGATAGGGCCTGTAAAGTGAACCATTGCTGTATTAGTTTTTGGAGCTCTAGATGTTGTATGATTTATTTATTTATTTATTTAAGAGATTTACCAGGAAGGCATACTGAGCGGAGTACCACTTGATTCCAGATGCGCCCTGGGGGTAGAGGGTTTACAAATGAATACAGTTGTACAGAGGAAGACAATAACATACATTTTGTAACTTTCACAGGCAAAGGTACAGTAGTGCTGATGAAAAAGACAATGCATAGGGTGGTTGTTCCAAACACTGGGCGTGGCAATTCTTAGATACAACATAACGTGGGTTCGATTTTAATTAGTATTAAAACCTTAGGGGCAGACCTAGAATGGTACCCAGATTGGTGCTAGCAGCTGAATAGGTAGGAGTTAAAAATGGGGATTCAGGGAGGGGGAAAGCAGAAGTAATTTGTAGCGAAGTGTGATTCAAGAAGGGTGTTCAGTTCAGGAGTACTTGTGGTGTGTCTGATATCAGCTGCCAGGGAATTCCATAATTTGGGCAACCTGAAGCTGAAAGCTGCCTGGCCAGATCTGGTGGTTCTGTGTGGAGTATGTAGGAGCCTAGAGTCTATGTTTCTGAGAGCGTAGGCAGGTGGGGAGAGGGCGGTTAGGGATGTTGACAGGTAGGAAGGGAGCGTCTGTGACCAGAACTTAGCAGCGAAGTTCCCAGCAACGTGGATTAATCGTCGGTTTTGTAGTGAGGGGAGGGCCAGGGACTGGTAGAGGTCACAGTGATAGGTGTTGGCAGGCCGGTCCAAGGAGAACCGGCAGAAGGAGTTGTAAAGGGGGTCAAGCCTGGCTAAGTGAGTTTGGGGGGCGGCACCGTATACAACATCGCCATAGTCCATAATCGGGAGAATCATTTTTTGGACAATTTCTAATCTGGTAGGTAGAAGTATGCAATACTTGTTGCGGTAGAGGGCTCCCAGCATGGAATGCAATCTTTTGTGTAAGGCGTCTATATGCTCTGAGAAGTCAAGGTGCTGATCTAACCAGACGCCGAGATAATGATATGTGGTGCAGGCCTTGAGTGGAGATCTGTCCAAGGTGTAGAATGTGGGTGGAGCAGTGAGCCAGGTTAGTTTGGCCCAAGAACCAAAGGTGAGGGAGACTGTTTTTTTTTTAGTTTAAGAATAGTTGGTTTCTGAGGAACCAACGTTGGATGGAGTCAAAGTCCTCCTGGAGATGAGCAGTTAAGGCGGTTGCGGATGGGCCAGAGGCGAACAGCACCGTATCATCTGCGTACATATGGATAGCCATTTGAGGGCAGGCAGCAGGTAGGTCATTGAGAAAGATAGAGAATAGCAGGGGGTCAAGTACTGACCCTTGGGGGACTCCACTGGTGACAGGAAGTGAGGTGGATCGATCCTGGCCGATCCGGACTGATTGGGACCTGCCTGACAGGTAAGACTGGAACCAGTTTATTGCGTTCCCAGACAGACCAGCTTGGGCAAGTTTAGTCAACAACAGGGGATGAGAGACTGTGTCGAAGGCTTTTGCCAGATCAATAAATATGGCTGCTGTAATTTCCCTTGTTCAGGATGGAGTTTGTAAGGCGGAGGAGGGAGGTGGTGGTGGAGTGATTTTTTCTGAAGCCAGCTTGGTAGGGGGTGAAGAACGATATGGTGTCTAGGTAGTGCTGGAGCTGGGATAATACAAGGCGTTCTTGAATTTTGGCTAGGATGGGGAGCAGAGATATGGGCCTATAGTTGGATGGGGAGGAGAGGTCCCCTCCTTTGGGTAGGGGGATGACTGTGGCTTGTTTCCATATTTTGGGGACTGCCCTGAGTTTAAAGGACAGGTTATAGAGCATGGTTAGAGGGTGGGCTATGGCCAGTGCAGAGAGAAGGAGCATTTTAGAATCAAGGCCCGATGGGCATTTGCCTTTGGATGGGTTTAGCGTGTGCAGTATTTTTAGCACCTGGCCAGGAGTAACTGGCCGGAGCGAGAAAGAGGCAGGGGGGGATGTTATGGGAGGCACAGAGAGTGGGGGGTGGGGATGGGAGGAGAGTAGAGAACAAGTAGTGGTAGAGAAGTGTGAATTAAACTCGGTGGCAACCAAGCAAGGATCCTTGATGATTTTGCCTTTTAGATTGAGAGTTGGAGTGGGGAGTTGGGCGGGTGGGGAGAGAAGGGATTTTACTGATTTCCAGAATTGAGTAGGGTGAGCGAAGTTGTTGTTGAACGTAGTTTTAAAGTAATTTGCTTTGGATTGGTGTATTAGTCTTGTACAGGTATTTCTCAGTGACCTGTATTGTTGCTGAGCTGTATGACCACCTGTGGCCTTGAAAGATTTCCAGGCCCGGTCTCTGGCTCGTAGTTTTTCCATAACGTTTGTAGTTACCCAAGGTAAGTGGGATCCTCTTACTCTGCATCTCCTGAGCAGGGCATGTAGGTTCCAGGTGGCAAGGAGGTTAGTGGAAAAATATTCCAGGGCCTCGTCCATGGAGGTGGCCCTGGGGATGACAGACCAGTCAATGGAGTTAAGGTTGTAAGGTGTGATGTATGTTCAGATGGAAAATAAAACATTCTTAGAACAGCAAACTGCAATGCTTCACTGTCCCCAGTCCCATATGAATTATCAAAACATGCCCAATGTGTCGTGGCAGACATGAAGAGCTCAGGCTGACAGCTTGTCCAGAAAGCTGTTGTGAGATGCACCACCCTCCCAACAGCACTGCACAGGATGTGTTTCAGTTTTTTACATATGACATCGTAAAGATCTGGAATCCCAGTTGTTGAGAAGTATTTCTGCGATGGTATACTATACTGAGGTTCAAGGTACTCAAACAGCCACCTGAATCCTATATGTTCAACCACATTATATGGTAGCAAATCAATAGCTAACATATTTGAAATTATTTGGTTACTGTAACAGCAACAGGATGAGTCGAGGCATAATTGGCTTTGTGCTCATATATTTCTGAGATGGTAAGCTGTCTCCTTGAAGGAGGAGGGCTTTTAAACACATGGTCACTTTCAGTAACAATAGGAGGAGTCCTTTGAATGGGAGGAAGTGGTGTTGGAGGTGTTTCAGTAGTACTGTGGGGGCTGCCACTGCTTTCATCTATGGGAGTTACGCCTGAGTGGAGTGAGCTATCACTGTCACTTTCTCTTCGAAACTCACAACTGGAGTTCTCAGTAATGTTGTGACATCTGTCTAAGTGCCTTTTCAGTACTGAAGTTCCCAGTGCTCCTTTCTTTTTACCCCTGCTGATTGGCCATTTACAAATGGCGCATGTTGCTATCAACTCATTGGAAGCACTAATGGAGAAGTATGACCAAACAAAAGATTATATTTTTTTTAGTTTTTTCCCCAGGAAGGCATGGCACCTCAGTCACCTTTTCAGGGTCCCCCTGCCCCAGATTTTTCTTGGGCCTGTTCCTTTTGTGGTTTATTCCCACCATCTCCCTCCACAACCAAAACATTGCTGCCTGTTTCTTCCTCATCTGCAATTTCCATCCCCTCCAGTAAACCTTGTGCTGTCTAATCCTTCTCTTCATCTTTATTTTTATTACCCTCATCAGGTTCAACCTCAGAAGATGAGGGTGAGGGACTGTCAGTAGCACTGTATGTAATTGTTCCATACCGTTGGGTGCCTCTGCAGGTAGAACCCACCAAGCCTTTTGATTTTTAACTACGTAACTTTTTTTTTTACTTGGGAATGGTGATGGTCCGAGACAGTCACCTTTTTTGGATTTAAGCATTCACTTGGAAGATGAAACCTTAGATGTGAAGAAATCACTTTTGGGGTTTGATTTTATTTTCCCTTTTCAGGCTGGTTGCTGTCTTTACAGTGCCACAACCTACCTGAGAAACAGAATGTGCCTCATCAACACTTTGACCAATTTTTTCTTAGTATTCTAACATGTAAAAGAAGATCCCTCTAACTAACATGATGTCCTTCTGATAACTGCCACCCACAGGCCAGGGACAAATTTACTGTCATGACTCGTGACTGTACACAGCACAGCAGTCCACCGCCACTTCCTTCCAAGATTACCTGACTGACTCCTACAGTACAATTAGTTGCTGTTAAGTGACCAAATTCAGCAAGTGTTAAGTGTGCCTCAGAATATGAATTGGAGATACAGACACATCTGTTGCATTGCCACATGCAGCACAGCCCCACACTGGGGGTTGGTTAATGCTTATATGTAATGTAATGTGATATACTATAAAACTAATGATAATAAGGAGGGATAATGGGGAATGAGTAAGGATGACACTTGTGTGTACAGTAGCTGTACTGTACTTTACTTATGTTGTAGTGTAAACAGCCTGCTACGAGTCACAAAGTCAGATTATAACCTGGGCCACCCACAGCCAGCAGCACAGGCGCATCAACTTGTATGTTGTTTGAACAGTATTTTTTTTAGATACATGAAATTGTGAATGAACGTTTACAAGTGATCATGATTTGCGATTGGATGACACAAGTCAAAGATTTATTTTGCCAGCCTGCTGCCCTTGCCCTGTACACACATCCACACTGAAGCCAGGAAAAAAAAAATATTTGGGATTTCTTGGACTGTTGAATTTCTTGTGCCCCCTCCCTGCAGTCTCTCTCTCTCCTTCCCCCCTCTGGATGGCACAAGTCAAGTATTTATTTTGCCAACCTGCTGCCCTTGCTCTGTACACACAGCCACATTGAAGCCAGGAAAAAAATAGGGATTTCTGGGACTGTTGACTTTCTCGTGGGCCCCCCTGCAATCTCTCTCTCTCTCTCCCCCTCTAGATGGCACAAGTCAAAGATTTATTTTGCCAGCCTGCTGCCCTTGCCCTGTACCCATAGCCACACTGAAGCCAGGAAAAAATTATCACTTGGGATTTTCTGCAACCGTAAAATTTCTCTTGGTCCCCTGTAGTCTCTTCCTTTCTCCTCTGGATCTGGACTTGGAATGGCACAAGTCAAAGATTTTGCCAGCCTGCCCTCTCTTGCTCATATACACAGCTACACTGTCTGAGGCCAAGAAAAGAAAAAAAAACTTTCATTTGGGATTTTCTGTAACTGTAAAATTCATTTTGGGCCCCCCAGTAGTCTCTACCTCTCTCCTCTGGATCTAGATTTGGAATGGCACAAGTCACTTGCTTGTGTAGCCATCTGGAAACAAGTGACCACCAAACAGTATGGTTCATGATAAACATAGCCATAGAGTCAAACCATACAAAAGCAAGGGTACTGAACTTTAGGAGGGTGATTCTGACAAAATGGGAGGTTGCCTCAGAAAAGCACTAGCAAACAGGCAAGAAGGAGGGGTGGAGGAACAATGGGGAAAAATCAAAACTGCCATCACAGAGGCAACAAGCCTTTGTGTAAAGCAAATCAACAAATCAAAATGAAGGAAAAAACACACTATGGTTCTCAAAAGAGGTGGTGGGGAAGATTGGAGAGAAAAAGATAGCATTCAGTAAGTATAAGGAAACATAGAAGGAGCAGGACAGAGAACTGTACCAGTTAAAGTAGAAGGAAGTGGGGAAGTTAGTCAGAATATCAAAGGCCCAAACTGAGGAACAGACAGCCAACTCAGTCAAGAAAGGGGTACATATGTACATTGTATAGGTACATTAGGGAGCAAAGAATGACCAAGGGAGGGATCGTGAGGCTCAATAAAGGGGAGGTGGTGGGCAGAGGGTGACAGTGAAAAAGCAGGGATACTGAATGAATACTTCTACTCAGTATTCACAAAAGAAGAGGAGGGAGAGGTACCTAAACCAATCAATAGAAGCACTCTGGATAGGGGGTCAACACTAGCCCATTCACAGAAGAAAAGGTCCTGAAAGAACTCCTAAACTGAAAGTGGGCAAGGCAATGGGGCCTGATGGGGTTCACCCAAGAATTCTAAAAGAAGTACGGGGAAAACTAGTGACACCACTGACTACCCTTTTTAACAAATCATGGGAGGATGGTGTGGTACCTGAGGACTGGAGGAGGGTGGGTGTGATTCCCCTTCACAAAAGTGGGAGCAAGGCAGAGGCAGGAAACTATAAAAATGTTAGTTTGACCTCAGTGGTAGGGAAAATGATGGAAACACTTCTGAAAGAAAGAACTGTTGAGTACCTAGAAGCCAGTGGGGCACAGGACCCAAGGCAGCATGGATTCACAGTGGGAAGGTCATGTCAGATGAATTTCATAGACTTCTTTGCCTGGGTGACCAAAGTAGTAGGCCGCGGAGGGGCTGTGGACATGGCCTACCCAGACTTTAGCAAGGCATTTCACAGAGTCCCACACAAAAGATTAATAAACAAGTTAGCCAGCCTGGGAGTGGGTCCCAGGGTGGTAGCCTGGTTAAAAAATTGGCTGGACAACAGGACACAGAGGGTAATAGTAAATGGAGTCCACACCGAAGAAAGGGGGGTTACTAGTGGGGTACTGCAAGGTTCAGTGCTGGGACTACTCCTCTTTAATGCCTTTATAAGTGACATTGTGGAGGTACTGGAAGGAAAAGTATGCCTCTTTGCAGACGACACAAAGATCTGCAACAGGGTTGATACACAAGGGGGGATGGAAAGGATGAGAAGGGTCTTGGCAAGGTTGGAGGAATGGTCAAAAGTATGGCAGCTTAGATTCAATGCAAAGAAGTGCAAAGTAATGCACCTGGGAAACAAAAACTCAGGGGAAGAATACACAATGGAGGGTGGTACTAACAACAACAAAAATGGAACGGGACCTGGGGGTAGTCATATCAGATGACCTAAAGGTAGGCAAACAATGTGTGAAGGCAGTAAGGAAGGCTGGGGGGATACTGGGATGCATAGGGAGAGGCATCACCAGTAGAAAACAGGAGGTTATTATCCCTCTGTACAGGCAGTTGGTTAGATCCCATCTAGAGTACTGTGTGCAGTTCTGGAGACCCCATCTCCGCAAGGACATAGACAGGATGGAGGCAGTCCAGCAGAGGGCAACTAAAATGGTACAGGGTCGTACCAGAAGCCATACGAAGAGAGACTAAAGGAGCTTAATATGTATACCCTCGAGGAAAGGGGGGGAACATGATAGAAACTTTCAAGTACCCCAAGGGAATTAACAAAGTCCAAGATGGTAGCATATTTCAGAAAAAGAGATGTGCAAGAACAAGGGGAGCACAATTTGAAGATAGAGGGAAGACGGCTGAAGGGCAACATGAGGAAGTATTTTTTCACAGAGAAGGTGGTGGACGCATGGAATGAACTTCCTGAGGAGATTGTGAGGTCAAATAACAGTGGGAGAATTCAAGAATGCATGGGACAGACATAAGCCAATTCTGGTGGGGTGGTAGAAGGAAGTAGGCTGTTGGTTAACTAGGATCTGCAGCTTATCCAATAGGTAGGGAAATGGGCAGACTGGGTGGGCCAAGTGGTCGTTATCTGCTGTCAAAGTCTATGTTTCTATATACACTGCTACACTGTCTGAGGCCAAGAAAAGATAAAAACTTTCATTTGGGATTTTCTGTAACTGTAAAATTTCTCTTGGGCTCCCAGTAGTCTCTCCCTCTCTCCTCTGGATCTGGATTTGGAATGGCATAAGCCAAAGATTTTGCCAGTTTGCTCAGCCCTCCCCTGCTCATGTAAACAGCTATATTGTCTGAGGCCAAGAGGAGAAAAAAAACTTTCATTTGGGATTTTCTGTAACTAAAAATTTCTCTTCGGCCCCAAGCAGTTTCTCCCTCTCTCCTCTGGATCTGGAATGGCACAAGTCAAAGATTTTGCCAGCTGCCCTCCCTTACTCATGTACACAGCTACACTGTCTGAGGCTAAGAAAAAAAACAACTTTCATTTGGGATTTTCTGTAACTGTAAAATTTCTCTTGGGCTCCCAGCAGTCTCTCCCTCTCTCCTCTGGGTCTGGATTTGGAATGGCACAAGTCAAAGATTTTGCCAGCTTGCCCACCCTTGCTCATGTATACACAGCTACACTGTCTGAGGCCAAGAAAAGTAAAAAACCTTTTATTTGGGATTTTCTGTAACTGTAAAATTTCTCTTGGGCCCCCAGTAGTCTCTCCCTCTCTCCTCTGGATTTTTATGCCACAAGTCAAATATTTTTCCAGTCTGCCCTTACTCATGTACACAGTCGCACTGCCACACTGCCTGCCTTTTGTCCCCCAACCCCCGGTAGTACCCAGGCCACCACTACCTCCCCAGTCTCTCTGGATTCCTTTTTCTGCAGTTCTGACCCATCACCCTCCCCCGACGATCAGTTTCTCTCTCTCTCTCTCCCCACCAGTAAATCAAGTCTCTCTCTCTCTCTTCTCTCCTCCCTCAAAATTTATATGTAACCCCTTGTTCCCAGGGGTTACTAGAATCCACTTAGAATCAGTGGCAGGCAGGGAGAGGCAGCTAGTGAAATGGCAGTTAAATGGATTTCACACTGTCACACTTTGTTTTCAGTCTCAGCTGAGCTGGAGTGATGATGTCACCTTAGAATTTTCACAGCAGCATAAGCCACAATGGAATGCTAGCTGCAGGGGTTAGCAGTAGAATGTTGGGTTAAAGTGAAGAGTTCGAGAGAGAGTCTGTATAATGAGGAGTGCTGCAGAAGAGAGCTCCTTTGTTTTAGCTCTGACAGAGAGCTACCTCTGGAGATTGGGTAGTGTGTTCTCACTCTAGAAGAAGAACACAGACGACCAGTGAGTGAAGTGGTAGAGACCGTTCCTAGAGGGTTTTCCAGTGCCCTATCCCCAGAGGGATATGGGGGAAGGGAATTCCAGGATTCAGGGGCAATCCCCTGGTCCAGCTTGGATTGTGGAGAAGCTGCCTGAGATCTTTTTGTTCTGTGAGTACCCGAGACTTTTGTGTGGAAAAAGCCCTGGGGCACCTGCATTCCTGTGGTGAGTTTTTCTCTGACAAAGGGACTCTGTCACTAAGACTGTTTCAGTTAAAAGTGTCTGCCTACTGTAGGGTCCGGAGAGAGACTAGCCAAGTATAGAACTTTTAAAACTCTTTCTGTTGAAAGTGTCTGCCTACTATGGAGTCCGGAGAGAGACTTGCCAAGTACAGAACTTTTAGTTCATGTCTGATTTAAAAGCATCTGCTAAAGTGGGGGTCTAGTGTAAAGATATTGCCAATTACAGAACTTTTAATTTCATGACACCTCAGAGGTGTGAGAAGTAGAATGTTAAATGTGAAACACATTTCGAGATAGCATCTACAAGAGTTTTCTGAGAAAGGTGTTATTAACCAGAAGAATGGCCGAGTATAAATATGGAAGCAAAATGTGGGAGATTCCCCCATCTGGAGTAACAATATTTACCTCTCCAGGTTCAGTTTGGGCACCTTTATTTTCTCACAGTGCACTTGGCTAGTGCCTGAAGAAAATACCCAGATGTGGGATTCCGGATTTTCAGTGAGTCGGATTGTGCTGTTTGGTGGTCGTGGGAGTCACCAAGAATTCCTCATGAAATATGGAAAAGTCTCCTAGTACTGGGCAAGGGTGCCAAGTCAAGGGAAGTGTACTAGTTCAGGCCATGTGTGCCAAGTTCCATTCAGAACCTGAGGGTTTGCTGTGTGTGTGTTCTGTACTTCAGTAATCTGCATTATCAGTGGGAGTAGCCCTGTGGGGTCCATCTTCATTTTGTATTATTCTCCGTGTATGTGAATAAAAGCCACACTCTAGAATCCCAGCCTGGTTTGGACAGTACTGTTATTGCTTCCACTGCATCTGGATTTACTTGGGTGCCCCTGACTAGAAGTACAAAAGTAGCATAATTCTGAGCAAATGTTTTTTCCCAGAGACCCAGGTTGATGGCCATGATAAATGGTCCCCCCCCAGGTGTGAGCCAGGTAGTTGCCACACTTGGTTTGCCTGTCTGAGGATGGCAGGCTATGAAGTAGAAGTAACTGTAAACAGAACTGTTCGTAGTGACTACCCTCATCCCTCTCATTGGTGCCCTGTGTGAGAGGAGCAGCCCTGCTAGTTGAACAAGGGGGACGGTGGGGAGAGGTTATATATATATATGTTTTTTGTGTGTTCTTTTTGCTTTTTTTCAGCTTCTTCTGGTGGCTGCTGCAGCAAAAAGCGAGGTGCTCCTCTGACCCATCCTCCTCTCGTCTGGGCCGCGTTGCACACTCAGCACGGTTATATACCGTGAGTGTGTCATGTGATCAACTGTTGCCTGATTGGAAGCCGCCGGCCGCCTGTATGTGGAGCGAGCATGCCAACGGCATCCACATGGCAACAATACACACAATAGCACAAATGGCACTTCTACAAACCCGGTCTTCTGTGGTGAAGTTCATATTTATCCGGGTCCGTGGATTGTGGGTTCGATCCAGGGTCTGGATCTCCCATGGAACAGTCCGCCCAGCCCTAATGACACACAGCTACACTGTCTGAGGCCAAGAAAAGAAAAAAACTTTCATTTGGGATTTTCTATAACCATAAAATTTCTTTTGGGTCTCCAGTAGTCTCTCCCCTCTCTCCTCTGGATCTTTATGCTACAAATCAAAGATTTTGCCAGCCTGTCCTTACTCATGAACACAGTCACACTGCCACACTGCAACACTACCTGCCTTTCGCCTCCACCACTGGCAGCACCCAGGCCACCACTATCTCCCCAGTCCCTCTGGATTCCTCCTTTCTCTAGTCCCGATCCGTCACCCTCCCCGATGATCAGCTCTTCCCCTCGCACCAGTAAATTGAGTCCTTTCTCTTCTTTCTTCCCTCCCTCCAAAATGTGTATATATATATATATATATATATATATATATATATATATATGTATTTTTTGTGCTTTGCTTTTTGCTTTTAGCAACATCTTTCGCGGCTGCTGCAGCAATAAGAGAGGTGCTCCTCTGATCCATCCTCCTCTCATCTGGACTACGTTGCATGCTTACAGTTATATATGAGCTGTACCATTGCTGTCTACTCCTCTGTAAAATGTGCCTTCTGTATTTTCTTATCTTGCCTATGTTGTCATTATGCTGTTTGTGCCCTCTGTATTTTTCTCATATGTTGCCCATGCTGTCCTGATGTATTGAAATGTGTCTTTGTACCATCATGTTGTATTCTCCCGGGTCGTTCCTGAAAATAGGCATAATACTTGTCTAGTGTACTTACCCAGTAAACAAAAGCTAAATAAATAAATATACTGTGAGTGCATCACGTGATCATCTATTGATTGATTGGATGGCACCGGCTGCCTGTACGTGGATCGAGCATGCCGACAGCATCCCCATGGCAACAATATGCACAGTGGCACAAATGGCACTTCCATAGACCTGGAACTGGACTTCTGTGGTGAAGTCCATATTTATCCAGGCCCATGGATTGCAGGTTCGATCTGGGGGTCCAGATTTCCCCCGTAGCAGTCCATCTAGCCCTAGTGCCTACCCCAACCAAAGTGCTGAAGATTACTTGGTGGGCTCCTCTATTTTCCTTACCCTGGCTCCAGCTCCCACAAAATGGCACCAAATGGACCCCATTACTTGCTCCACTTTGCTCTCTCAGCCCCGAACCAACACACACCTCATGGGCCTTCGAGGGAGGAAGGCCAGGGTGGTGGACAGTCTACCCAGCCCTGCCGCAGTCCTCATGGCCGAACTATTGGGCCAGCCCCCGACTCTCTCTTTTTCCCTCTTCTTTCTCTTCACCAGTCTCCCTTTTTGGCACCAGAAACACCCTATTTATCTCCTCTGGGATGGGTCTCCCTGCTATCAGCAGGCAGGCCCACATCCCAGACCTACCGGCACTGCACTTCTCCTGCCTAACTACACTTAGCTACAGAAAATTCAGCTAGTAAGCTCCCACAGGGTGCTTACACTAAAATCGTCACTTCCCTACCATTTTAAAGTGCTAGTAGCACCAAACTAAAGCAGGCAGAAAATGTAAACATAGTCCTTTATTACGTTTTATTTTTGACGTGCTTTTCTTATTCTTTGTGCTCATTAGATAGTTTTTTACCCAATAGTATTGGGTGTGCTATAAAAAAACAGTACTTTACCTAGAAACAGACATATCTAGTTTTGTACCTCCCACTACATTATTGGCATGTTACCTCACTCATTGTTACATCACAAGCCCTGCTGCCTAATTCTTAACATATGTTACAAGTTACCAGTCAAGCAACTGAAGATTGGCTCTTCTTGGTTACTAATGATGTCACAGTCAGTAAGGTCACAATTTTGATGATGTAGAGGAGGAATAGAACTTACTAAGACTAGGTTATAACCACCTCCAGACTATGTCATCTTTGGGCCTGTTGCAGGAAGTTTCTGCCGTAACCTAACGGGACGGCCACATATTGGACCTGGTCTTCTCACTGGGGCTTGAGGTTAGTAACCTCAAGATTGACTGGGTCATTTAGTCAGATCGCTGCATGGTGGGGTTCTCACTTGGGGCTCCCCCCCATGAACCATCCCCCTGTGGAGATGGTCAGCTATCGCCCTTTGAGAGGTTTGACCCCAGAGGGATACTTAGCGGTGGCTGACCTATCTAGTGTGGACAGTGCATGTGTTGCGGATTCAGGCATGGCAGTTGCCACCTATAATAGGGTAATGATGATAGTGCTTGACTCCCTTGCACCAGCCTGTGTATGACCTAATCTTCTCCCTTGAGGTCCCCTTGGTTTGATGGGGAGATCAAGGTGATGAAGATTATGATTCAGAGATTAGTGCACTGCTGGTGAAAGTCTTGCCTGGAGGTGGATAGACTGGCCCTGCGCTCACATTATCGTTAGTATCAGGGGGCAATTACTCGTAAGAAGGCCAAGTTCCCATCCAGAGAGATTGCTGCCAGGAAGAATCAACCGACTGTGCTTTTTCGGACTGTGGACAGGCTCTTAAACCCAGCCTGTTTCCAGCTGAAACAGACTTTTTCTGATGCCTTGTGCGAAGAGTTTGCTCAATTCTTCTCAGATAGAGTGTCCACCATCTGGCTGGGCATGCCACCAGTGAGCCATACAGTGGCCTACAGTGATCGTCTGGACTGTCTGGAGAGCACTCTGCCTAGTTGGGGGAGTTTAAACTAGTGGAGGAGTCGGAGGTCATTGATGTTGCTTCCAGGTTAAAGCACACATATTGTGAACTGGACCCTGTGCCGACATGTTTCCTGATGAGATGTGTCGACACTGTTGGCCCCGTGTTCACCTTGATTGTCCAGTGCTCTTTGATGGATTGAATTTTTCCAGATGTCTTGAAGGAGGTCCTGGTTTGTCCACTCCTGAAAAAAACATCATTAGACCCTGATGTCAAGGTGAATTACCGTCCAATCTCCAACCTCCCATTTCTGGGAAAAGTTGTTGAGAAAGTTGTGGCACAACAACTCAAGGAGCACCACATGGCCTTCAATCTCTATGAACCATTCCAGTCTGGTTTCCATGTGAAGCATAGTACAGAAACCGCATTGTTTCATGCGCACAATGACCTCCTCAGGGCTAGGGATCGGGGAAGGGGACAATTCTAATCCTTCTCCATCTCTCTTCAGCTTTTGACATGGTAGATCATTGTGTATTGCTTGACTGCCTGAGGGAATTTTGCGGGCTCACCGGCTCTGTCATCTGCAGGTTTGAGTCAGACCTCACGAATAGGAGGCAATGAGTAGTGATGGGAAATTTCTCGTTCTCCTCTAGCCTCCTTTCATGTGGAGTACCTCAGAGTTCGGTCTTGTCACCAATGTTGTTTGCCTTGTATATGCTGCCCCTGGGTGAGCTCATTATAAAACAAGGCTTGGGTTTTCATTGCTATGCCAGTGATACCCAGCTGTGCCTTTCTTTTGATCTGGGATCTTCCAGTGCAGTGGAAGTACTAACCTGCTGCCTTGCGGAGATAAATGACTGGATGTCCTCCAGCTGGTTGCAACTGAACCCCGACAAGATGGAGGTACTGGTGGTGGAGTCAAACAGAAGACAGAACAGGTTGCCCTCTGGCGCTGAAACCAGCTTATTCCTGTGATCTGAGCCATTGAGGGCTTCCTCTAGGGTGCAAAACTTTGGCGTGACCTTTGACAGTGGGTTGTCATTTGATTTTCAGGCGTCATCTGTTGTTCAGACAAGCTTTTACCATCTTAGGAATATCACCAGGGTCAAGCCCCTAGTCCCATCTATGGACCTCCCCACCTTGGTGCATGCCTTCGTGACATCCAGACTTGATTACTGTAATGCGCTCTATCGCGGGGTCTCTGGAGGGAACCTCCACCCGCTGCAGCTAGTGCAGAATGCAACTGCTAGGCTGCTTACTGGCAGCTGAAATTTTGTCATATCACCTCGGTTTTGCTCGTGCTGCACTGGCTACCAGTCAGGTGGAGGATTCTCTTCAAGGTGGGCCTGCTCACCTTTAAGGCCCTACATGGGCAGAGTCCTAGTTACCTGTCAGACCTTCTTCACCTGCCGTCCCGGTCCGCTCCCTCCAGTCCTCCTCTGGGGGCCTCTTGGAAATTCCCAGGATGAGGCTCAAAACCACCAGTGACAGAGCATTTAGTGTCACTGGCCCCGTCCTGTGAAACTCACTTCTTTCGTCTTTCGGATGAGACGTTAAACCGAGGTCCCATCTGCCTGGGTTGGTGGTAGTTCAGGTGGATGTTAAAGATCCCATGGCACTTATCGAAAAGAGTAGGGGAATTTCCCCGGTGTCCTGGCCAAATTTCCCTCATTCACTAAAAATACCACCAACAGCTTAATCTGGTTCAAGGTCAGTTGGCATTCATCTGTATCCCCTTCCCCCGGGTCGTGCCTGAAAATAGGCAGGATTTGTCTAGTGCACTTACCCGGTCAACAAAAGCTAAATAATAAATAATAATAAAAAAATAACTTCCTCCACCAATTCAGGAGGCCCCTTCAGTTGAGGTTTTTAAGGCCCACCTCAAGGCCTTCCTGTTTAATCAGGCCTTCCCAGATCTTAGATATTAGTCCTCCCTGGGTACCCTGTTTCTCTGTTTTGAGTTTCAGCATTCTAGAGATATTTATTAATTATATTTACATATTCTGATATCTTATTGTTTTTATACTGATTTGTATTATTGTACTTATAGTATGTCTCTGTTGTTCAGCACCCAGAGCCTCTGGGATTGGGCGCCAGAAAAGTATAATTTGCCTTGCCTGCCTTGCCTGTGTCAGCCTCCATGTACAGTGCTGTTCCACACATCACACTTCAAACTGTCAGGCACAAAATCTTCTCATTAGAAAAGCAGAAAGAAAACAAGTACTTTAGATATAAGAAGTGATGGCTGACTAGTTTTGAAAGTTACACTTTTTTTTTTAGTTTTTGTTGACTGTGAAAGGAGGGCTAGACAATTCTGCCGATTTTCAGCCTTGTCCCAGGGGAGGGGGATACAGATGGATGCCAACAGACAATGAACCAGATTAAGCTGTTATTGGTATTTTTAGCGAATGGGGAGAAATTTGTCCAGGACACCGGGGAAATTCCCCTATTCTTTTTCAGAAGTGCAATGGGATCTTTAACATCCCCCTGAACTACCACCTGATCAGGCAGATAGGACCTCGGGTTAACATCTCATCCAAAAGACGACAAATTCCAATAATAATTCCAGGCAGCACACTAGCTGTTAAAGTGCTCTTCTGCAGACAAACGATTCTCTTGCAGGAATACGAGATCTACGCTAGATTTATGGCAACAGGTCATAATTTTGTTGTATTTTATGGGGTGTATAATGCCACTGACATTAGAGTTCATTATTTTCATTGTATTAGCCATCTGTCATAGAAATAGAGATTTGCATGTAGGTAAAAGCAGCAGAGAGACGGAGGTGCTCTCTCCACCCTCCCAATCCACCAATAGTTTGTACAAAATGTTGCAATTCCTCAGTGTTAAACAGAGAACACAAACACCAGCCAACAGGACTAACTGAGCAAACATACATTTCCAAGTAAGGAAAATACACATTGGTATTCTCTATGCCTCTGTGGAGTACCATTCCTCCTTCACATTGGCTGTAACAGAGGCATAGTAGTGATTTTGATCCCCCTAAATGGAGAGCCACCTCTCAAGCCTCCTATAGGAAAAGGGGCCTGCATCAAGATAAAACACAGACAGAACCAAGACAAAAGTAGTGGACTTCAAAAGAGCAGACATACTGGATCGGCACCTCACCAACATCTACCCAGACATGGATGTCAATAAGAAATGGGCCATCATCCAGCTGGGTCTGGCAGAGGCCACTAACTCATGTACAAAGATCAAAAGTAAGAAGGCCACATCCCAAAAAAATGATCTGGTTGAGCAGGGAGGTAGTGGAGAGGGTGAGGGAGAAAAGAGCTGCCTTCAGAAGCTATAAGAGATCCAGAAGGTAGGAGGACAGGGATGAGTATGTGAGGAAGTCCGGAAAGGTGAGTAGAGTAGTCAGGACAGCCAAGGCATCCAGGGAGCTAAGGCTGGCACAGGGCATCAGAAAAGGGGAAAAGGATTTCTTCAGGTACATAAGGGAGAAGAGAAGCTGTAAAGCTCAGATTGTCAGGGTCAAGAAAGATAGAGGGTGGTCAGAAAAGTGGGTGGAGCAGGCAGAAGCACTCAGGGTGAGGGATGGGCCTCTGCCCCAGGGGAAAGGCGGGGTGGGCACAAGGGAGCAGGGCTAATAGATGGGGAGATCCCAGTGAGCAGGGTGTTAGAGGGCCTTAGGTTCCTGCGGGTGGATAAGGCACCAGGGCCAGACGGCATGCATCTAAGGGTCCTAAAGGAGTTGACGGAGGTCCTGGTGGGACCACTGGCAGATTTGTTTAACACCTCCCTGGGGACTGGGTGCGTGCCCCAGGACTAGAGGATGGCACATGTGGTGCCCCTCCATAAGAGTGGGCCCAAGGATGAACCAGGTAACTACAGACCGGTCAGCCTTACCTCCATCATGGGGAAGCTAATGGAGACCATCCTCAAAGAGACGTTAGTGATGGGTTTGTCTCGGGCAGATCCTGCCAGACAAACCTGGTTGACTTTTTTGACTGAGTGGCAAGGGCAATAGATAGGGGCCATGCAGTAGATGTTCTGTATCTGGAATTCAGCAAGGCCTTTGAATTGGTGCCACGTGGAAGGTTGACTAGTAAGCTGAGAAACCCAGAAGCAAGAGAGAAACTGGCTGGATGGGTTAAGAGCTGGCTGCAGGACAAACAGCAGAGGGTAGTTGTAGGTGGAAAACTCTCGACTCCCAGAGCTGTAACCAGTGGGGTCCCACAAGGCTTGGTACCAGGACCGCGGTGCTATTTAACATCTTCATTGCTAGCATTTCAGATGGGAATAGGAGTAAGATCTGCCTTTTTTCAGATGACACAAAGATCAGGTCGAAGGTGGATAGCGTGAAAGTGGGGCAGGTACTCCAAGAGGGTATGGCAGGACTTGAGCACCAGTCAGACACATGGCAGCTGAGGTTCAATGCTAAGAAGTGCAAAGTCATGCACATGGGAGCCAGGAATCCTGGGAATTGCTATTGGCTGAGGGTAGTACAGTTATCCACTTCACTGGAGGAGAAGGATCTGGGGGTACTAGTCACAGTGGATGTGAATCACTCATCGCAGTGTAGGAAGATGGCTGCCAAGGCTAATAAGATGCTGGGGTGCATTGCCAGGGGAATCACCTCTAGGATAGCGGAAGTCATTCTGCCACTGTACAGGTCACTGGTGAGACCTCACTTGGAGTACTGTGTGCAGTTCTGATGCCCCTATTTAAAGAAGGATGTCAAACTACTGGAGTGGTCCAGTGCAGGGCAACCAAGATGATCCTTGGGCTGGGAGACAAACCATATGAGGAAAGACTGGGGGAGCTCAAAATGTATTCCATGGAGGATAGAAGGGAGAGAGGGGATATGATTGAGACCTTCAAATACTTAAAGGGCATGAATAGGGTTAGTACTGAGGGCATGTTTAGATTAAAGGGGGAGGACACAAGGGGGCACAGTCTAAAACTGGAGGGTGGAAGAATCAGGAGGAAAATGAGGAGGTACTACTTCATGGAAAGGGTGGTAGCAAGGTGGAATACACTGCCAGAGTAGGTGATATAATTGAAATCTGTGAGCAGTTCTAAGAGGGGGTGGGACAGGATCAAAGGCAAGGTCAAAACTAGGAGAGGCTGGGGAGGGGATAGTTGGCAGAAGTGGGTAATAAATCAGATGGATGGGCAAGGGGTGTTGGGGCAGCTGCAGTAGATTAGACTGGAAGCTGTGCACTTGAGCAGACTTGATAGACCATATGGTCTATATCTGATGGCATTTTCGTATGTTCGTATCAGGTGCCTAATGAGTAGTAATTGGTAATTAACTGTCACTGTCCTCCCTCCCCTCTCACCAACTCACAGCAAAACAAACTCAGTGAGTTAAATGCATTCCAAGTGTCTTGCACAGTATAGAGATACATGGTACATCCTCACTTAATTGCTCCAGAGGGGCTTACTAGCATGGCATCCCCTGATTTACTGTACACTGAAGCCCCATCATGCCATATAATATTTTGTAACTGAAATGGATCCATTCACATATCTGGACTGTGTAGTACAGTAAGGGCTGCATGCCCATTGGCTCACGCTGTGGACCAATGGGCGTACAGCCCTACCGTACAGTGTCAGTCGGCAGGCGGTGGGGCGGCAAGCGGGTGGGGAGCTGCCGTCCGCCACTGACCGGGGCAGCGGGCGGTGGGGCCCAGTGGGTGGGTGGGGGAGGAGTACCACTAGACCAACAGGGTTGGCTTGATGGGATTATTTTTACTGACTCCCGCGATCGCATGCGGTGGTCCACTGGACCACCAAGGGATATTGGACATGTTTTAACATGTACACATGCCCACGCTCGGGCATTGGGGCACTTTGCCACACTGTGCAGGGTGCGTCAGTCCCAGATGGCTGCAGCCTGGCAGGGCGCCAGGCACAAGTCACCAGGGATCGGCGCACCTGCATTCAAATGGGGCCCTACTGACATGCAAATGGCCCCATTTCCGCCTTGCATGCATTATGGCCCCATTTGCATGTGCACTTTTGAATATCGCAGTTGTTGCGCATAGCACAACGGAACTTGCGCTAGCGCATCCCACTGCTCCACTCTGGCCACTTGCGCTGGTGCAGTGCCACTGCGCCATGTGCACTGCGGGTGGCCAGGGTGCAATATTCAACAATGCTGTGCCATGGCGCAGCTCCGTTGAATATCACCCTGTCAATGCCACTGCGCAGCCCAGTTGCACTGTGCCCAGGCTTGCGCCACAGCCTGGCGCAGTCTGAATATCTGGGCCTGTGTCTTTAATTGTGCACTTTAAATCAATTGTATGTTGCTCATTTGCTCTTCAAATCTTTATTTATTTATTCAGGCGAACATCATTGAGCATAGCTCATTTACAAGATGGACCTGATTGGTCAGAAACAACATAATGGGTATAAATTCACATATATACAAATACAGATTGAGTACAATAACAAAGACTTTAAAATGAACAGATACAATAATATACACAGATATACAAGGCGGTTAACCAGTGATATTGGGCACCAAAGCAAAAGGAGAAAAAAGGTAAGGTACTGGGAGTTTAGGAGAAAATTGTAACAATGTTAATGGATGAATGCCTAAACAGATAAGGGAGGGGAATCTAATGGGGTAGGGGTGAAAAGGGGTCTGAAGGGACTAGGACTTGTGGAAGCAGTTGCATATCTCTGGGAAAAGACTTAGGTACAGCTTTTGAAGGAGGCCATAGGAATGAAAGTGTTCAGCTTCAGGGTCTTTTGCAGAGAATTCCAGATGAGAGCTAGAAAGTAGTTGATTGCAGCCCTTCCATGCCGGGTACTGGCCTTTGGTAAATTCAATGTGATGAGGCTATTGCTTCTTAGGGCATATGGCCTTGGAGTAACAAGAGAGAAGCAATATGAGATGTAGGATGGTAGTTTATTTGTCAGAGCTTTGTGGATCCATAGAGCAGCATTTTTGTTCCTTCTGTGATGTAGGGATGCCAGCCAACTGCAGCATAGAGAGAACAGTGGTGGGTGCTGAAAGGAAGGTCAGTGATGAATCTTAGAGCTCTATGGTACAAGGTATCCAGTTTATTTAAGTAGGACAGGGAGCAGTGGCCATATAGGAAGTCTGCATAGTCGAGGAGGAATAGAAATGAAGCCTAGATTAGTCTCTGCTTAGATTCTCTGTTTAGAAAATGTTTGATCCTGAAGAAAAGGCCAAGTCTTTGTCTGAGTTTTTTCAGGAGCTCTTCAATATGCTGGGTGAAATCAAGCCTGTTATCAATCCAAACCCCCAGATATTTGAATTTGTCTACATACTCAAGGCTCTCTCTCCAAGGATGGTAGAAAGTTGGGGAAGAATGTTCGGTGAGAGAGTGGTAGAAAAAGTATTGGTGGAGAGGAACATAGCTTTAGTCTTCTTGGCATTTAATAGAAGCTTCTTTTCAAGTAATTTGTTTTGCAGCAGGGAGAATTCAGATTGTAGTAGATCAGGGGTTCTCAAATGGTGAGGCCAGCCTCCCTGGGGAGGCCCCAACCTGTTCCAGGGGGAGGCTCAAGCAGGTCTGAAAAAGTACTGTATTTAAATTTTGAGTTTTATATACTTTGTGTGAAGAGATGAAGCAAGCTGAAAGAGGATAATAGCAGGTGAATGTATGTGTTTATTTACTAATAGGTGACTAGGGAAGGTGAGTGAGCCAAAGCACATTTAAGGTGTACATGGGGAAGGGTAGGTAGTGAATACATTTCAAAAGGTAACTGAAAAACAATCAAGAAATACACAATGAACAATAGTGCAAACAGATACGAACAATAAACTAATAATGGGTGGTGGTAACTGATCAATTTGTAGACTGATGGCAGAACAGCCCAAATACAACAGTTGAGCATAGAAGTGCTAAGGGCAATAGCAGGAAGGAGCAAAGTAATCCCAGAGAAGTTGCTTAGGAGCAGGGAAGGAGGGGGAGAGGCAAAGTATGTAGGAAGGTTATTTCATAAAGAAAGAAAGTAGTCTAACCCATGAAGGTACTGCAACAAGGGGTAACAATGGTTCAAGGATGAAAATAGTGGACCAAGTAGGCTGGCCTGTTGGGGGGGGCGGGGCTTAAAATAAGCTGAATAATAATATTTGTTTATTTTAATTATTTGTTATTCAAATAACACCTTTGAGCACAGGAGCTCTTTTTCAAAGGTCACATGTCAGTATACAGTAAGACAAAGAGCTGAATGTGAACCAAGTACTCAAAGGGGTTTAAATTTATTCATGGCATACTGCACAAAGTACAGTAAGTTACTTTTCTTTGGGGAGGCCCAAGATTATTTCAGTTTTGGGGGGAGGCTCAAAATCTTTTCCATGGATTTGGGGAGGCTCACTGTGGCAAACTCTAAGAACTATTGTAGTAGATCATATGCCTTTGTTGGTGATGGATTGCTTACATAAAGGACAGTATCATCTGCAAAAAGGTGAACATTAGATTTTGTGAGGCTTGAATCAATGTTGTTGATGTAGATGGCAAAGAGGATAGGGCCCAGGATGGAACCTTGAGAAACTCCTCTTAAGAGTGGTTTTGAGGAAGAAAGGTTGCTTTCACTTTTACCTGCTGTATTGTACCAGAGAGGTAGCATCTGAACCATTTAAGAGAGATTGGCCAAGGGCCAGGGAATGCAGTGAGGAGATTAGTAGATCATGATCCACAGTATCGAAGGCTTTTACTTAAGTCCAGAAATACAGCACAGATATTATTTTTTATCTAATTCAGACTGCCAGTCATTTGTAACTTTGCTAAGGCAGAAATGGTGCTGTGCATGGCTCTAAACCCAGATTGAGCAGGATTAAGGAGGTTGTTAGCATTGAGGTAGTCATTTAGTTGGATGCTTACCAGTTTTTCTAACATTTTGGACAGCACTGGTAAGATGGAAATAGGCCTATAGTTGTTGAGATCCATGGGGTCCCTGCTTTAAGGAGGGGAAACACTGTGCTGTCTTCCACAAAGAAGTAATAGAACCAGTAGATAAGGACAAGTTGAAGAGGTGAGCTAGGGGGCTGCAATGGCATGCAATGCAATTTTTAGAAAGAAGGGTCCAGAGAGTCTGCACCAGCACTTTTAGTGGTATCCAGATGGAGCAGTAGGTCTTCTACTTGTTTTAATAATATTGGCTTGAAAGAAAATGTAGAGGCAGCCTTCTGAACTTCAGTAGAATGGAGAGTAAGTTGTGAACGCAGTAGATTTGCTGGAGAGGAGTCAAAAGCTAGGCCTGCTGTAGTAAAGTGATTGTTGAAAGCATCTAAAATCTCATACTTGTCAGTGATAACCACATTATTGAGGTTCACTTGGGATGGTAAAGAGGTGCTAGAGTCTTGCCCTAGGATTCCCTTAATAGTGACCCAGAATCTCGCTGGGTTATGGTAGGAGGCATCCAGCTCTGCTGTATAGAAGGCAGCCTTGGCATCTCTCACTTTTTTTGTGCAGCTGTTTCTGGCTTTTCTGAATTATAACCAGTCGTTTGGATCTTTGGTCTTCCTTGCCCTTTTCCAGAGCTTGTCTCTAGCAAGCAGTGCAGATTTAAGGTCAGCAGAGAACCAGGGACAATATTTGCTGTTTTATTCTGACACTGGTGACTGGTGCATGTGTATTGAGGGCCTCAAGATTATATCATTTAGCACCTGCAGTGCTAATTCCACAGAAGCTGTGAGGTAGAATTCTTGCCAGCTTAGGAGGACACAGATCTTGGAGATATTCTGCAATATTAAAGTTCTTTTTGACCTTCTTGGGAGGAATTTTGCAGGTTAGATGGCTTGACTGAAGATCTTATACCAGCTATGAGGCAGTGATCACTTATATCACTGAATAGCACTCCAGCGTGTGAATACAGATGGGCTTATTAACCAACATAACATCAAGTAAGGTGCTATTACTTTTGTTTTTGGGTTAATCCTGTCGGTTCGCTTTATTAGTTGAGTGAAACCATGGAGTCACAGAAAGATACTAGGGTGCAGAAACATTGGATAGCCAGTTAAAGTTCAGATCGCCTAGAATAATGGTATCCTCAGGACCCAGTTTAGTTATATTCCCCAGATGGGTAAGGAGTTTAAGGCCGGCAGAGGGGGCCCTGTAGCAGCCAACCAGTTGAAAAGCTGTCATGTTGGGAAGGGATATTTTAAGGGATAGGCATTCGAATTCTTTAGGCTGAAATGAAATATTAAGGCAAGAAGCAGAGATATTTGACTTAACATAAATGGCCACCCCACCACCCCTGGATGGACGGTCTGATCTGAATAGCTGGTAATGAGGTAGACTTATTTCCCTGTCATTTGTTGCTGGTTTAAGCCATGTCTCAGAGATTACTAGAAAGTCTGGCAGGTGTGGGCAACCCAGGCCTGTATTAGTGAGAACTTTTTAAAGGCTGCATACATTGATGTGGAGAAAACTTGGGCCTTTCATGGAGACTAGATCTGCTGGTGAGGTGAAGCCTTCTGGGGGTCCAGGATTGATTTCAACAGTGCCAGCACAGATAAGCAGAAAGAATATTAGTTTAGTGAGTGCTTCAAGTGATAGGAGGAAGGAACAGACAGAGGGCTTTCTCTTTTTACTCAGGGTCCAGTATTCAGAGAATGCCGGGCCTGTCTCATGGCTTGATATTTTGTCATGAAGTACCAGCTTAATGGACAGAAATAGGGGAGCACTGAAGGGCCAAAAATGGAGCATGGGGTATAGGAAGTACAAAACTGGTTGTGAGCCTTTTTGTGGGATACCCCAAGGATTTTGGTACAGCAGCGTAAGGTATAATTGAGGAAATGAAGGACATCCACTAGGTTGCATGAGGGAGGCCAGACTGACTAGCCGCCTTAATCACTAGGTCATGGGCTGGTGCGGCATCATCATCAAGGTATGACATAGGCGAGAGGCAGAGGAGCAATAGCAGGAGCAACAACATGGTGTTTGGTAGCTAGTGTTAGGAGTACTAGAGGCAGTAGGAGGAGTTGTGCTAGGTTATTGGCTAGGAGGTGAACTAAGGGCAGAGATATGAGATTTGGCGGGAAGGTGTGTATAAAAGAAATACCCAGGAGGAGGGGGGGCGGGCAAAAATTTTGCGGCTTTCCATTACCTTGCTAGCTGTCTCTCGCGCCTCCTGTTTCTTTTTCGACCTCGCGGTCGCCGCTGCCCGCTGATGGCTCGGAGCCCCTGCGCTTGCTGGGTGCTCGAGGGCAGGGTCGGCTAAAGTGGAGGAGACAGAGGAGAGGACAGTCAGGAAAGCACAGTTGCAGTAATCAAATGATTCTGCAACTAAGTGCTAAAAAATTTTGCACAACAAAAGACTGTGGGGGGAGGGACGGCTCCTTAGCGTCTGGCCCAACAGAAATCCCACCAAAGGACTGTATCACTTAGGCATTTACAAGAAAAACAACATATAACCTAGACATTTAAAAATTTTTGTAAAAACAGCTCTTTTTGGGCAAAATTCAAGTAAAACCCACTAATCCCGGTCAGTTTTCAGAAGTGCAAGCTAGAGCAGAAGTCAATGGAGAAGGAGGACCAATCGGAAGCAAGGCTGAGGTAGCGCTCGCCTCCCGATTGGTCGCGGCTTTCCCGTACCTTGCTGGCTGTCTCTCCCGGCCTCCTGATTCTTTTTTCGGCCTCACGGTCGCCGCCCGCCCGCCGGCGGCTCGGAGCCCCTGCGCTTGCTGGGTGCTCGAGGGCAGGGTCGGCTAAAGTCGGCTCTTCCTCCTGATGAAGCGTCACACTTAGAAGCGAAGCATCGAGGGTTTTGAGACTCACCGGGGCTCTCATAAAATAAAAAAACTTTGCTGCTGCTTAATTTTGGAATTCCATTTTATGAGCTTCTGTTTTTGTATCTGGTGCAGGCAGTGCAGCCTTTTTGCTTTTTCTCTGGCTGGAAATAGACTGATCAGCCTCTACCAGTGCCACTATTTACCATTCCTCATATAAATCTCATACCTTGAATTTGGTCGAAAATGTCAAACCATTGGACAGAACACGCCCACTAATTCTCTTTAAAGCTAGACTGGTAACCAACACACCATATGAAGTGGGCCCCCTTACCAGTATCATAGGAAATCCAGACATCCACCCACCCCATATAGATCCAGGCTTGAGAAGGTGGAATAGATCCTCTTTGGCAAGATACTATTCCTTAGTTCAAAATAAAGATTGTCTCCTGTATATTGGGCAGCTATGCTGGAAGTTAGACAAGGGACAGTTTCTAGATCCTGTATGGCCCTTATGTGCACTAAGCACACAGATGTTTTACAACTTCATTAAAGTTGGGAGAAGGACAGCGAGACAGTATAGCACTGTGGTTTAAGGCTCTGAGCTGCAAACCTGGAGACCTCAGTTTGAATCCCAAAGCCCCCACTTGCATACTGTGTGACCCTGAGCAAGTCACTTAACTTTCTTGTGCTCCCAGGTTGCACCTGTAAACAAACTTTCAGCTTATTGTGTCACTCCTGGTGAAAAAAAAAAAGAAAGAAAAGGAGGCTCAGACTGAAATCGTGGAAGAAGAGTTGTCAAAGGTGTGGAAAAGCGGATGGAAGGTCACAGCCACTCCAGGTTGGAGTGAGTTCCACTGAAAATGTATGGTAAAATTCTTCCATACACCCACAATAATGCACTACTTTGGCCAAAAAGGCACAAATTGATGCTGGAGAGCGTGTGGGGGAATAGGCTCACGCTACCACATATTCTGGGACTGCCCCATAATACAGCAATATGGGACACAGATGCATACAATAATTCTAGATACGTAGATTCCTTACAGTTTTAAAAACCTAGTCTTGGCGATAGGGTTTCCAGGAATGGGAGGTCAAGCAAAACAACATTTCTCTAAAATCTTAACCATGGCAGCTCTTAAAGGGATAACGATTAACTGGTTACAAAAATCAGCCCCAACTGTAGAGTCCTGGATCAAAAGGGTAAACAACATCCACAGGATGGAAAGAATGAAAGCCTCACCGAGGCGCTCCCTTGAAAAACTCACAGAACTATGTGCCAGGTGGGAGGTATAGAGAGGAGTAATGGGATTATTGTGCAATTTCCAGAAAATTACTGTATAAGAATAGATTTAGGTCAACATGACCCAGCTAGCTCTAGATAGTATTACTCTTCCCACCGAATACAATTACCTTTCTAAAATCCTCATATGGACCATACCTCACAGGTTCTCAGGAGAGAACACGCAGTTGCAAAGAAAGTGAAACAGCTCTTTGAGGAGCTGAGTTTTCTTCAACACTTGCAGATATTTGTATGGTCAGGCTCGAGGGTACACATTTTACTTAATGGCACATCAAATATACTCTAGCTTGGATCATTTCCTGGTTTCCTGGGACCTGGGGTCCAAAGTGCATAGCAGCTGGACAGGCCCTATAGGTTTGTCAGGCAATGTCCTATTATTTTTGCAGTTAGATCTTTCGCTCCATTTAAGAAACACCTGCTGGAGACTGAATGTCTCAATTCTGAAAGATAAAGAGATGCAGAAGCAGATCTCACAGACTATTGCCCAAGCAGTAAAAGAGAATGAAACAAGGAATGTATCCTTGGGGGTCCTATTGGATACAGTAAAAGCAATACTGAGGGTAAACGTATTGCATAGCAGCAGGTAAAAAAAGGGAAAGAGGTTAGGGAGAAGCACTAGAGTTATGGATTACTGAACTCGAACTCTAACAGTAAGGAAAGCTAAACAGACAGCGGGGTAAAGAACAGGTATAGCTGAGGAAAGAAAACCAGTTCCTGGACTATAAGGTAGAAAAAAAGTTAAAATTCAGAGGGCAACGCTATTATGATGGGGCCCCAGAGCCTTAAGATTGTTAACTTGGTGACTTCAGACACAAACAGATGGGCTCATATCCTCAGGGTTGTTCATCCAGGCTCAAGTGGATGGGTCACTGAGGTTAAAGAAATTACAGATGCCTTCAAGGTTTATAATGAGGGCCTGTATGAGGCCAAACAAGGTAGATCTGCACAACAAATCTAAGAAGCAAAAAGCCATGTGTGTGAATGTTAGAAGTCTAGGAAATACAATTCCCAACCTAGAGGCCATAATGTCAGATGCTGATGACCTGGCTATTGTGGTCATTACTGAGTCATAGGGCACAGAAAACCCGCACTGGGACATGTCCATACCAGGCTATACTCTGTTCAGGAGGGACAGGGTGTAAAGGAAAGGAGGGGGTGTGGTGGTTTCTGTGAGGGAAGTCATAAAAGTAATGGAAATACAGGGAATACAGGGGAGAGAAGAGGTACTTTGAGTGGATCTACGACCGATCATCGACAAAAAATTTGTCGAACGACCGGACGGTGAAACCATCATGTTGACCACTTTTTGTAGTCAGCATACAGTTTCTAACTCCCTAATATATTTTCTTTGGGGGGCTTCACCCCTGAACCCCTCACATGGGTGGCTGTGCCCCACCCCCACTAAAGATAATCAACTCCAAGTCAGAGCTGATTAGGGAGGGACTGCAAGAACTCAATATAGTGTCAGTCCAGCCGACCCCACAGTGACCTGGCGCCTAATCGCTGTAGTAATGGTCAATGCTGAAGTTTCGACATCGGAGGTGTATACCATTTGGGTCATGCTAGAAATGGAGAATGGAGCCTCTGTTCACACTGGCATGATATACAGGCACGGGGGGAGGAGTTAGATAGAGTACTGGTGGATGTTATTGGCAAGATGGCAGAAAAGGGGGAGGTTTTGCTGGTAGGGATTTTAATCTGTTGGATGTAGATTGCAACCTCCCAGCTGCAGTTTCAGCTAGAAGCAGGGACATCCTGGACTCCCTGTGGGGGCAATCCTCAGGCTACTAGTTACTGAACCTACTCATGATGGGGCAATACTGAATCTGGCACTTACTAACAGAGGCAGTGTTGCAGACGTCAAGGTAGAAGACCACCTGGGGAACAGCAATCATGGTACAGTGTGGTTCAATATAAGGATGGCTGCAGAATCAAACCACACAATGGTGAGGATCCTGGAGTTCAGGAGGGCAGATTTTAAAAACATGAGTGAATGCCTTTGGGATCATCTGGCAGTGGGGACGACCTGGAGGAACTATGAGCAAAGCTAAAAAGGGCTACAGGGAAAGCAACAGACATCAGCTTCAAGCAAGTAAGCAAAAGCAAGAGGAAAAGGAGACCGCTATGGTTCATGAAAGAGGTGACGGAAAAGGTAATGGGTAGCATTAAGAAGGTATAAGGAGGCAAAGCGGGAGAAGGACAGGGAGGTGTATCAGGTGAAACAGAGAGAAGCAGAAAGAGCAGTAAGCAGCATGAAGGTGCAAACTGAAGAGAGAATAGCCCAGGCTGTGATGAAGGGGGACAAGACATTTTTTAGGTATGTAAATGAAAGGAGGAAGACCAGGGGTGGGATCATAAGATTAAAAAGGGAAAGGGGGGACTGTGCAGAGGTGGACCAGGAAAAGGCAGACATTCTAAACAAATGTTTTTATTCAGTCTTCACAGAAGAAGGAGAAGGGGAGGGGCCACAAAAAAGTAACAGATGCATTGGAAGGATGGAGGTGGACACTAGCCCATTTTCAGAGGAGTGTTCTGAAGTCTTGAAAGGACTCACTAATCTGAAAGTGGACAAAGCAATGGGGCCCGATGGGGTGCATCCAAGGGTACTGAGGAAGCTCAGGTGGTACTGGCTGCACCTATGACAGTCCTGTTTAAAAGCTCATTGGAAACAAGAGTGGTTTTGAAGGACTGGAAGAGGGCAGATGTAGTCCCACTTCACAAATGTGGTAGCAGAGAAGAGGCTGGCAATTACAGACCAGTCAGCCTGACTTTGATGGTGGGAAAATTAATGGAGTCACTGCTAAAGGAAAGGCTTGTGGAATATCTTGAACCAAATGGGTTATAAGACCCAAGGCAGCATAGATTCATGGAGGGAGGTCATGTCAAATAAATCTGATAAGAGTTCTTTGACTGGGTGACCAAGTAATTAGATCAGAATAGAGCAGTGGTTGTGGCCTACCTAGATTTCAGTAAGTTTTTGAAACCGTTCCACATAGGAGACTAGTAGCAAACTGGGTAGCTTAGGAGTGGATTCAAAGGAGGTAAACTGGGTAAGAAATTCATTATGGGATAGGTGACAGAGGGTGATGGTAAATGGAGTTCACTCAGAGGAAGGGAGGGTGACCAGCAGGGTGCATCAGGGATCAGCACTGGGACCAGTCCTCTTTAATGTTTTTGTAACTGACATTGCAGAGGAGCTGAAAGGGAAGGTCTGCCTCTTCGCGGATGACACCAAAATCTGCAATAGGGTTGACACTCGGGGGGAGGGGGGGGTGCTGTAAAGGATGAGCAAAGTCCTGAGAAAACTCGAGGAGTGGTCAAGGGTATGGCAGCTGTGTTTCAATGCGAAAAACTGCAAAGTAATGTACCTGAGGCACAGAAACCCAGGGCAGATTATAAAATGGGAGGAGTGGTACTGATGACAACCAAGCAGAAAAGAGACTTAGAGGCGATCATATAGGATGACTTAAGGTGGCCAGGCAGTGCAACAAGGCAGTTGGGAGAGCTAGTGGGACACTGGGGTGCATAGGGAGGTGTATCACCAGCAGAAAGAGGGAGGTGGTATTGCCTCTGTATACATCTCTAGTAAGACCCCACCTAGAGTACTGTGTCTACTTCTGGAGACCACATCTCCAGAAGGAAATAGAGTGGAGGCGGTCCAGAGGAAGGCAACTGAAATGGTGTGGGGTCTGCATCAGAAGCCCTACAAGGAGAGACTTAAGGACCGAAATATGTACAGCCTTGAAGAGAGAAGAGAGGGAGGATATGATAGAGTCCTTTAAATACCTCACGGGGAGGTGTAAATAAGGTACAGGAGGGAAGTATTTTTCAGAAAAAAAGATTCTCTGGGACAAGGGAGCACAATAAGAAGCTGGATGGGGGTAGATTCAGGAGAGATATGAGGAAGTAATTCTTCACAGAAAGAGTGGTGGGTTTCTGTAACAGTCTTTCAGCAAAGGTGGTGGGGACAAAAACAGTGGGGGGGGTCCAAAAATGCATGGAGTAAGCATAAATGAATCTCAGGGAAATGGAGGGTGGGTGGATGAATGGGCCAGAGATTGAGTAGGATCTGCGGTGATACTTTTGTAACCCCTAGGTGGTGCCATCCCAAGGGCTACTACCCCTGCCTGCGCGACTAGTAGTAGGTTAAGGGGCCTGAGTTCTGAAATGGGTGCCTCCACTCGGAGGTCAGGGTTGGTAGTGGTCAAACTAACCTGGGCACAGCCCTCCAGGACACTGTAATCCCCCTCTTTCCCTTCTAGTGGCCTAAGCAATATATGATAATCACTTTCACAGTACCCCTTGTACACCATACCAGTACCCACACTGTTTGCACTTACCACCAGAACTGGTTCCTCTGGCTTGACCCTGGGTACCCCCTGTAAAACAAGGTTATGCACAGTAAATAAGTAAGAAAGTAAACATTAACGTTGCCTTAAAAACGTATCTTTTTAGTTTAGCGTATTCTTGTTAGTTATGGCTGACTTTTAATGTCTGGATTTTATTATTTCTAATATTTCTGTGCAGCTCCTTGGTCTTGAAAGGCACTTTATAAATAAAATTTGAATTTGAATTGAATTGAAATAGCAACAGTACAGTACTCTTGGCACAAACTGGAACCACAGTCAGGTTAAATGCAGCAAAAAAATAACAAGTCAGATCTGATTTATTCAGGGGACTTGAACAAGGAAGGGGCGTAATCAGGTTGATTGGCTTAAAGGCTATATTAATCAAACAGTTATGCATGCACTTTAAGACCCCACACAGTCACACACTCTGGGTACCCAGATAGGGAAATGGTGGGCTAGCCAGGAATGTTGCAGCTGGTTGGGGCCCTGTGATGGAAGATAGCAACATGCACAACACACACTACTTGTAATCCGGAGCTGGGGGGGGGGGGCTCAGTTCATGAAAAAAAAACAAGACAATCACATGACAACACTTTAGATTTAGCTGTTGTTCCAGGGTGCTACCCTGATGTTTACTCATGATACCCAATACTGGACACAGGCAGGATGAAATCAAAACTGCAGGTTGTTGAGCTGGAGTGCCCAGAGAAGCGAGGCCAACAAGAATCACTGAGGCGTCATTCCTGTCCAAGTGTTGAGCAGGGGGCTGATCCCCAGGCAGGTCTCTCATCGATGGTGTTCTCTGTGCAGCGGGTAATCTGGCTGGGCCAGTGTGGCAAGGCCCAGGCCCAGTGGAGATGATTTTGGATTCAGTCCGTGGAGCTGGATGCAGCTTCCAGCAAACAGAATATAGTTCAAACCACAGTGGGGAACCAAATCGTGACCCACTAGCAGCACACAGCACATTTACACATAGGGAAATTCTAATGCAGCTTCCAGCAAGCAGAATACAATTCAAACCACAGTGGGGAACCAAATCACGACCCACTATAAGCACACAACTCATCCACATGTAAGGAAATTCCACTGTACCAGGCAAAAGCTCTCCAGTCACAATTATGGAGTCTCTGCACAATCCAGGAGTTCAGAGGTGGCTGGAAGTTCAGACAGGCCGATTGCATTCAGCAAATCTTCTGTCTTCTTCAGGTAGGAGTCTGATCACAATTCAGTTGCTTACTTCGCTCTTCAAGTTCGGATTCAGTCCAAGAAAGGCACAAGTTCCCTCTCAGGGACAGCAGTCAGGCATGCAGGCCAAAACTCGGGCCTTTCCACAGTTCTCCCATGCAAATCCACTATGGATTGCTGCTCAAACTACCTCGAGCTGTTACTTCTTCACTTCCCAACTTAGATCTAATTGAAACTGCAAGCAGTTTGGGACTTTCCCAAGATCCAAAGGGTTTGGTTGGCTGATCTGTCTGTCAGTCACAACAAGAGCTCCCCCTCCAGGTTATTTTAGGCGCAAAAGGTCCAAAACTACAATTCCTACAAGTTTTGACCCCACTAAGCCCCTGTAGGCAGGCTCCATTTTAGAGTCTCAAATGTACTGATTGGCCCATTTCAGCAGTCCAGGACCAAGATGATGGACACAAACAGAACTGTCCATGCTGCAAGTAATAGTGGATTACTAATGTTGTGTTTGGCATGCAGTCCCAAATTGCGTAACAACACATGGTCTCCAGGCCGAAGCTGTTGAGCCTTTACTTTTTTATCATGCCTCTCTTTGTTGGTGAGATTTCTTTTGGCGACCATTGTCTCAGCCAGTTGATAGGCATGGTTCAATTGAGCTTTCAGTTTCTGTACATACTGTAGGTAATTTTCAGCTCAGACCACATCTGAAGAGATCCCAAAGCAGACATCAACGGGCAGTTGGGCCTCCCTCCCGAACATGAGGCGGTAGGGGGAGAACCCAGTAGCGTCATTTTTTGTGCAATTGTATGTGTGGACCAAGGTGCTAATCTGCTGGCTCCACTTAGGCTTGTCTTTGGGATGGAGGGTGCCCAGCATGTCTAGAAGGGTGCGGTTAAAATGTTCTGGTTGAGGGTCCCCCTGTGGGTAATAAGGGGTGGTTCTTGACTTCCGCACCCTCCCCCCATAGAGACAGCATTTCTTTGATTAGCTGACTTTCAAAATCTCTGTCTTGGTCAGAGTGGAACTGCTGAGGGACACCACAGTGGATGAAGAAATTTTCCACTTGGCACCTTGGCCATGGTAGAGGCCTTTTGATCTTTAGTTGGAAAAGCTTGCGCATACCATGTGAAATGATCCATAACCACTAACACATTGCCAATATTCCACTGATCAGGTTCTAAACACAAAAAGTCTATGCAGACCTGTTCCATGGGGGTGCTGGTAGTAATATTGACAAGGGGAGCAACTCTCTGAGGCAGGGCTTTCCTTTGCAGACAATGACTGCAGGTCTTTACATGGTGCTTAACATCGGCCCCCATCTTGGGCCAGTAGAATCGAGATCATACCAAGTTGAGAGTTCTGTCAATACCAAGGTGCCCCATGTGATTGTGGAGGGACCTCAGTACCAAATCTTTAAAGGCTGTGGTCAGGACCAATTGCTGCCTGTCTACTTGACTGCCATGATCCACTGTCTCTCTGTATAACAACTGATTGAGTAGCTTCAACCTGGGGCCCTCTTTAAACAACAGAGCAGTTCACAAGTCAGGGGAACGCAACTTTATTTATTTATTTAATTAGTTAGTTTTTGTTGACCGGCTAAGTGCACTAGCCAAATCCTGCCTATTTTCAGGCACGACCCAAGGGAGGGGGATACAGATGAATGCCAGCTGACCTTGAACCAGATTAAACTTGGACACACCTTTCCCCGCACGCAGGGTATGAAGTGCGGGCTGAATCATAGGATCTTGGTATTGAGCCCACTGAATGCTGTCATTGTCAAACTGAGGTAGTGCACTAATATCTAGAGCAGAAAAGTGGCAATAGGCAGCCGGTATGCAGGTATCAGGAGGGCCCAAGCAATCTACTAAACAGTCCACTGTGTCCGCAGACATCTGTTCACCTCGGTCAAACTTTTGCCACAAGGCTCGGATGTCAGGTTCAGACAGCCTGACCCAATCACTCTTGGAAACTGGCCTTCATGACAAGGTGTCAGTATCAATATGGTTCAGTCCTGGCCTGTATTCAACAGCATAATCGGTAATAATAGGTTGATAAGGCGGAAAGCCACCGGTGCCCAGTGGCGTCTAACTTAGTTGAAGTCTGTACATAGATTAACAGGTTATTGTCAGTCTTCACCAATATCTTTGCCCCATTGAGGTATTCATGAACTGGTCGACGGTGGCCCATTTTAGCATAAGGAACTCCAGCCTGTGCACAGGGTAGTTTCGCTCTGACGGGGTCAAGCACCTACTGGCAAAGGCCACTGGTCTCAAACCATCCTCATGGGCTTGATACAGCACTATTCCTAGACCCTGCAGACTGGCATCCATATGCAGCACATAGGGCTTGGTGGGGTCAGCATAGGTGAGGATGGGGGCATGGGTGAGCTGGTATATGACTTTGTAAAAGGCTGCTTCACATTCGGGTGTCCAGCGGGGTCCACAATGTTCACCTGTGCAGAAGTACACTTCCTCTGGCTCTTTGTATATTTATGGTTGGTAGGAGGGTAACCCTGGGTAAGATTCAAGAGTGGGTGAATCACCTTTGAATAGTCTTTTATTAACCTACGGTAGTAGCCACAGAACCCCAGGAAACATTGTAGTTTTTTGAAATTATGGGTCTGGGGCCAAGTAGTCAGTGATTCAACCTTACTGGGATCAGTCTCTATCCCTTCTGCAGATACTGTATGCCCTACATACTTAATGGAGGTTTGAAAAAACTGGCACTTGTCAATGGACAGCTTAAGGCTGAGTCTTCCAATTGGTCTAGGACTTTAAACAGTCGGGTCTCATGCTCCTCTAATGTGCACCCAAACACAATGACATTGTCTAGGTACACTAGACATTCCAGCAAGTTCATATCTCCCACAGCACATTCCATCAGTTGCTGAAAGGTGGCCGGGGTACCTGAAATCCCCTATGGCATTCTCAGTAATTCATTGAACCCCAAAGGACAGATGAAGGCTGTTTCCTCATGGTCCTCCAGGGCCATCGGGATCTGGTAGTATCCACTGCGAAGATCCAATACCGAAAACCATTTGCTCCCATTCAAACATTCCAGAGCATCTTGTATACGGGGCATGGTGTATTGATCGGGGATGGTCTGCCAGTTCAGGGTTTGATAATCAACACACATCCTTACCGACCCATTCTTCTTATGCACAACCACAATGGGAGAAGCATATGGGCTCCTTGATTCTTGTATCACACCAGCAGCGAGTATTTCCTGAAGGTGTCTCCTCGTATCATCTACGTCTGCTGGGGCGAGACATCGGGATCTCTCTCGAAAAGGCTGGTCATCATGTAGGCGTATGTGATGCTCTGCACCCTGGACACACCATACGTCCCATTCTTTTAATGAAAACACTTGGTCCCTCTGAGTGAGTTTCTTGCTAATTCTAGCCTTCCATTCAGCTGGCAACGGGGAGTGACCAAAGTCAATAAGTCCGAGGTCACGCTCTCCTTCTCGCCAAAGCACTTGTTGCTGGGCAATACGGCAGTGTCATTGCAGTGTACTGTAGCTAGGGTGCACCCTCTGTTCACCTGAATCTCCCAATCTGACACATTCTGAATCTGGACCATCACTCGTCGTACATAGGCATGGGCACAAGCAGGCAAGATGCTGGGTTTCACCAATAATCCCTCTGGCAACTTTCCATCTCCTGGTGCATCCAACATCAATATTTTGTTCTTTATGTTTCTCTTTAGGTGGACTTCTCCATAGATTGTGCACTGGGCGTTGGGGGCCAATGCCAAGGAGTCAGGTTCCTTTTTCTATACTATCCCCACTGGCTCATCTGGGTCCACTTCATTGGGTCTCTGTTGCCAGTCATAAGCCCTTTTTACTAAGGCTGGAATTCTTAGGGCCCATCCAGTCAGCTGCCTTTGTTTCTCATGGCAGAGTTGTGCTAGTCTCCCAAACATGTGGGTGTTTGTTCCAATTAAAAGGGGAACTCCATCATACAGTCCGGTATGGGGACACAGTAGGGCCAGTGTCTCTACTTGTTCTTTCTATGCAAGTGGCAGTTGCAGGAAAAGACAACCAGAAGCGGGCATATCCTAGCTATGGATAAGACCTGTCACTCAGCCCCTACACATGTAGTCCTTCCAGGGATTGTAAGGGCACATCACATAAGTGTTTGTCATACCAGTCCAGAAACACAATGGTCACTTGCGACCCACTGTCAAGCACAGCCCGAGTAGGAATACCATTCACAGCCACATTAGTCTCCATTGAAGGGCCCACTATCTCGGACCAGTCTGGAGGGACAGTAGCAAGGGCCAGTATAGATGACTTAGCCACAAAGAAGTTGGAGTTGGGATTTCCTGAGCTTTCATTGTGGTCATTTCCAGCACCCCTCGGCCATGGTTTTGCTTTCCGGAGCACCCCTTGAAGTCTGTATATTGCCTTATCTAAGTCTTTTGGGGACCGGCATTCTTTCTTCATATGTCCCTCCTTCCCACAATTATGACAGGGTATGCTTTCTAGAGTCTGGCGTGGCTGAGACATCACATTTGGGGCTGAGGCAGGGGTACCACCAACAGAAAATCGTGACTCAACCTCTGTCTAGTGTGTGGTGAGCATGGGGAGACACCTCAGTAATTCCCTCACTTCCATAGTCAATTCATCAATCTATGAGCTGCTGTCAACAGGGAATGCCTGGGAGTGCACCCCCACCCCCATAGTGGACACACTCTGAGAGGGGTTTCAGCCCATTGTATCTCTGGAATGGGCTTGTAGGGAAACGGTAGCCCTCATTTCTCAGACCTCTCACAGTATCTCACCCCAGGGCAGAGCGTCCTTGCTAGCCTCCCGATGTTCAACTGGTACTGTATTTCACCCCTGAGCATCACTCACATGTGCATCCTTGGTCATCTGGGCAACAGCAACAGCAGATACAGGAGCCCCCCCCCCACGTGGCTGTCTCCTCTCAATCCTCCGAATTTCCTTCATCGGTCTGTCATAGGTAGGAGGCGCATCCAACCGAGCAGCAATGAGTAGTTGGAGGAGCAATAATTCAGAGAATGGGGCTGACTTGAGGAGTTGGTCCAACCTATTCCGATCTAACTTAGCTGTGGCCATGCCACCTTTCTTTAGGCATTCCTGTAGCATCGCTTTGAGTCGAGGCACATACATGGATAAAGGCTCCCCTGGGTACTGCTGAGTGTGTTTGAACCTACCTCACAGGTCCTCATCCAAATCGGAACCCCCATACACATTTTCCAATGCATTCAAAAAATCTTGAGCAGTTGCTTCTGGATTACTAGCCTGTGTAGCGTGGACAGTAAGTTGCATGGGGCCTCTGAGGCTTTCAACCACCCTTCTCCTCTTCTCTGATTCGGGGCACTGCCATTCTCAGATTTGAGGGACAACATAGTCTATCCAAGTCTCCCAATTCTCCTCCCCCTGTGGTGTGGGAAGGGTGCCTGAAAGCATCCTCAGCCAATGATACAAGTCATGACTAATGGCGGGTACAGATATAAAGACCAGCATTGGCATGGGCGCAGAAGGCAGGGTAGTAACAGGTGCTGGACTGGGAGGGGGTGTTGGGGAAGGAACACCCCCAGGTGGCAGAAATAGTTTCTTAAAGTCCTCTACGGTTTTCCCTTCCTCCAGCAACAACTTAGCACATTTCTCCTCAAAAGTCTCAGATAATGGTGGGAACTCATCCTCCCCAGGGTCTTTACTGCCTTTTGTTATCACTCTCCAGGTGGCTAGGATCCCTTCTGAGGAAATAGTCTGTGGCACTTTAGAGCTGTCCATGAGGTCACTACACTCTACCAAGGCTATGAAAGTTTGGGCGATCAAATCAGCCTGTCAACCCACCACCACAGGGTTTTTTAAACATTCAACTTTGGAGAGTGCTCCCTTTACAGTGTCCTTACTGGTACCCAGAGGACTATCCAGTATAAGCAGAGCATTTTGGGGGTCCATCTCCTGCCCAGTACACCACCCCAACAAACGGTGTACAGCCATTTCTACTGGGGTAGCCATTAATCTTTAAAAATAATTTGAAATTTTGGGCCACTAGAAGGTACAAAATCACAGTGGTGAACCTATAAGATGTAACCCCTAGGTGGTGCTATCCCAAGGGCTACTACCCTTGCCTGCATAGCTAGTAGCAGATTAAGGGTCAGAGTTCTGAAACAGGTGCCTCCACTCAGAGGTCAGGGTTGGTAGTGGTCAAACTAACCAGGGCACAGCCTTCCGGGACACTGTAACCCCCCCTCTTTCCCTTCTAGTGGCCTGAGCAATATACGATAATCACTTTCACAATATCCCTTGTACACCATACCAATACCCACACTGTTTGCACTTACCACCAGAACGGGTTCCTCTGGCTCAGCGCTGGGGACCCCCTGTAAAACAAGGTTATGCAGAGTAAATAGCAACAGTACAGTACTCTTGGCACAAACTGAAACCACAGTCAGGTTAAATGCAGCAAAAAATTAAAAAGTCAGATCTGATTTATTCAGGGGAC
This sequence comes from Neoceratodus forsteri, assembly GCA_016271365.2. Classification (NCBI taxonomy): domain Eukaryota; kingdom Metazoa; phylum Chordata; order Ceratodontiformes; family Ceratodontidae; genus Neoceratodus; species Neoceratodus forsteri. The sequence goes on along the minus strand of CM028132.1, from coordinate 200,587,875 downwards.
TTGAACAAGGAAGGGGCGTAATCAGGTTGATTGGCTTAAATGCTATATTAATCAAACAGTCATGCATGCACTTTAAGTCCCCACACAGTCACACACTCTGGGTATGCAGGTAAGGAAATGGTGGGCTAGCCAGGAATGTTGCAGCTGGTTGGGGCCCTGTGATGGAAGAAAGCAACATGCACAACACACATTACTTGTAATCCGGAGCTGGTGGGGGGGGGGGGCCTGCGTTCGTGAAAGAAAAAGCAACAAGACAATCATATGACAACACTTTAGATTTAGCTGTTGTTCCAGGGAGCTACAATGATGTTTACTCATGATACCTAATACTGGACACAGGCAGGATGAAACTGAGACTGCAGGTTGTTGAGCTGGAGTGCCCAGAGAAGCGGGGCCCACATAAATCACCTAGGCGTCGTTCCTGTTCAGATGTTGAGCAGGGGGCTGATTCCCAGACAGATCTCTCGTCAATGGCATTCTCTGTGCAGCGGGTAATTGGGCTGGGCCAGTGTGACAAGGCCCAGGCCCAGTGGAGATGATTTTGGATTCAGTCCGTGAGGCTGGATGCAGCTTCCAGCAAGCAGATTACAATTCAAACCACAGTGGGGAACCAAATTGCGACCCACTGACAGCACAAGGCACATTTACATGTAAGGAAATTCTGATGCAGCTTCCAGCAAGCAGAATACAATTCAAACCACAGTGGGGAACCAAATCACGACCCACTATAAGCACACAACTCATTCTCATGTAAGAAAATTCCACTGTACCAGGCAAAAGGCTCTCCAGTCGCAATTACAGAGTCTCTGCACAATCCGTGAGTTCAGAGGTGGCTGGAAGTCCAGACAGGCCGATCGCATTCTGTAAATCTTTGGTCTTTTTCAGGTAGGAGCCTGGTCACAATTCAGTGGCTTACTTCACTCTCCAAGTTCAGATTCAGTCCGAAAAAGGCACAAGTTCCCTCTCAGGGACAGCAGGTGGGCATGCAGGCTAAAACCGAGGCCTTTCCACAGTTCTCCCATGCGAATCCACTATGGACTGCTGCTCAAACTACCTTGAGCTATTACTTCTTCACTTCCCAACTTAGGTCTAACTGAAACTGCAAGCAGTTTGGGACTTCCCCAAGATCCAAAGGGTTTGGTTGGCTGATCTGTCTGTCAGTCACAACAAGGGGTCCCCTTCCAGGTTATTTTAGGCGCAAAAAGCCTAAAACTACAATTCCTACAAGTTTTGACCCCACCAAGCCCCTGTAGGCTGGCTCCATTTTAGAGTCCCAAATGTACTGATTGGCCCATTTCAGCAGTCCAGGACCAAGATGATGGAAACAAACAGAACTGTCCATGCTGCAAAGAAGGCAGGTTAGAACAAACAGCAATATAATTACTACTCTAACAAATGATCGGCAAACAAGCACATCTTCTAACAGAGCTCCCTTTTAGAATAATTATGACTGTAATCCTGGCAGCACTTAAAGAGACAGTACACAGAGGCTATACAGGCACTCTCTGGCAATCACATTTAAACTGCAAAAAGCAGGACACCAGCCTGGCAGTGAGCATTTAGACAAGCTCAAGGAAGACTTTTCGGGAACCCCCATTTGTTGAGGGGTTACACTTTGGTGATACTGTAGGCAGAGAGAAATGGTAGACTAGGTAGGCCAAGCAATCCTTATCTGCTGGCAAATTCTATGTTTCCATGTTTGGTCAATAAAGTGTAAGCCCCTTCTGGGAGCTTAAGAGCCCTTTAATTTGGGGCTGGCAGTGTTCAAGTCCACCTGCTGATGGGTGGAGCTAGGGATGGGAGTACCTTTAAAAGAAGTAGCCAGCGTGCTTTTGGGGAGGTTGGCAGGGCATGGGAGCAGGAGCTAGGGCTCCCAGACTGGAGCAGAACAAGTTCGGCTACAGCACCAAGGTTCAGGACCGGGATGGGGCGACTGCCATCCTGGTCCACCCTGTTCAGTTTCTCGGCCCAGTCAGGTGCAGGGCTGTTTCAGGCTGCAGTGATGGAGGACCCCCTGGGAAGAGAAGTTGGGGGCTAGGGCCCAGTGGTGCATTGTGCAGCCTACTTTGTCATCCCCGGCACCAGAGTAGGTCTCAGGTGGCATCCTCAGGAGAAGCTGCTGGTTGCTATGGGTCAGGCGTGGTGCAGGGTGAGAGACTGAATCGTAGGGGACAGTGGTGGCAGCCTGTGTCTGGAAACTCCATTTTTGCCTGTATCCAGTGGCACGGATCTGCAGTGCTGGGTGAAGAAGCAGCATCATGCGGATGTCCCCAGGTCTCTGGGCCTGCAGTATGAGACTATTGTGTGGGGCACCATTTGCCATGGGGTCGCCATCCATGAATATGAGTTGGGATCAGGATGCCTACTGTAGGCTGGTGAGGAGACAACCTCACACATTCATGAAGACCGCAGGAACCGCAAAGTTCTGGCACAGGAGAGGAGGCCGTAGTGCACAGGGAATTTGTGCTACAGCTACCATCATCAGGGAGAGGACGCAAATACATTTTTGACAGGATCGTCCACAATTTTCATACTGTTAGGTTGCATAGTTTGCAAAGTTCCACCATTAGAGGGAGAGAAGAGGAGTTTCCCCAGTGTCCTGGCCAAATTTCCCCCATTCACTTAGAAACAAAACCATAAGCAGCTTAACCTGGTACAATACTAGTCAGTCTGCACCTACAGTGTATTCTCCTCCCCAGGACAAGGCTTTAAGCAGGAAGCATTGCCTAGCCTTCACTTTCCAATCAACAACAACTAACTAAACTAAACTTATTAGGCATGACAATTTCACTTAAACTTGCAAGTGAACATTATTAGTACTGATCAATGTTTAAAGTGATTTTCCAATCGTAAGGTACCACTTTCAGGATATGGTATCTTAAGTCAGCGATAGTCCATCTCTGTAATTTTTTTCTATATACATTTTATCCTCCAGTTTCCCCTAGCTGCACCCTTCAGATCAACCCCTGATCCCCATCACCCGGCTTCACTGGGACTTACCTTAGCCTACGCCCTCTGCCACAGGGGTGCGGCAGTGCCCAATCGCCGGATGCAGAGCCTGCAGAGGGTCAGTCATCACCTGCAACCTGAGATGTTTTTCCCACCATTATTTTCCTCCCTTCCCATCCTCATTGCTGGGGTGCACATGCCAGACATATGTGTGTGGAGGCCCACGCACACCGATGAAAGTCCTGCAGCACCCGAACTTCTCTGGTGCCCAACAGACTCACAGTAACCTCGGGCCTTCACCCAGGGACAGTTGCTCAGAAGGAGTGCCAGCCCTTCCACCTCTCCCTCCCCAGCCAACCCCTGGCAAGAGATAAGGCACCGATACCTCAGCCCTCCACACCACTGGGTCGGCTGTCTCTGTCATTTTTAAAGTTTTATTCTCTGCCTATATTTACATGGATGGGATCATAATTTGGCCCTGACAAGGTGTCCAGCTGATCCCTTCCACTTCCCTATTAAATGAACATACAAAATTGCTGAGAAAAAAAGGCTCACAGGTCTATCAAGTCTGCTTGATTGTGCAGCTCTTAGTTTCATATCATTACAGCTGCCCCACTCCCACCCAAACCCTTCCCTTCTTCCTCTTTCCAGGCCCTTCCTCCCCTTGTGTTCTTGTCTGCATTAACCCTGACCTTGACTCTATCCCAACCCCGCTTAAAGCCATCCACAGTCCTTTGAGTGATTAACTCCTCCAGCAGTGCATTCCAACCCGCCACCACTCTCTTTGTGAAGTGCTGCATCCTCATCTCCCTCCTAAACCTTCCCCATTACAACTTCAGACTGTGCCCCTAGTGACCCTTTCCCCACTTTAAGTGGAACAATCCTCCTTCCCTGACTTTGTTTATGCCTTTCATGTACTTAAAGGTCTCCATCATGTCCCCTCTTCTATCTTCCAGCGAGTACATGTTGAGCTCCTTCAACCTTTCCTCGTACAGCAACTCCCCTAGTCCCATGATAATTTTTGTAGCCCTATGCTGCACCCCTCCAGTAATCTCGCATCCTTTTAGAGGTATGGGTGTCATGCATCTCCTGGGCCCCAAACCTCGAGCAACCTGGTAGGACCTTCTGTTTGCAGAGAGATTCCCCCTATTCAGGAACTCATGAGCAGGAGTAAGGGTTTCAGGAAGACTTACCACCAAACTGTCCTTTTCCCAGTGGGAGGGTGGATTCTGTAGTTTCGAGTTCCCTTGACTCTGCACTACTTTCAATATTTGTATCCCACCATGGCCACAGGCTAAGTCTTGCCTAGGTAGTTTTATACGATAGCCGAGCGGTTCTATCTTTTTAGGCACACAGTCTTTTCAAAATAGTTCTACTTAAAATGTTAAATCACACAATCGGACCCCAGCAGAGTCGATAAGAAAATCATAAAAGTTTACTTAACATAAACGCAATACAGAAAAGTCTAAAATTTGGAAGAACTTTGAAATGCAGGCATTAACAAAAGTAAAACTGGATGGTTCACAGAAAACGCTAGATACTGTATTCTAAACTATACCTTGTTTTGATGTTAAAGTTCAGACAACATTTTAAATGTCCTGGTAGAGATGACAGTTCATAAGGCAATAGAATTTTGTAGCAAGTCCTTGATCCAAGTCTCTGGATGTCCTTTTAAGAACTCCATGTGCTGTCCTTGTTGAAAAGTCTTGGTTTCCAAAAGTCTGACTTAAAATTAAAATTTTCTGTTCAATATGTGAAGAGTCTAATTCCCACACACTCAGGTCTAGTTTTAAAGAATTTTCCAGGCCTACACATATACTTTCTGGTGTAAAAGTATATGCCAGTTGGACAGACTATTCTGCCTTCCTACTTAAACACTGTTCAGCTGCTCTGCACTCGAAGTGTGTGTCTGATGATATAGTGGAGGGTCATTTTAGGACACACCAACCTCATCTTTTTCCCTGGGGTGGGGTTAATGATTCCAGGACAATACAGATATTAGGGTGCAATAGTTTACCTTTTCCCTGTAGGTGTCACTGTGGTTCCATGCCAATCCCAGTGACATCTGGTCCATGCATTTGGCTTAACCTCTGACCCCTAAGTAATTACATCACCCCTTCCCTGTCATGGAATGCCACAGTGGGATGTTTTATGCCGTTCTGGGGCCATATACCTGTCTTCCTTATCTTCAGATATAACAGGTCCACACTAGCCTTCCTAGAAATACCATTATTTTGCAGTTACTCATTAAAGGGACAGTGTCTTAATTCTAAAGTACATTACATCATATACAATATAGAAACATAGAATTTGATGGCAGATAAGGACCGCTTGGCCCACCTAGTCTGCCCATTTCCCTACCTAATGGATAAGCTGCAGATCCTAGTTAACCAACAACCTACTTCCTCCATCCCCCCACTTATGTCTGTCCCAAGCATTCTTGAATTCCCCTACTGTTTTTGACTCTATGACCTCCTCAGGAAGGCTGTTCCATGCATCCTCAACCCTCTCTTTGAAGAAATACTTTCTCACATTACCTCTGAGCTATCCCCCTTCTATCTTCAAATTGTGCCCCCTTGTTCTTGCACATCTGTTTTTGTGAAAGGTGCTACCCTCTTGGACTTTCTTGATTTCCTTGAGGTATTTGAAAGTTTCTATCTTGTCCCCACTCTCCCTCCTTTCCTCGAGACTATACATCTTAAGCTCCTTTAGCCTTTCTTTATATGTCTTCTGGTGCAGACCCTGCACCATTTTGGTTGCCCTCCTCTGGACAGCCTCCACCCTGTCTATGTCTTTGTAGAGATGGGGTCTCCAGAACTGTACACAGTACTCCAGATGTGGTCTTACCAACTGTCTGTACAGAGGGCCAACAACTTCCTGTTTTCTACTGGTGATGCCTCTCCCTATGCATCCCAGTATTCCCCCAGCCCTCCTTACTGCCTTCTCACATTGCTGGCCCACCTTCAGGTCGTCTGATATGACTACCCCCAATTCCCATTCCATTTTTGTTGTTGTCAGTATCTCACCCCCCATTGTGTACTCTTCCCCTGGGTTTTTGTTTCCCAGGTGCATTACTTTGCACTTCTTTGCGTGGAATCTAATCTACATTTGACCATTCCTCCAACCTTGCCAAGTCCCTTTTCATCCTTGCAACCCCACCTTGCGTATCAACCCTGTTGCAGATCTTTGTGTCATCTGCAAAGAGACATACTTTCCCTTCTAGTCCCTCTGCAATGTCACTTATAAAGACATTAAAAAGGACTGCCCCAGTACTGAACCCTTTGGTACCTCACTAGTAACCATCCATTCTTCACTGTGGACTCCATATACTATTACCCACTGTGTCCTGTTGTCCAGACAGTGTTTTACCCAGGCTACCACCCTGGGACCCACTCCCAGGCTGGCTAATTTGTTTATTAATCTTTTGTGCAGGACTGTGTCAAATGCCTTGCTAAAGCTAGGTAGGACATGTCCATAGCCCCTCCCTGGTCTACTACTTTGGTCAGCCAGTCAAAGAAATCAATTAGATTTGTCTGACATGATCTTCCTGCTGTGAATCCATGCTGCCTTGGGTCCTGTGCCCCACTGGCCTCTAGGTACTCAATAATTCTTTCCTTCAGAAGTGATTCCATCATTTTCCTTACCACTGAGGTCAAACTGACAGGTCTATAGTTTCCTGCCTTTGTCTTGCTCCCACTTTTGTGAAGGAGAATCACATCCACCCTCCTCCAGTCCTCAAGTACCACACCATCCTCCCATGATTTATTAAAAAGGGTAGTCAGTGGTGTTATTAGTTCTTCTTCCCTTAGTTCTTTTAGAATTCTGTGGTGAATCCCAACAGGCCCCATTGCTTTATCCACCTTCAGTTTTAAGAGTTCTTTCAGAACCCTTTCTTCTGTGAAAGGACTAATAGCACCCCCCCATCCAGAGTGCATCTATTGACTGGATTAGGTATCTCTCCCTGCTTTTCTATTGTGAATACTGAGCATAAGTATTTGTTCAGTATCCCTGCTTTTTCACTGTCGCTCTCGGCCCAACCACCTTCCTCTTTATTCAGCCTCAGTATCCTTGCCTTAGTCTTTCTTTGTTCCCTAATGTACTTATAAAAGGTTTTATCCCCCTTCTTAACTGAGTTGGCTATCTTTTCCTCAGTTTGGGCCTTTGCTATTCTGACTGCTTTCCCCACTTCCTTCTGCTTTAACTGGTACAGTTCTCTGTACTGCTCCTTCTGTGTTTCCTTATACTTCCTGAATGCTATCTTTTCTCCCTTATCTTCCCCGCCACTTCTTTTGAGAACCATAGTGTTTTTTTCTTTCATTTTGATTTGTTTATTTGCTTCACACAAAGGCTTGTTGCCTCTGTGATGGCGGTTTTGATGTTTCTCCATTGTTGTTCCACCCCACCTTCTTGTCTGTTTGCTAGTGCTTTTCTGGGCACTCTCCCATTTTGACAAAATCAGCCCTCCTGAAATCCAGGACCTTCACTTTTGTGTGGCTTGACTCTACAGCTAAGTTTATTGTGAACCACACTGTTTGGTGGTCACTTTTTCCCAGAAGGCTACCCACTTCAAGATCAGAGATCCTGTCTCCATCCCCATTTGAGAGTACCATACTAAGACTGCTTCCTCCCAAGTGGCTTCCATAACTAGCTGTCTAAGGCATGCCCCCTGTAGGGCATCGAGAATGGCCCTGCTCTTGGATGTGGCTCAGCAAAGGTGCACCAGTTAACATCTGGCATATTCAGGCCCCCCATCAGCAATATCTCCCCTTTCTCTGCTAATATGAACCCACATAAATGGATATTGGCCTATCATGCCACATTCCTCCCTCTTAAAACAGAACCTGGGAGGAACATGCCCCTATTGGAGGCAGTTCTTCTCAGTTCTGTTATATCCAGTATATGGGATAGGCCATCCGTGTTCCCATTTTTGGATCCAGGCCTATGCTCAATCTCTATGGCATAAGCCTGCAAGGCAGTACTCCATCTCAGAAGTTTCCCATTTGTTTTTCCCATCTGGCCCACCATATTAATGGGTTGTGGTCCGTTTGGACCTTAAAATGCCTCCCATAAAGGTATGGTTCAAGTTTTTTTTAATGCCCAAACTAAGGAGAGACATTCCTTCTCCACTGTTGAATAGGCTTGTTCCCATGGAAGTAGCTTCTTGCTTATGTATGCAATGGGGTGCTCTCTCCCCTGATTGGATACTTGGCTGAGGACTGCCCCTATTCCCACATCTGAGGCCTCCATCTGTACCACAAATGGCCTGTTGTAGTCTGGGCTAGCAAGCACTAGGGCACTACACAGTAAGGTTTTCAGCTGCATGAAGGCCTGCTCACATTCTGTGCCCCATTTTACCTTCCTAGGCTTATTCTTTGCCAGCAACCCAAATAAAGGAGTGGCCAGGGAGCTGTAATTGGGAACAAATTTTCTATAATATCCTGCTGTCCCAAGAAAGCTCCTGACTTGTCTCTGGGTTTCAGGTGTAGGTCATAATGTAATCGCCTCTATTTTTGCTTGGTTTGGGCGGAGTTGGCCTAGCCCCACCACATGTCCCAAATAAGCAACCTCTGTCATGGCCACCTGGCACATCTCTGCCTTAATAGTCAGATCTGTGGCCTGTATTCGGCCCAGCACCTCCCTCAGGTGTATCAGGTGTTTCTCCCAGCTGTTGTTGAAGACAGCAATCTCATCCAGGTAGGCAACTGCAAAGTCCTCTGTATCCTGTAACACCTGATTTACTAACCTCTGGAATGTAGCAGGGGCATTCTTCATCCCAAAGGGCATGACCTTGAACTCAAACAGACAGACTGGGATGATGAATGCTGACCTTTCCCTAGCCCTGTCAATCAGTTCCACCTGACAGTACCCCTTTGTCAGGTCTACTATAGTCAAGTATGTTGCCCCTCCCATTTTGTGAAGCAGTTCATCTGTGCATGGCATTGAGTGAGCTTCAGATTTCATGATGGCATTAAGCCCACGATAATCTACGCAGAACCGCGTAGTCCCATCCAGTTTTGGTACAAGGACCACAGGTGAGACCCAGGGGCTGTGGGATTTCTAGATCACTCCTAGATCCAGCATCTCCCCCACCTTCCTCCTAATGTCCTTGAGGACTGTGTCTGACACTCGGTAAACTGTCCTATGTATGGGTGCTTGGGACCTGTGTCTACGTTATGCACCACTAGCTTGTCTGTCCAGGATGTTCCATAAATAAAGGGGTAAAGTCTCGCAAACCGGTCTTCAATTCTTGGATTTGTCCAGGTGTCAACTGGGGTGACAGTGTGACAGTCTCCACAGATGATGCCTGCTTGCTCTCGGCTAACAAGTCGAGAAGGGGTCTTCCCCACCTAACTCCTCTCTAGGACTGCAAACCACAAGTACTATGTCAGCCCTATTAAAATATGGCTTAATCATGTTCACATGATACATCCTGTGAGTGCATTTTTGGTCAGGTAACTCTACAAGGTAATTAACATCATTTACCTGCCATACTACCTTATATGGCCCTTCCCCACTCAGCTTGCAGCTTGTCCTTCTGGACCAGGATCAGAACCATTACTTCCTGTCCTGCCCCGCACGAGCGAGCTCTGGCTCCACGATCATACCAGGTCTTTTGTTTTTGCTGGGCAGCTGACAGGTTACTCTGGGCCGCACCCATAAGCTCCTTCAGCGTCTCTCTGAATTTTAATACATACTCCAATATGGGAGTCCCCTGGGTGGCATGCTTACCTTCCCAGTCCTCTCGTATTAAATCTAGGGACCCCCTCACCCTGCGTCCATACAAGAGCTTGAAGGGTGAAAACATGGTAGATTCTTGTGGCACTTCCCGGTAGGCAAACAGCAGGTGGGGAAGGTATTTCTCCCAGTCCCACCCATGCTGTTCTGCAAATGCCATAAGCATAGCTTTTACGGTCCCATTAAATCTTTCTATGAGACCATTGGCTTGTGGGTGGTAAGACATTGTGCACCTTTGTACGACACCACCCTTCTGTCACAAACACTTCATTAGGTCCGACATAAAGTTACCCCCTCAGTCAGAGATAACCTCCTGTGGAAACCCAACATGGGAGAAAATCCCCAGCAAAGCATTTGCCACATTGTCTGCCTTAGTGGAGGACAGCGCAATGGCTTCAGGATAGCAGGTAGCATAATCAACAACTGTCAATATATACCTTTTTCACGAGGAGCTTAGGGTATTCAAAGGACCAACAATATCCATTCCAACCTTCTGGAATGGCTCCTCCACAAGTGGTAAGGGAATCAGGGCAGCCTTAACTTTGATTCCAACCTTCCCTATTTCCTGACACAGGTGACAGCATTTGCAGTATCCCTTCATCTGCTTGGTAATATTGGGCCAATAGAAATTGTGCGCTGAGCAATGCATAGCGCGAGCAATTCCCAGATGTCTGGTCATGGGGATATCATGAACTGTCTTAGAAACATAGAAACATAGAATTTGATGGCAGATAAGGACCGCTTGGCCCACCCAGTCTGCCCACTTCCCCACCCACAGGATAAGTTGCAGATCCTACCTAACCAACAGCCTATTTCTTTCTACCCCCCCACAAAAATTGCCTTATGTCTGTTCCATGCGTTCTTGAATTCTTCCACAGTTTAAGACCCCACAACCTCCTCAGGAAGGCTGTTCCATGCATTCACCACCTTCTCTATGAAAAAATACTTCCTCACATTGCCCCTCAGCCATCCCCCCTCTATCTTCAAATTGTGTCCCCTTGTTCTTGCACAACTCTTTTTCTGAAAGATGCTACCCTCTTGGACTTTGTTGATTCCACTGAGGTACTTAAAAGTTTCTATCATGTTCCCTCCTTCCCTCCTTTCCTCAAGGGTATACATATTAAGTTCCTTTAGACTCTCCTCGTATGGCCTCTCTTGCAGACCCTGCACCATTTTAGTTGCCCTCCTCTGGACTGCCTCCATCCTGTCTATGTCCTTGCAGAGATGGGGTCTCCAGAACTGGATGCAGTACTCCAGATGGGGTCTCACCAACTGTCTGTACAGAGGGATAACAACTTCCTGTTTTCTACTGGTGGTGCCTCTCCCTATACATCCCAGTATCCCCCAAGCCCTCCCTACTGCCTTCTCACATTGCTTGCTTACCTTAAGGTCATCTGACATGATTACCCCCAGATCCCTTTCCATTTTTGTTGTTGTTACTGCCCCTCCATTGTGTAATCTTCCGCTGGGTTTTTCTTTCCCAGGTGCATTATTTTGCACTTCTTTGCATTGAATCCAAGCTGCGGTACTTCTGACCATTCCTCCAACCTTGCCAAGTCCCTTCTCATCCTTTCCAATAACTCACAATTTTTTATGTATTTGGTTTTTGTTAACCGGGTAGGTGCACTAGCCATAAAATGACTATTTTCAGGCACGACCCGGGAGAGTACAACAAAAGGAGAACAGCTGAACAACAGCAACATGGGTACAATAATACAAATAGAGAAACAATACAGCAGTGCTACAAGAATACAATGGGTAGAAACAACAAAAAATAATGGCAAGCATTATACAGATAATGGCAGTAAGATATATAATAAGTGCAGAAACCATGGACCCGACCTGTGGAGCGAAAGGGTTAATAAGATAGTAAGGTTATATAGAGAGAAATGTGATGAATGTTCAAACATAACAAGAAAGACTGAAAGAAGGAAGGTCAGGGGTGGTAACTGGCAAAACGACAGTGGATGGTCAGCAACAAGGTTTGAGACAGAAGAGAGCTAGTAGTCAAGAAGTTATTTACAAAGAGAAGGAAAAATATGGGAAGGGGAAGAGGAGACAGTCTTGGAGCTGGATTAGAGCAGGGGTGACATTACTGGTAAGTCTCAGGAGCTTCAGGTTGGGTCAAAGCATGTACAAGCATCAGCTAAGGATAGATAATGAAGATATTCACTTTTAAATCTAAAGTGAGACTGAGACAGCCGGAGGTTGAGTGGAAGAGCATTCCATAGCCTGGGAGCAGAGCATTGGAAGGCCCCTGTGCCTTTAGTCGTCTGACATCTCGGAACATAGAGCAAGGATTTGTCAGCTGATCACTGGCCATGGGAGGATGGTTGAGGGACCAGCAACGCCACCAGCTGGGCAGGCAGCTGGGGAACAACTAGCTGCCTGCCCCTCACCCTTCCCTCTGTTCTGATGTCCTGTGTGTATAACAGTCCATTTTCCCAATACACTCTATGCTTTACATCACCTCCCTGTGTCCCAGAAGACTCTGCACAGGCCCTCAGCTTCTCTAAGCTAGGGTCTATCCGTTGTGCTGCTGATAAGTCTTCCAATTTATCCAGAGCATGGGGCATGCCCCATCAGTTCCCAGACTGAGCTCCATAGCTGTGGCAGTAGGGGACTCGGTATCACAACCTTCCCCCTCCCTTGGGCTATGTGTCACCTCTCCCTCTTGAGAGTAGCTTTCAGTAGCAGTTGGATTAACTGCCACTACGGAAATTTCTATCCCCCTGGTATTGCCCGCTTTTACAAGAGCTACAGGTTGGCTGGCCTGTCTCACAATCTCTCCTGTCTGAATGTCTGTGGGGTCCCAAGGATCACAGGAAACTATTCTTTTGGCTCCTGGTCACAGCACAGACCACTTCCTGTGGAACATCATTCCCCACAATAACATCCATAATGAGTTTTTCAGCTACAGACTCCTTCCTTACCCCTTCACCTGCATCTCTCCAATCCAGGGTAACACTGGCTAATGGGTAGGTTTTCCTTTCCCCTGTGTAATCCCTCATAGAGACAAACTGATTTGGCAGTATTTGTTTGGCCCCCACCAAATCCCATTTCACCAGGGTAAGAGATGCTCCTACATCCCTTAACCTCCTAGTTTGTACCCCATTCACCATGACCGGTTGAATGTGCCCCCTCATATTGTCAGGGAGTGCCTCAGTTGCACAGTGGGCTATTGTCTCTGATTGCACAGGCCCTTTTACCTTCTGGGCTTTCTTAGGACACTGCCTAGATAGATGGCCTATCTGGTGACAATACCAGCATTCATCATGTTTCTTGTCCCCAACCTCCCGTTTGGGCACCTGGGGATTCCCTTCTTTTTGCAGAGGTGCTGTGGTTTTTGGTTGCCCAAAATGCCCACTTTACCCTTTTGCCACTGCATTTCCTTTTGGAGCAGCCCTCCTTCGAGCATAGCGATCCGCCAGCTCTGCAGCCTCTTTGGCAGTCTTCGGATCTCAGTCCTCTAGCCAAAGCTTTACGTCAGGTGAGCAAATCCAATAAACCTGTTCATGCAATACCACCCCTTCAATAGCTTCAACAGTATCTGCTTTCACCTCCTCCCACCATTTTAAATATTGATGCTGTTTTATTGCTAACTCTTCAAAGCTCATTTCCAGCTGCTTTAGGATTTTCCTGAACTTTGCTCTGTATACATCAGGGTTCAGATCATATTTTTTTAATAAAGCAGTTTTTAACGTGTCAAAATCTTTATTTTCAACATTGTCCATCTGCCCCAATGCTTCCCTCCCCTTGCCAGTAAGCAGTGGAGACAGGTGACAGCTTCAGGTCTCTTTGGGCAGATTGGCCTGGATACAGACCTTTTCAAATGAATTTAAAAACATGTCAATATCCTCCCCCTCTTTAAACTCAGCAATTAATTTTGAATTTAGCTTGTACCCCAGTCCTGGAGATTCAAACCCAACACCACCACATAGCTGCTCAGGGGTTGGTGTCAGTAGAAGTGTCAGCTTTTTCAGCTCATGTTCCCTCTGGCACTGTCGTTCTTCAGCCTCCGCCTCTGCCTGGCACTACCATTCTTCAGCCTCTCTTTGTTGCCATCGTTCCTCTCTCTGTTGCCATCAATCCTCCATTTCCATCTCAAATCTTCTTTGTTCATTTTCATTCTGTTTCTCCTGCATCTGCAGCCTCCTCAGCTCAAGCTCTTGGTCTGTAGAGGGCTCATTCTCCTTTAGGCTCTGGACCTCTGATGTCACCACCTCTAGCAATAAGTGGGGTGGCATTTCTTCCATCTCAGCTGCCAGAAGGACCTCCATGAGTTGCCTTTTATTTTTGTTTTCACTAGCGATGCCCTTCTCCCCACAGACCTTCCTCAGTTGCTCCAAGTTCATATTGCTGTAAAGAACAGACATTCTTCTATCTACACTACTCTGTTCAAAAAAAAATTCAAACAGGGCAGGGTCTATTGTCTGCAAACAAATGTCTTTTTCCCTTTCCAAATTCTGCCTTTGAATGTGTGATGATTTTACGAGACCGTTCAAAATCCCAGTAGCTGGCACCAAATATCGGCCTATCATGCGACAGTGGACACCAGTGCTGTATACAGTACTCCAAGTGTGGCCTAACCAGTGATCTATACAATGGCAGGATAACCTCCCCATTTTCAAGAGGTTATCCCTCTCCCAGCATCCTATTTGTCCTTGCTGCCACTCTTCTACACTGTGCTGATACCTTAATGTCCTCTGCGACTATCACCCCCAGGTCCATTTCCTCCTCTGAAGCCATTATCTGCATTCCCCCAGCCAATAGCTGTTCCTGGGATTTCTGGCTCCAAGGTGCATGACCTTGTACTTCTTAGTGTTAAACCCCAACTGCCACTCCCTAGACCAGTGTTTGAGTTTAGCTAGATCCTTTCTGAGTGCCTGCCTCTCTTCCTCATTGTCCACTTTTGCACAAATCTTAGTGTCATCCGTTAACAGGCTGATCTTACTCTTGACCCGCTCTGCAATGTCTCCAATAAAGACATTGAACAAAACAGGGCCCAGCACTGAACCCTGCAGTACCCCACTCATTACTGGCCATGGCTTGGATGTCTCCCCCCCTTACAACTACCCTCTGTTGTCTGCCCTGCAACCAGCTCTCAACCCACCCCACCAGATTTTTCTCCACTCCAATGTCCCTCAGCTTGCTCTTTAACCTCCTGTGCGGCACCAAGTCAAAAGCTTTGCTGAAGTCCAGATACATGACATCCACAGTGTGGCCTTTGTCAACCACCCTAGTGATCCAGTCGAAGAAGTCATTCAGGTTAGTTTGGCAAGATCACCCTGTGACAAGCCCATGCTGTCTCTCATCCTGCAGGCCATTGCTATCAAGAAAGGTTATCAACCTCTCCTTCAGAATGGTCTCCATCAAGTTCCCCACTGTGAAAGTCAAACTCAACAATCTCTAGTTACCTGGTTGGCCCTTGGATCCACTCTGGTGAAGGGGCACCATATGAGCCATCCTCCAGTGTCTGGGTACATTCTCTGTCTCCAAGGAGGTGTTGAACAGGTCCATCAGAGGGCCTGCCAACACCTCTGCCAGTTCCTTCAGGACCCTGGGGTGTACACCGTCCTGCCCTTGTGCCTTGTCCACCTGCAAGGCTTTAAGGCCCTTCAGAACTCTATCCTATTGGATGACCCTGTCTCTTATCTCTGCCCCCCTCCACCTTTGCCACCTTTCCACTGCAGTATTGGGCTGTCCCTTTCTTTTATGAACACTGAGCAGAAATACTCATTGAGTACCTCTGCCTGATCTTCCCCTAGTGCCGCCCCCCCCTCCCTCTTTCTTGATTCTAATGATGTCATCCCTACAACTCCTCTTCTCCCTTTTGTATTTAAAGAACCCCTTTTCCCCCTCTGTGATCCCCTGAGCCAACTTCAGCTCCTTTGCTGCCTTGACTGCCCTGACTGAACTGGTCACCTCCCTAGATGCCTTTGTGAACACTTCTCTATCCTCCTCATGCCCCAATTTTTTTAACTTAATGAAGGCCAATCTTTTTTCCCTCACCTTCCCTCTACCTCCTTGCTGAGCCAGCTAGGTTTTTTGACCAGGGCTGCTTACTCTGAGATTTGGCACTTGTGTTCGTGATCTCATTTAGCCCCTTCCTAATGATTCCTCACTTCTATTCAGCATCCATCCCTGGGTTAATTTCAGCTAAATACCCCTCTAGGATGCTGCCCATTCAGGCAAAATCTGCCTTTCTGAAATCCAACACTCTTGCCCTGGTCTTAGCTGACTCCCTCACTGTGTTTAGGAGGAACCACACTGAGCAGTGGTCACTTCCTGCTAGAGGGTCCTGTACTACCACATCCTGGACTTGGCCTCCATTTGTTAGCACCAAGTTCAGTATCTTCCCCTCCCTAGTAGGATCCATCACCCCTTGCACTAGGTAACTGTCTTGGATAGCCTTCAGCAGCACCTGTTCCCTGGTATGTACTATAGTTACTGTCTGCCAGTCAACCACAGTGTAACTGATGTACATGTACTATAGTTACTGTCTGCCAGTCAACCCCAGTGTAACTGATGTACACGTCCCCGCGCTCAGGCACGTTATGATGTACAGCAAGGGAGAGCATGGGGCATGCCCCATTGAAATGAATGGAATTCGATTTTCTTTCCTATTTAATAAATTATGATGGCAGCTGGAGATTACTGAAGGCCATCACTCAACTAACAAGACCCTTGTTTGTTGAGCAGTGGCCTTCATTAATCACCAATTCACCATCATAACATATTAAATAGGAAGGAAAATTGAGTCCCATTCATTTCAATGGAGCACGCCCCCGCACTCTCCCTTGCTGCACACCATAATGTGACTGACAGCGGGGCCATGTACATCAGTCAGAAGTGGAAGGGATTGGCTGGCCATCTTGTCAGGGCCAAACTATGATCCCCTTGACATACTGTAAATATAAGCCAAGAATAAAACTTTAAAAATTACAGAAATAGACTATTACAGACATGATCTACCAAAAATGGTTAGGTCCTGCATCAGTGGCAAAAGATCACAAAATCACTTTAATGTAGAAAACACACAGTGACATGAACAGCTTTTCCTCTCTTAAAAGTTTGTTTGTTTTCAGTAACTAGAGGTGTGCAAAGTTAGAAAACTTTGCTTTGCGGAGAAATTCAACAATTCTCATCAGTTTGCGAATTTAATCTGCAATGTGAAGTTATAATTTGCATTGTAGTTAAAACTTTACGAATGGTGGATTTGATAACTCCATCTGTGAATGGTGGCTCACAGGCAAAGTTTGCAATATACCATGGGATTGGAGGTCACATGGTACTGTAATGAACTGCATGTCATGCAGAGTCTGTGTTCAGTGCAGTCTTATGAAGAGAAAGGGCAGGATTCACAAAGAAGATGCCCTTAGTGCAACTCGGCTGCCCTGGTGCAGAGGAGATGCACTGAGGGCAAAATGGTCGATTCACAGAGAAGGTGCAGGAAGATGCCCCCGGTGCATCCCCTCTGTGAATAGCACAGGTATGCCCCACCCAGGATGCACTGGAGCATCCCAGGCTGTGCCGACCCATCCCCCATTGCAGGCTGTGAACCCTTTTGGGGCAGGGCCTCTCAGGATACCCTGTGCCCAAAAATGTGATTCACAGCCAGGGGCATGCAAATGAGGCCATTAGGCATGCATGGCACGATGAGGCCATTAGCATGCCATCATGGTCCATTTGCATTGCACCGGTAGGGATGCCCTGGCGGAATGCGCCAACCTGTAGACGTTGCACCCCAAGCCCCAGCCCCCAGTAAATGCCACTCCTGGCAGCAGTATAGGGTGTGTAGAACTCCCCCACACCCCCGTGGAGCTGCTACACCCAGTGACGGTACATGTACTCAGAATCTCCCCAAGCCCCCATTGCAGCCTCCCTCCATGGCAGTGGTGAAAGTAAAACACCCCCATCCCCAAGACCTCCGATGAAGCCACTCCTGTGGCAGCTGTCTGTTCATAGACAGACCCCCACACCCCAACCCACCTAACCCCAGCAAGGTCCCACTGTCAGTGGGCGGCTCAGTCAACCCGCACACCACCACTTTACAACCAGCTGTCATTGTCAGACAGCTCTGTTGGCGGCAACGCCGTGGCGGTGTGCGGTTGACGGCTGAGCCACCTGCTGGTGGGGTGGGGGTACAGAAATGGGTTGGGGTGCAGGAGAGTCTGTCCAGTAATGAACAGCTATCACGAAGCGGCTTCATCAGAGAAACTTGGAGATGGGAAGGGGTTGTTCTTTACATTCACCACCGCCCGTGGAGAGCAGCTGCAATGAGGGCTTGGGGTCTCTGCAATACATGTACACCACCAGGTGCGCTTGCCTGTCATGGGGGCTTGGGACAGGGGGGGTACACTGGACTGCCAGGATGGGCAGGCTTCCATGCTGCTGCCTGCAGTGTGACAGCCTACCTGTGGTTGGCCACCCACTTAAGTCTAGTTCTTTTAGACTTATCTTTCTGTGGTGCATCCCTGAACTTGCCCCAGGGATGCGCCACAGATTAGGGCTGTGAATGGGGTTGCAACCAGTATGCATGGGCATGCCCCCTTCACAGCCCCTCCAGATGTGCCTCATAGCATTACTGGTGGTATGCGGCACATCTGCGAGGCGCTGGTGCATCAGGGTTGCGCCGGCACATTGGCACCCTGCCAGAATCGCCCTTGGGCGCATGTTGGGGATGCCCCGGTGCATCTTGGATGCGCTGGGCACATCCCTTCCATGAATCCTGCCCCAAGAGTTGGTGTTAAGTGTGTTCTGAATTTCTGTGCCCAAAAACTTTTTAAAAGTGCTTGAAACATACAGTCTTTTGAACAAAATCACTTGCAAAAGTGTCTAGTATGCCTTGTGCCTCTACATTGGCAATTATTTTTGGTACTTTTTCATGATTTATTTACTTTAAATAAGTTATTTTATTTTGTGTTGTGAAGCAGTGCTGTGGGGAAGGGGTGCTGCATTAGCAATCTAGCAGCAAGCAATGCAGCCCTGTCTGTGGGAGCATTACTAATGTTGTTTTTGCTAGTTTTGTCTTAGTTATTTTTTCTGTTTTCTGTGATTTGCAGTTTTAGTTCTGTAGAGCAGTTTGGTATGCTGAATTATTTTTGTCAGTGTGGTTTGACTATATTGATTTCAGTTATTTTGTTTAGTTATTGAAGTTGCAGTTTTACTATAATAGTGACAGTAATGTCTTAATAGTTTCCTCAGATTTTGCGTCTCTCCTTATTCCTTGAATTCCTTGTCATGTATTGTTTGTGTCAAACAAAACTTAAAAAAAAAAGATTTTTGGTGTTGCTTTTCCTGTCAGTAGCTACAGTTAGCTCAATAAAGTGTTGTGTTGCATTCCAAAATCTGCACACAAAATGCCCGGGATAAGACACTCTAGCAAAGTAGGAGTTGCTCTTGCAGCGATGTTGCCAAGATCGGGGTCCAGTGGTACTAGTACTCAAAAAGGAGTAGTTGGCACAAGTGGTAGGAGCACTAATGTAGCCAAATGTTTCTCAGTCACCATCTGTGGCATCAATGCTGCTGGTTGCTGGTGCTGGCACCACTGCTAGAAGTGGAGGTAGTGACAATAGGAGCAGTCCAAGAACCCCAAAAAATGTTTTGGGCTGGAAATGTGGTTGAGGACAATGAGATGGTTGATGCTGTTTTCAAAACTGGTGTTGATGAGCTTGATGTGGGAGATCTAACTGTTGCATGCAGGGAATCGGATGCTGAGAAGGAAATAAGGGGTGGAGAAAGTAAGGATGAGGAGAAAGAGGACAGATCTCAGGAAGAGGTTATCAGCCAAGGTGGGATGGGGATGATGATCTGGACCCCTCTATGGGAACCTGAATAAAAAAGTCAGGGCCATGTTGCTGAATTTGTGGTGCTGTGTACACCACAATTTCAAGGAATTACCAAAGCTCCCCCCCCCCCGTCCTCCAGCTGCTGTTGCTGTTAGCACAATTGAGCCAATAATAACAGAGCATGAGTCACCTACTGTCATACCAGTTCATAAATCATCCCCCAAACACCCATTTCCACCCTCCAATATCCTAGTACCTGGTCTACCACCATGTAAAAACAAGGGCTACAAAATCCCTCATTTGAGAATTTTTACATTCTGAACCAGGTAGATGAAACAGTAACTGCCAGCTATGTTGAGCATGTGTTACCCATGGGAAAAAAGCCACCTAGGCACTGGTGGGTAGCATACACACCACAAAGTTCAGGCACCTGTCACCATGGACACAGCAGCAAAGGGAATCTGGGGCAGGAGGGCCTTCTTCCTTATCATCCTTATTGTACAGGGCATCCCAAAGTGGCATGGATACAGTCCCAATGGAGTCAGAAGTGACCACGGAGGACTACTGCAGAAATGTAGAGGAGAAGTCAGTGGGATTGCCTAGTAGTGGCTACAGTAGCAGTAGTGGTTTGAGTAGTAGCAGCCAGAGTCACTGAAGCACATCAACTGCAGTTCGGAAACCCACAAAAACACCATTCATTTGTTCAGTATCTGTGACACCCCCGAGTCAAAACTCACCCCACCAGCTGTGCTGCCAGTGTGCAGTGTCCAACTGTTTGGTCTTCAAGCCCAACACCCCAAAAGGTGCAGCCTACACCGCATAGCATGTTTGAGCATCATATCAAATGCTCACCCAGTCATGCTGTTGCACACGAATTTAAATACAGCAACTGTTAAAATGCTGGCAATTGATCTATTGTCATTCTTTTTTGCGGAGAATGTAGGATTCTGAAGGTTGCTGGTGCATCCCTGTCCAAAATGACAGATTCTGTCACAAACCTATTTCTCCACCTGTGCCATTTTGTAACTTTATAGCACGTAGTAATGTATGCCCTGCAGCATTCAACATCACCATACATGCATCTTAATATGGATATGCGGACCAGTGGCCAAACATCTGGTAGCTCTTACCTATGCATTACAGCCCACTGGGCACAGGTACCTGGGGTTGTATTTGATGCTGGAATGCAGAACAACTGTATGAAGCCCACCTGTTGTGGTAGCAACATTTTGGGTATTCACCAACATGCCACATTGGCAGTGAAAAGTATAGTAGGCTCACACATGGGTCATAAAATGTTATAACTGCTCCTGACTGAAACTGATGAGTGACTGCACCCACATTCCCTAAAACTGAGTTTCATTGCAAGTGATTATTGCTCTAATGTGGTTAAATGCGTTAGTGATGGTGGGTTTCTCCAGGTTCCATGCATGGCACACTGTCTTATTCTAGTAGTGCAGGAGTTTCTATCAAATCCTGAAATCAAGTCGATATTGACAGTGGCCCATCACATCTGTGCCCACTTTGCCTGTTCTGGAAAGGCTCATGACCATATGAGGCAGCTGCAGATACTGAATACGCTGCCTCAACACCATCTGAAGCTGGAAGTTGTCACCAAATGGAATGCAACACTCTATATCATTGAGCGCTTGTACAAGCAGTACAAAGCCATCTCTAAATACCTGCTGCTGCGTACAAGTCATGACAGTTCCAGAGTATCAGTATCTCTCACAACAGATCAATGGCGACTAATACATGGCCTGATCATGATGCTGAGGCCATTTGAACATGCCACACAGGCAGCAAGTTGGGATACTGCCTGTATCAGTCAGGCCATTTAACTTCTAAGGGTGCTGAGGGAGACACTGTCAAATGTACAGCAGGCACTAGAAACAGGAATCTGTGCCTTAATGGAACACATGCTGCAAGTATTTGACTACAGTACCCATATTAACAGCATGCTGCAGTCTGCAGATTTTGGTATTGCCACCATGCTGAACCCATGGTATAAAAGGGGCCTGCCATCAACACTTGAAGGTAGGCGTGATCAGGTACAAAATCTAAATGACCAGCTAATACGATGGGTTCATGGAGTACAGATGTTGTGGTTACAGTTATGTAAGGCACAACATGACAGTGGTCACAGGCCGGGTGTTCCTACCATCTCAGTTAAACAGGCTACAACACAGGCCTTGCGCCAGGAAAAATGACAATAAATCAACTTTAGGACACTTTGTCCCAGGTGGGAATTGCAGACATGGAGGAAAAGGAGGAGGAGGCTGATGAGTCGGCAGGACTGCATACAGCTCAACACATGGTGGATGCATATTTGGTGGACACCAGGCACCTTAACATATTGGAATAGCCTCTGCTGTACTGGAGTTGCAAGGTCACTAACTGGCCAGAACTGACCTCCATAGCAGTGAAATATCTCAGCTTTCCACCCTCAAGTGTCAATGTGCAGAGGGTATTCAGTCTGGTGGGGCCATTATGAAGATCAGGTGTGCAAATCTGTCCCTAGAAATTTTAGCTTACTAAGAATTATTAAAATGAATGCAGAGCACATTCCACATAACACAGTTACATCAGTATTCATACCACATGATAGCGCTGGAGATGAAGAAGAATGAGAACAGCACGGTGGTATCAGCACTGACAAACTGTCTTCCACTGAGGTAGATTTATTTTTTATTTTATTTAAATTTTGTTGACCGGGTAAGGACACTAGGCAGAAGTCCTTTTTCAGGTCTAACATCAACATAAATATAGTGATACAACAAACAACAAATATTCAAAAACACATTATGAAAAACAACTACAACCATCCAGTGCCTGTAAATAATTTCTAAAATGAACTTTAAAATTTTGTAATGATGAAGCAAAACATAGATTGTCTGGCAAATCTTTCCAGAACAAAGGGACAGCAACTGAGAAGGAATGAAATGCAGACTTAGATTTATATGGAATGGTTTGAAGAAAAACACCTTTAAATGATCTCAAGTCAATAACTGTAGACCGAATTGTAACCAAGTCCATTAAGGGAAGTACATTTTTGGAAAAGATAGACTTAAATATGTGACTACCAAAAAAATTAGTAAACTTTGATTTTGGAGATAACCAACCTAATTGAGAACATAGAGAACAATTATGGGACCGTACAGGAAAATCCAAAACAAAACGACAAACATTATTATAAGTAGTTGCAAGAATATTATTTTCTTTTACAGATAACTTAAAATATAATCTTGCAACATAATCAAAATGAGGCATCAATGTCCCAATACAGTAGCAATAGAACTACAGATTCCAAAGGAAAAATATATTTTAAACTTATATAACAGGCCTAACTTTTCATTCACAATTCTACTCACAGCTTTTATCTGCAGTAAAAAAGTTGGGCTTGAATCTAACAAAACTTCAAGATACATGAATTCATAAACCTGTTCAATTGCTGCCCCCCTGCTATCTCGAATTAGAAGAGTTGGTTGATCCTTTATTAACTGAAGTGAGCCAAACAACAGAGTTTTTTTGTTTTTTAATGTTCAAAATCAAGAAATTGTTACTGAACCAGTCATAAACACCAATAAATTCTTGCTGTAAAGAAAGTCAGCTGAGGAATAGATTTTGTTTCAGAAAATGAAATTAAATCATTAGCATGTAGTAAACAATCACAAGATTTACTAAGTTAAGGTAACTGGTTAATAAATCAAAAAATAGTAAAGGGACCAAAATGGACTCCTGTGGTACCCCAAAATCCATAGGAAAAACATAAGATACAACAGATCCCAAGCTAACAGAGTCTAATTCTTCAGATAATCACTACACCAGCTGACCACGTTCTCTGAAAAACCCAGTTGACCCAGTTTAATGTGAAGCAGAGAATGATTAATAAGATCAAATGCCTTGGCTAGGTCCACAAAAACTGCCCTCCCCCCCCCCCCGTCATGAGACCAGTATCAAATTCCCTGAGGGTGGCATTCGTGAACCTGACCAAGGCAGTCACCAGCCATCCTAACAGCCAGCCAACCATCCAGCCTGCTAGCCATCCTGCCAGCTGGCCCATCAGCCAGCATGCAAGCCCTTAAGCTGAACCTTTCAAGGCAGCAAAATCAGATGAACAGCAAAGGCCGCATTGTCTGCTGTGATGGTAAGTCACTTTCATTGTTTTTCACAATATGGACCCGCACTGTTATCAGTAATTCCATCATCACACAGGAAGGGCTTCCACCTTGCTTACAAAACATTAAAATATGTTTCTTTCTTCCCTTTAGTCTACAGACTAAAGATGCATCTTCCTCTACCACCATTTTCTGTAGCACTGTTGTGCCAGTGTATAGCATGGCCATCACTAATTTGATGGCAAGTATCTGACCTTTTTTTTCGGTTTTTAGGTTTTAATGTTAACTTTTTCCTTTCACAGGAAAACAGTAGCCATGCCAAGTCAGGCTAAATATTTTTTTTTCTTCAGAAGTGACAGGTATAGCATGAGTGAGAATGGAACTGCTGTACAGCCTCAATGATGGCAAAGTCAGACTAAATGATGTTTTTTTCTTCACAGGTGACAGGTATAGAATGAGTGAGATTGGACAATGGCTCTATAGTGCAGCCACAAGACTGGCAAAGTCAGGCTAAATGATTTTTTTTCTTCACAGGTGACATGCATAGTAAGACTTGAAGTGGACGATCTATATGCTGTGTGGTCAGTCACCCACAGTGGCCATTTTCGTAAGGTCTACATAATTTTCCCTTGTCTTCACAGGTTTCCTCCTTCTATCCTTCTCTGTTCTCATCCAAGAAGCAAAACTTCTCCTCTTCCACCTCTTCTGCCTGGGGAGCCTTCATTCCATTTCAAGATTGGGCCATTACCAATGTGACAATAGGTATCCTTTTAAAAAGTTCTTGTCTGTTTTAATTTAAAGAAAAAAATGTTTCCTTTCACAGGTGTACCATAACCCAGTATGGAGCATACTACAGTCTAAATAATTTCTGTTTTGTCTTCACATCAGGTCTGTATACATCTGCCATCAAGATGAATTCCTCGTCCTCCTACAGCATATAAGCAAGTCATTGCCATCTTCTAATTTCCACCAACTCATTGATGTGGTCAACCTTGCCGACTAATGCTCAGACCTTGTCCTCCAGCACTGTATGTGGTGTTATTACAGTCAGCATGTCGTCTGTGTCAAGTATATATAGCAGTCCTCCAACTGATGCTGCCGCATCATTGTACATTTTGAAGTTGTCACACACTGGGAAAATACCGGGAACAAGAGAAACAGGAGACGGCAAGAGTTACATAGTGACATACGGCTATGTATATGACTTAAGAAAAAAAAATTAAAAGAACTTACCTTCCATGGTACAAAACAGTCCAAAATTAAATAACCACATGTGGTCAAGACCCATGCAGCAATAGAATTCAGTCACCCTAGTGATAAATACCTGCAAAGGGACAAACAGTAACAAAAGATGCTTAGAAATCCAATAGTTTCAATTAACCTCCCACCCCAACAACCCCCCAAAAATAAAAATAAATATTTACCTTTGCTGGTAGATCAGTGCAAAACAAAGTGAAAACTGAGTTAAAGGTCATCATCCAGATCCAGTTGTTGTAGACTACATTCACAAACACATCTCATTTCTGGATGCCGTGTACATTTTTCCAGCCATGGAAATTCACCTTTATCTTCTGGGCGCTAAAGTGCATCTTGACAGTTGCTGTGGAGTGCTGCACAGCACCGCACCAGCTAGCAGCAGCAACAGTATATAACACTTCTGGGAGCACATCTCATTTCTGGGTGTCAGAAAAATTCACAGCAGCAATGCATTTAGCATCATGGCCTCTTTATTCTCTGACTTACACCTGAAAATGTTGGAATACAGAATATATACAGATATATACACACATACACACACACACACACACACACACACACACACACACACACATATATATATATATATATATGGATATTCAAAGGGGTTCTGCATGGCGCAACCCACTGATGCACCCCAGCATGATATTCAAAGGGGGATGTTGCACTACACAAATCCCAATGTGCCAGAGTGCATCAGTAATGTATGTGGCGCAAGTGCCGAGGGGCCGTGCCCTTGCATATGTAGCACATCCCGTATTCAGCCTGGGATGTGTGGCATATGCGAATAAAAACCCATATGCGCCACACAAGGCGCGAAGATCTGCCCGTAAAAGCAGGAGCAAGTTAGGGGACACCCACAGGCAGTCTGCTGTATTGCCGTGTGAAACACGGCAGCCGCCTGCTGTGGGTGACCACCCGACCGCTTGGGACACAGTCCGGGCGTCATGCTCCCCCCCACCCAATCATGGGCATAGGTGACCAGACACATCCCTGGTGGTCCAGTGGACCCTGCCCCATCGCCCGGCCATGGGCGTAATATAAACATATCCCTGGTGGTCCAGTGGACCTTACCACATTGCCCGATAGTGGGCTTTAGTAATAAGTACATTCCCTGGTAGTCCAGTGGACCTGATCCCCAGCCTGATCGCGGGCTTTGGTTGTAAATATAATCCCTGGTGGGCCAGCAGTACCCCCTCCCACCCACCCTCAGACCCATCACCCCCCCCCCGGTCAGCGGCAGGAGGTAGCTCACCACCCGCAAGCCGCCTGGCCGCCCGCCGACTGACAGCATACAGTACGACTGTATGCCCATTGGTCCCCTGCATGGGCCAATGAGTGTGCAGACCAGACTGTACCACACAGTCCCGAAATGTGAATTGTGTTGCCCGCCGAAGGGCAGGGGGCATCGGTCCCTGATGGCTGCAGTCTGGCAGGGCGCCAGGCACAAGTCACTAGGGATCAGCGCACCTGCATGCAAATGGGGCCATAATGACATGCAAATGGCCCCATTTGTGCCTTGCATGCATAATGGCCTCATTTGCATGCCCAGTGCTGACTATCATGGTTGATGATCCTAGCGCACGGGTCTGAGTGGGCAGGTGGGAAGGGGGGGTACCTCTGGCCCACCAGGGATTATATTTACAACTAAAGCCCATGATTGGGCTGGGGATCAGGTCCACCAGACCATGAGGGTAATGTTTTATTCATTTGCCTGCGATCGGGCTGGGGATCAGGTCCACTGAACCACCAGGGAATGTGCTTATAACTAAGGCCCATGATCAGGAATTGGTGCTCGTTGCCTGCCGAGGGGCAGGGGGCATCAGTCCCCGATGGCTGAAGCCTGGCAGGGTGCCAGATGCAAGTCGCCAGGGATCGGTACACCTGCATGCAAATGGGGCCATAATGACATGCAAATGGCTCCATTTGCGCCTTGCATGCATAATGACCTCATTTGCATGCCCAGCACTGAATATCATGGTTGATGCACCTAGCACACCTGCACTTGCGCTGGCTCATCCCCCTGCTCCTCACATGCCACTTGCGCTGGCGCAGTGCCTCTGCGCCATGCACAGTACTGGCGGCCCCAGTGCCATATTCAATGGTGTTGAGCCATGGTGCAGCACCGTTGAATATCGCCCAGACCATGCCCTGGCACATCCCAGTTGCGCTGTGCCCAGGCTTGCACCCTGCCTGGCGCAGTCTGAATAGCCCACCCATAATGCTTTTCAAAAATTGTGAATAATAATTGTGATTAATGTGCAATTAACACAAAGTGCATTACAACAAGAGTGTTTAGGGCACTTACACACCATGAACTGTGGTGTGGTTGCATGTAGCAGCCAGACCATTTTTTTTATGGCACCATAGCAGAGTTCTGGAATTCACAGATTTAATGTGAATTGTGATTAATGTACAATTAACACAAAGTGTGTTTCAAGGGTGTTTGGGCACTTACACACTGTGAACTATGGTGTGGCAGCATGTAGCAGCCTGTACAGTTTTTTTCTGGCACTACTGGAAAGTTCTGGAATTCACAAATGTAATGTGAATTATGATTAACACACAATTAACACAAAGTGTGTTACAAGAAGAGTATTTTGGGCCCTTACACACTGTGAACGATGATGTGGCAGCATGTAGCATCCTATCCAAATTTTTGTGGCACTACTGGAAAATTCTGGAATTTTGTGGGCATGTGTGATTTTGTATTTTCTTGAAACTTGGCTTCCCAGCCAAATGCCCTTTGGGGTAACCCTTGCCTCAGTGTTTGCGCAGAGAGGTTCTTTGTCTTTTAAATAGTTTTTTATTTTAATGGGTTCACCACAATATAACCCAGACAGACTGCCTTAGGGTAACTGGTTCATTCCACTGGGGTGTCAAACAGACGAGACATACTGATGAGTCCTGGTAGGACGAAACACGTGTCTATGTCATCTGTTGGCACCCTTTGCAGACTGTGTGAGAGGCCTTCCGGTACCATGCAATTCTGCTTAAAGTTGAACCAGCATAACATTCTGTGGTGATTTGCATATGCAGCCCATGATGCTTTGCATTGTGTGGGCATGTGTGATTTTGTATTTTCTTGAAACTTGGCTTCCCAGCCAAATGCCCTTTGGGGTAACCCTTGCTTCAGTGTTTGCGCACAGAGGTTCTTTGTCTTTTAATATGAATTGTGATTAACACACAATTAACACAAGGTGCATCACAATAAGACTGCTTGAGGGTACTTATACACTGTGAACTACAGTGTGACAAAAATGTAGCAGCCTGTCCGTTTTTTTCTGGCACTACAGGAGAGTTCTGGAATTTGCAGATTTAATGTGAATTGTGATTAACGTACAATTAGCACAAAGTTCATTACAACAAAAGTGTTTAGGGCACTTACACACTGTGAAGTTCCATGTGGCAGGATGAAGCAGCCTGCCCAATTGCTTTACCGCACGCAAAAGAAATTTGGGGTGAAGAATTTATGTGAAATGTAATTTATGTACAGTTAATACTAAATGAGTAACACAATAACAGTGTTGGGGCACAACAAACATACAGTACAGTACCATGTAGCGGTACCTGTAGCAGACTAGGACATTCTGGTAGTTGAGAAAAAATTAAAGAAAGAGACAGACATAGAGATAAAAGGTATCAAGAAAATATAGGTAGTAATTTTTTTTTTCCACCAGGTGAGACACACTAAGCAGAAAGCTTGTTTACAGGTGCAACCTGGGAGCACAGGGAAGTTAAGTGACTTGCTCAGGATAACACAGTATGTGCAAGGGGGCTGTGGGATTCAAACGGAGGTCTCCAGATTTGCAGCGCAGAGCCTTAAGCCACTACTCTATCCTGCCTCCATTTCTTTTCTAGTTTCTTTTTTTAAAGAAAGTAGCAAGAATACAGAAACAGATATAAAGGTAAGGAACAATAAGTGAAACAATACAGTTAGATAGTAAAGACAGATTTAAATGTGTTTGTATTTTTAAACCTTTTTTTGGTATTTTCTTTTTTGGGGGAAACAAACGAGTAGGATGGCTGGAAGGAAAGAATGAAAAGAGAATAGGATGTAGTTAAGCAATAGCAGGGATTTAACATGCTTTACTGCGACAAGCTCACTGAATGCCACCTGCCACCAGGACCCACACCAAAACGGCAGAGTTTTGCCATCCCCTCCAGCAGCTTTTCCTGATTGCAGAGAATAATTTTCATATCCTGCTCCACTTCTGTGAGCCAGCAATGGAGGTACGCTCCACTGCTTATGTTGTTGCTTCTGGAAGCAGAGGTGCTGCTGGTTCAGTACTTTGAAGTGAAACCAAAGGGGCAGCTGCTTCAACAGGGTTTTTCCACCACCCCACCATGCAATGCAAACTTCCATTATGCCCTGTTCTGCACACCACTGTCAGCACAGATGGACCACCACCTCCACAACTATCACTTGCCTCTTCCATTTTTCATTCCTCCCACTTGGCCCAGTGATTTATCTTAAGTGTGTTCTTTGGTCCCCAGTACCCATGTGGGTACCCTGCTTGATCCAGCTGACCTGTGCCTTACATAGATTATAAGTGACGATGCTGTGGTCACTAGGGTCAGTGGTAAAAAAAATCCTCCAGCAAGGAAAATTTGGGAAACTGGTGATGTGGATGAGGTGCTGCTGGAGAAACAGAGGAGCCCAAGGATGGTAACCAGGGCTCCTCTATTGGGGAGGGTGGAGATGGTGTCAGAGGTGAAACTACAAGGGGGGCCACAGAGGGGTCTTGTCCCTTCATCTCATGACTAGGAACAGAGGGCTGCTGTTCCTCAAAACTCCTTTCTGACTCCTGCTGTGGTTGCTGGTCTGGGGAAACACTCATCCCTCACACAGGGGGCACAGCCTTGTTGGAGAATCAGGTGGGCCTGCTGCTGCCACTTGCTGCTGCATGGTTGAGAGGAGGCAGTAAGGTGCTATGGGGGGGCACTCCCCAAAAAAGGATGGCAAAGAGATATGGCATCACCATGGGTGCAAACTCCTCCACAGCAATGACTCTCAAACACAAATTCAAAACAAAACAAAAAAGAAAGAGATGAGACAGAAAAGATTCAAGACAATGAGGAAAATAAAAACAAATAGGTCCAAAAAAAAGATTTAAAATAAAGATTAAGTATTAAAATGATGTTCACTAACTAAAGTATGATAAAGGAAAGACAAAAAAGACAAACAAATTTCCGCAAACAGTGTTAGGAATATTGTATTTTCTTTCTGGTGCAGAGTAGGCTTCTTCCATTAACTTTGTCTCACTAGAAATGAAAAACAGGAAGCAAGTCAGGCAGTCACTGTACAGAGATATCCCATGTGACCTGCAGAAACTGTTCCATGTGACCTTTAGACAAGTTGTTCAGCAAAAGCCTTATTTTCACAAAACAAATTTGCTTTGGCAACACCAAAGGAGAAGTTTCAAGGGGAAGTTGGAAATTTGTGAATTTTTAACATGGGGCAAAACTTTGCAAAATTCGCCACAAAGCAGAATTTGGCAATTTGCCAGAACTTTGTGAGCAAATTAAAACTTCACAACATCTCTAGTGGTAACCAGGTAGGTCCATTGGAACTGAAAGTTACACTTTTGGGGGTAACCCAGAGTAAGGTACAAATATATAAAATAATCAAATAATGATATACACTGTGCAAACTGGAATAGTTTTGTTACATTGTTATTCAAAAATAAGCTTTTACGGCATTATTGTTTTACGTTCTGCTCTATAACTCATGTTATGCAAACAATAAAATGCAACAGATTGTTGTTTGTGAAACATGGAAACACAGACTTTGACGGCAGATAAGGACTGCTTCGCCCACCTAGTATGCCCATTTCCCTACCTATTGAATAAGCTGCAGATCCTAGTTAATCAACAGCCTACTTGTTCCTACCCCTCACCACAGAAACACAGAAATTGACAGCAGATAAGGACCGCTTGGCCCACCTAGTCTGACTTTTTCCCTACCTACAGGATAAGCTGCAGATCCTAATTAACCAACAGCCTACTTCCTCCTATCCCCACTAGAATTGCTTTATGTCTGTCCCATGCATTCTTGAATTCCCCCACTGTTTTTTACTCCATGACCTCCTCAGGAAGGCCATTCCATGCATCTACAACTCTCCCTGTGAAAAAATACATCCTCACATTACCTCTGAGTTGTCCCCTTCTATCTTCAAATCATGCCCCTTGTTCTTGCATATCTCTTTTCTGAAAGATGCTACCCTCTTGGACTTTGTTGATTCCTTGAGGTACTTGAAAGTTTCTATCATGTCCCCCTCTCCCTCCCTCCTTTCCTCAAGGGTATACATGTTAAGCTCCTTTAGTCTCTCTTCGTATGTCTTCTGGTGCAGACCCTGCACCATTTTAGTTGCCCTCCTCTGGACAGCCTCCATCCTGTCTATGTCCTTGCAGAGATGTGGTCTCCAGAACTGCATGCAATACTCCAGATGGGGTCTCACCAACTGTCTGTACAGAGGGATAACAACTTCTTGTTTTCTACTAGTGATGCTGCTCCTTATGCATCCCAGTATCTCCCCAGCCCTCATTACTTCCTTCTCACATTGCTTGCTTACCTTTAGGTCATCTGATATGACTACCCCCAGGTCCCTTTCCATTTTTGTTGTTGTTAGTATCTCACCGCCCATTGTGTACTCTTCCCCTGGGTTTTTGTTTCCCAGGTGCATTACTTTGCACTTCTTTGCATTGAATCTAAGCTGCAATACATTTGACCATTCCTCCAACCTTGCCAAAGCCCTTCTCATCCTTTCCACCCCCCTTGTGTATGAATCCTGTTTCAGATATTTCTGTCATCTGCAAAGAGACATACTTTTCCTTCCAGTCCCTCCACAATGTCACTTATAAAGACATTAAAGAGGACTGGACCCAATACTGAACCCTGCGATACCCCACTAGTAACCTCCCTGTTTTTTGGGAGTGGACTCCGTTTGCTATTACCCTCTATGTCCTGTTGTCCAGCCAATTGTTTACCCAGGCTACCACCCTGGGACCCATTCCTAGGCTGGCTAATTTGTTTATTCATTTTTTGTGTGGGACTGTGTCAAATGCCTTGCTAAAGTCTAGGTAGGCCATGTCCACAGCCTCTCCCTGGTCTCTACTTTTGTCACCTAGTCAACAAAATCTATTAGATTCATCTGACATGACCTTCCCACTGTGAATCCATGCTGCCTTGGGTCTTCTGCCCCACTAGCCTCTAGGTACTCAACAGTTCTTTCTTTCAGAAGTGATTCCATAATTTTCCCTACTGTTAACAGGTCTGTATTTTCCTGCCTCTGCTTTGCTCCCACTTTTGTGAAAGGGAATCGCATCCGCCCTCCTCCATTTCTTAAGTACCACACCATCCTCCCATGATTTGTTAAAAAGGGTACAGTGGTGTCATTAGTTTTCCCTTTAGTTATTTTAGAATTTTGGGATAAATCCCATCAGGCTCCATTGCTTTGTCCACCTTCAGTTTTAGGAGTTCTTTCAGAACCCTTTCTTCTGTGAAACAACTGGTATTGACCTCCCTACCCTAACTGCTTCTATTGATTGGATTAGGTACCTCCCCCTCCTCTTCTTTTGTGAATAGTGAACAGAAGTATTAGTTCAGTATCCCTGCTTTTTCACTGCCCCTCTCTGCTCACCCACCCGTCCTCCCCTTTATTGAGCCTCACTATCCCTCCCTTGGTCTTTGTTCACTCCCGAATGTATATATAAAAGGGTTTATCCCCCTTCTTAAACAAGTTGGGTATCCTTTCCTCAATTTGGCTCTTTGCTATTGTGACTGCCTTCCACTGTGCTGGGAAACTGCACATCCAGGGGCATAGTTAGGCACAAGGCCATAGGCTTGGAGCCTTCAGTTCATGGAATTCCTGTTCACAAAGCACCAAACGGTGTCTTATTGCACTTATTTATTTTTATCTTTTATTTATTTGAGATAATTAGAAAGACCTTTGAGTCAGAGACTCATTTACAAAGCTTCCACGTCATACATAGTGTGGTACAGGAGAAACAGAAACAGACATGTTGCTGTGTATTACATTACAGAGATTATATTGGTTCCAACGTTATACATAGTGCAGTACAGGGGTAACAGAAAACATACAGGTAGCTGTGAGGTTACCTAATTTCATATTGTGATATACACTAGATACAAAAGAAAAACTATAAACAAGGACATCATGGAATATCAGGGTTTAGCACAGCCCAAGGTAGGGGAGAGGCTGTTTGTCAAGACAGAGTTTCTGTGGGAATTGGGTCTGGAGCCTGATTTGAGGTTGGTCTAGGGGAAATCACATAGGCTGGAGGCCTGGAGGTGATTCCTTAGACTAGATTTAAAAAGGCCTAATCTTGTTTCACTGGATATTAGAGTGGGGAGTGCATTGGTCCAGGATGGGGCATTGTAACTGAAAGTTCTTCAGAATTTGGAGGTCCGGCAACGGGGTACCCTTAGTAACG
The DNA here is from genome assembly GCA_016271365.2 of Neoceratodus forsteri. Taxonomy (NCBI): domain Eukaryota; kingdom Metazoa; phylum Chordata; order Ceratodontiformes; family Ceratodontidae; genus Neoceratodus; species Neoceratodus forsteri. Next base: position 200,554,568 of record CM028132.1, on the reverse strand, counting down.
GTTTGCTTGAGTTACAAGTGACTCTGACAAGGGGTTCTGGGTGGATGATTTTGTTTAGGGTAGTTGGGGTGAGGCCTAGGCTTATCTTTTTGGTCATTAAGCAGGTGTGGTACTTGATTCTGTTGTCTAAGTTTAGCCAATTTGTGGCGCTGTAGAGGGAGCAGGTGTGTGTGGAGCGATCACATCCGAGTATGAGTTGGCAGGCTTTGTTTAGTACAAGACGAAGTCTATGTTGGGCAGAGGTGGGAGTAGCACTGTAGATTAGAATGCCGTAGTCTAGCAGCGAGAGGACAGTGGAGTTATTGGTGAGACTTAGAGCCTCGGGGGTGAGGCAGTGTTTGTGCCGATAAGTACGCCAAGTCTAGAGTTTAGGGCAGTGGATAGACATTGACATTGAATATGTTGATTAAAGCTGAGGGCTGGGTCAAGTGTGATTCCTAGGTACTTGAAGGTGTCCACTTGTTCGAGATGGGTTAGGTTTACAGTAAGAAACTGGGGGCAGAGGTTCTTCAGTGGGTTCTGTGGGTTGGAGAAAATCATGACTTTTATCTTATTGTAATTGATTATTAGGCCCATGTGCATTTGTTACGGGCTTCCCTATACTGTTGCCTGTCCGCAGGGCATTGAGTTTCATTAGCTAGATGCTAATGGTCATCACGGTGTCGCAGTATGCCCAAGAGGTGATCCGGGAACCAGGGGGCATGGTTACCTTTGGCCATTTTCTTGGTAGAGGGGGCAAACTTATCACAGGCGTTATTGAAAGTGGCGATAAATAGTTCCAGCGCAGTACCAGGGTCGAGGGCATTTGCTAGTGGGGTCCAGTCCCAGGCACTGAGGTAGGCTTTGAGTTGGTCAAGTTTACCAGACCCAAGTTTGCGATGGGTGGTAATTTAAAGGGGGGGGTATGGGGGCAATGCAGGACCAGATGAAGAGTACAGGGGAGTGGTCACTTAGAGCATCGGGGAGAACTACAGTGTTGGTAATTCTGTGGGGGTGGTTAATGAAAACTAGGTCTAGGAGGGAAGATGTCCCTGTACAGGAGTTTACCTGGGTGGGGGCAATGACTATCTGTGTGAGGTCAAGCGCATTGGCCTCGTCTATAAACGTGGCGGCTGACTTGGCCAGCCAATTTATGTTAAAATCACCCATAATAGTTTTTTTCCTGATTGGGGGGGAAAGCGGCTAGATGGGACAGGATATCTTGGAAAGCTTGCTTCTGGTCCCAGAGAGGGAAGTAGGCAATAGTGATGAGGAGAGGGGAGGTAGACTTGCCTAGGGAAAGTTTTAGGGTAAGTGCCCGAGCCTTCGATGTTAGGTGTGACAGGGGGAGTAATTGAGCTGGGAGTGAGTCTTTAAGATAGAGAGCGCAGCCATCCCCTCGCTTACCGATTCTGTCAGAGTGATAGAGGAGATAGCCAGGGAGGTAGACCGCTGTATCAGGGACGGAGGGGGAGAGCCATGTTTCACTCAGTGCTATGATGTCTGTGTGGTGTTGGAGGACCCACTCCTGAAAAGGGTCCCATTTTTTTTGCAGGCTGCAGATGTTTATGGAAGCAATGTTCAGCCCATTGGCTGTCCATTGGAGGGGCTGAGGTGCTGTCAGAGGGCCAGGGTTGGGGTGGACATTGCCCATCAGTAGGAGGGGCAGGATAAGTGACCAGAGGTGATTGTTACATCGTCGGGTGTTTAGCAAATGGGATGGTTTCTGCTCGTACCCTATGGAGGGTATTGGGAGTTCTAGGGTGAGAGGGGCTGATAGGAGGAATAAGTAGGGAAAAGGGGGAAGGCACGGTGGAGGATCTGTTGGAGGTAGGCATGAGAACGAGGGGCTCCATAGAGTCATTTGCATGGGTAGATGACATGGATGAGGGAGGGTAAAAAAGGAGAAGTTAATTTTGATAAGATTGGCGCTTCAGAAAGGTGCAGCCAACTGGGTGCTGGCCTGAGCTTGTAGGCGCGCACTGCTTAGGCGGCAGTTAGGGATGGTGGAGCTAGGTGTGGAGTTTACACCAGCTTGAGGGTCAAGTGTTGAGTTTTTGTTACTTGTTCTTAGTTTGGGAGAGGGAGGGTGGGATGCAGGGGGGATCAGTAGAGAGAGAGAGAGAGAGAGGAGGGTGCACAGTAACATGGTGGAGGTGGAGAGAGAAAACTCAGTAGTATTTAAAGGCTAGAGCATAGTAGGGGAAGGGACTGCCTAGTGGTGGGCAGGTATGACCTGCAGATGGTAAAAGTGGCTGATAGGCTAAAAAGTACCAGAGGCGTGGCCTGGGTGGCTATAAATGAGCAAATCCACCAAGGGTGGTGGCGGAAGCGGTGGGGAGCCAACGCCCTGCGTCGTCGGGGCAAAAACACATACACAGTTCATCCGAGCAAGGGCCAGCCGAGCGTTGTTGCAGAGCGAGTGAGAAACGGCGTCTACCTGAATGCAAACAACTGCTGGTTCAAGCACTTTAGAGCGAGGGAGGGCTACACTTCCAGACCCTCACAACCTCCGGCGGCGACCTCCTGGGCAGCTGCACAGCTGTGAGGAGACAAGAAGTAAGGCACTTTATTTATACATCAAGGACTGTCTGGGGTTGGGGGGTCAGAGGTTAACTGCACTGCTCTGAGATTTAATCTTTAACGGCTCTACTATTCAGAAAGCAGAGGGTATCAATTAAAATTAGTGAGGACTATGTCGTTCAGACAATAGTTAGCGAATTGAACAACATTAAGGCACACGGTTTAAGGAGACACACACTACAGTATTGCAATACATAAATTAAGGCACCATCTCTAAGTAGCTTAACTCACAACAGTTTTAGCATAGCCCTGCCATTTAAAAAAAACTATCTCCACATAGGTGGGGACTAAAAGTCAGCCTTGTTTGAATTCAGAAAAGGAGCCAAGAAACACACACTCAGTTTGTCCGAGCAAGGGCCTACTGAGCATTGTTGCAGAGTGAGTGAGAAACGGCGTCTACCTGAATGCAAGCGACCCCTGGTTCGAGCACTTTAGGGTGGGGGAGGGCTACACTTCCAGACCCTCATGACCTCCGGTGGCGACCTCCTGTGTGGCTGCACAGCTGAATGCAAGCGACTGCTTGTTTGAGCACTTTAGGGCAGGGGAAGGCTACACTTTCAGACCTTCATGACCTCCGCGGCGACCTCCTGAGCGGCTGCACAGCTGAATGCAAGCGACCACTGGTTCGAGCATTTTAGAGTGTGGCAGGGCTACACTTCTAGACCCTCACGACCTCCGGCGGTGACCTCCTGGGTGGTTGCACAGCTGAATGCAAGCGACCGCTGGTTCGAGCACTTTAGGGAGGGGGAGGGCTACACTTCCAGATCCTCATGACCTCCAGTGGCGACCTCCTGAATGGCTGCACAGCTGAATGCAAGCGACCGCTAGTTTGAGCACTTTAGGGCAGGGGAAGGCTACACTTCCAGACCCTCACGACCTCCGGCAGCGATCTCCTGGGTGGCTGCACAGCTGAATGCAAGCGACCACTGGTTCAAGCACTTTAGGGTGGGGAAGGGCTACACATCCAGACCCTCATGACCTCCGACGGTGACCTCCTGGGCAGCTGCACAGCTGACTGCAAACGACCACTGGTTTGAGCACTTTAGGGTGGGGAAGAGCTATACTTCCAGACCCTCGTGACCTCCTGGGTGGCTGCACAGCTGAATGCAAGTGACTGCTGGTTCGAGCACTTTAGGAAGGGGGAGGGCTGCACTTCCAGATCCTCATGACCTCCAGCGGTGACCTCCTGGATGGCTGCACAGCTGAATGCAAGCGACCGCGAGTTTGAGCACTTAAGGGCAAGGGAAGGGCTACACTTCCAGACCCTCATGACCTCCGGCGGCGACCTCCTGGGTGGCTGCACAGCTGAATGCAAGCGACCACTGGTTCAAGCACTTTAGGGTGGGGGAGGGCTACACATCCAGACCCTCACGACCTCTGGCGGTGACCTCCTGGGCAGCTGCACAGCTGACTGCAAGCGACCACTGGTTTGAGCACTTTAGGGAGGGGGAGAGCTACACTTCCAGACCCTCGTGACCTCCTGGGTGGCTGCACAGCTGAATGCAAGTGACCACTGGTTCGAGCACTTTAGGGTGGGGGAGGGCTACACTTCCAGACCCTCATGACCTCCGGCAGCGACCTCCTGGGCGGCTGCACAGAAAATGGTATACATAAACAACAGTCCTTTACAAGATCAGTCATAACTGAACTACACTTCTTAAAATTTTTATTACACCATTTATTACTACATATTTATGCAGCCATGAAATATTTTCTGGCATGGGCCAGGCTATGTAGTGTTCTAAAGTTCAAAGAATTGCACAGATGTGCATCAATAAAATATTAATGTGAACTTTTTACCAGCAAAAGAAAATAAATGTAATGCTATTTACAGCTTAATGGTACCCTCTAAAAAGGTAATGAAGCTGTATAAGTATATCAACAAAGGCTGGCATGCTCACTTTAATTAATAATTCAAGTGATAGCATTTTACGACTGTTGCTTAGTAAGGTTCCTGCTACAATTCCGTGTTGCTGCATGTTAGAATCTACACATTTTTAATGTCACCCCAAAATCAAATAGATTGAATAGATAAGCAAACTTGTCCTACACAAACTTAGACATAGACACTATCTTCAAATAACCATGCTTAGTTTTTTCTTTATACAACAGGGCATTCCTGTAAAGGAACTAAAGGTAAAAATATACATTCTAACTGTACTTTTAAATTTCAGTGTACAGTTTAGAAAATGCTTTGCTTTTATTAATGACTTTAAAAACTACTGTTGCATGAAAATTATTTTCTATCTCCCACCACAGAGTAGAATATTTTCCTATATTTTATCCTTGAAATATTAAAATTGCATAATTTATTGGAGCAAGAACCGTACATTGGCACTCTGCCTCTTCCCGGGGGAGCCCACCCTGAGAATTTTGTGTCAGTATATACTGAACGCAGATGTAAGAAAATACCATTCAAATTTCATGATCCAAGTTCCTTTCAAAGCATTAATTAATTGCATTTTAAAGGTTCAGGCTTGGGCTCACGATAACTTAGATGCAATTAATAGTATCACTATTTAAACATTAAACAAGCAGTGAGAATTTCGCACATTAATTTTTTTTCTATTGCGCTGACATTTATTGCTGTAATTACAGTGACCCATTCTGGACCTAATGTTCAAGAACCAGGGTCTGTGTTTACTTCCAACAGATAGATTATTTTTTTTTGTTATCGTATTTTGATGTGTTATTAATTACTTTATACTTTATACTTTTTACTATATAAAATATTTGCTCGGGCAGTGGAACAAGTGAGTGTTTGCCTTTACTTCTAACAAATGGACAACTGATTATTTTATTTATCATATTTTGATGTGTTATTAATTACTTGATATTTTTCACTATGTAAAATATTTGTTTGAGCAGTGAAACAAGTGGGTTATTACCTTTGCTTTTCACACTGATACTAAAAAAGAATTCAGAGCAATTATGATACAGCAGTGTCAGAAATTGCCAGTTACTTAGGACTCCAATGTATTTCAATGAGTTTCCATGTCAAAACCGCGCTATCCAAAAAAGCGTGGCCAAAAACCGCGCCATCCATGCCATACAAAAAGTGTGGTCAAAAACTGCACCATCATAAATATACAACCTCGCACACTTCCTTTACTTTCTTATCAAAAGATATAGTCACCACCCCATAAGGCATGAAAAGGGGGTAGTATTGGGGCCAGGGTTAGAGTGGATGTCACCTGCGGCAAGGAGCAGGAGAGCGAGAATTAGGTAGTGAGTGAATAACTGTATATGACTGACTGCAAGCGGTCATCTCATAGATTGATAGCGTGTATGAACTTGACATAGGGGAATAAGTTGAAAAATGACCCAGGGGAGTGATGGGTTAAAAAGAAATGGGCTAGGATGTGTGACAAAGTGTGGCCATGCTTGGGTAAAGGGGAAGGTGGACACCAGGCTGGAGGGGTGGGGGAGCTCATCGAGGTTTAGCAGAATTTGGAAGGGGGCATGGGAGAGGTGGGTGCCATGTTGGAAAGGAAGAGAGGGAGGGAGAGGAGAATAGGTATGAGCAGGGTCAGGTGGCCTGGTAGAAGGAACATGATGTGGATTAGGTGCTAGGAGGACCCTAGTGCTGTGGTTACTTAGCAGAGAAGGTAGGTGTTGTAGTTACTTAGCGGAGACGGTGGAGGGCTGGGATCCAGGGACAGGGAAATGATAGGGACTTGTAGGGACTAGGAACCAATGGGGGAGCAGAGGGAATGAAGGTTTTATGTAGCCAATGAGGGAGCAAGCAGTGCTGCTAGGCTTATTGGCCAATGAGGGAGCGAGTGCTGCTAGGCTTACTAACCAATGATGGAGCTAGAGGGAATGTGGGTGGGCAATAGGTGTATTTAATCAGTGGAGGGGTAGGGGTGGGCAGGAGGGCAGAAAATCCTTCTATTAGACTCCTGAATTTTTCTTAATTGCAGCTAAATCTATATGTGAAAAGTGACAGGCGGCAAAATCAGGGGAAAAAGAGTCCTGGCCAATCAGAGCGGGTTTGCTGGAAGCGCCTGTGTTCCGATTGGCTGTGCTGTTGCTGTGCCTTCCAAGGAGCTGCAGGCAGGTGTCCTGGTCTCAGTCAGTGGCTGGCTGGGTGTCAACCAACCGTGGGGGAGCTGAAGCAGCCCTGTTCAAGGGCAGGCAGCTGGAGAGAAGAAAAATAGCAGGGGTTAAATAGCGTAGAGGCAGGACAGGTTTAGATTGAGCAATTTAACAACACAAAGGAGAGTGAGACTTTTAGGCTCCAAGGCAGAGTGCTTGGATGGGGGGGTGGGGGTGCAGGAGCAAGGAAACAACAGAAGAGCTGTAAGCACTTTAAAAATAGTGGTAGAATTTACAATCCAGCTAATACAGTTGAAATCCTTCTATTAGACATTTGAATTTTTCTTAATTGCAGCTAAATCTATATGTGAAAAGTGCCAGGCGGCAAAATCAGGGGAAAAAGAGTCCTGGCCAATCAGAGCGGGTTTGCTGGAAGTGCCAGTGTTCCGATTGGCTGCACAGTCATCGTACCTTCCAAGGAACTGCAGTCGAGCATCCTGGTCTCAGTCGGTGGCTGGCTGGGTGCCGACTGACCATGGTGGAGATGAAGCAGCCCTGTTCAAGGGAAGGCAGCTTCCAAGGAGCTGCAGGCGGGCGTCCTGGTCTCGGTCAGCAGCTGGCTGAGTGCCGACCGACCATGGGGGAGCTGAAGCAGCCCTGTTCAAGGGCAGGCAGCTTCCAAGGAGCTGCAGGCAGGTGTCCTGATCTTGGTCTTGGTTGGTGGCTGGCTGGGTGCCAACCGACCGTGGGGGAGCTGAAGCAGCCCTGTTCAAGGGCAGGCAGCTTCAAAGGAGCTGCAGGCGGGCGTACTGGTCTCTTTCGTGGCTGGCTGGGTGCCAACTGACTGTGGAGGAGCTGAAGCCGCCCTGTTCAAGGGCAGACAGCTTCCAAGGAGCTGCAGGTGGTAGTCCTGGTCTCGGTCAGTGGCTGGCTGGGTGCTGACCGACCGTGGGGGAGCTGAAGCAGCCGTGTTCATGCCCCTCTCCCATGTGACCTGTGCCTCCTGCACCTAAATATAAGAAACCTTGTCCACAAGCTAGACTCCCTTTAGGCTCTTGCCACCCACTACACTCCAGATATTCTCACCCTGTCCGAAACCTGGCTCAACAAAAACATCATCGACTCCCCTGTCACTATCCCTGGCTACACTATGGCCCGCCAGGATAGAGCCTCTAAAGGCGGCGGAATAGCTATCTACGTAACCTCAGACTTGCATTATTCAGTGGTCCTGACCAAGCCCGAACCAAAAGTCCTTGAAGTAATACTAATTCAACTTGTCCTTCCCTTCTCACTACCAATCTACATTGCTAGAATATGCTGCCAACCTGGTACACCAGCTTCTGCTGTCACCGACCTCCTCAAACAAATCTCCTGCCTAACCACGACAGAGGAACTCTACATTATGGGTGATCTTAACCACAACTGGCTAGCTCCTGCCCTCAACAAAACCAGGACTGAAATTTCCACCCTAAACCTCTCACAAGTCGTTACTGAGCCCACCCAGCTTAACCTAAAATCTGGTAACCACTCGCTCATCAACTGGGTCCTTATCACACACCCCCACTGGGTCAAACAAGCCGGTATTCTTCCTGACTCCTTCAGCGACTACCACATAACCTTCTTAGTGCATAAAATCCACCTCCCAAAATCCCCCATTAAATTTGTAGTCCAACGCTCCTATAAATCCCTCAATCTAGCCCCTATATTAGATGACCTTGCGCTTGCAAACTGGGCCCCTGCCCCTCCTACGCTTTCCATTGATGATGCCTTCCTACATTTTAAAAACACATTCCTCAGCATCTGGAACACACACGCCCCACTGCGTCGTACAAGAGTATGAGGAAACTACCTGCCTTGGATCTCCCAAGAACTGACTGCATGTCAAATCGCATGGGACAAAGCCTGGAAAACGCATAAATCCTCACGCCTTCCATAACACCTCTCCACATATCGCATGCTCCGTAACAAGTGCACCAGAGCCACTGGTCTTGCAAAAGCAGAGTACTTCAGCAGCTCCCTCCAGTCAAACCTAAATAAACCCTCAAAATTCTGGAAGGTCATTAACTCCCTTTTCACCCCACCAGCTGCCAATCCCACTCCAATGCTAAATGTTAATAACTCTCTCCTAGCAGAGCCCACAGCAGTCGCCACTGAGTTCAATGTGTACTTCTCCACTTGTGCTGCCACTCTCCTCTCTTCCCTGCTGAACACTACACCTCACGCACCGCCTACGGACATAAATACCCAGACTAAGCCTCCTTTTCCTTCAAAGACATCTCTGCAACTGAGGCCCTAGATGCATTACTTTCTCTCAACCCTTCAAAAGGCAAATCCCCAGATGGATTAGACCCCAAACTTCTATACCTCTCCACCCCCACTATAGCAACTCTGCTTGCCAGACTCCTAAACCAATCCTTTGCTGCCTCTGCCATCCCCCAAGCATGGAAGCATGCCATTGCCATCCCTCTGCCAAAAGGAGGTGCCCCTACCTCCCCCTGTAACTACCACCCTATCTCCCTCCTCCCAGCTCTAGCAAAATTACAAGATCACCTTGTGCTCACCCAACTTACCTCCTTTCTCATTAACACCAAATTCTTCACGCCATTCCAGTCAGGCATCAGGAAGGGACTCTCCACCACTTCCTCCCTGATAAGGCTTACAGACACTATTCTGTCAGGAACGGACAGTGGACTGATCACCTCAGCTGTTTTTGTCGACATTGCAAAAGCCTTTGACACTGTCTCCCAGCCCATATTGCTCTCGAGTCTCACTGAATCAGGCCTCTCTGTCGCTGCCACAAACTGGTTCAGATCATACCTCTCTGACAGAACTCAGTCTGTTAGTCTCAAATGCACTCTCCACCCCCCTTCCCTTAACCACCGGTGTCCCACTGGGGTCGGTTCTTGGTCCCATTCTGTTCTCTATATTTCTAAACTACCTGCCTCTCATCTGCTCCACTTCCTCAGTCCACATGTATGCAGATGATATCATACTCTACTACTCAGGCTCCGCCCCTAATATGGTACAATCAAACCGCCAAGCTGACTTCAACAAGGTACAGTGATGGTTTAGCTAGCACCAGCTCTCCCTAAATGCAAACAAAATGTCACTATGACCTTCGGCACATGACAGCGCCTGTCCAGACTCCCCTCCATTCCCTACTTCACCACCCTGGATGGCCAAAAACTTGAAGATGTCTCCTCGTTCCATTACTCAGGGGTCTGGCTCAACAGCCATGTTGTCTTCTCTGACCACATAGATACTATGTCAAAAATACTACACCCATTCTCAGTGCAATATATAGGAACTGCAGCAACCTCCCTCCCTGAGTCCGACGTGAACTGGTCCTGAAAATGATACTCCTCTCCATCGACTACTGCAACATTGTTTACAGTGCAGTCCCTAAGTCCACCCTATCTAAACTGGACACACTTTATAATGCCTTCTGCCGCTTTGCTCTCAATGCCTCTCCCCTCACCCACCACTGTGACCTCTACCGAGCCTTGGCACTACCGTCCCTCGAAAACCACCACATTTCTTACTGTGCTAAATTTGTCTCCAACCTATGGCTCGGGTCCATCCCCTTCTACCTTGCCACTCTGCTCACAGATGCCTCACCCCCTCCCCCCCCCCAATATCTTAGATCCAGTGACTCCTGCCAACTTTCACTCCCTGGCATATAACCCCAACCTTGCACTTATGTCCTGGGCCTATTTTGCCCTATGTATTGTGTATAACTGTATAACTGTGAAATATGTCCTCTGTTGTTTACCCTATGTACTATGTATAACTGTATAACTGTGATATATGTCCTCTGTTGTTTACAGCTGTTACTAGTGTGCTAATTTACCTTGTCTGCTGCTTCTTGTCACAAAATTGCTGCTATACTATACTATAATATCCTAAGCATTCAATGTGCGCTGCTTGTATATTCATGCAATCGTGTATCCTTATGCTGCTTTTTATTTGTTTCTGTTAACTGTTCACTTGATAACCTGCATGTTATCTTATCCATGTGTACCCCCCCCAGGTCGCACCGGGAGACAAGCATTTTGTTGCTCAGTGTGCCTTTCCTGGTGAAACAATTGCAATAAATAAATAAATAAGGCTAATGTAGACAGTTTGATAGTAAAGTAAAGGAAGAGTGCGAGGTTGTATATTTATGATGGTGCAGTTTTTGACCACACTTTTTGTATGGCACGGATGGTGCGGTTTTTGACCACGCTTTTTCAGATAGTACGGTTTTGACGTGGAACCTCATTGAAATACATTGGAGTCCTAAGAAACTGGCAGTTTCTGACATTGCTATATCGTAGTACTTCTACTGTCTCTTCTTGAGCAATTATCACAACGCAGTTTTTCAACACTTTTTTGTATCTCTGATCTTGATGGGATACCTTTCAATGAGACATTAAATATAGTTTTCTATCTTTTTCAAAAGAAACAGATACTTCTCTCAGCAACAAACATTGGCTTTTACATGTTTGCACTATTGTGGTCCCTCTGTATGATTTTACAATATTTAAAACAATAAGCTTCACTTTTCTTCTCACCAAATAAAATCTGGTTATGAAAAAAAATGGCACCTGCTAAATTATAACCAAAGATCACAGGTTGTCAAAACTCACATAATATAATATTTGGTGGCAGAAAGTGTTATTTCTCTATAAAAATCTGAATACAGGTATGCAGTTTCCCATTGAAATATACTGCCAGCCTTGCCGGTAAACGTTTATGACATCATAATACAAGAATTCCAAGGAATTTTTGTTCTAGTAGTTGGCAACATACAAATAAAATGATGAAAAGATAATTAAAGAAACAAATAAAAGCAAAAAAATGATTGCAGAGGTATCTAAAGGTTCCAGACCTTCATTCTTTAAGTTACACATCCTTACTAAGTGCTTGCTCTTTAAGGGAGTAACTGTGGAGGCTCCCCTTGGGACAAGCCACCACAACTTGGTGTGGTTTAGGTTCCCCTAGTCTCATGTACCAGGACTCTAAACAAGAGAAATTAACCTCAGGAAAGTCAATTTAAAAAAAAATGTAGGCAATTCTGGAGACCAGGCTTGATATGGTAAAGCTGCTAGAGGTGGCAGAGGAAAAATGGGAGACTATTAAGAAAGGATTCCTAGAGGCTGCTGAGGAGTGTTTGAGGATAGTCTGGAATGGAAAGCAAAGAAAAACATCCTATGTGGTTCTGTAGGATGATTAGAAAAGTGGTAAGGGTGAAAAATGTGGCTTTCAAACAGTAAACAGGTGATCAGACAGTGGAAATGATGGCAAAATACATAGAGAAGATTAAAACTGCCAGTGCTGTGAAATTTCTGGAGAGAAATGGATTGCAAGATGTGAGGCAACATAACTTTATTAAAGTGAGGTCTTGCCAGATGAACCTCATTGATTTTTCAGTGTGGTGATGCAGGCAGCAGACAGGGGTCAGGTGGTTGATATCCTCTGACTAGACCTTAGCAAAGCCTCTGACTCAGTTTCATACATTATATTAATGAAAAATTAGGGGATCCGAGGTTAGGGGTTGGTATAACCAGATGGATAGGAAATTGACTGGGGGTAGAACACAGAGAGTGGTGGTGAACGGGGAGCAATTGGAGGCAAAGGCTATCTTCTCTGAAGTGCCTCAGTGGTCTTTTTTGGACCCAGTCCTTTCAACTTGTTTATATACGACATAGGAAAGAAACAGAAGAGTAGTCTGTTCACAGATGGGAAAGAACTGACAGGATAGAAGGCATCAGGAACATGAAAAGGGACCCAGAGAGGCTGGGGAGGTAGCAGGGAGTCTGGCAACTCAAATTCAGTTCCAAAAAAATGCAAAGCCATGCACGCAGGCAAAAACAACTCTAAAAGTAAATATTGGCTGTGAGGCATAAGAACAGTGGAAATGACTGAGGAAAGGCACCTGAGCATGATCATTGTAGGCAGTGCAATGTAACAAGGTATACAGAAATCTGAACAGAATGCTAGGCTGTATCAGCAAATGGTTCTCTGGTAGGAGTGAGATGGGGATCCTACTGGGGGGGCACCCTGTGGTCCTTGAGGTACACATCCATGTCGGCCAAATCAAGGAAAAGGTTCTTCATTGTTTTTTTTTTTTTTTTGCCAAATGTGGATGCCTGCCTCTGTGTTTTTGGTGTTAGGGTATCTTTATTATTGTTTTGTGCAGTATAGATCCTCGTTTTTTCAGGATAAAGGGTGGGATTGGAGGGGCTGCCAGTGAACTGTCTCTGCCTGGTGCCTCCCCCTTGACTTCCCAATTGGTCCTGCTACATTTTCTTACTTGACATTCTAGAACTCTGAAAAGCAGGCCGAAGTGGTTCGAGGAGGCAACTAGGGAGTGAACAGATGGAGTGAATAAACCCTTAATCAGCTACCCCTTCAGCTGTCCCATCACCGGATTGTGACTGGATCTCTGCCCAGAGCTCTGTTGGTGGCCCTCCTTGTCAATCATCCCTACCTTCCCCATGCCTGCTCCATGTAACAGCAGATTGGCAGCAACTCCCCCAGTGCAACTTGTGTGGACCCAAGTGTCCCAGAATAGCATCGGTCTCAGCCCTCATCTCTGTGGTCTCTGGTTGACAGCCTGTCGAATCCTGGTGTAGAATCCTTCACATGGGGCTCTAGGACCCAGGTTCTTTTTTATTAACAGTAATCTTTTTATTGAAAATTTTCAATAGTAACAAACATACAAACAATAATAATGCAGTAAACAGTATAGCTTATGGATCCTATAACCTGTCCTTGGCTAGGAAGTTGAGAAATTATATACTTTGGTTTGAACAGTATGTGTAACAGTAGTTCTGCTTGCTGTATTAAAAAGATATGAACACGTTTAATATAATACAACAACAAGAATATAAAGCAATCCTCCCATTCAATTAAGAATTAAACTTAAGGAGGATTATACAGCAACAGGGAGGTGAGGCAGGGCTCCCAAACTTTGCAGTATATATCCATACACCACTCCCTAGGTGAGCTTCCAAACGATACATGCTGGAGATGTGACTTCACTGGAGGTGCAGTATCCCATATCCTCTGGACTTGCCCTGCCATCCAGCAGTACTGGCCAGAAGTACATCAGTACTGTAAGATGATGACAGGTGCCTCTGTTCAGTTAACCCATTCTCCCATTCTTATTGGTTTCCCAACCTCTAGGATTGTCAGACCTAGTTCTAAAAAAATTCGAACAATGCTCAAACTCTGGAGTTTGAATTTTAAATTAGAACTTTAACCCCAGAGGGATCACAGTAGGGTTTGAGCCTTTCCCCCTTGCTTTGGCTCACCTCAGGACTCCACAGTACTGTAATCCACCCCACCACCAACTTGACCTGCTCACAGCATCTGATGCTGCATCCCAGCCACGTGCCAGCAGTTGGCACTGGCAGGAGTGGGACTGGGAAACTAAGGAGAGGGAGGGCAATCTAGCATGGCAGTGAGGGGGTAGGAACATCACAGGATCAGACTACCACACTAGACAGATCAGGGGTCATGGGTCCATGTCACTGACCTAATCTTCACCAACCACACAGGAGGACTGGGACTGGGAGTCCTTTGCTTAGTTGGGGAGGGAGGGAGGAATAAAAATTAAATGTAGAATGAAAGATGGGTTGGAGGTAGGAGGAAGTGGGCACCAACAGAACAAAAAGAATAGGGCACATAGTGCCAGTTGCAGGGAGACAGTGTGGGACCAGGGGGAGGATACCTTGTGACTCTGTGCTGTGGGTGCGGGAGCAGAGGGACTAGTGTGAGTCGAGAGAGATTGCCAGTGCCTGCAGCCAGTGACTGAATGATGTGCTTGGTGGTGGATAGGCTGCACCTGTGATTCAGTCATGTGATGACTGGATGCTTGACAATGACCTTGTGTGGCATAGTTGGGGAGGGGGGGACTGAGCAGCAGCACAGAGGATGTCTTTGGCTGGCCTGGCAGCAGCTTGTTCTTCTAAATAACCACCGACATATATTTCCTCTTGGTGTCATTGGGAAGGTCTGGGGAGGGAAGGGGAGAAGGCACACATATATAGTGCCTAAGAAAATAAATATATTTAACAGAAAAAAACTAAGAAAATTGAGGCAGGGTCAGGAAGAGGGAAATGCAGTGGAAAAAACTGAAGCATGTGGGGTGGTGGAGAGTTGCTGTCTCCGCTCCCTTCCTCCTTGGTCAAATTAATCACATAAATATTTTGGGTGACAAGGAAGAGAGAAAATTCCTTTACTCATTTACAAATATTTGTGACTCTTACATAATGCACTGGCTGGCTGGCCTGACTCCTCCTGTGGTCCCTTGACTGCACTGTAGCAAGTGTGTGACCATGTGCCGCCCCCCCAGCACTCAGTGTATGGTATCTCATGCAAATATATAAATCCCAGAAATATTCTGGATGACAGGGCAGAAGAGTAAAATCCTTTATTTATTTAAACAATCTGTGACTGTTATGTGATGTACTGCACATTTGTCCTGCTGTGCATCCTTAGACTGCACTGTACCCAGTGTGCGACCATGTGCCACCCCACCCACCCTCAGCATTCAGTGTGGTATTTTGTGCAAAACAAAAAATTAATCCCAGAAATGTTTGGGGTGATGGGGAGAACAGAAAAATCCTTCATTCATTTAAAAATATCTGTGACTATTATGTGACGTACTGTCCATCTGTCCTGCTGTGCTTCCTCTGACTGCACTGTACCCAGTGTGCGACCATGGGCCGCCCAGCACTCGGTGCATGGTATCTCACAAATTAATAAACAAATTAAATATCATATTAAAGAAATAATAAAATATCATATCAACATAAAATGACAAGTTCAATACTGAAAAACCAAGCATTTGCTATTGAGAATTCAATTCCTGACATTATTTCCCCTGGCCCGTGCCCATTCTCCAAGCCTTGAACCTGGGATCCAGCATGATCTTTACTTCTTCGGTTAGCTTCCACTGCATCACACTGTCATAAAGTCAAAGTCAAATTTGTGAGCTGAGTCACACCATTTTTTAATGCAGAAGTTGTGTATGGTGCCAGTATGGCTGACAACACAGATTAAGCATCTGGCTCTGGTGCTGCAGGTGTTGGTGGTAGCAAAAATCTTGGTGGCAGCAAAAATAAACCCAAATGTTTCAGGTGATAAAAATACAAATACCAACAGTCATAGTAAACCCTGGTGAAGAGGAACCATTTAAGAAAACTTGTGCAGCAGTTGGTGTCACATGGAGAGGCACCATGTAGTGCCCCAAAGTTGGGGGCACAACAGAAAATGTAAATAAAGCAAGGTGCCCCTCATAGGGCAGAGTGGGCATCACAGGGTGGCATAGGGACAGTGTGTTGGGGTCCTGCTGGCAATGTGTCCTCCCATTTGACAGGCAACAGTAGCTGCATAAATAAAAAAAAAGTTGTCCTGCATTTTGCTGGCTGCCTGCTCCTGCTCCTGCTTCATTCTACAGAATCCCTCCCCCCCCACCGAGCAGGTAGCCCAAGCTGTGGCCATTCACGCGCTGGGACTGCTGTCCTGGTCCAACGCATGGGGCTTTTCTTTAAAAAATAAGCTGGTGGCTAGTGGCAGGAGTCAGGGTTTGAGAATTAGAACCTGAGTGTAACTGTGAAAACATGTGGTTCATTTAGGGAGCAGTTGGGGCTGAGATATACATACGAACATACGAAATGCCAGCAGAAACAGGCCTCACGATCTATTGAGTCTGCTCAATTGTGCAGCTAGCCCCTCAACTTGCAACTGCCCCACTCTCCCTTCCCTTCTTCACAACCACACCCCACCCCCACTCTGCCCCACCCTCTTTTAAATCCTCCCACCGTGCTACATGATACCACTTCCTAGGGCAGAGTGTTCCACTTATCTACCACCCTTTCCATGAAAAAGTGTCTCCTGATTTCCTCCTCAATCTCCCCCAATCTCAGCTGATGTTCTCTCATGTCCCTCCCCCTTCTGATCTGAAGAATTCCTCCTGTATTAATCCTGTTAATACCCTTTAGGTACTTAAAGGTTTCGATCATATCCCCCCAATCCTTCCTCTCTTTCAGGGAATACATTTGCAGCTCTCCCAGCCACTCCTCGCAGGATTTTCCCCTCAAGTCCCTGTATCATCTTCATTGCGCTACACTGCACCCCCTCCATTAATCTGATGTCCTTCTTCAGGAATGGATGCCAGTACTGCACGCAGTATTCCAGGTGCAGCCTGACCAGTGACCAGTACAGGGGTAGGATCACTTCTCTGTGCCTGGAGGAGATTCCCCTCGCTATGCACCCAGCATCTTGTTTGTCTTTGCAGCCTCCTTCCTGCACCAAGCAGAGTGGTTCATACCTCCCATTATTAGTACCCCTAGATCCTCTTCCTTCACTGTGCTTTCCAACTGTACCCCTCCCAACTGATATTTCCTCCCCTGGTTCCTTGCTCTGAAGTGCAGTACCTTGCACTTCTTGGTGTTGAACCCCAATTACCATGTCTCCAGCTATTCCTATAGTTTGGTCAGGTCTTCCTGCAGGCCCCCTCCACCACCTATGTCATCTACCACTGCACTGATCTTAGCATCGTCTGTGAACAGACTGATCCTACTCCAGATCCCATTTGAGATATCGGCTATGAATATCCCGAACAGCACCGGTCCCAGTACTGAACCCTGGAGCTCCCCACCCGTAAAGTACCTTGGTGATAAGAGTTCCCCCACCACCACCACCCTTTGCTGTCTACCTCTGAGCCAGTTGGTGATCCAGTTGACCATTTTTGTCCCCACCCCAGTGTATTCCACTTTTCCCCACAGCCTCCCATGTGGCACCGAGTCAAAGGTCTTGCTTAAGTCCAAATATAGGACGTCCACCGCATGGACCCATCCAGTTCCCTGGTAATCCAGTCATAGTACTCGACTAGGTTCATCTGGCAGGGTCTGCCTGATACAAAACCGTGCTGATGGCTGTCTTGGAGCTCATTGCCTTCCAGGAAGGTCACCAGCCTCTCTTTTAGGACTGACTCCATGAGTTTCCCCACGATTGAAGTGAGACTCACCCATCTGTAGTTGCCTGGATCATCCTTCAGGCCACTTTTGTGAATGGGTAGCACATGGGCCATCCTCCAGTCCTGTGGCACGCATCCTGTGTCCAGTGATGTACTGAATAGCTCTGCCAGTGGTCCCACCAGGATCTCTGCTAGCTTCCTAAGTACCCTAGAATGAATGCCATCTGGCCCCCGGTGCCTTGTCCACCCTCAGTGCCCTTAGTCCCTCCTGCACCCTGTCCTCTGTAATTCTGACATCAGTCGCCCCGGCCTCCCCTGCCCACTCCACCCTTCCCATGGGGTATCTGCCCTACTCTTTTCTTCATGAACACAGAGCAGAAGTACTCACTCAGTGCCTCTGCCTGGTCCTCCCCCTTCTCCACCCACCCCCCATCTTTCTTAATCCTCACAATCTGGTCTTTGTTTCTTCTTCTCTCGCCAATGTTTCTGAAGAAGTCCTTTTCCCCGTCCTTGATTCCCTGTGCTAATCTCAACTCCCTAGAAGCCTTGGCCGCTGTGACTAGTGTGGTAACCTTCCTAGACTTCTTTGTGTACTCGTCTTTGTCCCCTTACCCTCCCAATTTCCTAAGCCTCTGGAATGCTTTTCTCATGGCAGTCACCCCTTCCATTACCTCCCGAGTCAGCCAGCTCAGCTTCTTTGCGCTCCCCTTCTTGCTCCGTGTCCTGGTGCAGGTCTCAGGAGCTGCTGCCAGCCCTTTCTTAATGATATTCCATTTTTGGCTGGCACTCATGCATATCTGAATTCCCACCAGATGCTCAACCAAAATTTCCCCCATCCTTTTAAAGTCTGCACTCTTAAGATCGATCTCCCTGGTACCTGTTCCTCCTGTTACCCTTCCCATATTGAGTGTGAACCACACCGCATGATGATCACTCCCAGCCAGAGGGTCCTCTACTCCCAGATCCCTTACTGCTTCCCCGTTTGTTAATACCAGGTCCAGAGTCCTACCCTCCCTAGTCGGCTTGTGGACCAATTGCACCAGGAAGCAGTCTTGAAATGCATCTAATGATCTCTGTTCCTTTGCACACGTGGTGGTTGGGATGTTCCAGTCCACCCCAGGGAGGTTGAAATCCCCCACCACTAGTGTCCCCCTTCCTACAGACTCTTTTTAATCTGCTTGTCCAACTCCCTATCCAGGTCATCCCCGAGCTGGTGGCCTGTACATTACCACCACCCTCGTTGTCTTTCTTTTAGAGTCTTGAAACTGCATCCATAGGGCCTCTGTCCTGCCCTCCACCCCCTCCTCTTTCATACACCATTTCCCTTCCCTCACATAGATTGCCACACCCCCACCCTTTTCCCCTAGTCCTGTCCTGTCTGAATATCCTGTACCCTGGGATCATCATATCCCAGTCCTGGTTCTCGGTGGGCCATGTCTCCATGATGGCTACAATGTCCACCCTCCCCACAGCCAAGAGAGCCTGTAGTTCAGCTGATTTGTTACCTAAGCTTCTCGACTCAGCAAGACCACCCTCCAACCTGTGTCTTTCTCCCCCCCACCCTGGTTTCCCCCCTCCTAATCCCTCCTTGTGACCCCACCTCAAATACCTCTCTGATAGCTTGGGGGTAGGTACGCTTGGCTCCCCCCCTCTTGGATGCCTGCCTACTAGCTGTCCTGCCACCACCACCCCCACCTAGTTTAAATCTATCCTTGATGCTCTGTTCCCTTCCAACCTGTGCTTTAATACCCCTTTCCCCTCGCCACTGAGGTGCAGCCTATCCCATGCATATAGATCCTTATTCTCCCAGGTACTGCCCCAGTCCCCCACTACCCCATACCCCTTAGACAGACACCATTCTCCCAGCCATTTGCTGAACTCCCCAATCCTCCCTTTCCTTCCCGTCTTCATGCAGGGTACTGGGAGCACCTCTGAAAAGGCCACTGATTCCCCCACTTCCTCACATAGCCCTCCTAATTCCTCAAATCTCCTCCTCACTACTTACACCTTCTCTTCCACCAGGTCATTAGTGCCCACATACACCACTACATGCAGTTTCTTCCTGCTCCTCCTTGTGCACTTAAGAACCGTCTGCCCTGCCCTGTCCGCCAATAGCCCGGTTATAGTCTCCACTCATATTCTACTATGACTCTCCCCCCGCCGCCCCATCTGATCCCTATAAGTAAGGAAGCACCCAGCACTAGTACACCCCCTTCCTCGTTCCTTGTCGCTGCCCCCACCCCTTTCCCAGGGTATCCAGTTTTAGAACATGTCAGCTCACTAACTCCACCCTTCCTCCCTACTGCTCTCTCCCTCTTCTCCCCATTCTGTCCCCTGCCCTCTTCACTGCTCCCTCCCTATCCCCCACCTCCCTGCCCATGCCCTGGCCCCCTCCTCTACTTCACCCCTGTCATCCACCCCTCCAGCAGTGCTTCTCTGCCTTTCACCCACATCGCCCTCCTCTGACTGACTCCTGCCCCTTGTGGGTTTCCCTCTTCCTACCTCTCCTGCTGTCCCTTGGAGATCACTCCAACCCCTCCTCCTCCATCAGTGTTGCTAGCACAGCAAACCTATTTCCTGCCCATCCTGTCTGGCTGTACTTCTGTCCCTTCCCCCAACTCTAGCCTTCCCACTAATGCTAGGCTCCTTGTTTGTTCCGCTCCTGCACTCCCTCCCCATCACTTCCCTTGAGCCACTGTTCATCCCCGTGGGGTTTTCATGTTATTTCCCAGATGTGACCCTCCTGCCTCCAGACCTTCCTCCCTCATCCTCTCCAGCTCTCTACCAAGCCACAGCACTTCATCCTCCAGACTCCTCAACCGAATACAGATTGGACACCCTCCTAGCCTCCACAATATGTTAATCCAGACTGCCTCCCCACATCCATTACAGCTCCCTATCTGACCCATGATACCAGTACTAACTACAAAATACAGTTCTATCTATAAGTTTCTAACCAGTCCAATCCCTACTTAAAAATACGATACCAACTCCACTAGCAGAGAAGCATAAAACACTATCAACTATGATACCATACCATCCGTATGTTTCCCAGCAAAATACAGTTTGAGGTGCTATACCCAAGTACAAAGCACAGTACTATCTATAAGTTTTTAACTTTTTCCTCTTTAACCCGAGCCAGATATCACTCTATAACATTACAAAGAACAATCCTCTCTGTTAGGGTACGTGGAGACAGAGAAGGGTAAGGATGTGGTGAGCGACAGGGATGGGAAAAGTAAACTTACCTGTGCTGTAAGTTGTCCTGTCAGCTCCTCTACATGCCTGCACCTGCCTTCTGTCCCCAGCTCTGTGAAGCAGCAACCAGTAGTCCGTGATCTGCTGTGTGGTCAGAAGTGCTGTCAGGTCTCGTAATAAGAGAAGCGGCCATCTGATGCATGTTGTGGGCTCAGTTTAGCCCCATTTTTATGTTGATTGCACACAGCACAAGAAACACCTTGGGACAGCTTGCTGAGAAGCAAGCTGTGGAGGCACAGCACTGTTGTGGTCAATGCCCCCACAGCTTTCAAAGGCTTGTCCCGCTTCCCCCTATGCCGTGGCAGGCTGCTGGTGACACAAGTTTGGAAGGTTTGTACCAACTTGTGACAATTTAGCCGCTGCAATCAGGGGCCGCCTCATCATTGCAGCATAAGCCATCTGCTGCAATGAGGAAGCGACCTGTCATTGCAGGGTGGGATGTAGGAACCTTGATATTGTTTATGAACATGGCGGCGGCTTGCCACCGTGTTCACAAACAATATTACCCTCCACCATGTTTTTCTGCCAACGGGGAGCTCACCTCATCAGCATAATGTAGCCCCCATTTCATTGTCTGCTGACGGGTGCCCAATCCCTGTCGCCAGAAAGAATTCTCCTCCTTGTTGTTTGCCCACAGGGGTGCCATATCCTCGCCGGCAGAAAGGAACTCTTTTGTTGGTTTGCTGACAGGTGTCCAATCCCCATCGGCAGAAAGGAATTCCCACCTTTGTTGTTTGCCGGTTGGGGTGCCTAATCCCTATCGGCACAAAGAATCCCCCTTTTGTTGTTTGCTGACGGGTGCCCAACTCTCGCCGGCTACAGCTGGCCCCCAAAAGAAGATCTGGTGGCACACTGGGAACCCACCCCAGCATGCCACATGCCCCTGTAATCTAAACGGTCCCGCGGTTGTTTTAGCCCTGTAAAAAGGAAACGTCGCTAGTAGTGTCGTGGCCCCCCACCTGCAACCCGCACCCACCCGCTGCATCTTG
This sequence comes from Neoceratodus forsteri, assembly GCA_016271365.2. NCBI lineage: Eukaryota > Metazoa > Chordata > Ceratodontiformes > Ceratodontidae > Neoceratodus > Neoceratodus forsteri. The sequence continues at coordinate 200,532,752 of CM028132.1, read as the reverse complement.
CCTCCACACACCCCTCACCCCATACTTACCTCCGAGCTCGCACGCACGATCTTCGTGGACTGGGAACACGCCTGCACTCTTCAAAGTCGACTGCAACTGAGGACATGCCGTAAGCTGTATAATGTAATAAATAGGGTTTTCCAACTTTAGTACATATCTCGGCATTTTTGGAATTTTGCACCAAATTTTCAACATGGGGTTTTGGGACCTCCTCATGAATTCTTGAACTGTCATGGTGTTAATCGGCCTGAAAGGTGATTGCCGGTCACCGCGCAGAATCACCTTTCAGGGCTGATTAACAAAACAACAGTGCCAGTGTTCATAAGGTGGCTCTCAAAAAGTCTATGTTGCAAATTTGGTGGAAAAAATCCAAAAAATGACTGTTTTATGAGCATGCGCTGCGCAGTTGCTATGCACATTCGTAACTTCGTGAATCTGCAATATTTTCATGCCAGATTTTCAACATTGGCATTTTGTCACACCTCCTTGTGAACAGTATAGCTGTCATCGTTCACATCCTGGTGTAAATGTGTCTTCGCACTTCCAGCGCAGAATAGCGTGGTCTCTGTCAGAAATCAGTGTTTGGGACAGATTAAGAAAATGACAGTGACACTGTTCATGATTAGAGGTCCTGAAATAGCTATGTTGAAAATTTGGTAATGATACTCCATAAAATGACTGTGTTATGAGTGTGCGTTGCGCAGTTTGCACGCACACTCGTAACTTCACAAATTTATAATATTTTCACTCCAGATTTTCAACATTGCCATTTTCCCACACCTACTTATGAACAGTGCAGCTGTTATTTTTCCCATCCTGGCTGAAATGTGTTTTCGCAGTTCCGGCACGGAATAGAGCGGTTGCTGTGGGAAATCACTGTCCGTGACAGATTAATAAAATGACACTGATACTGTTCATGAGCAGAGGTCCTAAAATGACTATATTGAAAATTTGGTGATGATAGCCCATCAAATGAGTGTGTTGCAAGTGTGCGTTGCACACTTTCCACACACCCTTGTAACTTTGCAGGTTCGTAATATTGTCATGCCACATTTTCAATAATGGCATTTTGTCACACCTCCTTATGAGCAGTACAGCTGTCATTTTTCACATCCTGACTGATATGTGGTTTCACAGTTGTGGCACAGAATAACACTGTCGCTGTGTAAAATCAGTGTTCGGGACAGATTAAGAAAATGACAGTGGCACTGTTCATGAGCAGAGGTCCTAAAATCCCTATGTTGAAAATTTGGTGACAAAACTCCATAGCATGACTGTGTTACAAGCGTGCATTCAACTGTTTCCACGCACCCTTGTAACTTCACAAATTTGTAATATTTTCATGCCACATTTTCAACAGTGGCATTCTTTCACACCTCCTTATGAACAATACAGCTGTCATTTTTCACATCCTGGCTAAAATATGTTTTTTGCACTCCTGACGGAGAATAGCATGGTCACTGTGGAACATCAGTGTTTGGGACAGATTAAGATGGAACGAGTGAGAGGGGGGAGTGACCAAGCTCAGCTGAGCTCTGTCGGGACTGCTATGGATTTGTTCGTGGGCAGAAAAAGGCCCCAACGCAAGAGGCTGGTACAAAAGGGCAGCATGCAGCACTGGAAGAAACAGAACGAGAGATCGAGTCAGGGAGGGAGTGAGCGAACACGGAGCGACTGTCAGAGACTGCTGCAGATTTCTTTTGGGCAGAAAAGGTGTCAATGCAGGCAGGGGCCCAGTAGAGAAGGCCAGCCTGCAGCGGGAGAAACAGTACGAATGAGTGAGACAGGGGACTGAGTGAGCTCAATGGAGCTCTATCAGGACTGCTGCGGATTTCTTTGTTGGCAGAAAAGGCGCCCAATGCAGGCAGGAGCCCCGTATAAAAGGGCCACTTGCAGCGCCAGGACAAACAGAATGAGCGTGTGACAGAGGGAGACTGAGCGACCTCAACGGAGTTTTGTCAGTACAGCTGCAGATTTCTTTGTGGACAGACAAAGATGCCAATGCAGCCAGGAGCCCTGTATGCAAGCGCAGCCTGCAGCACCAAGAGAAACAGAACAAGTGCGTGAAGCTCAGAGGGGAGTTGGTGCTCAACGGAGCTCTATTGTGACTGCTGCAGATTTCTTTTGTGGGTGAAAATGTGGGCAAATGCAGGCAGGAGCCCAGTACAAAAGGCCAGCTTACAGCGTGGACAGAAACGGAATGAGTAAGTGAGTGAGAGAGGGTGAGTGAGCGAGCTCAATGGAGCTGTGTCGGGACTGCTTCAGATTTCTTTCTGGCCAGAACAAGCCACCAATGCAGGCAGGAGCCCAGTACAAAATAGCAGTCTGCAGCAGCAGGAGACACAGAATGAGCAAGTGAGGGAGGGGGAGTGAGTGAGTTCAACGGAGCTGTGTTGGGACTGCTGCAGATTTGTTTGTGGGCAGAAAAAGGCAGCAATGCATGCAGGGACCCAGTACAAAATGGAAGCCTGCAGTGGTGGGAAAATCAGAATGAACGAGTGGGGGGGGAAGTGAGCGAGCTCAATGGAGCTGTATTGTAACTGCTGCAAATGGCGGCAATGCAGGCAGGAGCCCAATAGAAAAGGACAGCCTGCAACGCTGGCAGAAACGGAATGAGCAAGTGAGAAAAGGGGAGTGAGCGAGCTCAACGGAGCATTGTCAGGACTGCTGCAGATTTCTTTGTGGGCAGAAAAAGGTGCCAGCAGAGCCAGGAGCCCAGTACAAAAGGGCAGGCTTCAGCACCAGGAGAAACAGAATGAGTGAGTGACACAGGGGGAGTGAGCGACCTCAATGCAGCTCTGTCAGGACAGCTGTGGATTGCTTTGTGGACAGCAAAAGGTGCCAACACAGGCAGGAGCCCAGAACAAAAGGGCAGCTTGCAGCACCAGAAGAAACACAACGAGCGAGTGACAGAAAGGGAGTGAGCAAGCTCAGTGGAGCTCTATCATGACTGCTGCAGATTTCTTTGTTGGCAAAAAAAAGGCAGCAACACAGGCAGGAACCCAGTACAAAAGGACAGCCTACAACGCTGGCAGAAATGGAATGAGTGAGTGAGAGAGGGGGAGTCAGCAGGCTCAACAGACCTGTGTCGGGACTGCTGCAGATTTCTTTATGGACAGAAAAAGCCACCAACAGAGGCAGGAGTCCAGTACAAAAGGGTATCCTGCAGCGCCAGGAGAAACAGAATGAGTGTGTGAGAGAGGGGGAGTGAGCCACCTGAACGCAGCTCTGTCAGGACAGCTGCAGATTTCTTAGTGGGCAGAACAAGGTGCCAACGTAGGCAAGAGCCCAGTACAAAAGAGCAGCCTGCAGCACTGGGAGAAACAGACTGAGCAAGCGACAGAGGGGTAGTGAGTGAGCTCAAAACACCAATGCAATCAACATTTGGCATTGACAAATGCTTGTTTTATTTTTATTTAAAGTTTAAAGTTTCTCCAGTCCCCCATCGGCAGCGTAGGAAGAGCTGCATCTGAAAAGAGAGAGAGAGAGAGTGCGTCGGGTGTCTCAGAGCCCTGAGAGGTCCTCAGTTACCCAAGTCATCCACGGTAGTACCTGCATCTTTGCTTAGAGCTCTCCCTCTGCCAGCAGCACCACCTGCCTTCCGAAGCAGTCTCCTTCTCCCCGAGCTGGAGTGGTGAGTAGGTGGCAGCACTAGCAGTAGAGTGCTGTCCGCCTTTGTTGAAATAAAAGAAGTTTAAATGGTTTTAAAAAGTGTCTTGGATGCCTGAAAAGTCAGCCATGAGCCAAGGAGTTGGGCTGGAGCTAAATAAATATTTAAATATTTATCGGGAGTAACAACTGTGGCAGAACTACGCTCCGCCAGTCCCTATACCCGGTGGAGGGATATCTTTTCTATCTCCTTTCCCTTCCTACTATAAATCTCTTGCACAGCAGTACTTCTTTATCCTATTCTTTGTCTTTCTCTAGTCCTGGCATAGGTTGGCCATCTATGTCAGTTCGCTCTCTCTCTCTCTCTCTCTCTCTCCATCTGTTTCTTACTGTCCTATTTTTCCTTTTTCCTACATCCATCCCTTGCCACCATTCCCCACAAGCACCCTGCATCAGTTCAGCAAGGTGCTTATTTGGCATTTCATGATGTGAATGAATAAAGTGCATCCTAAATATGGTTGTTTGAATAAATAATAGTAAAGTGCCTTTAAAGAGATCTAAGGTGCTGGTTGAATACAGTGCATTTTTTGAAATAAAGTGCTTCATAAAGTTAATGCTTATGCCATTTTTATGTATATAGGGCAGACATGTTTAGAAATGTTTAAAATGGCAATCAGATACAAAATAATGTTCACTTAGATAAGTGGATTATGGATACAAACAAAGCATCATTATGCTTATGTTGTTTCAATTATTATGCTGCCGCTCCGTTGTTATGTAGAATGTTATGCCAAAGAAATCCTGCATCGAAGCAGGAACTGTTTGAATTGAGTGGCAAACTTTTCTTTTACTTTTGCTGCCACTTGGTATTTATGTAAATAATTACTGATGCCCCTGTATTATTAGGACTCCTGGCTGCTGGTTTTGTATAAAATATGCTGTAGAATGGTGCCAGCTAGCCGTGAAGGAGTCCGTAGCATGTGTACAGCCAGTCTAGGCTGCTAGAGAAGCAGACTTACCAAATCCATACAGAGCCCCAAAGCACAGCAGCTAGACAATGATTGTCTAGCAGTCTGCCGATCTGCTACAACATAGAAAACAAATGATTTAAAGGGACAGAAACGTCCTTATGCAAGTGGAAATGCCCTCAGAATAAGGAGGTGACTGCAAGAAAAACTGAACACAATAAAGAAATTAAACAAATGAAAGAATAAAGAGACAAAAGGAGCCTCAGTATGTACAGAGCCCTGAGATATAAATTAAGGGCTAGAGTTCATGCTATAACAATACAGCACATGTATAAACAAAATGGTAGTTTACTCACCTGGTAAAGGTGATTGTGGGGGTATATATCTCTGAGGCATTCCACCTCCTTACACCTGGGTATTGTGTTCACCTGATAGGTTGCTGATGCATATGTGACTTCAAAAGAAGTCCATCCCCTCTTCCCTGTGATGCTGCTTCCTGTGTCCCAGTTCGATGTCTTCCAAAGCTGTTCCTAAATAAAAATTGTAGTCTCTTGCCCTGTTATGTAGCCTTCTACCTTTAAAGAGAAAAAGAAAAATCTATGCATATTGACATCATTGTATGTAAGAAATCCCACACTTTGTTAGAGTTAATCACACTGTGGACAAAGAGTCATTTTTATGTTTGCTTGCACGCGTGTGCAAGAAACATACAGTAGTGCCATCATCCGAGTTTTCCAGAGGTGTGTCAGTCTCTTCCAATTCAGTCAGTGTGTTTGCAGGCGCGGTCGCAGTGCTCCAATCACTGCTCCAGCTATCTATGACAGCAGTTGAAAATGCAGTGGCATACAGTTGAAAGGGAGAGCTCTGCTTCAGTGAGCAGAGCTCCCCTCCTCAGCACGCATGCACGCATATTGCATGCTCAAGCGCTCCCCCCATGTACATACTGTATAGCCGACGGGGGTGCCCAATGCCCCGTCTGCTCCATGCCACCCCCAAAAGCTGCCACGCTGGGAGCCCACCAGTGTGGCATATGTTCAGCACGACGGGTGCCAACGCCTGGCTCCAGGCCCCCCAAACAGTTTACAGCTGCCACGCTGGAGCCCACCCCAGCATGGCACAAGTCCAGTGGCCGACGGGGTGCCCAATCCCTCGCCAACCCAGCCCCCCAAAAGCCTTCTAGCTGCCATGCTGAGAGCCCACCCAGTGTGGCAAACATCCCCGTTGCCTTCCTTAAAAAAAAAAAAACTGTAAAAAAGAAAACATTCCCTCGTCGTTCTCCCAGCTCACCCACACCCACCCACTGTGCACCCTGCCTCCCCACACCCCCCTTACCCCATACTTACCTCCGGAGTCCGGCACGATGATCTTCAGTGGACCGGGAACATGTCTGCACTCTTCAAAGCCGACCGTGAACTGAGGAAATGCCGGTAAGCTGTATAATGTAATAGATAGGGTTTTTTCAACTTTGCTGCATATCTCGGGCATTTTTTGGAATTTTTGCACCAAATTTTCAACATGGGGTTTTTGGGACCCCTTCTCATGAATGCTGTCACTGTCATGGCATTAATCAGGCCCGAAGGGTGATTTCGCAGTCACTGCGAGAAATCACCTTTCAGGACCAGTTAATGAAACAACACTGCCAGTGTTCATAAGGTGGGCTCTCAAAAAGCCTATTTTGAACATACTAACATACTAACATACTATTTGCCAGCAGATTAGGCCTTATGGTCTATCAAGTCTGCTCGAACCTAGATCCTTAGTTGGGTGCCGAGACCCTCCCACCCCTTGTGCTCCAGAAACCCCTATCATCCATCCCCACCCCCCCCGGGATAGGCCATCATCTGATACATCCACTTTCTGTGTCTGTCCCACCTCTCTTAAAGCTCTCCACTGTGGATCTCTGAACCAGCTCACCAGGCAGAGCATCTCAAGGGTCCACCACCTCTCAGTGAAAAACCTCCTCCTCTTTTCCCCTCACCCTTCCACCTTCCAACTTCAAACCATGCCCTCTGGTGATGCCTCCCTGCTTTAGTCTAAAGATCCCTCCATGTTTACCCTATTTATTCCCTTGAGGTACTTGAAGACCTCAATCATGTCCCCTGTCTCTCCTCTCTCCTCCAATGAAAACAGGCAGAGCTCCTCAAGTCTGTCCTCGTAAGTCAAATCCCCTAGCCCTCAGATCATCTTTGTTGCCCTCCTCTGTACCCCTCCAGGAGCTGTATGTCCCTTTCAAGTGTGGTTCCAGTACTGTACACAGTACTCAAGGTGTGGTCTAACCAGTCCATTGTACAGTGGCAGAATCACTTCCTTGCTCCTAGAGGTGATCCTCTTATGATGCATCCCAACATCCTGTTTGCCTTGTTAGCTGCTCTCCTGCACTGCTCAGTGTTATTCATACATGTATCCACCATGACCCCTAGGTCTTTTTCCCCTGTTGAGGCTTCCAGCACCTCCCTCCCAGGGTGTACCTGTGTTTAGGTTTCCGACCAAGATGCAACACCTGCACTTGGTGATATTGAAATTCACTTCCATGTGTGAGCCCAGCTTTCAGGGTGTCCAGGTCCTTGCAGGCCAACCTCCCTCTTCTCCCTCAACTACTGCTCCCATCTTGGAGTCATCCGCGAAGAGACTCATTTCACACCCTATACCATCCCTGATGTCTGATATGTATGCATTAAACAGGATTGGACCCAGGACCGAGCCTGTGGTACCCTACTACCAACCTCTGTAGGGTTCGAGCTCCCCACAGACCACTCACTCTGAGTGCGCCCAGCTATCCAGTTTTCAATCCATCTGACCATCAAAGGGCCTACTCCTAACCCCATCAGTTTCTCCACCAGACCATTGTGGGGACAGAGTCAAACGCCTTTGCTGAAGTCCAAGAATAATACATCCACAGGCTTACCCTATCCAGTTCTGATGTTACCTATTCATAGAACTCCACAAGGTTGGTTTGACATGATCTACCTGGCACAAACCCATGCTGCCACTATCCAGACCTCCCACCTCCTCCAAGTAAACCCCCAATCGCTCCTTTAGTATACTCTCCATTAATTTTCCCACCACCGAGGTTAAACTGATGGGTCTATAGCTTCCTGGTACTTCCTTCACCCCTTTATGGATTGGTACCATGTGCCTCTCGCCAATCCCTAGGTACCCTCCTGTCTCAAGTGACCTGTTGAAAGCTCCGCCAGGTGCAGCCAGTATGTCCCGCCCAATTCCCATAGTACTCTCGGATGAATGCCATCCTCGCCCAGGAGATTTGTCTTTCTTTAGGGCCTTGAGGCCAAACCACACCCTTTTGGTGGGATGGCATCATCTGTCCCTCCACCTTACTGGTCTTTTATCCTTAACCAGATGTGACACCCTGGGGTACCTCTTCCTCCTTTTGCTCCATTTCTGCTGTCTCTGATCCCACTCCTGTCGCTTCTATCCCTTTGTGCCTTGCTTTGTAGATATCCCATCCCCTCCCTAGTGAACACAGAGGCAAAGTCTAGTTAAATACCTCTGCCTGGTCCTCGCCTCTTCCACCCACCCTCCTTCACATCTCAATCTGCTGGGATGGCCCTTGCCTTTTTCTCCCCTCCCAATGTACCCGAAGAACCCCTTTCCTCCATGTATCCCCCTGTGCCAGCCGATGCTCTTTACTGGACTTTGCCCCTCACCATACGGGTGACTTTCTAGATGCAAGCTGGTAACATTTCCTATCCTATCCTCTTGTTGTTTTATATTTTTGTAAGTCCTTCTTTCTCTGACTGCTACCTGGACCTCACTGGACCACCAGCATGGTTTATGTGACCTTGCTCCCTTACGCTTCAACTTAGCGAGATCCTGACTGCCTCTTGAAGTCCCCTGCTTTATGACCTCCCATCTCCTTTCCACACTTGTTGTTGAGGTAATCCCTCTCAAGATGATCCTTGAGAAATTTCCATGCCCATAAAGTTCTGCCCCCTGAAGTCCACCACTGCCAGTGTCCTAGATCTCACCCCCACTCTCTAATGCTTATTTGAAACCAGACAGTATTGTGGTCATTCCCAGTCAGTGTCCTGTACAACCATGTCCCTTACTAGATCCCCATCTGCCAGAACCACATCCAGGACATGCCCCTCCCTTGTGGGCTCCATCACATGCTGTGTTAAGAACACATCCTGGAAGCCATCCAGCAGCCCCTCCCTTGTGGGCTCCATCACATGCTGTGTTAAGAACACATCCTGGAAGCCATCCAGCAGCCTCTGCTCCTTGGCCACCTTAGAGGACATGGTTCCTCAGTTAGTACCTGGCATATTAAGGTCCCCCATCAACACCACTCAACAGTACCGCTGTCATTTTTTCACAACCTGTTCGGAATGTGTTTTCCACAACATTGGTGGGAAAAATTCCCTAAAATGACTGTTTTATGAGCGTGCATTATGCAGTTCTTACATCCGTTCGTAAGTTCCACAATTTTCAATATTTTCCTCCAGATTTTCAACAATGCCATTTTACCACTCATATGACCAGTACAGCTGTCATTTTTCACATCTCGCCCACAACATGTTTCTACCTATGTAGCAAACAATGGCGCAGTCGGTGTGCGAAATCAATGTATGTGACACATTAAGAAAATCACACTGACACTGGTCATGAGCAGAGGTGTTAAAATGGCTATGTTGAAAAGTTGGTGAAAAAATTCCCAAAAATGACTGTTTTAGGAGCGCACATTGCGTAGTTCCTATGCACGCTGGCAAGATTACGAATTTGTAATATTTGCACACAGATTCAACAGTGCCTTACAGCACTTCCTTATGAGCAGTATCACCATTTTTTACATCTTGCTCAAAATGTGCTTCCCACATGTAGCGTTACAATGGCACAGTCGAGTGCGAATACAATGTTTGGGACAGATTAAGAAATCACAGTGACACTGGTCATGAGCAGAGGTCTTAAAATGTGCGTCGAAAATTTGGTGACAAAACTCCATAAAATGACGTTAAGTGAGTGAGCATTACAGCTCATCCACGCACCTTCTGAAGTTCATGAATTTGTAATATTTTCAGTCCAGATTTTCACCAGTGGCATTTTTCCACACTTCCTTATGAACAGTACAGCTGTCATTTCACAACATGGTCGAAATGTGTTTCCATCTTCCAGCTCAGAAATGCGTGATGCTGGGGAAATCATTGTTCGTGACAGATAAAAAAATCACACTGACACTGTTTATGATCTGGAGGTCCCAAAATGCCTGTGTTAACAATCTGCTGTAAAAAAATTCCCAAACTAGTTACATTACGGGTGTGCGTTGCACAGTTTCTACGCAGGCTTGTGACTTCACCAGTTTTTTTAATATTTTCACAGCAGATTTTCAACATTGCCATTTTTTATACCTCCCCATGAACAGTACCGCTGTCATTTTTCACAACCTGTTCGGAATGTGTTTTTGCACCTGTGGTGCCAAATGTCGTAGTCGCTGTGCAAAAGCAGTTTTCGGCTAACAAACTGATATTGCCACTGTTCATGAGGTGGGGATCACAAAAAAAACATGTTAAAAATTTGGAGTGAAAATACCAACGAATGCCTGAGGCGTTAGGGTTTCCAACCAAAATGCCCCACCCTGTAGAGAATGACAGGCATCAGGGGTGTGACTTGGGGTTCTTGCCTGTAATGCTCATACCATTCCACTTCCACCCACACCCTGCAGCCAGTGAGAGGCATCAAGGTGCGCCTTGGACTCTTCAGCCCCAAACTTCACCCCATTCTCCTATACCGCACCCATCTCACCATATTTTCCTGATGGAATGGGAGATTAGCGCATAAGGCCAAAGACCCCTAAGGCATACCGTGACACTTGTCCTGTGGTTCAGGGTAGGTAGTGGTGGAATGGATGGGTTATGCCTGATGACCCAAAGGCACACTCCAATGCCTGTCACTCTGTAGGGTGGTGGTGGGGTTGGCTTCAGTTCAATACTTCGCTGCCATTCCTATTATGCAGCTCTGTAACTTCTACACTACCAATGCCAATGCCAGCAAGCAAAAATTCGGCATTGATAAATGGTTGTATTTCCTATTTATACAAACTAGCAATGACCGGCCCGTATGGCATGCCGGTGAAACATTGTAAGACTGAAGTAATATCTCATCTGATCTGACTAATAGGGTGGGTTGTGGAGTGCCTCAGAGATATATACCCCCACAATCACCGTTACCAGGTGAGTAAACTACCATTGTGGAGGATAACCTCTGAGGCACTCCATACTCCTTACACCTGGGTAACGATTTAAGTAGCAGTACTTGAAATGGGTGGGTAGTCAGATAATGCTATTCTTTTCCTTCTGCTCTTGCAGCTAGTAGCACTGCCCTCCCAAAGTTAACCTTTGCCTCCATAGACACATCTACTCTATAGTGTCTAGTGAAAGTATGTGGTGAAGCCCATGTGGCGGCAGCACAAATCTCTTCCACTGACGCCATGTTCCTTTCTGCCTGGGATGTGGCTATAGCTCTAGTAGAGTGTGTATTGATGCCCATGGGCAGATCTTGCTTTGTTGTCTTGTATGCCTCGGTGATTGCAGATTTCAGCCAGGTGGATATAGTGGATCTTGTAGCCACCTGTCCCTTCCTGCGACCGTGAGTAATAATAAATAGGCAGTCTGTTAATCTGAATTCTGGTGTCCTGCCGAGATATGTCGACAGAACCTTCTTCATTCTTAGTGATTGGAGTTGGGGTTCTTGGTCCACCTTCACCGCCGGCATGTATGCTGGGATCTCAATAACTTGTGTAGCATGAAAATTTGAGTCGACTTTAGGTATGAATGATGGGATAGTTCTTAATGTGATTTTGTCGTTATGGAACACTAGAAAGGGTATTCTGCATGACAGAGCTTGAATTTCACGGATGCACCTGGCTGAGCAAATCACGACTAGAAATATAGTTTTTAGTGTCAACCATTGAAGAGGCACCATCTCCAATGGCTCAAATGGTGTGTCCATCATTGCCCTAAGCACAAGAGTGAGGTCCCATGGGGCTCTCCATTGTTTGACTTTTGGATGGAGGTTGGCTGCCGCCTTGAGGAAACGTATAACATCTCTGTGTGATCCCAGGATTATCCCTTCTATCGTGCCCTTGGCTGCCCCAATCGCTGACACCTGTACCCGTAGAAATGCTGGAAGTAACCCTTTGTCCAGACCTTCTTGTAAGACTAGTAGAATATTGGCTACTGACGTTGTCAATGGGTCTATGCCTTTCTCTGTGCACCAGATATGGAATATTTTCCAGTGCCTTTGGTATGTCATAGTAGTGGAGTTCCATCTGGAATTTGCCATAATTTTGATGACTATAGGATGATAGCCTGCTTTTAGCAGTCTCTCCCTTTCAGGAGCCAGGCCATCAGTTTGAGGTTGGATGGGTTGGGGTGAAGTATTGGACCCTGACTGAGAATGTCATGTCTGTGTGGTAGGATCCAGGGATGATCTAGTGCCATTGCCACAATAGTGGTGAACCAACTCCTTCTGGGCCAGTATGGTGCAATTAAAATTACCCTTGATCTGGTCCTGCGGATCTTTTTCAGGACCTGTGGTATTAATGGAAGGGGTGGAAATATGTAGGCTATGTGGAAGCTCCAAGTTGCTGAAAATGTGTCCACCCCCATGGATTTGTGGTCCCGAAATTGGGAGTAGAACCTGGGACACTGGTTGTTCTTGTGGGAAGCCATCAGATCCAACTCTATTGGTCCCCAGAGCCTGTTGATGGATTGAAATATCTTTGGGTGGAGCATCCATTCTCCTGGATGAATCATTTGTCGGCTGAGCCAGTCCACTGTGGTGTTCAACTTCCCTGCTAAATGAATGGCTGTCAGGCTCACCAGGTGTTTCTGTGCCCAAGGTTTAAGATTTTCCACCTTTCTTTGCATTGCTCTGCTTCTTGTTCCCCCTTGTTTGTTGATATATGCTACGGTCACTTGACTGTCTGACCAAATCATCACATTCCTTCCTCTTACTTCTTTTGTGAAATACAATAATGCTTTGAACACGACTCTTATTTCTAATACATTTATTGGCAGTTTTGACTCGTTTATGGACCACCTTACCTGTGCTGATTTGTGACCTGTTGTGGCACCCCAGCCTGAAAGACTGGCATCTGTGTCTATCTGGATGTCTGTTTGTACGTCTAGCGGCATACCTTTTAGTAAGTTGTCATTTATTGACCACCACACTAATGAACGTGCAATGTTTGAAGGATGTTGCACCCTTTTTTGTAAAATCCAAGTCATATTTAGGACCTTGTTGAATGAGGAATGAAAACAGTGATCTCATGTGCCATCTTGCCCATAGTATGGTGTCTATACAGGATGACATTAGGCCTAGTGTATGGAAAATGGCATCTAATGATGGGCGTACTGTGTTTCTTAATTGGTTTACCATTGATAGTAGTGTTGAGACCCTTTTTTCTGAAGGCTGAACCCTTCTCTCTATAATGTCTATGAGGTTACCTAGGTGTTCCAGCCTTCTGCATGGGTGTAGTTGCCTCTTTTCATGATTTATAACCTAGCCGTGAGTCTCAAGACATTGAATTGTGGTTCGTGTCTCCCTCCTTGATCGTTGAACTCATCTTGTTCTGATCAGCCAATTGTCCAGGTAGGGTATTACTTGTATGCCCTGCTCCCTTAGTTTTTAGGTGAGCACTATGGACACCTTTGTAAACACTCTGGGGGTGGATGCTAGTCCAAAAGGGAGCACCTTGTACTGGAAGTGTTTGCCCATGATGTGAAATCTGAGGAATTCTTGGTGAGATGGTCTTATGGGAATATGGAGGTATGCGTCTTTCAAAGCTATGGACATGAGCACGTCCCCTGGTCGGAGTGCTTTTAAAGTGGACCTTATTGTTTCCATCTTGAAAGGCTTGTATTTCACACTTTTGTTTAGGAATTTTAGATTGAGTACTGTGCAAAGGCTGCCTGTCTTTGGAACAGTGAAAAGTACTGAGTAGACTCCTTGTCCCTCCTCTGAGTGGGGAACCTCCATGATGGCATTGTTGTCTGTTAGTTCTGTCAATATGTGCTGTATCTGTTGAGATGTAGCCCTGTGTTTTGGTACTGGTGACGTTATCAACCTGTTCATTCTTGGTCGTTGTATAAATTCGATTGCGTAACCCTGTTGAATTATTTTCAGGACCCATTTGTCCTGAGTGGTTTTTGTTCATTCTTGTGCAAACAGACTTAATCAGGCACCAACATCTTGGGCTGCGTTTCGCAGGAGGGATAGTCATTGTTTGTTGTGACCCCTTCTTCTGTGCTGTAGGGGCCTCTAGCCATACTCTGTGTTCCCCTTCCCCGATATCTGTTGTATGAGTTGTAGGGGTTGAAATTTGGTCTGTGGCCTTGTGCCCTGTATGACAGTTGACCTCTGTGCCTGTCTCAAAAGGGGTGGACGCGATGAAAAAATTACTCACCTTAGTAATGTTGTTTCTTCTAATGGAGTCTTGCTATATTATGACTATTGCAGTTTGCCCCAGCCTTAGAACTGCTCCGGAGGTGAAAGAGTTAACTTCCATGCAGAGCATGGAGCTTAGAGCGCGAGCTCGGTTCAGAAGCTCTGTTTGGCTGGTTTCAAACCGAAACCATCAGATCTTTACGAGCAAAACTCACTAAGGTTCTGTGTGGAAGCTGTAACTCATAATAGCCAACTGGCTCATAATATATTAACACATTTTTGCTGGTCCCAACACAAAGACTCAAGTCAGTGGACCAGAAAATTAAGATAGAATAACTAAATAAACACAACACCCAAACATGAAAGAGGGCATCAATAAATGCCAACAGAGGACTACCCACCCCATACCCCAAAGTAGGAGTTCTGAGAGGGGCAGGCTGGGGGGGAGGTCATAATATAGCAAGACTCCATTAGAAGAAACAACATTACTAAGGTGAGTAATTTTTTCTTCAAACAACATGAAGTCTTGCTATATTATGACTATTGCAGACTACACAGCAGTACCTCCATGGAGGAGGGACAGAACCACTTAGGGAATAGGGCTCTGAAGCACAGCTGTGCTAAACCCAGCATCCTCCTGGCCTGAATATCCAGGGAGTAATGCTTGGTGAAAGTGTGTACTGTCTTCCAAGTAGCTGCCTGACATATCTCTAAGATAGGGATGTCTAGCAGCAGCTAGAGATGCAGCTGTACCTCTGGTAGAGTGAGCCCTCAGGCCTGAGGGGGGAACCTTACCCAGCTTTTGATAGCAAAATTGGATACAAGAAACGATCCACCTGGCAATGGATCTCTTAGTGGCAGGTCTCCCTTTCCCAACCTCACCATAAGTGAGAAACAGTTGGAGGGAGTCAAACCTGTGACCCTTGGAGTGCCTCTATGTAGTAACTTAGGCCCTCTTAACATCTGTTGTGCAGCCTCCTCTCACCAGAGGAGGAATGGTCAGTGAAGAACACTGGAAGTGAATAGATTGGTTAAGGTGGAAATCTGAAACCACCTTTAGGCAAAACTTCCTGTTAGTCCTGAGGACCACTTTATCCCTTGAAGGAAATAAAGTCAGTTTCTACTGATAAAGCCTGTAACTCACTTATACACCTGGCAGAAGTGATGGCTACCAGAAATACAGTTTTCCAAGTCAAATACTTAAGCTCTGTCAAGACAAAGGTTCAAAGGGGGTTGCATTAGCTGAGCAATGCATACATTAAGATCCCAAGCCGGGCAGGTCCCTGAATGGAGGATTGGTGTGAAGCAATCCTTTAAAAACTTGGAAAATACAGGATGAGCAGAAAGAGAAGAGGGCTTCCTGCTGAAATGAAGGCAGAGACAGCAGCCAAGTGCACTTTCAGGATGGCTGGTCTCAGTCCCAAAGAATTAAGATGGACCATGTAGTCCAATACAGTGGGTAGATCAGCAGATTCTGGGGAAACATGCTTCCCAGAACACCATACGGAAAACCTTTTCCACTTGGAGTTATAGGTAGCCCTGGCGGAAGGCTTCCTAGTGGCCTTCAGGATTTCGAGAACACTTTGAGAAAGTTGCAAATCAGCAAACTCTAACTGCTCAAGAGCCAAGCCTTGAGGTTGAGGGATTTGAGATTCGGATACCAAACTCTCCCCTGAGCACAGGTTAACAGATTGTGATTTCTGGGGAGACACAGGGGAAGATGGATGGCTAAGGACAGAAGGAGTGGGTACCAGGGCTGCCTGGCCCAGTCTGGAGCAATCAGGATCATTTTGCAAGGCTGAGACCTGATTTTGACTTAGTACTTTGAACAGGAGAGGGAAGGGGGGAAAGGCATAAAGAAACTTCCCTTCCCAATCGAGGAGAAAGGCATCCAGGGGAACTGAGCCCAACACTGGGGGCCTGCAACAAAACAGTGGAAGTTGATAATTGTCTGGGGCTGCGAAAAGATCTATCTGAGGAGTGCCCCATCTGGCAAACACTATCCCCAGTACTAGGGGATCCAGTGACCATTCGTGATGGCCCTGGGAAATCCTGCTGAGGGCATCTGCCAGGACATTGTCCTTGCCTGGGAGGTGAACTGCTATGAGAGAAGTGTTCAGGGAGTAAGCCAGAGACCACAACTTGATTGCCTCGGTGCACAAGGCCGAAGACCGAGTGCCCCCTTGCTTGTTGATGTACCACATTGTAGTGGTGTTGTCTGTTCTGACCTGTACCACCTTGTTCTGAACAGATGCAGAGAAAACCTGAAGTGCTAGAAAACAGCTCTGAGTTCCAACAGATTGATGTGGAGAGATTCCTGAGGGGACCATAATCCCTGAAGGAGAGGTCGCCCATGTGAGCTCCCCATCCCAAGAGGGATGCATCTGTAGTAAGGGTCAAGGAATGGGACAGAGGATGAAAGGCACCCCTGTCTCAGATTGCTCTGATCCTGCCACCACTGAAGGGCCTGGATCAGGTTTGAGTCACTGGGATTAACTTGGATAGAGGATCTCTTCTTTGAGACCAGAAAGCTCTCAAATGGAACTGAATGTCCCTCATCTGAAATCTTGCTCCTTGCACCACAGCTGTGGAGGCAGCCATGTGCCCTAGGAGCTGCAGGAAATGCCTTGCTGGTCGAGAAACCTGCAGAGTGAAGGAGGCGGCCAGGGCCACTAAGGTCCTTACCCTTTCCAAGGGAAGGAAGGCTCTGGTCTGCTTTGTATCCAGTTCTGCACCTATAAAGGTGAGTACCTGGACAGGTTCCAAAACTGACTTTGGAAGATTGAGAAGAAATCCCAGAGAGGTAAGCAGCTGCTGGGTAACTAGCAGGTGTGATTTGACCTGGTCTGAGACTGACCCACAATGAGCCAGTCATCCAGGTAGGGAAAAATGGCAATCTTTTGCCTTCTTAGGTGGCGACTGCTACTGCCAGACACTTTGTGAACACCCTTGGGGCAGAAGTGAGGCGAAGGGCATTGCTCTGAACTGATAATAGCCTGAGGGCAGTTCGAATCTGAGGTACCTGATGGGAGCTTCTGATAAGAACATGGAAGTAGGCATCTTTGAGGTCCAGGGAGGCTAGCCAGTCCCCTGGCCTTAGGGAGGGTAAAATCATTCCCAGTGTCACCATTTTGAACTTTGGCTTTAAAAGGTGCTTGTTTAGATATCTTAGATCCAGGATAGGCCACCACTCTCCTGTCTTTTTTGGGGTAAGGAAGTACCTGGAGTACAGACCCTTGCCCTGGTGAAGGAGAGAAACCTTTTCTACAGCTCTGAGAGCCAGGAGGGTTGAGACTTCTGTTTCCAAAGCAAGAGTCTCTAAAGGCTTTGTAGGAGGAAAAGATCTGGCTCTCATCTTTGGAAATTTCTTGAAGCTGAGAACCAGACCCTGGCTCACTACTTCCAGGACCCACCTGTCTGAAGTTAAAGACTGCCAGTCCTGGACGTAAGTGAGCTCAACCTGCCCCTAAGGTAGTGTAGAGTCGACCCTGGGCATCCCATCAGGGTGCCTGTTTGGCAGGGGTTTTAGGCTGAGGGGTGGAGCAGGTCTGCTCAGAACCCCATCTGCCTCGCCTCTGAAGAACCCCTCTGTACATAGGCTGAAGAGGAGGGGCCTGAGTCTAGTAAAAGGCCTGTGAAAAGGCCTACCCCTACCCTGGGGGCTGCCTCTGAGGAGTGGCTATGCTCTTGGCTTGTGCACTCCTGTAAGTGGTTCTATATTCATCCATTTCTTCATATAATTCTCTGTCTGCTCCCCAAACAGAGAATTTCCCACCACAGGAAAATCCATAGCCTTAGACTGGGTATCCTGTGACAAAGTAGTACACCTGAGCCAGGCCAATCTCCTGAAAAGCCACAGATGTAGCCATGACTCTAGAGGATACATCGTTAGAATCCACTGCAGCATGGAATTGCACCTTAGATGCCTCAATACCATCAAGAGCCACCTGCTCCAGCTCCTTTGGTAAGCTGGCCAGGGACCTGTTAGACAAGGCCATGACAGTATCCCATCTAGATTTCTGGTATCTTGCAACATAAGCCATATAGTTAGCTTGTCTGAGTCCCAAGGATGCCGCCATGTATTGTTTTGGCCATGGCATCAATCTTCCTGGAATCCTTGTCAGAGGATGTGAAGCCAGTGGAATATTAGCTTTATCACAGGCTGCAGCCTGAACTACCCAACATGACTGCATTGCTGTAAAGAAAATCTGTATCAGGACCTGACAAAGTGTACCTTCTGTCCATCTTTTATCCACAGGAGGCACAGAATTAGGAGCTTTTAAAATTTTATTGTTTGTTTTCTAAAAGATTTATGTAAAGGGATGGACAACCTCCTGGACTCTGGGATATCCATCATCTCCACATAGTCAGGCTCCTCTTGCTCATCCAAAGCCTCCTCTAAGGGAAGCTGGAGGTCTCAGCAACTTTTATAAAACAAAAATGAGAAGGGACTCAGAAAGCCTAGGGGAGACTCACTGAAGGTCTGTCTGGGGAGATGTCCGTTCAATGGGCACATCCAGACTTTCAAAGTCACATTCACACTGATCATAATCCTCATCCCCCTCCTCTGGTTCATAGAACTCTTCTATATCATAATCCTGAACCACTGGAACCGACCGAACCGACCTTTTGCCAGACAGTGGCAGTTCGGAGGGAACCGGGGACAGGGACTGGACAATCTGTATTGCCCTGGCTATCTCAGCAGCAGTTGGAGAAGGAATTTTGGACTCCAAACCTGCTGATTTTTTAGATTTCTTTGCTGGAACTGGCTCCTCAGACCCAGTTTTTCGTTTGCCCGAGGAAGTCTCGCCCTGGTCAGAGGGCACTCCCTCGAGTTCGGGTTGGCACCGAACCGGCTGGTCATCGGGTCAGCGGACTTTTTGGCCTCGCTCCTGAGCCTGCCCACTCTCTTGTCCAGGGTGGCTGCAGGAAATTTTACAAATCTGGCAGTCTGAATTGGGTGGTCAAACCCCAGACAACAGACACATGTAGTGTGTGGGTCAGCCTTGGCAAAGGCTTCCCCACAGACACTACAGTGTTGAAACCCAGTGGGCCCGGTTTTTCTTTTGGGTTTCTCAGACATGATGCCAGCCTAACCAACCAACTTGCCCTTTTGATGGCAGTGCCAGGCAAGACACCCTTATTGGTTCCAAACCGTGTCACGGGTCCTGGAAAAAACAGTAATGAAATCTGTTTTTTTTAGAACCGATAAGAACCGGGAACCGCACTCTAAAAAGCCTTAAAAGGCTTTAAACTTATATTTAAATACAACTCGATCGGTTCAACCGAACTGATAATACTTTACAAGTTCCACACAGAAAAAACCCTATTTATTACTTACGATTACCACAGACAGAGCCTGAACCGATCGGTTTTGCGGTTAAAATAATGAAATCGCGGTTAAATTAAACCGAGAAATAGCGCTTAAAACCGAAGAAATGAACTGAGCAACAGGAGGAATCTCCGGAGCGACTGTTCAGTGAGGCAGAGTAAAGAATCTGATGGTTTCGGTTTGAAACCAGCCAAACAGAGCTTCTGAACCGAGCTCACGCTCTAAGCTCCATGCTCTGCATGGAAGTTAACTCTTTCACCTCCGGAGCAGTTCTAAGGCTGGGGCAAACTGCAATAGTCATAATATAGCAAGACTTCATGTTGTTTGAATAGTTTGCCTGGCTGGAAGGTACATGGAGTTGTTTGCTCTGTCCTTCCCCAGTGCCGTCCCATCCTCCTTTCCTTTTAAATATTTTTCTAGTCCTTCTCCGAACAACAGGTTGCCTCTACAGGGCAATTTTAGTAGTAGAGACTTTGACTCTGGATCTGCGTTCCAAAGCTTCATCCATACACATCTTCTAGCTCTATTTAGAAGTGTGGTGGCTCAGGTGTTGATCTTCAGAGAGTCCACCGCCATATCTGCGAGGTATTTGGTAGACAGAATGATATTGTCAAGCAGGTGTGACTCTGACGATTTAGCAGAAATTGCTTTTTGAGTATCTTGCAGCCGTTCGAGTTGATCCCTTGTGGCATTAAATGGCTGTGGTAGCTGCCCTAGCTCCCAGACCTGTTAGCTCAAAATTTTTCTTTAGTATGTCCGCCAAATTCCTGTCCACTGGGTCTCTAAGTGCCGAAGTGGACTCTGCCAGCAGGATAGTCTTTTTATTGAGGGATGCTTTCTGAGGATCCATGCTGGGTGGAGTGCACCATAATGCCAGTTTATCGGCCTCCAGGGGGTACATTTTATCCCAGGATCTCCGTTTTGGGATTCGTGCAGGATCTCCAGATTCCCATTCTTTATTAACTATCTCGTTAATGGCCTCGCATACTGTAAATTTATCAGAAGTTTTTGGTGCTGGTTGCAGAGAAGGCAATAGCATGGGTTGTGTAATGGTTGTGGCTGGAGTCTCGAAGCCCACCATGGCCATAATACTGCGAACTAGAGTGGGTATTTGGTCAGGAAAGTGCCACTTGGCTGTGAGTGATTGTGGGTCGACATCTTTATCCTCCTCATCCTCCGAGTTTGAATCGGAGTGGGAGGGCCGCTCCTCCATATCATTATTGGTGACTCTATCAGTGTGGCTTTGAGCAGTGGACCCTGGAGCCTGAGAGAGATGAGGCCTGGCCGAAATTTCTGCTAATTTGTCCCACATTGCTGTCATGAGCTGCTGTTGCAGCTGGAGCACCTGTTGATTCTGAAGAAGTATGGTATTAATGTCTACATTGCTTTGAGAGGTAAACGAAGTGGCCTGTGTAACATCGGCCGCTCCTGGAGGTTCAGTGTGGTCTGTGAAAATGTTCTCCTCCGTGGTGTGTGCTGATGTGGGTGGCTCCTCTGCGCAAGAAGCGCAGATGTGTCCTAGCTGCGCTGAAGGAATGGGGACATTGTAGATCCTGCAGCTTTTGGTCTTTCCCATGTCTGTGGAGGAATAGAACAATGGGGATGCTTAGGGTACATTCCAAAGACTATTTTTAAATATAAAAATTTAAGTCTGTCCTCCTGTAAATAGTAGTGACACCCTCTGCAGTAATAACAAACTGAGAAGTGGAACTGGGAAATTATTAAATATGGGAAGAAACATTATTTTTTGAAAAACACTTTCCAGTGTGTCCAAAATGGTCTGCTGTCCCTTTAAGAGAAGCTGTAATGTGCCTACTTTCCTGGGGAACCTAATGAGATAAGTGTGCCCAAGAAAGACAGTAGTAGGGGAAAAAGACAGATTCCTAATCCATGAAATATGCTTTGAATAAATTACCCCTTAAAACTAGATGCTACATTGATGTTTCTCCCAAGTCTATGGACTTAGTATAGCACCAAAGGAAAGGTGCTTCATGTATTTATGACAGAGAGGAAGTAAAATGCATTGCTGTGAGAAGCGAAACAAAGAAATAGTCGCTAATTGCTAGCGTTGACAGGGACTGCCAAAATAAACTGCTGGATAATTGGTAGCGCTGGCACGAGTCCGTCAAATTCATTGCCACGTGCAATATGGCATCGGTGGACTGCGCATTCGTGAGTACAGATGACTTAGCGTGTATGTGCGAGCTAACATCGTGAGACGTGCTAGACGTGCATGCGTGAGTACAGTGCTCGAGCGCATGCGCGAGAGGGCGTCCAGGACATGGGCAGGCTAGGAGCGAGCAGAAAACCCAGCAGACCAAAGAGAACATGGCCAATACCCTCCCGGAATCCACAAAAGATGGGGAGGTGTGAAAGAAATGCCATGTTAGGATGCTAGGTCTCCGGTTCAGCAGAAGCTAAAGGCAGCACCCAAAATTAAAAAATGAGCCTTCCGGGAGCCTATGCAGATGGAGGTAGGCCCCAAACAATAGGATTTACAACATTGCAACTATTGACCAGAACCCAAGGGTGGAGGCTGAAGAAAAAACAGGGAAATAGTACCCTGGCATGAAATAAGCACCAAGGGACTGTCTCTGGGGTTGCTAGCAGGAACCCCAGGATGCCCAGAAAAAAATGAAAGTTCCCACAAGGCACAGAGTGAGGTGGGACACAGGGGCACTTTTGGGACCGCTAGCAGGGGTCACAAGTAATACCTAGCAACAGAAAATGATCAAATAAACCTAGGTCTGCTAACAGAAGACGTAGGTAATCTGCTTAGCCAGAGACACAAGGAATCAAGAAAGAAGCAGTGTTCCTGAAACAAGCTGAGAGCCCAGATTCTGGTCAGTAGTATCATTAAAATACTGCAGTTATTCTTTGTATAAATTCAGTCTTTACAGAAATATACCAATACCGTCTGTTGTCTAAAAGTACTGCCTGATTATCTATAAATCTGAGCTTTACATGACGAGTAGAATAGATGCCCCTTCTCCTTTCCTGTTACAAATATCTTATAATTCAAAGTAGAATGCAGAGTAGTGTAGCTTACCTTAAAATTGAGTGAAACTCTGAAAAACTGCTGGGGAGCTGTTTTTTGCACCTCAACCTGATCGGATGCACAATTCAAACTGGGACACAGGAAGCAGCATCACAGGGAAGAGGGGATGGACTTCTTTTAAAGTCACATGTGCATCAGCAACCTATCAGGTGAACACAATACCCAGGTGTAAGGAGGTGGAGTGCCTCAGAGATTATCCCCCCACAATATATGTTTATACTGTTTGCATATATAGAAAATAAGGTGCTGACCTGTTAGCAAGAACTCAGGAAGGGGATTTCCTATAGGGGGTCTTCCCATAAGTAAAACCTCATTATGTAATAGCAGAGGAGTTTCCCTATTTAGGGACCGTTCTAGAACTAATTGGATGTTATGGGAGGGACTTTCCCATAAGTGGGAGGGCTATATAAGCCTTCCTCAAACACCAAGAGTCAGATTAGCTAACTAGCCGGTCTCACTTACCTGAGGTTAAGGCAAGAGGAAGGCCCTGTGCCTGAAACAGGGAATTTGTCTCAAGCAGCAGAAAAGCTGAGGTTTGAATTTTGAGATACCTGAAGTAAGGTGGAATAGCATTATGCTATTGTTTATTTTTTAGTCCTGATTGAACTGTTTATTGATATTTATTACTTTTTGTATTTTTATACTTTTTCATAAAATAAAACACACTGTGGGTGTGTTGTACCCTGTTACTCTGTCCTAAGTTATCTTTGCATACCCATGTTCCTGCGACAGCGACACCCATAGGAGGGGCCAAGGAACAGAGGCCCACAGTAAAGAGGGTTTAAATATTTATAAGGGGGGGGGGGCAGAGCAAAGGTGGAGCAAGAGGGAGGTTATTGACAGAAAGACCCTGCATAGGCCCAAAGAAAATATTTAAAGGGGCCATGCATAAGAGGGTCCTTAAAGGGGCAAAGGCAAGCCCTACAGATTTAAAGGGGCAACAGCAAGCCCCAGGCAACTCCAGGCCCAGAAAGTCTAAATGGACGACACAGGCCCATTGATTTCAAAGGGACCAGAGGGGTCCAAAAGTGGTAAAAAGGGGCAGTTCTAGGCCCTAAATTAAAGGTGCACCTCAGGCCCAGTGCTTCACAGGGGTCCAACAAGTAAGGCCTAGCAGTCAAAAAGGCCCAGCATGGTAGGCCATAAGTTAAAGAGGCCCAGTATAGGTGATACCCACTCCAGTTAAAGGGGCAGAGTTAGCCCCAGTGCCTTTCGGATGTTTCTGTACACTCTTGTCCTGGACACATAGTGGGGTTTCAAGTCAGCCAGCATTATAGCAAGTGTTCCTGGGGATCCTGGCCTTTTGTTTGTGTTTTGGGACAGCAGCTGTGGTTGCATAGGTGGGGAAGGGGTTTTAAAATATTTCCCACCTTTGGCCCATCTATAGAGGTGGCCAAGGAAGGAGCTAGCTAGCGGCTCTCTAATGGAGCTAACACTGGGGCAAGAGGGCATTTAGGGCATCAGAAAGTGGCCATACATCTGAAACTGTGCTTGAACTGTGTTTCACTGCTGAAAATTACCTGAAACTGTACCTGAACTGTGTTTATTGCCTGAAAAGTGTACCCGGACTGTGTTTTTGCCTACCATTACCTGAACCATGCGTACTGCCCACTCTTGCCCTGAGACTGTTTACCTATCACCTGCAACCAGCAATTGTCTCTGGACTGAACAATTGCCCAGAAAACTGATTATCCTTCCTGAAAGGTGTTTATCTGCCCTCCGCAACTGACAATTGCCTCTGTAACTGGCAAGTGCCCGAATCTGTTATTTGCCTGCAGTCGCCCGAACTATGGTTGCTCAGCAGTATGTTCTGACCTGGTAGCAGTGGTTCTAGAATCAGTCAACGGCAGTGCCAGGAAGGTGTTCAGCTGGTGCTTCTACACCTTCGTCTCCACCTGAAGACTGAGATCCTGCAATAAGGTTCTCTGAAGAGCCCTGTCAACACCCCCTTGTCGTTCGCTGCTAGTCGTAGTTCTTCAAAACTGTGTGAGCCGCAGTCACCATTTTCTTGTTTTTCCTTGGTTCTTGGCCCGGATGATTCAAGATTGGCCATCTTCAGACTGTGATTATCCTGGAAGAACCCTGTCTGTTATCCCTGGTCATTCACCGTTAGTCATAGTCGACAAAGCCCAGAGTGATTCTCGGCCGCCGGTTTCTTGTTTTCCTGTTCTCTGTTCTGGACACTTCAAGACCTTCAATCTTCATCCTGCTTCCAGCTCCTTCCTGCTTATACAAGCCTTTCTTCAGAAGTTCAGCTTGTTCTTGGTGATCCTCCAGTAAGACTTGTGCCAAAGAGTCTACAGCAAGTCTTTTATCCTTGGCAGCCCGTCCAAGTGGTTTTGTGCCGGGGAACCTTCAGCTGCTTGTCTTGTTTTGGCAGCCCTTCCGAGGGTTTGGTGCCCGTATCTTCCCTGTAGCTCCTTTCGTCTGGCATTCCTCCAGTAGGCTGTTGCCAGGAGCATATTCAGTTTGCTCTCTCATACCAGCAGCCTAGGAGAGAGTGGGTTTAATGCTGATGAACACATTATCTCTTTAAAAGCCTCTCAATATCCCAGTGGCCTCCCCTAGGCTGGCACTACAGATGACAGCATTGTGCTTGCAGGATTTCCCCACCATCATTCCCTTTTCTTCTTCTTCATCCCCATCATAACTGTGTGCATGAAGATCCCTGCTGGAAATAGACTCTGGTGTGTTTATGAATTCATATTGTTGCAATCGTACTGTGCAGTCCGATGTTGTAAGAGCCCTTGCAGGACTAGTAACTGTGCTATGGTGCCACAATAGAAGTGCTAAGGGTAAAGGTTAGAAATATAGAAGTCTTAGGCCAAGGTGCACCTTTTTAGAGATTTCAATTCATTTTTAGGGTTTATGTTAGATATTTGTGTTGCTCTTCATACAATCATAATGCTGTCCATACCCCTAATATATTTACTATTGGTGTTTTCTTGTATGACCATGTCCTCCTTCCCCTCCTGTCTAATAAACATCTTTGTTTCATCCGACCTCTGTATACAACTCCTGCCTCTCCTTGTCAGGTGATTCCATCCACCCACACCTATTCGGACCTTCAGCATCCCCTCACCATTCCACCTGCTGAGGGTGCCGCTGGTGCTGCTGGTCGTGAGACAGTTACATCCACCTCTCGGAGTAAAGAACCCAAAGTCTACCAGACCAGCACTGTTACAACTATAAGGGACTGTATGTTTTTCATGCTGTTAAAATCCTTATGGCTAGTGGTAAGAGAAGTGTGACTGACAATGACACTTACTCACACAGTAACTCTTTGTCCGAGTATGACACTTTAGAGATTTATGAAGTTTCAGCCCCTCACCCAACCCAAACGAGCGTGCCTACTGACAAAGAATCAAGTAGTGCAGTTGCAAATAAACCCACAAATGGTGGCAATGAGGAGGACAAATCCACCTCTTCTACACTGGATCAAAGTGATAAACCCTCAAGTGCCCACTCTACTAGCACCATGGGTACAAAAAGTATGGATGACCTGGGTTCTGCTCACACAGGTGAAAAAGACTATAGTACTACAGTTTTCAGTTATCTTCCTGGCACTCAAACCAAGCCTGTCACTTCTGCAGTGTGGAACTATTTGTTTGCCAGTAGAACTGATCCATGCAGAACAGGTTGTACCTTCTGTAAACGAAGTGTAAGCCATGGTAAAGTTGCTTAATGTCTCAGCATTATAGCTCTCAAACACCATCTGAGGGCACATTCAATATTGCTTGATAAGCCAGACATTATGTCCACCACCTCCCAGACCACCAAAGAGAAAGATCAGGATGCAGAAATAGACAGTGAATTTTGAGAACTTGATGCAGACAGAACCACTGCTAGCCCCAGGATCACCACTACCATTACTACTGCCACTGCCAACACACTTAGCAGCAGATGCACATCCAGTGAGGGCATTAAATGTATATAACTCCACCACCCCAACATCCATCTGGTGAACAAAGCCAGTGTCTAATAAGTAGCTAACACTGCCTCAGACATTTGTGAAAAAGACTATTTTTAGCAAAAGTCATCCAAAGAGTCTTTATCTTAATGATAAAATAGGGGAAATGGTAGTTGGAGGCTTTCTCATATACTCTTTAGTAGATCATGATGATTTTAGGGAAGTCATGCAACTTGTAGAGCCTCATTACAGTGTTCTTTGTCAAAGATGCTTTACCTATGTGGAAATAACAAACATCTGTTAGGCATTAAAAGCACATTAACCATCCCATTAGCAGCCCATTTTCAGTTACTACTTCCTTCTGTTACAAGGTGCTACTCTGTTGGTTGCACCTCTCCACATCCCTCCCCCTTAGCTTAAAGCCCAAAATCTTCACGTCTACATCTACCACTACTTCCCTGTTCCCATATTAGTCCTCACCCCACATAACTATACAAACCACAGCCCTCCCCCACCAACCTTGCTAGATTACTACAAACAGGTGTCTAATTAACTAAGTGCCTTCAACAGTCCAACCCTACAGATCCTGCCAACCTGCTCTGCTCATGGCACCTCCCCATGCTCCTGGGCAACCTCTGTCTCTTCTATCTCCTCCTCCTGCCCTTAACCTCTTTTCCCCCCTCTTCCTTCCCTAAGCTCTCTAGCCCTAGCTCACAGCTTCTGCCCTAATTTTCCACTAGACTCAACTTCTACACCTTGTCTTCTCCCATGGTCACACTACCCTTGGCCCCCAGGAACAACTATCGTATCTGCCCCATGCTCCTATGCTGTGCACAGAATGCTAAAACCCTCTCTTTTTCCTCCCTCTCCCCCAAGCCACTACTCAGATGCAGAGCAACCAGACTAACCAAGCTCCTTATAGCCCTGTTGCTGCTGTCGGCTGATGGCGTCAAACCCAATCTAAGTCCTATCCCCTCACAGTCTTCATACTTCCCTTGGCCTTAAGGATGTTCACCTCAGTATTAGGAGTCTCCTCCCCAAAATAGCCCTACTCCAGCCACTCACCTTAACCCTTGCTCCTGACTTATTCATCCTCACAGAATCATGGCTCAACTCAAAAATCTCAGACAACAGTATCACCGTTTCTGGCTACTAACTTACACACCAAGACCGTTCAGCAAGAGAAGGTGGAGTGGCCATGTATATCTCCTCATTGATCCAATATATTCCTATTCTATCCACATCCCTTCCAGTAGCTTTCATGGCACTCCTGGTAAAGCTATCTCTCCCATTCTCAGTCCCCATCTTTGTTGCAGGGGTCTACTGTTGCCTTGGCCTCCCCACCTTCACCATCACTGATCTCATTACCACTATTGTAGCCCTTACCTCCTCAGGTGAACTTTAGCTTATGGGAGACTTTAATCTAAATTGGCTAGACACTGCCCACCACAAAGCCTGCAGTGACATCTCCTCTCTCAACTTGTCTCAGCTGATAACCGATCTACCCAAGTAAATTCAAAAAGTCTTAACCGTTCACTAATTGATTTGGCTGTCACCTCCCACCCACACTAAATAGTCTCAGCCAGCATCCTCCCAGATGCATTAAGTGACCATCACATGATATATTTGGTATGCAAAGTCCACCGGTCCAAAGTCCCACCCAAGATTCTATTGACCAGATCCTATAAATCCCTGGACCTTACCCCTCTCCTTGATGATTTGGCTAGCACTGATTGGTCCCAAATACCCTCTGCCATCTTGATTGACATAGCCTTGGAATATTTCAAATAAAAATTCCTCAACATCTAGAACCGATATGCCCCACTTAGGTGCACCAAGGTGTGAGGTAACCACCTCCTCTGGATCACTCCTGAACTACTGGCTTGCCAATGGGCTCATGACCAGGCTTGGAAAGCACACAAAACCTCAGATTTACCTGGTGATCTTCAGCTGTACCATACACTTTGTAATGCATGTACTTGTGCAATCAGGCTTGCTAGGGCAGAATATTTTCAAGCTACCTTCCAGTCTAATATAAACAATCCCTCCAAATTAAGGAAGGTAGTACATGCTCTATTCCCCCCCAGCCCATCCTCCTTCCCCTGTCCTCAGTGTTAGTGACTCCACTCTATTGGATTCCCTAGCAGTAGCCACTGAATTCAAGTCCTACTTTACCTCCTGTGCCTCTGTCCTTTTCTCCTCACTCTCTTCCCCTCTTCCTCTCCCCCACACCCTCCTCTTCAATTGATGCAGCACCTCAATGGCCCTCCTTCTCCTTCTCCTTCTCCACAGTATCCCCTACTGACAAACTTGAAGGTCTTCAAGCCCTAAACCCCTTCAAAGGCAGCTCCCCGATGTGCTAGACTCCAAACTCCTCTATCTGTCCCTGCTATCTCCTTTCCCCTGGCTTCCCTTCTGAACCTCTCCTTCACTCTTGAATCTGTCCCAATTGCCTGGCAGCATGCTACTGTTCTACTCCTCACTAAAGGTGTTGAGCCCTCCACTCCAGGGAACTACCAACCTACATCTCTTCTACCCATCCTTGCTAAGATCTGGGACCACATGGTACTCACCCAGCTCTCCTCCTACTGTACCTCGATGACTCCTGTTTCTTCACCCCTTTTCAGTCTGGGTTCTGGAAGTTTCGCTCCACCACCACCCCCTACTCACTGACTCCATCCTCACTGGGATGGACCATGGCCTAATAATCTCTGCCATCTTTGTCAACCTCACAAAGGCATTTGACACTATCTCCCACCCTCTCCTTCTTGACAAACTCTCTACTGCCTGGCTCTCTAACACTGCCACAGACTGGTTCAGGACCAACCTCATGGGAAGGATTCAGTCCGTTCAGATTTATTACTCCATACCTCTCCTTTAACAATGGAGTTCCTCAGGGCTCAGTTCTTGGCCCTCTCCTATTCTCTGTCTTCCTCAATGACCTTCCTTCAATCTGTTCTTCCACCTCCATCCACATGTATGCAGACGACACTGTGCTGTGTACCTCTGGCCATTCTCCCACTGATGTAACAGCCAGACGTCAGCATGATTTTGACAAAATTCAGCACTGGCTATGCTCAAATCAACTATTCCTAAATGCCAAGAAGACCGTCTCAATGACCTTTGGCACAAGGCAGAGATTCTCTCAGCTGCTGTCCCTTCCCTCCTTTCACACCCTAGATGGGGCAACTCTAGAGGCCTCCTCCTCCTTTAGATACTTCAGGGTTTGGCTTGACCAACACCTCAACTTTTCTGGACATATGGATGCCATCCTCAAAAAACTACACCTCAAGTTATGCCCTGTAAAGGAACCGGGTTTGCAGTCCTACATATGCCAGGAAACCATTTGTCCAGAAAATGTTCCACCCAGTTTTCAGTTATGGTGATGTAGTCTACAGTGCCACTTCCAAGACTTCCTTAACCAGAATGGACTCACTTTTCCACTCCTTCTGTGATTTTACCTATGACTGCCCCCCCCCCCCGCATTCATCACTGTACTTTCTAACAATCTCTCTCATTCCTCTCTCTTGAAGACAGGCACCGCTCCCACTGTGCTATATTTCTATCCAAATTCTGGTGTGGCTTTCTTCCCTCATAACTCTCCTCCTCTCATCCTCTCCTCCCCCTCCCTCAGATCCCATGACACTCATACCCTGGCTGTCCTGCCCAGATCCTACTCTTCCTCCATTGGCCAGGCTGCTTTCTCTCACCATTTCCCCAAAACTGTGGAATTTCCTTTCCCTTCCCGTCCACCACCCCTCCTCCCCTTCTGCCATCTCTTCCCTTCTACTCACCTTCTTTTCCCCAACTTGCAATTGTGCTTGATTACTCAACCCTTTCTCTTATACTCTCTCCACCTCAACCCTCCCCTGCTGTCTCCCTCAACTAGCACTGTCCACCCACTCCCCATCCAAATTTATGCTGCCAATTCTGGTGCTGTCATACACAATCACAGTGCTCCAAAACCACTTTATTATTTGTACCAGTTAAGTGGTAACTACCCTAGTCCCTATGTCAGTATCCTTACAGGACTGTAACTACTAATCTTTCTACACTTACTACTTCTAAATGATTGAACTGCATTATGTTTATATGTGTATTGGATGTACCACTGTAACTCTCTCAGGTGCTATTAATTACCCTAACGGTGTTACTGATTTTTCTTTCCATTCATTTTGTACTAAAAATTGTGTTTGTTATGGTTCTGTTTTCAGGCACACTACCTATTTTTGATGTCCCTAACTTCAGTCTGTTACTTCTGTGAATAACTATAAAGTGGGTGAAGCAGTTGCGAGCTGTAAGCTCTTCCTGTTCTGCTACATGTACAACTGGCTGTCGGTTTTAATCTGCTCTACTCATTCTGTTGTTCCCACCCCCCACTTTCCCCCAGGATGCACCTGGAAATGAGCAATAGCTGCTTGGTGTGCTTTTCTTGGTGAAACTTTTAAATAAAAGCAACAGTGATGCTTGCACTTAAAAATGCAGACGGTGTGATTATATGTCACAACAGATATATGGGCAAGCAATCAGAATATAGATTATATGTCCCTTACCACTCATTGGGTCAGTTTCTCCTTGCGCTGCTTCAGAAACAAACACATGTAATAAGATGGGGCTGCTGCACATAAAGAAGTCTGGGCAAAGTCATACAACTTCACATATCTTGCAAGAACTAAATGAACTCCTTAATGACTGGATTTATTCTCGTGGTCTAAAATGTGGCTTTGTAGTAAGTGACAACAGAGCAAGCATCTTGAAAGAAGTACAGAACGGAGAGTTCATGTATGCTTCTTGCATTGCACATTGCTTCCATTTCATTGTCAACGGTTTCCTGACCAATGCAATATAGTACAAGTTGGTAGCATGATAGTTACCGAAGAAAAATTGTGACTCACTTTTTCATGTAACCGAGGCTGTACAGATACTATCCAAACTGCAAAAGAATCATAATCTGACCCACCAAAAGAAGATTCAATATGTTTCTACTCTGGGGAATTCAACCCTCAATATGCTGCAGCACCTCTTGGAATAAAAGCAAGCTGTACATGAATGTTGCTCAAATTACATTATTGGTGCTGTCATTATGCTTTCTGTGCTACACTGGAAGTTAATGGAGACAGTGTGCTGCATCTTAATTCCTTTTGAGACAGTTACAAGAGACACGTCTGCAGAATGTGCGACTCTGGGTCAGGTTATGCCACTTACAATGCTGATTACACATCATCTGAGTGTTCTGACTCCACAGATAGAAAGAGACAGGTCTGAAGAAGAAATATGATGTCAGCAGTATTGTGGAAACCTTCTGAAGAGAATGACTGACTGCTTCCAAAAAGATGACAAATTAGTTGCAATGAACAACTTAAAACACTACATACAGTACTTGCAACTGTCTTAGATCCCAGGTTCAAGACTATACAGCTCCCAGAAAGAGATAATGTAGAGCATTGCAAATTTCTGTTGTTAGATGAGATGCAGCAGTCAAAGGACTCAAACACAGACACACACACAGTAGCTTCTCATTTCCATAATGTGCAGGTCCATCTTCACGAGCAGATACAGGTCACCAAATGTGAGCAGTAGTTCTTCTACAGCTCCCAGTTCCACTCCTAGTAGCAAGCAAAATCTGTGGCAAACCTTTCCCAAATCACTGCCATACCAAGTTACACTGATTCTTCTCCTGAGCATTCTCTTTCCATCATGGTAGGCTGTTATTTATTTATTTGAATTTTGGTAACCGGGTAGGCCCACTGAGGCAATTCAGTCCCTTTTTCAGGGGCGACCTGGGTCAATGATACATACACAACATTAAAATACTAACATACTAAAATGCCAGCAGAATAGGCCTAACGGTTTTTCGTGTCTGCTCGTTTGGTCAGCCCCCACCCTGGGTGCTGACCTTGCTGTCCCCCTCGCCTTCTCTGGCTTCTCCCTTCCCAGTTCCGGATATTCTTGCTGCATTGGATTTTGCTTCCAGAACCCGTCCCCTGTACCTGTCCCACCCCCTCTTGAACCCCTCCACTGTCTCTGCCTCCACCAGCCCCCTAGGCAGTGCATTCCATGGCTCCACCACCTCTCAGTGAGTAGCACCTCCTCCTTTCTCCCTAAATCTTCCCCCTCCAGCTTCCACCCATGCCCTCTAGTGGCCCCTTCCTCCTTCCTTGAAGCACCCTGACTGTTCCTCCCTATTTACCCTCTTCATGTACCTGAAGACCTCTATCATGTCCCCGGTCCCTTCTCTCTCTCCAATGTGTACATATTTAGCTCTTGAGCCCTCCTCATAGGTCCTGTCCCCCAAGCCCCAAATCATTTTGGTTGCCTCCTCTGGACCCTCTCCAGGAGGTTAATGTCCCTCTTTAAGTGTGGCCTCCAAGGCATCACTGCAGTTCTAGGTGCGGCCTCACCAAGCAGTTATACAGAGGAGTATCACTTCCCTTCTTCTGGAGGTGATCCCTCAGCGATGCATCCCAGCATCCTGTTGGCCTTGGCTGCTGCCTCCTACAAGTCTCAGAGTTGTTCATCTTGACATCCACCACCACCCCAGGTCCCTCTCAGCCACTTCGAGACTTGTAGCATTCCCCAGGTGTGCCAGCCTGGGTTTCTGGCCCAGCTGGTGGAGTACCTTGCATTTCCCTGCATTGAACCTCAGCTTCCACTTTCTAGACCATCTTTCCAGAGCCTCCAGGTCCCCTGTAGGCCACCCTCCCTCCTCCCCATCCACCACCGCCCCCAGTTTCAAGTCATCTGCAAAGAGACTCATCTCACTCCTGATTCCTGTCCTTATGTCAGATCGTGGCGTTGAACAGAAGGGCCCAAGGACTGATCCCTGTGGGACCCCATAATGACCCTCCTTGGGGGATGAGACTATCCACCAACTATGACCCTCTGGGTCCGGCCCTGGAGCCAATTGCCTATCCATCTGATCATCTGGTTCCCCACCCCATTTTCCCAGCTTATCCAACAGGCCCACGTGAGGAACAGAGTCAAATGCCTTGCTGAAGTCTAGAAAGAGGACATCCACTGGTCTACCCAGGTCCAAGGCACTTGTCACCCAGTCATAGAACTCCACCAGGTTTGTCTGACACGATTTCCCGGATGAATCCATGCTGTCTATCATCCAGGCACCCTGACTTATCCAGGTCCCCTAGCCTCTCCTTGACAATGCCCTACATCACCTTGCCCACCACCGATGTCAGGCCCCACAGGCCTGTAGTTCCCTGCCACCTCCCTTGATCCCCCCCTTGTGGATAGGGACTATATGGTGCCACCTTCCCAGCCTTAGGGGCACCACCCTGTCCTCAGAGAGATGGTGAAAAGCTCTGCCAGGGGTTTCGTCAGGACATCTGCAAGTTCCTTCAGCACTCTGGGATGTAATTTATCCGGCCCGGTGCTTTCTCCGTCTTAAGGGCTGAGGGCTTCCTCACTCTCTCTGTTGTGATTTCACTTCAGTGCCTCTTCTCCTGCTTGGCCCTCCCACCTGCCAGTGATGCCTCCCCCTCTCCCCAGACCTGCCGATCGGTAAGGGTCCCCCCCTCCTCAGTATCTCTGTCTCCTCCCATGTATGATGCAGCACCCCCAGTTTCCCTGGTGAAAACTGAGGTGAAGTACTCATTTAGTACCTCAGCCTGCTCCCCCGGGTCTTGTGCCCATCTCTCCCCTGATTTAATCCTGCTAATCTGCCCCTTCACCCTTCATTTTTCCCCAATGTATCTAAAGAACCCCTTGTTCCCTCTCCTAATTTCCCTGGCCAGGTTCTGCTCCTTCCTTGCCTTAGCCGCCTCACCACTCTAGTGGCCCTTCTAGCCATCAGCTCATACTCCCCTCGATCCCTTTCACTCCTTGAGCACTTCAATTGCTTATAGGCTGCTTTCTTTCCCCGCACCACCTCCTGGACCTCCCTGGTCCACCAACAGGGTTTTTGGGCCCTACTGCATTTTCGTCTTACTCTTGCACAGGTGCTGGTAGCATCCTGCACCCCTCTCCTGATGATTTCCCACCTACTATCAGCGTCTGTGTCTGACCCAATTCCATCCAAATGCTCCTTAAGGATCCTTCCCATTTCCTTAAAATCCGCCCCCCTGAAGTCGGTTACTTCCGTCTTTGTGCGGCCTTCTACCCCTCCTAGGTCCAGGCAGAACCAGACCGTGGCATGGTCATTCCCGCCAATGGGTCCCTTACCTCCAGGGGTCCCAATCTGGTCACTGTCTGCCAGGACCACATCCAGCTACCCGTGCCTCCCTGGTCGGTTCCCTCACCTGCTGAGTTAGGAACGCTTCTTGAAAGACATCCAACAACCTCTGTTCCCTGGTCACAGAGGATGTCATAGTCTTCCAGTCTGTTCCTGGCATGTTTAAGTCCCCCAACACCACCACCATTCCTCTGCCCAGTCTGCAGTGTCTCCTAACATCTGCCACCAGACTGTCCTCCAGCTCCTCCGCCAGGGCAGGGGGTCTATACACC
The DNA here is from genome assembly GCA_016271365.2 of Neoceratodus forsteri. Lineage (NCBI taxonomy): Eukaryota > Metazoa > Chordata > Ceratodontiformes > Ceratodontidae > Neoceratodus > Neoceratodus forsteri. The sequence goes on along the minus strand of CM028132.1, from coordinate 200,498,016 downwards.
ACTCCTATTTTTACTCTCTTGCCCCCCCTTGTTATCAAGGTGACCCAAATTGCCTCCGCGGTTCCTCCGCCTCCTCTACTCCCTATGCCAATGCGTTTTTGACTATCTTGCTACCCCTCCTCCCCTTCCCCTCCCCTGTCCTTCCTGAACATGAGTGTAACCCTCCAGGTTCAGGTCCCAGTCATGTCTTGCAGTGACCCAAGTCTCAGTGACCCTGCCACTCCACTGCTCCTCAGTTAGCATCGCCTGGAGCTCAGGCATTTTATTGCCCAAGCTCCCGGCATTTAAGGACTACCTTCCACCCTTTCCCTATAGTTCCATTTCCCCTGCTCGTGTTCCCATGGGGATTCTGTTTTCCCCTGGTCTGCACTTTGCCAGTCGGCCTTTTCCTGCAATCCTCCTGGTCCCCAGGGGGGTGGAGACAGAGTCCCTCCTTTATCGGCACCCCCTTGACAGCCTTTTCTCCCATCCCACCCCCCTTCACAAGTTTAAACCCCACTTTTCACCGATGAACCCCTCTATTTTCAACTTAAGGATTCCCCTCCCCTCCAAATTGAGATGTAGTCTATCTCTAGCATACAGCTCCTTATCCTCCCAGGTCTCCCCCCAATCCCCCATCAACCCATACCCTCTGGCCTCACACCACCCCCTGAGCCACTGGTTTATCTCCCTAATTTTTCTTTTGTGTTCCCCACTAGCCCTTGGCACTGGCAGGATTTCTGAGAAGGAAACTGTTCATCCTATGTCATGACAGACCCTGGCAAGCTCCCCTGAATCTTGCCCAGTATCTCTAGCTCGCTATTTCCTCAATGTCATTTGTACCCAGGTGGACTAGTGTCTGGGGAACCCCACAATCCTTTGCCAGCTGATACCTCTTGCTTAGCCTCTGTGCACCGTTAGTCCAGGGAAGCATCTTGTTCTAACTGGCCAGGCTTCTCCCTCCCTATCCCATTTGATACCCCTGATCATAGAATCTCCCAGCAGGAGCACTCTGACCACTTCTTTCCTCCATCCCCCTTCCATGTCCCTCATCCTTTCTACAGGCCCCTCCACCCAGCTAGCTCCTTGTTCCTCCCTATCTGGGAGCCACATGCCACCCTCCTTATTTACCATGGCCACCCCTCCCCTCCAATCCTATGCCTCTCCCTCCTCTGAGTATCCTTCTGTACCTTCTAATTCCCCCTCACTGCTGTAGCTGGTCCTTCTCCCCATCTGCTAAACTAGCCTGGCTCATCCTCCCTTCCTTCCTGTCTCCATTTAGTTCCTCCTTGCTCTGCGTGTTCCTGGCCTAAACCCTCAGCTCCCTTTACTGAATCCTCCTTGTACTTCTGGTCCTTCTCTTACCTTTCCTCCCAACTGGTCCTTCTCCTTGCGCTTTCCTCCCTCTTCCCCCTGCCCCTCCTGCTCTGATTCACTGCTCCCATTCTCCTGCATTCCAGGTCCCCCCTGTTCTTCCTGCTATCTGGCCCCTGCCTCCTGCCTCCCACTCCCACTCCCTTTCCGTCTCTAACCACCCCTGTCGTGGCTACATCACCCCCCTCATCCTTGAGCAGAAGAAGAGAATTGAAGTGGTTACTGAGTGTAAGGTCTGATCCACCTCCCCTTGCTTCCTTCTGTCCAGCCCTGGCCATCTGCCTACTTCCCTGAGAATGTTGTCCCTCCGTCCCCCCTTTGTGAGGGTCCCCACTTACCTGCCTGCTTCCTTGGCCAATAATTATACAAAGTAGGTGAGAAAAATATAAACAGCGAATATACACTTTAGTATAAAGTGGGTGTGGAAAAGATATATACAACATTAGTTCTCAAAAGAGGTAGCAGCCCCCCCCATGCACAGGACTCCACAGGGTGGCCAGAGGCAGGGTCGCGGGTCCGACCAGGCATCCAGTCAGATGCCCGGACCAGGACCTGCACTGGATCTCTTGCGCAGTGAGGCACGCATTAGCAATGTGCCCCATGGACAGCTAGCGGCTGTGGCAGGTGAGGGAGGGCAATACTGCTGGCCCTCCATCGGCACCAGTCAGTGCAGTGGGATGGGTAGGGGGCATGCCTGCAGGCAGAGGGGGAATGGAGTGACCTACACCACTGGTGGGGGGGGTTGCTGTGTGGTGCAGCTGGGAAGGGGGTGGCAGCCTTGTGCCACTGCCCCTGTGTGGGGCAAGGGTGATGTGGGTTTGGGGGGGTCACCAAATGCACCGCTCTGTGCTGATGTGGGTGGTTGGCTTCAGGAACCCAGTGACCCTGGGGGGTAGATGGGTTGTTTGTCCTGTCCAGCGGGTTGTGCTCAGGGCGCATAGGGGACATAAGACCGGGTCCTCCCTGGTGTACCCTGTGCCCCTATTCAGTCACGCTGCCAGCACTACACGCCATAGTGCATGGCAAGTAGTGCCGGCCCACCCTTCCCCCTCCCCCAGCGTGTTGCTCCTCTCATGGCCGGGGATCAGGCGTGTATGAGCTACATGCCCCATTCTGTGCATTCCGCATGGAGGGCACATATGGTGCAGTGTGGCTACCCACCCCAGATATGCACACGTAGCCACTCCACACCATTGCTGCATAAGGCCCATTGTAATTTACCCTCATCTTCCTGTGGGAGCACAGGGCCCATCACTACATAATGGTATCCATATGTGTGAGTATGGGGCCCTTCAGGCCCTGCACTTCTATATATACATAAGTGTAGAGACATTGTAAGTAACCCTCATGTCTCTGCACTCCCCTTATTGCATAATGGAGAGCCCTGCAGTTCCATTACTGTATAATGATATCCAAATGTATAGAGACAGTGTGCAGGACTACAGACATTCCAAGTAACCCCTGTGCTATAAATGGCACAATATCACAATAACCACAGGGACACTGGGAAAAATTCTACCACAGTTATAATCAAGACCTGACAACCTGCATTGTTGCTTAGTACAATGTGTACTAAACTGCGTTTAGCGAAAAATCAGTATCTCGATGCGTTTTTGAGATATAGCCACACAAGGAAGAAATGTAAATTTTATCACCAAACCAGAAAAAGGCACATATGTGGGGCAAGTCCTTTGTACCCTGAAAAATTCAGCCCAAAAGTCCTAACCATTTATTTGCAGTGAAGTGACAAAGAAACAGTACACTTTAAAAATCCTTTTTCATGACATGTCAAAATCCTTTTTTGTGATGAGATCCCTTTTTGTGAGCTGTCAAAATCCCTTTTTGTCAGACCAAAATCCGTTTTAGTACCATGCAGCTATCCAAAATACTGAATTGAGCATGCTCAGAACCTAACATTTAATAACTTTGGAACGGATTAATATTTTTTCACCAAACCAACACTGTCTTGTTCTTTGTGTCAAGCTCTTTCTATCAATCCTGAAAGTTTCAGGCCAAAATTCCAGATGGTGTGGCCATAGTGCAATTAGGAAAAAACAGATAAAAAAGGTGAATTTTAGCATTTTATCACTACGCGCAGTGTGAAATCCCCAAATCTGATCAAAACAAAACTTGATACATCAAGAGATCTGCCCCATGGGACAGCACATACCAAATTTCATGCAAATCTATTGAATGGTTGCAAAGTTATTAAAGTGCACAGTTTGAAGTTTAACATTAAAGTGCCTACTCAACCCTAACTATAGTGGCACTATTGTGCCACTATAATATATATATGTATGTATATATAACTCTATTTTCTATTTTCAGCGTGCATTTAATATAATCATTTTGTTTTGCTTTCAGACCACATGCTGACGCAGCACCTTGTTTTTGTTCATATACATATATATATAGAGAGAGAGAGATTCATTGCAAAAAACTTCATTAATGTATCAGTTAGGATTGAAGTGACAAAAGTAGAGAAATGAGACATTAGGACTGAGCCCCTAACACCCTCCACCAGCTCACCGCTCACCCACCCTCCACAGACCAACAGGTGTCGGGGTGCGCCATGGGGTCATCGGGCCTTACTCTCACCCCATTCCATGTGTAAGAAAGTTGACATGGTACAGTATAGGAAAAAGGGGTGAGAGTTAGGCCCAATGACCCCAAGGCACACCATGATGCCTGTTGGTCTGTGGAGGGTGGGTGTGGGTTGAGCTGGTGGGGTGTTAGGGGCTCAACCCTAACATCTCATTTCGCTACCTTTATCACTTCAACCATAACTGAGGCATTAACAACTTTTTTGCAATGAATTTCCTTACTTTTGGAGTAAGTGTAATCTTACCTTTATATGTTTGTGGGAGAGCAGGGCCCTCCAGGCCCTGTGCTCCCAGCATTCTATACAGTGTTGTCCATTAAGGGGGTGGGAGCACAGAGTCTCACAGCAAGTCACACCCCACAGCACAGTATCCACAGGCACTCCATCACAACATCATTAACAAGAAGCAGAGGGGTGGTGGAAGCACAGAGTCCTTTGGACCCTGTGCTCCCACAGCCTGTCAACCCCCACACCACAGTACCCACAGGCACTCTGTCACAGCACCATTAACAGGGTGGGAGTGCAGGGTCCTTTGGACTCTGTGCTCCACAACAAGTCACCCCAATACCACAGTACCCACAGGCACTCTATCACAACACCATTAATGGGGTGGGAGCAGACCCTGCGCTCCAGTCTCTCGATAGATGCGCATATGTATGTAAGTGTGGAAGTGCAGGGCCCTTTGGGCCCTCCACTTCCACATGTATAACAGCAGTGACTAAATTGTCAGCATAGCCATCTCATGACCCCACCTCATGTACCACAATATAGAGAAATTGTGAAATGCAAGACAAAATGTAATTATGAGCAACTACAACCCCATTCTGCGTCACAGGTGCAAAAACACATTTTGGGCAGGATGTGAAAAATGACAGTTATGCTGTTCATGAGGTGATGTGATAAAATGGCTATGTTGAAAATTTGTCAGCAAAATATTGAAAAGTACCACAGTTATGCGTATGCGTAGAATAAATTCAATGGACGCATGTAACTCAGGCATATTCAGAAATATTTTCACTAAATTTTCAAGATGGCTTTTAAGGGACCCCACCTCACTGACACTGTGATTTTGTTAATCCATCCTGAAAGCTGATTTTGCACAGCAACCGCGCCATTCTGTGCCACGGATGGGTAAACATGTTTTGGGCAGGAATTGAAAAATGACAGCTGTACTGTTCATGAGGAAGTGTGAATAAATAGCATAAGCAGTAAAAGCAACAGACCCTACTTTATCATTTACTCCTATGATGACTTATGGGTATTGCTTTACTTTCTACATGCATAGAGAAATATAATTTATGCTGTAGCCTTCTTACATTGCTGCACAGCATGCGGGTGTACCCCCCCCCAAGACACTGGGATGGCAGCAGAAGTGATACAGTTGCTGAAACATGATGATGGATGTCTCTTGTGGTATGTTTACAGAGTTGTATATTCTTTCTGTTACCTTATGGTGTGTTTCTGATTGGTTGTGTTGCCTTATACTATCCCGTGCTTGTGTGTGTGTGTATGTCTGTGTTTGCGTGTGTGGGTGGGGGGGGCCAGAGTTAGGGTTGAAAACCCTAACGCAAATTCCTCTTTAGTAACTGTGGAACAACCCTAACTGTTGCATTTATGTAGTTTTTTGCAATGAATATATATATATATATATATATATATATACATATATATAGATGTATGTATGTGTATATATTATATATATATATAAGACAAAGAACCTCTGTGCGCAAACACTGAGGCAAGGGTCACCCCAAAGGGCATTTGGCTGGGAAGCCAAGTTTCAAGAAAATACAAAATCACACATGCCCCCACAATGCAAAGCATCGTGAGCTGCATATGCAAATCACCACAGAATGTTATGCTGGTCCAACTTTAAGCAGAATTGCATGGTGCCGAAAGGCCTCTCACACAGTTTGCAAAGGGTGCTAACAGAAGACATAGACACGTGTTTCGTCCTACCAGGACTCATCAGTATGCCTCATCTGTTTGCCACCCCAGTGGAATGGACCAGCTACCCTTAAGGCAGTGTGCCTTGGATATATTGTGGTGAACCCATTAAAATAAAAAACTATTTAAAAGACAAAGAACCTCTGTGTGCAAACACTGAGGCAAGGGTTACCCCAAAGGGCATTTGGCTGGGAAGCCAAGTTTCAAGAAAATACAAAATCACACATGCCCCCACAATGCAAAGCATCGTGAGCTGCATATGCAAATCACCACAGAATGTTATGCTGGTCCAACTTTAAGCAGAATTGCATGGTGCCGAAAGGCCTCTCACACAGTTTGCAAAGGGTGCTAACAGAAGACATAGACACGTGTTTCGTCCTACCAGGACTCATCAGTATGCCTCGTCTGTTTGCCACCCCAGTGGAATGGACCAGCTACCCTTAAGGCAGTGTGCCTTGGATATATTGTGGTGAACCCATTAAAATAAAAACTATTTAAAAGACAAAGAACCTCTGTGCGCAAACACTGAGGCAAGGGTTACCCCAAAGGGCATTTGGCTGGGAAGCCAAGTTTCAAGAAAATACAAAATCACACGTGCCCCCACAATGCAAAGCATCGTGAGCTGCATATGCAAATCACCACAGAATGTTATGCTGGTCCAACTTTAAGCAGAATTGCATGGTGCCGAAAGGCCTCTCACACAGTTTGCAAAGGGTGCTAACAGAAGACATAGACACGTGTTTCGTCCTACCAGGACTCATCAGTATGCCTCGTCTGTTTGCCACCCCAGTGGAATGGACCAGCTACCTTTAAGGCAGTGTGCCTTGGATATATTGTGGTGAACCCATTAAAATAAAAAACTATTTAAAAGACAAAGAACCTCTGTGTGCAAACACTGAGGCAAGGGTTACCCCAAAGGGCATTTGGCTAGGAAGCCAAGTTTCAAGAAAATACAAAATCACACATGCCCCCACAATGCAAAGCATCGTGAGCTGCATATGCAAATCACCACAGAATGTTATGCTGGTCCAACTTTAAGCAGAATTGCATGGTGCCGAAAGGCCTCTCACACAGTTTGCAAAGGGTGCTAACAGAAGACATAGACACGTGTTTCGTCCTACCAGGACTCATCAGTATGCCTCGTCTGTTTGCACCCCAGTGGAATGGACCAGCTACCCTTAAGGCAGTGTGCCTTGGATATATTGTGGTGAACCCATTAAAATAAAAAACTATTTAAAAGACAGAGAACCTCTGTGCGCAAACACTGAGGCAAGGGTTACCCCAAAGGGCATTTGGCTGGGAAGCCAAGTTTCAAGAAAATACAAAATCACACATGCCCCCACAATGCAAAGCATCGTGAGCTGCATATGCAAATCACCACAGAATGTTATGCTGGTCCAACTTTAAGCAGAATTGCATGGTGCCGAAAGGCCTCTCACACACTTTGCAAAGGGGGCTAACAGAAGACATAGACATGTGTTTCGTCCTACCAGGACTCATCAGTATGCCTCGTCTGTTTGCCACCCCAGTGGAATGTACCAGCTACCCTTAAGGCAGTGTGCCTTGGATATATTGTGGTGAACCCATTAAAATAAAAAACTATTTAAAAGACAAAAAGAACCTCTGTGCGCAAACACTGAGGCAAGGGTTACCCCAAAGGGCATTTGGCTAGGAAGCCAAGTTTCAAGAAAATACAAAATCACACATGCCCCCACAATGGTCTTCTGTTAGCACCCTTTGCAAACTGTGTGAGAGGCCTTTCGGCACCATGCAATTCTGCTTAAAGTTGGACCAGCATAACATTCTGTGGTGATTTGCATATGCAGCTCACGATGCTTTGCATTGTGGGGGCATGTGTGATTTTGTGTGTATATATATATATATATATATATATATATATAAACAATATATAAACACACACAGTGCTATTTTATCTAGTCTTTGTATTAGATTACACCTGCTGACCTGTGTTTATGAACTGATTTTAATTTCTGTATTATATATACTGTCATCTCACCTTTTGTAATGTTACCCATCTTAATCAGGACCTCCTTGTAAATGAGATTGCTCAATTGAGCTTTTTTCCTGGTAAAATAAATAAATATAAATACAAATGCATCCTAGGGCAATGGGAGGAAGGAGAACAGTGCACGACAATTCAATCAACTAGTAATAATGTAATAAAGGTAACAAGAGAGCCGTAGTACAAGTCAATACATACAGTATGATCAATTCAATAGAGGGCATCAAGTGAGTGCCAAGAAATGTGACATCAATGGGACAAGCATGCACTACTTCTGAACTATATAAAGAAAAATGAATAACTGGCATGATGCATAGAACTGAAAAATATTTTAAACAAAAAGAAATAGTTAAAAAAGATAACGCATATAAAGAGAAAGCATAATAAAGTATAAAGCTGATATGTAATCCAGGCGGATGATAACAAACAAGTGTGTGTCTGGTTTCTTCCATTTTCCTGTGAGAATGTTTTACAAAATATGTCTGAGGAACTCAACAGTGATGTCATAAAGCGTCTAATCTAATCCATTTTGTTTGATGCTGTATATTGAGAATCTTCCATGTGCAATGTCTCAAAAAGGGGTCGCATTCATAAAAATATACTGGTTTGTTCAAAATAGATATTAAACTGAAAATTAAAAAAGAATTGGATAAAGCCAACCAGCTTGACCCGTTGTTTTCGTCAGTTTTGCAGTGTGGTGGGAGGCATTCTGATGCTGCAACAGAAGATGTATTTTGTGCAGGGATTTTATTTATTTAACTACTTATTAATTTGGGTATTTTTGTGATGACCAGGAAAAGTAGGCTAGGAACCTTTTCTTGTTTTCAGTCTGGTAAAGATACAGGTGCAGGAGAGAAGCATAAGTTTACAGAGCTACTGATACTTTAGGGAAACAAAAAACATAGAAGATGTCAACAGGAAAAGACCATTGGCCTATCCAGTCTGTCTTGTTTTACCCTATCCTACCCTAAGACCTAACGTCTAGTCAGGGTTGTTGTCCTCCCCCTCCTCCCCCTTTTCCCTGCCTTACTGTTTTTCCCATGTTACTATTAAGTGTTTTACTCTGACCCTGCCGTGTCTGAAACTATTAATGGTTCTTGAACCCATTACCTCTCTGGTGGACTGTTCCACAGCTCAGTTCTCTCTATAAAATAAAACTTTCTCATTTCCCTTCTGAATCCTGTTTACCTGATTCACCGGTACTGCTGAACATTTCCCTACAACCTACCTTGTTCATTACATTGAAGAACTTGAATATCTCTGTCATATCTCCCCTCTCCCTTCTGGTCTCCAGTGAATACATGTTCAGAGCCTTAAACCAATCCTCATAGGACCTGCCCTGTTGGACCTGAGCCATTTTGGTTACCCTGCATTGTACTGTCTGTAGCCTGTCTCTATGTCTTCTTAGGCAGGGGCTCCAGAACTGGACAAAGTATTCCAGATGTGGCCTGACCAGTGATCTATGAAGAGACAATATCACCTCCTTCCTCCTACTGTCAAATCCCCTCCCAATACACCCCAACACCTTGGTTGCCTTGCTGTAGACCTTGTTACATTGGCTACAATAGGGAATTCACTTATAATAACTCCCTGGTCCCTGTCCTCAGTAACAGTGTCCAACTTAACCCCTCCCATCCAATATTCCTTCCCTGGGTTCCTGTCCCCCTCTTGCATCACCTTGCACCTTTTGGCACCAAATTACAACTGCCACATTTTGGGCCACCTTTCTAATCTTTGCAGGTCCCTCTGCAGCTCCCTGACCTTTTCCTCACTGCCTACCCTGCCACGGAGCTTAGTGTCATCTGTAAAGAGACACATCTTACCTTGTATTCTTTCTGCTATGTCACTGATGAACACACTGAAAAGAACTGGCCTTACTGACGCTGGCCCAGTGGCATGGAGGGCTGAGGCGTTATGTGCCTCACCACCTGCCATGCTGTCAATCCAGGTTTGGAAATGGACGTGGGTCACTCAGCAGCTGGCTGGGTGAGGGACAATTGAACCTTCCATAGGAGTGCTCTCCTCCCTCGGGAAGGGGGTTGCTTTGGCTTACTGTCTGGCTGCCACCCACCAGCAGCTAGCTGGCAGCACACATGACATCACCAGGAGAGGGAAGAGAACCCACGTTCAGGGCACCTGGGGCATCTCTGTCGAGGCAGAGCTTGCACAGTGAGAAAATCTGTGGAAAAACACCCCTGCTGTAAGATGACAACCGACCCCTCACAGGACCCACACTGGTGACTGGGCATCCCCCACAGTCCTGCAGCAAAGGACGATGGCTGGAAGGTAAGTCCTGGAGAAACCAGGTGATGGGGCTGGGGGGGGGGTTAGTGGGAATGGGGCAGCTGGTGCAATTCAGGACATAAACAAATGATGGGGAATAAAAGAAATGGCCTCAGGACTGAACTCTGTTCTAATCCCCCCCCCGGCACACATCCCACCCATCTACCTAGATCCTTCATTCACCCAGATTCTCTAATTTCTTCAGCAGCCTTCCACAAAGCACAGAGTCAAACACCTTGCTGAAGTTAAAGTAGAACAAATCCATTGCTTGTCCCTTGTCTACTGCCCTAGTTACCCAGTCAAAGAATACTATCAGGTTGGTCTGTGGTCTGACAAGACCTCCCTGTCACAAACCCATGTTGCTTACTAGCCTGGAACTCATTTCTGTCCAGGTAGTCAACTAGTTCCTCTTTGAATGAAACGTTGGAAAACATAATATTTAGATACAATTCAGACTATTTCATATATGCACTGAAGATTTCTCCCCCTTGCTCACTACTGAGGAAATCTGCACAAAAACAGGATCTTGCTCCCTTAGAGTTCATCTGCACCTACAGTTTATTCTGCTTTGAAGTCATAATCCTCTGTAGTGATATTACAGTCTGTTGCCATGGGGATAACTGTGCTGTAACAAGCAGGGTATTATGACATCAGGTGGGAGGCAATTAAATCATGGTAAGGAAGCATTGGGAAGGCTTTAAGCCTGAGGTTCGATTGGGTGAAGAACTACATCACTCCTCCACCAGGTTTTATTAAGTAGCTCCCACGGGCCTTCCCAGGATTCATTTTGTTTTGCTGCTGGAGGCTCCGTTGGCTGTTCGTTATCTCCGTCCTGTTCCAGCTTTGTTTTGCCTCCCCTGCATCATTCTGTTACCTCCTGCTACCCGTCTGTCTGTCTCTCCTTCTCTGCTGCTTCTTGGTTGCCACCGCTCGTTCGCAGCTGTTTGCCTGTCTCCCCCCCCCCTTTTCTCCCATTCTAGTCCCCTCACTTCTCCATTTAGTCATACCTGTCATTCGCATGGCTGTCCAGTCTTATCTACCGCTTCTCATAATCCCCCTGCTCCTCTTGTTTTCTTCTCCTTCATGTCACCTTGCGCTGTCCACAAGAATATCCCTCGACCTGTTGCTTGACTTTAGTCATGTGAAGTACTTCCTGATCATCTCTTGTTTGGACCTCTGTTGCCTCAGGGCATTCTCATAATGGCAGCATTTATCCCTCAGTCACTTCATTCACGTTGTAGCACAAACAGCCACCTATGAATGGGGGATGTTCTTCTGCCGTGTGCCTGTGTTGTGGATTCTTCAGTCGGCTGGGCGTTCATGAAGGAAGATGCTGGCTTATATTTGTTGCAGCTTAGTAGTGCGCGTCTTCGAGCGCTTATTTCCCTGAAGTTTTGGCTTGGTGCAATCATTTATTTGGAGCCGTGGTGAACTTTACTAATCTGTACTGGGCTGCTAGGGGAACGGGTGACTACGCTTTGTTGCTCACGTAAGTTTCTTCTTTACTCTTTCAAAACTTATTGTTCCTGAGTATGCCTGACAGCCATCATTACATCATGTAGTACTGTCCTACCCGCTGTCCCACATCCATTGAACTCCATTACAAAAGTAGTATTTATCTTATTTGGATTAGTCAGACTCTTTTTGATGCACCTTCCTTCTCCGTTATTATGTTCCCCTTGTGACGCATAATAACATGCCATATTTTCATAAACACCTGCTGTGGTTTCACTGGCTCCTAGTATGCAATTCTTTTTATTTTCCTGCATCATAGTTTTCCCTTAAGTGTTACACTCGAAATCTATATGTGGAAACAAATGCAGTTCATAATGAGCTTTGTTATTGTGTATAAAAAAAAGTCTTTTTTTCCCCCTATTCTGCTCTCCTCATGTCCTCTGTTACCCCATTGACCTTCCTACGTATAGTCCTCTCTGGTCCACAGTACCTCACCTTGCCCTGCTTATCTAATTCAATTACTCAATCTGAATGCCTCGGCTTGATTCAGTCTTGCCTGCAACCAAGCCTCCAATCTTGGCTTCACTCCATCAGCCTTCACGGATTCCCTCCACTCACGACTTCATCTTCTATCATGCTTGTTCTTGTCCCCAGCTGTTGTGGTTTCTCTCTGCTCCTGGTTACATCGCTTATTCACGCATACCTTCATTGAATCCCACCTATAATTGAATCTGCCTAAAATCGACCCACTCCCTCAACTCCTATCCCATTACCCATTGTACAGATTGCCTCATTTTTTTTTCCCCATTCCTATATTTTGGACCACTTGCTCACCATGCCTTATTTCATACCTGCCATCAAGGATTCCCTCCATTCCTGGCTTCCCTCCATCATGCCTTCCTGTCCATCGCCCTTTGCTACGGGCTGGCTGGAGGTTCTCTACCATCTTTCACATTCCTTTTCGAGTCCATTCATGATGCTACTTCCTTTCAAGGAGCCTCCTTCATTCATTCAAGTTCCTCCTGCTGCATTCATGAAGTTCCTGAATTTGGTCATCCTTTGGGCATGCCTATCATGTATCATGTGCCACCTCATTGAACCGAGGCCCTCCTGCTGCCTTCAGCATGTTCCTGATTCTGGTCATCATTCACTCATTCTCACCTCATGGTTCAACGCTTCTGACCTCTACACGGGTCTTCTCTTCAAGTCGACCACTCCGGCATACCCCTCTCAGGTCCCTGCTTCCTCAATTCATCTCTATCTCCACTCACGGCTATACCTTCCTGTTCATCGCCTTTTGCTATGGGCTGGTTGATTGCTCTGCACCATCATTCCAGTTCCTCTTCGAGCTCCTTCCTGTTTCTTCTTTCTCAGTCTTCTCGTGTTGGCCTGTTGCACTTCTGCGGTGATCATCAATCTGCATCATCCTCGGTCTTCTTGTGAGCACGTCTGGAATACCCTTACTCCTCTGCCTTCTACATGGATCTACTCCTTCCCATCGCCTACTCGAGCATACCCCTCTCGGGTCCCTGCTGCCTCATGTTCCTTTTTCGATCTGTGCTTTCCTTTTGGGGTTTCCCCTATTCCGTCATCATCCTCCCTACTCATCCTTCTCTTTAACTAATCCTTCTCTTTAATGATGTACGTCCTTAAATCAAATGTCGTCAGCCTGGAGGGAAGGTGACCTAGGCCTTGGATCCCCAGAGGTTTCCTCCTTATAAAGGGGGTTTTTCCTCTCTTCCATGCCAATGGTCATAATATTAGCTAGAGTTAGTGCTTCCTTAGGTTAATGTGCTGTTTTAAGTTAATTAGTTAGATTCCGCTGTTGGATGGAGGCGATGGTGGCCCTGGCTTTCCCCTCTCTCCTTAGGAAGTCCACCTTAATCATCTTAACAGTTTTTTCATTCATCATCCTAGCCTTTTCAATGCTCGACACCCAATAGGGTATTCTTTTGGAGCTTCTTCCTAAGCTAGCTTTAGCTGACAGAATCATCACCGCAGCACCTATGGGAGGGAACCCTACTCTTGGGTTCCTCGTGTCATGCCCTAATAGGGTGGTATATCCCACAGATAGAGAGGTGCAAAGCCACAACATTAATCATATTTACTAACTAAGTCAAGTCACACAAGCATCATCTCATCCAGTTGCGTAAGCACAATCAAATGGGAAGGCTTTAAGCCTGAGGTTCGATTGGGTGGAAGCAACTACGTCACTCCCCCATCAGGTTTTATTAGGTAGCTCCCCCGGGCCTTCCCAGGATTCATTTTGTTTTGCCCCACCATCCACCCCTCCTCTTCCAGTGGCACATCTCTCTTACCCGTGGGCTTCTTTCTAAGCTACCTTTAGCCGACAGAATCATCGCTGCGGCACCTATGGGGAGGGGGGGGAACTCTCCTCTAAAGTTCCTTGCATTGTACCCTTATAGGGTGGTATATCCCATGGACAGAGAGGTGGAAAGCCACAACATAAATCATATTTACTAAGGAAGTCAAGTCACACAAGCATCATCTCATCCAGTTGCATAAGCACAATCAAATTAACATTATGGCTTTAGTAGTATGTCCAACATTAGTTAGTGCAGAGGTAATAGAATAGTTTTAGTTACAGCAGCATTTACACAGTTCAACAGTTTTCAAAATTCACATTTAAAGCTAGATACAGTTTGTGATCCTCTGAAAGTTAACTGAAGCCAAGGTTGTTCTATCACTAATCACAGATGGGAGAAGGCTTTCAGGTGTGCACAAGATTTGGCCAGTGGGCCTTTGAAGACTTTGACAGCTGTTGACCGAAGGGAGAGGGTATTTCTGTTTCAGACCAAGTAGTGAGTTGTGTCTTAAATGGCTGAGCGTGACTCCTCTTTGTTAGTTCCATCTTGCAGTAGGGCACAACACATTCATAGGTGTGTAGAGCAGGTAATGAAGGGTCCTTCTAGGCAGGGAGAGTATAAATCTGTACATAATCAGTGCAAGGTAAGGTCCTGAAATCCATTGGCAAGCATAAAGTAATGGATTGCTTGTCTTAAGGCCAAGGTACTCACCCTTTCTTTGCATAGTTTTATGGCGGGCAGATCATACCAAACTAACATGGTCACCTTCTTTGAGGGGATGACCTGGGAGGTGGACATTGCTTGGGCTGTAGACATAGTCTATTTGCACTTTCAGTAAAGCCTTTGACACTGTGGTGCTTGAAAAGTGTCTGACCAAAATACAACAGCACGGTATACATGAAGCATAAACACAGTGAATTGTTAATTGACTTGGAACAAGAAACAGAGGGTTCTGGCTGACAGGCACTATTCCAGGTTGAGAGGGGTACTTAGCAGCATCCCTTAAGGATCAGTGCTGGGGTCACTACAGTTCAACATTTTCATCAACAGTCTTGAAGAGTCTGTCTCTAGCAGGCTGCCTAAGTTCCCTGATGACACTTATGTGCCAGGGTGGTGGATGTCTTGAAGATTGGAGTAAACTTCAGGAGAACCTGAATAAGTTAGGCAATTGGTCTAACACCTAGAGTCTCAGATTCAATGTAGCCAAATGAAAAGTGCTACACCTGAGGTGGAGGAACAGACATAGGACCTACACACTGTGTGAGGTTCTCCTTGGTGTGGTGGAGGAGAAAAAGGACCTGGGGTCATAATAGACATAAGAAAAATGTAAGGGTGACCATACACAACAAACCTGTGTTTCCATTGAGGAGTAGAGATAACAGTATATGAACCTCGACAGCGAAGCCTGAGAGTTCCGTGCTGTTACCGCATCCCCCAAAATGGAACCACAAGGTGAGCTATGTATGGACACCCATATTTTATTTTTTATGGTATATGGTTTTCTAAAGGGAAGCAGGGAGCGAGAACTGAGAGCAGCACCAAGCAATGGTACAGAGAGAGAGACAGTGTTCAGTGAAAATGAGATGCCAGGCAGGAGTAGGGAAAGCTCAGTGAATATGAAAACAGGCTGTCATTGTTTTTGAGAATACAGCTGCCGACATTTATTTTATTTATTTCTTTGGTGAGTTTAACAAAAGGGAACCACGGTAACCAAGAAAGAATGGCACTGTGGTAGCTGCAGCAGTGACAGCTGAAAACAGTGTGAGAAACTGGTGGGAAACAGCACAAGGCACAGCACAGCTGAATGACTAATGAGAAATCATGCAAAAAGACTTTTAAACCATCCAGAACAACTTTTTAAAAGTCATCGAGTTCCATACATAATAAGCTCTAACCATATACTATATGGTTTCAAAGCATGAGGATGCTATCAAAAGGTCTGGAAGAATGTTGAGATATATCAAAAGGTGGGTAACCAGAAGAGAAGAGCGGCAAAAGCAATCCTAACACTTTACAAAACCTTGGTCAGGCCCATCTGCAGTACTGCATGCAGTGATGTGCTCTCAAATACAAAAAAGCATTTGTCAATACTGAATGTTTTCCTGCTGGTATTGGCATTAGTAGTGCGGGAGTTAGAGAGCTGCATTATAGGAATGGCAGTGAAGTATTAGACTAATGCCAACCCCAACCCCCACTCTGCAGAGACCAACAGACATTTGGGGGTGTGCCTTTGAGCCATCGGCCATAATGCTCATGCCATTCCACCTCACTCCACCCTGCAGACACCGACAGGTGTTACGGCGTGCCGTGGGGTCTTCAGCCCTTATGCTCACCCCATTCCATAAGAAAATAAGCTTAAATGGGTGCAGTAGAGGAGAATGGGATGAACGTTAGGGCCGAAGACCCCAAGGCACACCTCAATGCCTGTCACTGGCTGCAGGATAGGGGTGGTGGTGGAATGGCATGAGCACTACAGCTAACGACCCCAATTCACATCCCCGACACCTGTCAGTCTCTACAGGGTGGGGCATTATGGTTGCAAACCCTAACACCCCAGGTGTTTGTTGGTATTTTCACTCCAAATTTTCAACATGGGCTTTTTGGGACCCCATCTCATAAACAGTGGCACTGTCATTTTGTTACTCAATCCCAAAAGGCGATTTTGCACAGCAACTGCAGCATTCAGTGCCACAGGTACGAAAACACATTTTGGACAGGATGTGAAAAATGACAGCTGTATTGTTCATGAGGAGGTGTGAAAATATAGCAGTGTTGAAAATCTGGAGTGAAAATATGAAAAATTGGTGAAGTTACGAGCGTGCATAGAAACTATGCAATGCCCTCCTGTAACGCAGTCATTTTTATGTTGCTTGCACGCATGTGCAAGAAACATAGTGCCATCATCGGAGATTTCGGAGGTGTGTCACCTCCTCCTCCAATTCAGTCAGTGAGCTGGCAGGCGCGGCCCCTGTAAGCCAATGCATTTTGGAGCTGTCTATGACACGCTCCAAAATGCGGTGGCATACAGTTGAAAGGGGGAGCTACGCTTCAGTGAACACCGATAAGCTTTAGCTCCCCCACATGCAGGTGTGTGCGCCTGCACGCCCCAGTAGCTGACGGGTGCCCAATCCCGCCAGCTGAGATGCTGTCGCCCCTCAGAGCTGGTGCCACGCTGGGAGCCCACCCCAGCGTGGCAATCACCTTGGCCGACGGGGTGCCTAATCCCCGTCAGCCTAACGGCCCCCTGTCCTTGTGCCACTGCTGGGAGCCCACCCCAGCGTGGCAAATGGTCCCACGACGCTTTTTTTTGTTTTAAACCTGTAAAACAAAAACAGTCCCGTGGCGCTTCCGACCCTCCCACAACCTGCACCCACCCACGCGCACCCAGCCTCCCACACCCCCTCATCCCATACTTACCTCCGGACTCCGCGCGATGATCTTCGTGGATCGGGAACACGTCTGCACTCTTCAAAGCCGACTGCAAACTGAGGAATGCCGTAAGCTGTATAATGGGCTGAGATAGGAGGGTTCAACTTTATTGCATATCTCAGGCATTTTGGGAATTTTTTAACCAAATTTTCAACATGGGGTTTTAGGACCCCTTCTCATGAATGATGTCACTGTCATGGCATTATTCGGGGCCCAAAGGGCGATTTGGTGCAGTGACTGCGAAATCACCCTTCAGGCCTGAATACCACCATGACAGTGATATCATTCATGAGAAGGGGTCCTAAAAACCCCATATTGAAAATTTGGTCCACAAATTCCAAAATGACTGTTTTATAAGCGCATGCTATGCAGTTCCTACGCAGGCTCGTAAGTTCGCGAATTTCAATATTTTCATCCAGATTTTCAACATTGCCATTTTACCACACCTTCTTATGAGCAGTACAGCTGTCGTTTTCACATCTCACCCAAAATGTACTTCCGCCCTTGTAGCGCCAGAATACGCCAGTCGGTGTCGCGAAATCAATGTAATACGGGACAAATTAAGAAAATCACAGTGACACTGTTCATGAGCAGAGGTCTTAAAATGGCAATGTTGAAAATTTGGTGAAAGAATTCCTAAAATGACTGTTTCTACGTGTGCGTTGCACAGTTCCCACCTGCATTCGTGGGTTTTAAATTTTCAATATTTCCACTCCAGATTTTCAACATTGCCATTTTACCACACCTCCTTATGAGCAGTATAGCTGTCATTTTCACATCACCCAAACATGTTTCCGCCCATGTAGCGCACAATGGCGCAGTCGGTGTGCAAACTCAATGTATGGGACACATTAACAAAATCACAGTGACACTGTTCATGACCAGAGGTCTTAAAATGGCTATGTTGAACATTTCATGAAAAATTTCCTAACAATGACTGTTTTACGAACGTGCGTTGCGCAGTTCCTACGCACGCTCGTAAGTTCGCAAATTTTCAATATTTGCACTCCAATGACTTCCAAATACCTAAACAGCACATAGAAGCAAGCAACATTCGGCATTGACAAATGCTTGTTTTGAATTTTTTCACCAAATTTTCAACATGGGCATTTTGGGACCTCCCCTCATGAACAGTGCCACTGGGATTTTGTTAATCTGTCCCAAAAGTTGATTTCTCACAGAGACCAAGCCATTCTGCACCACAGGTGCGAAAACACATTTTGGGCAGGATGTGAAAAATGACAGCTATATTGTTCATAACTAGGTGTGAAAAAATTGTAATGTTGAAAATCTGGAGTGAAAATATTAAAAACTGGTGAAGTTACAAGCATGCGTAAAAAGTATGCAATGCACGCTTGTAACGCAGTAATTTTTTGGGATTTTTTCTCCAAATTTGCAACTTGGCTTTGGGACTCTACTTCATGAACAGTGGCACTATTGTTTTATTAATCGTCCCTAAAGGTGATTCTGCACAGCAACAGCAAAATCACCATTTGGGACCGAGTAACCAAATGACAGTAACAGTGTTCACGAGGTGGGATCCAAAGAACCCTATGTTGAAATTTTTGAGCCAAAATTCCTAAAAATGGCTGAGATAGCAACCTAAGTTGAACCCCCTTCCCCTCCACTGACTCAGTTTGCTGGTTGGCTTTGAAGAGTGTAGACATGTCCTGGTCCATAGAAGATCACTGCTCCTGACCTCTGGAGGTAAGTATGGGGTAGGGGGGTAAGAGGATGTGGGTCTGCAGAGAGAGGCTGAGGGTGGGGAAGGGGGGAATGGGGAGATGATGAAGGACCATTCTCTTTTTTACAGGGGGAAAAAATACTTTAGGAACAGTTTTCATTATTTTACAGGTTACCAAAAATATTAATGCACACTGGGGTGGACTCCAGGTGTGCCACAATAATGTGTGTGTATAGGGGGGAGGCATGCTGGTGTTATCACTTGAAATATTCGAGCAGGCGGAGGGATCATCTGACACCGGGAGTAGGTGGGCTCCCAGTGTATCACATTAATTGGGGGAGGGGGGATACATGCTGACACGGGGACTGGGCACCCTGATGTCAGCTTTCCACAGATTGTGTGGCAGGTGGCAGGAGCCACCAATGTGGAAAGCCAAGTCATGGCTCATTTATTTATTTATTTATTTATTGAAATGGTTCACCAGGAAAGGCACACCAAACAAACAGGGTGTTCAGTGGCAGGAGCCGACAAGAACCATAACTCCGGCCATGCGCACTACTGTGCACTGTAATGCACATGGCCAGAGTCTTGTCAGCTGCTGCCAACAGAGAGAAGGTATGTCTATGTGCCTGGTTGCGAGGGAGGGGGAAAGTCCCGATGCAATGAGAAAACTCCCTCACTGCAGTGGCAGATTTCTTTCAAGTGCAGTCCCCTCTCTCAAACTGCTGTCATAGACAGCTCCTGGTTCATTAGTGTCTGAGGGGGCGAGCTGCATGAAGTGTCAACTGTATTGGGCAGAAACTCACACACCTCTAAAATGTTGTACTGTCCCAAGATGTTTCTTGCACGTGCATGTAAACAAACATAAAAAGGACATTAAAACAGTCAGAAAGATGCAATGCAGAGCCACCAAAATGATCAGGGGTATGGAGGACAGAAGCTTTAAGGAATGATGGGGACAGTCTTACAGTTTGCAGTCCAGACACATAGTTCAAACTGGGTGAGGCTGTCGCAAGGGGAGAGGAGAGTGTCCCAGTCCATGCTGTCAAGTGCATAGAGGAGGGAAGAGCAAATTTTATCAGTGTTTTAGGTATCACTACAACCCTCCGATGAGACCTCTGTGTCAATACTGAAACACTCTGTTTCAAGTTTATCTAATGGTTTATTAGCTCCCTGAGGAATGCTACACTATATATGTAGGCCTTGCCCTCTATTTCCACACACAGGTACATTGGAAATAGTAGCCCAAATGGTATTTTCAGAGCTTGGAGTATGTTTTTGGTGCTATTGAAGTCTTTCCTGCAGTTGCGAACAGAAAAAAGGATGTCTGGAAATAAATGCATAATAGTCTCCCCTGCTTCCAGGTCTCAGACTAGCCAAACTGTGTTTCAGATTATGTCATTCATGCTGGTCCAAGTCAGTATTATTAAAATGGCACAGGCCTTATGCAAATTGTTTGGGGCTCTGTGCAGATTGACCCCATAAGCCCAGTCTCTAAATCCAGGAGTAGGCATCAGGTCCAGTTTTACTGCTTTCAGTAGCCATGATTCAAGAAATGCTACAAAAATCCAACCCCTTCTGGTCCTCCGGTTGCCCCACTAACCTCAGGTTTCTTTCCTGTAGGGACAGTTCAGCAGTCTTGAGGCATTTACATAAAATGGTTGCCTTGGTGATGACTGATGCTGTAGCTGCTAAAGCTTTTTTAGTATGAGCCGCTGCAGAGGCTGATTCATGTCGAACGGTGCGTTCAACTTTTTGCATTCTCTTTCCAAACTTGTCAAACCATTTTTCGATTGCTTGGAGTGAGTGACTCGTCACTTGCAGGGAGTTTTTAATGTTAGTAATGTCTGTTTCTGTTTGTGAGGCCTGTTCACCCACCATCATATCCTGCTTGCTCGACCTGACTGCAGCAATTTTTAGTTTTAAAAAGTCTGTTTGTGGTGGTGAAGCATTCTTTGGCTTCCCCATAGTGGTCAGCAATGGTCTCTGTCCAAGTCCAGTTAAAGGGGCAAATTTAGAATTAACTGTAGGCAGCACTTCTCCCAGAGATTGGTGAACCTATGGAACAACCCACCTGCAGACACAGTGGATATGAAGACAGTACAGGCCTGGAGAGTAAGCCAGGATAAAGTTCAGCTTACCAAGGGAATCACAGGGTGCCCTGGGTAGTGAGGAAGCCCTATAAAATAGTTCATATTCTCACAGCTTATTTGTTGGTCCTTGCTTATGAAGCAGCCAGGGGTGGACTTGATGGACCTAGAGTACTTTCCAACCATAAATTACCATTACTGTCTTGTTGAATGTGGTATTGAATGTATGCTGGACTCTTATCAAGTGCATTTTGGAAACGGATATTGCCGTACTCAAGATCATATGAGACTTGTGATTTTGTTTCCTTAGTGGTAAGGTTATTCCTTATGTGGTTAAGGGTATGCAAATTTTACTTTACTTTTTTGTGTAGTTTATGATATATTGATCACAACTCAGGTGTAAAAGGTGTAAAAGCTTCACTTAACGCCAAGGCTGATATGAACAGTCAATCCTCCAATCTTAACTGGAGTGAGTGTTTTCCCTCACAAAGCAACACCATACCCCAATTTACTCCAGTATCTAATTCATCAACTAAAAGTTCTATGTTGCATCCTAAAAATTCTCTTAAAGTAGTGAAAACTAATAGTGCAAGGCTATTTTAGAATCCAACATTAAAATTAAGATTGGTCATTTTTTAGCAGACTGAACAGTGAAATCACGAAAGGATTCTATACCTAAATTCTTGGACAATGCTTTGCAGGAATTCTTTACAGAATTAAATCATGATTTATATAAAGAGGGGTTTTGTAAAAAAAAAATTGCTATACTCTAAGGGGTGGTTTGACTCAGAATGTAAGGCACAAAAGAAAAAACTAAGAGTAGTTCTCAGATGGGTTAACTTAAGGCCCAATAAAATAGGAGTCCAACTTCTGAAAAATGCTAGAAAAGAGTATAAACTTTATAGCAGAGGGAAAAGAGCAGCCCTCTATAAAAAACAATGGGACCTTATGCTTGGTGCTATTAAAGAGAAAAACCAGAAAGACTTCTGGATGCTGGTAGCCAAGGGTTTTAATGGAAGTTTAAGAAATGTGGATGATTTCATCCCCATGAACTCATGGATCAACTATTTTAAGGACATAATGCATGACCAGACAAGGATATGTACCAAGGTTTCTTCCAGTTTTGCCAATACAACTATCCAATCCTTCAGTTTACTAATCAAGCAGTATCTACAACCCTTAGAAACTTAAAAATGAACAAAGCTCTGGGTCCTAACAGGATCCCAGTGGAGGTTGATTTATGTACAATGATGGACTGGGCTGATTCATTAACTACTTTTTTTAAGTTATGTATTTCACAAAACTTTATTCCGGCTTTGTGGAAGGAATCTGTCATAGTGCCCATACACAAAAAATGTAACAAAATCGAACCACAAAATTATAGGCTCATAAGTTTGATTGACGTAATGGGAAACATTTTTGCAAAAATCCTATTAAACAGACTAAGAACAGAAATTATAACACTAGTGGACCTCTCTTCTTTCCAGGTGGACTTTAGGAAGCAGTATTCTACCTTGGATAACTGCTTTATTTTACATCCTTTATATGAAAAATATGTAATCCTTAGGCATCAAAAACTGTAAGCTGCATTCACTGATTTGACAGTAGCATTCAACACCATCAATAGACAAATGCTCTGGACAGTAATGTATAACTAGTGTATTTCGCCAGCATTAATTAACATTATTAGAAATTTATACTCAGACACCTGAGCACAAATCAGGGTTGGTTTAGGAGTTAATCTTTTAGAAAAAATTCTTATGAACAAAGGGGTTCACCAGGCTGTATTTTGGCCCCCACTTTATTTTCCATGTACATAAACAGTTTGTTATCTGCACTGGGTGACTCTACCTCAGACTCCCCAAAGATTCATTCCACCATATGTCCCATCCTAGCTTGTGCTTTTTGTCCTGTCTACTAAAGGTTTGCAGACTAAGTTGAACATTTTAGCAAATTATTCAAAAGAAATGTTCTTAAATGTAAATTTAAACAAATCAAAAATTGTAACATTTGACGCAAAGCATACAAAGTATAAGTGGACACAAGATTCATCTCCAATAGAAGTGGTTAAACAATATACTTACTTGGGAATAACGTTCTCATATAACCTTGTCTGGACATCACATATATATATATTATGATGACAAAAACAAAATGTATTTATTTATTTATTCAGAAAGTACCTTTGAGCTTAAAGCTCATTTACAAAGGTTCCATGTCAAACACAGAACTTGGACATAGGTACAGAACATTAAGACAAAGTTCAGAGTATAAGTAGCAAGTCAGATCAAATTACCATAAACAGTTAAACAATTCAGGATTACAAGGCAAAAATCACAGAGAATTGTGTAAATAACTGAGTCACTATAGTGCATCAGGGGCAGCCAGGAAACAGTTTTGTCACATATGTTGCAACAGTTGGAGTTACCAGAGAAGGTTGTGTAAGTAAATGAGGAAGGGAGAAAGTTAGAGGAGAGGGGGTGCATGAGGAGAGAATAGTTAAGGGTGAAAAAGGGAGGGTAATGTGGGACTGGAGCAGGTAAGGGAGGTGGTGGGGGGTATCTAGTATAGGATTAGGAGGACTGGCCTAGCCAGTAGTAAAGATAGAGGGCTAAGACTCTCAGTTGTGGAATGCAAAGTGCCAAGTTGGGGAGAGTATATTTCTAAAGTTAAGTAGTCAATAGGGTAGGCTTCATAAATCCTGATGAATGAGGAGATGGTGGCACCAAAGGGGGTGTTAGGTTCCTAGTCAGCACTCACAGGCACTGTCATTTGCTAGGTGCTACCTTAGCTTATGTCTGAAGGCTGGTAGAGTCACAGCATTAGTTACAGAGGCAGGGAACTCATTCCTCCAGAGTGGGGCCCTATAGGCAAATGATCTTTGTCCTAGTGATGTTCTCCTGAATGGAACACTGAGAGAGCCAGGGGCATTGCCTCTAGTAAAGTGCTGTGAATGGGCTGGACTAAAGATCTGGAGGAGACATGGAGGGGAAAGACTCAGTTGCACTTTTTTACCCAGTAGACAGTACTGGAATTTAGTCCTCGCATTCAGGTTCAGCCAATTGACTTGTTCAAAGAGTTTTCAAGTAAGCATGAGCTTGTCTACCCCCAGGACCAGTCTGCACATTTTACTGAGAGCAGTGGATACTCTTTTGAGAGCCATGTCCGATGCTGTGCTGTACACCACTAGACCATAATCTATGACTGATAGTATAGAGCTGGTTACTGAGAGTCATAGTGCTGCTGGCGTGAGATCATTTCTGTGCCTATACAGGACCCCTAGTATGGTGTTGACCAATTTAACCACATGGTCAATGAGATGCGTGTATGATAGGGTATCATTGATTAAGATCCCCAGGTATTTGAACATGTGAACTTGTTCTAGGGGCACCGCCCTATTGTTTTCTAATGGTAATTTGAGGGTTCTTTTTCCTCTGTTGGTGACTTGTGAAAAGCATGGTCTTGAAGTTTCTGCTTGCAGAACCAATTCTTTAACTAATTGAAGGTGTACTGAAGATCCTTAGAGAGATGTTCTAGTTGAGAGTTGCAGTTTAGGATGACCTCGTTGTCAGCATATAGAATGATTTTACTGGGGCAGGCTCTCAGTAGGCCATTTAGGAAAAGGCTAAACAGTAAGGGTCCCAGAATAGACCCTTGGTGGACTCCCCACAACACCTCTCTTCTTGCTTATATCGCCATCCCAATTGTTACGGATTGCGATCTACTAGAGAGGAAGTCCTTGAACCATTCAACCGTGGTAGAGGAGAGGCCTAACTGCAGTAATTGCTGTAGCAGTAGGTGGTGGTTGACTGTATCAAAGGCCTTTGTGAGGTCAATAAAAAATTTACCCCACAATCCTGCCTTCGTCTAGGGCCTGGTGGATGTAATCAGAGAATTCAACTAAGGCGGTCAAAGTACTATGATTTGTTCAAAAGTCATGCTGCTGCTGCGGGCATTGAATGTTATACTTTTGCAGGTAGTCTATCAGCTGCTGGCCCAAGATTATCCTCTCTATGGCCTTGGAGAGGGGGGAGAGGATGGAGATCACCCAGTAGTTTGCTGTACTGGACTGATCTCCACTTTTGTAAACTGAGGTGACCTATCTCCGCTTTTGTAGACTGGGGTGACAAGGGCCTGCTTCCACGAACTTGGGGCTAAAAAGATTTAACAACATGTGTGATGGCTCTACAATAAGACCTATGCTTAAGGCTACAGAAGTGTATTATAACTCGCAGATCCTTTATGGAACCAAGATTTGGGACCATAAATGTATTAATAATTTAGAAAAGCCTGTTATCCAGGCTCTCAGGGCAGCTTTAGGGCTCTTAAAATCAACTCCAGCTTACTTTATCAGAGCAGAGTTGGACCTTGAAAACTTACAAACCTTGGCAGAATACAGAATGATTAATTTTTAGATGAAAATAAATGCGTTTTCACATTACAGATTGGCTAGGCAATTCCTAGAAGAAAAAAAGAATTGGGATCTTATTGGTTGCAAAACCATCTCCATGGAACACATATTTAAAAAATGTAATGAAGCTTTATGGACTACAGGACTTATTGAATTATTTTGATATGTACACTGTAATAAGTGATCTCTATAAACCCTTTTATTAAGAAAATTCTGCTGTCATCTTACATTAATAAAGATTTAGACTGTATTTCTATGTCTAGATTTGTGAAATGGTACTCAGCAAATGATTGTAATTATTATTACCATTACTATTTTGATGCCTGAAAACCCCTCACTGATGAAAACTGTTTGTCAGATACAAAAATGGAACTCTTTAAATCCAATGTGCTAACAGCTACGTTTAGGGGAACATCTGGTTTAATGGACTCTTGCTGCTACTGTAATAAAAAAGATAGAGATGACTTACTTCATGTAATGTTAAAATGTACATGGTACCATAAGGCACAAACAAAATGGATTAGTCCAATAATGAAATCACTCTGGCAGTCTGATGATAACACTATTCTGCTTGTACTCTTCAATATAGAAGATGACTACATTATCCTTAGAGTGGCCAGATACTTGTCTGTTATTTATCAGGTTAGAAAACATATGATTAAGCATATTTGCACTTGATATTCTACCTCTGCTTTTACATTGTTGTGAATGTACAACTTTAATGTTAAAAAAATGTATTTAACCTTGTAATGATCGTTTTTATTTCAATGCTCAAACAATAAAATGAATCTATCTATATTGATCACACATTTGTCCAGTGTAGTAACATTTAAACCCGCAATGTGTATACCTATTTACCCATTCTCAGTAAAGTAACTTGAAATTTGCCTTCTCTGGGGTATCCTTAAAAATGAGCAACACTCAATGGATTTTCCCAGTAAACAATAAATAATACTGGAGGTTAAGGGACAATCTAGCAGAATCCTAAGGTATATGTATAAAACATACACAGATTGTGTTGGCAAAAAAAATAGGAATAAGAAGTACATCCAGGTGACTTCCAGTGATGTCATCCTAAAGATGTGGTGAGTTGAAGTGGTGCACACAACTGAGGACAGAGACCTGGGGGTCATCATTAATGATAACCTCAAAATAGATCCAATATCTCATTCAAGCTGAACATAATCTTTTCCATTTTATAAATGTCATTAACCCTGGCCCTCCACTGGTTCAGGGTAATCTGCTGGATTGTCAACCACTTTCTAGTTATACACTACTTAGCTGTAAGGAGTTGCCCTTTTTGTCAAGGAAGGCATTGAGGTGGTAGAAGATGGGTGCATTAGGGATAGTAGCGGTGAATCTGAGTCAGTATGGGTGCAACTCATGGCAGCTTCGGGCAGGAAAGTACATTTTGGGGTGATATATAGGCCTCCAGGGCGAGGGGAGGAAAGGGACAGAGAACTCATGCAGGAACTTGAAAGAGGTATAGCAAAGCGGGAATTAGTGGTGGTTGGAGATCTGAACCTACCAGACATCAATTGTGACGTCCCAGTGGTCAAGAGCGCTAGGAGTCAGGCCTTGCTGGATGCCTTCTGAGACTGTCTACTGGTGCAGCTAGTAAAGGAGCTTACCAGGCAGACTGCATTCCTTGATGTGATGCTCACCAACTCAGAGATGGTGGAAGCAGTGGAGTAAGGGAGCTGCTGGAGAACAGTGACCATAACTCTGGTTTGAATTGGCTCTCAGAGCCAGCAAGCCTCAATCGAGAACTGAAGTCCTTGACTTTAGAAGGGCTGACTTCGATAGGATGAGGGAACTGGTCAGGAATAAGTTAGTAGGGATGCAGGACATAGGTGGGGTGGAGGAGAGATGGGATGTAATTAAGAGGGATAGTCACCTTGAGTGACGTCATCACAGTGCTACTCGCAGTGTGAAAAACGCAGCTCGGCCTCCTCCAAAGCTGCAAGGAGAAGCAGCTTGAAAGTTAAGGTAATGCCATTGGCGTCCGAGTGTAATGGCGGTGGTATTAAGGAGTTTAATCTTTCTGCAAGCCTTTTGAAAGTGAGGGACCCCCTAAATGGAAATAAAAGAACTGTGGTCACAACATAAAATAGAACTCTGAAGAAAAAAAATCAGTAAATGAGGTTCGTCCTTATTATTGAGGTAAGCCATAGGTTTTGGCAACCCACCTGTTTTAAAATAGATATAACTTAAAAGTGAACAAAACAGGCAGTTAAATGGGCTCTCACTTCATGTTTTCTCAGGTTTAAATACACAATCAACTAAATTATGGGGTATGAAAGCACCATTAGTATTTTTAAAGTAACAACATTTATTGAACCTTACTACAGAAGTTGATTATGTCATTTTGAAATTAAACAAATTGTTACAACACAATTTCTATACCCTGTTGTTCCCTAGACACTAAAAGAATTATAGAAAGAGAATAGAAAAATATATTAAATCAGTCTGAGATGAACCTAGACTTTCTAAAAGGTATGAGATATTATTGTGGTCCCTAAAAGTGGTTCTTTGGATGTTAACTCTTAGTATTTTTTTAAATAAAATATAACATGATATTGATATATCATCATTATTTTTAAGCTTTCGGGCTCTGATGAAGGGAACAAAGTAGAGTCCTGAAACGTTAACCTACACTGAAAGCTCATCATTTTTTTAATCTTGAACTGAATGACTGATATTGAAAGTCTAACTTCAGAACTGAATGTAAATTTTAAATGCAAGAAGCTGTACTGGATTGTAATAGAGTGAAGCCATACTGGAATGAAATAGAGAATTAAATCAACCAGAGATAGAATTTTTGCATTCCTGCAATTTTATTCTAAGGGGCTGAGCTGGGGTAGAGTTACTTCTGTGACAGAACATGTAATTAAGGGGGGGCACCCTCAAGGTATCTAAAGTATGCATAAGAACAGTTACAAAGAAAAACAGGTTTAAGATACCACTATGGTTCTCGACAAGGGTCAGGGAAGTGATAAGGACCAAAAAGAAGACCTTCTATAAATACAAGGAAAAGCAGGGGGAGGTAGAATAGAATGATTATCTACTGAAAAACAGGGAGGCAAAGAGGGCCATTAGGGAGGCCAAAGCAGACAGAACTATGTATTGCAGAGGGGGTCAGGAATGGAGAAAAAGAGTTTTTCAGATATATTAGTGAAAAAAGGTGGAGGAATCATAAGGCTAGTTGAGGGGGGTAGGGTGATAGAGGAGGATGGGCAAAAGGCCGTCATCCTAAATGACTACTTTTGCTCAGTTTTCACTAAGGACAGAGGGTTCTTGCCAGAGAGTGGCATCAAACCAGTCACTAAGGGAATCCCAGAAATGAGACAACCATTCTTCACTAGTGAAAGGGTTCTGACAGGGCTGGCTGCCCTTAAGACAGATGAGGCCCCGGGACTAGATGAGTTGCATCTGAGGATACTCAGGGAATTAACCGTGGAGCTGGTTGAACCACTGGGATGTCTGTTCAACAGCTCACTTAGGTCCAGGGAAGTTCCAAGGGATCGGAAGGTGGCAGACATTGTACCGCTTCGTAAGGTGGGTATAAGGAGAAACCAGGGAACTACAGACCTGTCAGTCTAACCTCTATCATAGGGAAGCTGATAGAGTCACTGATCAAAGAAGACCTCATAGACTACCTGAAGAGCAACAGGCTCCAGGACAGTAAACAGCACGGTTTCGTGGCAAGAAGATCTTGTCATACTAACCTGATAGTTTTCTTTGACTGGGTGACAAAAGAATTAGACAAGAGCCATGCTGTGGATCTGCTCTACTTTGACTTCAACAAGGCTTTTGACTCGGTACCTCACAAATAATTGCTCAGGAAGATGGAAGACCTGGGTGCAGCTAAACCCATAGTGAACTGGGTGGGTAACTGGCTAGAGGGGAGGCAGCAGAGGGTGGTGGTCAATTGGGTTAAATCAGAAGAGAGAGAGGTTATGAGTGGGGTTCCACATGGATCAGTCCTGGGTCTGATCCTCTTCAACATGTTCATTAGTGACACTGGAGAAGGAATCCAGGGCAGGTTGTGTCTCTTCGCAGATAACACAAAACTGGAAGCACCGATTTCCCGCGCAGCGATGGCACAATACCTACACCGGTATTGTACCATCCCAAAAGACAGTGTTTTTTACAGGGGTCTATGCCCTCCACATGCCTCATCTTCTTCCCTTTCAAGAAATGACCTGCTACAGATTTGGAGTGGGAGAGGAGCACACAAATTCGATGAAGGATCCAGCATTGAAAATTTCAATGCAGAATCTTGCATCAAACCTAAAACACATTGGGGGATGGTTTTCTTTATTTATTGCCCTTAGGTAAACACTGTCAGTTGTGTTTACCTAATCAGGGGCTGAGGAACAGACTGGGGGCATCAGATTTTCAATCTGATTCTCAGAAATGGCATTTTCACAATCGTAGTGTCAATAATTGCAGAAGAAGAGGGTGTGACACTTTCACAAAAGTGTGACACTTTCACAAAAGTGCCTCATCCATTTCTTCCACAATTTCTGACACTGTGGGGGTCCTAATCCTGAAAATGGCATTTCTGGGAGTCATATTGAAAATCTGATGCCCCCAGTGTGTTCTTCAGCCCCCAATTAGGTAAACGCAACTGACAGTGTTTACCTAAGGGCACTAATTATTGCATCTTGGCCATTTTTGTTGACCACTAACTGAAAACAAGATGGGCGCAACTTGAAAAAAAAAAAACAAAGCTTGAAAGCTTTTTTTGCTTTTGTGAAAGCTTTTAAAAGCTTTTGTGGTGCACATATATTTTTCCCATAGGGTATAATAGGAAACTTTAAATTTTAATAAATTTCGAATGGATTAATATTTTTTCACCAGATCTTTAAAAGGCACTTCCTTGACCCAGTCCCCATATATCCTAAAAATGTCAGACCAGTCGGACAAACTGTTTTGGGTTGTAGAGACAAGCAAAGAATTCAGAAAAATTGAGAATTTTTCACACTTTTCAATGCTCCGCAACCGAAAATCCGACCAAAAAAAACTTTCCAGATCCAAAGGTCTATGGCACCACACTGTACATGCAAAACTTCATGCAAATTGGACAAACAGTTGCAAAGTTATTAAAGTGCAAATTTTGAGTTTAACATAGAAGTGGCTGTGCAACCCTAATATACTGGCCCTACTGGGCCAGTATAATCCGAAGTGTGTGATGACCCATAAACCTCGAGAGCGAAGCTCGATAGGTTTATGTGGTCATCACACACCGAGGGTGTGTAAAAAATCCATGAAGACACACTCCCCTATCTTTTATTTTTCATAATTGCTGGTTCCTGTACAGCATGGAGCAGAGGCCGAGTGACTTTCAATTTCCCCAAATGGGTAGCGTGACCGAATGGTGTTCGGTCTCATACACCCTATGCCCAAGAAATTTCTGAAAACAGTAATCTCTACCTCTAAAATATGCTAGCAACATTTCTTAATGTTACTTTTTTTCTCTGTTTAAAAAGGAGCTTCCAAGTGTTAAGCACGAGAGTGAGTGACTTAATGGCTTCAGAAGACTGCACTCAAGCATCCAAACTGACGCTTGCATGCAGTCTTCTGAAGCCGCGAGTCACACTCTCGCTCTTAACATGCAGCAGCTCCTTTTTGAATAGAGAAGGAAAAGTATCATTGAAAAAAGCTGCTAGCACATTTGACAGGTAGAGATTACTATTTTTCAGCAATGTTGTGGGCATAGTGTGTATGAGACCAAACGACGCTCGGTCATGCTACCTATTCAGGGAAAGGGAAAGTTGGTTGTAGAGTGCTGTAATAACCAGATTTTGGGTTATTACTCCATCAAATGCTGTAATAACCAGATTTTGGGTTATTACGACATTTGAGAGCAACCATAATCAGGTTGATAAATGTGGTCACCAGTAATTTTATATATATATATATATATATATAGTGACAAGGCACGACCTCGCCACGGACTCAGAATCAGCTTTGCGGTGAGTAAGGAGTCTCAGGAAGACCAGTTTGTTAACATCAAACCAACCAACCAGGTATATTTTTATTTCCTTAATATGGTTGGTAACACAGGACTTTGGGCTTCTGCCCTTTCCTTTTTAAGCCCCACCAGGGAAAATGAAATAAAAACAGAAATAAAGAGACCTAGCTCCAGGTGGGAGCATTGTCTAAACAATCCTTGACCCTAACTAGAAACCCCCTTTTCCAGAAGGCTAGACCTTCTGGAAGAACACAAACAGTAAAACGGAAAACTCACAATGAAAACAAAGTTTTCTTTTTTACCAAATTCAGGAGACCAGTCTACTGAGAGTTGCTTATGGGTAGGCTTGGCAGTATTAGATTTAAATCGGTAAATGTAGATAAATGTCGATTTCACTGCACACACACAAATAGATGAAAAAATATTTCCATCGATAATAATCTAACTTACAGATAGAAAAAGTTCTGTTGCTATTTTGACATGTGAAGATAACAATTTGTGCTTTTATCAGTTTGTAAATCCTCAGCATTTGCTGTCATTAACTGCAATAGTGAAAATTAAATCGATACAAATCAAAATAAATGCTTAAAAAAACATAATTTCGTGCAACTGGTAAAGTTTAAAGCGATAAAACTCAGGAAAAAGGTTTAAAAATAAAAATCGATATTTTCCATCGAAATTATAAAAAAATAAAAATCGAAAACTGCCAACCCTACTTATGGGACTCCTGATCCGGAACACATCCAGGCAGCTTGCCAGCCCTCTACCCCTGCAGCAACCCTCCTGCTGGCTTTTCCTTCCTGTTTTTAAAGCTCTTTTGTCTGAGCAGCTGTAGCCAATTAGCCGATCAGCTGCAGCTGTACCCTGACTATCTTATTCAGGGAAACCCATTCTCCTCCAGTACCTGAGTCCTCCACAATATATATATATATACAGTATATATATATAGAGAGAGAGAGAGATATATATATATAGTAACTGGTTAGTAATGATTATCAACTCTGGGCAGAAATTGTCATACTTCATTATATGCACATGTGTATAATCACCCGTGTATAATGGGTAGTCATGAAAAAGTCTACCATTAGCGCAGTATACCACGCAGTGCATTAGCATGCTAGCTATGTATTGCACTACTGCGCAATATCGTCCTAACAGTCATCTTCTGTGCAATGTGCTATACTGTGCTAATGTCAACTTTTGAGTGATTATGACTGTATGTGTGGTTCATTAAAAAAATAAAGGGACCAGTTATAAAAAATAAAACATGGGGAAGTGTGCCAACTTGGATTTTATGCACACCTTCGGTGTGCAATACCTAGATAAACCCCCTTGAGCTTCACTCTCGGAGTTTATGAGGCATCGCACACCTTGGGTGCGCATAAAATCTTCATCATGCACACTTCCCCATGCATTATTCTATATATAATCATGTTAATATTTAGGCAGTATAACCATATCTAACCAGAGAATAGGTACACTAAGTTTATGGTATTTGATGAGCCCAACATATAATATGAAACTACAATGTATCCAAAAAACACATTCAAAATATGTGTGTATGTATGTATTCATCTTTTTTGGACCGGCAGCCTGTAACCAGTCAGGTGCGTCCTCCAAGCAGCCCCAGGAAATGATCCAAATTTCATGCAAACTGTTCCTCATCAAAATAAAAAGACAAAAACTGCATAACACGTTACAGATTCAAAGAAAGTTTCCTTTTTTTATGAGGAGTGTTTATTCATAAAATCCCAGGTCCATGGCATGAACCCGGTATCACTAAAGAATCTTACTTGTAAGTAGATATCGTGAATACATCAGGGCCATTTCAATCAATCAATCAATCAAAATCTTTATTTTGCCAGGTGGAACATCATTGAGACAAGCTCATTTACAAGATGGCCCTGGGGCAAAACAATTGCCAACAGGGTTAAGACATCACAGGCTGAGTGAACTTACATAACAATTACATAGCAATAATAACAACATAATAACATATAACCATCGCATGTGACAAGATACCAGAACATAGTAATAGGTTCAACAGGAGGTAGTGCCATTTAAATACAATTGCATGGATACAGATATATGGACGTAAGGTAATGAGCTAAAATGTATACAGTAAACATCATTGGAGGAGTCATAGTGAGCAGGAGTGGCAGTTCCTCTAGCGTCAAAGTGCAAAGAAGATTAAGATGTAAGAGTCCTTTGATAAGTACTGTAGGCATGGCCTGGCAAGTGGGGTGGGAAGGGAAGGGGTGCATAGGGAGTGGGGAAGAAAGGTCAGCCAAGATAGGAGAGGGTTGGACATGATGGCCTAGGGAGGAAGGACTGTTTGAACACATCAGATGCCACAGGCAATGGTTTGGGTTTAAGGCCAATATTTGAAGCAAAGACAGATCATGATGTTGGGACCTTGATTTGAACAATGACAGATGGGGAGAACTGAAATGACGCCTCAGGCAATGGTTGAGGTTTATGTCCAGCATTTAAAACAGTAATAAATCATGATGTTAAGACCTTGACTTGAAACAATGGCAGACCTCAGAGACGGTCCTCAGGAACAAGGATTTGAAGAGGGAGAATGTGACAGGTGGAGCGAGCCTTAAGGTTTTCTGGATCTTATTCCAGAGCGTAGGAAGAGTGAAGCTTATTGAGGCTCTACCAAAGCGCGTTTTAACTTTAGGGATAGCCAGAGATAAGATGGTAAGACTTCTGAGAGAATAGGCACTAGGGATGCAGGGAGTTAGGCAGCTTGTGAGGTACTGATGTAATTTATGAGTGATTGCCTTACATGTCCATAGAATAGCATTCTTTTGCCTCCTGAAGCTAAGGGAGGTCCAGCCTACGGAAGAATAGAGGATGCAGTGGTGTGTGTCATAAGGGGCATCTGAAATGAACCTAAGGGCTCTGTGTTGTAGGGTATCAAGCTTGGAAAGAGCTGTGCTAGTACTATGGCCATATAGGAAGTCCACATAGTCTAGGAGAGGCAAGAAGGTAGCTTGGATTAGGAGTTATTGTTGTTCATATG
Source organism: Neoceratodus forsteri (assembly GCA_016271365.2). Taxonomy (NCBI): domain Eukaryota; kingdom Metazoa; phylum Chordata; order Ceratodontiformes; family Ceratodontidae; genus Neoceratodus; species Neoceratodus forsteri. Next base: position 200,463,401 of record CM028132.1, on the reverse strand, counting down.
TATATTAACAATTTCTGTCACAATAGATCATTCTATGCTTGATTGTTTTTTGTGACTCAATGTATTTTGTGACTCAATGTATTTGCTTTACTCGCTGTTATGTTCTGATGTATCTGTATTCCTTGTTGTACTCTCCCAGGTCGTTCCTGAAAATAGGCATACAACTTGTCTAGTGTACCTTCCCGGTAAACAAAAGCTAAATAAAGAAATAAATAAAAAATACTGAGCCTTTGATGCAGTTTCTTAGCGAGTTCATCAATGTGATCAATGAAGGACAATTTGTTGTATAAATCCAGACCCCCAGATATTTGAATTTTTCCACGAACTCCAGGGCTTCTCCCAAAAGGGTGCTTATGTGAGGAACTCTTATCTGTTTTTTTTTTTTTTTTTGAGATAAGGGTCCAGTGGAGAGAAAATCATGGCCTTAGTTTTTTTGGCATTGAGCAGGAGTTTCAAGTTGAGTAGATTTTTTTGGAGGATGTCAAAATCATTCTGGAGGTCCAAAATGGCTTGAACTGGAGTTGATCTGTCAATGCATAGCGCTGTACCATCAGCAAAGAGATGGATACTAGATGACTTTAGGCCAGTGTCAATTTGGTTAGTATAAATGCCAAAGAGAAGTGGACCAAGTATGGATCCTTAGGGGACACCTCTAAGGAGTATTCTTTTTGGTGATAGGTCTCCTTCAGCCTTGACCTGCTGCTCTCTGTCCACAAGATAGTTTGCGAACCAACTTAGGGCCAGGTTGTCCACCCCAACTTTCTTCAGGGTCACCAGGAGTAAATCGTGGTCCACCATGTTGAAAGCCTTGATAAGGTCCAGAAACAAGGCACATATGTATTGTTTGTTATCAAGTGTGGACTGCCAGTCATTTATAACCTTAGCAAGGGCAGTGGAGGTACTATGCATGGGACAGAAACCGGATTGAATCGGGTTTAGTAGATTAAAACTTTCCAGATGAGATCTGAGCTGTTCCTTTGCTACCTTCTCCAATAGTTTTGACAAGGCCAGGAGCAAGGAGATTGGGCGGTAATTATTTAGATCACAGGGGTCCCCTGATTTGAATAGAGGGATGACATAGACCGTCCTCCACACCTTGGGGAGGGATCCCTGTTTGAGAGACAAATTGAAAAGGTGGGTATAGGGGGAGCCAAAATACAGTAGGCCAACGTTAGGAAGAAAGGCTCAATCATACCTGCACCTGCATTTTTCTTAGTATCAAGTTGAAGAAGGAGATCCTCAACCTGTTTGACGGTGACCGGACAGAAGGAGAAAGAATGGTAAGGGTCAATAGATTCCAGATCATGGCAATCAGATGACTGACTAAGGAACTGTGCCCTGATGGCATTTGCTTGGGAGGTATCAAAAGTCATCCCTGCTGTGGCAAAGTGATTGTTAAGGAGGTCAAGGATCTAATTTTTATCTGTAGTGTGGGTACCACCAGTTGAAATTTTGTGGGGAAATGTGCCAGCACTGTTATGGCCTTCTACCTCCCTTAAACTTTTCCAAAACTTAGTAGCAGAGTTAGTGGATGCGTTAAGCTCAGAGCAGAAGTAACTAAACTTCACAGCTCTGATAGTTTTTGTGCAGAAATTCCTTGTGGTTCGGAAAGCAGACCAGCCTGTGGCCAATTTAGACTTTCTGGCTCTTTTCCAAAGAGCATCCCTATACCATAAGGCAGTCTTTAGATTATCCGTGAACCAGGGAAGGGATTTTCTTTTGGTTCTGCTTTTGGTAACTGGGTCATGGAGGTCTAGGGTTCCAGTGAGTACTACATGAAGTACCTCGTGTGCCTCTTCCACAGATGAGAGGTAAAATTTCTACCAGTTAGCATATTGGAGGTCGTAGGGAAAAGCATCTGGGCAGAAGTTCTGTTTACATCTCTTATGGATGTTTACTGTATGCAGGTAGATGCTATTTATTTCCTGCTTCACTATTTTACACTTAACTGATCTGTCACCCTGTTTATGGGCTTTCAGCAAGAAATGGTATATGTCCTGCAGGTCACTGAGGCACTGCTGCCTTTCTCATTGTTTTCTAGTTGTGTATTCAATAATATGGCCTTGTAGGACTGTGTTTAAAGAGCTACTGATGCAGCAAAGAAAATTTTAAGAAACATAATAATTAGGTACAATTCTGCTTGCATTCCATTTATATTGGGTATATTTCTCCTCCCCATTATTTATTACTAAGGAAATTTGCATGAATATATGATCTTTCTCCCTTAGAGTTTCTTTAGAGTTCATCTGCCTCTATAGCTTACTCCCTACTTTATTTCATAATCCTCTGTTGTGACATCACAATCTGTTGCCATGGGAGTAACTGTGATGTCACAAGCAGTGCATTATGACCTCAGATAGGGAGAAAGCAACAGGAATAGATGAAGTCTTCAGGGGAAGAGATCCTGTTTTCATGCAGATGACCTCAGAAAAAAATAATGGGGAAGAGGAATACAGAAGTAATGTGAAATACAAGCTGGACTGTGTCTAAATATTATATTTTTGTTAAAGTTCTCCTGAAGGTGTCAGCTGCTCCTTAACCATGTTCCAGAGTGTAGACTGTGTGGTTGCCCTCCTGGTTAAGCCCTAGGATCTCTGGTATCCTATCTGCAAGACACATTCAAAATTCCTCAGACCTGTGGAGGAAGGTATTGTCTTTGGTCTGGTCTTAATGAGATTTAGAACCATGCAACTGGGGCATGGTCTGACAGTAGTATATCACCAGTATCACAGTTAATCACTTTATACACATGTTCCTGCTGTGTGTAGCTGTAGCCTAGTCATGTGTACATTCCATGTACTGTGGAATAATGAATGTAAATGTCTGACCAGTGTAGGTGTTGCAGTGTGAAGGCACATAGTTTGTGTGCCACAGGCTGCCTGGAGGGCATGTGCTGGACGTATCCCATGTAGCAGAAACATGCCTGAGGTGTTTACAAGAAGGAGGTCTAAGAGTTTCTTGATTTCTGGGGGTTTGGTCTCCAGGGTGGACATAGAGAGAGGCCAGAGTGACCTCCATGTTATACAAGGTTTCTTGTACTACTACACGCCTGCCCTCTTTGTGTCTAGTGACTCTGTGTTCCTGGAACTGGGTACTATGTGGTATCAAAATGACCAACCCTCTACATCTACCCCTGGATAACTCTCAGCTGTATACCTTGCTGAACCAAACTTTCTGTAGCTTAAAGCATTGCTGGGCATCTAGATGCATTTCCTGCAGGTAGGTGGGAGCTAGGCATTCCTTATCAATGCAAGAAAGTACCCATGACTGCTTCACCACATTTTTAACTCATTGACATTCAGTGAGTACTAAAGCACATCAGTACCCATCAATGACAGTTAAAGATCTTATCTCCAATGTGCTCTCCTAGGTCCTCATGGCTTTCAGGTTTATTAAGCTACTTCGCATAACAGTTAAACAACAATCAAACTCAAACTGAAACATATTACAAAGAAACTATTGTGGTTGTGAGTGCCAGCTGAGCATCTTTAAAGAGCTCCTGACAGTGTTGTGACAACTTTGATAAAATTGAATATTTAGACACAGTTTAACTTATATTTAATAGTTTTTCTGTAATTCTCATATAGCTCTTTATTACTAAGGACAGTTGCATATAAAAGGGATTGCTGCCCTATCTGTTCTGGCCGCTTGCCTACACCTGACATCACAGTTCTGTTTATGACATCACAGTCTGTTGTGGAAATAATTATGATGCCATAAATAGGTGATTATGATGTCAGGTGTAGGCAAGCAGAAAGATCAGATAAAGTCTAAGGGACAGCAACCCTCTTTCATACAACTGTCCTTGGCAATGAAGAAAAAGGGAAAGAATTTTAGAAAATGTAAGAAAAATAATCTGGAATGTATCTAAATCTCACTTTTTTTTTAAGTTTTTTTAAAGGTGTCAGGGGCTCTTTAAAGAGAACAGTGCTGTCAGGAGAGGGAAGAACCTTCAAGGGAGTGCATTGTAATAAACATTTCTGGGATTGCACTAACAGCTGATCAAACCAACTTACTACAGAAGGGTCTCTCTTTTGTCCCTACACATGACTTAAAACCATTTGAACTAGTTATTGATTTCCATCGATTTACCAGAAACTTAAACCTTAAAGCTTTTTTTGAGAAGTCAGAAATGTACAGGGGCAGTATTGGTTGTACCCCCGGCGGGGGGAGGGGGGGACCCTAATGCATCTAATGTCTTATCACAGTCACAGTCCAGTTACATTACTGATTTCTGGCCACTTTCTTCGTTTAACCCCCCCATATAATGAAACAGTACGCATATTTGAATGTGCTTGCTTAAATAGTTTTGAGGAATTAACAACTGGGGGAACAGACCGATTTATGTTGACATCTCTACAGTAGAGGCTAGAGCACTGAAAGAACTGGAATCACATTCTGAGGTTGTAATTAAGCCAGCGGATAAGGGGGTGTGGTGGTCATTATGTCTACCCAGAAATACATACAGGAGATCACTAGACAACTCAGTGAAAGTTCTTTTTATAAGAAGCTCAGGAGAGACCCCACTAGTACAGGTATTTATAAATCAGAAATGTACGTCTTTCTGTATTACTCCTTGCTTGACTGATGTATTTCACCTAATGAGCCTGATTTTTTTACAGTCCCACACCCCACGTAGGCCAGCATTTATGTTCTTCCAAAAATCTACAAGAATCTGGAAAAACCCGGGGGGCGCCCAGTAGTGGCAGGAATCAATTCCCTCACTGAACCTTTGTCCCTATTTGTAGATGCCCATATTAAAGATTTGGTGCAGAATTTAAAAGATCCTATATGAGGGATACCACTGACATGTTGGGTGTCCTGGGGGATCTTGAACTGGAAGCTGACTGGCTACTGGTTTCAATGGACATTTCATCATTATATATGAACATCCCCCATGAAGGAGGTTTGGAAGCTTTGCAACATTGGCTTAGAAATGCAGATACCCTCAGTGAGGCCAGGAAGCAGCTGTTGATAAACTGCTCTGAATTAATACTTACTAAAAACTACTTCTTGTTTCAAGGTGATCATTATTTGCAGATCAAAGGGACAGTGATGTGGGCTACATTTGCTTCCAACTACACAAACCTTTATCTCAGCCTCTGGGAAATATCAATTGTCTACAATGCCGAGATCAATCCTTTTCACCATTTGGATTGATCTTTGACATCATTTTATTTATTTATTTAAGTCTCGGAAATACAATACCTTTGAGTCAGAGACTCATTTACAAAGGCTCCACATCAGAGGGTGCTCATACAGAAAATACAGTGCACAAAGGTTTCAGGCAAAGAATACAAAATGGGAGCAAGGATATACATAATACAAAGTGAATATAATGGCAGTGAAATACAGACTTTGGCAGGAATCACAGCAACACACAAATTGCTACAGAAGGAGAATGTTTGAGGAAAACACATTGAATGGCAGTAGGATATTGTAGAAGCAATCCAAAAAGGACTTTGTTAAATATAGAGGATTAAGGAATAAAGATGGACAAAATACAGGAGATAAGAAGGAAAGTACTAGAATAGGCAGTGCACAAGGTAGAGTAGGAGAAGTACTTGGCTAAGTAGAAATGGTCTGAGTTGACTTAGTCGCCAGTAGAAGAAGAAGAATCAGCATTTATATAGCGCTTTTCATACACAGTATCCCAAAGCACTTTACAAGCAATGCTAGATTGGTAGTGAAGTGACTGAATGTGTGGTGGTGGCCATATTGCACATCATCACCCACACACAGCCTGGATAATTGCATGAACCAGTTTATGGGAAGGGGAATGCTGGCCAGGATACCGGGAATGTTCCCTGCTCTTTGCGAAGAGTGGCCTGGATTCTTTTACTTCCACCTGGACACCCACCAAGACAACACCAGGATGGGCAGAAGGGACCTCGGTTTAACGTCTCATCTGAAGGACGGCACACCCCAGCAGTACAGCACCCTCCAATACTGCACTCGGATGCCAGCGATTTTTAGGTGCAAGTCCAATCCCAGTGTGGGACGAGAACCCACGACCTTCTGGTCCAGAGGCGGATGTGCTACCAACTGAGCCACGCTGACACCTAACAAGTAACAAGTAGAGGGGAGAAATGGGGGGGGTGGAGGGCTGGGCACCTGCCCAGGCTAGAGACAGTCACAGTTGTTGGTATCAAGTAGGTGCTGATAGAGTTTGGATTTAAAAGGACCTAGCTTGGGTTCTGCCAGGACATCAGAAGGGAGACCATTTAAACCAAACAGGTACTCTATACATGAATGCCTACTTCCCTTGGGTAGTCCTACAGAAAGGGACTTGGTATGAGGCTTTGGTGGAACTCCTCGTACCATGGCGGGTAACGGTCCGAGTAAGGAGTTTCTGTGCTGAAAGAGGAGTGAGACCAAACCATATCTTTTTAGCCAGTAGGCAGGACTGGTAGGTAAGCCTGCCTTTGAAGTTTAGCCAGCTAGTTTGGTCATAGAGGTCACAGGTGTGGGTGAGACTGGTCACACCTGTGACCAGATGGCAGGCTTTGTTTAGGGTATCCTTAATTCTGTTAAGCATAGTGTCAGTTGCAGAGCCGTAGATGACAATCCCATAATCAGTTAAGGAAAGGACCAAGCTTGTTACTGCAAGGCGAAGGGCATCAGTGGTCATACAGTTCCTGTGCCTGTAGAGTGGCCCAATTTTTGTGTTCACAGCCCTACAGACTAAGTTAACATGTTCATGATAGTATAGAGAGCAGTTTTATTTATATATTTTTTTTTTACAATTTATTTATCCACCACACACACGATCTCAGACTCTCTCAGGTGGGGGCACTCAGCTTACCTCCATCCCGCCCCATCATAGACTCAGTCCTGACTCTCGGTCTGCCAAGCTCCCTCTTAGTCCAGGCATACTCACCCCCCCAGGACCACCATTCTATTCTAGGTGGATATCCTGTGACCTGAGGGAACTCCAAGGTCAGCCGGCGCATTCAACTTTGGGCATGGGGGGTAGCTCCTGGACCCCACTGTCGCCTACCAGGATTGGGCTCTTTTTCCGTGTTCTGGTTTCCCCCTGAGCCTTGGACATGCAATGGACTCTTGCACGCTGGATACGCGCACCTGCGCACCACTGTTGGATGTCCTGCCAAGGCTCTATCCCTGCTGTACTGCAAGCTTCTGGTGTAGTGACCCCAGCCTCCACTAGGGGCCACCAGAATGGCGGCCAGCCTGAGCCCCCCTCCCGGGAAAGGAGAACAGTCCTCCAGATGCTCAATCCTTTCCCATCCCTGCTGACCCCCAATGACCCAGGCTCGCTACCGAACCCAGGTCACTGGCATGGTTCGAGGTGTGGCATCCAGTGCCTTAACCTTCCGCACCACCGGGCCGGCATGAGAGCAGTTTTATTGATGACATATTTATGGAATGGCATGGTATACGGGAGGAGCTGGGAGAATTTGTGGAGTACCTGGAGGCTAGAAATCTGAATTTGAAATTCATGGTACAACGTGATGAAACTACCATGAATTTGTTGGACCTCAAAATCATCAAAAGAAGGGAAGGGAGTATTGAGACTACTCTCTTGTGTAAGGACACGGACAGGAACTCCCTTCTTCTAGCATCCAGCTGCCATCCACACCATCTAGTTGATAACATACCCAGGGCCCAACTATTAAGAACTAGGAGGAATTGCAGTAATGAAGTAGATTTTATTGTACAGTGGCTGAAAATGTGTAGTAGGTTTAAGTCCAGGGATTATGGTCATGATATTGTGGATGGAGCATTTCAACAGGTACTTGATACACAGAGAGGTAATTTGCTGTCCCCAAAGCAACCCAGACAAGAAGGCCCATGGTGGCTAAACTTTGTTACTACCTATTGCAGACAGTCTAATGAGACTGAGCATATTATAAGGGCCAATTGGAACATTCTGAGATCTGACTCTCTGTTGGTGGAAAGTACTACTTTTGCACCTCATATGGCTTAGAGGAGTGGTACCAACCTGAAGGACAGGTTGGTCCATAGTTTCCAGAGGGGGGGAAGAGGTGGAGACAATACCTGGATGCCATCCCGCCCCAAGGGAACTTTTCCATATGGAAACTGTAATTTTTTCCTTTTTTTTTTCTTTTTATGCCCCCCTCAGCTCACTGGCGCTATCACCTGACTCCCTCACCAGATGCCTTGCACCCCCAGGGACCCCCCATGGAGCCTTGGTTTACCCCTCCAGGCAGGGATGAAGCAGGGGCTCTGGTCCCCTTAGGACCCCCTCTGTACCTTCAAATCTCATACAAGTCCCACAGGAGTCACTGCAGCAGTAGGTGAGGACCAACACCAGATCCTTTTGTCGGTATTGTACTGGGGCCAATATTTTTCAAGTACACCCCCCAGAGGTTTGACATGACATGAAGGCACATGCTCTGATGTCCATCACACATCCTCCCCAAGCAGGACTCAGGCATGCTATGCCTGCAGCTTCTGCCAGAGGCCAGGCATGCACCAGGTCAGGTCCCCCCACCACGGAGGAGGTGAGCAGTCCCTTGGATGCTTGAACCTCCTTCCCCGGCCAGCCCTCTGATGGCCCAGTGTTGTTCTTGAACCTAGGGTACCAGTATCACAAGCAGTGGTGCTACCACTGCGAAGGCGGGCTGGCTCAGAAACTATAAATTTTGCAGCACCATCCTAAAACATCACACCTTTACCACTATTAATGCCCACAAAACCTATGATATGAGTGATTTCATCAGCTGTGTAACAGACAATGTGGTTTATTTAGCTACATATGTATGGGGCATTTTATATTGGAAAAGCCTCTAGACCACTTAAAGAGAGCATTGGGTCACATTTTAGGAGCATTGCGGGGGGTGACACCATGAATTTCTTGGCTATCCATTGCCTTAGAAGTAATAGACTTAGTGGAAGGGATAGAGGATATATAGGAGTAGGCGATGGTGCTGGGGCTTGTGTACACCAATTCAAATTTTGTGGGGTGGAACATGTAGCATTTGGACTGAGATGGGGAGACATCGATACCAAACTCTTATAAAGGGAGGCATATTGGATCTAGCACCTGGAAATGAGCTCAGCTCAGTGGTGCCTTTCCCAGTTAACAACTTTTAAATAAATAAAATAAAATACCCATGGGGGACTTAAAGTTACAGGACTAAATGATAAAATTGACATTATGTTTCCAGATTACCATCATCATTATTATTTGTGGCACATCTATTCAAATGAAACTTTTGCAATGCAAGACTGTAATGTTATAACTGTGGAATGTTAATTATGTCTATGGGGCTCACAGGAAGAGTAATAACAAAAATGTTTTTTATATTTTTTTTAGGTCTGTGATGCTCTATAGATTTCATTAGTATTTGTACTGTGAAAATCAAAAATTGCAACCAATGGTGCTTATCATCTTCTGCCTTTTTGTAAACACTAACAACATCAAACAACATTTTTTTTTAAATTAAATTTTGCTTTCTTAGATTTGTTGATGTATAGTTGTAGAAATGCTATTATTTAATAGCTGTGACATTATTTAAGTAGATTTAAGTACTGATGTAGTATTGTCTGACACTTTGCATTTATCACATGATTTTTTACGACTGTAGGAGGAGCCTATAGGAGTATTGCATGTACGAAAGGAGTGATGTCATGTTTTCTGTCCGTGGAACTGACTGAAGGTGTAAATAGTCTCCTCCGCCTTACCCTCCTCCAAGAACTGTTTTCCACCCTCAAATAAATACGTTTTCATGTTAGTCAATGGTTGCAGGATACTATTTTCTTTCTTAAATGGGTGGTACAAGAACTGGAACCTGAGTAGTGGGAGGCAGCATTGCTTTTTTGGGGGAAGCAAGGTCCACCCCACCTCCAACCAAGAAGCTCCAAAAGGTCCATCCCACCTCTTTTTTTATTCATGTGGGAGGGGCATGAGGTGGATCCATCATCCTGAAAGAAGACTCACATGTTTGGGATGTGGACCAAGGAACAGAACAATTCTGTGGAGTTCCTTGTATTTTGTTAAGGACTAGAACAGAAGATACTTAAAATGCCCTCAAACTGACTTAAAAACCCTTGGAACAAATTATTATCAGAGTCACCTAGTGTCTCAAAAGGAAAGACTAAGAAGTGTCTAAAAACTAAGGAAAATGGACAGCTTTCAGGTATTTCTTAAACATTTATATACAAAAAACAAAGTTCAGCTTTTGGGATTAACAATATTTGTTTATCATATTCTATATATCTATATATATATATATATAATACAAAATCACATATAGCCCACACAATGCAAAGCATCATGGACTGCATATGCAAATCACCTAGAATGTTATGCTGGTCCAACTTTAAGCAGAATTGCATGGTGCCGAAAGGCCTCTCACACAGTTTGCAAAGGGTGCTAACAGAAGACATAGACACGTGTTTCGTCTCACCAGGACTCATCAGTATGCCTCGTCTGTTTGACACCCCAGTGGAATGGACTCAGCTACCCTAGAGGCAGTGTGTGCTTGGATATATTGTGGTGAACCCATTAAAATAAAAAACTATTTAAAGACAAAGAACCTCTATGCTTAAGCACTGAGGGCAAGGAGTTACCACAAAGGGCATTTGGCTGGGAAGCCAAGTTTCAAGAAAATACAAAATCACATATGCCCACACAATGCAAAGCATCATGGACTGCATATGCAAATCACCACAGAATGTTATGCTGGTCCAACTTTAAGCAGAATTGCATGGTGCCGAAAGGCCTCTCACACAGTTTGCAAAGGGTGCTAACAGAAGACATAGACACGTGTTGCATTGTGTGGGCATATGTGATTTTGTATTTTCTTGAAACTTGGCTTCCCAGCCAAATGCCCTTTGGGGTAACCCTTGCCTCAGTGTTTGCGCACAGAGGTTCTTTGTCTTTTAAATAGTTTTTTATTTTAATGGGTTCACCACAATATATCCAAGGCACACTGCCTCTAGGGTAGCTGGTCCATTCCACTGGGGTGTCAAACAGACGAGGCATACTGATGAGTCCTGGTAGGACGTAAACACGTGTCTATGTCTTCTGTTAGCACCCTTTGCAAACTGTGTGAGAGGCCTTCGCACCATGCAATTCTGCTTAAAGTTGACCAGCATAACATTCTTGTGGTGATTTGCATATGCAGTCCATGATGCTTTGCATTGTGTGGCATATGTGATTTTGTATTTTCTTGAAACTTGGCTTCCCAGCCAAATGCCCTTTGGGGTAACCCTTGCCTCAGTGTTTGCGCACAGAGGTTCTTTGTCTTTTATATATATATATATATATATATATATATATATATATATCCATAGTAGTTTGTCTTTTTAGTAGTTTCAAAATCTTGCATTGGTGTTACTAATGCATTTAGAAATATATATTTTTAATTGTCTTTACAGATAACCTTGAAAGCATTGCTATTACTAATGCATTTAGAAAAACATTGTTTTAATTGTCTTTATAGATAAATCATGTATGTTCATGTGAGGGCACATTTTTGGGGGGATGGGGTTCAGATTATTTTAATCATGGGCATAGTACTTTGTAAACACAGTCTGTGATGAAGTATATTTTTCTTCTTAAGTTTGAGAAAGCTATTAGAAGTAGAATGGGTTAAACACTTCCTGGAACTTCCTGCATAACAAGTTCCCCATGGCACTTCACAGCATTTGACATCAACATCCTAAGAGCAGTTAGTATGATACTTTACAGGACATTGCATAACAAGAGGCCTAGCCTTCCCTTTTTCCAAATAATATACCAACTTCATTCTCAGGCAGGCAGTCCTAGGCTACTGTTTGTATTCTACTGAATCTTCTTAAAGGAAAACTGCATGTTAAAATCAGGAATAATATGTATTACTACTACCTGTTTTGAGTTCTCACTTCAATTCAGTGTTTTGTTTCTGGCTAGGCTGTTAGAGGAGGTTTTTCTAATTTTCCCTGGGTATTTTATGACGTATGTGGGCTGTCATTCAAGTTTGTTTTCAAACAACATGAAGTCTTGCTATATTATAACATATGCAGTATAACCCCAGGTTAGAACTGCTCCGGAGGTGAAAGAGTTAACTTTCCATGCAGGGCATGGAATCTTGAGCACAAGCTCAGTTGAACACTCTGTCTGTTGAAGCTCAAACTTAAACTGTCAGATTCTTTACTCCGCTTCACTGAACAGTCGCTCCGGAGATTCCTCCTGCTGCTCGGTTCGTTTGTCGGTTTTAAAGTGTAATTCTCGGTTTATTTTACCGAAATTTAACCGCAATCATCGGTTCATGCTCTGTCTGTGGTATTGTAAGTAATAGACAGGCTTATTTATTATTTTTTCTTCTGTGTGGAACTTGTAAACGTCTTTTTCGGTTCGGTTTGAACCGATCAGATGGGTTTTAAAATTACCTTCTAGTCCTTTAGAGTGCGGTTCCCAGTTCTTATCGGTTCTAAAAAAAACGGATTTTATTACGTTTTTTTCCACAACCCGTGACACGGTTGGGAACCGATAAGAGAGTCTTGCTTGGTGGATTGCCATTAACGGGCAAGTTTTGTTAGGCTGGCACTGTGTCTGAGAAACCCAAAAGAAAAACCGGACCCACTGGGTTTCAGCACTGTGGTCTCTGTGGGGAAGCCTTTGCTAAGGCTGACCCACACACCATTTGTGTATATTGTCTGGGGTTTGACCACCTCAATGCAGACTGCTAGATTTGTAAGAATTTTCCTGCTGCCACCGTGGAAAAAAGAGTTGGTAGGCTGCTAGGAAAGGAGGCCAAAAGTCCACTGACCCGGATGGCTAGCCCGGTTCGGTTCCAACCGAACCTGAGGGAGTGCCCTCTGACCAGGGCGATACTTCCTCAGGCAAATGAAGAGCCAGCTCTGAGGAGCCGGTTCCAACTAAAAGGACTAGAAGGTCAGCTAGTTTGGGGCCAAAAGTTCTTTCTCCAACTGCTGAGGAAATAGCCAAAGCTATTCAAATTGTCCAGTCTCATTCCCCAGTTCCCTCCGAACCGGCACCATTAGGGAAGCGCCCGGTTCGGTCGGTTCCCGCGGTTCAAGATTATGATTTTGAGGATTTTTATGAACCGGGGGAAGGGAAGGAGGAGTACAAGGAGAGTGAGTGTGATTTCGAAAGTCTGGATGTGCTCATTGAACCGGACATCTCTCCAGACAGACCCTCAGGAGTGTCCCTCCCAGGCTATCTGAGTCCCCTTCTCATTTTTGTTTTACAAGAAAGTTGTTGAGACTCTACAACTCCTTGTTGAGGAAGCTGTTGATGATCAAGAAGAGCCTGATTTTGTGGAAATTATGGATATTCCAGAGTTTAGAGACTGTCTATTCCCTTGCATAAATCTTTTAGGAAACAGACAGTAAAATTTGAAAACTCCTCATTCTATCCTCCCTGTGGATAAAAGGATGGACAAGAGGTATGCTTTATCAGGCTCTGATACGGAGTTCCTATCCCAGCAGTGCAGCCATGTGGGGTAGTGCAGGCTGCAGCCTGTGACAAGGCTAATATTCCTCTAGCCTCTCACCCTTCTGAAAAGGATTCCAGGAGGATGGATGCCATGCAAAAATCAGTACATGGCAGCATCTTTGGGACTCAGACAGGCAAATTATATGGTTCCACGCAGCTAGGTACCAGAAACCAGGTGAGATACTGTCCTGGCCCTAGCGAAAACAGGCCCCTGACCAGCTTGCCAGGGAGCTGAAGCAGGTGGTTGTGGATGGTATTGAGGCATCCAAGGTGCAATTTCATGCTGCAGTAGACTCTAATGATGTTTCATCAAGAGTCATGGTTACATCTGTGTTCTTCTGCAGAATGGCCTGGCTCAGATGTACTGCCCTGTCACAGGATACTCAGTCTAAGGCTATGGATTTTCCTGTTGTGGGAAATTCTCTGTTTGGGGAGCAGACAGAGAATTATATGAAGAAAATGGATGAGTATAGGACCACCTATAGGAGTGTACAGGCCAAAGAAAGGCAAGTCACTCCTCAAAGGCAGCATATCAGTGGCAGGGGCAGGCCTTTTCATAGGCTGTTTTACCAAGCCCAGGCCTCCTCTTCTGCTTATGCCCAGAGGGGGTTCTTTAGAGGAAGGGGCAGAAGGGGTTCTAGTAAGCCTGCTTCTACCGCTCAACCCAAAGCCCCTGCAAAACAGGCTCCCTGATGGGGTAGCCAGGCCGATTCTCCACTACCGTTGTGGGGTGGCTTACTTTGTCCAGGACTGGAAGTCTTTAACATCAGACAAGTGGGTCCTGAAGTAGGTCTAGGACTGGTTCTCAACTTCAAAAATTCCAAGATGAGAGCCAGGTCTTTCCACCTGCAAACCCTTCAGAGGCACTCTGCCCTGGAACATAAGTTTTTCCTCCTGGCTCTCAGAGCCGTGGAAAAGGTTCCACCCATACACCAGGGCAAAGGGTTGTACCCAGGTACTTCCTTATCCAAAATGACAGGAGAATGGCGGCCCATCCTGATCTCAGGTATCTAAACAAGCACCTTTAAAACCAAAATTCAAAATGGTGACCCTGGGGATTATTTTATCCTCTCTAAGGCCAGTGGACTGGCTAGCCTCCCTGGACCTCAAGGATGCCTACTTCCATGTTCTCATCAGAAGCTCCCATCGAAAGTACCTCAGATTCAAACTGCCCTCAGGCCATTACCAGTTCAGAGCAATGCCCTTCGGCCTCACCTCGGCCCCAAGAGAGTTCACAAAATGCCTGGCAGTAGCAGTTGATCATCTAAGAAGGCAAAAGATTGCCATCTTTCCTTATCTGGATGACTGGCTTATTGTAGGCCAGTCTCCAGAGCAGGTCAAATTACATTTACAAGTAACCCAGCAACTGCTTACATCTCTAGGTTTCCTTCTCAATTTTCCAAAGTCAGTTCTGGAGCCTGTCCAGTTTCTCACCTTCATAGGCGCAGAACTGAATACAAAAGAAGCCAGAGCCTTCCTTCCTCTGGAAAGAGCAAGGACCCTGGTGTCTCTGGCCTCCTCTTTCACCCTGCAGGTCTCTCGACCAGCAAGGCATTTTCTACAGCACCTGGGGCACATGGCTGCTTCTACAGCAGTTGCGCAGGGAGCGAGATTTCAGATGAGGGACATTCAGTTCCATTTGAGAGCCTTTTGGTCTCAAAGGACAGATCCCCTCAACCAAATTGATTCCAGTGACCTCGAACCCTGATCCAGGCCCTTCAGTGGTGGCAGGATCAGAACAATCTGAGACAGGGGTTCCTTCACTCCCCAGTCTCATTCCTGACCCTTACTACAGATGATCCTCTTGGGGTGGGGAGCTCACATGGGCACCTTTTCCACCCAAGGGCTGTGATCCTCAGGAATCCCTGCTCCACATCAATTTGCTGGAACTCAGAGCAGTTTTTCTAGCACTCCAGGTTTTTTTCCACATCTGTCCAGAACAAGGTGGTTCAGGTCAGAACAGACAATACCACTACAATGTGGTACATCAACAAAGCAAGGGCACCTGGTCTATGGCCTTGTGCACCAAGCAATGAAGTTGTGGTCTCTGGCTTATTCTCTGAACGCCTCCCTTACAGCAGTTCACCTCCCAGGTAAGGACAATGTCCTAGCGGATGCTCTCAGCAGGATTTCCAAGGGCCATCATGAATGGGCACTGGATCCCCTAGTACTGGAGGTAGTATTTGCCAGATTGGGCACCCCGCAAATAGATCTCTTTGCAGCCCCAGACAATCACCAACTTCCCCTTTTTTGCTGCAGGCCCCCAGTGTTGGGCTCAGTCCCTCTGGATGCCTTCCTCCTCAGTTGGGAAGGGAAGTTTGTCTATGCTTTCCCTTCCCCCTTCTTTTCAAAGTGCTAGTCAGAATCAGATCTCAATCCTGCAAGATGATCCTGATTGCTCCAGATTGGGCCAGGCAGCCCTGGTACCCACTCCTCATGTCCTTAGCAGTCCACTCTCCCCTGTGTCTTCCCAGGAATCACAACCTGTTAACCTGTGCCCAGGGGAGAGTTTGGTATCCAACTCAAATCTCTCAATCTCAAAGCTTGGCTCTGAAGAGTTACAGTTTGCTGACCTACACCTGTCTCAAGGTTTTATTGGATATTTTGAAGGTCTCTAGAAGCCTCTCCACCAGGGCTACCTATAATTCAAAATGAAGAGGTTTTCCATATGGTGTGTGGAAAGATATTCTCCAGAATCTGCAGGTGTGCCCACGATCCTGGATTATTTGGCATTTGAATTCCTTGGCTGAGACCAGCTACCCTAAAAGTGCACTTGGCAGCTGTGTCTGTCTTCTTATCAGCAGGTAAGCCCTTCTTTATCAGCTCACCCTGTGTTCTCCGTTTTTTAAAGGGTTGTTTCACACCAACCTCCGCTCAGGGACCCTGCCCCTGCTTGGGATCTTAATATTTGCATCGCTTCAGTTTATGCAACCCTTTTGAGCCATTGTCATCAGCAGAGCTTAAGTACTTGACTTGGAAACTGTGTTTCTGGTAGCCATCACCTCTGCCAGGCATAAGTGAGCTACAAGCCTTGTCATTGGAGCCTGATTTTATCTCCTTTCATAGAGGTAAGGTGGTCCTCAGGGACTAACGGAAGTTTTGCCAAGGTGGTTTCAGACTTTCACCTTAATCAATCCATGTCTCTTCCTGTGTACTTCACTGACCATTCCTCCTCTGGTGAAAGGAGATTACACAGCTAGATGTAAAGAGCCTTAGTTACTATATAGAACGTATTTTCAAGGGCCAGGTTCAATCCTCCAATTGTTCCTCACTTATGGTGAGGTTGAAAAGGAAACCTGCCACTAAAAGATCCATTGTCAGGTGGATTGTCTCTGTATCCAATTCGTTATGAAAAACTGGGTAAGGTTCCTCCATCAGGCCTGAGGGCTCACTCTACCAGAGGTACAGCTGCGCTCTGGCTGCTGCCAGGGACATTCCTGTCCTAGAGATACGTCGAGCAGCTACCTGGAAAACAGTTTACACTTTTACTGCTAATACTCTTGGTTATCCAGGCTAGGAGTGATGCTCGATTTGGCACAGCTGTGCTTCAGAGCCTATTTCCCAAGTAGGTTTTGGTCCTCCTCCATGGAGGTACTGCTGTGTATAGTATATGTCATAATATAGCAAGACTTTCATGTTGTTTGAAGAAAAATTACTACCTTAGTAATGTTGTTTCTTCTAATGGAGTCTTGCTATTATGACCTCCCCCAGCCTGCCCCTCTCATAACCTCTATTTTTTGGGATGTGGGTGGGCAGTGCAATGTTGGCACTTCACTGATGCCCACTTTATTTTCACCCTTCTGGGTGCTTAGGTGTTATACTTAATTTTTTTTCTTGAATCCCCTGACTTGAGTCTTTGCTTTGGGATCTAGAACAAAAAGGTGTTTTTGTAGTTAGTAGCCAGTGGCTAGTGTAGGTTTATGGCTTCCACACAGAACCTTAGTGAGTTTTTGCTCGTAAAGATCTGACAGTTTAAGTTTGAGCTTCAACAGACAGAGTGTTCACCCAAGCTCGCACTCAAGATTCCATGCCCTGCATGGAAAGTTAACTCTTTCACCTCCGGAGCAGTTCTAACCTGGGGTTATACTGCATATGTCATAATATAGCAAGACTCCATTAGAAGAAACAACATTGCTAAGGTGAGTAATTTTTTCTTATTGCATCTTCTCCAAGTTAGTCTTCACAGCGTACCCGTTGGTTTGATGTCTAATAGCCCCTACAGCAGGCAAGTGTCTTGTTACAGTGTTTTGCTTAGCCACAGCAGAGAAAAAAAACCCACTGCAGCCAGGATTCACAGTGCTATACAATATACTATAGAAAGTTACATGTTTAAACACATACACATACACGCGCGCACACACACACACACACACACACACACCCCAAGCAGAACACAGCTGGATAAGGTACAAGTATTTAGGAAACTTGTCATACTTACCCAGAGTCTAGCAATGTGAATCCTGGCTATGACTATAGGTGTTTACAACTAAATGACAATAACCACATTTGCTTGACTTGCAAATAGGTAGGCATTTGTGTCTAATTTCTGTTTGATTTACTGTAGGTTACACATAGAATCTGATCCAGAAGCAAATGATTTGATACCTTTTAATGGACCAATATAGATGTAACAACAAGAACAAAGTGTTCTAGCTTTCAGACCAACCCGTCCTTCTTCAGAAGCCTAATGGCCATTGTTTAGAAAAAAACAATACTTTTAACAGCTAGATCACACAGAAAAAACAGAAAAAATCCCCATTGGTTTAAAATACTCATTTAAAAAAATACAGATGATAATGTCAGAGAAGTTTAACAGTACCATATTACCTTCAGTCAGGAGGTTCCCAGGGTCAATCAAAGGTGCTTGGTGCAAAACACATACAAACAATCCTACTGCATATACATTTAATTGACATAAGATAACACTGCTGGAGCAGATGACTCTTAAATCAAGCTATGAGTGTCGTAGTGTATAATGATGTGATTACTGAAAAGCAACCCCCACCCAGATTAAAGACATACTAAGAATGTCTTAGGACTCCAAGAAGTTTCAATGTATGCATTATAGACAAGAAATTACCAGTAAAGTTGTCTTAAAAATATCAGTACACACTGTATGATGTGTAAAATTTAGCTGGACCTATCATCCAGCTGTACTCTCCAGCTAGATATCATGCTCCATAATTTCAAAAACCTCTAGTATAGTGACAGGACTTTAAAAATGATAATTTAAATATAAATTGACAGTATTAGTGTCAAACAAAAAACTGTAGTCGAGGACCACCAAGGAATTAAGACCATGTAATCTGATATGTACTGATGTCAATATACACTGAGAATTTAACAACTTGGTGTACCAGAAGTGTCTAAGGAATCTGAAAAAGTGATACAAATTTAATTTCTTTCCTCCTCTCACACAAACACATACATCCACCCCACCCCACATCCTCATAATGCGGGTGGGGGTAACTAGTTTTAAGGAGATACTCTCTTGCCCTCTCTCCTTCCTCACACACACACACACACACACACACACACACACATCTTAATGAACCTTTATCACACCAGTCACTGCAATTGTTCCCAAAGGAATCTCAACTTGCCATGAAATCTTAAGTAAAAAGGGCTCATGTATCCTAATACCTACAGAGCAAAAATGTGACCCCATTTAACTGTACTCCTGGCACGAGCAACACTTCCAAGGATTCTGGATGGAACTACAATGAAATAAAACTGCCACCCTCCCCAGGATAAGGTTACTACAAGTAAATATAAAGTATGTGTGTAATACCAGAGGTCAACATACCTACATTTCCACAAATCACTACAATATTACCCTAATGTAAAAAGATCTGTCCAGGACCCCTATGCAAATGAGATATCACACCCCAATATGTACAGAGTTAAAAAAATATGTGACAGTCTATGATAACACTCCTGTATGTACAGTAACAGGCTAGGTAATCTGAATATGGTGCAATGGAATCAACCCCACTCCAGAGCAAAGATAAAAAGTAAGGAGGAATTAATATCCATTATGTGTGTGAAGTAAGAGTAGTAATACACTGTAACTTCATGTATCTAAATATAGGCCTACCTCAATGTGACAGCAAGCCCCACACTGGTTATATCACGTACCTCACAACACATACCCACACACATACATACTCACATGCACCCACATCCCACACATGCTGAAGTCCTATAATATGCCAGTCTGAAGAAGAAGTCTGTGGATGTCAGTTTCTGTAATGTCCCAAGAAACCCAGATCAACGTTCATCCCATCTGCTACCATATTAAGATGTAAAATAAGTTTAATCTCAAAAAGCTTGTCTCTGTTGTGTGTTTTAAAGATTTCCTTTAAGTCCAATTACTGACATATCCGAAGTTGAGTGGTCAGGCTAGACAAGGTTCCCCACTGGTTTTTCAGTCTCTTTTTTTCTAATAGTATGGTTCAAAGGTAGTTCATCCTAGTGTGGAGCTTGGCTTGTCTCTAATATAGCCTGTTTGTGGACATCTTTTGCACTGAATGAAATAAACAACATGTCATGATGTGCATGTATAACTCCCATGCACCTTGAATTGTCTGTTTTGAGATGTAACCACATAGTCCGAGGTGGAAATGAGCTCACAAGTCTTACAGGTGCGTTGATTGCAGGGTCGAGTGCCATTGTGTGACATGGTATTCTGTTCTGGTGAAAGCTTGCTCCTAATAATGCTACACAGATAGAAGTACAGTTAAACAGTGTCACATTTTTACTCTGTAGGTATTAGGATACATGAGCCCTTTTACTTAGGATCTCATGATAAGTAGAATTCCTTTGGGGAACAATTGCAGGACTGATGAATGAATAGTTCATTAAGAGTGTGTCTGTGTGTATGAGAAATCTCCTTAGTGTTGTTACCCCCCCGCATTATGGGGATGTGGGTGGGTGTAGGGTGTATTGTTTGTGAAGAGAATGAGAGAAATTACATTTTATCACTTTTTCAGATTCCTTAGATACTTTGGCACCAAGTTGTTAAA
Source organism: Neoceratodus forsteri (assembly GCA_016271365.2). Taxonomy (NCBI): domain Eukaryota; kingdom Metazoa; phylum Chordata; order Ceratodontiformes; family Ceratodontidae; genus Neoceratodus; species Neoceratodus forsteri. The sequence goes on along the minus strand of CM028132.1, from coordinate 200,442,947 downwards.
TTTTCAGTATATTGACATCAGTACACATATCAGGCTCATGGTCTTAATTCCTTGTGGTCCTCGATCAGGAGTTTTGTTTGACACTAATATCTGTCACTTTATATTTAAATTATCATTTATAAAGTCCCTGTCACTATACTAGAGGTTTTTGAAGTTATGGGGCATGATATCTAGCTGGAGAGGACAGATGGGTGATAGGTCCAGCTAAGTTTTACACGTCATACAGTGAGCACTGATGTTTTTAAGACAACTTTAGTGGTAATTTCTTGTCTATAATGCATGCATTGAAACTTCTTGGAGTCCTAAGACATTCTGGCCCAGATATTCAAAAGGGTTGCGCCATGCGCAAAAGGGCTGCGCCTGCGCAACTCCAAAAATGCGCCATTCTGCAATATTCAGAAGGGGCCAGTTGCGCCACCGAAAACATGCTGAGCAACAGCGCAATGGAAATGAAGGCATGCACAACCGAGAAGGCGGGTCCATGTCAAAGTGCGCAATCGCGATATCCGAACACTTTGCGCATGCGCTAAGAGTGGCGTAGCCGGAAGTTGCTTGCAGTACCGGACGGAGCCAAATAAAAGGCTCAAGGAAGCAGCGAAGAACCCTAGCAGGCCGCAAACTGGGGGAGAGAGACAGAGAGAGAGAGAGAGAGACAGGAGCTGGAAGGGCAGAGAGGGACAGTGGGTCCAGGAGGACAGAGAGGCCAGTGGGGGGTGCCCAGTGCAGTGGAAGCAGCAGTGGGGGCAGCGGGGGAACACAGGAACAGCAGCCGGGGGGGCAGAAGCCAGGGAGATGGACAGTGTCAGCTTCCACATGGAAGCTGTAATGAGGGGGGTGAGACACCATGCTGCAGGGGGACGTGGCCACGGAGGGGCCCGTTGGCGGTATGCCCCCGACAGGCGGTATCGTGCCCGCATCAGCTTCGAGCTGTACACAGATGTCGAGATTGTGGCCCGGTACCACCTGAACAGGGCAATACTGAGACGGCTCTGCGAGCTGTGCAGTGATGTGATGCAGGCACCCTCACGACGGAGTCATGCTCCTGTCCGTGGAGACCAAGGTGACAGCCTGCATGTGCCTGCTCACCACGGCACCTTCCAGAGGCCGACAGGGACACCACAGGCATTACACAGTCGGCCATGTCACGATCCTCACCTAATTCCTCAGCGCACTGCTGTCTCATGCTGCGGAGTACATCCATTTCCCCAGCACCGCTGCAGAGCGTATAACAAACATGCAGGAGTTCCACAGGTAGCACATATGCCTGGCATGCTAGGGGCCAGACTGCACCCATGTGGCCATTCACATGCCACCTGGCCCTGTCGGCCAGGCGATCGGAACCGGAAGGGCTTTTCCAGTGTCAACTGCCAGGTGGTGTGTGATGCCACTGGGCGATTATCACTGTCTGTTCCAACACCTGGCGGAGCACATCGATGCCTTCATATGGCACCAGTCTGCACTGTGCCATCGATTCGAGAGGGAACATCCCCACGGGTCATCTAGTGGGTGAGTACAATGCATGGGAATGCAAACTCTGTGCAAGGGTGGAATGACACAGGTGCCATGGTAGTGGCACACAAGGATATGGGCAATATGGACCTGACATGACACTGATCTCCACTATCTCCACACAGGTGACTGCAGATACCCACTCCATCCCTGGCTGCTCACACCATACCGCGCCCTACCTACCCCAGCGCAGCTAGGTTTCAATGAGGGCATATGCCGCAACACGTAACATCATAGAGTGGGTGTTTGGGATGCTCAAGGCGCACGCTCGATGCCTGGACACCTCCAGTGGAGCCTACAGTACAGCCCCAAAAGGCCTGTGGATATTCCCTGGCCTGTTGCATCCTGCACACATGGCCAAGGACCATGGGATAGCCGTGACAGGTCCAAGAGGGGACAGCGATGGGGATGCCAGTGGCGCCCGGTGATGTGGGTGATGAGCAGCCCCCTAGGACGGAGGGACCGCCGACTGACCCGGCAGGCCCAGCTGCACCGGGACACCATTGCAGAAGAGCACTACGCCCAACACAGGTAAGTCAAGGGGACATGTGCAGGCAACACTGTCCATGCGCAAACCACAGGCACACAGGGGAACACACCGTGCATGAAGGTCAGGGGAGTTGAAGGTTCCAGGCATATCAACACACCATCAGAGAGGGGGGAGCACTCATATGGACACACACACACCAGGCAGCATACATGGGCAGCCTCTGGCACTGCGAAATGACATTGCCAACACACAGCACCACCAACCACCCCCACCACCTGGACTGTCCATGCACGTGTGTCAGGACCTGGGCACCCTTGCACCTTGGTGTACAGTGCAATGCAGGCATCATCATGCACACGCACCTGTGGACAGCAGTTGGGAGAGGTGAGGTGGTCCGTGTGTCAGCTTGGTGGAGCAGAGCACCCAGCAGTGCACTGCCCACCATGACACACATTGCACACAGGGCAGCACCAGACAGGGCCTGCACTGGGAGACAGTTCAGTCAGGTAGCACTGTCCACGGCCTGCACGGATGCGTGGGCGGCCCGCCATAGCCCAGCAGCACTGGCAGGCTGAGCAGGGTCACATCGGGTGGCGCTGGTGCACCACCAGGGGTCCCACCGCGTCGAACGCGACCTTGCCCGCTGACAGGGTCTGCATCCTGCCAAACAAACTTGCACCAGGGGTGCTCAGGATGCCCACAGCAGAACCCGGCATCGGCAGGCCTGGTGTCGCATGACTACGGGAGCAGGGAGTGAAGGCGCACTGTGTGGGGTGTGTGGTACAGGGGCACTCTGACAATGGCAACCAATGCGTCCGTGCGACGAGAACCACTGCCTGGGTCAGCCTGTCAATGGCAGCGGTCACATCCGTCCGCTCAGGACCAGCTCGGCTCGGTCCGAGCACACTCTCTGCTATGCCGCTCCACGGACACAGACGGTGCCTCCACGGACCTTTGCAACCCGCCCCTGCAGCTGCACCGAGTCCTGCAGCAGGCGGTGTGCGCCATCCAATGGGTACTGTGCCCCAATGGCATCGGGCAGGACTTAGGTGTGGATTCGGTCCTGGTGCACAGCACCCTTGAGGGTGGGCGCTGTTCAGCCAGGACCAGGTATGGACGGATCAGAGGCGGTGGACATGTGCCACTGCTGGACACTGTACCCCCAGACCTGGTGTAACTGCTGCTGCCGCCCTCCACTGCTGGAGCCCCAGGTCCACCTGTTTCACCTCCGTGCTGACAACGGTGCCAGACACCTGCACAGCCACCGGTGCTGCCCCACGGTGCTGACAGGCACAGCCTGGGACTGTGCCAGCATGCTGGTACACAGGTGTGAACCAGGAAGGCCCAGGGGCATGTGCTGGCCTCCCATGTGTCCGTCATGGGACACACACCTCATCACTGCCCATTGCAGGCCTGCTTCATCAATGGTGCGGGTGCGTGCCACTGCCAGGGCACAGCATGCTGGCATACCTGCATGCCAGACTGCTGTGACACAGGCTGTGCACCCCTGCACCCGTATCACTGACACCGGAGTTGTTGGCCCAGCGTGCATGCTGCGTAGTGCCTGCAGGCTGGTGGTGGAGGTGGATGTTCTCCTCCACGTCCAGCAGGTCTGCCTCACTGTCTGGACCCACCACCACCACCGCCTCCTGCAGATGAACAGGATCTGTAACAGAAGAGAGTACATGTGAGTGCATGTGAACAACAGCCCCCCCAACAACATCACCATGTCATACCTGCAGTGATGGGCTTCCACCTGTCTGGATCCTCCGCCTGGTACGCCCGCACTGGCACTCGGCTGCATGGCCGTGACCAGTGTCTCCTCTGTAGGGGTCGGCTGCAACACCACTGGTGGGCCCCACCAGTGCCAGCATCGTCACCACCCCTGAAGGCTGCCACCTTCTCCTTCAGCCTCCTGTGGTCAGTCCCATCTCTTTTCCTGCATTCCTGCACGGACGCTGGTGGCTCGGCAGGTTGACGGCCCGAGCTACCCTCTCCTACGTGCAGCTGCATCGCTCCTGAGGGTGCCTCTGTCCACTCAATGTTGGCTCATCCTCCAGGTAGGCCTGGAAGAGGGCCTCTGTCTCTGCCGTGGTGAAGTTCGGCCTCCTCCTACACCCACCGTCCCACACCCTCAGCTTGGCTCTTGGTCAGTCATGGTGATCTGTATGGGTGAAGTGGACACCTGTCACTGTGCAGTCGACAGTATTTCCCATGAGCATAGTTGCCGGCCTGGGGGCAGAAGCCCCTCGTTTCCTTTCCACATGGTAGATACTGATAGAAAGGGTGCCCATTGTCCCTTTCTGGCGCCTTTCATGCTCAGCCCCTCAGCCTTTATCATCCTCTCGCCCATGAGCATTGTCCTGAGCATCACACAGCATGTAACTCACCTCTCACCTGCAGTAACCAAATCTGGCCAGCACAACCCACAGTCGCATTTTTTATAGCGCAACACATGCAAATGAGGTGTGTCAACTTAATGACATGCTAATCGCGCCTACCGCGCCTTTGAATGGCTGATCGGATGATTTGCATATGTCGGGCTGAATATCGCGATTGCTCTTTGCGTACGGAAGGTCCGGCTGAGCCAATGGCGAGGTTTGTGGCTGCGTGCCACACCGCATTGCACATGCCCAGACAGCGATGCATGCGCCTATCGCTGCCGCAGACCTGCTGAGCGCGATAGGCGATTCAGGGCCATGGCCACCATTGTGCCAGTGGCGCTACTGCACTGGGCACTATATGGCTGTGGCACTACCGCGCCGATAGTCCACTGTGGCACTGGTGCTCAGCTTGGCAGTCACGCAGGGATGCCTATATCCCATGGCGCTGTGCGTAGCCTTGCGTCATTGCCGTGACTCTGTATGTCCTCTGACCCCTGGCGCTGTTGGCATGCCGTAGGAGTACGTCCCTATTGCGCTGTCCGGGTGACAGCGCCATGGAAGTGATGGCGCTGTTCAAACAGCGCGATTGGAGCCTGTGGTGGTCTATTGTGCAACAACTCCCACGGGGTTACGCGCAGCTGGTGCCATTGCCTGCTGTAAAGTTGGTGCCATGGCTAGGAGGAGGGCGTCCTGGAGCCAGCTTGAAGTGGCTAACCCAGGCTCCTAGTGGAGCCCCACTGTGAGGCACTGTATGGTGAGGCCCCTCACCATGCCTAGGACCCACGTGTGGCAGCGGGTGGCCACTGACTGGTGGAGGTCACTGGCCGGAGCCGGTCTGCTGAGCAGTGCCGCACCGTACAGTGACCTCCGCCGGAGGGAGCCGGAACTCTGACGCTGCTGGGTGCTCACGTGCCAGGTGGGGCGTGGTGCCTAGGCCAGGTGGAGTGACCATCTATGCACCTATATTCTCTGTAGGGGTGTGCGTGGTGCTTGGGTGGCTGTGCATGGTGTGTCAGTGTGTGCAGCTGTACGATGGTTGGTTATGGCTGTGTGGGCAGGCACTCTCACTGGGGCAGGGGCACTCTGCTTTGAGTCACACTGATGTTTGTCTCAACATATGTCTCCCACAGGCCGGATTGGGAGGACACAGGACCAGGGTGACATAGGCCATGCCAGGCCCGGTGCCGGGGGTGTTATGCTCCAACAGCAGCAGCAGCAGCAGCAGCAGCGTCAGACCCAGCTGCTGGAGGAGTGTGAGTATCATTACTTCATGGATGCTATTGCATGCTGGGGGGGCAAGACCACCAGCCATGCGGGACACAACCAAAGGGGAGGTCATGATTCCACTATACAAAACACTAGTGAGTCCCCACACTGGAGTACAGTGTACAGTTCCGGAGACCATACCTACGTATGGACATGGACTGGGTGGAGGGGGTTCAGAGGAGGGCCACATGGATGGTGCATGGATTGCATCACAGGTCTTATGCAGACAGGTTGACAGAACTGAACATGTACTCCCTGGAGGGGAGGAGGGTGTGGGGATATGATGGGGACATACAAGTATCTTACAGGGGGGAACAGAGTGCAGGAAAACAATGTTTTTAAGCGTAAAGGATGTTCCAGGACTAGAGGGCATGGGACGAAGTTGGAGGGGGGATGATTCAGAGGAAACATGAGGAAGTATTTCTTCACAGAATGGGTGGTGGACAAGTGGAACACCCTGCCAGAGGAAGTGGTGGGGGCTGACTTGGTCACGGGATTTGTGAATGCATGGGTTAGCCATAACGGAATTCTGGAGGTCAGGGGTAAGAGGGAATGGACTTATAGGACAACAGAGTGAACGTACAAGGTCAAATGGACAGACTGGGTGTCCCATAGGCCCTTATCTGCCGACACTGTCTATGTATCCATGTATGTAGGCATGACACAGGTGACCTGCATCACAGTGCAGTATCACGGCACGTCTGTGTATGCATCACTGGTGGTCCAGGCATGCACTGGGCACATAGCTGTGTAACTGGCATCGCACCACGTTGCCACATCACTTGCCAGCCTAGTTCGTACTGTGATTGACGTGGGCAGTGTGTGTGGGCGGTGGTGTGCATAGCTGGTGCTGCCTGTTTGTGATGGCCATGTGTATGTTCACTGTGGGTGGGTGCATGCCATCACAGGTGCGGGACATTGGGCTATATGGCTTGCAGGTTGGGTGGTGTTCAGGGTTGTGGTCAGTCTCAGCCATTGACTGTGTTCCCATTTTCCTAGGCCTCGAGGTACTCAGAAGGATGTCCCAGGATCTTCGGCACCTCAGCCAGGTTGCAGATCAGAACCAGGAGGTCCTGCAGGCCATACAGTGCCAGGGTGATCGGTGAAGGAGCCACAGGAGGGGGCGCCAGCAGGGGGAGGACCAGCAGCCAGCTGGGCCATAGCCCACATTCCCTTCCCACTTCTCCCATCCCTATCACCCTGCCTTCCCTCTCCAAGTTGTTATTCCTTCCCCCTTGAACACCCCTGCCTTTTACCTGTCCCCCCACTTGTACATAGTTTCACTTGGTTTTGTGATTAGTCCTTTAAATACATTTCTATTTTCATATGACTACTGTGTTGGTCTCTGATTTGCAGCTGGCTATGGGTGCTCAGTTGCAGGGGTGTACATGCCATCTGGGCTGGTATGGTCCTGGGTATGTGTGTGTGTGTGTGTGTGCATGTGTGTGCATGGGAGGTATCTCCAGCATGGCAGTGCCTTCGGTTGGTCTTGCCATCTGCTGCCACCCACTGCTGGGTGCACAGGTGTGTCTGGCTTGTAGGCTTCTGTGTTGCACGGGGCTGATGAGTGCTGGGGGACTGCATGGTTTCCTGAAGTGCCAGTCACTGCACATGGGTGGTGTCTTGGGGTCACAGTGCAGGGTGTGCTGTGCATACGGGGCTGATGCACTGTGGTTGTCAACCCCTGTGTGGCACTCTCTGCCTGCCAGTGGTTGTGCTGGGGTGTCAGGGCTCTGCTATGCTTTGTTGGCTTGTCCCCATGGGCACGTGGATCATCCGTCCACACCCCAGTGATGCTGTGCTTGGGGTGTGCTGGTGTGGTGTGGGTTCTGCAGTGTGTTTCTGCTGCCCATGTGTGGCATGTGGCTGGTGGGCCCCAGCCTGCCTCCCTGGATGTGCAGTTCCATTGCTCTGGGGGCTGTGCTTGCACTTATGGCAGTTCTGGGATGCTCAGCTGAGCTTCCATGGTTGCGCCATAGCGCAACATTTTGGCTCAGCTTCTCCTTCCTGGTTGCGCGATGACGCAGTATGTGCGATATTCAGACGTTGGTTGCTTGCGCTATTTGCTCTGCTCCATGTTTGAATATCGCACCTGTTGCGCATTTGCGCAACTGGTTTGTGCTTGCTCCTGCTGTTGCGCTACTTTTGAGCGCAGTTTGAATATCTGGGCCTCTTAGTATGTCTTTAATCTGGGTGGGGGTTGCTTTTCAGTAATCACATCCTTATGCACACTGCGACACTCATAGCTTGATTTAAGAGTCATCTGCTCCAGCAGTGTTATCTTATGTCAATTAAATGTATATGCAGTAGGATTGTTTGTATGTGTTTTGCACCAAGCACCTTTGATTGGCCATGGGAACCTCCTGGCTAAAGGTAATATGGTACTGTTAAACTTCTCTGACATCATCATCTGTATTTTTTAAATGAGTATTTTAAACCAATGGGGATTTTTTCTGTTTTTTCTGCGTGATCTAGCTGTTAAAAGTATTGTTTTTTCTAAACAACAGCCATTAGGCTTCTGAAGAAGGAATGGTTGGTCTGAAAGCTAGAGCACTTTGTCCTTGTTGTTACATCTATGTTGGTCCATTAAAAGGTATCAAATCATTTGCTTCTGGATCTGTTCTTGCAAGGACCAATATGGCAAATACTAAATCTAGATTTCAACACAGAATCTGAAAAATTCATAACATGCTGTATTGTGATTCAATGAACTGATAAATGGGGATTTGGGTTTCTTTTACAAATTAATTTTTCCTGACCATGGATATACTAAAACAAAAATTTCTCAACAAAATGTTTTCAAATAAAGAGTTTAACTTACAGCAGCAGAAGAAACATGTTGGCATTAAAAGCTTAGTGGTGTGGATGTAGAGGCACCAGTATTTAAGCATGACTTTGGTAGAGAATTAATTGTGACTGGGGGTGAGGGAGGGAGTGAGTCTTGATATTTGTAGCATAATGGTTTTCTGAAACTTCAACCTTCAATGGGTTAGACTCTGCAGTCATCTGTACAGTATATCACTAAGCCATATGCAGTGTGGTATGGGTAAAACCCAGATCACCAGACCAGGACCAGTGCTGTAAAATCTGCATTGGGCACAGCTTGTGCAAATGTTGCTGATTCAGTGGATCAAATAAATACGTGCAAATAAATACTCAGCTTCACCTCATGCTTCAACCCACCCCAGAAGTGATGTTATTACTTGATAACACACACTCTGTCATTCCTTATTGCTTAAATATGCCCTTTCTCAATGTACTATATTTTGATTCAGTTAATGTATGCAAGAGCCTTCATGTGAACACTCTGGGCTTCTCTTTGACTCCTGATGTCTATTTGCTTTAGCTATTGTAAATTGTTTGAACTGCTTTGGTCTTCTTGATGTGGTGCCTGTGTGCCTAAACTATGTCATCTGTTTATCTACTGCTACCTATGTATCTCCAGTGAATGATTGTTATTTATTATTATTTTATTTATTATTTTAAGTTGTTTAACCAGGTATAGCAAACTAAGCTGAAAGCTTTTTTACAGGAGCGACCTGGGAGCACAAGGAGGTTAAGTGACTTGCTTAGGGTCACACAGTATGCAAGTGGAAGCTGTGAGATTCAAACCCAGGTCTGGTCTGCTGGATGTCACCAAATTTGCAGCTCAGAGCCTTAGACCACTGCGCTATACTGCCTCCTAAACTCCTAAACAGTTATAACTGTGTGCTCTCTGAGCCATTGTTTTTGGACTTGTTAACTGTGCTGTCTTTGTATTAGTTTTGACAAGATGCCTTTGTAAATGAGTCTCTGACTCAAAGGTGTGTAAATCTGATATTTTTTAAATAAATAAATAAATGTTTATGTTTAAGCCCATGAAACACCCTTATCTAGTTAATGCAGTCACAGTCGTAGTGGCTCTGCCAGAGCTTGTTAAATAACATTGTTACTTTAAGCACAGCTCTTTTAAATGTGGCATGTGAGCTGACACGTCAGATCCTCCAGATGATGCTTTTGTAAGCAAAATCAGTTGATGACGCTTTGACAAATGTCTAATAAAGCTGATTTTGCACTTTATCTGACCTGGTGCCGGTATTTGTTTCTTTGCTTGACTGTTCTATTCCAGGCACAGGTCTTGCAGTTGGGAGCAAAGATTGTTGCTTTGTTTCAGGCCTCCAAGGCAGGAGCCCTCTATAGGGCTCTGGGCACACAGAGGTACTTGTGGCTAGGGGTTTCTCACCATCAAGTGGAGAGGCACCAGTAGCATGACAGCTATATGATAAAGAGTGTTGGCAAATGACATCAATAAAGGAAGAAGAGCCCCCTTCCCCTGAGTTTACTGGTTTGTCCAAGGACTGATACATAATCCAAGCTGGACTAGCTGAAATATGGCTTGGGGCTGATAGACTGAAGCTCACCTCAGTGTCTCTCCCTTCTGACTGGGGTACCCTCTTGCTATGAGGTATATATGATGCCCTGCACATAGAGGGCCATTTGAACAAGTCAAACACATGTAAGAAAGTGGTTCAGGAAATAAGAAACAGGTCCTCAAATGGTAACTAGCCCTTCTCACAGTCCACAGTCTGACAGATCTGGAAGACCTAGTCTGATATCATAATGTCACATCGCAAACTTGCTTTAATGTTGATCTCTGAATCTAGGGCTTAGAACAATAAACAGAGTGAAAGGTAGCCCTAAACAATTCAAGCATTGTGGCCAGTAATGTATGTATGCAATTAATTGATGATGTTCCTTGCAAGTTGGAGGTGTCCCCTCCGAGGAGCCACGTTGTCTACTATTCGAGGGGGTTTCCACTCCCCCCTCCATGCTGCACCCCAGCAGCTTCCACCAGAGTTTTTGAATCCCCCTCACCCAAGCTTTTCCAAGTGTGCCCACTGTCACAAATGCACTCAGCAGGTCAGTCCCTCTACTCGCAGCATGCCAACCTCCAAGTGCAGTAATGTGAACAGGTAACAGACAGAGTAACCCTCCTGTCTGCTTGTGGGTTCGAATCACCTTTGGTCTCAAGTTCTCAGGGGATTCAAACTGTGAACCTTATGCTAGCATACCCAAATGTACAGGCTCAGGTAAAATTCTCTTCAGGGCATGCAATATATCTTTCACCTAAGGGCACCTAACCAGGTATCCAAAATGAACCCTTAAAACTCTATAAAAGACCTTGGGTATATTCTTACCTTTTCCCGGTTTAGTAACACCATCAAGCTCTGAACAGTTTTTGTCAGTCTTAATCCTCTATACGTCACATGCAAAAAGAACTTCAAAGACACACCCAGGTAGCCTTTCAAAATAATAAGTTTACTAAAATGGATAAAAATATGTAAAATGTAAACACAGAACACTAAATCAAAAAACATGCAATCACTTAAAAGAACAAGGTTAAAGTACAAAACATAAACTCCTACTGCAATACAATTAGACTTTTTCTATCTAATGTATTACCTCTTTATAGTGCCTAACTTAGATCAGAGATCTTGATTCTTAAGAGTCCAAAAAGATATGTCAACAAGTTCAAACACAGTATACAGTTTAAAACTATGTGTCTCCACACTCCTTCTATGATGTCATTTAGCTCCTCCTTTTAGAATATAAAAAATATACAAACAGGATGTCCTATCAGGAGGTATTTCAAATAAGGTGACATCAGCAAAAACTCATTTCCCAGTATGACTCCTTAATAACATCCCCTCTTTGATCTCGAGCAGTTCCTATTCCCAGGGCACAACAAAGGATTTTATGACTTTTAGCACCATGGTGGTATGACATGTTTGTTTTTTCCTCTAAGACATCATGAAAGTTTATGAGCCCTGTATCTTGGTAGCTGGGTCAGTTCTGATTAAGTCTCTCTGGTCCTTTAATTACCTCCTAGTTTCAGGTTAATATATTCTGTAGCTTCTCTGACCTGGGGGGACAACCATAAGCACAGGCTATATGTTTATAGTACAAATAGCATAGAACAATCATAACCAGCTGGCCAAGCATCACACCACCACCCACACATTATATCTAAAGTGCAATTTTACACCTCACCAGTGTCCCAAAAGGAGTAAGATGTGAATCCTGAGCCAGTGTCTTATGGCTGGCTGCCTTCATTGCTGCACTGTTTCGCTGCAAAGTAGTGGCTGCAAGCTGGCCTCCCATCCCTCACCAGTCAAGTGCAGAAAGGTGGGATATTCCAACTAGCTGGTCTACTGAGTTCCCTGGTGCACCTCACAGGGTCTGGTATGAAAGACCCATCTCCTGGGTTGTCCTCATCCCATGTGTCTCAGTGAGGTTTTAGGCAAGAAGTCTGGTTATTGCTTTGGCAATGCACTGCTGGGAGGTAGAACATTATAGGGCTATGCTGAAGCTGTAATTGCTATGTGTGTGGTCTGCTCAAGCTCGGTAAGGAGCAGCCTAGGAGTAGGTGCAACAGAGGAGGAGAACCCCATCCCCATACCAAGAGAAATTCCAAGCCTAAACTGAGCAGTAACTCCAAGGCAGTAATAAGAAACAAAAAACATCCCCCACTTCTGTTCCACATGGTTACCTGGGAGAAGAGTTCAAGGCTGGACAGTGGGGAAGAGCAGATCTGAGAAAAACAATCTCAGGTAAGTGTGGTGGCCGGTTTAGAGGCAGCCAGTGAGCTTCTTAAATGCTGTTTTGTTCGCTGCAGCTTTGTGATCACCTACTTCTTTGCCTTGGTTGTTTTCTAGGTCTGCCATGGAGTCTCATGGCAATGGAGGCAGGAGCCTCTGGTGATTTCTTTGGGGCCTGGGGAAGGGAGATGCCTTTTGCTGACAGTCCTGTGCATGCCTGCTCTGCCAAGTTAAATCTCTGCTGGCTCTCTGCAAAGTTCACCACCATCTTGGTCAGCTAGGGAGTATACAATTTAAAATTCCTGGCCTATAGTACTTTCATTAGAGGGATATTTGATTTGCTTCCTGCCTGCAATGTAGCAGGATAGTAGTTATCAAAAAAGTTGTGGTGAATTTTGTGGAAGATGGTCTTGTTTTTCCATGCTTTCATTAACATGTCCTGTTTCTCACTGTATCATGGAAAACGTGCTACGATGGATCTTAGGTGGGCATTATGGATTTTGTAGAAGATGGTCTTGTTTTTCCATGCTTTAGTTAAACTGTTCTGTTTCTCATTGTATTGTAGAAAACATGCTACAGTGGATCTTAGGCAGGCACTTGGGGCAGTCAGGCATGTGTCAGGTTTGCAGTACACCCTTTCTATCTCATGGGTGCAAGTTTGTGGAAGGTCAACAGCAGTGCAGAGGAATTGTTGCATGAATAGTATAAGTGCTGGTCCTTCCACACCTTCGGCTATGCCACAAAGGCATAGGTTGTTCTGCCTGGTCTGACTCTCTGTATCCTCCATTTGTTCAGCACACTGGATGGTGGCATGGAGCTGTAGGATAGCCAACTCAGCAGTATCAATGTGCCTGTCTGTCTGAGTGAGTTGAGTCTCATGTTTATCAGCTCTTTTTTTCCAAGTCTGGTAATGTCCATTCTTAGTGCTGTAGTGGTGTTCCGGACCTCCCATCTGAAGTCCTGCAGCTCAGAGATCAGTGGGTCTAATTTTTTATTGTTCTGTCAGTGGTGGCCTGGTTTTCTGCTTGTTGATGCTCTTCCAGCATCCTGACCTCAAGGAGGTGACCTAGGCCTGGGAGTACTTGCTGTCAGACCTACCCATTCATATCTGTCACCATCCTCTGCTTCAGATCCTGAGTTGCCCAGACCACTTTTTTCCATGATGATTGAAGATGCCCCCTAGCCATTGTGAAGAGGACTGGCTAGCAGAAGTGGTATTTTAGAGGGTTTTGTCTGGGTTTGGAGCTCAGGTTCAAAGCACTTAAGACAGAACAATAGCATGCAGTTTTGAAAAAATCCATACAGATCATTGTATAAAAAGTCACTGGTTATGTACAGAGCGAAACCGAATAAAACGGTTTAATGGTTACAGTTGCATGAACTGGAAAGGCAGACCACAAATATTTCTTAAACCGATTAAACATGAGGAGATTTAGCAGTGTATCAGGCAGTTCGTTCAACCAGTTAGTGGACCTGACAGCAAATTACCACTTGCCCAGCTGAGTATGCTGGAAAGGAGGTTTAAGGGCATTCCTGACCATCTTCTTGTGTTGCATTGGTTGGTTGGTGCAGAAGCAGTTTGTTAAAGCAGGAGGTGTCAGACACTGGAGTGCCTTTTTTAACTAGCAAACAGGTCTGGAGCTTTATTCTGCTCAGTAAAGGTAGCCAGTTAATGAGTGCGTAAAGGGTACAACTATGAGTGCAGTTATCTGCACCAAGTACAAAGCGGCATGCCTTATTACTGATCAGTTCTACTCTGTTTAGCACCTCATCACAGGCAGCTGTGTAGATAGGGAGGCCATAATCTATATGTGACAGAATGGTGCTGGCCACAATAAGGCATCTAGCATCCCCAGTGAAATTGTTCTGGTTATGGTACAGGACACCCAGTCTTCTGTTAACTATAGCAACTAGATTGTCAACATGGGGGGGGGGGCAAAAGATAAGATTCCATCTAGAGTTACTCCAAGGTATTTGAAGGCTCCACCTGTTCAAGGTTCTGTCCTTGCCCATTACAGATGACAAAGGGTGCACCTTTCCTCTTCTGTGGAAGGCTATAGAAGAGCATGATCTTTGTTTTTTGTAATCGAGGACGTAAGGACCAGTTTATTGTTGGAAAATCAGCTTTCAAGTGACCTAAGGTTACCTTCGAGAGCGGCAGTAAGGCTGTCAAGGTTAGGGGTTTTGGAACAGATGAATACATCATCGACATTGAGTATTTTGACTGTCTGACAGGCATTGGGCAGTTGATTTATAAAGAGTCCAAATAGGAGTGGGCCCATGTTGGCATCCTGATGGACACCAATAGATACTCCCCTACTGTCAGACAAAGTTTTATCAATCTTCGCACACTGTAAGTGTCTGGTGAGATAGCTGTGGAGCCAGTCAACTGTGCTTTGTGATAAACTCAGGCCAGGGAGTTTGTTAAGTAGGAGCTTATGGTTGACCAGGTCGAAGACTTTGGTAAGGTCCTCTTGTGTGTCCCAGGGGTTAGGCGTGAGGTTAAGGTCATCTTGAACACACCATTACCTTAAACTCCCACTTTCATACATTGTGCTAGCCCAAAATAACACATACAAAACATACATAAAAGTCATACAGCAAATATTAGAAATAAAAGAAGCATTATGAAACAACATATGGAATTAATCATCTCTTATGCATTGAATAAATTTTATAATGACACTGGGCAGTTTTTTTTTTCCAGAGTAAGCCTGCCTACAGAATCAGTGCTGTCTATGCTTTCATTCAGCCCTATTCCTGGATTCAGGGTGCCAAACCACTGAATCCAGAATGCCTCCCTTTTGAGCAGTCTCCTATCCCAATTGTCATGAATACTCTTTCTGCACCAAAGAATCTCAAACTTAATACAGGATGGTTCATCTGATCAAAGTGTGTTCAGACCCTTGACTTTTGCTGTTTGGTTCTGATCACCGACTTATGCTTGGAAGTTCTATGTTTAAAAAGTTGAGTTGTCTTACAGATGTAACATTTGTTGCAAGGATATTTTGGAAAATAAAAAATGTAAATTGTTGTAGAGATAATTTGCTGTATAATCTGGATTGTTTCATCTCTGTATTTGTTATTGATAGCATTCAGTCTGTAGGTGTTGGAACACTGGGCACAACATCCACAGGGAAAATTTCCAGTGGGCGCCAGTCCACAACCCAGGCCAACAGCACCATCATCTGTTGGTGTGTGCCCATGTGCATTCAGCAATCTTTTATCATTTGCCACTTTTTAATTACAGCCAGTGGTGGTGAGACAAAGCTTCTTGGTCCTTTTTCAGTTGCCTTAAGCACTCTCCAATATTTACGTATTGTGTTTTTTTAACCCTCAGGCTGCCGACAGAATTAGAATGTATAGGAATTCTGGACTGATACATCAGTCCATGGCACAGCAAGGGTTAAAACACAGGAGAAAATGGGAGTGAGAATACAATTCTATCAGTTTGGTTCTTTCTCTCAATCTCTTTATACACCACATCAACCTGCTCCAGTGCTTTAACCTGTCCATAATACTGTCACTCAAATTGAAATAGTTCCTTTCAAACACAAGTTTGGCTAGAAAGCTTGTGAGTGAATGATCAATGACATTCCAAAGGTTTACTATCCTTCTACTGCTTGTGTCCCATCATATGAGGTATGGAGGTATACAAATCAGACCAATACCTAGATATCAACAAAATCCCTTTAAAATCTAGCTCTCTGCCATTTTGTTCATCTAGGAGAGCAAGTACATCCCTCGAGTCTTTAAGATACGATGGTATAGCTGGGATGAACTCCAGCAAATGTTATTTATTTATTTATTTAAATTTTGGTAACCAGGTGGACCCACTGAGACCTTGACGGTCCCTTTTTCAGGGGCGACCCAGGATTAGTTACATGTACCTAGACAGGTGTGAAAAATAAATGCATTGATAATATAGAATAGAAGTCCACAAAACTGGATAATGGTTCAGGGACTTAGTCCAGTCCAGTCACAATAGGTCTGCCTAAGATGGATTCAACTGTTGGTGAACCTTCAGTAAATGTAAAAGAGGCATGACTGGGTCATTCTTTGTTTTTTAAATTCTGTTTATTAATTTTATGGAATTGTACAAAACAAAATTTAACATCATCATACAATTGGCCTTACAAAGGAAACACTGCATAAGTGCATGCATTCCGCATTCAAAGCCCTTATGTAATAGCTCTAAGCATGCATGTATGTCTTAAGTCACATCTAAGGTCTTAAATAAAGTGTATTAATCCCTCAAAACTTATGAACATTAATTAATAGTCTGCTAATATAATATAGAGAAATCTATACTACCCTTGAGACCCTTGTGTATACCGGCAGTTTACAATTAAACAGACAGTACAAGCTTATAAGCCTATCGTTTAACACCAGACTATCAACACAAGACTAGACCAAAGAACAAACACAGAGTTGTAACAGTTAAAACATTATGCTATACACACATGCTCTCTAGAATTGCTAAACCATAACTGATATACTTAAGACTAAAGTATACCTCCAGTCTACAAGCAAAGTTTTATGACTAACATCCACCTGCCCTTGACTCTCTCTCATGCTACCTCAACAGGACCCTAGACTTCTCCTTTGCCTCTCCTACCCCCTGACTCTCTACCAAGCTCATATATGTCACTCGAGTTAAACGCTGAAGGCTCCATAAACCAAAGTCACTACCCCTCATGATGAGGTTTTCCAGGACCCTTATCCTCCTCCTACTCCTCACCAGAACCATCCATCCAAGCCCTGGTCCAAGTAACCCCTGTCCTTTTCCCGTTCCATCCCACACTAATAAAGGGAAAACATTAGCATAGTCCACCTGAACATACAGAGTCTCCCAGCTAAAATAGATGCTTTCCAGGCCTGAGTAGCTGTAAATGACTTTGATGTTGTCGCGCTCTCAGAAACCTGGCTGTCTCACAAAATCGCTGATGGGGAGATCGAACTCAGCGGATTCACCTCTGTCAGGATAGACAGACAGGGAAAAAAAGGGGGTGGCTGTATGTTCTTCTTTATTTCCAACAGATTCATTTTCACCAAGCACAATCTCAGCTCTGAGTTCATCCTGCTCAAGATCTTTTCCGTTAACCTATTTCTCAGACAAAATAAAACCCTCACCCTCACTATCTCCCCCCCCCCAGAAACCCCTCCCTTCGACCTGGAGTCCTTACTAGCCCTCAAACACTTCCTCCCTCTTAACAGGGAGTGGGTTCCTCTCGGGGACTTCAACATAAATTGGTTCTCCAGCCAAGCCAACACCACCAAATCCTGCATCACCGACCTCGGCCTTCACCAGCTTATTTCCACACCCACAAGATCAAATTATAAGATGGGGACTCAATCACTAATCAGCTGGGTCATCATCTCCAACCCCTCCCACATCACCGACTCCAGAGTATTGCCGGACTGCATCAGTGATCACTGCGCCACTACTGCCTATGGTCAGCCCAGTGCCCCACCCCCCCAAGTACATCTTCTCTAGATACTGGACAAATAACTCCATCAAAAATATAACACACGATCTCAGCCTATTTGACTGGTCATTCACCGCTGCACCAAGTAACCTCAACTCTATCCTTGACAGATTCTCTACCATCCTCAACAGTGAATGCAACTGTAACCACCAAGCACCTCACTTCTCACTTTATATTCACACAGGTATATGCAAAGTACTTCAGTTACCAGTTCATTGGATTTTTTGCATCTCAGAACTATTCCATTTACCAGCCTTCGACCTGACAGAAGGACAGGGAAGACCCTCACCCCCACCCCTCGTGTCTAGGGGTTTGATGTTATAATGTCTCAGAGAGGGAGGGAGGGGATCCGACCCCACGGGTAACTTTCAGCTTCACATCGTACATTTAGATGGTTACTGACCTTGGTTATAAACTGGGTTCGAAGTTTAGGCAGCTGAAGACTGACGACATGGATTTAGCTTCACTCTGATCCTCAGGAATTCACAGTCCAAAAGACTTTGCTGTTAGTTCTGAAAAACATGGGGTTAGGAGACACCACAAGTATGCAGTTGATTTCAACAGATTCAAGTTCCACACAACTTTTGGAAGCAAACAGCAATTCATTTTATTTTCTTCCATTAAAAGGCTAAAGCTACATTTTCCTCGAGGTAAACATATTTACATAAGTGCACTTTTGCTGAGCTCACGCCTCCATACTACAACTTTAGTCATGGCACATTTTCTTAGAGGGAAGGGGGATTCGAACCTCCAACCTGCCACATTATTGGTGGCTGAACAGGCTTCTCACTTTACTTAATGTAAACCCATACATGCAGGCAGTCCTTGTTGGTTCCCACTATCCAAAATCTCACTATTGCCTGAAAGAACTACAAGTTTCCCTTTTTCCAGAATGTGAAAACTGAGGAAACTTACTTCCACTTTCCTGACACTTTAAGTGAGAGTCTGATGAATTTCCCGCTGGTGGGTTGGGTAGTAACTTTTACCAAACTGTGGCCAATTTCTACAATGGGGGAAAGCTGGACCCAGTTCTTCAATTAACCCCATAAACATGAACAATCACCTAGGCTCCCCTGCACCTGGCCCAAACAAGAGGACATCAGGGAGGGGGGCCTACCTTCCAAATAGCAGACTGCAGGAGAGTCAAAATAACTTGGACAGCCTTTCCCTGGTGGACATAAGGAAGCAAAAAGAATAGGAACTGCCACTTCATATCCCTCCATCAATCCAGCTGCCACCTGAATGTCTGGGCCCTTTCTGGCAACCACCATAACTCTTGCTGAGCTGAGGAGATGACGCTCTCTCCTCACAGACCTTTATGATGTTGTTGCCCTCCTTTCTGCTCCTGCCCCACTGGTGGGCAGTGAGAACTTGCTCCTGCTGCCATACTTCCGGTGGAGGGCTGACATTTCTCTCATACCACAGGCCTCGCCGGCCTTCACATGCTGGGCCGCTCGACGCCACACTCAGCCACCGGGATGCTCCCTCTCACACACTCTCCTCATAACTGACTCCCAACTGACACTCCCTCTCACACCTGTTGGCGTGAAAAAACCTAAGTGTGTGCACGCGCCCCCAGCAGGGATGCACACACTCGTGGTATCTTAATGGCACCTTTAAAACTCCCTGCATTGGCAGGGGGGTTACACCACAAATACACCCCTCTCAAAAAAAATCAGAGTTAGGGGACGTGTTATTGTATGAGTATCGTCGGGCATCATTAAATTGATGAGGACCAGAGACAAGGCCTGGGTCCATTACACCAGACACAGACACCCTGCCCAGCTCCCCCTCTACAAAGCACTCAGAAAGAAGTGCAAATCAGCCATCAGAAAAGCCAAAATTGACTTTTTCCATAATAAACAACTCGGGGAAACATCAAACCCCCGTTAACTTTGGGTTACACTCAACTCACTACTCAGGAAACACAAGAATACCGAACCTATCACTCTGATCCATGGTGGCAAGCTGACCAACGACCCCTCAGAAGTAGCAAACATTTTCAACTCATTCTTTGGTGACCTCAATAAATATAAACCCTCCCCTTCAACGCCCCACTCATCCACCCCCTACGCCCCACCCCAATACTACATCCGAGCCAAGACCCAGATTTTATTTTAGGGTCCTAAAACCCTCAGACACCATAAAGCTCATCCAAAGTAACAACCCTAAACCCAGCAAGGGGGTGGCCGGAATCGACTTTAAAATCCTTAAACTGGCCATTAATTCATTAGCGGTCCACATCACCAACGTACTAAACTGCTCACTCTGCTCTGGCTATATCCCTAGCACCTGGAAAACCACCACCATCAAACCATTGTTCAAGCAGGGTCAAGGAATGAAGTAGGGAATTACCGACCTGTCCTCTTCCTTGCTCCCCTCTCCAAAATCATTGAAAAAGTTGTTTACACCCAGCTCACCGCTTTTCTTGACCGCCATAACTTGCTCTCTGTTGCTTGGCATGGTTTCAGATCTGGACATAGCACAGAAACCACCCTGGTCAGGTTCACCAGTGATATCCTCAAGGTAAGCGATAAGGGCCAGTACACAGGCTCTGTCTTTGTGACCTGACCAAGGCATTTGACCTGGTCGACCATGGCCTTATCCTGGACACCCTCAAGGGCTTGCATATATCTGAAAATGTCATCAAATGGATTGGAAGCTACCTCTCCGGCAGATCACAGGAAAATAATTTCAATGGTCATTTTTCTGTTGGATGTCCAATTAAATATGGGGTACCCCCAGGGCTCTATCCTTGGCTCACTCCTGTTCTTGCTCTTCATCAATAACCTCCCTTCCATCTGCCAAACCACCCAACTAGTCCTTTACGCTGATGACATGGCCTCTACTGCAACAACACTAACCTGGACACAATGTTCAGTAATTTGCAGGCTGACTTCAGCAAGCTATACACTTGGTTGTCTGTCAAAGGCTTGGTTCCCAACTCCAAGAAGACCAAGTTTATGATCTTCTCTGGCCCAAGAAAAGCCCCAGTCATGGGCAGATCCCTCTCAGACAGTCTTGGTAACATCATAGAACAAGTCTACAAATTAAAATACCTTGGACTATACTTAGACCCTCACCTGACCTACAATATCCATATTACCAACCTCATCAAGAAAATCCATATGAGGCTAGGTCTCTTATACCAAATGAGAAAGTTCCTTATCCTCATCTCCAAACTATGCCTTTCTTCTGCCCCTCCTTGATTATGACTGTATTGTCTACTCCCCCCACCAACACATTCCCCCTTTTCCCCAAACTCAGAACTACATACAATAATACCACATGCTTTATGACCGGCCTCTCCTGGATGACCCATCACTGTACCCTCTATGCCTCCCTCAACTGGCTCACCCGTGAAGGCAGATTCCAACTTAAAATGCTGTTTTCCTACACAACATTCACTGTAACCTGCTGCCAATCAGTATTAACTCCCTTTTCCCCTTATCAGTTCCCAAGCTCAGTACAAGAGGGGCCAGCTGTCATATCTTGGACACCCCTTTTTACCGCACCAAGCACTCACAGAACTCCATCACATACAAGGGCCCTAAGTTTTACAATAAACTGGCCCCTTAACTTTAAACCTGTAATTCAATTGGTTCATTCACCTCCTCCCTCAAAGGTCACCTCCTCCAATCCACCACCTGTGCCTGCCCTGGTAGGCAACCCCCTGAATGTCCACCAACCCTTGAGTTACCTTAGAGTGTATATGTATCTATATATCGGCTCTATTGTTGTGTACTCTGTATTTTTTTTTCTAATCTAGATGATCCTGTCATACACACTATTCCTATTGTAAATACCATAACATTTAGCAAATATTGTTTTTACCTTTTTCTCTGTATCCTCCAATTTCTGTACCACTGAACTCTTGTGAAATCAGGCATTTTTGCTCAGATACTTTCCAGCATAAAAAGAAACTGAAATTGAAATTGAAAATCAATAGTACAGAAGGTCTGAAAACTCTTCCCAACACCCCAGTCGAGCCATCCATCCTATGCATGAAGTATTCCAAGCAAGGGTACAGTTTCTTATCCTGAAAGCCTACTCATTGCAGCAGCCAGGGGAGATAAAGTGTTCAAGTAAGGGCCCCACTGTCTCTCAAATCTATCCACCATCCTCTTAATTCATATGTGAGATGCTCCAGGAGTAGAATCCTTTTCATGAGGTCCTGCCACATGCCCTTCTTGGGCTGGTCACGGGATACTCAAGTATTCAATATACATTTCCAGACAAGTAACAGCATAACGCACACTACCCTTGGCTACAGATCCCATTCCTCCCCTTCTTGAGCCTCCACTCCAAACAGTATAGATGTAGGATTCAAATCAATCCTGAGCCCCTGTAAAGTGTTAATTGCTTGAGCGATGTCTGCCCAAAAGCCCTGCAGCAGTGGGCAGGTCCAAAAATAGTGGAAATAAGTCCCCACACCACCACTGCAGTGTCCACATATTGGTGAGACCCCCATGGAACTTGTTTACTACTTGTAGCCGCATATATAATCTGTGAAAAAACTTATATTTGTTACAAACTAGGAGTCCCATATGTGATTGACATATAGTGGTCCAGGCTTTTTCTGGAATGTGGAGGCCCAATCTACCTCCCACTGTTGCTTAACCTTATCTGAGAGATCCTGAACATGTTCACACAATGTTTTGTATACTCTTGCAAGAGCACCTTTCAGAGTTACCCTATTCTGAAGTATAGACAATTCGATATTAAAATGTGAGGAGTGGTCAGGAGACAATCTGTCCATCCGATGTACCCAGTCCTGGACTTGCAGGTATCTGAATCTGTGACTGTGGGGGAACCCCAGCTGATTCCAAATTGTGCCAAAGTCTTTGAATCCTCCACTCTGGTATAGATCCCCCAGGCAGGTCAATAATTTCTGTACACATTTTAAGAAACCTAGATCCTCCAGACCCGGCAAGAATTCCGGGTTTTGTGCTATTGGGGCTAGAATCATCTTAACCTTATTTGCCTTGACATATTTCTTCACTTTACCCCAAGTTGCCACTATGTGGCCCACCAGTGGTGCACCCTCTGCCAAACATTTTGAGAGTCTCACGTTCTCTTGATTAAAGTGTGATGTACCCAGGGATTTAGTGACCATTCAATCCAGAGAAACCCAAGCAGCTCTCCCTCTCCCTTTAACTCATTCCAACATTAACCTAAGCTGAGCTGCCCAAGAGTATAACACAAAGTCCGGAAATCTGAGACCCCCTTTTGCAGTGGGACATCGTAATCAAGCCAATCTAGCCCTTGCCCTTTTACCTCCCCAAATAAACCCCAAATACCATTTGTCCAGATTTCTCAGATCTTTGTTACTTAGGCCGAAAGGTAACATCTGTAAAGGATATTGAATTCTGGAAAGGATATTCATCTTAATGAGATTTATCTGACCCATCCAAGAAATAGGGAACCCCTGCCATCTACTCAAATAGATTTTTATAGTCCTCAGGATTGGTCTGTAGTTTAACTTTGAGAGGGACGGGCCCACTCGTATGACAAGGTATGTCAGGTGGGATGACACCAGGTTATACCTCTATCCCCTCAAATCCCCCATTGGCACCACACCTATACCCATCAATTCAGACTCCCCAAAGTTGACTTTATAACCAAAAAAGTATGCAAAATGTCCTATGATGCAGGTGATTTCTGGAATAGAAGTGCTGGGTTCCATAAGGAATAACAACACATCATCAGCATAGAGAGTCAGCTTGTGCTGTGTTCCCCAGGATCCCTCTATACCCCTCATCACCTCACTATTGTGAATCACCTCCACCAAGGGTTCGATAGCCAGGGCAAACAGCAGGGGGGACAGGGGGCATCCTTGACGGGTTCCCCTTCCCAACTCAAACACCCATGAAAGTTCTCCATTAAGCAGGACACTCGTCCAAAGTAACTGATATAAGAGTTTGACCATATTAATAAACTGTTCCCCTACCCGAATGTCTCAAGCATCCTAAACAGATACCCCCTTCTAGTCTATCGAGGGCTTTTTCAGCATCCAGGGAGAGCACAGAGGCTCCCCCTGGATGCTTCACCCCCCCCCCCAACTGGAGGACACTCAAGAGCCTTCTCACATTATGGAAGGAGTGGCGACCTTTAATGAACCCTGTCTGGTCGGGTTCAACAAGGTCAGGAAGGATCCCCTACAGCCTGCGGGCCAATGCCTTAGTGAACATTTTAATATCACAGTTCAGAAGTGAAATGGGTCTATAGGCCATGCAGTCAGTGGTGTCCCTCCCAGCCTTTGGGATCACAACCCAGAGGCCGCCCTGTGCAACTCTCCTAAGGTCAGATATTCATTGAGGTAAACAACCTGTTCCTGCTTTATTTTTCTCTGTAGCAAAGTGTTTCTTACAGCGTATATCTTCTCTGAAATTATTACAGGTGGTGCTTTACAGGTTTTACGGTTTTATCTAACATTAGGATAAGCTTTCAGGGTTACTGCATTTGTTGTTGACTGATTGTTTCTGCTCTTACCTCCTTGTTCTTTCGTCCGTGGTTCTTCTTTTTCGGCAGGGGAAGGGCCCAGCCACCCACCCCCATCCCCAACCACCCCACACTACACTCCTTTTATAGGGTACCACAGTTGTGACATTTGCTGTGGCAGAGCAGGAAGGGGTGGATCAGTTGATCCTCCACAAGGTGAGCTCATTTACAGGGGCACTAGTAATTTAACTTGTTATAACAAGTTAAACAAAACACAATCAAACCATTACTTGCATTTTTTTCCTTCTAATTACTCTGACTAGGTTATAAACCCAGCAACTTATCTGGAATGGCTATCATTAACTGCAGGTACTGTGGAACAATTTTCAGAAGGACAGTCTTACAGGATTTAGGACACTGTCCTACATGCTGGGCCTTTGAGATCTTAGGGCTCAGCTCTGGGCAGCATGGGCAGAGATTGCACGCCTCAAATGTCATATTCAAGAGGAAATACATTATAAGAACCACCCGCCATTTCCCCAGCATCCAACAAGAAAACCTTGGACCGCAGAGGTAGTTGGTCCAGGAGGTTGGCAGGTGGTTAGGAGGCAAATCAGGTGCCCCATCACTCTCTGCTCTCCAATATATTACCTCCAAAACCATATAAACACTACAAACAGGTATCTGCCTCTATCTCTGAAATCAAACAAAGAGGCAGAAGACACTGCAGAGCAGGACACTGCAGCACAGGAGCTAGCACAACAAAACTCACCCAAATCAGGAACCAAAACAAAAAGCAAAAGGAAATTCAAAAACTTCCAATCATAGGAGACTCCATGATTCGGGAGTTGATACCATCTCCAGCTAGGATAATGGTCAGATGTCTCCAGGTACATCAGCATGGAGAGACACTGACCGCATTGCTAAAATTGTTCACAAAGCAGGAGAAAACATTGATGTCCTAGTACACATAGGGACTATTGATCGCCAGCAGGTCAGTTGTGGAGACCAAGGAACACCTGACCAGGCTGGGTGACAAACTATCATCTATTTCGTCCGGCATCTCCTTCTCTGAGATCCTGCCAGTCTGGGAGAGGGAGCAGATGGATGGAAGGTCAGAGAAGGGGAGATAGGGGAGCTAAACACGTGGCTCAAGGGCTGGTGCCAGGAAAAGGACACAGATTTGTAGGAACTGGCAACAGTTCTGGGAGCGAAAGTTCTTTAAATTTGATGGACTGCATCTGACTAAGGAGGAGTCAGTGCATTGGGGCAGAAGTTTGACGTCTTTGCAGAATATTTAAACTAGCAAATGGGGAAGTGCAGCACCCCATATGTCGAATGGAAGAACACCTCCCCTCAGCTAGTGGTCAAACAGGGATTCAGCGTGTTTGCAGTTCATTTGTATCACCAGGTAAGAAAAAGGTTTGTCTCCCCACACGACGCAGGATAATGCCAAACCTCACCCAACAACTAACACACCAAAATCTGGCCAATGGCAAATCATGTACACAAATGCTCACAGCCTGGGAAATAAGATCCCAGACCTGCAGGCAATGATGTCAAAGTCTAAACTGGACATAGTAGCAATTAGTGAGATGTGGTTTACCAATAACCACACTTGGGAGACTTCAGTACCTGGCTATGTATTGTTCAGAAGAGACCGAGGTGCAAAAAGGAGGGGAGGAGTGGCCCTGTATGTCAATGAAAATATCAAAGCTACAGAAATTCAGAATACACATAAGGAGCCAGAAGAACTGTGGGTCACCCTGGAAACAGGAAATGGGACAGCCATAAGAACTGAGGTTGCTACAGGCCCCAGACCAGGGAGAGGACATAGACACATTACTGTTAGAAGATATACAAAACATGACAGCTAAAGGGAGGTTCTGATAATGGGAGACTTCAACATGCCGGATACAGATTGGTCAATACCAGCAGGAACATCTGCCAGAACTAGACACATAGTGGATTCCTGCAGGAGGGCCTCAAACAACTGGTACAGCAACCCACAAGAGACAGGACTATCCTAGATCTAGTACTGACTAACAAGGAAGGGATCACAGATCTCCAGGTAGAAGGTCACCTGGGGCCAGTGACCATCACATGGTATGGTTCAATTTGGCTACTACATCTAAATCATCCCATTCCAAGGCAAAATATGGGACTTCAGAGGAGTTGACTTTGATAAGATGGCCAACAGAGTTAAGCTAGCCCTGGCAAAAAGAAACACAGGTGAGGGGTACAGGCAAAGTGGGCAAGCATTAAGGATGCAATACTTGAAGCAACATCCCATTGTGTTAGACAGAAAAGGAAGCGCAAAAGAAGAAGGAAACCACTTTGGTTCTCATTACAGTAGCAGAAAGGTCAGAGCCAAAGGCTGGCCTTCAGGAAATATAAGGAACACAGCGGATGAAGATAAGGAGGCATACCAAACTGCCCTAAGGGAAGCAGGAAGGCAGTAAGGCAGGCAAAGTGCCAAACTGAGGAAACACTAGCACAAACAGTAAAAGAAGGTGACAAGACTTTCTATAGATACATTAGTGAAAGGAGAAGTCCAGAGCGGTAATGCTAAGCTTAATGGAGAAAAGGAGCATGTGAGGAGGAGGACCCTGTAAAGGCATCTATCCTAAATAGATACTTTTGCTCAGTATTTACTGAAGAGAAGGTAGGGCATGGCCCACAGCTCAGCATCATGGACACAGTGGGGAGGGAGGTGAGCACTACTCCCTTCACAAAAGAAAGGGTCCTACAAGAGCTTGCTAAGCTCAGAGTGGATAAGGCAATGGGACCTGATGGCATACATCCCAGAGTATTTAAGGAGCTAAAGGTGGAACTAGCAGAGCCATTAGCAGAACTGTTTAGTGAGTCTCTGAGCACAGGAGAGGTCCCAGAAGACTGGAGAAGGGTTCATGTGATCCCGCCCACAAGAGTGGTAGCAGGGAGGAGGCAGGGAACTACTAGACCAGTCAATCTTACCTCAGTAGTGGGCAAGATTATGGAGGCACTCCTTAAGGAAAGGATAGTGTAACACCTGGAATCCATAGGGCACAGGATCCAAGACAGCATGGGTTTACAAAAGGAAGGTCCTGTCAAACTAATCTCATAGATTTCTTTGACTGGGTAACCAGAGTGGTGGACCAAGGGGGAGTAGTTGATGTCGCCTACCTTGACTTCATCAAAGCTTTTGACACTGTTCCACATAGAAGATTGATAAATAAGCTGGGTAGGCTCGGGTGGGTCAGAAGTTGGTCAACTGGGTGGCAAACTGGTTGACGGGCAGAAAACAGAGAGTGGTGGTAAATGGTATACAGTCAGAAGAGATGCAAGTCACAAGTGGGTACCTCAGGATCAGTCCTGGGGTCAGTCCTCAACATCTTCATTAGTGACCTTGCAGATGGACTAGAGGGTAAGGCTTGTCTGTTTGCAGATGACACCAAGATCTGCAACAGAGTAGATGATCCAGATGGGGTGGGCAGAATGAGAAGAGATCTGGATAAACTAGCAAAATGGTCAGAAGAGTGGCAACTGGGATTTAATGCAAAGAAGTGCAAAATCATGCACATAGGGAAGAGAAACCCTGAAGCCACCTATAGGCTGGGAAGGGAGTTGCTAGCAGTCACAAAGGAAGAAAGAGACTTGAGCATCATCATTACTGATGACCTGAAATCATCCAAGCAGACCTCTAAAGCAGTAGGTGAGGCTAGGGGGGTGTTAGGGTGTATTAGTAGGGGTATCACAAGTCGTAAGAGGGAGGTAATAATCCCTCTTTACAAGACACTGGTTAGGCCCCATCTGGAGTACTGTGTGCAGTATTGGAGGCCACACCTTCACAAGGACATTAACCAAATTGAGGCAGTCCAGAGAAGGGCAACCAAAATGGTGTAGGGACTGCATCAGAAGACATATGAGGACAGATTAACAGAGCTCAATATGTATACCCTTGAGCAAAGGAGGGAGAGAGGTGATATGATCGAGGCATTCAAACACCTTAAGGGCATTAACTAGGTGAAGGGGTCTAAATGTTTAAATATAAGAAAAATAGCAGGACAAGAGGACGCAGCATGAGATTAGAGGGGGGCTGATTAAGGGGGAATGTGAGGAAATTATTTTTCACAGAAAGGGTGGTGGATGCATGGAATGGCTTACCACAAGAAGTGGTGGCTATGAATACAGTGCAGGGCTTCAAACAGGCATGGGATAGGCATAAGGGAGTAATACAAATGACTATGAATAGATAGGCTACTGACAGAGCAAAGGCCGATGGCACATTTATAAGGTAGAAAAAGAAATGGGCAGACTGGATGGGCCTTACGGTCCTTATCTGCCGTCAACTTCTATGTTTCTATGTAATGGTTGCCAGCCCACATGATCTCGAAGGTGTCCCCCCCTCTAAGGCATCCTGGAATGTATCCAGCATGTTCTGCCAGACTTCCTCTCCCAGAGCCTTATAGTATTCCACAGGGAGACCATCAGGACCCACCGCCTTCTGGCATCCGACCCAGAGACCGCCCTGTGCAACTCTCCTAAGGTCAGATATTCATTGAGGTAAACAACCTGTTCCTGAGTAGGAGCTGGGAAACTCAAGGAGCTCAGAAAGTTAGACATACTTGCCTCCCTATTAGGGCATTTACTGGTATAGAGTTTGTGGTAAAATTGTACAAACTCCTCCCTAATTTCCTCCCCTTTGCTGGTGAAAATACCCATTTGCTTTTTGATGGAAGCAATGATACTAGGTTTTCTATGTCCCTTTCCTAGTCGAGCTAAAAGGAGGGTGGGCTTATTGCCCCATTCGTGGAAATTTTGCTGGGAGAAGAAGAGTGAAACCTCCACCCTGTTCTTTAATTTCCTATTCATAGTTTTCCCTCACCTCCTTAAGAGGACTGAGTGCCTCTTCCGAGGAGTTTTGAAAAGTACGAGCCTCTAAATCTTTGACCTTCCATTCTATCTCTTGTGACTTATCCCTGCACTTCTTATGTTGTGCTGACATAAAGGCTATTATCGCCCCCTTCAAAAAGGTTTTTCCAGCGTCCCAGAAACAAGTTTTATTCAGGGCAGTGTCCTTGTTAGTCCCTCTGTATATTAACCACTGTTCTCCCAGAAACTCTTTAAACTTTTCACTTTGGAGCATATAAGAGGGGAACCTCCAAGCCTTAGGATTCACCCTAGGGGCAGATGTCTGCAAAGTCAACAAGACCCTAGCATGGTCTGAGACAATATAGGGCTGATCCACGTGTCATGAACACATGTATACTAAGCACTCAGTAAGAATACATAGTCCATACGAGCCCATGTCTTGTAGGGGGTTGAGTAAAATGTGTATTCCCTAATACCTGGATTACTGTCCCTCCATGCATCTGAGAGAGCCATCTCATTTAAGCCTACCCCCCCCCAACAAGCCACCACTGGCTGTAGTCTAATATCTCCCCTAGACCTATCCATCCGGGGATCAAATGCACAGTTAAAGCCCCCCGTCGAGACCAGGTTCAGGAAATTTTGGGTCTGAAGTATGGAAAGAACTTGATAAAAAAAAGTAGGGTCGTGTACCACTGGTGGATGCACATTACCTCAGGTAATCTCTTCCCCACCTATTGTACCTCGAACAAAGATGTATCTGCTCCACATTAGGACCCCTCAAGGGTTCTTTCCCCAATAAAGTCCAGGGACTTGTGGATGAGGATCACAACTCCCTGCTTATGACCCTTTAAGGACAATGAGTAACATTTTCTCACCAAGTCCCTTATCAGTTTATTGTGCTCAGGGGCAGTAAGGTGCATTTCCAGTAATATGGCAATTTGCACTCTGCTGTTCTTCAGGGTAGTCAGAATTTTCTTCCACTTCACCAGAGAGGAGATGCCCTGGACATTCCAGGAGCATATTGGGATTTTTTTCAGCCGTTGAACCATGCTATGGTAGGTCAGAAGGGGGGACATGCCCTTCCAAACACAAACCTTGTTCCACCACTTTGAAAATTCCTCTCCAAAAGTGCCTCCTCCCAGAGGAAGCATAGCCCCCAATGCTACAGTCATAAAAATACCATGTGTGATAGCTAAAAGATTATATAACATAACTAGGGACATAACCACCAGTAACAGTACAGAATAATATTAAAACAAAACAGTGATAATACACATTACAACAGCTGAACAAACACCCTCCTACTCCTCCCACTTCTACCACCAGGTGCGTCCAACCTATTTAAGGTAGCACCTGAGAGGCCTCCCCCTTTTCAATGCTCTCAGCCCAGAAGAGAAATATAGTCTCCCTTAACAGACAAAACTAATCAGGTAGTTTATAGACAGAAAAAGTCCCCCCAGTACCCCCCATAACACACACACATAATCTCAACTTTTTTTTCCCAGCCTTCATACACTCAAAATGAACTGAAGAATAAGTGTTAAAAATACCCCTACCCAGTGCAACTTTCATCCCCACCGACATCTTTCCATGCACCTCTGCATCCCCATCTTCACCCTCTCCCAATCCCGAGAGCTCACCACCCCAGTGTTTCCTGCTCGTTCTGAATGTCTTTAAGCACAAACGTTAAAGTATAAAGAGAGCGGTGAGCAGGAGCCAGGGAAGACACGTCTATGCAGTTATCTTGCAAATGTGCGTTGACTGGATCATTTTTAATCAAGGCCTCTCCTATCCATGTCTTAATCCAATTACTTTTCCGGGCTTCCTCCACAGTTTTCACAATATCTTTTTAATTTTTGTCAAAGGATTACCTGGCAGTTTTACATACTTCTCCTCATTATTCAGTTGTCTTAAACATTCTGCATTGCATATATCAAAATCCAAGATGACAACCCCACCCCCTTATCTGTTTTTTTGATAAGTATACGTGTATCTTTCTGTAGTGACTCTAACACCACTTTCTAAGCCTTTGTTAAATTATATCTTGTTTCTCCTTGATCCTTACATTTAAGAATCATATTCGCATATTTTTCAACACATGCTATATAGTTATCAATACTGGATGGAATCTGCCCGGGGGGGGAGAAACTGTGACTTTGTTGCAGGTTCATTTTCAATAGAAAATTGCTCTGTGTCTGCTGTCTTTTCTGAGTCAACAAAATATTGTCTCACATACAATTTCCAGTAATACCTTTATAGATTTAGTCTAAGAGGGAATTTCTCTAGCACCACCATTTGTGCAAAAGAAAGACCCATGGATAACAATTCTATTTCCAATTCCATCAATTGTCTTTTTGAGAGGCTGAAGACAGCGCAATTCTTGTAACTGGCTCTCCTTGCTGCTTGTCTCCTTTTGACTCCTTTTCTTTTTCTCCTTCTCTTGCTTTGCATACCTTTGTTTTTCCTTTTGGATCTTTGGGGTCTTTTTTGGAATTTCATTGGCAGCCCTCCCATGATGTTTTTGAAATTTCTGTATTTGAAGCTTCTTCCTCATGGTCCATCCCTCCACTAGTAGACTTTACACTCTGATGGTCCAGCTGACATCTAACAAACTGTCCCCATTTGTTTCCTCGGGGTCTCCCTTTTGAGCTTTTATCTGTGCTATTGTCTGAGCTAGTAATAAGGGCCCCTATGCACAAAAGTGCACAAGTCATACGGATATGTGTCGTAACCACGGTGTGCAACTACAAGCCACATAGCCCACACAACCAACGCAGCATGCACCAACAGAGGTGCACGTGGTGTGAACCATGGGGCAGAACAGCACAAGAATTATAGCATAGCGCGCAGCAGGATGAGGTAGCCCTAGGATATGCAACCCAGCCCATGAGCCTGCCATATAAGAGCTGTGCAAATGCCCCTCTGCATGCCATGGAAGTGAAATGCAGTGCAGGGAACTGCTATGCACACCAGGGTGAAGAGTGGAATTAATGCGGAGGGGCTGCCCCCGCACTAGAGTGATGATGAACTGGTAGAGGAAATGAAGAGGGATGGACATGCAAGGGGCCAGACATGGGGTGGCACGCATCCCCATGCATCAAACTTCACTGGCGGGTAGGTCGCTGCCATTGTGCATGACATAAGGGCGAATTACAGCCACCTGTAGGGTGCACAGTCCCTGTCCACGCCAACCGGAGATCAAAGCCCAGCTGCGGCTGGACATTCCAGCTGCCATGAATGCCGCTGGACTGGAGGCCTGTACGCTCAGCGCCATTAAGCACAAGTGGCATGACCTGTGGGCTTGCATCAAAAATAAGGTCATGACAGTGGTGTAGGTCAGCCAGGGTGGGGGGTCTGGGGGGCAGGTGGGTGTCTGCCCCGACACCACTGGAATGGATAAAGAGCCAATACTGATGCGGTGAGGGCATTAACCGCCAAGGTCCAGGGCATCTGTTGTGGCATTGAGAGGCTAGCTGACATGCAGGTCAACTTCCTGGAACACCCGCGGGCACACCTTGTGCAGCCCTGAGAATGGTTACGGTTGCCACTTCCATGGACCACCAGCATGTCCATGCAGGCATCCCCACATACCACTGGCACACACTGGCAACAGCACACTGCAGGGATTGGACAGCGGAGGCCTGGCCTTGCCTGAACGGCAGCAGGCAGCCATGCAACAGGACACCACCCAGCACACAGCACCACAAGTACATCTGTCCCCGCAGCCACTGGGTGTGAGCCCCAGCAATGTGGATGGTGTAGGGGACAGCCCTGCCCCAGACACACCCCAGCAACAGACGTGCCGCACACCAGCAGGTCGATGCAGATGGGGCATGACACATGCGACCGTGGCCACCAGGTGACTAGGAATGCGGTCCTCATGGTGCCCCCAAGCATTGCAGGATGGACAGCAGGGCCACTAGCAGGGATACAACATGGCACTGACCATGGACCAGACCAGGGTCATGCCACCAACACACATAGTCACCCCCCCATCCCAGACATGACCGGAAATGGACGGCAACATGTCCGGAGGGACATGTGGTACACAGCCACACATGAACACCCATGGCATGGGTCCTGCACTGCAGTGCAAAGCCACAGTCACACCATGCACATGACAATGCTGCCAACATGGCACAACATGCCACATGGCCAGGTGGTGACCAGGCGTGGATCAAACTGCATGGGACACTTCACAGGGAGCTCCACCCCACCCCTGCCACTGGTGCACTCAGGTCATGCTGTCAAGTACACCCCACTGCTGGCAGTGGTGTGGTGGACTGACAGACGCATACAGTCATGATCGGTGCAGCTGTGGTGCCGGGTGGCAAAAAGCATCAGGTGCGGAAGGAACATGTGACCAGTGCAGTGTGGGCAGCACATCTGGCAGCAATTGCCACCTCCCATTGGGGTGAAGAGCCACCATCGTCATCTGCCAGTGGTACCAGCAGTAGTTGGGGAGGCATTGGTACATTGCCGTGCACTGCCATGTTATGCAGCGTGGCACACACATTGAATACAGGGCACATGTGTCCAGGACCAGCATTATGGAGTCACCGGTGTGATCCAGACAACAGAACCACATCTTCAGGAGCCCAATCGCATGCTCCACCACATTGCTGGTCCTTCTGTGCACACAGTTGTAGGCTTCCTCTGCTGCTATCTGAGGTGCAGGTATAGGGGTCATTAGATACAGTCTCAGAGGGTATCCGTTGTCACCTGTGTTGAGGTGGGAAACATAGTGTGTTAGTCACTTTGCCGTGCCATGCCCATACCAGTGGCATGATGCTAGGTGGCCACATACTCACCCAGGAGCCATTTGTCAATCCACCTGCCATGCAGTATGGCACCAAGCCCAGAGGCATCCAGGATACAGGCATCATGTGTGGACCTCAGATACATCACACACACATTTGTAAATATGCCAGCAGTGTTGCATACAACCTGGCAGTTCATGCTGTGGAATCTCTTCCTGTTACGGTATGCCTCCACCGCCACAGCAGGTGTCAGCACTGGGATGTGTGTGCCGTCAGCCACACTGCACACGTTGGGCATGCCATGCATGGTGTAGAATGCTGTCTTGGTGGCCCATTGTGCCTCAGTGGCCATTGGGAATGTAATGTCATCCCCCATTTGGTCGACCAGGGTGTTTGTCACCTGCCTCATGGCCCATGAGACAAAGGACTGGCATACACCCACCACGTCACTTGTGACCCACTGGAATTAACCCGTAGCATGGTATTGTAGGCACAATAGTGGCCATATGCCACTAGACCCTGCCAAGGTATAAAAAGGATGATTCACCTGGAATCTCAGCTGCCTTAATGCACCTGAAAAGAACTGGCCATAAAAACATTTCTTTTAAACCAAGCAGACTTGTACAAGCTTAACCCTGGTATATGAAATTCACCTTAACACCCAGGAAGCCTGGCACAGTCTACATTGGTCAATATGA
This sequence comes from Neoceratodus forsteri, assembly GCA_016271365.2. Lineage (NCBI taxonomy): Eukaryota > Metazoa > Chordata > Ceratodontiformes > Ceratodontidae > Neoceratodus > Neoceratodus forsteri. Next base: position 200,408,478 of record CM028132.1, on the reverse strand, counting down.
TTGCGAGTTTGCTGGTCTTAAGGACATTCAAATGCCAACCAAATAAATTATTATTTATTTATTTATTTAAATCTCAGATTACAAATACCTTTGAGCTAGGGGCAGCTTATTTACATAGGTTCCACATCAAAGGAAAGGGTTACAATAAGATTGGGAGTTATAGACAACATTCATGGTATCAACGGCAGTACAGACACATTCATGGTATCATCGGAGCACAGCAAGTCAACTGGTAACTAAGTGGGAGCAGTGCTACACACAAGATTACAAGCAAGCATAGAAAACCATAACGTACATTTGAAGCAACATTGCTAATCAGAGGTGGGGGGGGGAGGGGAACAGTAAGGAAGGAAGGGGTAGGGGAGATGAGAGAGTAGAGTCCAGATAGAGAAGGAAAAGAAAATATGGCAGCCAGAGGCCTTATCGTAAGGTGAGAGGGCGGGGAGGCTAAGGTGGGAGAAGGGGGAAAAGAGGGGAAAAGGAGGGTGGATGAAGGGGAAGAAGATAAGGGAGAGTGGGGACCAGAGGGCCTGGACAGGTCCAGGAAGACAGGGGGTCAGTGGGGTAAGAGCAAGGAGGGGGTGAAGTAAGGGAGGAGGTGGCAATTAGATTCAGACATTGTCTAGCAGCTTCAAAAGACACTTTGAGATCAGGACCCAGCATTTCTTAAGGTCACTAAGTCATACCATAAGAAGGGAGGCTCACCACTGAAACCATATAGCCAAGGAACTGGATCCTTGAAACAGGGAACTACCTGCTACCAACTACCCTAGATAAATAAGACTGCAATGAGATAACCTTCTATCACCTCATCTTGAACCTTCGCAGTGGAAGGTCTTGCGGTTATCAGTATATTGTCTGTCACCTTATGAACAAAGTTCAAAAAGTCAAATAGGCAGGCCAATGACAGAGCCATAATGACTCAGAACATCTCCACACGTATGCCATAAGACTTCCGACCCAAGGCAGGCTTCTGCCCAAATGTGGCTATGTCATTCCAAAGCCTCATGCTACTCCTGAGGTAGAACGAAACCGCAGGACCCTTCTGAGGAAGTTTTCTGCCTATAAAGGACAGCTCCAAGGATCAGTACTTTGTGATCACCCACTAACTGCCTCCTGAATCTACCTTTCATCACTGAGAGAGATCCTGCATCTATGCTACTGACTCAAAAATAAACTATTACTTCTACTGAACTCTGACAACTACCCTTCTGAAGAATTCTAAAGACTCTTTGTATCTGCTATAGCGTAAGAGGCATTGAAACTTGTATTGACTATCATTTTCTATTTTGCAAACCTTGAGGAGAAAAAGAATTTAGAAACCTAGGAAGAAATCTTCTTCACAAAGCCATCCAAGATACTCCAAAATCTCCAAGACGAAATGGAGACAAAGAGACTCTTTTGAAAAGTTGGTGAAGCATATATAGACATAGACATACCTTTACTGGTTTAAAGGTGATTACTGAAATACTGTGTCTTTTGTGTGTAACCCACCTACAAATGAGGGTTCCCAAAAAGTCTTCCTCGGGCTTGCCTAAATGCTCACTGCCAGGCTGGTGTCCTGCATTTTAGCAGTTTAAATGTGATTGTCAGAGAGTGCCTGTATAGCCTCTGTGTACTGTCTCTTTAAGAGCTGCCTGGATTGCAGTCATAAGTAATCTGAAAGGGAGCTCTGCTGAAAGATGTAACTATTTGCTGAAAATCATTTAGAGTGATAATGATAGTGTAGTTTGTCTAACCTGTCTTCTTTGCAGCAAGGACTGTATTGTTTATCTCCACTATCTTGGTCCTGGACTGCGAATTGGACCAAGTAGTACTGGTGGGACCTAAAATGGAGCCGGACTACAGGAGCTGTCTGGAGTCAAAATCTGTAGGAATTGTAGTTTGGGGCTTTTTGCCCCTTTTTGCACCTGAAGGGGGAGCCTCTGTTGTGACTGACAGGAGGATCAGCCAACTGAACCTTCTGGATCTTGGAGAATTTCCCAGGCTGCTGCAGCTAATTTCAGTTGTGAGCTGAGAAGTGAAGAAGTAACAGCTCAAGTGATTTTGAGCAGCAGTTCTGTGTGGTTTTGCATGGGAGAACTGTGAAAGGGCTGAGTTTTGGCCTGCCTGTCTGCCTGCTGTCCCTGAGAGGGAAAATAAGAGTTTATTCGGACTGAATCTGAGTTGTGAGGACTATTTAAGCCACTGGACTGTGACCAGCCTTTAACTTGAAGAAGAACGAAGATTTGCTGAATGCGAACGGCCTGTCAGGATTTCCAGCTGCTTTTGAATCCCCGGTTTGTGCAGAGACTTTGCGATCGTGACCAGAGAGCGGTTTGCCTGGTACAGTAGAATTTTCTTACATGTAAATGTGCTGTGTATTGAAAGTGGGTCGTGATTTGGTTCCCCACTGTGTGAACTGTGTTCTGCTTGCTGGAAGCTTTATTCAGCCTAATCGGATTGAATCTGCGTTCATCTCCATTCGGCCTGGGCCATGCCGCACTGGCTTTGCCAGACTACACCACTGCACAGAGAAAGCCACCGATGAGAGACCTGCCTGGAGATCAGCCCCCTGCTCCACGCTTGAACAGGAATGACACCTCGGCGAATCATGTGGGCTCTGCTTCTTCTGGCACTCCAGGTTAACCACCTGCTGTCTCGATTTTCATCCAGCCTGTGTCCAGTCTTGGGTATCGTGAGTAATCATCAGGGTAGCTCCCTGTAACAACAGCCTAACTAAAACTGTGTCATCTGATTGTCATGTTTTCTTTTCATGAACTGAGCCCTCCAGCTCCGGATTACAAATAGTGTGTGTTTGGCATGTTGTTTCTCTTCCATCACAGGGTCCCAACCAGCTGCAGCGTTCCTGGCTAGCCCACCATTCTCCATCTGGGTACCCAGAGTGTGTGGCTGTTTATGGACCCTGAAGTGCATGCATTTCTCTTTGATTGATAGAGCCTTTAAGCAAATTAACCTGATTATGCCCCTCCCTTGTTCAAGCCCCTTAAAATAATCAGATCTAACTCTTTTTTGCATTTACCCTGACTGTGGTTCCAGTTTGTGCAAGAGTACTGTACTGCTGTTATTTGCTGTGTATAACCTTGTTTTATGGGGGGTCCCCAGGGTTGGGCCAGAGGAAAGCCATGGTGGTAAGTGCAAACAGTGTGAGTACTTGTGTGGTGTATCAGGGGTATTGTGAAAGTGATTATTGTATATTGTTCAGGCCACTAGTAAGGAAAGAGGGGGGTTACAGTGTCCCGGAGGGCTGTGCCCAGGTTAGCTTGACCACTACCAACCACGACCTCCGGGTGCAGGCACCCATTTCAGAACTCAGGCCCCTTAACCTGCTACTAGCCAAGCAGGTAGGGGTAGTAGCCCTTGGGATAGCGCCACCTAGGGGTTACATGAGAATCATGGTTCTAGAAAAAGATATATAAATACTGCAGTGAAATGTTATTGTAGATGCTAGCAAAACATTAGTACCAAGGAATTAGGTGCTGGTTAGTAAAGAGTATTCTAGGAAAATATAGTGCCTTAAAAGTGTCTCCAGACAAAGAAGAGCTAGGCCCCATAACTACGCAGGGAAAACTGTGACATGATTTACCATGCACAAAGCAGACAACGATCTGGATAGAATTTTCTGACGAATACTTTATAATGTTCAAATATTGAGAATATATTAACTGTTAACTGTGTGTGTGTGTGTGCGTGTGTGCGTGTGTGTGTGTTGAAATAAACAGCTTTCAATGGTACTCTGTGTCTAAGAAAATCTGCCATCTCAGAAAATTACTACAAAAACAATTAAGCACAAGTTACTTACACCTTTCAAATAAGAACAGCCACAGAGGGAAAGTTAATTAATAGTAATTGTGCTTACAGTATGAAAGTGCACACAGCACCTTTGTCTCCACCGACATGTACTGGACCTCCATGTCTGTGGGGCGACATTGTCAGACACAGCAGTGCACAGGTCCATCACCATACCCCACAGCAGCCAGAACGGTTCGATGCAGTGGGCATCACGTAGTGTGGCAGCATCGAACTGTGGGCAGAATACCTGAAGACGTGGGCCACAGTGCTGGCATCACATCTCCTCTGCATCCAACATGTGCAGATGCATCAGCAGTCTGGGACACATCCTGCACTCTTCACTCATGTTCCGGCCACAACTGGTGGCCCCTGTGCACCAACTCATATAGTCCCCCCCCATCCTGGTGGGGCAAGGAGTTTTAGGGGTGGCATTGCCGCGGTTGCCACCCTAGACGTGCAGCAGACATGTGCACGGCCAGGGTCGTGAGGGGTCGTCACACTACACATGTCACCACCACAGTCCTAGGTTCAGCAGTGGTTCTGGATGGCAGCACATTGTTCTGCGGCGCATCCAAGGTGGATGTACAGGGTGTCTGAGGACACATACACCAATTGCCACTCTTGTGGCAATCTGTGGTGGGCGGAGGGCCGTGAGCAGGTAAGTGGCTGGTCCACTGGTTTACTGTGTCGTGATGTCGTGCATGGTGTACATGCCTCATACAGAGTTCACTATCCATGCAGGATCACCAGGGTCATCCACATCAGATTGTCCTTGAGCGGGTGAAGCAGCCGGACAAGGCACCATGCATTATAGTCTCTGCAAGGCGTGGCTGGGGCCGACGACAGTGGAGGCTTAAGGGCCCACTACACCTATCCTGGTTGATGGTGGACAGTGCAATGCACTACTTCGACAATTGCTTGATCCTATGACGAATAAGCATGCCATCACAGGTAAGTGTGTGTGTATGAGGAGGGGCACCCGTGGTTGCCATGTCTGGGTGTCATCCTATTGTGGCCTACTGCACAACTGTCACGTATGTGTAACTTGTGTTTTGTAGAAGTACAGTGGTCCCATCCAGCGCTTCATGCTCGTACCAGAGGACATGCTGACAGACACCAAGAAGGATTCCCCGCCAGAGGAAGTGGTCGTTGGACATGCGGGCATTGGGGCACGTCAAGACTGCTAACCGCAGAGTTGGACCCACTGTAACGACCCAGTGTTTGTTGTCCCTGTCCCTCCCCCAGACCCACATGCATCGCTGCCCGGCTCACAGCCTTCCAGTGGTATGGTTCCCCATCCAGTGTTGTCTGTATCCCTTCCCTGTATGCCTGTGATCCCCTGTTGCTTCCCTGTTCCCGCACGGGATAGGTCATTGCATACACTTCTGTTTCTGACATCAATAAACATGTTGTCTTGTATGCCTGTGTGGTTTACTACCTCTGGTTGGTTGGGACGGGTTTCTGTGTCCTCGCCGCCATGGCAGGTGCCGCAGGTATGCCCTGTGGTCCTGTTGGCAGATGGTGGTGGCATGCGTCATCTGTGACGTGGTTCTGTGTGTGGTGAGGGGGGGTGTTGGGCCGTGCTGTTGGCACAGTGGCACGGGTGTACCAGGCGGCCACCCCTGGTGCTGTGCCCTGTCAGCCATGTGAATCCGCATGCCAGGGGGGGCAAGTGTGTGTGTGTCGTGACCATGCCATGCATTCAGGGTGCACTTGCATGTGTTCCCCTGTCCAGCCATCACTGCTCTGGGGTGCCATGCCCATGTGTGCAGTCATGTGCACCATTGCCCTTCGGGCTCACCATCCAGTATCAGCACGCACCACTATGGCAGCCCTCACCCTGCCATAGTTGTCCACACTGGGGCCCATGCATCTGCCCATTGCACAGTGCTACATGCATATGCATACTGTCCCCCTGTGCACCTCCCTGCATGGCCACACCCCTACAAGGTGGCTGCGCCTGCCACCTGTGTAGCATTACATGTCTGGCATACACGGGTCCTGTCACACATTTCGTGCATGTCACCTAGGTGTGTACTGCGCTTGGAAGCCGCGTAGCACCCTATGTGGGTGGCCTGCATGCACCTGGACATCCCATGTTGCCTTCATGCATAGGGCCCAATGTCAGTATCTTGTAAATACAGGCTTTGGACACCCTCTAGTATGTTACTTTTGGCTCCAGTTGTTTACCCAATTGTCTCTATGGCCAGTCATGTCTCATATATATATATATATATATATATATATTTTTGCTCCCCAGTTTCTGGCTTCAGCGACAACTGTACCGTGGCTCAGTGCCTTCAGAATTTCCTCAAATTGCGCCTTCAGAATTTTTCCCTGCCTCCTGTTCCCTCTGTTGCAGGGACCATCACACTTTCACTACTACTCACCTCTGTGCCTCAGCTGGGCACTCTGCCTTCTCCTATCAAATTCTCTTATGCTGGAACCTACTTGCCCCCCCCCTCCATCTGCCTCCCCTTCTCCTCTGGCTCCCTCAGGTACCAACTGAAACTCCAACCCCACCCCTCCTGCTCCTGTAACCCTTCCTTCTGGCCCTTCCCTGGCCTGAGCCTCAACCAGCTTTGATAGGGCATTGGGCTGGGTCTCCACAACCTGCCTGCTGGTTTCATATCTACACCACCTTTGCACTTGCCTCCGCCATGAGGCTAGGCATACACTTGTCTTACAGGTCTCTCGCCTGTTTCAGTATAGTTATTTATGGGCTCTATATTCTTGTCTTGTCTGGCTCTGGCCTTCATCCCCTTGTATATATACCGGTACCTTGGGTTGTATGATTGATGAAATGTGGCACAGTCAATCCCCAGAGTCCTTGTTTTTTGTCCTAACTCCTGCTCTTTGCAGTTGCAGTAACCTCAGTTAGCAAAACTCAGTTATCCAAAACTGTGATGTGTCTGCCAGCTTAATAGACATCATTGTAAAGTGCTCGCACTTATCCAAACTATTGCAGTGTCCCCCAGCACATTTGGATAAATAAGGTTATACTGTATTTGTTAAGATCTTAAGGATATGTCCTACCATTCACACCCAAATGTCGTACCACCTATGGTGACCTTGCATTTGCCAGCTTGACACATAGGTTTTGAAACTCTATTCCCATTGACATTTGCTCTGGCTTGACCCACCAGAAGTTATGTATAAATTTTCAAGAGTACCTGCTACAGTCTTACATCTGTTCTTGTTATCATCTATGATTCTCATATTGGGGATATTGCTGTTCTTGTTAATGATCTACCTCCTGGAAACAGTTCCTCATTTCATTTATCATTTGCCTACCTGTTACGGATAATTTTTTCTTACATGATTTGGTATATTTATTATTTACTCCTTGTCACACTGTTGTTGTTTGTATCACCTCCTGTTCTAATTTATATTGTTGATTGTGCATTTTTTTGACTCTATATTGTTTGTAATCTTTGGTTGTTGACTGTTCTTGACTCTTCTATATCCTGCTGCTGTGACCTTTGTATCTGCTCGAGTCATGCCTGAAAACGGGCAATTATTTTGTTTCATGCACTAACCTGCTAAATAAACAAGCATTTTTCAATGCTGAATGTTGCTTGCTTGTATGTGCTGTTTAGGTATTTGGAAGTCATTGGAGTGCAAATATTGAAAATTCGCGAACTTCACGAGCTCGTAGGGAACTGCATAGCATACTCATAAAACAGTCATTTTAGGAATTTTCACCAAATTTTCAACATAGTCATTTTAAGACTTCTGCTCATGAACAGTGTCACTGTAATTTTCTTAATGTGTCCCATACATGGATTTCGCACACCGACTGCGCCATTGTGCGCTACATGGGCGGAAACATGTTTTGGGCAAGATGTGAAAAATGACAGCTATACTGCTCATAAGGAGGTGTGGTAAAATGGCAATGTTGGAAATCTGGAGTGAAAATATTGAAAATTCGCAAACCTACAAGCGTGCGTAGGAACTGCGCAATGCACGCTCGTAAAACAGTCATTTTAAGGAATTTTTTCACCAAATTTTCAACATAGCCATTTTAAGACCTCTGCTCATGAACAGCATCACTGTAATTTTCTTAATGTGTCCCATACATGGATTTCGCACACCAACTGCGCCATTGTGTGCTATATGGGCGGAAACATGTTTTGGGCAAGATGTGAAAAATGACAGCTATACTGCTCATAAGGAGGTGTGGTAAAATGGCAATGTTGAAAATCTGGAGTGAAAATATTGAAAATTCGCGAACTTATGAGTGTGCGTAGAAACTGCGCAACGCGCGCACGTAAAACAGTCATTTTAAGGAAATTTTCCACCAAATTTTCAACATAGGCTTTTGAGAGCCCACCTTATGAACACTAGCAGTGTCATTTCATTAACGGCCCCAAAGGTGATTTGGCAGTGATGGTGAAATCACCCTTCGCCTGATTAACGCCATGACAGTGCAAGAATTCATGAGGAGGGGTCCCAAAACCCCATGTTGAAAATTTGGGCCCAAAATTCCCAAAAATGCCTGAGATATGCAACAAAGTTGAAAACACCTATTTATTCCATTATACAGCTTACCGGCATTTCCTCAGTTCGCGGTCGGCTTTGAAGAGTGCAGACGTGGTCCGGTCCACCGATGATCGTCGCGCCGAGCTCCGGAGGTAAGTATGGGGGGGTGTGGGGAGGCAGGGTGCGCAGTGGGTGGGTCCAGGTGGGGGCAGTGAGACTGCGAGGGACCGTTTTTTTATTTACAGGTTTTTGGTTTTTTTTAAATTAAGACAACGCGGGACGTTTGCCACGCTGGGGTGGGCTCCCAGAGTGGCAGCTGGAAAGGCTGTTATCTCCCGTCGGCTATACAGGCTTGTGCCACACTGGGGTGGGCTCCCAGCGTGGCACCTGGAAAGGTTTTGAGGGGGGCGTGCAGCCGTGGAGCCAGCGGGGGATTGGGCACCCCCATTGGCTATAACATTTTTTGCCATGCTGGGGTGGGCTCCCAGCGTGGCACCTGGACAGCTTTGTGGGGGCGTGGAGCCGACGAGAGATTAGGCACCCCCGTCGGCCATACAGTGTGTGTGCAGGGGGGAGCGCATCGGCACGCAATATGCGTGCTTGCGTGCGTGTGTGTGTGTGGGGGGGGGAGAGCTCTGCTCACTGAAATGGAGCTCTCCCTTTCAACTGTATGCCACTGCATTTTCGACTGCTGTCATAGATAGCTGCAGCAGTCATTGGAGAACTGCGGCTGCGCCTGCAAATTCACTGACTGAATCGGAAGATGGGGTGCCACACCTCCGAAAACTCGGATGATGGCACTATGTTTCTTGCACATGCGTGCAAGCAACATAAAAATGAGAGTGAGCAGATGATCCAGAGACATGAATGACTCCAAGTTACTGCATCAGGAGACAGGCCAGGCTGAGGTTGCTGCTGCAGATTCAGGAACGAACCCGAGTCACTGCTTCAGGAGACAGGCCAGGCTGAGGTTACTGCTGCAGGTTCAGGAATGAACCTGAGTCACTGCATCAGGAGACAGGGCAGGCTGAGGTTACTGCTGCAGGTTCAGGAATGAACCTGAGTTACTGCATCAGGAGACAGGGCAGGTTGAGGTTGTTGCTGCAGGTTCAGGAATTAACCCAGTCACTGTGTCGGGAGACAGGCCAGGTTGAGATTGCTGCTGCAGGTTCAGGAACAAGCCCAAGTTACTGCATCAGGAGACAGGCCAGGTTGAGGTTGTTGCTGCTGCAGGTTCAGAAATGAACCTGAGTCACTACATCAGGAGAAAGGCCAGGTTGAGGTTGCTGTTGCCGGTTCAGGAACTAACCCAAGTCACTGCGTCAGGAGACAGACTAGGTTGAGGTTGCTGCTGCAGGTTTAGGAACAAACCCGAGTCACTGCATCAGGAGACAGGCCAGGTTGAGGTTGCTGCTGCAGGTTCAGGAATGAACCCAAGTCACTGCATCAGGAGACAGGCCAGGTTGAGGTTGTTGCTGCTGCAGGTTCAGAAATGAACCTGAGCCACTACATCAGGAGAAAGGCTAGGTTGAGGTTGCTGTTGCCGGTTCAGGAACTAACCCAAGTCACTGCATCAGGAGACAGGCTAGGTTGAGGTTGCTGCTGTAGGTTTAGGAACAAACCCGAGTCACTGCATCAGGAGACAGGCCAGGTTGAGGTTGCTGCTGCAGGTTCAGGAATGAACCCAAGTCACTGCATCAGGAGACAGGCCAGGCTGAGGCTGCTGCTGCAGGTTCAGGAATGAATCCAAGTCACTGCATCAGGAGGCAGGTGAGGCTGAGGTTATTGCTGCACGGCAGTGTACCTAAGCCAGGGAAGGTTGACAGAGAGCTACAGCCCCATAGCAACCCCTGCAGCTGGGCCACAGAGTTTACTCCGACCACAGGGGACATGCTCTGTACATGCAAGGCCACTACATAAAGCTTTTTGGCCTACAGTCACCACCATCCAGATGCCAGCTTCAGGTGATTCTTGGTCCAGCAGTCCCATCTGCTATGCTGCCCACCATCATCCAAATGGGGTAGGACCTGAAGGAACCAGCGTAGTCATACATAGCAAACAGTGCACATATTGATTTTTCTTTATTTTCTCCTATACCCCCCAATGCCTGGCATAGGATGGGCATCCCCAGTGCACACTCCTTGAGTGCATGTAGCAATGCCCTGTGAGACAGATAAGCTCCCTCAATCCACCATGGGGGTCGCTGTTCAAGTTCAAGTTTATTGCAGGAAAGACTCTGTTGAGCAAGCTCATTCACAAGGAGGTCCTGAGGCACATACACATACAGTTTGCAATTACATAGACAGGAGATATAAAATGTAGAACAACAAAGAAAAAAAATATATAATACAAGAGGTATACACAATAGAAGGCACTGTGGTGCCGGAACCTGAGCACTTTCCTCACCTTGCTGGAAGCAGTGCTGCCCCAGCCAACCGGCCACTAAATAGGCTGTGCTCATGTTGGACAGGTGGGAGGGACCAATTAAACAGGAAAAAATCACTATATCCATCTAAATAATAGTCTAGGCCCTGCATTCCACTGGATTCTACTGCCTGCCAGCATGGAATCCTAATCCATATAGTGGACAATGGAATGCCTCGGGTGGAGGACAGCTCTCCCCAAAGCCACTGCCATGGAAGGAGATGCTGTAGGGCTGGGGAAGGGGGCTCAGGGACACAGGCCTAAACAGGGTATATCCCTGGGACCAGGATATATCCTTGAAGGATGGACGTGGCTAGGGAGAAAAAAACATTCTTTGGGATAAAAAAAAAATCTTGAGAGCCTACACAATGCTCTTCTTCTAAACTGTCTCTCTAGTATGCTACCTCTCAGTGTACTGTGTGCCTGGTTACATGGGTGTGTTAGTATCTAACACACACAGACACACACGAATGAGGCTGCTGCTAACAGTTTTACTTATATTATGCCACCTAGTGGTAACCAGATGCAAGTCAAATCCATTCTTTAACAGCAGTGCTGCCAGCTTCTAACCTATCTGCCAGGGATCATGGATCTATAGAGCAGTAGTGCCATCTGGTGAGCCAAAGCAGCAGCTCTAGTAGCACAGTTAATAGGAGGTTCCATTAGTGCAGCCAACCAAGGGTTTTTTCTCAAGCACAGTCCTCTGCAGCTGTTGTGTTTCGATAGTTCAGTGTCTAAGCTGGTTGAAGGTTCACAAATGGCAGAAAAAGTTGCTAAACTCATTATTAGCCCCTTACATGTTACTGTCTGAACTACTAAGGTTTCTGTGGGTCTAAGCATCATAGTTGGAGGAAGCAAAATTAAATACTTTTACCGCGTGCCTGCAAATTTATCCAATGCTGCTCCATATTGGAGATGGCTAGCCTACACACAAGTAACAAGTCCCGTCAAACATACAGTGCACAAATGAAGAGGCAAGGCAAAGGGATTATACGATAAACACCAGTGTGTTTTTTGCTGTATGCCACTCACTTAGGAGTCGAGGCACTAGGGGTATTGTTTACCTGGAAACTGCTTATTTTGTGGCATACAGTAAAAAACACACTGGTGTTTAGCGTATAATTCCTTTGCCTTGCCTCTTCATTTGCACACCGTATGTTTGACAGGACTTGCTGATAGTTGGAGGAAAACTGTGAAATCTTTCTTTCATAAAGCTTTTTGGACCCCAGTCACCACCACGTGCCTGCGTCAGGTGATTCTTGGTCTGCTAGTCCCACCGGCCATGCCCTCCACCATCATCCACATAGGGGAGGACCCAAGCAAACCAGCATAGCCATATATGGTGACCAGTGCACATACTGATTTTTCTGTATTTTCTCCCACATACCCCCTCCCCAATGCCTGGCATGGGATATGCATCCCCACACACAACCCTTGAGTGCACATAGCGCTGCCCTGTGGGAGAGACAAGCTCCCTTGGACCACCATAGGGGTCGCTGTATAGCTGGAACCTGATCACTTCCCTAACCTGGCTGGGAGAACTGCTGAGGAGTAGCGCTACCCCAGCCAACCTGCTACCTGACCTGGCTCCCTGAGTCCACTCCCAGACCCAAATCACCTGCATGGAAACACTTAGCACTTCTGCTGGGCCATCAGGTGGCCTCTAGTGTGAAATCTTTCAATGGCAGCCTGGAGAGTCACCTGGAGTAAAAAGGCACTCATGAGTCAGAGTACTGTGTGCTGTTCTGGGCTATAGAATAGTTCATGTTTGCACAGCACACTTGTTAATCCATGCTTATGAAGTGGAGGGCACACTTAATGGACCTAGTATCCATTCTGACCTTAAATTACTATGTCAGCATAGTACAGTATGGTAGCATGGTATGGTATGGTATGGTATGGTATGGTATGGTATGGTACGGCATGGTATGGCATGGCATGGTATGGCATAGCATAGTATAGTATGACAGCTGAGCAACTTACATCACTGAGCAGTAACACAGCCACTGAGAAGTAGAGGAGAGTATTAGAAGGACTAAGGTATCCATTCTCTAAGTATAAAAAAAATCTTCACCCAGTGCAGACAACCAGAACATCTACCAAAGAAACACAATTGACGGGGGGGGGGGGGTGAATACATCAAGCAAAGCAGCACCACCTCCTACTGGTCAAACAATACAGCAGCACTATTTTTCTAATATGTATACCTACTCAGTAAAAAAGTGACTAAAAAACATTTTAAACATAGTTTCATCTATTTTTTATTTCATTTTACAAAGGAGCCATTGTATAATAGAAATAATGCACTCCAGGGTGGTAGTTATGCTGGGATAACATCCCTTCTCGGGTGTTGGATGCCCTCATCCTGTGGCCTTGGGCCCAACCACCTGAGGCGGGGTGTTATCTCAGCATAACACCCACCCTGTTGTGCATTATTTCTTTAATAATTACCTTGATTTAATCTGAAACAACATAAAAAAACTCAATAAAACTTTAAAATGTGCTGAGAAAGGTGTTACAAGACATCTCCACATGCTTGTTGGAATACATAGGTTTTAACACCCTTCTTAAAAGACTCAACCAAGGGGGCCTCCCTCAAGGTTCTGGGCAAAGAATTCCAGAGGGCTGGTCCTGCCACCTCAAAGGCCCGATCCTTGGAAGTCTTCAACCTAGACCTAGAAACCACCAGGAGGCCCTCTCTAGCCAATCAGAGTGGGTGGACAGGGATGTGCAGGTGCAGGAGCTCCGACAGGTACACTGGGCCCAGTCCATGTAGGGCTTTGTAGGTTAATAAACCTGTCTTAAATGAGATATGTCACTTCACGATCAGCCAGTTCAGGTCTTGCAGTGCCGGAGAAATATAGCATGATCTAGGAAGGCCCATGAGTACCCAGGCAGCTGTGTTCTGCAGCAGTGGCAGGCATCGTAGCATACCCCTCTAACCCCAAGGTACAGAGCATCACAGCAGTCTAACCTGGAGGTCACAAGCACATGAATCAGAGTGACCAGGTCCTGGGGAGGGATAAGGGATCCGATATGGCAGATATTCCAAAAATGGAAAAAGCTATTGCAGACTACGGGCAGACACCTGTGCCTCCAATGTCAGACCTTCATCCTGTATGACTTCCAGATTCTTCACTCTAGGGGCAGCTAACAGCCCAGAGTCACCCAGCTGAATCCCAGTCTCTTCTGCACCAACTGCCAATCCCCCCCTACAGCCCGACTCAATCACTGAAACCTCAGTTTTCTAGGGGTCGAGTCTCAACCAGCTTGATGCCATCCAGTTCTGGATCTCACCAGGCACTTATTAAGCACATCGACAGCACCATGAGTCCCAGGAGCAAAAGATATACAAAACTGGGTGTCATACACATAGCAGTGAAACCCAAGCCCATGACATCTAATGACCTTGCCCAGGGGAAACATATAGACTGTAAACAGCATTGGCACTAGAACGGAACCCTGGGGTATGCCACAGGACAGAAGAGAACCACCATGCACAAGAAAAATGTTCTTAACACTTTCCTCTGGGTTCTATCCTGCAGGTAGGACTCAAACCATTGAATAACAGTGCCAGTCAGTCCAGCGTACACCCTTAATTGGTCCAGAAGTTGCCTATGGTCCACGGTATCAAATGCAGAAGAGGGATCAGGGAGGACAAGAATCAATCATTCTCCTCTATCCCTCGCCCTGAGCAGATCATTAAGCACCCAGACTAGTGCTATCTCCATGATGTGCCTAGCTCTAAAACCAGACTGGAGAGGCTTGAAGATGTCAAAGGAGGCCAGGTGTTCCTCAAGCTGCAGCGTAACAACTTTCTCGATAACCTTCCCTACCTAGATAAGGAAGGTTATAGAGACTAGACGATAGTTCACGAACACATCCAGATCCAGAGATTTTTTTTTCAGAAGGGGTTTCACCAGTGCAAATTAAAGTGCCACTGGAAACAACCCCTCTGACACAGAACACTGAACAATCTTGGTGAACGAGTCCAGATGTCCAGCACAACACACAAGAAGTTGTGTCAGGCTTGGGTCCAGATTACAAAACGTCAGCCACAGCTCCAAGACCACCTGGCAAACCTCTTCCACTGTCACTGACTGAAACTCCCCCAAGTCCACCAAATGCATTCCTGGCCCACAGGCCATCCATTTCTGAGCTCAGAAGGCCCAATTGGAGTGATTCAGGCCCTGATGGAGGACACCCTATCTGAGAAGAACCGAGCAAACTCTTTGCATTTCGTGGATGTAACTGTTCTTACAGGCTCCAGGCAGGCAATGTGAAGAAGCCTATCTACAGTCCAAAAGAGCTGAGCCAGTCAGTTCCTCCCAGTGGCAATCTCTCGCAACAGAGATGGGAAGGTAAGCAGAGCCAAGGGCAGTGCCACCTTATGGTCAACAAGCAGGTGGTATAAGGGCTGGCCCAGTGGCAATGAGGGTTGAGGCACTGGCGCCTTACCTTCTCACATGCTGACGGCCTGATTTCGGGCATGATCTTGGACCACCAGGGATTGGATGGAGTGGGAGAATAGGACAGCTCTTCTCTCCTGGGGACAGGGGCTGAGTTGTGCCACTTCTAGACTGCCACTACATGGAGGTTGCATGGCAGGGCAGTTGACACAACTCAAAAGGGGACATTTCTGACAGCGGGCGCATGGTGCATACATGCCTCTGCAAATGTGCACATCTGCATCATTGCATGCCGTTGGACAGGGGAAACCAACAAAAAGGAAAACTGCCTGGAAGATTGGCATAAGAAGCCCGCCCCACCACCAGTCTGCCCTATCTCCCAGGACCACCTCCACCTAGATGTACCAGGGGGGAAGAGGTACCTCCCACTTCTGACCCTTCTGCAGGAGGCAATCCATGAAGGATATTGAGTGAGTCCTAGGGGAGAGAGAGACACCAGCCAAGTTTGGGTAGGGGGCTGATGACCACTGACACCTGGGCCAACAAAAAGCTTGATTAACAAAAAGCTAACAGGTGGTATTTGCACATCACTCAGTTAACACCTTGCCCCCATACATGGAGCCAGTCACTTCTGTCGTGATCTCAGCTGCCACTGACCCACGGCCTGGGGGCAGCAGTATTATCTTTGTTAAGCACTCTCCTGTGCAGTTTCATATTATTAACAAGCTATTCCTGGAGGTCTTGTAACATGTAATTTCTAACCTTGCTTTTTAAAAGCATGTGGTACCATGTTTGTTGTTCCACACGCCACACAGTGGTGATTTATCTTTGTGCCACGGTGCTACTGACAGACATGTCCATCTATGTCATTAATAAACATATTGTTTCTATATTATTTATTTAGTTTTTGTTGACCAGGTGGGTGCACTAGGCAAACAAATGCCTATTTTCAGGCACAACTCGGGAGAGTACAAAATACAAAACATTACAGGGAGTAAAAATATATGGTAATGACAGTTTTGACAGATCAACTTCAGTATTACCACACAAAAATATGTACATAGAATGGTTTATACAATGAGCGTGATGCTAAAAGTGGCTAGATAAAAGCACTGTGCCAGGCAATGATGAACCTAACTCATAAGATAGCAGTTTTATCTTCTGAATCAAGTTCATCATGCCAGCTATCTCCACATTCCAGTACTTCATAATCTGCGCTAATGCCGACTCGTGCTACAGCAGACCCATGCCTTCAGACACAACGGTAAAAAAGGTGACATGCGGCATTTTGAATCCATTACATGAAGATACATGCTCATTGTATAAACCGGGCATGTTGTGTGAGCATGTCATACAGTTATTATCTTCATTTGAGGTCTGTGACCTCTTGATCCCTCACTCACGGTTCTTTACAAGCTACTGGCAGTATAGCCTAGAGGTTAGATTAATGAATTGTGAATGAGCTTGGTACTTCCAGCAGTCCTTGGTTTGATTCCCACAACCTCCACTTGCATACTGTGTGACTCCGAGCAAGTCACTTAACTACCCAGAGCTCCCAGGTCACCCCTGAAAACAGGCACTTGTACCTAGTGGGCCTTATGCGGTTACCAAAGAATAAAATAAATAAATTGGTAACAGACCCCCTAGCATGGCATTAATTGATTTTCAGGTGCTCAGCTATGCGATGAGAACTAAGTCAAGCGAGTGGTCTAGGATAACTCCTAAGTAGGTGAACATTGTCACTGTAGGGACAGGCGTCCTTCCTGGCATGTGACAGCTAAAGGGGTTAGACACAGTCTAAGTTTAGGGGGTGTTCCAATGAACATAGACTGTGTTTTGGCTATGTTAAGTATAACGTTATTACTAGACAGCCAGTTTTGAACTGATCTCAAGTCTGAGGTGAGGTACTGGTTTATAAGGGAGATATCTATAGAACTGGTATACACGAGTAAATCATCTGCATACAGTATTGTGGAACAGTAAGACAGGCTTTGGGTAATTTAGTTAATATGTAGTGAAAATAATAGGGGGCCCAGAACTAACCCTGTGCCCCCCCCCCCAAGGATTGGGGCAGATCCACAGTTTACACTCTGCAACTGTTGGATAGGTAGTCTCTGAACCATGGAAAGAAGAAGATATGCCCGGTTTACCAGTTTTATCACAGAGTAGTGAGTGTTCAACCAGGTCTAAAGCCTTTGTCAGATTAATGAAGACTGTGCCTCTGAGGCTGCCGTTATCCATGCCTGTTATCTGGTTCATAAGAGAGAACAGGACAGTGGCAGTACTGTGCCCTAATGGAAACCATGCTGAACCGGAAAGAGAAGATCATAGGTAGTGAGATAGAAGGTGAGCTACATATTTTTTTTCCATGTAGCTCATTGCCCCCAGACTACCCACTGCAGCTGCCGTCTGGCCCATATGCCAGCAACCTCCCAGCCCCATCTGCTGTTCCCCCCACTGTCATGGCCCGTGGGAATCTACACGGTGTGGTACCTGAGAGTACCAGTGACCATCATACAGGTGGCCCAGGAGACACGGGGGATTTCTGGTTTTCTCCCCATTCCTCTTTAAGTTGTCCCACCTCCCCCATGTTGAGCGGTGCCTGCCAGGCCTCATATGCATGCAGTGATATCCCTACAGAGGCAGCAAGATCTACAGCCAACATTGCTGCAGGGGAAGTACCACAGCGCCATTCTTCCCCACCTAGGAGCGCCACCATGTGGCAATGCTGCCATATCCCCCTTGCCCACCTGACCCAATTCCTGACCTCACCTCCAAACCCAAGTCTCCAGAATGGGAGTACAGTGTGCTGCCCACTGGGCCATTCAGGGACCATTTCTATACATTTTCGTATTTCTTACATTAACAATACCTGTCAGGAGCTCAGAAGCTATTCCTATCATCCTACATGTTGATTTTCCTACTTTGTATAATGCAGTTTTGTTTTGGTTCTAACATTTTTGATTTAATAGGTTACTTACAGTTAACCATGTTGGTACATATGAGTAGGCCGAAAAAGCAAGCAGTGAAATAAATATTTACTTTATTCTGTTGCTGCGTCTCATATGTTCTAACTATTCTAATGATAGACTGATGGATTTCTGGGAGGATTTGCAAGTAGTTGTCAAACAGAATCCTTTGGCTTTGTTGCTACAAGATAGCATATCCTTAACTCCAGATGACAGAAGTTGATCGCCATCTGGTGGACAGGCCGATTAGTAAACATCTTTCAAATCATCAAGAATATTTAATATTATACAATGGCAAGAAAGAATGCTGGGCTGTGATTGGTCAGTCTGGGACTGGACCCATGATGTTATCCTGGCATAACATCACGGATGTAGTCCCAGCACATACATGACCACATCACATATGCCAGCATGTAAAATGAGTCACTGCCCACTGCCCAGTAGCAGCACTGGCCTGTCTACTCACAGTGCCAGAAGTCATCCCTAGAGCAGCTGTTCAGTTCATCACTCACTACACAGTCCACACATAGCCCCCCAAAAAGTTCTCAACTGAATTTCAATTTAAAAAAAGAACACTGAAGAAAAACAAAGTCACCAGCCCTGAGTCCACCACTTAGCATGAGCCGTCATTGCAGTCAGCTTCAGTACTCCCACCCAGAGATAAAACCCTCCCTCCAATTGTCATGGCTTCTCTGCACATTTTTACCACTCTTATTTTTGCTCTAATATTTCTTAAAAAATGCGAAACACAAAAGAAAGCCATCATTGCGATTTGCAGTTTCCACAAACAGACTTACCACATGCACAGTACAGTCGGCACTTCACTCAAGCAACGGCACTGTCCCTGCCTTCCCTGAACCAATGGAGCGCATCTGTTTAAAAGCGAAAAATCATTTTTTCTTCATACAAAGACCTGCATACAATACTGGGATAAAACCAATGACACTCAAGAGACCATGAGCACATGTGCTGTTTAAAGCACCATGCTCTACTTACTGATCTTTGGCTTTGTTTCCCTTTCCCCATACACAGTCCTGATAACTTTTCAACAGATCCAAACATGCTGCAGTTCCACTGAGAGTGGACAGTATCAGTGGAAATTTGTTTTTGGGGGTGGGTGGGCTGAATAAAAAGCCACTCGGTGTGGGAAGGGGGGTGGGACAAACCAAAGACACACAGTAACAGCTGAGCACAGAAACTGTGACACTGGGGAAGGAGTTTTGAAGCAGCAGCCCAACCTGCAGGACAAAACAGTAAATGTGCATTATTTATTTACTATGTATACCTACTCATTAAACAACAATTACAAATCTACTTTTACATGTATTTTTTAGTCTTTTTTTTTTTACTTTTCACACACATGAGCCATTGTATAATAGGAATAATGCACTCCAGGGTGTGTGTCATACTGGGATACTGTCACTTCTCGGGTGTTGGACACACTCAGCCTGCAGCCGTGTACTCAACCACCCAAGGCGTGACGTTATCGCAGCATGACACCCACCCAGTCGTGCATTATTCCTTTAGTAATTCAAAATGCTGACGTTACAAATTACAGCAGCTCCTTCAAAAACCTGTTTGGAGCATTTATACACAGATTAATGCTGGGGTGGGGTGGGGTGGAGTGGAGGAGGCACAGGAGGAACTAGAGATAAAAAAAATAAACATTCTTCTTGAGAAAAACTGAAAAGAGTAGCCAGGAGGAGCTGAGATAACTATGTTCCAGTGGACATCTGTCTTCACTGTTGGAGGCTGAAAAATTACTCTTACAGTGTGTCTTTAGCATCCAAATGGTTTGGTTTTTCTCTGTCTCCCCCAACCTTACACACATACAGTACAATCTAAAACATCAAACCTGCACAAAGCAGCATTGGTAGCAGTACACACATCCAGGAGTGAGATAGAAGGACAAGGTTCCACTGGAACAAATGTTGCCTGGAAAAAGATTTTTACATTGGTTTATTTTAGATTGCAAACAACACTCATCTGTTTTTAAAATTGCTATTCAGAGGGCTGGTCTAGTTGATCAGTAGTCAGATTTTGAGGGAAACAATGACCGTTGGTCTCAGGCACTCCTGGCACTGGCAAAAAATTCACAGGAAAAATTTAACTCAGAGGGGCGGGGATGATGTATTGACAATGTCAGTTTCAGATGTTTAGAATGTTGGCATGCATTGGGAGGGGCATAACAATCAGAAGGAGGGAGGCACTGATGCCTCTTTATAAAGCCATGGTAAGGCCGCACCTGGAGTATGGGGTCCAGTTCTGGAGACCACACATACGCAAAGACAGATGGGATTGAGAGGGTGCAGAGAAGGGCAACCAAGATGGTGCATGGTATGCAGGGGAAGTCATATGAGGAGAGGTGGAGGGAATTGGATCTGTAACCCATTGGACATTTGAAAGGAGAGGGGGGACATGATATAGACATTGAAGTACATGAAGGGGATCAGTAAAGTAAGGGAGGGGAGCTTATTTAAGAGCAAGGTGGGGTTAAAACTAGAGAGCATAGTCTAAGATTGGAGAGAGGAAGATTTAGGGGAAATGTGAGGGGGTGTTACTTCATGGAGAGGGTGGTGGAGGCTTGGAATAAACTACCGGAGGAAGTGGTGGGGGCAGAAATGGTGGAGGGATTCAAGAGGGCATAGGACAGACATAAGGGGTTGGCAAGCAGGGAGGAGAAGAGGTCCTATGACATAGGTAGTGAGTAAGAGGGAGAGGGTCCAACTCGATGGGCCAGAGGGTCCTTTTCTGCCACCAGATTTCTATGATTCTATGAGATGCTCCTGGGAGTAGAGTTACCACCGTTTAAGAAGCCCAAAGTGGGATATTTCTTACTGAATCATGATTTTTTTCGGAATAGTATGTAACCTAGACCAATCAACAGATTTGTTTTCTCTAAATAATCAGAATTAAGACTAAGAATGGTAGTTCTTTACTTGTTTGTATTGTTTCTTATAATTTTAATGTATTTTAGAAACAGAAAAACATAGAAAAAGATGGCAGAAGAAACCAAGTGTCCATCAAGTCTGCCCAATGGGTTCCGAGACCTCTAGCGGTCACAGGTCCAAGCACCCCCTGCTGAGTTTTATACTCTTTCCAGCTACCACAGAGTCTAGGTAGCCCTTGCTTT
This sequence comes from Neoceratodus forsteri, assembly GCA_016271365.2. NCBI lineage: Eukaryota > Metazoa > Chordata > Ceratodontiformes > Ceratodontidae > Neoceratodus > Neoceratodus forsteri. The sequence goes on along the minus strand of CM028132.1, from coordinate 200,387,269 downwards.
GTCCCACCCATGTTTGAACGCTGCCACAGACCTAGCTCCTACCACCTTGGCAGACAACCTGTTCCATGGTTCCACCACCCTTTCTAAATAGTAGTGTTTCCTTAACTCCCTCTTAAAGTGACCTCCTCTCAGTTTCCATTTGTCTCCTCTTGTGTTTGAATCTGATATCCTGTTGAAGAGTTCCAAGTAGGGCACCTTGTTTATATCCCTCATGAATTTGAATGTTTCAATCATATCCCCCCTCTCCCTCCTAGTTTCCAGCGAGTACATGTCTAGTGCCTTCAAGCAATCCTCATACGAGAGCTCGTGGAGCCCATGTAACATCTCGGTCACCCTTCTCTCTATGGCCTCTAATCTATCACTGTTCTTCTTTAGCTAAGGACTCCAAAACTGGACGTCAGTATTCCTGGTAGGACCTCACCAGGGACCTGTACAGTGGCAGGATCACCTCCCTGTTCCTACTGTCAAAACCTCTCCCTATACATCCCAACATTTTGTTGACTTTGCTATAAGCTCTGTTGCGCTGACTGGATTGCATAAGGGTGTCCGAGATGATGACTCCTAGGTCCCTTTCTTCATGTGAGGTACGGAGCTGGACTCCAGTATTCTGTTATCGGGTTATGCTTACCCAGGTGCATCACTTGTCACTTCTTCACATTGAACTTCAGCTGCCAGACATCAGATCACCTTTTGAGCCTCTGCAGGTCCTTTTGAAGGTTCCTAACTGCCTCTGCACTGTCCACACTACTGCCAAGCTATGTGTCATCTGCGAAGAAGGCAAGTTTACCCCGGATGCCTTCATCAATGTCACTGATGAATATATTAAATAGGACCGGGCTTAAGACTGAGCCCTAGATGGCTCAGTGGCGCTGAGGGTTGAGGCGCTGGACACCACCCCTCGTGCCATGCTGGCGATCTGGGTTTGGGAATGAACTTGGGCTGCCAGGGGTCATCTTGGGAGGGAGAGGATTGAGCATTCGGAGGATGGCTCTCCTCTCCCGGGGTGGGTAGTGGCACTGCACCACTCATCAGTGGCCCCCAGTGGAGATCGGGGGCACTGCAACTAGTGACACCGTAGAAGGGGTGGAGCGGCGGTGGGCAGCAGCATGCAAGGTGTGCAGACGTCATTGCATGACCACACTCCTGGGACAAAACAAGAAATACCCCCGCTTCCTGGATAGGCGATGGAGCCCTCCAGAGCCCCCACTGTCACATGCCCAGTGTCTGGCTTAAACTTCTGGATCTCCAGATCCCTCCTTTCTGCCTCGGTCCGGTGATGGTAATGCTCCCGGGTCGACGGATCAGGTAGGAAGGGGGAGTGTCTGTCCCCAGTTTCCCGGAGGAGAGAGCTTCAGATGAGGCTGTATAAGGTGGTGGTGAGTGAGGGATGCTCAAGAGAGTTCCAGATAAGAGCATGATAAAAATAGATAAAAAAAAAAGACCAGGCTACACCACTAGGGACCGCTCCCTCTCCTGACCTCACCCCATTAACTATCACTCTCTGTTTCCTGACCTTTAGCCAGTTACAGTACCTTCCCTATTAACTATATTCTGGGCTGTGCCTTGATACTCCAACTTTTTCAACAGGTGCCTATGCAGCACAAAATCGAAGGCCTTGCTGAAGATGAAGAATAGGAGGTTCACTGGATGACCCTTGTCCAATTCTTTAGTCACCCAATCAAAGAATATAATTAGGTTTGTCTGGCATGACCTGCCGGTCATGAACCCACGAAGTCTGCCATCCTGAAGACCATACTTCTCTAGGTGCTCTACTAATTCCTGCTTAATTAAGGTTTCCATAAGTTTCCCCAGTATCGAAGTGAGACTAACTGGTCTGCAGTTGCAAGCCTCCTTCCACCTCTCTCCCTCCGCTCTTCTCCAGTCACTGGGCCCGACCCCTGACCGTAGCAAACAATTAAACAAGTAAGCCAAAGGGTTTGTCAATTCTTCTGCAAGCTCTCTCAGCACCCTCCGATGCAGCCCATCCAGCCATGGTGCTTTATCTGCTCTTAGTTGAACTAATGAGTCCTAGATTCTGTTGGCAGTAAAAGTCAGTGACTCCATTTGTTTGATCCCCAAACTGGCTGCTTTAATGCCACTTTCAGGCATTGGTCCATCATGCTGCTTCATAAATACAATGAATAGAAGAAGTTGTTCAGAATGGCTGCCTTTTGTTCATCCTCCTCAACTAATGTGTCACCATCTAAGAAACAAACTGTCCCTCCTCCTTTCTTCTTCTTTTCCGGAATAAAAGAGAAACATTTTTTTCCCCTTGTTTGATCCGTGTCGCAATCCTTAGTCCAGCTGTCGCCTTTGCCAGCCTCACTGCTCTCTTAGCTTCTTTGCTCTTTTTTTAATATAATTTTTATTAAACGAAGCTCATCTGACAATAGTCAACAAAATCAATTTACATCAGTTAAATCATAAAGTCAAAGCATATCTGACTTCACAGATACAATAGCTCTTATTACTGCATCGTCCCATTACAAAAGAAAAAAAGAAGTAACATTTAGTAAAACATATCCCCACAGAACCCACTTCATATCATTAAGGTTTACCAAAAAGGAAATTAGAGTCTGTCCTATCCTGTTTTCCCTCCCCATTGGGGGCAGCACCCTAAACCCTCTGTATAGATAAATATCTTAAGGCACAAAATCTGTATCTATCTGCGCTATCTACCATACCCACTTTTGCAATTTTGCAGTAAAGGGCGTTAGCTTATCATGGATCCCAGCTGTCAATTTTTCTAATCGATAAATATCCATAACTGTCTTCCATCAGCCCACAGTCATTGGGATTATGGAAGTTATCCATCTACGGGTGACAGCTTTCTTGGCAGCCAGGATATATAATGGTAATAATGTTTTATACCAAGTGGGGTGCTGAGGGATGACTGACAACATCACCATTTCCGCTGTTAATTTAACCAGGTCCCCCAGGCATTCCTTCAGTTCCTCCTGTAGAGTGCACCAGAAAGGCATCAACAATGGATACAACCAAAAGACATGTCCCTAATCTGCCACACGGTATCTGCATCCCCTCCAACAAGCCCCAAAGGTAGAAGGCAAATATTTTGTAAGAACTGCTGGAGAGCGGAAATATCTATACCTTCATTTCCATTCATATTCTCTTCATGCAGTATAGCCTGGAGGTTAGAGTAAAGAGCTGTGAATGAGCTTGGTACCTGCAGACATGGGTTTGATTCCCACAGCCTCCACTTGCATACTGTGTGACTCTGAGCTAGTCACTTGACCAGCTCAAAGCTCCCAGGTCACCTCTGAAAACAGGTACTTATGCCCAATGGGCCTTACCCAGTTAGCAAAGACTAAATAAATGAAATAACAAAGACTAAATAAAATATTGGAGGTGGAGCTTCTTTGCTCTTTTGAATGAAATCATCCCAATTATTGTCACTCCTATCCTTATAATTGATGAAGGTTACCCTTTTGTCCTGATCACATTTTTGACCTGATCCACACCATGAGTTATCCAAGCCAGCAGGCTGCCCATTTATGGGAGAAGGCTGCATATATTTATTGATGCCATAGAGATAGTCCCCTGCTTTCTCAGGGTGATGGTGTGTTCATTTCTGAAGGGGTCAGGGTTAGGGTGGACATTGCTGGAAATAAGTAGTAGTAATAGGATGAGCCAGAGTAGGTGTCTTTGCTTGAGTTCATTAAGCAGTTTTAAAGAGCACTTTTTTACCCGTCTCACCCTTTTATTAATAATCAGGAGAGGGTATCCAGTTGTGGTATCAGAGCTGGCATGGTTGGAGTGACCTGCAGCACCTGCCCCCTCAAATTGTCGTGGTGGAAGCCAGGGTGGTGACCATGCACCTTTTGTCATATGAAAGAAATTCCGAGAGATAAATCCACGGTCATAGTGTTAGTCCCAAACAATTTTACATTGCTGGGTATGTGGCAGGTGTGCTGTACAAATGAACTCAAGACTTAGAAGTACTGAGGAGAAGAAGTTGCTGAGTTAATGAGCAGAGTGAGTGCATCATCATTAGAAACATTGCACGCAGTTAGTTTGGAGAACATAAGGGGAACTGGATAGAAATAGATGGGGAAGTGGTCAAAACAAGATAATGAGGGATCTGTGAGCAGAGTGCAGTTTATGCAGCACTGTGATTCAGTTTCAACAATTTACAGGGATTAATTCAAGAATTTAACACAACATAAAAAGTGCTGTAACAATAACTGTAGTCATTGTGTCTGAAGGAAGGGGCAAATAGTGGAGTTTATTCTAATGGAGAGGTAAAGAAATCCTGGTATGGTGGATCTAGGTATTACCCCTTTAAGTGCTTTGCTGTAGCTCTTAGGTGCTTCCCATAGAAGCCAACTCCATGGGTGCTTGGGGGCTCTATCACCCACAAAGGTAACATAAGCACCCTCAATATTTCGAGCGCAGCCTGCAACAAAGGATTATTAGGGAACCTGGTCACAGGAAAAATACTACCAACTAGCAATGAGCACCCACAAAGATTTATAAAAGTTGGCATTCCTGGTGCTTCCCCTTTAAGAGGCAAAGTGAAGTGTAACCAAGTAGGAGGTGTGCTGGTCTCTCAGCTCTGGTAGTGTATTTAATAAAGGAAGGTGGTAGGTGAGGGGAGGTTGCCCGAAAAATCACTAAGAAACCAATCAGCCTGAGAGAGAGGAACAGAAGCAGTTATAAGCCTCAGTGGTGGTCAGGGGAAGGTTTCAGAGCAGAGAGGGTGAGAAAAATTAATAGTTGAAAAGGCATGGGATGAAAGGGTTGGGGGGAGGCTTTGGTACAGACTCTGGCAAGGTGCCAGCAGCAAATTGCAACAGGGAGCTAAAACAAAGGATGTCAAATGGGGGTGTGTATCTGAACTGATCACCATAAAAGATACAAAAAAATCACTAAGAAACCAGTTCAGGTCAGTGTTTCTCTGCAGTCTTATGCCCTAGTCCAATGATTTCAGCACTGGCAACAGCGTTGGGTAGGAAACCAATGTCAGCGGTCCGGGGCCATCTGGAACCATTCAGGTCCCACAGCGATGGGTGCCAGGTATTCAATTAGAAAAGGGAGGAAAGCTCCAAAATCCCCTTTCCCTTGTCCTGGGTCAGTGACCAGCCATTACCTTGTGAGCCAAGGAGGAGAGCGGGCAGCAGGAGCCTTCTTGCCCTGCCATGTGCAGGCAAGTTGCTTGTGGAGGGGACCATGTCCATGGTACCAGCCCGATGGGCTCCAATCAGCCTTGCGAGCCAAGGAGTAGAGCGGGCAACAGGCACCTTCTCACCCTGTCCTGGACGGGTGGGTTGCTTGTGGAGGGGACCATGTCCACGGTACCAGCCCGGTGGACTCTATCAGCCTGAGAGAGAAAGGTGTACCTTGTAGACTCCTAGGCTTTCTTTGAATCTCCTCCTACCCTTTCTTTGAATCTAGCTTGTGACAGCTGCAGATTCAGCAGTAGGGAGGGCTAATTCAAGGTACGCCAATCACGCATCCTGGAGATCCCACTCTTCCTGCCCTACTACAGGAAGTTCCTGCTGTCAGTCACTATCTGTGCCTATATATTTTGAACAGAACCTGACTGGGCAGGTGGGGGCATGTGGGTGGAGAGTGTCAATGAGTGCTGATGTGGATCTAGCTCCTCTTGACTGTTGCTAGAGTCCCCTCCCCCACCCCGAGTCCCCCGCTGGTCTTCTGCCAAGAGAAGTCACTCAAGAAATAACAAAAAACACTAGCTGATTGATCTGAGTCAGACTTCCAACAGACCTCAGACAGCTGGATGGGAGGGAGGGCTACTCCTTTTCTACAAGTGTGGCTTATCTGTGTGTCTTGGTGATCCCACTCTTCCTGTCTTCAAACAGGAAGTACCTGTTGTCTATATGTCTTGGTGATCCCGCCCTTCCTGCCTTCCAACAGAAAGTACATATTGTCAGTCAAGCCCAGTGCCTATAAAAATAGATCTGGCCAAGGGGGGCAGTGTGGAGGGGTGGATAGGAGGGCAATTCCAGAGAAGCAAAATGGAGCTGGGGCACAGCTGACTCCATACCTCTCAATGTCCTGCCTCATAAATCAGGGACATATCTTCAAAATTGGAGATATCAATTCAATTTATAGTTTGTCACAGTGTCAGTGGCTCAGTAGGTAGCACACTCGCCTCTGAGGCCGGGAGATCAGAGGGCTGTGGGTTCAGTTCCCACATCTGGCACTTGGGTTAATATCCCAGTACTGACACTGTAATGCAGCATGAGAGGGGTGTTGCATTTCTGAGGTGCCGTCTTTCGGATGAGATGTTAAACCGAGGTCCCATCTGCCTGGATTGGTGGTAGTTCAGGTGGATGTTAAAGATCCCATGGCACTTATCGAAAAGAGTAGGGGAATTTCCCTGGTGTCCAGGCCAAATTTCCCTCATTCACTAAAAAAAATACCACTAACAGCTTAATCTAGTTCAAGGTCAGTTGGCATTCATCTGTATCCCCCTCCCCCGGGTCGTGCCTGAAAATAGGCAGGATTTGTCTAGTGCACTTACCTAGTCAACAAAAGCTAAATAAATAAGGAAGCTGGTAGGATAAGGGGCTTAGCGTAAAATGCATTTTCTAAGGAAAAACACGTCTGTAACATTAAGGTTTGACATTATTTTGTGCTTACAACTCGCACTGTTTGGTCACGAAAACAGTTTTTAGGAGGGACAGAGTAATTATTTGAGGCAAAATCAGGGACACCCCTGAAAATCAGGGACAGTTGAGAGGTATGGCTAACTCTGCTTTCACAGGTCACAGGCCCCTCCCAGTTAGCTGTCTCAGCTAGCAGTTAGCAGTTAAGTGATGAGAGGAGGGAAGGGGAGGCTGTAGCTACTTTCCCCCTGTTCCTCTCCCAAATCTGCTGCTTCTGAAAGGAGAAGCAAAATAGAACTGCGGTGCAGCTGACTCTGCCTTCCCAGGTCACAGGCCCCTCCCAGTTAGCTGTCTCAGCTAGCAGTTAGCAGTTAAGTGATGGGGGGGAGGGAAAGCTGTAGCTGCTTTCCCCTGTTCCTCTCCCAAATCTGCTACTTCTAAAAGGAGAAGTTGAGGTATTATAGTTTTCTGCTACATTTAGAGGAAAGTTAAAAAAATATGTTTTCCACTATAAGGTCAGGACATGCAGTATTTTGCATGTGTTTTGTGCCAGACAAAGCTGCCAAAATCAGGATTGTCCTGCAACAATCAGAGCAAGTGGTAACCCTAACTGGGAGACAGTTTACTGAGCAACATACAACTTGGGGGGTACGGAATGAGTGTTGGGCTCCTACACTCCTGGAAGACATATTGGACTCAGTATAAAGTCAGGTTCTACTGTGGCTGGTGGGTGGGGATAAAGCCCTGAGGGTTGAGACAAAACAGGGTGAAAGTGAACCCTTCCCCCACTCCACAGGTAAGACTTTTCAGTCATGGAAACCCAGATCCCAAGTTACTGTCACAGATGTGGTGGAAATCCCTCTACTACATCCCTAGGCTGAGACAGTAGAAGGGGTGATTGAAGGAAAGCAGAACAACAGTGACAGGACTTCTCCATTTCTGGACACAATGCATGGTAATTGTCAACAAATACTTGCACAGCTCACCAAAGATTTAGTCTGTAAATTTATTTTATGTTCTTTTATTGGTTTTAGATATTTCAATGACCATGATCCACTCTAAGAAAATACACAGCAGAAATGAAAAACGCAATTACAAGGCATCCATGAAGCCACTCTTCCACCCATTGGAATCCAGTCAATGTACTGCATGATGAGTACAAGGTACACTGTACTAATGTAAAGTAGTATGAGAAGTTTATAATTATGGTAGTTCTGTACCGTACCAAATGTTACACAACAAGGAAGCATGTTGTCGGAAGCAGGGGTGTAGCCAGGGATTTCAGATCTGCACACCAAGTGGACTCACTGCTCCCCCCCCCCCCCGGGTGTAGCCAGACAATATATGCAACTTTTGTATGTCATGACAGTGGTTGTTGCCATGCATGGGTAAATACAAATACCATGCATTGTTCCCTAAGACACCCACATACCAGCCCACAGACTGTAAAGTTGTATTGTCCTTGGGATGCAAAGAGAGTATTAGTGACCAGTCCTAGTTTCGACTGCTATGAATAAAATTACAGAAAGGTTCAGTATTTTCTTTGCTAATTTTCATGGAAAAAGAAAGCAGTTCATATCCTATTTGCTATCCCCCCTTAAATAAAATTGCACACCATGGAGTGCTTGGAGTATGCCTGCCTACACACATGGTCTGAAGTGTCTGTCTTAACATGCTGTCTCCCTGTGTGAGCCCATTATAAATGAGATGCTGTAACTGAAGGGGTTTTATACAGGGGAGTACAATTTCAAATCAGCCACCTCTTCCCACTTGCATCACCAGGATAAGGGCCTGCTGTCAACGTTATTGGTTCTAGAACCAATGTGAGTCAATGTCTGACCCACAAACACACGACAGTAGGGGGCTAGCAGCACGTTGTTGGAAGAGTACTGTCACTGACCTGTAACAGTGGATAGCAAAATAAGGACACCGATGATGCATGGCATGAAAAATTATCTTGTGAGACCAAGCCCGTGGACCTACCTTAAATAGGACCAGACTAAGACTACTGTGTTTGCAACCCTACTTTAGTAGTCTGCCAAACAGTACAGTAAAACAGTCACAAATTTACATACAGCACTTTCATGAAGCACATGCCAATGCATCGCTGTCCAGTAAAAGCCTTTCTGTCCAAAGTTACATAATGAACACAACCCTACTAACGGAATTGCATTTCACTTGCAAATGGTATTTTGTTTAAATTGATTAATTTGCAGTCAGACAAAACTGTAGTAAATAAATAAACAGCACTGCAACTCAGGACAGTATTTTACAATTGCCAGACTGTATGCACATTAGAAGACATCCTATGTTATAACATTAGGAATTATTTTAAAGTTGAAGTAGCACAGTAACTTCAGGTCAGAAGGGGCTCTAGAGTAATCCCTTCCCCTGCCTCAGAAGTACACTCATCTATTCCTTTGCTTGCAGTTCCTTTTTAATCATTTGTTATAATTTTGCTAACTGCAAATAGTTTAGTTTAAACCAATTTATGTTTGTAACAGAAATAAAGGTTGGTAATTAGTGGTCAAAAACAGTCCCAGGAGGAGGGGTGCAACCCAAATGAGTCCAAAGTGCTACTCCTGGTACGAACACAAGTAACCTACAGCAAATAAAACCACTGCAAAAAAGGAGCACACAGTTAATGGTCTCTCCATATCTTACCCAGAGCACTGCAAACAAGACCAGAATATAATATCAGATAAAGTACAGATGAGGGTGTCTCCAAGATGCCACAATGACTCCCAAACATTGCAAAACTTGCTGCTTCTTCCTTGGGAGGTAGGAGTCTACCCCTTTCTCTTTATCATTTATACCGTCTAATTTAAAATGGCCAGTATAAACGCAGAGTTCCCTGTCTCTGTATATTGTATATTTAAATAAAACAGTATAATAGGCCACATTTGAGCCTAAATTGTTACATAGGTACCTTCTGTGGGATGAAGAGGAACCTTACAAGGCTGCTTCTGCAGATATTACAAATATGATACAGTGCGTGTAATATAACCTTTGTTTTTCCTTTTGGATGTTTTGAGTCTTTTTTTTGGAGTTTCATTGGCAGCCCTCCCATGATGTTTTTGAAATTTCTGTATCTGAAACTTCTTCTTCATGGTCCATCCCTCCACTAGTAGACTGTCTACCCCTCCGATGGTCCAGCTGACATCTAACAAACTATCCCTATTTGTTTCCTTAATCTAGAGCCCCTTCTGACCTGAATGATAAGGCAGAAGCACTAAATGATTACTTCTACTCTGTATTTACTAAGGAGAAGAGGGGGGCGATACCCAAAGGGGGCAGGAGGGCAGAAACAGGAGGGAGTGGGTGACAGACAGGGAAATCATGGAGGGCAGGGTTCTGGAGGGTTTGAGGACACTGAGGGTGGACAAGGCACCAGGCCCAGATGGCTTCCACCCCAGGGTACTGAAGGAGTTGGCAGAGGTCCTGGTGGGACCTTTGGCAGACCTATTTAATGCCTCACTACACTCAGGGTGTGTACCTCAGGATTGGAGGATGGCTCATGTGGTGCCCCTCCACAAGAGCGGCCCCAAGGATGAACCTGGGAACTACAGACTGGTGAGCCTTACATCCATCATAGGAAAGCTGATGGAGACTATCCTGAAGGAGAGGCTGGTGGCCCTCCTGGAGGCCAAAGGACTACAGGACAGCAGACAACATGGCTTCATATGAGGCAGATCCTGCCAAACCAACCTGGTGGAGTTCTATGACTGGGTAACTAGGCAATTGGATGGTGGCCATGCAGTAGATGTTCTGTACCTGGACTTCAGTAAGGCATTCGACTCAGTGCCACATGGGAGGCTGGGAAGTAAGTTAGAAGGCACAGGGGCGGGTGCAAAGCTGGTGAGATGGGTAGGGACCTGGCTTCAGGGAAGGCAACAGAGAGTGGTGGTGGGTGGGGAGCTCTCATCCCCAAGGGTAGTGACGAGCAGTGTTCTGTAGGGCGCGGTGTTGGGACCAGTGTTGTTTAGGATATTCATTGCAGAAATATCATTGGGCATCAAGAGCAACACCAGTCTGTTTGCTGATGACACCAAGATGGGAGCAGTGGTGGATGACCTAGAGGGATGGCAGGGGTTGCAGGATGATCTGGCAAAGCTGGAAACCTGGTTGGACACCTGGCAACTGGGGTTCAATGCCAAAAAGTGCAAGGTGCTGCATTTTGGGGTGAAAAACCCAAGGAGGGGTTACCAGCTGGTAGGAGTGCAGCTAGCAGAGACAGAGGAGGAGAAGGATCTGGGGGTGCTCATTATGGGGTCAATGAACAACTCAGCACAATGTAGGAATGCAGCTGCAAAGGTCAACAAAATGCTAGGTTGCATTGCAAGGAGTATATCCTCGAGGAGGGGGGAGGTGATTCTGCCACTGTATAGATCATTAGTTAGACCACACCTGGAGTACTTCATGCATTACTGGCACCTGTATCTGAAGAGGGACATTAAGTTACTGGAGTGGGGAGCAGCGCAGGGTGACAAAGATGATCAAGGGGCTGGGGGACTTACCATACAAGAGGAGGCTGAGGGAGTTGAGCATATACTCGCTGGAGGACAGGAGGGACAGGGAGGATATGACTGAAACCGTCAAGTACATGAAAGGAATAAACAAGACAGGTACAGAGGGGCTGTTCAAAGTAAATGAGGGGAGGGATGCCCTGAGACTGGAGGGAGGAAGGTTCAGGAGTGAGATGAGGAGACACGTTTTTACGGAGAGGGTGGTAGCTGGATGGAATGTGTTACCGGCAGAAGTGGTATCCAGCAGAACAGTGGACTGCTTCAAAAGGGGCTGGGACAGGGCAAGGGGGAGGGTCAAGGGAGGGGAAGGACGGGAGGAAGGGGCAGCTGCAGAATAAGGGGTGCTAGCTGCACATTCGAGTAGACTTGATAGACAGCAAGGCCCTTTATCTGCTGGCAAATGTCATATGTTTGTGTGTCTTCCTCTTGAGCTATCATCTGTGCTATTGTCTGGGCTAGTAATATTGTCAGTATCTGTACGTGCAGGCTTTGGGCACCCTCTAGTATCTGACTTTTGACACCAGTTGTGTAGGATTCCAAGATTTTTTTTTTATCCCATAGAGCTTTTTTTTTCTCCCTAGCCACGTCCATCCTTCAAGGATATATCCTAGTCCCAGGGATGTTCCCTGTTTAGGCCTGTGTTGCTCAGCTCCCCGGCCCTACAGCATCCCCCTCTATGGCAGGGGCTCCAGGGGAGAGCTGTCCTCCCTCCCAAGGCACTCCACTATCCAGTATATGGACTAGGATTCAATGCTGGCAGGCACTAGGACCCAGGGGATACAGGGCCTAGACTATTAGATAGATATGGTATTTTTACTTGTTTGCTTGGTCCCTCCCACCTCTCCAACATGAACGCAGCCTAAGTAGTGGCCAGTTGGCTGAAATAGCGTTGCTTTCCAGCACTGCTCCCAGTCAACTGAGTGAGGTACTCAGGTTCCGGCACCACAGTGACCCCTATAATGGGTCAAGGAAGCTTGTCTCTCCCACAGGGCATTACTACGTGCACTCAAGGAGTGTGCATGGGGATGCCCATCCTGTGCCAAGCATTGGGGGGATATAGGGGAAAATAAAGAAAAATCAATATGTGCATTGATCACCATGTATGACGATACTGGTTCCCTCAGGTTTCATACTAGGTAGATAAGGAGTTAGGTGACTTGTAGGCCCATAATACTCCTATAGTAAATAGTATTTAACAGTGGGGTTAGTAAGAATATATTTATCCAATCTACCCTTTAAAGTAGATTTTGAATCACTAATAATGATATTCAAAGGAAGTGCATTCCATGGATTGATAACTCTTATAGTAAAAAAATATTTGCGAGGCATAAAGTTAAAACACCTTCCTTGCAATTGGAGGGGATGTCCTATAATAATAAAGGTATTTTTTTTATAAATCCAAACCCATGTTATACATCAGATGTTCATCTTGAATAACACCAAACGTGAATAATAGAGCGCCCCTCATGCATCTAGTGGATAGTGACATTAAATTAAGAGAAATAAGTCTCTGGTCATATTGCAAATTAGTATACTTTTTAATATGTTTAGTAAATTTTCTCTGAATTTTTTCGATTTGTAAAATTTCCTGCTTCTTAAAGGGACACCAAAACTGGGAGGTATAATCCAAATGAGGAAGGACATAAGCTTTATATAGAGGCATCATAACCCTCTCATCTCAATAATTTATGTTCCTAAGAATGGACCACACAACACCATTAGCTTTTTGTATAGTTTTGTTAACCTGCATTTTAAATGACAGATCATTTGTGATATACACACCCAGATCTTTCTCCACTACAGTACCCACAAGGGGCTTGTTATCCAAATGATATATATATTACTAGGATTTTGGGCACCTAAATGCATTACTCTCCAAATCTCTCTGAAAAATATTGTTACTATCATAGTCAGAACAAGGTCCACCAATTTTAATGTCATCAGCATATTTTAAAGATTTAGAATAACAATTGTGGAATATATCAGTAATAATAGCTTGGACTAAACAAGGACTCAAGACAGACTCCTGTGGCACCCCGCTGAGAACCTGACCAACATTTGAAAGATGACCATTAATCGATACTTGTTGAGATCGGACGACCAGCCAGTGTGATATCCAACTTATGATGTTACGATTTATTGGGAGAGTATTCAATGTTTTTATAATGGCCCAATGGGGGATGGAATCAAAGGTTTTACTAACGTCAATATATACTATGTCATATGGTATTCTATTATCTAATTGAAGACTAACATCTTCAAAAAAGCAAAGTAGGTTAGTCAGACAGCTATGGCCTTTAGTGAATCCATGCTGGCCTGTGTCCAGTTCACTTATAGTTTCAGACACCATATCTTTAATAAGCCCTTCCAATAGTTTACACAGAGGTGAAGTGAGACTAATTGGGCGATAATTTTCCCAGTTATTGCGGGGACCTTTCTTATATATAGGGATCACATAAGCTGTCTTCCAAGATTCCGGTACAAAGGAAGAGTTAATACACTGCTCAAAGAGTAATTTAAGTGGGAGGGATGAACAGTCAGCTAGAAGAAATAAAAGATGACCAGAAATATTATCTGGAGAGGTGCTAATTTTACCCTTCAGCTTTAAGAGTTTATCATGAATTACATTTTCTGGTATGGAGATAGGGGTGTCTTGAATGATACACAATTACACATTTTTATGATTTTTGTGAAAAAGTTCACAAAACTTGGAATTAAAGAAGTTGGCCATATCACTAGGAAGATAAAAAGTACTATCCTCAGATTGTAACGGGCCCACATGACATGTGGGTTTTTTATGTGAGTTGACATAAGAGAAAAAAGACTTAGAGTTGTTTTTATTCGCTTCTGAAGCCAATTTATATTCCCATTGTTTCTTGAATGTCTGAATGCTTTTTTGCATTTTCTTTGACTTGACAAATAAGAATTCCAATTAGCTTGTGAGGGAGTTTTAAGATATTTAGAATGTCTCCTATTTTTCTGTTTGATAAGTTTTTTATATTGCAATTCATCCATTTGGGATTGTGACGACCATTCAAATTTTTTATTTTAAAGGAAATATATGTGTCACATAGCTAACAGATAGTGTCATTGAGTTTGAAATAATCTCCCCCTTATCAGTAGCAGAAAGAACATCAGGCCAATATATATTATTTAACCAATCCTTCATACCAGTAATGTCAGCTTTCTCATATAAGTAAACTTTAGTTGAGTTATAAGCGATAGTTAGCGGATGTTCGAGTAGGAAGCTCAGGGTATTATGATCACTATTACCAATGGGGGGGTAGAATTCTAACTTCTTTAACATTTTAATTTTTGCTATGAAATACTAAATCCAAGATATTATTCCCTTGTGTGGCTGATTTAATGCATTGAATTAGGTTACATTGTACACTAGTGTCTAATAATGACTTACCTAGACTAGATTCAGTGGTGTGGTTAACCCAATCCACATCGCTGATGTTAAAATCACCCATCAACACAACATCTCCCAATGTACAAGCCATGTCAATTTCATGGTTAATAGTGTTAAAATATTCTGAGGTTGAATTTGGGGGATGATAACATATTCCAAAAATAACACTTTGGATATTATTTATCACAACCTTAACCCATATGGATTCAGTGTTTGAAGAGGAGACTTTAATTTTTTTGAAATATCAATGGAATAAATTATGTCTTTCAAAAAGATTGCTACTCCACCACCTTTTCGATTCTTTCTATTAAGAAAATAAGTGGTATAGCCAGGAATATTACAAACCCAGTCTAAATTATCGTTACCCCAAGTTTCGGTAACTGATATTATATTGACTTTTGTAAAGTAACAATTGTTTTTAATTCATCGAGCTTATTAGGGAGACTTCTAGCATTAAAATACAAACAGTTTAACTCTTTTAGATTTTTACAATTACGTTTCTTATTAAACTTAATAGTGTGGGGACGAGACTTGGGTTTCATCTCCAAATCTATGTTTAAATTCTTGGACACATGATCAAGAATATGTTTGCTAAGGAGAGAATTTCCCTTATAACTCAAATGGAGTCCATCTTTTGCAAATAAATGAGGTCTGTAGACAAACTCTTCCCAATGCATGATACAAGTCAGGGTTTGTCGAAGGCACCATTTACGCAGCCATTCATTATAATGTTTAATTTTACAATTAATCTGGTATGATGCTCTGGGGATAGGTAAGATTTCAGAAAATGCAATTTTGCTGGTAAAATTGGATAAATGATTAAACAAAGCCACTGTGTCTTTTTTTTATTTCTTCTATATCATCGTGTACAATATTATTTGTGCCAACATGTAAAATTAGTAATGGTGAGGAACCACTGTCCTTTAGTATATTGTTGACCATTCCTGTTATGTCAGAAATCCTAGCCCCACGAAAAGTAGAACAGGTTTGATTTGCTTTGTCATCAGCACAAATTGTCCTATCTAGATGTTTGATTAAGGAGTCGACTAACACATAAACCTGTTTTTTCAAGGAAGGCATAACTGGGGGCAATGTCCATAATAGGGTCATGATCCTTAGATGTACTAGTACAATCCTACTGGACATGGCTAGGTTCGGTAGGCAGCAGAATGAGGGGTACAGTGGAAGGCAGGGGGCATGTACCTACAGGCTCTTGAGTGTTTAAGGAATCACCCATAGTACCTGGGAGGTCAATAGTATTAATGAGTAAATCAGTTACTGCTTCCTCAAGGGGTATATCGCAAGTCTCAGTATAAGTAAGGGGGAGAAACCTTTTAGATGTATCTAATGAAAATGCAGCTGCTTTGTGTCCTTTTTTAAAAGTTCTCTTGCCCTGTACATTATACCAGAGTTCATTAGAAGCAGCATCAGATTCAGAACCACCTTCTGTATGCTTATTTTTAAAAGAAGGTTTATTACAAACTACAGGAGGCAAACCAGAATTAAATGGTTGTTCAAGTAAGGATAAATTGACCGAGAAAACTGGTGGGTCAGGGGCTACAGCAGGCGAACATTTAGGACAGTAAGCAAAGTTGGAATTGTATCTTAGATGTGTGTCCCTTTGACTTTCCTCCAGAGCCAATAATCTAGAGTTAAATAACTGAAGCTCGTTATTTAAAAAGACATTTTATGAGCATGTAACACACATATCTCCACCGTGAATGAAGGAGCTATAGCTAAAAGCGTACATTAAACATTTCGTGCATTGAATGCCCTCTCTTCCATCCACTACCTTTTTTTTTTTTTTAAGCCTCTTCTTTATCCTCCTTTTTTCCTACCCCGGCGTCCACTCCTTCAGACTGCTCATCCCCCTTACGCCACTTACCCAGGATCTGCCCGTAGAGTGCCTCTCTCTTCCCACCTTCTGCACATTGGGGTCTGTTCTGGGTTCGGTGGTCTTGGGTGGAGCCGTCTTCATCTAGGACCACCGAGGGGTATTCCCCGTTTTCTCCCTCTACCCCCTGAGGCGGTCGACATGCAGGGACTGGCGTCCAGACGAACGCGGCGATGCTGGCGCCGCGTCGTTGTCAAATGCCTGATGTCCTCCCTCCCGGCTCTCGACCGCCTGTGCCCCAGGTGCCCGCGCTTCCACCGCCCAGAGCATCGGGTGCATATAACACCCCTGAACCCACCCCTGGAGGAGGAGAGCATCTGCTGGGATGCCTCGATCCTCCTCCTCCTCCGCCTCTGGCAACCCGAGTCCACTCCCGAACCGGTGCGCCGGCGTGACGTGAGGTGTGGCGTCCAGCGCCTCAGCCCTCAGCGCCACCGGGCCGGCTTCCATCCACTAGCTTAATAGTTTCTGCCATAATAGGACAGTACTGCTGCCTAAACAGTAGGTAGTAGACTTGGATGTGAAACAAATATAAATACTACCAATAAAAACCATTTTGTAAAGAAATTAGCAACTCAATCCAAAACTAGTAGGTCTGAAATGTGCTCCTTTAACAATACAAAACAGGCTTAAGGGCAGCAATCACATCGCCTCTAACTTATAATTAGTTTGGTCAAACACTCTCAGTTGACCACGCTGAACACGCGGAACACACACAGACGCTCGTGTCTTTGCATGCGTCTCTGCACGCGGCCCCGTACACGCTCGCCCCGCTCACTAGTGCGAGACAATTTAAGCTGTAACCCGGAAATCCAGTAGAGAGACACTCAATCAGGCTCCACAGCATTTTGCCAATCAGTTTTAGTGTGTCACTTTCACAGCCCCAAAGGAGCGATAGAACACTGCAAAATAAAATTAGCTTATCAGCACAGTTTGCTCCAAGGAGCTTTCATTAAAAGCACAGTATAAATGGTTTATCAGCACAGTATTAACGGAAAGGCTACTGAATGCCTACCTCTCCCCAAAGGTGCATATACTCCAGCTCTTTCGAGCACTGTCCTACCCTATGCGAATGATAGTGGGGGGCTTGGTAGATGGGACTGGTGGAGCAAGAATTGACTGAAGCAGACACGTCATGGTACCTGGGAGCCAAAAATCTTTACACAGTGGCCTGGCTTGTACACAGCATGTCCCCTGTGCTAGGAGCAAACTCCATGGCCCAGCTGCAGGGGTCACTGTGGAGTTGTAGCTCTCTATCAACCTTCCCTGGCTTAGGCACATTGCCATGCAGCAGCAACCTCAACCTGGCCTGTCACCTGACGCAGTGACTCGGGTCCATTCCTGAACCTGCAGCAGCAACTTCAGCCTGGCCTGTCACCTGATGCAGTGACTTGGGGTTGTTCCTGAACTTGTAGCAGCAACCTCAACCTGGCCTGTCTCCTAACGCAGTTCCTTGGAGTTGTTCCTGAACCTGTAGCAGCAACCTCAACCTAGCCTGTCTCCTGACGCAGTTACTTGGGGTTGTTCTTGAACCTGCAACAGCAACCTCAACCTGGCCTGTCTCCTGACACAGTGACTTGGGTTCATTCCTGAGCCTCGACCATCTGCTCGCTCCAGTTTTCCAGTTTTTTATTTACCAGGTTAGTGCACGAGGCAAAGTAATTCCCTATTTTCAGGCATGACTCAGGCAGATACAATGGTCACAGCAGCAAAATATAGAAGAGTCAAGAACAGTCAACAACCAAAGATTACAAACATAATACTGATTCAAAAAAGGCACAATCAACAATATAAATTAGGCCGGCCCGATGGCACTGAGGGCTGAGGCGCTGGACGCCACACCTCGTGTCGTGCCGGCAACCCGGGTTCGGGAATGGACTCGGGCAGCGGGGGTCGACGGGGGAAGGGTTGAGGACTGAGCACCCATGTGGTTCTTTCCTCCCCAGACCAAGGGAATGCATTGGCCCAGCAAGCCAGGGACCCCCGGTGGAGACTGGAGGTACTGTAGCAAGCCAGGCAGCACGTACTAGCATGGCCGACGCAGGCAGGGTTGCCGTGCGCCAGAAGCATCGGGGCATGCCCACACATGGGGGGGAGGAACCACAGAACACAGAAAAACCCAGTCCTAGGGGTAGGCGATGGCACCAATCCCCATGTCCACTGTCGGGTCCATCCTGGCCGACCTTCGAGGATCCTCCACCCGGGGCCCACGTCTGCAGCTGGAGACTACATGTGCAAGTGTTCCCAAGGCAGGAGGGGCAGCTCCACCCCGGAGGGGTTAAGCTGGGGGTGCCATCTGCGAGGTGGGGAGGGGGAGAGGAAGGTTCGGTCGAGGGGACTTCAGGCAGGGCAGGATTCAGGTTGAATGCCTGAGAGAGGCTCCTAGGACCATGACCAGGAGGGAAAAAGAATAAAAAAAAAAGTACAAATTAGAACAGGAGGCAATACAAAAAGCAACAGCATGATAAGGAATAAATATACCAAATCATTTACTTGTAACAGTCATACAGGACTGTGGTGTGCATATTTATGGACCACATACAAACAGAGGTGAGAAAGAAGTAAGTGCCTCAGCTGGGTCTTGAACCTAGGCCACCCAGAATACCATTCTGATTGTGCTAACCAGCTGTGCCACTGAGACAACTGGAACCTGGGCTGTCCCCAAGCACATTACTCTTTCTCAAACGCACAACCCAGGGGCAATACCACGGTGCTTTTCCTCTCCACTTATGAGTGCCACCCCAGTCCCCTTGCCCACCTGATCCAGCTCCTGACCTCGCCTCTGAACCAGCATGGGAGTACAGTCTGCTGTCCGCTGGGCCATTGGGGAGCCCATTTCTATACATTTTCATATTTCTTACATTAACAATACCTGTCAGGGGTGCAGAGGCTATTTCTACCTGTTAATTTTCCTACTCTGTATAATGCAATTTTGTTGCTGTTCTAACATCCTTACTGTTACAGTTTAGCAGATACCTGAGAGCTAGGTGAGTGGGGTTTCTGTAAGGAAATTGTTAGTCTTTACTAATTATAGCATTGATGATCTGGAGCAATTTCTGTGCTTTTTATTGTCGTGTATCATTTGATTAAATTAAATTTAAAAATCAAAACATTTACTACTGCTAGCTAGACCTGACACACACAGAAAACACTAATAGCAAATTAGAGCTATTTAGTAGCTGTTTTCTTATAGAAACCCCACTCAGCTAGCTCTCAGGTATCTGCTAAATTGTAAATTGCCATTTGTGCTCACTGAATAAGAACAGTTACACAGCTCTGCTGTTGTGAACTGTGCATTTGCTAAATCTATGGGCTCTGCTACATCACTGTCACATGAGACAGGGTGCATTGTAGGTACAAAAAAGGCAATAAACATCAGATGGCACCAGTCTCCCATGCCCTCCACCGGGTTCTCCTTGGCTGGCCTTCTAGTTCCTCCCTCAGGGCCCACCTGCAGTTGGATTCTGCCTTGTAAGAGAGCCTGAAAGAGGCAACGGGCTACCCTTCCTGGGTGGGTGAAACCGGGGGTGCTGGCTGCAGAATGTGGGGAGAGAGGAGGCTCAGTCCGAGAGATCCACAGGCAGGCAGGATAAGGACCGGATGCTTGACGGATGACCCCACGAGCCAGGACTGGAGTGAAACAAATAAAAAAAAAAAGGATGGGTGTAAAATAGTGTTGCTCAGACAGTATCCTAGAAACTAGGATACCAACAGATACCTCCCATTTGGCCAGATAGTTGCTGTGGTAGGATAGCAGTGCTATCTGACCATGGATCCTAACCTCTAGGATCCAGTGGATGGATCCTACAAACATGGATCCTGTGGATCCTAGCAACAAACGCTGTGGATCCTGCAGATCCTAGCAATACATCCAGCTTGGATCCTAACTATCTGACCTAGGATCCTGGAGCTGACCTAGGATCCATCGCTAGCTGACCCCAGATCCTAACTATCTGATCTAGGGTCCCTGAATCTGACCTAGGATCCCTCCTAACTAGGATCCATCGTTATCTGACCCTGGATCCTACATCTGTCTTTGGTAGGATTTCTGGTAGGATCCTAGGTAGGATACCAGCACTATCTGACAGATAGTGGTAGGATCCTCAAAAGCACTATCTGAGCAACACAAGTGTAAAGGTACCCAGCATTGGTTTTGTCCAGCTGGTACTTTTTCTTTATTTTTTGTCCACATGTGGACTAGTAGTGGGATTCTGGAGGAGTTTGAAAGTGGCCTTATGAAGGGACTTGTGTACTGGAAGGAGCAACTTCCTGGGGGGAAGAAGACCCATCATATCGAGGAAGTCTGCCTCTTCATCATCCTCAGTAGTCTCCTAAATGGAGAGGTCAAGAGTGCCCACCATCTGCTGGACAAATGTATAATGGGAGGAAAAATACTCCTGACTATGAGAAGGGGAGCCAAATTCCTGGTCGGGAGACATGTCAGGCTCTATGGGTTCAATCTCCTCCTCATCATCATCATTAATTTCCTCAAAGAAGAAACCCTGCCCTTGGTCAGGATCAGTGGGAATAGGTGTGGAAGGTCCGGCTGGGGCTCCAAAAAGGTTGCCCATAGCTTGGAAATTCTAATACAGTTGCCAAGCCTTTGCCATGTCCACAGGTGGGGGCATTTTTTGGTTGTAACACTGGCGTCTCCCTTTGCTCTTCAGTGGGAGGGGCAATGGTATTTTTTTTTTGTCATTTTTTAGCAGGAACCAGTTCAGTTACCTGCTCTGTAATGTCTTTTTTGTTTGGCATGATCTGAATTATTTTTGTTAGAAGACTTATTCTCTGGTGGTCCTTGCAAGACCTATCTTTTGATTTATGATGGGAAGAGGATCCCTGTTCAGACGATTTATGAGAGGAGGAGGCAGACTGAGAGGCCATTATTTCTAGCCTTTTGGCCCTTTTCTTTACTGTTTTAGAGCAAAACTTGTGCAAAGTCCACAGTTAGCAGAAGTGTGACTTGGACCTGGACACCTTAAACACAGATCATGGCCATCTGCTTTGCCACGATTTTGAAACACTTTATACAATTTTTAAATCCTTTAGGTCCAGTCCTCTTTTTGGGTCTATCTGACATGCCAATCTTGTCAGAAGACCAAAAAATCAGTTCCCAAAAGGGAAAGAATAAAGATTTGCAGTTGGTTCCCAAATGTGATGGAATCGCGAGTATTGGTTCCTAAATAAGACAAGCATTTGTCAATGCCGAATGTTTGCTTGCTGGCATTGGCATTGGTAGTGTAGGAGTTGGAGAGTTGCATAATAGGAATGGCAGTGAAGTCCTGAACTGAAGCCAACCCCGCCGCCACCCTGCAGAGACTGACAGGCATTGGGGTGTGCCTTTGGGTCATCAGGCATAACGGCCACGCCATTTCACCACACCCTACCCTGCAGACACCAACAAGTGTCACGGTGTGCCTTGGGGTCTTTGGCCCTTATGCTCACCCCATTCCAACAGGAAATATGGTGAGATGGGTGCTGTATAGGAGAATGGGGTGAACTTTGGGGCCGAAGAGTCTAAGGCACACCTCGACGCCTCTCACTGGCTGCAGGGTGTGGAATGGTATGAGCATTACAGGCGAAAATCCCAAGTCACACCCCTGATGCCTGTCAGTCACTACAGGGTGGGGCGTTATGGTCGGAAACCCTAATGTCTCAGGCATTCGTTGGCATTTTCACTCCAAATTTTCAACATGGGTTTTTTGTGACCCCCACCTTATGAACAGTGGCAATATCAGTTTGTTAGCCGAGAGCTAATTTTGCACAGCGACTACACCATTTGGCACCACAGGTGTGAAAACACATTTCGAACAGGATGTGAAAAATGACAGCTGTACTGTTCATGGGGAGGTGGAAAAAATAGCAATGTTGAAAATCTGCAGTGAAAATATTAAAAAAACTGGTGAAGTCACGAGCATGTGTAGAAACTGCGCAACGCACACCCATAATGCAATTAGTTTGGGGATTTTTTACAGCAGATTGTCAACATAGGCATTTTGGAACCTCCGCTCATGAACAGTGTCACTGTAATTTTCTTAAAGGAGAAGTCCACCCAGAATGTGCAAAAACATATGTTATGTACAGTGTTTTGATATGTATGTTAAATCCTAGTGTGTCCTTCCCTCTGTCTGCTATTAGGAGTTTTTCCTAAATTAGCCTGCTAGCTGTATGGTAGTTTTACGACCCCGGGGATCTCCATCACAAATAGGTTTATTAGCTTTCTTTCGCCTACGATGCACCTTGGCTCATGTGACAGTGATGTAGCTATGCCCTTAAATTTAGCAGGGTCTGTCACTGCTCAGCCACAAAGATAATACTTCTTTCAGAGAAGTCACACTGCTAGATTTTGGGTGAGTGTAATAATTATTTTTTGACATTAGTACCTTGTCCTGCTATGTTACAACCTATAGGGTGATGTTCAATTTTTACTACTTCGTACTGGTGCAAAAACTGAAAGTGACTGAGAGGAAAAGAGTAAACAGTGACATGATTCAAACACACACACACACACAGCAGAACACAGCAGGACAAGGTACTGATATAAAAACATAATAATGATTACACTCACATAAAATCTAGTAGTGTGTCTTCTCTGAAAGAAGTATTTTCTCTGTGGCTGAGCTGTGACAGACCCTGTAACAAGACACTGGCTTCCTGCAGGGGCAGTTAGACATCACACCAAAGGGCACTCTGGGAAGACTAGTGGCCATAAAGAAACCAGAATGGCAACCTCCAAGGGCAATAAAACAGTTAGGGAAAGTTAGAAAAAACATCTCTCACAGCCAGAGGAAAAGAAAACACTGGGAACTGGTTAGAACACAGAAAAAAGACTGCTACATATCTTTTTCTGATTTTAACATGGAGTTTTCCTTTGATCTGTCCCGAACAGTGATTTCCCACAGCGACCACGCATTTCTGTGCTGTAAGTGTGAAAACACATTTTGGCCAAGGTGAGAAAAATGACAGCTGTACTGTTCATAAGGAAGTGTGAAAAAATGCCAGTGGTGAAAATCTGGACTGAAAATATTAGAAATCCATGAACTTACAGGGTGCGTGGAAACTGCGCAATGGTGGCTCGTAACACAGTCATTTTATGGACTTTTTTTACCAGATTTTAACATAGCCATTGTAACACCTCTGCTCATGAACACTGTCACTGTGATTTTCTTAATCTGTCCTCAAACATTGATTTCACACACCGCATCGCCATTGTGCGCTATATGCAGAAACACATTTTGGGTGAGATGTGAAAAATGACAGCTGTACTGCTCATAAGGAGGTGTGGTAAAATGGCAATGTTGAAAATCTGGAGTGAAAATAGTGAAAATTCACAAACTTACAAGCGTGCGTAGGAACAGCACAACGCATGCTCGTAAAATAGTCATTTTGGGGAATTTTTTCACCAAATTTTTAGCATAGCCATTTTAACACTTCTGCTCATGAACAGTGTCACTGTGATTTTCTTAATCTGTCCCAAACATTGATTTCACACACCGACTGCGCCATTGTGCACTACATGCATGGAAACACATTTTGGGCAAATGTGAAAAATGACAGCTGTACTGCTCATAAGAAGGTGTGGTAAAATGGCAATGTTGAAAATCTGGAGTGAAAATATTGAAAATTCGCGAACTTATGAGCGTGCATAGGAACAGCGCAACGCATGCTCGTAAAACAGTCATTTGGAGGAATTTTTTCACCAAATTTTCAACATAGGGTTTTTGGGGGCCTACCTCATGAATGGTGACACTGTCATTTTGTAAATCAGTCACAAAAGGTGGTTCCGTGCAGTGACCACGAAATCACCTTTTGGGGCCTATTAACAAAATGACAGTGACAGAATTCATGAGGTGGGTCCAATAAACCCCATGTTGAAAATTTGGTGAAAAAATTCCCCAAAATGCCCAAGATATGCATCAAAGTTAAAAAAACCCTATTTATTACATTATACAGCTTATCGGCATTTCCTCAGTTCGCGGTCAGCTTTGAAGAGTGCAGACGTGTTCCTGGTCCACCGAAGATTATCATGCCGGACTGAGGTAAGTATAGGGTGAGGGGGTGGGCGTAAGCGCAGAGGTGGGCGCGGTGGGAGGGCCAGGACAGTCAGCGAGGGAAGGTTTCTCTTTCAGGTTTCTTTGTTTTCTTGGACAACACGGGACTTGTGCCACACTGGGGTGGGCTCCCAGCGTGGCAGTGGAAGGCTGTTTAGGTGGGGGCAGTGGAGCCGACAATGGATTAGGCACCCCATCGGTCATATGGACTGTTGCCATGCTGGGGTGGGCTCCCAGCATGGCACCAGTGTCTGTTGGGGGAGCATTGGAGCCGATGGTGGATTGGGCACCCCGTTGGCCATACAGTGTGTGGGGAGGGGAGGCATTAGCACGCAATATGCGTGCGTGCGTGTGTATGTGGGGGGGAGCGCATGCGCAGGCAGTAACTTCTCACTGCTCACTGAAGTGGAGCTCTGCCTTTCAACTGTACTGCACTGCATTTTCAACTGTTGTCATAGACAGCTGCAGCATTCATTGGTGAGCTGTGGCCGCACCTGCAAACTGTATTGGAAGACGGGTGCCACACCTATGAAAACTCAGATGATGGCACTATGTTTCTTGCACATGCGTGCAAACAAACATAAAAATTAAAAGAAAAAATTAGGGCTAAAAACAATTCCCACAGAAGTAGGGGAACTGATACAAAACAAAATATAAAATAGTGCAAATGAGAAAAAATACCTCAGAAAACTCTTTTTTCTGTCAGGAAAAAAAGCACGAGAACCACGAAGAAAACCCCTTTCAGGAGAAGTTGCCTCACTCGGTTCCTGGGAACTGATGGGAACTGAGGAAAAATAACTAAAATACTAAAAAAACACTAAAATAACACTAAAGGCAGCAGAAACTAGAAGAAATAAAATTACTTTATAGAAATGAACTTCTTCAAGTGATGAGAAAAGGAGAGAGCTCTGAGGCAAACTTGTTCAGTCAGGCGGAGAAATGAATCTGACTGACTAACAGCAGCACCTACAGGCAGCAGTCTTCAACTACAACCTGATTGGCTAATGCCTTGCCATCATTTGCATAAGTTCTATCTCCAGGGCAGCTTAAGTCAGCTGGCAAACCTGCACAAGTCAAGCATATGGAGGGATTCCTGGGGTGAGAACTGTGTTTTAGTGGACATCTATCTTCACTGTTGGAGGCTGAGAAATTACTCTTAGAAGAAACAGCATTTATATAGCACTTTTCATACACAGTGTATCCCAAACCACTTTACAAGCAGTGTTAGACTGGTAGTGAAGTGACTGGATGTGTAATGGCAGCCATATCGCACATCAACACCCACACAGTCTGATCCAGTTTTATGGGAAGGGGAATGTTGGCCAGGACACGGGGAATGACCTCTACTCTTTTGTGAAGAGTGCCCTGGGTTCTTTTACTTCCACCTGGCCACCCACCAGGAGAGCACCAGGATGGGTAGAAGGGACCTTGGTTTAATGTCTCATCTGAAGGACAGCAAACCCTAGCAGTACAGCACCCCCCTACACTCGGGTGCCAGCATTTTAGGTACGAGTTCAATCTCGGTGTGGGACAAGAACCTACAACCTTGTGGTCCAGAGGCGGATGTGCTACCAATTGAGCCACGCTGACACCACATTCTTACAGTGTCTTTAGTATCCACATGGTTTGTGTTTTTGTCTCTCTCCCTCAAATGGTTTGGTTTTTGTCTCTCACCCCCAACCTCACACACATACAGTGCAATCTAAGACATCAAACCTGTGCCCAAGCAGCATTGGTAGCAGTATGCAAATCCACAGAAACAGAGAATTTCCTGGCAGATAACCGCTTGGCCCACTTAGTCTGCCCATTTTTCCCTCCCTGTAGTATCACCACAGGTCCTACTTGATCTCTGGCCCATTCACCCACCCACCCCTCTTTTGTTTCCTTAAGATTCCCTTATGCCAGTCCCATGCATTCTTGACCCCCACCACTGATTTTGCCTTCACCACCTCTGCGGGAAGACTATTCAAGGAATCCACCACTCTTTCTGTGAAGAAGTACTTCTTTACATCTCTCCTGAATCTTCCTCCTCTAGCATCTTATCGTGCCCTCTTCTCTTTGAGCACCTCTCTTTTTGAAGAATTCTTGATCCTTTGCCTTTTTACCACTGTGACGTATTTCAAGGTCTCCATCATATCCCCCCCCCCACTCTTTCTCTCCCGGCCCCCTTCCAGGGTGTACATACAGTATTTAGGTCCTTAAGTCTCTCCTTGTGGGCTTTTGATGCAGACTCTGCACCATTTTAGTTGCCCATCTCTGAACTGCCTCCATTCTGTCTATCTTTCTGGAGATGTGGTCTCCATAACTGAACACAGTACTCTCAGTGGGGTCTTATGAGTGCTCTATACACAGAGTCAATACCACCTCCCTCTTTCTGCAGGTGATACCCCTCCTTATGCATTCCAATATCCCAGTGCTAGGGGCATCACTTAGGGGTAGCCTGGGGTTGCAGTCAAGACTCCTGTGATTTCTTTCAACCCCTATGATGTCCATTGCAACCCCTAGGAACCCATAAAAATATTTTTTTTATAATTTGTTTCTATGAAATATGATGGGTAGAGGAGGTTTGCAACCCCTATGATTCTGCTGAAATGACACCACTGCCCACTACCCCTACCAACTGCCTTATCACACCGCCTAGCCACCTTTAGGTCATCTGATATGTTCACCCCTGGGTCTCTTTCCTGCTTGGTGGTCATCAGTACCACTCCTCCCATTGTGTACTCTGTCCCTGGGTTTCTGTGCCCCAAGTGCATTACTTTGCACTTTTTCGCATTGAAACCCAGCTGCCAGAACCCTTGACCACTTGAGTTCTCAGGTGTCTGTTCCTCCTTTCCACACCCCCTGGAGTTTCCACCCTATTGCAGGTTTTGGTGTCATCTGCAAAGAGGCAGACCTTCCTTTCCAGTGCCTCTGCAATGTCACTTATAAAGACATTACAGAGGACTGGTCCCAATGCTGATCCCTGAGACATCCCACTGGTCACCCTTACTCAGAGGAAGGGAGGGTGACCAGTCCCAGCACTGATCCCTGAGGCACCCCACTGGTCATCCTCCCTTTCTCTGAGTGAACTCTGTTTCCCACCACCATCTGTCACCTATTCTCTAACCAGTTTCTTACCCAGTTTACCACCTTTGGACCCAATCCAAAGCTACAGTGCTTGCTTACTAGCACCCTGTGTGGAATGGTGTTGAGCGCCTTACTGAAATCTAGGTAGACTATGACCACTGCTCAACCCTGATCTAATTCCTTGGTCACTCAGTCAAAGAAATGTATCAGATTCATTTGACATGACTCTCCCTCTCTCGAGTCAATGCTGCCTCAGGTCTTGCAGCCTTTTGAATTCAAGATATTTCACAATCCTTTCCTTCAGCAGTGACTCCATTAACTTTCCCACCACTGATGTCAGGCTCACTGGCCTATAATTGCCATCCTCCTCCCTGCTACCGCTTTTGTGTAGTGGTACTATATCTGCCCTCCAATCCTCCGGAGCCACTCCTATTTCCAATGAGCTGTTAAATAGGATTGCCAGAGGTGCAGCTAGTACCTCCCTGAACTCCCTCAATACCTTTGGATGTATAACATCTGGCCCCACTGCTTTGTCCACTTTCAGATTAGTGAATCCCTTCAGTAGACTCTCCTCTGAAAATGGACTAGTGTCCAACTCCTTCACTCCAATGCCCCTCTTACTATTTTGTGGCCCCTCCCTTTCTCCTTCCTCTGTGAACAATGAACAAAAGCATTTGTTCAGGATGTCTGCCTTTTCCTGGTCCCCCTCTGCACACACACACCCTTCCCTTTTTAATCTAACAATCCCACCACTGGTTTTCCTCCAATCATTTACATACCTAAAAAATATCTTGTCCTCCTTCATTACTGCCTGGGCTACTCTCTTTTCAGTTTGCACCTTTGTGCTCCTTACTGCTCTCCCTGCTTCACTCTTTTTCCCCTGATGCACCTCCTTATCCTCTTCCTCCTCCCTTTGTGTCTTCTTATTGTAACCCCTAAGGGGCGCTATCCCAAGGGCTACTACCCCTGCCTGCTCAGCTAATAACAGGTTGAGGGGCCTGGATCCAATGGCGGGTGCCTCCACCCAGAGGTCGGGGTTGGAACAGTCAAATGTGACCTGGTCACAGCCCTCTGGGTCACTGCAACCCCCCCTTCTTCCCACTAGTGGCTCACCAGCAATTCCCATTCTATCGTTATGACTTACACTTACCCCAGGTCGGGATGGCCAACTTGGTGCTGAGGACCCCCTGTAAAATAAGATGCAGTTATACAATAACCCATACACAAAAAGGGTAGCACAAACACACAGTTCAAATGGTATACCTTGCAACAACAAATCTGATTTATTAAAGGGGGAGTAACAAGGACGGGGGAGATCAGGTTGATTAGCTTAACACTTCTACTATATAGGGCACTGTGCACAGGCCAAACCTATCAGTCACTGTCTTTGGGTACTCAGGCCTTACAAGGCTAGCCTATTCGGTGCAGCTGGTTGGGGCCCTGGTGAAGAAACAAGCATTTGGTACCTAGATTTGATTTGTAAGAGCCCACAGGCACAATTCATGCAGCCAATGAAACAGTCAGACAACTCTTGTCCTCAGAAAGAACATTTGACAGGGAGCTACCCTGATTTAGTACTCACGACTCCTGCAGAAAGATCCCTCTCACACCACTGCAGGACTTGGCCTGTAATCCAGACGCTGCTCCACACATTTATATATAACACAGAGGGGTATCATACCAGGCAGCTGCTACAAACTCCCAATCACTTTCACTGACCAAACCGGGTGAACAACACAACCTCACTTGTCCTGACAGACCGAGCGCGATTCAGCAGATTCTCCAGTCCTCTACAGGGTGAGCCTGGGAGGTAGCTGTATCCGTGCAGCCTCCTTTGCCTGCACTCCTCCGCGGATCTTGTCCGCTCGCTCTACCTGGTGATGTGGTACATGCGCCTTCTTGACTTCTTTTACGCTTCCCGCGAACTTCACAGCACAGGAGCTAGAGCTCCTTCTCCCTTCACGATCACTCAGACTCTGCCCCTCCAGGACAGTTGCAGGGCAGTTTCCTCTCATTCCACAGGGCTCCGGTTGGCTGCTTTGTTCTGTCCATCACCTCACATGCCCTCTATTGGTGCAAAAAGGCGCCAGGGTACAAACTACACTTCAAAAGGAGCACCTGCCATATATTCCCTTTTGGGCAGGCTCCCGGTGGGAGTCCAAGTTCTGGTTGGCTCAAGCGGTCTCCATTTTAAGGTCCTCCCTTCCCCAATTGGCCCATCTCAGAAGTACAGGTCCAAAATGGAGGGGCCAAACACACAGAGTCCCAGCTGCAATGAAAGCAGGTTAAACAAACAGCAATTTTACTGCCACACTACATATGTTCCAGAAAATAGTTACATCCTTCAATGAGGCTCCCTCTGCTCGCTTAGCGATGGCAGAACGGAGCGATTCAAACAGCAGCTCAAGTGGGATTCGAGCGGTAAACCCACAGTCCCCCCATACAATCTGATCAGACCTGCAAGCAGGCAGCTCTTAAAGAGATAGTACCAGAGGCTCTAAAAACACTCACCGTGCCCACATTCAAGCGGCATTATGCCGAACACCATTTAGGCAAGGAGCACTTACGCAGCTCCGAGAAGGTTTTTAGGAACCCCCATTAGTAGGAGGGTTACACCATACCTTCTAAATGCTACCCTTTCAGCCTTTACCTTTTCTCCCACTTCTTTTGAGAACCATAGCAGTCTCTTTTTCCTCTTGGTATTGCCCACTTGCTTGATGCAAGCAGCTTGACATAACAGTGATTGTTGTTCCCCAGCTGGCCACCTACCTTTACAGCTGCAACACTGTCCCTGTTAGTGAGTACCAGGTCCACTATTGCCCCATCATGAGTAGGTTCACTGACTAGTTGCCTAAGGAACACCCCCCTTCTGGGAATCCAGGATGTGTCTGCTTCTAGCTGAAGCCATAGTTGGGAGGTTCCAATCTACATCCACCAGATTGAAGTTCCCCCACCAGCAGTACTGCCCCCTTTTCTGGCATCTTGCCAATAGCTTCCACCAGTACTTTATCTAACTCCTACACCTGTGCTGGAGGTCTGTAGATCATGCCAGTGTGAATAGAGGCTCCATTCCCCATCTCTACGGTGACCCAGGGTACTTCTGCTCCCCACTTATTCTCTGTATCTCCATTGCCTTTATGCCTTCCCTCACGTAAAGTACCACACCCCCTCCTTTTCTTTCCACCCTGTCCCTCCTGAATAGAGTATAGCCTGGTATGGGAATGTCCCAGTCATGGTTTTCAATGCACCATGACTCAGTAATGGCCACAGTATCCAGGTCAGCACCTGCCATTATGGCCTCTAGGTCCAGAATCTTATTTCTTAGACTTCTAGAATTCACACACAAGGCCTTCTAGATATTGTTAACACTCCGATTGTTACCCACTTTCTTTCCTTTCTGGCCTCTCTCCTTCTCCCCTCTCTTTTTAATGCTTCCATTCCCATTCCTCTTCATTTCTACCGTTCTGCTTCCTTTGTTATTTTACACCCTAGAGTATTCCTTTCCCCTTGGGTTCTCCCTATTTTCCCCTACCATGAGCAAGGTAGAAGGACAAGGTTCCGCTGGAACAAAAGTTACCTGAAAACGGATTTTTACATTTTTCTTCTTTAGACTGAGAGCAACATTCATCTGTTATTAAAATTGATATTCAGAGGGCTGGTCTAGTTGATCAGCAGTCAGACTTTGGGGGAAGCAATGACAGCGTTGGTCTCAGACACTCCTGGCGCTAACAAACAATTCACAGAAAAAATTAGACTTGGAGTGGCACGGGGGATGTAGTGACAATGCCAGTCTCTGACACTACTTGGAGACAGCTTACTGAGCAACATACAACTTGGAGGATTGTGAAATGAGTGTTGGTCTCTGACACTCCTGCAAGGCAACTCATTGAGCAATATTGGACTCGGTATAAAGTCAGGTTCTACAGTGGCTGGTGGGTGGGGATAAAGCCCTAGGGTTGAGACAAAATAGGATGAAAGTGAACCCTTCCCCCACTCCACAGGTGAGAATCTTTGGTCATAGAAACCTAGATCCTGAGTTACTACCACAGATATGGTGATAATCCCTCTACCACAACCCCAGGCTGAGACAGTAGAAGAGGAGACTGAAGGAATGCCCAATAACAATGGCAGGACTTCTCCATTTCTGGACACAGTCCATGGTTATTGTCAACAAATGCTTGCACAGCTCACCAAAGATTTACTCTGTATATTTACTTTGTGTTCTTTTATTGGTTTTTGATATTTCAGATCCACCCAAAGAAAAAACACAGCATAAATAAGAAACACAGTTACAATACATCCATGAAGTCAATGTTCCACCCCTCTACTGCATAATGAGTGCAGGGGACATTGTATTAATATAAAGTAATTTGGGATGTTTATAATTGGGATAACTATAGCTGTCCTTGCATCAGGGATCGACAAATCCCATAGCCCGATGTCCCGGGCTACAAGAATTTGCAGTCGGACAAGCAGTATCTCACTTGCTGCTTGCCCACCGGACAACCAACTCAGAAGTGCCCAGGAGTATATTTTATCTTTTTCTGCTGTGACTGTTCACAATGTCCCAACCACTAGGTGCCGCCAGTGCTCCCCATCATTCATTCTCCAGCCAGCTGGGTCACATGGTTGCTGAGTCGGCCGAGAATGCCATCACATGGGTCCCCACGCTGCAATTTACTGAGAGAGCCGAGTGAGTGGTAGCGGCAGCGTACGCGCTGTGCAGCCAGTATCAGATGCAGCAAGGACCCTCCCCGATCTCTCTCTCCACCCATCAGCAGCAGCAGAGGCTCCAAGACTGACAGGTGAGTCATTGAATCTGATATGGGAGAGTACCTGTCAGTTCTGGTAATTGGTCGCGGCAGTGATAGGGGCGGAGTTTCTCGGGGATAGAGCGGGAGACAGTATGCTGTCTGCTAGATGTATCAGTTGGTCTGTGTGTTTGAGTGAAGCAACGAACTAAAGTGTGTGTGGCCGTGTGCTGTAGCAGTCTACGAACTACTACAAATTTCACTTTGGCATCGTTCTGACTGTGCGAGCAAACTAAAGGGGGAGCCAGTAAAATAAATAAATGGAGGCTTTTTTAGGGATTGCTGCAGTGCGTTGAGAGCCTGAAAGGCAGTTTGGGGGGGTTGCCGACGCAAGCGGTTGGAGTTGGACGCGGTCTGGGCTTAATTTTCTTGAGAGTCTAGAGTGCAGACTAAGGAGAAAGTGAGACTGCATTTTGGGGGACAGTATCACATAACGAAAGTTTAAAATATTACTTTGCCTAATTGCCATTTGATAGTGCAGGGCAGGCAACCGATTAAACCAAACCAACTGCAACCAAACCCAATAGCCCAACCTATGAATTAAAATGAAATAAAAACAGCCAAAAAAAGGGCCACTGTCTGGAAGTGACAGTGTATATGCAACTACTGTACTACTGACTAAATACAGAAATTAAAAAAATATAAGAACTAGGTCAGGAAGGACACAGCACACTAGCACCAGTAGTCTGCAACAACTGAACGGGCTACAGGAGAGGTGTTGACTGTGTGGGAAACTACCAGTCCCTCCTTCTCAGTTCACACAGTACTAGAGGGAGAGGGAGGGGAAAAAGGGAGGCTTGAAAGACTTTAAAGAACAAAAATAAGAGGAGAAGTTAGAAGCCCAGTGTGTGGAGATTAGAAAAATATTTTAATAAAAGATAAAATAAGAGAAGCCTGTAGTCTGACTGTTTGTGTGGGGAGAGAAGTGACTGTGAAGGGGTAACCACTGACCAGCCCACTGCCCAGTCTACTGGCTTGTGAAAGATTAAGACCCCCAAAAAAAAAAAAGCAGCTTAAAGGAAAAAAAGGTTGTAAAACAAAATATAGGACAGTAATACAAGAGAAGGAAGCCTAACTTGGACTGTTGGTAGAGGAGATTGCTGTGAGAAAAGGAGTAAAGGGGTGACCTTGACCTGCCGGCTGACTTGTGAAGACAAAAAAAGGACAGCATGTACAAAATAAAAGACGACTGTAAAGAAAATAAATGAGAGGGGAAGAGGAGCCTTCAGCCTAACCGTGTGGGCTGTTGGGAGATTGTGTGGAAAGGAGTAAGGGGTAGCATGGTGGACATGGCACACCGTGCGTCTTAAGGCCAACTTGCTTGAAAGACAAAAAAAAAAAAAAATTAGAAAAGAAAAATTAAATAAGAGAGGAGAAGCCTACCTACTCTGTGTGTGTTGGCCTGGCTGTTGGGAGGGAGATAGGAGATTGTGTGAAAAGGAGTGAGGCAAGGGCCCAGGGAGTCCCCAGTGTGTCCTGTGGCCACCTGACTTGTGGATTAAGACACACAGAAAGAAATAAAACTAGTAAAAAATAAATAATAATACTGAGCTGGAGCCTAACTCTAAGTGTGGGTGGGTGGGCTGTTAGGAGATTGTGATGGTGTAAGGAGTGAACTTGAAGCCAAGGGGTGGGTGACTGACCTGCTACCCACCCAGTGTCCTGCGGCCAGCTGGATTGTGACAGGACAAGACAACTTGTGGTGTTTATTTATATATATATATATATATATATATAAAACGGTAAGCACTAAGCATCAAGCAAGCAAGCTAGCAATACATACACTACACTATCTGTCCGTGTTTGTCAGTGATTGAATCACTGTTGGTATTTCTTCCAACCCCCCAGTCAACTCATCCCACCCAATCCCTTCCATTACCTGTTGCCTAACCTTCCTGTTCTTCCCAGAGTGTGTGTTACTTAATTTAAACAGTGTATAGATTAGAAAGTATGATTGCAGTGACCCATCAGTGAAAAGACACACACACACAGTGTTTTGATACAAAACAAGTTTATTAGTTCCATTAGCAGACTTTTAAAAAGTGACCAATTCATACAGACAATATGCAGAAGATTGTTTTTCCTGATTTATGAGGTTCTTCTACAGCTACATCCATCCATCTTATTAAATAATAGTTTAATATAAGCCCTGCCACACCATAATTTATTTTTATTAATTTGGTTGAAAATGTCCATTGAAATGCACCGGACTACCACTCGGAACTGTGGGACTACCATTTTGGTCAAGGCCAGTTGTCCTGGACTAGCATGCCATTCTGAAATTTGTCGATCCCTGCCTTGCATAGTAGCTAGCGAACGGTAAGCCTTATATCGCTCACTTTGTTGTAGAACTGCCCCGAATACTGTATTTACCCTCAACGCTGCACTGTAAATTCTGAAGAAAGCGACTTGGGCATCAGCATCACAGATGACCTGAAATCATCCAAGCAGACCACTAAAGCAGTAGGTAAGGCTAGGGGGATGTTGGGGTGTATTAGTAGGGGTATCATTAGTCGTAAGAGGGAGGTAATAATCCTTCTTTACAAGATACTGGTTAGGCCCCATCTGGAGTACTGCGTGCAGTACTGGAGGCCACACCTTCACAAGGACATTAACCAAATTGAGGCAGTCCAGAGAAGGGCAACCTAAATGGTGCAGGGACTACATCAGAAAACATATGAGGACAGATTAACGGAACTCAATATGTATACCCTGGAGCAAAGGAGGGAGAGAGGTGATATCATTGAAACATTCAAACACCTTAAGGTCATTAACAAGGTGAAAGAGTCTAACATGTTTCGATATAAGAAAAACAGCAAGACAAGAGGTCACAGCATGAGATTAGAGGGAGGCCGATTGAGGGGTAATGTGAGGAAGTTCTCTTTTCACAGAAAGGGTAGTGGATGCATGGAATGGCCTACCACAGGAAGTGGCAGATATGAATACAGTGCTGGGCTTCAAACAGGCATGGTACAGGCATAAGGGAGCAATACAGATAAGTATGAATAGATAGGCCAATGACAGAGCAAATGCCAATGGCACATTCATAAGGTAGAAAAAAGAAATGGTCAGACTGGATGGGCCTTGCAGTCCTTATCTACCATCAATTTCTATGTTTCTATGCATGCGGAATCATTATGTCTGTGTATTTGTTCATTGTGGCAGTTCTGTACTGTACTGAATGTTATACAACATGGAAGCATGTTGTCTGAAGTGTCTGTTTAACTTACCACTTCCCTGTGTGAGCCCATTATAAATGAGATGCTGTACCTGAAAGGGCCTTATCCTGGTGAACAGGATTTCAATTCGGCCACCTTTTCCCACTTGCATCACCTGGATAAAGGCCTGCTGTCAACGTTATTGCTTCTAGAACCAATGTGGGTCAATGTCTGACCCACAAACACGACAGTAGGGGGCTAGCAGCATGTTGTAGGAAGAGTACTGTCACTGACCTGTAACAGTGGATAGCAAAATAAGGACACCCTTGATACATGGTATGAAAAATTATCTTGTGAAACCAAGCACATGGACCTACCTCAAATAGGAGCAGAGTAAGACTACTGTGTTTGCAACTCTACTTTAATAGTCTGCCAAACAGTACAGTAGAACACTGTCTTAAATTTAAATCCTGCCCTTCACAAACAACATGCCAATGCACGGTTGTCAGTAAGAGCTTTTCTGTCCAAAGTTGCATAATGAACACAACCCTACTAACAGAATTGCATTTCACTTGCAAACAGTATTTTGTTTTAACTGATTTGTTTGCGGTCAGAAAAACTATAGCAAATAGATAAACAGCACTGCAGTTCAGGACACTTTTACAATTGCCAGACTGTATGCACATTATAAGACATTCTATGTTATAACATTAGGAATTATTTTAAAGCTGAAGTAACACAGTAACTTCAGGTTAGACAGGGCTCTAGATTAATCACTTTCCCTGCCTCAGAAGTACACTTGTCTATTATTTTGCTTGCTGTTTTTTTTTTTATCATGTGTCATAATTTTGCAACTGCAAACAATTAAGTATAACATTTCTATTTCTATTTATAAGAGAACTGCAGTTTGTCAATTAGTGGTCAAAAGCAGTCCCAGAAAAGGGGGGAGGGCAGGCCAAATGAGAATCCAAAGGTGCTGCTCCTGGTAGAAACACAAATAACCAACAGTAAATAAAGCCACAGCAAAATAAAAAACTCTAGCCAGAGCTAATAGGGCTGTGAAGAGCTACCAAGCTATTTTCTTGTTGGTGCCATATAGTGCCGTTCAGTCACAATCATCAAAAACTTGCATGCTGCTAATTCAGTCCTCTTGAATTTATTTAGTCAAAGTACATGCTCCTGCTATATGTGTGTGTGTGTGTGTGTATGAGTGTGTGAGCATGCAACATGTCATGCCCATAGGAATCAGATCACTAACACAGCTGCAGCTGCACTGTCAGTAATCTGACACTGTAGTCTGTCTGACTTTCAGTTTCAGTAAATTCCAGTACAACAGATAATGAGTTAACCCCTAGGTTTCTGAAAGAAATAGAATAAATCTATTAGATTGAGATGGACAGACAATAGAAACAGCAGTTTAAGAAGGTTTTTTTTGTTAATATCCTGAGAAGCTTGGAGGTACAATACAGTAGAATCCCCCCTCCCTTCAGATGCCTTTAACATAGAGCAGCAAATAGCAAAAATCAGAGTGGGAGTGCTCTGGAGGAATACTTTCAAAAGTCCAAAAAGGGAGTTCCACAATCAGCCATTTTTTAGAGCTACAATCCAAGCCCAATAGGGCTGTAGGCTCTGCCCACAGCCCTAAAAAGAAGCACACATAGGACAAAATGTTAAAGTGCATAAGTACATATTTAATGGTTTCTCCATACCTTACAAAGAGTGCTGCAAACCAGACCAGAATATGTTAACAGAAAAGTACAGACGAGGGTATCTCCCAAATGGGTCACCCATATTAGAGTGAAAACAAAGTCATAGAACATCAAGAGACCAACAGCAACAAGTCAGAATCTGATGGAGAGAGAAGGAATAAGGTCAGAAAGCAGTGGGAATGGCAACACACTCAAACACCACAGCAGGGGGCTCTGCCCCCCTCCCCGCATCCTCTCTATTATAGAAACACCTCCAGTTGGCAGCAATAATGGAGGAGGCAGCAATCCTGTAGGGTACATGTATGGTAGTCAGATCACATGCTCCAAAGTCTGTACCACACCCATTGCCTTCATCCCCCTTTCCCGCACTCACATCTATCCTCCGCTCTATTTTCGGGATACCCTCCCAGATGCCACAATGACTCCCAAACACTGTGAAAGTTATTGCTTCTTCCTTGGGAGGTAGGAGTCTACCCCTTTCTCTTTATCATTTATACTGCCTAATTTAAAGTGGCAGTATAAACACAGAGTGCCCTACTTCTGTATACTGTGTATTTAAGTAATATAGTATAATAAGGCAATATTTTTAGCCAAAATTCTCATTTAGGCACCTCCTGTGGGATGAATAAGAAACATATGAGGCTACTTCTACATATATTATAAATATGATACAGGGCATATTGTCACGAACCCACTCCTGGGGGCTGGGTCAAGTGAGCTCACAGCGCCCACCTCTAAATGCAATCCATGACAGGGGGGGACGTGAATACCCTCCTCGTGTTCTCCTAGAGTGCTTGCTGAGTTCACAACTGAACCTCACCATGAGGTCCCAGGGCTTCCTTTCTAATCTGAGTAAGGGTAAAATACAGTCTCAAGTCTGTAGCCAGGTGAGAACCCTCCTTGATTGCTGTATTGGGAGTGGGAAGATCCAGGCATTACAAGCTCTTCGGGGCTGTCTCTCATAACCCTGATTTTGTCTTCTCCCACAGGTGGTGCAGTGACCTAGTTCCCCCTTACAGACCCCTCCTGAGACTTATGTATTTCCTCTACTTAAGGCACACAGATTTCCCTTCCAGGATCTTAGTCTTTGGTAGTGATGGTGACACTGTGCATTAAGCAGGCTGGTCTCAGATTTAAATAAACCTTCCCACCTTTTCACATACACAAATCACTCACAGACAGTTTTTAAAAGCAAATGCTTTTACTTATGACTAAATAATTATCATACAGGACATACAAAAAAAGATTCAGAAATTTGGTTACAGGATAACAAAACAAAGTTGGAAAAATAAAACTAGAAAAACACACTGTGAAATTTAACTGTCTAGTTTCTACCTTGTTTGTGGGGAATCAGAAGTCCAGAAAATAAATGAAGTTTCTGCAAATGTTTTTCAAGTCCCAGTTCTTATCGTGTTCTGACTGTCTTGAGTTGTATCAGAAGATTGTCTCATGAAACAGCATGCAAAATGCCCTGTTCTTTTTTTTTTTTAATTACTTTTTTCCTTCCTGTTCACCCCCGTCATTTCTCTCAATCAAGTCGCTCAATGTCTCCCATCCCTCACAGAGTCTGCCCCTAGAGTGCCTCTTTGGTGGCTCCTACCTACTTCTTCCTCCACGGTGCACCTGCACTGCGGGGTCTGTCCGTGATGCGGACTGGAGGGCCGGAGCGGCCGTCACTCAGGAGCACCAAGGGTTTTTTTCTGCTTTTTCTTTGTCCCTCCCACTGAGGATGCCTGGCTTGGGCAGAACGTGGTACGCACACCTGCCAAGTGCCTGATGGTATCCTCCCTTCCCCAGCTCCCCCAATGGAAGCCGCTGTTGCCCCGAGAGTCGGTGCTTCCACCGTCTCTCTCAGACGTCAGGTGTGTTAAACACACCCCTGGTATCCCTCCCCAAAGGAGGAGAGCATCCGTGGGGATGCTCAATCCTCCTTCCCCCTGCCAAGCCCCGGTGGCCTGAGTCCATTCCCGAACCCGGGTTGCCTGTGTGGTGCAAGGTGTGCATCCAGCGCCTCAAACCTCAGTGCCACTGGGCCGGGCAAAATGTCCTGTTCTGAGTGCCTTATATAACTTTGATTTCTACAGTCCGTGGCCTTATCTTTTTAGGCCAGCAGGGGTCTCTCTTGTTCTTTCCAAATTTTAAGTGAACCACAAAAAAAAAAGACAGTGTCCTTTCTGTCACTTTTAAATGGAGATGAATATAACACTTGAAGTGTATTCACACTAAATTTCCAGAGGAGATGTTTCCTAAATCCTGTTCTCAACTATTTGACTTTGAAGTGGAAAGGTTTATGACAGCGAGAGAGTTTCTCCCATCTCCTGTCCTACTGGACTTGTTTCCCTGATTAGTTTATTAGGAAATACCAATTTCCTCCTTTGAAATGGAATTTTGGTTTCCTGTTAAGCAGCCTTTTCTCAGGTCACAGAGGAATGTCAGACACTTGCAATATACATTCCTTTTCTTCCAGTACCCCTTTAAAAAAAAAAGTAACAAAGGCATCCTGACCTGTTTGGGGATTTAAATATAAACACAATCACAGACAAATATAACAGCAATAGGTCTGCAATATTACAGCAGTGGCCAACTCACTACACATACTATATATAAAGTGACAATGTTCCCACAGTAACCTCCATATGCTTGTGGGCAGGAGCTCTGGGGCTGTGACCTTTGATCCATTATTAATGGCTAGGAATTTTTGCCCCAGCCCTCCCACCTACCTGTCCTTTCTCCATCATGAATTGAGTTCTGCCCTCACCCAGCACATTGGCCCAACCCTAATATGTCAGGGGTGCATACATGGCAAGCTGATGCAGCCCATCATCCTCCATGCTTAACCTCAAGCTCTCCCCTTACCCAGCAATGAATACGGGGTTCAGGGATTAAGGTTTAGGGATCAAGCATGGTTCTACTACATGGCAATAGTTCACAGGAGTTGAGTGTGGAATCACAGGGCTGCAGAATGGCACATGTGGTGCCCCTCCATAACAGCGGTCCCAAGGATGGCCCAGGGAATTACAGACTGGTCAGTCTGACCTTAATCATGTGCAAGATCATAGAGACCATATTTAAGGAAAGGTTGGTAGAGTATCTAGAGGAGTATGGTCTTCAGGATGTGAAGCAGCATGGGTTTAAAGGATAGACAGTATGTCAAACAAATCTGATTGACTTCTTTGGGTCACTAAGGCAGTAGACAAGGGCCAAGAGGTGGAAAGCCTTTAACTGGACTTCAGCAAGGTCTTTTACTCTGTACACCACAAGAGGTTTATCAGGAAACTGGCAGATCTTGGGGTTAGGGAGAAGATGACTAGATGGGTAGAGAACTGGCTGAGTAACAGGACCCAGAGGGTAGTGGGAGAGTTATCTAGCACCAGGGAAGTCACCAGTGGGGTCCCACAGGGCATGGTGCTGGGACCGATGTTGTTCAATGTCTTTATCAATGACATTGGGGATGGCATTAAGGGCAAAATGTGCCTATTTGCAGATGACACCAAACTCTGTGGGAGGATGGACACAGTCGAAGGGATATAGGACCTGCAGGATGATCTGAAAAAACTAAAGGGGTGATCCAAGATTTGGCAGCTTGGCTTTAATGCAAAGAAATGCAAAGTTATGCACATTGTAGCCAAGAATCCCAGGATGGAGTACAACCTGGGAGGGGTCCAGGTAGCTGTAACAGAGGAGGAGAAAGACCTAGGAAGCACTCCACATGGTGCAGAAAAGCAGCAACAAGGGCAAAAAAAATATTGGGCTGCATAGCCAGTGGGATCAGCAGTAGGCGAGAGGAGGTTATACTGCCCCTGTACAAGTCACTGGTGAAGTCAGATCTTTAGTATGGAGTACAGTACTGGTGCCCACACATTAAAAAAGACATTAATCTACTGGAGACTGTCCAGATGAGGGCAACTAAGATGATCAGGGGCCAGCAGGGTAGAGCTTACAAGGAGAGGCTGGAGGTCCTGAACATGTACTCCCTGGAAGGGAGGGGGAGGGAGAGAGAGAGAGAGAGAGAGAGAGGGACATGATTGAGACCTTCAGGTACTTAAAGGGGATCAATTGGGTGGGTAATGCAGGTCTCTTTAATCCAAGTGGCAACCTTAATACAAAGGTCACATTCTTAAGCTGGGGGGGGGCAGGTTTAGGAGGGAGGCTAGGAAGTATTTCTTCACAGAGACAACTGTGGCCAGTTGGAATGCAGTGACGGAAGAGGTGGTCTCAATGAAGACGGTGAGCAGCTTCAAGAGAGGCTGGGATAGACTTAAGAGGAAAGTAAGGGTTAGGAGAGAGGCAGATGGAAATTATGGGTACTAGGGAGAGGGGCAGGGTCAGTAACTTTAGCCATGGACCCTGCCATATGAGTAGACTAGATCAACCAAATGGCTTTATTCTGCTGGCTTCTTCATATGTTCATATGGCAAAGTAGTGCTGCACCACCAGGGTAGACTTTTTTTTTTTTTCATTAGTGAAAATATCTGGTGAAAAGAGGCTAACTGGGCTGACATTGCTACATACTGTACTGTAATTCCTTAGGAAGCAGTATGAGAAATCATAACATTTTAATAAGGGTCATCCGCTTTTGTGAAATGAGATTAGGTGGTCAGCAATGACTCCTATTACCTCTATGCTGTGACATCCTGAATATTCTTGCTTTTCATTTTTTATTGTATATATGCTCCCAGCCAACCTGCTGCTTCCATCAGATCCTCCCAGGCCACCTTCCAGACCCCTGCAACCCCTCACCTCTTACTGCTGTCCTCCATGGCTTGTTCCCTGTAGAAGGGATTTCAGGAGGCCTCCCTCCCCATCCAAGTATGCAATCTGGTACAGCCAAGGAGAGGTACAGAGCCTGTAGAACATCTTGCTCATTTAGTTATTTGTGTAACCCCCCCATCCTGGGGGCTTACCTGAATGCCCCCTTTGGGGCTCCCATTTCTCCCGTTCCTCTGGGGTTTTGGTCCACCCGCCATTTCTTTTTTTTTTTTTGGTCCCCTGGTTTTCCTCTGTGTCCTAGTCTCCCATCG
The DNA here is from genome assembly GCA_016271365.2 of Neoceratodus forsteri. Lineage (NCBI taxonomy): Eukaryota > Metazoa > Chordata > Ceratodontiformes > Ceratodontidae > Neoceratodus > Neoceratodus forsteri. The sequence continues at coordinate 200,345,025 of CM028132.1, read as the reverse complement.
GCCTCCCGCATGGTTTTCAGGTGACATTAGGGCCTTAGGAGCTGATGTGTGGTGCCACCACTCACTTTTGGCACTCTGGTGCCGGGTCATGCTCTACACATGCACAGGATGCACATTTTCATTTGGCCATTTCAGCAGCCATTTGGGCTGTCTCTCCAGTGGTCCCAGTCTCAGGACAGATCAAGGTGGGGACGAGGACAGTTAGCAGCCCCAGAGAGGTGGCAGGAGAGACAGAAAAAGGAGTTTTGTGAGTGCCAATCATGCTCGGAGTTTCGGAGCTGCTCATACATATTAATGAGACAGTCCATGAATATCAATGAGCCGGAAGCCTGTCCAGCACCTAGGGACACTAAGAAATGGTGCTAGTGACAGGAAAACAAAGTAGTAAAATTGATTAATGGTGGCAAGCTGTGATAGGGCTTGAAAGTGGCTACCAAATGGTGGGGCATTAAACGATTAAACGTGCACCGTTTGGCTGCAGAGAAGGAACAAAGTGGGACACTGAATGGGCTGCACTGGGACTGTGAGTGCTGCCTGGGGTCAGTGTGGAATGGCAGCAGTGACTGAATAAGGGCTGGCTGAATGTGTTAAATGATGCAGTCACTTAAGTGGGCACAGGGGTGGCTACAAGTGTGTGGGGAAATAATTTACTATAAATAAATGGTTTGGCTGCACAAGGACACTGAACTTGGGACACTGTATATTCTTCAGTGGAACTGTTTGCTATAGCAGCCATAATTGCAGCCAGGTGATTCCATCCAACCAACCACCGGGCCAGGACTTGCCCAGAGGATTATGGGGCTTGTGAAGGGACACCTCGGAGAAAAGACTGGGGAAAATCTAGGTGCTAATTTTCTGCACTAATAAGGCATCGAGGGTGCCTCATACTCGGAAGGCTTTTAGCCTGAAGTTCAATGGGGGGAGGAAAATAGCTCCTCTCACATCCCCTACTTAAACTTCAGGCTTCTGCTCACTCTGCTCTGAGCGTTTCAAAATTGAGGCTTCCTCAACAGCGTCTCTGTGCTGTGTGACTGCTGTGGTTGGGCTTTCTTCTGCCCTTCCCCCTCCTGTTCTCCTTGTTTGCTTCCATCTCTTTCATTGTCTCTGTGCGTTTTGTTTGTCCCCCCCCTCTGCTTCTGCCCTTCTGCTGTTTGTTGCTTCCCACGTCATCACCATTTTCCTGTTTTTCCCTTGTGTCCTACCATTTACTCCCCCCCCCAGTTCTGTTATCTCCTCATTGCCTGGTTGTCTCCTGTATGTTTCTCTGCTCCTCTCCATTCATTTCTTTGGGCCCTCCTTACAGCCACCGCCTCTGTTCCGTTCCTTGCTGCATTTTTTTTTTGTCCACCCGGACTGTGTGTGCTTGGAGCTGCCTTCCCTCAGCGGCGTTGCTCACTAGCTGCTGCTTTCCTTCCCCTCAGTTGTTTGTCCGGCATCACTCAGCATATGCAGACCATCCTCCCTCATCCCAGAATCCACCTTGAGGACGATGACTGCCTTCTCCTCCTTGTGCTTCTACTGTGGCTCTGCCAGCTTGCCACCTGCCAATCTGGACTGCCACCCCGCTCTAGCATCACAGTACCTACATTTCCAGGTGGGACTTATTTTCAATCCACTCTGGAGCTCAGCCTGCTGATCCACAGGAGGTCTGTTGCTTTTGCCTTGCATCAGCCTGTTCATTTATGTGTGCACTTGTGCTTCCTTGCTGGTGCCGCTCCATTTCCCTGCTGAAGCTTCCAGGTGTGCTGTCACCGCAACACCCTGCTTCCTTGGAGGGCTGTACCCTGAACTTCAACTGAATCCATATTTTACCTACTGTTGGCATTTTTTTTTACAAAGCCATCTGTCCTTATACTGTACCTGCAGCCTTTTGTTCCGCTGGTATGTCTCGCAGTTTAGTGCTACAGCTGTGTCTCCCCGTGACTGCTTCTGCTGCCCTTCTTTGGGCCACTGTGAGCTGGGACTGGCTATGGGCATCATCAGAGCTACCCCTGCCTTATTCTGCCACTCTGGCACTGCCTTGAGGGTGCTCAACCCATGTTCGGGACTCCTTCATTTCTCTTGTGGGTTCCTGAACTCCGTGCCCTAGATTTCTCCATGGACCTGTTCTTGTTATTCACTGGGTACCTATTTATCAATGACCTAATTGTTTGTTTGCCTTGAGCTAAGCAGTACTGAGAACCTACTGACCTTCCCAATGATACACACTGCATACCCTAGCTTTTAGCTTTCCTCATGGCTCTGGCCTTCACTTTATGGCCATGGGCCGATCTGGATGATGTTTCATGTTTTGCTTAACTTATTAGTGCATGTGCCTTGCTATGCACAAACCTTTTTGATACATCTCTACATTACTGTGGACCGGAATCATCACATATGATGTACCAGAACTACATGCTTCAATCTCACCGTAGCTACCCATGGGGGCTCCCGTCCTTAGTCAGTGGACTATGCACTACACTGCCATGATGGACAGCGGGGGGGGTCCCCACCATCCTTCACTAAAATAGTGCATACCATGGTGATGGCAGACCATGTGGGGTCCCACCATCTCAAACATACTGTACTCCATACCATGGCGATGGCAGACTACATGGGGTCCCGCCATCCCAAACATACTCTACTCCATACCATGGTGATGGCAGACCATGTGGGGTCCCACCAACCCAAACTTACTCAATCCCATTCCTTGGCAATGGCTGACCACAAGGGGTCCCACCATCCCAATCAATCATGCCCATGAGGGAGCTTCTACTTATTGCTCAACACTCATTTCCATTTACTATGGTTGGACTAACTTGGGGTTTCATCCTCCTTACATTGGACTTACACTACTATTGCAATGGCTGACCTGTGAGGGTCCCGACATACTTAACTCAGACAGTGTAATACCATGGCGATGGCAGACCATTTGGGGTCCCACCATCCCAAACATACTCTACTCCATACCATGGTGATGGTGGACTACGTGGGGCCCCGCCATCCCAGTTACGCACTACTCAATTGAACGGCGATAGCAGACCACGTGGGATCCCACCATCCCAATAATGGTCCTCATCATTCTTTTCTTGGATTATGTCATAATATAGCAATGCCAGACTTGCAGGAAGCTCCCACCATCCCAATACAGACATGCCCACACAGGCATTACTTATTGCTCAAACATATTTCTCTATCATCAACAGGTAGTCTCAGGTGAGGGTTTCGCCTCCTTACTTTGGATCATACAGATATGGCGATGGCAAACCCACGTGGGGGTCTCACCATCTCAAATTTATCATGCCCCATGAGGGGGGCACTTATCATTCCTCAGTACATAATTTTCATCTTCACTGCGACAGACCCACGTGGGGGCCTCGCCTTCTTTAGTCTAACTACCTGAGACCTACTCTATCACTTGAGCATCAAACATTGCATACACGGACCTACATGAGAGTCCACGCTCCAGCTAACCCACATCCTGGCCTACCTTACTTTATCAATTCATTAACTACTTCTGCAATCCACCTTCCTTCAGTTCTAGCCTAGTTTCTTCACCAGACATCTCTGGGAAGTACGCTGCAATTCCTTGGACATCTTAGGACAATTCTCCTTTCTAACAAGGTACTCAAGCATACCCTAACGTTATAATGGATCTACTACAGCCATACAAGCTTCCCAGATTCGCATAGACTCATGCCTCATCATCATCCTCAGCTGCCTAGTACATGGATTAACCATTGTCTCATTCAGACATCACTCTCATGTGGACCTCTTTCATCATCCGGAACCTTCATCTTCAGTTTTTACCTTCATCTTACTCATCATTGATCTCAGAAACTGGACTATTTGACCAGCAAGATTCAGACTTAATTCCTGGACATACCACAACTAAAACCTCAGCCCTTATGTAGGATTATTCTCCTCTTAGCTCATTTGCTCCTGGTGGTCATTTTGGGTCAGTTCTAACAATGGATTGTTCTGACGCCATGTGGCGTCTATGGGAAGAAATGAGCTTTAGTATGCCCAGAGGACGGGCAGGTCAGTAGCCATAAGTCCTTGGAGGTTTCTCCCAAAGGTGGTTTTTCCTCTCCTGTGTGCTACTGGCCACACTCTCCAGAGCTGGAGGAGGTAATCACTACACTATTTCTCTTTTTGGAATTTAAATCTTACACCTACCTAGTATCCTACAGAGGGTGGTATACACAGAAATGCCAAAGCTCAAGCTATAAACGTCAAGTATATACCATTCAGCTCATAAGTATACACAAGTGCTGAGCTTTGTACCACACATTGAAATATTAATTTTTCTTAAGAACAGTGGCACCAGCCAATAGGGAGCTGCAACATCTTCCAAAAAGTACAGGACTTTTGGACTCTGAGTCAGTCTGGGGAGAGCCCCTCCACAGGGAGGGGGGGGGGCTCATGCCCCTGGTGAGGAGATGGGGCTGCAAGGCTGGGGGAAGGTCTTGCCTGGGGGCTGCCAGCAAATCTGTCCCCCAGGGCTGGCCATGCCTTCCCCCACTGAGAAGAGAATGGATTGTAGAGAAAAGGAGTTAAGTGAGCAGTTTTGCTGGAAGAGATTTGAAAAAGCTGCAGGTTCCTGGAAGAGTCTGCTGTGGCAGGAGAATGCACCACAGCAGTGAAAGGAAGACAAGGTTGAAAATGCACCACAGCGGTGAGGATAAGGAAAAGGTTGTGTCCTGAGCCTGGGAAAAGGACAAAGGTTGTATCTTGAGCCTGGTAAAAGGACAAAAGTTACGTCTAAGCCTGGGAAAAGGTGGATATTCTCGTCTGTACCTCTTAGGTGGACTAGGAATGGGAAAGTAAACTGGATACCAGATTTTGGAGAAAGGGAAGAGAGAGAGAGAGAGTCTTCAGAATGAAGAATTGCTATGCACCTGCATGGTGAGCAAAGGGACTCTTGAACTGTTTACTGAGACCGAGTTCTGGAATTGTGTGTGAGCCAGAGTGAGACTGCAGCTGTGTTAAAGTTGAGAGACTGTGAAAGCAGAAGGACAAGTAGGCGCCTTTTCAGGGTTTCAGGTACTTGCTGTCGGCTCCTGAGATACAGCCAGGAATAGACTGCTGTGATGATCCTGTAGCTCAGACTTTGTATCCTGGGGTCTGGGAGACAGAAAAGGACAGAAACTGCTTTGGCTACACACTGTAGCTGGTAACTGAGAAAAGGAAAAGAAAAGGAAAAATGTGCTGAATGTTCACGCTGACAATGGGGTTGGGTGGGGAACTCACTAACCCCACTCAAGTGGGGTCTGTTGTCTGCAGGGGATCATGGGGCTTGCCCCAAGTGCACCTGCACTGTGATCCATGGAGGAGCCCGGCTGGGGGGCCACTCTGGGGTCTTAGTCCCTTGTAGGTGTCAGGCCTTGCACATGTTCCCTGCAACAGGCCCGTAATAAGCTGAAGGGGACAAGCTGCAAGAACTGCAAGCAAGCCAAAAACCAAGCTGCAGCCTCTGTGCCTCCAATTTCAAGCATCGAATCCGGTTCTGCAAGTTGTTTCTGTCAACCCCAGAACTTCAGTGAACTGTGCCACCCAAGAACTGATTCTGCAGAACCGTGAGTAAACAGCAGGAATTGCCCTGCAACCACCTGGGAACTGTACATAGTTAGTGTTCTAGTATGCTCACTGGCATGGAAAGCCAGTACAGCAAACCCAAGAGAAAGGAATGTAAAAAGTTAATTTTAAATCAGCAAGCATGCCAACGCCAACAAAGAGCTGCACCTCAGGCCTCCAACTGTAAGATCTGGGTACCCAAGGACAGAATTAGGGGTGTCATTCTGGACTGGTACCACTTGGGAGTTCTGGGCATGGTAACACCTGCATCAGTTAGCTAGCTAGATAGATATGATGGCTGCATTGATTGAAATGCGAGGTTTTGAAAATAAAAGGGAAATGACTGGGGAAAAATGCTAAATCTTTAAACACAAATTAAAATGTTTTTGAACCTCTACTCCATGTTCCCCTATCCTAACCCTCCCCCATGTAAATAAATTATGATGTTACTGTTTTACAGCAGAACTGACTCCAGAGCCGAATTTTAGTGAGCCTGCTATTATTTGAAAAGTAAAATGCTAATTGTTTGGATGTGGGGAGGTTCAAATTCTGGTAAGTCCATGTCTGGGGTAATTGTTTTGGGGAGGTGGCTTGGTACGACATCCCAGGGGTTGTACTACAAGTAATCTGACCCACTAATTATGTACTCTGGGTGGAGGCACTGCCATTTTATTTGCAACTCTTGGGAAAGGACCCCCATATAATATCTATGGGAACTCAGGCCCCTTAACCATGGTCAGGCCTGCAAGGCAGGGGTTGTGGCCCTCTCTAGGACAGCACCAGAGAGCGGCTACATTTGTATTGGTTTAACAGGTACGTTAACTAGGTGTGCAGATGCCTATTTTCAGACATCACCTGTGAGAGTCACAGTAACAATACAGTAAATACTGCAGCAAAAGTTCACACTGGGTCAGATGAATCTCAAACTGATTTTAAGGCCAAATTCAAAGAATATTTGATTATGAAGTCTGGATGTGTTTTGTTAATTGTATACCATGAGTATGCGCCATGTACAGTATGTTGTGTGCATTTCTGTTTTGTTTAATCTTTGTATTTGTGATTCAGTGTCTTGGACACTCCTATGAAAGGGACTTCATGTTCATATTAAGAATTGTTAGGAGCTAAAAGGTGTTTGCCCATATTAGCTTCTGTAGCATTTATTTTAGAAATATTTACATTTCCGTCCTTTTAGTATGTATTTATCCAAATTCTTTTTAAACTGTGACTTTGTCTTATTTATAATAACCTCAATTGGCAGCCCATTCCACACATTCACCACTCTCACTGTGTAAAAATACTTCCTCAACTTGCTTGTCAATTTTGAGCCTTTACTTTGCAGAGGATGTCCTCTTGTCTGCATTTTTTCCTCCCTGAATTCTAACCTCAACTCGTTAATTAATATTAGGTCCTGTATTATGTCAATCATAAGTAATATATCTCCTCTAACACATTTAATGGCCAGTGACATCATTTTAAGTGACCGTAAACTTTCCTCATAACTTTTGCATTTAATAATTAGTTTGCTTATTCACTTTGCCCATTTGTACTACTTTACATTTATTTATGTTATATTTCATGCTCTATTGGGTTGTCCACTCTAGAATCCTGTCAAGGTCTTTTTGTATTATTTCTACTTCAGTTTGTGAGCTCACTGCTCAACCCAGCTTAGTGTCGTCCGCATACTTGGACACCCAGCTTTCTAAGTCATTTGCCAAATCTGCTATAAAGATCTGAAAGAGTGCGGTTCCCAACACAGAACCCTGTGGGACCCCACTTGCCACCCATCCCGTGCCAGATAAACTGCCATTTACCATGACCCTCCGTGATCTATTACTGAGCCATTCACTAATCCACCTTATGTTTGTCAGATTAATATTAGTCTTATATAGTTTAGTAATGATTGTCCAGTGTGGTGTAAGATCGAATGCCTTAGCAAAATCAAGATATATGATGACACAAGGCACTTTCTGATCTAGAGTATAACTGATCCTGTTGTAGAAGTATAAGTTGGTCGTACAGCTTCTACTTCTTTTGAACCCATGCTGTAGCTGATCGCATGTATCTAGTACCCTAGCCAGACAATCTCTAATTATGGATTCCAGAAGTTTACAACACACACAGGTCAAACTTATGGATCAGTAGTTTTGGACTTCAGATGTTTCAACTTTTTTTAAAATAGGCACAACATGTGCCATCTTCCATTCTACAGGTAGTGTTCCTGTATTAATTGACTTTTCGAATAGAACTTTCAATGGCAATGCTATGGATTCATTCATTATTTGCAGTAATCTAGCTGATATTTTTTATCCAGGCCTGGAGAGGAGTTACCTTTTAGGTGTTTGAGTTTAACCTTGATTTCATCCTCTAGTATCATTATTTTGTCCTTATTCTGTTGATGTTGTATATTAATATTTCTCACATCTTTTATTTATTTATTTATGACTTTGGTAACAGGGTGGGTGCACTGGTCCCAGGGACCATTTTCATGCACAACCCAGGCCACAAGCAGTGGCATAGAATTAAAAACACAAACATGTAGTAGAAGAGCAGAAGTTACACAATATAAAAGATAGAAAGGTTACAGTAGTACGTTAGAGATAGAAATACAAACAAGGTGGCAGTCATAGGAGATATAATACAAATTGGCAGTCAATAAGAGAAATGTAATACAGGAGGGATTCAAGATTAAAACAACAAGTTGTGCATAAGGTAAGTTTATACGAGAGCTGCCTAGCCTAATGAGCAGAGTAGGATGGACAGAAGCAGGCAGGAGACCACAGGTGCATATGTAGATACTGTAGGCTTCACAGAAGTATGTATTCAACAATTCTACCACCTCTTTACTGTCTGTAACCAATACATCATTTTTTTTAATTGGGCCTACTTGTGTCTGTGTTTTTTTTAATGAGTTAATTTATGCAAAAAATTATTTTAAATTGTCCTTTCTTGCATTGTTTGCTAAGGTTATTTCCATATTTTTCTTTGCTTTTTTTAATTTCTCATTTACACCTCTTTAGTTGTTTATATAATCTGATTTTTTTTCTATGGTTGGATCCATTTTCTGTCTTTATACAGCTTGTTCTTTCTTTTAAGAAGTCTCTTGATCTTTTTGTTTAACCATTTTGGTCTTTTCTTATTATTTTTATGCTTTCTGATTTTTGGTATATTCACGTCTGCTATGTTTATTACTTTTGTCTTTATAACCTGCCACATTTCCTCGGTTGTTAGGGCATGTAACTCCTTGACCCAATCTATTTTATTTAGCTGCTTTTATATCTGATTCTTAGTTGCTTTTTCATACAAGTAAATGTATATTTTTTAATGATATGTATTGAAATAACACTGTATATGTGATAGTATTGTTATCACTGTTACTAAGGAGTGGGCCTACTGACTTGATCCCACTGTGCTAACCTAGGGGGCATACAGTACAAACTCATGGGGCAGACAGGGCAGACGGCAAGGCTTTATTCTGCCAGCGGTTTTCTATGGTTCTACCTGGGAAGCAAAATAAATAAATCCTGCCACAGGCTATAATCAAGGCCCCCTGTTTTATGTGGTTCTGCAACACGTGGTGATTGCTGCAGAAATCAAGGCCTCAGGCACAGAATTTTGTTCTGGCTGCAGAATTTGAGTCTGGTCAAAGAAATTACACAGGAACCTGCCCCAGTAAGTTACAAAGAGACTACCCCCACTCCTTTCTGCCCACTACTCTGCCTGTGTGTAGCTTTATAAGAACTAAAATTTGCCCCTAACAATCTCAGCTACTCAAACCATGTCCAAACAGCCCAGACAGCGTCCTTGAGTCACCCTATTTTTACGACTGTGGGTGTAGCCCAGCAGGCATTTTGCATTCAGAAAATGGCTGATGTCATTTTGGCTACCAAACAACATAGTAGAGTGTTAAAAATAGATTCTTCCGCTGAAGCTTCATTACTATACTGCCTGTGTGTGTATAGGAAGCTGTAGAGCACTATTTTTCCTCTGGCATGAAGAGTTAATTGAGCCCACAGAAAGTTAACTCATTATCTTCTGTCAGTCATTATGTGTCAGATTACCAATGGATAGTACAGACACCATAGAAAGCTATCGGAAGTAGAATGGGTGTGGGGGCAGTCTCTGTGTAAATTACTGGGTTAGGTTCCTGTGTAATTTCTTTGACCAGACTCAAATTCTGCAGCCAGTCACACAGGATCCCTCACCAGCTCCCTCCTGGAGCGGACGTCTCGGGGCTGCATCGAGGTAATAAACTACCTCATATAGCAACACCTCTGTGAGGGGTTACTACTTGTAAACTTATGGACACCACGCTTGGACTGACTATTCCTGTATTTACCTATAATACTGTAATATGCTTGTCTTTATTTTGTGCTCTGTCTGTGCTGCCTGTAACTCGGGGGGGGGGGGACACGCGCTAGATTTCCGGGGGACTCTGAGCTGCTTAGCACTTAGACTTCTGATTTTAGAAGCCTAGTTATTGTTTATAGTAGCTTACCTTTTTTCTAGTGTTTCATGCCCGATATTCCCCTTTGTGGCTGCTACAATCGGGATATTTCCGCACATGTGCAGAACGATCCTTGGTCTCCCGCTGCATACTAAATTTATCTCCTTTGTCTCCACTCCCTTTTTAGGCCTCCATTTGCCCTCTCAACTCCCCAGTCGCACAGGATCCCTCACCAGTTCCCTCCTGGAGCAGACGTCTTGGGGCTGCATCGAGGTAATAAACTACCTCATACAGCAGGACCTCTGTGAGAGGGTTAGCCCCTCGGCGTGCTGTGCATGTCGCTGCCCGCCCACCCACCCAGGGGCATCCCTTGATTTATTGGCCCTGCCTCATGACATCACTTCCTGCTGTCTGAAATACCCCATTTCTCCATTTGCAGGTTATACCTGCTGGTCACTAGAGGGACCCTGAGATCCTACTGCAAGTACATCTATTCAGAAAGCCTCCTCCCCTCTTCCTGGATCCCTTCTAACTACCTATCCCACTTCCCTTCTCTTTGGCTACAGCTACCCTGCCCACACCTCCTCCCACACCCAGCCCTATAGCTGGCCCACTCTCGGACTTTTTGCCATCACCACCAAGCCCACTGAGTGACCACTAGGAGTCGCTATTTCGCACCCCATTTCAGGCCCAAACCTAGCCTGCTTCTGGCCCCCAGAACATGGAGCATGGCTCTCACCCAGGTCTCTTTTCATACTGCCCTGAGTGAGTCCTGAACCTGGTACCCTGTCCACCAGAGTCCATGTCACTACCACTGATCCAAAGTGGCATCCACGCTTGCTGGAGGGCAACAAAACTATTTCTACCTACCTCCCCTGCTGCTACCGCTAGCAATATGCTAGCCCACCTCTTACTAAAATGCCTCCCTCTCATCCTTACCCTGGTACCACTGTCCCACCCACCTATCCTGACACCCCCCCCCAGGCTCACCGGCACTAGCTCCCTCTCCTGTTCTGGAATTAGTACAATCCCACCCCACACTTACCATGTGCCCTAGCCCACGACTCCCTCCCCCAATCACCTCCCAGCTGCTTCCCCAGGCTCACACTGGAGGTTGATCGTTCTCAGTTTTCCAGCCTGGAAAACCCTGCCCACCCCCAGGTCGGTGGTCATTCTACTACTCCTGACAGGCAATATACATCCCAACCCTGGCCCAGCCCACACTAGCCCACCAGCAGGGTCACCTGGCTCTGCATAGCATCTATGAATATATGCAGCCTTCTGAAAAAATTTGATTACCTCCAATGCTGGGTCACATTGCTTAGATCAGATGTCATAACGGTGGTGGAAACCTGGCTATCAAAATCCACTCCAGACTCCTTTGTCTCCCTTCCAGGTTACTCCCTTTACCGGGAGGATCGTGTAGGTAGATGGGGGGGCTGTGCAGTCTATACCAGGGACTCTCTCATTGGTCAAGCACTCCCTGCCCCAGCTCTTGTATACGGGGCGCAGGCCCTAACCCTCAAACTGCCCCCCGGACCCTTCCAGGGGCCTCCTCTATCTCACCACTGCCTACATTCCCCCAAAAAAACAAACCCTGGCACTGGTCTCGCTAACAGATTATCTTACAACCCTACATCACACAGCTGACCAAATCCTTGTGGGTGACCTGAACGTTAACTGGCTCAGCACATCCTCCGTCTCCACCCATGACTCCTTCACAGACATAGACATGACTCAACTCATTTCCCAACCCACCAGAGTAAACACAAAGACAGGTACCAACAACCTCCTAGATGTGGTCATCACCAACCACCCTCAACAAATCCATGATACCCAGGTCCTTCCTGACTCACTTAGTGACCACTCCCCTATCCTTTTCCGTTGGGTGACCTCCACACCCAAACCCATGGCCCTTTCCACTCTACTTCGGTGCCTCAGACCAGGTGGACTAAAAGGCCTTAAGCAACTTCTTGCCCAAATTAACTGGTCTCTCATACACTACACCCCTGATATAGATACTGTCCTAGCCTTCTTTTCCCAAACCTTCAACAAAGCCTGTGACATTTTCGCACCCCTAACAGAAGTCCGAACCAAAGTACGTAATGCCCCCTGGGTTACTTCTGCTTCAACTGCTCAAGCACAGGGATAACCTATGGCACCTGGCCACAGAAACAGGCCAGTCAGCAGACAGACAGGCATACAATGCTGCAAGAAACAAATGCACCTGGGCTATCAGAAAAGCAAAGGCCGATCACTATCAGGCCGCGCTCACCTCCTCCTGGGGGAGTGCAAGAATATTCTGGGACAACATCAAACAACTAAATGGGAGCATGCGCCCCCCCCCCTCCCAGATCACCATTGATGGCTCTGTCTCCACCGACTCAGCACACATAGCCAACTTCCTCAACTCATCCTTCACGGACCTTAGTTTGGTCCTCCCTAGCGATTTCTTTGACCCTCTCCCTTCCCTGTCTGCCCCAGTCATCCAACATCCTAGTTTTCACTTACACAGGGTAACTGCCCAGGAAGTCAGACCACATCTTCTAAAAGCACTAAAGAGCAATAGTACTGGCAGCAACTCCCTGGACCCCAGTATCCTCCGCCGGGTTCTGGATCAGGTCCTTGCTCCACTCACTAGCCTTCTCAATAAATCCCTCTGCCTGGGGCAGTTCCCTTCAGCCTGGAAAACTGCCATAGTTACACCCATACACAAAGGAGGTGACAGGTCCACAGCCGGGAATTACCGGCCCATATCTATTCTCCCACCCTTCTCCAAAGCCCTAGAAAAACTGGTGGCTACTCAAATTATGGATTACCTGACCAAACACTACATCCTCTGTCCTGAACAGCACAGTTTCCATGTAGGTCACAGTACCAGCACTGCCCTCATAGAGTTTTCAAATTTTGCACACTCCTCCCTGGATTCTAGCTCACTAGCCGGGGCAGTGTTCATTAACCTCTCAAAGGCATTCGACACTGTCTCCCACCCCCTCCTGCTGGATGCCCTTAGCCACACTGGCTTCACCACTGGGCCGGTCTCCTGGTGCTCCAGCTACCTGTCTGCCCGCTCTCAGGGTGTTAAAATCAATGGGACCCTCTCCAGTACATGTCCTATCCATTCAGGTGTTCTCCAGGCCTCCATCCTAGGACCCCTACTCTTCTCACTCTACCTCAACACCCTGCCCAATACATGCACTGTTAAAATTCTGCTATATGCAGATGATGCCGTCATCTTTGCCACCCGCTGAAACCCCATCTCCCTACAAGACACCTTGCAACTATCCTTTAATGATGCCGAAACCTGGTTCAAAGAGCATAGACTTGTAATCAATCTCAAAAAAACCAAAACTATGCTCTTTGCCCATACCCAAAACAAAGCCAGCAACTTCCCACTCCACATCCTCACTAGTTCCAAGCTTCCTCTCGAACAAGTCCGCTTGTACAAGTACCTTGGGGTCTCCTTTGACTCAGCCCTCACATACCATAACCACATTGATGCTCTTGCCTCAGCTACCAATGTTCTGCTAGGTATCCTATACTCTACAAAAACTGCCTCCCCCCCCCGATGCCCTCCGACTAGCGGTCACATCCTCAATAATGTCCCTTGTGGACTATGACCTACCAGTTTATGGTGCTGCAGACTCGACTGCCCTCAATAAAATCTGCCTCACCTTGAATAAGGCCTGTAGGCTAATTACGGGAGTCCCTAGGCTAACACATATCTGCCAGCTATATGACATGGCAATGCTGCTTAACCTGAATGAACGACTTAGATACCAAACCTGCCTCATAACAAAAAAAAACTCTCCTTGGACTATCTCCGCCTGGGCTGACAGCCTCCATCCACCTAGCACAACCCTTAGTTCAAACTCAAACCTGCTCCAAGGCCACTCTTCTAGTCCCTAGGTCCAGGACCACACATGGACAAAGGTCCTTCCATTACAGAGCTCCCTCCTGGTACAACACACGCCCTACCTCCATCTCTGATACCCTCATGATCTCCTGCTTCAAAACTTCACTTCAGAGTCAGCTATTTAACATGCATAGCTATGATTGTATCTAGCACACTATGCCATGACAAAACTCACTGAGTGGCTCCTCACCCAAACCAATCTCCAACCACGCCACATAGCCCTCTGAATCTTTTTTTTCTTTACCTCCTGCAGTCTCTGCACACTACCACGTGTATGCTTATACCAATGTATGTTTAATATGTTACTCTGTACCCAAATAACTGTAAAAGCTTGTGAATGCCAAACCAGTAACCTAAATGATGTAACAAAGAAATAATTGCATTTGATTGCCAAAGCTGTAACCTCAATGTTGTAACAAAATGTTGTAATGTATTTGTCCTCTTTGTGATGAGGTACCTTTGGAAATGAGCCTCTGGCTCAAAGGTTGTAAACTGATGTACAAATAAATAAAATAAATAAAACACTTACTGGAATTTTCTGCATAACAAATAAGCTCTGCTGTTACCCTAATCCCATATGAACACCTCATTAAGCCATTTGACATCACCATCCTAAGAGCTGTCATTCTGCAACTTTGCAGGACATTCCATAGCAAGAGTCCCAGTGTTGCCTGTCTCCAAATAATACACCAACTTCATTTTCTCAGACAGGCAGTTCTGGGCTACTGTTTATATTTTACTGAATGTACTGAACCTACAATTTGTGACTATAGGTATTTACAACTGAATGATAGTGCCCACATTTGCTTCACTTGCAAACAGGTAGGCATGCATGTGTCTAATTTTTGTTTGACTTGAGTTACACATAAAATCTGATCAGTTTATAACATGCTGTATTATGATTAAATGAACTGATAAATGGGGGCTTTGGTTTCTTTTATAAATTCATTTTTCCTGACCATGAATATACTAAGACAAAAATTTCTCAACAAAATGTTTAAAACTAAGGAGTTTAGCAGTAATTTAGTTGATGTGGTGTAAAGAGCTGCTCCCTAGAAAATTACCTGTTTTTTTGGGGGGAGGGGGGCTGCCACAACCAGAATGGGACTTCATGATTGGGGGAGCTCATGGCAGTAGAAGAGGCATGATGGCACTAAAAGCTTAATGGTGTGGCTGTAGAGGCATAAATATTTAAGCATGACTTTGGTAGAGGACTAAGTGTGACTTGGGGGTGGGGGAGTGAGTCTTGGTATATTTAGCATAATGGTTTTCTGAAACTTCAACCTTCAATGGGTTAGTAGACTCTGCATCCATCTGCACAATATGTCATGAAACCACATGCAGTGGGGTATGGGTAAAAAACAGATCACCAGACCTGGAACAGAGCTGTAAAATCTGGACTGGTCATAGCTTGTGCAAATATTGCTGACCCACTCACTCCAGATGATGTGGTCTGGATGTTACCTATCTGGTGTGGTCCTGGCGATTCCATTTTCAATCATGTCAAGGAAGAGTTGAAAAACAGACTTCCAGGAGCAGTCGAGATACATAAAAGTTGGACAGAACAGTGCAACCAGAGTGACTGGACCAGCAGTATTTGTGCAAGTTGCACCCAGTATGGCCAGTTTGGATTTTTACAGAACTGCTGTGGTTCAGGTCTGTCAGTCCAGTTTTTAATCAATCAATCATTATTTTATTTTATACTGAAAGGTATCTGAGCAAAAATGCCCATTTACACAAATGTTCAGTTTAGCATAAAAAGAGAACAGAACACCAGGTCAAACAATTACATAATAAAACACAGTATAAACAGATCTAATATAAGTTTACAGCATATGATATAATTGGTAGTACAGTTCAGGAACATGAACAGTTGGGTGATGCATCAAAAAGAAGTGCAAGTCCTGCGGCACCCAGTTCCTGCACACTGATGAGCATTCCTGCTGAGTGATCTTCCTAGATCCAAACACCGGGCCAAGGATTGTGCACCCTGCCAATCCTTTAACCAGGCCACACAGACTAGGCACCAGAAAAATCTCAAAGCCCACTTGCTGCAGAAGTGAAGCACCAAGACCAGGATAGGTCTCCATCCACTTGGCAGTGACCTTCGGGCACCACTGACACCAGAGGGACCTCCACTTCAGTAAGCACCCCTACTGCCAGGTCTCCTACCACTCCAGCAGATCAGACCACAGCCTTCCTGCCTGCTTTACTCATGGTGCAGTTGGGTCTCTTCTTGGATGACAGAACCCCTGTTGTGCTCCTTAGGCCTATATCTTTTTCAGGGTCTATTGCCAGCACCCAGGTCAATAAGTCACTCTTCAGCTCCACCGAGGAGTGCACAGTCACAGCCGATAAACTAGACTCCAGCTCCACTGTTGTTTGCATGGCCCAGGCCAATATGTCAGACATTAGCTCTTCTGACATCTGCACTGCCACAGCTGATAAGTTGCCCCCCGGTTCCTCTGGGGACCACACAGCTGGGGCTCTCCTGTGTGGGCCACAGTATACCCCTGACATTGAGTTGAGCCAGCTGCTGGACATGCAACAGTTTTTTGAGGGTTTCTCACTCCCACTGACACAGCCAGATCCTCCAGGCTTCCAGAAGATCGATAGCAGGATGTGGACACTTATCTGGAGGTTCGCCCTCCTTCGTCGGGTCAGTTTATTCCTGATTCACCCACTGGGCCTATTGTTAATCCCTCCAGGGACCTTCCATCTGGACCTCCTGAACCCAAGCCCCCTTGGACAACCAGGTTCCACCATCTAGGACTCCAGCTCCCCAGAGGATGGTGGGTTTTCTGTCAGGTTCTACTCACACCCTGACCCCAAATGACCCTTTGCCATGTGACCCTTCATGACTTCAGGGTGTATCTGGCACTTCAACCATTCCTCAAATGCTGGATGGCCTTCCATCAGGCCCCCAGGTACAGAATCTTTCAGTGCCAGACATTCCTGTGCCTGATTCAGTGCCAGCCCCTTTGAATGTCCCTATAGGACGATGCCTGGTCCTTCTGGACCTCCTGCTGAGCCTTTGGTCCCACCTCCTACTGGGCCTTCAGCTCCACTTCCAGCTGGACCTATGGAAAATGTTCCAGGCTATCCTCCCCTGCAATACCCAATGTACCTTTCACTGGGGTATCCAGTGCCTGGTCATCAACCCCATTATGTACCGGGTGCCAGACGCCAGGCTATGTCTAATCAAGGGTATGCTCCTTCTGGCTTTCCTTACTCCTATCAGGCTCTTGGATACCCTCAATATCAGACATCAGGCTATCCATTATGCCAGCCTCTTCCTCCTCCACCACCTCCTCCTCCTCCTCCTCCTCCTCCTCAGCCTCAGCCTCTGCCTCCACAGCAGCTACAGGCTGATATCCAGGCAGTGTTTCCAGACCCTGATTCAGGAGGACAGGACTCAACTAGCCTCAGAGTTTGACCATTGTAAACCAGTGGTGGCCTCTACTCCTGCCTCCTTTCCAATCCCTAGTTATGTCTCTCCTGTGGATTCCCACCTTTCTGGAGAAGGCTCCTCTAGACACCAGGTCAGGGATAAAACCTAGGACCCTCCTCTGGAAAGGGTCCAGACCCCCAAGAGGCACTCTTCAGACTCTGACTCTGACTTGTCCTCCAGCTGTGGTATGCATACAGCTATACAGCCTCAGCCTAAGTAGTCTCCAAAGTCCACTCTGGAGGACCCTTCCTTTGCAGAACTCCTCGTAGCTATACAAAATGCCTGTGGCTGGGCTATCCAGGAACAGGATCCAAAGTGGAAAAGGCTTTTGGAGCATCTAGACATAACTGACACAGTGCCTATGCCCATACTGCCTTGGACTGGGCCCCATGAAGACCTGACGTCCACTATCTGGCAGCAGCCTTCCTCCATTCCGGCTGTTTCAAAAAAGGCAGACAGGGTGTACCACCCCCCAGATGGAGTCACACACCTTACTGGCCATCCTAGTGTGACTTGGTTGTTATCCCAGCTGCCCACGACTGGTCCTCTAAACCTAACATTTGAGCATGTCTCCTCCTGATAAGAAGTCTAAGCAGCAGGACAATTTCGGTCACAAGATCCATTCCTTCTCCACTTGTGCCCTCAGGTCCCTTAATTATGTGGCTCATATGGTTTCCTATCAGAAATCTTCCCTGGCCTCACTCGAGTCAAAATGGAAGCTATCCAGGATCAGGAGCTTAAGGCCGAGATTGCCAAAGACAGTGAGAATAGCTAAATTCGTCTGTCATCATGCCCTCTGGGCCACTTATGACACAGTAGACTCAGTTGCTCGCACCACAGCCACTGCTGTTTGCATCAGATGATGTTTGTGGCTCAGGATTGCTGGCCTGGCATAAGACATCCAGACCTCCATCCTAGATGCCTTTTCAGGGGATCCATGTTATTCAGAGGTGACGCTAAGGAAGGATATTATCACTGAATTTCAGGACTGAGGTAAATCCATCAGTGACATCCACTTCATGTACCGAGGGGATTACAAAGGCAAACAGCTTTTTCTTCAGCAACAGAGGCACCAGTCCAAATAGGCCCCTACCAAACACCAGGCCAAATGCTGGTATCCAGCATCAGGAACTCCTACTCCCCCTACCAAGTCCCAGAAGCCCTCCAGAGGAACTGCCGACTCCCTGTCCTCAGCCTCCTGACTTGTGGGGAACCCCCCTGCCTCCTTCAGATTCTCTATTTATTTATTTTATTTATTTATTAGTAAATCGGTTTACATCCTTTGAGTCAGAGGCTCATTTCCAAAGGTACCTCATCACATTGAGGACAGACAGAACAAATTTAGGTTACAACATAAAAGTCACTGACTTAGAATTACACAGAAAGATTTCATACATTTATACAATTTAGTAGCAATTACAGTGATACAACTGATTACATGCTGGTAATTAACAGAGGCAGGATGCAACGGGGAGAAGTGGGGGAGGTGAGGTGGAGTGTTGCTCAGTGGGTGTTGTCAAGTGTGGAGAGATCGAGGCCACATTTAGAGACAGGAGCAACTGCGAGTGTTAAACAGTTGGCTCCGAAGGGCAGTTTTGAAGTTAGAGATTGTGGGGGCATTGGAGATGGAAGCAGGGAGAGAGTTAAACCAGGATGGGGCTCTGTAGAAAAAGGACCTCTGACCATGGGTGGTCCTGGATCTGGGGACCAGGAGAGTGGTCTTGTTGGAGGTTCGGGTTGCGATAGTGGGTAGGGTGTGGCGGATGGAGGCTGTCACCCCGGGAGGGAAGAGCCTGAGTAGAGTTTTTTTTTTGTGAGGAGGCAGGTTTGATAGCATAGCCGTTCATCTAGATTAAGTAGTTTTGCCTCATCATAGAGTTGACAAGTATGTGTGAGTCTGGGGGCACCAGTGATCAGCCTACAGGCCTTATTTAGGGTGAGGCGAATTTTGTTGAGGGCGGTAGTGTCAGCAGCACCATAGACTGGCAGACCATGGTCTACAAGGGACAGTACTGAAGATGTAACCACAAGTCAGAGAGCATCAGTGGGGAGGCAGTTTTTATAGCGGTAGAGGATGCCAATCCGTGCATTAGTGGTGGATGCAAGAGCATCAATGTGGGTGTGGTAGGTGAGGGCTGAATCGAAAGTAACCCCAAGGTATTTGTAGGAGCAGACTTGTTCAAGCAGTTGTTTGGTTCTAAGGAGGATAGGGAGTGGGAAATTGCAGGCTTTGTTTTGGGGATGGGCAAAGAGCATTGTTTTTTTTTTTTTTAGATTAATGACAAGTCTGTGCTCTTTAACCAGGCTTCGGCATCATTGTAGAATTGTTGTAGGGTGTCCTGAAGGGAGATGGGATTGCGGTGGGTGACAAAAATGACGGCATCATCTGCATACATAAGAATTTTGCCAGAACATGCACTGGGCAGGGTGTTTAGATAGAGTGAAAAGAGTAGGAGGCCCAGGATGGAGCCCTAGGGTACCCCTGAGCTGATGGGACGAATTTCAGAGAGTGTCCCATTGATTTTTTCACATTGGGAGTGAGCGGATAGACAGCTTGTGCACCATCTCTAGGGGAACCAGTGGGGGAGATTTACTAACATACTATTTGCCAGCAGATTAGGCCTTACGGTCTATCAAGTCTGCTCGAACCTCAGATCCCTAGTTGGGTGCCGAGGCCCTCCCTCCCTTGTGTTCCAGAAACCCCTATCCTCCATCCCCACCCCCCTGGGACAGGCCATCATCTGATACATCCACTTTCTGTGTCTGTCCCACCCTCTCTTAAAGCCCTCCACTGTGGATCTCTGAACCAGCTCGCCAGGCAATGCATTCCAAGGGTCCACCACCCTCTCAGTGAAAAACCTCCTCCTCTTTTCCCCCCTCACCCTTCCACCTTCCAACTTCAAACCATGCCCTCTGGTGATACCTCCCTGCTTTAGTCTAAAGATCCCTCCATGTTTACCCTATTTATTCTCTTGGGTACTTGAAGATCTCAGTCATGTCCCCCATCTCCCTCTCCTCCAATGAAAACGGGCAGAGCTCCTCAAGTCTGTCCTCATACGTCAAATCTCCTAGCCCTCGTATCATCTTAGTTGCCCTCCTCTGTACCCTCTCCAGGAGCTGTATGTCCCTCTTCAAGTGTGATCTCCAGTACTGTACACAGTACTCAAGGTGTGGTCTAACCAGTCCATTGTACAGCAGCAGTATCACTTCCTTGCTCCTAGAGGTGATCCCCCTTACGATGCATCCCAACATCCTGTTTGCCTTGCTAGCCGCTCTCCTGCACTGCTCAGAGTTATTCATACATGCATCCACCATGACCCCTAGGTCTTTTTCCCCTACTGAGACCTCCAGCGCCTCCCCTCCCAGGGTGTACCTGTGTTTAGGGTTTCCCCACCCAAGATGTAACACCTTGCACTTAGGATATTGGTGATACTGAAATTTAATTTCCATGTGTGAGCCCAGCTTTCCAGGGTGTCCATGTCCCCTTGCAGGGCCAACCTCCCCTCTTCTCCCTCAACTACTGCTCCCATCTTGGGGTCATCAGCGAAGAGACTTATTTCACACCCAACATCCTCCCTGATGTCCGATATGTATGCATTAAACAGGATCGGACCCAGGACCGAGCCCTGCGGTACCCCACTACCAACCTCTCTAGGGTTCAAGAGCTCCCCACAGACCACTACTCTCTGGGTGCATCCAGCTAGCCAGTTTTCAATCCATCTGACCATCAAAGGGCCTACTCCCAGCCCCATCAGTTTCTCCACCAGACCATTGTGGGGGACAGAGTCAAACGCCTTGCTGAAGTCCAAGAATAATACATCCACAGTCTTTCCCTGTCCAGTTCTGATGTTACCTATTCGTAGAACTCCACAAGATTGGTTTGACATGATCTACCTGGCACAAACCCATGTTGCCAACTATCCAGACCTCCCACCTCCTCCAAGTACACCCCCAATCGTTCCTTTAGTATACTCTCCATTAATTTTCCCACCACCGAGGTCAAACTGATGGGTCTATAGTTACCTGGTACTTCCCTCGACCCCCCTTTATGGATTGGCACCACATGTGCCTCTCACCAATCCTAGGTACCCTCCCTGTCTCAAGTGACCTGTTGAAGAGCTCGCCATGGAGTGCAGCCAGTATGTCCGCCAATTCCCATAGTACTCGGATGAATGCCATCTGGCCCAGGGATATGTCTTTCTTTAGGGCCTTGAGGGCTAACCACACCCTTTGCGGAGATAGCATCATCTGTCCCTCCACCTTACTGGCCTTTTTATCCTTATCCTGATGTGACACCCCTGGGGTACCTCTCCTTCCCCCTTGCTCCATTTCTGTTGCTCCCCTGATCCCACTCACTGCCGCTTCTATCCCCATCATGCCTTGCTTTGTAGATATCCCATCCCCTTCCCTAGTGAACACAGAGGCAAAGTACTCGTTAAATACCTCTGCCTGGTCCCTCGCCTCTTTCACCCACCCTTCTTCTGATCTCAATCTGCTGAGATGGCCCTTAGTTTTTCTCCGCTCTCCAATGTACTGGAAGAACCACTTTTCCCCTCCATGTATCCCCTGTGCCAGCCGCTGCTCTTTACTGGACTTTTCCCCCTCACCATCTGGGTGACTTTTCTAGATGCAAGATGGTACATTTCCTTATCCCTATCCCCTCTTGTTTTTATATATTTTTTGTAGGCCGCTTTCTTTTCTCTGACCACTACCTGAACCTCGCTGGACCACCAACATGGTTTATGTGACCTTGCTCCCTTACATTTCACCTCAGCGCAGGTCCTGACTGCCTCATGAAGTCCCCGTTTTATGACCTCCCATCTCCTTTCCACATTTGTCATTGATGTAATCCCCTTCAAGTGATCCTTGAGAATATTTCCCATGCCCACAAAGTCTGCCCCCCTGAAGTCCACTGCCAGTGTCCTAGATCTCACCCCCCTCCCCCTATGCTTATTTGAAACCAGACAGTATTGTGGTCGCTCCCAGTTAGGGGATCCTCTACAGCCAGATCCCTTACCAGATCCCCATCTGCCAGAACCACATCCAGGACATGCCCCTCCCTTGTGGGCTCCATTACATGCTGTGTTAAGAACACATCCTGGAAGCCGTCCAGCAGCCTCTGCTCCTTGGCCACCTTAGAGGACATGGTTTCCCAGTTTGTACCTGGCATATTAAGGTCCCCCATCAACACCACTCCTTCCCCTTTTGGTCCACACTGGGCAATGATGTTGTCCAGCAAACCATCCTCCAGAACATCACCCATCTGGGGGACCTATATACTACACCCAGCTTGACCTTATCTCCTGCTGGGGATCGTAAGGTGACCCATAAGGCCTCCACGTTTCCCTCTGCCTCTTCTACCCTAGCAATTTCTATGTCATCTCTAATGAACATAGCCACTCCACCCCCTCTGCCCTCCTTTCTATCCTTCCTAAGCATAGTGTACCTCCGCATGTTTAGGTCCCAATCATGGTTTTTGTTGGCCCACGTCTCCGTGACGGCCGCCACATCCACCCCCCCCCGAACAGCATGGCCTGGAACTCTGGCAAATTGTTTCCCAAGCTCCTGGCATTTACTAACACCAACCCCACCCCTTATCCCTGATCCCTTTGTCAAACCCCAACCAGGTTCCTTATAATTCCATCCTCCTCTGCTCCTCCTGAAACCTCCACCCCAGTCTGTTTCCCCTCCCCTTGGGTTTGAAGCTACTCCCCTCATCTGGAGGAGGGCTTCTGGTCAGCCCTCTCTTATCCCTTCCCCCTCACAAGTTTAAACCCCACCTTTCTTGAATGTAGTCAGCCATCCCCTGTTTAAGGACTTCCTTCCCTAATAGGGCAAGATGAAGCCTGTCCTTGGCATACAGTCCTTATCCTCCCAAACTCCTTTCCAGTTCCCTAACACCCCCAACCCACTCTCTTCACCCCAGTTCCTGAGCCAGTCATTAACCTCTGCGATCTTCATTTTTTTCTCCACTGAGGCCTTTGGTACTGGCAATATCTCCAAAAAGGAAATGTTGCATCCATTATCCCGTCAGACTCTGGCAAGTTCTTGGAACCTTGTTTGTATTTCCAAAATGCTATTTCTCTCTAGATCGTTAGTTCCCAAATGCATCAGGAAATCCGTTTCCCTCCACAATCCCTAACCAGTTCGTACACCATGAACTTTGCTGTGTGCACTGTCAGCCCAGAGATACTCACTACCTTCACCTGGCTGTGGCATCCACTCCCCTGTCCCTCCCAATGGATACCCCTAATCATCGAGTCTCCCAATAACAGAACCTAACACCCCATCATCCTTATGGTTCCCTCCACTATGCATCTCAGACCCCCATCCCCCTTTATTCGTGATCTCAATTCCATAGAGTCTTCCTGCCTTATTGGAGACCCCTTGTCACCCTCCCTTTCTGCCTCCCTCTTTATTTTGCCCACTTAACTCAGACCCCTCTGAATAGGTTGTCCCTTTAACCCTCTCTTATCCGAACCATTTATCCTGGCCCTGATGGTTTCCCTTCCCCACACCGCCATCCTCCCCTTGTAATAGCACCCTACCTCCAGGCTCTCTGTGGGTCCCTTTAGCTAGGGCCCCATCCTTGGTACTGACCCCCTGCTGAAGGGGCTCCTCCCACCTCCTTGTCTCCCAGTTTCTCCAGCCATGCTCTCCTCCCTCGTGTGCAATATGTTGCATCTCCCCATCTGCTTAACATTTATGTTTCCCTTCTCCTCTGGGACTATTTCTATCCTTTCCATTGCCAGTCTGCGATGCCTATGGGTATCCGACTCCCTCCCCGCCTCTGTATCAGTTTCTTCATTTCCACCCCTTCCTCCCCTCTAGGTTGCTTAGTAGCTCAAATTTATTGTGACACTCTATGTCAGCCTCCATCAAATAACCCGAGTTTCCCTGACTGCACCTCTGAACTGCCCCTCTTCCTCCCTCTTGCTCTGTTCTCCTTAGGAGCTCCTTCCCACAGTCAGCTGTTTTAGGCTTCCCACAACAGCCCTCCTTCTCAATGTCTGCTCTACTAGGCTTCCCCAACAGCCCCTCCTGACTGTTCCCCTCCACCTCTCTTTGTATTGAATTTTCATCCCGTACGCTTTCCCTAAATCGACACCCTCATCTAAGGGTCCACTGTCCCTAATATCCCCCCCGCTTGCTGTAACATAACATCCTGTAATTTCAGAGCATTGCCCCAGCCTCCCTCAGCCCCTCCTTCTGCTGCCCATATCTACACCCCTTATCCTTGGACACCCCCCCAACTCCCCCAGCTTACTCCTTAACCAATATACTTCACTCCTGACACAAGATAGCTGTCTACAGAGTGGGCAGCCTCCCTCTCTCCAGGCCCAATTGAGAATTGTTGCCATCTCATAGCTGTGCAGCCCACAACCATTCCGAAGATGCCTGCCATGGTGGAATATGGCCACCCTGTTTGTCCCCCTCTGTTTATAATGGCACACACCCCTTTTCTCAGTCCCTTCCCCCTGCAATACAGTTTCTCTCTATACTGACTGCAGTTATTTACAAACCCATTTTCAACCCCACCAATAAAGTTCCCAAGTCTCACAAACACACACAGTCCAGTGTGCGTCCAGTCCCACCAACAGTGTGTGTATGCAGACATCAGGTACCGTATGATGTCACAGGCCCACCAGTTCCTGTTGCTTCAAATTTCAGTCCCAAACAGAAATACACAGCCCTTCGATCCCAACCCCCAGTGGCTTTTCAGTATTTAAGAAAGCCTACAAAACAGGGTGGGTGGGAGGCCTCTTACCAACACCAGGCAAACATCACATTTAAATTTCACTCTAATTATCACTGCCAAATAAGTGTTCCCAAGCCCCAAAAGTTACAATATCACAGCCCAAGTAACAGTTCTAACTCAAAGTAGTAATTTTTAACACACAGAACTAATTTCACATACAAAACTATTCAAATATTTTGGTTAAAACAGAATATAAACCCAGAGCTCTGTCCTTACCAGCCTCCTGCTTATGTTCCCTAGTGAACAATGAAGGACAAGGTGATTCTTGTTAGCTTCTCCTCCCCCAACACCAGGCAAACATCACATTTAAATTTCACTCTAATTATCACTGCCAAACAAGTGTTCCCAAGCCCCAAAAGTTACAATATCACAGCCCAAGTAACAGTTCTAACTCAAAGTAGTAATTTTTAACACACAGAACTAATTTCACGTACAAAACTATTCAAATATTTTAGTTAAAACAGAATATAAGCCCAGAGCTCTGTCCTTACCTGCCTCCTGCTTATGTTCCCAAGTGAACAATGAAGGACAAGGTGATTCTTGTTAGTTTGCCCTCTACCTTCCGGGGTCACAGGACATAACCACAGACTCTTGGCTCCTTCAGTTAATAGCAAAAGGTCACACCATAGAGTTCCTAGACCGGTCTCTAGACAACCCCCCAGGTCTCTCCCTTTATCCTCCAAGACACCTGTCTCTGATAGAGGATGAGATCCAGGCTCTTCTGCAAAAGTCAGTCATAGAGCCAGTGGCTCTGGCACCAATAGGAAGAGGGTACTACTTCCATTTCTCCCTAGTGCCCCAAAAGATGCGTGACCTAAGACCCATCTTGAACTACAGCATGCTCAACCTGCATGTTGAGTATAAGAGGTTCCACATGCTCACCATCCAGGGACTTCTACCCCTGCTCCACAAGAGCCATTGGCTTTGTGCTCTGGACATGCAGGATGCTTACCTGCACATCCCTGTATTCCAGGCCCACTGCCACTTTCTTCAGTTTGCCTTCCAGGGGGAACATTACCAGTTCAAGGCTTTCCCTTTTGGCCTATCCTCAGCACCTCGGGTTTTTACCAAGTATATAGCAGTGGTGATGTGGCCCTATGCCACAGAGGGATCTAGTTGTGCCTGTATCTGGATGATTGGCTTCTATCAGCCCCATCACAGAGCAGTCTGAGGGAGTCACTCTCCTTCACCCTGGGCCTCTTTTCCAGATTTGGAATAACAGTCAACTATCCCAAGTCCCACCTCTCCCCTCCCAGTGCCTACAATTCATTTGGGGCAGTGCTGGATACGGTCCAGGGCAGGGCCTTCCTCCCATCAAACAGAGTGGAGACCCTCCATGGTCTGGCCAGATTAGTGACCAGGTCACGCCGGACCACAGCCCAGTCAATCCGCCATCTTTTCAGGCTGATGGCAGCTGCTGTCCCTATAGTTCCTCTAGCAGACTGCATATGAGGGTAACCCAATGGACAATTCGTGTCCAATGGGATCAGTGGCTGGACAACCTGGACCACAGGGTTCTAGTGTCTAGGTACATGAAGAAGGATCTTCTTTGGTAGTAGGAGTTGTCCAATCTCTCCACGGGGGTTCTCCTTTCAACCCCCTGCTCCTACCATGACACTTACAATGGATGTTTCATGTCAAGGCTGGGGAACCCACATAGGAGACCATCAGACCCTGGGAACATGGTCTCAGCTGGAAGCATCTCTACATATCAATGTGTTAGAAATGAGGGCAGTACTGTATGCTGTCCACGCCTTCCAGCCTCTTCTATGTCTGAGGACACTCCTGATTCAGACTGACAATATGCCTGTGGTCTGGTACCTGAACAAACAGGGAGGCACTCGCGCATGCCCTCTATGCTGGGAGGCGATGCGAATGTGGTACTGGGCAGTCTAGCACAACCTCCGTCTGACTGCTATCCATGTGTTGGGCGTCAGCAACATCCTGTCAGACAGTCTCAGCCACACCACTGTCAGGGCTCATGAGTGGGAGCTAAATCAAGAGGTGGTTGAAAGCTAATTCAAAATGTGGGTTCGGCCAGAGATAGACCTCTTCGTCTCCCCATCTGACGCAAAACTACCCAATATTTGCTTGCTCGTTCCTGGGTGTGGTGTTTTCTGGTGAGATGCACTCTCTCTTTGCTGGACAAGGAGGTTCTTGTATGCCTTTCCTCCCTTCCCAGTGCTTCATAGGGTTCTCCTGAAGCTACAGGCAAAAGGGGTTCACATGATTCTAATAGCCCCTCTTTGGCCTCATCAGATTTGGTTCCCTCTGCTTCAACAGCTATTGGTGGAACCCCCAGTGCCTCTGCCTCTCCGCCATGATCTTCTGACTCAGGAGCTGGGCAGACTGGTGCATCTGGGCCTCAAATCCCTCCATCTGTATGCATGGCACCTGTGCACATATGTGGAATAACTCCCATTGTTATTATTTTTTTACAAACACTGTCAACTGTGCAGATGCATTTTTTTTTTCTTCTATTTGTAGCCCACTGACTGGCCCTCTTCCACCGACCCCCCCCCCCATCACTGCTACCGGGCAACATGCCAGCTATCGTCTTTTGCCAATTTGAGGCTCCAGCAGCTCCAGTGCAGTGGGGCGGGCTGTCCATCCTGCCAGTTGGCTTCTTTTCTCCTCCAGTTTTGTCCAGCCCCCAAGCTCGGAGCCAAGGCATGCACTGACACCAATGGCCGAGCCGCACACTCTTCCATATGTGGCATGTCTGGCATCTTGCTCGACTCAGCCCCCCCATGTGGGTCCATTGCACCGGCTCCCTGTCACTGCTAGTGGCCAGTCAAGCAGCAGACTCCGTCCCCACCCCTCCCCGGGACAGGAGAGCTGTCCTCCAGATGCTCAATCCTCTCCCTCCCCAGCTGACCCCTGGTGACCCGCTCACACTGCTCACACAGGTCACCGGTGTGGCAGGAGGTAAGACAGGATGCCTCAGCCTTCCATGTCACTGGGCCAGCTATGCAGACACATTTGTAAGCAATCATTTGTCAATGCCGAATGTTTGCTTCTGGCATTGGCATTGGTAGTGTAGGAGTCAGAGAGCTGCATAATAGTAATGGCAGTGAAGTATTGAACTGAAGCCAACCCCACTACCACCCTGCAGAGACTAACAGGCATTGAGGTGTGCCTTTGGGTCATCAGGCATAACGGCCACGCCATTTCACCACACCCTACTCTGCAGACACTGACAAGTGTCATGGTGTGCCTTGGGGTCTTTGGCCCTTATGCTCACCCCATTCCATCAGGAAATATGGTGAGATGGGTCCTGTATAGGAGAGCGGGGTGAACTTTGGGGCCGAAGAGTCCAAGGCACACCTTGATGCCTCTCACTGGCTGCAGGGTGTAGAATGGTATGAGCATTACAGGCGAGAATCCCAAGTCACATCCCAATGCCTCTCAATCTCTACAGGCTGGGGCATTATGGTCAGAAACCCTAACGCCTCAGGCATTCATTAGAATTTTCACTCCAAATTTTCAACATGTTTTTTTTGTAACCCCCCACCTTATGAACAGTGGCAATATCAGTTTGTTAGCCGAAAGCTGATTTTGCACAGCGACTACACTATTTGGCACCACAGGTGCGAAAACACATTTCAAACAGGATGTGAAAAATGACAGCTGTACTGTTCACGGGAGGTGCAAAAATGGTAATGTTGGAAATTCTGCAGTGAAAATATTAAAACTGGAAGTCACGAAAGCAGTATAGAAAAAAATGCGCAACGCACACCCGTAATGCAATTCGTTTTGGGATTTTTACAGCAGATTGTCAACACAGGGATTTTGTAACCTCCGCTCATGAACATTGTCACTGTGATTTTCTTAATCTGTCCCGAACAGTGATTTCCCACAGCGACCACGCATTTCTGCGCTGGAAGGCAAAAACACATTTCGGCCATGGTGTGAAAAATAACAGCTGTACTGTTCATAAGGAAGTGTGGAAAAATGCCAGTGGTGAAAATCTGGGCTGAAAATATTAGAAATCCATGAAGTTACGAGGGTGCATGGAAACTGCGCAATGGTCGCTCATAACACAGTCATTTTATGGGCTTATTTCACCAAATTTTTAACATAGCCATTTTAATACCTCTGCTCATGAACAGTGTCACTGTGATTTTCTTAATCTGTCCCAAACATTGATTTTGCACACCAACTGCACCATTGTTCATTACATGGGTGGAAACATGTTTTGGCCAACATGTGAAAAATGACAGCTGTACTTCTCATAAGGAGGTGTGGTAAAATGGCAATGTTGAAAATCTGGAGTGAAAATATTGAAAATTCGTGAACGTACGAGGGTGCATAGGAACAGTGCAACGCATGCTCGTAAAACAGTCATTTTTGGGAATTTTTTCACCAAATTTTTAACATAGCCATTTTAACACCTCTGCTCATGAATAGTGTCACTGTGATTTTCTTAATCTGTCCCAAACATTTATTTTGCACACCGACTGCGCCATCGTGCGCTACATGCATGGAAACACATTTTGAGTGAGATGTGAGAAATGACAGCTGTACTGCTCATAAGGAGGTATAGTAAAATGGCAATGTTGAAAATCTGGAGTGAGCATATTGAAAATTCACAAACTTACAAGTGTGCGTAGTAACAGCACAACTCATGCTCATAAAACAGTCATTTTTGGGAATTGTTTCACCAAATTTTAAATGTAGGGTTTTTGGGAGCCTACCTCATGAACTGTGACACTGTTGTTTCATAAAGGTGATCGCGAAATCACCTTTTGGGCATGATTAATGCCATGACAGTGACAGAATTCATGAGGTGGGGTCCCAAAAACCCCATGTTGAAAATTTGGTGAAAAAATTCCCCAAGATGCCCGAGATATGCACTAAAGTTGAAAAAAACCTGTTTATTACATTATACAGCTTACCGGCATTTCCTCAGTTCATGGTCAGCTTTGAAAAGTGCAGGCGTGTTTCCAGTCCACCGAAGATCATCGCGCGAGCTCCGGAGGTAAGTATGGGGAGAGGAGGGGTGTGGGGAGGCAGGGTGCATAGAGGGGTGGAGCACGGGTGGGGAGATTGGGTCAGGACAGTCAGCAAGGAAGGTTTTCTTTTAGTTTTTTTTAACATAGACAACGTGGGACATTGGCCACGCTGGGGTGGGCTCCCAGCATGGCAGCTGGAAGGTTATTTGGGGGGCTGTGGAGCCAATGGGGGATTGGGCACCCCGTTGGTCATACGAGCATGCTGCCAGCGTGACACCCTGTAGTCTCTTGGGGGGGCAGTGGAGTCGACGGGGGATTGGGCACCCCCATCAGCCATACAATCTGTTGCCACGCTGGGGTGGGCTCCCAGCATGGCACCTGGAACTGTGTTGGAGTGGAAATGCAACACAGCCGACAGGGGATTTGGCACCCCCATTAGCTATACAGTGTGTGCGTGGGGGGGGCACGAGCACGCAGTATGAGTGCATGTGTGTGTGTGGGGGGGGAGTGTGCATGAGCACACGATACCTTATAGCTGCTCACTGAAGCATAGCTCTCCCTTTCACCTGTATGGCCACTGCATTTTCAACTGCTGTCAAAGACAGCTGCAGCGTTCATTGGAGAACTGGGGCCGTGCCAGCAAACACACTGACTGAATTGGAAGACGGCTGCCACAGCTCCGAAAACTCGGATGATGGCACTATGTTTCTTGCACATGCGTGCAAGCAAATATAAAAATGAATTTTAATAGTGAGACCTTCTGAAATGTTATTTGACTTACCATACTTATGCTTGTCTATCCACTTACTCAGTCTCCTACTTGTTTCTGTCCTTGTAATAATTGATTCCTGTTGCTTCATATCAAGGGGTTGTTGATTTTCATATTGTGTGGGGTGGAGCAG
The DNA here is from genome assembly GCA_016271365.2 of Neoceratodus forsteri. Taxonomy (NCBI): domain Eukaryota; kingdom Metazoa; phylum Chordata; order Ceratodontiformes; family Ceratodontidae; genus Neoceratodus; species Neoceratodus forsteri. The sequence goes on along the minus strand of CM028132.1, from coordinate 200,314,042 downwards.
CAATAAAAGATAATCTATGCAGTACCCTCAAAAACACACCTACCCCAGTTTAATTTTACCTAACGCCCGTTTTTAGGCCTTGTACAGCAAGATCTTCCTTCAAGAGAACAACTTGTAATGACATGTGTAAGATTTACATTGACATTTGGGCAAAAAAAATGCACTTTTATATTATACTAAGTATGTGTGTGAACTGTACAACAATCTCTAAAAAAAATCAACACACCAAATGTCTTCAAAAACATGTCTCAACATTGTGTTTATCTTCCACCTTGCACAACATATAGTTGTCTCAGCAGTGTTTGCAATTAAGGTACAGTACCTTCATGTATATGATGGCCCAGTTCTGTTGAGTTGATTGCTATAACAGTGCACAGAATAAAATGTGAAACATATGGGTTACTGTAATACAGACGGTGGCATTATTTTTATATCTGCCCTTTCTCAATGTACCGTACTTTGATTCAGTTAGTGTATGCAATAGTAATTCATGTTTATGTTTAAGCCCATGAAACACCCTTATCTAGTTAATGCATTTGCAGTCATAGTGGCTCTGCCAGAGTTTGTTTATAGTGGCACCTTTTCTGGTTAAATGCAACTTACCAGTCCACTGCCTTTTCTCATCACAGCTGATGTGCCAGAAGGTTTATTCCTCATCCCAGTAGTGCTTTGTGGGATCCACACAAAACCATACTGGGGCATGAATCCAGCGTTTGAGACCAGTTGTAGAACACTGTAGTGGGTCAACCTACAGTGTTGAACCCAAAAAAGTGTGCTAATGTGAAAAAACTGAGTGACTCTGCATGATTGCATGCCATTGCGGAAACTAGAAGAAATGAAAACTGCCTGGAGGGTCTGCATATGAAGCCCAACCCAGTGCCAGAATGCAGTATCTCCCAGGACCATCTCTATCTAGATGCCATGGGGGGAAGGTAGACCTCCTTCTCCTGACCCCACTGCAGGGGGCAATCTATGGGGGATAGTGGGATCAATCTTGGGGAAGAAAGATGTCAGTCAAGTTGGGCTAGGGGGGCTGATGGCCACTGACACCAAAGGTGAGAAAAAGCTTCATTAAATAAAAAACTAACATGTGGTATTTACACACAACTCAGCTAACACCTATCCCCCACACATGGAGCCAGTCGCTTCTGTCGTGATCTCAGCTTCCACTGACCCATGGCCCTGGGGCAGGGATATTATCTTTATCTAGTACTCTCTTCTGCAGCTTCATTTTATCAACAAGCTATCCCTGGAGGTGTTGGGACAAGTGTGGTGCCATGTCTGGTGTTCTATAAGCCCTACAATGGTGATTTTAATTTGTGCCATGGTGCTACTGATAGACATGTCCACCTATGTCATTAGTAATCATATTGGGCCTGATTCTCAAAGCGCCACTTAGATCAGCGCAAGCTGTGGCAAACAGCAGTTTGTGCCTATCACTGGTGTGCCAGGGACCCTGCACCCAGTTCTCAAATGGGATAAATCCTGGTGCCAAACTCCCACAGCTTGCAGCAAGCACCCCCATGCATAAAGTTGTAAGGAAGGGGAATGCCGCAAACTGTGGGACAGTCATGCCACAATGCTAACACCAGCATTGGTGTTGCCCATAGTGCACGGCCAATGTCTGCCACACTATTCTGGATCCACCACTGTCACCCATGCAGTCAGGTAGTGCTGGCATCCCTGACAGACATACCAGTGATTGTCCCTCCCCTGCAGAAGGGTGGGCAAAGCACAACACATGGCCTGCAGGTGCCCCTGGCATGATAGAGGCCACACCTCCCTGGCATCACACCATGCCGCCAGCATTGCAGTGAGCCCGCGAATCACGTCCAGCAGCAGACCACCACTAGAAGTGCAGATGGGCAGCCCTGCAGGCAGTGGACCCGGGTCCCTGAGAGCCTCCCAGGACTACCAGCATCAGGTAAGGTGCGGTGCCTGACTCACCACCTTACAGGTTCCTGTGCATTGCCAGCACACAGTCAGTGCCCCTCTGTAGTAGGGGGTGCTGCCACTGCAGCTTTTTGGGTGTCCACAGGTGGGACCCGATTTGGTGCACAGGGTGTTAGACCACCTCACAACCAGCCTAAATCTGGGCTGGCACTGCAGATATTGGCAACCTTGCAGAATCCCTCATTAGGGGATATGGCAGCCAATGTCCGTCACACAGCCCTGTGCACCATAGTGCACCCCAGTGTTTGGCACTGGGCTGGTGCAGGGTCTGTCTGGCACAAGGGCACCTGACCGCAATGCAGACTGCATTCAAGAATCAAGTTTGGCACAACATTTGATGCAAGTTGCCCCTTCTGTCAATTCCTTTTTATGCAAGCAGCTTGCATCAGTTGTGTGCGATTGAGAATTGGGCCCATTGTTTCTGTATATTTTCTTCCACATAGCTGGTTGTCGCCAGACTCCCACCTGCACCTGTCATCAGGGCCTTATGCCAGTTAGCTTTCAGCCCCTTCTGCCTCTCCCCCTAGTGTCATGGCCCATAAGAATCTACATGGTGTGAGGCCGGAGAATTTCAGCGGCAGTCGTACAGGTGGCCCAGGAGACATGAGGGATTTCTGGTTCTCCCCATTCCCCTTTAAGCCGTCCCAACTCCCCGACGCTGGGTGGTGCTCATCAGGCTTCATATGCATGCAGTAATGTCTCTGCAGAGGTGGCAAGATCAATGGCCACCATTGCTACAAGGGCAGAACCACAGTGCCATTCCTCCCCCAGCTGGGAGTGCCACCATGTGGTAACACCACCCCTGTCTGCTCGGCCACCTGATCCAACTCCTGATCTCTCCTCCGAACCTAAATCACCAGCATAGGAGCACAGCGTGAAGCCCGCTGGGCCATTGGGGAGCCCATTTCTATATATTTTCATACTTCTGACCTTAACAATACTATCAGGGGCGCAGAGGCTACCTGTTGATTTTCATACTTTGTATTATGCAATTCTGGTTTTGTTCTGGCATCTTTACTCTGTTTCTTACGAAGATTTTTGATTTAATGATAGGTTATTTACAGTTAATTAACCATGTTAGTTGTGATAACTAGTTTGAAATAGCAAGAAGTGAAATAAATATTTACTTTTTTGTGTGTGCTGCTGAGTTTCATGTTCAACAGACAAAAAGTATTCTAATAATAGACTCATGGATTTCTGGGAGGATTTGCAAGTAGTAGTCAGAGAGAATGCTTTGACTTTATTAATACAAGATAGCATTTCAAAGAGTCCAAAAGCAATGTGAGAAGGCAGTAGTGAGGACTGGGGGCATACTGGGATGTATAGGGAGAGGTATCACCAGCAGAAAATAGGAAGTTGTTATCCTGCTGTACAGACAGTTGGTGAGACCCCATCTGGAGTACTGCATCCAGTTCTGGAGACCCCATCTCTGCAAGGAGATAGACAGGATAGAGGCAGTCCAGAGGAGGGCAACTAAATGGTGCAGGGTCTGCAAGAGAAGCCATACGAGGAGAGACTAGAGGAGCTTAATATGTATACCTCTGAGGAAAGGAGAGAGAGGGGGGACATGATAGAAACTTTTAAGTACCTCAGTGGAATCAACAAAGTCCAAAAGGGTAGCAGAAAAAGAGATGTGCAAGAACAAGGGGACACAATGTAAATATAGAGGGGGGCTGTTCAGGGGCAATGTGTGGAAGTATTTTTTCACAGATGGACGCATGGAACAGCCTTCCTGAGGAGGTTATGGGGTCTAAAACTGTGGGAGAATTCAAGAATTCATGGATAGACATAAGGCAATTCTTGTGGGGGGTAAGAAGAAATAGGCTGTTGGTTAACTAGGATCTGCAGTTTATCCTGTAGGTAGGGAAATGGGCAGACTAGGTGGGCCAAGCAGTCCTTATCTGCCATCAAAGTCTCTGTTTCTATGTTTCTATGTAAATGACAGAAGTTGATCGCCATCTGGTGGACTGGCCAGTTAGTAAACATTTTTCAAAGTCATCAAGAATATTTAATATTAATTCAAAATGTTGAAGTTACAAATTCCAGCAGCTCCTTCAAAAATCTGTTTGGAGTATTTATACATAGAGTAATGCTGGGGTGGGGTGGTGGAGACACAGTGGGAACTAGAGATAGAAAAATACAACATTCTTCTTGAGATAAACTGGGAAGAGTAGCCGGGAGGAGCCAAGATAACTGTTTTCCATTGAACATCTGTCTTCACTGTTGGAGGCTGAAACATTAGTCTTAGATTGTGTTTTTAGTACCAAATGATTTGGTTTTTGTCTCTCACCCCCAACCTCACACACATACAGTACACTCTAAAACATCAAACCTGCGCAAAGCAACATTGGTAACAGTATGCAAATCCACAGAAACACAGAATTTGCCAGTAGCTAAGGACCGCTTGGCCCACCTTGTCTGCCCATTTTTCCCTCACAGTAGTACTACCGCAGATCCTACTTGATCTCTGGCCCATTCACCCCCCTACCCCACCCGCCTTCCGTTTCCCTAATATTCCGTTATGCCTATTCCATACATTCTTGAACCCCATCACTGTTTCTTCCCCCACCACCTCTGCAGGAAGACTGTTCCAGGAATCTACCACTCTTTCTGTGAAGAAATACTTCTTCACATCTCTCCTGAATCTCTCTCTCTCCGGCTTCTTGCCATGCCCCCTTGTCCTTGAGCACCTCTTTTTGTTCTGAAAAATACATCCTACTTGTACCTTATTTATAACCCATGAGGTATTTAAAGGTCCCTATCATATCCCCCTCTCTCCTCTCTTCCAGGGTGTACATATTTAGGTCCTTAAATTTCTCCTCCTAGAGCTTCTGATCCAGACCCTGCACCGTTTTAGTTGCCTTCCTCTGGATTGCCTCCACTCTGTCTGTCTTTTCTGGAGATGTGGTCTCCATAACTGGACACAGTACTCTACTATAGGTGGGGTCTTATTAGCACTCTATACAGAGGTAATACCACCTCCCTCTTTCTGCTGGTGATACCCCATCTGTATGCACCCTAGTATACCACTAGCTCGCCCAACTGTCTTGCTACACTGCCTGGCCACCTTTAGGTAATTCGATATGATCACCACTAGGTCTGTTTACCACTAGGTGGTCATCAGTACCACTCCTCCCATTTTGTACTGTGCCTCTGGGTTTCTGGACCCCAAGTGCATTACTTTGCACTTTTTTGCATTGAAACCCAGCTACCATACCCTTGACCACTTCTTGAGTTTTCTCAGGTCTCTGTTCATCTGTTCCACCACCCCCGGATTGTCCACCCTGTTATAGATTTTGGTGTCATCCACAAAGAGTCACGCTTTCCCTTCCAGTTCCTCTGCAATGTCACTTATAAAGACATTAAAGAGGACTGGTCCTAGCACTGATCCCTGAGACAGCCTGTGGGTCAACCTCCCTTCCTCTGAGTGAACTCCGTTTACCACCACCATCATCTGCCGCCTATCCCCTAACCAATTTCTTACCTTGTTCACCACCTTTGGACCCACTCCTAAGCTACCCAGCTTGCTTACTAGGCTTATGTGCAGAGCAATGTCGAATGCCTTACTGAATTCTAGGTAGGCCACGTCCACTGCTGCACCCTGATCTAATTCCTTGGTCACCCAGTCAATGAAATCTATCAGATTCATTTAACATGACACCCCCCCTCCCCTGTGAATCCATGCTGCCTTGGGTCTTGTAACCTACTGGATTCAAGATATTCCACAATCCTTTCCTTCAGCAGTGACTCCATTAACTTTCCCCACGACTAAAGCCAGACTGACTGGCCTCCAGTTGCCAGCCTCCTCCCTACCACCGCTTTTGTGAAGTGGGAATGCATCTGCCTTCTTCCAGTCCTCCAGAGCCATTCCTGTTTCCAATGAGCTGTTAAATAGGTCTGTCAGACGTGCTGCCAATACCTCCATGAGCTCCCTCACTATACTTGTGTAACCCCCCTGTTGGGGGCTTACATGTGAGCCCCTGAAAAAGGATAGTTTTCCCAGGGGTTTGCTTCCACCCCCCATTCTTTTTTTGTATCTAAGTCCCAGTGTTTCCTGGCTTGCCCCTGTGTTTTGGTCTCTCCTGCTGGCCCCTGCATTGGCTTCCTAGAGAGAGCGCAGGGCTGGAGGAGCTGTAGCATGGGAGTCACCAGCTTTGGAAATGGCAATGCAGTGCCAGCAAGCACCGAGCATGTGCAGTAGTGCAAATTCTTTTGGCCATTGTGGGCTGTGTCGCCGTTGGTCACGGTCAAATTACAATGCAAAAGAGGGACCGGGAATCTTAGTTCAAGCAGAGAGACAGTGAGAGAAGAAAAGGAGACATTTTTGTGAGCTCCAATTGCGCTTGAGATACAGGAATGCCACCTCTTTAATATTCATGAGGCAGCATTTGCTAGGGGGTTAATGTCACAAGTTAAGAAGTGCAGTCACTTTACAGGGCACAGGGGTGGCTACCCAGTGGTGGGGGAATGATTAAATAAAAGTAAAGGGTTTGGCTGCACGGGGACATAAAAGATGGGACTCTGTGTAAATGTGTGGACACTATTTACAATGGCCACCATGTTTGTAGCCCTGTGACACCAGCCAGACAACCATCGAGCCAGGATTCTTATGAAGGACTCTGGGACTGATTGAAAGGACTCTTGGGGGAAAATACCGGGGAATGTTTAGGTGCCTTTTTCTGCACCAATGAGGCATCGAGGGAGCCTCATGCATATTAATTTTTGCTTAAGGACAGTGGCTCCAGCCAATGGGGAGCGAGGAAAGGGCTTTCAATAAAGCAGGGACAGTTGGGCTTGGAGTCAGTTTAGTGGGAGCTCCTCCAGAGGGAGGGGGGCTCTTGCCCCTAGAGAGATTGGGGCTGCAAGATGGGCCTGCCTGGGGGCTGCCAGCAATTTGTCCCCGCGGGCACAGAGTGCCTGCCCCATTGGGAAAAGGAAGAAGCAGCTTGGCAGAGAGAAAAGGAGAAAAGCTGCAGGATGCTGAAAGTTCTGTGCTGCTTTGAGATTGCACCACAGTGGTGAGACAAAGCGGAAAAGAGAAGAGAAGATGTTGTGTCCTGAGCCTGAATAAAAGGATAAAGGTTGGGTCTAAGCCCTGTAAAAGACCAAGGTTGAGTTCTGACCCTGGAAAAAGAATAAAGATTGCATCTAAGTCTGGGAAAAGACAGGATTCCGGGAATGATGAGCACATTCTTCTCATGCTGTATGGACCTTCCACCTGTTTTCCACAACTGCACAAAGTGTAATTGTTTATATTTCTGCTATGATACTGTTCCTACACTACTGTCTGTGCCTCACTCACTGTATGTTTTTTCACCTCCCTGTCCTATTCTGTGTATGACGATTAGCCTTTGTAAATGAGTCTCTAACTCAAAGGGTTGTAATTCTGATACTGTAATAAATAAAAAATAAAATAAATAAATGTGATGAGGAAAGAGAAAAGGAAGAATAATTCTCTTCAACCCGGAGAAATGCTGATTACCTGCATGGTGAAAAACTGGACTGTGAGTGTGCAGGTGATATCTGTGTGAGCCAGAGTGAAAAGGTGGCTGTGTCAGGTTGAGAGACTGAAAGCAGAAGGATGAACAGGTGCCTTTCAGAAGCTCGAGTACCTTTTGAATACTCCTGAGATACAGCACAGAGAGAAACAGATTGCTGTGACTACACACCATGGCAGGAAATGAAAGAGAAGAAGCAGAAGCAAATGTGCTGAATATGTTTCTGCTGACACCCAGGGCCTGGTGGGGAACTTGCTAACCCCCATCAAGTGGGGTCTGCTGCTGCTGGGAGTCACGGGTCTTGTGCCTGAGTGCTAGGGCACTCTGATTGGAGGGAGCTGGACCATGGGGCCACTCGCCGATCTGGGTCCCTTGTAGTTGCCAGGTGTTGCACACGTGCCCTGCAGTGGGGCCTGTAATGGGCCGAAGGGGACAGGCTGCAAGATCTGCAAGTAAGATGAAGGAAGAGCAAGCTGCAGCCTCTGTGCCCCATTAAAGCTTTGAGCCCAGTTCTACCTGTGATCCATCCATCCCCAGGACTTCAGTGAACTGTGTCATCCAAGGACTGAGTCCACAGAACCGTGAGTAAAAAGCAGGAATTGCCCTGCACCTGGGGACTGTACATAGTTTAGGAATGCCCCCTAGGGCTGGAAGAAAAGCGAAGGGAAAATGTGCAAAGTTATTTAACTCAAGTAAGCATGCCAACGCCGTCTACCAGCTGCACTTCAGGCCTGCAGCTCTAAAACTGGGCACCCAGGTACTGGACTTTGGGGAAATGGACTGGGACCTGCGGGTCTGGGTTTGGGCACCTGCAGCAGTTAGCAAGTTAAACATAGATGATGGTTTCATTGATTGAAACTTGAGAATGGAACTGAAAAAGAGAAATGTGATTTGGGAAACAAAAATTGAAATGCTTACTTGAACTGTATTTCACTTACCCCACTCCTAAACCCTCTCCCCCATAAATAAATCATGGAGTTAGTTTTGCAGCAGAGATGATCCCAGAGCCTATTTTTAGTGAGCCTGTTTATTGGATGAAATTAAAAGGTAAATGGTAATTGAATGTGGGGAGGTTTGATACCTGGTAAGTCCATGCCTGGGGTAACTGTTGGGGAGGTGGGTTGATACGACATCCCAGAGGGTTGTGCTGCAGGTAACCAGACCCACTAAAATGTACTCTGGGTGGAGGCACCGCTATTTCAATGTAACTTTTGGGAAAGGACCCCTGTAGGTCAGCTATGGGAATCCAGGCCCCTGGACCTTGTAGCGGACGGCAAGCCAGGGGCAGTGGCCCTATCCAGAATGGCGCCAGAGAGGGGCTACACTTGGATGCACCCCATCTGACCCCATTGCTTTGTCCACTTTCAGAAGAACACTATCCTCTGAAAACGGACTAGTGTTCACCTTCCTCCCACCAATGCTCCTGTTACTTTTTAAGGGCCCCATCTCTTCACCTTCTTCTGTGAACACTTAACAAAAGCATTTGTTTAGGATGTCTGTATTTTCCTGGTCCCTCTCTGCACAGTCTTCCCTTCCCTTTCTAATCTTATGATCCAACCCCGGTCTTCCTCCTTTCTCATACATACCTAAAAAGTATCTTGTCCCCCTTCATTACCACCTGGGCTAGTCTCTCTGCAGTTTGAGCCTTTGTGCTCCTTAGTACTCTCCCTGCTTCCTTCTGTTTCCCCCGATACACCTCTCTATCCTCTTCCCTTTGTGTCTCCTTATACCTTATGAATGCTGCACCTTTTAGCCTTTACCTTTTCCACCAACTCTTTCGAGAACCATAGTAGTCTTTTTTTCCTCTTGCTTTTGCTCACTTGCTTGATGCAGAGGTTTGTTGCCTTCCCTATGGCCCTTTTTAGCTTCACCCACCATTCCTTCACCCCACCCAGGTCATCTGTGAGACTTTTCGCCCATCTTTTTAAAATATGCCCTTCTGAAGTCAAGGACCCTCACCCTTGTGTGGTTTAATTCTGGAGCCAACCTTATAATGAACCACACTGTACGGTGATCACTGTTCCTCAGGTGGCCTCCCACCTTGACTTCTGCAGCACTGCCCTATTAGGGAGTAGCAGGTCCAATACTGCCACATCACGAGTGGGTTCACTGACTGGTTGCCTGAGGAACGCCCCCTGTAGGGAGTCCAGGATGTCCCTGCTTCTAGTTAAAACCACAGCTGAGAGATTCCAGTCTATATCTAGCAGGCTGAAGTCCCCCACCATCAGCACTTCTCCCTTTTCTGTCATCTTGCCAGTAGTTTCCACCAGTACTTTATCTAACACCTTTCCCTGTACTGGTGGTCTGTAGATCACATCAGTGTGAACTGTGGCTCCATTCCCTGTCTTTAGGATGACCCACAGTATCTCTGCTCCCCACTGTATTCCCTGTATCTCCATTGCTTTTATGCCTTCCCTCACATAAAGCTCCCCACACCCCTTCCTTTCCTTCCTACCCTGTCCCTCCTGAACAGAGTATAGCCTGGCATGAGCATGTCCCAGTCATTGTTTTCAGTTCAATGCAACTCGGTAATGACCACAATATCCAGGTCAGACTCTACCATTATGGCCTGTAGGTTCGGAATCTTACTTTCTAGACTTCTAGAATTTACACACATGGCCTTCCAGATTTTGTTATCACTCTGCTTGTTACCCCCTTTCCTTCCTGTTTGCCCTCTCTCCTTCTCCCTTCTCTTTTTAATGCTTCTGTTACCTTTCCCCTTCATTTCTACCATCCTGCTTCCTTTATTAAATTCCACTCTGGGGGATTCCATTCCTCTCTGGTTCTCCCTACTTTCCCTACGACGAGCAAGGTAGAAGGATAAGGTTCCACAGGAGCAAAAGTTGCCCCAAAACAGATTTTTACATTGTTCCCCTTTAGACTGAGAGCAACATTCACCTGTTTTTAAAACTGATATTCAGAGGGCTGGCCTAGCTGATCAGCAGTCAGTGACAGCGTTGGTCTCAGACACTCCTGGCACTGGTAAACAATTCACAGAACAAAATTAGACTTGGAGGGGCAGGGGGGATTTAGTGACAATGTCAGTCTCTGATACTAGTGGGAGACAGTTTACTGAGCAACATAAAATAGGAGGGGGGATATGGAATGAGTGTTTTTCTCTGACGCTCCTGGAAGACAATTCACTAAGCAATATTGGACTCAACATAAAGTCAGGTTCTACAGTGGCTGATGGGTGGAGATAAAGCCTGGGGTTGAAACAAAATAGGATGAAAGTGAACTTGGGAAAATTATCAGCCGATTAGTTTGACTTTATCCATATGTAAGGTGTTAGAAAGTCTATTAAAGGATATTATTGCCCCTATTATTGATCAATCTGATTTGAAACAAAATGGCTTTAAGAAGGATAGAAGCTGTCTGACAAATTTGCTCTGTTTTTATGAACATTTTAGTTCTTGTTTGGATAACCAGTTAGCCTGTGACATTGTCTTTATTGATTTCAGTAAAGCTTTTGACATCATGCCACACTGGGCTCTAATTCAAAAACTCACAGGTCTTGGTATTAATAGTCATATAATTACATGGATTCATAATTGGCTTTCAAACAGAACTCAAAAGGTGATGATTAATGGGGCATTTTCTAACTCTGGTAAAGTTTTAAGTGGTGTTCCACAAGGCTCGGTTCTCGGACCCTGTCTTTTTCAGGCTTTTATATCTGATTTAACTAATTTCTGCCTTTCATTTACAATTAAATATGCAGATGATGTGAAGATCAGAGGACCATGTTCTAATTTAGACCAAATATCTTGTATTCAGCATGATCTTGATATTATTAGTATCTGGGTTAATAAATGGGGCATGAAGTTAAACTCCACAAAATGCAAAGTAATGCATTTGGGTTCTAATAATTTAAATTTCCAGTATATTCTGGACAATTTACCATTGTGTGCCACTAATGATGAGAAGGATTTGGGTATAAACATTTCAGATGACTTAACATATTTCAAGCATATGCATTCAGTTATTAGTACATCTAATAAAATTATTTGGTCTATTTTGCGTAATATTAGATCTCGAGATCAGTAGGTGTTGTTACCCCTATTCTGGTCCTATGTCCAACCCCATCTTGAATATGCTTCACAGTTGTGGTGTCCTTTTAAAAAATCAGATAGTCACTCTCTTGAAAGGGTTCAGCGAAAAAACACTAAAAAAAATCTGGTCTCGAATCCTCATTTTATGAGTTTAGGTTGGATACATTGAAACTAATGCCTCTTACTATCAGACGCATTAGAGGTGACCTTCTCCTCCTATATGACATTATTCATGACCCCTATATCATGACTGAGTTAGGATTTTCTTTTAAGTCATCAATGCATAATACTAGAGGTCATGTCCTCCAGTTAACTGGTAAATCTTTTAAACACAATAATCGTAAGTTTTTCTTTTCTGTAAGAACTATTGGGCCTTGGAATAGACTTCCATCTGATGTAGTAACTAGTAATACTAAAGAGATTTTTAAACATCGTCTGGACACGCTAATTATGTCTGGGTATGACTTAACATTCTACTCTATGGCCTAGCATAGGAGCATTATGGGCTTTGGCCTACTAGCTCTTTCTTCTAACCTTAGTATGAACCTTAGTATGAACTCCTCCCCACACTCCACAGGTACGAATCTTTGGTCATAGAAACTCAGATCCTGAGTTGCTGTCATAGATGTTGTGGGGATTCCGCTACTACAGCCCCAGGCTGAGACAGTTAAAGGGGAGATTGAAGGAATGCCCAATAACAGTGGCAGGACTTCTCCATTTCTGGACACAGTCCATGGTTATTGTCAGCAAATGCTTGCACAGCTCACCAAAGATTTACTCTGTATATTTATTTTATATTCTTTTTATTGGTTTTTGATATTTTAGATCCATCCAAAGTAAAAAGCACAGCATAAATGAAAAACGCAGAGTACATCCGTGAAGTCAATGTGCCACTCATTGGTGGAGTTCCGTCAATGTACTGCATAACAAGTACGGGGCACATAGTACTGATGTAAAGTACCGCGGGATGTTTATAACCGTGATGACCATAGCTGTTCTTGCATAATAGGTAGCAAACTGTAAATCTTACATCGCTCACCTCGCTGTAGAACTGCTCTGTGTATTTACCCCCAGCGCTGTACTATAAAATCCGAAGAAAGCTCTGCATGTGGAATCATTATGTCTGTGTATTTTGTTCATTGTGTCAGTTCTGTACTATACTGAGTGTTATATATCATGGAAGCATGTTGTCTGAAGTGTCTGTTTAACTTACCACCTCCTGTGTGAGCCCATTTTAAATGAAATGCTATTCCTGAAGTAGCTTTATCCTCAGGAGCAGGATTTCAGTTCAACCACCTTTTCCCACTTGCATCACCTGGATACGGGCCTGCTGACAACGTTATTGCTTCTAGAACCAATGTGGTCAATAGGAACAAACACATAAATAAAATAGTAAAAATGAGTAAAAATCAATAAAATATTGCATGCTCATAGAATACAGAAAACAAGTGACATGATACAATCATTTTTCATTCATAGTTATTTTAAATATATTAAAAGCCATATTGTTATTATTTTACTGCAGATGTTCAACAGAGTGGAGGCTGTCCAGAGGAGGGCAACCAAAATGGTGCAGGGTCTGCACCAGAAGACATACGAAGAAAGACTAAAGGAGCTTAATATGTATACCCTTGAGGAAAGAAGGGAGAGAGGGGACATGATAGAAACTTTCAAGTACCTCAAGGGAATTAACAAAGTCCAAGAGGGTAGCATCTTCCGGAAAAAGAGATGTGCAAGAACAAGGGGCACAATTTGAAGATAGAAGGGGACGGCTCAAGAGGTAATGTAGGAAGTGTTTTTTCACTGAGAGGGTTGTGGATGCATGGAACAGCCTCCCTGAGGAGGTTGTGGGGTCAAGAACAGTGGGGGACTTCAAGAATGCATGGGACAGACATAAGGCAGTCCTAGTGGGGGGTAGGAGGAAGTAAGCTGTTGGTTAACTAGGATCTGCAGCTTATCTGTTAGGTAGGAAAATGGGCAGACTAGGTGGGCCAAGCGGTCCTTATCTGCCGTCAAATTCTATGTTTCTATGTTTCTATGTTCAGTGTAAAAAATATTTTAATTTTACTCTCCTTCATAAGAATCGAAATGAAACACAATTTCCAGTTATAACACGAGCTTTATATGGCCTACATATTGATATCATATGTCACAATTTTAATATACAATAAATGTAGCATATATTTTAATTAATTCATCTCTGCTTCATATAATTTGTTTACCTGTTTTGCTTCCTTTTAAACCTGTGGTCAAAATTTCTATTGTTATGTGATTATCTCCTCATGTAATAGTTAGTATTCATGTAAATTCTCCTCGAGCTTTGTATTACTGTGACTGTACTCTCCCGGGTCATGCCTGAAAATAGTCTTTCTGGCTAGTGCACCTACCCGGTAAACAAAAAACAAATAAAATAAATAAATAATCACATAGTACATTTGTATACACACAGTCAAAAATTACCATTTACTGGCATTTCCTGTTAAAAAATATGAACTTGTGCATATTTTGCTTTTAGATAATAAGTGGCTAAACGAGATACCAGATGCCTTACTAAGTCTAAATGTAACACCTCACCCCTGCCTGTTTGCAAAACGACAGGTGGCATGCTGTTGAAGCTGACAGCAGTACCTGGTGGGGACTGGGTTCGGGGAGGACTAGGTTACTCAGCACAGGGGGCCTAGGTTTGGTTACTCTGCACAGGGGCATCCAAGTAAATCCGAACACAGGAAGCAATAACTGTAATGTCCAAAACCAGGAATGGGATTCTACTGTGTGGCTTTTATTCACATCCAAACTGAACAAAGCATAGACGGACCCCCACGGGGCTACATTCCTGATAATGCAGATTAGAGACAACAAAACACTTCTTCACATTTCAGCCCTCAGGCTCTGAACCCACCAGGCACACAGCCCGGACTTGCACGCAGCTTTGGGTACACAGCCCGATTTGTACACTACTTGGGTTTTCCCCGTGGTCCGGCTCCCCCTCCGGCCACTTGATCCTTGGTCCATTATGGGAATGAACGAGTTTTCCAATTGGTGGCTCCCCAAACTACCTTAGAGCCTTCAACTCCTAGAGGGAATTTTTCCTTCCAGTCCCACATCTGGGTACTTCCCTCATCACTGGCCAAGTGCATGAGGCAAAGTAGAAATCCACAGAGCAAATCCGTAGAGGTGGACCTGGTTACTAAAGATGGGGGGTCTCCCACCTCCAGCTCCCACAATCCATACCCGGCCATTTCTCTGGAGACTAAACAACTCTTTTCTGAAAGCCTGGCAATGTAGGTTACTGGGTAGACGTATGTCACATCTCCTCTACATGTCTTGACTTCCCCTATGTGCTGGACTTGAACATACTTTTACTTTTGGCTAAGCCTATTACTCTAGGACTCCCACTACTTCAGTAGTCCAATCCCCACTATCACACAAGTCCAGGGTGAAACATGGGCCCTTTAGAAAGAGCAGAAACTCACCCTCTGGTTGCAGGTGCCCCACAGGCGAATCACGAAATCTTCTTGTTTCCCACACTCTTGGACAAAATAAGGCAGCTTCTCCACTAGCAGTAGCCAGAGGGTTGTTCCTGGAAATGCAGGTAAACCTTCTTGCCCCATCCCCTGAGGGATGGGGCACAGAGACCCGAATCAGCGGTCTCCACCACTTTAAAAATAGCTTACTGTGTCTCTCTTTAGGTGGAAACACACACCTTTTCCCTAAATGTAGCCCTATGTCAGGGCTGAGGCTCCAAGAGCCTAACACAGAGCTGCTGTGCTCCTCTCACAACAAGCTCCAAACTCCAACTGACTACAGACTACTGTTCAAACCTCCCAACATTCTACTCCAACTCCCTGCTGCAGATTCCATTGTGGCTCATGCAGGTGTGACAGTTCTATGGTGATGTCATCCCTCAGTCTCAGCTGAGACTGAGAACAGAGTGAGACAGTGTGAAATCAATTTAACTGGAGTTTCACAAGCTGCCTTCCCTGCCTACCACTAGGTCTTACTGGGATTCTAGTAACCCCAAGTAACAAGGGGGTTACATAAATAAGCTTGGACCATTTAAGAAGCAGTTTAGATGTCTACTTACGCCCCCAGACACCTGTCATTGCTTTTGAACACCCCCTCCTCCCATCAACAGAACAACAGGGCTCTTGAAGCTGCCAATAACCCCACTTTAGTCTCTACCTTTTCTCCTCTCTGACAAAGCCCTTACTGGTGCTACTATCTTGGTAATGAAAACAAACAGTATGTATATTATGTAGGTATAATCATGTTGTAACTCATTACCTGACTATTGCTTGCTGTTATTACTGTTTCTTTTCTGTCTATATTTCCTGTAGACCATAGAAGTTTGCCTATGGCCTGTAACTGACATGGAACCTTTGTAAACGAGCATATTTGCTCAAAGGTGTTACTCCGAATAATAAATAAATAAATAAATATCTGACCCACAAACACACGACAATAGGGTGCTAGCAGAATGTTGCAGGGAGAGTACTAGCACTAACCTAGTGGATTGCAAAATAAGGATATTGTTGAGGCTGAAACAAAAAGTAGCGGGACATGACTCACTGAATCACTCTAGTGTAGCCCAGGCACTGTGTGCCAATGGGCTACTACCCCTGCCTGTTGACCCTGGTACAGGTTAAGGGGCCTGGGTCCTGCTACAGTGACAATTGGGGGTTCTTTCCCAAAATTATAGAAAACAGCACTGTCCCTCCATCCAGAGTAAGTTATAAATAGGTCAGATTACTGGTTGGTACAGCCACCTGGGATGCTACTTACCCCAGCAGCCACTGCACTCTGGATCTCAACAATCTTCTCCCACCAAATATCATATACCTGCTCAATAGGCAAAATGCAATGAACCTCTCTTGACACAGTAGTTTCAACAATCAAACTCATGGCTTTATTGGGGGTAAGGGCTAGGAAAGGGGTACCTGGAGGAGAAGGAGTAGCTGTGGAATAAAGAGAAAAGTTAGTGGTGCTTTTCAAAACATTAACCATAAGGGCCCGTATGCCAGTCCACCCCCTGGCTGCCCACCTGCACTGGTACCAGTGTTACATCCTGAGCAGTCCTTGGGGTACCCACCATTTGCAGGACTGGACGTTGCCGCAGGTTAGCAGACTGTTGGGTCCCTGAAAGGTTGAGAAAATGTTTAAATTTAGAACCACACTCCTCTGTTTCAGAATCCAGGAACAAGGTCTTGGGTACTCATGGTTTGCAGGTCTCAACAGCGTTTGGAGTAGCAATTGCCAGGTGTTCTGGAGTGTGGAGCTCTGCTCAATTTGTGTAACAATGGGCAGAAGGGAGGATGGACTCTGTTCCCTTTGCAGGTTGAATCTTGCTCGAAAGTCTTACAGCTTGTCTCCTTGATTGAAGATCTTGCCACTTGTCACCTTCAATTGCTTCTGGCCCATTACAGAGCTCAGTGGCAGGTCCACACCAGCCCCAGAAGGCCCAGATCCAGAAGTGGTTCCACAGCCCAGCTCCCCACAAGGGTCATAGGTGCCCTAGCACCCTAGCAAGTACCGGTGACCTCCAGAGACAGTGAACCCCACTTGGAAGGGGTTAGCTGGTTCCCTCCCTGGCTCTGGGTGAGGACTCCCAAGAAGTAGGAGCCCTCTGAAGTACCTGCACTGAATCTGCAAGTTGCAGGTAGCTTGGCAGTTCTTCCAACTAAAACAGCAGTGTCAGCTTGTCAACAGGTGCTAACCTTCAGTTTGCACTCAGACTATAGCAATCAGCAGAAGTTTAGAACTAGGCAAGTCCCTGCTCGCCTTCAGGGCTTTCAGCTCTGACTGTCCTTAACAGATTCCTCTCAGCTTCAGCTGGGGTACAGCTCTCAGCCATATCGTTCAGTCCACGCCGCAAATCCACAGAACCTGGCTAGCACCCTGCACCTGCGATGCTTTGCCTCTTCAATCTTTTAAACAGAGTTCTAATTCTTAAGCGGGTCCTCTACGGCAACTGTTCAACTTTCAGTCAGCAACACAGTTCTATCAGAGCAGTCCCATATACAGTGCAGGGTCTCTGCAACACTAATTCTCTTCAATCCAGACAGCACAGTTCACAATACCTGGAGAGCTGAAGAAATCAATCCAGTCTCTCTCTCTCTCTCTTTTCTCCTGATATCTCTCTCTTTTGTCCTGATAGTTCTTTTCTGCAGTGACAATCTCCAATGGAGGCCTGAGCAAGGCCTCTCACAGTTCAAATCCAGTTACACAGAATTCTCCTGACTCGAGAAGAGCCTGGGAACAGACTGACCCAAACCCACCAAGTCCCTAGGTTTTCACTCCAGATTCCAGCCTCCTGATTGACTGTTCAAGCCGATCAGTCATCAATAACCATAGAGATTAATATTCCCTGATTTCTCATTGGGGCATGAATTAGGCGCCTGAATTAGTCACCAACTTCTCCCAGAAGTCCTTTGTCACAGTTTTAGGTGCCTAGTTCCCCTATTGGCCGCTTTCAGAGGTCAAAGTACTCAGGAAGTGGCTGGTGGTACACCTTAGTATGCAGTCCCACACATTGAATAACATGCCAATGCAGAGTTCTGCTGTAAAAGTCTTTCTGTCCAAAGTTACATAATGAACACAGCACTACTAACAGAATTACATTTCACTTCCAAACAGCATTTTGTTTAAATTGATTCATTTGCAGTCAGACAAAACTGTAGCAAAAGTATAAACAGCACTGCAGCTCATGGCAGTATTGTACAGTTGCTAGATTGTGTGCACATCATAAGATGTCCTGTATTGTAACATTAGGAATGATTATTTTACCCAGTGACTTAAAGTCAGGAGGGGCTCGAGGTCAACCCCCCTCCCCTGCCTCAGAAGTACACTCATCTATTATTTAGCCTGCAGGTTTTTTTTATTCATTTGTCATAATTTTGCTGACGGCAAATAATTTAAGTAAATTTATGTTTGTAAGAGAAATGCAGTTGGTAATTAGTGGTCAAAAGCAGTCCCGGGAAATGAAAGTCCAAAAGTGCTGTTTCTGGTACAAACACAAATAACCAACAGTAAATAAAGCCACAGCAAAAAAAAGGAGCACACAGGGCAAAAAGTTAACGTGCATAAGAACACATTTAATGGTTTCCATATCTTATACAGAGCGCTACAAAGAAGACCAGAATATAAAAACAGAAAAATATGGATGAGGGTATCTCCCAAATGACACGGTGACTCCCAAACATTTCAAAACTCGCTGCTTCTTCCTCGGGGGGTAGATGTCTACCCTTTTCTCTTTATCATTTATACTGCCTCATGTAACCCCCCTGCAAATGGGGGTTCCCAAACGTCTTCCAGGAGCTTGCTAAGTGCTCTAAGTCTGGATGGTGTTCGGCGTTTAAGCCGTTTAAATGGCACTGCAGCGGGTGCTTTAGAGCCTCTATGTACTGTCTCTTTAAGAGCTGTCTGCTTACAGATATAATTAACTGGAATGGGGGGACTGTGTGTTACAATGCCCGAATCCCACTCGGGCTGCTGGCTAAGTGCTCCGTTTCTGCAGTCGCTATATGCGCAGAGGGAGCCTAATTAAAAGATGTAATTGTTTGCTGGTGATCTGTTAGAGTAATAATGAAAATACAGTTTGTTCTAACCTGCTTACTTGTAGCAAGGACTGGGCAGTGTAGTTTCTTCATTTTGGTCCTAAACTGCTGAATTGGACCAATCAGTGGAAAGGAGGTCCTTAAAATGGAGCCTGCTGGCAAATCAGAACTTGGACTCTCATCTGGAGCCTGCAGCAAAGGGGATTGTATGGCAGTTGCTCATGAGAAATGTAGTTTGGACCTTGGCCCCTTTTTGCACCAACAGAGGGAGCCCTAGAGCGATTGAAAGCTGAACCAGCCAACTGAACTGCTGTGAGCCCAAAGGAAATGCCCTGCACTGTCGCTGGACAAGTCAGTTCAGTAGAGACAGTGAAGAGAGAAGGAACTCTGTACTGTGCGACAAGTAATTTGTGTGGGAGGCTTGTGTGTAGGCCCCCAAGTCGGTCTGCGGCCATTAGTGCAGCTGAATTGGACTGAATCTGAGCTGTTGTAGAAGGGAGAATAAGCAGAACTGTGGAAACCAGGCTTAACCTGTAGAAGACCAAAGATTTTGCTGAAGTGCGATCGGTCTGTCAGAGACTGAAGCTGCTGCGAGTGCTCCCGGGTTTTTGCAGTGTTTTGCGATCGGGATCAAGGAGCAGCCTGCCTGGTATAGTAATTTCCTTTACATATGAATGTACCTGGTGCGTGTGGGGAATCGCGGTCTTAATTCCCCTCACTCTGCAGTGTGTGCTGAATGCTGGAAACCCAGAAGCAACACCATCCATCCTGTAACTGTCTTGGGTATTGTGAGTTCAAATCAGGGCAACACCCTGCGACATTCATTTAATCAAAGTGTGTCAACTGATTTCCTTGTGTTTTCTTCCCATAGACTAAGCCATCTGGCTCCAGATTACAAGTGTGTGTTGTGCATATATTTTTTTCCTACAGGGCCTCATCCATCTGCACCTGTCGGCCAGCCCCGGGCAATGGACCTGGCTAGCCACCCCCCCCCCCCATCCTGGGTACCCAGAGTGTGACTTTTTGGACCCTATATGTGTGTACAGTACTGTGATTTGAATATTGCCAAGCTAAATCAACCTGATTGCCCCCTCCTGTGTTACTGCCCCCTAAATAAATCAGATTTGTTGTTATTGAACTATATACTGTCTGTGGTGTCAGTACATATAGGGCCAGCATTGCATTGTGTTGTGTATGTTGCTTAACCTTGTTTTACAGGGGGTCCTCAGAGATGTGCTGCAGAATCAGTCTTGAGGGTAAGTGGTATCTATATGTGTAAAAAGTGTTCATAGGGGGTATTGGGAAGGTAATTCCCGTGTACTGTGTGGGCCACTAGTGGGAACAAAGAGGGGTCACAGTGTCCCAGAGGGCTGTACCCGAGCTAGTTTAACCACTACCAAACCTGACCTCTGGGTGGAGGCACCCGTCATAGAACCTAGGCCCCTCAACCTGTCAGTAGCCAAGCAGGCAGGGGTAGTAGCCCTTGGGGTAGCGCCACCTAGGGGTTACATCTTGGAGGCTACCACTGGGATTAGCATCCCCTTGCGGCCACATTTACAAATCACTGTTAAAAATAAATGGATACCCCGACAGAAGTGGCTGTACACCAGTTGGTGGAGTGGTGTACTGGGCAGGAGATCGACCCCCAAAATGCTATGCTTATCCTGGACATCCCCCTAGGTACCAATAAGGACTCTGTAGAGGGAGTACTTTCCAAGGTGGAAGGTTTACAAAACCTTGTGATGGTGGGTCGACATGCTAATCTGCTCGCCCACACTTTCATGGCCCTAGCAGAGTATAAGGACCCCATAGATAGCTTCAAAGTGCCACAGACTATTACCCCAGAGGGAGCCCTCACTGCCTGGAGAGTGATAACTAAGGACAGTAAAGACCCGTGGGGGAATGAGCCCCCCCCCCCGACTATCTGGAACTTTTGAGGAGAAATTTGCTAAGTTGTTGCTGGAGGAAGGGAAAACTGTGGAGGACTAACAGAAGTTATTTCTGTCACCTGGGGGTGTTCCTCCCCAAACACCCCCTCCCGCTCCAGCACCCGTTATTGCCCCTCTTTTTGTGGCTGAACCGATGCAGGCTCCTATTTCTGCACCTGCCATTAGTCACGACTCTTACCAAAGGTTAAGGATCTTCTCTGGCACCCTCCCCACCCCCCAGGGGGAGGATGATTGGGACACCTGGATAGATTGTGTTGCCACCCTGATACCCGAATGGCAGTGTGCGGAGGCTGAGAAATGAAAAAGAATCATAGAAAGTTTGAGGGGTCCTGCTCTAGAGGCCATTACATTTTTGAAGTCCACAAATCCTGATGCATCTGCCCAGAAGTACCTATCTGCACTTGAAGGCAATTTCGGGAGCATTGAGTCAGGGGAGAGCTTGATGTGGAAATTTCAAGGTACCAAACAGTGGCCAGGGGAAAGTTTGTCTGCATATGTTACTCGTCTGGAAAGAGCTCTGCAGAAGACTTACCGAAAAGGGGGGTAGCCGCCAGTGACTTAAACCATGTAAGGTTGGAGCACCTACTACAACATGCAAAGCATTCTAAATTGCAGCTCCTTCAATTAAGGCTCCCAGACAGAAGGGGTAACGAACCGGACTATTGTGACTTGATAAAAGAACTTTGGGAGGTTGAAGATGAGGAGGGGAATTTTAATTCTGGGGTGAGCGCAGCCCAAGTGATCAAAGTATCGGAAGGTCCTTCTGAAGTGGGGACCAATGAGGGTGTGCCACCATGGGGTGAACTGCTGAAGGAGTTCAGGGAAATAAAAAACAGTCTCTTTATCAAGGCTGCTCCTGCAAGTACAAGCCCCAACCCTCATCAGACTGCATCTGCTATGGGGGTGGGGGTACCCACTCGGCATCTCCTGCTGACAACAGCTCAAAACTCGATGTCTTGACCATGGAAGTGGGGGAATTGACGAGATGTCTCCAAATGCTTATCACACCACAGACAGAGATGGCTCCAAGGTTTCCAGTTAGTAGTACCCCCACCCTGGCTCCCAGTGTGATGCCTTGGCCAGCTCAAACTCCAGAAGGTATGTTTTGCTATAATTGTGGGAAGGATGGGCACATGAAGAGAGAATGCCGGTCCCTAAAAGACACAGACAAAGTTGCATATAGGCTACAAGGAGAGCTTCGGAGAACAAATCAGTGGTTAAGAGGTGCATAAAATGATCCCAGTGAGGGTCCCAAAAATGCAAACTCACATCCCTTTGTGGCAAGGTCAGTTGCCCAGGCCCCCGCTACTGCCTCTCCAGACTGGTCCAGAATAGTGGGTCCCTCCATGGAGACCACTGTAAAGGTGAGTGGAGTGTCTACAAGAGCTGTATTAGACAGTGGCTCCCAAGTGACAATTATGTTCCAAGACTGGTATCAGAAGCATTTGTCTGATGTACCCTTACAACCATTGGAGTGGCTGCATGTCTGGGGGTTAAGTGAGAAGGCCTACCCCTACTCTGGATATATCTGAATTTGGCTGTCTTTTCCCACCTCCGTGGCTGGAGTGGCCAAGCAAGTAGACACCCTGGCCTCAGTGTGTCCCCCTACCGAACTATATGATGGGGTTCCTCTACTAATTAGGACGAATGCGCATATGTTTGGATGGTTGGCGCAGTTGTGTTATGAGAAACAGGGGTCACAGACTGGTAGAGCTTTAAGAATTCTGGCCTTGATCAAGAAGGCCTATGAGGCACAGAGAGATGCTGAAAAAGTGGAATGAGAGGAACCGGTTGGAATTGTCTGGAAGAAGAATCCTGAGTCCCTGATCCTGGCACCAAATGCCCAGTGTACCTTACAGGGGGAGGTCCATATCAGGAAGGATGTCAAGAATAAAATACTTATGCTGGATGCACCAGGCGATGGAAAATTGCTGGAAGGACTACTGCTCAAGCCTAGTATTTTGCCTGCCAGAGCCCATGCTTATGCCAGAAGGGTAATGGTTCAAGTTCATAATGTGTCTAATAGAGAAATTCGGGTAAATAGAGGTTGCACCCTGGCTAATGTACATTGTACAGATACTGCAGTGCTACCCAGTAACAAGAGTTTGGGGAAGAGTGACAGAGTGACGCCCGACTTTTTCAATTTCGGTGACTCCCCTTTGGCAGCTGACTGGAAAGTGAGGATCAGTGAGAAGCTTTCCCAGAGAGACCAAGTGTTTTCCTTAAAGGAATGGGACATGGAATGTGTGCAAGGAGCTGAGCATCATATCTGGCTACATGATGAAAGGCCATTTCGTGAGAGGTCTCGACGCCTGGCACCTGCTGACATAGATGATGTGAGACGGCATCTGCAAGAGATGCTTGCTGCTGGTGTAATACAAGAATCCAGAAGCCCATATGTTTCACCTATCGTGGTAGTGAGAAAAAAGAAAGAGACAGTAAGGGTGTGTGTGGATTATCTCACCTTGAACCGGTGGACTATCCCTCATCAGTATACAATGCCCCTCATTCAGGATGCCTTAGACTGCCTGAATGGTAGCAAGTGGTTCTCAGTGTTGGATCTTAGCAGTGGGTACTACCAGATCCCGATGGCCCCAGAAGACCGTGAAAAAACAGCCTTTATCTGTCCGCTTGATTTCTATGAATTCATGAGGATGCCTCAAGGGATTTCAGGTACCTCAGCCACTTTTCAACGACTGATGGAGCGTGCAGTGGGGGACATGAACTTATTAGAGTGCCTGGTATACCTAGATGATGTTATTGTGTTTGGCAGCTCACTGGAAGAACATGAGAGCAGATTGCTCAAGGTGTTGGACCGATTGGAAGACTTTGGCCTTAAGCTATCCATCGATAAATGTCAGTTCTTCCAAACCTCTGTAAAGTATGTGGAACGCATAGTGTCCACCGAGGGAGTAGAAACAGACCTGAGTAAAGTTGAGGCCTTGACCACCTGGCCACAGCCCCACAATCTAAAAGAACTGCAAAGATTCCTGGGATTCTGTGGCTACTATCGTCGGTTCATCAAGGACTATTCAAGAGTGATTCACCCTCTACTCAATCTTACTCAAGGTTACCCTCCTACTAACAAAAAACATAAGAGGTTGGCTTCCCCTGAGGCTGAGAGAGTGTATTTTCGCCTCAATGAAGTCTTTGGAGCCCGATGGACACCTGATTGTGAAGCTGCTTTCCATGAGATTATATATCAACTCACTCACGCTCCTGTCCTTGCTTATGCAGATCCAGCAAAACCCTATGTCCTACACATTGATGCTAGCCTGCAAGGTTTGGAGGCTGTGTTGTACCAGGAGCACGAGAATGGCCTGAGACCAGTGGCCTTTGCCAGCAGAAGTCTGACCCCATCTGAAAAGAACTATCCAGTGCATAAGTTAGAGTTCCTAGCTTTGAAGTGGGCTATTGTTGACCAATTCCACGAGTACTTGTATGGAGCTAAGATACTGGTAAAAACTGATAATAATCCTTTGACCTATGTGCAGACTTCAGCTAAGTTGGTTGCTACTGGCCATAGATGGCTTTCCACATTAACTACATATGATTACGCTGTTGAATACAGAGCAGGCCTGAACCACATAGATGCTGATGCTCTCTCGCGGAGGTCTGTTTCCAGAAATGAATGGGTCAGACTGTCAGAACCTGATATTCGAGCGCTATGCCAGAAGTTTGACAAGGAGGAACAAGTCTCCACGGATGCAGTGGACTGTCTAGTGGATTGCTTGGGGCCCTCTGAGAATTGCATACCTGCTGCTTATTGCCACTTTACTGCATTAGACATTGGTACACTGCCTCAGCTGGACAATGACAGTATTCAGTGGGCTCAATCCCGAGATCCTACGATCAAATCAGCTCTAGAAGCCCTCTACACAGGGAAAGATGTATCCAAGTTACACTCCACTGATTTGAGAACTGCATTGTTATACAAGGAAGGTCCTAAGTTGAAACTGATTAATCGACTGTTATACCAAGAAACAGTAGACAGAGGGGGAAAATAGACAAACAACAGCTAGTTTTGCCCACTGCTTTCAGAGACTTAGTATTAAGGTCCCTACACAACCACATGGGACACCTTGGTATAGACAGAACACTTGACTTAGTGAGATTCAGATTCTGTTGGCCTAAAATGGGGGCTGACATTGAACAACACATTCAAACTTGTAGTCATTACTTACAGAGGAAAGCTTTGCCCCAGAAGGCTGCCCTCCTTGTTAACATCACCACTAGTGCCCCCATGGAGCTGGTCTGTATTGACTTTCTAAGTTTGGAGCCAGATCAAAGAAATATCAGTAATGTGCTGGTGATCACTGACCATTTTACATTATATGCTCAAGCTTTCCCCACTAAGGACCAGAAGGCATCCACTGTGGCAAAAGTACTTGTAGAAAACTTTTTTGTTCACTATGGGGCTCCACAAAGAATCCATTCTGACCAAGAGAGAGACTTTGAGACTCGTTTGATCAAAGAGTTGCCTTCTCTGTGGGGAGTGTGAAAGTCCAGAACCACCCCTTACCACCCCCAGGGGGACCCACAGCCTGAATGTTTTAACCACACTCTATTGGACATGCTGGGCACCCTCCATCCAAAAGACAAGCCCAGATGGAGCCAGCAAATTAGCACCTTGGTACATGCCTACAACTGCACCAAAGGTGATGCCATTGGGTTCTCCCCCTACCGCCTGATGTTTGGAAGAGAAGCCCAACTACCGGTAGTTGTTTGTTTTGGAGTTTCTCCTGATGGGGTTCAAGCTGATAATTATTTACAGTATGTGCAAAAGTTAAAGGCCCAGCTGAATCATGCGTACCAACTGGCTCAAACTATGGCTGCCAAAAGAAATCTGGCAAACAAAGAGAGGTATGATAAAAAGGTAAAAGCACAAGAACTCCAGGAGGGAGATCGTGTATTGCTAAGAAATCTGGGACTGCATTGCAAACACTAGATTGCTCAAAGGCAGAGAAAGTCTGCACCTACAGATGCTGAGTTAGACCTGTCTCCACAGCAAATCTCAGTCGAAGATGACTGTCAGTCTAGTGCATAGGAAACTGAATGCAACTTTGGGGGTACTACCCTTCTTATGAACTGAGTCAATTGTTTCAAGGCAATCCCCTAGTCAATTATGGAGATGAAGCTGGGCCTTCTGGACTGTCTAAGCCCCCAGCTTTGTCCTTGGAGCCAATGCTCCCAGAGAGTGAGGTGCAGCGTGTTAAGTCGGATGACATGGAATCATTGTGCATGGTGGAACTGTATGAGCTTTCAGAGGAGGAAGATGATGAACTGGGACAGACTGGTGATATACCAGAGCAAGAGAAGTATTTAGAGTGCCCTGACAGTCCACTGGCAGTGCAGGAGAGCTCTCCCTGTGAAACAAGTGTTTTTTTTTTATTTTTTAAACTTTAATTTTTTTATTTCAGATCTGCGTTTAGTCACATATTACTAACAAGATCACATGTACAGTTTCATTTTAGTACATTCAATACATACAATCATGGTAGTCATGGTTATCTTATGGAGTTTTCCAGAGTATGTACATTGCACAGGCCTTTAGTAGGCCTCCACCTTAATTCTTGGGTATCACTCCCCATCCTTAATCTTTTAGTTCACTTTAACCAAAAGCCCCTAGAAGGCCAACCTATAGATAGGAGTGTCCCTCATGAGGTAGCACTTAAGGGGCAGATGAACCAGCATGAGGCATTTAAACACAAGGTGGAGAAAGATCTCCCTACCCATCAGGGGACCATCCGTGTTATTTCATTGTTTTGTTGCCAAATTACCCATCTTGACCACCTCTGAGCGAAAAGTGGGTGCCTCTGGTTTAATTTAAAGGTTAGCTCTTCTAATTCTGCAAAGCCCCCAATGATCAACACCCAGTCCTGTTTTTGTGGGACTGTCGTGCTAAGCTAATTTCTGGTTATCGCCTTAAGGGCAGCAGTTGTCAGTATTGCCCAGCGGTATCGTGAGTTTCGGCCCCTAAGATCTTGAGGGGGAACCCCCAGAATCAATTCTGGCCAGTTCAGTTGTTGATTAATAGTTAAAATTTCTTTCATTGCAAGAGTGATGTCGGTCCAGAACCCTGAGAGTCTAGGGCAAGACCAAAGGATATGAAGGTAGTCTGCCCTATCTTCTCCACAGCACCTCCAACACCCTGATGATAGGGATGGATCTCTTCTTCTTAGCATCTCAGGCATGTAAAAATAGTGGAGCCTCACCTTCCAGGCGAACTCCTGCCAGTGCGGTGAACTAGTCACAGATTTGGCCGTACCAAAAATCAGTTTCCAATCAAGGGGAGTAGAACCTGGACCAGCCTCTGCTTGTAACTTATTTTTAATTTTTTTAAGAGGATCAGCTTTTATGTTTCCCAAGGCCCAATAAAGGGCTGAGATCTGGCCTCTCTGGGTTATTGAGGTCTTTATTTGTTGAATTGCCTCCAAAAGTGGTGCCACCCTCTCTGAGTCCCCTGCCTTCTTCTGGGCCGAGTTTATGTAGGCCCGCACCTGAAGGAACCTGAAGTAGTCCAAGTTCCCCAGGGCGTGCCTCTTTTTCAGGGAATCATAGTCTAAGATCAAGGCTCCCTGGGAGAACTGTCCCAAGTAGGTCAGGCCCATCCTGGACCAGTGCCTGAAAGTAGGGTCAATCTGGTTTGGTGGGGAAGTCTTCCGCCCAAGTTAGTTTTTTAAGTGGCCACAGGGAGGGTAGTAGTTTGTATTTCTGCCACAATCTATGCACAGCACGGAGGGTTTTGACTACTGAATTTAACCTAGGGATGGATTGATACCGGGACAAATATGGGGTGATTACCCGCGTCTCTAATGGAAGTCTCTCTGGACCTTCCTCTTCTCCTCTTTCTATTTCTCTCCAGCTCGATAGGGAGGCTGGTCCGGACCACAAAAGGGCTTGTTTTAATTGCACCACTAGGAAGTAGTCTTCTAAGTCTGGAAGGGATCTACCCCCCTCTCCACGCCGTGCCTGCAGAGTTTTAAACTTGACTCTTGGTCTCTTATTTGACCAGATGAACCTGGAGATCAACCTATTCCAGTCCTGGAACAGAGATTTGTGGATATGAAGGGGAATGCACTGAAATAAGTACAAAAATTTAGGTAATACGTTCATGGATATGGCTTGGATTCTGGCGTACATCGGAAGATTAATCAGTGACCATTTTTCAATATCCCTCTTCAGGGAAGTGGTTAGGGGGGTATAATTTGCCTTAAATAATTTTGAAAATTGTTTGGTTATGTGGATCCCCAGGTACTTCATCTCATCAGAATCCCAGTTCACCGGGAGAAGTCAACGGAGCTCCTCGGAAGGGTTAGAGAAGAATCCCAGAAGGTCCGTTTTTAACTTATTCAGGGAAAAACCTGAGTGTTTTCCAAAGGTCTCCAGTATTGGCCAGACCTGTTTTATTGATTTATGAGGCTGTGTTAGAGACAACAAAACGTCATCTGCATATAGCTGTATTTTCCTCTGGGAACCTCCCACCTCCACTCCTGTTACCTCTTCTGATCTCCTAATAGCCTCAGCCAGGGGCTCAATGTATAGGGCAAAGAGTAGAGGTGAGAGGGGACAGCCCTGTCTGGTGCTCCTACCCAGCTGAAACCTCTCGGACAATCCCCCGTTGACCCTGACGTATGCCTGGGGCCTCATATGAAGAGATCTTATAGTATCAATAAAGAGTGCGGGAAAACCCCTATGCTCCAACACTAGGAATAAAAATTCCCAGGAAACCTTATCAAAGGCCTTCTCGGCATCTAAGTTCAGTAAGCAAGCAGGGGTCCGGGACTGCTGAATCTTGTCTATTAAGTCAAGGGCCGAACGCACACCATCAGATGCCTGACAGCCCATCACAAAGCCTGATTGGTCTGGATGTATCAATTCTGGAAGTATAGGATTGAGTCTTGCGGCTAATATTGAAGTGAAAATCTTATAGTCCTGGTTCAAAAGAGATATTGGGCGGTAAGACTCACACTTCGAGGGGTCCTTTCCTTCTTTATGCAGGATCGTGATGGTTGCGTACTGCCATGAAGGGGGGGGCCACCCCCGGACCAGATAGCCGAAAAGGCCTTATGAAGGAGGGGCACCAAATCCGACACCAGAGACTTATAAAATTCAGGACCAAACCCGTTAGGTCCCGGACACTTGGCTGGTTTTAATTTTTTAACTGCAGATATAATCTCTTCTTGGGTGATGGGTCTGATCAGGGATTGGGCTAGATTCTGTGGAAGGGAGGACAGGGGGATAGAGTTTAAGTATTCCCATTTATCTTGTTTGGAGGTAGTCTCCGACCTCCTATATAAATCTGAATAAAACTCCACGAAGGAATTGGCTGTTTGAGTGGCTTGTCTGACTAGATTTCCTGAATGGGGTGATACTATTTTAGTCACTGTTGCTTTAGCCACAGACTGCCTCAGCCGGTGGGCTAGTAACTTGGTACCACGGGATCCACCCTCATAAAACCTTTGTTTTAAAAAAACAAGGCTTTTTCTACCTCTGCCTTTTGGAGTTTCTGTAAAGAATCTCTACACTTCTGTAGCTCCCTCCCCCTGGATTCCTTCCATTTATTCTTTTGAGCATCCTCTAGTTCCTTGATCTGGGTTATTAGTCTCTGTTGTTTTTGACTACGTTCCTGTTTTTTCCTAGATGTTATTGATATTATTTTACCCCTGAGGGAGGCTTTAATGGTGTCCCAAAGGATCTGTGGTGAGACCTCCTGTCTCGTATTTTCCTCCAGGGTTATTTTTAGGAAGTCCCTTAATTCCCTCAGGACAGTTTTGTCCTGCAGTATGGACCCATTTAGTCTCCAGTGGGTGTTTCGTTTAGGTAACCCCAGCTCAAGCTCCAAAAAAACAGGGCTGTGGTCCGAGAGAACAGAGGCACCTACCCAAACAGATGGAAATCTATTCAGATCTCCCCTAAAGGTAAAAAACATGTCCAGTCGGGAAAAGGTCTTGAATCTGGGGGAGAAGTATGTGTAATCCCACGCTTTAGGGTACTTCTCCCTCCAAATATCACATAGTCCCATCTGCTGCAGTTGGGTTTTAAGTGAGCGGGCCTTAGCGGCATCTAGTTTTGGTATCTGGGAAGTTGAGTCTAGGGACCTGTTAAAGGTTATATTCCAGTCGCCTCCCATTATTAATACTCCTCTTGCTTTTTCCACGACCAGCTTTATAACATTTGAATATACCCTAAGTGGGGAACCAGGGGGGATATATAGGTTAACTAAAGTTATGGGTGTATCTTGAATGTGCCCTACCACTATGATGTACCTAGCCTCTGGGTCCTCGATTACTTCCTGTTGCTGGAATTGTAATTTGGCTGACAATAAGATCGCCACCCCCCCTTTTTCGGCCTTCCCCCAAGGAGGAGGCAAATAGCACCGGAAATTGTTTAGACTTAAGTTTCTGGGCTTCTTGGGGGGAAAGATGAGTCTCCTGTAAAAATACACCGTCACAAGCCTGAGATGCCACAAAGCCTTGAATCCTCTTCCTTTTCACTGGGCTAGACACCCCATTTACATTTAAAGTCACAAATTTCGATGAGTGACTAGCCATGATCTAACCAAGTGAAAAAAACATTTTTTCCCTGTGACTCAGATTCTATTTGCAGTATCCTTTTGCAAACATAACAAAACTGCAGATCTTTTTTTTTAACATAGTAACTTCTAACACAACAAATTAAACGTGAAACTGTTTCAAACCCATTTACAGATTGCTCTGGCTTCAGTTGTTTGTGAGCCTTGAGCTGAGTTACCTGATGGGCCTCCTCTGATGAAACTCCTTTCATCAGGGTGACCCGTATTTGGTGGTGTGACTTCCAAGGAGATGCTGGCCTAAATTTTCCAGCGAAGGGGTGTCCAAGAATGTCAGACCTAAATGGAACACTCATAAGTGCAATGAGTGTACTTCCTAGGTTGCCCGGAAAACCCGGGAATGTGAACCTTTCCCCTTCTGTCAAAGGTGGTCGGCGCGACCCTCTATAGGCGCTTTGCGTTCCTTTATGCGCCTGCTGTCTTCCCTACCGATTTGTACTGCCAGATTCTCATGAGGGGTTACAGAGAAATTCCCCTCTGATATAATTTGTACTCTGCCCTAGATCAAAATACTGCTTGAGAAAAACTAATATTAATATTAATGTCCCCAGCCAAGTTGTAATTTGATAATCCCACCTCCCACCCTACCCCTAGCAACACAAACCCACCCCTTGTGAAACTCCCAACCGTCCGGCCCAGTTCCGCTTGAGGCCCTCGTTTCCTCAGTTGGAGTGGAGAGTCCACCAGGCCCCCGTTTGCCATAACCCAGGTAAAAATTAAACAGACCAACCTGGTGGGAATCTGGCCAGTTGGGGGGCGACTCCCCACTCGCCTGGGGCATTACCCCAAATCGAGCCCCAGGGCCGAACTAAATTGGCCCGGGGAGGACAGGGCAAGGCGACTGCTGCAGGCGAAGTTCCCGCCAAACAGAAACCCCCCACCCTCCAATCAATTGTTCATGAAGAGGCCTGTAAAACTGGCTCGCGGAACCATGAAGAATCAGCACAATCTCGACCCTGATACCCCCTTTAAACTACAGAGAATCTATGTTAATAGATCTGAAGGGTCTCCTCCTCCCGGTATTTTGTACTCCAATGGGGAGACTGGGCCTCTCCGGGATCCTGAGAACGCCCCAGGTTTGGACAAATCCGTGTTCTCAGTCAAAAACTCCTTTATTTTCCTGATTCCGTTGCTTTCTACCCAGCCTTTCCCTCCCAGGCCACGAGACCCCCCCCCCCATTCCCGTCATTAGCAATACAGCACATGAGCTTGTTTTTAGATAAAACAGATCCCAGTGGGATCTTAATCCTGAAGCACTGGATTCTTAGATTTTTATGTATCAAAAAAGAAAAGTATACATGTGCCCCCATTCCCGCAAGGACCAACACTCCTGGCCCAGATGGTTTACTTCTCTAAAGTTCTTTAAGGTCCCGTGCCACAGAGGCTCCATGCTCAGTCACTATGCAAAATTGTTTCGAGTGTTGCTAGCTGTTGGTCCAGTTCACCAGAAAAAGAAAACTACTCACTGTGGGCCCAGTGTCTGCACTAGGAAAGCCTGGGGCTTATGGAAGGAAGGTCCTGTGGGGAGAGGAACAAACAGTCATTAAGCTGCTACTGGGGCTCTTTAAATCTGCAGCTTTGGGGAAGGGAGTCCAAATCTCCCACCAGGGGAAGGGGGAACTACGACTGATCTTCAGGCTTTTCTCTCCTCATCTTCTTCAGGTGTCCGTGGAGATCTGGGAGTCGGAGGTTCCTACGTCATTTAGCGAAGACAATGATGTCAGATGCGGGGCATTTTTGTTCACTAGTGTGGGGTCACCGATCTTCCTTAAAATTGCTCTGATATCGGCTTTTAGAGTGGTCTGAGCCTGTCTCATCTCAGAGCCCCTCGCAGCCGCTCCTCTCCTTGCAATAGACCACGCGGAGGCCAACAAGTCTCTTTCTAGCCTTTCTTTTGCCAGGGTTGGAGTTGAAATTCCGAGATCTTCTAAGTAAGTGGAAGCGGAAAGCAAATCCTTGAAGGTTTTTGACCCCTGATCTGTTGTAATTTTCAGCCTCGCCAGGAACAGGATTTGGGATTTCACATTTTTAGCTCTCAGCTGCCGCACGATGGGCCACATCGCTCTCCGGGCCTCTTGAACCTCCATTGAGTAGTCATTATCCAGGTAAATCTTATGGCTCCTATACTCCAGGGGGCTTTGGGACCAGGCTTTTTGGAGGACCTCTTCTTTGCTACTGTATTTCGTAAATCGAATTACAAAAGACCGAGGTTTAGCTTCTGGGTTGCTCGATTTTGAAACCAGCGATCTATGTGCTCGGTCCAGGCTGACATCGAGATCTTCGGGGAGGTCCAACACATTTTTAAGCAGTTCTTGAATGAATTTTATATTATTATCAGCTTCGGTTTCCATTCCCTTGGGCACTCCATAAATTCTCAAGTTCTGTCTCCTGCTCCTGCCTTCAAGGTCACTTAATTTGTGTGTTAACTCGCGATCCCTTGCAAGAAGATACAGGAGGAGACGGTTTTGTCTATCAGTCTGTTCTGAGACCTCCATGAGGCAAAGCTCCATTTGATCAGTTTTATGTTCCATTCTGTTCAAGTCGGTCCTCAGGTCTGAGAGAGTGCGATCAATTTTGGTAACCGTGCGTGCTGTTTGCTTAATTGTTTCGGCGAGGTCATCTCCCACGAGGCCACCATAATTTTCTGATTGACTCGTTTCCCCCGCGGTCTCCAGCAAGGATGAGCTTTCTCCTTCTTCCTCTTGTAGTAATGCCTTCGGCTTTTGGGAGGGTGTTAGGTAGAGCTTTCCAGTTCTATATCATTTGGATTTGGCTGGGATGCCATTTTTCCAGTGGTGATCTAACTGGATTTTAATCGGTGGGATGCAGAGCAGGGCAATCAAGCTGCCATAGCTGTTCCTGACATCACCGGAAGTCCTGAAACAAGTGTTGTGACCCCTGAAATTGCAAATACTGGAGCTGACAGTGCTCCAAGTTCTAACCCTGCTACCCGGAAAGAAACCCCCCTGGCAAGTAAAGATCACGCTGAAAGTGAGGACCAAAATGCAGAGACTGTAACAGTTCCCCCTCGAAAGACTGATAGAGCTGTAAAGCCTGTAGTATGCCTCAGCTACGATTCTCCTGGGAGGCCTGTGGATTTGCCTCTCAATGTGGTCCACAAATGAGTATATGTGTCCCCGAGCTCATTGCCCAAACTCAGCATAAGTGCTAACTCCAAGTTACTTGTTTCACCCTCTAGGTATGGTGACCCTGCCCCATCCAGCCCTAAGGTAGCTGACAGGGAAGGGCCCCCTCTCTCCAGGTTTCATATGCAGGAGGTAATAACCTAAGTAAGGTACAACGTGTGTATAATGCAGTGTAAAAAGTAATGTGCTGAAAAGTATCAGAAATGTGTTTATGGCAAAGGTGATATGGTGACTGACGATTAAACATATAAGCCTAATATGTTAGTGATATAAATGTATGTGATGTTGTATTGCAATTTTCGGGGGTACTTACTTGACGTGGACACCAAGAGTTTCCAGGCCAGGAAGGGTGTAACCCCCCTGCAAATGGGGGTTCCCAAAAGTCTTCCAGGAGCTTGCTAAGTGCTCTAAGTCTGGATGGTGTTCGTCGTTTAAGCCGTTTAAATGGCACTGCAGCGGGTGCTTTAGAGCCTCTGCATACTGTCTCTTTAAGAGCTGTCTGCTTGCAGACATAATTAATTGGAATGGGGGGACTGTGTGTTACAATGCCCGAATACCACTCGGGCTGCTGGCTAAGTGCTCCATTTCTGCAGTCGCTATATGAGCAGAGGGAGCCTAATTAAAAGATGTAATTGTTTGCTGGTGATCTGTTAGAGCAATGGTTCTTAGACTTTGTCACAGTGAGCCTCCCCAAATCCATGGAAAAGATTCTGAGCCTCCCCCAAAAACTGAAATAATCTTGGGCCTCCCCAAGGAAAAATAACATGCTATACTTTACGCAGCACACCATGAATAAATTGAAACCCCTTTGAGTACTTGGCTCACATTCAGTTCTTTGTCTTATACTGATGTGGAACCTTTGAAAAAGAGTTCTTGTGCTCAAAGGTGTTATCTGAATAACAAATAAATAAAATTAACAAATATTATTATTCAGTTTATTGTACCCCCGCCAGCCTACTTGCTCCACTATTTTCATTCTTGAACCATTGTTACCCCTTGTTGCAGTACCTTCATGGTTCAGACTACTTTCTCTGTTTCCTCTTATGAAATTACCTTCATACATACTTTGCCTCTCCCCCTCCTTCCCTGCTGCTCAGCAACTTCTCTGGGATTACTTTGCTCCTTCCTGCTGTTGTTCTTAGCACTTCTATGCTCAACCCTTGTATTTGGGCTGTTCTGCCATCAGTTTACAAACTGATCAATGACCACCACTCATTATCAATTTATTGTTCATATTTGTTTTCCTTTGTTCATTGTGTATTTCTTGATTGTTTGCAGTTACCTTTTTGAAATATATTCACTACCTACCCTTCCCAGGGTACACCCAAAATGAGCTTTGGCTCATTCACCTTCCCTTGTCACCTATTAGTAAATAAATACATAAAATTCACCTACTATTGGCCTCTTTCAGTTTGCTTCATCTCTTCACACAAAATACATAAAACTCAAAATTTAAATACTGTACTTTTTCAGACTCGCTTGAGCCTCCCCTGGAACAGGTTGGGGCCTCCCAAGGGAGGCTGGCCTCACAATTTGAGAACCACTGTGTTAGAGTAATAATGAAAATACAGTTTGTTCTAACCTGCTTACTTGTAGCAAGGACTGGGCAGTGTAGTTTCTTCATTTTGGTCCTAAACTGCTGAATTGGACCAATCAGTGGAAAGGAGGTCCTTAAAATGGAGCCTGCTGGCAAATCAGAACTTGGACTCTCATCTGGAGCCTGCAACAAAGGGGATTGTATGGCAGTTGCTCATGAGAAATATAGTTTGGACCTTGGCACCTTTTTGCACCAACAGAGGGAGCCCTACAGTGATTGAAAGCCGGACCAGCCAACCGAACTGCTGTGAGCCCAAAAGAAATGCCCTGCACTGTCGCTGGAAAAGTCAGTTCAGTAGAGACAGTGAAGAGAGAAGGAGCTCTGTACTGTGCGGCGAGTAATTCGCACGGGAAGCGCATGTGTAGGGCCCCAAGTCGGTCTGCGGCCATTAGTGCAGTTGAATCGGACTGAATCTGAGCTGTTGTAGAAGGAAGAAGAAGCAGAAGTGTGGAAACCAGGCTTAACCTGTAGAAGACTGAAGATTTTGCTGAAGTGCGATCGGCCTGTCAGGGACTGAAGCTGCTGCAAGAGCTCCGGGTTTTTGCAGTGTTTTGCGATCGGGATCGAGGAGTAGCCTGCCTGGTATAGTAATTTCCTTTACATATGAATGTACTAGGTGCATGTGGGGAATCGCAGTCTTAATTCCCCTCACTCTGCAGTGTGTGCTGAATGCTGGAAACCTAGAAGCAACACCATCCATCCTGTAACTGTCATGGGTATCGTGAGTACAAATCAGGGCAACACCCTGCAACATTCATTTAATCAAAGTGTGTCAACTGATTTCCTTGTGTTTTCTTCCCACAGACTGAGCCATCTGGCTCCGGATTACAAGTGTGTGTTGTGCATATATTTTCTTCCTATAGGGCCCCATCCATCTGCACCTGCCAGCCAACCCCGGGCAACAGACCTGGCTAGCCCCCCCATCCTGGGTACCCAGAGTGTGACTTTTTGGACCCTGTATGTGTGCACAGTACTATGATTTGAACATTGCCAAGCTAAATCAACCTGATTGCCCCCTCCCGTGTTACTGTCCCCTAAATAAATCAGATTTGTTGTTATTGAACTATATACTGTCTGTGGTGTCAGTACATATAGGGCCAGCATTGTATTATTTTGTGTATGTTGCTTAACCTTGTTTTACAGGTGGTCCTCAGAGACATGCTGCAGAATCAGTCTTGAGGGTAAGTGGTATCTATACGTATAAAAAGTGCTCATATGTGGGGTGTTGGGAAGGTAATTCCCGTGTACTGTGTGGGCCACTAGTGGGAACAAAGGGGGGCTACAGTGTCCCAGTGGGCTGTACCCGAGCTAGTTTAACCACTACCAACCCTGACTTCTAGGTGGAGGCACCTGTCATAGAACCTAGGCCCCTCAACCTGTCAGTAGCCAAGCAGGCAGGGGTAGTAGCTCTTGGGATAGCGCCACCTAGGGGTTACACTAATTTTAAGGGGCAGTATAAACACATAGTGCCCTACTTCTGTATATTGTATATTCAGTAATACAGTATGATAACCCAATATTTTTAGCCCAAATGTTACATAAGCACCTTCCTTGGGATGAATAGGAACCTTATGAGGCTGCTTCTGCAGATATTGTACATATGATACAGTGCATGTAACATGCTGTATGCAAAGTGACAATGTGACCACAGCAACTTACATATGCTTGTGGGTAGTAGCTCCGGGGCTGTGACATAGAAACATATAAATTGACAGCAGATGAGGACCGCCAGGCCCATCCAATCTGCCCGTATACCTTACCTTTACTTAGCTGCCGCTGACCCTACTTGGTCCCTGGCTGCTGCCTCTCCTTTCCTCCTCTAGGATTCCCCATGTCTATCCCATGCATGTTTAAATCCCCCCACTGTGCTTGTCCCCACCACCTCCTGGGGTAGACCATCCCAAGCGTTCACCACCCTTTCCATGAAAAAGTACTTCCTTACATTGCCCCTTAGTCTTCCCCCTTCCAGTCTCATGTCATGCTCCCTTGTTGTTTTAGAGCAGCTTCTCTTTTGGAAGATGCTGCCCTCCTGTACCTTATTAATCCCCTTGAGATACTTAAAGATCTCTATCATGTATCCCCTCTGCCTCCTCTCCTCCAGGGTGTACATGCTGAATTCATCCAATCTTTCCTCATATGACTTGTGGTGCAGACCCTGCACCATTTTTGTTGCCCTTCTTTGAACTGTCTTCACCCTGTCTATGTCTTTCCAGGGACGTGGCCCCCAAAACTGGACACAGAATTCCAAATGAGGTCTCACCAGTGACCTGTATAGTGGCATTCTGACCTCTTTTCCTCTGCTGGTAATACCTCTCTCTATGGACCCCAGCATCCCACTGGCTCTCCCCACTGCCTTGGCACATTGTTTGGCCACTTTTAGGTTCTCTGATATGATGACCCCCAGATCTCTTTCCTGTTTTGTTGCCACTAATATCTCTCCCTTCATCATATAGTCCTCCTCCAGGTTCCTGTGCCTCAAGTGCATAATTTTGCATTTCTTCACATTGAATCCTATTTGCCACACTCTGAACCATTCTTCCATTTTAGCTAGGTCCCTCCTCATTCTCTCCACCCCTCCTGGACTGTCCACCCTATTGCAGATCTTTGTGTTGTCTGCAAAGAGGCACACCTTTCCTTCCAGCCCCTCTGCAATGTCACTGATGTAGATATTAAACAGCACTGGTCCAAGAACTGAACCCTGTGGCACCCCGCTGGTCACCCTGCCTACTTAGGATTTAGCCCATTTACAACCACCCTCTGTGTTCTATTCTTCAACCAATTTCCAACCCAGTTCACCACCTTGTATCCTAGTCCCAGGCTGCCCAGCTTGTGCACTAGACTGCTATGTGGAACGATGTTGAATGCTTTGCTGAAATGCAGGTAGGCCATGTCCACCACTCCCCCGATCCACCTCCCTAGTGACTCAGTCAAAGAAATCAATAAGATTAGTTTGACATGACTTTCCTGCTGTGAATCTGTGCTGCCTCAGATCCTGTGCTCCACTAGATTCAAGGTGCTGTACTAGCCTTTCCTTTAGCAGAGACTCCGTAATTTTACCCACCAATGAGGTTAGGTTGACAGGTCTATAGTTTCCAGCCTCCTCCCTGCTCCCACTTTAGTGGAGTGGGACCACGTCAGCCCTTCTTCAGTCCTCTGGAAACCTCCCCCATTTCTAATGACTTGTTGATCAGGGCCGCCAGTGGTGCGGCCAGTACCTCCTCCAGTTCCTTTAATATTCTAGGGTGTATTCTGTCCAGTCTCATTGCCTTATCAACCCTCAGTTTCATAAGTTCTTCTAGGACTCTCCTTTTTGAATGGACTGTTGTCCATCTCCCATCCCATCCTGATTCTTAGCTGCAGTCCCTCCCCTTCTTGTTCCTCTGTGAAGTCTGAACATAAATATTTGTTCAGAACTGATGCTTTATCCTGGCCCTCTTCCACTCCCACCTCTTTCTCTCCCTTCAGTCTTACAGTCCCTTCCCTTGTCCTTCTCTTCTCGCTAATGTATCTATAGAAGGTCTTGTCTCCTTTTTAACTTCATTTGTTATATGTTCCTCTGTTCTTACCTCCCTGACTGCCTTCCCTGCCTCTCTCTGGTTTTCTGGATACACTGCTCTGTCCTTTTGAGTCTCCTTATATTTCCTGAATGCTAACTTTTTTGCCTTTATGTTTCCTGCCACCTCCTGTGAGAACCATAGTGGCTTTCTTTTCCTTTTTCTTTTGTCTATTTGTCAAAACTAAGGTTTGTTGCCTCCACAATGGCCCTTTTTAGATGTGCCCATTGTCCTTCGACTCCCCCCCCCCATTTCTGTCCCCTATCTAGTGCTTCATCGAACGTACTGTCATCCTACTGAAGTCTGCCCTCCTGAAGTCCAGAACCCTCGCCTTCATGTGGCAAGTCCCAGTTGTAGTTTTTACATCAAACCACACTGTGCGATGATCACTGGACCCCAGGTGTTCACCTACCCTGGCATCTGTAATCCTGTCCCCGTTGGTTAGTACCTTGTCCAGAATTGCTTCCTCCCATGTTGGCTCCAGCACCAGCTGCTTGAGGCCTGCCCCTTGCAGGGAGTCCAGGATGTCTCTGCCCCTGACTGTTGCAGCCGCTTGGGTGCTCCAGTCAACTTCTGGCAAGTTGAAGTCGCCCACCAGTAACACCTCTTCCTTGGCTGCCATCACATGGATGGTTTCCAGTAGATCCCTGTCAGTTTCCTCCCTTTGTGCTGGGGTCTAAATATTACTCCTGTGTGAATGACTATGTCATTGCCTGCCTTCAGGGTGACCCACAATGCCTCTGCCTCCCCCTTTACTCCCTGCACCTCTGTTGCCTTTATATCCTCCTTGATGTATAGAGCCACTCCTCCTCCCTTTTTACCCTCCCTGCCCCTCCTAAATAAAGTATACCCTGGTATAGTTACATTCCAGTCATGGTTCCCATTGTACCATGTCTCTGTAATCACTATAATATCCAGGTCAGCCTGTGATATCATGGCTATCAGATCTGGGATTTTGTTACCCAGGCTGCGGGCATTCATGCTCATGGCCCTCCATTTGCTGCAAACACTCCTCATGACCTCCCACCCTTTTCTCCTTGCTCCTCTTTTTCCCTCTACCTCTGCCATCTGCAGTTTGTACTGGTGATTTGGTGCCCTTTTTGCTCTCCCTGTTAGCTGCATTATCCTGGTCCCATCCATGTGTTCCCCCGACGCCTCCCCTGACTTTACCTGCCCTTGTGGTTTCTTTTATTGATTTCCCTGCCCTAGTATCCTTTTGATTGTCTTTCTTAACCTGTGGAAGGGGGCAGCTGGTTTTTCCCTGCTTACTTCAGCCACCCCCCTTGGCTAGTTTAAATGTTTGCAATTGAAACATCTAAACCTCTTGCTGAGGATCAAGGTCCCCCCCCCCCAGATGGATGCATGCCATCCCTGCTGTACAAGGCTGCATCCCTCCAGCTGGTTCCCCAGTCCCCAATGAAGCCAAACCCCTCAGCTCTGCACCAGTTTGTCAACCATTCATTGAATCCCTTGGTGCGGAGTACCCTGGCTTCACCCATGCCGCAGACTGGTAAAACTTCCGAGAAAGTTACCATGCGTGCCACTTGTCTAAGACCCCTCCCCAACTCCGTGAACTCCTTCTGTACTTCCCTCACCTTGTCTCCTGCCAGGTCATTTGTCCCCAGGTGGACAATGACATCCAGCTCTCCCTCCCATCCTGCTGCCCCAGCAATCCTTAGGATTAGCTTCCTATCCCTCCAAGCTGTGGTGCCAGGTATGTACCTGACCTTCCTGCTTCCTGCCCCCAGGACTAACCCCCTAATAATAGAGTCCCCCACTAGGAGTTGTTTTCTTCTCCTCTGGGGTCCTATGCCATCCCCTTGGGGGGCTCCACTGTAGAGGATCCCCGCATCCACCTTGTCCACCACTGCAGGTGTCTCTTTGGGACAGTCCCGCCTTGCCAGAGAGGTGTAGGAATTGTGGAGTGGAACCTCAGGTTAGATGTGCCTCTGCCCTATCTCCCTTACCCTCCCTGAGCCCACCCTCATCCATCTGCCCCTCATTACTGGCATCTTCTGATTCAGCGGGTGTAGACTTGGTGGTCCCTGGGTGGAGGTGAAGGCCTCCCGAACCCTGGCTAACTCGGAGATGAACAACCTCCTCCCTCAACCCAGAGAGGTGCCTGCAGATGGGGCAGCACTGCAGCCTCCAGAATGTCTCCCTGAAGTCTGCTGTCCCACAGCCACTGCATTGCACCACTCCCATCATGTCTGTTTGTGACTGTTCCCTAAATAGGCTTTGGTTAACTTTTCTTTTCTCTCCTTGTTCTCTCTGCTTTGCCTCTTTGTCTCCCTCTGCCTTCCTAGGAAGTTCTTGCCTAATGGGTGGGATAGGGTTTCCTTGCTCTGTTACAGTATCAGTATGTTAGAGGGTTTGATTGCTATTTTGCACCTTGCCTGCTCCAGTAGGAAGTTGCCCTCTACCAGCAACCTATAAAGGTGGCCTACCCCGGAGGCAGGTGGGAATTGGGGAAGGTGGGTGGGAGGCAACCTGCACAGAGAAAACCAATCACTACTTTACTGCAGCTTTTGTTCCTCACTCCCTCTCTCTGCAGTCCATCCCCCAATTTGGCGCCTTTTAGCCCTGTAACAAAAAAAAAAAGTTTACTGCAGCAGCTCCCTCCATTCCGGTTTGCCTCTGCCTTGAAACGGGGTTCGACCTGCCCCTCCAAATAAAAGAAAGTGCAAGCAAAAAAATACAGTGCGCTGCCTACAGCTCCATTACAGCTGATCACCCTCAATCTGCACCAACAAGATGAGGAACAGTGACTGAATCCTCTCCCCTTGCTTCCATCGGTGATCTGCTCACTCTGTAACATACAAGGGAGATTTAAATACCTCATAAACTTGGCACCTTTTTCTCCTACTCCTTTTAATTGGCCGCTAGGTTCTTTGTTTGTTTCCCCTTGCTGTTCTGCACCCAGATAACCCTGCTGGATAATCTGCACCGAAGAAAAACAATCACTCCACTTTCCTGCAACTCTCCTTCCTCACTCCCTCTCCCTGCCGTCCATCCCCTGATTCGGTGCTCTTTAGCCCTGTAACAAAAAAAAAAAACAGTTTACTGCAGCAGCTCCCTCCATTCCAGTTTGCCTCTGCCTTGGAACAGGGTTCGATCTGCCCCTTCAAATAAAGGAAAACACAAGCAAAAAAATACAGTTCACTGCCTACAGCTCCATTACAGCTAACCACCCTCAATCTGCAACAACAAGATGAGGAAGAGCCACTGAATCCTCTGCCCTCGCCTCCATCGGTGACCTTTGTTCTATTGTTTATGGCTAGGAATTTTTGTCCCAGCCCTCCCACTCACCTATCCTTTCTCATTCATGAATCAAGTTGTACCCTCACCCAACACATTGGCCCTGCCTTAATGTTTCAGGGGTTGCATGCATGGCAAGCTGATGCAGCCCATCATCCTCCCATGTGTAACCTCAAGCTCTCCCCTTTCCCAGCAATGCATACGGGGTGGTTCTGCAATCAAGGTTTAGGGATCAAACCTGGGTCTACTACATGGCAATAATTCACTGCAGTCAAGTGTGGTACCACAGGACTGGAGAATGGCACATGTGGTGCCCTTCCATAACAGTGGTCCCAAGGATGACCCAGGGAATTACAGACTGGTCAGTCTGACCTCAGTCATGTGCAAGCTCATAGAGACCACACTTAAGAAAAGGCTGGTAGAGTAGAGGAGTATGGTCTCCAGGCTGTGAGGCAGCACAGGTTTATGGGAGAGAGATTATGTCAAACAAATCTGATCGACTTATTTGATTGGGTCAGTAAGACAGTAGACAGGGCCAAGAGGTAGATATCCTTTACCTGGATGTTATCTAGCACAAGGGAGGTCACCAGTGGGGTCCCACTGGGCTCGGTGCTGGGACCGGTGTTGTTCAATGTCTTCATCAATGAAATTGGGGATGGCATTAAGGACAAATTGTGCCTTCTTGCAGATGACACCAAGCTCTGTGGGAGGATGGACACAGTCAAAGGGATACAGGACCAACAGGACAAGCTGAAAAAGCTTGAGATCTGGTCCAGGATTTGGCTGCTTGGCTTCAATGCAAAGAAATGCAAAGTTATGCACATTGAAGCCAAGAATCCCAGGATGGAGTACAACCTGGGAGGGGTCCGGGTAGCTGCAACAGAGGAGGAGGAGAAGAATCTGGGAGTGATGATTACTAGCAACCTGAAGCACTCAATGCAGTGCAGGAAAGCAGCAGCAAGGTCAAATAAAATGTTGGACTGCATAGCCAGGGGGATCAGAAGTAGCTAAGAGAAGGTTATATTGCTCCAGTACAGGTCACTGGTGAGGTTAGATCTGGAGTATGGAGTACAGTACTGGTGCCCGCACATTAAAAAGGACATTAACCTGCTGGACACAGTCCAGAGGAGGGCAATTAAACTGATCAGAGGTCAGCGTGGTAGAGCTTACAAGGAGAGACTGGTGTCCCTGAACGTGTACTCTCTGGAGGAGAGGAGAGGAGGGGAGAGGAGAGGAGAGATAGAAGACAGGATTGAGACCTTCAAGTACTTGAAAGGGATAAATAGGGTGGATAAGGAGGGCCGCTTTAAGCTAAGTGGCAACCGAAACTAGAGGGGGTCACAGTCTTAAGTTGGATGTGGGAGGTTTAGGAGGGAGGCTAGGAAGCATTTCTTCATGGAGAATGTGGTGGCCAGTTGGAATGTGCTGACAGAAGAGGTGGCCTCAATGAAAATGGTGGGCAGCGTCAAGAGGGTTTAGGATAGACTTAAGGGGAAAGTAAGGGTCTGGGGAGTGGCAGATGGAAAGGGTGGGAGGATTGGGGGGCAGAGTCAGTCACTTAAGCTGTGGACCCTGCAATATGAGCAGACTAGACAGACCAAATGGCCTTAGCTGGCTTCTTCATATGTTCATATAGTCATATGGCAGAGCAATGCCATACCACCATACTAGACTTGTTCTTTTTTAGTCTTAGAAAAAACATCTGGTGAAAAGAGGCTACCTAGCCCAAGACCCCAACGTGATGGAATTCCTTAGAAAGCACTGCAGTGTGAGAAATCATAATATTTTAATGCGGGTCATCTACTTTTGTAAAATAAAATTTGATTTTCAGCAATGATTCCTATTACCTCTATGCTTGGACATCATTAATATTCTTTCTTGTCATTTGTTTTACTGTATTTATGCTCCTAGTCAAACTGCTGCTTCTGTTAGGGCCTCCCAGGCAACCTTCCAGCCCCCAGCAACCCCTTACCTCTACGTGCTGTCCTCCATGGCTTGCTCTCTGTGGCAGGGTCTTCAGGAGTCTCCCCCTCCTACCAGGACACAATCTGGCACAGCCAACAAGAGGTACAGAGCCTGCAAGACACCTTCCCAATTTAGTTATTTGTTTTTGTTTACC
The DNA here is from genome assembly GCA_016271365.2 of Neoceratodus forsteri. Classification (NCBI taxonomy): domain Eukaryota; kingdom Metazoa; phylum Chordata; order Ceratodontiformes; family Ceratodontidae; genus Neoceratodus; species Neoceratodus forsteri. The sequence goes on along the minus strand of CM028132.1, from coordinate 200,269,774 downwards.
AGGTAAGTTCACTAGACGAGCAGATGCCTATTTTCTGGCATCACCTGCGAGAGTTGCAGTAATAATACAGTAAATAGTAGCAAGAATTCATATTAGGCAGTTGACTCTCATACTGATTTTAAGGCCAAACTCAAAGAATATTTGATTATGAAGTATGGATGTGATTTGTTAATTGCAAGCATTAATTTTCATGTAACTGATTGTTAACCTGTTATCCTGCCTTTTTAATTGCCCTGTTATGTTGGATTTGTTGTATTGTTCTGCAACTGATGTGGAACCTTTGTAAAACAGCCTTGGCTCAAAGGTACTTGTAATCCTAGATTCAAACAAATAAAATAAATTGTATACCATGAGTATGCTCCACGTACAGTATGTTGTGTGCATTTCTGTTTTAGTTTAATCTTTGTATTTGTGATTCAGTGTCTGGGACACACCTGTAAAAGGCTCTTGATCCCAGTGTGCCTACCTATGGGGCATGTAGAGTACAAACTCATGGGGCAGATGGGATAGGCAGCAAGGTCTTCTCCTGACAGTGGTTTCTATGGTTCTACCTATTAAACAGAAATAAATAAATCCTGCCAGGGTTTATGATCCCCAGCTGATGGTTCTTGTTTTCACTTTTCTCCTCACTCTCCCTCAAGGACACCAACATCAAATGACACAAGGGCATGCTTGCAGTTCATGCTGAGACAGAGCCATGTGGTGTCTCCACCCTCCCATGTGAGACACTAGGAGTTCTCTGTCCCCCTGAGCCACCAGGTGGATAGACAGAATGGACCAACCTGCCACTCCCTCCACAGAGGCTGCCAGTTTTCAAGCAGATGCCACTCCAGACTCCTGCTATCACCCAGCAGTGCCAGTGGCTCTGCAGGTTGCTCACTCACTTCTGAGGCTGGAAGACTGAAAGGCTTTGGGTTCCATCCCAACACCAGGAACTTGGGTTAAATTACAATACTGATGCTATAGTGCAGCAGGAGGGGGATGCTGCACTCCTGAGGAGCTGTCTTTTGGATGAGACGTTAAACCTAGATCCATTTTGCCAGTTCTGATGGTTGTTCAGGTGGATGTTAAAGATCCCATGGCACTTCTTGAAAAGAGTAGGGAAATTTGCCTTGGTTACTGGCCAAATTTCCCCATTCACTAAAAATACCACCAAGAGCTTAATCTGGTTCAATGTCAGTTGGTTTCTATCTGTATCCCCCTTCCTCCAGGATGAGGCTGAAAATAGGTTGAACTGCATAATCCTTCTTTCCTGGTTTACAGAAACCTAAATAAATAAATAAACAACCCTTGCTTAACATGCAGACCTAGGCTGTGGCCATGGAAAGTGGCTGTGCTAATGGGCTAGACCTTTTTCGGTTATTTTTAAACATTTAACTGTGGAGGCACTGTGGAATCTTAAGATGGCAGCTCTGATAAGAAGCTCCTGATTCCAGAGACTGTTAATTGATTTCAAAACCAGTGAAACCTAAATATTGCTGGTGACATTTTTTGCTCCCCAAGGTGGCTTACAATCTGCCACTGCACTGTGTTACCAGACTGCATGCTTGTAGCATTCAAAGACCTGTTTAGATAGGTGGAACTCTGCAAAGACAGCAGGAGCAGTCAGTAGTGGTGCTCTGATAGTATCCACCAAAATCGGATACCACCTCTTTTTTCAGATGCCATTAGATATTGATAGCATCCAAATATGGATCTGATTAGTACCATATGATCCCATTGGATCTGAGGGATCTGATGATCGTATTACATCTGATACCAACTGTTGGAGGATCCACAAATCTGATCCTCAAATCTAAATTCTGACCTCAGATCCCACAATTAACCTCATATCCCCCAAATCCCACTGGGGACCTGAAATCCCAGCTTGGCTGCATGGAGCTCAGATTTGGAGATGGATAGCAGATCAATCCATAAGAGAACACTCAAATTTCAAAAAGCCCTATCCAAGCACCACTAGCAGCCAGGGGGTAGAGCTATGCCAGGGACTTGACATCCATTTGGAAGACTGTCCTGCCAAAAAGCACATCCAATCCTCTGTTGCAGCAAGGGATCATAGAATATGGCAGCCCATAGGTAAGATTGCTGCATCCCCATTGTGCAGGAACAGATTGAGTAATTGGGGGGCCCTAAATGCAAAACAAATTTGGGTCTCTGACATACAGCAATACCAGCAGCATCTGCTGAGTGCATGACACTTGGCAAGTCAGTGTGCAGACACTGAAGAGAACCAGGCCCACGTGGCAAGCTTACACAATGAGCATAGTAAGCCATTTGTGGTGTCCAGTTAGCGTATGGGATCATTCTGTATGGTATGTGTTGCTGTCGGTCAGACAGTCAGCAGTGGGAGTGGTATGGGTCTTCCATCTGGTGGTGGACACTGAAACTCATTTTCTCTCCTTTCACTCACAGGCCAAACTTGACATCTCCAGAATTGGTTCCTTAACCATGCCTCTAGCTCAGTACTTTCACTTTCATATCAAAGATACTATGAGCCAGTTCCCCAGTTACATCAAGGATACTGGGGACATTTTGCATGTGTTTCAGGACCTGCACGTCAGGGATGGCATCATTTTGTCAACCATTGGCATGTACTAACATCCCCCATGGTGGGTTTTAGAGTCCTTAGAGAAGCTTTGTGTCAGAAATATGAGTACAGCTATCAGTTCATTGAAATGTTGATCATGGTTTTTTTTTGGGTTTTTTGTCAACTTTCTTTCACTCCGGTCGTGGCCAGAGGAACCTCTCTCAGGCATCCTTGTTCGTGTCCTGCCTGCCTGAGGCTCCCAGAACTGCACCTCCTCTCTCCTCCACTCCCCCACAGCCAGCACCCCTGGTTTAACCCATCCATGGTGGGTCACCCTTCTCCTCTTGGGCGCTCTTCTAAGGCAGTCTCTGGCTGCAGGCAAGGGCTGGCAGGAGGAACTGGAAGGCCAGTCTGGGTAAGCCCGGCAAAGGGCATGGGGGCAGGTGCCATCGCCTGTTCCTTGGGGCCGGGGCTTTTCCTCTTTTTGGACCTCCACCCCTCCCTGTGTGGGCACGTCTGATGCAACAGCGCACGGCAACCCTGCCAGCATCAGCCACACTGTGTAGTGTGCAGCCTTGCACACTGCAGCACTCCAGATCTCCACCGGGAACCGCTGGTGCGCCGGGCTATCCCTCACCCACCCGCCAGGAGAGGAGAACTTCCTGAGGGTGCTCAATCTTCTACCATCCCCTGCCGACCCCCTGCTCCCGAGCTTGCTCCTGAACTCAGGTCGCTGGCGTGGCACGAGGTGCGGTGTCCAGCGCCTCAACCCTCAGCACCACCAGGTGGCCAACGTTGGTTATGTTGACTGAAAAGGTCTTATGTAGTAATGATGTCACATGCATGGGTCATTTCTGTCATCAAATTAAAGGCACAGTGATGGGGCGCATTTCAACCCCCAGTTATGCTAATATATACAGTATTTGGGCACATGGGAGAATGAGACAGCACTCTCAGCAAACAATAATCTGTTTTCTTCTTCATATTGACATGTTTAGAAGGTTTATAGATGACCTGATTATAGTGTGTGAAGGGCCTGTCAGTGAACTAGAAGAGTTTGTATGTCACTTAGAGAATTCCAATCCCAATCTAAAATTTACTCTGAACTAGAGTTGGGAGAAAAATATGTTTTTGGATCTGGTCATACGAAAAGATGGAAGAAACAGGGATGAAACTTCGCTACATAGAAAAAGTACAGACAGAAACTCCATACTATATATACTAGTCATTATCTAAGATGCACAGTGTAAAACATTCCAAAGGGTCAGCTGATTAGAATTAAATAGAAACAGGGAAGGGGTGGAGACCTCAGTGATCGATTTGTTAAAAGAAGATACAGTGAGGAATGTATAGATGGAGCAATACAACAGACGAAACCTACTCCCAAAAAATCTATTAGTAAACAACAGAGTGAAATCCACCCTTAGTAATACTACCTCACTATTTGTTATCCCTTTTAGCTCCCAGTCTTTTTCTGTTAAACCAGTTATATGCAACTGACATATTCTTCAAACAGAACCTAAGCTCAATTCTTGTGCATGGATCCCACCCAACATGGTTTACAAACAGGGGCCTAATCTGGGGGATAAGTTGACACATTCTCTCCTGATCCAGACAAACACTCAACTGAAAAGGGCAAGGAGGTAGACCCGTTTAGGTGTGGCTTTTGCAACTATTTCAAGGACTTATTAACTGCTGATATATTTAAGGATCCAAACTCAGAGAAGGAATAGCAGGTCTGGCAACACATTGACTGCAGCACTACAGCAATTGTGTATATGGCACTGTGTTCTGTGCAGCTGCCAATCTTTTTACATTGGAAAAGTGGGCTGCAGATATAGGAACTGTATTTATGATCACAAACTGGCTATACAAAAGGCAGACCCCAAAAATACTTTGGCAACCCACATTGCCAAAAACAGTGGTGCCCACAACTTTAAGTTGTGGGCATAGAGCAGGTTTACATGAGACAGAGGGAAGGGAAGGGGAGAGGACATTGACCACAAACTACTCAAACAAGAGATATATTGGCTGTTTAGAATAAAACTACATGAAAAAAAGGTCTGAATGAACCTTCCAATTGGCACCTTTCCCTAGGGACTAATCAGCAGTTATGATTTCTGACCTTGTTCGAAATGTGTTTTGCAGACTATTATTTGCATTCTAAACTGTTCATGAGTGATAGTGCTGTGACCTCGTTCATTAAGAACGAAAGGGACTGTGAACAATCAAGATGCGAATTAGAGCAGTCTCAGGAGCCTTATGCCCCACATAAGAGACTGGTAGCCGAATGGTTATTGATACACAGGAACAACTGAGACCACCTTAGTGACAAAGATAGGGTCGAGTCACAGAAGAACATCATTTCCTTAGGAAAGGCAGATAGGACCCTGTATGCACAGAGCCTAGAATGCAGCAATGCAGCCAGCCGATGAAACTGTAACACAGAGTAAAAGGTTCCAAGATAGGACGCGCAAGTCTCATGGAACTGTGGGCCCAAAAGGGACCAGTTCATCAGTCAATGACTTAATTGAGAACCCCAAGAGGTAGGTGGAGTCCTACCGGGGTGCAGGGGGAAAAATGTCTCTTAAGAGCAGTTGTAAATACCCAATGGAGGCAGAGACCTTTCTCCCATCAGGGAAGGAAAAGCAAAAGTTTTCTGATAAAGGGAACCCCAAACACTGAAAGTGGGAGTAAATAGTCCAATATGTACAGAGGAGGACATGAAAACAAGGTCCAACTCAATCCAGTCCCCTCAGAGAAAGACATAGCACCCGTTCTGTGAAGAAAGGAACATGGCATGAAACACCCAGGTTGGTGTAAAGACGCCCATCATCATAAAGGTGACTCTGGAACCAAGAGACGGGTAGCCCTCCGGAACCAAGTGTGGGGGAGCAGGAAACACAGAACTGGATTGAAGGAGTGTTTACCAAATGAGAAGGGCAGGAGGGTGGGCATAAAGAGGGAGAGGTATCAGTACCATAACCCTCAACTGTAACAGTGGGAACCACACTGGTCCTGACGCCAGAGGTGCCGCCAGTAAAAAGAGAAAACATCCAGCCAGACCATGTCCAGGACTGGCCATAGTGGGCAGCAATGAGGTAGTAGGATATGGTATGGAGAGACAAACAGATCCCTGTCAGGATGAACCCAGTGGACAAAGATGTCTTGGACTACATCCTGTGGAATTTTTCATTCGTGCCCTGCTGCTTTGAAAAGATGGAGGGTATCCAGCCGTGTATGCCTGCTGCCAGGAATATGTACCTCTAATGAGGTGTATTCCGTTATGTGCGACCCAGAACCTTTTAGGCATGGTTTTAATGCATACAGGCAAGGGAGTGGGTAATGTTTCCTGGTCAGGTAACATACTGCGGGGAAATAACTGATTGAATCATGAGACATATCCCCCGTAGGAGGCACCCAAAAGTTTGGAGAGCATAGAAAATGGCTCTTCCAAGACAAAGACACACAGATGAGCATGACCCAGCTGCCAAACATCTTGGTGACTTTATAGACCTTTGAAAGGAATACCCACATCCTGTGGAGTTGAGGTATGCATCGTAAGAATGGTCATGCACCTTCGTAGAGAAATTTGATAGTGGGTGATAAGACGCCAGCATCCGTTTGCAGATAGATCTCTGAAGCCACAATCATTGCAGAGTGCCCTGGAACAAAGTCTCAGGTATTATTGGGGATATGTAATAGATTAGGATGGCTGCAGCCAAGAATCCCCAAAAAGTCTACAGGTGAAGCCTGGCCGAAACACTTCTGGTGCATCAGATGAGAAGTCAGTTTGCCCAGGCATGTCCATTGAGATACAAGAAGAAAAGCATTTCCAACTGAATGTATGCCATAAAGGGGTACGTTCGTACCCAGAGATTTGAACCATTCTTAGAGTACTGACAGATGCAAGGAGGACATTTGATGACGTTTCCAAAAAGTAAAACATCTGGGCATACAATGGAAAAAACCAAGAGGCCTACTTTGCAAAGAATTGCAGAGATCAGGGCCTGGTATTATTGGAAGACTCCAGCAGCAGAGTCTATCCCGAATGGGGGTTTTACTGCCTTTTGTAGCATAGAGTGAAGGTCTACCATGATCATTGTCCGGAAGTAAAGAGAAAACATACCCTGACCTTTGAGGAGGGAGATGCACAGGCAAAACGGGCATTATTCAAGTAGAAAAAAGCCCAGATCCCAGACATCAGGACAGATACTGTAACCATGGATTTGAGGGGACCTTCAGGCTGTGGGTGGTCCCAGGCAGGGATCTGGCAGAACAGCACCCGTTGACCTCAGAATCAAAGGCAGGGAAGGCTAATAGAAGTAGTGAACCCATGTGAGGGAGGCCCCCACAAGGTATCATCAGGGTCCAAAAAAGGACTTTTGTAAAATAATTCTCCTGATGAAAAAAATGACATGGAATGCACCAAAGTATGGTGCAACCAGAGGTGGTGAGTCTCGTAGAGAGACCTCGAAAAGCAGCATGAAGAAGAAAGCTCAGAAAGGCAGGAGCAAAAGGCCCAACATATGCAACCAAGAAAGTCATGTGAGACATATTTTCACAGTAGAAGTCATGTAAACCATAGCCGCCAAAGGTTCCAAGCAGCGAGTATAGTGGCTGCGGCAGCATCCCCAAGAGGCGGGTTGACAACTGTGAGGACATCTCCAGATAATAAGCCAATTTGAGCCCAAGGCTGTGCAGCTCTTACACCTGGGCCCCAGAGTGTAGAACCAATCTGGTCCCTAGTCTTGAGCAAGAAAAAAAGGGGTCTCCACCCTAACAACTGTAGACAGAACCTGGTGTATAGCAGAGCTACAGGTGGAGGCTAGGATGGGACCTTGAGGTGGGGCCACCAGGCCACAAGAATAGGCACGTCCACCTATGCCCTATAGGCCCAACTCGGAGCTCCAAAGAGACACGATCAAACTCCATTGGAATAATGGAGAGAAAAAAACTGGCATGTAAATAAACCCCAGCAGGCCGATCAAAGATTCAACTCAAAGGAGCCAGCACTGTTGGAAAAAGAGTCCCTCAGTTGTCGAGGAGGACATCGGTGATGTTGAAGCAGTGGAATAAATATCCATATACCCAGTATAAGGGCAGAGTTTCAATTAAAGATCAAACAGGGTCCAGGTGGATTACAGAAGACACTCTATAGCTGAAGCCACCGGTCAGGTGGCATATAACTCATGCTCCATTAGGAGATGAGGAGAAGGCCCACAGTGAAGCCAAAGGCAAGGGCACCAGGGTCTAGGCTCACAGATTATTCTGGAGTCCATTATGGACAAGAGGGTCCATGTCCTCACTGAGGAGAAGGGCAAAGCCTATCACAAAGAGACATCATTGGCAATGAAAGACCTAAGGCCAGTGTTGACCTAAGGGCGAAACTCTTGGCAGCCCAAAGCCTTCCCAGATGAGAGTGGGGAAGCCTATCAAAGCCAGTGGTGATGAGAGGGTGCAGGAGCCACCATTGATAAGAGTCCATCATTGATTGTGAGGGTGAGAGCCCGCGACAATGAGAAGGCTGAAGCCCATGGCAAGGAGAGGGCCAAAGCCCTCTCCACCGAGGCCCTCGTCCATGAGAGGGCCGAAGCCAACATCGATGAGATGGCAAACGCCAATTAGATGTGAGCCTCAAAAAGGTCTCCATCACAAATTCAGAATCCTTTTTCACAAACGCAGAATCCTTTACCACAAATGCATAATCTTTTTTCGCGCTACCATCATCATGTTTTCAGTTAGTGGTGACATCAAAATTAAATAACTTAAAAAACACATAGATTTAGTAGACAGCAACAGTTGTGTTTACCTAATTGGGACCCATACAATCCTATTCTGGGGTTAATTTTTTGTTAACTCACTTAGAAATGTCTTTTTTAAAGATGCAGAAATCCTTTTTCACAAACTGCAAAAAAAAAGCCATGAAACAGGATCCTTTTTCACAATTTGCAAAAAAGGATTTTCTTTTACCATAAATCGTGAAAAAGGAATTGTAAAACAGGATTCTTTTTTGCATTTTTGTGAACAAGGATTTCTTTTTCCACAAATTGCGAAACAGGACTCTTTTTCACAATTTGTAGAAAATGATTTTCTTTTTCCGCAAATTGAAAAAAAAGAACTGTGGAAAAGGCTTCTTTTTTACAATTTGCAAAAAAGGAATTTTAAGACAGCTATTTCTTTGTCACTTCACAATTCACAAACTGTTGATTTTGGTCTGAAAGTTTCAGGGTACAAAGCACTTGCCTCACAGATGTGCCTTTTGTAGGAGTTCCGCGTGTTTAAAGTTTGGTTCATTTCCCATAGGATAACATTGTAATGTGAGGTTTACACAGTCGTTTCTTTGTCACTACTCTGTGAAGAAATGGTCTGCAATTTTGCTCTGAAATTTTCAGGGTACAAAGGGCTCATGCCACCAATGTGCCTTTTGCTGGTTTTGTGAAAACATATTAATTTGGTGTCCAGTTACACACATTTAAAATTTTGCTGTGTTTTCTATAGGATAACGTTGCAATGTGAGGTCTTTGTAGGTGCTGCACAGTATAGGATGGGAGTGCAGGGCCCACAGGCAAATAATACCACTACACTATCTCACAAATTATGCATGGATGGGAGCACAGGGCCCTCCCACATGCAAATACAGATACCAGTGTGAACTGATGGTAGCTCCCACATGGAAATAAGGATACAATTACAATCTCTCAAAGATGATGGATGGATGGATGGATGGATGGATGGATGGATGGATGGATGGATGGGAGAGCAGAGCCTGTAGGGCCCTGTGCTCACACAAGCAAATAAGGCTATGATTATACTATCTCAAAAAGTAAAGAAATTATTTGCAAAAGATTTCATTAATGCAACAGTTAGGGTTCCAGTGACAAAAGCTGGGAAATGTGATGTTAGGGTTTCCAACCCTAACACCCCACCCCTACCCTGCATACACCAATAGGTGTCAGGGGTGAGCCTTGGGATCGTCAGCCCTAACGCTCACCCCCATTCTCCTATACTGTATCCATCTCAGCTTATTTACTCATGAAATGGGTGAATGTTAGGGCTGAAAACCCTAAGGATTGAACAAAGCAAGCTTCTCCCCTTATTGGATTATATGGCTATTGTAATGGACACCAGCCCAAAATCAGTATGGCAAAAAATAAAGGCTCTTTACCACAAGGTGACCGGTTTTACCACCTCTCACAGTTCCAGAACCCACCACTACACCAGCTTTGAGCATCTGGGTTGGTTGTCTCTAGAGTATAAGTCTCAACTTACTCTGGCCAACTCTGCATACAAGACGTTATATGGCAACATGCTTCAGTGTCTGAAAGAGATGCTTTTATCTGTCAGCTTCCCTCACTCTCATTCCACAGCCAAAAATGTGCTTCTGACTCCACTTATGCGCACAGGAATGGGCCGGAGGTCTTTCAACTTTAGGGCTGCCTCCCTCTGGAATGCCATAACTGCTCCCCTCAGACAGTTCACCTCCACTAAAGCATTCACTCATAAGATGAAGGAACATTTGTTACACCTCAGTACCTGCTCCTGCTTCTTGTAGATATGCTTTCTACATCAATGTATTGTCACCACAGTCACAATCCCTACTGTTAAACTTACTGTGCATCCATCTGCAATTAGCATTTGTTATGCATGTTTGCCAAGCCTCTAGCCTGACGCTTGTAAAATGTAAAAATATAATTTTTTTTAATGAAACTATTTTGTATCATTCGTTGCATCCCACCTCCCAGATGTCAAACAACTGCACTATTAACTAATCTCCTTGTTATTGCTTATCCAATGTACTTATGCCTGGGTCCTTCCTGAAAAAGGCACTTGGCACCACTGCACCTAACTGCTAATGAAAGTATAAATATAAATAAACATAAAAGAGTTTAACAGTCAGATTATCACCTTGTGCCACATTATGCACTTAAGAGGTGATTAACAGACTGTTACTCTAACCCCTGGTCATGCCTTATTGCTTCTAAACAAAACCTTAAACTATGCCCTAAAATTAAAACCCCCTTCAATTTAACAAAACAAGTAAATAATTAAATATTCTTTCCACTCATAATCTCCTCCTTACACATGTAAGCAAACTTAAAAAATGAAGTACTATTCAGAGTTTCCATCTCTGGTGTTTCTTTGCTAACCATGAAAGCTCGTACTCCCAACCACACCAGTTTGCCAGAGCTCCCTGCTGCTTAACCTGCAACAGCTGAAATTGAGTCTCTGGCTCCACTTGAGGTGTGTATGTGCGTGTGTGTGTGTCTGTCTGTCTGTTTGTGTACTATATGCCAGTGGAATTTTGCAGAATTTCAAATTCGTGTATTTCATATTACCATTCTATGCGTGTGTGGGGGGAGGGGTATTCCACTGGTGAAATACTACAGAATGTTGAATTCTTGGATTCTTATATTTCATGGTAAACAAAAACACTATGTCTTGAATGTGTAGAAAGACAGATAACTGACAGGTGGAAACCATCTCTGTATGGACTATTTTACATTTTTAGCAATATTGTATGATATTTTTGTGTCTTTTTAAACCTTTAGAGTGTTTTTTTAAATGTTGTCTGTGAATCCATTTTATAAGCACAGTAAAACACTTTGGGGTACTGGTTTTACTGGTTTTACTACGCTTTCAGAGGCTGAAGACACTCAGCCTGCAGCCTCATAGTCTCGCACTTTATTGTGTCTCTGGGTGTGTAGTAAAACCAGCACAACCAAAGCTTGAGCATGTCTTATTGCTTACTTAAACTACTGCCATGTCATCAGATTCCACCAATCGCAGTACAAGCTTTTCCCAACCCCTTTTATAAATAGTGGGCAGTACACTCAGTACAGCTAAACTAAACTATACATTTTGGTGTAGGCAAATCAACATAGGCCTCATGTTTTAAAATTAAATCTCATCAAGAGGTTCTGTTCACAGAATTTTATGTTGTGTTTTAGATACTGTCAGTTCCCTACTTAGGAGTTCAGATATTTAGGAATATTACTTGACACCCATTTAAATTTTGAAAAAACATAAAACAGCAGTGTCAATGCACTTAAATAAGACACTTGGGGCCTTATACTCTCTTAAGGATTACCTGACTGATGGCACCAGAAGAATTTTGGCACAGAGTTGTTTGTTGCCAACTTAGGAGTATGGCAACTTGATTTACATAGACATATATAGAGCTTGATGGCAGATAAGGCCCACCTAGTCTGCCCATTTCCCCTACCTACTGTAACACCGCAGACCCTATTTGATAACCAGCTTTACCCACTTTCTTTACCACTAAGGTTCCCTTATGCCTATCCCACACCTTCTTGAATCCTGTTATAGTTTTTGCCCCACCACCTCCTCAGAGTGGCTGTTCCAGGCACCCACCACTCTTTCTGTGAAGAAATGCTTCCTTATATCTACCCTAAGTCTACCCCCCCCACAGCTTCATAGCATGACACCTTGTTCTTGAGCATCTTTATTTCTGAAAAAGGCTTCCCTCTTGAACCTTATTTATACCCGTGTTGTATTTGGAAAGTCTCTAGCATATCCCCTCTCTCTCTTCTTTCCTCCAGAGGGTACATACTGAGGTCCTTCAGTCTCTCCTCATAGGGCTTATGATGCAGATCCTGCACCATTTTACTTGCACACCTCTGGACTGCCTCGACTCTCTCTGTATTCTTCCGGAGATGAAGTCTCCAGAACCGAACACAGTACTCTAGGTGAGGTCTCACCAGAGATTTACACAGAAGTATCACCACCTCCTTCTTTCTGCTGGTGATACCCCTCCCTACACACTCTAGCATCCCACTGGCTTTCCCCACAGCTCTGTCGTACAGTTTGGCCACCTTCAGGTTATCCAATATGGTTACAGCAGGTCTCTTTCCTGTTTGGTGGTCACCAGTATGACTCCCCCCTATTTTGCACTCCAACCCTGGGTTTCTGTGTCCTAAGTGCATAAGTGCATGATCATGCACTTCTTCACACTGAAACCCAGTTGCCACACTCTTAACCACTCCTCAAGTTTTTTCATCTCTGTTAATTTTTTACACCCCACTTGGAGTGTCTATTCTATTTCAGATTTGGGAAGGAATTTCTAAACAAATCTTGCAAAAACGCATGTGCAGGTTTAATGCAAAAAATAATGGGAGCATCCTTGTACTATTTTTTATTTTAACTTTCTATTTCTACTCCTTCCACCACCCCGGATTTGCGCTTCTTCGGGAAACTCCTAAGTGCCCCTTCCCCCATGGCTGTCCTACCTGAATTCCTGGAGGTTCCCCCATGGAGCCATGGCTATACCCCCCAGGTGGGTACAGGGTGGGGCCCAACGCACCATCTTCAAGTTTCGTGGGGTCCCCCCGGTGGTCAGGCAGGCCATCACAATTAGGTCTGGCACTGGAGCTCCGTCTACCCATGCTCCAGTGGTGTTTTTTTCAGCTTTCTTGCTGTGTGGTGTGTGCCCTGACATTGAGGTGCTACACACCGACGTCCACCACACAGCTCCCCATTGGTCTATCCTGCCAGCTTGCTGTACCTCAGGCCTCCACCTGGGGTCAGACAAGCCCGCGGATCTTGTTCCCCCCCCCCCAGAGAAGGTGAGCAGTCCCTGGGATGCTCAAGCCTTCTCCCCCGGCTGGTCCTCCAGCAACCCGAGTTCGCTTCCGAACCTGGGTCACCAGCGTCGCAAGCAGAAATCCAACCACTGCACCAATGGGCCGATCATTGTACTATTTATCAAAAATTAAATTGGTTATCAACTGACCAATGGAATGTATTGAACAAAAGTTGCTTTGTGTACAAGACCATCAAGTTGAGAGGGAAAGGGCCATCAGCAGGCATGTTTGTCCCCAAAGATGGCACCAAATCATTAAAATAAATACAAAATCGCACATGCCCCCACAATGCAAAGCATCATGGGCTACATATGCAAATCACCATTAAGATCAGATAATGCTTTACCTCTACCACTTGCTTTGTGCAGAACTAACAAAACTCTAAAAGCTGTTAAACATTCTGCTGTAACAGTCTGGAACAGTATTGATCTGGAAACGAGTAGCCCTTAACATACAGCATTTTAAAATGAAATTAAAAAAAGATCATTAAAAATGGCCATTTGTACTTGCCATAGATAACCACAGTCCAGTTCATTTTAATGAGTAGGAGTGTTTATACTGTGTGAATTATTACTGTGTACGTGTACATTTGCATAGCTCACTCTGTAATTTATCTGTCTACTGTATTTGGTACTATGTGTAAGAACTCAGGTCTAACCTGTAAAAGGGGAAAGTGGCCCAGTGCTATCTGCCTCATTAACAAAACTGTGAATAAGATAAAAATAAAATAATATACCAGATCATAGTAGGCACGTGGGAGTTGGCAGAGTCTTTTTAAATTAGTTCTTGCAGTACATCATTTGTCGTTATTGCTCTGAACTGTAAAATAGGACTTGGGAATGCCTGTGAATGTCTGTGAATAAGGAACATGAATTACATGATGTTTCCTCCACTAATAAACTTTTGACAACTTTCTCCAGGAAACTTATCATGAACACTATTCTCTCCATTAAAATACAGCTGATCTCTGTGGACAAAACCATTCAAAGACAAAACGATTTCCTGCAGCGAACGGCTCCACATAACCTTCCTTTTATTAAGCACTGCATCCAAAACCTTAACGCCACTCTCTTTCAGTTTCTCAAGGACACCAAATCTGCAAAACTCCCAGTCTCTCACCCAGCAGATCCGCAACCAGCATGAGCTCTCGAGTCAGACACAACCTAACATTTGATATTTTGTATTCCTCCAAACCTTCCCCTGACACAAGATGAGCAATCACTTCTTAGCAAAGATCTCTCTTTTGTGCCCACACCCAGATATCTTGACGCACCCCAGGTTCAAGTTGATCTGCAGTGCTTCTGTCGTAGAGTACGCCTTACAGCTCATTTTTCTAATGAGACTCCTCTTCCCGCAGATGATGACAGTATCACCAGAACAATCAACAATATCAATCCCCAGCAAAGTGTATGGACACCCCCTCCAGGAAGTTTTGCTGCCGCCGTTGAGTATTTTGTTAACCAATGCATGGAGAACACCACTAACTTTAATCTTCATTGCAGTCACAACCATTCCAACCTGACAACTCGTGAGCTTGCAGCCCTCAGATCTCTGCAATGTAGGAATGACATTGTTATCAAACCAGCTGAAAAGGGAGGTGCTGTTGTGGTCTGGCAAAAGGAGTTTTACATCACTGAAGCCACACAGCAACTCTCCAACACCAGGTTTTATTCTTCTCTTCCACAGGACCCCACTGCTGACTATCAGACTGAGGTCACCACCACCGTCAGCTCTGCTATCGAAAATAAAGAGCTCCCTGCTTCTGCTAAGAGACTCATACATAGTGCAGCATCCCCAGACAGCCAGGTGTTATCTCCTTCCCCAAATCCACAAAACAGGTAACCCTGGCCATCCTATTGTGTTTGTCTGCTCCTGCCCCACATCCCACATCTCTGCATATTTGGACAGCCTCATGAGACCCCTTGTTGAGTCCTTGCCCTCCTATGTTAAAGACACTAACCATGCTCTCCAGTTATTTGACAGGTTCAGATTCAGTGACTCTCATCAGCTCATCTTCACCATGGACATCAAATCTCTTTACACAGTGTTCCCCCATGATGATGGTCTGACAGCTTTGCAGCATTTCTTGAATAAGCGGGAAGTCCAGCAGCCACCCAAACACACACTAACTAGTCTGGCAGAACTTGTTTTTGCACTCAATGCTTTTTCTTGAAATAACAGTTTTTTTCAGCAGGTCAGTGGAGTTGCAATGGGTACCAAGATGGGTCCCAGCTTTGCTAATCTGTTTGTGGTTTGGGTGGAGGAACATTTTTTCTCTCATTCACAGGGGTTGTGCCTGAACTCTACAAACGCTACATAGATGACTGCGTGGGGGCCACCTCCTGTTCAAGGGAGTCACTCCAAGTCTTCCTTGACAAGTTTACCACAGATCATCCTTCCCTTCAATACACTGTTGAAGTATCCTCCTTTACACTGCCTTTTCTGGATATTCAACTGTCAGTACAGAACGCTGGTCTGAAGACATCAGTTTATTACAAACCCACTGACTCTCACAGTTTCCTCCTCCACAGCTCCTTCCATCCTAAACATGTCAAGAATGGCCTGCCTTACTCACAGTTTCTTAGACTTCGCAGGTTATGCAGTAAAGAGGATGATTTTGCTGAGCAGACCCAAATAATGCACAGTTTTTTTTATCAACCGTGGATACCCTAAAAGCACAGTGGACAGAGCACTCTCCCGAGTCAGTAACATGCCCCATAACCTTGACCCCCGCAGGAAGGATACTGTCAAGCAAGAACAACGGCAAATTCCATTAGTGCTTCCTTTCCATCAGAGCACACCTTCTCTTCACAGGATCATCACCAGTAACTTTCCCATTTTACAGACTGACCCTAACATTGGTGCTTCCTTTGCAGAACCACCTATTGCCTCCTACCGCCGGCCACCTAACCTGCAGAATCTCCTGGTTAAAAGCAGCCTGCCTGCTCCTAACAGTTCCTCCCTACCAGGTACCAAACCTTGCAACAGGACTCGCTGCTACACCTGCAAATTTATTTCCAGTGTGACTGAAATTCGGGGGCCTACAGGTGAGGTGTTTTTCACATCACCAAGGAGTTCTCATGCACCTCCACTAATGTGGTGTATTATATTCTTTGCAGGAAGTGTACAGCTATTTACATTGAGAGACTGGTAGGCGCCTTGCTGACTGTTTCAGGGAACATTACAGAGCAGTCAGGAATGGTGACACTGCTAATCCCATTATATCCCGCTTTATCTCCAGGGAACACAGTGTCAATTACCTTTCTGTTTGTGTCCTTCAGAAGGGCTTCTGGGATTCTGACCATAGAAAAAACATGGAAGCCAAGCGGATCATCCGCCTTGGCTCCCAGCAGCCCTCTGGTTTAAATGGTAGATTATTTTTCCACTAACATCTTTCAGCCACCCCTTATTTTGCCTAAAGTCTGCTTGTATCTGTACACATTTAATTTCTTTTTCATTTTCACCATAAATCTCCATCTCTGTCTCCTTCCCACACATTTGTCACCTTTCAGCCTTCTTACTAGGCCCTGTTAATTAGTCCCCACCTGGGGACTTCTCTAGCTCTTTCACTCCTATTATGCTTTATCTTTCCCATCATCACCTTTTTGTTTCTCATATTCTCTCTTAATCTTGCCATTTATCACTTCTTCTACCTGAGCCTCCCTTTATTTCTTTCCCCAGATATATATATCTCTCATTTTACCTCCTCTCTACACTAACTTTGTTTTTTTTTCTTTTAGATATTTCCTGAAGAAGGCCTAAGGTCAAAACGTGGATTTTTAACTCTTTTTTCCATTTTCAGTGTACGTTTAATATAACCATTTTGTTCTGCTTTCATGAACTACATGAACTAACAATCCTCCCAACAGTAGAAATGGGTGGGAGCAGGACCCTACTGTAAATGAGATGCTGCAGCTCAGTTAAGCTATCCTGAGTAAGTAAACTGTAAAACTTACAAAAAAATCTATCAGTGGTTAGCACACTGGCCTCTGGAGCCAGAAGAGTAGAAGGTCATGGGTTCTAGCACCACACCAGGTACTTGGGATAATACCCATAACTGACACTGTAGTGCAGTACAAGGTACATGCTGCACTGTTGAGGTGTCATGCCGAGATGAAACATTAAATGAACGTTCCTTTTTCCCATTTCTGGTCACTAGCCAGGTGAAAGTTAAAGAACCCATGGCACTTATCAAACAAACTCTGGCAGAGCCACCACAACTGTGAATGCATTAACTAGATAAGGGTGTTTCATAGGTTTAAACATAAAAATGAATTGCTGTTACATACACTAACTGAATCAAAGTACGGTACATTGAGAAAGGGCAGATTTTAAAATACTGCCACCATCTGTATTACAGTTACCTATATGTTTCACATTTTATTCTATGCACTTTTTATAGCAATCAACTCAACAGAATCAGGTCCTCATATATATAAAGGTACTGTACCATAACTGAAAACACTGCTGAGCCAACTATATGTTGTGACAAGGTGGAACATAAACACAATGTTGAGACATGTTTTTGAAGACATTTGATGTGTTTGATTTTTTAGAGAGATTGCTATATAGTTCATACACATAATTCGTATACTATAACAGTGCATATACCCAAATGTCAATGTAAATCTTACACATTTCATTACAAACTGTTCTCTTGAAGGAAGATATTATTCTACAAGGCCTAAAAATGGGTGTTAGGTAAAATTAAACTGGGGTAGGTGTGTTTTTGAGGGTATAGTACAGTTTATCTTTTATTGCTGCTTCACCCCAGACACACACAATATGAAAATCAACAACTCCTTGATATGAAGCAACAGGAATTAGTTAGTACAAGGACAGAAACAAGCAGAAGACTGAGTAAGTGGGTAGACAAGCATGCATATGGTAAGTCAAATAACATTTCAAAAAGTCTCACTATTATAATTAATTTTTTACAAATGTGTCTGCACAGTTGGCAATTTTTGTAAAACAATAATAACAATGGGAGTTATTCCACATGTGTTCAAAGGTGCCACACATGCAAGTGGAGGGATCTGAGGTCTGAATGCACCAGTCTACCTTGCTCCTGAGTCAGAAGATCTTGGCGGAGAGGCAGAGGTACTGGGGGTTCCATCGATAGCTGTTGAAGCAGAGGAAACCAAATCTGATGAGGCCAATGAGGGGATATTAGAATCATGTGAGCCCCTTCCACCTGTAGCTTCAGGGGAACCCTCTGAAGCACTGGGGAGGAAGGAAAGGCATACAAGAACCTCCTTGTCCAGCACAGAGACAGTGCATCTCACCAGAAAACACTATGCCCAGGAACGAGCCAGCAACAATTGGGTAGTTTTGCGTTGGATGGGGAGATGAAAAGGTCTGTCTCCGGCCAACCACGCAGGTCGAATAAGCTTTCAACCACCTCTTGATTTAGCTCCCACTCATGAGCCCTGACAGTGGTGTGGCTTAGACTGTCTGCAAGGATGTTGCTGATGCCTGGCACATGGACAGCAGTCAGGCAGAAGTCATGCTGGACTGCCCTAATACCACACTCTCATCGCCTCCCGGCATAAAGGGTATGAGTGAGTGCCTCTCTGTTTTTTCAGGTACCAGCCCACAGACATATTGTCGGTCTGAATCAGGAGGGTTCCTGGACATAGAAGTGGGTAGAAGGCCTAGAGGGCATACAGTACTTCCCTCATTTCTAACATATTGATGTGTAGAGATGCTTCCAGCTGAGACCTTGTTCCCTGAGTCTGATTGTCTCCTAGGTAAGCTCCCCAGCCTTGACATGAAGCATCCATTGTAAGGGTCATGGTAGGAGCAGGGGGTTGAAATAGGAACCCCCATGGAGAGATTGGACAACTCCTGCCACCCAGGGAGATCCTTCTACATGTACCTGGACACTAGGACTCTGTGGTCCAGGTTGTTCAGCAGCTGATCCCATTGGACACAAAGAGTCCATTGGGTCACCCTCATATGCAGTCTGGCTAGAGGAACTGTAGGGATCGCAGCTGCCATCATCCTGAGAAGATGGAGGATCGACCAAGCTGTGGTCTAGCTTGAGTTGGCCACTAATCTGGCCTGTTCCTGCAAGGTCTCCACTCTGTCCAATGGGAGGAAGGTCCTGACCTGGACCATATCCAGCACCACTCCAAATGAATTGTAGGCACTGAGAGGGGAGAGGTGGGACCTGGGATAGTTGACTCTTAGTCCAAGTCTGGAAAAGAGGTCCAGGGTGAAGGAGAGTGACTCCCTCAGATTGCTCTGTGATGCGGCCAACAGAAGCCAATCATCCAGATACAGGCACAGTTGGATCCCTCTGAGGCACAGAGCTGTAGCCACCACTGCTAGACACTTGGTAAAAAAACTGAGGTGCTGAGAATAGGCCAAAAGGGAGAGCCTTGAACTGGTAATGTTCCCCCTGGAAGGCAAACTGAAGAAAGTGGCAGTGGGCCTAGAAGACAAGGGATGTGCAGGTAAGCATCCTGCATGTGCAGCACAGAAAGCCAATGGCTCTTGTGGAGCAGGGGTAGAAGTCCCTGGATGGTGAGCATGTAGAACCTCTTGTACTCAATGTACAGGTTGAGTATGCTGAGGTCCAAGATGGGTCTTAGGTCACCCTTCTTTTTGGGCACTAGGCACTAGGAAGAAATGAAAGTAGTACCCTTCCTGTCTGTGCCTGAGCCACGGGCTCTATGGCTAACTTTTGCAGAACAGCCTAGATCTCATCCCCTATCAGAGACAGGTGCCTTGGAGAATAATGGGAGAGGCCTGGGGGCGTTGTCCGGAAACCTGTCTAGGAACTCTATGGTGTGAGCTCTTGCTATTAATTCAAGAACTCAAGAATCCGTAGTTATGTCCTGCGAACCTGAAAGGTGGAGGGCAAATCTTCTCCCCTCACTGGTTCCCCTAGTGGATCTGTAGGAGGCAGGGGGTGTCCCCCACAAGTCAGAAGGCCAAGGCAAGGGAATCAGCAACTCCTCTGAGGGGCTTCTGGGACTTGGCAGGGGGAGTAGGGGGTTCCTGATGCTGGATACCAGCATTTGGCCTGGCCTTTGGCAGTGGCCTCTTTGGTCTGGCATCTCTGTTGCTAAAGAAAAGACTGTTTGCCTTTGTAACTCTCTCGGTACATGAAGTGGACATCATGGATGGATTTACCCCTGTCCAACATTTCAGTAATAATATCCTTCCTTAGTGTCACCTCCAAGTAACACAGATCCCCTGAAAGGGGCATCCAGTATGGTATTCTGGATGTCTTGTGCCAGTCTAGCAATCCTGAGCCACGAATGTCGCTTAATGCAAACAGCAGTGGCTGTGGTGTGAGCAGCTGAGTCTACTGTGTCATAAGTGACCCAGAGGGCATGATGACAGAAGATTTTAGCCATTCTCACAGTATTGGTAATCTCGGCCTTAAGCTCCTGATCCTGGATAGCTTCCATCTTTGACTCGAGTGAGGCCAGGGAAGATTTCTGATAGAAAACCATATAAGCCACATAATTATGGGACCTGAGGGTGCAAGTAGAGAAGGAATGGATCTTGCAACTGAAATTGTACAGATGCTTACACTCCTTATCAGGAGGAGACATGCTCAAATGTTCGACTTAGAGGACCAGTCATGGGCAGGTGCAAGAACAACCAAGTCTGCATTAGGAGGGCCAGTAATGTGCATGACCCCATCTGGGGGGTGGTACATCCTGTCTGCATTTTTTGAGACAGCCGTAATGGAGGAAGGCTGTTGCCAGATAGTAGACGTCCAGTCTTCATTAGGGGCCCAGTCGAAGGCAGTATGGGCATAGGAACTGTGTCAGTAATGTCTAGATGCTCTGCAAGCCTTTTTCACTTTGGTTCTTGTTCCTGGATAGCCCAGCCACAGGCATTTTCTATATTTATGATGAATTCTACAAAGAAAGGGTCCTCTGGAGGGGACTTTGGAGAATCTTTAGGCTGAGGATCTCTATAGGTGTATGCATACCAGTGCTGGAGGACAAGTCAGAGTCCAAAGAGTGCCTGCTGGGAGTCTGAACACTTTTTAGAAGAGTGTCCTGGTTGGACCTGGTGTCTAGAGGAGCCTTCTCCAGAAAGGTAGGAATCCATAGGAGAGGCTTCTCTTGGGGGTCTGGAAGGAGGCAGGAGAAGAGGCCGCCAATAGTTTCCGACGGTCAATCTCCAAGGCTCGTTTAGTACCCTCCTCCTAAATCAGGGTCTGAAACACTGCCTGGATATCAGCCTGAGGCTGCTGTGGAGGCAGAGCCTGAGGCTGAGGAGGAGGAGGAGGCTGGTATAATGGATAGCCTGGCGTCTGACATTGAGTGTATCCATGAGCCTGATAGGAGTAGGGAAATCCAGAAGGAGCATACCCTTAAACATAGAAACAGAGAAATTGTCAGCAGATAAGGACTGCTAGGTCCATCCAGTCTGCCCATAGCCCCTATACATTGTATGAGACCACTGACCCTATGTGATAAATGGCTTTTCATCACTCCCTCTCCTCTCAGGCTTCCCTTGTGTCTGTCCCAAGCATGCTTAAATCCTTCCATTGTGCTTTCCCCGCTACCTCCTGGAGCAGACTATTCCAAGTGTCGACTATCTTTTTTGTGTAGAAAAATGTCCTCACATTACCTCTTAGTCTACCCCCTTCCAATTTCATATTGTGCACCCTTGTTCTAGTACTTTTTCTACATTGGAAAAGGTCCCCCACCTGCACCTTGTTTATGCCTTTGAGGTACTTCAGAGTTTCAGTCATGTCCCTCTGCTGTCTCCTCTCCTCCAGTGAGTACATATTGAGGTCCTTTAGTCTCACCTCATATGTTTTGTGGTGTAAGCCCTGCACCATATTTGTTGCCCTTCTCTGGATAGTCTCCACCTTATCAATGACCTTGTGCAGGTGTGGTCTCCAGAACTGCATGCAGTACTCCAGGTGAGGCCTTACCAATGTTTTATACAATGGCATCACCACCTCCCACCTCCTGCTAGTGATACCCCTGCCTATGCATCCCAGCATGCCACTGGCCCTCCCTGCTGCCTTTGCACACTGCTTTGATACCTCAAGGTCATCAGAGATGATAATCCCTAGGTCCCTTTCCTCTTTGGTGGCAGTCAGCTCCTCCCCCCCCCCCAACCTGTAGCGCTCCCCAGGGTTCCCTCTGCCCAGGTGCATTATTTTGCACTTCTTTTGCATTAAACTTTAGTTGCCACATCTCTGACCATCTTTCAAGCTTCTCCAGGTCCTTCTTTATTTTCTGCACCCCTTCTGGAGTATCCACTCTGTTGCTGATCCTGGTGTCATCTGCAAACAGGCAGACCTTTCTGTCCAGCCCCTCTGCAATGTCACTAATGAAAACGTTGAACGGGACTGGTCCTAGTACTGATCCCTGTGGTACCCCACTGGTCACCCCCCCTCTCCCCAGATTGTATCCCATTTACTACCACCCTCTGTCGCCTGTCGGTTAACCAGTACCTAACCAAGTTCACCACCTTGTCTCCCATGCCCAGACTACCCATCTTGTTAATCAACCTTCCATGTAGGACAGTGTAGAAAGCTTTGTTGAAATCCAGGTAGACGATGTCTACCGCCCCTCCCTGATTAAGTTCCCTAGTCACCCAATCAAAAAAACTATTAGATTTGTTTGACATGACCTTCCTACTGTGAATCCATGTTGCCTCAGATCCTGAGCACCACTGGATTCCATATGTGCTACTATCCTTTCTTTTAACAGTGTCTCCATGGTCTTTCCCACCGCTGAGGTGAGGCTGACTGGCCTATACTTTCCCGCCTCCTCCCTACTACCACTTTTGTGCAGTGGGACTACATGTGCCCTCCTCCAGTCCTCTGGAATGACACCCGTGTTGAGCGACTCTGTCAACATGGCCACCAGAGGCGCTGCTAGTTCCCTTCACAGCTCCTTTAATAGCCTCAGGTGGATGCCGTCTCGCCCTATGACCTTATCCACCTTCAGCTTTGTGAGTTCTTCCAGAACTCTCTCCACTGTGAATGGACTGGTGTTCACCTCCCCCCCCATTGCCTCTGCAACCCAACTGTTGTCCTTGACCCTCCCGCTCCTTAGTGAATACTGAACAGAAGTATTTGTTCAGTATTTCTGCCTTGTCCAGATCCCCCTCCTTACACTCTCCCTTTCCCCTTTGAGCCTCACAATCCCCCCCCCGTTTTTCTTCTTTCACTGATGTACCTACAAAATGTCTTATTCCCTTTGTTTACAGACTGTGCTAAACCCTCTTCTGTCTGCACCTTCACCTTCCTAACATCCTTCCTTGCTTCCCTTAGACATTCAAGGTACACCTTCCTGTCCTCCTCCCTTTGGCTCCCCTTATATTTCCTGAAACTCAGCCTTTCAGCCCTGACTTTGTCCCTCGCCTCTTTGGAGAACCATAGCGGTTTCCTTCTTCTTTTCCCTTTGGCCACTATCCTAACGCATTGGTTTGTTATATCCACTGTGGTTCCTTTCAGTTTCTCCCATTGTTCTGCCACCCCCTCTACTACCTCTCCCCTTCCCCAGGACTGCTTGTATACATCTACCCATTTCAGTAAAATCCAACATCCTGAACTCTAAAACTCTTGCCCTTGTGTGGCATTGATTGAGTCCATGTCTCCATGCTGAACCACACCATGTGGTGGTCACTGGACCCCAGCTGCCCTTCCACCTGTGTTTCTTCGACTCTGTTCCCATTGGTCCATACCAGGTCCAGAATTGACTTGCCCCTGATTGGCTCATGCACCAGCTGCCTGAGTCCAACCCCCCACGCAGGGATTCAAGGATGGCTGTGCTTCTGTCTGAAACAGCCATTTGGGTCTCCCAATCCACGTCCAGCATATTAAAATCCCCCAGGAGCAGAAGTTCTCCCTTAGCTGCCATGTAGTATATGTTCTCTGCTAGTTTCCTGTCTACTTCCTCCCTCTGTGCCAGAGGTCTGTAGATCACCCCTGTGCATATTGCTGTTCCATTCTCTGGCTCCAGGGTGACCCACATTACCTCGGCCTCCCCTGACTTCTCTGAACTTATGCAGCCTTTATACCATCTCTGATGTACAGGGCCACTCCCCTTGATTAGACGTAGCCTGGCGTTTGGTACCCCAGTACATAATGGGGTTGATGACTAGGTGTTGGATACCCCGGCAAAGGGTACATTGGGAATTGTGAGGGTGGAAAGCCTGAAACATTGCCCATAGGTCCAGCTGGAGGTGGAGCTGAAGGCCCGGCAGGAGGTGGGCTGAAGACCCCACAGGAGGTTCATATGGACCAGGCATCAGCCACGTAGGGAGAGTCAAAGGGGGCTGGCACTGGATCAGGCACAGGAATGTCCAGCACTGGAAGATTCTGTGCCTGGGGGCATGATGGAAGGCTGTTCAGCATTTGAGGAATGGCCAGCATGCCAGATATACCTTGACCCAGCGAAGGGTCACATGGTGAAGGGTCACTTGGTGTGAGTTGAACCTGGTGGAAGACCCACCAACATCTGAGAAAAAGAGTCTAAGATGATAATAATAATAATAGTAATAACTTTATTTTTAAGCGCCTTTCAGAAATATCAAGGCACTTTACATCAAAACACAATATACAATATCAATTTTAAACATATAAAAATAAATACATTAAAAGAACACTTAGTTAAAACAAACCATGCGATCATCCATACGATCAGCAGATATTTATAAATAGTTTCCATTAATCATCCAGATAAGCCAAATCCCATAAGTAGGTTTTTAAATCTTTCTTAAATACCTCCACGGAGGTTCACTCCCTTAACCGGAGTGGTAGAGAATTCCAAAGAGTGAGTGCGGCACAACAAAATGCTCTACTACCAGAAGATTTTAAATGCACTCTTGGAATTTCTAACAACCCCTCGTCGGCCGAGTGGAGCGATCAGCCGGGGCAGTAAGGCACCAGAAGTTCTTTCAGATAGGTCAGACCCTGATCATGAAGGGCTTTGAAAGTCAATAAAATGACTTTAAAGGTGATCCGCCACCGTATAGGAAGCTAGTGCAGTTCGCGCAGCACCGGGGTAATATGACTGGATCTCTTTGTCCCAGTCAAAACCCGGGCTGCAGCATTCTGCACCAGCTGAAGGTGACGGATTTCAACCCCAGAAAGCCCAAAGTAAAGGGCATTGCATTAGTCCAGGCTCGAGGACACAAAAGCGTGGACCAACGTTGGTAGGGAGTCATACGGAACAAGGTGATGCACCCTGGCAATATTCCTAAGATGGTAAAAGGAAGTCCTGACAACAGCCGACACCTGAGATTGAAGGGTCAGCCTATCGTCCAGGACAATCCCAAGGTTGTGCACCTGTTCAGAGGTCAAAAGTGACACACCGCCAAGAAAAATTCCAGATAGCGTGCCATCATGTGACCTCGCTATCTGACCACCTGGGTCCACCACTAACACCTCTGTCTTCTCTGAGTTCAACTTTAATGATGGAACCTGGTTGTCCAAGGGGGCTTGGGCTGAGGAACTCCCGATTGAAGGTCCCTGGAGGAATTAACAACAGGCCCAGTGGGCGAATCAGGAACAGACTGACCTGACAAAGGATGGAGAACCTCCAGATTAGTACCCACCTCAGGCAGGCATGCCTGGAGTGTCTGGTTGTGTCAGTGGAAGTGAGGAACCCTCAAAAGACTGTTGCATGTCCCGCAGCTGGCTCAACTCAATGTCTGGGGTATACTGCAATCCTGATGGGAGAGCCCCAGCTGTGCAGTCCCCAGAGGAATCAGGGAGCAATTTATCAGCTGAGGCAGTGCAGACATCAGAAGAGCTAATGTCCGATGTATTGGCCTGGGCTATGCAGACAACAGCGGAGTTGGAGTTCAGTTTACTGGCTGTGACCATGTGCCCCTCCTTGGGGCTGGGGAGAAAATTATTGACTTGGCTGCTGTCGATAGACCCTGAAGAAGATATGGGCCTAAAGAGTACAATAGGGGTTCCATCATCCAAGAAGAGGCCAGACTTCACCATGAGTAAAACAGGCAGAGAAACCCTGGTCCAATCCACTGGAGTGGTAGGAGACTGGCAATAGGGGTACTTACCGAAGTGGAGGCCTCTCTGGTGTCAGTGGTGCCCAATAGTCATGCCAAGTGGATGGAGACCTATCCCAGTGTCAGTGCCCCGCCTTGTCCTTTGTTTTTTTCTGTTTGGGTTCTGGTGTTGGAGAAGAAGATTTTTCTCACAGATTCTGCAGCTCATTTTCCATCAAAGCTAGGCACTTCTCCACCAAGTGGGCATCACACTTTTTCTGGTGCCTAATCCGTGTGGCCTGGTTGAAGAATTGGCAAGATGCACAATCCTTGGACCGGTGTTTGGGGCCATGGCAGATCACATAGCAGGGATGCTAGTGAGCATGCAGGATCTGGGTGCTGCAGGACCTGCACGTCTTCTTTTCAATGCATCACCCAACTGTTCATGTTCCTGAACTGTACCTCCAACTATATCCCATGCTGTAAATTTGTCACTGTTATTTATTTGCTTCTCCTTTCTTCTGTATATCCCTCAAGATCTCTGTATAAGATCTATTTATACTGTTTTTTACTATGTAATTGTTTGACCTGGTGTTCTGTTCTCTTTTTATGCTAAACTGGATGTTTGTGTAAATGGCCACATCTGCTCACATGCCTTTCAGTATAAAATAAAGACTGATTAAAAACTGGACTAACAGACCTGAACCACAGCAGTTCTGTAAAAATCCAAAGTGGCCATACTGGGTGCAACTTGAACAAATACTGCTGGTCCAGTCACTCTGTCTGCACTGTTCAGTCTGACTTTTAAATTATCTGGTCTGCTTCTGGAAGTCTGTTTTTCAACCCTTCCTTTGGCATGGTTAAAAACAGAACCGTCAGGACCAGACCAGATAGTTAAAAGCCAGACCAGATCATCTGGAGTGAGTGGATCAGCAATATTTGCACAAGCTGTGCCCAGTCCAGATTTTACAGCTCTTGTCCGGGTCTAGTGATCTGGGTTTTACCCATACCCCACTGAATGTGGCTTAGTGATATACTGTACAGATGGATGCAGAGTCTAACCCATTGAAGGCTGAAGTTTCTGAAAACCATTATGCTGAAAATACCAAGACTCACTGCTTCACCCCCAGTCACAATTAATCATCTACCAAAGCCTCTACATCCACACCACTGAGCTTTTAATGCCAACATGCATCTTCTGCTGCTATGAGTACCCGCATCCATGAAATCCCATTCTGCTTGTGGCAGCCCCCCCAAACAGGTAATATTCTAGGGAGCAGCTCTTTACACCATATCGACTAAATTAGTGCTAAACTCCTTATTTTTAAAAATGTTATTGAGAAATTTTTGTTTTAGTATATCCATGGTCAGGAAAAATGAATTTGTAAAAGAAACCAAAAAACACCCTTTATCAGTTCATTAAATCATAATACAGCATATGAACTTATCAGATTCTGTGTGTAACCTACAGTAAGTCACACAAAAATTAGACACACAAATGCCTACCTATTTTCAAGTGAATCAAATGTGGTTACTGTCATTCAGTTGTAAACACCTATGGTCACAAATTGCAGGTTAAGAACATTCAGTAGAATGTAAACAGTGGCCCAGAACTGCCTGCCTGAGAATGAAGTTGGTGTAATTTTTGGAAAAAAGGCAACACTGAGAGTGGGACTCTTGCTATACAATGTCCTGCATCCATGAAGTCCCACTGTGCTTGTGGAAGCCCCCCCCCCCCCCAAATCAGGTAATTTTCCAGGGAGCAGCTCTTTACACCATATCAACTAAATTACTGCTAAACTCCTTATTTTTAAAAATGTTGCCAAGAAATTTTTGTTTTAGTATATCCATGGCTGGAGAAAAATGAATTTGTAAAAGAAACTAAAACCCCCATTTATCAGTTCATTTAATCACAATACAGCATGTTATGAACTTATCAGATTCTATGTGTAACCTACAGTAAGTCAAACAAAAATTAGATATACGCATGCCTACCTATTTGCAAGTGAAGCAAATGTAGTTACTATAATTCAGTTGTAAACACCTATAGTGACAAATTACAGGTTAAGAACATTCAGTAGAATATAAACAGTAACCCAGAACTGCCTGCCTGAGAATGAAGTTGGTGTGTTATTTGGAAAAAGGCAACACCGTCTGGGATTCTTGCTATGCAATGTCCTGCAAAGCAGCACACTGACTGCTCTTAGGATGGTGGTGTCAAATGGCTTAATGATGTATTGTGTTCATACATGCCTAGGGGAACTTGTTATATAGAAAGTTCCAGGAAGTGTTTAACCCATTCTACTTCCAATAGCTTTCTATGTTGTCTGTTCTATCAATTGCTAATCTGTCACAGAATGACTGCCAGAAGATAGTGAGTTAACTTTCTGTGGGCTCAATTAACTCTACAAGCCAGAGGAGAAATAGTGCTCTAAAGCTTCCTATACATAAACAGGCAGCATAGTAATGAGGCTTCAGTGGAGGAATCTATTTTTAATACTCTATCATGTTGTTTGGTAGCAAAGATGACAGCAGCCCTTTTCTGAATACAATACTCCTGTTGGGTTATGCCCACAGTCATGGGGGGGGGTTTCTCTCTGAGTCATGGTCAACATTCAGTTCAGTTCATAGAAAAATAGAAACATAGAAGCTGATGGCAGATAAGGACCGCAAGGCCCATCCAGTCTGTCCATTCCTTTTTCTACCTTATAAATATGCCATCGGCCTTTGCTCTGTCAATGGCCTATCTATTCATACTCATCTGTATTGCTCCCTTATACCTATCCCATGCCTGTTTGAAGCCCTGCACTGTATTCATATCCACCACTTCCTGAGGTAGGCTGTTCCATGCATCCACCACTCTTTCTGTGAAAAAGAACTTCCTCACATTACCTCTTAATTGGCCTCCCTCTAATCTCATGCTGTGTCCTCTTGTCCTGCTAGTTTTCTTATATTGAAACATGTTAGACTCTTTCACCTTGTTAATGCCCTTAAAGTGTTTTAATGTTACAATCATAACACCTTTCTCCCTCCTTTGCTCTAGGGTATACATACTGAGCTCCGTTAATCTGTCCTCATATGTTTTCTGATGCAGTCCCTGCACCATTTTGGTTGCCCTTCTCTGGACTGCTACAGTTTGGTTAATGTCCTTGTGAAGGTGTGGCCTCCAGTACTACACTCAGTACTCCAGATGGGGTCTAACCAGTGTCTTGTAAAGAGGGATTATTACCTCCCTCTTCCAACTTGTGATACCCCTACTTATACACCCCAACATCCCTCTAGCCTTACCTACTGCTTTAATGGTCTGCTTGGATGATTTCAGGTCATCGGTGATGATGATGCCCAAGTCTCTTTCTTCCCTTGTGACTGCCAGCAACTCCCCTCCCAGCCTATAGGTGGCTTCCGGGTTTCTCTTCCCTATGGTGCATGATCTTGCACTTCTTTGCATTAAACCCCAGTTGCCACTCTTCCGACCATTTTGCCAGTTTATCCAGATCTCTTCTCGTTCTGCCCACCCGTCAGGATCATCTGCTCTGCTGCAGATCTTGGTGTCATCTGCAAACAGACAAACCTTACCCTCCAGTCCATATGCAATGTCATTGATGAAGATATTGAAGAGGACTGGCCCCAGAACTGATCCAGAAGGTACCCCACTTGTTATTTGCATCTCTTCTGACTGTATACCATTTACCACCACTCTCTGTTTTCTGCCTGTCAACCAGTTTGCCACCCAGTTGACCAACTTCTGACCCACCCTGAGCCTACCCAACTTATTAATCAATCTTCTATGTGGAACAGTATCGAAAGCTTTGCTGAAGTCAAGGTTCAGTTTATTTATTATACTGGAAAGGCATGTGAGCAAACGTTGCCCGTTTTCACAAGCATCCAGTTTTGGACAAGCACAAACAATGTATGACATACAACTAGACAATCAAGGATAAGCAGTACAATACAAACAGTAAACAGGTTACAAAACAAAGACAGTTCAACAATAGCTAAAACTAAATAAAATGAGAAGTGCAGTGGTAAGGGGAAGTGCTAGATGGGGAAGAAATAAGGTGGACAGCAGGTAGACAGAGATGGGGGAAGAACGTATCCCAAGGAGGAAAAGGCATTGAGAGGCACTTTTATGAAGGTTTAATAATAATAATATTAAAATTTATTAAATTAAGCGCCTTTCAAAATTTCAAAGCGCTGTACAGTATTAGTACAAATAAAAAACATATACAAATACATATAATATAAAATCACAATAAAACTGGAAATGCCTTTCCCCATGAAAAAATCTTTAGTGCCTGCTTAAAACTCCCCACCGTCCTGCACTCCCGGAGCTGATGGGGCAGAGAATTCCAGAGGGTAGGTGCCGCAAATCCAAAGGCACATGCACCAGGTGACTTCAAATTAACCCTCAGAATCTACAGCAACCCTTCTTCAGCCGAGCGGAGCTGTCACAAAGGAGAGTAAGGAACCAGGAGCTCTTTCAGGTAATCGGGACCCTGTCCATGTAGGGCTTTGTAAGTCAATAAACCTACTTTAAAGGTGATCCACCACTCTATTGGCAGCCAGTGCAGAGCGTGCAGCAAAGGAGTGATATGAGATCTTCTAGATGCCCCAGTCAACAAACATGCTGCCGCGTTCTGCACTAGCTGAAAGCAGTGGATATCAACCCCAGGCAGCCCTAGATAAAGGGAGTTGCAGGAAGTTTAAGAAGGAGGTGGGAATGGGGGGGCTAAGATTAGGGGGAAACAGTCAAGTATGAGGGCATTTTCAGCAAAAGGAGAAGGAGAGGTGTTTCCTTTTTCCTTAAGTTATGTGTAAAGGAAGCGGTAGTTTGACAGTGGATGAGCGAAGGTAGTCGAAAAGTTTAGCACCCTCGTAAGAGAGGATGTTTTGGCCATCTGAGGTGCAACAAAAAGGAAAGGCAAAGGAGAAGGAGGAGGAGAGTCTAGTGGCCCTAAGGGGAACAGATAAAGAGAAAATGGATTCGATGCTGTGGGGGAGGAGGCCAAGGGATAGCTTTTGAAAAAAGGTGAGGGTTTTGTTATTGAGTCTGTCTTCAAGGGGAGCCAGTTAGATTGCCTGTAGAGGTCACAGTGGTGGGCAAGTCTGGGCATCCCAGAAACAAAGCTGATCATGTTATGGTAGGTGGTATGGAGTTTGTTTATACTACTCAGGGAGAGGGGCGGGTAGTAGACTACAGCGCCATAGTCAAACAGTGGAAGTAAGAAACTGGTGGTTAGGAGGGTCTTTGATTCAGAGGTGAGGAATGGCCTTGCCCTGTACAGTATGTTGATCCTTTGGTGGGCTTTCTTGATTAGTTGGTTTATGTGGATATCAAAGTTTAAGTGGCAGTCAAGGTGCAGACCAAGATACCTGAATTCATACATTATCTCTATTAGATTGCCGTCATTGTCATGAAGAGCGAAATCAAAAAAAGTTGTTTTCCGAGGGTTGGAGAAAACCATCAATTTGGTTTTCTTTACATTTATAACAAGCCCTCATTTCAAGAACCAGACGTGGAGAGAAACAAAATCATGCTGTAGCTTGTCTCATAAGGATGAGGGATCCTTATTCTTGCAAAAGAGGGCAGCATCATCTGCATACAAGATAAGTTCTGTGCACAAGCAGATTTCCAGGAGGGGGTTGACAACAAGGGTGAAGAGAAAGGGACCCAGGATGGATCTCTGGGGTACTCCATATTTTATGGGACAGGAGTTGGAGAGGACGCCGCTTATAGTGGTTTGATGGGACCTATGACTGAGGTACAGTACACACAAGGGAGCCCTGACTACAAAGGGCAACTAGAGTGTCAAAATAGGTCTAAAACAAATGGGCAGATTATATGAGCCTAGCAGTCTCCTTCTGCTGTCAGCTTCTTTGTTTCTATGTTTCTAGTTATGAAACCAGCTTATGATGTCAGAAGAGAAGTGTAAACCAGAGAGGGTGCTGAGAAGGACATTGTGGTCGATGAGGTCGAACTTTTTAGTGAGGTCAATGAAGACCTACCCAGAGTAGAGGCCATCATCGGACGCCCTAATAGTGAAGTTAGTAAATTTTATAAGGGCAGTCTTGGTGTTATGTCCTGCTCTAAAATCATGTTTTGCCTTGGTAAGTAGGTCATGTTCCTTGAGGAAACCAATGATTTGTGTAGGGACAATTTTTTCCAAGATTTTGGAAAGGGGGTCAAGGAGGAAGATGGGTCTGTAGTTGTTGATGTCATCTTTTTGACCGTATTTATAGAGGGGTTTGATAATAGCCCATTTCCGGTTCACAGGGAGAGAGCCAGAGCAAAGAGAATGGTTGAAAATGTTTGTAAGAGTGACTTCAAGGAATTTGCATACCATTTTAAGGATCCTGTAGTCTATGTTGTCATGGCCAATGTAGGTACAGGGGTTGCTTGTTTTGATAAGATTGACCACCTCGGTGTGTGAGAGGTAGCAAATATAGAATTTAGGGTGGGGGTTATTGTGGGACTGGGGGGGCAGGTGCGTAAGTAGGGGGAAGGTTGGGCTTATACTTGTCAAGATTGCCAAAGTGGTTATTAAAGGGTGTTGAGATTTTAAGGGGATCAGTGACCACTTGTCTATTAGAGGAGAGGATGATTTGCATATTGTATTGCCCTCTACCAAGTAGATCATTAAGGATATTCCATATGTGTGCTTGGCATTTCCCCATGAGCCACATTGTTTTTCAATGAGGAAGTTGACTTTAGCAGCCCGTACAGCAGACTTACAGTGGTTGCGAAGGGTTTTGTAGTGTTGGAGGAGGTGTGGGAGCCTACTTTTCTTCTTTTTAGACCATGCCCCGACTCTTTCCCTCATGTGTTTCCTGATGTCAGAGGTGATCCATTCATGGCTGTGGCCTTTAACCTGATTTTTTAATGGGGATGAGAGAGTCACAGATGGAAAGAATGTGTTGCTGAACTCATCAAGTGCTGCATCTATGTCCAATATGGATTCAGTGAAAGACCAGTCAGTAGCTGCAATTGCCTTTGTGAACTCAATAGGATTGAGTTTTTTAAACTGTCTGGAATAGATGAATTTGTGCTCACGGTAGGGAATTTTTGTGGACCAGCAGCAGTAGAGAACACTGTGGTCACTGATAGAATCAAGCAGTATCCCAAATGAGATGATGTATGAAGGGTGAGTAACAAGGATCCAATCAAGAAGAAATTTATAACCGATCCTGTAGTTGGTGCGTGTGGTGGTGGTAATGATCTGGTGGAGGCCAAGGCTGTTTACAGATTCCCTGGCCATGTTGGACTGGGAGAACAGTCAGTTGAGAGTGAAAGAAAGCATTTGACTCTGTACCTCATTGGTCTTTAATACTGAAATTATTATTATATAATATTAATCCACTTATCATACTTTGGATTACAAATTGGTTAAGTAAGCAATATCAAAGGTTTGTCATTGACGGCCATGAATCAGCACGGCTTCCTGTTAATAGTGGTGTTCCTCAAGGCTCTGTCCTGGCTCCTGTAATATTTCAGGTCTTCATTTCAGATCTATCCCAATATTTAAATTCTACCTTAGTCAAATATGCAGATGATTGTAAAATAGGCACTCCTTGCAGTAGTTCTGAAGATGTCAGTTTACTACAGAAAGACCTTGACTTCCTAGGGGCCTGGTCAATTAAATGGGGACTGGCCTTCAATATCTCCAAATGTTGTGTTCTCCATTTTGGAAAGCAGAATTGTAGAAATCAATATTTTCTGTATAACAAGATACTTACAAGGAAATTTCACGAAAAAGACCTAGGTATTACAGTCGACTCAGATTTAAGTTTTAATTTGCACATCTCAGACATCCCCTGTACAGTTAACAAAATTTGGTGGTCCATAAAATACAATATAAAATCCAAAGATCCAGGTATTCTATTGCTATTGTATCAAGCATATGTAAGGCCTCACTTTGATTTCAGCTCCCAGCTATGGTGTTCCTACTATCAGAAAGAAATTAATAGGTTAGAAAATTTTCAAAGAAAAGTCAAAAATCAATCTGCCCTGATAAAACTCTGCCCTATGAAGCAAGACTTGCTATATATAATTTAATGTCACTAGAGCTCCATAGGCTAAGAGGTGATCTACTACTAGCATGGGATATCATTAATGATCAGTCCCTCACAACAGAGTGTGGCCTAGATTTTAAACAGGTAGTGATTAACACAGGAGGACACACACTTCAGTTATTAAGATCTAGAGCAAAATCTAAAAAAAGAGCTTAATTCTTTTCACAAAGGATTGTTAAACCATGGAATGAATTACCAACAACAATTATTGTCAGTATTAATAAAAATATATATTAAAAGCAGAGTAGATAACTTTTTATTGGTTAACAAAAATTTGACCTACTAGATGTAATATAGGAGCTACTATGGTCTTTTTGCCTTTCAGCTCCATTCAATTTCTTAGTTTGATCCTTAGTAAGTAAATCCCCAAGTATAATCAACTCTTTTCCTAGGGGAAGAGAGTTCTTGAGGGCGAGAAAGGCTTCAAGGTCATTAGGAGGGATGCCAGGGGGGTGGTAGATGACACTGATGGTGATTGTCTTGTTGTTACCAAGAAGGATATTGACTGAAAGGGATTCAAGGATAAGGGTTACAAGAGGTAGATCAAGTTCAGTGGCTGACATTTTTTGTTGGTGAGCCATGTTTCAATGAGGGTAATGAAGTCAAAAGAGTTGGAAGATAACCAGGATTTGAGAAGTGTTTTTTTAGCTCTTAAGCTTTGGATGTTAAGGTGTACAATTTTGAGCCCCCTATCATGCTTGTGGGTGAAGGGTTGTTGATTGCAGATGCAGGAGTGGGTCCAGGGTTAGGGTGGATGGACCCAGAGATGAGTAGGAGGAGGAGTCTCCTTTGTCTGCTATAGGAAAGGATGGATAGTTAACGGGATTTTACCCTTGTGAGGTGTTGCAAGATAACTTGTGAATTACTCAGGATGCGGGAGTATTTGAGAAGGAGGCAGAGTTTGTTTGGGTAGAAACATAGAGTAGAGAAAGAGGAATTTAGAGGTGAGTGGGAAAAGTCAGTGTTTAAGTGATAGGAGATTTTATGTGGGTGGGAGAAGGTGGAGGGTGAGGGCAATGTGATCTGGGTAGGGGTGGTACGCAGGGGCAGGTGGGTGAGTGAGAAAGGCAGGGATGCTGTGCAGAGAAAGTAAGGCTGAGGCAGAGTGGAAGTGAAGAGTGGAAGGGGGCATTCCTCTTGGTGCAATGAGTAAGAAGGAGAGGCAGTGTAATGGCTGTGAGGAGTGACATAGTGACAGGCTGTAGTAACCCTGGAAGGTGCGAGAAAAGTTCCTATAGACTTTGACTTTGACAGCAGATAAGGACCACTTGGCCCACCCAGTCTGCCCATTTCCCTACCTATTGGATAAGCTGCATATTCTAGTTAACCAACAGCCTACTTCCTGCAACCCCCCCCCACTATAATTGCCTTATGTCTGTCCCATGCATGTTTGAATTCCCCCACTGTTTTAGACCCCACAGCCTCTCCAGGAAGGCGGTTCCATGCGTCCACCACTGTCTCCGTGAAAAAGAATTTCCTCACATTACCCCTGAGCCATCCCCCCTCCAACTTTAAATTGTGTCCTCTTGTTCTTACACATCTCTTTTTCTGAAAGATGCTACCCTCCTGGACTTTGTTGATTCCCTTGAGGTACTTAAAAGTTCCTATCATGTCCCCCCTGTCCCTCCTTTCATCAAGGGTATACATATTAAGCTCTCTCAGTCTCTCTTCATATGGTTTCTGATGTAGGCCTTGCACCATTTTAGTTGCCCTCCTCTGGACTCATTCCATCCTGTCTATGTCCTTGCGTAGATTAGGTCTCCAAAACTGCACGCAGTACTCCAGATGGGGTCTCACCAACTGTCTGCACAGAGGGATAACCACTTCCCTTTTTCTACTTGTGATGTCCCTCCCTATGCATCCCAGTATCCCCCTGGCTCTCCTGACTGACTTCTCACATTGCTTACCCACCTTTTGCTCAGAGTTTGTGTATAAATTGCCTTGATAGTGGGGCAAGGTGGGAGAGCAGAGAACAGGTGGAAGAGGAGTGAGTGGAGTAGTGAAACTGTGACACTACACAGAAGAAGGTAAAATAGGCCCTTTAAGAACTGAAGGAATACGGCTGCAGTTCTAATTTGTTAGAGGAATGGAGGGAAGGAGTTTTCAGGTGCAAAAGGGTATTTAAAGAGTGACGGGGCGGGAGAAAATTTGTGGTATAAAAGGCAATCCAGGGAGCCACAGGAGAGCAGTCCAATGGGATCGCTGCTGTGAGAAGGCGCCCAAATTCAAAAATGAAGCTGAGCAAGTCGCACCTGTGGCCGAAGGATCAGGCTGTGGTAGAAAGTTCAGGTGGGTGGCAGCTTGCTTGGGAGCCGCACCACAAGTAGAGCGCCCGGTTGGGGCAGAGGGTATCTGGGGAGAGAAATTGGAAGAAAGGGATTAATGTAAGGGAACACAGGAGTTGGGGGGAGGAGGAGACAGCAGCAGGGAGGGTCTGGTATAAGGACAAAAGAAAGCAGCTGGAGACAACAGACTGGGGAGCAGGGGTAATTGGTGGGAGGGATTACACAGACAAATCAAGAGTTAGAGAGTAGCATGTAAGCCAAGGAGTGCAGGGGACAAAACAGGTCTATTTAACTCACCTCAGAGGACACACCTGTAAATGAGCTGTCACAGCTCAGTGTGCCTTTCTTGAGCAAAAAAAAGTCTAACTTTTTATGATAATCTGACTTTGTCATATCTTCACAGAAGTAGATTTTATTATTGTCTTTGAGGAGAAAGAAGCAACCACAACCAAGACTCTCCCTGATAAATTTAAATATATAATCTATGCAACCGCTGCCCTCTTCTGGAAAAACAAGCAATTACTATCTCACACAATACAATTACTTTTTTAAGAAAATTACAGTGTGGGGAAGATATAGAGACAGTCACTGCACTAACACACTAAAGCATTAACCCATTGCACTCACCAAAGTCTTTTTTACATAACCTTGCCTTAAGAACTACTGTATATTCAAAGTGATTCTAAGTGTTACAAAGAAATATTCACAGTAAAAACATATTTCTCATTCTGGATCCAGTAAGGACTTGGCTGTGGTTCTTGTTTCTAAACATGCATGGTATACTGTAGAAAGCAAAAATATTCTGACATACTGTACTGTAAAGATAGTTTGTTTTTTTGAGCTGCATTATCAACAGCTAAAGAATGAAAAATGACCCTTATCATCAGTACAATGATTTGCAGAATACGTCATGTGACAGACTTAGAAAAAAGTCTGAATTTACAATGCACATTTTGTGTTCTAAATTGCATCAGCAAAAGAAGAATCCAGTATGGCCTCAGGGGCCTCAAAAGAATACCATTGAGGATGGGATGAGCCTGTTCTGCCCAAGAGAGTTGATAACAAAACAATGAGACTGGAGAATGACTTTGACTTGCCAGAAAAATTGAAACTAATGTCTGAGTTTATTAATAGTTACAGTGTGTCCTCCAACTATCTCATCAACATTTTACAGCTCCAAATGCAACTTTTTCAGGGTGAATTGGTGGACGTGCTATATATACATACAAAAACTAAGTAATACCAAAAATTCTTATATTTACAAGTCAGTAAATTAATGGCATGTTGTCATGAACTTGACAATGGATGATTTGTATACAGTGATCAGACCTGGGAAAATCCTAACAACCATGACAAATCAGTTACCAAAGATTAATTTGCACAGCATTTTATGTAATACTTATTCTATATTGTATATACTATTATGGGGGTATAAAA
The DNA here is from genome assembly GCA_016271365.2 of Neoceratodus forsteri. Lineage (NCBI taxonomy): Eukaryota > Metazoa > Chordata > Ceratodontiformes > Ceratodontidae > Neoceratodus > Neoceratodus forsteri. The sequence continues at coordinate 200,231,903 of CM028132.1, read as the reverse complement.
GTTTTATTTCATTTGAGATGCACTTTATTGTCCATTTACTGGGTCATGCAATGTATTATATACCTTTTGACTGACTGTATTATAAATTTTACATACTGTAACTGTGAGTATGAATGGCTGGTACCTCACTGAACATGAGCTTTGACTCAATCAGGAATTTTCCTTGCTGGATTTTAAGAATAAATCTACATACCACTTCTACTACTACTAAGTCAGTATAGTAATGTATCTACAGAAAACAAAAGGTAGTTGGATCATTGGCAGAATAAGGAAGGTAATTAAGCAATAAGACATAGCAGGGTGTGCATTATTGTGGGATAATGGTTAATCTTGGAAGTAAGGCATGAGGCAATGCAGTGCCTTATGCACCCAAGAAGTGCCATTGTCCCACAGTTAAGCACACCCCAGAGTGTCATATTGCAATTATAAAATGGTTCCTCTGATTTATATTTTAAAAACTGAGTAATGAGGTTCAGAAAGTTAAGTACTTCTGACTATAGCTGATGTGCTGGAATAATGTATGGTCATGTGATGACATCTGACCAATTAAAGGTCTTGGTTTCTCTTACTCATTTTATGATCTTCCATATATTTAATAAAAATGAACTGTTTTTTCATTCAGGTGTTCATCCTCCAATTCTGCCCAACAGCCACATTCTCAATTATGTCCTAACCCCATCACCCAGCTTCTCAGGAACTTACCTTCCCCCACCATCCTCTACCACAGGACCCCTGAGGGGTGCCCGGTCACTAGTGAGGGGCCTGCCAGAGGGCAGTCATCATCCTGCTGTTGGGGTTTTTCCATTGATTTTGGCCCCTGGCCCATGGACATGCAGTGGGCACAATGTATGAGCACCAGCTCTGCTGAAATGTCCCCAGTGCCCTGAACGTGGGGTCCCTACCCTCTGTGTGTTATCACATGCATTGCCACCCAGACACCTCTAGGTGACAGACAAGCCACGAGCCACACCATCCCCCCTCCCTTAGGTAGAGGAGCAGTCCTACAGATGCTCAATCATCCCTCCCCTGGACAGCCCCCAAGTGACCCATGTCTGTTTACAAACCTGGGTCACCAGCATGGCAGGAGGTGAGGCACTGAGTGCTTCTACTCTGCACAGCACTGGGCCGGCTTAAAATGAACTGTTTTCAATTCAGCAGCAGCACTGTCACTTGCAATGTTGGCAACCTGGGTTTAGGCATGAGCTTGGCCTGCCAGGGGGCCAGCAAGGAGAAGAGATTTGAGCATCCCAACAAACATTTGCCTCCTCTGGAGTGGGTGGTTGTCCATGATCTTCTGTGTAAATGCTTCCTTACAACCCTAGGAGCCAGGCATGATGCTGCAAGGGGATTGGGAGCTAAGTGACCCATCTGTGCGCATGCATGTTGTGTGCACATTAGAAATATGTTGTGCTACCATCCCAGGGGAGGGAAGAAAATCAGAGGAGAAAATGCTGTGGTCATGCAGGATGAAACCTAGTGACCTCGAGCCCACTTCACTTACTCAGCTGTCCACTGGATTCTTTCTTCAGTGGGAGCCTGCTCCACCCCTGAGGCCCCAGTATATGGTGCAGTCCATGGAAGGCAGGAGGTAAGTTCCAAAGAAAGTGAGAACAAGGCTGGAAGAGTCAGGCTGAACAGGATTAGGTGCTGAGGAGAGAAATAATAGAAAAAAACATTATTCTGAATTTTTCTGGTAAGTCATAGTCATTCGCTCATTATTTCTTTTCCTGATTGTAAACAGAAAAATTATTTTACTGGTTCAATGGGCAACTAAGATTGGATAAACTATTGGTTGTGCAATGTAGTACAGTGCTTGTACAACTGAACTGAATAAGTTGTTGAGTACTCTAGATAGCGCAGCACTTTTAGTACAGCTCAACCTATATATAGCGGACATCCTTATAGTTGACACCAGCTTATAATGGACAAATCCAACTTGCCAAATGCCAAATCCTATCTTCCAATGTTAAGCTGTACACTTATAACATACCTTGTAACCCTCATATAGCAGACACCAAGCTTCTCGCAGCCTCTTCTTAGCTCCTCTGTAACTCGAGGTTACCAGGTTGACACTTTCTGTGGGTGGGGGGTGTCAATCAAACTGAATCAATCGGCTGTTAGTGCCTATAAGGGCATCATGCATTGATAGTTGACAGCTACAGTCCAGGATGGCATCCAAGTGTTCAGCCATTACTCTCATTCACAAAGTGAAGACTTTGTCAGAAATCGACAACTCCTGAAAATAAACATTCATGATGCATATTTTAACATCCTGAAGTCGACCTCATCAGACCTGTTAAAGAACAAAGAATGGCTTATTTATGAATGGCATCAAAATCACTATCCAGAGAGAAAAATGAAATGGGAGGAGGAAATGGGTGATGTAGAAGAAGTCCAGCTCTAATGGTTTGTTAATGCCAGAGGCTAGGAGGCTATGATAAGCCAGCCACTGTTTTTACAGAAGGCATCTCAATTGGCCATCACAATGAGCAAGAAGAATTTCTCACCTTCCCTAACCTACATTCGTGCCATGAAAGCCAGGGTCATTGAGATGTTAGACAGCAGTGCTGTCTGCTGCCTGTGTGAAAAAAAATCTCTCACTGATGGTATGTACTTCATTAAGCAGCCATAGGACAGCATTAGCCAGGAGACTATAGTGCACTGCTTCTCGAATGCTGGCTTCATGAATGAAGTCCCCCCTGAAGTGCTAATCAGACCAGAAGGTGCAATTTCTGCTCCATTGGGAATGACTGATGAAGAATTCCTCGAATTTTGCCATCTGGGGATGAGACCTAACATGACGTAAGTGACAATGTGTCTTATATGGGGGCAGTCCTAAGCCACATAATCAGAGTACTATGAGTACCACAAAAGGATATAATGGACAAAAGTAATGCTGGACAAAACCTCTAAACTCAAACATGTCCGGTATAGAATTTGTCAGCAGAAAAGCACTGCTTGGCCCACCCAGTCTGCCCAGATAGTCCCTGCCTAGTCTGTCTCTACAGATTCTAACTGGTCTGCAGCAACCCTGTCTCCTCCCTGCCTATTTACTAATATTCCCCCTAAGTCTATCTCATGCATGCTTGAAGCCCCCTACTGTTTTTGTTTCCACCACTTCTGCTGGCAGTCTGTTTGAGGCGTTCACCTTTTGTTCAGTGAAGTAGTGCTTCCTCACATCCCTTTTAAACTTCCTCCCCCTACCTTCACCACATGCCTGCTTGTCCTACAGCTCTTTCTCACTTGAAAGAGACACCCTCCTGCAGCCTGTTCACCCCCGTGAGGCACCTGTAGGTCTCTATCATGTGCCCTCTTGCACTTCTCCCTTCCAGGGTGTACATGTTGAGATCCCTTAGTCTGTCATCATAGGGCTTTTGAAGCAAACCCCAGCAATATTTTAGTTTCTCCTTCTCTGAACTGCCTCCATGCTGTCCATGTCCTTTCTGAGATGCAGCGTCCAGAACTGGACACAATACTCCTGGTCAGTCTCACAAACGAGTGATACAGTGGCAACACCACCTCCCTCCTCCTACTGGAGATACCTTTCCCTCTGCATTCCGATGGCCATTCCAACTGCTTTGTTGCACTGCCCTGCTACTTTGAGGCCATCAGATATGATAACCCCAAGGTACTGTATCTTTCCTTCTTAGTGTCTGTCAGCAGGATAGGATAGGAACTTTATTTATATACCGCCTTTCCATGGCTCAAAGCACTTTACAGTGCAAATAAATTTAAATTGCAAACAATACATAGCAGCAAACAATAAATCTCTATTCAGATTATAAATTAAGCATACAGATATTCCACAGAGATTGGGGGAGTTTATCAGTCTCCTGAGAAGGCCAGTCCAAACAGCTAGATCTTTAGCTGTGATTTAAAGCTTTTTACTGAAGGAGCAGAACAGATGGATTTCTGGACAACATTCAGAGATTCGGTGCAGCTACAGAAAATGCTCGGTCCCCAGCAGAATATAATCTTGCTGCTGGGACTAACAGAAGAAACCAAACCAAAGAAATGGGGGGTATCAGTCCCCTGGCTCTGGAGTACGAGTTTCGTTGTTTGGTTTGTTAGTTATACGGGGCTGGCAGCCCTTAACTCGCATTCTGCCCAGCTTTGAAGCGCAGTGCTCTACTGTTTTTCCTGAGACTAACAGAAGCCCTTGGGTGTCTGAGCAGAGAATTCTGGTGCCCCGTTAATCCTCCTGATGGATTGCCAGTAATGCATTAATGTAGAGGGGTTCCAGTCCTTTTATTGTTTTATAAACCAGTAAAAGAAGTTTAAATTCAGAACGCCATCTAATCGGGAGCCAGTTCAGCTCTCACAAAGCAGGAGTAATGTGATTGATGCATCAGTTAACAGTTTGTCTGCCAAATTCTGCATGTAACTGTAGACAGCATAACTAAGTAGCTGAGAGGTCATGCTAGAGTGTGTTGCAGTAGTCAGATCATGAGGTAACGAAAGCTTGTACTAGTGTGCACAGATCATAATGGTCAAGGAAAGGGTGCAATCTGGTTACATTTTCAAGTGGCAAAATCACTTATGTTGACAGTAGTAATTTGAGGCATAAAATCCAAGTGACTGTCAAATATTACTCCCAGATTGTGAACCTCCTCCTTAATCTGCAGTAACTCTCCGTCACAAGCAGGGAGAATGAGATTTTCATTTACTGCAGATACCAAGTGGTCTATACCTACCAGAAGCAACTCCGTTTTGCAAGGATTGAGTCTCAGCCATCTTGCAATCATCAAATATTTTATCTCTGTGAAGGCCTTCTCAGCCACACACATCAGATCTCCCTAAGTGGGTCTAAACAAAAGGTAAAGCTGAGTGTCATCTGTGTAGCAGTGAAAACTCAAGCCATATCTTCATATCACTTTTCCCAGCAGAAGCATATATACTACAAATAACAATGGAGAGAGTATAGAGCCCTGCGGGATGTGCGTGAACAAGTCCTAAATTGTAAAATTATTTTAAAATAATTTTATTATTACTAGTATTTTATTATTATTAATATTTAATTATATGATTAGGACTTAGGGTAATTGGGGTGTAATACTAGACAACTGGCTCAAATATTCCAAAGGATTTTGTTTCCATAAGTGGAAAAGAGGTTTCAAACTGGATGCAAATTGCCAGCATGAATTTCCTCAGGAAAAAAAAATGTCACTTTTAAAGCCAGATAAGTCTAATTCACTATCCCAGCTGTGGCCTCTTTAGAGTGTGATATTACATGTACTCTTGAGTCTCTGCTTGGAAGAGCAGGTGACAATCTGATAACAGAGTCATGGTAACAGAATACCAAACTGTCGAACCAGAATTTACAACCAAGCAGCTATCCTCAAGAAGAAAAAAACCCTGTTTGAAATTCTCCATAAGCTTCAATGCAAGGAAGAAACTCTTGTTTGTTACTAGAGAATGCAACATGGTGCCAACATGAAATTACATCAGTGGGTAAAGAACATTTCACCCTATCAAATGCCTGAGTTTGAGACTTGTACCTGCTGGAGAATTCAAGTTATTTAACAATCTATTTTGTGTCAAAAACATAAATGCTAAAATACCGGAGTTTGGTCTTAAATGAAAGCTTGTGTCATAACAAATCCACATAAATAATTTTTGTGTGTGCAACTTGGTGCTGAACTGAAAAAATATTGTCTTAAAAGAGCTTGAAGTAAACAGACTTGACAGGTTGATGGATGTGTTTTCTTGGAAGAACAAAGGGACAATCCTTTGTAATGAAATACAATGTTTTTGAGAACTTTCCTGACCAAAAATCTGAAAGAAAAATACCTAATTCTGAAGGTGGAGACATGGAGAGCAGAATAATTATGTTGTTTTCAAAAGACTTTACTGAGAAATGATGTTATAATCATTATTAGCTCATCTCAGAAAATCACAGATGTGATATGCACTTTAAAAGACTGATTTTAATTAGCCGAGCTTGGAAATGTTTGTTTGAAGACTGCATCTTATTGCCTTCAAAAGTTATAAGGAAAATTAACTTTGAACTAAAAATTGAATCAGAGCAGTGGCAGGTGGAGTTTCAGAAGGAAAAAACTAGCTATCCTACCTCCTTTGTAAGAACCAGTCAGGACTAATGCAATAATGACCAAACCAGAAAGTGATGTCACGCTGGACCACAGGAAATAAAGCTATTTCCTGAAAGGGGCTGGTGAGTCACCTTTGAACTGAGATGCTGAGAGATCCTAAGGTCATGGAGTGGACATTTTTGCTTATTAAGTACTGTTTTGAAGTTCCCATCAAAACCAGAACAAGGGCAGAGTCTGCCTGTTGATGTCCATCAGCCAAGAAGCAAGTTTGCATTGCTGTGTTGACAATAGATTGGTCCAAAGTCCAGGATTCAAGTGTGAACAGAGTAAGAACAGTAACTACAAGATCCAGCCACTAAAATAACTTTTGCCATCCAGGAGAAGGAGAACTCACCAAGATTCTAAAATTGAGAAGAAATCCCAAACTCTACAGTTAACCAAATGTCTTGAGTATTAGTTTAACTATTTTTTATTATATTCTAATTGGACTTAGCTGGAAGGCTGCATGGGAAAATCATCTCTTAATTAATAGAACTTGGGTATACAGTAAATGCTGAAATCTAAATAATGATATATAAACATTTTTGCCAAAGAAAAAGTATTTGAATAAGTTACCAAAAGAAGTTTTGAGATGCTAATAAAACAAAGTTGTTTGAAAACTTTATGCAAGAAAAAGCAGCTTAGATTGCTTATACAACTGGATCCTTTTGAATTACTTACAACAAGGGACCTCTAAAGTTTCTACAAGAACAATCTTTCTGTTTGCAAAAGTTGCCAAACTGCAAGCTGTTTGCTTTTGTTTATTCTTGTTTATTTTTATTTTATTACAAGTTGTTATTTGTATTTATGCTGCTTTTCACAGGGTTTACAATATTATGTTACCTATGCAAGTTATCAGAAATTAGTTATGTTGTACAGGGAAAAATAAAATCTATTTTTTATATACTACAAAAGAGTGTGATGAAAATGTTATTCATGATTATCTAGAACTTTTTATACAGTGGGCTATGAGTTAGATTTGAGCCAGTCTTACATCGTTTTATATGGTTTTATGTATATTTTATGACATGGGGCAGAAGGCTAAGCTGAGTGCTTATAATAAGTAATTGATATTCCAGCCTATTGTTCTGATAGATGCCATACATGACCAGTGAGGGGGCAGATTGACAGTTTTTTTTTCAAACTCTGTTTATCGCCCCTTGCCTCTGAACTCCCTCCAGCGACCTCCTGATCCCCAGTCTCTACCTCCCAATGTGGCTTGCTATTCCGTAGGCTCCTCTCTGGCTCCGGGCATCCCCCGGGTCTACCCTCCGGGGAAGGGCCGCCCCCACCCAGGGTGCTCTTTCTCTTAGTGATGAGTCACTGCGCCGGAGAGGGGGGGGAACAGCCTGAGATCCCAAGTCTGTGAGCAGGAGTGTGGTCTCTGGAGGGAGACACCTTCACCTATCAGCGATGAGGGGGTGTTTCTTCTTTATGCAAGAGATCCCCTGTGGAGCCCAGCTGTCATGGCAATGTGCTGCCATGGCTCCACCCCTGGGCATATGCCACAACGCTGCTTTATGCTACCTCCAGCCACTGCCAGAGGTCGCTCTTTGAGCAGTCGTATCCCCGTCCCACCCCTGGGAACAGAGAGCAGCCCTGCAGGTGCTCAATATGTTCCCTACCCGCTGACCCCCAGCTCCCCAGGCTCATTCCTGAACCCAGGTCGCTGGCATGGCATGACGTGTGGCGTCCACCGCCTCAACCCTCAGTGGAACTGGGCCGGCTCAGCAGATTGACAGTTACCCAACACCACATTCTAGTGATGATTTTCCCGTAAAAATCTGAACCAGTGTAACACTGCATCAGCCAATCCACAGAAACACCTTGGGCACTCAACTAAATCCCCATAATCCACAGTATCAGATGTTGATGACAGGTCAAGGAAAACTCAAACAGACAGTTCTCCTCAATCCTTCGCAAGGAACAAATCATTCATGACCCAGACCACGGCAGTCTCCATGCTGTGGCATGAGCACAAAATGGACTGGAGAGGCTCATAGAGCTCAAATGTCTCCAGGTGTTCCATCAGGTGAATTGTCACCACTTTCTCAATAACCTTCCCTATAAAAGGAAGGTTAAAGATAGGTCTGTCATTTGCGAGATCATCTAAATCTAAATTTGGCTTCTTAAGGAGGGGCTTCACAATGGCTCCTTTAAGGCAATCAGGGAAGACATCATCTCTCAAAGAAGAATTCATAATTTCTACAAAAACAGGCACTAACATCTGCCAGTCCACCATAACCAAATGGGAGAGGGCAGGGTCTAAGATGCAAGTAGATTGGTGCATCACTGACAGCACCTGGCAGATTTCTACATAAGCAGCCGGCTAAAAAAATCCATCCACATCACCCGAGATTCAATTATGTCAACTTTATGAGCACTGCCCTGGTGATCAGCACTAGCGGAGGAGATATTTTTCCTTATCTCCACAATCTTGGCTGTGAAAAAGTCAGAGAACCACCTGCATCTGTCCACTGAACTTGGCTCTGACTGAGAGCCAAGACAGTCTGAATTAAAAATCTTATCCACCAGCTTGAAGAGAGCTGTGGGTCTATTCTTCCTAGCTGCAATGAAGGAGGAACAAAACTGTTTCCACACACTAATCATTGCTTCCTGATATCTCTGGTAATGAGAGATCAGGACACGTTTGTCAGAAAACAGACCAGATCGCCTCCAATGCCACTCAATCCTCCAGCTGCATCTTTTCAGTCCCCTCAGCTCATCATTATACCAAGGACAGCTGTGATTTCCAGGATGTGGGCAGAGGTGGACTAGCACCAGGAAGTCAGCTGCAGCAAGGACGGCTGAATTATGATCACAACCCCTGCACTGCTCCCCCTGGAGGAGGTGGCCCAAATCCCTGAAATGTCCACATGAGCCCAGAAAAATTCAGGTTCAGTACTCCTCCAGCTACAACAGTGGATCATCTCAGTAGAGGGGGAAGTATTAGTTATCTCATTTGTCCTCTCGAACCGCAGAATGGAATGGTAAGACCAGACAACTGGTTCTGCAGTTATCTGAGATAGCCACATGCCAGTAGTAAAAATTAAATCAAAACTGTGACTAGCCACATGAGTGGAGGTCTTTATATTTTGATAGAAACCCATTCATTCCATTAAATTAAGAAAATCTACCACAAATACAGATGAGGAGTCCCCCAGGCATTGAAGTCCCCCAGAATAATGAGTCTTGGAGACTCCAAGACCAGGGACAACACAAACTCAGAGAAGTCCCTGAGAAAATCTTCATCCACTCCTGCTGGGTGATAAACCAACATAAATCTACAATCCGCGATCCCAAGAAATTGAAGGCCACTGCTTCAAATAAGTCCATATGACTCAAAGGAACTCTCATTACTGTATACGAAAGGCTGAGATAACAGCCAGTACACTCCTCCCCCTCACATTCAGTGCGAGGGCAATGAGCCATGGAGTAACCCGAAGGAACCAGACCTGATGGTATTATCATCCAAACAGGTCTCTGTGATAAAAATCTGGTCAGCCTTCTCTAAATCAAATAAGTCATGCAAAATCATAGGTTTATTAACTACTGACCTGGCATTAAACAACATCTCCCTTGCAGGGGTGGGTTGGCCACCTTGCACACACACCCACAGTTCGATTACAGACAGAAAGAGGGATCTCAAGACAGCAGGGGGAGCCCCTGTCCATATGATACCTTCTTTTCCCCCCATTTCCACTTCTCCTTCTCCTTCTTTTCTTTAATATACCCAACCGTTTACATAACTTAAAAAAACCTCTACCTGCAAATCCAGCAGCCAATCTTGAAAGGGACACAACTGCTAGGGCTGCTGGGAGAGTACCTAATAAAATTAGTACAGAGGCACATTTTAAATTCTCACATTTCAATTTTTACAAAAACTGCTACCCCCATCCTATACTCATTCCCTGGGTTCCTATGTCCTAGCTGCATGATTTTGCACTTTTTGGCATTGAATCTCAACTGCCATGCTTTTGACCACTGCTCAAGTTTCCCAAGGTCCTTACACATTGTTTTCACACCCTTCTAAGTGTCCTTCTTATTACAAATTTTGGTGTCAGCTGCAAAAAGGCATAATTTCCCTTTCAGTTGTTCTGCTGTATCACTTATGAAGACATGGAAGAGGACCACTCCCAGTACTAAGCCTGGTAGCACCCCACTGATCATTCTTCCCTCATTAGAGTGAGTGTCATGAACCCCTACCCTCTGTTACCTATCCATTAACCAGTTCTTTACTCAATTCACCACTTTGGATCCCTCCCATGGACTGCTCAATTTCTTTATCAGTCTCCTATGCAGCATATTTCAAAGGCATTGCTAAAGTCCAGATAGACTACATCCATTGTCTTCCCTGATTTGTTTGCCTGATCACACAGTCAAAGAAATCAATCAGATTCATCTGGCATGACCTTCTCCCCATGAATCCATGCTGCTTTTGGTCTTGAAATCCACTGGAATCAAGATACTCTACCAAACTTTCCTTTAACAGGGTTTCCATTCATTTTCACACCACTGATGTAAGACTGATCACCTATAGTTGCCAGCCTTCTTCCTGCTGCTGCTGTAATGGGGAAGGACCACATCTGCTCTCCTCCAATACTCTGGAACCATGCCTGTTTCCAGTGAACTGTTGAATAAGGCCATCAGTGGGGCAGCTAGCACCTCCCTTAGTTCCTTTAGTACCTTTAGGCATATTACATCCAGTCCCACAGCCTTTTCCACTTTCAGAGCTGCTTCCCTCTGAAAATGGACTTGTGTCCACCTCCCCCCTTTGTTCTTGCTGCTCCCCGATACCCCTTCCAACCCCACTGTGAAGGCTGAGCAGAAGTACTTGTTCAGGATGTCTGCTTTTCTTGATTCTCTTCTGTGTCGTCTCCCCCTGCCGCCCTCCTTATCCTCACTATCCCTACCCTGTGCTTTCCTCTTATTACTTACATACCTGAAGAAAGTCTTATCCCCTTTAACTACTGTATTACTTTGGTTATTCTTTCTTATGTTTGTGCCTCTGCTCCCTTCATTGCCTTTTCTGCTTTCCTCTGTTTTACTTAGCATACCTCCATGTCTTCTTAACTCTGCATTTCCTTATACCTCTTGAATGCCTCAATTTTTTTCCCTCACCACCTTGGCCACTTCCCTAGAGAACCATAATGGTCTCCTTTTCCTTCTACTTTGACTCAGTTCCTTCATGCAGCAGCAGAGGTTGTTGACTTAATTATGCCATCCCTTATTTTTCCCCTCTGTGCCTCTACCCCTCCTTGGCAACCCCCCCCCCATGAGCAGTCTCCCATTTCTTTAAAATCCACTCTGCTAAAGTCCAGAACCCTCATTCTTGTGTGGTTCACCTCTGTTCCCATCTTTCCCATCTTAATATTAAACCATAGCATATGGTGAACACTAGTACCGTAGGGAACTGCCTACTGTGACATCTGTAATGTCATCCTAGTTTGTAAGCACAAAGGTTCAGCACTGCCCTTCCCTAGTAGGTTTCTTGACTAGCAGCCTGAGAAAACCCCTGGTAGGGAGTCAAGGATGGCCCTGCTCCTTGTCGAAGCTGTAGTTGAAAGGCTCCAATTCACATCTAGCAGATTGAAATTTACAACCAGCAGCAACTCTTTCTTACTTGCCATCCTGAAAATAACTTCCCCAAAAGCCTTGTCTAACTTCTCTCCCTCTGCTGGAGGTCATTATACAATGGCAAGAAAGAATCTTGGACTGTGATTGGTCAGTTTGGGGCTGGACCCATGGCATTATTCCAGCATGACACCACAGGTCTAGTCCAAGACTCACTGTGAACCTATAGATGAGCATTTTATGGAGCATTTGATTGATTGTTTCATCTTCTCTTAAAACCAAAAAATATTTTTCCACACAAAAACATCTTTAAAATATTTTTTTTTATTCTGTATAACAACGAGCCATCTGTAGGTAGGAATAACGTATCTTCTGTGTGTGTCGTTTGGGATAACACCACACCTGGGTCATTGGACGCACTCGGCCTGCGGCCTTGTGCCCAACCTCCCCAGGAGTGGCATTATCCCAGCACGACACACACCCTGTCATGCATTATTCCTTTAGTATACCACCTCTGTATGCATAGCAGCCCCAGTACCTCTCTCCAGGATGACTCACAGCACCTCCAGCCCTTCTTTTTCCTCTAGGTACCCCAGTAATTCTGTGGACTTGATTCCCTCCCTCACATATGGTACAATCCCTCCTCCCCACCTCCTTTTCCTGTCTCTCTTGAACAGAAAGTAGCTGGTATGGCCATGTCTTCATTGTGGCTGTCAGTGCACCACGATAAGTGGGTCCGACTATATAGTGATTGGATTGAGGCGTCTAAGTGGCCGTTCTCACTTTCAGTTCCCTGAGGGACTACCACCCTTTCAGGGTACTGGAAGCACAGGAACCCTCTTGAGGAGCCTTCTTCACCTAGAGGTGCCACAGGGTGGCAAGTCCTTGGCTAAAGATACCATAGGGAAAAAGCCCAGAAGGAGAGAGGTGAACCACCAGAAGACAAGAACGGATGGTGGGAGCAAAGAAACGAGCACTGGGAGGACACTTGTGGCATGCTTGCTTAAGTGGCACTTAATGGGGGGAGGTATGGTGAGTATCGCCCACTGCCCTGCCGATCCCCAGACATAGCCTTGCAATAGTTTAATTGAGAATGTCGGGATGGTTCATTTTAAATAGAGTGGTTTCCTTTTAGAAAATTAAAGGGGAAGTAAACATTGCAAGGTTCACTAAAATTGTGAAAGCCCATAAACAGATCTTTCAAACAAGGTATTTTACTTGCTTGTAGGTGTCAGGAGTCCCGAGATATAAAATAGTTTGCCTATCGCGAGTCGACATCTACTATGCTGACATCCCCAACAGCAACAGACACAATGCCAAGTGTCAGCATTGTACTGTCGGGGATGTCAGCATGTTTTCTTTTGGGGCTGTGCTCCCCAAACCCCCCACACACCTCTGTCTCTAGATATACAACTCAGGTGCACCACCAGTGTCTACATGGACCATCACAGCAACCCAACGCTTTTGATCGAATTCTGTCGCTGTGATGGTCTTTGCCGTGGCAGTGTCAATGTGTGGTCAGCATACCATATAAAATACCTACAGTAAATCTCTGTAACTGAATCATAGTTGTTATTTCATGAACTTGAGACAGAAAGTGATGTCACTAAGGGGATGATTAACACAACTTGCCCCTCAGTGACATCACTTTCTGTTTCAAGAGTCCATGAAATGACTGCTAACTTGATTTAATTGAAAGGCTTAAGCCTGTGGTTCAATGGCTGAAGCAACAGCCATGCCCCTTCCCCCTCCCTTTGAACTCTTCCTTTCTGCTTCATTCAGAAGCATTTTTTCTTTGCGTCCAGAGGCTCTGTCCATCCTCTCTATGGGCCTGACCTTCCCTGGGCCCTTCCCCCCCCCTTTTTTTTTGCTGTGTTTGTCTCATACCTTCCCTTGTGGTTGGAATCTGCTGGCTGTGCTGGACTGTCTGCCTAGTTTGTGTTTCTCCTGCTTCTCGATCAGTATTTTGCCTCTGGCTGCAGTCTGTCTGTGTTTCTGTTTCAGTTGTTTGTTTCTCCCTCCTGCTCCTATGCTTGTATTTGCTTTGTTTGCTTCTTTTGGGGGCTTTTCTAGCTCTAGCACCTCTTGCTTGCATTGTTATATTCAGACGTATTGCTAATCAGGCTCTCATTTCATTTTATCATACTTTCAACAATCTCTTTTTTATCTGTACTTGTCACCTGTGTGCTCTCAGTTTCAACTGCTGTTTCCATGCTGTAGCAGTCCCTGTGCTCATCACCTTAATTGTTTACACCTGCCTCACTCAGTCCTGGCTCCCCTTAGCAGTTATAATTCTGGCTTTCATTCCCCTGGCTGCTCTAGTGGTGTTATCATGACCTACTACTTTACACCTCAATCCTATGTTTGTGTTATTCAGTCTCATATGTTGCTATTTCATACTTTTACTGAGCCATTTTTTTTTACCAAAACCACAGCAGTCTGTTTCTGACTTCTACCCATACTGAAACTTCAGCCATTAAATTAGTTCTAATTTTGGGAGTTCCTACAATAAGAACATAACAGTTGTTCTTTGGTCTCATGGTGCTCAGTTTGCGGCTTCCCTGTTATTCTCATGGCCAGGGATTATGATGTCACAGTGGGGCATTGTGGCTCCAAGTAGCAGGAGCATGCTTTTATGTAAGCTATATGATTTTGCCCTGCTCCTGCCTACATGGCTTTTCAGTTATCCATGCATAAATACATTGACCTTATAGCCCACATGGCTTTCAAGATATTCATTGCATTCCATTACTGCATTGCAAATGCTCCTTAATGGAATAACGTAACTCTGCCTTAATGGCATTTGAGGTATTCATGCCAATCATATCAATTCTCTATTCATGCTACAGCCATAGCAATAACTGCTAAATCTCAATGATTCAATTACTAGCATCACAGCCTCTCACTACTTAAACACCTACCTTCTATGTCACCATTAATTTGGCTTCCTTAATGGAACTGGTTGGCTTGCTTTCTGTTGGCTTTGCTCATATCAGTCAATTATATTAAGCACCCCTATCAGTCAATCTCATCAGTCAATCATATCGGTCCATTGTATCAGTCAATCATTACTAATATCTAACCGAAGGCTGCTGACTATGCCCAGTCTCCTCATATCTAGTGCTTCATAGATGACTGTATGCTCTCATTTATAAATCAGAGGCATGCCAACCATGACCATTACTTTCTATGGCTCAGGGCCTGCCCTGCAGCCGACGATCTCATCCTGCACCTTGCAGTCCACATCTTGAGCATGCAAAACTCAGGGTGGGTCCTTCTCACCTAGCCCATAGTGGAAATGTCCTTGCTGTAGGTGGAGCTTTAGTCATGCAGCCCTATCAACAGCACCTCTTGATGTAGAATTTACGACTTCAGCCACAAGGGATGGCCTCCTTCAGCTAGCCGAATCGGGTTCAGCGATGTCTTCTACGCTATTTTGCCCACAACCGCCTCTGGTTCACGTAGTCTGTTTTTTAGTTAGTAGGCTGACTGAGTGCCTCAGGGGTCATTGCTCTCCTCCACTCACCTTGGGGATCCCACTCTTACTGCAGAGCATCCAATGTTGCAGAATGCACTCTCAACCCTTCACAGCATTCCCGTTAGAGGGATCATGAGAGCTTTCCACCAAATTGGAATATTTTCCTACCCTTGAATTGGGATTCTACATTGCAGCAACAGAGCTGTCACTAAATAAAACATCCCAAGCCTGGAGGTAAGATAATCTATGCCTTTGAGCCCCAGAGGTTTCTTCCTCAAAGGGGGTATTTCCTCTCCTCAGTGCCAGAAGTCATAATATCTAGTTACTTCAATTGTATTTCCCTAGGTTACTTAGGTAGGTTTCTGCAGTTATTTAGGTAAGCTTCCGCTGTTGGATGAAGATGGTTGGTGGCCTTCCTTTGCCGTTCTCTCTCTCTCTCTCTCTCTCTCTCTTGTGGGCAAAGAAATCTCTATATCCTGATACACTGAGACTTTGTTCTAGCCATTGCTTTAAGAAAGTACTACCAATGGCTAAAAACAAGTCCCTGCCAGCTGTGGTAACTCACAGAATTCATAAGCCAATTGCTTCCTAATCTCGTCACAAATATGACCTTCAGTCATAAATAGAAACCTTAAATTAGGCCCTACAAATGAAAGTGCATTAAATTAACTAAAGTAAGTAAATAATTTAATGTTATTTTCATTCAGGAGGCTCTCCTTACACACATACACAAATTTAGAAAATAAAGTACTATTCTGGTTTTCCTTTGCTGGTGTTTCTTTGATGACTATGAAAATTCCCCCTCCTATCCCCATCAGTTTGCCAGGCAACTCCCTGCACCTTGCCAGTCCACATATAAAACTGAGGTTATGGCACAACTTGATGCCAGTGTGTGTGTCTGTGTGTGTATGCCAGTGGAATTCTGAAGAATTTTGAATTCATGTATTCCATGTTACCATTCTGTGTGTGGGGGGGGCGGGGATTCTACTACTGGAATACCACAAATTTTTGAATTCTTCTGTTCCATGGTATACAATCACACAGTGTAAACCTTCTACTAGGCTCTATAAATAAAAGTCCATTAAATCAAATAAAGTAAGTAAAGAATGTAATGGTATTTCCGCCCAAGAGCCCCACCTTACACAGATACATAAATCTGAAAAATCAAGTACTATTCAGTTTCCATTGCTGGGGTCTCTTAGGTGTCTCTGAAAAATCCCTCTCCTATCCCTACCAGTTTACCAGATAACTGCCTTCTACTTATCTGGCAACAGACAAAATTGAGGTTCTGGTTCCACCTGAGGAGGTGCAGTTCTTTTGTGGGCTGTCTTGTACAGTCCTCAAATGGTTCCATTCTTACCTCATGGACAGGTCTCAGAGAGCTGCCACTGGAATTTATTCCTCTGGTGCTCACTCCCTGCCTTGTGGGGTACCGCAGGGTTCCATTCTAGCACCCATGTTGTTTGCAGTGTATATGCTGCCATTGGGAGATATCATCAGACGATACAGTCTGGGTTTTGACTGCTATGCAGATGATACTCAGCTGTATTTGTCCTTTCTGCCCAGACAAGACGATGCACTCTCCGTGCTAAATAATTGCCTTGCTGAGATCAGACTTTGGATGAGTTCCAGCTGGCTGAGACTGAATCCGGATAAGACTGAAGTGCTGGTAGTGGACCCAGGTCATCCGGAGGTGGGTTTGGGGGCTGGACAACCATCAGGCTTATTACTTGGTGGTATGTCGCTCACTACTTCCGATCAGGTGCGTAGCCTGGGCATTATTTTTGATGATGGTTTGACCCTAAAATCTCAGGTGTCAGCTGTCGTCAAATCCTCTTTTTACCATCTAAGGAATATCGCCCGGGTGAAACACCTGGTTCCTCCGGGTGATCTTCCAACACTGGTCCATGCTTTTGTCACCATCATCTTGTGATTACTGCACCTCTACCTAGGCTACCTGTTGATATGCGCCACCTGCAGCTGGTGCAGAACGCAGTGGCCAGGCTTTGACTGGAACTCTAGAACCAGTCATATTACACCTGTGCTCTGTGAGCTGCACTGGCTGCCTGTTTGGTGGCAGATCACCTTTAAGGTTGGTTTGCTAACCTTTAAAGCCCTACGTGATCAGGTACCTGGTTACCTGCAAGATCTCCTGGTACCCTACTGCCCCCTCCGTCCTCTCCGTTCCGCCAACAAGGGATTGCTGGAGATTCCCAGGGTACGATTGAAGACATCTGGATCTCGTGCCTTCGCTTTTTCAGCGCCAACCCTGTGGAATTCTCTACCTCGTTGGTTGAGAGAATGCCCAACTGTCGATAGATTTAAAATGGAGTTAAAAACGTATTTATTTAATTTAGCTTTCCCTAGTTATGGATGATCTGTTTTAATGTTTTTGTTTTAAATTTTCATCTTTATGTATTTGGTTTTTATGTACAGCGCCTTGGTTTTGAAAGGCGCTATAAAAATAAAGTTGATTTGATTTGATTTGAGGCCTGTGTGTATGTCTTTGTGTGTGTGTGTATCAGTGCAACTCTGAAGAATTTTGAATGCATGTATTCCATGTTACCATTCTGTATGTGTGTGGGGGGGGAGTAGGGGGGTTGCTTTCTACTACTGGAATAATGCAGATCTTTGAATTCTTCTGTTCCATGATAATCAATCACACAGTGTATGGAAGGACAAAAAAAGACTGATGACTGACAGCAGGGCCGGCTTTAGGGTTTTGGGGGCCCCCAGCAGAATTAGTGAAGTCATGGGGCCCCTCTACTTGGCCCACCTTTAGCCCATGTGTTTTACTGTAGCCCATAAGTGCAAGATTTTATTGGTGGTGATACGATAGGTGGGGAAAAATGGGCAGACTAAGTGGGCCAAGCAGTAGTTATCTGCTGGCAAATTTTAAATTTCTTTGTTTCTGTGTATAGTTTTAGTATTACCAGTAGTATTTTAAAAAAAAATTAGGAGGACACAGCAGTGTCAGTTCTTGGGGGCTGCTCTTCCCATCCCATCCATTGCTGCCTATCCACCTCATATTGACTGGATCATAGCTTGTTGAGGTATTTCATGACATAACCAGAAGGATCTGCACAGTCCTTTACTGATGTTTTAAAAATATATTAAAATAAAAAACGTTTAAAAATAGATAAGGTAAACTTCTTTGGTTGAGGGCCCCCATGAGCAGGGGCCCCCAGCAACCGCAGGGTTCGCTGGTGCCTAAAACCAGCTATGACTGACAGGTGAAAAACATCTGAGCAGGGACTAGTTTCCATTATTTAGCAACATTTGAGCATAATTTTTGTGGGTTTGGAAACTTTTACAGTGTTTGTTTTTTAAAAGTTGCTTATGGACCCATTTTATATAGGCAGTAGGGCACTTCATGGATGTTGGTTTTACTAGGTTTACCCCATGGTCAGGGGCTCAAGGCCTTGTGCCTTACAACTCCCTTGACCGTGGGGTAAACCCTCTACAACCAATGCCCTGTCGTGCCTTCTGGCTTAATTATTAGTCACCTGACACTATTGCAATTTTTGTAACTAGTGCTGAGCCTCATGACAACAAAATCTTTACATTATTAGGAGACAACCAGTAGGGCAACTCAGACCCTGAAGCATGTTCTACAAGGCACTGGTAAAACAAGGCCATCAAGAAGGACTCAAACAACATGTCGTGATATTGATAGGGGTGTTCAGACTGACTGCACCGATAAAGTAGTATGTTCAGTATCTACTCAAAGTGAACCTCCAGTGCAAACACATGAAGAACCTGACTGTGCTTTAAGTGAGGATGAATCTCTACTTGATGATGACAGTTCCAATGATGATCCACGTGATAACATCCTGGATCCTGACTGGGAAATGGATTCCTCAGATGAAACAGACAGTGATGACTGTACAGATGATCACAGTGTGGATATGTAGGCGTTCCGTTAATTTGACCTTTGATTCCTTTGGGTTGCTGTATTAGTAGAATTTACAGTTTGGTACAATACTGCGATCGCTTCACAATGCACGGTGATAGGTATCTCCCAGCAACCGACCCTTATGTATCAACAATGCTTCCCCCTGTGTGTCATGCCATCCTATGGTACACATCATACTTCACCTTTGATAGTATTGTTATCGCAACACACTGACGTTGAGTGTATCTGCAAATGGGGGGGGGTTATTTGTAAATTATGCTACATATATGTGTATTGATGGTGATCCCACCATTTGGACTGACGACACACAGTCCACTGACACAGGCCCTCCTGGACCTTCCTCCCATCATCAACCACTGTGTCATATCTCTAGTGGGTACACAGCCACTTCTGCATATTGCATGATTGTTCAGCTTTGTGCATGTCTCTGGTGTGTTTTCTTAAATCCATTTTATACTTGTTACTCCTCTGGACACCTGTGTATTTGTGCAAGTGATGAATAAGAAGGGGTAAATGCTTGCCTAACATAATGAAGTACAGTACCAGCTCCAACAACCTGAGCAGTACCAGCTACCCCATTTCCATATCAGCACCATTGAGTTGTCAGTAGGTGGCAGCCAATGGCTGAGATGGCCTTCCTCCACAATTGGGGTGAAGGGTGGAGAGCTGACTGTCAGCCAGCAGACCCATGGTGGCAACACACAATAGACCATCTTATTTCACTCTGTGAAGAACATAACCACTATGTGCTTGACATACAGGTGGAAATTTTATTTTATTGTCATTAGGTCCGAAGAGCTAATGCTTGGAGCATCAGGTCATGATGAAAGAAAGTTTTTAGTGCTTGAAAGTGCATTACTTGTTCTACTCCAGATGTGCTTAAGATGCAAATCCAGTTGTCATGTATTCCTAAGAACTGTCATGGGCACCTTGGTAACCTTGGAACAGATATGTGTTAACGGGCATCATCTTACATGGGATAATCAGCCTCGTCTTCAGTCTCTTCCACTTGGGAACTTAATGGTAGCATCAGGTATATTATTCACTGGAGCAAGTCCATTTCGAATCCTTAACCTCTTCAGACATCTGAAAGTCCCATGTATATCTTTGCATACTTTTCGTAAAATACAGTCTAGTTACCTGGTGCCAGCTGTAAGATCTGTGTGGAAAAGGCATAAAGAACAACTAATTTCAACTTTTTCTGAAGCGAACACAGTACTAGGTGGGGACACATAGTGCTGCTCACCTGGTCACACTGCAAAATATGAACCATACAGCTTAATGGACTTACTGTCAGAGTAACTGGACTGGACTACTATGTGTCAGAGTAGTGGATATGCAGTTGATCCAGGTAATACATAATCAAATATGACATTTAATACATTTCACTGTATTTATTCATATCTACTGTACTTTCAAAGAGAAAATTATTACAGTGTGATATTGATTTGCGGGACTATTTCTATGTTAGTGTAACTGTTGTGTTTTACAGCATTATAACTAGGGTCTAAGAAATACTACTGTCTGATAGGCTGTAAGAATTGTGACAGCCTTACAAAAATCACTGTGAGGTGTTTGAAAATGTATTCCACTTCTGATACCTAAATGGGGGTGGGGGGGGTCAATCTGTGTAGTGTCCTGGAGAAGATTAGCTCCTGAGATAAGCCTGATGGCGGAGGCTAGGTTGCCCAGTGCTGAATGGGATCACAGATGCAAACAGTGGGCTGGCTAAGGAAACAAAATATTGAAGTCACCATGAATTATATAAAAAAAAGTCCTATTGTTTACTTGATATTTGAAATTTGAAGAATGAAATTAGAATGCCATATAAAAAAGGGATTGCTGGTTTACTTTTTCATTCCAGGAGTAATGAAGCACACAATTCCAACTGCATGGAACTTGAAGGATTGAAACGAGGGCTGGCCACATTAAAGTAGCAGGTGTCACAATTAGCAGCCTCACCACTGATCGTCATGAGAGTGTGAAAAAGTTTATGCGCCAGGAAGTACCAAGCGTTATGCATTGCTTTGATGTTTGACACATTGCAAAGGGTAGGTGACTGGTCGTGTTAATTAATAATACTATAAAATTATAAAATGGGTCAACACATCACAGAATCCTGAAATGATGGCACTCAGCTGTTGGCATCGTACCACGATATCAGTACATGGTTTAAGTCATCTCTGTATGAACTACCTTATATTATGAAGCTGATATATGGAATGCACAACTCTGATTTCCAATCATTAATGTAAGCAACACAGAAAAAAACCACACTTATAGAAAAAGTACTGTACAATGCTAATAAAGATAAATAATGGTCATGATAAGGGTTCCAGTTGTGGAAGTGGTTTGGAACAGTGTCTTAAGTGGTTATTACAAAATAATGTAACTGTCAGTGCATGACACTGGAAGCTGAGATTGCATGTCAGTGCTGGTATCTAATGAGACCGTGATGTTGCAGTGGGGCATACTACTTGCTATAGAAGTACTAAATAGTGTAATTTTCTGTTGGTGCAGTATTAGTCACCTACACATAGTCCAAATAAATTTTAAAAAAAGTACAATTTATCAACCATTTCATTTTAATCATTTTTAATATATAAGGTATTAAGAAGAAGTTAGAAGATGAGAGGAGACGAAAATATTATGTGCAACTGAAGGAGTGGACACAATTGATAGGTAACCATGTCTACTGGGTGACATCTACCAGTTGAGGTGACCTGATTTCTGCAAAATGGAAGGCAATAAGCAATCACATTGCAAACATTCACACTGGCTATAGTTATCCATACAACGAATGCGCCCATGGTCCGCTTATAGAACGGTTGTGGATAAAGAAAGGTTAGTGCAAGTCCAGTTACCTTTCTGATATTGTAATTGTCAAAAGTAATTTGTCATTGCATCCTAATATCCACACCAAAATATTATTCATGGGTAGTAAACCGCACAAGGAGCAAGAGGCCATCCTGTGCAATAAAATGCTGTGTAACAATGTCAAAAAACTTTCACCAGCAGAGCAGATATCTGCACTTGAATCCTACCACTGGATTTTAATGTTTTTTGCACCCAAGAGTCTGCATTTTTTAATAACTGCATGGAGGCAAGGTGTGTTTCCAAAGTCGTAATTATTTGTTGTAGAACGCATGATAGTTTTGGGGAGTTCAGTAATGCATTGCATTAAATTGTGCCATTGAAATGTTTAGGTTACTCCATTTTAATGAAAATTCCTCCAGGGTGCAACAGCTGACAGAGGCAGGTAAAAAAAGATGGAGTGTGTTCTACCCTAAGTCCTGTGGTGGAGCACCGGTGATGAAGGCAATACGTGTACCACCAAGTTACGGCAATTACATTCAATGCGATTAATCAGTCAGTTTTTCATTTATTAAGGCAGGAATGCATAGACGGATGCATAGTACAGTTATACTTGTAAAACTGTATAACATGCATTGTAAGTTCTGAACACACCACATGCATTGTTTAGATAGGATGTGTTGACAAGTGACTCCAGAGATCACTAGCAATCAAGCAATAAGGCATACCCATGAATAAGATTAACAGTCTGTTTATCGCCACCTGGGGGAGTAATATGGCATGAGTCACAGCCGAGTTCAATATTTCCCCTATGAGGTGATACGCTGATTGTTAGTCTAACTACTGTGAGTGCCTTGCTGATGTTATAGAAAACTGATTGTAAAAGAGAAGTGTTAGAACTGTATCTTTTGAATGTTTTCTATATTGCGATACCAATTTTTTTATATAGCAGTTCAGCCACAAACTGTTTAACAATGCAGGTTCAGAGTCAAAATGCATAATTCCTGTTATTCCACAGTGCTAGAAAATGGAATGCTGACATGAAGAATGTGTGTACATGACAAGTAATCACTCTTCCTACCCCTCACTGCTTGCAAGATAATTCCCTGCTCCTTGTCTTACAACATATGAAGTTGAGGTTCTGGCACCACCTTTGGCGTGTGTGAACGTGTGTATGCACCAGTGGAACTCTGATTAATTGTGCATTCATGTTTTCAATGGTACAACTCCGTGTGTTCATTTGTTGGTGATGGTGGGGGAGCATTCTACTACTGGAATAGTGCAGAGCATTGAATTATTCGATTACATGCTAAATAATCACACAAAATACTGAGGCCCGGATATTCAAACTGCGCCATTCTGAGGCGCAAGCCCTTGCGCTGCTCAAAATAGTTGTGCAGGGGTGTGGCCGGGGCGATATTCAAAGGAGTTGCGCTATTGAGCAACTCTTTGAATATCACCCCAGCCACAGCCACTGTGCATGGCGCAGTGGAACTTGCGCCACCGCCAAGTTGTCAGAGTTGAGCATTAAACTTGCAGTGGGCGCCAAGTACCATTCGCATGCGCCAAATTCCGATATTCAAAGGTGACATGCAAATGGGGCCATAATTCATAGCAAAGCGCAGGGGTGCCATTTGCATCTATTTATAGCCCCATTTGCATGCCATTAGCATGTAGGTCGCGCCCGATCCCCGAGGACTTGCGCCTGGCCACCCTGCCAGGCAGCAGCCGTCGAGACCGCGCACCCTACGCTCCAATCGCGGGCAGTATGTATGAATACACTCCCCACAATCTCCCAATGCCCGATCCACGGGCAGTATGTGAATACACTCCCCCTCAAACAGCTCGATGCCCGATCGCGGGCAGTATGTATGAATACCTCCCCCACAATCTCCGATGCCGATCGCGGGCAGAGCATTAAACAACCCATTCCCATTGCCGATCGCGGGCAGTATGTATGAATACACTTCCTCCCCAAACAGCTCGATGCCCAATCGCGGGCAGAATGTAAACAACCCCCAGTGCCCGATCGTGGGCAGAATGTAAAAAGCCCCCAACCCGAATATCTCCCTGGTGGTCCAGTGGACCGTAATGCCGATCGCGGGCAGAATGTCAAGTTACAACCCCCAAACATCTCCCTGGTGTCTAGTGTCCCCCACCCCACCCACCCACGGCCCCTCCACCTGCTCCCCGGCAGCCGGTGGGCGGCAGCATCCCACCCGCCGCCTCGCCGCTCGCCGACTGACTGTCCGGTAAGGCTGCACCATTGGTGCGAGCTAGAGCGTGCAGCTCATACCGTACATGACAGTCTAGATTTGTGAATGATCATCAAATCAAATTGGACATCGGGAACAGGTTGTTTCATTCACAAATCTGGACTGTCATAGGTGGGCTGCACGCCATCGCTTTAGCTCTACTCATCGCGGGCAGCAGCCCTACCGACAGCCGTCGGCGGGTGGTGGGGCAGCAGGCGGGTGCGATGTTGCCGCTCGCGCTGCCGGGGAGCGGTGGAGGGGCTTCGTGGGTGGGTGGGTGGGGGGACACTAGATACCAGGGAGATGTTTGGGGGTTGTAATTTGACATTCTGCCCGTGATCGGGCATTACGGTCCACTGGACCACCAAGGAGATATTCGGGTTGGGGGTTTTACATTCTGCCTACGATCGGGCACTGGGGTTATTTAATGCTCTGCCCGCGATCGGGCATCGAGCTGTTTGGGGGAAGTGTATTCATACATACTGCCCGCGATCGTGCATCAGGAGATTGTGGGGGATGTATTCATACATACTGCCCGCGATCGGGCATTGTGAGCTGTTTGGGGGAGGTGTCTGATACATACTGCCCGCGATCGGGCATCGGGAGATGTTTGGAGGTGTCTGGATACATACTGCCCGGCATCGGGCTGGTGGGGGCAAGGGACTGAGTTGGGGGCCAGCCACGGGTGGCAGCTGCTGTGTGCGCCCTGCAATCACAGCAGCTCTCACTGTGGTGGCCCTCACTTGATCCTTTTTTGGCTCATAGTTGTGCAGGCGCAGGTTAGTTGCGATGATCAATCTCCACAACCCGACTGAATATCGGGTTGCGCAGTTTATGCATGGATCCTCCTCCTCCTGTTGAGCATGCATTCATTTGCATTGCGCTGTTGCTTAACCTGTTTTCAGTGGCGCAACTGCCTCCTGCTGAATATCGCAGAATGGCGCAATGTAGGACTTGAGCATGCGCAACCCTGTTGCGCATGGCGCAACCCTTTTGAAT
Organism: Neoceratodus forsteri; assembly: GCA_016271365.2. NCBI lineage: Eukaryota > Metazoa > Chordata > Ceratodontiformes > Ceratodontidae > Neoceratodus > Neoceratodus forsteri. Next base: position 200,206,778 of record CM028132.1, on the reverse strand, counting down.
ATCTGGGCCTGAATGTAAAAAATTGCAGATGACTTACAGGCGAAAAACATTGGTGGAGGTACTATTTTATATATCAATCAATCAATCAAATCTTTATTTATTCAGGCGATCATCATTGAGCAAGGCTCATTTACAAGATGGACCTGATAAGATCAAGGTTCGAGTTGATGCAAAGCAATTACATCACATACTTATGAGACAGTTATACATACAGAAGAAAGGAAAATGTTATTTATAACACAATAATATACAGAGAATTCACATGTTAAAGCTTGGCTAAGAGAAAGTTAAACTAACATCTACAATATGTACAGTACACATATATCTCAATGAGGATCATGACAGTCACTCACATAATGAGTACAAGGATGCTGAAGGGAATATTGGGTGCCATATACTGGCGGTGTCTGACTGGAAGGAATATGCCATATGTGATTGGAATATGGTTTTGTGGGATGACTATTCTTTCTCTAGCGATAGCAGCTGCATTTTTCTGTGAAGAAGATATGTAACCCTGTTATGTGTATAGATATGTGTATAGATATGTAACCCTGTGTTATAATTTTGTTTTGGGCTCTGAACACATTTAAAGTTTTAATTATTTAAGACTAGCCCATGGGCAAATTTAATATTAGCAATAAGTCCCTCTGCGAATGTAGGTAGTACGAGGTTTCACCTATGAACAATGTGGCTGTAGGATCTTAGCTTTGCCTGGTGCAGTTGTACAGAACTGACCTGGTTGGAAACATAGTACAACCAACTTACCGTTATCTCTTATTGCTGAATTCACTGTACTAGCTATGTAGAAGAACATATACTTGTGTGGTTGACACACCCATCAGGTGATTCAAGCAACCAAAATTGTGTCACGCTGTACATGTGGAAGTCAGGCCATGATTCGTGTTGATGCAGCAAGTCACCACCACTGTCAACCTTGTCACATATTGCAAACAGACCTACCAATGATATTGGACATTCATGAGAGCATTCAGATGTTCATCAAAACATACTATGTCAACTTAAGTATTGTGAAACAGCATGATATACAATTCCTCATATACTATTTCTTGAACTTTATTGGTTTCCTTATATATTGCCTCTTAGGTTATATGAATGATCTTCTCAATGAGGTTATCTCACTAAGGTCAAGGTATCCGACCTATGAAAGTGCCAGACAAGCAACCTTCAAGTTGGTGCCAAAACCAATTGCTGACAAATTTGAGAAAGAAGGGAAAGATAACCTTGTTAAACATCACAGGAGCAGGTTTAGCAAGTCCTCACTTTATTCAAGGTAGTACTGCTCGTACAAATAACATACAGTGGTCAGGGATCATTAAGACAAGTATGTTGGCATGCTACTGGTAGGGCACTTAATCCATTATGTGCTTGCTTTTGTACTGGGGGTTTGTTGTACTGCACTTATGATTCAAGTAAGAGTGTAAGTGGACATTTGTTTCCTATTTTCTCCTATATCTCTCTCTTGAAGTACTTCTACATTTGTAATTGCTTTATGCTCAACACTGTGGACCTTTCCGGCATTTGTACTCTGTAACACTGTTTGCTGTTAACTGTTCTACCCAGGACCTTCTTAACAGTGACATAGTATGGTGTTGTTGGGGGTTCAGTCAACAATCCTGGTGCGTTGTGGTGCATGAGGCCACAGTTCGAGTGTCCTAACAGCATACGTGGTATTGAGTAATCCCCAATAACACCATACCCTATCTTATATTATTGCACTTATTATATTGCTTATTTGAAAAATATATTTTTTTAATTATGATAGTTTTTGTCTGCGCTAGAAAGATGAGAAATATAATTGTATACCGCCAGCTTGTCAAGTAGCCACAACTAATTCAGTAATATGTCAGTGATGTATGAACAGAGAAATGCTAGAAATATAGTTGTACAATGATTTTATGCATTTCTTGTCCATAACATTCTTTCCAACATTCCAAAACATGCTTTACTATGCCCCAACCACCAATACACACTCCTGCGAACTGTTCCATACGGATGTGTGCAGAGTGACAGAGCGAGGTACGCTCACTATAGTGTATGTTGGAACATTGTTCTAACTCGTTTTTTATCTCTGCTGAAAAGTTGTTCAGCCACAGATAAAAAAGTTGCTAGAACGCTGTTCAGCCCATTCGTGCAGAACAGCGTTCTACTGATTCTTGAGAAAAAGCTCGAGCTGTGCTTTGAATTGAAGCACAGTAAACTGCCGCACATCAACACCATGCCAAACTGTACCTGATATTGAAGAGCAAACTAACCAACACAAACCAAGACTGTGATAAGCTAAAAAAATGAAGGATCAACCAGATATGCTCAAATAAAGAACCACCCGCTAAATTACTGTTACCTCCACCATGTTGCATTCCCTCGCCAAGCTAGACATCCAGCCGCCATTTTTTTTCTTGAAAATCCTTCCCACAATTTAGTGACAGCCAATGAGTGTGTGTTGGCGATAGGATGTGTCCCTGCAACCACACAATTAATACTATAGCAACGTGCTCCTAGATCCCGAAATTAGAAACGAACACAGCAATCTCTTTTAGAGTAAAACAGTATAAAAAAATTTGAGGGGCACCATACACTATAAAAAATACTGGATGGTCAACTCTATACTCAACCAGTGTGTTCAGCCACCACAGGGTCTGATTCCAAAGGACCTCTTGAGCTTTGCTCTTGAGGTCACAAGGAATCAGACCCCTTTGTGGCAGAACACACTGGTTCTGCTAAGTTGCCTATTCAGTATTCTCTATTTCTATAACTAGCAGACAACTCTCCGCTAACGGTACTGGCTGATTTTGTGGCAGAATACTGAAGGGCAGCCCTCGTATTGCTGATCCACCCATTTCAAAGCTATCACCACATGAGTGTGTCTGCTGGAAGGCTGGGGGTGGTGGTGTGGGGGCTGGGGAGAGGGTTGTGACAGAAGTCATGGCAAACTCTCAGAGTCAATTCAGCGTTGTTTTTAACTGATGCCTACCCATTATCCTTATCCTGCATGATGCAGTTCTAGGTTTTCAGAGTATGGACGTGCTATGCAATTGTCACTCAGTGTTTGTCTCATTTCTTAACCTTTTCAGCACATTATCTACAGATGTGGATGGAGACGCGTGATAAGTAATGTCTGGGAAGTCGCGATGAGCAAGACTGTTCTGCAGCATTTATCTGTCTGGTGTTTAGCTACTTTCAACAAAGGGGAAAAAAATTACACAGGCAGCATTATTGACAGACTGCAGATATGTTGGGTTAAAGCAAGTTTTGATTGTTTACACTGCAGAAGTCATGTTACTAAATGTTGGCTTCACATACTAGTAAGACAGCAAATTCCATCCTTTAGTTTTCTCAGCAATACCAACTTCAGCTTAGACTTGACTTGGGGATGTGGGCACTTTATGATTTTGTTTATCCTCCTTAAGTAGTCATCACACAACAAGGGTGTGTAGAAAAAAATCATAACAACACAGTTACATATGTTATAGTTTTTATACTAACTGAGGATTGCTGTTTAAAGGAAAAAAAAATTAACCCTCACTAACCAGCCATGCTCTCTTCCTGAAGTTGGGAATTCATACAATAAAAAAAAAGGATTCAGCTTAGCGTATCCCTTAGTTATCTTCATGCCAGAAAAAAATAAATTATTTTAGTGTGTAAAATGTGTAGTGGATGCATGGCTAAGAGCCGCAAACTGTTTAACGTTAAATAAAAATGTAGACAGGCTTTGTGCTAGCTGCCCATACTGCTCGCAAAAGGCCCTAGCCTTTGGCAGTTTCTCTGGGGACCCACTGAAGACCTCTTTTTTAATGATTATACACAGTTGTACTCTGCATCATATAGTGCTTTCACAGAAGGGAGAGAGGTTAGTAAAAAAAGAGTAATTGGTTTGATACTATTTTCATCAGCTGTGCATTAGTTACTCAATGTGTCATGAAATGCCGTAATGGCTGGGTTTGACATCAAACACAGTTGTTACGGTGTTTGAAAGTAACCGAGTTCAGGCTGATATAGGGGCTCACCAGTTATAATTCCTACATTCAGTTCTTACAGTGAGGTGGTGTGTTTCCAGTCTCAGTTGGGTACAGGCCACTTACACTGTACGGTTCATTATCCATCCATATAGAAACATAGAAACAGAGAAATTGATGGCAGATAAGGACCACTATGCCCATCCAGTCTGCCGGTATACCCTATCTTTGTTAGCAGCCACTGACCCTACTTGGTCATCGGCTTTAGCTTGTCCTACTACTTATAGGATTCACTTATGCCTGTCCCATGCATGTTTAAATCCCACCAATTTGTTTGCTCCCACCACCTCCTGAGGCAGGCTATTCCATGCATCCATCACCCTTTCCATTGAAAACAAATCCTCACATTTCCCCTTATCCTGCCCCCCTCCCAATCTCATATCCTGTCCTCTCATTCTTGTACCTTCCCAATATACATAAATGTCACCCACCAGCACCTTGTTCATGCTCTTTTTGGGACTTGAAGGTTTCCATCATATCTCCACATTCTCTCTTCTCCTCCACTGCATACATATTGAGGTCCTTTAATCACTCCTCATATGTCCTCTGGTGAAAGCCCTGCATCATCTTAGTTGATTTTCTCTGAACCATCTCCACCTGTCTACGTCTGTATGAAGATGCAGTCTCCAAAAGTGCACACAGTATTTCAGATGAGGCCTCACCATTGTTTTGTATCGTGGTTTCACTGACTGTCTCCTCATGCTAGTGATACTTCTCCCTATGCACCCCAACATTCCACTGCCCCTCCTACAGTATTTGTACTCTGCTTGGCCACCTTTAGATCAATGTAGTTGATAACCCCCAGGTCCCTTTCTTCCCTTGTGTCAATCAGCAACTCCACCCACAAGCTGTGGCTCTCTCCAGGGTATCAGCGTCCCATGTGCATGATTTTGCACTTCTTCACATTGAACCTCAGTTGCCACACTTCTAACCATTTTTTTACACTTTCCAAGGTCCATCCTCATTTTCTCCACCCCATCTGGAGTGTCTACCCTGTTGCAGATCTTTGTGTCATCTGCCAACAGGCAAACCTTCACTTTCAGCACTTCCACAATGTCACTAATGAAGACATTACATAGGTCTGGCACCAGGAGTGATCCTTGAGGTACCCCACTGGTAACCATTCTCTCCTTGGATTGGAACCTATTTGCCACCACCCTCTGCTCCCTGTCCCATGACTACTGATACACATACAGAATGTCTTATCTACTCTCTTCACCTTTTGTGCTAACCTTTCCTATGTCTGCACCTTTGTGCTCCTAACAGCTTTCCCTGCTTCCTTCTGACAATTTAGGTGCATCTCCCTATCCTCCACCTTCTGAGTACCCTTAGTTTTTTAATGCCAACCTCTCAGCCATTGCTCTCTCTGTGACATCTTTGGAGAACCATGGTGGTTTCTTCCTTCTAGATCCCAGGTAACCTTCCACCTGGATTTCTCTGATTCTGACTCCATTGGTTAGTACTAGGTCCAGAATCGTCCTGCCTCTTGTGGTTTCTAGTACTATCTGCCTTAGGCCTATCCCCAGCAGTGAGTCCAAGATGTCTCTGCTCCTGGCTGAGGCAGCCACCAAGATAGTCCAATCCATGTCTGGTATGTTGAAATCACCCAGTAGCAGTACATCCCTTTTTGTTGCCATCTCATGTATTTCTTCCACTAGCTCCCCTATCTGCCTCCTCCTCCTCCTCCTTCCCCTGAGCTTGAGGTCTGTACATCACCCCTGTGTGAATTGCTGTGCCATTGCCTGACTCCAGGGTGACCCACAGTGCCTTGGCATCCCGTCTACCCTGTACTACAGTTGTCTGTATACCTTCCCAGACGTATAGCCCCCCCCCTTTTTTTTGCCATCCCTATCCCTCCTGAATAGAGCAGAATCTAGTATGCTTACCTCCCAGTTGTGGTTTACGATGACCCATGTCTCAGTTATTGCCACTATATCCAGGATAGCCTCTGACATCAAGGCCGACAGGCCTGGGATTTTATTTCCCGGGCTGCGGACATTTGTATACATGGCCTTCCACATTTTACTGCATGCCTCCTTGTATTCTCACTATTGCCCTCTTACCTCTTCCTAGTAAATATTACTTCCTTCATCTGCTGTCTCACTTCCTCTGCTATCACCATTATAACCAGTTCAGGTGTACTTGCCCACAACTTCCCTTCCTTATCCCTTTTTCTGGCTGCTCTAAACTGTGGAGGTGGGCGCCTTGAGTCATCCGCTCTCATCCCCCCCCCCCCGGCTAGTTTAAATGCTTTTTCCCTCTCATCCTTTCTTTCCTCTTTTTCCCTTCATCTTTACTCCGTATCTCTGTCTGCCTTCTTTATTTGTATTTGCCCTTTGAAATGAGTAACACTTTAAATGGTGTGTTAACTTAACTCACTTGGAGAGGCTTTGTTATACATCTGTGGTAAGCCTGTTTCCAGTTTAGTTTGAGGAAGAATAACTCAATTATGATCCTATAAAAGCATTGTAGGCCAGGATGGGTTGGACTGGGGAGGTTGGGAGTCAGCTAACCTCCAGTCCAAGCAACCAATTAATCAACCAATCCAGCTGCTAAACAGTGAGAAAAACAGCATTTTCACTCTAACACCTTGAACCAGAATGCAGAGAGCTTCCAAATTCGCTCTCCCACTCCAGTTGCCAGAAGGGGTGGGGGGAGAAGAAAAAAAACTAACACACAAAAGTAAACTTTTCAGCCTAAAAATAGCTCCATAACCAACGTAAACTTTTCAGCCTAAAAACAGACCCTTAGCCAGAGAACCAGTTCTGTTTTGGCCCTTGATCCTCTGAAAAGCCAACAATATAGAAGTATAATCAAAATTCAACAATGGTTTCTTATCTGCCTCCCAGATATCCGTCTCTTCAGGTAACATTCATGAAGCAAACGGCGTGGCTCTGTTCCTCTCTCCGGTGTGGCTGATCCATGAGCGCTGTCTCAACTGCCGAGAGTTTTTAATCCCTTGGCTTGGCATGCTTTTAGAACCCCCTGTCTGGGATTCCTTTGTCCTAGGTGGGGGAGGGTGGGCGTGAGCTAACCTCCGGTATAGAAACATAGAAGTAGCAGACAGGAAGGGGCCTTCTGGCAAACCTGGTCTGAACTAAACATTCTTTACCTGCTTTGTTACCATATATAGTACTTTTTCGCCCGCACCCCACCCCCACCTCCACATTATAGTGAGGTTAACTATTGTCTACCACATGCAAATTTGTGCACTTCTACCATTTCAGTGCATACCGCCTCTGCCGTATGTTTCAGAAGTGCACAAACATTTGGGTAAAGAAGAAATTCCTCACATTCAATCTGACATTTACCCCTTCCATGTTCGAATCATGACACATTGTACTTGTGTATATATTTATAGTATATCATACATAGTACATGGAGAGTACTGGATGGACCACTGTGCACAACCTGAGTGGTTAGCCACATAGGGGTTCTGAGTCACTCTGATTTCAAGAGCGAAGTTTGAGCATTACATGAGAATCACAAACCAGAGGCGTCAGAACACGTTGACTGTGCATAAAGGTACTCATCCTGTAGTTTTAATACTGTATAGTATAATGTGAAATGACACACAACAGTTCAGTGGCATTTAGAATGCAACTCACTTGTGTAGTCTCTAGAGGTTCCAGAATGCTATTGCACCACATAAGGGTACAATCACATTCCATGACCTTCGAACTGTGGTACAACTGCATTTTGAAAAGGATTTAATTTGATACATAGCAATGCTAGAGTGTATAGTAGATCATTCTTCTGTATAGAATTCCATCCATTTCATAATGCTTTTGCACCACAGCTCAAGGGTCAAGGAATGTGGTTTTACGCTTATGTTGTACAACAGCATTCTGGAGCCTCTAGAAACTGAACTAGTCAGTTGCATTCTAAATGCCAGAGAACTGTTGCGTGTGCATTTTACATTATACTGTACAGTATGTAAAATACAGGATGAGCAACTTTATGCACAACCAATGTGTTCTGACGCCTTAGGGTTCTGATTCCCATGAACATCTCGAGCTTTGCCCTCGAGGTCCAAGGGAATCAGAACCCTTCGGTGGCAGTAGACACTGGTGATGCATATTTGCCCATACAGTATTCTCGATATCTGTATCATGGAAACTTAAAGTAGTCTGTGAATAGCCTTGAATTACTTGAAAGTTTCCATCATGCATCCCCTTTACCATTTATCCTCTGGATTTTTAATTTCTCATTCCTTGAGTCTTTCCTAGCTGCATGTTGGATGAGAGCCACACACCTTTTGGGTACACAACCTCTGTACTAATCACTCCCAACATATGTCCTTGAGATGGGGCCTTAAGGACTAGATAAAGTACTCCAGGTGAGGCCTCACCATCTATGTATACAGGGATAGCACCAACACCTCATTCTAATGGGGAATCACTCAGCCTATGAACACCAGCATCATACTTGTATTTCCCATATTTTTTTATTTTTGTCGCTCCCACACACCCGACGGCCATCTCCTTCGGAGCGCCAGTGCCTACCTGCCTCCCTCCGACCTCCTGCCACCTACTCCCAGCCCCAATTGCAGCCTACCTTGGGTAGCCCGGCGTATCCCTATGCCAGGAGGGTCCCTCTCTTCTGGGGGGGAATGGCCTTATGGCTGACTTTGCATCCCAGGTGCTGCGGGGCTGGATCCAGGCTGGCTCTGGGGCTTTGGGCGGCAGGGGCCAAGGCGCTTGTCATCCAGTCGGAACGGGGTGTAATTTTCCATTTTCTGTACCCCGGCTACCACAGTTCTTGGCCTTGTGTAAACACGCAAGGTATTCCTGGGGCGGGGGCGTGCCATGGGCGTGTCGAGGCACCACGTCACCACGTCCTCAAACTCGCCACCAATCTGCCCACAGGTCCCCAGGCAAATCCCACCCTTCCCCGGAGGGAAACATCCAATGAACGCTTATAGAACCCCTCCCTTGCCAGTCTCCACTCCTGGTACCCGGGCTCAGGGCATGAACCCAGGTCGCTAGCATGCCGAGCGAACCCCCTTCGCTTCGTGCCATGGAGCCGGCATATTTTTCATATTGTTTAGGTACTTTCCGGTCATCCAATGAGAGTAACTCAAAGGTTCCTTGCATGTTTTGATGTTGTCAACATAATTCTACCATAATATCCCCCCCAAAATGAGCTTGAGTAGGTCCTCCCTTATATTCGGCACTCCCCACGACCACACTCATGCACATGCCTGTGTATACCCTGCATTGCATATTTCAGTTTCATAAACTAAAAGGCATACAGTACTTTCCCTTCTTGTGTTCAGACAGAAAAGACACTTCACGCAATGTCTGTTCAATGGTTCTTTACTTATATATGTACTGCTACAAACTGTTGAAACCATAGAATGGCTATATCTGCTATTTCTTTTTTTTTTAAGAAACACACACACACACACCAAAGAAAATGACATGAAGATTTTATTGTTTCTATACTCGTAATATGTTATATAATGTTATGAAATCAATAACTGTTTTGTAGTCTGCAAATAGAAAGGAGTAATCCCAGTTATCATAAAGTCCAATGGGGGGGGGGCCCTTTAAATAAATCAAACACTTCCAAGAGTTGTTATTAACCTTCTTTATTCTTCCCTCATTTAGCATTTGTTCATGGAGCTTGTTCAAAGGGTTAATTACTTTAGAATGGTCTTTTTTCTATTAATACAGAAAAGTTTTTCGAAACATTTTACTCATTAATCTATATATTTAAAATTTGACAGTTAATTTTACAGCATTTGCATAACACTTATGGCGTTCTCTATCGTTATCAGTGGTAATTAGTTTGTTTCTCCTACCCTGGTTAATTGCCTTTCCTACTCTCTGATACTAAATAGAGTCAATGACATTTTTTTTGCATGTTGGTACATGCTAAATAGAGTCAAATACATTTTTTATGCTGGTATATGCCTACTGACCGCACTATTGTCTACTGCCTGTCAACATTATCCTGATGGCCTACTTCTCTCCGACCACTGTCTGCTAAACTGCCCTGCTCTGTCTTGTGTCAGAACCTAAGTCTTGTACAGGTGTTGCTCATCCTGCTGGCTCTCCTGTCTCAGCCCCTGCTAATAGAGACCTTAACAAAAGGAGTACGGCCTCACTATACCAGACTCCTGACAAAAGGTGTAGCGCCTAACTATCCCAGTCCTGCTACACTGTCTGCTCAAAACAACCTTGCTAGTATTTACTATTATATCAATCCTAACCCCACTTCCACTGCTTGGTTGTTTGCTGTCTAAACTCTGTCCTCGTATAACTGTCGACAGGTGGTAAGTGTGTTACAAAGGCGAGGCAGGAACTCCTTCCCAGAAATAAACCCTCAGCCCCCTGCGCCCATAGCTGGTAGCCTTGCATTGCACTGGGCAGGCCTTATTTTATTTACTTGGCACATACCAATAACAAATCTCACTAACTTCCTTCCAGCCTTAGTACATCCATCTCCTTCCTTCACAGCAGTTCTTGTTAGCTGACTGATAATTATCTCACAGGCTAGTGCTATGCCTCCAGCCAAGATGTGGACGTGGTTCCCCTCCCATCCATCTAGTGAGGATAGGGATACTCAAATATTAAAGGTAGAGAGGGTACTAGCTGTCATCCGCAGGGATATAGGCCTTGTAGGTCTTATAGTGGGACTCTCCTTGTTGCATATGGTCACCTCCCCCCCAATAACACTGCGTGACAATTGGGGATGGTCGTCCACCTACGAGGTCCCCGACTACACCTTCTCCAATATCCTTGTGATCTCTGAAGCGCACTGCAGTGTTACTTGCTGTCTAGATCTTCGGTGCCTTATGTATACAAGCAGGGTAAAGCTAACCCGTGCTAAAAAACTCCCAGGTTGTCAAGCACAGAGGAGGTGGTATTCCCCTGGCCTCTCCATTTGCACTACTACTGGCCGGTGATATTGAAACCAACCCTGGCCCATTAAATCTGACCCACAAAATCCCTCCCATATGGGGCATGGGGGTCTAAAAATAGCTCATCTTAACATTAGGAGCCTGCTACCTAATCGTGATGAGCTATTAGCATGGGTTGCACTCTATAAACCCGACATCCTAGGAGTGACGGAGACCTGGCTGAAGCCCTCTGTTCCTGACTCTGCCTGTGAACTCACTGGGTATGAATTCACCCGACTGAACAGAGCTGGGGGCAAGGGGGGGGTGGCATACTAATCTACCATAAGAGCCACTTAAAAATCTCCCAAATTGCCCACCAGGATTCAAACGTGTCCCCCTGTGAGTTGCTACATGTGCTACTGCTACTTGGGGATGCAAAGAAACTGCACCTGGTGTGCACCTATAATCCTCCAAGAGGTGGGCTACCTGGATTAACTCACCTCATGGACAAAATTGGTCCCAAAGTCAGGGATAACGAACTCATAATCCTGGGGGATGTAAACCTTAACTGGGATAGTGGTAATGTTAAGCAGTTTGAGCCTCTGCTTGCTAACCTTGCCCTGACCCAGCTCATCCAGGAACCAACTAGGCAGACAGCAAATGGATCCTCCAGCACCCTACTGGACTGGATCATGTCTAACCGTCTGACAGGATCTCATCAGCGGGTACATTATCTGACTCCATCTCTGACCACTCACCCAGTTTTCTGTGTATGGAAAATTCCCACCCCAAAATTCCACACAAAATTATGCATGTCAGAAACTACTCTAGATTCGATACTGAGGAGTTCCTGGAGGACCTAAGAGTTACTGACTGGTCTGGGGTGTATGGTGCCACTGACCCTCGGCGCTCTCTTACTTCCTCTCCACCTTTGGGGCCTTGCAAGACAAGCATGCTCCCAAGGTCACCCTAGAGGGTGAGGGGTCCGCCACCTCTGGTTAAATGGGAATCTCTAGCCCAGATGCAGGAGAGAGATAAGTGTTGGGCTCGTTCCAAAGGTACCAGTGATCCAATGATTATTCAAAGGTACAGACACCTCAGGAACAAGTGCAAAAAGGCCATCAGGGCAGCAAAGAGTGACTTTTGCAAGTCTGCCCTACTAAGCTCTGCCAGTAATCCCAGGAGGTTCTGGAGAGATATTAAATCCCTTGTAAGCGGATCCTCCCATCCAGGGGTTACGGACATGGTCATAAATGGAGTCTCCTGCAATAATCCCCATACTATTGCCAGCTCCCTAAATAATCATTTCTCTGACCTCTCTGCCTTCTCAACTCTCTTCTCACCTGATGAGGCTCTGTCCCACCCCATTTCCTCCACTCTGCTGGAGGGTCGCCCTCCTCATCAGATGTTCCACCTCAGGGCTGTATCAGTTCAGGACTTGCAGAAATGCCTAGCTGGCCTCTCCCAGTACTCCAGTCCTGGCCTAGACAACCTGGAGCCTAAACTCCTTAAGCTTGGTGCTGCACACATTGCCTCACCAGTAGCCTTTATCTTCAACCTATCCCTTGGTCTGGGACCATCCCAGACATCTGGAAAGAGGCAGGTTTGTCCCTGTACTGAAGCAAGGAAACTTAAACTGCCTGACAATTATTGACCGATTGCCATTCTCCCAACCCTTAGCAAGCTCCTTGAAAGGTAGTGGCTGAGCAGCTTTCGGAATATATCCACTCTTATGAACTTCTGTCCCCAGCCCAGCACGGCTTTCGTAAGGGACACAGCACCACCACAGCCTTAATCTCGGCTTACATCAAGTATCCGACAGCCAAGACCAGGGCAAACTCTCTGGTGCAATATTTATCGACCTGTCCAAAGCCTTTGACCTCGTTGACCACAAACTGCTTGGTGCACAGTTGTGGTCACTTGGCCTCTCCCCCCATGCCATGAAATTGCTAATGGGTTATCTATATGGCAGAAAGCAGCGTACCTGCTTCAATAAAGTCCTCTCTGAGCCCCTACCGGTGACCTCCGGAGTGCCTCAAGGCTCGGTACTGGGTCCCCTCCTGTTCTCCCTCTTCATCAATCAACTACCCATGGTTACTACCAGCTGTAGTGCCACCATGTATGCAGCTGATCTGGTAATCCTGGCTCACTCCCAGAATGCCACTACCCTAAACCAGAACCTGACCAATGACTTTAACAGGGTATTGTCATGGATTACTAGTCACAAGCTGGTCCTGAACCTGAAAAAGACACAGGCTATGCTCTCTGGCTCAATGGCTAAAATCAAAGCCTCATCGGCCTGCTTACATGTCACCAGGGCAGATGGATCCTCACTACCCATAGTGAGCTCCATCAAATATCTGGGGGTAACACTTGACCCCCAACCTGACATGGGTAATCATATCCTTAACATCTGCAGGGCGGCAAACTGCAAACTGAGTCTGGCCTATAGGGCCAAGTATAACCTTACACGGCAGCCAGGCTTGCCCTAGCGTAAGGTGTGTTCCTTCCTCCCTCAGCTATGGGCTGCACTATTTGCTCCTCCAAAGACACATCTCACCCAGTGGTACACTGCTTACAATAACATTTGTCATTTTGCCTTGGCTGCCCCCCGACTCACCCACCGTTGTAAGCTATATGAGAAACTCTGCTGGCTCTCACCAGCTAGATACCTTGATTTTGGTTTGGGATGCCTCTCTGGGAAAGTGATCAGAACTAGCACCCCCCAGGGGCTGGCCCGGCTTCTGCCTAAACTGAATCCAACCCCCTACCAACTTAGGTCTCTCACATCAGGGATGCTCAAAGTCCCTCCTACCGGGACCCTCATGGGGGAACAGGACTTTGCCATAAGTGCGCCTAGACTCTGGAATTCGCTGCCTGTGGATATCCGAGCTGCCCCCTCCTATCTGAGTTTTCAAAATTCCCTGTGGGATTTCCTAAAACTAGCATCAGAGTGTGACTGCCCCAAACCTTCCTAGAGTAAAGTGTCAAATTGTTTTGTCTGAACCTCCCCAGGGTGTCTACATTGAATTCCTGGAGATATTTTCCCCACTGTATCAATGACTTCTGACTACTCCTGCCTAAAAAGCCTTGGGCATTTTTACACCCATTATTGCTCCACGGTCATAGGCTAACCATGACATATTGTACCTTGGTCACTTGGTAGAAACTTGTACTACCAAGTGTTTCTGTTTCTGTCTAACATGTGTGCATATTTAGAAAAATGTGATGAGCTGTATATACCTGTCCGCGATCCAACTAGCCTAGGGGGTGTATACGACAATGTTATAAGTTATATTATGACCAATCAAGTCCTTGAGCCATGCTCCACTCCTATGTATGATGATCTGTATATATCTGTCAGTTGAACTAGCTAGTCTAGAGTGTATAATCTGAAATGTGCTTACTACTATATGTTTCCCCAGTGTCAAATGATGTATTTCCCACATGTTTGTTTACTGTGACAAAAAACTGTACTCTCTTTGCCATGTCTCCTTGACTGTTGTTCCTCATGTTGTATTCTCCTGGGTCGTTCCTGAAAATAGGCATAATACTTGTCTAGTGTACTTACCCAGTAAACAAAAGCTAAATAAATAATTTTTTTACTTTATACAATCCATTTTTTGTATAAGGCTTTCTTGCTTTTGAAAAACTTCCCTGAAATGACACTAAGCAATTTTGGTTTGTTACCAGCCCACTAGATCCCTATGCTGATACAACATAATTTTTACAGCTGCTTAAAAAGAGCTTGACCACCTTAGTAACCAAAGCAGTGGATTTACCTTAACTGCATTCAGCACTCATATGTTGTGTGTATTTTAGTCTGAAAGATATAACATTTGTATCCATGTTTTTAAACTGCATCGCATACATAAGGCTTTTTTTCATTGTTCTTTTTAGTTTGCAAGCATTTAATTTGGGTTTAGACTTAACTGGGCTGGTTCGTTTACCTTGCCACCACATGCTGCCTTTGTTTAAACAAAGTATTCCCTATACTCTGGGATGCTCAAAATGGCTATTGCAGCCCTAGCTTGCTGTGCACCACCGTTTCAATGTTCTCTTGACCCTGTTTGGAAATTCCCGCGGGATGACATGATGATGTCACTCCGACGCTAACGCGCATGCACGAAATTGGCTGCTGCACAGCTGATGTGCCTAAAGCACAGCCAAGGGTTTTTTCAAATGGGCTCATTGTTGTATTCAGCACAAGATCTGTCTTTGTGGGCTTAATATTGTGATTCACCCCATGGGAATTTCCAAACAGACTCGAGGACATTGAAACATGGATACAAACTGTAATGTCTTTCAGATTAAAATACACATAACATATGAGTGTTGAATGCAGTTAAGGTAAATCCACTGCTTTGGTTACTAAGGGGGTCAAGCTCTTTTTAAGCAGCTGTAAAAATTATATTGTATCAGTATAGGGATCTAGTGGGCTGGTAACAAACCAAAATTACTTTGTGTCATTTCAGGGAAGTTTCTCAAAAGCAAGAAAGCCTTATACAAAAAATGGATTGTATAAAGTATAAAGGCATGATAGAGAATGCCATAAATGGTATGCAAATGCTGTGAAATTAACTGCTAAACTTTAAATATACAGATTGAAGAGTAAAATGTTTCAAAAAACCTTTTTTTGTATTAACAGAAAAAAAAGACATTCTAAAGTAATTAACCCCTTGAACAAGCTCTGCAGATGAGTGAAACGTAGGAGAAGAATAAAAGAAGATTAATTACAACTCTTGGAAGTGTTTGTGATTTATTTAAAGGCTCCCCCCCCATTGGATTTTATGATGTGTTTTTGATCCTGTGGGGGGGGGGCCAAAGAAACTTTAAGACTTAAATTACCCACTGTCACAAATGCGCTCCGCAGGTCAGGCCCTCTGCTCCCACAGTGACAACCTCAAAGTGCAATAGTGCATACAGGAGACAAACAGGGTAACCCTCCTGTCTGTTCTGGGTCCGAATCACCTACCAGCCTCGAGTCCTGGGATCAAATGTGAACCTTATGCTAACATACCCAGTTAATAGGCTCAGATATATATATTCTCTTTGGGGAAATGCAATATAATCCTTCACCCAGTGGCACCCAGCCAGGTTCCCAGAATGTACCCTTACTACTCAATATGAGACCTAGGTATATTCTTACCTTTTTGCCAAATAGTAACACATCATTTTTGAGCTCTTAACAGTTGTCAGAATTAAACACTGGTTCAGTATTCACATACAAAAGAAAACTGAGAAACCATAGGCAGAAGTTCAAGGAAAATATTGTTTACTAAAAAGTGTAATTGTAAAACAGGTAAAAGATCAAACACAGAACATATACATCAATAACTTACAGTCAATAAAATAATTCGGAAATTACAGAACAAAGAAAGACACCTGCAAAATACTTAAAAGTGCTTGCTTAGCTAGATATTACCAGAAGTGCCTGTTTTAAGTTTAGAGACAAAAGTCTCACCCCTCTCTAGTCCAGAGATAAAAAGCAATGTTTCCCTAGATGCCCGACCATTTCAAAATCCATCTGCCCACCCCCTTGGTGAGGTCACAGTTAGATCCTCCAATAAACTTAAATACTTAGAATCAGTATCCAAAAGCATGTATGTTACAACTGGAAAAAATCTGTAGTTAGCAATTTTTAAAATATGACAGTCTTTCATCAAAACATTCCCTTTGATGTCTCCCTGCTGGTTTCCTGATTTGCAAGAATGATCTCAGGTTTATGACTGTAACAAGAGTCTGTAACCAAATTGTCTGTTCCTACAGGATCATAAAATTTTACAATGTCTTATCACTTGACATATGGCAGGAAGCCCTCTGTTAAGTCAGGACAGGAAACCTTTGATTACTTTTCATCCAGCCAGCTTTTATGACAGCTTGCTGCTTCAACACACTGTCACCTCTGAGGTCAAAGGTCAAGCCTCTTACACACTGGCTGACTTGTGTGCCAAGCAGACAGTCACAAACACATACGCATTGATTTAAAATACAAATATGATACATACAACAATAAGCAGGTGGCAGAGCATCACACCCACCACCTACATTTTGAAAGTAATCCTGGCTAGTATTTTATTTCTGTTGTACAAGAAAATATTACTGTAACTGATTATTAACTGGAAAGATCAATACATTTTTATTACCATAAAACAAAAAATAAAATCAATCACTGTGTTCAGAATTAATATTTCTGTGAACTTGTGAATAAAACATAGTGCCAAAACCCAGTGTAGTGTTTGGAAGGAAATCTGTGGCATGTTACATGCACAACACAAGATGGTAAGATTTTCCTGTTTTCTCTACCAATCCTCTGGAATATCCAGAATGTGAATTTGCGGTACGCAAGACGATGATACAGTCTGGAAAAGGAAAAAAGAAAGACCAAAATAAGTTATTCCGCTTACTGACAAAAAAAATGTAGTGGTTGGTTGTGGTTTGCAAACTTCAGTGAACCACGAAAAACTTGAGACAGAAAGATATGATACCGAAGGAGTCAATGGCAATAGGTGAAATTTATTGGCAAGGATTGCGTACATGGGTGACGTGGATTAACAATCCAATGGGGACTCTCTCACAGTCTGTGGAAGGAGGGTAGAGTTCAGTGACTTATCACAAGGCTGGAGAGTACATTCCTTATCACATTCAGAAGAAACAAACAATCAGCATGAAGTGTATGCATGGGGTAAACAAGCTATGTAGCATTCCAATTAGCAAGAACAATGTGAAACAGAGAGGATAATTGATTACACAGAATGGAAAATGGGGGGAGGAGAGCACATTACAAATAACTGTCAACTTACAGTATGAGAAACACTAGTGACACTGTGTGTGTGTGTGTGTGTGTGTGTGTGTGTGTGTGTGTGTGTGTGTGGTGGGATGTGTGAGTGGAGGGTGGCAAATCAGCATGATGTACAACATGACAGTGTTACAGTCATGTCATCTGTTCAGCAATGGAGTCACAGGGATCCATGAACAGCAGGAATGATTCATTTGAGGGTGGCTCCATTTCATACAGTGAAAGCGGTGAAAAAACAAAAAAGAAAAACACAAGACTGATCATCACACATATCACCATTTGTGAACAGCTTCTATTGTTCACAGATTTATGTGAAGAGAACTTACTGATAAACATGATAGACATAAATTAAAATATGACCATGAGACATTGTAGGTTCAATCAAGGATAAAATGAAGATAAGTACATACTGTTAAGTTGTTTCATCATCCCCCACAGGACCATCAAGGTAGATGAACTCATACAATGCTTCCTCAAGGATATATTCTTCCAAACACAAGGACCGAAAGCCGGGGTGATCAGTTACATAGTTGATGTAGGGAAACTGTTCGGTTTTAACCCGAATAGGAACATAGAAGTGACAGCATCTACACTCTTCCAGTGTTGGCATTGGTTGATACACAGAGTAGGTGCACCTGCAAGAATGACAGAAGTTAAAAGAAATGTAGGGCTATGCCCATAGTTAAGTGGGGGAAGAGCTCCTCCCCCACACCCTATTTAAACTAGCAGGCCACGCACCACCCTTCTTAGAGCAAGTCGCACTCGCTTGTGGCATGCAGGTGCTCTGGCTGCACTTTCTCCTCCGTTGTTGCCTCCCCTGCTCCCTTTCCTGCATTTTGTTTGCCCACCCCCCGTCTGCTGTTTGTTTTTAGTTTTTTTTTTGTTCGTGGTGCTTTGGGAACTTGCTGTTTCCTCTCGTCTGCTGCTTTGCTTCTGCTTGCACTGCCGCTGCTCTGCAGTTCTTTCTTTCCCTGCCTCTGCTTTCCGAGCAGCCGTTGCCCAGCAGCCGAGTTTCACACTGTCTTGGACATTTGTTGCCCTAACCTGGAGCTCTGGACCTTCACTTCTTGCACCACTGCTTCCTCTAAGTTGGCCGACCAAAACCTCTCCTACCGGAGTTCCTTTCTTGATTCTCTGGGATACTGCCAAGCTGAGCCAACGAGTGTACATTTACTTCCTGACTCTGGGAGCTGCTGTCACCTCCTGGGGATAGCAGATGTTACTAGCACACTTTCAGTGGCTGCACCTGTTCTGTGGCATGCATCGTCCAGCCTGAATCGCTCTCATTTTACTCTGGGCATTTTCTTTGGTTGTCTACATTACGGCGAGTTGCTGCCCATTATTGCTCTTTGTGTCCAACAACTGGGTGTATGGCGGCTGGCTTGCATTCTCCGTGCCACACTTGACTTGCACAAGGAGCTTTGTTGCCACATTGCTAGCTTTGTGCTGGACCGGTGCCTTCCATGAGTTACTTGTGCCATTTCAAAGACTTCCGCCCCTACACCATTATCCAGTTCACTGTTGTTGTACCACACTGGGTCCACTCGTACTGTCAGCAGCATGCTCCTGCTTTGGGAGTCTGTTTCCTATACCCTGCTGGATGTTCCATATTTCCATTACGTTTCATAGCCTGTACTCGCTGTTCTCTCCTACCCTGTTCTCTCCTTGCTGCGCCATGCTGTTCTTTATTTTGGGGGGGGGGGGCTGTTGGATTGCCCTCATCTCAGCCTCCTCAACTACCTATACAATTCAGTCTGAATATGTGGCCATTACAAGATACCTGGACATATAGCCATCCTGATTTACCTACACTCCATTGGACTAAAGGTAACCCACCTGTGCTGATGGCTTTACTTTCAGCTGTACGATGCTGATACCAGTACCTTGAACTGTAACTGGATGTTGTTATGACTTTAAAAGTGGTAGGGGTATTCATTATGGGTCTTAAGTACCATACTGGACATTCATTGTGCTGCCATCATTTCATATGTCTGCCACTCAGCTTTAGCCCTGGAACATCTATCCAGCCAGGCAGCCTTCCGTGGTGGCTCTGTTGTGCTAGCCTACATGGGGTCTAGCTTGACCTACCCTCTCATTCCGCCTACCTACATGGGGTCAGACTGTACAGCCGGCTATGCGGGGCTTTCGCCTGGCATGCCTTCTGCTCCCATTGCCCTCCAGGCTCCTGCAGCTTCCTAGCCTTCATGGAGTTTAAGCAGCCACACTCTTCTCACCTTTCCGGTAGACCTATGTGGGGTCCAGCTGCGCATGCTTGCTTATGTTGGGCTAGCTGCCACTCTTTACTTACCTTACCACCTGACCTCACATGATCCGGCTGTATGCTAGCCTTCCTGGGTTTCACTACTATTTCTATGTACTCACTGGCTTGCCTGCACAGTCAACCATACCTCCTACAGTTCATCAGCTGACCTACCTGTGGTCTAGCTGCACTTCCTTATATCATTGGGCTTACCACCTTTCATTCCCATGGATGCTTCCTACAGGGCTGCTTCATTTATTCAGACCTCTCCAAATCACGCTTCCTAAAGCTTCTGCCTTCCCCTGGATTGTTTCTGGAGGTACATCAAGATATTCGCCTCGATCCTCGGATGCTTCTCGCTATGTTACTTCAACCCTTCAAAGTTGCTACCACTGTCACCGCCTGAACTCCCTGCTGAGCTCTATTTCATACTGCCTTCATTGGTTTAACTCATGCTTAAGACATTGATCTACTACAATTCAGGATGCTTATTACCTCTGGTCAAGTTGCCAACTCATCCGCCCAGGTCTTCACTGCAATCTTACCATCCTCAATCTTCAGGATATGACAGTCTACAGCACCTTTCACTGCTCTCGTAAGTCTGCCTTAAACTACATTACTACTCCACACCGAACTGACTCAGGATATGCTACCATTTACATACTATTTACAATCTATTCCTTACTACTTCGCTGCTAATTCTGCATTACATGCAGTTCAACATTACTATTACCTCATCTACCACTGCTATGTAACCTGCCTCGCCCTAGGGCCTGGAGATTTACCACATCGCACTTCGAAAGGACCCGCACTCTTGTGGCCTGGAGGTCCCCCAAACTTATATTACTACACCATATTTACCTATTTCTCAGACCTGCTTTGCCCTCTGGGCCTGGAGGTTTAACCACTTCTACTCACCTGCGCCAATAGCTTTGGTGCCTGGAGATTTCATTCTTCCGTATGCCTGCCTGCTGCCGTGCCTGCCTGCCACCATGTTGCTAGTCTAGAAGCTCCTTTCTACCATGAACACACATCCAAGATTGATTAGCCATAAGTCATCTATACTTTGAATGCTTTTGCCTTGCCACTTCTATCACATGAATTACTACTACACTCCTACCAGGACACTTACAATAGTTGAGCTTATCCACAAGACTTTCCATCTCAAGGTTTATGCTCCACAGCTTCTTGGACCCTGTGATATGCTACTTTATTCAACTCACCTTCTTCAGCTATCTCCATTTATGACTCCTAAGCTCGACTGTTCAGGACTCGTCTGAATATTCTGCACAAGTCAATTCTAGCTATGGTATCATTCTGGCTTTGAAACGTAGATGTCAACATTGTTACGCAACCATCTGGATCCACACGAAGCTCTCCGATTCCCTTGCTAGTACCATTTCATACCCCTAGCTTTACTGTACGTAATTGCACTACCAGCTCCCAGCTACTACGTCTGCATCATGCAGCTTTACTTACTACTACAATTGACCTATGTACAGGTCCACTTATTTACATTACTTGCTCATGCTGCCTGCTTCGCCCTTACAGGGCTTAGAGGTCAGCATGACTAACTCACCAATTGAAATCTACTGCGCTCTTCGTGAGCTGGAAATACATCTGACCTACTGTATGTCTACCTATTCACTACGATCTCTACCTACTTCACATACTTGCTTCCTCTCCAGATTGGAGGTTTCTACTGCTCCGTCCTCCTGATCACGCAGCATATGCCAGTTCTTGTGCTTCATCGCCACGACCTTCATTTGCTAACCTTGCCATGCAGAACTTGACCCAATGGTCCTCCTTCTAGTCATGGATGCTGAACCTTGATTCCTGGATCTCCTCTGTGCAATCATCCTCACCTGCTGGAGTGCTTCACCACCTGCAACTCATCGCTTCAAATTCCTCTACCTTGGATTCCACTCTACTTCATTCCGACCTGCTCATAGTTTCTCGAACATGGAGTTTACTAGATGGATGCTTGCTTTTTCCCTGACATGTCACGATTCAATACGTCTTCAGTTCTCCATTTCTCTGGATTGGGTTCTACAACTTGGGGTTCGGATTAGCTGATTACAATATTTAGGATTACTCTTCTTTAGTATGTCCAGAAGGACAGACAGGTCAGTAGTCATGGGTCCTCAGAGGTTCCCCCCAAGGGTTTTTTTCCGCTCCTGCATGCTACTGGTCACACTCTCTGGAGTTGGAGGAGGTGATCATACTGCTACTCATATTCTTGGGGTGTCTTCCTACTCGACTCCTTCATCAGTCGGATACAGAACAATCGTTGTTATCATAATTCTTTTGTGGAGGGTCTCATAATACTGGACTAAGCTTCCTCCCTATAGGTGGGATACAGAGAAAGGCCAAACAAATTATCATATCATAACAAGTGACTCATCAGCTCATGCATCTAAGCACCTTGCATATATATTATCCAGTTCATATGTTCTATAATCACTGACTTGCTCATGTCTATGCTAAAGTACCTAAGCACGAATCATTTCATACTACTAGTACCCTGCAAGCATTATCCTACTTACTGGTCTGGCCTCTGTATCCAAGCACAACCTACAGCATCCAGCTACAGTATGTAACATAAGCACTGAGCTCTGAACCACAGTTAAATGTAGGACTATGCTCGTAGTTAAGTGGGTGAAGAGCTCCTCCCCCACACCCTATTTAAACTAGCAGGCTGCGCACCGCCCTTCTTAGAGTGAGTTGCACTCACCCACCATCCTCCCCTGACACCTCCTCCTTCTGCGGCACTCTTATCTCACTGGGGGGGTCTCATAATACTGGGCTAAGCTTCCTCCCTACAGTTGGGATACAGAGAAAGGCAAAACAAACTATCAAATCATAACAAGTGACTCATCAGCTCAAGCATCTAAGCACCTTGCATATATATTATCCAGTTCATATGTTCTATAATCACTGACTTGCTCATGTCAATGCTAAAGTACCTAAGCATGAATTATTTCATACTACTAGTACCCTGCAAGCATTATCCTACTTAGTGGTCTGGCCTCTGTATCCGAGCACAACGTACAGCATCCAGCTACAGTATGTAACATAAGCACTCAGCTCTGAACCACAGTTAACAGACTGTTAGTACAATATGTAGCAGAAAGAAACATGGAAACATTCAAGTTCCCTGCAGACAATGAGCCTTTGGCACACACAGTCTGCACATTTTACAGTGCCCACTGTTCCACCCCAGACAAGGAAAACTATCGACCTAACGGCAGCCATTACCTTATGTAAATGATCCCTGTGTACATGTACTATGCATGCTTGCATCCTGTGCCATACATTGGTGTGGCCTTCCAGGACCTATAGCTACCTCTCACTACTTTACTCCAGAGAGTACATATTTAGTTGAATAACTCTGCCCATAAGGGTTTTGAAGCGATCCTTGCACCATTTTGTTTTCCATAATTTGTGCTGCAAATCCACTATGTATGATCGTCTGGAGATGGGACCACCAGAACTGGGCATAGTGCTTAAGGTGTATTCTTACCATTGATGTGTAAAGTGGTAATGGTACCTCCTTCTTCCTCCTGTTGATACACATCATTATACACATGAGCATTCTGCTATCTTTCAACGATGCATTATCACTGTTTCTAATCACTCATGACTGTGGAACACTGTGTAAGGCCATGAAGAAATAGAGATAACAAACATGCATTGCTCACCAACAGGTCACCCAGTACAATAGCTCAAACAGGTTTGTGTGGCAAGCCACACACCCCAAAAAAAGAGTTAAATAACTTGCAACTTGTGCTCCACCAGCTACTATGTATTTCACTATCATTTCATTCTGTGGTGCTTCAGTTAATTTACCCAGTTATGTGTTCACACCTACAGGTGTGTGATTTCCTGCATCCTCAATGTTCCCACTGTTGCCATAGGAGCACGGTGGAGGTTAAGTGACTGGATCAGAGTCACACACTATTCAAGTGGAGATTGTGGGAATCAAACACAGGTATGCAGGATGTAACAAGTTCATTCTCAGCTTATTACTCTAGGCTATACCACAAGCAACAGTTGTGTAAGCAGATACGATTATGCATGATATTAACATATTTTATAGGGACAGTCACCGCAGTGGTGGGGATTATTTATTATTGTGCATTGCATAATGATGTTCTGCATGGAAATAAACACTAACAATAACTTTATTGTGCTGTATTAGTGATGTCACAATGCTTCTGTGCTGTACTGAGTATGTCGCTAGATCAGCACGACAAAATAGAACATATTCATGAATGCACTATGAAGCACCCACCAGAAGCACATATTTTGCAAACAACCTACATTATAAGCACAATAACCAGCTCCGGGGTGTGGGGTTATGGGATATAAATCAAACCCCCATGTGCTGTGAGGACACTCGACCTGCGGCCTTGTTCATCTCAACGCATCAGGGGTGTTGATTAATTAAGCAATAGTGCACAACAGGATGTGGTATATCACGGGATATCATCACTCCTAGGGCAATTGGGTATGAGTCCGCATGCCGAGTTTGTACAGCATCCACAAAGTACTGATATCCCATATCACTTATAACACTTATGACATGGGTTGTTTTAAAAATGTAGGCTTCTACTGATGCTCTCCAATCACAGGAGCTACAAATGCTGTGGGACTGGATGTGACAGAAGTTTCTCTCGCTCTCACAGGATGTGGATCAGTGACTGTTGTGGCCCACTTCAGCCTATTTTAATGGCTGACTTTCAGTTATGCTGTCTGATGGCCACAAAGTAACGAACACCATTGTGCTCTAGGGTACAGCTTTATGGACCATTCACAGCAACTGTGCCTACACTGGTGCTTAATGCATGGCCACGCACACCCAATCCACCAATGAGGTTGCACGTTTTCAACAACCAGTGCTATAATATAATATGAAGACATCCGTCAGCTAGGCATTGTGCACTGTCATAGGGTCAGAGGGAAGGAATATGCACACCCTGTGGGATCACCTCAAATCTGTACTTATCCACTAGTCTGACAGATGACACAAAGTTATCGGCAGCACACATTATGCGCTAGCAGAACCTAAGCAGAACCTAAGGAGGAATACAGCTTGCCAGCATTCTAAAGAGCTAATAATCTGAATGCCATGTCACCAATCAGGACCACATGCAGTGATGGGATAAAGAGAAGGTGCTGTGAGGTGGCGAAAACACACCAGCAACAACAGGAACATTAAGCAACCATGCCCCCCACACACACACCCCAGAACTGGAAGGGTCACTACTACCAATCCACACCCTCACTGCCTCCTTGCCGTGCTTCCAGTAAGGTATATCTACCTAGATTTGGAAACCACAGAGGTCAGCACATGAGAGCCAGACTATGGCTTAGTATTTGTGTGTACAGAGAGGTGAAAGCAAAGGAAGGTAGTTGGCAATGGTAATGAAAGACTATGGAACCGGGTAAAAGTACATGGGAAACGGTATCAACAGTTGGTGAAAGCTATCACCGAATCAAAGACAATATTTACGTCACTCCGTGAGCTTGAGGTGAAAGGTCACAGCTCTGAAGGAAGCGGCATGGTCGAGGAGCGAGATGAGAGTGTGACTTTTTCTTTTATACAGTAAACATAAAAAATCGAGATTTTATGAAAAAAAGATCGAAATACAGAGACTCTGGTGGTTAAGGGCTATCAGTTGAGGTAAGAAACAAAACTTCAGTGACACAAGGGGGGCAATTGATCTTTAATAATAACAGAGACAGGAAGAGGACAAAGGACTCACCCCTGGGAAGCCCCTAGAGGGTCTGGGAGCTGAGAGGAAATGGAGGACCTTAACTTGACTGATTGGGTTCTGTCAGAGAGTTAGGAGTTGAACCAACATACAGAGGAGACAGACACCAGTGGAGGCTAGCTTGGCTAAGAGCATCATATAATTAACTGTGTCAAATGCTTTAGCCAAGTTTATAAATATAGCACCAGTCCCATGGCCAGCATCCACGTGTGAACGGATGTGGTTAGTAATTCTGAGCAGGAAAGTAGAGGTGCAGTGACCAGGTTGGAAGCTTGATTGGCATGGTGTGATGAACCCTGATTTATCAAAATAACTACAGAGTTGTTTGCTGACCAGTGTCATGAGTATTGTTTTAGAGGAAGGGGAGTAGAGATATGGGACAGTAGTTTGCCAGGACATCAATGGGGC
This sequence comes from Neoceratodus forsteri, assembly GCA_016271365.2. Lineage (NCBI taxonomy): Eukaryota > Metazoa > Chordata > Ceratodontiformes > Ceratodontidae > Neoceratodus > Neoceratodus forsteri. Next base: position 200,180,653 of record CM028132.1, on the reverse strand, counting down.
CTCTTTTATGAAGTGGGAGTGGGTGATGGGGAGACCAGTGCTGGAGCCCCAGTGGCTAGGATTCAGGTAGAAGGGCCATCTGAGATTCCCCCCAGAGGACAGAACATTCAGGGATTGAACTTCTCTGTGGACATCTGATTCGTGGATGGGGGAGAGATTGAGAGACCCATGAGTTGAGGGAGGTATTGGTAAGCTGTTGGCTGCTGAAAGAGATATGAGGGCACTGGGCAATCTATGAAGAACTGATTTACTGTATCGGCAGACAATGGGCTACAAATATCACCCTGTAGGCCCAAAGCATTTGGGGAGGAATTAAGAAGACAATGCACTGCTTTCCAAAATTTAGAAGGGTATGCACCACTGAATAGGAACAGGGTCAGACTGGGCATGTAAGGGCCTATGGTAAGGTGTACACAAGGGGCCCCCTCACAATGACAGATGCAAAAATCACCCCCAAAAAAGGCTTTACACAAATACACATAATGCAATTCTAAGCCAAGTCTGGTATCATTTTTTAATGGGTTACAAAAGGAAGAAACACTTCCTGCTTACACACAGGGCATAAAGCTGCTCCGCCATGCCCTGTTATGTGGGGACAGCAGAATAAGTGCCATGTGGTCAGTTAGGCATGAGGAGGAAGGCAATCAATTCATCTGGCAATAGGCAGGGCTAAGAGAGAGTGATGCATTTTTGTGGTGGACATGACTTACTGCATGTAAGACCATCCTTGCCAGCAGATGGGTGCTATTGAGTCCCGCACCCAGACCACATTCCTACCTAACCTCATCCTGTCCTTCCTGCTTATAGTGTGCCTCAGCCTGCAGTTTCCATCTGTCTTATGAGTGCCCAGCTGCTTGCTGTAAGGCAGACTTTCTGCTCCTCCTCAACATAATATGACATGGGGAGGAGCAGTTATTAATGACACGGGTGAAAGGATGGGGCACACACAAGTAGTGCAGCCAGCAAGATTGACTTGGGTGACTGAGGCAAAAGTGGAAGCAAGGCTGGCAGTACAGCAGTCAACCCCTCCCCCACCACGACCACCAAACTGAAGCCTACCCAGGGTTAGGAGATGACATCACATTGCCACCCTTGACTACTGCAAGGGCTAATGGGAGACATAACCCAAACCTTGATGAAGGGACCAACATAAAAACTTAATATTAATTTTGATTGTTAAAAGGGGAATATGACATTTTCCATGGATAACACTATAAATTCAAGAACATGTTGAGTTCATTATTCTACTTGATCAAAGAAATATGAATTCATAGCAGAGCACATTTATGTGGAAGGAATACTGTAGCTGTAACAGATTATTTTCTGTTGTACTAAAACTTGACAAATTGCTATTTTTCCCTGCAAACTGACCCCTAAATATTTGAGCCATCCTGTCAGAGCAGACAGTGATGGAGCGGGGGGGAGGCATCAGAAGGTCACCTATTGTCAGTGCAACCAAACTTCCTCCAATAAATTGAAGCTCAGCAAATTGTTGGCTGCCTAATTAAATTTTCACTGTAAAATGTTGAAGAGCTCAGGCAGCAGATGTGATGTGAAGAGGTTGACTGCCGAGGAGCAAAAATTAAAAAACAAACATTCCTGAGTGTGGCTGTGACTGTGCTGCTGCTCTTAGACTGTCTCTGTGCTGCTGTTCTTGTGCTGCTGTGGCCTTGATTGAGGATACCTCCTCCCTGCTGCTAAAATATCCTTCTCCAATGGTCCTGACCAGTTCCATTTCTCCTGCTGGCTGGCCTGACCAACTGCGGCACCGCTGGCATGTGTACTACTTTATGAGTCCTCCTGAGGTCATTGGACCACTGCGATGATCAGAATCATGACTAATGCAGGCATCGCATCACCTACCCACCTGACGCCAATGGCTTCCTCTCTCCCAGGCTGCTGCTGAACTGGAGAGTGCTCCACTCTGACTCCGAGACAGTCCTCCTCCTCCTCCTCCTCAGCTGCTGTCCTGGTTCACCTCTGGCTGGTGTCCATGCTGAGACTGGCTGCTCCAGCGATGACCACAAATAAAATGGTGCCATCTCACACTCTCTAAGCTGGTGCCATGCGCCAACAGTTGGAGCGTTCGTGTGGTGCACCAATGTCATCCATGGGATGACGTAGCTGTGTTGATGAATTTGGATAATTGGACAGGGACATGATCATTATGTGAGGAAGGGAGGTTCCAAAGGGAGACTCAGACTGTCACTCAATTGGGGGGGAGGTTGGAGGCTGGGGCAGTGCCAGGGAGACCATGATGAAAGCCTGCCCTGCGGAGCCAGTGTAGTGCCCAGCTGACAACAGCAGCTTAGCTACTAGCATTGCAAAATATAAAAAACAAACAATCTAGGCTAAATTAAATGTTGCCTAGGGGCTCCTGAGCCCCCCCCCATGAATTTTCCCTATAGCCCTCTGGGCCAGTCCAACCCTGAATAGGAATTTATTTTGGAAATAGGCAGCTGTAGCCTACTGGGTGACTTTGGTGCAGTAATTATGGAGTTCCGTGAAAAGCTAGCCTATAAGAAGGCATCTACTACTATTATTCTATGAGGGAGAGAGGTAAGAACCCAGTTGTTTGTCCTGTGATTCCGAGACCTGGTACTGAAGTGAGTAGGGGAGGTTATTAGTTGGGATTGGTTAAGAGCTTTAAGTTTAGTTTGAGTAGCACTGGAAAGGGAGGCTTTATTTCTATTGGCCAAGTTTTCATTGAAATCTCCTAGCAGAATATGCTCACCACCAGAAAAGGAATCCAAAACACATTGCATTGGTAGCAAAATCAGGGGGTTTTCAAAGGTACTCAATAGATACCTGTGATGAAAATGGGATTGAGCAAGGGAAAGAAAGAAAGTAGCCCTATTAGCAACTTTCAGAACTTGGGAATGGACTCCTGATAGGAGATGGAGACTTTTAGGTGCTTGGTAGTATAGAAGAGAACACCACCTCCACGTCTGGAATGATCCTGTCTATGGATGGAGTACTCTGGAGTGGAAATAGCAGTGGAGTTAACTCTGGGGGTGACTCAGTTTTCAGATAAAATAAGGATGTCTGGATTGTTTTGACCAACCCAGATTCTAACTAAGTCAATTTTATTGAGTAGAGTTCTGATATTGGAGTGAAATATCTTAAGGCCTTTGGGTAGAGTCAGAGTGTTACTAGTTTGGGGGAATAGGGAGACCAGGGTTTACCTCCACATCACCACTAAGGAGGAGTGGGAGTGTCACAAGAAAGTGGCTTAGTATAGAGGTAGAAGTGGAAAGCACTATGGAGGAAAACTTCTTGGAAGTAAGAATTTAAAACAGTCTGAAGACATCAGCACAATGAAAAGGGCGGTAGGTAAGGCAAATAGGATGTTGAGGTGCATTGGGAGGATCACCAGCAGGAAAAGAGAGGTGCTGCTACTATTGTATAGGTCACTGGTGTGTCCTCACTGGAGCACTATCTGCAGTTCTGCAGTCCGCACCTAAAAAAGAACACACTAGAGACTTTACGCTCACAGTAACGCAGTTGGTGCTGTTTCAGGAAGACCTCAGAGCAGGAGCACAAATTTATTTATTTATTATTTATTAAATTTTGTTAACCAGGTAAGCCCACTGGGCCCCGAAGTTCCCTTCCTCAGGGGCAACCCAGAGTTAGTTACATATAATTTTGCACGTACAGTCAGGTAATACAGTGTCAGACATATTGTACAGGATTACAAAGACAGTATACAGTTTTACAGTTTTTGTGGAAGAGGGCAGGAGGTACATTACATTACTGAATACAGCAGAACAGTGTAGTACATCTAATACAGGAGGTACATTACATTAATTAATACAAGAGAACAGTGTAGTACAGACTGTATAATACAGGGTTATAAGGACATTATACTGTTTCTGTAGAAGAGAGCAGTAAATACATTACAATACAGAGTACAGCAGTGACGGCAGATAGATGTGGGGGTGGTAAGTGCTTTAAATGCACACAAGAAGTTCCATATAGGATAGAATACCAGCTTATGCAGTCATTAGTCGTTACCCTTATAGGGGAGCAATTTTGTACTAATACAAATTGACACAAGGTGTGGTTGACTAGCCATTGGTGCAGGGGCAGGGACTAAGTTTAAGGAGGTAAGCACGCAGTCCCTTTTGAAATATGGCTAGGGTGGGTGCCTCCTGGAGGTGGCTGGGGAGATTGTTCCATGATTCAGGGGCTAGGTGAGTAAAGGATTTACTCCCAGTGACAGAGCAGGCCAAGGGAATTTCCAGTAGTTTTTTGCTTGAGGAACGGAGTGGTTGTCTGGTCTGCTTTGGGGCAAGTAGTCCGATCAGACCTGCCGGAGGTTGGGCATCGAGGAGCGTGTAGGTCCAGCTTAATAGGGGGTACTGGAGCCTGTTGTTCAGGGATGGCCATTTGAGGGCTGTGAGGGCATCACAGTGGTGGGTCCTCGGGTGGGATTTGGAAGCAAAGCGAGCGATTTTGTGGTATAAGGTCAGTAATCTGCTGTGGTCCATTTTAGTGATGCCGAGTATAATGGGAGCTGCGTAGGTTAAGGTTGGGAGAAGGATGCTTTGTGAGATTGCCGGTCTAGTCTCTGGCATCATGTTGCAGCTTAGATGATAGAGGAGGCCCAGTTTTTGGTGGATGTTTTTTTATTACCAGGTCCACATGGGGCTTCAATTTGAGCCCCTGATCTAATGTGAAGCCAAGGTATTTGACAGATTGTACTACCTCTATTTTGGACCCAGATATGGTAGTGAGTGGCAAAAGATGGGCCCTGAAGAGACCCAGGGATTTTGGCCCGAACAGCATCCCTTTTGTCTTGGTGGGGTTAAGGACCAAGCGATTCTCAACTAGCCAAGTCTCTGCCTTGGTGAAGTCTGCTTGGGAGCATGGGTCCTAGGTTGGATGGGTTTACCCCCGTTCTGTACAGTACTGCATCATCAGCATACTGTACTATGGAGCTGCCCCCACAATGGCCATAGAGGTCATTTATGAATAGGGAGAACAAAAGTGGGCCTAAGATAGATCCCTGTGGAACCCCTTCAGTTAAAGGTAGGGGCTCGGAGGTGACCCCTCTCCACTAGACATGTTGAGAGTGGTCAGTGAGGTAATTACAGAACCAGTTGAGGGAGTGCTGATCAAGTCCAAGTTGGCTAAGCTTTGTTAGTAGGAGCGGGTGATCTACCAGGTCAAAGGCCTTGGAGAGGTCGACGAACACAGCCCCAGTGGGGGTACCCTTGTCCCAGGCAGTCAGGACATCGGAGGTAAATTTAATGAGTGCAGTGCTGGTCCCATGCTTTGGTCTAAAGCCATGTTGTGAGGGGGCCAGTAGGCTGTTGGCTTCCAGGTAGTCTCTTAGTTGGTCATACACTAGCCGCTCCTGGATCTTTGCCAGGTGACATAGGATGGAGAGGGTCTGTAGTGGCCTATCAGTTCCCTTGCTCTGCCCTTATGGATTGGGACTACATGGGCCTGTTTCCATGCTAGTGGAACTATTCCTTCCTGCAGGGATCTGTTTATTAACAGGGTTACAGGTAGTGCAATGGCTGCGGCAGCAGCCCTTAGTAGCCTAGGGTCCAGTCTGTCAGGTCCTGGTGATCCGTTGGGTTTTAAGGATTGTAGCAGAGGCAGAACTTCTTTGGCTCACACTGTCCACAGGTGAAAATGGGAAGTCAGAGGGCCCTGGGATTCAGTGGCTGGAGGGCCCAGGGAGCTATGTGGGGGGCTGAATCTGAGCGCCCCCAGGTCAGTGAAGAAGCGATTGAATGCTGAGGCGGCCTCCCCTCCATCTGTAAGTGTTATGTCATTACAGATTATGTTAACCTGCTAGGGTGTTTTTGTACCTTTTAGCAGGGAGTTGATGCTTGTCCAGAAGGACTTTGGGTCAGATAGTGTTCGCCGCTGAAGCGATTTTATGTAGTCCCTTTTGGCAGATTTGGAGATTTTTTGGCACTGGTTCCACAGTGATCTATAGGCAGCAAAGTCTACAGGGCTAGCAGATCTCCTTGCCTTTTTCCATGCCTCGTGTCTGGCTGTCATCAGTGATTTTAGCTCACGTGAAATCCATTTGTGGCAATGGCCCTTAGCTCGTCTTCTCTTAATTGGGGCATGTATGTTGGCCACCGCAGAGAACGTGCGCTGGAAGTACTGAACTGTATTGTCAGTACTGCCTAGGAGTCTTATTAGTGATCAGTCAGTATTTCTTAAGGAGCTCTGAAAGGCCTCAGCAGGGAATCCAGAGAAATTCCTGGCCATTATGAGCTTGGGCGGAATCCTGGGAAGCCGATTTTTCCAGATGCAGAAAGTGGGTGAGTGATCGCTTAGGGTGTCCGACATCATGCCAGTCACTTGTATGTTGGCAGGTTCGGAGGCAAGAATCCAGTCAAGGATGGAGTGGTTCCCTGTTTTTTGGTTGTGCCTTGTGACCTCAGTGAAGACCTGGGTCAAGTTTGCATCAAGAAGTGTGGCCTTGTAGTTTTGCTCAGTGGTGGGTTCCCACTTCAAGTTGAAGTCCCCAAGGACCAGCAGCTCCGTGAGCTGTGCCCCCGCTAAGGAGCGGACTAGGTTCTGGAGTGCTGTGGTGCCACCAGTGGGAGGGTTGTAGATACAGCCTATGGTTAGACGCTTAGCACGACCCAGTACAATTTGGAAAAATAACGATTCTAGCCCTGTAGGGCTTGGCATTTTGACAGGGACAAAAAAGCTGCCAGGGGTTAGAAATCACATAAATAAGGACACCCCCTCCTTTTTTCCCTTCTCTATCCTTTTGGAAGGAGTCATAGTGGTCTAGTGCTACTTCATGAGGGAGTATGTGAGGCTTCAGCCATGTTTCGGATATGGCTAGCACATCGGGCCTATATGTATATACCCATGATTGCATCTCAGACATCTTAGCTCGTAGGCTGCAAACGTTCATGTGGGCCACCCTCAGTCCTTTGGTGTGATACCATGTAGGGTCACTAGAGGACCCCAGGATGGAATTGGCGGGTGGGGGCCCAGGGTTGGGGTGAATGTTATCTGCCCACAATATCAGTATTAGCAGGATGAGGTGGAGGACCCTCTGCCGAGTGAGGGAGGATCGTTTTGATCGTTTACCTGGCACACCAGAGAAGATGAGGTAGCAGGCTTCCTTGTGTGCTAATCCGTGCTTGAGGACCAGCAAGTGCAGGACTTTTGATCCAGGGCAATATGTGAGGTGTGGTAGGTGACAGTCCTGTGCACCCCTAAGCAGGTTAGGGTCTTGGCAGCCACTTATTTTTGCATCTACTCATCCTAGCGCAGCTGTGTACAGGAGTAACACTACTGGTACTCTGATGTTAGGAGGGTTCGGGTTCAGCCACGAGCACCAACGGTGCTGGTAATGTGGCTGGGCTACTCTGGTGCGGTACATATTCCTCCAAGCCTCCAGACCCACATAGTGGTGCTGTGGGAGCGGTGTTCCCTACGTTTGAGCCGTTCTGTTTTCCTTATGAGGTGTGTCTGCCTTACTAAGTTATGTCTTGGATTTACACTGGCCAGTCAATAAAACAAGGTGTAAAGTGTTACTGTCAGTTTATTTGAAAGGCAGCATAGAGTGAGCCCCGGCGCTTTGGGTCTTGGTGTGGCCCCTTCTTCAGGGAGTATGAAGAAAAACACTGATGGAATGGAGGCAGTGCAAAGGAGGGTAAACAAAGTGATCCAAGGACAGCAGCAAAGGATGCATAAGGAGAAGCTGGCAGAGATAAACATGTACACGCTTGAAGGGAGAGAGGGGACATAACAGAAACATACTAATATCTCCTCAGAGAGCAGTAAATTGTTCTGAGTGAGTTCTGACTGAATGAGGACGCAAACACCAGAAGCAACTCCATAAAGTGACAAAGAGAGAGAGTGGTAGTGAGGTGGAATCAGTTGCCAGAGGAGGAAGAGGTCTACACAAAATCAGTGGGGGATTCAAATGAGGATGGTACGTATACAAGGGCTTGGTAATAACTACATAAGAAAGGGGAGGGAGAGTGAAGGAACTGGGGCTCAATCGTTCAACAATAGGTAGGTACGAATAGGCAGAGTCAATAGACCAATGGGCCTTTTTCTGCCAGATTCTGTTTTTCTATGTAAACCACCCTTGTTCTCACCTTTCTGCCCCTCACCTGATTCCAGCTTTACCCACGGAGTCTATCTCCACATTTTCGCTTATTATATTGCTGGTTGCCTCGAACGCGCGCCCCTCCAGCTTTGTCTCCAGTCTTATTCTTTATAAAGGTTGTGTTCCTTGAGACTGTGAGGTCACAGTCATGGTGCAGTGTCCCCTAGGCTTCCAATCCAGCCATTATGTCCAGCTGGATGTCCACAAACAATGCCTAAAGATCCCCCACTTTATTTCCCAGGCTTTCGGTATTAACTGATAATAGGTGGTGTTATACTCTCTTCTACTAATGTTTGAACCTGTGCCCCAACTTTGTTTTGCTATCTGTTGACTTCTGTGGTTTTGCTTCGTGGCAGTGTCTTTTGGCGAATCTGTTTGTTCTATGACCATCCAGCAAATGCCCCTTGTGCTAACCCCCCCAAAACAAATATCCCAATGTTATCCTTCTGGGGAGTAGTGGCTACCACTTTGAAACAGCTTTAGGCTGTATGCCCCTGTTCAGCCTTCTCCCTCCCTAGTTTAAATTCTGGTGAATGTATTGTTCCAGTTTTCCTCTCAGTGTCCTGATTCTGCTGCCACTGAGATGCAGGCAGTCCAGTGCATACTCATCCCAGCGGGTTCCCCAGTCCCCGACATACCCACACCCCTGCATACCACTCCTTCAGCCATGTGCTGAAATCTAAAATCCTTGCCTTTCTTGCTTGATTAGTGTTTTGCACCAGTAGCACTTCTGAGAAGGCTACCAAGTTTTCATTTTTGCTAAACTTTTCCCAGAATCCTAAATGTCTCCTGAACAACTTCCATGTTGCATCCTTCAAGATCATTTTTTTCCCAGGTGGATCACAACATCTAGATTCCCATCTTCCTCACTGGTCAAGATCTGGAGCTTGGGGAGGCTTCTCTGCTGACATACCTGGTAGGTGTACCACCTTCCTTCAGCTAGACTGCAGGCTGTCAGTCAGGCTCCCCTTCCCTCTGACTATCAATGTTTCCCAACATTGTCTCTCTTCCTATTCTTTCCACCTTTCTTACCCAAGCCCCCAGCAGGCTCCTCCCATGTTGACTGGGCCATACCACTAGCCTCCTTTTGCACAGCTTGGACCATATTCCCGAAGACAGAGGTTGACCTGTGTGATTGCACTAGAGTCCATGGGTTGCACCCTCACCAGGGGCTAATCATGGTTCCTTGTTAGCACCCTGGGGACCAGAATCTACCCCTTTCCAACCCACGTTCCCATCCTCCCCTCCCCACCATACACCACCCTGCCTCTGAAGCCCTTTGGAGCCACTGGGGAAGAGGTGTACTAACCCCAGGCCCCCAATAAACAGAAGAACCCCTCAGTCTGTTGAGTTCAACCCTTAAATGGTTTAACTCCATCAGTAGGAGCTGTAGTCTCCTACAAACCAAGCAGCCACCCCCCATCTCCCAGAGCACCCTTAATGAAACAGTCATGCCACGTCCTTTAAAATGTACTCCTGCCGCAAACCTGATGCCTGCACAAACATTCCAAGTCCTTCTTTGTTGGAGGCATCCCGGCTGTAATGCAATGTTTAGGTTAAAAAAAAAGGATGTTCACACTATCTGGCTGGCCTAACAGCTCAGCTGGAGGAGTGTCTGGACAGTATGAGGAGAGTTAACTTCAGTTCCCAATTAGGACATCTTTCAGTATCGTATTAAAATTTCTAACTCTATATATTGACCTAATACTGTTGCAGTAACTTCCTTGCTCCTTGACATGATTCTGAGCAAAATGTAAACCAAGCAACATGAAAACGAGGAGAAAATACAAATGCTGAATGCTGAACTGCAAGTAATGATTGTATTGACAATGCTCCACATGTTAGGCATCATGTGGTTTAACCACACAGTGGGTGGAGATGGGAAGGATGCTGGGTATTTGTAAACATACATTTAAATGTAGCATACTGTGGTGATAATTCCTTTTGTATGTTTTGTGGTATATTTAATCCAAGAAGTACCATTTAATTATGTGGTTAAAATTGCTCAATTTGTCTAAAACAAACAAAAAAAAACAACATTTTTTAAAGATTCAGTACCCCAAATGGGGCTGGATTGGGACCTTTTGGAACTGGGCTCTGATCTGGTCCTTTTTGTTGCCTCTTGCTGAATTTTGCTATTTTTGGTACTTTCCAAAGATGTTAGAGGTGTTACGTGTAGATTTTAATTGTTTTCATCAACTGTATCAGCCAGCCCACTCACTCACTCACACACACACACACACACACTCTTAATAGAAATCTGTTATGAGTATGAATGCGTGGGCGGGGCTGGGGCTGCATGTTGTGGGGTCAGCATCATCTTAAACCCTTATGAGAAAAAGATAACTAACATTTCATTTTAACATCTCTCACTTCCTAGGTAGGTGCTAAAAATAGCACAAATCATTAGACAACAACAAACGGGGCACCATGTTCCCAATAGGTTCCAATCCAGCCACATTTATTTCACTGCTACTTTAGAAATAAAGATTTGCCAGCCAGCCCACTGGCACTTATGTAGGACTGCCACTCCCAAGGCTGGTAAACCTGGATCAGGAATGAGCCAGGAGTCATTGGGACCACCTGGTGGGGGAGGAAGATCTAGCATCCAAGAATATGTTCTCCTCCTCCTCCTCCAGGGAGGGACAACAAATGGCTCCTCTGCAATACTGCCACCAGCGTGACCAAAGGTGACAGTACAGTCAGAGAAGCTTTGTGAGGCAGGGGGGATGCTGGCTAGTGCTACGCTACTTATGCGTGCATGCATGCACTCCCTTGCAGACAGCATTCTAATGACTTTGGGAACAAAAGCACGGTAAACTCTAGCCAGCAAAAGATTACCTTCCAACTTGCACTGGTCATTATACCATCAGCTCTAGATCTAGATCCTGTTCTGCAGCAGGAGTTGGTGAACTCTGATGAACCCAACATGGGGCCTGTTTCTCTTGGACCTACCATCAACTCCATTTCCCCCATGGCTTGCCCACACTGTGGGTGCAGCAGGGCTTCCCAGCTCCTGCCGCAGAACAGGATCCAGACCAGAGGAGGGACAAATCTGCAGTGCAGGTTGGAAGGTCATCTTGCGTTTGTTGGGGTGTTCTATGCTTTTGTTCCCCAGCCCTTAGGATGCTGGTGGCTAGAGTGTGTGTGTGCATGCATGCATGCACACAAGCTTGAGTAGTGCAGCACCAGTGTCCCCCTCCCCAAAAAGCTGCTCCAACTGCACTGCCACCATTGGTCACCCTGGTGGCAGTATTACAATAGAACCAGTTGAGAAATGAATGGGGCTGGATTGGAACCATAGTTTACTAGTGTACGCCACAATCCTAACCACTAGCCCAGGCCAGAGGAGCTATGAAATAACTGTGAAGGCAGCAGTCTCATAGAAATATATAAACATAAACCATGTCGGCAGAAAAATGCTATTGTTCCATTCAGTCTGCTTTTTTTTTTCTTCTTTTTAATCAAACTGCTTCTGCTCCTTGACCGGGACAGACCGGGCTCGCTTTGGCCCTGTCCCCACCCCAGCCCCGCTGGTGACCAGCTCCACAGGACATATCGTGCTCAGTCTTGTTCCCCCATAGACTGCCCCCTGTGGTGAGGCCAGCAGGGGGAGGGCCACCCCCCCAAGTCTCTTGTCCAGATCTTGATCAGCAGGGTCCTGGTGGTGGTGTGGGTGGAGGTTCTGCATGCAGGTGGCATATATGCCCACCCCCACCATCCTGTTTCCTCCTGGTTTTCATCCCTCCCCAATCTGGGGCATGCATGCCAGTGTGTGTGTGTGTGTGTGTGTGTGTGTGTGTGTGTGTGTGTGTAGACACACACGTGCCATGGAAGTCCTTCCACTCCCTCCCTCCTGCCTTCCCTCCTTTTGTGCCACTTCAAGCCTGCACATCCACCAGGCCTCCACCTTGTTGCAGTCTTTGGCAAAGGTAACAAACCCCCCCCCCCGGGAGAGGAGAGCAGTCTGTGGGACACTCAGTCCTCTCCCTCCAGCCAACCCGCAATCCACGATTGCTCCCAATCTTAATGTCACCAAGCGTAGTAGGCAGTAGCCCATTCTGCCCTTTTAAACTGTATCCTACTCCAAGATCTATTGTCTAGACGGGTATTTGCCTCCCTCCTCCCCCACTGCTACCCTCCCGCGAAAGTAACTACTAAACCCTTGACTCTGTCCCAGCCATGCTTGAACCCAGCAATGGTTTTTGCACCCACCACCTTTGCTGGTAGGCTGTTCCATGACTCAGTGACTCTCTTTGTAAAATAAAACTTTCTCATATCTTTCCTGAATGTCTCCCCCTGCCAACACCCACTCATGTCCCCTTTTTTTTTTTTTTTATATTATATTTTAATTGATTTTGTAAGCATAAATCTTACATTCTCTTACATGAGGAGGATAAGTAATAGCAATCATCAGAAAATACATTTCTCTTATGAAGGATACATAACTAGACACCTCCTTGAGAGTTACATCACAGGGGGAAGTACATATAGACTTATCCTACATTGATTGATTTAATGCATGCAGTCTATGAAACTAACTGGGGATCAGACAGAGGATATTCCCCTTTTTTTTACCCAAGGGACCACTGGTCCATATATCCCCATTACAACTTATAATAGATTTATCATAAACAGAAAAAATCATTCAGCCTCCCAGAACTATCAATCCAAACAGTTACATATTAGTATACTTAACCTCTAAACATTTAAATTTCTGTATATTACTCAGGTCTATTTTATTTTCACTTAAAATGTTTTCCCTCGATCTGTCTCAACATAATTAGACCCAGAGCCACTAGATCCAGACAGGCTAACAGTCGGCCGCATTACAGCATGCCCCGTGACTCACATAGGGAGCGATCAGGAACCGATTATTTACATGGATATAGAGACAAAAACAAAATATTCTCAATCTTATCGATAATTACCACCCCTTTCAAATTGAAAAGGTTGTCAGCTAAATCATACGCTCTGAAGATTGAGTCATGCCAGTATATTAAGATCATGCAACATTTAAACGGCGGTATCCATGCCACTAATCTTATAAAGCATTTAAATCAGTTCAGACCAGTGTTTTTAATCATTTTCAGAGGATCCGGCTCCTTCTTCTCGTTGCTCCATTTCAGTTTCTATGCACCGCAACAGCTTGTGTGCATCCTTCAGATCTGAAAAGAGATATACTTGCCCGTTCCAGTTCACACGTAACTTTGCTGGAAGTAGCAACTGGTGCTGCACTTTTATTTGTCTAAGGTGGCTACGAATTCCATCAAAAGCCTTCCTTCACTGTCTTGTGCTGTATGATAGATCAGGAAACAATAAGACCGTGTCACTGCCATATTTCAGAGATCGCTTTCTTCGTGCAGCACTCAGAATTCTGTCACGATCTCCCACCCCCGTGCAAACCAGCATGAAAGTTCGTGGGTTAGACGTATCAGAAATCATACGGCCGGGGGTATCTGGCCTTCTCCAGAAATTGGGGGTCCTCCTCAGAGAAACCCAACAGCTCAGGAACCAAAATTCTTGCAAAATTCAGGGGATCTTCACCTTCCGCCATTTCAGGTAGTCCAATCACCCTTACATTTCTCTCCCTAGTCTGATTTTCCACATTCTCCAACCTCTGGCGCAGTAGGGTATTCTCTTTTATTAGGCGGGTTGTGGCATCAACAGACTTGGTCACTGAAGAGTCCGATCTCTGACACGATTGCTCTACCGTGTCCATCCTAGCCTCAAGAGAAGCCACCCTCGGGCGCAGCGCATCAAATTTATGATCCAAGTCCTGAACTGTTTTTACCAATTTCCCCAGTGTAGCGTTAATAGTTAAGAGCGTCACCTCCCCAGTATGATTTTCAGCTGAGGCTTTATCCTGCTGCACAGGCCTCTCTTCCCGCTTCTGACTTTTCGGTTTGAAAAACTCCTCTGAAGAGGGCGCATTGCCACAAGACTTGCCCATTATGCTCTCAAGCTGTCCAGCTTACTATACTTCCAAGCTGCAGCCTGTTCTTCACCAGAATTAGGTTAAATTTTAAACTTTTAATCAAGTTTTCTGGGAGCCCAAAATGAAGTGCTGTTTCCTCTTAGACTGCTCAGCAGCGCCCCCCATGTCCCCTTGTTTTTGATTCACCAGTCCTGCTGAATAATTCCTTGCAGTCTGCCTTGTTCATTGTTTCAGGAACTTGAAGATCTCTCCTTCATCTTTCCACTGCCTTCTGACCTCCAGCGAGTACATATTCAGAGTCCTAAGCTGATCTTTGTAGGATCCGCCCTATTGGCCCTGAATAACTTTGGTTACCCAACACTGTGTTCCCACTAGGATTTTGAAATTGTTAGTTACTGTGGCTAATGTGACCCCAAAATGTTTGGCCACCATGCAAAAACATGAGCCACACCATGAAATGTTGGCAAATTATTTTTTAAACTATGTACTGTATTGTAGCTAAAAATGGCATGAACAGACAATTTTTACTTCCAAGGCATGGACAACTTTATAAATCTCAGCCACATGCTAAAAACATTTGCCTGTGGAGATGTGGTGAGTGGCAAATGGGAACATAGCTAAACTGCATGGTCTCCAGCCTCTCTTTGTCTTTCTTTAGGTGGCGACTCCAGATATGGATAGAGTATTTCAGATTCAGACTCTGGAAGAGAGCTGCAGCCATCCTACAGCACACATGCCTGTTTGTATGGGCACGCAAGCAGCATTTCACATCATGGGTGATGAGGCAGTGCCCTGCCCTCCCACTGAAGGCATGGAGTAACAAGTGTCCCCCATGTATGTGAAGTGGGGGAGAAAAAACACATGTCTGTAGGCAAGGTGAAATTAAGTCCTCACTTGTCAACATCCCAGTGGCCCAACCATATCCTTCTTGTCCCCCTGTCTCTGTGATATGAAATTCCAATTTTGATTCTAACTTTGATTCTGCCCCATAACAGGAATAGGAATGGAATCAGAATTCCTGATAACCCACTAAATGAACATGTGATGAATTCTGCAGAATCCGATCATCCCTAGACATGTTTTCAATCTTCTACATGTTCAAGGGTGTGGATGAGACTGAACTTGCAGATTTGTTTGATCTGAAGTCCTCCAGCAGGATGTGGGGACATGCCCCAAAGCTCCACGGTGATAAATTCCATACTGTGTTTTCCTTCACTGTGTTGTTGTGTTGCATACTGTATTGTATTGACTTTTATGTGGAACCTTTGAAAAAGAGCACTTGTGATCAAAGGTACTTTCCTAATAAAACTTAAATAAATATAGGGATACTACACAACACCAATCTCTGGATGGCCTATAAAAGTATATAGATGATGCACATGTAAAGGATCTTTTTGTGGGCAGGCCATATATTACAAGAAGCAAGGAATAGTCAACTCATGGATACAGTGGGTAAATTTATAATTCACCAAAACAAAGAACTTCGATGTTTTGTGGCAAAGAATGCCACTTCATCCGAAAAAACAATGGTTACTAAATGAAAACATAAATATGGCAATTACTGTATCCACCTAGATAATAATAATTCTAGTTCCTCTATATATTTAGGAGTAATGCAGTCATTTAACAATTACGGCCTAGGAAATTCAGTAATTGCAAAATACGTAAAGCAATCTAAGTCTACCAGAAGCACACTTCCCTCATGAAATTATGAGACAACATGTTATGGAATCCAGCCTGTATTTTTGTTAAATCGATGATAATATAGGTGCAGTTAATTTAAACCTTTATTATTCTGCTGGAACCAAAAGGCTCACTATATCTTAAAGCCCTTAAAATAAACTAAGTAAATATTTTACGTAAGAATTTACATAATAGTCTGTAACTAGTATGTTTTACCTTTATAATTGAAAGCTAGTTTCAAGTTAATTGATCATCAGTATCTGTATCCATGGATAATCCATATCGTAAAAGGAATTACATTTGTCAGTCACATTGCTATGCTAAAAAAAATGATGATATGCAGTGCAGAAATGTAGAGTCTCTTTTCTCATGTGTTAATTCTGTCAGATTAGAAGCTAATAGCCTCATAGAGACATTAATTTTAAACAAGAAAACCCTACCTAAACAACAAACTGCTGTTTCGGCCCACTTGCAACTGTTTCTGTCTAGTTTGAACTGCATTAGTTCTTAATGCTATGGACAAAGTGACGACTGTAGTAGTAACAGATGATTGGCTGGTCTAGTTGTAATACCCCAATGTTAGGGGTCTCTAGTGTCCCCATCAGTACCCAGTGTCCCCAGTAATACCCAGTGTTCCCAGCAGTACCCAGTTGCCCAGATGCCCCTTGTAGGTTTAGGTGGCAAGGGTGGGGGTGCCAAATAGTGCAGGAGCCTTTGCAAAGTAAACTGCAGCCTACAGTTTAAAATAGTTTTTTCCCCCGTCTCCCTGCAGCCTGCCCAGGCTTAGCTCAAGGTTGTGCCCTCCTCACACTGGGCAGCTGCTTGCCTCCCTGATCGCTTAGGGACTTGGCATCCCAAATTCCAGGGAGGGCTCCAAAGTGGCCAGTAACGGGCGTTTTTTGAGTTGAATTGTGGCCAGCAGCATCGACAGTCGGGAGAGCACTTTTAGGCGCCCTAACAAAGAAAGAGTCAGGTTTTGTGGACATCAGAGAGAGAGAGAGGACACAGGGAGGTAACTGTAAATGATATAGAGTACCAGTGGTCCTCATCTCTTCACTGAGACAGTCCGGTGGCTCCTAGTGGTGTTGCGGTGGCTCCAAGTGTTCCGTTGGGGTCCCAGACTGCAGCAGTCGACTGCAGTGTGAGTTCAGTTGCCCCAGGTTTTTTTTTATTTTTTTATTTTTTGTTGACTGTGAAGAAATATTAAACAATTTTTTGCCTATTTTTAGCCTCATCCCGGGGGAGGGGGATACAGATGGATGCCAACTAAAATTGAACCAGATTTTAAGCTGTTGGTGGTATTTTTAAAAGTTAATTCCAACCCTCAGTGGCGGCGCCCACAAGTGGGGCCACATCTTCAGAGCTTGCATCAGGCCAGCAGAGGAGCACTGGGAGCAGCAAGGCCCCCACAGTCATCCCTCTTACTGCCTGCCTCCAGCTCCTGCCAGAACATCTCCTCCCTCCACCTCCTCCTCTCTTCAGCAGCATCTACCCGTGTCAGGGCGGTGAGATGGTGGCAGCACCAGTGGGCAGGTGCTGACTGCCAGAAAGTAAACCATTAAAATAAAAAGTTTATTTTCTGCACTGGAGGATGCTCAGAAGGGCAGCCTAGTGGGGCAAGGCAAGACCCCCTAAGAAGGGACCACCAGAGGGTGAGCATATTTCAATTATTTAAATTTATTTACATGAGCTCCAGCTAGGAGCAAAAGGGAAAGGGGCTGGGATTCATTGAAATTAAGCTCCTGGGAGGCGGAGCTAGGGCAGGACAGCCCAGAATAAATTAATGCAAATGAGGAAAGCTGCAGCTAGGGGTAAGGCAAAGTTCCAGATTAAAGGGAACATGCCCCAGAATGGAATGAAATGGCCAGCAGCCAAGTGCCCCCCTAGTAGCCAAACCACTGCCAGTAGTTAGGGAGTGCAAAATTCCTGCTAATTTGAAAGTGCACTTGTGTCAGCTTCAGCCAGCAACAAGGGAAGGGGAGTGGGTACATGGTTAGCCCCCCCAGTAGCATAGTAGCCTTAGCCAAGTTAAGGGCTAGAAACCTGCATAAATTCAAGTTCAGGTTTATTGAAGGAAAACTCCACTGAGCAAGCTCATTTACAAGGAGGTCCTATGACACAGAGAGGTAGTTACCGATTGCATAATTGAAAAAACAGTACAAATTCAAGTACAGAATTATGGGCAAGCATTAACATGTTGCATAAAAATGACAATGACATAGAAAAATACAAATACAGAAAAAAGGTACTATGCTTGTTTCGAAGTAACAAGGCAGCTAATTTCTAGGTAAGTAAGAGGAAGCAGTGGGCTAGAGTTAGAACAGTGAGCTAGGATTTAGAAGCAGCGGCACGTATCTTTTACTTTTGCTGCAACCAACCTTTTAAATAGGCTGACAGGGACAGTACCAGGAAGCTTCAGTGCACCTTGGAACTGGTTCCAGATAGTTGGGAGTATGCTTGATATGGCCCGCTTGCCCAATAAGGTGCGAGTTCTCGGTACATCGAGGAGAAGGAGGAGGTCATTTTTCTTAAGAGAGTAGGCACTATGGGAAATAAGGAAAATGGCTGTGAGATAGATCGGGACCTTGTCCAGGAGTAGCTTAAGAGTCCAGATACCAGCATGAAGCGTACGTCTAGTTGAGAGTGATGTCCAGCCAGCAACTAAGTACAAATCACAATGGTGGGTTTGGTAGAGTATGTTTGTCATGAACCGTATGATGCAGTGGTATAGGATGTCTAGTTTGCTGAGTCCTGAGGCCACTGCGGAGGAACAGATTAGATCTCCATAGTCGAGTAGTGGCAAGAAAGTGGCCTGGACCAGCCTAGTTCTGGTATCCAGTGGAAAGAGGGACTTGTTACGGAAGAAGAAACCTAGCCTAATTTTTAGCCGCTTTGCCAGATCGTCGAGGTGGTCATGAAAGGAAAGTTTGTTGTCTAGCCACATACCAAGATATTTGAATTTGGAGGTGATTTCAAGGGATTCACCTAGGGAGGTAGTAATGAATTATTTGTGCATGTTTGCAAGGGAAGTGGAGGTGGTGTTTGGGGAAAAGATCATGGCCTTAGTTTTCTTGGCATTGAGTAGTTTGGCATTGATTAAGTTGATTTCTATTTGTGCAAAGTTGACTTGGAGTACATTCCTCACTTCAGCCAGTATAGGACCTGATGTATACAGTACAGTATCATCAGCAAAGAAATGCAGATGGGACTGAGATATATGTGCATCAAGGTTATTGATGTACAGGGAGAAGAGGATAGGACCTAATATGGAGCCTTGTGGGACTCCCCTGACAACTGGGAGGGATGCAGAAAAGAGGCCACCAGCTTTTACTTTCTGGGTCCTTCCAGATATGTAGCTGGTAAACCACTGGGCAGCAAGGGGGGTGGCGACTACTTTTATTAGGCTTGAGACTAACAGACTGTGGTCGACAGTGTCGAACGCTTTGCTGAGATCTAGAAATACTGCACCAGTAACTTTCTTGGAGTCCATGGCTGTGATCCATTCATTGGTAACTTTGGCTAGAGCAGTGGCTGTACTACGGTTGGGCCGGAAGCTGGTTTGTGCAGGGTTGAGGATTGAAGATGATTCGATATGAAGATTTATTTGGGAGTAAACTAGCTTTTTGAGGAATTTGGAGAGGACAGGTAAGATTGAGATGGGCCTATAGTTTAGGTAACATGGGTCCCCTGACTTGAATCATGGGAGGATGTGGGCAGATTTCCAGCAGGAGGGAACAGTGGCAGTGAAAATGGAAAGCTTGAATATGTGGAGGATAGAGGCAGTGAGGTTGAGATAGCCTAGTTTAAGAAAAAAAGGTTCTAGACCATCGTCCCCTGCACTTTTTTGGATGTCTATGTTAAGAAGTGAATCTTTGACTTCTTTATAGCTAAACAGGAACAACTGGAGCAGGTGGGTTGAAGTCTGTGAGTCAATATTATTACAGTCTTGGTTGCTACCACAGGCTGCATAAGGCAAAGAGTCGAAAGCTAGGCCAGCAGTTACAAAGTGATTGTTGATTTCCTTGAGGATTAGGCAGCTGTTTTCCACAGCCCTACCATTGCTGATGATCTTCAATGGGATAGAGGGGGCTACAGGCTGACCTTCGATGGACTTGAGTGTCTTCCAGATTTTTGGGGAATTCCCTTTTGCCTGTTCAAGGGCAGGGACATAATAGTTGGCTTTGCTTGTGTGGATTTGTTTAATGCAGGTGTTTCTAGCTGCTCTGAATGCTTGCCAGTCAACTGGGCTTTTGGATTTTCCTGCCTTAGCCCAAAGTTTATCACGGCGTAGGAGTGTAGCCTTGAGATCTGATGTAAAACATGGGTTGGATGTTTTACGCACTCTGACTTTGATCAAAGGGGCATGCTTGTTGGCCAGCATGGTGAGGTTGTCATTAAGGACAGTGACCACCTCATCGATCATTTTAGCAAGGTGGAGGTCTTGCCATCTAATTTTGCTCAAGTTGGATAAGTAGTCCGATGCATTAAACTTGTGAAAGGACTGCTTGGTTATGAGTGTTGGTTGCTGTCGGGCTATAATTTGTGATCTTGTACAAACTACCACCCCATGATCACGCATATCATTGTGGAAGACTGTAGAGTGAAGAATTGTGTGGGGATGCATAGAAGGTATGATATCAAGGAGAGAACTGTCGTTGGGATTGGGTGTATTGGTTCTGGTGGGTTCACCGACTAACTGGGCTAAGCCAACTTCGTCACAGAAGTATTTCATGCTCTGCAACTTGGAGGTAAGCCAGTACATGTTGAAATCCCCAAATATTACAGTTTCAGTGTTGGTGGAGGCGATTAAGGATTTAAGTATGGTGAGGATGGCAGTGCCACCAGATGGGGGTGACAACCACCAATAATAGTGAGACATTCAGTGGATGGAAGGTGTAATTTGAGAGATATGATTTCGCACTCCTTAGGTTTAGATTTACAGTGAATATCACTGACTGAAAAATTAGATTACTCTGTATCCAATGCCAGACTTATACACTGGTCTCTCATTTTACAAGATTATGACATCATTGTCCTTCCTATCAAAACTCCATCCTTGTTGGCCCATGACCTACAATTTGCAGGAGAGATCCATGATTGTTCACTCCAACCCCCTGACCTACCTGTCCCGGGGCCCTTTTCTGACAGAACCCCAGAAAGTGTTAAAAGACACCTCTATGTGTCATGTTTTGACTGATGACTCAGCCACACATACCAACGAGGGTCAGATAACAGGGATTGGAATTCTTATTGTACATCCTGGTGATGACAGAGTGTGCATGGCTAGTAATTGCATCATCATATATGTACAATTCACAGGCATTGTTAAAATACGTCTGGCAAAAAAATTAAAAGCAGGGAGGCAAGGAGTCTTCTTATTACCACAAATATTTGTGGATGGTTTAGAGACCTGGAAAGCCCTTGAGATAAACACAGCTTGCATTAAGAGAGGAATAAAAAGAGATTTTTCCTTACGTAAAATTATACCAGCACTCCACAAGAGGGTTAAGCACTGCAGTTTAGCAATCAGCCTTGAGATAATTACAGAAAGCACTGCAGATACTATGTTTTTATTACAGTTTCTAATTGGATCTGTTTCTCTCTAAACTGAATTTCTTTGGAAGAAAACAAACTCCCAATACTATAATAGTACCTCTGTGAGATATGGAGACTTGTTTGTATACAACCCTAACCTAACCAGTTTAAATCCATAAGAAGGACCCTTATTTGAGGGCAGTGTATAGGTTTCTTAATAAAGGAACTGAGGAATATCTTCCAAATTAGCTCTTACAAGGACGTGAAAATTCACCTTCACCTATCCAGTGATGGCCTACTCATTTGGAACATCACTGCTCTAACACTCATGAAAAGTTACAGGTAATTCCTGAACACCTGAGAGTAGATTTTATCTACTGTACCAAGTACATGATACTCCAACTGGTGGAAACCAGTGAGTCAATAAAAACCCTAGATAGACTGACATACTCTGTCTTGTGGCCACACATGAGAAATGACGTAGAACACTGCATCAGTAATTGTTTGATCTGTGCACAGAACAATCCTATACCAGCTAGGTAAAATACATTGTTACCCCAGAGGCAATCAGGCCCCTGGAACAACATCCAGATTGACTACATTGGTTCTATGCCAACCACTAACAATGACAACTAGTTTTCACTAGTGATTACCGACCTAACGGAGCAACACAGCCAAAGTGACCTCAAATGTCTTGGTAAACCAGTTATTTACCAGGTGGGGGTTGTGACATAGACAGCCAGTTCTGAGTGCTGTATAATATTTCTTTTATATAAAATGTATTATTGACTATCTCTGCTGAAAACTCTAATGCTCTAGGAGTGACTTCAACCCCAGATTTCAGCTGACAGATGCAGGCCAAGAGAAATGCTGACATGCACGTATCACACACTCAATTTTTAGAGACAATGTGTTACATGGAGACTTTAATCAAGGATCCTGTTTCTCTGAGTTAATTACAGAGTTGTTTAAGTTAACTTTGTTGAGAGGAAAATCATAAAAAAAGGTTTATGATGTTGAAGAGAAAACACAGGTTATTACACAGAGGTGAGAGGTTGTAAATGCTCGTATGAAGCCTGTGTGAGGAGGATGCAGCATGAATCAAAAGAGGTGTCATTCAAATTGAGTTATGCTAAGGTTGCAGAATTAATATTTTGAAATGACATCCTGTGGTTGTATAGAAATATATATTTTTAGATATTTTGACAGGGAGGAGCTAGATGACCTCATGCAAAAGAGGTGGGCAAAACCAGCTTTTAAAGATTATTCTATTTCACTACAGACACACTTTTATCTGACACTGACCAAGAAAACATCTGAGCACTGAAAACAGGTATTTAGAAAGCTAGACAAAATCTAAATATTGCTGTAGGAATTGCACTGTTTTAATTCTTGTTTTGTTTAAAGATATGTATGTCTTGTGATATGAGTTCTGTATTGCATGTTTGACATATTATTATATATTTCAGTAAAACTATAATTTTTGAGCATACCTGGTCTGTCTTTGAATTGCTTTCTTTTGCTAAGAAATATTTATGGTTATAGCAGACAGCAGACATAAGAGTGTATGGTGGTACCAAACTGGAAAGAGAAGCATTTTAAATATGGGGTCTTTATTAAAGTTTTAAAAGGGTTCATTTCTGCACGCCTGGTTAGGTGCCTGTTAGCAAAGATATCTGGCCCCCCCGAAGACAGATATACCTGAGCCTGTGCATTGGGTATGCTAGCAAGAGGTTAACAGTTGAATCTGCCCAGAACTTGAGATCAAAGGTTGATCTGAACTCACAAAAACAGACAACAGGATTACCTTGTCTGTTACACTGTTCACAAGACTGCACTCAGAGGTTGGCACTTTGGGAGTAGAGGGCCTGACCTGCTGAGTGAATCTGTGACAGGGGTTACCCTTAAAAATAGATTCTGATTACAGGGATCTGGCTTTATAGCCTAAGTAATGCAGGACATTCTGGATTTGTTATGGGTAAAGCAAAAGTTTCATATCCCTTACAACCCACACTCATCAGGACAGGTGGAATGGGCTTACAGGCAGATCACAGTTATGTTATAATAAACTTGTTCAGAAAATCCCAAAAAGGACTGGGATTCATTATTGCCTTTATTCCTTATAGTAATAATAGGGACACTCTGCAGGTACACAGCATACCCCATTATTGAAATCATGACCGGACGGTCCATGAGACTCCCAGAACATTTAATTCTGGACCTGTGCACTGCCACTGCTGATGGAGCATCAGTAGATAAATATGTTAACTCAAACAAGACATCCAAAAGGTACACTTGTTTGCTTCATAATATATGGGCAAGGCCCAACAACAGGCCCTATCTCATTGTAAACAAACTCAGTCCAGCAGTCTACCAAGTTTGACCACCCCACTATAACAGTCATTGATAAATTGCTACATGCCAATCAAATGAACCTGTTGAAAGGAGATTAAATTACTTTTCCAAACCACAGTGGGAGGAATAGTACTAAACTAACTATGTTTTGTTTTCTCTTTCCTTTTAGGTGACAGAGAGAGAGAGAGATGCTTGCTTTTATGCTTATTATTCTTTTTAAAAGTATGGGTCTTCTTACCAACCCAAACTATACATCTGATTGCAGATAAGAACCAGTGACCTAAACCTAAACAGATTGTTAAGGCAGAATACCTCTGAAGCCCAGATGATTTAATTGCATCCTGTGGAATTCACACTAAGGTTCTAAAAGACATGTTCCTCATTCAGGAGGGTAGTGAGGCCCTACTGAATGTTATGATCATTGCTTTGGATCAGTTCTAGTAGTTAGATTTGATCTGGACTCCTGTTTATATTGTATTGATAATCAGGAATTTTGCATCCAAAATTATATGGCATTAAAAGCCATTAGACCTTAAGGTTTTTACCTTATGATGCCCCAGAATTTGTGACACGTAATACTGAGTGCCCAAAACAGAACCCTGTTCCACCCAGCCACTTCCCAACCAGGTACCCTAATTAATAATGTGCAGCTCATGCACAACCCAGTGATGTTAAATCTCACGCTGTGAACCAATGGTAGTACAGCCCATACCGTACTATACATTCCAGATATGTGAAGTGATTTGTTTTATGTTTATGTTTCACAACAAACATTTCCTATTTTTTTTTTGTTTTAAATAATGTGATTGGATACCCTGACAGCATACCAGGTACTCATTAATGACCCCCCTATACAGGGACTGATAGCACCACACATACACACACTTAGGATTTTCACATCCTGACTGCTAATGGTACATCCTATGACTGTAAACCCACCCAAACACACTAGGCATTTTGTTTTGTTTTTGTTTGTTTAAAAAAAGAGCACAGGTTTAGACTCAAACCTATTTGGCTCTGACATTCTATTTGAAATAGGGCTGATTTAGCTAATAGTCAAGCATATACAGCATGTTAAAGGGTCGTGATAGTATGAAATATATCACACACACACACACACACACCCATTGTATGGTATACATGATTTTGATAATTAAGAGTGATTTACACTTACAATATTAAGGATATTGTGAAGAGGTTTGACCTGATAATTATTCATGTTAATGAATTAATTTCTGCTCACATTAAGGAAGCAGATGAGCATCACATAGCTAGGGAAGTCATTTGCACTGTCTACAGCTATTATGTTCTTACAGCCCTTTGGTTATCTCTTCCGGGATCTGGAATTAGGATATATCCTTGATCTCATAAATGACAGACGTATGGGTCAGTGGCATTGCCACATTATGCACTTCTATTGCATGTGTTAACAAATGTTTATTTGAATCTAGCACCATTCGATAGTCAATGGCAAGGAACCTTGGATATGTCACCACACACACTAGTATTGCTCAATGTTTTGAAACTTATTTCTGCACAATTCAGGAAGCCATGTTTGTGACTCTCACAGTGTCATTGCTGCATTTTCATCTGGCAACATCCATCTCTGATAGTCTGGCAACGATTCATTCTATTGGTCATCTTGATGGGAACTTTTATCATGAAAAGGTTGAAACTACCTCCTTTCCTTGTTTACCATGAGGTCTTGGAATCATGACTGACTCTGAACTTTGATTGTCGTACCTGAAAGGAACACCACCTTTTATGCAGATGTGACATCTTCCAACTTGTAAATACTGGCCTAATAACCGAAATTAGGCTTCCACTTGTGAACTCTTAAATAAACTGTATTCGATCCAGCTAATTAAGAGTCTGCAATCAAGCTCATTGTTATGTATACTATGAAGCAAGTCTGTGGTGGGGGCAATCCCCTAACTTCAGCAAGCAGACTCTTCTTCATTTGATCTACAATCAAGACATCCATTTTCTTCACTGCTGGTTTTCCAAGCCTGGCTGGCACCTCATGAAAAATTAGTACTGTCATAAACTTTTACATATTGTGCAGCCATGTGATCATCTTCAACCGAACACTGTTGCTATTCCATTGTAAAACTCAATGTGCAATCTAATGCACCCCCTGCGGAGGCCTCTGAAAATACTGCTGCCTCCTAAACATTTGGATATACCTTTGGAAAATCTGAATGCATTGAATCTGAACTATGAATCTTCATCTGACACTTGAAGAAATCCTGGATTTATCTCTGGAACTGTTCGTGGTTTATGGCTTGTAGACATTGACATTCCGTGTCCTGTTCAACTTATCAACTGATAAATGCCATCATCCAAGGTGGTATATTCTGCTGATGTGGAACATTGTGTGGTGACCAACTATACGTTCTTCTCATATGGACTAAAAGTTATGCAAAGTGAACTTTTCTAACTTCTGTTTTTACTCCTTAAACAGGTAATAGGTTATACGATAATCACACCTCTTCCCATCCCGGAACCAGATGCCATCAAGTCTAGTCCTAACTATCTTGATGCTCTATCTCAATTTTTACTTATTTTTAATATCCATACAGGCAACTTAAATTTGTCTCTTCAATTTCTACCCAATAGGACAAATACACACCTGATACATATCAGTATTTACTGATTGTTTTGATATTGGAAAACTCCATTGTGAACTTTTATTCCAAATGTTTATAGTAATACAAGGTTTACTAACATTTCCCTTATAATTACATTTTGTTGTTTAACAAAAACCCTGAAACACCACTGTGACCAGTTAATATTCCTCTATCAGGCTCATGCCTTTGGCCTGCAGACGAATGGTGTCTAACCACCGTCTTTTTGTTGTGTTGCTACTTTTGCAATTAGGGCAACAAAGAGGGGACTGTTATGCCTGGGTTAAGCCTCCTATCATCCCACATACACCTCACACTGTATTCCTGGTCTATCGTACTGTGATACTGCTATTTTGCACTAATATATAGATTTAGGCATCTGTCACATAAGCATGCATGCCAGGGATGTGCTTTGCTGCTCATGTATGCTAATGTTTACATCCTTTCATAGGCTTATATCATGCATGACTATTATACCTCACTATAATTATAGTGTCAGTGGCTCAGTAGGTAGCACACTTGCCTCTGAGGCCAGGAGATCAGAGGACTGTGGGTTCAATTCCCACATCTGGCACTTGGGTTAATATCCCAGTACTGACACTGTAGTGCAGCTTGAGAGGGGTGTTGCACATGTGAGGTGCCGTCTTTCAGATGAGACATTAAACCGAGGTCCCATCTGCCTGGATTGGTGGTAGTTCAGGTGGATGTTAAAGATCCCATGGCACTTATCGAAAAGAGTAGGGGAATTTCCCCAGTGTCCTGGCCAAATTTTCCTCATTCACTGAAAATACCACCAACAGTTTAATCTGGTTCAAGGTCAGTTGGCATTCATCTGTATCCCCCTCCCCTGGGTCTTGCCTGAAAATAGGCAGGATTTGTCTAGTGCACTTACCCGATCAACAAAAACTAAATAAATAAATAATGTATTATGTTTGTCTTTTACATATATTGCCATATATGCAGTGTCAGTGACTCAGTAGGTAGCACACTCGCCTCTGAGGCTGGGAGATCAGAGGGCTGTGGGTTCAGTTCCCACATCTGGCACGTGGGTTAATATCCCAGTACTGACACTGTAGTGCAGCATGAGAGGGGTACTGTACTTCTGAGGTGCCGTCTTTCAGATGAGATGTTAAACCGAGGTCCCATCTGCCTGGATTGGTGGTAGTTCAGGTGGATGTTAAAGATCCCATGGCACTTATTGAAAAGAGTAGGGGAATTTTATTGTAATAAAGAAACATTACATCAAGTGTAAAAATTTACAGATATAACAAAGCAAACATGAAAGAATCTCATTTCAAAATAAAAATACTTCAAAAGTAAAATAAGAAAAATATAATCAGCAATACAGATAGTATTCCAGACAAAAAATCAAAAGCAGGAGTACATCACACAAGTAAACCAACTCAATATACTATATCAAGCCTATAATTACAGCTGAAGATTACTTTATTAAGTAATCCAAGATATATGTTTCCAATACTCATGATAAAGTTGCCTATCAATCTTGTCACATTCCAAAGCCTTTTGTTTAGCTATGGCTTGCTCAATGTGTTTTATCAAAATAACATTGGGAATTAGGGTGTGTTGTAATGAATACTGGCACCTAGTTTGCCACATGTAGTACTTTATGCATACAAAAATCAGAGTCAGAGTACTGAAATGATATCTACTCAAAAATCCTGTGTAGTCTCCAAGAATCAAACTCTGATAAGACAAATTACGAGCTATACTCCTTTTCCACCTAACTGCCAAATCTTCCCATAATTGTATCGCAGAAGGACATCGCAAGAAAAAGTGTTTCTGTGTTTCTTCCAGTTCATAACATCCCAGTCGAAGGCAGTGTCTTTCATTTATTGGTTTGTGTTTCAAGTTTCCCTTCACCCTTAGTTTCCCATGGCAACTAAGCCATTGTACATCCCACATATGCAAAGGAAGTCTCCTGTCAGTAAGAGTCCATAATGCTTGAGACAACTGGGATGGGACACATTTAGGAAAATCAACCTGAACAAAAAAACACGACTCATAATGTTATGATATAATTGTTTTCGAGTAATCCCCTGAATGCGTGCTTTCTCCAACTTCCATTCCCTTAATTTCTTAACTGCAGGAATTGCAAAACCTGGCATACTTAATGTTGGTAACAATTTTGGAACACTATCCCCCACCCATTTCCTCATAAAATTTTGAAATAGATTCTGGGTCCACACAGTCCATGGATGCTTATCCAGGTTTCCTGGAGCCTGAAAAGATGATACTGAAAAAAAAGAATGATAAAAGGCTATAGGGTTTATCATCCCAATCCCTCCCTGTTTAATAGCCAAGTATGCAAAGTCTCGCTTTATTGGGTTTAATCTGCTCCCCCAAATCATTTGAAAGAAACAGCTGAGTAACCTGGTCTCTAAAGAAATTGGGACAGGAAAAAACGAACAAATATATAAAAACATATGCAGTAAAAACTTCTTTACAATTAACACTCCCGTCTTTTTTGACAAGGCCCATGCCTTCCATTGCTGAACTTTTCTTTCTCCCATCAATATATGTGATTCCCAGTTCTGGAATGCCATATCATCCCTTCCAAATATGATTCCCAGAATTTTTGCCATGGGAACAAGAGGAATACACCCTACACTTTGTCCCTGTATATCCCCTCCTATTGCAAGACCTACGCATTTCTCATAATTAAGTGTCATACCATTCAATGCAGAAAACTGGTCAAATTTCTGAAGTGCAGCTTTACCTGAAGAAACATCCTTCACTATTAAACAAATATCATCCGCATATTCTGATATTTTTTGAGTAGGGATAGATAAAGATGGAGTTAACCCATGTATCAGTCGATCACTATCAATTGCCCTCACAATAGGGTCTAAAACAAAAGTATACAACAAAGGGCTAATGGGGCAGCCTTGTCAAACCCCTTGTTTCAAAATTATCCCTTCCCTTATTAGGGTATTAACTATGGGGTACAGTTTTGCATTATCATATAATAACTTAATGTTATTAATGAAACGCGTGGAAATACCATACTTTTCCAAAACTTGAAATAAAAAAGCATGTGATAGTCTATTGAATGCTTTGGATTGATCCAATGCTAATAAAAACCCAGATAATTTCTTTTGTTTGCCATATTCGCACACATCCCTCAGAAAATGCAAGTTTTGTTGTATAGTTCTCTGAGGGATTGAGCACGTCTGTGCTGGATGAATTATCAGTTGAGCTATGGATTGTAATCTCTTACAAAGAATGGATGCCAATATTTTGTAGTCTGTATTAAGCAAGCTAATAGGCCTCCAATTACCCAATATAGTACTGTCTCCCTTTTTATGTAAAAACAAAACAATAGCCGCATTAAAATTTAGAGTCCCTGTTCCAAACTGTAAAATATCATTAAATAATTGTTTAAAAATGTCACTTAAATCTTCCCAAAAAGTCTTACAGAATTCATTGGTAATACCATCTTCCCCTGGAGATATACCTGTTTTCAAATTATTTATTGTACTAAGGACTTCAACTCTAGTGATGGGTGTATCCAAAACAGTTAAGTCAGTACTAGAGGCACTAGGTATTGGGAAGTGTAATATATCTTCCCACTGAACTGCGGGACTAAATGTGGTACTAAATGTTGATGTCAAATCCTGTTTTATGATTCCCAACATTTCCACATAGGAGGTTCGAAGATTCCGTACCTCATCCTTCAAACCCATCATTAATTTCTTTTCAAGTTTTTGTTTATAGGCAACAAAAAGGTCCTTAAACAGTTGTTACTGTGTGCCAAACCACATTTCAGCAAAGACACTGCCCTATCATGTTAGTATTGCTGCATTTCTTCTTCACCTCTGTTATTTGTTGTTGTTGTACACTAGGAGCTGCTACTGTCGAACAAGACATTAGCTTATAAAGCTGGTTCCTATATTCTAAATACTGTACATAGTCAGTACTACTTTTATATCTTCCATATTGGATAAAAAAATCCTTAATAGCAGTTTTTGTGTCTAACCACCAGGAAGGCCAATCATCATAAAAATCTGCTAGACTTCCTATAATATAATAAATAATGTAATTGGTTAAAAACTATTGTATTTTCCAAAATCTTTGAATTTAATTTCCATCTTCATGGCACTGTTGGAAAGCTAGGTGGAACCTGTCGAAACCCAATATGGCAAATCAGAACCCTATGGTCAGAAAATTCACAAGGACTTACTTGGAAGGCTTGTATCAGTAAATGTTTAGATGTAAAAAAAGAATCTATTCTAGTAAGAAATGAAGCCCTCTGATATGTGAAACCACCACCTTTGTACAATTCCCTATATGCATCCTTAAGACTAGCGACATCTATTGTAGTTTTCAACGCATGAGAATCACAGTACACTTTTTGTTGCACATTATCCTTAAACCGAAAATCCAAACTTCAATTCATATCCCCCCCATATCACTTGTTTTGAGGTAAACAAATAAGGTTTTATTCTGTTAAATAAGTCCACTCTAGCAGTTTTAAGTTGGGGAGTATAGATGTTGATGAGGCGAAAACAAAACCCCTTATAAAGACAGTCAATAATTAATGCCCTACCAGGTATCAAATCTACAATTCGAGTGATTTGTACTACCGAATGATTAAAAAGAATACCCACTCCATCTGGTAAATCTAGTCCAAAAGATCAATAAGAGGGACCCTCCAACCAAGTTTTGTTTACCTGTGTAACCTCCAGTAGGGTTGTAAGTCTTGTTTCCTGTAGAAAGATAATATCAGCTTTTAAACTCCTGCAGTACATTAAACAAACCATTTGTCTTTTAAAGTTTTTCATACTACAACAGTTCAAGGATATTATCTTCATATAGGCCATTACAACATTATGTTAAGAGTAAGGGTTTATCCTTCTTTCTTTTCTTACCCTTTTTTTCTTAGTTTCTGTGATCTCCCTCACTTCCTCCTCCTCCAACTCCATTTCAGAAAGAATCTCAGACCTAGAAGAGGTTTCAGGTCCTGAGTCTCCCTCCAAATCAGTAAGAACTTGAAATGCATTTCAAGTAGGGCAGGTAGAAAGACCCCCTATTTGTTTACTGACTGCTCTAGTTACCCACCTAGAATCTGGTATTTGAAAGTCTGAAACTGGTGGGGATAGGGCAACCTTACCCAAATCAGCTTGAGAAGTGCTAGTGGTGGGTTCATTGTCCAAAGTCTGCATTTCGGGGGGTGGGTTTTGTGTAGGTAAATCATCTTGGCCAGATCCCGACATCTCTTACCCTGCACACTGTGGCTGTGTTGAGGAGCGTTGAGGCTCTGGGTTAGTAGAAGCATTTCCCTACCAACCTCCTCTGTGTCTCTAGCTGAAGAATCCTGGTCTCTAGGCCTAAATCTTTCCTGAGCCTGGTTTATCAAGTGTTCTTTGGCCAGATCCTGACATCTCCTGCCCTGCACACTGTGGCTGTGTTGAGGAGTGTTGAGGCTCTGGGTTAGTAGTAGCATTTCCCTACCAACCTCCTCTGTGTCTCTAGCTAAAGAATCCTGGTCTCTAGGCCTAAATCTTTCCTGGGCCTGGTTTATCAAGTGTTCTTTGTTTTGGCCAACTTGCCTATTCTGCCCTGCCCTGTCCTGTAAACACCAAGGTACAGAAGTTATTAGGGAGCAGAGCAGATTTAAATGTAAAAAAAGGGCAAAGACAGTAAGGACAGAAATGGGGCTAAACGGGGTAAGGCTATCAAAAAGTGGAGGGTGATGAGTACCAATGCCCATAGTCTATGTAACAAGCTCCCTGAACTAGTGGCCTTGATGGAAGAGGGTTGCCTGGATATTGTGGCAGTCACAGAAACATGGTACACAGAGAACCATGACTGGGATGTCAACATACCAGGATACACAATCTACTGGAGGGACAGGGAGGGTAAAAGAGGAGGAGGAGTAGCTATCTATGTAAAGGAAGGGATCAAAGTAACAGAACCAAAGAGTAAACAGGGAGCAGATGAGGCACTTTGGGTCACCTTGGAGACAGGAAATGGCACCACAATCCTCATGGGGGTTGTATACAGACCCCCATCTCAGAGGGAGGGAATAGACAAGGAAATGATAGAAGGCTTTCTTAGAATGGCAGAAAAAGGGGAGATATTGTTGATGGGGGACCTGAATATGCCAGATGTTAACTGGAGCACCTTTGCTGCAGGCACATCCAAGAGCAGGGTCATTCTTGATGCCCTACAGGGGGCATGCCTCAGACAGCTAGTATTGGAACCCACTCAGGAGGGAGCAATCTTGGACCTGGTACTCTCAAATGGGGATGAAGAAAGAATCAGATTTAGAAGTGGGTAGCCATCTGGGAACAAGCGACCACCAAACAGTGTGGTTCACAATAAACACAGCCATACAATCAAGCCATACAAAAGCAAGGGTACTGGACTTTAGGAGGGCTGACTTTGGGAAAATGAGAGAGTGCCTCAGAAAAGCACTAGCAAACAGGCAAGAAGAAGGGGTGGAGGAACAATGGGGAGTGATCAAAACAGCCATCACAGAGGCAACAAGCCTTTGTGTAAAGCAAATCAATAAAACACAACGAAGGAAAAAAACTATGGTTCTCAAAAGTAGTGGCAGGGAAGGTTAAGGAGAAAAGGACAGCATTCAGGAAATATAAGGAAACACAGAAGGAGCAGGACAGAGAACTTTATCAGTTAAAGCAGAAAGAGGCTGGGAAGGCAGTCAGAATAGCAAAGGCCCAAACCGAGGAAAGGATAGCCAATTCTGTTAAGAAGGGGGATAAGACCTTTTATAGGTACATTAGAGAGTGAAGAAAGACCAAAGGATGGATACTGAAGCTTAATAAAGGGGAGGGAATGTGGGTAGAGGTTGACAGTGAAAAAGCAGGGATACTGAACAAATATTTCTGCTCAATATTCACAAAGGAAGAGGAGGGGGAGTTACCTAAGCCAAACAAGAGAAACACTCTGAAGAAGGGGTCGATACCAGTCCATTTACAGAAGAAAGGGTTCTGAAAGAACTAATAAAATTGAAGGTGGACAAAGCAATGGGGCCTGATGGGATTCACCCAAGAATTCTAAAAGAACTAAGGGTAGAACTAGTGACACCGCTGACTACTCTCTTTAACAAATCATGGGAGGATGGGGTGGTACCTGAGGACTGGAGGAGGGCAGATGTGATTCCTCTTCACAAAAGTGGGAGCAGGACAGAGGCAGAAAACTACAGACCAGTTAGTTTAATCTCAGTGGTAGGGAAAATGATGGAATCACTTCTGAAGGAAAGAATTGCTGAGTACCTAGAGGCCAGTGGGGCACAGGACCCAAGGCAGCATGGATTCATGATGGGAAGGTCATGTCAGATGAATCTAATACATTTCTTTGACTGGGTGACCAAAGTAGTAGACTAGGGAGGGGCTGTGGATATGGCCCACCTAGATTTTAGCAAGGTGTTTGATACAGTCCCACACAAAAGATTAATACACAAGATAGTCAGCCTTGGAGTGGGTCCCAAGGTGGTAGCCTGGATAAAAAATTGGCTAGAGAACAGGACGCAAAGGGTAGTAGTAAATGGAGTACACAGTGAAGAAAGGAGGGTTACTAGCGGGTACCGCAGGGTTCAGTATTGGGACCGGTCCTTTTAATGTCTTTATAAGTGACATTGCAGAGGAACTGGAAGGAAAAGTATGTCTCTTTGCAGATGGCACAAAGATCTGCAACAGGGTTGATACTCAAGATGGAGTGGAAAGGATGAGAAGGGACTTGGCAAGGTTGGAGGAATGGTCAAATGTATGGCAGCTCAGATTCAATGCAAAGAAGTGCAAGGTAATGCACATGGGAAACAAAAACCCAGGGGAAGCGTACACAATGGGGGTGAGATACTGACAACAGTAAAAGTAGAAAGGGACCTGGGGGTAATTATATCAGATGACCTAAAGGTGGGCAAGCAATGTGAGAAGGCAGTAAGGAAGGCTGGTGGGATACTGGGATGCATAGGAAGAGGCATCAATAGTAGAAAACAGGAAGTTGTTATCCCTCTGTACAGACAGTTGGTGAGACCCCATCTGGAGTACTGTGTGCAGTTCTGGAGACCCCATCTCCGCAAAGACATAGACAGAGTGGAGGCTGTCCAGAGGAGGGCAACCAAAATGGTGCAGGGTCTGCACCAGAAGACATACGAAGAAAGACTAAAGGAGCTTAATATGTATACCCTTGAGGAAAGAAGGGAGAGAGGGGACATGATAGAAACTTTCAAGTACCTCAAGGGAATCAACAAAGTCCAAGAGGGTAGCATCTTCTAGAAAAGAGATGTGCAAGAACAAGGGGCACAATTTGAAGATAGAGGGGACGGCTCAGAGGTAATGTGAGGAAGTATTTTTCACAGAGAGGGTAGTGGATGCATGGAATGGCCTCCCTGAGGAGGTTGTAGAGTCAAGAACAGTGGGGGAATTCAAGAATGCATGGGACAGGCATAAGGCAGTCCTAGTGGGGGTAGGAGGAAGTAAGCTGTTGGTTAACTAGGATCTGCAGCTTATCTGTTAGGTAGGAAAATGGGCAGACTAGGTGGGCCAAGCAGTCCTTATCTGCCATCAAATTCTATGTTTCTATGTTCTATATTTCTGCCCAGGGACACTGGTGATAAGCATGCCTTATTTCTTCACATAAATTACATTTAAAAACATTTCTACACACTTCACTCCCATGATCTAGTTCAACACATAATGTACATTTGACCTTGTCACAGGCGTTGCTCAAATGCCTTCTACTACCACATTTATAGCAGGCCTTTGATTGTCCTGGATAGAAACATACCCCTCTGTCTTTTCCTAGAAAAAAAACTGTTTGGAATATGCAAGACATCATTCTCTATCACGTGCAGTTTTACTTTAAAATGCCATGCGCCAGTCCATATCCCCTCAGAGTCTATAATGGCCTCAGAAGAACCCAAAACAGTACATTTATTTTCCAACCAGTACTGAATGTCTCCCACATTAACTCCCCCATTTTGAAACATCACATTAATCATTTTAAATAAAGGTTTGGTAATAGGGATGGCCCAGAAAGAGAGCCATAAAGGTAAAGTTTTGCAGGTTTCATATCTATGCCAAAACTTATCCAGTCC
Source organism: Neoceratodus forsteri (assembly GCA_016271365.2). Lineage (NCBI taxonomy): Eukaryota > Metazoa > Chordata > Ceratodontiformes > Ceratodontidae > Neoceratodus > Neoceratodus forsteri. Next base: position 200,145,329 of record CM028132.1, on the reverse strand, counting down.
AGAAACATTTTTAAAACTGATATCGAAGGTGTCCTCCTCTCGAATATTAATCAGTGCATAAATATCAGACGCCAAAAAGTTCATAGAGTCCTTTAGTAGCTTTCTTTCAACATGAGCCCTTTCTGGATGTTCTGGTAGACTACCCCTATACCTAAGGTGTACAGCGTTCCTCCGTGGGGCCTGTTCAAGTTTATTATGTTTAAATAAATCAGAAAGATGAGGGCCCCGTCTGGTAGCATCCCCTTGAGGTGATTGTGGGGAAGATATAGACAAATGTTCCTGTAAAGGAGGTGCCTCTGTAATATCCCCAGACCCTTCCTGATTCACAGAACCTCCCAAAAAGGAAGCTACAAAGTCTGGTTTCGAAGCAGCGTTCTGACCTGTAATACTAGTCCTCTGTTGCTCTCCCAAAGGGTTTTCTGAGTCAGGACCGTGTGGCGTGGAAAAATAAATCTGATTCGGATCAGGAATCCATTTACCCTCAGGTAGCTAAATCCAGCCCGCTTGCTGCAAAGCCGACTCTTTTGACCAAGAGTCACTGACAGTTGACTGCTCCTCCCATGCCCGGCTTCCTACTGCACTCGCACCCTCCACCAGCACACTCACTTCCTCATTCCTTTCTCCAGCTGGGAGTATGACATGCTCCGTCTCACAGATCTGTTGTTTCCTTGTTAGATCTTCCAGTACAGTAACTGATGCAGCCAAATCAGACCCAAGTGCAGGCGGCATTTTTAATTCATCTTCTTTGGTCTGGATATCACTTTCAAATATAACTCAATGCAAATCCTCACTGCACGCTCTCTGGCATGCACATCTCGATAATTCTCCACCCGCGCTTCATGTCTCAATGCAGTCTCCATCTCCTCCATCACAATCGCTGACTCCTCCCCATACAGAGCAGATGTCTGTACAACCTGCTCCTCTGATAATCGTTCTCCTTCTGCCATTACTGCAAGAAGCAGCACAGCATCTTCCCCTACCACCAGAGTAGGGGAAATTTTTATTCAAGATTCAAAAACAGAAAACAATGAAGGTACAGTAACATTAAAGAACAAAAAAAACAATCAAGCCATCTATAATATATACTAATGTGCAAAACCATACAAAATGTAAATGTCTCCATACAAAGTCAAAAACATATTTTTCAGAAAAATACATTAAATCCCATCACCAAAGATAACCACAATTAAGTAAATAAAACCATTTGTCTTCTGAAAGTTGATAAATATGTTTTGCAGACTAAAAGAGAGAAAAAAAAGAGAGAAGCATTAACACAACAAATTAACCCACCCATCCAACATTTTTCCACAGCTTTGAGACCACCGCCTGTCCCAATGTACATTTTTCATAATCATAAATTTTATCAAGTTCTTTCTGTATACTAAAAAAAAATCTTGTTGCGTAATCACTTTACCTTGCAGGAACCTGAGACATCTCACCTGCCAAATGGACCACTTTATGCAGACCAGAAGGATATTAATAGTGCTTTTTGTCCATTTTTTCCAGGAGGTTGGAATTTGTCCTAAAATCAAAATATCATAAGTCATCTATTTGAACAATTTTTCCCCCCACAAAGCGGACAATAATTTCCAAAAATCAGAGACATGTATACATTCAAAAAAAAGGTGCTGCATAGTTTCCACTGTATCAGCACAAGTGCTTTGCCCACACCTTCTATCATCTTGCTGCTTATGCTTCTGATTTTCTTTCACCTGCAATTTCTGATGCCCACATAACCAAATGAAATCTTGCATTTTAAGGGGAACCCTAGGGTCTATCATACATTCTAAAATTAAACCTGTTTTAATTGTGGATGAAACCTGAAAAACTGGCTCCTCCCAATGCCATTTATCAAGAATACTTTTATAAAATAGTTTTTTCCCTTTTCCTATACACCATTTCAGCTCAATTTGCCAAGTTGATATATATCACAAAATAGTTTGCACATAACCGGGGAGTAATTTATCCACAGGATGCCATTTACCTGCACCCCAAGCTTCCAAAAAAGGCTTACCCCACAACCGCATACATACTTGGCCCATTCCTTCTGTTTGAAATAATAAAGGGCAAATAGAACTATAAAAGAAATTCCCAAAGAAATATACCAGAGGATGGATCATATTTAAACCTCTCTCTTTCCATACCCTGTAAGTGTGAACTCTTTTGATGGGATTCACTCTACTTCCCCACAAAAAATGAAAAAATAAACCCATAACTTTGGTGTGCATCTTATAAGAAAGGGGAAAAACATGCAAAACATATAACAAAATAGACGCTATATATGCCCTTAATAAAAAAACACGTTTCTTCCTAGTCATCTTCCATGATAGCCAAGATAAGACTTTAAGTTGTGCTCTGTCATATACAGTATTCCAATTATGTCCCTCTGAATCCTTAGTTACAAAAAATAAACCTAAAATTTTAATTTCATCCATAGTCATAGAGATTGGAAAACCGTCTACCTTCCCTATTGCCCCAATACCAAAACAATACTCTTTCTCATAATAAGTTTGATTCCTGTAACATCATATGCATCTTGTAACATATTTAATACATGGGCACCAGACTCCCCATCTGCTACTGTAAAAATACAGTCATCCTCATAAGCAGAAATTTTATGAAAGACAAATCCCTCATGATTCTTAATAGCTCTAATTTCTTCATTCCTTTCAATAAGCCTTAATAAGGGCTCCAAACTAAAGTTATATATAACAAGGGGCTCATTGGACAACCCTGCTTCATCCCATTTTTTAAATAGATTGCACCCCTAAGTAACCATTCACTAACGGAGTAACTTGAACTTCAGTATATAACACTTTAATTAAATCCAAAAATGCTTAAGGAATTCCATAATGTCGTAAAACCATCCAAATGTACTCCTGTCGCACTATATCAAAAGCGGTTTCCTGATCTACCAACATTAAGTAACCTCCTAGCTTCATTTCTAAACTTTGCTCTACTATTTCCCTAACAAAGGTCAGATTCTGAATAATATTCCTAGCAGGAATTGTGCAAGTCTGCTCCGGGATAATTAATTTTTGTGCAATTTTAGCTAGCCGTGTAGTAATTATTTTTGCCAGGATCTTATAATCTGTATTTAATGGAGTTAATGGCCTCCAATTCTTTAGGTCTTGGGGGTCTCCCTTTTTATATAAAAAAATAACGATCCCCATTTTCATAGTTGGGACAAGCCTATTTTCCTCGCAAATGGCTTGGTAAATCAATTCCAGACATGGAGCCAAAATTTCAGTAAAAGTTTTATAAAAGTCATTTGGTATTCCATCATATCCTGGAGTAGTCTTAGCAGTCAGCTGGGAAATAGTTTCTTTAATTTCTAGTTCTGTAATGAGTAAAACCAAACTCTCTATGTCTACGTCATCCAAAGGAGGAATAATTAAGCCATCAAAAAATGGCCCCTGCTGCCCCTTATCCTCCTTTTGAAAAGTAGCTACAACATGTTTTTGAACAATAAGCATTAACTCCTGATTTTGCACCCTCAAAGTACCCTGTTCATCTTTTAAAGCAGTCATAACCAACTTCTGAACATCCTGTATACTTAAACCATACGGATTTACCTCTTCCCTTAAGCCCTTAGTTTGGTATTTCTGTTGACACACCACCCTTTTAGTAGTCTCCTACAAATACTGACACATTTGTCCCTTAAGACTTTGTAATTGTAATGAAACATCATTTGATTTATCCACTGCCTGCATCAAGACTCGCATACATTTTGCTCTGAGCCCTAAATATTTAATATATTTATCCTTTGCTTTTGCCTTTGTGAGGGATACATATAAAGTTTTGCAAATCCCTTTTCGTATCCTCCCACCAATCTATGGGGCCATCATATAAAAAGCAAACATCTGCCCTTAAAGCAAATAAGTATTTTATAGAATCTTGAATTAAAACTTCCTGCAGTACCACAATATTCATTTTCCAATAACCCCTACCTATTACTAATTTCTGTCTATCACTCAAAAACAGCTTAACCGCTAAATGATCTGAAGTCTCTAATGACATCAGGACTACTTTTTGACAGGTTAAACATGCTGACACAACCCAAAAATCTATCCTAGTAGACAATCAACCCTTATAAAAGGTATGCTTCGATACCTGATGTAAAATCTCATAAACATCTTTTAAATTATTATTTCGTAGAATTGCCAGCAGAGTATTGGAGTCACTATAATCTTTCCTTGTAGTCCTACCCCAATCTCTATGCGAAAGACCGCAATTAAAGTCACCTGCCCATAGTATCAACTTGGAGGTATGCAAATTGGGTTCTATTTTCCTAAACAAAGTGGACCTATCAGCTTTAGTCTGAGGTGCATATATATTGATAATTCTAAATACCTCCTCCCTTAAGCTACATCTATAATCATAGTTCTTCTGGTTGAATATCAAAGACATGTACATTTTTTACCGCTATTCCGGAAAAAAGAAATCCTAATCCTGAACATTGCTCCTCCCCTAAAGACCAGCAGGAGACACCCCATCTCCATTCCCTCTGTGCTGCCTGTACTCCTAATAAAGTATGTAGTCTAGCATCTTGCAGTAGTTTAATTTGCCCACCCACTGTGCTAAGACTTGAAAAAGTATTCTGTCTTTTCTCATGGGACTTAATACTATTAACATTAACTGTGAGCAAAGAAGTAGCGGAAAGTATAGCAAACCCAAAAAAAAGAAAGAGTGAAAACAAATTCCAACCTAGTCATTTTTTTTTCCTCTTCCTTGTCTTGGGCTTATCAGGAGGACCTATTTCTGAAGCACATTCTGCCTGGGAGGAGGCTACTGAGGAAAAATCTGAATCAAAACCATCCTCTTCCACCCCCTGTTCAAACAACAAGGCATAAGAATTTTGCACTGTTATCCCTTCTGTGTCTTTAGATACTGTTTGGGAGCCTGCTAAGAGTTTGCCTGCTTTAGACCTGGTCACTCTTTGAAATGCTGCCTCTTGCTGAGTGGGGGGGCATGGAGGTTCCTTCCTCCATTCTTTCAACACACTGCTCTGTATCGACTACAGCTTCTATCCCCCTACTTTCTTCTTCAGACTGAAAAGGGAGACTTTCCACACCCTCAGGCACCTCTAACCTTAAGTCACTATCTGGTCCTTGTTTTTCACTAATAGATGGTTCCACTAATACATCTTTCTCTACCCCATTTTCCTGAGTGCTAGACCTATCTGATTTCCTCGGAATCCTCTGAGGCAGGGGATTCCTATCAGGGACAGTATTAAGTAATTCTATCATTTGCATTTTTTCCTTCTGAGCAGTGGCAACATAAACATCTTGTTCAGCTCTAACGGATACATCCACATTATTATGTGATGCCCATGAACATGTACGAAATGAATGCCCTTGTTCGTTACATAAATTACAACGTAAAGGTTGATGACAATGAGCTCCAACATGATCCAGCTCCCCACACAGACCACACTTCTGTTTATCACAGGCATTGCTAAGATGTCCTGTATCTCCACATTTGAAACAAGCTCGTGGCTGTCCAGGATAAAATATCACCCCCCTGTCCCGACCCAAGAAAAAACGATTAGGCAAATGACTAGTTTGACCATTTTCAAGTTTCAAAACTACTTGATACTTCCAACCCCCAGTCCACAACTGTTCCTCATCCAAGATAGGTTCTGGAAACCCTTTAACAGTGCAGTGCTGTTGCAACCAGTAAGTTATATCTGCAACAGTCACCCCCTCATTCCTAAACAACACAGTAATTTTTTTTTGTAAGGGGCTTTGTTAATGGAATTGCCAGGAAAGGCCTCCATAAAGGAGAGACTTTCAAAAGTCGATACTGCTTCCAAAATCTTTCCAGGTCTGCAGGATGCTTAAACCTAATGTCAAATATAGAATCCCCGGTACATGTATAAGGGCATATATTTCATATGCATAATACTTCATACTGTCCTTTAGCAAAGTCCGTCCAACAAAATGTCTATCAGGAACAGTGGAAACATCACCCCTATATTTCAATCTCACAGCATTCCTTCTAACTGCAGGTTCTAATAATGGGCCCCTCTCAGGTGGAAACAAATGATCCCTTACTTTATCATGCTATACTGTGGCAGGGGCTTGAGCCAGGGGATCTAAGGCCGGCTGATCATTAGGAATAAGGCCTTGTTGCAATGAAACAGAGTTATCCACCAGTTCCTCTGTAGAAGAATTTATAAACTCTGCTTCTTGTACTCTAATCTCTTCCAATAAAGGATGAGGCATGTCTTGCTGCTGAATTAATATATTCCCTTAGAAGAGCATTGTCCTGGTGGTATTGAAGAGACTGTAACATTATCAGAGGGCAATATTGAAACGCTAGGAGAAATAGCTTGAGAAGGATTCAGAAAAGCTGCACCTTGCAGATTTGCATCCCACCCAGTACCAGTAGGATTTTTTACCCATCCTGCAGCTTGTAAGGCCGTAGAAACCTAATTCACAGGGCCTTGGTCCAAGTTCTGGGTACTATTTTCTAATAGGGGAGCATCAGCTATTCGAGCATGCATTCTTCTATTTTTCCCCACCCCTTCTTTCATTGATCGCTTCAAACCACCCGACGAGGATCCTATGTTAAAAGTTACAGCAGGCAGCTCATTAGGAATAGAGCTTCCTGATGGTAAAATCAAGTCTTTGGCCTGCTCATCAGATGACTCAAAGCCCCGAGAAACAGACGCCGTATTAGCTGCACCGTCTCCTTTACTTAGGGCCCCCGTAACAACAACTGCTTCAGAAGTAGGAGAAGTGCTTACCGACGGCACTGCAGAAGAATCTTCTATGGCAATCACCGGCGAAACTTCTGTGAAGCCAAAAGTTACATCTGTAGACTCCATGTCCATTGCCTCAGGCTGTACATCCTGTTCCAGCGCATCACCAATTTCTGTCTGCCGCTTGAGTTTGTTCAGTGAATGCTCCCTTGCTTCCAGATAGGAACATTTCGCCAATTCCAGCTGAACTCGTAGTGCAGCCGCGGTATCAAACTTTGCAGATTTAGCTACGATGTGCATCTCCTGGCCTCCCAACTCCAAATCCTCTGGTAAGCCATCAACTGCATTATTTTCCTGCTGTTCAACAGCATCCACATCCTCTGTAGCCCGCAAACACTCTTCATTATTGGTCTCCATTTAAGAACGGGAGGTGAAGGAGGAGACCAACTGCTCAGCCACCCACACGTCTGTCTCCTTCGAAATTCCAGGTGCCACTGAGCAAATGGCTTTCAGCCACATAGCGCCCTCTGTCGAAAAGAGATGGGGAGTTTCCCGGGTGTCCTGGCCAAATTTCCCTCATTCACTTAGAATACCACCGAGAGCTAAATCTGGTTCAAGGTCAATTGGCATTCATCTGTATCCCCCCTCCCCCTCGGGTTGTGCCTGAAATTAGGTAGGATTTGTCTAGTGCACTTACCCGGTCAACAAACAAAAAAAATATATATATATATATATGTATATATTCCATATATAATCTACCTATTCACTGATAAGATTACTCTGAGGGATGATCAGTGATTATTGTATACATATATTCTCATATAATTATATGTAGTGTGTGTTTTACACTCAGGCAGATATGCCACATGCAATAGAGCCCAGTCAGTACTTTTCTTTGTCTCTTTAAAGAGAAATCCTTTGTTATGTCTTATATTATATATAAGCAAGAAATGCCACATGTAGTTTGAAACCATCAGCATTTCTTTTGTCCAAGCTAAACTGCACACAGAAGCATATTATTTGTCTCATATGATACTCATTAGTAATTCTGTCTCCTAAGTCATTATCCAATACATATTGTTTCTCATATCTGTAACTATGAGGTAATCTCTGTTGCTATGCTGTTATCTGTAGGATATAGTCTTCTGCAACCTACTGTAGCTCCTCTAGGAGAGTGGAGAGACCGAGATCTTGGAGAACCTGAGATCCCACAATCCTGGAGCTTATGTACATTCTTCAAGAGACCGGTGAGAAACCCATCTCCCTTGTGATTTTCTTTGTCACATGCTTGGCATAAGTAGTCTAATAAACATTTATTAGTACTCTTGCTTGTTTACGAAGATTTCTTGGCAGACTCCGGAGACATAAGAATCTGTATTATTAGTATTATTATTTACTCTACTATCTGAGATTGTTTATATAACACAGCTAGGCTCACTAAAGGGTCACATAACAAGCCTTTCAAGGTTCCATTCCACTGCACTTCTCAAGGACAACGATCCTTTGGTTACCGTGCCTCAAACTGTCTCAACTCCCTCCCCAGCCACCTTCTTGCTGAACCTAAAATAGGGCCATTCAAATCTAAACTCCATGTCCTCCTCTCCAGTCAAATGTCATGCTCTTGCTCCCTTTAACAACAGCCAGTGATCTGGCCTGACATTCTTTTAACCAGCACTTTTGCTCCCCTCTGATTTTTGACTCTTAGCCCCTTTCTGTTACCCCCTTCATATCCCTTCATGACCTCCCTCCTCTTTCCATTATAAATTCATGCTCCCCCCTTACTGGCTTCCCCTCTGTCCCCCACCACCATCTCCCCTCTACTTTGTTCCCTTCCCTCCTCCTTTTCCACCCTCTCCAATCTTACCCTCCTCATACATCCCCACCCTTCCCCCTCTCCACCTCAACTCTGTTCCCACCCTGTTAGAACCTCCTTCCTACCATAATTTCCCACCCTACTAACTGTCTTTACTTTCATTCCCAACCCATGCTCCTATTCAACTCACTCTCTGCCAGACAAAGGGACCCTGTTTTCCCTGCATTGGCAGCCCCTCTACCTTCCACCCAGAACAACTTGTTTTTTCTCATACATGATTAATTCTATCCGCCTATGGTAGTCTTTTCTTTTTTTCTCTTTTTTTTTCATGAAGGTTCATATATAACAGCTGCTTCTTTCATCAACCTTGTTACTTTGTACAGTTTAACTCTGTTTATTAAATCCTGTTCTGTTCCATTCTTTGTTGTGGAATCTTTGTAAATGAGCTATTAGCTCAAAGGTTGTAATCCTAGACTTGAATAAATAAATAAATAAATCTACAGCATGGCCTTTATTAACTACCTTGGTTACTCAGTCAAAGAATACTATCAGATTGGTCTGACAAGATCTCCCTGTCATGAATCTGTGCTGCTTACTGTCCTGAAGTCCTTTTTTACTCAAGGTATTCCTCTGGATCTTCTTTGACTGGTGTCTCCATCAGTTTCCCTACCACAGAGGTAAGGCGGACGGGTCTATAGTTTCCTGGCTGCTCCTTGTCCCTTCCTTTGTGTAGCAGAACCTCATTTACTATCCTCCAGTCCTGGGACCCACCCCTTGCTGCATACAGCTATTGAATAAACCTGTCAGGGGTTCAGCTAACACTGATGTCAGTTCCCTTAGCACCCTTGAATGCATCCCATCTGGCACCAGGGCCTTGTTTCATCTTCAGGACTACTAGCCCCTTTTAACTCTTTCATTAGTACATTTCTACAGCTTCATTTGTGGGACCCCTCTATCAGTTGCCTTAACGTCCGCTATTTTCGCTAGTGAATGTTGAGCAGAAGTAGTTGTTTACCCATTCTGTAATACGCAGCTGTATGCCTGCCTTTGTGATCCTGACTGCCGTCTTGGCCTCTCTAGTTTTCTCCTAGTATTCATCCCATTCTTCAACCCCCTGCTTTTCTTTGTACCTTATAAAGGCCCACGTTTTAGCCCTAACTGCCTCATTGACCTTTTCAGTGAACCAAATCATTCTCTAATACTTGCTTCTCTTCATAACTTTTCTTGTGCATCTTTTCTTGCCTCAAGAATGGCCCCTTTTATAACTCCGTCTTTCCTCCATTCCCTGATGCTGTCTACCCCAACTAACTTGTGCAGCACAATTTCCCTCACATGGCTGAAATCCACCCTCTTGAAGTCTAGCACGTCAGCCTTAGATGAGTGCTTATAGGTGCCCAGGGCCACCTCTAACCACATAGTATTGTGGTCGCTGAATTTCAGTGGTTCCCCACCATCTGTTCTTTCCGGGTAGGTGAGTGCCATATCTAGAATGGCTGACTGTTTAATAAGATCCCTGATCTGTTGTACTGACATCAAGCTGGACGCGGCTTCTGATGCTCCTGGCTATTGGCGTATCCCAGTGGATGTCTGGCAGATCGAGATCTCCTGCCATCACAACCTCCTCCTTTGCCATCCCTTCCCTACTCCAGCATCTAGTTCCTTATCCCTCTCATCTCCCTGCCTCAGTGGCCTGTAAACCACCCCACAAGAGTCCTCCTACCTGACAAATCTGTGAGCTGAACCCAAAGTGGTTCTGTCTCCCCTTTCTCCTACTTTCTACGCCTCAGTCTCTTCTCTGATGTAGATGTCCATCCCTCCACATCGGCCTGTCCCTCTATCATGCCTACATAAGGTGTAGCCTTGGATTGCTATGTCCCAATTGTTCAAACTAGTCCAAGTTTCTGTAACAGCCATTAAATCCAGCCCAGAGCCTGCCACCAAAGCCTGGAGCTCATTAATCTTATTGCCCAGACTCCTGGCATTGAAGCATACCTCTCTCTGACATGCACTCACACCTCCATTAGTTCTTATTTGCCATCCCCATAACCCTTCTCTAATAACCTTGAGTGTCTTGTGTTTCTCCTTTCTTTCATGACTGTTGTGTCTACCCTGCACTCTACCCTGCACTATTTCCTTCTATCTGTTATTACCTGAACACCTTACTCACATCCCTGAGGGAGTCCTGTCAAAGTTCCTCATTATTCCTCCCTCCAGAGTGGAATCCCAAGCCCCAGCATCCCCCCACAGCTTGTTTAACCATTTGTCAATGTCAGACATCAAACTTCAAATCAAATCAAACATTATTTGTAAAAAGCATCTTTCTTTTTGAAATTCTTCTTTTTATTAGGTTTTCAACTTATATACATGTATAAGTCACCAATACTCAAAAGCATATAAATACATTCATAGTTTCAATGCTGTACGGCTATTTGCCAATCTATTTCAATATACTGTCACAACCAGATTTTAACATTCATTTTACAATACTTGTCGGCTATTACATTATATACATTACATTATATACATTACATTATGTATAGGTCACAGTCTCTAGCCCTTAGGCCGCGGGAGCTAGTAGGTGAGATATTTCCTTAGGTTTAAGGGGCGAAGCCGTTGTCCAATTGAATTTTTCCTTAAGCTACTCAATGAGTGAGACCTAATTCACATAAAGTTAGGCCTGCTTGCCAGATGTCGAATATTTCCCTCAGTTACCCTGTAGCCCTGTCCGATTCCTCCAAAGTCTCCTACTCTCCAGAAAGGTGATGCAGGAAGGCATTTCACAGTTTGCTACTCCTACCTCCCTCTCATTACGAGGCACATTCCATTGTCACTTATTAATTAGCCATTTTAGCATCTAATTTCCAAATGAAAATGTTCTCTCCGTTGTCATGTTTGCCTCTCACTGATGTTCATAAGCAGTTTTATGTGTATATCATTGCTCCTATTCTTCCTGCGGGGGTCCAGGGAGGCCAGGGCAGGGCAGAGATGTTGTTTTTATCCAGTATCGGTAGTGGTTCCTTATTTACAGTATTCTAAGGGATAAGGTGGTATCTTTCAGCATGTAGTATATTTGCCAACGTGTCCATCTATCTGAAAATTTCCCACTTTGTTCATTCAGGTTATGCGTTATTTTCTCCATGTTGTAAATCTGTTTTGTTATGTCCCACCAATCAATAATTGTGGGGATCTTTGTAGTTAACCATTGTCTGGTGATTGTCTTCTTTGCTGCAGTCAAGAGCAAAGAGAGCAAATATCTAGTATTAGGTCCTCTATATGTTCTGGGAAAGTTGAGAAATAGGTACATGTCTAGGGTGAGTTGGAGCTGTGGGTCTATTACTTCTTGCAGCTGAACCTCCAGCTGTGTGATGAATACCCGGAGGGCTCGGACATGCCAAGTAATATGGGTCAGGTTGACCTTGATTCCCCCACATCCCCTCCAGCATTTTGCAGTGCTATCTGGTGTAGTGACTGGTGACCACGGGACCAAAAATAGCGATCAGGAATTTCAAGCGAATTCTCCGCCAATAATGCGAGCTAGTAACCCGGCAGATAGGCAACACGCCTGGTTCCATTCTTCAGGAGAGTGGATATCCAGTTTCCAGGGACCACTGTGTGCGGATGCTGTCGGTGAGTGATTCTTTTGGTGCGCTTAAGAGATTGATAATACAATGAGATTAAATGATCCTGCCTCTGATGTGTTTAACTGCATTTGACATTGAATCAGCGCTGGGCGTCCTAGAGTGTCCCAGGCGCCTTGGAAGCCCTCCACATAATGTCGCAATTGGGTAGTGGAAAAAATCTTTGTGCGGGAGGTGAAATTTCTTTGTATTTCCGCGATAGGACCAGAGATTACCTTGTGTAACCACCTGCCACAGGTATTTCAGCCCGTGTCCCTCCCATTTAAGGAAATTGCTATCTACATCGTTAGGGGAAAATCAGTCAGACTCGTAATCGTGCAGAGGAGGGCTTGCAAGGTAACAGCTTTTGCAGTTTTCTAAGTGAGTACCAGTTCTTAAATTGTGCCACCAACCATGGATTAATAGCCGATAGATCTCTCACTCGATTCTCGCCGGTATAAGGCTTTCAGGAAAGCTTGATCATCCATCAAAGTCTTTTTCTATTTCAAGCCAGTGCGGAGAGTGCACTGGTCTGTCTCGCCATTACTTGTGTAAGGGTAACCGCCTGTTGGTAGAGCTTTGGATCGGGGGTGCTATGCCTCCCACACCGGCGAGGAAGAATTGAGGACCTTTAAGCATTACCCTAGGTTTCCGACCTGCCTGCCCTATGTAGCTGTATCAGGCGATTTATACCATAAAAGATTTTTAGTGGTATGTATATGAGAGGATGCTCTGAAACAGATACAGGGCTCTCGGTAGGGTTATCATTCTGATTAGATCTACTCTTCTAGCGAGATTTAACGGAATGGTTGTCCAACTATGTAGATCCTGCTTTAGTTGGCGATAAACGCTACATAGTTTTGCTCATAATATTTTGTGGTGTCTTGTGGTATATAAATGCCCAGGTACTTCAGCTTCTGCAAATCCCATCTACCTGGCAGGATATCCGGATCGTTTGCGTGGGGTGTAGTGGAAGGTGAGAATTTCAGTCTTAGTAAAATTCAGCTATAGCCTGACACCAAGCTGTAGGAGTCTAACACCTGTCTCACTGTGGGAATGGTTTGGTAAGGTACTGGAGGTATAAGAGTATGTCGTCGGCGTGTAAAGGCGGAGCGATGTTCTGTGTTCCTATCTTGACCCCTGGTTTGCTGGGATTCCGGGCAGCTGTGCTAGTGGTTCTATGACCATAGCGAATAATAAGGGTGAAAGGGGCAACCCTGTCTGGTGCCTCTGTAGGCGAAAGTATTCGAATGATGACCGCTCACTCTACAGCCAGGCTTGCAGTGCGAATATATATTTTGGATGACTTGGACAAAGGAGGAGATCAAACTTGTTTAGGGTTTGGTACAGAAAGGGCCACGTAACCCTATCGAGAAGCCTTTTCGTCCAAGGCTTACCAGGGCTGTCGGCTTTCCAGCGTCTTGCATCTGTTGTACTACATATAAAGATCTTTTAACGCTATCCATGGTAGTACGGGCTTTTACAAAACCCGTTTGGTCCTTATGTATTATCAAAGGAAGTATCTGGTCCAGACGCTGTGCCATTATACTCATGAATATTTTATAGTCCTGATTAAGCACCGATATTGGTCTGTAGGAGGCGCAGTTTTGGGGGTTTTTACCAGGTTTAGGTATCACAGAGATGGTTGCATAGGACCATGATTGAGGCGGGGGTTCTCCCTCTAGTATGGAATTAAAAAGCCTTATTAGTGAAGGGGTGATTTGGGTCTTCATGGCCTTGTAAAATTCCGCACTATATCCATCAGGCCCCGGCGCTTTCATTGATTTCGATCTAGCTAACGCTTGCACTATCTCCAGCATGGTAATGGGTTCAATCAGGGTTTCTCTGTGCTGTTCTGTAAGTGATGGGAGTGCGGTTGCATCCAAATACTCCCTAATTCGTGCCTCGGAGGGCACGCTCTCTGGGGTATAAAGAGTTTTATAAAATGTTGTAAAGGCTTCTACAATGTCCTGTAATTTAAAGAGCGGTTGGCCTCCAACCGGGTGCCTAACAGAGGCAACTGTTGCACTCTTTTTTTGTTTGCGTATCTGATAAGCAAGTAGCCGCGTTGCCCTTGGACCCACTTCATAAAATCTTTGCCTCAAATACATTAAGGCAATTTCGGCTTGTTGCTGAACAAATACATCTAACTCCCGTTTAGTATGCTGTAACTGGGGTAGGACGGAATTATCCCCTTGCTGATGTGCCATCTGAAGAAAGTGAAGGGTGTCCTCTAGCCTAGCCTTCTGTTCCTGACGCTGTCTCCTCAGCTTCATTGTATATTTAATTATATGCCCCCTAAGGACTGTTTTGATCGTGTCCCAGTGTATTGATGGAGTATAGTCATTAGAGGGATTATCTACGAAATTTCTGTGATTTTATCTGAAATGAATTCCTAAATTCTTTTGACCGGAGGTGGAATGGATTTAGACGCCACTCTGCTATTTCTTGGCTGAAGGCCCAAATCCCAATAGGTCAACAAGGGTGATCTGAAATCGAGATGTCCCATATTGGGAGTTCTGCAAGACAGGTTTTCTATTTGGGTGTAAGCATAATCAATTCGAGAGTAGGTGCGATGTACTGGGGAATAAAATGAGTAGTTTTTCGTATTTGGATGCAATCTCCTCCATATGTCGCACCAACCCATCTCCGACACAAATTTCTTAAAAAACTTTTGAGTGGCAGTTTGTTTCTGAGGTTTCCTACTAGTGGAATCTACACGGGGATCTAAGGTTAGGTTGAGGTCTCCCGCCATCAGAAGAACGCCCTTAGTTTTTTGAATGATCTTATCCAGTAGTGGTCTCAAATTTGGAGTTGTGATGCCCGGTGGCAGGTAAACATTTGCAAGAGTTACCTCTGTATCATTTATTTTCCCTTGTGTGATTACTAGTCGGCCTTCTGGGTCGGACAATTCGTTCCGCGTAGAACGGTGTCTTGAGAACACGATAATAGCTACCCCTCTTCTTCTACCATCCTTACAAGGGCATGGAATACTTGCCCTCTGTTAACAGCCAATTTGGCATGCTCAGCTGGGCTCATATGTGTCTCTTGTAGGTAGACTAAATCTGCTTTTGATCTTTTAATATAAGCTAAAGCTCTTGTCCTCTTAATAGGCGTGAGACCTTTAATGTTCAATGATAATAGTTTAAGCCCAGGTGTATGCATTATTCAGGGCCATTATTAAATTCAATGCCTGGCCTCCCTGTCCCCATAGAGGCGGCCCCAGTCCTATTTCTAGCTTGTAACCATACTTTGTAATGCATGAGTTTGGTGACTTTGTAACAAACAGATGACTCCTACAAGACAAACATGTATAAGACAACATATAACTGGGTGCAATATACCACCCAATGACCAACATGGCCAATGCAACATTAATTGGTACTTCCATAGATCTGGGGCAAGCCCTGATCCAGTGGCAGAAATCACCCTACCTTGGCGACCCTTTATATTCAAGGGCCTTGGTATCAGTGTACCTACAGGAAAAAGGTAAGTGGGTAGGTGACCGTCATGTCAGTGTCATGAGCTCCTCGGCTACTTAGGTGCTTGCAAGGGGCCAATCTGCATGAGTGGGATGGTTATTTCACTGTCACCTAAGCATACTCATCCCAGCCACGGTTCTGCCTCCCCTGCTCCGTCCACAGTTTCACCAGGTGCTAGCTGTGACACCGTCCCATAGGGCCTTCCATCCCTCTCACCACTTTTCCGGAAGTTACTCATTCTAAGGTGCAACAGGATTACCCCTAACCCCACAGCGAGCAGTCCTGCGAGGTTCTAAAGGTGCTCCCAGTATTGCAACCCTTATAGCAGTTCAGTTTGTTATTACCTAGTCTCTGAGGGTTCCGACTCGCTCCTCAATAGTGAGGTGAGAACCTCTCCCATCCCAGCAGTCGGAGGATCCCCCTCCCACCCAGGGCTGTGGGGGAGGGGCTCAGGGCTCCCCCGCCCAAGTCCCATTACATCTCGACTGATGCAGGTTATTTCAGTTAGTCCAGATTCTAAATGATTTTGTCCCCTCACCCACCCATATATCCCTTTTTGATCCCCCCAGGTACCCCCTTGAATCATTATTCCGATAGACATTCACACAAATCCATCCCTATGTTTGCATCCGTATCCTTGCCCCATGGTTAGATTTGTACAGCCTATCTGTTCCTCTGCCTCTGTTTCCTGTCTCTTCTCTCCCAGTTTCATCCCTTCCCAAAGAACCCATTACCTCCCTCTTCTCCCTTGCTGACCTCACATTATTCCCACTGCAGTTGTAATGTAGCTTTGCCAACCTACTACTCAGTCTCCCTGTTTCCCCACACGGCTTCCGCATCCTTCCTAGGTTGTGAGAGAGCGCCCCTGCCTGGCGACCATGGGCCCAGCATCTACCCCCCCCCTCCCCCCGTAGTACTGACCCTAACAGCCAAGGTACACAGAGGAAAAGTATGGCAGCAGTTCTAAACTATTAAACCTAGTTTCCGCAACCCCGCTCCGACAGACTTGGTTTGGCTCCCCTGCTCTGTGTCTGTCTTCTAAGCTAGGACAGGGCTTCCACTTTCAAGGCAGGGAAAAAAAAAAAAATACCTGTCTATTTGATCTCGGTGTCAGGCCGTGAGGCAATTGGACCGTGTCTCCAGCGATTTCCCCCAGTCGTTGTGGAGCCAGCCAATGCTTGCAGGCCACCAGCTGCAGTCCCCCCCTTGAGGCCATGACTCCACAGTCCAACCCTGCTCCACCCTTCTGCACTCAGTTCCGCTCTCAGGGCTTCTAAATCTGAACTGTGAGTCCACATCTACCACGGTCTCAATCTGAAAGCACACAAGGAGGCGGTTGCAGGATCTTCTCTACGCTGGTGGTGCGTCTACCCTCCTCCTCCAAATCCCTCAAGGCTCATGAGCCATCCCGCCATACGTCCGGTTCGATGCAGTCCCTCCTCCCACCTCCTTCCCCATCAGCATCGCCTAACTATACCAAAGGCTTAATCGTATTTATTTTGCATTACTTAAGGGGGCCAGTACGAAATCCTGTACACCTAACCAACAAAAGCAGTTCCAGCACGTCTCTTCTCACCAGTCATTCATGTTATGCCTTCAACAGAGCTACTGCTAATCTCACAGGGGTATCCATCATCCCCATCCCTCGCATTTTCAATCCCCCCCTTCCCCATGTGGTTCCCTCCGTACACCCCTCATTCCCTCCCCCTCCCCAGATCAGGAATTCTTCCCCCCTTTTTTTACTTTGAAATGTACTGGATCTTAGCTATTTTATACAGTTCAGTCAAGTCTATAAGCCAAAGTCCAGCTTAATACTTGCGTTCCCTTCAAGACTCAGGGACCGGTGTAGACATCTCACTTCCCGGTGCGTTTCCGGTTCTGTTTTTCAGCGTTTTAATAACGGATTGTATGGCTTCCACACCCTGACGGCGTCGGGAGTCCCGTTGGCTGACACTCCACACCTTCAGAGCTATTTGGATGCGACAGTCATTTCTCGTCAGGGCGCTGCTGGGGACCTCCAGTTTCCTTAATTTAAGTTCATGATTACTGCAGGTGCGTTGTCGAAATACTGAGGACCCTCTTTAAACTGAATCAATATTCTCGATGGGTACAGGGTTCGTCATTATACCTGCACCTTTAAGAACCCTCATGATCGGGATATAGGCCCTCCTCGGCGCCATTACCTCCGGGCTGAAATCATTCTCAGATAGAGTCTGTTCGACCCGTAGCTGACTGACCCCAATCTCAGGCTGTATGTAGCACCGTTTCCTTCTCCTGGTGCCGTAGAAACTTTATTAGTATGGTGTGTGGGCTGGCGCAGCCCACTGAGCTGGGCCGGCGTCGATGCACTCTTTCCATTTCGTGTGAGTTCATCAGGTAATTTTAAAGTTTCCGTAGCAGCTTCCGGATAAATGGTATTATTTCCATGCCCTCTGAATCTTCAGGTAGTCCGAAGTCGAATATTGTTTCTTGACTTCTACTCTCGCATCTTCCGCTCGATCTTGCAGGCTCTGCAGTTGTGCATGCAGCTGAACTACAGCCCGTTCAGCGTCCTCAACTCTCTTATCAATAGTTGAAAGCTGTTCGTCACCGTCGTTTTGCCTTTTCTCCAAACTTGCTAAGGTCATACGAAGAGCTGTGACGGTTGCACATCTCTTTTGTAAATCGCGGATTTCTGTAAGCATTTGAGACATTTGTCTCTGCAGAATGGAGTTCGGGACTTTGTCAGCTCAACTGTTGCTGTGGCGGGAAGCAGAGGAGCTGAGTCCCCGCTCTCGAATCTTCCTCCTGGGATCGTTTCCCCATCTAGGCGCTTCAGCACTTTTGCATGGCATCTCCCTTTTCTTGGACATTGTGCTGCCTCCTGCTAGCGATGATTTGTTTTTTAATAGCTTTAAGCTGCAAATTAGAGGCAGTTGTCTTTTTTTTCCAGAGAGAGCTCAGTGACCTTGCTGTACCTCAGTGCATGACGTCACCGGAAGTCCAAAAGCATCTTTCTAAAAGCAAGGCGCTTGTACATAATTAATTGAAATAAATCAATAAATAAAAAAAATACAATTAATTAAAACCATAAATACAATAAGTTAAAACTCATAACAGTGGCTTTAAAAATCAGTATATGCTAGGCTAAAAAGAAACATCTTCAAAGCCACTTTGAAGTTTTGGACAGTCAGACAATCTTGCACCTAATGAGGTAGAGAATTCCACAGGGTTGGGGCCATAAAACTCAAAGATCTGGCCCCAGGTGTCTTTAAATGAACCCTGGGACTCTCTAGCAATCCCACATCAGTGGATCAGAGAGAGCAAGAGGGACAGTAGGGATGAAGGAGATCTGGCAGCTAACCAGGTCGCTGGTCGTGTAGGGCCTTATAGGTCAGCAAACCAACCTTGAAGGGGATTCACCACCGTACTGGCAGCCGGTGCAGTCTGCGGAGCACAGGCATTATATGACTGGTCCTAGACGTACCACTCAATAGCCTGGCTGCCACATTCTGCGCGAGCTACAGGTGGCGGATATCAACCCCCAGTAACTCAAGGTAGAGGGTATTGCAGTAGTCAAGGCAGAAGGTAACAAAGGCATAGACCAGGGTTGGAACATCGCCAGAAGGAACCAGGTGCTTCACCCAGGTGATATTCCTTAGATGGTAAAAAGAGGTTTTGACAACTGCTAACACCTGAGATTTAAGTGTCAAACAGTCATCAAACATAACGCCCAGGTTCCGCACCCGGTCTGAGATAGTTAGCTGAACACTCCCAATCCATAGACCTGAAGGTGATCCCGCCAACAAACCCACTTCCCGGTGACCTGGGTCCACAACCAACACCTTGTTTTTTTTTCTGGGTTTAACTGCAGCCAACTCACATTCATCCAATCCTGGATTTCAGCCCTAAGAACTAGGTACCTCTCTTGTCAAGTGAAGGCCATTACCTTTGAAGAGCCTTCTGTCCTGGAAGCCCTCCCTCCATCCCCTATCAAGTGATGCCCATGTTCCTGACACCACCCCTTCAGCCACCTGCTGAACACCTCAATCTCTACCTCCCTTACTCTATTCTTCCAATTTCTCCCCACTTCAAACAGGAAGGACCTCTGAAAAGATTAAGGAAACCAAGGGTTTTTCAGTCTGTTCCCCAGCTTCAGGATGTCCTCTTAGAAAGTCTGAGGAGTGAGGGGACCAGCAGCATTGTCGCACAGAGGAAGGAGGGGAGAGGCTGTGGAGGGAGTCAGCAGGAGCCAGCTCAGAAGAGGGAGATGTGACTTTCCTGAACCTCTGCATCGAGCTGTGGCATTCTGGCTCCAGGTGGGAGCCAATCCAGGGGCAGTGAGCACAGCCTATCCAGCAGATGGGATAGCAAGATGTGGGCTCCTGGAGGAGCCAATCGTTGAAGAAGGACTGAGATTTGAGTGAAGCAGACAGCTTTAAAAAGCCCGCCGGCCACCACTCACTTCATTGGAAGGTGCGGGGAGTGAGAGGACCAGGCAGCCATTGCCGCACAGAAGAAGGAGGGGAGAAGCTGCAGAGGGAGTCAGCAGGAGCGGGCTCAGAAGAAAGAGCTGTGGTTTTTCTGAACCACTGCACTGAGCTGTGGCATTCTGGCTCCAGGATGGAGTCAATCGGGGGCAGTGAGTGCAGCATATCCTGCAGATGGGATAGCAAGAGGTAGGCTCCTGGAGGAGCCAATTGACAAAGGAGAAATGAGATTTGAGTACAGCGGCTGGCTTTAAAAAGCTCACTGGCCACCGCTCACTTCACTGGAAGGTCTGGGGAGTGAGGGGACCAGGTGTCCGCTGCCACACTGAGGAAGGAGGGGAGAAGCTGTGAAGGGAGTCAGCAGGAGCTGGCTCAGAAGAAGGAGCTGTGGTTTTTGTCCCACCCATCCACCCCATCCCCAACCTCTATTAAATACCCAAAGGAGGAGGAGGAGCCAGTTCCAGGGTGAACCTGCAGGCCTAAGAAGGATCGACACCCTCTAGTGGGAAGAGGTGGAGGAAAGCAGAACAAATATATAAAAAAAGAGCTGATCACCACCCGTGAGGATTGGTCATTGAAGGATGACAAGAGCAGGAGAAGTACCTAACAGGTAAGGGCTGCTGGAGGAGCTCGACAGAGAGAGAGTGACCCCAAGGCAAGCTGTGGATTAGGAACTCAGCCGACTGGAGGGACCCAGTTTTTAGATAAGGTATTATGACTTCCTTTTCTTAAGTTCCAGCTGAATTCAGAGTTAAGGTACTGTGACTGTTCTGGGACACTTGAGTCATAGATGGTGATTTAAGTCATGGTGGGCTCTGTTTTTTTTTCCTAGGGCGGCATTTGGGGACACTGCTTGTAAAGGCACTGTGGATGGAGGGACTGTTCGGATATAACTGTCTTAGAAAGAAACATTGCTAGGATTGTAAAGTCTTGTATAGATACTGCTAATAGACATAGACTGCTCTGAAGGAAGCAGTGCCAGGATTGTAAAACCATTGTTAGGATTGTAAAGTCTTGTATATATACTGCTAATAGTGCATAGATTGCTCTGAAGGAAGCAGCACAAGGATTGTAAAACCATTGTGGGTATCTCGGGGGTTAGAACATCATTGGGGAAGACAGATGAAGTGGGTTAGGGATGGACACAACAGAGGATGGGGTGGGTTTAGTGGGGGTAGTTGGGGTCAGGCACGGGGTGGTACAAGGGAAGCAGGTTGCAAGGGGGGCCAACACGGGTAGAATTTTGGGATGCAATGAATGTGGGGCAGTAGTTTGGATGAACATATTGTGGAGGCTAGGAGGGTGCCCAATCTGTAATGTGTTGAAGAGACAGAAGGAGGAGGAGGAAGTGCTGTGTACTGGTAGAGAGATGGAGAGGATGGGGGGGCCTTGAGGCAGGAGGGTCTCATCCAGGTAATAACATGAGGACACCACATGGGAAGAACAGTGACTCACGGGAAGGGATGGGGAGGGAGTTCAGGAGCAGAACAAACAAGGTGCCTAGCATAAGTAGGAAGGCTAGAGTTGGGGGGAAGGTGCCAAAGCACAGCCAGGCAGGAAGGGCAGGATATAGGTTTGCTGTGCTTGTGACACTGGTGGAGGAAGAGGGGGTGCTCAATCTCTGGGGGCAGGAGGGGAAGGGAGGAAATCACAAGGGACAGGAGTCAGTCAGAGGAGGTGACAGGGGTGAAGGCGAGAAGCACTGCTGGTGGGGAGGATGACAGGGGCAGAGGCGGAGGGCAGAATGGAGGGATGTGGAGGATGGGGAGGGAGCAGTAAAGGGGCGGGAGACAGGACAGGGGAGATGGGGGAGCAGAAGGGGGGAAGGGTAGAGTTAGTAAGGTGGCAGGTTCTAGTAATGCATACCTTGGGAAAAGGGTGGGAGCGGGGATAAGGAACGATGAAGGGGGTGTGCTAGTGCTGGGTGATTCCATACTTACAAGGGTCAGATAGGACGGCAGGGGGGAAGGCATAGTAGAATATGGGTGGAGGCTACAATCATGCTAACGGCAGACAGGGCGGAACAGATGGTTCTTAAGTTCGCAAGGAGGGACAGGAAGAAACCGCATGTAGTGATGCATGTGGACACTAATGACCTGGCAGAAGAGACTGTGGAAGTAGTGAGAAGGAGGCTTGAGGAACTAGGAGGGCTATGTGAGGAAGTGAGGGAATCAGTGGCCTTCACAGAGGTGCTCCCAGTACGCTGCGCGAGTACAGGAAGGAAAGGGAGGATTGGGGAGTTCAGTACATGGCTGGGGAAATGGTGTCAGTCTAAGGGGTACAGGGTAGTGGGGGACTGGGACAGAACCTGGGACAATAAGGATCTATGTGCAGGGGATAGGCTGCATCTGAGCAGGAAGGGGAAGGGGGTATTAAAGCAGAGGTTTGAGGGGTACATAGCATCAAGGATAGATTTAACTCATTCCTTCCTGATGACGCCATATGCATCATAAAAAAAACATACCTCTTTTTCCTGATGACGCCATGTGGCATCCTAAATCATGTGCTGTAGTGCCTAATGACACCAATTGGCGTCCATATCTGTCTCTTGGTGCAGCTCAAGCATTTGTTTACATTTGATGAATCAAGTTGTACCAGTTAATAGGGGACATCATACCCTGACTGATTTTACATAATATAATATGCGTTCCCATTGGCTATTTTTGAGAAAACAAGCCTTACTACATAAATAAATAAATTTACTATTTTTTGCATGTGCTGTGAGAAATGTATTATGTTCATTTTGCCATTAGTTTGTATTGTAACAACAAATCATCTTGTTTTAGTGTAACATGTTAAGCTGATCAGGTTGACACTATAATTAATTTCATAACTTATATTTTTTTTATTCGAGCAATCCAATTGGCCGTCACCACTTAGGTGTATTTTTTTGTCTTTTGGGGTATTTTTCTACAATAACATGTTGTCACTGATATCATGATTGTTATGACTATTAGTCCATTTATACCACTAAGTGAGCTGAATATTTCTGTATTTAAAAATCTAGCTCTCTGATTGGTTGGATTTTCTGACATCATCAATTCTGAATTTAATTGGTATAAAGGGATTGTCTTAGATGCAGGCACCATCCCCCTGATGAAGCCTTAGTTGTCAAAGCACCAGGGAACCTGCACACAGATCTTTTGTTATGCCTTCCACTATTCTATTCAATGTGTGTGCCTGAAACGTTAGACTAAATCCTTATTTAGCATTCAAGCAAGGACTCATATTTTTTTTCAACTGTCACTAGAGGGAAAGTGGCTCTCTGGGCTCTGGAGTATACAGTGATTTTTTTTTTTTTGTTTCAGTTAGGGGTTGCAGCCCTCACCTGCACCTGCCCTAGCTCTGTAGTGTGTCACCATTTGGTCATATTGATCCTCACTGCTGCCATGCTTGCTCTATGCTTATTGTACACATCACTATTTCCATTAACCAGTCAGAGCACACACTGGTGCAGGAAGAGCATGGTGACTGGAAACTTAGTTTCAAGATGGAGGTGCTGCTCTTATCCTAAAATACTCACTTCATTTCGGTGCCAAAACCTCGATTTGTAATCTGTATTTACTTTATTTGTTTTTATTTTTATTTATGATAAAAGTTTTCATAGTTGTTACTTTGCTCATTTTGGGATAATTTCTGGTCATCCTGTGTGATCACATCTTATGGATCCGGCTGGCATTCCTGATGGGAGAGAGTGTTTCTTGTGCATGTGCTAGAAGAGGTCACATGAATTCAGCACCTTTTGTTACTTTTTAAAGAGTTTATGTTCAGATTATGGTTATATTAAAATCTATGTGGCATGTTGTTCCCTGCGTTATAGATGATAAGTGGGTTAGGGTCAGTAGCATGTTTGTCTCAAGCTCTGCACTTGAGTTTTCTCCCTAATACACAGTTGCTGATTGTTTAAAATGAAAAAAATAATGGTGTTGCTTTCAACTTATCTGGCATCAGTCCAGCCCCAATCTCTGATGCATTGTAAAGGCCAAATCAGTTTTGAATCCCTCCACAGTCACTGGTGTTGTCCATCGACTCGTATGACGTCAGTCCAGACTCAACCTCTGATGCACTGTAAAGTGTTCTTCAGGTTAAAATCCCTCCACAGCCACTTGTAAAATCTATCTCCTTTTCATGCATCTGTCGAGCTCCAAACTGTAGTGAACAGTGAAGTGCATTTCAGGTTCAGATCCCTCCACAGCCAATGGTGTTGTCCATTGACTGATCTGGTGTCAGTCCAGCCCCAACCTCTACTGCACTGTAAAGTGCTGTTCAGGTTCAAATCCCACCAGAGTCACTGATTTAGTCCATCTGTTCATCAGTCTTCAGTCCAACCTTTATCTCTGACACTCTGTGATGTGCATTACTGATATGGATCCTCCACAGTCACCATGGTGTAGTCCATTGTGCACATCAAGATTCATTCCAACACTACCCTCAGATGCACTGTAATGTTCTATTCAAGTTCGAATCACTCCACAACCACTTTAGTCCCTTGTGCTCATAATGCTTCAGACCATCCCTTACCTATGATGCACTGTGATGTGATCAGTGCCAATATATGACTTATACAGTCCATTCAAATGAAACAGTACACATGTGCACCAATGAGCATCACTCCATGGTGCAGGCATACCCACACTCCTTCCCACCCACACAGTGCACCATACTGAATGTTGCAACATCACATGTGTATGCAGGCAAACCATGTCACACAGCACATAGTACACAACCTTTACAGGTGCACATGTCATCACCCTGTATGTGTACCCACAATGTTTCTGCATGGCATATGAATACCATTACCAGGTGCAGGCAGCCCCACCTGCTTCCCTACAACTGAGTATACCCCAAGGACGGGTGCCAATTCATGATGCAAAATGACTGCAGTGCCTATGAGCATCATTCCTTGGTACAGGCACACCCACCCCCTTCCCCATGACACAGTATACCCCAAATTACCAGTGTCTTTTCAGCAATTTCATCATCCTATACGTATACCCATAATGTATCTACAGTGTCTGTTAGCACCATTATTACATGCATGCAGCCCCTCTCATTTCCCCAGAACATATGACGTGCATCTGAGCCTGTATTATGAATGCAGGACCCCCCAACCCCGCTCCGCCACTAACACACAGTGCTTCATCATACAGTCATTCCCTCACCTTAAACCATCCCATAATACAACACCAAAAAAATAAACTATGCCAGGAAATTAAATAATACACAGATTTATGTAACATGATGTTTGCTAAAAGACTGTGAACCTTTACATGAACATCATGCTTCATTTACAGTATGATAAAGCAAACACCACAAATAAAATAGTTTCCTATACTTATGGGATTTTATTACAAAAATAAACTAGTTTATTTCAATGAAATTACACATTTTAACTACAGCACATATGCAATTAATCATAGTGAGACCTCCAGCACTAACAAATGTATCCATTTCCTGTGTCAGCTCACAGACCTACACTGGAAGTGTTCTTCCTATTTACATCACTTGACCTCACAAAGCACTTACTTCCTGCATCACTTCCTGATATGTCCTTCTAAGGTAATGTGTAAATATGTTCTTACTAAACTAGGGGAAAACAAAAAAATTGATAATCAGATTCATAAACTAAAATCAATGAGTAAGAAGAATTAAACACTGCAAAAATTCCAACCAGTGGAGTGGAACAAAAAACTCAAACTGTAATAACAAGAGATTCAGATATTGATTTCTGACTAAAAAATTGTAAAAACACTTACAAAATTTATATTTAGGCAATGACAGATGTTTATTGTATATTTTTAACAATTTTAATCAGCAATTTTACAGAAATGTAATATTTTTGCATGACTAAATAAACAGAGCATAATTATATTTAGATAAAATTATCAGCATTTATTAAAATATGAAACAACCTTACACAACATTAAATCCAGTTAAATAGACATTACCAAACCTTACTCATCTTCAAAAACTTTTTGTCCTGAAAAACTTTTCTTTTTACAGTTTTAAAATTAGATTTATGGTTTTTAAGATCTGTAGGTTTAAGCACAGTGTGTTTGTATGCATGCTGCAGATCTAAAACCCCTTCAGGCACACAGGTGTTCTAGCAGCAGGTAGATGGTACCTGAACATTCTAAGTGACAACTAGGTGGGGGTGTGAGGACAGCTAGTAGGCAGGGATCCCAGAGAGGGGAGTCGAGCATGCTTACTTCCCAAGCTATCAGAGAGGTATTTGGGGTGGGGACACAAGGAGAGATTGGGGGGAAAGTCAGGGTGGGGGAAGACACAGGTTGGAGGGTGGTCCCGCTGAATGCGAAAAGCTTAGGTAACTAATCAGCTGAGCTACAGGCTCTCTTGGCTATGGGGAAGGTGGATATTGCAGCTATCACAGAAACATGGACCACCCAGAACCAGAACTGAGATATGATGATCTCAGGATAATCAGGAAGGACAGGGCTAGGGGGAAGGGGGGGCGTGGCAATCTATGTGAGGGAAGGAATAATGTGTATAAGGGAGGAGGGGGTGGAGGGCAGGACAGAGGCCCTATGGATGCAGTTTCAAGACTCCAAAAGAAAGACACTGAGGGTGGAGGTAGTGGACAGGCCACCAGCCCAGGGGGATGACCTGGATAGGGAGTTGGCCGAGAAGATTAGATGGGTCTGTAGGAAATGAAACACAGTATGGTAGAGGACTTCAATCTCCCTGGGGTGGACTGGAACACCCCAACCACCACGTGTGCAAAGGATCAGGTATTACTAGATGCATTTCAGGACAGCTTCCTGATGCAACTGGTCCACGAGCCGACTAGGGTGCGAAGGGCTCTGGACTTGATATTAACAAATGGGGAGGCTGTAAGGGATCTGGGAGTGGAGGACCCCCTGACTGGGAGTGACCATCACACAGTGTGGTTCACACTCAATATGGGCAGGGAAACAGGAGGTACAGGTACCAGGGTGATTGATTTTAAGGGGGAGGACTTTAAAAGGATAGGGGTCATTTTAGTTGAGCATCTGGTGGGAATTCAGACATGCATGGGTGCTAGCCAGAAATGGGATATCATTAAAAAAAGGGCTATCAGAGGCAACTGAGACTTGTACCAGGACACGGAGCAAAAAGGGTAGGGCAAGGAAGCCATGCTGGCTGACTCGGGAGGTCATGGAAGAAGTGAGGACCAAGAAAAAGGCATCCCGTAGGCTTAGGAAATGGGGAGGTCAAGGGGACAAAGAAGAGTACACAAAGAAGTCCAGGGAGGTTACCAGGCTAGTCAGAGTGCCCAAGTCTTCCAGAGAGCTGAGACTGGTACAGGGAATCAAGGATGGGGAAAATGACTCCTTCAGATACATTGGTGAGAGAAGGAGAAACAAAGGCCAGCTTGTGAGGATTAAGAAGGATGGGGGTGTGTGGAGAAGAGGAAGGACCAGGCAGAGGCACTGAATGAGTACTTCTGCTCTGTGTTAACAAAGGAAAGGGCAGATACCCATGGGAAAGGTGGAGTGGGCAGGGGGTGGGAGTGACTGATATCAGGATTACAGAGGACAGAGTTCTGGAAGGACTAAGGGCGCTGAGGGTGGACAAGGCACCGGGATCAGACAACATTCACCCTAGTGTACTTAGAGAGCTAGCGGAGATCCTGGGAAGACTACTGGCAGACCTGTTCAGTATATCACTGGACACAGGATGCATGCTACAGGACTGGAGGATGGTCCATGTGGTGCCCATTCATAAAAGTGGCCTAAAGGATGATCCAGGCAACTACAGACCGGTGAATCTCACTTCAATCAAGGGGAAGCTCATGGAGTCAATCCTAAAAGAGAGGCTGGTGACCTTTTTGGAAGACAGTGGTCTCCAAGATGGTCATCAACATGGTTTTGTCTCGGTTAGATCCTACCAGACAAACCTAGACAGACACTAAGACTGGGTTACCAGGGAACTGGACAGGGGCCATGCAGTGGACGTCCTGTATTTGGACTTCAGCAAGGCCTTTGACTCAGTATCACATGGGAGGCTGGGGGGAAAACTGGAATACAGAGGGGTGGGAACAAAAATGGTCAATTGGACCACCAACTGGCTGAGGGGTAGGCAGCTAAGGGTGGTATTGGTGGGGGAACTCTCATCACCAAGGGACGTAACAAGCGGGATGCCCCAGGGATCAGTACTGGAACCGGTGCTGTTTGGTATATTCGTAGCTGATATCTCAAACGGGATCCAGAGTTGGATCAGTCTGTTTGCAGACAATACTAAGATTGGAGCAGTGGTAGATGACATAGAAGGGTGGAGGGGGCTGCAGGAGGACCTGACCAAACTACAGAAGTGGTCGGAGACATGGCAGTTGGGGTTCAACACCAAGAAGTGCAAGGTCCTGCACTTCAGAGCAAGGAACCAAGGGAGGAAATATCAGTTGGGAGGGGTACAGTTGGAAATCACTGTAAAGGAAAAGGATCTAGGGGCATTAATAACAGAGAGTATGAACCACTCAGCTCAGTGCAGAAAGGCGGCTGCAAAAGGAACACAAAGGCAAACAGGATGCTGGGGTGCATAGCGAGGGGAATCTACTCCAGGCACAGAGAGGTGATCCTTCCCCTGTACAGGTCATTGGTCAGGCTGCACCTGGAATACTGCGTGCAGTACTGGCATCCATTCCTAAAGAAGGACATCAGATTGCTGGAGGGGGTGCAGCATAGGGCAGCGAAGATGATCTAGGGACTAGAGGGAAAATCCTATGAGAAGAGGCTGGGAGAACTGAACATGTATTCCCTGGATGAGAGGAGGGATGGGAGGATATGATTGAAAACTTTAACTACTTAAAGGGAATAAACAAGACTAATACAGAAGGGAGTCTTCAGATCAGAAGAGGGAGAGACACGAGACAGCATCGGCTGAGATTGGGGGGGAGATTCAGGAGGGGAAATCAGGAGGCACTTTTTCACGGAAAGGCAAGGGTGGCAGACAAGTGGAATACTCTGCCTGAGGAAGTGGTATCGTGTAGAATGGTGGGAGGATTTAAGATGGGGTGGGACAGAGTGAGGGGGGTTGTTATGAGGAGGGAAGGGGAGGGTGGGGCAGCTGCAAGTTGAGGGGCTAGCTGCACAACTGAGCAGACTCGATAGACTATGAGGTCTGTTTCTGCTGGCATTTCGTATGTTCATATTTTCACTGTCTCTAGAGGCTGATTCACCAGATTGTTAGTACCATGGTGTACCAGAACTCCTTGCTCCCCTCTCTTCCACTTCCAATCTTAGCCCAATCTTGGATGGCTGATGTTCCAGGCATGCATCTTACCACACCCTTCCCCTTACCCTCCTTACCAACCACCCTCTCTGCCCCTCTAACAATAGAGTCTCCTGTCACTAGAATCCTCCATGCTAATTTCTGTCTCCCTTTGCCCCCGTGTATCACCACATCTACCTTCCTGTCAGCACCAGTTGACCAGTGGTCACCAGTGCCTCTTCCAGGGGTACAGAATAGTTTGCCATTGGTAGTTCATGGGAAGAGCTGTTGTGTGACAGTCCCTGCCACCAGATCTCCTCCCCCATCACCTTCCACTCCCTGAGCCAGTGAGCCTCTGAAGAAGTGTGTGGGGGAGAGCACAAGTTTAGTTGGAGTTGTAGCTGGAATATTTCCTCCCTAGCAGCTAGCAACTGAGCATGAAGCTTCCTGAAGGTCCTGCAAATAGGGCAGTGTCCCCTTCTCCAAAGCATAGCCTTGGAGACAAGTGCTCTGCAAGCTATACAGCTAACTACCTCTCCAATGACCCAATGCTCTATTCTGGTCAGTCAAATGCCTCAGCTATATGCCTAAGGTTAAGTTACTTAGTAGAACGGGATGCTAGGCTAAGAGGCTTCATGTGCAGCAGCCTCTTACATTGATTCCTATGACAAAGAAAAAAAAAATGCTTTATAATAATTACACAAATACAATCTCCAAAAAAAATACTATACATGGAAAGTTTAGAAATACTTAGATTCTCAAAAGATTTCAAATAATGTCTGACTTCTCTTGTTTTATTGTGAACAATTGGTTGCTATGGTCACCAAGTGGCGTGATGAGCCCTCAGTCCTTGGGACAGGACAGTGGTCTTTGGGATGCTCAATCCTCCCTACTCCCCTCCCCCCATCTGAACCCCAAGCAACTCAAGTTTGTTCCTGAACCCTGGCACCAGTGTGGTGGGTGATAGCACTACTGTGGAGCCACTAGGCTGCCTATGTACAACACTTTATTAATTGCCATACCTAATTTGCAAGTATATATGATATATATCCTCTGGTTTTACTATCCAGTCATATACAATAGTAGGACAGTACACCCCATGGAAATTAAAATTTAGGAAATCATACGGAGTATTGTAAGCAAAAGACAGGACACGCTGAATGATAAAGCAGCAGTTCAGTCACCGATACTTTCAGTTCATGGGTTTACAACATATTCCCATGGATAGTTTTGGGGATGGGGGGTGGCAGAGTTAAAAGAAAAACAGAGATACCTGGCAGCACCACTGGCAGCCCTGTTCAATGAGTTCCTAGATAGAAGAGTAGTTCCAGAGGAGTGGAGGAGGGCAGATGTAGTCCCTGTCTACAAATGTGAGAGGAGGCTGGAAGCTATAGACCTGTCAGCCTGGCCTCGGTGGTGGGCAAAGTTATGGAAATACTGCTAAAACAAAGGATAGTGGAGCACCTGAAATCTAGCAAAGCACAGGATCCAAGGCAGCACAGATTCGCGTCAGGAAGGTCATGTCAAACGATTCTGATAGATTTCTTTGACTGGGTGACCAGGGAATTAGGTTGGGGGAAGTGGTGGATGTAGCCTACCTGGACATCAGCAAGACATTCAACACCATTCCACATAGGAGGCTGGTAAACAAGCTGGGCAGCCTAGGATTGGGACACAAGGTAGTGAACTAAGTTGCAAGTTGGTTGAGGGATAGAAAGCAGAGAGTGGTAGTAAACAGAGCTAGATCCGAGGAGGGGAGGGCGACCAGCAGGGTGCCAAAAGGATCAGTTCTTGGGCCAGTCCTGCTTAATGTCTTCATTAGTGACATTGCAGAGGAACTGAAGGGGAAGGTATTCCTCTTTGCAGATGACACAAAGATCTGCAATAGGGTGGATACACCAGAAGGGGTGGAAAAAATGAGAAAAGACCTGGATAAACTGGAGCACTGATCCAGAACGTGGCAGCTAAGATTCATAGAAACATATATAGAAACATAGAAGCTGATGGCAGATAAGGACCGCAAGGCTCATCCAGTCTGCCCATTTTTTTTTTTTTATCTTATGAATGTGCCATCGGACTTTGTTCTGTCAATGGCCTACCTATTCATACTCATCTGTATTGCTCCCTTAAGACTGTCTCATGCCTGTTTGAAGCCCTGCACTGTATTCATATCCACCACTTCCTGAGGTAGGCCGTTCCATGCATCCACCACCCTTTCTGTGAAAAAGAACTTCCTCACATTACTCCTTAATCGGCCTCCCTCTAATCTCATGCTGTGTCCTCTTGTCCTGCTATTTTTCTTATATTGAAACATGTTAGACTCTTTCACTTTGTTAATGCCCTTAAGGTGTTAGAATGTTTCGATCATATCACCTCTCTCCCTCCTTTGCTCTAGGGTATACATATTGAGCTCCATTAATCTGTCCTCATATGTCTTCTGATGTAGTCCCTGCACCATTTTGGTTGCCCTTCTCTGGACTACCTCAGTTTGGTTAATGTCCTTGTGAAGGTGTGACCTCCAGTACTGCACGCAGTACTCCAGATGGGGCCTAACCAGTGTCTTGTAAAGAGGGATTATTACCTCCCTCTTCTGACTTGTGATACCCCTATTAATACACCCCAACATACCCCTAGCCTTACCTACTGCTTTAGTGGTCTGCTTGGATGATTTCAGGTCATCTGTGATGATGATGCCCAAGTCTCTTTCTTCCCTTGTGACTGCCAGCAACTCCCCTCCCAGCCTATAGGTGGCTTCAGAAGGTTTCTCTTCCCTATGTACATGATCTTGCACTTCTTTGCATTTAACCCCAGTTGCCACTCTTCTGACCATTTTGCCAGTTTATCCAGATCTCTTCTCATTCTGCCCACCCCATCTGGATTATCTACTCTGTTGCAGATCTTGGTATCATCTGTTGACAGACAAACCTTACCCACCAGTCCATCTGCAATGTCACTGATGAAGATATAGAAGAGGACTGGCCCCAGGACTGATCCCTGAGGTACCCCACTTGTGACTTGCATCTCTTCTGACTGTATACCATTTACCACCACTCTCTGTTTTCTGCCCGTCAATCAGTTTGCCACCCAGTTGACCTACTTCTGACCCACCCCGAGCCTACCCAGCTTATTAATCTTCTATGTGGAACAGTATCAAAAGCTTTGCTGAAGTCAAGGTAGCGACATCAACTGCTCCCCTTGGTCCACCACTCTGGTTACCCAGTCAAAGAAATCTATGAGATTAGTTTGACAGGACCTTCCTGTTGTAAACCCATGCTGTCTTGGATCCTGTGCTCCTATGGATTCCAGGTGTTGCACTATCCTTTCCTTAAGGAGTGCCTCCATAATCTTGCCCACTACTGAGGTAAGACTGACTGGTCTGTAGTTCCCTGCCTCCTCCCTGCTACCACTCTTGTGGAGCGGGATCACATGAGCCCTTCTCCAATCTTCTGGGACCTCTCCTGTGCTCAGAGACTCACTAAACAGTTCTGATAATGGCTCTGCTAGTTCCACCCTTAGCTCCTTTAGTACCCTGAGATGTATGCCATCAGGTCCCATTGCCTTGTCCACCCTGAGTTTATTGAGCTCTTGTAGGACCCTTTCTTTTGTGAAGGGACTAGTGCACACCTCCCTCCCCCCCCCCATGTCCATGGTGGTGAGCTGTGGGCTCTGTGTGAAGAAGTGAAAAATCATAGAAACATAGAACTTGACGGCAGATAAGGACCACCTGGCCCACCCAGTCTGCCCATTTCCCTACCTACTGTAAGCTCCAGATCCTATTTGATCTGCAGCCTACCTTCTCCTTCCTACCACTAGTTTTGCCTTCTGCCTGTCCCATGCATTCTTGAATTCGACAACTATTTTTGCATCCACAACCTCCTCTGAGAGACTGTTCCATGCATCCACCACCCTTTCTGTGAAAAAATAGTTCCTCATGTTGCCTCTGAGTCTTTCCCCCTCCAGCCTCATATTGTGACCCCTTATTCTTGCACATCTCCTTTTCTGAAAGATACTGCCCTCTTGAACTCTATTAATCCCCTTGTAGTATCTGAATGTTTCTATCATATCCCACCTCACCCTCCTGTCCTCCAGAGTATACATATTGCATTCTTTCAGTCTCACCTTGTATGGTTTCTGATGTAGCCCCTGCACCATTTTCATTGTCCTTCTCTGGACTGCCTCCACCCTGACGATGTCCTTTCAGAGATGAAGTCTCCAGAACTGAAGGCAGTTCTCTAGATGAGACCTCACCAACTGCATGTACAGTGGTATCACCACCTCCTGTTTTCTACTGGTGAAACCTCTCCTTATGCACCCCAGCATTCCATGGGCTTTCCTCACCACTTTCTGACATTGTTTGACTACTTTTAGGGCATCTGTTATGACTACCTCCAGGTCCCTTTTCATTTTGGTTGTTGTTAGTACCCCCCAATTGCGTATTCCTCCCCAGAGTTTTTGTTACCCCAAGTGCATGATTTTGCACTTCTTGGCATTGAATCCAAGCTGCCACACTCTTGACCATTCCTCCAACTTGCGTAAGTCTCTCCTTATTTGCTCCACACCCTCTCCCAGAGTGTTAACCCTATTGCAAATGTTGGTGTCATCTGCAAAGACGCATACTTTTCCTTTGAGTCCATCCGCAACGTCACTTATAAAGAAGAAGAATAATCAGCATTTATATAGCACTTTTCATAGACATTCATCTTATAAAGAAAACCATGCACTTGGGGCACAGGAATCTAGGAGAGGAGTACATGATGGGAGAGGAATTGCTATCGGCCACCAAACAGGAAAGAGACCTGGGGTTATCATATCTGATGACCTTAAGGTGGCCAAACAATGTGCCTAGGCAGTGGGAAAAGCCAGTGGCATGCTGGGGTGCACAGAGAGAGGTATCACCAGCAGAAGAAAGGAGGTGGTGATGCCACTATACAGGTCTTTAGTGAGACTGCATTTGGAGTACTGTGTCCAGTTCTGCAGATCGCATCTCAGTAAGGACATAGACAGAGTAGAGGCAGTTCAAAGAAAGGCAATAAAGATAGTGCAGGGCCTGCACCAAAGGTCATACGAAGAGAGGCTGGAGGCACTCAATATTTATACCCTGGAGGAGCGGAGAGAGAGGGGAGACATGATAGAGACCTTCAAGTTCCTAAAGGGGATAAACAAGGTTCTGGAGGGTAGCATCTTTCAAAAAAGAAGTTACCCCAGAACAAGAGGGCATGACAAGAGATTGGTAGGGGGTAGACTGAGGGGCAATGTGAGAAAATACTTCTTCACAGAAAGGGTGGTGGAAGCATGGAACAGCCTCTCAGCAGAGGTCATGGGGGCAAAGTCAGTGGGGGAGTTCAAAACTGCATGGGATAGTCATAGGGGCTAGCAGTACAAAAGAGGAGATAAGGCCGGAGATAGTGCAAGGCACGACGGCTTTGTTTAGTAGACAGGGGAAAAAAGGGCAGACTGGATGGGGATAGTCCTTAATTGCCATCAAATTCTATGTTTCTATTGTTACAAGCAAAAGGGTGACCTATATACATTTTAGAATCTTTATCCCCAAATGACTTTAATGACATTTGGAAATTACAACTCTGTTTATAGACAGAAAAAGGGTAATTGAAAACATGCAATTTGAAATTGTTTGACAATAGGGGGCCAGGCAATGGACATACTGTCCCTGGACTTCAGCAAAGCCTTTGACTCTGTCCCCAAAAAGAGACTGATCAAGAAATGGAAGGGCCTGGGAGTGGGGGACAAGTTGATAAGGTGGATTGAAAATTGGCTGGGAGAGAGAACCCAAAGGATGGTGATTGGGGGGGGATACTGCAGAATAAGGGGGTTCACCAGCAGGGTCCCAAAGGGGTTGGTGATCACTCTGGTGCCGTTCAATATGTACATAAATGATGTAGTGGACAGCATAAAAGGCAAAATCTGCTTCTTTGCAGGTGACATCAAGCTCTATGGGAAGGTGAACATGAAGGAGAGGGGCAGAGAAATGAGGGAGACCTCACAAAGTTAGAAATGTGGTCTGGAATCTGGCAAATGAGGTTCAATGTGAAGAAATGTAAAGTCATGCACAATGGTAGCAAGAACCCTAAGGGCCGAGTACAGACTGGGAGGGGTGACAGCCACAATGTCTGAAAAAGAGAAAGGCCTAGGGATTGCAATCAGAAGCAACCTGAAACTCTTCGGGCAATGCACCAAGGCAATGATGAGGGCAAATAAAATACTGGGTTGCATAAGTAGAGGCTTCACCAACAAGAGGAAAGAGGTCATACTACCACTGTACAGGTCAATGGTGCAGCCACTCCTGGAGAACAGTCTGCACTACTGAAGTGCATACCCCAAAAAGGACATCAACCTGCTAGAGACAGTCCAGAGAAGAACTACAAAGATGATCCAGGGTCAGCAAGCGTTCTTGTGTGAACAGAGACTGGACAACCTAAATATGTGCTCACTAGCAAACGTACTCGCTCAAGGAGAGAAGGGAACAAGGGGACATGATTAAGACCTTCAAGTACCTTAAGGGTATAAATGGGATCAACCTTGGGGATCTTTTTAGGTTCAGTAAGAATGGGAACACAAGGGGAAACAGTTATTAGTTAGCCAGAGGAAGGCTCAGGAAGGAGGTCAGGAGGCACTTTTGGTCAAAAGGTGGTACAGCCTACCAGATGAAGTGGTAAGCCAGGAAATTGTTTGGGATTTTAAGTAGGGACAGGATAAGATCAACTGGAGGGTTAGGGTGTCAAGGGAGGGGGTGGAGCAGCATGTAACATACATTACTTTAGCCCGTATGGAGCAGACACAACAGACCATAAGAAAAAATTACTTACTATAGTAATATTGTTTCTTCCAAAGGGATCCCTCACTAAGTTTAAAAAGTGCAATCATTCCCCTGGAATCAGCAGCCCTGGAGCTTTTAGAATTTTATGCAAATTATGGAATTTAGAATGAAATTCAAACTTTACTGTATGGTCACACTCACTT
Source organism: Neoceratodus forsteri (assembly GCA_016271365.2). Lineage (NCBI taxonomy): Eukaryota > Metazoa > Chordata > Ceratodontiformes > Ceratodontidae > Neoceratodus > Neoceratodus forsteri. The sequence goes on along the minus strand of CM028132.1, from coordinate 200,109,057 downwards.
CTGCATTCTAACATCAGATATATCTCTAAAGCTAGGGTGAGTAGTTACCATTGGAACTGGCTAAAAGGCAAACAAAATTTATTACATTTTTTATCAAAAAAGTTTTGAAATTTGGTAAAACAAGACAGAATAATTTAATGTGTTATGAGAAAACTAAAGTCACTTACACCACTTAGCAACAATTGTTGAAGCACTATAACAAGTAATGCTCAAGCAAGTTGAAAAGGAACTGATTATTATGTAAACCTTTTTCCAGATTCTGGAAAGGGAGGCAGGGATTAGGGATTGTTAGACTTAGTGAGGGATCCATTCGAAAGAAACAATATTATGTGTGGTTCATAGCTCAGTGCTTATGTAACATATTGTAGCTGGATGATGTAGATGGTTGTTGGATACAGAGGCCAGCAGGTAAGAGGACAATGTTTATTAGGTACTAGTAGTATAGAATGATTTGTGCTTATGTACTTCAGCATAAGCCTGATAGAGTTAATGAATATAGTACATATGAATCGGATATTCTAAACAATGTGCTTGGATGCTTGAATTGAGTCATTTGATATTATTTGATGGTTTTGGCTTTTCTCTGTATCCCACCTGTAGGGAGGAAGTTGGTTTTGTATTATGGACCCCCCCCCCGGTGGGATAAGAGTGCCACAGAAGGAGGAGGAGGTATCGGGGAGGATGGTGGGTGAGTGCGTCTCGCTCTAAGCAGAGCGGCAGTCTGCTGCTTGAATTAAGTAGTATGTGGGGAAAGAGCTCTTCCCCCGCATAACTACGGGCTGTGCCCTTCAATTATGTGTGGTTCATAGCTCAGTGCTTATATAACATATTGTAGCTGGATGATGTAGATGGTTGTTGGATACAGAGGCCAGCAGGTAAGAGGACAATGTTTATTAGGTACTAGAAGTATATGATTTGTGCTTATGTACTTCAGCATAAGCATAATAGAGTCAACAAATATAGTACATATGAATCGGATATTCTGAACAATGTGCTTGGATGCTTGAATTGAGTCGTTTGATATTATTTGATGGTTTTGGCTTTTCTCTGTATCCCACCTGTAGGGAGGAAGATTGGTTTTGTATTATGGACCCCCAAAAGAATATAATATCAATTATTGTTCTATAACTGACTGATGAATGAATCGAGCAGGAATACACCCTTAATAATGATATGAATAGATGATCACCTCCTCCAACTCCGGAAAGTGTGACCAGTAGCACGCAGGAGAGGAAAAACCCCCTTGGGGGGAACCTCTGAGGACCCATGGCTACTGACCTGCCTGTCCTTCTGGGCATACTAAAGAAGAGAGATCCTAATTAACAAACTAATTGAACTAATCAGCTAATCTGAATTCCAAATTGTATAACTTGATCCAGAGAAACGGATCTTAAGAAAATACTGAATTGTAACATGTCCAGTGAAACAATCTCCTCCTAGTAACTCCAAGTTCGAGAATCCATGTACAATTTGGAATGATGGAGAGTGCATATTGAAAAAAACATCTTCCAGACTTCAGTTGATAGAAGGCATGAGAATCCAGGGAATTGTATGATGGTGGAGATAAAGTTGATGACTGACGAACTCAATACAGGTGACCAGATGAAATAGTTGTATCCAAGCTTTGACGCAAACGAGGCATGATGAATAGAAGTAGTACGACTTCCAGGTTTCTACTAATAGAGGGCTTGTATCGCACGTGGAATGGGAGAAGGCTTGGAGTCAGGCTACCGACTGACAAATCCAGTTCTGGTAAGTAAGATAGGATTAGAGTATAGTCTTAGGAATTGATATAAAGGCAATGGCTGTAGAGCTGAGCTGGAATAATGGCAGGTTGAAAAGGATTAGTCGGAGGCATTGGTGTAAGGTTAGGAAGCATCCAAGTAGAATATGGTGAGCCCAAAAAGTAAACAAAGCTGGTGGACTGCAAATCCGAAGTGAGAAAGGTAGCAAGGAATGCACCAACGTAGGCATGTGAGAAGGAATGAGACGTGGCAACCAGCCCCTGGCAAAAGCCCAGCTTAACTGACAGCTGGTGAGGTAAGAGAGAGAGGTGGCTGATTCCTTGTATAAGAAAGCACAGCCAGACCCAGGCATGTCTGCTGGTAGAATAGAGCATGGTAGGCAGTCCCTCGACGAGATGCATAGCAAATCCATCCACTGGTGAGGTAAGTAGAGAGGCAACTAGCTCCAGGCAACAGGAAATGCAGCTATACCCACGGAGGTCAGCTAAAGGAATAAGCATGGCATGAGCCTCCAGGAAACGTATCTTGAATCAGTACAGAGCAGAGTAGTACTACATTTGAAAGGCAGACCTAGAGAATGGAACAGCGCTGAGGACTGATGTAGCCAGTAGCTCAAGGATGGCAGGGATCACATTGAAGAGACTGTGGCTGATGGCAACCAGATGAGAGAATAACATCCGATACTGTAGGTATGCAAAGGTCGAGGTAGGAAACCAGACGAGACTGAAGAGTCCAAGATGGAGATAACTGAAGAGGCTGAAGCAAATGAAGTAGCATTGGCATATGGTCCGAAAGCGATAGAGCAATCAGGATATCGAAGGTCAGCAGGAGACTCTAACTAAGTGTCCTGGAAAAATGAAGCAACAGCAAGTCCATGATTGAGGCAGCAGGGCAAAACATCCAAGAATAGATGATGAATGAAGAAACGTCCAGATGCAATCCAGTAAAGGAGCTTCCGGCAGGCCGACACGGCAACAGGTAGGTGTATAATAGAATGTGAATCTCCAGGCCCCAAGCAGGGAGAGGCAGAAGTAGAGCAGAAGGAGGAAACCCCCCAGCCCGATGGGCGAAGGCAGGTCATAAAAGCAGACGAGTAAGTAAACCTCCCAGCCCGATGGGCGAAGGCAGGTCATAGAAGCAGGTGACTAGTAGGTAATCCTCCCAGCCCGATGGGCAAAGGCAAGTCGTAGAAGCAGGCAATCAGTAGGTAAACCTCCAAGCCCAATGGGCGAAGGCAGGTTGCAGAAGCAGGCAAGTAGTAGGTAAATCTCCCAGCCCGATGGGTGAAGGCAGGTCGCAGAAGCAAGCGATTAGTAGGTAAACCTCCCAGCCCGATGGGCTAAGGCAGGTTGCAGCGGTGATAGGAATGGTGCTAGTAATGTCTAGCTGTATGCAATGCAGAACCAATAGTGACACTGTAGAGATTAGATTGCACATGGTATACAAATGGTAATAAAATCCCAAGCCAATGCTATGCAGTAGAATATATTTTGAGGCATACTATGAGGGTGCTGTACACTGCCGTGTCCTGATGGTAGAGAATGGTAAAGTGCGCAAGGAAGACCTGAGTGGATGAGGTGGCAACTCGAGTAGAAATAAGCATCCTGAACTGTAGTGGATCAAGCCATAGGTATTAGGTAAACTAAAGAAGGCAGTATGGAACAGAGCTGAGCAGGAAGTACTTGGCGGCAACAGTAGTAACTCCAAAGGAGTTGAAATAGCATGGCAAGAAGCATCCAAGAGAATGTAGGTGAATATTGCGATGAGTCCAGACATAATCCAGAGCATGCGGGTCAGCTGGTGGTTAATAGAGTGTAGGGTAAGTAGTGAGTAAAAATGCTTCCTGTGCTGGCAAACAACAAACTGAGTAACAGTACCATAGCAGATAATAGATCCCATCGTAGGTCAGTCGGTAGGGTAAGAGATGCTGAATCCAAGTGTCCAGTAGCAATATCTGCACTGCAGCATACGACTGGCCGATCCAGATAAATCGATGTGTCTGGGTACGGGGGTGGGATATGAATCAGCAGGCTGCGGAATAATATAGCTAGAATCTCAGCAATGCAAGAGCCAAAATCGGGCAGTGAGGCAGACTTGAATTATGGGGAGTATAGCTAAGAACTAGGAGGTCCTCCAACAACGAAGTAGGGAATGAGGCAAGCATAGCAGGAGTAGGGAGCAGTCAAATTCAGATTCCCAAAGAGACTGAGTATGAGTAAAGGCAATGTAAGTCACTCGGTGGCTAACAAAGAAATTACAATCCAAGCACTCGACATAGGAAAGTCAAACATTGAATCCCAAGAAGGGATTGGAGTACAGTAGCACTAGTAAGATTAAGGTGCTACGCCCAGGCCAATTCAAGGCAAGGAAAAAGCAGGGCAGGATATGCGGTGGCAATAAGGGCTAATACGCTATTCATAGTTGGAACCACCTGCACCACACAGTTTAGATGAATGGCAGAGTCTGAGGCAGTTACACTGTAGAATGGCAACAGGAAGCATACCTGGGTCATGAAGTCAACAGCTCAATGCTAGCCAGCAACGGAAGGTCTCAGGCATTGGATGGAGTCACGATTGGTTGAGTAGCCCCGGTGATGAACAGCAGATGTCACAGGCCATATAATAAAGACATGCAGGGGTGGCGATGCAAATGAGCAGCAAACACACAGAATAGGACATGCGAGCCATCAGCGAAGTCGTCGGTAGTAGCTGAAAATGCATCTCCTGTTGTCGAGGGCCCCAGCAAACTGCAACGACTGGAATACCCAAAACAAGCACAGCGGTAGTCAGAGTGATGGGCAGAGAGGAAGAAAGGCCTTAGCTAAGGTGTTCAGGTAGTGAGGGTCCGGCACAAGATAGCAGAAGTGGCATAGCCGAATGAAGCGTACACGGAGTGTGGCAGTACGCAAGGCTTCCAAAGCGAGGGTAGGGTGGCTGGTCAGATGAAATCCATGGAGGAGTGAAATGAGCGAAGGAAAACGGCATGTACTGGAGCTGTGGCTAGAGGCAGGGCAGACCCTCCCCCCAAGAAAGGGCAAACAACAAACGGAGAAGGAGGGAAGGGAAAAACAAATGAGGCAAGAGGTGGTGGAAAGACAGAGGAGAGAAGGGGAGACGGAGGCAGGGGAGAGGGGGAGCCAGCTCCAGCACGTAGCACGGAGGGAGCGCAGCGAGTGCGACTCGCTCTAAGCAGAGCGGAAGTCTGCTGCTTGAATTAAGTAGTATGTGGGGGAGGAGCTCTTCCCCCACATAACTATGGGCTGTGCCCTTCAATTACAACGGTAAGTATTTTTTTCTTCAAACCCCAGGAATACCTCTTTTAAGTTAAACAAGTGCAGACTCCATAGCAGTACCTTGGAAGGATAGGCACAGAACCTATTTAGGGAAAAGGCTCTGCAAGACAGCAGTGCCAAAACTGGCATCACTTCTGGACTGTATATCCAGACAATAAAACTTTATTAAAGCATGCACTGTTTTCCAGGAAACTGCTTTACAAATCTTTATCAGGGAGTACCCCTTGATGCTGCCACAAAGACAGAGATCCCTCTTGTAGAGTGTGCCCTGAGCCTTCTTGGAGGCAATTTGCTAGCTTTGTCACAACAGAACTGTATGCAAGATACTATCCAGTGAGACATTGTTCTCATGGATGCAGGTTTGCCCTTCACCACTTCACCATAGATAAGAAACAACTGAGTGTTAGTGGACCTGGCATCCTTTGTGTGGTCCAAATAGTAACTCAGTGCCCTTTTCACATCCAGATTGTGAAGCTTTTGCTCACCTGAGCTGGATTTTCCTGTAAAAATAACTGGAAGGGAAATAGACTGATTCAGATAGAATGCATATACCACTTTTGGGAGAAATTTCCTGTTTGCCCCTACAACTACCTTGTCCCTATGGAAAAGTATGTAGTTAGGATCTATACAGAGGGCCAGTACAGTAGTTTGCTTATCCTTCTGACAGATGTCAGTGCCACCAGGAAAACTGTTTTCCAGGTGACATACTTCAGTGCAGCAGTGGCCATGGTCTCAAAAGGAGCTTCCATCAGCTGGGCAATACACAGGTTTAAGTCCCATGGAGGAATAGGCTCCCTCACTGGAGGGTACCGATCATTAAGGCCTTGAAAAACCTTTTGAAAATGGATTGTGAGGCCACTGACCTGTCTTTGCCAGCAGATGTGTAAGCAGGCACTGCTGCTAAATGCACCTTCAGAGTTGAAGGCCTTAGCCCCAAGGACTGGAGGTGGACAAGGTAGTCCAGGATTGTGGGCAGAGCTGCCTGGAGGTGGTTGATCTGTGTGGGAGTGCACCATAAATAATTTTTTTTTCCATTTTGAAGCATTCAAGTTTTCCTTGTTGCTGGTTTTCTGGAAACCTTAATCACATCCATTACTTTCTGAGAAAGATTCAGCCCAGAGAACGCTAGTTCCTCAAGAATAATGCTCTAAGGCACAGAGTTCTCAGATCTGGGAATGTTATCCTGCCCTGGGATAATGTTAACATCTTAACAGGTTGCATCTCAGGAGCATGTTGGTAGGCTGTTTGCTGGAGAGGGACAGGATCATGGAGTACCATATTTGTCTTGCCAAGCCAGTAGCAATTAGAATCATTGTTGCCGATTTCTGTCTCAGTTTTATCAATATTCTAGTAAAAATGGGAAAGGAGGGAAGGCGTACAGAAACTATCCTGACCACCTGAGGACTAGACCATCCTCTGGGTCTGAACCTACTGATGGGGGTCTGCAACAAAAAAGTAGGAGCTGGTTGTTCTCTCAGGAGGCAAGCAGATCTATTTCTGGTGTACCCCACTGTCTGAACACTGATGCCAGCACTTGCTGGTTCAGGGTCCACTTGTGATTTTCCTGGCTGATCCTGCTCAGGGAGTCCACTGGCACATTGTCTTTCCCTGGTTGGTGTGCTGTGGACAGCTGCACTTCCAGGGAATAGGCTAGGTTCCAGATTTTCATGGCTTCTGTACACAACTCTGAAGATCTCGCTCATCCCTTCTTATTTATGTAGTACATGGTTGTGGTGCTGTCTGTTTTGATCTGGGCTGCTCGATCAATGATCTAGGAGGGAAAAGTGTGCATTGCCAGGTATACTGTCCTGAGTTCCAGGAGATTTATGTGCACTCCATGTGCCACTCACAGTGAGATCCTCCAGGTGGGCACCCCAAACTAGGAGGGAGGAATCTGTTGTAAGAATGACTGTAGGGAATTGCTGGAGGAAGAGAATCCTCTGAGGTTGCATTCATCTTTCCACCAGTCTAGTGCTCTTAACAAAGTTTTTGTGGCAGGCACCAATTTGGATAGGGTGTCCCACCTCTGAGACCAATGGTCCCCTAGGTGGTACAGAATATCTCTCATCTGGAATCTGGTACCACTGCTGTGGAGGAGGCCATGTGTCTCACTAGCCTTAGAAAATCCCTTGTAGGTCTTGGCTAACCTGCTTTGAAGATTCTACAGTTGAAATCAGATTTGCTACCATTTATAGAGGAAGGAATACCTTCCTATGCTGGGTATCCAGCTCTGCACCAATACAATCCAGAGCTTGGACTGGTTGTGTGTGAGACTTTTTTTTTTAATTGTGCTGTTTCATCTCAGTCGCCTCCTCCCTCTAACTTGGCGATGGGGACACAAAGGTATTTTAAAAGTTTCTGCCCTTGCCCACCCCCGAGGCCATGGCATATGGCATACAGCCGTGCAAGCGTGTGGAGGCATGCACACACCCCGTGGCACCAGCTCAGCCCCTTCTATCCTCCTGTAAATTTTTGATGCCCCCTCTCAGCCTACGCTACCCACTGGACCTCCACCCAGTGGGAGCGGAACTACAGGGGGCACCAACCCACCCTCACCACCCTCTGGCAAGGAGAGTTGCCCATTGGCATGCTCAATCCTGCCCCACGCTGGCACCCCAATGGCCCAGGTCATTCCCGAACCCAGGTCACTGGCATGGCGTGAGGTGTGGCATCCAGCACCTCAACCCTCTGTGCCACCGGGCCAGCTCCTGTGTGAGACTTTTGAAGGTTTATGAGGAAGCCTGGCTCAGGCTCCTCCAAGGTGTTTTGAGTCAGCAGTATGGAGGAGTGTGCTACCTATTGTGTTGTTCCCATGATCAGCCAGTTGTCCAGGTAAGCAAAAACCACCAACCCATTCCTCCTCAGATGTGCTGTCACCACAGCTAGGCACTTTATGAATACACCTGGAGCTGAGGTGAGATTAAAGGAAAGGGTTGTGAACTGGTAGTGGCAGTTCCCTAACCTGAACCTGACTGGTATGTGGAAGTAGGCGTCTTTCAGATATAGTGATCCCAGTCAGTTTCCCAATAGCAGAGATGGAATCACTGAGCACAGTGTTACGATACTGAATTTTTCTTTCTTTGAGTGTTTCGTCCAGAGGACTGGAAGAGGGCAAATGTAGTCTCTCTCCACAAGATTGGTAGCAGGGAGGAGGCAGGAAACTACAGGCCGGTCAGCCTTACCTCAGTAGTGGGTAAGATCATGGAGGCACTGCTTAAGGAGAAGATTGTGGAACACTTGGAAACCGTGGGAGCACAGTATTCAAGACAGCGTGGATTCACAGCAGGAAGGTCATGTCAAACAAATTTGACTGACTTTTTTGACTGGGTAATAAAGGAGGTGGATCAGGGAAGAGCGGTAGGAATCGCATACCTTGATTTCAGCAAGGCCTTCAACACCGTACCCCACAGAAGACTGGTGAACAAGCTAGGTAGCCTGGAGGTGGGCCATAAAGTGGAAAACTGGGTTAGCAACTGGTTGAGGGACAGGAAGCAGAGGGTGGTAGTAAATGGGGTCAAGTTTGAGGAAAGAAGGGTGACCAGTGGGGTACCTCAGGGATCGGTACTAGGGCCAGTCCTTTTTAATGTCTTCATAAGGGACATTGCTGAAGGGCTGGAGAGGAAGGTTTGCCTATTTGCAGATGATGCCAAGATCTACAACAGAGTAGACACACCAGAGGGGTCACAAGAATGAGGAGGGATTTGAGAAAGCTGCAAGACTGGTCAGAGGTGTGGCAATTAAAGTTTAATGCAAAGGAGTACAGTACCATGCACCTGGGGTGAAGAAACCCTACAGAGAACTACAGGTTGTGGGGATTGCTGACAGTCACCAGGGAAGAGAGGGAGTTAGGACTAATCATCTCAGATGACCTAAAGGTGGTCAGACAGTGTAACAAGGCTGTGGGGAGGGCCAGTGGGATGTTAAGGTGCATAGGATGAGGTATCACTAGCAGAAGAAGGGAGATGGTGATGCCATTATACAAAACGCTGGTGAGGCCTCATCTGGAATACGGTATTCAGTTCTGGAGGCCGCAAAGACATAGACAGGGTGGAGGCGGTCCAGAGAAGGGCGATCAAGATGGTGAAGGGCTTGCATCAGAAAGCATATGAGGACAGATTAAAATACTTCAATATGTATACACTTGAGGTGAGGAGGGAACGGGGGAATATGATAGAGACCTTCAAGTATTTTAAAGGCTTCAACAAACTGCAGGTGGGCGACATCTTTCAGTACAGGAGTTGTACAAGGATGACAGGACACGATACGAGATTGGGGGGGTAGGATAAGGGGAAATGTGAGGACGTTTTTCTTCACAGAGAGGGTGGTGGATGCTTGGAATAGCCTACCCCAGGAAGTGGTGGGTGGTAATACAGTGGGAGGATTCAAACATGAGTGGGATAGACATAAGGGATCCCTAGATGGGGTGAAGAGAAGTGATAGCCAATTATCAAGTAGGGTCAGCGGCCGCTGACGCAGGCAGGGAATATGGGCAGACTAGGTAGGCCTAGCAGTCCTTATCTGCCATCAACTAATATGTTACTATGTTACTATGGTCATGTATCTCAGGTCTAAAATGGGTCTTCACTCCCCATTTTTGTTGAGGGTAAGGCAGTATCTGGAGAAAAGTCCCTTGCCTTTTTGTGCTGTAGGTACTTTCTTGACTGCATGTGTTTCCAGTAATTTCTTCACCTCCAGCTCCAGCTCCAGCAGGATTTTTCTGCTGGTGTGTGAGGCTGAAAAACTTTTGGGTTCTGTAGTTTTGGAAATTTTCTTTCTTTTATATTAAACTTTTTTATTGAAGATTTTCAAATAATACAAAACAACGTCCAATCAGAAGAACATCAGGAAGAAGCAGAGTGTTATAGATACCTAGGTTCAATGGAGATATCCAGTGTGTGTGTAGTGATTGCGCAACTGGCGAGATACTTTGGCGTGTCTCTTTCTCTGGTTTTCCACCCTCAGTAGAGGTGTCAGGAGAATAGTCTCGAGGCTAAAGGAAAAGTTAGAGCCAAATAGTCATACCAGAGGTAGAGCACTGGAGAATGAGGAGTGAAGGGAGGAGGATTGTGAAACTTACTAGGCAAGGGCTGATGGATTGTGGGACTTAAATAGGTAGGAAGAGGGAGGAGTCTGGCGACTCCCCCCCCCCATTGAACCACAGGGAGAACCCTTTAGATTCAATGGAAGGCTGCCATTGTGTGTAGCAATTGTGCTGCCTGTGCGTGTAGTGATTGTTCAACTGGTGAGATACTTTCGTTTGTCTCTTTCTCTGATTTTCCACCCTCAGTAGAGGCACCAGGAGAATAGGCTGGAGGCTAAAGGAAAAATTATAGCCAAAGAGCAAAAAACACAAAGGAGAGGTAACGTAATCTGCCTCCTCCAACTCATGGAGTAGTCCCAATAACATGGAGGAGAGGAAAAGCCCTCTTTGAGGAGGAAAACTCTGGGGAACCAAGGTTAATGGTAAGACTTCCCTCCAGGCTTAAAATTATGAGGATAACTATTGATAAGCTTGGTGGATTTCAGAATTTAGTTCTCTGATATGTTTCAAAACAGGAAGATGTCCAGCCACCCATGACTTTAATTATGTGAGCTGGAAAGTTCTTTTGAGATGCTGAGGTGGCTGTTCCTATTCTAAATGTGTGACCAGAAAAGGAGGATGTATCAAGACCTTGGCAAGATAGCAATGCTCTGACATGGAGAATGAACCAGGATGTAGACTTGAGAAAAACAAGATGGCGACCACGCTGGATCAGCCATTACTATAGCCCATAGAGGAGTTTGTTTGTCGTTTTATTTTATTTGGTTGTAACTTTTTATTTCAAATTTCCATGTTTTGGTTATTTATGTTTTATTTTGTGCCTGTACTCATTATTTGCTACTCGCTACAGCGCTGTTGGAGCATTGTTGGAGTCTGGCAGCCGTTTGAATCTTCCGACAGCTGAGTTGGACATTCTCCCTAGATTGTGAAGAATCAACTACTTTTTTACCGACTGATAAATGTGACTGCTTTTACTGAAGTTGGTGGCTTACTCTGTATAGTTTGTGTCCTACTGGGGAGCCTGAACGGTGGAGTGCAATTTTGAATGCTAGTGCAACCGGCGAATTTTTGAAGCGTTACCTGGCGTATTCCCATTTGCTCCCCTGTCTCTGAGCCGTGATAGTATATCGTGAGCTCTAGTTTGTTTGGGACTGAGATACTGCCGACTCTCCTGACTCTCCTATATTGATCTGCTCTTGTCTGTGGTGAGAGTGCAGATGGACAGTGGTTTGTCTTTTTATTTACGATACAGTTCTGTCTCTAGTGGAGAACCTAAGCCGGGATATTGTTTTTAATTTTTTTTGTTTTTTTTTATTATTTTTAAACGGGACTGAGGGACTGTCGAGCCTCCCATATTGAACCACTTCCTGACTGTGGTGAGAGCTCAATTGGGCAGCTGTTTGATCCTTATCTGCGGTGCGAGTGCAGTCGGGAAAGGGACTTTGGGCTATCATATTAGTGGATTGTGAAGGTGTCTTCGGGAACTGAAAAATCCTTGATGGTGGTTGCAAGGTGCGAGGTCTGCTGCCATTTTTCCTGCCCATTTGGAGCAGACACTGGTGCAGTGAGAGCGTATCCAGCGTTCAGATAATAAATCTGAGAGCGTCGATTTTCACTCCCTTGGACTGCAGATGAAAGCCTGGACTCTGGATCTTGTGGTGTCTGGGAAACTGTGAGTGGGGGACTGATTTGTTGTTCAGTGCCACCTTTTTCCTTTTTCTTTTTGTAATTTTATAAATTACTGGTAGTCCAGAAGTAGGGCAGTATAGAGGTTTGGTTGTGGGTTCTGTTCCCCGTTGTTGCCTGGGTAGTTCTGCTGTCACTTGGGACTGAGCAGGAGCTGCTTTGCTCTCCCCTGGGGAGCCAGGGATTAGTAGGGGGGCTCCTAAATTGTCCCCGGGTTGGTCCACCTGGTGTGGCCTTGGGATATTTGTGGCTGCAGGTCTTTGGTGCATAGCGGGACCTGATAAGGTGGATTGGGTGGTGAGGTGGGGAGGCCCCTGCCTTCCATTGGTCTGGCCTATATTCACTTCTGGTCATTTTTCTTTTCCCAGAATATATCCACCGAGACTGGACATTTTTTTTGGAAATTTTTATTATTTTCTTTGGACTTGATATTTGGTTTACTTTATGTTGAATTATTAGGATTGCCACGGCTCTCCTACAGTTTGATGCATTTTTCCCCGAATTTTTTCTTCTTCTAATTGTTTTATAAATTTTCTGGTAGTGTGAGTACCAGTGTGTTTTCTGTGTTGTGTGTTGTGTTTTGTTAATTTTCCCGGCTGTGGGAGGGCTGGGGGAAATTTACGTTATTGTTATTTTGTTTTGAATACCCTGTGAGATGGGTTGTTTTTTATTCTTTTTCTCTTCTTTTCGTTATTATTTTCTTTTCTTTCAGGGTGTAAATGGTTATAGCGGGAGGGGGTAGTTTAGTTGATTTATTTTGGGGTTTTATCTTTGTTTATAGTTACGTTTCATGATTTGGGAAATTTGAGTTGGTGTTTTTATTATTCTTTAATAAGTATTAATTGCAATGTGTTTGCTTGCCCCTCCTGTCCTGTGCTACTCGGCCTCAGCTCTCTGTGCCCTCTGCCCCTTCACTTCTCCCCCCTGCCTGCTCTTACCTATCAGCGCTGTCAGGCGTTGGGGATTGCTTGTGGGAGGGAGTTGGGAGTGGGTGGGGGGTTGCACACAGCGGAGTGAGCAGGGCTCTCCCATAGGGGTGGTTAAGCCCAAAAGACACCCTGGGGCGAAATGGTACCAGGAACATGGTGATTCCATTCTGGTTCCCATACCCAAGGGCACCTCCAGTTTGGGAGGGAAAGTAGTTGGGACAGCTCACCAACCTCGTACAACTCGGGCGCTGTTATGCAATGCCAGATCTGTCTACAACAAGACTGGTCTAATTTCAGACTTTGTTGCTAGGGCAGATCTGGTTTGCATTACCGAGACCTGGTTGGGTGGGAATGCAACCCCTTTTTTAGAGGCCGCTGTTCCCACCGGGTACTCAGTTATACATCGCCTGAGATTTGGACCGCGGAGGGGGTTGCGGTCTGTTTCAAGACCGAATTGGGCCTAACTGGTGTACCAGTCGAGGAGACCAGGTCATTTGAGTGTACTTTGGTAGCTGGTGTCGGGTGCAGGATTGCCCTCATCTACCATCCACCAGGTGATGAGAAGCTTTTCCTGCAGGAAATAGCAGACTTCACCACCGACATGGCATTGGAGTCACCCAGACTGATGGTTCTGGGCGACTTCAATGCCTGGGTTGATGACAAATCTTCACTTTTTGGTCAACATTTCCTCCAAGTGATGACATCTCTGGGCTTTACACAGGTTGTTTCCTCAGCTGCACACAAGGGAGATCACTCTCTTGACCTGGTCTTCCTCCTGGAGAGCGAGGCTTCCGATTTACTGGTGGAATCAGTCGGTTGGTCTGATCATTACTCAGCTGGGTTCAATTTTGAGGCCCCCCTGGGTAGGTCAGCCCCTGTGGAGTTGGCCAGGTACCTCCCTTTGCAGGACGTGGTCCCTGAAGACCTGATGGCGGTTATTGACCTCTTGTTGTTGGACAAGTCTTGCACTGATCCCGAGCAGTTGGTAGTGGCCTATAATGGGGCCATACCTTCAGCTCTTGATCAGATTGCTCCTGTCTGTGTTCGCCCCCTTCCGCGTCACCCTGGAGCCCCATGGTTTGATGGGGCTCTCAGAGAGATTTGCGGAAACTGGGGCGTAGGTTAGAGCGTCATTGGAGGAAGACCGCCACTGATGCTGACCACCTTATTTTGCTAGAGCATTATAAACTCTACCAAACAGAAATTTCCTATAAAAAGGCAGAATTCCTGTCCATGGAAATTTCTGTTGCATGGAATCGACCGGCTCAACTCTTCAGAACTGTTGACAGGCTGTGCAACCCAGCCTGTCGGCAACTCCGTTGAGTTTTTACACAAATTGATTGTGATGAGATCACTCGCTTCTTTGTGAACAAGGTCGACGACATCAGGAGGGAGTGCCACTAGCTTCACTCTAAGGGGGTTGCTGTTGATCGGTGTTCTAACGCAGAGCCCAGAGTTTCCTGGAGTACCTTTGACCTGCTGGATTTCGTAGACATTATGAGGATTGTCCAGGAGATGCGTCCCACATGCTGTAGTTTAGATCCTGGCCCTACTTCCCTGATTTTGGGTTGTAGTGAGATCATTGGCCCGGTCTTAGCTCGGATTGTCCGGTGCTCTTTAGATATGGGTGAGTTCCCTAGCTCTCTGAAGCAGGGGGTGGTGACCCCCCTTCTGAAAAAAGCTTCTTTAGACCCAGAGAACCTTGCAAACTACAGGCCTATCTCTAACCTCCCTTTTGTGGGGAAGGTTATTGAGAAACTTGTGCCTGCTCAATTGGATAACCATTTAACAATCCATAATTTATACAAACCTCTCCAATCTGGTTTTCGCAAGAGGCATACTGAGACTGCTCTGGTTCAGGTGCTCAATGATCTCCTGATGGCGAGAGATCGGAGACACTGTTCTATCTTGGTTCTCCTAGATCTATCATCAACTTTTGATACTGTGGATCATGGGGTTCGGCTCAAACACCTGAGGTTCATCTGTGGGCTGTTGGGTACAGTCCTCAGATGGTTTTCATCTTTTCTTGCTGGGAGAATGCAGAGGGTGGTCTTGGGTTTGTTTTCATTTGGGGCTTTCTCTCTGCCTTGAGGGGTACCTCAGGGTTCGGTGCTGTCCCCCATGTCATTCGCAATATATATGCTACCCCTCGGAGACATTGTAAGATGGTATGAGCTGAGGTTTCACTGCTATGCTGATGATACCCAGCTCTACCTGTCTTTAGCACCCGACCAGGTTGGTGCTATCTCGGTACTGAACAACTGCCTCGCAGAAATCCAAGCTTGGACGAATTCCTGCGGTCTAAAGTTGAACCCTGGAAAGACTGAGGTTTTGGTTGTGGACCCGGGTCATAGGGTAGAGGGATTGAGGATTGGGCTCCCTTCCAGCCTAGTTCTGGGGGAGGCACAGCTTCTCACCTCTGAACGGGTGCATAACCTGGGAGTGGAGCTTGATGTTGGTCTAACTCTTCATCTTCAGGTGTTGGCAGTCATCAAGCTAACCTTTTTCCATCTTAGGAACATTGCCAGGATTAGGCACCATGTTCCACCCAGTGACTTGCCTGTTCTGGTCCACGCCTTTGTAACACCGTGCCTTGATTATTGCAACTCCCTTTATCTAGGGCTTCCTGGGGTTGATATCCGCCACTTGCAGCTAGTGCAGAATGCGGCAGTACATTTGTTGACTGGGGCATCGAGGAGATCTCACATCACCCCTGTGCTGCACGCTCTGCACTGGCTGCCAATACAGTGGCGGATCACTTTTAAAGTAGGTCTATTGACTTACAAAGCCCTGCACGGACAGGGTCCCGATTCCTTGAAAGAACTCCTGGTTCCTTACACTCCTGTGTGACAGCTCCACTCAGCTGACGAGGGGTTGCTGGAGATTCCGAGGGTTAATTTGAAGTCATCTGGTGCGGCACCTACCCTCTGAAACTGTCATCCCCGTCAGCTCCGGGAATGCAAGACAGTGGGGAGTTTTAAGCAGGCACTAAAAACTTTTTTATGGGGAAAGGCATTCCCAGTTTTATTGTGATTTTATATGATATGTATTTGTATATGTTTTATCTGAATTAATTCTGTACAGCACCTTGGAATTTTGAAAGATGCTTTATTAAATAAATGTTATTATTATTATTATTATTATTATTATTATTATTATTATTATTATTATAATGGAGTAAGACTCAGTACACAGGACAGGATGAACAGAATCAGGATATCTGTCTGAGGACTTCACCAAATCAAATTTTTGAATAGGACACCACAAAGATTTTGTGGCAAAATAAGAGACATGAACTCCTTTGCTGATTCTGGCAGTTTGAGATCTTGGCACTGTAAGGATGTAGTTATCTGCAGATTGTTTTAGCAAACAGTTATTAGTGAGATGGATGGCTGGATTAAAAACTGATGATGATGATGTAAATTCTCCAGGTGACAAGAATCCAAAGAAGGCTAGGGTCAATAGCGGCTTGCAAATTCAGGTCTGCATCGGGTCTGAAGAAGCCATTTCTTAGGAGAAGCATTAACTGAGCATATACAGTAGTCTATGGGTTTTCTTGAGGGAGGAGTCTGGAGGAGTCTTTCTTTATACCTTGTCAGAAGGCTTTGATTGCTGGGTTAGAGAGATACAGTATTAGACTGTTTGGCCAGGAAGACATCAAGGTAAACTGCATGCCAAAATATGTTATTTAATTGTTGTGGCTGACAAATGGAAAGTCTGAAAACAGTAAGATGCAAATGCCAACATGAGAGAGACAGAACAGTGTAATGGGTTTATGTTTTGTGAAACACAGAAGGTACAACATTTTTTCCAGGCTTTTTTATATGCTGCTTGAGTAGACAAAGCTAAGGATTTCCATATAAGTAGAGAGGCTTCATTGAGGAGGCAGTCTATTTTCATTTGCAGTTCCCAAAAAGCTGGTGGTGGAGTCATCTCCGGATTTGCTTGCAGGAAAGCAGCTCTGAATAGCTGAACATGGAACTGAGAAAGGTAATCAGCTGGAAAATTAGAAGAACCAGGTATATAGACACAACAAAAAGTAAAATGGTATAATAGGGAGGTCCACGTTAATGGTATCAGGAAGTTCATTATGGAAATGGAGGAAAACACCCTTTGTTAATAATGGCTACAGCTGCTTGGTTGTCTGAGTAAATGGTTATATCTTGATTGTTCCATGAGGGCCCCAAGTGAGCGCAGTTTCTACAATGGAGTAGATTTCAAGCTAAGCTGAAGTGGAGTGGAACTGAAGAAAATTATCAGTTTCTGGAGGCCAAGAGTAGGCAAACCAAGAAGTTCTATGGATGGCAGCAAAGCCAAATGAAGAGGTTGCATCAGTAAATACAGAGATATGATTTGAAGGGGATAAATCCTTGTACAACATTGATATTCCAGTTCATTCTGCTAGGAAAAGGGACAACATGTCCAGGTCTGAATGGGTAGCAGCATTCATAGTCATATGATGGTCCAATGGTATAATAGAATGGGCTAGAGTGAATAGGTAAGATCGGTAATATATGAAGCTTTGGCCCTGTGGGATAATTCACATAGCGAAAGTAAGATAGTCTAATAAAGAAAGAAGTTCTCTTTTAGTACTGGATTGTTTCTTTTTTTGTCACTTGTATTTTATTAGATATTTTGTATAATTTTGACAATACGTTCTTCCAATTTTTATACAGCCATTTAGATCACATAAACAATTTCTTAAATAATTGTTAGCTAGTATTCAGCCTTGTTCATTATAAAGTTTACATTGCTCATGGAACCAGATGCAGTCCTTTCTGGAGTTCATGTCTTTTTTTGCTTTTTATAGGTATTCTTATGGAGTTGCCTCCTTGCTGTTCCGAGCCATTTCCTCTGAATTAAGCAGTTCACTTCCAACTGATTTTCAGGCTGGCTAAAGCTCCCTCTGCTCTCATGAGGCTAAACTATATACTCTTGTGCTGAAAGTAGTGTTATTTTATATATTCTAAAGAAAAATTTGTTTAAACCTAACCATCTTGTATGGCTGTTTTCAACTTATTAATAAACTCACAAACCGTATGAATTCAGCTGTATACTCAGTTTCTTATACAAGAGTTGTAAAACAACAATTAATAAAAAAATAAACCAGAAACAAAAGCTAGATGCTGTGTGACTCATTATTTATTCATGCTCAGTTAACAAGAATAGTCGGAGCTAGGGTTGAATCAACAGTGGCATTCCCTTGAAATCTGTATTTAGCTAGGGCCTTTTTTACTGCTAAGTCTGGTTTGGTCCCCCACCCCACCCCCTTCAAGCCCAGTTATGTTTGGGTAGCATTAAATTATCATTATGATATAGATCCTGACCAGAAAAGTCCCTCTTTTGGACTTCTCCCCCTTGTTCACAATCATCCAAGAAGTTAATCCTACACTGTGCTCCTGCCCTTCTCTTCTAGATAATGGAAAAAGGCAGCCATCTGGCATTATACAGGTCTACCTGAAGTCTGAGTCTAGCTATAATGGCTTCTAGGTGCTTAATGCTACTTACATTGTTTATCCACTGGGGCATTCCTGGTGGGGTGATAGTCAGCCACCTCTGAGTGATCGCTTTCACAGCTGCTAGTGTTAACACTCTATATAAATATATTTCTGTGGCTCTATTAAGTGTTTCTGGTACCAACCCCAGCACCAGGTTAGCAAAAGTTAGTCCATATGGAATTGCCAGGATCCGCTATATAAGTTGTCTCACCCTGCTTCAAACAGTGGCTAGAAGGTCATACTCCCAAAATATGTGAGTGTGAGTGCCCTTCCTTCTGCATTCCCTCCAACATCCATCAGAGTTGGTTATATCATAGTGCTTTGTAATGACTGGTGTTGCAAATAATCGGGTACAGATTTTCCATTGGAACTCACGCCAGGAGCTAGTTGTTGTTGTTTTATGAATAGTGCCCCATATACCCTCCCACTAGTCCCCTGCCAGTACCTGGAACCCCTCTTCTTCCCATTTACCCTGAATATGTTGAAGCTCTAACTTACCCACGTTTTCCTGTAATATTGGATACAGTAGGGGGATTCATTTTTTGGTTTCAGCTAAAAAGGCTTTATTATATACTATAGCTGTGCCTGGGGCTGTGTCACTCAGCAGGGCTCTGATTCCTACTCTTGTGTTAATATAATGTCTGCACTGTAGATATCTGTAGAAGTCCTGCTTGGGCAAATTATAAAGAGATTGTAGTGCTTGAAAATCTCAGATTGTATCTCCAATTATTAATTGCTTTAAAGTTTGCAGTCCCAATCTCTCACACCTCTCAAAACACCCATCTCTCATGCCTGCTGGAAATCCTGGAAGAAACCTAAGGGGGATATAGTGCCAGACAGGCTCCACAATCTCCCATCTTTGCTGGGCTCTCATCCATACTACTAATGTATGTTTTGTCCACCTATTACCTATCTCCCTGATACATTGTGGTGTTACTAGCCAGGGCAGGTATCCAAGGGGGACTTTACTTAGGTTCTCATTTTCTATGGCACACAATCCTGGTCCTCCCCTGTAGGTTACTATTTTAAGTATCGGCAGTATCTGTGCTGCCATGTAACATAAAGGGAGATGTGGGAGGCTGAATCCCCCCTCCGCCTTCGGAGCCAATAGCACCACCCATTTAAGTTGTGGTCTGCAGCCACTCCATATAAAGTCTGAAATTTTCTTTTTTAGTATTTTCCACTCCTTGATTGGGACTGTGACTGGTAAATTTGAAAAAAGGAACATGAGTCTGGGTAGTATATTCTGTTTGACTGTATCTATTTTATGTGAGAAGGATAATGGGAGTGCTCCCCATCTTTTTAAATCTGTATATATTTGAGTGAGTAAGGGGCTATAATTATATGTATACAATTTTTCTGCAACAGTGTTGATACACGGGGGGGGTGGAAAGGACAAGAAGGGACTTGGCAAGGTTGAAGGAATGGTCAGAATTATGGCAGCTTGGATTCAATACAAAGAAGTGTAAAATAATGCACCTGGGAAACAAAAACCCAGGGGAAGAATACTCAATGGGGGGGGGGAGGTAACAACAGAAATGGAAAGGGACCTGGGGGTAATCATATCAGATGACCTTAAGGTTAGCAAGCAATGTGAGAAGGCAGTAGGGAGGGCTAGGGGATACTGGGATGTATAGGGAGAGGCATCACCAGCAGAAAACAGGAAGTTGTTATCCCTCTGTAGAGACAGTTGGTGAGACCCCATCTGGAGTACTGCGTCCAGTTCTGGAGACCCCATCTCCTCAAGGACATAGACAGGATGGAGGCAGTCCAGAGGAGGGCAACTAAGATGGTGCAGGGTCTGCAAGAGAAGCCATACAAGGAGAGACAAAAGGAGCTTAATAGGTATACCCTTGAGGAAAGGAGGGAGAGGGGGGACATGATTGAAACTTTTAAGTACCTCAGTGGAATCAACAAAGTTCAAGAGGGTAGCATCTTTCAGAAAAAGAGATCTGCAAGAACAAGGGGACACAATTTGAAGATAGAGGGGGGACGGCTCAGGAGCAATGTGAGGAAGTATTTTTTCACAGAGAGGGCAGTGGACACACGGAACCGCCTTCCTGAGGAGGTTGTGAGGTCTAAAACTGTAGGAAAATTCAAGAATGCATGGGACAAACATAAGGCAATTCTTGTGGGGGGTAGGAAGAAATAGGCTGTTGGTTAACTAGGATCTGCAGCTTATCCAATAGGTAGGGAAATGGGCAGACTAGGTGGGCCAAGCAGTCCTTATCTGCCGTCAAAGTCTATGTTTCTATCAAGATCCCTAAGTATCTGATTTTTTCTTTAGCCAATTTAAAAGGGAGTTGGGTTGTTAATGCTGGTGGGGGGAGTCCTCCTAAAAATAGGGCCTCTGATTTCTCCTTGTTAATTTTGAATACAGATATATTTTTGTAAGATGCCAGTAAATTTAGTAGGTTTGGTAGGGATACTTCTAGTTCTGACATATAAATCAGGGTGTCTTCCATGTAGAGGGAGACTTTATTAGTCTGATGACCTATTTTTATATCCTAGATTGCCTGGGATTCCCTCATAGCCGCTGCAAGGGGTTCAAGGCTTATTGCAAAAAGGAGCGGGGACAAGGGGCAACCCTGTCTAGTTCCTCTATTGATTTTAAAATCATGTGAAATTGTTCCATTAACTTTTATTCTAGCCAAGGGTGTTTTGTAACATAATGAGATCCACTGAAGAAATTTCCCTCCTAGTCCATAATGTTCCATGACTGTTTTTAGGTACGACCAGTTGAGGCGGTAGAAAGCTTTTTCAGTGTCTAAAAAGATTGCAAGCAAAGGGGTGGTGAATCTACTACTGTGGGACATAATATTTAATAATTTTCTGGTATTGTCTAGCATCAGTCTATGTGAGATGAACCCTGTCTGGTATTCATTAATTATCTGTTCTATGTATTTTTGTAGTCTGGTAGCTAAAATTTTAGTTAGGATTGGTTCTATGTGATAACGGCAACTGCCAAACGGCGAGCAGCGTTATCACAACGTCAGGGCAGCAAAAACATTTTCGCCACCCTGACATCCTCAGCGGATGGAAGAATGGGGTCAGGGACTTAGCATTATTGCTTTCTGTGGGGGGGGGCTGCACCCCTCACCCCCCCATGTGGGGGACTTTGCCCCTGCACCCCCCTACTAAAGTATTCTCAACTCCAGGGGCATGCATGTCGGGGGGGCAAAAGCAAAAAAAAGCAAGTTTCAGGCAGGGCACAACAAAATTGCAGTAGCGCCCGGACCCAGTACCTCCCGCATCACAACCAAATGCCAACCACTGACACCATGGCACAGCTCAGCAGCCAACCACAGCACTGCCCCTACATCCCTCTGCCCCTCCAGCCCACGCTCACTGCTCGCTCCCCCCATGCCGTGTACATATAGCGACATCCTGTCACTGCAGTAGCCCACCCCACCACAGCCAGTCGCCCTACCCTCCCCATCGCCATTCGGGCTTTCACCCACAATGCGTTGCCGTTTCGGACGGCACCTTAGTTCAGGCGCCAACATCACAGGCTGCCGTTAGGATCTTGAGATCCTGATTTAAAAGTGATATCGAACAATAGGCTTCACATTGGTCTGTAGGTTTGATAGGTTTTGGTAGTATAGTTATCATCAGTGCATGGTCCCACGAAGGGGAGACCCGCTCCTCTTCTAAACAGGCATTAAAGACCTGCACCAACATGGCAGATAGTGGTTTTATTAAATGTTTATAAAACTCAGGACCAAAGCCATCTGGGCAGGGTGATTTACCAGTTGGAAGGTTTTTTTATTGCAAGTATTACTTCTTGTTCTGATATATTAGAGCTGAGGTCTTGTTGGACTGAAAGCCCCAATTTTGTCAGTTGGAGCTTATTCAGGAACAATTTTGTATTTGCAATTACTTCCTCCGGGGGGGGGGGGCTAGTGTCAGAGTATAATTTTTGTTAGGTTTTAAACTGGTCCACTGTATCTTTGGGCTTAGTCCAGGGGCATGAGAGAGTATTTTTTTTTTTAATCTGGGTAATCCACCTTGATGCTTGCTCCTTTCTTAGTCTATGTTCTAATAACCTAGATGCTCATCTGCCTATGTCTTGGTATTTATGGTTCGAGAATGTAAGGGTCCCTTCAGCTTTTTCTTGTTCCATTTTAGCAATTTGATCTCTGATTAGAATATAAGTTCTTTACTAGTTTTTGGGAATTTGGGTTCAATTTATGTTGTTTCTCTATGATTTCTTGTTCCTTTAACAGTTTGCAAGATTTTTCAGGGTTTTTTGTGCTGAGGCGAAACTGATCAGTTCCCCCTGGACAACAAACAGCCTTAATTGCTTCCCAAGTGGACAAAACTGAACAGTTTTGGGCCTGATTAATATTGTAGATGTCTTTAATTTTTGTCTTTTTTTTTAAACTTCAAGCTTTATTGAATATTGAAGCATATGGTGACATTTAATATATGGTAGTCAGGAACTTATTTAACAAAAAAAGTACATTTGATGATATAAAGACAATCAGCAGATTCAATAACTGAATTAATACATTTCTCTCTTCTTTTTTAGGTAGCTTCAGTCGGAGTCCATGAGCCAATAATCTACTATAGAAAGTTCTGCCATGTCTTCCACTTATCATACCTGACCTCTTTTCCACTTTATACCTGTATGCCCTTTACAGCCACCATATTTATTCAAAATAAAGTAAAAAGAGTCAAACAAAAGACAAACAATTAATACAAAATAAATTCATCAATAAAACCCTGAGTCAAGGCTGATTAATTCAATCAATCTGTTACTTCAGATAAGTTGGCTGGGGGGGTGCAATTAGAAAGTATCCAATCCTCTTATTGCCAGTCCTAATCAACCTGAGGAGAGAGAAAAAGGGGGAGAGGGAGGGGGCAGCCAAAGGACTGGTTTCAATTCATCTGGCTCTTAGATATGTCCTCAGAGCCCCTTCTAAGTTGGGATTTTTAACTTTTCAGTACCCCTTGGCTTGTTGTTCCAAGACTGGGATCCCTTGCAATTCTTCTATCAAATGCATAAAGAGCAGCCAAATTTGGAGATATCTGTCCTTTTGCAGACACACTTCTGCTGTTATTCTCTCTGCCCTTGAAATTTCCTCTACTACCTTGACCCAATCTTCCACGGTTGGTATTAGTTGGGTAAGCCAGCATCTAGTGATGGCCTTTCCAGCTGCTGCCAATAAGATACCAATAAAAGATTTTTGACCATTGGATCGCCTACCTTTAGGCAAGAGTCCCAGAACCAAATTTTTAAAATCAGGTTCCCCATCACTATTCATTATTTTCCCTGTGTGTTTGCCAACCTCTGTCCAATATGGCCTTACTCTGGGACAGTCCCAAAAAATATGAAAATGTGTTCCCTTACCTCTGCAGTTTCTCCAGCAGAGGTCAGTGTTTCCCTTAATATAATGTTTCGTTCTGGTAGGGGTGGTGAAGAGTCTTGAAACCAATTTCCACCTGAATTCTTTCCAATTATTAGAAGCTGACGTGCGTCTAACCCCTTCCCATATCAGTCTCCAACTTTCGTCTTCTAATTGTATATTTGCTTCTAATTCCCATTCTGTTTGACATAAGGATGGTGGTAGGTGTCTAGACATTCTATGTACTGTTACCAATCTAGAAATTAATTTCTTTTCTCCTTGTCCCAGAGCTGAATCCCATATGGTCTGCATTACTAAGTGGGGAGACTGTTGTACCTCTGTTAAATTAGCTCCTGTTGTAAGAAATGATACTACCTGAAGGTAGTGGAACAAATGTGTATTAGGGAGTTGGAATTCCTGCTCCAGCCCCCGGAAAGTTTTAATATGGCCTGAGTTAACAAGTTGACTGAAGAATCTGAGCCCTTTTCTCTTCCATAGGGAGAAAGCATGGTCCATCCTCGGGGGAGAAAAATTAGTACAATGTGTAATTTCAGTTCTGTTGGTTAGGGTATCTCCTATTAATGACTCTCTTTTTATCTCCCCCCAAATTCTATGTGTCTCTTTAGCCCATGTGTTTGACATATCCTTTATAAGGAGATATGTAGAAGATCCGGTGAAGTCCAATACAGGGGTCAATCCTGGTTCACCCTGAATTTCCATCGAGACCCATGTATTATCTATATCCTCTTGTAGATAATGTATCCACTGTCCCATTTGGGCCATTTGATAATATAATCGTAAATTTGGAAGCCCAATCCCCTCTCTCCCTCACCCTCTGTAAAGTCTCCCAAGCAATTCTTGCCTGATGCCGTCCCCATGCAAACTGATGTAGTGCTTTTTTAATTCTCTTCCATTCTGCACTTGGGATTCGGAGTGGGAGAGTATTAAATAAGAATATGAAGCGAGGGAGGACATTCATTTTGATTGATTCAATTTGGCCCAATAATGACAGGGGGAGAGTATTCCATCTCTTTAAGTCCGTCATAACTTCCTGAATCAACTTGTCATAGTTAATATGGTAAAGTTGTTTTAAGCCCAGGGGGATATGTATACCTAAATATCTGAATTGGGATGTAGTCCATTTAAAGGGGATTAGCTGCTGCAGTTCTCTGGTTTGGGGGCCACTTACCATGACCACCTCTGTTTTATCATAATTTATTTTAAATCCTGATGCCTGGCCATAGTCTGTTAGAATCTGGTGCAATGTGGGGAAGGTTCTCACTGGGTCTTTTAAGTATAACATAGTGTCATCTGCATAGAGTGAAATTCTATTCTCCTCACCCCCTACCCTTATTCCCCCTAATGTCTGGATGAGACTTGATTAGTTGGGCTAGTGGTTCCATGCTGAGCGCAAAAAGAATGGGGGAGAGGGGGCACCCCTGCCTCATACCTCTCTTTATTTTTAAGGGATCAGAAATAGTGCCATTTACTTTCACTCTTGCCGTGGGATTATTATAAATTTATTTGATCCATTCACAGATTTGGGGGCCAAATCTAAATTTAACCAGCACCTCTGAGAGGAAGTCCCATCGTAGGCGATCAAAAGCCTTTTCAGCGTCAATTGCTATAGCAATTTGTTGTTCTTTTCCTGTCCTCCCCAAGTGCAGAATATTTAAACAACGTCTAATATTGTCCTTGACATGTCTGTTTTGTACAAATCCAGCCTGGTCCGGATGGATCAAGCTTGGAAGAATTGCATTAACAATATTTGCCAGGATTTTTGTAAAAATCTTGGAGTCTACATTTAAAAGTGATATAGGCCTATAGGAGCCACACAGCTCAGGGGCTTTTCCTTCCTTGGGAACCACTGTAATATAAGCTTCCTGCCATGAACCCAGAAACCCATCTTCTTCCCTACGTTTATTAAAAACCTTGGCCAATATAGGAACTAAGAGTTCACTAAATTTTTGAAAAAATTCCACATTAAATCCATCCAGCCCTGGGGACTTACTATCTTTCAAATTGTGTATAACCTGGGTTATTTCCCTCGATGTGATAGGGGAATCCAACTGTATTTTGATCTCCTCTGCAGTTTTAGGAAGGGTGATCCTATCAAGGAATCCTCGAGCAGAGGTCCCATTATCTTGATCGCCCAGTCCAGGCTGTATAGGGCCTCATAGTATTCCTTAAATGCTTTAGCTACAGCAGCCGAGGTATAGGCCTGGAAGGGGGTTGTGTTGTTAGTCCGTATGGTTTTGACATATCTATCTGCTTGAGCCTTTCGTAAACGGAAAGCTAACAACCTGCCTGATTTGTTACCATGTTCATAGTATCTCTGGTTTCCATATCTTAATTTCCCCTCTATCTGCTGATCTAAAATATTTTGCAGTTTTTTTCTGATATCTTTCACTTCCTTTAACGTATCTTTCCCCTGGATCCCCCCCCCCTTTACTTGTGTCCTCCAGCTGCTGCAACCTAGCTTCCAAGGCTTTTTGTCTTTCTAGACGTGATTTTTTTTAAGTTGGGCAGAGAAAGAAATTATCTAGCCTCTTAACGCTGCCTTTAGGTCATCCCAAAAGCACCTAGAACCTGAACCCTCTATCTGATTATGTGTTTGATAATCGGTTATGATATTTTGAACGTGGGTTCTGAACTCCTCCCTGTCCAGCAAGGAGGAGTTCATTCTCCATTGAGAAATCCGATGCCAGTTACCCAGTTTCAAGGTAAGAACCACTGCCGAGTGATCCGAAACCAGGCGAGGGTGGATTTAACAGTCCTTCACTATATGAAAATCTATACTACTACATAAAAATTAATCGATTCTCGAGTGGGTATCATTTGGATAGGAGTAAAACGAGTAATCTCTGACAGGCCTATGTAGGTCTCTCCATACATCCACCAATGCCAGTTCCTGCATACCATTTCTTACCATCTTACTCATATTTTTGTTCGTGGCTGAGTTCTGGGAAGAGCGGCCATACTGTGGATTTGGAACACAGTTGAAATCCCCACCCATTAGGACCATGCCCTCTCTTAATTGGCGCTATTTGCTCATATACTTTGACAAAGAAGTGGAGATCATCTCTGTTAGGTGCATAAACATTTACAATATGAATCATCTGGTTAAATATCTTCCCAGACACCACTAACCCCCTTCCCTCCTCCAAGATCCTTTCAGATGTAATCTCAAAAGGTAGGTTTTGCCGAAAGAGTATAGCAACCCCTGCTCTCTTCCCCCAGGGGTGTGAAGTAAAACTTACCCTACCAACCCAGCTGTGCTGCAGTTTTGCAAGCTCCACCCTCGTCAACCTGGTCTCCTGTATCAATCCCACATCCGTTTTTATTTGGTTTAAATAATGTAATATTTTGGTCCTCTTAATTGGAGAATTTATACCCTGAACATTCAGGGATGTTATCTTAAGGGTACCCATAATTAAGGCTTTCCATAAACCCCCAACACCTCCCTCTCCCATCCGTATACAAAATCTCCATCCCCTCCGCTGACCCCCCAGCCCCCCCATACTCCCCACCAACCATTACCATAATATCAGCTTCATCCTCAGGCAGCACAATAACATAATGGGTAAACAACTGCCCATAAAACATTTGTAACAACAACTTTCCAAATTTAGAATGTAAAACATTTTTGTTGAACATTTAATTCACTTCCTAGGTTGATAGATGTTACTCTAAGCCCCAGCTTTCACTGGGGTGTTGAGCCATAATTAGCTCCTACTATATGTAGGACCGATTCCTGGGAATCAGTGATTGAGATAACGTCACCGCCCGTGGAGACACAGAGCGGTATCCTGGTGGTCAAAAGATCCGCCCCGGGCCACTACTTTCATACTCCCCCCACCTCCCCTCAGTAAGAGGAGAGAGCGAGGAACTTCAATTTAATATAATGATTAGAGAGAGATGTGTTCCCCCTCCGCCATAGTCTGCAACAAACGTTCGACCTTCTTAAAGTACTGGTGTAATCGGGCGTCTTTCTCGCTTTACTATTTTCTGGAAAGGGGAAAATTCAAACATGGTCCTACAAGGATCATATGATCATCGTGGAGATGCCACTGACCGAGTTCACCGGTCCAAATCTCCAACAGTCCGCCCTCCCCTCCATAATGGGTCTCGTCTCAATCCTTCATATTAATAAAAGAAAACACAAAGTTCAGAATTGTGTCCAGTGGGAAAAAAGAACATGGAACTAATACTCCTGTTATGCTTTCTTGATTGCTTCAGTAACTCTTCATCTAAAGGAAAGCGCTCCTCGCTGGACACATCCACCCGGCCTTACTACAGGCTCTACAGTTCCAAAAGTGCTCCCCCTTCCAGACGAGAATATGCAGGCAGGGAAAGAGAGAAAAGAGGGGGTTGGGAAGAGAGAGTCCCATCAACGTGAGTTGTAGATATTACCAGTACCTTATGTCAATGTTCAGGCTAGGTTCCGATTCATTGAATTATCTTGATTGCTGTCTTCCGAAGTTGTGGCACTGCTTTCTCTGTTCAGGATATCCCTTACATCATGGCCGAGATGAGAGGGCCATGAGATGAATGATGGCTGTGCCCTTCTTGGTCTGCCTGCCCTCTGCCATGCTGACTGTGAGATTTCATGCTCCAGCTGATCTGTCTGCAGTTCAGGACAGCGTAGGCCCATTTGTTTGAGCAGAGGTAGTGCTTCTCGCAGTGAGTCAAATAATTTTGGGCCCTTTTCAGTATGAATACATAGTTTCGCTGGGTAATACAGTTGAATATGAATTTTCCTTTCTTTGGCCTACTTAATTACCTCCCGTACCTGTTTTCTCTTCTCGTTTAGCAGATCTGAAAAATTCTGGTCAAAAAACAACCTTTTGGAGTCCAGGTAAATTTCTTTTGTTTTCCAGGCTGTTTGGAGCACTAGCTGACAGTTCTGATAGCTGAGCATTCATGCTATAATCAAGCGTGGTCTTGCCGCTTGGTCTTTGGGTTTGGGAGCCAGTGAGCGGTGTGCCCGCTCGATGGGAAGGGGAGTATCTTCTGGAATTATTAAGATGTCTCTGAGGATGTGCAACACAAACTCTTCCATTGTATTAAATGAGCGTTCTGAGTCCTCCGGTACTCCGTATATTCTAATATTGTTTCTCCTTGCATGATTCTCCTGATCGTCGAGTTTAAGTTGTAGTTCCCTTTCCCTAGTTAGCAAGTAGAGAATAGCCCGATCATGCTGGCCAGATGAGTCTGCTAGGCCCCCCACACATTCCTCCACTGCCGTTGTTCTTTTGTCGATAGCCTTTAGATCTGCCTTGAGATCAGCTACTGAGGATTCCACTCTATGGATAGCCTTAATTATTACATCCAGTTTTGATAGGATAACCCCTTGGTCGCTCAAGTCAAAATTATCTTCGGAGTCGGCAATACTGCTAACCAGTGAGGCTGAGCGTGCGTCTCGAGGACGGCAAGAATTTTTATAAGCTTCCATCAACATTTTAAGTTTGGCAGCCTGCGATTTTCTTTGTCTGGATCTATTAGAGGTCATGTGCATATACTGTAAAGTAGATAATGGATCCTTGAAGTTTGAATTTGTTGCTAGTTTCACAAATATTTAGTTGAGCAGACCCGGAGCACTTCAACTATGCTGCCATCAGGACGGTGACATCACCGGAAGTCCGGAATTTTTTCTTTCAATTGCTTAATAAACGATTTATTGTTTAACAGGGAGACATTAAGTCTCCATGAATATGTACTTTCTGATACAGAGAACCTAATATTCTAGGATAAAGGGGCGTGATCAGATAATGTAAATTGGTGAATTCATGCATCTCCCGTCCTACACATATAGGGCTGGATATTCAAACTGCGTCATTCTGAGGCACAAGCCCTTGCGCTGCACAAAATAGTTGCGCAGGGGTGTGGCCGGGCGATATTCAAAGGAGTTGCGCTATTGAGCAACTCCTTTGGTCTTCAACCACAACCACTGTGCATGGCACAGTGGAACATGCGCCACCGCAGAGTTGTCAGAGTGGAGCATTCAACTTGCGGTGGCGCAAAGTACCATAAGCCATGTCGCGCAAAATCCACGATATTCAAAAGGTGACATGCAAATGGGGCCATAATTCATGCAAAGAGCGCGGGGGCCATTTGCATCTGATTATCAACCCCATTTGCATGCCATTAGCATGTAGGTGCCCGATCCCTGAGGACTTGTGCCTGGCGCCCTGCCGAGCAGCAGCCGTCGGGGCCGGCACCCTGCAACCGATCGTGGGCAGCAATGTGGCTCCCCCACCTCCTCCTGTACATCTCCCTGGTGGTCCAGTGGACCGAAATGCCCGATCGCGGGCGGTATGTTTCAAAACTCCCCCCACCGTTCACATCCCTGGTGGTCAGTGGACGAAATGCCCGATCATGGGTGGTATGTTTCAAAACTCCCCCACCCGTTCCACATCCCTGGTGGTCCAGTGGACGAAAATGCCATGTGCAGGGTATGTTTCAAAACTCCACCCACCGTTCACATCCCTGGTGGTCAGTGGACTGAAATGACCGATTGCAGGCACTAAGTAAATTGAACCCCCAACATGTCCCTTGTGCCCGATCGCGGGCGAAAGTAAGTGACCCCGAGACATGTCCCTTGTGCCTGATCACGGGCAGAAAGTAAATTGAAACCCCTCCCTTGTGCCCGATCATGGGCAGAATGTAAATTGAACCCCCCAAACATCTCCCTGGTGGCTAGTGTCCCCACCCACCCACCCACGAAGCCCCACCACCCGCTCCCCGGCAGCGGCGGGGGCAGCATCCCACCCGCTGCCGCCCGCCGCCCACCAACTGACTGCCGGTAGGGCTGCACGCCCACTGGTGCAGAGCAAGAGCCAATGGGCGTGCAGCCCATACCGTACATGACAGTCCAGATTTGTGAATGAATCATTGAATGTCAAGGGTGAAGAATAGACACTGAAGGCAGGTGATGCTCAAGGCTGGAGGAGATGCAGGGATATCAATGAGAAGGAAATAATTCAAGAAGTGCAAAATGAAAGGCCATCTAAACACATTGAACAGAATCCAACACAAGAAATTTGAGAAGTTATCAAAAAGATTTGGACTACTTTTACATTCAAAAGTTAGACATACAGCAAAATAGTACTGGTTTCTCCAACATATTCCATAAATGTGCCACAGGGAAGGAAGGGTAGGCAACAATTTGAAGGCTTCTGTGATATCTACTTTAGTTAACCAAGTACCATGACTAGCAAGTCTAATAGCCTCATCAATTTGTACACAGGAAAGTGAATCATCTTCAGATGGAACGAGAGAATTAATGTTTGGATCTGTTATGGAATGAAGCGCTGACAAGTAGATTATCAGGCATTTCTTTCCTGAGTACTTTCGGGTGGTAATACCTAAACGGCTTATTCAAAATGATGGAAAAGAGGGAGCTGTTAAGGGACCAATTAGATACCCTTTTGACAATTCTTTAGCCAACAAAGTATCCACAACCTGAGGTTTGTCTATAGCAGATTTAAGATTGGGGCACTGGACAATGTGGTAGGGACAGCATAAGATCCTATATGGAATCCATTGGAAAAGCCTGAAATAAGTGTAACCCCTAGATGGCGCTATCCCAGGGGCTACTACCCCTGCCTGATTTGCCACTAACAGGTTGAGGGGCCTGGATCCAATGGCGGGTGCCTCCACCCAGAGGTCAGGGTTTGCAATAGTTAAACTAACTTGGTCACAGCCCTCTGAGACACTGCAACCCCCTTTCTTCCCACTAGTGGCCCCACACGATATATCAAATTACCTTCACAGTACACACTTACCCCAGGTCTGGTTCGGCACTGGGACCTCCTGTGAAATGAGATACAGTGCAACAATCACAGTACAGTACTTTAACATAGACAAATACCTCCGAGCAGTATAACTTTGCTGAAACAAAGCAGCTCTGATTTATTTAGGGGATATAACAAGGACAGGGAAATCAGGTTAATTAGCTTATCACTCTAATAATCTACCTATGGCTCTGTGCAGGCCTATCCCTATCAGTTACTGTCCCTGGGTACCCAAGCCCTAGTAGCTAGTCAAGCAAGTGGCAGCTGGTAGGGCCCTTTCACACAGAAAAGGAGAATTAAACAGTCAACAGTACAGTAATTTCATTTGGATTTAATGTGGCAATTCAACAGGGAGCGACCCTGAATTAGTACTCGACCTCCAAATAAGATAGGGTCCTTCAATGTCAGCAGGGCTCACTTGAGGTACACAAACCTCTTCACACATCCATATAAAAAGCACTATACCAGGCAGGCTGCATCTGTCGATCGCAATTACTGCACAATACCGGGAGAACACACAGCAGATTCAGTTCCTGACAGACCGAGTGCAATTTTCAGCAATTCTTCCAGTCTTCTACAGGGTGAGCCTGGTTTCTACTCTTCAGAGATCCTTTGATTCTTTTCACAGGGCGCAGTTCAGTCTAACAAGCTGTTACACAAGCTGCAGGCCGGAACTCTGGGCCTTACACACGTTTTTGACTAAAACTGCACACTGAAAAAGCACAGGGCTCCTTCCTTCTTCACTGCCAAAGCTCAACTCAAACTCCAACCGACAAAACTGGGCACTTCCTTTGAGTTCCTCCCAGTTCTTGACTGGATTGGCTGTCACTCACAATAGACTGCTGCTGTTGGTCCAAAAGGCACTGAAGTCTAAACTACATCTCCCAAGTCACTGCCTATACAATCCTCTTGTGGCTGGCTCAGATTATGAGTCCAAGTTCTGATTAAGTCAAGGCACCATTTGAGAGCTAGCTTACCCCACACTGATTGGTCCAGTTCAGCAGTTCAAAACTAGAATGGGAACTAGCAGACACAGTTCTGACTGCAAAGAAAGCAGGTTAGACAAACTGTAATTTCATTATTACTCTAAATAATTTCTGGCAAACAGTTACATCTTTCAGATAGGTTCCCTTTGCACTCTAGTGACTGCAAAATGAAGTGAATTGGCAGCAGCTTGAGTGGTACTCAATCAAAGAAACACACAGTCCCCATACAAACTAATTATGTCTGCAAGCAGACAGCTCTTAAAGAGACAGTACCAGAGGTTCTAAAAACACTCACTGATAAATGGCTTAAATGCCAAACACCATTCAGGCTTGGAGCATTCAAGCAAGCTCCTGGAAGTCTTTTGGGAACCCCCATTTGCAGGGGGGTTACATAAGGAACTGCACAAGACATTCAGAAGGATGAGTCGATAACATCTGATGTAAATGAGAAATTTTAACTGTTGTTGATGGATGATCATAATGGCATTTGTAACCTGGAGCAGGGGCAGAATAAGCTTTATGGTGACAGACCAATTTGGAATGTGCTTCCCCACAATGACTGCAAACATGAAGAAGATAATAGGATGGAGCGAAGCAGACAGTTTCATTTAAATTATTACATACCGCTCTTCTACCAGGAAAAAATATTTGACAACCCTTTTTTTTTTTTACTCTGTTTACACCTTCCTATCGGGGCATCTCTTGGGAATCCACACGCAGCTCTGGGTACCTAACTGCCCACCTGAACCGCAATTACCCAAACTACTAAGTCGGGGTCAGGACTCCAGTCCCTCCCCAGGCCATCTAAGAAATCCAGAGTCCCCAGATGCGCTGTCGGGCATTGCGGACAGTGTTGGGCATGTGGACCCAGGCCCCTGGTGGTTCCGTCACCTCCCAGTAGGCTAGGGGATTTTATCCTTTATGTCCCCACCCCTCTGCCCTGGAGCTTGGACGTGCAATGACGTCTGAGACGTCCGCTGCAGCTCCACCTCCCTCTACGTTGTGCCCAACGTGCGCACATCCTCCGGCTTCCACTGGGGGTCAGTGTTGCACCGAGAAGTCCCAGGATCCCTTCCCAGAGAGAGGAGAGCAGTCTATGGATGCTCAATCCTCTCTCTCCCCAGTTGACCCCCAGCTCATTCCCGAACCTGGGTTGCCGGTGTGGTGTGAGGTGTGGCGTCCAGTGCCTCAACCCTCAGCACCATCGGGATGATCTGACAACCCTTTTTATCCATGAGATGTTTGTGCACACAAAAGATGTGTTGTAAAGTCAACGGGTGAGTTGCAGTAGATGTGACAGGCGGTCAATTAGAATTTACAGTTAAAGAACATAAGGCAGCCAAATGAGAAGACGAACCACAGATTGCGTATGTGAATGCTCGTAGCCCAGTAAAATGTCTACAAAATAACTTGTTGTTGAGAGAAGCTCAGGATATGTGAGACTTGAACTTCAGTAGGTAGGCAGCTGCCTTAGTTGCGAATGATTTGTGATAATCTAAAAATGCTTGCCACCATATTGAATGGCTAGATAAACAACAACATACAAGTAGGAGTTCAGTTCTTCAAACCTGGATGGGAAAGCCTCACAAACAATTTTGCAATAAACAGAAAAGGCAGCAACAAATTCTGCAACTGTTCATTTCTTTAGGAGCCATGGATCTTTAGCCTTGAGTACCACGGAGACATCACCGCATGAAACAATCCTATTTTTTAATTGTTTCATGGGAGGGTATAAGAAGGGTTACAAGATTGATGTCTTTCCCTTCAATAATGTTCTTCAATAATGTTCTTCCTAGGCCGGCCCACTGGTGCAGCGGTAGGGCTACTGCTTGCGATGCCAGCGACCCGGGTTGGGGAACGGACGCAGGCAGCTGGAGGGCCGGCCAGGGGAGGAGGATTGAGTGCCCAGTGGCTACTCTCTTCCTCCGGGTGGGGTGGGGTGCAAGTCTCTCTGCAATACCGCCACCTGGGTGACCACAGGTGGAGGTGAAGCGAGACTGCACACAGAAAGGGTGGGAGGACGTCTGCCAGAAGCTGGAGCATGACGTGCTCCGCTCCTTGGCTTCCCTAGCGTGCAGACGTCCTGCAGGCCGGGAAGAAAAATGGAAAAAGCCCTGCGCTGGGGTCCTGTAGACGGGACCCGGTTGTCCCGAGAAAACCCTTAACCAGGCTCCACAGCCGGGGCTTGAGAGGCCTTCCGACACAGTCTCTAGGTGTGAGAGGGGGACTATCTGGGGAGTCCCCCTCCTACCCGCCGGGGGCAAACTACGGGATGATGAGGAAGGCTAGCCAAGCACCCGGAGGGAGGTACCTGGGGCAGGACTACGGGAAAAACTACAGCCTAGGAGTTCCCCGAAGAAAGGAACTCAGCACAGTGAGGAAGGGGGCATAAAGAGGAAAAAAAAAAAAATAATGTTCTTCCTGACCTGATCTAGAACTTGGTAGGTAGGACAAGCAGCAGCTGGGAATTGTATCTGAGAAGTAGGAATAGTACTTGAGATGGATGTAGGCGGGATAAAGAGCTGGATACAAGTTAATAATCCGGCTGATTTTTTAATTTTTTTATTTTAGTCTTTGGTAACTGGGTAAGGCCCACTAGGCACAAATGCCTGTTTTCAGGGGCAACCTGGGAGCACTGGGCGGTTAAGTGACTTGCTCAGAGTCACACAGTATGCAAGTGGAGGTTGTGAGAATCAAACCCAGGTCTGGTCTGCTGGAAGTATCAAGCTTATTCACAGCTCGTTACTCTAATCTCTAGGCCATACTGCCAGCCATGGAGTTATACTGTAGTTGGCAAGGCAGAGGTCCATGATGCAGAAATAACCCGAAGTGACTCTGAGGAAGCTCCTGGAGCTTGCTGAACAGCAGGAGGAAGTTGTTCTGTAGATATGGCTGGTCTGGATTCTAAGCAGCTACTCTGGTGTTGAGGTTCAAAATGGTGGAGTTGATTTGGAGCAACAAGTCACATAACTCTGAAAATTGAGAGGATGCTAGAGGTTGCTTGGGAACCGAAGATGTGATTGGAGCAGTATCAGGAACAGGGTTAGCTGAAATAGCAGCTATATAGAGAGATTAAACAATTCCTGCTTTTTGGCTGAAGCAGAAAATGGAACTTAAAGATGGTGGAGGGCAGCCACAAGTTTGGGAACTGTCCAACCTTTAATTGTTCCCTGGGATTGAGGTGTGACCATCCTGCAGATAGGTGGAAGAGCATCTGAATCTTTGTGGACTGAAGGACCAGTAGTTCCATCATCCTGAGGCTGAGACAAAGCAGTTAGAAAATAAAGAGAACACATAAATGAACTTGAAGGACTCTCAGTGAAATCTGTCACAAGGGGGTAGCTGCTAAGGGTGGATTACCCCCACCGGCCTGAGCAAGGCTCATACAGAGGACTCGGTTCCAAGTACAGGTTGAGGCCAGGCACACAGCCAAACAATAGTGCATCTTGAAAGCTGTTGCACTCCTGTTGTGATGCTTGTCCAGGAGCCTCGCTCATAATTGCAAGTAAGTCTTGAAGAAGAAGTGAAGGTTCCAAACCGGCACCCACCAGAGTGTGTCATAAGAGGTCTGGGGAGAACAATGCCATTTGCACACTAGAGTTAGTAAGGAGGCTTGGAAGCTGCAGGGCAGACACCTGAAGAAAACAAGGGCACATAAAATTTGGAGCAAGAAAAGATGCCTAGAGAAAGCAGTGCACAGAAGGCCAAGATGGAGGAAAAAAGGAGGCAGCAAAACAAACAAATCTAAACAGCCAAAAGGGCAACCAAAGGACAGACAAAAATGGCCATCAGAGCAGCAGGGCGATAGGCAGGCAACACAGAAGGAGAACCAACAAGGCATGGGGACGGAATGGAACAATGCAACACATGAAGAGACAGACACCAGGGAGCAGGGCAGTCAAAGGGCCAAGAGACAGGGGAAAAAGAGAGAGTAGCAGACGAGCCATGGGAAGGTGACAATAAGGAGCAGAAGGAGTGGCTGAGCCATCTGAAAGCACAGGGGAGAGCAAAAAGAGAGAGGCAGAGCACAGGTGGCAATGCAGCAGGGAAAGATGGGAGTCAGAAAGACCAGCAGAGCTGCAAACATCAGCGAGGACAGAGAGGTGGGAACAGCACCGCAGCAAAGCAGCAAACAAAAGGGGGGCAGAGGAGCCTCAAGAGAAGCAGAGAAAAATGGCAAATGACACACAGGAAAATGGGAGAGCACAATGCAGGAGATGTGAATGGTGTGGAATGAAGCCAAATAGCACACAAACACGGATATGTTTTATTTTCATTTTATTAATGATGTCAGAATTACAATCCTTTGAGTCAGTGACTCTTTTACAAAGGCTCCTCATCAAGGTAATACACAATTACATTAAACAGTCAGAACATGAGAACAATACATTTATGGCAATTTACAAGGGTATGTGAAACTTGCTAGGCAGGGGCTGATGGATTATGGGACTTAAAGAGCTGCTGACGCCTTAAAAAAAACTTTGAAAAACTTAATAATTAGGTATAATTCAACTTCCATTATATATATATACTGTATATTCTAAAGATTCCTCCTCCCCAGTATTTATTGCTAAGGATATTTGCATGAATGCATGATCTTTATCCCTTAGGGTTCATCTACCTCTACAGCTGACTCCCTATTTCAAGTCATAATCCTCTGTTGTGACATCGCGGTTTTTTGCCATGGGAGTAACTGTGATGTCATAAACAGTGCATTATGACCTCAGGTAGGGAGACAGAAACAGGAATAGATGACCTCTTCATGAGCAAAGATCCTATTTTCATGCAAATGATCTCAGGAATAAATAATACGGAGAAGGGATACAGAACTAATCTGAAATACGAGCTGGACTGTATCTGAATATTATGTTTTGGTAAAGTTCTCCTGAAGGCGTCAGTTGCTCTTTAAGTAGGTAGGAAGCGGGGAGCAGTCTGGTGGCCCCACGCTGAACCGCAGGGAGAACTCTAGGTATCGGGATGATATTCATAATACAGAAATGAACATCAAACACAAGTAGATAACATTAGCACGGTACACGGCCTTACCCTGTAGGGTGAGGGAGTCCACATTAACAGGTCTATAAAATGCATTCATATCATATTTCTCTTTTGGTTTCCCCCTCCAGGACTTAAGTACTGCAGAGACAAACCCTGACTCACTTCTTCTAGGACCCACTTGTCTTAGGTAATTTTTGTCCATTTCTGGAAGTAGTGAGCCAATCGTCCTCCCACTGGCAATGGGTGGATGACCTGGGCAGGCTTGTCATGGGTTTTGCTTTGTCTGGGATGTGGGTGCTGGTGTTGCTGAAATATGCCTATTTCCCTTTCTACCTCTGCCCTTATCATAACCTCTTTGTGGAGGGTAGTCATAGGGTGCATTAACATGAGGGGAGTATCCCCTTCCCTACCTCCCTTTCCATAGGGCCTGTAGGAAGTGGAGGCCTTTTCTTTTTTGGTATTGCTCTTGTATGTGGCTTTATACTCATCTTTTTTTATGTACGCCAGTCTTGTCACCAAACAGGATAGTTCCCTCACAAGGGAAATCCATAGCTTTTGTCTGACTGTCCTTGGATAGTTTTGTAGTCCTAAGCCACACAACCCTACTTTTTTTTTCAACTTTCTTTATCCTCCTGCGGCAGGTCACCCTCGTTGTCCACCAACTCTACCGATCTCGGGGTCTTTCGGGGTCTTGAGGCGCTATGCGCACCTTGGCAGATCCTCTGAGCCAGTCCAGAGGCATCATCCTTGGTGGTCCCCACTGTTTCCTCCATTACTCCAGTGATCCTACGCCCAAGACCCCTAGAAGTGATGGCGCCTGCACGTGGAGCCGCACATGCGCACCACAAGTCCAGTGCCAGGTCTCTTCAAACCTCCGGCAGTCCTTAAAGCAGTGCTGGTGCTCCAGCCTCCACCAGGGGGCAGCCAAGCTCAGAGGACACCTCTTACACCCTCCCGAGGCAGATGGCTGCCAGCCGGCAGCCACTCACATCCTCTCCCCCCTCCCCCGCTGACCTCCGACGAACCCTGGTCGCTGGTGTGGAGCGAGGTGTGGCGTCCAGCGCCTCAACCCTCTGCACCACCAGGCCGGCTCCACACAACCCTTCTTAGAGACACTGCATGAGACATAACCCTAGATGCAGTGTCATTCGTAGCCACTGCCAAATGAAACATGCACTTTGTGGCATCTATGGCTGATCTTGCTGTGTCAGCCATATCCTGTGCCAAGCCTCCAGTAGCCTTTTCAGTCAGTGCCAGTATGGAGCTCCGCAAGGCTCTCTGGTACTGTGCTGTGTAGGCCAGGTAAGGTGCCTGCCTTAGAAGCAGGGAAGCTGAAGTGTAAACTTTTTTGCCCATGGTATCCAGTTTCCCAGAATCTTTCTCAGGAGGCTGGGAGGAACGGGACACTTGGCCTTGTCACAGGCGGCAGTCTGGACCACATTGTCATGATCAGGGTGGGAATACAGGTACTCAGATACCTGGCCACTGGAGCTGTGCATGATGGAGAGGCCAGGGCTTTGAATGGTCCTCACACTGTCATGCACTGCAGATGCAAGATCCCACACTGCCTGGGGAGATCTTCAAACATGTCCCCTAGGGCACCAAGCAAGTGGGCCTCACAGGCCTCCACATGTTGCTTAGCCCTCTGCAGGTCATCATGCAGGAGGTGGTGGAGGTGGGTCAGAACATTGTGCATGAACCTGCCTGAATAGGATGAGATTTCACAATGCAGTGGCCTGGTACTTCACAGTGAACCGCTGCAGTTGCCTGGACGCTCAAACACCCTGCTGCTTGGGAGCAGTATCAGGGTGGACGGGTTCCAGCGGCACCTGTGCATGCTGAGTGGTCAGTGGGTGTGCTATGACTGGGTTCAGTGGAGGAGGTCACAGGATGGCATTGGCTGTGTCCAGCTGTGCAGGACAGGTGCTGGATAATGGGGGTGCTGCCAGGCTGCCTAACCTCTCCTGGGAAGGCAGGCAGGTGTGGTGGGCAGCAGTGGAGGTGGCTGCAGAGGGGGGTGGTGGTGACAGGTACAGATAGTGCTGTTCTGGTTACAGTTGTGCCAGGGTCATGGTTGGGGCTCCACATGTGGCAGGTGGGCCCAGCTGCACCTCTGGCTGGATACTGATTGGGGGAGATGGCTGTGGAGGACTGGCATTCCGGCCATGCAACGGCAGCCACAAGCTCCTGGGACTCAAAGTAAGTCTCCACATCGCTGTCCTTAGAGGCCTCTGCACTGTAGTCCTCCAGAGGTATTGCTGGCTGGGTGATGACTGCACCAGACATCTGGATGGCCCAGCAATGTCCTCCTCCTCTGATTCAGACACCATTGCCTGTGCTGTAGAGAGAGGAGTGGACCATCAGTGTTGCACACACTATACTGTATACTATGCAGGGTGGTGGTGCATGCATACATGCTCCAGCAGATGGTGCCACATGTCAACACAGTGTCAGCATGCAACCTGTGTCAGCAGGACAACCTACACAGAGGCACACTGATCACGCAGTTACCTGAAGAATGTGGACTGTGTAAGCATGACATGCCCCCCTGACCATGGTGCAAACACATGCATGGCAACACACAGTGCAGACCAAACCCAACACCAAGACCCACACACCCAGCACACATGACAGCATGCCCCATCATCAGTGTATAAACAGACAGTACAACGGTGCACACTCCCCTTTGTGCATGGGCACACCCCAGCAGACCTGGCTGCACAGTCACAACCCATTGGGGTGTCTGGCCGATACGCCACATTGGGGGCCACAGAGCTGGGCTACAGTGGAGCAACGTGTTGCAGGGTGGCCAGGACAATGCCTGCCACACTATGTGCATCACGGCCATGTCCACAGTGTGCCCCAACAGTGACGAGACCCGCATCTGTGCCCATGCACACAAGAGGGGGGAACTACATGGCTGGCTGGCTGCCATCTGGGTCTCAAATCGACCTCCTGGTACTCCATCACCTCCATAGGTTGCAGTGTGGATGCCACCACCTTCTCTGCTAGTTCCAGGGACCTGGCCACCACTGATGGTGGGCCACCACCCATGGCGCATGGCTCCTGGTGCTGGGCAGCCAGGCTGTCCTTGGTGTGGTGGCACAGGTCCCAGAAGCATTTCTGGATGGCCTTGATTGTCCGGGCCCATCCACTGAATGCATTCACCTCCTCCATAATTTCTTCCTAGGCCCGCTGGATGGTGGCATCCATATTGCGGCTGCGGGATAGGACCCCCTCCCTCTCCCTGTAGGCCTGTGCCAAGTTGTCCAGCTCATTCTTGCTAAACCAGAGGGTGCACGGTCTCTCTTTGTCTCCCATGGCACCTGCCAGGGTAAGTGATATGACAGCAGTCAGCAGTGTGTGTGTGTGTTTGCGTGTGTGACAGCGACACACACGTGGGTGACAGTGGTCCCACTGTGTCCAGACAGTGCAATGATGACCTGTATGGGTTACCAGTGGTGGGCAGGGCAGGCTTTGCACAGTGATGGCCGTCATGACCCCCCCCCGGACCACATATGGAAGATGTGTAGCCACCCAACATAGGAGATGTGTAGGTCACACACACACACACACACACACAAGGCCCAGCAGCCTTCTGTGTCCAGGAGTGTAGGAATCCAGTGCTCAGCTGTGGCTGTCACCCACATGGGGGTCAGACAGGAGTGGGTAGTAGCCCCGCTGTGTGTATGGTCAATAGAGGTCCATGGTTTGGGAGGGCATGCCTGTGGTGGGAAGAGGGTAGCTGCATGAGCACTAGAACTGTAGCCACTATCCCCACCCCCTGGGCATGGCACAGCACATCCTGTGACATGCTTTGTAACACGGGAGCACTATGTGGGACAGTGCGACATACCTGAGTGCGGCAGCACTCTACCAGAATGACCCATGCAGGATGGAGCTGCCCATCTGTCATGCATGGAGCAGACATAGTATCTTGGCCTTCTACCCCGGCTGTGCACTATCTATGCACCATCCTTATGTGCCAGACAGTGGTATAGCAGGAAAATGGTTCTTGGACACAGTCTCGTATGGCCTGTGTTAGGTATGGTCTTGTTGCAGGTTCAGAGGCATCTGTGTTGCCTTGTCCAGGCAGGCAATTTCATGCAGTATGTCCCCATGTAAGCAGGACTGCAGCAGGTGTTGCAATGGGACCCTGCATGTCACACTGGCCTACCCATCCCATGCAAAGTCTCCCATGGCATATATGGTCAGGGACCAGGCTGTCCTGGGAAGGCCCTGGTTGTGTGTCTAGTGTGACCCATGTCACCCAGCAACCTGTGCTGCTGTGGGGAAACAGTGTGGCATGCCAGCACCTTCTCAGGGCACAATATACAGGTGCAGCTCTGTCCTAGGCTGGACACCGCAGCGTACAGTACAGGCTCAACATATTAACAATCTGAGTACTCCCAGCTATTCCTTTACTGTATCCCCCTTTACAGAGTGTGTGACAACACAGCCAATGACAATGTGTGTATCTGACATGCAGTACACCTACCTCAGTCTGTAGAAATATCCTGCAGGCTTTGCTGTGATGTGTTTCTGGGCTTTTCATTTCTTGCAGTTCCAACGTGCTTTAATTTCAAAGATTTCATTCATCTAGGTGGTGCACATATCCCCTTAAATAGCCTGAGTGCAGTATGCTATGCTAATGTACGTGGAAGGCTCCAGAATGACATGTAAAGTGGCTGAACTGCCCACTGACTGCCCAAGTAGCTCATTTACATGTCTTGTCTGAATATAGCGTAATTGCATGTCACACTAAGTGTATTTGTGTGTGTGCAGTTGGCAAGATTGTGCAAACAGTTTGCATGTCCACAGAGAGGTCAGAATGGCCACCTGTGACATCATGTACCTAGTGACATGCATGTGTGCTAATGCACCGCGCTGTCACAGTGTTTGGGGCTGTGCAGGTCATGCATGTGTCATGCATGTGCAACATCTCCAAGTCGTTGCTGCCCCACGCTTTTAGCGCAGCACAGCCGGATGTTGCAGAGCGCAGTCTATATTTAACACTGCACAAATGGCGCTCCCTTCCCACCACTTAAAAATCAATATGGCCTGAGGCTCAAGACATAGGGCAGTCCAGCAAAGGGACCTTGGCTGGACTGAAATTGAGCTGTCCAGTCTGATTGAGCTTGTCACAGCTAGGGAGTAGCAGCTCCTGGGAGACCAGTCAGGGGCAGACAGACCCAAGGGTGAGCTCTGGGTCTCCGTGGGACCAAGCCTCGCAGCGAGGGCCAGTGTCACTCACACCAGTGAGCAGTGTCGCCACCATTATGGTGACATGGAGCACCTGGACCAGGACCACCTGGTGAGGTTCCAGAGGATGGTGGCACATGGCACCGTCCCAAGGCCAGGTAGGTGTTTGTAGTGTGTGGCACGTATGTGTGGGCATGGATTGGTTGGGGATTAGATCAGGACCCCAGGCATATAACATTCACTGGGCAACTGCTGTGTCCTGAGCCTTGCACTGTCCAGTGGTGCCAGTCTTGCAGTTTCTATATTGACCTGTGAGATATGGTTAGATGGGCATGGCCTGCTATGGAGGTTTCAAATATTTTTCATAGTAGGTTCGTGTACAGCTCCCCTTCAATTCTTTGCTATGAACTGTGATAGTATTGTTTAATATTTCTGTCCCTGTGCATAGTTTATGAATAATGATTTGTTTTACGGCTGTGGTTATATGTAACATCACATTGTCGTGATGACAAACCCCACATGCACTCAGCACTCGGCAGTTGTCCGGTACGTATGCTGTGTCAAGGCTCCACCCATGTTGCCTTGCAGTGCTGCCTGTGCAGATGTGTCCATGCTGGACAGACAC
The DNA here is from genome assembly GCA_016271365.2 of Neoceratodus forsteri. NCBI lineage: Eukaryota > Metazoa > Chordata > Ceratodontiformes > Ceratodontidae > Neoceratodus > Neoceratodus forsteri. Next base: position 200,065,911 of record CM028132.1, on the reverse strand, counting down.
CTGCTTGCAGGGTCCCCACAATGCCTCGGCCATGTCTATGGCCTTTGTGGGGGAGAACCCTTACCACGTTCTGCCTGTGGTGCAGCTTCTGTGGTGTACAAGCCCAACGCAGTGGGATCACGCTTAAGAGAACTGCAGTGACATCCCGCTGGATGAGTGTTGCCAGCTGTGCACTATCACCAACATCACACACTGGCCCATGGCTACCATGTGCGTTGGCTGCTGTGCCATAACTGGCCCACCAGTTCACACGGGGGTGGCACACACTGAGTGTATCATCCCCATGGTTCATCCGATGCACCCGTGACACATGTCGCCACACCCACACAGGTGGTGTGCATCCAGAAGGGGTGGCTGTGTTACACCATCCATGGGGGGGGCAGAGTGTGGACTGGGGCACTATGTTGTGCATTATGAGTCTGATCACACCTTTGTTTTCACACCCTTCCGATCAAGTATCCAGAGGGTTTGAATGGAGCCAACCACAGACACTATGGTCGGTGGGGGAGCAGTCCCAGGACCGTGATGGGTCCCCTGCGGATCTGCGAGGTGTCACAGATCACATGAGTATGTTCCACTGTTGCTTCACCCCATAGCCAACCTATAGGCATGTATCACATAATTATTGCCCTAGCTCACCATGCCCGCACCACATGCCCACATACTGCGCTATGCCATCTCACATATAGCATGGGGCTATGACCTTGGCATGGGTGGATATCCCCTGCCAACATCACATATGCTGCCATGGTCCACCTTTTTTCCCAGGCATACACTGTCTCCATATCCTCTGGCGACAGTGATGGTGGTCCTTGGCTGCACGGTTCACCTGGGTTCATCTGGCATGCTCCTACATGGCCCCTAGGCATCCCAGGCAGGCTCGGGAGTGGTGTGGGATCCCCAGGCACCATGCATGGTCCAGCTACACTCTGCAGCACCTTGACCTTGCACAGAACACCCTCAGTGTGTCCTCAGTCATACAGCTATATGGGTGTCCAGATAGAAGCCATGCTTCCTGTGGGCTGCGACACCCTGACATCCAGCATGTTGCCATCATGCACATGGCACGTGGCCATGCCAGGAACCACTCCAGAGGGTGCTGCCACCTGTGCACTGTGGCTGGCCCTCCTGCAGGTTCCGGGGCTGGAGACAAAAGCCAATGTTTTGCCAATGCACCCCCAGTGTCACCTCTGTGCTGGGTGCTGGGCCTCCTTCTCTGGCAGGGGGGACACCATACACCATGCCCAATGTAGCCTGGTTGAGCAGTTGGTGGCCTCACCACCATTGAGTCCTCCTAGGTCACTGACAGGTCTGCTAGTGGGCATACACTTCTGGCTTATGTCCCTCCCAGGTGCTGTGGCTGCCACACTTCTAAACCTTCTCACCCCCAACCGTGCAACTTTGTCCGTCACTTTGAGGTCCAGCTGCACAGTTTGTGAGACAGCTGAACATCCTACACAGCTTTAGGCTCTGGTTCTGGTGTACATATGTGTTTCCTGGTTTGCTGGATGTATGTTGCTTGCATTCCTATATATGTAATTTTGTTTCATGGACCGTTGCCTTCCACTTGCAGTGTAACCTAAGTTGGGGTGAAATGGTCTTGGGACATGATGATCTTTTCCTTGGTGCTGAGGGCAGTCCTCACTGTCCTGTGGGACAGTTTATGGGTACAGTGGTGGCCCAGGGGTGGCATCCCACAATGCCTACTGCAGGGCTTGCACTGCCACTCTGGCAGTACTGCGGTGTGAGTGCAGTACCATGTTGCAGCACACATCCCTTCAGTGGTGTGCGCCAAGGTCCACCAGGGCTTGATGCTCGCCACATCCCAGTCTGTCATCCACGGCTGTGTTGCCCTGCGTGTGCCTGTCTGACCTCCCATGCTGCATTGTGGTGCCCCAGACCGGCCTGGCTAGCATACTACAGGTGCCCTGCACATTGCAGTCCCCTCCACAGCCAGAGGCTGTCCTTGCAGCATGCAAGTCAGCTGTCCTGCTTCTGCCTTCTGGCAGCCAGCAACAATTGCCACTGCATTTGTGTATCCCACTATGTGTCTACACCATTCTGTTACTGCGGTGGCCCACTTGGCTGGCCTGGATGGCTGTGCCGCCACATGTTGGGCTTCATACCTGTGTGGTCCGGTGGCATGTGTTGCCCCTGGGCCAGTCTCCTCATGCCACAACAGCATTATAAAGGGTGGGTGTGAGGGGGAAATTCCATCAGTCCTCGCCATGCCTCCTGGCCCCAAGGGACGGTGCCATCCTGGTGAGCCATTGTGCTCCACCTTTGCTGCACATTGTGGCCACATACGCATCAGATACAACTGCCCAGTCCACAGCCTGTGCATGGTGTCCTTGGCCTTTGATCCGTTATTGCACCTGCCAGCCCCACCCATACCTCCTCTGTGGCATTCCAGGGCATGTTTGGCACCCATCCATGTCCGGATGTCTGGGTGGCAAGATGTGTCTGCAGTCTCCGAGGCAGCTGTGCCTCCCGTAACCCACATGTGCTATGCTGGTGGCAGTGCTGTTGGGAAGTGGCTATGCATGCTAGCAGAACCTCCATGGTTCAGTATGGGGTCATAATCCTGCTTACAAAAACAGCAAGGCACACAATGCTGCAAGCAAGACAGCGAAACCAAATAAAAGGCCATTGAAAACACTGATCGGCACAAAATGGTGAAAAAACATAGCGAACAACAGGGCAACATAAGGACTTTTTTGTTTTGTGGGGCATTCTGCACCCCCCAGCACTCCATAGACTAATATAATCAACTCCAAGAGCATGTGGACCTTGGGGACAAAGAGAAACTTGGGAAGTTTCTTTCTTTCTTTTTTTAAAAACAGTTTAATACCAGGAGACGGAGAACCAAACCCTGGTCCCCAAGTCTCCTCCACTCCAGCCACCAGTGCCTTAGCCACTCCACCACAGGAGTGGCTCAACCAGGCACTGAACCCACAGCTCTTTCATCCCTTCCCCATCTCTGCGTAGAGTGACAGGGGTAGCAGTAATTCCTACCATTATTTTAACCCTGTCACTGTACATGGTTTCGGCATTTCTGCAGCCATGTTATTCTTCCGGTGACTTATTGACCTGGTACCCCATGGTCCACAGTGTCTGCATGGCTTAATTACATCATATTCTTTCTCCTTATAGGTGACCGTCATACTGTCTCAAATGCCCATCACCCAGAAAGGCATGAAGGCTCGGACAACCTGCTCTGTTGCACAGTTCGACAACAGCACAATGATGCAGCGCCTCCATTCAACTGAGGATTTAGCAAGTCAACTGGTGGAGGCCATAAAGGAGGTGGCCCACAACACACAGCCACCACTCCCTACTGCACCTTGAGCTTCTGCCCATTCCAGTTCACACCACCCCACATCTGCCCTCCACTCTTTCTACTTTGTTTCACCCTGTCCCCTCCACCTCTCTTTTCTGTACATAGTTATTATGTACTGTTTATAGTTATGATTTTTTTTGTGATTCTTTTTGTTATTTTTTTATACTAAAAATATTTTTCTAGCATATGCTTCTGTGTCCTGCATCTGTTGTTGTGCACTTACCACTTTGCTGTGGATGGATGGGGTGCCCTCCCTGCCCACCTACTACCCCACAAATGGAGTACGTCCATGTCAGTCCTCTACCTCAGGGTCTACCATGGTGGTCCTGCAGGTGTCTGTAGATGCGCTACCACCTCTGCCGGGTTCCACTTCTGGTGAGTGTGCTGGCTTGTTGGCTGTCACGTTTCATCCCACAGGTGTCCACCTGCACATCACTTGTTCAGAATGGACAAAGTCCTGGCTGTTCCTGTCCACTGCTGGAAAGACTGTACCTCTCATTCAAGCTACTACCTCCTGTGTTGTTAGCCAAGTCATCCTCTGTACGGTACATGTCTGTTGCAGTCTGTGTGGATATACCAGCCATCTATCCCCAGTTTCCCCACACAGTCTGCCATTTGGTGTGCAGTCACCTGCTTCATGTCAGGGTTCCCTGTGTCCTACCCTCATGCACTGAGCTGCTGTGGCAGTCTGCATTGCACATGTACTATTTTCAGAGCTGGGCAATCTGTGCTGTGCTCTGGACTTTGCATTTCGCACCTGCCATTGCACCCTATATTCAATGGTGTTTGCACATGTGCTGTGCTGTTCAATGTCACATGCAATGGCCCTTGCGCAAGTAAAAACTGCCGTGCAGTGCAAACTTTGTGCATGGGCAATTGTTTGAATATTGGTCTCCAGGTGTTTTTGTAAGAGAGATTGTGTTGTTTGTATCTATTTGTTCTGTCATAATGAATTTACAGTGAACTTTGGACTGCAGCTTAGTTTTTTTTTTTATCACCAAGGTTTTTTTCTCCCCACCCCTGCCATTACCCAGGGGTATACAGTACCATTAACCAGGGATACACCCTTTTCACTCATGTGTTTCACCATCACTTGGATGGCAGGGAAATGTTTGGTCCAATTTTCTCTCTTGTAGCCCTCCTTTATCCCCTTAGCATGGGCCATGCCTATCAGCCTCAACATGGCAATGTGCCCCTGCAGGAGGAACAAGCTCCCTATCCCATCCACAGGATCACTGTATGACAGACCTTGCTGCCAACTCTCCTCTGCTAAAGTGCACTGCTCTCCAGCACCTGCCTGCTGCCTGGCCTGTCTCCCTAAGTGGTGACCGGAGTCTGCTCATGAACTCTGGTCAACTGCATATCAGCGCTGGTACAGCTATGTGGTGCTACAGGGCCATTGGGCAGCCTTTAGCAATCAATTTATTTTTGTTAGGATCTACAATGCTGGCGCAACATCCCCGTTGTGACATCACCGACACCGATGCATCACCATAGCGACCAGCAACACCACGATGCCCAATGTGGGGGCTATGCCCCCGGACTCCCCTTTAGCTATCTAACTCCACATCGCACAGACAACAGAGTTAGCTATATATCACCGCCCGTCCGCCACAAAGTCCATCAAGTGAAATCCCCATCACTGCTGATATAGGTGCAGTAGGGGTTTTGCTGTGGGGGGTTCGCTGTGCCAGTGTCCCCGTGAGATGGCATAACTTTTTGTTAAATCTTTTATTGACAATTTCAAAAACAAGACAAACACATATACATACAAACACTTTGGGTTGGAGGAAGACAGTAGTTCAGTGACATATACCAACAAGGAGGTAGATGCTTCGTACAGTCCAGATAGCCAGTGTCCATATACCGTAACAATCTATAAAACATGTCTGGCGGTTCCAACAAGTTCTATCTAATAGTGTAGGTACATACAATGCTATACATAATGGGGGGTAGGTGGTTATCAACCACCTCCAGCCCCTGTGTTGAAGAAATAATGCAACAAATAAACAATAACCTGGTGGTGCCAACTAAGTAGGATATCAGATTTGTGACTGGTAATGAGCAGAGTAGGGATAGGTAGGGACTTCCTGTCTCAGGGGCCCTTGCAGGCTACAAATTTGACTCGAACCAGTGGGGGAGACAGACCACACCCTGCCTCAAAGGTGCCGCAGAAGCAGGTATTATGGGGATCCCAGGCTAAGACTGCAAGTAATTTAGGAATAACTTCCGAGTGTTTCTATAGACATCCAGGGACCCTGAGGTAAGGTGTGAGAGTCACTTAAAGTTAGCAAGTTGACCAAGGTTGGCCAGGTATTCTGTGATACTACAGATATCTGGTGTGTACCACCTACGCAGGAGAAGGCACTTTGCTTTAATACTTGCCCCCAGTACCCAAGTCAGCTGTGATTTAGATAGTAAGGAACTTCCTGGTGAGAGCACCAGGAGGAGAAGAGCTGGGGAGTTTGGGATTGGTGCCAGAAGGGCTGTACATATGATAGCCTTAATCTAATGCCAGTAGGAATGTAACTTAGGGCAGGGCCATAGGATATGATAAATACCCCCACCTGGAGCATTACACTGCAAGCAATAATCATTTGGGAGGAGTTGGGCTGCATGGAAAACCATGGCAGAGTGGTGCCAATGGGGAAAAACCTTGTTTTGGAGCATCTGACTGAGGGAATCCCTAATAATGGCATATGTTGCCTTCAAGCAGGTGTTCCATTCCTCTTCATGGAACTGGTGTCTGATAACAGTAGCCCAAGCGGACTTAGCCAACAGAGTTTGATCTGGGATCTTATCTCGTAGAGTGGAATATACTGCATCTGTTCTACCCCAAAGGCAAGACAGCCAGTGGGAAAGAGGATGTGGCCCAAAAGGGGGGTGGACATTGCACTTTCTTGAGCACCAGGATCAAAGTGCTACAGATTTGCAAGTAACACCAGAAGTCCTGTTTAGGGAAAGCATATCAGGCTTGTAAGCGCTGAAAGGAAGCCAGAGTTTTGTGGTGAGGGAAGAGAAGGAGGAGGAGGAGGAGATTGCTTTAGTGGTTATCCCCTTGAGTTTCCATGTAGGCCAGGAAATTTTTCCCCCACCTTAATTTTTTTTGTGTGCAAGCTGCCCCCTCCTCCATTCGAACTCCCAACCCCCACTCTGCTCCCCCAAACTTACCTTCCCCCGCAGATACCCCCTGGCATGCCCCCCAGGGCGAGGCCATGGCACCAGAAGGACCCATCAGAAACGACACAAGGTGTCGTCAGGGGACACCCACTGACATTGCCTCCCTGGCTTTCCCCCCCAGGGCAGGGATTGAGGCCCGCTGGAGCTACAGACACGGAATTGGCTGGTGGAGGGAGAGCAAGAGGGAACCATCAGGGCCAAGGGCTAGCATCATTGTGGTGGCCTGTGATTTTTTTTTGCTGGTTTTTCCCGGGGCCAGGTTGTGCAGTGATGCCCCTCTTTGCCCCACCCAACACAGGTGATGACGCCAGTATGGAGGTACCCCCAGTCTCTCCCAGGGATCCGCTTTGTGCCACACACTCTACCACCCTCTCCCCGGTGAAGCAGAGCACGCCACCACCCCACCACCCCTAGAGAAGGAGAGCAGTCTGTGCGACACTCAGTCTTTCTCCCTGGCCGGCCTTCCGACATCTCGAGTCCATTCCTGAACCCTCATCGCTACGCGCCACAGAGACAGGCACCGTTCCTGCCCCTGCGGCTGGCTGCCCCCACACCTTGATATTTGGGTTGCCCCACAGCGGGGTAAATTCAGGATGATGAAATATGTGCTAAGTCATTTGCCCAGCTGCTGCCAGGTTTGTATCGAGAGGAGGACTGTAGGGAACCTAGATAAGTTACGTCTAAGCTTGGTGAAGAGACAGACAGTGGGTGGAAACTTATGCAGGAGCTGTGACCCATTTTTCCCACTATAATTGGGGGGTTCGGTTCAGGTCAGCAAACCAGAGGACTGTCTGTGCTGCTCTGAAAGCTCAATAGTAGCCACTAAACCAGGGAAGCCCCCATCACCCCTTAACTCAAATGGGCTCTGAGTTTTGCCCAACTGTACCAGGGCTGCTTTCCTCCCACAGAAAGTGACCCGTCAATTGGTCCATGTGATCAAACCACCTAAGCGGAATAGGAATCAGGATGTGTAAGATGATATAGAGTAGCCCTGGGGCTGTCACCAGCTTGATGGCTTCCACTTTGCCCAGCATAGAAAAATGTAGAGGCTTCCAGCGATCCAGTTCTAATTTAAGTTCTGCCAGTAGCAGAGCAGGGTTGTCCTCACAGAATTTGCCTAGCTGGGGAGAGATATTAAGACCCAAGTAAATGATGGTGTCTGGGCCCCACAGCAGGGGCCAAGTCCCATAAGGGGGGGAGGCTGCAATGGCAATCCAAGGCAAGAATCTTAGTCTTGCCCTGATTAACACACAGTGCCAAGGTGGACTCAAAGGTGTGCAGGAGGTTCACCAGTGGGCAGACGGAATCATGGGCCTGGCTGAATAAGACCAACAGGTTGTCCACATACAGCAAGGCTTTATGTTGAGTGTAACCTACCTGTATCCCAGTTATATCCAGGCGTTGATGGATAGCTGCTGCCAGAGGCTCAGTGGCCAGAATAAACAAGTGGGGACAGAAGGCAGCCCCGCCTCTTGTCATGAGCCAAGAATAAAGACAAGGACAGGGTTTTGTTGGTCAGAATCTGACCTTTGGGGCTGGCATACATAGCTCAGACCTTATCTAAAAAGGAGCTGCCCAATCCCATACTGGTAAGCACAGAATACAGGAACCCCCACTCTACAGAATCAAAGGTTTTCTCAAAGTCTATACCAACAGCAACCACTGGAGTAGGGGTTTGATGCACCACCTGTATCAGGTTCACTAAAGTTCTGATATGATCTGAGCTAGGCTGGCCTTTCACAAAGCCGACTTGAGACAGGTGTACCAAATGGGGAAAGAGGGGTTTGAGGCAGACCGACAGAACTTTTGCTGTCCACCATTATTAAGGAGCCTGGACGTTAGCTGAGTGGTAAGGTTATCTTTGCCTTTTTTGGGAAGGACTGTAATGGTCGCCATTGCCATCACTGGGAGAAAAGAGCCTGTACTGTTGATCTCCGCCTAGATCCTCTGCAACACTGGGCACAAAGTGAAGGGAAGGAGTTGGTATAATCTGGCAGTGAGGTCATCACCACCAGGGGCCATAGGTTGAGTGCTTTCAGGGCCACCTCAGTTTCAGACACAGTAAAGGGAAGGTCCAGGGCAGTTGCCTGCTCCACTGTGAGATGGGGGGAGCTGGACCTTGGACATGAAGGTCTCTGCTGCAGGGAATACCGAGGGGGCTTCTGAGTGATACCGTTGTTCCTAAAAGTCCTTCATCAAGGCACCAATATCATCGGACTTGGTGCGAAGGTGTCTCTGTGCATTTCTCAAACCAGCAATATGACTTTTTGCCTACTGCTTCCAGAACCAATATGCAAGCAATATTCCACATTTTTCTCCTCCTTGCCAGTAGCAGTGTCTAAGCTTTAGGATGGTTAGCTCTGCTTTCTCGGCAGTAAGTGCAGTGATAACAGCTCACAGCTTCGTGATTTTTCTGCAGCAGTGAGTGCACCACCCCCTTAGTGTCAGCTTTAAATTCTGCTTCCTTCTGCTGCAACTGGGACTCCAGCATTGCGAGTTCTTGTTCTCCCTCTTTTCGCTGGTTTACCACAAAACCAATGATCTGGCCATGGATGGTGTCTTTATATGCCTCTCACAAGGTGGTTGTAGAGGTGTGCTCAGTGTCATTTATCCAAAAGAACTCTTCAGTCTCTTTGTGAATCCCTGGGCCTAATTTGGGGACGTGCAGGAGGAGAGGATCGAGTCTCCAACTTGGGGAGTGGCATATAATTACATTGCTGATCATTTCCTGTCCTCCTTAAATGAGCTCCTGTTTTCTTACCACCCAATATGCCCCCTACGCTCCACCAATGTGGGCCTGCTTGCTGTCCCAATGTCTAGATTGAAATTATCTGGTAACAGAGCTTACGGAGTGGTTGCTCCATTCCTCTGGAATGCACTCCCTTTGAACTTCCGAATGGCCAGCTCAGTGGAGGCTTTCAAAGCCTCTTTAAAAATGTATTTATTTCGTAAAGCTTTCCCAGATTAAGTACTGTCTCTACTGATTTTATAGTGTTCCAGCACTGTCATTTGACTTTTTATTAGGCTGGCCCGGTGGCGCTGAGGGTTGAGGCACTGGATGCCACACCTCACACCATGCCGGCAACCCGTGTTCAGGAGCAAGCTTCGATTGCCGTGAGTTAGCTGAGCGGGAGGGGGAGGAGTTGGATTGAGCTGCAGGCAGCTCTCCTATCCTCTCTGGGGTAGGGATCTGGAGTCTCCCCGGCTCTTGGCTGCCACTAAGTACAGGCTTGTTGGTAGTGCTAAGCCCAATGAGAGACTTGACATTAGGTCGGGTGGGGGGAGGGGCCAGAACCAGAGCCACGGGATGCATGCTGGCCTCCATAGGCACATACAACTGTATTCTGGGGCCACAGGTTAGGAGGAAGTAACAAAGAAAAAATAGCTATGTCTCCCCATTGCCAAAGTAAGGCATGAGGCGACAATAGGGAGCAAAAAGCTAGATGGAAAAAAAAAAAGATTTTTATTAAAGACTGACACACCATTACAGGCAACTACAATATACAAACACGTGCTTTATCAAGATCTTGTCAGCTTAATGCATTGTTTGACGTGAAAGGAGTCAAGTGCCTGGTCTTTTTGAATAATACATTGTTGCTACGCTGACTGAGAACCACATCCATGGGAGGATTCTTGTTAATTTTTTGTTTACCCCATTATGGATCAGTCTTAAGAGTCTAAACAGCAGATGTTGAGTCCCACAATTCACCACAGAAAGGGCGGCCAGCCACCACTACTTTTCAGTCTTAAGAGTGTAGGGTATTTGAAGGTAAAAGGAATACCTGCTCTGTGGAGGACTTGGCGGGCTTCTGTGAAGACTCAGTGGCAGGCAGTGAGATCCTAGGAGTAGTTCTGGAACATGATGATGCAGTGCACCTACCAATCCAATGTGTTCAGCTTCCATGCCCTTCTCAGAATGTATTCCTTTTCCTGTGTGACCCCCCCTACGAATGGGGGTTCCTTAAAACCTTCCTTGGGTGTGTCTAAATGCCCACTGCCATGCTGGTGTTCTGTGTCATAACAGATTTCAAAGTGCTTGCATGCGATGCCCATTAGCCTCCATGCCTCTCTCTTTAAGAGCTGCCTATTTCATAGTGTATAATTAGTCTGGGTGGCGGCCAAGTGTTTCAGGCTCAAGTCCCGCCCAGGCTGCAGTGCTTTTGCTTCATTCTGCCATCGCTAACTGCACAGAGGGAGCCCCACAAGGAGCTATAACTGTTTGTTGCTTATCTGCTTTAATAATAATAATAATAGTGTAGTTTTTCTAACCTACCTTCTTTTGCAGCATCGACTTTCTGTTAATCACCACCATCTTGGCATTGGACTGCCAGTTTGAACCAATCAGTGCCTTTGGGGACCCTAAAATGGAGATTGTCCCCAGGGGTCTTGTGGGTTGAATTTCTGTAGGAATTGTAGTTTTTGCATTTTGGCGCCTAAATGGACCTGGAGGAGGAGCCCTTGCTTTGATAGACAGATGGATCAGCCAACCAAACCCTTCTGGATCAGAAGGAAGTCCCGGTGCTGCCTGCAGAAGATTGTCAGTTTGAAGCTAGCGCTGAAATTGTGAACAGCTTAAGAGATTCGAGCAGCTGCTCCTGTGTGGTAGCACAGGAGAATCAGCAGGAAGGCTGTGTCTGGCCTGCCTGCTACCATCTTCTCGAGTGAAGAAGTCTGCATTAGAAATTTGGACCTTTTCCAATCTGCTGTGCTTGGGACCAGAATTCTGAATTGTGAAAAAGGAAATTCGCCGGGTGTGGACCAAAGATTTGCCTGCTGTGATCGGCCAGTCAGGACCTGAGACTACTGCAGAGCTTACGGTTAGCGCATAGACACTGAGAATTGCAACCGGACTGCCATCCGAACTGTGGTATTTACTTGCCTTTTCTATAAGTGTGCCGAATGTGGAGTGTGGGTTGCGATTTGGTTCCCCACCTCGCTGAGTGTGTCACACTAGCTGGAGGATGCATCCAGCATGTTTACCGGACTGTATCCGACTTGTACTCCTGGTTTGAGCCTTGCCATCATTGCCTAGATTGCCACTCACGCCACAGAGAAACATCCAACAAGAGACCCGCCTGGGGATTCGGCTCCCTGCTCAACATCAACGAACAGGAATGACACCACGGTGAATGGTGTGGGCCCTGCTTCTCCTGGTAAACCAGCACGTCATCCTAAGGTCTCCATTTCGTCCATCCTGCATCCTGGTCTGAGTATCGTGAGTAAATCACAGTGCAGCTCTCTGCAACAAAAATCTAATCAAAGTGTGTCAACTGATTTAATTGTTGTTGCTAATCATTTTGGACTGAGCCATCCAGCTCCGGATTACAAATTATGGGTTTAAAGTGCATGCATGTTTTCTTTCCATCACAGGGCCCCAACCAGCTGCAACGCTGGCCTACCCAGAGCAACACTTCAAGCTGGCCTGTAGTTCTAACTGGGTACCCAGAGTGTGTGCGACTGTGTTACAGGGACCTTTGAGTGCATGCTTTATAACCTGAACCTTTCAGATCTTGAATCAACCACTAGATTTTGCCCTCTTCCTTGTTACTGCCCCTTAAATAAATCAGATCTAAATCTTTTTGCATTGAAACTGGTTGTGATGTACCTCTGCACAAACTGCATTGAAGTACTGTTGGTTGTTGTGCTAAATCTTATTTTACAGGCGGTCTCCAGAGCCAAGCCAGATGAACCAGCCCTGGTGGAAAGTGCAACAAGTGTGCGGTTAAAACTGTTGTCAGGAGTCAATTGCAATTGTGAATTCTGTGAACCAGTTAGGTCACTAGAGGGAAAAGAGGGAGGTGAAAGTGCCCTGGAGGGCTGTACCCAGGCTAGCTATGCAACCACCAACCCTGTCCTCCAGGTGGAGGCACCCATTTTCAGTACCCAGGCCTCTCAACATGCACCTGGTCATGCAGGCAGGGGTAGTAGTCCCTGGGATAGCGCCACCTAGGGGTTACACCTGAAAATAAAGGAAGTGGGCCGATATCAGTTTGTACTTTTCTCCTTTTTTGGTGGTGAGGCCAGAGAGCAATGGACATGCTCTATCTCAAACAGAGATCTCCCAGTAACTTAAGGAGGGCCGGTAAGTTGTGACACAAAAATACTGAAGTGTCATTTAAATCAGTGTTCTTCAGGAAGCATACAAAACACAAATTGTTTCACCAGCCTGATAGCATTGGAGATTGAGGCGCTGGACGCCACACCTCATGCCACACCAATGACCTGGATTCAGGAATGAGCCCAGGCTGTCAGGGGTTGGCAGGGGCAAGAGAGATAGAGCATCTCGAGGACTGCTCTCCTCTCTTGGGGAGGGATTGTCATCCTGCCTGTCAGTCACTCTCAGGTGGGGGCTAGGTGGTGACATAGGCTGGAAGGCAAGCAGCTGATGGGTGCAGCATGTGCATGCCTCTGCCATGTGTTGGGAGGAAGGGGTCACCAGAAAAAAGGAACAAAATGGTCCCCAGGGGCTTCATGAAGCATTGCCCCCGTCTTGCTGGTCTGCCGACACCGCCTCCCAGGACAGCCTACAGCTGGTTTAAATCTTACCTCACTGAGAGATAGCAATGTGTGGCATCTGGGGTGTATTCCTCAGCCCCATGCCTATGCCTTGTGGGGTCCTGCAGGTCTCCATTTTGTCCCCCATGCTGTTCATGCTACCACTAGAGGATAACAAAAGGTGGCATGGGCAAGCCAGCCCTGTGGTGCAGAGGGTTGAGTCACTGGACGCCACACCTTGTGCTACCCTGGGGACCCAGGTTCAGGAATGACCTCAAGTTGCCGGGGTGCCAGTGGGGGGATGGTGGGAGCAGGATCGAGCATTGGCTCTCTTCTCCCGCATAAGGGGTGGGATCACTGTCCGTAGTCCCGCCGTCACTGAATGGAAGTTCAGTGCCGGCACAGGCGGTTAATGGCGCAACTGGAAGGGAGAGGCATCCCGAACGGCATGCATGCACATGCCTCCACACGCACACGTTACATAGGGGACATGTTGGTGTAGGGGCCAGGAGGAGAAAACATGTAAAAACCCAGAAACTGTATATGGAAAAAAAATTTAAAATAAGGTGATATGGGCTGGGTTTTCACTGCTACACAGGTGATACTCAGCTCTACATGTCCCTTGCACTCGAGCAGCAAGGGGCGGTATCGTTGCTAAACAGCTGCCTAGATGAAATTCAGGATTGATGAGGGTGAACTGGTTGAAGTTGAACCCAGAGAAGACAGAGATTCTAATGATGGAACCTGGTCGCCAGGGGACGGGAGGGCAATCTGGTTTAATCTCAGGGTTAAGGTTCGGGGACTCCCAGTTGCTTACCTCCGATTGGGTGAGGAACCTTGGTGTGGTTCTTGACTGTGAGCTGACACTGAAATCTCAGGTGTCGGCCATGGTCAAGACTTCTTTTTACCATCTTAGAAACATTGCCATGGTGAAACACCTGATCCCCATGGCAGATCTGCCAGCATTGCTTCACGTTTTTGTGACCTCACACTTGCACTACTGTAATACCCTATACCTGGGGCTGGCAGGGGTGGATCTGCGCCACTTGCAGCTGGTGCAGAATGCAGTGGCCTGGCTGCTGATTGGTCTATCAAGATCGTGTCACATTACACCTGTGCTGTGCTTTCTGGACTGGCTGCCAGTTAGGTGGTGGATCGCCTTTGAGGTTGGTTTGCTGACCTACAAAGCCTTATGCAGCCAGGGGCCCAGTTAACTGACTCCTTACCGCCCCATTCACCCCCTCCACTCCAGTGATGAGGGTTTACTGAAGATACCCAAGAGCCATTTAAAATCTTCTGGGGCACACGCTTTTTCATTTGCGGACCCACCTTATTGGAACTCCCTCCCTCGACCAGTGTGTAATAGCGAATCTACTGAAATATTTAAAAGAGAGCTAAAGTCTTTTTTTATTTCACCAAGCCTTTCCAGAGCCCTAGTAGATATACTTATGTGCTGTAATACGATTTGTTTTATTAATATCTTTTTAAATGTTGTTTTTATTGTAAAGTGCACTGAATCAAAATGAGAAGTGTGCTATATTAAATAAAATCTGACTCCCCAGATTTGGATTGTGCTCTGGGGAGGGGAGGAGCTCCTCCCCAGACCCACCGGGGGCAAGTCGTGTTGGGTCTCGTGGTTGCTTGGGGTGGTTGGGCTCTTGGGCGGGTGATTTGAAGTGGAATTCCACCCCCGGTGTTCGGGAGGAAAAACTGTAAATTTAAAAAAACACAACCCAGGTTCTCAAGATCATTGACCTTATCTTGTAGCGCTATAATCTTTTTTTCCTGCTCCCTCATGATGGTCCTGAGTTCTTGACACCCTCCCTCAGTGCCTGAGTAAAGCTGCTCTGTGGCATTTAAGCAGATGTTTAGTCAGGCTATGTCCTGGTCATTCTTTGTTGTTAATCATTTGATATCTTTTTGTAACCCCCCTACAAATGGGGGTTTCTAAAAGCCTCCTAGGAGCTGCCTAAGTGTTCCCCTGGCTGCTGGCGTTCGGCATTTAAGCCGTTTGAATGGCCCTGTGAGTGCTTGTACAGCCTCCACGTACTGTCTCTTTAAGAGCTGTCTGCTTGCAGACATAATTAGTTCTTATGAAAGTGACTGTGTGTTTCCCTGCTTGAATCCCACTCGAGCTGTGGTGTAATCCTCCAATTTGCAGTCGTTGAAAGCGCAAAGGGAGCCCACCTGAAAGATGTAACTGTTAGCCTGTAATTATTTAGAGCATTAGTAAAATTGCAGTTTGTCCAACCTACATTTATTGCAGCTCGGACTCTGTGTGTTATGCCCCTCCATTTTGGACCTGAACTGCTTTGCTATTAGGGGAGCCCTAAAATGGAGACTGCTTGGATCAACCAGAACTTGGACTTCCACCTGGAACCTGCCTAAAGGGGAATATATGGTTAGTGCCTCTGGGAATTGTAGTTTGGATCTTGGCACCTTTTTGCACCAACAGAGGGAGCTCTGCAGCGGTTGACAGTTGAATCCTCCAACCGAACCTGTGTGGAGCCTAAAGGAAATGCCCTGAACTGTTCCTGGAAGCTCAGATGCGAGCTGACTGTGAAAGAAGTAGGAGCTCTGTTCTGCTGCAGCGTGAAGTTCGCACGGTAAGCGCATGTAAGGTCCTGAAGTCGGCCTGTAGCCATTAGCGAGTGCTCAATCGGACTGAATCCGAGTGATGGAAGGAGAAGTAGGAAATGTGCAAAACCAGGTTCACCCTGTAGAAGACTAGAGAAATTGCTGAATCGCGCTCGGTCTGTCAGGAACTGAAGCTGCTGTGAGTGGTCTCGGGTTTGCAGTATTTGCGATCGGGATCGAGAAGCAGCTGCCTGATATAGTAATTTCCGTTATATATAAATGTGCCTAGTGTTTGTAGGGGATCGCGATACCTTGTCCCCTTGTTCTGTGAGTTGTGAGCTGAAGCTAGAAGCTGGACTCAAAGCTACTTGGACTGCATCCGATTGTTTTCCAAATCAGTTAGGCCCTGTCACAGGGGTCTCATCTCCATGCCCTGTTCATCCTGGCCATCCAGAGCCACCTCCTCCATTCAGCTCTCAGCTTGGGGTTGTGAGTACAACTAGGGGTACTTCCCCTCACCTTCATTTAATCTTCTGTGGCACGTGCTTTTTCATTTGCGGCCCCAGCTTTTTGGAACTCTCTCCCTCATCCAGTGCGTGATAGCGAATCTATTGAAATATTTAAATGGGAGCTAAAGTCTTTTTTATTTAACCAAGCCTTTCCAGATTCCTAGTAGATATATTTATGTACTGTTATATTATTTGTTTTATTAATAGTAGCCTTGCTGAAATCGAGGTAGGCGATGTCCACTGCCCCCCCCCCCCCGATTTACCTCTTTTGTCACTCAGTCAATTCATCTGACATGACCTTCCTGCTATGAATCCATGTTGTCTTGGATACTGGGCACCATTGGATTCTAAGTGCGCCACTATTCTTTCTTTAAGCAGTGCCTCCATAATCTTACCCACTACTGAGGTAAGGCTCACCAGCCTATAGTTCCCTGCCTCTTCTCTACTACCACTTTTGTGTAGAGGGACTACATGTACCCTCATCCAGTCCTCTGGAACCACTCCTGTGCTGAATGACTCGGTGAACGTGGCTGTCAGAGGTGATGCTAGCTCCCTTCGCAGTTCACTTAATATCCTCGGGTGTATGCCATCTGGCCCCATTGCTTTGTCCACCTTCAGTTTTGTGAGCTCCTCCAGGACTCTCTCCACTGTGAATGGACTTGTGTTAAC
The DNA here is from genome assembly GCA_016271365.2 of Neoceratodus forsteri. NCBI lineage: Eukaryota > Metazoa > Chordata > Ceratodontiformes > Ceratodontidae > Neoceratodus > Neoceratodus forsteri. Next base: position 200,049,141 of record CM028132.1, on the reverse strand, counting down.
CCCCCCTTCTTGTCTGTTCCCCCAGCTGTGGCCCCTGCCCTTCCCCCTTTTCATGAATACTGAACAGAAGTATTCATTATTTCCGCCTTTTCCAGGTCTCCATCCTTACACTCTCCTGTATCCCCTCTGAGTCGTACAATCCCCCTCTGGTTTTCCTTCTTTCACTGATGTACCTATAGAAAGTCTTGTCCTCCTTCTTCACCATCTGCACTAAGCTTTCCTTAGTCTGTGCCACTGCGCTCCTTACAGCCTTCCCCACTTCCCTTAGATTCTTTAGTTACGCCTCCCTGTCTACCTCCCTTTGAGCGTCCTTATATTTCCTGAAGTCCAACCTTTTGGCCACTTTTCGAGAACCATAGTGGTTTCCTCTTTCTCTTGCCCTTGTTTACCATTTTGATGCACTGGCTTGTTACCTCCTCTATGGCTCCTTTCAGGTGTTCCCACTGATCTTCAACTCCCCCTCCTCGTCATGGCTGCCTTGACACACCTCCCCATTTTAGCAAAATACACCCTCCTAAAATCTAAGACATTCGCCTTTCTGTGACTAGACTGTGTCTCTGTCACCATGCTAAACCACACTATGTGAAACTTGGAGAGTTTGCACAGGACTGTCTTGAAAATTGGATTGTATTATCCAAATGACATGTATTATTCCTGTATAAAAATATTTTTTTTTACTTACTTACTATGTGGTGGTCGCAGGATCCCAGCTGACCTTCCACCTGGACATCTGTGATTCTGTCCTCATTGGTCCATGGCCAATTCACCAACTCTGTGTTGGTGATGTGATTTGTCCTATTTCACGAGGGCCATGGCCCATATGTTCCAACATTATTAAACCTCAGTGTCCCACAGTTTATTCTTGAAAGGTTGAGACAGAGATGCCTCTGGGGGTAACTCTTTTAACAATTGGGAGGGCCAATGAAGAATACAATGTATTTTTTTATTTAAATTTTGGTGACCGGGTAGGCCCACTGAGACAGAAACAGTCCCTTTTTCAAGGGCGACCAGGAATTAATTACATACATCTATAAACATAACAAAATACATACATGTCATTTCACAATTAACAGTCAATGTAGACATACTGACCCAGTCAATGATACAATAACAGGTTAATTACAATCAGTATCAATAGGAGTAGAAGTTATACACAAGACAATCACAATTAGACTGATGTTCCAATAAGGTTAGGTCGGCAGCAGGGAGTCTGGTAGTATATTGATTGGTATGCTTTCTTTATGTGGACATTAAACCTCAGACACTACAGTAGTACAGAGATGAACTCACCTGCAAACTTAATGAATAAAAGTTAACATATGTTTTTAGTGCGATATTATCAACTACTGATCAACGTATAGCACAGTAAGGGAGGCAATATATTGCAGTGGTTTATGGCCCTGAGCTGCAAATCTGGATACGTGGGTTTGAATCCCACAGCCCCCACTTGCACACTGTGTGACCCGGAGCAAGTCACTTAATTCCTTGTGCTCTCAGGTTGAACCTGTGAACAAGCTTTGAGCTTAGTGTGTCTCACCTAGTTAAACAATTGAAAAAAAATGAGCACAAATTTTACTGAAGAAAGCTAAAACCATGTAACCCACTGAGAGTTGAACGCTACTCCCTGGAGTACATGCTCGCTACTCTAACCACTAAGCTTAGATCTGGAGTTCCCAGACACGTTTTCCAGTCTCTGGTATTGCATATCCTGCAACTTGGAGGAATAATTAATTATATGAATGAAAGACAGAAACTAAAGAAGGCCTCCGCAAGAGGTCACTCAACTCACTTCAGCCCCCTCAGCCACAAACCCTCTCCCCACAGGTGACACAATAGGACCGACATCTCTCTCCACCAATCCTCTTTCAGCTCTTCCTCACACTCCCATTTCTCGTGCTGTACCCTCGCTACCTGCAATACCTTTCCTGACAGCACACCGCCCATCTCTCCCTCGCTTCCTGAAGTCTCAATTAGTTCTTATCCCTCTCCCCCTGCCTAAGGGCCTGCCCGCGGTGTCGGGTTTTGTCTCGCCGCCGTACTCTCGCGATAACACCCCCCTCCCCATTTGCGGTTTTTGCGCCATGTTGCGTTGCTATGCTGTTGCTGGTGCTGCTGCGGAGAGAACGGGACTTTCATAGATATTTCACCACTGACATTCACAGGGACGAGGATTTAATGTTGCAACTTGTATCTGATGTTTTAAACACGAGACCGCTGGGGATTTTATCTTTATGTACACGCCTGACTCTCCTCCTTCAGCCCTCCTTGTGGATTTAATATTATTCCTCTTGGCCTCCGTTGCCTGCAGTATGATGTGGTTGCTGTTGTGGAACTGCTGCAGCGGGTGAATCAAACTGGAATATACATTTTGTAATTCCTGCTTTCTGTTACTATAAAGGACGTGGTGTTATATGAAGGTAAGAATCTACCATGCTTGCTTTCCATTTAAAATGAGAGAGACGGGGAACCCTGTGAAGCTGCCCGCAGCATTGTGCCTATGTTTTAAAGAGAGAAATAGCAAGTTAACATCCCAGAGGTTCTCGAAACTGTTGAAATGCGCCCTTGTTTTATATATTTCTTTATGATAGATGTTGAATACTTGTGTTTTTCGGACGTGAACATTTCTTCTCTCTGTTCTCCGCACGGGAGAAGGTGCAGGAACAGAAGGTTTGTGCATGACTGCAGAGGAAAAGCTACTGGAAAATGTCTATATTCGGCATTTACCACCCCCACCCCCATGTTCGAGGAGTAGGGTAGGGTCTTTTTGTGCATTTTACATGCGTGGTAAGATTGCTTGATAGTTGGTTGCACTTCTGTACATTTCATGCTGTGCCAAGCGCAATTCATTCAGGAGAAACGAAACGTGTGCATGATGAATTTACATAAATATTTTTAAATGGCTTTGCTAAAGAAGTAGTTTCACTAGAAATGCTTTAGAAGAAATATCTAGTCTTTCAAGTCTATGAAATGGAAAAAAAGCTATAGCAAGTTTAATGCTTATAAAGAGTCACTCAGTAGAACACTCCTTGTTTGCATTTCTTGCACTGAATGGAGTGTCACTGTTAATCAGAGTATGGCAGTTTACAGATGTTCCATGTGTCAAATACTGTCCAACTTTTGCACAGACACGTTTGCATTTCAGATGGCAGTGCAGGACCTACTAACCTAGGCTTCCATGTGAGTTCATGTTACAAAAGAGAACATTAGCTCTCTGTGATGCAAACTGGGTCATGGAAGAAAACGCTCTTACTGTGTGCTTTGTGTACTAACCAGTCTTGCGTGGGCAAACAACGTTTGTGTAGCAGTCCCACGGTTTTGTCAGTTTTCCATGTATTACTTACTGTACAGTGTGTGCCAGATTGTACTAATAGGCGTTTTCGGGAATCCCTTTAATTCACACTGGCTGTGAGATGGGCATGCAGTTCATTATTGTACAGGTTCTAGAAAGGACTTCCCTACAGACTTTTTATTTCTAATTTAGAACGTGTTTATGGAATATAGCCTGTCACTGTAAGAATTTCTATGTTCCGTAGAGTGTATGTTTCTGTTCCGCATTGTTTTACGATGTACATAAAATGCTGGGGTGGGGGTGACAGTGTCCATTAAACCAGTGGAAGAATTTTGTATTCCTGTTTCATACATTTCATCTCTTTTGAGAGAGAGAGAGAGAGGGAGAGAAAAGGAACGCATTTAAGGGAGGGCATTCTTGCATTAATGTAGTGCTTTTTTACTGAAATATTTTCTTTACTGTTAATTTAATGTTGCACTGTAGAGAGACCCATGATCCAGCTGGAACATGCAGCATGTTATCATGCTAATTTATATCCCTTGTAATTGAACTGTAATGACATCATCCTTTTCTGGACTACTCTCAACCCCCCTTGATAGCAGCCATCTTGGTTTCCCATTAGCTGGGATTAGTCATAGCTAATACCATTCTCTTGGGGAAATTATTATTTTATGAATTGCTTTATAAAAAATGTGAGTTAAGTAACTGCTCACCAGACTAGGAAGATGACCAGAAACCAAAGCCCTCTGCTTATCAAAAGGTTTGCACTGTGCAGACAGGATGCTTTCCCACTCCGCTTTACCGATGCACCTCAATACTGACTTGGAGGGGACCACCTCACTTGCGCTATAGTGGTGTTCTGCCTTCTTAAGGGTTTTAATTTGGGGCCCTTTTTCAGAAGACTTTTGGGGCCCTTTTTCAGAAGACTGCTGTCTGAATTATGCCAACTTTTGTGGGTCATGGTAGTGGTTATTAATGTTGTGCATTCTTGCTCTTCGGGACTTGAGACCTACAAATTCACCACACCTGTAAGGTGTGTTGAGATTCAATCCCAGGTCTCCAACAGAAAGATCAGGGCCCTAACTGCTGACTGGCACTGCATAGCTTCAAACTGACCAGAGTCTGCCACTAGTTTAATTTAGGAAAAGTACTTCAGTTATAGACATGTTTTTTATTTGTTGTAGTATGAAAACTGGAGTATTCTTCTGGCCTAGTAAACCAGTGTAATCCTCAGGATTTTATTCAGACGTGATATTTGTATATAGTGAGCAAGTATGTTACAATTAAGGGAATCTGAAGCTCCCCCAAATTTGGAAAAGGCTATGTTGTCATTCTGTATGTACAGTATTACCCAAAATGCAGACTCCTTGCAGATGCTGCTTGCCGAGGGGTCCATGAGAGTTGTAAACTTCCAGAAATACTTGGTATTGGAAAGCTGAGGGGGATTTTTCTCAGGACTACTGTAACTTCTGTTTGTGATATGGGTTAAATGCTGCAGAGCCACTCTGGCAGTTTTGTGATTGGCCAGAGTCTGACTCTTCCATCTTGTTGTTCAAATTGATCTTTTCACAGTCAGCTTTCGCTCCTGCTAAAGTCCACAGCTGTTAGTACATTGTGGCAGAAACAGTACATTTGAGGAAACCCTGAAATTTTTGAACTGGTTTGTCAAATAAATTTGTTGTAGGGTTACTTTTTTGTTTTGTTTACAAATTTTTCTGACTACAGTACTCTGGTGAAAAATACATGCAGCGTCTTTTGATAGAGGCAAAATCAGTTTTCCACCAGATTTCTCTGTAGCTGTGCATCAAGAAGTTAATTTCTAGTTCTGTTATTGAAGAGTTAGAGAAAATATCTATGTTAGGAGTTATGTCCTCATCCGCTATGTACTTTTTGTGGAATATTGCTTGAGTACCGACAGTAATACATGTTCTTATAGCAGAACTGATGGGTGTTATATCAGTGAAATACAGTATTTCCTTTTATTTATTGTATGGCTGTTTATTATGCAGCTATTAGTCTGCATTTTCAATTAGTATAAATGTCAGGTCTCCTCAGTAACGTACTGTCTGAAAAAATATTTACTAAATAAGGTTCTTTGCGCTTATTTGTGGATCTTTCATATGCAGTTGTGGCATGCGAAACATGTCTTTTGTTACTAGTAATTGCAGGAGAACAAAGTAATACGTAGATTATAGTATAATGCTGCATCACATGAAGTGCTTAATCATTTCTCAAACTAGTAATAACCACGGAGATCTGTGTGAGTTAAAAAAAAATGTATAAAAGTTCACATACAGGCCAGACTAAAAGTGCATGGGGTGTGGTCACAGTATAAGGCATTTGTTTATAAGTGACAGTAAAAAAAAAAAAAATATGCAGCCTTTATGTTCCTGCTCCATTTTCTAGTCTGTGTGCATTAAAGATCCTACTTTGATGTGGCTGGGGTAGTGGACATTACTGTCACACTTTGGTTTAATACTGTAATTAAAAGTGCATTGTTTACTATAGAGACCACTATATCCCAGGTGAGCAATAACCCAGATCATGTTAGAATCCCAGGTGACTCTTCTTGGTGACTTATTAAAATTGCCAGACATGTTGGAAGGGCTTAGGAAGTTTATGTGACTCTGATAGTTGCCAAACTAGGCATTTTCACATATTGGAAAGATGAGCCCCCCCCCCCCCAATTCATTCAGAATGGTTAAAGCAGTTGAGAGAATGCACCACTTCAGAGAAGTTGGTATACAAAACTAGAGGTAACTTAGTCATGTATGATGGGAAATGGTTGGTGTTTGAAGAATTTTTATCCTGAATGGCTGGAAGTGCCAACAATCAAGAGACTAATACCCTGTAGTAGACAGATTGGTAAAGGGATGCTCTCCCCAACACTAGTCATCCAGCAGCTGTGCTGTGTAGGATTAGTTCTGTCATACCCCAACTCACAATAATTACAATTTCTGCACTGATTAAAGAGCTTGGAGAGTGTGTTAATTTGGTTTCTTTTGATGAAATTGTATGTATTTTACGTACTTTAAGTTTTGTGTAATGTTTTTCTAAGCTTATTTAGATATGTCAATTTTGGCAGTTTATTCAGCTACATCTATTGTTTGAATGAACTATGTGGTTGCATTGCTCATGATATGGTAAAGCTCAATCAAAATATGTAAAAAAAAAAAAAAAAAAAATGCATTGTTTCCCCAGAAAAAAGTGAATATGCGAAGGTGTAAGTCAGTAATGTACTATTCAGGTTGATCTGAGTCCACAGGGTCTGACAAAAAAATGTCTCTTAGGCTTCAGGGTCCGGAAACGCCACCCATGTGTATGAACAGGAGCAGCACATTTAACAGGGACATGTTGAGGGGAAAATCTACAGTTCCTTTATTTATTTGCAGTCTTTCTCCTTAAATTAACAGGCACAGCTAACTGGAAGAAAACTACTAACCTTCCTCCAGTTAAAGCTTAACCTACAAACGTTGCAAATTTGCTAGGACAGCTCAAGGACTCCTGTAGCTGTCCAGATAACATCACTCTCAAACCCATCTTGGCGCCCCTTGCCCACACAGTAAGATTACCATAGTTACTCTTCTCACACACCAGGTGCACTAGCCCCATAGTACTCACCATGACATACAATTCCCAATCTCCATCCCCTCTTGCTCAGGGGGGCAGATAAGGGAAACATAATATTTTATTCCAATTTTCCATGATTTGCTTCCACTTTCTGATTTTAGGAGTGTATTTCCCACCCAATACATTTACAGTATCCTGGACGTAGTGCTGACGAACAGCAACTACGACAAAAGCATCAGAGTCACTGGGCTTCTGGGAGGGAGTGATCACAATTTTTAGGTGGATAGGTGCTTGACACGAAAAAACTTGTTCTGGACTTCAAGATGAACTTTACATGCCTGTGGTCAGTATCAGGGGAATGACTGAGAGAGCTCAGGGTGGACATGGGTGTGGAAGAAAGGTGGGCCTTGATAAGGCAGGGGGTCCAGGCAATCACTGCAGCCAGCCTTCACAGAAGGGGGAAAAGAGCAAAAAGAGAAAGCTGCTGTGGTTTACGGAGGCGGTATGCAGAGTAATGTGAGAGAGAGAGACAGAGAGAGAGAGGGAAGGGCTTCATACAGAAAGTACAAGAAGACCCAGAGGGAAGAAGACAGGGCTGAATGCATAGAGAAGTTGAAGTCAACTAGCAGGATGGTAAGGTGGAGATAGAGCTACATATAGCTGAGGGAGTCAGAGAGGGTGACAGAACCTTCTTCCGATGCATCTGGGAGAAAAGATCAACGAAGAGGAGATAGTCAAGCTGACACAGTCTCCAGGAGTGGGCTAGTGGACACTGGTACTGAACCACTGGTGCAACCTCTGGGGTAGCAACACCCACGCATACACAGTAGATGACAGGAAAGTGGCACACTCGCCATTAACCAGACTTACAGTCCTGCTTCAAATTGCAAGTGAATTTGTTAAATCCAGAGTAGACGACTGCACATCAAGCAGCACCAGATATAAAAGGGCATCTAACTGTTATAGCTGGTGCTATTTGAAGTGCAGTCATTTACTTTGGCTTTAATAAATTCACTTGCAACTTGATGCGGGACTGTACGTCTGGTTACTAGTGAGTATGCTTCTTTCCTGTCTTCCATAGTGAAGCTGAAAAGGGGAGTGGAGTGGGTAGAAGAAACCAGAAAGAAGGCTTAAGTACCAAATGAGTTCTTCTGCTCAGTATTCCCAAAGGAGGATGGGCCACTTCTAGAGGGGAAACTAAGGCGAGGGGGTGGCGGTGGAGATGAGTAAGGAAGCAATTATGGAGGACAGAGTCCTCAGAGAGCTCAAGGCCCTCAAGGTGAACAGATCCCCAGGGCTGGATGGCATGCATCCAAGGGTACTGAGAGAACTGGTGTCAGTTCTTGCAGCACCCTTAGCTAGCCTGTTCATCTGCTCTATGGACACAAACATGATTGTGCATTAGTGAACATGATGTGGTACCACTGCATAAGGGTGGACCAAGAGGTTAACTTGGGAACTATGGACCAGTCAGCTTGACATAATTTGTTGGCAGGCTGGTGGAAACCATCCTAAAGGAAAGGTTGCTTGAGTTCCGTGAGCAGATGGCTCCAGGACAGCTGACAAGACAGGGTCATGGTAGGGAGGTCATGCCAAACACATTTGATCAACTTGTTTGCTTGGGTTACTAAGGCTGTCAGTGTTTAACCTGCCACTTGCCAAATCAAATTTTGCTGTTCATTTCTGGGGATTTGGCTATTTTCATCTGGGCTCCGAATCACCAGATGTTGTTGCTGCTGGCTGCTGTGTGTGTGTCTGCATAAATGAATTGTGTAGGTTTCGCTACGTTTTGGAATTTCAATAGAAAATTCAAGTAGAATTCACCAAAAAACTGAAAGTTTTTAAAATGCCATCTTATGCCATGGGCGGTGGACCGTGGCCAGGTGGTAGGCATACTATCGGCACAGAACAAAATGTTTAGGTGGCTGTAGCTCTTTATTATACGAGCTTCCAATTAGGTGCTCAATACAGCACAGTACAGTCTATTACAAGCGTTTGATTGAGGGAGAACCCCCGCCCCAAAACCGTTCTGTGGCACTAACCTTCTCACTCAAACACTTTGAAGAAAGAGGCCTATCTCATTAGTTGCAGGTTCAATTTAAGTTATTCTTCTGTACAAAAAGGTGCTTGATAAACAGGTTTACATCAGGAGATATAAATCCTCCAGTACGCCACCGCAATGCAGCAAATGGGACTTGGGCCACACTGTTCAGGAGGTGGCTGACCTCTGCTGTTTAACACACAACAAAGATTAACAGTGCACACTCACAAGGTAAAATAAAGATGCAGGAGTCCAGAGTTAAGTAGCAGTTTTTCTTTTGTGAAAAAATGTTGCTCCAAAAGCATGAATACAGACAGTATTATAAGACTCAAAGGGGACAGCACCAAGTTTGAGTCTTATGATACTGCCTGTATTCATGCTTTTGGAGCAACATTTTTTCACTAAAAGAAAAACTGCTACTTAACTCTGGACTCCTGCATCTTTATTTTACCTTGTGAGAATGCACTGTTAATCTTTGTTGTGTGTACATCAGGAGATAGTTTGTGTGAAGCACCACTGTCTGTGTCTTGGTGCAGGCAAAGACCAGCACCCTGGCAGTTGCGTGCTGACGTTTCGGCTGAGAGCCTTCCTCACTGCTCCACGATACGAGTGCTAGAAACAAGCATAAAGTGATTCTAATGCTTATAAATAGTGCAGTAAAGGCTAATGTAGGATAAATAATTACATGTGATAGCATTATAAAATTTGTTGATATTTAATAAAACTCTCATTAAAGAGAAAAGAGTGAAGGGGTTGGAGGGGGAAGGAGGGAGGCAGGTGGGGGAGCAGAATGAGAGGTTGAAAAAATTTGAAAGGCAAATTAGATCAAGAGAGGGAAAAAAGGTAAAGGAAGGAATCACCAAATGAAAAAAAAAAAAAAAAACTAGGAAGAGGAAAGGGAGGGGGTGAAGGGCAGAAAGAGAGGTTAAAAAAAAAAAAGGGCACATTAAATACAGGGAAGGGGGGAGAGAAGGTAAAGGAAAGAATTGTCCAACCAGGAAAAATCTTAAAAAAACTAGAGTCCGTAACCAAGATTTCATATTTGTTTAAAAGTTTGGTAACCGTGAAAGGCACACTGAGCCGAGGCTTGTTTCCAGGTGCGACCTTGGGGAGGGGGATATGGGAGCAGGCAGGCATTTACAAACATAAGAAGTGCAGCAGCAGATATTAGAAGTGCGAAAGCTCAGTTGGTAAGTATTTAAAACAGCGAATGTACATAGGTTGCTCACATTGTACGTGGGTAGGCAGTGCGAGATCTAGTGGATGAGTTAAGGTGAGATGAGCCTTCCCATGAGAATGGACAGAGGGCCAGGAGTATAAGGATGTCAGGAAATAGGAGCCAAGAAGGGAGATTGGAAGCAGTGGAGTGAAAGGGAACAGAGGAGTTGGGGAAGGGAGGTGGCAGGTACATGGAGGGGGAGGAGTGAGCCTTAGGCCCTGTCCACACTGCACTGAAAATCTGTAACGTTTTGAAACCATTACAGACTGAAAGGCCCTGCCTACACTACCCTTGGAAATCCCCTCTGTAACGTTACAGAGGGTCCAAACAGTTACTGTTACGGTTTTCGTTTACACTGGTAGCGTTACAGAAAGTGTTTTCGTAACTGTTACAGAAACTGTTATGAGGTGGTTTCAAAGCTCTGCTTAACCCTGTCCACACTGCACAAGTAAAATCCTGTAACGGTTTCAAAACGTTTTCAGTGGTAGTGTTGATACACTGTAACGTTTTCAGTCTGTACTGGTTTCAAAACATTACAGATTTTCAGTGCAGTGTAGACAGGGCCAAAACGTTACAGTGCATCCGCCCTACCACTGACAACATTACAGTGTTTTACTCATGTGGTGTAGACAGGCCCAAAACATCAGTTTTCAACAACGGTTTTAAAAATGCTTTCTGTGACTTTACCAGTGTAAACGCAAACCATTACGGTAACAGTTTGGACCCTCTGTAATGTTACAGAGGGATTTTCTGGTGTAGTGTGGACAGGGCTTTAGTAGGCATTTTAGTGATACTAGGAAGGAAGCTAGATGAAGGCCCTGTCCACACTACGCCTCTGTAACGTTACAAAGTGCTCAAACCGTTACCTCAACGGTTTGCGTTTTACACCTGTAACGTTACAGAAGGCATTTTCATAACCATTGTTGAAACCACATATGAGGTGGTTTCAACAACGGTTTTGAAACCGGTCCTGCCCTGGTAATGTTACCGGCGGTAGTGTGGATGGGCAGTAGCGGTCCCCTGCAGGGCCCGAAGAGCAGCGCGAGTTGCATTGTGGGATCAGGCACTGCCGTAATGGTCACCTGGCTCCCAAAGTGTGGATCAGCGTTGCTGGTCCTGTAATGGACACTGCTACGGTGTTGACGCACTGCACCACTTCCCGGCCGTAACGGTTTACGTCTGTGACCGGGCCCGAGCGATGTAGTGTGGATGGGGCTGAAGAGAAGAGGAGAGCAGATTCCAAAGGGAGGGGAACTGGTAGGAGAAGGTGTGTGATCAGGGGGACTAGAGAAGATGCGGGTGTCCCTTGAGCATAGTGAGCAAATGGGGGGGGAGAGGGAGAGGAGGAAAGATGGGTAGGAGGGAAGACAGCCAAACCAGTATTTGGCAATGAAGGTGGAACGTTGGGACTAGTGACATAAGGGTAGGGTAGTTGGAAATGGAGGAATAGAAGGGACAATGGTGAGTGTGGAGAGGAGAGTTGAAGGCAGAGTGATGGAAAGCATTGCAGAGGGTATCCAGTTTGGCAAGAGAAGAGGGAGGGGTTGAGCTATAGACCTGGTCTGCATAGTCGAAAATGGAGGGAATCATTTTGGTTATCAGATCCCGGTGGATCTCAGTGGGGAGGCAGTCCTTATTATGGTATAGGATGCCGAGCTTGGGGCAAGGTTTGGAACTGTATGGCATCAGTGTGGACTGAGATATCTTAATTTGCTATCAAGCCACACACCAAGGTATTTGAATGTAGGGATGACCTCCAGTTGGGTACCATTCAAGGTGGAGAAGGCTGGGGAAGGCGAGAGAATTGTTTAGTTTCTGGCTGGTACCAAATGTCATGGACAGTCTTTTTGGTGTTGACCGTGAGCTGGATGGCATGGAATCAGCGTAGCACAGTGTGGAAATTGCTCTGGAGTGAGTCTTCAACCCAGACATAGAAGGACCCAATGAGTAAATGACCATGTTGTTAGCATACATGTGTATGTGCAAGGAGACATAGGCAGAGGGAGATCATGAAAAAAAATGAAAAACAGCATGGGGCCCAGGATGGAGCCCTGGGGGACATCTGCCAGTATGAGGAGGGGGGGATAACATTCTACCCACCCAAACTGACTGTTGATAGTCTGTAAAGTACAGCTAGAACCAATCTACTGCAGGAGCAGAGAGGCTAGCTGAGGCTAATTTGTTCAGGAGGAGGGGGTGGGATACCAAGTCGAATGCTTTTGCAAGATCAATGAAAATGACTCTGGTGATGTGTCCCTGATCCGTCCCAGTAAGGATGGAGTCAGTTACACAGTAACCACTCCAATGAGAGGGCAGTGGCAGTGTCGTGGGCAAAGTATACAGGGGATCATTCCGAGGAGGCAAGGTCCCTTAAGAGGGCATCAGTGTTGAATGATCTGAGAGACCTGTGCTAGATGTATTTGGGGGTGGACTGAGGGGGAAGTGCTTTCCTAACACAGTAAGTTAAGAAGCAATCACTGAATGCGTTTGAGAGAACACCTGCAGCTATAATTCGATGGGGGTGGGACGACAGCACCTAGTCCAAGAGGGAGAGGTTGGCAGAGTGAGGGTTGAGTCTGGTGGGTTCAGTGATTAACTGAGTGAGATTCAGGGACTTAGTACTATGAAGGATGGGCTTAGAGGCAGGGGAGAGCCGGATGACATTGAAGTCTCCGAGGAGGATAAGTTCACCAGAGGCAAGCAAAGAGAGGGAGTTGAGTAGAGAGGAGTGAAAGATCTAAGGGGAGGCATATAGGACACTGATAAAGATGGGGAGAGTGGAATGGACAGAAAGCTTAACTAACAGGAGCTTGTGGGAGGTGGGGAGGACCCCCCTTGAAAGAGATGGAGCAGGAGAGGGTTTGATGGACATATATGGCAACTCCTCCACCATGCTTGCCTCTGTCCTAGCGAAAGAGGTGGAAGTTTGGGAGGGCTTGGTGTGAGGCTGGGACTCTAGAGGAGAGCCTGGGTTTAGAAATACACAGGATGTCAGGACAGGAGAGTACAAGGAGGCCATTACTTTGAGGAAGTCAAGATTATGGAGGAGGTTTCTTGCATTAAAATGGAAGAAGTTAAGGCCTTTAGGAATAGAAGGGGGGGGGGGGGGACACGAGGTTCCATGTCACCGGCCAGAAGGAGGAGGATAAAAAAGGGTAAGAAAAAAGAGTGAACGTTCTGCCTTTTATGCGGAAGAGGAGAGAGATGAAGAGTGGAGAGGATGGGAGCGAGAGGAGTGGTGGAGAATTTTGAGGTTTAAGGAGGGGGTAAGAAGAAGACCAGGGTGGATATAGTGGATAAGGGTGTGGAGATGCAAGGAGGTGGGAGGGAGGTGGAAGGGATGGGGGTGAAAGGAGGGGAAGGAAAGTAAGAGGGAGGGAGGAGAGGGCAGGGGATACGTGAGAGGATGTTGGGGGGGATAGGGGAAAGAAGGGGGAGAAGAACAGAGTAGACGGGTAGCCAGAGGAGCATGGTGCAAGGGTTCCGATGGAAGGGGAGGAAAGAGAAAAGGGGTAGGGGGTGATTAGGCTTAAGTAGAAATTGACCAGAATAGGAGAGTGTAGCAGGAAAGGAAGTACGTGAGGGTAGGTAGTCACAGGTGCAAACAAAACAGGTTAGGAGTAGGAAGTTCTATATTAGTTTGTCTCCTGGAGTCACTTGTTGTGGGATAAGAGTAATTTCATATGTGTTCTGCTTGAGAGAGAACTGCAAAGTTGAGCTGTTCTGGCTTGAGCAGAATGCAAGTGAAACCACTCTTATCCCACAATGAGTGGTGATGGGGGACATATTAATATATTATAGATCAAGCACGATCAATGACATTTAAAAAAAAAAAAAACCTGTCCCAGAATGTGCCTGTTTCTCACTCCAGGGGTCCTTTAGCATCAGTATCGGTGTGCAGTAAGCTGACTAGGTTGAACTACCTCGGAGGTGGAGACTATGATGAACTAGGTGAATTATTCAATCAGGAGAGAGTTGGAGGGTGTCCTGAGAGGAACCTGCTAAGAGGGCACCAGAATTTTATTCTCCGACTGACTGAGAAACACTGTCTCTGAGGTGCTGTCTCTCATCTTGAGAGAACCAATTTTTTGGTCCTAAAACTTTACTTTTGTGCTGAGACTGTGAGTGTGTTGTTCTTTTGCACTGTTAGAAGGGGTTTTAACGGTTTCCGACCAGTTCCTGGGAACTACGTTTCCCCCTTCTTTCCATGGTTCCTTGCGGTTCCCATTTCTCTTTTTTTCTGAGGTAAAACTTTACCACGTGTGTTTTCGATGGATCTTAAGTTTATTTTAATAGCGGTTCCCTTATTTTACCAGGAACCGCTATTTTTCTTATTTTTGCTTCATGTTTTTGCTGTTTTAAATTGTGATTCTTTACTGCAAGGGAACCGACCTTTTTTTTTCTTTCAATTCTTCTCTATTGGGAACCGATAATTTCAGTGTTTCTGACAAACTGGCATGTCAGAAAAGTCAAAAAATAGAACTGGACCCACAGGTTTTAAAAATTTGTAAAGTGGCACAGAATTGTGGCCAATGCTGATACCCACGACCTGTGTTTACAGTGGTTAGGTCCAGCTCATTACTGTTCACTTTGCTCTAGATTAGTTCAAAAACTCTTAAGAAACAGAGCAAAAAGGTTAAGAATGATGGCTGCTAAGGCTACCGATGAGGGGCCTTCTAAGAATAAAGGTTCTAACCAGGGTGCTGATGAAGTGCCTTCTAAACCTAGAAACAGTAACAATAAAGGTGCCGATGAAGTACCATCTAAAGAAAAAATGGAAACAAAGGTGCTGATGAAGTGCCTATTAAGCCAAAGCCTTCCAAGTGCACTGATGAAATGCCAACTATTAAAAGAAAATCAGACCAGGTCACTGATGAAGTGCCTGCCAAGAAGCCTTATAAAGAAAAACATGCCACTGTCCCTCTCACTACTAAGCATGGAGAGACGTCAGTAGGCAAAAAGCATAAAGACAGAAGAAAAAACATTGAGCCTCAGGGGCATGATCCGCCAGACTTACCAGCGGATTTACCCTCGGTTGAAGAAATGGCTAAAGCCTGGCATATCTACCAGACTCTACAGGGCATGGGGCTCATTTTTCATAACCCCGCCACTGCAGCTCCTTCTGATGCAAGTGTCTTTCTTGGGGAGGATGAGGATTACTATGGTCCAGAAGATGACTCGGGTTGGGGGGGGGGATCCCTTGGTGCCTGATGTTTCCCCTGATCCAAACTTTGGCACTTCCCTCAGTGATCAGGAGTATGCTTCCTTGATGCTAATCTTCTTACAGTACATGATGGACACTCTGGATCTCCCCTCACAGGAATGCACACGAGGTGATGAGGAGGATGAAGATTACAGAGACATGATGGGCCCCCCTTTCCAGAAAGGTGGTCCTACCTATATATAAGGCATTCAGAAAAAAAAAAACACTGTGAAGCTGCTCCAGACCTTTACTTCCCTGTCTGGAGTGGACAAGAAAATAGACAAAGTATCAGCTATCCAGGGACTGTCACTGACTTCCTGTATGTGCATTCTAGTCATGAAGCAGTAGTACAATAGGCAGCTTGTGATTAAGGCTAACATCCCTCTCTCCTCTCAGCCCCCTGAGAAGGAGTTTAGGAGACTGGACTTCATGGCAAAAAAATCCTGTACTTCATCCGCTCTCCTTCTGCGCCTTTCTTCCTACCTGGCTTATACTGCCAAGCACCAAAAGGCTCTTTGGAACTCAAACTCCTGGAACTCAGAGCCATCTACTTTGCCCTGAAGTCCTTTGCCCCGCAATTAAAGGGCATTCAGTGCAAATCAGAATAGACAACACCACTGCATAACAAGCAGGGTGGCACAAAGTCTACAGTGCTCTGTACAGAGACAATGAAAATGTGGTCCCTGGCCTACTCTCTCGGCATCAGCCTTTCAGCCATACTCCTTCCAGGCAAGGATAACACTGTGGTGGATGCCTTCAGTAGCATCAGCCAGAGGCACAATGAGTGGACTCTGAACAAGCAGGTCCTTGCCACAGTCTTCAGGAGGTGGGGCACACCAGAAATAGACCTATATGCCTCTCGCCTCCATCATCAACTTCCTCTGTACTGCTGCAGGGCCCCAGCACTAGGAACTTGTCCGACAGCGGCCTTGTCTCTGGACTGGTCAGGGAGGTTCCTTTATGCCTTCCCTCCCTTCCTTCTGATACAGAGTGCTGCTGAAGCTAAGGTCCCAGCCTGCAATGATGATCCTGGTGGCACCGGATTGGCCAAGGCAGTCGTGGTACTCTCTCCTGCTAGCTCTGGCTTGCAGCAAGTCATGTCTGCCCAGCTTCCTCTCAGTCACTGTCTCCTGACTCTTCCTCAGACAAGGGTGACTTATCCCGATCTGCAGTCTCGTCACCTCAAAGCCTGGCTCTTGAGTTAGAGTACCCAGATTCCCAGTATTCAGGATACGTTCTTAAAATCCTGAGGATGGCCAAGAAACCTAGTACTAAGAAAATATTTTCTTTCTGATGCAAAAGGCAGCGTATAAATCTTCTCAAAACATCAGTCCCTAGTCTTTTAGACTATTTGGTGCACTTTCAGGCTTCAGGCTTGAAGGTCTCATCCTTGAAGCTGCACTTATCCGCAAACTCTGCTTACCTGTTCATAGGCAAAGAGCAGTCGGGCCTTTCTTTGCCTGTTTTCAAAAAGCTCTTTAAAGGC
Organism: Neoceratodus forsteri; assembly: GCA_016271365.2. Classification (NCBI taxonomy): domain Eukaryota; kingdom Metazoa; phylum Chordata; order Ceratodontiformes; family Ceratodontidae; genus Neoceratodus; species Neoceratodus forsteri. The sequence continues at coordinate 200,032,333 of CM028132.1, read as the reverse complement.
CTTCTCCACCTTCAACCCCCAATCAGGGAACCTGTTTCCCCTTGGAGCCTTAACCTGTGCATTGCCAAGCTCATGGAGTCACCTTTTGAACCCATGGCTACGACCCATCTAAACTGTCACTTGGAAGAGTCTTCCTAGTTGCCATTACCTCTGCCAGAAGGATTTCAGAGTTGCAAGCACTCTGCACAGATCCTAGTAAGCATTAAACCGTGTCGAAGGTGGCATCTAATGGGGAATTAATGCATGGTTGGGAGGGTTGTGGCTGAAGGCCGAGTCCCTACAACAGCCCAACCATGCATTAATTGCCCATTAGGTGCCACCTTCAGAGTGGCTTAATGCTTTTGTAACATGGTCATATTTTGTTTACTGTTTCAAGCATGTTTTGTCTGTTGGTAACTACATCAGGAACACACTGAGGTTCTTATCAGGAAATATGCTGCCTGCACTTTTCAAACTCCTAAGATCTACCTATATACATTTAATTCAACCTCTGATGGTCACAACAAGAACCCACTGATTTCTACAGTGACAGCAGGGCTTTATTTAACTCTAAAAATTGATTAGCGTTTTGCTCATAAAAGTGCTAAATCTTTGTGACAATGCATAGTTCTTGCCTCACTGTGTTTAACAAACACATCACTTCTAGAAAATCTATATAAATACTTTCTGTACAGTTAGTATAGTCCCAAGGAAAAAAACTGCTAATCAATTATTTAAAACCCTGTGACATATTACTTGATGTTTTTGTTTTACTCTGTCACAATTTCACGCGGCAGTTATTTACCTACACTGCTTAGAAGGTGTCACTTTGTTGATTCTGTTTGTGCCGTGATCTCAACTGCTGAAACTGTTCCAACTAATTTACATATCTGCTCAGCTCCTTAGTCTCCTGTCATGGTTCGTCTGTTATCGCACATAAAGTTCTCCACAGGATTCTTTCACTAGTGCACTATTTTCATACAAATTTCACTCTCTCTCTTTATAATGCTACACTGAGGCTACGAGTTCCATGGTCATTACCTTAACACTGAACAGTCTACAACTTTGTTGTCTCGCCAGTATGCTCGTTCCACTGTCAGCAGGACACAGTTTCCTGGTCACGCCACTGCCATCTTCCATGCGATGGTCTGTGGCACTCGGGTGGGTCGGTGGAACAGACAAGGACTTCCGTTTGGCCGACTGTCATCTAACCCTTGATTACTGCTCATTCTCGACTCTGTGACACACATTAGTACTTCAGTTTGGGGACAGCATTATTGATAAACTAATGCTGTCTCCAAACTATACTATGTGGTCCTTTACAACCAATCAGTTAGCTTCTTTTACTGTGACTGATCTTTGCCATGTTACAAACTACATCATCCTTCACAGGGACAAGGTAGAGCTCGGAACAAACAGGAAATTTCTGCCTAAGGTGGTTTCTGAGTTCCACCTTAACCAATTGATCACTGTTCCTGTTTTCTTCACCGAAAAATCCACTCCTGGAGAACAGAGACTCCACAGTCTGGATGTGAAAAGAGCCCTGTTCTACTACTTGGAGCACACCAAGCAATTCAGAGGCTTCACTACCCAGCTTTTCCTCACCTATGGGGTGGTAGGTAGAGGAAGGCCAGCCACTAAGAGAACTATCTCTCGATGGATAGTCTCCTGTATTCAGTTTGTTATGACGAGGCTGGTAAACAGCCCCCCCTGAGGGCCTCAGGGACCACTCTACCAGGGGCACTGCTGCCACAGTGGCAGCTGCAAGGGATATCCCCTTGCTCGATGTCTGTAAAGTAGCTACCTGGAAGGCAGTACACGCATTCACAAAACATTACTGTCTGGATGTACAGTCAAGGTCTGATGACAAATAGGGCAGTCCTGCAGAGCCTTTTCCCTAAGTAGGTTCTCTACCCGCCTCCCAACTACACTGCTTTATAGTGTACCCACTGTTACTGATGCTAAAGGATCCATGGGGTGAGAAGAAAAAATTACTCACCGTAGTAATATTGTTTCTTTCAAGGTGTTCTTTAGCATCAGTAAGCTCCCACCCTTTCTCCCCAATTCACCTAACTGAAGAGGACTCTGCTGCCTCAATTCCTTTGCCATATCTGTTCCTGTGCTTTTGAATGGCATTTAAAGCAAAGTTTACATGTTTTTTCAATTTTGTTCATGCTGTTGCATGATTTTTGAAATCCTGTTGGTTCACGCTTAGAATGGGAAGCATGGCCATGTTATCTTTGGAAAAATTCTAGTGCCCTCTGGGCAGGCTCCTCTCAACATACCCTGCAACTCTTTCCTGAATGGCTAATTCACCTAGTTCATTTTCATAGTCTCCATCTCCGAGGCAGTTCAACCTAATCAGCTTGCTGCACTCTGTTACCGATGCTAAAGGACACCCTGGAAGAAACAATATTACTACGGTGAGTAATTTTTTTCTTCCAGGGCATCTGCACGTGAGACACACTTCATAGAATAAGTGTGTCTCATGCACAGGGGAAAGGAGTGTTACAGTTGGTTGGGAGTGCTCCCTTGATAAAAGAAACAACAGTTGAGGAAGCACAGATAATGATATATTTATAAGTAAAATAACATGTAGTAATATGTTCAACTAACTGGGAGTTCTCTCTCTCTCCAATGAAAGCTTGTGGTAGACGTACTATACCTTGACTTCAACAAGGTCTTTGACTCAGTTCTCTACAAGAGGGTGATCAAAAAGTTGCCAGACATGGGGACGGGGAGAAGTTGACCAGGTGGGTGGAAAACCAGCTATGGGGGAGAACTCAGCAGGTGCTGGTGAGCACTTGGGGATGAGGGAAATTAATAGCTATGTTCCTCAGAGGTCAGTTCTTGGTCCAGTCTTGTCCAGTATGTTCATAAACAGCACTGGGGACAGCATCAAAGCAAAATATGCCTTTTCACAGACAGTACCAAGCTGTGTAGGAAGGTGGACATGAAGGAGTACATAAGGGATCTGAGTGAGGACCTGGTGAGGTTGAAAAGCCGATCTGGAAACTAGTAACTGGGTTTCGGTGCAGAAAATAGTGCAAGGTAATGCACATAGGGAGTGAAAACCTCAGGGATGAGCAGAGATGTGGGGGTGTGATGGTCACAGTCTCAGAGGCAGAGAAAGACATGGGAATAGGGAGGCAGTATAACGCAGAGGTTTAAGGCTCTGAGCTGCAAATCTGGAGACCTGGGTTTGAATTCCACAGCCCCCACTTGCATACTGTGTGACCCTGAGCAAGTCACTTAACTTCCCTGTGCTCCCAGGTCGCACTTGTAAAAAAGCTTTCAGCTTAGTGTGCCACTCCTGGTTAAACAATAATAATAATAAAAAAAAAAAACAGTCACAGGCAACGTGAAACCTTTAACACAGTGCAAAAAGTGGCAGTGAAGGCAAACAAGTTGCTGGGCTGCCTATCGAGGGGGTTCATCAGCAGGAGAAAGGAGGTAATTCTACTCCTATACAGATTCATGGTGTGACCACACAGGGTCCTTTGTGCAGTACTGGTGCCTGTACCTCAAGAAGGACATAATATATGGAGGCGCTGCAGAGACAGGCTACTGAGATGATCCACAGGCAACAAGATTTCCCGTATGAGCAGAGGCCGGTGAACTTGAACGTGTGCTCAGTAGAGAGACATGATCAAAACCTTTAGGGCTTGTTCACACTGGGCTACTTAAAAATGCTTTATTGATCATAAAACGTTTTAAGTACCCATAAGCATGGTTTGTGTTCGCACTGAACATGCTTCCTGAACCGTTTTAAGCAACCGTGCTAAAACCCTGATTCAAGGTAGGCTTGAGCACAGTTTAAAAAATGGTTCAGTATTAAATCCGAACTTATCGACAGTGCGGATGGGATAGCATGACTTCTTGTAGCTCGATCCTCCATTCCTCCATAATGCAGTGGGGCTCAATCCCATCATGCCACGGCAGAGGCATTTGTGCATGTACGGTTCTCCAGAAGTGGTGGGAAATTTAACTGACGGTGATTCGAGGTGGCTGTAGATAGAAGGGGTTTATAATTCCCTTCATGTAGTCTGTTCTGTAGCTTTTTGCATTTTTGGAGGAAATTAGGTGAAAAGCAGTATTTGAGGTGTCGCAGGAGATTTCTGTTGTCTTTTTGCACTGTGCTTCACCTGCCATTAAGGCTAAAAATGTCTGGTGACAGAGTAAGCTAGAATGATCATTCCATCAAGGCCTTAATTGAGTAATGGTCCACTGAGACTGTTCAAAATGAATTGAACAGTGTGCACAGGAATGCCAAAGTGTATGAATGTGTGTCACAGCACCTACCTGAACTTGGCATAGAAAGGACTGCCAAACAGTGCAGGGAAAAAAACAAGCAGTTGAAAGTGAAATACTATCATATGAAGGACATAAATAAAGTGTCAGGTGCCAAATGCATGGTGTGCCCCTTATTTGTTGAGCTTGACAAAATTCTCAGTACCAGGCCAACCACAGAGCTCAGTCTTGTGGTGGAATGTTCAGAACAGGCGCAGGATACACACGTCAATCCTGCCGAAGATTACCCTGTTGGGTTGCCACTTTCAGGTATCTATTATCATGTTTTGTGTGGCTGTAAAGCTAAATTGTGCAATAAATACACAGCTACACATTTCAATTCCCCCCCCTCCTCCCATTTGGCATTGCTATAATGTCACCATGTAGTTGCAGTGACTGCTGAAGCCGTGCCCTCCCCCTTGAAACATGTTTCTTATGTTGTCCTTCCTGTTGCAGACTGCGAGAGAGAATTTGATGAAGAGCAACATGCAAGCGCTCCCACAGATACATCCTCAGGGTCTGAACAAAGCTGTCGACTGTGACAGTCTGCTGGACACTTCTGACACCTCCTCTAGTCGTCCTAATACCAGCACACAGCTGTCTGCAGGTCAGAAACAGTTTGCTGTATATGAGCCACTTCAAAATTTGCGTAAGAAGAAAAAATTAAACAGACTACGGCCCTGTTCAAGCCCATACATAAGCTGCTAATTGACCAACATCAAGAAATGATGAAGACAGAACAAGAGCGAGCCAAGGCTGAGCTAGAAATGGAGGAGTGCATGAGAAAAGTTGAGGTGGAGTAGTCTCCTACCTTCTTTGCTAACATATTGCCAGTACTGTGCTCCAGTCAACAACCCCAACAACCTCGATATCCTCAGGTGCCGTATCGACCACCTCCACCACCAGCACTAGCACTAATGATGACGCCACAGAGCAATGCATATGGTGTCTTGTTCAATGCTGCCGGTCAGAGCAGTATGACCATCGGTGTATTGGGCGGCAGTGACATTGCTGGTCCAGCTCCACATCATAGGCCACCTATTATGGATCAGCAACTGCAAACCGCAGTATGACTGAGGAATTGTTCAGTGACGACATGACATGGACTGACTTATCATAATTGCAATAATATTTGCATCTTCTGTTAAGTTTAATTCATGTTTAAAAAAAAAAACAGTTCAGGGTGTTAATTAGATCATTAAAAGTGTCTGTCTGAAGTTGAGATATTGAATAAAAACACAAAACAGGGATAATACATTTGAACTTGCTTTAATAAAGTTGTTCAATTACATTTTGCAAATCTTTTGGTGATTTTGTATGACCTATCCATTTCATAACAAACTGTATACAGTTTAGTCACAATCAGTTTCATAAAGCAAAGACCAATATGAAATTCATCACTGCATATGTACTTGTTGTTGCAGTCATTTCTGAATAGTTAGAACGAATGTTTGAAACATGAAACCGTGTTTTTAAATGCATTTTTTGATCATTTTGAAATGTGATAAACTTGTTTTATGTTGTTGTTGTCTTTGCTGATTACAGCTTTAATGTTTTTAAAATGCTTTTAAAGTAATTTTTAAACTGCATTAAAAATGTTAAAAACACGTTTGGGTATAATAAAACCAATTTGTGAAGTATTACCTGAGTAATGCAGAGGTATGTTGTATTTGTTAAAGTTAAGAAAAATGCCAAATGGCAGTGTTTTCAGTTAAAGGTTGGTTTTATAAAGGTGGATGACACATTTGTATTCTTTGTGTTCCTATTTTTAATGTAAAGCTTATACATTTTAACTGAATGAAGTACACTTAAAAATTTGTTTTAACTTTGCAGTACTACCCAAGTTGTTAAGAATGTGCAACAAAATAATTTACAGTAAAGACAAATCACATGGGGGAACTATGCGTTGAATGTCAATTCTGTGATATTCAGTATGTTTCACAGTTTTGTTCAGACATAACTATTACAGCGCAGAATGCACAGCTGATGTGTATCTATGTAGTCCTAAGTCTAAATAAAACTGGCTGTTCTGAACATATGACACTAGAGGTCATTCACACTAGCACCACACCGCTATAAATGGTGGTTCAGCACTACATACATAATCCATCCTAAGTAGTGGTGCTCAGAGAGGTGGCTAGTGCCTCCCTGATGGAATGTACCTGACGACCAGCTTCTGCAGTAGAGGTATCCTCTTGGTTACTACGTTCTCAAAATCATTAGCCACTGTGGCTAAACAGACCCAATATTTTTTAGCGACCGCAAGATGTCGTCTTTAGCCACACATGACAAGTGATGGTAAAATGTATACGGAGTTGTATTAATATTATTTTTAAGTACCTTTTACATGAACACATTACGTTTGTAGTGTGGTAGACACAATATGCACAGTTTGAGCCAAAATGTTTGAAATCATTCTTTTATATGATAGGGTAGCAGCTGCGCAAGTAATGTGTACAGCAGTAACATACAGAACACTTAAGATGTGGCCACACAGCCAGCCCAGTTTTGACCCCCAAAAATGGCAGCATAAAAACATTTTGCACATTGTAGTTTACACAAGAAGTCCGAGACAAAACAGAGATGTCAGTAAAGGCAAGTCCATGTAACATTCAGGCAGGAAAAGCAGTAAAACTGTAAACGCACACGACAGTGCGCGTGTTTTGATTTGTGAAAAATGACAGCACCTGGCAGTCGTGCCTAGAAGTACTCACTAAGTTTTGAACTTCTGCCCCCACTCCCTGAACTGCAAAAAAAAATGCCAGGGTCAGGCTTAGTAAATCAAAGCAAGGCAGCCAGATTATGCATCATGTTGACACATAGCAAGCAATCATGTTAAAACATTATTAATGTAATATTGTTGAAGAGAAATCTGTGCCATGCTCCATTACAAAAATATCAAGAAAGGCAAGCCAGGCATCGCAGTCAATACGTTTAACAAGCAGGAAAAAACAGTGAACGGTGCTCCCTCTGCCCAGAACAGTGTCAGGCCAGGTTCGTGAGCATGGAGGCAGTAAATGGTAAAGCAGAAAAAACTATTATTAGATGACTGTTATTTTTTTTAACTTTTTTTGTTTTGAAAACATTAACGGACTCTAGACTGTCATGACATTAAATGAGAATGCTGCCAACCAACAGCAGTAATTTCTTTTCTGTGTGTCTGAGCTTCATGAAGTCGAGACCACACAAGATTCAAGCAGTGGAGAAAATGGCAACAAAACACATTTCGCTGTAGCAATAGGTACAAATTACAACAAAATAAATATAAGAAGAAGCACAGCCAGAGGGGACTGATTTCTTTTTCTGTTATGTCTTTGCAGTGCTGCAGGTCTTCTTGAGAAAAACTTGGAGGTGCATCTTTAGTAGTCTTGACAGTTTAAAGGAAACCATGCCTGTCCTTTTACGATGCCCAGATGTCAAATGCAGTTTCAAAATCAAACTTTAACATGTCATCAGGAGCATTGACCAGAAGAGTCATTAGATGGTTCACATTCCAGATTTTAAGAAAATTCTTCTCAGCAGTCCTTAATGTTGTTGTATGCACTAAACCCACGTTCACACTCCACTGACGTTGATGGGGTTGCCAGGCATACCGAATATAGTTTGGACATGTTTGGCCACGATTTCTTGTTTGGGACTACCACTTTTACATTGAATGCTTCAATAGTGGAATCTTTGTGTGCCGAGAATAATCTGCGTAATAACGACCATTCCAGTTTGGTTTCATCTTGGTTAACTGGAAGGATGTTAGTATGAAGTCTTTCTTTAAGGACACCATAGTGAGCAGTAAGGTTCTCAATCTCCTGTTCTCCGTATCTATCAATGTTTTCATGTAGTGCATTGCATGGGTCTAATACCTTTCAGTTGACCAACATTGTCTCTTCTGGAAAGTAACTTTCAAGTTGTTCAACTGTTGACTGTGTATAAGAAGTTTGCAGATTCTTGAACTGTTCTATCTGTTCCCATGTATCTAGCAGTGTATGTGTTCTAAATATAGATTTTCTGTCCTCTGGTGGTTCATTTGGCACCTCTGATTAAAAAAAACTTTTAAGTGTGGTCCTGGATTTTCAAGCGGTGCATGGAGTGCATCAGTGGTGCTAACAAGCTGCTGCCTTGCCTCTGAGATGATGACAGACCGTTTTTGGAAAAGTTTCGAGAGAATTGCAAGAAGACCTACTGCATCAGCCAGAAAGAAAGTAGTGGCACTAAAATTTGAAAGTCCTTTTTTTTTTTTTTTTTTTTAGGCATGCCATAGCCAGATTTCTCTGATAGTTATCCTCTGCCATTTGTGACAAAGTAGAAATAAGTGAGGCAATGCATGCCTGTAATGCTTGTACAGAATCAGAAAATGAAAGCCATCTAGTGAAGAAAATCTGTTAAAGCTTTACAGCGTGTTCCTGGTGTGGCTCTTTGCTCTGATCAAGTATTTGACAAAATTTGAACTAGTACTTTATTAGTTTTCCAAGCGGGTTCACAGTGGACATATAACTGACCAGATACTGCTGTTGGTTGGCTGCCTTCTCTGATGCCAAGGCAAGTCTGTGCAAGACAGTGAGTGGCAACTAAATATGGATGATCAAGTTTGGCAAGAGTGGTCACACCTTTTTTGCATCCTGTCATTACAGATGCCCCATCAGTTGCAAGTCTATCGGCTTTTTACCTCCTAGGTTTTTATCAGTGATCATATACTTCACAGCATTGTATACAGTTTCTGAATTGCATTCTGCAAGCTCAGTCACACCTAAAAATTTGGACTGAACATAACCCTTGCTGTCAGTGAATGTGATGTATACCATGAGTGTACTCTTGTTGGCCACATCTGTTCCCTCATCAGTTTGTAAAGAAAATATTTGATATGGGGACTCCTCCAGTTCCTTTAGAAAAGCATCCTGCACTGTCTTACATATTGCTTTGTAAAAGTCATGGATGGATTCAGAATGTGTGTAGATGCCTGTGCCTTGGAGGACTGACTGCTTAATAGGTGCCTGCATAGTGGACTCCTGTGTGGAGAAAGAGAAGAAAGGAATTGAACAGTGAGTTACTGTGTAACGAGACCCCCCCCCCCCACATGTAACTATTAGCGAGACTCTGCTGCAGTAGGCTGCAGCTTTTATTTTATTTTTTATTAGACTAGAAATGGCAAGAATACTGTTAGACTTGCAGTTGATGACGTTATGATTTGCAGTCACCCTGTCCCCCCAAGACTTCTAATAATACGTGAAGCGAGACTTTATTTTGTTTGGAGCGAGACTTGATCTTTATTCGAGATATTTATGGCAGACAAAAATACTTACAGAAACTTTTGGAACTGCAGGTTCACAATGCATGTTATGATCTGCTGTCAGTTTTGCCCATGTAATAAACACTTTGCATCTCTGCCATGGTGGCACTTATCACTGATGAATAAGCTGTGCTCACAGCTTTTGTCATTCCTTTTTTCCCCTCTTTCAGCCTCGACTGCAAGCCTTATTAAAAGAGAGAAATATTTTTTAAAACTGCGACAATTAACAGATTTGGAAGACAACGGGAATGGCAAACTGGTGGCTGGGGCATCTGTAATGATATGAAACTCACTTGTGATCTTTGGACACCTGCTGTTTATTGAAATCGTCAGCCTTTGGCTTATGGGTTGGTTTTCCTTCTTTGAAAATATTTCTTCGGCCAGTTTCTTTGCAAATTCTGCGATAGGATAATGCAGCTTCTTTGTCGTGAATGAGCCTGGAGTAGGTTTTATACCATGAATCCTTAATTTCCCTATGGCTGTCTCTGTCATAAACTCTGGTTTTCTTGCTTGCAATTTGAGAGTGGGTGGTGCTGTCCATTGCTACAGAGGTGCTGCGACGTTCTGCAGTGAGTTCTGGCTCAGTTTCAGGGACAGGACTTCTTGATCTGGGTCTTTTGAAAATGTCTGTTATCTTGCTTTGTTTTACTGTGGCCGGCACCCAGCTAGTACTGGGACTCTGTTTAGCAGTGGTTTCAGGATTTGTATGACGTTTTTATTTCGGCAGTTAAGTAATCAATGGCACAGAAATATGTGACACTGGGACTCAAGACGAGATGTTTGCACCAGATTTAGCATAGTCTTGTTTGACTAAGACAGTTTTGATGGCACAAGAATATATTGTGACACTCAATACAGAGTTGTTTGCACAAATACTTTGCTTAAATTTAGACAGTTTGATGGCACAAGAGCATATCACCGCCCAGCAGTCAATACAGAGTTGTTTGCACAAAGTGCGAGTTTAGACCGTTTGTTAGCACAAGAATATATGTGACACGGTGAGGTCAATACAGTATTGTTGGCACAAGACGTCGCTGTCTTTTTGCTTATTTAGACAGTTTGCTGGGCAAGAATATTGTGACAGTTGAGAAATCTGCACAAGATATGTACCGTCTCTTGCACTTACTCAGACAGTTAGATGGCACAAGAATATATGTTGCAGCAGACTGTCAAGAACTTGTTTGCACAAGATGTATAATTTGTTTAAAGAGATACAGTGGCTGTACACCATCAGAAATCTAAAATATAGTTTTGATATTTGTGTGACTAATAAAGTTTTTGAAAATTAACTTGGTCTCTGAGAGTTTTATTTTACAACGTGCAGAATTCACACACATTCAAGCTTACACACAGATGCACATTTTCATGGGGCAGCTCACTAAATATGTGGTAGAGGGGCACAAATTTGTAGCCAGCAGCCCAGGGTATATGTATACTTCAGCCCTGTAACACGTTATTAGTAGCACAAAAAATAAAACACACACCTATTGCTGCCAGCTGCAGTGTGAGAACTTGCCTTTTGGCAGAGGTGTAATCACACACTAGTATATAAAATACATATTTTTACTTCTGGCTTAGTTTTTCTAATTCTGGCTTTCTGTTTACCAGCTGTGCGTGTCCTTTTAATTATTCAGTCCTCTCCCTGTACATTCTCCTTTCTGCTACTTATCCCTGCCTGTCCAGTTCCTCCACTTATTTTAGCTGCCTCCAGTTCACTTTAGAATAGCCCCCTAGACTCACTCTGTCTGCTCAGTGTTTCATTTCTTATCCACATTCATCATAATCCCCCCTTGTCTGTTCTGCTATCTTGTATCTTTAATTATCTTTTCATTTGTAATTGCAAATTTGTAGTAGTTTGTTGTGCACAGTTCTTTAATGCAGATCTCCTTTATTTCAGGAGTTAGAACTGTATTAATACAGACCAATTTGTTCCCAGATCCACTTATTTAAGTTGACGTTTATTTATACATGGTAAAATGCTGCTTGTCTGCTCTTCTGTTCTATCTACATGTGGCTGCTTCCAGTTAAAATATCTAGAAGCATGCCTTCCTGCTTCTTTCATCTTAAAACGCCCTTACAGTCAGGCTTACAGTAACTCTGTCTCTTTTCCTTCAGTATCTGCCCACAGCCATTCATCTATCAGATTTTGGGCACTGATTTAACTTTCCCATTTCTTGTCTGTCCTTTTTATTTCTTCTATGTTTCAGTAGGCTGCTCCTGCATCTTTCAGCAAATGCACAGTGCCTATCTAAACTTCCACTGCTTCACTTTATCCAGTTTCATTTCTGCATTAAGTTTTCATGCGTTTGTGCCCAGGTCTCCCTTTTTATCAGTCACTCGATGTTTCTCCCATTTTTTTATGCCTCTGTCGTTTCTTTCATGACTCCTCGTTTCTGTAGTGCCCTCCCCTACCTAACCGCAATCTAAATATGGCAGCAAAAGTATTTATTTTATATTTTTATGTGCCAGTAATCGCTGAAAAGAAAAGAACCAAGTGACTCGCTCGCTGCAAGAGCCCGCCCAGCACAGCATCAAACCCCAGTGATTGTATGGAGGAGACGTGTCTTACAAATGCTCCAGTGAGACACGATTCCTCTGGCGCCAAGAATCCAGTCAGCTGGTTGCAGGCTAGCACAGGAATGTAGTCAAGTGGTTCCTGGCGATCTGTACAAGTGCACTGTGGTGCTCCAGTAGGTACTCCCGCGAGATTCAGCATGCTGGCTGGTCCCTGTAGTTCTTCGGCCACTCTCTCTGTAGTCCTCCAGCTCCGTGGTGCGAGAGTGACGAAATCCAGGTCACGGCTGCATTTTTTTTGCCTCTGTGGTGCAGCAGGACTTAATACCTTTCGCCACCTGGCAGGTTTCTTCACCGGTGGCGACGTGGCTAGCGGGAGCGTAGGGGTTAGGTGGGTCAGTTCCTGGTTGCTGGAACACTTCTGTTTCTGGCACCCATTCTTGCAGGAAAACTTCCAGCTTTGCCTCACACAAATTATGCAAAACACAGCAGACAGCAATAATTTATTTATTTTTTGTTGACCGGGTAAGTGCACTAGACAAATCATGCCTATTTTCAGGCATGACCCAGGGAAGGGGGATGCAGATGAATGCCAACTGACCTTGAACCAGATTAAGCTGACTGGTATATGTTCCAAGGAGAATTTCATGTGCTTAAGAAGGCACCTCCAATGCACTTTCAACCTCCCAAAGGTGCATTCTGCCACCATCCAGGCACGACTTAGCCTGTAATTGAAATTCCGCTTTCTTGAGTCACTGTAATCTGGAAAAGGTTTCATAACCCATGGAAGTAGAGAGTATGCCGAATCTCCAATTAAAACTACTGGGACAGGAACCCCTGCAATGACCCTCTCAGACGCAGGGAATAGAGTGCCGCTCTGACTCTTTCTAAAGACAGCAGTTGTTCTTAAAGACTCGAGCATCTTGCACCCGGCCTGGCCACCCAATATTGACATCTTGAAAGCAGAATTCATGATCCACAACTGCCTGCATTGCTATTGAATAATAGTGCTTGTGGTTGAAGTACTCAGTGGCGTTTTCTGTGGGGGCATATAATGGGGAAATGGGTGGCATCAGTCGCTTCTCCGCAGCAGAGGAAGCCCCATTCCTTTTCAAACCCAGCAACATCAGGAATATTGGCAAACCGGATGAATGTAGCATAAAAACAGTCATTATGGCTTGGCAAACGTCACAGACAATCTCACAAATTGTTGACTGCCCCACACCAAAAAGATGGCTCAGGGTGCGATATTCCACATTGGTGGCAAGCTTCCACAACGTGATGGCAACATGTTCGTCAGGTGCCACACATTTACGTAGCTGGGTATCCTGCCTCTCTATGACCTCGTGTAGATCCTGGCAAAGTACACAGAAAGACAGCTCCTCCCCTCATAACTAGCGGCCAATCTCCATCTCCCCCCCCCCCCCCCCCGGCTCTCCAAAGCCTTAGAAAACATAGTGGCAGATCAGCTCACAGAATACTTGGCAGATCAGCTCACAGAACACCTGGCCAAACATGGTCTTGTGTGCATGGAGCCAGCACAGCTTCCGCTCTGGCCGCAGCACCACCACAGCTCTCCTGGAGTTCTCTAACTTCCTACACTCTGCCCTGGAATCGGGCCACCTTGCTGGAGCTGCCTTTATTGACCTCTCCAAGGCCTTTGACATGGTCTGTCACTCTGTCTCTTGCTTGATTCTCTTCTTTTAACTCGGTCTCTCCCAAGGGCCCCTCTCCTGGTTAACTAGCTACCTGTCCTTCAGGTCCCAGTGCATCAAAATTCACAGTACCCTGTCCAGCACTCGTCCTGTTCACTCTGGTGTTCCCCAGGGCATCATACTGGGCCCACTTATCTTTAGCCTATACCTTAATTTGCTCCCCAGCTCCTGCACTGGCAGGGTCCTTCTCTACGTGGATGATGTGGTCCTTTTTGCTTCTCACCCGAAACCTGCCTCCCTCCCTCCAGATCTCTAGCACTCCTTCAGCCAGACTGAGCGCTGGTTCATGGACCACAGATTGGTCATCAATCTAAAAAAAACTAAAACAATGCATTTTGCCCACCACCAAAGCAGGGCCAGACACTCCCCCCTCCAGATACTTTCCAGCTCTCAACATCCCCTTGAACAAGTGTCTTCCTACAAATACCTGGGCATCACATTCAATCCTGCTGTCACTTTTCACTCCCACATCAGCACCCTCTCATCTACCACCAATGCACAGATCAGCCTTCTTTACCGCCATAGGGGCTGCCTACCCCCGAAGCGCTCTGGCTAGCTGTCACCGTCTCATTCCTGTCCCTTGTGGACTGCGGCCTTCCAGTCTATGCAGCTGCGGATAACACTGCGCTCAGTAAGATCCAAATGTTCATCAACAAGGCCTGCAGGATCCTGACCGGTGCTGCCAGACACGCACACACCTGCTCTCTCTTCTCCTTTGCCAATGTGCAAAATTTTGAGGAGAGACTCCTCTGTCAATCCTGCCTACTGACTACAAAATACTTCTCGGTCTCTCCCCTCTTGGGGTGACCTCAACTGTCTACCATGCTACTCCCGCAGTGCCTTCAAGTCCACCGTCCTTGTCCCTAGGGTCAGGATCTCGCTCGCCCAGAGGTCCTTTTGCTACAGGGCCCCTTGCTAGTTCAGCTCCCTCCCTGCCACTATCACCAGCCTCCTCAGAATTGGTCCTTTCAGAATTGCACTCTGGAACCACATATTTCCCACCCGCAGCTGTAGTTGTGCATAATCGGCTGGGCTCCCATGCCTGGTGGGCCCCACCTACCTTGTTGCGCCAGAAGTTAGTCTTCCCCTGGGACAGCTACCACCTCACCACACCAGTGCACTGCTTCCATTACTGTTCTAAGAGCTTAGCTACCACCTTGTATGGGCCAATATATTATCTTGTGTATAACTACTGTTGTCATTACAACCCTGTCTGCACACTTCTAGGGTTGCACCTAATGTACTATTGTATTTGTTCTGTAACTTTGTAATCCTATGATTGTGTCTTTATATCTGACGTGGAGCCTTTGGAAATGAGTCCATGACTCGAAGGATTTTAATTCCGATATGTAATAAATAAATAAAAGAGCCCTTTGACATCCTGAAAATTCCTAACCCACTCATCTTGCCATGTGGTAAGCCCATCATTCCACCACACTGAACTCCTGTGTTTGCACCAGATAACCTTATCCATGCTCAGACCCATGTATGCTGCCCGAATTGTCTGGTACATCGGTAAAATGAATCTCATAATTTTCTGCGTAAAAACTTGCATTCTTTTAAGCTTCCGTCTCAGTACAGCTATCTGCCTGGACAATCTCCGCAATCGCTTGCATTTTAAATAGTTATTGTAATAGGAAGCGATTGACAGCAGAGCTGAGTCACTCAGGAGTTCCATTTGTAAACAACACAACAGACGTTGCATTATGGGTTGTTCAGCGTGGCCACAAAGGATCATGGTAAGCAGCTTTCGGCTGCCATGGGTGATCTACATCGCGCGACGGAATAAAAAAAAAAATTCCCAAATGCGAACACACAAGAACGGATTTGCTGAAAGACATAAGCATGGCATGAAGCACGGTTTTGGCAGTGCGGATGCTGTAAAACGGTAAGATTTAATCCGTTTCAAGAAACAGTTTCTTAACCCATGTTGTGGTGCCCCACAGTGTGAACAGGGCCTTCGATACCTGAAGGGCATTAACAAGATTGACCTTGGGGATCTCTTGCAGAAGCGAAAACAGAAACACTCATGGGCACAGCTCAGGAGTAGAAATTAACCCTTTGCGGTACTTGCACTAAGGTGCACACAGCAAAAAAAGTTAACTGCTCCAGAGTCAGGTTACCGTGCACTGGTAAACAAAATGATAAAAATTGGGGGCAAAAAAACCAAAAAGGATACAGATTCTGGAAATAGTTACGCTTATAACACTAATGTAACTCAAGGCTGCTTCAGCCAGGCAGGGATTAATTCCTCCCAGCGAGGACAATTCCAGAATCCACCCAATAACTTCTCCCCCAAGGCAGTGGGACCACCACCAAGTCCAGTTAAATTCTGCTTTCAAGCAAGGCAGGTGGGTCACACATACAGTCGGGTGGGAGTACAGCAGAGATGGTTATTACAGCACACTGGTTGGTGCGCCACACACGCACAGCAGCAGACACTCGGTCTGCATCAAACCTCACTGCCTTGCCTTTTTTTTTTCTTTGCTTAAATAGGGGTGATCACTGATGTATAAAATAACTTCTTTTTGTTTTTAGATGACTTTAAGGCTAAGGGTATGATATTTTTCTCAGTCAGCCATAACTGTGCTGGAATGCTGTTTTTTTGTCAGCTGTGGAGTGGGAGGTCTATAAAATTACATAAATTTGATTTTCATAGATTGCCCCCACCAAAAAAGACATACTGTGCAGCAGTCAGCAGAGCAGCACAAATCAAACAAGTGGGTGGGGATAAACTCCAGTTGCTGACAGTTTTCCTGTCTTTCTGACTGTGATATTTAGAGGAAAAAAAGTTCCATAGTAAAATTAAAAATTAAAAAAAGTACCCAGTAACTGCTGTGCTATATTTTATAATTGACTTTGTTTTTATATTTATCTGATTGGCACAAAGTCTCTTTTAAAATCCCCTCGAGAGAGGGGTGACACTCCAACTCAACTTCCTTTCTGCTGCTCAAAGTCTGCAATGGTTAGTTTTTACTAAAAAAAAAAAAAAAAAAAATATGAATTTTAAATCCAGGCTTTCAGGGTTCTTCAGAACAATAGTGACCCTGCCTGCCTAAATACAGGTACTAAATATGACTGAGGACGATGGACTCAATTAGCTCAACAGAGGGGAGCTTTCTGCAAAGTATGGTAACACTTCAGTTGCTTCTCAGCAACTACGTAGTTCTGAAACATGCATATGCTTATCTCAGTGTTGCTGTACCACGAGGGTGACAGAAAGACACACTTATGGTACAGTAACGTTGTGATAGCATGTGTGACATGCAAGCAGTACTGACCCTTGAACTCACAACCCCCCTCAACAACCACCACACATGATTGGCACAGGCTGCCTGACAGTCATGGGAAAGAAGCCCACCCCCATTACCTTCACTACCAGTCACCGCCTTGGCCCATGGACAAGCCCGCCTTGCTACTCCTCCTGAGCTCCTCCCAATGTCCTGCCTTCAATTCCTGGCATGTAACCACTGGTTACCATCAGAGTTGGACTGACTTAGATTTTCTAAGGCAGCTCCGTCCTGAGTCCTACTACTGTAAACACCGATGGCGCTCTGAGACACTGACATCTACTCTGAATATTACAAAAAAAAAGGGTTTAAGCATGCAAGGTCTCTCCTATGCCCCTTATGGCGCCAATTATTATTGTGGCCACAAGAAACCAACTACGTGCACTGCAGTGCATACAAGGGAGAAAATTACTTGTACTAGCTTGTTCCCTACTTGCACAGGGAACAGGCTGGGTATGTTAATTTCAACCCCTGGCACAGCTACAAAACAGAGGTGGGGGGTAAAGGTATTGGTACAGGAAGGAGGCCAAGAGGCTTTTCTTTACTGAGAGGGTGGTGGCAGGGTGGAACCCATTGCCAGAGGGTGTAGTTGATAAATCAGTTGGGGGATTTACACCCCTAAGATCCACTTTAGTGGCTCATTTTGCATTGACTTCTGTTTAGTTATGGAGTGAAGAGTTTTTTTTTATTAAAAGAGGGTCAGATAAAGTCAAAGGGAAGGTTAGGGTGATGGGGGGGCAGAGCAGCGTGTAGCAAAAATACATGAGCTCTGTGATGAGCAGACTTGATAGACCTTTGGGCCATCTTCTGCTGGCGTTTTTCGCATGTTCGTAGTATATTGATACATATGTGCAACATTGGCAGTACCATGCAGTGCTAGTGGTCATGGCACCACATACTAACTGAATGGAAGCAGTAGGAGTAAGGAAAGAAAAGGAGTATCAGAAACAATCTGTGTATTTGTTTATTTAAGAGTTTCACCAGGAAGGGCACACTGAGCAACAGGTTGCTTGTTGCGTGGTGCGTCCCGAGGGGAGGATACATATGGATATACTGTACATACATCAACAATCAGCAAATCATCAGAAACATAGGCAATAGACACGCACCAAAATCAGTAAGTCAACAAGCAGGATACAATGCCAAAGTGAATGAAGGAATTGCAAATAATACATAGGAGAGCTACTAACAGTGAACGTATAATTACTAAATACAATATGTATCAACAAGGTGTGATAAGGTTGGTGATGGACAAAGGTTTGCGGGTCCATAAGTGCAAGTTATATTATACGATGGTGTGTGACAATCCTGTAACCTCATTGGCCAAAACATGTCACATGACCATGGGTAAATCCTGCATAACCCATGGCTGAGGAATGGCATTTATAAAAAAACATAATTAAACACATTTTAAATTTATTTTACACATGGGTCCATTGTATAATCACAATAAGGCACTCCAGGGTGTGTTTTATTAGGTGATTTACCCACTTCTTGTGTGGTTAAGTCACTCGGCTGCACCTCGTGACACACCACAAAACGCGTGGGCATATCCCCAATAACCCACACCCTGTTATGCCTTATTGCTTCAGTAACCCATACTGTACTCCAGTACACCATTACAGTACAGTTGGTAAAAACAAGGCACAGTCCTGTGCAGTTGCAGTTCACAGAGAGGAAATTTATGTAAGGCTGAGGAAAGGGATGAGGGAGAGGAAGAGTGGTGAATCTGAGGGAGGGAATTCCACAGTTTGGGGAAGTGATAGAGAAGGCAGATTGTCCAGCAGTAGTTGTGTGACGAGGGACACTTAAAGTGTAGGAGTCATAGGATCTAAGAGAGTAGAGTGGGGCAGGGGGCAGTTAGGGAAGAGCAGAGATATGAAGGTAGAGAGCCAAACCAAAATTTGGAGATGAATTTAGCACCATGGAGGAGGCATTTGTTTTCAAGAGAGGGAAGGGCCGGGGAGTGGTAGAGTTGGCAGTGGTAGGTAAAAGGAGGAGCATCCGGAGCAAAACGACAGGAATGGAAGAGGGTATCCAATCTAACATACTGAAATCCAGCAGAATAGGCCAAATGGTCTGTCTTGTCTGCTCAAAAGCCAGCAACCTAGTGGCTGCCCGCCTCACCACCCCCCAGTCCCCAAGAGTGTCTTCTCTAGATTCAGTTTCCCTTTGAACCTGTCCCACCCCTTCTTGAAGCCCTCCACTGTGCCCTCCTCCACCAGCCTCCCGGGAAGCGCATTCCACGGCTTCACTACCCTCTCAGTGAACAAAATGCCTCCTACGTTCCCCCCTCCAACTTCCACCTATGGCCTCTGGTCACTGCCCCCTTATTTAGCCTAAATAACTCCTTGGTTCCACCCCTATTTATTCCCTTTACATATTTGAAAATCTTTATCATGTCTCCCCTATCCCGCCTATCCTCCAGTGAGTAAAGCCCAAGCTCTTCCAGTCTCTCCTCATAAGGCCTCCCCTCCATGCCCTAAATCATCCTGGTCACTCTCCTCTGGACCCTTTCCAGCAGTGCTATGTCCTCCTTCAGATGAGGTCTCCAGAACTGTACACAGTACTCAAGCTGCGGCCTGACCAAGACATTATATAGAAGGAGGATCACTTCCCTGCTTCTGGACGTAATTCCCCTGGCTATGCAACCCAATATCCTGTTTGCCTTGGTTTTAATTTTTCTAGCTAAGGAGGTCTTAGGAGCAGCACTGTAGACTTTGTTGCAGTAGTCAGATATGGGGAGGATCATCTTCTGGACAAGATCGTGCCTAATCATGAGAGAGAGGCAGCTCCAGTTCCTAAATAGGGCGCCAAGCTTGGGGCGCAGTTTTTTTAGGTTAGTGTCCACATGTCCAGAGAAGGAGAGGTTTTGGTCCAGCCAAACTCCTAGCAAAACTAAAGCAGATGATTTCAGGAGTTGCTCACTGGCTGGCCAGAAGGGCTGTTGCAACCTGGCAAATGCTAAAAATAAGGTATTAGCCAGGGAAAATGTTACGAACATGTTTGCATTGCAAGTGCAGTGTTTCATAACTTAATTTGCATAGCAGTAGGAAAAGTATGTGTAGCATTTTGCAGGTAACCAAACCTTGTGTAAATCAGCTGTACAGTCAGTTTCAGGGAGGGGCATGCAGATGCCACAACTTTGGTTGCTACCATTATATACACCTTTAGGATGAAGCTGTGGGTTGCTGCCACTAATTTGGGGTGGGAGCATATGTGTGGCTGGTGACAGTTGCGCCAAACCTTGGGAATGGGGGCTGTAGACTGCTGCCAGCATACCTGTGGTGGGAGCAGTACAGAATGTTTGCATAGCAATTGCAGTGTTACAAAACTGAATTAGAGTGGCAGACTGGCAGTAGGAAAAATGTGTAGTGTTTTGCAGGTAACCTTGTGTAAAGCAGCTGTACGGGTTCAGATGAACTCCGATAGAAATACAGAAGTTGATGGCAGATAAGGGCACTCAGGCCCACTGAGTCTGCCTTGTTCTGTAGCTGTTGTGACCCAGTGAATCCCAGATTTAGACTACTGGTCACTCTCTTAGTGATTTGAGACTTTCTACATTCCTGTCCCATGCCTTCTTGAAGCTGTAATGGTTTCTGCCCCTGCCACCTCAGCTGGCAAACTGTTCCTTCCATCCACCACCCTCTTTGTGTAAAAGTACTTTCTCACATTTCCTCTGAGGCCCCCCCCCCCCTCATTTTTATGTTGTGGCCTCTAATCCTCGAGTAGGTTCTTGTTTGGAAAAGTTCATTGGTTTGCGCTCTGTTTCTTCCTGTGAGGTATTTATAAGTCTCAGTCATGTCCCCCAATGAATACATATTAGCACCTCAGCTTGTCTCCATAGGAATTGTTATGTAGGTCTCCCACCATCTTGGTTGCTCTCCTCTGTATAGCTTCCACTGTATTTACGTCCTACTGTAGATGGGGACTCCAGAATTGGACGCAGTACTCGAGGTGAAGCCTTACCAGTGATCTATACAGTGGTGGTGGGATAGTCAAAGGAGTTGCGCATGTCTGTTGCGCCATGCACAACCAACCAATGCACCCCAGCACAGTATTCAAATGGGAGGGTTGTGCTGCGCAACCCTCTATGCGCCGGGGCGCACCTGTAAAGTATGCGGCACAAGTGCGGGGGTGTGCCTATGCATATGCAGCACATCCCGATATTCAGCCTGGGATGTGCGGCGCATATGCAGGCACAACCCTGCCTTGTGCCACTCAGGGGGATGCAGAGTTGCACCCGTACAAACAGGGTACAAGTCAGGGACACCCACAGGCGGGCTGCCGTATTGCTGGGCGCAACACAGCAGCCTACTGCCGTGGGTAGCCACCCGACCTCCCATAACCCTGGCCCGATGCTCCCCCACGCCCCGTTGCACGATCACAGGCGTGTAGTATAATAATCCCTGGTGGTCAAGTGGACCGCTATCCCTTGCCCAATCGTGGGCATGTATTGTAATAATCCCTGGTGGTCCAGTGGACCGAACACCTTCGCCCGCTCATGACATATATCACACTCACTGGCGGTCCATGTAGTACCCCTCCCCACCCACCCACTGGGTCCCCACCACCCCGCTTCCCCGGTCAGCGGCAAACCGCCCGCCGACTGACAGCATACAGTATGGCTGTATGCCTGTTGAGTCCCACTGCGTGGGCCGGTAGGCATCGCAGACCATGCACTGTACTACCACAGTCCCGATTTGTGAATGAACTCTTATTCACAATTCAGGACTGTGTAGTACAGTATGATCTGCATGCCCATTGGCCCATGCAGTGAACCAATGAGTGGTACAGCCATACTGTATGCTGTCAGTCGGCAGACGGCTTGCGGGTGGGAAACTGCCGCCCGCCACTGACAGGGGAGGGGGAGTAGGGTGGTGGGGGACTTAGTGGATGGGGAGGGGGGTACCACTGGACCGCCAGGGAGTGTGGTACATGCCCGCGAGCGGGCAGTGGTGTTCGGTCCACTGGAACACCAGGGAGTGTGGTACATGCCCGCAAGTGGGTGAAGGTGGTTGGTCCAGTGGACCACCAGGGAATAAGTCAATACATGCCCATGGTCGGGCAAGGGATAGCAGTCCACTGGACCACCAGGGATCATACCAGTACATGCCCGCGATAAGGCGAAGGGAAGCGGAGCCCATTGAGGGGTATGGGGGCATCGGTCCCCGATGGCTGCAGCCTGGCAGAGAGCCAGGCTCAAGTTGCTGGGGATTGGTGCACCACATGCAAATGGGGCCATAATGACACGCAAATGGCCCCATTTGCATCTTGCATGCATAATGGCCTCATTTGCATGCCCAGTGCTGAATATTGCGGTAGATGCGCCTAGTGCAACCACACTTGCACTGGCACATCCACCTGCTCCCCTTCTGCCACTTGCGCTGGTGCAGTGCCACTGCGCACAGTGCCATATTCATTGATGGTGAGCCATGGCACAGCACCGTTGAATATTGCCTGGACCTTGCCCTGGCTCTTCCCTGTTGTGCTGCGCCCAGGCTTGGGTCCCTGCCTGGCATAGTCTGAATATCCCACCCTGGGAGTATAACCTCCTGTTGGTTATACCCCTGCCTATGCATTTGAGCATCCTGCTAGCTCTTGCTTCTGCCTTGTTGCATTGTTTGGCCATCTTCAGGTCATCTGAGATGACACCACCCAGATCCCGCTCCTGCTTGGAGCATGAAATGTTCTATCCCCAAGGTTATACACTGCCCCTGGGTTATAGTCTCCCATATCCATAATCCCTAGACCAGTCTTCCAGTCTTTTTAGGTCCCTTTGCATTTTATCCACCCCATCCAGAGTGTCCACCCTGTTGCAGATTTTTGTATCATCCACAACTGCAAACAGGCAAACTTTCCCTTCCAGTCCGTCAGCAATGTCGCTGATGAACACATTGACTAGGACTGGGCCCAACAACAATCCCTGTGGAACTCCGCTGGTCATCCTTTTCTCTGCAGAACATGTGCCATTTACGACCATCCTCTGAGTCCTATTGTCTAGGCAGTTCCCCACCCATCTCAGTATCATACCCTCTACACCCAGGCTCCCTAGTTTATTTAGCAGCCTTCTGTGTGGCACCGTATCGAAGGCTTTGCTAAAATCCAGATATGCCCATCCACTGCTGTACCCTGATCCACCTCCTTGGTTACCCAGCTAAAGAATTCTATAAGATTTGTTTGGCAGGACTTCCCAAAACCATGCTGTCTCGGGTCTTGGAGACCATTCGCTGCCAGATGGTCCACTGTCCTTTCCTTCGACAGTTTTTCCATTAATTTACATGTTGCTGAGGTCAGGCTTACTGGCCTGTAGTTACCTGCCTCTTCCTTGCTACCACTCTTATGTAGTGGGACCACATCTGCCCTCCTCTAGTGCTCTGGCACCTCCCCCGTCTCTAATGATAGACTAAATACTACTGCCACTGGTGCTGCCAGCACCTCTCTCATTTCCCTCAGTACCTTAGGGTGTTACCCCACAAGGCATTTTTATCGCTGTTAGTTCCCTGAGGATCCTTTTCTCTGAGAACAGACCAGTGTCCTCCCTTCCCTTAGTGTCACTCACCTTTAAAGATGAGCCGTTTCCTTCCCCTTCCTCAGTGAATACTGAAGAGAAATATTTGTTCAGTACTTCTGCCTTGAGCATATCATCCTCCACACACCCTCCTTCCCCATTTTTATGTTTGCTTGCACGCATGTGCAAGAAACATAGTGCCATCATCTGAGTTTTTGGAGGTGTCGCCCATCTTCCAGTTCAGTTAGTGTTTGCAGTCGCGGCTGCAGTTCTCCAATGAACGCTGCAGCTGTCTGACAGCAGTTGAAAATGCAGTGCCGTACAGTTGAAGAGAGAGCTCCGCTTCAGTGAGCAGCGCCTAACACGCAGAGATACATGCACTATGCCCATGCGCCCGCCCACGCACATACTATAGGTGGCCGACGGGTGCCAATCCTTCAGCTCCAGCCCAAAAAAAGTTTGAGGCCACGCTGGGAGCCCACCCCAGCATGGCAAAATTGCAGGGCCGACGGGGTGCTCAATCCCCCATCGGCTCCAGGCCCCCCCAAACATTTTCTAGCTGCCACGCTGTGAGCCCACCCTAGCGTGGCACAAGTCCACATAGCCGGCGGGGTGCCCAATCCCCCGCCAGCTTCAGGCCCCCCCAAGCAAACTTCCAGCCGCCATGCTGGGAGCCTACCCCAGCGTGGCAAACGCCCTGGCAGTCTTCCTTTAAAAAAATGAAAAAACTGTAAACAAACAAAAACATTCCCTGGCGGTCTCCCAGCCCACCAGCACCCACCCACTGCACACTCTGCCTCCCACACCCACCTCCGAGCTGGGCGCGACGATCTTCGTGGACCGGTAACACGTCTGCACTCTTCAAAGCCAACCGCAAACTGAGGAAATGCTGGTAAGCTGTATAATGCAATAAATAAGAGTTTTTTCAACTTTAATGCATATCTCGGGCATTTTTTGGAATTTTGGCACCAAATTTTCAACATGGGGTGTTTGGGACCTCCTCATAAATTCTTGAACTGTCATGGTGTTAATCGGGCCCAAAGGGTGATTTCGCAGTCGCTGCACGAAATCACCTTTCGGGACCGATTAACGAAATGACAGTGCCAGTGTCCATAAGGTGGGTTCTCAAAAAGCCTATGTTTCAAATTTGGTGAAAAAATTCCTAAAAATGACTGTTTCATGAACGTGCGTTGCGCAGTTCCTACGCACGCTCGTAAGTTTGCAAATTTTTAATATTTGTGACTTAGATTTTCAACATTGTAATTTTACCACACCTCCTTATGAGCAGTACAGCTGTCATTTTTCACATGTTGCCCAAAATGTGTTTTCCTGCATGTACCGCACAATGGTGCAGTCGGTGTGCGCAATCAATGTTTGGGACAGATTAAGAAAATCTCAGTGACACTGTTCATGAGCAGAGGTCTTAAAATGGCTATGTTGAAAATTTGGTGAGAAAAGTCCATAAAGTGGCTGTTACAAGTGAGCATTACGCAGTTTCCACGCACCCTCGTAAGTTCCTGAATTTGTAATATTTTCAGTCTAGATTTTCACCAGTGGCATTTTTCCACACCTCCCCATGAACAGTATAGCTGTCAATTTTCACATCCTGTTCAGAATGTGTTTTTGTACCTGTGGTGCTAAATGCCGTAGTCACTGTGCAAAAGCAGCTTTCGGCTAACAAACTGATATTGCCACTGTTCATGAGGTGGGGGTCACCAAAAAAAACATGTTGAAAATTTGGAGCGAAAATACCAACGAATGGCTGAGGCGTTAGAGATTCCGACCATAATGCCCCACCCTGTAGAGAATGACAGCCATCAGGGGTGTGACTTGGGATTCTCGTCTGTAATGCTCATACCATTCCACATCCTGCAGACCAGTGAGAGGCATCGAGGTGTGCCTTGGACTCTTCGGCCCCAAAGTTCACCCCATTCTCCTATACCGCACCCATCTTACCATATTTCCTGATGGAATGGGGTGCGCATAAGGGCCAAAGACCCCAAGGCACACCGTGACACTTGTCGGTGTCTGCAGGGTAGGATGTGTTGAAATGGTGTGGCCATTATGCCTGACAACCCAAAGGCACACCCCAATGCCTGTCAGTCTCTGCAGGGTGGTGGTGGGGTTGGCTTCAGTTCAGTACTTCACTGCCATTCCTATTATGCAGCTCTGTAACTCCTACGCTACCAATGCCAATGCCAGCAAGCAAACATTCCGCATTGACAAATGCTTGTTCAGTCTGACAGTACCCCTTCCAGATTTTTTGCTATCTTTTATGCACCTAAAGAATGTTTTAACGTTTTTTTATTGAAATTGCCAACTTTTCTTCCATTTGTGCTTTCGCCAACCTAACTACCTTCCCTGCTTCTGTCTGTTTTATCTGGTATCTCTCCCTGTCTTCTTCTCCCTGGGTCTGCTTATAAGCCCTGAAGGCCAACCTCTTAGCCCTAATCTTTTCAGTCACTTCTCCAGAGAACCATAGTGGCCTCCTTTTTTTACCTTTGGTTAGTTGCTTGACAAAGATTTTTGTTGCATCCTTAATGGCTGCCGTAATTATCTTCCACTACTCCCCTACTGTTAACATAACTGTGACTCCTCCCTAGGGCTTCCCCAGGGGTCAAAATAACCACCTGTGTTCCTGTCCCAGACACTCAATTTTCCCCAGGGACAGCTAGTTTCATTTCTCTGCTTGTCCCCTGGGACAGACACCAAGTGAAAATGCATTAGCAGGTACTAGGAACCAGGAGATGCTGTCATCTGTAAGGCTGGGCTATGGACATCCCAACATCAACATCAGCAGCATGTTGAGAGATGTCCATTCAACCCAGCATCCCATGGTGGGCTCTTTTGTGAATGTGGCACTTTTGGCAAGCAGCAGTAATGAGCACAGTGCCATGAAGGACTAGACTGTTCGTGTCCCTTGTCATCGTGCACGTGCAGTTGCCCGCCTTCCTTCTACTTTCTGCACTGATACATCATTTCTCTGTGTGCTGTGCTTGCTGTAGCAGCCCAAGACTAGCTGTTGTTCACCGGCAGCAGAGTTTTGGGGATGCAAGTTAAAAACCCTTTTCAGGGCTGTCTACTAACCAAGAGGGGCGTTACTGTTGTAAGGGCTAGAAAACCACATTTGGAAGCACTTTTCAGGGCAGACAGTCAAGGCAGAGAGAGGGAACACCCTGTATTTAGAGTTTACAGGAGGCGCTTAAAGATCTGAGGCAACCATATAAAACCCCACAGCAGAAAGGCTCCAGAGACAGGACATGGAGAGGCTGCTTTAAAAGCCCTTGTCAGGGTTATTGAACAGGGGAGATTTTTAGTGTCCAGGCTATACAGTAATACAGGAGTAGAGAAGCTGATCATCTTGTCTGGGCAGAGCAGAAAGGAGTTAATTAAGGGGCCTTGTGTGGGCTACCATTGTGAGTGGGGGGGGGCGAGAAAACTGAAAGCTCTTATCAGGGCAGTGAACTGGGGGCACACTTGTTATGTCCGTTTAAAGGCTATGTACCAGCCAGTGGGTAATATTTAGTAGCCTATTTTAGGGTACCTTACAAAAGGAACTGTCAGTTACTAAGCCCTTTTCAAGACTCAGTGCCACCCAGGGGGCGAACTAGTTATTATTGGCTGCTATTTAGAAACAGAAATGTAGAATTAGTAAACAAAAATCAACAGGACAGGCATAAAGTCTGTGGGACAGTCAAAATAAATAATGTACCTGCCGGCCCGGTGGCGCTGATGGTTGAGGCACTGGACACCGCACCTCACGCCACACCCGTGACCCGGGTTCGGTGACTGATTCGGGTCGCCGAGAGGAGAAGGACTGAGCGTCCAATGGCTTGCTCTCCTCTGGGGAGGGGTGAGAGCTAGGCCAGCCGCGATACTGCCATCTCCTGGGTGACCACAGGTATTGGCAGTGCGGTCGGTGAAGCAGAATACTAGGCAGGGGCTGACGTCGGTCGGGGACCTGAACGTAGGTGCGTCTCGGCACGCCTCTGTCTCATTGACCTTCCCCGAGTGCTGACAGCAGAGGGGCGGAAGCAGAACAAGGGAAAAACACCCCAGCTGGTCCAGTGACGAGCCCTCCACACCACGCATCCACGGAGGAACCAAGGGCAGACTCCACTGTGCACACTCTCCTGAAGTTCGAGGGAAGTAAGAGGGGAACCTTCCTCACCCCTCCCGGGGGGGAGGGGGTTAACCAGGGGCTCTGGAAACATTGGAGTAGGTGCACTCTAGGAGCAGACTCCTCGGTCCTCGTAGTGGAATGCGAGGATGCTTGGAAGCTCCAAAAGAGGGAGGACAGACTGGGACAATAGAGGAGCAAAAACAGAAAGTAAAAAAATTAATAAATAAATACTGCACCCATCCCTTGGACAGCCATCCCCAAAAAATTGTGTCTAGCCATGGGCTTCCCTCACAAAATCTCCCATTTTGCCATAGTTCACATTTCTAAAGTCTAGTGTTTGTCTTTGTGGGATTTGTTTCAGGCTCAGCTAATATATCAAACCATACTGTCTGGTGATCGCTGTTTCCCAGGTGCTCCCCTACTGTGACTTTTCCCATATTTTCTTTGTTTGAAAACACTAGGTCTGGTATTGCCCCTTCCCAGGTTCGGTTCAAGACTAGCTGGGTTAAGGCCTTCAAGGAAATTTCTACTTCTAGTCGTAGCAGCTGTGTGTAGACTCTAGTCCATTCCCGGGAGGTTGAAATCTCTATTAACCAACACCTCTCCATTATGTGACTTTTTTTTTTATTGAATGTAACATTTCCTTATCCATAGATTCATCTGGAGATGGGGGTCTGTAGACCACCCCTGTATGGATAGCTGTTCCTTTCTCTTTTCTAGCATGATCCATAGTATTTCTTCTTTTCCCTGATTACACTGTGTGTAGTGATTGATTGCTATATGTAAACAGTTGTGTAAGTAGCAGTTGAGCAGTTTTTTACCTGGTGTTGTGTAGGCTACACTGTACCAGAAAAAATGTTCCCTGGTCATAGCAGTAACATAGCTGTGGGGAAGCATCCTGGGCTCTATGGTAGTATTAGGCAAGAGTTGGTAGCTGCTGCCAATGCCATGCTATGATATATGATTTGATTTACTGTTTGAGATATGATTGAGGTTTCATTACTACCATTTAGCAGGAACTACTACTCGGTTGAGGATGCTAGCAGTGAATACTTCCCAGTCCTATAAAGGATCCAGGGCCCCATTTTCAAAAGGATAGTGCAGTGCAGACTGGGTTTGTGCTGTGTGAACTGTGAATAGCGCTGGCTTTCGGGGTGTTGCCCATATTCAGAGGGCACCTTTGCATGGCAAAACCCCAATAGCGCCGGCACGTAGAAATGTGCACTGTGCCCATGCAAAAGAGGGCTCCCTCATGCTTATGTGGCATAGTGTAAAATTCAGAGATTTCAGAAGTGCTAAGCGCCCGCTTACGTGGCACAGTTTAATGTTTCTGAAACCCAGCCCTTAACGGTACACAGACAGGATAGGCACTGCACACCCTGTCCACTCACCATAGGGCAAATATATTCCCTGATGTCCAGTCCTCCCCAAATCCCCTGTAACTGAAAGTAAATACCCCTCCCTGGTGTCCTGTGCCCCCCATCCCCTCCTATCCCTTATATAGTGAATGGTAACAACGTCCCTAGTGGTTAGCGGTCCCTCCTACCCCAATCCTTTGTTGAAAAAAAAAAATAAAACAGTTTCATGTTGGAACATTGTTTAACCAGGAGTAGCACAGTAAGCCAAAGCTTGTTTCCAGATGCAACCTAGGAGCACGAGGAAGTTAAGTGACTTGCTCAGGATCACACAGTATGCACCTAGGAGGCTGTGGGTTTCAAACCCAGATCTCCAGCTCAGAGCCTAGACCCACTGCGCTACCCGATGTCCCCTGTATGCTTAAATAACTGAACTCCCTGTTGTCCAGTGATCCCCCTTCCAATCCCCATAAAACCTAAAATATACGTCCCCTCCCTGGTGTCTAGCTGTCCCCCTCCTCGTCCCTGATCCCATGTATACGAAACTGTCAACATTGCCTGGTGTCCAGTGCCCCCCAAAGCCCTGAGGCACTCCATCCCAGCAATACCCAACAGTTGCTGGTGTCTGGGGACCCCATACCACCCCACCTTGGCAGGTGGTGCTCCACCACACTCCCCATCCCATCCTGTAGCCAGCACCCAGTACAGCCCTCCGCTTTCCACCATGGCCAGCCACCAACTTAGCTGTCAAGGAGTGTATACTGTAACAGCTGATTGTACAGTATGCGCTCCTTGACAGCTTAGTCAGTGGCTGGCCATAGTGGAGAGCGGAGGGCTGTGCCAGCCACCTGCCCGGGGTGGATGTGGGAGTGGGTGGTGGGACACTATCTGCCGGGTGGAGGGGTCCCTCAGACACCAGGTACTGTTGAGTATTGCTGGACAGGGTGCTCAGGGATGGGAAGGGGAGACACTGAACATCAGGGCAATGTTGACGGGATGGGAGGGGGCTGCTAGACACCAGAAGGGGATGTATATTTTGTGTTTTACAGGGATTGGGAGGGGGGCCACTGGACACCAGAGAGTTCTGTTATTTAAGCATACATGGGGGGAGGGGGACCACTAGCCACCAGGAAACTGTTTTAGATTATGCATCAAATGATTGAAGTTTGAGAGGAGGGGACAGCGGCCCAGCACAATCTGGCCATTGTGCGGCATGCAAATGAGCCCATAATGAGCATGCAACAGGCCTGTTAGCACCATGCATGCCCAATGGACTCATTTGCATGCTTGGGCTGAATATTGCCCATAGGGGCTGCAGCGCTAACCAGTGTATGCCATGCTTTACCTGTACAGGGAATCTTCGGCCCCGCACTCTGGTAGTGTGGCGCATAGCATGGCGGCTGATTGCTTTGCGCTGTGCTGCAGTGGCCTGCCATTCAGACAGCGCAGTCTGTTCAGATTGCGCTGTTTTAATATTGCGCCCTATTTTTTGCGTGGGGCACCTGTTTGTGCCACACAGCCAGCCGGCTCTGAAAATGGGGTCCCTGGACTCCTGCTTGGCCCCCCCCCCGGAACTGTGAATAGTACACACCACTACCTGCTACCAAAATAAATATGAATCTACAACTTCTGTATTGCATACAGAAGTGTTTTCCACCATGTCCTACATTTCCTGTCATCTTCATGTCCTGTCCTCACAGTTATAACTAGAGAATGTAGTTGTAATTGGAGGATGACGTATCCACAGACACGCATACTAACTAGACAGACAGAAAAATGATTGGCAGGCAGGTGGTGCTCCTTCTCTATATGTAGCCTGCTGTTCCTGCCATTTGAGCCAGTCGCTGCTGCCTCTGCGCGACGGCGGCACATGGGCACTGGCTCACAGCAGTTGTCCCTTGGATAGATGGTCTCTTTTTGATGTTCTCTTAAGCTTTTCTGTTTAATCTTTTTTCCTTTTTTTGGATCTTAGGTTTAGTAGTGTACTGACAACAATCTATGACTTGCATTTATGTACTTCAGTGTATTGCACTGCAGCATTGGTTAGTTGGCAACGCCGTTCATCATATAACTGCTTAGCTTTCTGGCAAAAATATCAATATATCCATTTTTCTTTTCATTGATTTTAATTTCTGAACTGAGATATGTGTCTTTGAAATGTGTTAAAGTTTCCACTCTTGTGCGACACCCACCATGGAAAAACTAAATAGCATGGTGTGGTGGTGTTATGTTTAGCATCAGAAACGTATACTACCACCATGCTTGTATGTCCAAAGATTGAATCTAGTTTGAACAGTTAAAAAGTAACCTCAACAGAAGAGATTATTTCAAAATTGGCTAGTGGTGGCCATATTGACTTGAATGATTAATTGCAAAAGCAGTAATAAAAGTGGTTTTGAAACATGCCTGAGGGAAATAAAAATACATTGATGAATTTTTATTTTATTGAGTTTTTGTTTACTGGGTATGTGCCCTAGCCATGAACTGACTATTTTTAGGCACGATCCAGGAGAGTACAGCAAAGAACAGTGGAACGACAGCACACATGGGTACATACGAAATTTACCAGTAGATAAAGGCCTAGAGGTCTATCAAGTCTGCTCGAATGTGCAGCTAGCACCCCTTATTCTGCAGCTGCCCTTCCCTTCATTAACCCTCCCCCTTGTCCTGTCCCATTCTCGTTTGAAGCAGTCCACTGTTCTACTGCATACCACTTCAGCAGGTAACGCATTCCACCCAGCCACCACCCTCTCTGTAAAAGTGTCTCCTCATCTCCCTCCTGAACCTTCCTTGCTCCATTCTCATATCATGGCCCCTGGTGGCCCTCCCTCTTACTTTGAA
The DNA here is from genome assembly GCA_016271365.2 of Neoceratodus forsteri. Taxonomy (NCBI): domain Eukaryota; kingdom Metazoa; phylum Chordata; order Ceratodontiformes; family Ceratodontidae; genus Neoceratodus; species Neoceratodus forsteri. The sequence goes on along the minus strand of CM028132.1, from coordinate 200,000,434 downwards.
CAGCCCTCTGTACCCGTCTTGTTTATTCCTTTCATGTATTTAAAGGTTTCAATCATGTCACCCTGTCTCTCCTCTCCTCCAGTGAGTACATGTTCAACTCCTTCAACCTCCTCTCGTATGATAAGTCCCCCAGCCCCTTGATCATCTTTGTCGCTCTGCGCTACACCGCCTCCAGTAACGTAATGTCCCTCTTCAGATACGGACGCCAGTACTGCACGCAGTACTACAGGTGTGGTCCAGGTACAGTAATAACAAGTAGAGGAATACAGTAAAGCGATAATACAAGAATAACAATAAGTAGGAGTTACAAAATATTGGCAAACATAAGACAAATAATGGCATCAAAGTTTAATAATAAGTGCAGGAGTCATGGGTTCGACCTGAGGAGAGACAGGGTTAGGTCTGAAAATCAGGTTATTGGGGCGAGAGAGAGAGAGAGAGAGAAATGAGGAGATGATCAGCTGTAACAAGAAAGATGGGTAGAAGGAGGTGTTGATATGGAGGAAACAATCTAAGAGTAGGAGGAAAGATGTTGAGAAAATTGGGGTCAGCAGGTCTAGGGTGGTTTGAAACAGGAGCATTTACAGGACAGGATTAGGTGATTACGATATGCCTTCTTGAAAGTAACATGGGATGAGGTCTGGCGAATGTTTAGTGATAGGGAGTTCCAGTGTTTGGGGGGGGGGGGGGTGAGACAGGCAAATGCACTTTAGAGGTAGAGTGCCTGGGGACGAGAACAAAGGCAGAGACTGCCGAGCGAAGGTCATAGAGGGATGACTGTGTTTGAAAGAGACCCGCAAGGAATTGAGGAGTTTGTGATCTGATAATGCTGTCAATTATGGATCCAAAAGCATAAGACTGATACTCGTGGGGTGGAAGCCATCCAAAGTCGAAGTAGAGGGTGCAGTGGTGTTTCAGACGATGGGAGGAGAGTGCATACAGACAGATGTTACTGTAGGTGACATCCCATTTTCGAAGACTGGATTTGCTTGCTGATGTATAGGTGACAACTCCATAGTTTAGTGAGGGCAGTAGAACTCCACGGGCTATGGCAAGTCTAGCTGAGTGGGTGAGAGCATAGCTGGTTCGATAGGCAATACCAAGTTTGGTATTTACTGACTTGCAGGATGTGGGAGTCGAAAGTTAGTGAGGAATCAAGCGTGTTACCCAAATATTTAAAGGAGCTGACCACCCCAATGGATTTACCACTTAAGGTGGAAACTTTAAAATCGTTTTGGGCTTGTTTGAGCTTACAGCTTGAGCCGAATAGCATAGCCTGGGTCTTGGATTCATTTAGGTCAAGTTTGTGAGAATTCAGCCACTGTTGGATGAGTTGAAAGTCATGGGAGAGTCGTTCATTGATGTCATAAATGCATTTGGCACTAGTGTACAGGACAATATCATCCGCATACTCTCCGTCACAAACTTGCCTACCCTGTTGCCTGCCTAGCTTTCAAGTTTGTTTGCCTAAGTCCCCCTCCTCATCTCAGAGGACTTCTTTCCCCCAGAACTCATACCAGAACCTTGCGATCAACTGCAAGTCACCCTCTCGTCATCCCTGGAACGCGCTCAAACCCTGGCAAATGCTCCTTCAGATTTGCTGCCCCTCACCTATGGAACTCCCTACCACCTCGCTTGACTAACTCATCACCCTCTCCCAGTTCAAAAATGGTCTGAAAGTACATCTTCTCAATCTCAGTCTATGCGGATGTAACCGTTAACCCCCCCGACCAGTCCCCTGGCCCGCTGCACTGCTCTGTACTCTCCCTTTGAATTGACATGTAACGCTAAATGTGGACTCAGGTTCCGCCAGTAATCAATGTACATACTGTATAATATGTGAGGTCTAAACACTCTGTATATACATGGAGCCTATATGAGAACCCCTCTGCTTCCCTTATATAAATATTATCACTGTACTATGGTGTTACCTATGTGAACCCTTCTGTTACCCTTGTATAAATATTACCACTGTTCTATGGTGTTACAAATGTAACTAACTGTATCTATCGTTCTGTTGTGTCCTTTCTGTAACTAATTCCGGGTCGCCCCTGAAAAAGGGACCATTGGTCTCAGTGGGCTTACCCGGTAAACAAAATCTAAATAAATAAATACAGCAGGGAGGCAGTCTGCGACAGGTTAGAGTTGATATTGTTTAGGAAAATAGAGAAAAGTAGTGGGCCTAATATAGACCCCTATGTTAATTTTAGATGTATCCGAGGAGGTAGAGTTATATTTTACGAATTGAGTTCAGTCTGATAGATAGCTACTTTTACTACATTAGAGGAGAAACCAAGAGATCTGAGTACGGCAACGAGAGGAGCATGATCCACCAGATCAGTGGCCTTGGTCTTATCGATAAAGAAGGACCCAGTAAGGAGAGCAGACTCCATGGCCTTAAGGACATCAGAGGTAAGCTTAAGTAGGGCAGTTGTAGTACTGTGTCCCTTACGGAAGCCATGCTGAGCTGGATTTAGGAGGTCATTTTTAAGGAGAAATTCAGTAGTTTGGGTAGCTACAAGTTTTTCTAGAATTTTACTAAGAGCTGACAGGATTGCAATAGGCCTATAATTGAGTGGGTCTTTGGGGTCATCTTTTTTGAGAACAGGGGTTATCCTTGCCATCTTCCATATATCAGAGACATGATTTTGACACAGCGAGAGATTAAAGATCTTGGTTAGGGGGGCAGCAATGAAAGGGGCAGCTAGTTTTAGTAACTTGGGTTTGAGATTGTCCGAGCCCACTGCTTCATCCTCAGGTACATTATTAAGTAGTTTTTGTACCTCCTGGGATGAGACAGACTTGAAATAGAAGGTTGGATGATTAATATTTGTAGGAATATGAGGGGACGACTTAGCAGGGGAGGAGGAGGTGTATTTTGTTAGGTCAGAGAATTGATTATTGAAGAAATTAGCTGTGGTGAGGGGATTGTTGCAGTGGACACCATTGCGAGACATGTCATTGGGGAGTATAACGTGTTTGAGCCCATAAAGAATTTAATGTGGGACCAGAATTTCTTTGAGTCTCCATAGGAATTGGTTAAAAGATCTTTGCAATAAGAGCTTTTGGCCTGTTTGATATCCTTTTTACAGGAGTTACGCAGGGCTCGGTAGGTGTTTAGATCTGCTGTATGGCCGGATCTCTTGTAGTGGATCCAACTTTTATCTCTTAAACGTAGCTTTCTGAGCAGTCCGGATTTTAACCATCTAGTTTGCCTGTTTTTTATCCAGGGGTGTCAGTAATATGTAATTTCCAAAAATGGTGTGATGACATTTTCTGCTGACCAAGTACTGCTGCTTGAAGCACTTTACCTCCATGAAAATGATATATTGCATCTCATGGGGGCATCCTGCATGCTACTGGTACAGTGCAAATTTCAAATAAATACATTTTATATGGGTTGCCCCTGTCAGAAGATTCCTTTCCCTTGGATGCTTTTGATGCCGTTTATAGCCTTGCAGCTGTTTATACGACAGTCCGTGGTCCATAAAAAAGTTACTGGGATGTCCACATTATTCAAAAGTCAGCAATTTGTACACCATTGGTATGGGTTGAGTCAGGGACTTGAGAGAGGATTTCTCCTTGCTTGAGCTGGAATTCCTGTACCTTTTTCTTTCTATGTGCTGCTTTTTAAAACTTTTTTTTCCTGCATTATTTTTCTTCACTCTGACTTGCCAGTGCTTTAAAAATTGTAGCGGTTTAGAGGACCAGGGCTCCTTTTTCAACATGGTAGGAAGTATGCTGGTTTAAAAAAAACACACGGCCCATATAAAGGGTTCCAGGCATACAGATGCTCCATGGTTAACAGTGAGCACTATATTAAAGTACGGCACTCACTCTGTGGGTAAAGAAGGTCCCCATTCTCAAAGTATTTTTGACATGGGTACGTAATAGGACTCTGTTCTGCGAATAACACTCATAGCATTATACATAGAAACATAGACACTGTCGGCAGATAAGGGCCTATGGCCCACCCAGTCTGCCCACTTGAGCTTATAGTTCACATTGTTTTTCTAGAAGTCTATTGCTCCTTACCCCTGGCCTTCAGAATTCCCTTATGTCTATCCCATACATTCTTAAATCCTGTGATTGTTTCAGCCCCCACCACTTCCTCTGGCAGGGTGTTCCACTTCACCACCCTTTCTGTGAAGAAATTCTTCCTCACGTTTCCTCTGAATCGCCCTCCCTCCAGCTTCATCCCATGCCCTCTAGTTCTGGAACATCTTTTTCACTGGAAAATAGAGTATTCCTGCATGCTGTCCCTCCCTGTAAGGTACTTGTATGTCTCTATCATATCCCCTCTGTCGCTCCTCTCCTCCAGGTAGTACATAATCAAGTCCTTCAGCCTGTCCACCTAGGACTTGTGATGCAATCCCTGTACCATCTTTGTTTATAGACTGACAATTATTGAAGGAGTGGGGAAAAATAAAATTATATAGCAGCTTGTATAAAAATATTTTCAGAAAATTTTAAAATGGCATGTGACTTTACTTAGTGCGTTGTTAAAGGAAAACTGGAGCCTCTGCAAAGCTTACCCTCTGGTTTAGCTTTTGTAAGAAAAGCGGCTTTTTTTCTCATGCCGCAAAGTAGTTTAATTATGAAGAGTCCGCTACCCGAAGTATGGCGGATGCTTGGCACCCATTAATCAGCGCGCGCCACACCTTACAGTTAATGGAGCCGCCCAGCATCTGCCATACCTCCGGTAGCAGACTCTTCATAATTGTTGTTACTTATGCATGAGAAAAAGCCGCTTTACAAAGCCAAAACTGAGAAGCTGGCGGGCGAGCCCCTTCAAAGGACAGTTTTCCTTTAAAGAGCTACTGACATCTCAAGGAAAACTTTGAAAAACATATTTAGGTACAATTCAGCTTGCATGTCATCTATAGTTTATATATTTCTGTTTCTGTTATTTATTACTGAGGAAATTTGCATGAATATATGATCTTTAACCTGTAGAGTTCTCTTATAGTTCATGTGCCTATGTAGCTTACTCCGTACTTCAAGTTACAATCCTCTGTTGTGACATCACAGTCTGTTGCCATGAGAGAAACTGTGATGTCATAAGCAGTGTATTATGACCTCAGGTAGGGAGAATGCAGTAGGAATATATGAACTGTTCAGGAGCAAAGACTGTTTTCTTGCAAATGACTGCAGTAATAAATAATGGGCAGGAGGAATTCAGAACCAATGTCAAATACAAGCTGAACTGTATCTAAATATTATGTTTTGTTAAAGTTCTCCTGAAGGTGTCAGCTGTTCTTTATAGGGAAGAGGGAATCCTTGCATCAGTCCTAATTCATATGCGTTTGCCCGCTGTTCTCTTCCAGTGTCTTTCTTGTTTTCTGTCTCCCTTGTTGTTAGTCGGGCGATGGCTTTGACTTGACTGAAACAGAGGGCTAGCATATTAAAAAATACTTTGTTAAAAGCCGCAGATATCACTTTCTATGGAGCACACCCCTGCTTTCTCCAAACTCTGACATCACAAAACGTTGGAGTACTGAGGCTGAGTGCTTATACCAAGAAAGTGCGGCAGGCTCCTCTGGACAAATTTATGATCCCTTCCTCCTCTGAAAAGGCCAGGAATAAAAATCTTACGTTTGTTTCCCATCAGATACCAAAAGGTAAGCCTTCCACCAGGGTTTGGGGTGGGGGCACTGAAAAAGGCGTTCTTTAAAGCAAGTAGCCAGTTAAAGGTAATAATAAAAGTACCGCACCAGTGAGATTTGCTTTTCGTTATTTTTTTATTATGGTTTACTTATTGGCATAACCCAACTCAATAGAGATGAATTGTGTCATTTTCAGTGGAGCTGTGCTGTGCAGTTGTATGGCACAGAGAATGGAAACACTGGGAGGTCAAGTAAATTGCTCTGCTTTAGTGATATGAGACAGATTCCTAAGGAGGATTCAAACAGGAGGAGAGAGGTGGTCGTGCCACTGTATAGAGCTCTGGTCAGGCCACACCTGGAATACTGTGTCCAGTTTTGGAGACCACACCTCAAAAAGGAGGTTGACAGGTTAGAAACAGTACAGAGAAAGGCAACAAATATAGAAACAGAGACTTTGATGGCAGATAAGGACCGCTTGGCCCACCTAGTCTGCCTATTTCCCTACCTACTGGATAAGCTGCAGATCCTAATTTTACCAAAGGTCTACTTCCTCCTACCTCCCACTAGACTTGCCTTATGTCTGTCCCATGCATTCTTCAATTCCCCCACTGTTATTGACCCCACGACCTCCTCAGGAATGCATTCTATGCATCCACCACTCTCTCCATGGAAAAAATACCTCCTCACGTGGCCCCGGAGTCATCCCCCCTCTGTCTTCAAATTATGCCCCCTTGTTCTTGCACATCTCTTTTTCTCAAATTGAGGCAATTACTATGCTTTTTATATGCAGTTGGAAAGGCAAGCGGTATGCTGGCGTACATAGGGAGGGGTATCACAAGCAGGAGAAGGGCGGTGATAGTGCCCCTATACAGGTCAACAGTCTGACCCCACCTAGAGTATGGGATGCAGTTCTTGAGACCTCATCTACAAAGGGATATTGGTAGAGTAGAAAGAGTCTGAGGAGGACGACCAAAATGGTGCATGCTATGCAACATAGGACATGTGAGGAGAGGATGGAGGAGCTCAACCTATATCCACTGCAATCCGGGGGGGGGGTAAGATTATAACTTTTCAATACCTGAAGGTAATTAACAAGGTGAGGGAAGGGAGTATATACAAGAAGAAAGACAATCCAAGAACTAGGGGGCATAGCTTGAAGCTGGAGGGCGGTCAGTTCAGTGTAAATGAGAGAGGGCACTACTTCCCTGAGAGGGTGGTGGACCCCTGGAATGGGCTACCGGAGGCTTGGTTAAAGCATCAACAGTGGAGGGGATTCAAGAGTGCAGGGGATAACTACATGGGTTTAAACAAGAGAGTGAGAGAGACCCTGACGGGAAAGAGGGGCTGGGAATCTACGGGGGGGGGGCACGGAAGTGGGGTGTAGGGTGGTAGAGTCAGGGCTACCTATGGGGAGGGAACAAGGGCAGACTAGATGGGCCAATGGGGTCCTTTTCTGTTGACAGATTTCTATGATTTTCACCGTTAATTACCACTTTCACGTGCAAAGCTGCTAATCAGTTTTTCCCAGCTTATTTAATACCCTGCTGCTCCACAAGGGAGGAGACAAAGAGCAACCAGGAAACTATAGACCCGTTAGTCTTACCTCCGCAGTAGGTAACCTAATGGAAACACTAGACAAAGAAGACCTAGTGGACTACATGGAGAAAAATGGACTCCAGGATAGTAAGCAGCACTGGCTCGTTGAAGGGAGGTCTTTTCAGATCAATCCTATGGTAGTCCTTGACTTGAGAACTAGGACAGGGGACAAGCAGTGGATTTGCTGTACCTCGGCTTCAGCATGATGTTCTGCAGAAGAAGTCAGAGGATCTGGAAACAGTGAAGGATCTAGTTAGATGGGTAGGAAGCTGGATGGGAGTGACAGCAGAGGGTGGGGGTAAATGGGGCAAGATAGCCGAAAGAAAGGTCACGAGTGGGGTGCCACAGGGTTCAGCCCTGGGGCCGTCCTTTCCTGTGTGTTCATCACTGACATAGGAGAAGGAAATACAAGGCAAGATGTGTTTCTTCACAGATGACACTAAGCTCTGTGGCAGGGTAGACAGTGAGCAAGGGGTTAGAGAGCTGCAGAGAGACCTGCAAATGTTAAAGAGGTGGTTCAAAATATTTGGCTCTTGTAAGTCAGTGCCAGTGCCAAAAAGTGCAAGGTAAGATGTACAACGGAGAAGAACACCAGGAAGGAATATTAATGGAAGGCACACTATCACTGAGGAAAGGGGCCTTGGAGTCATCATAAGTGACTCCTTAAAACAATCTAGCAAATCTAACAAGGCCCACCCATAGCAAGACAATGCAGCCAGGATGTTGAGGGGTATATGGGGGTGGGGTTGGTTACAGTAGGAGGAAGGAGGTGATAGTGCCACTGTGTAGATCACTGATGATGCTACATCTGGAATACTGTGCCCAGTTCCGGAGCCACCACTTAAGAAAAGAAAAAGACAAGCTAGAGACAATACAGCGTAGGGTATTAACCAAAATGATTCAGGGCCAACAGGGCAGATCCTGTGAGGCTTGGAACCCCCTTAGGCCTCAAAGTGACCCTAATTTAAAAAACACATGTTATAATTGTTCACATTCTATAGTGACTGTTAATGCAGCTGTTAGTTTGATTCAGATCCATTTTTTCTTTTAAAAAGTGAAACGCTGACTGCCCACCATACTGGTGTTACCACACCAAAACATGCTGGTTTACATTTCTTGACCAACTCCCACTGCATCTTTCCTGGACACAGGAACAACCATAACACAATCTAGCCACTGATGATGCAATTGCCTTCTCTACTTCCACTGCATAATGAGTGGTTGCACTGTTTGAGGGTGTTTCTAATTTTCAGGAAGTGTGCACTAAGAGTAGTTCAGGGATCTGAAGCAAAACAAAGCTGGGCATAGCTATACATTACCATGCATTTTGGTTCCAGTAAGCAAGGAGGCAGATAAAACAACCAGCAACATCAATGAATTTTAGACGAAGTAAACAATGATAAAATGTGGGTTTTTACCTAAACATAATAGGATGCAAAAAGGTTGACAGTGTCCCTTTAAGGCCCTGAACATGTACTAGCCGAGGACCAGAAAGGGGGGGGAGATATGACAGAGATTTTCAAGCTCCTGAAAGGTATCAACGTGGTAGATTGGTGAAATATTCAGCAGGACAGGAGAATAAAGAACACGAGGACATGACTAGAAGTTGACAGGGGGAGATTCAGGAGGAATGTGGGAAAGTTTTTTTTTTTTTTTTTGTGTGTGTGTGTTTCCCTCCTCTCTCCTCTTGGTGTCCACTCCTTCCGTCCGCTCATTTCTACCACCCCACCTTCTTGGGATATGCCCCTAGAGTGCCTCCTTCTCTTATCTCCTGCACAACGGGGTCTATCCCTTCTCGGTGGTCTTGGATGGAACCGGAACGGCTTTCTTCTAGGGCTGCCGAGAGGTGTTTTTCCATTTTCTCCCCTGTAGTTCCCTACCCTCTGAGACATCCGGTGCTTGGGACGTGCGTCCCGAGTGGTGGCGTGCTGACGCATGCCTTACCTCTCATGCTCCGTCCAACTTCTCACCTCCCCGACTCCGTGGAACGGAGCCGCCTCCATCCCTTACTACTGTCAGTGCTTCCACTGGCTTGAAGAGATACAGAACGCTAGCGCGTTCTTGGTCTCCCACCCCTGAGGGAGGAGAGCATCCACTGGGACGCTTGATCCTCCCTCTCCCCTGCCGACCCCTGGCCACCTGAGTCCATTCCTGATCCCAGGTCGCCGGTGTGGCATCCAGCACCTCAACCCTCAATGCCACCGGGCCGGCCCGGAAAGTTTCATTTTAAAGAGAAAATGGTTGAGCTGTGGAACAGCCTACCTGGAGGAGAGTGTCTGCGTGACCCTTCCTCCCCGATGACCTGGTCTTGTTCCTGAACCCAGACTGCCCAGCAGTGAAACCCAAATCCAGTTCAGATTAACTTAAACGTGTTTAGTTTACTACTAGGGTTTCTGTCAAGCTTGGGGCAAAGTGTCTGACTCAGTCTTGAGCACAGGCACATTTGAGTATTGAAAAGAAAGGAAAAAAAAAGCAGAGCACTTGCCGTACTGAAGTAAAATAATTTATTTGAGCAGATAATGCAGAGCAACAAACTCTCCTACACAGTGCCATACATATGGGGCTTTATCAGGGGGCTAGTGTTTGTGCACGAGTGACATAATTTATACGTACAGATATGCTGTCGTGAATGTGCAAATGCATTTATTCAAAATGCCCTTTTAAAGTGATGTCTCCCACTGACAATACCGAAAGTGAACACAGTGCTGCAGTACATGTGAGAAAGTGCAAAGCTTATAAATACAGTACATCCAGTAGTAAATGTGTAACTCGCTTACAGTGTTAACGATTTAAAAACATTTTTATAAAAGGCACAGTATACTTTATTCCTTTCTTGTCACTGGCATGTAAGTTTACCTTACCAATTCATATTTCTTGTAATACGAACATAAGACTGAGCCAGCAGAAACAGACCACCTGATCTGTCTGCTCGAATTTGCAGCTAGCACCCCTAGTTTACAGCTGCCCTGCCCCCCTTTGACATCCCACTGCCACCCCACACCATCACTCTCCTCTGTTCCCTGCCCTTTTAAAGCTTTTTGCAGATTTACATGATACCACCCATTCTGGTAGTGTATTACATTTTTTTGCTACCACCCTCTCTGTAAAATAGTGTCTCTTCATTTCCCTCCTAAATCTTCCCCCATCTATTCTTAGCCCATGTCCCCTGGTGTACCTCCCCCTCCTTAGCTTAAATACCCTGTCTGCCCCATCCTTGATTCCCCTCAGATACTTGAATGTCTCTATCATGTTCCCCCGTCCCTTCTATCCTCCAGGTTGCACATATTCAGGTCTTCCAGCCTGCTTTCATAGTCTCTCCCCTCCATTCCACATATCATCTTTGTTGCCCTCCTCTGCACCCCCTCCAGTAGCCTGATATCACACTTTAGGTATGGCCTCCAAAACTGCACACAATACTCGATTAAGTACAGCCTTACCAGTGACCTGTAGAGGAGCAAGATCACCTCTTTTCCCCTGGACGAAAACCTCTTTGCTATGCACCCCAGCATTTTGTTCACTTTCGCAGCCACTCTCCTGCACTGGGCAGTGTTGTTCATGGTTCCTGTTATCATTACCCCTAGGTCTTTCTCCTCTTCAGTGATCCCCAGCTTGACCCCCCCGCCCCAAGCCAGCTAATATTCTGTTCTTGGGTTGTTTGCCCAAAGTGCATAATCTTACACTTCTTTGCATTGAACCCCAGCTGCCACCTCTCTGACCACTCCTCTAGCTTGTTTAGGTCCCCCTGCAGCTGCTTCCATCCCTCCCCTCCATCCACCACTACTCCAACCTTGGTGTTGTCAGCGAACAGACTTACCTTGCTCACCACCCCGTATGCAATGTCTGATATGAAGAGCCCAACTAATACTGGCCCCAGCACAGAGCCCTGTGGCACCCCGCTTGTCACTGGCCTTGGAGTTGAGCTCCTCTCTCACCACCACCCTCTGCAGCCTCCCACTCAGCCAGCTTGTAATCCAGTTTGTCATGTTTGCTCTTACCCCTACACCAGTTAGCTTCCCCCCAAGCCATCCATGAGGCACCAAATCATAGGCCTTGCTGAAGTCCAAGTAAAGAACATCCACCACATGACCCTTATCCAGCTCACCTGTCACCCAGTCATAGTATTGCATCAGGTTGGTATGTCAAGACTTTCCTGAAATGAACCCATGCTGCCTCGCATGCTGGAGGCCATTGTCCTTCCTTTAGTATCGTTTCCATGAGTTTGCACACTATAGAGGTGAGACTTACCAGGCAGACGATAACTATGTGGTTCATCCTTTGGTCCGCTCTTGTGTAATGGTACTACATGTGCCATTCTCCAGTCCAGTGGCACACATCCTGACTCCAGTGAGGTGCTGTACAGATGCGCCAGTGGCTCTGCCAGCACCTCCGCCGTCTCCCTCAGCATCCTGGTGCCTTGTCTACCTTCAGTGCCCTCAGTCCCTCTTGGACTCTACTTGCCTCAGTTCTTCCATCTGTCACCTCCTCTCCCCCCCCATCCAAAGCTTCCCAGCCCATGGTGGTAGCAGCCCCCCCTTTTTCTTCTGTGGACACTGAGAAAAAATATTCATTCAGTGCTTCCGTCTACTCCTCCCCTTTTCCGTCCACTCCTCACCCCTTTTTATCCTCACTATTGTCTCCTTTCACTTTCTTTTCTCCCTGATGTATCTGAAAAAGTATTTATCTCCCCCATTAATTCCCTGTGTTAATCTCAGCTCCCTCTGGGCCTTGGCTTCTGTCACTTTTCCGGTCACCTCCCTGGACCATCGTGCATACTCCTCCCTGTCCACTTCCTTCCTTCCCTGTCCTCCTGTACCCCTGGTGCGCTTCCCATTTTGCTCTCACCACCTCCACAACCTTGCTGTTCAATCAGTATGGTTTTCTTGCTTTGCTCCTCTTACTCTCTGTCTTGGTGCAGGCTTCTGTTGCTTCTGTAATCCCCCATTTAACAATATTCCATTTCTTCTCCACGTCCATCTCTTGCCTCATGCCCTCCAGTTTCTCTTTCAGTACTTCCTGCATCCTCCCAAAGTCTGCCCCCCTGAAGTTTAACACCTGAGTAACTGATTTCTCTGGCTCCCCACACATCGTGATATTAAACCACACTATTTGGTGATCGCTGTCAGCTAGTGGGTCCTCCACCTTTATTTCCCTTACTGCCTCCCCATTCGACAATACCAGATTTAAAGTGTTCTTTAGCCTAGTAGGTACACTAACCAACTGTGTCAGGAGACCCTCCTGGATTGCGTCCAGGAGCACTTGCTCCTTAGCGCTGGAGGGGACCGGAATGCTCCAGTCAGCCCCCGGCAAGTTGAAATCCCCCACGATGACCACCTTCCCTTTTCTACATACCTTTCTTATCTGTCCCGCTAATTCCCTGTCAAGCTCCTCAGATTGGGATGGCGGCCTGAATACCACCCCAAACCTCAGTTTCCTACCCCTTGAGTCTTGGAGCTGCAGCCAGATTGCTTCTGTTTTCCTGTCTTCCTCCTCGTTCCTTGTGAATTTGATCCTGTCCCTACATAGACTGCCACCCCACCCCCTTCCTCCTTATGGTCCTTCCTTTATAATTTGTATCATGGGATTGCCAGATCCCAGTCCCGGTGCTCAGCTGCCCACGTTTCTGTGACAGCTGCAATATCCACCCTCCACACTGCTAAGAACACCTGTAGCTCAGCTGATTTGTTGCCTAAGCTTCCTGCGTTCAGCGAGACCACCCTCCCTCCTGCCCCATTCCCTTCACTGGCCTCCATCTCCTCCCTTCTACTCCCTCCCTTTTCGTCCACCCCAAGTTCTTCCCCGCTAGCCTGGGGGTAGGCTGCGACTCCACTCTGTCGGATCCCTGCCTACCTGCTGTCCACTTGCCACCCCCATCTAGTTTAAATCCACCTTTGTTGCAATATACCGCCCAAGTCTTTGCTTTAATACCGCCTTCCCTTCCCCACTCAGGTGCAGCTTATCCCTTGCAAACAGATTGATCTTCCTGGACATAAGTCTCCACCACTCATTCACACTAGTGGGATCTGCGCCGGAGGCACTAGGACCCATCGGGAGCAAACTTTTTGCTGGAGGGTCGGCGCGAGAGATGGTGCAGGCATGGCGCCGAGCGGAGGCTTGCGCGGCAAGACTATCTCGCGACGACCCTCCAGCCGCTTGTTCCTTTTTTCCCGCCGTCGAGTGCGCTTCAGCGACAACGTCGCTCGCCTGTCGGGAGTCAAACTTCAAACTAGCGCATAGTTTTCAGTTTATTTTTTTGTAATATTATCTCGATAGTAGTATTGTTTAATTTTATATTCTGTTATATTTTAGAATTTAACTTATAGTAAAGAAGTCTCGGCCTACTGGACGGAGTCGACCATGAGCAGGTCAGGTGACGGTAGGGAGACTTCGTATGAAAGCTGTTCAGTCAGTCGGGCTGGGTCCGGTCAGCCCCCTTCTCCTCAGCGGGGTTCCGACAATGGTCAGTCCGATGCCCGGGGGGATGGCCCCGCGGCATAAAATAAGCGGTCGCATTCGGCACCGCTCGCCTCGAGCTCTTCTTCGCCCACAGGTCAAAAAGAGAAGGCATCACCGAGGTCGCCTCTGATACGCCTGCGCTACGACGGGTCGGTTATCGTGAAGCTAGTTGCGGTCTCCTCCTTCGGAGTCTCCAACTTCCGGTTTCCGCCATCTTCGACATCAGAGTCCTACCCCGCCTATAGGTAGGGCTCCAGATGAGCAGTTTCATCAGTGGGCGCTCTTATGGAGCGATGGGCTCGGAGGTTGGTTCTTCTGCCTGGCTCGGTTGCCCGGAGCCTTGGGCTCGTCGAGGCGATCAGGTAAGGCGGTTGGACCTTCCTAATGCTGGCGCCTCCTTCGGTGCCAGCGACCTGCTTAGGTGTTTCTCACATGGCTGCACAGGGGCCAGCACCGATGCCCTTATCTCCTGGTTTCTTCCTTCTCTTGCTTTCCAGGTTCCAGGGGTGTCCTCGGCGCCTTCAGCAGTCGCTGCTTGTCTGCACCATTTTGGCGCTGCTGGGTCTTGCCGGTGCCGTCCAGCGGTGCCAGCGAGTCTCGCAGTGCCGCCAGCGTGATGCCGAGGGGTGCAGCGCGAGTGCGCTTGCAGTGCGCGTGCTTCGCCACGTGCACCTCAGCGGCGCCGTTCGACTCCTTCGCCTCCTCGGCGCGGGGCCCTCGGGACTCTCCTTTCTATCTGCTCTTTCTTCCTCTCCTATTTTCCTCCTTTCCTGTCCAAACAGTCCTTCCTGGACTATCAGGAGATGATGTTGAGCCTGACCCAGCCTTCGGTTGGGTGATGAAGTGGAGGAAACAGGATCTTTCACCGCTACAGAGCCTGTGGTCGAGGACCTATCCTTTAAGTCTCTGTTGAGGAACCTGAGATCCACTCTTTCTCTCCAGACTACGGACATCGATCCTGGGAAAATATTAAGACTCCATCAATATTCAGCTCCCAAGGATCGTCCCATTTTGGCATCCCAAGCCTTTTCGGATCCTATTGTAGTCCTGGCAGAGAATGACAAGGTCGTTCTTCCTCAAGCTACTACAGCTCGACCTATTAACAAAGAGTCTCGTAAAATTGATACATTAGGTAAGAGAGTCTTTGCTGCCTCCACTTTAAGTATGCGTATTGCCAGCTATCAAGGCTATTTTTCTCAGTATGAGTATATCCTGTGGCACTCTATGAAACGAATGGTTGAAGCTCTTCCAGATTCCGACTCCAAGTCAGAGCTCCTTCTAACCGTTATCAGAGGTATTGAGTCCAATAACCAACAGGTCAAAGCCGCCATGGACGCTTTCGACACTGCTTCTCGTTCAGCAGCCGCAGGTATTTGTACTCGACGCCATTCCTGGCTGCGTACTTCCGGCTTTACGAATGATGCTCAGCAGCAGGTAATGGCGTTGCCCTTTGATGGCTCGTATCTTTTCGGTCCTCAGGTAGAGCAAGCCCTAGAGGCCACTCAGAAGACTAGGTCGGCCATTAAGTTGGCTAGACCTCCGCCTACCCCCTCTCGGGGGCATGTAGGTAAACGTCAGTTTCATAGTCGTCAGTCCTTTCGAGGCAGAGGAAGCTTCCATAAAAGCCAACCTGCCCAACCTCAAAAGAAGGCGCAGCAGAAAGCGCAGGGGCCTAAAGCCCCCAGCGCTACCTTATGAATTGCCGGCCCAAGTTCCATCCACACTGCCCGAGATGGAACTTTCTCCTCCGGTGGGAGGTCGTCTGATGTACTTCTACAACCAGTGGAAGTCCATAACCTCGGACAAATGGGTCCTTCGGATAATTCGCGAGGGTTATTCTCTCAATCTTTTGAAACCCCAATTGCCCTCCCAAACGACAACCCAGGTTGTCGACCTCTCAGTCAGACCTCCTCACCGCCGAGATCCAGGGCCTTCTAAACAACAGGGCAATAGAACTGGTGCCCCCGCATCAGCGAAACACGGGGTTCTACTCCCATTACTTTCTGGTTCCAAAGAAATCTGGGGGGATGCATCCCATTCTAGACCTCAGAAAGTTAAACAAATTCCTCCCCAGGGAGAAATTCAGAATGATTTCCCTAGGTACCCTGTTACCTTTGCTGCATCAGCACGACTGGCTGGCCTCCCTGGGTATGCAGGACGCTTACCAGCATATCCCCATCCACCCGACCCATTGCAAATTCCTGAGGTTTGTAGCTCTGGGTCAGCATTATCAGTTCAGAGTCCTGCCTTTTGAGCTGTCCTCGGCGCCACGAGTTTTTACAACGTGTTGTGCAGTTCTCGCAGCGCATCTCAGGAAGCTCGGACTCCGAGTGTTTCCCTACCTAAACGATTGGCTCCTAGCAAGTCCTTCCAGCCAAGGCACTCTGGAAGCCGTTCAAACGGCCTCTCACCTTCTTACGTCCATGGGAGTTCTGCTGAATCTGAAGAAGTCACAACTGCAGCCCTCATAGAGGCTCCTTTTCATAGGGACTCTTCTGGACACCTCTTCCGCGAAGGCTTTCCTTCCAGAGGACAGAAGACTCGACATCCTTCAGATGGCCCGTTACATCGGGAGAACTGATGGTCACAGCTCTCTGATGCAGTATATGTTGAGTCTCATGGCGTCCTCAGTGTTCACTGTTCCCTAGCTCGGTTACACATGAGGACCACCCAATGGATGCTCTCCGCTCCAGTGGTCACCGACCTCACCCCCAGTCTTATCCCATCAAGGTGACGGAGCCCCTACGAAGGTCTCTCACCTGGTGGTCTCAAGAGAGCAATCTCCTGCAAGGATTCCCCTTTGCTCCTCTGGATCATCGGATCTCCATCACCACAGACGCATCGCTAATGGGATGGGGAGCTCACTGTCTCTCTCTCCACACTCAAGGTGTATGGACTCAGCTCGAAACTCAGCTCCACATAAATGTCCTGGAGATGAGGCGGTCCTCTATGCGATCCGCGTTGAAGGATGTTCTTTGTCACGAACATTCTCCTTCAAACGACAACAAAGCTGTGATGTATTACATCAACAAGCAAGGCGGTGCTCATTCTTATCCCCTTTGCAGGGAAGCAGTGAGAGTGTGGGAGTGGTGCTTGGAGCACAAGTCTCTAATTCAAGCGGTATATCTGCCGGGTGTACAAAATGACTTAGCAGATCACCTCAGCAGAGCAGGCAGACCTCACGAGTGGTCTCGACCCAGCCGTAGCTGGTCACTGTTCAAGAGTGGGGGACTCCAGACCTGGACCTTTGCATCCCCACTCAGCACAAAACTGCCTCTCTTCTGCTCCAGAAATCCAGGGCCTGGCATTTTCTGTCAGGATGCGTTCAGGCTGCAGTGGACAAAGCGCTTTCTTCACGCCTTCCCACGCTTCCTTTAATTCAGAGTTCTCCTCAAATTCAGTCTCAGGGGACCAAGATGATTCTTATTGCTCCCTCCTGGCCTCGGCAACTATGGTTCTCTACTCAACAGTATGTCGGCAGCCTCTCCGAGACCACTTCCCTTGCAAATCAATCTTTTGACTCAGGGTTCATTGGTCCATCCCAACCTGAGGTCACTTCACCTTCATGCTTGGCTCCTGAAGAGGTAGAAGTGAACCAGTTCAACGTCTCTCATAGAGTCTCAGACGTCCTTCTGGCTGCTCGGAAGCCAGCTACCCGAAAAACTTACACTTCTAAGTGGAAATGCTTTTCTCTCTGGTGTGCAAAGTCCTCTTGGAATCCCTTTTCCTGTCCTCCAGACAAGGTTCTGGAGTACCTTTTGGACCTATCAAACTCAGGTCTCCAGTACTCCACGGTTAAAGTTCACCTTAGTGCCATTTCAGCGTACCATGAGCCGGTTTCTTCCTTGTCTCTGGCTCAGTTGCCTATGGTGAAGAGATTTCTTAAGGGAATTCTGCATACCAGACCCCCTGTTAGACGTCCGGTCGCAGCCTGGGACATTAATCTTGTGCTAGACATGCTCACTCGGAAGCCCTTCGAACCCGTAGCTACCTGTGAGCTAAAATTTCTTACTTGGAAGACAGCCTTCCTAGTGGCCATTACCTCAGCCCGCAGGGTCTCTGAGATACGTGCCCTGGTTACGGACCCTCCGTATACTGTGTTCCATAGGGACAAAGTAGTTCTTCATACTCATCCTAAATTTCTTCCCAAGGTTGTGTCAGAATTCCATCTAAACCAACCTCTGGTGCTTCCCTCTTACTTGCGAACTTCAAAATGAAGGAGAGCGGTCTCTTCATTCCTTGGATGTTAAGAGAGCTATGCGTTCTACTTAGATAGAACCAAGAATTTTCATAAGACTCAGCAATTGTTTGTTTCCTTCAGCGAGACCGGCTGGGTCAGCCTGTCGCTATCAGATGCATCTCATCATGGTTAGTGGCATGTCTTCGACATTGCTATTCCATGGCACAGGTTAAATTAGAAGGTAGAGTGTACGCCACTCTACTAGAAGCGGTCTGCAGGCATCCCTAGCGGAAATTGCAATGTTCCAATTGCAGATATCTGCAATGCCGCCACCTGGAGCTCAGTGCATACCTTCGTGAAAGCATTATGCACTGGATGTTCATGCCAGGCGTCATTCCATGTGACAGAACTATCCTTAATGGACTTCTTCTATGTCCTAGGCGTGTGAGCTCCTGGCTCCCTGCCGTCCTTTTTGGGGATTATCAGCTGGTACTCTCCACTAGGTGTGAATGAATGGTGGAGACTTATGTCCAGGAAGATATGAAAATTAAGTAACTACCGTAATGCTTGATCTTCTTGGACGAGTCTCCACCACCATTCACACCCACCCTCCATCCCCCGAGCTCACGCTGTGTTGGTCTTCACTCCCTCAAATCCTTAGGCCGTGAAGACTTCTTTGCTGACCCTTCTTACACGGGTCGTCTGGACTATCTTATGTCCGTTTTTTTTTTTAGGTTAGGTTTACTCTTTACATTAGTTGCGCTGCACCTCCTTGGTAAAAAATGTACTGAGGCAGTTGGAGGGTCGTCACCGAGATAGTCATTGCCGCGCGGGCCTCCGCTCACGGCGCCATGCCTCGCGGCGCCATCTCTCACACGACCCTCCAGCAAAAAGTTTGCTCCCGAGGGGTCCTAGTGCCTCCGGCGCAGATCCCACTAGTGTGAATGAGTGGTGGAGACTCGTCCAAGAAGATCAAGAATTACGGTAGGTACGTAATTTTCATTTATTATCCCAGGTACTGCCGCAGCTGCCCACAACCCCATACCCCTTAGTTTGACAGTGTTCTGCCAACCATGTGTTCAACTCCCTGATCCTCTCCTTTCTCACTGTGCTTGCACAGGGCACTGGGAGCACCTCAGAGAAGTCCACAGACTCTCCAGTCTCTTCGCACAACCTTCCCACTTCCTCAGTCCTCTCCCTTGTTACCTCCACTGTTACTAGGTTATTTGTCCCCACATGTACCACAATGTGTGTGTGGTTTCCTCCTACCCCTCCTTATGCTCCTTAGGATTGCCTGTCCTGCCTTGTCTGCCTTTAATCCCAGTATGGACTCCACCCATATCCTACTGTGCCTTTACCCCTTGCTTCCCCATCTGATCCCCTTGAGTATGGAGTCCCCCAACACCAGTACACCCCTCTCTTCTTTCCTTGTGCCACCCCCCACCCAGGTTCTCATTTGTGGGGCCACTCAAGACGGTGCTTTTACCATTTGCCCCAGTGTCTTCCACCCTGCCCCTCTCAGTTGAGAACTCTTCCCCTCCTCCTCCTATTTGACTGCCAACCTCTCTCTCCCCCCTCCTCACCTCTCTTGAGTATTATCCCTCCTCCTGCCACGCCTTGCTCAATCTCTCCACTAGTAATGCCCCTCACTCTCCCTCCTCTTCGTGAGTACTATCCCCTGTGCAGTCTCCTCTTGCATGCTCTTTCCCATTTGTTGCTAATACAGCAAACATGTTCCCTACTTCCTTTGCCTTACTATGTGTTTTCTCCACCCTCCTGCTGCTCGTCTTTTTCTAGGTCCTACTAGAGTCCACCCTTCATCAGCTGGCTTCCTGTCTAGTTTGCCCTCTCCTCCTTTGACCCAATGTTCCTTCTCTGTAGTGCCCCCACAATACTCTCAGATGTCAGCCCTCCTACTGATGCAATCCTCCCTTCTTAACCTCAACCTCCCCAACTCCCTGCCAAGCCACTGAACATCTTCTTCAAGCCTCCTTAGCCTGTGGCATATTGGGCACCCTCCCAGCCAACACAGTACATTCATCCGCATTGTTGCCCCACAACCATTGCACTCTAGAATTTTACCCATGGTCCACATTACCTATACAGAACAGTGAAGTACAGTTTCTCTATATTGAGTGCAGTTGTTTATAAACATAATTACAAACTCACCAATAGCATTCCCAGGTCTCACAAACACATACAGTCCAGAAATTAGATGTTTGTGTGTCCCAGATGCTTTTTAGGACCCGCCGTCCGACTTCAAGTGGTGCTGCTGTAACCCCGTTGAGCTTCATTCCCAAAAACACAGCCACAGAGACCTTTATGGTAAACTCAAAAGACACAGCCACAGCCAAGCAAGAGCCCTTGGGTAGGTTTGAGTACTAACCCCATAACATTATGTGTGAACCACAAACGTGTGCAGCTTAAAACACACAAAGAGAAATTGCCAGATTTTAGCGGGGGGGAGAGGAAGACCAAATAGTTACAACACAGCCCCTCATACTACCAGTGGCCTGGAACAAAATAAACTGGAAATACAAAGGAAAGAAAGGGTAAACAGTACAACACAGTAAGAAAAGGGGGGGTGTAGCTCAGAAATGTTCAATCACTATCAAAGATGAACTGTAGTGATGGACATTATTAACTGGCTGATATTGTTAAAATAGTACATAATTTAAGGCACTTAACGAAACTGTACAATATGAATGTTAAATGTCATTGTCACTAGACTCACATGTCTGTCTTTATCGTATTTTATTATACTGTGTATGTTGTCTGTATTTTGTCAGGTATGACTGAAAAAGGGCTATGCCTAGCTCACTTCCTGGTTAAAAATCAAAATCAAATAATTTTTTGCAGCAGAACTGGATGGAATTGTGGAAAGAACAAGAGCGGGAGGATGTATATCTCTGGTGAGGAGGCTGGCTTTTTAAAAACAGAGCTTCGCAATCACGCCTACTTTCTCTACACTACCCAAGGTCCACAAGTGTGTGCGGGGCCCTCCTGGGCAACCTATTGAGCCTGGGATTAGGTCGTTCAGTGAGGGTCCCTCCAGATCTGTGGACCTTTATCTTAAACAGATAGTCAAGAAGCTCCTGAGTTACATAAGGGACTCTAGGGACATCATTAGCAAGATGGATGGATATGACTGGCAGGAAAACTTCTGTCGATTGCAATAAATGTCTGTTCCCTATATATAGTACTTGTGTAGGCCATAAACACGGAACTAGGTCTTGTATAGAGTTTATGGCAAGAGACAGTGAACTTTTAAAGATGCTCCCCACAAATTTATCATGGAGCTGTTATGCTTTGTGCTGACACACAATTATTTCATCTTTGATCAAAAAGTGTATTTACAATTGAAAGGCTGTGTGATAGGGACAGTGTTACCTCCTCATATGCAAATATTTCCATGGTCTGGTGGGAAGAGCATGTAGTCTTTGTGAACTCCAACCCCATACCTGAGACACATACGTATGTGGCATCGTTTTATTGCTGACATTGTATGTGCCTGGGCCGGGGGGAATTGATATTGTGGAGGAATTTGTTCAGTGGCTTAACACTAACTCTCTTAAGATCTCTAGTGCTTCAAACAACATGAAGTCTTGCTATATTATGACATTTGCAGTTTGTCCCACCATTAGAACTGCTCCAGAGGTGAAAGAGTTAACTCCCATTCTAAGAATGGAACTTGGAGCGCAAGCTCAGTTAGAGAAGCTCTGTCTGGGTTATTTCAAACCCAAACTTTCAGATTCTTTACTCCGCTTCACTGAACAGTCGCTCCGGAGATTTCTCCTACTGCTCGGTTCATTTCTCGGTTTAAACAGTGTTTTCTCGGTTCAAATCAACCGAGAATATTATTATTTTAACCGCAAAACTGATCGGTTCAAGCTCTGTCTGTGGTATCGTAAGTAATTACAGTTTATTTTCTGTGTGGAACTTGTAAATGTTATCGGTTCGGTTTGAACCGATCAGCTTGTTTTAAAACTTGAAATTGAAGGTTTTAGAGTGCGGTTCCGGTTCTTATCGGTTCTAAAAAACCGGATTTCATTACGTTTTTTCAAGACCCGTGACATGGTTAGGAACCGATAAGGTGTCTTGCCTCGTACTGCCGCTTAAAAGGGCAAGTTTTGTTAGGCTGGCATTATGTCTGAGAAACCCAAAAGAAAAACCGGGCCCACTGGGTTTCAACACTGTGATGTCTGTGGGGAAGTCTTTGCCAAGGCTGACCCACACACCACATGTGTATATTGTCTGGGGTTTGACCACCTCAATTCAGACTGCCAGATCTGTAAAAATTTCCCTGCAGCCACCCTGGATAAGAGAGTTGGCAGGCTCAGGGAGCGAGAGGCCAAAAAGTCCGCTGACCCGGATGGCCAGCCCGGTTTGGTGCCAACCGAACTGGAGGAGTGCCCTCTGACCAGGCGAGACTTCCTCGGGCAAGCGTAAAGCTGGCTCGGAGGGGCCAGTTCCAGTAAAGAAAAGCAAGAAAATCAGCAGGTGTGGAGCCCAAAATTCTTCTCCAACTGCTGCAGAGACAACAAGAGCTATTCAGATTGTCCAGTCCTTTCTCGGTTCCGTCCGAACCACCACTGTCTGGTAAAAAGTCGGTTGGTCGGTTCCACCGATTCAGGAATATGATGTTGAAGAGTTTTATGAACCAGAGGAGGGGAGGATGATTATGAACAGTATGAATGTGCTTTGGAGGGTCTGGGTGTGCCCATTGAACCGGACATCTCCCCAGACAGACCTTTTGAATCTCCCCCTTCGCTTTCTGAGTCCCCCTGTCACTTTATGTTTTTCAAAAAAGTTGCTGAAACCCTCCAGCTCCCATTGGAGGAAGCTGTGGATGAGCAAGAGGAACCTGATTTTGTAGAAATGATGGATATTCCAGAGTCTAGGAGGTTGTCTATTCCCTTGCATAAATCATTTAGGAAACAAACAATAAAAATTTTAAAAACTCCTAATTCTGTGCCTCCTGTGGACAAAAAGATGGACAGGAGGTATACTCTGTCAGGTCCTGATACAGAATTCCTTTCACAGCAATGCAGTCACATTGGTGTGGTTCAGTCTGCAGCCTGTGATAAAGCTAATATTCCCTTAGCTTCACATCCTCCTGACAAGGATTCCAGGAAGATTGATGCCATGGCTAAAAAACAATACATGGCAGCGTCCTTGGGACTCAGGCAAGCAAATTACATGGCTTATGTAGCAAGGTATCAAAAATCTAGATGGGACGCTGTCATGGCTTTGG
Organism: Neoceratodus forsteri; assembly: GCA_016271365.2. Lineage (NCBI taxonomy): Eukaryota > Metazoa > Chordata > Ceratodontiformes > Ceratodontidae > Neoceratodus > Neoceratodus forsteri. Next base: position 199,977,345 of record CM028132.1, on the reverse strand, counting down.
CCAAACAGGCCTCTGGCCAGCTTGCTAATGAGCTGGAACAGGTGGCTGCTGATGGCATTGAGGCATCTAAGGTGCAGTTTCATGCTGCTGTGATTTTAATGATGTATCCTCTAGAGTCATGGCTACCTCTGTAGCTTTTCGTAGGTTGGCCTGGCTCAGGTGTACTAGCTTGTCACAGGATACCCAGACTAAGGCTATGGATTTTCCTGTGGTTGGAAATTCTCTGTTTGGGGAGCAGACAGAGAATTATATGAAGAAAATGGATGAATATAGGACTACCTATAAGAGTGCTCAGGCTAATGAGCGGCAAGTCACTCCTCAGAGGCAGACCCCCAGGGGTAGAGGTAGGCCTTTTCACAGGCCTTTTTACCAAACCCAGGCCTCCTCTGCTTATGCTCAGAGGGGGTTCTTCAGAGGAGAGGCAGGCAGGGTGTGGGCAGGCCTGCTCCCACCCCTCAGCCTAAAGCACCTGCCAAACAGACACCCTGATGGGTGCCCAGGGCTCATTCTCCTTTACCTGTAGGGGCAGGTTAGTTTATCACCAGAACTGTGTGTCTTTAACTTCAGACAAGTGGGTCCTGGAGTAGTAAGCTAGGGTCTGGTTCTCAGCTTCAAAAGTTCCCAAAGATGAGAATCAGATCTTTCCCACCTGCAAACTCTTTAGAGACCTTTACTTTAGAAACAGAGTCTCAACCCTCCTGGCTCTCAGAGCTTGAAAGGGTTTCTCCCACACCAGGGCAAGGGTCTGTACTCCAGATATTTCCTTACCCCAAAAGACAGGAGAATGGCGGCCCATTTTAGACCTGAGATATCTGAACAAACACCTGTTGAAACCAAAGTTCAGAATGGTAACTCTGGCAATGATTTTACCCTCTCTAAGGCCAGGGGACTGGCTAGCCTCCCTGGACCTCAAGGATGCCTATTTTCACGTCCTAATCAGAAGCTCCCACCGAAAGTACCTCAGATTCGAACTGCCCTCAGGTCACTACCAGTTCAGAACAATGCCCTTCGGCCTCACCTCTGCCCCAAGGGTATTCACAAAATGTCTGGCAGTAGCAGTTGCTCATTTAAGAAGGCAAAGGATTGCTGTCTTTCCCTATCTGGACGACTGGCTCATTGTAGGCCAGTCCCCAGAACAGGTAAAATCCCACCTGCAAGTTACCCAGCAGCTGCTCACCTTCCTGGGCTTCTTGCTCAATCTTCCAAAGTCAGTTCTAGAACCAGTTCAGGTGCTCACCTTCATAGGTGCAGAATTGGACACAAAGCAGGCCAGAGCCTTCCTACCTTAGAGAGGTAAGAACTTGGTGGCTCTGGCCTCCTCATCCTCTGCAGGTCTCGACCAGCAAGACACTTTTGCAGCTCCTGGGGCACATGGCTGCGTCCACAGCTGTAGTGCAAGGAGCAAGATTTCAGATGAGGGACATTCAGTTTCACTTGAGAGCCTTTTGGTCTCGGAGGAGAGACCCCCTTTCCAAGTTGGTCCCAGTGACCCGAACCCTGATCCAGGCCCTCCAGTAGTGGCAGGATCAGAGCAATTTAAGACTGGGGATCCCCTTCATTCCTCTGTCTCACTCCTTGACCCTCACTACGGATGCTTCCCTCCTGGGGTGGGGAGCCCACATGGGCGACCTCTCCACTCAGGGAGTGTGGTCCCCTCAGGAATCTCTGCCCCACATCAATTTGCTGGAACTCAGAGCTGTCTTTTTAGCACTTCAAGTGTTTTCTGCATCTGTTCAGAACAAAGTGGTACAAGTCAGAACAGACAACACCACAACAATGTGGTACATCAACAAGCAGGGGGCACTCGGTCTTGACCTTGTGCACGAGGCAATGAAGTTGTGGTCTCTGGCCTATTCCTTAACACTTCCCTCATAGCAGTTCACCTTCCAGGAAAGGATAATGTCCTAGCAGATGCTCTCAGCAGGATTTCCCAGGGCCATCACGAATGGTCTCTGGATCCTCAAGTACTGGGGATAGTTTTTGCCAGATGGGGCACCCCTCAGATAGATCTTTTTGCAGCTCCAGACAATCACCAACTTCCACTGTTCTGTTGCAGGCCCCCAGTGTTGGGCTCAGTCCCCCTGGATGCCTTTCTTCTAGATTGGGAAGGGAAGTTTCTTTATGCCTTCCCCCCTTCCCTCTCCTATTCAAGGTGCTAGTCAAAATCAGATCCCAGCCTTGCAGGGTGATTCTGATTGCCCCAGATTGGTCCAGGCAGCCCTGGCACCCACTCCTTCTGTCCCTAGCAGTCCATCTTCCCCTGTGTCTCCCCAGGAATCACAACCTGTTAACCTGTGCCCATGGGAGAGTTTTGTATCCGAACCTCAAATCCCTCAACCTCAAGGCCTGGCTCTTGAGGAGTTAGAATTTGCTGACCTGCACCTTTCTCAGGGTGTTCTTGAAATCCTGAAGGCTTCTAGGAAGCCTTCCACTAGGGCTACTTATAATTCTAAGTGGAAAAGGTTTTCCATTTGGTGTTCTGGGAAACATATTTCCCCGGAATCTGCTGATTTGCCCATTGTTTTGGACTATATGGTCCATCTTAATTCTTTGGGCCTGAGACCAGCTACCCTGAAAGTACATTCGGCCGCTGTCTCTGCTTTTGTGTCAGTAGGAAAGCCCTCCTCTCTTTCCGCTCACCCTGTATTTTCCAAGTTTTTTAAAGGATTACTTCATACTAATCCACCTTTTAGGGATCCGGCCCCTGCCTGGGACCTTAATGTTTGCATTGCCCAGTTAATGCAACTCCCTTTTGAACCTCTGTCTTCTGCAAAGCTTAAGTACTTAACTTGGAAAACTGTTTTCCTAGTGGCTATCACTTCTGCCAGGCACGTAAGTGAGTTGCAAGCCTTGTCAGTAGAAACTGACTATTTCTTTCCACAGGGATAAGGTAGTCCTCAGGACTAACAGGAGGTTTTTGCCTAAGGTGGTTTCAGATTTCCATCTTAATCAATCGATCTCCCTTCCAGTGTTTTTCACTGAACATTCCTCCTCTGGCGAGAGGAGATTGCACAGTTTAGATGTTAAGAGGGCCTTAAGTTACTATATAGAACGTACCAAGGGTCACAGGTTCGAATCTCTCCAACTTTTTCTCACTTATGGTGAGGTCGGAAAAGGGAGACCTGCCACTAAGAGATCAATTGCCAGGTGGATTGTCTCTTGTATCCAATTTTGTTATCGGAAACTGGTGAAAGTTCCCCCCTCTGGCCTGAGGGCTCATTCTACCAGAGGTACAGCCAAGTCTCTAGCTGCTGCCAGAGACATCCCTATCTTAGAGATATGTCAAGCAGCTACCTGGAAAACGGTACACACTTTCACCAAGCATTACTCCCTGGATGTCCAGGCCAGGAGAGATGCTCGGTTTGGCACAGCTGTGCTTCAGAGCCTATTCCCTAAGTAGGTTCTGTCCCTCCTCCATGGAGGTACTGCTGTGTAGTCTGCAATTGTCATAATATAGCAAGACTTCATGTTGTTTGAAGAAAAAAATTACTCACCTTAGTAATGTTGTTTCTTCTAATGGAGTCTTGCTATATTATGACCTCCCCCCCAGCCTGCCCCTCTCAGAACTTCTACTTGGGTATGGGGTGGGCAGCCTAGTGTGGGCGCTAGTTATGCCCATTATATGTTTTCCACCCCTTCTTGGGGTTTTGGGGTATGGTGTTTTTATTTTATCTTATATTATTGCTTATATTATATTATTACTTCTGGTCCCCTGACTTGAGTCTTTGTGTTGGGACCAGGAATATGTGTTAATAGTCAGGTAGCCAGTTGGCTAGTGTAGGTTACAGCTTCCACACAGACCTTAGTGAGTTTTGCTCGTAAAGATCTGACAGTTTGGGTTTGAAATAACCCAGACAGAGCTTCTCTAACCGAGCTCGCGCTCCAAGTTCCATTCTTAGAATGGGAGTTAACTCTTTCACCTCTGGAGCAGTTCTAATGGTGGGACAAACTGCAATTGTCATTGTAACCCCCCTGCAAATGGGGTTCCCAAAAGACTCCCAGGAGCTTGCTTGAATGCTCCAAGCCTGAATGGTGTTTGGCGTTTAAGCCATTTATCAGTGAGTGTTTTTAGAACCTCTGGTACTGTCTCTTTAAGAGCTGTCTGCTTGCAGACATAATTAGTTTGTATGGGGGACTGTGTGTTTCTTTGATTGAGTACCACTCGAGCTGCTGCCAATTCACTCCATTTTTGCAGTCACTAGGAGTGCAAAGGGAACCTATCTGAAAGATGTAACTGTTTGCCAGAAACCATTTAGAGTAATAATGAAATTACAGTTTGTCTAACCTGCTTTCTTTGCAGTCAGAACTGTGTCTGCCTAGTTCCCATTCTGGTTTTGAACTGCTGAACTGGACCAATCAGTGTGGGGTAAGCTAGCTCTAAAATGGTGCCTTGGACGAATCAGAACTTGGACTCATAATCTGAGCCAGCCACAAGAGGATTGTATGGGCAGTGACTCTGGGAGATGTAGTTTAGACTTGACGCCTTTTTGGACCAACAGGAGCAGTCTATTGTGAGTGACAGCCAATCCAGTCAAGAACTGGGAGGAACTCAAAGGAAGTGCCCGGTTTGTCTGTTGGAGTTTCAGTTGAGCTCTGGCAGTGAAGAAGGAAGGAGCCCTGTGCTTTTTCAGTGTGCAGTTTTAGTCGGGAAACGTGTGTAAGGCCCAGAGTTCCGGTCTGCAGCTTGTGTAACTGCTTGTTAGGACTGAATCCGTCCTGTGAAGAGAATCAAAGGATATCTGAAGAGTAGAAACCAGGCTCACCCTGTAGAAGACTGGAGAAATTGCTGAATTGCACTCGGTCTGTCAGGAACTGAATCTGCTGTGTGTTCTCCCGGGTATTGTACAGTAATTGTGATCGGGGTAGAGAAGCAGCCTGCCTGGTATAGTACTTTCTGTTTTACCATATAAATGTGTGAATAGGCTTGTGTACCTCAAGTGAATCCTGCTGCCATTAAAGGACTTTTGCCTGTTGCAGTTTGCCATATAAATGTGTGAGGAGTCTCGTGGAGCTCAAGAGTAGCCCTGCTGACATTGAAGGACCCTATCTTGTTTGGAGTCGTGAGTACTAATTCAAGGTCGCTCCTCTGTTGAATTGCCAATTGAATCCAAATGGAATCACTGTACTGCTGACTGTTTAAACTAATTTTCTTTTTCTCTGTGGGAAAGGGCCCTACCAGCTGCCACGGTTTGGACTAGCCACTAGGGCTTGGGTACCCAGGGACAGTAACTGTAGGATAGGCCTGCCTGCACAGAGCCATAGGTAGATGAGTAAAGTATAAGCTAATTAACCTGATTTCCCTGTCCTTGTTATATTCCCCTAAATAAATCAGAGCTGCTTGTTTCAGCAAAGTTATACTGCCTGAGGTATTTGTCTATGTTAAAGTATTGTACTGTGATTGTTGCACTGTATCTTATTTTACAGGAGGTCCCAGTGCCTGAACCAGCCCTGGGGTAAGTGTATACTGTGAAGGTAATTCTGATATATTGTGTGGGCCACTAGTGGGAAGAAAGGGGGGTTGCAGTGTCCCAGAGGCCTGTGACCAAGTAAGTTTAACTATTGCAAACCCTGACCTCTGGGTGGAGGCACCCGCCATTGGATCCAGGCCCCTCAACCTGTTAGTGGCAAATCAGGCAGGGGTAGTAGCCCTTGGGATAGCGCCATCTAGGGGTTACATCATAATATAGCAAGACTCCATTAGAAGAAACAACATTACTAAGGTGAGTAATTTTTTCTTACAATACAAACAAGTGAGACTGAATTTCTTGACTTGAAATTCTGGTTAGATTCTGACATGAAAGTGATAGGTGAACCTTTTAGGAGGCCTGTGACTGATTATAGCCTCCTTAGAGCCCATCCTAGGAGCCTGGTTGACAGCATCCCATATGGTCAGTTCCTTAGAATTAAACTGAATTGTTCCCAGGAAGATGCTTTTAGTAGGGAAGTCAGGATGCTGTCAACTAAGTTGCATCAGAGGGGCTACTTGAATTACAGAATCAAGAGGGCACAGGCAAAGGTGGAATTGGCACAGAGGAAAGACCTGTTGGTGCCTAAGGTAAAAAGTCAGTCAAAGGAAAATCAGTGAGTAGATGTTGTGATCAGCTTTAGTCAAGGGGCAGCAGAGATAGCAAGTCATGCTGGCAAAATCTATCCAGAGATAAAAAGATTGGACCATTGGTGGGCAGGAGGTCCAGAATTTGTTTCTGCAGAGGCAGAAATTTTGAAGGGTGACTCGACCACTAGTCATTTTGTGAGTGAGGATAGAAGAAGAGAGAACAGGGTTTTGTACCTGTTGTTATAACTGTAATGTGTGTAGGTTTGCAGTGACAGGGCCTACATTTGTGAACCCAAGTACAGATGTGGAATTTAGTTCAGCATGATTTGCCACACAAAATGTGATTTATGCTGCGTTGTGCACATGTGGCAGAGTGTGTGTTGAGAGAACCATTAGGTGCATGAAAGATCTCATCCAAGAGCATATTAGTATGGGCCATTTGTCAGGGTGGTTGTGAGAATGCAGTTGGGGATCATTTTAGATAATGCCATGGGTGCAACACCACAGCATTTTCCTTCAGAGCTTTGGATTGTGTGCCCTATCAAGAAAGGGGAGGGGCCAGGTTGAGGGCCTCTTGAAAAAGGAAGCAGAGTGCATTTTTTCTTAATTTGTTCTTTATGGTCTAAATACAGACATGATTTCAAGCCATTTCTGCGAAATGGTTATATTGGTGCCAATTTAGTGAAATCTGCTTGCTGTGCTTTTAATAAATGTGTAGTTATAGAATGTTAGCCTTCTAAGATTGTTATACCTGAGTATTGATATTTGTGTTATCTGAATGTAAAATAGAGTAGTGGAAAGGGAATAAATGCAGTCAGGTTTAATTGCAGTATAGTGAGTAAGAATTAAGGTGCACAATCGATGTATAAAATGATCTTTTGGTCAAAGCCAGTGTACTCAGGACTTGAGACATTGTGGCATCCCTTGCTTTATAACTGATCCAAACACTATTAGTTTGTGGATTGCACCAGCCCTTGAGAATTAAGAAAAAAGAAAAATTAAGTGGGCGTGTGTGCATCATCGACATGGGTGGGCTTGTTATTTCAGCTCCCCATTTGGGGTTTGGCTAATGCAATTTATAACGTAATTGGGAAGGCAAGGGTTGTTGATTGTAGTGATCCATAGTGTTTGTCTGTGCCCATTCTGTTATTAACTTGGCATGAGCAGTTTTAGTAAAGATATGGGCAGAACTGACCAACTCCTGAGCACTGCAGTTTTGAAACTTGCACTTGGCACTTTAAAGGATAGCATCGCAATTTTATATTTATGTAACACCAGTAGTACAGTATATTTATAATGCTTTATTTCTATTTATTAATGGTTTATGCATCTTGTAATTATGCATTCAAATTTTTGGGTGGTGTTTCTGTTAAGCTCCTCGTGCTCTTTCCCTTTGTCTCTCCATCTGACCCACTCTCCCCATTCCAGTGCCTCAATCCTCGTTTCCTTTCTCAATCCTATGCGTTTTCCTTTCCTGGTATCTTATAATTTCATTGCTACTAGTCTTTCTCCTAGTTTACTGATAGACAAAGCAGTGGAGCTTTAACGTTGGAAATTAAAACAGCCACCGAGGTCTTTGGGACAAAGTGGACTGGAGGATTGTAGAAGAATGAGAATATTCAGGTTTTTAAACTGAGTATGTAACTGTTTTTGGATATCACAGTTATTTTAATCATTTATTAACATTTTTTTTTTTTTTATTTAATGCATATGCCCTCTGTCGGGCTAAGCCTCTGAGCCCCGTAAGCTCGCTTTCCGGGCTTTGGTTCCACCCCTGTTCTTTTTTGTCCCGTTTTTCTGGCTGCCCCCTTCATTTCTGTCCTTTCCTGCTGGCCCCTACAATGGTTTTAGAGAGAGAGCGGGGCCGGAGGAGCAACTTTGTGGAGCTGCCGGCTTTTGAAATGCAACTGCGGTGCTGGCGAGCTCCGTGCATGCACAGTAGCACCTTTTCGTGTGGCTGGTTTGGTTTGTCTCTCCGGTGGGCCTGGTCCCACTGGGCAATGAGAGAGGGACCAGGGACCTTAGTTCAGAGGGAGCAGCAACCAGGAGCAAGAAAATCTACTTTCTGAGAGTGCTAATCACGCTTGGGCATTTGGGAGCTGCCTCATTAATATTCATGAGGCGGCATCCCTCTGAAGTATAGGGTGCCTGTTTAGCGCTGGGAAAAAGGGTGTAGTACTAGTGACAGGCAGAGTGACAGGATTAAATAAATAAAGCACTGGTGTAAAGGAAAAAAGGGAAGGCTGCCAGTCCGTGATTGAAATAAAGTATACATGGACTGCAGCCGAAGGAAATAGAGTGTAGCTGTGCACTGGTGCTACGTGTGTGAGCTATCTAGGGGCTATATGAAACGGCAGCTGCGACTGCGAGAGGATTGATGCAACAAGTTAAAGTGTGCAGTTGGATAAAAGGGCACAGGAGTGGCTACCAAATGGTGGGGGAATGATTAAATAAATGATTACAGTTTGGCTGCAGGGATACATGAAACCTGGGACTTTGAGTAAAATGTGGGACGCTGTTTTCAATGGCCACCATGTTGGGCAGCCATGTGACATCAGCCAGCCAACCACCAAGCCAGGATTTTTGCCAGGGACTGTGGAACTGAGTGAAAGGACTTTTCAGGGAAAATACCGGGGAATGTTTAGGTGCCTTTTTTCTGCACCAATAAGGCATCGAGGGAGCCTCATACATATTAATTTTTTGCCTTAGGACAGGGGCTCCAGCCAATGGGGAGCGAAGAAAGGGCTCCCAATAAAGCAGGGACAGTTGGGCTTGGAGTCAGTTCAGTGAGTCCTCCCGGGGTGGCTCCTACTCCTGGAGAAAATGAGGCTGGCAGATGGGCCTCCTGGGGCTGCCAGCAATTTGTCCCCCAAGGTAGGGAGTGTCTGCCCCATCAAGAAAAGGAAGAAGCAGCTTGGCAGAGAGAAAAAGGGAAAGCTGCAGGATGCTGAAAGTTCTGTGGTGTTCTGAAGTTGCACCACAGTGGTGAGAGAAGCGCAGCTCTAATGGAAAAGGGAAAGTTGCAGATTTCAAGAGAGAGGTTGTGTCCTGAGCCAGAATAAAAGGACAAAGGTTGGGTCTAAGCCTGGGAAAAGACCAATGTTGCATTCTGAGCCTGGAAAAAGAAAGAAGGTTGTGTTTAAACCCAGAAAAAGACTGAGTAAAGAGGATGACGAACAAGAGAATATAAATGTGCTGAGAAAAGGAAGAGTAAACCTCTTCGATCCAGTACCTGCACGGTGAGAAAAGGGACTATGTGTGCAGGTGATGATGACTGAGCCAGAGCAAAAATGTGGCTGTATTAAAATTGAGTGACTGTGGAAAGCAGAAGGATGGACAGGTGCCTCTCATGGTCAAGTGCTTGTTGTCTGCTCCTGAGATCCAGCAAGGAAAAGAAAGAAACAGGTTGCTGTGGCTGCACACCGTGGCAGAGAGATAAGAGAATGAAAGAAAGAAAAAAGCAGAAGAGAATGTGCCGAAGGTTTCTGCTCACACCCAGGGCCAGGTGGGAAACTTGCTAACCCCCATCAAGTGGGGTCTGCTGCTGCAGTGGATCACGGGTCCTGTACCCGAGTGCTAGGGTGCTCTGACCGGAGGGAGCTGGGCCATGGGGCCACTCCCTGGTCTATGTCCTCTGCAGTTGGCAAGCCTTGCGCACATGCCGTGCAACGGGGCCTGTAATGGGCTGAAGGGGACAAGCTGCAAGATCTGCAAGCAAGGAAAGAAAGCGCAAGCTGCAGCCTCTGTACCCCCTGTTCAAGAATTGTGCTCGGTTCTGCCTGTGATCCATCCCTCCCCAGGACTTCAGTGAACTGTGGCATCTAAGGACTGATTCTGCAGAACCATGAATAAAAAGCAGGAATTGCCCTGCCCCTGGGGACTGTAAATATGTTGGCCCAGTAGGGCATCAGGTAGAGCTAAGGACTAGAGGGAAAAGGCAAAGGTTTATCTCTAACCGATAGAGAGGGATGTATAAAGTTAAAGTTACTTAATTCAAGTAAGTACACCAACGACGGCTACCAGCTGCAACTCGGGCCTGCAACTAGAGTCTGGGTACCTAGTGAAGGACTATGGGGTTGAATGGACTGGGACTTGTGGGTCTGGGTTTTGGCACCTGCAGCAGTTAGCTAGTTAGACATAGATGATGGCTGCATTGATTGAAACATGGGATTGGAACTGAAAAAGGGAATTGTGATTTGGGAAATGAAAATTGAAATGCTCACTTGAACTCTATTCTACTTACCCTCATCCTAAACCCACCCTGTAAATAAATCATGGACTTATTGTTTTGCAACAGAAAATGGATCTATAGCCTGATTTTAGTGAGCCTGTTTATTGGATGAAATGTAACTGAAAGTGGGGAGGTTCGAACTTGTTAAGTCCATTACTGGGGTAGCTCTTTTGGGGAGGTGGGTTGGTACGATATCCCAGGGAGTTGTACTGCAGGTAAGCAGATCCACTGAAAACGTACTCTGGGTGGAGGCACCACCATTTTATTTTAACGATTGGGAAAGGACCCCGTAGGTCAGCTATGGGAACCCAGGCCCCTTGCCCTTGGTTGGGCCCACAAGGCAGGTACAGTAGCCCTTTCCAGGACAGCGCTGGAGAGGGGCTACACATAATTACTTATGCATGCACAAGGATGGTTTTGTAATGCTTTGGATTGGTGGATTTATAGCACAGATTTAAGAATATTCTAGCCATAATTATGTATGCACAGGAATGGTCTTTAAAATTCTCTGTTCTCTCTCCTGGGCTGGTCTCTGGGCTTCCTTACTCCTGGGGCTGTTCCTCCTGATGTCAGTGTCAGGCAGGTCCAAAACTGTGCAGCGGTGGGGTATGACAAGCCCTCCACATCCGGAGATCTTCAGTCTGCTTCCTGCCTTCGGTGAAGCAGGTACTCTGCAGTAGAGCCCTGTCAGACGTGGCAGGGCTGAAGATTTTCTGATAAAAGAACAAAGAATAGGCTTCTTTGGGGAGATTGATGAAAACTGTAAGTGCTCTCGTCTTTATCAATGTGGAGGTAGCCTCGGTGAGATCCAGCCTTAGCCCTGCAAGCTACACAGGCTGGTCTCATCTCTCAGCGGCCTCGCTAAGCAGGGTTTTCCACATGACCCTGACCGATCGCGCAAGACTCAGCAGCGAGCTGGAGGCACATTTCGGCAAGATCCATCGCGGGAGCTAAAGAGGCATTTTTCGCATCAATGATGCACCATTGCCGGTTGGAGGAGCTGGGAGACTGCTCGTGCTACCCTCACGCCCAGGGGTTGTTCTGGTGCCAAAACGTTCAGAGGGATAGCACTTTTATGCGCTAGGCTGTTTTAACTAGAGGGGCTTCATTAGGCTTGAGGGGCATCATTGAGGAAGCGCTACCACGCTGCTGAGCATTCGGGCAGGCTGTACTTCAAGGCTTAGGCATACCGGCCCCCCCAAGCCAATCAAGCAAGTGAAAGCAAGCAACAGAAGGCATACAGTGCCTAAAGGCTTAAAGGGGCCATCACTAAGGGGCCTTCATGACAGGACTTAAAGTGGCCATCACATCCTTCACAGTAGTACTTAAAGGAGCCAGCAGTACTTAAAGTGGCCGTCACATCCTTCACAGCAGTACTTAAAGGGGCCATCGCTAAGGGGCCTTCATGGCAGTACCTAAAGGGGCCATCAAATCAGGGCTCATAGGTCTGTTTTCTTCAGTTAGCAGTGCCAAAAGGACTGTTTTTTTCATCCTTTCGCTCTGACCCACAACAAGGGGGAACTTCAGAAGATGACCTCGGAAAAATCAAGCCGAGGGAAAACTTGCCTGTGCTGCAAGTCCCCTCTCCCGATTACCTTTGCTGGCTCACTCTGCCTCACATGTGAGAAGGCAGCAGCAACTAGTGGGGACAGCACAGCGGACACCATCTCGTCTCAAGCAAATGATCAGGAGAGGTCTGAGTAGGCATAGTCAAGTATTCAGGAAAGGTCCAAACGGCTTGCTGCCTCGAGGTCTGAGCAGGGCGCAAGAACCAGGGACCCTCCACCCTCCCTTGACCCCGAGCTCATGGGTTGAACAAAGCCTTTGCTCTGAACCCCTCTTCCTTTGAGTGGCACCCTCCGGGATCACCAGGTGGGAGACCACACAAGAAAGCCAGGAGAAAAAGGACCCCCTCCTCATCCTCTTCCGACGAAGGGGGGCTTTCCTCTCATCGCTTCCGCCCCAAGAAAAAATTTAGAGATGAGGATAGATCTCCAGTGGAGGACAGTCACCATCATGTTAGCCACAGGCGAAGATAAAGGTCTCGTTCACGGAGCGGAACAAGGGGCGGATACAAGGGCAGACATCACAGGGGATACTCCCCGGGCTCCTCAGTCACCAGCTCTTCCACCGAAGAGAGAGAGAGAGAGATAGTAGATTCCTCGTCAGATCCTGACGACTCCCCGACCAGAAATTTCGACCTAGAGGACCTAGACTACTTTATCAAAAAGGTCATATCCGGGATTCACCTGAGGCCCCAAACCGGTCACCACACAGCCGAAACAGGTTTTTCGTCTTGCGTCTGCCTCTAGCCCTGCTGCAGCCTTCCCCATCCCTCCTGCCATTGAGGGCTTGCTAAAAGAAGAATGACAGGGTCTGGAACGTGCGTATCCAGTTCCCAGACAGATCTCCAAAACTTCTCAGGTTTGACAAAAAACAATCCAAAAAGTGGTTAGACTGTCCCAGAATCGACCCCTTGATTTCCAACCTGACCAAGAAAACTGTCATCCCAGCCAAGGGAGGGGCTTCGCTAAGAGACCCAGTAGACAGAAAGGTGGACTCATCACTCAAAAAAGCCTTGCAAGCGTCGGCAACTTCCCTTAAGGCCGCCACGGCAAACCTATTCCCCGCCAGAGCTGCCTTATCTTGGGCATCGGATTTAGCTTTTCAGTTCGCAGAGGACCCAGAAAAGTACTCCCCCATTATCCAACAGCTACAGTTAATGGGATTGGCCTCTGCCTATGCAGCGGATGTATCAGAAGAGGCGGTCCAATATGCCGCATGGACCATGTCTTACCAAACCTCTGCTCGACGCAACCTATGGCTCCGGGCATGGCATACGGATGCTTCCTCAAAGAACCATTTGGTGAATGCACTATACAAAGGCAACCTCCTGTTCGGGTCTGTGCTGAAGGAGGTGGTGAAGGAATCAGGTGAAACAGCAAAGGTGCATATGCCCCAGTCTAGGAGCCGGGCCAAGGCGTAATTTTTGTGACAGAGGTTACAACAAGGGACAGAATCCCAATCCTTCAGGAAAAAGGCCATGGTTCTCCCGACACCTGCGGACTTTTAGGGGAGGCAACTCAGGCGGAGGGGGAAATCCCAGAGACACAGAAAACAGCAACAAGAAAGCACAGTAAGAAAATGCGGGCTCATACTCCAGTAGGGGGCAGACTTTCAGATTTTCTCGAGGAATGGGTCCAAACAACGTTGGACAGATGGGTGTTAGACATTATCTGCCAGGGATACTTTTTTTTTTTTTCCATTTTGCTTTTTCTTTCCTCCTAGCTGTCGGTCGTCCAGAGTATCAGCCCGGTCACGGGCCGACGGCTTCCACCCCCCAGAACGGCCTCGAGCCCTCCGATACCCCGTGGCTTACCCCCCACGGTGGGGCTATGGGATGCGGGGAGCTAACACCCCGCAGACGTGTGATAGGTCGGAGGACCGGCCTGGGGGGCTAATCAAAGCCGCGGCGGGCTTCATAGAGGGCGACCGGCAGCCGTCCATTTTCCGCTTTTCTGGGAGGCGGGACGTGCAATGCGCCTGGCGTCCTGTCCGCCTCCAAAGTGTCCTCGTGTGCGGTAGCTGTGCGACTCCCAGCCTCCTGCAGGGGTCACTCATGCACCGAGCATCAACTACCCTCCCCTGGAGGAGGAGCAGCCCATAGGGCGCTCTATCCTTCTCCCCCCGGCCGACCCTTCTAGCAACCCGAGTCCGTTCCCGAACCCGGGTCGCTGGTGTCTCAAGCGGAAATCCCACCGCTGCGCCGACGGGCCGGCCCGCCAGGGATACTTAATAGAATTCGAGTCCAAGCCCCATTACCTCATGTTGTGCCCTTTTCTGTTTCAAACAACTTATCCAAAAGACGAGCCACACTGCAGGCGATCACGGATCTTCTGCAAGCCAGGGCTATCGAACAGGTTCCCCCCACAGAGCTCAACTGGGGGTCTACTCCCTGTTTTTCATTGTGCCCAAGCGCACAGGAGGTCACAGACCAGTCCTAGACCTCAAATTCCTAAACCACTTTGTGCGCAGCAGACCATTCAAGATGGAAATGTTGACCTAAATTGCCAAGGAAGTGCTGCAAGGAGACTTTCTAGCATCCATAGACCTGCAAGATGCCTATCTACATATTCCGATTCACAGCAGGCACAGGCAATATCTGAGGTTCAAGCTGGACAACCGTCACTTCCAATTCAAGACTCTCCCGTTCGGACTGTCCTCAGCCCCAAGAACCTTCTCAAAGGTCCTGGTAGCAGTAATAGCGCACCTACGGAACCGGGGGATCCAGCTATTCCCTTATCTGGACAACATCCTCATCAAGGCTTCACAGCTCGACCAAGCAGTACAGGCAGTGGTGGATATAGTCTAGTGCCTCACGGCTCATGGTTTTCTAATCGACCAGAAGAAGAGTTCCCTAATTCGTGGAGCGTGGTCCATCGTATCTTGCGTCCATACCCAAGGGCACTGACTTGATCAGGCAGGAAGCGGAGTCATCCTTGGAGTCTCGTCCCTTCCGGGCGGTGTTAAGCAATGCTAGGTCTGTTAGAAACAAGACTGCTTTAGTGGCAGATCTTGTTGCTTCTGTGGACTTAGCTTGCATCACCGAGACCTGGCTTTGACAAAAATGCAGGCCCCATTTGGGAGCTGCGGTTCGGACGGTTCTCAGTGATTCACCGCCCGAGAGTGGACCGAGGGCGGGGGAGTTGCAGTCTGTTTTAGACAGGAACTGGACCTCAGGGAGGAGCAGGTTGGATATACCAACTCCTTTGAATGTATTGTGGGTGCAGGTGCAGGATTCAGGATACTCCTCATTTACCGTCCACCAGGTGATGGGAGAGAATTCCTGAGGGAGGTGGTGGATTTCATCGCCGAGAGGGTTTTGGAATTCCCCCGATGGATAATTCTGGGGGATTTCAATGCCTGGGTTGACGATGAACCCGCGCTTTTTGGACAAAATCTCCTCCAATTGACTGATTCATTGGGCCTGACACGGGTTATTACCACTGCAACCCACTAGGGGGGACATTCATTAGACTTGATATTCCATCTGGGGATGGAAATCTCCGATGTGGAGGTGGAGCCCATCGGCTGGTCTGACCATTATGCCCTGAGGTTCAGTTTCATGGCTCCCGGAAAGAGGCCTGCCCCTAAGGAGATAGTACAGTTCCGTCCTTTGAGAGGTTACCTCAGAAGGCCTAATGATCCGAGCTGGACTTCTTAGGCTTTCAATGGATAGCATGGATCTAGGGTCTTTAGTGCTGGCCTATAATAGGGCAGTTGTAGGGGCCCTGGATGTCATTGCTCCTTTCGAGTTCGCCCTTGTCTCTTCACCCGAGTCCACGTGGTTTTACCGCGGAGAGTCGTGGGTTGAAGAGACAGGGCGAACTGGAAGGCGCTGGCGGAAGACTCACCTGGAAGTTGACAGGCTTAGACTGCTAGATCATTATAAAATCTACCAGTTAGCAATCTCCATAAGAAGACAGAGTTCCTGTCCAGGGAGATTGCTACAGAGAATAGACCGCCCAGCTCTTCGGACTGTGGACAGACTGTGCAATCCAGTCTGTCTTCATGCCGGTCGAGCGTTATCACAGTTACAGTGTAAGGAGTTTGCGACGTTCTTTGCTGATAAGGTGTCTGCTATCAGAGATGAGATCAGCCAGGGCCTCCCCGTTGGGTCTTGCAGTAACCAATCGAGGGACACAAGTACCCATTTGACCTGGTCCACGTTCAGTCAACCGGTAGTTATGGATATAGTGAGAATCGTCCAGATTCTGCGCCCAACCTTCTGTGGGCTGGATCCGGCCCTACGCCTACTGTGGGATGTAGAGGTTATCGCCCGATCCTTACTGGGATAGTAGTGGCATCATTGGAGAGGAATCTTTCCTGATCCTTTGAAGGAGGCAATAATCGTTCCTTCTGAAAAAGCCCTCCCTTGATCCCGACTGCCCAGGAAACTACAGACCAATCTCGAATCTTCCCTTTTTGGGGAAGATTATTGAGAAGGTGGTCGCTTTGCAGCTGGAAGATTATTTAAACATCCACAATATCTATGACCCTCTCCAGTCTGGCTTCAGGAAACAGCACAGTACTGAGACGGCTCTTGTTTGGGTATTGAATGATCTCCTGATGGCAAGAGATCGGAGAACTCGTTCTATCTTGGTTCTCCCTGATCTTTCAGCTGCATTCGACACTGTGGATCATGGGGTGCTGCTTGAACGCCTGTGGTCTCTCTGTGGACTAAGGGGGGTGGTCCACAGTTGGTATAAATCTTTTCTGCAGGGTAGGACTCAGAGAGTAGTGTCGGGAATTTATTCCTCGACCTCTTGCTGCTTATACTGTGGAGTGCCACAGGGTTCGGTGTTGTCCCCCATGTTATTTGCGGTGTATATGCTTCCATTAGGGGACATTATAAGACATTTTGATTTGAGTTTTCATTGCTATGCCGATGATTCTCAATTCTATATGTCTTTTGTGCCCGAGCAGGAGTCTGAGTCAAGTCATTGTTTAACAACTGCCTCCAGGAGATACAGAACTGGATGAGTGCTAATTGGCTGAGGTTGAACCGGGGAAAACAGAGGTATTGGTGGTGGAACCGGGGTTAAGGATATCAAGTTCATGGGTGGAAAACTCTCAGGTTTATTTCTGGGAGGAACCCGGCATAGGCATCTGGTCAGGTGCGTAACCTGTGTTATATTTGCGAGGGCTTGACCCTGAGGGCACAGGTGTCAGCCGAATCAACATCCTTTTTCATCTAAGAAATGTAGCACGGTGAAACACTTGATTCCATTAGAGGATCTTCCTACCCTGGTCCACGCCTTTGTGTCCAATCGCCTTGATTACTGCACGCCTTTATCTAGGGCTGCGGAGTGGATATCCCGCTTACAGCTGGTGCAAAACGCGGCAGCTAGGTTGTTGACTGGAAGCCCGAGGTCCAACCATATAATACCTGTGCTTCGCGAATTGCACTGGCTGCCTGTACAGTGGTGGATCACTTTCAAGGTCATGTTGATGACTTATAAAGCCCTACACGGTTTGGGACCTGGCTACCTGAAAGAACTCCTGACTTCTTACTGTCCCTCCCGCTCCCTCCGATCCTCTGGTGAGGGATTGCTGGAGATTCCCAGGGTAACCTTAAAAACATCTGGTGGATGAACATTTGCCTTTATGGCCCCTACCCTGTGGAATTCTCTACCTTGCCAATACTTGCAATGCCTGACTGTGGAGAGCTTTAAAAAGCTTAAAGACCTTCCTTTAACCAAGTATTTTTTAGTGATTTAAATTATACTGGATTGTTTTTGAATTTGATGTTGTTTACAGTGTGGTTTCGATTTGTATGATTGATATTGTAAAGGCGCCCTGAGCTTTGGAAGGGCGCCTTAAAGAAATAAAAATTTACTTACTTACTTACTAATTCTGAGTCGGAACCTGAACCACCTGGGAGCGGAATTCAGGACGCAGGTCAACAAGGTATTTCCCCCCCCGACTCAAAGTTCAGGGACCTGTTAAAACTCATCAGCAGATTCCAAACGAACAATCAACTGCCGGCTCAGTCCTTTTTACAACTAATCGGGACACTAGTGTCACTGGCAGACTTAGTCCCATGGGCTCTGGTGCACATGCGGCCCATTCAGACGCACCTGCTCAAGCTGTGGTCCCAGTCCAGGCACAGTTGGCTCCACCTCATCCCAGTGTTACAGCAGGTAAAAAGCGCCCTTGCATGGTGGTCTCGGAGAAAAAATGTGGTGAGAGGTCGAGACCTAGGCCATCCACATGAAATAAGAATCACGACAGATGCAAGCCTCATGGGGTGGGAGGCTCACCTACAACAGATGTCAACCCAAGGCAAGTGGTCCCTGATGGAATTGAGATACAGCATAAATGTCCTAGAGATGAGGGCAGTTCATCTAGCCCTGATGCACTTCCATCAGCAGGTGCACAACAGGAATGTGTTGATTCTAACAGACAGTCGAACAGCAGTGGCCTACATCAACCATCAGGACGGCACAAGAAGCTCAAAAAATGCTTAGGGAATCTCTTCTTCTCTTTCGCTGGGCAGAGAAGTACCTGGCAAGCATAACAGCAGTGTACATACCAGGTCAGGAAAATATCACAGCAGGCTGGCTAAACTGCAAGGACATTCTCCCGGGAGAATGGGAACTGAAGGACGCTGCCTTCCAGCTCCTTATTCAGAGGTGGGGCAGTCCACAAGTGGGTCTGTTTGCATGCTGACAAAACTCAAAAAAACTCAGCAGTTCTGCTCCCTAGCCAGAGACGATCTAGCATTAACTCAGGACGCCTTCTCCCTTAACTGGGGTCGCCTCGGCCTCCTGTACGCTTTTCCTCCAATCCCACTACTCTCCAGGGTCCTGCACAAGGTGGCCAGAGACAAGGCGGAAATGATTTTAGTCTGTCCTAGGTGGCCACGCCGCCCCTGGTTCCCTCTACTCATTCAGCTGTCAAAGGCACAACCTTTCGTTTTCCAGCTCACCTCAGACTTTCTTCATCAGGGTCCGGTCGTGCACCACAATCTGAGCAATCTATCCCTCTCGGCTTGGAGATTGAACGGGAAACTTTCAAAGAGTTAGGTTACACTACTCCAGTTATTGAAATAATGGTCAGCTCCTGACGCGCCTCATCCTCCAGGGTGTATTATAGAATATGGAGAAGACTCTTATTCTGGCTCCGCTCCAAAGATATACAGGATCATCCAATAACTCTCCTGGTGCTTTTACAGTTTCTCCATGAGGGATTCGACAAGGGGTTGCAGCCAGCCACCTTACGAGTTCAAGTTTTGGCACTGGGGGCGCTTTTATTTGCCAACTCAGGGGATACGCTTGGGTCTCACCCTCATGTCAGGAGGATTTTAAGGGCAGCAATGTTAAAACGCCCCCAATTAAGCCAATTGTACCATCTTGGAAACTTAATCTGGTCCTCAAGGCCCTAACAAAAGCGCCATTCGAGCCTTTGAAGGAAGCATCAGTTATGCATCTTACAGTGAAGGTGGTTTTTCTGGTGGCCATTTCGTCAGCCAGGAGAATCGGCAAACTGGAGGCGCTGTCAACCAAAGAGCCCTACACAGTTTTTCATCCAGATTCAGTGGTACTTAGGACGGATCCAGGCTTTTTGCCGAAGGTTATGTCTCTCTTCCACTGTAACCAAGAGCTCATACTTCCTTCTTTCTGCCGTCACCCGACAAATGAAAAGGAAAGAGAGTTTCACACTCTAGATCCGAGTAGAGCAATCAGAATCTATATTAAGAGAACAGACGCTTTTCGCAAAACATCAAGCTTGTTAATTTTGACTGCAGGCCAAAATACTCGTAAAAAAGCGCCAAAAGACTCTATAGCCAGATGGATTAAATCAGTAATCACCATGGCGTACGACAAGGCGGGAGTATCTCTGCCTGGTCCAGTGAGAGCCCATTCCACCAGAGCGATGGCCATGTCATGGGCAAATTTCAGAGAGGCATCTCCAGCAGACTTATGCAGAGCAGCCACGTGGTCATCCATTCATACTTTTGCTAAATTCTACAGATTGGATGTCATGTCCTCCGGGGAAGCATCTTTTGCCGCCTAGTAGTAGACAGTGGTGGAACCCTAAGAACACTTAACATTCTTCCCACCGGGATATCTAGGGATGCACTGCTTTTGGATATCCCAGGAGTAAGGAAGCCAGAGACCAGCCCAGGAGAGAGAAACAGAAATTTGGATACCTGTAAACTTTCTTTCTCCGACGGCTGGTCTCCGGGCTTCGGATGCCCTCCCAGAATGTATATAGTTGGTGGGCCTCCGGGCCCTTATGCCGTAACCGTTCATGTTCTTTGTTTCCTAGTTCTCATAGTATTGCCTCAGGGGAACTGCACTGGAAATGACTGAAGATCTCCGGATGTGTAGGGCTTGTTATACCCCCCCTGCTGCACAGTTTTAGACCTGCCTGACACTGACATCAGGAGGAACAGCCCCAGGAGTAAGGAAGCGCGGAGACCAGCCGTCGGAGAAAGAAAATTTACAGGTACCAAAATTTCTGTTTTTGAATGGTGTTTTTATAGCACAGATTTATGAATATTCATGACGGTGTATATTCAACTACATGAATCCCCCTTTCTAGTGCCTCCCCCTGATGAAGCCGTTTGGTGAAGGAGTGTCTGGAGTGCTGCAAAAGATTTCGTAATACATTTGCCTTCTAGCCTGCTTGAAGTGTGTGCCCTTTTTTCTTTTTTTTTTTATATTAAAACTTTTTATTGAGTTTTCAAGTACTCATATTACAAACGTGCACACTATGAGACAACAAACAAAAGAGAACAAAGCCTATGACTAACAGTGAATTCCATTCCTACATCCAAATGTTGCATAGTATTACAAGTCAAAAATTAAGTTTTTCAGCCAAAACCAAAAAACTGGTGGTGCGGTGGGCGAGGCCCATTTCAATGGATGTGCATGTTTAAAAGCCGAGTATATCCAGGAACAAACTCTGGGTCACCTGCCACTGTTTTAAGGAACAAAACTGGGATCCCTGGCTGAAACAAACATATTCCACCTACTCGATCTGTTTCTTCCATTTTCCTCTTGTTGACGGATTGAATATGTGAGCATTTCTATATTATAGATGTTATTGATTAAATCTATTCACTCCTCCGTGTATGGTATTTCACCCTTAAGTCATCTTTTTTGTAATGCACTTTTTGGCCATAAGCACGAGAATTCCCATCAAATGATCTGATTGCTGTGTCTTTCAGACCATTGGGAAACAGCCTGAAAAGGAATAAATGTTCCATCATTTGTAACTGAGGGGTAAAACCTTTTCTTTTTTTTTTTATTTACTATGTTTTTTGCTGCATCCTGGCCGCCGGCATCCATCCTGGTCACGGACCTCCACACTCCCACCTCCTATATTGCCTGCTCTCTCCCGAGCACCCCTAGCTTACCCCCCCCCAGGGGGTGGGGTCGCGGCACCAACTCCCTCCTTAAGTGCTGCAATCCTAGTATCTATCCGGGGGAGCCGGCTAGGAGGCTAACTGAAGCCGGAGGCGAGGCTTCATAGAAGCGGGCCCAGCTGCAAGTTTTCTTCCCTATAGGCAGGGGCGGGGACATGCAGTGACGACCAGCATCCGCCCTGCCCTGAGATCAGCAGACGTCTGAGCTTTGCGACATACCCAGCCTCTGCTGGGTGTTGCTACCTGCACCAAATGCTCACTACCCCGCCCCCGGAGAAGGAGAGCAGTCTGGGGACTCTTCATCCTTCTCCTCCCGGCCGGCCCTCCGATGACCCGGATCCGCTCCTCGAACCGGGCTCACATCGCATGTGGAAATCCAACTGCTGTGCCGACGGGCTGCCAAAAATTTCTTGTAAGGCTGCCTCTATAGAGGTGAAGAATGGAGAAAGACATGGGCATGCCCAGGAAACGTGATAGTGCTCTGCTTGCACCTCACCACACTGCCTTCAGCAATAGCTGTTAGGCACCATATCTCCATGAGCCTGCTGAATTGGAGTTAGAAAATACCTTACTAAACACTTCCAGCTAAACTTCCTCCATGACACTGATGAAGAGATTGTATGGGCATTCCGGCACGCCACTTGCCATTGTTCCAGAGTGAGGGGCTGAACAACCACCCTGTTCCATCTATCCACGACTGGTATGGGGGAGCACTCTAACTTGAGAAAGAGACAAACGTAGATTAGAAATCATGTGTGTCATGGGGTCCCCCACTGTTGCAGATATGCTTAATCGCACTAATGGATTATTTGTATCTAGTAAGGGGCCACGTCGAATCTAGGCAGAGAGGTAAGCCCTAACTTGAAAATAATGGAACAGATCCATCTGAGGGAAACCAAAAACTCTCTTTTTAAAGATCCTTTTTTGTTTTTCAGTACGTGTAAGTTCGGTTTCCTGGTTAAGGGTAGCACCTTAAGCTGTCAGGTGTGCATGCCGTTTTTTTTTTGTTTTTTTTACTATACAGGATATGTCCACTATTAACCAACAGTAGTTTGTATTCCAGGACATTCCCTCAATCTTGGAAATCAAATCCGCTGTATTTTGGATCTAGCTGGGGGCTTTCAGGACCAATTCTTTTGAGAGCACTGCCCACATATATTGAGGGATCCTCACAGAGTGACTTAATCCCAGATACAGTTGATCACCCAGATGGGTCCTACGGGGATTTGTGGACTTTAATGAGCGTATATCATTTGGCATATAGGATGTGCTGGTTTTTTAAATAATTCACCTAATTTTTTTTTTTACATAATGCCTTCAGCAAATGCTCTGTTCGTCAAGCATTACCTTTAAGGACAAGGTGGGGTTAAAAGTTAAACATTTGTAACATGTGACATCACTTAACCGTCTGTAAATTACAGACATGAGTTGACCAATGTCCTAATCCACTTCGGTGCTACCCTTGTCCGCGAGTTTTATTATAATGTTTTCTATAGCTTGTAATTCTCTTAAGTGCTTTTTTTCTCCTCCGCGGACACATTGACAAAGAGTGATTCTGGTGGAGATTCCAACAGTGTTTTGCTATCACTTTCGACCATATACTCGAAAATTCTGTTGGTTGGATGCCTGTCTTGATCTTGGCAAAAGGAACTCTTGCCTCTAAGGGCTGTGCTATGGCCCTTAGAAATCAGTATTTCATCTGTTCAGTGGAATGCATTTCATTCCCATTTACTGCATAGTCCACATAAACATTGTTTTCTGCTGAAGACAACAGTGATGCAACATCATCATGAAATTTGTGCATCATTGTTAGAGCTAGCATTTGTCAGACTCTCTAAAAGTGCAGAATTTTCATCCAGTAAAAGTTCAAGGGCAGGCCCAGTGGCATGGAGGACTCTGGCACTGTCACTGCCTTACCTCTTGCCGTGCTGGCCACCTGTGTTTTGGCAGAGGGGGGAGAGGCGGGCAGACAGCTCTCTTCTCTCAGGGAAGGGGGGTGTCTGTGGTCTGCTGCTCTACCGCCACCTGGAGAAATCCTGTTAGAGGCGCATACAGTCACGTGAAGTAGGAGGGCCCCATGTCCTGAGCACCAGCGGGCATTTTCCCGGAGGCGGAGCTCACATATCTTGGTCTGTTTGTGGCTGGTTGGGGAGAAAAAAGTAGGGAAAAGTGGAGGATGGACTTAATGAATCCCTGTCTGTCTGGCTGCAAGCCCGCTCCAGGTCCTGGCCTGTCTAGATGAGTCACCTGAAGGGGGGACAGTCCTCCTGACCCTGCCACAAGTGTGTGTGTATGTGTGGGGTAACCCTGCGGAGGATACAGCTCCCAACCCTGGAGGCGGTTGGAGACGGCTGCGGCAAATGGGAACACCTGGCTGGTACAGCACCCATCCTGCCCAAGAGGAAAAACACTTATATATAAAAAAAAAAAAAAAGCTCAAGTGCTAAGTGCAAATCCAGATTTGTTTCAGATGTAGTGACCGGGCTAAGTGGTTCTATAGATAGAATAATCTCCATGTTCAACTCAGAACTGTTATTGTGTCTGTAAAAAATATTTTCAGCCAGTTTTACAGAGAGCTTTAAAAATATCAGTCTCCAACTGTGAAACTAACTGAATTCAGCTGTGGGGACGAAGGACAAACCCTTTGATAGGACCTGAACCTGTAGTTTGGTCAGTTCTTGCTTTGATTAAATTTAGTACCAGTTGCATGCTTGTCTATTGCGGTCTGACCTCTGGGGGGAGGTGAGGGTGGTGACAGCTGGCATCTGCTCTCCACCTCATTGTCTGTCCCCTACCTTGTCCACCTCTTCCTCTGTTCCGTTTGTTGGTTGGGGGTTGTCTCTTCTTGTTTTTGTAAAAAAAATGACTCACTTATCAATGCCCTCTGGTGTATCATCACTTGTAGTTTTGGGTGATTGGCTATTTGAATCTCTTCTCCTAGACAGTGATCTTCCGCTACTTGAAGACGTATACATTTTATCCCATGAGAAGATGCCTTTTTCCTCATAATTTCTATGATCATGATCAAATTTGATATGCTTTCTCTCTTCTGCTTCGTTCGTGTTTCTGTATTTTGATCTGTAATACTTTTAGCAAGATCTAGGAAGTCAGGGTTATTGTGATACTGCAGCACATCTACTCTTAATTCCTGCAGTAGTTCTTTCTTTTTTGTTTTTTATATAAGCATTTGCCCTGTTCAGTTAGAATCCAGATAAGTTTCTTAGACAATGGGCAAGAGCTCCTTCCCGCCTATCCTTTAAATCTTCGAGTGACCCAGAGAAAGGGGGCTTTCTGCACGTACAGACCTCATGGTACTCTATCCAGATCTGCTTATGCTGCAAGGTAATATGGTCAAACAGTTGTTTCACCTCCAGTACAGGCTTTTACAATTTTATGAAATAGTTAATTTAATTCATTAATATTGGTGGCATTCTGAGCCTTGAAGGTGGGTGTGCTTGGTTTTCATCTATACTTGAGAATTGTGAAAGTGTATAGCTGAGGAGATCAAACGGGATGTTTTATTGGAAGAACCTTACTACCCTTTTGAAGTAAACATGCATCACCTTGGGCATGGAGGAGGAACCTCGGAAGGAATTGAAGGAAAAGACAGGCCCTTTAAAAAGAGAGACCAAGAAAGACAGGGCCTTCCCATTTGTGACACAGGCATGGAGCTTGTAGCTGCAGAGTGGAGTTACACTGAGAGGAAAACTTTGGCCCTGCATTTTGCAAAGCTGTACATAGTGGATACTAAGGATGCTAGGTGTGGGGAAACAGTAACAAATGTAGATGCAACTATATTTGCAGCTGTAAGAAAAAACAAAACAAAACAAAAAAAACTCTGCCGCTTCTGGGGCAGGTGCCATTAATTACCCCTTACCTCTTCACTTCTTCTGGGGCAGCTGCCTATAACGACCCCTTAGAGTAAAATGTCAAGTCTGTGGTGAAGAAGGCATATGAGGAGGCAGGTGCTTTAGTGAAGGTGGCTGTGGCATTGGCCTATCTCACACAGGTAATGGTCTGCTGGCTGCGGACATTTCATTCGACTTGCTCCATGACTCTGATACATCAGAATCAATTTCTGTTGTGTCTATGAGCACCAGATTCCTGGTAGATGCCACTTATGACTTTATACAGATGTCAGATAAGTCTGCTCCATCTCTACTTAGCGGGAAACTCCTCCAAGGTGTCCTTATGAAATAAGCATTTCCAGAGGGACCTACTATTTAGCTGATGCCCCCTTTCTGGAAGCATGCAAGTATCACCTTGGTTGGGGATTTAACTATTCTCAAAACCATTACTCCAACTCCAGCAGGAGTTACTTTCTTGATGACAGGAGTTGCCAGTGGCACAAATTTGGCAAGGAAGACAGAGACACCAAAGACTATCTGTCCTATTGATATCCAGCCTGTCCACTCTTTGGATCCTCCATTGAGAGCAAGACTACTGCTCTTTGCCGACTGGTGGACGGAGATCATTTCATGGTGACGAGTGTAGGACATTGTCTACAATGGATACGTAATACAGTTTTGGCCCCCTTTGCAAAAAATATTTCTTGCCATACATACTAACATACTAAAAGGCAGCAGAATAGGACCAATGGTCTGTCATGTCTGCTCATAGCCAGCTGCCTAGTGGGTGCTTGCTTCCCTGCCCCCTAGAGGGTAATCTTTGACTTTCGTTTCCCTTTGTACCTGTCCCACCCCTTCTTGAAGCCCTCCACTGTGCCCTCCTCCACCAGCCACCCAGGCAACGCATTCCATGGCTCCATCACCCTCTCAGTGAAATAATGCTTCCTACACTCCCCACTGTAATTTCCCCCCTCCAGCTTCCACTCATGCTGCCTAGTTGTCCCCCCCCCCTTCTTTAGCCTAAACAGCTCCTTGGTTGCACTCTGTTATTCCTTTTACATACTTGAAGACCCCTATCATATCTCCCCTGTCCCTTCTCTCCTCCAAAGTGTACAGCCCAAGCTCTTCCAGTCTCTCCTCATAGGACCTCCCCTCCATGCCCTGAATCACCTTGGTTGCTCTCCTCTTGGACTCTCTCCAGCAACACTATATCGTCCTTCAGATGAGGTCTCCAGAACTGTACACAGTACTTGAGTTGCGGCCTGACCAAGGCATTATATAGAGGAAGGATCACCCCCCTCCTCCTGGACGTAATTCCCCTGGCTATGCAGCCCAGTATCCTGTTTGCTTTGGCTGCGGTTCTTCTACAGTTTTCAGAGTTATTCATTTTGACGTCTACCACCACCCCTAGATCCCTCTCACCCAGTGTGGCTTGCAGTGTGACCCCCACCGAGGGTGTAAACAAGGCCTGGGTTTTTGACCCCCAGATGAAGTACCTTATATTTCCCGGCATTAAATTTCAATCCCCACCTCCTTGGCCACTCCTCCAGGGTATCCAGGTCCCCCTGGACTGTCACTCTCGCTTTTTCCCAGTCCACCAGTGCTCCCAGTTTGGAATTATCTGCAAAGAGACTCGGCCTGCTCAAACCCCCCTCCCTGTATCCGAGACATAGGCACTGAACAGGAGTGGCCTCAATACTGAACCTTGGGGGACCCCACTGATTACCTTCCTAGGGGATGATGCAATTCCACCGATCATTACCCTCTGTATTCACCCCGAAAGCCAATTTTCAACCCACTTGAGCTCCTTTCCTCCCACTCCATCTCCCCCAGCTTTTTTATCAGCCCATTATGGGGTACTAAATCAAACGCCTTGCTAAAATCCAGGTATAGGATGTCCACCAGCCTACAAATTCAGTTTCTGCTTCCAGGGCAAGCACTTCTAAAACATCATTCTGACTAGCCGCCACTCTGTCATTCTGACTAGCCACCACTCCTTGAGGGTTGACCAAGACTATGTCGATAGTAGCAGCACATCTACTCATGTGAGGCTGTCTTGTACACCTCTACCTGTACAACTGGCTAATAAGGGCAGGGTCCCTCAGCGTAGCACAGAAACCATTTTGAAGGTTGCCCAAACCCTACAGTACTGGTTGGATAATAAATCACAAAAAGAAGACACTGCCCTTCAGCATTTGTAGCACCTAGCAGTGCATTTGACATACCTCAAGTGATGTTATCACTCACTGCCAGTATGAAGTCTCTCATAGACAAGTGAGCTCCACATATGCAGAAAGTCAGCATCAGGATGAGCAGGTCTTCAGGTCCTCAGGCCAATGGCAGCAAATATAGTCTGGTCCAGAAGGCCCAACTATACTCTTGACTGCTGCAGCTCCTCCTCCTGAGTCATTTGAATGTACAGACTCAAGCCATGTCTACTGCAATAACAGTACCACTGCAGGTGGCAGCATCTCTTCATTGGTGGACGGTGACAGAACATCTGTGGAAAGGGGTTGATCTGAGGGACGTGAGCCACATAACTCTTAAAATGGATGCCTGTCTCTCAGACTGGGTTTAGCCTCTGCCCAAGCATTATAAACTCTTGCCATGCAGAAGCTTACCATCAACATCCTAGAGATGAGTATGGGTGTTTCGGGCTCTGCTGTCATTTTTAGCATAGCTACAGAACCAGCACATCTTGATCAGGTCAGACAATGCAGTTATGGTGGCCTACATCAGGTACCAGGGAGGCACAAAGAGCAGAAACATAATGCCAGACGCCTACAAGGTTCATTGGTGAGCAGAGAAGAATCTTCTGTCCATTTTATCCATACATTTTGCTGGATCTATAAACGCCTGGCTGACTCGCTTAGTTGTCAATGGCTGCAGCCAGGTGAATGGGAGCTCAATCAGGAGGTGCTTGGCATGCTGTGTGGTAGGTGGAGTTTTCTGCTTATGGAATTCATGGTGATCAGGGCCAGCTCAAAGACCCAAGATACTTCAGCATGTTCTGCATGTGGGGTTGGAACCCGGATGCCCACCTGGTCCCTTAACAACACAAAAAAAAAAACTGGAGCTGCAGTAAAATAGTGAGTTGGAGTCTCCCTTGGTAAGGTGCTGTCTGTAATAACTGGTATGTGTGTGAGAAAGACTCTTGTCTCCTAAACATTTTCTGATGATCTATTTGTTATGATAAGTAATTAGCCCCCTCACTCCGTTGAAGCAAACACTTTGTGGCTCTGGGGCCACTTCCTTAGGGTCAGCAGCAGTCTGACTAAAATAAGCTCAACTTTCAATTTTCATACTTCTTAATCTCAGCTACAATATAGGCTTTCCCCAACAGCATAACTTCTTCAAGCTTTTATGGATATAGCCTTCATAGGTTCCTCCCTTTCCAGACTGGATCCTCTTTTTCATTCTTTCTGCCGCTTTGCTTTAGATTGCCCCTCTCGTACGCACCTCTAGTCTCTCTGCTCAGCTCTTTCTTTCCCTTCTCTTAATGCTAGGCACCTTTCCCACTGTGGCTCTTTTTTGTCCAAATTCTGGTTTGGCACCCTTCCCTCCTACCTCAAAATCCTTCTTTCCCCATTTCCTTCCTCGTCCTCCTTCCTCCTACCCTCTTCGTAACAATGCTTCCCATTCTCTAACTATCCATCCTAGAAAAACGTTTGTTGGCCAATCTGCTTTCTTCTACCTCTTTCCTAAACTTTGGTCCTCCCTTCCACTCTGTATTTGTTCTGCCTCCTCTACTTCCTCTCTAAAGTCTCTTTTTTTCTGACTTTTATTGTCCTGCCTGTAACTGTCTTTGACCCTTTTCTCTTTTTCTTTATTCTCTAGTCTTGTCCTCTTCTTGCTGTTTCCATTTGTTTTCTATCTGTATATATTTGAGAATCCTCTATTTTTTAGTTGCCGTCATTTGCTATTTTGCCTTTAATATTTATCATTTTGCTTGTATTACTATGTTTTTGCTTTTTACCTTGTTATTAATTGTTAGCTCCTTCCCTCCCCCAGGACTTATCTGGAAATGAGCTGTTGTCAGCTCAGTATGTACTTTTGGTTAAACTTTTCAATAAATAAATCCTTTAAAGTTTCTTAGGTGTGTCACATCAAGCTTCTTCTTCTTAGTACGGTAGAATATCTGTCGTGAGTGATATTGAAACCTTGTATTCACTGTTCTCAAATGGACCTATGCATCAAACCTGTATATTGTGTCTACTATTGTTGCTTGTATCAAATCTGTTTATGTGTATTACTGTTACCTTGTACTCCACTGTCACCCTGCGCCATATGTTATGGCCTGGGTCGTGCCTGAAAACGGTCCGTGGGATCAGTGCACTCACCCGGTTATCAAAGTAATAAATAAATAAAAACGTGTTGTAATTTGGGCTTCTTTGCACATGTTAAAAAATACATTATTATTTGGATAATCAGCACTGGAGATGCTGCTTTCAGCAGGTGACTGAACAGCTCAGTAATACAGCACTAATCCCTACTATTAAGGTATTGCTTATTAAGGCCCATACCATTTGACTGCCCATAGGAGCTGACACACACAGGGGAATCATGCTTACTTACTGGTAATGCAGTTTAAACTGCTGAAGTGCTGCATACTCGTGCAGACTAGATAGACCGTAAGGCCTGTTTCTGTTAGCAGTTTCGTATGTTTGTATGGTAATTCCAGTTGTATGTATGCTCCCTTCATGGGCAGTTAGGCCCTCCCCATTTCTGTGTTGTTTATTGACGCCTCCCCTGTCCTGTATTACATATCGTTCCCATGGGCTTTGTCTAGTTACACTTGCTGCAGTTATTTGTGTTGTTTTTGTTTCTTGGAGTGTATATTTCAGACTTTGGTAGAAGGTTGGACAGAGGGAGTCTGGGAACATGCATGTCCTAAGACTTCGCAGACTGTTGCAGCCTGTGCCAGCTAACAGGGGAGGACAACCCATCCTGTCCAACTGCCTAAAGACGGAGCCTATACACAGCTGGAATTTTATTTATTGAAAGTTTTGGATTACAATCTTTGAGCCAGAAAGGCTCTTTTTCAAAGGCTCCAAGTCAAACAATGGAACATGACAAGTACAATAGTTACAACTGGTTACATACAAGGATACAGAGCAGAAGTACATACATGGGCTGCGGATTAACTATGCTAAACAGCCATCAGGTATTTATAAGATGAAAAGTAACATTGCACTTTATCGTTACTAAGTGCAGTACGGCTCGGAACTGTCAGGGAGTAGGAAAGAAATGATGGATTGTTATAGAGTTTGAGCAAGAGAGTAAGTGCAGTTGGGGTAGGGTAAGGAAGAATAGGGTTGTTAAAATAGGGTAGGTCTAAGGACTGTACGCAGCCAGATGAGACTTTGTCAGTTACACCAGTGGGACAGCTGGTAAGGGTGAGTTTTATTAGTGATGGGGAGAGATGAAAATAAGGAGCAGATAAAATTCTCGATATTATCTTGGAATTACCAGTAAGGAATCATAATTCCCCTTTGCCTGTTTCCTGTGTGTCAGTCTGCCTAGTGTAAGTAGTTCTGCCCCTTGCATGCACTACAGAGCATGTTATGGTGCTGAGCCAGGGTTAAGCTTAGGTGCGGGTTTTGGGGTTATTGTTCCTCTTGTCAGTTGAGGTAGTTTGTCAGGTGACATCACATAGCTCCAGCTTGATACTGGGAGAAATCTGTGACATTCAGCAGCTGCATAGTGTTTTTTTGTCACTGTGAGTGTGATCCGTAAAAGGAGGGGGTGGGGCTGTGCTTCAGCAGCTGTTGAATTCCATCATTTTATTCATTTATTTAAGTATTTGGAAAATAAAGTTTGAGCACAGTGCTCTTTTTCAAAGGTTCCACGTCACAGAAGGCAGGACAGTATATAGTCAATGAATACAATTGCAGAATACAAATACATAGACACATTAAAGGAACAGGAAAAAAAAACAAAAAAAACGTAATGTAATATTTTATGGAAACTGTCAAGGAGCTAGGGTGAAGCAGCCAGGAAGGTAGGCTTTGTCGAGGTGGTAGGATACTAAAGGGTGGGGGGTAGAATAGAGAGGGGAGGGTGAGGGACCAGTGTAGGGAAAGAGGGTGTGTAGATCAGTGCAAAGTATTGTGTCGAAGCAACAGTGGCAGCAGGGTGAAGCCTAGAGGGGGAGACCAGGAAAGATGGAGTGTCCGGGGTGGGGGTACTCAGTGAGGAGGGTGAGGTAGTGAGGGGATGAAGGAGTAGCAGAGGCCAAAGTGTGGAACTGCCAGTGGTTTTAAGTGTAATTAGAATCTAGGCAGAATTAAGAAACCAGATAAAGGTAGAGGCATTTCCACCACATGGCAAATCATAATCAGGAGAGAGAGCGAGGAAAAGTGCAGGTTTTAGCAGTAGCAGTAGATCAAGTCGCTGTCTTGCAAGCACATGATTCCATTAAGGTAAGGTGTTGTTTCAATTCTGCTTTGAAGGTAAGGAGGCTGCCAATGTTCAGTATCTGTGCAGGGACCTCATTTAACCAGAGTGGAGCCCTGTACGCGAAGGACCATTGTCCTAGAGCAGTTCTTCTAAAGGGGACATTCAGAGGACACCGTGCCATGCCCCTTGTCAGGTAGCTAGATTGACTTGCAAGCAGAATGTCTTTCAAGCAGGGAGGAGCTTGTCCTAGGATTTTTTTTTTTTTTTTGCCCAGGAGGCACGTTTGATACTTTATCCTATTATGCAGGCTTAGCCAGTTAGTTTTTTAATAAAGCGTACATGAGTGTGTGAGGTTGTCCGCTCCAAGGGTGAGTCAACAGGCCTTGTTAAGAACTGTCACTGCCCGCTTAAGAGTGGTGTCCAAGGCTGCACCATAAACGACCAGGCCATAGTCAGTTATTGACAGAATTGAGCTAGAGACAGATAGTTGGAGGGCTGAGGGCCTAAGATATTGTTTGTGTCTGTATAGGACACCCAATTTGGTGTTAACCACTTTTACCACCTAGTCAAGAAGCTGAGTGAAAGAGAGGGTATCATCAGTCATGACCCCAGGGTGCTTGAATGAGTGTACTTGTTCGGGGGGGGGGGGGGCTGCCTTATTGTTGACAATGGACAGCAGTGGGTACAGTTTCTTATGCTGGTGGCTTGATATCAGCATCATTTTTGTCTTCTTATAGTTGAGTGGCAGTTTCAGCGAGCTGAGCCAATCCTCCAGGTCATAGAAGGTGGTCTGTAAATCTTTCTGTAGTTGATCTAGTTGGGAGCTACTGCTAAGAATGACTGCGTCATCCACATACAGAATTATTTTGCGCTTGCAAGCCACAGGCAGGTTATTCAGGAATAAACTGAAAAGAAGATGGCCCAAGATAGATCATTGTGGGACCCCAAGTGTGTCTTCCCTAGTGGTAGATGTAATTTTCTCTATTTTGACGCTCTGGGCCTGTGAGTTAGGTAGTCCTGGAACCAGTGGACAGTTTCAGTAGCCATCCCCAAGGAAAGCAGCTGCTCCAGTAGGATAGGGTGGTTGACGGTGTCAAAGGCCTTAGTGAGATCTATAAATATGGATCCCACTAACTTGCCGCCATCCATTGCCTTGTGGACATAGTCAGTAAATTCAACTAAGGCAGTAGTTGTACTGTGACTCTTCTGGAAGCCGTGTTGCTGGGAACATTGTAGATCATATTTCTGTAGGTACTCTGTGATCTGATTGGCTACTATTCTTTCAAGTGTTTTTGAGAGAGGGGATAGAATTGAAATAGGCTGGTAGTTGGAGGTGTTGGATCTGTCCCTGCTTTGAGTACAGGGGTCACCAGTGCTTGCTTCGACAGATGGGAATTTTGCCAAGGCAAATAAATAAGTGATTTATTGAAAATGTTGGTGATTGGGATAATAACCTCGTCAAATGCAACTGCCACAAGCTTCATGTCTGTTTTATCACTCCTAAGCCTTGTTTTTCCTAGTACCTTTTGTACGTATGTCCTAGCCTCCCTGACAGTAACACGCTTGAAACAGAAATTTGGATGACTAGAGTCAGCTCATGAGGGTTTTCGGGTGGTGGTTCAGAGGAATTGAGGTTTCCGGGGCGGGGGAACAGAGCTGAGATCCATGAATGCAGAGTTAAAGGATTCTTATGGTAGTTGAGAATCTAAGATGGGGGTACCATTAATGTTTAGCAGCTTCGGGTGTTTCCTGTCTTCTTTCCTGAGCAGATCTTTTACGTTCTCCCAGAACCTCTTCCCATTTCCCCCAGTTACTGTCCATCTGTTCTTCATAGTATTTTGCTTTTGTAAGCGTGGTATGGTTCGTGCACCTATTTCTTGCTGCCCTGTAGTTCTGAAGGTCAACATGATTGCCCAAGGTCCTCGCCTTGCTCCACAAGTTATCCCTATTCCTCATCAGCTCTAAGTGGTCCCAGGTAATCCACTCATTTGTGGATCCTCTGATTTTTCTTTTCCTCACAGGGGCGTGTAGATGTTGAAGATATTGTTAAACTTATACATGAAATATTTCATAGCAAGGTCAGTATCCTGAAGCTTGTCGATAAGCGACCAATCAACCTGAGATAGGGCTGCTTTAAATGCGTATAGTTGCCCTCTGTTAATAACTCTGCTTTCAATGGTAGATTTTGGCTCTTTTTTAAATTTGTTTGACCATCTACATATCACTGGGGAATGGTCACTCAGTGAGTCTGAGAGCACTGTAACATTAGTGATCCTGGAAGGACATCTGGCCAGGATGCAATCAACGAAAGTACCGTTGTCACTCTTATAGTTCATTCTTGTGTGTTCAGTCACCATCTGCATGAGGTACTCATTAGCAACCAGGTCCTTAAAGGGATCGGATTCCTTGCTGAGCCAGTTAATGTTGAAGTCACCAGTGATAATGACTTCATTATTCCTTTTAATTTTTGAGATTGTCTTCAAAACTAAACCAAGCCCTGGTTTTGCCTTTCCAGGAGGCAGGTAGACCGAGGCAGTGGTGAGGAACTTATGATTGCCTATAAGGAGTTTCATTGCAGGCAGCTCAAAATCCCCAGTAACACCTGTCACAGGCAGAACACTCCCTTGGCTGGATTCCTTAACATAAATGAGGCAACCTTCACCCCTTTTCCCTGTTCTGTCCAGCCTGAAGGATCCATACCCTTGTAGTGCTATCCCATTGTCCTTTATTTTGGCGGTTAGCCATGACTCAGTCAGACAGATGTCAGGGCAGTGCAAGCGTGCCCATGCCTGGAACTGAGGTAGTTTTGGAAGCAAGCTGCCTATGTTCATTGCTACAGTTTGTAAGCCACAATCCTTTTTTCCTGTGTGCAACCTCGTAGAAGGCAGTCCAAGGTCAGGATGCACATCCCCGGAGAGCAGGAGCAGCAGGAGTATGATATTTTTAGCTACGATGAGGAGGAGCAGTTTAGGCTTGCCCCTTTGTTATTAACTTTGAAGTTGAGGGGGTAGTGTCTTCTCCCATCGGAAAGAGTAAGCAGCTGAGCCAGAACAATGGTACTACTACAGACCGAGTACAAGTTATCGTGGGCTGGCACGGGTGTGAGTGGCATTCTACAGTATGTGTAGGGTAGTGTTCCAGACTGTGACACACAGGTTGAGGGAAGAGTTGTACTTGGCCTAAGGACATTCTGCGTGAGGAAGTTGAGTCGCTGGCTAAACGGAGGGTGGGTTCACTAAACAATGGGGAGCAGGCAGACAGTGCAGTGGGGGAGGGATTAAGCAAAAGCTGTGTGGCTAGAGCAGGGAGCGGAAGGGGAGGAGGGGTAGAGAAAAGGATTTTAGTGCAGTGGAGAAAAGGGGTTTCAGAAAAGGATTTTAAGTTCAATTGAGAAAGGGGTTTGAGAAAGAATTTAGTGCTGTAGAGAAAGGGGTTTCAGAGCAGCAGTTACAATTCCTTCAATTAAAACATTTTCACAAAGGAGCTGTACACTTAAAAGCTAACAGTCTAGCAGTTGTAATTTAAAAAAAAAAAAAAAAAAAAACCAGTTCCGGTGTAACTTTCAGCTTAGTTAAAATTGAAGAATCAACGTCCAAAGCTGGAAAGGTCAGCAGCCAAATAGCCTGCACCCTCCGGGAGGAGTACCCAGTCTGCAGCAAGCCAAAGGGGGTGCCAGAAATTCAGTCCAAAGCGATAGCTCCTGTTTAGTCTTTTTCTAAATACCCTTCCCAAGCCTGCTTTGGCAACCTACTCTTCTACGCAGATGATGCAGTTATTTTCTCTAGTCACCCTGAACCCCTTGTGCTTGAAAAATGCCTGCAAAATAGCTTTACATAAATAGAGTCCTGGTTCTCCTTTCATAAACTTATCAATTACAAAAAGACCAAAGTAATGCTGTTTGCAAACCACCAGAATAAACATAACGGAGTGTCACTAAACATCCGAAATAGTCAACGCTTGTCACTTGAGCAGGTTAGGAGTTTTAAATACCTCGGGATCACCTTAGGCTCCTCCCTCTCCTACCAAGAACATATTAATCTGGTTTGCAAAGCAGTAAACACCAGTATATGCCTCCTCCTACAGGCATAGGAGCTGCCTGACAAACGACGCCCTCTGCCTGGCTGTCACTAGTTCCGGTCTATCCCTAGTGGATTATGGTATAGTAATCTATGGATCTGCATGTGACACTGCTCTTAAAACAATAATGCCCTCCCTCAATAAAGCATGTCGCCTCATAACAGGAGCACCAAAGCAAACCCATACCTGTGATCTTTACAGACAAGTGAACTGGCTAAACTTTGAGGGTAGGCTTCACTATCACACCTGCCTGTTGGCCAAGAAGCTTATCACCTCACTCTCCTCTCCCTAGGTCCAGCAGCTCATCTCCCCTGCCCCTACCCTTTGTTCTACTCGGAGCTCTGATAAGGCTCTTTACCTAGTCCCTTTCTGTAAGACATCCCCAGGGCAGTAAGCATTCTTCCACAGGGCCCCTGTCCTACTCAATGGACTGCCTTCTCTGGTTTCCTCTACAGTTAAACTGGGCCACTTTAAAACTAAATTTCGCCAGCACCTACTCTCTGTGAATAGTTTTGACTGCTCATAGCCTTTACTGGTCAATCTGGGACTGCTCATGGCTTGTCCCTCTATTTCGCCATACTCCTCCCCACCTTATCTTGGTCTAATTTCTCCCTCCCCACTCTGTTCTGCTCCTGCCCTTTACTCATCCTTTACCAGCACTCTTTCCTATTCCTCCTTCTCTACAGCTTACACCCCTCTACTCAACTTTTCTCCCTACCCCCCAAGCTGTCTCACAACCTCCTTAACTGACTTCCTTTTGGTCTCCCTTTCTTTTCTTTAATTTCCTATCTGTGTACTCAGTTAGCTAGCACTGCCTGCACCATGGGGAAAAGATGGCCAGATGAGTGGAAAACTGGCTCAGGGACAGAACCCGGAGGGTGGTTGTAGGGGGAGAGTTATCTGGCACCAGAGAGGTAACCAGTGGGGTCCTGCATGGGTTTGGTGTTGGGGCCAGTGTTGTTCAATGTCTTCAGTGACATTGGAGATGGATTAAAGGCAAAATATGCTTATTCACAGATGACACAAAGTTCTGTGGGAGATTGGACATAGTTGAAGGGATACAAGACCTACAGGAAGATCTGGAAAAGCTGGGGAGGTGGTCTAGGATCTGGCAGCTTGGCTTCAATGCCAAGAAACGGAAAGTTATGCATATCGGAGCAAAGAATCTCAGGACGGAGTACTACCTGGGTGGAGTCCGAGTGTCTGCATCAGAGGAGGAGAAAGTCCTGGGAGTGATGCTCACTAGTGACCTGAAGCATTCCACACAGTTCAAGAAAGCATCAGCAAAGGCAAACAAGATGCTATGATGCATATCTATGGGATCAGTAGTAGGAGAGAGGAGGTTATACTGCCCTTGTGCAGGTCCTGGGTAAGGCCTCATCTACAGTATGGGGTTCAGTAGTAGTGCCCACACCTCAAAAAGGACAACCTGCTGGAGAAGGTCCACAAGAGGGCTACAGAGATGTTGGCTGGTCAGCAGGGTAAGGCATACGAGGAGAGATTGAGGGCACTGAACATGTACTCCCCTGAAGATGAGAGAGAGAGAGAGAGAGAGAGAGGAGAAGGAAGGGAGGGAACATGATTGGGACCTTCAAGTACTTGAAAGGCATAAATAAGGTTGATAAGGAGACTCTCTTTAAGCTGAGTGGCAACCATAACACGAGAGGGTATAGTCTTAAGCTGGAGGGTGGGCAGTTTAGGAGGGAGGTCAGGAAGCACTTCACAGAGACAGTGGTGGACACCTGGAATGCGCTACCGGAAGAGGTCATCTTGTTGAAGACAGTGGGCAGCTTTAATAGAGGCTGGGATAGGCATGGGGGAAGGTAAGGATCATGGGTAGGGAGGACAGGGACATTAGCTTAAGCTGTGGACCCTGCAGTATGGGCAGACTTGATAGACCAAAATGGCCTTCTTCTGCTGGTTTCTTCGTATGTTTGTTTCATTATCATGTACCTCGCCCTTAGTTATGATGCACTTCTGTATAATGCACTGTGTTACTTGCATACTCTTATCCTACGTATAGTATATAGTAGAGTGCTGTTCTTTATAGAATTCCATCCCTTTCAAAATGCTGTTGTACAGTAGTTCAAAGGTCATGATTCTATCCTACTGTGGTAGAACAGCATTCTAGAACCTCTAGAGACTGCATGAGTCAGTTTCATTTTGAAAGCAAAAGAACTCACACACATTTCACATAGTACTATACACTATAAAAAATACAGGATGAGTAACTCTGTGCACAACCAGTGTGTTTTGCCACCTCGGGGTTCTGATTCCCATGGACCTCTCGAGCTTCGTTCACGAGGTTGGAGGGAATCAGAACCCCTCTGTGTCAGAACACACTGATTGTGCATAGTTGCCCATCCAGTATTCTCTCTATTATGTACTGTATTCATTTTCTGTAATGTTTTGTATCTTGTCTGTTTTAAATCTACTTACCGTGTTTGTTTCTTTGCTCTGCACTCTGCCCTCATTTATGATGCACTTATGTATAATGTACTGTATTATTAGTATAATCATGTCTTATGTATAATGTACTATATTAATCTCCTGTAATTTTTTTGTAACACGTCTGTCTGTAAATCTGACGTGGAGCCTTTGCAAAAGAGTTTTTGACTCAAAGGGTTGTAATTCCAAGACTTCAATAAATAAATAAAGTACCTTGGTGAGAGTTGGCCCAGGCAGCACTAAGCAGAGAGGTGGCTGGCGGCTGTTCGAGCCAAGACGCTTCCTGGAGGAGGCGCCCTGGTCAGGGGTGACGATTCTAAAGAGGATGTGATGATCGTGTGATGATTGAGGCAGGTGTAATGGTTGAGCATGCTCGATTGAAGAGGGCAGGCGTGGAGTAAGAGGCTTTAGCAGCCATCACACACACACACACACACACACACACACACACAACAAATTGGTGTCTCAATTCCTTCTCATTATCTGGTAGCTTTTGGCCCAATTCTAAAGGTATTACATGAATTCTGAGTTACTGTTGTGATTATGTCTACCAGTATAACTGTTTTTAACTGTGCTATAATAACTAACAGAAAGCCAGGAGTGATTTGCCATTCTCGCTCCAGGAATCTCTCAGTATGCTTGACTAGTGCAGTTATGCCAGCTGGGTTCAGCTTCCCCGGAGGTGGAGTTATGCTAATGATGCCAAGGAATTAGCCAGTCAGGTTGTAGTAAGAGAGTGCTGCCTGTAGGTGCTGCTGTACTCTAGTCAGATTCATTTCTCTGCTGACAGGACAAGTCTGCCCTGGGGCTCTCTCTTCAAACCTTCGTTTGAAGTAGTTCATTTTCATTTAATCAGTCATTTCTTTTT
Source organism: Neoceratodus forsteri (assembly GCA_016271365.2). Taxonomy (NCBI): domain Eukaryota; kingdom Metazoa; phylum Chordata; order Ceratodontiformes; family Ceratodontidae; genus Neoceratodus; species Neoceratodus forsteri. The sequence continues at coordinate 199,938,483 of CM028132.1, read as the reverse complement.
CTCTGTGCTACTTTGAGTGTTTTAAATGGTTTTTAGTGCTTTTTGTGTGTTTTCCGTGGTTCCTCAGTTCCTGGGATCCGCGGAAAGTCACCTCTTTTTTAAGTTCCCGTACTTTTTTCTGACAAAAAAATATTGCGCCTTAGCCAACCCGGTGGCGCTGGAGGTTAAGACACTGGTCGCTAAACCTCGTGCCACGCCAGCAACCCGGGTTCGGGAACGAGCCTGGGTCAGCAGGGGGGAGAGAGGATTGAGCATCCGGAGGACTGCTGTCCTCTTTGGGGTACACGCTATCTGCCGCTGATTGCCCTCTGGTGGTGACTGGAGGGCAACACAGGTCGGGAAGGGGTGCTCCAACGTAATTACAATGGTAGGAAGGGGGGGATTGGAGAAAGGAGGAAAACAAGCCTGGCAGGGCTCCATGACAGTCCGCTGCACCACAGTCTGACCCTGGGGTTCTGGATTGGGTTTCCGGGGAGGGGTGCCACCTTCCTGGCCTGCCACGGGGAGCAAGCCGTGGGGGAAGTACCGGGGTCGGCTAATTGCGGCGAGACTCGAGAGAGAGTTCCTCCTGAGGACCAAAGCTTCGCCAGGCTAAGGAGGATAAAAATTTGTAAGAAGGGAAAAAAATATTGCGTCTGAGGTAAATATTCCACAAATTTTAAATTTTAACATTATTTTTTCTGCGTATACTTAATTTTAAAGTGGTTCTACGATTTTAAACCACATTTCTTTATTTTACCTTAAAGGGGAAGTCTCCTATAGTTTCACACCAATATTTTCCCAACTCCTTATGTGTAACTGTTGTGTGCCTCCTCCAGTTGCCAGCAGTCATATTGCTGTCCAAATCTAGATTATACATAAAAATATGCAGCCCCCAAAAGTTATCAATGTGTTTGTCCTCCATTTTACCATCAAAGTTGCTGGAGTATGATGTCATCAGAGCAACAGATAATGATGCTGCACTAAATGCAGTTCCACCAGTAAACCCAACCCACAATGTTTGGTTCCCCACTTGAGTAATGGAGAAACCCTTTCAGTGTTGTGCACATCCTGAAGTGCAGGTCTAATAGGGACTAGGACCATGTGAGTTTGGTGCAGCACTGATTTGAGGTATATACAGTATTCATATAAGGAAGTGCTTGTATGTGTTGTGTTACTGTTTCTGTTAGCAAAAACAGTTTACCCAATAAATGACTCTGGGTACAACAAGAGTTTTAAGTGGTGTAATACAGCTGTTGTATTATGTTGTGTGAGTGTTAGCATTCTCTGTTTTGATTGACACCAGCAGTGAGAAACAATCTTGCAAATATGCCCTTTCCCTTTGTAACTAGGCAGTCAGTGATTGGATGGCTGCTGTAAGGCAATAAAGAATCCAGCTATAACAAGGAATAGGTTACCAGGAAAGCATCAGTTGCAGCATATGGAAGAAGGGTAATCTAGTGGTGAAAGCACAGGCACAAGCACTGGGGGACTCTGGTTCAAATCCTACTAGAGTCCCTTACTCTCTAACCCTTAAGAAGTTCCCCTAACCTCCTTGGAAACTGTGATGGCCCCTCAGGTCCATGACTTTAAAAGTGCCCCAATTCCCATTATAAATCATTAGCAGTGAGTGAGAGCTACAGCACTTCACTTTCAAGGTACTAAGGATAAGCTGTGGCAGCCCCCCCCCCGCTTGCTTTGTAATGCTAGCATTTAAAGTAGGATGTCCCTCACAAATCAGATGCTACACCTCCGCTGTTGTAAGTAAAGAAAGTAATCAGTCTCAGTGTTTGTAGTGCTCTGTATTTGCTTAGCTCACTCCTCCTATGTCATATGCATTCTGTGTCTTGGTATTTCCTGTCAGAAACTCAGATTTAAGGAGCATTTGAAATGTAAAACAATACGCTTTATAAAGTAAATGATCTAGCTCTCCACTTTCAGGCTGCTGAAAGGGGATATGTATAAGTCAGTCTTGTGTGATCCTTTGGTAAACTGCCCAGGCTCACCTCGTAATGAATCTTCAAGGGTATTCACCTGGTTCACTACAGAGTGACTGCTTGACTGCTCAATTGATTGATTGATTGATTGGTTGATTAACTGATTCAGTCTACTGCTTTCCACAACATGTTAAAATGGTCTCACAGAGAGAAATGATTAGTACACAGAAACAGATTTTGTTTCCTGTGAATGCAATACTATTAGATGTATTATTTGCTCTACACATACAGTATCAAGTCTACAAGTACTACTCCCTGTGTGAGTTGCATGACATAACTGCCTTAAGCCATTGCAAACTTAAACTAAAATCAGACTAGACAGCATTGATACCCTTATGTTTTGTTCTGCACTGTTGCTGCAGTGACATCATGGAATGGGAGAGGCTGTATTACAAGTGACTCATTTGCATGTACATGGAGTCTTGCTTGACATTTTACTACCTCGTGTCAGAGCCTCAAACTCTAGATATGTGTTGCAACAGAAGAAATGGCTGATCTCTTATTGACATATGTACAGTACTTGATGTAATGTATAATAAATACATCAGACATATCCAAATCATAAATATACAGGAGTCTTCTCCTTTAACTGGGAGCCATTTTTTAGTGGTTCCACAGCACTAGGAGCCTTGTGTTTTCCCCTTTTTTGGAAACAAACTTTTCTGTGTTTCCTGACAAATTGTCAGGTCAGATAGACCCAAAAACAAGACTGGTCCCTTTTTTTTTTTTTGTAAATTGCTAAAGCCTTTTAAATTGTGGACAAGGCAGACTGCCACAATTCTCATTTAATATTTTGGGCCAGTCACTGTTTTTCTCTGTGCAAGCTTGACTTTTATATTGCTCAAAAACATTAAGAAATCGGCCTTAAGGTTGGAAATTATGGCTTTTTAGTCTGTCTCCCCCTGTACTAAAAATTCAGAAGCCGGGTCCTCCTCTCATCAAAAGTCTAAAGACAGGTCCCCCAAGGACCCCATAGAAAAATAAGTCTGATAATAATGACCTAGCCAAACAAAAAAGATATTCACAGCATTTCCGTCTTTCGGATGAGACATTAAACCGAGGTCCCATTTGCCTGGATTGGTGGTAGTTCAGGTGGATGCTAAAGATCCCATGGCACTTATCAAAAAAGAGTAGGGGAATTTCCCTGGTATCCTGGCAAAATTTCTCCCATTCACTAAAAATACTACCAACAGCTTAATCTGGTTCAATTTCAGTTGCTTACCATCTGTATCACTCCTCCCCCCCAGTCGCCCCTGAAAAAGGGACTTCTAGGCTCAGTGGGCTTACCGGGTTAACAAAATTCAATAAATAAATAAATTGATCTGTGATTCAGGGCCTGCCAAAAAAACACAAAAAGAAAAAACATATCACTGCTCTCCCACTGAAAAGCAAAGGGAGACGCCAGTGTTACAACAAGATGTACCCTCTGCGGAGGAAATGGCAAAGGCTTGGCAACTATACCAAACTTTTCAGACTGTAGGCTTTCTTCTGGGTGCCCCCAGCTGGTCCTTCTACACCTCTTCCACCCCTGACTCTGGTCTCAGCCATGGCATTTTCTTTGATGGGGGTACTGATGAAACTCCTGAACAAGAATTTGACTCTTTCCCATGGCCAGGAGGATTTTTCCTCTCATTTTACCTTTCTCCAGCACAGTGTGGACTCTCTTGACCTTGCTATTCAGGAGTCCACCAAAGAGGATGAGGAGGCAGACTTTTTGGATAAGATAGATCTCCCTCCTCCTAAAAAGCTGTTCCTTCCAGCTCATAAGTCCCTTCGCAGGGCTACTTTCAAACTTCTCCAAAATCCCACCTCCATACCAGTGGTGGATAAGAAAACAGAGGAAAAAGTACCAGCTAGGTAAGCATTAAGCCACGATGAAGGTGGCATCTAATGGGGAATTAATGCATGGTTGGGATCGTTGTGGCATGAGGCTCAACCATGCATTAATTCCTCATTAGATGCCACCTTCGTAGTGGCTTAATGCGCTTGTAACATGGTTTTTGGATGGCTTACTATATAACTAAAATATATATTAGTGTTTAAAAAAATGCTTTCCACTTGTTTTTTTTTTTTTCCTGAAACACATCTTTACTGTACTTTTCAAAAGTTCAAGACATCGTTATTTACTTACAGATGTTGCTGAAAGCATATTTTACATACAGTGGTACAAACTGTTATTTAAATGTTGACGAAAATTAGGTGAATCTGCATGGCTGTTATTTTCATAGCATGCTTAGGAGGACCGCTGTATGGTTCTTTGCTTATTTCGGCATTTGCATATATTCTGATCTGCTCGTGATGTGCTTCGTACTATGTGTTTGTTTAGACCGTGACTATTATGGGTAGTTCGGAGAGTTGCTGACAAAGAGCACATTTGTTTGTTGTGATAAGTATCTGTTTTCAAAATGGTGCTTTTTTTGTTCCGTGGCTTGGTGAGGTACTTCACCTTCAACATGGCATTATTGGTTCAATAATGCTGTGTTGAATATTTACCATGTGACTAGTTTTGCCCAGTGAATTTTCTCTTTTCTGTCTTATTTTAGCCATGTTGCAAATAAATCTGATGCTGAGTACCGTTACATACATCCAGACCATTAAGGAGTAGTGCAAGCTGCAGCATGTGACAAAGCACAAATACATCGATGTTGTCGGCAACTAAGGGCCTTGTGGCCCATCCAGTCTGCCCTATCCTTCTTTCTAATGCTTAGGGTACCCTAGATGCTACAAGCCCCCCCCTTTCTCCCTAGCTTGATAAGTCCCATATGCCTATCCCATACATTCTTGAATCCCTGAACCGTGGCCACCCCCACCACTTCCTGGGGGAGACTGTTCCATCTCTCCACCACCCTTTCAATGAAGTAGAATTTCCTCAAGTTCCCTCTAAGTTTTCCCCCTTTTAGTCTCATACTGTGCCCCCTTGTTCTGCTGTTTCCCTTCATGTGAAAGATGCTCCCCTCTGGTACCCTGTTTCTCCTCTGTACTTTTTTTTTTCTTTTTACATACTAACATACTAAAAGTCAGCAGAATAGGCCTGATGGTCTGTCGTGTCTGCTCGGTAGCCAGCCCCTATTGGGTGCTTTCTCTCTCCCACCCCCCCTTGCCCCAGAGAGGGACATCTTTGGCTTCAGTTTACCCTTGCATCTGTCCCACCCCTCTTGAAGCCCTCCACTGTGCCTCCTCCACCAGACTCCTCGGTAGTGCATTCCATGGCCTCACTGTCCTCTCAGTGAAGTAATGTCTTTGTTCTCCTCTGTAATCCCCTCCAGCTTCCACTCATGCCCTCTGGTTGTGCCCCTTTCTTTAGTCTGAACATCTCTTTGGCTCCACCCCTGTTTATCCCTTTAACATATTTGAAGACCCCTATCATGTCCCCCCTGTCTCTCCTCTCCTTCAGTGAGTACAGCCCAAGCTCTTCCAGCCTTTCCTCATAGGTCCTCTCTCTCATGCCCTGAATAATCCTGGTTGCCCTCCTCTGGACCCTCTCCAGCAGTACTATGTCCTTCTTGAGGTGAGGTCTCCAGAACTGCATGCAGTACTCGAGATGCAGCCTGACCAAGGCATTATACAGAGGGAGGATCACCTCCTTCCCTTCTGGACGTAATTCCCCTGGCTCTGCAGCCCAGAATCCTGTTTGCTTGTGCTGCAGTTGTTCTGCTGTTTTCAGTGTTATTCACTTTGGTGTCTACCACCACCCCAGATCCCTTTCACTTGTGGATTGCAGTGAGACCCCCCGGGTGTATACATGACCTGGGTTTCTGACCCCCAGATGCAGCACCCTACACTTCCTTGGATTAAACCTCAGTCCCCACCTCCTTGACCACCCCTCCAGGGTATCCAGGTCCCTCTGGACTGTCTCTCTCGCTTCGTCCCCGTCTGCCAGTGCTCTCAGTTTTGAGTCATCCAAAAAGAGGCTTATCCTACTCCTAATGCCCCTCCCCATATCCGAGACATGGGCATTGAACAGGAGTGGCCCCAGTACATGAACTCTGTTGGGACCCCACTGAAGATCTTCCTGGGAAGAGACTATCCCACCAACCACTACCCTCTGTGTTCAGCCCATTAGCCAATTTTCTACCCATCTGAGCAACTGTCCCCCCAGCTTTAACAACCCGATATGGGTATCAATCAAACGCCTTACTGAAATCCAGGTATAGGACGCCTTTGTCGGTCCAGGATCCCTGTCACCCAATCATAAAAATCTATGAGGTTGGTCTGACACGATCTCCCCGGGACAAAACCATACTGTTTGTCATCCAAGTGCCCCAACCTTTCCAGTTGCCTCCTGAACTTCTCCTTGATGATGCCCTCCATTAGTTTGCCTACCACAGAGGCTGACAGGCCTGTAATTTCCCACCTCCTCCCTAAACCCCCTTTGTGGATAGGCATCACATGAGCCGAAGGGCCTCCCTCACCCTGTCCTTTGTGATTTCTCCCTCCCAATCCACCCCCTCATTTAAGCACCCATCTCCTTCTAGGCATGGCCCGGCCTGTACCCCAGCCTCTTCCGGTCCTCTATACTCCATCTGAACTCTCGGCTCAGTTGTCTCCCCTACCTTCCCGTCTGGCTGAATGGATCCCCTGTCTCCCTCCATAGATATCGAGGCAAAGTACTCATTTAGCACCTCTGCCTGATCCCCCGCCTCCTGAGCCCGTCCCTCCCCAGTCCTAATCCTGGAGATCTGTGCCGTCCCTTTTCTCTTCTCCCCTGTGTATCTATAGAATCCTCCCCCCCCCTCCGGATATCCCTAGCCAGGATTTGGCTCCATCTCGCCTTGGCTCCCTCACCACTCTGGTGACCCTCCTAGCTGTCAACCTGCATCTCCCTCTCTCCCTATCCTCGCTTGAGTGCTTAAACATGCATAGGCAGCCTTTAATCCTCACCGCCTTGCACCTCCCCTGGTCCACCAACACGGCTTGTTGGCTCACTCATTCTTACGCCTTACCCTTGTACATGAGCTAGTAGCCTCCTGCACCCCTTTCTTAATGGTCTCCCACAAGCTACTAGCATCCATGTCCAGCCTAATCTTGTCCAGGCTTCCCCACAGAATCCTGCCCATGCCCACGAAGTCAGGCCCCCTGAAGTCTACTGCTACTGTATTAGAGCGGTTATCCCCCCCCCCCACAGCAGAAACCAGACCGTGGCGTGGTCACCACCTGCCAGCATGCTACACACCTCCAGACCCCTTATCTGCTCATTGTCTGCTTAGACAACGTCCAGGATCCCTCCAGTAGGTTCCCCACCTGCTGGACCAGGAAGGCATCCTGAAACGCATCCATCAGCCTCTGTTCCCTAGCCACCACGGATGTCATAGTGTCCCAGTCAACCCCCGGCATATTAAGGTCACCCATGACCACCACCCTGACCCCACCCTTTCCACAGTCACAGTGCCCTTTGATATTCAGCTAGTTTTTCCTCCAGGGCCTCCTCTATCACGGGGGGTCTGTACACCACCCCTATTTTCAATCTTTTACCTCCCCTCGTTTGCAGGGTTACCCAGATTGCATCCACCCTCCCCACTTCAGCCTCCTCCACTCCACTAACCACTATGTCATTTTTGACAATCAGCACTACACCCCCTCCTCTTACCTCTTCTCTATTCCTCCTGAATATTATGTAGCCCTCCAAGTTTAGGTCCAGTCATTTTTCTGGGTGGCCCATGTCTCAGTGATCATCGCCACATTCGCTGCTCCCTCAGCCAGCATCGCCTGGAGCTCAGGCATTTTATTGCCTATACTCCTGGCATTGATCAGGACTGTCCTCCACCCCATCCCCCTTCCCCTCTCCAATTGTCTCGGCCCTGCACAATCCCTATTCACCCTTTCCTACACAGCTCTGGCTGGATTTACTTTGCAGTCACCTGCCCTCTTTTCATGCCCTAGATCTGGAACCTTGAGCAGCCCTCCTTGTTCCATTCCTTCACTTAACCCTCCCCCTTTACAAGTTTAAACCCCACTTCTCGACTATGAATCCAGCGAGTTTTAGCTTCAATATCTCCTTCCCCTCCAGGTTGAGGTGTATCCTGTCCCTGGCATATAACCCCTTGTCCCTCCCATGTATCCCCCCAGTCCCCCGTACCCTTCTGCCCTGCACCAATCCCTGAGCCACTGTTTCACCCCTCTAAGTTTATGCTTGGTCTCCCTGGATGCCATGGGTACTGGTAGAATCTCTGAGAAGGAGATTGAACGTCCTATAGAGTGGCAGACTCTGGCCAGTTCCCGAAACCTTGCCTGGATTTCCAGTTCACTGTTCCCCTCCAAGTCGTTTGTTCCCAGACGTATTAGGAAATCTGGGGATCCCCGCAGTCCAGTGCTAATGAGTATAGCTGGAATTTGGCCTTGTGTTCAGATAGGCCTGGGATACATTTAGCCTTGACTGGGTTGCTTTTTCTCTCCCCTATTCCCTCCCACTGGATGCCCCTGGTCATGGAGTCACCCAGCAGAATCACCTTCACCCCACACCCCCATTTTGCTGGCCCTTTTGATTCCTTCCAGGCTCTTCCTTCTTTCATCAACCCCCAGCTTACTCCTCCCACCCCCTTCAGCCCAGGGATCATTAGTCTGTGCATGACCTACCATGCTCTTTCTTCTGCCTGTGGCTTCCAGCTTGCTCCTCGCCTCCCCAACCTCCTGGGTGGCACTGATTGCCCCCCAGATCTCCCCCGGACTCCCTTTCTGGGCCAGAATCCACAGGTCCCCCACCCAGACACCCTTCTACTGCTTCCCTCCTTGCCTCCATTCCCACTCCGGTCTTGTATCCCCCACTGCATCTGCTGTATTTCTTCCTACCCTCCTTTCTTCCTTCCACCTTAGCTGATTCCTCCGGCCCCGATGCTGGCCTTTCTAGAGTACCCCCTACTGCCCCCTCTCTCCTTGGCTGACTTCCCCAACCTGAGTGCCTACCCGACCTTATTTCTCCCTCCTCCCCCCTGGCCTCATCCTGCGCTCCCCCATCCCCTTTCCTCCCTCCAACCTAGGCTCATGTCCCTCCTCCCGCCTCACTCCCTTTTGTGGATGTGGCTACCTCCTCTACCCCATCCCCCGGCTTGCTGACCAAACCTCTGTCTGCCTGCTCCCCTACCGCCTCCTGCCCCCAACCCCCGGCTTGTTGACCAAAACCTCTCTGTCTGCCTGCCCCTCCTGCCAGCCTCTTCCTGTCTTGGATCTAGCAGGGTGAATCAATTACTAAGTGTGATGTTTGCCTCCGACTTGCTCTCACCTGTCCCTCCGGTCGGCCACCTTCTACAAGTGATTTCGCCCCATGTTTGTATCAGGCCCTACCCCTCCGGAGTACCCATAATGTCCATGTCCACCTGTCTCTGGGGTATACCGCAGTGGCCTCGACTACTCTCATGAGGTCCTTTCCACACCTTTCCTCCCCAATCCTCCCCCTCCCGCCTTCCTTCTGATTCCCCTCTACCTCCTCCCTAAGTCCTGCCAGCTGAAAACACACTGGACACCCTCCGAACCTCCATGCCCAATTTAAGATTATTGCTGCCGTACACCCAGTCACCCTACCGAAGATGCCTGCTCTGGCCAGCCCCAAGTCCACCCTCATTTTGGTGTGAGCAATACAACCCCTCTAGCAGAAACAATTTAGTCAGTAGTACACAAGACCTAGCTGTTTGTCCCTTCACCCAGCAGAATTCAGATCACAACAATTCTCCCTCTTTCCCTACAGCAGCCAGTTTTTCAGCCCTAGTAGTCCGTTCACAAGCAAACATTTTACCCACCCCAACAGTGATCAGTAGCAGTAATCAGTTCACACAGTTTGCCTACTCCCTCAGCTGTAGACAGCATGCACAGTTTTACAGTCCGCTATAATGTGCCCCCCCGGTAGCAGTAGACAATGTTGCCCAAGCAACACAGCATACAGGACCCTTATCCCCCAATCAGCAGCAACCAGTTCACCAGCCGTAGTATTAATCAGTTCACACAGTTTGCCACCTCCCTCAGCTGTAGGTAGCACCCAGTCAGTTTTTCAATCTACTTCAATAACCCCCCTCCCGTGTAGTAGTCAGTGGTGTCCAAGCAGACACAGCGTACATTCCCCATTTTCCCCCAGTCAGCAACAGTCCAATTCACCCAGTCTCAACTTGCCCTTCTCTAAGGCTCCATCCCCACTGACCATTTAATAGAGGTCAGGGCCAGGGTGGGTGGTGTGGGACAAAGATCAGCTCTCCTGATTGCGACTGGGCTAGTGGCCTTTATAGCCCAGTTGCACTGTCAAAAATTTGCGCCCTTAGTGCTGATTGTCCCCACAGCTCCTTTCACTGCAGCAGCCGGCAGCCTTCCGCAACTCTCCAGTTCACTGTCCCGCCGCCGATGCGGCTCCTGTCTGCCTGTCCTGCCTCCGCCAACAACAGCTCCTTTGCCGACCACCGATGTGGTTGCGTCCTCTCCTGCCACTGATGCGGCCCTAGATTGCCTGCCCCGACCCCTTGCAGTGACCAGCTCCAAAGATCAGCTCTCCTGATTGCGACATCCTACAGAAAAACAATCCAAAAGACTGGATACTGTGGGTAAGAAATCTTACACCACAGCCTCCCTACTGCTTCTCCTCTGTACTTACGTGGATTACACAGCTCAGTACCAAAAGGTTCTCTGAAGCTCTGTCCTGGCTATCAGCCAGCAAGCCCCAGATAAAGTAGCTCAGGAACTAGCAGAAACTGTTAAAACTACCTTAGAAGCCACAAAATATCAGTTTCATATGGCCGTAAATGCCAGTGATACGGCATCTAGGGCTATGGCTCAAGCCATCTCCCTCAGATGGTCAGCTTGATTAAGGACTACCAATCTCTCCTAGGACACCCAAACTAAAGCTGACTTCACCTGTGAGAATAATTCTCATTTGGGGGACAGAACAGAGGCATATGTGAAAAAGGTGTAGGAATACAAAACCACCTATCGGAGCAATACAGCTAAAGAGAAACCCTCTACCTCCTACAGACCCCAAGGGGGGGCAGAGGTAGGGGTTACTGCCCCATGGCCTTCTACCCTATGCCAATGCCCATGCTCTTGGATTACTCTCAGATGAGAGGATTCTTTAGGGGAAGAAGTAGAAGGGCTCAGAAACGTACTGATCCCACACCCCCAACAAAAACTCAACCAAAACAAAACTCCTGACTGGAAGGCCCAGGTCTCCTCCCCTCTCCAGTAGGAGGAAGGCTGACCCACTACCCCCACCACTGGCACCACATCACCACAGACAAGTGGGTGCTGGAAGTGTTGGATCATGGACTTGCCCTGCAGTTCAAAAAATTTCCCACTCAGCAGGGCCACAGGAGTGTAAAACCCCTAGCTCCCACAGAGAAAATTCTGCTAGAGTTAGAGGTAAAGTCTCTCCTGGCAGCAAATGCAGTGGAAAGAATACCTCTTTCCCAATGGGGAAAAGGCCTCTACTCCAGGTACTTTCTAACCCAAAAGAAAAACTGGTACTGGTGACCCATTCTAGATCTCAGGTACCTAAACAAGCACCTGTTCAATCCCAAATTCAAAATGGTCACCCTGTCAGTGGTGATCCCCTCTTTACAACAGGGAGACTGGCTAGCCTCCCTAAACCTAAAAGAGGACCTGCTTTCACATTCCAGTCAGACCCTTTCACAGAAAATATCTCGGATTCAGACTGCCCTCTGGCCATTATCAGTTTGCAGCTCTGCCCTTCGGCCTTTCTTCAGCTCCCAGAATTTTCACAAAGTGCTGGGCAGTGGTGGCAACCTGTTTCGGAAGACAGGAGGTCTCTGTCTTCTCCTACCTGGATGACTGGCTGATGAGAGAGGTGTCATGGAGCTGGCAGCAAAGGGAGAGGGAAGGAAGAGAAGGGGAGGAGTAAAGGGTGCAGTAATAGTTGCAAAGGGGACCTTTAGTTGCAAGGCGGCAGAAGGCATTGAAAAAAAGAATCCATCCTTGAGAGGGATGTGGAGGGGGTGGACCCGTAAATGACGTCAGTGTATTCGAAGATGGGGAGGATCATTTTAGTGACCAGTTCACGGCAGATGGGAAGGTAGTGGGCGTCCTTGTTACTATACATAACACCTAGCTTCGGGCGAAGTTTGGAATAGATGTGGTCTGAGTGGGTAGAGAAATCGAGATGGCTGTCAAGTCAGATGCCCATTGTAAAACCAACGTAAAGTCACTCTGTAACTGAGCCCCGACTACGGAGGTGGATGGACAGGAGGCGTAGAGGATGGTATTATCAGCATAGAGGTGAACCTAGGAGGAGGCACAAACAGAAAGGAAGTCGTTTAGAAAAATGGAGAAGAGGATATTGCCTAAGAAAAAGCCCTGAAGAATGCCGGCTTTGATGGGAAGGTGGGAGGGAGGACATCCCTGGCAAGGACTTGCTTGGTGCGTTTGGAGAGGTAGGACCAGAGTCGGTTAACTGCAGGGGAGGAAAGGCCGGCAGAGCAAAGTTTAGAGAGTAGGAGGGGATGGAAGATGGAGTTGAAGGCCTTGGCGAAATCGATGTAAATGGCAACAGTGAGGTGCCCTTGTGCCATACCTGTAAGGATAGCAGCAGTGACTCGAAGCAAGGAAGACACTGTAGAGTTTTTTTTTTTTTTTTTTTGTATATATTTTTCTTCTCCGTGTTTCTACCGTCCACCTTCCACCGGTCTCCCCAGCCTCATCATCCTGGCATCCACTGGGACTCACCTTGATGGCACAGAGGTGCTCAGCTGGCTGGGTGCGGGGCCTGCAGAGAACCAGTGTGATCCTGCCGGTTGACACGATTTTCCATTTTCTTCCCATCCCCATTGCTTGGGCATAGTTCATCTGCACGCGTGCTGTGGAATCCCGCAGCACCCTCTCTTCGTTTGCATCCCTGTCCCATTCTGCCCTCAAGCCTCTACTCGGGGGCAGTCATTCGGCAGGACTGTCAAGCCATCCTCCCGAGGAGAAGAGAGCTGTTCTCCAGACACTCGATCCTCTCCCTCCCCGGCCGACCCCCAGCGACCCTCTCGCACCACGAACATGGGTCACTGGCATAGTAGGAGGTAAGGCACTAATGCCTCAGCCCTCCATACCACTGGGTTGGGCTGGCCTGTCAAGTGTTTTTCATGTCAGCGAGTGCTTCAGAATCCTCAAATGTCTTTAGCAGCATCAGCTGCCGGATCTACATTGCCCCCCTTCCCCCAAGCAGACGGCAGCACTTGAGGAACTAGCACAAAAGGCTTTCCCAGCAACAACTCGAGGAATAATAAGTATAATAATAGCAAGGCATAGCAGCTTCCTCGGAGCTTCACAGAAAGGATTGCTTCAGGAGGCTCATGGAAGGACCCCATATCTCGGAGCACTACATTCTCAAGGTGTGCTCTTCTCACCATGTCTTCGGACAAGCCCCCCCAGGGGCAGGAATTGCCAAAGATGCAGATCCCTCCTTTTGATCACCTTCGCTGGCTCTCTCTGTTTAAAATGCAGGAAAGCGACTTCCAGCATGGAGGATCCGGCGGAGGCCTCCAACTCTTTGGCTCATGCAGATCAGCAACAGGCCATTTGGACTGAGGAGGTCACAGCCACCAGGGAGGTCCAGCAACTAGCCACTCCCTCGCTGGCTTCAGATCTCATAGAGAAACTGAGCAGAGCATTTGCTCTGGACACATTATGCTTTGATTGGCAGCCTCCCAAGTCCCCAGAGCATAGGGTCCACAAAATGGCCACGCAAACTCCGTCTCCGTCCTCAGATGAGGAGAAGCAGCATTCTTCACATCACGCAGACAAAAAGAAAAGATCCTGGTACCGGAGCAAGTCCTTGGAAGAGGAGCAGCTTTCTTCACATCACGCCTGGAAAAGGAAAAGATCATGGTCCCAAAGCAGGTCCCGGGATACCCACAAGGGGAAGCATCAAAGGGATAGATCCTTGGCCTCATTAGAATCAAGTTCATCTTCCCCATAGGAAGGGGAGTTGGTGTGTGCTTCATCAGATTCCGACACTACACCCTCCAGAAACTATGATCTGGACGACCTGAACTTCTTTATCAAACAAGTCCGGTACCAGGATCTGTTCTCCTCCCCTCCCCTATTATGTATTATAGGCACTTGCGCTTTTTTTATTCTTGGTTGTTTTTTTTGCTTTTATGTTTCATGTTTGTTGATACTGTATAACATTGTTGTTCTGATGCCAATTGTAAAGCTCTCTAATTACTGCCTAGTCACTTAGCTTGCCCTCGCTCCTGAGCTGTTTTCCCCCACCTTCATTCCTTATCCTGCACCCTCTGTTCCTGTAACACTTACTTTCCCAGCCCGCTCTCTTCCTTCCAACTTAGCCATTTCTCCAGTACCCCTGTCATTACCCCTCCCTTTTCCTGCCCCTCCTCTCCTGCTCTTTGCCGTCTCACCCCCTCTAACCGCCCTCCACTCCCCTCTCTGCCGCCTTCGGTTCCACCGCCCGGTAACAGGTTGCTACCTTGTACCGCTTAATGCCAGTAATCTTGCCGCCAGCACCCCTTCCTACCTTCTTTCACCTTTCTGCCCTTCTCCCTGCCAGCTTTCCCTCCTTCTTTTATTCTTCCTCTTCTCCCTATGCTCAGTCCTCACCCCTCCCTCCTATTTTATCCCGCCTCCCACCAGTTTGCGTGACTCCCTCTCTCTCCTGCCGTCCTCGTAGTTCCACGGCTCGGCGCGGGTTACTCTCTACCCGCCAATGCCCGTTTTTCCGCCTCGCCTCTTATCCCTCCTCCTCTTCTCTGCTCCTCTCGCTCTTACTAGGTGCCTCTATCTCTCTACCCCACTCATTTCCCTATCTGTTCCGTCTCTTCATCCCTTTCCCCTATACCCTGCCCTTCCCACCCTACCCTTCCCTCCCCATTCCTTTAGTTCAAATCCCTCCTCACCCTTGCACCTAGTCCCCACCGCCCTCCCCTGCACATCACCCTCTATTTTTTGCACCCATAGCTTCACTGTCCTGTTCCCCTGACCCTCCGCCTCTCTTGCCGACTCCCGTTCCACCGTCCCGGCCACAGGTGGTAACCTTCTCCGCTTAATGCTGCACTTGGCGCCTTAACCTCCTCCTGTCCTCCCTTTTTGCTGGTCTACTCTACCACCCCCTGTCTCCATCTCTCCTGCCCTACCCTTACACCTGTCCCCTACCACCTCTCCCTAGTTCTCAACAACTGAATATATGTAATTTTATCCTTATTGCTATGCTTGACTACACTGTGTGACTTTGTCCTTTGCAAATGTATCCTGCTCTGTGTAATTTCTTATGTATCCTGCAAATGTATCCTGCTTTGTGTAATCTCTTATGTATCACTGTGTTCTGTAACTGTACCTCCCGGGGTGCCTGAAAATAGTCACTTGTTGGCTAGCGCACTTACCCGGTCAACAAAAACTAACTAAATAAAATAAATAAAATAAAGTCATAGACGAGATTCACCTGGGTTCATCACCAGTGGCTCTGAAGCAGGGAAAACCACCATTTAGACTTGCTTCTTCCTCCAAACCTGCCATGGCATTCCCTACTCAACCAACCATTGAGGACTTGCTAAAAGAGGAATGGCAAGGGCCAGAGCAAACCTACCCTGTCCCACGGCGAATCACTAAGCTACTAAAATTCGACAAGAAACAGAAAAGTGGCTAGATTGCTCCAGAATTAACACTCAAACTTTGGACCTCACCAAAACAGCAGTCATTCTGGCAGAAGGAGGGACCTCTCCTCAAGACCGAGTGTACAGGAAGGTGGGTGCATCCTTAAAGAAGGCCTTCCAAGCTTCAGCAACCTTGCTCAAGGCAGCGGCAGCTAAACATTTCTCAGCCAGAGATGCTCTGTCCTGGGCCACGGAACTAGCTTTCCAACTGGCAGAAGATTCAGAGAAGAACAAGGCTACCCTACAGCAGCTCCAGCCCATGGGTTTAGCCTCCACCTATTCAGCAGATGTGTCAGAGGAGGTAGTCAGATGTGCAGCTAGAACCATTTTTTATCACACTTCAGCTCTGCACAACCTTTGGCTTCGTGCCTGGCAAGCAGACGCTTCCTCGAAAATTCACTTGGTGACTGCTCCATACGAAGGAAGTAATTCGGATCCACACTCAAAGTGGTGACGGAGGCAGGTGAGATAGCTAAGGTGCACATGCCGCAGTCAAGAAACAGAGGCAAGTCATGGTCTTTAGGCCCCCAATGGAATTTCTGTGACCAAAGTTACAACAAAGGTCAAAATAAGCACTTCACAGGCAAGCGAACGTGGTTCTCCTCCTGTAACAAGTGCAGCTTCAGAGGAGGCAGTGAAGGAGGAGGTGGCCCCCGAAACACACGGAGGCAACAAAGTCACAATGTAGCCATTCGGGCCCATCCTCGTATAGGAGGCAGACTTTCAAGCTTTCATGAAGAATGGGTCCATACCATGACAGATGGGTGGGTCCTAGATATCGTAAGCAAAGGTTACCTAATCGAATTCGATCAAAGCCCCCGCTACCTCATGTGGTGCCCTCACCATTTCAGGCAACCCAGCCAGAAAACTGGCGATGTTTCAGGCAATTACAGACCTTCTACAGGCAGGGACTGTCTAACAGGTTCCCTCCACAGAGTTCAACCGGGGCGTTTACTCACTTTTTTTCATTGTTCCCAAACTCACAGGAGGATTCAGGCCAGTCTTGGACCTGATATTCCTAAACAGCTTTGTACGCAACAGATCCTTCATGATGGAAACACTTTCATCCATCATCAGGGAGCTCCATCAAGGAGACGTTTGGGCCTCAGTCGATTTACAGAACGCCTATTTACATATTGCCATCCAAGAGTCGCTCAGACAATATCTCAGATTCAAAGTTGGGGAACATCACTTGCAATTCAAAACACTTCCATTCGGGCTTTTTTTGGCCCCAAGAACCTTCTCCAAGATTCTAGTGACTCTCATTGCTCGTCTCCGAAACCAAGGGATACAACTTTTCCCTTATCTGGATGATATTCTCATCAAGGCCCCACAGTTCACCCAAGCTGTACAAGCAGTGGCAGAGGTTGTCTGATGCCTCTCGGCACACAGATTTGTCATCAACCGGAGGAAGAGCTCTGTAATTCAAACTCGGACCCTGAACCATCTGGGGCAGATTCCAAGACGCAAGTGAACAAGGTGTTTCCCATGGAAACAAAATTCAAGGACCTACCGAGGCTCATCAAGAGGTTTCAAATAGGCCACCAGCTGCTGGCTCATGGCTTCATGCAGCTCATAGGAACCAAAGTTTCACTGGCCGATACAGTCCCCTGGACACTAATTCACATGTGGCCCATCCAGGCAACCCTTCTCAGGTAATGGTCTCCGTCCAGACACAGCCAGGACCAAAAGATCACAGTTTCTCACCAGATGAAGGCCTCTCTTCATTGGTGAACTCAGAGGACCATTATCATGACAGGTCACAAATTGGGGCATCCGCACCAAGTAAGAATCACTACTGATGCCAGCCTCACAGGCTGGGGAGCTCACCTAGGTCAGATCTCAGTCCAAGGCAAGTGGTCTCTGCTAGAATCCTGGTGCAGCATCAGTATTCTGGAAATGAAAGCAGTACAACTAGCTCTTCATCAGTTCAAGGAGCAGATCCTCAATCAGGACGTGCTGATCCTAACAGACAGTCAAAAACAATGGCATACATCAGTCATCAGGGCAGCACAGAAAGCTCACAGATGCTCAGGGAATCCAGTCTGCTCTTTCAGTGGGATGAACGGCACCTCGCAGGCTTGATGGCGGTGTATATTCCAGGTCAGGAGAACATCACGACAGACTAGCTCAGTTGCAAGGATGTCCTAACAGAGCAATGGGAGCTGAAGGACAGCGCCTTCCAAATCCTCACCAAACATTGTGGCTGTCCTCAGATCTTTTCACCTGCTGGCAAAACTCCAAAGTCAAGGAATTCTGCTTCCTAGCCAAGGACAAATTCGCGTTGGCACAGGATGCCTTCTCCCTAAACTGGGGTCAGTACAATCTCCTGTATGCCTTTCCCCCCATACCACTCCTATCCAGAGTTCTGCATGGAGTAGGACTAAATCGGGCAGAGCTGATGCTAGTCTGCCTGCACTGGTCCCGTCATCCATGATTCTCATGTCTGAGTCACCTGTCAAGGCATACACCTCTAATTTTCCGAATCAGCTTGGACCTTCTTCATAAAGGTCTTGTGCTGCATCCCAGTCTGCGTAATCTGTCCCTCTCGGCCTGGAGATTGAGCGGGAAACTCTCCAAGAGCTAGGATAAACAACTCTTGTGATTGAGATGACGATTCACTCACGTTGCCCATCTTCCTCCAAGGTGTACTACGGAATATGATGTAGATTTCTATTCTGGCTTCAGTTGCAACGAATGCCAAACCAGCCAATATTGTTACCTGTTTAGCTCCAGTTCCTTCAAGAAGGATTTGAAAAAGGGCTGCAACCAGCCACCTTACGAGTTCAGGTTTTTGCACTGGGGGTGCTCTTTTTAGTAGAGTCAGGGGAGTCCCTAGGTTCTCATCCCCATATTAGACAGTTCTTGTGGGCAGCCACTCTAAAATGCCCACCAGTCAAACCAACTATCCCTCCTTGGAGGCTCAATGTGGTCCTCAAAACACTGATCAAGGCTCCCTCTTTGAACCTCTCAAGGTGGTATCCCTCATGCATCTCACGATGAAGGTTGCCTTTCTCATAGCCATTCCTTCAGCCAGAAGAATCAGCGAGCTGAGAGCTCTGTCGAATAAAGAACCTTATACTGTTTCACCCGTAGTCTGGAGTTCTCCAAATAGATCCAGTTTTTTTGCCTAAGGTAATGTCTCCTTTTCACTGCCGCCAGGAGTTGATTCTGCCTTCCTTCTGTACTCACCCAAAAAATGACAAGGAGAGAGAATTTCATGCTCTGGACTTTAGAAGAGCGGTGAAGCTTTACATTAAAAGAACTGAGTCAATGTGCGAAACTTCAAGTTTGTTCGTTCTCACGGTGGGTCAGAATATGGGCAAAAAGCATTCTGTAGCCAGATGGATCTGTTGAATCATCACTACTGCCTACAGTCAGGCTGGGGTACCTTTTAGCAAGCAATTAAAATTAATAACGCTCTTTAGAACCGCCATAAAACCCACGTAAACAGAATTTAAACAACTGATTGTTGTATTGTATAAATCCACCTTGTGAGAGCCCCAGCACCTCGGCTTAGTGCCTTCAAGGGGACGTTTTACATCCTGGTTATCAGTGCACATTTAAATACATACAAAGCTGTGACATCACATTAGAAAGACCAATCACCTGTTAATTAAAAAAATGACCATTACAAATTTATCTGTGTATCCTAACTTTTCATTTCACTCATTTTACACCTCGTATGCATCACATCATTAGTAAGAATAATAAACACAAACTAATTTTTCTTTTACTGGAACAATGGTACAAAGAGGAATGCTAAGTCATTTCTCTTGTTAACTTCTATCTTTGGCTACAATACTGTTTGATTCTACTCCATTGTTCGATAAACAGGTTCTCCATAGTTGGAATACACTTAAGTCAATATTCATTTACAGGATAGTTAAGGAGCCATAACCATTAAAGATAAGCTTCCATTCACAAGTAAATTTAGAATTTTACTTACTACCTAGCCTCAAGATATCACAGGGAAAGCGAGAAAGAGAGAGTTTGTTTGTTTGTGAGGTCTGTCCAGGACCTTTGCATTTAAAACATGATGCATGAGCTCATGCTGGCCATCTGTACCGGAAAGGTTTTTACACAAGTACCTGAAACAAAAAATAAATGTTTTGGTATAAAGCAATATTTTTCTAAGAACACATTTTATACACCACTGTCTAATAATTATAAGCTGTATTTAATTCAGTTAATTTCCTGTGCTTTTAGAAAGGGTTTTAAATCCCATCTTTCGTTCAAATCTGTGGGATTCACTGTTTCAGCTCTAGAAGTGGAGGGGAAGAAGGAGCCTTAAGCTGGTCGCTGTGAGTGTAAGATCTGAAAGATTTTCTTAGCTGGTATTTCTGTGTGTTTGTAATTGTATTTGAGGGCTGGTCTTAACTATCATTTATTGTGCTTTTACATTTAGTTTGGGCAGGAGTAAGGGATTTTGCAGACAAGATGGTGATTGTGTGAGGTGTCACTGCCAGAGGACTCCTTGGCTGATTGTGTTTTGACACAGCCTGTGGTGTACTCCCACCCCACAACCCACCCTCCCCAAGGCTCACTCTACATTTATTGGGTGAGTCCCATAAGGCCTTGCAACATCCTAGTCCTATTAGGGTGATGCTTGGTTAGTGCTGGCTACTGCATCTTGGGTACTGTTTGTATCGATTGCTCGGGCATATGCTGGCTACTGCTGGGAAAAGGGTAGATTGATTGAGTGTTGCGGAGGGGGGCCCACATTGCCACACCTAACAGTGAGGATGGGATCAAATGATGCAAGAGCCGATATCTTTGGGAGGGTGATTGGGTGTATGGGGTGTGGGACGGCCATAATATTAAATTGGGCATGGAGGTTTGGGGGATGCCCAGTGTGTTACCAGTTGGCAGGCCTCAGGCGGGAGGACGAGGGGATCAGGAAGCAGATGCAGGGAGGGAGGGGTGGTGGGTTGGAGAGGGAAGGAGAGTCAGGAACCATATGATGATAGGCGAGGACAGAATGGCATACCCAAGGGTATAGGGGTGGGAGTGAGAGGACTAGGACCACATGGTCGCTCCAGGGGGAGAGACAAGAAAATACCAGTGTACAGTCTTCACTCCAAAAGGAGGGGGCGGCCCAGAGAGAGCCAAGGAAGGGGAAGGGGAGGGGGACAGAAGTGGACAAGCTTGGGGCAGGCATCACACTTACAAATTGCTTCACCCTGCTGTACCCAAATGATGAGGTGGAAGAGACTGGCAGCCAGGGGGTGCAGGATGATGGGGAGGGATTGGACAGGTGTCTGAGGGGGGCAGGGGATAGGAGGGGGTGCCTGATCCAGAGGAGGGGAGGACATGGAGAATGTGAGACCAGGGCACCAGATGGGAGGGGGGCAGGAGCCCGGGTCTGAGGGAGATAAGGCAGAACAGTCATGGTGGACGAGGCCAGGACCCAGGACAGGGCAGAGTTGAGGAAGGGAAAAGCGGACAAGGAGGGGGGTGAGGAGGGGAACACTCTGGGTAGGCCAGCTCCGAGACTGGAATTTCCAGAAGAGGGGGGCCTAGAGAGCACTATGGCAGAAGGGTCCGTTACTCCAGAACCTGAGTGGGGAAGGGAAGGGAGAAGGAAACGGGAGTAGGAGGCCTAGGTGGAGAAGTCAATGGCAACAGACCAACTGGGGAAGAGTTAAGAGGGGGCGACTAGTGATATTCAGGCTCTGAGGAGTGCGAGGAGCAAGCTGGGAGAGGGAGACAGAAGAGGGAGCCTGGAAGGGCACAATCAAACTAGTGATACCCAGGCTGTGGAAGGGGCGAGGAGCAAGCAGGGAGCCATAATCAGGAGAAAGAGTCTGGAAGGATACATACAGACCTGTGACCCCCAAGTTGCAGGGGGTGAGAGGAGAAAACTGGGGACATAGGCAGAAGAGGGGCCTGGAAGGGCATGCACAAAATACACACCAGGCTGTGGGGGGTGAAGAGTAAGCCAAGAGGCGTGGACAGAAGGAGGAGTGCTGGAAGAGCACAAATGGGCTAGTAACTGGGGGGTGACTCCATGATTAGAGGTATCCAGTGGGAGGGAGTTGGGAGGAAAAGGCAGCCCAGTCAAGGTTAAATGTATCCCAGGCCTATCAATACATAGGGCCAAATTCCAGCTATACTCAATGGCAAGGGGATGCGGAGGATCCCCAGACTTTCTAGTTCGCCTGGGAACAAACGATTTAGAAGGAAACAGGGAATTGGCCAGGGTTTGCCACTCTATAGGATGCTCAATCTCCTTTTCTGAGATACTGCCAGTACCAAGGGCAAGCGGGAAAAATAAGCAAAAACTTGGGGGGGGGGGGTGAACCAGTGGCTCAGGGAGTGGTGCAAGTCAGAAGGGTATGGATTGATGGGGGACTGGGGTGATACATGGGAAGACAAGGGACTATATGCCAGGGATAGGCTGCACCTCAACCTGGAGGGAAGGGAGGTCCTTAAACTAAAACATTTTGGATTCATTGGTGATAGGTGGGGTTTAAACTTGTAAAGGGAGGAGGAATAGAAAGACTGAAAGCTCCAGTGAGGAAGCTTGGGGGTTCAGGACTAGATCATTCAAAGCGGGCTGTGGGTAGCATTAAAAGACCAGGGGGAACTGAGGGGTGAAGAGAGACTGGGGATCGTGTTGGGCTAAGAAGACTGGTCAGGGGTCAGGTGGAGGACGGTCCTGATCAATGCCAGGAGCATGGGCAGTAAAATGCCAGAGCTCCAGGCAATGCCAGTTGAGGGTGCAGCAGACTTGGCGGGAATTACTGAGACATACGCCACCCAGAGGCATGATTGGGACCTAAATTTAGAGGGATACACAATGTTTGGGAAAGATAGAGGGGTAGGAAGAGGGGTGTGTGAGGCATTGATGGTTAGAAATGACATAGTAGTTGGTGGAATCAAGGAGGCAGAAGGAGATGTGGAGGCAATTTGGGTAACACTACAAACGAGGGGGGTAAAAGATTAAAAATAGGGGTGGTGTACAGACCCCCCGCAATGGAAGCAGAACTGGAGGATGATCTGACTGAGAACATCAGGGGTCACTGTGGCCTCGGAAAGGGTAGGGTTATGATCATGGGCGACCTGAACATGCCGGGGGCGGACTGGGGCACTATGACATCCTCGGTGGCCAGGGAGCAGAGGTTGATGGATATCTTCCAGGATGCCTTCCTTGTCCAGCATGTGGGGAGCCTACTAGGTAGGATCAGATCCTGGACATCGTCCTAGCAGATAGTGACCAGATAAGGGGTCTGGAGGTGAGTAGCCCGTTGGCAGGCAGTGACCATGCCACGGTCTGGTTTCTTGTGTTCCTAGGGGGAGAGGAAATTTTCACTAACAAAGAAGTAATAGATTTAAGGGGGTGCGGACTTTGAGGGCATGGAAAGTATTCTTAAAGGGTGCTTGGATGCGATAAGGCCAGACATGGATGCTGGTAGCTTGTGGAGACCATTAAGAAGGGGGTACAGGAGGCTTCGAGGGCCTGCGCAAAGGTAAGGCGCAAGCAATGTAGGGCCAGTAAGCTGTGTTGGTGGACCTGGGAGGTGCAGGAGGCGGTGAGGGAGAAAAAGGCTGCCTATGTGCACTTACAGTGCTCAAGGGGGGGCTAGGGAGAGGGGAGAGTATGTTTTCCTGGCTAAGAGGGGCACCAGGGTGGTAAAGGGGGCCAAGACGAAGAAAGCTCAACCTGGCCAGGGATATCCGCAGGAGGGGAAGAGGTTCTATAGATACATAGGAGAGGAAAGAAAAGTGAGGGCACAGATCAGCAGGATTAGAACTGGGGGGAGAAGGGCATAGGAAGCTGGGGAACAAGCAGAGGTGCTAAATGAGTACTTTGCTTTTGTCTTTACCGGGGGAGGCATGGGATCTTTCCAACCCGATGGGAGGGTAGAGGAGCCCACTGAACCAGGAGGTCAGTTGGAGACTGAAGGACTGGATGAGACTAGGGCAGGGGATGGGTCGTATCTAGAAGGGGAGGTAAAGGATGCATGAGGAGGGGGGATGGGAGGGCAAAATCATAGTGGTTAGGGTGAGAGACGCCCTCCGGTCATTAAAGACTGAGAAGGCGCCGGGACCAGATGGGCTGCATCCAAGGGTGCTGAAGGAACTGGCGGATGTGCTAGCAGCTCCACTGGCCTCACTCTTCAACATCTCCCTGATGACAGGGTGGGTGCCTCAAGATTGGAAGGTGGCTCATGTGCCTATCCACAAGGTGGGGGGTCCAGAGAGGAGATGGGGAATTACAGGCCCATTAGCCTGACGTCCGTGGTAGGCAAGGTTATGGAGGGCATTATCAAGGAGAGGTTGGGGGGTAGCAGGAAAGGTTGGGGCACCTGGATGATCAGCAGTATGGTTTTGTTCCGGGGAGGTCGTGCCAGACTAACCTGGTGGAGTTTTATGACTGGGTGGTGGGTGCCCTGGACCAACATAGGCCGGTGGACATCCTCTATCTGGATTTCAGTAAGTCGTTCGATTCGATACCCCACAAGGGCCTACTATCAAAGCTGGGGGGATGGGGGGCAGTTGCTCAGGTGGGTGGAAAACTGGCTTACGGGGCAAATACAGCGAGTGGTGGTTGGAGGGATAGTCTCCTCCGCCAGGAGGGTCATCAGTGGGGTACCCCAGGGTTTGGTCCTAGGGCCACTCCTGTTCAATTTCTATATCTTGGACATAGGGTGGGATGTTAGGAGTAGGTTGAGTCTCTTTGCGGATGACTCAAATCTGGGAGCACTGCAGACAGGCAGGAAGGGAGAGAGGCCCTGCAGGGGGATCTGGATACCCTGGCGGGGTGGGCAAGGAAGTGGGGGTTGAAGTTAAATACAGGGAAATGTAGGGTGATGCATCTAGGGGTCAGAAACCTGGGACATGCATACACCCTGGGGGAGGCACACTGCAAGTCACATCAGGCGAGAGGGACTTAGGGATAGGGGTGGACAGCAAAATGTATAACACAGAGAATTGTCGAAGAGCTGCAGCAAAAGCAAACAGAATACTGGGCTGCATGACCAGGGGGATTACCTCCAGGAGGAGGGAGGTGATCCCTCTGTATAATGCCCTGGTTAGGCTGCATCTTGAGTACTGTGTGCAGTTCTGGAGACCCCATCTTAAGAGGGACATAGCACTGCTGGAGAGGGTCCAGAGGAGGGCGACCAGGATGATTCAGGGCATGGAGGGTAGGACCTATGAGGAGAGACTGGATGAACTCAATCTGTATGCATTGTAGGAGAGGAGGGACAGAAGGGACATGATAGAGACTTTCAAGTATGTAAAGGGGATAAATAGGATGGAGCCAGGGAAGTGTTCAGGCTTAAGAAGGGGGGAACTACCAGGGGGCACAAGTGGAAGTTGGAAGGGGGGCAGGAGACACTTCTTCAAAGAGAGGATGGTGGAACCATGGAACACACTGCCCAGGAGTCTGGTGGAAGAGACCACAGTGGAAGGATTCGAGAAGGGTTGGGGCAGGTACAGGGGGAAGCTGAGGCCAGGAAGGGCCACCTCCGGGGCTGGGGGGGGGGTGGAGGAGCGAGCTCCCAGTAGGGAGCTAGCTTCTGAGCAGACACGATAGACCATGGGGCCTATTCTGCTGGCTTTTACTATGACACTATGAAATATTCAAGAACTCTCTTTTTGTAATAACAAATCAGATCTGTCCCCTCCTCTTGGGGGGCATTTTATTTGTTCTATCCCCATAAGTCTGAAACTTGCAAGATCAGATTTATGCTCATGAAAAAAATATCTCCTTACTGGTGTATCCAATTTCTTATTTAGAATAGATCATACATGCTCCTTTATTCGTTCTTTTAATGGTCTCACTGTTTTGCCTATATAATGTCTGTTACGACCACACAAAAGATTATATACAAGAAATGTTGTAGTACAGGACATGAAATTCCTTTATCTCAGTTTGTGTGCCATTTGGTAGTATCAATTCCTTACCAGTACCCTTATGTTGGCACACATTACATCTCTTGCATTTGTGGTTGTCCACTGGTTTACTTGGTAGCCATATGCTCGTGGGTGTTTCATTTTTGAAAACCTGACTTCTAACCAGTTTCTCTTTTAAATTTGCAGTCCTTCTAAAAGCGACCCTAGGTGTTTCTGGTAGTATCTCTTTTTAGCTTAGGGTCTCCTTTTAGGATATCCCAACGTCTCCAAACAACATTTCCCACTTGCCCTGATACTTTATGTTCTAATGAACATGTAATTTTTTTCATTATTTGTATCAGACACAGCACATTTAGTTTTACAGTTCAAAAGATCTACATGTTTCTTATTCTGTATCTTACTCAGAGCATAATTCAGTACTTCTGTTGTATAGCCCCTTTCTTTGAACCTTTTCAGCAGTTCATCAGCTTGTTTATTGAACTCTTGATCATCAGTGCAATTTCTTCGAATTCTAACTAACTATCCATAGGGAATTGATTTTTTAATCTTGTATGGATGACAACTGTCATTTCTTAAGTGAATTGGTAGAAGTTTGCTTTCTAAAGCCTTTTGTACTTATTCTGCCTGTCACCTCATTACCCATTAATGAAATATCTAGAAAATCGATAGATGTTTTATGCAGTGTAGAGGCAAATTTATGATTTAATGTGTTGGTATTTAGCCAATTTATAAAGTCTCCAGCGTTTTCCATACTCCTTGCCCAAATGCATAAACAGTCATCAATACATCACCCCCATTTGATGATATGTTGGAAGTACGGATTTTCATTTTGGTTTAACAGGTGTTCTTGTTCCCAGAACCCCATAAAAAGATTATCATATGATGGGTCCAGAGAGTCCCCCATAGCTGTACTACAAATATGAGCATAAAACTCATTATTAAATTCAAAATAACTGTGATTAAGTACAAATTCTAAGACTTTTACTAAAAATGCCACAGGTGCACCTGTCTCATTTTGGTCACGTTTCCAGAAAGTACTTAGATGCCTTGACTCCATCTATGTGACGAATAAAGGTTTAAAGTGCCTCTATAGCAATACATATCCACAGATATGCTGGTTCCCATTCCACACATCCAAACTTCTGTATAGTGTCACCTATATCTCTCAAATATGAAGGTAAGGTTTTCATGTTGTACTGGAGAAACAGGTCAATAAATTCACTTAAATGCTCAGTTACTGAGCCTACCCCTGAAATGATCGGTCTCCCTGGGGGTTCCAGCAAATCTTTATGTATTTTTGGTAAGCAGTACAGAGTGGGAATCCCAAATCACAGTAAAGATACTTGAATTCGTTGTTATTTATACACCCATTCTGTACTGCCTGATCCAGCAATCCACACAACTCTCTTCTGTACTGTAAGGTGGGATTGCCTTTTAACTTCTTGTAGTTATTAACATCAAATAGTAGCGTTTCAACCATTCCCTTGTATTTATCACGACTCATTAAAACAATCTTCCTACCCTTATTAGCATTTTTAATAATAATGTTGGGCTCGCTAGCCGATTGTTTCAATGCTGCTCTTTCTACATGTGTTAGGTTTTTAACTTCATTCTTTTTGTCAGACTTATCCA
Organism: Neoceratodus forsteri; assembly: GCA_016271365.2. Taxonomy (NCBI): domain Eukaryota; kingdom Metazoa; phylum Chordata; order Ceratodontiformes; family Ceratodontidae; genus Neoceratodus; species Neoceratodus forsteri. The sequence continues at coordinate 199,911,431 of CM028132.1, read as the reverse complement.
GGAATTCCCTTACCTTAAATAATACAGTATTCTCGAAGACGTTTATGCTGTTATTAAATGTCAGAGGAATAAAGCCCGATTTGCATTTAAGTAAGGTATCCCTCATTTCTGTGAATTCCGCTGCTCTTCTTTCTGCAGGACTACTATCCTGATCCCTGGTTTCCAAAATAAGTTCCAAGAGTCCATCTAGGTTAGTTTCTATGGCACTGGCTGACAGCAGGTCTTCACTTACTTCTCCTCATCAATTCGTCTGTCAAAATTAAGTCCAAACTCTCGTCCAATCCCAATCCTTCAACATAACCCATATTAGCTGTTCCTGGATTGTTATGATCAGCAAAAAAAGGTTTAAGCTTTATTTTTCGAAATAATTTATATAAATCTACTATTCTTACCAATGGTGTGATACATATGAGGTGTAAAATGAGTGAAATGAAGTTAGGATACACAGATAAATTTATAGTGGTAGTTTATTAATTAACAGGTGATTGGTCTTTCTAATGTGATGTCACAGCTTTGTACGTATTTAAATGTGCACTGATAACCAGGATGTAAAACGCGTCCTTGAAGGCACTAAGCCGAGGCACTCTGGGCTCTCACAAGGTGGATTTATACAATACAACAATCAGTTGTTTAAATTCTGTTGTTTTGTGTTTTTTTGTGTGCGGTTCTAAGGAGCTCTATATAATTTTGAATTGCTTGCTGAAGTTTCTTGTAGCCGTCTGTTTGTAGCGCACCCCTCACAAATTGAGTGCAGTCTGAATTTCCTTTTGTTCTGTTGGGGTACCTTTTATCTGGCCCAGTGAAAGCCCACTCAACCAGCTCTATGGCCATCTTGTGGGCGGAATTCAGAGAAGCTTCTCCAGCAGACTTGTGCAGGGCAGCTACTTGGTCATCTGTCCACACCTTCACAAAATTTTACAAGCTGGATGTGACTGCCTTGGCTGTGGCATCTTTTGGCCGCAGAGTTCTCCAGGCAGTGGTGGACCCTTAAGAGCAATTACATTCTTCCCACCCAGGATGTCAGGGGATGTACTACTTTAGTATATCCCATCAGTATGGAAGCCCAGAGACCAGCTTAGGAGAGAGAAACAAAATTTAAATACCTGTAAATTTTCTTTCTCCAATGGCTGGTCTCCTGGCTACTTCCCTTCCAGAATGTACAGAGTTGGCCAGTTGGCTGAATGTTTTGGAAAATATTTATCTTTTTTGTTTCCAAGTTTATGTAGTACTACCAGATTTGAACTGCTTTAGGAAGAACTGGTGTTCACGGGAAGTGGAGGGGAGGATATCCACGCTGCAGAGTTTTGGTTCCTGCCTACATGATAGCATCAGGAGGTACAGCCCATCAGTATGGCAGCCCAGTGACCAGCCGTCGGAGAAAGAAAATTTACAGGTATTTAAAAATGCGTTTTTGCACATGCAGTAGGCCATGTAGTGGTTGCTGAAACTGTCAGAGAGTGCGCCAGCAGCAGAGACATGGTGAGGTTGGGAGAAGAGTACCCATTCCAGGAGGGAGTGGTTTAGGGAGTTTGGATAGGGCTTGGTGAGTTAGTCAGTGAGCTGGTGGAGGTTTAAGGATTTTGTTTGTTGGGTGGTGGACTTAAGGGCCAGAGAAGACCAGTTTAGATTGAAGTCTCCAAGAATGATGAGTTTGCCAGAGGAGGAAAGTAAAATGAGGGAAGAGATGGAGTCAATGAGGGAGGAGTGGGAGATCTGGGGGAGGCGTGAATAACACGTATGAAGATAGGATCTGAAGAAGGGAGTTCGACGTTTACAAGGAGCTCATGAGCTGCGGGGATAGAAGCATGAAAGGAGATAGAACAGGGTAGGTTTTGTCGAGCATATATGGCGACTCCACCACCACATTTGCAGCAGTTCTTATGGAATAGGTGATAGTTGGGTAGTAGGATCTGGGAATCTGGAATTCTGGCAGAGACAGGTTTCTGAGATGCAGAGGATATTGTTGGAGTACTGGGAGGCCCAGACTTTGTGGAGGACGATTTTGGGGAGTGGGCTCCTGGCATTTAGGTGACACACAGTCTAAGGCCTTTGGGGGAGGGAGGAGGGGGAGGGCCTGGCTTAGGCTGGATGTCATGAGATAGGAGGAGAAGCAGGTGGAGGAGGAAGAGTCTGTGTGGGACTTTGCATGTGTAAGGGTGGCAGGGGGGTTTAGGTTTGAGCAGGGGAGGAGAAGAGAGACTAGGTCTGAGAAGGAGGTTGAGGTTAAGAGAGGGGGAAGCAAGGAGTCCAGGTTTGGTGAGAGAATGGGAGGGGTGGGTGGGGAGGGAAGAAGGGGGAAATGAAAAGAAGAGGGAAGGAGAGGAGGGAATAGGTCGGCTCTGATGGAAGTGGGTAGCTGGGGTCATTAGGGTAAGGGGAGGGGTGAGGGAATGGCAGGGGATGCGTGAGAATAGGAGGAGGAGGAGGCAGAGATACATGGTGTGGCTATTGGAGAGGAGATTGTATGTGGGGGGGATATGAAGGCAGAGAGCACAAATACTTATTGCAGGCATACACAGTGTTGAAGGGGAAAGGTGAGGGAGAACAATGCAGCAGACAGTGGGCAGCTAGCTTAGAAGAGTAGGGTGGAGAGGCTATCTAAAACTTAGCATGAATATCTTCCCTAGTTCAGCTGCAAAAACACTAGCTAGGTGTCATGGTTCCTAGGAGCGAGCAGGTGAGATTACAGCTTTTCCAATTTTAGAGAGCTCTTGGGGAAATTAGTGAACAGGCTTAAAGTCGAAATGAGTCAATGGTAACGCTAACTTCAGTCAGTGGTGAGCATGTAGTGAGGGTGTATCTTGAAATTAAGGTGGGAGCGATTCTGGATCTGTATGGGTATCACTAATGCTAAATAGGTAAAATTTGAGGTTGGTTGGTATTTGAAACTAATGGAATAAGAGTAGCCAATAAGATTGATTGAAGAGTGCTGTCAGTGATGTGGCATCTCACGTTGAGAGCTGCTGGGAAAAGTATTAATGCAGAGTCTGTCTAATGAGCTGAGGTGTGAGTCTCGTTACTGCAGGACAATTGAGGAGTCACGCTAGTGCATTGGGTGAACAATAGCTACATCAGAGGTTGTAGAGGAAGGCGAAAGCAAGTGTTTGTGCGAGCTGAGCAGAAGTCCTGACTAATTGGTGTAGGTGCAGCCCTTCCAGGTTCCACTAATCCATGCTTACAGAGTGGCTAAATGTGGTTACAGAGCATGGGCGGGAGGCTGGGATATTCCACTACGGTGCTGCGTTAGAACCTCCTGCTTCAAAACGTTGATGTATAGGAGTGAAGCACAAGGTATAATATGCAAATTCTCTCTCTCCTAAGCTGGTCTTCGGGCTTCCTTACTCCTGGGCTGTACCTCCTGATGCTGATCCACAGGCAGGAAACAGACCTCTGCAGCAGGGGACATCCAGCCCTCCACTTCCTGTTCCCCCCAGTTTACTTCCTGCCTTCAGTCTGATAGGTACTCTGCAAGCAGAGCTCTGCCATGTGGCAGAGCTGAAGACAGCACACTGTAAGTTAAGCAGTTTTGTTTCAATGAGGATCAGAAATCACTGCTGTATGTTGGAATCCCAGGGTGGGTGCCAGTCTCAGCCTTGCAAGCTGCACAGTCTGGCCCCGTTTTCATTGGGTTGTTTTTCCCCTGCACATCCTGCACTAGGCCTGAAATGCTACTTAGTGCAGTGGAAAGCGTTTCTCAGGGAATCAAAACGGGCACCGGAGTGATTTGATTTTCAGGGAATCGGAACAGGTCCGGAGTGCTCAGTAAACCGCAACATCTATTTTAAGGGGGTCAGAACAGGATGGGCCCCATCTCTTCATGAGGCTGTTTTCCCCACGCTTTCTAGGGTGTAAACAGTATGAGGAGTTGGGGAGAATACATCTCCCGTCAGCTTTTGGGCAGAAACTGCGTGTGTGTTTGTTTTCACGCGCTTACTACTCACGAAGGATTGCGCCAAGGGAATCGCGGGACAAGGACTTAGGGAGACTACATCTCCACCCAGCTGGCAGCCCTGTATCTTTTCCCCATATTTCTTCTTGTTATCCCATCGACGGCATTCTAATGGAGCCACTCATCGATGGTGGGCCAGCAGCTTAATTACCCCAATGTACCTACACATTAGATAGTATGAACTGGTCTTCAAATGGGGCAGGAATGGTGGATGCAAACCAGCAATTAACATACTAACATACTAAGAAGCCAGCAGATTAGACCCTATGATCTATTGAGTGTGCTCGATGATCATTGCCTTCCCAAGGCACCATTTTTAGCCCACCCCCCACAAGGTCCCCCACCCCCTAGCGGGTCTCTGGGATGCACCCTCCCCCATACTTGTTCCCAGCCTTTCTTGACCCCTCCACCATCGTAGCAGCCACCAACTCCCTAGGCAGCGTATTCCAGGGCTCCACCACCATCTCAGTGAAGTAGCATCTCCTTGTCCTCCCCCATCAGTCTCCCCCATCTAGCCTCATTGAGTGTCCTCTGGTGGCCTCTACCTCCCTCAGCTGAAGCACTCCCTCAAAGCTTACTCATTTCAATCCTTTGAGCTATTTGAAGACCTCTTTTATATCCCCCCATTCCTTCTGTCCTCCAGCGAGTACAGGTTGAGCTCCTCCAGTATCTCCTCTTAGGGCCTTTCCCCTAGTCCCAGTGTCATCCTGGTCACCCTCCTCTGGATCGTCTCCAGAAGAGCAATGTCTCTCTTTAAGTAGAGATGCCAAAACTGCACGCAGTATTCAAGGTGTGGTCTAACCAGGTAATTTTACAGCAGAAGGAGCACCTCTCGACTCCTTGAGGTTATCCCCCTGGCTGTGCAGCCTAGCATTTTATTTGCTTGGGCCGCAGCCCTCCTACACTGCTCCAAGTTATTCATTTTGGCATCCACCACCACCCCGAGGTCCTTCTCCCCCCTAGAAACCTGCAGCGTCTCCCCCCAGGTGTATATATGAGCTGGGTTTTTGGCCCCCTGGTGCACAATCCTGCCCTTCCCAGCATTAAAGTTTAGTTTCCAGGCTCATGACCACCTCCCCAGAGTCTCCAGGTCCTCTTGGAGAGCAAGCTTCCCCTCCTCCCCCTCCACCACCACCCACAGCTTCAAGTCATCGGCAAAGAGGCTCATCCCACTGCTGATACCGCTTCTGATGTCTGGGACATAGGCGTTAAACAGGAGTGGGCCCATTACCGACCCCTGTGGGACCCTGCTAATGACTTTCCTGGGGGATGAAACCTTCCCCCCCAACCTCACCTTCTGTACACTCCCCTCCAGTCAGTTTCCTATTCACCTGACCAGCTACCCCCCCCCCATATCCTCCAGCTTCCCCAGCAGCCTGGGATGTGGCACAGAGTCAAACGACCTGCTGAAGTCTAGAAAGAGGACATCCACCGACTTGCCCTGATCCAGCACACTTGTCACCCCTTCATAGAACTCCACCAGGTTGGTCTGACATGATCAGCCCTTAACCAAGCCATGCTGATGATAATCTAGGTGACCCCGTGCCTTCAGTACCCCCTCCAGCCCGATGACCTCCATCACTTTGTCCACTACCTATCGTAGATTCACTGTCTGTCTGTGGGGTGGGTATGACATCAGCTTTGTGCATTCAGTTTGCATGCATGAGTGTTGCAGACAATAACCTCATTATCAAGAATACTCTAAGAGGGGGTCTGACAGAACAGGACAGATTTGAAGCTAATTTCAATATGTGCTCACTCATAGAAATATATATCACGTTTGCCACATCCTGACAACGCTGATTTTTTTCCGCAAAAGGAATTACAAAAAAATTAAACTGATAGCAATATTTAGCACACTAAAAAAAAAAAAAAAGGCTGATGACTGTAATTCAGTATACCTTTGATTATATGGCTTGCAGCAGATATATATGCCACCCGCAATTAATAGTACATCATTAAAATTAGACTATACAAAGAAAACTGAGTTCCAAGCGAGGATGGTGCCTTCATATAGTGTACAGTGTTCATGCTGCTCGCGTTTCCAACTGAAACAATCAGCAGGCCGTGCTGGTCATACATAACAGGGAGATCTGTAATACAGCCTGACGGGAGTGATGAGGAGACAGCAAAAGCGAGAGGTCAGTCTCAGTCTGAGACCAAAGGATGGAAAGAGGCTAGGGTACAGGCTGGGCCAGACCAAGAAGGAGTAGGAAGGTTGAATGAGGGAGTGGATTTGGGGGGGGGGGGGATCACAGTGGATATGGCGAGGGAGGCCCTTTGGAAACTAAAAACAGATAAGGTGCCGGGGCCGGATGGATTACATCAGAGGGTTATGAAGGAACTGGCGGAGGTACTGACAGCTCCACTGACTGCACTCTTTAATGCCTCTTTGCAGATGGGATGGGTGCCACAGGATTGGAGGGTGACTTGTCTAACATAGAAACATAGAAGTTGACGGCAGATAAGGACCGCAAGGCCCATCCAGTCTGCCCATTTCTTTTTCTACCTTATAAATGTGCCATCTGCCTTTGCTCTGTCAGTGGCCTATCTATTCATGCTCATTTGTATTGCTCCCTTATGCCTATCCCATGCCTGTTTGAAGCCCTGCACTGTATTCATAGCCACCACTTCTTGAGGTAAGCCATTCCATGCATCCACCACCCTTTCTGTGAAAAATAATTTCCTCACATTCCGCCTTAATCGGCCCCCCTCTAATCTCATGCTGTGTCCTCTTGTCCTGCTATTTTTCTTGTATTTAAACATGTTAGACTCTTTCACCTTGTTAATGCCCTTAAGGTGTTTGAATGCCTCGATCATATCATCTCTCTCCCCCCTGTGCTCAAGGGTATACATATTGAGCTCTGTTAATCTGTCCTCATATGTCTTTTGATGCAGTCCCTGCACCATTTTGGTTGCCCTTCTCTGGACTTCCTCAATTTGGTTAATGTCCTAGTGAAGGTGTGGCCTCCAATACTGCATGCGGTACTCCAGATGGGGCCTAACCAGTGTCTTGTAAAGAGGGATTATTACCTCCCTCTTACGACTTGTGATGCCCCTACTAATACATCCTAACACCCACTAGCCTTACCTACTGCTTTAGAGGTCTGCTTGGATGATTTCAGGTCATCAGTGATGATGATGCCCAAGTCTCTTTCTTCCTTTGTGACTGCTAGCAACTCCTCCCAGCCTATTGGTGGCTTCAGGGTTTCTCTTCCCTATGCATGATCTTGCACTTCTTTGCATTAAATCCAGTTGCCACTCTTCTGACCATTTGCTAGTTTATCCAGATCTCTTCTCATTCTGCCCACCCCATCTGGATCATCTTCTCTGTTGCAGATCTTGGTGTCATCTGCAAACAGACAAGCCTTACCCTCTAGTCCATCTGCAAGGTCACTAATGAAGATGTTGAAGAGGACTGGCCCAGGACTGATCCTGAGGTAGCCCACTTGTGACTTGCATCTCTTCTGACTGTATACCATTTACCACCACTCTCTGTTTTCTGCCCGATCAACCAGTTTGCCACCCAGTTGACCAATTTCTGACCCACCCGAGCCTACCCAGCTTATTTATCAATCTTCTATGTGGAACAGTGTCAAAAGCTTTGCTGAAGTCAAGGTAGCGACATCAACTGCTCCCCACTCTGGTTACCCAGTCAAAGAAATTTATGAGATTAGTTTGACAGGACCTTCCTGTTGTAAACCCATGATGTCTTGGATCCTGTGCCCCTATGGATTCCAGGTGTTGCATTATCCTTTCCTTAAGGAGTGCCTCCATAATCTTGCCCACTACTGAGGTAAGACTGACTGGTCTGTAGTTCCCTGCCTCCTCCCTGCTACCACTCTTGTGGAGCGGGATCACATGAGCCCTTCCCTAGTCTTCTGGGACCTCTCCTGTGCTCAGAGACTCACTAAACAATTCTGGTAATGGCTCTGCTAGTTCCACCTTTAGCTCCTTAAGTACCCTGGGATGTATGCCATCAGGTCCCATTGCCTTATCCACCCTGAGCTTAGAAGCTCTTGTAGGACCTTTCTTTTGTGAAGGAGTAGTGCTCACCTCCTCCCCTGTGTCCATGATGCTGAGCTGTGGCCCTGCCCTACCTTCTCTTCAGTAAATACTGAGCAAAAAGTATCTATTTAGGATAGATGCCTGTACAGGGTCCTCCTCCTCACATGCTCCCTTTTCTCCATTAAGCTTAGCAATACCCCCTCTGGACTTTCTCCTTTCACTAATGTATCTATAGAAAGTCTTGTCACCTTCTTTTACTATTCGTGCTAGTGTTTCCTCAATTTGGGACTTTGCCTGCCTTCCCTGCTTCCCTTAGGGCAGTTTGGTATGCCTCCCTATCTTCATCCCGCTGTGTTCCCTTATATTTCCTGAAGGCCAGCCTTTTGGCTCTAACCTTTTCTGCTACTGTATTTGAGAACCAAAGCGGTTTCCTTTTTCTTTTGCACTTCCTTGTCTAACACAGTGGGATGTTGCTTCAAGTATTGCATCCTAATGCTTCCCACTTTGCCTGTACCCCTCACCTGTGTTTCTTTTTGCCAGGGCTAGCTTAACTCTGTTGGCCATCTTATCAAAGTCAGCCCTCTGAAGTCCCATATTTTGCCTTGGAATGGGATGATTTAGATGTAGTAGCCAAATTGATCCATACCATGTGATGGCCACTGGCCCCAGGTGACCTTCTACCTGGAGATCTGTGATCCCTTCCCTGTTAGTACTAGATCTAGGATAGCCCTGTCTCTTGTGGGTTGCTGTACCAGTTGTTTGAGGCCCTCCCCTGCAGGGAATCCACTATGTGTCTAGTTCCTGCAGATGTTCCTGCTGGTATTGACCAATCTGTATCCGGCATGTTGAAGTCTCCCATTATCAGAACCTCCCCTTTAGCTGTCATGTTTTGTATATCTTCTAACAGTAATGTGTCTATGTCCTCCCCCTGGTCTGGGGGCCTGTAGACAATCCCAGTTCTTATGGCTGTCCCATTTCCTGTTTCCAGGGTGACCCACAGTTCTTCTGGCTCCTTATATGTATTCCGAATTTCTTATCTAGTGCCTATACTTAAGGAGGGGTCCCAGGAGGAGATGGGGAATTATAGGCTTGTCAGTCTGACATCTGTGGTAGGCAAAGTAATGGAGGGCTTTATCAAGGAGAGGCTTGGGAAGCAGTTGGAAAGGTTAGGACATCAGGATGATAAACCATATGGCTACGTCCCGGGGAGATCGTGTCAGACCAACCTTGTAGAGTTTTCTGACTGGTTGACGGGATCCTTGGATAGACATAGGCCGGTGGATGTCCTGTACCTAGATTTCAGCAAGGTGTTTGATTCGGTGCCCCATAATTGATTGATAGCAAAAATGGGGGAGATGGAGGTGGGAGGACAGGAACTCAGTTGGGTAGAAAATTGGCTTTCGGGTGTCTACAGAGGGTAATGGTGGGTGGGATACTCTCCTCCCCCAGAAAGGTCATCAGTGGGGTCCCTCAAGGTTCAGTATTGGGGTCACTCTTGTTCAGTGCGTACGTCTCGGATATAGGAAGGGGGGTTAAAAATAGGTTGAGTCTCTTTGCAGATGATTGAAAGATGGGAGCACTGGTAGATTGTGAAAAAGTGAGGGAGTCAGTCTAGGGGGATCTGGATACCCTGGAGGGGGGTCAGGGAGGTGGGGACTGAAATTTAACACCGGGAAATGTAAGGTACTTCATTTGGGGTTAAAAAAAAAAAAACCCGAGCCATGTATACACCCTGGGGGGAGGGGTCACACTGCAAGTCACATTGGGAGAAAGGGATTTGGGGTGGTGGTAGACATCAAAATGAATAACTTTGAAAATTGTAGAAGAACAGCAGCCAAAGCAAAACAGAATACTGGGTTATATAGTCAGGAGTGTTACATCCAGAAGAAGGGAGATGATCCTCCCTCTGTATAATGCCTTAGTCAGGCCGCAGCTGGAGTATTGTGTACAGTTCTGGAGACCTCATTTGAAGAAGGACATAGTGCTGCTGGAGAGGGTTCAGAGGAGAGCGATCAGGATGATTCAGGGCATGGAGGGGGAGGCCTTATGAGGAGAGACTGAAAGAGCTTGGGCTTTACTTAGTGGAGGAAAGGAGGGACAGGGGAGATATGATAGAGGTTTTCAGATATGTAAAAGGAATAACCAGGAGTGGAACCAAGGAGCTGTTTTGGTTAAAGAAGGGGGGGAACTACCAGGGGTCATGGGTGGAAGCTGGAGGGGGAAAATTATAGAGGGGAGTGTAGGAGGCATTTTTTCACTAAGAGTGTGGTGGAGCCGTGGAATGTGCTGCCTTGGAGGCTGGTGGAAGAGGGTACAGTGGAGGGCTTCAAGAATGGGTGGGACAGGTACAAGTCAAATCTGAAAAAAAAAAGATGACTCTCTTGGGGGCTGGGGGGGTGGCAAGGCGAGCAGCCACTAGGTTGCTGGTTTTCGAGCAGACAAGACAGACCGTTTGGCCTATTCTGCTGGAATTTTAGTATGTTAGTAAATTCAGTTAACTAGTCAAAAAAGAAATGTTCAAATAGTTAGATATAGACTCACAAAACCATACAAATTATTCACTTTCATTTTAAATTGAACCTTCCACTTCAAAACAGTGATGTGCAGGAGTGAAGCACAAGGCGTAATATGCAGGTTCCTCCAGTGTACCTTTACAGTTTGGAGTCTCCTTCAGTTTTTACCGAGATTTAATCGGAAATCTTCAGAGAAACCTAAAAGATACAAATAAACATCCACATACAGAACAGTAAAGAAAATAAAGCAGAACAAGTAAAGAAGATAAAGACACTAGACAAAGACAGGGTTTAGTATACATATTTAACAGTAAGGACATGGCAAATACAGAGCAACTCTAAACTATCCAAACACCCCCATATGAGTTAAAGTTGTATTAATGAACATATTCACAGCAGAGTGTCAGTGTCTTCTGAAAGTCCATATAACCAGCACAGTTGCTCACCATTGAAATGCAACAATGACTCAGCCATTTGTTTATAACCATGCAACAGCATATCCAGATCAGAGTCCAGTCACACATGTAGCAATTCGTATCTACCTACCTGGCCCCACTTAAACCTACTGCAGGGCTTTTTGGTCATGTTCTGGAGCCCTTGACTAGCAGACCCTCGCAGCTCCACTATTAGCCTAGCCTAGTACTGTGTGCAGTTTTGGAGACCACATTTAAAGAGGGACATTACACTCCTAGAGAGGGTCCAAAGGAGGGCAACCAAAATGATCTGGGGCCTGGGGGAGAGGACCTATGAGGAGAGGCTCTAGGAGCTTGACATGTACACCCTGGTGGAGAGGAGGGACATGGGGGACATGATAGAGGTCTTTAAGTACATGAACAGGATCAATAAGTGAGGCCCAGTCAGGGCACTCCAAAGGAAGGAGGATCGGGCAACGAGAGGTCATGGGTATAAGCTGGAAGGGGGCAGGCTCAGAGGGGAGAGGAGGAAATGTTATTTCACTGAAAGGGTGGTGGAGCCATAGAATGCACTGTCCAGGGAGCTGGTAGAGGTGGAGACTGTGGACTGGTTTTAAGAGGGGATGGGACAGGTACAGGGGGAGGGTAAATCTGACCAGGCCCAATACAGGTGGAACATCTGGAACTGGGGACAGTAAAACCCGAGGGGGACACACCAAAATCGTCCCTCAGTGCGGGTGCTGAAAATCGAGCAGACTTGAGAGACCATTGGGCCTATTCTGCTGGCATTTTAGTCTGTTAGTAATGACAGCTCGAAACTCCTGTTGCATATTGGACTACAGCTCCCAGTATGCTGCTTGTGAAATGGAAGCAACGCACAGCCACTTCCGGAGGAAGGCTATGGTGAATTTCCCTACCATTCTTGGGTGCTGCAGTCAGTTCTCCGGTAGATGGTTGGTACTTCTGGCCGAAAAAGGAAGGAAGGATGAACAGAGCTAGATACATCCTACCATATGCTGCTGTAAAGTGGTAAAGTAAACTGGTGGCCTCTACAAGGGATGCGTTAATGCCAACCAGGGAGCCGGTATGTTTCATGGATCTGCTGTGCGAACTGCGGGTGACACAATGTTGCTGTCTGGACGCGGCTAAGTTTGTACTGGGAATGTAGAGGTGTGCAGAGTGACCCAGAGGGCAGAGGAAAGGGTGCAGCTTGCTCTAATTCTCCTCGGCGTAGCTTTATATAAAGGAGCTTGTGTTTCAGAGTTACAGGGACAGTGGGATTATGTTATCGTGACCACGATTTGTGTTTATTTGATGAAGGTACACACTCTTCAAGGAAAAAGTCTCCCAAGATGGAGGGGCTGCGCAACAGTTGTTCATCACGTGTAGGCTTACAAGTGTACAAGAACTATAATGCTTGACAGGCTGCCTAGTTAGTTTTATATAGAAGACACATCCTTCAGTAGTCAAGATTAATGTTCTTGAAAGCTGTTACTTGCCTTACATTTGTTGCTTTAGTCATCTATAGTTTTATTACTCAGGTGTGGTACTGGAAATCTGTGCATAGTAGGGATTGTAGCTGTATTTGTCCTTAGCTGGAGAAGGGTTCCGGTGTTGACATTAAAATTTGTGCACTGATACTTGCTCAGTAAAATGTGTCACACCACTTACCTTGTTTACCTTCAAATTGTGCATTACTGTCAGAGGAGTGGCTTAAAAACAGCTGTATAAAGATGTTTGCCAGATCATATAGTCAACAGCTCAAACAAAAACTTCAGCACAGCCATTTTCTTTGCATTTTTTTAATTTCTGAAGTTACATACTTTTTGAAATTTTTACAAGCTACTACCCTCATGACACACCCACCGTGACAAAACTTAGCATCCCATAATGGTGCTGTTCTGTTTATCATCAGAAATGATTACTTCTGCTCTGTCTTTACAAGGGAAGACAGTGGGCCTGTGCCTGACAGTGGCACCAACATGGCTGTCGGGAGCATTCCTGAATGAAGCAGCCAGTATTTACCAGATAAAGGGTCCAGAAGGGACTTGAAGCCCTAAATGTAGATGAAGTCCCAGGGCTGAATGGCTTGCACCCAGGGATGTTCGAGGAGTTGGCAGTGGAACTGGTTGAACCCCTGGTAAGGCTATTCAGTAGTTCAGTTAGGAGGGGTTATTCTGAAGGAATGGGAAGGTAGTGAATGTAGTACCGCTACACAAGATGGGGACTAAGAGCAACACGGGAATTACCTGTCAGCCTAACTGCTAGGTAAACTGATGGAGTCAGTGATCAGAGAAGACCTTGTGGACTTCTAGAGTGACGGTCTTCAACATAGTAAGCAGCATGGAATTGTGGCAAGGAGATCTTGTCAGACCAACCTGATAGTTTTCTTTGACTGGGTAACTGACCAGCACCTCCAGAATTCCATATTGACTTTCTTACCTTTATTTAGTTTTACACTCTGCACTATGTATGCCCAGCAATTGCACAGCGAATAACAAGCAAGCACACATTCGGCTTTGACAAATGCTTCTTTAAATACTGGTTCCAGTTCTATTATTGTTCCACCTATAATGTCCTGTTAGTAACCTTCGTGAGTGTTTTAGATTTACACTTATTAGTACCATGTAAGAACTGCATGATGTAGTTCATATATGTTTGTTTATTAAATTTCTGTAAAGCACCCTTCCAGGACTCGGAGCGCCTGTACAATATACATAATAAATGGTCATAAATGACACATAATACCAGCAATGTCTCTTTCAACCTCAGAGTTCTATAGAACATGGACGCATTGTAGCAACGATGGAAGAGCTGCGCAAGGAACATAAATTATACAGTTCTAAAATGGTACTTAACTACATCTGTGTGAATCAGACACACCCACTAGGATATCGGAAAACCCGGTAGAGATGGAACAGTAACAGAATTGGAACCAGTCTTGAAAAATCAGTTTCTACAGGACAAATGACTTATAGGTTTAGTGCAGTTCTCCTTTAAGCGAAACGTACACTGCAGCAATTTGGAAACAGGAAACAATACAAAGGGTGAGTATTGTTGAAAGACAAAAAAAATACGCCAGTACGCCCTTAGGATGCTGTATAGTTAGCAGTGAAACATTGGTGTACAGAGCTGGAAGTGGTATTCTCTCTTATTGCTGGTCATAGGGCTGTCATTCCACTGGGATCTTCCCTCTTAGGCTTCTGTAAAGGCAGGAAGTAAACTTCTGAAATGGGAGAACAGGTCTGCCACCCAGTGGATTGTGCCAGTCTTCCTCCTGCCTCCATGAAGCAGGCAGCACCAGACATAGGCTGTTACATTGTGACAGCAGTACAGACATTAGGAATTTATTTTTAATTGTTCCGCTTTCTGGAACAAATAGATCCTCACTGTCAACCTTGGGAGCAACCTTCATTACGGGGTGTGACTACATGAATGGGAGCTCTCCAGTCTGGACCTACCCTACACTTCTAAATTGGTGACATGGCAAAAGAGGCTAGACAGTCATCGAGTAGACATTGCCAAGTTGCAAGATCTGTTAACCCCCCCCCCCAGAGATGATCTCTCTTCCACAGACTAACAAATCTGGAATGGACCCCCTGAAATAAGAGTCCCCTGCTAGATGGACCCCGTCATCAGACCAGGAGAACAAAGGGGAACCACCGGAACACCAGCATTGAAGAAATCTCAATCAGTGGCTCTGCAAGAGGAGCGCAGTTGTCTTGAGTGAGCAGAGGATGCTAACTGGTATGGCACCAAGGGATGAGTCATAGATGGCACAGCAGGAGGAGTTTAGCTGTTCTGAGAGTGCAGAGGATGCTAACAAGAACAGCACAGAGAGAGTTGTGAGTAGCTGGGGACCCTCAGGGGAGTGGTGCTGGAAACCAGCCAGATGAGGAAGCATGCATTCTTTTGGCAGTGCCAGTTGGGGAATTCCCACCATTTTGGAAGGTTGCAGCACACTTGAAGAGTTGTGAGTAACCGGAGCCCTTGTGGAACTGAAAACAGACTGGGGAGAAAGCAGCGAGATTATTTACATATTGATATTGGTTTCCAGCCTTCGAGCAGCATGTGCAGTGAAATACTAGTATCCTGTAAACTAGGGGAAAAGTCTGCTAAAAGGGCCTGACATGCCACCAACCCACCACAGTTATGGCTAATGCCTACCCTTCAGTCTGTCCTTTCATGCGTTACATAACTTCAGCAGGATGGGACTGATTAATTACACAGCTGTTCTGTTTCCCCCACATTCAACAAGGAAAAGGAATCTGCTTGCACACTCTGCTTCTCCACTTCTTAGGGTCTGGCGATGCCCATGACAAGCTAATACATTTATATTTTGTTATCCCCCAACAGTGGGATCAACTGGGTGGTGGGGTATGTTACTGTTGAGATGATGTTTTGGTGCGTGCATACTATCAAATGCAATTAACAGCCTGAACTGAATTCCAGGAGCATCATGGCTGAGACACAGTTTTGGGAGGGCAGCCTTGGTCAGATCGGCTGCCCTGGCTGGAGAGACAGCTGCTTTTCCATATGCAGTTTCGCACAGGTACTCCACGCCAAACAGCCTGTGTTCAAGCCTGTTTGTCTGTAGCTGAAATACTGCAGTAAAAGTGGGACAACTTTTATCTTGATGAGCCTTTGATGGCAGCCGTGAGTCTAACTAACAAAACTGCAAATGAAGTGACAGTACTGTTTGTGAGGGGCATGAAGTCTCGAGTAAATTTCTAACTGGAGCAAGAGGTGTTCTGGGTGAATGGTTGATACCCAGGCTTGAGACCCAAGTTTGAGCTCCATCAGTAAAGTATTAAATATTAGTGACTCAGTGGACCAAGTTGGATAATTTGGTGATGTGCCAGAATCTGGAACCAACTGTTGCAAGACGTGACAGGGTGGGATGGGCATAGTATGAGGGCCCAGATGTAATTCCAATGGAATGATGGTGCCAGCAACCTTTTTCTAGGGGCCTGCTGGCTGCATTGACCCTGAGGCAGCAGCAGTATTCCTTGATCTGTTTACAGTGAGTGAAGACCAGCTCTGTTGTGAGTTGGGCAGGCTCCCACCAGCTACATTCCTTCTGGTGCAGCAGCACCGCTACCAGCTCAGGGTCTCGAACTCGTAGCAGCACATCTCATTTTGCCCACATTTTACCTGATGCCCTATCCATTCCGGGGAAAGTGGGATAGCTGACTTTATCCCAGAGCAAGCCGAGCATTGTTTTTTAGCGATTTTTGTTTTTTAGCCTTGTGAAAGCCGTTCCCCTCCACTCTGCTCGGGCAGGGTCCGTGTAGTGGGTAGTGAGAGGTGCACGCCACCATTTGTCCTCCCCTTCTCCATGCATAGGTAGCTAAGATTCATTCTCACTGGCTGCAGTCCAGGCTGTTTACTCTCCCTGCAGCAATGATTCTATCTTGTCCTCCAGGCATCAGGAACAAGCTGAGCTGTGGACAGAAAATGTACCACAGGTACCACTGACCCTGGCTATATGTTATTTGAGGTGAGCATTTACTGGGTGGGGGCAGCTCAGCACCCGGTATCTTTTTTTTTGGTGGGGGGAGGTGGGTGGGTGGAAGATGCTAGCATCACTTTGCAGGGTGTAACACTATGGCTAGTCATATTGATAGATGACCAAAGCACATTAGTAGTGACTAATGAAAAGGCTCAGTGACTTATGTACTAGCTAGAAGGACTTATACTGAAGTATGGGACTGCTATGACCCTCTTGGCAACTAATCCTCACTGGGACCCAGATGTTTGTATGCACACTACATCGCTGTAACCATGTTTCCTGTTCTGAGTATCCAGGACCAGGACACGCCATTCCATCTACTATCCTGAATCTTGCTTACTTAGACAAGTACTGGTATTGAGTTTTCCATAGATGTCCTAAATTTTATAGGTCAGTCTTCTACCTTTCTTGCTGTCCTAAAGCTGGTCTCTGGGCTCATCACTACTGGGAAGTCCTTCCTGGTACCACGTGACAGGCAGTATACAAAGCTCTGCAGGGTGAGTACATCCTCCCCTCCACTTTCTACAGCCACCGGTTTACTTCCTGCCTTCCAAGAGGCAGTTTCTCTGCAGGGGCTCTGTCACTAGAGTGACAAAGCTGAAGACATCAAATTGTAAGTGTGAATTTAATTTTATTTTTGAAAGAAGACTAGAGAGCAGGAATTTCTTCATTTCCTCAGAGCAGCTCTCTTCATTGTCAGGGACCCCAATCTCAGCCTTGCAAGCTGAACACACTGCCCCCCTCCGGACTTCCCACGCTCTGAAGAGCAATATCGGCACTGTGTTTTCAGCCCCCCCATCCAGAGACCGTGCTTTTCGGGAAAATTCAGCAGACTACAAATTCAACTCATGCAGCTGAAGAGCCGTGCCTGTCGCCACCTCTGCTCAGGCTGTCGACGGTGCTCCTCATCGACGAGCTTTTGCAGCTCTCTGCTCATCTACAGACGCATGGAAGAATGTGTAGGAGCGGGCAGAGAAGGCAGTAAGGAACGGTAACGCTCCACAAGCATCTTTTCCTGCAACAAGCACTCCAAGGCTCAGTTCACTGACGGAAACCAGCAGGACGCTAGGACCGCCACGAGGAGGGTTTGGGGCAATGCTCTGTATCCCACGATGAGCACTTCCAGGCTCAGCTTGTCGACTGAGACCAGCTGGCAACTAGGCGAGCCACGAGGAGTCGTGGGGGTGACGCTTTAGAACAGTGACTCCAGCCGGCTGCAGTAGAGTGAGCGCCAGCGTGCTCAGGTCATTTCAGTAGGCCTATACCTGGGACCGCCCCCTACACACACTTAATTTGGTTGGCTACAGAGGAGGCAGGCAAGTTCTCCCTAAGAGCATAAGGGAGTACTTGTACAGTGGGACCCAGTTACCATTCAGCTCCTGGGGTAAACACATTCACTGGAATGTCTTCCAACAAGCCTGATAAGCCCTATAGGGCCAAAAAATGCCAGAAATGCAGATCCCCCCCCCCCCGCTTTTTGCCTAAAATGTGAGAATGCAGCGGTTGCAAGGTTAGAAGAGGCCACAGAAACATCTGTCTTGGAGTCCCAGGAGCAGCTGTACCTGGCAGTGGGGTCAGAGGGACGTCATTCATCATCCAGATGTCTAGCACTAGACCTTATTGAGAAGCTAAACAGAGCCTTTGCCCTCAACCTGTCATACATCAATCTCCTCCCATACACTCTGGATCGAAGGGCTCACAAGAAAGTGCCCCAAAAGCGAACCCCCTCTCCATCCTCTGATGAGGAAGAGCGACATTCCTCTCATCATGACAAGAGGAGAAAGAGGTCCAGATCCAGGAGCAAGTCTCTGGACAACTAGAAAGGGAAACACAGACGAGACAGGTCCCCGGACCCATTGGAGTCTAGTTACTCCTCCTCAGAAGAGGGGGAACTTCCAGATGATGACTCTGATTTGGACGCTTCACCATCCAGAAACTTTGACTTAGATGACCTTGACTTTTTCTTCAAACAGGTGACGGATGAGATTCACCTGGGCCCCTGCTTGCCAGAACCTAAACACTCAAAACCAGTTTTCAGGCTTGAGTCTGCCTCCAAACCAGCTACAGCGTTCCCCATCCCTCCGGCCATTGAGGAGTTACTAAAAGAAGAGTGGCAAGGACCAGAGCACACCTGTCCAGTCCCATGCTGCCTCACCAAGCTGCTAAATTTCAATAAGAAACATTCAGAGAAATGGCTAGACTGCCCCAGGATTGACCCGTTAATCTCCAGCCTCACCAAGAAAACAGTTGTCCCAGCAGAAGGTGGGGCCTCCCTATGGGACCCGGTGGATAGGAAGGTAGATGCATCTCTAAAAAAGACCTTCCAGACCTCCGCAAGCTCACTCAAAGCAGCCACAGCCAACCTGTTTTCGGCATGAGTGGCACTTTCCTGGACCACTGACCTGGCTTTCCAGCTTGCTGATGAGCCAGAGAAAAACAAGCCTGTCCTGCAGCAACTTCAACTCATAGGGTTAGCATCTGCCTACTCAGCAGATGTGTCTGAGGAGGCAGTCAGATGTGCAGCAAGGGCTATGTTTTACCAGACCTCGGCGTGATACAGCCTATGGCTGCGCAGGCAGACGCCTCTTCTAAGGTGCACTTAGTGAATGCCTCTTATGAAGGGAGACTTCTTTTTGGATCCGCTCTAAAGGAGGTGGTCAAAGAATCCGGAGAAACCGCAATCTTCAGAACGCAAGAGAACAAGGTGTTCCCCACAGAATCGAAATTAAAGGACCTCCGGACACGTATCAACAGATTCCAGTTGGCACAGCACCTGCTACCTCACCACTACATGCAGCTCATAGGGACCATGGTCTTCCTGGTAGACTTGGTACCCTGGGCACTGATTCACATGCGACCCCTCCAGAGGAGTCTTCTTTAACAGTGGTCTCAGGCCAGAGACAGTCAGGAACAGCAGATCCAAATCTCTAACCAGGTAAAAGCCTCTCTTCATTGGTGGTCTCAGCGAGCCAATATCATGAGGGGTGGCGAGTCGGGACATCCTCTCCAAGTGAGGATCACAGCCGACGCCAGCCTTCGGGGCTGAGGGGTTCACATGGGACAGCTCTCGACACAGGGCAAGTGGTTGCTGACAGAGGCACGCTGCAGCATCAACATTCTGGAGATGAAAGCAGTTTGTCTGGCACTCCAACGATTCAAAGTACCTATCTCCAACATGGATGTACTGATCCTAATGGACAACTGAACGACAATGGCCTACATCAGTCACCAGGGAGGCACAAGGAGCTCTCGGATGCTAAAAGAAACCCTTCTGAATTTTCAATGGGCCAAGCACCGTCTGGCAAGACTGATGGCAATTTACATCCCAGGCCAGGAAAACATCACGGCAGATGGGTTAAGTCGAAAGGACGTCCTGCCAGGAGAATAGGAACTGAAGGACAGCGCTTTCCATCTCCTCTCTGCCTGGTGGGGCCTCCCACAGGTAGATATTTTCACCTGCTGACAAAACTCCAAAGTTCCACAGTTCTGCTCTCTGATCAATAACGAGCTGGCAATAACTCAGGACACCTTCTCCATAAACTGGGGTCAATACGATCTCATGTACGCCTTCCCCCCAATTACACTAATCTCAAGGGTATTGCACAAGGTTACTCTGGATCAGGTGGAACTCACGCCCGCACTGGCCCTGCTGGCCATGGTTCCCATGCCTGGTTCAATGTAATTTCATCCCCCACTGGTATTTCAGATCAGCCCAGACCTTCTGCGTCAAGGTCCGGTACTGCACCCAAACCTACACAATCTGTCCCTATCGGCGTGGAGGTTGAGCGGGAGACTCTCAAGGAGCTAGGTTATATTCCTTCCGTCATTGAAATGATGATTCACGCAAGGCGGCCCTCTTCCTCCAAGGTCTGTTACAGAGTATGGCGAAGGTTTCTCTTCTGGCTGCAATCAATATATATGCTGGACAACATGGGTGTCTCTCCCCACTATCCTGCAGTTTCTGCAGGAAGGCTTTGACAAGGGTCTTCATCCGGCAACCTTGCGAGTCCAAGTTTCAGCACTGGGCGCACTTCTGCTGGCAGATTCAGAGGAGTCCCTGGGCGCTCACCCCATGTCAAAAGATTCCTGAGGGCAGCGGCACTAAAACGTCCTCCAGTCAAGCCTATCGTTGTCCTCGGAAACTCAGCCTGGTTCGAAAGGCCCTAACCAAGGCTCCCTTTGAACCTTTTAAAGCGGCATCCCTCATCCATCTGACGATGAAGGTTGTTTTTCTTATAGCAGTCACCTTAGCCCGACACATCAGTGAGGTAGGAGCTCTTTCAACCAAAGAGCCCTAACAGGGTTTCATCAGGATTCAGTGGTTATGCGAACAGATCCCTGTTTTTAACCGAAGATGATGTCTCCCTTCCACTGTAACCAAGAATTGAACCTTCCTTCCTTCTGTTCTCACCCTAGGAACAAGAAAGAGAGGGAATTTCTCACGCTGGACCGTAGGAGAGCACTCAACCTATGCATAAAAAGAACTGATTCAATACGCAAGACTTCAAGTTTGTTCATTCTCACTTTGGGGCAGAACATGGGCAAAAAAGCCTCAAAAGACTATTGCAAGATGCATTCGTTCCACCATTTCCATTGCCTACCAGAAAGCGGGGGGTGGCTCTGCCAGGCCCAGTGAGGGCCCATTCGACTAGAGCAATGGCAGCATCATGGGCGGACTTCAGAGAAGCCTCTCTGGGGGACCTATGCAGAGCGACTACTTGGTCACCCATCCATACCTTTGCAAAGTTTTACAAATTGGATGTGTCCGCCTCTGCCGAGGCATTCTTTTGCGGCTGGGTCCTCCAAGCTATGGTAGACCCTTAAAGGAACATTTACGTTCTTCCCACCTGGGAAGCAAGGGGATGTGCTTATTTAGTGTATCCCGGTAGTGATGAGCCCGGAGACCAGCTTTAGGAGAGAGAATTCGAAATTTAAATACCTGTAAATTTTCTTTCTCCGACTGCTGGTCTCCGGGCTCCTTCCCTTCCAGATTGTTTAAAAGTCGGCCCGTTGGCCGCGTCTTAAGATTAACATTTCTTATTTTTGTTTCCAGGTTATGTATTGCTACCAGGGGACAACTGCTTTGAGAAGAACTGGTGGCTACAGGAAGTGGAGGGGAGGATGCCCTACAGAGCTTTGTATCCTGCATGTCACATGGTACCAGGAAGGACTTCCCAGTAGCGATGAGACCAGCACTCAGAGAAAGAAAATTTACAGGTATTTAAATTTCGATTTTTTTTTTTTTAAACTTTCTTTTATTGCTTTTTTGACAATAAACAATTGTATATTGTACAAACATCTGTCAGGTATTGACCATTTGTTGAACAAATACATCCAATGTACATTAGTTTATGTAGAGCCTAGACAGAATGGATTCAGGATAGGGGGAAAAGAGAGAAAGAGTATATAAAACCATATGTAACCTAAATAGGCTACAGCAAACAAAGGCTTTGGGGGTCAAGTCCAAAATGTTCAAAATCCGAGTAGTTAACTCAACATCCAGTGCTGATATGAACCCCCTTCCTAATATATATGATATCCCCTACAATTTTAGCACTACAGCTACAGTTAAACTCCTCAAAAACATTTCTTTGAGAGATGTGGAAATAAAAGCGCAAATCCCTCTACAAAAAATACTGCAGAGTCAAGATAAGTCCATATAAGTCAGGTTTCTTGTTCTGAATCCAGATCGCTAGAAATACCGGTCTCGGGTGTCTGGAACTCTCGGGCGATTGATTTCACCTTCTTCGTTGCCTCGACCGGGTCTGAGAATTGGAATGTCCTCCCACCATAATGGATATGAAGTCTGGCAGGCATCAAGAGCGAGTGCGACACCCCTAGCCCCCGAAGACGGGCTCTCACTGCATCAAATTTCTTTCTTCTGGTACGAGTAGCAAATGATAGGTTAGGAAACAGATGGACCGTTGCTCCATTAAATGATAGCCGTCTGGAAGATTGTGCAGCTTGAAGGAGTTGATCTCGCACTGATGGGCTGGTGGTAACCATCAGAATCACTCTGGGAACCTCATCTCGTGGTCCTGCCAATCGGGGTGTGAGCCGAAAGGCCTTTAAAAGTTTGTCTCCTAGGGAATTGGCAGGGAGGTTAAGGGCTTCAGGTAACCAGCACAGTAAAAAAGTAAGTAAGTCATCCTCCTCACATCCCTTCGGAAGACCTATTACACGAACATGTGAGGCCCTACTAGAATTCTCCAGAGCCTCAAGGCGATATTGAAGTTGGGCATTTTCCTGCACAAGTTTTGTTGTTGCAGATAGAGCCTGAATTGCCATTTTCTCTGCTGATGTTGCCATTTGAGTTACCTTCTCCATTTTAGCATCTTGTTCGGCAAAATGCTTGCTGATTGATTCTATTTTTGCATCGATTGCGAGCATAGAGGCCTGTAATGCATTCCACGGGGGCTCTCCACCAGATCTAGTCGTCGTGGAGGATGCGGCCTGTTCTGGCACTGTCGCCACTTGTTTAGGACCGGTGTTGGCGTTCTTCTGAGTATGGCCCATATTAAGTCATGTACCATTTGATTCCGGTTTCTTTTCTGGGTTCAAAGATCCGCTTAGTTTTAATTTTCTACTTCTCTAAATCACAATATTTAAGGGAAATGAGCTTAAGACTTGCAGAGTTGCGATTAGTGCATCTCGCCTGTTTGCTGCTCGACAGCGCCCCCCTAAATTTCAATTTTCTTTCAGAACATGTCCCAAATTGCATCTACTTTGAGGTGGTTGACCTACTGGAGTCTGACATTGCTCCAGGCAGAAGGAGGTCTGATACACAGAGCACAATTTCCTTGTATCGGGAATTGGTCTCTGATGGCTGATAATTATATCCTTGGAAGGAAAACATGGCATTCACTAGGGATGACAGACAAATTCACCTTGGATGGACAACAGTCTAGGGACATGGGGGTCCATATTTGAACAGGACCCATACCGGTTGATGACTACATTTCATAGGAGATCGACAGCATCACAACCACACTGGATACCAGTCGACTAGAGATGGCAGCAAACTGGTCTGTCAGGGGTTGACAGTTCCATCATGATTCAGCTGGCTGAAGTCTCTGGATCCCAGCCCTTTTTTCAGGTGTTTGGCCGTGCGTATGATAGTTATACGCCAATATTGACCCTGGTCCTACTGTATTTCATTATATTCATAGGTTCGTTAAAAAAGCCTTGCAAACAGGCACCCCTGCTTACCTAGCTAAACAGATCTCATTTGTAGATTTGTCCACCTCCTGCTCAGCCACAAACATCTCAGTTCTGCTGTTCCATACTAACATGGGACAACTCTCTTTTTGCTATCGAGCCGCATCAATTTGGAACTCAATACCCCCATCAAAAAAAACTCTTTACCCTCTGCCTTCACTAAGCTGCTGCCCATCAAAAAAAACCACTATTCCTCACGCAATGTCTGCAACTGATTTTGCTAATCCTCCCTCTGTATCCTCTTCATATATCCCTACCTGCTCACACAGTTCATACACATGCACTCCCTGCTTACAACTAGTCTGCTGACACCTTTACTACCCCTTACAAATATACCCTCCCATATATTTATGCCCCATCCATTTAAGCCTTACTGCTCCTGTATATCGCAAGTAAATGTTTGCAACCTGCATGTATTGTTCATAACCCTTTCTGTAAACTATTGTACATACAGTAAATTGTACACTTCGCGAAATATTCTATCATATACCCCTGTCAGTGCAATTGCACCCGGGTCATGCCTGAAAAAGGCACTTGCTGCCAGTGCACTTCCCAGTTATCAAAGTTAAAATAAATAAATAAATGAAAGTATACAGTGAGTTTCAGACCCATGCTGGATTTGAAAACGTTTGGCTTCAGTTTTCCTAGGGTTGCTTATTCGTAATGGAGACAGTCTCCTCCTCATCAGAGCAGGACAGCTGGGGGATTCTGGGCATAAATAGCACTACCGGACATCTATCTTCATGTGCCCTCAGGAAGGGGCCAGTGACTGAGATTTAAGTTACAGCAGTGAGGCATTTTATTCAGGGCTCCACCCTTTGATCTTCTTCCGCTCCTCTTGCCTTTTCAATTACAAACACAAGGGTCCATATACAGGGACAGCACACATTGACATGCTGAGGGTCAAGACAGATGAAGACCAGTCTGCCCTGGTGAAACATCTAACACTCAGGAAGGGGTGCTCCCTGTGATAGATATGACCTCGTCAAACAACACCTAATGCCAGCCTCAGAGGTAGGGGAACATGCAAGGACCTAATAGTTAGCAGGACACCAAACAGAATACATTAATGGTCAGGAAGGTTTCAGGAGCCACAGATGACTCATAATAACCTAGAGCACTTGGGCTGTGCAGAAGATTGCCTGTTCTGCTTCTTCACAGCCTACAGCGCAAGGCAGGACAACTCAGTGGCAGGTTGGCTAAATCGCACAGCTTACCACCTGGAAAGGGGAGTGTAATGCTGATGCTTCCAGCATTCTATGTCCTTTCTGGAAGTGTCTGCAGACAGACCTGTGTGCTACACTTCAGGAAATTTCTGTGTTTTGTAACAGATTTCAGGTAATGTCTGTGTTTTGTAACAGGTTTTATGTAATTGAGCTTAAAAACTGTGTGCTGTTTCCGTTACCTTTTGTTGTTAAAGTTATTTTCCTCAGTCTCCTTTGGGGATTTCTTTTGCTGCTACTCTTCAGGAAGTTTCTGTGTTTTGTAACCAGGGTTTGCTCAATAAACAGTGGTTGACTGTGGGGCTGCATTTAGTAGCCTGAATCCCACATAGTTAACCGTGATGAGAGGAGTGAGGAGCCGCTGCCAGAGAACTCCTTGGCTGATTGTTTTTAGAGACAGCCTGTGGTATAGTCCCACGCTCCCACCCCACAAACCCCTCCCCCAGGGCTTGGCCTAGGGTGGATACCCATAGGGCCTTGCAACATCCTGCACCCATCGGCCCAGTGGTATGGAGGGTCGAGGCGCTGGACTCCACACCTCGCGCCACACCAGTGACCTGGGTTTGGGAATGGACTCAGGCCACTGGGGGGCTGGCTGGAGAAAGAGAGGGTCAAGCGTCCAGAGGAAGGGGCAACATGTACAAGAAAAGCCCAGCTCCCTGAATAGGAGACGGCACCCTCCTGTGCCCCACCACCACACACCTAATGCTGGGCTCAACTCACTGGCTCTCCCAGTCCCCCTGTCCTGCCTTGGTTCCAGAAAAGGGGTCAGTCAATGGACCAGGTAGGTGGGGAGTGTCTGTCCCCGATTTCCCAGTGGGGCGGGCTTCAGGCGGGTGGTAGCATGGTGGCGGTGAACGAGAGACGCCAGAGAGCGTTCCAGGGTGGCAGTGATTAAAAAATAGTTCACAAAAAAAAAAATCCTGCACCCATACAGGAAGTAGAGAACAGAGCAAGCAGGAACAAAAAAAAGAAAAAATAAACATTTGGGAGATAACAAATAGGCATCTTAAGCAGGCAGTAGGTTGAGGAGGGAAACAGACATGATGGGAGTAGCGCAGTGCAGTGGTTGTGGAGCAGCTGTCTTCAGGGAGATGTTATGGAGGCTGCCATGCTGCCCTATCTGAAGGCACCTCTGTAGGCTGAGGGAGGAGGTTGCCTGTCTCCGAGCAGAGTTAGCCAGGCTGCAGGCGGCACTCACCTCCACCCAGAGACCACTGGGTCCACAACCTGAACCTCAAAGGATGCCCGGGAAGAAGAGTGATTGGACTATGGTGGGCTCGGGGGGGGGTGAGGGGGGGTCGAAAGCACATCCCCCAACCAGTCATGTTCAGTAACTCCTACCCTGTTTTGGAGGAATGGAAAAGTCCCACTCAGGAACCCAAGGCTGGGACCAGGGAGGATGGGTGGGTCCTCCAGGATGGAGCCTCAGGAAAGGGAGGCAGTGGACCCTGAAGGAAGGGAGAAGCTTCTTCTAGTTGGGGACTCTGTTGTGCCTCCCTGGAAGTGCTGTGTGGAGGGATGGGAAGCGGATCCATCGGATCACTAGGGTAATAGCTAGGAGGGAACAGCTGGATGTTATTGTCCACCTGGGGACCAATGACCTGACCAGAGTCCAAGAGGATTTCAGAAAGCTGGGGGGAAACCTGAAACACACAGCATGCTCAGTCTCAGTCTCATTCTCGGAGGTGCTACCTGTCCAGAGCACAGGGGAAGCTAGGGCACTCCACATCCATACCTTCAACTCTTAGTTGAAGGATTGGTGTGGAAGGGATGGTTTTAGCTTCATTGGGGACTGGGGCCCGACCTGGGCAGATGTGAGCTTATATAAGGAGGATGGCCTGCATCTGTCCGAGAAGGGGATCTTGGTCCTTAGTGAGAAGTTTAAATGCTTCAGCAGTGCTGGTTGCAGGGCTGCTACCCCCCCCCCCCATTATAACTTACGGGTTTTCAGCTTTGTCTACTCTAGAGATGTCACGGTATACCATTTTGTTTTTTTCTTAAGTACCCCCACAGGGAGCTCATCCCATGCCCGCATGTCATCCCCCCATGCCCAGGCTTACCCCCTCCACCCCTGGTTGGGGCCACCGGATGGGTACATCCTCCCCACGGTCATTGGTATCTTGCCCTGACTCCCCCCCCCCCCAGGGTGGGGCCATGGGAGCGGCCCCACCCCCCGGTGGACACTGGTAGCAGCTGGGACAGTGGCGGAGCAGGGCATCATGCTCCGGGGGCCAGAATTTTATCCTGTGACTTGCGGCAATCCCCCTAAGAGGTGGGTGTGCAATGATGCCAGCCTCTGTCCTGTCTTCCACATTAGTCTGGCGCTGGGTGTTGTTGGTCCTCCAGCCTCCGCCAGGGGCTGCTGAGACGCCGAGCGCTCACCACCCCCACGGAGCAGGAGAGCCATCTTACAGACACTCAGTCCTGCCCCGCCTGGCCGACCCTCTGACTCCTGGGTCAGTTTCTGAACTTGGGATGTCGGCGCCACATGTGGATGCCTTGCCGCTGCACTGGCAGGCCGGCTGTACGGTATACCACGGTATCAGAAGTCATGGTATTGATATTTTGGACAGTTTCCAATACCGTGATAACCGTGATTCATGGTATACCATGGTATTAAAACCTTTCAACCAATTGTTTTTTGTATTTTCAGGGAAAATGGTCTCTTCCATGCCTAGTCCCCGATGCTTTGTACAAAAATTACTTCTTGCATTAACGGTTATCGTGATAATTTTATCATGGTTATTGTATTGTGAAAATGTTATTATCGTGACAGCCTTAGTCTACTCTTACTTCTGATATTATTTTTAGAATCCAAATTTCAGTGGATTGTGTAGGTTGGGATTGCAATATTTTTGCTTTGAAATTAACTGGCACAATCCATAGGGCAGCAGACTTGTGCTCCCGTATTATAAGTCTACTTCCTGCCTCTACATAAGCCTGAAATGGAAGATCCCAGGGGTACAACAGCCCTATGACTAGTAGACGGGGAAAGAAAATATATTTCAAACAACATGAAGTCTTGCTATATTATGACATATGCAGTCAGTCCCAACCTTCGAACTGCTCAGGAGGTGAAAGAGTTAACTTTCCATGCCAGGCATGGAACTTTGAGCACGAGCTCGGTTGAAAACTCTGTCTGTTGTTCTTCAAACTCAAACTGTCAGATTCTTTACTCCGCCTCACTGAACAGTCGCACCGGAGATTTCTCCTTCTACTCGGTTCATTTTGTCAAAGTATTAATTTTTCGTTTTTTTAACCGAATTTAAACCGCAACCGGTCAGTTCAAGCTCTGTCTGTGGTATTGTAAGTACTAGATAGGTTTTACATTTACTTTCTGTGTGGAACTTGTAGCGGTATTATCGGTTCGGTTTGAACCGATCAGGTTGTTGTAAATACATTAATCTGTCTTTTAGAGTGCGGTTCCCGGTTCTTATCGGTTCTAAAAAAGACGGATTTCATTACGGTTTTTTCCACGACCCGTGACACGGTTGGGAACCGATAAGAGAGTCTTGCTTGGCGGATTGCCATAAACGGGCAAGGTTTGGTTAGGCTGGCACTACGTCTGAGAAACCCAAAAGAAAAACCGGGCCCACTGGGTTTCAACACTGCAGTGTTTGTGGGGAAGCCTTTGCCAAGGCTGACCCCCACACCACCTGTGTTTATTGTCTGTGGGTTTGACCACCTCAATGCAGACTGCCAGATTTGCAAAAATTTTCCTGCAGCTACCCTGGATAAGAGAGTTGGTAGGCTCAGGGAAAGGGAGGCCAAGAAGTCCGCTGACCCAGATGGCCAGCCCGGTTCGGTTGTAACCGAACCGGAGGGAGTGCCCTCTGACCAGGACGAGACTTCCTCGGGCAAAAGGAGAGCCGACTTGGAGGAGTCGGTTCCAGCAAAAAGGACTAGAAAATCAGCAGGTGTGGAGCCAAAATTTCCCTCTCCAACCGCTGAAGAAATGGGCAAAGCGATTAAAATTGTCCAGTCGCTTTCCCCGGTTCCGACAGAACCGGCACCATCAGGTAAGCGTACGGTTCGGTTGGTTCCACCGGTTCAAGAATATGATTTAAAGGAATTTTATGAACCGGAGGAGGGGGAAGAGGAGTATGAGGAGAGTGAATGTGGATTTGAAAGTCTGGATGTGCCCATTGAACCGGACATCTCCCCAGACAGACCTTCAGGAGTGTCTTCCCCTAGGCTTTCTGAGTCCCCCTCTCATTTTATGTTTTATAAAAAAGTGGCTCAAACCCTCCAGCTCCCTATGGAGGAAGCTGTGGATGATCAAGAGGAGCCTGACTATGTCGAAATGATGGATATCCCAGAGTCTAGGAGACTGTCTATTCCTTTGCATAAATTTTTTGGGAAACAGACAGTAAAAATTCTAAAAACTTCTCACACTATACCTCCTGTGGACAAAAGAATGGACAAGAGGTACACATTGTCAGGCTCGGATACGGAGTTCCTTACACAACAATGCAGCCATGTTGGGGTTGTGCAGGCTGCAGCCTGTGACAAGGCAAATATTCCCTTGGCTTCACACCCACCTGACAAGGACTCCAAGATGATTGATGCCATGGCAAAGAAACAGTACATGGCAGCATCCTTGGGACTCAGACAGGCAAATTATATGGCTTATGTTGCTAGATACCAGAAATCCAGATGGGACACAGTTTTGGCTCTAGCAAAGCAGGTCCCTGGCCAGCTTGCCAAGGAGCTGGAGCAGGTGGCTGCTGATGGTATTGAGGCATCTAAGGTGCAGTTTCATGCTGCAGTGGACTCTAATGATGTGTCATCAAGAGTCATGGCTACATCTGTGGCTCTTTGCAGGATGGCTTGACTCAGATGTACTAGCCTGTCACAGGATACCCAGACTAAGGCCATGGATTTTCCTGTTGTGGGTAACTCTCTGTTCGGGGAGCAGACAGAGAATTACATGAAGAAAATGGATGAGTATAGGACCACCTATAGGAGTGCACAGGCCAAGGAAAGGCAGGCCACTCCTCAAAGGCAGCCTTCCAGGGGCAGGGGCAGACCTTTTCATAGGCCTTTTTACCAAGCCCAGGCCTCCTCTTCAGCTTATGCCCAGAGGGGGTTCTTTAGAGGGAGAGGCAGACGGGGTACAAGCAGACCTGCTCCCACCCCTCAGCCTAAAGCCCCTGCCAAGCAGGCACCCTGATGGGATGGCCAGGGCCGATTCTCCACTACCTGTAGGGGGCAGGCTGGCTTACTTTATCCAGGACTGGAAGTCTTTAACATCAGACAAGTGGATCCTGGAAGTAGTAAGCCAGGGACTGGTTCTCAGCTTCAAAAAATGTCCAAAGATGAGAGCCAGGTCCTTTCCACCTGCAAATCCATCAGAGGCACTTGCCCTAGAGACAGAAGTTTCTACCCTCCTGGCTCTCAGAGCTGTGGAAAGGGTTCCACCCCTACACCAGGGCAAAGGGTTGTACTCCAGGTACTTCCTTACCCCAAAAAAGACAGGAGAATGGCGGCCCATCCTGGATCTCAGATACCTAAACAAGCACCTTTTAAACCAAAATTCAAAATGGTGACTCTGGGAATTATTTACCCTCTCTAAGGCCAGGGGACTGGCTAGCGTCCCTGGACCTCAAGGATGCCTACTTCCATGTTCTTATCAGAAGCTCCCATGAAAGTACCTCAGATTCGAACTGCCCTCAGGCCAATACCAGTTCAGAGCAATGCCCTTCGGCCTCGCCTCTGCCCCGAGGGTATTCACAAAATGCCTGGCAGTAGCAGTTGCCCACTTAAGAAGGCAAAAGATTGCCATCTTTCCTTACCTGGACGACTGGCTCATAGTAGGCCAGTCTCCAAACCAAGTCAAATTACATTTTCAGGTAACTCAGCAACTGCTCACATCTCTAGGTTTCCTTCTCAATCTTCCAAAGTCAGTTCTAGAGCCTGTCTAGCTTCTCACCTTCATAGGTGCAGAACTGAACACAAAAGAGGCCAGAGCCTTCCTTCCTCTGGAAAGAGTGAGGACCCTGGTCTCTCTGGCCTCCTTTCACCCTGCAGGTCTCTCGACCAGCAAGGCATTTTCTTCAGCTCCTGGGGCACATGACTTCTTCTACAGCAGTAGTGCAGGGAGCAAGATTTCAGATGAAGGACATCCAGTTCCATTTGAGAGCCTTTTGGTCCCAAAGGAGAGACCCTCTAACCAAATTGGTCCCAGTGACTCGAACCCTGATCCAAGCCCTTCAGTGGTGGCAGGACCAGAGCAATCTGAGACAGGGGGTCCCCTTCGCACCTCAGTCTCACTCCTTAATCCTTACTACAGATGCATCCCTCTTGGGGTGGGGAGCTCACATGGGCGACCTCACTACCCAGGGATTGTGGTCCCTCAGGAATCTCTGCTCCACATCAATCTGTTGGAACTCAGAGCAGTTTTTCTAGCACTTCAAGTTTTTCCAAATCTGTTCAGAACAAAGTTATTCAGGTCAGAACAGACAATACCACCACAATGTGGTACATCAACAAGTAAGGGGCACTCGGTCTCGACGCTTGTGCACCGAAGCAATGAAGTTGTGGTCTCTGGCTTACTCTCTAAACACCTTCCTTATTGCAGTTCACCTCCCAGGCAAGGACAATGTCCTGGCAGATGCTCTCAGCAGGATTTCCCAGGGCCATCCTGAACGGTCACTGGATCCCTAGTATTGGAGGTAGTATTTGCCAGATGGGGCACCCTCAGATAGATCTTTTGCAGCCCCAGATAATCACCAACTTCCCTTTTTGCTGCAGGCCCCAGTGTTGGGCTCAGTCCCTCTGGATGCCTTCCTTCTCAGTTGGGAAGGAAGTTTCTCTATCTTTCCCCCTTCCCTCTTCTGTTCAAGGTGCTAGTCAAAATCAGATCTCAACCCTGCAAGATGATCCTGATTGCTCCAGATTGGGCCAGACAGCCCTGGTACCTCCTTATGTCAGTCCACCTTCCCTGTGTCTTCCCAGGAATCACAACCTGTTAACCTGTGCTCAGGGGAGAGTTTGGTACCAACCTCAAATCTCTCAATCTCAAGGCCTGGCTTTTGAAGAGTTAGAGTTTGCTGACGACACCTCTCCCAAGGTGTATTAGATATCTTGAAGGCTTCTAGGAAGCCTTCCACCAGGGCTACTTATAATTCCAAATGGAAGAGATTTTCCATATGGTGCTCTGGCAAGCATATTTCCCCAGAATCTGCTGACTTACCCATAGTCCTGGATTATATGGTGCATTTGAATACTTTGGGGCTGAGACCAGCTACCCTAAAAGTGCACCTGGCAGCCATGTCTGCTTTCTTATCAGCAGGTAAACCCTCTTCTCTCTCTCAGCTCATCCTGTATTCTCCAAGTTTTTCAAGGGGTTGCTTCACACCAACCCTCCATTCAGGGACCCTGCCCCTGCCTGGGATCTTAATATTTGCATTGCCCAGCTTATGCAACCCCCTTTTGAGCCCCTTGTCTTCAGCAGAGCTTAAGTACTTGACTTGGAAAAACTGTGTTTTGGTAGCCATCACTTCTGCCAGGGCGATAAGTGAATTACAAGCATTGTCAGTGGAGCCTGATTTTATCTCCTTTCATAGAGATAAGGTGGTCCTCAGGACTAACAGAAAGTTCTGCTCTAAGGTGGTTTCAGACTTCCACCTTAATCAATATATGTCTCTCCCTGTTTACTTCACTGACCATTCCTCCTCTTACGAGAGGAGACTGCACAGTTTAGATGTCAAAAGAGCTCCTTAGTTACTACATAGAACGACTAAGGGTCCAGGTTTGACTCCTCAACTGTTCCTCACCTATGGTGAGGTTGGTAAAGGGAAACCTGCCACTAAAAGATCCATTGCCAGGTGGATTGTCTTCTGTATCCAATTTTGCTATGAAAAACTGGGTAAGGTTCCTCCCTCAGGCCTGAGGGCTCACTCTACCAGAGGTACAGCTGCGTCTCTGGCTGCTGCCAGGGACATCCCTACCCTAGAGATATGTCAAGCAGCTACCTGGAAAACAGTTCACACTTTCACCAAGCATTACTCCCTGGATGTCCAGGCTAGGAGTGATGCTCGGTTTGGCACAGCTGTGCTTCAGAGCCTATTTCCTAAGTAGGTTCTGTCCCTCCTCCATGGAGGTACTGCTGTGTAGTCTGCATATATCATAATATAGCAAGACTTAATGTTGTTTGAAGAAAAAATTACCTTAGTAATGTTGTTTCTTCTAATGGAGTCTTGCTATATTATGACCTCCCGCCTGCCCCTCTCAGAACCTTTGCTTTTGGGATGTTGGCACTTAGTAGATGCCCACCTTGTTTTTTTCACCCCTCCTTTTTGGGGTGATTGGGTGTTGTGTTTTTCATTTTTGGGGTCCCCTGACTTGAGTCTTTGCTTTGGGACCAAAAAATGTGTTTATATATTTAATAGCCAGTTGGCTAGTGTAGGTTTACAGCTTCCACACAGAACCTTAGTGAGTTTTGCTCGTAAAGATCTGACAGTTTGAGTTTGAAGAACAACAGACAGAGTTTTCATCCGAGCTCGTGCTCAAAGTTCCACGCCTGGCATGGAAAGTTAACTCTTTCACCTCCGGAGCAGTTCGAAGGTTGGGACTCACTGCATATGTCATAATATAGCAAGACTCCATTAGAAAAAACAACATTACTAAGGTGAGTAATTTTTTCATGTATTTCAGCTTTGTTTTTTTTTATTGTCTATAATAAATTAGCTACTTATCTGTAAACTAATGATATGTTCACTCGATTGTATTTAATAAAATGGCTACCTATCTTATAACCTAACTATGGGGTGAGTGGAGTCTTTTTTCCAGAAACTGTCTTGAGATTTCTTACCTTGGCAATTCCTTTTTTCCATTCAGTACTCTGCTCTTGAGTGGATAGCAATACCTTCTATAGTTGTCAGGCAGCACCTTAGAAATATTTGTATTTTTGATCAGGAAAGGCACACTGAGCTTTGACAGTTTTTTCTGCAACTGCTCTAAATCGTGTAGACTTGATTGACTGGTGGGTTGACTCCTTTCCAAAGCGAGAGAGAGAGACAGAGAGGAAACTAAAGCTTTTAATATGAGAGCAGTAGCCTATAGAGTTCCAGTCTTCCTCTGTCTCCCAGCAGGGGATCAACATCTCTTGTTGCTGTTTGAAACTTTTCCTTTTCATTTGGTAAAGAACTGAATCCAGTAGTGACTGCCCACCTATCACCTCTTGGAAGAAAGGTTGGAGAGGTTTAGGTTGTGGATTGGGGAGAGACTGCTTAGCCTGAAGCTTATCCACTCTCAGTGGAAATGCACCCTTTTACTTAGTGCAGCAAACCATGTGTGGTAGCTGTTCTCAAGTTGTTACTGCACTCACAGGGAACTGCTGCCTTTTTATCATGGTAAGTTCTTTTCTACAAACAGTACAAAAGGCTCACCCACCTCCCTCTGCCAGCCCCAGACATGGCGAGGAATTGTGTGAGGTAAAAGTTTGGGCCTCGTAGCCTGCTACTCTGGGGCCGTGATAGCCTCTCTGTGTAAAAATATTTTTTTTTTTCACTCACTTGATAACGTTTGGGAAGTGATCATAATTTTGTCCGAACTGGGAGCAAGATGATCCCTTCCCACTACCGAGTTTGTCTGCCCCGCGCGTTCCCCCTGCTTGTAGTTTAATGATTTTATTAAACTTTAAAGAATGTTTGATAAATGTAAAGCCACTGCTCAACAAAAAGGGACCATATTAGTTGAGCAGTGGCTTTCATTTTTATCAAACGTTCATTAAAAGTTTAATAAAATCGTTTTAAAAGTTAGCCCCATAGATCTGTATTAGGCGTATCCCCATGCTCTCCCTGGTTAAACGTCACAAAACAGGGAAGTGCAGGGGCAGAGCAGGCAAACTCGGAAGTGGGAAGGGATCGTCTGGCTCCCAGTTTGGACAAAATTATGATCCCTTCCCAAATGTTATCAAGTGAGTACAAAAAATTTATTTTTACACAGAGGGGCTATTGCCGCCTCAGAGTAGCAGTCTGTGAAGCCCGAATTCTGATTTTGTTTAAATCACACATTTACTTTAACGGGAGCCGCTGGAGCAGCCGGGCACCTCTACCCTGCCTCCTGACTGCTTAGCACTCTAGGAGGTTATATCTGCCTGAGAAGTGGCAAGAAATTCTGCACTCTGGTTGGCCCAACTGCTGATTACACTCTGCATCAGGTTTTTGACAGTGTGGCACCTGTCCCTGGGCACTAGCAAAACATACATTCACTTCTGAGCATAGGCAGTAAATACTGCTCTTGCTTTAATTAAAAGTGGCACAGTGGAACCCCAGCTGAGGTGATAGTGTTACAGGCTTAAGGATTCTAAAAACCCTTGGCTCATGGCCTTAGTGATGGCTGTTTGGTGTGCTAATTGGCTAGAAATGTCCTTTTCACTGGACATGATAGCAGTGACCAGAGAAATATAAGACTTGGTATTGTGGGCTGATCTAGCAGATGTGTAATCACGGTCTACAAAACGCATGTTCTAGGGGGTTCAGGCTGGAAGGTTTAAAGCATTGTGTTTTGGTTGCTTGTTGTCTGGCTTTCTTAACCCAGCGTCAGCCTCATCGGGTGCCTAGTATTTTGAGCTGCCGTCCTTGAACCAGCAAGAGAGCTGGGCCATTGACCAGTATTTTTTGTAGCTACATACAGCACCACTTATTTATATATTTATTGAAATTGTTTCACGAGGAAAGGCACACTGAGCAAGAAGATGCTCGTCTCCCGTTCTATGTTACATACAGCACCACTTATTTATATATTTATTGAAATTGTTTCACCAGGAAAGGCACACTGAGCAAGAAGATGCTAGTCTCCCGGTGCAACCTGGGGGGGGAGGGGTACACAGGGAGGATAACATGCAGGTTATCACAATAGAGATACATTAAATAGATGTACAGAGTTACATACACAGTAGAGAATACATTGAACAGATGTACTGCGTAGCTTGGGATTACTTGTCTACAGCATTGGCTAAACATTCAGTAAGGAGCGAATAACAGGGTTTACAGCAAGTTCAAACATATAACATGCCTACGTGGAGCACAGTTTGGTGCTGTAATACAATTGAGGCAGAACATAGAGGGGCAGAATGGCAGAAGTATGATAGAGTGAGAAGAGTCTTCAGATATATAAGCCAACTTCAGTAAGGGAAGCTTCATGATCTTCACCCGTGTGGCGGTTAGACGCTTCTTACTAGTTGGGGACTGATGTCCTCTCTTCTACTTTTCATAACAGCATCTGGAAAGATGTGAACAGTATTGTCAGCAACTTGCCAGACAGTCTATATAAAATAGAAGCCCTGAAGTGCATTTCCCAGGCCTCTGAGGTTCAGAGGCATCTTCTCTGGTCTATGAAAGATCCTTAGATGCTTCTGCCAGAGCAACTGATTCTGGCTTGTCTTGTGTAGATACTCCTGACTCCATGTCTCAGGACTCGCCCAGAATGTGTAGCAGTCTGCACTGAATGTACCCTTTAATGGCCAAACGTTGCTTCACTCTGTGGTAAAAACCATTCTTAATGAGCTGGAAACTTGGAAGAAGTCTGTTAGAGGTCGCTAATTAGCAGCTAATGAGCCAGACGTGGTTCCCATGAGCTCCGTTTCTCAAGAAATAGTAACTTTAATTAAATCAAGAAAACTCGCTAAAAAAATCTCAGGACACATAGTAACATAGAATTTTACGGCAGATAAGGACCGCTTGGCCCACCCAGTCTGCCCATTTCCCTACCTAGTGGATAAGCTGCAGATTCTAGTTAACCAGAAGCCTACTTCTTCCTACCCCCACCTTCTAGAATTGCCTTATGACTGTTCCACGCATTCTTGAATTCCACCACTGTTTTTGACTCCACAACCTCTTCCGAAAGGCCGTTCCATGCATCCACAACCCTCTCTGTGAAAAAATACTTCCTTAAATTACCTCTGAGCCGCCCCCCCATCTTCAAATTGTGCCCCCTTGTTCTTGCACACCTCTTTTTTGAAAGATGCTACACTCTTGGACTTTGTTGATTCCTTGAGGTACTTGAAAGTTTCTATCATGTCCCCTCTCCCTCCTTTCCTCGAGGCTATACATAGCTCCTTAAGTCTCTCTTCATATGTCTTCCGGTGCAGACCCTGCACCATTTTGGTCCTCCTCTGGACAGCTTCCATCTTGTCTCACGTCTTTCGGAGATTGGGTCTCAGAACTGCACGCAGTACTCCAGATGGGGTCTCACCAGCTGTCTGTACAGAGGGATAATAACTTCCTGTTTTCTACTGGTGATGCTCTCCTATGCATCCCAGTATCCCCCAGCCCTCCTTGCTGCCCTCTCACATTGCTTGCCCACCTTTAGGTCATCTGATATGACTACCCCAGGTCCCTTTCCATTTTTGTTGTTGTTAGTATCTCACCTCCCCATTGTGTACTCTTCCCCTGGGTTTTTGTTTCCCAGATGCATTACCTTGCACTTCTTAGCATTGAATCTAAGCTGCCATACATTTGACCATTCCTCTAACCTTGCCAAGTCCCTTCTCCTCCTTTCCACCCCACCTTGTGCATCGACTCTGTTGCAGATCTTTGTGTCATCTGTAAAGAGACATACTTTTCCTTCCAGTCCCGCTGCAATGTAGCTTATAAAGACATTGAAGAGGACCGGTCCTAATACTGAACCCTGCGGTACCCCACTAGTAACCCCCCTTTCTTCCGAGTGGACTCCATTTACTGTTACTCTCTGTGTCCTGTTCTCCAGCCAATTCTTTACCCAGGCTGTCATCTTGAGACCCACTTCCAGGCTGGCTAACTTGTATATTAATCTTTTGTGTGGGACTGTGTCAAATGCCTTGCTAAAGTCTAGGTAGGCCATGTCCACAGCCCCTCCCTGATCTACCACTTTGGTCACCCAGTCAAAGAAATCTATCAGCTTTGTCTGGCATGACCTTCCCGCTGTGAATCCATGCTGCCTTGGGTCCTGTGCCCCTCTGGCCTCTAGATACTCGACAGTTCTTTCCTTCCGAAGTGATTCCATCATTTTCCCTACCACTGAGGTTAAACTAACAGGTCTGTAGTTTCCTGCTTTTGCCTTGCTTCCACTTTTGTGAAGGGGAGTCGCATCTGCCGTCCTCCAGTCCTCGGGTACCACCCCATCCTCCCATGATTTGTTAAAGAGGGTAGTCAGTGGTGTCATTAGTTCTACCCTTAGTTCTTTTAGAATTCTGGGATGAATCCCATCAGGCCCCATTGCTTTATCCACCTTCATTTTTAAGAGTTCTTTCAGAACCCTTTCTTCTGTGAATGGGCTGGTATCAACTTCTGTATCCAGAGTGTTTCTACTGTTTGTTTTAGGTACCTCCCTCTTCCTTTGTAAATACTGAGCAAAATATTTGTTTAGTATCTCTGCCTTTTCAGTTCGCCCTCTGCCCACCCTCCTCCCCTTTATTAAGCCTCACTATCCCTCCCTTGGTCTTCCTTCGCTCCTGATGTACCTATAAAAGGTTTTATTCCTTCTTAACTGAGTTGGCTATCTTTCCTCGGTTTGGGCCTTTGCTGTTCTGACTGCCTTCCAGCCTCCTT
The DNA here is from genome assembly GCA_016271365.2 of Neoceratodus forsteri. Taxonomy (NCBI): domain Eukaryota; kingdom Metazoa; phylum Chordata; order Ceratodontiformes; family Ceratodontidae; genus Neoceratodus; species Neoceratodus forsteri. Next base: position 199,873,057 of record CM028132.1, on the reverse strand, counting down.
TGCTTTAACTGATAGAGTTCTCTGTCCTGCTTCTTCTGTGATTCCTTGTACTTCCTGAATGCTTTCTTTTTCTCTTGAACCTTCACTGCCACTTCCTTTGAGAACCATAGCGGTTTCTTACATCATTTCATTTTATTTGCTTCACACAAAGGCTTGTTACCTCTGTGATGGCAGTTTTTATTATTCCCCATTGTTCTTCCACCCCTCCTTCCTGCCCATTTGCTAGTGCATTCCTTAGGCACTAACCCATGTTGGCAAAGTCAGCCCTCCTAAAGTCCAGTACTTTTGCCTTTGTATGGCTTTACTCTATTGCTGTGTTTATTGTGAACCATACTGTTCGATGGTCGCTAGTTCCCAGATGGCTACCCACTTCTACATCTGTGATCCTCTCTTCATCTCCATTTGAGAGAACCAGCTCTGATTGCTCCCTCTCGAGTGGGCTCCAATATTAGTTGTCTAAGGCATGCCCCCTGTAGGGCATCTAGAATAACCCCACTCTTCGAAGTGGCTGCTGCAGCTGCACTCCAGTTAACATCTGGCATATTCAGATCACCCATCAGCAATATCTCCCCTTTTTCTGCCATTCTAAGTATACTTTCTATAATTTCCTTGTCCATTTCCTCCCCCTGAGAAGGGGGTCTGTATACAACCCTTGTGCGGATTGTGGTGCCATTGCCGGTCTCCAAAGTTACCCACAGTGCTTCTTCTCCTCCCTGTTTACCCTTTTGTTCAGTTGCTTTGATTCCTTCCCTTATGTAAAGAGCTACTCCTCCTCTTTTACCCTCCCTGTCCCTCCAGTAGATAGTGTATCCTGGTACGTTTACGTCCCAGTCATGGTTTTGTGTGTACCATGTTTCTGTGACTGCCACGATATCCAGATGTTCCTCCTACATCAAGGCCACTAATTTAGGAAGCTTGTTACTCAGACTACGGGCATTGGTACTCATTGCTCTCCATTTTTTGATGGCTTTACCTTCTTTTGCAGCATCTCCCACTGACCTTTCTACCTTGGTCTTTTTCTCATTTAGTACCCTGTTTTGTAGGGAGAGGCTGGGATTTTCCTGCAGCTTATCAGTGCCTCCCCCTTGACTAGTTTAAAGCTTGCCAATGAAGCATTTAAACTGATTGCTCAAAGACTTGTTCCTTCCTGGACAGATACAGACCATCCTGCCAGTATAGGCTGGTGTCCCTCCAGGTGGAACCCCAGTCCCCAATGAAGCCAAACCCCTGTGCTCCACACAATTTTTTCAACCATTCATTAAACTGCGTGGTGCAAAGTACCCTCGCATCACTCATGCCATTGACAGGCAGCACCTCAGAGAAGGATACTGTGTGTGCTACTTGTCTTAGGCACCTCCACAATTCTACAAAGTCCTTCTGCACTGCTCTGATCTCATGATGAGCCAAGTCATTTGTCCCTAGGTGGACAAAGACGTCCAGCTCAGACTCCCGTGCAGCTGTTCTCATGATCCTGAGGATGCGCTTCCTGTCCCTCCAGGCCATAGCACCAGGCAGGTACCTTACTTCAGTTTTCCCTGCTCCCACCAGTTCTATCCCCCTAATAATTGAGTCCCCCACCAGGAGCTGCTTCCTTTCCTTGTGGTGTCCTCTGCCTCCTTCCTGTGGGCCTCCCTTGTGACAGTTGTCCTCAGCCTCCTTAGTCTCCTCTGCGGGTGCTTCCATAGGGGAGCTCTGCTTCCCCAGAATGGTGTATGGATTGTGGAGTGGAACAGCTGACTGGGTGTGCCTCTGTTCCACCATCCTCACCCTCCCTGAGCCCACTGTGGTCCAACTGCTGTGCTTTCTTCGCAACCTCTGAGGTAGTGGTGGTGGCTGTGGTGCTCCCTGGATGGGGGAGGTTCCCTTCCTACCATCCAGTGTGGCCTGAGGGAAGGTTCCCTTACTACTCTCCAGTGTGGCCTGAAGACGGGCAACTTCTTCCGTCAGGGCAGGGAGTTGTCTGCAAATAGGGCAGCATCTCAGCCTCCAGAAAGACTTCCGGAAGACAGCTGCCCCACAGCCATTACATTGCACTACTCCCCACGTTTATCTACTTTTTTTTGTGTGTGTGTGATTGGTTAGTTATATAGAAATATATATATTGTACAATGTGTATGCTTATATTGTCAGTGCAGTGTGCTAGAGAGGATATGACAGTGATATGCACCTTGCACTCTTGAGGAAATGATGTCAGAACCCCAGGTATAAAGAAACTATTTTCAGGGGTGGGTGGGGTGAGGGTGGGAAGGGTTGGGCCTAAACTGTGCTCTCACAAAACAATCAGCTAAAAGCTCTGACCCACCGCTGCAGTGAGTGCCTTCCTGTCAGCAAGATGCCCTACACAACAATTTTGACAGAGAAAATACCCTGCTAATCAAACAGAGAAAAATCCAAACATCCAAGTCAGACACAGCTAAACCTCCCCAGTCCCAAAACAACCTGGTGGTTTGTGCTCTGAAAGTAGTCAGCCCCAAAATGTCAGCTGTGCTTTAAACTCTTCCTGCACTGAACATCTTAAGAATTGTAACAAACGTAAAGCTAGATCCACCTCCCTCTGTTGCTTGAAAGACTGTCTTTTCCTGACAATTCCAAGTTCCTTATTTCACCTTTCAGTTAGAAGTAGCCCCCACCTGCAGAATATCTGCTACAAACCAAAGACAATTGTAAGGTTCACCTCCCTCTGTTGTGAGCACAAAGTGCAATATAGAATTTGCAAATGCAATATAGAATTTCTCACACAGCTCACAGCTGAATAAAGAAGTAGTGTCCTTCCAGGTCAAGAAGATGTGCTTGTACTTTGTAGGCTCTGGAAGTCGCCATGGATGAATTTTTGACAAGTGCAGCAACCAAACAACCCAGAGGAACAGGGAAAAGCCACCAGAAAGGTGGTGGCAGCAGCAGAGGCAGTGGGCCCCGGAGGAATGTAGTGTTAGGCCGCACGATCACAGAGCAGGTATTGGAAGCACTTAGCACCAAAGCTGGACACAGTTGCTGTTAACCTTATCTGATTTGTCCACCCAGTTCGCCAGCCAAGCCAAGCTTTTGGGTGCTGCAGAACAGAGAATATCAGATCTGGAAGACAAGCATGGCGTGCTCCCTTAAAAATGGCACAGATGGAGTGGGAGATGGAGGAATTGAAGGAGCAGCTTGATTATCAAGGAACTATGACTGCAGGAATAACCTGCAAATTAAAGGTCTACCTGAGGGGAAAGAGCACCTTATACTCCTGCTTGGAGGTTCTACTACGAATACTGGGGCTGAAGATTAAAAGAGACCAGCTCAAGGTGAAAATTGCGCACCATGCCCTTACCCCGTGACCACCAACAGACTAGCTGCCTGACCAGATTGTGTTTTGGCTATACCATTTTGGAGATCCCCAAGTCATCCTGGCTGCCTACCTGGCACAAAAAGAACTGATTTATGAGAGATGCAAATTACATATCTTCCAAGATTTTTTACCTTGTTTGCAGAAAAAATGGAAGACTTTTGCACTGATGTTGGATGCATTGTAGGAGAAGATGGTTTATCTTTTCCAGCTATAATGAAAGTGAAATGGGGGGGAGCAACTGTCACTTTCTTGGGGGTAGAGAAGGCACAGTGATTTCTTCAGGAATGAGAAAAGAAAAATGGCTGAGTCTGAAATAGTCTGTGTGGCTTTTACCCAAGATAATTAAAATTGCAGGACTATTGGACCCTGATAAGATGTGACCTCCCTACAGCTTCCTTTTCCTTGCAGCTCCCTTAATGTCATGAGCACAGAACTGTGTTTGAAGGGACATTACACAGTCGAACTTTGCTGAGTATAAATTCTGGCTGGAGCCACTCTGCCAACATAGACAGATAACCACCCACATTTTTGGTCACCCGGTAGACCCATGTCAGATTTTGGGCAAGCTACACTGCCGAGCTGTTTGCTATATACATGTGTGACTTGGATTTTAAGGGTGGCACCCTGTAAGGCACAACTTGGCAAGAACTGGTACAGATTTTGGGGGAGTATGGATAAGCTAAGCAGGGCTGAATGTGTGGGAATGCCGGGATACTGACTGGAGAGTCTCAGTGTGTGTGGGGGGGGGGTACTGTATCAGGAGGGAGGGGAATCTTCCTTCTGTTTAGTGGTCTTCTTACTCATGTCTTGATTTTTAAGAGGCTGGGGATTAGGTGTACATATCACTAGCACACTGCTTGCTGCACAATGGTGCGATCGTAAGCAAGATGGCAGCTTTCATGCTGATTAGTGGTTCAGTGGGAAGTGGGCTACAAGTATACCACAGCTTTCACGGAGTGTCCTGGATAAGTGTTGAACCTAGAAACCCTGCTACAGCAACTTGCAAATGTGATGAGGTGCACCCTTGTGGACATTGGTTGGCTCAAGGGGCGGGATGCTGCTGCTTGGTCTTATGGGGAGGAGGGGAGGTAGCCTTGCCCGTTTACCATGGGGCCATGGTGCTATCTCACCTTGGGTCCGCAAGAAAGAGGGGCTAGATTCTGCCTTAGTACCGCACTGCCTTGGGTATTGGGGGACCTGTTATTTGAGACGACTGCCATGATAACACATACAGTGAAGGGGATCGGCACTATAAGGAAATGCAAAGAAGGGAGTTCTGAACCATGAAGGCAGCATGACACGGACCACAGGGGGGCACAATAAGAGAATCTGGGCTGAAGCTAGTGTGTGTGTGTGTGTGTGTGTGTGGGGGGGGACCGTGAATGGCACCGGTCTACTAGGTGATGCCAGCTGCTATGTTATTGGGGGTCACTGTGACCAGGGGCCAGGAGTTGCAGTGGGGCAGGTGACGGTTCAGGGTCGGAGATACCAGCAAGCTATACTTTAGTTCAGGGGTTTAAGGTGACACTCCTCTGGTTTTAGGTTAGAGAGGAGTGTGCTTTCAATAATAGATTGTTCAAACCCCAGGAAATCTTACTGTATTTTAACTTATTGCAGTATGGTCTCACCATAGGACTGCCCCGGAGCCAAAATGGTTGATAGAACCTATGCAAATGATGGAATGCTGGGCTCGAGCTCGGTTTTCAAATTACTGTCCCTGATAAACAGCTTCTAAACCATTAGATTCTTTACTCCGCTTGCCTCAATAAGACATCTCCAGAGAACTCTCCTTCATTGCTTGAAGAAACTTTATTTTTCTTGGTTTTATCACTAGTAAAGTTTATTTTATTGGTATTCCTTTCACTGTCCTTGGTTTTCAGGTAGTAATTGTTTAGATTTTTAGTTAGAGGGGTAAGTAGTCATTTTCTTCTGGTTCTTCAACTGAGAAGAAACTAACAGTCTCCCTAGTTTGTGTTATTTGTAAAGTTTAGTTTAAATCTTTATTTCCGAGACTGTATAGTCGGTTAGTTGTGTTGCTTTTTAACTGGAGTAGTTCGTGGGTCTAATTTCAACCTGGGTAACTGCTGGACTTGTGTTCTTTAAAAATTCCAAGGTAATTCCTGGTACTTTTAGTCATTTTTTAAACTGTTTAAAAAAAAAAAAAGTGTGTGGTGTGACACTTGGCCAGCTGGTTATGATTGTTCTGTGATATTTGTAATATAGAATGCGGTACGTGATTGTCTCACATGAGACATCTTGTGCGACCACCCCCAAGGTTTTAGTGAAAATAACAGGATATATTAACCTGAAACCAGGAGGTAATTAAAAGACTAGAGAGGCTTAATTAAGGGTCTTCTGTTTTCCTGTCTTAATTAGAACTGACCCAGCTACCAGGATATAGGGCTCGTAAACTTTTATGATATCTTAGAGGAAAAAAAACATGTTATATCACCAATGCTGCTAAAAGTCATACAATCCTTTGATGTGCCCTGGGAATAGGAACTGCTTGAGATCAAACAGGGGATGTTAATTAAGGAGTCCTATTGGGAAATGAGTTTTTGCTGAAGTCACAGTATTTAAAATATCTCCTGACAGGAAGATCATTGTTTGTATATTTTTTTTGTATTCTAAAAGGAGGAGCTAGATGATATCATAGAAGGGGTGTGTGAGAGAGAGACAGTTTAACTAGGACTTGTTTCTGATCTTTGAGAGATATACTATGTTGGGCTCTTAAGAAACAAGATCTAACTATAAGCACTTAAAGGTAATACATTATCTAAATGTACTTTGGTAGAAGTTTGTAATTTTCTTTGTTTTTTTCTTTTAAGTGATTGTATGCTTTTTGATATAGTGTTCTGTTTACATTTAACATATTTGTATCCATTTTAAGTAAACCTTTTATTCAAAAGACTGCCTGGGTGTTTGCAAGTTCTTTTTTTGCATGCGACGTATAGAGGGTTAAGACTGACAAAAACTGTTCAAGAGCTTGATGGTGTCACTAAACTGGGAAAAGGTAAGAATATACCTAAGGTCTTTTATAGAGTTTTAAGGGTTCATTTTGGATACCTGGTTAGGTTCCCTTAGGCGAAAGATATATTTCATCCCCCGAAGAGAATATTATCCGAGCCTGTACATTTGGGTACGCTAGCTTAAGGTTCACAGTTTGAATCCCCCCAGAATTTGAGACTAAAGGTGATTCGGACCCACAAGCAGACAGGAGGATTACCCTGTCTGTTACCTGTTCACATTACTGTGCTCGGAGGTTGGCACTGTGGGAGCAGATGGCCTGACCTGCTGAGTGGGTTTGTGACATGTGGTATCTAGGTTATGTCACAGAAAGCAAAAAAGAGATCAGGACCCACAGGTTTCCAGCACTGTACCAAGTGTGAGGAATTGTTTGCAAAAGCAGATCCACACCTTATTTGTTTGTTCTGTCTGGGGTCTGACCACCTGCAGACAGACTGAAATTTGTGCCTATTTTCCACAGTCTACCATTGATAGAAGTCTTAAAAGGCAGAGAGAAAAAATGTCTGAAAAGGCCGCCAATCCGACTGTTGAACATCTGGATGAACCGGAGGGGCTGCCCTATGACAGGGGCGATAGCTCTGTTAAAAAAACAAACTGCAAATAAGGCTGCTGAACCAGCCGTCGTGGCTAAAAAGAAGAAAAAGGAAAAGCACCAGGAACCGCAACCAAAGCCATAGAAACATAGAATTTGACAGCAGATAAGGACCGCTGGGCCCACCTAGTCTGCCCATTTCCCTACCTAATGGATAAGCTGCAGATCCTAGTTAACCAACAGCCTACTTCCTCCTACCCCCAGTTAGAATTGCCTTATGTCTGTCCCATGCATTCTTGAATTCCCCCATTATTTTTGACTCTACGACCTCCTCAGGAAGGCTGTTCCATGCATCTACAACCCTCTCTGTAAAGAAATACTTCTTCACATTACCTCTGAGCCATCTCCCCTCTGTCTTCAAATTATGCTTCCTTGTTCTTGCACATCTCTTTTTCTGAAAGATGCTACCCTCTTGGACTTTGTTGATTCCCTTGAAGTATTTGAAAGTTTCTATCATGCCCCCCCCCCCCTTCGAGGCTATACATCTTAAGCTCCTTTAGTCTTTCTTCATATGTCTTCTGGTGCAGACCCTGCACCATTTTGGTTGCCTTCCTCTGGACAGCCTCCACCCTGTCTGTGTCTTTGCGGAGATGGGGGTCTCCAGAACTGTACACAGTACTCCAAATGTGGTATTACCAACTGTCTGTACAGAGGGCCAACAACTTCCTGTGTTATACTGGTGATGCCTCTCCCTGTGCATCCCAGTATCCCCCCAGCCCTCCTTACTGCATTCTTACATTGCTGGCCCACCTTTAGGTCGTCTGATATGACTACCCCCAGGTCCCTTTCCATTTTTGCTGTTGTCAGTGTGTCATCCCTCATTGTGTACTCTTCCCCTGGGTTTTTGTTTCTCGGGTGCATTACTTTGCACTTCTTTGCGTTGAATCTAAGCTGCCATACATTTGACCATTCCTCCAACCTTGCCAAGTCCCTTTTCATCCTTTCTACCCCACCTTGCCTATCAATCGTGTTGCAGATCTTTGTGTCCTCTGCAAAGAGACATACTTTCCCTTCCAGTCCCTCTGCAGTGTCACTTCTAAAGACATTAAAAAGGACCGGCCCCAGTACTGAACCCTGCGGTACCCCACTTTCTTCACTGTGGACTCCATTTACTGTTACCCACTGTGTCCTGTTATCCAGCCAGTGTTTTACCCAGACTACCACCTTGGGACCCAGTCCCAGGCTGGCTAATGTGTTTATTAATCTTTTGTGCGGGACTGTGTCACATGCCTTGCTAAAGTCTAGGTAGGCCATGTCCACAGCCCCTCCCTTGTCTACTGCTTTGGTTACCCAGTCAAAAAAAATCAATTAGATTTGTCTGACATGACCTTCCTGCTGTGAATCCATGCTGCCTTGGGTCCTGTGCCTCACCGGCCTCTAGGTACTCAACAGTTCTTTCCTTCAGAAGTGATTCCATCATTTTCCCTACCACTGAGATCAAACTGACAGGTCTTAGTTTCCTGCCTCTGTCTTGCTCCCACTTTTGTGAAGGGGAATCACATCCGCCCTCCTCCAGTCCTCAGGTACCAAACCATCCTCCCATGATTTATTAAAAAGGGTAGTCGGTGGTGTTATGAGTTCTTCCTTTAGTTCTTTTAGAATTCTGGGGTGAATCCCATCAGGCCCCATTGCTTTATCCACCTTCAGTTTTAAGAGTTCTTTCAGAACCCTTTCTTCTGTGAAAGGACTAATATCAACCCCCCCTATCCAGAGTGTGTCTATTGACTGGATTATGTATCTTCCCCTGCTTTTCCATTGTGAATACTGAGCAGAAGTATTTGTTCAGTATCCCTGCTTTTTCACTGTCGCTCTCTGCCCAACCACCTTCCTCTTTATTCAGCCTCGGTATCCCTGCCTTAATGTTTCTTTGCTCCTTAATGTACCTATAAAAGGTTTTATTCCCCCTTCTTAACTGAGTTGGCTATCTTTTCCTCGGTTTGGGCCTTTGCTGTTCTGACTGCCTTCCCCGCTTCCTTCTGCTTTAACTGGTACAGTTCTCTGTCCTGCTCCTTCTGTTTCCCCTTATACTTCCTGAATGCTGTCTTTTTCTCCCTTACCTTCCCCGCCATTTCTTTTGAGAACCATAGTGTTTTTCTCTTTTGTTTTGATTTGTTTATTTGCTTCACACAAAGGCTTGTTGCCTCCGTGATGTCGGTTTTGATGTTTCCCCATTGTTGCTCCATCCCACCTTCTTGCCTGTTTGCTAGTGTTTTTCTGAGGCACTCTCCCATTTTGACAAAATCAGCCCTCCTGAAGTCCAGCACCTTCACTTTTGTGTGGCTTCACTCTACAGCTAAGTTTATCGTGAACCACACTGTTTGATGGTCGCTTATTCCCAGATGGCTACCCACTTCAAGATCAGAGACCCTTTTTCCATCCCCATTTGACAGTACCAGGTCTAAGATTGCTCCCTCCCAAGTGGGTTCCAAAACTGTCTGTCTGAGGCATGCCCCCTGTAGGGCATTGAGAATGGCCCTGCTCTTGGGTGAGGCTGCAGCAAAGGTGCTCCAGTTAACATCTGGCATATTCAGGTCCCCCATCAACAGTATCTCCCCTTTCTCTGCCATCCCAAGGATGCCTTCTATCATTTCCTTGTCTGTTTCCTCCCCGTGAGATGGGGGTCTGTATACAACCCCTGTGTGGATTGTGGAACCATTTCCAGTCTCCAGGGTGACCCACAATGCCTCCTCTCCTCCCTGTTTACCCTTTAGTTCTGTTGCTTTGATCCCTTCCCTTACATAGAGAACTCCTCCTCCTCCTCTTCTTTCCTCTCTGTCCCTCCTGTAGATTGTGTACCCTGGTATGTTGACATCCCAGTCATGGTTCTCTGTGTACCATAGATGCAGACCATTGCGCCTGTATAGGCCTGCATCCCTCCAGGTGGAGCCCCAGTCCCCAATGAAGCCAAATTCCCTGAGCTCTGCACCAGTTTTTCAACCAGTCATTGAATCCCATGGTGCAGAGTACCCTAGCCTCATCTATGCCATAGACAGGTAGCACTTCCGATGAAGTTACCATGTGTGCTACTTGTCTAAGGCCCCTCCCCAAACTCCTGTTGCACTGCTCTGATCCCATTCTCAGCCAGGTCATTCGTCCTTAGGTGGACAATGACATCCAGCTCCTTCCCCCTTGCAGCTGCTCCCACGATCCTGAAGATTAATTTCCTGTCCTTCCAAGCCATGGCGCCGGGCAGGCACCCCACCTCCCGTTCTACCCCCTAACAGTTGAGTCCCCCACCAGGAGTTGTTTCCTTCCCCTTTGGGGTCCTGTGCCACCCTCCTGTGGGTCTCCATTGCGGAGGTTCCCAGCATCCTCCTTGGTCTCCACTGCGGGTGCCTCCATGGAGGAACCATGCTCTGCCAGAGTGGCGAATGAATTGTGGAGAGGCACAACTGGAGGGATACACCTCTGTTCCACCACCCTCACCCTCCCTGAGCCCACCGTGGTCCAAGCACTCCTCTTTCTTGGCAGCCTCTGAGGTAGTGGCGGTGGCCTGGGTGGGGGAGCAGGTTTCCCGAATCCTTGCCAGGTCAGCATGGAGACGAACAACCTCCTCCCTCAGACCAGAGAGGTGCCTGCAAATAGGGCAGCAACGCAGTCTCCAGAATGTCTCCCGGAAGACTGCTACTCCACAGCCAGTGCATTGCACTACTCCCCACATGTCTGTGTCCCTTCCTGTTACAGATGCTTTTCTTTTGTTGTTTTTTTGTTCTTGTTTTAATGTGTGCAAGCCTGTGAGTGTCTCTACCCCCTATTCAGTGTGCTGTGCCTTTAAGGATATGAACAGTGGTTCCTTCGGCTGAAGAGATCGCTAACAAGATTAGAATTATTCAGTCCCTTCAGTCCCCAGTTCCAGTTGGGAAGCAACTGGTCCCTTACACTCCCAGTTCTCAGGCAGTCCCCGGTTTAATAGACCTCATTGGGGAGCCATTTGGGGATGAGCCTGACGATGAAGATGAGGATGAGGACTATGGGGAACCCATATCCAAGATATTTCCCCTGATCCTCATAGACCAGATTCCCCTGATAAGGGAACAGAGGATTTCATCTCCTATTTTGCTTTTATGAAGCAAGCAGCTCAGTCCCTCTACCTCCCATCCCAGGAATCTATAGAGAAAGAGCACTATAAACAAATGATGGATGTCCCACCATCAAAAAGGTTGCTCGTCCCTCTACCCGAGTCATTAAGAAAGACCATGAAGGTTTTGCAGACCCCCACTTCTGTCCCACCTACAGATAGAAAGGTGGACAAGTAGTGCTGGGTAGCCAAGACTGGGGCTGATTTTCTTTTTGAACACCCCAGCCATGAAAGTATATGGTACAGGCTGCAGCTTGTGACAAAGCTGGCATCCCTCTGGCCTCTCACCCTCCAGAGAAGAATTCCAGGAGGGTGGACTCCATAGCCAAGAAAGTTTACCTGGGATCTTCCCTGGCTATTAGGCAGGCATCTCATATGGCCTATATAGCCAGGTATCAGAAAAATATGTGGTCCATGGTGTTGCAGATTGCCAAGGCAGCCCCTCCTCCCATGGGGGCTGACCTGGAGGAAGCTGCTAAAAGGGGCATTGATGCTGTGAAAACACAGTTTAGGATGTCAGTGGATGCCAATGACACTGCATCCAGACGAATGGCATCTGCTATATCACTTAGGAGGTTTGCTTGGCTCAGAACTACCAGCCTGACACAGGAGACTCTTGAACAAAGCCATGGATTTTCCTAGTGACCCTGTGTCTCTGTTTGGGGAACAAACAGAGGCATAGATGAAAAGAATGGACAAATACAAGGCTGCTTACAAAAGTGCAACAGCTAAAGAAAGGGCTGCTAATCCCCAGAAGCACCATCCAAGGGTTGGCAGCTGTAGAACGCCTTACAGGCCTTTTTTCCAGCCTCATGTTTTTCCCCAGTTTCAGCCTAGGGGATACTTCAGAGGCAGGGGCAGAAGGGGCAGTGGCCGCACTAGCCCCAGTGTCCAGCCAGCAGCACAGTCCAAACAGATGCCCTTAGGGGACTGTTCAGATCCCCCCCCAATTCCAGTAGCGGGGCAGGCTGGCCCCACTACTTCCAGGAGTGGGAAAATATCACCACAGACAAGTGGGTTCTGGAAGTAGTGGGCCAGAGACTTGTCCTCTGTTTCAAGGCAGTGCCAAAGCTGAGGTCAAGGGCTTTCAAACCATCTTTCCCATCAGAAACAGCCTTGTTGGAATCTGAGGTTTCAAACCTTCTGCTGCTTATGGCAGTGGAACCAGTTCCTCCCAGCCAGTTGGGAAAGGGACTGTATTCAAGGTACTTCCTCACAGCAAAGAAAACAGTGGAGTGGCGACCCATTCTGGATCTCAGATATTTAAACAGGCATTTGTCCAAACCAAAATTCAAGATGGTCACTCTGGCTACCATACTACCTTCTCTGAGACAGGGAGACTGGCTAGCATCCCTGGATCTGAAGGATGTCTACTTTTATATCCCCATCAGAAGGTCACACAACGTACCTTAGGTTCAGGTTACCCTCAGGCCATTACCAGTTCAGGGCAATGCCTTTCGGGCCGACATCTGCTTCAAGGTTGTTCACAAAATGTCTAGCTGTGGTAGTGGCACACCTAAGGCATCAAGGGATGTCAGTTTTTCCCTACCTGGACGACTGGTTCATAGTGGGCCAGTCACACCAGCAAGTAAGGGAGGCTTTGTCAATAACACAAGACACTTTCTCCTCTCGGATTCTTGGTGAACCACGAAAAGCCTGTTCTAGAACCAGTTCAACTGCTCAGATTCATAGGGGCAGAACTGGATACAAAAGAAGGGATGGCTTACCTGCCTCAGGACAGGGTGGACAACCTTATCCGGGTGGCCGATTCCTTCAAACTCCATGTCTCCAGACCAGCAAGGCACTTCCTTCAGTTGTTAGGCCACATGGCAGCTTCATAGCAACGGTGCCAGGGGCCAGGTTCCAAATGAGGGACATTCAATTTCACTTGAGAACACTCTGGTCCCAAAGAAGGGACTCTCTTTCAAAGTTGGTTCCAGTCACAGTCAAACCAGCAAACCACCTCCTCAGTTGCAAAAAAGGCTTTAATAATGATAAAACAGGCCACTGTCACGCAAACATGGGGTTTGCAGGTGGGGCATGACTCCTGTTTGTACAGCGGCTGTTTTATCGTGTCCATGCTAACAACTGAGGAGTGCAGTTTTTACTGGTTTGGATTTTCGTTTTATCACTCGCACCCTCTTGACACGGAGGAGCTGTATTATTGTTGTTGTTGCTCCAGTTACAGTCACCTTTCTCCAAGCCCTGCAGTGGTGGCAGGAAAGGAGCAATCTCAGGCAAGGAGTGCCCTTCCTACAGCAGGTTCTCCCTCTGGTACTCATGACAGATGCATCCCTCCTAGGGTGGGGAGCACATCTGGGGGAGCACACTGCTCACGGTACATAGGAAAAGCAGGAATCTCTCCTGCATATAAACCTTTTGGAACTCAGAGCAGTTCTTCTGGCTCTTCAGTCTTTTGTCAATCAGGTCAGAGGAAAGGTGGTCCAGGTCAGAACAGACAACGCAACCACCATGTATTACATAAACAAGCAAGTGGGGAACAAGGTCAACTCCCCTCTACACAGAGGCAATGAGAATCTGGGCCTTGGCATACTTCCTGAATGTTTCCCTCTGGCGCTGTCCACCTTTCAGGCAAGGACAGTGTCTTGGCGGATGCCCTCAGCAGAATAAATCAGAACCACCATGAGTGGTCCCTGAACAAACAGGTCTTGCAGACCATTTTCAGGAGATGGGGCACCCCAGAGGTGGATCTGTTTGCAGCCCCAGTCACCAGCTCCCACAATATTGCCGCAGGCCCCCAATTAAGGGCACAGTTCCTCTGGATGCACTTCTGCTGGACTGGAAAGGGGAGGTTCATATATGCTTTTACTCCTTTTCCTTTGTTACTGAAAGTACTAAACAAACTCAGGCTTCAACCAGCCTCAGTGATCCTCATTGCTCCAGATTGGGCCAGACAGCCTTGGTACTCCATGCTCCTATCATTGTCAGTAGCCAAGTCGATCAGTCTCCCCAGGAGGTACAACCTACTGTCATCCTCACAGGGCAGGATTATGTATCCCAACCTGCTATCCCTCAGACTCGAAGCATAGCTCTTGAAGACTTAAGAGTATACAGATTTGCACCTCTCAGAAGGAGTCATGGATATACTGAGAGTTTCCAGAAAGCCTTCTACCAAAGAAAACATATATGCCTCTAAATGGAAAAGATTTTCTTTTGGTGTCAGGGTAAGGGCTTGGACCATACCCAAGCTAGTCTCTCTCTGTATAGTCTTGGGCTACATTGTCCATTTGCATTCCACAGGTTTAAGTATTTCCACCTTGACAGTGCACCTGGCAACTGTTTCAGCTTCTTTATCAGCAGGTAAGGCATCTTCTTTGGCTTCAAAGCCAGTGTTAAAGATGTTCTTTAAAGGGTTACTACACTTGCAACCACCACACAGGGAACCTACCTCCATGTGGGATCTGAATATCTGCACTGCTCAGCTTATGCAGCCCTCCTTTGAGCCCATGTCTACAGCAGACCTCAAATATATGACTTGGAAAACGGTGTCTCTGGTAGCCATTTCCTCTGCCAGAAGGCTCAGTGAGCTCCAGGCACTGTCCACGGAGCCTAGTTATATTGCTGTCCATGGAGACAAACTAGTTCTGAGAACTAACAGAACATTTTTACCCAAGGTTGTATCAGAGTTCCACCTTAACCAGTCTATTACTTTGCCAGTCTTCTTCACAGACCATTCCACCTCAGGTGAGCGTAGGCTGGATACCCTGGATATTAAAAGGGCAGTTGGTTACTATCTTGACCACACAAAAGGTCACAGTCTGGATCAAACCCAGTTTTTCCTCACTTGTGAAGAGGTGAGAAAAGGAAAACCTGCCATAAAACGGTCCATTGCATGATGGATCATAGCCTGTATTCAGTTTTGGTATGGCAAGGTGGGCAAGCAATTACCTGCAAGCCTCAGGGCTCATTCAACCAGGGATACTGCAGCGTCTTTCCAGTTTTTCCTCACTTGTGAAGAGGTGAGAAAAGGAAAACCTGCCATAAAACGGTCCATTGCATGATGGATCATAGCCTGTATTCAGTTTTGGTATGGCAAGGTGGGCAAGCAATTACCTGCAAGCCTCAGGGCTCATTCAACCAGGGGTACTGCAGCGTCTTTAGCAGCTGCTAGAGATACCCCCCTAGTGGACATCTGCAAAGCTGCAACTTGGAAAACAGTCCACACATTCACCAAACATTATTGTTTGGATGTCCAGACCAGAGGTGATGCCAGGTTTGGTACAGCAGTCCTGCAGAGCCTGTTTCCTAAATAGGTTATAGGCCCACCTTCAAAGGCACTGTTTGGTAATCTGCATAAGTCAGAATACAGTAAGTTTTGCTGGGGTTTGAAGAAAAAAATTCTTACCTTAGTAATTGTGTTTCTTGTAAGGGAATCTTGCTGTATTCTGAGCTCCTTCCCTCCCCTACTAGACACTTATGGTCACTGCACTACAGCTGTGGTAGAGTTGTTGCAAACCTGGGGGTATCTAATGTTCTTGTTTTTTGGGCATCTGTGACTTGAGTCTTAGTGATGCCACTTTGAAAGTGTTTCTGAAGAAAGGGTAGTTCCCTGATTTTTTTTATTTTTTCCCCTTTCTGTTTGTCTGGGAGGGTTATTATTATCTTTATATTAGGAAACTAAGTGCATGATTCGTAAGGATCTGACAGTTTAGAAGTTGTTTACCTGGGGCAGTGATTTGAAAACTGAGCTTGAGCCTAGCATTCCATCATTTGTATAGGTTCTATTAACCATTTAGGCTCTGGGGCAGTTCTATGGTGAGACCTTACTGTATAAGTCAGAATACAGTAAGATTCCCTAAGAAGAAACACGATTACTAAGGTGAGTAATTTTTCTTCTTCTGTGTTAATACAGTTTGATTGCATAGTGTTATTAGAGGGGGAAACGGTGGGGAGACCATGTTCAGTGGGAGATTCTCTGCTAGTTCCTCAGTGTCGACCAAAGGAGAGGTAGAGTTGGTCAGTAGAAGCTCAGTATGATGCCCAAAGCCAGTGAGGGCTCCTCACAGATCAGTGCCAGAGGGAGGAGACAGCACCACAACAGGTTACATGAATTTTGTTTGTATGTTTAACTGATTTACCTGTATGTTTATATGTTTTCTTGTTTGTTGTTATGAGTACAGAGTACAGATGCTGTATGCAGACATAAAATTGCCGAGGTTATGGGGAGGATGTCCAACTGGGGGCTCTGGAGGTGTCAAATGTGGTGGCAGAAGTGGGACAGGGAAAAAGAGAGTATGTAGTATGCAGTTCACGTAGAATGTTGGTAGCTCATCATGTTATATCACTAAATGTTCAGGGGTGCTCCTCTCTGATCAAGCACAAGAAAGTTCTGACTGCCTTTAAGAGGAAGCAGGCCTGAGTGGCGCTATTGTAAGAAGTGCTCTTTTTTTCTAAATTGGAGTACGCTAAATTGGTTGAGGGATGGGTTGGGGCCTGCTTTGATGCTGCCTACTCATCACATACATGGAGGGGGGGAATTCTGGTCAATAAAAACTTGCCTCTTAAGGGTCATCAGGATGGCAACAGACCCCAAAGAAGGGAGATATGACTTTATAGCTGGGGAATTAAATGGGAAGCTTGTCACTTACGGAAACATCTAGGCAGCAGCAGTTTTTGATCCAGAATTCTATTGCATGCTGCTAGACCTCCTGCGTAGGGAATAGTTCCCCAACTTGATTCTGGAAGGACTTTAATTGCTTAGTGGAGCCACGGTTGGATCACTTGGAGGGGGTGGCATGGCATGGCATGGTGGGGAGCTAGCTCAGTGGTTAGAAGGCTCAGCTGACCTGGACCTCATGGATGCATGGTGCACTGCAAATCCAAGGGCCAGAGAATTTATCTTCTGTTCCCATCCTCACAAAACATGGTCCAGACTCGACTATATCTGTGTACCCATGGCCTAGTGTGGGATGGTGC
Source organism: Neoceratodus forsteri (assembly GCA_016271365.2). Lineage (NCBI taxonomy): Eukaryota > Metazoa > Chordata > Ceratodontiformes > Ceratodontidae > Neoceratodus > Neoceratodus forsteri. The sequence continues at coordinate 199,856,095 of CM028132.1, read as the reverse complement.
AAGATGTTTCTCACAGCCCCATCCATGTATTGGACCTTCCTGTGGTCATCTTACGTGTTACGGCAGGGGGAGGGATCTGCCGGGGAGAGCTACCTACTTACAGTACTAGCAAATGTGGATTTCTGCCAATATCTGAGGGACCAGTGGGATGTGTATGTGGTGACCAGTGTGGCTGTCGCCCTGACAAAATCGATCTTGTGGGAGGCAGTGAAGGCATACATGCAAGGTACGATTATTACATATGTGGCAGCATGGAAGTGCAAGAGGAGGGGAAAAAAGTTGGATCGAGAGGTAAAACTCAAAGACCTGGAGAAACCAGTTGCGAGGGGGGGCGGAATTCAGGACTCCTATGAGAACCCATGAAAGAGGCCTTGAATCTCCTTTGCACTGGGGAAGCTAAGACAGCACTGTATTTTGCCCAGCAGGTCATTTTTGAGCGGGGCAGTATGCCAGGTCCACTTCTTGTGCGCCTGGTAAAGGGCTGCAGGACGTGCACCAGAATAGCAACCCTCAGGGGACCTGGAGGCTCTAAAGAGACTAAACCGTAAGGGATCCAGTAAATGCTTTGCATGTTGTATCAAAAATTATATACAGTGCTGAGTGTCCTAACATGTTCAAAGCAGCTGACAGGTTTCTGGAGGGGCTGGCAATACCGGAAGACTCAGTAGAGCAGATCATGGTAGACGAAATCACAGCTGCTTAGCTTCCTAGAGTGATTTTTTGGGGGGTCAGATGGATTCACGTCCGATATTGTGGAAAACTGGTGGGGCTGCTGACTAAGCCTCTACAAAATATTTATGAGGAGGCTGGGGGTGTTACCTGCCTCGTGCTACATGGCCTCTATATGTGTCCTTCCGAAGCCCAGAATGAATCCCATAGAGAGCGCATCCTATCGTCCTATAGCCCTTCTCAATTGTGATTTGAAAAATTTGGCCAAGATACTGGCTAGGCAACTGGGGGTGCTTCCACATATAGTGAATTCAGACTATACAGGATTTGTACAGGGAGCCTCTCATATCAAAATATGCAACGACTGCTGAATGTGGTACACTGAGGTTCTCGCCATCCAGGTGCAGCACTTGTGTTTTTTTTTATACTTTATTTTTATTAGTTTACCAATGACTCAGCATTAAAATATACATATAGTGGACTGTCCGATTACAGATTATAAAGTAGAACTACAGTTCCTGATTAACAGGATAGGTGTATTCACCATATTGCGGTACCCCATAAGGGGTAACCTTATTACAAACTGTAAAAACCCATATAAAGAAAAAAACTGAATTATGCTGTGTTTAATGAGTTCAGGAGCAGGATAGTATTTTCCAAAATTGGTTAATGTCCAGCATTAGTCCTTCAAAGACAGTTTGGTCCCAGGTGAGACCTATCACTCCATGCTTTAAACCTAAAGTAACATAGATACATAGACAGTGTCGGCAGATAAGGGCCTATGGCCCACCCAGTCTGCCCATTTGAACTTGTAAGTTCAGTTTATGTTTTCCAAGAAGTCTGTTGCCCTTACCCCTGACCTCCAGAATTCCTTTATGTCTATCCCATACATTCTTAAATCCTGTGATTGTTTCAGCCCCCACCACTTCCTCTGGCAGGATGTTCCACTTGTCCACCACCCGTTCTGTGAAGAAATTCTTCCTCACGTTTCCTCTGAATCGTCCTCCCTCCAACTTCATCCCATGCCCTCTAGTCCTAGAACATCTTTTTCGCTTAAAAATAGTGTATTCCTGCACCCTGTTCCTCCCTGTAAGATACTTGTATGTCTCTATCATATCCCCTCTCTCCCTCCTCTCCTCCAGGGAGTACATGTTCAGTTCCTTCAACCTGTCCTCATAGGACTTGTGATGCAATCCATGCACCATCTTTGTTGCCCTCCTCTGAACCTTCTCTACTCTGTCTATGTCCTTACGTAGGTAAGGTCTCCAGAACTGTACAGTGTACTCCAGGTGGGGCCTCACTAGTGTCTTGTATAGTGGAATTATGACCTCCCTTTTCCTGCTGGTGTTGCCCCTGCCTATGCATCCCAGCATCCTATTTGCTTTACCTGCTGCCTTGTCACACTGTTTCCCTGCCTTGAGGTTATCAGAGATGATAACCCCAAGATCCCTTTCCTGCTTGGTGCATGCTATATCCTCACCCCCTCCCCCAACTGATATATTGTGCCAGGGTTTTTGTGCTCCATATGCATTATCTTGCATGTTAACATATCCCCAAAATTATTAAACTGAGAGCAGGTTATTTAAAATGACTGATTCTTTACGTCATTCCATACCTCCAGCCCAACTCTATCCAGCCAAGTAACTGTTTTAGCTTTTAAAATAGCTCAGTGTAACTCCAAAAAGCGATCGAAAGACTGCTGCAAGAAAATACAACAAAAACATTTGTGTTAACAAATCTCTGAGTCTGGTAGCAATGATCTACTCACAAAGGTAGACATTAGACTGCAAAGAAATGTTCTAGGAGGCCTTACTCAAGTATCACCCTCTTCGTCCTGCAGGTCTGCAGCCGCAGATGAATTGCTGGAGGCAGCCACAAATCTGGTGGCCCATTTTCCAGTGTTGATGGGGTCAGAAAAAAGTTACGCTTTCCCCTCCCAGACAGTTCGCAGACGAGCTGGGTAGATCATCGTGTGGGGGATCTCAGCCTCCCACAATGAACGCCTCACCCCATTTTCCGCCGGATCTGTTACCGCGCTCGGTCACGAGTATCCTTGTATGCCTTGTGGCACCTGCAGTGTTTTGCGGTATTGCCTCAATCATGCCTGGGAACTGGAGCAGGCAAACAAGATGTCGGAGCGTAGTGTGCAGGGGTGTTCAAATCGAAACTTTTATTACTTGCCCAGCCTTAACTGTAGCTGAATTTTCACTTGCTCCTATTAATTACAATGAAATTAGCTCTGTTTTGGTACTTGCCCTTCAATGAAATTTACTTGCCCTGGACAGGGGGCAATGAGATTTGCATACCCTGCTAGTGTGGAGATTCCGACAAACTGGACTGAGGCACGTTAATTAAAAAGGTTTGAAAAAAATTCATGTGGTATGGTCAGGGCCAGAAAGTTAGAACTACAGAAAGAATAAAGGGTGTGGGGAGGGCCCCAGATCGGTAGCATAAGATAGCCTTGTATGCTGATGACCTCTTACTATTTGTTACTGAATCGCTGACCTCTGTGCCAGTGTTATTGGAACTAGTGAGGGGTTTTGCAGAATTTCCGGGTTACAAGCTGAATTTGCATAAGTCCGATATATTGAGCCTGGGACTCGAACCGCTGGGTAGTTTAAAAAGAGAACGAGGGCTCAGAACAGTAGGCTCAGCCCTTACATACCTAGGTATTCAGGTGGGCAGGGATATTGGAGGTCTTTACTCTCTGAACTACAGACTGCTGCTTAGTACTGTTTTAACAGAACTAGAATGGTGGAGGACCTTGCCAGTCTCATGGTTGGGGCACATTAACCCACTAAAAATGAACCCCCACCCACTATATTATATGTTTTGCAGATGCTCCCAGTGGGCCCATCCAAAGAAGATATTAAGAGACTTGAGAAGGGGTTCAGTGCCTTTATATGGCAGAATAAGGGACCTAGGATGAGCCTACAGAGACTCAGAAGTGCAGTGGTCCCAGGGGGTGTCTCCTTTCTGGACAGAAAGGGATATTTTCTTACTGTACAGCAGAAATGTATAGATAATTGGGTTAAAGGTGTGATATGTTTTTCTATAGATTTTTGGCTTCATAGCCTGCTAGCCTGGGGCAGCAATAGCCCCTCTGTGTATTTTGAACTGTAATGCACTTGTTTAAGGATGGGAAGGGATCGTAACAGTGGTCGAACCGCTGGGCAGGAGATCCTTTTCCACTGCCTGGTACGAACATACGAAATTTGCCAGCAGATAAAGGCCTAGAGGTCTATCAAGTCTGCTCGAATGTGCAGCTAGCACCCCTTATTCTGCAGCTGCCCCTCCCTTCCACCCTTCCCCTTCATTAACCCTCCCCCTTGTCCTGTCCCATCCTCGTTTGAAGCAGTCCACTGTTCTACTACATACCACTTCAGCAGGTAACGCATTCCACCCAGCCACCACCCTCTCTGTAAAAAAGTGTCTCCTCATCTCCCTCCTGAACCTTCCTCACTCCAGTCTCATATCATGGCCCCTGATGGCCCTCCCCTCCCTTACTTTGAACAGCCCCTCTGTACCAGTCTTGTTTATTCCTTTCATGTATTTAAAGGTTTCAATCATGTCACCCCTGTCTCTCCTCTCCTCCAGTGAGTACATGTTCAACTCCTTCAACCTCCTCTCGTATGATAAGTCCCCCAGCCCCTTGATCGTCTTTGTCGCTCTGCGCTGCACCCCCTCCAGTAACTTAATGTCCCTCTTCAGATACGGACGCCAGTACTGCACGCAGTACTCAGGTGTGGTCTAATTAATGACCTATACAGTGGCAGAATCACCTCCTCCTCCTCGGATATACCCCTTGCAGTACAACCCAGCATTTTGTTGGCCTTTGCAGCTGCCTTCCTACATTGTGCCGAGTTGTTCATTGACCCTGTAATGAGCACACCCAGATCCTTCTCCTCCTCTGTCTGGGCTAGCTGCACTCCCCCTAGCTGGTAACTCCTCCTTGGGTTCTTCATCCCAAAATGCAGCACCTTGCACTTTTGGGCATTAAAGCCCAGTTGCCAGGTGTCTGACCAGGTTTCAAGCTTTGCCAGATCATCCTGCAACCCCTGCCATCCTCCTAGGTCATCCACCACCGCGCCTACCTTGGTATCATCAGCAAACAGACTGATCTTGCTCTTGATGTCCCATGATATGTCTGCAATGAATATCCCAAACAACACTGGTCCCAGCACTGAGCCCTGTGGAACCACTCGTCACTGCCCTTGGGTGTGAGAGCTCCCACCCACCACCACCCTCTGTTGCCTTCCCTGCAGCCAGTTTCCTACCCATCTCACCAGCTTTGCACCGCCCTATGCCTACTAACTTCCTTCCCAGCCTTCCATGTGCACTGGGTGAATGCCTTACTGAAGTGCAGATACAGGACATCCACTGCATGGCCCCTGTCCAGTTGCCTAGTTACCCAGTCATAGAACTTGACCAGGTTGGCTTGGCAGGATCTGCCACGTATGAAGCCATGCTGTCTGCTGTCCTGTAGTCCTTTGGCCTCTAGGAGGGCCACCAGCCTCTCCTTCAGGATAGTCTCCATTAGCTTACCCACGATGGATGTGAGGCTCACTGGTCTGTAGTTTCCCGATTCATCCTTGGGGCCACTCTTGTGGAGGGGCACCACATGAGCCATCCTCCAGTCCTGAGGTACACACCCCGAATGTAGTGAGGCATTAAATAGGTCTGCCAAAGGTCCTGCAAGGACCTCTGCCAGCTCCTTCAGTACCCTGGGGTGGATGCCATCTGGGCCTGGCGCCTTGTCCACCCTCAGTGCCTTCAAACCCTCTCGAACTCTGCTCTCCATGATTTCCCCATCTGTCACCACTCCCCCCGCTTCTGCCATTTCTCCCACCTTGGGTGTCACCCCCCTCTTCTCTTTAGTAAATACTGAGCAGAAGTACTCATTTAGTGCTTCGCCTTATCGCACCTTGCTTCCACCCAACCCCCCTCCTTCCTGATCCTTACTGTGTGGTCCTTACAGCTCCTTTTCTCCCTGATGTACTTAAAGAAGTCCTTCTCCCCCTTCTTAATGCCTTGTGCCAGCCTGAGTTCCATAGATGCTTTGGCTCCCCTTACTGCCCCTGTCACCTCCTTCGATTCTGTCAAGTACTCCTCCCTGTCCTCCCCCCTCCCTGTTTTCTTGTACTTCCTAAAGGCAGCTCTTTTCCTCCTTACCTTTTCCATGACCTCCTTGCTCAACCAGATCGGTTTCTTAGCCCTTGCCTTCTTGCTCTGGGCTTTGCAGCAGGTTTTGGTTGCCTCCACTATCCCCAGCTTTATGAGCTCCCACCTCTGGTTAGTGTCCATACTAGATTGAATTCTGGTCAGGTACCCTTTTACCACTCCCCCCATCCTCCCAAAGTTGGCCCTCCTGAAGTCCAGCACTATTGTGCCAGATTCCACTCCTTCCTTGCCCATATCCAATGTGAGCCATACTGAGCGGTGGTCACTCCCTGGCAGCGGTTCCTCCACTGTAAGTTCTCTCACAAAGTCCCCATTTGCCAGCACAAGGTCAAGGTGTTTCCTAACCTGGTTGGTTCACTGACCATTGCAGCGGAACCTGTCCTGGAAGGCATCCAGCAGTACCTGCTCCTTCTGTTCCTGGTTGTTGGGTACTCCAGTCCACTCCTGGCATGTTGAAGTCCCCCACAATCACCACACTACCCTTCTCGTAGGTCCTCCTGATCTGTCCCGCTAGTTCTCGCAGGTCTTCCTGATCTGTCCCGCCAGTTCCCTGTCTAACTCCTCTGTCTGAGATGGTGGCCTGTACACCACTCCCATTCTAAGAATCCTATTCTTGGAATCCTGGATTTGCATCCAAAGTGACTCTGTACTACCCTCCTCCCCTTCCTCCCTTACACACTTCAGTCCTTCCTTCACATATAGTGCCACCCCCCCTCCTTTCCCAATCACCCTGTCCCTACGAAATAATCTGTACCCTGGTACAGATAGGTCCCAGTAATTGTATTGGGTGGCCCATATTTCTGTGATGACTGCAATGTCCACCTCTCCCTCTGCCATGAGAACCTGTAACTCTGCAGTTTTCCTCCCAAGGCTCCTAGCATTAAGGGTAACCACCTTCCACCCCTCCCATCCTGCCCTCCTTTCCTAGCATCACCAACGGTACTTGCCATTTGTCCTTTGTCACTGTTATGGGGGGTAAGCTAATATGGTTTCCCAACCTGTGGACTCTGCATATCTCTTCCCCAACTGCCACCCCACTCCAGTTTAAATTCCTTCCTCTATGTACTCCTCCATCCTCTGTTTCAACACTTTCTTTCCCTCCTCACTCAAGTGTAGTCTGTCCTTAGCATAGAGACTACTGTCCTCCCAGGTCCTCCCCATCCCCCAAACAGCCCATACCCTTTAGCACAACACCAGGTTCTTAGCCATCCGTTAAATTCCTCTATTCTCAGCTTTCTTGTGCTTTCCTTTGACATGGGAAGTATCTCTGAAAAAGTAACTGATCTTCCTGCCCCCTCACATAATTGTGCTAGTTCCTCAAACCTCCTCTGGGCTGTATCTACTGTCTTGTCAGCCAGGTCATTTGTCCCAAGATGTATAATTAAATGAGGCTTGTCCCTACCTCTTCTAGCATATTTCAGAACAGACTGTCCCACCCTTTCCGCTGTCATTCCTGGCATGGCCTCCACCCAAATGTGACTATGCCTCTCCCCCTTGCTACCCCACCTAACTCCTCTTAGTACTGAGTCCCCCAGCACTAAGATTCCACCCCTCTTACTCTCTGCTTGCTTCCATTCATCTCCCTCTCTCATTTCCAGCTCCTCTTCTTCCTCCTGCATTATTTCCCCTTTTACCCTTTGCAATTCTCCCAGCAGAACTTCCCCGCTCCAGTTTGGTCCAGGCATTTATCAATTACTCCTCTAATTTCATCATTTCCCTCCTCCACCTTCTTCCTCTCTAGCAGTGCACAACTATTTTCTGAAGGCCCTTCACAAATGCCGCTCCCTCTCTCTTCATAGTAACCTGTTCTCTCCTTTCCACTCCATGACTTTTGCCACTTCTTCGCCTCCCCTCACAAGTCCCTATCTCCTCCTTCCATTTGTCTTTTGTCTCCTGACCTGGTTTCCCCGGCAATCGTTCTTCCTGGCCTGGGCCCCTTTGTCTCTGCTTCCCTTCTTCTGACCCTCTCCTCACCACTGTTGGCTTAAATCGCCCTCCCTCATCTCCCCTTCTTCCTCCCTCCAGTATTGGGCTAAACCCACCCCCAATCTGCCTTGCCTGTTTAGTTCCTCCTGCAGACCCTCAATCTCCTTTCTAAGTTTTTCTATGTGGTTGCACACTAAACATCCTCCCACACTCCAGGCAATTTTTAGAAAGATTGGTGCACACGCAGTTGTTGCAGCCTACCACCCTACCCATTGCTGACGTTTGCCTGGCGACCCCCACCCTTCCAGATGCAGGATACCAAACACTCCCCAAGTCTCCCTCTCCCTCCTCTATCAGTGCAAAGCATTTTCTTTATTTCCCTTACCTCCTTTGTTGCACACGTTTAGATATATTGAGCAACTGCTTTTTATATTCTTATCCACACTCAAAAACAGACTTTAAGTAGCGATTGCACAACCTTCTTCAAACTCCTACTCCTCCTTTCCCCAATGCAATATCAATGCGAAGAAGTAATAATGAAAGCTCCTAGATTTGCATTTACTTCCCTTCCACTGAGAGAGCAGTCACCTCTTCACTTGCTGCTGTTCCTTTCCTGGATGTCTGCTTTTGCTATGACAGGTGCATATCCTTTGCCTGTTTGAGGAAGTGATGTCAGAACCCCTGGTATAAAGGAAATAATGGACCAAGAGTGGGACCAGCCCAAGTCTTCCAGAAACAATCAGGTAGCTGAGGCCTCTGGTCAGACCACTAGCACACTTCCCCCACTCTGCACTCAAACTTTGCAGCTAGTGAAGCCAGCAACAATGAGTCACAATTCTACTCAAAGCCCCCAAAATAGGTTTGCTACCCAAAGAAACAGGACTCCAATTCAAACAGCTTCACCTACAACACATCAAAATAGGCTTGGAATTAGAAGATATATGTCTCCAATTCAAAGAAACAGACCCAGTTAAATCACACCAATTATGTTTTAAAACAGAAGAAATAGGTCTCTACAAATGCAGCCTGCCACACAGTGAATCAAACAAATGAGCCCACTTATAGCTACCAAAACAGGTTTCAAAATTCCAACAGCCCCAAACAATACCCTGCTAGCCCCTTAGTAGTAAGAAAGAAAGATTGTTCCGCCCCTATTAGTTGAGCGGTGACTTTCATTTATATAGAAATGTTTCTTAATTTCTGTAAAAACGGTATGAAAGTTAGCTCCATAGACTAGTATGGGGCACATCCTCGCACTCTCTCTGGGCACATGTCACAAGACATGGGAGCGTGGGGGTGGAGCAGACATACGAGAAGTGAATTACAGTTTAAAATTTTTACACAGAGGGGCTGTTACTGCCTCAGGCTAGTGTGCTATAAAGTCCTGTATAACATCTTACACCTTTACTTTAAGGGGGGGAGGCAGCCAGTTGGGTAGATTTGGAGGAGGAAAACCCGAGGGTGCAGCGCTCCACTTATCTAGGCCTGGAAGGAAGGAAGGAAGGAAGGAAGGAAAGCATATGCAGCGGTGGTAGGGAATAACCATATGCACTGGACACATTGGGGGGTGACATGCAGATTGAAGGCCAACGATGATGATACTCCTCTGGTACCTGTTGCCAGAAATCCAGAATTCTTTCCAGGACTGGGGGACAGGGGATTTGGTGCCTGATAGGACAAGGGAGTGAAGTGCTTGGGTGATCTATGCACAGGGGAGGGCATGAGGCATTTTGAGGCAATCTGGGAATGGTATGAGATCTCAGCAGTCCATCACGATAGATGCCGGCAGGTGAGGGCATTTGGGAATGGGCTAGGGTGGGAACACATAGCTTGCTCTCCTTTGTATGTTCTAGAGCAGACAATTTTTAGCTCATGGTTATTGCCTAAAGGGGTGATTGATATAGTAGCCAGACAAGATGGGGACAAATTACCAAATCTGTCCCTCAAGGTTAAAGTGTTATGGAAGACAGATTTGGGCCTGGACATTATGGAAAAAGCCAGATTTGGGCCTGGACATTATGGAAAAAGCCTGGGGGGACATAATGAGAACACTCATGAGGTTTGCTGCTGTGCATCATGTACAAAGAATCACAGTACAAGTTCATCTACAGGTTGTACTGCCACACCCTCCAAGTGTGGTTAATAGGTTCAGTCCCACCATTTCCCCCATCTGTGGGAGATGCAAAACAGCTAGGAGCACCTACTACCACTAATTTTGGGTGTGCCAGACATTCCAGCCTTTTTGGGCAGCAATAGCACCAGAGATAACTGGAATAATCGGCAGCCCAGTAGTATGCACCCCAATATCCATACTAGTCGGAATGGAAGACCTGGGTGAAGAGGGATGGGACCCTTATCTGAGGTGGGTTATAGTATTGTTAGCACTGGTCAGACAATGTGAGCAAAACACGTGGGTCTCTTATGTAGTCCCCACAGTGACACAGTGGAAGATGTTTGTTCTGCAGGCACTTGCTGTGGAATAGCTGACTGATGTGCTCAAGGGGAGGGAGGAATTGCAGGCACTTGCTATGGAATAGCTAATTTATGTGCTCGGGGGAGTGAGGAGTGAGGAACTGTTCCTGAGGAGCTGAGACAGTTGGCTCTCTGCCCGCTCGGAAGCCCTAGTCTTAAAGGAAGGAGCGATGTAGCACATCGCTCACTAGAGGACAGACATGGATTTTTGTTCTTGAGGTCATCTGGGACATACGGTATCACCTGAATTCCTGCTATGTAATGACTTGTTTACTCTGTAATGTATGTTATGTCTTTATTTGTAGGATACCGGTTGGTAGTAGTTGCTTTTCAGCGGGTTGATCTTTTTTTTTTTTTTTTTTAGTAGTACTTTATACTCCCCCTGCTCCCTGAGCCCCGCACCATTGGGAGTCGCTTATGGTGTCTGCCCTTTATTCTCTGCAACTACCTGGAGCCTGTGGGTGTTCCCCCATGGAGTCTTGGTTCTACCCGCAGGCAGGGATGAGGTGGGGCCTGCACACCCCGAGCTTCTGGTTTCATTGGGTCATCGCAGCAGCACAGGCAGGAGAGAGATGTGGGGTGAGCACCAGGTGCTACATTTTCCCAGTGCTCAGGGAGCCGATTTTCCACTGTTCTTTTTCGGGGTGTGACAGACGCCCAGACATTAAGGCAGTAGCACTGACATCTATCACGTCCCAACCCTTCAGAGTGGCTTTGGTGCTTGCTGTGCCTCCGACCTCCATTAGAGGCCAGTCAAGCACCAAGCTTTGTCCCCCCTCCCTCCCCAGAGAAGGCAAGCGGTCCTCGGACTTTCTAGCCTCCTTCTCCCGGCCCGCCCTCCGTCTCCCCAGGCACGTTCCCGAACCCAGGTCCACGGCATCGCAGGTCGGTGATCTTTTTTTTTTTTTTTGTCTTACATGTATCAAATAATGTATTGTCACATATATTCCATGTTTCCTTGTCCTTTATATTGTATTATGTGTATGGTTGAAAACAATAAAAATGTTATACAAAAACAGAAAAAAAATTTTTGAGGTCTGTTCGGGCCCTAGCTCTGAATGACCCTCAAAGAGAGCATGCCTGAGGCTCCTTTTGAAGGGGCAAAGTTGTGCAAATCCTTTTGCTCCCTGTCTGGGACAAGTACATTTTCTTGAAGGGCAAGTTCAAAACAAGAGCAAAGATTGAGGTACAAGTGCAAATTCAGCTACAGTCATGGTTGGACAAGTACTAGAAGTTTTTATTTTAACAGCCTTGCAGATGGGCTGTCGCTCTTACCATCCCCTTGATCAGGGATGAGGCTGTCTGCTGTAGCGGCACTTCCGGGGAGTACCCTATAAAACCCCCAAGGACGTGGTAATGGGGGCTGTCAGCCACCCCTTTCTTCTGACTCACTGCCTCCCCCTCTGTCTTCCTCATAGAGGACTTTGTTAGTGAGTAGGATCTCTGATTCTGTCACACTGGCAGAAAGTGTTGCAAACAGATGGGTCTTGGAAATCATCTAGCACAGATATGCCCTGGATTTGGTGTCACAACCGCCATTGCCTTGCCACTGTTATTCCAAGCATCCAGAGGTCCTGTAGGCTGAGATGCAAACTCTGCTGAACAAAAAAGCCAGTTGAGATAAATCACAGGTTCTTCTCCAGGTATTTCTTGGTGGCCAAGAAAATGGGGTTTCTGTGGCTTACACAAAATTTTTCATGCACTTTCAAGGGTCCCTCCTCACTGGTTCTGCACCCTGGATATGTAAGATACTTACCTGCACATCAAAATTGGGCAGTGCCACAGACCGTGAAAAACAGTGAATTATGCCAGTCTTCCTCCTTATTGCTTGGAAAGCGGGTGGCAACCTAAATAAACATAAGAAAGAAAACTTCCTGCACTCATTGCTTGAAAACTAACAAGTGAAGATAAAGTTACTTATTTAATTTAAATTACAGGAGCAAGACTGGAGGGGACAGACGCTCCACTGAACTTCAGCCTACACTAAATCTGCAGTATGGGCGGAGTGCTTAAAGATACATGACTCAGTTTACACTTATTTGAAGAAACCGTGACAAGTGTAAACTGAGTCATGTTTGGATTTCAGCAAAGCCTTCCACACCGTACCCCACAGAAGGCTGGTCAACAAGCTGGAAAGTATGGGGGTGGGGAACAAAATAGCTAGATGGGTAGAAAACAGATTGGCAGACAGAAGCCAGAGGGTGGTAGTAAATGGGGTGCACTCCAGGACAGAGCGAGTGATGAGCGGGGTCCCCCAGGTGTCAGTGCTAGATCCACTTCTTTTCAATATTTATATAAGTGATATAGCGGACGGACTGAAGGGTCGTGTGGCCCTTTTTGTGGATGATACGAAAATCTGCAATACGATAGACTCTGCAGGGGGTGTTGAAGACATGAGACATGACCTGAGGACACTGTAGGGGTGGGCGGAGACCTAACAACTAAAATTCAGTATCAAGAAGTGTGCAGTATTATGCCCCCGAAGTAATGCTCTGCCGTAGGCAGTATATCCCCGTAATCAAAGCCTTGAAATTTGCAGGGATCCGTTTCAGGACCCCTTACCCCTCAAAGCTAATTGTCCTCTTTCCTGAAGGGTCCCAAACCTTTAACAGTGCAGCGGAGGCGACTGGCGAGTTTAAAAGACGCAACATTGAGGTGCCTTTAAAGCAGAGACCACAAAAACCCTCAATTGCCACCAAATTAGCCCAGCAGCTTTGGAACAGTAGCCAGCGTGACTCAAGGAGAAAGCAAGGTCGAGACGCCATCCAGAGGATAACAAACACACTTAGAGCCCAGGACCAGCGGCCCGGCTCTGCACAGCATCTCCCGATGGACTGTAACCCCAGATCTCCACGCTGAGCCGTTCTTCCAGAATGGGGTGCCCTCCCCCCAACGACTCGGTGAGAACGCATTCAGTGGGAGTAGCCTGGCCCTTCTTGTGAGGGGAAACGTTACCGATCGCTAAGTGATTTCTTCCAGCTACACAGACCACACCTGCCAGAGACTCCTGCAGAGAGACTGAATAATGCTGCTAACTCAGATAAGTCCCAGTCAAAATTAATAATCTTTGTTTCAAATGCTTTTAACAAGTCTGTTTCTTCCTATTGCCTGGACTGCTACTAACCCATGACACCTGCTCCCCTGTCCACATTTCAGCGTCCTCGCTCCCAGGTGAGAATCTAAAAATATTCCAAGATCCCCAGCGCAGGAAGAGGGCTACTGGGCTATTGGAGAGCGTTGCCCTGGGTGTTATGGGATCTTAAGACTTTCTTTTTTCATTATCAGACTGGGACTCCTTTCTTCCCCCCTCCCCCAACTAACTCTGCTATCATCTAACTCTTGATGGGTGACTGCTGCGGAGGGGCGTGTGGAAGGTTTAATTGGGAGAATGGTGTTTAAAGTTTGCGTTATTAAACGTATCTGATGCAAAAGGGGTTCTAGAACTCATATGAACTGGTGAATGCCTTATGGCTCTCCCCCTCCGCCCCTCCCCCAAGTGTCTGGGAGGTCTGGGATGGAGTCGAACATGCCCCTTTTCTTTCCTGAGGGAGGAGCATGCGGACTCTGGGTTCAGGACTGGACCCCCCCCCCCCATGTAGGTGATGGATAACCATGCACTCCCAAGTAAAAGGATTTCTACTCCAGTCTGATTTTATCCCTCGCTTCTCACATGACTGCTTTCACACGCCCGTCCTTTGAAGAACAAGTCAGTTCAAATATGAAGGGTGAAGATGGTAGCTAGGACGTCCCAAAACCTTCAACTCATTCCCCCCCTTTTTCTCTCTGCTCTTGTCTCTTTCTAGTTCCCTGATTCCTCCCCCACCTGTCTCCTCCTCCCCCAACCCATCTCAGACATTGATAGTGTCGGAGGTCCCCGGATCCTACAGGGGACATAGAAGGTAGGCCTTGAGCCTTCTTCGGGTCATGGAAAATGACCAGTATGTTGGAAGCTCCACAGTCTCTTGGAGGTTTAGGCTAATGTTGATAGCCCTGTTGGCCCAAGAGTTCCCTGTGAGCCTCCTAGACATAGGGGTTATGTATTCCCTAAAGTTAACCATCTTATTACTATCTGTCATAATTTTTGACAGAAAAGTCAGCTGTTTAAGCCCACAGGTTTCTGTTATGGGCTATTGGCTGGTAGCAGGGATTTCCCCCTCATCAAGTTTAGAGGTTCAGTATTTACTATATTTTGCATATGTTACTGGGCAGGCTGGATCCCCCAGCCTAAAGTTACTAGTTAAAGGCCTTGAAAGGCCCTGAGAATGGTTGAGAGTTATTAATGTTTGTTTTTTCTTAAAGTTACTAGTTAGGTGGTTTAGGTTTTTTAGAATAGTCTTGGGCTCCCTACAGAGGGATCCTAACTTAGGTCACAGTCACATGGGTTTACTTTATTCGACAGAGGATGCAATTCAAATGTCATGCAACAGAAGGTTAACTTTGCTAGATGTGTTTTCACATCTTAAATGGCAGATAAACACCTGAAAGTATACTCATTGAATGCAAATGGACTGAGTAGCCCGATAAAAAGATCAAGAATTATATCACTAGTAAAGAAATCCACACCTGACATTGTGTACATGCAGGAAACGCACATGTCACCCGTGGAACACAAGAAACTAAAGGGAAGGGGTTTCACACAGGTCTTCTCTTCAGCGAGGGCGGGTGGTAGGAAAAGAGGGGTCGCCATATTAGTCTCGGGCCGCACTCCTTTTCGGATGGTAAAAGAATGGGCCGACCCTGAGGGCCGTTTGGTGGTAGTCCAGGGGACCCTGCAGGAGCAAGAGGTGACCTTGGCTAATATTTACCTCCCACCAGCCTCAAACATTCCAACGATCCGGCACCTGCTTTGCAAAGTAATTGAACTGACCAAGGGGACCCTAATTCTCGCTGGGGACTTCAACATCGTCCCAAACACATCTCTGGACTCCACCAGGGTTTCAGGGGGTAGACAGCCGACCCCACACAGGTTCTTCAAACAATTCATCGGAGAGGTTGGGTGGCTCAATGTATGGCGATCCCTACACCCCAGAGACAGAGGGTACTCCTATTACTCAGCGGTTCACGGGACTTACACAAGGATAGCCCACTGCTATACACAGAGGGACAGTCAGGACTCTATAATCACCTCTACATTGGGCACAATAGCACACACAGATCATGCACCACTAATAACCACCTGGAAGCTGGGCTTAGAGAGGAGCAATACCAGATGGAGATTTAACCCCACTCACATGAAGACTGACCAATTTAAAAATTTCCTCAAAGAGAAAATCACGGAAATTATCCAAGATAATGCCACCTAGGAAATTTCGCCCGCAATCCAGTGGGGCACCCTGAAGGCAGTCCTGAGGGGCCACTTGATTAAACACACATCCTTTCTGGCTAAGGAATGTAAAGAAAGACAAACACAACTGGAGCAGATATTACAATTCCTTCAGTTGGCCCACCAGCAAGGGGACCACTCAGTCCTGCCCCAGATTAAACAGACTAAAAAGGACCTGGATAATCTATGTATCCAACAAACTGAGGTAGCCTTGGCATACCTTCAGCAAAGATATGGTGTGATAGGCCCTCGAGCCTCGTGCCTTTTAGCATACTGTTTGCGTCAGCAGCGCAAAATGTCTACTATCACTGCAATAAAAGACCCAAATACAGGTCTGCACCATACTAGACTTAAAAATATAACCCAAGCCTTTTGCCAATATTACAAGTCCCTCTATACCATAGACCATACGCCCGACCCAACTCACTCCAGTGCCTTCCTGTCAGCCCTGAAACTTCCTAAACTGAATCAGGACCAGCAGAACAGCTTGATGATCCCGATCAGCTCCGAGGAACTGATGCTGGCCATCTCTAAATCTAAAACGCAGAAGGCACCAGGCCCTGACGGATTGGGGCAGAATTCTACAAGAGTACAGCACAGTCAATCTGCCAGCTACTGCGGAGTACCTTTAATGAAGTCCTTCTGGGAGAGGCCCCACCACCCAGTTGGTCATACACAACAATTTCGGCTATACCCAAACCAGACAAGGACCCCTTACAATGTGGCTCTTCTAGGCCAATCTCGGTACTTAACATGAACTACAAATATTTTATGTCCATCTTAGCCCGTAGGATGGATGCAATTCTCCCGACACTGATAAACCTTGATCAGACAGGGTTTGTGAGTTCCAGATCCACCTCAGACGATACTCGAAGAGCCTTGCATCTAGTGCATGTAATGCAAACTCGCCAGCAGTCCTTCTCAGCCTTGATGCTGAGAAGGCTTTTGATAGGGTGTCGTGGCCCTTTCTTTTCTCCACCCTCAACGTTATGGGGTTCCCGGCCTCCTTTGTGGCTATTCTTAGGGCAATTTATTCCTCCCCTCAGGCAGGCGTGAAGGTTTCAGGCCATCACTCTTGACCGTTTTCCTCTATACAGGGGAACACGTCAGGGTTGCCCCCTGTCCCCTGGTCTGTTTGCCATCTTCATTGAGCCCCTAGCCTAGGCAATTAGACTGTCACCCGGGATCTCGGGAGTCCAAATAGATGAAACAGAGCACCGCATAGCCCTCTATGCGGATTATGCCCTATTATACCTTACTAACCCCGTTCAGTCCGCTCCCTCAGTTTTTCAAATCCCGGAGGAATTTGGGGCGTACTCAGGCTACCGGCTTAACACTAGTAAGACTGACGCGCTTACTTTTCATTTTACATCACCCCACCCGAGACTCTCAAGAGGCGATACCCATTCTGGTGGGCGCTCTCCAAATTGAAATATCTGGGCTCTTTTCTCTCCCACATAGCCGAATATGCTCTGAATAATAACTTCCAACCCTTTACAGCATGGCTGAAGCACGATCTTGGGAGATGGGACGTCCTCCCTCTGAACATGATCCAGAGAATAGATGTGGTGAGGATGGTGATCCTCCCAAGGGCACTCTACTTATTTCCGAATGTCCCACTCAGTCTACCGAATAAACTATTTCATGTCTGGAACAAAGCTATTTCCAGATTTGTTTGGGCAGGCAGATGTCCCAGGATTACATTGAAAACTCTCTTCCTCCCTAGATGACAGGGAGGTCTCTCACTCCCAAATCTTAAACTATATTATTGGGTTTCACATCTGTCCTTTATAACGCACCGGCTTATAGGAATATCCCAGTCCCGCTGGAATGAAATTGAGGAGAGCATTCTCCCACAACATGATTACCAAAGGCTTATTATCTATAAAAACCCTCCCTTGCTGGGGCAGCTGACCCAGAACCCCTGGATTATACATCAGATTAAAGTCTGGTACTCAGCACGCAGATCCCTTAAGCTCTCCCCCTTTCTAGTGCTGATTTGCCCAATAGACCTTCTAGAGAATTTCCTCCCAGCTCTACAGGACCATACCTTTCGAGCATGGAGACATTCCCACCTCACGGTTTTTCTCAGCTTCTGGAATGGCCCTTTTTCAAGGATTTTGGGATACTTCGGTGGGAATTCCAGTTACACCAATCAGACTTTTTTTGGTTCCTACAACTAAGACATTATTATGAGGCTCTTCCTCAGGTTGTCCGCACCCTTGGGGAATGTCCACACTTGATCCAAGCACTCCAGCAAGCACTTAAAACCAAGAGCTTAACCCACCTCATTTCAGTTCTGTATAAATCCCTGATGGAAACGTCAGGTGGAAACATCGACGCTATAAGAGAGAAGTGGAATGGGGAGCTAGGTTCCCAAATAACCCCGCAACAGTGGGGCACAGTATGCCAATTCTCGGCGAGAATTACTTGTTCCCATACATGGAGGTTGTTTTCATGACAAATATTGATAAGATTTTTTCGGACTCCAGTAATAACAGCCCACTATAATAGCCTAGGTGCTGCAGTCTGCAGGCGTTAGTGTGGAGAAGGTAATCCCCCATCATTCCCACATTCTCTGGTTTTGTCCAAGGTTACAACCTTTCCTCCAAGGTCTGTGGGAGGAATTTGAGGGGCTGTTCGGATTGCTGCCCCCCTTTACAGGGGAGTTCTTTGTCCTACATGTGCTGCCACAGGACTTCCGAAACCCCCACTACCAGTATTTGTTGGGGTTTGCCTGCTCGCAACGAAAAAGGCTATTACTAGACGCTGGCTTACTGCAGTGATCCCTTCGGTCCTGGAGTGGAGAGAAATAGTCAGTCGCATATACAGATCTGAGAAGATCACATACAGCCTAAATGATAGGGCAGAGGCCTGTTCCATCAAGTGGAATAGATGGATTTTATATATTATATCCAAGGACCCATGCTTTGTCCCTAAACACATACTCCACTTCATTTAGACTTTGGGAATATACTGAAGGGTGAACTCCAGAAGAAAAAGAGCCAAAGTAGGGAATGAGAGGAGGGTTCAGAGAATAGAAGTACAGGGTTAAGAAGTATGGATAGGGGGAACCCTAAGTTCGAGCTTACTTAGGACATAAAACCATGATTTCATATGAACCTAAAGTTGCATGTATGATGAATGATACTGCCCCATTATATGAACTGTAACCTTGTCAACGTAATCAATTACAGTAATGTAAATTGTGACTGAAAAATGGCAAAATCTTTTAATAAAGTCTATATTGGGAAAAAAAAAAGAAGTGTGCAGTTATGCACCTGGGGCACAGAAACCCAATGGCAGGATACACGCTGGGGGGTCAGGGTTACGGAACAAGAGAGAATCTGGGGATAGTAGTCTCCAGTGACCTCAAGGTGGGGAAGCAGTGTACCAGGGTGGTAGGGAGGGTGTACGTGATACTGGCAAGTATAGGCAGAGGAATCACTAGCAGAAGGAGGGAGGTCCTGATGCCCCTGTACCAAGCCATGGTGAGACTGCACCTCGAATATGGAGTCCAATTTTGGAGGCCATACCTGCATAAAGACAGGATTGAAAGGGTTCAGAGAAGAGCAACCAAGATGGTGTAAGGGATGAAGGGCAAGCCATATGAATAGAGATGTAAGGTAATTGCGGCTGTACACATTGGAGACTAGAAGGGAGAGAGGGGACATGATAGAGACCTTTAAATACGTCAGAGGGGTAAACAAAGTGGACCCGGGGCGATTATTTCACAAGAAGGTAGGCACCATAACAAGGGGGCATGGTCTGAGACTACGGGGGGGAAACTAGAGAGGTAACGTGAGAGGACAGTTCTTCATTGAGAGGGTGATGGAGGCCTGGAACAGGCTTTCAGAGGAGGAGGTGGGGTCCGAGACTGTATCGGGTTTCAAGCAAGCATGGGACTGGCACATTGTCTTTTATAGTGTATGGTAGCATGAAGTGCAAAAAAACTGAAGCGGGTACCTTATCTAAAAGTAAATTAAGTCACTGTGGGTCAGGTTCTTACCTACACTGCCATTTTGGCGAGGCAATTGCTTCCTGTACCACACATTCCCAGAGCAATTCCTGTTGTTATACCATCGATGTGACGGACCATCGATGGGTTAACAAAAAAGTGACATCGCATCGATGGTATAACATAGAGGACAGTATATGGGCAGCAGTGAACAACAACAGTGTTGTTCACGTCGAGAGGTTGTCATGACAACCGTTGAAACCTTGAGAGCGAAGCTCGAGAGGTTTGAAGGTGTCATGACACCTCGAGAAGTAAACGGCACTGTTGTTCTCTGTTTCCCATACACTGTATTTTATAGTGTATGGGCAAAGTAACGAGAAAAAAACTTGTGATTTGGCTGTGATGTCGGGGAACCACCCCGCCGAGCCCGAGTCGGTGACAACACTCCTCCACATTTTAAATTAAATAATTGGGCTCTGCTGTGTGCCGGCTAAGATATTAACAAAACGACACTTACTTTTACATTAGGACGTCCACCAGTGCCTACGCTGGAAGTACACTGCCCATTTTTTCGCGTTAATGAATCATGAAGCCCATTACGCGCAGACGTTGTGAAATCTGTTGTACCATTGATGTGGTGTACTCACGGTGGTACAACAACATCGTGACGTCACATCAATGGTACAGCAACACTAGGGAAAGCTAGATTTTTAATGAATACAACGTTGTAACATACATTATAATGCTGGTAAATGATAGTCTGGTAGATAACGTTCTACCATACATTACAAATAAATAATTTTATACTTGTATTATAATTTTAAATCCAAAAAGATTTATGTGACTAAAATAGAGCTAGGTTTTCTGACCATACTTTTTTTTTTTTCAATGGTACACTTTTTATTGAAATTTTTTCAAACCACAGTACCAACAATATAGTGTAGTGCATAATGGCAACAGTCACATTAAATCTCTGTTGACATGTGGAAGTGATGAGACTGATTCATTTAAAGTTGCAGTATTTGTTCGCAAAAAATTTTGTCCTGTAGTTTGTTTGTTTTTTAGCAAAAATGTATTTCTGACATCGTAAGATTCATGCTTGTGTATTTGTTTCTTTCCTCAGATGTTAATACTGCTTTTGCAGCGAATTTTGTAATTAATGATTCACATCATTAAAGATGGCCACAAATCAGAATTTTTAAAAATCTCTTCCACTGTACTTAACCATTGAATGTACATCTTAAAGTCATACTTTTGATGTATTAGGATGGTGCTACCACATGATTCTGATGACATAAACAGCACAACATTGTGCCAAGATAATTTTTTTCATGGCAGGCATGGCATGAGAGTGTGAACTTTTAAAAACTTCAAAATTCTGTATTTTGGTTCAGGAATGAAAGAAAACAAAAAGAAAACTGTGTATCTTGATATTTTTGCCAGACAAACTATTTACTGGAAAAAAAATACTTAGTTACTAACAAAAAGTACTGCCTTGAGTGTAGTTGGATTTAAAAGATCCGGTGATCAAGGTTAGAAAATTTGAAAGAAAAGCAAATATTATATGAGTACTTAATTTAGGGTATTTTCCTGCTGCAGGGGGTATGCTTAACTTTTTTGGCTAGTCAGCAGGGAAAGCAGGGTTGCTGTCACGCTGATGACTGAACTTTCCAGTAGCTACAATGGGAACGCTTTCTTTGAGGGACTGCAACATCCTGTAGTTTCTTCCAGTGCCCTCATCCAAACGTTAGTTTTCAAGCTCCATAAAACGAACTGGCCACATTGGGCAATCTGTAGGTTAGTCACACTACCCTGAAACAGTCTTGCCTATTTACTGGCCCAGCAAAACATTATTGACATTATCCCTGTTAACCTGCCTGTACCACAGAACTGTCTTTCAAAACCATTCCTACAGTCATTTTCAGGGTTTTAAAAGCTGAAATAGCATGGCAAAACACTATGCAAAACAGAAGGGCATGCTAACTTTTTTCAAAAATGCGTAGCAGTAGACTGCTAGCCATTTTTTTCAGCGAGTCGGCACAGTAGACAAAAATTAAAATTAATTAAAATTATATGTATTTTTAAATTTTGCTAACCATTCTGTGCCAAGTGGTATGCATTTTTACAGCTGATTAGCACTTTCACGTGTGAAACTGCTAATCATTTTTTTTGGCTTATTTATTACCCTGATTTTAGTTAAACAAATTTAGTGGATTATACCTGAAATAAGGAGTGAGCTGAACAGTTACAGCCAAAAGCAGGGGAGTCCCCTCAAAGATGTGGTAGACAGACGGATAGGCAATTCGGTCTACAAAGCTTTCCAAGCATTAGCAGCATCTCTGAAATTGGGTTTGGCCTGCCTGTTTTCAGCAAGTGAAGCAGTGCCCTGAACGACATTGATTGCTTTCGATTTGATGAAGGCAGCTGAAAACAATGGCCCTTTTCTGAACTGGCTGCTCATGTATCTCTCGGAACAGCAGTCTGCTTGCCTCATGAACATCTGCACCTCCCTCAAGGCAATCACTACTGATGTTCCTCAAGGCTTCATTTTTGGGCCTTCTTTTGCTAATTCTCTATATGGCTCTGCTGTCAAATATCACTTCTCACGGCCTGTTTCACCGTAGCTACACAGGCATCAAGTGTATACTTCTGTCACTAATTCCCTACAGTGCACTCTTATTGGTCTGTCCCATTGTTTAAATGACATTAAGTCCTGGATGACCTCAAATTCCCTTAGAGTAACACTGAGTTATTAGTCATTGACTCCGGAGCCAAGATTAAATTACCTAAATCATTCCATTTTAAATCTTGGTTCCTTTCATTACACCCAGTTTATGTATCCTTAAACTTGGGAGTCAAACTTGAGCTGATGCTCCAACTGGACAGGCATATCAACAGCATGGTCAAAACTGCTTTTTATCATCTCTAGAATTTTGCCAGAATTTGCTTCTGTTTGAAGCAAGACACAGCTACAACATATATTCAGTCATTTGCTGTTTCTCAGATTAATTATTGCAATTTATTTCTGGCTAGTTTAGAACCTTCCAACAAAACCCAGTATCTTTATCTTTTCCAGAACACTGCTGCTGATTACTCATTGGCACCAATAAATCATAGCATATCGCACCTGTTTGTGCTGTTCTTCATTGGTTACCTAACAATGTATTTTTTTTTTTTTTTTTTTTGTTCTTTGGTAACCGGGTAAGGCCCAGTAGTCCCAGTGCCTGTTTTCAGGGGTGATACGGGAGCACTGGGGAGGTTAAGTGACTTGCTCAGAGTCACACAGTATGGAAGTGGAGGCTGTGGGAATCGAACCCAGGTTTACTGGACATACCAAGCTCATTACTCTAACATGTAAGGTATACATAACATTCTCTTAATGGTCATTAAATAGCTTCATGGCTTGGTTCCCAAGTGTGTCTGTTCCCTGCTTACACAATCATGCTCTGGTCGCAAGTTACTCTTCTTAGACTATATCTTTTGGCCATCCCGCTTATCAGACTGGACACCTCTATGTTGAGTTTAACTGTCTCTGCTTCTTTGACTTTTTTTTTTTTTAAGTGCTCTAAAAATAAAGATTATTATTCGTGAAATAGACATCATAGATAAAATACAACTAGTATGCTTAGCAGCGATGTACAGAGCAGATGTCTCCGAAGATGCCATTTGATGCGCGGCAAAGACTGTGTTTTACCAGACCTCAGTGAGAGGAAACCTCTGGCTGGCTGCCAGGCATGCTGGTGCTTCTTCTAAGATACACCCGGAAAATCTGCAGTATGGAGGATCTTTCCTTTTTAGGCAGCACTAGAAAAGGAGGTCAAGGACTGAAGAGTTGCAGTGAAGGCTCGCCTTCTACAGTCAGTGTTATTGGCTCAGCAGGTTGCACACCCACCTCTGAGGCCAGAAGATCGAAAGGTTGTGGGTTCTAGCCCCACACCAGGCACTTGGGGTAAATCCCAGTACAGACACTGTAGTGCATCATGAGGGGGATACTGCACACCTGAGGTGCTGTCTTTCAGATGAGATATTAAGCCGAGGTGCCTTCTGCCTGTTCTGGTGGTTGTTCAGGTGAATGTTAAAGATCCCATGGCACTTTTTTTTTTTTTTTATATAATTTATTTTTATTAAAAGAGACAAGTTACAGAATTCAATAAATGCCATTATATATTTGCAAAAGCTGTATATCTTAGAGGAATAAGTATGACTATATGGCATTCAGCTATTTCAAAATACTTTTTGCACTACATTCAGTGCTAAACCAATTTAAATATGATTCAGATCTACCCTTACCCGTTAAAGGCAGGCAGCTAACCAACTCCCCAGGATCATTCCCACAACTAACCCCCCCCCCCACAGAACAAATTCTGATCCTGGGAAGACATATGCAACACCCATCTACGCCATTTTATTTAGAAGGGGGGCAATTTATTTTGTAATTTTGCAATTAAATGTTCTGATTTATAAATCTCCTTGATTATATGTCGCCAATCCCTTACTGAAGGAATCAGGGGCATCATCCATCTGCGAGTTATCGCCTTTCTGGCGACAAGTCCATATACTGGGAGCAAAGTGCGGTCCCAACGTGGTCTGCGAGAAGGATAAATTGAAAGGACCACTATTTCTGATATCAATTCTGTGTTTTCCCCCAAACAGTCTCCCCACTCGATCTGTAACATACACCAAAACGGACTCAGTCTGGGGCAAAACCAGAAAACATTGCGCAAGTTAGCTAGCTGACAGTTACAACCCCTCCAGCAGGTGCCAAATGACGCCGGAAGATATTTTGTTAATATCGCTGGGAATCGAAAGTATCGTGACTGGAATTTCCATGCTAACTCCCTACATATGTTGGAAGAGGTAATCTTTATAGCTTTCAAAGTTGCCTCCTGCCAGACCTAGAAGGGATCCTGCAAGTCCAGGCCTCTAGCACTGAAAACGAAGAGTCACCCAAAGCATTTATATATAGTCTGAGCATTTTATATATGTGACCAATTAGATTCTCCCAGGAATTGCCTTCCAGGGTATCTTTGAATAAAATCCAGAAAGATGGGGGAGAGGAAGGAGGGGACATGACAAAATGTCTCCCTATCGCAGAATATAATTTCAAACAACATGAAGTCTTGCTGTATTCTGACTGTTGCAGTTAGGTCCTGCCTTTCAACTGCCCTGGAGAACAAAGAGTTAACTTTCCATGGCCAGCATGGAACGTTCGGCGCGAGCTTGGTTGAAGCCCCTGTCTGCTGTTGTTTAAACTCCAACCGTCAGATTCTTTACTCCGCCACACTGAACAGTAGCTCCAGAGATTTCTCCTTTGCTCGGTTCAAAAAAAGTCGGTTAAAGTGTCATTTTTCGCTCGGTTCTACCGAATTTCTGCTACTGAATCTGTCGGTTTAAGTCTCTGTCTGTGGTACCGTGAGTACTAGATAGGCTTTACATTTAGTTTCTGTGTGGAACTTGTAAATTTACGTATCCGGTTCAGCTGAACCGATCAGTTTAATTTTAAAAAGTTTGTAATTGCCAGGGGTGTGGTAACTAGTCCATTATCGGTTCTAAAAAAAAAAAGTTTTATTACGCTTTTTCCAAGACCCAAACACAGTCAGGAACCGATAGGAGTCTTGCCCATGGATTATGGAAAAAGGATAAGTTTTGGATAGGTTGGCTATGTCTGAGAAACCCAAGAAAATACTGGGCCCACTGGGTTTCAATACTGCAGTGTGTGTGGGAAGCCTTTGTTAAGGCTGAACCCACACCACCTGTGTTTATTGTCTGGGGTTTGACCACCTCGATTCAGACTGCCAAATTTATAAGAATTTTCCCAAAGCTACCCTGGATAAGAGAGTAGGTAGACTGAGGGAAAGGGAGGCCGGGAAGTCCACTGACCCGGATGGCCAGCCCGGTTCGGTTCCGACCGAACCAGAAGGAGTGACCTCCGACTAGGGCGAAACTTCTTCGGGCAATAGGAGAGCCAATTCTGAGGAGTTGGTTCCGGTTAAAAGAAAGAGAAAAGATAAATCATCTGGTTTGGATCCAGAAATTCACACTCCGACCGCTGATGAGATAGCCAAAGCGATAAGAATAGTGCAATCACTAACTTCGGTTCCGGCCGAACCGGCAGCATCTGGCAGGGGCTCGGTTCGGTCAATTCCCCCGGTTCCGGATTACACTTCAGAAGAATTTTATGAACCGGAGGAGGAGGAGGGAGCGTATGAGGATGATGATGGTGATTATGAAAGTCTGGATGTGCCTATTGACCCGGACATCTCCCCAGACAGACCTTCATGTGTTTCTCCTCCTCCTAGGCTTTCTGAGTCCCCTTCCCACTTTATGTTTTACAGAAAAGTGGCTGAAACCCTCCAGCTTCCAATGGAAAAGCAGTAGAGGATCAGGAGGGGCCTGATTTTGTTGAAATGATGGACATCCCAGAGTCCATGAGACGGTCTATTCCCCTCCATAAATCTTTTGGGAAATAGACAAATAAAATTCTTAAGACTCCTAACTCCATACCTCCTGTGGACAGATGAATGGACAAGAGGTACACCCTTTCAGGCTCGGACACAGAGTTCCTTTCTCAGCAATGCAGCCATGTTGGGGTAGTGTAGGCTGCTGCCTGTGATAAGGCAAATATTCCCTTGGCATCACACCCCCCAGATAAGGACTCCAGGAGGATTGATGCCTTGGGAGAGAAACAGTACATGGCAGCATCTTTGGGACTCAGACAGGCTAACTATATGGCCTACACAGCTAGATACCAGAAGTCCAGGTGGGACACTGTGCTGGCTCTGGCTAAACAGGCCCCTGACCAGCTTGCCAAGGAGCTGGAGCGGGTGGCTGCAGAAGGGATTGAGGCATCCAAGGTGCAGTTTCATGCTGCTGTGGACTCCAATTATGTTTCATCAAGAGTCATGGCTACATCTGTGGCCCTTCGGAGGATGGCTTGGCTCAGATGTACTAGCCTATCACAGGATACCCAGGCTAAGACCATGGATTTCCCTGTCATTGGTAATTCTCTGTTTGGGGAGCAGACAGAGAACTACATGAAAAAGATGGACGAGTACAGGACCACCTACAGGAGTGCTCAGGCCAATGAAAGGCAAGCCACTCCTCAAAGGCAGCAGTCTAGGGGCAGGGGCGGGCCTTTTCAAAGGCCTTTTTACCAAGCCCAGGCCTCCTCATCTTCTTATGCTCAGAGGGGGTTCTTCAGAGGGAGAATGAGCAGGCCTGCTTCCACCCCTCAGCCTAAAGCCCCTACCAAGCAGACACCCTGATGGGTCTGCCCGGGCCAGTTCTCCAATACCTGTAGGGGGGCAGGCTGGCTTACTTTGTCCAGGACTGGAAGTCTCTGACATCAGACAAGTGGGTCCTGGAAGTAGTAAGCCAGGGACTGGTTCTCGGCTTCAAAAAATGTTCCCAAGATGAGAACCAGATCCTTTCCACCTGCAAATCCATCAGAGACCCTTGCCCTAGAGGCAGCGGTTTCTTCCCTCCTGGCTCTCAGAGCCATAGAGAGGGTTCCTACCCTACACAAGGGCAAAGGATTGTACTCCAGATACTTCCTAACCCCCAAAAAAACAGGAGAATGGTGGCCCATCCTGGATCTAAGATATCTGAACAAACACCTTTTAAAACCAAAGTTCAAAATGGTGACTCTGGGAATAATTCTGCCCTTTCTAAGGCCAGGGGACTGGCTAGCCTCCCTGGACCTCAAAGTTGCCTATTTTCATATTCCCATCAGGTGCTCCCACAGAAAGTACCTCCGGTTCGAGTTGCCCTCAGGCCACTATCAGTTCAGAGCAATGCCCTTTGGCCTAACATCAGCCCCAAGGGTGTTCACGAAGTGCCTGGCAGTAGTGGTTGCTTTCCTAAGGAGAAAAAAGATCTCCATCTTTCCATACTTGGACGACTGGCTCATGGTGGGTCAGTCTCCAGACCAAGTCAAGTCACATCTGCAAATAACTCAGCAAGTGCTTACTTCCTTAGGATTCCTCCTCAACCTTCCAAAGTCGGTTCTTGAGCCAGTACAGCTCCTCACCTTCATAGGGCCGGAGCTGGATACAATAAGGGCAAGAGCCTTCCTTCTCCTGGACAGGATAAGTACCTTTATGGAACTGGCCTCTTCATTCACCCTTCAGGTGTCTCGACCAGCAAGGCATTTCCTGCAGCTTCTGGGCCACATGGCAGCCTCTACAGCAGTGGTCCAGGGAGCAAGATTTCAGATGAGGGACATTCAGTTCCACTTAAGAGCCTTCTGGTCCCAAAGAAAGGATTCCCTTACCAAACTAGACCCAGTGACTCGAACTCTGATCCTGGCTTTGCAGTGGTGGCAGGATCAGGACAATTTGAGGCAAAGAGTTCCTTTTGTCACTCAGTCTCATTCAGTGATACTCACCACAGATGCCTCCCTGCTGGGCTGGGGAGCCCACCTGGGGGATCTTACCACCCAAGGGCTGTGGTCACCTCAAGAATCTCTGCTTCACATCAGTCTCTTGGAACTCAGAGCAGTGTTTCTGGCACTGCAAGCCTTTTCTAAATCTGTACAGAACAAGGTGGTCCAGATCAGAACAGACAATACCACCACACTGTGGTACATCAACAAGCAAGGAGGCACTCTGTCTATGGCCTTGTGCACAGAAGCAATGAAGTTGTGGTCCCTGGTCTATTCCCTGCAGACCTCTCTGACAGCAGTTCACCTCCTAGGGAAGGACGATGTTCTAGCAGATGCTCTCAGCAGGATATCCCAGGGCCATCACGAATGGACCCTAGATCCCCTAGTTTTGAAAGTGATTTTCTCGAGATGGGGCACTCCACAGATAGATCTTTTTGCAGCCCCAGGCAATCACCAACTTCCTCTCTTTTGTTGCAGAGCCCCAGTCTTGGGCTCAGTCCCCCTTTATGCTCTGATTCTGAATTGGGAGGGGAAATTTCTGTATGCTTTTCCCCCTTTCCCTCTCCTGTTCAAGGTGTTAGTCAAGATCAGGTCACAACCATGCAAAGTGATTCTGATTGCTCCAGATTGGGCCAGACAGCCCTGGTGCCCCCTGTTGCTGTCCTTAGCAGTCCACCTTCCCCTGTCTCTTCCCAGGAACTACAACCTGTTGACATCCTCTCAGGGGAGGATTTGGTATCCGAACTTCAAGTCTCTCAATCTCAAGGCATGGCTCTTGAAGAGTTAGAGTTTGCTGATATGCACCTTTCTCAAGGGGTTCTGGATATCCTTAAGGCTTCTCGAAAGCCTTCCACGAGAAAGACTTACAACTGCAAATGGAAAAGGTTCACTATTTGGTGCTCTAATAAGCATATTTCTCCAGAATATGCTGGGTTGCCTACAGTTCTGGACTATGGTCCATCTTAATGGCTTGGGACTTAGGCCAGCTACACCTAAAGTGCATTTGGCAGCTGTTTCTGCCTTCTTGTCAGCAGGCAAGCCCTCTCCTCTCTCAGCCCATCCTGTGTTTTGTAAGTTCTTCAAGGGATTGCTGCACACCAATCCCCCCTTTAGGGACCCTGCTCCTGCTTGGGACCTTAATGTTTGCATTGCTCAGCTTATGCAACCATCCTTTGAGCCTTTGTCCTCTGCAGAGCTTAAGTACTTAACTTGGAAAACTGTGTTTATGGTAGCCATTACCTCTGCCAGGCGTATCAGTGAATTGCAAGCCCTGTCAGTGGAGCCTGATTTCATCTCTTTCCATAGAGATAAAGTGGTCCTAAGAACGAACAGGAAGTTTTTGCCTAAGGTGGTTTCAGATTTCCACCTTAACCAGTCTATGTCTCTCCCCGTTTTCTTCACTTACCATTCCTCCTCTGGAGAGAGGAGGCTGCACAGCTTGGATGTTAAAAGGGCCCTCAGTTCACAGGCTTTATATGGCAAGGGAAAAAGCCCAGAATCAGTCTGGCGAGGCTCAAGGCGGATAGGGGTGGAGGAGGCCTTGGCTTCCCAGATCTAGATGCATACTACAAGGCAGTACAACTCCGAGGGGTGGCAGACTGGGTACATAGGCCTGCAGTGGCCAGCTGGGTTGGGCTAGAACAAGAGGGTAATCCAGGGAGACTCACAGCATATCTCCATAGCAAGGGATTGCGTGCATTTAGAGAGCTGGGTAATGGTAACCCATTAGTTAGGGTGACATTAGAGGCCTGGGATCACCTTTGGTGGAGAAAAGGATTAGTTCAGAGGGAGACTATACTACTCCCGATTGTGAGAAACCCTTTCTTTGCCCCTGGGATGGAAGACAGGGGATTTCTAGAATGGGAAAGGAGAGGAGTGGTTTGTCTAGGGGCCCTACTGGAGAAAGGGGAGTTCCGTGAATTTAGTGAAGTTAGGCGAGTGCTAGGAATAGGAGCCACTCATCTATATCAGTATCTACAGGTGAAGACATATGTGGGGAGACTGGGCATGTGCGGAAGGGAGGGTCTACTCTCAAGTAGGATTGAGCAGGTAATATACCAGGCTAGGAAGGACCAAAAAGGGTTAGTAGGGAAAATAGCTAAACTAGAGAAGCAGAGTTTACCAGACCTGACGGGTCCCACAAAGGTACGCTGGGAAGGGGATTTGGGGTTGCAGATATCAGGAGAGAACTGGGCGCTGATGTTGGGCATGCCAGAAGGAATTATGATTTGCAACAAATTTAAAGAAGCTTTTTACATATTTTTGCACAGAATATACTGGCCGCCGGTCATGGTGCATAGGGTGCACCCTGCTGTTTCACCGAATTGTAGAAGGTGTGGCAGAGGGTTGGATACCTTCTTACATTGTTTCTGGACATGTCCAGTCTTGGTGAATTTCTGGAGGGGGGTAGTTCAGGAGGTTAATAAAGGGATGGGGGCCGACTGACTCGAGACCCGCTGGTGTGTCTATTTGGGGTAGAAAGAATTGAAGGGGAAGAGGATTGGCAACTACTACCCAGATGGGCAAGGGTGGTGTTTCTGCTGGCTAGGCATTGCATACAGAACACCTGGGTGAATGGAAAGGGACCCACATTGGTAGACTGGAGAAGGTTGGTATTACGCTCGTTAGCTCTGGAGAGACTCACGTGGTCAGAGATAAGGAGGAGAGGTTCTTGAGAGATTGGGCGCCTTTCTTAGCAACCCGGAGTGTGTCCGAAAGCCTAATGCTCCGTGTGGGGTTGAATATTTAGGCCTAGAAGGCTGGATAGGGGCTAGAATACATCTCTCATAGTTGGGGGTGAGGGGAAAATTTAAAATTCAAAATTAAAATTAACAGTCAGTACAGGAGTTGGAAGATGGGTGTGGGCCTGGCTGGTTAGCATAATACAGCATAATACAAATGGGTAATGGGGCGGGGGATTGCTCTCTGTACCCCCTTACTGATGGGGACAATTAGCTAGGGGTAGTTAACTATGAGTTAGTCAGTGGGATATATCTGCACGCTCGACTGCACTTTTGTAAGTGAAATACATGTGATAAATTAATGATGTAACTGGGTTTGTATGTATGTATGTATTGTAGGTATTGTGTGTTCTGCAGTTGTGTGTGTTCTGCATTGTATGTAGTTTTCAGTAGTCTATGTGATTGAAAATTTTCAATAAACAGAATATACAAAAAAAAAAAAGGTCCCTCAGCTACTACATAGAGCGCACCAAGGGTCACAGGTTTGAGTCCCTCCAGTTGTTCCTCACATAGGGAGAGGTCGGTAAAGGCAAACCTGCCACTAAGAGGTCTATTGCCAGGTGGATCGTCTCTTGTATACAATTCTGCTATGAAAAGCTGGGTAGAACTCCACCCTCAGGCCTGAGGGCTCATTCCACAAGAGGTACAGCTGCTTCCCTGGCTGCTGCCAGGGATATTCCTATCTTAGAAATTTGTCAAGCAGCCACCTGGAAAACAGTCCATACATTCACCAAGCATTACTCTCTGGATATCCAGGCTAGGAGTGATGATTGGTTTGGCACAGCAGTACTTCAGAGCCTATTCCCAAAGTAGGTTCTGTCCCTCCTTCACGGAGGTACTGCTTGGTAGTCTGCAATAGTCAGAATACAGCAAAACTTCATGTTGTTTGAAGAAAAAATTACTCACCTTAGTAATGTTGTTTCTTCTAATGGAGTCTTGCTGTATTCTGACCTCCCCCGCCTCCCTCTCAGAACCTGTTTTTTGGGATGTGGGTGGGCAGAAGCAGTGTTGGTACCCTAGGGGTGCCCCTTTTTCACCCTCCTTTATTTTGGGTGTGTGTTGTGTTTTGTTTTTTGGGTTTCCTGACTTGAGTCTTTGCTTTGAAACCAAAAAAACCTTTTTAATAAATTTAGTTGCCAGTTGGCTAGTGTTGAGTTTTACAGTTTCCACACAGAACTTCTAGTGAGTATTGCTCGTAAAGATCTGACAGTTGGAGTTTAAACAACAGCAGACAGGGGCTTCAACCGAGCTCGCGCTGAATGTTCCATGATGGCCATGGAAAGTTAACTCTTTGTTCTCCGGGGCAGTTGAAAGGCAGGACCTAACTGCAATAATCAGAATACGGCAAGACTCCATTAGAAGAAACAACATTACTAAGGTGAGTAATTTTTTCTTCTCACCTGAGTGTACCGGAATAGGTCTCTGTCTGGGAGAGAGAATGTATTTTGGAGATCTGGAAAAGAGCGAATTCCTATATTATTAAGGAACTGGCAAAAATAATTAAGGCCCAGTCTCCTCCAGGAATGAAAAGTAGCATCTATACTAGCAGGGAGAAAATTTTCATCAGCCGAAATCAGTGTATATATAAAAAAAAAAAAATTTGTTTTAATGCTTTATGTTGTTTAACCCAATGCCATATCTTCAGGATCTGTACTGTACTGTAAATACGGTATAATCCCTCATAGGAGGGGAACGCGCCCTGGAGGCAAAAATTACTCTCTTGATGTCATATAGGTCATTAATTAGAAATTTGATATCTTTCCAAATGCGGGAAGTTGCAGATGAGAGCCAGATTATTAAAATTTTTAGAAAGGTGGCTGTTGCATACAAGCTTAAGTTTGGGAGGTTTACCCCTCCTTGATCCAGGGATGAGCAAAGCAATGAAAATCGTATTCTTGGTCTCTGACCTTCCCATATGAAGGAAGAAATAATTTTATTCCATGATTTAAAATAATAATTAGCTGGGAAGAGTGGGACATTCGGAAAAAAGTATAGTAATCTGGGGAATATATTTTGTCGAATTTTCTGTACGCTGTAAAAAGGTTAACATTAGCCTCCCCCACCTTTTTAAATCCTCCTGAATCTGAATGGCAAGTGGTTCATAATTTACCAATTCCAAATGTAACATATTAATTGGAATATGTATTCCAAGATACTTTATATTGGTGCATCTCCATTTCAAGGGGAAAGAATTTCTCAGTGTGCTAGAAGGTTGCAAGTAAAACATTAAGGCTTCAGTTTTGGAAATATTTAGTTTAAAATTGGCTAGTCTTTCGTATTCCTGAAGAATTTCCCATGTGGCAGGTATAGACGATTCTGGAGAGAGAAGGGTGAGAAGGACATCATCCGCAAATAGGGAAACCTTATAGTTCTTCTGTCCCAAGGGAATACTCTCAATTCGAAGATCGGAACGCAAAGCTATTGCTAAAGGCTCAATATACTCCCTGTCTATGGCCCTGGCGCAACCGGATGGGAGGGGAGAGGGCCCGTTAATCCTTATAAAGGCTCTCAGTTGATCATATAGGTTCTGGAGCCAAGCAAGAAAAGAATTGGGGAATGACAGGGCCTCAAGAGCATCCCAAAGGAAACTCCATAAGACCCTGTCTGAAGCTTTTTCAGCATCCAAGTTTCCCATGCATGTCTTGAAAAGCTTAGGGCAGTTTCCCCAATGTGCTGACCAACTGTCCCCCATTCACTAAAAATACCACCAACCGATTAATCTGGTTTAGTTTTAGTTGGCTACCATCAGTAACCTCCCCCCCCTCCCCGGTCGCCCCTGAAAAAAGGACATTTAGTCTCAGATGGCCTACCTGGTCAACAAAATTCAATAAATCAGCAAAACAAATATACAGTCCAAAAGCAAAAAAAGAGAACTGGTTTGACTTTAAGGAGCCTTTCTCCATCATCCCTATATTCTTCCATTCTGTGAGCTGTAACATACTGGGGAACAGCTTCCCTGGCAGGAAACTGAGGCACAAAATTCATTACTTCCAATAGCTTTGTATGAAGTCTGAACCACCCACTGCTTAACCTGAGACAAAATGGCTACTTAGGACAGAATGAGTTAAGACTAGAAAGACTGAAAGGTGAGTGGTACTGAAGCCAAACAGTTTATTGGCCTTGTGCCTTCCAGTTCACCTAGGGCATGTGCTAATTCTCTAGAAGCACATGCCCCGTGTGACAGGTTAGCAGTAACCCACGACAGGGTATGGGGGTTATAGACATTTAATCCATGCCTCGGGTGCGTTGTGAGGCATAAGTCAGTAGACCGAGTGTCCTCACAGCGCCTGTGGCATGGATTAAATATAGGATAAAGTATGGGGAGAAGTGTGTTCCGAGAATTTAACACACACCCGAGTTGTTGATGGGCCCTCGCGGTTATATGAATGCTATCCAACAACGAGGGTGTGTTAAATTAGTTATACACTTCTCCCCATATTTATTTTATAATTGAAGGGATCCGTTTTCTGAAAAAAAGTCGCCAGTGTTACCTTGCAGATAAAAGGTTTTATTTGTGTGAGGAGAACAGAATTGTGGTTAAACGTTTCACATAAACATTAAGATAACATTAAATTTCATTAAACAATAAAAGGAATTGGCCACAAGTCCGGTATGGAGATTCTTCGTTTCATTTCCTGGTTGAATGGTATTCTCGTTTGACCTGCGGAAAGGTTAGGGTTGAAAGGGAGAGAGTTAGGGATCATTGTTTGTGTTAACTGGATAAGTTTCATCCGCTGTTTGGAATCGGCTTAACATTTTTTTTTTTAAACTTATCGGTGTTGTGAGGCTGCTGCTGGCTATCTGGGATGGAGGTAAGTCTTTTTTTTTTCAGTGGCAGTTGAAGTTAGAGGGACAGTTTGAACGTGCTATCTTTAGTTTCCTCGAGCGCTTTGTTGTGGAACGGAGCGCGTGAATGCCGTAACACACGGTTTTCGCAATACAAGAAAACGGAGACCATTAATTATATGCCTATAACCTCATACCCTGGAGTGGGTTATTGTACTTATAACATGGGTTCCATAGAGAAAAACAAAAACAATGCAGAAACATGTTTTTTATGTTTAAATAGCAGGGACTGTAGTGTATGCTGCCGCCTTGAAAAATAGTCCAGATAACTAATGCATCACAGTTATTTTATGCATATACAAATGCCAGAAATACAGTCCTGAAGTGATTTCTGAAATTTCCTGCTGACAAAATATGCCTTGACCCCTCACTGTGCTAGTGTCCTCCTCAGTTTTGTATCACGTTGTTCTCTGTCTCTCTGTGCAGTGCGCTGTGCTGCTCGCTCGGTCTGTGTGTGTGTGTCTCTCTCTCTCTCTGTCTCCCTCTCTCTCGTCCTCGTGCTCCTCCCCTGAGTACCTGGTTTGTTTGTGCCGAGATGAGACCTCTGCATCACTTTTGGAGGACATTCTTCTGTGTCGCAGAAAAATCAACACGCATCATTTTCCTGAAAGCATATTGAAGCAAAAGAAAACAAAATATTGTTTCAGTTATGGATTATGTTGGTGGTACTTTATACTAGATCAGGTTGACCTATATTTTCTTTGATTTATTTTTCACTTTTGTATATATATTTATATGTTAACAAAATATCTCTTGTGTCTTAAATGTAATTGGAACAATAAGGGGTAGTTCCTCTATGCAGTTTTGTTTGTATTTTAATAATATCAATTGCTGTTGTAATTTCCAAAGTATCCCAGTGGTTATTTGGTGGTGGTAGTAGTGTGTGTATGTATACGTGTGTGTGTGTTTGTGTGTATTGCATTCTTTTGTGAAGCCTTTTTGTGTATATACTATCTCTTTAAGAGACCACTACAGTACAAGTCACTTAATCGGGGCGCGGATAAGGGGGACGTCCTCCTGGGAACCGATTAAGTGGCCATGTATTCCTATGGTGTCCCCATTCTTTTAATGGGGACAGGGAATCTGGATTAATCCGGATTAATGGGACAATTCAGTCTCAATTACTCATATCAGCCCCTGCTCCTGGCAAGTGTGAGGGTCCATGACCATTCTTGCTGCTGCTGTTAATGAGGATTTGCTAAACTAATTAGCGGCTCATCGGGTGTGAATGTGCTGTGAATAGCGCGGTCAGCGCATAAAAACAGCTCCTGTTTACCTTCCACAGCATCGATCAGAATCACTCCTGTTTACTTCCTGTGTCTCCGACTGTGCTCCCGACTCTCCACACATTCCACTTCAGATCCACAGCATCAGTAAGATCACAGCTGTTTAATCCATGTTTACTTCCTTGTCCTGTGTCCCCGACTGGTCCCTCGACTCTCCACACCTTTCACAATAAGATCGCATCAGTCGCATCAGTAAGATCACGTCATGTTTTCCAGAACAAAAAAATAAACTAATAGCATGAAGCCTTCCTTCCTCTAATCTGCTGCCTACCAGGAGATGCTGCAACTCTGTTGGAAGTAGGGACAGGTCAGTAAGTGATTCCACAGCTGACACACACCATGCTAAATGAAAAAGGGGAGGGTGCAGTTCAAAGTTGTTTATCAAGAAAATCAAAGAATTTGTTATAGGGTTATAAGGGGTGATGTGGTTGATGTGGTTCTCTGTCAGTTACTGAGGTGGATGGCAAGACAAGAGGGAGGGAGGAAGAAGAAGTGCATTCACGGATCTCTATTACCGTGAGGTACTGTAACATAGTTCTCATGAAAATGCTCACTTCTGGTAATAGGGACAGCCGCATAAACGGGACGAAAAGCCCACCACAAGGCCGTCCCAATTAAGCGGCTTCTACTGTATTTAAATTGGTTTCATTGTCTTAATGGACCTTTGCCCTGATGACGTACTAGTTGCGAAACCGGCCGGGGTTCTTGTTTTGCTGCTACTTGACGGTATGTTGCAGGCATCGTGCCTTCTTTAAAAATATCTTTGTAATCAAGCCGTTTTAGCTCCCAAGTCTTACAAACATAGAAACATAGACTTTGACGCCAGATAATGACTGCTTGGTCCGCTTAGTCTGCCCATTTCCCTACCTAGAGGATAAGCTACAGATCCTATTTAACCAACAGCCTATTTCTTCCTACCCCCCACAAAAATGGCCTTATATCTGTCCCATGCATTCTTGAATACTCCCACAGTTTTAGACCCCACACCCTCCTCAGAAAGGCTGTTCCATGTATCCACCACCCTCTCTGTGAAAAAAAATACTTCTTCACAGTGCCCCTAAGCCGTCCCCCCTCAATCTTCAAATTGTGTCCCTTTGTTCTTGCACATCTCTCTTTCTGAAAGATGCAACCCTCTTGGACTTTGTTGATTCCACTGAGGTACTCAAACGTTTCTATCATGTCTCCCCTCCTTTCCTCAAGGGTATACATATTAAGCTTCTTTAGTCTTTCCTCATATGGCTTCTCTTGCAGACCCTGCACCATTTTAGTTGCCCTCCTCTGAACTGCTTCCATCCTGTCTATGTCCTTGCGGAGATGGGGTCTCCAGAACTGGATGCAGTACTCCAGATTGGGTCTCACCAACTGTCTGTACAGGGGATAACAACTTCCTGTTTTCTGCTGGTGATGCCTCTCCCTATACATCTCAGTATCCCCCCAGCCCTCCCTACTGCCTTCTCACATTGCTTGCCAACCTTAAGGTCATCTGATATGATTACCCCAGGTTCTCTTCCATTTTTGTTGTTACTACCCCCCCCCCCCAATTGTGTAATCTTCCCCTGGGTTTTTGTTTCCCAGGTGCATTATTTTGCACTTCTTTGCATTGAATCCAACCTGCCATACTTATGCCATTCCTCAATCTTGCCAAGTCCTTCTCATCCTTTCCACGCCTCCTTGTTTATCAACCCTGTTGCAGATCTTTGTGTCATCTGCAAAGAGGCATACTTTTCCTTCCAGTCCTCTGCAGTGTCACTTATAAAGACATTAAAAGGACTGGACCCAATACTGAACCCTCGGTGCCCACTAGTAACCCTCTTTCTTCAAGTGGACTCCATTTACAATTACTTTCTGTGTCCTGTTGTCCAGCCAAGGTTTTACCTAGGCTACCACCCTGGGACCCACTCCCAGGCTGGTTAATTTGACTATTAATCTTTTGTGTGGGACTGTGTCAAATGCCTTGCTAAAATCTAGGTAGGCCATGTCCACAGCCCTTCCCTGGTCTACTACTTTGGTCACCCAGTCAAAGAAATCAATTAGATTCGTCTGACATGACCTTCCCGCTATGAACCCATGCTGCCTTGGGTCTTGTGCCACACTGGCCTCTAGGTACTCAGCAGTTCTTTCCTTCAGAAGTGATTCCATCACTTTCTCTACCATAGAGGTCAAACTGACAGGCCTGTAGTTTCCTGCCTCTGTCTTGGTCCCACTTTTGTGAAGGGGAATCACATTTTCCTTCCTCCAGTCCTCCGGTATCACACCATCCTCCCATGATTTGTTAAAAAGGGTAGTCAGTGGTGTCACTAGTTCTCTGCTTAATTCTTTTAGAATTCTGGGGTGAATTCCATCTGGCCCCATTGCTTTGTCCACCTTCAGTTTTAGGAGTTCTTTCAAAAACCCTTTCTTCTGTGAAAGGACTGGGATTGACACCCTTATCCAGACTGCTTCTGTTAATTGGATTAGGCACCTCCCCCACCTCCTCTTTTGTGAATACTGAAAAGTATTCATTCAGTATCCCTGCTTTTTCACTGTCCCTCTCTGCCCACCCACCGTCCATTCTATTCAACCTCACTATCCCTCCCTTTGTCTTTCTGTGCTCCCTGATATACCTATAAAAGGTTTTATCCCCCTTCTTAACTGAGTTGGCTGTCTTTTCCTCAGTTTGGGCCTTTGCTATTCTGACTTCCCTCCCTGCTTTCTTCTGCCTTAACTGGAACAGTTCTCTGTCCTGCTCCTTCTGTTTCTCCTTATACTTCCTAAATGCTGTCTTTTTTTTTCTCCCTAACCTTCACTGCCACCTCTTTTGAGAACCATAGTGACTTTTTCTTTCGTTTTGATTTGTTTATTTGCTTCACACAAAGGCTTGTTGCCTCTGTGATGGCAGTTTTGATATTTCCCCATTGTTGCTCCACCCCTCCTTCTAGCCTGTTTGCTAGTGCTTTTCTAAGGCACTCTCCCATCTTGCCAAAGTCAGCCCTCCTGAAGTCCAAACCCTCACTTTTTGTGGCTTGACTCTGTAGCTGAGTTTATGTGAACCACACTGTTTGGTGGTCACTTGTTCCCAAATGGCTACCCACTTCTAGATCTGAGATCCTCTCACTGTCCTCATTTGAGAATACGAGGTCTAAGATTGCTCCCTCATGAGTAGGTTCCAAAACTAGCCGTCTGAGGCATGCCACCTGAAGGGCATCGAGAATGGCCCTGTTTTTGGATGTGGCTGCAGCAAAGGTGCTCCAGTTGACATCCGGCATATTAAAGTCCCCCATCAACAGTATCTCCCCTTTCTCTGCCATTCTAAGTATGCCTGCTATCATATCCTTGTCCATTCCCTCCCCCCTGACATAAGGGTCTGTATACAACCCCTACGCAGATTGTGGTGCCATTTCCAGTCTCTAAGGTGACCCACAGTGCCTCCTCTCCTCCCTGTTTACTCTTTTGTTCAGTTGCTTTTATCCCTTCCCTTACATAGAGAGCTATTCCGCCCCCTCTTCTCCCCTCCCCTCCCTGTCTGTTCTGTAGATTGTGTACCCTGGTATGTTAACA
Source organism: Neoceratodus forsteri (assembly GCA_016271365.2). Taxonomy (NCBI): domain Eukaryota; kingdom Metazoa; phylum Chordata; order Ceratodontiformes; family Ceratodontidae; genus Neoceratodus; species Neoceratodus forsteri. The sequence goes on along the minus strand of CM028132.1, from coordinate 199,816,773 downwards.
TCCCAGTCATGGTTCTCTGTGTACCATGTTTCTGTGACTGCTATGATATCCAGGCATCCCTCTTCCATCAAGGCCACCAGTTCAGGGAGCTTGTTGCCCAGACTACGGGCGTTGGTACTCATTATCCTCCATTTCTTGTTGGCCTTACCACTTTTTGCCCCATCCCTGTCCTTATTGCGTTTGTCACTTTCTCCATTTACCCTTGCGCTTCTCCCTATCGACATCTCTATGTTGATGTCTACCTCACTTAGTACCCTGATTTTTTTTTTGGGGGGGGGGGCTAGGATTTCCCTGCTTCTCTCCAGTGCTTCCCCCCTTGGCTAGTTTAAATGCTTGCCAATGAAGCATTTAAACCTATTACCTAGGATCCTGGTTCCCCTCCTAGACAGATGCAGACCATCACGCCAGTATGGGCCTGCATTCCTCCAGGGGAACCCCCAGTCCCCAATGAAGCCAAATCCCTGAGCTCTGCACCAGTTTTTCAACCACTGATTGAATCCCGTGGTGTGGAGCACCCTAGCGTCACCTGTGCCATAGACATGCAGCACCTCCGAGAAGGTTACCGTGCGTGCTATTTGTCTAAGTCCCTTCCCCGTCTCCACAAATGCTTCTTGCACTGCTCTGATCCCTTTCTTAGCCAGGTCATTTGTCCCTAGATGGACAATGACATGCAGCTGCTCCTGCGATCGTGAGGATTCGCTCCGTGTCCCTCCAAGCCATGGCACCAGGCAGGCACCTTACCTCCCTCTCCCCTTCCTCCCCCAGTTCTACCTTCCTGTCTGGAGTAGTTATAAAAAATATACATGAGTGCGAAACTGCAAGTGATACTGCGATCCCTGTGTTTGAAACTGTATATAGTTATAGAAACATGAACATGGAAACATAGAAGGTGACGGCAGAAGGGGGCCTCAAGGTCCATCTAGCCTGTTATACTGTTGAAATGATTATAAAAAGCTATTTGGAACTCAAGGGGTTAACCTTGTGATGCAACACAAACTCTGGCAGAGCTGCCAACACGTTGTCAGTTCTGGAACCCCTTTTTATGACTGTGGGTGGAGCCTGTAGCCATCTTGCTGTCTGTAGCTGGAAAAACTGAGCATCATTTAACACATTTTTGGAGTTTTCAGTGCATCCTTCCACATCTAGAAATCTCTATGCTAATTGAAATAAAATACTCCCTTCTTTCTGTTTAGAATGTTGGAGATATAATTTCAAGCTGCTTATCAGATGAACATTAGGAAAGTGAAACAGCTGGTTACATATTGGTTACCTATTAAACTGGAGATTTGTTTACCCCCTTTGAAATGCAACAGCTTGCACATTTAAATACTTAACATTTAAACATTTTCTTGCTGCTAGCTTCATTTGGGCAGGTATTCTCTTTCAAGAAAGAGTCATACCTCATAAATGTCACCCTTTTTCAGTGAGGAATCTCCCAAAAAAGATTTACACTGTTTTTCTAACCTTTTAAGACACTATCTGATAAGCACTGTCTCAGACATATGCCTGATCTTCTGTGAACTATCCAGGATAAATGTATAGCAATCAGCAGGTGTTTTTTTACTATGTTGTTTGGGGAAAAAATACAGTATATTAAAGGAATAATGCTTGACAGGGTGGATGTTATGCTGGGATAACATCCCACCTCGAGTGGTTGGGCCTGAGGCCACCGGCCGAGGGCATCCAACACCCAAGAAGGGATGTTTTCCCAGCATAACACCTACCCTGGAGGGCATTATTCCTATTATACAATGGCTTGTTGTTTTATAATAAAAAAAATATATTTTAAAGAACGTTTTTGTTAGTGTGTAAAAATATTTTTGTTTCTTAAGAGGAGGTGGACATTCTCCTCCAGATCATCCAAATCCAACAAACAGTCAGCAGGGATATTGTGCCAGGATAACATCCCTGCTGTGACAGCTAACCAATCAGAAGCCAAGATTCTTTCTTGCCATTGTATAATTAAGCAATAATGCATGACAGGGTGTGGTATATCATGGGATATTGTCATGCCTCAGGTGGTTGGGCAGAAGGCCGCAGGCCGAGTGGGTTCAACAATCCGAGAAGTGATGATATCCCATGATATACCACACCCTGGAGTGCATTATTGGTATTTTGAAGTGGTTTAAATATTTTTTAAAGTAAAAAAAATAAACAAAAGAAACATTTTAAAAATGTGTTTTGGGAGTGTTGGAGGAATACCTTTAAATAAAATAGTTCCTGGAGCTCTCTGGGCAGCAGGTGGCACTGTTGGCAGTGGTAGAGGAAGTGGAGCTCTTGTGACTGGGTGAGCCACTCCTTACCATTGCAGTTTTCTTGTTTTAAAGTGTTCTCTGTTCTCAGTGCACTTTATTTTTATTATTTTTGTTCTGGGAATTGGATGCTGAGGACTGGTAAGCTGAGAGAGAAGTTGGAGAGGCGAGCCAATGATGAACGAACGAGAAAAAGGTAGAGTCTTGGTGCGATTCATTCGGGACTGTTATTGTAAGAGCTACTATTAGAATGGTTAGGAATGTCTGGGACAAGACTGGCAGTTTTTTCTATGTGGCTAGGATGTAGCTTTCTTTTTGTGGGGGAGCAGCGGTTTGTGTGAGAATGACTACAGTGCGCGGGTCTGTCGTTTACCTTTTGAGAGAAAAAAAAATTATTTGTCCGTTGCTGCCACTCGCATGCTGCTGGATATGTTGCTTTTGAAAGTATTGCTTCCAGCGGCTTCCGTTGTGCTGAATTTTGTTGTGTGCGCAGCTGGTGAGAGTTTTTTTTTTTTTTTTTTTAAATAGCAGCCGACTGGAAGTCTGACTCGCTGCGGACTGCTGGAGATGAAGAAGACTGCGTGGTCAGTGAGGAGGCTGGTGGCCGGAGGTTTTTGGAAGCTGTAGCCTGATATCATCAAGGCTTCAGAAACCTCTTGGCCAGTCAGCTTCCCATATTTACAATGTCCAGTTCATAATGAGCTATAGCAAACACACACACACACACTGTTCACACCATCCTCATGGCCACAACATTCAAAATAAATACTGCAATCTAACATGTTAGAAAACAATAAAGAAACTGGTTATGTCAGTGAACACAGTGAAGTTCTGTTTACAGTAGATTTCATTTAATTATTTCTTATCCTATATTTTGTATCCTGAATAGCGCTGGGGAGATGCTACATCTCATTGTCATAGGGATCTTCATTTACACATTTTGCACTGTATTTACTCCGGATGACCCAGCTTAGATTCAATGTCTTGTTTTCACTGGGGTCATGATTTTGCCATTTTTATAATGTATTTTTTTCAGGGTAGCCTAGTCCAGATGTAAAATATTGTTTTCAGTGTGTTTTGATTTTATGTAATGTAGCATAATTTTGTGTAGATGCAGAGCCCCACTGAAAATAAGATGCCATGACTTCTGTGAATTATACAGGTTAAATATATAGCAGTCAGCAGGCATACAGTATTCTAGGAAAACACACTGTAAAAATGTGTAAAAGGAAGACCACATTGAAACCTCCTCTCAGCAGATCTGCATTGTGCAGATTCATTGGAAATAATGGGTAAAAGCATCCCAAATGCTTTTCACAGCCATTTCGGCTCTGACCAGAGTTTGTTCTGTTTTGTTGCACCTGCGAGGAAATTGATAACGTTCCAATACATTTTGTGAGAAACAGGATGTTCTCTTAAATAACTGGTGACACGTTCAGGAGAACTTTAACAAAACATAATATTTAGGCACTGTTGAGCTTGTATTTACCATTAGTTCTGTATTCCTCCTCCTCCTCATTATTTAGTAGTGATAAGATGGCTGTTACTGCTGACAGCAGGAGTATTAAACAGCTACTGATTCATTACTAAAAAAAATGTGTATGAATATATGATCCTTGTCTCTTAGAGTTAATTTTTAGTTCATCTGCCTCTGTAGCTTACTCCCTACTCCAAGTCATAATCATCTGTTGTGATATCACAATCTGTTGCCATGGGAGTAACTGTGAGGTCACAAGCAGTGCTCTGTGACTTCAGGTAGGGAGAAAGCAACAGGAATAGATTAACTCTTCAGGAGCAAAGATCCTGTTTTCATGCAGATGACCTCACTTCTAAATAATGGGTAGGAGGAATACAGAGCTAATGGGAAGTGCAAGCTGGACAGTGCCTAAATATAATGGCAGAAATTCCGCACTCACCATCCACAATAAAGTAGCTATTCATACAGAGGTCCAAATAAAGTGTTGGAGTCTATGTCAAGGTGCCAATGATGATAAAAGATGCATCTCCTGGTGCATTTCGGAATTAATGCTGTGCATTCTTTTCTCACAGGATCTGTGTACAACAAAATGGGCTCCACATTTATACCTCATGGCTGTGATATCATCACAGGTGGCCCCCACAGTGAAATACAACAATTAAAGTGTTAGTGACAAAAACTCAATCCACATACATAACTTACAATGTAAATACACAGTAAATAAATCCATTATTCTCCCTATAAGTTTATTGTATGTAGAAAATAGGAAGAATGGTTAAAATAACCCCACATTAAAAACATAGTGTGATCAATTAAAAAACCTGAGAACTTGAGATTCTGTACCAATTTAAAAGTCCTGTGAGAGAGACACAAAGACTGAACAGATCGTTGTCCTCAATGATTTTAAATAAATTGGTGTATGGAATCATAACTGAAAAACAAAGTATAAAGATATCAGTAAGTAAACTTCGCTGTAGTCTGTAATAATAATAATAGTGAAATTCGCCTTTTAGGTAATGCATTTCAGTACTTTTTAAATGAAACAATCACATATGCTTCAGTTTATGTCCTCAAATAAGGGAAAATATCCAGGGGGTCTACGTGCCCCCAGTGTGTGGATCCAGAAGCCTTCCTTTTGTAAAATAAAATTATTATAGTCTCCCCCCTCCCCCCGTGGTTTCGGGAACACTCTCTCAATTACCTGTTTCTTGAATTGACATTTGGTTTTTACCAATATAAAATAAATGACAGCTACAGGTGGCCATTTAAATAACTCTACTAGTGTCACATGTTATTAACTGTCTGATCAGGCAGGATTTGTCTACATGCGGACTCCTAAAGTCTTTCCCTGGTATTATGGAGCTGCAATATGTACATTTATGGCACCAGTAACATCCAACAGTTCTGTGAGCCATGTCTGCGCACTTGGGACAGACTGCCTACTGTGGACCAAAAATTCTGTAAGTGTGGCCGTTTTCCTGTAAGACATTCTAGGAACTGTATCGTGATGTTCACTTAGGTCCACATCATCTTTCAGGATATTCCAGTTATTTCTAATAATGTCCCCTGCTTTACTACCATGTATGGAATATGTTGCCACAAAATTCAATGTGTCTATGCCCTGATCTCTGCTCTGTCTTTGTACCATAGTCAATCTCCTGTCAGTATTCCTTACCTCAGAATGGGTTTCCTGTATCAGAGTATGGCTGTAACCTCTCTCTATGAACCTTTGTTGTAAATCCTTTGTTGCTACATCATATCTCTCTGTTGTAATATAGTTGTGTCGAATGTGCAGTAACTGACCCCTGGCGATGTTAGATGTAACGTGACGGGGGTGGCAACTAGAGGAAAGAAGGAGGTCATTGTGGTCACATTTTTTTTCTCTCTCCTAAAGCTAGTCTCCGGGCTCCTCACTTCTGGGAGGTCCTTCCTGGTACCACTTGACAGGCAGGATGCAAACAGACTTCTGCAGGACAGCGATACCCTCCCGCTCGTTTCCTCCAGACGTAGTAGGAGCTCTGCAGGATGTTTGCATAGGAGTGACAGAGCAGAAGACTTCGTCTGTGAGTGTTTGTGCTTTTTTCTATTTTTGGACCAACTCAGCAGCGCTAGTCAGCGCTAGTGCAGGGACCCCTGTCTAAGCTTTGCATGCCGCACAGATGGGATCCCTGCTCCCTCTCACCTTCCTGTGCTTGGTGTCTCCTCCCCCCTCTGGATTTCCTCCTCGGGGGCTCTGGACTAGTGGAGCAGGAAAGGGGACAGCTCCTTGAGAGGAACCTCCCTGAGGGAGCCCCGCAGTCGTTTAGCGCCTCACACTATGCTTCGGAGCAGGCAGCTCAGGCTCGACTCTCCTCCACGAGGAGCCCCCCCACCGGAGCAGTGTTTATTGGGGGCTGGGGCCATTTGTGGGATTTCCCTCATCAACTTCCTCGTCGACGAGTCTCTCAGGAATTTCGGTTTGTCGATGGTATTGGCTGCCCAGAGCTTTGTCTTCTGTCAATGGCCACTGAAAATGGAGACTTACAGGGATTTATTTAACTCTAAAAATTGATTAGCATTTTGCTCATAAAAGTGCTAAATCTTTGTGAAAATGCATAGCTCTTGCCTCACTGTGTTTAGCAAACACAGAACTTCTAGAAAATCTATATAAATACTTTCTGTACAGTTAGTATAGTCCCAATAAAAAACTGCTAATCAATTATTTAAAACCCTGACTTAGGTTGTCGACACGCCTGCCAGCCGGAGAGCCGCATGGTCTACTTGGGCTCTTCGATGCTGGGAGATTAACTTTTGAGCTTTCGTGCTCTTTTGCAGGTGGAGAGGTGGGCCATTCAAAGCAGCAAAGAGGACAGCATTAAGCTGCTCATCGAGCATCGCCTGGTGCAGCTCATTGACTGGCCTCTCCAGGGGCCACGTAGATTTCAAAGGGACTATTTTTTTAAACTCAGGATAAAATAAAATTAAAATTAAAAATTGTGAGCATGTCATCATCAAAATCGGACAGGCCCCCCCAGAGGCAGAAAATGCCACAAGTACGAAACACCCATACTGGCCACATTTGCAAGGTCTCTGTGTGTCAAATGAGACAGCGCAAGGTCACCAACCTTGGACGAGGCAGACAAGGCATCTGCCTCCGAATCTCAGGACATTCAAACCAACCCATGGGTCAGGGACAGTATTCCACTTTAGAGGGGCTCCGCCACTTGGCTAGGGCTCTAGCTCTGGACCTAATAGAAAAACTGAACAGGGCTTCGCTTTCAACCCCTCATAGTTTGACGTCCTTCAGCAGTCCTTGGAGCCTAGGATCCATAGGAAAGCCACCTGCAAGTGCACCCCCCCCCCCATCTTCGGATGAGGACACTCCTCACGCCGCGACAGGAGGAGGAAGAGGGCCAGATCCAGGAGTAGGTCCAGATCCAGAGACACCACCCATGGGAAGCACAGATGGGACAGATCGCCATCAGTGTCCGGCTATTCATCTCCAGAGGAGGGGGGACTCCAAACTTGGACTCCTCCTCCCCAGCCAGAAACTTTGATTTAGATGACCTAGATTTTTTTAATAAACAAGTGTCAGATGAGATCCACCTGAGTCCATCCTCTCCAGAACTCAAGCAAGCGAAGCCAGCTTTCAGGCTTGCATTTGCTTCAAAGCCAACAACAGCTTTCCCCATCCCTCCGGCCATAGTGGACCTCTTAAAGGAAGAATGGCAGAGACCAGACCATTCCTATCCTGTCCCACGGCGCCTAACCAAGCTACTGAAATTCGACAAGAAACCTTCGAAGAGATGGCTAAACTGTCCCAGGATCGACCCTCTAATCTCAAACCTCACTAAAAAGATGGTTATCCCAGCAGAGGGTGGAGCCTCCCTGAGGGATCCAGTGGATAGGAAAGTGGACACCTCTCTAAAGAAGGCCTTTCAGTCTACCACAACCTGTCTCAAGGCGGCTACGGATAACTTCTTCTCAGCTCAAGCTGCTCTCTCCTGGGCCACTGGTCTGGCATTATAGCTAGCTGATGAGCCAGAGAAGAATAAATCCATTTTACAACACCTGCAGCTAATGGGGCTAGCTTTGGCTTACTCAGCTCATGTCTTGGAGGAGGCAGTCAGGTGTGCAGCAAGAGCTATGTTTTACCAGACCTCAGCTCAACGTAACTTATAGTTCCGGGCATGACAGGAAGATGCATTTGGTAAATGCCCCTTACGAAGGAAGTCTTGTTTTGGGATCAGCTCTAAAGGAGGTGGTCAAGGAATCTGGGGAAATGGTGAAAGTGCGAATGCTGCAATCCCGCGGAAAGAACAGGCCCTGGGCTTCGGGATTCAGACAGAATTTTCGTGCCCAAAATCAGTCCAGGGGTCAGAGTAAGTCAATTCCAGGCAAACAATTCTGGTTCACCTCACACAACCAATGCAGCTTCAGGGGCGGCGGGGGCAGCTCCCAAGACGCTGGGGGCAACTCAAAAAAAAATCATCGAGGAATGGGTCCACACCACCATGGACAGGTGGGTGCTTGACATAATTTGCAAGGGTTACTTCGCCGAGTTTGACTCCAGGCCTCCCCCTTCCACATAGTGCCCTCACCAGTCTCAAACAACCCAGTAAAAAGAGCGGTGACCCTGCAGGTGATTACAGATCTTACACAGGCAGAAACAATTGAACAAGTTCCCGTTCAAGAATGGAATAGAGGAGTGTACTCCCTATTCTTCATAGTGCCAGAACGCTCAGGCGGTTTCCGGACAGTGTTGGATCTAAAGTTTCTAAATGTTTTTGCTCATCACAGAACATTCAAGATGGAGACCCTGCCCTCCATTATTCGGGAAATCCATCAGGGGAATTTTTTTGGCCTCAGTAGATTTGCAAGATGCTTATCTGCATATCCCCATCCAGAGGGCACACTGGCAATTCCTCAGGTTCAAAGTGGAAGAAACCCACTTTAGATTCACGATGCTGCCTTTCGGTCTGTCCACAGCCCCCAGGGTCTTCTCCAAGATCCTTGTGACAGTGATCGCTCGACTCAGAATGCAAGGGATCCAACTCTTCCAGTACCTGGACGACATTCTCATCAAAGCCCCACTATACGATCAAGCAGTCCAGGCAGTGACGGAGGTCACTCAGTGCTTCTCCTCTCTGGGGTTCATAATCAACCAGAAGAAGAGCTCCCTGTGATTGTCACAGCCTCTGAATCATCTGGGCGTGAATATCAACACAGTCCAGAACAATGTTTTTCCCACAGAGTGGAAATTCAAGGAACTGAGGACAGTCATCACCAAATTCCAAGCGTTCCAATCACTGCTGGCTTGCTCATTCATGCAGCTCATAGGGATGATGGTCTCCCTGGCAGACTCAGTCCCCTGGGCGCTAGTTCGCATGCGACCTCTCCAGTCAGGCTTCCTCTGGCAATGGTTCCAATCCATGGGCACAGTGGACCAGAGGATTCGGGTGTCTCACCAAGTAAAAGACTCCCTTATATGGTGGACTCAGCAGGTCTGTATCATCAGGGGTCTCAAACTGGGACACCCTCCCCACATGAGTCACCACGGATGCCAACCTCCGTAGCTGGGGGGCACATTCGGAACAGCTCTCAGCACGGGGCAAGTGGTCCCTGGTGGAGTCTTGCTACAGCATCAATGTGTTGGAGATGCGGGCAGTCCACCTGGCGCTGCAGCAGTTCAAGGCACAGCTTTCCAACTAGGACGTTCTCATAATCATGGACAATCGGACAACAATATCCTACATCAACTGCCAGGGAGGCACAAAGAGCTCTTGGATGCTGCAGGAGGCTCTTCTACTTTTTCAGTGGGCAGAAGACAACCTGGGGAGTCTAATGGCCGCATACATCCCAGGCCAGGAAAATGTCACAGCAGATTGGTTAAGTCGAAAGGCCATCCTGCCAGGCGAGTGGGAGCTCAAGGACAGCGCCTTCTAACTCATCACAGCATGGTGGGGCCACCCTCATGTAGATCTTTTTGCCTGCTGGGGTACAGTGGTTCGGAGGGAGCTGATACCACTGCAGTAGATCTCCGGGGCAGAAAATTCCTTGTGTACCTTTGGGAGCGTATAGAGTGTCACTCTCACAGGATGTTACACAGTGAGAACGTTTTTAACGTCATTGTCAGTCCATCCCTGCTGAAAAGCTTACGCTAGATACTCATCAGTTCTGACTTTAAAATCAGGCATAGCATGAGGCAAAATAAATATCAGTGTTTTCATATCCTTTATAAGAGAGGACTGGGTAGGGGCAGAGGCAGGCAACAATGGGGAAGAGGAAGAGGATTAGAGGCAGAAGGATGGGAACCAGAAATGAATCAGCATCAACAGGAACTTTACCAGCAGGCGCCCCCAACCCCCGCGATTCCAACATCCTTATCACCAGCAACAATAACAACAGCAGAATCAACAAGGTGCCTGCCAACAGACTTGACTGAGAAACTACAGAAAATAATAAATGTATCGGACAGAGTTTTGACATCCTCTGAAATGGAACTCTTAGGTAAAGGATTGTCTTTTGCACCAACAGTGGTAATTAACAAATTTGAAATGTTTATTGATTTCCGAAAGTTTTGTAAAAATCTGTTTAAAATCATTTTTTAACAAAAAAGAGAGGACATTGTGCCAATATATAGACTTGATTTTCAATAAGTGGTGGTAATCAAACAGTTACTGACACGGCCAGTGAGAGCATTCCTAACAGAAAATTCAGGGCTGTCTGTTTTTTGTCCTTCTCCATCCTCAGCTATTTTAACTTTTCAGGAAGTGTGCGAGAAGGAGCTTGATCTAATAATCTACCAAGTGTGTATCATTGTAAAATCTCTGCTGAAGAAAAAATTGCTTTGTATGGTCTTAAACAGGATGCTACCATTGTCATCAAGCAAGCAGATAAAGGTAGTGCAGTTGCAATCTACAATACTGATCACTACATCACTGAAATTAAGACAGCTGAATAACACCACCTTTTACTGCAGGCTTGACAGTGATCCTACCCCTGATTTTAAATTCCAAATTGATGAGTACGTAGCAGAAGGTTTTCAGCAGACATAGCTTGACAATGACGTTAAAAACATTCTCACTGTGGAACACCCTGCGAGAGCGACAATCTGTATGCTTCCAGAGGTACACAAGACATTTTCTGCCCCCTCCCCAAGACCTATTGTGAGTGGTATCTGTTCCCTCACCAAACCACTGTCACAATATGTGGATTACCGTCTCAGACCATTTGTGACACAATTAGGGTCATACATTAAAGATGCAGTGGAAGTCTTACAAATCATGGAGGATATTATTGTGGATAAGGACTCCCTCCTCATCACTGTGGATGTGGAGTCACTTTACACGAATGTTCCTCAAGAAGAGGCCTTGGATTATTTGGCCTTTTTTCTGAACACAAGGGATGAAAATGTTGAGCTCCCCACCGAATTTCTTTTGAAATTGTCTGAATTCACATTAAAATTCAACTACTTCACATTCTTGGGTGAGCGGTACTTACAGACTAAGTGTACCGCAGTGGGGGCAACTTTTGCCTCCAGTGTAGTGAATTTTTACATGGGGAGGTGGGAGAATGAACATGTAAGGGACTCAAACGAAAATCCTTTTTTTTTTTTCCCCACAAGATTGAGCTTTATCGTCGCTATTTGGACAACATTCTGATTGTGTGGAAAGGGGATCTGGGGGAATTTGAGGCCTTTGTGGAGTATTTCCATCTAAGTAACAAAAATCTACATTTTATCTATGCTGCGAATACAAGTGAGATACAGTTTTTGGATTTATCTATTCAGAAAGATATATTTGGCAATGTCAGTACGGACATTTTTAGAAAAGAACGTGACTGCAGTAACTTCCTTCGTTCCTCTAGCTGCCACCCCCGTCGTTTTACATCTAACATCCCCAGGGGTCAGTTATTGCGCATTCGACACAAGTGTATTACATTAGAGAGATATGATGTAGCAGCAGAGGATTTACAACATAGGTTCATAGAGGGAGGTTACAGCCATTCTCTGATACAGGAAACCTGTTCTGAGGTAAGGAATACTGACAGGAGATTGACTATGGTACAAAGACAGAGTAGAGATCAGGGCATAGACACTCTGAATTTTATGACAACATATTCCATACATACTAGTAAAGTAGGGGACATTGTTAGAAATAACTGGAATATCTTGAAAGGTGATGCGAACCTAAGTGAATATCCCGAAACAGTTCTTAGAATGTCTTACAGGAAAAGTGCCCACACTTAGAGATCTTTTGGTCCACAGTAGACTGACTGTCTCAAGTGTGCAGACATGGCTCACAGATAAATCTGTTGGATGCTTCTGGTGCCATAAATGCACATATTGCTGCTCCATATCACCAGGGAAATACTTTAGGAGTCCACATGTAGACAAATAAATCCTACCTGATCAGACAGTTAATAACATGTGACACTAGTGGGGTTATTTACGTGGCCACCTGTAGCTGTAATTTATTTTATATTGGTAAAACAAAATGTCAATTCAAGCAACAGGTTGGGGAACATGTGCGGGCCATAAGAAATGGGGATCCCACTTACACCACGGCTATGCATATTCAGGCTTCTAGAAACAAAACTGACCACACATATACCTTCAGGGCAATTGACAGAGTATTCCCGAAACAGGGGGAGGGAACTATATCATTTTATTTTAGAAAGGGAAGGATTCTGGATCAACACATTGGGGGCATGCAGACCCCCTGGTTTAAATGACTGCCTGGATATTTTCCCTTATTTGAGGAGATAAATTGAAGCATATGTGATTGTTTCTTTTAAAAAGTACTGAATTGTATTACTTGAATGAGAATTTCACCAGCGAAGTTTACTTACTGATATCTTTATACTTTGTTTTTCAGATATGATTCCGTGCAGCAATTTATTTCAAATCATTGAGGACAACGATATGTTAGTCAGTCTTTGTGGCTCCTGCACAGGACTTTTAAATTGGAACAGCATTGTAGTTTCTCGTGATTTTTAATTGATCACACCATTTTTAATGTGGGGTTATTTGAACCACTCTTCCTATTTTTTTCATGTAATAAACTTATAGGGAGACTAATGGATTTATTTACTATGTATCTACATTGTATGTTATGTATGTGGATTGAGTTTTTGTCACTAGCACTCTGTTTCACTGTGGGGACCACCTGTGATGACATCACAGCCATGAGGTGTAAATGTGGAGCCCATTTATTTGTACACGGATCCTTTGAGAAAGGGATGTATTTAATTCTGAAACACGTCAGGAGATGTCTTTTATCATCACTGGAACCTTGACATAAACGTCAGCACTTTATTTGGACCTCTGTGTGAGCAGCTACTTTATTGCGGATGGTGAGTGTGAGATTTCTGTGCTTTCTGTGTTGACGTTACTATCCGAGCACCCCAGCCCTCTGCAGCCTCTTTTGGGATTTTGTTTGTGCCTAAATATTATGTTTTGTTAAAGTTCTTCTGAATGTGTCACCAACTATTTAAGGTCTGCATTTGTGGAATAACATAAAACAGGTTGCAACAGGGCCAGGTATTTATTGATCTCTGAGCAAAAGCATCCTATCCGCACTCTTTAATAATACACATAATTACAAAGTACTCCAGGAGGATTTGGCAAGATTGGCAGGATGGTCGAACACATGGCAACTTGGGTTCAACGCCAAGAAGTGCAAAGTTATGCACTTGGGTGCCAGGAACCCCAGAATTAGTTACTGGTTGGGGGGAGTGCAGTAATCCATGTCAAAGGAGAAGTATCTGGATGTACTGGTAAAAGGGGAAATGAACCACTCAACCCAGTGCAGGAAGGCGGTGGCAAAGGCCAACAGAATGCTGGGGTGCATCGCAAGGGGAGGCATTCTTAGGAGAGGGGAAGTCGTCCTGCCCCTGTACAGGTCCCTGTTGTCGCCATACTTGGAGTACTGGGTGCAGTACTGGTGCCCCTACTTGAAAAAGGACATCAAGCTACTGGAAGGGGTACAACGCAGGGCAACGAAAATGATCCTGATATTGGGAGATAAACCTCATGAGGAGAGACTGAAAGAGCGCACTATGTATTCCCTGTAGGATAGAAGGGAGAAAGGGGATATGATTGAGACCTTCAAGTACCTGAAGGGCATGAACAGAGTAAACACCGAGAGTATTTTCAAATTAAAGTGTGGGAAGGAAACCAGGGGGCACAGTCTGAAATTGGAAGGAGGCAGATTAAGGAGGGAAATGAGGAGGCACTATTTCACCGAAAGGGTGGTTACAGGGTGGAACATACTGCTGGAGGAGGTGGTATCAGTGCAGACAGTGAGCAGCTTCAAGAGGGGTGGGACAGGATCAAAGGGAGGGTTCAAACTGAGAGTGGACGGGGTGGGTGGGAAGGAAACAGGAAAAACAGTGGGGGGGGGAGGAGGCAAGGGTTGGCAGCTGCGGTCTGAATGGCTGAAATGCTGCACACTGGAGCAGACTAGATAGACCGTAAGGCCTGGCAATTTCGTATGTTCATATGTTCGTATAATTGTATCTAACCACTAATACTACCCATGATTGTATCTAACCACTGTATATAAATGATATCATTTTCAGAGAACTTTTGTCACTTAGTCCAGTTTTGTATGGAAGGAATCATTTATTAGCAAGAGTGGATGCCCTTCAGTTGAAACTGTTTAGTTAGAAGCAGGCCAAACAGTGTATGGCTGCTGTCAAGAGAGCCAGTGGAATACTGGGGATGCATCATGAGGGAAGGGGGTAAACCAATAGTGCAGTGGAAGGAAGTAATCCCGCCACATTACAAAACTCTGGTCAGGCTTTACCTAGAATACTGCATGCAGCTCTGTTTTTTCTCAATACAACAGAGAGACTGAGCCAAGAGAGATGGTACAACGCAGGGCCACAACAATTATCAATAATATGGGGAACAGATGCTTTGAGAAGAGGCTAGGGGTCCTCGAAATGTTCACCATGGACAAAAGGAAGTTGGGAGAGGAAATGTCAGCATTTCGCATTGTTATAGGTTTGATTGACAAGATCGGACAGCCAGAGATATTTGATTTGGTGTGCAGCAGTACACAAGGACACGCCCTGAAGCTCAGGCATGGTAAATTCAAGAGTAACATTAGGAGGAAGTTTTTCTCCCAGAAGGTGGTGAACCTATGGAAAAGCCAACAAAGCAGAGACAGTGGACAAAAGACCTTGCAAGCCTTAAAGGTAAGTCTGAGCACATTTCTGCTTACCAAGAGAAATCAGCTGGTACCCTGTATAGTAGAGTCAGTAGGGAAAATCCCTATAAATTGATGTTTGCAAGTTTACATATTTATTCGCTGCTAGTGAAACTTTTATCATCCCATGAAGTGCAGAGTTATGCATTTAGGGGGGAAAACAGAACAGAGTATTGGATGGAGAGTTTAAGCTGGACACAACATCAGCAAATCAGGACCTAGGAGTCATCATTAGTGACTCCCTTAAGTAAACCAGCCTATATACTGAAGCCTTCAGCAAGGCTAACAGGATGCTGGGGTGCTTGGGAAAGGGTTTGACAGTGGAAGGTGAGGGGTATTATTACTGTTGTGTAGGTCGCTGGTGAGGCCACACCTTGAAGTGCTGTGTAGAGTTCTGGAGTCCCCACCTAGAAGAGAACTTGGACAGACTAGAGAAGGGACAGCGTAGGATGACAGAGATGATTCTGGCCAGGAGGGAAGAACCTATGAGGACTGGCTAATGGCACTGAACATGTGTTCATTCGAGAAAAAATAAACAGATGAGAAAGGGTTGCTATGACAGAGACCCTCAGGTTCCTGAAAGGAATTGACAAGGTGGACTATGAGAGGCTGTTTACTGGGAACAGAGAAGATAGGACAAGGGATCAGGATGGAGTGGAGGTTTATTGGGGGGGGGGGGGGTTAAAAAGCATGTGAGGAAGTATAAGGAAGTATTATTTTACAAGAAGAGTGGTTGAACCTTGGAATTGTCTGTTGACACAGGGGGTGGGTGCCAAAACTATAAATGGCTTTAAACACGGCTGGGATACAATCAAAGGGATATTAGCTACTCAGCTGGAAGTGGGTGGTGGAAACAAGATAACGTAAGGGGGACTAGTGTAAGTGAAGACCCCACAGAGAAAATAGATCCTGGGGTATGATAGAGTAATATGGACAGACTAGATGGATCATCCTTCTTTTTCTGCCATCATCATCAGTGTTTCTGTGTTGGAGGTGGGGGTGGACATGACGGCTCCATGTACCTTTAAATTACTGTGTAGGTGCATTTAGCTTTTTCTCTTGAACTCACTTCACTGTCCTCCAATCCAGGAATGCCCGATCTTACTTCGAGGAAGGCTGTTGCAGCAGGCCACACCTGTAGGTCTAAGCCACTAGGCGCTAGGAACCCACAGAAAACATCTAGCTAGCAGCTTACCATGGGGGACCGCCACCCGCCGATGTCAGTCAACTGATGTCAGCATAGCTTGTATAGGAGGGCAGTGACCCACACACATTGGACCTTAGTGGATGCTGCAGCTAGAGTCGACTGCCGTTTTCTGCTCTTACCATGCTTTTTTATTTTTATTTCTTCTAAGTGTTAAGACATCGAATTTTCAGTGTTTTTTCGTTGAGTTTGTCTTCTCCGTCAGCGTCATCTTCTAACCGCCCCATGAAGTGTGCCTGCAGCAAATAGATTCCTGAAAAGGATGGCCACTCTGCATGTCTGGTATTCCTTGGCCCCAGCCATGACACCGAAGCCTACCAGTTCTGCCAGAAATTCAGCCAGGCCACTCGGAGACATAGTTTAAAAACTCTGGTGAGCCATCTTTTAAAGCAGAAGTTTGTCACCATGGAAAAGGAGCTGCAGCAGGTCAGGAACTCTTCGGCCACGCCAACCCAGTCCTTCAGGATCTCTTCTTCTTCTTCTTCTCATAAAGAGAAATCTGGGAAGCACAAACACTGGTCCAAACATGGGGAACAGGCCCGGTCAGCTTCTCGGTCACTCTCGCCCAACAAATTGTCGGCCGCGATGGGGCCATCTTCCCGCGGGGATCGGCTCCTGCAGCCCCGCCAGCCCTCTCTTCCTCCAAGCTCCCAGTGGCTGAGCTGCCCGCCCTCAATCTCTAGTGGGCTCTTTGGGGCAGGGGACTTCATCTTTCTGCCCCCCACCCCTGATGCTCAGGCTCATGTCCTCCACAGGCTCTCAGCCAGGTGGCTTGGTTGGTCTTGGTACTTCGAATGGTGGCTCTACCACCATCACCCCACCTGCCCCGGTGATGCCTTCATCAGCTCCCATCTTGGGGGCTGCTGCCAGTCCAGCCAGGCAATGCCTGTAGCAGGCCACCGCTGTCTCTCCTCGCCAGCATCATGTCTGCCTCCTTCTCGGGGGGGGGGGGGCCTGCTTCCCCCAGGCACTGGGTTCTCCTGTATGGCCGGTGCCAGCGGACCCATCACTGGGCTGATGCCCAATGGGCCACTGCCAGTACTGCTTCAACCCCAGCGTTTGGGTCTGGCACCATTGTCACCGCTGCCTGCACTGCAGCTGTTGCCCATTGCCAGATCTCTACCTGGTGGTAGGTGGGCTAACACCTGGGTACCCTTTGCTGGCTCCTCAGCCGACATTTTCCAACCCCGCCATCTCTTCCATTCCTGCCAGTGTATAACATAGCACCCCAGTTGAATTATAATGCCCTTTATTCAGCATTGTGGTGTTTCATGCAGAGGCAGACTCCTGCTTCTCAGGGTCCACCTCCGGCATCCCCCCCCCACCCTCTGCAGGACCCTCAGTCTAGGAATTCTGACTGGGCTGGTCCCAGTGAACCCCGGATGTCGGGATCTTCAGGGGCGCAACCTGATAATCGGTTCAGGCTCCAGAAGGGATGATCGCTGGCGTCTGACGCAATCCCAGACAGTGATACTACAGAGGATGACGCCAAATCTTTGGGGTCTTCTCTCTGGTCGAGTCTTCAGAGGGGGAGGACCAGGCTAAGGAGGTGCCGAAGCCCCCGATGACCCATCCTTCATGGATGTTATGTATCACATCCAGTCTATGATGGGCTCGGAGACAGAGGAATAGGACCCGGAGAGATGCCACTTGGCTATCTGCCTCAGGCAACGGGATGCCCTGCATTTGGTGATGCCCCGTATGATTGACTCCTACGAGGATGTCACCAAGGCAGCCTAGGCCCACTCTTCTTCTACCCTGCCTCTACCTAAAAAGGCAGATTGCCTCTACCATGCCCCAGTGGACAAGCCCTTTCTTATCAGCCACCCTAAGGTGAATTCTGTGGTGATTAGTGCAACACATGATCGTACTAAGAAGCCCAGGCACCTCAGTACTCTTCCTCCCCAGACCCAGGAATCCAGGCAGCTGGATCACATTGGCAGGCATGTTTTTAGCTCTACTATTTTGGCTATTAGGGCCATCAACTGTTTGGCCCATGTGGTCCAATATCAGAGTGTCTTCTAGCCGGCCTGGTGACGCTGAGGGTTGAGGCACTGGACGCCACACCTCTTGCCACGCTGGTGACCTAGGGTCATCTGGGGATGGAGAAGATTGAGGGTCTGATGGACTGCTCTCCTCTCCCGGGGAGGGGATGGTTGTCGCCCCTCTCCTTGGCTGTCCCTAGTGGGGGCCAGAGGGCAGCGTCAGAGGTTGGGAGACACAGAAGTGCGGAAATGTGACGTGCGCATGCCCCCACACACGCATGTTCATGCTGCGAGGGGGAGGAGGGTGTATGGGAGAAAAAGCGAAAATAAGGAAAAAGCAGTATTTTTTTTGGGGGGGGGGAGAAGAGTGTCCTCTGGGACCAAGCCAGGGATTTGGTCCAGATGTTGCTTGAAGATGCCAGTAAGAGATGCAGCTTGCCCATCTTCTGAAGTCTGGCTCAGATGTTGGCAGTCATGTCCTCCAGGCGGCTTAGGACACTATCGATGCCTCTGGGTGTGGGGCAGCTGCTGGGGTCTGCCTCCAGCGCCATTCTTGGCTCCAGGTGTCCTGTTTGGCCCCGGACGTACAGGCTAGTATTTTGGATGCCCCCTTTCGCATGGCAGTCCTTTTTGGGAATGATGTCCAGGACATCATTTCGACTTTGCAGGAGTCTGGGCAGGCCCTCAAGTTGGTCTACTCACTCTATCACACCCAGTCTAGACCAAGCCAACGTCAGTCCTTTCATCGGCCCTCCTGCAAGCAAACTCGGGGCCAGCCTACCACGGGTCATCAGAAGCACAAGGCCACAGCAGCCCCTGCTGCTGCTGCCGTCAGAGCCGCTAGAGCTCCCACAGCCCCTCTGCCCGTCCCCGCCTCCTGACTCCTTACCCGACCTCCACCCTCTGACCGAGGATCCAAGGGAGGCAGTCGGGGGTTGGTTCTCCCTCCACCTGGATGAGTGGAGGGAAGTGACCACAGACAGTTATGTGCTTCAGATCATAACTCACGGTCACACACTGGAATTCCTAGAGTAGTCACCAGAAAATCCTCTTGTCCATTGTTTTAACCCTCTAGCATATCTCTCTCTGGTTTGGGAGGAAATTCAGGCCCCTCTTCAAAAAAGAGCAATAGAGCCCGTCCCTCAGGCTCTTTGGGGAAGGGGTCTTTACTCCCACTTTTTCATTGTCTCCCAGAACACTCGGGGATCTTCGGCCCATCCTGGACCTGAGTCAGGTGAATCTGTACATCAAGTACAAGCACTTCACGATGGTCACCTTTCAGGAACTATTACCCCTGTTGCACTAGGGGGACTGACTCTGTTCTTTGGATATGCAGGATGTTTACCTGCATATCTGGGTCTTTCCTGCCCATCGTCGCTTCCTCCATTTTCACTTTCAGGGAGCCCATTATCAATTTCAAGCCCTCCCTTTTGGCCTTTCCTTGGCCCCCTGAATATTTACCAAATGCCTGGCAGTGGTGGCTGCTGCATTGAGGAGGCAGGGCTTCTATGTGTTCCCCTACCTAGATGACTGGCTGCTTGCAGCCCCTTCCAGGGAACGTTTGGTTCAGACCCTGGAGTTAATCTTCAGTCTTTTCCAGGCCTTTGGGGATCACCATAAACCTGTTGAAGACCTGTCTCTCTCCTTGCCAACGCCTCCAGTACATTGGGGCAGTCCTGGACTCCAGTCAGGGCAAGGCCTTTCTGCCTGAGTACAGAGCAGAACAGCTGATGGAGCAGGATCAACTGGTTTCCTTCAGTCGACAGGTCCCAGCCAGGGTCTTCGTTTTCCTTCTGGGCCACATGGCAGCGGTAGTCGCCACGGTCCCCTTGGCCCGGTTACACAGGAGCACGAGATAGCGCCTGGTCCCAGTAGCGTGAGCTCGGCCTGAACACCCTTCTCCAAAAATATAAGGAAATTAGAAACGGGGTAAAAAACCTAGTCAGAGTCGCTAAGGCCAACTACCATAAAAGCAATCTGTTCTCTTCCCTCAACTCACAGAAAACACTCTGGAGGGGCATCAGTGATATCCTAGGCAACTCACACAAACCGCTTCTTCACTCCGTCCTAATTGTTGGGTCCCAAATGGAAGGTGATATCAACATAGTAAATACTTTTAATCGTATATTCAGTGACCTCTCATCCTACACCACTGCTCTCTCCAGTCCACCAATGGATAACCACGCCACCCACCGGAACGACTCATGCCCGAAGTTCTATCTTAAGAGATTAACATGGTCTGACACCTACAGATATCTTTCCTGATTAAAAAATAACTACTTGATTGGGTCCTGATAACATCGACATGAAGCTCCTTATGTATGCTGTTCATGAGGTCACAGGACCCCTACAGCTTATATTTAACTTGTCCCTCACATCTGGGCGAGTGCCCACACTCTGGAAAACCATACATGTAACCCCAGTCCACAAAGGGGGTGCCCCTGAACAACCGACAAACTACCGACCCATTTCAAATCTAGTACCCCTCTCAAAAACACTGGAGAAAATAGCAAATGAACAGCTCTCTCAGTACTTGAGTAACCATGACCTACTATCACCTGCACAGCATGGCTTCCTCAAAAGCCACAGTACCACAACTGCACTTATAGAGTACACTGACCCTCTCTGTCGGATCCTGGACAGAGGTGACCTAGCCGGCTCCATATTCATAGATCTCACCAAGGCCTTTGTCCTTCTTAATCATAATCAATCCTGCCACAAATTAAATACACTTGGTCCCTCAATGGACGCTACCTCATGGCTAAAAACCATCTCACAGATTGAACACAAGCAGTCAAATGCTGGGAGACACTATCTGATTAAAGGCCAGTGACAGATGGAGTCATCCAAGGATCTATCCTTGTGCCCCGTTCTATTCAGCCTCTTTGTAAATGAACTCTCTAATACTTGTTCTTCCACAAAAATGCTCCTATATGCAGATGATGCAGTTATTATGGCTACACACCATAATCTCGCTTACATCCAATACAACCTCCAGGCTGATTTCACAGCCATCTCTAGATGGTTCGCCAACAGCCTTCTCGTCTTGAAATTCTGAGAAGACCAAATCTATTCTATTCCACTCCAGATGCAAAACCCCGACCCCTCCACACTAGACATTACCTCCTAACTGGGAGCCCCAATTGAAGAAGTAACCCCTTTTCTTTTTTTCTTTTTGTACTTTCTGTTTTTTCCCTCCTCTCCTGTCCAGCTCTGGTCTCCTTGGGAGTACCTCGGAGTCATCCTTCTACGGTCCACTCCACCTGGACAACGCTCCTTAGCCATGTGTACGGTCCCCGGGTGAGACAAGGTGACCCAAAACCCTGAGCTCTCTGGTAGCGTCGGGCGGTCGGATGCCAGGAGGGTGGCGGCAAATCGAGCGCAAGCTCCGGTGCTCCATCTCCGCCTGAGCTGGAAGAGCATTTTTGCCTGTTCTAGGGAGTGGCTAGTGTCCTAACGTCAAGGCGTTGCCACCGATGTCTGCCACTCCCCGCCCCTTCTCTGTGCTGCAGTGCTTGCTGTGCCTCCGTCTTCCGCCAGTGGCCAGCCAAGCGCCGAGCAGGGCCTCCCTCCTTCCTGGGAGGGGAGAGCTGTCCTCCGGATGCTCAATCCTGTCCCTCCCCTGCTGACCCCCAGCAACCCAGGCTTGTTCCCGAACCCGGGTCGCCAGCGTGGTGCGAGGTTTGGCGTCCAGCGCCTCAACCCGCAGCACCACTGGGCCAGCTAGTAACCCCTTTTAAATATCTGGGGATCACCCTATACTCAGGCCAGACTCACTCAGATCATGTGGATATGCTCATTAGGACTTCTAATTCCAGACTTGGCTTGCTCTACAGGCACAAAAACACATTTCTCCCTGAAATAAAAAAAAAAAGAACTCGTCAGGAGCCATATCTTCAGTCTTGTAGACTACGGACTGGTGATCTGTGGCCCTGCCAGTAGCAAACCCTCAACAGAATCCGGGGTTTAATGAACAGGGCCTGCCGCCTAGCCCTTGACCAAAAATGGGACACTCATATATGCACTCTGTACTGTAATCTAGGGTGGCTTAACCTGGACTCCTGTATACACTGTACTTCCATTGTCACAGGTAATAAAGCACTGCTAGGTCAGTTGTCCCCAGGTGTACTATTACTCCTTAGCCCACTAGCCTCTTAAGTACTCAACCGGGGGTGCAGCACAACTCCCTGAAACTTCCTAAACTTTGGAACTCCCTCACCCCATCTCTCAAAACCTTCAGCTCTCGGACCACCTTTAAGTCACAGCTGCTAGCCTCACTCAGCCCTCTACACCCTTGTAATTGCGTTCTCTGACTCATCCAGCTCCCCCAGATTGTTGTTTGTCTCTTAGCTTCGTCTGCTCCACACTGTATTGTGATCAATTCTTGTATGTGTAATACACAAATTATTGTTCTATGCAAAGCTGTACCCTGAACTATCCAGCTGTCACTAATTATTTCAATCTTGTTGCACTACCCTGCATTGGTCTGTGTATCAGTACTTCTCTGTAATCTGACCCTAGACCCTTTGAAAAAAGGCTCTGCCTAAAGGATCTTGTGTGCAATAAATAAAAAAAATAAAGTAAACAAACATACGGTTCCCTCGGTGGACCTTGATGGTCCAGTGGGATCAGTGTACCGATGACCTAGACCAATCGGTCATGGTCTCTGACCCCATCCAGAAGACTCTGTCATGGTGGCTGGACCCAGCCAACCTCCTTTGGGGAGCCTCTTTTCAACTCTTGACCCCCCCACCCCCGACAGATTCTCACGACAGATGCATCCAGCCTGAACTGGGGCGCTCATCTGGCCTTACATCAGACCCTGGATACCTGGCCCCCAGTGGAGCAGGATCTCCACATCAACATCCTAGAGATGTGGGCGGTCCTTTATGCCCTGCAAGCCTTTCAGACTCATTTCCTTCCTGGTGCTGGTGCAGATGGTCAACATGTGTGTGGTGTACTACATCAGCACGTAGGGGGGCCCATTCTTACACCCTGTGTCAGGAGATGATGAGAGTCTGGTTCTGGACCATTGAGTACCATCTGCCGTTCATGTTCCAGACATCCAAAACGTATTGGCTGACAGTCTCCGCTGCTCCAGGTCATGTGCTAAGAAGTGGGAACTTCAAACCTCACTGGTCGAATACCTCTTCGACAGGTGGGGCCATCCAGAGTTGGACCTCTTTGCATCCCTACTCAATGCAAATCTGCCGCTTTTTTGCTTGCTCAGTCCCGGGCCTGGAGTTTTCTGGTGAAACACATTGTCCCTCTCTTGAAAGGGGAGGTTTCTGTACTCATTCCATCCCTTCCCGCTCCTGCAGAGGGTTCTCCTCAAGCTCCAACTGGAAGGAGCAGAGAAGATTCTCATAGCTCCCTTCTGGCCATGCCAGATTTGGTTTCCCCTGGTACAGCAGTGAGCTGTGGCACCTCCAGTGCCCTTTCCCCTGTGCACAGGCTTGCTGTCCCAGGATCAGGGCACCCTGATCCATCCAGACCACAAGTCCCTGCATCTCCATGCATGACTCCTGCGGACCTATTAATGCCCATTTTGGGGTGTCCTCTAGGGTCGCTGATGTCCTGGTGGCGGCCAGGAAGCCCTCCACCAGAGCCACTAATGCTGTGAAATAGAAGCCCATCTCCATTTGGGCTGCTGCACGCCATTTGGATCCATTCCCCTGCCTGGTGAATTGGGTGTTGGAGTACCTCCTTTCCCTTTCGAATTCAGGCCTGGGGTGCTCTTCCTTTAAGGTGCACCTTTCCGCCATCTCTACGTACCATGCACCTATCGAGGGCGAAGCTGTCACCCACCTTGACATGTTCCACACATTCCTGTGGGGCATGTTGCATCTGAAACCTCCCATTCGGGACCCGGTCCTTCCATAGGACCTCAACTTTATGTTGGAGAAACTCACTTTACCTCCCTTTGAGCCGGCCATGAGTTGAGAGCTGCACTTTCTGCTGTGGAAAGCGCTCTTTTTAGTTGCTGTTACTTCTGCTCAAAGGATTTCCGAGCTCCAGGCTCTGATGTGTAAAGAGCCTTATTTGTTTTTTCACAAAGACGGGATGTCTTTGTGTACTAATCCCAAATTTTTACCTAAGGTGGTGTCTGAGTTTACTTTAAACCAATCCATCCACCTTCCTGTTTATTTTCTTGAGTTTTCTTATCAGTGGGAGGCCTTGCTCCATACTTTGGATGTTCACAGAATGTTGTGGTATTACACGGACAGTACAAAGTCTTTGAGGAAAACTGATAAGTTGTTTTTCATTCACCCCAAGAGAGAGGGCGCTACTGTTTCCAAACAGTGTTTGTCCAAGTGGTTAGCAAATTGCATTGTTATTGCTATCACAGTTACAACAAACCCCTTCCGAGAGTGGTCAGGGGGAATTCCACCAGGGGTATGGCTGCCTCCACAGCTTGCTTCAGAAATGTGTCTGCTGCTGACATCTGTGCAGCTGTCACCTGGAGTTCTGTCAATGCTTTCACCAAGAAGTACAGCCTGGACAAAGGCGTAGACAATTTCAGCCTGACAGTTCTTCAGGGCCTTCTGTCATGAGCTCTTAATGGTGGACATGTCCTTCTCCTGATGATGTTATCCTGGTGCTTGGGACTCCGTCTAACTGGAGAGGCCAGCTGTAAGAGCCTTCCTTGAAGTAAGATAGTACAATTATGTAAGAACTTACCGTAACAGTAGATCTTTGAGAGAAGCTCTTGCAGCAGGCCCTGCTTTCTCTCCCTTCTTCCTCCTAATGTTCCTTCTCTGTTGACCTTCTTCTACCTGTCTTGTGGCTCTCGGGGAAACCTCCTCGGTTCTCCTTCAGCTGCCCGTGTGGGGTTTGTGATGGGAGAACTGAGGTGGTATGAGGGACCGCCCTCCTGTATAGGTTATGCTGATGTCAATTGCCAGCCGTTGGCGGGGGCAGTCTCCCATGGTAGACTGCTAGCTAGAAGTTTTCCATGTGGTCCTAGCACCTGGTGGCTACTGGTATGGCTTGCTGCAAAAGCTTCCCTCGAAGATCTACTGTTATGGTTAGTTCTTGTGTAACTGTACTTTTTCCTGCCTCCGAATGGGTTAGCAGCTAAGGAGTCTTTGTTGTGCTGTCACAGTAGACTTGCAGCAGGTTAGCTCTTCTGCAGTTTTTTTTTTGGTTTGTTTTTTTTTACTGAATTTTGGTAACCGGGTGGGTCCACTGCAACAAGACAGTCCCTTTTTCAGGGGCGACCCAGAAAGTGCAGTACATTGACAGTGCCTAGTGTTGAGAACAATACATTCACTTTAACACATTGGCAATACAGCACAAGTTAGCAAGCAAACTGTACATATGCAGGATACAGATGTAACGGGATCCGTACTACTTCCCGACCGTCGACTTGCCGACAGTTATCTTCCCGAACTTGAAATCCCGAAATGGTTAATTCACTGAAAAATTCACTCCCGCAGCACCATTTACCGACATTTATTTAAACGGACTACTGCCCGACCCACCAGATGCTTGCAGAACACACTTGTTCCAATGTGGTTGCTATGACATTATCAAGGACACGGAGATGGATGGCGGTTCATAAGTAATTATAATGATTTTATTTACTGTATTGCCAGAACACATGTACAGCAGCAGGGAGAAAGCAATACTGCAAGTGGGACCGGAGCGAGGTAACACACTGATTCAGCTTGATGCAGGCCAGCTAATGTCCCAAACGAGCAGAACTGAGCATTAAAACAAAGAGTTTGCTTCAGCATAAATAACTGAGATTTTTCTTACCTGTTCTTGCTTCTTAAACTTTCCTCCAACTCCATAAAACCCAGGTCCAAAAAACGAAAGTGTTCAGCTATTTAACCCCAACACACAGCTTTATTTAATCCGTGCATGTTAGTAAATATTTAAAACATTTTAAAATCTCACAGTCTCACAATCCCAATGCAGTGTCACAGTCGCAGGTTGTGAGCTATTCCTCGTATATATTGCATTGCAGAACGAGCAACTCTGTCTGTAGTCATGTTCCGTATTTTCTCTTCTCTCTTAGCGTACCATTTTTTTTAATGGAGATTTGGGAAGGCCACGATTGATTTTCTCTATCAATGTTTCGGTGTTACATTGCTCCTTGTGTAGTTCGGAGACAAATCTAAAGATGCCCACATGTGTGGAGCTAACGAGCGCCCCCAGTCTCCTGTGCCAAGCCCCAACGTTGTTCTGAGTGCGTGGGTATCCAAGCTCCATCTGGGCATTCACTGACCAGAATTCAGGGGGAAACAGTGGTGGGCTTTGAACCACTGCATTATTTCTCATTCGTCTCCTTACTCTCCCTAACACATAGTTCTCCTTGAACCACTCCATAATCGGAGTACAGGACTGTGCCATCTCCTCCTTGAGCTCAGCAAAAGATTGCTCAATTTCATCAGGTGTCAAGAAAGCCAGTGCAACTGTGTGCCTCAATTTTAAGCTGAATTCCATATCCTGACTATATTGTGTGGCTAGCCTAACACTGTGTATTTTTCACCACACAATTTGGCCAAGGTGAGACAGACAACTTTTGCTCTGTGCATTTGGGAATTCAATTTTACATGCATTTATGGCAGCCTGTTCAAAATCAGGTAATATGATATTTGGTTCCAAATGCAATTTGTTATCGTCAGCCAAATCATTTAAGTCCTGAAATAGCCTTATATAGCATTCCTGCGATTTGCTGGACATTAGGCGGTACAGTAGAGGGGACAATTCTTGAATTGAGAGAAGTTCCCACAAGGCCATGTATCGAATACAGCTGCCTAAATAATAGAGGCACAGTTTTAAATGTACCATCCATAATCCAGAACAGAGCCACTGCTAAATGTTCAGTATTTTTTTTAGTGGTGAATATCAGAAGTTTATCCTCACTGACTGATGACTCTTTAGCTAGAAAAGTAGAACCATTTACTGTTCTCAAGCTTTGTGGAATGTCAATGGCATCTAAAGTTTGGGGCTCTGGTGGTGCATTATGCCGTCTTACTCTTTTAACAATTTGTTGAAGAGCTTGCTTATTCGGCAGGCTCTGCTTCAACTCCTCGGAGAGATGTGCAACTTGTGTTTGGATTAACTGAGCGGGAGTTGCAGTAAGTGTCATAGCACTCGCTTTCAACGCTGCCACAGCAACAGCGACTGGTGCATCACTTGCCTCAAGTGAGTGGTTATGTTCTCTCATTTTCCTGAGGTGATGCTGCCCCCCAACAAGGATTGTCGATGCACGCCCATGACAATGCAAGCATTTTCTACCTTGGCAGCACCAGTAATGTAAGTCCCCACGACATCGCTCTTTGACATAAAGGTAGCCTCCGGTTTCAATTTTGTCCTGTCCACGCTGAGACGGAATCACCTCACAAATGACCACCTCAGCCATAGCTGCAGAGTGTGATGCAAGCAATCAGGGTAGGGATGGGTAGGGCTGGGGAATGTAACATTAATAGATTTCAATTAGTGCCTCACTGTCCATTAACAAATCGCAACATCACCTTTCAGTGTGGAGTTGAAGCAAGCTGTGTGTTCCTTCGTTTTTGAGGTTGAAGCAAGCTGTGTGTGCATTACGTTTTGAGACATCTGTTTGAAGTGAGACAGTTTACTGTAGGTCTGTTTACTAAATTTATTCATTACAAGCTCTGTGTTCTATTTGAAGCGAGAATGTTTACTGCAAGTCTGTTTACTACATTTATTCATTACAAGCTCTGTGTTCTATTTGAAGCGAGAATGTTTACTGCAAGTCTGTTTACTACATTTATTCATTACAAGCTCTGTGTTCTATTTGAAGCGAGAACGTTTACTGCAAGTCTGTTTACTACATTTATTCATTACAAGCTCTGTGTTCTGTTTGAAGCGAGATCGTTTATTGCAAGTCTGTTTACATTTCGGTAAATGGTGCTGCGGGATTTAATATTTTCGGCAAATGCTACCGATCGGGAAATTGCATTGCGGGAACTTGAACTCGGGATATAGACTGTCGGGAAGTCATACCAGACCTGATGAAACAGATAATACAGTAATTTAGAGAAAATACAGTAATAGCAAAATGCCAAAACAGGCAGTAGTCAGAAAACACAGATACCTAGTGTTGAGATGGAGAACAATACATTCATTACAGTTATGCAGGCTGTTGTGTCTGTTCATTAATCAGGCTGTTGGGGTTTGAAGCAGTTCCAAAAGCCCTCATGTAAACAGGACTCTTGGAACAGTCTTTTTTTTTTTTATTTTATTTCTTTATCCCTCCTTACTACCTCCGGGGCCCCCTCCTTCTGTCCGCACATGTCTCACTTGCCTACCTTGGGGATCTGCCCCTAGAGTGCCCATCCTCCTCTCCTTGCACAGTGGGGTCTGTCCTGCAGGTGGTCCAGGTAGACTTAGGGCGGCCTTCATCTAGGGCTGCCGAAGGGGATTTTCCGTTTTTCTCCCCTTACGTCCCCTACCCCCTAGGACGTCGAACGCTTGGGACGTACGTCCCGAGTGATGGCGTGCTGACGCACGCCACAGCCCTAATGCGTCAGCGGCGTCCCCCCTCCCCGACTCCGTTAGATGGAGCCGCCTTCATCCCCTCTATTGTCGGTGTTTCCACCGGCTACGAGGGTGATGTAGAACGCGGAAGCGTTCATGGTTCCCACCCCTGAGGGAGGAGAGCATCCATTGGGACGCTTGATCCTCCCTCTCCCCTGCTGACCCCCGGCCGCCCGAGTCCGTTCCCGAACCCGGGTCACCGGCATAGCGCGAGGTGTGGCGTCCAGCACCTCAACCCTCAGCGCCACTGGGCCGGCCCTGGAACAGTCTTTTACTGCAGAACCTTTCCTTTGTAGTATGAGTCATGAGACTGATGGATAATGCAATTTAAGATTTGCTTTCTTATGCTGGCTGTGGTAGAGAATGCTTTACAGTGGATTAATTTAAACACTCTCCACTCTTGCACAGTGGGGAGCTCAGTTTTTACTTTCCATTTCCGAAACATTTTCCGTCTTCCATTTGCTCTTGAGAAGGTTTTCTACCTGATAGTATTAATTGTGATGTAAAGAACAGTACTTTACCTGTGTCTGATATCTACTTTCATTCATCTTAATATTTCTTAAGCATTGAGATCTCACTATTTGTGACATCACAAGTGACTGATGATTCGATGTTGCAGCAGCTGATTGACTTTTCTTGTCAGTTGTGATGTCACAGACCATAAGGCACACAGTTGATGATGAATGAGGAGGAATATAACTAGCTAGGTCAGCCTCCTAGTAGAATACTGTTCCACACGTCAGAGCAGGTATTTATAGGTACAAAATCTTCTAACTAGCAATGGGGGGAAGAAAAACAGTATTTCAGATGCAAGAAGTACTAGTTCACAACTTTT
Source organism: Neoceratodus forsteri (assembly GCA_016271365.2). NCBI lineage: Eukaryota > Metazoa > Chordata > Ceratodontiformes > Ceratodontidae > Neoceratodus > Neoceratodus forsteri. The sequence goes on along the minus strand of CM028132.1, from coordinate 199,787,310 downwards.
TAAAGTTGATATTAATTTCAGGCTGTTCACTAGCTCTGTCCTTCATATGAAGCGTAGACTAGTAAGATTCATTTTGAGTGCATGTGTATATCAAAATCTATGGATGCACACCCCTCCCCCAAACTAGGAGTCCTAAAAATACAGCACACCTTGAACGCATTCAAAATTTTATTTGTGTGCTATTGATATTCAGTTAGTGTTCTTGCTCAGACGACAGCTGAACCAAAACACATTTTAGTTCAGGCTTGCATACTGTAATCAGAAACTCACAGAATCCTAGAGATTTAAAAAACACTCTCTTTGCATTTTCAAGGCCATTATTAACTGTCCTCGCATCAAAAGGACGGATATATGTTTTTGTTCGTTTCAGAGCTGGCTCTCGTAGTAGCTGTTTTCGTAAATATATAACCCACTTTCCAGGACTATGAATTTGTGATGCTGCACAATTACCAGCTTGCTTGAAGGTAGAGTGAAGTATCAACTGCATCTGTAATTGACCAGCTGTTGCATGGTAACACACTGGGAGGCATTGACAGAGATAGTAATAAGTGCTCTTTGTACTATTATGTCATGTCTGTAGAGAAGTAAAGTATTCTCCCAAACAGCTGTTGTTAAATATTGATTTGTTCTGTTTCTTTTAAACTGAAAGAGTTTAAAATCTGGTTGAATTCATGGGCCAAGGACCCATTTTCAAGGATGACTAGAACATAGAACAAATGTGCAAATAAAAAATAAAACATAGAAAACAAGCATAATAAATATACAGTTAAAGAAAAACTAATTGTAGCCATACATTTACTCTTACATGCAAGCAGTTTCTGAATTAATCAGAAAGGCTCCATTGGCAGTGCGTAGTAGTGGTTTAACATATTGACTCAGAGTTCGAATCTGAATTAACTGTGGTCTCAAACAACATCATTTAGTAATGTAGAAAACTACATCTTCGAGGATATCTTTTTCATTAGGCCACACCTGTGGAATTGTAGCCATCAGGCACTAGGACCACATAAAATTTTTTTGCAGGCAGTCCACTAGGGGCCGCCCACGACAGTGTGCTACGTCGGCACTTCCTGTATAAACATGGGTGGCCCCTCCCCTCCTCAGTTCTTTTCCTACCATCGACCATACTCGTTCGACCCTACCACAGAAACGGCATTGTTGAAATTGCATTTTCTTATTTTCTTCACCATATCACTAATCACTTTTAAAAAGTGATTTTCGGCAGCATATATGTTGACTTCAGAGTCGACGCTGTGGAAACTCTTCCGTTATTGCAAGTGTGACGAGAAGATTTATTCTGAAGACTCTCTCAACGTCTGTGCGTGCTGTCTTGGCCCAGACCACACCGTAAAGGCATGCCGTATTTGTAAAAGGTTTAATGTGGCCACTTGGCAATGCAGAGAAGGCACTTTAGAAAAACACCTTTTAAAGCAGCGCTTGGCCTGAATTGAGAAGAAGCTCCACCAGGAAAGCTTTGCTGCGTCACTAGCTCACTGCTTGGGATCCAAGGCTTCCAGGTCCCAGGAGAAGACATCTGGGTCTCACTGCCATAAGCACAGGCAGAGGGAGAAGGAAAAGGCAAGGGCCTCCCCTGTGCCCTCCAGGTTGCCTATCCATTCAGGTATGACCTCTTCTGGGTCATTGACTGCTCTGGTGTCAACGCAGTCCACCGCCCAGTCTGTCGACATGGCTGGGTGGGCTCTTGGTGCCTCCAGACCTATTATAGTTGGTGTGTCACTGTCGATGTTGAGACCCTTACCTCCCCTCTCGACCTCTGCTGGCGTTCCCATCAACCACATGGGTGCCGATGTTCAGACTCTTCTATTGTCCTTTACAGCCATCCTCAAATGCCTGTTACCACCTCCTACATCAACAAGCATTCCGGCGACGGGGTCAATACACCGAACCCCAGTGATGACGCCTGCCAAGATGACGCACCAGGTACCTTCTAGGCCATTGGTGGCTTTCCCCATCTCCATCATTGCTTCCGCCCAACCACATCAACGAGGACCAGGAGTATAATCCAGAGTTCACTCTGGAAGAGAAGGTGGAAGAAGGAGAGGAAGATGTGAAACCTCATGATAGAACTGTTTCCACTGTTTCTACTTGGATTGAAGACTCTGTGGTCTGTACACCCAGATCTCTCTCTGAAGATCCTTAGTTTATAACAGTGATGCAAGAATTTCAGTCTACAATGGGGTTTGATTCAGAGGAGCAGTACGTTACTAAGAAGAACTTGGTAGACCTCTTAGAATTACCCGATACCCCACCCATTGTTATTCCTCGTCTTCTGCCAACCCTAGAGGATGCCACCTAGGCTGCCTGGCACAGACCCAACATGATACCTGCCATATCAAGGAAGGCAGATAAGATGTACCAGATCCCCTCATGTAAACTTTTCTTTTTTTTCGCAGGCCAAGCTGAAATGGATTCTGTGGTGATCAGTACGGCCTAAGACAGGTCTAAGGCACCAAAGCACCTTAGTTCCCTTTCTCTTGACAAGGAGTCAAGGAGGCTTAATGTCTTGGGGTGGAAAAAGTATATTTGCTCTGCCTCTCTGAGCCTGAGGATTACAAATTACCAGGCCCACATAGTAAAATACCAGAATATTCTTTGGAGGAAGGTCAAGGCAGCCACCTAGGCCCTTCCTGAGGGTACTCCTGAGCAGGGGATACTGAACACAGCAGGTGCCAACGTAGGTAAACATCTCCTATGCTCCATCTGTGATATTTCTGATGCCTCTGCCAGGGCAGCTGCCTCTGCTATATGCCTCAGAAGGTACTCCTGGTTCAGAGTGGCTGGATTTGCCAGTGATGTAGAACAGTCCATCCTCAGTGCTCCCTTCAGGGGATATAAGCTGTTTGGAGCAGATGTGCAGGACATCCTCTCCAACTTACAGGCCTCAAGTAGCACCCTGAAATCAATACTAATATACTAACATACTAAAAAGCCAGCAGAATAGGCCTAATGGTCTGTTGTGTCCGCTTGGTAGCCAGCCACCTAATGGTTGCTCGCTTTCCCGCCCCCTCAGCCCCCAAGAGGGTCTTATTGGATTTAGTTTCCCCTTGTACATGTCCAACCCCTTCTTGAAGCTCTCCACTGTGCCCTTCTCCACCAGCCTCTTGGGCGTGCATTCCACAGCTCCACCACCCTCTCAGTGAAATAATGCCTCCTGCTGTCCTCACTATAATTTCCCTCCTCCAGTTTCCACTCATGCCCCCTAGTTGTTCCCCCCCTTTTTTAACCTAAACAGTTCCTTGGTTCTGCTTTGTTATTCCTTTTACATACTTGAAGAGTCCTATCATGTCTCCCCTGTCCCTCCTCTCCTCCAGTATGTACATCCCAAGCTCCTTCAGTCTCTCCTCATAGGTGTCCCCCCCACCCCCCATTCCCTGAATCATCCTGGTCACTCTTCTCTGGACTCTCTCCAACAGTGCTATATCCTTTTTCAGATGAGGTCTCCAGAACTGAACACAGTACTCGAGTTGCAGCCTGACCAAGGCATTGTATAGAGGGAGAAATACCTCCCTCTTCCTGGATGTAATTCCCCTTGCTATGCAGCCCAGTATCCTGCATACATTCCCTCTATCATACTCAGACAAGGACTCGACAGAGGGTGAACTTCTGACCAGCCACAGCCAGACATCGATCCACAACAAGAAAGCAGGATAAGCATAGAGCAGCAGCAACCTTGCCCCCACCAGGCTCCACCTCGGACCCATTCAAAAGCCCCTAGGGGTGGCAGTGTGGTAGCAGCCACAGCAACTGTCTCTGCCTGACTATTTCTGCAATCCCCCACCACTTGTACTTCAAGGGGTGGTTGTAGGGGTTGCCTTTTCCTCCACCTAGACCAGTAGGGGAAGGTAACTTCAAATGCTTGGATCCTGCAGATAATAGCACAGGGTCATGCTCTGGAGCTTCTGGAACCACCTCCAGACCATCCACCAGTGCCCTCCCATTACCCTCCAGAGCATATTCCATTGCTTCTGGAGGAAGTTCACACCCTGCTGCAGAAGAGGGCAATAGAACATGTTCCCTTGGAACAAAAGAACTCCGAGTTCTATTCTTGGTACTTACCTAGTTTCAAAATCGACAGGAGACCTGAGACCCATTGTAGAGCTCAGGGGTCTGAATTATTTTGTAGAGTGCAAGAAGTTCAGAATGGTAACACTGCAAGGCCTGCTTCCACTGCTGTAGTTTCCTAGAGGAGGGGACATGCATAACAAATTATTGCAAAAGGAAAGTGCTTGGATTTTTAAAGCAAACACAGTTGTCCCATTTGGTCTGAATGAGAGATGGGATCTCAGACCTTTTTTAAGAACATAGATTACTTAGGCATTAGATGGAAAGATGTCTCTTTCTTTGAACTTGTTTAGTGTGCGTGAGGAATTTAATGAATCCTATCTAGATCTAGGTTTAGTTTTCAAATGAAGCTCGTAAAAGTTTGTGCATATCTTTAATAATGTATCTGTGTGTCCTAAACTGACCAATTTTTACTATATTTCCATAGATTGCTTTGTTAAAAAAAAAAAAACATTTTTCTGGTACAGTTGGCTCTCCTGCATTCTTCTGGCACAGCTGGGTCCCACCACAATTCCTTTGTATTTATCTCTCCTTCTACAACTGTAAGACACTTAGAAAAATACCAAAGTATATTGAGTGATTATAATTCTGTTTAGATGTGTCTAAAATCTTTTTCTGGTCTCTTTTTGCCATTAATCCGAGAATGAATTATTGATTCTTAATATTAGGATATTAGTAAATATGGTAAAATATAAACATTGATGCACTGTTATTAATACGTATTTGTAATGTGGTTTTGATTTACAAGTATGGTGTATCCCTAGTGGTCTAGGAGAACCCCTTGATAAAAATAGAAATTCGTAATCAAATCGTTATTGTGAGTATGTAATGACAAGTGCATGAATGTCTCCAGACTGTATAAAAATCTAAGGAAATTTCCTTTTTTTGTTCCCTTTCCCCCACCCACCCTTTTTGTTTTCATGAGCAGTGATTTATAATGGATGTTCATGTTTCGGTAATCATTATGTGATGTCACACTTGTGTTTGTATTTAAATGGATGCTGTATATGGTTTTCTACCGCTCCCCCTTGAAGGCACTTTGCCGAGGTGCTAGGGACTCCCACAAGTGGCGGAAATAAATTCAACAGTTTGTTATGTGCTGATTGCATTTCCGTCTTTCTTTGGAGAGCACAGCCTTTTGGAAAGTGCTTAGATGTGTTTTAGGTTGTCTGCCTTGGTTGTGAACCCCTCTGTGTGTGAGCGCAGTCATTTTGCAACTTGGAACATTTCCACTGCTGCAGGCAGGGGACTGGATTTGCTCCCTAGATATGCAGGATGCTTACCTGTACATCAAGATCTGCACCCCACGCAGGAAATATCTAAGATTCCTGTTTCAGAATGAACACTAACAGTTCAGTGTATTGCCCATTGGCTTGTCATCTGTGCCATGGGTATTTACCAAATGTTTAACAGTTGTGGCAGCAGCCCTCTGCAGGGAAAGCCTGCATGTCTTCCTGTACCTGGATGACTGGTGTCTCAGAGTTTACTCCAAGGAGCAGCTTCCCCACACTCTAGACTGCACCAGACACCTGTTCGAAGCTCCAGAGATTACTGTCAATGTACCAAAGTCAGTCTTGACCCCTTGCCAGTGGCTTCAATACATAGGGTCAGTCCCGGACACAGCCTAAGGCCTAGCTTTCCTGCCATAGGACAGGACTGAAGCGTCTGATTGCACAGGCCCAGATAGTCTGCAACAGCAGGTATGTCATAGCCAGGACATTCCTGAGACCCTAGGCCTGATGGCAGCAGCCATCGCCAGAGTACCGCTGGCAAGACTACACGTGAGGATCCCACAGTGGACACTAAGAGTTCTGTGGGACCAACGTACAGATGACCGAGAACAAAAAGTTCTAGTAACCTCTCCTGTCAGAAAGGTACTTCAGGGGTGGATGAAACCCAGCCATTTGCTGAAGGGGGGTTTCCTTCCTGATCCCCTCTCTTCATCATATTCTCACTACAGATGCCGTGGGGATGGGCTGAAGAGGCTAAAGTGGGAGTGCACCCTCCACATAAATGTCATAGAAATGAGAGCTGTTCTGTATAGGCTACAGGCCTTCCAGACTCATCTATCCCTGGGCCCTCTGTTAATCCAGACTGACAACACAAGTGTGATGCATTATATCAACAAGCAAGGGGGGAACTCATTCTTGCCCCCTGTGCAAGGAGGCAGCGAGAGTTTGGTATGGGGTCTGGAACACAGACTAGAACTATTAGCAGTACCTGTTCCAGGGGTCCAAAACATCTCATCAGATAGACTGTCAGTCACAGTCCAAGATGCATGAGTGGGAACTACTGACCTTGGTTGTAAAAGACCTATTTGACAGGTGAGGCCATCCAGAATTGGACCTTTTTGAATACTCACATAATGCAGAATTGCCACTTTTCTGCTCGCTCACTCCAGGGCCTGGAATTTTTTGGCAAGATGCGTTGTCCCTCTCTTGCAAATGGAGGTTCCTGTATGCTGTTCCTCCCTTCCCTCTAATTCAGAGATTGCTAATCAATCTTCATATGGAGGGGGCAACTTTTATACTTACTGTTCCACTGTGGCCGTATCAGATTTGGTTCTCCTTACTGCAGCAGCTGGCAGTAGAACCTGCAGAACCTCTACCATTATGCCAAGGCCTGCTGTCATAGGAACAGGGAACCCTGGTTCATTCGAACCTCAGGTCCCTCCACCTTACATACTAACATACTAAAAGTCAGCAGAATAGGCCAAATGGTCTTTCTTGTCTGCTCGAAAGCCAGTAACCTAGCCAGTAACCTTCATGCATGGCTCCTGACGACATAGCCATTGCTTGGTTTGGGGTGTCACAAAAGGTGAATGATGCCTTGATGGCTGCCAGAAAACCATCCACCAGAGTCACTTCTTCCATGAAGTGAAAGTGTTTTGCTTTGGGGGCTGATTCTCACCAACTGGATCCCTTTAATTGTCTGGTAAATCAGGTTCTGGAGTATTTGCTGCTATTGTCAGATGCAGGCCTGTGATACTCTTCTGTCAGGGTGCACTTGGCTGCCATTTCAGCTTTCCATGTACCTATTGATGGTTGTACGGTTGCTCAGCTCGAAGTGGCCCATACGTTTTTGAGAGGCATTCTGCACTTGAAGGATCCTATCCGCCATTCAGTCCCAGCTTGGGACCTGAATTTTGTCTTAGAAAAACTTACTTTGGCTCCTTTTGAGCCCGCTGCAACTTGCGGCCTATGCTTTCTGTCCTGGAAAGTGTTATTTTTTGCTATTACTTCTGCTTGAAGAATTTCAGACCTTCAAGCTCTAATTTGTGTGCCTCCTTACTTGATTTTTTCACAAAGACAGGGTGTCTTTGTGTACCAGTCCTACGTTTTTACGAAAGGTGGTGTGTGAGTTTACTTTAAATCGAACCATCCACCTGCCAGCTTATTTTCCTGAGAATGCCAATCCAGGGGAAGCATTGCTGCATACTTTGCATGTACATAGAATGCTCAAGTACTGTATACACTGTACAAAGGGTTGCAGGAAGTCCTTGCGGCTTTTTGTGTCCTTCACACCTGGAAAAGAGGATGCTCTTGTTTCTAAACGGTGCTTGTCCAAATGATTGGGCAGCTATATTACTTTCTCTTACAGGAAGTATGGTAAGGAACTTCTGGAGTCATTTGTGGCCACCCAGCTAGAGGCATGGCCACTTCTGTTGCCTGTTTCCAGAATGTGTACTGCTGAAATCTGTGCAGCTGCCACCTGGAATACTGTCGACACCTTCACTAAACATTACAGTCTGGACATTGCCTCAAGGAAAAGGGCAGGCTTTGGCCTAGCTGTGCCTCAAGGCTTACTTTCTTAGGCCTGCAGGCTCTAGCAACACAGACTGTTTCTCTGTCAGTACTGATTGGTACGCGTTCTGTAGGTGTGGCACCCATGTTAACATAGGAAGTGCTGAAGTGGGATGTTGTGGTATGGGGGTCATAATGTCGGAGGACATTATCCGCATGCATATATCGTGCTGCCAGAACAGTGCTATATATGCCATGCGGTATGTCTTTTTTTTTTGTAGAGACTTTGCCCCGCACCTCCCATTACGTGGACAGCCCCGACCCCCTCAACTATTATAACTAACTCGGGGAGGTTAACACAACATCACAAAGTGAACAAAAAAAATTTCTATGCATCTGGGACCGGGAATCAAACCCAGTACCAAATGTATTGCTTTGTTTCTTTGCTGCCAGTGGCTCACTGCATCGAGCCATGGCAGCTGCTTGGCAGAACCCCGTCCCTGCAAAGGTCTTATGCTCTGCCTGGGACAGTGAGAGGGTGCAGTACTACGCACAGACTCATTTGCGGTATTGCACCCTCTCATTCATTTGTACTGCGCTGTTGCAGTTACGAGGTTTTGTCCTACTCTATTAAGCATGCGACACATTGACCCGGTAAAGGATGTTGTTATGGGCAGTCCCTAGTGGACTGCTTGCAGAAAGTTTCCGTGTGGTCCTAATGCCTGACGGCTATAGTTCATAGGCTTGATGAAAGAAATTCTCTTAGAGATCTCTGCTGTTATGGTGAGTACGTAACTATTCTTTACTGGTATATGTACTGAGCTTTTCTGGAGGTTGCTGCAGATTTTGATCTTGGCTCAGCAGTGGTGTATGGTGGAGTGATCATGGAGGCTGAATAATCATAAAAACTGCTGAAGCCTTTTCTTTGCTCGTCACTGTTACCAGTGGTTGTACCCCTGAATACAGTGTTCTTTCAGAAATTTATCCAGATTGGTCTTAAAACTGTCCATTGTCTCACACAGTACAACAGAATCCAGTAGAGAATTCCAGGTGCTCCCTACCCGCTCATTAAACGTGGTAAATAGTTTAATTTTCCAATAGACAGTAGCACCCTTACTACAGTACTTATGTTCTGCATATAGCAACAGATATTCGATTTGATTTCCAGTCAGGTCCTGGGGGTTCACATATAGAATGCAACAGAAACGCATTTGCTTTTGCTGCTTTTGGCTGTATCTGCTTTCACTGCATCCGTTGCAAAGCTGGTCAGCTCAGGGCAAAAGTAACTAGAAATACCAATGAGCAGTACAACTTGCTAGAATGTCATTTAAACAATTTAAAACTGTATATTTGAGATTGCCAAAATTTAGTATAAAAGAAACAAAGTAACCCAGACAGACAGACATATACATAGAGGGTCTTGAAGATGCCAGGCCAGTATCTAGAGTTGAGGGAACTGATTTTCTCACTCCCAACCCATTTACATCCTTAGCTGGACATAACATAAGGTAAACCATTAATAATGATTCCATACGTATATGAATTTACTGGTCAGTAAATGGCCTTGAAAACTTTTGTGTGTGTATGTCAGAAAATGTGACTCTGAACCATCTTTAAGGCCTCTCTCGGGGGCTAGTGTCTCCAAATGTTTAGGGATTTCTAATACCGTGGCAAGAATGGACCCCATTTTTTTAGCCAGGGCATATTCAAAACTCAAGAAATTAGTACTGTATTAATTTTTGATGTTTGCTGAGAGAGCTCTTCTCAGCACACGCAACGTCCCCAAAATGGCTTCCTTTTGAAGTTCATAAGGTGTCACAAGTATTGGTAGCGTATGTAAATGTGTCTGAAAGTTCTTTTTGATTAGTCCCATTGCTCCAAGCACTACTGGAACAATTTGTGTCCAGTAGAGAGCGGCTGATGTTGAGGAAAAGGGGAGGTATTGCAAGGCTTTGTTGCTGGCTGCTTCACACCAAGAAGTTCTGTTTGTCAGCTCATGAGTAGCTAGCCTTTTGATTCATGACTAGGTGCCCAACCACTGGCTTACCACTGTCAGCATTAAATCTTAGAAGTTATTTATGATTATTTGCAGCATGGACTGTGGACTTCTAGGTAGAGAACATGTAAGCATTAATCACCGGCAGAGGAGGCCTCTACCGAGGATTAATGCCCGCTGAAGGCGTTGCTGATGAGCCGGTTCTAAGCAAGGGCATTAATCACGGTAGAAATGATGCTGCCCGGTGTGATATAATGCTCTTCTGCGGACAAAGCGTAATGTATACTAGGGCAAGCAGAGTACAGAGTCATGGAGAAAAAGTCGTCGGAGACTGAGGCAATCTTTATAAACTTTATTCTTACTATGCCATGCAATTACAGTACTCTCTTACATACCGATGTGTTTCAACCCGTCTGCAGGATACCACGCCCGCCCACAGCGCTACTTACGCTCTCTGGCTACTGTGGTCACTACAGGAGCAACACGGCATTAAGAAATAATGCCGTTTTGAGCTTCGAGGAGCAGCGCCAAGAGCAGCATACGGCATTATGAGAAATAATGCGTGTTAGCCTAAACGCGCTTCCCAGCACAAGCTATCAACGTGTATCGGCTCACAATGCCGTGTTGGTCCTGCGCCGCGTGACGGCGTTCGCCTATCGCGGGGCGCCCTCATACAGCCTTGAATAATGCCATGTTACAAGTAAGCAATAATCCACGACAGCCTGTGTGGTTACTGGGGATTAATCAACACCCTTGGTGCATTGTGAGGCACGAGGGCGATGCCCAAGAGTTCTCACAGCACCCAGGGTGTTGATTAATCCCCAGTAACTACACAGTCTGGAGTGGGTTATTGCACTTATAACATGGTGTTAAGAGTTAGTTCATAAGATTGTTTCTAGGGAGATAATGTTAAAAATGCTTCTGTTTGGAGAAGTGTTCTTCCACAGAAAAAAGTTCCACTGTGTTTAAAACTTACTCTACTACAGTACTAGAAGCTCTCAATTATTACATTGTTTGCGTTTTCATAGTATTAGCATGTTTAAATCAAAGGTTTTTATGTAAGAGCATTCAGAACATTACATTTGTTTTAAAGCACTTGCTTACACTGATACTCATGGAGGTTTCTTTCCATGCCATGGCATTCTGCAGGACATACTGTGAGCAGAAAAATAGCACTCGGAAGAGAAAATAATTTATGTGTGTGCTCCAGCTTACAATGCGCAGTTTCTGGAAGGGAATAAGTTTGCAATTTAAATGTTAAGTTACGGAGTGTGCTAATTAGTAAGCGATCTCCAGAACTGTGGCGGACACGTATTGTGTTGCAGCGCCACAACTACTTATGTTTCCCGAAACTGGCACTCTTACTATAAGTTCTGGTTGCAAGAACTTTGCACTAATAAGATCTGTTGCTACTACAGTATGTGGCTTTAATGAACTGATTGAAAGTACTGTGTCATTAAGCAACTGATTTACACAAACACGATTGCACTTAATTAATACCCTTATTTAAAGTATTACGGGTCAAATAACTGTGCATTTAACCTATTTTGTTCCAGTATTTAGTGAAATAGAAAGTGCTGTACTGATTCATTTGAGAACAAACACTACGTAGATGCTGGTAGGATAGCTGCTTTAATTATCATTCACTTTGCAGTCTTTCCCGACAGAAAGTCGGTGTCCTGCTGAGTGAGAAAGTCATCACTCGGATATGCGCTCGAGTAATGGGCACGCTCTGTCGTTTACTACTATGCGACGTTATTGAACAAAAGTGCTGAATCTTTGTCACACAACAGTAATGATCTAAGTCCCAGACTGATCACCCTCACAGTGCGTGTAACCTAGATTAATGTACAGTCATGTGACAGTAGTTAGCAAATTAAAATACTGGGTTAAAAACACCATGTTATAAAGGTAATTAGCTGTGTGATTTCAAGTTTTTTATTTTATTTATTCATGAATCATACAGCCTTTGAGCTGAGTGCTCATTTGCAAAGGTTCCTGTCAGACATTGTAACAAACATTTTTAGATACATGCAGCATAGATAAGCATTTGTTAATTCAGTTATTACATGGGATACATGCAGCTCAGTTGAGCATTATCGAAGCTACATTAATCGAATATACAATGCAGGTTATGTTTTCATAAATAATCTGTTGATAACTGTAGATGCAGATACTTCCTAGATTGGTTCAGAAGGAAGAAGTGGGTGGTGATAGTGAAAGGCAAGGTTGCAGGGAGGTATTGGTGGACAGGGGTAAACAGGATGGCCAGGCTCTCAGGTTAGGATTAGAATAGGCATCTACATGAGTAGTCTCGAGTGAGTTCCTTCTTGAGGGCACTGTTGAACTGAGACATTTTTGGTAGCTCAGAGATGGAGGTAGGGAGGTTGTTAAGCCAGTGTGCAGCATGGTAATCAAGTGATCGTTGACCCTGGTTTGTTCTACATTTGGGTACTATCAGTGCATGTCTTGCCATGCTCCTGGTAGTATACTGATTGTGGACAGGGCAGAATAGAAAGGCCACAGCGGGGTGGGGTGGGGAGGCAAGGACAGCAAGTGCTTTTTTGGCCAAGACCATACTCTGGTACTTTAAGCGCTCCCTCAGGAGAAGCCAACCAGTGAAGGAATAAAGGGTACAGCTGTGTGTCAGTCCGTCTGAGCCCGAGACGAAACAGAGGGCCTTACTGAGTAGTACTCTTGCCCTGTCCAAAGTAGTGTCAGAGGCTGCCCTGTATGCAGCGAGACCATAATCGATGAGTAGGAGAACAGAGTTTGCTACAGCCAGGTGCCTGACCCCATGAGTTAGGGTCAGGTGCTGCCTAAACAGGGCCCCTAGTTTTCTGTTGGCCAGCCTAGCAGTGCTGTCCACATGCTCTGTGAATATAAGAGTCTCATCCAGTGTTACCCCCAGATATCTAGAGGTAGACAATTGTTCTAGTGGGGATCCCAGTGCATTCAGGATGGTCATGGGGGGGGGGGGGGAATATTTCTTCTCAGATGGGTACTGACAAAGAGCATAATTTTAGTTTTCTTATAATTAAGGACAAGCTTGTTCTGCTTGAACCAGTGTACGAGAGAGTTGAAGCTGCTTTAAAGCTCCCTAGAGATGACCTTATGATGAGGGCTGCTCCTGAAGTTGACCGCATCATTCAGGGCTCTCAGTAGCATTTTTTGTTTGGGAGTCCTGGACTTTCTAAAAAAAAAAAAAAAATGGGGGTCCTGAGCTAAAATTTGAGAGTCCCCATGAAATTTTTTGGGGTCCCCATTAAAATGAATGGAACGAGTCTGGATAAGTTAATTTCCCTTTATCTCTTTATTTTACCCACTTTTTTTTAATACTGTTTAGGCAGTTCCTGTGCCATAAGACACTTGTGAAAACCATAGCAATTGACCACAATTTCAAAATGCCAAATAGAATTTTTACACCTGTACCTGTGTGTTGTAAGAATCCAGCTGTTCCTATGGCCCTGTCCACACTGTACATGGTAAACTGTTACCGATGGGTTAAACCGTTACCGGAACTCCAAAAATGGGTTGCGTCCGCACTGGTAACAGTATGCCATGTGATTTTAAGACCGTTCTCAAGACCTGTGCAGATGTGGTCTTTAGGTTGGAATCTGAAACGGTTTAGAAACTGTAACGTTTTTCTTACCAGTGCAGATGTACCTATTTCAGTGCTGTATGTCCTGCACAGCTCCAGAATGCAGTGCAGCAGCATCCCAAAGTGCCCCATGGGAGATTCTCTGCACGAACACGGAAGTAAACAGAGCGGGTGATTTTAAAGCAGGTCCTGTCAGGCATAAGCACTGCATGTATCGCGTGTGTGTAAAGTTGATTCAGGCATTGTACAAGGTGTATTCAGGCACTATACAAAGCTAATTCTGGGCACTGTGCATAGTTTATGCAGGCCACTGTGCAAAGAGTAGTCAGGTCACTGTGTAATTAATCTAATTGTGTGAAATGAGTGACCGCAGTGCATCCTGGTCAGATGAGGCAACAAAATACCTCATTGAGTGCTGCTCACAAGAATGTGTGCAGGAGGAGCTTGCTGTATCCTGGAAAAATACTCGTGTGTACCAAAAAGTGTCTGATTATTTAAGCGAGCATGGGTTTGAGAGAACTGCAAAGCAATGCAGAGATAAAATTAAACAATTTAAAGTAAGGTACCACAAAACAGGTCTGGGGGCGGTCGGATCGTCCGTCTGTTTTATTATCAACTCGATCAGATACTGGGCACCAGGCCCACATCAGAGCCACAGTTTGTTCTTGAAAGCAGCACAATCGGGGAAGAAGTTGGCAGACCAGAGGGTGATGAAGAGACTAATGACTACCCTGTGCCTGATAGAGTTGAATCAGGTAGTGGAAACATACTAACATACTAAAAGCCAACAGAATAGGCCAAATGGTCTTTCTTATCTGCTCGAAAGCCAGTAACCTAGTGGCTGCTCGCCTTACCACCCCCCCTAGCACCCGAGAGGGTCTTCTTTGGTTTCAGTTTCCCCTTGTACCTGTCCCACCCCTTCTTGAAGCCCTCCACTGTGCCCTCTTCCACCAGCCTCCAGGGCAGCACATTCCATGACTCCACCACCCTCTCAGTGAAAAAAAAAGCTTCCTACACTCCCCCCTGTAATTTCCCCCCTCCAGCTTCCACTCATGGCCTCTGGTTGTTCCTCCCTTCTTTAGCCTAAACAGCTCCTTGGTTCCACTCCTGGTTATTCCCTTTACATACTTGAAAACCTTTGCCATGTCTCCCCTGTCCCTCTTCTCCTCCAGTATGTAAAGCCCAAGCTCTTCCAGTCTCGCCTTATTAGGCCTCCTCTTCATGCCCTAAATCATCCTGGTCGCTTTCCTGTGGACTCTATCCAGCAGTGCTATGTCCTTCTTCAGATGAGGTCTCCAGAACTGTACACAGTACTCGAGCTGCGGCCTGACCAAGGCATTATATAGAGGGAGGATCACCTCCCCTCCTTCTGGACATAATTCCCCAGGTAATGCAGCCCAGTATCTTGAAACCTCTTGTTGTTTCACTGTTAATTGTCATGTTGCTGTATATCTCTTGTGCTTTCAGCGGTGTTGGTCTGTTATGCAGAAGCAGAGCCATCAGAAGATACATCACTGGACACCAACACCACCACAGCAGAGTGCTCAGCTGCAACCTGTGATGATAGTGGGGCTGCAGCATCTGATGTGTCTTCCATCAGTGGAACAGCAGCGAAGCATCCAGCTGAACATCTGCAGAACTTGCGCAGGAAGAAGAAGAAGAGTACCAGGCTGCAGGAACTGATGGAGGCAGTGTTCGAACCCACTATGCAGATGATGAAGGAACAACACAGGGAACTTGTTGAAATGGAGAAGCGAGTGTGTGCGGGAGGAGAGGGAAATGGAAGAAAGGATTAGGAAGTATGAGGCTGATCAAAATGATGCCTTCTTTAGTAATATGTTACTCATTATGTCATCACAGTTTGCACTTTCCACTGCAGGCCTACAATCCCTGATGGCAAGCTGTAGCACTGCACCACCCATGACGGTTACACTGTCAGGCAGCAACATAAGTGCTGCATCCCAGACTGGCCTGCCGCAAGTTCCTGCAGGTCAACAACAGCAGGCTGCACAAGTTGCTGTTTCTGGAATGGCTGTTGTATCGCATGGGAACATGCCACATGCACATACATGCCAACAGAAACAGACAGTTCCCATTGTTGGTAGCAGCATTGCCAGTTCATTACAGGGACACATGACTCATGCCCCTGCAGTTCACCCACAGCACTCTGTTCCCCTTGCTGGCGCAAGCAGTGCCAGCACGTCACATGGTGATATGAGCCATGGGACCATAGGCCACTGTCAAACTGATGACTATGCTGGAGCACCCAGCCGTAGTACCACTGTTCAGACTTCCATGATGCCTGCCTTCAGTACTGGTACCTCCTACCAGACATCTAGAACATATGTGCCCTCTACTTCTCATACTGTGCATAGTATGATGCAGCCATCCAGCAGTGATCCACGTTTTTTCACCATCCTGTGTGCAAGATATATTAAATGAGGACTATATGTGGACCTCCTTATAGATCAAATATCCATTATTACTGTTACTTGGCATAATGCATTGTGATCGTGCACATGCATATATGACATTAGTAGCACACTACGAACACTACAGGCCAGGCCTTCTGTCACCCTGACAGATAAAATCTATTGCATGCTGTGTCTGTATTGACATATAATGGGGTACTGCACACACCAGGGGAATAAATACACTGCATGCCTAGCAGATACTCATGCCACGTCCCAGGACATAACTGCTGTCTATGGTTTGCAAGACATGAAACACAAACTGCTGTTACATTAAACAACTCTTTTAATAGACAAGTGTTATACGACTGTTAACCAACTGTTATTCAAGTGTTGCACAAGTGGTTTAGTTGTCATAAATTCAGACAGAATGTGACCGTGCAGTTATACAACATGTGCCCTCTTGTTGTGGACAATTAGTTGTTAGCACCTTACCATTGTCTAATGACACTAAACATGTTTATAAATGTATTGCGTTAATTTAATTCATTGTACTGTTATAAAATAGAAGATGTTATACACTGCAAAACGTTGCAGACTATTTATGAAGCATTAGGCCTCAACATAGATACATAGACAGTGTCGGCAGATAAGGGCCTATGGCCCACCCAGTCTGCCCATTTGAGCTTGTAAGTTCAGTTCGTTTTCCTAGAAGTCTGTTGCCCCTTACCCCTGACCTCCAGAATTCCTTTATGTCTATCCCATGCATTCTTAAATCCCGTGATTGTTTCAGCCCCCACCACTTCCTCTGGCAGGGCATTCACTTGTCCACCACCCGCTCTGTGAAGAAATTCTTTCTCATGTTTCCTCTGAATCGTCCTCCTCCAACTTCATCCCATGCACTCTAGTCCTGGAACATCTTTTCGCTTAAAAATAGTGTTTTCCTGCACCCTGTTCCTCCATGTAAGATACTTGTATGTCTCTATCATATCCCCTCTCCCTCCTCTCCTCCAGGGAGTACATGTTCAGTTCCTTCAACCTGTCTTCATAGGACTTGTGACGCAATCCATGCACCATCTTTGTTGCCCTCCTCTGAATCTTCTCTACCCTGTCTATGTCCTTACGTGGTATGGTCTCCAGAACTGTACACTGTACTCCAGGTGGGCCTCACTAGTGTCTTGTATAGCGGAATTATGACCTCCTTTTCCTGCTGGTGATGCCCCTGCCTATACATCCCAGCATCCTATTTGCTTTACCTGCTGCCTTGTCACACTGTTTCCCTTGAGGTCATCAGAGATGACAACTCCAAGATCCCTTTCCTGCTTGGTGCATGCTATATCCTCACCCCCCAACTGATATATTGTGCCAGGGTTTTTGTGCCCCATATGCATTATCTTGCACTTCTTTGCATTGAATTTCAACTGCCAAACCCCTGACCATTCTTCAAGTTTCTGCAGGTCGCTTCTCATTCTGTCTACACCCTCTGGTGTGTCTACTCTGTTACAGAGCTTTGTGTCATACTACAACTACATTAAAGTTTTGGAACACAGTTTAAAAATGTTATAACACCACAGTTATGTTGCTGTGGCCTGCTAGTTCTGCAGTACCATACAATGACTACAAGTGTGAGATGTTAGAAAATATAATGCTGACAACATGTATTTCTGCACTGTTTAATATGAAATATATGTCAATGTTGTCTACCTACTTTAACAGTAATAAAAAATGTATTGCTCTGCACCTTTATAGTTATGGTACTTGATACACTACTGTTGGTCTTTTGATATGGGGCTTATGTTTTTTTTTGGGGGACTCTTGCAACAAGTGCCCAAAATGTGTGCAACCTTGTAAATCCATAGGACGATACAGTGAATAATGTTACCTGTTAATCCACAGACTTGTGGGACTGGTAATCTCACAGTGCCATGTATCGTTACATTTTCATTGGCTGTTTAGATAGTTGCACAGTGTGTCATGTATGGCTGCAGCTTGCCTGTTCATAGCTGCAGCAGACATCTCATCAGGGGGCACACAGTCATGGTCACGTGGTTGTGGGAATTGTGCATCCTCACACTCTGTGACCCATGATTCAAGAAAAACTTTGGACTTATGTTCACATAGCTTATGAAGTGCACAACAGGCACCGATGATTGATATATGGCACATTACAAATTGCAGAGTCATTGCGCTTCAGTAGACCTCTCCACCTGCCTTTGATGTGACCAAACGCACACTCCATCACCATACGTACACAGCTTAACCTGTAGTTGAAATTACGCTTGGTATCAACACAATATATGGTGTCATCACCCCACCCCCCCTGCAGTTTGGAAAACCCATTCTCTCTCGAAGCCCTGTATGACAGCTGCCACATTATTGAATTTGATTACTTTGGGGAGCAGCACATGTACAGCGGCTTTACACACCTCCAGAACTATTTCCCCAACCGTAGGTCTGCCCACACCAAATAAGTGTCCCAATGTCCGATACTCTGTATTTGTAGCCAGGCACCACAATGTGATTGCCACTCTCTTGGGGACTGGTATTGCTTTATGTATTTGTGTGTCCATGTGGTAAATATAAGGCTGTACCTCGGCACACAGCGCATGAAGGGTATTTCTGCTCATACACCAGTTTGCAAGCCACTGCTCATCTGTCCATGAACAGAGCACAGTGCTGTCCCACCAGCTGGTCGACTTGGGGTAGCTCCAAACAGAACAAGGCACTCCTTCAGCCGCATACCTTGCACCAGTAATGTTCAACAGTGCAGTAATAATCTGCAATGACTGCCTCCTAGTTGCCAGCATCTGCTTAACTTCAGTCAACGTGCTGTGCTGCCGAATCCTTCATGCCCTCAGCATAGCCTGCTGCCTACTGAAAAATCTGTACACTAACAGCAGCATTAGGCTATTGTTTAAATCAGCTGCCTCCATCATGCTTTATGTGTTGTTTACATGGATACAACATGAAACATGATGGGAGGCGTCAGGACGGCCTGCAAAGCAGTGTGGGATAGTCCTTAGATTCGGTTTGCAGCACTCGCATGGCGCTCCAAAAATGGAGCAACAGGGTGGATGGGAGGCGACCATTTCAAGAAACTGTTCATTGACAATGCTGACGGATGGTAACGGTACGTACTGCACCGGTTTGAAAACCGTTACCGCTCAGCCGTATACAGTGTGGACAGGGCCTATGTTACAAGACTAGAATATATGTGCTAAACACTCCTGTGGCTAATGCACAATCTGCAGGTCCTCCATGTTAGCATGGTTTTATTGAACTCTAAATATTGATTGGCTTTTTGATCATAAAAGTGCTAAAACATTATAAAAATGCATAGCACTTTCCTCATTGTGTTTAACAAACATGACACTTCTAGAAAACCTATATAAATACTTTCTGTACAGTTAGTATTGTCCCAGGAAAAAAACTGCTAATCAATTATTTAAAACCCTGGTTAGCACAACAAATGCTATGTGGTGAGCATATTAATATTCACAGAAAAGACAGTAAGATGTTACTTTATATTTCAAAAGCCAGTATATTAACAGAAGTGAAGAGACTGATGGTAAAAACCTCTTAAAATAACTGATACAGAGAAACAACCTGCATCGCCATCCAGAAATTTTGAAGGAAAATCATGATGGGTGGTTCTTTTTAAACTTTCAGGAACTGTATTTAAGAGATGAGAGGAAAAAGATCAGGCCTCTTAGACTGTGGTTTCATTTAATTTTCTTTGGCCAAGTTCACCTAGAAATTTAATTTGTTTATGCAGTCAGAGCTTGGAGTTACTAAAATTAAAGAAGGTATATTTGTCAAAAAGGCACAGATAGCAGGCGGACAGGACATAATGGGAAGAGGCTCGAGGAGCTCAACATGTACACCCTGGAGGAGAGGAGGGACAGGGAGGACATGATTGAGGTCTTCAAGTACATAAAGGGGATAAATAAGGGAGGCTAAGTTGGCGTGTTCCAAAGGAAGGAGAGGGGGGCAACTAGAGGACATGGGTGCAAGCTGGAGGGGGGGGGAGAGAGACTCTGGAGAGAGAAGGAGGTGTTAATTCCCGAGAGGGTGGTGGGACCATGGAATGCACTGCCCAAGGGACTGGTGGAAACGGAGACTGTGGAGGGGTTTAAGAGGAGCTGGGACAGGTATGAGGGAGGGGGAGGATGACGAAGCCCAATACAAGGACAACACCCTGGGCTGGGGACAGAGAAACCCAAGGGGGTGGGGGGGGGTGACAGCAAAGTTGGTGCCCAATATGAGGGCTGACTATCGAGCACACACGAAAGACCATTGGGCCTCATCTGCTGGCTTTTAAATATGTTAGTATGTTAGCAAGCAACACATCACATCATTAGGTCCTGCATTTAACTCATTATACCCTGGGCGGCCATTTTGTGTCAGGTAATCCATGGATAGTTTAGACTTCTTAAGAAGCTATTGGAGGTAATGATCCCTTTTTTATTAAAGCAGACTCTGTCTGTATCAGAACATTAGCCGCTCTGCTACAGATTCAAAACATTTTTTTCGTCCTGTTTTCGTCTTTTAAAAAGAGCCCCATCTGGATGGCACTCAGTGAATGTTTGAACTTGCAGTGTGCCACAAAGTCAATCAACAATACTCCATTTTTATCTGGGAGACAGGCAGTCTAGATGGCATTTTACTTGGAGCAACACTGAACAAAAGCACAAATGGCATAAATCTAGTTCATCAAGTGCAGAGGATACATACCTGTTGCACAACACCATTTATGTAAACAGTATGGAAAATTAGCTGTCTTCTTCAGAGGCTATTTCTCCATTGTATTAATTGAGGGCACTTTCATATTTTATGATTAGACTGAGGAGTGGTAAGATGGATTTCCCCCAAGACCTATGCTGCAAGCTCAAACAGAGCTCTCGGTGCAGTGTTGGGAGAGGAGCATGTTTGAGCTTGGCAGCATGTGATTCAGAGCTGAAATATGAGCCAGTAGTGAAGAGAAGGGAGCATGAAGTATGTAATTTGCATACTTCATGCCCCTTCTTTTCTGCTCTCAGCTCCAATTTCTGCTGTCTGAATCGCTTGTTGTTGAGCTCTGTCACGCCCCTTCTCCTAGCACTGCTCAAAAGAGCTGCTGGAATTGAGGATTTCAGGGCATAAAGTAGCAGCTGCAGGACTCCTGGGCTCTGTAGTGCGAGTGTCTCAGGGACTTGCTGCCGTGATTTCGACGTGTCCCAAGAGTCAAAATGTTGCTTAAGTACACTGGTACCCGCGTCCCTGAGAGCCCTGATCACCAGCATAGAGCAGCATCTTTGTTTGAGGACAAGCACCTGGGAGGCCATTAATAAATAGTGAAGAGAAAGGATCCTAATATTGATCCCTGTGGTACTCCTACAGGGACCTATTTCGCTTCAGAGAACAGTCCGTTGATCTTAACCTTCTGAGTGCGTCCGGAAAGGTAGCAACAGAACTAGGACACTTGTCTCCGGGGAGAGACCAAGGTGTTAAAATTTGAGGAGCAACAGAGGGTATTCAACAAGATCAAACACCTTGGTAAGATCCACATGTGTAGCACCTACTGGGTGTCCTTTGTCCAGGGCTTCATGTAGGTGAGTTGTCAATTCGATGAGTGCTGTCATAGAACTATGCAGTTTTCTAAAGCCATGTTGTTGACCACACAGTAAGCTATATTTCTCAAGTTAAGAGACCAGCTGATCGGACACTATTGTTTCAAGTGCTGTCGAGAGGGAAGCTACAGTAGTATGGAGATGGGTCTGTAATTGGCCACATTAATACTGTCCCCACCCTTATGCACTGTGGTGACTATGGTGGCCTTCCAGGTCTGTGGGAATTAGCCAAACTGCAGAGAGAGAGAGGTTAAATATTTTAGTCAGGGGCAGTGCCACCTCTTCAAGGACCTGGGCCAGTAATATCATGTCAATCTTTTTGTTTTGCCAAGAACTCTCCTTAAGTATTTTACGGTTCCCTTTGGGAGAGACCTGTCTGAAGTAAAATTTTGGTAGATTGCTACTTTGTTGCTCTGTACCATCAGCACAGTTTCCCAAGGTTCCCAAATCTGTGGGCAGTACTGAGGTTAGGTCTGTGAATGCAAAATTGAAGACATTTGCTATGTCAGCTGGAGTTGATACCACTTGGGTATTGTTGATGGGCAAGGTTGGGGGTGACCGGTTGTCTTTGCTTATTAGATCCTTTGTGCACTACCAGAGTTTCTTACTATCATCCCAGCAGTGCATTTGCTTGGTAATATGGAAGTCTGCTTTGGGCTTCCTAATTAGTCATGTGCAACTGTTTCGGGCTTCACGGTACCTTTGTAGATCTCTCAGGGACTCAGTGGCTTTGGCTAGACTCTGTAGATTATCCCTGTCCCGCATTAGGGCACGTAGTGTTGGTGTGATCCAGTTAGCGGATGTGTCTTTTATTTTGCATCTTTTGAGTGGGGCAAATTTGTCACAAGCTTCTGTAAATCTACTGCAGAAATAGTCGAGGGCCAAGTCTATGTCTTGTGTAGCATCCAGATGGGTCCAATCAAATTGGACTAGATACCTCTTGAAGGGTGCAATCCATTCTTTATGGAGGACCCTGTAGGTTATGGTTATGAGGGGGCCTTTAGGGGTCGAGCAGACCACTCGCACAGTGAGTGGCCACTAATAGCATCTGAAAATACCTGGACTTTAGTTAACCGCTCAGGGTGTATGGTTAAGACCCAATCTATTAGAGTTTTGGTACCAGTTTTGTAGTTCACTCGAGTGTGTTCCCCTAGTACCTGAGTTAGGAATAGGCCAGAAACAAGATCTTGGTACACTGTGCAAGACCTGGCTGACCAGTTTTTATTAAAGTCTCCTTGTATTATAGATTCACCAGTTGAGCAAGTCTGGGAATAGTGGCTAGCAAAGGATTCCATGTCTGATGAGTGCTTTCCCAGAGGAATATAGACTTTTATCACTTTAAGATCTTGCAGCCCACTGCTCTGCTGGATTTGAATGACAAGGCACTCGTACCTGTACTTTTTTTTTTGAGCACAGGGAATTTAAGCTACACATCCACAGCATAGGTACAGTGATTCACTGTAAAAGTGTGTCCTTTATTTCATGTTGTTTGTATAAAGAACCACTAACAATTTTTGTAGGACTGTTAAGTAGCTATTATTTCAGTGTAAAAATATTTTTTGCTTCAGTCATGTCAGTTTAACAGTTTATTCTTTTTTTCTTGTACTGTGCAAGTTATCATAAAGTAAAATCCTCTGGGCTGCTGCTTTTGCACCAAAGTACACAGATGTCACTACAGTAACACTTATTTTTTAAAACTAAAAATTTCTATTCATTTACTGCATCTTCAAGGTCCAGTTTCCCACAGTCGTAGCACTACTGCCGTTGCGTTCACTCCTGTGCTGTAATCTCAAGGTATTTCAGCCCTTGGCACTTTAAACCCACTCCTTAGCTAATAGTATTGGTGTACGGAAGAAATAGTAATGTTATGGAGTTTCTGAAGGGCCTTTAAGGGAGCTGCCTGTTTTCCTGTGATGGTATGCTAGCTTAGGCTTGGAGGTTATTGAGGTGAGGTTCAAGCAGAGAAACATTCCTATGCCAGCTGGGGTTTCCCTTCAGTGTCTCATTCCAGCACGCTTGGCGTGTGCGCGTGTGGAGATAAAGCAGGTAATACTGCTTCCCAACATGCAGTGCATACAAAGGAATTGAGTTTAGTTTGCTGGATCACCAAACTTAGAGCAGACCAAAAATTATTTGTATGAAAACGCCATATTTTTTTTCTGTTTCAAAGCTGTTGTCATAAATGCTGTTTCTGCATTTGTAGGTGTTCTGTACATGTTATCAGTCATGTTTTCCAGTCATACGGTCCTTTTCTTAAAGACCTGGTCAGATCAAAACTGTCATGCAACCTTTGTCAAAACAGTTGCGACCTTTACAAAACCATGCATTTCCACTTGAATCAACTTATTGTATAGCCCTTATTTTTAGTACTTGTTGCTGTAATAGAGAGCACGGTGTTAATTGATCTTCTTGAAGGCATCTCTCTCTGTTGAACTACACCTATGGAATTTTAAGCCATCAGTGCCATGATCACTCAATATACAAACATACGAAATTGTCAGCAGGTAAAGGCCTTATGGTCTATCAAGTCTGCCCGATTGTGCAGCTAGCAGCCCTTATATTGCAGCTGCCCCTCCCTCCCCTTTGAGATGGAAATGTTTGCCAGCTGTAGCCAGCCCGGTTGCGCAGAGGGCTGAGGCACAGGCCCCATTACCTCGTGCCATTCCAGTGACCCAGGTTCGGGAACAGACTCAGGTCATCGGGGAGCTGGTGGGGGGAGGTGGGAGCAGGATTGAGCATCTGGAAGGCAGCTCTACTTTCCCAGGGTGGTTACCGCCCCCCCCCCCCGTAGTCCTGCTTACACTGGCTGGAGGTCCAGTGGTCAGCGTAGGCGGAGGGGGCGACATGTAGTGGGAGGGCACCTCTAGATGCAGCATGCATGTGCCTTCACATGCACAAGCACGTCCAAGGTACAGGGAGAAAACAGAAAAAATGCTACCAAATAAATATATAACGTTTGCCAGCTGGGACCGTGCATGTCGGCACTTCCTGTATGAATATGGGCTGCCCCAGAATTCCTCAGCTCTTCCTTCCACTGTCAACCAGTTATTAAAACTCAGAGAAACAACACCAGTCCTCTCCGCTGCCAGTGTTTTTTGTAATTTATTAATATTTTTAATTCAGTGTGTGTATTGTATGCATTTATTCCATCTCTGTTGCTGCAGCAGAGTAGAAATCTACAAGGATGGTGCTTGTACACTTTGTGTGTTGTGTTATGTTTAGAACTGCGCCATTTGCCAGCCCGCCAGTGCAGCAGTAATACTGCTGCCCATCACGCTGATGACCTGGGTTCAGGTATGAGCAAGGACTGTTGGTGTGCCAGGGGGATTGAGCGCTCCAGTGAATTCTGTCCTCCAAGGGGGGTAGGGGGGAGGTTCTGCATCCTGCTGTTATACCACCACCTGGGTGACCACAGGTGGAGATGCAGGGGTGTGTAGCGGGGAGCTTGGAGCATGGCATTTGAAGGATGCAGCAGGACAATGCGGACAGTGCGGACAATGTCTGAAATCACCGCTCTCCTTGAGGAGTGGACAGGGTCAAATGGTGGTGGTGGGGGGGGGAGAGGCGCCACTGATCATGGAGGATGAAACCTCCACCTGCATATCCACCTCAGACCGACACCATCAGGGATGCTGTCAGCCTTACCTCAACCGTGGATGGCTGGATAGAAAGTGGAAGATCACAGAGGAGTTGTGGGTGACCCCCAGCTCCGAAGGGTAAGTTGGAGAGGCAGTTCAGTAGTGCATCATGGGTGGGCTGGGAGTCCTGGTTGACAGGGTCTTGAGGGACAGGAAGTGCAAGCATTTGCGACTGGTGGAAGGAATTCTTTGTCGGGGGCCAAGGGGTGCAAAAAAAAAAAAAAATTAAGTAAAATAAAATGGGGCCCAGCACAGAGTCCTGTGGAACTCCGCTGGTCACTCCACCACTAAAGGACAGGAAGCCATTAACCAGCACTCTTTGGAATCTATTATTCAACCAAGCCTCTATCCAGTTGGTTAATTGTCTGTTTAGCCCTGCAGTGTACAGTTTTTTGATGATTGCACTGTGTGGAACAAAGTCAAATGCCCTCCTAAAGTCGAGATAGATCACATCAACTGGTTTAAGATTATTCATTTCTCTACTAGCTGGGGGGACACTGACCTTAGCCCTGCTGATAGCCATTTGTAGGAAATGTGGGGTCTCCTCCAAGTGTGACTGTCACTCGTTCCACTTTTTTTTTTTTTTCCAGCTGAAGTGTTATTGGATAAGCAAGCCACGTTGGACCGCCTTTAAGGTATTCCACTTGATTGCTGTAGTCTCCTGGGCCAGGTTATCTTGCAGGATTTCCTCTACTTTCTCTTTCGGGAAAGCTTGGAATTCTTAAGTAGTACGGGTTGAAATGCATCTGGTGTCTTTCTACTGCACTTCAGTCGAGGTGACAACTGCGAAGGGAATGATCTTACGGACATATTTCCCATGAAGCAGGTTGAAACCGTTAACAGGGTTTTCTCAGTTGAGTGGTGACCTTGATTTGTACAAATGAGGCATTTAGAATATCAAAAACAGTGATAAAAAAAGGAGTTCTATTGAAGTCAGTGAAGCATACCGCCACACCCTCGTGACTATTGCATCATAAAACCTGAGAATGCAAGGTCATGTCTCCAAATAGGAAAGTGGAAGGGATTGGGATCTCGGCTCCAAGGAGCCAAATTACGATCTCTTTCACCCCTAAATCTAACTAATTAAACATTTTTTTTAATGCAGCCTGCAACTTCAAGGGGCTTAAATATAATTCTGGTGTATTAAGGTCAGCACCAGAAAAGATGCTTTTTAAGATGATTAATTATTTATGATATTGTACATTTTTATCTGTACATTTGGAATTCATCCTGTTAAAAACTATTCAGACATTTATATTGGAATTGTCATTTTTAATACACTTTTAACTCAAACATAAAAATAATTTACATATCTATATTTAATCATGGGACTCTCCTCCGAACCTTTTCTTTACTTAGAGACCTACCAGCCTAGCCCTATGGACCACATATTTCGGTGCCTTACCTCCGCAGAATGCTGTTGATCTATATTTGACCACTAAATGTCCAATAGTTTAGATGTAAGAGTGCTCATAAAATTTCTCCCACCGGGTTACTTTTACCTCCTAGTCTGTAGATCACCCCGATCCGCACTCACGCCTAGCCAAGTTATGACCCAGGGAGAGCGCGGGGACGAGCTCCATTATAGTCTATGGGGGGGGGGGGCAACTTTAACAACTTTTTTTATATGCAATTTTTATATTTTTTTCCCCTGTTCTCTTCCCTGTAGTGCCCAGGACCTTGACAATCATGGCAGTGTGTGCTTGGAGGCGCACACGCACTCCGGGCACCGGCTCAGTCCCTTGTGCACCACTCCTGGCGATAGCCGGGCTCCCCCGTAGCCCAACTGCCATCCGTCCTCCACCGGGTGGCAGCCAAGGAGAGGAGATCACATCACGGCAGCTCAGTCCTTTTCCACACCCTCCCTCACTGCCAACCCAAGCTCGTTCCCGAACCTGGGTCACTGGCATGGCGTGAGGCGTGGCGTCCAGCACCTCAACCCTCAGCGCCATCGGGCCGAGACTTTAACAACATTTTATCCACGATTTACCATTCGATGATTAATCAAGGGTACCAGTATTCTTTCAAGAAGCCTTGTTAGTCGCCCGGTGCCCTTGATTAATCACCAAATGGTCACTGTGATACATAAAAATGTTGTTAAAGTTGCCACCCCATAGACTATAATGGAGCATGTCCCTGCGCTCTCCCTGGGTTCACGTCATAACTTGGCTGAGCGCGGGGGCGGATCAGGAGGTGGATCTGCAGACAGGGATGTAAAAGTGACCCAGTGGGGGAAATTTTACGAGGCTGTTACATCTAAACTATTGGAAATTTTGTGGTCAACTATACATAAGCAGCATTTTATGGAGGTAAGCCACCAAAATATATGGTGCAAATCTCCCTTTATTTAACATAGCGAGTCTCTTTAAGACTTGAGTTGCTATTTATGCCACATCTTTTAATTTCATTTTTAGGTTGGGTTGTGTTACTGCATGTACATATTGTATATTCTGTACCTTTCTTTCCAGTCGGTAAAGTAATGTTGTCAATTCATAATTAGTTTAAGAATAGAAATGACAGTGATTTCGGTTGATAACCACTGCTTTTGAAATATGCAAATTAGTTATGCAAAAATGTTACCCAGTACCAGTGTTAGCATCTATAAAAATACAGTTTACATACTTATTGTGAAAAATTAGTGTAAAATTACACTTCCATACACACATAATTTTCTATTTAAGAGTCCGTAAAACCTTTCAAAGTAAAAAATAAAATAACTACAATCTTTTAATAGTACAACAAAATATTTATTTAAAATATCTGGAAAATGTGAATATATCTGAAATATGGTTGCTGTGTATATTCATGTACATTCAGATATATTTTACATATAAACAAAATATAGTTCTTTTTTCATATGGGTAAGTTCAAATGTCCTTTGTTCCTGAGTGGTTTTAAAGGTGACATGCAAAGAACCCTTGTAGCCCGCTCTTGTCCCCACATACCTTCCAGTGCTGCTGCGGGAGTCAGGGACTGCAATGATAATTATTTTCAAAGCAATCTTTATATTTTAATAAACTGCTGAAACTTACAGCGGAATGCAAAAGCCATGTGAGTCCCGTTTGAGCGGGAAGAATGGTCATGGGTATTCCACCCATTTAGTGGCGTCGATAACACTACTGCTGTTATTATAGCAGCAATGGCGGTAGCTTAATAAACTTTATTGCTTCCACGGGGGGTCTTGATACCTGAAATATTACACAGTTTTTTTTTCTTCTCAATTGTATTTATGAACCCTGCAGCCCGGGTAACCTTCTGGGGTACTCTCTCAGCAGAGGTCTCTACTCCCTCCCTGAACCCCCTGCTGGAGCTCCCTCTCCCTGAACACCAAGGCAGCAGGTCCAGCACCCCCCCAGGCCCGCCCTCTTGTGGCGGCCTTTCTGGGAGTGAGGGACCTACCAGTGATGGGTTGGCCATGGGGTCCCCTGATGCACTGGGCGGTGGTGGGATGTAGGTCTGCCCTGGAGTCCCTTCATCTCCATGGTGCAGGGAGGATTTTTCTCTTATGTTCCCCTCGGAGTGCAGCGTGTAATGACGTCTGCCCTGCTGGCGTCTGCCGCACTCCGCCCCTTACGTCAGCTGGTGCACCTGCAGTATCACTGATCTCTATCGGGGGTTGTCAGGACACCGAGCATCCCTGGATCCCTCCCCTGGGAGAGGAGAGCTGTCCTCCCGACGCTCCATCCTCCCCCTTCCCAGCCGGCTCTCTGAGTCCATCACTGAATCTGGGTCGCTGGTGTGGTGTCCAACGCCTCAGCCATCGGCGCCACCGGGCTGACTCCTGAAATATTACTTAAAGCAACACCTGTCTGGGATGCAGGGGTTCTTTACGTGTCGCCTTTAAAGTTCCTTCCTTTTTTTTTTCATTTGTTTATGACTCCTTGTCAGTAACTTTCCTGCTTCTGCCACTGATCCCTCAAGCCTCATCACCCACTGTTTCTAGGGTCTACCTTTCCACAGGGTCTTCCATGGATCCCCCCCCCCCCATGGCAGTGCTTAAGGGGTGGCCAGACCCCTCTGGAGCTCAGTACAAATGCACAGGTGAATAGTGGGTGGTGTGAGACCTGAGAAGAACCAGGGCTTATCTAGCTGTAGTGAGGATTTTTCAACTGTACTTTCACCCCCTGGGCTGCCAGTCATGCAACAGTGCATGTGGTGCACATGCAGAAATCGGCAACAAGAGCAGCCCCACCCCCATTGTTTGTGTCTTGACCGCGCTTGCATCTAGCAGGACACACAAGGTCCCCCTACCCAAGGGAGGAGAGCTGTTTTTAGGACATGCCGCTGCCTTCAGACAAAATGCCCAAATGTGGCTGTTCTGTTCTTTCACAAGGGATGATCAAGCTGTTGCTGGAGACCCCTTCTCTCTTCACTTGGGGTTATTTGGAACATCTGTATACCTTTTCTCTCATTCCCATGCTATCCAGAGTGTTGCTCAGAGTGGCTCAGGATGAAGTGGAGCTCATTTTGGTCTGCCCATACTGCCACGCTGTCCATGGTTCATGCATTTTATCCACATGTCGATGGATCTGCCACGGAGATTCCCGATCATCCAGGACCTTCTTTACCAGGGTCCCATCACTCATCCGAATATCCACAATCTGTCCCTCTCATCCTGGAGATTGAACGGGAGACATGAAACACCTAGGTTATTCCCCAGAGGTAATTGGAATGATGATACACTCCAGATGTCAGTGAACCTCTGAAGTGTATTACAGAATTTGCTGGAAGTTCTTGTTCTGATTGTGATCCAGGAATGCAGACCACTAGGCCATTCCATTACTAATCTTCCTTCAATTCCTCAAGATGGTTTCGATAAAAGACTACAGCTGCGATATTGAGAGTGCAGGTCTCTGCCCTGGGGGGTGCTGGTCTTGGTGGATTCAGGGGAGTCGCTGGGAAACCACCCTCATATACAAGATTTCTTCGTGCCATGACCTTGAAACATACTCCCGTTTAATCTGTTATTCCATCATGGTGTCTCAGTCTGGTCCTTCAGGTTCTAACCAGAGCCCCTTTTGAGTGGACGCCGCTCTTCATCTTTTGATGGTCACATTCCTTATTGTTTTCACCTCAGTAAGACAGATCTTTGAGACTGGCACATTCTCCTGCAGAGAGACTTGTACTGTATTGCTCCAGGTCTGCTCGATTTTTCCTCCTGCTGTTTTCCTTCCCTGTCTGGTCCTTCGTAGCCGCAGCATGCTCGGACAACGCATGCGTGTGAAGGCATGCATATACTCTAGGATCGCAGCTTCCTCCACCCTCCCTGTTGTTTGCCTTCCATGCATTGATGCTGCCACCAGGCCTCCACCTGATGACAGCCAAGAGCTGGTACAGCACACTACCCCAACCTCCACCTTGTGGCAGCCAAGAACTGGTATGACACACCACAACCACCCCAGTCTCCACATTATGGCAGCCAAGAGCTGGTATGACACATCACCCCAACCCAAGAGAGGAAAGCTGTCAGTTGGTCACTGCATCCTCTCTCTGCCCACCCCGGCCTGGCCGACCCCCATCAGCCTGAACCTGGGTCGCCAGCATGGCGCAAAGTTAGTCACTAATAGTGTCTTAGCCCTCAACGCCACTGAGTTGGTATACAGATTTAGTTTTTTAGTAGTATTTTTTGAATTATTTCCCCCCTTCACTTACCCAGATGTTGGGGCTGCTGGCTGCACCCTTACACTGGTAAATGTATATCTAAATTCTGTAAATTTGCATGCCTGTGTCACATAGAAACATAAATTTTGGTGGCAGATAAGGACTGCTTGGCCCACCTAGTCTGCCCATTTTCCCTACCTACTGTAACACCACAGACTCTGTTTGATCTCCAGCTTTACCCCCCTCCCTTACGACTAAGGTTCCCTTATGCCTGTCCCATGCATTCTTGAATCCTGTTATATTTTTTGCTCCCACCACCTCTGCTGGGAAGCTGTTCCAGGCATACACTGCTCCTTCTGTGAAGAGGTACTTCCCTCACATCTCCCCTGAGTCTACCCCTTCCAGCTTCATAGCATATCCCCTTGTTCTTGAGCATCTTTTTTTTTCTGAAAAATGCTTCCCTCTTGAACTTTATGTATACCCGTGAGGTACTTGAAAGTCTCTGTCACATCCCCCCCCCCCCTTTCCTCCAATGTGCTCATATAGAGGTCCCTTAGTCTCTCCTCATCGGGATTTTGATGCAGAACCTGCACCATTTTAGTTGTTCTCCTCTGGACCGCCTCTATTCTGTCTGTGCCACAGGGGTTGGAGGCACTGTTAGATGTGGCCAGCTGTTTGGGTGCTGGGAAGTGTCTTTGCATAGGCCATCGCTTCATTAAGATACCAGCCTTTGCCCCTTTCCTTGTACCAAAAGCTTGCAACCCCTTTTTGTATAGCACAAAAGGGTGCAAGTTTACACTGTAGCACAAAATGGTCCCTGCAACCACTTTGTCCTACCTATTTGTGGCTGCTTATGGGGGTCACTGATGTCACTGTCGCTGATAATAGTACTTCATTACAGCAGAGCAGACTATTTAAGTTGTCTGCAAATGTACCAAGCAACCAAAATGTCATTGAGTCTTAGGATGGTGAGTAATATTGTAAAGCATCAATGACAGATAGGTTAGCCACCTCAGCCAGTTGTTCCAGGCTCATGGAGAGCCAGGTTTGCACTTAGAATACTTTCTCAATATCCTGGATCTTGGGGTTGTTGTCTGTGCTTCCTCACTTGCTTCTGCTGCTAAAGTTGACTACCAAGATCAGGAACAGGGAGATTTCATCCTTGTATCTCTTAAGTGGCTGAAGTGTTTGATCTTACTTCGAGG
Organism: Neoceratodus forsteri; assembly: GCA_016271365.2. Classification (NCBI taxonomy): domain Eukaryota; kingdom Metazoa; phylum Chordata; order Ceratodontiformes; family Ceratodontidae; genus Neoceratodus; species Neoceratodus forsteri. The sequence goes on along the minus strand of CM028132.1, from coordinate 199,755,423 downwards.
ATATCTCTTGCCGCAGGTCATCACTGGTAGGATTTAGCCGCCAGCCGGTAGAACCACATGGAAACCTTCTAGCTAGCAGTCTACCAGAGGGGCTGCCCACCTCTGATGTCAGCGCCTGATATAAGCCAGTTCTGCAAAGGCGGGTGGCCCCCCACACACCCCTCAGTTCTTTCCTGCAGTCGACCAATGCATGTCGGATCACTGATACTACCTCAATAATTTTTTTGGGTGGGGGGATTGATGGTCAGTAATTATATAGTTATAAAGGAAGGGGAAACACAGGACACCAAGGTTATTGGAGAAGGGTGATAGGGATGGCAAGTGAGAACCAATGGAGTTGCGGGTGCATGTTGGAGGATGGTATGCTTCAGTGTCAGGATTCTGGGAAATAAGATTAGCAAGCTTTGGTGGCAGGCTGGGCTGGCACTAGTGGTCATTACAGAAACTTGGGCTTGTGTAACAAGGATTAGGACTTCGGGATATTGGGATGCTCCTTGTATAGGTGTGATAAAGGGATGGTTAAGCATGGAGGGGTGGCTATCTACATCAGAGAAGGGATTGAGATACTAGAGGATGCTACCATCGAGGAGGGGGAAAGGACGTAGAATCACTGTGTGTTCAACTCAGAGTTGTCAGGTAGGAAGACTCGCATGGTGGTGGTTTATAGGCCACTGAGGCAGGAAAAAGAGAGAGAGAGAGAGAGAGAGAGAGAGAAGGAAACTGGGTACTGAAGTAGGGAGTTGGGGGCGGTAAAAGGGGAGGTAAAAGGGGAGGTTGTAATAGTGTGAGATTGCAACATGCCAGTCATTGACTGGGACATCCCAGTGCACCAGGAGTGCCAGAAGCAAGGCCTTGCCTGATGTCTTGCAGGACAGCATGTTAGGACAGCAGGTCCCGTGTTTAAACTGCACTTTTTTATTTTTCGATTTTTAGTTGGTTTAACTCAGAACTGCATGGGATAGACCTAGGGGAACCCTAACAATGCAAAAGAGGAGGTAAAGCTGGAGATCAAGTAGGATCTGTGGCTTTTCTAGTAGGTAGGGAAAATGGGCAGACTGGATGGGCCTATTAGTCCTTTCTGTGTTTCTACGTTTAACATTGAAATTTTCATGTTCTCACCTGACAGTTTATGTCTTTAAAACCATCTTCATCTTCCGACTGCACCACGAAGTGTGCCTACGGTAAACAGATCCCGGACAAGGACGGACATTCTGCCTGCAGCTTGTGCCTAGGCCTGGACTTGTGAGACCTGCCAGAAGTTGAACCTGGCCACCCGCAGACATTGCCAGAAGATCCTGGAGAATCACCTCCTTATGCAGAAAATTGCCTCAATGGACCAGGCGTTGCAGGCCAGAACTCCTCCACTTCCCTGGCCCAATCTTTGGGCTCTTCATCTTTGAAGTCCCAGGACAAATCTTCCAGGAAGCACAAGTATAGGGACAAGGACCTGGACTGACCACAGTCTGCCTCCCACTCACTGTCCCCACATCTTCTGGGAAGCACAAGCATAGGGACAAGGACTGGGACCAACCTCAGTCTGCCTCTCACTCACAGTCCCCACACAAGGAATTTTCAGCAGCGAAGTGGTTCTCCTCCCTTGGAAGGGATCAGCCTCCTTGCCCCGCACACCTTAGCTTTCTCATGACTACTGGTGGCCCTGCCACCCGTCTGGGTCTCCCTCATGGCGGTAGCTTTTCAGGACAGGGTACTCTGTATCCTACCCCCCCAGCCCCTGCTGTTCCAGCCTTTGTTTTTTTGGGCTCTGTCAGGCAGCTTGACCAGAGTCTCTTTGGCTGGCGCAGGTGCTGCTTGTCACAACCCTACTCAGCAGGTCAGACCCTCTGCTCCCACAGTGCCAACCTTCGAGCGCAGTATTGTGAACAGTTAACAGAACAGGGTAACCCTCCTATCTGTTTTGTGGGTTCGAATCAAACTTTGGACTCAAGTTCTGTAGGGATTCAAACCGTGAACCTCATGCTAGCGTACCCAATGTACAGGCTCAGATAATTCTGCTCTCCGGGGGGGCCAGATATGTTTCGCCTACGGACGCCTAACCAGGCATACAAAATGAACCCTTAAAAACTCTGTCAGAGACCTCAGAATAAACGCTTACCTTTTCTCAGTTTGGCAAAACCAGTAAGCTTTGTACAGTGTCAGCTTTAACCATATATGCTTCACTTGTCAAAGAAAATAATTTCAAAGGCACACCAAGCAGTCTCTAAAAACAGAGGTTTACTTAAAATAGATAAAAATGTAAAATGTAAAACACAGAACCATATATCACAAAACATACAATCTTTTAAAACAAGGTTTAAAAAGTGCAAATTCCTACCAATAGTACACTTAGACCTATCTACCTAATGTATTCTTATCTTTTTATAGTGCTGTAGATGTTTCTTTTTTTAAGAGTCCAAACATGTGTGTCTCTAAAGGTCTGTTACAGCATAATTAAAACACTGTCTTGACCCTGCCTTCTCCATGATGTCACCCAGCTCCTTCTCTGTTTATTAGAAAATTATACAGTCAGGTTGTCTTGTGTCAGGAGGTAAATTAATAGGTGACATCAGCAGAAAAAAACTTGTTCTAGGGACATTGATATGTTGCTCATCCACACTGTCTGGGCAGGTATCCTTGCCACTTTAAATCTTGCCGGAAGGTCTTCAAGCTGGCTCCTCCCACCCACCTGGGTGGTAAAACTCTCGGCTCCGCCCCAAGACCCCAGATCTTCCTTACCGCTTGGAAGCTGAGGTTCCCTCCTTAACGCTCTGCGTATAAGACTGGTTCCTAATTCTTCGAAATTTCGAAATCAAAAGGTTTTTTTGCTAAAAAGACTTCAGTCTTCTCTCCCTCGCGGCTGCGATGGACAAATCGACTCCCGGTTTCCGGAGATGCCCTTGCGGGCAGAAGATGTCTCGGATGGATCCGCACTCCACGTGCATCTACTGCTTGGGCCGCCAGCGACCATGGGCTTGCGACCTGTGCTCTTCTTTGGCCTATGTCCTCGAAGACCGTGCTGCCCGTTTACAGCTGGGGCGTCCCGAGAAAAGATTTCCTCCGGTTAAATCTAAAGAGGCCCGGTTGGCGGTGTCCGCGGCGGCGGGCTCGACGGATCAGCTCGAGCAGATGATCGCTCCTCAAGAGGAGGCGGTGCGGGCCACTTCTACCTCGGCTGCGGCATTTGTCCCGCTCTCTCTCGGTGCCTCGTATTCGGCTTCCTTTAAGGAGCTCTGTCTGACCCTCTCGACGAAAGGTGAGGGTCCAACTACTTCTGGACCTTTTTCTCGGTCCAAAAAGAGCAAAAGTAAGTCTCACCGTCGACGCTCTTGGGAGGCCGGGAAAGATCCCCCCTCCCTTGTTGTCGATAGATCGACTTCGGTTGACCCCTCAGCTTCGGCCACTGGCTTCACGGTGTCCCCGTCAGGCCAGTTGACCGAGACTCCCGTCGACGCGGTTGAGATTTTTTTTTTTTTTTTTTTAAATTTTTCCTCTTTATGCCCCTACCTTTACGCCGCCTTTCTGCTCTGGTCACGGACCCTGGAGCCCCGACCACCGGACATTGCCGAATCCCCCTGGTCATCCCTGGCTTACCCCCCAGAGAGCGGGGCCGCGGTACCGACCCCTTTATCGGCCGCGGAACTGTAACTGGTTAGGGGGAACGGCTCCGGTGGCCAATCAGGGCAATCCTGGGCAGAGCGTCATTTAGACGCTAGGCAGGGATTTTATCCCCCTATGCTTCCCCTCCCTCGAGGAGGCGGGGACGTGCAATGGCGCCAGCGTCCGCCTACCTCGCCCCCTCCCTACCCCAGGCCGGTAGCGTGAGTTCTCCCAGCCTCCGCTGGGCCCTCATCGCTCCGGTACTGGCAGAACCCTCCCGGAGGAGGCTGCCTCCAGGCGCTCAATCTTTCTCCCCGCCCGGCCCTCCGACGACCTGGATCCGTTCCCGAACCCGGTCGCCGCCGCAGCGAAATCCAACACGCTGCGCGGCGGGCCGCCCGCGTTGATTTTCTCGACCCGTAGACGGGTTGTCAGCTGGAGAAGCTGAAAACCCCTCCCCGGTTCCCCCGGTGGGAGTTGAGGATCCCGTCGGCTCGTCTATGCCTCCGGTTCCGGAGTCTTCGGTGGAATCGTCCGAACCAAGGAGAGTGCCGATTCCCGACACCTTCCCGCACCGTCCTCGGCCTAGCTGAGAGTCTCGGTCTCGGACATCTTCGCGGTCCAGCCAATCCCGCCGTCATAGGCGGTCTCGGTCTTGGCACCGCGGCAGGCGGCGCCGCTGCTCTTCCTCTTCCTCCTCCTCGGACGAGGGGAGGCTTCGGCGCAAGTTGCGTCGGAGGTATGAGGAACTCATGTGGCAACAGCTCCTTAAGACCGGGAATAAGCCGACCCAGTCGTCTTCCCCGGCCATTAAGTGGCTGTCACCGGCGCGGCTGAAACAACCCTTCATTGTAGCCGAGGAGCCTGTTCCCAGGCCGGTTGTTTGGCCAAATCCAGCTGCCCCACCGATTCTGGTGGAACCTCCGCCTCCACAGCCATTAGTTGGGGCTCCGACCAAAAGTTCTCGGTCGGCTCGGGGTTTGCCCCATAGGCTGTCTGTCACCCTCACTCCCGATAGACCTCGGCAGGTGGAGGGTGGCTCAGGCCCGAGGCAGCTCTTTGAGGACTCTTCTGAGTCCGAGGATGATTCCTCCCTTTTCTCCAAGCGAATGGACTTGAGTCTTCAGGAGGACAGTCAGTGGGACGATAGCCTTCGTCCTTCCTAAGTTGCTTGGCTCATCTCGGAGTCCACCGGGATGAAGCTCGAACCCGTTTCTAAACGGGCCAGGTATCCTCTCACGGAGATTCTGGACCGAGGGGATTCCTCTACGGAGGCCTTTCCGGTGGCCGAGGCCATAGTGGGTCCGGCCTTGGAGCTTTGGCAGCGCCCTGCTTCCTGCCCTGCGCCTTCGGCCAGGAAGTATGCGGTCCCTACTGGTTCCCTGTCCGGTTTTCCGGAACACCCCTCTGCTGAGGGGTTGGTTACCGACAGCGTTTTCCGGCGCGCCGGGAACGCCAGGGATGTGGACAAACCTCCCGACAAGGAATCCAAGAAATTGGATTATGCCGGGCGAAAAGTCTATGCTGCCTGCTCTCTCGGCCTTCGTCAGGCCAGTTCGGCCGTCCTCATGGCACATTTTTCTCAAACCCTGTTGGGCTTCCTGAATGAGGTCGTCCCTCATCTTCCCGCGGATCTGCAGACTACGGTCAGGCAGGTGCGGGACCAGGGCAGGGCAGTGGCCAAACAGCAGCTCCAGACTGCTTTAGACATTGGGGACTCATGTGCCAGGTCTGTGGCGGCCGCAGTGGCCATGCGTCGTCGAGGCTTGGCTGAGGATATCCACCTTTACCTCGGATACCCAGCACAAGTTGGCGGATGTTCCCTTTGGGACTGACTTCTTGACCCTGGGGTGGAAGGTCACCTGCAGAGGATCGAGAAGTCCAATGCTACCTTGGACTGGGTCTCTTCCGCTCAGAAGGACAAGGCCGAAGCCACAGCCTAAGCCCTTTCGTCCTTCTGCGCCCGCGGCGCGCCCGGCCCAGCAACGTCAGGGCCAGCAGGCTCGGGCTTGGCATCCCAAACCCAAGCCGTCGGCTTCCTCCAACAGGAAGCAGGGAGGTAAAGGCCTAGGAGGTCCCTCGGCCGGTCCCTCCTCCAAGCCTGCCCAGTGACGGGCTGAGGGGTGTCGCCCCCATCCCTGTCACCTCACCCCTGGTTCCCCTCGTGGGGGGACGGCTCCGACACTTCCTTTCCGCCTGGTCCGCTATTACCACGGACAGGTGGGTACTGGAGGTGGTGGGAAAAGGCCTGCCTCTAGAATTCGAGCAGGCCCCGCCCTTCAGAGCCGTCGCACCTCGGGGGGCCTCGGGGTCCGCAGCCTCACTGTCGGCTCGTCGGGCCGACATCGCTCTCCTCCTCCAAAGGAGGTGATCATGGAGGTAGAGGACCCCTCAGACCGGGTTCGTGTCCAGGTACTTTCTGGTTCCGAAGCGGATGGGGCTGGCGCCCATTCTCGACCTACGACCTGAACAAGTTCCTAAGGTCTCGAACCTTCAGGATGGTCACTCTGGCGCAGATAATACCATCTCTGGAACACGGCATGTGGTTCTGCTCTCTGGACCTGCAGGACGCGTTCTTTCACGTCCCTATCCGTCCGTCACATCGGAGATTCCTTCGCTTTCGAGCGGAGGGATCCCTCTTCGAGTTCCGAGCCATGCCCTTCGGCCTGTCTCCAGCTCTCAGGGTCTTCACCAAATGCATGGCAGTGGTGACAGCTTTCCTGCGGCGCCGAGGGCTCCGGGTGTACCTTACCTGGACGACTGGCTGATAGCAGCCCCTCCAGACAGGAGGTGGAGCGGTCCAGAGATCTGGCCATCAGGTTTGCTCTCAAGTCGGCCTTCTCATCAGCGAGGCCAGAGTCAGAACTCGAGCGAAGCAGGTGATTCTGTTTATCGGGGCAGAGCTCGACTCTCTTCGAGCCAGAGCACGGCTCCTGGCGGACAGGGCCGAGGTTCTTACCTCCTTTGCCCAATCATTTCTGGTTGGGCAATCGCGCCCTGCCCGGGACTTCCTGCGCCTCCTGGGTCTCATGGCGGCCTGTACCAGCGTGGTCCATTGGGCCGCTGGCACATGCGCCCCCTTCAGTGGGGACCGGCCAGCCAGTGGTCACGACGCTGCGATCCATTGGACCAGCTAGTGATGGTGACCCAGGAGATGTGGAACGCTCTCCAGTGGTGGACCGTTCCATCTTATCTGCAGGAGGGCATCCCGTTTGTCCGCCCCTAGCCGACAGTCTCTCTATCGACCAATGCCTCTCTGATGGGTTGGGGTGCCCATCTGGGGGAACACCCGAGTGCACGGCCTCTGGTCCTCGCTGGAGTCCCGATACCACATCAACCTGCTGGAGCTCTGAGCGGTCCGCCTAGCTCTCACCGCCTTTGCTCCGTTTCTCCGGGTCAAGTGGTCCGAGTCCAGACGGACAATACCGACCATGTACTACCTAAACCGCCAGGGCGGGCACGTTCCCATGCTTCTATGCAAGGAAGCTCCGCATTTGGTCACCTCGTGCGCAGCCTGGAGGTGGATCTCCTAGCCATTCATGTGGCAGGAGCCTCCAACACCCTGGCCGATGCCCTGAGCGGATAGGGGCTGCATCTCACAGTGGTCTCTCCTGCCGGAGGTAGTACAAGATCTGTTCTCCCACTGGGGCACACCTCAGGTAGACCTGTTTGCCTCCAGGAGAACCGAGTAGCTGAGCTGTTTCATGCCGCCTCCTCAGCAGGGCTCGCTGCAGGGGATGCCTTCTCGAGGCTGTGGACCCCGGCCTCTTTCGCCTTTTCCCATTTCCCTTGATTCACAAGGTGCTTCTCAAGGCAAGGAGGACAAGGCACAGGTGTTCTGATAGCCCCAGACTGGCCCCGCCAGTTCTGGTACCAGATCCTCAGCCTCAGCTCCAGGCTCCCGAGGCAGCTTCCAGCTCGCCCGGACCTGCTCTCAGTCAATCAGGGAAGGTGTTCCATCCGGACCTTCAGTCCCTGCACCTGCGGCCTGGTTCCTGAGCTAGAGTTCCAGGCCTTGGGTCTTTCCGATGAGGTCCTCAATGTTGTTGAGGCGTCCCGAAAGGAGTCGACCAGGAAATGCTATGCCTTCAAATGGAAGAGGTTTTCCATTTGGTGTCAAGGCAAGGGCTTGGACCCTTCCTCCTGTTCTTTGGCAAGCATTTTGGACTATTTATGGTCCCTTTCTAGTTAAGGGCTTAGGTCGACGACCCTAAAGGTGCACCTGGCAGCCATCTCTGCTTACGTGGCGCGGGCCGGGGAGCAGTCGGTGGCGCAGGAGAAGGTGGTCTGGCGCTTTTCAAGGCGCCTGTCACATTTCCCTCCGGTGCGAGAACCTCCACCTCCGTGGGATTTACTGCTGGTACTGGCAAAGCTCATGGGCAAGCCATTCGAACCAATGCGCAGGTGTGAACTCTCTCACCTGTCGTGGAAGACCGCCTTCTTGGTGGCTATCACGTCAGCCAGAAGGATGGGAAAACTCCAGGCGCTCTGCATTGAGTCTCCTTACCTGGTCTTCCACAGGGACAAGGTTGTCCTGCGCCCCAACCCGAAATTCCTTCCGAAGGTGGTGTCAGAGTTTCACCTTAACCAGGTGTTGTCTCTGCCGGTGTTCTACCCCAATCACACCTCAGAGGCCGAATACAGGCTCCATACTTTGGACCCTAGAAGGGCGCCTGCTTATTATAAGGAGCGCACGGCTGAAATTCGGGGAGAGGTTCGCCAGCTGTTTGTCACCTATGCTGAAGCCGCACCTGGCAGACCTGCAGCCAAGCGGACGATAAGCAGGTGGGTCACCTCCTGCATAGATCTCTGCTATAAGTTGGCGGGCATGGAGCCTCCCAGAGGGATAAGAGCTCATTCTACCCGTCATATGCTGCATCGGTGGCTGCTTCCAGGGACGTCCCTATCCAGGAAATCTGCAGGGCTGCTACCTGAAGTCAGCACACCTTTATTACCCATTACCACATCGACCTTGAGTCACGCTGGGATGCTGGTTTTGGGGCCTCGGTTCTCCAGTCTCTGTTTTCTAAGTAGGGGGTGTGCGCCTTGCCTCCCTCCTCCCGGAGAACTGCTAGGAGTCTGCCAGACAGTGTGGATGAACAACATATCCATGTCCCTAGAAATACAGGTTACTCACCTGTAACAGGAGTTCTAGGAATGGTATATGTTGTTCATCCACATGACCCACCTGACCTCCCCGGCTTCGATGCACAACCTGAGCTTCCAGCGGGCCAGATCTGGCGTCATGGGCGGAGCCGAGAGTTTTACCACCCGGGTGGGTGGGAGGAGCCAGCTTGAAGACCTTCCAGCAAGATTTAAAGCGGCAAGGATACCTGCCCAGACAGTGTGGATGAACAACATATACCATTCCTAGAACTCCTGTTACAGGTGAGTAACCTGTATTTTCCCCATATGACTTCCCAATGAAGTCTGTTATTTTCCAAGTCCTTTCTTTCATCCATAAGCAGCGTCCTCTCGCAAGGACATCAAAGGACTTTTTATGATGTACAGTCGTGGCCAAAAATATTGGCGCTCTTGCAGTTTTTTCTAATAATGCACCATTCCTTCTAGAAAATTGTTGAAATTAAAATATATTTTGGTATCCACATATGTATTTCTTTGGTTTGCAGTGGATTAAAACACAAAAAGCAGAAAAATTTACTAGGTCTTAGCTTATTACACACAGAAATCCTTAAATGGCCCGGACAAAATTATTGGCAGCTTTTAGAAGTAGTTAGAAATAATTTGATTTCAAGCAGGTGATTCTCCTTCACTTTGGAATTGAACTCACCTGTGGTGAGTTGCAGGTGCCTGCAATATAAAAATCAATCATTCAACCAGTTTGAATAGAGAAAAGGACTCATTATCCTGTTTTGTGTCACTGTGTGTACCGCAATGAGCATGGAGAAAAGAAAGACAGCCAGAGAATTGTCTGAGGAGGTCAGACAGAAGATTGTAGCCAAGCATGGACAATCTCAAGGCTACAAATCAGTCTTCAGAGACCTTGATGTTCCTGTTTCCACCATATGTAATGTTATCAGGATGTTTCAAACAACATGAAGTCTTGCTGTATTCTGACATATGCAGTGATCTCCAACCCTTGAACTGCCCCAGAGAACAAAGAGTTAACTTTCCATGCAGGGCATGGAACGCTGATCTCGAACTCGGTTGAAGCCTCTGTCTGCTGTTGTTTGAACTCCAGCCATCAGATTCTTTGCTCCGCTTCACTGAACAGTCGCTCCGGAGATTTCTTCTTCGCTCGGTTCAAAAAAAGTCGGTTAAAGTGTCGCTTTTCGCTCAGTTTCAACCAAACTTCTGCTTCTAAACCTGTCAGTTTAAGTCTCTGTCTGTGGTACCGTGAGTACTAGATAGGTTTTCCACATTAGTTTTCTGTGTGGAACTTGTAAACATCGGATTGGTTCGGTTTGAACCGATCAGGTTTGTGTATAAAAACTTGTGTCTTTATTAGTGTGTGGTAACTGGTCCATATCAGTTCTAAAAAAAATGGATTTCATTTTGTTTTTTTCCAAGACCCGTAACAGTCAGGAACCGATAGGGGTGTCTTGCCTGGCGGATTACCGAAAAAAGGGTAAGTTTTGGTTAGGAATGCCCATGTCTGAGAAACCCAAGAAAAAAAAACTGGCCCACTGGGTTTCAACACTGTAGTGTGTGTGGGGAAGCCTTTGCTAAGGCTGATCCCCACACCACCTGTGTTAATTGTCTGGGGTTTGACCACCTTAATTCAGACTGCCAAATTTGTAAAAGTTTTCCCAAAGCTACCCTGGATAAGAGAGTAGGTAGACTGAGGGAAAGGGAGGCCGAGAAGTCCGCTGACCCGGATGGCCAGCCCAGTTCGGTTCCGACCGAACCAAAAGGAGGGCCTTCTGACCAGGGCGAAACTTCTTTGGGCAAAAGGAGAACCGATTTTGAGGAGTCTGTTCTGGTTAAAAGAAAGAAAAGGGATAAATCATCCGGTTCAGATCCACAAGTTTTTTCTCTGACCGCTGATGAGATAGCCAAAGCAATAAGGATAGTTCAATCGTTAACTTCAGTTCCGGCCGAACCGGCTCCATCTGTCAGGCACTCAGTTCGGTCAGTTCCCCTGGTTCCGGATTATACTTTAGAAGAATTTTATGAACTGGAGGAGGAGGGAGAGTATGAAGATAATGATGGTGATTATGAAAGTCTGGATGTGCCCATTGACCAGGACATCTCCCCAGACAGACCTTCAGGTATTTCTCCTCCTAGGCTTTCTGAGTCCCCTTCCCACTTTATGTTTTACAAGAAAGTGGCTGAAACCCTCCAGCTTTCTATGGAAGAAGCAGTAGAGGATCAGGAGGAGCCTGATTTTGTTGAGATGATGGACATCTCAGAGTCCAGGAGATTGTCTATTCTCCTTCATAAATTGTTTGGAAAACAGACATTTAAAATTCTAAAAACTCCTATTTCCATACCTCCTGTGGACAGAAGAATGGACAAGAGGTATACTCTTTCAGGCTCAGACACGGAGTTCCTTTCCCAGCAATGCAGCGATGTTGGGGTAGTGCAGGCTGCTGCCTGTGATAAAGCAAATATTCCCTTGGCTTCACACCCCCCAGATAAGGACTCCAGGAGGATTGATGCCATGGCAAAGAAACAGTACATGGCAGCATCCTTGGGACTCAGGCAGGCTAACTATATGGCCTACACAGCTAGACACCAGAAGTCCAGTTGGGACACTGTGCTGGCTTTAGCTAAACAGGCCCCTGACCAACTTGCCAAGGAGCTGGAGCGGGTGGCTGCGGATGGGATTGAGGCACCCAAGGTGCAGTTTCATGCTGCTGTGGACTCCAGTGATGTTCCATCTAAAGTCATGGCAACATCTGTGGCCCTTCGGAGGATGGCTTGGCTCAGATGTACTAGCCTATCACAGGATACCCAGGCTAAGGCCATGGATTTCCCTGTCATTGGTAATTCTCTGTTTGGGGAGCAGACAGAGAACTACATGAAGAAGATGGACGAGTACAGGACCACCTACAGGAGTGCTCAGGCCAAAGAAGGGCAAGCCACTCCTCAGAGGCAGCATTCCAGGGGCATGGGCAGGCCCTTTCAAATGCCTTTTTTACCAAGCCCAGGCCTCCTCTTCTGCTTTGCTTAGAGGGTGTTCTTTAATCGGAGATGCAGAAGGAGTATGAGCAGGCCTGCTTCCACCCCTCAGCCTAAAGCCCCTGCCAAGCAGATGCCCTGATGGGTCTGCCTGGGCCGATTCTCCAATACTAGTAGGGGGCATGCTGGCTTACTTTGTCCAGGACTGGAAGTCTTTAACATCAGACAAGTGGGTCCTGGAAGTAGTAAGCCAGGGACTGGTTCTCAGCTTCAAAAATTTTCCCAAGATGAGAACCAGATCCTTTCCACCTGCAAATCCATCAGAAGCCCTTGCCCTAGAGGCAGAGGTTTCTTCCCTCTTGGCTCTCAGAGCCATAGAAAGGGTTCCTACCTTACACAGGGGCAAAGGATTGTACTCCAGGTACTTCCTAACCCCCCAAAAAGACAAGAGAATGGCGGCCCATCCTGGATCTGAGATATCTAAACAAGCACCTTTTAAAGCCAAAATTCAGAATGGTGACTCTGGGAATAATTCTGCCCTCTCTAAGTCAAGGGGACTGGCTAGCCTCCCTGGACCTCAAAGATGCCTATTTTAACATTCCCATCAGGTGCTCCCACAGAAAGTACCTCAGGTTCGAGTTGCCCTCAGGCCACTATCAATTCAGAGCAATGCCCTTTGGTCTAACTTCAGTCCCAAGGGTGTTCACAAAGTGCCTGGCAGTAGTGGTTGCTTTCTTAAGGAGAAAAAAGATCTCCATCTTTCCATACCTGGACGACTGGCTCATAGTGGCCCAGTCTCCAGACCAAGTCAAGTCACATCTTCAGATAACTCAGCGACTGCTCACTTCCTTAAGATTTCTCCTAAACCTTCCAAAGTCAGTTCTCGAGCCAGTACAGCTCCTCACCTTTATAGGGGCGGAGCTGGATACAATAAGAGCAAAGGCCTTCCTTCCCCTGGACAAGCCAAGGACACTAATAGAACTGGCCTCATCTTTCACCCTTTAGGTGTCTCGACCAGCAAGGCACTTCTTGCAGCTCCTGGGCCACATGGCAGCCTCTACAGCAGTGGTCCAGGGGGCAAGATTTCAGATGAGGGACATTCAGTTCCATTTAAGGGCCTTCTGGTCCCAGAGAAAGGATTCCCTTACCAAACTAGTCCCAGTGACTCGAACGCTGATCCAGGCTTTGCAATGGTGGCAGGATCAGGACAATTTAAGACAGGGAGTTCCTTTTGTTACTCAGTCTCATTCACTAATCCTCACCACAGACGCCTCCCTCTTGGGCTGGGGGACCCACTTAGGGGATCTTACCACCCAAGGGCTGTGGTCTCCTCAAGAATCTCTGCTTCACATCAGTCTCTTGGAACTCAGAGCGGTGTTTCTGGCACTGAAAGCTTTTTCCAAGTCTGTTCAGAACAAAGTAGTCCAGATCAGGACAGACAATACCACCACAATGTGGTACATCAACAAGCAAGGGGACACTCAGTCTACAGCCTTGTGCACAGAAGCAATGAAGTTGTGGTCTCTGGCCTATTTCCTGCAAACTTCTCTGACAGCAGTTCATCTCCCAGGGAAGGACAGTGTCCTAGCAGATGCTCTCAGCAGGATATCTCAGGGCCACCTTGAATGGTCCCTAGATCCCCTAATTTTGAAAGTGATTTTCTCCAGATGGGGCACTCCACAGATAGATCTTTTTGCAGCCCCAGACAATCACCAACTTCCTCTCTTTTGTTGCAGACCCCCAGTCTTGGGCTCAGTCCCCAGGGATGCTCTGATTCTGAATTGGGAAGGGACGTTCCTGTATGCTTTTCCCCCCTTCCCTCTCCTGTTCAAAGTGCTAGTCAAGATCAGGTCTCAACCATGCAAAGTGATTCTGATTGCTCCAGACTGGGCCAGACAACCCTGGTACCCACTTTTACTGTCCTTAGCAGTCCACCTTCCCCTGTCTCTTCTCAGGAATTGCCACCTGTCGACATCCTCTCAGGGAAGGATTTGGTATCCGAATCTCAAATCTCTCAATCTCAAGGCCTGGCTCTTGAAGAATTAGAGTTTGCTGATCTGCACCTCTCTCAAGGTATTCTGGATATTCTTAGGGCTTCTCGAAAGCCTTCCACCAGAAAGACTTGCAACTCCAAATGGAAAAGGTTCACTATTTGGTGCTCTGGTAAGCATATTTCTCCAGAATCTACTGGGTTGCCTATAGTCCTGGACTATATGGTTCATCTCAATGGCTTGGGACTCAGACCAGCTACACTCAAAGTACATCTGGCAGCTGTTTCTGCCTTTTTGTCAATAGGCAAGCCCTCTCCTCTCTCAGCCCATCCTGTATTTTGTATATTCTTCAAGGGATTGTTGCACACCAATCCTCCCTTCAGGGACCCTGCTCCTGCTTGGGACCTTAATGTTTGCATTGCTCAGCTTATGCAACCCCCCCTTTGAGCCTTTGTCCTCTGCAGAGCTTAAGTACTTGACTTGGAAAACTGTGTTTTTGGTAGCCATTACCTCTGCCAGGCGCATTAGTGAAATTGCAAGCCCTGTCAGTGGAGCCTGATTTCATCTCCCTCCATAGAGATAAAGTGGTCCTAAGAACTAACAGGAAGTTTTTGCCTAAGGTGGTTTCAGATTTCCACCTTAATCAGTCTGTGTCTCTCCCTGTTTTCCTCACTGACCATTCCTCCTCTGGAGAGAGGAGGCTGCACAGCTTGGATGTTAAGAGGGCCCTCAGCTACTACATAGAGCGCACCAAGGGTCACAGGTTTGAATCCCTCCAGTTGTTCCTCAGTTATGGAGAGGTTGGAAAGGGCAAACCTGCCACTAAAAAGATCCATTGCCAGGTGGATTGTCTCTTGTATACAATTCTGCTATGAAAAATTGGGTAGAACCCCACCCTCAGGCCTGAGGGCTCACTCTGCTAGAGGTACAGCTGCTTCCCTGGCTGCTGCCAGGGATATTTCTATCTTAGAAATCTGTCAAGCAGCCACCTGGAAAACAGTTCGTACATTCACCAAGCATTACTGTCTGGATATCCAGGCTAGGAGTGATGCTCGGTTTGTCACAGCAGTACTTCAGAGCCTATTCCCAAAGTAGGTTCTGTCCTTCCTCCTTGGAGGTACTGCTTGGTAGTCTGCATATGTCAGAATACAGCAAGACTTCATGTTGTTTGAAGAAAAAATTACTCACCTTAGTAATGTTGTTTCTTATAGTGGAGTTTTGCTGTATTCTGACCTCCCCCCGCCTCCCCTCTCAGAACCTGTTTTTTGGGATGTGGGTGGGCAGGAGCTGTGTTCTCACCTAGAGGTGCCCTCCTTTTTCCTTACCCTCCATTATTTTGGGTGTGTGTTGTGTTTTTGTTTTTTGGGTTTCCTGACTTGAGTCTTTGCTTTGAAACCAAAAAAACCTTTTTAGCTTTATCAGATTTAGTTGCCAGTTGGCTAGTGTGAGTTTACAGTTTCCATACAGAACGCCCAGTGAGTTTAGCTCGTAAAGATCTGACAGTTGGAGTTCAAACAACAGTAGACAGAGGCTTCAACCGAGCTCGAGCTCAGCGTTCCATGCCCTGCATGGAAAGTTAACTCTTTGTTCTCCGGGGCAGTTCAAGGGTTGGAGATCACTGCATATGTCAGAATACAGCAAGACTCCACTAGAAGAAACAACATTACTAAGGTGAGTAATTTTTTCTCAAGGCCCATGGCACTGTAGCCAGCCTCCCTGGACGTGGCCGCAAGAGAAAACTTGATCAACTGCTAAACAGATTTAAGCTGACCTTCAGACACAAGGTACGACAGTTTCAACTCGCACCATCCGTCGCCAGCTCAATGAAAGCGGGTTATATGGTAGGAGGCCCAGGAGGACACCACTGCTGAGAGAGAGAGACACATAAGAAAGCCTGACTGGGGTTTGCCAAAACACACCTGAACAAGCCAAAATCCTTCTGGGAGAATGTCCTGTGGACAGGTGAGACCAAATTAGAACTTTTTGGTAAAGCACATCATCTCTATGTTTACAGAAAACAAAATGAAGCCTTCAAAGAAAAGAACATCTTCCCTACAGTCAAACATGGAGGAGGTTCAGTGATGTTTTGGGGTTGCTGTGCTGCCTCTGGCACTGGGTGCCTTGTACGTGTGCATGGCATCATGAAATCTGGAGATTACCAGGCCATTTTGGAGCAATGTTGAACCCAGTGTCAGAAAGTTGAGTCTCTGTCAAAGGTCATGGGTCTTCCAGCAGGAAAATTACCCCAAACACACTTCAAAAAGCACCCAGGAATGGTTCAAGACAAGACGCTGGACTCTTCTGAAGTGGCCAGCAATGAGTCCAGATCTAAATCTCATTGAAAACCTGTGGAGAGATCTGAAAACAGCAGTTGGGAGAAGGCACCCTTCAAATCTGGGAGAACTGGAGCAGTTTGCACAAGAAGAGTGGGCCAAACTGCCAGTAGAGAGGTGTAAGAAGCTCATCCATGGCTATAGGAAGCGGTTGATTGCAGTTATTTTGACCAAAGACTGTGCTACCAAATATTAAGTCTAGGGTGTCAATAATTTTGTCAGTGCCATTTCTTTTCATTTTCTGATTTAAAAGGATATATTAAATTCTGAATCAAAACAAAGGTTCTGTAATATTAACAGAGAAATAAAGAATTGTTGAGCCAAATACTGTACTGTTGTTAATTTCAACTTATGTTTAGAGGAAATTGTGAGTTATTTGAAAAAGTACAAGGGCTCCAATATTTTTGGTCATAACCTGTATTTATTTATTTATTGAATTTTGATGACCCTTTTTCAGGGGCAACCCGGGGAACAGAAGCAATACAGTACATACAATCAGGTGATCCAGAAGCAGTACAATACATACAGTCAGGTGATACAGGGTTACGAGAAGTAGACAAGATAATGAGGATAACAGTACAGGCAGTTATTCAAATCGTAGACCACAAGTGCAACACTTGAAAGATTTATGGATTTAAGGCATAATTTAATGTAGGTTAAGGTGAGAAGAGAGGGGGGGATGGGTGTTGTGATTAGGACCAGGGGTGATTATCCTGTACCGTCACAGTGGCATGAGCTTGTCCTGAGCAAATGGGACTTAAGCCTAGTGCGAAAGATTGGTAGTGAGGGGGCTTCCTGTACTAGAGGTGGGAGAGTGTTCCACAGTTTAGGGGCTGTGAGAGTGAAGGAATTGCCTCCCTTGTGAGTCTTGATTCTGGGGATTGCCAGTAGGGACGATCTGAGGTCCTGAGCATTCGAGGGTTAAGCTTAGGCAAGATTATTCCTGTTAGGCTTGGTGGGGCCGCTGGGCTCTGCAATTTGTATGCATGGCAGAGCAGGGGATACTGTAGACGAGCCTCGAAAGAAGGGCATTGCAGCTTGGCTAGTGAGATGTAGTGGTGGCTTCTTGGTTGACACGTCGCAAACCTCGTGACCTTGTTGTATAGGACCTGAAGCCTGCTAACCTTGCCCTTTGCCATGCCCTGGATTACCGGGGCAGCATAGGTTAATGTGGGTAGGAGGACACTGGAGGCGATTGCCCGTCTAGCCTCTGGGATAAGTTATTTTTTTAGCCTGTACATGGTGCCAAGTTTGACGTGGCTAGACCTTGTTACCTGGTCAGTGTGGGGCTTAAAAGTGAGACCCTGGTCAATAGTTAGCCCTAGGTATTTTATGTTGTCAACTACGTCTATTTGTTTATCCCGAAGGGTAGTAAGTTTTAGGGTATTGGTCCAATCCTGGCCAAGGGATCTAGGACCAAACAGCAAGGCTTTAGTTTTTGCTGCGTTGAGGATCATTCTGTTTGATGTGAGCCAGGCCTCGAGTGTGTTTAGGTCCCCTTGTAGGAGAGGGCCTAGATCATATGGTGAGGACCTGGCTCGGAAGAAGACAGCATCGTGTGCGTATTGAACTACTGAGCTATCCCCACAATGCCGGTTTAGGTAATTTGTGAAGAGAGAGAACAGGAGGGGGCCAAGAATTGAGCCTGAGGCACACCCTCCTTGATGGGTAAAGGGGTGGAAAGCTCTCCCTTCCAAATGACCCTCTGAAAGCAGCCTGAGAGGTAGCTCTTGAACCAGTTTAGGGCCTGGGCATCAAGCCCAGTACCTTGAAGCTTAGTAAGAAGAAGGTTGTGGTCCACAAGGTCAAATGCCTTGGACAGGTCTATGAAGATAGCACCCGTCGACATGCCATCATCCATTGCCCTGAGTAGGTCTACTGTGAGTTTGATGAGTGCCATGTCTTTTCCATGGTTTGCTCGAAAGCCATGCTGTGAAGGGGCTAGGATTTGGTGGAGCTCCAGGTAGTCTCTCAGTTACCCATAAACTAGCCTTTTTTTGCAGTTTGGCCAGGGTACTCAGAAGGGAGATGGGCCTGTAATTGCCAATTTGTTCACGAGAGCCACCCTTGTAAATGGAGACCACGTTGGCAGCCTTCCACAAGTATAGAATGTACCCTTCTCCCTCTAGATGCCATAAAGGTTTATGATTTCTAGCCTAGCAGTTGGCAGCTGCAATTAAGCTAGATAAACAGGAGATCTTTAATTTAGGTCTCTTCTAGCCTGTAATTATCTCCTGGATTTTATCTTTTAGCTGAAACAGCATGTCTTATGAGAGACACTCAATAACACATTTTTATATTACAAAAATCATAGATTAATCAGAACCAGCTGTACAAGCGACATACTGCTGGCACCAGCCTCCCAGCTGCTGCCTGATCACCTGCGCCACCAATGCCAGTCTCTACTTCTGGGAACTACCGCTGGTTCTGCCCCTCCTTCTCAGGGGCAAACTCTTCAGGACACCGGCATCGCCCAGAGTCCAGTCTGTCCTCAGCTGTTGCCCGGGGGGGGGTCACCTTCCACCCCTGCACCTACTTCCCTGCAGCCAGTGTCTGTGGACACCCCTCCGATGTTGCCTTAGCCAGCACCCACACAGCCTGCACCCATCCTTACCCTGCCACAGCCTGCGGGCCGTACACCGGCCCCACTCCCACAGCTGGCGTCAGTGGGCCTGTCACCCTCTTTCCCACCACCCACTCCAGTGGGTCTGCCACTCATCCTGCGCAACCTATGCCAGCGGGACCTATGCTTGGGTACCCAACACTGGCTCCTGCTGGCCTGGCATCTGTGTACCCCTGTCTGACGTCGGCAGGACCTACGCTGGGCTACCCATACCCAGCTCCCGCGGGACCGTCGCCAGTCCCCAGCTATCCAACACCAGTGGGACCAATGCCTGCCCCATTGGATTATCACAGCCTAATTTCGTCCCTCTATTCTTTCATACAAATGCAGATCCCGGATCTGAGGTTTCCAGCTCCGACCACCCCTCAAGGGCCTCCCTTAGGACCCAATACCCCAGTCCCTGTCCAGCCAGGCCCTAGTGCTCCCTGCACACCCGGGGATAGGCCCGACACTGGTTCAGCTGGGCATTTGGATGATCGTCAGTCCCGAGGAGAGTGGGGACAATGATCCCGATGATGCTGACCAGAGCTTCAGCAGTGAGTCCTCCTCCTCCTTGGGACCAGATTCTTCAGAAGGGGAAGGAGCCCCCAGCACCGTCCCCAAGTCCCCACCAGACAACCCCAAGTTTATGGCCATCATGAGGCACATTCAGGCGACCGTGGAGTTGGAGACACGAGCAGGACCTGCAGCAGTGTTGGCTTGCCATATACATACGTCAGCTGGACGCACCTCCTCTGGTGATCCTCCCAATGATTGACTCCAATGAGGATGTTACTCTGGCTGCTTGGAACCGCCCCCTTATGGTACTGGCGGTGTAGACTTATCGAGTATGTCAAGTGTAAGTGGGGACCCAAGGGGCCTTTTACAAGGCGGTGATGGGGGCTCTGGATGCCCTAGCTCCTGTTCATGTTTGCACACTCACTCTTCACCCTACGTCCCCTTGGTTCAATGGGACTTTGAAGGAGATGAGATGGGAGGGTCGAAGATTGGAGAGGTGCTGGCGGAAATTGGGCCTGGTTGAGGACAGACTTAGATTGATGGTCCATTATAAAGATTATCAATTGGTAGTCTCCTGTAAGAAGGCAGAATTCCTATCCAGGGAGAGTGCCGCTGTGCAGAACCCACTGGCTCAGCTCTTCTGGACTGTTGACAGGCTGTGCAGTCCAACCTGCCTTCAGTCTCCAAGAGTGTTTTCACAAAGTAAGTGTGATGAGTTAGCTCGGAGTTTTGCAGATAAGGTTGCCACCATCAGGTCCGGAATCCATTCAGCGCCCTCTAGTGGGTGTAGTAGAGGTTGGTAGGAGGTTGCTAGCACCTAATTTAGCTGGTCTGACTTTGACCGGCTGGCGGTCACCGATATCGTGAGGATCATCCAAGGTATGCGACCAACCTACTGTGGTCTGGACCCGGGCCCAACACGTCTCATTTTAAGGTGTATTGAGATGATTGGCCCAGTCTTTGCTGAGATAGTCTGACAGTCATTGGAGACAGGGGTGTTTCTGAACCCCCCCCCCGCCAAAGGAGGCAGTTGTGATACCTCTCCTCAAGAAATCCTCCCTTGACCCTTATTGCTTAGCTAACTACAGACCTATCTCTAACCTGTCCTTTGTGGGCAAGGTTATTGAGAAGGTGGTTGCGTTCCAGCAGGAGGATCATCTTACCATTCATGATATCTATGACCCTCTCCAGTCTGGATTTTGGAAAAGGCATAGTACTGAGACAGCACTGATTTAGGTACTTAATGATCTCCTGATAGGGAGGGATCAGAGGAGTCGTTGGATCTCGGTACACATGGACCGCTCTGCAGCATTTGACACTGTGTACCTTGGAGTGTTTCTTGAGTGCCTGTGGTTGATGTGCGGTTTGTTGGGTACATGATAGGAGTGGTGCAGTGCAATGGCTGTGGGGCGGCAGTGTTCTGGGAGACATTCTGGAGGCTGCGAGGCTGCCCGATTTGCAGACACCTCTCTGGTCTGAGAGAGGAGGTTGCCCGTCTCCAGGCTGACCTGGCTAGGATTCGTGAAACCTCCTTCCCCACCCAGGGACCACCAGGGCCAATGCCACTACCTCAGAGGTTGCCAAGAAAGAGGAGAGGCTAGACCAGGGTGGGCTCAGGGAGGGAGAGGGTGGTGGAACAGAGTTGCATCCCTCCATCTGTACCGTTCTACAATTCATTTGCTCTTCTGGTGGATAGTGGTTCCCTTATGGAGACACTTGTAGTGGAGACCAAGGAGGATGCTGGGAACCTTCACAAAGGAGACCCACAGGAGGGTGGCATGGGACCCCACAGGGGAAGGAAACGACTCCTGGTGGGGGACTCGGTCTTTAGGGGGTAGAAATGGGGGAGGAAGGGGAGAGGGAGGTAAGGTGCCTTCCTGGTGCCACGGCTTGGAGGGACAGGAAACTAATCCTCAGGATCATGGGAGGAGCTGCACGAGGGAGGGAGCTGGATGTCATTGTCCACCTAGGGACAAATGACCTGGCTAGGAATTGGATCAGAGCAGTGCAAGAGGAGTTTGTAGAGTTGGGGAGGGGCCTTAGACAAGTAGCGCATATGGTAACCTTCTCGGAGGTGCTGCCTGTCTATGGCAAGGGTGATGCTAGGGCACTCCTCACCAGGGAATTCAATGAGTGGTTGAAAAACTGGTGTGGAACTCAGGGTTTTGGCTTCATTGGGGACTAGGGAGCCACCTGGAGGGATGCAGACCTACACTGGTGCGATGGTCTGCATCTGTCCGGGGAGACCAGGATCCTAGGTGAGAGGTTTAAATGCTTCATTGGCAAGCATTTAAACTAGCCAAGGGGGGAGGCACTGAAAAGGAGCAGGGAAATCCCAGCCTCCCCCCACAAAACATGGTAATTAGTGAGGTAAACACCAAGGTAGAGAAGTTATTAGGGAGCAGGACAGAGGTAAATGTAAAAAAAAGGCAAAGGCAGTAAGGACAGGAATGGGGCTAAAAGGGGTAAGGCTATCAAAAAGTGGAGGGTCATGAGTACCAATGCCCATAGTCTGTGTAACAAGCTCCCTGAACTAGTGGCCTTGATGGAAGAGGTTGCCGGATATTGTGGCAGTCACAGAAACATGGTACACAGAGAACCATGACTGGGATGTCAACATACCAGGATACACAATCTACAGGAGGAACAGGGAGGTAAAAAGGAGGAGGGTAGCTCTCTATGTAAAGGAAGGGATCAAAGCAACAGAACTAAAGAGTAAACAAGGAGCAGATGAGGCACTCTGAGTCACCCTGGAGACAGGAAATGGCACCACAATCCATGCAGGGGTTGTATACAGACCCCCATCCAGGGAGGAATGGACAATGAAATGATAGAAGGCTTCCTTAGAATGGCAGAAAAAGGGAGATATTGTTGATGGGGGACCTGAATATGCCAGATGTTAACTGGAGCACCTTTGCTGCAGGCACATCCAAGAGCAGGGTCATTCTTGATGCCCTACAGGGGGCATGCCTCAGACAGCTAGTATTGGAACCCACTCAGGAGGGAGCAGTCTTAGACCTGGTACTCTCAAATGGGGACAGAGAAAGAATCTCAGATTTAGAGGTGGGTAGCCATCTGGGAACAAGTGACCACCAAACAGTGTGGTTCACGATAAACACAGCCATACAAAAGCAAGAGTATTGGACTTTAGGAGGGCTGACTTTGGGAAAATGAGAGAGTGCCTTAGAAAAGCACTAGCAAACAGGCAAGAAGGAGGGGTGGAGGAACAATGGGGAGTAATCAAAACAGCTATCACAGAGGCAACAAGCCTTTGTGTAAAGCAAATCAATAAAACACAACGAAGGAAAAAAACACTATGGTTCTCAAAAGGGAAGGTTAAGGAGAAAAGGATAGCATTCAGGAAATATAAAGAAACACAGAAGGAGCAGGACAGAGAACTTTATAAGTTAAAGCAGAAAGAGGCTGGGAAGGCAGTCAGAATAGCAAAGGCCCAAACCGAGGAAAGGATAGCCAATTCTGTTAAGAAGGGGGATGAGACCTTTTATAGGTACATTAGGGAGCGAAGAAAGACCAAAGGAGGGATACTGAGGCTTAATAAATAGGAGGGAATGTGGGTAGAGGGGGACAGTGAAAAAGCAGGGATACTGAACGAATATTTCTGCTCAGTATTCACAAAGGAAGAGGATGGGTAGGCACCTAAACCAAACAAGAGAAACACTCTGAAGATGGGGGTCGATACCAGTCCATTTACAGAAGAAAGGGTTCTGAAAGAACTAATAAAATTGAAGGTGGACAAAGCAATGGGGCCTGATGGGATTCACCCAAGAATTCTAAAAGAACTAAGGGTAGAACTAGTGACACCACTGACTACTCTCTAACAAATCATGGGAGGATGATTTGGTACCTGAGGACTGGAGGAGGGCAGATGTGATTCCTCTTCACAAAAGTGGGATCAGGACAGAGGCAGGAAACTACAGACCAGTTAGTTTGACCTCAGTGGTAGGGAAAATGATGGAATCACTTCTGAAGTAAAGAATTGTTGAGTATCTAGAGGCTAGTGGGGCACAGAACCCAAGGCAGCATGGATTCACGAAGGGAAGGTCATGTCAGACGAATTTAATAGATTTCTTTGACTGGGTGACCAAAGTAGTAGACCAGGGAGGGGCTGTGGACATGGCCTACCTAGATTTTAGCAAGGCATTTGATAGAGTCCCACACAAAAGATTAATACACAAGTTAGCCAGCCTTGGAGTGGGCCCCAAGGTGGTAGCCTGGATAAAAAATTGGCTAGACAACAGGACGCAAAGGGTAGTAGTAAATGGAGTGCATAGTGAAGAAAGGAGGGTTACTAGCGGGGTACCGCAGGGTTCAGTACTGGGACTGGTCCTTTTTAATGTCTTTATAAGTGACATTGCAGAAGAACTGGAAGGAAAAGGATGTCTCTTTGCAGACAACACAAAGATCTGCAACAGGGTTGATACACAAGATGGAGTGGAAAGGATGAGAAGGGACTTGGCAAGGTTGGAGGAATGGTCAAATGTATGGCAGCTCAGATTCAGTGCAAAGAAGTGCAAGGTAATGCACATGGGAAACAAATACCCTGGGGAAGAGTACACAATGTGGGGTGAGATACTGACAACAGTAAAAATGGAAAGGGACCTGGGGGTAATTATATCAGATGACCTAAAGGTGGGCAAGCAATGTGAGAAGGCAGTAAGGAGGGCTGGGGGGATACTGGGATGCACAGGAAGCATCAATAGTAGAAAACAGGAAGTTGTTGTCCCTCTGTACAGACAGTTGGTGAGACCTCATCTGGAGTACTGTGTGCAGTTCTGGAGACCCCATCTCCGCAAGGACATAGACGGAGTGGAGGCTGTCCAGAGGAGGGCAACCAAAATGGTGCAGGGGACATGATAGAAGAGGGAGAGAGGGGACATGATAGAAACTTTCAAGTACCTCATGGGAATCAACAAAGTCCAAGAGGGTAGCATCTTTCAGAAAAAGAGTTGTGCAAGAACAAGGGGGCACGATTTGAAGATAGAGGGGGGACAGCTCAGAGGTAATGTGAGGAAGTATTTTTCAATGGAGAGGGTTGTGGATGGATGGAACAGCCTCGCTGAGGAGGTCGAGTCAAGAACAGTGGGGGAATTCAAGAATGCATGGGACAGACATAAGGCAGTCCTAGTGGGGGGTAGGAGGAAGTAAGCTGTTGGTTAACTAGGATCTGCAGCTTATCTGTTAGGTAGGAAAATGGGCAGACTAGGTGGGCCAAGCGGTCCTTATCTGCCATCAAATTCTATGTTTCTATGTTTCTACAGTCCTTAGGTGGTTTTGATCGGTCCTCACAGGCAGGACTCTGAGAGTGGTGTATCCCCCTGTCCTGTGGGGTTCCGTAGGGCTCTGTGTTGTCACCCATATTGTTCGCTGTATATATGTTGGGAGGCAGTATGGGCTGAGTTTCCACTGCCATGCAGATGATACTCAGCTTTACTTGTCCTTTGTGCCTGAACAAGCTGAAGCCATTTCGCACTTTAATAGCTGCCTCTCCAAGATTCAAGACTGGATAAGTGCCAACTGACTGAGGATAAACCCTGATAAAACTGAGGTGTCGGTAGTGGATCCAGGTTGGTGGGGTTTAGGGTTGTCGGCTGGACAGCCATCCAGGATTTGGCTTGGTGTAAGTCAGCTACTGACCTCAGACCAAGTGCGGAATTTGGGCATTGTACTTGACAGTGGTTTGACACTTAAGGCTCAGGTGTAGGCTGTTGTCAAGACCTCTTTTTACCATTTGAGGAATATCACCCGGATTAAACACCTGGTTCCGCCCGCTGACCTTCCAACCTTGGTCCATGCTGTTGTGACCTCCTGCCTTGACTATTGCAACGCCCTGTACCTTGGGCTTCCGGGGGTTGATATCTGCCATTTGCAGCTGGTGCAGAATGCAGCGGCCAAGCTGTTGACTGGCCTATCAAGAACTTGTCATGTCACACCTGTGCTCCGTAACCTGCACTGGCTGCTGGTACAGTGGCGGATCACCTTCAAGGTCAATGTACTGACCTGCAATACACTACATGGACAGGGACCTTGGTATCTGCAAGATCTTCTTTGTCCTTATCGCCCCCCCTCTGCTCACTCTGCTCCTCTGAAGAGGGATTGCTAGAGGTTCCCAGAATTTGATTAAAGGTCTTGGGGGCCCGTTCTTTGCTTTTATGGCCCCCACCCTGTGGAACTCTCTACCTGATCAGGTATGTGAGTGCTTGACCATTGAGAGCTTTAAATGTGCTCTTAAAACTCACCTGTTTGGTATGGCTTTCCCTGATTTTGATTGTTTCTTTTTAGTAATTCTAATATGTTACTGTAATTGTCTGTATTTATATTCTAGCCTTTAGGATTATTTAATTGTACAGGCGCCTTGATCTTTTTGGAATTGTGCTTTGTATAAATAAATGATTGAGTGATTGATTGATTGATTGATTAATATGCGAATCCCTCAGTGGACACTGCGGGTCCAGTGGGACCAACACATGTACACCCTGGATCAACCAGTACTGGTGTCGGATCCTGTCAAGAGGGTGTTCTTGTGGTGGCTGGAACCCGGCAACCTGTTTTGGAGAGTTACCTTTTCTGTACCTCCCCCTCAGCAGATTCTACGATGGATGCCTCCAGCCTTGGTTCAGGAGCTCACTTGGGGATGCACCAAACTCAAGGGTCATGGTCCAGGATAGAACGGGATCTTCACATAAATGTCCTGGAGATGCGAGCAGTTCTGTACGCCCTGCAGGCCTTTCAGACTTGGCTCTCCACGAGTCCGTTTTTGGTTCAGATGGACAGCATATGCGTAGTTTATTACATAAACAAGCAAAAGGGGACTCATTCCTATCCCTTGTGCTGGCGGGCAATGAGAGTCTGGTATTGGGCCATCAAGCATGGCCTGGAACTCACGGCTGTCCTTGTTCCCAGCAACCAAAATGTATTGGCAGGCAGTCTGAGCTGCTTGCGGTCCTGAGCCCACGGGTGGGAGCTTCTGACCCCAGTGGCAGAAGATCTCTTCAACAGATGGGGTCGTCCTGAGTTGGACCTTTTTGCGTCACCACAGAATGCAAAACTGCCATGTTTCTGCTCGCTAAACCCAGGACCTGGAGTTTTCTGGTGAGACACATTGTCCCTCTCCTGGACAGGGAGATTTCTGTATGCCTTCCTGCTCCTTCCGCAAGTTCTGCTCAAACTCCAGATAGAGGGAGCTACAGTGATCCTCATTGCCCTTTTCTGACCTCGTGAAATCTGGTCCCCCTTGCTGCAGCAACTGGTAGCGGAACTTTCCCTGTCCCTGCCCCTGTGCACATGCTTGCTTTCCCAGGAACAGGGCACCCTGTTACATCCAGACCTCAAGTTTCTGTTGCTCCATCTCTGTGCATGGCTCCTGAGGACATAGCCATCACCAGATTTGGGGTCTCCCCCAGGGTGTTTGGTGATATCCAGGAAGCCCTCCACCAGAGCCACATACTCTATGAGGAGGCAGTATAGCGTAGTGGTTACGAGCACTGAGCTGCAAACCTGGAGACATGGGCTTGAATCCCATCAGCTCCCACTTGCATACTGTGTGACCCTGAGCAAGTCACGTAACTTCCTTGCACTCCTAGGTCACACCTGGAAACAAGCTCTGGTGTAGTGTGCCTTTCCTGGTTAAACAATCCCCCCCCTCCCAAGAAATGGAAACGCATCGCTCTTTGGGCTGTATCTCACCATTTAGATCCCTGCATCTGTCCAGTGGATCAGGTTATGGCGTACCTTACTGTCCCTCTCAGACTCTGGTTTGAGGTACTCCTCTATTAAGGTACATCTCTCTGCCATCTCTGCATATCATGTACCAGTGGCTGGTCACTTAGTGGCCCAACTTGATATCTCCTGCACAACATTATGGGGTATCCTGTATTTGAAGCCCCAATCAAGGACCCTGTCCCACCTTAGGACCTTAACTTTGTGTTAGAAAAACGTACGCTGCCTCCCTTTGAACCAGCCACATCTTGCGAGCTACGCTTTCTGTCGTGGAAAGCATTGTTTTTAGTTGCCATTACTTCTGCTCAATGGATTTCCGAGCTTCAGGCGCTCATGTGTAAGGAGCCCTACTTAGTTTTTCACAAAGACAGGGTGTCTTTACATACAAATCCTAAGTTTCTTCCTAAGGCGGTGTCAGGTTTACTTTGAATCAGTCCATGCACCTGCCTGTTTATTATCCGGAGCATTCCAGTCAAGGGGAGATGT
Organism: Neoceratodus forsteri; assembly: GCA_016271365.2. Taxonomy (NCBI): domain Eukaryota; kingdom Metazoa; phylum Chordata; order Ceratodontiformes; family Ceratodontidae; genus Neoceratodus; species Neoceratodus forsteri. Next base: position 199,728,076 of record CM028132.1, on the reverse strand, counting down.
TGCTCCATACTTGGATCTACATAGAATCCTGCAGTACTGTACATGCCAGACTAATGGCTCCCAGAAGTCCAGTCAGTTGCTTGTTTCGTTCGCCCCTGGGAAAGAGGTTGCACCAGTGTCCAAACGGTGTTTGTCTAAATTGCCCACAAATTGCATTGTTTATTGTTACCAGAAGAAGGGCAAGGAACTTTCTGGATGGGTTAAGGGCCATTCCACAAATGGTATGGCTGCATCAGTAGGTTGTTTCTGTAATGTGTCAGCCGCAGACATCTGTGCTGCTGCCACCTGGAGTACTGTCCACACTTTTACCAAGCATTATAGTCTGGACATTGCCTCTAGGCGTGGGGCCAACTTTAGCCTAGCTGTCATCCTAGGCTGCTATTTATTTTGCTTACTGTCCGAACTGTCTTGTCTGTGATGCCAGAACTGCTTGGGACTTTGTTCTACCAGTGGTGGCCTGCTGCAGGAGATACCCTTGAAGTAAGATACAGTTACGTAAGAACTTGCCGTACTAGTAGATCTTCGAGAAGATCTCTTGCAGCAGGCCCTGCTTTCCCTCCCTCCTTCCTGTGTCTCTCTCTCTCTCCCTTTCCATAGGGGTGAGACTTATGCTTCTACTTTTCTTCGTTATTGGGTTACCTCGGAGTTCTTCTTGGTTCCCCCCTTCCGGCATCCTGCTTATGGTCTCTAGCAGGAGAACTGAGGAGGGTGTGGAGGCCACCTGCCTTATATAGGATTGGCTGATGTCAGCCGCTGACATTGGAGGTGGGCAGCCCCTTCTGGTAGACTACTAGCTAGAAAGGTTTCCGTGTGGTCCTTGCACCTGATGACTTAGTCCTGCCGGTGATGGCCTGCTGCAAGAGATCCTCTCGAAGATCTACTGTTATGGTAAGTTCTTACATAACTGTACTTTCTAGGAGTTGTATATGGCTATCATCCACACAACCCATACCACCTTCCCTGGCAAGTGGCACCTGATCCTGCTTCCAGTGTGCAAGATCTGATGTCACAGGGCAGAGTCGGGGGATGTACTGCCCAGGTGGTGGGAGGAGCTTAGCATAAAGATGTTCCGGCCTATAACAGCATTCCAGTTGAACTGCCAGTGTGTGGATGTGAACCATATACCACTCCTCAAACTATGGCTACATGTGAGTAACGTGTTCTTATAAATCACAAGTAATATCTGTGTGCCTTCTTGTTGCTATGCACTACAAGCCTTAGTGTTAGGTTTGCCTGCTAGCCAAGTGCCTTCCTCTCTTTCTTCTCATGAAAAGGGTGCTGTAATAAATAAGCTGTCATGGGCTTCTGTAGGATAGTAATTACATTGCTTTTTGTGGTACAGCTCTTTTCAGCTGCACAACAGGACATTGAAAGCAGCTGTTTTCAACACAATGAATCGATCAGAAGTCAAAACCAGGATCTCTTTGAAAAACGCTTCTTAGTCAAAAGTGTTGTGTTTCCCCATGAAAACATCTTTGCTTTACTGGTAATGTGCAGAAGCAGTCTTGATTTTCATAATCTGATTTCCCAAACCTTACTATCTTTATTCATTTATTTTTTTATTCTTTTGGTAACCGGGTAAGACCCACTATGCACAAGTACTTGTTTTCAGGGGTGACCTAGGAACACTGGGGAGGTTAAGTACCTTGCTCACAGTTGCACAGTATGCAAGTGGAGGTTGTGGGAATCAAAACTCAGGTCTGCTGGATGTACCAAGCTCATTCACAACTCGTTACTCTAACCTGCAGGCTATACTGGCAGTTTATAAACAGAACAAAACAAAAAATGTCAGCAGATTAAGCCAGTCAGAAAATATTAATTTTTATTCAGTGTGTCATACACAAACTAAATCAAATATTAAGGTCACAGGCCAAAAGCCCCCAATTCTGCCACCTGTCTGTAGAGGGGTACCTGTTTATTAGCAGTTCCCACGTCCACTTTGCAATTGTAGCAAATTAGAATAAGACAACTGTGCTGGAACAGTTTATGGACCTAAGCTAATACAAGTCACAGTATATCACTCAACACGCATATAAATCACATACCACACTACAAAGCATCTTCACTTCTGAGAGCACACAGGTCTCTCATAACATAAGGCATTGAAAGCCAACAGCTTTAGTACCAAAGGAGAGGACAGATTACAAGACACAGCGTTAATAAAGACAGTTGTATGTGACTGTATAATGAAATACAAAATTACACATACCACAGCAATGCAGAGCATCATGGGAAATATATGCAACTCACCATTAAATAATTTTTATTGGTTCTGCATTGTGCAAATGTGTATTTTGCTAAATGACCTCTCCCACAATCTGGAAGGCTGAAAACAGAAGACACAGGCATGTGTTTTATCCTTCTTAGGGCTCATCATGGTGCGTCATCTGTATCTCAGCCCAAGGAAAGGAGGAGGAACTCTATAATGGCATTAAGGGTTTGGGTTATGGTGAGCGCACAATAGGAAAGCTATCTAAAAGACAACCTCAGCACAAAACCACTGTTCAGGGTTGACCCAGGAAGTACATAGGCAATTAAGCGAAGTGTCAAAAAAATGCCAAATTATCTATACCCCACAAATACACAGCATCACTGGGAGTATTTACAAATCACCATGAAAGAATTTATACTGGTTCTGCATTAAGCAGGAGTGTAGGGTGCCAAATTAATGGAAGCACCACAGTAAACTGAAACTCAGATTTTATGAGTACAACCCAAATGTGATGTGTTCACTTCAACTACAGATGTAACTAACAAAGATCTCGGGGAGGCAAGGTCCTTCATCCCTGATGCACTGGTAGCCTGTTGAAACAAAGCACTTGTTAGGTTGGAGGGTTCCCAGGACACAGTGCTGGCATCTCAGGACTCACCATTCTGTTGCCTAGTGCTCACTTGTGCTGTAATGGGGCATGCCAGAACTGCTTTAAAGAAACACTGCTGGACTTCCACAGTTTGGTCTGGGACCCCCAGTGTTTAATTTCTGGAGCTCCAGACCACACCCAGAGGCAAAAACTACTAAGAGCCCTAACAAGAACATACTGTACAGCATGACACCCTGTAGTATAATAAAGCACTAAAATTAAAGTCACTCTTCAGGTAGCAAATAGGCAGAACACAAAATGAATTCAACTATCTAAATAAATATAACACTAATATAACTGACCATCAATTTTTTTTTCTATTGGGATGGTCAGTTATTATTCAGTTATAATGGCAAACATGGGCCAACACATAGTATTAACCCGCTGTACTTGACACTCGCACAAGCTAGCTAGCTGAGCAAATCAGAAGGGTCTGTAGGAAGGGAAACTCAGTGGTGGTAGGGGACTTCAACCCACCTGGGGTAGATTGGAGCACTCCAACTACCATGAGTGCAAGGGAGCAGGTCATACTAGAAGCATTTCAGGACAGCTTCCTGGTGCAGTTGGTACACAAGCTGACTAGATTGGAAAGGATTCGGGACCTGGTACTTTCAAATGGGGGAGGCTGTAAGAGATCTGGGGGTAGAGGACCCTCTGGCTGGGAGTGACCACCACTCAGTGTGGTTCACATTCAATATGGGTAGGGAGACAGGGGGTACAGGGACCAGGGTGATTGACTTTAAAGGGGCGGACTGTAACAGGATAGGGGAAATCTTGGGTACATATTTGGCAGGAATTCAGCCAGACAGTGATGCTGGTCAGAAATGGAATATTATTAAAAAAGGTCTGACGGAGGCCACTGTGACTTGTACAAAGACACAGAGTAAGAAGGAAAGGGCAAAAGAAACCCGGTTGGTTGACTCGGGAGGCTATGGAGTGGGTAAGTGCCAAGAGAAAGGCATTTCGGAAACTGAAGAAATTGGGAAAGGGGGTTGACAAGGATGAGTATACGAAGAAGTCCAGGCTAGTCACCAGGCTAGTCAGAGTGGCCAAGGCTTCAAGAGAGCTGAGACTGGCACAGGGTATTAAGGAAGTAGAAAAGGACTTTTTCAGATCCATTAGGGAAAGAAGGAAGAACAAAGACCAGATTATGCGGATTAGGAAGGGCGGAGGCTGGGCGGAGAAGGGGGTGAACCTAGCAGAAGCATTAAATGAATACTTCTGTTCTGTATTCATAAAGGAGAAAAGGGGCCGATACCCCAAGGTGGGGGAAGGGGGTGACTGAAGTAGGGATTACAGAAGACAAGGTTCTGGAAGGATTGAGGGCACTAAGGGTGGACAAGGCACTGGGACCAGATGGCATTCACCCTAGGATACTCAGAGAGCTAGCAGAGATCCTGGTAGGACCACTAGCTGACCTGTTCAATACCTCCCTGGATACAGGATGTGTACCACAAGACTGGAGGATGGCCCATGTGGCGCCCATTCACAGAAGTGGCCCTAGGGATGAACCAGGCAACTACAAACCAGTGAGCCTCACATTAATTGTGGGGAAGCTCATGTAGATGATCCTAAGAGGTAGGCTGGTGACCTTTTTGGAGGACACTTGTCTCCAGGACGGTCATCAACATAGGTTTGTCTCTGGCGATTATGCCAGACAAATCTAATTGAGTATTACGACTGGGTGATCAGGGAGCTGGACAGGGGCCATGCAGTAGATACCCTATATTTGGACTTCATCAAGGCCTTTGATTCCATGCCACATGGGAGGTGGGGGGGGGGCTGGAATACATAGGGGTTGGAACAAAGATGGTCAAATGCATCATCAACTGGCTGAATGGAAGGCAGCGGGGGGGTGGTGGTGGGGGACTCTCATCACCGAGGGAAGTGACGAGCGGGGTGCCACAGGGATTAGTACTGGGATCAGTGCTGTTTGGGATATTCATAGCTGATATGTCACATGGGATCCACAGTAGGATCAATCTGTTCGCTGACAATACAAAGATGGAGTTGTGGTAGATGAAATCAAAGGGTGGAAGGGACTGCTGGAGGACCTGACCACACTACAGGAGTGGCTGGAAACATGGCAGCTGGGATTCAGTGTCAAGAAATGCAAGGTACTGCACACCCCTGACGCCTGTCAGTCTGTACAGGGTGGGATGTTATGGCTAGAAACCGTAACTCCCCGGGCCTTTGTTGGTATTTGCACTACAGATTTTCAACGTGGCCTTTTCTTGCCCCCCCCCCCACCTCTTGAAAGCATTTGGTACCTCTTCTCATGAACAGTGGCACTGTGATTTTGTTAATCTGTCTCGAATGTTGATTTGCTGCAGTGACTGCACCATTCTGTCAGATGTGTGAGAAAACAGTTCAGGCAGGATGTGAAAAATGCCAGCTGTCCTGTTCATAAGGAGATGTGAAAAAATGCCAGTGTTGAAAATCTGAGTGAAAATATTGAAAATTCTCGAAGTTACGAGCATGCGTGAAAACTGCACAATGCACACTTGTAATACAGTCATTTTGTGAAATGTTCTCACCAAATTTTCAACATAGGCATTTTGGGACCTCTGCTCATGAACAGTGTCACTTGAGATTTTGTTAATCTACCCCAAATACTGCTTTCCACTGCGACTACTTCATTGTGAAAAATGACAGCTGTACTGTTTATGAGGAGGTGTGAAAAAATGTCAATGCTGAAAATCTGGAGTGAAAATATTAAAAATTCTCCCAGTTAAAGGCGTGCACTTGAAAACTACTGCTTGTCTTTCATATAGTCATTTTGTAGAATGTTTTCACCTAATTTGCAACATAGGCTTTTTTGGGGAGTCTACTTTATGAACAGTAACACTGTTGTTTAAGTGACTCAGTCCTGAAAGTGATTCCATGCAGTGGCCAGTTGAAGTCACCTTTGGGACTGAATAATGACATGACAGTGACTGAATTCATGATGTGGGGTCCCAAGAACCCCATGTTGAAAATTTGGTGCCAAAATTTGCAAAAATGGCCGAGATATCCACCCAAGTTGGAAAAAAAACATTTATGCCATTATACAGCTTACCGGCATTTCTTCAGTTTGCGGTCGGCTTTTGAAGAGTGCAGATGTGTTCCCTGTCCACGGAAGATCATTGCGCCATGCTTTGGAAGTAAGTATGGGGTAAGGCGGGGATGCGGGGATCTGGGGTGCGCAGAGGGTGGGTGCGGGTTGGAGGAGAGGGCACCAGTCACAATGAGGGACTGTTTTCTAATTTCAGGTAAAAAAAATTAAAAAAAAAAAAAAAAAAAAAAAAAAGAATTTAAACTATCACAGGAAGGTTTTTCTTATTTTGCAAGTAGATTTGGTATGCAGGGGTGGGATCACAGCATGCCACCTGTATTTTTGGGGAGACTGCAGCTGATGGGATTGGGCACCCGTCGGCAAAGAAAAAAAGATCTGTGTTTGGGGGAGGAGACATGATGCCTAGGGGAATTGGGCACCCCATAGCAAAACAAAATGTGTAGACATTATGCCGACGAGTGGGCCCGGTGTCGGCAAATGATCTGAGATTGGGCACCCGTTGGCTTTCATGGGGACTCTGAGGCGGACGGCGATAGTTGCTGCCATGTTAATTGCAGTGTTACACCAGGCAAGGCACCGCCCTGCAATGACAGGTCGCTGCCTCATTGCAGTGGCGAATTAATTTCAAGTTGGTGGCATGTTTGCTGAGCTAGTGTCAGCAGCAGCATGCCACCGCTTTGGGGAAAGAGGGCCAAGCCTCAAAATGCGGTGGGGGTATTGGCCGCCACAGTGCTGCACCTCCAAAACCCCACTTCTCTCCTAAGCTGTCGCATAATGTTTCTTGCGTATGTGTGCAAGCCAACATAAACAAAAAGTACTTGAAAACCTATTTTTTTAACCTTTTAAATGGTTTATTTACTGTACAGCACTTTAATACATTGTGAACTGTGCATTAGAAATTAACAAATAATTGTAGTTTGACACATTAGTGAAGAATGTTCCTTTAAAAATGCATCTACCTTGTAAACCGATACCATAGTCACTGTATCTAAACTGCTTTCTCTTTTTCAACTGAGAGGATTTATGCCTAACCATCCTTACAGAATGTGATGTCTACAATAGAACCTTTTCAGAAGTCTCAGTTTTTGTCCATTATAGTCAGCTGCTGGTCTGTACTTGGCCATGGTATAGCACTGGGATCTGTACATCTCAAAACGGAGCTGTTAATTGCTCCGTCCATAGCACTATGCAATACACACTTCAGCAGCCACTCCCCAGTTTATATGTCAGACATGGGACAGCTGTGGGAGGTTGTGGGATGCGTCTCTAGTGGCGCTAGTTATAGTGTGCTGGCAGGAAGAACGGTAGTATCAACCAGATAAACTATAAAACTTTTAATAAATTACAAAGGTAAAAAACTCCTTTTGTTTGCGAAGCTACTAATTGGGGGCTATCTCACACTGAGATGTGGGGTTTGGGAAACGGACATTTCACTTTATACAGTTGTTGGATTAACTATTTTATTAAAAATCTCCCTTTCAATAAGGAAGACATACAAAAGGTGTATTTCTAACACTTCGTTTGGAATTAAGTTTTTTTATAATAGCAATAAGGCCAGGAGTTAGAGTAACAATCAGTTAATCAACCCCTAGGGGCAACGTGGCAGTCGGCTGCACCTCTTACCACATTATGCCCCTAGGGGATGATTAACAGATTGTTACTCTAGTCATACCTTATTGCTTAAGTAGCCATTCATGCTTCTTAAGCCATGTTTACACCACCTTCTTTGCAGCGCATCAACTCATGCGCTTTGGTTGATGCGCTGCAAAGACGACATTGTGGACAGTTACCACATTGCCCTAAGTGCGCTACCACTCCAGATTTTAAGCCGACAGAAAAGTGGGGACGCGTACTGGATCTAACGCATTACTCCACGGTGTAAACGACAGATGCGTTCAGTTCACTGTGATCTCATATCTATCGGCTGAAGATTAAATTTTTTTGAACTCTGACCCCATGTCCAGGGACACTCCTCTTGGCATAATCTGTGGTGCATCAGGGTCAAGGTGTAAACGGAAAAACTGCAGGATCAAGTCACAGTGCAGTGGGAGGCAGTGGAGTTTTTTGCGGCGCTGCTGCTACGTAAACAGGGCTTTATTTACAACCAGAGGTACAATTGAAAAAACAAGATGCAAGGTTTGACATCTCCCTGGGCATGTGTCTGGGAAAGACCTGATGTAACTTCAGAATCAGATGTCGGGGAATCTTATGTGATCAACTGATAGTGAATATATTGCATTACAGAATGACTATAGGTGAACATGAACCCCCATGGTATTTTTATTTTATTTTTATTTATTTTAGTCTTTGGTAACCGGGTAAGGCCCACTAGGCACAAGTGCCTGTTTTCAGGGGCGACCTGGGAGCACTGGATGGTTAAGTGAGTTGCTCAGAGTCGCACAGTATGCAAGTGGAGCTTGTGAGAATCAAACTCGGGTCTGGTCTGCTGGATGTATCAAGCTCATTCACACCTCGTTCCTCTAACCTCTAGGCTATACTGCCAGCCCATTACCATAAGAGAATGTTTTAGGTGCTCAGTAGTCATTCTTAAACTGATTTCACAGTCACTGTATATCACTTGGTTTGGCACTCCTATAATCTTACATTACAGCAGGTGTTCTCTTAAGATATTGGATATGCCAGGGGAAGAAACAGTTTAGATCTAAACTAAATGCATGATGATCTGTGGAGCCCCTTTTACTTTAAGGTTCTACTTCAAGTTTGCATTGACAAATATGAGTGCTGTTAAAACACTATGTAAATTATGTTTTACTGCACGACCAATACTGCATTTATAAATAGCCCTCAGTAAGCGTCAGCTCTGCTGTTAGTACTATGTATAAATATTTCTGTTCTTTTTTCTTAACTTGTCTTTTATTTCATTTCATTTCATGAAGTAAGAGTTCATACAAACTGTGAGGCATCTTTTACAGTCTCAATGTTGTTGAGAGTTAATCGACGCTACTTAGTATAGACTAACATACTAAAAAGCCTGCAGAATAGGCCAAATGGTCTGTCTTGTGTGCTCGAAAGCCAGCAACCTAGTGGCTGCTCTCCTCACCACCCCCTCCAGCCCCCAAGAGGGTCTTCTCTAGGTTCAGTTTCCCCTTGTACCTATCCCACCCCTTCTTGAAGCCCTCCACTGTGCCCTCCTCCACCCAGCCTCCCGGGCAGTGCATTCCACGGCTCACCACCCTCTCAGTGAAAATGCTTTCTACCACTCCCCCAGCTTCCACTCATGGCCCCTGGTTTGTCCCCCCACTTCTTTAGGCTAAACAGCTCCTTGATTCCACTCCTGGTTATTCCCTTTACATACTTGAAAACCTCTACCATGTCTCCCCTATCCCTCCTCTCCTCCAGTGAGTAAAGCCCAAGCTCTTCCAGTTTCTCCTCATAAGGTCTCCCCTCCATGCCCTGAATCATCCTGGTCGCTCTCCTCTGGACCCTCTCCAGCAGTGCTATGTACTAACATACATACTAACATACTAAAGGCCAGCAGAATAGGCCTGATGGTATTTCGTATCTGCTCGGTAGCCAGCCCCTATCGGGCGCTCGTTCCTACCCCACCCTTGTCCCTATGAGGGTCAGTCTTGGCTTCAGTACCCCCAAGCACCTGCCCAACCCCCTCTTGAAGCCTTCCACAGTGCCTTGCTCGACTAGACTCCTACATAAACATTTTCTAGTATTCTTGTAACATCACGAGCTGTAGTTTTTTTTTTTGTCTGCTGTTGTATTTCCTGTAACTTACTGTGACAAGGCTCCATTGTTTCTACTCTGTGTACTCTAAAACTACCTTCTTTGATGAGGAACATTTGTAAATGAGCTCTCGAGCGCAAAAGTGTATAACCAATTGAATAAATAATATTTACTTCAGTTCATTGTATGATCAACCTGAAAACAACTGCAGCAGCCTCAAATAAATAACCAGAGGCATGCATAACATAAAAAGCCATTGCTGATGATTACACATTCAGTAGGTTTGTGAACATCGGGTAAAAAAAAAATACTGATATGATTTAATAACCAGTTCATTTCTTCTAGAGCTTCGTAGTGCCCTGAACCTGGTGGGGCATTTTATTGCCATGGTGGATCAGAATATTGTTACTATCTCAGTGCATCCCCAGACGGTGGATATGGGTCATACATTTGCTGCATCTGTTCCTGTATCTCTACTTCTCCTAGGTGCCTAAGAACCAGAATATTGTCCTGCAAGGCACAGGGTCATAATGTCGCAAGACATTATGTTGCATGGCTAAATCGCGCTGCCAGTACAGTCCAATTTATGCCATACAGCATAACTCTTTTTTCTAGGGACATGGATATGTTGTTCATCCACACTTATTGGCAGGTATCCTTGCCGCTTTAAATCTTACCGGAAGGTCTTCAAGCTGGCTCCTCCCACCCACCCGGGTGGTATAACTCTCGGCTCCGCCCCATGACGCCAGATCTTCCTTACCGCTTGGAAGCTCAGGTTCCCTCCTTAACGCTCTGCGTTTCGCGACTAGTTCCTATTTCTTCCTTTTGCGAATTTGAAAGTTTTTTGCTAAAAGACTTTGGTCTTGATCCTGCGGCTGCGATGGACCATCGACTCGGTTTTCGGAGATGCCCTGCGATCAGAAGATGTCTCGGACGGATCCACACTCCACGTGTGTCTACTGTTTGGGCCTACAGCACGACCCGCGGGACTGCGATCTGTGCTCTTCTTTCTCGCCCTCGTCCTCGAAGACGGCTGCTGCCCGTGCAACTGGGCCGTCCGAAGCGTTTCCCTCGGTGAAGTCTAAGGAGGCCCGGTCCCGGTATCGTGTCCTTGTGGCCAGACTCGGCCGGATCAACTCGAGCGGATGATGCGCCCTCGAAGAGGAGGCGGCGCGGGCCGTACCTTCCTCGGCCGCGGCATTTATCCCGCTCCCTCTGGGTTCTTCCTACACAGCTTCATTTAAGGAGCTTTGTCTGTCCCTCTCCACTAAGGGAGAAGGGCCAACGTCTGCTGGACCTTTTTCCCGGTCCAAAAAGAGGGATAGAGGTAAATCCCTCCGTCGGCGCTCTTGGGAGGCGGGAAGGTCCCCTCCCGGTCGTCGGCCTCGGTCGACCACTCGGCTTCGGCCACTGGCCTCACGGTGCCCCCGTCAGGTCAGTTGACCGAGACTCCTGTCGACGAAGTCGAGATTTTTCTCGACCCGTTGGATGGGTTGTCGCCCATAGAAGCCGACCCTTCTCTCTCCCCGGTTCCCCCGGCGGGAGTTGAGGATCCCGTGGGCTTGCCTGTGCCTCCGGTTCCGGAGCCCTCGGATGAACCCTCCGAGCCGAGGGGAGTGCCGGTTCCTGCCGACACCTCCCCGCTCCGACCTCGGAAGAGCCAAGGCTCTCGGTCTCGGACTTCTTCGCGGTCCAGCCGATCCCGCCGTCATAGGCGGTCACGGTCTCGGCACCACGGTAAGCGGCGCCGCCGCTCGTCCTCGTCCTCCTCGGACGAGGAAGCCGGCGTAAATTACGTCGACGATGCGAGGACCTTATGTGGCAGCAGCTTCTCCTGACCGGGAAGTAAGTCAACACAAGTCGCTTTCTCCGGCCATTAAGTGGCTGTCACCGGGCGGCGATACAACCCTCGACTTACCGAGGCCTGTACTCAGGCGGTTGTTCGGCCAAACCAGCTGCTCCACCGATTCCGGTGGAACCACCACCTCCACAGCCACTATTTGGGGCTCCGACCAGGATTCTCGGTCGGCTGGGTCTACCCATCGGCTGTCGGTCACCCTCACTCCCGACCGACCTCGGCGAGGTAGAGGTGGCTCAGGCCATAGGCAGCTCTTGAGGACTCATCCGAGTCGAGGGTAATTCCTCCTTCTTCTCCAAGAGACTGGACTTGGGTCCTCAGGAGGTCAGTCAATGGGCGATAGCCCGTCGTCCTTTCTAGGACTGCTTGGCTCATCTCGGAATCCACGGGATGAAGCTCGAACCCGTTCCAAGCAGGGCCAGATATCCCCTCACGGAAATTCTGGACGAGGGATTCTCAGGAGGCCTTTCAGTGCTGAGGCCATAGTTGGTCTGGCCCTGGAGCTTTGGCAGCGCCCTGCTTCCTGTCCTGCGCCTTCGGCCAGGATGGCCAGGAAGTATGCGGTCTCTACTGGTTCCCTGTCCGGTTTTTCGGAACACCCCTCTGCGGAAGGGTTGGTTACCGACAGCGTTTTCCGGCGCGCCGGCAACGCCAGGGATGTGGACAAACCTCCCGACAAGGAATCCAAGAAATTGGATTATGTCGGGTGAAAAGTCTATGCTGCGTCCTCTCTCGGCCCCGTCAGGCCAGTTCGGCCGTCCTCATGGCACATTTTTCTCATGCCCTGTTGGGCTCCCTGGATGAGTCATTCCTCATCTCAGCGGATCTGCAGACTACGGTCAAGCAGGTGCGGGACCAGGAGCAGGCAGTGGCCAAACAGCAGCTCCAGACTGCTTTGGATATTGGGGACTCATGTGCCAGGTCCGTGGCGGCCGCAGTGGCTATCGTCGCGGAGGCAGCTGAGGATATCCACCTTTGCTTCGGATACCAGCACAAGTTGGCGGATGTTCCCTTTTGGGGACTGACCTCTTGACCCTGGGGTGGAAGGTCACCTGCAGAGGATCGAGAAGTCAATGCTACCTTGGACTCGGTCTCTTCGCTCAGAAGGACAAAGGGCACAAACCACAGCCTAAGCCCTTTACGTCCTTCTGCCCCGGTGCCGGCCCAACAACGTCAGGGCCAGCAGGCTCGACCTTGGCATCCCAAACCCAAGCACGCGGCTTCCTCTAACAGGGCAGGGAGGAAAAGGCCCAGGAGGTCCCTCGGCTGGTCCCTCCTCCAAGCCTGCCCAGTGGCGGGCTGAGGGTGTCGCCCCCATCCCGTCATCTTACCCTGGTCCCCGTGGAAGCGGCTCCAACACTTCCGTTCCGCCTGGTCGCCCGTTACCATGGACAGGTGGGTTTTGGAGAGTGGTGGGAAGAGGCCTGCCTCTAGAATTCGAGCAGGCACAGCCTTCAGGCCGTCGCCCTCGGGCCGAATCCCCAGCCTCGCGTGGCTCGTCGAGCCGACATCGCTCTCCTCCTCCAGAAGGAGGTGATAAGAGAGGTGGAGGACCCTCCTTCAGACCCAGGGTTTGTGTCCAGGTACTTCCTGGTTCCGAAGCGGACGGGGGGCTGGCGCCCCATTCTTGACCTACACGACCTAAACAAGTTCCTAAGGTCTCGAACCTTCAGGATGGTCACTCTGGCTCAGATAATACCATCCTTGGAACGCGGCGTGTGGTTCTGCTCTCTGGATTTTCAGGACGCGTTTTTTTCCGTCCCTATCCGTCCGTCTCACCAGAGATTCCTTAATCCTTCTGGCGGAAGGATCCCTTTGAGTTCAAGCCATGCCCTTACGTTGTCTCCAACTCCCAGGGTCTTCACAAATGCATGGCAGTGGTGACAGCATTCTCTTGCGCCGAGGGGTCGGGTGTGCCCTTACCTGGGCGACTGGCTGATAGCAGCTCCCTCAGGCAGGAGGTGGGTGGTCAGAGATCTGACCCTCCAGGTCTGCTCTCAACTAGGCCTCCTTATCAAGGCCAGAGTCGAACTCGAGCGAAGCAGGTGATTCTGTTCATCAGGCGCAGCTCGACTCTCTTGAGCCAAGTGCGGCTCCGGCGGACAGGGCCAGGTTCTTTCCTCCTTTGCCCAATCATTTCTGGTTGGGCAATTGCTCCTGCCGGGACTTCCTGCCTCCTGGGTCTCATGGCGGCCTGCAGCGTGGTCCATTGGGCCCGCTGGAACATTCGTCCTTCAATGGGACTGGCCAGCCAGTGGTCCGCGCTGCGATCCTTTGGACCAGCTTGTAGCCGGTGACACAGGGGATGTGGAGCGCTCTCCAGTGGTGGATCGTTCCAGGTCATTTGCAGGAGGCATCCTGTTACGTCCACCCGAGCAGGCGGTCTCTCATCGACCGATGCCTCTCTGATGGGTTGGGGTGCCCATCTGGGGAACACGGGCCCACGGCCTCTGGTCCCAGCGGGAGTCGATGCCACATCAACCTGCTGGAGCTCCAAGCGGTCCGCCTAGCTCACCGCCTTTGCTCCATTTCTCCGGGGTCAAGTGGTCCGAGTCAGATGGACAACACCACCACCATGTACTATCTAAACCGCCAGGGCGGGGCCGCAGCTCCATGCTTCTATGCAGGAAGCTCTCCGCATTTGGTCTCGTCGCGGCCTGGAGGCAGATCTCCTAGCCATTCATGTGGCAGGGCCTCCAACACCCTGGCCGATGCCTGAGCCGGATAGGGGCTGCATCCCCAGTGGTCTCTCCTGCGGAGGTAGTACAGCATCTGTTCTCCCATTGGGGCACACCTCAGGTGGACCTGTTTGCCTCAGGGAGAGCAGCAAGCTGAGACTGTTCCATGCCCGCCCCCTCAGCAGGGCTCGCTGCAGGGGATGCCTTCTCGAGGCAGTGGACCCCGGGCCTCTTCTCGCCTTTCCCCATTTCCCTTGATCCACAAGGTGCTTCTCAAAGCGAGGAGGGACAAAGCAGGTGATTCTGATAGCCCCAGACTGGTCTCGCCAGTTCTGGTACCCAGATCTCCTCAGTCTCAGCTCCAGGACTCGCGGCAGCTTTCAGCTCGCCCGGACCTGCTCTCAGTCAATCAGGGAAGGTGTTCCATCCGGACCTTCAATCCCTGCACCTGCGGCCTGGTTCCTGAGTGGCTAGAGTTCCAGGCCTTGGGTCTTTCGGCGAGGTCCTCAATGTAGTTGAGGCGTCCCGTGAGAGTCGACCAGAAAATGCTATGCCTTCAAATGGAAAAGGTTTTCCATTTGGTGTCAGGGCAAGGGCTTGGACCCTTCCTCCTGTTCCTTGGCAAGCATCTTGGACTATTTATGATCCCTTTCTAATCAAGGGCTTAGGTCGACGACCCTAAGGGTGCACCTGGCAGCCATCTCTGCTTACCGGGCGCGGGCTGGGAAGCAGTCGGTGGCGCAGGAGAAGGTGGTCTGGCGCTTTTCCAAAGGCCTTGATCACATTTCCCCTCCGATGCGAGAACCTCCACCTCCGTGGGATCTACTGCTGGTACTGGCAAAGCTCATGGGCAAGCCATTCGAACCTATGCACAGGTGTGATCTCTCTCACCTGTCGTGGAAGACCGCCTTCTTGGTGGCTATCACGTCAGCCAGAAGGATGGGAGAGCTCCAGGCGGCTTTCCATCGAGTCTCCTTACCTGGTCTTCCACAGGGACAAGGTTGTCCTCCCCCACCGAAATTCCTTCCGAAGGTGGTGTGGGAGTTTCACCTTAATCAGGTGTTGACTCTGCGGTGTTCTACCCCAATCACACCTCGGAGACCGAATATAGGCTCCATACTTTGGACCCTAGAGGCGCTCGCCTATTACAAGACGCCACGGCTGAAATTCAGCGAGAGAGGTTACGCCAGCTGTTTGTCACCTACGGCTGAGCAGCATCTGGCAGACCTGCAGCCAAGCGGACGATAAGCAGGTGGGTCACTCCCTGCAAGATCTCTGCTATAAGTTGGCCAGGCATGGAGCCTCCCAGAAGGGTAGGCTCATTCTACCCGACATACTGCTGCATCGGTGGCTGCTTCCAGGGACATCCCTATCCAGGAAATCTGCAGGGCTGCTACCTGGAAGTCAGCAAACACCTTCATTACCATTACCACATCGACCTTGAGTCACGCGGGATGCTGGTTTTGGGGCCTGGGTTCTCCAGTCTCTCTTTCCCAAGTAAGTATTGAGGTGTCGTCTTGCCTCCCTCCTCCCAGAGAACTGCTAGGAGTCTGCCAATAAGTGTGGATGAACAACATATCCATGTCCTAAATACAGGTTACTCACCTGTAACAGGAGTTCTAGGAATGGTGTATGTTGTTCATCCACCTGGCGACCTCGGCTTGACGCACAACCTGAGCTTCCAGCGGGCCAGATCTGGCGTCATGGGGGCGGAGCGAGTTATACCACCGGGTGGGTGGGAGGACCAACTGAAGACCTTCCGGCAAGATTTAAAGCGGCAAGGATACCTGCCAATAAGTGTGGATGAACAACATATACCATTCCTAGAACTCCTGTTACAGGTGAGTAACCTGTATTTCTGTGGGGGGCTCCAGACCCCCCCTAAATATTCTTAACTACAGGTGGGGGGTCCAACTCGGGGAGCGCACAAAGTCTGTTTATATAAAAAAAAAAAAAAATGTAAATGTCTGGGACCGGGAATAAAACCGGTCTCAGGCCTAATCTAGGTTCCTGCTGCTGTGGCTCTGTCCAGTGAGCCACGGCAGCTGCTCGGCTGAGAATCCACTCCCAGCAGGGGTCTTATCCTCTGCCTGGGAGTATGTGAATGGCGCAATACCGCATACAGCAGTATACGTGATATTGTACCATTCGCTGTCCTAGACAGCGCTATTACGGGTTAGCTATAATGTTGTACACTATTAAGTGTATGACGTTATGACCCAGTATGGTCCAGCAACTAGCCTGCGTCTGTCTTCTCCAGGTATGAAAGGAAGGGCAGTCATCTGGCATTATTTAGCTCTGCCTGTCATGTGGTGGGTGATTTTCCTTTTTTCCCATATCTCTAATATGCTTACATTGGTTTACCCAGTCATGCAAGAAGCTGGGAGGCATGTACGCCACTTGCATGTAATAGCTTTTGCAAAGGGTGCCATGAAAATTCTATATAAATATAGTGCTCTCTCGCTAAAATGAACACTCCGGGAGCCATAACCGATGTTCATTGTATCGACGTGTTATATCAAGGGAAGCTGTAGCAATGATGCTGCTTAGGTTTAGTGTCATTTGTTAGCGGAGACACAGTGAACTTAGCCATATTGGAGCTTTTAGTTTTTTACATTCTGTCAAAATCTGGGAAGCGTTTACCCTTAGAGTGTGTCCCTCTCTGTTGTCTTCCTTCCCCCTCCAGAGTGGAGACTGGGGATGACTACCTGGGTTTGTGCTGGACCTAGTGGAGCAGTGAATTGGAGAGTGGTGGAATTTTACTCCTGAGTACTCTTCTGATATGGCTGCTGTGATTGAACCATATTGCGGTGTTCTGCGTGGAACATTGAATGGTGAGAGCTGAGAACCAGGAGTTGAGAACTGTGTCTGTACCCTTAGATTGGCTCACTTGGCAGCAGAAAGGAGGAGCAGTAGGGAATTGATTGGAGCTTCTTGTGGGTACCCTGGCTCCACAGAGCTGAACTGCTGCTCGCTTATTCTCTGGACATCACCCTTAGACATTCCCCCTGGATGCTGTGACATATAGAATAGTGCAATATGATAAAACGCTTGGTGTTAGTTGCTACAGTATTTGAAATCGATAGATCAGGCACACATCTGAAACATTTATCAACAGCAGTGGCAGCCCAATGAAGCCTGACCATTAGGAGCAGTCACAAGGAATTAGTGGTATAATTATAAACATCATAAGTTCCCGGAAGCCACAATCTGCATTCATTATATACTACATACTAACGTAGTAAAAGCCATCAGAATAGACTTAATGGTCTGTCATGTCTGCACGATAGCCAGCCACCTAGTGCAGGGATTCGTTATAGCGAGAGAGCACTGTACCTAGTTTTTGGGCTTTTTGGATCCCTGAGGGAGTAGTCCCAAAGGCAGGTGATGGGCTTTTTGTGGTGTGCCTATTTTCAGAATTTTTTGTATGGTAGTGGAGACTTTCTGACTATATGCTTGGATTGTTGAATAACTCCAGAAAGTATGATGATGAGTACCTCTTTGGCCACATGCCCTCCAGCACCTGTCAATATTACTTTGTCTGAAGTGCCTTCTAATAACAAGGGTCCGGAATAAGCCTGAAGTGGTTTTCCATTTGAATGCTCTCAACAGATTGCTGGGTGTTGTATGATTTGCTTCTTCCCAAATTATAGTCCAGTCTCTGTCTTCCAGGAGATCCCTGTTTCTTCCCTTCTCACTATATGTATGTGTTCCAATAGGTTTTCATCTGACACTCTTTCAAGTCTTATTACAATTTATCCCTTTGTCTTTTTTTTTTGTAAAAAAAAAAATTTCTTGCATTTTAGGAAATAAAATACAACTGTCTCACAACCAGAAGTGAGAGTTAATGTACAGAAGGATTAGTGTCATAAACCAGGGGTACTGAACCACCTCCCCACCTGTGTTACATCACAGAGGCATGTATAGTATATTAACAAAGACCCATATTGGCCAACAAACCCAACAGTTGCCTAGTGCTAGGGACACAAGATTGTCCAAAAAAGTCCAAACATACAAGTCTTCTGCCTCAATATCAGGCACAGATGTCCCGGTACTTTATTAAAGTCTATGAAGTACACGTGTGCTCAAACTTTGTTGGCATGGTGCAGTAAATTTATATCTAGCAAGTAAAATGAATAAATATCCATCACCTGTATTGAAGAAGAAAAACAGTTAATTTAAATGAGCCTTTTGAAACTGATGTAGACAAACAACAAAGTTACTACATATTAGTTCTGTAAGCAAGTGCAAAACAGAAGAATTAACTCTCCCTCCATTATATGGGGGGGGGACACTACTCCCCTCAAGGTTCTGACGCATAGCCTGCAGCACCCTACAGAAGGGACTTAATGGCTCCAGGCGAACAGCAAGGGACCGACTTGAATAGCGAAAGTGCCACTAGTGCCATTTTAGCTATAGCCACGTGGTCTGCATGCTCATTTAAATAGAGCCAAAAGGGCAATATATGCCTGCAGTCAGTCACACTGCCTTCTGCCACTAATCGTGCACCCCCCCAACACTGCAATAAAAACTTAAAGCATCAACATATATTTCGCTTTGCCCCGAACATCAGAACTAGATGAGGACAGTAAACAGCAGTCTTACTATTAAAGGGACACTGTCAACCTGTTTTTCATTATATTATTTCTAGTTGAAACCCCACATTTTATGATTGTTTACCTTCTCTAAAATTCATGGATGTTGCATGTTGTTTTGCCTGTCTCCTTGTTTAGTAGAACTGAAATGCATGGCAATGTATATTTATAAACGACCTTGTTTTTGTTTACAATCTTGGTTCTGTTCTTACTGCATACTTCCTGAGCATTAGAAACGCACCCAAGCCAGCCTGGTGGCGCTGAGGGTTGAGGCGCTGGACGCCACACCTCGCGTCACACCGGCGACTCGGGTTCGGGAATGGACTGGGGTCGGTGGGGGTCGGCCGGGGGAGGGAGAATCGAGCGTCCCAACAGGTGTTCTCCTCCCTCAGGGGTGGGTTACCAACCCTGAGAAAGCCAGTGGGAGCACTGGCGCTCAAGGGGGCTTGCAGCTCCGTTCACGGAGTTGGGGAGGGGGGACGCTGTCAGGCGCTTCAGAGAGACGTGCGTCTGCACGTCGCCTCTCTGGACATTAGTCCTTGTGCTGGCGTCCCAGGGGGCGGGGCCGAAGGGAGTACAGAAAAATGGAAAAATCCCTTCGGTGGTCCTAGATGAAGATTACTCCACCTAAGAGACCACCAATTTCCAGGACAGACCTCGCTGTGCAGGATAGGAGTGAGGGGAAAAAGAGAAGCACTCTAGGGGCAGATCTGGGAGCGGTAGGTCCGGAAGGTATGAGCAGTCTGAAGGAGTGGAGGCTGAAGGCAGGAAGGTGGATAAACAACACAAAAAAAAAAAGAAACACACCCAAACAGTGCAGTCACTCATAAGGCAGTAGCCTCCTAAACTACCACTGCAACATGAGGGGCTAGCCTGTTTTGCGGGTGTTCCCAAGTCCAGGAAAGATGTATTTGGAGCTGATCAAGGAATGTAAACAAAGCTGTTTTGGTGTGATAACACCAGTATGTTGGGCAGTCTGTTTTTTACTTTTTTAAAGAAAATAAGAGTCAGAATCAAACTACCAGCTACATCAGCAATCTTTACAGAATACTGGCAATCATAAAATGTGTGTTTTTTTTTTTAAAGTAGGGACACTTTGAAACCTAAGGGAGTTGACAGTGTCCCTCTAAGTTAAACTGACATAGTAAGCTGAAATTGTTTAAAGTCTCACAAAGTCAGTTTTCCGATTCTTGATTGGAGTCAATGGTGTCCAGTCTCAATGCACACTTATTTCAGACACTTTCTGCCACTTTCCTGCATCTGATGGTTTGGAGAACAGGTACACCTTACTACCATATTGTACCTTTAATCTTGCGGGGAGCGGTATATTTTACTCCCAGCTTACGGAGGAGGCCCCTTATACCGTCAAAGCCCTTCCTTTGGTGCCAGGTACTTAAGCTAAGGTCTAGAAAAAGCTTCATGACAGAGTCTGCATGCGGGATGCCTCCAATAGTTTTTGCTGCCAACAAAACTTTGTCCCTCTCCTCACTGTTGCCAGCTGCTTTTTTTATTTATTTATTTATTTCAAATTCAGATTAATACGTTTGAGCCGGGGGCTCGTTTACAAAGGCTCCAAGTCAACAAGGAATACAAGACACTTACAGGTGATGAAACACATTGCAGAACAGAAAGGCACCAACTAACAAGTGGTATTAGTGTGCAATTACAACATTAAGCTGGGTACAAGAAGTAAGGAGAAACAGGACCACACTTCCAGAAAATCATATTAATGCAGCACTAATTCAGTACAGTGTTTAGCAATCATGTTACAGTTCAGACGGGGTGCTCCCAGTCTGCAGAAATGCATGTTTTAGCAGCCAAGGTGAAGCTTTGTCAAGGGGAGGTAGTAGGTGGTGGAAGGTGGGAGGGGGAAGTGGGCAGTTGTGGAACAGGAGGGTGGGATTGAGAGAGGGTAGCGTTTGAAGGGTGTGAGAACCGCTGTCAGAGGCCATGGGTTAACAGAAACACTGGCAGTCAGATTTGCTGGCAAGAAGAGATCGAAGCCCATTTTTAAAGTAGCCAAGTCTGGGGGAGTTGGCAAGATCTGCAGGCAGATCATTGAACCATTTAGGCCCACAGTAGGAGAAGGATCTTTGGCCAAGGGTGATTCATTTGAAGGGAACAGTTAGAACAGTCCTGGAGGCACTCCTTGTGCATTTAGATGGTTGTGCAGGCTCAAAGAGGGCTGAAGTATAAGGACCGTGCGATTTTGCCAACAGCAGATGTCTTGGGGTTATCCTATAGACACTCCTGATGTGTATCGCTGGCATTAGAGACAAAACTCCAGGTACCCATGCCACTAGGTACCCCCACAAATGTTCTCCTTCTGTTGTTCAGGTGAGCCCAGTACCCTGATGTTGGCTGATGAAAAGTTTTTTAATTGCTCTTGACAGCCTCTGAGGACATTGGTTTCTTTGACCAGCCCCATGCAAGTCATTAATTAGGGCTTGAACTGCTATTTCACCCACTTTGGTAGCTTCTGCATGGGCCGTCTCAGTTTTTTTTTTTCCGACCAGGGCTATTCGTGTTGAAGTCTGATACATTTTTCACTGCCACTACGGAAGCTAAAGTTGGTTCTCCACATTGTGTTGGAGCAGTAGTACAGCAGTGAGGCCCATCGCTGTCTTGGTGTTCTGAGCCCACATTTTGAGAGCCTCATCTCCCGGTAGCTGTTTTTTTGTGTGGTTTAACCATCTTTGCAATCGATCTTCTTCGCTCTTAACTGCTGTGCTAGCATTACACCGTCACTTGCTGTGCAGAGGTTCAGTAATTAGTAGGATTTGGTCAGTTTAAATGATAAAAAAAGGAGTTTTCCTCTGAGCCACTTTACCATACATCTGACCAGCTCAACAGTCAGGCCACGCCTACCCAACTTGTCATAATTTGAGTGGTTACCCTCCGTAGATGTTCCTTTGTGGCTAAGTCTGTTATTGTGGCCAGTAGGGAGTCTATGGGTTTCAAGATTTGAGTTTACAGAGAGAGCTTAGTAAACCCTGTTCGTCAGTTGAAGGTACTGTACCTAAAGAAATCCTGTCTAGGTAACTGAAACTCTGTCTACAGGGAATTAATATCTTTCATCCTCCCACCCCTAAAGAGTTGGCCCAGTGTTTTCAACCCCTGGTAGGCCCACCTCCTGTGTGCGCCGTCTATTCTTATCTGGGGAAAGTCCTGACAGGCCATAATTAGGATGGATGCTACTCATGAGGTACTTGTGCCTGCCTGTTTCAAGTACTCACTCCATATTCCTATCGTGACTCTCGTCCAGGGGTTCCTCAGTCTATCAATCTCTCTGGGTGACAGGTCTAGGGTGGGGAGTGCACCAAGGGGACCTAAAGTTTCTAAAAATTGCCTGGAGTGTGGGAGGATGTTTAGTGTGCAACCACATAGAAAAACTTAGGAGATTGAGGGTCTGCAGGAGGAACTAGGACAGGCAAGGCAGATTGGGGGTGGGTTTAGCCCAATACTGGAGGGAGGAAGAAGGGGAGATGAGGGAGGGCGATTTAAGCCAACAGTGATGAGGAGAGGGTCAGAAGAAGGGAAGCAGAGACAAGGGGCCCAGGCCAGGAAGAACAATTGCCGGAAACCAGGTCAGGAGACAAAAGACAAATGGAAGGAGAGATAAGGACTTGTGAGGGAGGCGAAGAAGTGGCAAAAGTCATGGAGTGGAAAGGAGAGAACAGGTTACTATGAAGAGAGAGGGAGCGGGCATTTATGAAGGGCCTTCAGAAAATAGTTGTGCACTGCTAGAGAGGAAGAAGGTGGAGGAGGGAAATGATGAAATTAGAGGAGTAATTGATAAATGCCTGGACCAAACTGGAGCGGGGGGAAGTTCTGCTGGGAGAATTGCAACAGGGGAAAGGGGGAAATAATGTGCAGGAGGAAGAAGAGGAGCTGGAAATGAGAGAGGAGATGAATGGAAGCAAGCAGGAGTAAGAGGGTGATATCTTAGTGCTGGGGACTCAATACTAAGAGGAGTTAGGTGGGGTAGCAAGGGGAGGCATAGTCGCATTTGGGTGGAGGCCATGCCAGGAATGACAGCGAAAGGGTGGGACAGTCTGTTCTGAAATATGCTAGAAGGGGTAGGGACAAGCCTCATTTAATTATACATCTTGGGACAAACGACCTGGCTGACAAGACAGTAGATACAGTCCAGAGGAGGTTTGAAGAGCTAGCACAATTATGTGAGGGGGCAGGAAGATCAGTAACTTTTTCAGAGATACTTCCGGTGCCAAAGGCAAGCACAACAAGAAAGCTGAGAATAGAGGAATTTAACGGATGGCTAAGAACCTGGTGTTGTGCTAAAGGGTATGGGCTGTTGGGGGTGGGAGGGACCTGGGAGGACAGTAGTCTCTATGCCAAGGACAGACTACACTTGAGTGAGAGAGAAGAAAGTGTTGAAACAGAGGATGGAGGAGTACATAGAGAAGTTGGGAATTTAAACTAGGACTGGGGGTGGCAGTTGGGGAAGAGATATGCAGAGACCACAGGTTGGGAAACCATATGAGCTTACCCCCATAACAGTGACAAAGGACAAATGGCAAGTACTGTTGGTGATGCTAGGAAAGGAGGGCAGGATGGGGGAAGGGTGGAAGGTGGTTACCCTTAATGCTAGGAGCCTTGGGAGGAAAACTGCAGAATTACAGGTTCTCATGGCAGAGGAGAGGTGAACATTGCAGCCATCACGGAAACATGGGCCACCCAATACAATGACTGGGACCTGTCTGTACCAGGGTACAGGTTATTTCGTAGGGACAGGGTGATTGGGAAAGGGGGGGGGGTGGTGGCACTATATGTGAAGGAAGGACTGAAGTATGTAAGAGAGGAGGGTAGTACGGAGTCAATTTGGATGCAAATCCAGGATTCCAAGAATAGGATTCTTAGAATGGGAGTGGTGTACAGGCCACCATCTCAGACGGAGGAGTTAGACAGGGAACTAGCGGGACAGATCAGGAGGATCTGCGAGAAGGATAGTGTGGTGATTTCGGGGACTTCAGCATGCCAGGAGTGGACTGGAGCACCCCAACAACCAGGAACAGAAGGGAGCAGGTACTGCTGGATGCCTTCCATGACAGCTTCCTGCTGCAAATGGTCAGTGAACCAACCGGGTTGGGAATACCCTTGACCTTGTGCTGGCAAATGGGGACTTTGTGAGAGAACTTACAGTGGAGGAACGCTGTCAGGGACTGACCACCGCTCAGTATGGCTCACATTGGATATGGGCAAGGAAGGGTGGAATCTGGCACAATAGTGCTGGACTTCAGGAGGGCCGACTTTGGAAGGATGGGAAGTGGTAAAGGATACCTGGCCAGAATTCAATCTAGTATGGACACTAACCAGAGGTGGGAGCTCATAAAGCTGGGGATAGTGGAGGCAACAAAACCTGCTGCAAAGCCCAGAGCAAGAAGGCTAGGGCTGAAACCGATCTGGTTGTGCAAGGAGGTCATGGAAAGGTAAGGAGGAAAGAGCTGGCTTTAGGAAGCACAAGAAAACAGGGAGGGGAGGACAGGAAGGAGTACTTGACAGAATCAAGGAGGTAACAAAGGCAGTAAGGGGGCCAAAGACCTCGGAACTCAGGCTGGCACAAGGCATTAAGAAAGGGAGAAGGACTTCTTTAAGTACATCAGGAGAAAAGGGCTGTAAGGACCACATAGTAAGGATTAGGAAGGAGGGGTTGGGTGAAAGCAGGGTGCGATAAGGCGGAGCACTAAATGGTACTTCTGCTCAGTATTTACTAAAGAGAGAGGTAACACCAAGGTGGGGAAGTGGTGACAGGTGGGAAATCATGGAGAGCAGAGTTCGAGAGGGTTTGAAGGCACTGAGGGTGGACAAGGCGCCAGGCCCAGATGGCATCCACCCCAGGGTACTGAAGCAGCTGGCAGAGGTCCTTGCAGGACCTTTGGCAGACCTATTTAATGCCTCACTACATTCGGGTGTGTACCTCAGGACTGGAGGATGGCTCATGTGGTGCCCCTCCACAAGAGTGGCCCCAAGGATGAACCGGGAAACAACAGACCAGTGAGCCTCACATCCATCATGGGTAAGCTAATGGAGACTATCCTGAAGGAGGCTGGTGGCCCTCCTAGAGGCCAAGGACTACAGGACGGCAGACAGCATGGCTTCATACGTGGCAGATCCTGCCAAACCAACCTGGTCGAGTTCTCTGACTGGGTAACTAGGCACTGGACAGGGGCCAATGCAGTGGATGTCCTGCATCTGGATTTCAGTAAGGCATTCGACTCCAGTGCCACATGGTAGGCTGGGAAGGAAGTTAGTAGGCACGAGGCGGGTGCAAAGCTGGTGAGATGGGTGGAAACTGGCTGCAGGAAGGCAACAGAGGGTGGTGGTGGGTGGGGAGCTCTCACCCAAGGGCAGTGATGGCGGTGTTCCACAGGGCTCAGTGCTGGGACCAGTGTTGTTTGGGATATTCATTGCAGACATATCATGGGACATCAAGAGCAAGATCAGTTTGTTTGCTGATGGTACCAAGGTAGGCCGTGGTGGATGACCTAGGGAATGGCAGGGGTTGAGGATGATCTGGCAAAGCTTGAAACCTGGTCAGACACCTGGCAACTGGGCTTTAATGCCAAAAAGTGCAAGGTGCTGCATTTTGGGATGAAGAACCCAAGGAGGAGTTACCAGCTAGGGGGAGTGCAGCTAGCCCAGACAGAGGAGGAGAAGGATCTGGGTGTGCTCATTACAGGGTCAATGAACAACTCGGCACAATGTAGGAAGGCAGCTGCAAAGGCCAACAAAATGCTGGGTTGTATTGCAGGGGGTATATCCTCGAGGAGGGAGGAGGTGATTCTGCCACTGTATAGGTCATTAGTTAGACCACACCTGGAGTACTGCGTGCAGTACTGGCATCCGTATCTGAAGAGGGACATTAAGTTACTGGAGGGTGCAAGCGCAGGCGACAAAAGATGATCAAGGGCTGGGGACTTATTATCGAGAGGAGGTTGAAGAGTTGAACATGTACTCACTGGAGGAGAGGAGAGACAGGGGTGACATAATTGACAACTAAATACATGAAAGAAATAAACAAGACTGGTACAAAGTAAGGAGGGAGGGCCACCGAGGCCATGATGAGATCTGGGCGAGGAAGGTTCAGGGGAGATGAGGAGACACTTTTTTACAGAGAGGGTGGTGGCTGGGTGGTATCGTTACCTGCTGAAGTGGTATGCAGTAGAACAGTGGACTGCTTCAAGCGAGGATGGGACAGGAGAAGGGAAGGGGTGGAAGGGAGGGGCAGCTGCAGAATAAGGGTGCTAGCTGCACATTCGAGCAGACTTGATAGACTCTAGGCCTTTTATCTGCTGGCAAATTTCGTATGTTCGTAAGTTGAGTCTGATTCTTCTGTTTGTCTCCACTCTAGGTTTTTCACTTGACTGGGTTAAGAGGATACCATTGCAGAGGTCTGTGCAGCTTTGCCATGAGTGTATAAATCTGGCACTCTAGTTCCCCATTCCCTCTCGCCCCCTGTGCTTTGGTCTCTTCCTCCCACAAAAATCTTGACAACAACCATTGTACTTCTTGAAAGAAACTCTTTTTTATGAGAATGGACAGCCTAAGGAATAAGAGTAAGAAGCATGACAAAATATTTGTTTTAATAGTATCTGTGCAAACCCATAGTGAGAGGGGAAGAAGATTCCCAGTGAGCACTGTCCTGTTTTATTCTCTGAAGCAGAGGAGCTATGCTATCTTGAAATAACATTGTGGGTCAGGTCTGATCCGGATCCCTAGGTACCTTTTTGGTCCTTTTGGCCATTTAAATGGTATTACCTGTTTGATTTCTGGGATGAGGTTGCCATTTTACCAGATAAACTCAGACTTTGTTATGTTAATACTGCCATCCCATATTCTTGTAGCAGTGTGTCTAGGTGTGGGTATATTTTTATATGGGATCATTAAGGTAAATCAGGGTGTCGTTGCCATCTAGGGCAACTTTGTGAATTGTGCCTCCCACCTTCGCCCCCCTCCACTTGCTGTTCCATTTGAATGGCATCTGCGAGTGGACTCGATGCTTAGTGTGAAGAAGAGGGGGAGGAACGGGCATCACTGTCTCATTCCCCTGTGTATTCTGAACCCTTCAAACAGAGTCTCATTCACTGCTACTTCCACCGAGTGTCCCCTGTATAAATCTTGTACCCAGCCACAGAACTGTGGCCCAAACCCCATATTAAGTGAGCCAGGCCTTCTTGGTGTATAGCGCCATAGCCATCTGCTGCCCCTCTGGAGGCTGTGATGATAATGATGAACAATCTGAGGACATTATTCTTAATAGGTCTATGGTGGAAGAAACCAGTGTTTGATCCTCATGAACCAGTTTACCAATAACCCTTTGTAGCCTTGTGGCTGGTACCTTCACAAATAGTTTGGCATCAAATTTCAGTAGAGCTATCCGTCTTTAACTGCCATAGTAGGCTGAGTCCTTCCCCTCCTTGAGTATCGTTGAAATATGAGCCATCTTCCAACTGTCCGGCATGTCTGGGTATTAAAATGTGCTGTTAAAGGTGGGGAGAACTAGTGGCGTTAGAGCTCCCCTAGCTATTTTATAAAATTCTTCTATGTACCCATCTAGCTCTTGAGCTTTTCTCATGTCCTTTCTTGCAGCGGTGACCTCTTCTCTAGTGATTGGTGCCTGTACTTGGGTTACCTTCTCCTTTGATAAGGTCGTCAGGTTTACTTTTGTTGAAAAGTTCTGAATAGCATTTGCTGAGCCCGTCTCCAGTTCAGTTTAGTATAAATGCTCATAATATTCGTGAAAAGACCTTCCTGTTTGTGATAGGGTGTAACATACCTGATTCTGACCCCTAGGACAATTGTCCCCTCTCACCAGTCTGGAAGCTGCTTCTTTTTTTAAGCAGATAGCCAGTAGACGTCCTGCCTGGTCCCCATGTTTATTATATGTCTGCCCCAGCTAGTGTAGCTGGCCTTCTGTGTGATTTGATGTGTTGGCGACATATGGCACCTCTTGTCTATTATAATTTTTGTAGGGTTCTTGTAACCCCCTAGCTTTCTTCTCAGTCTCTAGTAGTACTCTGTTTTCCCTCAGTTTTAATAGGGCAGAGTCTCTCTGCTTTTTATACGAAGCATAGACGATGATCTCACCCCTTAGGACAGCTTTAAGGGCATCCCACTTATATTTATTTGCTACTTAGTCCTTGATGGTGTTTTTTAATTTTAGAGACAAAGATTTTGTCATTTAGAAGAAAGGCATTTAATCTTCAAGTTCTCTCTTTCTGGTGTATCTGTTGACTGTAAAATGAGAGCAATGGGGCATGATCGGAGATTGAAATGGGATATATCTTACTTTCCAGGATCCTTCTTCCCCAGCTGTAAGATAACATAAGATCAATCAATATGTGACTACAGTTGGCAGGGATAAGAGAAGAAGGTATAGATATGTTCACTTTTATGCTGGGGGTACCATATATTAATTGGGCACAGTTCCTTAGTGTCTTTATTTGGGGCTTTGGCTGCCCTATTATTTTATCTGTGCATTACCCGATGATCAGTCCAGTGATGAAGAGGTGACGCAGTTAAAATACCCCCATAACTAGTAGATCTCATGTCGAGGAGGCTCTCGCAGTAGGTTACACCATAAGGACTAAAGCCAGCAGGCGCCAGGACCCCACAGAAAACATCTAGCTAGCAGTCTATAGCGAGGGACAGCCCCCTGACATCGGCCCGTCCCTGATGTCCCTTGTGGTATAGAAGGAGAGGTCCCCCAGCACCACCTCAGTTATTTTCCCAACGTCGACCAATGAAAGTCAGACCTCCATGGATGTCTTCTGCTCAAGTCAACTGCCATTTTGCTGCGTTACCTGTGCTTTCTTATTTTTCAGTATTTTTGTGCATGTCTTCTCCTCCTTTGCCTGTCGAACGTCAGTGAATGAAGTGTGCTTGTGGCAAGCAGCTGCCTCACAAGGGCGGCCATTCGGCGTGCTTATTTTGCCTAGGCCCAAATCACAATGTTGAGGCCTGCCAGCACTGCCAAGTCTTCAGTCAATGCACCCAGCTTCGGCCGGCCTGGTGGAACTGAGGGTTGAGTCGCTGGATGCCACACCTCATGCCGGCGACCCGGGTATGGGAATAGACTCTGGCCACCGGAGGCTGGCAGGGGAGAGGAAGGATCAAGCATCCCATGACTGCTCTCCTTCCTGTGGGGTGAGTGAGGGTTCTGTGCTGCACTGCAGCGGCACCTGGCAGAAGATAGGTGCACTACAGATGCGGGCAGGATAGAGGGGTGGAGCCTGATGGGCATCTGCACGTAGGTGCATTGATGCCATTGCACATCTGGCTCCTCAGGGAATCTAAAAAGGAGGAAAAATGAGGCTGGGTGACTGCATCGACTAATGGCTGTGCCCTGCACCCCCGGACCCACAAAGACATAGCCACTGAGTGTCTATGCCACAGGACGTGGGGGGTCCTGTCAGTGGCCGGTCTGTGTGGATGGGCGATTATCCACATGACATACCTGATCTGGGGGGTGCGGGTGCTGGCGGCCGAGGTCGTTGGGGGTAGCTCTGCCTGAGGCGGAGAAAAGTGTTAAATGTTAAAATAAGAATGCACCCAGCTTTGCTCTCAGAAGACCTTGGAATCCCTCCTGCTATAGCAGAAACTTTTTTCGATGGAGAAGGAGCTTCACCAGTGTACCTCCTCTTCCCCAGCCTCTGGGGCCTTCACTTCTTCGGTGACAGAGTCGAAGGAATCTTCAGGAAAGCACAAGCACTGGGAGAAGCACAGAGAGAAACCCTGGTCCTCTTCCTGCTCCAGGTCCCTGCGCAAGTCGGGCTCCGACCATGGGTCTTCCTCCCACGGGAGATCTGCCACCTCCACTCTGTCAGCCCTCTCTCCCTCCGGGGCTGCCAGTGGTCAAACCACCCACTCTGGTTTCTGTCACAGGTGGTGGTTCTTCAGGACTCCAGTCTCCGACCTCAGTCTGTCTCAGCCCCTGAAGCTCAGGCCTATCCCGAACATGGATACTTAGCCAGGAGGCTTGACCGGGTTTTCTGCCTTGTGTGGTGGATCCTTGCCCGTCGCCCTCCTGGTCAAGGCATCTGTGAAATCTGTTCCTAAGTCAGGGACTGATGTCCCCTCATGATGCTCAGGGGATTGCAATCACCTCCCCTGTAGGGGTGATGCCTCTTCCCCACTCAGGAGTCAGTTCCTTTATTCGGGCTTCCGCCTCCAGGCCGGCGCCAGCAGCCTTCCCAGACTGGTGTTAACTGACACCTGTTCCATCGATGTCTGCTTCACCTATGCCAACTCTGATGATCATGTAATCATTGTGTCCCCTGACCTTACACAGCCGACGCCAGTGGTACCGATGCCCGACCTCTCGACCCCTGTCACACTGGCGCTAAGGGGGCTCTTTCAGGACCCAAGCAGCTGGTCAACCCGACGACAGTGGAGCTGACACCAGGGATACTACAGCCTGATGAACCGATACCAGGGTCTTCCAAGCCTACCCTTCAGACGAAGGTTACCTTGGCCTCCCCCCAGTACCCACCCATAGAGATTAATGCACTTTTTGCATCCTGGTGGGCATATTTTAAGGATAAGGAGGCCCTGAAGGGAGCCCTCAACTCCCCAAGCTCCTCCTAAGAAGGCTCCAATGCTTACTCATAGGGAGCCTACACCATAGCCAGACACTGGTCTTTCTAGGCCTTGTAGGCCTAAGCATCAGCATTCACCCTTTCCCTCACCAAATTTGGGTGAATCAGGAGGATATTCTTCCTCCTCCTCATACGATGATTCTGGAGATTCAGATGTTCCTTGGAAGACGGAGGTGCCCAGGGACATTCCGCGGTCTCCCCCAGACGACCCTACATTCATGGATGTGATGAGACGCAGCTAGGCTCTCATGGGCCGAGACTCTGAGGAACTGGACCTCAAATGACATCGGTTGGCTACGTTTATTTGTGAGAAGGAGTCCTTGCCTCTAGTGGTTCCCCTCTCATAGACTCCTTCAAGGATGTAAAAAGGGCAACCTGGAAGCACCCGTCCTCCACACTGGCAATGTCCAAAAAGGCAGATCGCTTGTTTAATGCCCTAAGGGATGATCCTTTCTGTGGGGAGCACCCAGAGGCTGACTTGGTTGATATCAACGCGGCCCATGACTGTTCAAAACGACCCTGACAACTCAGTACTCGGCCTCCTGACAAGGACTCTAGGCAGATAGGCTATTTTGCAAAAAGGTCTACTCGGCCACTTGTGCCATATGTTTCCTAAACTTCTTGGCCCACATGATTCAATATCAGAACGTCTTGTGGGAGAAGGCTTTGGAGATGGTTCAAGCTCAGCCAGATCTCCCCGGGAGGACTTAGCTGCTCAAGTCGGGCTCCAATGTGGGAGCCCACGTTCTGCGAGCCTCCTATGATTCTGCGGACTCCACAGGACAAGCCGTGGCTATGGGAATTTGTCTCTGCTGCCACTCATGGCTTAGGGTCTCCGGGTTTGCCCAGGACATCCTGTCGAAGATTCTGGATGCCCTTTTAGGGGTCCCATCTTGTTTGGCGAGCTTTCCCAAAATATAATCACACGCCCCCAAGAGTCGGGTGAGGCTATCCGATCAGGTCATAACCTATATCGGTCTCAGCCGAACTCTTCCCTGTAGCAACATTTTCATTGCAACTCCAAGCAGCAGTCTAGAGGTCAGCAGCTCAGGGGTGCCTTTAAGAGAAAGGTTACTTCCCAAGCCACTGGAGGTTCAGCACCCAGAGCTACCAGAACCTCGCAGGCCGCTGCTGCCTGTCCCTAGCCTCTGCCTGACTCCTTGTTTGACCCCTCCCAGCAGAATCCCTGGGGGAGACAGTGGGGGGGGGTTGCTTCTCTCTGTACAGAGAAGGTTGGGGCAAAATAACTTCAGACCAGTGGGTCCTACAGTTAGTGAAACAGGGACATACTCTAGAATTGTTGGAGATTCCTCCAGACAATCCTGCAGCTCCCTCCCATTACTCCCAGGCTCATCTCGAATTAATCCAAAATGAGATCCAAGCACTCCTGCAGAAGCAGGCCATTGAAACTCTTACATAGAAACATGAACTTTGATGGCAGATAAGGACCGCTTGGCCCACCTAGTCTGCCCATTTCCCTACCTAGAGGATAAGTTGCAGATCACATTTAACCAACAGCCTACTTCTTCCTACCTCCCACAAAAATTGCCTGATATCTGTCCCATCCATTCTTGTGCAATGCGGGAAGGGATTCTACTCACATTTCTTCCTGATACCAAAGAAAACAGAAGCTCTGCGCCCCATTCTGGACCTTGGCCATCTGAACAAATTCGTAGAGTAGAAAAGGTTCAGGATGGTCACTCTCCCCGGCCTTCTCCCCTTACTACATCAAGGGGATTGGCTCTGTTCCTTGAATATATGCAGTGTCAGTGGCTTAGTAGGTAGCACACTTGCCTCTGAGGCCGGGAGATCAGAGGACTGTGGCTTCAGTTCCCACGTCTGGCACTTGAGTTAATATCCCAGTACTGACACTATAGTGCAGCATGAGAGGAGTGCTGCACTTCTGAGGTGCCATCTTTCGGATGAGACGTTAAACCGAGGTCCCATCTGCCTGGATTGGTGGTAGTTCAGGTAGATGTTAAAGATCCCATGACACTTATCGAAAAGAGTAGGGGAATTTCCCTGGTGTCCTGGACAGATTTCCCTCATTCACTAAAAATACCACCAACAGCTTAATCTGGTTCAAAGTCAGTTGGCATTCATCTGTATTCCCTTCCCCCAGGTCGTGCCTGAAAATAGGCAGGAATTGTCTAATGCACTTATCCGGTCAGCAAAAACTAAATAAATAAAATATGCAGGATGCTTACCTCCACATTGTGGTGTTTCCACCCCACAGGAGGTACCTGCATTTCTGCTTCCAAGGAAACCATAACCAGTTTCGGGCCCTGCCCTTTGGCCTGTTCTTGGTCCCATGGGTTTTTACAAAATGCCTAGTGGTAGTAGCAGCGGCCTTAAGGTGGGAAGGTCATTCATTTTCCTGTACCTAGACAACTGGCTTCTGACAGCTCTTACCAAGGGAAAGTTGCTCAGAACCATGGAGGCCACTTTTTCCCCTGTTACGGGATCTGGGGATAACCCTCAATCTTCCAGAATCATCCCCTTGGCCAAAGACTCCAGTACATAGGGGCAATCCTAGACACTGGGAAAGGCACGGCCTTTCTTCCGCTGGACAGAGAAGAACGCCTTCGGACTCAGGCTCAGCTGGTCTCTTCATCTCGGCAAGTCCCAGCCAGAATGGTTTTCAGACTCCTGGGATATATGGCAGTGGCTATTGCAGCATTACCCTTGGCTTGCCTGCATATGAGAGTAGCCCAGAGGAACCTCAGAGTTCAATGGGACCAATGTTCAGATGACTTCGTCCTCCTATTGTCAGTATACAACTCAGTCCCTCAGACCATGACATGATGGCTGAACCCCCCCCAAACTTTCCAAGGGAGTTCCGTTCTGGTCGGAGTCACCTTGGCAGATTCTGACCACTGACACGTCTGGCCAGGGCTGGGGTGCCCATCTGGCAGACCGTCAAACTCGGGGGATTTGGTCCCCATTGGAGCAGCATCTCCATATCAATGTTTTGGAGATGCGAGCTATACTGTATGCTCTCCAAGTCATTCAGACCCATCTGCACCCGGGTCACCTTTTGATCCAGATGGACATCGTGTCAGTGGTCTTCTACATAAACAAGCAGGGAGGAATGTACTCTTACCCCCCCTGCAGGGAGGCCGTGAGGGTGTGGTATTGGCCATAGAGCATCACCTGAGCCTGATGGCTGTGCGTGTTCCAGGCATTCAGAACACCTTGGCCGACAGTCTGAGCCATTCTCGGTCCAAGGTTTATGAATGGGAACTTCTTCCTGCGGTGGCCGAAGTTCTCTTCGATAGATGGGGCCACCCAGAGCTGGATCTATTCGTGTCCCCATCCAAGGCAAACCTGCTCAATTTCTGCTCCCTAGATCCAGGGCCTGGTGTTTTCTGGTGATACACACTGCCCCCTCTCTTGGACAGGGAGGTTTCTGTATGCCTTCTCTCCCTTTCCATTGCTGCAGAAAGTTCTGCTCAGATTGGAGTCAGAAGCGGTGGAGATGATTCTGATAGCCCCTTCTGGCCACGGCAGATTCGGTTCTAAGCTACTCATCCATTAAGGTGCATTTCAGCCATCTCTTCGTACTGTGCACCCATTGAAAGCAAGACGCTTGCCCAACTTGATCTATCCTGCACATTCTTGTGAGATATTCTGCATCTAAAGCCTCCCATATAGGACCCTGGCCCTTCTTGGGATCTGTTGTTTATCTTAGAGAAACTTACTTCGCCTCCCTTTGAGCCTACCGCAAGTTGCGAGCTTCGCATTCTGCCATGGAAAATGTTATTTTTAGTTGCTATTACTTCTGCTCAAAGGATTTCCAAGCTCCAGGCTCTAATGTGCAAAGAGCCTTATTTAGTTTTTCACAAGGACAGGATGTCCTTGAGAATCAATCCTAAGTTCCTTTCTAAGGTGGTGTCCAAGTTTACTCTGAATTAGGACACCCATCTTCCTGTGTATTACCCAGAGTATTCTAATTCGGGGGAGGCCTTACTGCATACTCTGGATGTTCACCGGGTACTTCGTTATTATTTGGACCGCACCTGAGCCATCAGAAAGATGGATCTTTTTTTGTTTCCTTTGCCCTGAGGAAACCAGGGGCTTCAGTTTCTAAACGGTGTTTGTCCAAATGGTTGGTTACTTGCATTGTTTACTGCTACCGCAAATACGATAAGCCTTTAACGGGCTTGGTTAAAGGCCATCCTGCGGGGGGGGGTAGCTCCCTCGTTTGCATTTCTCAGAAATGCGTCCATTACTGCCATCTGTGCAGCAGCCACTTGGAGTTCTGTCCACACCTTCATCCAGCATTACAGTCTGGACATTGCCTGTAGGTGTAGGGTAGGTTTTGGACTGGCTGTCCTTCAGGACCTGCTCTCCTGAGATCTTTATTCTGACCTCTACCTCCTTCCAACTGACTGGGGTCAGTCCTCTCACTGCTTGGGATTCTGTCCTTATGGTGTAACCTGCTGCAAGAGCCCCCTCAAAGTGAGACAGTACAGTTGCATAAGAACTTACCGCAACAGTAGATCTTCGAGAGGAGCTCTTGTAGTAGGTGCTGCTTTCCCTCCCACCATCCCGCTGGTCACTGCTTCTCCATCTTTTTACGCTGTTTCAGAGGAATGCCTTGGTTCTCCTTTGTTGTTTTTGTTTTTTATGCTTGTCGTGGTCTCTGTTGGGAGAACTGAGGTGGTGTTGGGGGACCACCCCTTTTATACCACAAGGGAGATTGAGAGCAGGCTGACATCAGGGGCGGTCCCCCACTATAGACTGCTAGCTAGAAGTTTTCCGTGGGGTCCTGGCCCCTGCTGGCTTCAGTCCTTATGGTGTAACCTGTTGCAAGAGCTCCTCTCGAATATTTACTATTACGGTAAGTTCTTACATAACTGTACATTCCGTTTCAACAAAGACACCTGTCTCAACAGCTTTCTGGCAGAATTAGACGAATTGTCATTGAGGGCGTATACACTGACAATTTGCAAGCATAAATTGAGGTGTGTCAGAAAGACTTGAGACAAAATGACCCTCCCCATCTGCTGAATCCTGTGTCCCTTGCACTGGTTGGCCCCTTATAATTACGATTACAACTCCTGCTCTCTTGGCTGATGATGAGAGGAGTAGAAGTCTTGCCTCACCGAATCCCTATGTAGTTTTAAGAGTTCTGAGGGGGAGAGGTGAGTCTGCTATAAAAACCAATGTCTGTCCCTATCTTTTTTAGCTCCAACAAGATTTTTGCTCTTTTTGTAGGCATGTTTAGGCCCATGATACTGTATGATATTATTTTAAATGTTGTCATGCGGAAAGGAGAGAAAACCGACTTATTTGCTTACCTTGCTGTCTGTTTACTACAGATGTGTGTCCCCTCTTCACCACCAGCAGGTACCATGACCCTTCACGTGAGGTATGTTGCTGGATGACGAGAAGGCCCTGACTCACCCCCCTGCACTCTGCGTCTTTGCTTGGATTGAATGGCTGTGGCAAGACAGTTGTTCCCTTCAAGGGCATATTCTCCTTCACCTACCCTTCTGTGTTCTGGCATTTATGTGTTTGGAATCTATGGAACAAGGGAAAAAACAACATATGTGGCCAATATGGCCATTAACCAGTAACTTGTGGGTAGGCAGCACCTGCTGATACACTTTTCAGATAATACCATTATACTTCATGGTGACAGCAGGAATGAGAGAGCCTTCCAGTGGCATGGCTAGCACCAGTCTGACTTTCTTAAAAGGACACTGTCAACCCTCGTAGGCCTCAAAGTGTCCCTAGTTTAAAAAAATGCATGTTATGATTGTTCACATTCTGTGGAGACTGCTGATGTAACTTGTAGTTTGATTCTAATTCTTTTTTCTTTTAAAAAGTGAAAAACAGATTGCCCACCATTCCGGTGTTACCACACAAAAATATGTTTGTTTACATTCCTTGATCAACTCCCACTGCATTTTTCTTGGACTTAGGAACACCACCAACACAGTCTAGCCGCTTATGATGCAGTGAGAAGACTATTGCACCATTGTGGAGGGGCTGTGGGATAACAGATGGACCAGACACTGAACTTCAGGTTCAACATACAATCTCTGTGTGATGTTTATTCACAATACAAGAAATAAGCTTCTGCAATGCCATATTCCTTTTTCAGTACATCAGTTTGCAGCAACAGACTATGAATGTTTTTTTTCTGCAAGCCAGCACCTACTGACACTGATCTCTGATCCAATTCACTAGTTGAGATGTAGCCACCACCCCTATGCAGGCCTCATTTGCTTGGGTAGTGGGGGCCCCAAAAGAAAAAACAAAACAAGCTATAGACAAAGAATCTCAATGCAGAATCACTGAAAGAAGGTCTGCCCCAAAGGGCATTGGCAACAAGTCAAGTTTCAAAGAAATACAACATCATACATACTTCTATAATGCAATGCATCATGGGATATATGCAAATCACCATGACATTTCTTACTTAAGTTTACAGTATACATGCATTTTAAATAACACAACTAGCTTAACTTTTATAATAGTCACCTAGTACTTTTTAGAGAAGGTAAACAATCATATAGCCCAATCCTTGCCTCTTGCTTTGCCACATGTCTGCTGTCTAACCTACTTACATCTCCTCCCTGTTTCTATTACCCACTTTGTAGTTTAGCCTTCTCCTTCCAAATAATTATGACCATCCTGTTTCTTTGTTTAAGTTAACCACACCTCCCCTGCATGCCCCTACTTAATCCATCTCCTTTCCTCTCCCCCATAGGTGTGCCATGCCCACCTGGGGCTCAGACCTCGCTGCCAGAGGAAAAGCTACAAGCCTGTCCTGGGAAGCAACCCACGATTCTGCTACTGCAAATCAGCAAACCCTGAGGTTTTTTCCCCCTGTTGAAACTGCCGCCCGGGATCCTCCAAACTCCGGTTCGTTGCAGGGCCCAGAAATCTACAGAAACAGCCAAAAGCCGTATACCCCCTCAGGTACGTTGGTATTTGGCACCTTTGGACATTCTGAATATTCAGCGTCAACACTCTGATTGGAGGATCTCAGCCTCACTGACTTCTTCTTGCTGGTCTCCATTTTACCTTGCTTCATTAGAGACGTTTATCAGAGCTGCTGACCCTGGGACTATCCTTTTTTGTAAAGCAAGAAGTTCTTTTTTTTTTTTTTTTGTGTACTTTCCCATTTGCAAATTATACTACGCAGCCACTAGAGGCCTACAACAGCCGTCTCTCCTGTTAAAGAGGAAACACTTTATATTTACTCCTTCCTCTTCTGCTCCCGTGGACCTGGGATACCTCTCTTTCTGAGGACCATCCCCAGGGTTTTTCTGCCTGTTTCTCAGGCCAAACCGTGCTCATCCACTAAGGCCGCAAGACTTGAATGCCTGCCCCCACTCCCATTCCATACTGTTGGAGCAGGGCCAGAAACAGAAACGAAAGCTGCAGACCAAGCTAGCCACACCAGATTGCAGCCTTGTACCACCTCACTGGCTCAGCTACAAAGCATTGCTCCACAGGTACGTTCAGCGCTAAAACTGCCTCTCAGCCAACAAAAGATTTTGAACTTATGATACCTGATCGCTGATTGGTCTAGGCTTCCAGTGACTGTCTTGGGATTGGCTGGCACTTGTCTTTCAGCTCTCCACCTAAATTTCTATAGCCATATTATAATTCCTCTTTGGCTACCTTTACTCCTCTGGCTAGCCCTCTGTGTGATAATTACACTCACTTGTGTAAACATGGCTCTTCGTTACATGTTTGAGATGCTCCTGTTACTCCTACTTTGCCTTAACTGGGTTGTTATAACTTTCCCAGGATCCTATCCCTCGAGTTCTTCGAAAACCCTACATGCTGATTTCTGTTTCTCTAACCTAATTACTGC
Organism: Neoceratodus forsteri; assembly: GCA_016271365.2. Taxonomy (NCBI): domain Eukaryota; kingdom Metazoa; phylum Chordata; order Ceratodontiformes; family Ceratodontidae; genus Neoceratodus; species Neoceratodus forsteri. The sequence continues at coordinate 199,689,878 of CM028132.1, read as the reverse complement.
ACCTCAACCTATGCTTGCTTTTAAGCACCTCCTGTTCTCTAAGGGCTGTACCTGTTATGCGGTGACCACACTTAAAAAAACACCTGCTGAGTCAAGCAGTTCCTTTACTGTTTGGCTATTGAAAATTATGGTTCCTCGCCATCTTAGCTATCCTCCTTGCAGGTGATGTTGAAATGAACCCGGGTCGACGTGCCCTCTTCTCCTCGGCTGACATCTCCGCAATTTCTAGCAAAGATCTTTTCATTGCCCATATGAACATCAGAAGTCTCTCCTGAAATTTCAGTGATCTTGAGGCTTGTGTGGGTGTCTACAAGCCTGACGTACTCTGTTTGCCTGAAACGTGGCTAAAGCCAATTATCCCTGACTCTGTATGCTCCCTGACTAACTACTCCCTTATCCGTAGGGATGGGCTCTCCTCAAAGCATGGCGGAGGAGTTGCCATGTTCTATAAAGATCATCTAAACATCACAGACACCCTGTTCTCAACATCCTCCGCCACGCTACTCTCACCCTGGGAGCCAAGAAACTCCACATTGTCTGCGCCTGCATTCTCCCAAATGGGGGCACTGTAGGTTTGCAGGACTTATTTGATCAGACCTCTTTGCACTCCAAACATAGTGAGGTCATTATATTGGATGACCTTAACCAAAATTGGCTAGGGACTGCCCATAGCACACTACTCTCTCTGGTACAAAATTACCTCCATCAGCTGTTAACAGAGAATACCAGAGTTACTCCTTCACTAAAATCCTCTTCCCTCATTGACTGGGTACTGGTAAACCATCTGGATCATGTACACCAAGCAGGCATCTTGGCAGATTCGCCTACTGATCATTCCCCTGTCTTCTGCATCTGGAGTACTGAGGCTACTCCATCCTTTCCACCACGCTATGTCACCATTACAAATTTCACCAACCTAGATATTGAGGCTTTTTGTCATGATGTCTCGAGGATAAACTGGTCTGGTATTTACCTTTCCCATAATGTTGAGTCTGCACTAAGTATCCTCCTTAATGAATTCCTGGTCATCCAGAACAAGCATGCCCCCAAGGTGACACGGAGGGTGGGGGTGGTAAACAAACAAGATGGCTTCACAAAGACTTGCTGAAAAATCTACACTCGAGGGACAGATGCTGGAAAAAGTACAAAGCCTTGTGGCTACAGTCTGACTATGCTATCTACAGAACCCTACGTAACTTCTGAAAAAACAGGTCTGAACAGCTAAGAGTGCCTATTGTAAAGAATTGCTGCTAGGCTCTGCTGGGGACCCTAGGAAATTCTTGGCCTATGTCAAGACCTTTCTCGGTGCATCCCAGTCAGCTAGCGTCAGTGACATGGTATTAAATGGAGTACATTGCAGTGACTCCAACACTATTGCTAAGTCCTGCAATTAAATGTTCTCAGACCTGTCTCGGTATACCTCTGCCTTTCCATCTCCCCAGGCAGCCTCTCTGCTTGCAACATCAGCACAGTCCACTACTCCCAGCTATCCTTCCCAACAAATGTCTAAAAGTCTCCCGTTCTACTTCAAGGCAATCTCAAGGACTGAGGTCTTAAAACTATTACGGACTGTCTCTGACAACACTAGCTCTGGATCAGATACACTTTAGCCTCGGCTCCTGAAACTAGCAGCACCGTACATAGCCTCCCCTCTGGCTAGAATTTTCACCTTGTCTCTCTCTAATAGCCAAGTTCCTGACCTCTGGAAGATTGCTTGTGTAACGCCGGTCCTTAAAAAAGGTGATACCAAGGAGATTACTAACTACAGGCCTATAGCCATCCTATCGGTTCTAAGTAAAATTGTGGAAAAACTTGTTGCAAATCAAACCATTGACTACCTCACAAAGTACAGCCTTCTCTCTGACACACAACATGGCTTCCGTAAAGCTCACAGTACCTCTACAGCGCTTCTCAAATTCACTACCGATGTGCTTACCAGTATGGACGCTGGCCAGCTGACAGGGGCAGTTTTTATAGACCTTACAGAGGCCTTTGATCTTGTTGATCACCCCCTGCTCCTCTCCACTCTTTGCAATCTGAGTTTTTCACCCCCAGTTGTCGCCTGGTATGGAAGCTATCTATCAAATAGAACTCAAATTGTGAAATTCAACTCCTCTTTATCTGATGGTGCTACCATCAATATTGGGGTTCCCCAGGGCTCTATTCTGGGACCTCTTCTTTTCTCATGTTTTATCAATAACATAGATGAGGTTTTTCTTTCATGCTCATCTATTCTCTTTGCATATGATCTTGTACTCTATTCAAGCTCAGATAAGGTTGCCAGCATAAATGTATCCCTTTCTTCAGATTTCATAAATGTCCAGAATTGGCTTTCTACACATAAGCTTATACTTAATGCTAAGAAAACCCAAGCATTGTTTCTTGGATCTGCCCCTAAACTTAGGACATGTCAAACTCCCCTATTGGTGCAAGACTGCAGTGGCCCACAAATAGAATGTGTTACATCTTTTAAGTATCTGGGACTGCTTCTGGACCTTGGACTTCAGCCTGCATATACAATCTGCCTGCAAGGCAGTGAATGCTAAACTGGGGGTTGCTTACAAGTCCAGTTTCATGTTGACTCCCTTTGCTAAACTTGCTATTGCCAGAGGCATATTACTCCCTGCCCACACCTATGGCATGCCGACATTTGCTGCCACTGCTGCAAAACCATCCTTCATAAGTGGGATGTCACTTATAATGATATCTGTCGATACACCTCCTCGTCACCACGGCTTAAGCACCACTGCCAACTGTACAGGGACCTGGGCTGGTTATCTCCCTCAGCTTGCTGTCAATACTCTCTTGGCTCCCTGATTGACTCTGTACTCAGAAATCAGACCCCTTCAGTGCTCACAACATTGCTGGTACCTCAAACCTCCTCCTATAGACTGCGATCGGTAGATAAATCCCTGCTGAATGTACCTAGATGTAAAACATCAAAAGGCTCTGTTGCCTTCAATCACTCTACTCCTAAGCTTTGGAACTCTCTTCCCCAAGCGCTTCGAATATCTGGATCCCATGACAGCCTTAAAAGGGAGCTGTGCTTACATCTATCCCTTGCTGATCTCTGCACTCGTTTTAATCCTCCCTAATCCACTCACCTTCCAGATGCTGCCTGGCCTAACTGTAACCTCCCTACCTCATAGCACTTCTTAGCCTTACTATCACCTTGAGAGCTAATCTACCCCAACCCCCTCAACACCTAAGTCTTGTGTCAGATGCCATGATAATGCATCCTGCCCAGTCAGGAATTTGCCCTTCCCTTGTTTTGCTGCCTATTTGAATGTTCATTGTTGTGACTAATTTGAACAATATTTCTTTGCTGCTATGTTGTGGTATCTCTTCCTAGACTGTGTAGGTTTTCTCTGCCTAAAAATTCTATGTGAATTGCATTGATTGTTATTGTCCTGGCTGCATGTATTCATTACTTCTAACTGTTTTGACCTATGGTATTGTAATTTCATTGTACTCATGCTATGTACCGGTATTTGATTGTTATACTCTCCCGGGTCGTGCCTGAAAATAATCATTTCATGGCTAGTGCACCTACCCGGTTAACAAAAACTAAATAAATAAAATGTGGGGGTTTTAATTAGAAATAATATGATCCTAAAAAGGTTGAAAGTGTCCCTTTAACGTACTAACATACTAAAATCCAGCAGAATAGGCCAAATGATCTGTCTTGTTGGCTCGAAAGCCAATAACCTAATGGCTGCCCGCCTTACCACCACCCCCCCCAGCCCCCAAGAGGGTCTTCTCTAGATTGTTTCCTCTTGTACCTGTCCCACCCTTCTTGAAGCCCTCCACCAGCCTCCCAGGAAGCACATTCTACGGCTCCATCACCCTCTCAATGAAAAAATGCTTCCTACGTTCCCCCTTCCAACTTCCACTCATGGCCCCGGTTACTCCCCCCTTCTTCAGCCTAAACAACTCCCTGGTTCCACTCCTAATTATTCCCTTTATATGCTTGAAAACCTCTATCATGTCTCCCCTATCCCTCCTCTCCTCCAGTGAATAAAGCCCAAGCTCTTCCAGTCTCTCCGCACAAGGCCTCCCCTCCATGCCTGAATCATCTTGGTCGCTCTCCTCTGGACCCTTTCCAGCAGCGCTATGTCCTTCAGATGAGGTCTCCAGAACTGTACACAGTACTCGAGCTGCGACCTGACCAAGGCATTATATAAAGGGAGGATCACCTCCCTGCTTCTGGATGTAATTCCCCTGGCTATGCAACCCAATATCCCGTTAGCCTTGGCTGCAATTCTTCTACAGTTTTCAGTCTCATTCATTTTGACATCTACCACCACCCCTAAATCCCTCTCTCCCAATGTGGCATCCGGTGTGACCCTCCCCAGGGTGTATACATGGCCTGGGTTTTTGACCCCCCCAGATGAAGTACCTTACATTTCCCGGCATTAAATTTCAGTCCCCACTTCCTTGACCACCCCTCCAGGGTATCCAGATCCCCTTGGACTGTCTCCCTCACTTCCTCAAAATCCACCAGTGCTCCCAATTTTGAATCATCCGCAAAGAGACTCAACCTATTCCTAACCCTCCTCCCGATATCCGAGATGTAGGCATTGAACAAGAGTGGCCCTAATTCTGAAACTTTAGGGACCCCACTGATTACCTTCCTGGGGGAGGATATTATCCCACCCACCATTACCCTCTGTAAATACCCCAAAACCCAATTTTCAACCCAATTTAGCTCCTGTCCTCCCACCCCCATCTCCCCAATTTTTGCTATCAGTCCATTATGAGGTACTGAATCAAACGCCTTACTGAAATCTAGGTATAGGACATCCACCGGCCTATGTCCATCCAAGGCCTCCATCACCCAATCATAAAACTCTATGAGGTTGGTCTGACACGATCTCCCCGGAACACTGTTTATCATCCTGGTGTCCTAACCTGTCCAACTGCCTCCCAAGCCTCTCCTTGATAAAGCCGTCCATTACTTTGCCTACTACAGACGTCAGACTGACCGGCCTATAATTCCCCATCTCCTTCCTAGACCCCCCTTTATGTATAGGCACTACATAAGCCACCCTCCAGTCCTGTGGCACCCATCCTGTCTGCAGAGAGGTGTTAGAGTGCAGCCAGTGGGGCTGCCAGCACATCCGCCAATTCCTTCATAACCCTCGGATGTGTTCCATCCGGCCCTGGCGCCTTATCAGTTTTCAGTTTCCGAAGGGCCTCCCTCACCATATCCACTGTGATTTCTCTCCCTCATGCAACCTTCTACTCCTTCTTAAACATAGAAACATAGACTTTGACGGCAGACAAGGACCACTTGGCCCACCCAGTCTGCTCATTTCCCTACCTGCTGGAAAAGCTGCAGATTCTAGTTAACCAATAGCCTACTTCCTGCAACCCCCCACTATAATTGCCTTATGTCTGTCCCATGCATGTTTGAATTTCCCCACTGTTTTAGACCCAAAGAACTCCTCAGGAAGGCAGTTCCATGTATCCACCACTTCTTGGTCTGGTCTAGCCTGTGCCCTAGTCTCTTGCCATCCTATGGTCTCAGACTGAGACTGACCTCTCTCTCTTTTACTGACTCCTCATCTCTCCCATCAGGCTGTAGGGATCCCTTGTCACTCTCTGCAAATATTGAGGCAAAGTACTCGTTTAGCACCTCCGCCTGTTCTCCTGCTTCCTGAGCCCATCCCCCCACAATCTTAATCCTGTTGATCCGTGTCCTCTCTTTTCTCTTCTCTCTTATGTATCTATAGAATTTCCCCCCCCCAGCCAGGTTTCCTCACCCCCTCCTGCACCTCCCTGGTCCACTAACATGGCTTGCTGGCTCCACCATGCTTAAGCGTGTATATGTATCCGTCCCCGGCTCTGATGTTGATAGAGCCGTATCTTACCTGTCCCTGCCTTCAGCTATGAGCTGCCGGCAGAGAAGGTGGTGTGTGGTTCATTAAGGAGCTGGGTGTACTGCTTCCTTGGATGCTATCCTCAGCCTGCATCTTTCTTCTGAAAAAGCAGAGATGACCTCTGTGTCTGTGCCTGTTTCTTCTGTATATCCTGCATTTTATTCTGTCACACATTTAAAGAAACAAGTAAACTTTGAAATCAGAATTCTGCAAAAACGTGTTACGCAGAATGTTTTGATTTGCATGTATGTAAATTAGCCTGCAAGTTATATAGTAGTTTTATGGCCCCTGGGGATCTCCATCTTAGCAAGTTTTATTGCTCTTCTTTTTCCTACAGTGCCTCCTGTACCATGTGACAGTGATGTATCCAGGACCATAGATTCAGCGAGCACTGCTGTAGAGTTGGGGTTTACAACAGCCGACCTTGCGATATTGAGTAACTTTCCATATCCAGTGCGCACTAATGGCTACATTTACAGTTCAGCAAATACTTGAAGGTTAACAAAGTGGGTTATTCTGTAAGAAAATGGCTAGAGTCTTTACTAATTATAGCATCGATAACCTGGGGTGATTTGTGTGCTTTTTATAGCTCTGTGTAGTTTGATGAAATTAAAGTTTTAAAGGCAGAACATTTACTCCTGGTGGCTAGACCTGACAGACACGTGGAAACCAAAAATATTGAATTAGAGCTATTTAGTGGAGGCCAGAACGTCTGGCTGCTAGATTTGGTACATGCTGAATCAGTGGTCCTGGACTTACACTGTCAAATGGAACAGAAGGCATTGTAAGAAAAAGAAGAGCAATGCAACTTGCTAAGATGGAGATCCCCATGGGCCATAAAACTACTATATAACTTGTAGGCTAATTAGAAAAAAATGTTTAATAGCAAACAAAGGGAAGGACATACCAAGACTACACACAAATCAAAACACTGCACAACGTGGTTTTACAAATGTTGACTGTACAACTCCTTTAAAGAGGGTGGTGGAACCCTGGAACGGATTACCTAATGAGGTGGTATGTGCAGAAACTGTGAAGGAATTCAAGAGGATGTGAGACAGACACAAGGGGTTGGCTAGTGGGCAGAGGAAAATATCCCTGGGAAGTGGAGACAAGTAGGGACAGGTGGGAAATGGGCCAACTAGATGGACCAGGATGGTTCTTTTCTGCCGACATATTACTATGATACTATGAAAGAGAAGTTCAAACATAAAAATGAGGTTTTAATACAATAACCCATTACCTTATGCTAGTGAAAGTTTTGTGACGTCTAACCAGGGAGAGCACAAGGGGGAGAGACACCACATACAAGTGAATGAGAGACTTTTTCAGAGCTGTTTTATGTTAATTAAAACAACCTTTGATATAAATGAAAGCCATTGCTCAACTAATAGTCCCCTATTAGTTGAGAGAGATGGCTTTCATTTATACCAAAGGTTGTGTCACTTAAAGCAGCAGTACTATGAAATTAGGAAGTGAGCTATCAAAATTCTGTTTTTCGGCTGTAAGCATGCAGCCAAAGTTCCAGTTTCCATACCTGTAAATGTTTTTTTCAGTCATCTTTAGTTTTTTAGATATTTGCAATATATTTGAATTGTTGTAGCACTACAACAAATATGATGGCTGACTTATTTTCAGCTGCGCTTTTTCTACAGGTCACATCACGTCTTGACTACAGCAGAGGGACCCTCTGCTGACCATTCCCGATCTCCCTGCAAGTCATACAGATGTGCAGTTGGTAGCAGAGGCAGTTCCAGTGCAATATGCTTAGTGGCAGAAATGTAAACAAAAGCAGAGAATAACTGAGCAAATTACGCGGCGATAGTACAATGCCGTCGAGAAAGAGTACCGGGTATATGATTAGCAGGGTACAGGGAATAAACTGTCAAAAAAGCATTCGTAGTACTGCTGCTTTAACAGAAAACAGCTCTGAAAAATTCCCTTAATTACTTGTATGTGGCACCCCCACGCCCTTCCTTGTTAAATGTCACAAAATGTCTGAGTGCGGGGGTGGGGCTGGCAGACCAGGAAGTGGATCCCTGGCTGTCCGTCACAACTTTCTATCCCTTCCCGCCCATAGTGGACGAACTGAATACATTACTTTGTTGCATTACAAGACTATCGCCAGCATAAGGTGAGGGGGTAATTGTATTGAAAACCCCATTAAAAGCCTCCTTTTAAAGTCTTGGACTTTCCCTTTAACTATTTGTCCTTTTCCGACTCAGTCTTGACCCCCCCCCACCTCAAGATTCAGGATACATTTCCGGTTGTTCAGGCTCCCTTTAAGGGGCTCTGTTTACACTCCCCAGACCAGCAACAGTGGGAGGATGGGTTGGGGGGAGGGCACTGGTCAGTGAAACTATTTTTTTTTCACCACTGCGTTTTAGGATTTCTACCCCGGGTGCTGGATCTGAGAAGCCCCTATTTCATTCCTTTCCCTGCGACAGACTTGTAAGAACAGTATTGTACATCCAGGGGATGATTTCTGCCTCGCCACTGTGAGGGAGAAGAAGCATTGGTGAAGGACAGGTAGAGGAAAGACGGAGTCTACCAGTTCTGTCTGCAGTGCCATCAGCCTGGCCGTTAACGGGTGGGGCTAGGGTGGGCTGCCCCCCTCTCATCGTTCTGTTGTTTCTTGCCTTTTTTATTAGATTGTATCTATTAGCTGGAGTTCAGAAACTGGTTTTAATTTCCTGTATTATGTGAACTGCTTCATTACCTTCTTTAATATTATCGGTCTTACTCAGGATCTCTTTGTAAATGTGCATTGCTCAATGGAACTTTTGTTTCTGGTAAAATAAGTATAGTACAATCTGGGGAACACAGATGGAATAAAACATTGGCTCTTTGCATGGCACATACTGTTTTGTTTGGTTAAATGGAGCACTGTAGGCGCATCTGTTGGGGAGGGGGGGTGCAGTCCACACTGTTAGAGCCCACCTATGGAAGCCATCTTTTACTCCTTGGATTTGCAGAATTCAAGGTGCCTGTCATGCTGTTACATAGGATTTAGCAACCTCACTGAGATTCAGGTAAGATGCTCAGTTGCCTAGCCCCATCTCAAAGAAAAGTTTAAATTGATATTGTTAGTACAACAGCTGACAGGTGTAAGTCAACTCTTGCCCCTTTACTGGCTTCCCTCATCAAGAGCAGGTTCTTCCTTCTATTGTAAATCAGTTACTATATCTGATTTCTGCCAGTCGGTGCACTGAGCCACCATACCTCTTATCATGTTGAGTACAGTGGTCTCATGTGAGAACGTTAGGAGTGGCATGTTATACTACAGAGCTGGGGGTAGAAAGGCAGTATTTAACTTTTGAAGGGAGGAAGGGCATTATTTAACTTTTTAAACTTACTGTAATTCACAACAGCTAACTCGAGTGATTTAGGTCCTGAGCTTGGTGTCTTTTTGGAATAGACTCCTCTCGTGAGGTTTGTTCAGCCAAAACAGAGACACCCAGCGGAGACCCTTTTAATTTATACTAGCTGCTGGCTTGTGTTAGTGTATACCATGGTCTTTGCAGGGAGGGATTGGGCTCTGATCCAGACCCCAATGGCAAATTCCCTACCCCATTATGGAAACTTATGTTGTAACACTAGTTCTTTGAGTGGAGGCACATAGCAACCACATCCTGGGAATCTGATCATTTGACCTCTGTGACTGACATAGCTCAATCTCTGCTAGCTGGAGATAAAATTACAGATTGCAGGAGTGTCATGGATGAACCTGCCAATTGCTGCATTTCCTCCAGTTACATGTGAGACACGCTTTATTTCAACCACCCTCCTTCTGGATGCTGTTCCGTTGGCTGTGCAGCCCAGTATCCTGTTTGCTTTGGCTGCAGTTCTTCTACAGTTTTCAGAGTTATTCATTTTGACGTCTGTCACCACCCCTAAATCCCTTTCTCCCAATGTGACTTGCAGTGTGAACCCCCCCGGCTGTATTCGTGGCCTGGGTTTTTTACCCCCAAATGTAGTACCTTACATTTCCCAGCATTAAATTTCAGTCCCCACTTCCTTTACCACCCATCCAGGGTATCCAGATCCCCCTGGACCGCCTCCCTCGCATCTTCACAATCCACCAGAGCTCCCAGTTTTGAATCGTCTGCAAAAAGACTCAACCTGTTGCTAACCCCCCTCCCTATATCCGAGACATGGGCATTGAACAAGAGTGGCCCCAATTCCGAAACCTGAGGGACCCACTGATGACCTTCCTGGGAGAGGAGAGTATCCCACCCACCATTACCCTCTGTAAGTGCCCCGAGAGCCAATTTTCAACCCAATTTAGCTCCTGCCCTCACACTCCCATTTCCCCCAGCTTTTTTATCAGCCCATAATGTGGTACTGAATCAAACACCTTGCTGAAATCTAGGTATAGGACGTCCACCGGCCTATGTCTGTCCAAAGCCCCCGTCACTCAGTCATAAAACTCTACAAGATTGGACTGACACGATCTCCCCGGAATGAAGCCATACTGTTTATCATCCTGGTGTACTAATCATTCCAGCTACCTCCCAATCCTCTCCTTGATAAAGCCCTCCATTACTTTGCCTACCACAGACGTTAGACTGACAGGCCTATAATTCCCCATCTCTTCTCTAGACCCCCTTTATGAATAGGCACTACATGAGCCACCCTCCAATCTTGGGGCACCCATCCAATCTGCAAAGAGGTATTAAAGAGTGCAGCCAGTGGAGCTGCCAGCTTCTCTGCCAATTCCTTCACAACCCTCGGGTGTAGCCCATCTGGCTTCGGCGCCTTATCAGTCTTTAGCTTCCGAAGGGCCTCCCTCACCCTATCTACTGTGATCTCTCCCCCCCCCTTCCTCCCCCTCACTCAACCTCCCCACCCCTTCTGGGTCTGGTCCTGTCTGTACCCTAGCCTCATTCCATCCTCCAGTCTCAGACCGACTTGTCATCTTAGCTGAATGCTCTTCCCTACATCAACCTGTAGGGATCTCCAATCCCCATCTGCAAAGATTGAGGCAAAGTACTCATTTAGCACCTCTGCCTGTTCCCCTGCTTCTTGAGCCCATCCTCCCATAATTTTAATCCTATTGATCTGCGTCCTCTCTTTTCGCTTCTCATATATATCTATAGAATCCCTCCCACCCCCTGGATATTCTTAGCCAGGTTTTGCTCCATCCCTGCCTTGGCTTCCCTCACCACTCTGATGACCCTCTTGTCCGATATTTCATACTCACCTCACTCCTTGTCCCCACCTTGAGCATTTAAAATATGCATAAGCGGCCTTTTTATCCCTCACTGCCTCCTGCACCTCCCTAGTCCACCAACATGGCTTACTGATTTTACCATTACCCCAGTTGGTGGTGGACAACTATTTGCATTAAGTGAAAAAAAAACTGTTAATTATTGTAGGAGGTTTATAGTGGAAATTGAGGTGAAAATTGTTTTTATTTTACAAGAGTTTGGGACTTTAGCCTCCGGAGAAGACTGCAGCTAATTCCGCTCCGTCTTCATGGCTTACTGTAGATGTTAGCCCCAGCTCTTTGTGCTGTGGAGCGGCTGCTGAGTCCTGTTTCCAGTAGGACTCCTAAGGCAGCAGGAGAAAGGCAGGCTAGACTGTGTGACGTCATCTTAATGTCACTGCCCCTCCCCTCCGCATTGTGGTGTTTAAACTGCACATGTTTGCAGCCCTGGTTACTTTTTCCTGACTGTAGGGGTCAGCTGGTGGTCTGTGCGAGTTCCCTTGTCTGCATCCGTGAGGTAACATTATATCTTCCCTGAATTTGTCTTCTCCCATGAGTCCCACTTATAGGTGAGGGCCAGAGACACTGGGCCCCTGTGGGAGGAGATCTTTAGGCCAGGTGGCAAACAGTGGCTAGTGGCCATGGTGCCTGTGGGTCCACATGTGGTGCCACGTGCCTGCTAAAAGACGTTGACTCCCTCACCAACTTCACGTTTGTTCTTCAGCTGTCAGGTACACACACTGTGGGAGGAGTTGCCTCAGTTCACCTCTTCTTGTCACAAAGTTTTCTCTGTGTTACTGCCACTTCCTTCAACAATGTTGTTTCTCCCTGTGTCTTGTTTTCTTTTTTTACTGCAGAAGAGAAGCCACCCATCCTACATTGGTGCCACTGTGGGAATAAGATAGCTTCTACAGATCAGCATCAGCTCTGCTTGACCTGCTTTGACAACAAGCACAATATGGACTCCTGCTGCGTCTGCTTTTTGATGGACCACCACACTTTAGAGAATTGTGTGTTGAGTTGGGGTCAGCTAGTTCAGGGCTTCCTAGATAAGATCACTAGGTTCTTCCCCTGGGTCTCTCCCAGGACCCTCTTAAGTCCTTGACCTCACTGTGTTGAGGCACTGGAGGCCCTGGTGGCTGGGTCTGGTGAACAGTCAACTCCTTCTTGGTGGTCAACTGAGTTCTTGGTGGTAAGCTGAAAACCCTTCACAGCCTGTTAGCCTGTGCAACAGACATCCCTATTGGTAGTGCGGAGGCAATACGCCTGGTCCACAGTGGCGGTCCTCTGATGTCACCCATGTTATTGTCACCGTTTGTGGTGGTGGTGCTCCGGGAGATGACCATGATGGCACCTGGCCTTCCGCCAACACTGTTGACTGTGTTCGGGGAGGACATGGCACTGAGGCCTCTGTTCTTGTTGCTCCTGGCTTGAAGTCTATTCTTGACAGTGGTTTCACTAGTGACATGATGAGGGGGATGAGTGTTAGTCTGGTACTTAGTGGCACTGGCGATGGTCAAGGTGCCAGCGTAAGTCCGGCACTGAGCATAACATTAACAGAGATGGCAGCCTGGTGCCTGTCCCTGACTCCAGAGTTGCCCATGACATGCAGGAAGACACGCCACCAAACCTGGCATTGATACTGGTTCTGAGCAAGGTTTCAAAAGTGTTGCCAAGGCCAGTGACAGAGGGACTCATGTCCCTGTGGTTGTAGTGTGTCCCGAGCATGGTGCCAGTGGTGGTACTGACTCTGGGGACAGATGGTGACCTGGGGTTGGGTTTCTCCATGGCCATCCCTCAGTGTCACCAGCAGTGAGGATCATGGTCACCCCGTGGGAAGTGTATGGCTCTGATCCCCCCCCCCTCTGCCAAGGACTCCAGTCAGATCACTCCTCAGATGTAGATGGACCACAATCAGGTGACTGTGGTTGACCCTCCCGTAGGACGAGACCCTCACCAGAATTCTGCTGTCCAGGCTGAGGCCCTCAAGACTAAGAGCTTCAACATCCTGTAGAAGGGCCGCAGTACATCTTTGAGAGGTTGCCCTCATTATTTCACCCTAAGGGGACCACTAACATGGGAGCTACACTGATCTTGGGTCAGCGCCATTGATTAGTCATGTAGGGGTCAGATGGGGACCAGTTTAGGCCCTTCTTCCCAGTGCCAGCAAATCCCAGAGCCAGCGCCTCGTCTCCATCGATGTCCTTCTCAGAGGACAGTGAATCACCAAGCCACCAGGCCTCTTCTGCTGAGTATACCCTGTACCAGTTATTCCTGGTGGAGATGCTCCAGATGTTTGAGCTGCAGGCATAGATATACCAGCTGCAATTTGGGACTTTAAGAATTCCCAGGCCTGACACACAGTTGTCATTCCTCTGTGGCCTACAGCAACAGAGGAGAGGCATGCAGGGCCTTAAGGTGGCGTCCCTCTGCTAAACGCTAGGACCGCCATATGAGGTATCATGCACCTACAGGGTCTGCAGGTGATGTACCTCATCCCACCTCGGGGCTTCAGGTACTGCAGACTCCATTGGGATTGCAGGACTCAAAAATGTTGCCTTTCTGCATTTCTGTGGAGAAGCAGGTCTGCTGCTGGAAATGCTATGTGCCTGGCTACATTTCCATCTAGAAAATGCAATTCCCAATCCTGACCATGCAGTCATAGGGGCAGCAGAGAGCACGGAACCTGCTTTACTCCACATTCTCACCGGACCTCAGAGCTGGGGGTAGGGGCGCGGGGCACTGAAGTAAAAACAGCAGGAACAGCTCACCATGTACAAGAGGTCAATGTCCTGCTTTGGAAATGGGCACACCTTGGACAGCAGGGGATGGTTCTTACCAGAGGAGGCAAATCAGAGCACAGTTCCTTGGTCTAAAAAGACCCATGTGACAGGTTTCTTTCCTTGCTGTGCTAAGTGCAATCTAACACCATAGTCAGTTGAAAGAGAGAAAGGATCTTGGGTGTGCTCCGCAGTTTACCTGGGCAGCTTATTTGTCACGGTTCATTAGGCATAGATAGTGTCTTCACTTCTGTTGTATTTGGGAAATTGTTTAAAAAAACAAACACGATTGAATATATTGTTGCAACAAACAATATCTGCCTTCTTTGACCGGGCAGGCTAAGAAGAGCTTTGTAGAAAGAAATCAAACTGCCCAGAGAGGGAAACAAACACAGATTACCCAGTTTTCAAAGCTCAGAAAAAATCTAATTTACTAAGTATGACAGTGTGAATGCTGGGGAAGAATATCTAGCAGTGCCTGCCTGCAAAGTCAGAAAATGTTTACTGTATCACTCACTTGTGTTTGTAAAAAATAAAAATCAATACAAAATAACTGCAACTACCTGCGGTGTTATTCAGTGGGTTAACTACAGTTTGGGCAAAAAAACAGTCACTAGCCAGCTTGGGGAAAAAAAATCAGGGTGAACTAAATGTACAGACATCAGTTTGGTTCTGGTGTCTAAAGTGCCATCTCAGAGTGTCAAGCATTTCCTGTCCCATTGTTTTCTGATCCAGTGTGAGTCTCTCACTCATACTCTCACCTTAAGGTCCCTTTCCTGTTTAGTGACTGTCAAAATTGTCCCCCCCCCCCATCCTTTACACAGCTTGTGGGTTTCTATGCCCTAGATCAGGGTTTCTCAACTGGTGAGGCCAGCCTCCCTGGAGAGGCCCCAACCTGTTCAAGGGGAGGCTCAAGCAAGTCTGAAAAAAATACTGTATTTAAATTTTGAGTTTTAGATATTTTATGTGAAGGGATACAGCAAACTGAAAAAAAATAATAGCAGGTGAATTAATGTATTTATTTACAAATTGGTGACTAGAAAAGGCACACTGAGCCAACCCCGGTGGCGCTGAGGGTTGAGGTGCTGGACGCCACACCTCGCGCCACGCTGGCAACATGGGTTCAAGAACGAGCTCGGCACAATGGGTCGGCAGGGAGGGAAGGAATCGAGCATCCCCAGGACGGCTCTCCTTTCCCGGGGGGAGGGTGTTGGGGGTGTCCGGTGTCCCAGTGATCCCAGGTGGAGACCAGGGGCACTGCAGGATCCCGGACTAGCAATGAGGGGGAGCATGTCAGACGCCGGTGGGGTAGCCATGTGCCATGGCATCACCACATGTCACATTCGTGGATCGGGGATGCATTCGAAAAAAAAAATAAAACCCCGAGGGCCAGATAGGCGATGGCATCCCACTGCCTTGACCACCACATGCCCAACACTGGGCCTTTGCCTCCGCCCCTTGATCTCCTTGCAGGTTTGGGTTGGGAGCCTGCAGGGAGCACTAACGCCTTTGAGAGGCAGATGGTCACAGTGAGCAGTAGAGCAGCAGGTGAGTGGACTGCCCGAAAGAGTTCCGGTCCTCGGGAGACATAAATATATTCGGGAAAAAAGAAAAAGCACCCTGAGCCAAGGCTCATTTCAGGTGTACCCAAGAAAATGTAGGGAGTGAATATAATTCAAAAGGTAACTGCACAACAGTCAAGCAATACAAAATGAACAACAGTGCAAATAAATACGATCAAATGGACAAATAACAAGATAAGTGACCATTTAGACTGGTAGCAGAACAGCCCAAATACAAGGGTTAAGCAGAGAAGTACCAGGAGCATGAGCAGGAGGGAGCAAAAGGATCCCTGAGAAGTTGCTTAAGAGCAGAGACAGAGGGGGTGAGGCAGAGCTGGGTAGGAAGGTTATTCCTGATAGAGTGGAAACCAAGAAAGCAGTCTGACCCATCAAGGTACTGCAGCAAGCAATATAGCTTGAAAGTTAAAAAAGCAGAGCAAGTAGGCTGGCCTAGGGAAGGGGTTACTCATGGTGGTAGTGGTGCTGGGGGGTTTACAATAAACTGAATGAAATGAGAGCCAACTATTCAATGGAGTTTCACTCTATTCCTGATATACTGTGCAAAGTATGCTATCTTTCTATGGAGGCCCACGATTATTTTAATATCTGGGGAGGCTCAAGATCTTTCCATGGCTTTGGGGAGGCTCACTATGACAAAGTCTGAGAACTAATGCCCTAGATGGATGATCTTGCTCTTTTTGGCATTGAACTCTTCAACTGCCAAACTTTAGTCCATTCATTGAGTCTCCCCAGAACACTGCTCATTCTCTCCATCCCTTCTTGAGTGTCCACCTTGTTTCAGATTTGGGTATCATCTGCAAAAAGTATACCTTCCCTTCCAGTTTGTCAGCAATGTCACCTATGAAGACCTTGAAGAGGATTGGCTCCAGTACTGAGCCCTGTGGCACCTGATGGTAATTCTCCCATCATTAGAGTGGGTGCCATTAACCACCACCCTCTGTCTCCTATCCGTTACCCAGTTCACCACTTTGGATCCCACCCCCAGGCTTCTCAGTTTCTTTATCAGCCTGTTGTTCAGCACAGTGTCAAAGGCCTTGCTAAAGTCCAGATAGGCCACGTCTGCTGCCTTCTTCTGCTCTATTTCCCTGCTCATCCAGTGAAAGAAATATATCAGATTTGTTTTTGTATGACCCCCCCCCCCAAATTAATTCATGATGCCTATGGTCTTGCAGCCCATTGGATTCAAGATACTCAACTAATCTTACCTTTAGCAGGGTTTCCATTAATTTCTCCATCACTGACGTGAGACTGACCAGCCCATAGTTGCTAGTCTCCTTCCTGCTGCCGCTGTTATGTAGAGGGTCCACGTCATGTGCTCTCCAGTCCTCTGGAACCATGTCTGTTTCCAGTGAGCTGTTGAACAAGTCTGTCAGTGGGGCAACTAAGACCTCCCTGAGTTCCTCTAGAACCATTGGATGTATCCCATACAGTCCTATAGCTTTGTCCACCTTCAGAGCTGCAAGTCTGTTGTGGAATTTTTCTTCTGAAAATTGACTTGTGTCCACCCCACCCCCTGTTCCTGCTACTGTCTGGTTGCCTGTCCCCCCTCCTCCACTGAGAACACTGAGCAGAAGTACTCTGCTGCGCAGTCTTCCCCCTCTGCCCTTGTAATCCTCCCTATTCCTCCCCTTACCTTCCTCTTCTCACTTATGTATCTGAAGAAAGTTTTATCCCCATTAGTGACTCCTTTGGTGATTTATTTTTCTCTGTCTGTGCCTTTGCTTCCCTCACCGTCTTGTCTGCTTCCCCCTGCTTTATTAGGTACTGTTCTCCTCTCTCTCTCTATTCTCATGCCACCTGAATACCATCCTTTTTTCCTTCACCAGCTCCTTAGAGAACCATAATGGTGTCTTTTTCCTCCTGCTTTTACTCACTTCCTTCTTCTAGAGGTTAGTTGCTTTAGCTGTACCCTCCCTTATTTTTGCCCACTGTGCTTCCACCGCTCCCTGGCAGTCACCCTCTTTGAGGCAGTTTCTGAGGCAGTCCCCCATTTCTTTAAAATCTGCCCTCCTACTGTCCAAGACCTTCATCCTCATTTGGTTAGCCTCTGTTCCTGTCTTAATGTTAAACCACACTGTATGGTGATCACTGGTATCCAAGGGACTGCCCGCTGTGATATTTGCAGTGCTGTCCCTGTTTCTAAGCACTAGGTCCAGCACTGCCCCATTCCTGGTGAGTTCTTTGAATAGCTACCTGAGAAAAGCTCCTTGTAGGGGTCAGGGATGGCTCACTCTTTGCAGAAACTCCAGTGCCGGTCCGGTGGTGCTGAGGATTGAGGCGCTAGACATCATACCTCGTGCCATACCGGCGACCTGAATTGGGAACGGACTCAGGTTGCTTGGGGGTCGGTGGGGCAAGGAAGGATTGAGTGTCCATAGACAGCTCTCCTTCCTCTGGGACTGGGGAATTGCACGGCACACTGTAGACTGACACCCAGAGGTGGCTGGGTGTCAGCACAGGCTTGCCGCCAGGAACGGGGAGGGTCCACATCGTGGGCGTTAGGCTGCCTCCGCAGAGGCGGAACCAGTCATTCTGCCCATTGCATAGTTGTGGGCCTGGTGGCAAAACAACAAAATTGGGAGCGGACAGGGTCTGTGATGACCCAGCTATTGGGTCAGAGGACGAGTCCCTCCAAGGGAGGGACCAGAGCTCCCTTTCAGCATCCCACAAAAAAAAAGGGAAGCTCCAGTTGTAATGCACCATTCCATATCGGACAGATGGAAGTCACCAACTAGCAGAAACTCCCCCTGCCCTTACTCACTATTCTGATGATGGCTTTCCCCTCATGCCCAGTCCAACTCCTCTCCCTGTGCTGGAGGCCTGGACACTACCCTGGTACTGAAAATGGCCCTGGAGTCTGTCACCAGGGTGACCCACAGCACCTCAGCCCTTCTTTTTTCTTCTGGTACAGTAGTACCCCCCCAAAACATATATTTTCCTGCTTGGTGCCCTTTTTCTTCCTGGTTCCCCAGTACGTCCAGAAAAAGTATTTTTGTTTGGAGATATGCTGATGCTTATTTCAGTGGTTACTTCTCACTCTGCTTGTTGACACGCTCTTTACTATCTCATTTGCACGGGGGCCCAACCTGTCTACTCCTTTGATCCGTTAGCAAGAGGCACATGCATATAAGGGCTGCTGCCTTACTCCCACTAACCTTTCTCAGCCCAGCCTTGCTGGCTGGCTAGCGTGTGACTCTTGAGTCTCTAGCTCATTCACCCAGACTACCTTATCTGTGCCAGCCTAGGTGTGTCCCCCATCATTCTTTCTCTCTGAGAGTTGGTAGTTGGGTTTTATTTGGTTGCATATTTTTCACAGATCCTTTTACCGATTCCTTTGGATAGTTTTTCCACAAGCCCCAGGGTATGTTTTCTGTCACTTTTGCTGTTCTCCTGGTGAACTGTGGTTGGTAAGGGAGCCGGCAATGGTTATGGCAGGCATGCAGCACCATGTTGGGGGTGCACAGGCGCCATGATCGGTGGCCATTGTCAGCCCCCTGGCCAAAAGATTTGCTCCCATGTGGTCCTCATGTCTCACAAGTGGTGCTCAGTAGAAAAGATATTCAGGAAGATCACCAGTTATGGTAAGTATGTTCTTTCATTTTTATGGAACATTTAGAGTTACCAGATGCAAACTGTTAGAAAGATCTTATACTGTCACGGTTTTCTTACTAGGTGCTCTCCCGGTCTGCATACATGCTTTTATAAAGGACGTATCCTCCACTAATTAGGGATGTCACAATGTCACATTTTTTGTATCTCAGTATTTATGTAAAAAATATCAAAATTGATTATCACAATAATCTGCAGCATTTTAATTATAGGAAACGTAGTAAAAATCTGATTGGAAAAAAGTGGGGTATCAGGAATCATGTTCGCACCTGGAAGAGGACAGTCTGCCGTAGCAGCAAGTTAAGGCAGTTTATCATGGTATATTGCACTGCACAATAATCACGATATTGTTTTTTTACAACAATAAATTATTGCCAGAGGTAATTATCGTGATATGTCGTCATGACTTATTATTATGACATGCCTACCAGTGCTATAAAGTTGCTTTATGTAGCAGGTATAGAAAAAGATTATTATGGTCTCTTTTACAATGTAATAATATGTATAGCACAAGTGACACATTCTTATCAAATAAGTAATTAATTTGTAGGATAAATGATGCTTTTAATTTTTGCAAGCTTGCTTAGCAATGAATGGATCATGGTAAATTTTATCTGGATATAAAGTAGAATCACACATTTGAGTCGATATGCAACAAAGGATACTCTTGTTCATGCACTATTGAAGGGGTGTGCAAATCCCATTTCACCCTGTCTAGGACAAGTACAATTCCTTGAAGGACAAGTACAATAAGAAAGCTGATTTCATTGTAAAGTATGAGGGGCACGTTTAAGTTCACCTACAGTCGTGGTTAGGCAAGTCCTAAACTTTTTGATTTGAATACCCCGATTGAGAACAGTAGATGAATTTGTGTGTGTGTGTGTATTTATAAACCAGGATTAAGTTAAATGGATGCTTAAGTAAATATTTGTTCTATAAGGTGGTGTTGGTGGCACTGCAATTTTCATGACTAAGATGTTGATGTATAGTATGGCACATTTTGTTAATTTCTATGACGGATAAAAATGCAGCTTGTTATTGAGTGGGGAAGTAGCATGGTTGCCATTAAATGTTGTCCCCCTTCTCTATTGTGTTTGGTTTATAAAGAAGAGGATCTAGTTGTCTGAATTACTGGTATGACACCCCCCCCACACACACACACACACACATACACTTTTGGTTTAGTTCTTATACTGTCCTTTTTCCTGGCTTAATGTACATTTGAAGTTATTTATCCGCTTGCAGGCTAATCACTTGTAATGAGTAATATCTACAATACCTCCATCCAGACGGTATGGGCTTTGAGTGTCATACTCACAGTAACAATTGCAACATTCTGTAGCTTACTTTCCCTTCTTTTCCGCCCCTCCCTTTTTGAACATTTCTTCCTTCCCTTCCTCTCCCCCCTGCCATTTTTCTTCCATCTTCCCAGGAGGTCAACCAAAATGATCTGGGGCCTAGGGGAAAGGACCTATGGGGAGAGGCTCGAGGAGCTCAACATGTGCACCCTGGAGGAGAGGAGGGACGGGGGATATGATAGCAGTCTTTACGTATACAAAGGGGATCAATAAGGGAGGCTCAGTTGGGGTGCTCTGAAGGAAAGGGGGGCAACTATAGGACATGGGTGGAAGCTGAGGGGGAGGCTCAAGGGGGAGAGGAGGAGGTGTTACTTCACGGAGAAGGTGGTGGAACCGTGGAATGCACTGCCCAAGGGAGTGGTGGAGGCAGACACTGTGGAGGGGTTTAAGAGAGGCTGGGACAGGTATAGGGGGAGGGCGAAGCTGACAAAGTCCAGTACCAGTAGAACATCTTGGACAGGGACAGTGAAACCCGGGGTGGAAAATCGGCACCCAATATGGGTGCTAACTATCGAAAGCAGACACAAAAGACCAGTAGGCCTCCTCTGCTGACATTTTAGTATGTTAGTATTTTCCAAACTACACCCCACCCCCCTTTTCCCTTTAGTCTCTTTTACAGGATATAGAATTCCTAACTTATTGGTCAGGTGCCTTTTTATACTCTGGTGATGTTTTTACTGTTAATCTGCACTTTATAGTTGTGTATAAGTTTTCATGTGTATTGCTCTGTCAGTACGTGTCTTTAAGACGATGTCATGAATTTTTTAATTGTAAATCACCAATGCATTCTGCTGTTTAACTGTGATGTCATAGCTGATGTACTTTAAATAGTGGTTTGTTGTACTGTGACCCCAGCCTTTGATAAAGGACTTTGTCTGAAATGCGTCAGGTGGGCACACTAGTGTCTCTGTTCAGTAAAGCTGCTTTTTGTGATAACTGAGTGATGTCCTGCTGCTGTTGAGGTAGTGAGTGCCTGGTTTAGTTTGTTACAATAAAATATATATTAAGCTACTGCCCAACCACATCAGGCTGAGCAGGCTTGGGGGACACAGAAAGTACAGTGCTTCCGAGCAAAGAGAAGGCAACCCAGAACAGGATGGCAGAAGAGACAAGTAAGGAAGAACAGAATGAGGGGGTGAGAATGTGACCTTTAGAACCTCTCTGCATACCAGTTGTTCCACATTGGGAGGTAGTCCCTCCTTTCACGACTCAGAACTCTTCCATGCATGCATTCATGAATTATAATTGTCCAATATTTGGAAGAACAGCCCTTATTTAACTTCTCAGAACCCCTCTGTATTACTCTTAGCTACCACACACTTAGAAAGGATGTTTATTAATTTACTTCTGAGAACCCCTTTGCCTACAGTACCTCTCAACTGACCCACATAGGAGAGATGACTCGTGGTTTTTTTTGTTGTTTTTTTCACCTTTTTAAACCTCTATGCATATCTGTCAGCTGCCCTCATTTATTTATTGAGTAAATCGGATTTACAACCTTTGAGTCCAAGACTCATTTACAAAGGCTCCTCGTCCTAGTACAAAACATCAAATTAGCATGTAGTATACAATAATACGAAGTGGTAAAGGAAAACACAGGATATGAACAGTACATACGACAATGTGGGTGGTGCATATACAAATGGGTAGCTATACAGGTCCATTTAAGGAGCATGTAAGTGTCAATGTACAGTTCAGGTAGTAAGGAGGGTGCAGCCTATACATTTAAGAAGCTATCGGGAAGCCGACTTTGTTATTTACACAGTCAATCTTGTGTTGAGAATTAAGTGTCCTTCATTTTGTCAATCAAAACCCCTCTGCCTACCTCTGCCCAGTCCCACATTAGGAAGGACATCCTGCCATTCCCCACTTAGAACTTTTTTGCACTCATACACCTTACTAAGAAGGACGTCCCCTCATTTTAGTAACAAGTCTTCTTCAGGTATATGGAAGAAGGAAAACCAAGGAAGGCACTGAAACTCTGAAGAAAGATGGGCTGTGGAGTATTGACAATGCTCGCAAAGTGGATCTCCTAAATGAACACTTCAGTATTTATGGTGGAAAATGGGTGATCTCCCCCCATTACTTGTTCAAACTGGAAGAAGGGGCAGGGGCTGGGCAGAGACTTGCTCACTGAAGGCAGAGTGCTCAATAGGCTCAGGGAACTGAAAACAAAGACACTGAGTGAAGATGGGCTCCACCCTAATATACTCTGAGAGGTAGGGGTAGCATAGTTGGGTCCTCTAGCAGACCTGTTTAACTGCTGCTTGGCAACAAGAGTGGTTCAGAGAGAATGGAGGGAGGTACATGTAATTCCTCTTACAATGGAGGTCAGAAAGGGATCCAGGAACAGGCTGCCCACTCTGACCTCTGTAGTAGGGAAATGACTTGATCCAGTTATCGAAAAGTGGATGGTGGAGTTCTTCAAGAGGAAGGGTCTTTAAGGTAGGAGGCAGCACTGCTTTGTAAAAAGGAAGTCTTGCCTAACCAACCTCACTGACATTTTCAGTACAGTGATGTCGCCGCAGGCAGTGGATAAGAGTCGAGCTATGGATAGTCTGTACTTGAAATGCAGCAAGTCGTTTTACTCTCTGCCACATGTGAGGCTGGTGAAAAAGTTGAGAGAACTGAAATTGAGGTTTAGCTTAGCCAGTAGTCAAACAAATAGGAGACTGGCTCAGAGGTAGAATACAGAGGGTTGTGGTGAATGGGAATCACTCGGATGAAAGTAAGGTGCCTAGCGAGGTGTCTCAGGAGTCAGTCCTGGGTCTAGTACTTTTTGATGTATACATATGTGATACAGGAGTGAGAATATGAGGTAACATTAGCATGTTCACAGATTAAATGAACCTTTGCAACAGGGTAGACACAGAGGAGGGAATCAGGGATTTGAAGAGGTATCATGCAAAACTGAAGAAATGATCTGGGGTCTGGCACCTCAAAATCAATGAGAAGAAATCAAAAGTCATTCATACTGGAAATAAGAACACCAAAAACAGTGTGTTGTTTAGGGTATGTCAGTGTAAGCTGGACTATGGAGGAAAGGGACCTTGGGATCGTCATTAGTGACAGCCTCAGGCCATCAGCCCATTTCAGCAGGGTACATGCCATGGCCATCCAGCTGCTGTGCTGTATTGGTAGGGACGTCACAAGCAGGATTCAGGAGGTGATCCTGCTTCTGTGTAGAAACATAGAATTTGTCGGCAGATAAGAACCGCTTGGCCCACACAGTCTGCCATTTCCCTACCTGATGGATAAGCTGCAGATTCTAGTTAATCAACAGCTTACTTCCTACAGCCCCCCACCAGAATTGCCTTATGCCTGTCTCATGCATTCTTGAATTCTCCCACTGTTCCTGACTCCACAACCTCCTCAGGAAGGCTGTTCCATGCATCCACAACTTTCTCTCTGTGAAAAAATACTTTCTAACATTACCTCTGAGCCGTCCCCTCTCTATCTTCAAATTGTGCCCTCTTGTTCTTGCACATCTCTTCTTCTGAAAGATACTACCCTCTTGTACCTTTTTAATTCCCCTGAGATACTTGAAAGTTTCTATCATGTCCCCCCCCTCCCTCCTTTCCTCAAGGGTATACATATTAAGCTGCTTTAGTCTCTCCTCGTATGTCTTCTGGTGCAAACCTTGCACCATTTTGGTTACCCTCCTCTGAACAGTCTCCACTCTGTCTGTCTTTGCGGAGATGGGGTCTCCAGAATTGCATGCAGTACTCCAGATGGGGTCTCACTAACTGCCTGTAGAGAGGAACAACATCTTCCTTTTTTTCTACTGTTGATGCCTCTCCCTGTGCATCCCCCCAGCCCTCCTTACTGCCTTCTCACATTGCTTGCCCACCTTTAGGTCATCTGATGTAATTACTCCTAGGTCTCTTTCGATTTTTTTTGTTGTTATTAACTCTCCCCCCATTGTGTACTCTTTCCCTGGGTTTTTGTTTCCCAGATGCATTACCTTGCACTTCTTTGCATTGAATCTGAGCTGCCACATATTTGACCATTCCTCCAACCTTGCCAAGTCCCTTTTCATTCTTTCCACCCCACCTTGTGTTATCAACCCTGTTGCAGATTTTTGTGTCATCTGCAAAGAGGCATACCTTTCCTTCCAGGTGCTCTCCAGTGTCACTTATAAAGATATTAAAGAGGACCGGTCCCAGTATCGAACCCTGCAGGACCCCACTAGTTACCCTCCTTTCTTCACTGTGGACTCCGTTTACTATTACCTTTTGCGTCCTGTTGTCCAGCCAGTTTTGTTATCCAGGCTACCACCTTGGGACCCACTCCAAGGCTGGCTAACTTGTATATTAATCTTTTGTGTGAGATTGTGTCGAATGCCTTGCTAAAATCTAGGTAGGCCATATCCACAGCTCCTCCTTGGTCTATTACTTTGGTCACCCAGTCAAAGAAATCTATTAGGCTCATCTGACATGACCTTCCTGCTGTGAAACCATGCTGCCTTGGGTCCTGTGCCCCACTGGCCTCTAGGTGCTCAACAATTCTTTCCTTCAGAAGTTATTCCATCATTTTCCCTACCACTGAAGTCAAACTAACTGGTCTGTAGTTTCCTGCCTCTGCCCTGCTCCCACTGTTGTGAAGTGGAATCACATTTGCCCTCCTCCAGTCCTCAGGTACCACTCCATCCTCCCATGATTTGTTAAAGAGAGTAGTAAGTGGTGTTACTAGTTCTACCCTTAGTTCTTTTAGTATTCTTGGGTGAATCCCATCAGGCCCCATTGCTTTGTCCACCCTCCATTTCAAGAGTTCTTTCAAAACCTTTTCTTCTGTGAGTGGACTGGTATCTCCCCCCATTCAGAGTTTCTCCCTTGTTTGGTTTAGGCACCTCCTCCTCCTCATCTGTTGTGAATACTGAGCAGAAATATTTGTTCAGTATCCTTGCTTGTTCACCGTCGCCCTCTGCCCACATTCCCTCCCCTTTATTAGGTCTTGGTATCCCTCCCTTGGTCTTTCTTCGCTCCCTAATGTACCTGTAAAAGGTTTTATCCCCCTTCTTAACTGAGTTGGCTATCTTTTCCTCAGTTTGTGCCTTTGCTATTCTGACTGCCTTCCCTGCCTCCTCCTGCTTTAACTGGTAAAGTTCTCTGTCCTGCTCCTTCTGTGTTTCCTTATATTTCCTGAATGCTATCCTTTTCTCCTTAACTGTCCCTGCCACCTCTTTTGAGAACCATAGTGTTTTTTTCCTTCGTCTTGTTTTATTGATGTGCTTCACACAAAGGCTTGTTGCCTCTGTGATGGCTGTTTTGATTATTCCCCATTGTTCCTCCACCCGTCCTTCTTGCCCATTTGCTAGTGCTTTTCTAAGGCACTCTCTCATTTTCCCAAAGTCAGCCTTCCTAAAGTCCAATACTCTTGTTTTTGTATCACGACTCTATGGCTGTGTTTATTGTGAACCACACTGTTTGTTGGTCACTTGTTCCCCAGATGGCTACCCACTTCTAAATCTGAGATCCTTTCACCTTCCCCATTTGAGAGTACCAGTTCTAAGATTGTTCCCTCCCAAATGGGTTCCAACATTAGCTGTCTGAGACATGCCCCCTGTAGGGCATCAAGAATGACCCTGCTCTTGGATGTGCCTGCAGCAAAGGTACTCCAGTTAACATCTGGCATATTCAGGTCCCCTATCAACAATATCTCCCCTTTTTCTGCCATTTTAAGGATGCCTTCTATCATTTCCTTGTCCATTTCTTCCCCCTGAGATGGGGGTCTGTACACAACCCTCATGCAGATTGGGGTGCCATTTTCTGTCTCCAGGGTGACCCATAGTGACTCATCAACTTCATGCTTACTCTTTAGTTCTGTTGATTTGATCCTTTCCCTTATATAGAGAGCTACTCTTCCTCCTCCTCTTTTACCCACCTTGTCCCTCCTGTAGACTGTGTATCCTGGTATGTTGACTTCCCACTCATGGTTCTCTGTGTACCATGTTTCAGTGACTGTATCCAGGCATCCCTGTTCCATTAAGGCCACTAGTTCAGGGATCTTGTTGCACAGACTACATTCATTGGTGCTCATCACCTTCCATTTATTTTTTATGGCCTTACCCCTTTTAGCTCCATCCCTGTCCTTAACACCTTTTTCTGCATTTATCCCTGTCCTGCTCCCTACTGACTTCTCTGCCTTGGTGTTTACCTCTCTAACTACTGCGCTTTGTTGGGGGGAGGCTGGGATTCCCCTGCTCCTTTTCAGTGCCTCCCCCCTTGGCTAGTTTAAATGCTTGCCAATGAAGCATTTAAACCTGTCACCTAGGATCCTGGATTCCCCCCTCCCCCTCGCCAGACAGATGCAGACCATCGCGCCAGTATAAGCCTGCATCCCTCTAGGTGGCTCCCCAGTCTCCAATGAAGCCAAAACCCTGAGCTCCACACCAGTTTTTTCAACCATTCATTGAATCCCATGGTGCAGAATACCCTAGCATCATCCTTGCCGTAGACAGGCAGCACCTCTGAGAAGGTTACCGTAGATGCTACTTGTCTAAGGCCCCTCCCCAAGTCCACAAACTCCTCTTGCACCGCTCTGATCCTATTTACAGCCAGGTCATTTGTCCCTAGGTGGACAATGACATCCAGCTCCCTCCCTCATGCAGCTGCTCCCTCGATCCTGAGGATTCGCTTCCTGTTCCTCCAAGCCGTGGCACCAGGCAGGCAGCTTACCTCCCTGTCCCCTTCCTCACCCACGTCTACCCCCCCTAATGATTGAGTCCCCCACCAGGAGTTGTTTCCTTCCCCTGTGGGGTCTCGTGCCACCCTCCTGTGGGTCTCCTTTGTGGAGGTTCCCAGCATCCTCCTTGGTCTCCACTGCAGGTGCCTCCATAGAAGAACCACTCTTTGCCAGAACAGCATAGGAAATTTTGAGAGCTACAACTGGAGGGATGCACCTCTGCTCCACCACCCTCTTCCTCCCTGAGCCCACTTTGGTCCAACCGCTCCTCTTTCTTGGTAACCTCTGAGGTAACGGTGGTGGCCCTGGTGGTCTCTGGGTGGGGGAAGAGGTTTCACGAATCCTAGCCAGGTCAGCCTGGAGACTGGCAACCTCCTCCCATAGACCAGAGAGGTGCCTGCAAACAGGGCAGCATCGCAGCCTCCAGAATGTCTCCTGGAACACTGCTGCTCCACAGCCATTGCACTGCACCACTCCCATCTTGACTTATTTTGTGTGCCCTCTCCTGTTGCTTTGTATGCTTATTGTCTCCTCCCTCTATGTATTTTTACACTTACTTTCCTACTGCCTATGTGTCCTTACAACTCTCACCCTTGCTGTTCTGGGACAGGAACTTCCGGTAGTCTTCAGTAGTCTCCTTCCTCCGTGCTTGGATTCAGACCTCCAGCAGCCAGGGGGGGATAAAGTTTTTTTTTTTTTTAAGGTTCCTTTAAGGTTGCTGAAACTAGTGTGTCTCAGTGATCCTTCCCTTCCTACTGCCAAACACCACTGTTCAGGTGCAGCGAGTGGTCATGCATCAGGGACCGTGAGTACAAAGTAAAATTTAGGAGGAGCGTAAAAAGGTTTTTTACAGAGAGGGTGGAAAACAACTGGACATTGCCTACCAAACAGATTGGTAAGATCAAAAGCAGTCCGTGGGTTGACAGTGGGATGGGACAGATAAGATACCAGGGACTAGTAACTGTGTGAAATGGGTAGGGAAGAGGGGTCGGTGTTGTAGTGTGGACCAAGCTTACAGTACAACAGGGGTTCAGTCTAGGGCCACACAGCAGTTGACTGGAGTGGGTCTAGATAGAACAAAGCAGACTTGATGGACATTTCTGCCTGTAAAATTGATATGTTTCTGTTTTACCTTGCAGAATCTTGAATGCATCTCAACTGTCCTACAGTACACTAGGAAACTTGCAGCTGTAATCTATAAATGGATGCAGTGACAGAGCTGATGTCAAAGGCCGCCTCCTACTTGCAAGCATAACTATAACTTGGTCCTCATAATCTCCGATCTCTCCGCTCCTCTGACGAGGGATTGCTGGAGGTTCCTAGGGTTTGGCTTAAGACCTCTGGCACTCGTTCTGCTGTCTTTGTAGCTCCTACCCTGTGGAACTCTACCTCGTTGGATAAGAGAGGGCCCAACTGTCGAGAGTTTTAAATCTGCCCTTAAAGCTCATCTTTTTAGTCGCGCTTTTTTCAGATTTTAATTAGCATGGATAGTATGTTATTTTGACTATTTAATGTTTTTACCTATCTTTTGTATTCTGTTTTTATCTTATTGTACAAGCGCTTTGATCATATTGGAGTTGCGCTTTTTAGAAATAAACGGTGATTGATTGATAAACTGGGTTTATTTTCTCCATAGCATATAAAAATGAAATAAATCTCATTAAGCTTTTAGAAAAACAGGGTAATTATTTTTCCGCTACATCTTGGTTTGCATAAGAATTAACATGCTGCAAGCTGAACTCTGGTTGGTACTGGAACAGAGTGGCGACTTCTATGTCCTGCAGTCTGGAGTACAGAACTGTCTTGTGGGACAGTGATAAATTCTGGTGGGGCCACCAGAGTGTTTTGCCACAGTGGTATGGAGTGGACAGTAAATGGCCTGTGAAGTGGTGGTAGACAGCTTTTAGTACTTTGTCAGACAATGCCAAACCTGATCAGTGATCACTGATAGGATGGTGAGAGAGAAGCCAGTGGCGCACACAGTTGGAGTTGATGTGGGATATCCCATGAGCTCCCCCCTTTCCGAGCAGACAGCACAGGCACCTGACCTTTGCTACAGTGAAAAAGCAACATCTGTTATTGGTTTATCATCCTACCAGCCCCCCCCCCCAAAAAAAAAAAATCTGATCCCTTGACAGCTGCTCCTGTGTGCCCTTTCCATATCCTTCTGTTCAAGAGCTGTGACTGTAGGGGAAATTCACCATGTCCTTTGGGAATGGGGGCACACCCCAAGTTGACTGATAAACAGGTGGGATTCTCCCTCGTCATGTGCTGTTGTTCACACTTTCAACTCCGCGGTTACAGCAGGCACATTAGGGAGTGCCCTTTGCCAGTCGGAGAATAAGCTTGATATTATTTTTGTGTATCTGAGTTCTAATTGATTAATCGGGGATATGCAATATGCCCACTGAAAATATGCAATCTGCCTTCACGTGTAAGGGGACAGGACCAGGGCTCCAGATGAGATTTTTTGGGGATGAGTACTGTACTCCTGATTTTGAAAGTGATGTGAGTAAAACCAAATTCAGACGCGTACAAATATGAATGGATTGAAATGAGTACATTTTTAAAATCAATGTTTTTTGTCTAGATAAGAATTGATCAGGTGCCAACAATGTTCCACATAATGTTGGCAGGTAGGAGCAATTTACTCACCAGTTTTAAAATACAGTGAGTAAAACAAAACCTGGATCCATACGAGGGCTGTAAATCTGGAAAAAAAATGTCCCTTTGAATTAACAGCTATGTTATGAAGCACTATTCTATGGAGCGTGGAGCATTTACAAATGTTTGGTGAGTACTGGTACTCATTAAAAGAATTTTCTGAAGAGTATTTCCTAAAATGAGGTGAGTAAAATAGGCTGGTACACACCTTATCTGGAGCCCTGGACAGGACCATAACTCACGAGTTGTGAAGCCACAAATTAGTTATGAAAGTCCTGCGCCCCACACAAGTGAGGATAAACTGGGTATTTTGAGTCACACAATTGTATATTTGATTTATACAACATCAGTTTAATAGTTACGTCTTTTAAATGTGCTCTTTTTATGAAGTACTTGTGCCTACACCTCAAAAAGGGCATTAACCCACTGGAGAAGGTCCAGAAGAGGACAACAAAGATGATAGAGGTTTAGCAGCGTAAGGTATACGAGGAGAAATTGAGGGCACTGAACATGTACTCCCTGGAGGACAGGAGAGAGTGAGAGACAGACAAAATGGGGGGGACATGATTGAGACCTTCAGGTACTTGAAAGGGATAAATGAGGTGGATAAGGACGGTCTCTTTAAGCTAAGTAGAAAACATAACACTAGGGGCACAGTCTTGTTTAGGAGGGGAGAGTTCAGGAATCACTTCTTCACAGAGGGTGGTAGACACTTGGAATGCGCTGCTGGAAGAGGTGATCTCGTTGAAGAAGGTGCGCAGCTTCAAGAGAGGCTGGGACAGCAAAGGGGGAAGGTAAGGATCATGAGTAGGGAGGATGGAAAGGATGGGATGAGTGTGTGGTGGTGGTGTTGGGGGGTTGGGGGTAGGGTTAGTAGCTCAAGCTGTGGACCCTGCAATATAAGCAGACTAGATAGACCAAATGGCCTTCTCCTGCTGGCTTCTTCATATCTTTGTATGTTAGTATGAAGATATAACTTTCTGTTTGATTTCAACTGCTGGCTTCAGTGCTACACTTGGCTATTGTGATGTCATCCGCATTGTTAAAGCTGCACTCTGATTGGTTCAGTATGCATTGTGACATACCCTAAGATAACATTATTTTGCTTTGAGTGGTCATTGCAGTATACCCTGCTTTGTAAGATATTATAGTAACTGGTCAGCAGTGTTTCCTACGGGCTTGACCAGTTGATATTTAAGCAATAAGGCATGACCAAGGGTTATGTTAATGGTCTGTTAATCACCTTCTAGGGGTGTACTGTGGCACGAGGTGTGGCAGTGCACATGCCCAGAGGTGATTAACGACCATTAACAATCCTGAAGTGCCTTATTGCTATTATAATAAAAAAATGTTTTTAAACAGTGTTAAACCTTGTTCAGCATATGGCTAAGCTCTACATGTATGTTAATAAAAGATTAACATAAGGCTGTTAGAATGTTGGTAACCAATCAGAAAGCTCCATTTCTCAGACCCTTTTTATAATTC
This sequence comes from Neoceratodus forsteri, assembly GCA_016271365.2. Lineage (NCBI taxonomy): Eukaryota > Metazoa > Chordata > Ceratodontiformes > Ceratodontidae > Neoceratodus > Neoceratodus forsteri. The sequence goes on along the minus strand of CM028132.1, from coordinate 199,658,624 downwards.
CCATAACAACCGGCTGGTTGTTACAGCATTCATGAGCCATTACAATCAAAGTATGCCACTCCCTCATTGGCTGTTGTCTCGCTTGAAGGCAGGCGTAACAGTTTAAAAAACGTGGCAGCTCCATCTCTCGCTTACCGTGGAGCCATCACAACATGAGTTTTCAGCATAGGTTTTTTTTTGTATCTGTTTGATCCTGCCTGAAAAAAATTGCTGCCCAGTGCATTATAAAAATTAAAAGACTGGGGAAGGGGGTGCTATGAGAATTTTGTGCACATCCTCGTTGTGGGATGCTTTGATAAACCCCTTGGGCTTCTCCTCGGGGTTTATGTAGCATCCCACAACTTGGGTGTGCATTAAATTCTCATAGCACCCCCTTCCACATCCTTTATTCTCTATATCTTGCTCTGTTGGGTCAAGATAACACTTTTTATCATGCCGCTTATCAGTACACACGTTGCATAAATTAGTTTAGGTAGAGTAGGTTAGATATTGAGGTTGATTTTTCATGTAGTGTACACACAAAAATAGTTTTTTTTCCTCCAGTGTTTTAAGTTTTGTCAGAGTGCAGTGGACTGTTTTTATCCTACATGTTAGGACATTGGGATGCTCCTGTCTGCTTCTAGGAACTACTGTTGTCTCCTAATGGATCATCCAGTGCTGTAACTAGTGCTTTTTTGTTAATTTTTGCTTGCAGCTTAATTAAAAGGACTAAAGTTCATGTTCATGTTCATATCTTTGTTTTACAGACCTCGTGTGGACAGTGATGACCGCGCGCTTTCGATTGCCTGCTGGCAGAACCTACAATGTACGAGCATCAGAGTTGGCACGAGACAGACAGCATACAGAGGTGGTCTGCAATGTACTACTCTTGGATAACACTGTTCAAGCTTTCAAAGTTAATGTAAGTAATGCCTTAATTAGAAGGCAAAACACCTTTGGGGCTTGCTTTCCAGTACAAACTCACTGATGATTTAAAATGGGCATTTTCACTGCAAAAGATATTGGTGTAAAGTTTTATATTATTAAATAAGCATTTATTGTGAGCCCTCTGGTGTGGTGTCACACGTTTCAGTGAGTGTGAAATTTATTTATTTATTTAGCTTTTGTTGACCGGGTAAGTGCACTAGACAAATCCTGCCTATTTTCAGGCACGACCCGGGGGAGGGGGATACAGATGAATGCCAACTGACCTTGAACCAGATTAAGCTGTTGGTGGTATTTTTAGTGAATGAGGGAAATTTGACCAGGACACGGGAAATTCCCTACTCTTTCGATAAGTGCCATGGGATCTTTAACATCCACCTGAACTACCACCAATCCAGGCAGATGGGACCTCGGTTTAACATCTCATCCGAAAGACGGCACCTCAGAAATGCAGCACCCCTCTCATGCTGCATTACAGTGTCAGTACTGGGATATTAACCCAAGTGCCAGATGTGGGAACTGAACCCACAGCCCTCTGATCTCCCGGCCTCAGAGTCGAGTGCGCTACCTACTGAGCCACTGACACTGACAAATTAAGTGTGTGGTCTCTCTTAATTCTTTTTCTTGCTTTTTTGTTAATTGAATACACCACTTTTGTTTTCTCCTTCATGGTTATAGTGGGAGGAGGCTTAGAGATGCAGTTGAAAAGCCGGCACGTTGGCACTGAGGGCTGAGGTGCTGGACACCATACCTCGTGCCATGCTGGTGACCTGGGTTCGGGAGCGAGCTTGGGTTGCCATGGGTAGGCTGGGGGGCAGTCACGGATCTGGATTGAGCTGCCGACAGGCAGCTCTCCTCACCCGGGAAGGGATCTGGAGTCTCCCAGGCTCTTGGCTGCCACCGAGTTGAGGCTGGGTGATAGTGTCAAGCCCAGCAGCAGACTTGACTCTAGGCCAAGTGGAGGGAAGGGGCCATCACCGGAGCCACTCCTAAGCTGGTCTCAGGGCTTCCACACAGATGGGCTGTACCTCCTGATGTGATCATGCAGGCAGGAACTATTTACTCAGTGCAACAACTTACTATTTAAATTTGCGCCTTTTTTCTTTTAATGAGTCTGCCTGCATTGAGAACAGTAGAATCTAATCAGCTTAGGGGGCACAGATGGGCTGGGAAAATTAGATTAAAATTGTTTCCAGAGGCAGACCAGCTGTCCCTGGTAGGTAATTACAGTCCCTTTGTCCTGGGACATGGTCAGTTAACGAGGGAGCTTCAAAGAGCCCAAGATCACTTATGTCGGGAAACTGTCCTAGACATGTAGCCACACCCTGGAAAGGCAGACATGGCTCAGAACAATGAGAGGTATCCCGAGTCCCCAAAATCCAAGGTTCTGCTTTAGGTCAGTTTTCCAGAGAGGTGGTACCCCTAGGAGACGAAAAAAGTGTCAAATCCATGATGTCAGAGTGATAGACATGATGATGCAGCACATGGGGCTGGCAGCTGAAGGCTTTTATGGTCTTGCCAGACCATAGCAAGTCAGTCTGTATTGGGGCTTCATACTTGCACCATTTAAGAGTTGGAGTCAGCCAAGGCTCACTAAAGTTATCATGTAGTGGTAAGAGTCTTTCTACTCTGTTAGTTTTAAGTAGCTATAGGAAGTTTTTTTTCTGTGTTTTTCTGCTGTATGCAAACCATATATTTTCCTTATTTTAGGGGTAAAAATTAAGATGATAATCTGGTGTGGGAGGTGGAATACCAAAAGCCCAAATTTGGTATTCTTTCTCAAACTCTGGTATTCCATCTATCCAAAAGAGCATGCTATAGATTAAACTGCAAAGTCGAGGCCAGGAGGAGTGGTATCCCAGCCGGAATACCAGCATGAAAAAAATGATATTCCACCTTGAAAACAGGTATACAAAACAGGGTGGCGTACCATTAAATTCTAGCCTTGAATTTCTATAGTAACCCTGTAATTCCCTAAGTCTTGTGTGTTGTGAGATTCTGTAGATTGTGTAAATATTGTGAAGTAGTAAATATTGTTCTTATATGCTTCATTCTTCTGTGACTGAATCTTTTGGTGGAATAGATAACTGTTGATATTGACAAATCTACAGTCTGTCTCTGAAGATGAGAAGATGGGTATAGTTATCATATTCTAGAAGTAAAGCATTTCTCAGGAGTGAGCGAGTGATGGGGGAAGCCTGTTTGCCCTTAACCAAAGGAGCACCGTACTTTATGGGAAATGGCTCTGGTGGGATTCAGACCAAGAAAGTCCCCAGGTAAGAGAATAATTTCTTAGTGGTGGCAGCTACCAAGGTATCCTTACAGGTGTTGAGGGATGAGAAACTTCGCAACCTGTTGCAGACTGAACCCTGGATGTGGACAGGTTGTGACACTCAGCTAAATGATTATATCTGTAATTATACAATGGGGTAAATCCAAAGATGTGAATCCAACAATCTGATTGGTTGGCTGGCACCTTTTCAGCATGATAAATCCTCCAGTGTACCCACTGGAAAAGGTGCCGGCCAACCCAAAGCCTGTGCCTAGGTTCAAAAATCACTCCAACGGCAAAACATCAAACAGACTGCCTTGATTTGCATTCGCCGCTTACCGCTAGAGCCACGGGAAATTCAAACAAAATATGCTGTTCATCTAACACATACGGATGAGCTAGAAATGCTAGGGGCAGTGAGAGGATCTCAGATCTAGAAGTGGGTTGCCATCTGGGGACAAGTGACCATCAAACAGTGTGGTTCACGTTAAACTCAGCTACAGAGTCAAGCCATACAAAAGTGAGGGTACTGGACTTTAGGAGGGCTGACTTTGACAAGATGGGAGAGTGCCTCAGAAAAGCACTAGCAAACAGGCTAGAAGGAGGTGTGGAGCAACAATGGGGAATTATCAAAACTGCCATCACAGAGGCAACAAGCCTTTGTGTGAAGCAAATAAACAAATCAAAAGCGAAAGAAAAAGCCACTATGGTTCTCAGAGAGGTGGCTGTGAAAGTCAGGAAGAAAAAGATAGCATTCGGAAGTATAAGGAAACACAGAAGGAGCAGGACAGAGAGCTGTACCAGTTAAGGCAGAAAAGAAGCAGGAGGAAGTCAGAATATCAAAGGCCCAAACTGAGGAAAGATAGCCAACTCAGTTAGAGAGGATAAAACCTTTATAGGTACATCAGCGATGAAAGACAAAGGAGGGATAGTGAGGCTGAATAGAATGAGCGTTGGTGGGCAGAGGGGACAGTGAAAAGCAGGAATACTGAGCGAATATTTCTGCTCAGTATTCTACAAGAGGAGGAAGTGCCTAATCCAATTAACAGAAGCACTCTTGATAGGGGGTCGATCCCAGTCCTTTCACAGAAGAAAGGGTTCTGCAAGAACTCCTAAAACTGAAGGTGGACAAAGCAATGGGTCCTGATGGAATTCACCCCAGAATTCTAAAAGAATTAAGGAAGGAACTAGTGAAACCACTGGCTACTCTTTTTAATAAATCATGGGAGGATGGTGTGGTACCCGAGGACTGGAGGAAGGCGGATGTGATTCCCCTTCACAAAAGTGGGACCAAGACAGAGGCAGGAAACTACAGACCTGTCAGTCTGACCTCTGTGGTAGGGAAAGTGATGGAGTCACTTCTGAAGGAAAGAATAGTTGAGTACCTAGAGGTCAGTGGAGCACAGGATCCAAGGCAGCATGGGTTCACAGTGAGAAGGTCATGTCAGACGAATCCAATAGATTTCTTTGACTGGGTGACCAAAGTAGTAGACCAGGGAGGGGCTGTGGACATGGCCTACCTAGACTTTAGCAAGGCATTTGACACAGTCCCACACAAAAGATTATTAGTCAAATTAACCAGCCTGGGAGTGGGTCCCAGGGTGGTAGCCTGGGTAAAACATTGGCTGGACAACAGGACACAGAAGGTAATTGTAAATGGAGTCCACTCTGAAGAAAGGGCGGTTACCAGTGGGTACACTGAGGGTTCAGTATTGGGTCCAGTCCTTTTAATGTCATCAGTGACATTGCAGAGGGACTGGAAGGAAAAGTATGCCTTTGCAGATGACACAAAGATCTGCAACAGGGTTGATACAAGGAGGCGTGGAAAGGATGAAAAAGGACTTGGCAGGTTGGAGGAATGGTCAGACATATGGCAGCTAGGATTCAATGCAAAAAGTGCAAAATAATGCACCTGGGAAACAAGAACCCAGGGAAGAATATACAATGGGTGGGGAGGTAGTAACAACAACAAAACAGGAAAGGGACCTGGGGTAATCATATCAGATGACCTTAAGGTTAGCAAGCAATGTGAGAAGGCGGTAGGAGGGCGGGGGTATACTGGGATGTATAGGGAGAGGCATCAGCAGCAGAAAACAGGAAGTTGTTATCCCTCTGTACAGACATTTGGTGAGACCCCATCTGGAATACTGTGTCCAGTTTTGGAGACCCCATCTCCGCAGGACATAGACAGGATAGAGGCAGTCAGAGGAGGGCAACTAAAATGGTGCAGGGTCTGCAAGAGAAGCCGTGTGAGGAGAGACTAAAGGAGCTTAATATGTATACCCTTGAGGAAGGAAAGAAGGGAGGGGGACATGATAGAAACTTTCCAAGTACCTCAAGGGAATCAACAAAGTCAAGCGGGTAGCATCTTTCAGAAAAAGAGACTTGCAAGAACAAGGGGACACAATTTAAAGATAGGAGGCGGTTCAGGGGCAATGTGAGGAAGTATTATTTCACAGAGGGGTAGTGGATGCATAGAACAGCCTTCCTGAGGAAGTTGTGGGGTCTAAAACTGTGGGAGAATTCAAGAATGCATGGGACAGACATAAGGCAATTCTTGTGGGGGGCAGGAAGATATAGGCTGTTGGTTAACTAGGATCTGCAGCCTATCCTGTAGGTAGGGAAATGGGCAGACTAGATGGGCCTAGCGGTCCTTATCTGCCGTCAAAGTCTATGTTTGTTTCTATGCTATTCAGTGTCCAAAACGAGCCATCCAACACTAAAATCTTACTTGCACATACAGTTGTAGATCCTCCGTTGGCACCGTGACACTCACACCCGCTTCAAACACGCTGCAGTAAACAACGATCAGTAATTTAACAAAAATGTGTTTTTTAAAAAAAAAAAAAAGCGAAATAAATAATGTTTACCATTTCATAATAGCAATATACCCCAACAGGGAGTGTATACATGGGTGTATTTACCACTTCTGGTGTGGTTAAGTCATTTGGCTGCGCCTGGTGACCGAACCACACCAGCCGAGGTAAATCCACCCATATATCCACTCCCTGTCAGGGTATATTGTTTAAATACAACCCACTTGCACCTGTGCTACATGGGTACAGGTGCAGTCATAACACCTAGATAGCTTTGCTCAAGTTTACTGATCATGTATGAAGGGCCGTGGATAATGGCAGTTTGATGGGTGCTGTATCCGTGGACTTGATGAGAGCCTTTCTCTCTCCTAAGCTGGTCTCCAGGCTGCTATACAAATGGGCTGTACCTCCTGATGCAGATATGTAGGCAAGAACTAAGCTCTGCAGCTGGGGATATCAAGCCCTGCACTTCCTGTTTCCACCAGTTTACTTCCTGCCTTCCAACTAGCAGGTAGTCTGCAGCAGAGCTCTGCCACCATGTGGCAGGGCTGAAGACATCAGACTGTAAGTCACAGAATTTAATTTCTTATTGGGATTGCTGAAGAAACGCAGCACTTTAGAGCACTCCTTTGTGGGTCCCAGTCTCAGCCTTGCAAGCTGCACAGACTGGCCCCACTTTACTGTGGCGTTTTTTTCCTGCTATTCTGGGCTCAACACAGTGTTGATTATAGCATTGGAATTCATCGACTGGTGGATTTCATCCACTGGTGCTATTTTTTCCGGCAGTTGGACATTAATAGCACCTCAGTGCTGTGAGAGGATTCTCTCCTTGTCGACTGCAGTGCCATTTTTCTCCTGTTGAGGGCTGGCTCCCTGACTCTTTCAGCCGCTCGTTGACAGTGGACCTGCAGCTCTAAATCAGCCACTCATCGACGGTCCAGTGCTCTCTCGTTGACGAGTGTGGCAGTCTGCAAGGAGTGTTTCTCAGGACAGTACAGAGCTTCTCAATCATGCTGCAGCCCCCTCAGCCCCCCTTAACACTAAGGGAGCAAGAAAGTATTAACTACTTTGGACAAAGGCAGCAGTTTAAACAGCTTAGCTTTTTGCCTTTAAAGGGCCAGCAACAGTGTTCCATCGGAGCTTCAGCATTCTTCCAGACATCCTTCCATTTTATCAGGAACCCACTGGCGGTGGGTGGGATGCTGAATCAAAGGAGTTAGAGACATTTTCGGTCATGGCCTCAGACAAGCCTGCCTGGGGTGGAAAATGCCAGCGTTGCAAATCCCCTCTTCTAATCACCTTTGCAGGTTCGCTGTTCCTAAAATGTGAGAAGGCAGCATCTGCAACTGGGGAGGATATGGTGGAGACCTCCCATGCCTCGGCTCAGACTGATAGCCAGCAGACAGACAAGTCTGAGCGAGTAGCAGTCACTAGGCCTGAGAGAGCAGCGACCAGCAGGGAGACCCAGCAGTTCGCAACCCCCTCTCTGACCCCAGACCTCATAGACAAGCTAAATAGGGCCTTTGCACTGGACCCTGCATGCTTCGACTGGCAACCACTGGGGTCACCAGGTATGCGACCTCACAAGAAGGTGAAAAGAAAGAGGACCCCATCCTCATCTGAAGAGGGACAGCTGTCCTCACATCACTGTGATGAAAGAAAGAATTCCCGATACAGGACCAGATCCTCGGATGAGGAGGATCAGCATTCCTCACGGCACAAGAGGAAGAAAATATCTCATTCTCAGAGTAGAGCTAGGAGCACCCACAAGGTGCAGCTTCGCAGTGACCATTTCCCAGGCTCCTCAGACTCCAGTTCTTCTTCTCCAGAAGAGGGGGAGCTAGTGGACTCATCCTTAGACTCAGATGACTCCCCGTCCAGAAACTTTGACCTGTAGGACCTACCCTTTTTCATCAAGAGGGTAATAGCTGAAATTCATCTTGATTCTTCCCCAGTGTCTCCAGCACAGCTGAAATGGGCTTTTCGCTTGGCATCTGCCACCAAACCAGCCACAGCCTTCCCTATTCCTCCAGCCATAGAGGACTTGCTAGAGGAGGAATGGCAGGGTCCCAAACGCATCTATCCAGTGCCCCGGTGGATCTCGAAGCTCTTCAAATTTAACAAGAAACAATCTGAAAAGTGGCTAGACTGCCCCAGAATCAACCCTCTGATTTCGAACCTCACCAAGAAGACTGTCATCCCAGCCAAGGGAGGGGCATCACTCAAGGACCCAGTGGACAGGAAAGTGGATGCCTCACTGAAGGAGGCCTTCCAAGCATCAACAACATCTTTCAAGGCGGCAAATGGCAATCATTTTTCGGCTCAAAATGCTCTGTCCTGGGCCTCAGAATTAGCTTTTCAATTCACTGAGGACCCAGAGAAGAACAAGGCTGTTATTTATCAGCTGCAATTAATGGGATTGGCATCAGCTTATGCAGCAGACTTATCAGAGGAGGCGGTCAGGTGCGCCACTCGGACCAGGTTTTATCAAACTTTGGCTCACCGCAACCTCTGGCTTCAGGTCTGGTAAGTAGACACCTCTTCGAAGAGCCATTTGGTAAATGCACCCATGAAGGTAATCTCCTGTTTGGCTCAGCTCTGAAGGAGGTGGTGAAGGAATCATGGGAGACATCTAAGGTGTATATGCCCCAGTCATGAGGCAATAGCAAATCATGGTCCTCAGGCCCCAGCTACAATTTTTGTGACCGAGGTTACAACAAGGGTCAGAACTCTAATTTCTCTGGAAAAAGAACAGGGTTCTCCTTGCGTAAGCAGCGTAACTTCAGAGTAGCTGGATCCTGGTGGCGGTGGTGGCACCAGAGACACCGGGAACAGCAACAAGAAGTCACAATGAAGCTATCCGGGCCCATCCTCGAGTAGGGGGCAGACTTTCATTTTTCTCGAGGAATGGGTCCAAACCACGTCACACAGATGGGTCCTAGATATCATCAGCAAGAGTTATCTAATAGAGTTCGAATCCAAGCCCCCACTACCTCATATGGTGCCCTCCCCTATCTTGGGCAACCTGCCCAAGTGACAGGCTGTGTTACAGACCTTCTTCATGCAGGGCTATCAAGCAAGTTCCCCAACAGAGCTCAACCGGGGTCTACTTCCTATTCTTTATCGTGCCGAAGGCACAGGGAGTATCAGGCCAGTCCTAGATCTCGGGTTCTTGAATCATTTTGTCCGCAGCAGACCCTTCAAGATGGAAATCTTGTCATCAGTCATTGGGGAGTTGCAACAAGGGGATTTTCTGGCATCCATCAATCTGCAAGATGCCTAGTTGCATATTCCCATCCAGGAACAACACAGGCAATCTCAGGTTCCAGTTAGGGGAGCAACACTTCCAATTCAAAAACACTGCCATTCGGGCTTTCTTCAGCCCCAAGGACCTTCTCCAGTGTGCTAGTAGCAGTCATAGCTCACCTTCAGAAATGAAGGATACAACTTTTCCCTTACTTGGATGATATTCTCATCAAGGACCTGCAGCTCGACCAAGCAGTACAAACACTGGCAGAAGTAGTCCGGTGCCTGTCGGAACACAAATTTGTCATCAACAGGAGAAAAAGTTCCCCAATTCCAAGCCAGACCTTGAACCACCTGGGGGCAGACTTCATGACACAAGCCAACAAAGTCTTTCCCCCTGGAAGTGAAGTTCAGGGACCTGCTGAAGCTCATCAGGAAGTTTCATACAGCTCCTCAGTTGCCAGCTCACTCCTTTGTGCAGCTAATTGGGACTCTAGTATCGCTGGTGGATTTAGTCCCTTGGACCCTAGTCCACATGCGGCCCATTCAAGCACACTTGCACAGGCTGTGGTCCCAGTCCAGACAGAGCCAGCACCTAATTCCAATTTCTCAACAGATAAAAACTTTCCTCCATTGGTGGACTCAGAGTTCAAATGTCATGAGGGGTCGCAAGTTGGGCCATCTACACCAGATCAGAATCATGACTGATGCCAGCCTCAGGGCCGGGGGGCTCACTTGCATCAGCTGTCAGCCCAGGGCAAGTGGTCACTGTTAGAAACAAGGTACAGCATAAACGTCCTTGAGATGGGAGCAGTACAACTAGGCCTGATACACTTCGAACAGCAAGTCCTCAATCAGGACATACTGATTCTAATAGACAGTCGAACAATGATGGCATACATCAACCATTAGGGCAGAACAAGGCGCTCGAAAATGCTACGGGAGTCCCTTCTTTCAGTGGGCCAAGCACCACCTGGCAAGCATAAGGGCAGTGTACATTCCAGGACAAGAAAATGTCACAGTAGGCAGGCTCAGTCTCCAAGATGTTCTACCAGGAGAATGGGAGCTGAAGGACAGTGTCTTCCACATCCTAACAGAACAGTGGGGCAATCCTTAGATGGATCTTTTCACCTGCCGGCAAAACTCCAAGATAAAGCAATTCTGCTCCCTGGCCAAGGACAAACTAGCGGTGGCTCAGGACGCCTTTTCACTAGGCTGGGGTCAGTTCGGTCTCCTGTATGCGTTTCTTCCAATACCACTTATATCCAGTGTCCTACACAAAGTGGCTTTGGACCAGGCAGAACTGATTCTAGTCTGTCCCAGATGGCCTTATCGCCCATGGTTCTCGCTTCTCACTTCTCATTCATCTTTCAAGGTGACCACCTCTGATCTTCCAGATCAGCATGGACCTTCTCTATCAGGGTCCTGTACTGCACCCTAGTCTGAGCAACCTCTCCCTCTCGGCCTGGAGGTTGAGTGGGAAACTTTAAAAGAGCTAAGCTACACAGCTCCTGTTATTGAAATGATGGTGAACTCATGTCGTCCCTCTTCATCTAAAGTGTATTACAGAATTTGGAGGAAATTCTTGTTCTGGCTCTAATCACGACACATACAGAGCCAGCCAGTATCATTACCTGTACTACTGCAGTTTCTCCAGGATGGATTTGACAAAGGCCTTCAACCAGCTACCTTACGAGTTAAAGTTTCAGCTCTGGGGGCACTCTTGTTGGAGGATTCGGGAGAGGCATTGGGTTCACATACCCATGTCAGGAGTTTTCTAAGGGCATCAACATTAAAACACCCTCCTGTCAAGCCAACAGGTACCACCTTGGAGGCTTAGTCTGGTTCTCAAAGCTTTGACCAAGGCTTCTTTTGAGCCTCTCAAGGAGACATCCCTCATGCATCATAAAAATGAACGTCGCTTTTCTCATAGCTATTACTTCAACCAGGAGAGTCAGCGAGCTAGGAGCCTTACCCACCAAAGAGCCGCATACTGTGTTTCATCAGGGTTCTATGATGCTCCGAACAGATCCAGGTTTATTTACCAAAAGTGTGTCTCCATTCCATTGCAACCAGAAGCTGATTCTGTCTTCCTTTTGCCAACACCCAAAAAAATGAAAAGGAAAGGGGATTTCACACGCTGGATCCAAGAAGAGCAGTGAAAATGTACATTAAAAGAACAGATTCTATTTGAAAAACTTCCAGTTTAATTCTAACTACAGGTATTGGTAAAAAAGCCTCAAGGGACTCTATAGCCAGATGGATCCGTTCTGTCATCACCTCTGCTTATGATCAGGCTGGAGTAACCTTCTCTGGCCCAGTGAGAGCCCCTTCTACCCAGGCTATGGCAACTTCATGGGAGAACTTCAGAGAAGCATCTCTAGCAGACCTATGCACGGTGGCCACTTGATCATCCATTCACATGTTCACAAAATTCTACAAACTGGACGTGACGGCCTTGGCAGAGGTATCATTTGGCCGCAGAGTTCTCTAGGTGGTGGTGGACCCTTAAGGGCACTTACATTCTTCCCACCCGGCATATCTGAATATGTACTGCTTTTGTATATCCCATTTGTTTGGAAGCCCAGAGACCAGCTTAGGAGAGAGAAAAGGAAATTTAAATACCTGTAAATTTTCTTTCTCTAACGGCTGGTCTCCGGACTTCTGCTTCCCTCCCAGAATGTATAAAGTTGGCCAATTGGCCACAAATGGCTTAATTTTCTTGTTTTTTGTTTCAAAGTTTATATAGTATTGCCACATTTGGACTGCTTTCAGAAGAACTGGTGGAAGTGGAGGGTTTGATATCCCCAGCTGCAGAGTTTAGTTCCTGCCTGCATATCTGCATCAGGAGGTACAGCCCATTTGTATGGAAGCCCGGAGACCAGCCATCAGAGAAAGAAATTTTACAGGTATTTAAATTTTGTTTTGCCCTGGTTGCCCATGACCTGTTACTCTCCAGATTACATTCCTTGGGCTTCTCAATAAATTCTCTTCACTAGTTTCAGAGCTACCTCTCTGGGAGGTCCTGCCAGGTCTGTTTGTGTAATATTGTTTTCAAGTTACAAGAGAGGTCCTCAGGGGTCAGTTTGGGGCCCCTGGCCTTGTTTATTTTCTCTGTTCATCAATACTCATTCTGTCATTTTTTGAATGCACTGTGTATGCTGATGACATAATTCTTTACCGCGCCTCTAAGTCCAGTAATGTTATATCAGCATCCCTAAATGAGGACTTCAAGTCCCTGAAGGAATGGCTTTTAAACCATCAGATCTTGCTCAACTGTAGTAAAACCCAATAAATATTATTTGGATCCCATTCTAGGCTCCAGAAGCTAAGCACTGGTCAGGATATCTTATATCTGCAGGGTGCCCCTGTTGAACAAATGACTAATTTTAATTATTTGGGTATTATATTAGACCCCTATCTCTCCTACACTGGCCATATTGCCTATCTGTAAATTCACCAACACAAAAGTTGAGCACTGCATATGGGCAGAAACACTACCTAACTGCTGAGGCACATCTAGCTATTGCCAACAGCTGTCTACACCCTCTGTTTGACTGTGACTGCTCTGTCTTTTTAAGTGCTGTTTCAAAAGATATAAAGCAGTTATATGTACCCTATAATATTTGCCGATTTGCCTTGCTTGCCCACTTTAGAACCCATCATTGTGATCTATATTGCAATCTCTACCTTAAGCAGCCCCTGAATGTTAGGTGTTTTTATTTTTTAGGCTGCTTAATTGACAAAACACTTCATGACCCAGAAATCTACGTTAGCCAAATTTATTTCCCTTAAGAACATTGCTAAGACCTAAAATCTACTGCTGTGTTGGAGAAGTATTGCTAGTGGGATGTTGGCGCGCATAGGGAAGGGTATCTTCAGCAGGAGGACGGAAGGCGAGAGGGACAGCAAGGTCAGCACCCAGGCTGGGGACTGACCAAACGAGCAGACACGAAAGACCGTTAGGCCTATTCTGCTGGCATTTTAGTATGTTAGTATGTTAGTAAGTGATGTTGTCACTCTGTCGCTCGCTGGTGAGACCCCACCTGGAGTACTGTGCCCAGTTTTGAAGGCTGCTTCTCAGAAAAGACATAGGATAGATGCAGTCCAGAGGAGGGCAGCTCAAATGGTGCAGGGTTTGCATGAGTGGCCTTATAAGGAGAGATAAGGGATCTTAACATGTACATCCTGGAAGAGTGGAGGGTGAGAAGTGACATAATAGAGACCTACAAGTACCTCAAAGGGGTTAACAGGGTGCAGGAGGGGAGTCTGTTTCAGATGAGAAAAGCTCCAGGATCAGGGGTCATGCAATGAAGCTGGAGGTAGAAGTTTAAGAGAGATGTGAGAGGGGGAGGTCAAGATGGCTGCTGTCTGAAACACATGGACAGTGTGGAACTCTGAGTCTGCTAACCAAATAAACCTTTCTGAAGCATTCTAACAGGGAGCAAGCTGGTGAGTGGAAAGCCCAAATCAAACACAAAGCTGAAGAAACAAAAAGTTACTTCTAAAAGTGCTGCAGCCTTCTATGAAGCCGTCAACAACATGCTGCCTAAATAGGCTCCAGCGCAGGCCAAATGGCAGGGGACTCGGCAACAGAATGGAGCAGAAGTCGCAGCTGTGAGTGGTTCGGGAGATACAGCTGGAGATAGCCTCTTTCTGCAAAAGATGCAACATCGAGTCTCATCACTAAATGATAAATTGGGCACCGTACAAATGAACATGACCCAAATATCAAACAAACTGACTGATCTCAACAGAAGGATAACTAACATCGGGCAAGTAGTGAACACAAACGAGGAGTCAGTGGTACCACTGGAGCTGCTTGTTACTAAACACGAGAGAACCATTACTTTTACGGAACAGAAAATCAACCGCCTGGGAAAACCTAAGTAGGAGGGAGAACATAAAAGTGGTGGGAGTACCAGAAGGTATGGAGGGAGATGACCCTGAACAGTTCTTCTCCAAACTGTTCAGGGGCTTCCATGCACCCCAGGAGTATGGCTACATGTCAGTTTGTCACAGGCAATGTGCTCAGCAACAGCTCGCGCCATACTGTCAGCTCCCGTGTCAGTCAGCCCCCTGTACAAATTGTTCCTGGACAATTCACCCCCCCAATAAAAATTTAATAAAATAAACTCCAGGGGGTGTAATTTGGGAGCGAATTGTGTAGGGAGACAATTGATCCTGGAGCTAATAGTCCGGTGTGAGTTGTCATGGAGCAGATTGACTAGGGCGACTTGACTTGTCTTCCAGGGGTATAAGGGGCAGGTAGAGATAGACGGAGCTCACAGAACACTAACTGGCCAGGGCTCTCGGTAATGCGGGTACCCTCATCCTTTAAGCACATATTGTCTGTCAGGACACACTGAAGATTCGGCAGCAAGTCCTAGAGACGCTGGTACTAAAGGCCCCAGGAGTCCCATGCCTGCTGCCTTAAAACGGCATGGTATGAAATCGGCCATTGCAGCAGTTCTTTGTGTGCAGTGTTGGGAGGAGGGCATGTCAGAGTGCCACAGCAAGCGATTCAGAGAGTTGAAATTGAGCTCAGAGCAGAAGAGAAGGGATGCTGCTATGCAAAATTACTGTACATACTCTTATGCCCCTTCTTCGCTATTGACTCCGATTTTAGCTCCGAGTTACTCAGTGTGGAGCTCCAACATCACCCGTCCTCCCAGCACTGCACACAGAGTGTTGCTGGAAGGGGCGATTTCATGGCATGCTGTTTCTTAAAGCTGCAACCGCAGGACACTGCAGTCAGACATCTTGTATCAAGTTGTACTAGAAAACATTGAAAGGGATAATAAAGTGACAAATCTTTTGAACACTGCTTGACCACACTGCAGGCTAATTCAGTATCAGTTAGTAAAGCAGACAGCTTCCAGTAGGAGAATTAATCAAATAGTGACCACAAGGCAGGCTAAATAAAAACCCAAGGCCACACTAACTTTTTTTCTTCTATTTTTACTAAAAGGCCTCACCAACAGAATCCATAAAAGACACTGCTATAATAACCCAACAGATAATCGAAAAGTTGATGCTGTGTGACTGTAATCTGAAGTCTCCCGTCTGCTTGGTGTTAGAACCATAGAACCAATTTTAAATTATGCCACTGTGTTCCCCCACCTGTGGGGCTTGTTTTTGTGTATACATTGATGTTCTCATTCAGTGATTTAGATATTTGTATTTCAAGGTTAATCTGCTAACTGTTAATATTTTATGTTAATGAATGCAATTGAAACTGTAAGAAAAAACATTTCTTGTGGCTTACCTAAAACTGTTATTGGGACAGTGGGGGTGAGATAAAAGTACTACTGTCACAGCCCTTTTAAATCTGCCAGATTGTAGACAGTATAAAAGCACTTGCGCATAGGATAGTTGGATTCTCGTATCAATGTACCTACCTGCAGGTTACTTTTTGAAACTGAATTGTAGGCATTTATGAGTCTGTTTTGAAGACAGGCTTGCTTTCATCAAAGCAACTAAATCTCTATCGTATTAACAATGACATGTACAGTAGTTTACTTCTTGCAACTCAAAAAATACAAAAATTAATAGAAATTGGGCGGGAATGCCACATTCAAGCAACATGAAGTCTTGCTATATTATGACATATGCAGTTTGTCCCAACCTTAGTACTGCTCCGGAGGTGAAAGAGTTAAAGTCCATGCCAGGCATGGAACTTAGAGCTCGAGCTCGGTTGAAAATTCTATTTGTTGTTCTTCAAACTTAAACTGTCAGATTCTTTACTCCGCCTCACTGAACAGTCGCTCCGGAGATTCCTCCTTCTGCTCGGTTCATTTGTCGGTTAAGTATAAAAGTTTTCGTTTTTAACGAGAATTAAACTGCAACCGGTCGGTTCAAGCTCTATCTGTGGTATTGTAAGTACTAGATAGGTTTTACATTTTATTTCTGTGTGGAACTTGTAAACATTTTCATCAGTTCGGTTTGAACGATCAAGTTACTTCTATTACATTACAGTCTTTTAAGTGCGGTTCGGTTCTTATCAGTTCTAAAAAATTGGATTTAATTACGTTTTTCCACGACCATTGACACGGTTGGGAGACCGATAAAGGAGTCTTGCTTGCAGGTTGCCGTAAACAGGCAAGTTTTGGTTGGAGCTGGCACTATGTCTGAAACCCAAAGAAAAACCGGGCCCACTGGGTTTCAGCACTGTGTTGTATGTGGAAGCCTTTGCCAAGGCTGACCCCACCCCACATGTGTTTATTGTCTGGGTTTGACCACCTCAATTCAGACTGCCAGATTTGCAAGGTTTTCCTGCAGCTACCCTGGATAGAGAGTTGGTAGACTCAGGGGCAGGGAGGCCAAAAGTCCACTGACCGGATGGCCAGCCGGTTCGGTTTCAGCGAACGGAGGAGTCCCCTCTGACCAGAGGCGATACTTCCTCGGGCAAAGGAGAGCCGACTCTGAGTCGGTTCCAACAAAGAAATCTAGAAAATCAGCTGGTGTGGAGTCAAAACTTCCCTCTCAACTGCTGAAGAAATAGCTAAAGCAATAAAAATTGTTCAGTCACTCTCCCAGTTCCACCGAACTGCATCATCAGGTAAGCGCTAGTTCGGTCGGGTTCTTCAGTTCAGAGTATTATTTAGAGGAATTTATGAACCAGAGGAGGGGAAGAGAGTATGAGGAGAGTGAATGTGGTTTTGAAAGTTTGATGTGCCCATTGAACGGACATCTTCTCCAGACAGACCCTTCAGGAGTGTCTCCCCTAGGCTTTCTGAGTCCCCTTCTCATTTCATATTTTACAAAAAAGTGGCAGAAACCCTCCAGCTCCCTATGGAGGAAGCTGTGGATGATCAGGAAGAGCCTGATTTTGTAGAAATGATGGATATCCCAGAGTCTAGGAGACTGTCTATTCCTCTGCATAAATCTTTTTGGAAATAGACAGTAAAGATTTCAAAAGCTCCTCACACCATACCTCCTGTTGATAAAAGAATGGACAAAAGGTATGCATTATCAGGCTCTGATACGGAGTTCCTTACACAACAATGCAGCCACGTGGGGGTGGTGCAGGCTGCAGCCTGTGACAAGGCAAATGTTCCCTTAGCCTCTCACCCCCCTGACAAGGGCTCCAGAAAGATAGATGCCATGTCAAAGAAACAGTACATGGCAGCTTCCTTAGGACTCAGACAGGCTAATTATATGGCTTATGTTGCTAGATATCAAAAATCCAGATGGGATACGGTTTTGGCTCTAGCAAAGCAGGTTTCTGGCCAGCTGGCAAAAGAGCTGGAGCAGGTGGCCGCTGATGGTATTGAGGCATCCAAGGTGCAATTCCATGCTGCAGCGGACTCTAATGATGTATCATCCAGAGTCATGGCTACATCTGTGGCTCTCCGTAGAATGGCTTGGCTCAGATGTACTAGCCTGTCACAGGATACCCAGACTAAGGCCATGGATTTCCCTGTTGTGGGCAACTCTCTGTTTGGGGAGCAAACAGAGAATTACATGAAGAAAATGGATGAATATAGGACCACCTATAGGAGTGCACAGGCCAAGGAAAGACAAGTCACTCCCCAAAGGCAGCCTCCCGGGGCAGGGGTAGGCCTTTTCATAGGCCTTTTTACCAAGCCCAGGCTTCCTCTTCAGCTTTTGCACAGAAGGGGTTCTTTAGAGGGAGAGGCAGACGGGGTGCAGGCAGGCCTGCTCGCACCCCTCAGCCTAAAGCCCCTGCCAAACAGGCACCCTGATGGGGTGCCCAGGGCCGATTCTCCACTACCTGTAGGGGGCAGGCTGGCTTACTTTGTCCAGGACTGGGAGTCTCTAACGTCAGACAAGTGGGTCCTGGAAGTAGTAAGCCAGGGACTGGTTCTCAGCTTCGAAAAATTTCCCAAGATGAGACTCAGATCCTTTCCACCTGCAAATCCTTCAGAGGCTCTTGCCCTGGAGGCAGAAGTCTCTACCCTCCTGGCTGTCAGAGCTGTGGAAAGGATTCCACCCCTACACCAAGGCAAAGGGTTGTACTCCAGGTACTTCCTTACCCCCAAAAAAGACAGGAGAATGGCAGCCCATCCTGGATCTCAGGTATCTAAACAAGCAACTTTTAAAACCAAAATTCAAAATGGTGACTCTGGGAATTATTTTACCCTCTTTAAGGCCAGGGGACTGGCTAGTGTCCCTGGACCTCAAGGATGCCTATTTTCATGTTCTCATCAGAAGCTCCCATGAAAGTACCTCAGATTGAACTGCCCTCAGGTCATTACCAGTTCAGAGCAATGCCCTTCGGCCTTACATCTGCCCCAAGGGTATTCACAAAATGCCTGGCAGTAGCAGTTGCCCACTTAAGAAGGCAAAAATTACCATCTTTCCTTACTTGGACGACTGGCCCATAGTAGGCCAGTCCCCAGACCAAGTCAGGTTACACCTTCAAGTGACTCAGCAACTGCTAACTTCTCTAGGTTTCCTTCTCAATCTTCCAAAGTCAGTCCTAGAGCCTGTCCAGCTTCTCACCTTCATAGGTGCAGAACTGAACACAAAAGAAGCCAGAGCCTTCCTTCCTCTGGAAAGGGCAAATACCCTGATTTCTCTGGCTTCCTCCTTCACTCTGCAGGTCTCTTGACCAGCAAGGCACTCTACAGCTCCTGGGACACATGGCTGCCTCGACAGCAGTAGTGCAGGAGCCAGATTTCAGATGAGGGACATCCAGTTCCATTTGAGAGCCTTTTGGTCTCAAAGAAAGGACCCTCTAACCAAATTAATTCCAGTGACTCAAACCCTGATCCATGCCCTTCAGTGGTGGCAGGACCAGGGCAATTTGAGACAGGGGGTCCCCTTTACCCCTCAGTCTCACTCCTTAATCCTTACTACAGATGCATCCCTATTGGGGTGGGGAGCTCACATGGGCGACCTCACCACGCAGGGATTGTGGTCCCCTCAGGAATCTCTGCTCCACATCAATCAGTTGGAACTCAGAGCAGTTTTTCTAGCACTTCAAGCTTTTTCTAGATCTGTTCAGAACAAGGTTATTCAAGTCAGAACAGACAATACCATCACAATGTGGTACATCAACAAGCAAGGGGGCACTCTTGTCTACGGCCTTGTGCACCGAAGCAATGAAATTGTGGTCTCTGGCTTACTCCCTGAACACCTCCCTTGTAGCAGTTCACCTCCCAGGCAAGGACAATGTCCTGGCAGATGCTGTCAGCAGGATTTCCCAAGGCCATCACGAATGGGCTCTGGATCCCCTAGTTCTGGAGGTGGTATTTGCCAGATTGGGCACACCCCAGATAGATCTTTTTGCAGCCCCAGACAATCACCAACTTCCCCTTTTTTGTTGCAGGCCCCCAGTGTTGGGCTCAGTCCCCCTGGATGCCTTCCTTCTCAGTTGGGAAGGGAAGTTTCTCTATGCCTTTCCACCCTTCCCTCTCCTGTTCAAAGTGCTAGTAAAAATCAGGTCTCAATCCTGCAAGATGATTCTGATTGCTCCAGACTGGCCCAGACAGCCCTGGTACCCACTCCTTATGTCCTTAGCAGTCCACCTTCCCCTGTGTCTTCCCAGGAATCACAATCTGTTATCCTGTGCTCGGGGAAGGGTTTGGTACCCGAACCTCAAATCTCTCAATCTCAAGGCCTGGCTCTTGAAGAGTTAGAGTTTGCTGACCTACACCTTTCCCAAGGTGTATTGAATATTCTAAAGGCTTCCAGGAAGCCTTCCACCAGGGCTACTTATAATTCCAAATGGAAGAGATTTTCCATATGGTGCTCTCGGAAGCATACTTCCCCAGAATCTGCTGATGTACCCACAGTCCTGGATTATATGGTTCATTTAAATACTTTAGGGCTGAGACCAGCTACCCTAAAAGTGCACTTGGCAGCCGTGTCTGCTTTCTTGTCAGCAGGTAAGCCCTCTTCTCTTTCAGCTCATCCTGTATTCTCCAGGTTTTCAAGGGTTGCTTCACACCAACCCCATTCAGGATCCTTCCCTGCCTGGAATCTTAATATTTGCATTGCCCAGCTTATGCAACCCCTTTTGAGCCCTTGTCTTCAGCAGAGCTCAAGTACTTGACTTGAAAAATTGTGTTTTGAGTAGCCATCACTTCTGCCAGGCGCATAAGTGAGTTACAAGCATTGTCAGTGGAGCCTGATTTTATCTCCTTTCACAGAGATAAGGTAGTCCTCAGGACTAACCGAAAGTTCTTGCCTAAGGTGGTTTCAGATTTCCACCTTAATCAATCTATATCTCTCCTGTGTACTTCACTGACCATTCCTCTTCTGGTGAGAGGAGGTTGCACAGTTTAGATGTCAAAAGATCACTTAGCTACTACATAGATCGTACCAAAGGTCACAGGTTTAACTCCCTCCAACCGTTCCTCACCTATGGTGAGGTTAGCAAAGGGAAACCTGCCACTAAAAGATCCATTGCCAGCTGGATCGTCTCTTGTATCCAATTCTGCTATGAAAAACTGGGTAAAGTTCCTCCCTCAGGCCTGAGGACTCACTCCACCAGAGGTAACAGCTGCGTCTCTGGCTGCCGCCAGGGACAGCCCTATCCTAGAGATATGTCAAGCAGCTACCTGGAAGACGGTGCACACTTTTACTAAGCATTACTCCTGGACATCCAGGCTAGGAGTGATGCTCGCTTTAAGTACAGCTGTGCTTCAGAGCCTATTTCCTAAGTAGGTTCTGTCCTCCTCCATGGAGGTACTGCTGTGTAGTCTGCATATGTCATAATATAGCAAGACTTCATGTTGTTGAAGAAAAAATTACTCACCTTAGTAATGTTGTTTCTTCTAATGGAGTCTTGCTATATTATGACCTCCCCTACCTGCCCCTCTCAGAACCTACACTCTTGGGGATGTGGGTGGGCAGGGCAGGCGGTAACTTTTTAGATGCCCACCTTGTTTTCACCCTCTTTTTGGGGTGATCTTTGTTATGTTTGTCATTTTGGGTCTCCTGACTTGAGTCTTCATTGTGGCGCCAAAAAATGTGTTTATTAATTAAGTAGTCAGTTGGCTAGTGTAGGTTTACAGCTCACACAGAGTCTTAGTGAGTTTTTGCTAGTAAAGATCTGACAGTTTAAGTTTGAGGAACAACAGATAGAATTTTCAACCGAGCTCGAGCTCTAAGTTCCATGCCTGGCATGGACTTTAACTCTTTCACCTCCGGAGCAGTTCTAAGGTTGGGACAAACTGCATATGTCATAATAAAGCAAGACTCCATTAGAAGAAACAACATTACTAAGGTGAGTAATTTTTTCTTTCTGTGTGTAGGTAGAACATTTATTGATGACAAGTTATGTTTTTACAAAATAAATAACCACATATACGTATTCAAATTGCACACAATTTCATAAAAATACACACAATAATAATTTAAAAAACATAAAAAGAAAGTATCCTTTTTACTATCACTTTTACTTCTACAAACAGTAATTAACATAAGGTTGCCTTTTTGTATCATCAATTCATCTGTCCTGACAACACTTCATGTTCTTAAATGTAATTTGTTTATCCACCCATTTTAGGAATGTTACTACCTTCTCCAGCATTTGTACATAATGTGAGTTTAATAAATATTTCACTATTTCATCCATCGTCGGGTGTTGCTGCCCTATTATCTGTCTCTTAAAATCTTTTTTCTTATAGAAACATAGATTTTGTCGGCAGATAAGGACCGCTTGGCCCACCCAGTCTGCCCATTTCCCTACCTATTGGACAAGCTGCAGATCCTAGTTAACCAGCAGCCTACTTCTTCCTACCCCAACCCCCTAGAATTGTCTTATGACTGTCCCATGCATGCTTGAATTCCACCACTGTTTTTGACTCCACAACCTCCTCCGGAAGGCCGTTCCATGCATCCACAACCCTCTGTGAAAAAATACTTCCTTAAATTACCTCTGAGCCGCCCCCCTTCTATCTTCAAATTGTGCCCCCTTGTTCTTGCACACCTCTTTTTTTGAAAGATGCTACCCTCTTGGACTTTGTTGATTCCCTTGAGATACTTGAAAGTTTCTATCATGTCCCCCCTCTCCCTCCTTTCCTCGAGGCTATACATATTCAGCTCCTTAAGTCTCTCTTCATATGTCTTCCGGTGCAGACCCTGCACCATTTTAGTTGCCCTCCTCTGGAAAGCCTCCATCCTATCTATGTCCTTGCAGAGATTGGGTCTCCAGAACTGCACGATACTCCAGATGGGGTCTCACCAATTGTCTGTACAGAGGGATAATAACTTCCTGTTTTCTACTGGTGATGCCTCTCCTATGCATCCCAGTATCCCCGCTGCCCTCTCACATTGCTTGCCCACCTTTAGGTCATCTGATATGACTACCCCCAGGTCCCTTTCCATTTTTGTTGTTGTTAGTATCTCACCCCCCATTGTGTACTCTTCCCCTGGGTTTTTGTTTCCCAGGTGCATTACCTTGCACTTCTTAGCATTGAATCTAAGCTGCCATACATTTGACCATTCCTCTAACCTTGCCAAGTCCCTTTTCATCCTTTCCACCCCACCTTGTGCATCAACTCTGTTGCAGATCTTGTGTCATCTGCAAAGAGACATACTTTTCCTTCCAGTCCCTCTGCAGTAGCTTATAAAGGACGGTGAAAAGGACTGGTCCTAATACTGAACCCTGCGGTACCCCACTAGTAACCCCCCTTTCTTCAGAGTGGACTCCATTTACTATTACTCTCTGTGTCCTATTCTCCAGCCAATTCTTTACCCAGGCTGTCATCTTGAGACCCACTCCCAGGCTGGCTAACTTGTATATTAATCTTTTGTGTGGGACTGTGTCAAATGCCTTGCTAAAGTCTAGGTAGGCCATGTCCACAGCCCTTCCCTGATCTACTACTTTGGTCTCCCAGTCAAAGAAATCTGTCAGATTTGTCTGGCATGACCTTCCCGCTGTGAATCCATGCTGCCTTGGGTCCTGAGCCCCTCTAGATACTCAACAATTCTTTCCTTCAGAAGTGATTCCATCATTTTCCCTACCACTGAGGTTAAACTAACACATATATCTTCATATAAGGGGCACATGAGTAATATATGTTTGTCATCTTGGCCTATATTGCATTGGCACCTACCACTGGAGCTGGTCCACCCCCATTAATGATTGCCTCCATACATTCTCTCTTACAATATTCAAAAAGCTATTTTATGAATTTGTCTTCTCTTTGGAGGTTTGATTTGGGTTTAATATTTTTCAGACTTAAGTGAGAGCCAAGACTAGACAGGTTGTACTTGGCTCCTCAGCTTCTGCAAAACCACAAATTTTTGCCTATAAAACTTAAAAATTTGAAACATTAAACCTGATTTTACTACAGATTTCGACCCAGCAGATCCAACACATCTGACTGATGCTAAACTAGACGGTGGGGCGGGGGAGCAGTGGGAGGACAGAGTTCTAAATCTATATCCTCTAATCAGCTAACCACACAGCAGCCAGGCCCAAGACAGGCCGACACACCTAAGGACTCCAAATGGGGCTGATGACCATTCAATGAGAACGCAAGCAACGGTGGCCCAACTTGCGACGGAAAATTCCCACATTCGGACCCATTTGGAAACCCTAGAGAACTCCGCCAGAGCCACAGATATTCGTCTGGTAGGCTTACCCGAAGGTACGGAGGGACAGAACCTCTCAACTTTCCTGAGACACTGGCTTACAGAGTCATTACCTGAGGATGTGGAAGTCGATTTCACAGATCTAAGGAAAGCTTATCGTGTGAATTTCTGAACTCGCTAGCTGAACCTGGAGACTCCGCGCACTATCCTGATCGCAGCAGTGGGAGTTGAGGTGCGGGATCGGTTACTGAACTTGGCTAAACTACATCATCTGCTTCAATATGAGGGAACTGATATTCGCTTGTTTTTTCAGATTGGTCTTTCGCGCCCAGAAACCGCAGAAAATTATTTGACCCCTTAAGGCAGCAGTTGAGGGCCTTGGGAGTGGCTCACACACTCCTTGCCCCGGCAAGACTCTGGATTACATATGGGGGGAAATAGTTTCAATTTACAGATCTCAAAGAAGCAAATAAAAGAATAGATAAAATCATGGTTGAATTTCGTGCAGCAGACCCAGATCCCCAGAGAGGTGGAACTGGACTCAGCGACTGATCCATAAAATTAAGGTGAATTTTTGTGGTCCGTTTACTCGTTGAAGCTGCCGTCATTGGAAAACCCTGACCCAGCAGTTACAACATTGACTGTTACCAGTTTGTTTATTTGTAGTATGACTCTGCTAAAATCTAATCCTTGGGTTTATTAACTGGGTTCAGTACTCTAAGGGACAGGTATTGAGTTAATGTGTTTATGATTTAAAAAGTTCTGCTTATTATACAGCATGAGATTATATACTATCTTACAATTTTTTGACTCAGGAAAGTATCACTTTTATAGTGTAGGGCTCATTTAGAGGTAATCTTATTCACCAGTACGACACTGTTGAGAATTGCTGTCTGTTCGGAAGCGGGAAACTTTTCTCGCAGCAGCGTGTTAGAAGGGATCTAGTTCACAGTCCAAGTCTGTGGTGTACTGTATGTTCATGACTCTTAATTGGTATGAGTTGTGGGGGATTAAGGAGAAATGATAGCAAAATAATTATTCTTCCCTTAATATAAGACTAGGTACATGGAATCAGTGACTTAAGTTGTGTCACATTAGATGTATGCTGGTTATTTTCTGAGTAGTTTTATTCCACTCGTCATAGCTTTGTGAGCATATCTGAAGTATTATAGGATGTTTTATCTATGTTGATTGCGCCCATATGTGGTATCAAATGTAAGAGATTACTAAATATGGGTGCTAACACGATGCTGTATTGTTTATATCTGGAATCTATTATTGTATGTATTACTGATTTTCAGTGTCTTGCAAAAGAAAGCTTAATAAAAATAAAGTTAAAAAAATATATATTTTTCAAACTTAAATACCTTTTTATTTTATGCCAACCATTTGCTTATATTATAATTTGCACATAATTCTGAATCATTCTTTTGTGCTATATCTTTTGTTCCATTTTAATATAAAATCTCTTCAAGAGGTTTAATTAGTGTATCCATTATATAGTGTAATAAACCATATGATTTTATTATATTTTCAACAGTTTTTGTAGAGGGGAAGATTTTGTCTCTAGTCTGTTGCTTCATCAAGACACATTCGGGGTAACCTTTGACCCCCATATTAAACACATTAATCCAATATGTGGCCGCTCTTTGTTGAGTAAAACTTTTTAATGAAGGTTGTCCTAGTTGAGCATGTAATAAAGCTGAAGTAGCCCCATGACTTTTTTCATAGAAAGCGTTAATCTTTCTATATTATTCATGCTATCCGCTCCCCAAATTTCACATCCATATATGTGTGCCCTAATTTTAGCATTGGTAACCCTGATGCAGCCATCCAATGAGTCCCCCCCCCCCTGTATTTGTAGGCAAAGTTAGAAATTGCTGGAATAGATTTCTTAGACTTTTTGTTTCTATGTCTTTAATGTGTGACTTCCAAGATAAATTGCTAACACCTAAGTATTTCAATTCTGAAACATGCTCTGTTATTTCATTTTGTATTCTTATAGGTTGTTTCATTTTGTCATTGTGACCCAAAATCAGTATCTTTGTTTTTTTTTTTTATATAATTTATTGTAAGGTCCCCCTCTTTACATTTGTTTTAAAATTCAATGACAAGTCTTTTGATATCCAGCATGTTGTTTAAGCTGAGTGGCAATCATAACACTAGGGGGCGCAGTCTTAAGCTGGATGGTGGGATGTTTGGGGGGAGGTCAGGAAGCACTTCCTCACAGAGAGAGTGGGGGAGACTTGGAATGCACTGCCGGAAGAGGTCTTCTAGTGGAAGACAGTGGGCAGCTTTAAGAGAGGCTGGGATAGGCATGGGGGAAAGTAAGGATCATGGGTGGGGAGGATGAGAGGAGTGGGGAGGAAGGGCAGGGATATTAGCTCAAGCTGTGGACCCTGCAATACGAGCAGACTTGATAGACCAAATGGCCTTCTTCTACTGGCTTCTTCATATGTTCGTATACTGCTGGACATCAGTACCACATCATCAGTGAAGGCTAAATAAGGGCACCCTCTATTTCCAGTTTTGGGCATATGAAATTCCTCCTTATACATTTGAATTAAGATTGGATTTAAAAAGAGATTAAATAAAATTGGTGACAGCATGCACCCTTGTCTAACTCTTCTGTTATTTTGAATTTTTTTCAGTCTGGTTCCCTTCACTATTATAACGTATCTAAGACATGTTATTTCTATATAACATACAGTAATTAAATGCCCCAGCATGGCCTTATCAATTCCATTGTCATCTAAGGTTTACCATAATAGTTGTCAATTAATACTGTCAAAAGCTGATGTAAAATCGATAAATACACAGTAGAATTTCTGGTTTTTAACCTTGGTGTATTTATATGTTAAATTAACTCAAATAAAGCATTGATCTGTAGTTGAATGCTGTGGTAGAAATCCTGCCTGTGCTTCATCTATTAATTTGTTTGTCTGTACCCACTGTAGGATTCTATTTAATATTCTTGTGAAAATATTTTGTGAGTTAACAATTAAACTTATTGGCCTGTAACACACATAGGATCTGATCTGTCGCCTTTTTTGAATAAGGGGACAACTGTAGCCATTCTTCAGGATTCTGGGATGAGTCCAGTTTTGTTAATATAATTAAATAACTTTTTTAAGATTAATCTCCATTTATCCCAAGTATTAATTATTGCACCTGTTGGGACACCGTCTGGCCCTGGTGCCTTATATTTTGTGAATGCTGTACTGGCTGTATCTATTTCAACACAGTCTAGCTCCTTTTCTAGTGGGAATGGTGGAATACCAGTGCTTTCTCCCCGTCAGGCTATTTTGACCTACATTCAGTTGCTGCAGGTTTGCTGGATACTGAGTAAGCATGCCTCCAGGTTGCTGATGCCATTTATAGTGTTACTCTACTGTTCCTGTTAGGAAGTTGTATTGCTGCTAGTATTGTAATGTTGGTAACGTTACTGCTGCTTGTCAGTGTCTGCTTTACAATAAGTTTTAATAGGGACCTTATATGTGTTAGTTCCTACTAGGGGTTGTAATGTTAGTTCTGATAAAATGATAGTTTTAATTTCGAGTAGAACATATATGAGCCTGAATGTAGGTAAAAAAAAAACCAAAAAAAAACAGCCTGACGGGGAGAAAACATTGGGCTGGCTAAATTAGAAACTACTAGTAAGGTTTCAAAACAGCATTACTTATCCCACCTCCATTGACAAGGAGATGGAATCATTGTTTTAAAGTGCCATCCTTAGATATCGTTTCAATTGAATGATAGGTGTGAATGATCTAAGCATTTCACTACATTAGAAACATATTCAGTCTGCAAACCTCACAACAGTGTGCTATGACCCAGCATCTAGCAACCCTGGAAAAAAAGGACCTCAACAAAAAGCCCCCCCCCCAAAAAAACAATTGTCAGCTTTGTTACAAAACCTGAAACACACACAGTTTTTAATACAATGTTTTTTGAGTGGTACTGCCTGTTTTACGTGTGAAAACCATTGCACATGATCTTTGGAACTTTGGAGACACAGGTCGTATAAGCTTGCTGACGTGGTACTAGACTGACAGTTCCTGAGATAACATCATCAGCAGCTCTTCACTGACACAAGCTTTTTTCAACAGGTAGTGAAATCAGGGTTACAAAATAGCTCATACCTTTAAAATGAAGTAACATAGCCCAGTGCCACTGAGGGTTGAGGCGCTGGACGCCACACCTCGCACCACGCCGTCGACCCAGGTTTGGGCGCGAGCTTGGGCCACCGGAGGTCGGCCAGGGAAGGGTTGAGGATGAGTGCCTTCTGGTGCTCTCCTCCCGGGTAGTATGGGGTGGGTTGTCCCGGCTTGCTGGTGACCCCCGATGGAGGCTGGAGGCACTACAGCAGCCAGGACATGCATGCATCTAGTGTGGACGACGCTGGCAGGGTTGCTGTGCACCACAGCGTTGACGTGCACCACGCAGGGAGGGAGTGGGAGGGCTCATAGAACAAGGAAACCAACAGCGCCATGGACAGGCAACGGCACCTGTCCCCCATGCCCCTCGCCAGGCCAACCCCGACTAGCCTTCCAGGTCCTCCATTCCCCAGACCTTCCCCGAGCCAGAGTCTGACTACTAAGCACGCCCAAGAGGAGAGGGTGACCCACCCTGGGCAGGTCAAACCGGGGGTACTGGCTATGGGGGAGGGGGAGGAGAGAGGAGGTTCAGTTCGGGGAGGCTTCAGGCTGAGCATGTAACAGGGCTAGGTTGCCTGAGAGAGGCTCCATGGTGCCGCGACCGGAGGGAAAAAGAGTGGTTAAAAAAAAAAAAAAAAATGAAGTAACGTAGAAATCTAGTTTTTGGTGTGAGATTTACTGAGGGTATGCTTATTATAATTCTGCAATGTAGCAGAAGTTGGGTCAGTTGTTCTTTAAAGCAGCAGTACTAGATAATCAGGATGTGATGATCAGAATTCTGCTTTTTGGCTAGCAACATGCAGCCATAGTTCTGGTTTCCATATCTGTAAATATTTTGTTCTAGTGATCTTTCATTTTTTAAATATTTAAAATATATCCTTTGTTGTGGATCCACAGTAAATATGGCTGCTATCTAATTTGCAGCCGAACTCCCTCCTCACGTTGCATCATGTCTTTTGTTTACTTTCATGGGACCCTGTGCTGCATGTTCCCACTGTCCCTGTGTAGTGCTGTGAATCATGCGCATGTGCAGTTGGCAGCAGAGGGTTCCAGTTCAACATGGCGGGTGGGAGAATTGCAAACAAAAACAAAGAAAAATAGAGCAAATTATGGAGTGATAGTACAGCAAAAACAAGAAAGATTACCAGGCAAGTGCTCAACAGAGAACAGGAAACAAACTGTTGCAAAAGAGCTGTTTTTTTTTTTTAATCTAATATTGCTGCTCTAAGGTCATCGGCTCAGGGCTGCAGCTATGAATTTTGGGGCCCCAGACAAGTCACTTGAAATGGGCACACGTTTCCCAAACCAGCTAATGCCAGGAGTAATGCCAACTCCCCAGGTGGGCCCCTCTTGAGCTTAGGGCCCTGGACAACTTCCCCACTTCCCCCCCATTACTGCGGCCCTGCATCAGCTAACACTGTTATTCCCTGGTGGGCTTATCATCTGTGTGTTCTTCCTTACAGCACCTGTGTTTGGATTATGCTGAATATGTAATAGCTGCAAGTAGTTGTGTGTGTCTGTATGTCATGTCTGTCGTCAAAGTTCATCAAGTAAATATTGAGGAGCACTAAAATGCACCACACCATTTCTTTGACCAAATCCATCTACCCAGGGGGGTCCGCTGCTGTTTTCTGAACTTAAAGTTCACTGAAACAGCACTTGTGGCAACAAAATCATTTACACCAATGTATCCATTACAAGATGCAGTTTTAATAGTGCTCAAACTGATAGCCCTTGCCTCAGTGCTTCAGCTGCTAAGCCTTCATCAGGGGGCATGGGAGGAAGAGTCAGAGTCAGACATACATTTAAATAACCCCCAAACCATGACATCATAACGCAGGTGTACACAATTAATATATGAGAAATGAGTAAAAAACAAATTGACCAAAAAAGGGTTACATCTTTTGCAAAAGTAAACTATGCATTATCGTAAGCATTTGTATTTCATTTTAATCAGTTTTACTCAGTCAGTCGGGGGGTGATGGGGCCAATGGGGGTGGCCTAGACCAGGAAGCTGCACCAGCATGCCCACTCGCAGTCTGGGGAATTTTTGCCAAACCACACATGACTAATTTAAATGGGGAGCTAAAATGCAGAATGGCACTGGCTTTCTTAGAAATTAAATGTCTGTGCTGCCCCATCTGTAGATGTTTGTTGAGGGGGCCATCACGCTAGGGGGAAAGGAGTAAACCACCAAATAATGAGAGTGGTAGGAAAGGCACCAGAAAGAAAGCTACATAATGCTCATAAAATATTATGTTATGAGTTGAAGGGTTTGATCGGATGGGAACTGTCACGGCCAGTCCTAGACAAGAGGCCACACAGTACATAGTTTAAGAACTTCAGTATACACCGTTTCGGTGATAACCTGTAGAACAGGGTGGAAGTTATTTAAGGAAAGCTGATTGGGCAGGTGGTATTTCTCCCAGCCCTCCCTCAGAACATTCACATCTCATACACAGATATTTAGATCCACCAGTTATTTGGAAAGTGGATCAATATTTTCTGTAAATGTTACTTAATTTTGCTGTTCTGCTTTTGTTGTTTAATGTCTTTGTTCGAAGAGTATAGGTAAAGGGTCAGATCTGGTACAGTCATGAAAATGTGGGATGCAGCACAGTTATGGGGGACTCTTGTTAAAAGGTGGAGGACACAGAGCAGAAGTTGCAGCGTTACCCAGCAGAGAGAGTAGCATATAAATATTGTCTTGGAGGTGTTACTGAATGTAGCAACTTGGAATGTAAAGGGCATGAATGAGCCCATTAAATGAAAAAAGGTCCTGAGGTACTTCAGAACCCACCACATTGAAGTTGTATTTCTCCAGGAGACCCAACTGACTGACCTGGAAAATGCGAAATTGAAACGGTAATGGGTGAGGCAGGTGTACTTTGCATCCTATACATCCCATGCGAGAGAGGTGGCACTTGTGGTACATAGATGAGTGCCACTACAAGTTCAGAAAACACAGATCCAGAAGTGCTGCATCTGTTGTAAAAGTAGTCCACATGAAGCCTTGGTGAGAAAGTTACTTTTTTCAATTATCCAAAAAGTAATGATCCAAAAAGTAAATTTATTTTAATGCCATCTAGATGGAGTTCCAGTATGTGATCAGTGTACTGCACTTCAGGCAGTTTAGAGTATCTCAGTGTCTTTCAGGTGAATTCTCTCTACTGAGACCTTTTTTCCTAAACCCTTGCCCTCAGGAATTTATATATTTTTGTCCACTGGCCCCACTAATATTTATTGATCCAGCCGGTCTTATTGAAATATTACCTCCTACAATAAAAGTCAGAAGGGTTAATTAAAGTAAAATTTACTAGCCTGATGCAGAATCTTACTAGAAATGGTCAGTGGTCCAGCATTAAATTCAGACTCCAGGTTTCAAGGTAACTTGGAAATATAGAACAGTGTTTGTGGTGATGGGGGGGGTAAGGATGTATTTCTTTGGCCCCCCTGTATACACTGTACTCATGCATAAGTTGATTTAAGTAAGGTTTAGAGCACTGGTATCAAAACAAAAGTAGTAGTATAGTGTGCAGTAGAGGACTGTGGTAAAAGACAATTTGGGATGGCAAGGCTGATGACTAAAAATACAGGGCAGTGGTAAATCAATATTGGGTGGTGGTAAAAAAAATACAGGGTGATGGTAAAAAAAAAAAAAAAAAAAAGGAAGGTGGCCCACCACTTGAAAACAATGAATGGGGAACACAAGACTCTGTTCAACTATGGCATGAAAGCAGCATTTGCTTGTTGCTTGAACTTCAGTATTTTGGGGCTGATAAAGGGGTCTGATGGTTATTAAAGAGCTGGTTGCACCAAAAAATACCTGGCAGAATATGTTAGTAATTTTAAAACAGTCCCTTGTAACTCTGTATTTCTTAAATGTTTCGGAGTGCTCGTTAGAGTTATTTTTTCTAACCTAATAGTATTGGGTGGGATATAAAAAGCAGTGCTGTACCTGGAAGCAGACATATCTAGTTGTTCATTGAGAATATCTCCTTCGTTAGGTCACACTTTTGGAACTTAAAGCTATTAGCATCAGGACCACACGGAAACTGTGAGCTTGCCAGGGGCCACCCACAATGACGTGCAGCGTCTATATATATATATATATATATATATAGTGTGAGAGGCCCTATCATTCCTCGGTTCTTTCTCCTGCCATCAGTCATCCTCATCGGACCTGCTGAAGGAAACAACATTGAACAAGTTGTTGCCCTTTGTTATTTTTTATTTTCTAAAGTTTATTATAAAATGGATAGGGAAGTTATGGCATGCTGATTGGCCAACAGGGTTAGGAACCCAGTGCCTTATGGGGTGACAGCCACTAGCTTGGGAATCTTTCTGGCAACCAGGACGCAGCATACTTAAATATTTATGCCTCCCAGAAACTTTTTTTATTTTTTTTGGGGGGGGGGATTTCTGTCAGTCATGTTTGTAAGGTTTAAAATAAAAAAAAAAAAGAGTCCCACTTGCCAGTACTTCAAAAATGACAAGAAAATGTTAATAACCCCTCACTTTTAGCCCCCAACTCGCACACAGGTAACAATTAAAAGAAAATGTTAACATTTTCATTTTCAACCTTTTAAAACCTATTTTCTTAGCTGGCCCAGTGGCATGGAGGGCTGAGGCATCCGTGCCTTACCTACTGCCACGCCGGTGACCCATGTTCGTGGTGTGAGCAGGTTGTCAGGGGTCAGCCAGAGAAGGAGAGGATTGAGCGTCCAGAGGACAGCTCTCCTCTCCTGGGGAGGGGCGGGGATGAAGTCCACTGCTTGCCTGTCGCCTAGCATCGGCTGGGGGATGGCACAGTGGACCCATACGAAGGGGTGGATGCGGGGAAGATGCCCGGCGTATAAAAATGCAGAAGTGTGGCGCTCCAGCCATTGGCTATTGCACGCCTCCGCTTCCACACTCAAGTATCGGGCGAAACAAGGAAATACCCCAACTGACGAGATGATGCCGACCTCACAGGCGCTGCACCTGGCTAGCTGGCACCTAACTAGACATCCAGAGGTGAGTCCAGTAGATGCTGGCGTGATGGGTCTTTGGGGGCTGGTCGGGAAGCGGGAGGAAGATAGAAGATAAAAAAATATATATATATTTTCTTGCCTTGTTTAACAAGGCCTGTAATTTTCGACCCCAATTTTCTCCTCTTGCAGTTTGCTTTTGCTAAATTGCGCCTCTGCAGTCTCTCCCCCTGTCATCTTTTAACACAAGAAACTGTTTACAATATATAGGTCCCTAACACAGAAGCAACCCCACCCACAAACAGGAAACAAAATCAACTGCAGTCTCACTCTGTTATGCCGCTCCTCATCCCCACCCCATTTACAAGTATACCCTCCTACGAACTCATGCTCTATCCATTGAAGTTTTACTGCTTATGTATGCTGCAAGTGAATGTTTGCATCCTGTATGTATATAACCCTTTCTGCAAACTATTGCACATATTGTAAATTGCATATTCTGTAAAATGTTGTATCATACCCCTGCCTGTGCAGTCACACCCAGGTCGTGCCTGAAAAAGGCACTTGTTGCCAGTGCACTTACCCACTACCCAGTTACCAAAGTTAAAATAAATAAATCCCCAGTCCTGCAGCGTATATCATGTTTCTGTCTCTCGCTGATGAAATTGTAGCCACAAAACAATTATCTTTAGTGCTACACATTCCGAGGTCTGCTGGAGGCTATGTGGTAGTATTGTCTCCCATTTTGATATCTTCTGGGATTGCCCCATCATAATTCCCTTCTGGCAAGAAGTTCACGATTGTATGCAGCAGCTGTTTACTTCCAGATGCCCTTCACCTTTACAGACTTTGTCCTGGGCTTCCCAGATCTCCTTCAGGGACCTGTGAAAAAAAGTTAAATTAAATCAAATATTATGTGTAGCTGTGCTTAGATGTCTAACATTAAATGGGTTATCTCCCCGCCCTTCCACACTTGACGAGTAGAAACAAAAAGTCTCCGAAATTGAAACTGTGGAACACAAAACCATTGTGCCTCGCCTGTGTTTGCCTATGAGTAATCTGTAGGAGGCACTCCTCCACGGGCTACTACCCTTGCCTGTCTTCCTAAAAACAGGTTGATGGGCCTCGGTTTCAAATTGGCAAGTACCGGAGTGTCCCTACCCTCAGTAAACACAATAGTTTGGTGCCTCCACCCAGAGTATGGTTTGCGTGGGTATTCAGACTGGTACAGCCCTCTGGGAAGCTATAACCACCCACAATCCCACCTAGTGACCAAGTACCTATGAATTGACAATAACCATTAGCATTATTCAATAGACTGTTTGCAACAAGCATTAATAATATGCTCACAGTCCCACTTACCAGCAGGGTCTCTGGTCCTGGTGTACACCGTGCAACCCTCTGTAAAGGCAGTTTTCTAATACAGCATGCACTTTCAATACAGTCAGTAAAGAGCCTATCACCTTAAGTCAAGTAATAATATGCTCACAAGCTAGGTTCAAAGTAACACAGTAAATCAGGTTTATTAAATGGAACATGAACAAGGAGGGGGAGCAAATCTACACAAATGATTACTATTCTGGATTGTGCCAGGTAATTTAACACACAGTTAATTTAGTCCCTTTGTTAAACAGTCTCGCAACTACTGGGTACCCAGAATGTAATGCTGGCTGGCCAGAATCGGTGCCCGGTGTTGCCTGCGTTGCAGCTGTTTTTTGGGGCCTATGATAAAAAGAACTGTCAAAATTGACAGTGCACAACAGAATAAAGGATTTGTAACTGTGGCCATTTGGTCTAGTCTATTGGAACACTTGAACATTTGCAAAATAAAATCAGGTGGTACCATTTATAATCAAACACATTTGTTGCAGGGGAGCTACCCTGGATTTACTCACTGTTCCCAACGAATTGATGAAGGCCTGGCGAAATAAAGACCACTGGCTTGGATTTGCCTTGCTTGGGGAAACTGGGCTGACACGGCTCACCTCCGCTTCACGGCCTTTCTCAGTAAGTGGCCGAAATCTGCGTTGATCTGCTGCGCAGGGGCTGAATCCCCAGAATGTCTCTCTTGCCAAAGAAACAGAAACATGCGACAAAGGCCAAATTTGCAAAGGCCCGCAAGTAGTAAAGTGTCTTTGGACAGATTCAGTTCTTTTGCTGGTGACACATCCAGCTGGTAGGCAGATTTGTGGCTGCATGAGGCTGGTTCCCTTTTTGGCAAAACAGGAGTTCCTGGGTAACAGTCTACTCACACAATCAGCAGGCCTATGCACTTTCAACTGAAGACACACTAGCCTCTCTGTTTTCTTCTCTCTTGGTTCTCTGCCCGGTTGCAGTTTCAGCTGCCTTGCTGAGCAGCCCTCTTAACCTGCAGAAAGGCAGTTATTATTGAGCTTGATCCCTTTTTGGGATCGAAGTGGACCTCAGGAGATGACTGCAGGCCTATACTGCTTAGGTCCCCACAGAACTTAGATGCTCCTCTCTGTTCGAACACTCAAGCTGCACTGCCCCACTGTTTGAAAACAGTTCTTGGATTACTCTGTTTTTCCTGCAATCCAGTTGGCTAGGGGAGCTGTCAGTCACAGTCTTATGCTCCCATTGGCTCCTTTAGGCACCAAACACTAGAGTTCATAGTTTTTCCCACAAGGCACCTGAGCTAAGGACCCCTTGAGGTCCCCTGTGTCCCAGTTGGCCAAAACATGGGAAGTCCCGGACCATATATGGTGGCTTCTATTGGGAAATGCATGCTGCAAAGAAGAAGGCAGGTTACATAGTGGTCTCTATCTCAAAAACAGTAAAGAATTAAAAGTAAATATTTACAGTACCATGTAAGGCTCCCTCTGCTTTGTTAGTGACAGCAAAGTGGGACAGAATAGGGGAATGCCTGGCTAGTCATGAGCTCTGGAACACTCTGACCCAGCCCAGGCCATTCACAGTATACACTGGCTGTGGCATTTAAAGGGACAGTGCGGAGACGCATCATGGTACTGTCATGTAGATCAATAAAAGGACATCATCGGGAATGGACCCGGGTCGTCGGAGGGCCGTCTGATCCAGCAGGCAGGGCGGACGCTGGACATCATTGCACGTCCCCGCCTCTCAGAAAAAACACAAAAAGCATTGCCTGTCCATCTCTGTGAAGCCCTGCCCTGGGCTTCAATTAACCTCCTGAGCTGGGCTCCCCCGACTAGTTCTAGTTTTGCGGCACCGATTGGGGAATGGTGCCATGACACCACCCTCTAGGGGGCAAGTCAGGGGTGACTGGGGGAGTCACCTGCAATATGGGAGGTGGAAGCCGAGGGTGCCTAGACCAGGGCTGAAATCGCTGACGACCAGTGCAGCAACATAAATAGAAAATTAAAAAAAAAAAAGGACACCAACACCCATGAATTTATAATTTCTGAGAGACGTCTGCCCGGCAGTAGGCATTAGCAGAGCCCAGGGAGATACTTAAGGTAAGCCACCGATTTGGGGGTTACATACATGTTTAGATCTGTGGCAACCCTGACATCAATTTGGACTCTCTGGTAACTCCACAATATAAAATATTAATTTCTATTTATAGCTTATTGCTCTTCTTCAACATTTTCACAATTGAAATCTTTATTCACTGGTCAACATGCCACGGGACGATGATCCTCCTGATAACATATCCCATCAATCCCCTTCTGATGTATTTTTCTCCTAGGTAACCATAAAATTGACCATAAAAAAAAAAGTCAAAGATCCATAACCACTGTAACAAGTCTATCTTTAAATGACAAACACAAGGAATAAGGTATAACATAAACAGTAATTATAATAGTAACTTGCAGACCTGCCCTCCAAAACCAAAAGTACCTAAAGAATCAGGATTTCATACAGTTAAGATTCAAGGTGATGCCAGTCAATGGCTGTGAAAGCAAGCAAGCATAAGTAGAATAAATGGGGCACAAAGACTCAACCAGTAAAAACAAATTAGTGTGTACTTTTCGGGCCTTTTTCACAACATGTGAACTTGTGAGATTTGCCAGAGTTTCAGCCCAGCTACAAGGCGATGCCATAAGAAAGCTCTAGAAAATTTCCTTGCCTTAAAGAGGACAGGAAATAATTTCTAACCAGCAGCTGTTTATAAAGTTCTTATTTTCAGAAATGACCTACATTCACCTAAATTTTCAATATGTAACTGTACTTGGCTAAAAAGTGATATAAAAAGCTTTATTTTGCACCATCTTATTTTTATGGGCAGCATTCTGTTACAGTTCTCTTCATGGAACCAATAATTTGGAGTTTTAACTATGTCATGGTTTGTGCACAGAACTCTAAACAGGGTTCTGATAGGTCAGCAGCTCATTATTAGCATTCTGTACGCAAATCATAACATAGTAAAAACTCCACATAAGTGATTCCATGAAGAGAACTGTAACAGAATGCTGCCCATAAAAACAGAAGAATGCATACTACAGTTTTACTGATCCCTTTTTATTCAGGTAAAGTTAAATATGAATACTTCAGGAGAATGTATGTCGTTTTTGAGAATAAAAACTTTATAAACAGCTGCCAACTAGCACAAATTTCCTGTCCCCTTTAAAAGCGTTGAAAGCCATGGAGAGGGAAAAAGGCTTAAAGTGTGCTTCTCCATCACCATTGTCCGAGAAACGGTCAACAAAATCGGAGGACAAGGAAAAGACATTGTCTCTGGCCTCCTCATCATCCGACCATAAGCACAAACATAAAGACACAGATAAGTCTGCTTCACCGGCGAGGTCCCAGTTACCACTGAGAACAGGTGCATCCTCGTCAACATCCTCTCCGGTGGCATCAACAGAAGTCCTCTCAGACCTTCATTGAAGACACGTAGGTTGGGGCACGGTTCTGGGGCTGCAGTACCTGCTATGAAAGATCTGACACCATTGTCATCTGGCTCTGGCCCTTAGATGCAGGTAGTCCTGAACACTTTTCAGGGTGCCATCACCTCCCAGGCTGTGCTGGCGTCGTCTGAAATAATTGAATGTATTCTGCCAGGGTTGCCATTGCAAGCAGTTGTTCCAACGGGGCCGTCTGCTATGTGACCTCCATCGATGGATTCAGTAGCATGCCACAGACTCCTGCTTCTCAGCTGCTGCCAGCGTCACTGGCTCCTTTAGCGGCTCCTATCATTCATGATAATGATGGTGACATGTAATATAATCCTGACCTCATGGGTTTAGAGAATGATTTAGAGAAGGAATATGAAGGTGAGGAACAGTTTGAGAGAAACCCTTCCCTTACTCTACTCTCTTGTCCTGTAGTGAGGACTCAGTGGCGTATACCCTGAGGTCTTCTCCTAAGGACACCTCTTCCCAGGCCACGATGCAGCAAATGCAGTCTGCCATGGGCTTTGATGTAGAAGAGGACGATTCCACTAAGAGGAATCATATGGAGTTATTCCAGGTGTCTTGCACTCCCTCTATTATTATTTCATCTGTGTATCCTGCCTTAGAGGATGCTATGTTTGCTGTATGGCATAGACCTAACTCGCTGCAGTCCCTAGAAAGGCTTATAAGCAGTATCCTGCCCCATCTGGTAAGCTTTATTATGCTGACTAGCCTGAAGCTGACTCTGTAGTCATCATGGCTGCTCATGATAGGTTTAGGACTCCTAGACATATGAGTACTTTACCTCCTGTTAAGGAATCTAGGAGTATGGATGTTATGGGCAAGTGTACATATGCTTCTGCCTCATTGGCTCTTAGGATCGTTAAGCTTTCAGGCCCATATGATCATATTCCTGAACAGTCTGTGAAAAGCTGCTTGTACTGCTGCTCAGGCTTTGCCTGATAGCTGTGCCAAGACTGATTTGCTTAAAATATTTTCTGCTGGTGCTGTGGTTGGCAGACATTTGCTGCATTCAGCTTACGATGTTTCTGATGCTTCTGCCAAGGCTGCAGCTTCTGGCATTTGCATGGGGAGATATTCTTGGCTCAGAGTTGCTGGCTTTGCAACTGATGTGCAACAGGCAGTTTTGAATGCTCCCCTTTAAATAGTCTAAACTGTTTGGCTGTGTCGTTGAAGAAGCTGTGGATGGCCTCAGACTTCTTCATGACTGTATGGTCTGTTAAGTCCTTATACCCCACTCCCACAGGAGGTTGTGGAAAGGGCTCTTTTTGTAGGCCTGCTGTCTAAGGTAATTGTGCCTACCAGCAGAAAGGTCATGGCTGAGGTGGTGGTCCCTTCCTGGGTCCCCCCGCCCTTGGTCTCAATGCAGAAGCACACAAAAGAATCTGTTCTGGTGTCCCTGCCGTCCCTGGTTCCACCTGACTCTCTCATCTCTCCCCCTCCTCGGCTGTTATCTTCGGGGATGAGTGTTGGGGGGGGGGGGGTCTCCTTTCATCTGAAACCATGGCAGGAGATCGTTTTCTCTCGCGCAACATGCTTTATTTTATCTCGGAAAGTCTCCTACCCAGAATTATGGGAGCAGAGGGGGCTCGTAACTGTAAAGGTGCGCACTGCACTGCTCGCTGCTTCAGCAGCAAATCTGTTGAAGCGAGAGGTACGCCGCGACCTTTACAGTTAATGGAGACCCCGTGTCCACCATGTTCCGGGTAGCGGACTTTTTTCGAGTTAAAATAAAGTATGTTGCGGCAAGAGAAAAACGCTGCTTTTCCTATAGAAAGCTAAACCGGAAGGGGTGGTAAGCCTTTCAGGGACGGAGACTGTAATTTGTACACCTTTCCTTTAACTGACATTTTTCATGTTTGAGGGTACTTGTACATTTGTACACAACCCCCAAGCATGAGAGGCCTACAGAGATTACTAGAAATAGAAGAGCGTTTGTTAGCCAAGGAAAGGATTTCAGAAAGAAGTTTTGAGGAAAGAATGGGAATAGACTCCAGAATATGAGGAGAAGAGAGAGAGAGAGAGAAAGGAGAATAGAAGTTTGTTGTATTGCTTCATTCCTCAAGGATAGACTGGGGGCTTCAAAATGTATTCAGGTTACAGCAGTGCTTCAGATAAGATTTCTTAGAGTGAGTATTGTACTCCTCATTTTCAAAGTGTAGTAGTAGTTAGTAGTGGTTGTAGTAGTAGAATGTTTATTTCTTAGGCATCCAATCCCGCAGGCTCTGGGCGCCTAACATAAACACACTGAGATGAATAAAACCAAATCTAGATGTGTATAAATGACAACATTCTTAAACTGGAAGAATACATTTTTCTTTTTGTAGTGAAATAAAAACACAACAGCTGCTGGAGCACAGATATGATTTTTTCTTAAATGAATTGAATGTCTGCAATGAGAGTGTTAGTGTGAGATTTTGT
Organism: Neoceratodus forsteri; assembly: GCA_016271365.2. Lineage (NCBI taxonomy): Eukaryota > Metazoa > Chordata > Ceratodontiformes > Ceratodontidae > Neoceratodus > Neoceratodus forsteri. Next base: position 199,618,448 of record CM028132.1, on the reverse strand, counting down.
TGTTTCTCTTTGTTCTTTTTTTGTCCACTCTTCCCTTATTCAGCATTTAACTCGAAGGCAGCAAGCAGCATTCTCTCCGTCCGGCTCCTGTAGAGCATTTCGTGATACAGACGTGCCAGACGCTGAACTCAGTCCCCCGTTCAACACACACACATACATACTACAGTCAGGTGTTCCTTATGATTCTCTAACCACCCCTCCCCATCAATACATCAAAAAAAAAAAAAATACTGGCAGGTGTCCCAGCACAGATTGCAGCTGAGGCTGGGCCTGTGCTGTCTCTGTTCCTGTGAGTCTCAACATAGAGGCCACTCCAGCAATTAGAAGAAAGAGTTGTTGCATACAGGATTGCAAAATTCAAAGTGCCTTTTATTTGAGTAAATACCTATCTCATGCATTCTTAGACAAACACATTTAAAACACCTTCCATTCAGCCTAGAGGGTCCTGATGGACACCACAGAACATTCTGTTAGGGGTCTAATACGACTCATTTGGAATATGGTTATGGCATTTTAAAAATGTGTAATACTGAGTGAGATACTGTATATATTTATTCAACTAAAGGCACTTTGAATTTTGCAGTCCTGGTGGGCTGGTTTGCCGTTCTGGTTCATGGCACCAAAGTTTGGAGTGCTGTCTGTCTCTCATGCCTCCTTCAGCCTTTCTCTGTCACGTGTAGTGTCGTGTAGGACTGCCTACCTTAACTCTAGTTTCATAAAGCTTCACTCCATCATATTAATGTATTGCCCTTCTGGTCCTGTTTGTTTTTCCTATTGCAGCTCACCACACTGCTGTATGCCCACCCTCGATAATCCTGTTGCGCTACTCTCTCCTGCTCAGAATAGCCAGTGCACACTTGTGTCATTCCAGGAGCAAGCATCGTCATATTGACACAGCGAGGCCTTGATAGGCTGTTGGCAGACAGGCAGGGCAGCACATTATTTTTACACAAAGGCTTCTCTCCAGTTAGTGGACAGCGTGGTGGCTCTGGACTGGTGGGGGAGATGCTTCCTGAAAGACTAGAGGAACTCCAGGCATGAGATGTGTTTAGGTGGAGGACTGCCTAGACACTGATCTGATCGATGCACTTGCCATGTATTTGATATGCAGAGCACTTTAAAGACATGTAAATGCCTGTTTCACAAGCATAAATAGGGCGTGTACGTACCTTGCGTTTAGCAATGATGGTCGTATAGACAATCTTTTAGCCTAATGGATTTAGTAGTCTGCCACACAATTAAATAGCTCAGGTATTGTAAAATGTGACATTATTGCATTTGTTTTGTTTCAGGCATAGGACCAGTTAGAGGTACTGTATTTACACCTTTTGGATTTCATGACGTTCCAACTGCAAACCCACCTGCCATAATAAACTTCATCCATTCAGACTTGCTGGTCCTGCTGGGCTGTTGCCACTTTCTAGTGCCCATCTGGACATCCAGTGTAGTCGCCCTGGGTACAGCAGAGAAGAGGACAGAGGTGAAGTCGTGGCCCAGAACAGTCAGTGAAAACTGACTTATTGGGCAGTTCCCCCTTGGGGGGGTGGGACATAGAAGGTACATGAGCACAAATATAAGTTGAGGGCTGCCAGTGGGGGTGGGGACAAAAAGGAGACAAGTGGGGAGCAGACGCAGACAGAGGCACGCAACTGGACTGTAGTCGGAGATGAGCATCCCCCGACCGTTCCACCAATATCCACGCCACATGCCAAATGTGGATGCCATCTATGTTCCCTGCTATATATAGTAGTGTAGTACAAATATTCAGCTTTTTAATTATGCATGTTGTACCTACCCTTGTGTAAACTAAAATATATCTAATAATACCCATTTTACAGTATGTCAGAGTAGATGAGATGGCCTGAAAACAGCATGACAAGTTAAATGTATCTCACTTTTTGATATCCAGTGATCACACCATTCATTAGGTTTCTTGAGTTCAACTGATCTTTCAACAATGGTGCAAACTGCTGATCCAGTGACTGCATTCATTACCAACAAGTTTGCAGCAATGAAATTGAGCAAATAACCAAGCTACTGTAACTATAGGCTTGATTGTTTCTGTAGTTGAGTCCTATTGGGCTAAATTAAAACTTTTGAGCATGGCTTTATTAAAACTACAGGTAGTAAAAGTAGTAGGAAAATTGCTTTATTACCTGTAACAAAAAGAATTGTTTCATGGCGAGGAAAAAGACCCACATAAATCCATGGCCTGTAAACTCACACTGTGATTGGCTGCTAACCAGTATGTATTTGACTATTCCCGGAGGTAGTATAGTTTAGTAAGTGTAGTGCGGAGCTGTGAAACTGGAGATCCAGGGGAAATCCTGCCTGTGTGCAATTGTTAGTTGTTGGTAGAACACTGAATCAATCCAGATTCCCTTCCTTTAGCCGCACCACCACACAATAAATACATAAACATTTAAAAAATATTCTTGGTGTTCAGTGGATTGCTATAGCAAAAAAAGCCCTCTGCATAGTTCAGTATCATGGAGGAAGGGCAATTTGGTATGGCAACTAGCTCTGTGCGAATACATAAAAAAAAAAAACTCTGCAATTCCCTGAGTGTAGCACAGATTGTTTCAATTTGTGCTGCATAATTCACCACAACCACACAAATTGATGCAATTCGCCACTTTGTGGCAAATTTCTGGCGTACTTTGCATCACAAAAATTTGCTACAAAGTGTGAATGACATCAATTTGCATAGTAAAATTTGCGCATTCAAGCTTGCTGTGGGAGTATGGCACTAGGACGGTGGTGCATTCCAAATTCTTGATAATCTTAAAGGCAGGATGAGGCACTCACCAATGAAAAGGAAGCAGTGTCCAAACTTGTGTTGTTGTAGTTTGTTCACATCCAAGACATCAAGGACAGTCAACCAGAGCAGTTATAAAAGCACTGCCCCCACATTCTTACGTTTCACCCAGTTCTCTGGGCTTCATCAGAGCTGATACAACTTGTTGGCAATGTAAATATTTACAGTTTGGTAAATTGGTTAATTACTCCATTAGCCAGTGACCGCTGGTACAGTAATGAGTAACTAGTTACAAATAACAGATACATTGCCCTTCAGGGAGACATACATAGTGCAGCAAAATTTCACGTGTAAACATAAATTCAAGTTAATTCTTTTAATAGTGCATAACCCTTGTGCATAAAAATAAAAACTGAAACATGTTTGAGTCCTTAAAATTCTCTAAAGGATCTTGAAAGGTTCTTGTTTCAAACATAGTAAATCTTGAAAGAATCATGGGTCAGTCAGGGACGCATCTTGATTCTCTGCCAAGAGGACTTGTTATTTTTTAATTACTTAAGGAGAGCAACAAAACATATGTAAATGAAACTTTAACATCTTTATAGCACAATCTTAACACAGGGTATATAGTTTAATGCAATCTATGATAATAATGGGCCTTATATAGCGTGGCTGACCTATATGATAGTGGGAGGTCAAAAGGTCATCCGTAATATTACCTTACTGTTACCTTATTACACAACACAAATACTATAACAGCAAAATTTTTCTGACCTAGAAGTAATATTCCAAACCACAATGTAAGCCTGAGTAGCCAGTCAAACCCTTATAGTGGTTGGGAGGTCAGAAAGTCAGCTGTAATGTTTCTTTTTCCGCTTTAAAAAGGGAGTTGGTTCAGATGTCTTTTTAAGTCCCTTTGCATGTTTTGCTCCAAGCCTATAAATCCATTTTTGTTCACAGCAATCTAGGGAGTTTTCAAAATCACCCCCTCTCACATCTCTGAGGATGGCTTCTAAGCCAAATGCTGAGAGTGTGTGATTTATCTTGGGGTTTGCATGCACATGTGCTGCCATTGCATACGTGAGATTTGTGTTTTTAATAGCCAACATGTGTTCATGAATTCTGAAACGCAGTTTCCTCTTAGTTCTGCCCACATAGAAGTCAGCACACATACAATTTAGGAAATAAACTACCCCTTCTGTGTTGCAATCAGTGGTGCCTATAATTTTTTCTCTTCTACCATTTTTAGGGTTAAGGAAACTGTCCCTCTTTCTATCACACTACATGTCCTACAAAAAACAAATTTTTAGTGCCCCATTTACTTTTATATTTCATTGTCTTTGGGTCAGGTTGGTAGCTGCTGATAAGATGGTCTCTGAGGTTCTTACCTCTACGGTATGCAGTTCGTAATGGCCTATTAAGCATGGGATTAAACTGTCTGTCAGTGTGGTGATCATATTTATCTGTGACTGACCCATATTAGTGTGTTTTAGTAATACCTGTTCTATTGCAAATATACCATCTTCCTTGGGAATGTTTGTGTACAGAGAGTCCACATTAAGGGTGACAAGTCTGTATCAATTTGCATGTCCTCCAGTATAGTCAGAATGTGACTTATATCCTTGATGTGACTTCTAGCTTTTTTCACTAAAGGGTTAATGATGCTATCAACATACCTCGAGATAGGTTGTTACCCAACCAATACTGGACACAATAGGGCATCCAGGGGGTGAGACTGGGTCCTTGTGCACCTTTGGAAGCTTGTAAAAAGCAAATATTTTAGGTTCTTGCACAGTAAGGAAACATAGTTCATCTGTTGTAATCATGCCTTTCTGAAAAAGTTCCAACAAGTAGTTTTCAGTCTCCCATTTAATTTTGTTAGTAGGATTGTAACTGAGTTTCTTATAAAAATCCATGTTGGATAGTTGTCTGTAAACTTCCTGCACGTATTGCTCAGTACTCTGTATCACAATACCCCCTCCCTTATCTGCGGGTTTTATTGTGATATCAGAGTACTGTGCTAAATTCTGCAGTGCTTGTCTTTCCTCTGTAGTTAGGTTATAATATGGCATTTTAGGATTTTGAGTGGCGTACAGATCATTTAAGTCATGCATACAGCACTATAAAAAGGTTTCTATTGAATGGTGGGGAAGGGGGGCAAAATATGGATGCAGGTTTGAACATTGGTATATTACCCTCATGTTCTTCCATATTGCTATCATCAAGTTATTTCATTTGCAGATTCCCCTTCCCCATCTTCATTTCCCCTTGTCTGTCCCTGTTTAGTGAAAAACACTTTCAGATTTATATTTCTGACGAATGCACAGTTGCAGAAAATTGCATAATGTGCGTTACGTGAATACTCTGTATAGTGCATGGCGTGCAGATTCATCGCAATTAGTGCAAGAATTTTAAATTGACAATACACCTAGTAGTAACTCAGCTTTGCCTCAAGTCCATTATTTGAATCCATCTTTCTTCTGTGAGAATACCCTCTGTGTCAGACCTTATTGTCTAGTTAATAACATTTCTAAAGCTGTTAGTCTGCATATGATTATTAGTTAATGGGATTCCTATAACAACATGACTTCTCCATCTGAATTTGCCCTTCAGTAAGCAGTAACCTTCAATAAGCATGTAAAGTCAAGAAGGCCAAGACTGTTTTTCTTAATGGTGAACTTGTTTCAGAAAACATACCAATCACCACAATTCACTTTGATAGTGGCATATTATCGCAGAGCCAGCGATATTTTTATAACCATCAAAACAAAATCTGTTAACTTTCTTTTGAGTGTGTATCTCTTATCAACCATGCCAGTTTGTGTGGAAAAATAATTACAAAGAAATGATTAGCAAGTTTTAGGATACTGTTAATTAGTTCTGAAATTGATGGTATTTGTCAAGTAATGGATAGCAAAATCAATAATTTTGAGAATGTATTTAATTATATTATACTGCTGTTTATACTGCAGTATTAGAGATTGAAGTGGGCATTTAGTTATCCATTGAGACCTCCCCTTCACTGTCTCAGCAGTAATAACCAGTAATATTGTCATTCTCCATGAATTTTTTTCAATTATTTTTTAAGAGTACTAAACCTGATTCTACTAACACAGTTGGCAGCTTGGTCCATATCCCCCACCGTCCTCTGGCTATAAAAGAACTTCCTAGCCTCAGTTTTAAATGTTTTCCTTTGAAGCTAATAATTGTACCCTCTTTTGTTAGTGTTTGTTCATTCACTTAGTTTTAGGTTGGTACACTTAAAAAGATCCTTAAATATTTCGTAGCATAGCAGCAGATCCCCACCATACATACACACATATCTTTTCAAACAGAACAGCCCATGGATTTATTCCTTTATGCCAGATCATCAGTCTGTCTTATTAGTTTTGTTGTCTTTCTTTGAAAACTTTCTGTAGTCAGCTTTATGGCCTGTAAATAGGCCATGTGGCCCATTGTACTCACACAGTGATCAAATGAATTGTTCCTCAGATGAGTAGACCAAAACTGGAAATTATAATCCAGGAGTGGCCCCACATAGGACATATACAGTGGGAACACAACCCTGCTTGATCTACTAATACCCGCCTCACACATCCTGCTATATGCCTTGCCTTGTGTGTTCTGTAGTCACATTGTCGGGATTTATATTAGTCCCCCCTGCTTAAAGAGGAACACTCATGAACCATGCGTATCATAATCCCATGAAAAGATGTTGTAAGTGAGGTATTGGGCTTGTTTTTAGCTGGCAGTAGTCCAGAGATCTCAATGATTAAGTCTCCCCCATACTGATACTATATCATGACCATTTTTAGAACCTTGTGATGTCCCTGACAATCAAGCTGTGGCTAACCACATTGTAGTCAGGCACAGTGTTGTCATCAGTGACATTACAAGGTTCTGAAAATGGTGGCAGGGCAGAAAGCCGTGACAGAGTGTGCATTAAAGGATATCAGTGCACACCCCAGGGGAGCGAGGCTGGATCACAAAGGCTGAGTGTCATTACGCCCCTGGGAAATGCATTCAAATCCTTTAATACCCACCCTGGAGTGGTTTACTGCACTTATAAAATGACTTGCTGCTGAGGGAGGTCACGTGATGCGTCAAGGTTGGTAAGACATTAGAGTCTCGGCTCCGCTCCTCGGCTCTATAAATTAAAAGTTTTCCACAGCCAAATTCCCCAATCTACTTAGTTTAAAATGCATAACCTACTCGGAACCTCGACGGCCAGCAATATCCTTCTCTTTCGGTTCAGCAGACGGCTTTTTATTGACGCATGGCATGGAGGCGGAAATGCGGCCTGCGGGGCCCAGTCATACCCCACCAAACACACTGGAGAAGAATAAAGTGGTTAAAAAGCCAAAAACCCAGTCACCGACCTGCGTAAAGTTGTCCGTAGCTCCTACCCCACTTACAGAGGAGAAGTTCTTGCTGGAGCTCTCCCCCGCTGAAGGAAGCACTGCTAGGCATCACCTCTTAGCTCACCAGCTTGCAGGTTATCTCCAAGTCGTTGTCTCAGAGAATGGGAGACATGGAGGTGCAGGTAAGCTCCCTGGATGACTGGTGGAGCCGACAGGAGGCCGATGCCACAGCCACTCGCTGGAAGATCTCCAAACTCGAGGAGAAAATTGATGATCTCAAGGGGTGCAGTAGGAGGAATAACCTTCTCCTCATTGGACTTCCGGAGGGAGAAGAGGGGCAGAACCCAGTGCTGTTCATTCAGAAATTTTGTGATAAAGATTGCTGGGCCTTCACCCAGTGGCACAAGCTACATAATCGAAAGAGCCCATAGAGCTCTCAGGCCAGTGCCACCCCCGAATTCACCACCTCATCCTCTGATATTCAAGCTCCTGAATTACCTTGACAAGATGCATAGTTTGGCTTAACACCGGGAGACGAAGGAGCTTTTTTGGGAAGGGAACAAGATAAGGCTGTCATGGGATTTGCCACGCTCAGGCTGAAAAGGGCTGACTTCAACTCCATCATCTCAAAGCTCATAGCGGCTGGCCTACGCCTTAAAATGCTTTACCCAGCCAAATTGCAAATAATGCACCAAGCATTTCCCAAGTCCTTTGATACAGCAGATCAAGCTAAGAGAGAACTCCCCTCCTTGTTCCCGGACTTGTTTCAGGCCCCAAAATGAATTTTCGTTCAGTGGAATGTGGAGAGTTTCTTTGCTGTTGCTAGCGGGAGACACTTTAAAGTTTGGATTTTGTATAAGTTTTCCCTGATCTGATTGGTCATCGGACCTCTGCTCTCTCTTTTTTCCCACCTGATCAGCTGTATTAGACCCTAAGGACAAGTACATCATCTCGAACCCTTATGGACTGGATCTATCTGGATGTGCCAGTGAAACCCTACTCTGGGGGCTTTTTCTAGCGCCTCCTCCTGATTTTCAGACACATCATATTGCAGCCTTTAGTAGCAGATTGGCCTGTTTATGGGGGGGCTCTGCCTGGAGTGTTTCTCTGGTAAGGTGTACCTGGGAGCCCCATGGAGGATGTAAGGTAGGACCTTTGGTTTTAACTAGCGGGATGCGATGCGATGCTCTCTGGGTCGGCGGGCCCTCTTCCAGCCCCTGATGTGGCACGCCTGAGTGGTTGCCTTTCAGTTATATAACTTTTCTTGAGCCCCTCTGGGTTTCAGGGATGGAGACCCCCTTCCATCTGACTATTGCCTAACAAAATCCAAGAAGAAGGTTCGGAGGAAGGTGGGGGTGTCATGGCCAACTCTGGATCTAGCATCTGATTATGTTGACAGCCCCCGTTGCCCCCCTTGCAGTGAAAAGAGACCTTGCGTTGTGGTGACTAGACTCAAGGGTGGGAGGTGGGTCCTCCCAGTTCTGGGTTGCATATGGTTAACATGTCCAAAGGATTCGGGCTATAGCCTGGGGCGCAGTTTGCCACGTGCGAAGGATACTAACATACTAACATACTATTTGCCAGCAGATTAGGCCTTATGGTCTATCAAGTCTGCTCGAACCTAGATCCTTAGTTTGGTGCCGAGACCCTCCCATCCCTTGTGCTCCAGAACCCCTATCATCCATCCCCACCCCGGGATAGGCCATCATCTGATACATCCACTTTCTGTGTCTGTCCCACCCTCTCTTAAAGCTCTCCACTGTGGATCTCGAACCAGCTCACCAGGCAGAGCATTCCAGGGTCCACCACCCTCTCAGTGAAAAACCTCCTCCTCTTTTCCCCTCACCCTTCCACCTTCCAACTTCAAACCATGCCCTCTGGTGATGCCTCCCTGCTTTAGTCTAAAGATCCCTCCATGTTTACCCTATTTATTCCCTTGAGGTACTTGAAGACCTCAATCATGTCCCCTGTCTCTCCTCTCCTCCAATGAAAACAGGCAGAGCTCCTCAAGTCTGTCCTCGTAAGTCAAATCCCCAGCCCTCATGATCATCTTTGTTGCCTCCTCTGTACCCTCTCCAGGAGCTGTATGTCCCTCTTCAAGTGTGGTCTCCAGTACTGTACACAGTACTCAAGGTGTGGTCTAACCAGTCCATTGTACAGTGGCAGAATCACTTCCTTGCTTAGAGGTGATCCCCCTTGCGATGCATCCCAACATCCTGTTTGCCTTGCTAGCTGCCTCCTGCACTGCTCAGTGTTATTCATACATGTATCCACCATGACCCCAGGTCTTTTCCCCTGTTGAGGCTTCCAGCACCTCCTCTCCCAGGGTGTACCTGTGTTTAGGTTTCCATCAAGATGCAACACCTTGCACTTGGTGATATTGAAATTTAATTTCCATGTGTGAGCCCAGCTTTCCAGGGTGTCCAGGTCCCTTGCAGGGCCAACCTCCCTCTTCTCCCTCAACCACTGCTCCCATCTTGGAGTCATCCGCGAAGAGACTCATTTCACACCCTATACCATCCCTGATGTCTGATATGTATGCATTAAACAGTGATTGGACCCAGGACTCGAGCCCTGTGGTACCCCACTACCAACCTCTGTAGGTTCGAGAGCTCCCTACAGACCACTACTCTCTGAGTGCCCAGCTATCCAGTTTTCAATCCATCTGACCATCAAAGGGCCTACCCTAACCCCATCAGTTTCTCCACCAGACCATTGTGGGGACAGAGTCAACGCCTTGCTGAAGTCCAAGAATACTACATCCACAGGCTTACCCCCTATCCAGTTCTGATGTTACCCATTCATAGAACTCCACAAGGTTAGTTTGACATGATCTACCTGGCACAAACCCATGCTGCCGACTATCCAGACCTCCCACCTCCTCCAAGTAAACCCCCAATTGTTCCTTTAGTATACTCTCCATTAATTTTCCCACCACCGAGGTTAAACTGATGGGTCTATAGTTTCCTGGTACTTCCTTCGACCCCCCTTTATGGATTGGTACCACATGTGCCTCTCGCCAATCCCTAGGTACCCTCCCTGTCTCAAGGATGTTTCCGTATTTTTGCTATGGCAGCCCTAAACTTGCTAATACTGAATTAGTGCTTATAGGGGGGCTGGCTGGGTATCAAATTCGCTGCAGCCGCACAGGATCCAGGATTGGCTGTGTCCTAATGGGAATTATGGCTGTCTTGGCGTGTCATCTGTTGGGGGCAATTCTATTCAAGTGGCATTGCCTCTATAGTGCGACTTCAAGTAGGGCCTACTTGCGTGCTCTAACGTGGATCCAGGTACCCCTACAGCAATGTAACTTCTGCTGCTGACGGGATCATATTAGAAGCACATCATTTTCTTACTTAGAAGAGGGTTCCCTTCATGAGGACAGTGCAGGCCAGAAATCTGAGGTGGAGATGGGCCAATTAGGACATTTCTTACTTGGATCAAACTGTTTTGTATATTAACATTAAGGCTTACATCTGTTGTTACATTTTGTGGTTTTCAGGGAGCTGGGGAGGGCGGGGGGCCCACACTGAGGTGGATGGACATCACGGACATAAACAGGGCGGTAGCACGGCCTTCAGAGCTGGGGGCATGAAGCTTGTGTAGTTCGGAGGGTTGGGAGGGAGGGTCTTAGAGGACTACAATGGTTCACATGGCTGTCTTATGGGGGTTGTTAATTGTTCATGATATTGTTTCATCTTTCATCAATGGTCTTGTTGTTTGAGGAGTAAGGAGGGGGAGCTTGGAGTGGTTGACAGGAAGAAGGGGTTGGAGCATGCAGAGGTGTAACTAAGAAACGAACGAAGGCTTGGGCAACCAAAACCTACAGGGTCATCATGGGGACTATATATAAATTTTTATCATGGAATGTAAAGGGGCTAACGCCAAGCAAAAATGCTACATGATACTGCGCCATCTTAAAAAATATCACCCTGATATGGTTTTCCTACAGGAATCCCACCTTTAAGCAGGAAGATATCCTGCTTTTCCAGAGGAAATGGGTAGGTCATGTTTTCGGAGCAGGATCCAGCAGCAAAAGGGAAGGTGTGTGCATCTTGATTTATAGGGGTACCCCTTTCAATTGGTGTAAGAACACAGGGATCTGGACGGTCAGTTTCTCCTACCATGGGGGCGGCTTGGACTCACAAAGGTACTACTAGGTGGAATCTATGGTCCTAATGCAGACTCTCCTAGCTTCTTCTCAAAACGTTTAACCCACCTCTGCATTTCCCAGCTCCCCAATAATTTTAGGTGGCGACTGGAATCTGGTATATCATGATGATAGCGACAGATCAGGAGGGCACTGGAAGGGTCTGTCACTGGCTCAAAGGGGGCTTAGGGAACTTATGAATACTCTAGGTCTGGGGGACCCTTGGCAGATTCTTCACCCAACGGACAAACAATACACATTCCACATAACTCCTTCTCCCATATTGATTACTTTTTGTCGACCACGTCTAGTCTCTCAGGGTTAGTGACCTGTGATATTCTGCCTACAGTACTTTCTGATCATGCCTCTCTCTCTCTCTCTATATATATATATATATATATATATATGTGTGTATATGTATATGGAACAGTCCCGGGGGGAGGGGTGGAAGATCGGGATAGGTCTTGGCGATTTAATTCGGGGATTTTACGTGACAACCAGGCTGTTAAATCCCTTACAGTATTCATCCAGAATCTTTTTAAGGACAACATGATGTCAATAGCTTGTCTTGATATGTTGTGGGGTGTGGCGAAGTGTGCATTCAGGAGCAAATGCATCAGATTAGCTTCCAAAGCCAAAAAAACTAAGGGAAGAATCAACCAGGCAATTACTTCACCAAATTAGGGCCTTGGAGCAAGAACTCCCCTCCTCCTCCAATGCGAACAGCTGGGCCAAGCTAAATACCCTCAAGGCACAATACTTTGGTCTGCTAGCAGAAGAAGCAGACATAGCACTGCAGAGGGTTAAATTCCGTTATCTGGAATCGGGGGCAGAAAGCAAGGAAGCTTTTGGCTTTACGGCTTAGACAGCTTGAGGCTCAGAGTATGATCCAGGGCCTCCGACCCATGTCGACTGGGCCTGCACTGACCAAGCCTAGAGAGATAGCATAAATCTTCAAACAGTACTATGAAAATCTCTACACACCGAAGAAAGATAACTCGTCCGACACTACTCTCATTGACCAGTTCCTGGATTCGGTGTCCTTGCCCACCCTCTCCCAAGCCCAGCAAGCACTCTTAAAGGCCCCTATCTCAGTAACTGAGGTTAGGCAAATCGTAGGGCAATTGCCTAAAGGTAATGCCCTGGGACCGGATGGGTTCAATGTTTCCTTCTATGCCCCCTTTCTCTCGCAGCTTGTCAACTCACTGCTATCTTCTGGCCTCTTCAATTCTTCATTCACCCAAGCTTGGATATCAGTTCTTCCAAAACCAGGCAAATCTCCCCTATTACCCGGTAATTTTCATCCCATATCATTATTGAATTCAGACATAAAAATCTTGGCAAATCAGCTTCACCAGGCCTGGCAAGGTCTGTTAAGCCACTCGCAGATGGGCTTTGTAGCTGGTAGGGTCTCCTCAGACCACACACATAAGATACTTCACCTTATAGCTTTGGCAAGTGACAGATCTATTCTTTCGATACTAGTATCACTCGACGCTGAAAAGGCGTTCAACCAAGTTGCTTGGCCTTTTTCTGTTCACTGTCCTAGGAAGATTTGTCTTTCCCTCCTCATTCTGCGACTGGCTAAGAGTGCTGTACTCGAATCCTACAATCAGAGTCCGTTGTAACGGGGTTCTCTCCACCCCACTTCCTCTCTCCCGGGGTACCAGACAAGGCTGCCCCTTCTCCCACTTCCTTTTTAACCTTTACTTGGAACCCTTATTTGTTCCTTGCAATCAGGTAAGGAAGTCCAGGGCATTCAAGTGGGAGAGCTCTCATTTTCCCTATCTGCATACGCTGATGACCTCCTACTGCATCTTGAACACCCACAATCCTCCATACCTGCAGCGGTGAATATTATAAACCAGTTTTCTCAGATCTCGTGTTATAAACTTAATCTAAGAAAATCTTGTGTTATGCCCCTTAACCACCTTGTTCAGAGACATTGGATCACAAATCTAGGTCTGGCCTGGGAACCCACAGCTCTCTCATGTCTTGGAAACAAACTCCCACGCACTCTGGCGCACATAGTAAAACTCAACCTCTCTCCAATTTGTCAAACAATTATAGCAGGTTTACAAAGATGGAGACATCTTCCGCTCTCTCTTTGGGGCCATATAAATGTGCTCAAAATGAACGTTTTACCACATTTATTATATCCACTCAGTATGATATGCCCATATCTTACCAAACGGTGGTTCTCTAGGCTGCAGTCTATGTTATCTGATTTTATTATGGGAAGGGAAAGCAGTGCGACGGGCTTATTCTAAACTGACATTCCCGAAAGAAGTGGAAGGCCTCCGTCTTCCTAACTTTTTTCTCTACTGTTGTGCAATCCATTGCTATAAAGTATTCTGATGGAGTTCATATCAAGCCAGCGATACCATAGATGTTTACTCCCCCCAATGGTTATCCTTGGAACAACAACTCTGCCTGGCACAAGGTGTTGACCTCAAGTTTCTTCTCCATATTAAACCGTCAGAGGTTCCTTGTCGGACTCCCCCCTTGTGGTGGTCCGTAAAGGCGCGTAATCAGATTTGCTGTCTTTTACCATTATCCCTGCATAAAGATCTAGACCAGCCGCTCTTGGGTAATCCTCACTTCAAAATCACAGGCTGTGTCATCGTGGAAGCCTTTTGTCCTAATCTTTGTGGGGTTATTTGTCTCTTCCTTTCTAGCAAATGGCAGGATTAGTTCAGCAACAGAACTTCAGGCTAGATTCTCAATTCCCTCGCTGCATGCCTTCAAACACCTTCAGCTGAGAGGGGTACTTGTATCCTTTCTGGGCCCACCTCCTTGGCAACACCCCGTGAATCACTTGAAACAATCATTCTCGGAAATTGCCACGCAGCCACACACGATTTCCCTTTTCTATAAAACCCTGCAGTCACATGATCCTCACCTACCCCGGGGAATCTGTTTTTACTGGCAACAAGAACTAGGCCTGTCTTTTGAAGATAAGGAGTGGAAAAGAATCTGGCAGAGACCATATAAATATATCAAACAAGATTGACTAAGGCCCCTGCAATTTGGTATCTTACACACTTTGTACTTTTCCCCCCGCCCGTCTTTATCGGATGGGGAGACTAGACTCTCTTCTCTGTACCGTCTGTGGGAAAGCGGCTGGAACGACCAAACATTTTTTCTGGCACTGTGACCGGGTTTCTTCTTTTATAGCAGAAAATCAGAACATCTCTCGATCCAGTGCTCAGGTTAGAGCCCTACTTTACCCCACATATTTATTTACTGGGGCTGTTTCTTAATGACATGTCTCTCATTTCAGCAGTAGCGAAACTGGTTATCGCCCACCACTGCTTGCACCAGGATAGTGCACCCTTTCAAGAATGGCATGTGGAATTACTCCAGGCATTGGAGCTGGAGAAGCACATAACCCAAAGTAATAATCGCCAGTCGGCATGCAGAGCTCGAAGGGGTCAACTACTAGCTCTGATACCTGTCATGTACAACGGTCGGGAGCTACAGGAGGGCGGGGGAGCTCCTAACTCCCCAGGAAGAGGGTCTCACTCATTGGCCTAATATAGCCCCTTAGTGGATAGGTCTGCCCCAGCCTTCATCCAATAAGCAGCACTATTATCACTTATCGGCTTTTCCATCCAGTCATTTAACACATTCTCCAGGGAGGATGGGATGGGGGGTTGGTGGGATTAGTTGTAAATATTAGATTGGTTTTTTTATTACCACTGGGCCCTAAGCTGTTATAACTATTTTTAGATTTCTGGAGGACCTCCATTTTCCCAGTTAGCTCCCTAGCCTAATGCCACTATTCTTGTATGCTCTCTCTACAGTCACACTAACCTGAAAGCTTGTTTACAGGTGCAACCTGGGAGCACAGGGAAGTTAAGTGACTTGCTCAGGGTCACACAGTATGCAAGTGGGGGCTGTGGGATTCAACCCCAGGTCTCCAGATTTGCAGCTCAGAGCCTTAAACCACTGCGCTATTTTTCATTACAGGGTTTTAAATAGTCTGTATAGCATAGCAAAACGCTAAACAAAACTGAGTAATGCTAACCATTTTCAGAAATGCTTAGCAGTAGACTGCTAACCATTTTTTGAGTGAATCTATGACACAGTACACAACATTAATAAAACGATATAATTTTTAATTTTGCTTATCGATCTGTGCCAAGTACTTTGCATTTTCACAACTGATTAGCACTTTCACGCATCAAACTGCTAATCAGTTTTTTTCAGCTTATTTAAAACCCTGCGTTACTGCTTGCTGGACCATCTACTGTAGTTTTGTGTTGTCTGCAAACTTAATTACCCAGTTGTGATGTCATCTTACAGGTTGCGACTATATGTTTGACAGAATAGGTCCCAGCACCAATACCCGCACAACCCCACTTGTCACACCAGCCACCTCTGATATACATCTGTTCACTATCGTCCTCTACATTATCGTGCCGCTCAGGCAGCTGGCAGTCTAACAAGTTGTCCTGTTTCCTTTCATTTTGATGTTTTCTTTGCCATAAATGTTCTTGAAAATTGTTTAGCAGTCTCTAGGCATGCATTTCAGAAAATGATTAGCTGATATGTGTAGCATTTTTCTGTGCTGTATTTTCTACACTGGATTACTCACAGAGAGCAATGAGAACATGCATAAGTTCCATATTTTTAGTTGCAAATTAAACTTTTTTTTTTAATTCAATCTTTACTAACAGAGCAGGGGTACAGTACAGTAATAGGGTAAAAAAGAAAAACACATCGCATATGATTTATCAGAACAGAGATCAAGCATATAGCAAATGTCTGAGTCTACAGCATTTCAGCATTTCCCCAGTGTAGGGGTAGTGTAATTCACATTATAAGGTCTTTTGAGCCATAAGAGAACAGGCCCCACCAGGGACATCCACTCAAGGAGGGGAGGACACTCCAGACTCTGTTCTGTCTGAAGAAATTGGCTTTAGCTCTGGGTGTGAGTCCAGGAGCATCTACAAGTTGCACATTAAACTTGACGTTTTATTTTTAAAGGACCGTTTTTTTCTTATGTCTGTCGAAATTCTTATAAAAAATATTTAAAAGTACAGTATTGTATTTGTTTTAATTGAAATCTGTGCATCAGATTTGGTTCTGTTGATCCGAGTGACAGGGGATCGTTCCAGTATGCTGGCAACTTGGGTTCAAATCCTAAACACCAGGAGCACAGAGGTCAGCAGGGAGGCTGAGCCTTCCAAGAAGGATTTGGCAGTAGAGGCTTGATGGCTCTGTGACTGGTGGCGTGGCTGACCACATGCCACCACAATCCCTCCATATGGTGCTGCGGAACGCTTATGCGTAGTGGAGATATGAGTGAACAAAAAAATTGGGTAAAAGTGGAGTGCTGTTCACATGAATCATGCACAGGCCACAGGTCACCTGACCCTTTGTTGAACCATGCCTCCCCTCTGTCTGCTTACAAAACATCTGTGTCAAGCCCTTGCCTACTGGGTCCTGCCACAACAGAGTTTCCTATGGGGTGGCTGGCACAAGGCAGAAAGGAGTGGTAGTCCAGGCACGGAGACCCTCTGAGGAAGCAGTAAAGCACAGGAGTATTGGACATCTGCATAGAAACATAGACATTGTCAGCAGATAAGGACTGCTTGTCCCGCCCAGTCTGCCCAGTTTGTACCTCTGCATCATATCCTGAATAAATGTGTGCACCTTGCACTGCAGTGTTGATTCTGAGGTTTTTGGAGTGCACTTCCCCTATGTAAGGAGCAGCAACAGGTAGTGCCTAGCAGCAGAAATTGAAAGCTGGAGCAAGGGGTAAACAGAATAAAAAAATTAAAAAAAAAACTGAACCTTCCCCCTCCCCATGCTCTTTACTATAAAGTTAGGTACTGACATTTTATTATGTTTGTTTGCATGTGCAGTGCAAAGCAAACATTTTGTTACAAAAGTGGCTTTCAGAGGCGTGTCACTGTTAGGTCCAACTCAAGCTGCACTGGGCTCGGCAGTGACAGACCAGTGAGCAGCCAAGCTGATCTTGACTCGAGTCAGTAATTGCAGGGCTGAAAACTTTTTATTTTATTTTACTGCACTTTGTGCAGTCGCCGGTCCGCAAACCCTTTTGCTCCATCTCCCCCAGCCCCATCACCCAGCCGTCTCTGGGACTTACCTTCACCGACTGCCAGTGCCCCACACTTCCCCCTGTGGCTCAGCTTCCCGGGACCCCCCAGCTGTCCTGGGAGGTGGCTAGTTTGGATGCTGGCCAGGGAGGCCAGTAGGAGAGTGCAGGGCCTGTGAGGATAAGCAACGTCATCCACTCGGGCCGGGATGGGTTTTCCTCAACTAAGTCCCTCCCGCAACGCTCTGCGGGGATGTCAGCTTGACGTAGGTGAGTCAGAAGACATGCCCACATCATCCTTCGGGAGCATCCCCACCCAGAAGTGCTGCCCCAAACCAGAATCTACAAACCTATTGGGCGATGAGGAGTGGAGCAGCAGCCCCCCACCCCCCCCCCGGAGGAGGTGAGCATCAACAGGATGCTCAGTCTTCCTTCCCGTGGCTGTCCCCTGAGCAGTCTGGGCTTGTTCCCAAACCCAGATCACCAGTGCGATGGCAGGTGAGCCAAAGTGCCTCTGCCCTGTGCGCCACTGGTGGAAACTTTGTGTAGTTGAAAGGACCAGTACGGTGCTGGCCACAGGAACATCTTCCCAGTTCTGTTTGTCACGGAGTCTGTCTCCTCCCCCCATTACATGTGTGGCTGTTGTGCATGGAAGAGCAGGGATCAGTGTGGTGCTAGCTCCAGGAAGCCACCATGGTTGTGAAGAGATTGTCTTGGATCCCATCAGCGGACTGTGGCTCTGCCTTCCCTACCCTGTAGCTTCCAGCAGTTTGCCACTCCTCCCCTTTGCACGTTGCCTACCCCCTACCACTGTTCCCGGTCCTAGTTGAGTACAAAACAAACCCCCTCCTGCTGCCTCCCTCTGCATGCTGCCCAAATCCCTCCCTCCTTTCCCAGTTGAGTACAAAACAGACCTCCTCCTGCTACCTCCCTCTGTTCCTGGTCGAGTTCAAAGCAGACCCCCTCCAGTTCCCTCCCTCTGCACCCGGTCCCAGTTGAGTTCAAAACAAACCCCCTCCTGCTCTGCCCCTTTGCATGATGTCCAGCCCCCTTCCCTCTGCTCCTGGTCCCAGTCGAGTTCAAACCAAACCCCCTCCTGCTCCATCCCTCTGCATGGTGCCCAACCCTCTCTCTCTCTGTTCCTGGCTTAAGAAGCACTCTTTATCAGCAAGGAATGTGTTGGAGAAGAGTCAGTCAAAGTACAGTGGTAGCATAGCAAAGCATCGACAGCTTGCAGAAGAAGCAGTGATGTCAGCACCATTAGGAGCATGCGGTGGTTAATGATGGGAGCACTACAAGAGGGCTTGTACTGAATTGGGCCATATTGAATAATTCAGGTTTGTGCTCTCTTGAAATTGGCCCATCGGGCCAAATTATGTGGCTTGTTGCTGACCTGGTGGTGCTGAGGGCTGAGGCACTGGCTGTCTTACCTCGCTCTACACCGGTGACCCGTGTTCGGGAACAAGCACGGGCCGCCGGGGTTTGGCAGAGTTGGAGAAGGATTGAGCATCCAGAGGACTGCTCTCCTTCTCCGGGAAGGGGGGACATCAGCAGTCAGCGTGTGGCTGGCCCCTGGTGGAGACTGAGGGGCAGTGCCACGGCTACAGAAGCAGGGGGGCGGGGGGCAGACTTGAGGAAGGCGCGTAGCCAGGCGTCTGGCGCTCCTCACTTGCGTCACTGCAGCCCCTTCTGCAGGGGATCCACACAAGAAAAACTCTTGGCAGCGTGAAGGCTCTCGTCAGTGCTGCCACAGTCACATGCAATTAGCTCCCTCCTGGGTCCACCCCCAGGTCTCTGCGGTAGTGGGTGGGACCCGCCACGGGCGACCGGGGGTAGTGATGGGGAGGTCAGAAGCTCTGTCCATGATGGGGCAGCAGCTGGGCTGGTTGGCTAGATATGGGGGGGGGGGAATCAAAGGCACATTCTTCACAGCCTCCCCCAAATAATAATTTTCTAGGGACATGGATATGTTGTTCAATCCACACTTATTGGCAGGTTCTTTGCCGCTTTAAATCTCGCCGGAAGGTCTTCAAGCTGGCTCCTCCCACCCACCCGGGTGGTAAAACTCCCAGCTCCGCCCCATGACGCCAGATCTACCTTACCACTTGGAAGCTCAGGTTCCCTCATTAGTGCTCTGCATTTTAGACTGGATCCTAACTCTTCGGTTCGTCCGAAATTGGTTTTGAAGTTTTCTAAACTTCAGTCTTCATCTTCCCTCGTGGCTGCGATGGACAAATCTATTCCCGTCTTTCGGAGGTGCCCTTGCGGGCAGAAAATATCCAGGACGGATCCGCACTCCACGTGCGTCTACTGCCTAGGCCTAGATCATGACCCGCAGGCCTGCGAATTGTGCCGCTCTTTCTTGGCCAACGTCCTGGATGATCGCGCTGCCCGATTGAAGCTCGGGCGCCCCGAGAAGCGTTTCCCACTGGTAAAATCAAAAGAGGCTCGTTGGGCGGTGTCCGCGGCAGCTGGCTCGGCTGAGCAGCTTGAGCAGATGATCGCCCTCGAGGAGGAGGCGTGCCCAGGCTGCATCTTCCTCCTCTCGGCATTTATTCTGCTCTCTCTGAGTTCCTCATACTGCCTGCTCAAGGAGCTTTGTCAGTCCCTTTCCACGGGGAGAGGGCCATCGGACATTCTTCTCGGCCCAGAAGAAGGAGTCGAGAAGGTAAAGTCCACCGTCGGCGTTCGTGGGAGGCCAGGGAAAGTCTCCTTCGGACAGCCGACCGTCGACTTCAGTCGAGTTGCAGCTCAGGCCGCTGGCTTCACGGTGTCCCCATCAGGCCAGCCTGCCGAGACTCCGTCGACGCAGTCCGAGACTTTTCTCGATCTGTTAGACGGGCTGTCGACTGGTGAAGCCGACAACCCACCTTCATCGGTTCTCCGATGGAGACTGAGGATCTGCTTCCGCGCCTGGGGGCCGAGTCCCGGTTAAAGTGCCCGAGCGAGGGAAGAGCGGGTGTCCGCCCTTCCCAGACCCGCCCTCGGTCCCCCTGAGGGTCTCGGTCTTGGACTTCATCTCGGTCAAGCTGTTCCCGCCGACATCGGCGGTCTCGGTCTCGATCTCGATACCGAAGTAAGCGGCGGCACCTTTCCTCCTCGTCCTCTTCCTCGGATGAGGGGAGGCTTCAGCGTAAATTACGTCGGAGCTACGAGGAGCTTATGTGGCAGCAACTGCTGTTGTCCAGGTCTAAGCCGACTCCGGTCCAGACCTACGGCCATCAAGTTTCTGTCGCCCGAACGACCGAAGCAACCACTCGCCCCAGTTGAGTTGCCCATTCCAGGGCTGGCTGCTCGGCCAAAACCAGCTGCTCCACCAATTGCAGTGGAACCTCCGCCTCTACAACCGAAGTCTGGGGCACCGACCAAGGATTCTCGGTCGGGTCACGGCCTGCCCCACAGGTTGTCGGTCACCCTCACTCCCGACCGTCCTCGGCAGGTAGAGGGTGGCTCAGGGCCGAGGCAGCTCTTCGCAGACTCTTCGGAATCCGACGACGACTCCTCCCTGTTCTCCAGGCAGGTCGGCTTGGAGTCCTCCGGGGGCCAGTCATTGGATGATAGCCCATCGTCCTTCTTGGGTCTGCTTCGACTCATCTCGGAGTCCACCGGGATGCAGCTCGAGTCGGTGTCCAAACGGGCCAAGTATCCCCTGACGGAGATACTGGACCGAGGGGATTCCCCCACGGAGGCCTTTCCGGTGGCTGAGGCCATTGTTGGCCCAGCCTTGGAGCTCTGGCAGCGGCCTGCTTCCTGTCCTGCGCCCTCGGCCAGGAAGTATGCGGTCCCTACCGGCTCTTTTCCAGGTTTCTCGGAGCACCCCGCTGGCAAGGGGTTAGTCACCAACAGTGTTTTCCGACGTTCCGGTAATGCTCGGGATGTGGATAAGCCCCCCGATAAAGAGTCCAAAAAGCTAGACTTTGCCGGGCACAAGGTGTACGCTGCATCCTCCCTTGGCCTCCGACAGGCCAGCTCGGCCGTGCTGATGGCACACTTCTCCCACGCCCTTTTGGGCTCCCTGGATGAGGTTGTCCCTCATCTCCTGACCGACCTGCAGACCACGGTCCGCCGGTGTGGGACCAGGGTAGGGCATCGGCGAAGCAGCAGCAGCGTCAGACTGCTCTGGACATAGGTGATTCCTGTGCCAGGTCAGTAGCGGCCACGGTGGCCATGCGCCGCAGGGCCTGGCTGAGGATATCCACCTACCCAGCACTAATTGGCGGATGTCCCCTTCTTGGGGACTGACCTCTTTGGCCCTGGAGTGGAAGGACACCTCCAGCGGATCGAAAAGTCCAATGCCGCCCTGCACTCTGTCACCTCACACCAGAGGGACAAAGGCCGCCAGCAACAGCAGAAGTCCTTTCGTCCTTCGCCCCTGCATCTTGACCGCCCAACAGCACCAGCAACAGGGCCAGCAGGCTCAGGCTGGTGTCCCAAACCTGCCGGCGCTCCTCCAACAGGAAGCAAGGAGGTAAGGCCCAGGAGGTCCTCGGCCGGTTCCTCCTCCAAGCCTGCCCAGTGACGGATTGAGGGGTGTTCCCCTGTGGG
This sequence comes from Neoceratodus forsteri, assembly GCA_016271365.2. NCBI lineage: Eukaryota > Metazoa > Chordata > Ceratodontiformes > Ceratodontidae > Neoceratodus > Neoceratodus forsteri. The sequence goes on along the minus strand of CM028132.1, from coordinate 199,596,567 downwards.
GACGGCCCGCCACTTCCTTTCCGCCTGGTCCGCTATCACCACGGACCGCTGGGTGTTGGAGGTGGTAGGAAAAGGCCTGCCTCTGGAGTTCGAGCAGGCTCCACCCTTTCGAGCCGTCGCCCCTCGGGGGGCCACAGGGTCCACAGCCTCGCTGTCGGCCCGCTGAGCCGATATTGCCCTGCTCCTCGAAAAAGAAGTGATCAGGAAGGTGGCAGATCCTCCTCCAGACCCGGGGTTTGTGTCCAGGTACTTCCTGGTCCCAAAACGGACGGGGGGCTGGCGCCCCATTCTCGACCTGAACAAGTTCCTAAGGTCTCGGACCTTCAGGATGGTCACTCTGGCTCAGATAATACCATCCTTGGAACGAAGCATGTGATTCTGTTCCTTGGACCTCCAGAACGTGTTCTTTCACGTCCCGATCCGTCCGTCTCATCAGAGATTCCTCCGCTTCAGAGCAGAGGGGTCCCTTTACGAATTCCAGGCCATGCCCTTCGGCCTCTCTCTAGCTCCCAGGGTCTTCACCAAATGCATGGCAGTGGTGACAGCATTCCTGCGGTGCCGAAGGGTCTGGGTACCTTACCTGGACGACTGGTTGATTGCAGCCCCTCCAGAGCGGAGGTGGAGTGGTCCAGATCTGGCCTCCAGGTTTGCTCTCAGATTGGCCTCTTCAACGAGACCAAGTCGGAACTCGTGCTGAAGCAGGTGATACTCTTCATCGGGGCAGAGCTCAACTCTCTTCAAGCCAGAGCTCGGCTCCCGGCAGACGGGGCTGAGGTTCTTTCCTCCTTTGCCCAGTCATTTCTGGTTGGGCAGTCGCGCCCTGCCCGGGACTTCCTGGGCCTCATGGCGGCCTGCAGCAGCCTGGTCCGTTGGGCCTGTTGGTACATGCGTCCCCTTCAATGGGGACTGGCCAGCCAGTGGTTACAGCGCTGCGATCCATTGGACCAGCATGTGACAGTGACCCAGGAGATGTGGAACGCTCTCCAGTGGTGGACCGTTCCGGCAGATTTGCAGGAGGGCGTCCCGTTCATCCATCCCGAGCCGACGGTCTCTCTTATCGACCGATGTATCTTTGATGGGTTGGGGTGCCCATCTGGGGGAGCACAGAGCGCATGGCCTCTGTTCCCCTTGGGAGTCCCGATGCCATATCAACCTGCTGGAGCTCCGAGCGGTCCGCCTAGCTCTCACTGCCTTCGCTTCGTTTCTACGGGGTCAAGTGGTTTAGGTCCAGACGGACAATACCATGACCATGTACTGTCTGAACCGCCAGAGTGGGACGCGCACCATGCTGTTATGCAAGGAAGCTCTCTGCATATAGTCCCTCGTGCACAGCCTGGAGGCGGATCTCCTAGCCATTCACGTGGCAGGAGCCTCCAACACCCTAGCCGATGCCCTAAGCCGGATAGGGGCTGTGTTCACGAGTGGTCTTCCTGCCGGAGGTAGTACAAGATCTGTTCTCCCACTGGGGCACGCCTTAGGTGGACCTGTTTGCCTCCAGGAGAATGCGGCTTGAGTCTGTTCCAGGCTCGCCCCTCAGCAGGGCTCGCTGCAGGGGATGCCTCTCGAGGCCGTGGACCCCTGGCCTCTTCTACACCTTTCCCCCATTTCCCTTGATCCACAAGGTGCTTCTCAAGGCGAGGAGGGACAAGGCGCAGGTGATTCTGGTAGCCCAAGACTGGCCCCGCCAGTTCTGGTATCCAGATCTCCTCAGCCCCAGCTCCAGGCTCCCGAGGCAGCTTCCAGCCCGCCCGGACCTGATCTCAGTCAACCAGGGGAAGGTATTCCATCCGGACCTTCAATCCCTGCACCAGACAGCCTGGTTCCTGAGCGGCTAGAGTTCCAGGCCTTGGGTCTTTCCAACAAGGTCCTCAACATCGTTGAGGCGTCCCATAAGGAGTCGACCAGGAAATGCTATGCCTTCAAATGGAAGAGATTCTCCATTTGGTGTCAGGGGAAGGGCTTGGACCCCTTCCGCCTGTCCCTTGGCAAGCATTCTGGACTACCTGTGGTCCCTTTCTCAGTGAGGGCTTCAGTCGATGACCCTTAAGGTGCACCTGGCAGCCATCTCTGCTTACCGGGCGTGGGCCAGGAAGCAGTCGGTGGCACAGGAGAAGATGGTCGGGCGCTTTTTCAAAGGCCTTGACCACATTTCCCCTCCGGTGCGAGAACCTCCACCTCCGTGGGCTCTACTGCTGGTATTGGCCAAGCTCATGGGCAAGCCATTCGAACCGATGCATAGGTGCGATATTTCCCACCTGTCGTAGAAGAGCGCCTTCTGGTGGCTATCACGCCAGCCAGAAGGATGGGAGAGCTCCAGACGCTCATCGAGTCCTCTTATCTGGTCTTCCACAGGGACAGAAGGTTGTTCCATGCTTCCCCACCAAATTCCTTCCTCAAGGTGGTGTCGGAGTTTCACCTTAACCAGGTGTTGACTCTGCCGGTGTTCTACCCCAATCACACCTCGGAGGCCGAATATAGGATCCATACTTTGGAACCTAGACGAGCGCTCGCTTATTATAAGGAGCGGATGGCTGAAGTTTGGGGAGAGGTTCGCCAGCTGTTTGTCACCTACGCTGAAGCCGCACCTGGCAGACCTGCAGCCAAGCGGACGATAAGCAGGTGGGTCACCTCCTGCATAGAACTCTGCTATAGGTTAGCGGGCATGGAGCCTCCCAGAGGGATAAGAGCTCATTCTACCCGCCATACCGCTGCATCAGTAGCTGCTTCCAGGGATGTCCCTATCCAGGATATCTGCAGGGCTGCTACCTGGAAGTCGGCACATACCTTTATTACCCACTACCACATCGACCTTGAGTCACGCCGGGATGCTGGTTTTGGGGCCTCGGTTCTCCAGTCTCTATTTCCCAAGTAAGTATCGGGGGTGTGCGCCTTGCCTCCCTCCTCCCGGAGAACTGCTAGGAGTCTGCCAATAAGTGTGGATTGAACAACATATCCATGTCCCTAGAAATACAGGTTACTCACCTGTAACAGGAGTTCTAGGAATGGTATATGTTGTTCATCCACACGACCCACCCGACCTCCCCGGCTTCGACGCACAACCTGGCTTCCAGCGGGCTAGATCTGGCGTCATGGGGTGGAGCCAAGAGTTTTACCACCCGGGTGGGAGGAGCCAGCTTGAAGACCTTCCGGCAAGATTTAAAGCGGCAAGGAACCTGCCAATAAGTGTGGATGAACAACATATACCATTCCTAGAACTCCTGTTACAGATGAGTAACCTGTATATGTGGCTCGTGCTGCACAGCCCTAGTAACCACATTGTCGGTAACTTGAAAACATAATGATGTTCAAGAATTATCACTAGTTGGCAACTTAGATAATAGAATTTTCCCAGTAAAAGAAACCTTCAGTTCTGACCTAGAGAGTCAAGTCTTTGTATCATTCTGTGATCTTGAGATCTGCATTAGCATGTCAGTTCAAAACTCAGTATACTTCTATAGGCACACCACACTGCTGTATACTATAGGCACACCACACTGCTGTATACCACAGCAAAGAAGTACATATGCTGATGGCAGAAAAAGGCCCAGTGGCCCAATGTGTTTGTTTATTTAGAAATATTTCACCAGGAGAGCACACTGAGCTGAGGCTCATTTCCAGGTATGACCTAGGGAAGGGGGAAATACAGTAAAAATATACAGCAGAATTAATACATACAAATAAATATACAAGCAAGTAAAAGTATCTGACATAGAAGCAATCGGGAAGTGGAAATACGGCAATATTATATAAGACAGGATATACAAGCTCGTAAAACATCTGACAGTAGTAGCATTTGGGGGAAGTGGGAAGATTCTACAATACATAACATAAAAGTACAAATTATACATTCCAAATGCAGCTGTGGAGTGGAATAATGTTTAGAACAGTTTCAGTGATGTGGGTTGGTATTTGTAAGCAAAAATAAATAACGGCAGTACAAATACAGCAGTTTGCCCCGTACATGGCGAGCATGAGATGGCCTTTTGTAGCAGGAGCAGTTATTTTAGCAGCACAAAATGGAAAATTTTTCAGCGCTAAAGTACTGCAACAGGGTTCAGGTTCTCAGGACAGTTCTGCTACCACAAAACCACAGAATTCTGAAAGTCTTGGTAATGGATTACCTCAAAGTGAATGACTCTCTGTTAGGGGAAACACAGGGACCGTGCGCTCACTTCCATGTGGCCCCCTGTCACAGCTTGGACTTGAAGTGCCAGGGTTTTTGATCACTGCTGTCTACTTGCTTAAGGCAGTAAACATTTGCATTCAGCAGCTCTTCATGAAACTTTTTAACGCTGGCTTACCATTTAGCATTGGCTTAAAGTACCTCGAGTGCTTTTTTTTTCTCATGTTCTGGATTCGCTTTCTGGTACGGGGGATGGTCCCTCTGCATAGAAACATAGAATTTGATGACAGATAAGGACCGCTTGGCCCACCAAGTCTGCTCATTTTCCCTACCTGTTTCATATACTGCAGATCCTAAATGATCTGCGGCTTACCCTCTCTTTCCTATCGCTAGAGTTCCTTTATGTCTGTCCCATGTGTTTTTGAATTCCCTTACCATTTTTGCCCCTACAGCCTGTGCCGGGAGGCTGTTCCATAGATCCACCACCCTTTCCTGAAAACATACTTTCTCATATTACCCCTAAGTCTTTCCCCCCTCTATCTTCATATCGTGGCCCCTTGTTCTTGAACATCTTTTTTTTTTTTGAAAGATGCTACCATCTTGTACCTTATTTACACCCTTGAGGTATTTGTAAGTTTTTATCATAACCCCCCCCCCCCCAAGGGAATACATATTGAGATCCTCCAGTCTTCCCTCATATGTCTTTTGGTGCAGCCCCTGCACCATTGTTGCCCTTCTTTGAAACATTTCTGCTCTGTTTATGTCCTTCCGGAGATGCGGCCTTCGTAACAGGACATTGTACTCTAGATGAGGTCTCACTAGTGTTGTATACAATGGCATCACCACCTCCTTCCTTCTGCTGGAGATACGCTAACACTTATTTGTAAGAAATTCTCAGATGCAGCAGAGGTGCACTGCTTGACCATGCACACTACATCTGACTTCAGAGTTATCAAACTTCTTAGATTCTCTCCTGCCACTTGTGAAAAAATGCATATAAGCTCATAATTTAACATGTGTGTTTTCATTGTAAAAATGGGTACAGCTCTGCAAACTGAAATATTTTTTGTTTATTTGGCAGTATCTACTTCTTAGGATTATTTGTGGATGACTGATGGTAGGCAGCAAGGACAGGGGTTATGGAATCTGGATGGCTGGGGTAGGTTGGAGCTGTAAGCCTGTGACAGAGTGTTTACATAACTAGTACAGTGATAAAGGCACTCGGACATTAAGCAGTGCTCAAGAGTAGTATATACAGTAAATATGGAGCAAAACATGTAGCTAGGCACATACTATATCAAACCCATGAGAAAGCAACCAGTATTGTTGCAAAACATTGGGGCCATTTGTCTTTTATGGGGTCTGCCTGTGTCTGTGGTCTTTTTAACTTTGTTTTCACTGATATAGCTTATGCCTAACTATATATGTTTTACATTTTTGCAGAACTCTCCGGCTGTTAGGCAGCTGCCAGGCTCTGTGTGTGTGTATATACACGTACTTGTACATGCGCATGTGTCTGCCTGTGTGAAAGTGGCAGGCTGCACACAGCTGGTTGGCTGAAGGAGTATGTGTCTAGCTGGTTGTCTGCAGGGGTGTCTGGGGGAGGTGGCCAACTATGGGAGTGGGGGTGGAACTGGATGGCTACAGGTGTGTGTGGAGTTGGCAGACTTAGCTGTGTGTGTGTGTGTGAAGATGGTTGTATGTGTAGGGCTGGCCAGCTGCACATGTGCATGTTTCTGAAGCTGGCAGGCTACTGCTGTGCATGTGTGTGCACACATGCAGGGGTTAAATTGGACCAGAACGCAATGGAGCCGAGTTCCGTCATCTCTACTGCAATCAGTCATTAGCAGAACTCACAGGAAAGCTAAGCATTTTCTCTTTCCCTGCAGTTTCAATCCTGCCTCTGAAACTCTGGCAGGGAGAGTTAAAACAAACATATGGCTTTTTTTGTCCTCCCAATTAGCAGAGGGTACTAGAGACACATAAATAAGTGTAAAGGAATGTAGCTTTTGACAAGTACTGGGAGGAATTTACAAGGTCTGTTATAACGTGTGAGATAAAGAATGACATCATGATGTAACAGTGATAGTTTGCACCAATCACAGATGAATGGGCAAACTATGCATTTCCCAGGCTGTCCTGGAATAAAGTGACCACACACACACACACACACACCTTGCTGTATAGTCACAGAGAGAGAGAAACAATGAGGCACAATTGTTCAACAGTTTGTGATTACAGTATCTGTGTTAAGGTAGGCAGTGGCTTTTAAGTTTTTTTTTTTTTTTATGTTTTCAATATCTAAAACATTTAATGTATTGCAGATAATTTACATGTGGTTAAGTAGTTGTTGGAGAGCAACTGTTTAGGTAGGGAAAAACCTCAGGACAGGGTTTATGGGGGTATGATAATGGTTCCATTGCTATTTACTCTGTCCCTGAACAAATGACAAAATTCTGGTTTGCAGTGCTCATGTATTTTATTGTTGTGTTGCCTTATCTGTTTGCTTGCTTTTTTGAGTACATAAATGGGATGAAATTTGAACAATGAACTATATCTAAATACACTGTGGTTTTAGTTTGTGTGCTTCCTAATTTTATTTTTACTAGCAGTATTAAAATAATGTATTTTGTGTGCAAGGCCATTTGTTTCATTGGTAATGTGGAATTCTGTAGTGAAGTGTTATTATTTCTGAGACTAGGCAGGCAGGTAAAATGTTCATGAGTTGTTTTTTTAATTAGTTTTGATAGCTAACTGGATAAAAAGCAACTTTATTTTTCAACAGGTTGAAACTTTTAGAACCAAAAAATGCTGTTTGACAAAGTTATGTGGCTAGAAAATGATGTGTGATTTGCACCAGATGATGGAGAGATTAAAAAAATTACATAGAAACGCAGAAATTGACAGCAGATAAGGACTGCAAGGTCCATCCAGTCTGCCCATTTTGTCTACCTTATAAATGTACCATAGGCCTTTACTCTGTCAGTGGTCTATTTATTCATACTCATCTGTATTGCTCCCTTATGCCTATCCCATGCCTTTTTGAAGCATTCCACTGTTTTCATATCAACCACTTCCTGAGGTAGGCCGTTCCATGCATCCACCATTTCGGTGAAAAAAGAACTTCCTCACAGTACCCCTTAATTGACCTCCCTCTAATCTCATGGTGTGTCCTCTTGTTCTGCTAGTTTTCTTATACTGAAACATGTTAGACTCTTTCATCTTGTTAATGTCCTTAAGGTGTTTGAATGTTTCGATCATATCACCTCCCTCCCTCCTTTGCTCTAAGGTATACACATTGAGCTCCGTTAATCTGTCCTCATATGTTTTCTGATGCAGTCTGTGCACCATTTTGGTTGCCCTACTCTGGACTGCCTCCATTTGTTAATGTCCTTGTGCAGGTGCGGCCTCTAGTACTGCACACAGTACTCCAGATGGGGCCTAACCAATGTCTTGTAAAGAGGAATTATTACCTTCCTCTTAGGACTTGTGATACCCCTACTAATACACCCCAATGTCCCTCTAGCCTTACCTACTGCTTTAGTGGTCTGCATGGATGATTTCAGGTAATCTGTGATGATGATGCCCAAGTCTCTTTCTTCCCTTGTGATTGCCAGCAACTCCCCTCCTTACCTATGTGACAGGGAGCTCCTGCCACTCTTGAGGACCGACCTTTTCTTAAATCTGTTGCAGCAGTTCTTTTATTTCTTAGCCTGATTTATTCTTTACAATTTCTAGTCCATAAGGTTGGCCGCCTGTGGGCACCCCTTTCCCTTTCTTGACTATGCTATAATGTCCTCTTTAATTTTCCTTTTCCCTTTCAGGTCCTCGTACAGGGAGGTTTTTGCTGTGACCTCTGAGCTGATATAAAACAGGCTGTGTTCCTTGTTGTTGGATTTAGTATGCAATGGCACTATGTCATAAAATACTTTATTGTATCTACCTGATATGTATAAAACCTGTAAATGTTGAAAATACCATGGCACCAGGTGTTTTTGATAAAGGTAAAAAGTTACTAGGTGGCTATATGATAAAAATTAAGTTGGTTGTGCTATCTAAAATGCATGTAAATTGCTATAAACTCAACAAGTCTGAAATGTCATGGTGATTTGCATATATCCCTTGATGCCTTGCGTTATGGAAGTAAGTGTGATGTTGTGTTTCTTTGAAACTTGGCTTATTGTCAATGCCCTTTGGGGTAACCCTTGTTTCAGTGCTTCTTCACTGAGGTTCTTTGTCTTTAGCTTGTTTTGTTTTTTATTTGAGCCCCCACCACCCAAGCAAACAAGGCTAAATCTCAACAGACAAGTTAAATCAGAGATCAGTGAGTCAGTAGGTGCTGGCTAAGTGTAGAGGAAAGACTTGTATAGTCTGTTGCTACAAACTGATGTACTGAAGAAGGAATATGCCATTGCTGAAGATTATCCTCTGCATTTTGAATAAACATCACACAGATTGTGTGTTGAACTTGAAGTTCGGTTTCTGGTCCATCTGTCGTCTCACAACCCCTCCACAGACTTGGTGTTAAAAGTGGGATAACTTGCTGGAAGCATCTGGACTGGCCGAAGAGGGACGTTTTCTGGTGGCTATTGCCCAGATATCCCAGGTGGACCAATGCACCAGGAGTTGCCAGAGGAGAAAGTCTGTGGAGTTCTGACCAGAACCATGGCTGACAGACTGGGAGAGAAGCTGCTGCCTGGACTGGACCTGGGGGCTCAGAGGAAGGCCAAGCCTGAAGATGACAAAGAGATGCAAGAGGATGTGGAAGAATCAAGAGAACTGCCTCCTCCTGAACACGCTCCACATTGAATGGAGAAGTTGAGATGCCAGATGGACGGATACCATGAGGGTCTTACATGCCATCAGTGCAGGGCAAACAGAAAGCGCCAGTAGCCCAAAAGACATTAAACTGTCTAAACTTTCGGACAGTGATGACATTGAGGCCTACCTCACAACGTTTGAGAGGATCGCTCGAACATGCGCATGGCCAAGGGAACAGTGGGTTGTTCGACTGGCATAGCACCTGACAGGCAGTGCCCAGTTGGTTTACAGCCACATGGACTCCTGAGAGGCAGGGGACTATGACCGTATAAAGCAGGAACTCCTCAGGCGCTATGACATAAACACTGAAACCTATCACCAGAGGGTTTAGTTTCTTAAAATGCAGTCACTGGATTCCCCCTGAGAGTCTTATGCCCGTCTCAGGGAGCTCTGCCACAAATGGTTACAACTGGAGAACAAGAGCAAGGACCAACTTCTGGAGGTGGTGATTATTGAACAGTTCATTAAAGTTTTACCCCAGGATGTACAACTTTGGGTTCAGGAGCATAAGCTGGATTCCGCTGATAAAAACTTCGTGGTGGCGGAAGACTTCCTGGCAGCCCGACTATCCAGACTCAGAGGGTTCCAAGGGACATCGGCAGCTGCGATCACCAGCAACCCGGTAAGGAACCCTTTTACTTATAAACTGTTAAATCCAGCCCCAGAGAAACAAGACTGGAGAGAAGAGAGAGGGGGGTGCATTCCAGTTGCTGAGATTGTAAGTCATGGGTGCCAAAAGAAGGGACATTATGTAGGAAACTGTCCTAATATAAAGAAACAGATGGCTCACATAGCCTTGGCAAACTTGGGTCACTTTATTGCTACTGTGCAGATTGGATCGCAGTAGATGATGGGACTGATTGATTCAGGGAGCCGCCAGACTCTTGTGCGAGCAGATCTGGTGACTGGGAATAATAAAGGACCGAATACAGCAGTCATCTGTGGGCACGGTGATACCCATCGCTACCCTACAGCCACCATACAAATGACTGTTCAAGAAAAGACACATGAGGTAGAAGTGGGGTTGGTACCTCGCCTACCTGTGCCAGTTGTTATCGGGCATGACAACCCAGACTTTGCTTCATTAATACATTGTCATGCCACCCAGGACTCTGCTGTAGTTGCTTTAACCACCAGAGCTCAAGTGAAGAAGGGACATTTACCATCTGTGTTCCCATTTGATGATGTTTTTTTTTTAAATTTATTTCTCCGGGTCCCAGTCGGCAACCATCCGTCAGTCACCCGTCTAGCCCCGTATTCCAATATCATGCCACGTACCCCCTCTACCCCCATGGTTTATCCTCCATGGCAGGGCGGTGAGGAGCCCCCCCCCCCAAGCTCAACTCACCTTGATCAGAATCCAGTTCAGGGAGCGCCATTCAGAGTCTGTGCCTGCGGCAGGTGGCTGCATCATCCCACGTGACCAGGGACCAGTTTTTGTTTTCTCCCCTTGCGTGGATGGGATGTGCAGTGATGCTGGCAGAGGGAGCATGCACACATCCGCGCGTGCTCCTTCAGGCATCTGCCCCATCTGAGCTCCTTATTCTACAGTGTCCGCATGCTGCCCCCCAGCCTCCGCTAGGGGTCTGTCAAGCGCCGGTCACTGGTGACCCCCTCCTCCCCGGAGAAGGAGAGCAGGTCCTGGGATGCTCGATCCTTCTTCTCCCCCGCCGACCCCTGGCAACCCATGCTGGTTCCTGAACACGGGTCGCCGACGTAGCACGAGGTAAGGCGTCCAGCGCCACTGGACTGGCTGATGATGTTTTTGAGGATCCTGGCAGGGACCGTAAAACTAAGGCGGAGAAGAGGAAGCTAAAGAAGGACTGGATTGATATTCCTGCTGATGTACAACCAGACTTGGGACATACTTTTAAATGTGACATGCAGCATGAGCAAAAAGCTGACCCTTCATTTAACCCTTTTTTTCCCCACAGGTGGGGAAGGGAGTGGAAAAAGGTGCCCCTCAGTTTGCTGTAAAACAGGGAATACTGTATAGAGAATACACTAACCCCAGAACTGGAGAGGTAGTAGACCAACTAATGGTTCCAGAAAAATTCCACTCCCAAATTATGCATCTGGCACATGACATCCTTTTAACAGGCCATTTAGGCAGAGATAGCACCCTGAATAGGATACCACCTCTGAGTAGTCCACCTCTGCACCTTCAATCAATAATGTCCTTTTCTCCTGCTATCCCTCCCCAGTTGCTACTTCCCTAAGGTCATGCCTCACAAGCGGTCTGGCTTGCAAGCTGATGTTTATTCGGCCCTTTCACCAGAATGTCCACCTCCTCAACAGTCCTGCCTCATCTCCATTACCCTTTGCTCCCCTAACCTCCATGTCAGACCTGATCATCTCCCTCTTAAGACTTGCTGCAACTCCTCTGCAACTAATACAGCCACCCAGGCATGCCAACCGCTTCACCAGTAAGCCGTATAAAGCTTGCAAGATTCATAACTTCATTATATTACTGCTTCTCCTGTCTGCAGAGGACATACACCCTAATCCTGGTCCGCCTGCAGCCCACGTAACCACCCCAGATCAATCACCAACTACCCCCCCGGCCCTCCCAAATGGCTTAAAATGATTCACCTGAACATTTGCAGCCTTGCACTCATGCTCCCTTTGCTACAGGCTATGGTTTACGCCTACATCCCAGACATAATCATCGTCTCTGAAACCTGGCAGACAGATCACATTTCTGATGAGTCTGTTACTAACCCTGGCTACACAATAACCCACCAAGACAGGAATGGTAGGGGTGGTGGTGTGGCCATATACGCTGCCTCCTCCCTCCTGTCTACTACCATGCTCACAACCTCTGTGCCTTCCTCTCACGAAGCAACCCTTTTGAAATTGTAGCCTTTTACTGCACCCATTTTCAAGCCGGGGTATATTGTTGCCCAGGGTAACATCCTTCTATAGTTACTGAACTTATCACTAAACTAACATCCTATGCCCATGCTTGCAAATTGTACATCTTGGGCAATCTAAACATCAACTGGCTGGCCCTGTCACTGTCCAAGGCTCGCTCTGATATTGAATCCCTAAACCTCTTCCAACTAACATGGGAACCAAGCCAGTTAAATAACAAAACGCAAAACCATTCCCTCCTGGATCTGGTCCTCACATCTCACCCCCATAGGGTAGTTTCCTCCGGTCTCCTACCAGATGCTGTAAGCGACTGCCATGTGATTTAGGTGGTACATAAAATACATAGGCCTAAGACCCCTCATAAAATCCTCTTAACTAGATCTTACTCCTCGCTCGATCTTCTCCCTCTGCACCATGACCTCATACACTCGGACTGGTCCTCTCTCTCCTCTGCCTCCACAGTTGATGACGCCCTACATTCTTTCAGTGATAAGTTCCTACACATATGTAACTGTCGTGTCCCTTTACATAAGACAAGAGTACATGGTAACCACTTTCCCTGGGTGACCCCTGAGCTTTTGGCTTGCCAAAGAGCCCATGACCTTGCATGGCACCAATCTGAAGCTTCCCTCCGCCCCAGCGATTACCAGCGTTATAGAGAGCTCCGCAATGCATGTACTAAAGCAATCTGGCTAGCCAAATCCAAACACTTCCACTCGAACTTCCCATCTAACACAAACAACCCGTCCAAATTCTGGAAGGTGATCCATTCCCTCTTCTCCCCCCACCACTAAACCCCCTACCCCCATCCTCAAGCATAATCATTCCATTATCTTTGAACCCAAGACTATTGCTGAATGTTTAGTGCTCACTTTATGACCTGTGCATCATCAATTCTGTCAGCCCCGAGTGCCCCCCTTCTATTCCCACTCCATCTTCTATGACATCTGTCACCCGTGCCACCATCCCTGCCTCCCCCTTCGCTTTCCCCAGTCTCCTTACCCTCAGCCTCCTTCTTCTTCACACCAGTTACTCCAGCTGACACCTTGCAGGCCCTCCAGTCCATAAATCTCTATAAAGGTTCCTCACTGGATGGTCTAGGCCCTAAGCTTCTCTCACTTTCTGCACCAGCTATCGCTTACCCTCTAGTTCTCATACTGAATCTTTCCTTCGCAACTGCTACTGTTCCTTCAACGTGGAAGCACACAGTGTTGCTCAGCTTACCCAAAGGTGGTGACTCCACCTCCCTCAGTAACTACCGTCCTATCTCTCTCCTTCCTACCTTAGCTAAACTTCAAGAACATCTTGTCCTTAAACAACTCTCTTCCTTCCTCACTGACTCTGCCTTCTTCATTCTCTTCCAGTCTTGTTTTAGGAAAAAGCACTTCACCACCACCTCACTTCTAAGGTTGACTGATGCCATCTCTTCAGGAATAGATAATGGTCAAATTATCTCTGCCATCTTTGTTGATTTGGCCAAAGCCTTCGACACAGTCTCACACCCTCTTCTACTGAGCAGCCTCACAACTGCTGGCCTCTTCCCCTCTGCCACAAGCAGGTTCAGTGCCTACTTGACTGGCATGTCGCAGTCTGTCCGTATTGCCGATACCACCTCTTTTCCCCTGCCCATAAGCACCGGTGTCCCACAGGGTTCGGTGCTTGGTCCAGTTCTTTTCTCCATTTTCCTAAATGATCTTCCACAGGTTTGCACGTCAGCTTGCAAACATATGTATGCTGACGACACAATCATATATACAACTGGTAAATCTGTCTTCGATGTCACTACCAGACTTCAGTTCGACTTCACAAATGTCCAACTCTGGCTTAGTTCTCATCAACTTTTCCTTAATGCCAAGAAAACAGTCTCCATGACCTTTGGCTCAAGGCAGAGACTTGCTAGGCTAAACCACCTTCCCACTTTCCATACCCTCGACAGGACTGTATTGGAGGACACCTCTTCGTTCAGGTACCTCGGCGTCTGGTTTGACAGGTACCTAAACTTCTCAGTACATACTGATACCATTCTGAAAAACCTGCAGTCCAAACTTGGTGCTCTTTACAGAAACCATAGCTGCATCCCGTTTACGGCCTGGTGTGAGTTAGTACTGAAGATGATCCTACCCATATTTGACTACTGCAACATAGTCTACAGTGCCACCCCGCAGTCCTCCCTAGCCAGTCTGGACACTCTCTTCAACTCCTTTTGCCCTGGATGCCCCTCCCCTTACCCACCACTTCGAGTTCTACTGTGCTCTGAACTTTCTTACTCTCTCTTAACAGACGTTCTCTTCATGGCACCAAGTTCATCTCTAAATTCTGGCTTGGCTGTCTCCCTTCTTCTATCTCCTCCTCCTTATCCACCTCTCCTCCTTCCCAATACTCTTCTCAGATCCAGTGACCCTTGCGATACCAAGCTGCTCAACTTCATCGGGATAAAACGCCTTCTCCTGTTGGCTGCCAGAAGTATGGAATGCACTCCCCCCCCCCAAACCCATCACTCCTCTACTCTAGGTTCTCTTACATCGGCCTTCTCAAACCACCTAATCACCAACTGTGTGTGCAAATAACCCCCCGTCACTAGCTAACTTCTTTTAATACATGCAATCTGGTCATCAGAATCGTCCGTCCCTCTCCATTCGCTTGCCCCACTAAGTCCTGTCAAGCACTTCTAGCCCCTAACACTGTTGACGCCTAAAAGCCACCTTAGCCCACTTGGGCACTTGTTAAAATGTGTTACCTCAATTAACTTTCAGTAGCCTGTTGGTATTCATGTTAGTTGTTCTCGCTCTAAACCCTTTCCTATCACTGCTCCTGTAATCTCTGTTTGCCCATGTTCACAGTATTGTCTCATATTCTGTTGTTTGGCTCTGTTATGCTTGATGATGTTTGTTCTGTAACATGACTTTGTTATTACTGTGAAACTGTAATGCGCTTGAAATTGTACTTGATCCTGTATTTCCCTACTCCCCTGCCCCCAGGACATGCTGTGAGACAAGCAAATTGTTACTTAGTGCACCTTTCCTGGTGAAACTTTTCAATAAATAAATCACCCAGGTTTTATTGGCCCTCTATCCGCGAGAACATAGCTGAGTATTGTGACACATGTGCTGAGTGTCAGAAGGTAGCTCAGGCAGGCAAAAGGGATTGAGTACCACTACAACCCATCCCCATTGTGACTAACCCTTTTGACAGAATAGCCATGGATGTAGTGGGCCCCCGGAAAAGAGCTCCAAGGGTAACAGATTTGTACTGATCATATGTGATTACGCTACCTGCTACCCAGAAGCTATCCCTATGAGAACTGCCACTGCCCCAAGAATAGCAGAGGAGCTAGCAAAGGTATTTAGCCACATAGGAATCCCCCAGGAAATACTTACTGATCAGGGGAGTAATTTTAATGCACACCCGCTAAAAGAATTGTACCGTCTGCTGGGCATGGTAGCAGTGCGTACGTCCCCATACCACCCACAGACTGCCGGCCTCATAGAGAGATTTAATCAGACATTCAAGAGAATGTTGAGGAAATATGTAAAAGATTGGGATAGGTACCTCCCCTATTTACTTTCGCTTACAGAGAAATCCCTCAAGCATCCACTGGTTTCTCCCCTTTTTCATCATTGAATGGGAGGAACCCAAGGGGGCCACTGGATGTGGTTAAAGAACACTAGGAAGAAGGGAAAGAGGTGAGACATCTTAATGTCGTAGAGACAGATTCCTTGTTTCAGTGCTTCTGCACTGAGGTTCCTTGTCTTTAGCTTTTTTTTTTTATTTGAGCCCCCACCACCCAAGCAAACAAGGCCCGCATAGGGGAGGCTAAATCTCAACAGATAAGTTAGATCAAAGATCAGTGAGTCAGTAGGTGGTGGCCAAGTGTAGAGGAAAGACTTGCATAGTCTGTTGCTACAAACTGATGTACTAAAGAAGGGATATACCATGGCTGAAGGTTATCTCCTGCATTTTGAATAAACGTCACACAGAGATTGTGTGTTGAACTTGAAGTTCGGTTTCTGGTCTATCTGTTATCCCACAACCCCTACACAACCTATAGATAGCTTCAGGGTTTCTATTCCCTATATGCATGATCTTGCACTTCTTTGCGTTAAACCCCAGTTGCTACTCTTCAGACCATTTTGCCAGTTTTTCCAGATCTCTTCTCATTCTGCCCACCCCATCTGGATCATCTACTCTGTTACAAATCTTGGTGTCATCTGCAAACAGGCAAAGCTTACCCTCCAGTCCATCTGCAGTGTCACTGATGAAGATATTGAAGAGGACTGGCCACAGGACTGATCCCTGAGGTACCCCATTTGTGACTTGCATCTCTTCTGACTGTATAGCATTTACCACCACTCTCTGTTTTCTGCCTGCCAACCAGTTTACCACCCAGTTGACCAATGTCTGACCCACCCTTAGCCTACCCAGCTTATTAATTAATCTTCTATGTGGAACAGTATCAAAAGCTTTGCTGAAGTCAAGATAGGCGACATCAACTGCACCCCCTTGGTCCGCCACTCTGGTTTCCCAGTCAAAGAAATGTGTGAGACTGCTGTCTTGGATCCTGTGCTCCTATGGATTCCAGGTGTTGCCCTATCCTTTCCTTAAGGAGTGCCTCCATAATCTGTGCATTTTATGCATGTATTGCTTTATTTGAAAATATGTGTGGATGGCAAGGAAACTGAGAAAAAATATCAAAATGCAGTGTGTTTTTTGTTTCTGAGTTCTTCCCTTAAAGTAGTTTAGTGATGGGCCTGAAACTTCAAAACAGCAGGACATATTAGCTGTTGTTCTGTTTAGATTGCCCCTTATATCCTGTCTTCATGACCATGCCCCATCCTGATTCTGAGTTGCTGTAACAACTTTTATATATTTGAAATAATAAAAGAAAGAAACCTTTTTAATTTGTCTTGATGGTCTAGGATTTCAACAGTACTCTGTGTTTCTGAACCCCCATGGTTAACACACAGTAAGTTTTCTTGAGACTAAAATTAACTAGTATGCATCACATACTGCTTCCTGACTTTATGGTAGAATAGGTGTAGAAAAACGCTGAGAATACCTATGAAAACGTAGTGCAAGTTGAGCTATATTACAAACAGCATGCCTTTTAGTATTTCAGATTAAAAAAAGGGTTAAGGCAGACTCAGAATCTAGAAAGGAAGGTGTCATAAGAGGCATTCTAATGGAGAATAAAAAGTATAGGTCAAAATGTTCACCATAACATACATTGCTGCTTTAATATTTTAAGGTATGCCATAATAGCCAACTCTGAATCACTGGTATTTTCATGTGATGAAGCAGTTTCTAGATTTGCTGTTATTTCCAGCCACACATGTGACATGTAGTAGATTTTCAATGTAATGGTTGTAGCGAACATTATTCAATGTTGTGTACAGGTCCATTAGCATGACACATGCAGTATTTTTTATTTTATTCTTCTGGTAACTGGGTAAGGCCCACTAAACACAAACGCCTGTTTTCAAGGGCATCCTGGGAGCCTTGGGTAGTTAAGTGACTTGCTCAGAGTTGCACAGTATGGAAGGGGAAGTTGTGGGAATCAAAATCCAAGTCTGCTGGATGTACCAAGCTCATTCACGACTTATTCTAACCTCCAGGTCTAGGTTATACTGCCAGCCCCACTGACTACTTTAATACTGTATTTAATTTTGTTTTGCCACAATCTCTATGTTGAAAGAACATTGTGTACAGTTTGGTTATAATGGTTTCAGTGGAAATCAAAACATGTTGATTTTATCATAAAATGCTCATGCTCAGCCGGCCCAGTGGCGCTGAGGTTGAAAGCGCTAGATGGCACCTCGCGCGACACTGGCGACCTGGGTTTGGGAACAGACTCTGATCGTCGGGGGTCGGCAGGGGAGAGGGTGGATAGAGCATCCTAGGACTGCTCTCCTCCCTCTGGGGTGGGTAGAGGGGTACATGTTCTGTAGCGATGCCTGGTGACGACTGGGTGTAGCACAGGACTTGCCCTAGGGCAGTGCACAGAATGGGGAAGAACACGGCAAGACATCGGCTTACACGCGAACATCATTGCACTGTTGGCTCCTAGGGAAAAATTGGAGGAAAATGGCTGGGCGTGACCGAGGCAGTTTGATAGCCGCACTCCTGCCGACCCGGAGGACTGTCATGGAATGGCGCTGGGGGTTCCGGTCCAGCTTGTTTCGGAGAGGCATAGACAATCGTGCCGGACCCCCATCATACGAGTGAGCCTGCTGCTCTCTGGGGCAGTGGGGGCTGGTGGCTGGATGCCCCAACCGGTGTGCGCTGCAGAAGGTGCAGAAAAAGTGACATGATAAAAAAATAAATAAATAAAATGCTCATGCTGTCAGTTTGCTGTGACCCCACTTTGTTAGCTTGTTTTGAATGCTGTTTGGATGTACTTACCATTAGAGTTAATTTTTCCTGGGTATATTTTAGCCTATATGTAACTATCCCTGCTGGACTATGTTAACCTGTTGACTGCTGCTATCCTCCCTGGACCACCTGGAACATGAGATGCTGCATCTCATGGGGTTATATTTGTTGGAGTAATTTCAAATAAATAAATAGGGAAGTGGAGTATTTCAAAATATAGGAGGACATATCAGTTATGGCATGAGTATACTGCTTTTTTTTCTGTATGCATTTTAACTCTTTTGCTAGTATGATTAAAGTTTAAAGCACAGAGCCGGCCCGGTGGCACTGAGGGTTGAGGTGCTGGATGCCACACCTCGCTGCATGCCGGCGACCTGGGTTTGGGAGTGGACTCTGGTCACTGGTGGGTCGGCTGGAGGGAGATGGGCTTGAGCGTCCCACGACAGCTCGCCTGCTCCGGGAGGGTTGAGGCGGGCCAACACTTGCCTGACTCCAAACGGAGGCTTGAGTTCTGCAAGCCCAATCAGGGTTCTGGGCGGACGCTGACAGCGAGACCTCACGCCCACACCTTGACATCAGGGGCCCACGCTGTAGGGAGGGAGGAAAAGAGGAAACACACCTGCCGGCTCCGGGAAGATGGGCTTCCCGGAGCATGCCTCCAGTGTGCCCCGCTCACCGGACCACCTCCTCGACTTGATGCCATGAAGGATTACGGGGTGAAGGCACCCCACCTCATCCCCGCTTGGGGGGAAAACCGAAGCTCCATGGAGGATCAAGAGGTGGGTCCGGGTGGGCGAGAGGCAGGAGGATGACTCCTTGGATGCCCCGAAGGGTCGGGGCCGGCAGGCAGTAGGGGATAATAAAGAGTAATTTCAAAAAAATAAAAGTTTAAAGCACCTGTATTAGTTTAGAAACTTGAACAGTTAATCTAAATGGCAATGGTGAAAATGTGATCATCACCTATCTTGTGCATGCATATGGGTATCGCTTACTAGTTAGTGACATGCTGTATTGATGGTGGCAGTTATGACAGAGCTCCACCACCTCTGAAATTCCAATTTAACCAGTGTGTGTGTGTGTGTCTCTGTGTGTGGTGCAGGCAGGATGCCGGTCCATGAGTTATGGAAGTGTGTGTGCGCGCGTGCACGTGTGTACATAATAGGTTACGGTAGAACAACGTATTTATTTCCTCACATGAGTAGTAAGACCTTCATAACTAAAATGCGACTCCGCCACTGTTAAGTTATGGGTCTTACCACTCACTACTGGAGATAAATGTGTGTATCTACCATACTTAAATCTATACCCCCTGAACAGTTAGCACTTAACTCCTCCTCACGTTCACAGAACCTCTCCTGTTACTCTTAGATGTATGTTACCTAATGAATTTACAGTACTGTCTCATTCCTTTGTATGTTCTGAAGCATGAACAAATGTACAACAGACTATTAGTTAGACATATGCAATTCATAGAAAAGAAGGCTCTGTCTCATGGATTTGTAAACTGAAGTGTACTGTATACCCATAGCCTGTATATGTATCACTGTCTTCTATTTCATGTACTGTTATTTCCCGGGTCGCCCTTGAAAAGGGGACCTCCAGGGCCCACTGGGCCTACCCGGTCATCAAAATTCAATAAATAAATATTATACTGCAGCTCATTATCGGTTCCCTTTTTATCTTCTCTTTTATTTATTACAGACAACTATACATGACAACAGGATCGTTGTCCCCTCGTCTTCCTCTCATCTTCCTGGTTTCCCTCATAATCTTTTGTGATGTCATAAACTGTTGCTGTTCTTATTTCTTGATCGTAGCCAAGCGGGTGAACTCCCCCTGAGATAGCATTTTGCAGCTCCCCACAACATGTCAGCTCGAGACACTGTGCCTTGGTTAGTTTAAAAAAAAGAAAACAATGTGATGCGCTCCTTAATTTTCCCCACAATCCTTTTACCCCTCAGGAGCTGTGTAATAAGTTTCCAAGTCTTACGTATGCCTGTGCCCTGTCTGAAATCCAGTTGGATACCAAGTGGGTTATGGTCTGACAAGACTAAGGGCTCAATATCATAGGTTTGGACCTCCTGTAGGAATTCCTGACCAAGAAGAAAAAAATCAATACGTGACCATATATTATGGGGAATTGAGTGGAACAAGTAGGCCCTATCTTGCAGATGAAGGATGCGCCATGGATCAATGAGCCTGAGCCCATCCATCAACTCATGCGGGGGTCGCTGTCCAGGGGACAGACCCTGTTTTCTCCCCTAAGACTTATCAATGTTGGATTGATGTATTGTGTTCCAGTCTCCTCCAAATATAATAAGGAGTTTACAAAGGGGCTAGACATACTAATAGCTCAGCAAAAAAAGAGGGACTGTCTACGTTGGGACCATGAACGGAACGTAGTAACAATTCCTGGTGTCCTAACCTACAGTGTATAAAAATGTATCGACCTCTGGGGTCTCCTTTCTCTTGTATCAGTTGAAAAGGTACCTGGAATGCAGTTAGACTCGTGACCTCTCTTTGTTTAGTACTATCACCGGCCCCAAAAATATGGCCCATCCACTCCCTCTGAAGGCCCAAGAGTTGCTCTTTTTTTAGATGGGTCTCTTGTAAGCATGCTACCATAGTACTAAGCCTCCTGAGGTGTGCTTTTTTCCCCTCCCTCTTCCAGAGTGGCCCAGAGTGGCTACTCGCTCCCGCACTGCCCCTCTGCAGGTCTGCCATCCTTCCCCGGTCCTCGGGAACTCCTGATTCCCACGGAGGTCTGTCCGTCCCCCACCCCCACCCAGAGCACAATCCAGAACAAGGGCCTTGACTGGTGGCGGAAGCGTGGTGAAGTGCGGCAGTGGGAGCTCATAGAATCCAGGGTTGCCATATAATTTTTTCCATTTTCGCTCTTCCCTTCTCCTGCAGCATGAGCGCACATTTGGAGGCACATGCACACTGCACCCATGCTCCCATGCTTCTTGAATCCTGGGCGCTGCCCCCAACGTCCACTGGGGGCAGCCATGGAGCAGGATGACAACCCTCCATCCCCTGGGAGAGGAGAGCAGTCCATCGGAACTCTCAATCCTCTCCCTCCCCTGAAAACTCTCGGCAACTCAGTCACTCCTGACCCTGTGTTGCCGACGTGGCGCAAGGTGTGTTGTCTAGCACCTCAACCCTCAGCGCCAGCAGGCCAGCTTCACCTCCTGAGGTGTTTAAGGACAGCATGCCTCTTTCTCCTTGACTGTCTCCCGTTATATTCCAGGAGGTTACCTTAGGAGCATTAGCCATAATTAATCTGTTCTTTCATAATATTCGAGGCTTGACTGTCCCACACCCAAACAAATGGTCCTTCTCAAATCCTTCCCCTCCCACCAAGAAATGTCCCACATAAACCTTATACAAAACAATTACTATGAACAACATTAACAGTTAACAACACTCTTACAATAGTAACAGTTAACATCAATCTCACCAAACCAAACCAGGTCAGGGCAACCATACTCCTCACCTTCAGGCCCGTGATTGACAGGTGCAGCCTGGAGAACAGCATCCAGCTAGAAACTTAAAAGTATTTAAAAGAAAAATAGATATTCTTGGCAACTGTACTAACAGCTTTCATGAAGGTCCACGGATTGCTACTTGATCTGTCAAAATGTTAATTAATATAGTTCGGCTAGGCATGCTTGGGGAAGGCCTGGACACCCTTGCGCTGCAGGCAACAGCTCATCTACAAGTAGTGAAAAGTTCCCATTGAAATCTAATATTGGTGTACTAAGTCTTGAGAAGAGACCACCCCTGCCTGATCCAAAAATTGAAAAATATGTAGTACGTAGTATAAAATTCAGTGCAACACAGAAAAAAAAAGGTTGTATGAATTAGTTTTTGTGTGTGTGTGTGTGTGTGTGTGTGCAGCAAGCATTTTATTACAGTGAATTGCATTTTAGAGGTGTGTCACTGTTGGGTCCATTACAGCTCAGGCTGCAGGGGGCTTGGCAGTGACAGTTTAGTGATCATCTAGGCTGATCATGATGCGTTTTTTTTTTGTAAAATGTATTTATTAAAGGATGTAGGTGAGCTTCAAACAACATGAAGTCTTGCTGTATTATGACAATTGCAGTATGACCGCTGGTTAGAACTGCTCCGGAGGTGAAATAGTTAACTTTTCCATGCAGGCATGGAACTTAGAGCGCGGGCTCGGTTGAAAACTCTGTCTGTTGTGCTTCAAACGCAAACTGTCAGATTCTTTACTCCGCCTCACTGAACAGTCGCTCCGGAGATTTCTCCTTCTGCTCGGTTCATTTTGTCAGTTTAAAAGTATTATTTTTCGGTTTTTAGCGAAATTAAACCTAACCGGGCGGTTCAAGCTCTGTCTGTGGTAATGTAAGTAATAGATAGGTTTTACATTTAGTTTTTCTGTGTGGAACTTGTAATTTGTTATCGGTTCGGTTTGAACCGATCAGGTTGTATTTAAATCTTCTAGCCCTTTTTTAGAGTGCGGTTCCCGGTCCTTATCGGTTCTAAAAAAAAACGGATTTTCATTACGGTTTTTTCCATGACCCGTGACACGGTTGGGAACCGATAAGGGTGTCTTGCTTGGTGGATTGCCATAAACGGGCAAGTTGGTTAGGCTGGCATTATGTCTGAGAACCCAAAAGAAAAACCGACCCACTGGTTTCAACACTGTAGTGTTTGTGGGGAAGCTTTTGCTAAGGCTGACCCACACACCACATGTCTATTGTCTGGGGTTTGACCACCTCAATTCAGACTGCCAGATTTGTCACAATTTCCCTGCTGCCACCATAGATAAGAGAGTTGGTAGGCTCAGGGAAAGGGAGGCCATAAAGTCCGCTGACCCGGATGGCCAGTCCGGTTCGGTACCAGCCGAACCGGAGGGAGTGCCCGCTGACCAGGGCAGTACTTCCTCGGGCAAACGAAGAGCCGGTTCTGAGGAGCCGGTTCCAGCAAAAAGGGCTAGAAAGTCAGCCAGAGTAGAGCCAAAAGTTCTCTCCCCAACTGCTGAGGAAATAGCTAAAGCAATTCAAATTGTCCAGTCTCTCTCTCCGGTTCTGACCGAACTGACACCTTCTGGTAAGCATTCGGTTCGGCCGGTTCCACCGGTTCAAGATTATGATTTTGAGGATTTTTATGAACCGGGGGAGGGGGAAGAGGAATATGAGGAGAGCGAAATATGGTTTTGAAGATCTGGATGTGCCCATTGATCCGGACATCTCTCCATATAGACCCCTAAGGGTTTCTCCTCCAAGACTTTCTGAGTCCCCTTCTCATTTCATGTTTTATAAAAAAGTTGCTGAAACTCTCCAGCTCCCTGTTGAGGAAGCTGTTGATGACCAGGAAGAGCCAGACTATGTAGAAATGATGGCTATTCCAGAGTCTAGGAGACTGTCTATTCCTTTGCATAAATCTTTTCGGAAACAGACAGCAAAAGTTTTAAAAACTCCTCATACTATACCTCCTGTGGATAAAAGGATGGACAAGAGGTATACCTTATCAGGCTCCGACACTGATTTCCTCACTCAGCAATGCAGCCATGTAGGGGTAGTGCAGGCTGCAGCCTGTGACAAGGCTAATATTCCCCTAGCTTCACACCCCCCTGAGAAGGATTCCAGGAAGATTGATGCTATGGCAAAGAAACAGTACATGGCAGCATCTTTGGGACTCAGACAAGCAAATTATATGGCTTATGCTGCTAGGTACCAGAAATCCAGATGGGATACTGTGCTGGCCCTAGCAAAACAAGTCCCTGACCAACTTGCCAGGGAGCTGGAACAGGTGGCTGTGGATGGTATTGAGGCATCCAAGGTGCAGTTTCATGCTGCAGTGGACTCTAATGATGTTTCATCAAGAGTCATGGCTACATCTGTGGCACTTGCAGGATGGCTTGGCTCAGATGTACTACCCTGTCTCAGGATACCCAGCCTAAGGCCATGGATTTGAGTTAGGAAATTCTCTGTTTGGGGAGCAAACAGAGAATTACATGAAGAAAATGGATGAATATAGGACCACCTATAGGAGTGCACAGGCCAAGGAAAGGCAGGCCACCCTCAAAGCAGCTTCCTAGAGGCAGGGCAGGCCTTTCATAGGCCTTTTACCAAGCTCAAGCTTCCTCCTCCGCCTATGCTCAGAGGGGGTTCTTTAGAGGGAGAGGCAGACGGGGTACAAGCAGGTCTGCTTCCACCCCTCAGCCCAAAGCCCCTGCCAAACAGGCACCCTGATGGGATTGCCAGGGACGAATCTCCTCTACCTGTAGGGGGCAGGCTGGCTTACTTTGTCCAGGACTGGAAGTCTTTAACATCAGACAAGTGAGTCCTGGAAGTAGTAAGCAAGGGACTGGTTCTCAGCTTCAAAAATTTCCAAAGCTGAGAACCAGATCTTTTCCACCTGCAACTCCATCAGAGGCACTCGCCCCCTAGAGGCAGAGGTCTCTACCCTCCTGGCTCTCAGAGCTGTGGAAAGGTTCCTCCCCACACCAGGGCAAAGGTTTGTACTCCAGGTACTTCCTTACCCCAAAAAGACAGGAGAATGGCGCCCATCCTGGATCTCAGATATTTAAACAAGCACCTTTTAAAGCCAAAGTTCAAAATGGTGACTCTGGGAATTATCCTACCTCTCTAAGGCCAGGGACTGGCTAGCTTCCTGGACCTCAAGGATGCCTACTTCCATATTCCCATCAGAAGCTCCCATCAAAGTACCTCAGGTTTGAGCTGCCTCAGGCCACTACCAATTCAGAGCAATGCCCTTCGGCCTCACTTCTGCCCCAAGGGTATTCACCAAATGCCTGGCAGCAGTTGCCTACCTAAGAAGACAAAAGATTGCCATCTTTCCTTACCTGGACGATTGGCTCATAGTAGGCCAGTCCCCAGACCAGGTCAGTTTACATCTTCAGATAACGCAGCAACTGCTTACCTCTCTAGGTTTCCTTCTGAATCTCTCAAAGTCAGTTCTAGAGCCTGTCCAGCTTCTTACCTTCATAGGCGCAGAACTGAACACACAGGAAGCCAGGGCCTTCCTTCCCCTAGACAGGGCAAAGACCCTAGTCTCCCTGGCCTCCTCATTTACCCTGCAGGTCTCCCGGCCAGCAAGGCATTTTCTGCAGCTCCTAGGACACATGGCTGCTTCCACAGCAGTTGTGTAGGGAGCAAGATTTCAGGATGAGGGACATCCAGTTCCATTTGAGAGCTTTTGGTCTCAAAAAGGATCCTCTTACCAAGTTGATCCCAGTAACTCGAACCCTGATCCAAGCCCTACAGTGGTGGCAGGATCAGAGCAACCTGAGACAAGGGTTCCTTTGTCACTCAGTCTCATTCTCTAATCCTTACTACAGCGCGTCCCTCTTGGGCTGGGAGCTCACATGGGTGACCTCACCACCCAGGGTCTGTGGTCTCCCCAGGAATCTCTGCTCCACATCAACCTGTTGGAGCTCAGAGCAGTTTTTCTAGCACTTCAGCTTTTTCCAAATCTGTTCAGAACAAGAGTATTCAGGTCAGAACAGACAACACCATACAATGTGGTACATCAGCAAGCAAGGGGCACTCGGTCTACGGCCTTGTGCACTGAAGCGATGAAGTTGTGGTCTCTGGCTTACTCCCTGAACACCTCCCTTACGGCAGTTCACCTCCTAGGCAAGGACAATGTCCTGGCAGATGCTCTCAGCAGGATTTCCCAGGGCCACCACGAATGGTCACTGGATCCTCTGGTCTTGGGAGTAGTATTTGCCAGGTGGGGCACCCCGCAGATAGATCTTTTTGCAGCCCCAGACAATCACCAACTTCCTCTTTTTTGCTGCAGGCCCCCAGTGTTGGGCTCACTCCCCCTGGATGCCTTAGCCCTCAGTTGGGAGGGAAGTTTCATGCCTTCCTCCCTTTCCTCTCCTGTTCAAAGTGGTTAAAATCAGATCCCAATCCTGCAGTGTCATTCTGATAGCTCCGGATTGGGCCAGACAGCCCTGGTATCCACTCCTGCTGTCCTTAGCAGTCCATCTTCCCCTGTGCCTTCCCAGGAATCACAATCTGTTAACCTGTGCCCAGGGAAGGGTCTGGTACCCGAATCTCAAATCTCTCAATCTCAAGGCTTGGTTCTTGAAGAGTTAGAGTTTGCTGATTTACACCTTTCCCAAGGTGTAACGGATATATTGAAGGCCTCAAGGAAGCCTTCCACCAGGGCTACTTACAATTCCAAATGGAAAAGGTTTTCCATATGGTGCTCGGAAAGCATATTTCCCAGTCTCTGCTGATCTACCCACAGTCCTGGATTATATGGTCCACCTGAATTCTTTGGGGCTGAGACCAGCTACCCTGAAGGTGCACTTGGCAGCTGTGTCTGCTTTTATTTCAGCAGGTAAATCCTCTTCTCTTTCAGCTCATCCTGTATTTTCCAAGTTTTTTAAGGGGTTGTTTCACACCAACCCTCCATTCAGAGAGCCTGGGATCTTAATGTTTGCATTGCTCAGCTTATGCAACCCCCCTTCGAGCCCTTGTCTTCAGCTGAGCTCAAGTACTTGACTTGGAAAACTGTGTTTCTAGTATCACCTCTGCCAGAGCGATAAGTGAATTACAAGCGTTGTCAGTGGAGCAGGAGTTTATCTCTTTTCACAGAGATAAGGTGTGGTCCTTCGGACTAACAGAAAGTTCCTGCCTAAGGTGGTTTCAGATTTCCACCTTAATCAATCTATTTCCTTCCAGTGTACTTCACTGACCTCCTCCTCTGGAGAGGAGGCTGTACAGCCTAGATGTGAAGAGAGCCCTTAGTTACTACATAGAGCGTACTAAGGGTCATAGGTTTGACTCCTCCAACTGTTCCTCACCTATGGCGAGTTGGTAAAGGAAGCCAGCCACTAAAGATCCATTGCCAGCTGGATTGTCTCTTGTATCCAATTCTGCCACGAAGTTGGGTAGTTCCCCCTCAGGCCTGAGGGCTCACTCTACCAGAGGTACAGCTGTTCTCTGGCTGCTGCCAGAGACATTCCTATTCTAGAAATATGTCAAGCAGCTACCTGGAAAACAGTTAACACTTTCACCAAGCATTACTCCCTGGACATCCAGGCTAGGAGTGATGCTCGGTTTGGCACAGCCGTGCTTCAGAGCCTGTTTCCTAAGTAGGTTCTGTCCCTCCTCCATGGGGTACTGCTGTGTAGTCTGCAATTGTCATAATATAGCAAGACTTCATGTTGTTTTAAGAAAAAATTACTCACCTTAGTAATGTTTCTTCTTCTAATGGAGTCTTACTATATTATGACCTCCCTCCCTGCCTGCCCCTCTCAGAACCTCTGTTTTGGGATGTGGGTGGGCAGCACAGGGTTAGCACTTTTTTGATGCCCACCTTGTTGTTTTTCACCTACCTTTTTGGGTGAATTGGTGTTGTGTTTTTGCATTTTTGGGTCTCCTGACTTGAGTCTTTGTTTTAGGCCAAAAAATGAGTGTTTATGTTAGTAGCCAGTTGGCTAGTGTAGATTTACAGCTTCCACACAGAACCTTAGTGAGTTTTAGCTCGTAAAGATCTGACAGTTTGCGTTTGAAGCACAACAGACAGAGTTTTCAAACGAGCTCGCGCTCTAAGTTCCATGCCTGCATGGAAAAGTTAACTATTTCACCTCCGGAGCAGTTCTAACCAGCGGTCATACTGCAATTGTCATAATATAGCAAGACTCCATTAGAAGAAACAACATTACTAAGGTGAGTAATTTTTTCTTACGGTACAGACAGACTTCAGATGCTGACAGATGTACAATAAGTAAATACAGGTGTGCAATGACATCATTCAGGGACAGTAAAACACATGATGATCTCTTAGTGGCATGTGATGTTAGTCAGTCCGGAATTAAGTTGACTTCCAGTGCTGCCAGCCAGGGGCCCCATATCTTCTTAAATTGGGGCATCCTGCCCATGGCACTCATCTGTGCCCTTTCAAGCAACGTGCACTCTTTTACATTTTTACCCATCTAGTAACTGCAGGAGGAGTGGAGGCCATCCTTGTTTGGTCTGTAGTTCTTCTTGCATTGATAAGTGCGATGGACCATAAAGGGTTTGAGGCCTTATGACTTGGGTGCACAGGATCTGCCCCAAGTAGCAGTTCCAAAGGGGGCTATAGCCTAGTACACCAGTTGTTAGAGTGTGCATCAGGTGCCAGAAGGGGGCAACTTTTGGGCACGCAAACGCCAGGTGGATAAAATCCGCCCTATCTGCTGCACATTTTGGGCATTGGTGTGTTTTAGCAGGGTCAGTGGTATGCAGCCTCAAAGGGGTTGCATAGGCTCAGTGTAGGAAATATAGTTTAATTTGTCGTAGTTTGTTGCTACGAGAACAATGTTGGTGGTGGATGCAAGCTGTGGCCCACTGCCTCTGTGTTATAGGTAATTGGAGGTCCTCGCTCCATCTGTCCCGGCTGGGACTAGTCTCCTGAGGGAGGGCTCCATGTAGCATATGATAGTATAGGGACATGGGTTTGGTTCCAGGTTGAGGACAGAACAATTCTTCCTCTACAGGGGAAGGTGGAGCCCACTCATTCGCAGGGGTAAGTGCAGTCCCACATCTCTGACAAATTGTCAAGTGTAAAAAGAAATCTCCCTCTGGTATACACCACTTTTGACATATTTGTGCAAAGCTTTTCATTATGCCCCCTTCATACAGCTGAGTTACTGTAAGAAGACCTTTGTTTCTCCATATCCACAACCTTTGTATCATCATTATGGAGCACTGCACCCTCGATTGCATAAAGTCTAATATACTGAGATTCGGGGAGTTACCCCCAGTATACCGTACCTGTTTGTGCCCACAGCCAGACCCTCAAGGTGTTTGCAGTAAAAGGGTTACTCAAACGCATCTCCCTCATGTCTCACAGTTGTCCAACTAGTGTATCATTCCGGAGGTTTCCCTGCAGCATATCCTCCTCCAGACCCAACCAGGGGCAGTCTGGTCCTGAGCTTCCCGTGGGAAGGAAGGCCAGCTGGGTTGCCCAGTAATAGTGCCTAAAGATTGGCAGTCTTGCTCCACCCTTCCCCGGTGTGTTCTACAAGGAAGATCTGGAAATCTTAGCTCAACCCCCTCACCACAGAAATTTCGGCATAATGGCATCCAGTTGCTTAAAGTGGGTTTGTGGGATTTTAATAGGGAGAACTTGGTAGAGATATAATACCCTCGAAAGGACAGTCATTTTAATCACCCCAATTTTACCCAGTATAGACAGAGGTAAAGCTGCCCATCTCTCATGGTCATCTGTAATCTCTGATAACAGCGGTTTCAGATTTAGTTGATATAGTGCACCTACTAATTTTGAAATTGTGACCCCCAAATAACATAGTTTATGCACTAATTGGAGGCCCCCCAGTTGAGCTATGAGCTGAGCACGATTCATGGAGCCCACAGGCAGCAGCTGACTTTTTGACCAGTTGACCTTATGTCCAGATATAGAACCGAATGCCTGCATCAGGTGATGGACTTTAGGTAGATCCTCGTCAGGGTGCTGCAAGTAGAGTAGTTGATCATCCGCATACATAGCAATTTTATGCCCTCTCCCCAGTAGCCTCTAATTCCCTCATTCGCCCTCAAGGCAGCACCCAGTGGTTCCAGGGATAATACAGATAACAATGTGGAGAGAGGGCACTGCTGCCTTGTGCCCCTGCCCAATACAAAGGGAGTCAATAGCTCTCCATTGACCAGAATTTATGCGAATGGATTATGATACAAGGCCCCCACCTAGAAGCAGAAGGCTGGGTCAAACCCCATCTTGTTCATTGTGTAAAATAGGTACCCCCACTCCACATGGTCAAAAGCCTTTTCTGCGTCTAGTGCCACCACTGCAGCCCCATGAGATCTTTTTGTGCTAGCCCATCTAAGTATAATGTTAAGTGTGCACCTAATGTTATGTTTTCCCATTCGACCCTTCACAAAGCCAGATTGGTCCGGGTGGATGATGCCTGGAAGGAACCCCTCCAGTCGAGACGCAAGAGCTTTTGCTACAATTTTATAGTCTGCTGTAAGGAGCGAAACCGGCCTGTAGGAGACGCACTTATTAATATCTTTTCCGGGCTTGGGCAAGACTGTTATTGTTGCAGACCATGTGGAGGGGGGGCAGCTCACCCTTTGACAGGCCCTCAGTAACAGCATCAAAAAGGGGTTCCATTAATTGACTGTCAGATGCTTTAGAAAAATCGATAGGAAGGCCATCCTGCCCTGGGGCCTTCCCACTCTTGAGCGAGCGCATAGCCTCCCTGAGCTCCTGTTTGGACAGGGGCACGTCCAGCTTCGCAACATCCTCCCCCCTGAGTCACTCTAGGGGTATAGCCTCAAAAAATTTATCATACTCCTCTTGGGAGGGGTTGCACTCAGAGGGATATAAAGATCTATAAAGTTGCTAAAGGTCTTTCCACGCGCCCTGAACAAGGGTTCCCTGTGTATCTTGATTCTGACTGATTGTCCTAGCATTCTCCTTTCTTTTCAGTTACCACCCCACATATTTCCCTGCCCGATCCCCATCAAAGTAGGCACCCGCACTGGACAAGAGTATGGTTCTCTCCAGCTGTGTACTAGACAGGGCATTAAACCTCCATTTTAACTTTTGCACTGCTGTATAGAGGGTTGAGGTGGTGTTTAGCATATGTGCTTTTTCGTAGGCTGCAATTCTACCTCTAAGGAGTTCTAACTCCCTAGTTGTGTTTTTCTTAATGTGTGAGGTGAAGGAGATTGATTGCCCCATCACATAACCCTTTAATGCCTCCTATCAGGTGGAATGCGAGGTGTCCCCTCAGTGGTTAAAAGTTAAGAACTCTTGTAGACTTCCCTTATATATGTAAGATATGCATGGTTTTTAAGAAGGAGGGGGTCCAGTCTCCAGGCTCTCGGGCCATGCGGGTTCCCCCCCCCCGGACAGAAATGTAGTGCATGGCATGGTTAGAGATAAGGATGGGCAAATACCCCCTTCTCTCAGATGTACTACTAGGGTGCTAGAAATATGCAGTCTGTCAATTCGTGCATAGAAATTATGCACGTGGGAGTAAAAACTATACTCAATGCCAGAGGGGTATAGATGTCGCCAGGCATCAGTAAGATCCAAGTCATTCTGAATCGCCTCTAAAGCTTTTGCATTTGATGATTTTGGGACAGGGGTCCTATTGGATATATCCAACACCGTGTCCAGGACACAGTTATAGTCACTCTCCAGGATCCAGGGGCCCTCCCACCACGCCATGTCAAGGGCCAACTTCTGGGAGAAGCCTGGGCAGTCAACATTTGGGGTATAAACGGAGCCAACCAGGAGCATACCTCTGCCAGGTACATGGACATTAGCTAGCGCATATCGACCAAACTGATCCACCAGGCTATCCAGTAATTGGACTGATGAGCCCTTCGGTAGCCAACTGGAGGCCCCCCGGGCTTTTGAAGTAAAAACGGAGGAAACCCAAACACCCCTGATGAAGCTGGCAGTTTTCTGTGTTTCCCTCAGTAGGAGAGAAATGCATTTCTTGCAGCAGAATCAGTGATTCTCTATGCCGATGTACCTCTGCAACAACCGTCTTACGTTTCAGAATGGATTTAATACTGTTAATATTCCATGATATGAATTTAAGATCATCCTCCGTCGTGCCAGATCCACCACAGTCTTTCCCTCAGTCTGATACACAGCGAGCTCACATCCAAATTTGCTCCATTATTTAACATCCCCCACCGAGTTCAGAAAAGTCCCTCTCAATGAGACATACCAGATACTCCTAACTACCTGCTATGGACCGATTTGTTCCTATATGAGTCACAGATCCAGTATACACCAGGTCCAGCATTGAAAGGCATAGCTGAGTTAGTGCCCCTCCGCTCGCATTGGCCACAGTTAGGAGTAATCCACAAGCTAGGTTGTGTATGAACCCTCCCATTCTCCCAGCCCATATTGCCCCTTGTATCCCCAACCTGTAACATAAAACCCCTGCGTACAGTCCACCCAGGACTATTCCCTCCCCAGCGGGCGAGGACCCGCCAGATAACCCACTACAAACATAAGGTAGACACAGAACAACATGTCTGAATCGGTCACCATCCAAAGGTGGGGCAACAAGTTAACTGTTTCAAACATTGGTAAAATGTAACAGCCAAAATTCAAAATGCCAAAAACATAATAAAACATCTGTTATGGCTGTAGTTATGGTACTATACAAGACCAAACTAAATACATGTGAGTCTCTACAGGATACAAAGTATATACTGAAATCCCTGGGGATGAACATTTCCAGTCCACCATGCTCATCTGCATCTATCAGGAAGCTACCTTATGAAGACAGGGGTTCGAGACCAGCCCGCTGCAACTCGCATCCCTAGATACGGTCGGGCTGATGTTAAAAGTTGTAATCTGTTCCCAGTTAGACCCAAATGCCATCCTAGACCGCATCGAGCTCCAGGGCCAGAGGTAGTACAGTCAATAGAGTTTGAACTGAGAAAAGTTATGTTATTACCCTGCCCTCATTGCTTCTAAACATAGGGTAGCGTGTGCACAGGGGCAATCCTTCCCCTCCTCATGGACAGGCCCAGGCGTACCAAGTTAGAAGATCTCAGCTCCCAAAGTTCCGCATTGACTCTCCTAGTACCCGCATGAAGCGTAGCAAATATTCCTGCTAGGTACATTGTAGGGCCAATATCCAAGGAGGTGTGAGAGTTTCAGGCTCAGCAGACCCTCGACTTAGTAGATCCCAGGTGCAACTCTTCCCCGCTGGAACCCGAGTCCCCAGACTCGGTCGGGGTCATAATACAGTTGCTCTGCTCCACGTTCAGCTCAGGATCAACATTAAGTCTCTCCAAGTACAAGGAGAAAATACTGCAAGAGCACCAGAGGTACAAGTACAAGGGAGCCTTGAAAACCTACCTTTTTAGTAAAGCTTTTAATGATTGTTGATTATCTTAACGTTGTTTTAATTATTTATTGTTTTATGTAACCTGTACAGGCGCCTTGGTTCAAGAAAGGCGCCTTATACAAATAAAGAATGATTAATGATTGATTGATTGAAGTAGAGATAGGCCCCCATTGACATATATACCATGGCCTGCAGAGACATCACATTCCAACAAATATGCATTAATTAAGTACCTTATTCTGCATCAGGTAGTGCACTCTCCCTTCTGGCCTCCCCCTCAATCCATTTTTCGGCTAGTCTGTGGCAAGTGAAGAAACAGGGACTTTGCCCTGGCCAGTCCACTCGCAGCCGGGCCAGATAGGAGAAAGAGAATTTCCACCCCAGCTTGTAAAGCCTGCTCTTGGCCTGGTTAAATTTCTGGTGCTTGGCCTGTAAATCCCGCCTAAAGTCTTGAAATATATGCACTTTGGTGTTTTCAAAGGTTATGAGACCCTGCGTTTTGGCCTGACTAAGGATTTTTTCTTTATCAGAGAATCGCAAATATTTGATTAAGCAGTGGCGTGGGCGCTGTCCTGGTTTTGGCTGTGGGCTCACCTGGTGGGCACACTCGATCACATAGCCCTGTGCCTCCTCCAAGAGGTCTAAATGTTTGACTAGCCATCAGTGTATTTCCACATTGGGGTTTCTGCCCTCTGTCCCCTCCGGCAGGCCAATGATTTTCAGGTTTGACATCTGAGATCGATTTACTTGATCATCCAGATGCTCACGTAGCTCAGCTATGATGGAAAGTAAGCCATTTCTCTCCGCATTTACTCCAGCATAGGAATCCTCCATATCGCTAACCCGTTTTTCCAGCTCACAAATTTGGGAGGGGTGTATGTGTGTGTGTGTGTGTGTGTGTGTGTGTGTGTGTATAGTGGTGGTTTCAGTGAGGCTGGTGACCACAGACTGTAGATGAGCAAATTGGTTGTTTAGGTTGCTGAATCCTGATTTCATATCACGCTACATATGTAGCAGTGTTTCAGGGACTCCTGCCAATGACTTTGTTAGCTCCATCAGGTTAGGATCCCGCGGTACGCCGTCAAAACAGGCACCTGGTGAAGTAGGCCCAGGATCACGAAGGTCGAATGCAGTTTTCTTCGATTGTTGGCGAGCTTCAAACTGCAACTTCGCCTGCTTATTTTTTGATTTGCCAGATGCCATCAGGTTAGGGAGGAAGAAAATCCACACAAATATAGCCAAAAGTCTCTTATTCAGCTGTTTAGGCAATTTTAAAGTCATTGCCCCGAGGACCTGTCAGCAAGCGTCCACCATGCTTGCCGGTTGGCCACCCCCCCACCCGATTTCCTTTTGAATTTTACCCATTCCAGTTGAAGGTTATGCAGTTGTGCTGTTCCTTAACTGAAATAACTCTGTGGTGTCTACTCTTTCATATCCCTGCATGCATTTGTGTGTTTCTGTCATATTCCCCCTTTCCCTCCTGCCTCTGTGTCTCTAGAGAGTGCACAATAAGACTGTCCCATGTCTTCTCAAAAGTTTTACCCTGCTGTACTGATACATTTTTTTTAGCATTGTTTATCCTCCTCGCTTTGGGCCAGGTGGGCACTTCCGTCTGCCTGCTGCCAATGCCATATACCATCTGGCCGAGATCCTGCCAGCCACCCAACAGGACCACCAGCCTACCCCCTACACACTGCTATGCTGCCCCCTACTTAACCGGCAGGGCCAGGTACGCCTTTATCATTTCTACTTCACAGACATCAGGCCACCCACAGTGGAGGTGAAGACTGGTGGTGTCCCCGCAGGATGGTGGCGCGGATCCGATGGTGAATCTGGTGGACCATCAGAGGCTTCATCTGCCCTTACCTTTGCCTCCATTTTCCCTGTTCTTAATGTCGTGTCCCCCTGCTGGGAGCACACAGCGGAATAGGCTGCCAGCAAGCCCAATGCAACCAATCCAAGACCACGCTCCCATGGTCCCTCCCGTAAGCGGTGCATCCCCTACACTGCCACCCGTGGTCACCCAGCGGGACATGGCACCATCCCTCCTTGGAGGAGAAGAGCGTCCTATGGAATGCTCTATCTTCCTCAGAGCATCCTATGGAATGCTGTATCTTCTTTCCCCTGGATGGCCCTCTGACAGTCCAGGCTCATTCCTGAATCCAGGTTGGCAATGTTGCGAGTGGTAGCTCTCCCTCTGCTTCGACGGGCCAGCCCCCCCGATACAATTTTTGTAGCTCTCCTCTTTATAGTGTCTAACCTGTCCTTCAGATGTGGGTTCCACGGTTACACAATACTCCCAGGTGTGGTATAGCCAGTGACCTGCATAGCAGCAATATTGCTTCTTTGCTGCAACTAATGAAACCCCAACAGATGCATCCCAGCATCCTTTAACTTTCCTATGTACTGTATTGCATTAGTATGAGGCTTTCAGACTATTGATGAATAAGTATGGCAAATCATGTTGTTCTACATCAAATAAACTTAGTGGATTTATAGTATCTTCACCAAACAATGGTGTGTTGTTCTGCTGTACATGTTGAAACATCCCAAATCACTGTATAGATTCAGAAAAATATTTAAAAATACAGACAAAAATGCATGGTTTAAAACTACAACCTAGCTTATTACATTAAAACCTTTTTAAAACAAAAAAGCCTCAAGTCTGCTTATATGCAGAGAGACGGAGTCAGCCATTCTTACATTTTTGTTGTTGTTTTATGTATTATTTTTTTGCTTTATTTCTCCTCAGCTTGGGGGTTATACCTATGGTCCCCCCCAATCCAGCTATCTCCTTGGCCCCACCCCAGCCATAGCCAGAGCTCTGACCCCAATGCCCCACCCCTCCTAGCCACATCACAGTGGGTACTTACCCCGCACACAGTGGAAGGCCAGGGAGCGGACACCAGGGGAGCTAATTTGAGTGCGCCTGATGCAACACCAACAGACTGCCCTCACTGTGCACGCAGAGGCTTTCTGTGCTTGGTCCCCCCCACGATGCGGGCATGCAGTGACGCCAAGGATGCTTCCATGTGTGTGTCTGTGCATGGCATATCAGGCATTGACCACGCCAACCCACAGCTGACCATGGCATGCAGCGACCCCCAGCCACCACCAGGAGCCAGTGCATCTACGGTAATCCCTTCCCACCCTCCTCGGTGGAGAAGAGCAGTCCCTGGGATGCTCGATCCTCCTCCCTCCCAGACGACCCTCTTGTACCCGAGGTCACTTCTGACCCTGGGTCGCTGGTGTGGCGCCTGGCACCTCAACCCTCAGCAGCAACTGGCCGGCTTATTTTTTTTTTTTAGTTTTCTTAGACCGGGATAGGACTAAGCAATTCAGCCTTGTTGTGTGGGGGTGGGGAGAGTGAATGCAGATGGAAACCAACTAAAATTAAACCACATTAAACAGTTGGTAGTATTTTTAGCAAATTCTAATAGAAATAACCAATCCAGATTCTGCAAAACTTTGTAAATAGGAGGGTGATTTGAAACACAGCCTGTTGTTAGACAGTAAACTACTGCAAGATTTTTATTTAGTTTTTTAGAATGTACTTTGAGGATTTAGTGCAGGTAATAATCCTTATTGTGAAATTCAGCATCATCTGGAGATGACCAAGAGCGCAGGCAAGACAGGCTTACCAAAAGGCGTTATCATGGTAGACAATAGAAGTATGTGTATACATGAGAGAGGCAACATCAATTTGATGAAAGAAAAGCAATAAGTAATTATCTTGGTGTGGAGCGCCATATACATTCAGTATACTTTCCAGATGGACTGGATAGCAGTTCGTTCACTCGGGAACAGATAAGGGAAGTAAAGGAGTATTTTACTACCATTTTTGACTGAAATACTCCCACTTTAAGATTTTAGGAAGTATTTTCCCACCCTGCAAATTTACAATATGTGGTACACATATACAAAGTTGGCAGTACCATCAGATTCTAGTAGCCATGGCACTAAACAGGAACCCCGTAGGGATGGGAACAGGAGTTGCTCACTGGCTGGTTAGAAAGACTGGTTGCAATGTGACAATGTTAAAAATAAGGTCACAGTATGACTCCACAGTATTAGACAGTGACTGCAGGTGTCCAGTGGGATTGAGACTTAGTTTAGATGTGGGGCGTATGAGATGGGTCAGTGGATGACAGTACTACCATTTGGATGAAAATACTACCAGGTGTAAGAAAGTAGTAGTAAACACTTCTGAGTCCTAAAAGTTATCTGGACCACTGCTTGAACTTCTCTTAGTCTACTCCGCTAGTTGACTTAACGGGAAGATCACCTTGCTTTCTGTTGTTTTTAATATACAATATATAGAAACTCGTGACTGTTTGTACAGTAGTTTCTTTGGTCGGCCTTCTGTACCATTTTCCATGTTTGTTTTTGACTAATTTGAATTTTTTAAATGCATTTTAAAGCAGCAGTGCCACAGAATTGGACAGAAAAAGCTGACTTACATTGTTTCACTATAAAAGATTCCCAGCATCTCCCAGTTTCATTTGGTTGAAAATCGTGTAGTTCCACCAAAAATTGAGGATTTTATTAATGATTTGATTTTATTTTTTTCCTCAAGAAAAAAAGATGTCTGCCACATTTGGCTTAGAAATACCATTGCAGACCTGGTAAGGGTTAGGATCAAGAAAGTAAAAAAAAAAAAAAAACTCGTGCACAGCATAGGAAGTACCTAGAAATGCAGCTTTGACAGGTGTGCTAACATATGAATGGAAGCTGGAACTAGCTTTTGGGAAAAAAATATTTTTTATTTCACTGCTGCTTTAAAGAGCCCCTGACACCACTGGGATAACTCTAAAAATGTAAGATTTAGACATAACTCAGTTTATATTTCTTATATTTTCTACAGCTATGTCTCCGCTTTTCAATATTACTGAGGACCATTTCATGATATTTTCTACAGTCATGTCTCCCCTTTTCAGTATTACTGAGGACCGCTTCATGAAGTCACGCTCACTGTCCTCTAGACTTCATCCACTCTAGCAGCCTGTCTACACCTGACATCATAATCCCCAGTTAATGACGACATGTAATTATCACTACGGCAACAGACTATGATGTCATAAACAGAACTGTGATGTCCAGTGTAGGCAAGCAGCCACAGTAGATAGGACAGAAATCCTGTTATGCAAATGTCCTTAGTAATCAAGAAATAAGGGTGAGAATTACAGAAACAAACATGAAATATAAGCGGAATTGTGTGTAAATATTACATTTTTCTAAAGATGTACCAATAGGGCCAGGAGCTCTTTAAAGTTTATTGTTGCTATGGCCTTTTCCAGCCTAATATGAACACACAACACAATAAGTAGGGAGTTAAAGAGCAATCGCATCCCCTTGCATTTCCTCTTTAGACTCTGTTACACCACATCTGAACATCTCCTTTCTTCCATAACTGTTGCCTTCTTCTTACCCCCTCTATCCTCCTTTCAGCACTAAAGATGAAGGGTGTCCAAGCGTTTTATACATACATAAATTTCAGGACAGACATCCAGTACCTTGTGGCCTCATTCCACTTACTGTCCAAAAGTTGACCTTTAAAGGAGAACTACTTTGCACCTGCAAGTCATTTTCCCCCGAACAAGCTCTGTTTTAAATACTTGATCCTACTCTATTATTGTTCAGTCTTTACTGGCCTTTTAGTAGAATCACTGGGTGTTTCTGACTCTCACACTGGTGGTAAGTACAATTTTAGAACTGTATGATGTATTCTAGGTTGAGGGAGTGCTCCCGACCAATCGGAGCCCTCCTTTACCCTGTGCGAGACACTCTTAGTCAGTAAAGAGCATCTCACATGCAGATGCCCTGGAAATGGGCACATTCCGGGACAGTCTTTTTTTTTTTTTTAAATTACATGGAGCCTCCTTTGAGCTATAATAATTTAATACGTCCCTCATCACCATTTGTTGTGGGATAAGAGTGGTTTCACTTGCGTTCTGTTTGAGCCAGAACAGCTTTACTTCACTGTTCTCTCTTGATCAGAATGCACGTGAAACCACTCTTATCCTGCAGCGAGTGGCTCCGGGGGACATATCAATATATAGGTTTTGTCCCTTTCCGCAGCAGTGTTCTATAGTAGAACACAGAGGTGTATTGTAGCAACAGTGCTAGAGCTAAGCAAGAATATGAACCGCATCATACAGTTATAAAATGGCCCTTACCACCAGTGTATCAATCGGGCCACTGTCAACTCTTTTTATATGATCTTTTTTCTAGTTGAAACCCCACATTTAATGATTGTTTACCTTCTCTAAAATTCATTAATGATGCTGGTTGTTTTATCTGCTTCCTTACTCAGTAGAACTGAAATCCATGCCATTAGTGTGATAATTACCTAACCTTGTTTTGTTTCAAATCCTTGAGCTGCCCTTACTGCATACTTCCTGAATATTAGGAACACCCCAAACATTGCAGGCACTCAAGATGCAATAGTCTTCTCTCCTCCCACTGCATCATGAGTGGTTAGACTGTGTTGTGGGCTTGTTCAGGTCCAGGAAAGATGCAGTGGGAGTCAATCAAGGAATGTAAACAGACGTGTTCTCGTGTGGTAACATGAGTATTGTGGGCAGTCTGTTTTTAATTTTCAAAATGAAAAATAGAATCAAGCTACCAGCTACATCAGCAGATTCTACAGAAGATGAGCATTCATAAAATGTGTTTTTTAAAACTTTGGACAGTTTGTGGGCTGAGGGGGATTGACATTGCCTCTTCATACGCCTGTAAAGATAGCATACGGATGGCATGTGACCAGTATTTGAAAAACAACTTTGAAAGACATTTTAGTCCTGCGGGTTGAATATAGTGCTCCTTCAATTTACAGTGCTTTCAAAACATTAGTAAGTTGAGAAACTGCCATTGTTTTCATGCTTACTTCCTGTTTATTTAAAAAGGCAACTGAAGTAATTGG
The DNA here is from genome assembly GCA_016271365.2 of Neoceratodus forsteri. Taxonomy (NCBI): domain Eukaryota; kingdom Metazoa; phylum Chordata; order Ceratodontiformes; family Ceratodontidae; genus Neoceratodus; species Neoceratodus forsteri. Next base: position 199,556,622 of record CM028132.1, on the reverse strand, counting down.
CGGGGATCCTTCTAAACTGTAGGAAGCAGTAAGAAGAATTAAGTGAATTATTGAAGAGTATTTAAAGGGCGCTTGGCCAAAGGCAGTTTCTTCACATTAAGCACATTTTTTTTTGTAGACTCTTTTTATGTTCCTACCTGACGGGGCATCTCTCAGGAATCCTCTCTCAGTGCTGTTGCTCCTGACTGCCCATCTGAACTGCCACCTCTGACCACATAATCGGATTCAGGATCTGGGCTCCCCTGGACCCCTTACGAGATGCCCGAGATCACCAAGGTGAAGTTGGGCTGCCAGCCGACGTTGGATGTGTGGGCCCAGTCCACTGGAGGTTCCGTCGCCTCCCCGGGGTAGGGTTATTTACTTGTTTTTCTTCCCGAAGCTCGGATATGCAATGACATCCAGCTCGGCTGGTGGATGCTCCTGTGGACCCCCGAAAGACATCCGCCGCAGCTTCCAGCCCTGCATTCTGCGGCCGTGCATTGTAGTACCGCCAGCCTCAGCCATCGGTCACTAGTGCATTGGCAGGTGGAATCCCCTCCTTCCTGGGGAAGGAGAGCAGTCCTTGAGATGCTCAATCCTTCCCCATCCCTGCCGACCCCGATGACCCAGGTTCGTTCCCAAACCCCAGTCGCCGGCGTGGCGCGAGGTGTGGCGTCCAGCACCTCAACCCTCAGCGCCACCAGGCCGGCTATTAAGCACATTTTTGATTGACTTACAAGCAAGAAAACAGTGGTTGTCACTGCTGGGTTGGAAGTATTTATACAACTCTGAGGAGTAGTTTGTTTATTTTAATGTCAAGAAGCCCAGCCCATCACCATTTTTACATTACGACTGTTGTGTCTATCAGGTTATAGCTTTGTGTGCGATATAGTTTGAGTTGCTGTAGTGTAGGCTTTCCCAGGTATGACTGTGCTGTTTGTATCGTAGGTAACCTGAGACGATTATTTTTCATACTGTAGGAACTGTTTCAGTTTTGACTTGATGGTTTAGATAGTGCAGGATGCCATTCATACTTTGGTACTTGGTATTTTGTAGTAAAATTGAGTCTTCACAATACAGTATAGGCTCTAGCCCAAGTATAGACTTGCTCGTGTTTATTATGCAAAGTTTATAATACTAAAATGGATTAGTGTGGAAGTAAATCCTTTTGTAAAATGACACCACATTCTATACAATCTTTCATTCCTATCTGAGTCATATTAACATAGTGTGATTGGGCATACAGGCATTCATATAAGCCTCTTGTTCATTGTTTAGCAGTCACTACCTAGTTTAGATCAGGGATTAGTTTGTACTAATAAAAAGCAGCGTTTTCAGAAAGAGGACAGAAACTTCACTTATTCTAGATGTTAATGAATTTTTGCTGTAATATTGGCCACGGGTAAACATTTGAAACAAAAATCATGAGAAAAGTAATTTGACCCAAGAGGTAATTGAACCTTGGAATCTTATACCGGTGCTCTACCAGCTGAGCGATCCTGCCAACTAGCTGGCTTAGCTGTCACAGTTGCTTCCTTTTCCCCTCCGTTTTATTCACTAGCCATTCCAGTATGGTGTTCTCCATTGTAAAAAGCTGCAGCTAAGGGCAACAGATAGTACCTCAACAAGCAAGGGAGAACTCACTCATACCTTTTGTGTTGGGAGACTCTCTGGGTTTGGGACTGGGCAGTACTGCACATTGCTCACTTGTCATTAGCCTATCTAGCATGGGAACAAAACATACTGTGTGACATGCCCAGCTGCTTTGTGGCACATCTATGCAGTGCAAAACTGTGACTTTTTTGCTTGTTAGATCCAGAGCCTAGACGTTTTGGGGTTAGACATGTTTTGTCTGTCCCGGACTTGTTTTTTTTTTATGCGCCTCCCACTCCTCCTGGCCAGCCACTTCTTCAGGCCACCTGGGCCCCATGGCCACTTTTCTTCGCCAGTCACCATCCTGCTTCTCCCTGCAACTGCCAGTCGATTCCCCGCTGACCTGACATAACCCATCAGGTGGATCTCGGGAGAAGTGCCCAGGGGCACATTTGTGTTTATTTAATTTATTTATTAGCTTTTGTTTACCAGGTAAGTGCATTAGGCATGAAAGCTTGCCTATTTTCAGGCACGACCCAGGAGAGTGCAAGATACAGAGATTACAAACAGGTGCAGGAAACATAACAATTCATACAACAATATCAGGTATCCCAGAGGGAGAAATAGTACAAAGTCAGTAACGATCCACACAGAGATGTATAACAAAAAGACAAAACTACTCACAGTTGTACAGGAGTGCTTCAACATGACAGGCGAGAAACAATGATCAACACAGCAAAAGAAATTAAGGGCACTTACATGCCCCAAGTGCATAAAGGTGAGAGAACAGTGCATTCTTGAAGGAGGAGCGAGATAAGGAGCCTTTTAGATGGGGAGGTAGGGCATTCCAGAATTTGAGATCAAAGTGTGAGAAGGCCTGCTCACCCCTCCTAGTATTGCAGAGCGGGACTCATGGTTGGGAGAGGCAGAGGACCTGAGAGAGTGGGAGTGAGTTACAGGGTTGAGCATAGCCCCCAAAGAGTCAAGGCGGGAATTTCTGGTTAAGGAGTCAATAAAACAACCCAAGTAATAGGAGCGCAGGTACGTAGGGGGCAGCCAGTGCAGGGTGGAGTAGAGCAGGCAGTGGTGGGTAAGGCGAGAGGCCTATAGGGCAAACCTGCAGATGATATTATAAGTAGTGTCCCACTTTCAGAGAGCGCAAGCGTTGGCCTGGGAAATAACAGGGGCAGCATAAGTGAGACCAGGGAGCAGGACACCCCTGGCCCTGGGATCGGCAGTGGGGTGGTCAGCATGGGGCTATCCCGGGCTTTTGTGGCATGCTGAGGATTGGTGGCCATCATCCGGTCGTGCCAGGGAGCATTTTCTGCTTTTCTCGGCCCGCCCACTCCACCCTGATTGGGACTTGTGAGAGTGACAGCCAGCGGCGGGGACATGCAGGGGGTGTGTCGAGGCTACACATCCCCCTAGCTTGTCTCCAGTCTGCCAACAGGTGCCGAGGCCCTTCCGACCCTCCTGGGGCGGAAGCGTCTAATGGACGTTCTGGATTACCTCCCTGCCGGTCTCAGTTCCTGGTACCCGGGCTCGGGGCGTGAACTCTGATCACCAGCATGCCGAGTTAACTCCTTTGCTTGGTGCCACAGAGCTGGCCGGACTTGTTAATACAAACATAGAATCTATTGGCAGATAAGGATCTCCTGGTCCACCCAGTGTGCCTATTTTTCCCTACGTACAGTATCACCGTAGACTTGATCTCTGGCTCTTTCTCACTCCCCTCATTCTTTTCTATTAAGATTCCCTTATGCCTGTCCCATGCATTCTTGAACCCCACCACTGTTTTCACCCACATTACCTTGGCTTTTAGGCTGTCCCGTGAATCCACCACCCTTTCTTTGAAGAAGTACGTCTGAAAAATACTTCCCTCCTGTACCTTATTAACTCCAGTAAGGTATTTAAAGATCTCTGTCATATCCCCTGTCTCCCTCACCTCCTCCAGGGTGTACATATTTAGTTCCTGTAGTCTTTCTTTGTAGGGCTTTTGATGCAGACCCACACCATTTTAGTTGCCCTCCTCTGGACTGTCGCCTCTCAGTCTGTGTCCTTATGGAGATGTGGCCTCCAGAACTGTACACAGTATTCTAAGTGAGGTCTTGCAAGCTGTCTATATAGGAGCATCACCACCTCCCCACTCTTTCGGCTGGCGATACCTCTCCGTGTGTACCCCAGCATCCCAGTAGCCCTCCCAACTGCTTTGTTGCACTGCCTGGCCACCTTTAGCTCATTAGAGATAATTACCCTCAGGTATTTCTTCTGTTTGGTGGTCATTAATAACATTTCTCCCATTTTGTACTCTGCCCCTGGGTTTCTTTGCCCCAAGTGCATTATTTTGCACTTTTTCTCATTGAAACCCAGCTGTCTTACTCTTGACCACTCCTCAAGTTTTCTCAGGTCCCTTCTCATCCTTTCAAACCCCTCTAGAATAGCCACCCTATTGCATACCTTGGTGTCGCCTGCAAAGAGGCAGACCTTCTTCTCCAGATCCTCTTCAATGTCATCTATGAAGAAATGTTTTTTTTTTTTTTTGCTGTCTAATTTTCACTTCCTTGGCGGGGGGTTGTACCAATGTTACTCCCATCTGGTCGGCATCGGTGGCACCACACCAGCTGCAGCTCCTGTGCTTGACCCCTGCCTTTGTCCAGGCCACATCATGGTGGATACTCGCCGCAGAAGACCGAGGCCGTACCGGGGAGCAGCTGAGTTGCATCCAGTGCGAAGCCGTCAGACACTGGCCATCAAGAACGCCAGAGGATTAGTTTTCCTCCTTAGGTTGTCTCCCCCCCCCCCAGTGAGAACATGCCATGCCACACATGCTGCTGCACCAGGTGGCCACCTGCATGATCCCCTACATTGCATCAGGTAAAGGCACTAACCCGCAGCTGTCGCCAGAGGTCGGTGCTGCACCAGCTGAATTCCCCTCCCCAGAGGAGGAGAGCCATCCTGGGATGTTGAATCCCCCCCCCGGCCGTCACTCCGACACCTGAGGGCGCTCCTGACCCCGAGTCGTCGGTGCCGCAAGCAGTAGTACTACCACTGCGCCAGTGGGCCGACCTCCTATGGAGACATTAATGAGGACCGGTTCCAACACTGATCCCTGAGGCACCCCACTGGTCACCCTCCCCTCCTTGGAGTGAGGCCCATTTACCACCACCCTCTGCCTCCTATCCCCTAACCAATTTTTTACCCAGTTTGCCACTTTTTGACCCACTCCTAAGCTACTCAGCTTGCATAATAGTCTTCTGTGTGGAAAGATGTTGAATGACATACTGAAATCTAGATAGGCCGCATCCACCTCTCTACCCTGATCTAATTCCTTGGTCACACCATCAAAGAAATCTACCCACTCGTGAATCCATGCCGTTGTGGGTCTTGTAACCCATTTGAGTCAAGATATTCCACAATCTCTCCTTTAGCAGTAATTCTGTTAACCTTACCACCACCAATGTGAGGCTGGCTGGTCTATAATTGACAGCCTTCTTCCTGCTACCACTTTTATGAAGTGGGATTATATTTGCCATCCTCCAGTCCTCTGGAACCACTCATGTTAGTTTTTTTACGCCTTTTGTCCAGCTCCCCTGATACAGGAGATGCTGGTGAGGCTCAGGGTAGGAGTCCACCTCCAAGATCTGGGTGCCTCCATTCAGGCTCAGGTAGATCTGGTTTGCTTTGCTGTGGGATCCGTCAGTGAAGCCTCTGTTCAACAACCTCTTGGGGCGAACCTGCTGCATCAGTCCCACTGATGATGTCTGCATCCAGATTATCCATCGATGCAGCTGCATGCTTGACTCCTGAGGATATAGAGCTGGTTCAGTATTGGGTTTTCCCTGCAGTGTCTGAGGTAATGCTGGTTGCCAGGAAACCTTTGACTTGTAAGTCATAGTCACTTAAAGCAGCAGTACTTGTTAGTGGAAAAAAAAAATTTCATCATCATACTAAATAGTAGTAATACATTCCTGGAAGAAAAGTCACTGTGTCCATTTTTCTTTATATTGTATTTCATTCCTGAACTAAAGTATGGGGTTTTGAAGTTTTTAAGAGTAACTTCTATCTGACTGTGCCAACTATGAATAAATGAATATCTTGGTGTGAAGTGCTGTTTACCGTCAAGTTACATGCGCATTATGAATCGGACATGTAGTCAAAAAGTAACATCAGAAATAGAACATTACAAGCTGTCGGCAGAAAAAGACCTTCTGGCCCACCCAGTCTGCCCTAAGGTCCCCTACTTTCTGTGCTACCATAGACCCTGATTGATCTCCAGTCTTGCCACCAGCCCCAGCCCTGTTACCAGGGTCCAGTTGTATCTGTCTCATGCATGTCTGAAACCTGTTAATGTTTCAGTACTCACCACCTCTGCTGGGAGGCTCTTCCAGATGTCCACCACCCTTTCCGTAAAGAAGTATTTCCTCACATTCCCTCTAAGGCCCTTAACACACTAGCAACCAATTATAAAAAGTTACTAAAATAATTTTATAAATTGATCCCTAGCACGGTTGACGGAGCATCCACATTACATTCCGACAGCCACGCTAGGTGAAGCGGGTTCCCAGGCATGACTATGGCACCAAGTCTAAGCATTATGGGTGCCGCAGTGTGCTGCAATGCATGACGGGATACCCGTGAACGGGAACCGAAAGCAATCGGGGGGAAAAAGTACATCCTTGGAACCAGTGTTTCAAAGGCTGCTAGGCAATACCGGTACCGCCTTTTTTTTTTTAATCCTGTTGCTAAAAAAAATACTTTTCCCACAGGTGGGTTGCCTTAACCCGTATTACAGCATGGTTTGCATGCACACTGCTGTTAACAGGGATTAAGGCAACCATGTTAATCTAAAACCGTGCTAAAGACTACCCCTCTAGCAGGGTTTTAGTATGATTTTAGAACACGGTTGTCACACAGTTTTAACCGTGTTATAGTGTGCATGCAAACCGTGTTCGGGGAGCTTAAAACGGTTTAAGGCAGTTAAACCGTTTTAAGCTCTCTACTGTGTACAGGGCCTTAGTCTTCTCCCACTTTCAGCTTCATATTTTGCCCCCTTGTCCTTGATCATCTCTTTCTGTGCAAAATGCCACCTTCCTGCACCTTATTGATATCTTGGAGGTATTTGAATGTTTCTATCATGTCTTCCTTTCCTCCATTCTTCTAGAGAGTACAAGTTCAAGGGAATGGATTTTTAAAGTAAATTTCTAAGATACTCTTTGTCTAAGGGGCTTCATAGCCCATTACCTTAATGTTGCGATAGTCTTTCTATCCAAAAATGACAGTTTTTTAACGTGTCCAATAGGGGAAGGAAGGAAGGGATCGTAAATCGGGTCATACTGCTGGCCAGAGCCCCTATTAATTGAGCAGTGACATTTATTTTTATCAAAAGGTTGGTTATACATCGGTGAAAACTACCCCCATAGTCTTCACTGGGGCACGCACCCACGCTGTCAATGGTTAGACATCACAAAACATCTGAGCGTGGGGCAGGGCCACCGGACTGGGAAGTGGAAGGGATTAACTGTCCTGTACTGGACACTTTAAATTGTCATTTTTGGATAGAAAGACTTTTGCAACATTAAGGTAGCAGGATATGAAGCCTTACAGGTAATCCTTGAAATTTCCTTTAAAAATTGCTGGTGGTGGCCATCTTTAATGCCTTGAGTCATTAATTATAAAATTAGGACAGTAATAAAAACTAATCTTCATTGAGGATGTTTTCTGCATTGGGCCACACCCTTAGAACTGTAAGCTGTCAGTGTCAAGACCTTCCAAAAACGTTTGCTTTGCTGGGGGCCACCCACAATGATGTGTAACGTTGTCACCTAGAAAACGTGGGTGGCCCCCTCACTCCTCAGTTCTTTCTTTTGCTGTCGACACGTTCATCAGTTCTGCACAGAAGCAACACCATTGCTTTATTACATCACTGTTGTATATTTTTCTAACTTTAATTTCTGTCAGTGTTGTCCATGTATGCCGCCATCGAAAGAACCTTGATTTAGGTTTAATACGTGCGGTTACAAGATCTACAAGGACAATGTTCACACTGTATGTGTTTGATAGGGCCTGTCCCGCATTATGAGGGTCTGCAAGATTTGCCAGGGATTCAACCAGGCCACAAGGAGATGCCAGAAGAAGGCCTTAGAGACTTTAATCATCATAAAGGTGATGGAAGCTTAAGCGAAGGCCTCAGGATACAAATCAGCTTCTCCCTCTCAATCGTCCACTCCAGGTAAGGAAACACCCCAGCAGCTGTTGACTGCATCACTGCTGAGGATGATGGAGAAATCCAAAGTAAAGGATAAATCATCATTGAGACCCTCCTCCTCTTCCGGGCGTCATAAGCACAAAGAGAAAGATACTTCACTGGTAAGATTGAAATCTCCCTTGAAGGAGGGTAAGTCCTCATCATTGTTCATTCCTGTGGCATCGAGTACAGCCCCCCCCCCCCATGACTGTTATTGAGACACCAAGGTTGGGACCTTGCTCTAGCGCTACCATACTCACTATGGACGGTATGCAACCATTGTTGACTGGTTCTGCCCTGTTGACATCCATAATCATAACCCTGTGACTCTCACGTTATGCTGTCATAAATTTTTTAGAGGTGTTGACTCACCTTTTACTGGTACTGCAAGTGCCAGTGTTGGTTCCATTGACAGGGCCTTCTCTGATGATACTGCCGCTGCCTCTGTTGCTGGCTCCATCAGTTACCTACGGCATCATACAAGATGACTAGGTGGAATATAATCATGACCTCCTAGAAACAGAGAAGGATTTGGGAGACAAAAGTGGGGATGAGGGACCCTGTGAAGGAGGTTTCTCTTCCAACTCAACCTTGTTCTCATGAAGTGAGAACCGTGGTGTGTAACTCCAGACCTTCTCCAGAGGATCCCACATTCCAGGCTTTGCTTAAATCCAGAATGTGATTGGACTTGAGAGTGAAGAGGAAGACTCCAGTAAAAGAAACCTAGTGGAGTTTTTGGAGGGATCAGCTGCTCCCACTATTGTGATGCTCCCTCTATACCCTGTATTAGAAGATGCTACATTTGCTGTGTAGCACAAACCTGGCATTCTGCCAGCAGTCCCCAGACAGGCTGACAGAAAGTGTCTTGCTCCATTTGTCAAGCCCTATTATGCTTCTCAGCCTGAAACTGACTGTGGTTATCACAGCTGCCTATAGTAACTCTAGCGCCCCTACAGTGATGAGCACCCTGCCTTCTGACAAGTAGTCCAGAAAATTTAATGTGATGGGCAAGAGGACTTGTGCCTCTTCCACTTTGGGCCTTCGTATTGCAGACTACCAGGCTTATGTGATCAGGTATCAAAGCAGCATCTGGAAATTGGCCATGGTTACAAGCACAACAATTACCTCATAGCCCTGCTAAAACAGAATTACCAAAGGCTGCCTCTGCTAGCCTGGATACTGGCAAACATTTACGCAAGTCTGCATGTGATGCCTCAAAGGCTGCTTCAAGATCAGCTGGCTCTGGTATCTACCATAAGAGGTATTCCTGGCTCGAAGTAGCAGGATTTGCTTCTGACATGCAACAGGCCATGCTAAATACCTCCTTTAGGGGCTCTAAACTGATTGGCCAGGATGTGGATAAGGCTTTAGAAGACATCCAGTCACCCAAAATGACCATGAGGTCTGTTAAGTGCTTGACCCCCCCCAGAATACATATAGGGGTCATGGTAAGGGTGCCTTTCAGAAGCCTGTTGGCTGAGGTGGCCATGGCTACCATCAGCCATACCGTGGTACAGTGGAGGTCCTCCAGCTGGACCTGCTACCAGGTGGCGGTTCTAGGGCCCCAAAAGTTCCAATGCAGGCTGCCCTGCCACCTCTGGCACCCTCTGACTCCCTACTTCATTCCCCTCCACAGCTACTGCTAGGGGTGCAAGATGGGGGAAGGATCTCCCTTCACCTGCAAAAATGAGAATGGGTCGTGGAAATAATAGTAAAAGGGCATGCATTGAAACTACTCTCAAAATCTCCAGAGCATCCTCCACCCCATTCTCATTACCCTCTGGGACACGTGCCTATTAATGGAAGAAATTCAGTCTGTGCTTCAGTAAAAAACCATAGAGCCTGTTCCTCCCAAAGAAGGGAATGGGGGTTTTATTCAAACTTCTTTATGGTCTACTGTAATTATCTCATTGGCACACCTGTATATGAGAATCCCGCAGTGGATTCTTCGGGTGCAATGGGACCAACTGACGGATAAATTAGAGCATATGATCTTTATCACATCCTCACTAAGAAAGTTTGTACTGTGGTAGATGGACCCCACACTTGCTGCAGGGGGTCCCCTTCTTTTCACCAACCGTGCAAAAAAAAAAATGCCACCCACGCAGTCCAAACAAGCATGGTTCAAAAATGCACAACTATCAATAAACCTTCATGGTTTCTCTGTGCGCTTAGATGACAGCACAGTTTTCGATCATGCTATATTGGCAGCGCAGTCTTGACATGATACTGTTCCTTTATGTGTTCCCTCTGATCCTTCTTATTCAGAAGGTTCTTCTAAAGTTGTGGCAGAGGGGGAACCTTGATATTGATTGGCCCCTCGTAGCCTCGTCAGATCTGGTTTCTGCTTCTGCAGCATCTGGCAGTGGACCCATCAGTTCAGTTGCCCTTGTGTGGGAGCCTGCTGTCTCAGGACATGGGGGGCCCTGGTCCACTCGGAGCTCAGGTACCTCTACCTGCATGCTTGGCTCCTGAGGACACAGCCATTGCACTTTTGGGGGTTTCTCTTAAGTGGCTAATGTCTTCCTGGCAGCTAGAAAGCCACCCACTAGACATTCCTATTCCCTGAAGTGGAGTCGTTTCGCTAGTTGGTGTCCTTCCAGCTCTGAGTACCCTTATACATGTCCTTTTAATACTGTTCTTGCTTGTCTCCTGTCGCTATCAGACTCCTGTCTGCAGTCCTCCTCTATTAGGGTGCATTTGGCTTCATTATTGGTTTTCCACACCTCTGTTGATGGATACGTGGTGGCACAACTGTGCCACATACCTTCTTGAAGGGTATTTTGCACGTGTCCTCAGATTTGTAAACCAGTTCCACCATGGGACCTTCATTTTTTTCATGAGAAGTTGACTTCTTTTGAGCCCACAGCAGCTTGTGGAAGGCACTTTTTCTGGTTGCCATTACCTCAGCCAGATGGATTTCTGAGCTTCAGGCTCTTATGTTCACCCCTACATTATTTTCCATGAGGACAGGGTGCCACTACATAAGAATCTTCATTTTCTATCTATGGTGGTGTCTAAATTCACATTGAATCAGACTGTGAGTCTACCAGTGTATTATCCTGAATGTACTAACAAGAGTGAGGGAATTGCTTCATACCCTTCATGTGCACAGAACGCTGCATTCTGTTTGGAGCAAACGAAGGACTGCAGAAAGTCCTCTCAGCTGTTTGCGTCTTTTGCCCATGGGAGATAGGGTGTGCCTGTAACTAAACAGTGCCTGTCTAAGTGACTGGCTGGTATTAGTTCTGTTATAGGAAGTACGGTAAGGGTTTCCTAGGGCTGTGTGTTGCCGCTCTACTCATGGTATGGCCACATCTGTTGCCAGTTTCCATCGTGTGTCTCCTACCGACGTTTGTGCTGCTGCCACAGGTTTACTGAACATTATAGTCTGGACCTTAACTCCCGCAGACATGCTGGTTTTGGTCTTGCTGTCCCACAAGGCCTTCTTTCATGATTGCATATCAGACTTCGGCCCAATGGAGGAGGTATCCTTGATGAAGACAGAGCAGTTACTTACCAGAAACAGTTGACCTTCAAGAGAATCTCCTCCACTGGGCCACAGCACACCCAGATTGGGGTAAGAAACTTTGTGAGGTTGGAGCTGAGACCAGAATAGATGCTGTTTAAAAGTGATGGTTCTCCATACTAGTGACCCACTAAGAGCATTGACATGTACGGAAGTTTAAAAAATATTAATTAAGCTAGTAGAAACACATGTGGCTTTCGTTGCATTTTTGTAGCCTGTTTTTATGACATTTTTGTGGTGTTTTGACAAATAAATTGCTTTACAGAATGCTCACTTGCATACCTAATAAACTATTCTTCCTCTCACTGTACCTCTTGATTGCTGCTGTGTGTAGTAGTAGTAGTACAACAACTGTTGGCTGTCTCACACTCTGTAATCAGTTTTTATCTGAGTGTCTTAACTTTCCATGCACTTGTCACTTTCCAGCAGCCCAAGTAGTTCCTGTAAAAGGACTTCTGGTCCAGTGTATGTACCTGGTAACCAAATAAATAAAAAAAAAAAGTCTGATATTCCAAGAATCAGTCTTCACCACTGATGCCCATTTATTTGTGGGTCTGTGCCAGAGGCACTAGGACCCCACAGAAGCCAAAACTTTTCTGTGGGTCAGTGACACATACACACCTGTTGGTATGCAGTGGCACCAGCCCCAACCACCTCAGTTCCTCTTTTCCCTGCTGTCAAATGCGCATCAGTAGCATCATCACTCTCCTCTCCTCTTCGGGAGTCAACTTCACCATCTATACGACAACAGCATTCAGTTCTTCAGTTTTAAAGTGTGTGTTACTTTTGTGTCCGTTTAGTATTACTTAGCACAACATTTTTACAGTTGCTCTCAGCCCTACCTTGTGTTAATGGTTGACAACCATGGAAGAAGGTGCAGGGTGCCTAAAAAGGCAGGTTGCTTAGGAAACGGGGCTATGTCTGGTCAACACCTCTCTCTCTGGGTGGGTGCTCTGACAACAGGCAATATGGCGCTTGGGGGGGGGGGGACAGTTCTCCCAGTGCCACAAAAAGAAATGGTCCAGATCCCACACACACTAAGTATCGGGGGTCTTTGCACTGTTCAACCTCGGCCTTTTCCTCTTATTGCAAGAAAGAAAGAAATGTCACCAGTCAAGGTCGTACCCTCACCGTTCTGCAGCAAGACACCCAACTTCCATGGCCCTGTGCTCCCCAGCATCGTCAGCTGGGCCTGTGAGATGGGTGTTTCTGTCCCAGAACCTGTCTGTGTCTTCTAGGGAGGACCCCAGTGGGCAGGTCTGTCACTGGTCATCTCTTATGGGTCAGAGGTGCAGCATATAATTCATGCAGCACTGTTTCTGGGGACAGCTCCTGACCCCTCAGGATCAGCAGGGCTGAAGCTGTTCGCAGTGCTGCTTGATTTAGGTTTGCAGCTGTCTGTGGTGCTGGCCTCTGGGCTGGTGCCACAAGTGAGTCCCCTGTGCTTGCCCTATTATGTTTTGCCTCCATCCCTGGCACGGTGCCACTGCTGGTCACTTTGGTGCTAGCTGGGACATCAACAGAGCATGTGCCACTGCATGGCACTGGGGTTGGGTCCCTTGGGGTCTACTGCGGTGCAGCTTGCAGCACCATATGCAGTGTTTCATGAGCTTGTGACATCTGAAGCACGTTCAGTGTTGCCCACGACGTTGTCTGTGGAGCCGCTGGCACCGTTTTCCAGGCCCAGGCCCAGGCCTCTGGGCCAGGCCTAATGTTGCTGCAGGCTGTGCAGTTGTCTCTTCGACCCCTCTCTCTCTCTACTACTCCCCAAGTAAGGAGGATGTAGAGGGTAACAAGTCAGACTTTGACCTTATCTTTCCTGATTGGGGGAGCCCCAGTGGCTCATATTATGGTCCAGAGACCTCTGACCCTTTGTGTCTGTGCCTCAGGAGGACCTCCTGCTTCCAGGCTGTGCTCAGAAATATGCATTCTACATTAAATTTCGAACCAGCAGCCATAGTCCAGGCTAGGCTCCTCCAGCTGGAGTTTTTAAATATGCTTAATATCCCGGTCTGCTTAATTCCTCCCATCCCATCCAACCAGCCAGCCCTAGAGACAGTCTCACAGATGGCTTGGAGGAAGCCTGCCACTGTAGCAGCTGTCCACAAATAGGCAGACAAGAAATAACATAGATACATACATACATAGATACATAGACAGTGTCGGCAGATAAGGGCCTATGACCCACCCAGTCTGCCCATTTAAGTTTGTAAGTTCAGTTTATGTTTTCCAGGAAGTCTGTTGCCCCTTACCCCTGACCTCCAGAATTCCTTTATGTCTATCCCATGTATTCTTAAATCCCGTGATTGTTTCAGCCCCCACCACTTCCTCTGGCAGGGTGTTCCACTTGTCCACCACCCGCTCTGTGAAGAAATTCTTCCTCACGCTTCCTCTGAATCACCTCCCTCCAACTTCATCCCATGCCCTCTAGTCCTGGAACATCTTTTTGCTTAAAAATAGTGCATTCCTGCATCCTGTTCCTCCCTGTAAGATACTTGTATGTCTCTATCATATCCCCTCTCCCTGCTCTCCTCCAGGAGTACATGTTCAGTGCCTTCAACCTGTCCTCATAGGACTTGTGATGCAATCCATGCACCATCTTTGTTGCCCTCCTCTGAACCTTCTCTACCCTGTCAATGTCCTTACGTAGGTAAGGTCTCCAGAACTGCACAGTGTACTTCAGGTGCGGCCTCACTAGTGTCTTGTATAGTGGAATTATGACCTCCCTTTTCCTGCTGGTGATGCCCCTGCCTATGCATCCCAGCATCCTATTTGCTTTACCTGCTGCCTTGTCACACTGTTTCCCTGCCTTGAGGTAATCAGAGATGATAACTCCAAGATCCCTTTCCTGCTTGGCACCTAAAACTAAAACTAAAATTTTGGTCTAAAATTTCCAGGGTAGAAAAGGGTTGACTCACAGATGTGTCTTTTGCTGGTTTGGTGAAAAAAGAATAAATAAATAAAAAATAAAACATGGCACCTAAAATGAAGCCGGTGTATTTCACTAAACCTTCAGCCAATGCCATTGTTATTCTAACAGAAAATGACAAAGCCATGATGCCCAAGGAGGTCACAGCACACCCCACTAACAAGGAATCTTGCAGAGTGGGCACCATGTGCAAGCGGGTCTATGTCTTGACTACTCGTGGCATGAAAATATCTAGCTGCCAGCATCATTTCTCTGAGCATGCACTATGGAGTGAGCTTAGGTCTCTGGCAGAGGCTCTGCCAGATGCAGAGGCACAACATATGCTGTTAAGCAAGATATTGAATTTTAACAGCCACTAGCTTAAAGCCTCTGTGGATGCCTTTGATACAACATCGTGCTCTGCAGCTGCAGGTATCTGCAGACTGCTGACTTCACTCCTGAAGTTCAGCAACAGATGATGAATGTACCTTTTGATGGCTTTTACCTGTTTGGACAGCAGGTGGAGCAGTCTCTTAGAGTCTAATGAAACTAGAACTACTCTTAAAGGGACAGTTCCCTCAACCTATTTTTTTGTACACCTGTGTAGTTTGTAGGCATGAAGAGCAGTGATTCCCTCTCTTGCATCCCCCTAATTTCATTCTAATTAGAGCACCACTACAGTTAGTGTTGAACTGGGGTTTCTATGTTAAGGTCGAAATTTTGCACTTTAATATCTTCGCAATTGTTCAACAGATGTGCACGAAATTTTGCATGCGTGGTTTCGTGTGGTAGATCTCTGAATTACCAAGTCTCATTCTGGTTGGATGTGCAGTTTCCAAGATTTGGATAGTGAAACAAGTGAATTTCTCATAGTCCCCCCCCCCCATTGGTTTGAATGGGATTCTCTTTGAATTTGACTACAGCCCAAATGGTTTGGAATTTTGGTCTGAAATTTCCAGGGTAGAAAAGGGTTGACTCACAGATGTGTCTTTTGCTGGTTTGGTGAAAAAAGAATAATCTGTTCCAAAGTTATTCCAGTTTAAAATTTCATAAATTGGTTCTGAGCATGCTTAGTAAGCACCTCAAGATAGCTGTTTGATACGAGAAAATAATTCTTTTTTTGTATGACATCATCCTTTTTTGTTTGAGGAAAATCCTTTTTTGTGTGGCCACCATGTTGTTTTCAGTTTTGCCTAAAAAATTAAAATTTGGAAACTCACAAAAATGATATTTTGGGGAGGAACCAACACATGTAGCTTGCTTATTGCGACCCCCTTAGCTACATTCTGCACTTTACTGCTTGAGAAATGCACTCAAAATGTGATTTTTAAACATTGAAATTCTTTTTTCGTATCGGCATCATACAAAAAAAGATATTGTTTTGTATGATGACTCGTGAAAATAATTATTTTTTCATTTCAGACAGCTGTTTTAAGGTGCTTACTGAGCAGGCTCAGAACCAATTTATAAATATTTTAAATCAGCATGACTTTGGAATGGATTAATATTTTTTCACCAAACCTGCAAAAAGCATATCTGTGAGTCTGCTTCTTTCTACCCTGACAATTTCAGACCAATATTCTAAACCATTTGTGCTGTAGCCAAAGAAAAAGAAAATCCCATTCAAACCAGTGGGTGAAAAACTACAAAAAATTCACTTTTTTCACTATCCATATCTTGGAAACTGCACATCCAACCAAAATGAAACGTGGTACATTCAGAGATCTATCACACAAGACCGCGCATGCAACATTTCGTGCAAATCCGTTGAATGGTTGCAAAGATATTAAAGTGCAAAATTTTGAGTTTAACATGGAAACCCCCAGTTCAACCCTAACTATAGTGGCGCTACCATGCCCAAATTGTCAACACAACCTTTCTATTACCCCGCCTCATCATCTCAGTAGTAAAAATTGTCGAATACCTGCCAACACATCATTCCGTGCCATCGCAGCGTAATTCTGCGGCAGAGGCACGAAAATACATTGTGTGCAAGATTTGAGAAATGACAGCTGTCACATTCATGAGAGTGGTGTAAAGAAATGGTTGTATTGATAATTTGTGGTTAAAATATTGAAAATTAACAAAATTACAAGCGAGCGTAGCAAAATGTCATCAGACACGCACAAGTTGGCCATTTTAGCATAGTTTAGCCCCATATTTTCCAAATACCCTTATGACCCCACCTCATGAACAAGTATAGTGAAAATTTTGAAATCCTGCCCAAAATGTGATTTCACCAACCGACAATGAAATCACCTTTGTGGCAGAATTTGCGAAATGACACCCCCATTGTTCATGAGGAGGGGTCTCAAAAAGGGTATGTTGAAAATTTGGTGTCAAAAATGGCAAAGTTATGCCCCAAAGTTGAAAATCCCATTGAAATACATTGCTTTCCCACACGAAAAGATTTTTTTGTTGTTGTAGCGACATCATCCTTTTTCATTTGAGGAAAATCCTTTTTCATTTGGCAGCCATCTTGTTTTCAGTTTCGACTCAAAATTCAAATAAAAAAAAAATTATATTCTGGAACCTACACATGTAGCTTGCTTATATGGACCCCCTTAGCTGGGTTCTGCATTTATCTGTTCTAGAAATCTCCGTAAAAAAAATTTTTAACATTATAAATCTTGTTTCGTATTTCGTGATACGAAACAAGATCTTGTTTCATATGATGAGATATGAAACAAGTTCTTTTTTCGTATGGGGAATCAATGTATTCTAATGGGGTTTTCAACCTTTGTGCATACCACATGTGCAACTTGCTTATCGGGACCCACTTAGCTGGATTCTACATATATCTGTTACAGAAATCCCCTTCAGATTTTTTTTTTTAACATTATAAATCTTGTTTCGTATCACTTGATATGAAATAGGATCTTGTTTCATATGATGAGATACAAAACAAGTTCTTTTTTCGTATGAGGAATTAATGTATTTCAATGGATTTTTCAACTTTTGTACATAACTTTGCCATGTTTTCATATTTTTTTCATATTTTTACACCACATTTTCAACATGGCCTTAATGAGACCCCACCTCATGAACAATGGCAGTGGAAGTACGCAAATCTGGCTGGAAAGGCGATTTCGCAGTCATGTGGCAAAATCACCTTTTGAGTGGGATTTGAACATTTTCACTGCTCTTGTTCATCAAGTGGGTCATAAGAAGGCTATGTTGAGATTTTGGGGTCAAAATATGTAAAAATGCCAACGTTACTTGCATACATTGAAATTTTGCATCACTCCCTCATAACTTTTTCAATTTTAAATATTTTGACTTGAAATTGTCAACATGCACATCTTTTTACACCACCTCATGAATGTGACAGATGTCATTTTTCAAACCATGGCCAAACTATGTTTTTCCATCTGTGGTGCGGAATCACGTTTTGTCAGAGATTCCAACATTTTCATTACTGGGCTCATGAGGTGAGGTAATAAGAAGACTATGCTGTCAGTGTCATCCCTGTTTTACTACAAATGCAAGTGCAGGGCCCTCAGGGGTCCAGTGCTTGCCACAGCAACATCAGTGTTCCACATTGCGCGAAAATATAGAGCGGTGGTAATGGGGAGGAGCCACGGAGCGGGGTCACTGGGGCGGAGCTACTGGTGGACGGAGTCAGTCACGGGATGCATTAAATGCATAAGAAGCAAGAAATTGGAGTAATATGACGATCTGGAGGCCTTGGGTATTGTGCAGTAGGAAAAGAAAAATGTGGTAAAAATTTGACATACTGGAGCGCCTCTGCATTCTATCTGCAGGCCAGTCAACAGTTTGTGAGAGTCTTGACATTTTGGTGTGGCCATACTACATCTCTTTACTAGTGCCTGCAAGGCCAAGATCTAATCTTCGGTTTCGTAGTCCTGCCCAGTGAGCTGCAGCTTCCAAATAAGGGAAATTTTCAACATCAGGGCCCTCAATTGAGATAAGCATAAGTGCTTTTAGCACACTGGCATCTAATCTGTTTCGTTCCTGAGTTCTTATTCGATTCATTGCAGAAAACCCTCTCTCACAATTTGCAGTCGACATTGGTATTATCATTGCCAGTTCTGCCAAAGTAGATATGTTTGGATACAGATCTACATACTTAGTAGTTAGAGCATGCAGCACATCAGAAATAATCTTAAAGGCCATCTTTTCCGTGAACATGAGACTTACACAGGGAAGCCCATTCCAATGCAGAAGCATCTACATCTACAACAGTAGCATACTGACCAAGAATAATGTCAAGGCTATCACTACCATACCCTTCCAACTCTTCACTATCACCTTCCGGTATCATACTGGGGTCTAAGATACTGAACGCATCCAAAAGTTCTGTGCTTGGAAACCTTTGTTCGATTTGAGCAGTTAGGGCCCTAATAAAGTTGTCATGCACAGAGGTTCTTCGCTAAATGGCAAGTTCAGGCCATTATCATTCAGGAGTACTAGTTCAGGCGAAACGGAGAAGTACTGACCAGGTACTAGTAGGCGTGCCCTAAAAATCTCTAAAGTGGAATGTAAATATCTCTTTATATCAGTAAAATTCAGAGCTGATGTTTGAAAGCATTTAGATAAGATGCTACGGTGTGGAAGTATGTCGCACATCATGCATAAAATAGAGAAGGACTCCCAGTTTTCCACCATTTTTACTAGGCCAACAGCTTGGGGATCATGCCTTTCAGAGGCCTCTCTATGCAAGGACGTAACAACGGATGGGAAAAATCTTCCTTAGTGTGTCACATGCTGCATCATGGGACAGCTACCTAACTGTCTTTGCCCGTTTAGGCTTTAAAACGGGTTCTCCAATGCTGCTGAATTTCTTTCAGGGCAGCCATGCGAACAGCAGAATTTTCATAATATCTGTGTAAGTGATCTAGTGTTTGATTAAACTTTTTAATGGCGTTCACTTCATTTGCTGCTGCCTTTACAGCTAAGGTCTCCCGATGAGCCATAAAGTGATTTTCAACAAGAATTGGGCTGACTTCTTTCAGCTTTTTAGCCACCCTGTTTTGCCTGCCCAGCATAACAGCTGCTCTATCACTGCCTAATCAACCGAGATTTGATTGTTATCAGAGAACTCCAGCATTTTTTTTTAACAATTGTGTCTGTCTTTCCATCAGTTAGTTCCTCAACTCCCAGGAAAGAAACTCTGGGTTTCCCTTCTTTGCCGTACATACCATACAAAATGAGCTGCTTCATAACAGCAATATCAGTTGTTTCGTCCACCAAATACGAAAAAAATGTGGCAGTCTTCAAATCTGTAAGAACTGATCTCCTGACCACCTTACCCAGAGAGAGAACCATTTCTCCGACAGTTCGATCGGAACAATATTTAACAGCATCAGCAATATGTATATTGTCTAGGTATTTGCATCCAAATGATCTGGCGAGATCCAGCAGTGAGCCATATTTCATTGTGTGAGGCAGCTCATTTTTTATTAGCCAGTATATGCAATGAAGGGATGCCTCAAAAGCTTCTTGTTCCAGGGTCAGGGCCTGCTGCATTGCCTGCTCTATTCCACCTTTTGAAGCTGAATTCTGCAGTTAGCTTCCAGTTCAGAAGCAACGACGTGAACTGAACTGTTCTGATGCCCTTTTATAGCATCTTCTCTGAATTTCTTGCACCCACTGATTATCCAAACCGTTCCTGATTTTGGCATCTGTTTATGTTTTATGCAAAATGCACAAAACATGCCATCATTTTCTTTGTACTGTAACCAACAGTATTTGTTAAGCCAGCCAGTATAAAAACCTATTGCTCTATGCTTGGAGGTGTTTTTTTCTGTATTACAGGAGGAGGTGCAGGGAGTCTCTTGGACATCGACGGCGATATCAACTGGACCAACTGGCATTGTCCCAATCAAGGACTCACGAGAATCATCTTGATCAGGATGTTTCTGTTTTTGAGTTAATTTGAAACCAAAGTTAGTTTCTGCATAGTATACAATAAACGTTTTTTCCCTAAGTGTTGTTGTGTGTTTATTTGAATACAGAACGAGAGTTTGGTAATGCTGGTTGAGCCCCAAATTTTTTTTCTCACACAGATGTTTTTTTCTTCTTGAATCAGGGTTCAGAACAAGTGTGACTACTGATGAAGCAAGGCTGCACAACCTGACTGGTGGGACAGAGACTGTAGAATCCCTGGTAGCATAGTTAAGGAGCCCAACATTTTTTTTTTCTCACACAAAAATATTTTTTTACTTTACTACTGACTTAGAAAGTGACCGCACACACTGACGAAGCAAGGAATTATGCACAAGAGTGACAGGCCAGGGACTGGCAGACCCACTGGAGGCACTGTTCGGAGGCCTGATTTTGTTTTCTCACACAAAGATTTTTTCTTTTAATAATCTGGTATTAAACAAGTGTCATACACTGATGAACAACAGAATGCACAAGACTGGCAGGTCAGGGATACAAAAATATTTTTCTTGTACAACAGTGGCTAGTTAGTACACAAGTGAGACAGAAATAAATGTACTACATAGAGTGACTGGTAGAAGTGGACTGACAGGACCACTGGTTGCACCGCTTTGTGCACTGATTTTTTTTTCTCTCACACACAATTTAAATTGTTATTCGTTTTTGGAGGGCAAATACAAGTTTAAATAGGAAAGGTTCTGACTCAAAACCTTGGGCAAATAGCTTAAATCAAATTGAGGATAAAGTTAAATAAATCTGTTGTGCACTGGCTGCAATACCATAAAATCTCTGGTGGTCTGGATGTTTATTTTTTATTTTTGGACGGGGTAATCAACTCAGGCTAAAGTCCTGTCTCTCCGAGTGTCTTCTCTCAAACAGAACTGACTGTACACCAGGTCAAAACTATGAACTTCTGTGCAGACTGCCCGAGCAGACTGTCTTTTTTTTCTTCCTGCCAGTAAATGTTTATTTTCTTTTCCCTTCAACAGTAGAAAGCTGCTTGTATGGTCCACTTCAATAATACAAAATATTGCCAACAAGGATCATTCAATTCAAATGTACAAATTCAGATGTTTTTCCTTTAAGCTGCCTGCTCAGCTGTCAGTTTAAAAACAACTAGCCAACTTCTCTACACTGAAGAGATCAGCAGAGTCTGTAACTCGGAGTGCAGAGTCTTATCTTCTTTCACTGCAAGAAAAATCTTAATTTTTATGCAGATCAGTGAAAGCTGCTGCTTCAGAGTCCACTGTGCGAGACCACATGATGACCTCTCAACTCCCTCCTCTCCATCCTTATTCAGCCCACTTCAAATAATAAATTAAAACTAGGTTCAATGCTCAGTATTTCATCAACTGCAATAATGGTATTATGTTGTTTTATTTTTGGTGTTAGAGTAGCTGCCTGCTGTCAAAAATAAATGTAACAAGAGCCCCGATTACAGAGATCTGAATCCAACGGAAGACATTAGTGCAGTGCTAAAAAGCCCTCCAGTGGCAGCAGCCTACTTTACTAGGACTTACCCCAAAGTGTTGTAGCTGCTCCACTATAGGGCTCCTCGGCTGTCACTCTGCTTGCTTCCTCCTGGATTGGCTACATGATTTGGTGCCTTCCACCATGCTGAGGAGTCTGCTGACCAGCAAAAGAATTACTCCATGATCCCTGACTGGCTCTGCCCACACTGCAGTTGTGCAACTTAAGGAATGCTCCGTCATGCTGTTTTGCAAGCAGCTCCTCTTCCTCTTGCGCATACGCGACTATGGAAGTGTGCAAGAATGCTGCCTGGATCCCTGTGAATGCTTATCTCCTACTTGGGTGCGAGCTCTTAGTGCGAGTACAAAAATTTAGAGACACAAAGCACACTGTAAAAAACAAACTGAAAGAGTGGCCGCTATACAAGATGAGAGGCGTCCGTTTAAGATAGCGTGTCGGCCCACTTGTCAGTTTTAATGAATGGGGATCACTGAACATATATGTACACATCCAAGGAATGATGGCTCTGGGCCCTGCAGTCCCACAGACAAATGAGGATACAATTATACTATCTCAAAATGTAAGGAAATTCTTTGTAAAAACTTAGTTAATGCACTAGTTAGGGTTGAAGCGACAAAAGCAGGGAAATGTTGTTGGGGTTCCAGCAGCATGCCCCACCCTCCACCCACCAGACAGGCAGGAAAAATTATTGTTTCACCTCTCCTGCGCCTTCGCTAATCAGGCATGGGGTGCCTTGAGGTTGTCAGCCCTAACGCTCAACCCATTCTAATATACTCTACACATCTCGGCTTCTTTCATGGTCGAATGGGGTGAGCGTTAGGGTTGACAACCCCAAGACACACTCCATACTTGATTAGCGAAGCTGCAGGAGAGGTGAAACAGTAATGGTTTTTCCTGCTGCTGTCTGGTGGGTGGGGGTGGGGTGTTAGAGTTGGAAACCCTAACATTACATTTCACTACTTTTGTCACTTCAACCCTAACTAGTGCACTAACAAAGTTTTTGCAAAGAATTTAAATGTAAATTAGGTTGTTTCACTCTGTTTTGCTCTGGTGTGAAAACTTGATTGCCTCCATTCCAAAGGTCATGACCCCACTCATACACAGCATCATGGGAGTTGATGAAGCATTCAGTTCTGTTATGTGCCTCATGAAGTCCCTGTATTCTCTAAAAGCATTTTTTTTTCTAACACAGATGCACTTTAGACTATAGAAAATAGCATGGTACTTACCCTGCCTTGAAAAGTTTCATAGAAAGCACAAGACAAGAACATAAGGTCTGCAGAGGACAGCAACAGGCACAGTCTAATACAGTGTAACTACTGCAAGCCTCAGCACCAAAATGTCATAAAATTCCAGGATGCCTTACAAGAGTCAGGTCATGACTTTTGCAGTGGAGTCGGGCAGGTTTTCACATCAGACTTAAGTACCTTCATTTACATTTAAATCCTGTTGAAATTAGGAGGGTGCAGTAGAGGCAATCACTGTGCCTGCCTGCAAACTATACAGGGAAATGAAATAAAAGGCTGAGGGAGACCTTCCCTTTAAGACCCCCAGGTCAGCCCCCTTTAACGCACAGAGTGGCAGTGGACATTGGCTGATCTTTTTCAGGGGTATCTCAGTCATCAGGTCACATTGTAGGAACTTCACCGACGGTGAAGCAGGATCCACACGGAAGATTTTCAGCAGTGCAACTGTGGTCACCCACGCAGATGTTGTGACAACGTCACCATCCCTATAAAGGCATGAGCAGCCCCGCTCCCTCCTCAGTTCTTTCCTGCCATCAACTTGTTCATATGGGTCTCGCAGAAGCACTGATGCAGTTTCATGCCATTTTCGTCTATGCTTTTTTTCAATCTATTACTTTTGAATTTCTTTTTTTAAGAGATTCCTTTATTTTGTTTATATTGAGAGTTAATCCTTCGACTTCTCTCTTCTCTCGCTGCCGCTGCGGAAAGATGATTGCCTCCACAGACGAACACACACTCTGTATCTGCTATCTTGGACCTGACCATGAAGTCTCCGACTGTGAGCTGTGCCAGAAGTTTAATCAAAAAACCCTCAGGCGATGCAAAAAGGCACTTAACAAATTTCCTAATGGATCAACAAGTAGCCAGTTCTAGGGAAGGGTCCTCTGGGTTTCTAGCCTCTTAGTTGCAGGAAGGGTTGTCGAGTTCCCAGGCCGCTAAGACCCGAGACAAGTCCTTTTGGGGGGGGGGGTCACAAAAAGGACCAAGATCATGACTGTCCCCTGACCCCCCCCCCACCCCAGCAGCAGTCCCGCTCCCTGATGGCCTCTCCTTCCTCATCTGGGGGTTCTTCAGCTGCACCGATGCACAAGTCTGCTGTCCAAGTATGTGTGCTTACCAGACCCATACCGACAGCATCTCCGTCCAGTACTCAGCTACTGGTAATTCGCATGTTGATGAGTTAGTTAGATTAATGGGGAAAAGGGTGGGTCTACTTTATCGAAATAAAAATTGTTTGGGTGGATATATGATAGACAATTGTTGAATCACGGATTTTTCCTCTTTTTGATTATGGAGATGTATTTTATGATTATTCTCACTCTGGAAAGTTGTATAGATTAGATGTACTTTATAATCGGCTGGCGAGACTGATTTTACAATGTTCTAGGGATACCCACCATTGCTTGATGTATCACAAATTAGGGTGGATTTCTTTGCCAGATAGAAGACATACATAAATATCTTCTGGCATTTAAAAGTATCACAGCAGTGATTCCGGACTATCTGGTTGAAAGGTTAGAATTTAGGGATGTTAATCCCTCTTTAAGGAATGCGGCCTATCGAGAGTTGGTAATACCCAGATCAAAAACTAAACGTTCTGACTTTTTTTTTCAGCCAGCTAGTCCCTAAATTTTGGAATATGATGCCCTTGAAATTTCGTTTATATAATAGCAAAACCCTGTCATGAAAAGTTGTTAAAATCTGGTTCTTGGATTCATTTTTTGCTCAAACTAAGGCTTGTTGTGGCTAACTGGTTACAGCAATATAATTATTGTATGTAATTGTATGTATTTGGTGTGTTATATACTGTATGTTTGTATTTATTGTAATTGTTGTCACTTTATTTCTGTGTAACCAAGGGTTACCATTTTAAATTAGTTTTACTCAATGGTCTAACCCATTTAATGAAATACTTAGAGCAGACAGACGTCGACCTCTGAGTCATCGGCCCTTCCATGATTGACGACGGGTTTGCCGTCGATAACCCTCCTGTTGAGGCCTGATCCTGCCCCAGGCCCTTGAGTTGAATGCTCTTCGGGCTCTTGGGGGCCCATCTGGCAGGTTGTTGCTCCCGCACCGCTTGATCCCCAATCGCGCGAGTTTTCGGTCATCAACTTCAATGAGATTTTGACTGAATTTACCTCTGTGATTGTTCACCAGCTTGCACATACAGGCCCATATCACCTGCCGAGATGGCAACTTTGTCGGCTGCCCCCGTGAGTCATTGCTGGTGCCTCACCGCCAGGCCTGGATCTCGAAGACGTCAGTGTTGAGGAGGAGTACCACCCTGACCTTATTCTTTCTGGTGAGAAGAGGTGGAGGAGGAACCACTCACCTCAGGCAGATGTACTGCTTCTTCAGTCAGTGAGGAGTCTGTCAAACACACTCCTAGGTCTCCAACAGAGGACCCTACCTTCTTCAGTGTCATGAAACAGCTATCCTCAGCCATGGGCTTCCATACTGAGGAGGAGGAGGATGCCACCAGAAAGGATTTGGTAGATTTTCTGGAGATCCCAGAGTCTCCTCCCAAGATCTTTCCTTCTATTTTGCCTGCTTTGAGGAATGCTACTACTGCAGCCTGGCACAGGCTGGACATGGTGCCAGCTATGCTCCGCAGAGCAGATAAACTTTATCATGGCCCTCAGAAGTTTCCGTATTATGCTACCCTGCCTGAAACGAATTCAGTGGTCATAAAGGCAGTTCATGACAGGTCTGAAGTGTCAAAGCACCTTAGCTCCCTCCCCCCAGACAAAGAATCGCACAGAATTGATCTTTGGGGTAAGGTGGGTTTATGTCTTCTCCACTCTTGGGCTGAAGATTGCCATTTACCTGTCCCATATGGTAAAGCACCAGAACTCCAACTGGAAGAAGGGCAATGCCACTGCCCAGGCCCTCCCAGAAGGTACTCAGAAGCAGGAGATTCTCAAATGCTTGCAGATAGCTGGAGATGTTAGTAAGCACCTTCTGTGGGCCCCTATGATATATTTCAGGCACAGTTGCCAGGGCTGTGGCCACCGGCATTTGCCTACGTAGGCACTCCTGGCTGAAGATCTCTGGCTTTGCTGCTGATGTTCAGCAGAAGGTGCTTAATGCCCCCTTTAATAGCTCTGTGTTTTTTGGCCCAGATGGTCCAGCACATCAGTAATGACCTGCAAGCATCTGGCAGGGCTGTTAAATATGTACACTTGCTCTGCCACACGAAACCGAAGAGCAGACAGTGCCCTCCCTTTTGTAAGGCATCCAGTAGATCAGGAGTAGCCTCTTGGCCACAAAGCAAAAGCAGAGCCTCCCCTGCCTTGCCTGCCCACTCTAGTGCTGGAGCTGTGGCCAAGCATCCCTGAAGTGATGGACCAGCCCCAGCAGCTGGATCCGCCTCTGCTTGATTCCTTGCCAGACCCTCCTCTTCACGTCCCTGACCAAGAGGTGGTGGCCGGAGATCAATTCTCCCTTCATCTCAATCAGTGGAGAACCATAACATCGAATGGCTGGATTCTTCAAATCATAGAAAGGGGTCACACTCTGGAGCTCACCGAGCTACCCCCAGAGACTCTTCCTCTGCTCTTCATCTACCTCTCGACTCATGTGTGTCTTCTCCAGGAGGAGGTACAGTGCCTTCTGTGCAAGCAAGCCATCGAGTCAGTGCCCATGCACCAGAGAAGCAAGGGGATTTTATTCCAGGTTCTTCCTGGTCACCAAAAAGACCGGAGATTTGAGGCCTGTCGTAGACCTAAAGAACCTCAATCTGTAGGGCCAGTACAAAAGGTTCCAAATGGTAACTGCACCAGGTCTGATACCCTTTCTCATGCAAGGTGACTGGTTATGTTCTCTGGACATGCAGGATGCTTACCTGCACATCTTGGTGTTCCCTCCTTACAGGAGGTTCCTTCATTTTCTTTTTCAGGGTGAATATTACCAGATCAAAGTGCTGCCATTTGGCTTGTTCTTTGCGCTTCGGGTCTTTACCAAGTGCTTAGCAGCAATAGCAGTGGTCCTCAGAAGGGAGGGAATGTATGTTCTAAGGACGTGGATATGTTGTTCAATCCCCACTTACTGGCAGGTTCTTTGCCGCTTTAAATCTTGCCGGAAGTTCTTCAGGCTGGCTCCTCCCACCCACCCGGGTGGTAAAACTCTCTGCTCCGCCCCATGACGCCAGATCTTCCTTACCGCTTGGAAGCTCAGGTTCCCTCCTTAGCACTCTGCGTTTTAGGCCTGGATCCAAACTCTTCGGTTAACCCGAAATTAATTTTAAAGTTTACAAGACTTAGGTCTGTATCTTCCCTATCGGCTGCAATGGACAAATCGACTCCCAGAATTCGTCGGTGCCCCGTGGGCAGAAGATATCCTGGACCAATCTGCACTCCATGTGCGTTTACTGCCTGGGGCTTGGCCACGATTCGCAGACCTGCGACTTGTGCAAGTCCTTTTCGGCTATGGTCTTAGAGGACCGCACTTCCAGATTACAACTCTGGCACCCCGAGAAACATTATACTCTGGTCAAGTCGAAGGAGGCCCATTGGGCATTGTCCGCAGCTGCGGGCTTGGCTGAACAGCTCGAACAGATGATCACCCTCGAGGAGGAGGCGGCCCAGGCCACGGCATTTATCCCACTCTCCTTGGGATCCTCCTACACAGCTTCGTTTAAGGAGCTTTGCCAGTCCCTCTCCACCAAGGGAGAAGGGCCTTCGGGACATTCCTCTCGGTCCAAAAAGAAGGACTCCAAAGGAAAGTCCCACCGTCGACGTTCATAGGAGCGGGAGAGGTCCCCTTCACCGGAAAGTCGACACTTGACTTCGGTCGAGGTTTCGGCTAAGGCCGCTGGCTTCACGATGTCCCCATCAGGTCAGCCGGCCGAGACACCCGTCGACGCGGTCGAGATTTTTCTCGACCCGTCGGATGGTCTGTTGACTGGAGAAGCGGACAACCCTTCTTCATCAGTTCCCCTGGTGGAAACCAAGGACTTGCCTGTGCCTCCTGTGCCAGAGTCCTCGGTTAAGGTCCCTGAACCGAGGGAGGAGCGGGTTTCTCCTGCCCCCTCTCAGACCCACCCTCAGAATCCCTGAAGGTCTCGGAACTCTTCCAGGTCCAGTCAATCCCGCCGATGGTGGTGGTCTCGGTTTCGGCACCATGGAAAGCGGTGGCGCTGCTCATCCTCGTCGTCGTCCTCTTCGGAGAATAGGCTCCAGTGCAAATTGCGTCGGCGCTACGAGGATCTAATGTGGCAGCAGCTTCTTTTGTCTGGGAAGAAGCCGACTCCATCGCCTTCCCTGGCCATTAAGTGGTTGTCACTGGAGCAGCTGAAGCAACCCCTCATAGTAGTCGAGGAGCCAAAGCCAGCACCAGTTGTTCGACCGAAACCGGCTGTGCCACCCATTGTGGTGGAACCCCCGCCTCCACAACCTAAATCTGGGGCCCCGACCAAGGATTCTTGGTCAGGTCAGGGCTTGCCCAACCGGTTGTCAGTCACCTTCACTCCCGATCGACCTCGGCAGGTGGAGGGTGGCTCAGGCGCTCAGCAGCTGTTCACAGACTCCTCGAAGTCTGACGACAACTCCTCCTTGTTCTCCAGGCCCCTTGACCTGGAGTCCACTGGGGGTCGGTCGGTGGACGAGAGCCCATCCTCGTTCCTTGGAATGCTTTGGCTCATCTCAGAGACCACTGGGATGAAGCTCAAACCCGTTTCAAAAGGGGCCAAGTATCCCCTCATGGAGATACTGGACCGAGGGGATTCCCCCACGGAGGCCTTCCCGGTGGCCGAAGCCTATGTTTCTCCCTAAGGTGGTGTCTGAGTTTACACTGAACCAGTCTACCTTCCTGTTTATTTTCCTGAGCATGCCAATCCGGGGAAGCACTTTTACATATGTTAGATGTGTGCAGAACTCTAAAGTATTACCTGCTCTGAACTAAGGAATGCAGAAAGTCGAAGCAGTTGTTTGTTTCTTTCACTCCAGGTAAAGAGGGTGTTCAGATTTCTAAACAATGTTTGTCTAAATGGTTGGTAATTGCATTGTGTTCTGCTACAACAAGTACTGTACAGCAAAGAATTGTCTGGAAGAGTCACAGTTCATTCCACAAGAGGCATGGCTACCTCTGTGGCTCGTTTTCCGAGGGGTCTCAGCCGCTGACATTTGTGTGGCTGCCACCTGGAGTACTGCCCACAATTCTACCTACCAAGCACTGCAGTCTGGACATTGCATGTAGAGCCCATGCAGGATTCAACAGGGCTGTGCTGCAGGGCCTCCTGTCTTAAGCTTAAGGTTGGCCTTCCTCCCAGACTGTTTGCACCTATAACTGCTTGGGACTCATTCCTGCGGTGTGACCTGATGACTGAGATACCCCCGAAGAAGATAGGACAGTTACATAAGAACTTACCGTAACAGTAGATCTTTGAAGGGATCTCAGTCATCAGGTCTGTTTTCCTTCCCACCATCCCCCCTTTTTAGGGCTCCTTTCGGGAACTGGCTATCTGGTGTACCCAGCCTTTTCTTATAGGCCTGGGCATCTCTCTCTCTCCTCAGTCCCGCATGGCTAGAGCTATGCTCCCTTTGTCTCTGGGGGAAAGAACTGAGGAGGGAGTGGGGCCACTCATGTCTTTATAGCGTTGAAGTTGTTACATGACGTTGGCATGGGCAACCCCAGTTGTACTGCTGAAAATTTTCCGTATGGATCTTGCTTCACCGACTGTGAAGTTCCTACGGTGTGACTAATACGGTGAGTTCTTATGTAACTGTTGTTTTTCACATCAAGCAATCTTTTCATGTCAGGTACAGGGGAGCACAGAACAATAAAGCCCAGCCTTTCCAGCACAAAAGGAGGTGCAGCCGAATACACATGCAAACAGAGCTCAGTGCCACCATCTGAAGCTCTACCTGCGGTCTCGCTTCAGCTGCCAAGACGGACCTCTGTCCCCCCCCACCCCACCCCGGGGGCGGAGTGTATGACCCATTTTTAACATCAGTGAGAATCCATCTCAGTGGACAAGTGGGTTGGATTATCCAAGAGTGGTGCTCCCTGGAATTGTCAGAAACCCCTCCAAACTAAGAAATAGCTGTAATATTTGACGACGAAAAAGCGTTTGATAGGCTTAGTTGGACTTTCTTATTTGAAACGCTAGGCATATTTGGGTTGGGTGAAAGGTTTTGTTACTGGCTAAAGGAGATACATTTATGGCCCACAACTTGGATTAAGGTCCACAGCACCTCTTGAGACCCTTTATGAATAAGTAGAGGCACTCCACAGGGGTGCCCCTTCCCTCCTCCCCTTGCTGTTTGCGCTCAGCATGGAGCCCCTGGCCGCAGTGGTCAGAACACACGAAGATCTAGCAGGCATTGTGGTGGGAGGAGAGGAACATCATATCTCCTTGTAAGGTGGATGATTCTGTGCTGTATATTAGGAAACCCTGTCCGTACATTCTGTATTTTAAATCAGATTCTGTTGGAATATGGTGAGGCATCGGGTTTCAAAATCAACCTGGAATAAACTGCCATAGAACCTGTGAGTGGCTGCTGCCTGATACCATCCCTGACGCAAACTATCCCATTTAAGTGGGTCGCCACTCAAATCAGGTACTTGGGCTTCCACATCCCTAAAGCTCTGACTGGTCTGTATCAAGCAAATTATGGTAGACTCATTAATGAGGTGCTGGCTGACCTCAAACTTTGGGGAAATTTTGCCTTCATCTCTTTTGGGCAAGGTCAACTCCCTTAAGATAAATGCATTCCTAGATTCTTGTTTTTATTCCAGATGATCCCGAGTCCTTCGCACAGATTGGCTAAAAATAACCAAAGCTATGTACCGCTTTGTATGGAACAGGAAAAAAGCTGGGATTAAATCGGAGGATTTGCAGCACTTCAGAAGTAATGGTGGTTTGGGTCTACCCAGTCTCAGGACATATTATCAAATGGTGCAGCTCCTCCCCTGGATAGACTACAAACACACAAGGCAGGGTTTAAAATACCTGATATAGCATAGCAAAACGCTACACAAAACGAGGTAATGCTAACCATTTCCAGGATTGTGTTGCTAACCATTTTTTTCCAGTGAATCTATGGCACAGTAGACAAAATTAATAAAATGATATATATTTAAAAATGTTGCTAACCATTCTGTGCCAAGTGCTTTGCATTTTTTCAGCTGATTAACACTTTCTCGTGTAAAACTGCTGATCAGTTTTTCAGCTTATTTAATACTCTGTAAGTCCAGAGAATGGATTATCATGTAACAAAATAGTACCCCAGGAGCCCACTCTTTAGAAGTATTCTATGCTCCCCTGGAAGTGAGGCACAGTATGGTAACAAATCCCTAGTTTAAACAGCTATACATGAGTTGGGACCATGTGAGGCAAGACTAGAAGTGCAACAAAGTTTTAATTCACAAGCAAATTTCCGGTGAAGTTGCCAAATCTGCCTCCATCGGATCATTTAAGTGGACTGGTCAGTTTGATTAAAAATGTGGCATTTGTAAGTTCGCCTGGCTTTTTTTTTTTTTAATTGTACCTTAAAAAAAAAAAAAAAAAAAAAAAAAAAGCGCAGTTACACAAGCGGTGAATTCCCCAATTAAATTGCTTGGTGTCTAGTGTCCCTTCCCCCACCGATAGCCAGTCGTCAGCCCAGTAGTTAATTAAATTCCCATGTCTAGTGGCTCCCTCTTCCCCTTATGCTGATAACTGATCGCAGGCCCAATGTATAATTAAATTCCCTGGTGCCTAGTGGTCCCCCCCCCCAGCCTTGCATAATTACATTCCCTGGTGTCTAGTGGTCCCCCCCATAGCCGATTGTTGGCCTGATATGTCATTAAACGCCCATATGTCTAGTGGTTCCCCCCGCCAAGCCAATCGTAGCCCAATGTACAATTATATTTATATTCCCTAGTGTCTAGTGCCCCCGGCCCATTGATGGCCCCCTGTTCAATTAAAATCCCAAGTGTCCGGTGGCCCCCACCCTGGCAGGTAGTGCCCTCTACCCTACTTCCCCCAACTTGACACTAAGCGTGCAACTGGCACAGCCCTCCTTTCTCCACCATGTCAGCTGCCCCACTGGGCTGTCGGTGAATGAGCATTTACAAGTACGTGCTCATTCCTTGACAGCTAAGTCGGACGGCCAGCGTGGTGGAGAGAGGAGGGCTATGCCAGTCGCCCACTCATGGTCAGGTTGAGGGGGGAGCGGGGTGTAGGGGCACTACATGCCAAGGTGCGGTGGGGAACCACTAGACACAAGGGAATTTAATTGAACAGCTGGCTGCCAATGGGGGGACCATTAGACTCCAGAGAATATAAATATAATTGTACATCAGGCCATGAACGGTGGGGAGGTGGGGACCACTAGACACCAGAATATAAAACAAAATTGTACATCGGGCCATGATCGTGTGGTGGTGGGGGAACCACTGGATACCAGGGAATTTAATGATATGTCAGGCCGATGATTGGCTATGGGGGTTAGTCTCACTAGACACCAGAGAATTTAATTATGCAGTGAGCTGGCGATCGGCCATGGGCTGGGGTGGGGTACCAAAGATTGGCTATGGGGGGTACTAGACACCAGGGAATTTAAATGACTATGCTGCTGGCAATCGGGGTGGATCACTAAAAATCCTCAAAATGTGGAGTTGCTGAACTCCACCAGCAGAGTTCAAATTCCGCATTTTGCTTAATTTTTTTTTTTTTGGGGGGGGGGGAGAAGTTGGGACTTCGCACTGCGAATTAACTTCATGAAATGAGGGAAATCTGAGAATTAGTTCGCGGAGCAAAGTTTCCCAGCTTGGCACATCTCTGGGTAAAACGTACATATGACAAAATTAGTGACTTGCTACACCCCCTGGACAAATGTCTGGAATTTGACACTCACCCCTACCATACAGACATCAATCTTACTTCGTGAGAGCTCTTGTTGTACGTAACAACCATTAGAACTAGAGCCACCAGGCACTAGGACCACACAGAAAACTTTAGCTAGCAGTGTCTGGTGGGGAACCCCCCACCTGACGTCATGTGAAGGATGTCAGTGTGACACTATATAGTGGCAGTCCCCATGCCCACCCTTCTATTCTTTCCCGCCGTCTGCCTGTGCATGTCTGACCTCATGGAGAATGCTGCTTCAGTTGACCCCCATTTTCTGATGAGAATTTCATTATTTTCTTTTTTTATAGAGTGTAGAAAGTAACATGTTTGTTCGTGCATGTCTTCTCCGACGCCTTCTGAGTCATTAAGAACAAGTGTGATTCCTGCAGCACTCAGCTTCCTCACAAGGACAGCCATTCCCTCTGTCTCTTCTGCCTGGGCCCAGAGCACAGGACTGAGGACTGTGAGGCCTGTCACAGTTTCAGCCAGGCCACACGGAAATGCCACCAACAGGCCCTGGAAGCCCACGTTCTTGAACTGAAAATGACTTTCATGGAGAAGGAGCTGTGGCAGCTGTGGGGATCATCCTCCTCTCCGGGGGGGAGGTCTTCAGACTCCCATAAGAAGAAGAGGGACGAGGAGAAGCACCGGGCTGCAATGGATCTCCTCTCCCTCCGCAACCTCCTTAGGGGGGGCCACGGGCAACGAGCAGCCTCCAGTTGGTATGGATACAGCTCCACCAGCCAAGCCTGCTTCCTCCTCCATAGAGCAGCCCTTGGTCCCTCTGCCTGAGCTGGTCACAGTTCAGGCGGGCACCTCCGGTGTTCCGGAGAGCTCCGTCACCCTTAGGCCCCTCAAAACTCCAGGGCCTAAGCCTGGTGGCGCATCTGATAAGTCGGTTTTCAACTCCTCTGACGAACACCCAGCCCAGGCTGATAAGCCGCACGCCAGCTCCTCTGGTGTCCGCCCAGCCACTGTGCTTTCATTGGGCCCCGATAACAGGCCCAACACTGATCCTCCAGATTAGCGCACACTACCACTTCTGCCGCAGTCCTCTCCAGAGAGTTCTCCCTCTTGGGATCCTCCTTATCCACTTCTCTTGGTAGAGACTCCTGGCTTGCCACTACATTCCGAGCTGGAGTCGGAGGGGTGTCCACCTGACACCACCCTGTTGCCAGGGCCGGAATGCCCGACACCGGACCTCCCTCGAGAACTGGTGTCTGCTGCACTGCAGGCTCCCTCGTCTGGGCCAGCTCTCCTGCTCCAGACTCCAGTGGGACCCTCAGCCCCTTCAGGATCGACGCAGGAACCTCCTCCAGAAATTCTGATGCCAGATCTGACATTACCGGACTCTTCACTTCCACCTTCAGGGCCCCTGTCAGATCCCTCGGCCCCTTCTTCAGGGCGTGCGCCTTATTGCCTGCCATCAGGGCCTCCTGCAAGACCCTCTGCTCCACTGTCAGGCCCTTCGCCGGGGCTTCCAATGCCAGGTTTCCCTTTGCCTCAGTACTCTTCAATAGGGTTTTTGCCTGCCGCCAGGGTATCCAACGCCAGGCTATTCTCCCTATAGTGTGCTGGGCTACCATTACCAGATGCCGGGCTATATGACGCCGGGTTTTCCTTTCCAAGGCTACCCTCCCGTCTGCCTGATCCCACCACCTCAGCCTCAGGTGGACTTCAGGGAGGCACTACGGTCTTGGTGATCTGAAACCAAGACGCAGTTGATCTCTGAGCTGGACTGGCGTCAGCCAGCCATGGCTTCCACACTGGTCCGCAAGACCCCTTTCTCCTGTGGAGTCTCAACCCTCTACCTCGGGACAGACCTTGCATCCTACTGCAGTAGCTGGTAACGGCAGGGGCCTTGTGGTCTCCTGCAGGAAATCTCGCTCCCACGGGCTTTGTCTACAGACAGAAGCCCATCGTCTGACTCAGACTCTGACTCCGCTGACTCCTCAGCTTCAGGCTTTCAGATCCCCCTCCTTCTGGAGGATCTAAAACCCAGAGACTCTCCCAGGTCTTCTCTGGAGGACCCCATCTTTACAGAGATCCTCTAAATGATTCAGGAGGCAAATGGGTGGAAGTCCAAGGATCAGGATCCCCACGCAAGAGGTTGACGGAACACCTGGATATGCCCAAGCTGTTCCCCTCTGCTCATTCCTGCATGGATTGGTCCACATGAGGACTTGGTCTCCACAGTCTTGCAGCAGCCTTCATCAGTGGCCGCAATCTCCAAGAAGGCCGACAGATTTTTTTGAGCCCCTGAGGACAAAGATCACCGTAGTTTCCATACCAAAGCGGACTTGGTGGTGATTAATGCTGCCCATGACTGTGTGCCTAAGCCGAAACATATGAGCACGTCCCCTCTGGACAAGGAGTTGAGGCAATTAGACCAGTTTGGGTACAGAGTTTATTCATCTTCCACATTGGCCCTCAGAGCACTGAATTGCTTGGCACACATGATTGTGTACCGGAAATATACACTGGGACAGTCGAAGTCAGAATTAGAGGCTTTGCCTGATTCCGAGGTTAAAACCAGAATCGCCAGCCGGCCCGGTGGCACTAAGGGTTAAGGCACTAGATGCCTCACCTCGTGCCACACTGATGACCCGGGTTCGGGAACGAGCCCGGGAGGTCAGGGGTCGGCAGGGGTGGGTAGAGATTGAGGTCTGTGTGACAACTCTCCCTTCCTGGGGGGATTTTGAGATGGTGTCGCTCTTCAGCGACCCCTGGTGTCGGCCGGGGGTGGCCAGAAGTGGGCGATGCAGCCGGAAGGCAACGGGGGCTGAGCTTGGTAGACGCTGGTCGTCCTTGCATGACCGAGCTCTGTGGGAAGGGAAACAGAACAAGCGAAAAACCCCAGAGTGCCTGATAGGCAATGGCAGGTCCAGTGGTCGGTCCCCACGTCCAATGCTGAGCCTCCCAGCTCCACAGAGGCACTCCCTCCACTCCCTGGTCACCCCTCTAAGTTGTAGATAGAGCGCCAGAGGAGTCGGTCCTGCCCCGTGGGGACTTGGAGCCAGGAGTTGGACGATCAGCTGGTGCGGTAAGGGAAGGTGGAGTCTGGGGGTTTCAGGCGGATGGGACAAGACCAAACCGAGTGCCCTGCTGGAGAGAATTCAGGTCTTCGGTGTAGATGAGATAAAGAAAGTTTAAAAAAAAAAAAAATTGCCTAAACAGTCAGGACTGCTGAAATCTCCTGCCATCATTCCCTTAGAGCAACTTATGATGCAGTAGACACCTCTACTTGGAGTATCACCACGGCCGTCGGCATATGCTGGTACTCCTGGCCACGGGTATCTGGATTGGCCCTAGACGTCCAGTCAGCCATCTAGGGCACCCCTTTCACAGGACCTGTTCTTTTCGGAGGTGATGTCAGGGACATAATTACTGAGCTTCAGGATGGTGGCAAGGCATTGCGCTCTGTCCAGTCTATGTTTCGCTCTAACATCAAGCCAAAACAGCCATTTTGTTGCCAGCAAAGGTGCCAGGATAGGCAGCAGCCAGCCAGACATCAAAACAAACTGGCCCCTTCGGCAGCGGCCACTCCTCCAGCCAAGTCTTTGAGGGCTGCCAGAGCATTGCTCCCCCATACCCCCTCCACCTCCTGACTCGTGACAGGGCCTCCCGGCCTCCACCACCAGCTCTGGAGGAACTGATAGGGGGCAGATTGACCAACCATCTGACCGGGTGGGAGGCGATCACTACAGACACATAGGTCCTTCAGATAGTCGCTCAAGGCCACACCAAGAAATCCTCCAGATCTCTCTCACTACCCAAGAGACCACAGTCCCCTCATAAGGGGGGAAATTAAGGCTCTTCTGATAAAATCAGCCATAGAGACAGTTCCTCGTGCCCAGGAAGGAAAGGGGTATTACTATCACTTCTTCCTGGTCCCAAAAAAGACAGGAGTCCTCCGTCCAATTTTGGACCTCAGCATGCTAAATCTGTACATAGAGTAAAAAGGATTCCACGTACTGACCCTCCGGGTCTGTTCAGGGATATTGGCTGCGTGCACTGGATATGCAAGACGCATACCTGCAAGTACTGATTTTTCCTTCCCATGCCCACTTCCTTCACTTTACCTTCCAGGGGGAACGCTTCCAGTTCAAAGTGCTCCCTTTTGGCCTTTCCTCGGCACCCAGAGTGTTTATGAAATGCCTAGCACTGGTGGCGGTGACTTTACGCCACCAGGGGATATATATGTTCCCATACCTCGACGACTGGCTCCTGTCAGCACCATCAAGGGACAGCCTGGAGGCCTCTGTCTGCTACCCTGGACCTTTTCCGGCAAGTGGGAATTACGGTGAATCACCCCAAATCCCACCTGGTTCCATCCCAACACACTTCAGTTTATTGGAGCAGTGCTGGTTACAGTTCAGGGTCAGGCTTTCCTCCTGTTGGACCGAGCAGAAACATTGCGTCAGCAGGCCATCCTAGTGGCAACCAGCTGATGGACCATGGCCTGTTTCATCTTACACCTTCTGGGTCTTATTTATTAGCTTTTGGTAACCAGGTAAGTGCACTAGGCAACAATCCTGCCTATTTTCAGGCACGACCCAGGAGAGCACAGGACATTGGTGTACATAGTACAGTAGTACATAATAACATATTACAGTAGTACATAATAACAATCAGGGTAAACAATGACAGCAAGAGCAATTAACAACATAAGGTGATTAGCGCATCAGTGTCAGATACAGTGCATAAAAAGTCATAGAGTAACAAAATAGACTAGGGTCCGTGCATGAGCATCGGTAAGTGTAAACCAGATTATGAGCATTTGCAATGACCAAGGCGTGAAGGTGAGAGAATAGCAAGTTTTTAAATTCTCCGTGTGAGGCAAAATTTTTAACCTGAAGGAGGAGTGAGTTCCAGAACTTAGGAGCAAAGTGAGAGAATGCCTGTTCACCCATTTTTGTTGCGCAAGGTCTGGTAGAAAGCATTGGGACAGAGGAGGACCTGAGGGTACGGATTTGGGCAGCAGGAGTCAGCAGGTTAGCTAGATAGTCAGGGATAAGGGGTCTGGACAGTGAGTCAATAAAGCACCCCAGGGAGTAGGCCCGTAGATCCTGAGGTGACAGTCAATTTAGACCGGAGTAGAGGAGACAGTGATGAGTAAGGTGAGGGGAAGTTAAGGCGAATCTGCAGATGTTGTTATAGACGGTGTACCATTTGCTAAGTATAGAAGAGTTGGCAGCGTAGATGAGGGGAAGTGTGTATTGGAGCAGGGGTAAAAGGATTCCCCTTGCTACTGATAATCTGGCAGAAGGTGTGAGGGAGTGGCACACTCGATAGGCACCACCAATTTTTGCATTGACAGCACGACAAACCGTTTTGACATGTAATGACAGGTCAAGGGAGGGATCAAGAGTGACCACCAGATATTTGAAGGACGCCGTCTTGGTGGTGGGGGAACCATCTAGGCAGTGAACCGAGAGCCTGGGGGCAGTGGAGGCCAGTTTTTTTTTTTTTGAGGAACTGAATAGCATGGCATGAGTTTTGTCCTGGTTAAGATTTTGATGGCTGTTCGAGAGCCAGAGTTGAAGGACTTGGAAATCATTTGAGAGGGTGGAGTTGATGTCCTCTGTTGATTTTAGACCCTGAGTAGAGAACCAGGTCATCAGCGTACATTAGAGTGCAGCTGTCTCGGGAAAGAGCGGGAATATCATTTAGGAAGAGGGAGAAAAGGAGAGGCCCGAGAGTGGATCCCTGTGGGACTCCTTGGGAGATCTTTATGGGGGAGGAAAGAGCCTTGTGAAAAGCTACTGCCTGAGTGCGATTG
Organism: Neoceratodus forsteri; assembly: GCA_016271365.2. NCBI lineage: Eukaryota > Metazoa > Chordata > Ceratodontiformes > Ceratodontidae > Neoceratodus > Neoceratodus forsteri. The sequence continues at coordinate 199,518,107 of CM028132.1, read as the reverse complement.
TCCAGATAGCTGCGGAACCAAGATAGAGTTGAGTCAGATGCTCCTACAGATTGGAGCTTATTCAGCATGAGAGGGTGATGAACCATGTCAAAAGCTTTGGACAGGTCTATGAAGACAACACCGGTGAGTAGGCCGTGGTCCATGTTACTTTTGATGTCGCTGGTTAGTTGTGTCAGTGCTGTAGTGGTGCTGTGTCCAGGCCTAAATCCATGTTGGCAGGGGGTTTGGAGTTTAAACTTGGCAAGGTGTTCAGCGAGCTGGCGGTGGACTATTTTTTCAAGAAGCTTGCTGAGAGTGGGTAGGAGAGAGATGGGGCGGTAGTTGGACATAAGTTTGACATCACCCTTTTTGTGAATAGGGATAGTTCTGGCCATTTTCCAAGTAGATGGGGTAGTGGACGTACAGATCGAGAGGTTGAAAAGCCTGGTGACAGGCCTGGCCAGCCATGGTGTGAACTGCTTGAGTATACCAGGATGGATGCCATCGGGCCCCTGGCCCCCGCGTGCCGGAAGGGTATTAAGTAGCTTGCGTACTTCTCGGTATGTAGTTGGAGCCAGCACTAGGGTGGGTGGTGTAAGGGGCAAAGAGGGGGCAGGGGGACAGTAAACTTGGGACATAGCCTGAGTTGCATAAGGTGGCATGGAAAAGAGGGAATTGAAGGCATTGGCAATAGTACTCGGGTTGTTGCAGTGGACGCCTTGAATGTTCATGTCAGTTGGATTCTGCTGCTTGTCATTGCCAAGAATTTCCTTTATTTGGGGCCAGTACTTAGGTTTTCAGAAGAGGATTTCAGTAGGTTCCTGTAGTAGGTACTTTTGGCAAGGCGTATTTCTCTTTTGCATTTGTTCCACGAGGCTCGATAGGCTTCGGAGTTGGTGCGAAGATAAGATACCTTCCATGTGGACCATAGTTTATCCCTGCTTTTGAGAAGTTGAAGCAGGGGGCGCGTTAGCCACTTGGTTACCTTCCCTGCCACCCTACGTGTGGTGACTGGGATATGAAGGTTTTGTAGTGCGAGGAGGACGGAGTTGAAATAGTCGGTAGCAAAGTTGATGTCCTCAGTTAGGTAGAGAGGAGACCAGTCAAGAAAGCTGAGATCATTTTTGAAAGCCTCAGCTCTTAGGTGGGAGAGGTTAGGAAAGGTAACAGTTTTGGAAGGAAAGATGGGGTGACGGTGTCCCAGACACAGTAAACAGGATAGTGATCACTAATGGTGTCAGGAAGCACTCCAGCCGAGGTGGCGTATTCCTTACTGTTTGTGAGTATCCAGTCGAGTAGGGTGGCACACACACACACACCGGGAAACCCTAGTGGGTTCCTGGATGAGCTGGGATAGGTTTGCTTTACTAACCATAGAGGATAGGTTGGCTGAGTTTTTCTCAGACCAGTTGAGGTTAAAATCCCCAAGGCAGATAATGTCATTTTTGCCTGTTACTGTTGACAGGCTCTCCAGGAATTCAAGAATACCCTGTTTAGCATTTTTAGGAGGGACATAAATACAAAAAATATGGAGTTTCTTAACTCCCCCCAGAAGAAGGAGGGAATGGAGGATTTCACAATTAGGTAGTGTGGGATCCTGCAAGAGGGTGATGTTAAGGTGAGTTTTGTAGTAGAGGGCAAGGCCACCCCCCCTTTTTGCCCGGAGTCGGTCAACACGTAGCATATTATATCCTGGAAAGGAGCACTGAGAGTCAGTGACTGTAGGCTTTAGCCAGGTTTCAGTGATGGCTAGGATGTCCGGGCCATTCACTCCCACCCAGACCTGAAGGTCAGGGAGGTTAGCCAGAAGGCTCCTTGAGTTAATGTGAGCCATAGTTAGGCCATTGGATTTTGGGAGGGAGGTGACTGGGGGGGCAGAGATTGGATGGGAACTTGAGACGGGCCTGGATTGGCCTCGATGTCCCCAGCTAGCATAAGTGACAGGATAAATATCCAAAGCGGTATAGTGAAGCAGGCCCTGACTGAGGCTCTAATGGAGAGCTTCAAATTAAAATGAAGGTATCTGGCTATAGGCCACTTGCGCCTGTTGATGAGAGCAATGGGGGAAGAGGTGGGGGTGTGGCAGTAGCAAGATGATTGGAGAAGTAAAAGTCTTCATTTGAGTTAGCATTTGAATTAGCAGATGGAGCGTTGGGGCAGGATAGCTCAGAGAGAATAAGAAGACAAAGTGACCCCATGAGGAGAGCCTGCAGTCAAGGGGGGCCATTCTAAATATAGGGAAGTGGAGAGAGATTGAGGGAACAGAGCAGCTGAGTGCTGAGAGAAGTTTTTAAGTACCTGCTGAAATTACCAACCTCGAGTGGCAGGTTATAGATTACGTTTGTTGCAGAGTGAGCAAGTTTGCTCAAAACAGATCAGGCTCCCTCTAGTGCCCAGAGGATATAAGGAGCTAATGGAGAAGTAGGCTGATAGAAAAAATGCGAGGCGCCAAGATCTCGCGAGGTTCCCCCTATATATGTAACACCAGCCAAGGGTGGGAGGGTATTGGGGGGCGGGTGGGGAGCAGTCACGCAGCAACTGCGGGGAAGAACACAGAGCTGCTCCCTTTGTTACTGGGAGCAAGGTCCTTTGGCTTCCTTGGCGTTTTCGGCTGGGATCCAGTGGCTGTGGGGCGGGAAGAGCCTCCGGGGAGCACAAGAAATGGCCCTCTCTTTGGCGGGAGCATGGAGCTCCTTTCTGTGGATGGGGGGAGAGCCTCTATGCTTGGCTGGCCCTCGCGACCTCCTGGAGCTCGGAGCTCCGTTTGGGGGGTGTGGGAGAGCCCCGGTGCTGCGCCTCAGCTTTCGGTGACCGCCTGCGGAGTGAAAGGTAGGCAGGCTTTAAATAGTGTTTTGGCAAGCTGATCAGAGCAGGGATTTCAGATTTTTTTTTTTTTGTTTGTTTTAACTGGCCAAGATTAGCAATTGCAGGCAAGGGAGCAGGCAGAGTGAACACAGTAATTCGATTTAAAGCAGTTGTACAGTTCCTTAAATGTCTATGCCTTCAAGTTAATTAATGTAACCACAAAACATCAATAATACAGTGCAAAACATGAGTTTAAAGAACTGAAAACCTATCTAAACTGTTGTGGGGTCAGAAAAAAAATGGAGCAAGCTTTAAGCAAAAAAGGTGCGAACAGAGCTGCTCACTTTGTTACTGGGAGCAAGGTCCTTTGGCTATCTTGGAGTTTTCAGCTGGGATCCAGTGGCTGTGGGGCAGGAAGAGCCTCCGGGGAGCACAAGAAATGGCCCTCTCTTCGGCGGGAGCACGGAGCTCCTTTCTGTGGATGGGGGGAGAGCCCCTATGTTTGGTTGGCCCTTGCGACCTCCTGGAGCGCAGAGCTCCATTCAGGGGGTGGGGGAGAGCCCTGGTGTTGCGCTTCAGCTTTCGGTGACTGCCTTGGCGTTTTCGGATGGGAACCAGTGGCTGTGGGGCAGGAAGAGCCTCTGGGGAGCACAAGAAATGGCCCTCTCTTCGGTGGGACTGCGGAGCTCCTTTCTGTGGATGGGGGGAGAGCCCCTATGCTTGGCTGGTCCTCGCGACCTCCTGGAGCTCGGAGCTCCATTCGGGGGTTGGGGGAGAGCCCCGGTGTTGCGCCTCAGCTTTTGGTGACTGCAGCAGCTATCTCCACTGTCCCCCTGGCCAGGCTCTACATGGTGATTACGCAGTGGACCCTGGGACTAGAAATCAGACGACCTGGATCTCAAGATCCTGGTGTCCTGACCAATGCATCAGGACCTCCTGTGGTGGCAGAATCTGTCCAACCTCACCAGAGGGGTTTCTTTTTAGGCATGCCCTTCTGGTCAGGGCTGAGGAACTCATGTGGGTGGCCACGGGATACAGGGATCCTGGTCTCAGCAGGAGCTATCTCTGCACATCAATGTGCAAAGATACAGGCTGTACTATACACCTTTCGGGCTTTTCAACCTCTTCTCTTTCCTGGGCCTCTCCTGATACAGACAGCGTGTGTGGTCTGGTACCTCAACAAACAGGGAGGAATGTGGTCGTATCCTCTGTGCAGGGAAGTGATGTGCGTGTGGCCATGGATGATACAGCACAGCATACAGCTCATGGCAGTGCATGTCCCAGACATTCAAAACATCCTGGTGGACACACTCAGCTGCACTCAGGCAAGGTCACGCATAGGAGCTGAGGCAGTCAGTAGTCAAAGACATCTTCGATTAGTGGGGTCGCCCAGATCGTGATCTGTTCGCCTCCCCATCCAACATAAAATGACCCAGTTTCTGCTTGCTCATTCCCGGGCGTGGTATTTTTTGCTGGACAAGGTTCTTGTACACCTTCCCACTATTGCAGAGGGTGCTTCTGAAACTACAGCAAGAAGGGGTTCACATGATTCTCATAGCCCCTTATTGGCCTCACCAAGTGTTGTTCCCTATGCTTCAGCAGCTGAGGATGGAGCCTCTGATTCCTCTTCCTCTCTGCCAGAACCTGCTGACTCAGGACCAGGGCAAGCTGGTCCATCCGGGCCTCAAGTCCCTTGACCTTCACATGTAGCACCTGCTGACACAGCTGTTGCACGCTTTGGGGTGTCTTCCAGAGTGGCACAAATGCTTGTGGACGCCTGAAAGCCACTGCAAGAACCACATATGCTATCAAATGGAAGAGGTTCTCCATTTCGGCATTCACCAAGGGTTGGGACCCTTTCTCTTGCTCTGTCCCACAGGTCATGGAATACCTGCTGCATCTCTCTCACCTTGGCCTTAGTTACTCTTCTCTGAAGGTCCACTTGTCTGCCATTTCTGCCAACCACACTCAAGTGGATGCAAAACCTTGGCCCATCTCGAAGTTTCCAAAACCTTTCTGAAAGGAATTCTCCACCTGAAACCCCTGGTTAGGAACCCAGTTCCTTCATGGGATTTGAACTTCATTCTTGAGAAATTCACTTTGCTTCCCTTTGAACTGGCCACGAGTTGCGACCTGTGATACCTTTCCTGGAAAGCGCTCCTTTTAGTTGCTATTACTTCTACTCAAAGGATTTCTGAGCTTCAGGCCCTGATGCGTAAGGAGCCTTATTTGATTTTCCACAGAGACTGGGTGGCTCTGGGTACAAATCCTGTTTTTACCAAAGGTGGTTTCTGAGTTTACTTTGAATCAGACCATACGCTTCCCAGTCTATTATCCTGAGCATTCTAATCTGGGGGAGGCCATTCTGCACACGCTGGATGTGCACAGAACTTTGCGTTATTACCCAAATCGTATGAAATCAGTCCGTAAGACGGATCAGCTTTTCATTTCTATTTCGCCCAAAAAAGGGCACTGCAGTTTCTAAACAGTGCTTGTCCAAATGGTTAACAAACTGCATTTTGTTTTATCAGAAGCATAACAAGCCCCTTCTGGGGGAAGTCAAGGGCATTCAACCAGAGGCATGGCTGCATCTACTGCTTGTTTCAGGAAGGTTTCTGCCATGGACATTTGTGCGGCAGCCACTTGGAGCTCTGCCCACATCTTTACCAAACAATACTGTCTGGACATTGCCTCTAGGCACAGGACAGGCTTCGGACTAGCAGTCCTTCGGGGCCTCCTGTCATAATCTAGTACCTACTGCAGACCTTTCCTGCCTCCCGTGCTTCAGCCATTGCCTGAAGTACACTGCTTGGGACTCTGTCCTAATGGTTATTACCTACTGCAAGAGCCCTCTTGAAGTAAGACAGTACAGTTATGAAATAACTTACCATGACAGTAGATCTTCCGAGCGAGGCTCTTGCAGTAGGTACCTTTTTCCCTGGTTTTGAACACAGAATTCTGAGACTATTCTGTCCGAGGAAACAGACCAGTAGACAGTGGGTCTTTTTAGGCATTTTTCTAGTGGACGCAAGGTAGGCCATCACACAACGATGGCTTATATTCAGTTTAATTCGATTTATTTATTTCACCAGGAAAAGGCTCCCTTGAGCATGCTCATTCACAAGCCGGCAGACTGGATCTCAATTGTGAAAAACATACATAAGATGGAAAAAAATAAAATAAAATGATCTGAGACTCCAGACAGACAAATTCCTGGGAGCCTGGTTCCTATTTATGTTCTGTCACAGCAAGCAGTTAGGTATTAGAATTTACCACTGCGGCTGCTCAACCACTTACAGTTGCACACCATAGTACTGATGTGAGTGCAAGGTGCTATTACTCTTGTTTCATCCCGTAAACTGAATGGTTTTTGTTACAGTTTTATTGGAACAGAAATACTGCTAGAGTCTTCTTCATGTTCTGTGTCCGGCTCCCTTATAAATCACACAGGAGACAGTAATAAAACGGACTGTACTTGTTCGTTTTGTTAGCCACTGGTACTTAATTACTTGCAGTACATAATTTTTCCTTTTCTTTAGGCCAGAACATACCTGTTTAAGTAATGCTCGTGAAGTACTGTAATGATGTTCATGTATTTCAACTTTGTAACAGTTATATGTATTCTGTGACTTTGCTTCATATACTGTCCTTCTGTGTGCTGATAGAATAAAGAAGTATAAAAAAAAAAAAAACACAAAAAATAAACCAAAGCCACTCTGGACTATCCTTCCAGAAGGCAACTCCCCTTACCAGCTCATGTCAGAGCTTCTGGCACAAGAGATTGCTGGCCTTCTGAGAAATAGGGCAGTGGAACGAGTGCCAGAGTCGGAACGAAACAAAGGGTTCTACTCCCATCACTTCGTGGTACCAAAGAAAGGTGTGTGGGGGGGTGGAGGGGGTTAGCACCCCATTCTCGACCTTAGAAATCTGAACAAATTCATGGATTGAGAAAAATTCAAGCTCATTTCTCTGGGCTCTCTGCCACCCTACCAGAAGCAACAGGATTGACTAGCATTTTAGGATATGCAGGATGCATACCAGCATGTAGTGGTGCACCCAGTCACCACAAAGAACTTCGATTTTGGGTGTGGGGGCAACACTACTAGTTCAGAGGCCTACCCTTGTTGTTTTCCATAGAGACTTTTTCCTTCCAGATGGCAGCTCATTGGTGCAGGGGTATACCCTGCTCTCAGGAATATACCCTCGTCAGGTTTAACCCCGTCATCATTCTGATGGCGTCCGGCTTTTTATCCCCCTTTAATTTTCTCCTTCCACCCCTGGCAGGAACAAGTGCCTGTAACGGCCATGCACAGCTGATGCGTTCCCTGTGCAGTAGGAGCAAGGCTGCTATGGTGGCAGAGTCCGCTGTTGACGCTACAAGGATCTCATGTGGCAACAGTCAGTGCTCACTGGCATGAAGCCGACTGTGGCTCCTCTGCCTGCCATCACCTGGCTTTTGCTCAACCGGCCGACATCTTCTCTGCCTCGGGAGCTTCCTAAGGCAGTCCTGGCATGGCCAACCCTGGCGTCTCCACCAATTCCCATGGAGCCATCACTCGCTCAGCTGAAGGACGGCACTACGACCAAGGAGTCTCAGCTGGCCAAGGGGCTTCCCCATTGGCTGTTGGTGACCGTCACCCTGACCATCGGTGGAGGGTCAGCGTGGACTCAGGCGGTCGACCCCTCTTTGACGACTCCTCGGAGTTGGAGGGTTCCTCCTCGCACTCCTGTCTGGTCGATGTGGAGTCAATGGGGATCTCTCAGTGGATGAAGGCCCTACCTCTTTTTTGGGCCTTCTCTGCCTGATCTCTAGTCCACAGGTATGAAAATGTAGCCCTTCCAGAAATGGGCTCATTACCCATTGACCGAGATCCTCGACCAGGGAGATATTCCTGAAGCTTTCCTGATGGCGGAGGCCATTCTTGGCTGTGCCCTTGTGCTGTGGCAGCACCCCACTTCTTGCTCTATGCCCTCTGCCCGGATGGCCCACAAATATGCTGTACTTACCGGTTCCCTCTCAGGATTCACAGACCACCCTTCAACCGAGGGGCTGTTGGCCGATTCTATGTTTAGGTGCTCCGGCAACACTAGGGATGTTGACAAGCTGCCTGACAAAGAGTCCAAAAAGTTGGACCATGCAGCGAAAAAGGTCTATGCTGCCTCCTCGCTTGGTCTTCGCCAAGCAAGCTTGGCCCTTCTTATGGCCCACTTCTCTCATGCCCTACTGGGTACCTTGGATGAGGTGCTTCCACATCTACCGGCGGACCTCCAGATCACAGTCTAACAGTTCCGGGACCAGGGCTGGGCTGTAGCTAAACAGCTCCAGACAGCCATTGACACTGGGGACTCCTATGCCCGCTCCATGACGGCTGCTGTGGCCATGCACTACAGGGCTTGGCTGAGGATCTCAACCGTCACAGCAGACACTCAGCACAAGCTGGCAGATGTTTCTTTCCTGGGCACTGACTTCTCCGGCCTGGGGTCAAGGGCCACGTCACCCATATCAAGAAGTCCAGTGCCACCGTGGACTCCATGACATCTGCCGAAAGGGACCACAAGGACTCCAAGCAGCAGCAGAGAAGGAAGCCCTTTCGGTCCGCCTCTACTGCTGCAGCCAAACCAGCCCAACCCCAGGCTGGTCAGCAGGACCAGGCTTGGTGACCTCGACTGAAGTCAGTGGCCTCAGTCATCTGTAAGGCTGGGGGGAGAGGGTCCGGTGGCCCCTCAGCTGGACCCTCCTCCTCTAAGCCTGCACAGTGATGGGATGAGGGGTGCCTCTCTCATGCCCATCACACCTCCCCTGGGTCCTCCTGTGGGGGGCCGGCTCTGCCACTTCCTTTCTGCCTGGTCCGCTGTCATCACAGACAGGTGGGTCCTCAAGGTGGTGGATCAGGGTCTTCTTCTGGAATTAGAGCAGTACCCTCCTTGCCGAGCCCACACCCCATGGGAGGACTTGGTATCTGCAGACATTCTGTCAGCTGTCAGAGATGACATATCCCAGCTCCTCTGCAAGGAGGTCATGGTTCCTGTTGCGGATCCTCTGGAACACCCAGGATTTGTCTCCCGGCATTTCCTGGTGCCAAAGTGGACGGGGGGCTGGCGCCCCATTCTAGATCTGCACAACCTGAACAAATTTCTCAAGTCGCGAACCTTCAGGATAATAACTCTATCTCAGATCATACCATCTCTAGAGCAAGACATATGCTTTTGCTCCCTGGATCCTCAGGATATGTTCTTTCATGTCCCAATCCGTTTGTCACCCTGAAGGTTCCTCCACTTCTGAGCCGAGGGAACCCTGTATGAGTTCCAGGCCATGCCTTTCGTCCTGTCCTCGGGCCTCAGGGCCTTCACCAAGTGCATTGCAGTGGTGGCCACTTACCTGAGGTGCCATGGGGTCCTGGTTTACCCCTACCTGGATGACTAGCTGATCGCAGGTTCCTCCAGGCAAGAGTTGGAGCAGTCCAGGGACCTAGCCCTCTAGACCTGTGTCTTCCTTGGTTTCCTGGTCAGTGAGGTCAAGTTGAAACTTGTAGCTTCCTTTGCAGAGCCAGAGCCCGTCTCCCAGCAGAGAGGGCAGAGACTCTTCTCCTTTGCCCGATCATTTCGGGTTGGGCAAATGTGCCCTGCCCGGGATGTCCTGCACCTGCTGGGTTATATGGCAGCCTGCACCACTGTGGTCTGGTGGGCCCGCTGGAGAATACGCTCCCTGCAGTGGGAGTTGGCCAGCCAGTGGTCTTAGTGCAGGGGTCACTTCAACCAGCTGGCCACTGTGACCCAGCGGATGTGTGAGGCCCTCTAGTGGTGGTTAGTCCCAGAGCATCTGCAGGAAGGGATCCCGTTTGTCTGCCTGGAGCCGATGGTCTTCCTGACGACCGATGCCTTCTCACGAGCTGGGGTGCCCACCTGGGGGAACACAGAGTCCACGGGCTGTGGACCCACGAGGAGTCCTGATGTCATATAAACCCTACACATCCAGGGTCATGTGGTCCAGGTCCAGATCGACAACACCACAACCATGTACTACCTCAGAAACAGTGCAGAACGCACTCCCTGTCACAGTACAAGGAAGCTGTCCATGTGTGGATCCTTGTGCACAGCCTGGAGGCTGATCTCCTAGTCATCCATGTAGCAGGGGCCTCCAACCAGCTGGCGGATGCCCTTAGCTGTGTGGGCGAGGCATCTCATGAGTGGTCTCTCCACTCAGAGATAGTACACAGTCTGTTTTCTCCCAGTGGGGCACCCCTCAGGTGGACCTGTTCAGCTCCAGGGAGAATGCAAAGCTGAGGCTATTTTCTGGCCACCCCCTCAGTAGGGAATGCTGCAGGGGGATACCTTCCCGAGGCCCTGGACCCCAGGCCTCTTTTATGCCTTCCCTCCACTTCCCTTGATCCACAAGATGCTTCTCAAGGCCAGAAGGGACAAGGCACGGGTGATCCTGGTGCCTCCTGACTGGCCATGCCAATATTGGTACTCTGATCTCTTCAGCCTCAGCAGCAGGCTCCTGAGGCATCTTCCCCTCTGCCTGGACCTGCTTTCTATCAATCAGGGGAAGGTACTCCACCTGAACCTTCAATCCCTGCACCTGACGGCCTGGTTACTGAGTGGCTAGAGTTCCAGGCTTTGGGTCTCTCCGACGATGTCCTCACCATTGTGAAGGCATCTCTGAAGGAGTCAACCAGGAAATGCTATGCCTTCAAGTGGAAGAGGTTCTCAATTTGGTACCAGGGCAAGAAGCTGGACCCTTTGTCCTGTCCAGTGGCTAGTATCCTTGACTACCTGTGGTCCCGCTCTAAGTCGGGCCTTCGGTCGACGACCCTTAAGGTGCACCTGGCAGCTATCTCTGCTTACCGGACGTGGCCGGCCAGCATTTGGTGGTGCAGGAGAAGGTGGTCTGGTGCTTTTTCAGAGGCCTCGACCACATTTCCCCTCCGGTGCGTGAACCACCACCACCTTGGGATTTGCTGCTGGTTTTGCCAAAGCTCACGGGCAAGCCATTTGAACCTGTGCACAGGTATGATAAGTCTCACCTGTTGTGGAAGACCACCTTCTTGCTGGCTATCACATTAGCCAGAAGGATTAGTTAACTCCAGGCGCTTTTGGTGGAATCTCCTTACTTGGTCTTCCACAGGGACATGGTTGTCCTTTGCCCCAACCTGAAGTTCCTCCAGAAGGTTGTGTCTGAGTTTCACCTTAACCAGGTGATTAATCTCCCAGTGTACTTCACTAATCACACCTCGGAGGCCAAGCACAGGCTCCTTACTCTAGACCTGAGGCAAGCGCTCGCTTAATATGAAGAGCGCATGGCTTGAGTTCAGAGAGAGGTTCGCCAGCTGTTTGTCACCTACGTTGAAGCAGCACCTGGCAGACCACCAGCCAAGTGGATGCTTGGCAGGTGGATTGTATCCTGCATTGATCTGTGCTATAGGTTGGTGGGTAGGGAGCCTCCCGTAGGACTAAGGGCTTATAACACCCATCCTACTGCTGCCTCGGTGACTACTAACAGGGACGTCCCTATCCAGGAAATTTGCAGGGCTGCTACCTGGAGGTCAGCACATACCTTCATTTCCCATTACCACATTGACCTTGAGTCACGTCGGGATGCTGGTTTTGTGGGGCCTCAGTTCTCCAGTCTCTGTTCCCTAAGTAGGGGGGTGTGCGCCTTGCCTCCCTCCTCCTGGAGAACTGCTAGGAGTCTGCCAGAAAGTGTGGCTAGCACATCATATCCATGTCCCTAGAAAAACAGATTACCTACCAGTAACAGTAGATCTTCTACGGACTGGTCTCTTGCAGTAGGTTATTACACTTGGGAGTTCCACCAGGTGGTGCTATCACATGGCAGCTTCTTCCAGCAGTCTTCTTCAGGGTCCGTCCACATGACATCACTTCATTAGTCTGAGTATAAGTGTGGGCGGTCCCAGGTAGCCTCTGTTCATTTTCCCACTGGCTTCAGCCCGCACAGCAGCTCGCTCACTCTTCTGTGTTGCAGTCTTCAACGTGAACTTGAACCCGAATTTTCTACACTCTTCTGGGCCTGTGAACCACTCACAGATACCCCAGCTCTCCTTGTTTTGCTGCGGGCCTGTGAACCACTCACAGTTACCCCACTGCTCCTTGGCCTGGCACTCTTGCTGGGACCTTGGCCTCTTTTATGGCTGACAAGTCAGCCCTACTGGAATGGACCTCTGGGACCCATGTTAAGGGTTCCCTGGCTCAGGGCTCACGTTCTTGGCATAAGAGGAAGGGGGACTCTCAATCCTCAAACTCCCTCCAACATTGCCCATCGATAGTGGCTTCTTCTGCTCTTCCACCATTGACGGAGCATTCCTTGTCAACAGGGCTGCTCCCCCCCCCCATCGATGGAACCTTTGTTGCTCCCTTCCTCATCGACAGGGATGCCTCCCCGTCGACAGAGAACTCTAGCATGATGGGCACCGTTCCCCCGTCGACAGAACATTCGTTGTCAATGGAGCTGCTTCCCTCATCGACGGAGCGTTCTGTTCCTCATCTCTCGTTGACAGTGGCTGTTCCCCTGCTGACTGAACATTCCTCGTCGACGGGACAACTTCCCCCATCGACAGGCGTTCTGTTCTTCGTCTCTCATTGACAGAGGCTAATCCCCCATCGACGGAGCGCTCCTTGTCAATTGGACAGCTTGCCCCGTCGATGGGGTATCATGTTTATTGTTCCTCGTCGACAGGGATGATTCCTCCGTCAATGGAATATTATGTTTTTCAGTCCTCGTCAAAGAGGCTACTTCCCCCTTCGACAGAACATCCCCTTTTGCATTTCTCATCAACGGAGGATGGGTCCCCCATTGACAGCAGAGGCTCTGCACCCCGGGATGTCCCCTGTTGGGGGTTACCCTTCCATGCCCCCCCACCCTACCTGGCACTGGCACTCTATTCCCGTGCTGACAGGGGTCCCTCCTCCATCACCGTTCCTTGCCCCCCCTCTGGTGCCTCCCCACAGGGATCAGGATACCCTCCCCTGGCTTTCCAGGACTAATGTCCCCGATGTTCCTGGCCTTCCCCTGAGCACTGCCCTTGGGCGCCCTCCGACTGTGGACCTCCCACCTTCCCAGGTGCCTGGCATTGCCCACATTGTCCTTGAAGTCCTGCAATCTTTGGGACACGGTCTGTCTCAGGACCTGACACCAGGTCCTGTGCCATGCCATCCCCCTCGCCTAAGTGACTTCACCCAGATCCAGCCGTCTCTGCCTGGTTCCACCCCCCTCCCATTTATGAGGAGTCCGTGTCTGAGGATCTGGCCATGGAGGATCCCTTAGTGGAGGATGCCTCTGAAATGTGCTTTCTGGATTATGGGGACCTGGACTCCCTGTACTCCATGTGCTCTTTTGTGGATGCCACCCCGTCTGCCCCTCCTGCTGCCTCCACTTCCCATGATCCTTCTTTCTCGGATCTGCTATGGCAGATCCAGGAGGTGTTTGACTTCCCCTCTGCGGAGCAGGATGCTCTTCGGGATATGGCCGCCTACCTCGACCTAACATACCGTCATACTAAAAAGTCAGCAGAATAGGCCAAATGGTCTGTCTTGTCTGCTCAAAAGCCAGCAACCTAATGGTGGCCTGCCTCACCACCAACCCCCCGGCCCCCAAGAGTGTCTTCTCTAGATTCAGTTTCACCTTGAACCTATCCCACCCTTTCATGAAGCCCTCCACTGTGCCCTCCTTCACCAGCCTCCCTGCCCAAGGACCCTGTCGTCCCACCCTTAATTCCTGCTTATTTGAACACCACGGCTGTGGCTTGGCATCACCCCTCTTCCTCTCCGCCCACCCACGTGGGCCTGACCTGCTGTGCGGGGCCCTGTCTGACCATCCCTATTTTTCTGCCGCTCCCACGGCTGACTCTGTGGTCATTACGGCGGCTCATGACTGGACTGCTCGGCCCCGCCACACCAGTTCAGTGCTGCCGGATAAGGAATCCCGGCACCTTGATTTTCTTGGCAAGAAGGTTTACACCTCCAGTACCTTGCTGCTTCGCATTCTCAATTATGCTGGCCATATGGTACCTCCGCACCTTGAATGCCTCCGCTCTGTACTTGCTTTCCACCCTACCTCCCTCCCTCCTGGGGTCGGCCCTGTTGGCACAGCCCCTGTCCACCATTTCCTCTCTTTCCCATCACCTGCTGTGGTCAGGCTACGATGTGGTCGATGCCTCTGCCTGTCTGTCTGCCACTGGCGGCGCTACGCCTGGCTTCGGGTGTCCGGTCTGGCTCCTGATGTCCAGTTGTCAGTGGCCGACGCCCCCTTTATGTGGGGACAGATTGTTTGGTCCGGGCACCCAGGCCATTCTGGATTCCCTCCAGGCTTCAGAACATACCCTGCGGTCGGTCCAGGACCTCTTCCATGCCCCTCTGGCCCCATCCTCCTCCTCGGCTGGTGGGGCATCCTGTTCCCGGACCCCTTACTGGGGTGTGTCTCGGGACTGCAGTAGGGCTTTCAGAGGGGCTACCATGTCTGCCCCTCTGTCCTGTGCCCATCTCTCTGGGGGTATGGGCCCACCCCTATGCATTAACCGCTCCTCGGGGCTTTTCCCCCACCTTCTGTTGCAAGCCTCTGAGGCGCCCGGGGGTCTGTCCGCCCTTTCTTTGGAGGCTTGCTTCCTGATCATGGACGCTTCGCTCCTCCTTGCGAATCCTTTGGAACTCCTGCTGTCCTCCATCGTGGGGTCCTTCTGGTGTTCCTTGCAGTGGGCTTTCCCAGTGCTTCTTGCCCCAGTGCGCTCCACCTCCTGCCCACACACTCTGCACTTGGGGAGCTCTACTGGATTTGACTTGCCACCATGGCCTTTCGACCCCTGCTTGTCAGGTTGAATTACTGGCATGGCCCATCTACTCCTCTCCCTTCATGGGGTTTTTATTCCTCGCCCACCCTTCGCATGTCTGCCTTACTGGGTGTGGTGCAAGTTGTTCTGACTGCAACTTGATATGACACTGTACCTGTCCGGGGCTCACACGGCTGTCTCTTGGACTTTCTGCGGCTCCTCCATGTCTTCCACCTGGACTCTGCTCGCCGCTCTTTTGCCGTTCTCCCTGAATGGTCCTGTTTACTTTGCTGGTAGCCGCAGCTTCTTGCCTGGCCTCCCTTTTTTGTCTATGACTGCTTGGTACTCTCCCAAGTGTAATAACCTACTGCAAGAGACCAGTCCTTAGATGATAGTGCAGTTACGTAAGAACTTACTATAACATTAGATCTTCGAGGAACTGTCTCTTGCAGCAGGTACAGTTCCGCCCTCCGCCCCCCTGCCTTTTACTCTGGGTCCCCAGCTCTAAGGATTTTGGTTTGGGTCTCCTTGGTCCCTTGGTTTCCCTCTGTTCTCGCCTTCGCGTGCTGAAGCTGGCAGGGAACAGAGGCTACCTGGGACCTGCCACACTTGTATTCAGCCTGAGGAAATGATGTCATGTGGGTGGTCCCTGAAGAAGACTGCTGGAAGAAGCTGCCATGTGATAGCGCCACCTGGTGGAATTCCCAAGTTTAATAACCTACTACAAGAGACAGTTCCTCGAAAATCTACTGTTACAGTAAGTTCTTACATAACCACACTTTCTAGGAGTGGTATATGATGTTCATCCACGTGGACCCACCTGACTGCTCCTATCTTTTTCGCACACAGCTGCTTCCAGCAGGCAAGATCTGGTATCAAGCGGCGGAGCTGAGGGAGTTACCACCCAGGTGGGTGTGCGGAGACAGCTTAAAGACGTTTCTGGCCAGGTCTTAAAGGGAACGGCACTGTCAGAAAGTGTGGATAAACATCATATACCACTCCTAGAACTACTGTTACAGGTGTGTAACCTGTTTTTCTGTTCTTCCCCTCCACCATAAATAAATAAGTAGATAAATCAAAATTTCTGTCTTTAAGTCCCACTTTTTTCCTAATATATCTTACAAACTCAAGACTAGGTTCACTGCCCCTTAGGCTTTATCTGCTCTGTCCTACATCTTGCATCAAAATTCTGTCTACAGCATCATAGTCCGTTTCTGTTCTTGCTTGTGAAGGAAAGGATTGTGATGTCTGGTGTAGATGAGCAGTCATGGTAGATTGGAGACGATGATCCTGTTTTCATGAGTAATCACCAGTTATAAAGAAAAGGGAGCAAGTCAATACAGAACAGGTATCAAATCGAAACTAAATTATGCTTAAATCCCCCCCCCCCAAGTTTCTTCTCTGACGTTAAATTCTCATTAGCTTTATTTACCAACAAGTGTTTTGTTCGCCATTACTATGGCAATGCAAGCCTGTCTGTAATAAATCTCAGTGAGGATATGGGTTGCGTACAGTGGTAAATATAACTATGGTAAATCCCGGGGTATATTTTTATCACAGTAGTGTCTAATTTTTCATTGACTTTAGCGTCATCAGGGGCACCAAGAAGTCTGTCTGCACTCTGGGGACTGGTACCAGAGGCCACACACAAATACCATAGTATAGCAGTAGTCTCGATGTGTTTTGTTTATGGTTACAGCAGTATACTGGCCTAATTTATATTGTGACATCAGTACCTTGTAGTGTTGAGTTGGAACAAAGCCCCACTGATCCTGCCCTTCCTGTATAGAATATGTATTTCTGTAGTGATGCACATAGGCCTTTTCCTGTTGAACTGTCTGTATCATATACAGCAGTGTTTATTTTTTGAAATGTTCAGCTGACAACCAGCTGGACTACAACCACCCAGCAAATTCTCCTTGCCCAATACATTCTTATGCATAGCATGTTCATCTCAAGCTGGAAGAGTAAGCGTTACCATTAGGCTCATCGACCCAAGAGCTTTAAAATGGACAAGTTAGAGTTAATGTATATATTTAAAGGCCGCTGGACTAGCGAATTTAAGGGCTTTTTTCAGTGTATACTTGTAGACAGGATTACAGACTGGGGGTTATAGTCCATCCCAACAGGGGCAAAGAGGAATTGAGAAGATTAAATTGACAAATGTCTTAAGCCCTTGTGTTGTGGAACAATTTCATCTACATAGGCATGTTTAAGTCCAAGTATCTGTGTTAATTATCAGAGTTGCCGTTTATTGATTGGACTGATACACTGGCCCTAGTTGATGCATGTAACTGTGAATGTGACTTCAAGGGAACGTAAACAATGTTGTTTACATTAGTTATTATTATTATTATTGTAACACTAGGCATGTGTGAAGTCTGTTTGATCACCTCAGTGCATTGTTGTGTGTGTGTGTGTGTGTGTGTTTTGAAATAGTTTTATAGATTCCTTTTTTTACAGGCCCATACTAATGCAGCCATTTTCCTGCCTACTATGGGTATTCATTTTTCAACTACTTGACAGTTCCAGAACCCAGTGACCTCAGATGAGCAGAAGACTGCAGTGAAGCAGGACACAGTGACATCAGCTCAGCTCTGCTTCATTGTAGTATTTAGCTCTACTGATGACACTGGGCTCAGGAACTGGTAAGTAATTAAAAAATGAATATTGGTTGGGAAAAAGTCTGCATTGATAGGGGGCCTTTTTGGCCCACTGGTGCAGTGGTAGCACTACCACTTGCAATGCCGACGACCCGGGTTCAGAAGTGAATCCAGGGCATTGGAGGTTTGGCTGGGTAGGGGGGAAGAGGATCAAGCATCTGTAGGACTGTTCTCCTCCTCTGGGGGGGGAGGGGGGTGCAGAGCCTGGTGCTTGTCTGGCTCTGTGCGGAAGCTGGGGGAAAGGCAGTCAAGGCCAGAATGTCAGGAAGCGTGGCAGATGTTAGTGCACGTCATGTGTGAGTGTGTGGCATGCGTTCCAACGTCATTGCAGTCTGAGCCTCCCAGGGGTACCAGGAAACGAAAAAGCTGGCGGCAGGATGGCGACAAGTGCTTGCAGGGACCCACACCTGACTAGCTGGGCATGCTGTCCCAAACTAGATGCAGACCACGGCAGGGGTTGGGGAACCCTGTCATCCCCACGGGGGAAGGGGGTGCAAGCCCTAGGGGAAGATGGCTGGCAGTAAGTCCCTGTAGAAAGGGGGTGCAAGCCTTAGGGGACGACAACTGGCAGTAAGTGCCAATGGAAGTTGGGGTGACGGGGCTAGGGTACTCGTCGGAAGGGGACCGACCGGCAGGAAGTAAACAGAATAAAAGAAAAAAAAAATAGGGGGCAGTAAATAAGGAAAAAATATGATTTCCAGACAGTTTGTAATTAGCTAATTAGTACTCTGTTCACGTTGAGCACACACCTCAGTTACTTTACTTAGTGTTGTGATCTCCCTACTTTTTCACTTTTTTGATCTTCTACAAGATGTAGATACGTGGATGGATGGATAGATATTTTCATTTATAAAGCGCCCAATTCCTGAGACTCTGGGCGTTGAACAATAAAATCACTTTATTTAAAATCACCACATATGCATAATAAAATCAGTACAAATACAGAATGTCATTCAAACAGCAGCTTACATTATTAAAGCCAGTTTAAAGGAAAGCTGTGCAAAACACAGTTTCCAACTCCCAGGACTGCAGAAACACCTGTTTAGCACTACCTGTATGTGGTCACGAGCCTCCAGCTAAGCTTTCAGTATTAATTTGCCCCGTTTCTGTGCTCCTGAGCTCTGCGCTGAAGCTGCCATTTGGACACTGCCACCGCACCGGAAGACAGAGTGTGCGCCCTGTTCAGCGGTTTCCTTCCTGCGTGGTGCTAGAACACTCGTTCGTGACGAACTGGGCAAATTTTTACGGAGGAAAATGAACTTGTCTGGCATGTACTGCTGATTTAAGTGAACATTTAGAAGTAAGCCCCGTTGAAAATGGAGCATGGTAACTGGTTAAATTTTGTAGCTGAAAGTTGAAGTTCTGAGTTCAGACATGCGCAGTAGCGCCCCTCGCTACTGCGCATATCTGAACTCAGAACTTCAACTTTCAACTAAAAACCAGTTCATGCTCCATTTAACAGGACTTACTTCTAAACTTCAATTAATCATTATACAACCGCTGAATCAGGAGCACACTCTGTCTTCGGTGTGGTGGCAGTGTCCAAATGGCAGCTTCAGCGCAGAGCTCAGGAGCAGAGAAACGGGGCAAATTAATGCTGAAAGCTTAGCTGGAGGCTCGTGACCACATACAGGTAGTGCTAAACGGGTGTTTCTGCAGTCCTGGGAGTTGGAAACTGTGTTTTGCACAGCTTTCCTTTAAACAGGTAGGTCTTCAATCCCCTTTTAAAGGCTTCTGCTGATGGGGCCCCGCCCCTTAAATAATCAGATAAGGAGTTCCACAGGGTTGGTGTGGCCACTGCAAATGCTCTATCTCCTGAATGCCGTAGCCCCCCTCGCCGGAATGGAGCATCCAGGCCAGACAGTATGAACGAGACACCATTTTACAAGCATCTTACCTAGTTTGATATGGCCTTGATGTACTGGAACCATTAGCTTGAATGGCTGCATTACCTTGCCTGAATCTTAGCTGACCAGCTTTTTGGGTTGACTGCACAGCAGCTATGATTAGCATAAGCAGGGCACAAATTTTAATCTGCGCCACAGGCCATCTGTCAAACAGACTGATTATCATGGCCCTGCTGGACTGCATAGAGCAACAGTTCTCAAACTTTGTTATAGTGAGCCTCCCCTAAGCCATGGAAAAGATCTTGAGCCTCCCCCAAAAAACAGAAATATTTTGGGCCTCCCCATAGAAAAATAACCTACTTTTCACAGACATCAGGAACAAATTGAAACCTCGTAGCATTGCTGGCTGTCATGTTATTAAGCTTATTGCAACCCCCCCCCCCCCCAACAGGACAACCTACTTTCTCCAATATTTTGACTCTCGAACCATTGTTACCCCTTACTGCCATACCTTCATGGTTCAGGCTGCTTTTTCTGTTTCCCCTCTAACTGGAATAACCTTCCTGCCGACTTCTGCCTCTCCACCTCTCACCCTGCTCTTAAGCAACTTCTCAGGGATCATTTTGCTCACTCCTGCACTTATTCCTAGTACCTGTACGGTTAATTCTACTATTTGGTTAGTTCTGCTGCCAGTCTAATTGATCAGTTGTTCCTTGTATTGTTAGTTTATTGTTCTTAATTTGTTTGCACTTTTATTCATTTTGTATTGCTTTAGTGGTTTGCACTTACATTTTGAATTGTATTCTCTCACTACCCTTCCCTGGGTACACCTGAAATAAGCCATAGCTCAGTGTACAGTACCTTCCCTGGTCACTGACTTGCGAATAAATACATAAATTCACCTACTATTATCCTC
Source organism: Neoceratodus forsteri (assembly GCA_016271365.2). Lineage (NCBI taxonomy): Eukaryota > Metazoa > Chordata > Ceratodontiformes > Ceratodontidae > Neoceratodus > Neoceratodus forsteri. Next base: position 199,498,114 of record CM028132.1, on the reverse strand, counting down.
TTTCAGTTTGCCTTATCCCTTCAAACAAAATCTATAAAGTTCAAAATTTAAATACAGTACTTTTTCCAAGACTTGCTTGAGCCTCCCCTGGAACAGGTTGGGGCCTCCCAAGGGAGGCTGGCCTCACCATTTGAGAACCCCTGGCATAGAGTAACTGATGGGCAGAAGTTTGAGTTGGATGGAGAATACTGCAAGTTAGCTGTTCTTTGGACTTTGTTGGTGCAGCCAGTAGTGCTACCCTCAGGCCTCGTGCACTGAACTGCATGGACATGGTAAATAACGTTGTACTGTGAACCATCATGTCCGCTTGAAAAGGTGTTTAGCATCTGGACACAACTTACTTTATAGGGGCATCGGAGCTATGCATCCTATGTGGGGACTGCTGCGGGACTGGATTTATGATCCCACATGAGGGGGTTAAAATACATCAGATATTTTTCAACTGTTCATGTATTGTAAATATTTTATTTTATTTATTTATTTATTCATTCATTCATTCATTCTCGGATTACAATATCTTTGAGCACAGAACAGCTAATTTGCAAAGGTTCCATATCATTGTGGGAGGGGTAGTACAAAGACAAGGGGAAAAACAGATTAATTACAATGTGCAGTAAAAGTCATTAATACAAGTTGTTCATAGTGAGAGTGTAGGGAGGAAGACAAGTAGTTATGGGAAGGGAAAAAGTTAGTGGCAAGTATGTGTGAAACGAGGAAAAACATGGGGAAGGAAAGGAGAGATGGAGTACAGGGAGGGAGAGGATGGTGAGATGGGGGTAGTGGAGCCTGGGAAAGGGTGTGGAGAGGACAGTGGGGCAGGGGGAAGCCAGAAGCCAATGAATGCAGTATAAGTGGTGGCTAAGGAGAGGGCAGTACTATCAGGAAGGGGAGGTGCTAGCAAGGAAGGGGGGAGGAGAAAAGGCAGCCAGAGGCCTTGTCATAGAACCAGTCATTCTCAGGGCACAAGAGAGCTGGTAGTGTGATTATATGGGGCAATCAGAAGCGTTTTCATTCATAATATACTGATGTAGGAGATGTTTGAACTGAGTAGGATGAGGAACATCAGTAAGATCACGGCCCAGACAATTCAGTCACATAGGGGCTTTGTACAGGAAGGATCTTTGGCATTTGGTGGTTCTGAACCTTGGTACGAGTAAGAGGTCCGAGTATGGTGAGCCTTTAGGGATCTGGGTAAAAGACTGGAGAGGCCAGTTGGCAGGGTTCTTTGTAGCACCTTTTTTGTGAGTATACATGAATAGTACGTGGTTCTACTTTGTAGATTGAGCCAGCCTGTTTGCACGTAGAGATCACAAGTGTGGACAGTAGTTACCTTCATTGTAAATTGTACTGTTTACATGTAACTTTGTTTCACGATTGTAATTGTACTCTCCAGGGTCGAGCTTCAAAATAGGCATATTTTTGTCTTGTGCACCTACCCAATAATGAAATACCAAATAAATAAAATTGTAACTTTGAGAGATGTAAAGTACTTGTCTCACTAGCAGGCGATATGTTTTACATGTACCGTTTGGTGGGGTGTGTCATACCAGCCTGGCAATATATTTTTTTGGGGGGGGGGGCTCTGCAGTGATCAAGGTCAGGATTGTTTGGCTCTCATGGGGGTGTGTGGAGCAGGCTGCCCTTAATCGCAAGGAGCTGCGGTTGGGGGGGCAGTTGGGGCTGATTTGCCTTACTCATGTGGACCCATCGATCCCCAATGACTTGGCTCGTACAGCATCGGAGATTGGAGTGGTACATCCGCTCCCAGTCCAAAGCCAGTGAAGCTGCCATACCACAGGACTGTGGATGACAGTGGGTAACTTGTCTCCCAAATAATCACTTTGGTGGCTGTTATGGAGTAGGTAGATAGCCCAAGGGCTACCATTGTTGTAGCTATGGAGATAGTAGCTTTGGGAATTTTTTTTTTCTGGAGTTCTACATATCTAACCAGTAGCCATGGGGTTGTCTCAGAGAGGCTGTTTTCATAAATTGGATTGGCACAGTGGGGTGAGGCATTAGGTTTCACCTTTCTGAGGCTCCAAGTACTGTGCTAGTAGGACAAACAGCTAACTGGGTGCAAGTAGTTTCAGTTCTTAAACTGTGCTCCTTAGGTTAATGTTGGTGGTGGGCAACTGTGTATTTCCATGCTGCCATTGTTTAATGTTTTTTACTGTTGATTGTGTGTAGCCATATTTGAGTGTTCTGTGCAGTACTGTGGACGTTGCACGCTCAGATGTGGGGGTCAAAGGAAAAATGGGAAGGAGGAGATAACTTTTTGGGGGGGGGGGGAGCTAAGCACTGCTCATTTCCGTAAAAGACTATTATGGCTAATTTAGTCAGTATTATAACCTGGAATAAAAAAGGGAGTCATTTTATTCTAATCCCACAGGGACATCATCTAGATTGGATTATATTTTTTATTCCTTCACTACATACCAAAACATAATTGTAGCAGACATATTTAATATACATACAGTATATCAGACCATGCAATGCTGAGAATTTTAACTGTTCCAGTAAAAGATAGAAAAAGAACACAGCGGTGGAGGTTGATAACGTCCTGCTTAGAGACCCTGATTTTTTTATCTCGTATATCAGCTACCGTACAAGAATTTTGGTATTCCAATGACAAAGATTCCTTCAGGGTGAGTGATGTATGGGATGCTTTAAAGCTACTCTTAGTGCTTATATTGTATCATGTGAGATAAAGCATAAAAAAACAGGAAAAAGAAAAGATACTGCTATTAGAAAGAGAAATCAAGGAACTGAACAACTGGATCATTAATGGTGAAACTCTTCTAATAAGTAAAAAAGAGGAAAATAAGTTACAGTTAAAAGAACGGATAATTATACAATGGCAAGAAAATCCTGGACTCTGATTGGTCAGTCTTGGGCTGGACCCATGATGTTATCCCAGCACAACATCACGGATCTAGTCTCAGCCTCACTGTGAACCTGGAGATGAGCTTGATATGCTTGAGCACCTCCTGGATCGTTTCCTCTTCTTTTAAAAAACAAAAATATTTTTCCACACAAAAACATCTTTAAAATGATTTTTTTATTCTGTATGACAACGAGCCATTGTATATTAGCAATAATGCCCTCCAGGGTGTGTGTCGTTTGGGATAACGTCACGCCTCAGTTGTTCCCAACCACCTGAGGCGTGACGTTATCCCAGCACGACACACATTCTGTTGGACATTATTGCTTAAATATCACACTAGAGAAACAAATGAAAATGTTGAAAAATAACTTTTACTATAATGGTGATAAAACAGGCAAATTACTTGCGTATATTGTCAAAAAGGAAACTGAAAAGAGAATGGTTATAAATATTCAAGATAGGGATGGAAACATTTTCACAGAAGATAAGGCAATAGGGGAAGTATTTACTAATTATTTTAGAGAAATCTGTCAGCACACAACACAAGGGAATGCTGATAAAATAGTAACATATTTAAGAGAAGTAGAAATACCAAAATTAAAATTACAGTGGCAGCCTGTTACAGAAGAAGAAGAATAAGTAAAGACATTTATTCAGCAATTTCCTAAGAATAAGACACCAGGTCAAGATAGGCTGACTTCTGAATTTTATTTTGCATTCATAGAAATATTGTCCCCATTACGAAACTGGTAATGGAAATGGCGGAAACATCAAAAATACCATCTACTACGGTAGATACATTAATAGTATTATTACATGAGGAAAATAACAACCCATTGTTACCAGAAAACTACATAGAAAATAGTGCATGGGGAACCATGCGCAACCAGCCTATTGTACCACAGAGGGGTTCTGATTACCTCAGACTTCGAGAGCGATTACGGTTTCAATTTTTAAAATAGTAAAAAAAGTTTGTTGCTCCATCCTGCTGTTCAAGTTAGGGCATGCTTGCTAGGTGGTGTGCGTGGTTGCTAGAGAACCGATCTTACGTTGTTTAATGAGCAGCCTTCTATTGGCTGTCATTCCGGTGTGGGAGGGATTTTCAAAAAAAATAACATGGCGGTCATAGTTCTCGCTAAGCGAGCAGGAATTGGTTTGGGGATCGCTCGGTCGTTGTTTTAGTTAAAACTACAAATATCTGGTTGATCCTGCATTTTCACAATATCTGGTTGATCCTGCGTCTTTTGAGGCTGTGATGCGAATGCTTCTACTGCCGCTGCCGGGAGTGTGGAGACTGCCGTTTCCGCTAAGTAAAGGTAGGAGACTGAGCGCGTGGAACCTCTAGAGGTTTTCAAAACATTGTTCTGCTGCAGTAGGGTACAATCACATTCCATGACCTTTTGAACTGCAGCAGAACAACATCTTTATAACCTCCAGTTTCCATGCACAATAAGGGTCCACTATACACTGTAGACCAGTTGTCTTGATGAACACGGACTACAAAATCATAGCAAAAATTATAGTTAAAAGAATAGAAAATTAACTTTTGAGATTGGTTCATCACAGTCAAACAGGTTTTGTGAAGGGCAGAACTATTTTTCATGGTTTAGGAAAGGTTCATGCACTAATGCATACATATAAGAACGCCTAGGAAAAATGTATGGCTATGGCAGTAGGTGCTACTTAAAGCCTTTGACTTAATGAACTGGGAATTCAAGTTCCAGTCAGTGCTCCAGATAAGGTGTGTACCAATCTATTTTACTCACCTTATTTTAGGAAATACGCTTCAGAATTTTTTATTTTTTAACACTAATTTTTCTGCTCCAGTGGACCAGGGCATCTCTCAGGAGTACCCTCTCAACTGACGTGTCTACCCCACCCTCCCCGGAAGCCCCTTCCCATAACCCATAGACTCGCTCAGCCCCCCGGATCACCCCCCAGGTGGGCCCCACCTACCTAGTAGCCTGTCTGAGATTGGAGGAGCGGTCCTGAGTCAGGGCCAACAGAGGGTTGGTCCAGTGGTGGGATGTGAGTGCCAGTTCCTGGGGTCTCCGTCTCCTTCCTGGTCCTCCGAGGTTTTCGGCTTTTCTATTACTGCCTCCTCTGAGCGCCAAAATGCAATGCCATCAGTGCACCTTGCGTGCAGATGTCTACCACCGCTTCGCCCCCAGCGCTGTGGCATCTCTTCTCGCAGGGTCCCCTGATCTCCATCAGGGGCTGCTGGGGTTCGAGGCATGCCCCAGTACCCACCCCGGGAGGGGAGAGCAGTCCTCTGGCGCTCTATCCCCTGCTTCCCCTGACAACGCGAATCTGCTTGCAAACCCAGATCATTGGCGTGGCGTGAGGTGTGGTGTCCGGTGCCTCAAACCTCAGTGCCACGGGGCGTAGGTAAGATTAGGTAGGACGACACTCTGAGCGATTGCCAGCCTTGTCTCAGGTATCAGATTGTTGTTTAGACAGTAGAGCAGCCCGAGTTTTTGGTGGATGTTTTTGGCCACCAAATCTATATGTGGTTTTAGTGTGAGCCCTTGGTCCGATGTAAGACCTAAATATTTAAAGGATTGTACCACTTCAGTAGGAGAGCCGGATGTGGTGACCAATGGGAGGAGATGAGCCCGGGAGGGACCCTGGGATTTAGGACCAAGCAGGAGTGTTTTGGTCTTGGTAGGGTTGAGAACTAAACGATTCTCGACCAACCATGCTTCAGCCGGGGAGAAATCAGCCTGGAGCAGGGGTGCTAGATCATCTTGATGTGGTGCAGCTCTGTAGAGTACTGCATCATCAGCGTACTGCACAGCGGAGCTGCTCCCGCAGTGGTGACAAAGGTCATTGACGAACAGGGAGAACAGGAGCAGGCCCAGGATGGAGCCTTGTGGCACGCCCTCCTTTAGCGGTAGAGGGTCAGAGGTAGCACTTCTCCACTTGACTTGCTGGGAGCGGTCAGTCAGGTAGTTGCTGAACCAGTTCAGGGAGTGTTGATCCAGTCCAAGTGTGCTCACTTTGTTTAGTAGGAGTGGGTGATCCACCAGGTCGAATGCTTTGGTCAGATCTATAAAGACTGCCCCTGTGGGAGCGCCCTTGTCCAGGGCGGCTAGGATGTCTGAGACAAACCTGATGAGGGCTGTGTCAGTCCCGTATTTTTGCCGGAACCTATGCTGTGAGGGGGCCAGGAGCTGATTGTTTTCCAGGTAGTCCCTCAGTTGGCCATAGACAAGCTGCTGCTGGATCTTTGCTAGGTGGCAAAGACTAGAGATGGGTCTGTAGTGGCTAATTAGATCTCTGGATCCACCCTTGTGTATTGGGACCATGTGGGCCTGTTTCCACATAGTGGGGACAACTCCCTTCTGCAGGGATCTGTTTATTAGCACAGTGATAGGTAAGGCTTTGGCAGGGGCTGCAGCCTTGAGCAGCTGAGGGTCCAAACCGTCGGGTCTTGGTGATCCCCTAGGTTTTAAAGATTGCAGGAGGGGTAGCACTTCTTTGACACGTATGGTTCTTAGGTGGAAATGGGGGTTGGAGGGTCCTGCGTTTCCTTGACCGAGGGACCATGGTGACGAGGTTGGCAGACTTTTCTGTAGATGGCCAGGTCTGTGAAGGAGTTATTGAAGGCAGCGGCGGCCTCTCCACCATCCGTTAAAGTTAGTCCATTGCAGGTAATATTGCCCTGCTGTGGTTTGTTTGTGCCTTTTAACAAGGAGTTGATGCAGGTCCAAAAGGACTTGGGGTCGGACAGGGTGCTCGCTGAAGGACTTTGAGATATTCCCTTTTGGCAGATTTTGAGGCTTTCTTGCACTTGTTCCACAAGGACCTGTAATCATCTAGGTTGGCTGGGCTATTAGAGTGCATTGCTTTTTTCCAGGCCTTTTCTCTGCTTAACATTAGGGCTTCAAGTTCGCATGATATCCACCTATGACACTGCTCTTTCACTCGTCTTTTCCGTAATGGAGCGTGCAGGTTGGCCACCGCAGAGAAAGTGTGTTGGAAGTACTGAGTAGCATCATTGATACTAGCTAGCATACTTAGAGGTCCCCAGTCAGTGTTTCTCAGAGAGTTGTGGAAGACCTCAGGGGAGAAGCCAGAGAAGTCCCTGGCTATTACAAGCTGGGGTGTGGTCCTGGGCGGCTTGTTTTTCCAAATGCAGAAGGTTGGGGAATGGTCACTCAGTGCATCGGACATCACCCCGGCTACTTGGATGTTGGTTGGATTGGAGACTAGAATCCAGTCAAGGGTGGAGTGATTCCCAGTCTTTAGATTTTGCCTGGTGGACTCTGTGATGACCTGGGTCAGGTTAGCTTCTTGGAGCGAGGCCCTATGGGCTTGTTCGGAGGCAGGATCCCACCTCAGGTTATAGTCACCTAGGACTAGCAGCTCTGCAGGTGGACACCCCGCGAGGGTGTTTGTCAGGCTCTGGAGGGCAGTACTGCCACCAGTGGGGGGGATTATACATACAGCCACCAGTGGGGGGATTATACATACAGCCTATGGTTAGGTGTTGTAAGTGATCTAAATCTCACTTTCAGGTTCTTGGCAATATTGGAGTTGCAAATAATCACAGATAAGTTTCATTCGAGTAATAAACAAGTTTATTACTACAGAATAGGGATAAATCACAGTTGCCCTAAGCAGTTCTTACCAATACGAACCGGGAGCCAATGCTAAGCGTTCCCTACACCTCGAGGTTTCTTTGTTGTCTCTTGGGGTCTCTCGGGTCTCCAGGTGTAAAGCCTTGCATAACATTATATACCTATGATAATTACTATGGTTACTGAAAGATAGAAACATTTCTAGTTACAGAGATGAGCCCTATTGGCTAAATTAGAGGTGGCTCCACGGTATAAGATAACATTATATAAAGTTGTAAAGTCATCAGTTTTAGAACAAAGACCTTCGTATACAAAGTCTTACATAACAAGGTGAAGTGGTGTCCATTACCAAAAGATGGCAATGTTGCCTTACACATCATAATCACTTCAAGGACAGGTGTCTTGGCATCTGACAAGTAAGAAATAGACAGAAGTACATAATATAATGTGTTTGCATTAGCAAGCAAAGTGAGTTACAATATGTGTATACAAATCCTAACATCTACTCTTGTACAATAGATGCTCTTAGCCCTATATATTAGTATAACCTATACCTAAATATCAGCTGTCTACGGTGTGCCCCTGAGGGTATCAATTAGGGTGCAGGGACCTCGTGTAACAGTGTTTTGCATGGCCCAGGATGATTTTGATGAAGAGGGATTCAAGGCCTGATGAGTTTGGCAGTTAAATAGAGGAGGATGAGGCCTCCAGAGAGGAGCTCACATAAATTAGGACACCCCCTCCTTTTTTTCCCTCTCGGTCCCTTCTGAAGGAGTGGTAATTTGCCAGCTCCACTTTGTGCAGAAGAATGTGAGGCTTCAGCCAGGATTCAGAGATGGTTAGCACATCTGGCATGTACATCTCCGCCCAGGACTGGACCTCGTGCATCTTGGGTCGCAAGCTGCAAATGTTCATATGGGCAACTCTCAGGCCTTTGGCAAGGTGCCATGTGGGGTCACTGGGGGACCCCAAGGTGGTGTTAGTAACATTAGGGCCTGGGTTGGGTTGGACATCACCCGAGTTCATTAACAGGGTAAGGATAAGGAGGCAGAGGATCTCCTGTCGGATTTGGGGAGTCAGTGTTGTATGCTTTTTGGATGCACCTGCTAGGATGTGGTAACAAGTTCCCCTTCGCATTAGGCTATGCATCAGTATCAGGGCATGTGGGGTAGTGAGTGCAGGACATTGTGTCAGGTGCGGGAGGTGGTTGCTTGGGATTCCGTTGCATGGGTTCTGGTAGAAGCTGTGGGCTAGTGTTATATCTACCCATGCTAGCGCTGCAATGTACAGTACAACCATGCCATGGAACCTAAGTGGAGCAGGGCTTGGACAGAGCCCTGATTCCTGTGGTTTCCAGAGTTGTTGAGGCCGAGCAGTTATCGGTTGGAGCTTTGAGCTCCATGCCTTCTGGCCCATATTGTGGGCAAGGTTGTGTGAGTTGGTTACTTGTTCCTGTCCTCAAGCAGTGGACCCTTAGAGAGTAGGGGCAATAGTGCCCTAGGGCTTTATGCTGGTACACCTTGGTAGCTGTGGTTATATTCTCATACAGCAGGTAGTAGTCAGGATTGCAGTGTTGTCCTAGGGGGTAAACTGTGGAGGGACCGTAGCCCCTGGTTCTAGCACTCCAGTCTGACCACGATTGGGGATGTGTTGCGTGAACAGCTCTGAACCATAGGCATCCCTGTGTATAGACTTGAGAGTGCCTTGCAGTAGGTGTTTGTCAGCAGATTAGTCAGCCCTAACTCAAGTGGCCTCTAGTGGTAGCAACTGATAAGTTGCAGATGGGAAAGTGAGCTGATAGGCTCAGCCGGTCACGTGACCACCACTGTAATAGGCGCCGTTGAGCAAGGGTGGTGGTGGGGGCGGTGGGGTAGCCGATGCGGGGCATTGGAGGGGCTCCTCCATTGTGTAGTAGCAGCTTGTGTCTGAAGCAGTGTGTCATTCCACTGTCTGGTTGCTACCTGTGGTGCTGGGCTGGAGGGAGGGCTACAGCAGCCCGGTCCTCGCAACTGTCCACCTGTCGGGGGGTGGGGGGGGGGACACCTCCGTTCTCAAAGCTGAATCTGTGGTGCTGGACTGGAGGGAGTGCTACAGCAGCCTGGCCCTCACAACCGTCCGCCGGTCGGTGGTGGGGGGGCACATTTCCGTCCCCGAAGCTGAATCTGTGGTGCTGGACTGGAGGGAGGGCTACAGCAGCCTGGCCCTCGCGACTGTCTGCCCGACGGTAGTGGAGGGTGCGGGGTACACCTCCGTTCCCGAAGCTGAATCCGTGGAGAGGAGAGAGAGGCATTTATACCAGGAGAGGGTCCTTTGTTAGCTCTAAGGGTGGAGGGGGTGTGTAGAAAGGGGAGGGCTGCAGATTCAGAACAACTGGAAATAATTGGATTAAGGTTCCTGCTGCATTAAACTTAGAATCTCTAATTACATTAAGATAATTGCTGCATTACATTTAGTATCTCTGTGTTTAAATTGAAGTAGTTTTCTGTTTAGCTTGGAGGTTGCTTCTTAGGCTACAACACGCTGAGATGAACAATAGCAAAATGGCGCCAGAGTGAAATGACTCCCAATGTTTAAACCCTTAATGCATGAAGAGAAAAGGGCCACTTTTCAATTAAATGGAGTTTGTGTATTTTTCCCCTTAAGGCACCTCACTGAGGAAGCCAGACCCTCTGTATTTTAAATTGCCTGCAGGATTTGTAGTAGTAAATTATCTGCTTAGCTTGGGAACTCCAGGTTCTTAATTAAATAGTGGAGTGCTTAAAAGAATTATTAAGTTGGAGGTGTAGCTTCCCGTGTGTTTAATCTGCTTAAGGCACCTTGTTTAAACACACTGAAGTGAACAGTGGGAGATCCAGAATGAGTTCAGAAGAAAATGACGCCAGAATGATACAGCTCCCAAGGTTTAATCCCTTAAGGCCCGAAGGGTGTATGGCTACAGTGCACTTTTAGATTACCACAAGTTAAATTACAGACTTTCACCCTTAAGGCACCTTAACTGTAGTAGCAAAACCCCACAAATTTCAAGCAGTTTCTTGAGTGTGAGACTATCTCCCCTCCTACACCGACAGAAAAAAAAAAAAAAGTAAGCAAGATCAGGAGTCCCAGTTTTGAAATGTAAAAAGGCACCAAATGCTCCTCCGTTGTGTAGCAGCAGCTTGTGTCCAAAGCAGCATGTCGTTCCACCATTGGGGTTGCGTACCTGTGGTGCTGTGCTGGAGAGAGGGCTACAGCAGCCTGGCCCTCGCAACCGTCCACCCATCGGTGGTGGGGCATGGGGGGGCACACCTCCGTTCCCGAAGCTGAATCTGTGGTGCTGGGCTGGAGGGAGGGCTACAGCAGCCTGGCCCTCGCGACTGTCCACCATCGGGGGTGGGGGTGGGGGCACACCTCCCGTTCTCAAAGCTGAATCTATGGTGCTGGACTGGAGGGAGGGCTACAGCAGCCTGGCCCTCACAACTGTCCGCCCTGTCGGTGGTGGTGGGGGGCATCTCCGTCCCTGGAGCTGAATCTGTGGTGCTGGGCTGGGGGAGGCTACAGCAGCCTGGCCATCGCGACCGTCCGCCCGTTGGTGGTGGGGGCACACCTCTGTTCCCGAAGCTGAATCTGTGGAGAGGGAGAGAGGCGTTCATACCAGGTAAGGGTCCTTTGTTAGCTCTAAGGGGAGGTGTGTAGAAAGGGGTTATGTTAACTAATGAAGTCATAAATACAGTAAATAAAAATGCTGTAAGGGTTAAAATAAAAATAATATGCTGGACAGGTGGCAGAATCTTGCCTTCTCTCTTTGGGGAAGAATAGAAATAATAAAAATGATGATTCTACCATATCTTTTACAACAATACCAGTCGAACATTGGGGCTATAATGTTAACAACTCTGAATACTTTCAAGGTGCTCTTTAAAAAAAATTCTGTGATGTGGGGGAGCACCTAGAACAGCATGGCACATATTATGTGCACCTAGGGAATGGGGTGGTTTAAGATGCCCAGAACATAGCTTATATTACCAAACAGTGAAATTGGCCCAAGTCTGGACTTTTTTAAATTGGGAAAGAAACAATGAGAAAGAAACAACACCATTTTGGAATTCATTCTATAAAGGTAGTGGTCACCCCTTTCCCAATTTATGGTATTTTGTTTAACCCGTATATTTATAGTACTACTCAGAATCAGTTAATTTGGATATAGGAAAAACCAGTATATGCCTAAAAAAAATTTAATGGATATTCCTTGGACTTATATGCCTATTGGTGTGGATACCAAAAGGAAACATACAACAAATGTAAACAAAGATCTAATTATGAAACTGGGAAAAATAAAATAAAAATGTGGAGAGAAATTATTGGAACACAGGGCCTGATAACTACCCCAACTACAAAATAAAATATTAAAAAAAAAAATGTACCTGGATTGGATATGTACAATTGGGGCACCTATACAAAAGCATAGGAAACATTACACAAATGATGGATGTCACAGACTGGACAAACCAGAGTTTTTTTGGATGATAGAAATTTAGAGTTTTATAAACTTGAAACAATTAGTAAGATGTACAAGACTTTGATAAAACAATCACAAAATAAGATGTAATGTTTGATAAATTGAAAATCAAGTGGCAACAAGAAGGCAGTATAAGAGTGGACAATGTATGGGATAAAATATGGGAAAATGCAAATAAAAATTTTCATTGTGCAAAGAGTAAAACCATACAGTATAAATTTATATCAAGAGCATATTTTACTACTAGCAGATTATATAAATTGGGAGTTAGAAATTCCCCAGACTGTTGGCACAATTGTGGGTGCAGAGATAATATGTACCATCAGGTATGGGGATGTTGTTTGTAATGGATTGGGGGCAATATACACATCGATATTTGAAGGAGCTATTTCATATAAATGTTCCAAGAACATTTCAAATGTTAATATTAAATCATTTCTCCAGTCTGTCTCTCTCTCTAAGGAATAAAAATGTATAGTTGCAGTAGCTTCCATGACTACAGAATGTATGTTATTGGAAAACTGGAATTCCCCAAAAATGCAAACTTTAATTCCAGGGACGTGGATATGTTGTTCAATCCACACTTATTGGCAGGTTCCTTGCCACTTTAAATCTTGCCAGAAGGTCCTCAAGCTGGCTCCTCCGCCCACCTGGGTGGTAAAACTCTCGGCTCCGCCCCATGACACCAGATCTTCCTTACCGCTTGGAAGCTAAGGTTCCCTCCCTAGCGCTCTGCGTTTTAAGCTGGATTCACACTCTTCGGTTAATCCGAAACTTATTTTACGGTTTTCAAGACTTTGGTCTGTATCTTCCCTCGTGGCTGTGATGGACAAATTGACTCCCAGTTTTTGTTGGTGCCCCTGTGGGCAGAAGATGTCCCGGACCGATCCGCACGGCACATGCGTTGATTGCCTTGGACTCGGCCATGACTCACAGGCTTGTGAGTTGTGCAAATCCTTTTCGGCTTCAGTCTTGGAGGACCGCGCTGCCCGGTTACTGTTGGGGCGACCCAAAAACGTTATCCCCTGGTTAAGTCTAAGGAGGCTTGTTGGGCAGTGTCCATGGCTGCGGGCTCGTCGGAACAGCTAGAGCAGATGATCGCCCTCGAGGAGGAGGCGGCCCAGGCTGCATCATCATCCCCAGTCGCGGCATTTATCCTGCTCTCCTTGGAATCCTCCTACACAGCTTCTTTCAAAGAGCTTTGCCAATCCCTTTCCACCAAGGGAGAAGGCCCTTCGGGACATTCCTCTCAGTCCAAAAAGAAGGACCCCAAGGGTAAGTCCCACCATCGACGTTCATGGGAGCGGGAGAGGTCCCCTTCCCCAAAGAGTCGACACTCTACTTCGGTCGAGGTTGCGGCTAAGGCCGCTGGCTTTACGGTGTCCCCGTCAGGTCAGCCGGCTGAGACACCCGTTGACGCGGTCGAGATTTTTCTTGACCCGTCGGACGGTCTGTTGACTGGTGAAGCCGACACCCATTCTTCACCGGTTCCCCCGGTGGAAACCGAGGACTTGCCTGTGCCTCCTGTGCCGGAGTCCCTGGTTAAGGTCCCTGAACTGAGGGAGGAGCAGGTTTCCCGTGCCCCCTCTCGGACCCACCCAGGTCTCGGTCTCGGTCTTGGACCTCTTCTCGGTCCAGCCGATCCCACTGACATCGGTGGTCTCGGTCTAGGCACCGTGGAAAGCGTCGGCGCCGCTCATCCTTGTCTTTGTCCTCTTCAGAGGAAATTCTCCGGTGCAAATTGCATCGGCACTATGAGGAGTTAATGTGGCAGCAGCTCCTTTTGACCTGGACTAGGCCGACTTCGTCGTCTTCCCCAGCCATTAAGTGGCTGTCACCGGAGCGGCCGAAACAACCCCTCGCAGCGTTCAAGGAGCCGAAGCCGGCACCGGTTGTTTGGCCGAAACCAGCTGCGCTACCCATCGTGGTGAAACCCCCGCCTCCACAACCTACATTTGGGGCCCTGACCAAGGATTCTCGGTCAGGTCAGGGCTTGCCCCATCGGTTGTCGGTCACCCTCACTCCCGATCGACCTCGGCAGGTGGAGGGTGGCTCAGGAGCTTGGCAGCTCTTCGCAGACTCCTCGGAGTCTGATGATGACGACTCCTTGTTCTCCAGGCCGCTTGACTTGGAGTCCACCCTGGGTCAGTCAGTGGACGAGAGCCCATCCTTGTTTTTGGGAATGCTTCGGCTCATCTCAGAATCCACTGGGATGAAACTCGAACCGGTTTCAAAGCCAGCCAAGAATCCCCTCACGGAGATACTGGACCGAGATTCCCCCTGAAAGAGCCTTCCTGGTGGCTGAAGCCATTGTTGGCCCGGTCCTGGAGCTATGGCAGCGCCAGCTTCTTGTCAACACCTTCGCCCAGGATGGCTCGGAAGTATGCTGTCCCTACTGGTTCACTCTCTGGTTTCTCGGAGCACCCCTCTGCGGAGGGGCTCATGACCGATAGTGTTTTCTGGCGTTCTGGGAACGCTCAAGATGTGGACAAGCCTTCCGACAAGGAGTCCAAGAAGCTGGACTACTCTGGGCAGAAAGTTCACGCCGCTTCCTTCCTAGGCCTTCGTCAAGCCAGCTCTGCCATCCTGATGGCACACTTTTCACACGCCCTTTTGGGCTCCCTGGATGAGGTGATTTCTCATCTCCTGGCTGACCTCCAAACTACGGTCAAGCAGGTGCGGAATCAGGGAATGGTGGTGGCCAAACAGCAGCTCCAGACCTCCTCGGACATTCCTGATTTGTGTGCCCGGTCAGTAGCGGCCGCAGTGTCCATGCGCCGCAGAGCTTGGCTGCGGATCTACACCTTTTCGGCGGATACCCAGCACAAACTGGCAGACGTTCCCTTCCTGGGTACCGACTTGTTTGGACCCGGGCTGGAGGGTCATCTCCAACGGATCGAGAAGTCCAACGCCACCTTGGACTCGGTCACGTCTGCCCAGAAGGACAAAGGCCACCAGCAGCAGTGTAAGCCCTTTCATCCTTCAGCCTCTGCGGCACGTCCGGCCCAGCAACACCAGCATCAGGGCCAGCAGGCTCGCACTTGGCATCCCAAAGACAAGCCTGATGCTTCCTCCAACAGAAAGCCGGGAGGGGAAAGGTCCGGGAGGCTTCTCGGCCAGTCCTTCCTCCAAGCCTGCCCAGTGACGGGTTGAGGGATGTCACCCCCAACCTTGTCACTCCTCCCCGGGTTCCCCCCTTGGGGGGACAGCTCCGCCACTTCATTTCCACCTGGTCCGATATCACCATGGATCGTTGGGTGTTGGAAGTGGTAGGAAAGGGTCTGCCGTTGGAATTCGAGCAGTCCCCACCCTATCGAGCCGTCACCCCACGGGGGACTACGGGTCTGCAGCCTCTCTGTCGGCCCGTCGAGCCGACATTGCCCTGCTTCTCCAGAAGGAGGTGATCATAGAGGGTGGTGGACCCTCCTTCAGACCCAGGGTTTGTGTCCAGGTACTTCCTGGTCCCAAAACGGACGGGGGGGCTGGCGCCCCATTCTAGACCTCCACGACCTGAACAAGTTCCTAAGGTCTCGAACCTTCAGGATGGTCACTGTGATAGGGTGGGTGACCCTGCCCCAGTTGGAAAACTGTAGTGATGGATAAAGCAGCTCAGCTTCAACAAAGTTTACCCCATGATGCCAAATTAGGGATGTGTATAGCATGTAGTAGTCCCTGGAAGTAAAATAAAGCTGTAGTTACCTTTTCCTTCCTCAGTGTAAGTTTGTTGTACTTTATATTTTGTTTATCTTTGAGTCTTGATAGCTGGCCACTATCAGGGTAGTCTTCAATCTAGTTCATGTTTTGAACCCCCCCCCCCAAAGAATGTGGCATGTTGGTATATAGAGATCGCCATAAGAAGTATTACATGAGGGTTTGCGTTTAAATAAGAGTAAAAAGCTGTCCAAGGGTATAATCTGCCAGCTAACAAATGAATAAAGTTCTCCTTGCTAGAAACTCTCACATGGCAGTTTGGTTATGTAATGGGAGGATGCAACCCCAAAGTACAAGTGTAACAAAGTGCTGAGCAGTAAATCCAGGCAAATATACCTGTACTAAATAGTTTGTTGTTTACAGGCTGCTACTGATTTTAGGAAACAGTTGAGACTATATTTCTGTGAAACAAAACATGGGTGGTGGACAAGTGGAACACCCTGCCAGAGGAAGTGGTGGGGGCTGAAGCAATCACGGGATTTAAGAATGCATGGGATAGACATAAAGGAATTCTGGAGGTCAGGGGTAAGGGGCAACAGACTTCCTGGAAAACATAAACTGAACTTACAAACTTAAATGGGCAGACTGGGTGGGCCATAGGCCCTTATCTGCCGACACTGTCTATGTATCTATGTATATAAGGAAGCATTTGATAGCTTTAGAAAAGAGAGATGTGTATAAACTATAAAAGTACATGAAGGATAACAGTTAAAGGTTGAGTTCATATCTAGAAGGATCTATGCTTTTTAAAGGTAGTTTGTACCTGGAAGCTGGGAGTTCAGAGACTCCTGGGTCTATGTTTCTGTTGCTGCTGCTATTTTAGCAGCTGCAGCCATTTTAGAAAGATGTTCCCTTAGGGAAGGGCTGGCCCTTAATTGCATTAGTATATAGGGAAGGCTTGGTCTTGTCCTGCCAGAAAGTGATTAGTTTAAAGGGATGGAATTTCTGAAAAGGATATTTGTTTGTAGTTATGTTTATGCTTTTGTAAGGGGCTTAGCATTGTGTGACAATTGCCCCTATATATGTATCCTGTATATTTCTTTGAAAATAATGCAGTTGTGTGAATTATAAATTTAGTATTCCTTTAATTGTTTACTAGAACATGACTGATTAAATCATGTGATACCTGAGCTCTATAAAAGAGATGCTCAGGTAACTACAATTAGATTTACTTTGGGCTGAGGAGCAGAGAGGAACCTCAGGGAGAAGCAGTGTGGAGCCAGAGAAGCAGCCAAACGTGAGAGAGACATGCAGTGTTGAAGTACTGAGATCCTGGTTACCCAAAGGTGAAGGTGAGGCAAGCTTAAGGTGGAGCGCAGGTTGAAAGTCCTGTTAAACCTAAAAGGAAGGAGGAATCGCTGTGGCCTGGGATTGGCCCTGGACCTCCAAAGGTCAGGTTTGGGCTACCTGGATGCCAGAAGCTGCTCACTTGGAATTTACCAAGGAGAGGACTCAGACTGGTAGAAGCTGCAGAGGCCTGGTGGGCAGATACTCAGACCGTGAGGAACTTGCAGAAACCCAGGGGTATTGGCAGTGTGACCATACCATGCGATGGGTTCAGTTCCTGGTCTCTAGAGGGCACTGTAAGGTCCAACTGCAGTGTTCTAGTGAGAGGTCACCTAGCTAAACTCCCAGCCCATACTCTCTGTATTTGTATAGTAACCTGACAAAAGTTTACATCTGAAGATGCCATCTGTACAAACCTGGCAATAAAACAGCACCTCAGGGTGTTTTACATGATATTTTATGATTCCTGCTGTCTTCTTGAATCGAACCCCGCGACAGTCACTCTGGCTCAGATCATCCTATCCTTGGAACAAGGCGTGTGGTTCTGTTCTCTGGGCCTTCAGGACATGTTCTTTCATGTCCCAGTCCGTCTGTCCCTCCAGCGATTCCTCCGCTTCAGAGCAGAAGGATCCCTTTACAAGTTCCGGGCCATGCCCTTCGGCCTCTCTTCAGCTCCCAGGGTCTTCACCAAATGCATGGCAGTGGTGACAGCATTCCTGCAGCGCCGCAGGATCCCAGTGTACCCTTACCTGGATGACTGGCTGATTGCAGCCTTCTCCAAGTCGGAGGTGAAGTGGTCCAGGGATCTGGCCCTCCAGGTCTGCTCTCAGATTGGCCTCAGCATCAACGGGCCAAATCGGAACTCACGCCAACGCAGGTGATTCAATTCATCAGGGCAGAGCTTGACTCTGTTCGAGCCAGAGCACGGCTCCCGGCGGACAGGGCCGAAGTTCTTTCCTCCTTTGCCCAATCATTTCTGGTTGGGCAGTTGCGCTCTGCCCGGGACTTCTGCGCCTCCTGGGCCTCATGGCGGCCTGCACCAGCGTGGTCCGTTGGGCCCACAGGCACATGCGTCCCCTACAGTGGGGACTGGCCTGCCAGTGGTCACAGCGCTCCAGTCCTCTGGACCAGCCAGTGATGGTGACCCAGGAGATGGGGAATGCTCTCCAGTGGTGGATCGTTCCTGCTCAACTGCAGGAGGGTATCCCATTTGTCCACCCAGAGCAGACGGTCACTCTAACGACCGACGCCTCTCTGATGGGTTGGGGTGCCCATTTGGGGGAGCTCAGAGCGCACGGCCTGTGGTCCTCCCAGGAGTCTCGATGCCACATCAACCTGCTGGAGCTTAGAGTGGTCCGACTAGCCCTCACCACCTTCGCTCCGTTTGTATGGGGTCAACTGGTCCAAGTCCAGACAGACAACACCACAACCATGTACTACCTAAACTGCCAGGGTGGGACGTGCTCCTTGCCTCTGTGCAAGGAAGCTCTCCGCACTTGGTCTCTTGTGGACAGACTGGAGGCAGATGTCCTAGTCATTCATGTGGCGGGAGCCTCCAACACTCTGGCCAATGCCCTAAGCCAGATAGGTGCTGCATCTCACGAGTGGTCTCTCCTACTGGAGGTAGTACACGATCTGTTCTCCCTCTGGGGCACATCTCAGGTGGACCTGTTTGCCTCCAGGAAGAATGCAAAGCTGAGGCTGTTTCATGCCTGCCCCCCTCAGCATGGCTCGCTGCAGGGGGATGCCTTCTCGAGGCCGTGGACCCCGGGCCTCTTCTACGCCTTTCCCCCATTTCCCTAGATCCACAAGGTGCTTCTCAAGGTGAGGAGGGACAAGGCGCAGGTGATTCTGGTAGCCCCAGACTGGCCCCATCAGTTCTGGTATCCAGATCTCCTCAGCTCCAGGCTCCCGAGATGGCTTCCAGCCCGCCCGGACCTGATCTCAGTCAACCAGGGGAAGGTATTCCACCTGGACCATCAATCCCTGCACCTGACGGCCTGGTTCCTGTGCGGCTAGAGATCCAGTCCTTGGGTCTTTCTGACGAGGTCCTCAATGTTGTTGAGGCATCCCGTAAGGAGTCGACCAGAAAATGCTATGCCTTCATATGAAAGAGATCCTCCATTTGGTGTCAGGATAAGGGGTTGGACCCTTCCTCCTTTTCCTTGGCCAGCATTCTGGACTACCTATGGTCCCTTTCTCAGCTATGGCTTTGGTCGCCGACCCTTAAGGTGCACCTGGCAGCCATCTCTGCTTACCGGGCACAGGCTGGAAAGCAGTCGGTGGTGCAGAAGAAGGTGGTCGGGCACTTTTTCAAAGGCCTTGATCACATATCCTCTCCGGTGCAAGAACCTCCACCTCCATGGGATCTACTGCTAGTATTGACTAAGCTCATGGGCAAGCCATTCGAACCGATGCACAGGTGTGACATCTCTCACCTGTTGTGGAAGACCGCCTTCTTGGTGGCTATCACGTCAGCCAGAAGGATGGGAGAGCTCCAGGCACTTTCCATCAGTCTCCTTATCTGGTCTTCCACAGGGACAAGGTTGTCCTCTTCCCGAAATTCCTTCCGAAAGTGGTGTCGGAGTTTCACCTTAACCAGGTGTTCTACCCCAATCACACCTCAGAGGCCGAATATAGGCTCCATACTCTGGACCCTAGAAGAGCGCTCTCTTATTATAAGGAGCAGATGACTGAAGTTCAGGGAGAGGTTCGCCAGCTGTTTGTCACCTGCGCTGAAGCTGCACCTGGTAGACCTGCAGCCAAGCGGACGATAGGCAGGTGGGTCACCTCCTGCATAGATTTCTGCTATAGGTTGGCAGGCATGGAGCCTCCCAGAGGGAGAAGAGCTCATTCTACCTGCCATACCACTGCTTCGGTGGCTGCTTCCAGGGACGTCCCTATCAAGGAAATCTGCAGGGCTGCTACCTGGAAGTCAGCACACACCTTCATACCCACTACCACATCGAACTTGGGTCACGCCAGGATGCTGGTTTTGGGACCTCAGTTTTCCAGTCCTTATTCTCTAAGTAGGGGGTGCGCACCTTGCCTCCCTCCACCTGGAGAACTGCTAGGAGTCTGCCAGTAAGTGTGGATTGAACAACATATCCACGTCCCTAGAAATACAGGTTACTCACCTGTAACAGAAGTTCTAGGAGTGGTATATGTTGTTCATCCACACAACCCACCAGACCTCCCTGGCTTCAACGCGCAACCTGGCTTTCTGTGGGCTAGATCTGGTGTCATGGGGTGGAGCCGAGAGTTTTACCACCCGGGTGGGTGGGAGGAGCCAACGTGAAGACTTTCTGGCAAGATTTAAAGTGGCAAGGAACCTGCCAATAAGCAGGGCTTGACAAATTTTAAAATGAGGTACTTGTCCACGGACAAGTGGCTTGTCCAAAAGTAGTTGTCCCAGTGCTTAAGTTGGTAGTCCCGGTATAAAATGGCATATTTTTAATGGAAAGTATCAAACTGCAGAAAACTCAATGGATTTATTGTAGTATGTTATTTAGTGTTGAAATAGACAATAAGGAGAATAAATAATATGATTTTATTTTTGTCAGCAGCATGGTGAGCATAGACAGAATTAGCATCAGCAGCGAGGGACTGACAGCCAAGTGTGGTTGCAGCAGCAGCACAGAGTGCCAGCCAGCAGCACAGTGAGAACATCATTACAGCAGAGTAGCAGACACAGCATCAGCATCGGGAAAAGTTACAGGAAGCCTGAGCTTGCTCCAGCCGGAGCATCATATTCAGTCATGTCATCATCAAGACTAGTGACAGCCTCAGGGACATTTTCGTGTGAATCAGCAGAACTAGTAGTTGAACTAGCATGACTATGATGACCATGAATGTGGCGTGTGCCAGGACCAGATAGTAGCCAGTGGCTGATAGCTTGATCCGGATCAAAGCTGTCTAATGCAGGGCCTTCAACTGCTATATGCAGAAGTGACTGGAGTGTGTCATCAGCCAAACTTGTTCTTATTTTTGTTTTTATAAGATTCTGAATGGAGAATACTCTTTCACATTTAGCTGTAGACACACTCATAGCCAGTAACATTTCTATTAGGTCAAGGATGTGAGCAAGCTGGGCCGGTCTCTCTCGTAGTAGTTGTGAATACACCTTTGCAGATATGGCTCATCAACTGCAGCCTTAAGCATTGCTTTTAATGCACAATACTCCCTTTTTATACTGGTTACGTGATCTTCAGAAAAAAGTTGTGACAGTAGTCTAATAAATGACTTAAATCAGTTGTGCCAAATTGTGCAAGTTCTTCTCGTGACAGATCTAAATTTTTGAAATCTAAGCAACTGAACCATTTTAGAGGTTCTTCCAAGAAATTCCGAAAATGTTGATCAATGTAAGATACTGCTGCATTTATTAAACTGTGCAGCTGTGTATCAGTCGTAAACTTTACTTCTGGACAGTTCCCTCTGAAAGTGAAAGGAACAATCTTGTCCTTACTGCCACGTTTTGAAATGGGAGAGTTCATGAATTTCTCTGCAGGATTACAGTATATTGGTTTAGAAATGATGTCATAAACTTTCCTGGTCTTGTTTTTAGCTCAGTCAACTGGAGTAAGCATGTATCAACCAATTGGGGGACTTCTAATATTAGTAGGTCATCCTTCTGAAATTCAAGTGATAAATTTTTCAATATTGGCAGAAAATCTTGAAGAATAAACAGTGATTTTACAAACTGTACTGCGTGTGCATCTCTTAGAAGTGCCTTTGCTTTGGCCCCATCATCACCAGCAGAGTTTGAGACATGTTCAAGATGTTGACTTGAACAGCATGAACTGAACGCGTGTTACTTGCAAGCCAACGCACTTGCTTTATTGCACTGAAATGAGCCAACTCGGTGTGTATGACATCTGCTATTTCCTGCAGTTCCCCAAGTTTCTTGGGGCTGTAGTGGTAAAATTTAAAAATTCCTTTCAAGGTGTTTTCTACTTTTTGAACAAAGGGATTTTTTTTCATGATGTCGAGAACTGCTAACTCCAGTTTGTGGGCTACGCAATGCATGGGTATTACAGTGGGAACATGTTCTCAGTTTTGCTATGGTGCCACCTGTGTGGCCTATCATCACACTGGCACCATCAAAGTTGGCACATCGAGAACTGGTCCAGGTCTGCTCACATCGTTAAGGTCCGCGAAAGAAAGATCAACAGACTCGAGTGCAGAGGTTATTGCTTTAAAAACTCCATCTGCGTGAGAATGTTTAAGAGGTACAGCTTTAATTAGTACGGTTGTAACTTTTTACTGCACCATCAACAAAACGAAGGAAGACATTTTCCCACTCTACAGTGCTTGCATCTGTACTGCCATCTGCAAGACAGTAGCAATTTGTATTTTGACAGTCTGGATCTGTGTTTTAGACATGACAGCTGCTATTAATTGAGAAGTCTCTGGCCCGTTTACCATTTACGTAATTGCTGCAGAGTTTAACCCCATTTTTTTCTTGCAATGTGCAAAGCCACTCCATATCTGAGAAAGGACGTAAATTTTTAGCCAAGGAATATGCGGTGTTAAATAAACGCCTCATTTTATTTTTGGTGACTTCCTCCATCTGAGAAATGCGTGATATACAGTATTGCAGTTTCAGATATGTTAAAATGGACTGCATTTTCACCAGTTTTGTGACTATGCTGGTTTGCACAAATTATATATGGATTTGATTTCTCATGGGCTCTCACGGACTCAGTTCTGAAATTATTTGAACCAGTGGCAAACACGTTCGTTTTTTTTGAATAAGCAGGAGTCGCAAGAGTGGGATATTTCTCACAGGCAGAGCAGTACATGACGTATTTTTGGTCATCATACCTTAACCAGGTAAACTGATTTAGCCAGTGATGCTGAAATGTTCAAGCCCTTTTTTTCAACATCATATTTTTTATCTTTACTTCTTTTCTCACCAGACTTTGTTTGTTGTTTCGTTTTCCTCATCTAAAATCAAAGGTCGCTTTCTGCTGCTGCTATAATTTTTCTCACTCATTTCAGAAATTGGTATGACCAAGTCAGATTGATCACCTGTTATGTCTACAAATACTACAGACCCAGACTGAGAATCATTGTTGTGGTTGTTTTCCTGACTAGGGTGGTAAGGACTCTGAGGGGGTGCTGGTTGGGACTGGCTTGACTGTAAAGAAGTCTCCGAGTCTGCATCTTTACTTTTTGTTCCTGAAGAAGATGAGATGGAAGATTGTTTTCCAGTCCAAAGGGAAAATAAAGTAGTTTACTTTGGCTTATTTTTTTGCATTTTTTACCTTCTAGTGCAATTGTAAAAAATATTGAAATATTGTTACACACAATAAAATTGTATTTTATATTTGTGTGTGTTGTGTAATATTTTACCTGAAGCTGTTGTGCTTAGAAGTTAGTGCTTATGCTTGGAACACTAGTACAAAAGGGCCTGTGGGCAGGACAACAGAGTAGGTGGGAGTAGGAGTGAGGGGGAGGTAGAGGTGGTGGTGGTCACCAAGTACTACTCTTCCGCAGTTGTTCACCCAAGTTCCTATACCGTCCTTCAGGGCAGGTTAGGTCTCTCACAGCCACTTACGCACACCTCCACCAAAAGAGTTTATTTTGTTTACCAACAAATGTTTTCCCCTTAGTTTGTATTAATTGCTTATTTCTATGAAGTCTGCAGTTGTTCCCCAAGTTCCTTCCTCTACCCTCTAGTGCAGCAGGTTTTATTTGTCTCACACTCCTTGGCCAAAGTAAGTAATATGCAAGTAGCTACACTAGGTGGTTTATTTGTTTTTTCTGTAGCACAAAATGGACCAAAAGTCCAGTTAGTTGTTGAAGTTCCTCAAGGCTCTACCCTCCCACTCTAGGGAGGTTGGGTTTCACACACAGCCACACAATGTCACACACACGTCCTTCAGCAAAGTAGGTAATATATAGGTAGCTAGGCTAAGGCTAGGTTTGTTTAGGGTTTTCTGTATCACAAAAATGTTTTCCCCTTCAGTATAGTTTATATCTAATCGTCCACAGGCGGGCGAGTTCCCCAAGTCCTCTACCTCTCAGCCCAAAGGCAGGGTATTAGGTCTCACAGCCACAGTGTCTCGCACACCTTCACCAAAGTAATAGTAATATATATAGGACTAGGTGGGTGGTTTATTTAGGTTTTCTGTGTATCACAAAAAATGTTTTCCCCTTCAGTATTTACGCAGGCGCAGTTGTTCCCCAATCCCCAAGTTCCTCTACCTCTCAGCCTGGGGCGCACCAGCGCAGGGTATTTGGTCTCACAGCCACATAGTGCCTCGCACTACTTCACCAGAGTAATAATAATAATATAGGTAGGTAACTACACTGGGTTTAATTTTTTGTGTAGCACAACAAAGATTTTCTCCTTCCTATAGTTTATTTTCTGCTAATCCCCAAGTCCCTCCTCTACCCTGGCTGTCAGGGCAGCAGGTTACACCTTCACCAAAGTAAGTAGGAGGTAGGGGTTAAGGGGTATAGGTAGCAGATGCCAGACTAGCAGCAGTAGCAGGCAGTTGGGTTGGTTTTCTGTAGCTAGCAAAAGAAGTTCCCAAGTTCCTCTACCTCTCAGCCTGAGGGCAGTTTATTTGGTCTCACAACCCCAGCTACACACAAACACTAGCTAGATTTAGGTACTTAAGTGTACTAGTTATTAGTCGCACCCCCCCAATTAGCAGAGTAAGTTAAGTTTAGTTGACTCTCAGACACAAACACATACACATACAGCCCTCTGATTCACTACTGCAGTGCTGCTGCCTGCTTGCCCGTTATTTTTTATTTATCTTCTCCTCTCCAAGTTTCTTAATTTTCTCAGCACTCCCTGAGTCTCCCTCCATGGAGTCCACGCTTGTCTTCCCCCTCCCACCGCCCAGTCTCTCAACTGATCCGCTACCCCCTCAGTGCCCTCTCGTATTTTTTATTAGTTCATTTAGTTGTAGTATGGTATTTAGTATGCGGCCCCTCAGGCAGTCGTTTCTCTCTGTCCCCACCGTGCAACCAACCCACCACAAGCTAGCAGCAAAAATGCCTCTGCTCTCTGCAAGTGTCGGTAGCGAAATGGCGCATTTTCCATCCCATGCCAGCTACCGACACTCCCAGCTCCTCCTCAAGATGCGTCTCCTCCAATAGCAAGGGACGGTCACGGCAAGCCTAGTATCAGTTCAATCGAGCTCTGCGCTCCGTAGTTAATAACCACGTCTTCATATCACCAGTGCTGCACTGCTCCCGCCCCCAGTTAGAGAGAGACAGTGCCCGCTAGCGCCTGTAACAGGGGTGCACATTCCAGACCAGTGCCGCATGACTACAGTTGTGGCTATCAGGTGACTGAGTCTCGGTGGGGGGGGTTGTTGTGCTGCTGAGAATGTCGCCGCTGCGCTGCTGCCACCTAGTGGCTAGGAAAAATGAAACAAATCAAAAAAAATAAAATAAAGATTTGGTAGTCTTTGGGACAAGCAGTGCACAGCAGACTGCTTGTTCCTGGTTAAAAAATAGTTGTCCAGAACGCGGGGCTATGGGATTTGTTAAGCCCTGCCAATAAGTGTGGATGAACAACATATACCACTCCTATAACTCCTGTTACAGGTGAGTAACCTGTATTTATAATAGTTGGTATAATTAAGGAGCACCTTGAGCATGGAAAAACATGTTATGAACTTTGAGGAATTGTGTGATCAAATACACTCTTCTTGGGCTGAAATTCAATTGTTGCTTCCACCTCCATTAAAGATGTAAGTGTAGATAAAATAAGTGTATTTTATATCTGATTTGTGTAAAAGAGTACATTTAGTTAAACGGATTCTACTGAAAAGTAAAATAACTTTGAATGCTGTCCGATAATCACCATTGAATACAAGAATTATTGGTAAAATGGGGGGGGTCTGGCAATATGTCATAAAGTGATGTACTGATATTGACACACTCATAAGGAAATTCAGTAAAATACTAATTGTAAAAAAAAGAAGGGGGGAGTAAATCTCCCCATTAAAAGAGGGTCTTACCATATTTAAAACAAAGGAGGTCAGCATAGTTTACCTCCAGGAGAGCCATCTGACAGAGCAAGAACACTTGGAACTGCGCTGAGACTAGGTGGGGCAGGTATACTCTGCCTCCTTTATGTCCCACTTCTTGGGGTAGCAATCCTATTATTTAAGAGGATCCTGTTTGAACCTAATCTGACTAGGTCAGATCTCTCAAGTAGATGGGTACTAGTGGAGGGGAAACTATAGAACTGTCCCGTGGTACTTCTTAAAAAAAAAAATATATATATATATATATATCAAATTTTGACAATTGTGAATTTTTTAGGGAATTGCTGTCCCAGCTGAGCTAACCATCTGGGTTGGTGCTATAGTGATGGGAGTTTATTCTGCTGTTAGACACCTATTTGGATCGTTATTCCCAGAGACCCTATCAACAAATAAAACCAGCACATTTGTTGAATTCAGACATTAAGGATTTGGGCTTGTACGATACATGATGTATTGTTAGCCCTAAAGTAAAACTGTTACTCTTGTGTGCACCAGTCTCAAACATGAATAGACTTATTTATGCCTCTGATGAGATATTAAAAGACACGAAGCACTATGAGTACCTCTCAGTTTTATTATTGAATCATGCGCCACTGAAACTGACCTAGTGCTTGGAACAGGAGTCTCCTACTAATGGGAAAATATGAAGATTAGATCCTGTCTTGTTGCAAAGGATGGATTTTTTTTAAACAAATTAGCCAGGAAATTAAGGAGTATTGGGATTTAATAAGAACTCGGTGATGGACATTGGGATTGTTTGGGATTCTCTGAAGGCTTTTATTCGTGGATGGGCTATTGTCTTTCCTGTAAAATTCATAACAAGGACAAATCCATTTGGAGAAACCCAGGTCAAAAAGGTAGAGGCAGCTTTCAGAACTAGTAGGGATCCAGTTCACTACCAAAAACTTATCCACTTGAAGGCTGAACACAGTAAAACACACATTAAATGGCTAGAAAGAACTCAGGGTTTTCATAGAGCCGTATTCTATAAGAGGGGTAATGTGGCAAGTTATTAGCAGACCAGTTAAAACAGGAAAATGTACAGTGCCACATAGCAGGCATACAATCTCCCCGAGGGCAAACTTAAATTGAATCCCAAAGACATCAGTGAAGAATTTGTCTCTTAATTTGCCAGCCTATGTAGTTAAGGTAACCCTGACCAGGTTCCTCAGATTGACCCCCAGATCTTTTATTCCAACTTGAAATTCCTCTCTGAGGAAGATGTGCAGGAGCTTTAAAGTCCTGTCACGAAACAGGAAGTGCTTAAGTGACTGGGGCAACTTATGGCTGGGAAAGCCCTCAGTCCTGGATGGACTCATGATAGATGTATATAAAAAAATTGGCCCCTGCATTCATAGGTCCTGCTTTTGGCACATTGCAGTCAGCCTTTAAAGAGGGGAAACTCATGGAATCCTCCTCCCAAGCCAGAATATCTGTGCTGCCCAAACCAAATAAATCCAGTGATTTTAGTTGTGTTGCACTGACCCATCTCCCTGTTAAATGCTGATTTTAAAATATATGCTAACATTTTGGCTAGCAGGTTGGAGAAGGTGCTACCCAAGTTAGTTCATGCAGACCAGACAGGGTTCGTGAAGGGACGGGGAGCTCCTGCAACCTTAGAACACTCCCATGCTGGCCTAGCGGTGCAGAGGGCTGAGGCACTAAGCCTCACTTCTCGCCGTGCCGGTGACCCGGGGTCGGGACCGATCTTGGGGCCGTCGGGAATCAGCCAGGGAGAGGAGTTGAGCATCAGAGGGCAACTCTACTTATTTGGGAGACACCAGTCCGGCATTCGCCTGACCACTACCAGTAGCTAGGGGTACAGGCAGCTGGAACTGCAGTGTGGGGGATGGAGGAGTGAGAGCCATCGACATCTTATGCACAGGAGTGTGTGTTGGCACATCTGGACGCCGCTGCATGTCCACATCTCCGATGGGGAGTAAAACGCAGAAAATGGCCAGTGGCAGGGCAAGATGATACTGACCCCTTGCAGACACCGCGCCCAGGTTACAGGGCCCTCTCCCAGAAACCGGATCCATTCCATTGGCAGGCGGGAGCTGAAGGACCCCTGCCACGGGAGCAGGCTATGGGGGAAGACTGGGATGGAGGTAAGTCCCTGGTACAGCGGGTGACGGGCCGGGGGGGGGGTCGGTGGAAGGAGCAGCCCTCCACCAGCAGGGGAGAAAAAGAGAAAGGAGAAAAAGAACAATCCTATGGGTGTTGGTGCGAGAAGAGGCAAACTCAGTGAACTGCTCGGGGTGGTCTCACTTGATGCAGAGAAAGGCTGTGACAGGACTGAGTGGAAACACCTCTGGTACACGATGCAGACCATGGGATTCAGACAGCAATTCTGTACTTGGGTACAGGCCATATATGCAAATTTCGTAGCTACTCTTAAGACAAATGCTTGTATCTCTGAACCTTTTACTTTGAGTGGGGGGGACCTGGCAGGGGTGTCTCCTATCCCCCCTTCCTCTTTGGTTTGGCTGTGGGACCCCTAGCTCAAGCATTTCAGGATTGCACAGATATATAATAAGGAGTTTCTTTGGGATAGGTGATGGTGAAAGTTTCCTTATATGTAGATGACTTTCTGGTTTGTATCACAGACCCAGAAAAGTCACTTCCTGTGCTACTATAGCGGATGCAAACATTCGGTGCCCTGGCAGGCTATAAGGTGAATCTTCTCCAAAAACTCTGGTTATGCCCCTTTGTGATTGTCACCATAATAATCTCCAGGATAGTCTTCCTCTATATTGGACCAGAGACAGCTTTAAATATTTACAGGTTAGCAAAATATATGCGGCAAATTATTCCCCCCCCCCTCCCCCCTGAATATCAACCTTTTGTGAAAGAAATGGTAAGATCTGCCATTGTCAACATTGGGTCACTTGCTTGTTCTTAAAATGGCCATCTTATCTGAGTTGCTCTACTTATTCCAGGTGTTACCTATGCCAATCCCAGATGTCTTCTTCAAAAAATGTAGAGCATTTACTTCCTCTTGGTTATGGTGTAATAAAACACCCAGGGTGAAAATGGGCCAGCTGACTCAGAGTATTGGGAAGAGTGGTCTTAACATTCTGCATTTTAGAAGCTATTATTGGGAAGCTCAGTTAGTAAGCATGAGACCGTGGCACAATACCCATTGCCAAAACACTGGTATACTGCTAGAAAAGGAGGTGGCCCAGACACCCAGGATGATTGACCTTTTATTTAGTATGACTCTCCACAACCTGAGCAGAGCCAGAGGGAACCAAGCACCAGAACATTTGCTCTAAATCTGACACAGGGTTAGTAAATTAAAGCAACATGAGGCTCAGTATATAGTCATTTCACCAATATGGGATAATCATTTTCATCCTGACTTTCTTAATGATCTCGGGTTCAAACTATGGTCATATCGGGGCATTTAGCGATGCCAGCGATGCACATTCAGGAATGTGTGCAGGGTGCCGGGAGCTGGCGGGAGGAGGATCGAGTGTCTAGGAGGACACTCTTCTCCTATGGAGAGGGAGGGTTGCTGGCTCTGCTGTTTCACTGCCACCTGAGTGACCACAGGAGGTAGTGCAGTCAGTAGCAGTCAGTGGGAGGGACAGACACAGGTGAGTGCCACGCATTGTGGCATGCATGCGCACCCCCACCCCCGATGCCAGCACCTGTGTGGGAAGGGACCCAGAACAAGAAAAAAGACAGGGTCCCAGCTAGATAACTACCAGCTGTCCACAGGCCCCGCACTGGTGACATGGCACTCCTCACTCCTCCATCTGGGACCTGATCTGGGCAGTGTGAGGCGAGGTCTGCGGCCCCCCCCCAGCCCGTAGCCCCTGGGTAGGAAGAAAGACGTGGAGAAAGGAGTGGATGGCAAGCCCACAAGATGCCAGGTGATGGAGCTGGAGGAGCCGGTAAGTGGGTCAGGACCAGAGGGGGGGAAAAATATCTGAGCATTTCACTCCTGGGGCACCTGTATTTAGAAGACAAGTTAAAGGTGTTTAGGGATTTAATTGACGCACGTAACATTCCTACTTCACACTTTTTCAGATGCTTAACAGTTAAGACGCTTCTTAGGGACTGCATTAGGCATAGAATTTAAATTGCAGGAACCCTGTGGCATAGCAGACCTTTCTTAGACAATGCACAGAATTCAAAAGGATTAGTCATGCAGCTCTACAGTACCTGTTGAGCTCTATGGCGGACACCAGTGATAAAAAACGCATTAAGTGGCAAGAAGACCTAGGTATAGAAATTAAAGGAGAGCGGTGGCAGGACATTCTTGAAAGGGGCTGGCACCTACCAATATAGGCAAAATATAAAGTAATCCAGTTTATGACAACTCATAGGGTATACTTTACCCCAGCGAGGCTGTCAGAATTTGCCTGTCATTACACTGGCACATGCCCATGGTGCACGCAAGGTGATGCAAATTTGGTACACATAATGTTTAACTGCCCCGGATTTGAACAATACTGACAGGGTACTCAATTAGCTTTAAGTTAAATCTTTGTTAAGCGGATTCAAGTTACATCTAGAACGATGCTATTAGAAGATGTAGTGAAGCCAGAGTATTTGCAGCCCAGACAGAGAAAGTTAATATTTTTAGCCATGGATATTCTCACCAACTGCAAACTGTTCCATCCTCCTACTTTTGACTACTGGAAAGGGGCCATGAGGGAGAACTTGAAGTTAGAAAAGTTAGTTTATGAGGTGAGAGACAGGATGTGCTGTTCATATATGAGAATGCTTGGGCCCCATTTGAACGGTATGAAATGAGTCACCCTTTGGGTGCTGCTGTATGAGGCCAAGGCATGTGTGGGAGGAATTGTAGGTCATCCCCCTGCAGGTCTTTCGAATAAAAATCCGTTTTCCATCTTAAAGTCTAGCCTGATAAAGGCAGAGAAAGGTTAAGAAAGGCAGTATGACTTCAGTGCTTTTTTTCTCTTTGTTTGATATGTTTTTTTTTGTTTGTTTTTTAGTATTGTTATTTTTGTGTAATTGATGTTATTCAGATACCTAAGCACTGTCATTTTGAAATGACCTCTTATAATGTTACTAAATGTTAGCTTTTGCAGACTCTTAATAAACTATATTTGAAAATAAAAAAGGAAAATGTAGGATGCTTTCAAAACAAACACATATACTGTAACAGTATGCTGGGGGTGAGAAAACATGATGTATGCCCAAATTTGTGATTGTAATAATGCACTTAATACATACTTTTTTGTCCCCATTATCACCTGTTCCTACTACCTGTTGTTATTTTATTCTAACTATCCCTATACTACACCTATTACCAGTTCTTATTTTGCCTACACAGTTGAAACTACTTAATGGGGATGTTCGCTTTGAGGGGACGATCCCCCAGGCGCTGATTAAGTGGCTATGCAACTGAATGCAAGTATCACAGCTTTAAAGGGGACATAGGAATCCCTTTAATGGGGACGATTTGTGGCTGTTTCCTCTGCTGTCCTTAGGTGCAGGAAATCAAATTTAAGCAGTACATACTGCATAAAAATAGTAACAAACTGCTACACAACATAGGCTGTGTCTCTTGCTGTTACCTGTGCACATTTATCGGTCCTGATGGAGTCTAAATGAGTGGATCTTCCCTTGGCAGACAAAGTGAAGGTTATTGAAGTGCTGCAGGAGCCAGGTGCATCAATATCCAAGGTTGCTAAACTCTGTACTGTTTTTAAACACTTTTTAACATTTTTTTCTCAGTAAAATAAAGTATCATTACCTAACTTGTGACATACAGCACAAAATCACAAAAGAGCTGAAATCAGTAAGTGCTGTATTAGTGTTAATGTATGTCTCTGTTTGTTCCTGATGCTCATTCACTCTGTTTGTCTCTGTACATTGCATTTTTTGGAACTTCTGTTATTAGAGACGCCTGCTTTAAAGGGACGAAGGCCCGTCCACAGAAGCATCCCCTTTAAGAGGCTTCAACTGTATTAGGTTCCTGTCAGAGATGCTGTCTTGTTCTCTCCATCCTTGTCACGAATTTGCAAATTGTTATCGCCAAATGTTGTTTCAATGTAGGTACCTTTGTGTAATATGCAACCTAAATGTATTCTGTTCATACTCTTTGTTCCCCCTCCCCCCAGGTTGCACCGGGAGACGAGCAACTTGTTCAGTGGGCTTCCGGGTGAAACATTTCAATAAATAAAAATAAAGTATAGTCCACCCTGTCTTTGTATGAAATAAGTTGCTCTTGGGCTACTCAGCTATTTGCAGATTGTGCAGTGTATATTTTATCAGTTTTATCTGCGATCTTGGTCTTTGTGTGACCATTAATATAGAAACATAGACAATGGCGGCAGAAAAAAGACCAGATGTCCATCCAGTCTACACAAGTTCCATATAATCCCTGGAACCTACTGTTCCTCCTGGGTACGAACCCTTCCCGTCATCTCTCTGTTCTCCTCCCTGGTCCTGTCACCCCTGGTAGCTACCATTCCTTTCATTACATCCCAGCCCTGCTTGAATCCCCTGTTTTTGCACCTATCACCTCAGCTGACAGACTGATCCAAGGGTTCCACCACCCTTTCCGTAAAATAGTATTTCCTCACATCCCTCCTGAACCTACCTCCTGTTAATTTCCATTCATGTCCATGTGACCGCAAATTGGTATTCAGGCTAAATAGTTCCCTGCAGTTCACTTTAATTCCTTTAAGGAACCTGAAGGTCTCTGTCATAGTCCCCTCTTTCTTCTGGTCTTCAATGAGTACATATTTAGTGCCATGAGGCACTCCTCGTAGGATCTGCCCTGCTGGCCCTGAATCAGTTTGTTACTCTGCGCTGCACTGTCTCCAACAATCCTCATCCTTTCTGAGGTGAGGACTCCAGAACTGGGTGCAGTACTCTAGGTGAGGCCTCACAAGGGATCTGTAGAGGGGAAGTATTACCTCTTTTCTTCTGCTATCAGCATTCCTCCCAATACATCCCAGCATTCTGTTAGCCTTGCTATAGGCCTAGTTGCACTGACTCAATTGCTCAAATGAGTTGCTAATGATAACTCCCAGATCCTGTTCCTCATGTGTAGTGCTTAAGTCTCCTGCCTCCCATCCAGTACTCTGTCTTGGGGATCTTTTTCCCTAGGTGCATTACCTTGCACTTTTTAGCATTGAATTTTAACTGCTAGACTTTTGACCACCCCTCTAGCTTTTGTAGGTCTCTCTGCATTTCCCTTATTCCCTCGACACTAACCACCCTCTCACATAGTTTTGTGTCATCAGTGAAGAGACATAACTTGCCCTGGAGTCCTTCTCCAGTGTCACTAATGAACATGTTGAAGAGGACCGGACCCAGAACTGATTCCTGTGGACCCCCACTCATAACCTCCCTCGCTTCTGATTTAACCCTATTGACCACCACCCTCTGCTGCCTCCCTTCTAGCCAGTCACCCACCCAGTTCACTATGGGTTAAGCTGCATCCAGGTCTTCTATCCTCTTGAGCAGTTGTTTGAGGTACTGAGTCAAAAGCCTTGCTGAAGCAAAGCGGAGCAGATCCACACCGTGGCCCTTGCCTAATTCCTTTGTTGCCCAGTCAAAGAAAACTATCAGGTTAGTCTGACAAGATCTTCCTGCCACGAAACGATGCCTGTTGCTCTCCAGGTAGTCTATGAGGTCCTCTTTGATCAGTGACTTCATCAACTTCCCTCCGACAGAGGTCAGACTAACGGGCCTATAGTTATCTGGCTGCTCCCTATCCCCTCCCCCCTTAATGAAGCGGCACATCTGCCACCTTCCAATCCCTTGGAACTTCCCTAGACCTAAGTGAGCTGTTGACCAGACATACCAGTGGTTCAGCCAGCTCCACTGCTAATTCCCTGAGTATCCTCAGATGCAACCCATCTGGTCACAGGGCCTTATCTATCTTAAGGGCAGCCAGCCCTTTTAGAACCCTTTCACTAGTGAACAATGTCTGTCTCATTTCCAGGATTCCCTCAATGGCCGCTTTGATACCACTCTCTTGCATGGACCCTCTGTCCTCCTTAATGAAAACTGAGCAAAAGTAGTCATTTAGGATGGCGGTCTTTTGCCCATCCTCCTCTATCACCCTATCCCCCCCCTTAACTAGCCTTATGATTTCCCCCACCTTTTTTCATATATCTGAAAAACTGTTTTTCTCCGTTCCTGACATCCTCTGCGATACACAGCTCTGTGTCTGTTTGGCCTCCTTAACGGCCCTCTTTGCCTCCCTGTTTTTCTGTAGATAATCCTTCCACTCTACCTCCCCCTGCTTTTCCTTGTATCTATAGAAGGCCTTTTTGGCTCTTACCGCTTCCCTGACCCTTTTGTATTTTCTTGAAACTTGGCTTCCCAGCCATATGCCCTTTGGGGTAACCCTTGCCTCAGTGTTTACGCACAGAGGTTCTTTGTCTTTTAAATGGTTTTTTATTTTAATGGGTTCACCACGATATATCCCAGGCACAGTGCCTTAGGGGTAGCTGGTCCATTTCACTGGGGTGTCAAACAGATGAGGCATACTGATGAGTCCTGGTAGGATGAAACACGTGTCTATGTTTTCTGTTAGCACCTTTGCAGACTGTGTGAGGAGGCCTTTTGGCACCATGCAATTCTGTAAGTTGGACCAACATAACATCCTGTGGTGATTTGCATATGCAGCCCATGATGCTTTGCATTGTGGGGGCATGTGTGATTTTGTATTTTCTTGAAACTTGGCCCAGCCAAATGCCCTTTAGGTAACCCTTGCCTCAGTGTTCACGCACAGAGGTTCTTTGTCTTTAAATGTTTTTATTTTAATGGGTTCACCACGATATATCCCAGGCACAGTGCCTTAGGGGTAGCTGGTCCATTTCACTGGGGTGTCAAACAGACGAGGCATACTGATGAGTCCTGGTAGGACGAAATACGTGTCTATGTCTTCTGTTAGCACCCTTTGCAAACTGTGTGAGAGGCCTTTTGGCACCATGCAGTTCTGCTTAAAGTTGGACCAGCATAACATCCTGTGGTGATTTGCATATGTAGCCCATGATGCTTTGCATTGTGGGGGCATGTGTGATTTTGTATTTTCTTGAAACTTGGCTTCCCAGCCAAATGCCCTTTGGGGTAACCCTTGCCTCAGTGTTTACGCACAGAGGTTCTTTGTCTTTTAAATGTTTTTTTATTTTAATGGGTTCACCACGATATATCCCAGGCACAGTGCCTTAGGGGTAGCTGGTCCATTTCACTGGGGTGTCAAACAGGCAGAGGCATACTGATGAGTCCTGGTAGGATAAACACGTGTCTATGTCTTTTGTTAGCACCCTTTGCAAACTGTGTGAGAGGCCTTTTGGCACCATGCAATTCTGCTTAAAGTTGGACCAGCATAACATCCTGTGGTGATTTGCATATGCAGCCCATGATGCTTTGCATTGTGGGGTCATGTGTGATTTTGTATTTCTTGAAACTTGGCTTCCCAGCCAAATGCCCTTTGGGGTAACCCTTGCCTCAGTGTTTACGCACAGAGGTTCTTTGTCTTTCCCTGACCCTTGCTGAGAAACATAGCGGTCTCTCAAACCTGTTTTTCTTTGTTACCGTGCTTATACATACTTTAGATGCCTCAAGGATGGCCCCCTTAATTATCCCCCATCTCTCTTCCACCCCACCTATGTCCTGCACCCCTATTAACTTATTCTTCTGACCAGTTCCCTCACTTTATTAAAGTCAGCCCTTCTAAAGTCAAGGACTTCAGCTCTTGTTTGTGGCTTGCTGGCCCTGAGGGCCAATTCAAACCAGACAGAGTTATGGCCACTGTTCCCCAGTGGCTCCCCTATTCCCAGCACTCCCACCATCTCTGAGTTGGTGAGCACCACATCAGGGACTGCAGTCTGCTTGGTGGGTTCTTTAACTAGCTGCACCAGAAGACACCCTTGGAAGGCATCCAGCAGGGTCTGACTCCTGGCGCTCTTGGCCACCGGGACCTCCCAGTTGATGTCTGGCAGGTTCAGTTCTCCTACCTCCACCATTTCCCCCTTTGTTTACCCCTCCTTTAAGTTCCTGTATGAGTTCTCTGTCTGTTTCCTCCCCTTGCCCTGGAGACCTATATGTCACCCCCGAGTGTACTTTCCTGCCTGAGGCTGCCATGAGTTGCACCCATACTGACTCAGCCTCACTGCTGCTACCGCTAGTGCACCCATCTTCTACCACCTTGATGCCTTGCTTGACAAAAAGGGCAACTCCTCCCCCTCTACCAGTTCCTCTCTCCCTCCTGAACAGTGAATACCCAGGGGCTGTCATCTCCCAGTCATTATTATTTGTGGCCCACGTTTCCTGATGACCACAAGGCCCACCTCAGTGTCTGCTTTCAGTGCCTGGTACTAACTGAGTTTGTTACCTAGGCTCCTGACATTAAGGCATACCCCCTTCCATCTGACCCCTGCTCTTACTTTGCTACTGTGCTTCTGTTTTCAGTGTTTTCTCCCATCCTTGTTGGGGCTTTTGCCCTTTGTTTTATCTATCACTGCTGCCCGTTCACTTGGTCCTGTAAACACTGCTGCTATCTTTGTACCCGTCTTTGTTGCTCGAGTCCCCTGGATGTGATGGAGTACTATCTAGGATCACAGAATATACCGCGTTACTTGTTTGTTATGGTGCACCATGTTTTTCCCCTTTCCCCGGTTCACACCTGGAAACGAGCTTTGGCCTAACGTGCCTCTCTTGGTTACCAGTTTTTCAATAAATAAATACATAAATAATTGTGTAACATAGAAACATAGACTGTGATGGCAGAAAAAGACCAGAGTTCCCTGTCTGCAACTGAATGATATTGGAATGGGCATTTAATAGTGGTTGGTTGAGGAGTGTATGGATCAGTGAATTGGAAGCCAAATGTATTCAACAGGAGACACCTACAGTTCCAGTATTTTATGTGTCACGAGAGGAAAGAGTCCATTTTATATTGAGTTCATATATGATTTCGTAGTCCTTTATTTGTGAGTCTATACTGCTGTTGTTGTCCCTACTGCCAACCAGATGTTCTGCTCTGCTGTCTTACGCATTGTTGGATATGTCATTCGCTTGGGTAAGAAAAGGAAACTTTAAAAAATACACAGTAACAAGATACTGAACTTTAACATGAACTGTGTCTGTCATTCATTCTAGGTTATTAATACAAATGTGCTCTTTCGGCTCTAGGGTAAGATCATAAGGATCTAATAGATCTTAGCTTTGCTTATGGTATTTCTCCCACTTTCCCCATTTATCCACATATTTTTCTATAGTAAGTCTAAACTCTGCTGTTATTCTCTCCATGTCCGCTAGCTGTTGCACTTTAGCTTGCCACTCTGTGAGGGTTGGTATGGTAGCAGATAATTACCTTCGCTGCCATGAGACAGTGCGCATGACAAACTTCTCTCCCTATCTCTGTCGTTTCAGCACTCGGGGGGTGGGGAACTAGGCCCAACACCATTACTTCATATTGAAAGGGAATAGTTATACCCCAAATAGTCTCCATTTCTATATGTATCCATTTTCACTATTCTTGAATCGGGGGCAACCCTAAAATGTGTGGAAGTAGGTCCCTATCTCCTGACACCCACTCCAGCATGTGATAGAGTTGTTCACACTAAAATCTGCTTTAATCGTGGAGGTGTGGAAGAATCTTAGAAGAATTTTCCATTGATATTCCCACCATCCAGGGGATGTGATAACTTTCCACCCTCTTCCCAGAATCTGGGTTCAGTCTGTATCTGAGATGGGGTGGTCTGCCTCTGCCTCCCAGTTCTGTTTGATCTTGTCTATAGTGTGACCATCTGTTGCCTGGAGTGTGCAGTACAGGATAGAAATTGACCTCCCAGTGTCTTTTAGTCTGACTGCCCCCCCAGAGACAGTTTTCTGGTTTAGATAGTTCTCGTGGCAACAGTATTTTGTTGTCCCTAGCTAGGATATAGTGCCTTACTTACAGGAATCTGTAGTGGTCGCTGTTAGGAATGTTAAACTTTTAAGTCCGCAAAGGAAAGGCAGACCCCTCCTGATAGAAATTGGGGAAAACGTAGTGAGTCTCAGCTGATTCCAGTGGCAAAAACCTAGATCCAGCCCTCCCCATGGAAAGTCTGGGTTCCCTGTAATTACTATGTGTGGACTTACGCCCTCTGCTGTCTGGGTGAGTTAGGGAAGCTATTGTAACTCTTTCACAGATGCTCTGGTTCAAGAGTTACTAATGCTTTGCACCCACTGGTTAATGCAGTGCATAAAAGGTAGGGTATAAAGACATCCCTCAAAAGTTTTTCTGTTATCTAACATATACCAGCCCATGTAAATTTTTTGCATAGCCATGAAGATCAGCTGCACTGATTGGGCTGCCAAATAATTAGGGAGCCTCATGCACCCCCCCCCCCCGGGTAGGGTCAGTGTGTGCAGCCCGACTCAAATCCTGTGCCCCTGCCACAGAAATTCAAGCCTGAGTGTGTGACAAGGTGCCCATGTCAGCTAATTTATGTAGGTCGCTCGGTGCGCCAGCATAAACAGTGCATAGAGAAACATATTCGAACTGTGCTAAATGGTATACAAGATAACCCACCTGGTGTCCTCTGTGCTCTGAAATGCAGTGGATGCCTACATGATGTTTAATTTATGGACATGGAGGCAGGGAAGTCTACTCAGCGCGAGGAAGAGACCGCTCACGCCTTTTCTTTCAAGAAGCGACAAGGTGGATTTTTAAATTGGCTGCTGTTTGTTCTGGCAGATCGAACAAGAATTAGATTTGGACCCCTTTCTTGTGGACCCTTCCCTTAGAACTCATGGAAACAACTGGAATATGGTATTCTTAGCAATGTACAGTATGCCCCTAATCCCGACCTAAAATGTGAATTAAATTGTGTGCCTGACTTCCTAACCTCCGTTGGTATTGCCATTGGCTCCAGACAATAAGTAATTACTGTTAAATTTTAATATTTACTTATTCCATTCTCTGTTTGTTTCACTACATTGTTTATTTAATATGATCTTCCCCTGCTTCTGGCTGGCTTATTCACCTTTTGTATGACACAGTCCCTTAATATATGGGTAACTTAAAATTTAGCTCCATCACTGGCAAAGGACAGCTCTGTTACCCATTTGGTATAGTAACATGTTAAAATGCAGTCATTCTGGACTAGCTGTGCAATAGTCCTTCTGCTCTTTGCCTGGCCCCCTCTCCTTCCTTCTCCAGTGGGTTAGTGTTTTTTTTCTCAGAATCCTTAATTATGGATGTGTAGTACTTTTTATTCAAACTGACACATAAGCCTGTGTTGGTATT
Organism: Neoceratodus forsteri; assembly: GCA_016271365.2. Taxonomy (NCBI): domain Eukaryota; kingdom Metazoa; phylum Chordata; order Ceratodontiformes; family Ceratodontidae; genus Neoceratodus; species Neoceratodus forsteri. The sequence continues at coordinate 199,458,906 of CM028132.1, read as the reverse complement.
GTTTGGTATAATATATATAAACACCCATGATTGTACTAGCCTCAGGATGGAGGCTCAGTTACAGCCCTTTCCAACATTTGTGCCCCATCCCCCTTTTTAATTTGTGTGATTTTTCTATTTCAGAAGCATTTTTCAGTTAAATCTCTTCATGAGCATTAATTGCATGACTTACAATTGCTTCTGCAATATTACACATTACTATTTTGCTTACGTGGCTTCACACAGGATGTATAAGGTGTTGCGTGCTGTGGTAACTCCGTTCCCTGAAAAAGTATAGCCTTGAAGTGCTAAAAAGTGGTGCTCGCTATATTCCAGTCTTTGTTATTGACCATAAAATAACAAGCAGTTTAGCATCAGTAACTTGCACTGGGGTTTTTGATTTTCTGTCTGAGTTGAATGCTTTGGCTTTCTGCCTTTTACTACTACATATTTGCCAACAGAATTTCATTTTTTTTTCTTGAAGCCTTGAATTTTGTATGTTTATACCATCTATAGCAAATTGCACCTATGCAGTGATTTGTACTTTTGCACTTTATTTTAGTTGCACTGAATTTACTGGATTTTGTCAGACAAAAGAGGGCTAGTACAGCCCATCGAGATTGTCCCCCCACACAAGTGGGTATGTATTAACAGCTTCTACCATTTCTCCATTTAGTCATTAATACATATGTATCTAGGCCCTTTTTAAAACCCTCAAAAGTGCTGTTGTCGACCAAATCTTGGGGCAGTTTATTCCAGTATTTTATGGTGCGAACCGTAAAATAATTGTCTCTTTTTGATGTATTTGCCCATGGTACTATAAGTTGTTTGTCATGGGAACATAAGTGGTTACCCCTTGGATTTAATTTGAGCCTACATAGGGAGTTTAGATCTGGAGAGTTGAAGATTTTGTACAGTAGTAAAATGTCACGACGCTGCCTTCTCTCCTGAAGTGAAAAGAGAACGGGTCTCATTCAGTCTTTCATTGTAAGGTTTATTTGTTAGATGAGGTATCATTTTAGTGATGCGTTTCTGGACCCTTTCGAGTAAAGATTCAGGGCATGGAGGGGAAGCCTTATGAGGAGAGACTGGATGAGCTTGGGCTTTACTCACTGGAGGAGAGGAGGGACAGGGGAGATATGATAGAGGTTTTCAAATATCTAAAAGGAATAAACGGGAGTGGAGCCTAGGAGCTTTTTAAGCTAAAGGTGGGGGGGGGGACCAGGGGCCATGAGTGGAAACTGCAGGGGGGAAACTACAGAGGGGAATGTAGGAATCATTTTTTCACTGAGAGGGTGGTGGAGCCGTGGAATGCATTGCCTGGGAGGCTGGTGGAGAAGGGCACAGTGGAGGGATTCAAGAAGGGGTGGGACAGGTACAAGGGCAGGGTTTTAAATAATTGATTAGCAGTTTTTTTCTTGGGACAATGCTAACTGTACAGAAAGTACTTATATAGGTTTTCTAGAAGTGTTATGTTTGTTAAACACAGTGAGGCAAGTGTTATGCATTTTCACAATGTTTTAGCACTTTTATGAGCAAAACGCTAATCAATTTTTGGAGTTAAATAAATCCCGGAAGGGGAAACTGAAACTAAAGAAGATCCTATTGGGAGCTGGCGGGTGGTAAGGCGAGCAGCCATTAGGTTGCTGGCTTTCGAGCAGACAAGACAGACCATTTGGCCTATTCTGCTGGCTTTTTAGTATGTTAGTATGTAATACAATATCCCCTTTCAAATACAGGTTCCAAAAAGGGGAGCCATAATCCAGGTAAGGTCTTGCATAGCTTCTATATAGGGGAATCGGGCACTGTTCTGACCATGAAACAAAGGATTGTTTTATCCTTTTTATCAGTCCTTTAGCTTTTTTAGTAATAGTTCGACAATGGCTAGAAGCTGTAAAGTAGTTATTTATCACAATGCCGAGATCTTTCAGATTCCGCAATTTGGATGTGGGCATTATTTAGTTGGTATGTGTAGTTGGGGTTGTTTTTCCCATAATGCATAACCACACATTTGTTCAAATGTAAGGACAACCCGTTCCTTATAGCTCATTATTCTATTGTTAATGAGTCATTGACAATGTTTAGCTGTTTAAGGAATGTATTGACCTCCCAGTTTAGTGTTGTTGGTAAATTTATTTATGCAGCTGTTTGTTCATATCGCTGACAAAAATTCCAAACAGTGTGGGTCCCAGGACTGACCCCGGGGGATCCCACTGCTGAAACATCCCTCTTCAAATAGGTAACCATTTATTCTGACTTGTTGTTTCCAGTTTTTTTAATCCAATTATTTAACCAGGAGTGGCACACTAAGCTGAAAGCTTGTTTGCAGGTGTGACCTGAGAGCACAGGGAAGTTAACTGACTTGCTCAGGGTCACACAGTATCCAAGTGGGGGCTATGGGATTCAAACCCAGGTCTCCAGATTTGCAGCCCAGAGCCTTAAACCACTGTGCTATACTGCCTCCCAGCAAACAGTCTTGTATCCATTTGACTAAGGTTTGTGAAAAGCCTAAATTGAGTAGTTTATAGATCAGTGTGTGATGAGGGAAAGTATTGAAGGCCTTTCGGAAATCTAAACTCAGGAATAAATACAAATGCAAAAGTTTTTTAATTCACTGCTAGACCCGAACCTCTTTGGGCATAGCAGTGAATAAAACTTTTGCATTTATTCCTGAGTTTATTTTTCCTTGCTCGAGTGCTCCTACAGTGACTTTGTTGATTTGTGGACTGGCTGCCCACATCTGTAGCGCCGGCTCTTTTTGTCAGCATCGTGGCAGTATTTTCGGAAGTTTGGAACTCTTTCGGAAATCTAGCAGGATAACATTGTAGAGTTTGTTGTTGTCTATACTGTTGCTTGCATTGTCATACAATGTCACCAAGTTAGTAGTGGTGGAAAAGTTATTTTTGAACCCATGCTGTTGTATGTTATTTAGACCAAGGTTAATCACTTTAGAGTCCAATTGTAATTTTATTAATTTCTCTCTAATTTTACAGCAGATTGGTGAGACTGATCTGTCGATAATTTTCCACTGAGCTTTTGTTGCCCTCTTTGAAGATTGGGATAACAGTTGCTGTGCGCCAGTCATCTGGCACTTCCCCTAATCAAGCGACATGTTGAATATAATAAGTGGGTGTTCAAGTTAAAACAGTCACGGCACTCACCAAGACACAGGAAAAAATCCGGAGCCAGATATCTTCTTGGTAAAAATCATTACCTTCATTTATTAAGCCTTATACATCACAACTGGACCAATGGTCTAAGGAGAGCCATATAAAGAAAAGATCTGACGTTTCAACTCGGTGAATCTTTATCAAAGACGCTGCCCCCTATATTTACCAAGAAGTTATCTGGCTCCGGATTTTTTCCTGTTTCTTGGTGAGTGCCGTGATTGTTCTTTCTTATAGTGCATTGCTGTCACAGAGCACCCCAACTCACCCTGGTGCTGCTTTCTTCTGTCTAGTAAAATGGGTAGGCAAGTTGTTCAGCCATGTCCCTTAGGAACCGGGGGGGGAATATTATCAGGCCCTGGACTGGAGTTTATTTTTATTTCGCCCACTGTTTTTAAAACTTAATTCACTGAAAAATCAGTTTTTCACAGGCGTTTCCTGTGAGTGTATTGTTTATATCATCCTCACTTGAAAAAACTGAACAGAAATAGGAATTAAAGTGGTTAGTTGTTTTGGCATCATCAGTAATAGTGACTCCATTATGAGAACAAAGCCAATGATCCTGGCTGAATTTGGATTGCAGTTTATATAAGAAAATAGAAATCTAGTTTCAAACAACATGAAGTCTTGCTGTATTCTGACAATTGCAGTAATTCCGAACCTTTGAACTGCCTCAGAGAACTGAGGATAAATTTTCCATGCAGCGCATGGAACGCTGAGCTTGAGCTCGGTTGAAGTCTTTGTCCGGCGTGTTGTGAACCGAGACCGTCAGATTCTTTACTCCGCCTCACTGAACGGTCGCTGCGGAGATATCTCCTTCAGCTTGGTTCGAAGTCGGTTAAAGTTTTCAGTTTTTCGTTGTTTTAAACAGAAAAAAAGTATCCGCATAGTCGGTTCAGTCTCTGTCTGTGGTGCTGTGAGTACTAGATAGGAATTGTTCTATTTTTCTGTGTGGAACTTGTAAAAGTGCAGTGGTTCGGCTGAACCGACCATTTGATTGTGAATTTTGCTATGTTTAGTGTGTGGTTACGGTTCTTATCGGTTCTAAAAAAAAAACATGTTTTAACCGGACTTTCCTATACCGTGACACGGTTAAGACTGATAAGTCTTGCCCTGTTGATTGCCGAAAAAGGGTAAGTTTGCTTAGGTTGGCCATGTCTGAGAAATCCAAGGAAAAAAAACCGGGCCTATTGGGTTTCAACACTGCAGTGAATGTGGGGAGGTCTTTGCCAAGGCCGATACCCACACCACCTGTGTTTGTCTGAGGTTTGACCACCTTGATTCAGACTGCCAAATATGTAAAAATTTGCCCAAATCTACCCTTGGAGAAGAGATTAGGTAGACTGAGGGAAAAGGAGGCCGAGAAGTTGGCTGACCCGGATGGACAGCCCGGTTCGGTTTTGACCGAACCAGAAGGAGTGACCTCTAACCAGGGCGATACTTCTTCAGGCAAAAGGAGAGCCGATTCTGAGGGATCGGTTCCGACAAAAAGAAAGCGCAAAGATAAATCGACCGGTTCGGATCCAGAGGTTCATGGTCCGACTGCCGAAGAGATAGCCAGGGCGATTCAGATTGTGGAATCGCTCCGTCCGGTTCCGACCGATCCGGCTCCTTCTGGTAGGGGTTCGGTTCAGTTGGCTCCCCGGTTCAAGAGTATACCCTTGAAGATTTTTATGAACCAGAGTTTGAAGAGGAAGGGGAATTTGAGGATTATGATTTAAGTGAAGGTCTGGATGTGCCTGTGGAACCGGACATCTCCCCAGACAGACCATCAGGTGTTTCCTCTCCTAGGCTTTCTGAGTCCCCTTCCCACTTTATGTTTTACAGAAAAGTGGCTGAAACCTTCCAGCTTCCTATGGAGGAGGCTGTGGAAGATCAAGAAGAGCCTGATTATGTAGAGATGATGGATATCCCAGAGTCCAGGAGACTGTCTATTCCCCTCCATAAATCTTTTGGGAAACGGACACAAAAAATCTTAGTCTCCTAACACTATACCTCCTGTGGATAGAAGAATGGACAAGAGGTATACACTTTCAGGCTCAGACATGGAATTCTTATATCAGCAATGCAGCCATGTTGGGGTAGTGCAGGCTGCAGCCTATGACAAGGCAAATATTCCCTTGGCTTCACACCCCCCTGACAAGGACTCCAGGAAGATTGATGCCATGGCAAAGAAGCAGTACATGGCATCTTCTTTGGGACTCAGGCAGGCGAATTACATGGCCTGTACAGCCAGGTAGCAGAAGTTCAGGTGGGACACTGTACTGGCACTGGCTAAACAGGCCTCCCCCCAGCTAGCCAAGGAGCTGGAGGTGGTGGCTGCAGATGGGATTGAGGCATCTAAGCTTCAGTTTCATGCTGCTGTGGACTCTAATGATGTTTCATCAAGAGTCATGGCTACATCTTGGCTCTTTGGAGGATGGCTTGGCTCAGATGTACTAGCCTCTCGCAGGACACCCAGGCTAAGGCTATGGATTTTCCTGTAGTGGGTAATTCTCTGTTTGGGGAGCAGACAGAGAATTACATGAAGAAAATGGATGAGTATAGGACTACTTAAAGGAGTGCTCAGGGCAAGGAAAGGCAGGCAACTCCTCAAAGGCAGCAGTATAGGGGCAGGAGCAGGCCTTTTCAAAGGCCTTTTTACCAAGCACAGGCCTCTTCTTCCTTTTTGCAGAGGGGGTTCTTCAGAGGGAGAGGCAGAAGGGGGATGAGCAGGCCTGCATCCACCCCTCAGCCTAAAGCACCTGCCAAGCTGACATCCTGATAGGTCTGACCGGGTCGACTCTCCTATTCCAGTAGTGGGCAGGCTGGCTTACTTTGTCCAGGACCGAATGTCTATTACATCAGACAAGTGGGTCCTGGAAGTAGTAAGCCAGGGACTGGTTCTCAGCTTCAGAAAATTTCCAAAGATGAGAGCCAGATCTTTTCCACCTGCAAATCTTTCGGAAACCCTTGCCCTAGAGGCAGAGGTTTCTTCTCTCCTAGCTTTAAGAGCTATAGAGAGAGTACCTACCCTACACTGGGGCAAAGGACTGTACACCAGGTACTTCCTGACCCTCCAAATGACAGGGGAGTGGCGACCCATCCTGGACCTAAGATATCTGAACAAACATCTTTCAAAACCAAAGTTCAAGATGATAACTCTGGGAATAATCCTTCCCTCTCTAAGGCCAGGGGACTGGCTAGCCTCCCTCGACCTCAAAGATGCCTACTTTCACATTACCATCAGGTGCTCCCACAGAAAGTACCTCAGGTTCGAGTTGCCCTCAGGCCACTATCAGTTCAGAGCAATGCCCTTTGGCCCTAACCTCAGCCCCAAGGGTTTTCACAAAGTGCCTGGCAGTAGTAGTTGCCTTTCTAAGAAGGCAAAAGATTTCCATATTTCCTTATCTGGACGATTGGCTATTAGCGGGTAAGTCTCTAGACCAAGTCAAGTCTCACCTGCAAGTGACCCAGCAAGTGCTCACTTCCTAGGATTACTTCTCAACCTTCCCAAGTCAGTTCTCGAACCAGTCCAGCTCCTTACCTTTATAGGGGCAGAACTGGACACACTCGGAGCAAGAGCCTTTCTTCCTCTAGAAAGGGCAAGGGCTCTTATGGAACTAGCTTCTTCCTTCAGCCTTCGGGTATCTCGACCAGCAAGGCATTTCCTCCAGCTCTTGGGCCACATGGCAGCTTCAACAGCAGTGGTCCAAGGGGGCAAGATTCCAGATGAGGGATATTCGGTTCCACCTGAGAGCTTTCTGGTCTCAGTGAAAAGACTCCCTTACCAAACTGATTCCAGTGACTCTGACCTTGATCCAGGCCCTCCAGTGGTGGCAGGATCAGGACAATTTAAGACAAGGTGTTCCTTTTGTTACTCAGCCTTGTTCAGTAGTCCTTACAACGGATGCTTCTCTTCTGGGCAGAGGAGCCCACCTGGGGTCCCTTACTGCCCATGGCCTGTGGTCCCCCCAAGAATCCCTTCTCCACATCAATCTTCTAGAGCTCAGGGCAGTTTTTCTAGCTCTAAAAGCGTTCTCACAGTCAGTTCAGAACAAGATAGTTAAAGTCAGAACAGACAACACTACTACCATGTGGTACATCAACAAGCAGGGAGGCACTCAGTTCACAACCTTGTGCACAGAAGCCATGGAGTTGTGGTCCCTGGTTTATTCCCTTCAAACCTCTCTTGTAGCAGTTCACCTTCCAGGCAAGGATAATGTGCTAGCAGATGCACTGAGCAGGATTTCTCAGGGCCATCACGAGTGGTCCCTGGACCCTCAGGTTTTGAAAGTGATTTTTTCAAGGTGGGGCACTCCGGAGATAGATCTCTTTGTATCCCCAGATAATCACCAACTCCCTCTCTTTTGTTGCAGACCTCCAGTCTTGGGCTCAGTCCCCCTGGACGCCCTGATTCTAAATTGGGAAGGGAAGTTTCTGTATGCCTTTCCCCCCTTCCCACTCCTGTTCAAAGTTTTAGTCAAAATAAGGTCTCAACCTTGCAAGGTGATTCTGGTTGCTCTAGATTGGGCCAGACAGCCCTGGTACCCCCTGTTGATGTCCCTAGCAGTCCATCTTCCCGTCTCTTCCCAGTAATTACAACCTGTTAACATCCTCTCAGGGGAGGATTTGGTACTCCAATGTTCAGTCTCAAGGCATGGCTCTTGAAGAGTTAGAGTTTACAGATCTGCATCCTTCCCAAGGGGTTCTGGACATCCTCAAGTCTTCTCGAAAGCCCTCCACCAGAAAGACTTACAACTCCAAATGGGAAAGATTCAGCATTTGGTGTTCTAAGAAGAATATTTTTCCAGACATTGCTGAATTGCCTACGGTTCTGGATTACATGGTCCGTCTTAATGGCCTAGGCCTCAGACCAGCTACTCTCAAGGTACACTTGTCAGCTGTTTCTGCATTTTTGTCTGTGAGGAAGCCTTCCTCACTATCTTCCCATCCTGTGTTCTGTAAATTTTTTTAAAGGATTTTTTCACACCAATTCCCCTTTTAGAGACCCTGCCCCTGCCTGGGATTTGAATGTTTCCATTGCTCAGCTTATGCAACCCCCCTTTGAGCCTACGTTTTCAGCAGAGCTTAAGTACTTAACTTGGAAAACTGTGTTCTTGGTAGCCATTACCTCTGCCAGGCGTATCAGTGGATTGCAAGCCCTGTCAGTGGAACCTGATTTTATCTCCTTTCATAGGGATAAAGTGGTCCTTAGAACCAATAGAAGGTTCTTGCCCAAAGTGGTTTCAGACTTTCAGTTATTTGCATAATCTTTTTATTAGTTTCTCTTTTCATATTACAGCAAAGAAAAAGTATACATCACCATCAGCATATACTAGTCTTGTGCATACTTTACAAACTTTTCCTACTCCATCAACCTAACATCGTCAGTTACTTTAAGTACCTTTCTTATAAACCTAATACACCTTAAGTGTATATCTCTGTATTTTATACTTAGGGTATAGGTCCTAATGGTGATATGGTAAAGGAAGAAACATAGGTAAGAGAGAAAGAGAGAATCTGTAAGATAGAAATAGAAGAGAAATTAAGAGATTCCCCCACCCACCCCACCCTCTTACTTCCCCTCCGTCCCACCGTTCCTTCCCCCACCCCCCCAGCTAATCAGTATTCACTTCATTCCATATATATATCTACTCGTCTTATCTTTATCCACATCTTATTATCTCTTGCTCCAATGGCTGCATGGAGTCTAGATAGGGTGCCCATATAGTCACAAACTGGTTTTCTCTTCCCCTCGCCTTATACATAGATACATAGACAGTGTCGGCAGATAAGGGCCTATGGCCCACCCAGTCTGCCCATTTAAGTTTGTAAGTTCAGTTTATGTTTTCCAGGAAGTCTGTTGCCCCTTACCCCTGACCTCCAGAATTCCTTTATGTCTATCCCATGCATTCTTAAATCCCGTGATTGTTTCAGCTCCCACCACTTCTTCTGGCAGGGTGTTCCACTTGTCCACCACCGTTCTGTAAAAATTCTTTCTCACGTTTCCTCTGAATCGTCCTCCCTCCAACTTCATCCCATGCCCTCTAGTCCTGGAACATCTTTTACGCTTAAAAATAGTGCATTCCTGCACCCTGTTCCTCCCTGTAAGATACTTGTATGTCTCTATCATAGCCCCTCTCTCCCTCCTCTCCTCCAGGGAGTACATGTTCAGTGCCTTCAAGCTGTCCTCGTAGGACTTGTGATGCAATCCATGCACCATCTTTGTTGCCCTCCTCTGAACCTTCTCTACCCTGTCTATGTCCTTACGTAGGTCAAGCGTTATACGTCAAGCTTTCTAATTGTAGCACATCCCATGCCAACTTTCTCCACTGTCTTATTGTAGGTTTATCCCCAGAAACCCATGTGTTTAGAATACATTGTTTTGCCAAAACCAGGAGTATTCTCACCCATCTTTCCAACAACCCCCATTCCTCCTGGTATGTGTCATCTATTCCAAACAGCATTGTAAGCGGTTCTACTTTAATCCGCTGCCCTTTCATATTTGTCAATTCCCTCGCCACATCACCCCAGAAAACTTGTAGTGTTGGGCATGCCCAAAAGGAGTGTAGGTAGGTACCCAGAGCCAACCCACACCTCTGACATATAGCCGAGACTGTTGGGTTGTACCTATTCACAGCCACAGGTGGGGTATACAATCTATGAACAAATTTGTATGCTACCTCCTTGTGTTTATTACAAAATAATAGTCCCTGATGCGTCCCTTTCATTAAAGCCCACTTCTCCTCAGAAAGCACAACTCCTAGGTCCCTTTCCCATAAGTGTTTCGTTTTGTCTGTCATATCTGGCCACTGGAGACGAAGGAGGGACGTAGCCTTCCTGACAATACCCGTAGGTTTCTGCCTAACTTGTTGTAACAGTTCCTCCACCATCTGTATTTGGGAATCTGGAGTCCTTTGTTTTTCAATTCCCTGTACATATTTTCTTGCCTGGAAGTATCTAAACATATGATGTGCAGGCAAGTCTAGGTTTTCCTAAGTTCACTGAATGCACGAATCACTCCCTTTTCTCTTAAGTCATTAAGACACATTACCCCCTCTCTTCCCAGCTCTGAAATGCTGGGTCTCCCACACCGGGTATAAAAAAGGGGTTCCCAGCCAGTGGCAAAACAAAGGATTCCCCTCTTTGATGCCCTACTACTTTCTTAATTTGGTCCCAGCTATCTACTACCTCTTTCACTAAAATATAGAAACCCACTTATCCATCCCTCTTCTATTTGCTTCTCCTAACAGAGCGATATTGAATCCCCATCCCTCCTCCTCCAGGTCCATCCAACTAGCCTCTTTTGGCTTATACACCCAATCATTAACAATCCTTAATACGCCCAAAGTATAACCTCATATCCGGATAGTTTAACCCTCCTTTAGATTGATCAGCTTTTAACTTATTTAAACTAGCTCTAGGTTTCTTCCCTTGCCATATAAATCTAGAACAATCCTTTTCAAATACTTTTACGTCTTTCCCTGTCAGACCTGTTGGCAACATCTGTAATGGATATAAAATTCTAGGAAGAATGTTCATCTTAAGTACATTAATACGTCCCATCCATGATATAGGCAAATTTCTCCATCTGTCCATGTCTGCTCTCAATATTTTTAGTAATGGGGTGTAGTTCAGCCTATAAAGTGATCTCAAATCCCTACCTATCTTAATCCCTAAACAAGTGAGGTGTGTACCTACCCTCTTCAAACCCCATGTACTACCCGGATCCCCCCCCTCTCTTCTCCCAAAATCATAATTTCAGACTTCCCCAGGTTCAGTTTATATCCTGAGAATGTGGCAAACTGACCTATAATATCCAGCAGGACAGGCATAGACTGTGCTAAGTCCCTCACATATAACATCATATCGTCAGCATATAATGTAATCTTATGCTGTCTTCCACTTTTCCCTTTTATCCCTTGTATTCTTGGGTCCTCTCTTATGGCTATAGCCAGTGGTTCTATCGCCATTGCAAATAGCAACGGAGAGAGGGCACCCTATCTCGTCCTCTAAAATCCTGAATTGTTCCGTTGTGTGCCCATTGACTAAAACTGCAGCTTTAGGAGCTCGATACAATGCTCGTATCATTTTAATGAAACTCTCCCCAATCCAAATCGCTCCAAAACTGTAAATAGATATGGCCACTCTATCCCTATCGAGCGCTTTTCGGCATCCGTTGACAATATAGCTGTCCGCCTCCCACTTTCTTGGCCTGTTCCACCACATTAAGGGCCTTCTAATATTGTGATACGAATGTCTGCCTTTATAAAGCCTGTTTGATCCGGGTGGATCACCTCTGGGAGGATACCCTCCAGTCTACAAGCTAATATTTTAGCAAGTATCTTTGCATCACAGTTTAACAAGGATATTGGTCTATATGACGAGCATTCTATTGGGTCCTTATTTGGTTTCGGAATCACACACACCAGGGCGGAACCACTTGTATCTGGCAATTCCCCTTTCTCCTTTCCCTCCCTAAATACCTCCCACATTACCTCTTTTACCTCCACCTTCAATAATTTATAATACTCTGCTGGGAGGCCATCCGGACCACATGCCTTCCCAGATTTCATCTTATCAATGGCCTGAAGGACTTCCTCCCTTGAGATCTCCTTATCTAACATTTCTTGCTGTTGCTTTGTTATTTGGGGGAGTTTATGCTTGGCCAGGAAATCTCACATTTCCTTATAATTTCCTTCTCCAATTGCCCTATACAACTCCTCATAATATTTCTTAAATGTGTCCCTTATCTCCACATATTTAGTGACCATCTTCCCCCTTTTAGTTTTGATCCGCAAGATATGCGTCACATTTTTCCTACCCCTTACTAGGTTTACCAGTAAGGGCCCGCGTGTTCCCCATTCATTACTCTGTTTCAGGTAGAACATTTTTTCCTAGCTTCATCCATCAGTAAGTGTTAAGCGCCTGTCTGGTTGTTACCAGCTCTTGTCTCGCCTTCTCACCTCCTTCCCCCCTTGCTACCCTTCCCTCCATTAATCTCAGTTCCTGCTGGAGTGTCTTCTGTCTTTCCAATCTGTTCTTCTTATATTTGGCCATGTACCCTATAATTGCACCCCTCATATATGCCTTGCCCGCATCCCATAACACCTGTTTGGAAGTGGCAGTCGGTGCATTTACCTCCATATAAAACTTAAACTGCTCTTTCACATATTCCTTAAATTCCTGCGAGCCTAACATGTAAGTAGGGAATCTCCATGTCTTTATTTCTCCCTTCTCACTCGGAGAGCAAAAGGATGCAACCACTCCTGCGTGGTCCGATATATGTATAGGACCGTGTTCTGTCTTTCTCAGCTTCTCATACCAATCAAGCATTACATAGAGATGATCAATTCTTGACCACGTCTTATGTGGGTTTGAGTAAAAAGTGTATTCTCTATCCTCAGGATACGCTGTTCTCCAGGCATCCACCAGGTTCAGTTCTGCCAACCCTTCGATCCATTTACTAATACAAGGATCTCGACCCTTCCCTCCGAGTGATCCAGGGCAGCATCAGGTGTGCAGTTAAAATCCCCTCCCATGATCAGGTTCTCAAATTGTTCCCTCATTAATATGGACAGCATGTTGTCATAGAACCCTGGATCCAAATTAGTTGGTGCATACACGCTCCCAAACGTGACTTTCAGGCCATGGAGCTCCCCTACTACAAACACATATCTACCTTCCTTTGGGTCTGCAAGGACTCTGTAACCTGAAGTGGTAAATTTTTGCACCAGACCGCCCTCCTTGTTTACGTGGGCGAAGAGGCTGCATAATACGCTCCACCCACCCCTCTTAAGTTTTGCATGCTCTCCGATGTTAGATGTGTTTTCTGCAGCAGAGCTACTTGCACCTGCGCTCTCTTCTTGAGCTGTTAACACTGCACTTCACTTAATCGGAGATGAAAGGCCATGAACATTCCAGGATTGTATTACACATCACCACCCATCATTGTCTTTTTTCCATTATCCCTTCCCACTATCCTTCCAAGTACTTCCTGTTTCCAGCATTCCTCTCCTCTCCTTCTTTCCCCATTTATTTTGTCCAATGCCAGATATCAACGCCCTGGTAGCCAGATCTATAGCCCTACTAGCCAAACATGCCCTCTTGTCCTTTTCCTCTATGTGAATCTCGATAGCCCTTTGATTTCCCTTTAAAACTACATAAAATCCTTTTTAACCCCCTTTCCGATACTACTTCCATTCCCAACCAGGTCAAGCTGTTTCTTTTCCTCCCAGCACTCCTCTTTCCAGCACAGTATCCTCGCTCCACATTACTCATTCCTGCCATCATGGCAGCACCTCCCAACATCTGCTATTTGAGCAGCTACCTCCCCTCACCCTCCCCCCGACACCTCTTCGTTTATGGCCTGAAACGGCCCCTCTGATTCATAACATAATTGCTTTCTTAGGCTGGAACCGCATCCAAATAGTCTCCTTTAGCCCGTAACAGTGCTTTCTCCTGATAGTCATCCCTCTCCTTTTCACAATTCAGCCCACACACCTAGCTTCAGTCTCATAGTTATAAGGCTTCTTTTCCTTCAATTGGCCCGGTTGGAGGCCAATGGAACAGGCCGCGTGGTTTTAAACGTCTTTACACGCTAGGCCCAAGGCCATCAGACTCTCCTCCCAGTTCCCATTTTCTCCACAAATGATCCTCCATCATTTCCAGCTCCTGCGAGCTTAAACTCTCCACGTATGTTTCCTCAACAAACAGTTTCGTGCTATTATCCATCAAGTAAATTCAAGGCCTTCCGACTTCCAGAAATTAACACAGTTAAACATGAACAGTCAAACTGAAAACTGGGGATTTATCCCTTTTTAAAACCAACAGTTAGTGTCTCAAGTTCTTCTCATCCGTTCTCAGCTCCCTTCAGCCCAGTTTCTTCCGGAGTTCCTTTATGAAGATGTTCGCTTTCTCCACCTCCCAGAATGAATACACCGCTCCTTCATGCTTTATTTTAAGAATTGCAGGATAGATCATATAATGTTCGACTTGCATCTCCCTTAGCTGAGCCATTGCCGTAGTAAACATGCGTCTCTTCTTGAGTAGTCTATTCGAATAGTCCTCGTAACATGAATTCTCACTCCCATCTATTTCAACAGGCTGATTTACCTTAAAGCTTTTATCACTGCCTCTCTGTCTTGAAAATTATGGTACGGATAACAATGCTTCTCATTGGTTGGTCTGGGCCTGGCTTTGGTAACAGTGCTCTATACGCCCTTTCGATCTTGTGTCTTCCTCTCTTGGGCTGCAATTTCAGGATTTTTGGCCATTTCTCAGCACAAAATTTCAGTATTTCTGGACCTTCCTTCCCTTCTGGGAGCCCACGTAAGCGAAGGTTGTTGCGTCTCACATAATTCTCCTGATAATCAAAAGCTTCTCTCAGGTCCTCCAGCTCCTTTTCTAAAAATTTTATTTTTTTCTGGCAAGGGCTGTATTAGATCTTCAACTCTAGCTGTACGTTCTTCCACCTCCGTTAATCTTTCACCATGTGCTGCAGTTCTCTCTGCAATTTCCTGTAGCTTTGCTTGATTTTATTCTCTAGTTTTTGAGATCGAGGATTCAAGGCTGCCAGCACCTGTTTGTCACCTCTAAGCCCCAGTACAGCTAATTCACCGAGAAAGGGGTGGGCCTGCAGGCTCTGCTATGGGCCCAGTCGGTTGTTTCTTGGGATTTTTCCCAGCGTTTCTAGCAAGCTTCCTGTTGCGTTTGTAAGATAATCATCCATCCTTTAACACCTCGGAGTGAAAATATTGCGGAATCCAAGTCTCGTTTTCGTTATATGAAATAAAATATTATATTTAGGTCTCTAGGGTGCGGAGCTCGAGGAGAGTGCGTCTTTACTGCTTAGCTGCTCATCAGCGCCCCCCAGACTTTCATTTAAACCAGTCTGTCTCTCCCTGTTTTCTTCACTGATCATTCTTCCTCAGGAGAGAGGAGGCTACAAAGTTTAGATGTCAAAAAAGCCCTTAGTTACTACATAGAGCGTACCAAGGTTCACAGGTTTGACTCCCTCAGTTGTTCCTCACTTGTGGAGAAGTGGGAAAGGGCAAACCTGCCACCAAGATCTATTGCCAGGTGGATTGTGTCTTGTATACAATTCTGCTATAAAAACTGGGAAAAACTCCACCTCAGGCCTGAGGGCTCATTCCCACAAGAGTACATCTGCTTCCCTGGCTGCGGCCAGAGATATCCCTCTCTAGAAATTTGTCAAGCAGCCACCTGGAAAAGCAGTCCATACCTTTACCAAGCATTACTCTCTGGATATCCAGGCTGGGAGTGATGCTCGGTTTAACACAGCAGTACTTCAGAGCCTATTCCCAAAGTAGGTTCCATCTCTCCTCCTTGGAGGTACTGCTTGGTAGTCTGCAGTTGTCAGAATACAGCAAGACTTCATGTTGTTTGAAGAAAAAATTACTCATCTTAGTAATTATATTTCTTCTAATGGAGTCTTGCTGTATTCTGACCTCCCTCCCTGCCTTCCCTCTCAGAACCTGTTTTTGGGAAGTGGGTGGGCAGGTGCAGTGTTGCACCCCAGGGGTGTATTTGCTTGCACCTTCCTCCCTTTTTGTTTGGGTGCTTACTTATTATTGTTATTTGTGAGTACATTGGGTTTAGTTTTTGGGTTTCCTGACTTGAGTCTTCCTTGGGAATCCAAAACTTTTCAGCCAGTTGGCTGGTAGAATTTTTACAATTTCCACATAGAATTTTTAGTTTAGTTGGGCTCATTAAGAATCTGACGATTTGACTTCAAAACACTCCAGACAGAGACTTCCACCGAGCTTGAGCTCAGCGTTCCATGCCCTGCATGGAAAGTTAACCCTTAGTTCTCCGGGGCAGTGCAAAGGTTGGGAATTACTGCAATTGTTGGAATACAGCAAGACACCATTAGAAGAAATATAATTACTAAGGTGAGTAATTTTTTCATCCTTCCCATGGGCAAGTTTGAATTCTAGCTTATACTTTGTTCTCCTAATCATTTTCTTAAGTAATTTAACTTCTTTTTTATAAGTTATAATGTTGGAGTCTGATGGTTCTAATTTAGTCTTTTTGTAAGCTTTTTCCTTGGTCTTGATTTGTTTGATTTCCAGTGTTAGCCATATTGGAACTTCCCCTTTAGATTATCTTTCTTTTTTAGGGGTACAAACTCACTTTAAAGGTTTTGTATAATTCCCTTGAATAGCTCCCATGCTTGCTTTTAAGTTTTGTTTTTAAAATTTCGTCCCAGTCCATGTTTGCAAGAAAACCTTTGATATGGTCTGTTTTGGCTTTGTTGTAATCCCTCAGTAGAGTTGTGCCCTGTTGTTTGTGCTGGGAGGCCATAATCTCCAAGGAGGCCATGTTATTACCACTGTTGCCTAAGGGATTTAGAATCAAAACATTTGATACCTCGGATTTAAGACTTGTTATGACAAGGTGTAGGATATTAGTGCCTCTAGTGGGCTCCCATCTGTTCGAGACCAAGACTAATTAAAGTGTTCGCAAATTCCCTTTTGTACTTATTGGACTCAGTTAAACTATCCCAGTCAATGACAGGGAGGTTATAATCCTCAACAACTTAAAACCTCCCCTATGTTAGAGGCACAGGTAATCTCATGAAGGAGGTGTTTATTGTAGTGATCATTTGCTGGTGATCTATAACAATTATCCAAGATAAGTTTTGATTTTCCCTTAAAAAGAATACTAACCCAGAGTCTTTCTACCATATTATTATGGGGTTTCAAATGGTAGAAGTTGTTGTGAAGGGTACTATTCCTCACATAGATAAAAACCCCACCCCCAGTCTATCCTTTCTATTGTTCTGATAAAGTTTGTAGTTGGGTAGGTTATTCATTCATGCTGCGGAGTTGTCCCACCACGTTTCTGTGATGGTAATAATATCAATACTGTCATTATCTAATAATGGAATTAATTCTGATATTTTTGTAAGATTTACACTTTGTGCATTTAGCATCAATATTTTAAACTTACTGTGATCCTTAGTAGGCAAGATACCCTGAGTTAAAGATGGACTACGAAGGGTCCATTCACCCCCACTAATCAGTTTAAACAGCTGGTTATAAGATTGTCTATTTGTCTACCTAACACACTGCTTCCTCTCCTGCTGAGGTGCAGGCCATCCCAACTATACAGATTGTGTCTCCCATCAAACTGCTCCCAGTTCGTAATGCATGTAAATCCATTAGATAAATACAACTTTCTGAGCAATTCGTTAATGGCTTTAATCTTAGAGGTTCTGGTTACAGTGGGTCTGGGGACAGGCAGGACCACAGAGAAACTTATCTTACATCCTTTGTTTTTTAGATGATTACTTAGTAAGATGAACTCGTTTTTAATGCCTTCAAGTCCTAATATGTTTATGTTATTAGTCCCTGTGTGTATAATGGCCGGGGGTTAATCTCCTGCAGTTTTTAGGATGTTTGTCATCATGGATGTTAAGTTCAATTCAGTTCAGTTGCTGCAAACTTATTGCTGTGAGTGGCCAGTGCGAAAACATGAAAGGAAAAAGCCACCGAACAGCTGATCGCTGTTCAGTCACGAAAGAAATATGTGTGGAATGTAGCGGATTCCACATATGCACAGTACCACCACTGCGTCTGCGCATGTGCAGAAACAAACAGCACAGGGATGTGCTGCAAAGAGTTTAATAGGGGCACTTTTTAAAAGCTTGTTTGTTCAGTGCGCCTTTCCTGGTAAACCATTTCAATAAATAAATGAGACACGGTGTGGCTTTCCACATTGGCGGCTCCTGCCGCCTGCCACACACTCCCTGGAAAGCTGACATCGCGGTGCCCAGTCCCCATGTTGGCATGTATCCCCCCCCCATTAATGTGGCACACTGGGAGCCCATCCCAGTGTACCAAAATATTTTTTAATGTTTCCGACACAGGGATGCCCACTCCTGGTGTTGGATGGGCTCCCCTCCTCCCAAACCCATCTGTATTATTTGCCGACATTGGTGGTTCCCAATCCCTGTGTCAGCATGTATCCCCCTTTCCACTTAAGTGTGGCACACTGGGGGCCCAGCCCAGTGTGCCAAAATAATTAATTTATGTTTTTCAAACACTAGGATGCCCAGTCCCAGTGTCAGATTACCCCCCCGCCCAAATATTTCAAGTGCTGACATTGTGTCCCCACACAAAAACCGCACACTATTGTGGCACTGGAAGCCACCCCAGTGGCCTAAATGTATTAATTTTGGTAACCTGAAAATAAAGAAAACGATCCGAGGTCTTTTTCCTCCCTTGTAAAAAAAACTGTCCTAATCGTCTCCCCATTCCCCCTCCCACCCTCCCTTGCGGACCCACCTCCCAACACCCTCCCTTACCCCATATTTACCTCCAGAGGTGGGAGCAGCAATCTTTTATGGACCGAGACACGTCTGTGCTCTTCAAAGCCGACTGGCAAACTGAAGAAATGACGGTAAGCTGTATAATGGGAGTCATGGGGAGAGGTTCAATTTAGGTTGAGATCTCAGCCATTTTAAGGAATTTAGGCTCCAAATTTTCAGCATGGGGTTCTTGGGACTCCACGTCGTGAACACTGTCACTGTCATTTGGTCCCAAAAGGTGATTTCGCAGTTGCTGCGCGGAATCACCTTTTGGGACTGGGTAACTAAATGATAGTGCCATTGTTCATGAGGTGGGGTCCCAAAAAGCCCGTGTTGAAAATTTGGAGTGAAAATACCAACAAACACCCGAGGCATTAGGGGTTTCCAACCGTAACACCCCACCCTGTAGAGACTGACAGGTGTTGGGGGTGTGACGTGGGGTCATCGGTCATAATACTCACGCCATTCCACCCAACCCTACAGCCAGTGACAGGCATTGAAGTGTGCCTTGGGGTCTTCGGCCCTAACATTCACCCCATTCTTCTCTGCTGCACCCATCTCAGCTTAATTCATTATGTTATGGGGTGAGTGTAAGGGTCGAAGATCCCAAGGCTCACCGCAACACCTGTCGGTGTCTGCAGAATGGAGTGAAGTGGCATGGCGTGAGCGTTATGGACGATGACCCAAAGGCACCCCCCCCAAACACCTGTCAGTCCCTGCAGGGTGGGGGTTGGGGGTTGTCGTTAGTTTAATACTTCACTGCCATTCCCTATTATGCATCTCTCTAACTCCTGCACTACCAATGCCAGTACCAGTAGCAGCAAATGCTTGTTATTCCTTCCAGTGACGATTTTGTCAAAGAAAGACAGTCGCTTACCTAACAAGATCCTTGTTAGTTAAGCGACTTCCTTTCTTTGACAAAATTTTCACTGGAAAATATAAAAACAGCCTTTTAAACATTGCCTCATTAAACTCTATGGAGCGCGTCTCTGCGCTGTTCATTTAGAAATGCAGCAAACTTTTGGCATTGACAGATGTTTGTTATACTGGAAAGTATGTGAGCAAAAATGCCCATTTTCACAAACATCCAGTGGTACAGAAATTCGATGATACAGAGAAAAAGGTAAAAACAATATTTGTAAAATTTTACGGTATTTACAATAGGAACAGTATATATGACAGGATCATATAGATTAGGGAAAAAAAATGCAGAGCACACAACAATAGAGCCAATATACAGATACACATAAACTCTAAGGTAACTCAAGGGTTAGTGGACATTCAGGGGGTTGCCTATTGGAGCAGGCACAGGTGATGGATTGAAGGAGGTGGTCCTTGAGGGAGGAGGTGAATGAGCCAATTGAACCACAGGCCTGAAGCTCAGGGGGCAATTTATTGTAAAACTTAGGGCCCTTGTACGTGATGGAGTTCTGCACATGCTTAGTGTGGTAAAAAGGGGTCCGAGAGGTAAAGTCAGAGATTTTGACTCCTCTGAAACTACAGCATGTTCTGTTTGCCTTATCTTTATTACAGACTAGCCCGTCAATGTGTTTAATCATTGAATCCCCTAGAACAAACACCTGATGAGTTGGAGTCTGGGTAGGAATGTCATAGTCTGCATCTATCTGCACTAGTGGAATGTTAGAGGTCCCATTAGGAGATGCTATGGGATTGGGTTGTACCAAATTAGAACCATTCTCTGAGTCATGTTTGGAGGAAATTCCCTGATATATGGTGGAAAAATTATCCCTGGTTGAGGCTTCAGGTTCTGTTTTCATATTTGTTTAATTTGGGTTAGGAACCATACTTACTTTCTGTGCAAGATGACTCTTTTCCTGGATAGGTTCAGAGGAACGACTGGATGGAATGTTGAAGTTAAGATTTGTTATGTCGTCACCTGCAGGTGTCTTGGTTTTATTAGTTGTATTGAATGTACTGGGTAACTGAGTGTCGTCTTTACAATTGGAATCAATGATGTTGCTGTCTAGGAGAGTAAACCTATTTGAGACTGGCAGACTAAACTGTTGAGCTTTCTGTCCTTTTTTATAGCAGCGTCTTCACTCAACAAGTGTCCAGTGTAATTCATGGTCTGTTATGTCATCTTCCTCACCCTCTTTTTAACCACCATCTCAGATAATAGTTTATTGGAAAAGTCTGGTAATAGTTTGTTGGAAAAGTCTGGTGTAACCGGGTTTTTATTAGCCAATATAGAATCTTGACTTGTCCCACATACGTCACCAGCTTGTATTTGTTCCTGATTACCCTTACCTATGCCATTGAGTGCAGACAAGTTGGGTACCCCAGAAGTCTGCGGCGCCTGGAGGGAGTTAAACCTGTTAGCCACTTCAATTTGACTTTTTTCGAGCATATCTTTTTTTTTTTTTTAAAGTGTTTAACCAGGAAAGAAGCACTAAGCTGAAAGCTTGTTTACAGGTGCGACCTGGGAGCACAGGGAAGTTAAGTGACTTGCTCAGGGTCACACAGTATGCAGGTGGGGGCTATGGGATTCAAACCCAGGTCTCCAGATTCGCAGCTCAGAGCCTTAAACCACTGCACTATACTGCCTTTGCATAGAAAGTGCTAACCTCCATTAGAAGCTCAATGTTGTTGGTACTTTTGTCACAGGTAAAGCTTTTAAATGTTGTAACGTCATCCACCAGTTTGTACATTTAATAGTCTCAGACATCATGAATATTCGTGCTAATGAGATTTTAAGTAGCTAGTATAGCATAGCAAAATGCTACACAAAAAAGTGGATAATGCTAACCATTTCCAAAAATGCATAGCAGTAGACTGCTCACCATTTTTCCCCAGTGAGTCTATGGCACAGTAGACAAAATTAATAAAATGATATATATTTTTAAACTTTGCTAACCATTCTGTGTCAAGCGCTATATATTTTTACGGCTGATTAGCACTTTCATGTGTAACACTGCTAATCAATTTTTTTCGGCTTATTAATATCCTGCTGTGAACAAAAGCAGTGTACTGAGGGCCCAATGCAGTGTCTAGAATATTATTAGCTTTTCTTATTGTTAAATTGAATACTCGTTTTAGGGATGTATGATTTTGGTGTGTAACTCAACATAGATGAATACACAGTTGGATTGAGCCTACAGCAGTTACAAAGGTCAAGTGTACCTCCTGGGTCTAGTACTGCTAGGTTCCTTAGTTGTGCTGACTATTGTAGTATTTTTTTTTTCCCCGATATACAGTTTCCCCTCTCCCCAGCTGCCCCCTATAGACGACCCCAGCCCCGTCACCCCGATATCACCGGGACTTACCTCTGCCTGGTCACCAGGTGCAGAGCCTGCGAGGGTCGGGCGTCACCCGTAGTTGGGGCATTTTACGATTTTCTCCCCATTCCCATCCCCGTGCTGGGGCGCACACAGCCAGATGTGCGTGCGTAGAGGTGCGTATCAGCGGAAGTCCTGCAGCTCCCTCCCCTTTCCTGGTGCCCAGCAGACCCACACTACCCGTGGGCCTCTACCCGGGGGCAGTCATTCGGTGGGAGCACCAGTCCTCCCTCCCTGGGAGAGGAGTGCAGTCTTCCAGATGCTCGATACTCTACCTCCCCACCTGCCCCCAGCGGCCCGCTCGCACCGCGAACACGAGTCATTGGCATGGCAGGAGGTAGGGCATGGATGCCTCAGCCCTCCACACCACTGGGCCAGCCAACTATTATAGTCATAAATCCCTTTACAACTCAAGTGATTTGGACCCTGGTCACTCCCTAAGGGTTATACCAATTATTGTCAGGGGAGCACTATCAGTCTTGGTGCTTTTGGATTTAAATTAAGTAAGCAAGCATTTGCTAATAACCAGTTGGTATTTACTTACTGAGCCTGCGGTCCCTGCCATCCCTGCTGACACGTACTGGTCTCAGCACGCATAAATGCACACTCGCCCTACTCATGCTTGTCCCGCTCACAGAGTGGCACAAATTTTATGTTGTGTGACATGGAAGTAACCTTTCCTGAGTCAGTCTGCCTACGCTGTACTGACTTGTAAAAAATTAAAATAAGCTTCTACAAAAGCTATTCCTCCTTCCTTAAAAGGCTCTTGTAGCCTTAGCGTTACAACACACTGCTCCGTGGTATTTTATTCGGCCACAGTACAGTGCTGTAGTCCTAGGGGCTCACCTGTGGACTACAGAGAATTCAGGACTTTTTCCTTCCTGGTCTGACGTCTGGAAGCATCAGTAAACACAGCCAGTAAACCAGCTAAATTCTCCAAAGTGTATAAAATCAGCTGTAGGTCACAGGCAACCTCCCCTGTACTGTCATACAGCACAATGCTACTGCCACACAGCTTTAGGAAGAGTGCAGCCTGTTTCCAATGCCCCGCTTGCGGAGGGGCCCAAGGTTTTATGTTGCGTGACCAGGAAGTAACCTTTCCTGGGTCACTCTGCCTATACTGTACTGACTTGTCCATCTTGTAAATGAGCTATGCTCAATGATGTTCGCCTGATTAAATAAAGATTTTGATTGATTGATTGATTGACTTGTAAAAAATTTAAATAAGCTTCTACAAAAGCTATTTCTCCTTCTTTAAAAGTCTCTCATAGCCTGAGCATTACAACACACTGCTCTGTTGTGCTGTACTAATTGGCACAGAATTTTATTAATGCACAACTGTTAGTATATTTTATAGACCTTATTATATTTGTCCCCCACACCCCACCCCATGCACATTGCTGCATCTGAAACAAGCTGTTACCAGCTCAGTATGTCTTTCCTGGTAAATCTTTTGAAATGAATGATTATTATTTAATTAGTTAATGATATGGCTGTAACTATCAAATTCTCACTTCTTTTCTGCAGGCCTGATATTTGATAAATATGAGAAGTCAGTGGTTTAACTACTAGTCATAGTAGTGCTCCCCCCCATAGATACCTCTTCAATACTAAACTTCTATATCAAAATTCTGATGGTGAAACAGGTTCTGAAATTCCTAAATGTCCCTAGTAGGAGTGCATATAACCTGTATGTAGCACTGGGATGCCAGAGCAGGCTTGAGTTTAGTTCCTGTCCTGGTTCGGCTTGACCTCTATAAGCAGTCGAGAGCCATGGTCAAGCCGAGTCAGTTATGGTTAAAATAAGCATTTTTGTCAGCATGAGCAGTCAGTGTAGTGTCTGAAACGTTCAACTCCCATGTAGAGAACAGCCTGCAGTAGCCAGGGCTTGGCTCGGCATGTGTTTTGGCTTGTAGAGTCAAGTCCAGACCCTGGCTTGGCTCTAGGTGAAAAAACCCTGGCTTGCCCACCTCTACCCGTATGTTGCTGAGCCTTCCCAGTGACAATCTCGGAGCTAACAGATGAAGAAATTGTGCTATACCTGATAGAATTTATTTTATGTGGTGGATCCTGCCTCCCCTTTGCCAAAATGTAACAGTAACCCATGATCATTGGGCATGCATTTCTTGAGAATTGATGAACATCCTGTATCCTTTGTTAGGCATGTGGCCAAAGGCCAGGAATAAATGAAATGATTCTTAAGAAATATATGCCCTGGACTGGGTTATTGCGCTGATGAAATAGGTAAGCATTACTTAATTAATGAATGAATGAAGTATTAAAAAGATAAACCAGGAGCTTGTTTAAATTTTAGAAAATGAAGGCCTGTTAGGATATTCATCCACTTGGGGAAACAAGGTCACAGTAATATATATATTTTTTTAACTTCTTATTTATTTATTTGTAATTCAAATATATATGCAAGTTTACAAATATCAGTTACAAAAAATAAAAATAAACTTAAAGAAGCCCAATATAAAATGACAGCAGACCTCATGCAATGGGAATTTGTTGGCCATGAACCTCTTGCATAGGGTGGAGCTTGTCCGGATGGTGATTCTACCCAGAGCACTGTATTTATTTCAAAATATACCCAACTCTTTTCCACTAACCACATTCTGGCAGTGGAATAAAGAAATAGCGAGATTCATTTGGGCTGGAAAGTGTCCCCATGTAAAACTTCGGACCTTGTCCCTGTCTAAGGCTACGGGCAGACTAGCCCTCCCAAATTGCAGCTGTATCACTGGGTGTTTCATCTCCGTTTTGTGGCTCTCTGCCACATGGGCACCCCTCAAGCACTGCGTCAGCAAGCTGAGTCAGGCCTTTTTCCCTAACATAGAATTTGTAAAAGTTATGTTCCATACTGACCTCAAACAATCCTAACAGGCGGCTACCTGAGGAAGCGCTGGAGCCACGACATAAATAACTGAATTAGTAAAGCAAACTGAGTGAGGCTACACAGCTTACTTAAAGACTGACCATCTCACATGATAGGTACCGATTAGAAAAAATTAATAAATAATTTACTAAATACAGATAAAAAGGACATACAGCATATCCTCCCTGCTTACATACTGTACCAATGTTTCATGTTTCTTAAGTGTTAAGAAAAACATGAAACGGTGTGTGAGCAGGGAGGATATGCTGTATGTCCTTTTTATCTATATTTAATAAATTATGGTATTTTTTATCGGCACCTATCATGTGAGATGGTCTGTTTTTAAGTAAGCTGTGTAGCCCGACTCCATTTGCTTTACTAGTACCATACTGACCTACAACCTGACATTATAGCTACCTCAACCCATGGGTCCGGTACCAGGTTAAGACCTGACTTTCTATCTACCGCTCACTGTATCTGGTTCCCTTTCTTAGCCTGTTATGCCCCATTGCACTATTAGAACGTTTCTACCCAGCTAAGGTAGACTTCGCATTCTGCAGGTGGGAACACCTAACTCTACAGTTGATGCTAAAAAAAGGTTGCAGCTGCTAAACCCAAATAAAACACCAGACCCAGATGGAATTCTTTCCAGAATAATTAAGGAACTGTCAGACGAATTGGCTAGATGCATTACCATGTTGTTCCAAAAGTCATTAAACAAGGGGAGTATAGTAGAATGTTGGAGGTAAGTGACAGTAGTCCCAATTTTCAAAAACAGATAGTAGGATCAATCATGTGACAAATTACCACCCAATAAGCTTAACATCTGTTATAGGAAAGGTGCTAGAGGGCATAGAAACAGAAGTTGTTGGAAGATGGGGACTGTATGATCCATCAAGTATACCCTTGGCTTTCTACCCCCCTTTAGTTGCCTGCTTGTGTATCCCACAGTGTCTGTCCCATGCCCGCTTGAATTCCCCCACCGTCTTGGCTCCCACCACCCCCTCCAGCAGGCAATTCCATGGTTCCACAATGCGCTCTGTGAAGAATTTCCTTGTATTGCTTCTGAACTTTCCTCCCTTAAGTCGAAGGTCGTGCTCTCCAGTCCTGCTGTAGTCCTTTAGAAACATAGAAACATAGAATTTGACGGCAGATAAGGACCGCTTGGCCCACCTAGTCTGCCCATTTTCCTACCTAACAGATAAGCTGCAGATCCTAGTTAACAAACAGCTTACTTTCTCCTACCCCCACCTAGGACTGCCTTATGTCTGTCCCACGCATTCTTGAATTCCCCTACTGTTCTTGACTCCACAACCTCCTCAGGGAGGCTGTTCCATGCATCCACAACCCTCTCTGTGAAAAAATACTTCCTCACATTACCTCTGAGCCTTTACCTGAAAGAGGTTCTGCACATGTACCCTGTTGTTGTCTTTAAGGTATTTGAATGTTTCTGTCATGTCCCCACGATTCCTGTGTTGTTCTAGGGAGTATAATTTGAGGTCATCCAGTCTTGTCTTGTACAGTTTCTGATGCTAGCCCTGCACCATCTTTGTTGCTCTTCTCTGTACCGTCTCCAGCCTATCTATGTCTTTCCTGAGGTGTGGCCTGCAGAATTGGAAACAATACTCCAGGTGAGGCCTGACCAGGGACTGATACAGGGGCATAATTACTTCATGCCTTCTGCTCGTTATGCCCTTCCCTATGCATCCCAGGATACCACGAGCATTCAGTGCTGCCATATCACATCATTTACTGACCTTGAGGTCATCTGATATGATCACCCCTAGGTCTCACTCCTGCCTGGTAGCCACCAGCTGCTCCCCTCCCACTGAGTACAGTTTCCCTGGGTTATGCTTTCCCAGGTGCATGACCTTGCATTTTTGGCATTGAATTTCAGTTGCCATGTCTTGGTCCACTTCTCCAGTTTTTGGAGATCAGCTTCCATGCTTTGCTGTCCCTCTGTTGTGTCTACCCTGTTGCCGATGTTGGTGTCATCTGCAAACAGGCGCACCTTTTCCTCCAGTTCATCCGCAGTGTCGCTGATAAATATGTTGAAGATGATTGGTCCCAGAACTGAGCCCTGCGGGACCACGCTAGTCACCCTCCCCTCCACAGACAGAGTGCCATTTACTAATACTCTCTGAGTTCTCCCAAGTAACCAGTTTCTGACCCAGTTTGTAACCTCGGGCCCAATTCCCATGTTCTCCAGTTTTTTGTCTAGTATCCTGTGCAGATCGAAGTCAAAAGATTTGCTGAAGTCCAGGTAAACCACATCCACTGCCCCACCCTGATCCACTGTTTTGATGACCCAATTGAAAAAATCAACCAGGTTTGTCTGGCAGGACCTCCCTGCCGTGAAACCGTGTTGATTTTTGTCAAGTTGACCAGTTTGCTCCAAAAAACAGCTAGGATTATTTCCTTCAGCGGGGACTTCATCAGTTTTCCTACGACTAACGTTAGACTAACTGGACGGTAGTTACCTGGCTGTTCCTTGCTTCCACTCTTGTGGAGTGGTACTACTGCTGCACTCTTCCAATTCTCCAGCAACTCCCCGCTCCTTAATGATTTGTTGAAGAGCACTGCTAAGGGGGCTGCCAGTTCCCTCCTTAGTTCTTTCAGTATTCTTGGGTGTATCCCATCTGGCCCCCCATAGCTTTATCTACCTTTAACTTGTCTATTTCCTCCAGGACACTTTCCTCTGTGAAGGGACCCGTGTCTATTCCTTCACTTCTTTATGCTTATTGTTAGTCTGCTTCCTTTGTGAAGACTGAGCAGAAGTACTCATTGAGTGCCTCTGCCTTCTTCTCATCTTGCTCTGTGGTTTGTCCGTCTTTTTTTGTGATTCTAACAATGCCCCCTTTGGTCTTCCTTTTTTCACTTATCTACTGTAGAAGATTTTGTTACCCTTTTTTTACTTCCTGAGCTATCCTAACCTCTGTTTGAACCTTTGCATTTCTTATCACTTTCCCTGTCTCTCTTGGTTTCTGTTTATATTATGTTTTGTCCGCTTCGTTCCCCGACTCCTTGTACTTTCTGAAGGCTATCTACTTTTCTCCCACCATGGTTGCCACCTTCTTGGAAAACCATAGTAGGTTTTTCCTCCTTTTGTTCTTACTAACCTGACGGGCACACTGTGATGTTGACCATGGTTATTGCATCCTTCAATCTTGTCCAGTATTCCTCAGTGCTCCCTTCTGTCGAGTTACTAAGGTTGTCTGTTAGGCAGACCTTCACATTTGTGAAGTCTGCCCTCCTGAAGTCAAGGACCTTCAGTTTGGAGTATGTGGAGTCTACAGTCCTTTTTACCCTGAACCATACCATGTTATGATCACTGTTGCCCAGGTGGTTTCCTACTTTGACACCTGTAACCCTGTCGCTATTTGTGAATATCAGATGTAGAACCATGTTACCCCTTGTGGGTGATGCCACTAGTTGCCTTAGGCCTGCTTCCTGTAGTGGACTAGGCATTCCCTACTCTTCTGTGATGCCGCTGTATGTATATTCCAGTCTATGTCCAGCAGATTGAAATCCCCCACCAGCACCATGTCCCCTTTGCCTGACATCTGGAGGATGGTTTCCAGGATTTCCTTATCCCTGGCTTCCTCCTGATTTTGGGGGTCTGTAGAGTGTTCCTACCAGAATGGGTTTCTGGCTTCCAGCCCCTATTGTAAACCATAGATCCTGTGTTTCCCCTAGTGCCTGCTGCATTTCTGTAGCACTGATGGTATCCTTAACATAAATAGCTACCTCACTCCCTTTTTTCCAGTCTTATCTCTCCTAAACAAGTTGTACCCCGGGATAGTCACCTCCCAACCGTGATTATTTGTGGACCATGTTTCGGTCACGGCCACCCAGTCTAGTCCTGCCTCAGCTATTGTGGCAGTGAAGTCGGTCATCTTGTTAGCCAGACTGTGTGCATTGAGGCATAGTGCTGACCACTCTTGCTGTGTCACTTTGTTTGTCATGCCTCCCTTGATCTTATTGATCATCCCTTTGTAGTTTTCCCTGTTTATGGTTCCTCCCTTTCCATTGTGATGGTCAATGGCAGAGTTGAAAAGGGTTTTATGTTCCCAGCTATCTGCTTTTGTTATCCTGGAGTGTGTAGATTTGGTGCTAGCTGGAGGGGGAGAGCTACTGTCATCTCCCCTCCCGCTAGTTTAAATGTTCTACGTGGACGTCAAATTTCTGGCCTAGTGCTCTGAGTCCCTCCTTAGTCGGGTGGAGGCCGTCGAATTTGAAGAACTCCCTTTCCCAGAAGTTGCCCCAGTTTCCGTCGAAGTGGTGCACCAGTCCTTGAGCCATGCGTTGTGCTCACTTATCTCTTTCTCTCTGATTTTCTGCCTGTTCTTCCCGTTTTTCCAAACAGGCAGAATCTCAGAGAATGCAATGCTGGATGAAAATGAAACTAATTTCTCACTGAGCTGCGCAGTGTGCTCCTTAACCTCCTCGACCGACTGGCTAGCATAATTACAGATATGATTGAGAAAGTTATTACAGGATCAAATATGACAATTGACACACAACATGGATTCACAAGTGGTAGATTGTGTCAGATAAATTTGTTACAATTTTATGACAGGGTTAGCATGATCCTGAATAAGGGATTTCCTGTGGATGTTGTGTATATGGACAACAGCAAGGCATTTGACACAGTACCACACCATGAATTAGTTGAAGCGCTAATAAAAGCTGGAATCAATATCAACATAGTGACTTGGATAAATTCATGGTTGGACGATTTTATTTATTTATTAAATTTTGATAACCGGGTAAGCCCGCTGGGCCCCAAAGGTCCCTTTTTCAGAGGCGACCCGGGGAATTACATGGAATAATACATGGGGTAGCATACAGCACAGGTACATTACACTAGACACTAGAATTGAAAACAAATGGTGAATATCTGTGATGTGACATCTGATGGGGCCAATGTGACCAGTGGGATCCCTCAGGGCTCAGTGCTGGGCCCCACTTCATTGAACTTCTATGTGTCAACAATATAGTGTGGCGAGGGAATCTGGATTTCAAAATTTGCAAACGATACCGAAATAGGAACTGCTGTGGTAAATAGTGCAAGAGAGGTAGGAAAGTTGCTGGCTGAGCTGGTCAAGTTGGAATCGTGGGCAAATGAACATAAACTCAGGTTTAACTTTGACAAATGCTCAGTAATCTACCGAGGAAGAGCAAATCCTAAGTCGCAGTACCTCCTGAATGGTCAGATTCTTAAAGATACATCTGAGGAGAGGGCTTTGGGAATGATAAATACAAAGTATCTCAAGTTCAAGTCTCTGTGTAACACAAGCGCCAAGAAAGCCTCTAAAACACTCAGCTGCATTAGAAGAGACATCAATAGCAGGGACAGAAGGGCAGTAATGCCTCTGTATATATCTTTGATCAGGCCCCATTTGGAATCTTGTGCCCAATTGTGGGCACCTAGTACTAGGACAGAAATTAAAACTCTTGCAAAAAAGTGCAGCAAAGTGCAACAAGAATGGTAAATGGCCTTAGAAATCTGAGCTATGAGGACAGGTTAAAGAAATTGGACCTTTTCTCATTGGAGTATAGAAGATTAAGAGGAGACCTATGTCTGCTCTTTGGTTCACCTAACCAGTGATGATCTTTGGGAATGTTTGGGGTTCGAGTTAAAAGATTAAAATTACACGACAAGAGCCCATAGTTTACAGTTGAAAGGGGCAGTATGCTATACAAAGTAGAGAGCTACTTGGTATAACCCGAAGGTGATTACAGCTTGGAATGGTCTTCCCATAGTAGTGGTGGGCAGTAAAGACATGACCGAGTATAAGGATAGTTTGGATAAACATGTTACAAACCATGCATCAGGATATCCCCTTATGTAAAAGGGGTGAGCTTTAAATAGGTCTTCGGACCTCACGTAGCTCGTAAAGAACTATGAGAACTACAGTACCTCTTTCAACCATGTCTGGAGTGTCCTTTAAGTCATTCGAGGATGCCCAAAGGGAATTTCATCTGAGATACACTACCGGTCAAAAGTTTTAGAACACCCCCATTTTTCCAGTTTTTATTGAAATTTACGCAGGTTAATGTCTCAATGTACTCTGAAATTAAAGCATAGAACAAATAAACAATTGGAGATAAAAAAGAAATCACAGAATCATTTTGTTTAACAAAATTTAATCTAAATTTTTGACTCATCAAAGTAGCCACCTTTTGCAGATATACTGTAACCGCTGAACACACTCGTGGCATTCTTCCTACAATGGACATCAAATATTGTTCGGGAAGTTCTTCCCAACACTGTTGCAGAAGTTCCTACAAATGTGTTGCACTTGTAGGTTGCTTTGCTTTCACCCTTCTGTCCAGTTCATCCCAAACCAGCTCGATGGGGTTTAAGTCTGGAGACTGTGCTGGCCATTCCATGATTTGAAGCCTACCATCTTGTTCTTTTCCTCGAAGGTAGTTCTGACATAGCCTGGAGGTATGTTTTGGGTCATTATCTTGCTGTAGGATGAACCCCTGACCAACTAGGCATAGACCAGTGGGTATTGCATGGCGCTGCAAAATGCTGTGGTAGCCCTTTTGGTTCAGGGTGCCAGTCACTCTATGCTGTTGTCCTATGAGCCGCCTATCGCGCAAGCTGTTGACTCTCAGAAACTTGTCTTCTGATTCTGTTGTGGCTTTGGGTCTGCCAGACCTCTTCCTGTCAGTTTCCTCCAGTTTCCAAGTGCCTTTTGATGGTGTAGGAAACTGTACTCACTGACACCTTGGCTTTCTTTGCAATTTCTCTACAGCAGTTTTTGCTAACCTAAACTTTTTTTTTAACCTCTAGCAGTTTACCGCTTACCTTTGTACCATTTCAGGTTATTCACTGGACTTGAATTGCTTAAATTTCAATAAAAAATGGAAAAATGGGGGTGTTCTAAAACTTTTGACCGGTAGTGTAGGTTGATTTTTGCAGATACCTTCAATTAATACACTATGTTAACATCCTCCCATTGGGAGCTCATAACTCTTGGTCCCTCCCTGCTATTATTAGCTCCTCATTTCTCTAATACTTATTAGGGGTACAGATCATATGATCCCCTTTTTATACAAAGCCATAGGTGACTTGGTAGAGGACTACTGGCTATTTACTCCAGAGCTGGCAGGAAGAGCTGGAAGTGCCCATTACCGCAGAACAGTGGCACAGAACATGTCTAATCTTCTGAAGTTACCAGTTCTCACGAATAGAGGGAGTATGCGTGGAAGCATCAAATTTAGTTCTTTAGTACCCCCTCCATCATGGCTCGCTACCCATGATGCCACTTGTTGGAGGCTTTGTGGCAAAACACAAGTGCACCATATCCACATAATATGGGCGTACCCTATCTTATGCCCTTTCTTTTGGGCACTTCAGGCAGAACTTAAAGAGCTATATGGTAAACCAGTTCATCTGTCAGCAGGAATGTTCCTCCTCCTCCTACCATTTCTACGAGGCCTGTGGGACTCACACTCGCGATACCTTTTGAGCAGCAAAAAAGGTAATCAGAGCTTAACTTACACCCCAGTGCCCTACCCTTGCTGTCTGGAGATCAGTAGTCAATGAGATACACACAAGGGAGAAAATTACAGATTCACTGAATGATAGTATTCAACTCTGCTCCTCTATATGGAATGGGTGGATCATGCCCATGATGCTTAAGAACGTGGAGTTTATACCTTAACCTCTTAAATTAATGCTGTGTTACCCCCTCCTTCCATTGCAGCAGAGTGCTTGCTAATATTTCTTGTGTGGGACAGTGGCTTATTGACAGTTTTAATTACCCATTTAGACCAGACCTGGATTACCCCACCCACCCCACCCTGGGTACAGGATCTCCGGTCCCACCTACTCCCCTTCCTCTGCAACTAGGGTCCTTTTTGAATATTTCAACACCTTTGCAAATTCTGGGTGGCAGGTCATTTCAGCTAGTCTGTTCCATATAATCCCTTCTGCGCTGTATTTTAGGGGTGGAGGAAATGGTCATTATAACCAACCTGTATGTCTAGGATGATGCTGTGTACAGAAGAGTCATCAATGCATAGAGTTGTATTACACTGCTTTATTTGTCTTAACTATGGATGCAGCAGACATGGAAAAATGTAATAGAAATTATATTTACAAAAAAAAATATTTCTCTACTGCTTGGTTTAGTGTTTTGGTCCCTGAGTTCTTTCTCTACTGTGGACTTTGTCAAGCCCCACCCCCACCACCACCACCACCACCACACACTCACACATTTCTTTATTTATTGAATTTTAGTGACTGGGTGAGCCCACTGAGACAAAGGGTCCATTTGGGATTAGTTACAGATAATAAAGGCACAATACATACATGGATCACATGCAGCATGACGTGTGAGTTAGAGCTAATCTATCAATATATTACACAGGACTAAGTAGAACAGTATATACAAAGAAGTGTACATATGTGGACCACTACACATCACAGCTGGACAGAATAGGATTAGGCATTAGTTACATACACTGGGTGTAATAACAAAATCCACATAACCTACAGTGGAAGTGCTGCTTATATTTATGTAACACAATAGATAAGCATTGTAGTGTACCACGTTTGGAGGAAACACTCAAAGGCAGTAAGTTTGACAGAGTATGCTAGTTAAGGGCCAACAAGTACAGGCTTGGTTATTTTGGAGGAGAGGTGTACTTTTAGTGCATACAGGTGTGCTTATTTTTGGTGGAGAGGTGTACTTTTAGTATTTAAATGAGGACAGTGAGTGGCATCTCTGCAGAGAGGAAGGGAGCTTGTTCCAGAACTGCGTAGCTCTGTATGCAAATGACCTTGTCCAGTGGCCTTGAGTACTCTGGGTACTTCTAGAGGGGGTTGAGATGAGAAGCAGAGGGCTCTTCTCTGTTGTCTGTGCACCACTAAGTTCTGGAAGTGAGGTACATGATTATTTAAATTTTTTTACGTAAGGCAGAGTGAGGGGTGCTTAAGTCTGTCATCAAGAGAGGGCCATTTCAAGGATGTAAG
Organism: Neoceratodus forsteri; assembly: GCA_016271365.2. Classification (NCBI taxonomy): domain Eukaryota; kingdom Metazoa; phylum Chordata; order Ceratodontiformes; family Ceratodontidae; genus Neoceratodus; species Neoceratodus forsteri. The sequence goes on along the minus strand of CM028132.1, from coordinate 199,425,278 downwards.
TGCTGTGCTGTGGTGCTCCCTGATTTCAGCCTGTGCTGCAAATCTGTATACCTTGTAATAGAGCATTCTGGCAAGCTCAGTTTCCCTGAAGGATGTTAGTATTGGAGCTGCATAAAGGAGCGTTGATAACAGTATGGAGTTCGCTACTGCTAGGTAGACTGCATTTGTGAGATAAGTTCTTAGTCTGTATTAAAAACCTGTCTTTAGGGATAGTAGTTTTGTAGTGCAGTCAATAAAAGTTTTAAATGGGAGTTCTTGGTCCAGTAACATTCCAAGGTATTTTATATTATCCACAACTTCCAGCCTGGTCCCTTTGACATCTTTAGAAGCTCAGTTCAGTCTGTGCCTAGCTTTCTGGACCCAAAGAGCATGGTTTTAGTTTTTTTTGTTATTATATCTGTATATACAAATTATGTCAGTTATAGTGGAGAAGGCTTTCTGTGGTTCCCAGTCACCCCATCCTCATGCTGGAGTAGCACTGCATAAGGCTTTTATTGTACTTTTTACCTCAAGTTGCTTACTTCTTGATGACGGATTCATGGTGGTGGTCTTATGGAACCAGATACAGTCACAGCAGTAACATAAAGAGCCATGTACAGCAAAACGGTGCCACCGGCGCGCAGTTCAACACACCTGGAAGTCCGTAGTGCACCTGGGAGAGATGGTAAGTGTCAGCATAAACTGAGATTAACACCTCTGTTGTACAGCAAAGGTTACTCGGGGTGTGTCTTGTGTACTGACTTTAGGAAAAAGATATACTGAGCCCAGGAAGGGGGAAAAAAATGGCTACCAAAATCTTTTTTGCAGTGACTGCGGTGGTGCGCTGATTTTTTTTTTTTTTGACACTGTGCTGAGGTTATTATTAGGTAGAATTGGTGAAGCTGGTTACCAGCTGTGCATTTACTAGGGATTAAGATTCTAGAATGCCTAGGCCTTTCTCAATCCATTTTATAATTGTAACCCCCCTACTAATGGGGGTTCCTAGAAGCCTTTCCCGGTGCTTGCCTAAATGCTCCATGCCTGACTGGTGGTCGGCGTAAGGCCGTTAAATGGGGCGTTGTGAGTGCTTTTAAAGTCTCCAGTTCTGCCTCCGTAAGAGCTGCCTGCTCGCAGGCTGTAGTGGTACAAATAGGGGGACTAGGGTTTCCCTGCTCGAATCCCGCCCTGGACTGCTGTTTGATCGCTCCGTTTCTGCAGTCGCTAGGAGCGCTGGGGTAGCCGATCTGAAAGATGTAGTTGTCCCCTTGGGAACATGTATAGTGTTGGTATAATTGCAGTTTGTTTAACTTTTTTCCATTACAGCTGGGACTTTATGCTGTGCCCCTCCAGTTTGGACCCGGACTGTGCTAATGGGGTCCAATAGGAGTGGGGGGTACTCCAGAAGGAGTGACTGGCGACCAGCCAAAAGCAGGACCCCTCAGGAAGTCGACTGATCAATGGGGACACAGCTTGTAATGCTGAGATGTGGCATTATGGGCTGTGGCACTTTTTTGCACCACTGAGAGCAAAAGTAAGTGCCTGCACCTGAGGCCAGCCAATGGAATTAGGTAGTGCCCAAGTCAGAGAGCTGCACCACACTGAGAGGGAGCAGAGGCATTGTGACTGTGCAGGAGAAGGGAGCTCTGAGCTTCTGCGGCATTAAGTGTTCACGCGGGAAGCGCGTGAAAGGCCTGAGGTGGCCGTTTGCATTGCCAGCATTCCACGGATAAAATCCACAGGCTTGCGGTCAGAGGAGGCTGTGAACAAGTACAGCTACCTACCAGGCTTCACCTGAAGAGGACTGGAGAATCTGCTAAATCGTGCTCGGTCTGTCAGGACAGTGAAGCTGCAGTGAAACGCCCGTATAGCTGTGAGTTCGTTCAGGTCCTTGAAGCAGCTGCCTGGTATGGTACCCCTCTGTGTTTTTCCGCATAAATGTGTGAGGAGGCCTTGAAGCTCAGGCTCAGCCCTGCGAGTGTGAGAGCGTGGTCCTCTGCTGGAGTTGTGAGTACTGAATCAGGGTAGCTCCCTGCTAAAAGGTTACAGATAAAGGCAAAATCGTTTGTTGTATTGCTGACTGCACTAATTGAGCTTTCTGGCTCCATCTGATCTCTCAGGGATTAACTGCTCATTTGTGTCAGGGCCCCAACCAGCTGCCTTGAGGAACTAGCCATTAGGGCTTGGGTACCCATAGGCAGTACTTAATAGGTTAGGCCTGTGCACAGAGCCATAGGTAGATTGCTATATACAGTAGTGGTAAACCAATCAACCTGATTCCTCCCGGTCCTTGTTATCTCCCCTCAAATAAATCAGATTGCTTGTTTTGCAAAGGTACACTGGCTAGTTTGTGTATTAGTGGTGAAATACTGCACAGTGAATGTGGTGTAACTGTACCTTACTTTCAAGGGGGTCCCCGGAATGAGCTGACTGGTTCAAGCTGGGGGGGGTAAGTGTATATGGTAGAGATATGGAAAGTGAACTGCGTGGGCAACTAGTGGGAAGAAGGGGGGGTTGCAGCAACCCAGAGGGCTGTGACCGAGTTGACCACGACTGTTTCAACCCCGACCTCTGGGTGGAGGCACCTGCCGACGGATCTGGGCCCCTCACCCTGTCACAGTTAGGGCAGGCAGGGGTAGAAGCCCTTAGGATAGCGCCCCTTGGGGGTTACAAATTGTTAATATCTGGTTGATTCTGCAGCCTTGGCCCATGCTTGAAAACGATCCCTCTTCCCTCAAACCCTGTAGCACTCCACTCCTATCCACTTGGCATCTGTGAAAACCCCTTCCACTTTCTTTCCGATCTGGTTACACGATCTGTGTCTCCTGATAGTGCTGGCAAAACAGCAGTTTATTACTAGCGATAAAAAAAATCCTGTATTGTTTAGTGCATGCAGTGGTGGAAATGGGGAAGGGACCTGAAGGAATACAGTTAAAAGGCTGGCTATGTTCCAGGAGCAAGATGGAAAAGGACTGCTTCTTAGTAACCGCCCCACACCCCACAAAGGCCTAAAACTAACTGGAAGTGTAAATATACAACATATATGATGAGGAAATATTTCCCCAAATCCCTGTCAGGTGTACTCAATCTAACATCAAAGGTGGTAAGTTCTCCCAGTGAATATTTTTCCATTTCTAGCACTGGGTGCATCCTTTTCCAAACAGCGTGTTTTTTTTTTTTTTTTTTTTTGCTTGACTACTAGTTCTGAAGGACCTTCAAGGCAGATAATAGTCTATTCTGTTCTGTTGAATTCTGTTGTATTCATCTAAGGGCTGCTCAAAGCGATTTTGTTTGATAACATTTACTGTGTGGGATTTAGACGTTCAGAATTATTGTATTTTCAGACAGAACACTATGAATGACTTAGGTAGCATATTTCTAACTTTTACAGTGCAGTTCAACTGTCTGCTGCTTGCCAATCAACAGTAGGTAATTACAATTAATGTTTGAAATCATGACATATAATAATAGTTAAAGGAGTTGTACCGCCAACGAGGAAGCCCTGACCACTACACAGATTGGGGCTTCACCGTTCCAGTCCCCTCTGTAGTCACTGTAAAAAATCAATAGTTTTATCACCTCATCGCTCATAAAATGCTGTGAATTTCCCGGTGGACCCACCATTTTTAAATATGGCGCTGCTGACCCATCGCGATCTCGCTGGAAACGTCGCGCGATCATGACGTTTCATTACCCTAGCCTTAATACAGTGTATATGTACTGAAAAATAACCGGGTCTGTATCTTCAGTACTCGGTGCTGTTTTCACATACTTTGACTGAATCCCATGGGTATGGCAGGCATACCCATGGGATTCAGATTAAATATATGTTAAAATAGCACCATGTACTGAAGATACAGAACAGATATTCTTTCCATACTACACTGTATAAACTAGAGATAATAAACGTCACAATCTTACAACGCTTCCAGTGAGATCACTATGGGTCCGCTGGGCACCATATTTAAAATTGACGGTCCAATCGGGAATTCGCAGCATTTTACGAGTGATGAGGTAATAAAACTATTGATTTTTTTATGGTGCCTGCAGGGGGGACCGGAACGGTGAAGCCCTGATCTGTGCAGCGGTTGGGGCTTCTTTATTGGTGGTAGTTCTCCTTTAACATAGAAACATAGACAGTGTCGTCAGAAAAAGACCATTGGGCCATCCTTTCTGCCTAGTTGTATTCTACCCTACCTGTGACCTATTGTCTAGACCAGGGTTTCTCAAATGGTGAGGCCAGCCTCCCTGGGGAGGCTCAAGCAAGTCTGAAAAAGTAGTAGATTTGAATTTTGAGTTCAAGATATTTTGTGTGAAGGGATGAGGCAAGCTGAAAGAGGATAACAGGGGAATTTATGTATTTATTTACATATTGGTGACCAGGAAAGGTAAACTGAGCTAAGGCTTATTACAGGTGAACCTGGGGAAGGGCAGCAAGTGAATACATTTCCAAAGGTAACTGCAAAGCAGTCAAGCAATACAAAATGAACAATATTGCAAACAAATACAGAGGATTATTTAACTCCAAAATTGATTAGCGTTTTGGTCATAAAAGTGCTAAAACATTGTGAAATGCATAGCACTTGCCTCACTGTGTTTAACAAACATAACACTTCTAGAAAACCTATATAAATACTTTCTGTACAGTTAACATTGTCCCAAGAAAAAAACTGCTAATCAATTATTTAAAACCCTGAAATAGCAACCATGATCAAATAGTGAGAGGCAACAACTGACCAATTAGGCTTGTGGTGGTACAGCCCAGTATAACAGCCCATATACAAGGCTTTAGCGGACAGGTACTAGGTGCAAGAGCGGGAGAAAGCAAAGGATCTCTGACGAGTTGCTTAACCCTTTGAGAACTGAATATGTGTGAACGTATATAGATTCTGGACGTATATATACGTCCACAGTCTTCTAAGGGTTAGAATAAGAGGGGGGAGAGATGGAGGTGGGTAGGAAGGTTATTCCAGATAGAAGGTAAACGGAATGAGAAAGTAGTCTGACCATGAAGGTATTGCAACAAGGGGTAACAGCAGTTTGAGAATTAAAATAGCAGAGCAAGTACAGTAGGTTGACGGAGGGTCAATAAGCTGAATAAAGTGAGAACCAACTATTCAAAGGAGTTTCACTCTATTCCTGATGAACTGCTCAAAGTGTGCTCTTTTTCTATGGGGAGGCACAAGATTATTTCAATATTTGGGGAGGCTCAAGATATTTTCATGGCTTGGGGAGGCTCACTATGGCAAAGACTGAGAACTATTGGTCTAGACATTTTGTTTGCCTTCCTCCGTCCCCCTTTGCTCTGTGGCTGTAAGCTGTTCCATGACTCAACTACTCTGTCCATCAAGTAAACCTTCTCCTCCTGGACCCCTGCCATGTTCTGTTCATGACCCAATGTTGTCAGCTCCCCATTTCTGATAAATTTTATTTATTTATTAAAATTGGTAACGGGGAAAGGCACACTGAACCACGATTCGTTTCAGGTGCAACCTGGGAGAAGAAATAAGGAGGAACAACTTGCATAGCAAAACATGGGTACAAATTGCATATCAAAATAATGATATAGGCATAAAATGCAATGGTAGCAGCAAATGCAGTGGAAACATAAAATAGCAGTTAAATATAGCAATAATATGGTGGCAAGATATAAGCGAAACAAAGTGCACAGTGCATGTTGAGGCCAAAGAGCCTCGAATGAAGGGGAGCTGACAGGAGATGGTCATGGAAGAGGATATGAGATTAGGAAGGGGATTTACAGGAACAGGAGGGTGCAAGGAGTTGTATTAGTTGACATCTGAAGACAGAGGGGGAGAGGTGGAGGGGGGAGGGAGCAAATTCCAGAGGGAGGAGAGGGGAGGCGCTAGGAGAAAGCAGCTTGGCCAGCAGATTAGTGAGGTGGGGGAATGGAGAAGGTGTGGAATCCTTGGAGTGGAGGGCAGGAAGAGGAGGAACAGGGAAGATGTGGGAGGATAGGAGAATGGAATGGATTCGAGCCAACATTTAGCGATGAAGGTGGCACAAGTGGGACAGTTGACAGAAGAGAGGGAGAATGGAGAGGAGGAATAAAGGAACAGTGATGAGTGCGGTGGGGAGAGTTGGTGACAAAATGACAAAAAGCATTACAGAGGGTATCCAGTTTGGCAAGGGAGGAGGAGAGGGCAGTACCATAGATCATGTCAGCATACTCGGTGATTGGGAGGACCATTTTGGTTACCAGCTCCTGGCAGATCTGGAGGGAGAGGGAGTCGCAGTCCCTGTTATGATATAAGACACCAAGGGTTGGCGAAATGTGGCATAAATGGCATTGATGTGGACGGGGAAATGAAGCTTGCTGTCCAGCCAGACTCCAAGGTACTTAAAGGTGGGGGCTACCTCCAGAGGGGTGCCATCAAACGTAGAGAAAGCAAGGGGACATGAGAGCCTAGCCAGTTTCTGACTGGTACTGAAGGTCATAGTGACAGTCTTCTTTTTGTTGACCCTGAGCTGGTTGGTGTGGAATTTTGAGGCGGAACTTCCACAGCTGAAGCTGAAGGGCCAGAGATGTAAGTGACCATATCTTCTGCATACATTGGGATATTCAAGAGAGACAGGCAGAGGGAAGTTGTTTAGGAAAATGGACAACAGAACGGACCCAGGATGGAGCCCTGAGGAACACCTGTTAGGATGGGAGAGTGAGGGGACAGGATGCCACCCACTTGTACCAACTGCTGACTGCCCATGAGGTATGATGGAACCAGCCAACAGCAGATGCTAAGAGGCCTGCAGAGCTCAGCTTCTTGAGAAGGAGAGGGTGGGGCACTGAGTCAGAGACTTTGGCCAAGTCGATGAATGTAGCTGAGGTGATATGTCCCTGATCAATCCCAGTGAGGACAGAGTCAGATACCCTCAGCTAGGAAGAGATGGTAGAGTGGTGCTTCCTAAAGCCAGACTGAAAGGGGGATAGGAAATCTGAGGAATAAAGGAAGTCAGTAAGTCTGGAGTAGACAAGGGTCTCCTGAAGCTTAGCAAGAGAGGGAAGAAGTGATATCGGCCGGTAGTTGCCATGGGAGGAGGGGTAAACCCTTTTGTGCAGAAGTAAGACCTTTGCTATCTTTGAGGTCTAAGGGACAGCACAATGAGAGAAGGAGAGGTTCAAGAGGTGTGCAAGTGGAGAGGCAGTAGCTGGAACCGAGATTCTTAGAAGTTTGGGATCCAGCCCATGGGGCTGGACTTTGATGGGTTAAGTGAAGTTAGGCCAAGGAAGAATTCATGGGAGAGACATGGAAATGAAACCTTCAGGAGAGAGGGGAGTAAAGAGGCAGAAGGGACTGGGGGGGACCAGAGGACTGGCATGAAGGAAGAGCACAGGTGGTGAAGAATTTGTTAAAATGAATGGCAACTGACAGAGGTCAGAGACCAATGAACCATCCACTTGGAGGACGGAGGGAGTAGACTAGTCTGGAGGATCAAAGGAGGGAATAACCTTCCAGAAATTAGTGGGGAATTAGTTAGACTGCTGATTAGATTTGAAATAGAGGCCTTGGCAGACCGGATGGCCTTTGTGCAAGAATTCCTGAGTGACTTGTAGGCCTGAGGTTCCTTGCAGTTTCTTGCATATTCCTTTCAGGAATGTGACAGTCCCTGTTATTGTCACCTTTCTTCCTTCTGGCCTCCAGTGAGTGCATGTTTGGTGCCCTGAGCTGATCCTCATCACGATCTGTCCTGCTGGACTTGAATCATTTTGTTGCTCTGTGCTACACCATCTCCAGTCTGTGTCTTCTTTCCACAGATGAGGACTACAGACCTAGGCAGTGTTTAGATGAGATCTCACCAGTGGTCTATAAAAGTTAGCATTACTTGTTAATTAATGGTGGAGGCAGAGCGGTGGGAGGGGTTCAAAGGGGACAGGTACAGGAGAAGGGTTCTGGAAGCAAAATCCAGTGCAGCGACAATATCCGGAACTGGGAAGGGAGAAGCCAGAGAAGGCGAGGGGGGCAGCAAGGTCGGCTCCAAGGGTGGGGGCTGACCAAACGAGCAGACACGAAAGACCATTAGGCCTATTCTGCTGGCATTTTAGTATGTTAGTACTTGTTTCCTTCTGCTACTGAAACCTCTTCCAGTAAACCCCAAAATGCTGGTTGCCTTGTTGTATGCCTTGTTACATTGACTAGTTCATTTTAGGGAGTTGCTTACAACACTCGGATCCCTTTTCCTCTGATGTAGTGGGCAGCTTACTCCCTCCCATCCAGTATACCGCCCTGGGACTCTTGTTCCCTTTGTGCATCACGTTGCACTTTCTGGTGTTGAACTTCATGTTAATAAAAATGGGGGGTACTCCACTTGAGATAGTAAGCTCCCTGAAGTACCTTGGGGTAACACTAGACCAGGGCCTGTGCTTTAATGGCCATGTGGAGGTGGTATCTAAAACAATACACCAGAAGTTTGGTGGTCTGTATAGACTCTTCCCCTACCTCACCAATAGAACTCTGCAGCCTAGCTTGCAATATGATGCTCCTATCCTGCAGTCATTACAGGCGGGCTATAGATTATAGCAAGCTAAACAGCCTGTATAACAGGATAGGCTGCTTCGCTGCTGCCCCTGCCCCCAGACAAATCACTGTGATGTCCTCACTTCCCTGGGATAGTCCCTTTTGCGGCATGCTTGGAGATTCCCTTACCATGCCTAGCCTTCAAGCTAATCACATATCATTGCCTTGAGGGTGTCCTTAATCTCAAGAGGCAGTCCAGACACCTCCATTCCTATATCTGCCTCTGGCAGGCGAGCGTTCTCCTTCACTGCCCCCTCTCTATGGAACTCTCTCCCAATAGACACCCAACTCTGAAATGCATTGGCAATGTTCAAAACAAGTTCAAAGCCAATGCATCTGGGACAACTTACTGGTGTTGTAACCAAGAAATAACATAACTGCCTGTCTTCGGGCACCACTAGCAGTACATTACCCTAATTAGTATAGACTAACTAATCATTCCCTTTGCTTTTATAGTAGCCTGCATCAGACATGCTAGCTTCTCACATAACCTTGTGCCTCTCCCACTGACCTCATGTACAATATTTTCATTTGTTAATGTTGTTTTTGTTAGCCTTATGCAACTTCCCCAAATTACCTATTGTAAAGTTCTCTTATGTAACTAATATGAACTTTACCCTTGAATTAGTTATTATTGTCCGAATGGACCCTATTTGATGCTCCGATTTGTTTCTGTCTGTAATGTGATACATTAGCAATGCACAGTGTACAAGGACATTGGGACAGGGGCTGGAGAAGTACATTAAAAACAACATAGATTTAAACTGAGGAGGGGAAGGGCTGAGTTAGATAGCAGGGAGGAGGCACCTTCCAGGGGAGACTGGAAGGCCTTGCCCCCAGTGAGGGAGGAGGAGAATGAGGGGAAGTTACCAAGACAAAAGTGGTAGGGTGTGAGATGGGAAGAGGAGGGCAGGAGCAAGGTGGACTGTAGTATCTTTGAATGCAAGGATCTGAGCAAACAAGGTGGCTGAGTTACAGGCAATTATGGTGGAGGGAGAGGTAGATATTGCTGCCATCTCAGAGACCTAGGCCACCCAATACCATGACTGGAATCTCATGATCCCGGATACAATGTGTTCTGCAGGGACCGGGGAGGGAGGGTGTGGGGGGCTGTTTATGTTGGGGAGGATATACTGTGTACTGGGGATGAGGGGAGGTCAGAAGCCATATGGGTATTGCTCCAAAGCCCTAAAAGTAAGAAGCTGAAGATGGGGGTGGTGTACAGACCACCCTCACAGAGCAAGGAGGTGGATAGGGAGCTGGGGAGCAAATCAAGAAGGTCAGTGGCAAAGGGAATACAGTTACAGTGGGAGACTTCAGCTTACCTGGGGTTGACTGTCAGACAGTAACTACAGCACACGCCAGGGAACAGGTGCTGCCGGACGCATCCAAGACAGCTGTCTAGTGCAAGGGGTGATGGATCCTACTAGGGAGGGGAACATACTGGACTCGGTGCTAACAAATGGGGATCAAGTCCAGGATATTGTAGTACAGGACTCTCTAGCAGGAAGCGACCACCACTTAGTGTGGTTCCTCCTCAGCACAGAGAGGAAATCGGCTAAGACCAGGACAAGAGTGTTGGACTTCAGGAAGGCAGATTTTGCCAGAATGGGCAGCATCCTAGAGGGGTATTTAGCTAAAATTAACCCAGGGATGGATGCTGAACAGAAGTGGGCAATCATTAGGAAGGGGCTGAGTGAGGTCACAAACACGTGTGCCAAATCTCGGAGTAAGCAGTCTAGGCAAAAAAAAAACAACTAACTGTCTCAGCAAGGAAGTGGAGGGGAAGTTGAGGGGAAAAAAGATTGGCCTTCATTAAGTTCAAAAAGTCGGGGGGTGAGGAGGATAGAGAAGTGTTCACAAAGGCATCTAGGTAGGTGACCAGGTCAGTCAGTGCAGCAAAAGAGCTGAAGTTGGCTCAAGGGATTAGGAGGGAAAAGGGTCTTTAAATACATAAGGGAGAAGAGGAGTTGTAGGTATGACATTGTTAGACCCAAGGGAGAGGGGATAGGTGGAATAAGGGAAGATCAGGCAGAGGCACTCAGTGAGTATTTCTGCTTGGTGTTCACGAAAGAAAGGGATGGCCCAGTGCGAAGGGCAAGGGTGGGGCAAAGATAACAGATGGGATCATCCAAGAAGATAGAGTTCTGAAGGGCCTTAAAGCCTTGTGAGTGGACAAGGCACCAGGATTGGACGATGTACACCTAAGGATCCTGCAGGAACTGGCAGAGGTGTTGGCAGGCCCTCTGATGGACCTGTTCAACACCTGCTTGGAGACAGGGAATGTACCCAGGAACTGGAGGAGGGCTCACGTGGCGCCCCTTCACAAGAGTGGACCCAAGGACCAACTAGGCAACTACAGACTGGTGAGCTTGACTTCTATAGTGGGGAAGTTGATGGAGACCATTCTGAAGGAGAGATTGATAACCTTTCTCGATAGCAGTGGTCTGTAGGACGAGAGACAGCATGGGTTTGTCACGGGAAGATCTTGCCAAACTAAACTGATCAACTTCTTCGACTGGGTCACTAGGGTGGTTGACGAAGGCCATGCTGTGGATGTCCTGTATCTGGACTTCAACAAGGCTTTCAACTTGGTGTTGCACAGGAGGTTAATGAGCAAGCTGAGAGACATGGATGCAGAGGAAAAACTGGTGGGGTGGGTGGAGAGCTGGCTGCAGGGCAGATAACAGAGGGTAGTTGTAAGGCGGGGGGGGGGAGACATCCAAGCCAAGGCCAGTAACGAGTGGGGTACCGCAGGGTTCAGTGCTGGGCCCTGTTTTGTTCAATGTCTTTATTGGAGACATTGCAGAGGAGTCAAAGAGTAAGATCAGCCTGTTCACGGATGACACTAAGATTTGTACAAAAGTGGAGAGGGAGGGAGGGAGACAGGCAACCGGAGAGGATCTAGCTAAACTCAAACACTGGTCTAGGGAGTGGCAGTTGGGGTTTAACGCTAAGATGTGCAAGGTCATGCACCTTGGAGCCAGAAATTGCAGGAACAGCTACTGGCTAGGGCGAGTGCAGGTAATAGCTTCAGAGGAGGAAAGGGACCTGAGGGGTAATAGGTACAGGGGACATAAAGGTATCAGCACAGTGTAGGAGGGCAGCAGCAAGGGCAAATAGGATGCTGGGGGTGCACTGCCAGAGGGATCACCTCTAGAAAGGGGGAGGTCATCCTGCCATTGTATAGATCACTGGTGAGGCCACACTTGGGGTGTTGTGTACAATACTGGTGCCCGTACCTCAGAAAGGCTGGGAGATTACTGGAGGGGTGCAGTGTAGGGCTACAAAACTTATCATGGGACTAGGGGAGTTGCCGTACGAGGAAAGGTTGAAGGAGCTCAACATGTATTCGCTGGAAGAGAGAAGGGAAAGAGGGGACATGACAGAGACCTTTAAGTACTTGAAAAGCATAAACAAAGTCAGGGAGGGAGGATGTTCACTTAAGGGGAAGTGTCATTAGGGGCACAGTCTGAAGTTGGAAGGGGAAGGTTTAGAAGGAGGCGAGAGCACTACTTCACAGAGAGAGTGGTGGTCGGTTGGAATGCACTGCGGATGAGTTAATCACTCAAAAGACAGTGGATAGCATTAAGCAGGGTTGGGATGGAGTCAATGGCAGGGTTAGTACAGACAAGAGCATAAAGGGAGGAAGGACCGTGAAAGAGGAGTAAGGAGGGGTTTGGGTGGGGTGGGGGTGGGGCAGCTGTAGTGATATGAAACTATGAGCTGCACAGTCGGGCAGACTTGATATACCTGTGGACCTTTTTCTGCTGGCAATTTTGTATGTTCGTATGTGTATCTACTAAATGTCCTAACTCCAGGTCTCCTCTGAAAAAGGGACACTGTATCTCAGTGGGTTTTGCACAGTAATCAAAATTCAGTAAACTTCAAGTGATAGACCTTGGACAACTTGTCTGACCTTTGTAGGTCCCTCTGAAACTCATTCACCCTCTCCTCGTGGTCTTCCCGGCCCCAGAGCTTAGTGTCATCTGCAAAGAGACGCATCTTGCTCTGCATTCCTTCTCCTATGTGGCTGACAGACATGTTGAACAGGACTGATCGCAGGACTGACCCCTGCAATTTCCCCGCTTGTGACCTCCATTTCCCATCGACCACCACCCTCAGCCGTCTCTCCCCTGACCAACTTCCCACCCATCTAACTAGGTCCTTACTGTGTAGCACCAAGTCGAATGCATTGCCGAAGTTGAGTAGAGTAGTAACATAGAAACATAGACTTTGGCGGCAGGTAAGGACCACTTGGCCCACCCAGTCTGCCCATTTCCTACCTACTGGATAAGCTGCAGATTCTAGTTAACCAACAGCCTACTTCTTGTCCCTTAACCACACTTCTATTCACCCAGTCAAGAATACTGTCAGGTTAGTCTGACGAGACCTCCCCGACAGACCCGGGCTGCTTGCTATCCTGGAGCTCATTTCTGTCCATATAGTCTACAGGGTCCTCTTTGACTGGTGTCTCAGTCAGTTTACGACAATTGAGAGTAACACTGATGGGCCTGTAATTCCCCCCCCGCCCTTCTGGAGTGGCACCATGTCTGCTGTCCTCTAATGTCTTTGAAACACCCGTGACTGTATTGAGCTATTAAACATGGTTGAATATAGTCATTTTGTTCCTGTGACAAAGCACACACCTGTGAGAAATATTGGGGTGTTTGTTTTGAGAGCACGGTGTGCACTGGAGAACAGAGGCGGTGCGGGAAAGGTGGCCAGCCTGCTAAATGAACAAATTCTGCACTCGTGGAGCCAGTCAAAAATGAAGAAACTAGCTTAGCTAGCCATAAATACCCTGTGTGAGTTGAAGCGCCAGGGCTAAGGGCTTAGCTGGCATCTTCATTTTGTGTGCTTCTTTATGGCTATCCAACCTCGGTTTGTTATTTTTGACTGGCTCCACAAATGCAGGATTCCTTCTTTGTTCACCCAGTTGTGGCAGTTTTTGATTATGTTTGCACCTTACCATTTAACACTAAATATTTATTGATATATCGCAGTGTCTTTGGTCAACTGAAGACTTATTTTGTTCTAGTGTGATCCACTGTCAGTACCTGGTTTGTTTTTCTGCAGTACGTTGTTTTTTCGAAGTGCACCAACTAGCTCTGAGTGCTCCCAGCTTGCTTCTGAATTGAGCTATTAAATAGCCTTTCCAAATGTTCCGTGCATCCCATCTATCTCTGAAGTATAATCTAGTTTCAGGGCTACAAGCTTTTTCTAACCTTTTCTCCTGTAATTACCACCTTCTCCATTTCTCTGATTCCCATGTAGCAGCCTTTTATGCTGCTTTCTGGAAGAGACCTGCTATCCTCCACTGTGAATACTGAGCAGAAGTAGTTGTATAGAATGGCAGCTTTCTGCTCTCCACCTTTACTACTCTGCCCCCCCCCCCATCAGCCTAACAATTCCTCCTCTCTTCCTCCTTTTTTTCCTTGATGTACCTGAAAAACAGTTTTCCCACTCCATTCCCCCCTCCATGAAACGCAGCTCTCTGTTTACTTTTGTGTCTGCACCTGCCTTCTTGGCCCCTTTCATCTTTAGCTGATAGCCCTCTCCTCATCCCTTTCTTTCTCATTATAGCTAATAAAGTCCTTTTTTGGGGCCATTACTGATTGGTTTCTTGTGCTTTTACCCTCGGTAATTGTTCTCAAGCATGATTTGGTTGCTTTGAGAAGGGGGCCTTCAATTTCTCCCCACTTCTCCTTCACCCCCCTTCTTTCTGTCAACTCCAGACAATTTATCCTTGAATAATTCCCCCATCTGATCAAAGTCTGTCTGTCCAAAATCCAGAACCACAGCCTTTGATGAGGTGATACTCTTAAGAGGGCTATTTCAAACCGTATGATATTATGGTGACTGACTGAACTTCAGGGTTCCCCAACCCACACTCCACCAATGATTTCCAGGTTGGTGGGTTCCTTGACCAGCTGCACCAGCAGGAAGCCCTGCAGCGTATCTGGCAGGGCCTGACTTCTGGTACTGTTAGCAGCTAAAATGTCTCAATCTGTGTCTGGCAGATTGAGGTCCCACTACTACCTCCCTCGCAGCTGACTTGTCAGTTTCTGCCCCTAGTTTCCTAGCCCCAAGTCTTCCTTCCTTGGTGAGCTATACAGCACTCCCATGTACATCATCTTTACTGATGCTGTTGTGAGCTGTATTCACAGCGATTCTGTCTCCATTTCGTCCCCTGATGGACCCTTTCTCTGCCATCTCTGTGCCTTCCTTTACATGGAGGGCTACCCCATCATCCTTTCTCTTACCCAATGTCTCCTATACATGGTATACCCAAGTATTGTCAGGTCCCAATCATTATTCCTGGTGGCCCCTATTTATTTATTAAATTTTGATAATCGGGTGAGCCCTCTGGGCTAAGGTCCCTTTTTCGGGGCGACCCGAGGGCTACATTAAACATGACATGGGATTGGTTTGACAAAATACATAGCCAGAGTCAAGATAACAAGAGTCATACGTTATTACACGGGATAGTGAACAGCAAGGTACATAACATAGTCATTCGTTCTTAAAATAACAAGAGTCATACGTTATTACACAGGATAGTGAACACCAAGGCACATAACAGGCGTCACCTGGATATATTGAGGTTGTATTACAAGTGCAAGCGAATCAAGGAGTGAGAAGACCTTGGAGTAATTATCCTAGCAATTACAATTTGTGGAGGTAGCCAGGTACTCCTTAAGCCTGGTGCGGAAGGTGGAGGTGGAGGTGGATTCCTGGATGCCTTGGGGCAGGGAGTTCCATAAAGTGGGGGCAGTAGAGCAAAAGACTCCCCGCCTTTGTTCTGGCCCTGGGGACCGAGAGGGCGTCCTATCAATAGTGCGGGTAGCCTGGGTTCCTCTTACAGGAGATGAGATCAAGCGAGGCTGGGAGGAGGTGGGGAGTGGAGAAGTTTGTGGGTGAGGCAGGCGAGGGTACTGAAGCCTGCCCTCTCAGGAAGAGCCAGTTGAGGTGGGATAGCGTGTTGCAGTGGTGGGTTCTGGGCCTGCTGAAGAGCAAAAGCAGGCCACTTTGTGATAGAGAACCTGTAATTTATTTAGCTCTTGTTAGCTGCTCCCTGGATAACAGGGGCTCCATAGGTGAGGAGGGGAGCAGAACACTCGTAGCAATGGAGACCCGGCCAGAGGTATCAGCTGGTCTTTCAGTCTGTACAGGGTCCCGAGTTTAGAGTGGATGTTTTGGTTTCTGTTCAACATGCCCTTTGAGGTGAAGCCTGATCCAGGGTAAGTCCCAGGTATTTTGTGGAGGAACCACCTCAAGCTTTACCTGAGGTGGACATCAGTTTGAGGGTTGACTTCTGTCGTGTGGCAGGGACTGGGGTCAAACATGGCCTTGGTCTTGTTAGGGTTGATTACCATTCTGTTAGTGACTAGCCAATCTCTAGGATATCAAGTCTTCTTGGAGGCCAGAGCAGAGTTCTCCCATGTTGGAGGAGGGCTATAGAGGACTGTGTCGCTCAGCATATTGTACCACTGAACTCCCCCACAGTGATTGCTGAGGTCATTGGTGTATAGTGAGAAGAGAAGTGGGCCAAGTATTAACCCTTGGGGCACCCTTCAGTTAGGGAAGGGGGGTCAGATGGGGAATCTTTCCATTTTACCTCTGTGACCTGCCAGAGAGGTAGCTGGAAAACTATAGTAGGGAGTGACTGTCTAAACCAACCAGTCTCAGTTTGGAGAGCAGTAGGTTGTAGTTATCGAGGTCAAAGGCTTTGGATAAGTCAATGAAGACTGCCCCTGTGGGTACCCTTGTCCAACTCTCTGAGTATGTCTGTAGAGAACCTGATGTGGGCAGTGTCAGTCCGTGATTGGTTCTGAAGCCATGCTGTGAGGGGGCTAGAAGTTGGTGGGTTTCGAGGTAGTCCCGGAGTTGACCGTAGATCAGTCTCTCTTGCATCTTACCAAGGCTACAGAGTAGGGAGATTGGCCTGTAGTTGTTTGTCGATTCCCTCGTGCCTCCCTTATGGACAGGGACTATGTGAGCCATTTTCCAGGTATTGGGGATGGCCCCTTCCGCAATGGAGCGGTTGAGGAGCCAGGTTAGGGGCCTGGCGAGTGCCGAGGCCCCTTCCTTGAAGATTCGGGAGGGAATCCCATCAGGTACCGCAGGTCCCGTTGCTTTAAGGGCTTTTAGTAGAGGGAGGACTTCATGAGGTCTGACTAGTCTAAGGTGGAAGGAGGGATGGTCATGTGAGATGGGGGTCGAGAGGACTGGGGGTGGGAGGGCAGACCAGATTTGATCTGTTCTAGGTTGGTGAACTGACGGTTGAGTGCCATAGATGATGGTATCATTGCTGGTTGTAGTAGCCATTACCTCCATGGGGCCGTGTTCAGCCTTGCTGGTACCCTTTAAGCCCATTTAAGTGGGTCCAGAAAGTCTAGGGTTCCCTAGATTCTTTTCTGTAGGTCAGTGACATATTAGTGTTTGCCACTTTATGGCCAACTACATTTATTCCTAAGGGCCTTATAGGTTGTGAGATCAGCTGGTATAGAGGAAAGTTTGTATTTCTTCCAGGCTGAGTCTCTGTGTTTCATAAGGGTTTTCACATCAGGGTGATCCACTTATAGCAGGTCCCTTGGTACAGAATTTCTTTATAGGGCAGCCGGTCAGCCACCAGAGAGTGCTCCCTGGAAAAGGCAGTGGCTTCATCCAGTGGCGGAGGAGTTTGATGGGACTCAGTCTATACTGTTAAGGCATCCTAGCAGGTGCTCTGTCCGCATGTGGGAAAGTCGCGTGCCGCCAGGATCTGCGGGCGGGCTCTGGGGGCCCTGTTTTTCCAAATGCAGAAAATGGGGGAGTGGTCGCTCAGTGCATCAGCTAATATGCCTCCCGCCTGGACATTGGAGGGTTTGCTTGTGAGTATCCAGTCAAGGGTGGTGTGGTTACCCGTTTTATGATTCATGCGGGTGGGTCCAGCGATAATCTGTTCAAGGTTGGCATCCTGGACCAGTCTTATTAAGGAATGGCTGTCTTGAGGGGCCCAATTTAGGTTGAAGTCCCCAGTAGGAGTAGTTCGGTGGATAACTCCTCATCCATGTCCTTTAGGAGGGCTTTGAGGGAGATTCTCGCGTGCGAAGGGGGGTTGTAAGCACATCCTATGTTGAGGTGTTTACAGAGTCCAAGGGTGATCCTCACAAAGGTAGCTTCGCTATCCATACAGGTGGATAGTTTTGGGGATATCTGTATGGCGTTCAGGGTGTCTTTCGTGTAGATTAACGCCCCTCCCCCCCTTTTACCCAGCCTATCCTTTCTATGGGATATAAATCCCGAGACTGCTACCTCATGAGGTAGAATGTGAGGTTTGAGCCAGGTTTCAGATACACGCCAAAATATCGGGGTTGTATCTAACCAGCCAGGCTTGAGTTCGTGAACCTTAGGCCTCAGGCTGCATATATTCATATGAGCAATACGTAAACCCTTGGTGGATGTCCAGTGGGGGTCCAGCGGGAGGAGACCAAGAGGTTGTCCGTGGGGGCCAGGATTTGGCTGGGCGTCCCCAGCCATGAGCAGGAGGGTGGCAAGGAGGCAGAGGTGGGGATCCTACCCAGGATAGGTGGTTACTCTAATCTTTCGCCTGGCGGCGAGTAGAGTGGAGTATAGGACACCTTTTTTATAGAGTACATGTCCAGGCAGGAGTCCTGTCAGATTTTTGGGGGATGGGGGGAGATTGTTCCCCCCAGAGTGATAGGGGGGAGGTCCTGAGGGAGGGTGACATCTAAGGTCCTGTTTACCTATGGTCATGAGAAGGTCAGTCCAAAGGAGAGATGATATGTAAAGGACAGCCAGGAGGAGCCCTCGGTTAGGTTCGCTCAGGGCAGGGGGCCAGGCTTTGGGGGCTCATGGTGTCTACCCTCGCAGATGAGATTGAAGCTAAGTGAGGAGCCTTGGTCAGGTTTCACTGCTGTTGTGGTGCAGTGGCTAGCTGGTGGAGGGTGGACTAGGCAAAGAAATAGTCAATCAGGCAGTATATCTAGCAGTTCAATAGTAAGTTACCGCCCCAAAACACTTTTATACTGCCTGTTCAGGAAGCGAGTCTGGAGTGGTAGTATCAAGCCCGTACCAGTAGGGAGGGGCTGTCTGATGAGGGGAGGAGAATCAAAGATTTGTAAAATTAGCAAATATATCTAGGGGATACTAAGGATACTATCAAAGCTAATTAGACACATTTATTCAGGCAGGTCTAGTAGACAGTTCTAAGCATGCAGTATAAGTAACAGTTTCAGGTAAATCATTCAAAGCCCCTGTTCCACATATATGCCATTAGTTATAGGGAGAATATGATTAGTGGCCCTGTTTAGCCAAGGGGAAATTAGCTTGTGGGGCAGGGGACAGCAGGTGCCACTCCAAGATGGAACTGTCGTGAAACAGGTGGGATGTCTACAGGGTCTAATCCCGCATCCGCCACCATCGTCTGGGGCACAGTAATTTTGTTTCCCAGGCTCCTGGCATTTAGGCAGACTGCCTTCCCATATGCCTGTTGCCTTCTCCCACTTCTCAGCTTCTCTCCTTTAACCTCTCTTTTCCTCCCAACTTCCTGGTTTCCTGTTCCTGCTGGCTTTTGGGACCCCCTCCTGGCACCCTTACCCACTCCTCCTAGCCCCCATTTCTGAGGCAGTCCTAGCTAGGTTACACTTTTGCTCTCCATCCTAGGTGGGTCTCCCAATCTCAGCCCTCCCTCCTTAGTTTAAATACCCACCTGCTTAGATATCAGACTTCTGTATAAACACACTGGCCTGTCTTGTTAGGTGTAGGCCATCACCCTTGAGAAGTCTCCGTGTCCCAGAAATCCCCAATGAATGGTACTCCTCCTCTGACACCGTCCCTTCAGCAACCATTAAATTCCTCAGTTTACTCTTTCCTCACCATGTCCTTCCCATTACCCCTGTCCACATAAGGAGGAACTTGAAAAAAGGCCAGGGCAGCTGGGTGGACCTTCAGTCTGTCCCACAGCCTTTGAAAGTTATGCTTCACTGTCTCAGTAGTCTGGTTTGCCAGATTGTTCATATCCAAGTGTACCAGCACCCTAAGCTTCCTCTCCCCCTCCTCTACCATCCTCCCTGTCCTAGCCATATTCTGGATTGCTGATGCCCCTGGATGGCATCTAACTTTACCCTCCTTTCCTTCACCCCTTCCACCGTCTCCACACCTGTAATCATAGAGTCCCCTACTGCAAGGATACTCCTTGCTGCCTTCCCCGTGTTCTCTCCCTTGGATGCCACCAGGCCAGCCCGTCCACCCTTCCCGATCAACCTTTAGGTACATCAGGGCAAATAAGTAAGGGACATTTTATCCAGCTATTTTTTTTTCTTTCCGTTAGGTATTTATCCTTCGTGGCAGCTTGTATCGGCCACCCAACACCGGACTTCCACGGTCATTCAGGCAACTCCTCCTCTGCCTGGCGGAACCATCGGAGCTGGTGCAAGGGCCTTCATCCAGTCACAGCCCCCAATTATGTGCATTTTCTCTCCGTTCTCTGCAGCCCCCAGTCAAGGTCAGTGTGTGCGTGGAGGTGTATCGCATGCCTGGCCAGGTTGACTCCTCACTGACCCTGGCCTAGCACCTGTCTCCACCCCTACAGCACCACCACCACCATGCCTCCATGTGGTGGTGGTCAAAACTGGGATGGAGAACTGCCAGTGGCTGCTCAGTCCTCACCCACCACCCCAGTCGACCCAGGCGTTGGGTGGTTGTTTCTGGACACGGGTTGCCAGCATGGTGAGAGTAAGGCATCCAGTGCCTCAGCCATCTCGCCACTTGGCCAGCATTTATTCAGCTATTTTTAATTGCTAAATATTGTACTTCATTACTTGATATTCTTGCCCAGTTGTTCCTAGGTTTTCACCTGCCATCAACCTGTCTGCCTCATAGACTACTACTTCCTTTTAGTACTGTATAACTCTGCCCACTGGTCCACTCCTTAGGAAAGACCCCCCCTCCGGCATGCCCAGGCATACCAGAGTTTGTAGACCATTTAGGTAAGAGCTGGAAATCTGTGCCTGAGGTGATGATGTGGATCTGGACAGCCAGCATCACTTGCTAGTCAGAGGGGGATCTTTTTTTTTTTTTGTTTTGTTTTTTGTTTTTTTGTCTCTTTATTCACCCTTCCCAATCAGCCTCTTTGGGGCCAACGCCAAGCCCATCACTCTGCTTCACTTATCTGACTCCCCATTCGCCTTGGATTACACTGATGGTGGGGGGGTGGGAGCTCACTCAGCCCACAGCAGATGGATGCAGATGAGGTTGGTGTCTGGATCACCGGTGCTGGCCCCGTTGGTGATTCATCCTGCCGTGTTAGGGTATTTTTCTCTGTTCTCTCTTCCCCCATCCTCAGGACCTCAGCACGCACGGGTGTGCAAGTGTGCATGGCATGACACCCTCAGGTGTCTACACTTCTACAGCATAGCTCTGATTGCATTTCCACCTGTGGTCATCGAGGCGGCAGTGCTGTAGCTGACTCCCTGGAGGAAGAGAGCATCCTCTAGGGTGCTCAATCCTCCCCCACTCCGGCGAGCCCTCGGAGATCCATGCTGGTTCCCAAACCTAGGTCGGTGGCGTGCATGGTAGCCGTACTACTGCACCCATGGGTGGCACTTCAGGAGAACTTTTCAGTACAATTAGATCCAACCCTTCAGTCATCACAAAGTCATTTCAGTGCAGCACTTCGCCTTTGGGGGGGTAGGATATTGTGTGGTCACCTGCAGCTTCCTAAGCCTTTCTCAAGTCCCTGGGATTTGCTTTTCTTGGAGCCTATGAGAGCTGCCTCCACACCGTGTAATGGTCATGGGTTCAGATGAAAACCTGGATGTCACACTATAGTACAACAACCTCTGTTGGAGCCACTGCACTGGGCTTTCTTCAACTTTTATTCTGAAACCACGTCTACTTCCTGCATCAATAAACTTACTTAAAACATAACTTCCTCTGAAATATAGATCACAAACATAATATCCTTTTATTTTTTCATGTGATGCTAACATTGCTGTTAGTTAATCTTTCTAATGGTTGTATTACTGCTTTACGTAGTCTGCATCATTTTTTAGCAAGTACCATACCTGAAATACTCTTGGCAAGCAACACACAGCATAGATTGTTTGCAAGTTATTTTTTGTTGTTGTTTTGGTAGGCTTTGTAACTTTGCATTGTGTAGTTAACTTGTGGTACATTTTGGTTAACAAGCAAAATATAGTGTGCCCTTGCACCACTGCCCCCCCCCCCCAAAAAAAAATTCTGCCTCTGCGTTTTTCTTTTTTATCTGACTTTCATTCCTTCTTGTTGTGCTTTAATCAGGGGTTCTCGGTTATCAAATATCAGCAGGTTTGAAACATAGGAACATAGAAGTTGACAGCAGATAAGGACCGCAATGTCCATCCAGTCTGCCCATTTCTTTCAAACAACATGAAGTCTTGCTGCATTCTGACAAACTGCAGTTAGCTCCATCCTTTAAACTGCCCCAGAGAACACAGGGTTAATTTTCTATGCATTGCATAGAACGTTGAGCTCGAGCTCGGTTGAGGTCTTTGTCTGCAGCCCTCTGAAACCCAACCGTCAGATTCTTTCCTCTGCCTCACTGAACAGTCGCTCCGGAGATTTCTCCTTCAGCTCAGTTCAAAAGTCAGTTAAAGTGTCGGTTTTAAGCCAAAATTATTCTGAATTTATTCTGCATCGTCGGTTCAGGCTCTGTCTGCAGTACCATGAGTACTAGATAGTTGTTTTTGATTATTGTGTGGAAACTGTAAGTTTGTTCTATCGGTTTGGCTGAACTGATCCTTTACACTGAGTTCTTGTATTTTGCTTTAGATTGTGGTTACTGGTCCTTATTAGTTCTAAAAAAAAAAAAAAAAAAACGTATTTTAAATGTTTTTTTTTCCAATACCCGTGACACAGTTAGGAACCGATAAGGGAGTCTTGCCTGGTGGTTGCCGAAAAAAGGGTAAGTTTGGGTAGGTTGGCCTTGTCTGAGAAACCAAGAAAAAAAAAAATGCCCACTGGGTTTCACACTGCAGTGGTGTGGGAAGTCTTTGTAAGCGATCCCCCACCACCTGTGTTTATTGTCTGGGGTTTGAACACCTCGATACAGACTGCCAAATTTGCAAACATTTTCCTAAGTCTATCCTAGAAAGGAGATTAGTAGACTTAGGAAAAGGAGGCCGAAGTCCCCTGACCCAGATGGCCAGCCCGGTTTGGTTCCGACTGAACCAGAAGGAGTGCCCTCTGACCAGGGTGATACTTATTCGGGTAAGAGGAGAGCTGATCCTGAGGGATCGGTTCCTACAAAAAGGAAAAGGAAAGACAACTCAGCCGGTTCGGATCCAGAGGTTCATGTTCCGACCGCTGATGAGATTGCCCGAGTGATTCAGATTGTTGAATCGCTTCGCCCGTTTCTGTCCGATCCGGCTCCGTTGGCTAGGGGCTTGGTTCGGTCGGTTCCATCGGTTCAGGAATATGCCCCTGAAGATTTTTATGAACCGGAATTTGAGGAGGAGGGGGATTTTGAACAGGATGATGACTATGATGGAGCAGAAAGTCTGGATGTGCCCATTGAACCAGACATCTCCCCAGACAGACCTTCTGGTGTTTCCCCTCCTAGGCTCTCTGAGTCCTCTCCCCACTATTTGTTTTACAGGAAAGTGGCTGAAACTCTTCAGCTTCCTGTGGAGGAAGCTACAGAGGATCAAGAGGAGCCTGATTTTGTAGAGATGATGGACATTCCAGAGTCCAGGAGGCTGTCTATACCCTTGCACAAATCTTTTGGGAAACAGACTCAAAAAATATTAAAGTTCCCTAATTCTGTACCTCCTGTTGATAGAAGAATGGATGAGGTACACCTTATCAGGCTCAGACACACAGTTTTTTACCAACAATGCAGCCATGTTGGGGTCGTGCAGGCTACTGCCTTTGACAGGGCTAATGTCCCCTTGGCTTCACACCCCCCTGATAAAGACTCCAGGAAGATGGATGCCTTGGCAAAGAAGCAATACATGGATGGCATCCTCTTTGGGACTCAGGCAGGCTAATTATATGGCCTGTGCAGCCAGGTACCAGAAGTCCAGGAGGGACACTGTACTGGCACTAGCTAAACAGGCCTCCCCCCAGCTGGCCAAGGGGCTGGAGGAGGTGGCTCTGGATGGGATTGAGGCATCTAAGGTACAGTTCCATGCTGCTGTGGACTCCAATGATGTGTCATCAAGAGTCATGGCTACATCTGTGGCTCTTCAGAGAATGGCTTGGCTCAGATGTACTAGCCTCTCACAGGACACCCAGGCTAAAGCCATGGATTTCCCTGTGGAAGGTAATTCTCTCTGTTTGGGAGCAGACAGAATTACATGAAGAAGATGGAGCGTGATGGACCACTTATAGGAGTGCACAGGCCAAAGAGAGGCAGGCAACTCCTCAAGGCAGCATTCTAGGGCAGGGGCAGGCCTTTTCATAGGCCTTTCTACCAAGCACAGGCCTCTTCTCCTTTTCACAGAGGGGTTCTTCAGAGGGAGGGCAGAAGGGGATGAGCAGGGCTGCATCCTCCTCAGCCTAAGGCCCCTGCCAAGCAGACACCTGATTGGTCTGCCGGGTTGACTCTCCCTATCCCTGTAGGGGGCAGGCTGGCTTACTTTGTCAGGACTGGGTGTCTGTTACTTCAGACAAGTGGGTCCTGGAAGTAGTAAGCCAGGGACTGGTTCTCAACTTCAAATAATTTCCGAAGATGAGAGCCAGATCTTTTCCACCTGCAAGTCTCTCCAAAACCCTTGCCCTAGAGGCAGAGGTTTTGTCTCTTCTGGTCCTAGGAGCCACAGAGAGAGTTCCTACCCTAACACTGAGGCAAAGATCTGTACACCAGGTACTTCCTTACCCCAAAAAAGACAGGGGAGTGGCAACCCATCCTAGATCTAAGATACCTGAACAAACATCTTTTAAAACCAAGGTTCAAGATGGTGACTCTGGGAATAATTCTTCCCTCTCTAAGGCCAGGGGACTGGCTGGCCTCCCTGGACCTCAAAGATGCCTACTTTCTTATTCCCATCAGTGCTCCCACAGAAAGTACCTCAGGTCTAAGTTGCCCTCAGGCCATTATCAGTTCAAAGCAATGCCCTTTGGCCTAACCTCAGCTCCAAGGGGTTTTACAAAGTGCCTGGCAGTAGTAGTGACCTTTTTAAGAAGGCAGAAGATTTCCATCTTTCCATATCTGGACGACTGGCTCATAGTGGGTCAGTCTCCAGACCAAGTCAAGTCAGACCTGCAAGTGACCCAGCAAGTGCAATCTTCCCTGGGGTTTCTTCTCAACCTCCCCAAGTCCGTGCTTGAACCAGTGCAGCTTCTTACCTTTATAGGGGCAGAGCTGGATACTATCAAAGCAAGAGCCTTTATTCCCATGGAAAGGGCAAGAGTTCTTGTGGAACTGGCTTCTTCCTTCTGCCTTCAGGTGTCTCAACCAGCAAGGCACTTCCTTTAGCTCTTGGGCCACATGGCAGCTTCTATAGCAGTGGTCCAAGGGGCAAGATTTCAGATGAGAAACATTCAGTTCCATCTGAGGGCCTTTTGGTCCCAAAAGAAGGACCCTCTTACCAAACTGATTCCAGTGACTCGGACACTGATCCAAGCCCTTCAATGGTGGCAGGATCAGGACAGTTTAAGGCAAGGGGTCCCATTTGTCACTCAGTCTCATTCGGTGATCCCCACCACGGATGCTTCCTTTTGGGGTGGGGAGCTCATCTGGGAGCTCTCACAGCCCAGGGACTGTGGCCCCTCAGGACCCTTCTTCATATCAATCTCCTGGAATTCAGGGCAGTTTTTCTGGCCCTGCAAGCTTTCTCTCAGTCTGTGCAGAACAAGGTAATGCAGGTCAGAACAGACACCACCACCACCATGTGGTACATCAACAAGCAGGGAGGCACTCAGTCTATGGCCTTGTGCACAGAGGCCATGAAATTGTGGTCCTTGGCTTATTCCCAGCATACCTCTCTGATAGCAGTCCACCTTCTGGGAAAGGACAGTGTGCTAGCAGATGCACTGAGCAGGATCACCCAGGGCCATCACGAATGGTCCCTGGACCCCTTAGTGTTGAAAGTAATTTTCTCAAGGTGGGGCACTCAGAGATAGATCTCTTTGCAGCCCCAGACAATCATCAGCTTCCTCTGTTTTGTTGCAGACCCCCAGTCTTGGGTTCAGTCCTCTGGATGCTCTAATTTTGAACTGGGAAGAGACATTTCTGATGCCTTCCTCCCTTTCCTCTACTATTCAAAGTTCTAGTCAAGATAAGTTCACAACCTTGCAAAGTGATTCTGATTGCTCCACACTGGGCCAGACAGCCTTGGTACCCCTGTTGCTGTCTCTAGCAGTCCATCTTCTTGTCTCTGCCAGGAATTACAACCTGTTAACCTCCTCTCAGGGGAGGATTTGGTACCCCAATCTTCAGTCTCTCAATCTCAAGGCATGGCTCTTGAATAGTTGGAGAATACAGATTTGCATCTGCCTCAGGGGGTTCTAGATATTCTCAAAGCTTCCCGAAAGCCCTCTACCAGAAAGACTTATAACTCCAAATGGAAAAGATTCAGCATTTGGTGTTCCAAGAAGCATATTTCTCCAGACACTGCTGAATTGCCTACATTTTTGGATTATATGGTCCATCTTAATGGCCAAGGTCTCAGACCAGCTACTCTCAAGGTACACTTGTCAGCTGTTTCTGCTTTTCTGTCAGTGGGGAAGGGAAGTCTTCCTCACTATCATCTCATCCTGTGTTCTGAAAATTTTTCAAGGGATTGCTTCATACCAATCCTCCTTTTAGGGATCCTGCCCCTGCCTGGGACTTAAATGTTTGCATTGCTCAACTTATGCAACCTCCTTTTGAGCCTATGTCCTCAGCAGAGCTTAAGTACTTGACTTGGAAAACTGTGGTTTTGGTAGCCTTTTCCTCTGCCAGACGTATCAGTGAACTGCAAGCCCTGTCAGTGGAACCTGATTTTATCTCTTTCCATAGAGATAAAGTGGTCCTTGGAACCAATAGGAGGTTCTTGCCCAAAGTGGTTTCAGACTTCCACTTGGATCAGTCTGTGTCTCTTCCTGTCTTCTTCACTGATCATTCTTCCTCAGGAGAGAGGAGGCTACACAGTTTAAATGTAAAAAGAGCCCTTAGCTACTACATAGAGCGTACCAAGGGTCACAGGTTTGATTCCTTCCAGTTGTTCCTCACTTATGGGGAAGTGGGAAAGGGCAAACCTGCCACCAAAAAAACTATTGCCAGGTGGATTATGTCTTGTATACAATTCTGCTATGAGAAACTGGGAAAGATTCCACCCTCAGGCCTGAGGGCTCACTCTACAAGAGGTGCAGCTGTTCCCTGGCTGCTTCCAGGGATATCCCTTTGTTAGAAATTTGTCAAGCAGCCACCTGGAAAACAGTCCATACCTTTACCAAGCATTACTCTCTGGATATCCAGGCTAGGATTGATGCTCGGTTTGGCACAGCAGTACTTCAGAGCCTATTCCCAAAGTAGGTTCTCTCCCTTCTCCATGGAGGTACTGCTTGGTAGTCTACAGTTTGTCAGACTTCTAGTTGTTTGAAGAAAAAATTATTCACCTTAGTAATTGTGTTTCTTCTAATGGAGTCTTGCTATATTCTGACCTCCCTCCCTGCCTCCCCTCTCAGAACCTGTTTTTTGGGAAGTGGGTGGGCAGATGCAGTGCTGCACCCCAGAGGTGCTTCTTGCACACCCTCCTTTATATTTGGGTGTTTTGTTGTATTGTTATCCTTATTTTGGATTGCTTTTTGGTTTTGGGTTTCCTGAATTGAGTCTTCCTTGGGAATCCAAAACTCTCTTTCTAGTTGGCTAGTTTAAAATTTTACAATTTCCACATAGTATAGTTAGTGAGTTTTGCTCGTAAGAATCTGGACGGTTGGGTTTCAAAGGGCTCAGACAGAGACCTAACCGAGCTCCAGCTCAACGTTCTATGCACTGCATTGAAAATTAACCTTATGTTCTCCGGGCAGTTTAAAGGCTGGAGCTAACTGCAGTTTGTCAGAATACAGCATGACTCCATTAGAAGAAACACAATTACTAAGGTGAGTAATTTTTCTTTTCTACCTTATAGAATGTACCATCGCCTTTGCTCTGTCAGTGGTCTATCTATTCATACTCATCTGTATTGCTCCCTTATGCCTATCCCATGCCTTTTGAAGTCTGCACTGCATTCATATCCACCACTTCCTGGGGTAGGCCAAAGACTTCCTCACATTACCCCTTAATCGGCCTCTCTCTAATCTCATGCTGTGTCCTCTTGTCCTGCTATTTTTCTTATATTGAAACATGTTATACTCTTTCACCTTGTTAATGCCCTTAAGGTGTTTGAATGTTTTGATCATATCACCTCTCTCCCTCCTTTGCTCTAGGGTATACATAGTGAGCTCCGTTAATCTGTCCTCATGTGTTTTCTGATGCAGTCCCTGCACCATTCTGGTTGCCCTTCTCTGGACTGCCTCAATTTGGCTAATGTCCTTATGAAGGTGTGGCCTCCAGTACTGCATGCAGTACTCCAGATGGGCTCAACCAGTGTCTTGTAAAGAGGGATTATTACCTCCGGCTTTTACGCTTGTACAATTCTACCAATACACCCCAACATCCCCTATCCTTACCTACTGCTTTAGTGGTTTGCTTGGATGATTTCACGTCATCTGTGATGATGATGTCCAAGTCTCTCTCTTCCCTTGTGACTGCCAGCAACTCCCCTCCCAGCCTATAGGTGGCTTCAGGGTTTCTCTTCCCTATGTGCATGATTTTGCACTTCTTTGCATTAAACCCCAGTTGCCACCTTTCTGACCATTTTGCCACTTTATCCAGATCTCTTCTCATTCTGCCCACCACATCTGGATCATCTACTCTGTTGCAGATCTTGGTGTAATTTGCAAACAGACAAACCTTACCCTCCAGTCCATCTGCAATGTCACTGATGAAGATACTGAAGAGGACTGACCCCAGGACTGATCCCTGAGGTACCCCACTTGTGACTTGCATCTCTTCTGACTGTATACCATTTACCACCACTCTGTTTCTGCCGCCAACCAGTTTGCCACCCAGTTGACCAGCTTCTATCCCACCCCAAGCTACCCAGCTTATTAATCAATCTTCTATGTGGAACAGTATCAGAAGCTTTGCTGAAGTCAAAGTAGGTGATATCAACTACTCCCATTTGGTCCACCACTCTGGTTACCCAATCAAAGAAATCTATGAGATTAATTGACAGGATCTTCCTGTTGTAAACCCATGCTGTCTTAGATCCTGTGCTCCTGTGGATTCCAGGTGTTGCACTATCCTTTCCTTAAGTAGTGCCTCCATAATCTTGCCCACTACTAGTAAGACTGACTGGTCTGTAGTTCCCTGCCTCCTCTCTGCTACCACTCTTGTAGAGCGGGATCACATGAGTCCTTCTCCAGTCTTCTGGGACCTCTCCTGTGCTCAGAGACTCCCTAAACAGTTCTGATAATGGCTCTACTAGTTCCACCCTTAGCTTCTTTAGTATCCTGGGATGTATGCCATCAGGTCCCATTGCCTTGTCCACCCAGAGCTTATCAAGTTCTTGTAGGACCCTTTCTTTTGTGAAGGGACTAGTTCACACTTCCCTCCCCTCTGTGTCCATGGTGCTGAGCTGTGGGCCCTACCCTACCTTCTCTTCGGTAAATACTGAGCAGAAGTATCTATTTAGGATAGATACTTTTACATAGTCCTCCTCCCACATGCCCCTTACCCTTTGATCTTGAGTACCCTCTGGACTTTCTCCTTTCACTAATGTATCTATAGAAAGTCTTGTCACCTTATTTTACTGTTTGTGCTAGTGTTTCCTCAGTTTGGGCCTTGCCTGCCTTACCTTCCTGCTTCCCTTAGGGAAGTTTGGTATGCCTCCCTATATTCATCCTGCTGCCTTCCTTTATATTTCCTGAAGGCCAGCCTTTTGGCTCTGACCTTTTCTGCTACTGTTTTTGAGAACCAAAGTGGTTTCCTTCTTCTGTTGCACTTCCTTTTCTCTCTAACACAATGGGATGTTGCTTCAAGTATTGCATCCTTAATGCTTGCTCACTTTGCCTGTACCCCCTCACCTGTATTTCTTTTTGCCAGGGCTAGCTTAACTCTCTTGGCCATCTTATCAAAGTCCGCTCCTCTGAAGTACCATATTTTTGCCTTGGAATGGGATGATTTAGTTCTAGTGGCCAAATTGAACCATACCATGTGATGGTCAGTGGCCCCCAGGTGACCTTCTACCTGGAGATCTTTCATCCTTTCCCTGTTAGTACTAGATGTAGGATAGCCCTGTCTCTTGTGGGTTGTTGTACCAGTTGTTTGAGGCCCTCCCCCTGCAGGGAATCCACTATGTGTCTAGTTCTGGCAGATGTACCTGCTGGTATTGACCAATCTGCATCTGGCATACAGGAGAGCACACCCTGCCCTGGGCACTCTCCCCACGATGACTCAAGGCTCTTACCTAAAGCCTCGGCTGCAGGAGGGTACACCCTGCCCTGGAGCACTCTCCCCACAATGACTCAAGGCTCCTGTCCTAAAGCCTCGGCTACAGGAGGGCACACCCTGCCCTGGAGCACTTTCCCCACGATGACTTGAGGCTCCTGTCCTAAAGGTAATTTCGCCAGCCCTAGCAGCGCCTAACAGTTTCTGCATTCCTTTGTCTGGTGTTTGAATTTTGGCACCGTTTTCACATGGATCTCTGCCCTGTTTTTAGTGCTGAAAAGAACTGCATAAACGCTCAGGACATGCACTAAACTGCCGTACTACCTAAACCACTATATTAAATGTGTGCTCACTAGGTGGGGCGTTGAAATTTAATTTTAAATTCTGCATCTCAGCTACCGGTGCCACATTAGCTTGTTGTAACTTAATATTTTATTGCTAGAATCAAATTAATAGACCAGAAAATTGTAACGCTTTTGATTGTTAAATCCCGGTCAACCCATTCACATCTGGTCCCTACTTTGCTGATCCTCTTAATTTATTTATTTAGTTTTTGTTAACCAGGTAGGTGCACTAGCCATAAAATGACTATTTTCAGGCACGACCTGGGAGAGTACAACAAAAGAGAACAGCTGAACAACAGCAACATGGGTACAATAATACAAATAGAGGAACAGTACAGCAGTGCTACAAAAATACAATGGGTATAAACAACAAAATATAATGGCAAGCATTATACAGATAATGGCAGTATGATACATAATAAGTGCAGAAACCACGGACCCGACCTGTGGAGTGAAAGGGTTAATAAGATAGTAAGGTTATATAGAGAGAGATGTGAGGAATGTTCAAACATAACAAGAAAGACTGACAGAAGGAAGGTCGGGGTGGTAATTGGCAAAACAACAGTGGATGGTCAGCAACAAGGTTCAAGAAGAAAGAGAGCTAGTAGACAAGAAGTTATTTACAAAGAGAAGGAAAAATATGGGAAGGGGGAGAGGAGACAGTCTTGGAGCTGGATTAGAGCAGGAGCTTCAGGTTGGGTCAAAGCATATAGAAGCATCGGCTAAGGATAGATAATGGCGATATTCACTTTTAAATCAAAAGAGACTGAGACAGCAGGAGTTTGAGTGGAAGAGCATTCCATAGCCTGGGAACAGAGAATTGAAGGCCCCTGTGCCTTTAGTCGCTCGACATCTCGGAACACAGAGCAAGGATTTGTCAGCTGATCACAAGCCATGGGAGGATGGTTGAGGGACCAGCAATGCCGCCATCTGGGATGGGTTTTTCTCGGATGATTGAGTCCATTAGTGATCCAAGGTAGTACTGTCTACTGGCAGAGGTGAGCCAATACAGATCCTTATAAAGAAGGCAGTGATGTTTGAGTCGAGGCAACAAAGAGGCAAATCAGCATATATTGTTATAAGTTATGTCCCATTTTAGTAGGGAGGTTTTATGGGCAGAGGTAAGAATAGAGGCACCATAAATAAGGGTTGGGAGCAGAATACCTCGGGCAATTGCTAATTTGACTGAGGGTGTGAGTTCGCTCTGCACAGTCAGTGCTAGCAGCTGTTATAGCTGACTCCGCATCGGGAGCCTGAAATTAATTGCTAGAACTACTTTCATGGCATTACATCTACAAATCAGATCACAGCGCCTAGCAGCTGAATTGTACTGCAAGAACTGCTCTGAGCTTGCCGAGTGCCCACCACCCCCAATTACCCCACTCCTTAGCCGGCACCAGTTATATAGGGTGAGGCTTAGCGTAAACCACTTCCAGAAGTAAAATTAACTTTACCATTAGCAGATTATATTCCTTTACAGCTAGAGGGCTCCTGGTATTTTGTTCGATCTTTCTGGCTCCATTATCGTAACACTGCCAGCAAATTACTGTGATATTTCTAAATTGAGCTGCCCTCTACACAATCCACTTCATGACCCAATCATGTAAAATCAATATGGCCAGAAATCCTTGTACAATATTCCTGCTTGTATCTACTTTTTCCACCCTCATATGGTTCTCTTTATTATACTGCCCACCAACCAGGAACCATCAGAACACCTACTTGATGTCTCTAGGCTCTCCCATTATACGTATGCCACTTCACATGCCCAGTGACACCTCCCACTTCTTGTCCATAACAACCGTCTACCACTTAGCCTACACTCTACTAAATCCTCACTGCAAAACTCCACCCTGTCTTCCCCTTTCATCCATCGCAAGCTTTGGTACCTGCTACTCCTAGCCATAATGTTAGCTGGGGATATTGAGCTTAACCCAGGGCCTGTAAGTAACTTATCACACATTGATGCTAATTGGAATGACACTAAGGGCCTCCGCATTGTGCATCTTTATTTATTTATTTATTTAGTTTTTGTTGACCGGGTAAGTGCGCTAGCCAACAAGTGACTATTTTCAGGCACAACCCAGGAGGTACAGTTGCAGAACACAGTGATACATAAGAGATTACACAAAGCAGGATACATTTGCAGGATACATAAGAAATTACACAGAGCAGGATACATTTGCAAAGGACAAAGTCACACAGTGTAGTCAAGCATAGCAATAAGGATAACATTACATGTATTCAGTTGTTGAGAACTAGGGGGAGAGGTGGTAGGGGACAGGTGTAAGGGTAGGGCAGGAGAGACGGAGACAGGGGGTGGTAGGGCGAATAGCAAAAAAGGGGAGGACAGGAGGGAGGTTAAGGCACCAAGTGCGGCATTAGCGGGAGAAGGTTACCACCTGTGGCCGGGACGGTGGAACCGGGAGTCGGCAAGAGAGACGGAGAGGTCGGGGAACAGGACAGTGAAGCTATGGGTGCAAAAAACAGAGAGGGAGAGAGGGTGATGTGGGGGAGGCGGTGGGGGACTAGGTGCAAGGGTGAGGAGGATTTGAACTAAAGGAATGGGGGAGGGAAGGGTAGGTGGGAAGGGCAGGGGTATGGAAAAGGATGAAGGACACGGAACAGATAGGGAAATGAGTGGGGTAGGGAGATAGAGTGCACCTAGTAAGAGCGCAGGCAGAAGAAGGAGGAGGACAGAGGCGCAGGCGGTGAAAACGGCATTGGCGGGTAGAGTAGAACCTCGGCCGTGAGCTGCAGTGGAACTACATAGACGGTAGAAGAGAGAGAGTGTCACGAAACTGGTGGGAGGCGGATAAAATAGGAGAGGGAGGGGTGAGGACTGAGCATAGGGAGAAGAGGGAAGAATAAAAAGAAGGGAGGAAGCTGGCAGGAGGAGGCAGAAAGGTGAAAGAAAGGTAGGAAGGGTGGCGGCAAGTTACGGCATGGCGGTACAAGTAGCAACCTATTACCGGGCCGGTGGAACCCAAAGACGGCAGAGAGGGAGTGGAGGGCGGTTAGAGGGGGGGAGGAGGCAAAGAGCAGGAGAGGGAGGGCAGGAAAAGGGAGGGTAATGACAGGGGTACTGGAGAAATGGCTAAGTGGGAAGGGAAGAGAGCGGGGCTGGGAAAGTAAGTGTTACAGGAACAGAGGGTGCAGGATAAGGAATGAAGGTGGGGAAAACAGCTCAGGGCGAGGGCAAGCTAAGTGACTAGGCAGTAATTAGAGAGCTTTACAATTGGCATCAGAACAACAATGTTATCAG
The DNA here is from genome assembly GCA_016271365.2 of Neoceratodus forsteri. Lineage (NCBI taxonomy): Eukaryota > Metazoa > Chordata > Ceratodontiformes > Ceratodontidae > Neoceratodus > Neoceratodus forsteri. Next base: position 199,391,699 of record CM028132.1, on the reverse strand, counting down.
TATCAACAAACATGAAACATAAAAGCAAAAAACAACCAAGAATAAAAAATAAGTGCCTATAATACATAATAGGGGAGGAGGAGAACAGGTTAGGAGCATGGGATTCAAGAGGATCAAAACAAACACATTTGTCCATCAAGTAAGGAAAGCTCTGAGATTGTGCTTAAATGCATCGTGAGAAGGAGCATTTCTTAGTCCCTGGGGCAGAAAGTTCCAAAAGTGAGGGCAGCATAACTGGGGCTCCGAGCCCTTTTTGTCGTGACAGAGGAATATTCAATAAGGACTTGTCAGAGGATCTAAGGTCCCGTGAAGGTATAACCGGTTGGAGTAGTTTTGAGAGCTCAGCTGGCTTTGATGCTCTGTTGATGGTGTCCGAAGGGTTGTAGAGTAATATTGCCTGGTGGAGGAGGGAATAGCCAGCCCAGGTCTTTGTATAGCTGACAATGGTGCTTCAGGCGCGGTGCTTTAGCCGTGATACCTGCAAACATTGTTGAAGGTGGTGTCCCATTGGTGCAGAGCAGTTTTGCTGGCCATGGTTAGGATGGGAGCACCGTGAGGTGAGGGTTGGTAACAAGATTCCTCTAGCAATTGCCAGTTTAGCGGCAGGGGTAAGCAGGTAGTTAGTCCTGTAAGCAGCCCTAGCTTACAATTGACAGATTTACAAGTTTCCTGGATGTGCAGCTTTAGGTCAAGATTTTGGTCAAGGTGAATGCCCAAATGCAAAAGAGCTAACAGACTCAGAGGGTTACCATTAATGTCAGGCACAGAGAGAGAAGAAGAGCAGGTTCTTAATTTGTGTGGGGATCCAAATAGCATGGCTTTAGTTTTATTGGAGTTAAGGACAAGGCGTTGGGTGTGTAGCCAGCGCTGCACCAAGTGGAAGTCTGTGGTAAGGGCAGCATTCAGGTTGATGATATTGTCAGAGTGGGCATAGATGACCAGGTCATCAGCATAAAGTAGTGAGTGGCCAGAGGTTACTACATCAGGGAGATTGTTTACAAATAGTGAGAAGAGGAGAGGACCGAGAATGGAGCCCTGAGGGACGCCAATATTGATAACAGCACTGTCAGAGATCGCCGAGTTGAATTCACTGCTTGAGTCCTGTTGGCAAGGTAGCTGCTGAACCAGGTAGTGACAGGGTAGAGAAGCCCAGATTTCTGAGGAGGCAAGTAGTAAAGGATGGTCAACAAGGTCGAGCGCTTTAGTGAGGTCGATGAAAACAGCCCTGTTAGCTTCCCTTTGTCCATGTTGGTAAGAATGTCAGAGGAGAATTTTGCTAGTGCAGTCATGGTGCTGTGGTGTTTTCTAAAGCCGTGCTGTGCTGTATTGAGTAAGTTGGAGTTTTCAACTAATTCAGTAACTTGAATAGAGAACTAATTTCTCAAGGATCTTGCTAAGGACTGATAGTATAGCAATTGGTCTGTAGTTGGTCGTGTCATTTTGCTGCTTTTTAAACACGGGAGTAATTCTGCGGCCTTCCAGATTTCAGGGACAGAACCATTGGAGAGGGATAGGGTGAAGATTCTAGCTATAGGTCCAGATATGAGGTGAGCAGCCATCTTTAATAGACGGGGTTCCATTCCATCAGAGCCGGGCTGGTATTGTCAGAGATAGCCTTGAGCAGCTTGAAGACTTGATGCCTGGTGACGCTTTGAAGTAGAATGGTTTAGATGAGGTGGGTGAATCGCCAGGGAATGTTGAGTTCAGTTGTGTAGCAGGAGATTGAAGGAAGCTGTGAGGCAGATGGGTCGAAAACTGCTGGTTAAGCGCGTTTGCAATAGTGAAGGAGTCATTACAGTGGACACCTTGCAGGACCATTTCTGAGGGGGTGACAGCTTACGTAGATCCTAAAAAAGTTTTAATGTGGCTCCAAAATTTTCGAGGGTCGTTGGAGGAGTTAGCAGGTTTTGACAGTATATGCTTTTAGCCTGCCTGATGCACCTTTTGCAATCATTTCTATACTGCTTGTACAGGATAAGATCCAGGGGGAGCCCAGATTTTTTGTATTGTTTCCATTGCTTATCTCGGACTTTTAACTTACATAGGAGTTCTTTATTTAGCCATCTTGACTGCTGACCTCTGACTCTTCTTTTTACCTTTGGGAGGTGTTTCTTTTGTACTTTTGCCAAACTTGGTGAGAAATATGTTAAGGGCAGTGTCAACATTGGAGGTGGAAAGCGTCAGTCCAGTCTATGTCAGATATGTCAGATAAGAAGGCTTGTGTATCGAGGGCAGCATAGTTCGTGAAGGTAATCAGTCGTGGTTGAGGAGCAGGCGGTGGGCAGGAGCGCCAGTGACAGAGTGTTGGTGAGTGATCTGTAGTGAGTCAGCCAGGACGGTAGCTTGGAAACATGATCCGGTCTATTTGTAAGGATCCAGTCCAGTATGACCCTGATAGTGAAGGCAGTGGTTCCTAGTGCAGATAGTTATAAGTTGGTGAAAATTGTGCTTCTGGATCAAAGATGCAAGGAGATTGTGATGTGGGCCCAGCCAGTTCAGGTTCAAGTCACCGAGGAGGTGTTTCATTTGTTTTACATTTGAGAAGCGTACTGCAGTAGGTTCTGGAACCGTTCAGCCCACTGGTTGGCGGGTTATACACACAAGCGATATGTGGGTGTTCGACCAGTGTCAGGGTTGCATGCAGCGCTACATAGCATGGGGAATCGGGGTTGGTAGGACTAAGAGACAGATGACTTTATAGTAAATAGCGACCCCCCTTGGACCCAGATCAATCTCGCTGAAGAATATTATACCCAGGTAGAGGGCAGGAGGTATCGGATACAGTAGGTTTCAACCAGGTTTCGGTGGAGGCATAGTATGTCAGATCCACCAATCCTAGCCCAGGCTTCAAGTTCAGCCAGGTGACTCAGGAGGCTTCTAATGTTCATATGGGCTAGTACCAGGCCTTTTTAGTGCTAGTTGAGGTAGAGAGTGGGGTGCAGAGTTTGGGACCAGGGTTAGATTCAGTATCACCAGATAGCAGGAGGAGCCTCTGAGCCAGGTGTATAAACATGTCTACAGGGAACATGCCTGGCTTAATTTTAGGTTTGCGACTGCCCAAGAGATAGAAGTGGAGGGACAGGTAGGTACAACCCCTTTTGAGTAGTATAAGTATAAGTACATAACAGGAGAGACAGGAGTATATACCTGGTGGTTAAGTCACAGGCCAAAAGAAATGATCAACAGCTGAGGTACAGCTCAACTTTTCAAAGCAATCCTAAACTAATCAAAGGATCGCTGTCTTTCAGTGCATTGGATTGCAACAACATCAGCATCCCCCAAAACCAAAAGTCTTTTCTTCAGAATACTCAAAGCTGTTTGATGCTAGAATCTTCAAAGATGTACAGCTCTCTATGGACAAAGGAATTGGCTGCTCCCTTCCTGAGGCATTATTTTAGCACTTCCTTAGTATTAATATTATCTTAATATTAGGAGCTTTCTTTGTAACATAACGGAACTTGAGGCCTGGGTTGCTCAATATCATCGTGATATCCTTTGCCCATCAGAAACATGGCTAAAACTCTCCATCCCAAATTCCCTCTGCTTGCTACCAAATTACAATCTCAGCAGACAAGACAGGCCCTCAACGAAGCGTGGAGGTGGTGGTATTTTCTATAAATCACATTTGTTACTATCCCACAACATCATGCCTACCCTAACTCACTGTGAAGCAATCCATGCAACCTTACAGCTAGGCTCCAAAAAATTACACATAGTCTGTGCCTATAACCCGCCAGCTGGTGGTAGCACTGGTCTTGAACAACGCCTCCCAGTGGACAGCTCCATCGGCCGAAAAGAAGTCCTTATTCTGGGAGACCTTAACTTATACTGGACTAGTAAATCAAACCAGTCCTGTCATACCATGGTTCAAGGCCACAACCTTCACCAACTAATCACAGACCCAACCAGGTCATGGGTCCCCACAACTAGTACACTTATTGACTGGGTCCTTACAAATCACCCTGACAGCATAGTCCTTGCAGGTACCCTTGCAGATACACTAAGTGATCACTCCCCAATCTACTGCATCTGGCGCTCTACCAGTAAACTTTCTCCTCCTCCAGAACTCATCACCTTCTGCAACCTGGCCAACTAAACTTAACACAGTTTACAAATGATCTCGCTTTGATTGACTGGTCACCCGTCTACACCGCTGCTAATGCTTAGTCGGCACTTCACTATTTCCTGGCCCAGTTTGGTCTGCTCCAAGACACCCACGCTCCTTGTGTCACTCGTCATGTTCGTGCAACTCGGACTAAATGGTTAACAAAAGACCTACTTAACCAAATAAAGGCCAGGGACAGAATGTGGCGGCATTTCAAAGCTTCTGGGTCCCAGACTGACTATGACAACTACCGATCTCTGAGAAACACATGCAAAAGACATATTTGATTAGCTAAAAGCTCTTTCTGCAAAGACCTGCTTGCAAAAGCTGCAGGGGACCCTAAGAAGTTCTGGTCAACCATAAAAACCCTCCTTGGAGCTAACAATTCGGCCCACTCAAGTGATATGCTGATAAATGGCATACACTGCAATAATCCGATGACTATTGCCAGTGCTTTCAATCACCTCTTCTCAGATCTAACCAGCTATTTGGCCACCTTCCCACATGCACACGCCGCTTTCCCCTCTGATGATACTAAACCTCATCACACGCATCCTCCCTTTAGGTTCCAGAGCATTACAAGGGCAGAAGTTCTAAAACTGCTACTCTCCATCCCTGACAGTACCAGCTCGGGTTCTGATGGTCTGGAACCAAGGCTCCTAAAAGCTGCTGCTCCTCTCATAGCCTCTCCGCTAACCAAAATATTTATCCTGTCTCTATGCCATGGTCTAGTTCCTAATATCTGGAAAATAGCTGGAGTTATACCCATACCTAAAAAAGGTGATCGGAAAGAAATCAAGAATTACTGTCCCATCGTAATTCTCTGGGTGCTTAGCAAAATATTGGAAAAGATAGTGGCCACTCAATCCATTGAATATCTTCAAAAGTATAACCTTCTCTCCTGTTCTCAGCATGGCTCCTGCAAAATACAGCACTTCCACCGCCCTCCTCAAACTCACAAACGACATCTATGCTTCCATTGACTTGGGCCTCATGACAGGTGTTTTCATGATTTAACCAAGGCCTTTGACCTGGTTAACCATTCTTTCTTCTTTCTAAACTCGTTTCCTAGGTTTCTCCACCGATGTAGTGGCCTGGTTCAATAGCTGTCTGACTGACAGAAAGCAGGCAGTAGTTTTCAACTCTGCCATATCAGATCTTTCATCCATACATGTTGTCGTGCCACAGGGCTCCATACTAGGCCCTTGCTGTTCTCAATCTTCATTAATGACATCCTGTGCTTGCATCCAACTGTTCATCTCTGTCTCACGAGATGACTTAGTCATCTACCATAGCGCAAGAAACACTGCCGGCAATAAACCACCCTCTTGCCCTCGGATTTCGTAAGCATTCAGTCTTGACTAACAGAGAACAAACTTATTCTTAATACCAGCAAGACATACCCCATGCTGTTTGGCTCACCTGCCAGGCTTAAAGCAATCAACATGCCCTCTTAATCTCATGTGCGAACGACTCTCCACTGGTCAGCGCCAGATCCTGCTAAATATCTGGATATTACTCTTGATTAGACAATGGGGTATGAAAATCCTGTAACCTCATTGGTCAAAACACATACATGGCCGTGGTATATCCTGTAATAACCCACGGCTGAGAAATAGCAATTATAAAAAACTTCGTCTGCCTCGGTGACACACCACACAGGCATTCGGTATATCCCCAGTAACCCACACCCTGTTGTACCTTATTGCTTAATTCATCTCTTGATTTTGATCTGCACATTACTACACCTGTAAATCTGCTCTAGCGCTAAGATAGGAGGTGCCTACATCTACCAGTTATGCCCTCCTACCATCGGCTAGACTAGCTGTGGCACAAGGCTTTCTGCTCCCAGCCCTGGCCTATGGCTCAGCCACTTACCTATCGGCCTCTAAATCCTCCCTCCATAAATGGGACACCACCTATAATAGCATCTGCCGCTACGCCTCTGCATTCCCTCGCTACAAACATCATTGCCAGCTTTATGCTGACCTAAATTGGCCTTGCCCCTCTGCCCATCGACTTCAGTCCTATGGTTTACTGATTGACTGCATTACCAGATCAGGCCTCTCTACTGCACTCAAAACCTCTCAACTGTGGGCTCAGATCTGCTGACCAAGCCCCTCTTCACATCCCTAGATGCAAAACCAATATGGGTACACGTGCTTTCTCATACACGGCTCCAATGTACTGGAATTTCATATCCCAAACTATTCGTCAAGCTCCCACCCATGCTAGATTTAAGAAACTTCACCATGATCATCTGCATGCTACTAACCCCTGCACCTGCTTTAATCTACCTTAGATCATCATCTCTCCCTGCCCTCTGTCTTTTCCCTAGGTAATCTACTTCTTTGTCACCTCTTCTATTTTCTCCTAATACCCTCCTACATGTTCCTCTTTCATCCTTTACACTTCTTCTTCCCACCTCCCTTCTTTTTCCTCTCCCTGTTTCTCTCCTCTCTGTCTTTTACCGTAAAATGGCACTTATTGTACTTGTCTCTGTATTTTATTTCTCTCACATTTGGTTTTCTGATCTTGCTTTTACATTTTCAAAATGTTTTTGAATGTATTATACTGAACAATGTCTCTCTACCCTTAGTTTGAATGTATATGATCCCCCTCTAACTGTGTTACCTATATCATGTACAAATGGCATGTATGCTCATGTATTTTGTATGACACTGAATAATGTTTCTCTCCACCCTAAGTTTAATGTATGTGATCCCTCCTACTGTGTTACATATATCATGTGCTGTGTCACATGTATACTCATGTATTCCTCATGTATTAAACTGTATTCTCCTGGGTCATGCCTGAAAATAGGCATTCTTATGTCTAGTGCACCCACCCGGTTACCAAAAGCAATAACTAACAAATAAATTATCAGAACCTCCCCTTTAGCTGTCATGTTTTGTATATTTTCTAACAGTAATGTGTCTATGTCCCCCCCCCCCGGTCTGGAGGCCTGTAGACTACCCCAGTTCGTATGGCTGTCCCATTTTCTGTTTCCAGGGTGACCCACAGTTCTTCGGGCTCCTTATATGTATTTTGAATTTCTGTAGCTTTCATATTTTCATTGACATAAAGGGCCACTCCACCCCACCCCCCTTTTTTGCACCTCTGTCTCTTCCGAACAGTACATAGCCAGGTACTGAAGTCTTCCAAGTGTGGTCACTGGTAAACCATGTCCGCTAATGGCTACTATGTCCAGTTTAGCCTCTGTCATTATTGCCTGCAGGTTTGGGATCTTGTTTCCCAGACTGCGAGCATTTGTGTACATGATTTTCCATTGGCCAGATTTTTGTGTGTTGGTCGTTGGGCGAGGTCTGGCACTTCCCCCGTGCATCGTATGGGGAACTGGACCTTTTTCCTTACCTGGTCATGCATATTAACTACAGACATGCTGAACTCCTGTTTAACCACTAGCATCCTGAATTTCTGAAAGGTAAATTTTTGGTGCAAGCAGTATAAAGGGACTGCTGCTTTGCAGTTTAGTCCTACCCATCTAAGGTACGGGGCTCCAAGTAAAACTATATATTGTTTTAAGTTTTGGGTCACCGATGATAACCAAGGGAAAACAGTAGGATCCAGTGGTCTGAGAACTGAGTTGTGATACAAGAGATACCAGTTCACATACCAACATATCCCTTGATTATTGCGATCTTGGTCTTGCTTATGTGATCATCCTTTTCTTCAGTCTTTCGACATGTAAAACTGGGTGCTAGGTGGCAGGCATCTGCTAAACACAAGATGTTCTATCCTGTGTATGCTATTCTAGGTAAATAAAATTAAAACTTCTATCTGCAGCCACGTCTTGTTTGCAAGTGGGACCCTCCATGTCCTAATCTGTATTTTTTTTGGGGGGGGGAGCCACGACAAAGTAGTGTACTGAAAATTATATTTGCGACTGTTCTGAACTAGCATGGTATATCATGAACAATAGCTACAATGCTAAAACAAAATAGGGACACTGTCAGTATGGTCAGTGAAATAATGACACCCCTAGCCACATCATATCATATTTACATTTATAGGAATAAAATAAAATCCATTACTGAGATTTGCTTTTGATTAAGATATAAATATAATTTTATTTAGGACTTTGTTCAGTGGAATCATGTGGTCTGTAGCTCCTTTTTCACTTGCCATCCGGTTCCATTTCAAATCAGGGTGGCTAACACCAGTTTGTGTCTGCACTAACCAGTTAAAAAGACACTGGTGTACATGACTTCTGGTGGCAGCTTCCACACTAGTGTGACATGGTGTGTGGCCAAACCATACTTATCTGCCCTGTAGCTGTGCCAGGAAGTTGCCTGCCCTCTTTGTGACATCACCACTCATAATTTGCTGTTGCCTGTTCAGGAAGTAAACATTGTGGTACATGGCAAGTTACTATGCAGACTGCCTCTACCTGTTTGAACCTAGAGCAGTGCAGGGAGGGATAAAGCTTGTACCCCAAACGGGACCACACCCTTCTGCTTCTTTGAACTGCAGAGGGGGTGTACGGAGGGTACATGTACCTCAAACTGGACCATAGGGTTGTGCTTGTTTGCACCACAGAGCAGTCCAGGGAGAGAGCACATGCCCCGAACCAGACTGCAGGCTTGTGTTTCTTTGGACTGCAGAGTGCTGTAGGGATAGAGGGCAGAGCACATATGCCAAACCTGAACCTAGGCTTGTGCCTGTTTGGACCAGTGCAGTCTAGAGAGGATGCAGAGCAAACCGTGCCAACCAAGCGGTCCTAACAATCAAGCAGGACCATGGAAATGTATGTACTGAGCCTAGTAGGTGAATTTTACTGGTTCCCTTGGTGAGTGTAATTTGCTTGGGGAGGGAGTTGTGTTGGATGGGGAAGGGTTTCTGTGCAGGTGTGGGGGACACAATTACAACCTGCCAGGGCCCGGGGAAAGGGACTTGGGGGGTTACTGTACAGGTGCCTGGGAGTGCAGTTGCCACCTGCTTTGGAGAATGAGATGCACAGGGTGTGATGAGGGATTACTGTGTTACTGTACAGGGCTGTTGTTACCTATTTAAGGATGGGGGGCTGCGTGGGGGTGGAGTTACTGTGCAAATGGGGTGGGATGCATTATTGTGTAGGTGTGGAGAGGGTGCTATTGCGGCCTGCAAGGTGAGGAGGCATTGAGTTGTGCAGGTGTAGAGAGGGTTGCTATTGTGATCTGCTTGGGGAGGAGGTTACTGTGCAGGTGTGTTGTGGGTGCCACTGTTGCGACCTGCTTGGGGGTTACAGTGCAGAATGTAAATGTAGATTCTTGTGTCTGTTTTATTATTTTTGCAATTGCTTATTTGTAAAAGTTCTCATGAAGACCTTGTGGGACATAATAAAATATTTCTAGCCCAAGTTCCTTCCGTCTGTTAAAGGAGAACAGTCAGCGCCAAGATCCCTTTACACTGAAGTGTGAGGCTGGTCATAATGTGCACTTTGTGTGCAAAAGCATTTTGGTTTGATTACTGTTTACTATAAGGGGAAATTATTTAACCAGGAAAGGCACACTAAGCCGAAGCTTATTTCCAGGTGCAATCTGGGAGCACAAGGAAGTTAAGGGACTTGCTCAGGGTCACAATATGCAAGTTGGAGCTGTGGGATTTAAACCCAGGTCTCCTGGTTGCAGCTTAGTGCCCTAAACCTCTGCACTGTACTGCCTCCGGGCTCTACTATGCCAGCGTGACAAAAAGATCGCGAGCAGCATTACAATAGCGGGCTCCATGTCGACCGCAAGTTGCAGTCGGCATGGAGCCGCACAGTTGGATCTATTTTTTTTTTTTTTTTACATTGGGGGGGCTTTGCCTTCCCTGCACTCCCTAAACTAAAGGATTCTAACTGCAGGTCAGAGTTAGTTCGGGGGGAGGAGCAGGTCGGGGGAAGTGGTTGCCTCCTTCCAGCAGCACTTCTACGGTGACATGGCACTGTTGTCAATATTGACGCATGTCGCCGTAGAAATTTCGCTGTTAGGGTGGCATAACCTGCCTCCATGCTGTAGTATAGTAGATTGTCTCAGACTAATTTTGCTTAGTTGTAAAACCACATTTTCTGTTACTACAAATCTCAGAATCCCCTGCAGCTCACATCAGAGCAGTAGGCAGCAGTGGGAGATTCAGTAGCCTGTAGCATGTTTTAGAGCTTTTATAATCTCCGATCAGATGTTTTCCGGGTCTGCTTTTATCCAGGGGCTAAGTACAGTCCTCTGTGACTATAACTTAACCCAGACAGGACAGTGGGAACAGAAAACAAAAGATCAGAGGTTATGGAAACTCTTAACATGAACTGCAGGCAACTGAATCTCTCACTGCATTCTACCGTGCTGATGTCAGCTGCAGCAGATTCTGGTATTTGTAGTAACAGAAGATGTCAGGCTTCAGCTAAGCAAAAGTAATCTGAGGCAGTCTGCTAAACTGCAGTAAACAGTAAGTAAACCAAAATGTTTTTGCATGCAGAGTGCACATTGAGACCAGCCAAACACGTGAGTGTTGGGGCCCCTTGTGCTGCGTGTTCCCCTTTAAAACACCAAGGAGTGCCCTTGTGCACTGTGGTGCTAAATTACCCTCAGGCAGTGATGCATGAAGTGGCCACCATTTACATTACACTTGAAAACACCCACACCAATTCAGCTCCTCTGTGAGTGAGAGAGAAGCAGAAAGGCCACACCGGTTTGGTGCCTACACAGTTTACACTCGCAAATGTACAGTGGTGTGGCTCTCCAAACCACCTAAACCAGTGTAGAAATGCTGAGCGTAAAAGTGGTGTATGTCATTGGTGTAAGGTTTCATATGATTACCTAATTTTACATTGTGAATACTTCAGGTGTGTTTTGGCTTTCTCCTTTTGTTAAATAATAAGGCACACATCTAAATTTAATGATTTGCTGCTAAAGAAAACAAATAGTGCAGGACTTTTTTTTTTTCTTGCTTTTAAACTTGTTACGGTCCACTGGAGAGATGCCCCGGAGCCAGAGTGAGGAGGTATATATAAACAGAGTCCACCCCAAAAAAAAAATCTTGTTAGAGTGGAGTCCAGAGTTGCCTTTTCCTAACAATTTTCTTAACTCCCCTGCTGATTTCAGAATGAGTGTGGGGCACTGCACTACCTATGTCTATGCTGCTTAGTGACTAGCCAGCAGGGCATGTAGGAGTACTGGCTGGCCTGATGCCTCATCCAGTTCATTGAGCCTGACCTCATAGAAACATAGTAACCTCCATTCACATTTGGCCATCCACCAGTCCCTGAGCAGAAAACTGCTTTAACTCATTGGGTCCAGTAGCCGCCATGTGGTGTCAGAACCATCCATTACTGAACCTGACCCAAAATGGCTGGCCACCCAGACCCAATGAGTTAAAGGGGATGGGAATTATTGTATCATTCCCCATTCTTATGTACTTGCATCCAGTTCTTAATGTGGCTGTGCATCTTTTCAGGGCTGGTTTGCATAGCGGACCAGTTCCCGTTGGGATCATAATCAGGATGTGTTTTGCAGCTGTTGCATTGCAATGCATTGGGGGATTGGGATGCACCTTTTTATGGCTGTCAATGAGTGAGTTGTGCCTTGCTATTGCTCCTTGCAGCTGTCTATAACGCTTTGCTAATTGTCTGTTGGCTGTAAGGAGGCGAGTGCATGAGAACCTGTTTAGCAAGTGGCAGCTGTGTTGTGAATGTGCAGCTGACTTAGGTGATATAACTGAAGAAGTCCTTGGGTTGTTTAGCCTAGCCCCCTTCCAACCCCGTGCAATGACAGGAATGACAATTAATGAGCTCAGAGAGGAAGTATGATTAACTTTGTGAATGGAAAGCTAACCTTTATTTTTTTCTGAAAAAAAAAAATGAAATTGCCTATGTAAAACTGAGAGTTTTTCGTATTACTGAATTATTGCATTCAGAAAGGACAAAGAATAGCAACTGTGGCACCATTTGATGCTTGCAGGAACTAGAAAGTGTTTCTCTTGGCCTCTCTGTAGGAGACAAATTTGTAGGTAGCTGGCAACAGTTTTGGGAGCGAAAGTTCTTTAAATTCGATGGACTGCATCTGACTAAGGAGGGAGTCAGTGCATTGGAGCAGACGTTTGACGTCTTTGCAGAATATTTAAACTAGCAAATGGCGAGAGGGGTGCAGCACCTGATATGTTGATTGGGAAGAACACCCCTCCCACCTCAGCTAGTGGTCAAACAGGAGTTCAGCATGTTAGTAATTCATTTGCATTACCAGGTAAGGAAAAAGGTCCGGCTCCCCATACAATGCACAGGGGACAGGCCAGACCTCGCCCAACAACTGACACACCGAAATCTGGTCAATGGAAAATCATGTACTCAGATGCTCGCAGTCTGGGAAACAAAATCCCAGACCTGCAGGCAATAATGACAGAGACTAAACTGGACGTAATCACCATTAGCGAGACATGGTTTACCAGTAACCACACTTGGGAGACTTCAGTACCTGGCTATGTACTGTTCAGAAGAGACCGAGGTGCAAAAAAAGGGGGGGGTGGAGTGGCCCTTTATGTCAATGAAAATATGAAAGCTACAGGAATTCAGAATACACATAAGGAGCCAGAAGAACTGTGGATCACCTTGGAAACAGGAAATGGGACAGCCATATGAACTGGAGTGGTCTACAGGCCTCCAGACCAGGGGGAGGACATAGGCACATTACTGTTAGAAGATATACAAAACATGACAGCTAAAGGGGAGGTCCTGATAATGGGAGACTTTAGCATGCCAGATACAGATTGGTCAATACCAGCAGGAACATCTGCCAGAACTAGACACACAGTGGATTCCCTGCAGGGGTAGGGCCTCAAACAACTGGTACAACAACACACAAGAGATAGGGCTATCCTAGATCTAGTACTGACTAACAGGGAAAGGATTACAGATCTCCAGGTAGAAGGTCACCTGGGGGCCAGCCAGTGACCATCACATGGTATGGTTCAATTTGGCCACTCGAACTAAATCATCCCATTCCATGGCAAAAATATGGGACTTCAGCAGAGCTGACTTTGATAAGATTTCCAACAGAGTTAAGCTAGCCCTGGCAAAAAGAAATACAGGTAAAGGGGGTACAGGCAAAGTAGGCAAGCATTAAGGATGCAGTACTTGAAGCAACATCTCATTGTGTTAGAGAGAAAAGGAAGTGCAAAAGAAGAAGGAAACCAGTTTGGTTCTCAAAAACAGTAGCAGAAAAGGTCAGAGCCAAAAGGCTGGCCTTCAGGAAATATAAGGGAACGCAGCAGGATGAAGATAGGGAGGCATACCAAACTTCCCTAAGGGAAACAGGGAAGTCAGTAAGGCAGGCAAAGGCCCAAACCAAGGAAACACTAGAACAGACGGTAAAAGAAGGTGACAAAACTTTCTATAGATATGTTAGTGAAAGGAGAAAGTCCAGAGAGGGTATTGCTAAGATCAAAGGGGATAAGAGGGCATGTGAGGAGGGGGACCATGTAAAAGCATCTTTCCTAAATAGATACTTCTGCTCAGTATTTACTGAAGCGAAGGTAGAGCAGGGCTCACAGCTTGGCACCATGGACACAGAGGGAAGGGGAGGGAGTTGTGTACTAGTCCCTTCACAAAAGAAAGGATCCTACAAGAGCTCGATAAGCTCAGGGTGGATAAGGCAATGGGACCTGATGGCATACATCCCAGGGTACTAAAGGATGTAAGGGTGGAACTAGCAGAGCCATTATCAGAACTGTTTAGTGAGTCTCTGAGCACAGGAGAGGTCCCAGAAGACTGGAGAAGGGCTCGTGTGATCCCACCCCACAAGTGTGGTAGCAGGGAGGAGGCAGGGAACTACAGAACAGTCGGTCTTACCTCAGTAGTGGGCAAGATTCTGGAGGCACTCCTTAAGGAAAGGATAGTGAAACACCTGGAATCCATAGGAGCACAGGATCCAAGACAGCATGGGTTTACAACAGGAAGGTCCGGTCAAACTAATCTCATAGATTTATTTGACTGGGTATCCAGAGTGGTGGACCAAGTGGGAGCAGTTGATGTTGCCTACCTTGACTTCAGCAAAGCTTTTGATACTGTTCCACATAGAAGATTGATAAATAAGCTGGGTAGGCTCGGGGTGGGTCAGAAGTTGGTCAACTGGGTGGCAAACTGGTTGGCAGACAGAAAACAGAGAGTGGTGGTAAACGCTATACAGTCAGAAGAGATGCAAGTCATGCCAGGGTCACCTCAGGGATAGTCTGGGCCAGTCCTCTTCAATATCTTGATCAGTGACATTGCAGATGGACTGAAGGGTAAGGTTTGTCTGTTTGCAGATGACACCATGATCTGCAACAGGGTAGATGATCCAGATGGGGTGGGCAGAATGAGAAGAGATCTGGATAAACTGGCAAAATGGTAGAAAGAGTGGCAACTGTGGTTTAACGCAAAGAAGTGCAAGATCATGCACATAGGGAAGAGAAACCCTGAAGCCACCTATAGGCTTGGAGGGGAGTTGCTGGCAGTCACAAAGGAAGAAAGAGGCTCCAGCATCATCATCACAGTTGACCTGAAATCATCCAAGCAGACCACTAAAGCAGTAGGTAAGGCTAGGGGGATGTTGGGGTGTATTAGTAAGGGTATCACAAGTCGTAAGAGGGAGGTAATGATCCCTCTTTACAAGACACTGGTTAGGCCCCATCTGGAGTATATGCAGTACTGGAGGCTACACCTTCACAAGGACAATAACCAAATTGAGGCAGTCCAGAGAAGGGCAACCTAAATGGTGCAGGGACTGCATCATAAAACATATGAGGACAGATTAACGGAGCTCAATATGTATAGCCTAGAGCAAAGGAGGGAGAGAGGTGATATAATCGAAACATTCAAACACCTTAAGGTATTAATAAGGTGAAAAGAGTATAACATGTTTCAATATAAGAAAACTAGCAGGACAAGAGGACACAGCATGAGATTAGAGGGAGGCCGATAAAGGGGTAATGTGAGGAAGTTATTTTTTACAGAAAGGGCGGTGGGTGCATGGAATGGCCTACCTCAGGAAGTGGTGGATATGAATGCAGTGCAGGGCTTCAAACAGATATGGGATAGGCATAAGGGAGGAATACGGATGAGTATGAATAGACAGAGCAAAAGGCCGATGGCACATTCATAACATAGAGAAAGAAATGGGCAGACTGGATGGGCCTTGCAGTCCTTATCTGCCGTCAACTTCTGTGTTTCTATGTCTAATGAAAAAACAGCTGAGTTTCCAGTCAATTTGAGTAGCCTGGTCAGGGACTGGGAAAACGAAGGGAAGGGGGGATCCGTTACTGGAGCAAGAGGGGACAGGGTGAGGCAGTTTGCAAAACAACACTTATCCAACGTGACATTAATACACACTGTATCCCAAAAATTGTACAAGGCACAGGAGTCCCATATTGGTAATGCAGGGAATTTAGAATAGAATTTCCGTTGCTGAACCCTGCCTGACAGGGAATAAAATAAAATCTGGCCCCCTCTCCCAACTACTTTATGGGTCTAGTGAGCAGCCTGGCCATTCTGGGAATAAAAATAAATCTGCCTCCTCCCCCAGCTACCTGACAGGTTCAGTGCCCCACCCAACCTACCAGTGAATAAAACAAATTTGTCCCCTCTCCCGCGACAACCAGACCGATCCAATGCCAAACCTGACTCATCATTGAATTTAAAAAAAAAATCTGTCCCTCTCCCCCTCCCACCCTTCATCTACCTAACTGGTCCGATACCTAGCCCATCAGGTAATAAAATTATATAAAAATAACCAGAATAGCCCAGGGAATGATCAAAAGAATACATAAAACTTTCATATACAAAAACAAACAGTGTCTGGTTCCTCTGTACTGATCGTATGTGAGGCCCTATTTAGATAATGGCTTCCCCTTTTGGAGTCCTTATTTAAAAGGTGATATAGAGCTGGTTGAGAGAGTGCAGAGGCAGGTTACAAAAAATGATGCCCAGTTTATCAGGGAAACTTGTTTAGAAAGATTGAGAGCTACCGGATTATTTGCACTTCAGGACAGAAGGTATGGGGGGAGCTATTATTGTTTTCTAAAATACATTCGTCACCAGAATTAGTGATACAGTGTGTATTGAAATTCAACACCAGAAATACCTCACTGAGATCGTATAAGCAGCAGATGGGTTAAAACAGCTAAAGAGACCATTTCTACTCTATCCAGCCTGTGAAGGTTTGGAATAGATTGCCTCGGGACCTAGTGAACCAAGGCAGTCTGGATAACTTCTTATATTCTAGGGTACATTTTGAATAAGTCACCCACACGTAAATTAAAATATTCGGAGCTGTAACTCCATTTTGCAGTAATTAACCCCCCAAGTCAACAGTTGCTCTGCCCATAGAATAGTATTGATTAAGCATTACCTAGGTGCTCGAGATTGCTCCTCCTTCACTATATATTTTTCCTTCCTTTCTCCGCAGTTCGGGACTCGGGTCGCGAGGGCTGCTTGAAGAAGGTCAGCCCTCCCAAGCCAGTAGCTGCAACGAGGACCCTCCCCTCCCCGAAGCTCATCCCAGGTTACTGGGCTCGACCCTGCCACCCCACCACCGCCCTTGGTGAGCTCCTAGCTTTATAGTGCTCCCCCACGTGATCTCAAAAACCTATGAGCCCACTCTCCCATTTGCAGCTTATCAGCTACTACCACTAGAGGCCGCTACCACCAGGACATAGCCTTTCTCCACAATCTTTCTGACCAAGATGCTGCCCTTTCTACCCATGCTACTCCTCTTACTGGGCCCTCTGGCATCCCTCCCCCCAGCAGACCTCCCAATCAAAGAACCCTCCCCCGCAGATGCCCCCCTGCCTCACCCCTCTGCCTAACTATGCTGCCCCTCACCTCCTGCATGCCCATGCCCAGGTACACATACACAACTGGCCCATTAGTGCCACCATCCTTTCTCCCGGGTCTTTCTGTTCTCCACATCCCAGCCCTCCGCTGCCCACCGCATGCAACCTGAGATCACACACCTACCACCTGCCCAAAATACCTCTGGCATAAAACCAAACAGCTTATTACACTGCTACTCCTCCTGGCTGGGGATATAGAGGCAAACCCTGGACCCACCACCTCAAACGCCCACACCCCATTTTCATTCCCCAAAGGTCTAAGGCTCCTGCACCTCAACACCTGCAGTTTATTAAATAAAATATTTGTGCTGCAATCAGTTGCCCTAACCCATCGCCCTGACATCCTGATCATCTCCGAAACCTGGCTAAAACCCCAGCATACCGATGCTGAAGTATCCATACCTGGCTACACAATCATCAGGCATGATAGACTAGGGAAAAAGAGAGGCGGAGGAACTGCCATGTACATCTCCACTAGTCTGCAGTTCACAATAGTGCAAATTCCCTCACCTCCAGCCCATATCGATTCCCTTCTAATCAAACTCTCGCTCCCATGCTCCACCCCAGTGTACGTTGCAGGCACCTGCTGCCCTTTTGGAACACCCCCAATGGATATCATTACTCACCTGGACACCCTACAGTCCGTAGCCGTAGGTAGCGAACTTCACGCCATCGGTGACTATAACCACAACTGGCTAGCCATAGATAAAGCCCACTTTAAAACCAAGATCAAGGCCCTGAACCTTACACAACTGATTGCAGATCCCACCAGGCTCAACCACAAGACGCTCAATCACTCACTGCTGGACTGGGCTCTCTCCTCCCACCCACACAGGATCATATGTGCAGGCCTGCTCCCGGACTCCCTAAGTGACCACCACATGATCTTCCTGATCAGGAAGGTGCACAGGACCACAGCTTCCTCCCCCCAAAGATGCTGCGCACAAGGTCATATAATTCCCTGGACCTAGTCTCGCTCTTGATAGACCTAGGCCAAGTAGACGGGTCCTTCGTCCCAGTGGCCACATCTATTGACGTCACGCTCGAAACTTTCAAGGCCAAATTTCTTAAAGTCTGGGACAAACATGGCCCCCTGTGCACAAAAAGAGTCAGAGGTGCCCTCCTTCCCTGGATCACTGCTGATATCAGCAAATGCCACTCCAGGGACCACGCATGGAAAGCCCACAAGAAACTGGGCACCCAGGCATCCTTCCAAACCTACAGAGCCCTCCGCAACTCCTGCACAAACCTCATTCACCAGGCAAAAAATAACTATTTTCTGTCGGCCTTTAGCGTAAACATAAACCACTCGACAAACTTCTGGAAATCATTCAAATCCCTGTTCCCCCCACCCACCCAGCCTCCACCCCGACACTATCAGTTCAGGGCACCTACATCTCCGATCCCTGCGAGGTATCCGAGGCCTTCAATACCTACTTCTCCAGCTGCACTGACTCGCTTCTTACGACCCTCAGCATCCACCCACCCCGGACCCCCCCAACCAGTCTAGGTGCACTCCTCCAGCCCTACAGTTCTCCTTCCGCCCTGTATCCCAAGCCGAAGTTCTCAAATCTGTACGTTCCCTGAACCCCAGCAAAGGCAAATGCCCTACGTCCCTGGATGCCAAGATGCTGTACTTGTCCGCTCCAGCCATAGCCGCCCCTCTAACTGCACTATTGAACCTCTCCTTCACGATGGGCAGATTACCCTCCGAATGGAAACGGGCTACCATCATACCCCTACCTAAAGGGGGTGACCCCTTCTCCCCAGGCAACCATCGCCCCTGCTCCCTACTCCCAATTCTGGCAAAAATACAGGAACATCTTGTCTTCGCCCAACTCTCTCCCCATCTGGAGCCCTCCTCGTTCTTCACTCCTTTCCAATCTGGCTTCCACAAATCTCACTCAACCATCACCTCCCTGCTACGAGTCACTAACGACATACTCACCGATATGGACAAAGGCCACATCACCTCTGCCATCTTTATAGACTTAGCCAAGGCCTTCGACACCATCTCCCACACTCTGCTCCTCTCCAAACTAACTGAAGCCGGGCTCTCCAAACCAGCCACCACATGGTTCCACGACTACCTGGTGGGCAGACACCAGGCTGTAAAAGTCGCCTCATGCATCTCTAACCCCCTGCCAGTTACTGCCGGCGTCCCCCAAGGATCAGTCTTGGGCCCACTGCTCTTCTCCATATTTCTGAACGACCTACCATCAGCCTGTCGCCACTCTTCCATACAAATGTATGCAGACGACACAGTACTGTATGTCTCGGGCCACTCCACGAGCACAGTGGCAGATCTCCTACAGGAGGATTTCAGTGCCATCCAGAACTGGTTCCGGTCAAACCAACTATTCCTAAACCCTAAAAAAAACTATGTAGCTAACCTTCGGCTCACAGCAAAGACTCTCCCGTCAAGCCCCCTGCCCCCCTTTCAAAAACCTGGGCGGGTCCCTACTGGAACAATGCACCAACTTCAGATACCTAGGCGTCCCAGGCAAATCGCACACCTGATTTTGCCACTTATATTGACTCCATTAAAGCAGAAACTTCTCCCTAAAGTCGACACCCTAAATAGGAACAAAAGCTGCCTCCCTTATCCTGCTAGGAACGCTATTGTCCAAAAGATTATGCTCCCAGTACTCGACTACGGCGATATAGTCTATACTTTCGCCCCCTCCTCCGCCTTGGCCAGCCTTGACACCCTTTTCCACTCTTTTTGTCGATTTATCCTCGACTGCCCACAATCAACCCGCCACTGCACCTTATATAGCTCCCTAGCCCTGCCATCCCTCCAAGACTGTAGATTAACCCATAGCGCTGGGTTTGTAGCCAAATTTTGGTCCCATTCCCTACTCCCCACCTGGCCTCTACCCTCTCCCAACAGCCCCCCCGCCTACTCCCTCAGACGCACTGACCCCAGGCTCCTCCACATCCCCTTTATGCACACAGCCAAAGGGCAGGCCGCTTTCAATCACCGTATCCCACAATTATGGAACGCCTGCCAGCTGACAAGACATCTCCACCAACCCCAGCCATCGTAATCGCCTTTTAGTACCTACTATACTCCTCCAGCTGCCCCTGCTATAGCTAATGCCAACTTATGTATTGAAATTGTGTTTCTGAGCTCAGACATAACCATCTAAAATGTATCATGTATTTAATCTTCCTACCGTCTGTATCTACCTGCCGATTGTCTGTACGATGGATGGCCATTCACTGTTTGTATTAACTCTGTTACTAGTGTTTTGTACTATTGTTTTGGGTCTTGACCCCGAGGTCGCATCTGGAATCGAGCAGCTCTGCTCATTATGCCTTCCTGGTTAAACTCGTACATAAATAAATAAACAGACGTATCAAATTAAAAAAATACAGGAATGGTAAGCATCATAAAGTAACAAATAACAAGCCTGGCATCTAATATTACAGTTATACATATGACACATTATACATATGACAGTTATATTCTGTGGTGATTTGCATATACAGCCCATGGTGCTTTGCATTATGGGGTATGTGTGATTTTGTATTTCTTTGAAACTTGGCTTCTCGGCCAGTGCCCTTTGGGGTAACCATTGTCTCAGTGCTTGGGTGCTGAGGTTCTTTGTCAGTTATACATATACCATATAAAGTCAAACAATGAGAATATGGGCAGAGCAGTATAAATGGTGATTTGAGACAGGCAAGAGGCAAGTATAACCCAAGGGAGGAGCAGAGGGTGAAAAGAGTTGGGGGAGGAACAGAGGGCAAGGAGTGGGGCTTAGGCAGGGGGACAGGCAGGAAGAGATGGAGGGAAACAGCAGGGTAGAAGTAAGTTAGGCATCACTGGAAGTAGGAATAAGCAGTAGCTGCAGACAGAGAGTGGAAAGCAAATTTATTGGAACGTAGGAAGAGAGAGGCAAGACAAGACGGAGGGAGGAAGGGAGTTCCAATCAGACACTGCTGCAAAAGAGAAGGACTTACGGGCAGCAGCTAGTCGCTATTTAGGCGGGATGAGAAGGGGAGGAGGAGGCAAATCTTGGAACTCACGGGGCTTGTATATGGTGGACAGTCTCACTGAGGCAGGGAGGGGTAAATTTATGGACCAGTTTATGCATGAGGCTCAGGGTGGTATACCTCAGCTTTGATTCATGTGGTAGCCAACCTAAAGAAAAAAGGATGTCACAGTGACGGTGACGGGCGTTGACCCCCCAGTGTGAACCTACCCACTCTGTGATATGCCTCAATTAGTAGAGACAGAGTAGTAACATTGGTCGATCGTAATAAAGGAGCACCATACTTTAGGAGCGGGAGAAAGGACGAGGAAATGATTTTAAGGCAAGTGGCAGAGGTGAAGAAGGGATGGATACGATAGAGGAGACCAAGCTTTTGATTCAGGGATTTAACTAGAGTGGAGGCATTGATGATAAAGGAAAGTGAGGAATCGAGAGTGATACCCAGGTATTTAAAGGTGTGGACAGATTCAAGGGCATCCCCATTCATAGATGTAATACTAAGGGGGGGGGGAGAGTATAGAAGAGGAGGATGGGTACGAAAATAGCATACTTTTAGTTTTTTTTCATGTTGAGGACGAAATGATTATGCATGAACCAACCTTCTAGGTCTGCAAAGTCAGAAGCAAGCAAGGTCACTGTTTATTCGATTTATGTCAGGAGAGGAGAGCGGTAGATGATAGCATCGTCTGCATAGAGGTGCACAGATGCCCCACCATATTTACCGGGTAAATCATTAATAAACAGAGAGAACAACATTGGCCAAAGAATAGAGCCCTGTGGCACCCCATATGTTAGGGGTCTTAGGCTAGAGAGGGCACCAGCCCATTTAGCCCTTTGCGAACGACACGACAGAGCTGTGGACCCACGGGCACTATTATCCAGACTAAGATTGAGAAGCCATTGGAGGAGAAGATCATAATTCACCAGGTCAGATGCTTTTGTCAGATCAACGGAGGTAGCACCCGTGGTAGAACCTTGGTCCGTGGCCTGGAATATGTCCGTGGTTACTTTAATCAAGGCTGTGTGGGTGCTGTGATTCTTTCTGAATCCATGCTGGTAGGGCGAGTATAGATTGTGGTGTTCCAGATAACTTTGAAGGTGATTGTAAACTATACGTTCCTGTATTTTAGCCAGGGGGCACAGGATGGATATGGGCCTAAAGTTTTCGGCTACCGAGTTGGGTCCCCCCTTAGGTACAGGTACAACTACCGCTACCTACCACTTGTCTGGACAGTACTTGAGGGGAAGGATCGATTAAAAAGGTCATGAACGGGGCGAGCGAGGGCAGGTGCTCCTAATTTGAGGAATCTAGGTTTGAGGGTGTCATGATCAGGTGAGCTCTCAGCCTTCAAATTAGCTAGAAGCCTCTGGACCTCCTTAATGGAGGTCAGCTTTAGGTGAAAAGTAGGACGAGCCCCAAGGTAGCTAGGGATGGTTGAGGCAAGGAGGGCATGGGGGAGTTATTAAAGAATAAGGTGCATCTGTCAAGGTCAGTGAAGAATTCATTAAAGCCAGCGGCAGTCAACGGGGGATCAGTAAGGGTGGTGTCGTGGGCAATGAGGGAACTCTGGAGCTCAGCAGCTTTCCCTTTGACCAAGGTGTTGATCTGTCTCCAGAACATTTTTGGAGCACAAAGGTGTTTGTAGTAGTAGCGTTTTGCTTTATGTAGGGAGTTTTTGCATTTGTTTCTGAGTTGCCTGTAAAGTTGCCAGTCAGAAGGCAAACCACTTTTTTTGTAGGTCTGCCAAGCACGGTCACAGGACATAAGCATCCTGAGGTCCTTATTGAGCCATGGGGCCTTGACACCCTTCGACCTGCATTTTTTTCAGGGGAACATGCTTATCAACAATTTGAGTAAAGGTGGAAATGAAGAAATCCAGAACTTGGTTGATATCCAGGAGAGTCTTAATAGAACCCCAGTCAGTGTTGGAAATTTAATTAATAAAGCTGCCGGTATTAGGTCTGGCCATGTCATGGACAAGGATGATCTGGGGGCGGTGGGGTTGGGGCAGTTTTTTCTCCAGACGCAAATAGTGGGAGAATGATCACTTACACAATCAGAGAGTACACCCACAGCTTTAACCTTCAGGGGGCAGTTAGTGATCACCCAGTCAAGCAAAGAATGTTTGCCAGTTTTGGTATTGATGCAAGTTGGGTCTTGGATGAGTGGAGTTAGGTTAGAGTCAGCTAGTGATGAACGCAGTTTGTCAGCAGCGGAGTTGAGCCAGTCAATATTGAAGTCACCACAAAGCACAAGTTCATAATGAGGGAGATTTGTGAGCGAAGTAATGAAGGGTGAGAGGTGTAAGTGAGCCTTGCTGGGTGGTAGATAGGCACACCCAATGATAAGCTTCTTGACATTACCCAGTGTCAGGGAGAGGAATAGGGACCCCGCGGCTATAGATCCAGAGTCATGTTCAGGAAGTTCAGTAACGTCCAGATCAGAATAACTGTAGATAAGAATACCACCACCCCTTTTGCCCAACCTATCCCTCCTAAAACAGTTATAGCCCGGTATAGCAGCTGTAGGCGTGCTCTCGGATTGTGTAAGTGATCATTCTCCCACTATTTGCGTCTGGTGGAATAACTGCGCCCCACCCCGGGGATAGGCAGTATAGCCTAGAGGTTAGAGTAACGAGGTGTGAACGAGCTTGGTACATCCAGCAGACCAGACCTTGGTTTGATTCTCATACCCTCCACTTGCAAACTGTGTGACTCTGAGCAAGTCACTTAACCGCCCAGTGCTCCTAGGTCGCCCCTGAAAACAGGCACTTGTGCCTAGTGGGCCTTACCTGGTTACCAAAGACTAAAATAAAAAAACAAAATTTAATAAAATAAAAGCCACCTCATGTTGTTTGATAGTGGCCTTCAGTCATGATTCAAAAATGCATAGACTGTCTGGGGCCTTTTGGGCAATCCAAGCTTCCAGCTCAGCCATTTTAGGGCGAAGGCTACAGATGTTCATATGTGCAATCTTCAGGCCTTTAAGGTAGTATTGGGGCGTGGTTATTGGAATATGATTAGGGGTAGGGCAGGAAGGCCTGGGATTGAGCTCAATGTCCTCTGCGCAGACTAGCAGGAGGAAGACTGACATGCGGACCCAGAATGAGACATTAGGTGGTACCATTGCAAGGACAGTTGATGCGGAGGGTATAAGCAAGCGCCTGCAGAGCCAGAGCCCTAGGAGTGCAGAGCCAGCCTTCGGAAGACATGGGATATGTAGGAGCACACAGGGGTTGTCCGGCCATATGTAACATGGTGGGGGAGGGTTACTGTTCTGGGGAGAATCACTTAGGGATAAGGCAATAAACTGGTCGGTGCAGCAAAAGAGGATAAGGCAGGATAGGTTAAGTAGCCAACCAGACCTACCCATTGTGAAACAGCCCAGATTAATTTGCCACCAAGTGGCAAAAAGAGTAATTTAACCCATGAGAACAGAGGTGGAAACCAAGAAAACAAAGTGATTGAGTAGCAGGAATTGGCAAGACTAAAGGTGTGGCAGAGAAGTAGAACAAGTTGAAAGGGAAAGGGGAGGTAGTAAAAGGTAAACCAAGAATCAAATTGGGTAACCCTTTGGAGGCACAGTAGGAAGGGACTTGCTGAGGTTCCAGGGATTCAGTGCCAGGCAGTCACGGTGGCGACAGGGGTCAGAGAATGATATGAGGGAAGATTAGCTATCTTGCTCTTTAAGGCACAGGCTGCGAGTTCTGCTGGCATCCAATAGAGAATTATTTAAGGGAAAGAAGGAGGGTCCAAGGCGTATTTAATTAAGGTCGGGGAAGGGGGTGGATGGGCAGGAGAAAATTCACAGTAATCACTTAGAGCAGAAAAGCGCTAGTAGAAAGGTAGAAGCCGAGAGAAGAAGCCGGGCTTGAGACCGCAGAGCTGGGGCAGTCGAGCAACCCAGTGAGGCAGAGCTGGAAGCAATCAGCGGTCCAATCAGGCAGAGTTCCCAAGAAAGGAGCCAATCCGGGTGTGGCTGGAGAAACCTGGGCTCTATTGTCCATATAGGGTTCTAACCCACACTATCCACCCCTATATGCTTCCCGCCCTACCTCTGTCACTCTGAGCAACCACTAAGCCCTTCACTCTGCTCCAGATGTGTCTGAAACCATTGGTAGTGGTGGCAGATTGTTCCACAGCTCCACCACCCTTTCTGTAAAAAAAAAAAAAAAAAGTTCTTGCTTTCCTATTAAATCCCCCCCCCCCATCAATTTCCACTCATGCCCCAGTGTTCTTGATCCGTTACTTATGCTAAATGGTTCCTTGCAGTTTATTTTGTTCATTCCTTTCAGGAACTTGAAGGTCTCTATCATATCGCCCCTCTCTCACTTGGCCTCCAGCAAGGACATGTTCAGTGCCTTGAGTCGATCCTCGTAAGATCTGCCCTACTGGCCCTGAATCATTTTGTTCACCCTTTGTTGCACTGTGTCAAGCCTGTCCTTGTCTTTCCTTAGGTGAGGACTCCAGAAATGGACACAGTACTCCAGGTGGGGCCTCACCAGTAATCTACGGAAAGGGGAGTAATATCTCCTTTCTTCTGCCGTCAGCCCGTCAGTACCCCTTCCTCTACACCCCAGCATCCTGTTTCCTTACTGTAGGCCTTGTTTCAGTGATTTGATTGTTTTAGGGAGTCACTGATGATGACTTGTAGGTCTCTTTCCTTAGAGGTCATGCACAGCTTTACTACCCCACCTCCCCAGTACTCTGCGATCAGGTTCTTGTTTTCTATGTGCATCACCTTGCACTTCTTGGCATTGAATTTCAACTGCTAAACCATGACCACCTCTCTATCTTTTTGCAAGTCTCTTTGCATCTCCCTAACCTAACAAATCCCAGCCAAAATGTTTTTTTGCACTTGTGGCACAAAATGGCAATCTTCCAGGAATGTATCTTCACCATTTATTCACACTAATGGGTCCAGGCCGGAGGCACTAGGACTCCACGGGCGTCAAAACTTTCAAGGGGGTTGGTGCTGAGGTAAGCAGTGCGCATGCAGTGGCTCGCAGCACTAGGCTTACCTCGGCGCCAGCCCCCAACCGCCTCAGTTCCTTTTTTCCCGCCATCAAGTGCACTTCAGTGACAATGTTGCTCGCCCTTTGGAAACCGGAATGTTATGTCTGTACAACGGCTACTTCAGTTCAGTAGTTGTTGAAAGCTAGAATTTATTTTTTTTTTTTCAATCAGTTCAGTGATTTTATCAAAATTGTTCTGTCAGTTTCTCTCAGTCCTTCCAAGCCTCATGATGACGTCTCTACAGGATCACGGTAGGGAGCCTCAAGGCATTTTGGCAGGTGTCTTGTTTAGCCTCCACCTTGTTTGTCCCGGTACTGTTTGTCCTGGTGCTGTGTCTGGCCCAGCACCTTGTTTGCTTGGCACCATGTTGGACATTGTGCCATGTTGGTTCAGGGACGTGCTTGCTTCGCCGATGTGTTGGACCACCAATGTGTTTGGCGCAGCGCCATGTTTGGGCCTGGTGCCATATTTGACCCAGTGCCTGGTTTGGCCTGGCGCCATGTTTTGCTGGCACTGTGTTTTACCGGGGCCTTTTCGTGCTGGTGCTGTGTTGGCTTGACGCCGTGGTTGGCATGCTGCTCCAGCAGCAGGGGCCATGTCGAGTCCACTTTCCTGCAAGGGAAGAGCTCTGACCACAGGCAGTCCTGTGCTCAGGGGAAGGGCAGTTCTGCAGAGCATGAAGGAGCGGGCCTGTTCTTGATTCTGGTTGGGACCTTGGCCTAGAGTTCTTCTCTCGATCTTCAGTGGGAGAAGAAACGGTACCTCTCGAGGTCGCCCTACAGGAAGTCTCCACGAGACCCTCAGTTCCTGGGGCCGTGGGCCTGTTGGCACGCTTCTCATTGCCATGGGCCTTGGTACCAGGGCACTGAGACCTTGGGCCTGGAGTCCCCTCTCTGTCCCTGGGGGGGTCCCATTCAGCAGTCTTCCCTGAGCAGCTCTTCAGAGCAGCGGGTGTAGCGTCAGGCCGGGATGTCGCTGCTGGTGGGTCTGGTCCCTGGCCCTTGTTGGTTGGTGGCACTGAGCCCGCTGGCGGGGCCCTCCAAGCTAGGTAGAGCATTTGGCTTTGACAACGGCCCTCTGCCCTGCTAGCCACTCCCTACCTTATGTCTTTTGGTAGGTCTGGCCGGGTACCACTCTGGTCACCGTGGGTCTGCCAGGGTCGTTGGTGCTGGGGCTGGCGTCAGTGCCAGGTTCAGCCTTCTGGCCTGTTTTGGTGCCTTCCTAGCCCTGGTCCTGGTACCGGTTTGGCTCTTGGTTTTCCTGGTGTCAGATTCTTTCTCTCTTCCGCCTTTGTGTAAGTTTGATGCCTCTAGTGTGTGGAGTAGGGGGCTCTGCCGTTGAGCTGGTACCTGGTTGGCGCTGTGTCTGGCACCAAGCTCGATGGCAATGTTAGGCACCATGTTAGGCGCCTAATACGGTGCCATGTTAGGTGCCATGTTGGATGCCATGTTAGGTGTGGGGGACAGCATCGTGTCTGGCGCTGGGTCTGGCTTTGGACCTAGTTGAGTGCCGGATATGGGTCAGGTCTGCATTTCCCTGGTGTTGACTCTGGCACCCTCTATGGCGTTACTCGCATCCAGTTGATGCCAGATGATCTCTGTTTAGGGAGCCTCCCTGTTCCTCTCCCCCGGGGGGGATATCGAGGAAAATAACTCAACCCCCTCCTCATTTCTGCTAGGGGTGGCATTTGACATCTTTCCTGGGCTCTCCAGATCCCAAGTTCTTTTGATGTGTCTCAGGACCTGCTTGTGTGCTTAGTGGCTCCAAGGGTAGAGTTCCTTCTATCCCTTTGAGGCTCTGCTTGCTCCTGGCAAGAAAGAGGGGGACTCTGCTGACTGCCATGTACAGGTTTTTTACCAGGCAGTCACCAGTTCTTTTATTACCCGGGATTGGTTAGCTCCTTGGATATGCAAGCTTCTAGGTGCTGTCCCTGCACTCTCACAGCACATCTGAGATATTAATTCTAAGTTATTTGAAACACTGGGCAATTCTTTCTTCAGAGACTTCCCTGTTGGGTAGCCCACTACCAGGTTTTTTGATGTCAGGGTGTCTGGAGCCTGTACGTCAGAGTGCCATCCCACTTCAGTATGTTAGACATGAAAACCTTTTTAGTAGTCTGCCAGCCCTGCTGGATCTCAACAGCTGCAAAACATTTTTTTCGAACAGATGGCAGTCTACCTCATATTTCACGAACAAACAATGCAGAACACTCTTCCATTGTTTCCGTAGAAGCTATGAGAGTGTGGAGGGAGGACCTGGAGCAGAAGATCCTACTCCATGGGGATAGGACTTTAATCCATCAAGCTGCTATTATTTGGAATTCACTTTCCTCTGATATAAGGGAAATTGTAAATTATTCCATATTTGTTCACACTGTAAGAGATTTGAAGGCCTATAATTGCAGTTGTTAATTACCATCCTTATGTGTTGCAAAGTCCGATAAGTCATGTACCTTATATAGGTTTGATGGTAGTTTTATATTTTTTTGTTGTTGTTAAATTGTTGCTATATTAGTAACATTTGTAATTTTATATGAATGTGTTTGTTTGTCGTATTGGAAGTCTGTATGTCTTACGGCATGTCTTAGCTTGATGTTATAATTACAGTCTGTATTTTTAGATATGGATTTCACAGGTCTGTCTTGTAAACTGGACTATTGGTCCAAATGACATGTATTACCTGTATAAAAATAAACTTTTACCTACCTACCTACTCCAGACCAATTATTTGCCGAGTGTCTGCTACACACTGGCTGGAACACTCGGCCAAACACATTTGATTGTACCTGGTGCCTTGGCAGATGTGCTTCTCTGTTAATCAGGCTTTCATTCAGTCAACAGAGAAACCTTCCTTCAGGTTGGACAAGTTGTCTCAGGGTCTTCTATCCACACCTGCAATACTAAGGGCATTTTTACATGCAGGGCGCCTCCCCGGAAGCTGGTAGTTGCCTGGATATCATCCTTGTGCTGGACTTGCTCGTCACAAGCTCTTTGAGCCATTGGTGTCTTGTGAGCTAAGTTCTGTCTAGATAGCAACCTCTAGTGGCCATCTGTTCTGCTTGCAGATCGTCTGAAATCATCTCCTGATCTCAGATTACCCTTATGCTGTTTCCCACAGGAAAAGGTAGTGCTCCACGCCCGATAGGATCCTTCCTAAGTGGTTTCAGAGTTCTTTTGGGATCTGCAACTGTATTGGCCACCTATTGCCAGCTTCCAGAATGTCAGAAAGCACTCTCTCCCCATTATCTGAGCTTTGGGGGTGTCCTCACTTCTTACCTGCCCAGAACTAGGATTTCAAACAATCCAAATGGGTTTTGGTCTCCTTCGCTTTCAGTTTGAGAGAGTCAGCCTGCTGCACTCAAGCGCACTCTGCCTGGTTTGTGAGCTGTCTTACCTCTGCTATGCCATGGCTAGGTCAGGTTGAAAGATTTAGTATGCACCAGCTTCACACTGCAGTTGTCACATCTCTAGCAGGGATTTGTTCTGTGTCTGTCAGGAGATGCTTTGCAAAGCTATAACCGGGGTTGCAGTGCACATTTTAGTTGCGCACTATACCCTGCATGTCACTGCCAGGCAGTATGCCGTTGGCAGGACAGTCCTGAATGGACTTCAGTTATGAGTGAGCTCTTCACTCCTACCACCCTTCCCCACAGGTTCTATCCCAGCTTGGTACTCTGACCCATTACTGTGAATAAATGGTGACGATACATTCCTGGAAGATATAAAAATTACGTACTTACCATAATTGTTGATCTTCTAGGAATATTTTCACCATTTATTCACACGCCCACTCTGCCATCCACCAAGCTCACTCCAATAACTTATTGGTCTTTTTCCTTGTTCAAGGCTTGGACTGTGAAGATACTATGTTACACTCATGCTGACCTCTCTCGCACAGGTCTTCAGGACTCCTTATGCCCTTAGCATAAATGCATGCCCAGTAGTTAGGGTATACTACACCTCCTTGGCAAAAAAGTAACTGAGGCAGTCTGGGTCTGGCACCGAGGTAAACCTAGTGCTGCGAGCCACTCTTGCAGCACTGTGCATGCAGACCGCTTACCTTGACGCCTGCCCCCTCAAAAGTTTTGACTCCCGCAGGATCCTAGTTCCTCCGGCCTGGACACATTAGTGTGAATAAATGGTGAAGATATTGCTAGAAGATCAACAATTACGGTAAGTATGTCATTTTCATTTTCAGCTGCTGTTTTATAAATGACACCTGTTATATTCAGGAGTGGTCATAAAATGACTTGAAAACTTGGGGTCAAAATGCGAAAAAACAACTAGGTTATGGAGAAATGTTGAATTGTTCTAGTGTTTACTCATAACTTTATTTTTCCCCTGATGTTCAACATATCCCTTGAATTACCCCACCTTCTGAACATGACGTGTCATTTTTCAACCCCCCCCACCCCAAAAACTTGTTTTTGCAGTCTGTGAAATCACCTTTTGGATGGGATTTTAAAAAATTCCACCTGTCTTGACCACTGTGACGCTCTGCCCACCTGCTTATTGTATAATATTTGTAAAATAAATATATGGTATGTGAAGGTCTGTTTAGGCAAGAAAACAGCCTAGCAGTGTACGTGACCTTTGACCTCCAAGATGTCAGTGTGGCTGAAGCAGCAGGATGTGTTAAACTGACCAGGGAAACCCATAATTAAAAGCCTTCCTTCCAGAGGGACAGTGTATTACCCCTTATAATCTGCTCCTGCTTTTGAAGTTGGAAACTAAATATGGGTTTTTCGACCCTAGCAGGAAGGGAAGTTATTTGGCTGACCCTTCATGGTTTTCTCACCTAGCAGAGAACTAGTAACAGATTGTGGGGATGTTTTCATCAAAGACTCATATTTTGGGAAATTGCTAGTTGCTGAGTTTTCTCTGTAATAACATACATCCTTGTGAGTATCCATTCTCAGATTACATATTTATCACAGATCTGACAGTGACCTCATGGGTGACATCACCAGGAGGTGGAGAAAACTGACTTTTGAATATTGCTTGCAAGAGAAGTTGGTGCAGTAGGACTCCCTGAAAAGAAAAGACGCACTTAGTCTGTGGACTAGTAACTAGGCACTTTTAGAAAAACAATTCAACTGGAACTTAAGTATTATTTTTTGTACAAGTTTGTGTTCTGTATCTTCCCATTTATTTTATGTGACTGTAAGTTGTTGATATAACTGTTCTGTGTTTGATTTTATCTGTTTTAAAATTTTTAGTAAACAATATTTTCTTTAAAATACTGCCTGTGCTTTTTCTCAGTTCTTTTACATGTGAATGCGGAACCTGTGTTTGTCTGACAGCTGTTAAGAGCTTGAATGTGTTACTAATCTTGCAAGAAGGTAAACATATACCTAGGTCTCATATTGAGTCATAAGGGTACATTTTGGAAACCTGGCTGGGTGCCACTGGACGAAAGATTGTGCTGCATTCCTGAAGAGGGTACATATCTGAGCCTGTTAACTGAGTGCGCCAGAATAAGGTTCACATTTGACTCCCAGGGCTCGAGGCTAGTAGGTGATTTGGACCCAAAACAGACAGGCGGGTTACCCTGTCTGTCTCCTGTTCACACTGTTGCACTTAGTGGTTGGCACTGTGGGAGCAGAGGGCCTGACCTGCGGAGTGCATTTGTGACAATCATAATGTCAGGTCATGAAAAGACTGTTGGAAATTAGGGGTCAAAATGTGGGAGCCACTGAAAATTAGGTACTGCTTCTCATCTGGCCTGTCCTGGGTAAACACAGTTTAAAAATGGGTAAAAGCAAGACAACACTGAAACTGAGATACTGGATCTCATCTGGCCTGTTCTGGGCAAATACATAGTAAAAATGTGTACAAGCAAGACCCGGTACAACAGCAGTGCAAGCAGTGAACATTCAGCATTGATAAATGCTTGTTATATTTATGTATCCGGGTCATTCCAAAACAGTAAGGCTTGTTGGTCTAGTGCACTTACCTGGTTAACAAAAACTAAAATAAAATAAAATCCATCAGTCATATAATTTACCCAAGCAGGTGTTTGAAGCCGCGTCAGTGTTCAAGAATGGATGGGACAGACACAAGGAAACAGAAAGGTCTATGGGAAGGGGGGAATATCGACTGACAGGGAAGTGGTGGAGGTATCAAGACATAATAAGGACTCTGCTCAGAAAATCTGGTCTGCCATTAGGTCAGACATGGAGGCAGGCAGGTAGGTGGCTAAGTGGATAGACTGCTGGGTTTTTATCTAACCATAAATTCTGTGTATCTATTATGTCATTCTGCCAGGAAATTAAAAACCTCAATGAAAAAAAAATCTTTCCTGGAACTATTATAAGAATTATAATTTTTTTGTGGGCTGTTTAATTTTAAAGTACTTTTGTTGTTTTTGTCTTCTAGAAACATGACCATGGTCAAGTCCTTTTGGATTTAGTATTCAAGCATCTGGATTTGACTGAGAGAGATTATTTTGGATTGCAGCTGGCTGATGATTCGACTGGAAACCCGGTGAGTTGTGATGCACTATTATGATCCAAACTGTGCTCTTTCCACAGTGTAAAATGCTCTTTTCTCACTCCAGAACACTATGTTTTCATAGACAATATCATTGTGTCTTGCTAAGGATTTATGCAGGGTATTTCCATTATGCATTTGCAAAATCACAATGCCCACAACAGTTTCAGCTGTAGATATATATATTCTTTGCAAAAAACTGCATTCATGCACCATTAAGGGTGACTTAATGCCACAAAAGTAGGGAAGTGTGGCGTTAGGGTTTCGAACCCTAATGCCTCCTCCAGCCTCCTAAGCAGCAGAAGGAAAAAACATTAGGGTTTTGGTTTTCAAGTCTTGGCGAATTAGTGGTAGGGTCTTCCTTAGGGGTTGTTAACCCTAACGCCAACCCCAATCCATGAGCAAACAATGTAACACATGATTTCCTTTCTTTACGGAGGGCTCACAGGGGAAAGGGGGTGAGCATTAGGGTTGACATCCCCTAAGGAAGACCCTACCACTGATTCACCAAAACTTTGCAGACCCAAGACTCTAATGTTTTTTCCTTTTGCTGCTTTGGGGGGGGGGGGCGTTAGGGTTGGAAACCCTAACACGACATTTCCCTACTTTTGTGGCGTTAAGTTAACCCTGAAAGTGCATTAAGGCAGTTTTTTGCAAAGAATTTCCTTACTTTTTGAGAGACTGTAATTGATAAACTCTTGATGGGGATGGCGATTGGAGGGTGGGCTTGTCACTAGACACCAGGGAAAAGGCAGCTCACTGCTCTCCCTGTAGTCCACAGCATGAGTTCTGGCTGTGGCTGCAGAAGTGAAGAAAGTCCCGCTGTTTTCATATAGAGAACGCGGGTGAATGGCTTTTCTTGCTAAGCTAGGCACCCTGGATTTTGGGTGCCCACAAAACGTGTTTCTGGAAGGGTTTTTAAAAAACAAACAGCAGAATCTAGCTGAATGGGTCCCATTTGGCTAGGTTCAGGTGTTTGTTTTTTAAAACCAGATTTTTTTAATACATTTTCAATGTTTGTGAGTTCAAAGAGAGAAAAGAAAATGGTGGCCGACATGATAATATTTTTTTTTCCCAGCATGAGAGAAGAAAATAGTTATAATTAAAAAATGGTATCATATTTATTCACCAAACTATCCAAAGGCACACCCTTGGCATAAGCTCCATCATCCCTGAAAATTTCTTGAAGTTGTAACTGTGGGGGGACCATGGTGGACGTGTGCACGTATGTGCATGGACGTCGTTTCACATCCGTGATCCCAAATGGGGAGAAATGGGGAAAATGGCAATACAGGTCCGTGGCAGCTTGATGGCCGCAGCTCCGCTGGCCAGCGATGCCTGGAGGCCAGCGGCATGTGCCGGTACTGGTTTCCTCGCCGGGTGCAGGGGCTACAGAGGGGGCCCCTTTCGCAGGTGTAGTTGCGTCTGCCAGCTAAGCATTTGAGCTTCAGGGTCAGTGGTGGAGTGGAGCGGTGGCTGGATGTGGAGAAGGACTATGGCTGCAAAAGGTGGAAAAAGTGTTAAATGATAAAAAAAAAAAAAAAATCAAACATTTATCTATTTTTTTATCAACATGTTACCGAAACTTAAAACAACAAAAAAAAAAAAAAGAAACGAAGACTGCATGTTGAAGCTGCTAGGTCTTCGGGGGCCACAGACAGTTACTGTGTAGGTCATCTGTGGCCCCAGGGCTGCATGTTGTTCACCCCTGCCCTAGAGGGTTCCAAAACCAGCTGCCCGAGAAATGCCCCTTGTATGGCACTGAGGATGTCCCTGCCTCTTGATGTAGCTGTGGTGAGAGTGCCCCAATCCAATCTATATCTGGTAGATTTAAGTCCACCACAGTCAAAACCTTCAACTTACTGGTCATTTTGCTAATGGCTTTCTCCAGGGCTCTGTCTAAATCTTCCGCCTGTCTGTACACCATCCCCGTGCCAATAACAGATCCTGAACCCATTTCTAGGCTGACTTATAGTACCTCCAGCCCTTCATTGTCCCCCCTGTTGCTCCTGTATCTCAGTAGCCCTTATACCCTCCTTCACATGTAAAACAACCCGTCTGCCTTTCCTCCCTGACCTGTCCTTCCAGAACATGTTATAGCCTGGGATGGCCACTTTCCAGCTGTGGTTGTCTGTGCACCATGATTCCATTATGGTCGTTGAGGTCATCGGCTCCAGGTCTACCTCCACAGTGATTGCCTCAAGGTCAGGAATTTTTTTTCCTAGACTCCTTGCATTGGCACATGTGGCTCTCCATTCTCTTTTCCCTCTCTCTAACCTGCCTCCCCTTCCTGCCCCCCCCTCCCCATGACCCTCTGTTACCTAGGTCCTTCCATCCCCTGTTACACTGTCTTCTTGCCTTCCCTCCATCCCCTCTCTTCCAGCTGAATTTCCTCCTCCAGACTTGCCTGCTTGTCCCTTCTCTTTGCTTCAGTCAGCCTCTGAGGAATCTCTTCTCTCTTGGATAACCTTCCCTCTTGCACTAGTCCCGTGGGACGGGGGCAGTCTCTGCCTTGCTCAGTCTTTCTGCCTCCCACCTTGGCTGGTTTAAATGCCCATCAGGGTAACATTTAAACTGTCCACCTAGCACTGCCGTTTCCCTCCTGGATGTACAGAGGCCGTCTCCTTTGCACAGGCCTCCATCCCCCAGGTGTGACCCCAGTCCCTGATGTAGCCAGAGCCCTCCTCCCTGCAACCACTCATTAAAGGACCTGATGCAGAGTTCTCTAGCCTTTTCCTACCATACATAGGCAGCAGTCATAAGAAAAATACAGATTCAGTAGATTCATTGATCTGATACGAAATGCCAAATTCTGTGAAATTGTTTTTCTTTAACATTGTGCAAGCAGTCCAAATTCTGAAATTTTTACCAGGTTTTCGGAAAAAACCCTAAAACCAGTGACCTTGCAATTTCGTCATCGCAACTTCCTCTAAGGTGGCTCTATGGTGTAAAATTCAGCAGGCCGTATTTTCATGACCTGACACTCATCCATTGTTCTTTCTCCTGTCACATCTGTGCTGCATTTATTTTTCTGATCATTTTTTCTCTGTCTCTCTCTGACTTGTTTTTAAGAAACATAGAAAGGTGACTGCAAAAGTAAACCAAGGTACCTCTAGTTTGCCTAGTTGCTACCCATCTGCAAACCACTCACTAGAGCTTCTGTGCAATGTGGTTTCACTAGTCCTTAATGTACATCCCATGCTTTCTTGAAGCCTGTTACTGTTTTGGCCTTCACCCTCTCTTCTGGGAGGCTGTTCCAGCTGTGCATAATTTTTTCAGTGAAGAAATACTACTTCATGTCCTCCCCGCCCACTTACAGCTTACTAAGTCTCCTGATTGCTCCCCACGGGCATTCTGACCCGCAACCACTGCTGCAGGAACTGCTTCCCACCCACTTACAGCCTACTAAACCTCCTGATTGTTCCCCGGGCATTCCAGCCCACAGCTGCTGCTGCAGGAGCTGCTCCCTGCCCACTTACAGCATGCTAAGTCTCCTGATTGCCCCCTGAGCATTCCAACCCGCAGCTGCTGCTGCAGGAGCTGCTCCCCGCCCACTTACATCCTACTGAGTCTCCTGATTGCCCCCCGAGCATTCCAAGCTGCTCCCTGCCCACTTACAGCCTACTGAGTCTCCTGATTGCCCCCCAAGCATTCTGAGCTGCTCCCCGCCCACTTATAGCCTACTGAGGTATGCGCAACGGACACAGCGCCCTGCAAGCCTTCTTTTTGAATCCTGACGCTACTTGGGATTTTTAAATTCAATGGTACCAAAGATCTGTGCCTGTCCTCTTTTAAGAAAGCTGTCATTTCAGGTACTAAAAGCTAAGTTCCAAAATTACATACTGAATTATATTTCTAGTGAAAGTGAACGTATCGAAGCCTAACTCTAATGCGATCTCTGTTCTGATTCTTTAAGAAAAAGCTGCTTGCCTACTTACTTAAAGCTGAATGTTAAATTTAAGTTCTAAAGCTGAATAATAAATTTAACTTCAAAACCTACATATTGAATTATATTCAGAGTGAAAGTAGGCTTATCAGAGCCTAACTCTGATGCAATCTGTGTTCTAATTCGGAACGTGTTCCTGCATTGCAGCTCCTATTGAACCGAACCGCCCCTTTGAATTTCAAGTGTTCACTGTATTATACAGAGACTGCTTCTTGCAAAAACATAGTGTGCTCATTTTATTAAACCTAAAAGGTGACTGCTTTTACAGTAATTATAAAGATCACTCATTTAAAATAATCATAAAATCGAGAGCCCAGCCACTAAAACTGCTACAGTGCCTTCAGAAAGTATTCACCCCCCTTGGATTTTGTCACATTTTATTGTGTTATTACCAGAATTTTTAATGCATTGAAATTATTTTTTCCCCCCTTGATTCACACAGCATACTCAACAATTTAAAAGGGCAAAATATTTATATTGTGTAACAAAATTTATGAAACATTAAAACTGAAATATCTTGTTTACTGTAAGTATTCACCCCCTACCCCGAGTCAATACTTTGTAGAAGCGCCTTTGGCAGCAATTACAGCTTTGAGTCTTCTTGGGTATGTCTGTATCAGCTTTGCACATCTGGATTTGGGGATTTGCGCCCATTCTTCCTTGCAGATTTGCTCAAGCTCTGTCAAGTTGGATGGGGAGCATCGGTGAACCGCAATCTTTAAGTCTTCCCACAGATTCTCAATGGGATTCATTCTGGCTAATTAATACTACCATCACCATGATAGCCGTATTTATCCTCCTGAGTGCATTTCTCCCTTATCTGTTGCAGTGCACTGTGCCACTCTCACCTGCTCCACCCCGTCACATCAGGGTAGCCTACAACTCCTCAGCTTCCCTTCACAGTCCGGCTACCATCTCTCTCATGCACACCCTCTGGAATTCTGCTTCCACTGCTCTTGCACTTACCCTTATTTCACCATCTAAACTAGCCTCACTGGCTTTAACGCTCACCCTCTCAGTTCTTCCATCCTGCCTGTCTCTCATACCTAAGCTCCCCACCCCCACTGCCACCCAAGACTGCCACCAGGAAAGAGATTGTGCTACTCAGGCTTAACCTGAAGAAACTTATCATGCTTCTCCTGCTCTGTTCAGGAAATGTAGATGTAAACCTAGGCCCCCCCTGCCCCATTCACCTTCCCGTTGGATTTTGCAACAGCCCCAGGTCTAAAAATAATGCTGGTCAATGTATGTAGTTTGGAGGAAAAAAACTAATCTAATCAGTTTAGGTTTCCCACACTAACCCAGATATCATAGTCATTACCAACATCTGGCTTAAAGCTAGCATTGCAGACCAGCAGATCATGCTCCCCTCTTTCAACATGTTCAAATGGGACTGACATACAAGGGGGGGTAGTCATTTATGTTAACTCCAAATACCCAGCCACTGAATTCCTCTGTGTCCAAACCAAAGGAATTCGAATGCCTAGCAGTGAGACCCTCGCTCCCGTCCTCTAAAGCATTTAACATTATTGACTGTTAACAGGCCACCTACAGGGAGAGTCGATCTCCTCCCCACATTAAGAAATATTATTGAATCCAACACAAATGAATCCATCATTCTTGGAGATTTCGACTGGGATTGGTTGGCTCCCAGAGCAAACACCCTAAAGGATACGTGTGACGAGCTGGGAATCACCCAGCTTGTGACAAAACCCACAAGAGTCAACCTAAAAAACAACAGTAATAATTCCATCTTAGACCTAATACATGCAAATAGGCCCTACAAAATTAAACATACAGCTGTCTTCCACAATGACCTTAGTGGTCACAATATCGTAGTCTGCACAAGATCCCAGGACAAGCACTCATCCAGCGCCAAGTTTGTCGCAAAACTTAGCGTCTGAAAATTCAACCTGGAAAGCTACTTAGCAGATCTTGGGCACATACATTGGAAAAGCCTTTATCTGGCTAAAACGGTCGTCGAAGCTATTGATACCCTCAATAATAACCTCACAGCCCTAGCAAAAACGCACACCCCACTTGGTGAAATACAGAGTTAAGAAAACTTCCTCTCCTTGGTTCACCCCTGATCTCAAAGCTGCCTTAAAGCACCGGGACAGATTATGGGCTATAGCAAGACACACCAGGGCTCCTGCTGATTGGACAGCATTCAGAGAGTGTTTTAATGCACGTGCAAAGGTAGTCAGAGCAACAAAATCTAAGTATTATGTGGATTCCCTAGAAGCTGCAAAAGGTAACTCTGCCAAAATTTGGAAGATGCTTAAAACAGTTGAGGGTCTTAGAACTCCCCCTCTATCTCACTCAGAAGAACCACCTACGACTCCACAATTTCTGACAAAGGTACTATCCTAGAAAAACTAAACATGCACTTCGCAATAGCGGGGCTAGCGTTTGATTCTTCCCTAGCTTGCAGATGGATCACGAGCCATGCACTATTAGATTCCCCCTTGGACCCAAACAATCACAACTTCTTTAACCTTGCCTTAGTTACATATAAGCAAGTCGAGGATCTTCCAAAAACATTGGTTATAAAGAAGGGAGCTGGTGCTGACGGTGTCAAGGCCACATTCCCAAAGCTAGGGTTCCTCCACCTCACGGCCCCTATAATGCACATATTTAATTTGTCAGTATCCTCCAGTACGGTCCCCTTCTGTTAGAAAATGGCATTTATTCTTCCACAGTTCAAATCAGGTGATCCATGCGACCTTAACAACTATAGACCAATCTCCATCCTTCCAGTTCTGTCAAAACTGCTTAAAAAGATAGTTAATACACAATTAAAGGAACACCTGGAATGCTCCAACCTTCTTAAACCCCTACAGTCAGGGTTCAGATGCAATCATAGCACCATGTCTGCACTAGCAAAAGTGACCAATGACTTGTTCTTAGCGATCGACAGTAAACAATCAATGGGAGCTGTGTTCCTAGACCTGAGCAAGGCCTTTGACATGGTCGATCATAGTCTTCTGCTTGATAACCTTAAAAGGCTTGGCATGAGTTGTACTACACTCGAATGGTTCGCAAGCTACCTCTCAGGTAGGCTCCAGTGTATCAAAGCAGATGGGCTCCTCCCCCCTTTCCAGTAACAAGAGGGATCCCTCAAGGCTCTATTTTAGGCCCTCTACTTTTCTCTATAATAACTCCTTGGGTAACGATAGCCACAGCTTGAAATTACACTTCTTCACGGATGACGCTGTGCTCTACACTTCCAAGCCATCCTTGTTGGAAGTCTATACTGAACTACAGAAGGATTTCAGCCAGCTCCAGCGTAACCTCCTGAACTCCAAACTCCTTTTAAATACGAAAAAAACAAGACCATGTATGTCCTCCTCCTCAGTCCCATTCTTCCCGCCACAACCAGGCAACGCCTGCTCCAGTCATAGCCCTCCTAGGTGACACGCTCAAGGTTGTGGAAAATTTTTAAGTATCTAGGCATGTGGATCGATTCCAAGCTATCCTTTGCTGCCCATATTGAATCTCTCTCTCCAAAAAACTAAAAATAAGATTAGGGTTCTTCTTTAGGAACAAATTTTTATTCCCTGAGACAGTCAGAAAAAGATTGGTACAGGCTACCTTCCTACCACTCATCGACTACGTGGACATCATATACAGTACCTGTACTACGTCCCACCTCTGAAAGCTCTACATCCTTCATCACCGTGCCCTTCGTTTCATAACTAAAGCATCTTGTAGAATGCACCATTGCACGCTTTTCTCATCAGTAGGTTGGTCCTCCCTTACAACAAGAAGGCTGCTACACACAGGCACATGGGCTATGAAAATTTTGTTGCTCAAACCCCCAACTACATCTCTTCCCTCTTTCACGTATCCCACAGCTGCTATTCCTTCTGTAAAAATAACTTCATCCTGCTTGATTTACCCAGAACACGTACACTCCATGGCAGAGCTGCAGCTAGCTATACCATACTGGCATACTGGAACAAAATGCAGACCTCCCTCAAACTCACTGAGATTGTTTCTGTCAACTTCTTTAAATCTTAGTTCAACAAGGTCTTCAGAGAAACCTGCCAATACCACAGCAAATAGGTATACGCACAGTGGGTGGGTCTACCCACCCTGTTGTATCCTGATTGTTGCTGCACTTCTTCCTTAGCTCACCCCCTCACTCCCCAGTTTCAACCTCAGCCATCAGTTCACAGCTCCTTGGCTCCCTCAGACCTCCCTCGTCCATAGTCTGATCTTTCTTGCCTATTTTTTATTTCTTCTCTATCTCCTGGTGGGATACACTGGTGGGCTCTAGCCCCCCTGCACTAACCCCCCAACATTGGGATCACCTCGTGTCTACCCCCTAAACTCCTGACCCTCCGTAGTCTGTGTTACTATCTGTCCTTCTTAATCAAGAATTTCTCCAATTGTTTGCCCACCTTTATCGTTGCTCATTTGCCAAAATAATGATCTTGATTCCTATATGCTTATCTATTGCTTGATGTTGCTGTATACCCAGTTTTTATACTAATAAGTTGCACTTACGCTTCCTGCTCTTAACTAGTTATGATTTTATATTATTTGTACTATACTTCATTGTTAACTATACTCGCTGTAAATTGTGCTCGTTGTAAATTGTCCATTGCTTTGTGGCTTTTTCATTCATTTTTATACCAGGACCGCCTTGTAACTGAGCGTGCCCGATGGTATTTTCCTGCAAATAAACTTGAACTTGAACTTATGCTCCCTCATAGTGATATGATTGCAGCTTTTCAATAGGCTTCTGTGAGCTACCTTGTTGATCACTTTCACTTACTTACTTAAAGGTTTCTGTCATATCCCCTCTTCCCCCTCTCTGCTTCAGTGAGTACATAGTCAAGCTAGCTAACTGCTCCTCTTGTGACCTACCCTGCTGACCAGTGATTATTTCTGTGGCCCTTCTCTGGACAAATTCAAGGCTACTTAAGTCCTTTTTGAGGTACAGGCTCCAGAACTGGATGGAGTACTCCAGGTCAAGCATTACTAATGACTTGTTGAGGGGCAGTACCACTTTTTTTCCTTCTGCTGGCTAAGCCCTTCCTATTTATTTATTTAATAGGATCATAGGGGGGTATGAGTCGATTAGCCAAGGGACATAGTGACTCGCTTATCTAACCCCAAAACTCTTCCTGTTGTTCACGTCACTATCCAAAGCAGTCTTCAAAGAATTCAAAGTACTACATGTAACTATTTCCTTGGGTAGCCTATTCCAGACATCAACAACTCTTTGGTTGAACCAGGCTCCCCGTTTACTAGTTCTGCAGATGGCACCCTTTAACTGCAATTTGTGGGCTTTCATTTCTTTCACTACTGACTTTTCCTCTAAACTAAGAAAAATCCATAAATCCTCGTCTTGAAAGGCCTTGAATGTCAAACATAAGTCTCCTGTATTCAAGGGAGTACTGGCCCAAATCTATCAACCTCTCACCATAAGGCTTA
Source organism: Neoceratodus forsteri (assembly GCA_016271365.2). Classification (NCBI taxonomy): domain Eukaryota; kingdom Metazoa; phylum Chordata; order Ceratodontiformes; family Ceratodontidae; genus Neoceratodus; species Neoceratodus forsteri. Next base: position 199,349,858 of record CM028132.1, on the reverse strand, counting down.
TGAGATAAATACCTTATTTTTTTGGTAGCTTTTCTCGGAATTCTCTCGAGCAGTCCAGTATTCTGTTTGGCATATGGAGACTAGAACTGTACAAAGTATTCCAAGTGTGGTCTCACCAATGCCGTATACAGTGGACTATGGAACCTCCCTGTCCTCTTCCTAATTCCATTGAATATACAGACCAATCTTATTACATTTACTAACTGCCTTACTGCATTGTTCACCCACAAATAAGTTGTGGTAACAATAACTCAAAAAACACTTTTGACTTTAGAATTACTTAAAATCCTTCCACCAAGGCAGCAAGACATCCTTCTGTTACTGGGTCCAAAATGCGTAATTTTACAGTTATTGGCATTAAAGCATAGTTTTTGATTCCTAGCCCATGTCTCAAGTTTGTAAATGTCAAATTGGAACAATTCTATCAATCTGTCGTTCTCTACCACAGCCCCAGTCTTGACATCATCTGCAAACTAACAGATCCATGTGCTACTGGAAGTTTGCATGGAGTCTATATAAATATTAAAAAGGGTGGGTCCCACAACAGAACCCTGCAGAACACCACTCGTCACATCTCCCCAGTCAGATAAATATCCTGCTATGCTAACTCTGTTTTCTACAGTCTAACCAGGAAGTTACCCAGTCAACAATGTTGGCCTCAAATTTCAAATCTTGAAGTTTAGCTGTTAAAAGATAGTGTTCTACTGTATCAAATGCCCTGGAGGCATCTAAGAAAAGAACATCCACAGGAAGACCCACATCCAATGCCTTATTGGTTTGAAAAATTTAAAAAGGTTGGTTAGGCAACACCTACCAGCTCTAAAACCATGTTGTGTAGTTTGTATCAGACTTTCATTTGCTAGATGATCTTCAGTAAACTCTTTAATAAATTCATCTAAAATGTTTCCCACTATCGAAGTAAGACTGATAGGCCTATCATTTTTATAATCATTACGAGGCATTTTCTTGTGTATTGGCACAACAATGGCTACCTTCCAGTCTGGTAAAACAATAATACACTTTGATATTGAGTTTGAAAAAATATCTGGTAGTGGCCCAGCTAGTTTGTTTGCCAGTTCTTCTAAAGGTAATGGTGAAATTCCATCTGGACCTGGTGACTTATCAGTAACGAGCTTCAAGAGTTTACTCTTTTCTGTAGTAGGGGAAGTATTAAAAATACAATTCCCTTTATGAGGGATAGTGACACCATTGTTACACTTAGGCTGGTAAATACTTAAGTGACTGAAAAGTTCGGCCATGGATGCCCCATCACTGATAATGTTATTGTCATTGCTGATGGGCCCAATTTTAGATAGCCTCTTCATAGAACTATTAATATAATTTAAAAAAAGTCTTTTTTATTATCCTTGCTAATGTAAGTTAGACTCAACTTGTATCTCTTCCTGGATTCTTTAATATGCTTACCATTCCCTGAGTAAGAAAGCTGAGATGGGTACAGTATATGAGAATGGGGTGAGCGTTAGGGTTGACAACCCCAAGGCACACCCCATGCCTGTTGCTGCTTGCTAGGTGTGGGTGGGGTGTTGGGGCTGGAAATTCTAACTCCACATTTCCCTACCTTTTGTTGCTTTAACCCTAACTAGTGCATTAAGAGTTTTTTTTTTCAATGAATTTCCTTACTTTTGAGATTGCTGTAATTAGTTTTCATAAATGCACAATTATTTTTCTATAATTCATTTTCATAAATGCATGAGTTACTATAAAAAATAAACTTTTGACCATATTCATTGGGGGCTGTGGGATTCAAACCCAGGTCTCCAGGACCAGAGCCTTAGCCACTACACCACATTACTTCCTTTGATATCACTGTGTCAGTGTTCTCTTATCCTAAGTCAAGACAAATCCAAACTAAAACAGCCAATAATACTTTCCTGTTTCTCTGTTTTATCAAAAGTCTTTTTTTAAACTTTGCATATTTCTAAGCCATTGAATTGCCTGTAACATTTTCAGTTCACATGAACACAAAATCAGTGCTCTAGTCTATTTTAATATAAATAAAAAAATGACTACTTTTCTTCTATAGCCCTAATGTTTAACAATCCGTCAATCAATCAATCAACTTTATTTAACCAGGCAATAACACCATTGAGCAAAACTCATTTTCAAAGTGGTACTGGACATTAATACAGTACAGTATTATACATACATTACAATTACAAGGACATCGATGGAAAAAACAAAAAGAACTTATGAGGATGACAAGCACTGTACATGCCGGTCATCATAATTAACATGCAAAAGTACAGCATAGCAACTTATAGTAGTGAGGATAGATGACAATCCCAGAGTCACCGCTAAGTAAGAGCTCATACCTAAGTGATAATAAGTAAGTAGGTATTAATGGAATAGGGTAGTAGTGGGGTAAATGAGTAGGCAGCCAAAGGGAGGTCAGAAGAGCTAGTGGTGGAAATAGACTGATATAATCAGGATTAGGGAGCTAGTCCAGAGGGTGCATGGTTCTTCTGCTTGTGATATATGGTGAATAAGATACTTAGGCTTGGTATTAGGAAGCGGTGCCAGTGTCTTAGGGATCATAGTCTAAAGCAGTTGCATGATTCCTTCAGATAATCCATAATTAGAGATTCGAAAGTGGACATACTTGGTAGCGAGGATAGTTTTAATGATCATTGCATAGTGTTCCAGAGTGACGGGAATGAGGAGTTGATTGCTGCAGAGCCAAAGTGTGTTCTCACTCTAGGAATCCGGAAGCAAATTATGGAGAAGTGTCTCAATCCATAGGATCCCTTGGCCTGTTTGAAAAGGTGCGAGATGTAGGAGGGGAGGTTATCAGATAATGCTCTAAGGAATCAGAGGAGAGCATTGCTTTTCTCCTAGTTGAGAGTAAGGTCCATCCCGACACCTGGTATAGAAGACATTGGTGTGTACCACTAGGTAGATTATGGACAAATCTTAAGGCACGGTGGTAAAGAGTGTCGAGTTTGTTGAGCATCGTTGATTGGCAGTGACTGTAAAGAAAATCAGCGTAGTCCAGTACAGGGAGGAATGTGGATTGTACTAGTCGCCTTCTAGATTCTAATGTAAGTAGATGTTTAATGCAATAGAATAAACCTAATCGCTGTCGTAGTTTCTTCGAGATTTCATTTAAATGGCACTGAAAGTTAAGTTTATTATCCAGCCAGAACCCTAGGTATTTAAAGGTATCTACTACTTCAAGGGGTTCGTCTAAAAGTGTACGGATCTGTGGGATATGTGTATATCCATGAGTGGACTTTGGAGAGAGAGTCATTGATTTAGTCTTTTTAGCATTGAGGAGTTTATGATTGATGAGGTTGTACTGGAGGGTGGTGAAGTCTTGCTGTAAATGCTTATGGGCCAATTCCAAAGATGAATTTGTGGTGTATAGTACAGTATCTTCTGCAAATAAGTGCACATTGGCTGTGCCCAGCTGCGACATACTAATTTGTAGCCCATGTTTCAAAATAACACTTCCCAAAGAGGGATAGCTTCTAGTTTTCACCCGATTTTTCTAATTCCCTCAATTTAAAAAAAAGTATGCAAAAAAGCGCATGATTATTCATCAGTGACAATTACTGTGACAGTTTTGAAAACGTGGGGCACATAAGGAACTGTTCTTCTTGCAATGTGAACAGGTGAAACAAAAAATAAATTATTGTAAATGGTGATTTTGAACAGACCAAGCTTCCCAAAGAGGGATAGCTTGTGGTTTTTACCCAATTTTTCTATTTCCCTCAATTAAAAAAAAAAAGGTATGCAAATAAGCTCATGATTATTCATGAGTTATTAGGTGACTCTAGGCATCCAAGCCATGCCCCTTTATGCAGCTGTTTTGAAGTGCTTACTGAGCATGCTCAGAACCCAAAATGTTAAAATTTAATAACTTTGGAACAGATTATTATTTTTTCACCAAACCAGTGAAAAGTACCTCTGTGGGCCAAGTCCTTTCTCCCCTGAACATTTCAGACCAAAATTCCAAATGGTCTGGACACAAGATAACAAAACATAAAAAATAAATCAACAAAAAACAGCAATTTTTTACATTTTTTTTCTCACTATCCACATCTCAGAATCCGCACATCTGACTGGAACAAAATGTGGCAAATCAAGAAATCTACCCCACGAGAACTCACATATATAATTTTTTCGTGCACATCCATTAAATGGTTGCAAAGATATTAAAGTGCTAGATTTAATGTTCACTACTGCCATCCGTAGGGCAGTCACTACATTACACGAGTTCCGTTGTAAATTATACGTTTACCTGGCTCGAACCGATCCCTCCTGTTATCTGTATGGCGGTTGCTAAACTACACGAGTTCTGTTATAAATTATACATTTACTTGGCTAGAACTGATCTCTTCTGCCATCTGTAGGGCAGTCACTGAATTACACAAGAGTTTCACTTAAGCAAAAATGTATGACAGGAGGTGTGTTGTGAGATTTACACATGCCTAGTAATAACTTTGGAACAGATTAATATTTTTCACCAAACCAATGAAAGGCGCATCTGTGGGCCAAGCCTTTTCTTCTCTGAAAATTTCAGACTAAAATTCCAAAGTTTCTGGGCACAAGGCAATGACGAAAAAAAAAAACAGCAATTTGTTACATTTTTTGCTATCTGCATCTCAGAATCTGCACTTCTAACTGGAACAAAACTTGGCACATCCAAGAGCTCTACCCCACGAAACCACGCATGCAAACTTTTTTGCAAATCCGTTGAACCGTTGCAAAGATATTGAAGTGCAAAATGTTACTCACTACTGCCATCTGTAGGGCAGTCATTGAATTACACATGAGTTCCATTATAAATTATACACTTACCCAACTAGAACTGATCCCTTCTGCCATCTGTAGGGCAGTCACTGGATTACACATAAGTTCCATTTAAGCAATAATGTATAACAGGAGGTGTGTTATGAAATTCACACGTGCCTAATAATAACTTTGGAACGGATTAGTATTTTTCACCAATTCAGTGAAAGGCACACCTGTGGGCCAAGCCCTTTCTTTTCTGAAAATTTCAGACCAAAATTCCAAACCATCTGGGCACAAGGAGATGAAAAAAAAGCAGAAAAAAATAATTTTTTTTACGTTATTTTGCTATATGCATCTTGGAATCTGCACATCTAACTGGAACAAAACTTGGCACATCAAGAGATCTACCCAATGAGACAGCGCATGCAAACATTAGTGTAAATCTGTTGAACAGTTGCAAAGATATTAAAGTGCAAAATTTAACACTCACTACTGCCATCTGTAGGGCAGTTGCTGAATTACACATGAGTTCCATTATAAATTATACATGCACCCGGCTAGAACTGATCCCTCTTGCCATCTGTAGGGCAGTCGCTAAATTCACATGAGTTCCATTGTAAATTATACACTTACCCAGCTAGAACTGATCCCTCCTGCCATATTCATGGCAATCACTGAATTACACGAGTTCCATTTAAGCAGTAATGCACAACAGGTAGTGGGTTGATGTGAGATTTACAAACAACTAATAATAAGTTTGAAATGGATTAAAACCAGTGAAAGGCACATCTTTGGGCCAAGCCCTTTCTGCCCTGAAAATTTCAGACCAAAATCCAAACCATCTGGTGACAAAAAAAAAAAATAAAGGGCAAAAAGCAGCAATTTTGTTTTACGTTTTTTCGCTATCCACATTCTGGAATCTGCACAGCCGACCAGAGTGTAAAATTACATGCAAATCCATTAACGGTTGCAAAGACAGTAAAGTGCAAAATGTAATGCTTACTACTGCCATCTGTAGGGCAGTCGCTGAAGTACAAGAGTTCCGTTAAAATTAAAAAAGTGTAGAAAAATTGTTAAGGATGTTCCTTCATTCTTCAGCAGTCCCATGTCAGAGTCATAATTTTTTGCCCAGTACATGATGGTCATCTAAATTTTTAAAATCCACAGCAAAAAATATGGGTGGCTGTGCTTGTTTTTAAGTTACATTGGTGAAACTTAATCGCTCTCTATGGAAAAAATCCGGAAGGGGTCCGATTCTTTTATGTGGTTATAACATTAATATTTTAGATGCCACATGAGTGTGAATGAAAATGTGAAACAAGTATACGTCATTTGTCATGGTACTTGCTTCATTTTTCCCACAAATGCAAAAATAGAGTAAATTACCAATACTGTGACACCCTCTTGAACTGATATTCCCCCCCCCCAAAAGGGGAAATATTTGTATGTCTGTATACATAAAAACATGTCACACTCATGTCATTTTCATAAAACTTTTTTGATAGATGTAGAATATGGTTATGAATATAGAAACAGAAAGAAATATAGGGGTTGCCATGCTTCTTTTGGTTATATCTGCTTTCAGAGTTGCAGTTTTAGAGGTGGTCGGCTCAGGACAAAAATAATTGAAACATTCCAATAAAAAATAAAACTTGCAAGAATGCTATTCAAACAATTCAAAAGTACATGCAGAATGGCAAGAACTGTAACATAAAATAAACAGTGTAACCAAAGAATTATTTGGGTAAGGTGCCTTGAATGATACCAGCTACTGCGATTGTGGGAGCTAATTTCTTTGCTGCCATGCTGTATACATTCTTAGCTGGACATGGCATAATACAATAACTCATTATTCTAATAATGCTTCCATATATTTAAGAATGTAATTGTGCTAGAAAATAACCTTGAAAACTTTCTCAAGCATCAGAAAAATGGAAATTTGGAACACCAGGAAACATCCTTAAAGCTGTAAAATTTAAAAAAAAATCATAAAACTTTCAAAAACATCACAGTTTATTGTAATTGCATTTCAGGGATTTATTTAACTCTAAAAATTGATTAGCGTTTTTTGTTTAACAAACACAGCACTTCTAGAATATCTATATAAATACTTTCTGTACAGTTACTATCCTCCCAATGGAAAAAAAACTGCTAATCAATTATTTAAAAACCCTGCATTTGAACATACAGTAGTCCCTTTTTGTTAAATCAGCTAACTCTTATTTTGGTTATGGTTGCAGTATTATTACAGCTAACATGCTGATTTAAACACAGCAATGAAGAATTCTTCAGAGTACATATTTTGCTTACGTTTTTCTTACTCAGAGGTGCAGTCTCCTGTTTTAATAGTGGTGATGGCAGCACAGCATCTAATATGTGATGTGTATAACAAGGCATTGTGGGTAGAATATTAATTTTGCTTCTGTTTTCCTTATTGGGAGGCGCATTCTCCTATTTTTGTAGTGGTTACAACAGTATAAGATCTCAGATGTTTATTTAAAAAAAAAATGAAGCATTGTGCGTTCAGTATATAGCCGACTCAGTTTCTTTACTGAGAGATGTAGTCTCCTATTTCTGTAGTGAGTACAGAAATATCTAGCGAGTTTTTCTAATTCCCTCAATTTTAAAAAGGTATACAAATAAGCTCATGATTATTCATGAGCTAGGCTTACACTACCATTTTTGAAAATGTGGGGTACATAAGGAACTGTTCTTGCAGTGTGAACAGGTGAAACCAAAAAATAAATTGTTGTAAACAGTGATTTTGAACAAACCAGGTTTCACAAGGAAGGCTAGCTTGTAGTTTTCACCTGATTTTTCTACTTACTAACATACTAAAAAGCCAGCAGAATAGGCCAAATGGCCTGTCTTGTCTGCTCGAAAGCCAGCACCCTAGTGGCTGCTCGTCTTACCACCCCCCCCAGCTCCCAATAGGATCTTCTTTAGTTTGTTTGCCCCTTGTACCCGTCCCACCTCTTCTTGAATCCCTCCACTGTGCCCTCCTCTACCAGCCTCCCAGGCAATGCATTCCATGGCTCCACCACCCTCTCAGTGAAAAAATGCTTCCTACACTCCTGTAGTTTCCCCCTTCCAGTTTCCACTCATGGCCCCTGGTTTTTACCCCCCCTTCTTTAGCTTAAAAAGCTCCTTGGCTCCACTCCTGTTTATTCCTTTTAGATACTTGAAAACCTCTATCATATCTCCCGTCCCTCCTCTCCTCCAGTGAGTAAAGCCCAAGCTCATCCAGTCTCTCCTCATAAGGCTTCCCCTCCATGCCCTGAATCATCCTAGTTGCTCTCCTCTGGATCCTCTCCAGCAGCGCTATGTCCCTCTTCAGATGAGGTCTCCAGAACTGTACACAGTACTCGAGCTGCTGCCTGACCAAGGCATTATACAGTGGGAGGATCACCTCCCTCCTCCTGGACGTAATTCCACTGGCTATGCAGCCCAGTATCTTGTTTGCTTTAGTTGCAGTTCTACAATTTTCAGAGTTATTCATTTTGACGTCTGTCACCACTCCTAAATACCTTTTTCCCAATGTGGCTTGCAGTGTGACCCCCCCCCCAGGCTGTATTCATGACCTGGGTTTTATACCCCCAAATGTAGTACCTTACATTTCCTGGCATTAAATTTCAGTCCCCACTTCCTTGACCTCCCTTCCAGAGTATCCAGATCCCCCTGGACTGCCTCCCTCGCTTCTTCACAATCCACCAGTGCTCCCAGTTTTGAATCATCTGCAAAGAGACTCAACCTATTCCTAACCCACCCCCCCCCCAAATATCCGAGACATAAGCGTTGAACAAGAGTGGCCCCAATACCGAACTCTGAGGGACCCCACTGATTACCTTCTTGGGAGAGGAGAGGAGAGTATCCCACCCACCATTACCCTCTGTAAATGCCCTGATAGCCAATTTTCAACCCAATTGAGCTCCTGTCCTCCCACCCCCATCTCCCCCATCTTTTTTATCAGTCCATAATGTGGTACTGAATCAAACGCCTTGCTGAAATATAGGTATAGTACGCCCACTGGCCTATGTATGTCCAAGGCCCCCATCACCCAATCATAAAACTCTACGAGATTGGACTGACATGATCTCCCCGGAACAAAGCTGTACTGTTTATCATCCTGGTACCCTAACCATTCCAGCTGCCTCCCAATCCTCTCCTTGATAAAGCCCTTCATTACCTTGCTTACCACAGATGTTAGGCTAGCAGGCCTGTAATTCCCCATCTCTTCTCTAGACCCCCCTTTATGAATAGGCACTACATAAGCCACCCTCCAGTCTTGGGGCACCCATCCTGTCTGCAAAGAGGTATTATAGAGTGCAGCCAGTGGAGCTGCCAGCTCCTCCGCCAATTCCTTCACAACCCTCGGGTGTAGCCCATCCGGCCCTGGCGCCTTATCAGTCTTTAGGTTCCAAAGGGCTCCCTCACCCTATCCACTGGGATTTCTTCTCCCCCTTCCTCCCCTTCACTCAACCTCCCAACCCCTTCTGGGTCTGTTCCTATCTGTACCCTAGCCTCATTCCGTCCTCTGGTCTCAGACTGACTTCTCACCTTAGCTGAATGTTCTTCCCTCCCATCAGCCTGTAGGGATCCCCAGTCACCATTTGCAAAGATTGAGGCAAAGTACTCTTTTAGCACCTCTGCCTGTTCCCCTGCTTCTTGAGCTCATCCTCCCATAATTTTAATCCTAATGATCTGGGTCCTCTCTTTTCGCTTCTCTCTTATATATCCATAGAATCCCCCCCCCCCCAACGGATATCCTTAGCCAGGTTATGCTCCATCCCTGCCTTGGCTTCCCTCACCACCCTGGTAAGCCTCCTGGCCAATATTTCATACTCTCCTCGCTCCTTGTCCCCACTTGAGCGATTAAAACATGCATAAGCGGCCTTTTTATCCCTCACTGCCTCCTGCACCTCCCTAGTCCACCAGCATGGCTTACTGGTTCTACCATGCTTTCGCCTTAATAGTAGCCTCCTGTACCCCCTTTTTAATGGTCCCCCACAATCTTCCAGCGTCCATGTCCGGCCAAATGTTGTCCAACCTCTCTCTTAGAATCTTACCCAGGCCACCGAAATCTGCTCCTCTGAAGTCTGCCTCTAATGTGTTAGTACAGTTTTCCTCACCCCCAGACCGTGGCATGGTCTTCACCCTCCAGTGGACTGCACACCTCCAGGCCTCTTATCTGATCACTGTCCGCTAGGATAACATCCAATATTCGCCCCTCTCTAGTAGGTTCCCCCACCTGTTGGAGCAGGAAAGCATCCTGATACACATCCATCAGTTGCTGTTCCCTGGCTACAGAGGATGTCATGGTGCCCCAGTCCACCCCCGGCATATTAAGGTCACCCATGTCCACCACCCTACCCTTACCAAGGTCACAATGACCCTTGATGTTCTCAACCAGTTTATCCTCCAGAGCCTCCTCAATTTCAAGGGGCCTGTATACCACCCCTATTTTCAATTTTGTTCCTCCCCTCGTTTGCAAGGTTACCCAAATCATCTGCACTCCTCCTTCAGCCTCCTCCACTCCACTAATGACAACATCATTTGACTATCAGCACAACCCCTCCCACTTCCCCTCTTCCCACTCCCCTATCTTTTCTGAATGTCTTGTAGCCCTCCAAATTTACTTCCCTCATTTTAAAAGGAAAAGAAAAAGGCATGCAAATAAGCTTATTATTATTCATGAGCTATGAGGTGACTCTAGGCATTCTTGAATAATCTTTTACAGCTGTTTTTTTTTTTTGTTAGGCTGACTGAGCATGCTCAGAACCCAAAATTTTTAAATTTAATAACTTTCGAATGGATTAATATTTTTTTCACCAACCCACCAAAGGAAATCCTAATGAGGCAAGCCCTTTCTACCCTGAGAATTTCAGACCAAAATTCCAAGCTGTCTGCGCGGTATGCGATGGCAAAAAACTGCAAAAACAGTGTTTTGTTTTCATTTTTTTGCTATGCATGTCTCAGAATCTGTATATCCAACCAGAACAGAATATGGCACTTCAAGAGATCCACCCCTTGAGACTGCACATGCAAGTGTTCATGCAAATCCATTGAACAGTTGCAAAGTTATTAAAGTGCAAAATCTGGGGTTTAACATAGAAAGCTCTGCTCAACCCTAACTATAGTGGTGCTACATGCCACTATAATATATTTATATGTGTGTATATATATATATATATATATATATATATATATATATATATATATATACACAGTGTATATATATATATATATATATATATATGTGTGTGTGTGTGTGTATTCATTGCAAAAAAACTTTGTTTAATGCATCAATTAGGGTTAAAGTGACAAAAGTGGGGAAATTAGATCACAGAGGGAACGAGCCTTTGTGTGAAGTAAATAAACAAAACAAAATGATGTAAGAAACCACTGTGGTTCTCAAAGGAGGTGGCAGTGAAGGTTCAAGAGAAAAGGAAAGCATTCAGGAAGTATAAGGAATTACAGAAGGAGCAGGACAGAGAATTGTATCAGTTAAAGCAAAAGGAAGCTGGGAAAGCAGTCAGAACAGCAAAGGCCTGAACCGAGGAAAAGATAGCCAACTCAGTTAAGAAGGGGATAAACCTTTTTAGGTATATCAGGGAGTGAAGGAAGACCAAGGAGGGATAGTGAGGCTTAATAAAGGGAGGGGGGGCATAGGGTGACTATGAAAAGGCAGAGATACTAAACAAATATTTTTACTTAGTATTTACAAATGAAGAGGTGGAGGTACCTAAAACAAACAGTAGAAACACTCTGGATACAGAAGTTGATACCAGCCCATTTACAGAAGAAAGGGTTCTGAAAGAACTCTTAAAATTGAAGGTGGACAAAGCAATGGGGCCTGATGGGATTCATCCCAGAACTCTAAAAGAACTAAGGGTAGAACTAGTGACACCACTGACTACCCTCTTTAACAAATCATGGGAGGATGGGGTGGTACCTGAGGACTGAAGGAGGGCAGATGTGATTCCCCTTCACAAAAGTGGGAGCAGGGCAGAAGCAGGAAACTACAGACCTGTTAGTTTAACCTCAGTGATAGGGAAAATGATGGAATCACTTCTGAAGGAAAGAATTGTCGAGTACCTAGAGGCCGGAGGGGCACAGGACGTAAGGCAGCATGGATTCACAGCGGGAAGGTCATGCCAGACAAATCTAATATTTTGACTGGGTGACCAAGTAGTAGATCAGGGAGGGCTGTGGACATGGCCTACTTAGACTTTAGCAAGGCATTTGACACAGTCCCACACAAAAAGATTAATATACAAGTTAGCGAGCCTGGGAGTGGGTCCCAAGATGATTGCCTGGGTAAAGAATTGGCTGGAGATTGACACAGAGGGTAATAGTAAATGGAGTCCACTCTGAAGAAAGGGGGGTTACTAGTAGGGTACCGCAGGGTTCAGTATTAGGACCGGTCCTCTTCAATGTCTTTATAAGCGACATTGCAGAGGGACTGGAAGGAAAAGTATGTCTCTTTGCAGATGACACAAAGATCTGCAACAGAGTTGATGCACAAGGTGGGGTGGAAAGGATGAGAAGGACTTGGCAAGGTTAGAGGAATGGTCAAATGTATGGCAGCTTAGATTCTGTGCTAAGAAGTGCAGGTAATGCACCTGGGAAACAAAACCCAGGGGAAGAGTACACAATGGGGGTGAGATACTAACAACAACAAAAATGGAAAGGGACCTGGGGGTAGTCATATCAGATGACTTAAAGGTGGGCAAGCAATGTGAGAGGGCAGTAAGGAGGGCTGGGGGATACTGGGATGCATAGGGAGAGGCATCACCAGTAGAAAACAGGAAGTTGTTATCCCTCTGTACAGACAGCTTGTGAGACCCCATCTGGAGTACTGTGTGCAGTTCTGGAGACCCAATCTCCGCAAGGACATAGACAAGATGGAAGCTGTCCAGAGGAGGGCAACTAAAATGGTGCAGGGTCTGCACCAGAAGACATATGAACAGAGACTAAAGGAGCTTAATATATATAGCCTAGAGGAAAGGGGGGAACATGATAGAAACTTTCAAGTACCTCAAGGGAATCAACAAAGTCCAAGAGGGTAGCATCTTTCAAAAAAAGAGGTGTGCAAGAACAAGGGGGCACAATTTGAAGATAGAGGGGCAGCTCAGAGGTAATGTAAGGAAGTATTTTTTCACAGAGAGGGTTGTGGATGCATGGAACGGCCTTCCAGAGGAGGTTGTGGAGTCATAAACAGTGGTTTAATTCAAGCATGCATGGGACAGTCGTAAGGCAATTCTAGGGGTTGGGGGTAGAAAGAAGTAGGCTGCTGGTTAACTAGGATCTGCAGCTTATCCATTAGGTTGGGAAATAGACAGACTGGGTGGGCCAAGCGGTCCTCATCTGCCGTCAAATTCTGTGTTTCTATGTTTAGGGTTGAGCTCTTAATCATTCTCACCCACCCCCATACTTCTCACAGACCTCCAGACACTGGCGTGGTGTCATGAGAAGAGATGAGGCCAACTCTCACCCCATTCCATGTGTAAACAGGTTGACATGCTACAGTAAAGGAGAATGGGGTGAGAGTTAGGCCTCATGACTCCATGGCACACCCCGGCATCTGTCGGTCTATGGAGGGTGGAGTGGTGTTGGGGTTAGGGGTTCAACCTTACTGTCTCATTTCCCCACTTTGGTCGCTTTAACCCTAACTGATGCATTAAAGCTTTTTGCAATGAATTTCCTTACTTTTTGAAAAAGTATAATATAACTAGCAAATAGCATGTGTTGGCGGGAGCTCGGAGCACCAAGCTACCCATTTCTGCATAACAATATGTGTCTGTGGGCGTGCAGGCCCTCTGGGCCCTGAGCTCCCACTTAAACACAGCTACAGAGCCATATAGCAGCCCTCTAGGGCAAGGAACCCTTGTAATACTCATTTGCCAATATCTCGGGAACCATAGCAGCTAGGAAAGGAATTCAAGTGTTGTAATCACGACAGTGAGATGTCCATGTAACGTGAGCCAACCAAATCCGTATCACGCATAGTTTACAAGATGTGGGTGCCGAAAAGTGCTATGGGCACCACATTGTTATCCTATGGGAAAAATCTCAACTTCGTGATGGCATGTCTGTGCAACTGCTTAACGTTTCAACACTTAAATAGCATAATTCACACCTCTATGGCATCCCCTTAATATCCTGCAAATTTCAAGTCAAAAGACCAAACCATTAATTTACAGTTCAGTGGGAAAGTTTTTTAAAGTTTAAAAATTCCTAGTCTGTGAGGTAGCAAAATCCGTGACCGTCAGATCAATCCTAGTTCATGAGCTGTAAAAATCACCATCCGCGAGAAATCCTTGACTGTCAGATTTTGGTCATCTAGTCCCTAAGGGATGGTCAAGGATTTTGCTACCTCACGGAAGCGGATCGGGTGGCAGACTAGGATTTTGACAGCTTGCAGACTGCAGTTTTGTCAGCTCATGAAAGAGGATTCAAAAAGCCAATCCCCTTTCACGAGTTGACAAAATCCTAGTCCGCCAGCTGATCCTCTTTAGCGAGGTAGCAAAATCCTTGACTGTCAGGTCAATCCTCATCCACAAAAATGGCAATCTGGTCACAAAGTAATGGTCAAGGATTTTGCAGCTTTGTGAAAAAGGATCGGCTCGCGGCCTGGGATTTTGTCAGCTCGCAAAAGAGGATTGGAAGTGAGTCACAGACAAAGAATTTTTACATTTGAAACTGCTGTTTTTTTGGACAAAATGAAGCAAACCAAAGGTAAGGGTTTGTAGAGGGTGTCACCCTGAACAAACCCATGCTTTGTTACAATAAGAAGTCACCCGTGGGGGAAAAGATGAAAATAAGATGACGGCTCTCAGACAAGGAATTTTTCTGACGGACGAGGATTTATTTTAAATCCTCATTCGCAAGCTAACAAAATCCTTGACCATGACCCCAATCTTCTTTTGCAAAACATACATATAAATCTTGGAGTGAACTGAGCATGCTCAGAACCCAAAAATTAAATAACTTTGGAACAGATTAATATTTGGTAACCAAACCAAAGCTGGATTGTCCTTTGACACAAACTCTATGTTCCAAATTTCAGACCAAAACATCAAACAGTGTGGTCGCAGCGTCATGGGGAAAAAAGTGTCAAAAGTGGCGTTTTTCAATGCTTTGCTGCGCAAAAACCAAAACTCCGACCGAAACAAAACGCAACTTGATAAATCAAGAGATTTACCATATGAGACCTTGCATTCCACATTTCGTGCAAATCTGTTGAACAGTTGCAAAGTTAACGTGCAAATATTGGGGTTTAACATTAAAGTGCCTATGCAACCCTAACTATAGGGGCACAACCGTGCCCCTATATATATCTACACATATATATGTAATAGATAACCCACTCTATGGTGTGTGGTTGCATTCTGATATAAGAATGCCTTGGTGTGCATCAACCACCCAAGGCATGCGTATATCTGAGCGCAACCGCACATCCTAGAGTTGGTTATCTGTCTAATAAAGTGGCAAAATTGTTATGGGGGGGGTGAAAGTGCAAGTGTGCGGTCACGCTCTGATGTAAGCATAGTCATGTGATGTGTTTCAATCAACCAACAGTGACAGTTTTTCCTACCTATTTTATAAATATGTGTGTGTGTATGTGTGTGTGTGTATGTATATGTGTGTATATATATATATATATAAAATGGGTGGGGAAATTGTTGCTGTTTTATTGGATGAGTACCACCAGATGACTGTGCGTATATCAAGCTGAGCACACTCTGCACTTTTACCCCCACCCCAAAAACAATTTTGACATTTTATAGGATAGATAGACCACTCTAGGGTGTGCGGTGGCGCTGTATAACTGCGCCTTGGGTGGTTGACGCGAGGCGACACCAAGGCGTGATGATATCAGAGCGCAACCGCACACCTCAGAGTGGTTTATCTATTATATATATTTTATATATATATATATATATATATATATCAAGATATGCATCACCTTTGTGTATGGATGCAGGCTGTTCGGTGTTCCTATGCAACCCAGCATCCTATTGGCCGTTTTTGTTGCCTTAGTACACTAGAGGTGGGCAAGCCAGAGCAGGCTTGAGGCTGACTAGAGGTTAGTACCTGGCTTGGCTCAGCCTCTACGAGCAGTTGAGAGCCAAGGTCAATCCAAGCCAGTTATGGTTAAAGTAAGCATCTTTGTGAGCCTCAGCAGTTAGTTCAGTGTCTCAAATATTCTACTCCTCGGTTGAGAGTAACTTGCAGTAGCCAGGGCTTGGCTCATGTTTTGGCTCTCAGTCTCGAGCCAGACCCCTGGCTGGGCTCTGGCTTGGCTCTAGGTGAAAAATTCCTGGCGTGTCCATCTCTCTAGTACACTGTGCTGTTGATTTGAGTTGCTCACTAATGAATTCCATGGAGCCCACATGCCTCTAAGTATTCTACAAGGGCCTTTTTGAGGATAGATTCCATGAGTTTACCCACCGTTGAGGTTAAACTAACTGGATTATAGTTTATGTGGTTCTCTTTGCTCACTGATTTGTGCAAGATACTACTTCCAACCTTCTGTCACTTGGGACTGTAATTCTCCAGTGAGCGGTTAAACAAGATTCAGTGGTTCTGCCAGCCTGTTGCTCAGTTCCCTCAACACTGTAGGGTGCAACCCACCTGGTCCGGGGACTTATCCATTCTGAGTGCCTTGACTCCCTTTAAACACACTTGGCACCTGGGTTACATTTCTAGTTTGTGCTGCATTCCTTCCCCAGGCTTAGCCTTGCAGTCTGGAAGGGACCCTGCTGCTTTATCCATGAAGATGGAGCGAAAGAAGTTGTTCTGGATATCAGCTTTCCCTTATTCTCCTCCACAGATTATTCTCGTTTTTTTTCAGCATAACAATGTCTTTATTTATTTATTTTATTTAAAAGTTTGTTAACCGGGTAAAAAAAAAAGGCACTGGTCCACATGGCCCTTTTACAGGCTTGACCTGGATATAGAACAAAATTACATCACAGTCCAACATGCTGAAACAACACATAATATAAATATGCACACTATGTCATTTGAGAATCCTAAAACAGATTATATAATGTAGGTGCAATGCCTAAGGTGACCTCTAGGTACACTTACATCCCACCCCTAGGTAAGTGTCTTTTTAGAGATACTTTAAAAGAAGTTAAACTTTCTAAATTTCGTAAGTCATCAGGCAATTTATTCCAACTATCTATAGCACAGTATTTAAAATATTTTTTGATTCATATGATTTGTTTTCTTTCTAATGTATCTAAAGAAGTTCTTGTCACTATCCTTCACTCCTGCTGCTGTCCTAAGGAAAGGTAGGGGATTTGTTTAACTAGGACTAAGCTCTGTCTGATGCAGCTATTCTGATGGCATTCTTGGTCTCCTTTAGCTTTACTAAATATTTTATTTTATTTTTTTTATTTTATTCTTTGTTTACCCAGTAAGGCCCACTAGGCACAAATGCCTGTTTTCAGGGGCGACCCGGGAGCACTGGGGAGGTCAAGTGACTTGCTCAGAATCATACAGTATGCAAGTGGAGGTTGTGGGAATCATACCCAGGTCTGTCTGCTGGATGCATCAGACTCATTCACAGCTCATTACTGTAATCTCTAGGCTATACTGCCAGCTCCAAATATGCATCCCTCTTTGAGCCTGTGCTGTTTTACATTGTGTTTAATTTTTATGGACTCCGTTTTTGCAGCTGGGAGTGGTGGGGATGTACCCCATCTCAGCCCTGGACCCCTTTCAGGTTCATCCCTGTGTCCCCAGTCCGTAAGACTACCGGAGCTCCAGGAGACTCCCCCCTCTATCCAGAGTCCAGCATCCTGAAGCAGGCTGGGGTGGCATTTGCTAGGCTCCTGGCATCATCTTAGTTTAGCTAGAGGGGTCTTCCAGCTTTGTTTCCTCCTGCATATGCGGACATGAAATAACTTCAGCGTGCAAGCATGTGTGCTCTCACTCATACTCCACAGGTGTCCACTGCTGTTCCCTTCCCTGTCTGTGAGGTCCCGGCCTGTGTTCTCCCAGGCTCTGCTGGGAGTCACCATTGTGCTGGGTGCCTACTACCCAACCCCCTCAGAGGAGGCAAACAAACAGTTCATGGGATACTCAGCTTGACTCTCCCCTGGATGGCTCTCTAACTCTCCGGGCTTGTTCCCGAACCCGGGTCATCACTGTCGCAGGTGGTAGCTCTGCCGCTGTGCTGGTGGGCTGGCCTTTGCCATCTGACTTGTATCTCTTAAATGCCATTCTGTTGTACTAGATTGGCTTCCTACACCTCTTCACTTTACTAAGCTGTTGTATGCAAGTTTCCGTTACTTTCAACACGTTGCCCTTAAAGGGACACGTCAAACCATTTTACATCATATTGTTTTAAGTTCTTTTTTTTTGTTTGTTTGTTTTCAATTTATTCTTTATCCCAGAATCACTAGGCTGGTCCTTTGGTTAGGAACCACCAGGCCATCCCTCAGTCCCTTTTAATCCATCGCTGCCTGCCCCCACAGAGCCTTGGTTTACCCTCTGGGTAGGGGTAGGGGTGGCCCCGAACATCCCCAGTTGCACACCTTGTCGGGCTGCTTGCGGTGGTGTCGAGGACTGCCCCAGATATACCAGGCTCCAACCTGAAGCTAGCACTGGAGTCAAGCTTTTGTTCCACATTCCAGTGATCCCCTGGCAACATCGGCACATGCACAGGGAGACCAATGTGCCGGTGCAGGTCTCCCGGCTGACTTCACCTTCATGTCACCCCCTCCCATTCTAGTGGCACTGCCTGCTGCACTGCCACCTGTGGTCATCCAGGTGGCAATATCGCAATGGGAACAGCAGCCCTTCCTCCTTCCCTCCCTGGAGAAGGAGAGCAGTCCGTGGGATGCGCAATCCTTCCTCCCGCCACCCCCCGGTCAGACCTCCAACAGCCCAGGCTCGTTCCTGAACCAGGTCATCGGCGTCTCAAGCAGTAACTCTACCACTGCGCTGGTGGGCTGGCCTGTATTGTTTTAAGTTGAAAATCCATATTATATGCTTAGTTACCTTCTCTTGTATTATTGATGTTGGTAGTTTTTTGTGCCTTCTTTCTTAGTGTAACTAAAATGCATGCTGACTGTGTGATTATACCTATCCTTGTTTTGTTTAAAATCTTTGCTCTGATCTCATCAGATACTTCCTGAACATTAGGAAAACACCCAAACAGTTAACCCACTCATGATGCAGTAGGCTCCTCTCTTCCCACTGCATCAGGAGTTGCTAGGCTGCAGTGGGGGTGTTCCCAAGTCTAGGAAAGATACATTGGGAGTAGATTAAGGACAGTAAACAAACACGTTTTTGTGTGGTAACACCAGCATGGTGGGCATTCTGTATTTCACAAAAAAAAAAAAAGGAATCAGAATCAAACTACCAACTACATCAGCAGTGACTACAGAATGTGTCCAATCGTAATACGTGTTTTTTTTTTAAACTAGAGACACTTTCAGGCCTTAGGGGGTTGACAGTGTCCCTTTAATGCATTCCCACAATTAATATACCATTTTGATCTCCTTCACTTCTTTTAGCATGTCTCAGAGATGTTCCCCCATGGCTTCAGAGTCTGCCCTTCTAAAATGCAAAGGTGCAGTTTGAGACTTTAGTCTTTGTAGTGCAGGAGAGAACCAGACCATGTTATAGTTGCTCAGTCCCAGTGGCTCCCTCACCTTTACCTCCCTGGTCATATCCTGATTTGACACAACCAAGTTGACAATGTCTCCTTGTTTTGTGGGTTCCTTGACCCATTGCACGTAGGAGTCTATCTGGATCACTTCCACTAGTGTCTGCCTCTTGGAGCTGAGTTAGAAGTTGAGGTTTTGTAGCTGGACTGCATTAATGTGTTCTGCCCACTCATGCTGTGGATGGGGATAGTACTGCCTACATCCTACTAGTAAGGAGTGACAAAAACACCCCCTACACTAAAGAAAGGGAAATATCTTAGTTTATGTTGTCCAAGTGGGTCTTTTGTCACTCTTTGCATTCCCTTTTGAAGCCATACACCACCCTTTGTGACTGTTCTCTCTAATGCTCATACAGTACTGTTATGTACATAGGTAACACTTTTTGTTGTTGTTGCACATAGTAGAGTTTTCATAACTTTGACTTAGTTCTGTTTATTAAGTTATAAGTTTGATATCAGTTCTTTGTTGTTGGTTGGGGGGAAAGCTCATACTGATCTGGTAAGGATGGTGTTGCTCTACAACCATTAAAGTGCGATGACAAAATCTTTTGAAGTTTACTGCCTACATCCAGCATTCGGTGCTACTAAGTAGTAAAGAGTGACTGACGTAGTTCTTGATGAAGTTGCTCATCAGTCAAAACTTAACAGTGATGCTTTCCACGCAGGGCTTCACTCCATTGATGTCTTCATGTTCTGGAACTGATACGTAATTAAAAAATTAATACGGGGTGTGGAAAAAGGCAGCATTAAAAAAGAGACTCTAAGTACAAACCGTTATTGCCTTTCACGAGCTAAGGTTAACAATTACAATTAGTTGAAACAACCACGTGTTTACTGAATGTTCTGACTAAAACTGGTGACCTCAGTTCACAACTTACTAATGTGCAACTGTTAATTACCAGCTTTTGGCGACATGAGATGGTAAGAACAGAGAGATAGTAGGATAAGAGCCATTGCATGTGCACAAAAGAGAAAATATATCACTTTGGCTACACATGTCTCACGGACTATCCATGTTCCCTAGATCACCGTGAAGGAGTGTCTGTGCTAATAGTACAACAACCAGAATGCCATCTTTGTGTCGCAGTACAATTACCTCTCCTTACCAACTGCCACCTTTCCAACAGGGATCTGACTGACCCCTAACCTAGCCATATATTTTAGTTTAACAGTGGCGTTACTAATAAAGATTTAGTAATATAAACAAACAGTTTATAACTTCAGTTAACTTTAGAAGTTGGAAACATGAACCAGGCCACACCCGGACATTTTTGTCCAGAGCATGGCTGGAATGGTCAGTACCCTCTACAAGGAAACCCTAGCCCCAGCATAGATCAGTCTTCAAAAGATATATAGAAGGAGCCTTCTGAGTCAGAGTGTGATGGAAAATGTTCAGAATCCCAGTGCCCACGCCACAGATTCCAGCAATAATGCCATATTGTACTTGTAGTTCAATCTCTACCTCATTCCGCATCATCACTGGAATTGGGGCCATCCATGGTAGATTCTTCTGTGTGTACCTGAACTTTAGTGATACATGCCCCTGCTGCTTTAGGGTCAGTAAAAGCATAGATTTTGTCCTGCAAAGTAAACTGAAGCCTTGCTGGAAAACTGAATCTATACAGAATTTCCATGGCTCGCAGTTTCTGGGTGACTCCCCCAAAGGCTTTACATGGATTTCTTATAGCAAACGAGTAATTTGGAAAGAACAAAATTGTGGCACCCTCAGACTCGATCTGCCCTTGGTCTTTTGCCAACCTCAATATTTTGTACCGCATGCTGGAGGACTGTATGACCATTAAGATAGTATAAAAATAGAACTCATTAAAAAAAAACATGAAAACAATACACTGGGGTATTAAACGGGATTCAAACATGACTGAAATGCAAAACTCAAGGTTTATGTTCCCTTTAAGGGGAGAGGTTAACCTATTGGAAATGTTTAGACAGACTGTATGTAATATATGGATACAGCATTTTAATACGTTAGTAGAGCATACAAAAAAGATATGGTAATAGTATTACATAGATACATAGACAGTGTCGGCAGATAAGGGCCTATGACCCACCTAGTCTGCCCATTTGAGCTTGTAAGTTCAGTTTGTTTTCCTAGAAGTCTATTTCCCCTTACCCCTGACCTCTAGAATTCCTTTATGTCTATCCCATGCATTCTTAAATCCCGTGATTGTTTCAGCCCCCACCACTTCCTCTGGCAGGGTGTTCCACTAGTATTGGCCAAAAGTAATAATAGCATTGATTATGAGCCGTAATACTATCTTTCAGATCCCATAATACTATTGTTTGGAGCTCTGTATGATAGTATCAGAGAAACGCAACAACTCAAGCACATGACTGTCTCACCATGCACAGCTGGTTGCTATAGTGGCAAGTCCGCTTGCTAGAGATGTGGCGTGAAGATCTTCAAAGTGTGCCTTATGATTGGCCACTTTTCGTCTGTGGGAGGGCAAAACAGCTTTGAAAACATGGCGGCTGTCTCTTGCATAGCTAGAGTAACTTGTAGCCGTTGTACGTTCAGTGATTTTTTTTTTTTTTTGGTTGGTTGTTTGTTTTACATTTAAAGTATTCTCTGATTGATCCTGCTTTCACTCATAAGCACTGGACACCAGCTACGATTGACTAGTGAAGCTGACAATCACAACAGAAGTTGACAGAGACTGCTTCACGCGAGTAAGTGTTCAGTGCAGTAGTTGGATGGCATATCGGAAAAAGACTTCAGAGCCGTAGTCTTTGTATCAGATACATGTATTATAAAAAATAAATAGGAGAGCATGTATCACAAGGGAGTCATACCATCTCGAGGTTCTGGAGACATGAAAACCTGTAGATGGTATTAGAAAATGAGCTTCATTGAACCCAAGTTCTGATTGGCTGAGCCCCTTGGCAAGGTGGACATCTATCAGTTAATAGAGACCAGGAGGAGGTGCCAGAGAGCCAGCTTCCAGGCAGGACGTGTAGACTTGAGATGGGGCATACTAAGCAAAACCAGCCTCTTTCTGCTGCAAATCTGAGGCATTCTGCTGCATCACAACCTCTGCCTCCTAGCTCTGATCAACACCACGAGGCAGGGCCTGCTACTCTTAAGAACCCTCCATGGCAAGCGCTCGTAGAATCGGTTAGAGTGATGGACTCAAAACTGGAAAAAACTCTCTCTAAAATGGAAGCCCACGTTGCGGCGATGACAGCCCTGAGTTCCACTGTCACTGATGCAGACAAGCGATCTTTAGCAGCCCAGACTACCGCAACCACCTTGGTTAAAGAGAACCAGCAACTCTGATATCACTTGGAAGGAGTGGAAAATCTGATTTGGGTGGGGAACATTCGAGTAGTTGGCCTAACTGAAGGTGTGGAAGGGGTGAACCTCCTGTCCTTTTTGAGGCAATGGCTGGCTGAAAACCTATTGATCCCTGAAGATTTCGAGTGGACAGCTCTGCATCAGGCGTACCGAGCAACACTGAGGGTACGGCCTGCAGATGCTAGTTGGCCGAGGACGGTGATCCTGAAAACGATGGGACCGGAGGTCCGGGACATTCTCATTGGGGCGGTTCATGCAGCTCCCCCCACTGGAGATCCAGAACCAAGAAATAAAGTTGTTTCCCGACGTCTCCTACCAGACACGCTTGAGGAGGAAACAATTTGATGCAGTTCGCCAGAAGCTTTGTTCTTTGTGGATAGCACATGCCTTCTTGCTTGCAGCCCACTTACGTGTCACATATGGGGATCGGAGTTGGCAATTTACAGATCTGAAGGATGCGGGCTGTTGGGCGGAAAAAGCAGCAACTGAATTTAATAGTGAACCAGGACTGGGAAATATGGTGGTCAAGTTCTGATTCGGAGGAAGGCTGAGTACTGACTTTGACTTTTTCTGTTGCTACTCGTTTTACCCTAGCTGGCAATTAAAAGTTAGAGACTGGGACAAAATGGGTGCAGAAATATTTTGGGGAGGAGATAACGATTTTCAGTACCTTCTCACTATTGTATTTACCCATTTTAAGTTCTGTTCATATTACTGTAACTACTTACATCGTACACTGAGACCTGATCTAAACTAAATATTTGAATTGTTGGGCAGGTAGGAGCGGGACACATCAGAGTACATGGGAACCATGTATACCTTTGATATATTTTCTCTTTGCAAGGTCACAGCACTACTGGTTAGTGCAGCTCAAATTTTTTAGGATATTATGCCTACTAAATTTACTGTCACCTTAGCCGTGAAGCGGCTGGCATACTGGACTTTCTTATGGGACAGTTGATGAATTTTGCCAATTATTTAATTTTACCCCCACTCCTGCTGTATATGGGCCGCTCCTGTGGCGCATAGGTAAGAGCTAGAACGAAGTGATACCCTATGTTTTCACTATTGTATCTGAATGAATCCTGTTGCATGAGGGGAAAAAAGCTGTAATATTTTTTTATTAAAAAGAAAGTAGAAAAAAAAAATAGAGCCCGGGTTAAAAAAAATAGGTGCCAGTCTATCCTGCCCCATTACCAGTTCTGCTTTATTGTGCCGATGGAATTTTCAGATCTTCCTGGACTCAAGTCTCCACCACTCATTCACATTAGTGGAGGCGCTAGGACCAAACGGGAGCCAAGTCTTTTCTGAAGGGTCGACGCCGAGACAGGACTATGCATGCGTGGCACCGCGAGACTAGCTCACGCCGGTGTAGGCTATCTCGGCGTCAACCCTCCAACCACCTCAGTTCCTTTTCTCCCGCCGTCTAGTGCACTTGGATGTCGACGTTGCTCGTCTGCCGGAGTCAAAGTTTTCGTCTATACGACAGCAGCTTTTAGCCATTCAGTATTCATTTAATTTAACATTTTTAGTAGTATTTTCTTATTTTATGAAAAGGAAAAATAAATTCTCACCTGCCATCAACAGAGTCGTTTCTTAGACGGTAGCGGTGGCAGTAGGAAGACTTAGCCTGAAAGTTGTTATGGCAGAGGGGCTGTGTCCGGTCTGCCTCCATTTGCTAAAGGGGGGGGTCCGACTATGGACAGTCCTGTGCTGGGGCCGGGGGGACAATCCACCAAAGCATGGATCTGGTGGTTCTGGGGATCTGGCTCCGCTTAACCTCGAACTCTTCTTCCTTATTGAGGGTAGAAGAATTGATGCCGCTCGAGGTTGTCCTATGGTACGTATGCATGGGGATTGTCGGTCGGGAGGGGCGATAGGCCTGAACTGACTTTGGTGGGTTCCCCTTAGCCCTGCTCTTAATGGCCGCATTCTTCAACTCTGGACTCAATCTCTGTCCTCGATGGAGTTCCGGTGAGCAGTTTCACCTCTGGGCCGCTCCTGTGGAGCAGGGGGTTCGACTTCTGTCCAGTTTTCCTGGCCAGTGTTCCCGATTCCAGGGCCTCTGGGCCTCAGAGCTGCTGAACTGGGGCCAGGTTGATTGGATCAGGATGTGCGCGGTGCCCTCTTGATGCCTTCACCATTGCGTCGACCCCTCGTGCCTACCCCTCTCCCTCTTTCCATGCAGGGGCTAGCATGAGCACCACTTTTTCCTTCTCCTCAGGATTTTCTCCATTGGCATTTCTCCACAGTGCTGTTGGTCCTGGCACTGTGGCCGACGCCATGGGTGACGCCACAGGTCCGGCGCCATGGTGCAGCGCCATGGCTGCACGCTGGAATTTGTGTTGGTGCCGTAGGCAGCACTGCTGGTGTTGGTGTCAGTGGCGTGGGTCAGCAATGTGAGTGGCGCTGTTGCTGCAGTGCGACGCTGCAGGTGCCATTGGCGCCGCATGGTGCTGTTGGTTCCCGGTGCCGTGGGTGTCGCGACACGGGCCCCCGTGGGTGGTACCGGGCTGCGGTGGGCTCCCGCGGGTGCCATGGGTTCTATGAGTGCCATGAGTGTCATGGGTGCCTACGGGTACCGCTGTAGGTGCCTGCAGGTGCCCTTGGGTGCCATTGGTGCCAGGGGTGCCCGCGAGTACCGCCACGGGTGCCCTTGGTTGTCGCCCAGGATGGCATAGGCACTGTTTGGTGCCAACCTGTGCCACAAGTGATGCTGGTGCCACAGGGGGAGCTAGTTGGTGCTGTCCTGCAGAACTAGCGGCGGATGTTTCTTTCCACATACCTCTTCTTCCGCAGAACTTGTGGCGAGATGTTTTCCGCAGAATGAAGTCCTGTTCTACGGATTATTTTTCCACAGAACTTAGTGAGTGTCAGTCTGCGTGAGATCTTGTGACATCCAGTGGTTTTCTGCTAATGGAACTCTTCTGTGCTGTTCTGCCAGTAGAATCCCTCATTTCGACCAGCACTTTCTTGGCTCCTTATGTGGTGATGAGCTCCTTGACCCCCTTCCTGTGGCGGAGTCTCTAGTGGCTGTGACCTAGACCTCCCTTTAGGGGTCCTTCTGGGGTAGAAGTGCATCTGGATGAGTCTCTCCCTGTCCTGCTTGTCAGTGCTACAGCGGATGACTCATTTTATAGACTGGAGGGCAAGCCTTCTCTATCACCGGAGTCAGTGATAGAAGATCTTTTCAGTTGTTCCTCAGTGATGGGGTCCACTATAGTATTTCAGACTGCATCTGTGGACCAAATGCTTCTGTGTCTAGACTCTTTTCAGCCATCAGGCCAATTACACTCTGTGGAACAGTCTAATTCAATGGTTGGGAGCTGTACAGGCTCTTCAAACAACATGAAGTCTTGCTGTATTCTGACTATTGCAGTTAGGTCCTGCCTTTCAACTGCCCTGGAGAACAAAGAGTTAACTTTCCATGGCCAGCATGGAATGTTCATCGCGAGCTCGGTTGAAGCCCCTGTCTGCTGTTGTTTAAACTCCAACTGTCAGATTCTTTACTCCGCCTCACTGAGCAGTCGCTGCGGAGATTTCTCCTCTGCTCGGTTCAAAAAAAGTCGGTTAAAGTGTCATTTTTGCTCAGTTTCTACCAAATTTCTGCTACTGAATCTGTCTAAGTCTCTGTCTGTGGTACAGTGAGTACTAGAAAGATTTTACATTTAGTTTCTGTGTGGAACTTGTAAATTTGGGATCGGTTCGTTTGAACCAACCAGATTAGTCTTAAAAAAAAGTTTTGAATGTATTAGAGTGTGGTAACCGGTCCTTATCGGTTCTAAAAAAAAAAACGGATTTAATTATGGTTTTTTCCAAGATCCGTAACACGGTCAGGAACCGATAGGGGTGTCTTGCCTGGCGGATTGCCGAAAAAAGGGCAAGTTTTCGATAGGATTGGCCATGTCTGAGAAACCTAAGAAAAAAAACGGGCCCATTGGGTTTCAACACTGCAGTGTGTGTGGGGAAGCCTTTGCTAAGGCTGATCCCCACACTACCTGTGTTTATTGTCTGGGGTTTGACCACCTCGATTCAGACTGCCAAACTTGTAAAAGTTTTCCCAAAGCTACCCTGGATAAGAGAGTAGGTAGACTGAGGGAGAAGGAGGCCGAGAAGTCCGCTGGCCCGGATGGCCAGCCTGGTTTGGTTCTGACCGAACCAGAAGGAGTGCCCTCTGACCAGGGCGAAACTTCTTCGGGCAAAAGGAGACCCAATTCTGAGGAGTCTGTTCCAGTTAAAAGAAAGAGAAGAGAAAAAATCATCCAGTTTGGATCCACAAGTTCTTTCTCCAACCGCTGATGAAATAGCCAAAGCGATAAGGATAGTTCAGTCGCTAACTTTGGTTCCGGCCAAACCAGCACCATCTGGCAGGGGCTTGGTTCGGTCGGTTCCCCCGGTTCCGGATTATACTTTAGAAGAATTTTATGAACCGGAGGAGGAGGAGGGAGAGTATGAGGATGATGATGATGATGGTGATTATGAAAGTCTGGATGTGCCTATTGACCCGGACATCTCCCCAGACAGACCTTCTGGTGTTTCTCCTCCTAGGCTTTCTGAGTCCCCCTTCCCACTTTCTGTTTTACAAGAAAGTGGCTGAAACCCTCCAGCTTCCAATGGAAGAAGCAGTAGAGGATCAGGAGGAGCCTGATTTTGTTGAAATGATGGATATCCCAGAGTCCAGGAGACTGTCTATTCCCCTACATAAATCTTTTGGGAAACAGACATTTAAAATTCTTAAGACTCCTAACTCCATACCTCCTGTGGACAGACGAATGGACAAGAGGTATGCCCTTTCAGGCTCTGACACAGAGTTCCTTTCTCAGCAATGCAGCCATGTTGGGGTAGTGTAGGCTGCTGCCTGTGATAAGGCAAACGTTCCCTTGGCATCACACCCCCCAGATAAGGACTCCAGGAAGATTGATGCCATGGCAAAGAAGCAGTACATGGCAGCATCGTTGGGACTCAGGCAGGCTAACTGTATGGCCTACACAGCTAGATACCACAAGTCCAGGTGGGACACTGTGCTGGCTCTGGCTAAACAGGCTCCTGACCAGCTTGCCAAGGAGCTGGAGCAGGTGGCTGTGGATGGGATTGAGGCATCCAAGGTGCAATTTCATGCTGCTGTGGACTCCAGTGATGTTTCATCTAGAGTCATGGCTACATCTGTGGCCCTTCAGAGGATGGCTTGGCTCAGATGTACTAGCCTATCACAGTATACCCAGGCTAAGGCCATGGATTTCCCTGTCATTGGTAATTCCCTGTTTGGGGAGCAGACAGAGAATTACATGAAAAAGATGGACAAGTACAGGACCACCTACAGGAGTGCTCAGGCCAAAGAAAGGCAAGCCACTCCTCAGAGACAGCATTCCAGGGGTAGGCCCTTTCAAATGCCTTTTTACCAAGCCCAGGCCTCCTCTTCTACTTATGCTCAGAGGGGGTTCTTCAGAGGGAGAGGCAGACAGGGAATGAGCAGGCCTGCTTCCACCCCTCAGCATAAAGCCCCTGCCAAGCAGACACACTGATGGCTCTGCCCGGGCCGATTCTCCAATACCTGTAGGGGGCAGGCTGGCTTACTTTGTCCAGGACTGGAAGTCTCTGACATCAGACAAGTGGGTCCTGGAAGTGGTAAGTCAGAGACTGGTTCTCAGCTTCAAAAAATTTCCCAAGTGAGAACCAGATCCTTTCCACCTGCAAATCCATCAAAGACCCTTGCCCTAGAGGCAGAGGTTTCTTCCCTCCTGGCTCTCAGAGCCATAGAAAGGGTTCCTACCCTACAGAAGGGCAAAGGATTGTACTCCAGGTACTTCCTAACCCCCCAAAAAACAGGAGAATGGTGACCCATCCTGGATCTGAGATATCTGAACAAGCACCTTTTAAAACCAAAGTTCAGAATGGTGACTCTGGGAATAATTCTGCCTTCTAAGGCCAGGGGACTGGCTAGCCTCCCTGGACCTCAAAGATGCCTATTTTCACATTCCCATCAGGTGCTCCCACAGAAAGTACCTCAGGTTCGAGTTGCCCTCAGGCCACTGTCAATTCAGAGCAATGCCCTTTGGCCTAACATCAGACCCAAGGGTGTTCACAAAATGCCTGGCAGTAGTGGTTGCTTTCCTAAGGAGAAAAAAGATCTCCATCTTTCCATACTTGGACGACTGGCTCATAGTGGGTCAGTCTCCAGACCAAGTCAAGTCACATCTGCAAATAACTCAGCACTTGCTGAGTTATTTGCAGATGTGACTGCACTTGCTGAGTTATTTGCAGTCACATCTGCAAATAACTCAGCAAGTGCTCACTTCCTTAGGATTCCTCCTCAACCTTCCAAAGTCAGTTCTCGAGCCAGTGCAGCTCCTCACCGTTATAGGGACGGAGCTGGATACAATAAGGGCAAGAGCCTTCCTTCCCCTGGACAGGGCAAGGACCCTTATGGAACTGGCCTCTTCATTCACCCTTCAGGTGTCTCGACCAGCAAGGCATTTCCTACAGCTCCTGGGCCACATGGCAGCCTCTACAGCAGTGGTCCAGGGGGTAAGATTTCAGATGATGGACATTCAGTTCCACTTAAGAGCCTTCTGGTCTCAAAGAAAGGATTCCCTTACCAAACTAGTCCCAGTCACTCAAACCCTGATCCAGGCTTTGCAATGGTGGCAGGATCAGGACAGTTTGAGACAGGGAGTTCCTTTTGTCACTCAGTCTCATTCAGTGATACTCACCACAGATGCCTCCCTGCTAGGCTGGGGAGCCCACTTGGGGGATCTTACCACCCGATGGCTGTGGTCATCTCAAGAATCTCTGCTTCACATCAATCTCTTGGAACTCAGAGCAGTGTTTCTGGCACTGCAAGCCTTTTCCAAATTTGTACAGAACAAGGTGGTCCAGATCAGAACAGACAATACCACCACAATGTTGTACATCAACAAGCAAGGAGGCACTCTGTCTACGGCCTTGTGCACAGAAGCAATGAAGTTATGGTCTCTGGCCTATTCCCTGCAAACCTCTCTGATAGCAGTTCATCTCCCAGGGAAGGACAATGTCCTAGCAGATGCTCTCAGCAGGATATCCCAGGGCCATCACAAATTGACCCTAGATCCCCTAGTTTTGAAAGTGATTTTCTCGAGATGGGGCACTCCACAGATCTTTTTGCAGCTCCAGACAATCACCAACTTCTTCTGTTTTGTTGCAGACCCCAGCCTTGAGCTCAGTCCCCTGGATGCTCTGATTCTGGAATTGGGAAGGAAATTCCTGTATGCTCCCCGTTGAAAGTGTTAGTCAAGATCAGGTCTCAGCCATGTAAAGTGATTCTGATTGCTCCAGACTGGGCCAGACAGCCCTGGTACCCACTATCCCTAAACTCCACATATATATACAACCGCTTCTGCAAAATAATCCTTGGGGAATCCCACAAAAAGGCTCACAACCAGTTCGGAACTCCTCAATCCCCCTGCTACCTTACTGGCACTACAATTACTCACTATGCCTGTCCATTAAGCTGGTACTCTATGACAAAATCTATAACCATGCAACAGGATCATCACCCACTATACATTGGATCCCAAGCAAGAAGAAAAAATCGCCTGACTACTCCCCTATTCCTATCACTTGGTGCCCTCATCAAACTAATCTTCTTTCTGCTGATCTGTGTTGGCACTGTTGAAATCAACCCTGGCCCCACAGAAAGCTCTCATCTTCCATCTGACTTAGCCTCCATAAATGGCTTGAGTTTTCTTCACATCAACGCCTGCAGCCTCCTAAAAAGTTCTCTCTAATACAGGCCTGGGCTGTACACACCTTACCTGACTTTCTGGTTATCTCTGAAACATGGCTCAAATCTGCAACAAAAGACAGTGAAATAAACCTTCCCAACTACCAGCTCTTCAGATCTGACCGTCCATCCAGGGGCGGTGGGTTAGCCATCTATGTCAAAGCAAACATCTCTGCATCCTGCCTCAATATTACATCACAACCAAAGGAATTCAATGCTTGTCCATTAAAATAACTCTTCCCAGCATATCATCCTTTCAACTGATTGGCTGTACAGGCCCCTCTGCAGGCCTCAAACTCCTATCCCACCTAGGATCTATACTTAATCTAGGCCCTGAAGACACCATCATCTTAGGTGACCTGAATTTAAATTGGCTAACCAATGCATCTGCACCCTAGTAACCTTCTGTGACACTTATGGATTCACTCAATTAATCAAAGAACCAACAAGGATTAACCCAAAGAATAATCTCAACAGTACACCCTGGACATTATGTTGGTAAATAAGCCTCATCTGTATTCCCATGCTGGAGTACTATTCAGTGACATAAGTGACCACTGTCCCATAGCTGCCATTAGATCAACAATCAAGCCACCCAATCCTGCAAAATTCCTCCCACGAAGGTCAAAAAAGAACTTTAATATTTCAGGATATCTCCATGATCTGTGCCACACCATACGTTGGCAAGAATTCTATCTCACAGCTTCAATAGAGACAGCTCTTCAAATCTTAAATGATATTATCATAAGTGCCCTCAATATACATGCACCCTCACCAGTGTCAGAACCAAACTCAAATCCTGTCGCTGGTTCTCTGCTGACCTCAATCCACGATGCTTGCCAGAGATAAACTCTGGAAAAGGGCAAGAAAGACAAAGGATCCAAATGACTGGCTTCAATTCAGAAAAGCCAGAAACTCCTGCACAAAACAAGTAAGAAATGCCAAGGCTGCCTTCTACACAGCTGAATTGGATGCTTCCTATCACAGCCCTTCCAGGTTCTGGGTACCATAAAGGGATCCTAGGTCAAACTTCTACCCCTGTCTTACCACCCAAAGTACACCTAAATAGTATTGAAATCACTGACAAGCAAGAAATCTTGAATGCCTTCAACAATCATTTCACTACAGCTGGCCTGGCTTTCGACTCCTCACCTGCAAACCTATTAAGATCATCACTAAACATACAATCTACTGAGGGACAAAAGGTTGCTTCCACATTCTCATTCAAATCAATACTCTTAAAAGAAGTAGAAGACCTTCTATTCCAACTAGATACAACTAAAAGTGCAGGTGCAGACTCCCTGGATCCCTACTTTAAAAGTAGCACTGCATGCCTTAGCTGCCCCTCATCCACCTCTTCAATCTGTCACTAGCCACTGGTTCTATCCCTCAATATGGAAGACAGCTCAAGTGTTTCCACTACTTAAGGCAGGTGATCCCATGGACCTCAACAATTATAGGCCCATTTCCATCTTACCAGTACTATCCAAGATGCTTGAAAAGCTAGTAAACTCCCAGTTAAGTGCCTACCTTGATACCAACAATCTCTTAACCCAGCTCAATCTGGGTTTAGATCTATGCACAGCACCACCTCTGCCTTAGCAAAAGTTACAAATGACTGGCAGACTGCCTTAGACAAAAGAATAACACCTGTGCTGTGTTTCTGGATCTAAGCAAAGCCTTTGACACTGTGGATCATGAACTACTAATTTCCTCTCTCAACTCCATAGGCCTTGACCCACTCTCTCTTAAATGGTTCAGATGCTATCTCTCCGGAAGATTACAACTGGTAAAAAATGAAGGTGACCTATCTACCTCTAAACCACTCCTAAGAGGTGTACCGCAAGGCTCCATCCTGGGCCCCATCCTTTTTGCCATTTACATCAACAATATTGACTCAATCTCTCACAATCTAATATTCACCTTTTGCAGATGACACTGTACTATATGTCAGCAACCCTCACCATCAAAAGCCTGTGAGCTTTTACAGTCTAATTCTCCCTCCTACAGCACAACTTATTAGAAAAGAAATTACTATTAAATGCCAAGAAAACAAAAGCTATGTTCTTTGCCACCAGAACTGCTCTTCCACTGTCCCATCATTCACCCTCCACAACTCTCTACCATCCTTAGTGAAAATCTGGAATATGTAGACAAATTCAAATATCTTGGAGTCTGGATTGACAATAAACTTGACTACACTACCCACATTGAAGAGCTCCTGAAAAAGCTAAGACAAAGACTTGGCCTTTTCTACAGGATAAAACACTACCTGACCAGAGATTCCAAACAAAGACTAATCCTAGCATCATTCCTGTCCCTCATTGACTATGCTGACTTCCTGTATGGCCACTGCTCCCTCTCCCATTTAAATAAATTAGACACCTTGTATCATAGAGCTATTAGATTCATTACAGATCTTCCCTCCAGCACCCATCATTGCTCTCTCTACAATGCAGTCAGTTGGACATCCCTGCAACACAGAAGAAATAAAAATGCGGCTATCTGGATCTACAAAGCTCTGACAAACAAACTCCCTTCCTACATCTCAGACTGTTTCAACCGGATCACATCCAGGCCTTACACCCTGAGGATCAATAAACTGATCATGCTGAAGATTCCTATCACCTGCACCCGGTATGGAAGAGCTGCAATCAGCTATTCCCTAGCACTTATCTGAAATTCTCTTCAAAAGACATTGAAACTGGATACTAATTACTCGGACTAGGTTACAAACCCAGCAACTTATTTGAAATGGATTTCATTAACTGCAGGTACTGTGGAACAATTTTCAGAAGGACAGTCTTACAGGATTTAGGACATTGTCCTACATGCTGGGCCTTTGGAGATCTTAGGTCTCAGCTCCGGCAGCATGGGCAGAGATTGCACACCTCAAATTTCATATTGAAGAGGAAATACATTATAAGAACCACCGCCATTTCCCCAGCATCCAACAGAAAAACCTCGACCGCAGAGGTAGTTGGTCCAGGAGGTTGGCAGGTGGTTAGGAGGAGCAAATCAGGTGCCCCATCACTCTCTGCTCTCCAACACATTACCTCCAAAAACCATATAAACACTACAAACAGGTATCTGCCTCTATCTCTGAAATCAAATAAAGAGGCAGAAGACACTGCAGAGCAGGACACTGCAGCACAGGAGCTAGCACAACTATACTCACCCAAATCAGGAACCAAAACTAAACAAGCACAAAGGAAATCCAAAAAACTTCTGATCATAGGAGACTCCATGATTCGGGGAGTTGATACCCATCTCCAGCCAGGGGTGATAGTCAGATGTCTCCCAGGTACATCAGCATGGAGAGACACTGACCGCATTGCTAAAATTGTTCACAAAGCAGGAGAAAACATCGATGTCCTAGTACACATAGGGACTAATGATCTCGCCAGCCGGTCAGTTGTGGAGACCAAGGAACACCTGACTAAGCTGGGTGACAAACATCATCTATTTCGTCTGGCATCTCCTTCTCTGAGATCCTGCCAGTCTGGGAGAAGGGAGCAGATGGACGGAAGGTCAGAGAAGGGGAGATAGGGGAGCTAAACACGTGGCTCAAGGACTGGTGCCAGGAAAAAGGACATAGATTTGTAGGGAACTGGCAACAGTTCTGGGAGCGAAAGTTCTTTAAATTTGATGGACTGCATCTGACTAAAGAGGGAGTCAGTGCATTGGGGCAGAAGTTTGACGTCTTTGCAGAATATTTAAACTAGCAAATGGGGAGAGGGGTGCAGCACCCCATACGTGAATGGGAAGAATACCCTCCCCTCAGCTAGTGGTCAAACAGGAATTCAGCGTGTTTGCCGTCATTTGCATCACCAGGTAAGAAAAAGGTTTGTCTCCCCATACGATGCATAGGGTAATGCCAACTTCACCCAACAACTAACACACCAAAAGCTGGCCAATGGAAAATCATATACACAATGCTCACAGCCTGGGAAATAAAATCCCAGACCCGCAGGCAATAATGTCAGAGGCTAAACTGGACATAGTAGCAATTAGTGAGACGTGGTTTACCAGTAACCACACTTAGGAGACTTCAGTACCTGGCTATGTATTGTTCAGAAGAGACCGAGGTGCAAAAGGGGGAGGAGGCCCTGTATGTTAATGAAAATATCAAAGCTACAGAAATTCAGAATACACATAAGGAGCCAGAAGAACTGTGGTCACCCTGGAAACAGGAAATGGGACAGCCATAAGAACTGGGGTTGTCTACAGGCCCCAGACCAGAGGAGGACATAGACACATTACTGTTAGAAGATATACAAAACATGACAGCTAAAGGGAGGTTCTGATAATGGAGACTTCAACATGCCAGATACAGATTGGTCAATACCAGCAGGAACATCTGCCAGAACTAGACTCATAGTGGATTCCCTGCAGGAGGGCCTCAAACAACTGGTACAGCAACCCACAAGAGACAGGGCTATCCTAGATCTAGTACTGACTAACAAAGAAGGGATCACAGATCTCCAGGTAGAAGGTCACCTGGGGGCCAGTGACCATCACATGGTATGGTTCAATTTGGCTACTACATCTAAATCATCCCATTCCAAGGCAAAAATATGGGACTTCAGAGGAGCTGACTTTGATAAGATGGCCAACAGAGTTAAGCTAGCCCTGGCAAAAAGAAACACAGGTGAGGAGGTACAGGCAAAGTGGGCAAGCATTAAGGATACAATACTTGAAGCAACATCCCATTGTGTTAGACAGAAAAGGAAGTGCAAAAGAAGAAGGAAACCACTTTGGTTCTCAAATACAGTAGCAAAAGGTCAGAGCCAAAGGCTGGCCTTCAGGAAATATAAGGAACACAGCGGGATGAAGATAGGGAGGCATACCAAACTGCCCTAAGGGAGCAGGAAGGCAGTAAGGCAGGCAAAGTCCCAAACTGAGGAAACACTAGCACGAACAGTAAAGAAGGTGACAAGACTTTCTATAGATACATTAGTGAAAGGAGAAAGTCCAGAGGGGTATTGCTAAGCTTAATGGAGAAAAGGGAGCATGTGAGGAGGAGGACCCTGTAAAGGCATCTATCCTAAATAGATACTTTTGCTCAGTATTTACTGAAGAGAAGGGAGAGCAGGGCCCACAGCTCAGCATCATGGACACAGGAGGGAGGGAGGTGAGCACTACTCCCTTCACAAAAGAAAGGGTCCTACAAGAGCTTGCTAAGCTCAGGGTGGATAAGGCAATGGGACTTGATGGCATACATCCCAGGGTACTTAAGGAGCTAAAGGAGGAACTAGCAGAGCCATTAGCAGAATTGTTTAGTGAGTCTCTGAGCACAGGAGAGGTCCCAGAAGACTGGAGAAGGGCTCATGTGATCCCGCCTCCACAAGAGTGGTAGCAGGGAGGAGGCGGGAACTACAGTCCAGTCAGTCTTACCTCAGTAGTGGGCAAGATTATGGAGGCACTCCTAGGAAAGGATTGTGCAACACCTGAATCCATAGGGGCACAGGATCCAAGACAGCATGGGTTTACAAAAGGAAGGTCCTGTCAAACTAATCTCATAGATTTCTTTGACTGGGTAACCAGAGTGGTGGACCAAGGGGGAGCAGTTGATGTCGCCTACCTTGACTTCAGCAAAGCTTTTGACACTGTTCCACATAGAAGATTGATAAATAAGCTAGGTAGGCTCGGGGTGGGTCGAAGTTGGTCAACTGGGTGGCAAACTGGTTGACTGGCAGAAAACAGAGAGTGGTGGTAAATGGTATACAGTCAGAAGAGGTGCAAGTCACAAGTGGGGTACCTCAGGGATCAGTCCTGGGGCCAGTCCTATTCAGCATCTTCTATTAGTGACCCTGCAGATGGACTAGAGGGTAAGGCTTGTCTGTTTGCAGATGACACCAAGATCTGCAACAGAGTAGATGATCCAGATGGGGTGGGCAGAATGAGAAGAGATCTGGATAAACTAGCAAATGGTCAGAAGAGTGGCAACTGGATTTAATGCAAAGAAGTGCAAAATCATGCACATAGGAAGAGAAACCCTGAAGCCACTTATAGGCTGGGAGGGAGTTGCTAACAGTCACAAAGGAAGAAAGAGACTTGGGCATCATCATCACTGATGACCTAAAATCATCCAAGCAGACCCTCTAAAGCAGTAGGCTAGGGGGTGTTAGGGTGTATTAGTAGGGGTATCACAAGTCGTAAGAGGAGGTAATAATCCCTCTGTACAAGACATTGGTTAGGCCCCATCTGGAGTACTGCAGGGTATTGGAGGCCACACCTTCACAAGGACATTAACCAAATTGAGGCAGTCCAGAGAAGGGCAACCAAAATGGTGCAGGGACTGCATCAGAAGACATATGAGGACAGATTAACGGAGCTCAATATGTATACCCTTGAGCAAAGGAGGAGAGAGGTGATATGATCGAGACATTTAAACACCTTAAGGGCATAAACAAGGTGAAAGAGTCTAACATGTTTAAATATAAGAAAAATAGCAGGACAAGAGGACACAGCATGAGATTAGAGGAGGCCGATTAAGGGGAATGTGAGGAAATTCTTTTTCACAGAAAGGGTGGTAGATGCATGGAATAGCTTACCACAAGAAGTGGTGGCTATGAATACAGTGCAGGGCTTCAAACAGGCATGGGATAGGCATAAGGGAGCAATACAAATGACTATGAATAGATAGGTCACTGACAGAGCAAAGGCCGATTGCACATTTATAAGGCAGAAAAAGAAATGGGCAGACTGGATGGGCCTTGCGGTCCTTATCTGCCGTCAACTTCTATGTTTCTATGTTTCTATGATACCCTCATTCCTTTAACATCCTTCAAAAAGCTGTATACCAGTCTATTCCCAGAATCATGCAACTGCTTCCACAAGGCCTAGTCCTCCCACCCCCCTTCCCCCACCCCTTTAAGCTCCCACCTATTTATCTATCGTTCTTCTAGCTCATTATCCGACAAACTTCATACATATATGCCCACCCAAGTCCAACTATCCGAGCTTTATCCCTACTATACTGTTTGTTTCTCTCCTTTAATATGATCTAGGTTTATTGTCATTTTTGCCTTGTATATATGTAAATATTTGTATATCTGTCTCATTCATGAATGATTGTATTTGTGTTTATTCAGTACCATGGTTTTGTGTAAAATTTGTAACCTTTATTGTTATGACCACTCAGGTCCATCTTGTAAATGAGCTATGCTCAATGATGTTCGCCTGAATAAATAAAGATTTTGATTGATTGATTGATTGATATTGCTGTCCTTAGCAGTCCACCTTCCCCTGTCTCTTCCCAGGAATTACAACCTGTTGACATCCTCTCAGGGGAGGATTTGGTATCCGAACCTCAAATCTCTCAATCTCAAGGCATGGCTCTTAAAGAGTTAGAGTTTGCTGATCTACACCTTTCTCAAGGGGTTCTGGAGATCCTTAAGGCTTCTCGAAAGCCTTCCACCAGAAAGACTTACAACTCCAAATGGAAAAGGTTCACTATTTGGTGCTCTAATAAGCACATTTCTCCAGAATCTGCTGGGTTGCCTACAGTCCTGGACTATATGGTTTATCTTAATGGCTTGGGACTTAGGCCAGCTACACTTAACGTGCATCTGGCAGCTGTTTCTGCCTTCTTGTCAGTAGGCAAGCCCTCTCCTCTGTCAGCCCATCCTGTGTTTTGTAAGTTCTTCAAGGGATTGCTGCACACCAATCCCCCCATTTAGGGACCCTTCTCCAGCTTGGGACCTCAATGTTTGCATTGCTCAGCTTATGCAACCCCCTTTGAGCCTTTGTCCTCTGCGGAGCTTAAGTACTTGACTTGGAAAACTGTGTTTTTGGTAGCCATTACTTCTGCCAGGCGTATCAGTGAATTGCAGGCCCTGTCAGTGGAGCCTTATTTCATCTCTTTCCATAGAGATAAAGTGGTCCTAGGAACTAACAGGAAGTTTTTGCCTAAGGTGGTTTCAGATTTCCGCCTTAATCAGTCTATGTCTCTCCCTGTTTTCTTCACTGACCACTCCTCCTCTGGGGAGAGGAGGCTGCACAGTTTGGATGTTAAAGGGCTCTCAGCTACTACATAGAGCGCACCGAGGGTCACAGGTTTGAGTCCCTCCAGTTGTTCCTCACATATAGAGAGGTTGGTAAGGGCAAACCT
This sequence comes from Neoceratodus forsteri, assembly GCA_016271365.2. Taxonomy (NCBI): domain Eukaryota; kingdom Metazoa; phylum Chordata; order Ceratodontiformes; family Ceratodontidae; genus Neoceratodus; species Neoceratodus forsteri. The sequence continues at coordinate 199,311,229 of CM028132.1, read as the reverse complement.
GCCACTAAAAGATCTATTGCCAGGTGGATTGTCTCTTGTATACAATTCTGCTATGAAAAACTGGGTAGATCCCCACCCTCAGGCCTGAGGGCTCACTCTACTAGAGGTACAGCTGCTTCCCTGGCTGCTGCCAGGGATATTCCTATCTTAGAAATTTGTCAAGCAGCCACCTGGAAAACAGTCCATACATTCAGCAAACATTACTCTCTGGATATAGTGTCAGTGGCTCAGTAGGTAGCACACTCGCCTCTGAGGCCGGGCGATCAGAGGGCTGTGGGTTCAGTTCCCACATCTGGCACTTGGGTTAATATCCCAGTACTGACACTGTAATGCAGCATGAGAGGGGTACTGTATTTCTGAGGTGCCGTCTTTCGGATGAGACGTTAAACCGAGGTCCCATCTGCCTGGATTGGTGGTAGTTCAGGTGGATGTTAAAGATCCCATGGCACTTATCGAAAAGAGTAGGGGAATTTCCCCGGTGTCCTGGCCAAATTTCCCTCATTCACTAAAAATACCACCAACAGCTTAATCTGGTTCAAGGTCAGTTGGCATTCATCTGTATCCCCTTCCCCCGGGTCGTGCCTGAAAATAGGCAGGATTTGTCTAGTGCACTTACCCGGTCAACAAAAGCTAAATAAATAAAAATAAAATAAAAATATCCAGGCTAGGAGTGATGCTTGGTTTGGCACAGCAGTACTTCAGAGCCTATTCCCAAAGTAGGTTCTGTCCCTCCTCCATGGAGATACTGCTTGGTAGTCTGCAATAGTCAGAATACAGCAAGTTTATGTTGTTTGAAGAAAAAATTACTCACCTTAGTAATGTTGTTTCTTCTAATGGAGTCTTGCTGTATTCTGACCTCCCCCCCGCCTCCCCTCTCAGAACCTGGTGTTTGGGATGTGGGTGGGCAGGAGCAGTGTTGGCACCCCAGAGGTGCCCCCTTTTTCACCCTCCTTTATTTTGGGTGTGTGTTGTGTTTGTTTTTTGGGTTTCCTGACTTGAATCTTTGCTTTGAAACCAAAAAACCCTTGTTCAATATATTTAGTTGCCAGTTGGCTAGTGTGAGTTTTACAGTTTCCACACAGAACTTCTAGTGAGTATTGCTTGTAAAGATCTGACGGTTGGAGTTTAAACAGCAGCAGACAGGGGCTTCAACCGAGCTCGCGCTGAACGTTCCATGCTGGCCATGGAAAGTTAACTCTTTGTTCTCCGGGGCAGTTGAAAGGCAGGACCTAACTGCAATAGTCAGAATACAGCAAGACTCCATTAGAAGAAACAACATTACTAAAGTGAGTAATTTTTTCTTCCGCTCCTCTGATAGGGGTATATAGCCCCCTTGTGATATTGCCCCTTCTGTGGCTTCATCAGCAACAGGTGGTTAAGATCTCTTCAGCTGTGATTATTGGTCCAGTCTTGATTCCAATTATGGACGCTCTGGCTCCTCCTGCCCCTCAGATGGACAACATCTTCGTTATTTTTGTATCAGGCAATCCCTTCAAGATAGCAGCCTGAAAGCCTTGTCAGGTTCTGACTAATGGTTAAAAAAAAAAAAAAGAAATCATCACAGCATAGGGCCTAGCCCAAAATTACCCGATACCATCCTTTGGATCCGGCCGGGTTCCACCTCAGCCCCTGAGGCGGTCGTCTCTAAACTATGGTGAAGAGTACCTGACTTCTTCTACCCCTAGGGGAAGTCCGATCCAGTGGAGGTATGGGTCGTCTCATTTCTCCAAGAGAGATTTCTCTTATTCAGAGATATTCCCTAGGCCTAGGCAGCTGCCCAGTCTGTTGGTTTCCCTTTTTTATCAGGCTTTCTTCTCTTGATCAGAGCCTCAGAGCAACAGAAGTGACTCTCCAGCAAGTTGGAACTCCGGTTCCTAATTCCTTGCTTGCTTCAAGTTAACAGACGGCATGCTCCTTTTTTGACCATAGGTCAAGTAGGTCTTTTTTCAGAGATGGCTTCTCAATATTCAAACCTTCAGTTCCTGGGCACTGGTTCGCGTTAGCCACTCACGGGTTACCCACTCCTGCCGGTGACGAAACTGTGATGTTTGTTTTTCATCAGCAAGCAAACTAGAGTCCTTTCCTACTCCCTTTCAGGAAGGTCGGAGTGAGTGGTGCCGCACCGCATTGAGTCACTTCTGCCATTATTCAGTCACTTTCAGCGAATGGGTTAGTCTGAACTTGGTCCTGCTGCGTCCCCCCTCGATGCACATCTGCCTTTATTTGCCCTAAAATCCAGACCCTGTTTTTTTTCTGTTGGAATGTTTTTCCACAGTGGACACGTCGTCCTGTACACTTTCCCTCTCTTCCCTTAGTTCAGAGACTGCTACTACAGTTGTAGGCACACAGGGGAAGAATGATTCCTTTTGGAATTTGAAGTGGGTAGGATCTGGTTCTAAGTCATGCTTGGTCTTCTATCAAGAAGGTTTCCATGACTAAGTGGAAACCATTCTCCTTGATGGGCTAACCCGCACCTGGACCCCCTTTTGCTTACCAGGTAAGGGGTTCAAGCGCTCCTGGACCTGTTGTTCACAGGTCAGCCATACTTGGTAGCGGGGGTTTCCATCTGCACTTTTCGGTCTACCCTGAACCATTAGAAATTACCTCCAGCTCTTTGTTTCTGAGGTCCTTTTACGTTAGATTAGTACATGTCTTTGACGCCATTAGTTTTTGTCCTAGACGAAACTGTGGGGCCAGGTTCTCGCCACTCTCCTAGAGTGGTTGTGGCCTCCTGGCAGAGTTTCATTTTGTGTCCATTGCAATATTCTGCACAGTGGTAATTTAGAACTCGAGCGCTTATCTTGTAAGCACTATATTCTAAATGATCTTTCCAAGACAGCTCTTTTTATTAGCAGGGCAGTCCTTGGCCATCCTTTCTGAGTGAGCCCTATCTCCTACCACCCTACTCAGGGTTGTTGGTTTTAGCTTGGCACTCTCCCACTAGTGTGAATGAGTGGTGGAGGCTTGAGTCCAGGAAGATATGGAAATTACGTACTTACTGTAATTGTTGATCTTCTTGGACATAGTCTCAATCACTTATTCACATGCCCACCCACCATCCCCTGGGCTCGTTCATTTTCTTTCCTGATCTTCACGGTCCTATGGTTAAGGCTATGAAGACATTATTCTTTGACCCTTCTTCAAGGGCCATCCGGGCTCAGAAAGTCAGGATGAGTTATTTTCATTAGTTATGCTGCACCTCCTCAGTCTAAAAGGTACTGAGGCGGTTGGAGGGTCGACGTCGAGATAGCCTACACAGGCGCAGTCTAGTCTTGCAGTGCCACGCATGCATGGTCCTATCTTGGTGCCGACCCTTCAGAAAATGTTTGGCTCTCGTTTGGTCCTAGCACCTCTGGCGCTATCCCACTAGTGTGAATGAGTGATGGAGACTGTATCCAAGAAGATCAACAATCAGTGTAAGTACATCATTTCCATTTTTGAAATTCTGCCATTTTTTTCTTGTCGCTTACCGGCCAGTTGGTGGCTGGTGAAGTCTTCCTCCCCCCCCAGCCTGTCTCAGGATTAGTTCAGTCACTCCCTACCACAGAAATCTTCATACATATTAAAAAATTTTGGTTGCACATCTTTCTGATAAGAACTCTTCATCCGGTACAGGCATCCTCAATACCGATCGACCTGAAACACATGGAATGGTAGACACGCCACCACAAAACGAGCTCTCCCCTCAAATTTGTATATGTGACCACATACATTTTTTTTAAAATAGGGCTCCCGAGTGAAACTTGAAAAAGGAATTTAGAGAGCTGCCGTCTACAATTATATTTGTTGATCTCTCCAGTGAATTCTACTTCCTGGTTTTGTGTGGCAGGGTTGCACTGGCGGTCGTGCAAGGCCACGGGATTCACAGCCGTATCTTAAAAAGAACAAAACCAAAAAAAAGTCTTGCAGGAAGGGAGCAGCACTGTAAAAGAAATGATTTAAAAAAAAAAAAAAAACAATGGCAAGAGACTGCTGTGAGGGGAGGGGTAGGGGACACAGCTTACAAGACACTCCATGTATTCTGAAGGTGGTGGTAGTGGGAGAGAGCATTAGTAGATGAGAATGGCTCTACCACTGTGTGCGGGGGGGGGTACAGGAGATGGAACAGCACACAAACAGGAGGGACTTCTTTATCAAAAAAGTTCCTGTTTTTTTCTACTTCTTTTGAAAGTGATTTGTTCTGTTCTTTTGTTGCTTATTTAAAATTTACGCACATGCTTGTTTTCTAAGTGCAATAATGCCCTCCAGGATGGATGGTATTGTGTTGTACCGGACCTTCCAGGAGCTATAAGGCCCTCCGCCTGTGGCGTCAGGCCTCATTACACCCCTGGGCGGTCCTGTATAGCACAATACCGCCCACCCTGTCGGGTATTATTGCTTACTTACTCCCTTGTAATACACACTCTGCTGTCTATTAGTCTATTTGTATTCCATAAAAAGAAGAAGTCCGAGGAGATATGATTTTTTTCCCATAATTATCACTTATTTTCAGTATCAGAATTTGCTGGCAGAAAAGAGGACTTCTTGGCCCACCCATCTGCCCAGATGTTACCCTGCCTCTCTGCCTCCTCAGACCTAAGTGGTCTCTTGTGACCCTCCCTCTTCCCTGTTCATTACTAGTCTCCTATATCTATCCCAGACATGCTTGAAGCCCAATGTTTTCACCTATTTCCATTGGCAGTTTGTTGCAGGAGCCCACCACTCTTTGGTTGAAACAGTATTTGCTCATGTCCCTCTTAAACTTCCACCCTTCCAGTTTCATCACGTGCCCTCTGGTCCTGGTGCTGTTTCTCATTTGAAAAAGACCCCTCCTGTATCCTGTTCACCCCCCATAGGTAAGTGTACGTCTCTATCACACCCCCTTTTGTCAGGGTGCTCATGTTGAGATCCTTCAGTCTCTTTTCATAGGGCTGTTGATGCAGCACCTGCACCATTTTAGTTGCCCTCCTCTGGACTGCCTCCACCTTATCTACGTCCTTTCTGAGGTGCAGCCTCCAGAACTGGACACAGTACTCCAGATGGGGTCTCACAAGTGGGAGATACAGTGGTGATGCCACCTCAGTCTTCTTGCTGGAAATACCTCTCCCTGTGCATCCCATTATCCCTACACTGCCATGCTACTTTGAGGTCATCAGATATTATAACCCCAAGGTTCCTTTCCTGCTTAGTGGCTGTCAGCAACACTCTCCTCCCCCATCTTGTACTCCACTCCTGAGTTCCTGTGGCGTAGGTGCATTATTTTGCACGTTTTTGACACTGAACCCCAACTGTCGTGCTCTTGACCACTCCTCGAGTTTCCCAAGGTCCCTGTGCATTCTCTCCATCCCCTCCTGATTGTCCACCTAATTACAGGTTTGGGTGTCATCTGTGAAAAGGAGTACCTTCTCTTCTAGTTTGTCTAAGTGTTACTTGTGAAGACATTGAAGAGAACCGGTCCCAGTACTGAGCCCTGTAGCACCCCGCTAGTCACTCACTCCTCATTAGAGTGAGCGTTATTTACCGCCACCCTATGTCGCCTATCCATTAACCAGTTCCTTACCCAATCACCACTCTGGATCCGACACCTAGGCTGCTCTATTTCTTTATCAGTCTCCTGTGTGCCACAGTGTCAAAGGCCTTACTGAAGTCCATGTAGGCTAATATGACATTGTTCTAGTACAGTTTTGTCAGTTATAAAACTGTAAACAATCCTGTTCGTAGTTCAGATTCCCCACTTCTGAATTCATCTAACATGACCACCAACTGCAGGATACGAGAATATCATTGGTGAAAGAGTGCTCTTAACTGCAGTATTGTACCTTAGAAAATGGCACAATACATCCTAGCATTCTGATTGGCTAGGAGTCTGAAGTTAGCGGGTGGGTATTTCTTGATAGAAGCCCGCTAAAAACAAGTACCAGTTCGAGGTGCCCTATACTTGGGACATCATTGAACACCCCGAATTGTCAAATGTGCCAGATGCTATTTTTTCCCCGCTCGCTAAGTGAGCTGTGATTGTGAACTAGTAGCTGGGCCATTCTAACCCCACCCCCACCCCGTGTCTGTCTCCTTTGGGAGACAGACAAAAACTCCACTGCTGTTTTTATTTCTGCAGTTGGGAGAGACACAATTTATAATTTCTCCCAACCACACTCAGCAGTCTTCCGATAGCGATCTTGCATCCGCTTCTCCAGACGCCGGTCAGTTGTCTTTCTCGGGGAGCGGCCCCTCGCCCTGCCACCAGCTCGGTTTTCTCAACTGAAAACTTCAATTTCAAAAAAAAAAAACTTCACTACAAATATAGCCCCTTACCAAATGAAGATCTCTGTGTCCCTCTGCACTAGTAAAATACTTCTTCCTTCAGCACCAAAACCCCGGGACATGCACTGAAGAAATAATTTATCCCGGGGACGGAATGAACAAAATAAAACTAAACAAAGATTGTGGGAAACAAAGGTGCTGCATTGGGGGTAGGGGGGAGTCGAATCAACAAACAAAATAGAGGGAGCTGTAACTGCATAATCAGCTTAAGCTACAGAGTGCCCAACAGGAGAAAAGTCCATAGGTTAAGAAAAATTCATTCAAATCCTGGCGGAGGAACTATTTTACTCCAAAAGTATAATTCTTAAGTAATTGTTTATTTTTTTTGTTTTGGTACAGTACCATTTTCTAAGTGCAATGATACCCTCCAGGGTGGGCGGTATTGGGGAATACCGGACCTTCCAGGGGCTATAAGGCCCTCCACCTGCGGCGATGGGCCTCATTACACCCTGTGCTTATCCGTATTCCCTAATACCTCCCACCCTGTCGAGTATTATTGCTTACCTCATGCTGTGGTGTAGCTATTTATTGCCCGTTCCCTCCTTCTGATCATTTAGTGGTAAAAGCCTATAAATTAGCTTCTGTATTGGAGTCCTGGCTGATTACTGGCACAAAGAAATCTATTCAGTGCTCAAAGCGAAATGACAGGGAACCTGTAGTTCTAATAAAGATACATTTCAGTTTTTTTTTTTTTTTTTACTTTGCGTGAGGACACAGTAGCAGTAAATAGCAAACATGGTCAAACCCTTACCCAGGAGCCCTGCCTTACTTCTCATTTTTAAAGCAGACAGGAAATCTATGTTAATTATGCAGCTGTTTGTAATGTCCCATTTACAGAAATGAACTTCAAGATCCATTTTTCTTTTTTTTTTTTGTACTTTTATTTTATTGCTTTCAGATAAAAACAATACCATATACAGTCTCATACCAGAGATCAATATATAGTACAGACAACATACATTCAGTGTATCAGATTTAGGTAGTCTTAGCATTCTGGTCTTCGGATACTAGGGGTATAGTCCATTAAACTGTACTTTGTAATGAAACAGTCCTTATTCAAACACCATGAAGTCTTGCTATGTTATGACAATTAGCAGTTAGCCACAGCACTTGAACTGCCCCGGAGAGGAAGGAGTTAACTCCAGGCTGACCGGAGTTCCAAGCGTGAGCGCTTTGCTGAAAGCTCTATCTGGCTAGTTTCAAACTGAAACTGTCAGATTCTTTACTCCGCTTCACTGAACAGTCGCTCCGGAGATCTGCTCCTTCAGCTCGGTTCATTTCTCGGTTCAAACGAGTGTTTTCGGTTCATTTTAACCGGCAATAAGTATTTATTTTACCGCATTTTGTTCAAAGCTCTATCTGGTAAACCGTAGTACAGGATTTTAAAGTCAGTGTGAAATTAATTATCGGTTCGGTTTGAACCGATCGGTTTCTAAAAAAACAATTTTAAATAATAGCTTGGGCTTTTAGAGTGCAGTTCCGGTTTATCGGTTCTAAAAAAAAACTATCTCTTAAATTGTTTTTTCAATACCGATGACACGGTTAGGAACCGATAAGGTGTCTTGCCTGGCACTGCCATAAAAAGGGCAAGTTTTGGATAGGCTGGCATTATGTCTGAGAAACCCAAAAGAAAAACCGGGCCACTGGGTTTCAATACTGTGATGTTTGTGGGGAAGCCTTTGCCAAGGCTGACCCACACACCACATGTGTTTATTGTCTGGGGCTGACCACCTCCTGTCAGACTGCCAGGTATGTAAGAATTTCCTGCAGCCACCCTGGAGAAAGATTGGGCGGCTCAGGAATGAGAGGCAAAAGTCCGCTGACCGGATGGCCACCCTGGTCCAGCACCCACTGGACCAGAGGGAGTGCCTCTGACCAAGGCGAGACTTCCTCGGCCAAAAGGAAGGCTGGTTCTGAGGAACCAGTCCCAGTAAAAAAATCTAAGAAATCAGCAGGTCTGGAGTGCAAGATTGCCTCTCCAACTGCTGCAGAGATAGCCAAAGCCATACAGATTGTCCAGTCACTGTCTCAGGGACCGGCCGAACCACCAACAGCTGGCAAAGGGTTGGTTCGTTCGGTTCCAGTGGTTCAAGAGTATGATGTTGAGGAATTTTATGAACCACAGGAGGGGGAGGAAGATTTTGATCATTACGTATGTGGCTGGGAGGGTCTGGACGTGCCCATTGAACCGGATATTTCTCCAGACAGACCATTAGAATCTTTCCCCTATGCTGTCTGAGTCCCCTTCTCATTTTATGTTTTACAAAAAGGTTGCAGAAACCCTCCAGCTTCCCTTGGAAGAGGCTGTGGATGAGCAAGAGGAGCCTGATTTATGTTGAGATGATGAATATCCCAGAGTCTAGGAGGTTGTCTATTCCTTTGCATAAGTCATTTAGGAAGCAAACAACAAAAATTTTAAAAAATCCTCATTCTGTCCCTCCTGTAGATAAAAAATGGACAGAAGGTATGCTATCAGGCCCTGATACAGACTTCCTCACTGAGCAGTGTAGTCATGTGAGGTGTGGTACAAGCTGCAGCCTGTGACAAGGCTAATATCCCTGGCCTCACATCCTCCTGATAAGGATTCCAGGAAGATTGATGCCATGGAAAAACAGTATATGGCAGCTTCTTTGGGACTCAGGCAGGCAAATTATATGGCTTATGTGGCTAGATATCAGAAATCTAGATGGGATACAGTGTTGCAGTTAGCCAAGCAGGCCCATGCCAGCTAGCTAGTGGTGGAACAGGTGGCTGCTGATGGCATTGAAGCCTCTAAAGTTCAATTTCATACTGCTGTAGGCGTTAATGATGTTTCCTCTAGGGTCATGGCCACTTCTGTAGCTTTCCGTAGGTTGGCATAGCTCAGGTGCATAATCTGTCACAGGATACTCAGTCAAAGGCTATGGATTTTCCTGTGGTGGGAAATTCTCTGTTTGGAGAGCAAGCGGAAAATTATATGAAAAAGATGGATGAATACAGAACTACCTACAAAAGTGCCCAGGCCAAGGAGCGCATGCCACCCCACAGAGGCACACTCCCAGAGGTAGGGCAGGCCTTTCCACAGGCCTTTTATCAATCCCAAGCCTCCTCTGCTTTTGCACAGAGGGTTTTTTCAGAGGCAGAGGTAGGCGGGCAGGTAAACCGTCCCCACCCTCAGCCTAAGGCTACTGCTAAGCAGGCACCCTGATGGGGTGCCCAGGGCCGGTTCTCCTGTACCAGTTGGAGCAGGTTGGCTTATTTCAGCCAGAACTGGGTGTCCTAACCCGGACAAATGGGTTCTGGAGGTAGTAAGCCAGGGTCTGGTTCTCAGCTTCAAACAGTTTCCAAAGATGAGAACCAGACATTTTCCCTCAAGCCCTTTAGAGGCCCTTGCTTTGGAAGCAGAGGTCTCTTCCTCCTAGACTGCAAAGCAGTGGAAGGGTTCCTCCTTGTCACCAGGGCAAGGGCTGTACTCAGATACTTTCTTACCCAAAAGACAGGAGAATGGCGGCCCATTCTAGACTTAAGGTACCTGAACAAGCATCTTTTGAAACCAAAGTTCAAAATGTTAACTCTGGCAATGATTTTGCCCTCCCTCAGGCCAGGGTACTGGCTAGCCTCCCTGGACCTCAAGGATGCCTATTTTCATGTCCTGATCAGGCCTTCTCATCGAAAATACCTCAGGTTCGAACTGCCCTCAGGCCACTACCAGTTCAGAGCAATGCCCTTCGGCCTTACCTCTGCTCCAAGGGTATTCACAAAATGTCTAGCTGTGGTAGTGGCTCATTTAAGAAGGCAAGGGATTGCTGTGTTTCCCTACCTGGACGACTGGCTCATTGTGGGTCAGTCTCCAGATCAGGTAAAATCCCACTTGCAAGTCACCCTGCAGCTTCTCACTTCCCTGGGATTCCTGCTGAATTTACCAAAGTCAGTTCTAGAACCAGTTCAGGTACTAACTTTCATAGGTGCGGAATTGGACACAAAGTTGACCAGGGCATTTCTCCACTCGGAAAGGGTAGAGAAGCTGATTGCCCTGGCATCCTCTTTCACCCTGCGGGTCTCTCGACCAGCAAGGCACTTTCTGCAACTTCTAAGGCACATGGCTGCCTCCACAGCTGTAGTGCAAGGAGCAAGATTCCAGAAAAGAGACATTCAGTTTCATTTGAGGGCCTATTGGTCCCAAAGGAGGGACCCCTCAAATTGGTCCCAGTGACCCCAACTCTGATTCTAGCTCTTCAGTGGTGGCAGGATCAGAGCAATCTAGAACAAGGGTCCCCTTCATTCCCATTTCTCATTCCTCACCCTCCACCACGGATGTCTCCTTGCTGGGGTGGGCGCGCCCTGGGCGACCTTTCCCACTCAGGAGTATGGTCCCCACAGGAATCTCTGCTCCACATCAACCTATTGGAACTCAGAGCTGTCTTTTTAGCTCTTCAGGTTTTCTCAGCATCTGTCCAGAACAAAGTAGTTCAGGTCAGGACAGACAATACCACAACAATGTGGTACATCAACAAGCAGGGGGGGCACTCGGTCATCAGCCTTGTGCACCGAAGCAATGAGGTTGTGGTCTCTGGCTTACTCCCTGAACACCTCCCTAGCAGCAGTTCACCTTCCAGGGAAGGACAATGTCCTAGCGGATGCCCTCAGCAGGATTTCTCAGGGTCATCACGAATGGTCTTTGAATCCCCTAGTGCTGGGGTCAGTTTTTGCCAGATGGGGCACTCCTCAGATAGATCTTTTCGCAGCCCCAGACAACCACCAACTTCCTCTGTTCTGTTGCAGGCCTCCAGTAATGGGCTCAGTCCCCCTGGACGCCTTTGGTAAAAATCAGATCCCAGCCCTGCAAAGTGATTCTGATTGCACCAGACTGGGCCAGGCAACCCTGGTACCCACTGCTTCTGTCCCTGACAGTCCACCCTCCCCTGGGCCTTCCCAGGGTCCACAACCTGCTGACTTGTGCCCAGGGGAGAGTTTGGTATCCGGACCTCAAATCCCTCCACCTCAAGGCTTGGCTCTTGAGGAGTTAGAATTTGCTGATTTACACCTTTCTCACGGTGTCCTTGATATTTTAAAGGCCTCTAGGAAGCCTTCCACTAGGGCCACTTATAATTCCAAATGGAAGAGGTTCTCCATCTGGTGTTCTGGGAAGCAAATTGTCCCAGAATCTGCTGATTTGCCCATTTTGCTGGACTACTTGGTCCATCTTAATTCCTTAGGCCTCAGGCCAGCTACCTTAAAGGTTCATCTGGCAGCTGTGTCTGCTTTTATATCAACAGGAAAGCCTGCCTCCCTTTCTTCTCACCCTGTGTTTTCCAAGTTTTTAAGGGTTACTTCACACTAACTCTCCTTTTTGGGACCCAGCCCTGCCTGGGACCTTAATATTTACATTGCTCAGTTAATGCAACCCCTTTGAACCTCTGTCTTCAGCAGACCTTAAGTTCCTAACTTGGAAAACTGTTTTCCTAGTGGCCATCACTTCTGCCAGCGCATAAGTGAGTTACAAGCCCTGTCAGTGGAAAAGGATTTTATTTTTTCACAGAGATAAGGTAGTCCTCAGGACTAACAGAAAGTTTTACCTAAAGTGGTTTCAGATTTCCATCTTAACCAATCCATCTCCTTCCAGTATTTTTCACTGAGCATTCTTCCTCGGGTGAGAGGAGATTGCACAGTTTGGACGTCAAAAGAGCTTTAAGCTACTATTTGGAACGCACCAAGGGTCACAGGTTCGAATCCCTCCAACTCTTCCTTACCTATGGCGAGGTTGGCAAAGGGAAACCTGCCACTAAGAGGACAGTTGCCAGGTGGATTGTCTCTTGTATCCAATTTTGCTACCAAAAACTAGGTAGAGAACCCCCCTCAGGACTGAGGGCCCATTCCACCAGGGGTACAGCTGCATCTCTAGCGGCTGCTAGAGATATTCCATTCTGGAAATCTGTCAAGCTGCTACCTGGAAAACAGTTCACACCTTTACCAAGCATTACTCCTGGATGTTCAGTCAGGAGATGTGGTTTAACTATCGTGCTTCAGAGCCTATTTCCTAAGTAGGTTCTGGCCCTCCTCCATGGAGGTACTGCTGTGTAATCTGCTAATTGTCATAATATAGCAAGACTTCATGGTGTTTGAAGAAAAAATTACTCACCTTAGTAATTGCTTTTCTTCTCATGGAGTCTTGCTATATTATGACCACCCAACCTGCCCCTCTCAGAACTTCTACTTGGGTAAGGGGTTGGCAAATTAGTGCAAGTACTGTCATATGCCGTTATAGCTCTTTTTCCCTTTTCCCCTTTTCTTTAGGATTAGGAAAACTAGGTATTTCTGTTTTTGGTTGTATGTTTGGCCCCCCTCCTGGACCTCTGTCTTTTGGGGAGGCAATAGTGCTTGTTAGGGGTGATGTTGTTGTTGTTGTTTCTGTTATTGTTATTCTACTAGTAGGTAGCCATTTGGCTAGTGTAGGGTTTTTTCCACACAGACTTTTTGCTTAGTGTTGGCTCCGTAAAGATCTGACAGTTTCAGTTTGAAACTAGCCAGACAGAGCTTTCAGCAAAGCGCTCGCACTTGGAACTCCAGTCAGCCTGGAGTTAACTCCTTCCTCTCCGGGGCAGTTCAAGTGCTGTGGCTAACTGCTAATTGTCATAATATAGCAAGACTCCATGAGAAGAAAAGCAATTACTAAGGTGGGTAATTTTTTCATATGCTGCACCCTACAAGACTGGGTGATCTAATTCAAATCAGAAAATATAAACCAAACATTTACACAACAGCCAGTGTTGCTATAACCCCTATTGCAAACATAATATCCTTTAGGTGTAGTGTTCAAATTAGATGTTCCACACAACCTGCACAAAAAAAAACCTATGATAAAACATGAATAATAAACAAGCATATGTTCTCAGTTCTACAGGGCTTTAGCTTCTTCATTTTTTCAGAAGCTGGATGGAGCTGCACACCACGTGGCTGCCCGCCATTACTGCCACTACTTGTATGAGCAAATACACAGAGCCCTTATATTAGTTATTATATAAATCAGTATAGTCTCAGAAACAAGTAAAGTTCATTTTCAGGATTAGTTAGAGTGAAGGAAACTCGGGTGTTTGACAGTTGTCAAATTTAAGTACATTTTTAACAATTGTTAACTTCAGGTAACCCCCTCTCCCTGAAAGAAACTGCTTTACCAAGGTAGTCCAAACAAATGCCGTAATTCAGGTATCCTCTCCTTCCGAGTCAGAATATTCTTGAAGTGGTCTTGCCCTGGAAAACTCCTTCGATATCGCCTCCACTTTCTTTCTGGCTTCTATGGGGTCGGTGAATTGGAAAGTTTTCCCACCATAGTGCAGTCTCAGCCTGGCTGGCATCAGAAGCGAGTGGACTACTACAGGTCTGCGCAATTTCCCCCGAACCCCATCAGATTTTTTTCCACCTCATTCTTGTGGCATAGGATAGGTCTGGGAATAGATGTACTGTGGTTCCTTGAAAGTTCAGATGCTCCGTACTCTGTGCAGCCTGCAAGATGCAATCTCGTATCGCTACTCCCAAGGTCACCAGAAGAGCCGTCCGAGGTAAGTCGTGTGTAGTTGCAGCAGACCGTGGGGATATTCGGTAGGCCTTCACGAGCATTGTGGCAGAGAAATGGGGATCCAATCTCAGGGCTTTTGGGGACCATTCTTGTAGAAAATACAGTAGATCATCTCCTTCACAATGTTCAGGCAACCCAACTATGCGGACATTAGCAGCCCTTTGAGAGTTTTCAAGGGCCTCTAGATGATATCATAGCTGAGAGTTCTCCTGTGTCAGTTTACTTGCTGTTGCCAAAGCCTTAGTCACCATCGATTCTGCCCCCGCCGCCGTCTTCGTGGCGACTTCTGTTTTTACATCCTGCTCTACAAATCTCGTCAGGATCAACTCGATCTTTGTATCGATGGCCTGCATAGATTGCTGCAGGACCTTCCAGGGTGGATCTGCCATCGCGGAAAATTTAGCTGCTCCCTCACCTTGGATAGCCTCCGTTGGTGGGGTTTTCGAGCCGCCCATAGTACCTTTATTTGTGTGCCCCATTCTCTGCAAAAAGAGATTAATATGCAGCTTGACCCGTAGAACCCAATTTGAGGGTCAAATTTCGAGTTTTTAACCAACTAAAAATACTTTTTTTTTTATTTTTTTTAAGTTTTATGGCAGATAAGTGCAGAGCTCCAATTGAGCACGTCTTGTCTGTAGGTGTGCTCCACAGCGCCCCCTCAAGATCCATTTTTCATTGCAGATGAATAAATATTCATGTGAAAAACTGTATTTTACATAGATACATAGACAGTGTCGGCAGATAAGGGCCCATGGCCCACCCAGTCTGCCCATTTGAGCTTGTAAGTTCAGTTTGTTTTCCTAGAAGTCTGTTGCCCCTTACCCCTGACCTCTAGAATTCCTTTATGTCTATCCCATGCATTCTTAAATCCCGTGATTGTTTCAGCCCCCACCACTTCCTCTGGCAGGGTGTTCCACTTGTCCACCACCGTTCCGTGAAGAAATTCTTTCTCATGTTTCCTCTGAATCGTCCTCCCTCCAACTTCATCCCATGCCTCTAGTCCTGGAACATCTTTTTTAAAAATAGTGTTTTCCTGCACCCTGTTCTTCCCTGTAAGATACTTGTATGCCTCTATCATATCCTCTCTCCCTCCTCTCCTCCAGGGAATACATGTTCAGTTCCAACCTGTCTTCACAGGACTTGTGATGCAATCCATGCACCATCTTTGTTGCCCTCCTCTGAACCTTCTCTACCCTGTCTATGTCCTTACGTAGGTATGGTCTCCAGAACTGTACACTGTACTCCAGGTGGGGCCTCACTAGTGTCTTGTATAGTGGAATTATGACCTCCCTTTTCCTGCTGGTGTTGCCCCTGCCTATACATCCCCAGCATCCTATTTGCTTTACCTGCTGCCTTGTCACACTGTTTCCCTACTTGAGGTCATCAGAGATGACAACCCCAAGATCCCTTTCCTGCTTGGTGCATGCTATATCCTCACCCCCCCAACTGATATATTGTGCCAGGGTTTTTGTGCCCCATATGCAGTATCTTGCACTTCTTTGCATTGAATTTCAACTGCCAAACCCCTGACCATTCTTCAAGTTTCTGCAGGTCGCTTCTCATTCTGTCTACATCCTCTGGTGTGTCTACTCTATTACAGAGCTTTGTGTCATCAGCGAACAGTGAAATTCTGCCTTCTAGATCCTAAGCAATGTCGCTGATGAAGATGTTGAATAGGACCCGCCCCAGCACTGATCCTTGTGGTACCCGCTGGTCACTCTTCCTCTCTGTGGAGTGACAGCCATTTACCACCACCCTCTGTGTCCTGCCACCCAGCAGTTACCTACCCACCACACTACTGTCCTGCCCACACCCATATTCCCCAGTTTGTGTAATAGTCTTCTTTGTGGCACAGTGTCAAAGGCCTTGCTGAGGTCCAGATAGGCCATGTCCACTGCCCTCCCTGATCCACCTCCTAGTCACCCAGTCAAAAATTCATCGAGGTTGGTCTGACATGACCTCCCCTGGTGAAACCATGCTGCCTTGGGTCCTGTAGTCCATTGATAACCAGATGTTCCACCAATCTCTCCTTCAGTAGTGCTTCCATGATCTTCCCCACTACCGAGGTGAGGCTGACTGGTCTGTAGTTCCTGCTTCCTCTTTGTTCCCACTTTTGTATAAGGGGACTACATCTGCTGTCCTCCAGTCTTTGGGTACCTCCCTGTTTCCAGTGATCGGCTAAACAGGATAGCCAGAGGTTCAGCCACCACCTCTCTTAGTTCTTTAAGGACCCTGGGGTGCACCCCGTCTGGCCCCATTGCTTTATCAACTCTTATTACTTCCAGTTCCTTCAGGACCCTTTCTCGTGTAAATGGACTTGTGTCCATTTCTGCACCATTCTCACCCCTTGTACTCCTTCAGACCCATTACTCTCCCTTCCTCAGTAAAGACTGAGCAGAAATACCTGTTCAATATGTCAGCTTTACTGTTGTCATCCTCCACGGCTCCCATCCTCCCCTTCAGTCTCACTATCCTCCCTTTGTCTTTCTTTTTCACTTATGTACTTGTAAAGGTTTTGTCCCCCTACCCACTGATTTTGCAATGTGTTCTTCTGTCTGAGCTTTGGCTTCCCTTACTGACCTCCTTGCCTCCTTTGCTTCTCCTGGTACTTCTCCTATCCCTTCTGCCTGTGTCTTTTGTATGCCTGAATGCAATCTTTTGGCTTTCACTTTCTTTGATACCTCTTTGGAAACCATAATGGTCTCCTCTTCCTTTTCCTCTTGCTAACCTGCTTAATGCATAATTCTGTTGTTCTTGTAATCCCATTTAAATACTGCCCACTGTTCCTCAACCCCTGATTCCTGTCCCATTCCCTTAATGCCTCTTTCAAGTATCTCCCCATTTTCCCAAAGTCTGCCCCCTAAAATCCAGGATACGTGTTTTTGTGTGGTTTGGTTCTGCTCTTTCTGTGATTTCAAACCACAATGACTAGTGGTCACTGTTTCCCAGGTGCTCCCCACTGTTACCCCATCACACTGTCCCTGTTTGTGAGCACAAGGTCCAGTATTGCCTTCTGCCGAGTTGGTTCCATGACCAGTTGCTTGAGAAGGCACCCTGAAGAGTCAGGATAAATCTGTCTAGTTGATGCTGCTGCTGGGATGCTCCAGTCCATGTTTGGAATATTGAAATCTCCAACCAGTACTACCTCACCTTGTCTGCCATCCTTTGGATGGCTAGCATCAACTCCCTATCTGTTTCTTCCTCCTGGGCTGGTGGTCTATAGACCACACCTGTGCGGATAAGCTGTCCCCATTTTCCTTTCCAGCTTAACCCACAGTATCTCTCCCCATTTTGTTCCTCCTGGATCTCTGTGGCCCTTATGTCATTTTCACATACAGTGCCACTCCTCCTCCCTTCCTGCCTGCTCTGTCTCTTCTGAATATGTTGGCCAGGTATGGCCATCTCCCAGTCATGGTTATCATTACACCAGGTTTCAGTGATGGCCACAATGTCCAGGTCTGACTGTACCATGACAGCCTCCAGATCTTCCATCTTGTTGCTAAGGCTCCTGGCATTTGCACACGTGGCTTTCCATGATTTGACCTCCCTAGACTGCTTCACTGTTCACTCCAGCCCATTCCTTGGTTGTCATTTATCCCTGGTTCTCCTTGCTGTCTGCCCTTCTGCTGAATTTTGCCCTTTTCTGCTTATCCACCTCTTGGACACTAATCTCCATCTTTTGCACACTGCTTTGCAGAGATAGCCACTCCTCTGGTTCACTGGTTCCACTACTAGCTGTGGGGGGTGAGCAAGTAGGTACCCTCCTTGCTGGCCTGCCACCCCCCTTTGCTTGTTTAAATGCTTGTCAATGTAGCATTTAAACTTATCATTGAGTGCTTGGATTCCCCTCCAGGATGGATGCAGGCCGTCAGGCTTGAACAAACCTCCATCCCTCCAGGTGGTCCCCAGTCACCAATGAATCCAAACCCTTCCTCACAGCACCAGTTCTTCAACCATGAGTTAAAGTTCCTGGTGCATGCACTTATGCTCTCCCTTGCCTCTCACAGGTAGTACTGAGAAAGTGACAGAAGTAGCTACTTGTTGAGACCCCCTCCCAGTTTCCTAAACTCTTCCTGAACTTCCTTTGGCTCCCCATTTGCCAGGTCATTAGTACCTAGGTGGTTAATGACATCCAGCTCACCCTCCTGTCTTGCCTTCCCAGTGATCCCCAGGATCTTCCTTCCATCCCTCCATGCCGTGGCACCTGGTAGGCACCTCACCTCCCTGTCCTCCCCCTCTTGTGTTCCTAGCTGGATCCCTCTTATGATGGAGTCCCCAACCAGGATTCGCTTCCTCCTCCTCCTCTGGGGTCCACTACTTTCCCCGCTGAGGTCACCTCCTTGGCTAACCTCCACATCCTTTCCTTCCACTTCTCTGGGTACCTCTATTTGGTTGTCCTCATTTGCCAGTGTGGCATATGAGTTCTTAGTGGAATAGGATCTGGGATGTGCCTCTGCCTGACTGCTTTAACCCTCCCTGAGCCCACTGTCATCCAAGTGCTCCTCGTTCTCTGCATCCTTTGAGGCAGTTGCATTGGACTGGGTGGTCCCTGGATGGGGTGATGGTACTCCTGACCCAGTTTACTTCGCTCTGAGTCCAGCTGCCTCATCCCGCAGTCAGAGATGCATGCAGATAGGGGAGCACCTCAGTGTCGAAGGTCTCGCCTGAATGTGGCTGCCCCACAGCCACTGCATTGCACCACTCCCCACATTATACTGCAATTCCACTACTTGTCTGCTACTGAAGCTCTCATAGTTCCCTTTTTATTAATTTACTGTACTAAAAATCCTGTCACTGATCCTCAGATAAATTTTTTTTTTAAAGAAAAAGAAAACAATAAATAAATGAGTCAAAACACTTGTCATGCTGAGGGTGGGCTTCTTCCCCCTTATGCCCCTCCTACTTCACACCCCTTACTATACCCTGTGTTTAACTCCTGTCAATCAGATTTATCAGGGCATATAATTAAGAGTTGGGGGAAGGGAGGAGGGGGGGCAATTTCAGCAATTAAAGACAGCACAGAATTACACCACTACTATGTTTTAAATTTTCAACAGCCCAAAAACAATTATAAGTAAAGACAACAAAGAAATCGTTTACATTTATTAGATGATATTCAGTATAGTTTCCTCTTCAAGGAACTAGCAATATGGTGTTTCCACAATTTTATCACTTATGTACAGAATTCTAAGCATGAGCTGCTGTCTATTTATCAGATCAGCACTTGAGTTATGTACATAAAAACAATCCTGTCTACTTTAAAACAGGCACTTAGTTCATTCCAGCATTAAACACATGCACATTTGAACATTACAAAAACATTAGGATTGGTTTACAAATTAAATAAAATGCTTTATCATTTGCGTCTGGTGAAATTACTGCCTTAATCACATTTTTCAAAAATTGATGCAGTATGTGATGACTTTAAATGATTAAGGAACTGAATTTACAACTATTTAGGCTGTTAGAAGAATATTCAGAGTATTACTGCTGAAGTCATATTGATGCTACAAATTAATGAAATCCCTGACTTTTTTGAAATTGATTTTTCTGGGGAAAAAACACAGAATACATACATGCCATGATGTACATAGCACTAAATAATGAAAAAACAAAGTATGTAATATGCATTAAGCTGGAATCCCACTGCTTGTTTCCATTTGTTATCTCATTAGGACAAGATTACCTATTAGAAATCTTAATGCAAAACTGATGTCAGAAAAACAATGTGCCATCAAGAAGCATTACCTTTATATACAAATACATTAATACTAGGATGAAGCATTGTAATGCTTTCCCCAAGACCATGGTAATGCACATTATACAGTGGCAAGAAAATGTTGTGAATTCTGATTGGCTGGCATGCCTTAGTTACAGTTATGTTATTAAGCAATAACATCACTGTATCGAGGGTAGGCAGATGGTGACCTCATCACCTGTCAAACATAACAGCTGAAGGGGCGGCCTGGTGGCGCTGGAGGTTGAGGCGCTGGATGCGCGCCACACTGGTGACAGGTTGGGGGAGCGAGCCGAGGCTCGGCCGGGGGGTTAGCGGGAGAGAGATTGAGCATCCAAGGACTGCTCTTCTCTCTCAGGGAGGGAGGGTCGTCATCCCACCTGTCGTCTGCTGTCTTATGGGGGCTGGGGTGGCACAATCTCAGAGGGCAAGCAGCCGGTGATCGCAGCGTGTGCATGCCCCCACATGTGCGCAGTCATGCATCGGGAGGGATGGGGTGAAGAAAAATGGAAAATGGCGGCCGGGGGCTTCATGAAGCCTCGTCTCTGTCCCGCTGGTCTGCTGTCGCCTCCCCAGATTTGGATTGTATTCGGGGGGGTAGCTCCCTTCCCAGCCTCACCATGGGGGGGCAAGCCGTGGGGGGCTTGGGGTTGGTTAGCGGTGGTTGGGCTGGCGGGCGGGCGATTAGGGGCTGAGTTGCACTCCCAGTGCGCAGGGAGCAAAAAATGTAAATTAAAAAAAACAAAAACATAACAGCTGAATCACTGCCCACTCCAATGACCTCTCACTTGCCTGGCATGAGCTTCACGACAAATGTCAGCCTCCTATCAAAACAAACCATTAATAAGTTGTTCTCTCAACCAAATGAAGAGGAACCAGCAACAGTTCAGCATCACAAAATCAACTAGTGAGTAGAATAAAAAAGTCAGAAAAAAGACTTTTAAAGAGCATCTTTTTTGGTATTAGTGCTCAAAGCCACGAAGGATCCTTACCTGCCCAGGCGTTTAACAGTATGAAAAAAACATTTTTTATATGGTACCGTTTTCGAGAGAGAAGGTATCATTTTTTGGCTCAGAGTAGCTGAGCCACCAATCCCTCCCACTTCTTGGTTTGGAGAGACGCCCCCACACCTCCCATATTCTTACATGACAACATGCTAGTATGGGGTGCGCTCCATAGGCATGTTTGGAGTGCACCTCTGCAGTAAGCGGCGTTGTGATGTAAAATATGGAAGACTCATGGGTGTGTCTCCAAACCGGGAAGAGGAAGGGATCGGTGGCTCAGCTTCTCGAAGCCAAAATACGATCCCTTCCCTCCTAAAAACTGTACCATATAAAAATATTTTTTTCATATTGCTGAACTCCTGTGCAGGTAAGGGTCCTTCATGGCCTTCGTGGGGGGGGTTTGTGACAAAGCATGGAAGGTGCTCTTTAAATCTGACACCAGAAGCCATAGATTAAATGAAAGTCGATTGGAATGAAGCAAACACCAAATGTCAAACAAACTGGGCTGTCAGAGTCTTCGCTGACTGGCTACTAGAAAAAGAAATACAGTGCGATATAAAAACCATTTCACCAGAAGAACTAAACTAAATTTTGCATCACTTTTATAGTAGTGTCAGAAATACCAGTGGAGAGCAGTGTAGTAACTCCAGATCTTAGTTTGGTTCAGGGGAATCTCTTGCAGCAGGCCATCGCACGTAAGAGTTCAATGTCGGGCACTAGGATCACACAGAAACTTTCTAGCTAGCAGTCTACCAGAGGGGGCCACCCACCTGTGACTTCAGTCTCTCATGTCAGCTACCCTATGTGGGTGTGCAGCCCCTACATTCTCCCCATTTCTTTCCCATCATCTTCCTAGTCACGTCGCATCTGCAAGGAAACCGCCGTAGCTTCAGTCGCCATTTTTGTGTCTTTTTTATTTTTCTCACCTTAGTTATTTCCCCATCTTACGATGTTTTTTTCTGCCTTTTTATGTCTTCTTCTCCATCTTCATCAACATCAGAGCATCAAAAGAAGTGTACCTGCGGCCAGCAAATTCCCAAGAAGGACAGTTATTCAGCTTGCCTTTTTTACCTAGGTCTAGACCACGAAGTCTTGTCTTGTGAGTCCTGCCAGATGTTCAACGCTACCACCCGGTGCTGCCATCAACGGAGCCTTAAGAGGCACTTACTCAAGCTAAAGGTCACTTCAATGGAGCAGGAGCTGCAGGGGTTATCTTTCCTGGCCTTCCAGGACCATCCTCAGGCTGCTCAAGCCCAAACTTCGGTCTTCCATGCCCAGTCCTTGGGTTCAGCTCTAGCAAAGTCTCAGAACAAACTAAGCAGGAAGCACAAGTACCAAGACAAAGAAAAGCACCAGTCCCAGTCTTCATTTTCCCGCTTACCGCACTCTTGTATGACCACTTTGGGATCCACTTCCTCTGGGGGGGGGTGAGCCCCCCGTCCCACCAGCACCCCCCAACTCAGGCCAAATGGTATTCCCTCCTCCCGCCACTGTCTCTGTCACTGGTGGAGGAGCTTTGGGCCAGGGATCCTCCCAGCCTGCCAGGCCCCTGCTGCTTAGGCCCATCACCTCCTCAGGTACGCAGCAGAGTGGCCCTGTCGGCAGTCCTCCCTACTGGTGCGGATTCCATGTACGCAGGGGCACCTTCATCACCCCTCTTGTCGCCCACTTCCCTGACACTGGACACCTCATGTCAGTCCACACCCCCTCTGGAGATGGCTTCTTGCCGGCTCCCAGTCCTCGCTCTACACAAAGGGCTCACCCTTTGTCGGCCCCTGTATCACCTTCTTCACTGCAGGGCCCTCACCAGCCTATGCCCGAGGGTCTGTATTACCCTCACCCAGCTCCCACAGGGCCTTATCCTGGCTTCCCTCTCCCTACGTTGGGGCTCCCCCAGGTTACCCTTATCCACCACCATCGGGCTGTACACCAGTCATGGTGGATATTCAGGGCCTGGTATCCTCCCTTTGGGGGGTCTTGTGTTCCTAGATTCCAACGCCGGCCTCACCACCTCCCCCACAGGACCCGCTGCAGGGGCCTGTATCTCCGGCCCCCCCCAGCATCCCCCCCAGATACCCCAGCCGGCCTTCTCACCTACTCATCCAGCTAACGAAGGGGATGAATACCACCCAGACCTGGTCCTCCCCGAATCTGAGAATGAGGGTGCCCCGGATGAAGGGGATGACGCCTCAGGCTCCCCCTCTCCCTCCTCTGGCTCTACCGTAGGGGTCTCTGCACCTAAGGATGTTCCACAGTTCCCCCCCGGACAACCCCTCCTTTTTGGCAGTCATGCACCACATCCAGGTGACTATGGGCTTCGGCTCTGAGTAGCATGACCCCAAATGCAGGTGGTCAGCCATTTACCTACATAAGCTCAATGCCCCACCATTGGTGGTTCCCTCACTTATCGATGCTTATGAGGATGTGACAATGGCGGTGTCCGACCCCATCTCCTCTTAGCTATTCGCAAGGCAGGCGGACTTTTATCATGCCCTGGAGGGCAGGCCTTTTGAGGGGAACAGCTCAGGCAGACTCGGTGGTCATCAGTGCCGCCCATGAATGCGCCAGATGGCCGAAACACCTCAGCTCCCTGCCCCCTGACCCAGAGTCCCATTGTTTGGATCTTTTTGGCAAATGGATTTTTACTTTCTCCACTCTGGCCATCCAGGCCCTTAACTTCCTTGGCCACATGCTGCAATATCAGAATTCCCTATGGGACAAGGTCCAGGAGGCTGTCCTTTCCCTCCCTGAAGGAGCTCCCAAGAAGGAATTGCAGGACCACCCCAGAGCGGTATCCGACGTCGGTGACCACCTTCTTAGAACCACCTACGATGCTGTGGATGCATTGGCTAGAGCTGCAGCCACTGGTGAATGCTTTCACCGGTATTCTCGGCTCAGGGTCTCAGGGTTTGTGCAGGATGTTTATTTATTTAAAAAGTTTTACCAGGAAAGACATACTGAGCTGAATAGCAGCTCATTTCCAGATGTGTCCTGAGGGTTAAGAGACAAGGGGGAAGAAAATATAACAAAAATATAACATAATGGTGAGTGGTAGACTATACAGTGAGAAGAAGGAAACATAATAAACAGATTATAGCAATATAAACAATTTAGCATTTACAGTTTTACATATACAATTGAATTTACAAGTTGTGGATAGCTGTTCGTAGAGAGGCCTTACAGACACCCAGCAAGGGGCAAAAGTACCTAGGCATATTACAGCCAAATGCAGAGAGGAACATAGGTGGGATATAATAATTAGGTGGAGAAGGGTTGAGCGGTAAAGTAGTGGTGTTGGGGGGGTATAGGTCAGGATGAGGGAATAGGGAGAGGGGCATAGGGAAGAAATAATCAGGAGCAGTTGCAGGTGGGCAAGTAAAGCTCGCAGAGGAGATGGGAGAGGGAGTGAAGAGAAGTGGCAGAGTGGGTGATTAGCAGGAGAGAGTTCCACAGTTTAAGGAAGCGGTAGGAGAAAGTCACCTGACCAACTGTAGTCTACCTAGGTGGGAGAGTGAGAAGGCAATAGTTACAGTTTCGTACGGAGTAGGAGGAGGAGGGGGTGAGAGGAGTGAGGAGAGATAGGAAGGAAAAGAACCAAGCCAGTGTTTGGCCAGGAAGAAGGAGCAGTGAGTAGACATCTGGCCTCAAAGGAGGGGAGAGAGAGAGAGAGAGAGGGGAGGGTAGAGTAGAGTGGGCAGTGTGCGTGAGTGGAGTGGGCAGTCAAGAGCAAAGTGGCAGAATGAGTGGAAGGGTGAGTCTATTCTGGCCAGCGTAGACTTAGGAGCAGCGCTGTGTACTGTGTTGCCATGGTAAAAGATGGGGAGAATAATTTTCTGTATGTGCAGCAATCTATCCTGAATGCCCCCTTCAGGGGCTCCCTGCTGTTTTGCCGCAATGTGGAGGATATCCTCACTAAGCTTCAGTCCTCAGGAAGGCCCATGAGATTGGTCCACTCCTTTATCATACCCAGCCCTGGCCTACCCAGAAGCAGCTCTTTCATCGTCAGTCTCCCCACCAAGCTTGACAGCAGGCTAGAATCCCAGAGACATGCAAGACTGCAGTGGCTGCCTTGCCTATTCCAGCTGCCTCCGCTATCAAAATCCCTAGAGGGGGGGAACCAGCGACCCCCCCCCCAAGTGTCCGCTCCTCCCTCCTGACTCCTTACCTGACCCTCTCCCTCAGGCGGGGCAGGAGGTGGTGGTAGGGGGTTGTTTCTCCCTCCACCTGCCCAAGTGGAGGGAGATCACAACAGACAGCTGGGTACTTCAGTTAGTCGAACAGGGTCACTTTTTGGAGTTCCTGGAGTGGCCTCCATACAACCCCCTGTCTCTGTCTCACTACCTGCCCCATCATGTTCCCCTGATCTGGGAGGAAAATCCATGCCCTTCTTCAAAAGCGGGCTGTAGAGCCAGTCCCCGTCTCCCAATAGGGACAGGGGTGGTACTCTCATTTCTTCCTGGTCCCCAAGCACACAGGAGACCTCAGCTAACTAAATCAGTCCATTCAATGCAAGAAATTCAGAATGGTCATGCTGCAGGGCCTTTTTCCCCTGTTACATCTGGGGGACTGGATCTGTTCCCTGGACATGAAGGATGCATATCTTTACTTCAAGATATGTGCATCTCACAGGCGCTTTCTACACGTTCACTTCAAGGGAGCTCAATTTCCAATTCCAGGCTCTCCCTTAAAACAACATGAAGTCTTGCTGTATTCTGACTTAATGCAGTTAGCCCCAGCACTTGAACTGCCCCGGAGAGTAAGGAGTTAAACTCTATGCAGGAGCATAGAACGTTGAGCTCGAGCTTGGTTTTCAAACCTCTGTCCGTGGTACTTCCCAGTGTAACCGTCAGATTCTTTACTCCGCCTAACAATGAAGTCGCTCCAGAGATTCCTCTGCTCGGTTCGGTAAAGTTTAAAAAGCGTTCGATTTAAACCATTCTATCTGTTATTTTTTCAGATTTCCAGCCTCTGTCTACGGTACAGGTAGTATTGTAGATCGGTAATGGCTGTATTTATTTTTCAAGTGTGTGTGGAAATTACTCTTTATCTCGATTTCTTTCCAGTCGGTCCAGTTAGGAACCAACCTTGTATTATTTCTGTCTTCTGAGAAAAATTTTCTGGGATTAGAGTGGTGTTCCGGTATCGATCAGTTTCGGAAGAACCGGGCCTTTTCTGGTTCTTTTTCAAAACCTGTGACACGGTTTGTAACTGATCGATTATTTTATTACCTGGCTTGAAAGCTTCTATAGGGTAATTTAGTAGGTTGGCCATGTCTGACAAACCCAAAAAGAAAACCGGTCCCACTGGGTTTCAGCACTGTACTGAGTGTGGAGAAGCCTTTGCCAAGGCCGACCCCCACCTCATCTGTGTTTATTGTCTGGGGTTTGACCACCTCAAGTCGGATTGCCAAAATTGTAAAAACCTTCCTAAATCCACTCTAGATAAGAGACTGAGTAGGCTGAAGGAAAGGGAGGCCGAGAAGTCCGTAGATCCGGATGTCCAGCCCGGTTTGGTTGTGGCCGAACCTGAGGAGGTGCCTACTGACCTAGGCGATACCTCCTCAGGCAAAAGGAGAGCCGACCCTGAGGGGCCGTTTCCGTCAAAACGAAAACGCAAGTCCACCGGTTCGGATCCTGTACCGCATTCTCCAACCACGGCTGAAATAGCCAAAGCGATTAGTATTGTTCAATCGCTTAGACCGGTTCCATCCGAACCAGTACCACCGGTTAGGCGGTCGGTTCGGTCAGATCAGTCTCCTTCGGATTATGATCCAGATACGTATGATGAGGAGTGGGAGGGAGACCAAGATTATCCCGCTGATGATGACCAGGGGGGTCTGGATGTGCCCATTGAACCGGACATCTCCCCAGACAGGCCCTCGGGTGTCTCTCTTCCCAGGCTGTCTGAGTCCCCTTCACACTTTTTGTTTTACAAAAAGGTGGCTGAAACCCTTCAGCTTCCCTTGGTTGAAGCTGCAGAGGGAGGAGGAAGAGCCTGATTTTCTGGAAATGATGGACATCCCAGAGTCCAAAAGGCTGTCTATCCCTCTTCATAAGTCCTTAGGGAAACAGACACACAACATTTTGCAAACTCCTAATTCAGTACCTCTTGTGGACAAGAGAATGGACAGGAGGTATATGTTATCAGGCTCAGCTATGGAGTTCCTTTATAATCATAGCAGTCATGTTGGGGTAGTGCAGGCTGCAGCCTGTGACAGGACTAACATTCCTTTGGCTTCACACACTTCTGGATAAGGACTCCAGGAAAGTGGATGCCATGGCCAAAAAACAGTATTTGGCATCCTCTTTGTGACTCAGGCAGGCTAATTATATGGCCTATACAGCCAGGTACCAGAAATCCAGATGGGATATGGTTTTGGAACTGGCTAAACAGGCCTCCCCACAGCTAGCCAAAGAGCTGGAGGAGGTGGCTGCTGATGGAACTGAGGCATCAAAAATGCAATTTCATGCTGCTGTGGACTCCAATGATGTGGCATCTAGAGTCATAGATACATCTGTGTCTCTCAGGAGACATGCTTGGCTCAGATGTACTAGCCTTTCGTAGGATACCCAGACTAAGGCATGGATTTTCCTGTAGTGGGTAACTCTCTGTTTGGGGAGCAAACAGAGGCTTACATGAAGAAAATGAAAGAATACAGGACCGCGTACAGGAGAGCACAGGCCAAGGAAAGGCAAGCCACTCCACAAAAGCAGCAGTCTAGGGGCAGGGGCAGGCCTTTTCACAGGCCTTTTTACCAAGCCCGGGCCTCCTCTCCCTTCCCACAGAGGGGGTTTTTCAGAGGGAGGGGCAGGAGGGGGATGAGCAGGGCTGCTTCCTCCTCCTCCCAGTCTAAGGCTTCTGCCAAGCAGACACCCTGATGTGTCAGCCCAGGTTGACTTCCCAGTTCCGGTAGGAAGTAGGCTGGCTTACTACTTCCAGGCCTGGAAGCCTGTGACCTCAGACAAGTGGATCCTGGAAGTAGTAAGCTAGGGACTGGCCCTCAACTTCAAAAAGTTTTCAAAAAAGAGGGCCAAGTCTTTTCCACCTGCATCAGTCTCAGAAACCCTTGCTCTAGAGGCAGAGGTTTCCTCTCTAATAGCTCTCAGAGCTATAGAGAAGGTTCCTACTCGGCACAAGGGAAAAGGGCTGTACTCCAGGTACTTCCTTACCCAAAGAAAACAGGGGAGTGGCGACCCATCCTAGACCTAAGGTATTTGAACAAGCACATTTCAAAGCCAGAATTCAAAATGGTAACTCTGGGAATAATCCTTCCCTCTCTAAGGCCGGGAGATTGGTTAGCATCTGTGGACCTCAAGGATGCCTATTTCCATATCCCTATCAGATGCTCCCACAGAAAATACCTCAGGTTCGTGTTGCCTTCAGGCCACTACCAATTCAGAGCCATGCCATTCGTCCTAACATCAGCTCCAAGGGTGTTAAAGTGCCTTGCAGTAGTGATGGCTTACTTCAGAAGACAGGGTATCACCATCTTCCCACATCTCAGTGACTGGCTCATTGTGGATCAGTCATCTCTACAAGTCAAGTCAGCTCTGCAAACTACCCAGGAGCTACTCAGTTCCCTGGGTTTTCTTCTCGGTCTTCCAAAGTCTGTCCTCGAACCAGTTCAGCTTCTCACCTTCATAGGAATAGATTTGGACACTGTTCAAGCAAAAGCTTTCCTTTCCCTGGCAAGGGTGAAGGCCCTAGTGAATCTTGCTTCATCTTTTTGACCTTAAGTCTTTCACTCAGCAAGACACTTCCTCCAGCTTCTGGGCCACATTGCAGCTTCCACTGCAGTTGTGCAGGGAGCAAGATTCCAGATGCGGGACATTCAGTTTCACCAAAGGTCCTTCTGGTCTCAGAAAAGGGATTCTCTTACCAAACTGATTCCAGTGACTCAGACTCTGGTCCAAGCTCTCCAGTGGTGGCTGGATCAGGACAACCTCAGACAAGGAGTTCCATTTCTCCCTCAAATTCCTTCAGTAGTTCTGACTACGGATGCTTCTCTCCTAGGTTAGGGTGCCCACCTGGGGGCCCTGACAGCCCAAGGGATCTGGTCTCCACAGGAGTCTCTCCTTCACATCAACCTTCTGTAACTAAGGGCAGTGTTACTGGCCCTTCAGTGCTTCTCAGACGCGGTCAAGGGCAAGGTGGTCCAAGTCAGAACAGACAACACAACCACAATGTGGTATATCAACAAATAAGGAGGCACTCGGTCCTCGGCCTTGTGCACGGAAGCCATGAAACTGTGGTCTCTGGCCTGCTCTCTTCAGACTTCCCTAGTAGCAGTTCACCTTCCAGGGAAGTACAATGTTCTGGTGGATGCTCTGAGCAGAATATCCCAGGGACATCACGAATGGTCCCTGAATCCCCCTATACTGCAGATCATCTTCTCCAAATGGGGCACTCCAGAGTTAGATTTCTTTGCAGCCCCGGACAATCACCAACTCCCTCTGTTCTGTTGCAGACCTCCACTCATGGGGACTGTGCCCCAGGATGCCCTGATTCTGGATTGGAAGGGCAGGTTCCTCTATGCCTTCCCTCCATTCTCTCTGCTGTTCAGAGTCCTGATCAAGATCAGAACTCAGCCTTGCACAGTGATCCTTGTGGCTCCAGACTGGGCCAGGCAGCCTTGGTACCTTCTGCTCCTGTCCCTGACAGTGTCTTGTCCCCTGTCCCTTCCCAAGAGACACAATCTTCTGTCCTCTTCCCAGGGAGGATTTGGTGTCCCGATCTTCAGTCTCTCAATCTCAAGGCCTGGCTCTTGAAGAGTTAGAATATGCAGACCTGCATCTTTCTCAGGCAGTCATGGATATCCTGAAGGTTTCCAGGAAACCATCTACTAGAAAGACTTATGATTCCAGATTGAAGAGGTTTACCATTTGGTGTTCTCAGAAAGGCATTGTCCCTGATTCTGCAGGCATCACCATAGCCTTAGATTATCTGGTTCACCTCAATGGCCTAGGCCTCAGGCCTGCAACTGTAAAGGTTCACCTAGCAGCAGTTTCTGCTTTCCTCTCTTCATGTGTTTAAAAAGTTCTTCAAAGGTCTGGTTCATACAAACCCTCCATTTAGAGAACCAAACCCTGCTTGGGATCTTAATGTCTGCATTGCACAGCTCATGCAGCCCCGGAACTCATGGCTTCGGCTGAGCTGGAATACTTGACCTGGAAAACTGTGTTCCTGGTAGCCATTACTTTGGCCAGGAGGATTAGTGAATTACAGGCCTTGTCAGTGGAACCTGACTTCATATCCTTCCATAGAGATAAAGTGGTCCTAAGAACCAATAGAAGGTTCTTACCCAAAGTGATATCAGGTTTTCATCTGAACCAGTCTATGTCTGTTCCTGTGTTTTTCACTGACCACTCCTCTTCAGGTGAAAGAAGGCTACACAGCTTGGATGTTAAAAGAGCTCTTAGCTATTATATAGAGCATACTAAGGCTCACAGGAATGACTGTCTTCAGTTGTTTCTCACCTATGGCGAGGTGGGGAAAGGTATGCCTGCCACGAATAGAACTATTGCCAGGTGGATTGTTTCTTGTATACAGTTCTGCTATGACAAATTGGGGAAAACACCTCCTTCAGGCCTGAGGGCTCACTCGACTAGGGGTACAGCTGCTACTCTGGCTGCGGCCAGAGATATACCCTTGTTAGAGATCTGCAAAGCAACCACCTGGAAAACAGTACATACATTCACCAAGCATTACTCCCTGGACATCCAGGCTAGGAGTGATGCTAGGTTTGTCGCAACAGTACTGCAGGACTTGTTCCCAAAGTAGGTTCTGCATTCCCTTCTCCATAGGGAACTGCTTGGTAGTCTGCATTAAGTCAGAATACAGCAAGACTTCATGTTGTTTGAAGAAAAAATTACTCACCATAGTAATGTTGTTTCTTCTAATGGAATCTTGCTGTATTCTGACCTCCCCTCTGCCTCCCCTCTCAGAACCTAGTTTTTGGGAAGTGGGCTGGCAGGTACAGTGTTGCACCTCAGGGGTGTACCTTGCACCCCCCCATCTTGGGTGGGTTATTGTTAGTTCTGTTTGTGTTGTGAATCTGTTTGGTGGTGGTGTTACAAACCCACTCAGCAGGTCAGCCCTCTAGTCCCAAAGTGCCAACCTCTGAGCGCAGTCTTGTGAACAGTTAACAGAAACAGGGTAACCCTCCTGTCTATTTTGTGGGTTCGAATCAACCTTTAGTCTCAGTTCTGGAGGGATTCAAACTGTGAACCTCTTGCTAGTGTACCCAATGCATAGGCTCCGATAATTCTGTCTTCGGGGGGCCCGATATCTTTGCCTGTGGGCACCTAACCAGGTATACAAAATGAACCCTTAAAAACTCTAAAGACCTCAGATTACTCTTACGTTTTTCCAGTTTGGTATCACCATTCAAGCTTATGCACAGTGTGTGCTTTAACCATATGTACTTCACTTGTTAGAGGAAAGAAATTCAAAGACAGACCAAGTAGGCTCTAAAAATAGAGTTTTACTAAAATAGATAAAAGTATGTAAAACATAAAATACAGAACCATTATATTACAAGAACCATACAATATTTTAAAAGAACAAGGTTTTAACAGTGTAGTTCCTACTACAGTACTTAGATTTTGTCTCTTTCTACCTGTATACTTGCTTAAAGTGCTTAAAGATGTTTCTTTGTCAGAGTGTAGATAAGTGTTTTTGAAGGAAAACAGAATACTGTTTAAAAAAAACTGTCTTCGCCAACCCCTTTGTGTGAGGTCACCTAGCTCCTCCTCTGTTTATTAAAAATCATACACCCAGGGTGTCTTATCATTTTAAAAGGAAAGTTAATTAAGGTTACATCAGCAGAAACTCCTTTCCCCATGTGACTTCTCCAATCAAATCTGTAAATTTCCTTTCATCTATGAGCAGTATCCCCTCTCACACAGATATCAAAGCATTTATGATTTCGCACCAGTGTGCCAAACCTGGTTTCCTCCTCGAAATGTCATAAAATGGATTCTGATTTCCCTCTTAGCAGTTAAAGTTATATTTAACTTGGATAAACAGGAGATTCTTGATTAAGGCCTGTTCTAGTCTGTAATTAGCTTCTGGCCTTCCAGGTAACACCTTGTATCTAAAACCTGTGTGTGTGTGTGTATGAGATCTCACATGCTGTCTCAGCATCTCTCATGAGAGACAGTCCATAACACATTTTTATATTACAAAAAAATCATAGTGTACTCAGAACTGGCTATCCACGTGTCACAGTTGTCACTATCTTTTTTCTTCTTGGGTTCTCGACTTGAGTCTTCTGGGCCCAAATTGTTGCCTTTTGACTCATACGAAAACACATTCCACACACACTTATATATTAGATTCGGCTAGTTAGTTGCCCATAAGAATCTGACGGTTACACTGGGAAGTACCAGAGACAGAGGTTTGAAAACCGAGCTCGAGCTCAACATTCTATGTTCCTGCTTAAAGTTCAACTCCTTACACTCTGGGGCAGTTCAAGTGCTGGAGCTAACTGCATTAAGTCAGAATACAGCAAAAGTCCATTAGAAGAAACAACATTACTATGGTGAGTAATTTTTTCTTTTGGTTTGTCCTCAGCCCCCAGGATTTTTTCTGAGTGCCTGCCAGGGGTAGTAGCTGCCCTCCAGTGCCAGGGATTCTGTGTTTTCCACTACCTGGACAATTGGCTCCTAGCAGCCCCATCCAAGGAGTGCCTTCTGCTAACCCTGGAGCACACTTGCCAGTTTTATTTGCTAGGAGCTGACTTTGTACTTCTATCAGATCACAATCCTCTCTGTTGGCATAATCAAATGAAGGATAAAAATTCCAGAATTGCAAAGTGGTACCTGACACTATAGCCATTTAAATTCAAAGTGATGTACAAATCTGGAAAAGAGAATGTCGGGGCTGATTTTCTGTCAATATATGGATTCGGGATGAAGAATTCTGAAGATTGAGAAAAAAAAACAGTGTGTTGGTTTAAACTGCATTATTTGATGTACTGGTTGTTATGGAAAAAGGTATATAGCATATGTGCAGTGGAGATATTACCGTAATCCAGAAGGCAAGTGTAAAGTAAGAACCTGCTCTTTGAGGCAGTCTTTATATTATTACTTGCTGAAGCCCGACTGATCTGAGTGAATGATGGAAGGAAGAACCAGGTCCAACTTAGCAGCAAGAATTTTAGTAAAAATCTTGTACTCAGCATTTAAAGGGGATATTGTTCGATAAGAAGAACACAGTGTAGGATCATTTCCCTCTTTGGGGACTAGAAAAATATGGTCTTCATCAAAGGATGGTGGGATAGAGCCCTCACTAATGAATGAGGAGAAGTCATTTCAGAAGATATGGGGCTAATCATTTCTTAAAGGTTTAAAAAAAAAAAAATCAAGTGGAACCTGCCTTGTTTAGTTCACTTAGAAGCCAGATAAATTAATTTCATCCCGTGCTGCTCTGCCACCAGTGAGTGTCCCCAAGGGAGATTTTTTTTGGCCCGCCCGCACATCCCGGCCCCGAACTCTTATTAAGTGCTCATTAGCTCCGCCCCATATTATCCAAGCCAGCTGTAAGCTTCCCTCTTAAAGAGACCTTTGACTTATTCCTGATATATAACCATCCACCACTTACATTAGGCATTTTCTAATCTTGGCTTCCTTGCTGTATGCCTGCACTCACAGACATGGTTGCACTGATACTTATTCTCCTTCTCCTGACCTTATGTCCCGTTATGGTCGGCAACTTCTCAGCCCTCCTGCCTCATCCGCAAATAGTGACCCCAGCCACCACCCTACCCCACTGTTGAATGCTGCACTGATCTCACCCTCTTGTGGTGCCACCTTCACCGTGGTCATCCACCATACCATAAATCACTGTGCCCATTCTCTCATTATGAACACTTCACCAACATCCATCCGTGTCTTTCTCTCATTTTCATGACCTGTCCCTTCCGTATCTACCCCTCCCCCTTGCAGACACACAAACGACAGTGTCATAGGAGTTGCACCCACCGCTGTAAGGCGCTTGCCATGGCTAGACATCACCTCATGAAACTCATGCTTCTGATCCTCATATGTTTGGGGAATGTGGAAGTAAACCCTGGACCACCTAGCCCTCTCTCTTCCCCCCTAGACTTTGCCTCTTTCTTTGGCCTTAAGCTAATGCTTATAAATGCACACAGCCTGGTCAACAAAATTGACTAACTGCAAGTATTGGCGGCACACACCAACCCTGACCTCATCGTTATAACAGAATCTTGGCTTAAGCACTCCATCGCACACCAAACAATAGCCATCCCTGGCTACAACCTGCACCGCGCAGACAGACCCTCAAGAGGGGGTGGTGTGGTCATCTATTACAAAGTCAGATTCACAGTAACTGATGTTCAGACCACCTCTGTCCCTAAGGAATGCGAACATGTGTCTCTAAATCTCTAAATGTGTCTCAGAAAGAACTGGAAGGGGACAGGATCAGTTGTGTTCCAGGACAGTAGCTGCTGCTGTTGTTTTCACAGGGTTCTTGTGGATTTTACTTGGTAGGTTAGTTCTTTTCTTTCTTACTTCTAAGGGGATAGCAGGGTATTGTTTTGGGGGATGCTGGATGTTTGTAAACTGATTTGGTGGCTGTAAGTGGGGCTCTTTTTGTGGATGTTTCACTGTGTAACAGGCTGCGCTGGTACAGGCCTATTTCTGCTGATTTAAAACCTATTTGGTGGGATTTGCTTGGGCCTGGTTCTTTAGCTGCAGGGCTTGAGGGAGACACAGGGCTGATACACTCTCTTGTCAGGTGTCTCCCAAGACCCACCTCCCCACCCCTCCTCCCAGAAGTCTGCAAATTTATAGGGGAACACCTGCCCTGCAATTGGAGGAAAAGGCTGCTGGTGCAGCTCATGTAGTTCTAGCCACTGGGGGTTGGATTTAAAGGCTGGGAGAGAGGAGCTTAGGGAGTTGTTCATTTCCCTTATAAGTTTAATGTGTTGTACTGCACCTAGTAACAGAGTTACTGGTGTACAGTGGGACTGTCTCTAAGATTAGTGGGTGACCTGATTAGGCAGTAGGGGTATCTTGGACTGGGGGGAACCTGGTGGCTCACCCAAGGAAACCTATTTGGAAGGGGATGGAACCACACATCATTAGGGCCGGCATCTTTGGGAGGGTGGTGGGGTGCACAGGGTGTGGAGCAGCCATGATACTGGACTGGGCTTGGAAGTTTGGTGGTTGCCCAGTGTGCTACCAGCTAGCACAGCTTAGGGAGGAGGTTGCGGGGATGAGGAGAAAGCTGGGGGAAGGGGGGTGGTATGGTTGGGAAGGGGCTGAAATCTCCTACAGGGTTGCACCAAGCACTGGGGTGGGGTATAGGAAAGGAGTGCTGAGAATACTCGGGGTCACATAGGGACCCTGGCAGAGGGGGTCCAAAAGGACACTACCAAGGAAGCAGGCAGGTAACTGGGGACCCTCACAAAGGGGGGACGGAGGGACAACATTCTCAGGGAAGTAGGCAGATGGCCAGTGCTGGACAGAAGGAAGGAAGCAAGGCGGGGAGGTGGATCAGACCTTACACTCAGTAACCGCTTCAATTCTCTTCTTCTGCTGCTCAAGGATGAGGGGGGTGATGTAGCCATGACAGAGGTGGTTAGAGACGGAAAGGGAGTGGGAGTGGGAGGCAGGAGGCAGGGGCCAGATAGCAGGAAGAACGGGGGGGACCTGGAGTGCAGGAGAATGGGGGGAGCAGTGAATCAGGCAGGATGGGCAGGGGAAGAGGGAGGAAAGCGCAAGGAGAAGGACCAGTTGGGAGGAAGGTAAAGAGAAGGACCAGAAGTACAAGGAGGATTCAGTAAAGGGGCTGAGGGTTTAGGCCAGGGAGCACGACGAGCAAGGAGGAACTAAATGGAGACAGGAAGGAAGGGAGGATGAGCCAGGCTAGTTTAGCAGATGGGGGAGAAGGACCAGTTACGAGCAGTGAGGGGGGAGTTAGCAAGGTACAGAAGGATACTCAGGAGGAGGAGAGGCATAGGATTGGAGGGGAGGGGTGGCCATGGTAAATAAGGAGGGGGTGGCATGTGGCACCCAGATAGGGGGAGGAACAAGGAGCCAGCTGGGTGGAGGGGCTGGTAGAAAGGATGAGGGACATGGAGGGGGGAATGGAGGAAAAGGAGTGGTCAGAGTGCTCCTGCTGGGGGATTCTATGATCAGGGGTATCAAATGGGATCGGGAGGGAGAAGCCTGGCCAGTTAGAACAAGATGCTTCCCTGGACTAACAGTGCACAGGGCTAAGCACGAGGTATATCAGCTGGCAAAGGACTGTAGGGGTTTCCCAGACATACTGGTCCACCTGGGTACAAATGACATTGAGGGAAATAGCGAGCTAGAGATACAGGCAAGATTCAGGGAGCTCGCCAGAGTCTGTCATGACATAGGATGCACAGTTTCCTTCTCAGAAATCCTGCCAGTGCCAAGGGCTAGTGGGGAACACAGAAGGAAAATTAGGGAGATAAACCAGTGGCTCAGGGAGTGGTGTGAGGCCAGAGTATGGGTATGGGTTGATGGGGGATTGGGGGGAGACCTGGGATGATAAGGAGCTGTATGCTAGAGATATACTACATCTCAATTTGGAGAGGAGGGGAATCCTTAAGTTGAAAATAGAGGAGTTAATTGGTGAAAAGTGGGGTTTAAACTTGTGAAGGGGGGTGGGATGGGAGAAAAGGCTGTCAAGGGGGTGCCGATAAAGGAGGGATTCTGTCTCCACCCCCCTGGGGACCAGGAGGATTGCAGGAAAAGGCCAACTGGCAAAGTGCAGACCAGGAGAAAACAGAATCCCATGGGAACACGAACAGGGAAATGGAACTATAGGAAGGGTGGAAGGTAGTCTGCTAAATGCCAGGAGCTTGGGCACAAATGCCTGAGCTCCAGGCGATGTTAACTGAGGAGCAGGTGGATGTGGCAGCGGTCACTGAGACTTGGGCCACTGCAAGACATGACTGGGACCTGAACCTGGAGGGTTACACATGTTCAGGAAGGACAGGGGAGGAAGGAGGAGGGTAGCAATGATAGTCAAAAATTGCATTAGCATAGGGGAGTAGAGGAGGGAGGGAACCGTGGAGGCGATTTGGGTCACCTTGATAACAAGGGGGCAGAGAGTAAAAATAGGAGTGGCTGATAGACCCCCTACCCTGGCGGAGGAGCTGGAGGACAGTCTGGTGGCAGATGTTAGGAGACACTGCAGACTGAGCAGAGGAACGGTGGTGGTGTTAGGGGACTTAAACATGTCAGGAACAGACTGGGAGACTATGACATCCTCTGTGACCAGGGAACAGAGGTTGTTGGATATCTTTCAAGACGCGTTCCTAGCTCAGCAGGTGAGGGAACCGACCAGGGAGGCACGGGTACTGGATGTGGTCCTGGCAGACAGTGACCAGATTGGGGGCCTGGAGGTAAGGGACCCATTGGCGGGGAGTGACCATGCCACGGTCTGGTTCTGCCTGGACCTAGGAGGGGTAGAAGGCTGCACAAAGACGGAAGTAACTGACTTCAGGGGGTGGATTTTAAGGAAATGGGAAGGATCCTTAAGGAGCATTTGGATGGGATTGGGTCAGACATGGACGCTGATAGTAGGTGGGAAATCATCAGGAGAGGGGTGCAGGATGCTACCAGCACCTGTGCAAGAGTAAGACGAAAATGCGGTAGGGCCCAAAAACCCTGTTGGTGGACCAGGGAGGTCCAGGAGGTGGTGCGGGGAAAGAAAGCAGCCTATAAGAAATTCAAGTGCTCAAGGAGTGAAGGGATCGAGGGAGTACGAGCTGATGGCTAGAAGGGCCACTAGAGTGGTGAGGGTGGCTAAGGCAAGGAAGGAGCAGAACCTGGCCAGGGAAATTAGGAGAGGAAAAGGGTTCTTTAGGTACATTGGGGAAAGACGAAGGGTGAAGGGCAGATTAGCAGGATTAAATCAGGGAGAGATGGGCACAAGACCCGGGGAGCAGGCTGAGGTACTAAATGAGTACTTCACCCTCAGTTTTCACCGGGAAAATGGGATGCTGCATCATACATGGGAGGAGACAGAGATAATGAGGAGGGGGACCCTTACCGATCGGCAGGTCTGGGGAGAGGAGAGGCATCACTGGCAGGTGGGGGGAGGGTTAAGCAGGGAGAAGAGGTACCAGAAGTGGAAATCACAGCAGAGAGTGAGGGAAGCCCTCAGCCCCTTAAGACGAGAAAGCACCCGGGCCGGATAAATTACATCCTAGAGTGCTG
This sequence comes from Neoceratodus forsteri, assembly GCA_016271365.2. Classification (NCBI taxonomy): domain Eukaryota; kingdom Metazoa; phylum Chordata; order Ceratodontiformes; family Ceratodontidae; genus Neoceratodus; species Neoceratodus forsteri. Next base: position 199,273,417 of record CM028132.1, on the reverse strand, counting down.
AAGGAACTTGCAGATGTCCTGGCGAGACCCCAGGCAGAGCTTTTCACCATCTCTCTGAGGACAGAGTGGGTGCCCCAAGACTGGAAGGTGGCGATGCAGTGCCCATATCCACAAGGGGATCAGGAGGTAGGGAACTACAGGCCTGTCCAGCCTGACATTGGTGGTGGGGCAAGGTGATGGAGGGCATTGTCAAGGAGAGGCTGGGGATTCTGGATAAGTCAGGGTGCCTGGACGATAGACAGCATGGATTCATCCGGGAAATCGTGTCAGACAAACCTGGTGGAGTTCTATGACTGGGTGACAAGTGCCTTGGACCTGGGTAGACCAGTGGATGTCCTCTTTCTAGACTTCAGCAAGGCATTTGACTCTGTTCCTCACGTGGCCTGTTGGATAAGCTTAGAGAAATGGGGTGGGAAACCAGATGATCAGATGGATAGGCAATTGGCTCAGGACCGGACCCAGAGGGTCGGATTGGTGGGATAGTCTCATCCCCAAGGAGGTCATAGTGGGGGTCCCACAGGATCAGTCCTTGGGCCCCTTCTGTTCAACGCCTACCTATCTGACATAAGGACAGGAATCAGGAGTGAGATGAGTCTTTGCAGATGACTCAGAACTGGGGCGGTGGTGGATGGGGAGAAGGGAGGTGGCCTGCAGGGGACCTGGAGGCTCTGGAAAGATGGTCTAGAAAGTGGAGCTGAGGTTCAATGCAGGGAATGCAAGGTACTCCACCTGGGGGCCAGAAACCCAGGCCAAGTGTACACCCTGGGGAATACTACAAGTCTCAATGGCTGAGAGGGACCTGGGGGTGGTGGTGGATGTCAAGATGAACAACTCTGAGACTTGTAGGAGAGGAGCAGCAGCCAAGGCCAACAGGATGCTGGGATGCATCGCTAAGGGGATCACCTCCAGAGGGAGGGAAGTGATATTCCCTCTGTATAACTGCTTGGTGAGGCTCGCACCTGGAGTACTGCGTGCAGTTTGGAGGCCACACTAAAGAGGGACATTAACCTCCTGGAGAGGGTCCAGAGGAGGCAACCAAAATGATTTGGGGCTTGGGGACAGGACCTATGAGGAGAGGCTCAAAGAGCTAAATATGTACACATTGAAAGAGAGAAGGGACCGGGGGGACATGATAGAGGTCTTCAGGTACATGAAGAGGGTAAATAGGGGAGGAACAGTCAGGGTGCTTCGAAGGAAGGAGGAGGGGGCCACTAGAGGCATGGGTGGAAGCTGGAGGGGGGAAGATTCAGGGGAGAAAGGAGGAGGTGCTACTTCACTGAGAGGGTGGTGGAGCCATGGAATGCACTACCTAGGGGGCTGGTGGAGGCAGAGACAGTGGAGGGTTCAAGAGGGGTGGACAGGCAGGAGAAGGGTTCTGGAAGCAAAATCCAATGCAGCAAGAATATCCGGAACTGGGAAGGGAGAAGCCAGAGAAGGCGAGGGGGACAGCAAGGTCAGCACCCAGGGTGGGGGCTGACCAAACGAGCAGACACGAAAGACCGTTAGGCCTATTCTGCTGGCATTTTAGTATGTTAGTAAAACTCCATCTCACATCCTCTGAAATCCTACATATTATCAGATGCTGCAGGCCCCCCTCCAGGGGCAATACTGTCATCAGCATCCTCTAATCTTTGCTCACCGCAGGGAGCACCGAGACCATCGTACTTGGCGATCTTAACCTCGACTGGTTAACACCTAAATCCAGCTCCTTAAAGGAACTCTGCAATGAACTTGGCTTTTCCCAACTTATCTCGGAACCTACCAGAAAAAAATCTTAAAAACTACGACAGCTCCAACCTTGATATTATTCTCTCTAATCACCCACACAAAATCCAGCACACTGCAGTGTTACATAACGACCTGAGTGACCACGGCATAGTTGTCTGTACCAGCGCCATTGTGAGATGCCCTTCCCCCACCAAATACATAACCAAGAGCAGCTTCCATAAGTTTGATGCTTGCCACTACCTAAATGACTTAAAGATGATCAATTGGGGTTGCCTTTACCTCACCAAATCTGTGGACGAGGCCGTATCAACCCTCCGTTCCCATCTCCTACGCCTTGCTGACAAGCATGCCCCCCCATCAGAATCAGAGCTTGCAAACTCTCCCGCACCTCTGGTTCACCCCTGCCTTGAGAGCTGCACTCACAGCCTATGATAAACTGTGGGCACAAGCCAGGTGTACTAAATCCCAGTCTGACTGACAGGCTTTCAGAGCTTAAAGAAATGCCTGCGTCAAACTTATCCGCACTACCAAATCCAGTTATTACATCAACTCCCTCAAACAGGGCAGGTTGAATTCAGTCAAAATCTGGTGCACCCTAAAAACCATAGAAGGGAGGAAAGCATCCCCCTCTGTGCCTCCCAAGATCATGGACAATGGAGTTGCTCTTGAAGATAGTAATACCATTTTGGAGAGAATAACTCCCATTTCGCCACTGCTGTGCTTGCCTTTGACTCCTCCCCCTATGCAGCACATCCCCGCCTTCCGCCGCACACCACCAGTGGGGCGGCTCTTCTGCACCCCCCACCACACCCCTTTCGGCTGCTTCCCGTCACAAACAAGTCGAAGACCTCCTCCTCCTCAGTCTCGACACCAAGAAGGGCTGTGGTTTTGATGGGATTGACCCCTTCTTTCTAAAAATTGGCCACTACTATCTTACCGCACTCATCCTCCACATCTTTAACTTATTTATCTCTACAGCCACTGTCCCATCCTGCTGGTAATCAGCCCACGTTCTGCCACTCTTTAAATCCGGAGACCCCTCCAATCGCACAACTGTAGACCTATTTCTATCCTCCCCATGCTCTCCAAAATTCTCAAAAAGCTTGTTCTTCACCAGCTGGAAGACCACATCAAAGCACACTCTCTTCTCAATCCTGCTCAGTTGGGATTTAGATGCAACCACAGCACTGTATCCACCCTTGGTAATGTCACTAATGATTGGTTCTCTGCTTGGGATTCTAAACAAGTTACCAGTGTGGTTTTCCTTGACCTAAGCAAAGCATTCGATACGGTTGACCATAACCTATCCCTACTTAGCCTCTCCAATCTTGGTGCTGCTACCTCCACTCTCCACTGGTTCTCCAGCTACATTACCGGGCGTGTACAACTAGTTAAAGTGGATGGTCTGCTATCCAACCCCTTTCCATAACTAGAGGTGTCCCCCAAGGGTCCATCCTTGGCCCTATTCTCTTCTCTGTCTACATCAATAACCTCAACACTAATATCAGCAACTCCAAACTCCACTTCTTTGCAGATGACATGGTACTGTACTCATCCAAGCCTACCCTCACCGAAGTCTACAAGGAACTTCAGTCAGATTTCCTGCACCTCGAACGTACCCTCCTCAGTTCCAAACTCCTACTAAATGCTAAAAAAACTAAGACAGTGTTCTTCTGCCACAACAGTAGTCACCCCACAGGCGGAGCCAACACTGGCTGTACTAGATCACAACGTCCCTAGGTGAACCTCTAGAAGCTGTCGACAAATTCAGATACTTAGGAGTTTGGATCGTCAGCAAACTTTCATTCAAATTCAGTGCACACACTGACTGCCTCTCTGCCAAACTAAAAGCCAGGTTAGGTTTCTTTTTCGGACACAAGGTGCTCTTCCCTACAGAGGTCAGACTTGGACTCACCCAAACAACTTTCCTCCCACTCCTTGACTATGGGGACATCATATATAACACCGCATCGGTGACCAACCTGCGCGGGCTCGATGTCCTCTTCCATTGTGCCCTTCGCTTTATTACAAATGCTCCCCCAAGGACTCTCCACTGTGACTTATACTCTCTCGCTGGAATGACATCCCTTGCTACCAGAAGACTGCTCCACCTTGGCACCTGGACTCTCAAAGCGCTACACAACAAACTTCCAACTTACGTATCGTCTCTACTCAGCGTTTCACATTGCGCTTACTCCCTCAGGAAATCAGACTATCTGCTCCTGGATGTCCCTAGAACTCGAAGCTCCTTTGGTAGAGGAGCCATTTTGTACTCCCTCTCTGTGGCTTGGAACCGCATTCAATCAGTTCTCAAACGCACTGGTGTGGTCAACATTAGTTTCTTCAGATAACTCGCTACAAGGCTTCTCACAGTCATTTGCAACTGTCAGAGGGTCTAGCCCTCATGCCTCCCTCATCCCCTCCTACCTTTCTGCTCCCTTTCTTTTCTTCCCCCAACACATTAGTTAGCTACCCCAGTCCTCCACCTCTTCCTGTTCTCTCCAACGCTTCATCCACCCCCTCTCATGACTATTACAAACACTCTTAGCTAATTTTAGTGACTTATGCATCTCCTTTGCATTATTTGTACCCTTTTATTTATCTATGCCTGTTTATTTACTTCTCGCTTGCCTGTCTTTGTTTGTACCTTTCACCATGTATGACTATTATTATTACTGCTATTGTGTAAAAGGATCTCCTTGTGAAGGAGCTTGCTCAATGGAGCTTTCCCACAATAAACTTTGAAGCTTGAAACTTGAAACAGTGCTTAGCCCATCTGGGATATTGATATTAGTTATGGTTACCTTCACCATCTTTAATTTCCATAATGATTCTATCAGCTTTCTCTTTCTGAAGCATATGGGCTAACAATTTACCAGTGTTTTGCCTAGAGCATAATGTTTTGCTCTAGTATACATTATAAGCCTCTCAGTTTTTTCATTCGTTAACTCATTTTATGTGTATTTTAAGTTTTCCAAATTTGAAGGTGAAAATAGTAACTTGTTCTCATATGTTCTTCTCATGCTAATCTAATTGCTGTTTCAAGCTCAGGTATTTGTAGCTGTTGATGTTTTTTTTTTTCTTTATTGTATATAAAGTTCTCAAGCTTCTTAAGAAGGCTGTGTAAGTATCCCATATTCTACCTACATTAATTTCATCTGTTGAAATAATCTGGAAAAAAAAGACTTTAGTCTCCCCATCCACCAATTGTAAAAATTGCTTACCTAAAAGAGGATCAAAATGCCACATTAGGGTAGGCCTAGTGGTGTCTCTGGATGCGAAGGTCATTGACAGGGGGGCGTGGTCAGATAATACTGTAGATCCATATTCTGTGGTGCTGATGTCTTGCAATAGTGATTAGTAACTAGAAACATATTGATTTTTGAGTAAGATTTAAATCTCAGAGAATAACAGGAGAATTGTTTTTTGAATGGGTTTCTAAAATGCCATGATCAGTCAAGGCTAAATCCTCCATCTTTAACGTAAGAGTGCTCGATGCCTGGTTGATAGTATGTGTATGAGAGGACGTGTCCAAACTAGGATCTAAAATAGTATTTAAGTCCCCACATATTAGGTAAGGTTGTAGAAATTGTACTATTTTATCGAATATTTCAGTAAAAAAGGTTGTTTGTTGCTTGGTGCATAAGCAGAAGCTAATGTAAAAGATCCATTGTTATACAATACTTGAATGATAACCTATCTGCCATTATTGTCCTACTAACTTTCATGTTCTTGTGTTTTTTTAATCATAACTGAAGTACCAGCCATCGCCGAGTTAAGCAGAGAGTGATATCTATAGGCTCTCCATATTTGATTAATCTTTACGACCTCAGTTTGTAACACGTGAGTTTCTTAAAGAATAAATATGTCATGACGGGATTGCTGGGCAAATGTGAATATTCTCTTCCTTTTAACAGGGTTACTAAAACCATTAATGTTCCATGATACTATATTTAACCCTGCCATATGCCTGCACAGTAAAATTATGCCAGGTAGGTCAGTCTCTTCCCCTGTCTTTAATGCATTTTCCAATAATGCCTGTGGACTTAGAAATTCAAAAAAACACACTAGATACATTTACGACTCTATACCTCTTAATCTGAAACACTGTCGTGTCCCCTTTTTAACATTAGAAACAATCCCATGACCAACACAGAGAACACCCATAACTAACCCCTCCACCTACCCCATCCCATAGTAGGTGGCAACATAAGAAAAAAAAAAAACTTTCATGCGCTGCCCTAATCCCCACATTAACCTGATGCTAGCCAGCCTACTAATTAGGAGCTAAACAGTCAGCGCACCCCCCCAAACTCCCTCAGAACAATAAATCCAGTATTGTAACTGCAGCATTCCTCCTCCTCTTTCCCTTCTCCCTTTGCCCCGAGATATATATATATATATTTTTTTTAACTTTATTTCTTTATCTCCGCCTTCCTACTCTCGGAGCCCTCTCCTTCCTTCCTCTCAACCTCCGTTTCCACTTCGGGGGGATCTGCCCCTAGAGTGCCTCCTTCTCTCCCCTGCACAGTGGGGTCTGTCCCTCTTCTGGTGGTCCTGGATGGTTCCGAGAGGCTATCATCTAGGGCTTACCGAGAGGTGTTTTCCCTTTTTCTCCCTGGTTTCCCCTACCCTCTGGGACGTTGAGCGCTAGGACGTACATCCCGAGTGGTGGCGTGCAGACGCACGCCAGACCTCTCATGTGCTGTCGACATCCTCTCTCCCGACTCGATAAACGGGAGCCGCCTCATCCCTTTCAATTGTCGGTGCTGCACCACATGGCGGGGATGTAGAACACAGATGCTTCTTGGTTCTCACCCCTGAGGGAGGAGAGCATCCATTGGGACGCCGATCCTCCTCCCCTGCCGACCCCCGCCACCGAAGTTCGCTCCTAATCTGGGTCATGAGCGAGGTGCCCCGAGATATCTTAAACAAAAATCCGAGAAAACACTTTGCAGATTAATATTTCTTAGCACATTACAACATAATTCATTAACTGACTATATACGTATTATGTATTAGTAGAAGGCTCCACATCACCTTAATACATTGTAGGAGCCTGGTTAGTTATTGATAGTTGGTTAAGTTCTGGTTAACCTTCCATACTGTAGAGTCTTTACCCTCCTCCCTTGGGTTCATGAAGGGCTCAGCATCTTTAATCTCAGCCTCCAAACTTGGTACATCTAAAGTTTTGATTGAAATCCCTGCGGTGTATGATGTTGCATTTGACTTTGGACGTTGTTGTGTTACCACTCCCAAGCCAAGTAATTCTTTCACAACAACACAAGCTTTCAGTAAATCTTCAAATAAATAACTAGATCCCTTGTGGAATATATTAAGCCTATTTGGTAGTAAGTGCCGAAACTTAATTTTGTTTTCCCGTAATAGAATTTTTATAAAACATTTTATATACATACACTCACACATCAGGACCTAAATCAGGAGAACACTGAAATCTTACTTCAAGAGGGCTCTTGCAGTAGGTATTCACATATAGGACTAAGCAGCCAGGTGTCAGGACCCCACGGAAAACTTCTAGTTAGCAGTCTTTGGTGGGGGGACCGCCCCCACGTCAGGTGACTGGCGTCAAGCGACGTCGGTATAGAGGGACGGTCCCCCATGCCCGCCTTCCAGTTCTTTCCCGCCGTCAGCTTGTGAAAGTTCCTCACAGTAGAACAGCGCTCGTCAGTTCGTTTGTCGGTCCTAAAGTTTCCAACTTTTTTTTACCTTTTTTCTCGATTTATTACATTTTCTCACAATATCTGCTGTGTATATGGTCCCCAACGCCCTCTGAATCGCATAAAAACAAGTGCAACTCATGTGGTTCCCAGCTTCCACACAAGGACGTGGCCACTTCGGTGCCTCTTCTGTCTAGGCCCCGACTACCCCATGGAGAAGTGCCAGCACTGCCAGAAGTTAAACTCTGCTACCCACAAGAGAAGGCAGCAGTCCCTGGAAGCCCATCTCCTCAAGAAGAAAATGGCCTCCATGGAAAAAGAGTTAAAGAAGCTTAGGCAGGCGTCCACTTCCCCCCAAAGGCCACAAAAATAAGCGTGACAAGGAGAAGCACCAGGAGCGGGAGTCTTCTTCCACAGCAGCTGTGACTTCAACTGGACTCATGGCCCTTAAGGTAACATCCCCTCTGGAGGATTGATCCTCGATGGCCGTCTTGGTGGCTACCAAGAAGGCATCACCCCTCATGTCGGGCTCAAGCCCTTCGGGAGCCTCCGGGGCAAAGGAGACCTCTGCTCCCGTTAAGGCTGCTCCCCTTCGCGGCCTTCCGGTCTGAGTGGGTCTGGTAAGTCGGACGTCTGTTCCTCCGATGTCCGTCCGGACAGGGCTGCTAAGCCGCTCACCTCTTTGGGTGATTGCCCAGCCCAATCCCTCCCAAAAAGGCTGCCACTCCTTCGCGGCCTTCCTCGGACAGGGAGTCCTATAAGTCAGATGCCGGCTCCTCCAGTGTCCGCCCGTACACTGCCAATAAGATGTCCGCCAGCCCCTCTGATGACCACCCGGTCAACCAGCCTGTGCCAGACCCTTTTGTCACGTTTGACGCCCCAGGCTCTCTGCAACGGATAACCTTGTTGCCTACTGAGGTCCCTGCATCCCCTTGGTTTACACCTGGGGATTTCAACCCTCCTTCCCTGGTTGAGACCGACATCCTTAGGACGCTGCCATCAGGGTTCCCCCTTCCTATGCCGGACCCTCTAATGCTGGTTCCTCAGACTCCGGCTGACCCGACGCCACCCTCTGGCGTCCCTTTGCCCAATGGAAGACCCGTTCCTCCATCAGGACCGTCTGACCCTCTCGACAGTATACCTACACCAGGCCAGACGCCCGCGTGGCCGATGCTTCCTCCATCCAGCCCGCCAGCAGGGCCTTTGTCAGGTCCTTCTGCTCCATCAGAGCCCCTGGCACCAGGGTACTCGGACACCACAATACCCGGTGCCGCAGCACGTGGCCCCTCAGTATCCAACGCCGCAGTACCCGACACTGGGCTTCCCGCTGTCGGGCTGCGGATACTCCTTTAACGGGTACCCACACTACCCGTATCCCCCACCTCCTCCACCTCAGTTAACCACTCCACAGCCACCGGCAGATCTGAAGGAGACCTTGACCTCCTGGTGGGCTGAGGCCAGGGCTCAGATCACCAAGGAGGTTGAGAGTCATCTCCCCATGTCAGTCCCTACACTGGACCCCCTATGTCAGAGATGCGAGACTCCATCCCCCTTTACCCGACGCCAGAGGAGAACCTTCTGGCACCTGAGGCGGGAAGGACATGCGTCCTCAGGAATTCCCCAGTAGGGTCGTTCCTCCCCCTCCCAGGGAGGAGGAGTCTTCTTCCACCTCAGAGACATCTGACTCAGACTCGGAGTCTGACCACTCTGATCATTGAGACGAGCCCCATACGCCAGAACACCCTAGGCAGAGAGACCCTCCGAAGTCCCCTCCGGAGGACTCTTCCTTTCTGGAGCTCTTAAGGAAGATCCAGGAAACACGCCAGTGGCAATCAGTGGGGCCAGACCCACAGTGTAAGAAACTTGCTGCTCATTTGGATCTGCCCGAGACCGCTCCCACACTGATTCCACCCTGGATAGAGCCTCATGCCGATCTTGTTTCCACCATCTGGAAACAACCTTCCGCGCTAGCCCCCCTTCCGAGGAAGGTGGATAGGCTGTACCAGGCACTGGAGGGTATAGACTTTATCATTCTTCACCCCAAGGTGGATTCGGTTTTCATCGGTGCCACCCATGGTCGCTGTACCAACCCTAAACATCTAAGCTCATCCCCATCTGACAAGGAATCCCGGCTTCTGGATCAGTACCGGAAGAAGATCTATTCCTCTTCAACCCTAGGCATCAGGGCTCTCAATTACGTCGGCCATATGGGGGATTTCCAGAAGTCTGTCTTTAGCCAGGTGGAATCCAAGTTGGTCTCCCTACCTGATTCGCAAACTAAGCAGGAACTGGGAGACCTAGTCCATTCCACTCGTTTGGCCTGTTGGCTCATGCTTCGTGCCCACTTACAATGCAGTGGACACAGCTGGTAGGAGTTAGGCTTTCGCCATGGGCTTACGGCGTCATGCCTGGCTCCGTGTGTCAGGATTGGTTCCTGAGGTACAGTCCGCTATACAGAGTGCTCCCTTCAGGGGTTCGGTGCTGTTCAGGGGTGATGTGAAGGACATCATAACCAAACTGCAAGAGAAGTGCACTGCACTAAAGTCTGTCCAGACTTTGTACACACCTCCTCAGGGGCAGCGACGTCCTTTTCATCATCAAACTTGACAAAAACAAAGCCTCAAGGAAAGCGCGCCAACAAATGCCGGGCCCCTCCAGCAACCAAGACTTCCCCCCAGCAAAATGTCTGCAGGAGCCTTGGCTGCTGCGCTGCCCTACGCATCCTGCCTCTCCCTCTGGCCATTCCAGAGGAACTGATAGTGGGGAGATTCTCCTCCCATTTACTGGGTTGGGAGAGGATAACATCAGACGCTTGGGTGCTCAAGCTCATATCAGCCAGACACTCAATAGAGTTTCTGCAGAAACCTCCCTCAACCCCCCACCCCACCACAGTCATCTTACTCCCTGCAACATCTTCCTCTGGTTCAAGAGGAAATGTTATCCCTTCTGTCGAAGGTGGCGATAGAGCCAGTCTCCACTCACCTTTGGGGGATGGGTTACTATTCCTATTTCTTTCTAGTTCCAAAGAAGATGGGAGATTTGAGGCCAGTCCTAGACCTCCACTCCCTGAACATGTTCATGGCGTACAAATATTTCAGAATGCTCTCCTTGTAGAGCCTTCTACCGTTACTCCAGCTGGGACAGTGGCTATGCGCTCTGGACATGCAGGATGCGTACCTGCACATCCCCATATGCCCTTCCCACTGTAAATACCTCTGTTTTTGTTTTCAGGGGGACCACTACCAATTCAAGGCCCTCCCATTTGGTCTTTCCTCGGCTCCCGGAGTGTTTACCAAATGCCTGTTGGTGGTAGCAGCCCACCTGCATACCCAGGGTGTGCAAGTATTCCCCTACCTTGACGATTGGCTCCTGGTGGCCCCATCCAGGGAGGAACTCCTGCACTCCCTTTCCCTTACCCTACAGGTTTTTACCAGCCTGGGTATCACCGTCAGCCAGGCCAAGTCCCACTTGGTCCTTTGCCAATGCCTCCAATTTATAGGGGCGCTACTGGGCATGACCACAGGCAAAGCCTTTTTGCCTCCAGATAGGGTCGAGACCCTTCAGCTTCAGGCGTGCCTTCTGTCTGGTCGCAGGCGGGTCGGAGCCGGATCAGTCCTCTGCCTCCTCGAGCTAATGGCGGCTGCCATTCCGACAGTCCTGTTCGCTCGGCTCCATATGAGAATCTCTCAGTGGACGCTTCGGTCGCATTGGGACCAGACCATGGACGATCTAGACCAAGAGGTACTGGTGTCGGATCCCATGACCAGGGACTTGCACTGGTGGATGGTTCAGGAGAACCGGTGTCTGGAATTCCTTTCTGCATCGCTCCTCCTTCCTAGACGTTGACAACAGGTGCGTCAGGGAAGGGCTGGGGTGCCCACCTAGGGTCTCACAAGACTCAGGGCAGCTAGTCCAGATTCGAGCAAAATCTGCACATAAATGTGCTCAAACTGAGGGCAGTCCTTTATGCCCTACAGGCTCTTCTTCCCTTCATTCTCCCCGGTCATCTTATCCAATCAGACAAAATGTGTGTAGTCTGTTACCTCAACAAACAGGGAGGAACATGCTCCTATCTCCTGTGCTGGGAGGTGATGAGACTCTGGTATTGGGCAGCCCAGCACCAACTTCACTTGACCTCAGTTCACATTCTGGGAGTGGAAAACACCCTGGCAGACAAATTCAGCAGGTCCTCAGCCAGGTCTCACGAATGGGAGCTAGATCAGCAGGTCGTAAATGAAATTTTTTGGTAGTGGGGGACACCTCAGGTAGACCTCTTTGCCTCCCCCAAAATGCAAAACTTCCCGCCTTCTGCGCACTTGCTCCAGGGTGAGACGCTTTCTGGCAGGACACTGTGTCTCGCTCTTGGAAGGACAGATTTGTTTATGCCTTCCCTCCCATTCCTTTGATTCCGAGGGTCCTGAACAAATTCAGATCAGAAGGGGCGCAAATGATGCTAATCGCCCCCTTCTGGCCCAGGCATGTTTGGTTCTCTATTCTGCAACAGTTTTCAGAGGAACCGCCTCTTCTTCTGTCTCAGCAATTGTCCCAGGATCAGGGGACCCTTGTTCACCCAGGCCTCAAATACCTTCATCTCCATGCGTGGCTCCTGCAGACATAGCTTTAGCCCACTTTGGAGTCTCTCCTTTAGTAGCGGACATTTTGGTAGAGGTGAGGAAGCCTTCCACCAGGTCCACCTACGCCGTGAAGTGGAAACGATTTTCCATCTGGGCAAGCTCTAAAGACTTAGAGCCTTTCTCATGCCTGGTCAACAAAGTCCTGGACTACGTGCATCACCTCTTCGACCTGGGTCTCAGCCATTCCTCGTTAAAGGTTCATATGGCAGCTATCTCACCCTACCATATTTATATTCCCTTCGGAGATGGGACCTTTGCACAGTTGGAAGTCTCTAAGACTTTTCTCAGAGGGGTTCTCCACTTGAGACCCCCTATTCACATTCCTTCCCCTCCATGGGATTTGAATTTCATCTTGGAGAAGCTCACACTGCCTCCCTTCGAGCCCACAGCAGAAGCAGATTTAAAGTTCCTCTCTTATAAGACGCTTTTCCTAGTGGCCATCACTTCTGCTCGGTGCATTTCTGAGCTGCAGGCCTTGATGTGTAAAATCCCATATTTGATTTTCCACAAGGAATGGATGGCTCTACACACCAACCCTCGGTTTCTCCCTAAGGTGGTGGCTGAAGCTACGTGGAATCAATCTATTGAGCTACCTGCTTTCTTAATGCAACACTCCAATGAAGGGGAGTACCTCTTACACACTTTGGATGTTCACAGAATCCTGAGATACTACACCAATCGGACTAAGGATCTCAGGAAGACTGATCAGCTCTTTGTCTCTTTCACTCACAAAATGGGAAGGCAATGCTGTTTCTGAGCAATGCCTCTCTAAATGGGTGGCAAATTGCATCACTTTCTGTTATGACAAGTACAACAAGACCCTTCCAGATCAAGTCAGAGGTCACTTCACCAGAGGAGTAGCTGCCTCTGCTGCTTGTTTCAAGAATGTGTCAGCGGCAGACATCTATGCAGCTGCAACTTGGACTTCTGTCCATACCTCCATGAAACATTACAGTTTGTACAGCGCCTCTCTCCGTAGAGCAGGCTTCGGGTTGGGTGTCCTACAAGGTCTCCTCTCTTGAGACCTGTTCAGCCCTGAGGTTTTGTTATGGATGATAATCCTCCTCCCGAGTGTTTTTCCTTGTTCCAGACTGCTTGGGACTTAGTCCTATATGTGAATACCTGCAAGAGCCCTCTCGGTAAGATAGTACAGTTACATAAGAACTTACCGTAACAGTAGATCTTGAGAGAAGCTGCTACAGTGAAATGCTGCTCCGCCCCTTTCCCCTAAGTTTCTTTGCTTCATTTCCATGGGGAAATTGTCTCTTCACTCTCGCTCTTTCCTCTTTGGCAGGAAAGAACTGGAAGGCAGGTGGGGGACTGTCTTTATACCGACGTCGCTTGACGCCGGTCACCTGACATGGGGGCGGTCCCCTGCCAGAGACTGCTAGTTAGAAGTTTTCTGTGGGGTTCTGATGCCTGGTGGCTTAGTCCTATATGTGAATACCTACTGCAAGAGCCTCTCTCGAAGATCTACTGTTACGGTAAGTTCTTGCGTAACTGTACTTTTTTTTTTATTTTGATAGAATAACTCAGATTGCCTGGCAGAGAAATACATTTCTTCCCTGTCTTGAAATCTTAAGCATCTTGTGTATACGACTCTTGGGTATTTTTGATTAGAAAGTGTTTGTCTTGCCGGCGTTCTGTGAGCACGCTCAGTTTAAATTTTATTTACGTTCAGATTGTGGCCCCAAACTTTCCTTAAGCCACCTTTCAACAAATACCAAATATCCAAGACTTCGGAGCCCCAGGCAACCCCAGGATTTTAATTATTCCTGTCGGCATGCCAGTCTGTCACCAGTTTTAGCTTGCATCTCTGATAATAGCTAGTCAGTTTTAATTTTATTGTCCATCTTCTGCAGATAATCTTTGACATAAGATAGCCTTTATTCAGTCTCTTCATTTCTTTGATGCAACAAGTTTAATTCATGATGTATGCTAGCTAAATCAGTGGTAAAAAAAAATCACAATTATTGTGCATGTCTTTAAATTCCTCTTTGATGTAGCTCAGAATAGTTACTAACATATCTTGCTTCTCTTGTTTTTCTGGATGACTATTTGGTAAATGGTCAATCTTCTGGGTACCGGTATCAGGACATAACATTATGGGCAGCTCTTTATTGTGATATTTGTTTTTCTGTAGTAAAAAGGTCCAAGGCTTCATTCCTAGTTAATGAGGTACTGTTTCTACATATCTCACGGTTAGTTAACTTTTCCATTGTACCCAGTAAGTGAGATTATAGTTCCGAACTCAGCTTGGTAGCAACATTAGCACCATTTACTGAATTTTTTTTTTTTTAAGCTTCAGAGTTCTTTTCGTCAAAGCTCTGTATAGAATCATGAAACTCGTCTGATTCTTCTGTTAATTCAGCCTCTATCTCCAGAATACAGACAGTGCATCTGTTGTTAAAAGATATTTTGTTATAAAAAAATTTTTTTTTGAGGTAAATCACCTTGTGGTTTGGAAACAGTAGCAACCCCTGTCAAGCAGTCATGCTCAGTGTCACAAGTCCACTCCCGTGGGGTGGGATTTCCCTCTCTCTGCATCACAGCGAATCCCTCTTGTGACAGGGAGGAATGGGGTCAGAGATGCCCTTTCTCCATGTGAGGGGATACAAATACAGTCTCCAGTCTGTGTTCCTGGGGGAGAAACCTTTCAGCCACTGCACCACAAACCAGAAAGCCACAGGCGTGTATAGGCTTTGGGGGGCCCTATACACCCGATTATGTGTCTTTTCCCGGAAATGCAGCGCTCAATTCAAATCCCACCACAGGCTCCACTTGAGACTCTTCGTATTTCCTCCCCTCCTTTCGTCACGAAGTCCCCAATGGTACTTCACTCTGGTAGCTTTTAGCCTTAAAACAGTCACACAGGCGTGGTATCATTTGAACAACTTTTACCCAAGCAGCCACACACACAAACATAGGCAGAATTATTTTTTAAAATAAGCCAAAGGCTTCACTAGTTAAATTATTAAGAAAACAGTAAATAACAAAAAGACAAAATAATTTGGAGATTGGTTACAGGATATTGGGGAAAAAAAAAAGGAAAGTATACAAAAGAAACCTACGCATTAAACTCTGAGGTTAAAAGTCTACCTTGAGTCCTTAGTTAGAATTTTGAAGTCAGTGTTAGTGGCTCAGTAGGTAGCACAATCACCTCTGAGGCCAGGAGATCAGAGGGCTGTGGGTTCAGTTCCCACATCTGGCACTTGGGTTAATATCCCAATACTGACACTGTAAGTGCAGCATGAGAGGGGTGCTGCACTTCTGAAGTGCTGTCTTTTGGATGAGATATTAAACCGAGGTCCCATTTGCCTGGATTGGTGGTAGTTCAGATGGGTGTTAAATATCCCATGGCACTTATCGAAAAGAATAGGGGAGATTTTTTATTGAAATACATCAGAAACACATCAAAGATAATCCAAACCAACAATGATACATGTTTATCAAAAGGAAAAAAAAAAACAGAAAAAGAAATTTGCAAAGCTCAAAACAAATTCAGATCAAATTATGCAAATAATCTCTTATTTATATTTAATAAAAAAAGTGAAACCCTTCCACCATTGTAGTACCTGACGTGCAGAGTGTTTTAAGCAATCAGATTTATAAATATCTTGAAGTTCTTTACAAACTAATATGCTCAAACATTCAAAAGACATCCTGTTCTGATATAGCACCCATTGGCAACGAGCCTGCCACAGATAAAATCTAAGGCAGCAGAAAAACACTATTAAAGTGTCTGGTTGGAACTGAGATAATCCTGGTCCATATTTCCCCACCACCAGTATATCATATGTCAGAAAATGGAGCCAATTTAATTTCCATTTGATTGCTAAATAATTCCATAAAGCAACTGTATAAGAACAGTGTAATAAGAAATGCTCCATAGTTTCCATCTGCTCTATACATTCCTTATAGGGAGAGTTTCGTTCTGTAATGCTTTTATGTTTAGTGTTACCACTTGAACGAATATTTCTGCTCAGTAATCACAAAAGAGGAGGGGGGAAGTGCCTAATCCAATTAACAGAAGCACTCTTGATAGGGGGGTCGATCCCAGTCCTTTCACAGAAGAAAGGGTTCTGCAAGAACTCCTAAAACTGAAGGTGGACAAAGCAATGGGTCCTGATGGAATTCACCCCAGAATTCTAAAAGAATTAAGGCAGGAACTAGTGAAACCACTGGCTACTCTTTTAATAAATCATGGGAGGATGGTGTGGCACCCGAGGACTGGAGGAAGGCGGATGTGATTCCCCTTCACAAAAGTGGGACCAAAACAGAGGCAGGAAACTACAGACCTGTCAGTCTGACCTCTGTTGTAGGGAAAGTGATGGAGTCACTTCTGAAGGAAAGAATAGTTGAGTACCTAGAGGTCAGTGGAGCACAGGATCCAAGGCAGCATGGGTTCACAGCGGGAAGGTCATGTCAGACGAATCTAATAGATTTCTTTGACTGGGTGACCAGGGAGGGGCTGTGGACATGGCCTACCTAGACTTTAGCAAGGCATTTGACACAGTCCCACACAAAAGATTGATAGTCAAATTAACCAGCCTGGGAGTGGGTCCCAGGGTGGTAGCCTGGGTAAAACATTGGCTGGACAACAGGACACAGAAGGTAATTGTAAATGGAGTCCACTCTGAAGAAAGGGGGGTTACTAGTGGGGTACCGCAGGGTTCAGATTGGGTCCAGTCCTTTTAATGTCTTCATCAGTGACATTGCAGAGGACTGGAAGAAAAGTATGCCTTTGCAGATGACACAAAGATCTGCAACAGGGTTGATACACAAGGAGGCGTGAAAGGATAAAAGGGACTTGGCAAGGTTGGAGGAATGGTCAGACGTATGGCAGCTAGGATTCAATGCAAAAAAGTGCAAAATAATGCACCTGGGAAACAAGAACCCAGGGGAAGAATACACAATGGGTGGGGAGGTAGTAACAACAACAAAACAGGAGAGGGACCTGGGGGTAATCATATCAGATGACCTTAAGGTTAGCAAGCAATGTGAGAAGGCAGTAGGGAGGGCCGGGGGTATACTGGGTTGTATAGGGAGAGGCATCAGCAGCAGAAAACAGGAAGTTGTTATCCCTCTGTACAGACAGTTGGTGAGACCCCATCTGAATACTGTGTCCAGTTCTGGAGACCCCATCTCCGCAAGGACATAGACAGGCTAGAGGCAGTCCAGAGGAGGGCAACTAAAATGGTGCAGGGTCTGCAAGAGAAGCCAGATGAGGGAGACTAAAGGAGCTTAATATGTATACCCTTGAGGAAAGAAGGAGAGGGGGACATGATAGAAACTTCAAGTACCTCAAGGAATCAACAAAGTCCAAGAGGGTAGCATATTTCAGAAAAAGAGACTTGCAAGAACAAAGGGACACAATTTAAAGATAGAAGGAAGGGTTCAGGGGCAATGTGAGAAGTATTATTTCAGAGAGGGTAGTGGATGCATGGAACAGCCTTCCTGAGGAAGTTGTGGGGTCTAAAACTGTGGGAGAATTCAAGAATGCATGGGACAGACATAAGGCAATTCTTGTGGGGGGCAGGAAGATAAAGGCTGTTGGTTAACTAGGATCTGCGGCCTATCCTGTAGGTAGGGAAATGGGCAGACTAGATGGGCCTAGTGGTCCTTATCTGCCGTCAAAGTCTATGTTTCTATGTTTATATTCAACCTCCTATAGACTGTAAGCCGCAAGTTCTCCCACATTTTCTGAGGAATTCTTGAAAGTGTTAACTGGTGGAGAATGTAATGGTTATCTGCGGAGGGACAATTCTTAAAACAGGATTCCTTAGGATAATTTCTATCAATGATATCTTGATATAGAGATTTTGTGGAAAGTGTGATGGGACCATTTTTCATGATACCCCATTTATATAATTTTTGAGCAGCTGGCAAAAAATAGGGGGGAATATTAAGACGGGGTGTATTTTGGTGCTATTTGTAGCCATGACTTAAAATATACAGCTAGGCCTTTTGTCATCCAAGCCTTTGAAATATTGTCCTTGCTGTGTAGTATAGTGCCAACAATGCTTAAAAACAAAGCATGGAGGTAAACAACCGGTTCTATCATGTTGAGACCCCCCTTTTTGAGATCCAAATAGGTATAATTGCGTTTAATGGGATTTAGTGTTGAGCCCCATAACATTTGAAAGCATAGCCTATAGATCCTTGTTTCCTATTTGATGGGTAATGGATATAATACTGCTACATACTGTAATAATGGTAAAATAAACTTTTTTTAATATAGCAATTCGCTTAATTTTGGAATATTTCCACTGTCACCTTCTGTTCTGCTTTGATAATAGCTTTTTCCCAATTTTGTTCAGGTAAATTATGTGGCCCAAAAGTGATCCACAATATTTCTAAAGGAGTGGAAGACATAGACAGTCCATACCAGATGGAATCAGGATGGACATTAGGCCCAATAAAAAGACCTTTACTCTTCCCCATATTCAATTTGGCATTCGAAACCTTCTGATAAAGTGCAATTTCTTGTAAAAAAAGATTAATTTGCCCAGGATCTGAAAAAAAAAGCACAGATATCATCAGCATAAGCTTGAATGCATAAGGCATGAGGGATGCTGAGCCTAGTAACTCCAGTCCATTTCGGAGATGCTACAGCTGAATGGAGTAAAGGATCAAGGGAAAAACTATACAGCAAAGGGCTCAAAGGGCATACTTGTCGGACTCCAGTGTGCGCCATGAATTTTTGTCCGACCACACCTTTTAAAAGAGGTCAGACTGTAAAAAAAGAATATAATAACTGTAATTGAGATATAAAAAGTGATGGAATTTTGTACGCCTTTAATACTGCAAACAAATATTTATGTAAAACTCTATCAAAAGCTTTTTCCCGATCTACTGTTACCACATAACCGGACACTCCTGAAATATTACAATGATGAATGATATCTCTTATGGTCCCTAAGGCTTGTTGAATATATTTATCAGGTAAACCGCAGTACTGAACTGGAGATAGCACCCTGGAGGCATACGCTTTTAAGCGAGTATTTAACATATGTGCCAATATTTTATAATTGGTGTTCATCAAAACTATAGGTCTCCAATTATTTATTTGAGTACGATCCCCTTTTTTATAAAGATAAAATAGAAGTCCTTCAGAAAACTCGGGATGTATAATGTTATTAGTAAATCAATAATTGTAAGTAATAAACAGTCTACCAATTGTAAAATAAATTGTTTATAGAAAGAGTGAGGGATACCATCCAAACCTGGAGCAGGACGAAGCCGTAATGCTTTAATAGCTTGTGTAATTTCTATTTTAGTGATTGGAGATTGTAAATGTTGTACTTCTGTTGGGAAAATCGGGATCTCCACTGACCTTAAAAACGTATTTATGTCAGAGGATAAAATATTACTGACTGATTCAAGAGAGCCATAATGTTTCCGAATTTCATCCTCTATGTCTACTAAAGAAGTAACTGTTCTGCCGTCTGGGGTAGTTAGAGACTCCAAAGAGCCTGTATGTTTTAAATCTTTACAGGCTTCATAGGGATCACCTATAGACGAGGATTTTGTGCTATGATTGAAAAGAGACTGAATTGATCTTGCTCTGGTAGATTCAGAAACTTTCATGGCATCCTTTACTGTGGAAATCTGACTAGAGTAATCATAATTGGATGAATTTGATAAAGTAATTAATTTATGCAACTGTTGCCTAAGGGATAAATAGTGCAAAAAGGCAGCATTTCCTCTTTTTTTTCCATATTTAGAAAACCACTTTTTTATGTCAGCTTTGGTGTCCATCCACCATTCACCTTTATCAGTATATAGGCATTCAACCGACAACCTAGCATGAAACAAAACTGTTACCTCCTGAATAACCACTGGATCATTAAACATAGTCATTAAGCTTCCATCTGCCATAAAGAGTAGATTTTGGAACAAAATGATGCATAGAAAACAACAATAACAAATGGCCTGAAAAAGTAACTGGAATCATAGTTAAAGAAACTTTAGGAACATTTGCTGATATGAAGATATAATCAATGGTCGAGGAATAATTGTTCCGTGTATAAGTAAACTTAGGGCCTTTAGTATTTAGTAAATGACAGTTGAATAACCCAGCCGAAGAAGTCATCTGAGATAATGCATGGGAATCGCAATATATTTTTTTTGTATCTCCTTTTTTTCACTTGTCCCCTATAACCAAGGGGCAATGAAAATCACCACACAGAAATATTTTATAGTGTGTAACTAAAAAAGGTTGGATTGCTCTTATGAGATTTACTCTTTCTGCCTTTATTGGGGCAGCATAAACTGAAACAAAACAACAGTCCATATTATTCCATAGACCATCTAAAATCAAAGCTCTCCCTGGTATCAAATCATATAATTTACGGAGAGAAAAATTGAAAGAATGAAAAAGGACCCCAACCCCATCAGCCACATTCTGGCCGAAAGACCAATAGGATGGACCCCAGACCCATTCCCTCTTAAAAGAACGAATATGATCTGCAGCATGCATCCAGGTTTCCTGAATTAAACAAACATCTATGGCTTTATCATGTAAAAATTGAAACATAATCCTTTGTTCTTAATAATTTAACAAACTATGAACATTGAAGGAGCAGATTAAACCACCAGTCATTCAAAATTCTATTAGAAAGAGTACCCAGGTCTTTTTCCTCTTTTTCGTTTTTTTCCCTTTATAATCACCATATACATTTTTTTTCTGACCTTGGTCATTAAAGGATTTTTGGGAATCTGAATCCCCCACTTCCATTTCAGAGTCTCCCCAAGGGGTAAACAAGGCAGCATATGAATTTTTAGATTCCACTGGGGTGGGGGGGATCTGAGGGAATGGATTTAGAAAATCTAGAAGATCTTCTACAAGGCAAGGGGTCTGAAAAAGGTACACTAGTACCATCTTTTGGAGGAATGTTCATATCTGAATAACAAACTGGAGTGAGCATATTTGGTTTCATGATTTGTTGTACTGGAGCCTGGTTCAGAACCTCTTGTGATTCTAAATCAATAGAAATCACTAAGGGATCTATGGATGGAGTTTGGGGATGTAGAGAAGAAGGGGAGTCAGGAAGATCCTTATGGAGGATTAGAGAGACCAAAGGGGTGGGGAGGTTTGAGAATTATCATTTGAGGTACTGGGGCCGGGCTGAGCAGGGTCCGCCAAATCTTGCGCTTGCTGGGTGAGAAGCTCAGGGCTAATACAGCTTGATTTGTTACGGGCTGCCCAAGGGCAGTCGCTGAAGACATGCCCATATTCCTCGCAAAGGTCACAACGAGTATGGTTAGCACATTGCATAATGCTGTGACTAATTTCCCCACAGTTGTTGCAACAGGGTTTGTCACAAGTGCTTGAAAGATGAGTGCGAGAACCACACCTATAGCAGGCCCGGGGTTGACCTGCATAAAAACAGACCCCACAGTCTCTGCCCAAAAGGAGGGAATTTGGAATATGCTCTTATTCCTGTTTCACCCTGCCGTAGTTTTACCTTGTACTTCCACCCCCCAGTCCAGAAAAGCTCTCCATCCAAAATGGCTTCTGGTGAACTGAGTATTTCGCATTTCTGTGATAACCAGTACGTGATATCTTCGACATGACCTCCTTTGTTACGAAACATAACTGTCACATACTTAATTAAAGGTTTAGTCAGAGGTATAACTACAAAAGGGGTCCATGTCGGAGATGTCTTGACTTGCCCATACCTCTCCCAGAACAAATCTAGTGCATAAGATGTTAAAAAACTAATGTCATAATTATCGCCTCCTGAAATATTGATAAAAGCATAAACTTCCTTTGAGAGAAATGCAGAGAATCCTTTAATAAAATGTTCTCACATGATATCTATCAGGTCGATTTTCCAAACCCCCTATATCTTATCCGCACTGCTGCTTCTGTGGGAGCAGCCACTTGTTTAGTATTAGAAAAAAGCTCAGACAGTAAGGGTTTAGATTCTCGTGACTGGTCTGACAACAAAGGAGGGGGTTTCTCTCCAACCCCCTGTGTCCCAGGTATCAAAGGTGGAAAAGAGTCAGTAGAGACTGTTTTAGAGCTGTCCCGAATCGGTTCTGAGGCAGGGGACACAATTGTAGTATGGGAGTCAGAATGAACAGGAGTGTTTAATACAGGCCTGGAAGAAACCCCAGGCTTCCATTCTGCTGTGGCTTGGAAGAAAGAAATATCCCATGCAGGGTCTGGAATCCTTATGCCTTTTGTGGATCTAGTCCATCCTGCCCCTGAAAGGGCTTTTTGCGGTGTCCATGAAGCCATCTCAGAAATATTCTCCCTAGGGCCAGAGATCGTGTTTTTATCAAAAAGGGAAGTGACCTGGTGAGCCTTATCAATGGATTTTAAATTCTTCTTCTCCTCTAGTACAGCACTCTCAGATTTTTTGTTCCCCAAAAAAAAGTCTATAGCGTTCTCTTGTGTGTTTAACCTGGTTTGATAGATTGTTGCCTTCCCCTGTTCTGCAGGGTTTGGTTGTCTAAAAACAAACCCTGCTGTCTTTGAAAGTGTAAAGTCCGGTGGAACCACTGCAGGGGATTTTTCATGTGGGACCCCAGCGACTGCGCCATGCACCTTTTGCTCCGCAGGGTGAGCCGATGTATTCGCCTGCAAGTCAGATTCTAAGCCCTCGCTAGTTTTCTTTGACACCCAGGCCATTGCTACAGAAACCTCCTGGCTCGTTATTGACAGCTGCGCTTGAGCAGTCAACGGCTTGGAAAAGACCGGGAGCTGCGTTTCAGCCTGTGAGTTAACTTGAGCGTTTTTAGACCCAGACACGGTCCCAAGATCAGAAAGGGGAGCTAGTAAACTGAAGTCATCAGGCTTTTGGCACACACCATTAAAGGTGTTGTAACTGCCAGCCTTGGAAATAGACACAGAGCAGGCATTTACTGGTGCAGTCAGTGACTTAGATTGAATTGGTAGCCACGATTCAGCTTGTAAACAACCTTGAACATTTTTTTCATGCACTGTACCATAAACAGAAAGGGGAACAGGTGAACTAGAAACTTTAGGCTTTTGGCATTCACCACTAAAGGTGTTTTTACTGCCAGCCTTAGAGAAAGCATTTGAAAACTCACCCAGCCCGACTTCCGGTGACGTCAGCGGCAACATGGAAGCCTAATTGCAAAGCTCCCCCTCACGAGAAGGCGAATAAACCTTTCCACACAAACCAAAACCTGAAATAACTGCAAAAATGCATAAATTAGATCGTGGGAAAACAAACAGAAAGAGATCTCGCTCCAGAAATGCAGCAGGAAAGCGGGATGACCCTGGACTGAGCCCAAACAGTTCAGCAGCGAGTGGAAGAAAATCTCCAGAGAGCATGCTAGAGGCGACACGGAAACAGAGATAGTTAACCTCTCCAGAACCAGTTTTGAAATGCTTCTAGAGATAAAACAATTTAGGAATGAGGTAAAGCAGGAATTCAGTAAATTACATTTAGACCTGAATAAAATGGAGCACAGAGTAACCGAGGTGGAGGAGCGGGTTCCGGCAACCGAAGATGACCTGAAACAGATTTCTGGAGTAATTGAATTCCTAATGCAACAAAATGAGAGCATCACGTCAAAATGTTTGGACCTAGAAGCTCGCTCCAGGAGAGATAACATGAGGATATACGGTCTACCGGAATCGTCGGAAGTGGGGGAAATGAATAATTTTGTGGAGGATCTCTTGCGACACGTATTAGAGCTGCCCCAGGCCTTCACGTTTAAAGTCGAGAGGGCGCATAGGGCCCTTGTTCCCAAAACCAACTTCGTCCCACTGCCAGGCCTCGCCAATAATAATAAAATTCTCAAGCTTCCTAGATAAAGAAGCAATTTTGAGAACTGCGTGAGACAGGGCAAGGTAGAGTACAACGACCTCGCTACTTTTCGATCAAGACTATCCAGTAATTCAGCAACAAAGGCAGACATATGCTCCGGTTGATCAGGAAACTTAAAGACTTGAAATTAAAATTTCAAACCCCTACCCGCACGGGCTTAGAGTGGATGGGAATCAGGCACTGAAACTTATCATTCGCAGAGGAAGCTTTAAAAGCTTTCAGAGAAAGGGGCAGAAGTTTAACTAGTTTCTGGATATAGAGCTCGCCCAGAGATAAATACAGAGTCCTTGGCAAACGATCGGACTGCAAGTGAGAAGCAAGGAGGGAAAAAAGATGGCAAATAACACTCTAAAGGACATTAAAGCTCTGCTTTCCAACCTAACGCATACGCAACACTCTGGAAATAACCTGCAGACTGAACAAGTGGTGACCTGAGGTCCTATCTAGCTGGAGGAAGATTTGGCTGTTGGGAAGTGTGGGCCCTTGCGGCTTCCTCTCTCTCTCTTAAGATGAAATGAAAACTTGTATTTTTTGAGACTTTTATTTTTAAGAGGGTAAACTCTAAGGGGGAAGGGGGGGATCGGAAATGGGATACACAGATGCTGATCCCGTATTCACAACCACACTGGGATGGGGGGGGTACCTGAGGAGAGGGTGGATAGAGATGGGGCCTGGCTGACTTCTCGTGGGCTCTGGGAACCATTGATTGAATAGACAGACGGGAGACCCTGCATAGGGAATGGCTAGATGGCAGAGGTGAGACCTCCCTTTAGGGCCAATAATCCCGGAGCCTTTAGCAGGCAAACACTAGGAGGTGGATGTTTGGGTGGGGAGGGGGATGAGCTGGGACAGAGGTAAACGAGGGGAGGCGATAAGACACCGCTCATCTCGGTATAGAAGAGGTGGTTGGGTTTTTTTCCTTTCTCTCTCTTCCTGGCTGGGATTCCTGGATACCTCTGAAGGGAAAACAGTATCGACAAATGGGTTTAAATTTCAAAAGCTAATCCAGAGATTAAAGACAGACAGCTCGGTATTTCGCCAGGGCATTTAAGATAAAATAAACTATCCTTAGAGGTGATTCTTAATTATAAAGTAAAAGAATGGGCCTGACGGGGGAGGGTCTCAGTTTCATGATTGGATGGACCGGTGGCGCCTCGGGAGGGTGGCTCTGCTGAGCACCCTGGCTTTCATTCACGGAGGTGGATGGATGGAAACCACCCGACCTGATGGTCTTTGTGGTGTTTCTGCTGCTGGCGATATGCCATGTTATCTGGCTAGGACCCAATGGCTATTGGTTCCAGGAGGATCGAGCCTTACATGGGGCTCCTTCTCTCCAAGGAGCAAAGTTTACTTGCCTTCATAGGGAGCAGAACAATATGCCCCTGCCTTGGGAGTCAAGACATCAATAAATCTTATCAGGAAATAGAAGTTGCCAATTAAGGGCACCAAGCAAGTTGTTAATTGCTGTTCGCTTTGTATGTTCTATTGTTTTGTTATCTGTTTCAAAGTTTAGTGTAATGTTACATAGGCAAAGATATAGTCTCATAAAAAAATCACAGGAGGTGCTGTTGCTAACAGACGATCTCGTAGATGAAGGGAGGGACAGTTGGAATGGATTGCGAATACAAAGGATGATGGGATGGGGGCAACCTAATTCCATACAATTGGAGGGTAAAAACAGAACTTATGTAAATGGAGAAGTATAAAAAGATTAGAGTTAGTTCCCAGAATGTCAATGGATTGAGTAATCCTGTAAAGCGATATAAAATCATGACGACCTTAAAAAAAGAGAACCCCTCCTTCCTTCTGCTGCAAGAGACCCACCTTAGTAAGTCGGAACATCAGAAATTGAGGAAGTTTGGTTATGAACAGATAGTTGCGGCCTCATATGGGAAGGGGAGAAGGGGAACTGCCGTGATGGTAGCTAAGGGACACAATTTCAAAAATTAATAGCTATACAGACCTGGGGGGCCGGCATACTTGTAGGTAATCTAGAGGGCGCCCTGTCACCTGGTCTCGCTTGTATGTGCCACCGGTTCCACTGAGGAAGTCATGGAACCCTACTCACTAAGATTTCTGAGTTACATACAGGGGTGTTGGTGGTGGAGGAGACTTGAATCAGATTTGGGACCAAAAGATTCTTTTAAAACAAAATCTTTAGGCAGTCTCCAGCGGGAAAGCTGTAAAGAGGCATCTGAAAAGTGCCTTCTGGGTGGATACCTGGAGAAACCAGAATCCAAACCAAGAGAATATACAATTATTCATACCCACATGGGTCCTTTGCCAGAATTGATTATATTCTAATATCAGGGAACATCAGGGCAGCTGATAGAAAGTAAACACATCCTCTGTCCTGTCAGATCACTCACAGGTAATTGTGACCCTGAATTGGAGAAATAATAGAGGTCATTCCCTCTGGAAATTCAATAATTACCTTCTAAACTTGAAGGAGTTTACTGAAATGGCCAAGAAAAGGCTAATACAAATTAGACAGGATAACGAGTCTGGAGAGATCTCAGATACTGTATTGTGGGATACTGTTTTTGTTTTGTTTTGTTTTAATCATTTTTATTCTGTATAACCAGTGAGCAACAATCTGCCCATTTTCACTGGCGCCCAGTCACAACAACAAACATATAACAATTACATTTACAAACATACAATAATACAATATCATTTAACAACAACACTTTGATTCATCTAACAAAAATTTTTTTTTTTTAAACCCTCTTAAATACCGGAATTGTAATACATTGTACAATATGACTAGGTAAATCATTATATAGTTTTACTGCATAATATGTTAAAGAATTCTGAGCAAATGTACTTTTACATAAAGGAATCCTATACTTAAAATTATCCTGTGACCTTGTCCTAATTTCATTTACCATCTTTGGAAACATTTCACAAATAATACTCGCAAAATTCTTAAATTAATTTTTGTAAAAACTAATATCAGTAATCTGAATCTATCAATTAATGAATAACACCCTAGAGAACTATAAAGTAAACAATGATGAGTTCTCCTATTCTGACCTGTTACAAACCGAATAATATTATGATAAGTTATTGTAGTTTATAACGCATTCTTCTGATGTAAAAAATATATTACTAAACCATAATCAATAACTGAAAACAACAAACTATTAACCAAAATTACCCTAACTTCATATGTTAAATACTTTTTTAACTGGTATAACATTCCTAATCTTTGATGCAATTTCCCAATCAATTTCTGAATGTGTGTATCAAATGATAAATTACAATCAATGACCAAGCCCAGGTAATTAATTTCAGAAACCATTTCAATATTATTTCCATTACTGTGAAAGTGGTTTTTAGAGGGGACTGCATTAAGTTTGCGACATATCTCAAAAAGCAGCAAAACAAACAGCTGGAACAATTACAGGGCCAACTCCAGACTTTATTAAATCAAGGGGCAGTGGGGGAGACTTCAATTCAACCAGAAATTCAGAAAGTTAAACAAAAGATACAGGGCATTATTGATATCAGAACAGAACAGGCGCTGCAACGATTAAGACAAAGATTCTATGAGTCCGGACACCGGGCCTCTCGACTTTTGGCACACAGACTTAGACGGCAAATAGCGGATAATACGATCACACAGATTAGGGACCCCAAATCAGGAATAATAGGGAAATCCTCAGAAAAGATACTCACAAGTTTTAGAGAATTTTACACAACCCTCTACAAAATGGACCACTCCCCAGACAGGGAGAGGATCAAAGTTTTCCTGGAAAAGTTACAGTTGCCGGAACTATCACAAGAGAGTAGGGATGCCTTGGATGTCCGGCCCTCAAATGGAGTTAATGCAGCTATCATGAGGCTTAAGACGAGAAATCACCCGGCCCAGATGGTTATACCCCAGAATTTTTTTAATTCTTTAAAAAGGAACTGGGTGATCCACTACTGAGAGCCTGCAGACAAGCCCAGGAGGGGGAGGTGTTACCAGAGTCTTGGAACTATGCGATCATTTCGAGCATCCCCAAGCCGGGGAAGGACCCCACCCATTGTGGGTCATTTCGCCCCATATCGGTCTTAAACATAGATTACAAACTATATGCTTCAATTCTGGCAAGGAGACTGGAGGGAACTTTGCCCAGCTTGATT
The DNA here is from genome assembly GCA_016271365.2 of Neoceratodus forsteri. NCBI lineage: Eukaryota > Metazoa > Chordata > Ceratodontiformes > Ceratodontidae > Neoceratodus > Neoceratodus forsteri. The sequence goes on along the minus strand of CM028132.1, from coordinate 199,245,436 downwards.
AATCATGATCAAACAGGTTTTATCCCAGGCAGGCAAACACAGGATAATATTAAGAGAACTCTGCACTTGATGTTCCATGCCGCCCGGTCGGGGGTCCCTGGTTTGATCCTGAGTTTAGATGCCGAGAAGGCCTTCTACCGGGTGGCATGGAAATTCCTTGGGTTGACCCTAGGGAAGTTTGGTTTCTCAGAAGCTTTCATAAAAATTATAAATAGAATATATACTGACCCAAAGGCCTATGTTAAAATAAATGGGGAAGTTTCCTATCCGATATTACTGCAGCGGGGTACTAGGCAGGGGTGCCCCCTTTCACCGCTCCTTTTTGCTCTGTACCTTGAGCCGCTGGCCCAAGCACTGAGGCAGGATGAGGGAATCGAGGGATGGGAGCTTGGAGGGGAAGTACACAAGCTTGCTCTACATGCGGATGATTTATTAATTTATCTGAGAGACCCAGAACGGACACTGGATAAATTGTGGGCTGTATTGTCTGAGTTCAGTTCATTGGCTGGATACAAATTGAATTCCTCCAAGACGGAAGTCTTAAAAATACGTTACGAACCAGCAATGCAGACTCGACAGAAATACCCTTTTAAATGGAATGTAACTCATATTAAATATTTGGGGGTCAAGATAGGACTCCAGTTTAAAGATTTATTCACTCTTAACTTTGTCCGAATCTTAGAGGACATCAAATTGGAACTTGAACACTGGTCTCGGATTCCTATCTCATTGACACAGAGGGTAGATGCTATTAAAATGGTCATTCTCCCAAAATTTCTATACCTAGCTCAAACAATTCCCACCAAAATCCCAGATTCTTATTTTAATTTAATAAATAGGAAATCTCACGCTTCTTATGGGGATCACGTAGAGCTAGGATAAGACTTCAGTGCTCCAGATTCCTAAGAAGCTGGGAGGCCTGTCATTGCCTAATTTCAAATTATATTATTTTGCTGCCCAAGTCCGGACAATAACATATTGGTTGGACAGCCTATATATTGCAAAATGGAAAAGTCTAGAACTTAAAGAGGAGCATTATCAAACCTCCATAGCATTCTCCTTGGTCAGGGCACTTCAGGGAGAAGGACCGAGAGGAGAACCCTTTCACAGTATCCACACTAGAAGTATGGCACACAATACTGAAAGACAAAAGAGCAGCTAGCTGGAGAACGCTGTTGTTGTCTTTTTCCATACACAGGGCCTTCAGTCCAGGGGTATGGGATGGAGGCTTTAAGAGATGGGAGGCAAAGGGTTTGCATCTAGTCTGGCACCTAGTAGAAAAGGGGAGGTGGTGCCATTTGATGATTTGGTTGACGCTTGAGATTCCATGGCAGGACAGATTTAGATACTTCCAAGCTAGAAATTTTGTCAAGAACCTGATCAGGGGATCTGGCTGGGCAGATTTCTCCCCCCCTAAGATTGCTTATACCTTTAGAAAAATGTTGGAAGGGACTTTCAGTAGGGACCACATAATCTCTATTCTATATCAAGACTTACAGATATGGAAGGGGGACACTACCGAGTCCATACGGAGGGCATGGGAGAGAGAGTTGGGAGACCAGGTACCGGATGAAGTATGGGTGAGAGCCCAATCCAAGTCACACTGGGGGTTGGCTGCAATCTCCTGGCAGGACTTCTCATGGAAGATCTTTGCCCGGTTCTTCGCTCTCAGACTTGTTATGGAAAATTACGGGAACACCTCTGCAGCTTGCTGGAGGGCTGTGGTCAAGAGCAGGCAATATTGACACACATATTTTGGGATTGCCCGGCTCTTTCCAGCTTCTGATCAGACCTGCAGCAGGCCCTAAGGAAAATAATTAACATGAATCTGGAGGTGTCCCTCTGTGTTACTTCTTTCCTGGACTCCCAGGAGTTAGTGAGGATCCTCTCTCAATCAGGTTTCTTAAAATTTCAATGCTGGCTGCCCAGAAAGTGGTTACTAAGAATTGGTTAACCTCGAAACCAATATCACTAAAAAAATGGCAAGAGATTATGATAAGCGTTTATAGAATGGAGGCGCTGTCAGCTGCCCTGAATAAGAGGCTTCCACGGTTTGAAATCCTATGGAGACGGTGGGTCTTATATATGGCAGAGGTAAGACAGACTTTGTCCCTTGACAGGTTGGGGCCTCTCTTTGTGGTGACGAACCTCTTTCATGGGAACAAATTCTAACTCAATCTGGCCTGAATGAAATAATAAGGTTATATACACCAATGATTCATCTCCTCTTGCAATTTATATATAAAGGATAGGTGCAGACCTAACAGATAAATTACTTCCCAGGTGTATACATTTAGTGAAAATCCCTGATAAGCAACTTTCCCTCTCTTCTAGTCAGACTATTGATTATATCTATGAACTTGCCTATGAGAATTAACAGAATTAACTGAAATAACTGTAACATCTACATGTAAAAAAAAATTGTTGTTTTGTCCTTTTGTCTTTCGTCTCTTCTTGTATGTAATTACATACTTGACTGAAAAAATAAAGATAAAAAGTTTTAAAAAAAAAAAAAGAAAACTCACCCAGCCCTGCTGTAGTAGATTCAGGAGCAGCTGTGCCATCTGCTAGTTTGACAGGCCTGAAATTCGGGTTGACAGAAGCCACTCCAGACTGTAAAATATTTAGTTTTTCTTCCAAACGTTGTTTTTCCAGCAAATGACGCTCCTTTTCAACTAATACAAGCTGAAAAGGTTTTTGTTGTCGTGATTCCAAGTTACCTGCTGCATCTTTTCAATATCCAAACCAGGTTCCACACATAATCCTTCTGTGGACATATAAATAACCATACTATTTCCTTCAGGGATAGTAGTACTTTCACCCAAAATTTCATCTTCAGCCCCTGTTGAATTCAGACCAGGAGAGGAGGCGTGCTCTCCTGTATGCAACACTTCCACACCAGGATCCATAGATTGGTGGTAGTTCAGGTTAAAGATCCCATGGCACTTCTCGAAAAGAGTAGGGGAATTTCCCCAGTGTCCTGGCCAAATTTCCCTCATTCACTGAAAATACTACCAACAGCTTAATCTGGTTCAAGGTCAGTTGGCATTCATCTGTATCCCCTTCCCCCGGGCCATGCCTGAAAATAGGCAGGATTTGTCTAGTGCACTTACCCAGTCAACAAAGACTAAATAAATAAAAATAAAAATGAAGTGCAGAATAGTCCTTAAAAAGTGTGGTAGATGAACTCTTGGCTCTCAGTGATCCAGGAGACAACTGTCTCTGCTCAAGACAGCAGGGTCCCAATTGCTTCAAGCAAGAAAACAACAGAATGCAGCAAAAAGGCTCAGATACCCCTCTGTATCCTGGTTTTAAAGGAGTTCAAGAGGGCAGGTCCAGTTGATGTGGCTAGCCCTGCGACTGGCTAGCATTTCAGTTTCAGCGGTTACCCAACCTATCAGAGTTCAGTATGTTATTACAGTAAGACACATATGCAATTTCTGATCATAGAAAAAAAAAACATGAGGTAGCCAGCCTAAACTAGATTCTCTGGGGAACATGTCAGGCCTCCCAGCTAGGAGATGGCCATCGTTACTCAACACTTAAATACAGCTATTTACATAAATGGTAGCCCTATTCAGTTTGTAATGAGCCTAAGTCATTGCAGACCTCTTAACACAAAGGATGCCCAGACATCCCAACTCTTCATGCAGTCCTGTCCTTTCACAAACAAATGGGCCTACCTGGCCTCCTAGCTAGGCTTAATCATTCTTTCTCCTTGTAGATAATTTAATTAACTCCAGTTCCTGGTTAGTAGCAAACAGATTTTCTGCTCAGTAACAAGAGTTCCAACATTATTCTAGGGTCCATGTACCCATGCCCATGATTCCTTGCCCTTACACTGGATACTGTGAGCATCTGATGCATTTCTCAAAGTTTTATAAAACATGTCCCAAAATAATTAAATATGGCCTTATCTTGCCACACTCATTGATAAGAGTGTTGAAAGCTCCACCAACCATTACTTCAAAGGCCGTTGTTTCACTGTTTGATGTGTTTTGAGAGTGCAACTTTGTATTACTTGTCATATTAACAGATAACGTGTTTCTTACTCGCTGGGCTGATTACTGAGGACTCTTTTGTCTCAGAAATGGCTTCCAACCTCTCGTGAGCTGGGTTACCTGTTTAATTCACAGGTTGAGCTGTGATAATGTTTTCCTCATTACCTACTATTTCAGGTGAAACCCCAGTTTTGAGTGCTGTGTCAGTTACCATTTTGCTGGGTTTGCAGGAATCATTGCTTCGGTACTTAGGCTGTTTTTCAGCTTCCGCTTCTTCAACTCAGGATAGCGCTGTAGTGAAACAGTTTGAATTTTTGTCCGGTAAGGTGTTTTGCTCACATGTGCTGTCGGTTCTTACTAACAAAACTCATGCGCTTTTCTGAGGGTTTAACTTTTGTCAATGTTATGCTGGGTTGCAGAACATTTATCCTTAGGAGTTTGAAACTCCAGCATAGTTTGTTTCATAATTCATTTTTGAAGCTTTAGGGAAAAATTCCCTGATCTTGCTAGTATTTCTCGCTCTAACAGACATATTAATTGAGAAAATTTAAAGGGTTTTGATAACATAACGTAAGGGCATCTTAGCAGGTTTTTGAGACGTGGGATTTTACCATGCTCACAGTATAAAGCAAAGCAGTCTGTGGCCACCACTCGAAACAAGTTATGAGTTGCTTACATCTTTTAAAGTGCCGTGGTAAGTTTCTGACAGGTTTCTAGAACAGGCGACTCTGTAGTACACTTGGCATGCGTCTAAATAGTTCAAAACCACTGACACAAAAGGGAATACTGTCCGCATGCACTTTAGTAACACAGAAGCACAGTTGTTAGCACAGGCACTTTAAATCACACTAAAGTTAACTTTTTGGGAGGAGTTCGTTGGGAGAATGCCAGACTCGCAACTTAGCAGCCTGCTGCCATTTTGTTCAGGTATGAGGTTGTAGGTGCATTTCAGGAAGGCCCAGCGGGTACTAAACAAAAGGGGGCTGACCACCGTAGGATTGTTGCAAACAGTAAAGTGTGGCACTCCAGTAGCACAAAAAAATCACGAACTCCAGCCAGTATATTGCAAGGTGATTTGTTCCAGGTTCATGTCAGCTCAGCTCATACAGACAGTATAGAAGACATGGTCCCAGTGCTTCGGCCCCACAATAGGGCCTTTGTCAGGGGGTGTCACCTATACCATGTCTTCTGTGCTTTCCATATGAGCTGAGCTGACATGAACCTGGAATAAATCATCTTGAAGGGTTTTAACTAGTTGGTATCGCATCGCAATTAGCGATGCGATCCAGCTGCTCAGGCGATCCATTCTCACGTCTGCATCACAAAAAACTGCGATGCATTCTGTTATCCTCCCCTCGACCATCTTAGCCCCACCACCCTTCCCCACCCATGTCCCCACAGACACTCAAAGCACTACTGGGAGCGACTACCTGCATTCGGGGTCCGCGGTGGTGAGACGGAGGATAATATGGGCGGCGCTACTAGGTGGATTAGTTAATTTGTACAGTAAACTATGGGAGCGATTGCCAGAGTTTATTCCGCGGCTGCGGTGCTGAGATTGGGAACTGCTCTAAAACTAACAAAGTACCTTATGTGGGTGAGTGTCTGTGAGCACATGGGTGGTGAAGGGTGGTGGGAGGATGCTGGCATAAGTGGGTTTGGGGCTACAGTACCTCTGTCCCTGATTATGAGGGCTGTCCTCATTTCACCCCTCAAAATTGATTTGTATTTCCTCTGTCCTCACAGAAGAGATGCTGCCAACACAGAGAAGGTGTTGTTATTTCAGACTTTAAAGCAGAAATATATAACGTGGAGTCAGAAATGAACACAAATAAGTAAAGGCAATGGGTTCAACAGTGGTGGGAGGTTGTCACTGCAGCAGGTGACTCAGAGCTTTAAGTTTTTGGCAAAGAGGCCATGGTGGGGAGGCTGAAATGGATGGGGATTTTGGCAGGTACCCCATGGGTGGAGTGGGTGATTAATCACTGAGATGGGTGGGAGGATGGCTTTAGTGGTTCTAGCAGAGGGGACAAGGGTGGGAAGGGTGTGATACTCAACTGGTGTGTATGTGTGTGTGTGTGTGTGTGTATAGGGGTAATGATGAAACAGATCTGAAGCCAAGACAGAACCAATTTTTAATAAAACAACTTTATTTAGGTTACAATATTTAAGCATTTTGATTTTGCTAATCAAATTGAGGCACGCACTATTCATTTTCACAATTGATTAGCAATTTCATGCTCAAAACTGCTAATCAATTTTCGGAGCTTATTTAAAACCCTGCCTTGCAATATATTGGCTGGAGTTTGAGAGTTTTTTTGTGCTACTGGAGTGCCACACTTTACATTTTGCTGCCATCTTGTCCCTGCCCCCACTCTCAAGGCTGCCATCCTTAATGGTTAATTTTGCTCTGTCTTCATTAGGGAGGATAGCAGGTCCTTGCTGGAGAGTGGCATCAAAGTGGCCACAAAGGGGGTTCCTGAAATGAGGCAGCCAGTACAGTATTGACAAGTGAAATGGTCCTGAAGAGTAGATGAGGCCCCAGGACCGGATGGGATGCATCCAAGGATACACAGGGAACTGGCAGCAGAACTGGGTGAGCGCTTGGTAGGACTGTTCAGTAGCTCACTACAGGCAGGGGTGAGTGCTAGTTTCAAAGGAGTGGAGGGTGAATAGTCCTACTCCTAAATTGGGGGCAAGGAACAAGCAGGGAACCACAGACCTGACAGTTTTACCTCAAAGCCGATGGAGTCACTGGCATAATAGGACCTCATGGAGTAACTGGAGAGCAGTGGTCCCCAGGATAGTAAACAGCACGGGTTTGTGGCAGGGAGATTTTGTCAGACTAACCTGACAGTTTTCTTTTTGGCTGATGAGAGAATTGGATAGGGCTCACACCATGGATTTTTGCTCTACTTTGTCTTCAACAAGGCTTTCGACTCGGTGCCTCACAGATACTTGGTGAAGAAGTTGGAAGGTCTGGGTGTGGCTAGGGACATAGTAAGATGGGTAGGTAACTGGCTAAAGGGGAGGCAGCAGAGGGTTCTGGTTAACAGTGTCAAATCAGAAGAGAAGGGAGTTCATGAGCATGTTACTAGAGGGATCTGTCTTGGGCCCAGTCTGCTTCAGTATGTTGATCAGCGACACTGGAGAAGAAATCCGGGGCAGGATATTTATTTATTTTATCTATTTATTTGAAAATTGGTAACTAGGAGATGCACACTGAGCCAAGGCTTGTTTCCAGGTGTGATATGTCTGTTTGCAGATGACACTGAGCTCTGTGAGAGGGTGGATAATGACGAGGAAATCAGGGAAATGCAGTGCGATCTGCAAAGGCTAGAGAGGTGGTTTGAGGTTTGGCATTTGAAATACAGTGCCACAAAGTGTAAGGTGAGGCACCTAGGGAACAGGAACGCCAGGACAGAGTACATTGTGGGTGTGGTAAAACTTAGCACTGTGGCTGAGGAATGGGACCCAGGAGTTATCATAAGTGACACTCTCAAACAATCAAGCCAGTGCAAAAAGACCTATAGTAAGGTAAATAGGATGTTGGGAGGGGTATTGACAGCAGAAGGAAGGAAAGAGGTAATACTACCCCTTTATAGATCTCTGGTGAGGCCACACCTGGAGTACTGCACTCAGTTCTAAAGTCCTCATCTAAGGAAAGATAAGAACAGGCTGGAGGTGGTGCAGTGTAGGGTGATAAAGATTATTCGGGGCCAACAGGGCATGTCTTACTAGGAGCGCCTCAGGGCTCTTAACATGTACCCGTTGGAGACCAGAAGGGAGAGGGGAGATGTGACAGAGACCATCAAGTTCCTGAAAGGAGAGCCGGCTCGGTGGCACTGAGGGTCGAGGCGCTGGATGCCACACTGGGAACCCGGGTTCGTGAACGGACCGGTGTTGGCAGGGGAGGGAGAGGATTGAGCATCTAGAGGACTGCTCTTCTCTCCCGGGGTGAGATCCGGGGGGCACCTGGCACAGTAGCGACCTCTGATGGAGATCAGGGGTGGCGCAGATGTCAGGCTGCAGTATGGGGATGGGACATCGGCAGGTACCAGCGGCAGATGCGCTGCACAGGACACCGTAGCACGCCACGTCCTGTGGGAGGAACAACACTACAGGGAAAAAAAAAACAAAAAAACTATTGATCTTACTTCAAGAGGGTTCCTGCAGTAGTCTTCACATAGGGCTGCGCCCTGAAGTCAGATCCAAACAACAAACTTGTAGATGGTAATCAACGTCAGGCGTGGCGTCCAGCCCGACTATAAAGGGGCGGTCCAGCATCCGCTCTCTATTCTTTCCCGCTGTCGCCTCAGCACGTTCGGCACGCAAAAGAACAGCAATCTAACGCCTGTGTTAATTTCTGTCGAGTTTTCTTCGCCTCATATTAGTATTTTTCTCAAAAAAAGTACTCTTCAAATTGATGCCTTCCAGACAGAAGAAAAAGTGCTCCAAGTGCAGCACCCAGATTCCACACGGGGACAACCATTCCCGCTGTCTCCTTTGCCTTGGTTCAAAACACGACGTCCAGGAGTGTTCCATCTGCCAGGCCTTCAACCAGGTGACCAGAACCAGGCGTAAATGCTCCCTCGAGGCCCGTCTTCTGACCCGACGCTTAGCGTCTGTGGAAAAGGAGCTCCAAAAACTGAGGGAAAGGTCGTCGTCGCCAGCCCCGAAAAAGAACAAAAGTAAAGAGAAGCACCGGGACCAGAGTCTGTCGCCACACGAGAGGCCTGCAACTGCGAGTACTTCGGGCGCCCTGTCCGCTTCTTTGGGCCGGGCCCCTTCTGCCGAGGTGAGCGGACAGCCGGGAGTAGCCTCTCTGGAGGTTGTAATTTCTTCATCTTGTCCTGCCGGTAAGACACCCCTCACTCCTAGCGAAGGGTGCAGCTCCCGCTGATCAGTCTAGCAATGGCCTTCCAGCCACCTGTAGCCCAGCTGGATTCTCTATGTCAGACGACAGCTCCTCCGACATCCCCCTGGATCTATCCAGTCTCCCGTCGGGCTCCAGTTTGGCCCCCGACGACGCTGGACAGAGTGAGGGACAAGTCGACCCGTCGTCCCCTAGGGTTCTTCATCCCAGGGAATTGCCACCCGATCCTCTGCTTTTTGCAGTAGCCAGATCGCATTCCAGCCTGCCATCGGGGGCCCCTCAGGTTTTTCCCCCCTCACCAGGCCTTCCACCGTCCCCGGACAGGAATCCGTCACTGGCTGGGGATCCTGCCATGGAGCCTCCACCCTCTAGTTCTTCGGGCACGCTGCCAGATCCCACGCCATCTGCTGGCGCTGTGGCTCTTCCCCAGATGGGCCCTTCCGAGGGGGGGGGGGTTCCCAGAACCCTCCTTCCCGCCTCTGGGTGGCCTTCCTTCGGCTACTCACTGCCCGACGCCAAGTCATGTGCCTCCGACACCGGGCCATCTGACGCCGGGGTATCCCACTCCGGGACACCCGATGCCGGGTTATCCTGGGTACTCCTATTATTATTATCCTTCTTGGCAGTACCTCAGTATCTGGGGTATCCGAGCTCCCAGTCCCCTCCTCCGCCACCTCTGGTACCGGACTGCAAGTCTGTCCCCCTTTGGTGGAAGGATGCCAGAACGCAATTTCTGTCAGAGATTAGACAGTCGGTGGGGGAGGCACCCACTCCCAGGGTCACCTCTCCTCCGTCTTCTTGGACCAGAGCTTCGGGCTCCTTAACAGTTGACACCATGGGAGCAGACCCTTCTGTTCCCAGTGGCTCCGAGTCCTCTGATACCGAGTCCAACTTGGATCCTTTGGACCCCAGGTCTCCCATAGAGGTTCCCCCTAAAGACTGTTCCCAAGTCTCCACCAAAGGACCCCTCTTTCGGAGACTTGCTGTGTTCTATTCAGGCGGCTGGCCGACTAAAGAGGTGGACCTGCAAAGAAAATGCCTTTCGGAACAGCTGGATCTGGCCACTTCTGACCCTATACCCATTCCCCTGTGGCCAAGGCCTCATGAGGACCTAGTGACCATGATTTGACAGCAGCCGTCCTCCATACCAGTGGTCTCTTGCAAAGCAGACCACACCTATTAGCCCCCGGAAGGGATCCCCCATCTTACTCCCCATCCTAAGGCTGACTATGGTCATTATGACCGCTCACGGCCATTCAGCCCAGCCCAAACACATGAGCGCTTCACCTCCTGACAAGGACTCGCGCCAGCTGGATTAGTTTGGTCGAAAAATCTATTTTTCTTCCTCATGTGCGATATGATCCCTTAACTATGTATTGCACATAGTCGCTTTCCAAAAATTCTCCCTTTCGGATTTGGAAAGAGACCTCCAAGATGTTCAGGATGAAACCCTGAGAAAGAAGCTTTTGGATAAAGTTAGGATGGGGAAGTCATCGTGTCGTCACGCTCTACGGGCTACTTACGACTTGGTGGACTCTGTGACTAGAGCGGCAGCCTCAGGGATTTGTCTCCATCACCTTTCTTGGCTCCGTATAGCAGGCTTGGCGCAGGATGTACAGTCCTCCCTTTTGGACGCCCCTTTGAGGGGTTCCGTCCACTTTGGCGGCAATGCCAAGGACATCATCACAGGGCTGCAGGAGAGCGGACGTTTCTTGTGGGACATCCATTACTTGTATAGGACAGGCCAGAAATGCAGCCTTTTCCCTGCTAAAGAAGGTGGAACAAATCCCAGGCTAAGCACCAAGCTAAGAGACACGCCACTGGCTCTGGAGCTCAAACCCCACATGCCAAGTTCCCCAAACAAGCCCCTGGGGAAAAAAGTCCCCTCGGCGTTCTGACTCCTTTCCCCTCCTTCCGCTCCCTCCAGTATCACAGGAGGAACCGGTTGGAGGGAGGTTCGGCCTCCACCTGGACAGTTGGAGGTTCATCACCGCAGAAGCTTGGGTGCTTCAGCTCATCCAGCGAGTTCACTCGATAAAATTCAGCGAGATTCCAGCCCCTCTACCGCTGGGACGGTCCTTCTATCCTTGGGATCACATCCCCATTGTCTCTCAGGAAATTCAGGCACTTTTTCTAAAGAAGGCCATAGAACCCGTCCCAACAAACCAGATAGGAAGGGGATTCTACTCCCACTTCTTCCTGGTACCGAAGAAAACGGGCGACCTGAGACCAATCCTGGACCTCAGCACACTAAACATCTTCGTCGAGTACAAGAAGTTTCGTATGTTGACTCTTCAGGGGCTCCTCCCCCTGCTCCACACCAACTCGTGGCTGTGCTCCCTGGACATGCAGGATACTTACCTGCATATACTTATCCTCCTGGCCCACCACCGCTTTCTCCGTTGCGTTTTTATGGAGAAACATTTCCAATTCCGAGCACTCCCCTTTGGCCTCTCTTTGGCCCCCAGAGTGTTCACGAAATGCCTAGCGGTAGTGGCGGCATTCTTACGCCGTCAGGGCATTTATCTCTTCTCGTACCTGGACGACTGGCTTCTTGCAGCACCCTCTCCTTCCAGCCTGCAAGAGTCTCTCTTTTTCCCTCTGAACTTGTTCTGTTTTCTGGGCATAATGGTCAGTTTTCCCAAGTCCCAGCTAGTACCATCCCAGAGACTCCAGTTCATTGGATTTGTACTAGACACAGTTCAGGGCCAGGCTTTTCTGCCATCAGATTGAGCCAAGACCTTAGCTTCTCAGGCCACTCTCGTGGCCCAGGCTCGATGGATCCCAGCACATGCTGTGCTCTGTCTCTTGGGACTGATGGCAGCGGCCATTTTCACAGTCCCCCTGGCCAGACTTCACATGAGGGTCACCCAGTGGTCTCTAAGAGTCCAATGGGACCAGAGGACGGACGACATGAACCAAAAAGTCATGATCTCCACCAACCTTCAGAGAGATCTTTGCTGGTAGCAGAATCTCTCCAACCTTTCATGGGGAACACCTTTTCATCCCCCTTTGCCTACCCAAATCCTCACCACGGACACCTCGGACTTGGGCTGGGGAGCCCATCTGGGGGATCACAAGACGCAAGGGTCTTAGTCCGATCAGGAGCGCATGCTCCACATCAGTGTTCTGGAGACCAGGGCGGTTCTTTATGCTCTCCAGGCGTTTCAGTCCCTTCTGGTACCGGGATCTCTTCTGGTCCAGATCGACAATATATCTACAGTCTGGTACATCAGCAAACAGGGAGGAATCTGGTCGTACCCTCTTTGCAGGGAAGCAATGAGGGTTTGGTACTGGGCGATCCAGCACAGCCTTTACTTGACAGCAGTCCATGTTCCAAGGAGAAAGCAATGTCCTGGCAGACAATCTCAGACGATCAGTGGCCAGGGCCCATGAGTGGGAGCTAAAGTCGGGGGTGGTCGAAGAACTCTTTCTTCAATGGGGCCGTCCAGATTTAAATCTGTTCGCCTCCCCATTCAACGCAAAACTATCCAACTTTTGCTCGCTCGTTCCTGGGCATGGTGCTCTTTGACAAGATGCACTGTCTCTCTCTTGGACAGGGATGTTTCTTTTTGCTTTTCTTCCCTTTCCTCTCATTCAGAAGGTTCTGGTGAAACTTCAGCAGGAGGGAGCTCATATGATTCTTATCGCTCCTCTCTGGCCACGCCAGATTTGGTATCCTCTTTTGCAGCAACTGGCACTGGAACCTCCGGTCCCTCTACCGTTTTCCCATGACCTTCTGACCCAGGAGCAGGGCGCCCTGGTGCACCCAAGCCTTCAGTCTCTCTACCTTCATGCGTGGCACCTGTGGACATAGCAGTTTCCCGTGATGGTGTCTCCTCGCAGGTTGCTCACATCTTAGTAGAGGCCAGAAAACCCTCTACTAGATCCACTTACACTATGAAGTGGAAAAGATTTTCGATCTGGGCCCTAGCAAGGAGGTAGGGTCCCTTTTCATGCTCGGTGGCCCAGGTGTTAAGAGTACCCCGCACATTTGTCCAAGACGGGCCTTAGCTACTCTTCCATTAAGGTCCATCTCTCTGCGCTGTCGGCTACCCTACAAGGGTAAAACCTTGGCTCAGTTGAGGTTGCCAAAACCTTTCTGAAAGGCATCCTTCACTTGAAACCTCTGATCCAGAATCCCTGCCCTCCCCGGACCTGAATTTCATGCTCGAGAAGCTGACCTTCCCCCCATTTGAGCCAGCTTCTTCTTGCGACTTGCGCTTCCTTCCTTTGTTTTTAGTCGTAGTTATTTCTGTCAGAAGGGTCTCTGAGCTCCAAGCTTTCATTTGTAAAGAGCCCTACTTCATTTTTTATAGAGACAGTGTAGTCCTGTGGACTAACCCTTCTTTCCTTCCCAAAGTGATCTCTGAAACCACTTTGAATCAGAGCGTGGAATTGCCAGTTTACTATCCCCAGCATTCCAACAGGGGGGAATACCTTCTGCACACCCTAGATATGCACCGGATTCTGAGGTACTACACGAACCGGACTAAAGAGGTTCATAAATCTAACCAACTTTTTTGTAGCCTTTGCTCCCCAGTGGCAGGGCAAGGCCATTTCCAAGCAAACCATCTCCAGATGGTTAGCTAACTGCATCCATTTTTCTTACACGAAATATGAGAAGTCTCTTCCGGGGGCAGTCAAAGGCCACTCCACCGCAACGTGGCTACCTCTACTGCCTTTTTTAGGAATGTGTCTACTGCCAAGATTTGTGCAGCGACCATCTGGTTGTCTGTTCACACTTTCACCAAGCATTACGGTCTGGACATTGCCTCTAGGTGCAGAACAGGCTTTGGTCTCGCGGTTCTGCAAGGCCTCCTGTCATGATTTCCTATGGCGACTTCTCCTCCTCTTGGATGCACCTTTGTTTTGTTTTTCTCAGGGACTGCTTGGTATTCAGTCCTATATGTGAAGACCTACTGCAGGAACCATCTCTAAGTATGATGTAGCAGTTATGTAAGAACTTACCGTAACAGTAGATCTTCGAGAGAGGTACCTGCAGTAGGTCTAGTTTCCCACCCTCTTTCCCCCAGTTTCTGGATGTTTTATCCTTATTTTCCATTCTACCTAGTCCCTCGGGGCTTGAGTGGAAGCAGGGTCTGAGGAGTTTTTACTCCGGTCTTCTTCTTACCTTTCTATAGGTCTCCGTTAGAAAAGAACTGGAGAGCGGGCTCGGGACCGCCCCTTTTTATAGTCGGGCTGATGTCATGTCGCCTGATGTCGGGGGGGCGGTCCCCACTGATGATTGCTATCTACAAGTTTGCCGTTCTGATCTGATGCCAGGGTGCGCAGTCCTGTATGTGAAGATCTACTGTAGAAACCTCTCTCGAAGAGCTACTGTTACGGTAAGTTCTTACGTAACTTCTATTTTGGCAGGCGAAGCTGGTGATCAGTGGCGGGGCCCCATGCCCAGTGCCGGGCCTGCTGGACTATGCTCCTGGATGCTCTCCCCTCCGATCGCTCCACTAGATTAATAGAGCACCAGAGGAGTTGATGGTCCCACCCCGGGGGGCTCAGAGCCGGGGGGTCATGTGGCCAGAGAAGGACAGTTTGGGAAGTCCAGAGAGCATGGATAGCAAAGGCTTTAGGTGGGCAGCAGAGCCCTGACCTGTATCCCACCGGAGAAAGTCTGAACGGTAGGAGATGAATAGAAACTACAAAAAAAAAAGTTACTGAAAGGAATAAACGGTGAACTGCGGGGATTTATTCAACATGAGTACCAGTCTGAGATCACGATACATGATTGGAAACTGACAGGAACAAGATTCAGGAGGGTCATGAGGAAGTATTATTTTGTGGAAGGCGTGGTGGAACTGTGGAACAGTTTGCTATCTGCGGTGGTGGGCACTGAAACCGTTTATGGCTTCAAACATGGCTGGGACGGAGTGAAGGATATTATGGTTACTGGAGCAACAGAAACTGGCAGGGGGATCCGAAATGGATGGGAAGGGCTAGGACTCTGGATGGACATTAGGTCCTGGGGTTAGATAGGGAACCACAGGCAGACTGGATGGACAATTGGTTCTTTTCTGCCATCATTGTGGAATGGAGAATGGGGGGGAGGGAAAGAAAAGGAAAGGAAGAGGGGAGGGAAAACAGAAAGCAGATACAGATAGTCAGAAGGGGAGGGGCAGTTTGGGAGACAGAAAAACAGTTAAGGGGATAAATTGTGAATGGGGAGATATCCTCACCAGGATGCAGAGGGAGCAGTTAGGTGGGGAAGCAGCTAGTACCGAAGATAAGAAAGGAAGGACGGGGAGCACGGATGCAGAGGATGGAAGGGTGGCAATCATAGGGGACTCCATAATTAGGGGTATTCACTGGGGAAGGAAAGGGGACCCAAATGGAAGCAGGTGGGTGGTTTGTATGCCAGGAATGACAACGGGGAAGGTGGGCCCAAAAATAAGGGAACTAGTAACAGAGGTTGGAGGAAAACTTAATTTAGTTATATATTTGGGAACCAATGACCTTGCTGGGGAGGAGGTTGAGGAAGTGCAAAGTAGGTTCAGAGACTTAGGGAGGAAGGAAGTTTGCTGGCCTTCTCAGAGGTGATACCAGTACCATGGGCCAGCACAGCCAAGAAAAGAATAGAGGATTTTAATGACTGGCTGAGGAAATGGTGCAGGGAGAAGATGTTCGTCTGTATAGGGGACTGGGAGGAGACCTGGTCAAACAAAGCACTCTTTTCACTAGACAGGCTACACCTTAGTAGGGAGGGTTTGAGGGTATTCGGGGACAAACGGGGGGGGGGGAGATACATAACCACTACACTTACTTTAAACTGCTGGGGGGGGTGCAGCAGACCCACAGACTCCAAGAGGAGAAGGTCAATGAACCTCCCCCCCACAGTGATGGAAGAGGTCTGGAGAGAGGAGGTGGAAGGGGCAAGATCACAGTTAACAAATGGTGGAGGGGGTGAGGAACAGATAACAAGGGTACGTGGAGGGGAGCACACAGAGGGGATAAATGTGAATATAACAATAGAAGGAAGAAAAGGAAGGTCAAATTCTAGGTGGAGGGTGGTGTCTCTGAATGTGTGGAGTTTTGGAAACATGATGGATGACCTGCAGGCACTATTAGCAGACAGGAGGGTGGACATAGCTGTAATAACTGAGACTTGAGCAACATCACACCATGACTGGGACCTTGCGATCCCTGGATATAAATTATACAGGAGGGACAGGGTAGTCGGGAAGGGGGAGGGGTGGCAGTTTACATCAGGGAGGGAATAACTTGCACGAGGGAGGAGTCTGAGGAAGGGGGGGGGTGGAGGCATTATGGGTTCAGTTAAGGTCAAATAAAGGGGGAAAGGTGAGGTTGGGGGTGGTTTACACAGACCACCCAGTCAGGATGAGGAGAGGGACAGGGAACTGAGTTCACAAATATTGGAAGCTGCAGGGAAAGGAGAGGTGGTAATTGTGGGGGACTTCAATCTGCCCAAAGTGTACTGGCGCATACCATCCACAACATGTGCTAGGAGTCAGATGATCCTGAAAGTACTGCAGAGTGGGTACCTGACTCAGGGTGTCACTGAACCAACAAGAGCTGAAGTAATTCTTGATCTGGTACTCACAAATGGGGGAGCATGTACAGGAAATAATGGTCAGGGAGCCACTTGGTGGAAGTGACCATTGCACAGTGTGGTTCCAGTTGGATATGGGCAGGGAAAGCATTCCAACTAAGACCAAAATCTTAGATTTCAGGAGGGCGGACTTCAGGAAAATGGGTGAAGCACTAAGGGCAAAAGATTCTAAATTTATTAAATGCTAAAACGCCATTGTGGGAGCAACAAAATAGGCTGACAACCTCGACCAGTTTCTTACACCCTAGTACGTCATCAGGGTGGCATTTTAGCATTTAATAAATTTTGAATCTTTTGCACCAGCCTCTGGCTGAGGAGTGAAGTTTTTTGCTGTGTTGCATTTTGTCATTTTAACATGCACCCTCTGTACTTCTGAGCTGTGATTGTTTTTGGTTTGTGAAGTGCTAAGGAGCCATCTGGTGGGCATCACAACAGATATGAGGGTGGACCAAAGGTGGTCCATCATTAAGGAAGGAATATTGGTTGCCACAGATGAGTGTGTTAGGCTAAAGAGGAAGAACACAAGAGCCAAAGTGCCCAGCGGGTTCAGTTCTGGGGTTGCCCAGGCAGTAAGGGAAAAGAGGTTGGCCTGTAGAAAATTCAGGAAAACCAAGAGAGAGGTGGATAGGAACAATTACCTAAGATTGGCTAGTGAGGCAAGTAAGGAAGTCCGGTGAGCAAAGGTACAGAAGGAGCTGCAGATAGCTGAAGGAATTAAGAAGGGGGAGAAGGCTTTCTTTCACTATATAAGTGAGAAAAGGGACAAGAAGGAAGGTATTGTTAGGCTTAAGAAAGGGGTGGAGCTGGCCCATCAGCACAGTGGTTGGATTTCCGCTTGCGACGCCGGTGACCCGGGTTCGGGAACGGACCTGGGTCCCTGGAGGGCCAGCGGGTGGGGTGGGGGAGAGAAGGCTCAAGCGTCGAAAGACTGCTCGTCTTTTCCCGGGGAAGGGTGAGGATGGAGTCCGGCACTTGCTGACTCCTGATGGAGGCCAGGAGCACAGCAGCGCGCTGGGTTCGTTGACTGGGGGACATGGCGGACATCTGCGTGCACCTAGATGTCTATGACATGCCATGTCCCCAGGGAGAAAAGGAGAAGAAACCTGGGCGACCAGATGAAGCTTCTGGCCCTACTGACACAGAAGCCTCATTATGGCTTGGTTGCTTTCACTTCAGCAGCAGCACCAGGCCAATTGAAGAGTGCAGTGGCTGCCCCACGGTGCCTTTTCCATCGGAGGAGAGGACCCATCTGGCGAGGGTTATGCTGGGTTACCCTGGGGTGTTGGCTGCAATATGAGGTGGGGGCTGGGGGGTAGGGTGTCAAGGAGGCCCGAAGGAGTGGCCAGACAGGGAGCAGAGGGGAGCATAAAAAAAAAAGGGGGTGTAGGATAATTGGGGGGAAAAGCAGAGATACTAAATGAATACTTCTGTTCAAACAACATGAAGTCTTGCTATATTATGATATATGCAGTATAACCCCAGGTTAGAATTGCTCCGGAGGTGAAAGAGTTAACTTTCCATGCAGGGCATGGAACCTTGAGCGCGAGCTCGGTTGAACACTCTGTCTGTTGTAGCTCAAACTTAAACTGTCAGATTCTTTACTCCGCTTCACTGAACAGTCGCTCTGGAGATTTCTCCTGCTGCTCAGTTCGTTTGTTGGTTAAAAAGTGTATTTCTCGGTTTATTTACCGAAATTAAACCGCAGTCGGTCGGTTCAAGCTCTGTCTGTGGTATTGTAAGTAATAGATAGGCTTACGTTTATTTTCTTCTGTGTGGAACTTGTAAATGTCTTTTTTGGTTCGGTTTGAACTGATCAGATTGGTTTTAAATTAACTTTCTAGTCCTTTAGAGTGCGGTTCCCGGTTCTTATCGGTTTTAAAAAAAACGGATTTTATTACGTTTTTTTCCATGCCCCGTGACACGGTTGGGAACCGATAAGAGAGTCTTGCTTGCCGGATTGCCACTAATGGGCAGGTTTTGGTTAGGCTGGCACTATGTCTGAGAAACCCAAAAGAAAAACCGGACCCACTGGGTTTCAGCACTGTGGCCTCTGTGGGAAAGCCTTTGCTAAGGCTGACCCACACACCACCTGTGTATATTGTCTGGGGTTTAACCACCTCAATGCAGACTGCCAGATTTGTAAGAATTTTCCTGCTGCCACGTGGAAAAGAGAGTTGGTAGGCTCAGGAAAGGAGGCCAAAAATCGCTGACCCGATGGCCAGCCCGGTTCCGTTCCACCCGACCTGAGGTGGGAGCGCCTGACCAGGGCGATACTCTCAAGTAAACGTAAGAGCCAGCTCTGAGGAGCCGGTTCCAACCAAAGGGATAGAAAGTCAGCTAGTGGAGCCAGCAGTTCTTTCTCCAACTGCTGAGGAAATAGCTAAAGCTATTCAAATTGTCCAGTCTTTTTTCTCGTTCCGTCCAAACCGACATCATTAGGGAAGCGCCGGTTTGACGGTTCCACTGGTTCAAGATTATGATTTTGAGGATTTTATGAACCAGAGGAAGGGAGGAGGGTATGAGGAGAGTGAATGTGATTTTGAAGGTCTGGATGTGCCCATTGAACCGACATCTCTCCGACAGACCTTCAGGGTCCTCTCTGAGGCTATCTGAGTCCCCTTCTTATTTTATGTTCTATAAGAAAGTTGCTGAAACTCTCCAACTCCCTGTTGAGGAAGCTGTTGATGACCAAGAAGAGCCTGATTATGTAGAAATGATGGATATTCCAGAGTCTAGGAGACTGTCTATTCCCTTGCACAAACCCTTTAGGAAACAGACAGTAAAAATTCTAAAAACTCCTCACTCTATCCTTCCTGTTGATAAAAGGATGGACAAGAGGTATACATTATCAGGCTCTGATATGGAGTTCCTCTCTCAGCGATGCAGCCATGTGGGGGTAGTGCAGGCTGCAGCCTGTGACAAGGCTAATATTCCTCTAGCCTCTCACCCTCCTGAAAAGGATTCCAGGAGGATGGATGCCATGGCAAAGAAACAGTACATGGCAGCATCTTTAGGACTCAGACAGGCAAATTATATGGCTTATGCAGCTAGGTACCAGAAATCCAGATGGGATACTGTGCTGGCCCTAGCAAAACAGGCCCCTGATCAGCTTGCCAGGGAGCTGGAACAGGTGGCTGCAGATGGTATTGAGGCATCCAAGGTGCAATTTCATGCTGCAGTAGACTCTAATGATGGTTCATCAAGAGTCATGGCTACATCTGTGTTTCTTTGCAGAATGGCCTGGCTCAGATGTACTGCCCTGTCACAGGATACTCAGTCTAAGGCTATGGATTTTCCTGTTGTGGGCAATTCTCTGTTTGGGGAGCAGACAGAGAATTATATGAAGAAAATGGATGAGTATAGGACCACCTATAGGAGTGCACAGGCCAAAGAAAGGCAAGCCACTCCTCAAAGGCAGCATGTCAGGGACAGGGGCAGGCCTTTTCATAGGTCTTTTTACCAAGCCCAGGCCTCCTCTTCTGCTTATGCCCAGAAGGGGTTCTTTAGAGGAAGAAGCAGAAGGGGTTCTAGTAAGCCTGCTTCTACCCCTCAACCCAAAGCCCCTGCAAAACAGGCTCCCTGATGGGGTGACCAGGGCCGATTCTCCACTACTGGTAGGGGGCAGGCTGGCTTACTTTGTCCAGGACTGGAAGTCTTTAACATCAGACAAGTGGGTCCTGGAAGTAGTAAGCAAGGGACTGGTTCTCAGCTTCAAAAAATTTCAAGATGAGAGCCAGGTCCTTTCCACCTGCAAATCCATCAGAGGCACTTGCCCTGGAAATAGAAGTTTCTTCCCTCCTGGCTCTCAGAGCTGTGGAAAGGGTTCCACCCCTACACCAGGGCAAAGGGTTGTACTCCAGGTACTTCCTTACCCCAAAAAAGACAGGAGAATGGCGGCCCATCCTGGATCTCAGGTATCTAAACAAGCACCTTTTAAACCAAAGTTCAAAATGGTGACTCTGGGAATTATTTTACCCTCTCTCTTCTCATCAGAAGCTCCCATCGAAAGTACCTCAGATTCGAACTGCCCTCAGGCCATTACCAGTTCAGAGCAATGCCCTTCGGCCTCACCTCGGCCCTGAGGGTGTTCACAAAATGCCTGGCAGTAGCAGTTGCTCACTTAAGAAGGCAAAAGATTGCCATCTTTCCTTATCTGGACAACTGGCTCATTGTAGGCCAGTCTCCAGACCAGGTCAGACTACACCTACAAGTAACTCAGCAACTGCTTACATCTCTAGGTTTCCTTCTCAATCTTCCAAAGTCAGTTCTGGAGCCTGTCCAGCTTCTCACCTTCATAGGCGCAGAACTGAACACAAAAGAAGCCAGAGCCTTCTTCCTCTGGAAAGAGCAAGGACTTTGGTCTCTCTGGCTCTTCTTCACCCTGCAGGTCTCTCGACCAGCAAGGCATTTTCTACAGCTCCTGGGGCACATGGCTGCTTCTACAGCAGTAGTGCAGGGAGCAAGATTTCAGATGAGGGACATCCAGTTCCATTTGAGAGCCTTTTGGTCTCAAAGGACAGATCCTCTAACCAAATTGATCCCAGAGACTCGAACCCTGATCCAGGCCCTTCAGTGGTGGCAGGACCAGAGCAATCTGAGACAGGGGGTTCCCTTCACTCCCCAGTCTCACTCCTTGACCCTTACTACAGATGCATCCCTCTTGGGGTGGGGAGCTCACATGGGTGATCTTACTACCCAGGGGTTGTGGTCCCCTCAGGAATCTCTGCTCCACATCAATTTGTTGGAACTCAGAGCAGTTTTTCTAGCACTCCAGTTTTTTTCCACATCTGTTCAGAATAAGGTTGTTCAGGTCAAAACAGACAATACCACTACAATGTGGTACATCAACAAGGCAGGGCACTCGGCTCACGGCCTTGTGCAATCAAGCAATGAAGTTGTGGTCTCTGGTTTATTCTCTGAATGCCTTCCTCACGCAGTTCACCTCCCAGGCAAGGACAATGTCCTAGCGGATGCTCTCAGCAGGATTTCCCAGGGCCATCACGAATGGGCACTGGATCCCCTAGTACTGGAGGTAATATTTGCCAGATGGGGCACCCCACAGATAGATCTCTTTGCAGCCCCAGACAATCACCAACTTCCCCTTTTTTGCTGCAGGCCCCCAGTGTTGGGCTCAGTCCCTCTGGATGCCTTCCTACTCAGTTGGGAAGGGAAGTTTCTCTATGCTTTTCCCCTTCCTCTTCTCTTCAAGGTGCTAGTCAAAATCAGATCTCAACCCTGCAAGATGATCCTGATTGCTCCAGATTGGGCCAGGCAGCCCTGGTACCCACTCCTCATGTCCTTAGCAGTCCACCTTCCCGAGGTCTTCCCAGGAATCACAACCTGTTAACCTGTGCCCAGGGAGAGTTTGGTATCCGAACCTCAAATCTCTCAATCTCAAGGCAGGCTCTTGAAGAGTTAGAGTTTGCTGACCTACACCTTTCCCAAGGTGTATTGATATCTTGAAGGCCTCTAGGAAGCCTTCCACCAGGGCTACTTATAATTCCAAATGGAAAAGATTTTCTATATGGTGTGCTGGTAAGATTTCCCAGAATCTGCTGACGTGCCTACCATCCTGGATTATTTGGTGCATTTGAATTCTTCGGTGCTGAGACCAGCTACCCCTAAAAGTGCACTTGGCAGCCGTGGTCTGTCTTCTTATCAGCAGGTAAGCTTTCTTCTTTTCAGCTCACCCTGTGTTCTCCATGTTTTTAAAGGGTTGCTTCACACCAACCCTCTAGTCAGGACCCTGCCCTGCTTGGGATCTTAATATTTGCATTGCCCAGCTTATGCAACCCCCTTGAGCCATTGTCTTAGCAGAGCTTAAGTACTTGACTTGAAAACTGTGTTTCTGGTAGCCATCACCTCTGCCAGGCGCATAAGTGAGCTGCAAGCATTGTCAGTGGAGCCTGATTTTATCTCCTTTCACAGAGATATGGTGGTCCTCAGGACTAACAGAAAGTTTTTGCTTAAGGTGGTTTCAGACTTCCACCTTAATCAATCCATGTCTCTTCCTGTGTACTTCACTGACCATTCCTCCTCTGGCGAGAGGAGATTGCACAGTTTAGATGTCAAAAGAGCCCTGAGTTACTACATAGAACGTACCAAGGGTCACAGGTTTGAATCTCTCCAATTGTTCCTCACTTATGGTGAGGTTGGTAAAGATAAACCTGCCACTAAAAGATCCATTGCCAGGTGGATTGTCTCTTGTATCCAATTTTGCTATGAAAAACTGGGTAAGATTCCTCCCTTAGGCCTGAGGGCTCACTCTACCAGAGGTACAGCTGCGTCCCTGGCTGCTGCCAGGGACATCCCTATCCTAGAGATATGTCAAGCAGCTACCTGGAAAACAGTTCACACTTTTACTAAGCATTAGTCCCTGGATATCCAGGCTAGGAGTGATGTCGATTTGGCACAGCTGTGCTTCAGAGCCTATTTCCTAAGTAGGTTCTGTCCCTCTCCATGGAGGTACTGCTGTGTATTCAGATATGTCATAATATAGCAAGACTTCATGTTGTTTGAAGAAAAAATTACTCACCTTAGTAATGTTGTTTCTTCTAATGGAGTCTTGCTATATTATGACCTCCCCCCCAGCCTGCCCCTCTCAGAACCTCTATTTTTGGGATGTGGGTGGGCAGTGCAATGTTGGCACTTCATAGATGCCCACTTTAATTTCACCCCTTCTTAGGGTGCTTAGCTGTTATGCTTTATTTTTTCTTTCTTGAATCCCCTGACTTGAGTCTTTGTTTTGGGATCAAGAAACAAAATGTGTTTTTGTAGTTAGTAGCAGTGGGCTAGTGTAGGTTTACGGGTTCCACACAGAACCTTAGTGAGTTTTTGCTCAGAAGATCTGACAGTTTAAGTTTGAGCTACAACAGACAGTGTTCAACCGAGCTCGCGCTCAAGGTTCCATGCCCTGCATGGAAAGTTAACTCTTTCACCTCCGGAGCAGTTCTAACCTGGGGTTATACTGCATATGTCATAATATAGCAAGACTCCATTAGAAGAAACAACATTACTAAGGTGAGTAATTTTTTCTTCTGTCTTCACCAGGGAGAAGGATGGACCAGTGCCTTCAGGAGAGAAAAGAGCAGCGGGGGAAGGGGAACACAGATGTAATGATGGAGGAGGATAGAGTGAGGAAGGGGCTGCTGACATTGAAGGTGGGCAGATCATCAGGCCTGGACAGAGTACATCCAAGGGTACTAAAGGAACTGGCTGAGGAGCTGGCAGGGCCACTGGCAGACCTATTTAATAGTTCACTAGAGTCAGGCGTGGTACCGTAGGACTGGAGAATAGTACATGTAGTGCCCCTCCACAAAAGTGGTCCCAAGTTTGACCCAGGGATTTACAGATCAGCCAGCCTGACTTCCACTGTGGGCAAGCTCATGGAGATCATACTAAAGGAAAGGTTGGTAGCATATCTAGAGGAGCATGGTCTCTAGGATGATAGCATAGGTTCATGGTGGGGGGTGATTGTGTCAAACAAATCTGATTGACTTCTTCGACTGTGTCACTAAGACAGTAGACAGGGGCCAGGTGATAGACATACTCTATCTTGATTTCAGCAAGGCCTTTGACTCTGTGCCCCACAAAAGGTTGATCAGGAAGTTGGTGGATCTCGGGGTTGGGGAAAAGATGACCAGATGGGTGGAAAACTGGCTGAGAGACAGAACCCAGAGGGTGGTTGTCAGGAGAGAGAGTTATCTGGCACCAGAGAGGTAACCGGTGGGGTCCCACAGGGCTCAGTGCTGGGGCCGGTGTTCAGTCTTTTTTTTTGTTTTGATTTCATTTTTTTAAGTGAGACAAATCAATACAGACTGTTGATTTCTTTAAATTCTTCTTCTTCTATGACATTGTTGTACATTAATCTTCATAGAACGAAATCATGTACTGGCCAACATTAATAACACCTCCACATATATCTAATAAAAATGAAAGATATTGGTTCTCCATAGCCCTGACCCAAGATAAGGAAAAAGGGGAGAGTAGGGAAATGGCATATATAGCAGGTGGCCCATCCTCAGCACCGAAAATAGAGGTAGATTTATAATGCCCCCCTCTCCCCTCCCCACCCTGAGAGGGAGGGAGGGAGTAACAGCCGTGTCTTCGTTTCATTTAGTTACCACCTTAACTTGTCCCAGCCTAGCCCCTCCTTCATGGTACAAATTCTGGGTCAATCAAAGCTAAATGCATTATCCATTTACGCCATTTAAGGTCAAAAGAGTCCAGCTTATTGTGTATTTTAGCAGTTACGTGCTCTAGTTTGTATATTTTCAGAGTTACCTGCCGCCAGTCCATCACCGATGGGGTAGCGGCTGACATCCATTTGCATGTAATAGCTTTTCGGGCTGCTAAAATATATGTTGGTAATAGGCTGCGCTCCCATCTTGGCCTATAAAGGGGGTAAATGGAGAGAATAGTTATTTCAGCTGTTAGTTCTAGTTTTTCATCCAGGCACTCCTTCAGCTCCAGCTGAAGGGAACACCAAAAGGGAGTAAGTTTAGAACAGAACCAGAAAATGTGTCCCAACCCCACTAATGTGCAACTACACCCTCTCCAGCAATGCCCATAGGTGGCAGGAAGATATTTTGCTAAAATAGCTGGGGCTCTAAAGTATCTTGAACGGGACTTCCATGCGATGGGATGAAGTAATTTTAATTACACTTAACGTTGCACTTTCCCATTGCTGGACAGAAACTTCTAGCTCCAAGTCACCATTCCATGCTTCTAGGACTGATTGGGTAGAATATCTGAGGGACTACCTTAGAAGCCTATATACATATGTCCAATTAGCCTCGACCAAGGGTTTCCATTCAGGGTGTCTCTTAAAATAACCCATAGCATGGGAAGGGGAGTCGGGTGACCAGCTGTAAATTCTTTCTGCCTTAGTATATGGTTTCTCACTTGGGTATAGTGAAACATATCACGGCCAGGGAGAGAATATGTGAGTTGGAGTTCAGAAAAACGGATAATACCCATTTGATTTATAAATTGGTAATAAAAGCTAAGACCTAGTCTCCGCCATTGTGCAAAAGTCGAATCAAGGTTGGCCGGGACAAAGCTAGCATCCAAAGAAGGTAATGTAAAGAAGAACTTAGTTTGCTTAAAAGCTCTTTTTTGTTTTAAGGTGTACCAGATTTTTAAAATTTGGGCCAAAAAATTCGTAAAGTCACAAAGGGGTGGGACTTTTCTCTAGATGCGAAGACTATTTTCTCTATATCATGTAAATCATTAATATGAAACTCAATGTCCTTCCAGATATAATGGTTGTTAGGAGAAATCATTAAGAAGAAAATCCTCAAAAAGCAGGCTAAAGCTTAAAATTCTAGGTTAGGAAGATTAACTTCTCTGTGAGACAACGGGAGGTAAAGGAGAGACAATCTAACCCTTGGTCTCTGTCCATCCCAGATAAAGGAGGAAGTCATTTTCTCTCATGAGTTAAAGTAGAAGGGTACTGGGAATGTAGGGATGTTTTGAAAAAGATAGAGAAGTTTTGGGAGAATTATTGTGCGAATGGTATCAGTATGCTGAGAGAAGGAAAGCTTTAGTCATCCCCATTTAGAGAAGTCATCTTGAATTTGGAGAGAGATGGGTTCATAGTTGACCACATCTAGGTGTATTACATTTTTGGGAATATGAATTCCGAGATATTTAAGTTTAATCCCTCGCCACTTAATAGTCGGGGCTTTTCTCAAATTGTTGGAGGGATCGAAGTAAAGCATTAAAGCATCTGTCTTAGCTATGTTTGGTTTGAAATTAGCTGATCTTTCAAATTTCCGTAGGACTTCCCATGCCACTGGTATGGAAGATTCTGGAGAAAGAAGTTAGCAAAATATCTGCGAATAGCGAAACCTTATATTTTTTTTGTCCTAAAGGTAGGCCTTCTATATCAGGATGTAGATGTTAAGCTGCCGGTAGGGGTTCCATGTATAAAGGAAAAAGGAGTGGGGATAATGGGCAACCCTGCCTAGTTTCTTGATAATCTGAGAATGGAGATGAGTGCCCCATTAATTCGGATAGATACCTTGGGTTGGGAATACAGATGCTGGAGCCACTCCAGAGTAGATTCTGGAAAAGAAAAGGCCCTAAGTGTATCCCATAAAAAATCCCACCGAACACGGTTAGACGCCTTCACAGCGTCTAAACTTAATATAGCCAACAGAATTTGTCTAGAATGAATATATTCCAGAAGGAGCATGGTGCACCTAATATTGTCTGACGTACTCTGGCGTTTTATGAATCCAGCCTGGTCTGGGTGTACAAGTTTGGGAAGAAGAGTTTTCAATCTGGAAACCCAGACGGCCATGTAGATTTTGTAATCTACATTTAGAATAGCACTGGGGCGGTATGAGGCTGTGTCAGTGGGGTCTTTCTCTGGTTTAAGGAGAGGGGTTATTATCGCATAGTTCCAGGATATTGGGGCACCCTCGACCACAGCCCTGAATGTGGGTAGGAGAGAGGGAAGAAGAAGACCAGAGAATTTCTTGTACCATTCCAAAGTAAATCCATCCTGGCCGGGACATTTGACTGGTTTTAAAAGTTTGATATGGTCTAAGATTTCATTTGGGCTTATTGGGGTCTCCAAGGCAGAAAGCTGGGTGTCTGTGAGTGTTGGAAAAGCACTGTTGTTCAGTGTCTTCATCAGTGACATTGGAGATGGCAGTTAATGGCAAAATGTGCCTATTCGTGGATGACACTAAGCTCTGTGAAAGAGTGGACACAGCTGAAGGGATATAGGACCTACAGGAAGATCTGAAAAAGCTAGGGAGGTGGTCCAGGATCTGGCAGCTTGGCTTCAATGCCAAGAAATGCAAAGTTATGCATATTGGAGCCAGGAATCCCAGGACAGAGTATTGCCTGGATGGAGTCCAAGTATCTGCATCAGAGGAGGAGAAGGACCTGGGGGTGATGATCACTAGTGACTTCACACAGTGCAAGAAAGCATCAGCAAAGGCAAACAAAATGCTGGGATGCATATCTAGGGGGATCAGTAGTAGGAGAGAGGAGGTTATACTGTCTTTGTACAGGTCACTGGTAAGGCCACATGTAGAGTATGGAGTTGAGTACTGGTGCCCACACCTCAAAAAGGACATTAACCTGCTGGAGAAGGTCCAGAGGAGGGCTATGTAAGCAATAATACCCAACAGGGTGGGCGGTATTGGGCTAGACCTAGGGGCGAATGAGGCCCAACACCACAGGCGGAGGGCCTTATAGCCCCTGGAAGGTCCGGTATAGACGAATACCGCCCACCCTGGAGGGTATTATTGCACTTAGAAAATGGGGTACAGGTAAGTTATATAAAAAAAAAAAAATACAATTAAAAAGTAAAAAGCAATAAAAAGTTACTTTTGTAGTAAAGTAGTTCCTCTAGTAGGGCTAGTAGAGGATTTGGCTGCTCTTTACAATTATTTTTATCCCACTTTTCATGTGCCTTAATTTGCTTATGGAAAGCCCCCCACACACACACACACACACACATACCCCAATAAAACTGGAGGGCTGTATTTTAGGGCTGTGGGCTCTCACCTCTGGCTCGTAAACACACTCTGAGTAGCTGTAACTTTTTTTTTTTTTCTCAGTTTAACAGATTGTGTTCACTATCGCAAAAGGACTGTAAGTTTTAAAGCAGCTAGCATCTGTTTTCATGTGCAGTGAATGCTGAGAGCACAGAATGAGGAAAGAAAAAAAAACCTTGCTGTGCTGTCAGTTCTTTTCTCCTGCCGTTCCCCAGAGTTGGCTGTGTTTTTTTTTGTTTTGTTATTTTAGTCAGTAATGAGCTTGCGACTGTGATTCCAAAAGGACTGAAAGTTTAGAAGGAGCTGCTACCCACTTTTAAGTGTACTACAGTTGTGAGTTGTCCAGAGGTGAAGTATAGAAATTAAGTTTTTTTTTTTTTTTTTGTAGAAAGAGCAGAGTTCGGTTAAAAGGAAAAGCCGTTTGTGCCCTCTCCCTGGTTAGTTTGAGACAAGGGCGAGCGGTAGATGCCATCTGTTTTTGCGAGTGGAATTCTAGTTAACGGGGATTTTCCTAAGCTAGCAATACCAGAGAGTATGCTATGCTTGCATGCAGTAGCTCACTCTTGATTACTGTCACCCCCTCCCCCATACCCACACACATGCTGTATTACTATGTACTAGTCTTTTGTTTACTGTATTTATTGTTTTAAACCAGTAACTTGCCAATGGTGCATCTGCTAACTCGCTTGTTTTTTCTCTCTGTCTTGCGGCGCCACATACTTCTTTGCAAACTGCTGTTCAGTTCTCCGAATTTTGGAAAAAGTACAAACTCAGTTCCATTGGTGGAAACAGTGGCAAAACACAGATATGTTCTGACTGGTAGAAATTGTAAGTAACCTCATTTTCGGTAGGTACTGGGCGGCCAACTAGAGGGAGAAGTGAGAGAGCTGTCTGGTTTTGGACACAGTCATAGGACGAGAGGCACAAAAGTGCTGGGTATCGGGTATCATGGCAGCACCAAATATTGGACATTACAGTACTGAAAAAAAGAAAGTGTTGCAAGAAATGCGTCTATTGGAGTGTGATGTGCATTTCCTTTGGCAACTGGCAGTCAATTAGTGAGCGTTGCGTAACCAGTGTCGCTCCCTAAGCGATAGATAAAAAAATGGCTGCCATTTCAAATTCAGTGTGGTGCTTTCAGCCAATAAGTAAGCAAGATGAGCACAATGATATCTGAGTGGGTAAAGTGGCACTCTGGGCTGATTCTTTTTATTTCCTGGGCGTCCATTGAAAGTTAATATACCCCCCGCTAGGGTGCCAGCCAATCACAGCCCATGAAATAAAAAGCCCATTTTCTAAAAAGATGATAGCCAGTCAGCAGAGTAAGGCATACAAGGAGAGACTGAGGGCACCGAACATGTACTCCCTGGAAGACAGGAGAGAAAGAGAGGGGAAAAGTCTCTGTTGAGTCTACTAAGCTTCGCGTGCTTAGCTGTGATGGGTCAAAAGTAATGTATATCGACTACTTCAAATACCTTGGAGTAACCCTTGATCCCGTTCTTGATTTCTCTGTACTTACAAATGAGGTATGTAAATCTGTTAATGCCAAATTAGGAGCAGCCTACCGCATGCGTCACTCCCTTACCCCTGCTGCCAGAATCTCTGTGGCGCATGGGGTACTGCTTCCTAGGCTTCTGTATGCTCTCCCCACTCTCACCCATGCAAACACGGGTATCCTTCGCAAGTGGGACACCTCCTATAATAACATCTGTAGATTCGCCCTCTCTGTCCCTCGACTTACCCACCATTGTCACCTTTACTCCACTTTGCACTGGCTGTCCCCCCAATACCAGTGTTCCTTCTCTCTGGGTTGTTTTTTGACTCCATGAACAGGACCTCCCCCCACCCAGACTGCATTGGTGCCATGCTCACCCCCGTGACTCATTCCCGCACACTAAGGTCGTCTAATCAACCTCTGTTCTCTGTCCCTCACTGCTCGACTAAGATGGGGGAGCAAGCTTTCTCCCATTTTGCCCCTACATTCTGGAACTCCTTACCTGTCAACTTAAAGGGCTCATTATCTCACTCTGCCTTTAAATCTGCACTATTTTCCCACCTTCTTGCACTACATTCCTGTCACTGTACCTAATATTCTCTGTACTCCTCTTGCTTATCCTTATTCTGCTCTACCTAGGTGTCACTGAACTGTACTGAATTGCTTGACTGTGTCAGTGGTCCTATCCATCCCTGTGTGGATGGCTATTGCTTGTTGTTATACCTTGACTTTCTCTGTGGGGGTCAACATTGTTAGGTAACGGCTATTTGTGTTGCTTGTTATGATTTATTCAACATAATGTCTTTCTTTTGGATGCCTGTAATGCTAACTATCTGTACCTGTTTTGTATTAATTCTCTGGTTTATGTACTGTACTCTCCCAGGTCATGCTTGAAAATAGGCAGGCCTCTTGCCTATTGCACCTACCTAGTTACCAAAAGCAAATAAATAAATAAATGATTGGGACGTTCAAGTACCTGAAAGGGATAAATAAGGTTGATAAGGAGAGTCTCATTAAGTTGAGTGGCAACCAAAACATGAAGGGGCACAGTCTTAAGCTGAAGGGTGGGAGGTTTAGGAGGGAGGTCAGGAAGCACATCTTCACAGAGGAGGTAGTGGAAACTCTGAATGCGCTGCCGGAAGAGGTCATCTCGTTGAAGACAGTGGGCAGCTTTAAGAGAGGATGGGATAGGCATAGAGGGAAGGTAAGGATCAGGGGGAGGGAGGGAGGGCAGAGACATTAGCTCAAGCTGTGGATCCTGCAATACGAGCAGACTTGGTAGACCAACTGGCCTTCTTCTGCTGGCTTCTTCTTGTGTTTGTATGTTCATTGTGTGTTTGTCTAACAGGGCAGAAAAAACAGTAGGAACAAAATTGTATTATGAAAACGACCTTTTCTGGGCTTGTGGAGAAAATCTAAAAGCCCTTTTCAAGGCTAAACATACAGTACAGCATACATTCAGTATTTAAGACCTGAAGCGGGGAAATAACATGATCAGATTAAAAGCCCTTGTCAGGGCTAAGTAGCAGAGGCAGCCTGTTAAAGGAGGAGGAGGCAGAGATGCATTTAAAAGACCTTTTCAGAGCTGATTAAGCAGATGGGGGGTCTAATTATTTAAGGCAGCATCCATCAGGGCATAAAAATTATTATACAATGGCAATAAAGAATGCTGGACTCTGATTAGTCAGTCTGTGACTGGACCCCTGATGTTATCCCAGTACAACATCATGGATCTAGTCCCAGCACACAGATGTTTGCATCAGCATTTACTTAAATCACTCCATACAGCCGGCTTCAGAGATCCCCGCCCGGCACTCGTTTCAAAGATTCCCGCTTGCAAGCCCTAGCTCCTTTACAACTATTGTCCCCAACAAACCAATTCTTACTCCACACAAACTTAAAGTTTCCTTTCTTCACACTTTATTTTGTCTGAGAACAGTACTAAAGCCATCAGTTCTAGGGATGTGGATATGTTGTTATATACATACTTCTGGCAGTGCTCTTTTCCTTTAAGATCAGCCGGAAAGTCTTCAGGTTGGCTCCTCCCTCCCACCCAGATGGTATAACCCTTGGCTCCGCCCCATGATGCCAGATCTTCCTTTCCGCTGGAAAAAGCAGGTCCCCTCCTTACCGCTCCTGCATTGAGTAGGCCCTGGCATTCAAAACTTTGGATTTACTTCCAAAACTTTAACTTGTTAGAGTAACGTCTTCACTGCGTTCTCCAATCACTACCACAATGGAGGAAAAGTCCTTGCCCAGATTCCGCTGGTGCCCTTGTGGGCAGAAGATGTTGCGCATCGACCTGCACGCCATGTGCATTTATTGTCTGGGCCTTAAGCATGATACCCAGGCCTGTGATTTTTGTCGCTCATTTCAACGCACCATTCTCAGCGACCTTCTAGCCCGCTTGTAGTTGAGTTGCCTGGAGGAACGGAATCTGCTGGTCAAATCCAAGGACGCCCGTTGGGTGGTCTCCACGGCTGCTGGGTCCACCGAGCAGTTGGAGCAGCTTAAGGTCTTTGAGGCGGAGCAGTCCTCTTTGGTTTCTGCCTTTGTTCCACTGAAGCTGGGCTCCACCTTTTCAGGCTCCTTCAAGGAACTGTACCAGTCTCTCCCAACTAAGGGAGAGGGCTCTTCGGGTTCACACAGCTCGCGCTCCCAGAAAGAGAAGGAGTCGAGAGAAAAACAGAAGACTCACCATCGATGTTCTTGGGATTGAGAGCAGTCTCGGTCCCAGGAATCTCCGGTTTTGACTATGGTCAAAACCGCAGCCTTAGCCGCTGGCTTCAATGTACCCCTGTCAGGGCAGCCAGCTGAGACGCGAGATGACAATCCGGCTGACATTTTTCTGTACCCAGTTGACCCGTTGTCGCTCAGTGGGGCCGACAATTCTGTTTAGGACTCTGGTTCTACCGGTGACCATCAGGGGGGCTCAACGCACTTAGCACCACCCTCCAGTCCCTGACCTAGACCAGGAGGACCCACAGCACCCCGGTGGTTGAAGTCTCATTCTTCCTCATCCAGTAGGTTGAGCAAATCCCACCGACAGAGGTCCAGCTCTCGGTGCCATGGGAAGCAGCGCCACCGCTATTCTTCATCCTCATCCTCCTCAACTGAGGAGGGGCTTTGGCACAAGTTGCATTGCCGCTACGAGGACCTCATGTGGCAACAGTTAATGTTGGCCTGTCCAAAGCTGACCCTGGTTCCCACTCTGGCCATCACATGGCTGATGCCTCCTGAGCCAGTTGGCGCTGCCTGCGGAGCCAGTAAAGATCATCTCAGTTTGGCTGAAGCTGGCTTCTCCACCAATCATGGTGGAGCCACCACCCCAGCAGCCACCAACCGGGGCTCCAACAAAGGAGTCTCGGCCGGCTAAGGGACTTCCCCATAGGCTGTCATTCTCATGCCTAACCGTCCATGGCGAGTTGAGGGTGATTCGGGTGGTTGGCCACTTTATGCGGACTCTTCGGAGTCTGAGGGCTCCTTTTTGCACTTCTGCTCGGTCAACGAGGAGTCGTGGAGGGTCTCTTGACAGAGAGGGACCCACATCCTTCTTGAGCATCCTCTGTCTTGCCTCCGAATCTACAGAGATAGCACTGGAGCCCGTTCAGAAACGAGCTCGTTGCTCCCTAACAGATATTCTGGATAAAGGGAATTCTCCGACTGAGGCCTTTCTAGTAGCCAAAGTCATTGTGGACCCAGCCCTGGAGCTTTTGCAGCACCCTGCCTCATGCCCTGTGCTTTCAGCCCAGGTGGCGTGCAAATATGCAGTGCCCATCAGTTTCCTCTTGGGGTTCACAGAACACCCCTCGGCCGAGGGGTTGGTGACAGATTTCGTATTTCGGCGCTCGGGCAATACAGGAATAGGCCGCCAGACAAGGAGTCCAAGAAATTGGATCTACAGGACACGTTCTTTCATAACCCAATCCATCCGTCACACCGAAGGTTCCTACGCTTCCAAGCTGAAGACACCCTCTTCAAGTTCTAGGCCATGCCATCCGGCCTCTCCTCGGCCCCAGGGTGTTCACCAAATGCATAGCAGTGGTGGCAGTCTACCTGAGGTGTCTAGGGGTCCAGGTGTACCCCTGCCTGGACGACTGGCTGATAGGTCCCTCCAGACAGGAGGTGGAGCGGTCCAGGGACCTGGCCCTTCAGATCTATATCGGCCTTGGCCTCCTAGTCAGTGAGGCCAAGTCGGAACTCATGCCTTCATGAGTGATCAACTTCACTGGGGCAGAGCTCAGCTCTTGCCAAGCCAGAGTCACGCTCCCAGCGGACAGGGTGGAGGTTCTCTCCTCCTTTGCCTGATCATTTCTGGTTGGGCATTTGCACCCTGCCCAGGACTTCCTCTGTCTTTTGGGCTACATGGCGGCCTGCACCACCATGGTCTGATGGGCCCAATGTGCTCATCCTGACAACTGGCGCCTCTGGAGAATGCATTTCCTGCAGTGGGAGCTGGCCAGCCAGTGGTCTCAGTGCAAGGGTCATTCAACCAGCTGGTCACTGTGACCCAGCGGATATGGGACACCATCCAGTGGTGGTTAGTCCCAGCACATCTGCAGGAAGGGATCCTGTTTGTCCCTGAGGAGTCCCAGTGCCACATCAACCTGCTGGAGCTCCAAGCAGTTCAGCTGGCGCTGACTGCATTCGCTCTGTTTGTCCAGGGTCAGGTGGTTCAAATCCAAATGGACAGCACCACAACCATGTACTACCGCAACAAGCACGGCGGGAGGCACTCCCTGCCATTGTGCAAGGAAGGACACCCTCAGCTGGGTGGGTGAGGCATCTCACGAGTCGTCCCTCCATCCGGAGGTAGTCCACAGTCTGTTTTCTGAATGCAAAGCTGAGGCTGGTTTCTGCCTTCCCCCCCTCAGCAAGGCTCTCTGCAGGGGGATGCCTTCTCAAGGCTATGGACCCCAGGTCTCTTCTGTACCTTCCCTTGATCCACAAGGTGCTACTCAGTGTCAGGAGGGACAAGACACAGGTGATCCTGGTGGCTCTGGACTGGCCCCGCCAGTTCTGGTACTCCGATCTCCTCAGCCTCAGCAACAGGCTCTCGAGGCGTCTTCCATTACGCCTAGACCTGCTCTCCATCAGTCAGGGGATGGTACTGTTATACGAAGTCCCTGTACCCTTATTGGTACCCTCAGAGGTACACCGTAGACAGCTAGTGCTTAGGTATATGTTGTACTATCATATAGGGCTAAGGGCATCTACCATATAAGAGTAGATGTCAGGATATGTACGCATGTTATTGTAATACACTTTGCTTGCTACTACGTATATATTCTTCTATGTATTTTCTGTGTATTTCTTACTTATAAGATGTTAGGACACCTGTGTCCTTGTAATAATTATGATATATAAGTCGGCATTACCACATTTCGGTGATTTGTACTACTACACTGAGTTATGTAAGACTCTGTATAAGTACTCTTTTGTTTCACAAACTGATGACTACTACAGAATTATATAATGTTATCTTAGTCCATGGAGCCTGCTTTAATTTAGCCAATAGGGCTCATCTCTGTAACTAGAAATGTTTCTGTCTTACAGTAACCATAGTAACTATAATAGGTATATAATGTGAGACACTAAGTCTTGTACCTCGGAGATCCCAAGAGACACAAAGAAACCTCGAGGTATAGGGAACGCTTAGCACTGGCTCCCGGTTCGTATTGGTATGAACTGCTTAGGGCAACTGTGATTTTACCCTTTTTGGTAGTAATAAACAAGTTTATTACTCTAATGCAATGTGTCTGTGATTGCTTGCATTCCCAATATTGCCAAGAACCTGAGAGTGAGGTTTAGACCTCCTGACAGTACTCCACCCAGACCTTCAGTCCCTGCACCTGACAGCCTGGTTCCTGAGCATCTAGAGTTCCAGGGATTTGGGTCTCTACAGTGATGTCCTCACTGTCGTGGAGGCATCTAGAAATGAATCAGCCATAAACTGCTATGCCTTCAAATGGAAGAGATTCTCCATTTGGTGTCAGAGCAAGGGGTTGGACCCTTTGGTCTGTCCAGTGGCTAGCATCTTAGGCTACCTATGGTCTCTCTCTGAAGGAGGACTTCAGTCGACGACCCTTAAGGTGCACCTGGCAGCCATCTCTGCTTACTGGGCATGGGCCGGTCAGTAGTCGGCACCGAAGAAGATGGTCTGGTGCTTCTTCAAAGGCCTTGATCACACATCCTCTCCAGTGTGTGAACCACCACCACCGTGGGATCTGCTGCTGGTTTTGGCAAAGCACATGGGCAAGCCATTTGAACTGATGCACAGGTGTGAGATGTCACACCTGTCGTGGAAGACCACCTTCCTGGTGGCTATAACGTCAGCCAAAAAGATCAGTGAGCTCCAGGTGCTCTCAGTGGAGTCTCCTTACCTGGTCTTACACAGGGACAAGGTTGTCCTGTGCCCCAACCTGAAGTTCCTCCCGAAGGTTGTGTTGGAGTTTCACCTGAACCAGGTGATGACTCTTCCGTTGTTCTTCACCAGTCACACCTCGGAGGCCGAGCACAGGCTCCATACTCTGGACCTGAGGCGAGCACTTGCTTATTACAAAGAGCGTATGGCTGGAGTTCAAGGAGAGGTTCGCCAGCTGTTTGTCACCTATGTTGAAGCCGCAACTAGCAGACCTACAGCCAAGCAAACGATTGGCAGGTGGATCACATCCTGCATTGATTTCTGCTATAGGTTGGTGGGTAGGGAGCCTCCCGGAGAGCTAAGGGCTCATTCCACCTGCCATACCGCTGCGACAGTGGCTGCTTCTAGGGACGTCCCTATCCAGGAAATCTGCAGGGCTGTTACCTGGAAGTCAGCACACACCTTCATTTCCTATTACCACATTGACCTTGAGTCACACCGGGATGCTGGTTTTGGGGCCTCAGTTCTCCAGTCTCTGTTTCCTAAGTAGGGGGTGTGAGTGCACCTTGCCTTCCTCCTCCAGGGGAACTGCTTGGAGTCTGCCAGAAGTACAGATAGAGCAACATATCCACATCCCTAGAAACATAGGTTCTAGGGACATGGATATGTTGTTCATCCACACTGTCTGGCAGGTATCCTTGCCGCTTTAAATCTTGCCGGAAGGTCTTCAAGCTGGCTCCTCCCACCCACCCAGGTGGTAAAACTCTCGGCTCCGCCCCATGACGCCAGATCTTCCTTACCGCTTGGAAGCTCAGGTTCCCTCCTTAACGCTCTGCGTATAAGACTGGTTCCTAATTCTTCGATTTTTCGAATTTAAAAGTTTTTTGCTTAAAAGACTTCGGTCTTCTCTCCCTCGGCTACACGGACAATCGACTCGGTTTCGAGTTTTATGCGGAGCAGAAGATGCCTTTGATGGATCCGCACTCCACGCAATGCTCACTGTCTAGGCCTGAGCACGCACCCGCAGGCTCAAGTACCTGTGCTCTTCCTTTTCGCCCACGCTCAAGACCGCGGTTGCCCATTTACAACTGGGCGCCCCGAGAAGCGCGCTTCTCCAGTGAAGTCAAAAGAGGCCCGGTCGGCGGTTTCATGGCAGGCGGCTCGGGCGGATCAGCTTGAGCAGATGATCGCCTCGAAGAGGAGGCGCGGCCGCTTCTACCGCTGCGGCATTTGTCCCGCCTCTCTCTCGGTGCTCTTATTCAGCTTCTTTTAAGGAGCTTGTCTGACTCTCTCTACTAAAGGTGAGGGACAACTTCTGCTGGACCGCTTTCTCTTGGTCCAAAAGAGAGACAAGGGTAAGTCCACTGTCGATACTCTTTGGGAGCGGAAGATCCCTCTCCCGAGTTGTCGGCCGTCGACTGTGTCGACTCGTCGGCTCCGGCCACTGGTCTCATGGTGTCCCCATCAGGCCAGTTGACCGAGACTCCTGTCGACGCGGTCAAGATTTTTCTCGACTCATTGGACGGGTTGTCGGCAGGAGAAGCCGAGAATCCCCTCTCCCCGGTTCCCCCGGTGGGAGTTGAGGACCCCGTTGGCTTGTCTGTGCCTCCGGTTCCGGAGTCTTCGGTTGAACCCTCCGAACTGAGGGGAGTGCCGGTTCCCCACGACACCTCCCCACACCGTCCTCGGGAAAGCCGAGGTTCTCGGTCTCGGACTTCTTCGGCGTCCAGCCATCCCGCCATCATAAGCAGTCTCGGCACCGCGGCAAGCGGCGCCGCTGCTCGTCCTCTTCCTCCTCCTCGGACGAGGGGAGGCTTCGACGTAAGTTGCGTCGACGATATGAGGACCTCATGTGGCAACAGCTCTTCTGACCGGGAACAAGCTGACGCCATGGCTTTTCCCGCCATTAAGTGGCTGTCACTGGAGCGGCGAAACAACCCTCCTTTTATCCGAGGAGCCTGTTCCAGGCGGTTGTTCGCCAAACCAGCTGCCCCACCGATTCGTGGAACTTCCGCCCCACAGCCGTTAGTTGGGGCTCGACCAAGAATTCTCGGTCGGCCAGGGACTACCCCATAGGCTGTCTGTCACCCTCACTCCCGATCGACCTCGGCAGGTGGAGGTGGCTCAGGCCCGGCAGCTCTTTGAGGACTCTTCCAGTCCAAGACGATTCCTCCCTTTTCTCCAAGCGAGATGGACTTGGAGTCCTCAGGAGGACAGTCGGTGGACGATAGCCCTTCTGTCCTTCCTGGGATTGCTTCGCTCATCTCGGAGTCCACTGGGATGAAGCTCAACCCATTTCTAAGTGGGCCAGGTATCCCTCACGGAGATTCTGGACCAAGGGATCCTCTCAGGAGGCTTTCCGTGGCCAAGGCCATAGTGGGCCCGGCCTTGGAGCTCTGGCAGCCTGCTTCCTGCCCTGCGCCTGGCCAGGATGGCCAGGAAGTGCGGTCCCCACCGTTCCTTGTCTGGTTTTTCGAACACCCCGGCCAAGAGGTTAGCTACCGACAGCTGCCCGCATGCCGGGAACGCTAGGATGTGGACAAACCTCCGACAAGGAGTCCAAGAAATTGGACTATGCCGGGCAAAAGTCTCACGCATGGCCTCCCTCGGCCTTCGCTGTGCCAGTTCAGCCGCCCTCATGGCACATTTCTCATGCCCTGTTGGGCTCCTGGACGCAGGTCGTCCTCATCTTCCGCGGATCTGCAGACCACGGTTAGGCAGGTGCGGGAGCAGGGCGGGCAGTGGCCAAACAGCAGCTTCAGACTGCTTTGGATATTGGGACCATGCCAGGTCTGTGGCGGCCGCGAGTGGCTATGTGTCGTCGGGCTTGGCTGAGGATATCCACCTTCACTTCGGATACCCAGCACAAGTTGGCGGATGTCCCCTTCTTGGGGACCGACCTCTTCAGCCCTGGGGTGGAAGGTCACCTGCAGAGGATCGAGAAGTCCAATGCTACCTTGGACTCGGTCTCATCCGCTCAGAAGGACAAAGGCCGCAAACCACATCCTAAGCCCTTTCGACCTTCTGTGCCCGCAGCACGTCCGGACCAGCAACGCTAGGCTTAGCAGGCTCGGCTTGGCATCCCAAACCCAAGCCCGGGCTTCCTCCAACAGGAAGCAGGGAGGTAAGGCCCAGGAGGTCCCCGCCGGCCCTCCTCCAAGCCTGCCCAGTGATGGGCTGAGGTGTCGCCCAACCCCGCCACCTCTCCCCAGGTTCCTCTGGGGGACAGCTCCGCACTTCCTTTCTGCCTGGTCCTTATTACCATGGACAGGTGGGTGTTGGCGGTGGTGGGAAAAGGCCTGCCTCTGGAGTTCGAGCAGGCCCCGCCCTTCAGAGCCGGGCTGCACCGGGTCCGAGCTTTCACTGTCGGCTCGCCGAGCCGACATCGCCCTCCTCCAAAGGAGGTGATCAGGGAGGTGGCGGACCCTCCTCAGACCCGGGGTTTGTGTCCAGGCACTTCCTGGTTCTGAAACGGATGGGGGGCTGGCGCCCATTCTCGACTCCAAACAAGTTCCTAAGGTCTCGAACCTTCAGGATGGTCACCTGGCTCAGATAATACCATCCCTGGAACCCGGCGTGTGGTTCTGCTCTCTGGACCTGCAGGGCGCATTCTTTCACGTCCCTATCCGTCCGTCACATCAGAGATTCCTTCGCTTTCAGCGGAGGATCCTCTGATTCGAGCCATGCCCTTGACCTGTCTCCAGCTCCCAGGGTCTTCACCAAATGCATAGCAGTGGTGACAGCTTCGCGGCGCTGAGGGGTCCGGGTGTGCCCTTACCTGGACGATTGGCTGATAGCAGCCCCCTCCAGACAGGAGGTGGAGCGGTCCAGAGATCTGGCCCTCCAGGTTTGCTCTCAACTCGGCCTCCTCATCAACAAGGCCAAGTCGGAACTCGAGCTGAAGCAGGTGATTCTTTTCATCGGGGCAGAGCTCGACTCTCTTCGAGCCAGAGCACGGCTCCTGGTGGACAGGGCCGAGGTGTCCGCGTGGATCAGTTGGTAGCACATCCGCCTCTGGACCAGAAGGTTGTGGGTTCTCGTCCCACACCGGGATTGGACTTGCACCTAAAAATCGCTGGCATCTGAGTGCAGTATTGGGGGGTGCTGTACTGTTGGGGTGTGCCATC
The DNA here is from genome assembly GCA_016271365.2 of Neoceratodus forsteri. Classification (NCBI taxonomy): domain Eukaryota; kingdom Metazoa; phylum Chordata; order Ceratodontiformes; family Ceratodontidae; genus Neoceratodus; species Neoceratodus forsteri. The sequence goes on along the minus strand of CM028132.1, from coordinate 199,205,472 downwards.
CTTCGGATGAGACGTTAAACCGAGGTCCCTTCTGCCCATCCTGGTGTTGTCCTGGTGGGTGTCGGTGGAAGTAAAAGAACCCAGGGCACTCTTCAAGCAAAGAGTAGGGAACATTCCCGGTGTCCTGGCCAACATTCCTCTTCCCATAAACCGGTTCATGCAATTATCCAGGCTGTGTGTGGGTGATGATGTGTGATATGGCCGCCACCACGCATTCAGTCACTTCACTGCCAGTCTAGCATTGCTTGTAAAGCGCTTTGGATGTATGAAAAGCGCTATATAAATGTTGGTTCTTCTTCTTCTTCTTCTTACCTCCTTTGCCCAATCATTTCTGGTTGGGCAATCGCGCCCTGCCCGGGACTTCCTGCGCCTCCTGGGTCTCATGGCGGCCTGCACCAGCGTGGTCCGTTGGGCACACTGGCACATGCGTCCTCTTCAGTGGGGACTGGCCAGCCAGTGGTCACAACGCTGCGATCCATTGGACCAGCTAGTGACGGTGACCCAGGGGATGTGGAACGCCTCTGGTGGTGGACCGCTCCAGTTCATCTGCAGGGAGGGCATCCCGCTTGTCCGCCCGAGCCGACGGTCTCTATCGACCGATGCCTCTTGATGGGTTGGGTGCCCATCTGGGGGAACACCGGGCGCACGGCCTCTGGTCCCCGCGGGAGTCCCAATGCCACATCAATCTGCTGGAGCTCCAAGCGGTCTGCCTAGCTCACCGCCTTTGTCCGCTTCTCCAGGGTCAAGTGGTCCGAGTCCAGACGGACATACACGACCATGTACTATCTAAACCGCCAGGGGCGGATGCGCTCCATGCTTCTATGCAAGGAAGCTCTCCGCATTTGGTCACTCGTGAGCAGCTTGGAGGCGGATCTCCTAGCCATTCATGTGGCAGGAGCCTCCAACACCCTGGCCGATGCCCTGAGCCGGATAGGGGCTGCATCCCACGAGTGGTCTCTCCTGCCAGAGGTAGTACAAGATCTGTTCTCCCATTGGGGCACACCTCAGGTGGACCTGTTTGCTCCAGGAGAATGCGGCTGAGGTTGTTCCATGCCCACCCCCACAGCAGGGCTCGCTGCAGGGGATGCCTTCTCGAGGTCAGGGACCCCGGACTCTTCTACGCCTTTTCCCCCTTTTCCTTGATACACAAGGTGCTTCTCAAAGGAGGAGGAACAAGGCACAGGTGATTCTGATAGTCCCCAGACTGGCTCCGCCAGTTCTGGTACCCAGATCTCCTCAGCCTCAGCTCCAGGCTCCCGAGGCAGCTTCCAGCTCACCTGGACCTGCTTTCAGTCAATCAGGGGAAGGTGTTCCATCCGGACCTTCAATCCCTGCACCTGACGGCCTGGTTCCTGAGCAGCTAGAGTTCCAGGCCTTGGGTCTTTCCGACGAGGTCCTCAATGTAGTTGAGGCGTCCCGTAAGGAGTCGACCAGGAAATGCTATGCCTTCAAATGGAAGAGATTTTCCATTTGGTGTCAGGGCAAGGGCTTGGACCCTTCCTCCTGTTCCTTAGCAAGCATCTTGGACTATTTATGGTCCCTTTCTAGTCAAGGGCTTAGGTCACCGCCCTAAGGTGCACCTGGCAGCCATCTCTGCTTTACCGGGCGCGGCCGGGAGCAGTCGGTGGCACAGGAGAAGGTGGTCTGGCACTTTTCAAAGGCCTTGGATCACATTTCCTCCCGTGTGAAACCTCCACCTCCGTGAATTTACTGCTGGTACTGGCAAAGCTCATGGGCAAGCCATTTGAACCAATGCACAGGTGTGAACTCTCTCACCTGTCGTGGAAGACCGCTTCTTGGTGGCTATCACGCCAGCCAGAAGGATGGAGAGCTCCAGGCGCCTGCATCGAGTCTTCTACCTGGTCTTCCACAGGGACAAGGTTGTCCTGCGCCCCACCCGAAATTCCTTTGAAGGTGGTGGGAGTTTCACCTTAACCAGGTGTTGACTCTGCCGGTGTTCTACCCCAATCACACCTGGAGGCCGAATACAGGCTCCATACTGGACCCTAGAAGGGCTCGCTTATTATAAGGCGCATGGCTGGAAATTCGGGAGAGATTCGCCAGCTGTTTGTCACCTATGCTGAAGCCGCACCTGGCAGACCTGCAGCCAAGCGGACGATAAGCAGGTGGGTCACCTCCTGCATAGATCTCTGCTATAAGTTGGCGGGCATGGAGCCTCCCAGAGGATAAGAGCTCATACTACCCCATACTGCTGCATTGGTGGCTGCTTCCAGGGACGTCCCTATCCAGGATATCTGCAGGGCTGCTACCTGAAGTCAGCACACACCTTCATCACCCATTACCACATCGACCTTGAGTCACGCCGGGATGCTGGTTTGGGGCCTCGGTTCTCCAGTCTTTATTCCCTAAGTAGGGGTGTGCACCTTGCCTCCTCCTCCCGGAGAACTGCTAGGAGTCTGCCAGACAGTGTGGATGAACAACATATCCATGTCCCTAGAAATACAGGTTACTCACCTGTAGAGGAGTTCTAGAAATGGTATATGTTGTTCATCCACACGACCACTCCGACCTTCGGGCCGACAAGACAACCTGAGCTTTCCAGCGGCCAGATCTACCGCCATGGGGCGGAGCCGAGTTTTACCACCCGGGTGGGTGGGAGGAGCCAGCTTGAAGACCTTCCGGCAAGATTTAAAGCGGCAAGGATACCTGCCAGACAGTGTGGATGAACAACATATACCATTCCTAGAACTCCTGTTACAGGTGAGTAACCTGTATTTACTCACCTGTAACAGGGATGGTCTCTTGCAGCAGGTAATGCACTTGGGTAGTTGCCAGAGGTTGCTGTGGTGCACGGTAGCTCTTCTAACACTCTTTCACCAGGGGCTGCCTACCAATGACATCATCATCCTGTTTCCTATATAAGAGTGGGCGGTCCGTGGTATCCTCAGTTCATTTTCCCACCACCTTCAGTTCGCACGTAGCAGCTAGTACTAAGTGTAAGCAGTCATCGACGAGAAACTGAGCAAACAGAACTTTTTTTCCCATTCCCACTCCTTTATCGATGTCAGAAGGATCTTCAAACAAATCACCTTTATTTCATTCTTGTCATTGTGGTAGGAAAATCTGTCGTTTCGGGAATCATCTAGTCTATGCCCATTGTTTGGGACCCACACACGACTCATCCTCCTGTGAACTTTTATCAGGAGTTTAATCAAGTAACTTGTCGATGATGATTGCTTGACATTCAGGCTTACCTCATGGAACAAAAAGCTGCTCTCTTAGAGAAGCAGGGGGCCTGTCCCACGGACCCTCTAGCCAGTGCTTTGCTTAAGAAGCACAGGAGCGATAAGGATGCTTCCACTTCAGCATCCTGTTCTAAGCGTTCACCGATGATGACCACTTCAGTTCTTTCCTCGTTGATGACGCCTTCTAAAATTGCCTCCTCGTCGACGGGAGTCTACTCTCTCTCATCGATGGCTCTGTTTAGCATTCTATCAGCAAATTCAGTGGAACCTTATACTAGTGCCATCAGTGCCCCATCGACAGTGACTCGTCTCTCAACGACTATGGCTATTAAACATGTCAAATCTTCCTCTTTTCCTGCCCCATCGATGATGGACCAGTGTGCTTTGGGGAACACCATGGATTTAACTTTTTCGGCTGCCCCTTCTCCTTCAAGGTCTTTTGTGCATCGGGGTCAGCCTGACTGGGACCAGGACGCAGGACTGTTTCATCCGGGTTCCAGACCAGCTTATACTCCACGTCCACTCTCCTCCATTATTCCCTTGGTTTCACAGAAGCTCCTTCATTCACCCACTACTGCTTCTATGCACGTGGCTACTGTGCTACAGCATGTTATGGACGTAATGAGGCATTCACAGCCTCTGGCTCCTGGTGATGGGGGTCATTCATCCTGGTCACCTACGCCACCGCCAAAGTGGTTTCTTGGTGAGAGACCAAGTTCTCTGCCTGTTTTCCCATCTGATTATGAGGAAGAATACTATTCCGAGGATTTCGAATTCCCAGAAGACATTCCAGAGGACCTGGAGAATATTGACCTCCAAGAATGGGACTCCTGTCCTCCATCCTCCCTCTCCGTTACATCATCTCTGCACAAGGAATCTTCCCACCATGCAGTGGCCTCTTCCCCGATGACCCGTCATTTCACGACATGATGGTCCAGGTTCAAAAAATTATGGGTTTCTCTACTACTGAACATGACAAGCAGAGAAAAGACATGGCAGACTACCTTGAACTGCCGGAGGACCTGGTAGTTGTGGTACCCCCACTCATCCAAACCTACCAAAATGCAGAGCTGACAGCCTGGGATCAGCCTTTGGCTGCCCTGGCTCTTCCTCGGAAGGCAGATCGCCTTTACCAGGCTCCCCCTGATCACCCCTTCTTTTCCTCTAACCCCGAGGCTGATTCAGTGATAACTGCCGCCACTCATGATTGTACCAAACACCCCGTCTCATGAGCTCCTTACCTCCAGGTAAGGAATCCCGTCACCTAAGCTACTTGGGGAAGAACGTCTTCCAGGCGGGCACACTGAATCTGAGAATCCTGAACAATGTGGGACATATGGTGAAATACCAACATACCCTCTGGTCCTTAGCTATTGATGTAGTCAGTAAGCTCCCTCCATCACAGGAGAAAGATCAGTTACTGGCTACGATATCTACTGGAAATTCCATTTCCTGGCATCTCCTCTGCTCGGGATATAATGTGGTGGATACCTCAGCTTGGGCAAGAATAAAGGAACCTATTGAGGTGGCTCCTGTGTACGTTCTAACACCTTCTCTGGGACTGCCACCCCATCCTCGAAGGGACCTCATTCCCATCCTCATGGTGGGATGGGCCAGGCCCCTGCCCTGTGACCCGTTTGGGCTTGCCTCCCCCCCCCCCGCTTCCTTATTTAGGTCTTGGAAGCTGTGGGGGGCCACTTTGCCCTTCATCTGGAGGCTTGGGAAGCCATTACTTCGGACAAGTGGGTACTCCAAATCATACGTACAGGGCACACGCTGGAACTTCAATCTCCACCTCCCCCACACCCACCACGTTCAGTCCATTATCCACCCGACCATGTTCCTATTCTCCAAGAGGAACTTCAGGTACTGCTACACAAAAAGGCAATATATCCTGTTCCTCCTTCGGAGTTACATCAGGGATTCTACTCCCATTTCTTTCTGGTCCCCAAAAGTACAGCAGACCTCAGACCGATATTAGACCTAAGACAACTGAATTTACACATTCAGTACAAAAGGTTCCGGATAGTCACATTAACATCCATACTACCGATTTTAAAAAAAAAAAAAAAAAAAAGGGGATTGGTTATGCGCCTCGGACATGAAAGTTGCATACCTGCACATCCTCATCCACCCCGCCTATCACCGGTTCCTATGCTTTCAATTGCTAGGACACCATTACCAATTTCGAGCACTTCCTTTCAGACTCTTGTCTGCCCCAAGAGTCTTCACCAAGTGCTTTGCCATAGTGGCGGTGACTCTGAGAAGAGACAGACATTTTGTCTTCCCATACCTAGACGACTGGCTGATAAAAGAAAATTCTAAATAGGCTTTGCTTTTCTCCCTCCAGGCCACCCTTACCCTCTTCAAAAATCTGGGCATTACCATCAGCTGGCCCAAGTCCAACCCAAAGCCTTCCCAGTCACTCAGCATATAGGAGCACTACTGGACATGATTTTAGCCAGGGCTCACCTCCCTGTCGACAGACAAGACAAACTCCTCTCTCTGGCTTCACACCCTTGAACTTAGCAGTACATAACAGACAGAAGTTTCTTACGTCTTCTGGGGCATATGGCAGCTGCCATCCCCACTGTGGCATTTGCCCATCTCCATATGAGACCGGTACAATGGATGCTTTAGAATCAATGACACCAGTGGTTGGGCAACTTCAACGACAATCTCAAAGTCACCCCCTCCCCCCGCTCTGCCCTGGCTTGGTGGGCACACCGGCACCACCTATCCCAGGGCATGCCCTTTCAGGCTCCCCTTCCCCAGCAAACGTTGACCACGGATGCTTCCCTGGATGACTGGGGAGCTCACCTCAGCTCTTATGGGGCACAAAACAAATGGCCCCAATTCGCCATTTTGCCACACATAAATCTGTTGGAGATGAGGGCGGTTCGCCTTCTCCTTCAAGTGTTTTGCCCCCATCTTTGTCCCGGACCCTTACTAATCCAATCAGACAACACCTCAGTGGTGTTTTATCTGAACAAACAAGGGGGCACCAGATCTCGCATTCTCTGCAGGGAGGAGCTGATGGTCTGGCAAGAAGCCACACTCCAACAACTCACAATAATTGCCGTCCATCTACCAGAACGTCACAATACCCTGGCAGACATGCTCCATCGCCAGTCCTCCATGCATGAGTGGACTCTTCATCACAAAGTACTTCAGATGATTTTCCACTTATGGCAGACCCTGCAACTCGACCTGTTTGCTTCTCCAGTCAATCACCGACTTCCCAAATACTTTTCCATTGTCCCGAACAGAAGGGGACTGTCTACCAATGCCGTGTCCCAACCATGGACAGGACTCTTCTTATGTGCTTCTCCCCCCGCCCCCCGTCCCTCTCCTGCAACAGACTCTACTGAAACTACAACTTGAACCTGCCACAATGATCCTCATAGCCACCTTGAGGCCCTGGCAGGTGTGGTTTCCCCTACTCCAACAACTGTCCATGGCGGATCCCATTCCGTTGCCAGTCAGACCAGATCTCCTGACTCAGGAGTGGGGCACCCTCCTTCACCCAACCTTAAGTCTTTACACCTTCACGCTTGACTCTTGAGGACACTTTCATAAGGTCTTCTCACCTGTGGCCAGCATCCTCTTAGTCTCACGAAAACCATCAACCAGGTGAAACATATATCTCTAAATGGAAACGCTTTTCCATATGGGCTACTTCCCTTTCTCTAAATCCATTTTCATGTCCTTTATCCAAAGTACTGGACTACTTGGCTTCACTTGCCAAGAATGACCTTAGCTATTCCTCTGTCAGAATTCACCTGGTCTCCATTTCGGCCTTTCACAAACCCTGAGAAGGCAAATTACTGTACCAACATCATCTTGCCAAAATGTTCTTAAGAGGCATGCTTCATATCAAACCTCCCATAAGGCGCCGCACTCCCCCGCCCTTGAGATCCCTTTGAGCCAGCAGCTACCACTGATCTCCGCTTCCTCTCTTGGAAGACAGTGTTTCTAGTAGCCGTCAGTTCAGCGTGCTGCATCTCCGAGCTTCAGGCTCTGATGTGTAGAGAGCCTTACCTAATGTAACCCCTAGGTGGCGCTATCCCAAGGGCTACTACCCCTGCCTGCTTGGCTTGTAGCAGGTTAAGGGGCCTGAGTTCTGAAATGGGTGCCTCCACCCGGAGGTCAGGGTTGGTAGGGTCAAGCTAACCTAGGCACAGCCCTCCGGGACACTGTAACCCCTCCTGTTTCCCCTCTAATGGCCTGAACTCTGTACAATAATCACTTTCACAATACCCATGGTACATCACACAAGTACCCACACTGTTTGCACTTACCACCAGGACTTGTTCCTCTGGCTCGACCCTGGGGACCTGCTGTAAAACAAGGTTATGCACAGCAAATAGCAACAGTACAGTACTTTGAGCACAAACTGGAACCACAGTCAGATTACATGCAGAAAAAGTTAGATTTGATTTATTCAGGGGACTTGAACAAGGGAGGGGCAAAATCAGGTTAATTAGCTTAAAGGTTTTATCAGTCAAGCAGTTATGCATGCACTTTGAGTCCCACCACACAGTCCACCTCTGGGTACCCAGGTGGAGAAGAGATGGGCTTGCCAGGACAGTTGCCTGGGGTTGCAGCTGGTTGGGGCCCTGTGACGGAAAACACAACATGCACAGTACACAATATTTGTAATTCGGAGCCAGAGGGCTCAGTTCGTAAAGGAACGAAACAAGACAATCTGATGACACACTCAGATTAAGCTGTTGTTGCAAGGAGCTACCCGTATTTACTCACGATACCCAAAACTGGACACAGGCTGGACGAAAATCGAGACTGCAGGTGGTTGATCTGGAATGCCAGGAGAAGCAGGGCCCACACTAGTCGCAGAGGCGCTGCTCCTGTTCAGGTGTGGAACAGGGGCTGATCCCCAGGCAGGTCTCGCTGATGGCTTCTCTGTGCAGTGGGTAGTCTGGCTGGGCCAGTCTGGCAAGGCCCAGACCGCATGGAGACAAATTCGGATACAGTCCATTTTGGGCTGGATACAGCTTCCAGCAAGCCGAACACAGTTCACACAGTGGGGAACTAACTTACAACCCACTAGCAGCTCATGGCACATTTACATGCATGGGAATTCTACTGTACCAGGCAAAGCGCTCCCCAGTCAGAATTGCAAAGTCTCTGCACACACTGGGAGCTTAGGGGTAGCTGGAACTCCTAACAGGCCGATCGCATTCAGCAAAATCTTCGTTCTTCTTCAGGTTGAGCCTGGCCCACTTGAGTAGCTCACTTTAGTCACACAAACTTGGATTTAGTCCACAGTAATTATCTTCTCTCCCTCTCAGGAGCAGCAGGCAGACATGCAAGCCAAACTCAGCCCTTTCACAGTTTTCCCATGCGAATCCACTCAGGATTGCTGCTCAGAATCACTTCAGCTCCTTCTTGTTTCACTTCCCGGCTCAGAACTAACTGAAAACTGCAAGCAGCCTGGGACTTCCCCAAGATCCGAAAGATTTGGTTGGCTGATTTGGCTGTCAGTCAAAGCAAGAGCTCCCCCTTCAGTTGCAAAAAAGGCACAAAAAACTCAAAATTAAAGTTCCTACAGATTTTGAATTAAGACAGCTCCTGTAGTCCGGCTACATTTTGGGTCCCACCAGTACTCTTTGATCCAATTTGTAGTCCAGGACCAAGATAGTGGAGACAAACAAAACAGTCCTTGTTACAAAGAAAGCAGGTTGGACAAACTACATTATCATCATCACTCTAAATGATTTTTGGTAAATAGGTACATCTTTCAACAGAGCTCCCTATCAGATTACTTAAGCTGCAGTTAGGCAGCTCTTAAAGAGACAGTACACAGAGGCTATACAGGCTCTGGTAATCACATTTAAACTGCTAAAATGTAGGGCACCAGCATGACTGTGAGCATTTAGGCAAGCTCAAGGAAGACTTTTTGGGAACCCCCATTTGTAGGGGGGTTACACTAATCTTCCACAAAGGCAGGTTCTGTGCACCAATCCTTCATTTTTGCTGAATATGGTTTCAGAGCATACCTTAAACCAGACCATGGAATTGCCCATCTACTACCCGGAGCATTTTAATCTGGGAGAACATCTCTTACACACCTTAGATGTTCATCATATTCTGAGGTACTATATAAAGTGTACCAAATCCTTGAGAAAAACCTCTCAATTGTTTGTCACCTTCACCTCTATGAGGGAAGGTTCCCCAGTTGCCAAGAAAACCATTTCCAGATTGGTTGGCAAATTGCATCATGTTTTGTTACAAAAAATACAAGAAGCCCCTATCGGGAACAGTACAAGACCATTCCACTAGAGCCCAGGCCTCCACGGTGGTCGTCTTCAAGGGGACCTTGATCACTGATATCTGCAATACAGCCATGTGGTCCACCATTCACACTTTCACGAAGCATTACAACCTGGATATTGCTTCTCGCCCTAGGACGGCCTTTGGCCACACAGTCCTACAGGGTCTTCTATCCTAATTTCACCCTCTCTGGGTACTCTGCTTGGGAATCATCCCCAAGTGTATTACCTGCTGCAAGAAACCATCCCGTGGAAGATAGTACAGTTGCGTAAAAACTTACCATAACAGTAGATCTTTGAGGGATGTCTCCTGCAGCAGGCATGTTCTCTCCCTCTGTCCGCCTCCTTCTCTAAGAGAATGACTTTGTTCCACTTGGCACGTGGGAAGGGATACCTATGGTACCTCGGATCCCCTCGGTCCTCGCTTAGCGAACTGAATCCAACGGGGAACTGAGGATACCAGAGACCGCCCACTCTTATATAGGAAGTAGGATGATGATGTCATCGGTAGGCGGCCCCTGGTGAAAGACTGCTAGAAGAGCTGCTGTGCACCACAGTGACCTGTGGCGACTACCCAAGTGTATTACCCACCGCAAGAGACACTCCTCAAAGATCTACTGTTACTGTAAGTTCTTACATAACTGTGCTCTTTCTAGGTAGTTCTAGGAGTGGTATATAGCACGCATCCACACAACCCACCTGGCCTCCCCTGGCAAGAGGCACACAGATTCCAGCTTCCAATGTGCCAGCCAGGTCTGACGTTGTGAGCTGGAGTTGGGGGATATACTGCCTGGGTGGTGGGAGGAGCTTAGCTTAGACATCTGCCGAATTGGACTGTTCCAGTGGAACTACTGGAGTATGGATTTGAACTATATACCGCTCCTAGAACTACGGTTACAGGAGAGTAACCCATTTTTCTGCCATGGCTGAATCCTTTTCCATGTTTTTACGTAACTGTTCTTTCTAGGACTGGTATATATTGTTCATCCACACTGACTCACCCGACCTCCCCTGGCTTTAGCGCACAGCACTGGTTCCAATGGGCAGGGTCTGGCATCCTGGGGCAGAGCCAAGAGTTATACCACCCAGGTGGGTGGAAGGAGCCAGCTTGAAGACTTTTCGGCTGAACTTAAAGGGAAAGGACACTTGTCAGAAGTGTGAATGAACAACATATACAGCTCCTAGAACTACTGTTAAAGGTGAGTAACCTGTGTTTCCAGGAGTTCTCTTCCCTGACTGCACGGAAAACAGCATGTGCTTTTTTTACCACGTGCTGTCCCGATATCGGCAAAAGCCACCTTCAGTCTTAAACTGAGCGCTCCACTATTTGAGACACAACCAAAGTACACTCCACAACTTGTAGACTATTAAAATATGTTATACATGTAGACTGTTAGAAAAACAATGTTGTAGACCTTGTGTACCTTCCCCTGAAAGAACCGGATGACTTCCCTTTGCCGAGTCAAGGACCATAAAACTGGAAGTGTCCACTCAGCAGTTCCCGAATTGAAGGGGAAAAAAAGGCAGAAACGGTTTTGTCTGGTCCCAGGGCAGGCAGCGGCCCTGGTAAATGGAAATTGGGGGGGGGGTTACCGGGCGCAGCAGAAATACTACAACAGAACTCTGTGTGTTTGTGTTTATGTTGGGGGGGGGGCTACACTGGGAGGTACAGACACAGTACAGCACCACCACCACCTGCTGGAGAAATTGCATATTGTGGACTCCTTTTTTTTTTTTTAATATGAATATATCCACTTATGATATTTCCTGAAAATATTATGCTGTTTGGTTTTGTGGTTTTTTTTTAAATCAGCATCTGTTAATGTGCTCTGCAGTAACTGAAAACCATGAAGATGTGTCTGTCCCTGTCAGTGAGCAATGACATCATACTTGTCCAGCCTGCTGCTTCACCAGTTAAGCCCCTGATTGACTAAATAAGCTGTTGCAGTTCCTAGTTATAGCAGTCTGTAGAGCTAATTGTTTTCACTCAAAGTTTGTTACTAACCTATCTGGTTTGTATTTGGAGAGATTAGCTTAAAACTATTCTCTTCTCATAAACAGTTGATCATTTGGGGTTCAGTGCTGAACTGAAGTGGTATGAATGAATGTTTGTGAGAAATTACCTTGTCTGTATCACAGATGTCAGTTCTTTGTCATAAAAACTATGCATTCTATTCTGGCTATATAACACAGGGTTGTTTAATGGACATAAAATAAATCTACATTCCATTAATTCATAGAAGCAGTGTATCTCTGATGTAGCCTCAATAAATATGTTCATGTGATAACAATGTTGTTTTTATGTCAGATTGATAAACCTGTGTCTGCCACACACTGCTATTTCAGGAACATGTACTGTATAAATTCATAAAATTCAGTTCTTTGACGGTTTCTGTGTGAAAATAGATCATGTATGTGTCTAACTAGAAATACTATATGGCATCCTGATGCCTCTGTCTCCTGCCTAACAGTTGAGGCAGCAGCTCTCTGCTTCCCCCTTTCCTCTGCCCCAAAAGCCCCTTGTCTCCTGCCCTCGTATAAGGCTGCTGCAACCCACAACCCGCTGCCCACTGCCTTCTCCACACCATCAGGACTGCTGCACCCTGCTGCCTCCTGCACAGACAGTTTAGGCTGCCGCACCCTGCTACCCTCTGTCCCCCACCCTATAACACACAATGAAAGTATTTTTTGTATTTTCTATTGGGTAGTTTTGGGCAGTGTACCAAAGGATCTGACTCTAGTGGCAGGGAGCAGCATGGTGCAGCAACTCTAACTGTGGGGCAAGAGGCTCTATGGTGCAGCAGGGCACAGTGGTGTCAGAGGACAGCATGGTGCAGAAGCCTTGACTGTGGTAAAGGACACAGTGTGGAATCAGGGCAGAGCAGCCCTGACTGTATGACAGGGTGCACATGGTGCAACAGCCCTGCCCATTTGGGGCAATGGAAGTGGATAGCAGGGTGCAGCAAAAGCCCCACCTTTGGTGGCCTGGGGCAGCATGGTACAACAACCCAAACTGTGAAGGCAGAGGCCCTGGGACTGTAGGGCTTAGCAGAGCTCAGCATCCCTGTCTGTGAAGACAGGAAAAGGGGGCAACAGTGTGGATTGGCCCCTCACTGTGGGGGTAGGGGACAGAGAGAAGCGGGTTGCAGCAGCCTCAACTGAGAGGCAGGAGACAGGGGCATCAGGATGCCATACAGTATTTTTAGCTGTACACATACATGATATATTTTCACACACAACCCCACAACGAACTGAATTTTATGAGTTCATACAGTACATGTTCCTGAAATAGCAGTGTGGCAGACATATGTTTGTCAATCTGACATAAAAATTAAATTGTTCTCACATGAACCTATTTATTGAGACTACATCAAAGACACACTGCTTTCATGAATTAACAGAATGCAGATTTATTTTTTATCTGTTAAACAACCCTGTATTATATAGCTAGAATAGAATTTCAGACATACATTCATTCATACCACTAAAATTCAGCCCTGAACCCCAAATGATCAACTTTTTATGAGAACAGAAAGATAGATCTTACTATGAGAGGGTTCCTTCAGTAGGTCATTACATATAGGACTGGCGCCACCTGGCATCTGGCCGCACAGCAGACATTTCTAGCAATCCCTGACTGGGGACCGCCCACCCGACGTCACGTGACCGATGTCAGCGTGGCTGTATATAGTGGGCGGTCCCCACGCCTGCCCTCCAGTTCTTTCCCGCCATCGCCTCGTGTTAGTCGCATTGCAGACTTCCATAGAGCGATCATTGTGTGAGTTCTTGCATCGGATTTTTCCTTCACCAAATCTTTAATTTTCGATAAAGAATTGCTTTGGTGGAGGGACCCCTGCAATGTTTCCTTAGGTCTCCCCTTCAGGAGCCCTGCTCTTCTAGCATCCCTAACTACGGATGCTTTGAACACAAGATGGGGAGCGCATCTGGGGGAGCACCAATCTCAAGGACTGTGGTCCAGCTTGGAAGCACCGTTGCACATCAATGTTCTGGAGATGAGAGCGGACCTGTACGCCTTGTAAGCCTTCCAGACCCTCCTTTCCAAGGGATCACTGTTGGTCCAAACGGACAATATGTCAGTAGTCTGGTACCTCAACAAGCAAGGAGGAACCCGATCGTACCCCCTGTGCAGGGAGGCGATGTGGGTGTGGAACAGGGCAGTCCAGCACAATCTGGCTCTTGTGGTTGTGCACGTTCCAAGCATTCTAAATGTCCTGGCGGGACAGTGTCCGCAGGTCTCAGACCCTAGATCACGAAAGGGAATTAAATCAGGAAGTGGCAGAATCCCTCTTCCTAAATTGGGGGCGTCCGGAAATCGACCTTTTTGCCTCCCAGTACAACGCAAAACCTCCCAGGTTTTGCATGCTCGTTCCAGGGCATGCTGCTTTCTGGAATGACGCACTGTATGTCTCCTGGATAGGGACATTTTTGTACGCCTTCCCTCCGTTTCCCATTCTCCAGAGGGTCCTTCTCAAGCTTCAGGCAGAGAAGGCGAGGATGATTCTCATCGCTCCTCTCGGGACGAGACAAATTTGGTTTCTGCTGTTAAAACAGCTATCCAGGGAACCACCGGTTCCACTTCCAGTGACCCACGACCTCTTGACCTAGAATCAAGGTCATCTTGTACATCCAGGGCTCAGGACACTGCATCTTCATGCATGGCTCCTGCAGACATAGCAATTTCTTGCTTCAGAGTCTCCTCCCAAGTTGCTCAAGTCCTTTTTAGAGGCTAGAAAACCCTCTACTTGTTCCACTTACGCCATGAAGTGGAAATGTTTTTCCATCTGCGCGACTTCCAAGAATTGGAACCCCTTTTCTTGTTCTGCCCCTCAAATCATGGAATACCTCCTTCATCTGTCAGACTCTGATCTGTCGTAATCTTCCTTGAAAGTCAACCTTTCTGCAGTTTTGGCGTACCACGAGGTGGTGGATGATAAACCCATGGCTCAGTTGGAAGTCTCAAAAACCTTTCTGAATGGGATCTTCCATCTGAAACCCCCAATCCGCAGCCCAACTCCACCTTGGGATTTGAACTTTGTGTTGGAGAAGCTCCCCCTTCCCCCCATTTGAGCCAGCCATGAGCTATGATTTGCGCTTCCTTTCCTGGAAGACGTTATTTTTAGTTGCCATTACGTCAGCCCGAAGGATTTTGGAGCTTCACACTCTGGTCTGTAAAGAGCCTTATCCTGCTCTCTGATTGTCTGGTTGGCACGATTTACCTGTAGTAAATCCTGGCATGACCAAAGGTAAAAGTGCCAGCCAGCTGCATGTGGAACCTCCCCACTGTAAATCATTCTGACACACCAACACGAAAGGTGAACATTTGCCAACTCCCGCTGCAAGCCTCATGGTTCCAGCTGCTACCCAAGCCTCCAAAACTTGCAAAAAACAAAATAACTCTGCTACTGACCCCTGTTGGAAAAAAAAAAAAAATTGCTTAGTGTTGTCACCTCAACTTTCGTCAGTCACTCCTCTCTGCTGCATACTTGCTCCTTCCTGTTATCACTTCAACTTTCGTCGGTCACTCCTTGCTGCTGCATTCTCGCTCCCTCTCACCTCTGTCTGCATCACTGTTTACACCTGCTTCCTACTCCATTGAAATCACTGACTCCACAGTTAAAATGTGTGGTGGTTGTCGCTTGGAAGCCTCTGACCTTGGACCGTCTCCCGGGGACCAAGGCAGAGAGTGGAAAACAACTTCACCAGCTAGTTCATTTCCCCAGCCCAGGAGTGGAAGAGAGCGGGGGAACTAGTATTAGAAAGCGCAACAGCAATGTGTGCAGCCATGCATGCCCACAGTGTGTAAAAAAAATATATAAATAAATAAATAAAAAACGGAGCCACTGTTCTGTAGTTGAAACTGTCTGGTGGAACAACTTTAAAAGGTATCCGGGCTCCTACAACAAAAATGGAGCCAGGACAAAGTGAACTGGTGACACGGAGCACAGTATAAATGTTTCCCGGACCCACGAAAAGCATCGGGCTGGTACTGACAAAAGAGTACAACACATGCCAAGTAAAGGGAAGCCCTAGCAACCCAGGACTGTTTTTTTTCACGCAGCAATACATGTAATAAAAATAACTTATAATGTATGAAAATACATTTTTTTTCTTTATTTTTTGTCAGAAAAAAAGGGGACCATTATATAATCACAATATACAACTCCAGGGTGTGGGTTATACTGTGTTTACCCACTTCTAATGTGGTTTACTCACTCTGCCTGCGGCCTCATGACCAAACCACTCCAGGCGTGGGTAAATCCTAGCATAACCCACACCCTGTCGTGGTATATTTAAGCAATATACCCAGGGCTAGAAATAATTTTCTGTGGATGACTGTCCAAGGGACAGGTGCAATATTCATTTTGACTGTCCCACAGAATTTGTACCTGTCCTGTTCATTTTTGTTTACTAAGTTTACATTTCAATTTCCAAATATGAGCTGATGGTAACTAGTGTGCCCCTTGTGACGCTTGGACAGCTGGTTCTGATTAATATATGCTTTTTGTAATATGAAAATGTGTTATTGAGTGTCTCTCATGAGACATGCTGAGACAGCAGCTGTTACCCTAAAAGCCAGGAGATAATTACAGGCTAGAAGAGACACAAATTAAGGATCTCCTGTTTATCTGGCTTAATTGTAGCTGCAAGCTGCTAGGCTAGAAACCCTAAACTTTTATGATGTTTAGAGGAAGAATACAGGTTATGTCACTTAGGTGTGAAGTCATAAATGCTCCTTTGATGTCTGTGAAGAGCAGGATGCTGCTCATGGATGAAAGAAAGAACTTGGAAAATTACAGACTTAATTGGGAAGTCATATGGGGAAATAAGTTTTTTTTTTTTTTTTTTGCTGATGTCAGCTATTAATTTACCTCCTGACACAAGACATCCTGATTGTATAATTTTTAATAAACAGAGGAGGAGGAGCTGGGTGACATCATGGAGAAGGCAGGGTCAAGACAGATTTTGAATTATGCTGTAACTGACCTTTAGACACACACGTTTGGAGTCTGACACTACAACATCTTCAGCACTGTAAGATTAGAAGAGTATGTTAGATAAGTCTAAGTGTATGGTTGGTAGGAAATTGCACTTTTAAACTTTATTCTTTTAAAGTGAGTGTAAGTTTTGTGATATATTGTTCTGTGTTTTACATTTTACATTTTTATCTATTTTTAAGTAAACATCTCATTTTAAGAGACTACTTGGTGGGCCTTTGAAATTCTTTGACAATTGAAGCATATATGGTTAAAGCTGACACTGTGCAAAGCTTACTGGTTTTACCAAACTGGGAAAAAGGTAAGAGTTTATCTGAGATCTTTTCATAGAGTTTTAAGGTTCATTTTGTACACCTGGTTAGGTGCCTGTAGGCGAAAGATATCTGGCCCCCCCGAAGAGCAGAATTATCTGAGCCTGTACATTGGGTACGCTAGCAAGAGATTCACAGTTTGAATCCCTCCAGAAACTTGATACCAAAGGTTGATTTGAAACCACAAAACAGACAGGAGGGTTACCCTGTTTCTGTTTCCTGTTCACAAGACTGCACTCGGAGGTTGGCACTGTGGGAGCAGAGGGCCTGACCTGCTGAGTAGGTTTGTGACACTTGGTTGGTACTGAAAAGGGCTTAACTACTAATAGTGCCCATTGTAAAGTGCCCTTAAAAGGGCTACTAAATATTACTCACTTGCTGCTATGTGGTTCTGAAAAGGACTTAACAAGTATGCCCCCAGTTCATGACCCTGACTGGTGTCAGGTGGCCTTAATTAATGCCCTTCTTTTCTGCCCTGACAAATGGATCAGCTTAATCTGCTCCTGTATACAACACCGACACTAAATGTCTCTCTCTACTTAGTAACCCAGACAGGCTTTTAACCAGTCTCCTCATCTCCTGTCTGTGAAGCCCTTCCAGTCCTGACAGGGTATTTTAAGTGGTTGTCTCAGCCCTTTATGTTCTTCTCCTGGTCGCTAAATACCAAGTCTCCCCTTTTCTGCTGTGATGGTCTGCCTTGAAAAGGGTTTTCAAATGCAGTTTTCTGGCCCTTACAAGGGCTTTTAATTACCATGACTCAGGCTCCTCTTAGTAGACAACCCTGAAAGGGGTTTTAATTTGCTTCCCTAAAATTCTGCTGCCTGTGAACAAAAGCTAATTCTAGGCTGGTAATGCAGGTGCAGCACACAGAGAAATGAGGTATGCTGTGCAGAAAGCAAAAGGACTGCATGATGACTTACATAGATACACAGATATATACATACATAGATACATAGACAGTGTCGGCAGATAAGGGCCTATGGCCCACCTAGTCTGCCCATTTGAGCTTGTAAGTTCAGTTTGTTTTCCTAGAAGTCTGTTGCCCCTTACCCCTGACCTCCAGAATTCCTTTATGTCTATCCCATGCATTCTTAAATCCCGTGATTGTTTCAGCCCCACCACTTCCTCTGGCAGGGTGTTCCACTTGTCCATCACCCATTCTGTGAAGAAATTCTTTCTCATGTTTCCTCTGAATCGTCCTCCCTCCAACTTCATCCCATGCCCTCTAGTCCTGGAACATCTTTTTCGCTTAAAAATAGTGTTTTCCTGCACCCAGTTCCTCCCTGTAAGATACTTGTATATCTCTATCATATCCCCTCTCTCCCTCCTCTCCTCCAGGGAGTACATGTTCAGTTCCTTCAACCTGTCTTCATAGGACTTGTGATGCAATCCATGCACCATCTTTGTTGCCCTCCTCTGAACCTTCTCTACCCTGTCTATGTCCTTGTAGGTATGGTCTCCAGAACTGTACACTGTACTCCAGGTGGGGCCTCACTAGTGTCTTGTACAGCGGAATTATGACCTCCCTTTCCTGCTGGTGATGCCCCTGCCTTATACATCCCAGCATCCTATTTGCTTTACCTGCTGCCTTGTCACACTGTTTCCCTACCTTGAGGTCATCAGAGATGACAACCCCAAGATCCATTTCCTGCTTGGTGCATGCTATATCCTCACCCCCAACTGATATACTGTGCCAGGGTTTTGTGCCCCATATGCATTATCTTGCACTTTTTGCATTGAATTTCAACTGCCAAACCCTGACCATTCTTCAAGTTTCTGCAGGTCGCTTCTCATTCTGTCTACACCCTCTGGTGTGTCTACTCTGTTACAGAGCTTTGTGTCATCAGCGAACAGTGAAATTCTGCCTTCTAGGTCCCTGTAATGTCACTGATGAAGATGTTGAATAGGACCGGTCCCAGCACTGATCCCTGTGGTACCCTACTGGTCACTCTTCCCTCTGTGGAGTGACAGCCATTTACCACCACCCTCTGTGTCCTGCCACCCAGCCAGTTACCTATCCACCACACTACTGTCCTGCCCACACCCATATTCCCCAGTTTGTGTAATAGTTTTCTATGTGGCACAGTGTCAAAGGCCTTGCTGAAGTCCAGATAGGCCATGTCCACTGCCCTCCCTGATCCACCTCCCTAGTCACCCAGTCAAAAATTCACAACGAGGTTGGTCTGACATGACCTCCCCTGGTGAAACCATGCTGCCTTGTGTCCTGTAGTCCATTGACAACCAGATGTTCCACCAGTCTCTCCTTCAGTAGTGCTTCCATGATCTTCCCCCTACCGAGGTGAGGCTGACTGGTCTGTAGTCTCCTGCTTCCTCTTTGTTCCCACTTTTGTATAAGGGGACTACATCTGCTGTCCTCCAGTCTTTGGGTACCTCCCTGTTTCCAGTGATTGGCTAAACAGGATAGCCAGAGGTTCAGCCACCACCTCTCTTAGTTCTTTAGGACCCTGGGTGCACCCCATCTGGCCCCATTGCTTTATCAACTCTTATTACTTCCAGTTCCTTCAGGACCCTTTCTCGTGTAAAGGGACTTGTGTCCATTTCTGCACCATTCTCACCCCTTGTACTCCCTTCAGACCCATTACCCTCCTGTTCCTCAGTAAAGACTGAGCAGAAATACCTGTTCACTATGTCAGCTTTACTGTTGTCATCCTCCACGCGGCCCCCATCCACCCCCTTCAGTCTCACTATCCCTCCCTTTGTCTTTCTTTTTTCACTTATGTACCTGTAAAAGGTTTTGTCCCCTCTACCCACTGATTTTGCAGTGTGCTCTTCTGTCTGAGCTTTGGCTTCCCTACTGACCTCCTGCCTCCCTTTGCTTCTCCTGGTACTTCTCCCTATCCCTTCTGCCTGTGTCTTTTGTATTGCCTGAATGCAATCTTTTGGCTTTCACTTTCTTTGCTACCTCTTTGGAAAACCACAATGGTCTCCTCTTCCTTTCTCCTCTTGCTAACCTGTTTAATGCATAATTCTGTTGTTCTTGTAATCCCCATTTTAAATACTGCCCACTGTTCCTCAACCCTGATTCCTGTCCCTCCCCTTAATGCCTCTTTCAAGTATCTCCCCATTTTCCCAAAGTCTGCCCCTAAAATCCAGGATACGTGTTTTGTGTGGTTTGGTTCTGCTCTTTCTGTGATTTCAAACCACAATGACTGGTGGTCACTGTTTCCCAGGTGCTCCCCCACTGTTACCCCATCACACTGTCCCTGTTTGTGAGCACAAGGTCCAGTATTGCCTTCTGCCGAGTTGGTTCCATGACCAGCTGCTGAGGAAGGCACCCTGAAGGAGTCCAGGATAAATCTGCTCCTAGTTGATGCTGCTGCTGGGATGCTCCAGTCCCGTCTGGAATATTGAAGTCTCCAACCAGTACTACCTCACCCTTGTCTGCCATCCTTTGGATGGCTAGCATCAGCTCCCTATCTGTTTCTTCCTCCTAGGCTGGTGGTCTATAGACCACACCTGTGCGGATGGCTGTCCCCATTTTCCTTTCCAGCTTAACCCACAGTATCTCTCCTCCATTTTGTTCCTCCTGGATCTCTGTGGCCCTTATGTCATTTTTCACATACAGTGCCACTCCTCCCTTCCTGCCTGCTCTGTCTCTTCTGAATATGTTGTAGCCAGGTATGGCTATCTCCCAGTCGTGGTTATCATTACACCAGGTTTCAGTGATGGCCACAATGTCCAGGTCTGACTGCACCATGACAGCCTCCAGATCTTCCATCTTGTTGCTAAGGCTCCTGGCATTTGCACACTTGGCTTTCCATGATTTGACCTCCCTAGACTGTTTCACTGTTCTACTCCAGCCCCTTCCTTGGTTGTCATTTATTCCTAGTTCTCCTTGCTGTCTGCCCTTCTGCTGAATTTTGCCCCTTTTCTGCTTATCCACCTCTTGGGCGCTAATCTCCATCTTTTGCACACTGCTTTGCAGAGATAGCCACTCCTCTGGTTCACTGGTTCCACTACTAGCTGTGGGGGTGAGCAAGATCCCTCCTTGCTGGCCTGCCACCCCTTTGCTAGTTTAAATGCTTGTCAGTGTAGCATTTAAACTTATCATTGAGTGCTTGATTCCTCCTCAGGATGGATGCAGGCCGTCAGGCTTGAACAAACCTCCATCCCTCCAGGTGGGTCCCCAGTCACCAATGAATCCAAACCCTTCCTCACAGCACCAGTTCTTCAACCATGAGTTAAAGTTCCTGGTGCATGCACTCCTATGTCTCTCCTTGCCTCTCACAGGTAGTACTTCTGAGAAAGTGACAGAAGTAGCTACTTGCTTGAGACCCTCCCAGTTTCCTAAACTCTTCCTGAACTTCCTTTGCTCCCCATTTGCCAGGTCATTAGTACCTAGGTGGATAATGACATCCAGCTCACCCTCCGCCTTGCCTTCCCAGTGATCCCCAGGATCTTCCTTCCATCCCTCCATGCCGTGGCACCTGGTAGGCACCTCATCTCCCTGTCCTCCCCCTCCTGTGTTCCTAGCTGGATCCCTCTTATGATGGAGTCCCCCACCAGGATTCGCTTCCTCCTCCTCTGGGGTCCACTACTTTCCCCGCTGAGGTCACCTCCTTGGCTAACCTCCACATCCTTTCCTTCCACTTCTCTGGGTACCTCTATTTGGTTATCCTCATTTGCCAGTGTGGCATATGAGTTCTTGAGTGGAATAGGATCTGGGATGTGCCTCTGCCTGACCGCTCTAACCCTCCCTGAGCACACTGTCATCCAAGTGCTCCTCGTTCTCGGCATCCTTTGAGGCAGTTGCATTGGACTGGGTGGTCCCTGGATAGGGGTGATGGTACTCCTGACCCAGTTTACTTCCACTCTGAGTCTGGCTACCTCCTCCGCAGTCCAGAGAGATGCATGCAGATAGGGCAGCACCTCAGTGTCGAGAGGTCTGCCTGAATATGGCTGCCCCACAGCCACTGCATTGCACCACTCCCCCACATTATACTGCAATTCCACTACTTGTCTGCTACTGAAGCTCCTAGTCCCCTTTTGTTAATTTACTGTCCTAAAAATCCTGCCACTGATCCCTCAGATACATTTTTTTTTAAAGAAAAGAAACCAATAAATAAATAAATGAATCAAAACACTTGTCGTGTGAGGGTGGGCTTCTTCCCCACTCCCCTCCTACTTCACACCCCTTACTATACCCTGTGTTTAGCTCCTGTCAATAAGATTTAACAGGGCATATAATTAAGAGTTGGGGGGCAAAATTTGCAGCAATTAAAGACAGCACAGAATTACACCACCACAATGTTTTAAATTTTCAACAGCCCAAAAACAATTATAAGTAAAGACAACAAAGAAAGTATAGTGTCACTAAAAGCCCACAATCTAAGTTTAAAAGAAAAATAGCAATTACCAGTTACTCTACAGCACTGAATTGAATATGTTTCCTTCCTTCCCCTTCTGGCTTCTTCTGAGAAAATAAACTCTACTTGCTACTTCAACTCTGACTAAGCCCCACCTCCAGTTATCACGTAGCTGAGGTCAGAGGCCAGACAATTAACACCCTTCACCCAACTACAGGGCAGTCAGACAAGCCAAGATAAAATTTGCAGCAATTAAAGACAGCACAGAATTACACCACCACTATGTTTTAAATTTTCAACAGCCCAAAAACAACTACAAGTAACAACATGGAACACATGCACCGTCTAGTCATACTGTGGCACTGTTTTCATTTCTGCTACTTGACAGAACTGCCGACCACACAGTAGAGCCATCACTGGACATTGAGTTGAATGGACATCTCTCAACATGTGGCAACAGGCTGTCAGGACATCCATAGCCCGGCCTTACAGGTGGCAACATCTCCTGGGTTCTAGTACCTGCTAATACTTTTTCACTTGGTGCCTGTCCCAGGGACAGGCAGAGAAATGAAACCAGCTGTCCCTGGAGAAGACTGGGTGTCTGGGACAGGCAAACAGGTGGTTATTTCAACCCCTGAATATACCACTCCAGGGTGTGGATATATGGGTGGTTTTACCACAGCTGGTGTGGTTCGGTCACGAGGTGCAGCTGAGTGACTTAACCACACCAGAAGTGGTAAATCCGCCCATTTGCCCACTCCCTGGAGGGGTATATTGCTATTATACAATGTACTCCTATTTTTTTTTCTGGTTAAAAAAAAGAAAGAAAAAAGGGTTGTTTTTATTTGAAATTGTTTATATTTCGTGATTTATTATTACACCATATAAAGTAGTTCTATGTTGTTATGGACAGGCTGTGTGTTAAGGAGAGGTGAGGGGAGCTCAGTTTTTTTGAATGACAAGCAGCAATCCATTTTTTAAATCGGAAACAACAGCAAGAGAGGGGTAATACTGGTGAACAACAGTTTTATTTAATGTTACGCTAAGTAGAAAGGGTCAAGAGAGAGATGGACAGTTCTGATTTTCGAGATTGTTTTACGTTGGTAGTTACGGTGCTGGTGTGAAGTGAGCATGCGAATCATCCGATAGCACAGGTTGTGAAACAATGATGCAGGATATGCGTCAAAAATTAGGTCTTTTTTAAACAGAAAGTCAAGAAAAGTTTGTTTAGGAGTTATGCGAGATAGATGGGGAGTGTAGCTCACAGACGGAGTTGGAAAAGATCGGAGATTGAGCTGGATGCGAGCGGAGAGTTGGACCAAAATGTTACATGAGTAGAGTTTCTGAGTGCTGATGTGGTGGTGACATGGAAAAAAAAAAATTCTGGTATAGTTGCTTGTGTTTTTCTTTTGTGATGCTGCCATTCGGGTTTGGAAGCGTGCTGTTACTGGTTAGCAGGGGTTGAAAATAGCCCGTTATCGCGGTTTTTTAGCGGTGTTCAAGATGGCAGGTTCTGCTGTCCAGTTTGTGGGTTCGGATGGGTTTCAGAAATGCGACTGGCTGGCACCTCTTCCCATGGGTACACTGGCCAATTTATCACTGCGAAAAGGTGCCAGCAAACCAATCAGGTTGCAGGGATTGGGCTCTTGGATTTAGCCCACTGTATAATATTAAATAAACTGCCCCAGGGCTCAGCTGGGGGAAATTAGTTTTTCAGGGCACACTAACAATTTGATGGCTAGAGGCATCACTAGTGTATAAGCCCTTTTCAGATCCTTGAGGGCACAATGAACTAGACAAGTATAAAGCCTATAAGACACCATGATTTACATTTCTCCTGTCTCAGCACAACCATCACCCCCCCCAAAAAAAAATATATTTCTAGCCCTGCTATCAACTGTTGTAAGTGCTTTTATATTTGTATATATGTATGTACTATATTAATCATTGTGCCTGTGTTGCCTAAATATGTCAAGTTGTTACATGTAAATTTGTTGATTTATAACCTGTCCTTCGACAGAAACCATTGTAGACAAGCTGTCCTGTGAAACTGCAAAATCCTGTTGAAATATCATTTAATGCATAAATACCTTGTGTAGAGATTATTGGAAACTGCTGATGCTTGCCATATTTATCGTTGTGAACAACTAATTATGACAACTGTCTTTAAAGAACTAGTACACCGTCAGAAACTAATATTCTAACATCACCAGGAATCCCTCGGTTATGATTAACACTGTCCATGACTGACAGGGTAGACTTGGTGGCTTTATCTAGCCTTTACTTTCATTGTTTCTGTATTTTAAAAGTAGTCAACTGTTGTGTTTTGTATCATTGGTACTCTTCATTTGCAGCTTGGACATGTGAAACAGTCCTGTGCCTGTAGGCTGAACTCCAGCTCTGTTTCCCTTCATGCTTCATCAGCATTGTGAGCTTACTGACTGTTTCATCACAAAGAGGCAGTCACCTGCGCCAGATTGGTTGCATGTGATGCCACACTGAGTGAGGTTACAGTGCTAATGAGGGATAAAGAGGAATTAGAACTACTGTAGATCTGTCAGCCTCCAGTCAGGTAAAGTACTGCTCTTAAAGTCACAGCTAACACTGTCAGGTAGAAAACCATCTAATGAGCAAAAGGAAAAAACAAAAAATGCTTACGAAATAAAAAGGAAAAACTGACTACTTTTAAAAATGAATACCTTTTTCTGCCTACTATTCTTGGTGCTCCCATGTATGTCACAATCCTGAGGGAAGCGGGACAGGAAAACCTAAAAAGCAGCCCAGGTGGCAGGATAATAACCAACTCCACGCAGGCCTGCACCAGCGACCAAGGGCATGTCCCATCTGGATTCTGTGAATGTGGGTCGAGTTAGCTGCTGAGTCATGGGAGAAACGGCCCGTGCATGAGATGGCCAGAAATAGCCGGGTGATGGGGCTGGCAGGGGAGACGTTTGAGGGGGACCAGATAGGCAAGACACAAGCTAGAATTGGTTTTCTCTTTCTACTCATACCAAAAGGTAGCTAGAATCAGATCGCAGGTGTGTGTTAGGTGGGTAGCGCCCGTTAGGAGTCGGCAAGATTTAAGTGCCATCGATATCCTGTGAGGGGCAGTAGGGGAAGCTGAGCCGTAGATAGCTAGGCCATAGTCAACAACAGAAATGACAGAGCTGTTTATAGCCAGTCTTAAGGGCATCAGCTCTCATGCAGTGTTTGTGCCTGTGGAGGAGGCCTATCCGAATATTTGTGTCCTTTGCGACATTGTCGATGTGCCGTGCAGAAGAGAAGGATCTGTCCAGGGTGATGCCAAGGTACTTAAACTCTGGAACTGGTTTGAGTGTAATCCCTGCTCGGTTCATGATAGTGAGGGTTCGAGAGTTATGCTTGCTTTGAGCATTGCAGAATGACATTACTTTTGTTTTACTACAGTTCAGAACAAGTTTGTGTGAACTGAACCAGTCCTCAACACGCTTGAAGTTATGCTGCAGCTGCCCCTCCAGGAGCTTAGTGTCGTGGTGATTTGTGAATACGACAGCATCCTCCGCATATAGCCGTATGTTCTGGTGGCAGATGCTAGGAAGGCTGTTAAGGAAGAGACTAAAGAGTAGTGGTCCCAAAATGGACCCCTGAGGGACTCCTGAGAGGACTGGGTTTTCATTGGAGGTGACACCAGCGATCCTAACACGTTGGACCCTACCCGTAAGGTAACTTGCAAACCTGGGCAGTGCATCTTTGGAGAGTCCGATATTTGATAGCTGCCTGAGTAGGAGTGGATGGTTTATGGCATCAAAGGCTTTCGTTAGATCAATGAATACAGCCCCCACACAGTTTCCTTGGTCCAGAGTGGTGTGGACAAATCCCATAAATTCCAACAGTTAAGTGGTGGTGCTGTGCCCGTTTCTGTAGCCATGCTGTTCAGGGCATTGGATTTTGTATTTTTCAAGGTACTCGACTAGCTGGTCCAAGACTATTTGCTCAAAACCTTTGGATGGGGGTGGGGGTGGAGATAGGTCTGTAATTAGTGTGCAGTGTCCTATCTCCGCTTTTGTGAACTGGTGTGATAGTCGCCTATTTCCATATTGCTGGGAATTGGGCAGTCCTAAGTGATAGGTTGAATATCTTTGTCAAGGGTTCTAGGATTTCTTCTAGGACTAGAGCAATCAGCTTCATTGGAGAAATGTACTTTGTGGTTTCAAGGTTTCTTGAGCATAACACTGCTGCTACATCCCACCACCTAAGTGTCCTGAACCTAACAAATCAAGGTGGAAGGTGCATTCTCTTAAACAGTACTACCTAGAAGAGTACCACAAGGCTCAATCTTAAGCCCTCTGCTGTTCATACTATATAGTAATGATCTAGATAATATTATTACTGTGGCTAATCTACACTTCTGTGCTGATAATATGGTTCTTTACACCTCCAGGCCATCCCTGTGCAGTGTATGTAATGATCTTCAACGTGAGTTAAACCTATACCAATTTAAGTTATTGCTAAACGCTAATGTTTTTTCAGCTGCTAATTCAGTTCCCTCCACTATCCCTGTCCCCAGTATTACCACATTCCTAGGAGACTCGCTTGAAGTAATGCACAATTTAAAATATCTCTGTTTATGGCTAGATAAACGCATGTCTTTCATCACACATATTGAAGACCTCTGCAAAAAATTAAGAATTAAACTAGTTTTTTTCTTTTTTTAAAGAAACAAACTCTTTCCCGGTGGATGTCAGGAAGAGGCTAGTGCAGGTTACCTTTCTCCCCTCCTGGAGTATTCAGAACTGATTTATAGCCATTGTCCAAATACTTCACTAAACAAATTAGATGTTCTCCATCATAGGACACTACATTTCATTACCAGCTCAGCACTTAGAACGCACCACTGCCAAGTTTTTGCCACAGTAGGGTGGTCATTCCTAACCACAAGAAGGCTTACAATTCTATATCGCTGTGCCTATAAAGCAATAACCAAAAACTGACCACAATTTATTTCAGACCTCAACATCTTGTCTCATAGTAGCAGTGCATTAAGGAAAAGCAATTATATTCTTTTTGACATCCCAAAATATGCTACCCAATATGGCAAAACAGCAATTACCTGTGTCATCCCTACCATCTGGAACAACCTACAAAAATCTCTCAAACTCACCAGCATAGTCAGCCTTGATGTTTTCAAATCACTCATAGGAAAACAGCATTGAATCCTGTAACTTTAATTAGCACAATCGTGTGATCATTAGTTGTCCAGAGTACGATCTCCTGAATTGTACAAATTAATGCCACAAGCTATCCTTATATACATTAGGATGCATATATATTGTATTATATAGGCACTTAGTACGTTTTCTTGCTACTCTTTATATAATATGTACTAAATTATGTACTACTCTATGTAAATTACACTGCAGACTTTTTCTATCAATTCCTTGTGCTATGTGTACACCTTTCTAACTGCTGTATTTAGTTTTTCTTTATGCTGTCGTACCCAGGACCTCCTTGTAAATGAGCTTGCTTGATGGAGCCTTTTCCTGGTAAAATAAATAAACTAAACTAGAAGAACATGGCTTATGGAATGCACAGGCACTACTGTTCCTCCAGGTTTAGATAAGGAGATGAGTATATCACATTTCCAAAAGAATCTACATAATAGGTTCAGAATGCAGCTTACCTGGAACTGTCTAAACTGAATGCTTTTATCTTCGAGGATCTCTCTTGCAGCAGGTCACACCTTAGGAACCATAGCCGTCAGGCCCCAGGACCACATGGAAATATTTTTGCTAGCAGTCTAACTGGGGCTGCCCATGGCGATGTCATCGCACTGAAGTCCTCCCTGTATAGCTGTGGGCGGCCCCACACCCTCCTCAGTTCTTTTCCCGCTGTCGACCATTGCACTTTGGACTCCACGGAGCACTGTTGCTTCAGTCGATTGCCATTTTAATCCTATGTTTTTGCCAAAGGTAGTGTCTGAGTTTACTTTGAATCAAACCATCCACCTGCCTGTTTATTACCTGGAGCATGCCAATCCAGGGATTAAGCTTTGCTCCACACTTCAGATGTACATAGAATTCTTAGATACTGTACTTACCATATGAAGGACTGTAGAAAGTCCTTGCAGGTATTTGTTTTGTTCGCCCTTGAGAAAGAGGGCATTCAGTTTCTAAGCAGTGTCTGTCCAAATGGTTGGTCAACTACATTATTTTCTGTTACAGGAAGTTCGTTAAGGAACTTCTTTTGGCTGTTAAGGGCCACTCCACTAACGGTGTGGCCACTTCCATTGATTGTTTTTAAGGAGGTTTCAGCGGCTGAGATTTGTGCTGCTGCAACTTGGAGTATTGTCCACACTTTCACAAGGCACTACAGTCTAGACATTGCCTCTAGAAGGAGGTCAGGCTTTGGCCTAGCCGCTTTACAGGGCCTCCTTTCTTAGGCCTCAGCCCTCCAGCCACCCAGACTGTTCTTCTCTGCAGTACTGCTTGGGACTCATTTCTAAGGTGTGACCTGCTGCAAGAGATATCCTCGAAGAAGATAGAACAGTTACACAAGAACATACCATAACAGCAGATCTTGGAAAGAATCTCTTGCAGCTGGTTATGCCATCCCACCCCCCATTCCCCCTTGGTCCCTGAGTTTTCTTCTTTCCTGTCTCTCCTTTTCCAGGACAGTATGCCTTCTGCTTCCATGTACCTTCTGGCGGGTCTCTCAGGTTCTCCCTCGGGAGGGTGTCCTTGATGGATGGTCTCTGGCGGGGAACTGAGGAGGTCGCGGGGCCGCCCACTGCTATATAGTGAAGACGTCAGCATGATGATGTCACTGTGGGCGGCCCCAGTTAGACTGCTAGCAAAAATATTTCTATGTGGTCAACGTGCCTGATGGCTGTAGTTCCTAAGGTGTGACCTACTGCAACAGATTCTCTCAAAGATCTGCCATTATGGTAAAATCTTATGTAACTGTTCTTTTCTTCCGTTCTGTATTTTGTTCTTAATTCAGATTTTTTTAAAAATGTTTTACTATAGGCATGTTGTTTTACCCAGAGAGTTTGGAATAGGACTGAAACTTCTGTGCCACCACCTCAAGGTGGAATAGAAGTATTTCAGGTCTTTACAAAGTATTCAAACCAGGAAAAGGAAAGAGAATGAAAATAAAAGCAGAAATGATGTTAAAGAGACAACACAATGAAAAGATTACTAAATGAATAGTGGAAGAGGCCCGTAAATTCAGAGGTACCATTAGGAAACACTTCTTCTCCCAGAGGGTTGTGTACCTATGCAACAGCCTACTAGTGAAGATTGTGGACATGAAGACGGTACAGGCCTTCAATGTAAGACTGGACAAATTTCTGCTTACCAAGGATACAGGCTGCCCTGGATAGTACGGTGGGTGGAAAATTCCTATAAATCAGTATGTTTGAACAGCATACTTGTTGGTCCATGCCTATAAAGCAGGAGGCAGACTTGATTGACCAGTGTTCCTTTCGACTTTAAATTACTGTTAACTGTAAGACATGACAGGGTATGCAGTGTTGTGGGACAATCCCCCATTGACTACAGATACCACCAACAGCTTAATCTGGTTCAGTTTCAGTTGGTCACCATCTGTATCCCCGGACGAGACTGAAAATAGGCAGAATTGCTCTAGCCCCCTTTCCTGGACAACAAAAACTAACTAAATAAATACACACATACTAGATAGATAGCTAGATAGATAGAGGCATACAGTACCTCGAGTGTGTTGTGAGGCACAGAGTATTGCTTCAACCACCCAAGAAGTGCCATTACTACCACAATAATGCAAACCCTGCAGTGTCATATTGCAATTTTAAAATGTGTTGGTTAATAGTTATTATTGTAATTTTAAAATGTATCCTTTCACCACAGAGAAAATAGCCCCCTTTTTTTTTTTTTTTTACTTAGTCCTTTTTACCTGGGCTTCCCGGTCTGCCTCACACATCCAGGCATCCTGTTCCTCCGGCTGCCGGGCTGGTCCCTCCCAGCCCAATGGAGCCCCTACTGCCAATTACCCCACAGCTTGCCCCTGCAGCTGGGTGTTGAGACCCCCACTCTCCGACCGAACCAGGATCCAGCAATGCAGCGATGCCCCCTGACCGGGCGTCCCATAGACAGCCATCAAGCCGCTGTGACCGTTCCGCCATGTTTTTCCCTTTTGTGTGGCAGTGTGAGTGGGGTGTGCAGTGATGCGAAGGAGGGGGCACGCACACTCGTCTTCATGCGCTCCCACTCACCCCTCCAAGCTCAGTGCCAGTGCACCTTCCCCCAGCCTCCGCTAGGGGCTACAAGTGCACCAGCTACTGAAGACCTCCCTCCCTGGAGAGAGAGAGAGCAGTCCCACAGACACTCAATCCCTCTCCGCCCCTGCCGATCCCCAGTGACCCGAGTCCATTCCTGAACCCGGGTCGCCGGCATGGAGCGAGGTGTGACGTCCAGCGCCTCAACCCTCAGCGTCACCAGGCCGAAAACAGCCCTTTTTACATTGTGGGGGTAGAATTCACTTGGATTCTGTGGATGCCATATCATGCTAAAATTTAGAATTTTCAATTCCACTGGTGGAATGTTAACCCCCAAAACACACACACAGTCACACAACAGGAGGCCTGATATGGAGCCATAGCCTTTATTTTATCTGTTGCATAGTATGCAGCAGAGATTTCCAAGGGAATCTGGAAAGGAGAGAAGTGTTATTTTTCATGGACACCAAAGGAACACTAGAAATTAAAACTTTGAATATTATTGCAGTGTTTTTTTTATTATGAATTTATTTTATCCTCCTCGCTGCAGGCCAGGTCAGAACCTCCTTCCAACTACTGCCTATGGCCTGTATACCCTCTGGTCGAGATCCGCCATCCAGCCACCTGGACCACCATCCCACCATTGACACACCCTGGTTTGCCCCCCCCCCCCAAGGCTAGGGTCTCCTTCAGTGCCACGGCAGTTTCCCAACTGCAGACATTTGGCCACCCACAGCAGAGGTGAAGATCAGTGGCAATCCCCTGATGGCTGGTGGAATGGATCTGACGGTGGAGGTGGTGGTCTGGCAGAGGCTTCATCCTTTGATCCTGCACCTCCATTTTCCCATTTTTGGTTGGCCTGCCCCATGGCCAGGAGCATGTGTATGAAGGATAGGTTGCTCGGGGTCCATGCTGCAGCCAATCCGGATCCGCACTCCCTGTGCTCCACCCGCAAGCCGCTGATCCCCTACACCTCCACCCACGTGTACCCAGGTGGTGGTAAAGCAGCGGGAGTTGGCACCCCCCCCATAGGAGAGCATCTGCTAGGACGCTCTACCTACTTCCACCCAGCCAGCCCTTCAATGGCCGGGCTCATTCCCGAACCCAGGTCAGCGGTGTCACGAACAGTAGTAGCTCTACTGCTGCGCTGGCGGGCCGGCATTGCAGTTTCTTGAAAATATTTCTGTGTATAAAGAGGGGATTGTGAGAGGAAAAAAAAAAACATGTAAAACATTTATTATGTGTATGCGACCCTTGATCCCCTTATTGCCCAGGGATTGTGCTTGGTGGGAGGAATCTCTTACAGTCTACATTTGTATTTGTTCCTGAATCCTGGCTTTAATGTGGGCCTGGGTAGTGTGCATCTTGGAACCCAGTAAAGACTGCTTGAAAGAGTACTGCAACAGACCTTAGACTTGAGACAGTGCTGCAGCACACCTTAAACTTCACTGATAAATGTTGGAGGTTCATACTGTATTCACATCACTGTCCGAAGACCCAGTTCTTTTTTGGTCATAGCATTTCATCTAATATGGTGACATCAATTCTACATTAATGAGGGTGGCTGTACCAGCTGAGCACCTCATAGCACATAGAAACATAGACTTTGACGGCAGATAAGGACTGCTTGGCCCACCAAGTCTGCCCATTTCCCACCTACAGGATAAGCTGCAGATCTTAGTTAACCAACAGCCTATTTCTTCCTACCCCCCCCCACAAGAATTGCCTTATGTCTGTCCCATGCATCCTTGAATTCTCCCACAGTTTTAAACCCCACAACCTCCTCAGGAAGGCTGTTCCATCGTCCACCACCCTCACTGTGAAAAATACTTCTCACATTTCCCTGAGCCGCTCTCTATCTTTAAATTGTGTCCCCTTGTTCTTGCACATCTGTCTTTCTGAAAGATGCTACCTCTTGGACTTTGTTGATTCCACTGATGTACTTAAAGTTTCTATCATGTCCCCCTCTCCCTCTTTTCCTCAAGGGTATACATATTAAGCTCCTTTAGTCTTTCCATATATGGCTTCTCTTGCAGACCCTGCACCATTTTAGTGCCCTCCTCAGGGCGCCTCCATCCGTCTATGTCCTTGTGGAGATGGGGTCTCCAGAACTGGACGCAGTACTCCAGATGGGATCTCACCAACTGTCTGTACAGAGGGATAACAACTTCTGTTTTCTGCTGGTGATGCCTCTCCCTATACATCCCAGTATCCCCCGAGCTCTCCCTACTGCCTTCTCACATTGCTTGCCAACCTTAAGGTCATCTGATATTACTCTTCCCAGGTCCCTTTCCATTTTTGTTGTTGTTACTACCTCCCCCCTCATTGTGTAATATCTTGCCCCTGGGTTTTTGTTTCCCAGGTGCATTATTTTGCACTTATTTGCATTGAATCCAAGCTGCTATACTTCTGACCATTCCTCCAACCTTGCCAAGTCCCTTCTCATCCTTTCCATGCCTCCTTGTGTATCAACCCTGTTGCAGATCTTTGTGTCATCTGCAAAGAGGCATACTTTTCCTTCCAGTCCCTCTGCAATGTCACTTATAAAGACATTAAAAAGGCCTGGACCCACTACTGAACCCTGAGGTACCCTACTAGTAACCCCACTTTCTTCACAGTGGACTCCGTTTACAATTACCTTCTGTGTCCTGTTGTCCAGCCAATGTTTTACCCAGGCTACCACCCTGGGATCAACTGCCAGACTGGTTAATTTGTTTATTAATCTTTTGTGTGGGAATGTGTCAGATGCCTTGCTAAAGTCTAGGTAGGCCATGTCCACAGCCCCTCCTTGGTCTACTACTTTAGTCACCCAGTCAAAAAAATCAATTAGATTTGTCTGACATGACCTTTCTGCTGTGAACTCATGCTGCCTTGGGTCCTGTGCCCCACTGGCCTCTAGGTACTTAACAATTCTTTCATTCAGAAGCGATTCCATCACTTTCCCTACCACAGAGGTCAAACTGACAGGTCTGTAGTTTTCTGCCTCTGTCTTGCTCCCACTTTTGTGAAGGGGAATCACATCCGCCTTCCTCCAGTCCTCAGGTACCACACCATCCTCCCATGATTTGTTAAAAAGGGTAGTCAGTGGTGTCACTAGTTCTTTCCTTAATACTTTTAGAATTCTGGGGTGAATCCCGTCAGGCCCCATTGCTTTGTCCACCTTCAGTTTTAGGACTTCTTTCAGAACCCTTTCTTTTGTGAAAGGACTGGGATCAACCCCCCTATCCAGAGTGCTTCTGTTAATTGGATTAGGTACCTCCCCCTCCTCCTCTTGTGTGAATACTGAGCAGAAATATTCATTCAGTATCCCTGCTTTTTCACTGTCCCTCTTTGCCCACCCACCATCCATTCTGTTCAGCCTCACTATCCCTCCCTTTGACTTTCTACGCTCTCTGATGTACCTATAAAAGGTTTTATCCCCCTTCCTAACCGAGCTGGCTATCTTTTCCTCAGTTTGGGCCTTTGCTATTCTGACTTCCCTCCCTGCTTCCTTCTGCCTTAACTGGTATAGTTCTCTGTCCTGCTCCTTCTGTGTTTCCTTATACTTCCTAAATGCCATCTTTTCTCCCTAACCTTCTCCGCCACCTCTTTGGAGAACCATAGTGGCTTTTTCTTTCATTTTGATTTGTTTATTTGCTCACACAAAGGCTTGTTGCCTCTGTGATGGCAGTTTTGATATTTCCCATTGTTGCTGCACCCCTCCTCCTAGCCTGTTTGCTAGTGCTTTTCTAAGGCACTCTCCCATCTTGCGAAAGTCAGCCCTCCTGAAGTCCAGTACCCTCACTTTTGTATGTCTTGACTCTTTAGCTGAATTTATCGTGAACCTCAGTGTTTGGTGGTCACTTGTTCCCAGATAGCTACCCACTTCTAGATCTGAGATCCTCTCACTTTCCTCATTTGAGAGTATGAGGTCTAAGATTGCTCCCTCATGAGTAGGTTCCAAAACTAGCTGTCTAAGGCATGCCCCCTGTAGGTCATCGAGAATGGCCCTGCTCTTGGATGTGGCTGCAGCAAAGGTGCTCCAGTTAACATCTGGCATATTCAGGTCCTCCATCAACAGTATCTCCCCTTTCTCTGCCATCCTAAGGATGCCTTCTATCATATCCTTGTCCATTCCCTCCCCCTGAGATGGGGCTCTGTATACCACTCCTGTGCAGATTGTGGTGCCATTTCCAGTCTGTACGGTTACCCACAGTGCCTCCTCTCCTCCCTGTTTACTCTTTTGTTCCGTTGCTTTTAACCCTTCCCTTACATAGAGAGAGACTCCTCCCCCTCTTCTCCCCTCCCTGTCTCTCCTGTAGGTTGTGTACCCAGGTATGTTAACATCCCAATCATGGTTCTCTGTGTACCATGTTTCTGCGACTGCTACGATATCCAAGCATCCCTCTTCCATCAAGGCCACCAGTTCAGGGAGCTTGTTGCCCAGACTACGGGCATTGGTACTCATTACCCTCCATTTCTTGATGGCCTTACCCTTTTGCCCCATCCCTGTCCTTATTGCCTTTGTCATTTTCTCCATTTACCCCTGCCCTTCTCCTGTCAACATCTCTATCTTGGTGTTTATCTCACTTACTACCCTGATTTTTTTTTTTTTGGGTGGGGGCTAGGATTTCCCCGCGTCTTTCCAGTGCCTCCCCTCTTGGCTATTTTAAATGCTTGCCAATGAAGCATTTAAACCCATCACCAAGGATCCTGGTTCCCCTCCTGGACAGATGCAGACCATCGCGCCAGTATAGGCCTGCATCACTCCAGGTGGACCCCTAGTCCCCAATGAAGCCAAACCCCTGAGCTCTGCACCAGTTTTTCAGCCACTCATTGAATCCCATGGTGTGGATCACCCTAGTCTCACCCATGCCATAGACAGGCAACACCTCTGAGAAGGTTACCGTGTGTGCTACTTGTCTAAGGCCCTTCCCCAACTCCACAAATTATTTCTGCACTGCTCTGATCCCTTTCTCAGCCAGGTCATTAGTCCCTAGGTGGACAATGACATCCAGTTCCCTCCCTGGTGCAACTGCTCCGGCAATCCTGAGGATTCGCTCCCTGTCACTCCAAGCCATGGTGACAGGCAGGCACCTCACATCCCTCTCCCTTTCCTCCCCCAGTTCTACCTTTCTAACAGTGGAGTCCCCCACCAGGAGTTGTTTTCTTCCCCTGTGGGGTCCCATGCCACCCTCCTGTGTGTCTCCTTTGTGGAGGTTCCCAGTATCCTCCTTGGTCTCCACTGCGGTTGCCTCCATAGAGGAACCACACTTTGCCAGAATGACATATGAATTGTAGAGAGGTACAACAAGAGGGACGTGCCTCTGTCCCACCACCCTCACCCTCCCTGAGTCCACTGTGGTCCAACCACTTCTCTTTCTTGGCAACCTCTGAGGCAGTGGCAGTGGCCCTGGTAGTCCCTGGGTGGGAGAGGAGGTCCCCCAAATCCTGGCCAACTCAGCATGGAGATGAGCAACCTCCTCCCTCAGCCCAGAGAGGTGCCTGCAGATAGGACAGCACTGCATCCTCCAGAACGTCTCGCGGAAGACTGCTGCCCCACAGCCACTGCACTGCACTGCTCCCATCATGTCTTTCTTCTGGCCCCTTAACTGTTGTTTTGAATACTTACTTTTTTTTCTGTTTATTTTTTCTCTCCCTACTTACTCACTTACTGCCTCTGTGCCCTTTAAGCTCCTGATCTTCCTGTTGTTCTGAGACAAGAAATTCCTGTATTTCTCAGTAGTCTGCTTACTTGCTCAGAGTCAGACCTCCAGCAGCAAGGGGGGATGGAGAGCTACTATTTTCCTTCTAGGATGGTGAGTCTTTTGTGGCTCTGTGATCACTCACTTCCTGCTCCCAAACAGGAAGTTCCTGTTGTCGGTCAAATCCTGTGCCTGTAGAAGTACAACTGGCTTAGGGTGAGGCCCGGGGGGTGCAGGGGAGGGAAGGAGGGCAATATAGTCCCAGTAGAGAAGTATAGTTATAACAGCAGTTCCTTCCTCTAGCTGTTTTCTGACTGAAGCTATCTAGGGCAGTTTTTAGATCTGGCTTTAACCTGGCTTCCTTCTTTCCTTCTAAGCCACTCCCCCTACTTTACAGCTCTTTCTACACTTAGTTAATTGCACAGATAACAATTCCCTTTAGCCAACTCTGCCAAACACACCAACTCTCTCTTTTTATGTTGTTTTTACCCTAAATTGAAGGTCCCAGTAGTAGAGTTATAGTTCTTTAGTCCCAGTAGAGAAGTATAGTTATAACAGCAGTTCCTTCCTCTTGCTGTTCTCTGCCTGTTCACCATCTAGGTGTAAGGCTCCTTTGGCCTCTGTAACATATGCCTTCAGGGCATCTCACTGGGACAAATGAGACCCGTGGATGAGGGTACATGATAACCATATCCCACTTTCAACCCCCACACATAATATTACAGTCAAACCTAGATTATCCAGACCAGCCAGGGATGTGGAATTTATCCGGATAATCAATTTTCCGGATATTTGAGGTTTGACTGTATGAGGTATCATTGTTTGGGACCAAGTAGCTAGTCCATACAAACAAATAATCGAGGTTCGACTGTAGCATGCATTGAACATTAGTGTCACTTGACCAGTGAGGGCTCTCTCTCTCTCTCTCCCCCTTTTTGTCCAGCTTCTCAGATCGAGGACATGTGCAGTTAATTCAAATTAAAATTCAAAAATAGCATGACAGGATATACAGGTATTGCCAAAGTTTATACAGCAAACTGTTCATAAGACATAGACATGCTACAATGCACTTGAATACATCTGTGTTGTATTTCAAAGGTGGTGGAAGGATGCTCCATAGTTTGCTATTTCTGCTGCATTGTTTCATTACAGTTAGTTTCTCTAAGTTATCCCCTTAGGTCTTGTGGTTGCAAAAGCTAATGCTCACATCAGCTCTAATAAAGGTGGGAAGCACTATAGAATGGATGCTCCACCAGCATCGTCTTCCCTCTCAGCTCTCCGTAGGCACTCTTCAGTAATGATGGAAAAATGTGTGTTACTGTAAAGGTCAGGCAGCATGTTAAACTCTTACTTTGAACTCTGCAGTTTTTGGGGGGTTTTTTTACAGCTTTGCAGGCCTTCTAGAACACAGTCTCTGGTCTGCATAGACCAGTCAGACCAGCATGCCTGCTAACACCTGTCATACCCCAAAAGCTTGTGCCAACTTTATGACCTGTAGGTCTCTATATCTAAAGACTACTAAAGTCTGGAGATTGGGCATCTCCTACCTTAATATAGCCAGTCTTCCTTTGTATCCTCTGCACTGTTTTTGTGCCATCTTCCTTGACAGAGCACCAACAAAATGCCCCCACCATTACCATCTGAGCTTTGGGGGACTATTTTTGGTTAGCCTGCCATCAGGGTACTTCTTTTGAAGGGCAAGACCCCCATGGTTCCCACGCCCTCCTTGTAGTTCAACATGTATTCAAACCCCAGGAAATCTTACTGTATTCTGACAAATGCAGTATGGTCTCACCATAGAACTGCCCCAGAGCCGAAATGGTTAATAGAACCTGTGCAAATGGTGGACTGCTAGGCTTTAGCTTGGTTTTCCAACCACTGTCCCTAGTTGTATGGTTGTACTTCCTGCAACCGTCAGATTCTTTAGTCCGCTTGCCTCAGTAAGACGTCTCCAGAGAGCTCGCCTTCACTTTCTTGAAGAGATTTGTTTTCATCGGTTTTCTAAGTTACCATTTATTTATTTTCATTTTTTGAAACACTGTCCTCGGTTTACAGGTAGACTAGTTTAGATTTAGTGTGTTTTAGGTAAGTCTCTCGGTTCCTTGCCAGTTTTTTCAGCCAGCAAGGAACCAGACTTTCTTTGTCCTTGTTGAAAGTAATGTCAGTATTTTTATTTAAATTTGATCTCTCTGGTGACAGATTTTCTTGGGCATTGTTTTACACGGGTAACCCTCAGTTGTTGTTTCGGTCGCTGATCCGACCGAAAAAAAAAAAATATAAAATTTCCAGCGAAGTTGCTTCTTAGACTGTGGTTTTTAAATCTACTGAAACCCGTGTATAGGGTTTATTTGTATGTGTCAGATGCCAACAAAAGAACCAGCCCTACAGGTTTCCAGCATTGTACTGAATGCGGGGAAGCATTTGCTAAAGCCGGCCCTCATTTAGTTTTTGTTGTTTGCCTAGGGTTTGACCACCTGAAAGCAGACTGTGAGATCTGTAAGAATTTTCCCCCGTCAACGCTTGATAGGCAACTTAACCGAGGGAAAAAATGTCTGATAAGGCTACTGACCTGGCCTCAGGTAAACCGTCTCCTCCTCACAGCAAAGATAAGCCTAAGGAACCAGAGGAACAGCCCTCTGACAAGGGCGAAACTTCGTCGGAGAAGAAGGGAGTTGCTGAACCAGCCGCTAAATCAGATACTGCAACCAAAAGGAAAAAAGAAGAAAAATCACTCAGTGCAGGAACCGCAAATGAAAAATTTGCCGGTTCCCGCCACTTGAGATTGCTAATGCTATCAGAATAATACAGTCGCTACAATTTGGCATCCCGGTTCCAGTTGAGCGACGAGTCCCTCATCTCACACCAGTTCACACTTTGGATTCCTCTTCGGTTCCCACTTCCTTTGAACAAGGTCTAAAATATTATGATAAGGATGATGAGGGCTATGGGGAACCCTCTGAGCCAGATGTTTCTCCTGATCCTCGACGTCCTGATTCCCCTGACAAGGGATCTGAGGATTACACCACCCATTTTGCCTTCATGAAACAAGTGGCATAAACTCTGGACCTCCCCGTGACAGGGAGCTCCTTCCAAGCTTGAGGACCGACCTTTTCTTAAATCTGTTACAACACTTCTTCTGTTTCTTAGACTAATCGATTCTTTACAATTTCTAGTCCATAAGGCTAGCCACCTATGGCCACCCTCTTCTCTTTCTTGACTATGCTATAGTGTCCTCTTTAATTTTCCTTTTCTCTCTCAGGTCCTCGTACAGAGACGTTATTGTGGTGACCTCCGAGCTGATGTAAAACAAGAGGCTATGTTCCTTGTTGTTGGATTTAGTATGCAATGGCACTATGTCTTAAAATTCATTGATGTATATACCATATGTGTATGAAACCTGTAAATGTTGAAAATACCATGGCACTAGGAGTTTTTGATAAAGGTCAACAGTTACATGGGGATGGTATTATAAAAATTAAATTAGTTGTGCTATTTAAAATGCATGTAAATTGCGTCTGTCTAAAATGTCATGGTGATTTGCATATATCCCATGATGCTTTGCATTATGGAAGTATGTGTGATGTTGTGTTTCTTTGAAACATGGCTTATTGTCAGTGCCCTGTGGGGTAATCCTTGTTTCAGTGCTTCTGCACTGACGTTCTTTGTCTCTAGCCCTTTTTTTTTGGGAGCGCCCACCACTCAAGCAAACAAGGCCTACATAGGGGAGGCTAAAACTCAACTGATGAGTTAGATCAGAGATCAGTGAGTCATTTGGTGCTGGTTAAGTGTAGAGCAAAGACTTGCATAGTCTGTTGCTACAAACTGATGTACTGAAGAAGGGATATGCCATTTCTGAAGGTTATCTCCTGCATTTTGAATAAACATCACACACAAATTGTGTGTTGAACTTGAAGTTCAGTGTCTGGTTCATCTGTTATGCCACAATCTCTCCACACTTCCCACTCAGGAACTGGCTGAGGAAGAGGAGCCAGATTATATGGAAATGATGGATGTGCAAGCAGCTCCGAAGTTGCTATTGCGCATCTACAAGTCCCTTAAGAAGCAAGTCACTAACATTTTGCAAACACCCACTTCTGTCCCTCCTGTGGACAAGAAACTTGAAAAGAAGTACTGGGTGGCCAAGGGAGGAGCTGAATTCCTTTTTGGACATCCCAGCCATGAAGGAGTGGTGCAGGCTGCTGCATGTGACAAAGCAGGCATACCACTGGCATCACATCCTCCTGAGAAGGACTCCAGAAAAGTGGATTCTATGGCCAGTAGGGTTTATCTGGGATCTTCCCTGGCCATTATACAGGCTTCCTATATGGCCTATGTTTCCAGATACCAGAAAAATCTCTGGAACACTATATTGGAGATTGCTAAGACTGTTCCTGCCCCCATGGCATCTGATCTGACAGAGGCTGCCAAACGGGGAATAGAAGCTTCCAAGTATCAGTTTTGGATGGCAGTGGATGCCAGTGACACTGCAGCTAGGCAGATGGCAACTTCAGTGTCTCTGAGGAGGTTTACTTGGCTCAGGACTACTAATCTGTCACAGGATACCCAGACAAAAGTTCTGGATTTTCCTTGTGAGCCCACATTCCTGTTTGGGGGGCAAACAGAGGCTTGCATGAAAAAAAAAAAAAAAAGGATGAGTACAAGGCAGCCTATAAAAGTGCAGCTGCTAAAGAAAAGGTGTCCACACGGCGCAAACACCAGAGTAGAGGTGGTAGGGGTAGAACCCAATACATACCCCTTTTCCAGCCTCAGGCTTTCCCAGCCTATCAGCAGCAGCAGAGAGGGTATTTCAGAGGCAGGGGCAAGAGGGGCAGTGGTCGTACTGGCCCCAGCCCACAGCCTGCTGCACAGGCAAAACAGAATCCCAACATACATCTTTCCGGAGAGGTTTTGGCAGTTCTCAGGGTCTCTAGAAAACCCTCTATCAGGAAGACCTACACATCTAACTGGAAAAGGTTTTCCACCTGGTGTCAGGAAAAGGATATAGACTATAAAAAGGTGGGTCTGCCAGTTGTCCTAGACTATCTGACACACCTCCATTCCCTTGTCCTCAGACCATCTACCCTTAAGATACACCTGGCAGCTGTTTCTGCTTACCTCTCAGCAGGTAAGGACACATCCCTGGCTTCAGATATGGTATTCAGGAAGTTTCTCAAAGGGCTGTTACGCTTGCATCCCCCACACAGGGAACCAACTCCTGCCTGGAATCTTAACATATGCATTGCCCAGCTCATGCAGCCACCTTTGAGCCCATGTCTTCAGCAGAGCTCAAGTATGTGACTTGGAAAAGAGTGTTCCTGGTAGCAGTCGCCTTAGCCAGGAGGATCCGTGAGCTCCAGGCCTTGTCCACAGAACCTAACTACATCTCAGTCCATAGGGACAAAGTAGTTCTCAGGACCAATAGGAAGTTTCTCCCCAAGGTGGTGTCTGACTTCCACCCTAATGAGTCCATTACAGTGCCTGTCTTTTTCGCTTACCATTCCACTTCAGGGGAGCAAAGACTGCATATCCTGGATGTTAGGAGGGCTATCAGCTACTATCTGGAACACACAAAGGACCATATGCAGGTCAATACTTGGCTCTCTCTGACCTGTGGAGAAGTGGGGAAAGGAAAAACAGCTACAAAAAGGTCCACTGCACGCTGGATTGT
Source organism: Neoceratodus forsteri (assembly GCA_016271365.2). Classification (NCBI taxonomy): domain Eukaryota; kingdom Metazoa; phylum Chordata; order Ceratodontiformes; family Ceratodontidae; genus Neoceratodus; species Neoceratodus forsteri. The sequence continues at coordinate 199,163,734 of CM028132.1, read as the reverse complement.
TGCCTATATCCAGTTTTGCTACAATAAGGTGGGTAAAGGGCTCCCTGCAGGTCTCAGGGCCCACCCTACCAGAGGAACAGCTGCTTTCCTGGCAGCTGCCAGGGATATTCCCCTGTTGGAAATCTGCAAAGCAGCTACCTGGAAGACTGTCCACACATTTACCAAGCATTAGTGTGTGGATACTCAGGCCAGAAGTGATGCCAGGTTTGGCACTGCAGTCCTACAGAGCCTGTTTCCTAAATAGGTTCTTTGCCCACCTTCAAAGTTACTGCTTGGGTAGTCTGCATATGTCAGAATACAGTAAGATTTCCTGTGGTTTGAAGAAAAAATTACTTACCATAGTAATCTTGTTTCTTCCAAGGGAATCTTACAGTATTCTGAGCTCCCACCTTACCCAGTGGGCACTGCACTCCAGCTGTCCATATTTTATTGCAAACCTGTTGGTGTTGCTGTTGATTGTTTTCATGGGCATCTGTGATTTGAGTCTTAGAGGTGCCCACAGTGGTTTGTTTTTTAGGGGTGGATTAATAATTTTTTAAGGATAGTTTAGTTAACTTGTTCTTTTGCATGCTCCGTAAGAATCTGATGGTTGCAGAAGTACAACCAGGGACAGTAGTTTGAAAACCGAGCTTGAGCCTAGCATTCCACTATTTGCATAGGTTCTATTGACTATTTTGGCTCTGGAGCGGTCCTATGGTGAGACTATACTGCATTTGTCAGGATACAGTAAGATCCCCTTGGAAGAAACAAGACTAGAACCTATGCAAATGGCGGAATGCTAGGCTCAAGCTCAGTTTTCAAACCAGAGTTCTCTATCATAAAATTGCCCGCTTTGCAACTGCCGCTTATCCCCGTGATCACCATTTTTATGTTCTCATGTCACTGAACTGGCCAGCACTTGAGGCAAGACTTGTCTATCCTACTTGCTGCCTTGCTTTCAAGACGGCTAAATTAATAGCCTCCCCAGTCTCAGTGGACTTCTCCAGTTCAAGTATGTTAAGCATAAGCTAAGGTCAGCTACCCACCCACCCTGCCCTGGAAGTCCCTAGGTCCAGATCCGTGCTGGTAACAGGTCCTTCGCCATCTCTACCGGCCCTCTGGAATAGCCTATCTTCGGTGGTGCTGAACTGCTCTAACCTGAATGCATTCAAAACCGCCCTAAAATCCCGCATACTCATGGTAAATCAGGGCACTTGTATTTGATGGGGGGCGGGGGGGTCTTCTTCTTGTGTCTCCACCTGACCACTTGATCCACCCCCGAGTCTGAGCCTCTTACTTATTAGCTCCTAACCTAAATATTCCTCCTGCTGGGTTGGTGTCCAACTCTAGCAGATAGAATCGCACAGATTTTTCCTGTTACTGCTTGTGAAATGTCTTGTTGTATAAACTGATTTGTTGCTTTAGCCTTGTATACTAACTTCTTCTAACTGTGTACCGTTACTGTTGCCTGTTATGCTGCTGTCTCCTATAATGCAATTAATTACAAGTTGCCCCTGAAAAAGGGACCCTGCTATCTCATTGAGCCTACCCAGTCAACTAATTTCAATTAATAAATAAATACTATGGTAAGTAATTTTTTCTTGCTGGCTAGGGGCTGCTTCCTTGGAGGTTTGCTCTGATTGTCTGATCTAATCAGTTTGGAGATCTGTACCTGTTTGTCCCAGACTAAACTACAGTACTGTATATCAACAGTAAGTTCCTTCCACTGACATTAACCCCTGCCAGACTGGTGCATGCACAATGCCTTTCTTGGCATGGCAGCTACTAGTAGCCAAACACCTATCCCTACTGGTAGGAGGAGGTTGTTAGATTTATTGTTTTAAATGTAAGGCAGATTTACTTTTTATGGGTCTAATTGAAGGCTTTCAGTGAGTAAATGCGGCAGCTGTGTTTGTGATGGCAATTAGGAAGGAGTGGCGGTTTGTGAACTGCGTATGTGATTTACCCACATTCCCAGTCCCACTTCCTGAACTTGTTCCAACTGTGCATTTCTGTGCAATTAACATATGGGTGGGTCTCTGAACCTGTTTAGCCAATCAAAAACTGGCAGTCAGAATTAATGTACAGAATTTAATAACCAGAAAATCTAGATGTATATCCTAAACATTTGTCTTGGAGACCCAATGTCAGCCGTTTCCAGTGACTACTAGTTGAAAACATAAGCTAAAGTAATAAAGTCGAGCCATTCTGAGCCCCCAAGACCACACACACACACACACCTCTCACACTGCATATCTCACTCACCTGGAGGAATTTTTTTCTGGACAGCAGGGTTCATTTTTGGGTGTGGGATTGGGACGAGTAACACACAGGTTTCAATTCTGACCCACCTTTTCTTGTACTTTGGGTACAACCTGCTCACTTACAGAGGTTTTAGACTGCTGTTTTATGAATCTGGGCTTGGTTGAACAATATGACACATTATTTTTTCATTTGACCCTTACTTTTTATATCCAGTGGGTCAGTGTCCCAGATAGATAAGTATCTGAAATATGATCCCTGGTACAGAGATAAAGATGTGAGGGATGCTGATAGGAGATGGCTATGGAACAGAGCAGTAAATATGGGCTATGCAGTGTCCATGCTAAGACTAGAATAGCTATTGTTTATATTTTGGATTGGACGAAATGTGCTGCCACCACAGCAGTGAATGCAGGAAAGCAATAAAGAATTCTGCGCTCCCCTAACTGCCCATCTGCGTTGCGTCAGTGCAGTTGGTGCCGTTGCTGGTAGTAGAACATCTCAGTGTTTCATGCCTGACAAATGAACAGAACATGAGCTTCCTTTTAGTGCTTTTGATTCTAATTTCCCAAGAGAGAGAAGTTTAAAAAATTGTGTACAGCATGAACCCCATTCTCAGACAAAATAACAATGCAAAACCAGGTAACCCCCCCCCCCTTTGCACTACTACCTTATGGGGCTATACACAAAGACCATTTTTAGTCGCAGGGGAAGAAGTCCTCCCTTGACTGGGTGAATGCAAATGGAAACATAGAAATTATTCAGGCAAAAGAAGAACAAGTTCCATTCAGTCTGCCGTGTTGCTACCTATCCCGTAGTACCAGCCTATTGCTGTGCATGCAGCATGGTACCCCCTTCTGGTAGTGCTGACCCCCCTCCCTGTTAAACATAATTTATGATCAGTCCTTTATATCTTTATATGTGTCCTAGCCCCTATTAAAGACCTCCAGGTGTTTAACATGCTGGATAGTGACACCACTATGGAATCGCAGCATGGCACATAGTACCAGTTGCAGGGCACTATGCCATGTTGTGACTTCATGGAGACCACTGCCTCCAGAAGCTCCCCGCTGCCTCTGACCTGCTTGCCCTGTACTTGATAGTCTGCTTCTGGGCCAGTGTGCTTAGAAAATGCCACAGAGACAATTCCCTTGGTAGTCCACTGGCATGCCACCTACTTCCCAGTCCCTTGGAAGTCCGCTCCCTGCCGAGGCCACACCCACTGTGTGGTCATCCAACCACCGCATTCTTCAGCAGTCTTGGTCCCCTGCTGATACTGATGCTCCTAAGTTCCACCCACCACCTGCCTGTAATAGTTCTGCAGGCATGATGTGTCAGAAAGACCAAGTTTTGTAAGGCCACCATGCTTTGCGAATGGCCCTGTGGACCTTTTGCAGTGCAGGCTCACCACCCCTTTCCTCACACAGTCGCAGTGTGTTTTACAACAGCATGGGGCAGGCGTGTGACCTCCAGTATCTGTGTCACAGTCACCAGTGTTGCTAAGTGGCCATTACACCGCTCCCTTATACTAGTGCTTTACTTTTGTCATGGACAGTTTTGGAGAAAACCATGGTGTTGTCATCAGCAAAATATCAAAAATTACGGAAACTCATAGTTACTGTCAGGAAACGTCATGGGTCCATTTTTGTGCTTAATAAAAATGATCTCTATTTTGAAATATATATTTATTATACAAGCACATCAGCAAATATTTAAATGTTTTAAAAATTATATTGTCAAGCTGTCATTGTACCAGGACTCTGCATGCTGTGCTGCCATCTTGGAGAATGTAGCTTGCATGTGAGCCACAGAATCTAACATTAGGGCTGAGTGGGAATCGAGCGCATTGCAGTGGTGAGGCACAACATTATATGTCTATCATTTGCAGACACTAAAACCATGGTGCTTTCCCAGAAAATGCCTGAAATCATGGGATTGTCGTAAAAATGGAGATTATGGAATCCCAGACTTCTCATGATGACTTCCATGACAAAAGTACAGCCATAGGTATGACTGTAGAGTGTCCCAAAGCTTTTGCCACACTTTAAGATTTTTTATGGAACACCAAAATATGAATCTTAGTATTCTTTCTGGCACAGTAGTAGTGGTCTTTACAAAATGTTACGGGCTTGGTCAGTGTGGTTCTAGTATCCTTACATTTAATAGTTAAAATGTGTTCAGTACCCAAGTTATCAGCAAAAAGAGACTGTTTTTAAAACTAAAAGAACAGTATTTTATGTTGCTGTACATTGGTTAAGCCTGATTTTGTTCAGCTTTATATTGCATGCACTCAAAACTGGCCTGTTTCTAGACAAAGACTCTCTTTATCTTATTAGCTTATCGCAGATTGTAAATACTGGCAACAGTGAAATGTGTCCTTAAATATGTGCAATGTTTTTTGCAGAGGTGGCTGGATCCAAATAAGCCAATCCGGAAACAACTTAAAAGTAAGCAGAATGATTATTTAACTAATAATTTACTTTTTATTATTGATGAAAGTAAAGACAGTTCTATAAAGCTGTTGTTTTATTTGTAGGAGGCTCTCCTCACAGTTTGAACTTCAGAGTCAAATTCTTTGTTAGTGACCCAAACAAGCTTCAAGAAGAATACACAAGGTGGGTGTTTGACCTTCTCATTTTGTATATCTTGCTCTGTAACAAGCATACATAGAAATTTTAAAATATTAGTGTTTTCAGTTCTCCTTATTAAATTCTCAGCTAATTACAGGCCATGATGGTTAATAGTTACAGATGTTTAGAATTTGCAGTGGAATGTATTGTAATTTAAGTATTGATTGCCTGGTATTGTAATCTGAAACATAGACTCTGTTGGCAGACAAGGACCATACGGCCCACCTAGTCTGCTCATTTCCTTACTCAGTGTGGCAGCCCCAGATCCTGTTTGATCTTAGGCTCTCCTTCTCTGCCCATTTCAAGGGTACCTGTTTATCTATCCCATGCACCCTTGAACCTCCAAATTGTTTTTGCCTCCACTACCTCTGCTGGATGGCTGTTACATGGCTCCACCACTCCTTCTGTGATAAAGTACTTTCTAACATTACCCCTGAGCCTTCCTCCTTCCAGCCTCATATCATGCCCCCTTGATCTTGTGCAGTGCTTTCTCTGAAATATGCTTCCCACCTGTACCCTGTTTATTATGCTAAGGTACTTGAAAGTCTCTATCATATCTCCCCTTTTCCTTCTCTCCTCCAGTGAATAGATATTAAGGTCCCTAAGTCTTTCCTCATAGGGCTTATGGTGCAGCCCATGTACCATCTTCGTTGCCCTTCTCTAGACTGCCTCCATTCTTTCTGTGTCCTTCTGGAGATGTGGTCTCCAGAACTGGACACAGTACTCTAGATGAGGCCTCACCAGTGATCTGTACAGTGCCATAACCTCCTCCTTCTTCCTGTTGGTTATGCCTCTCCCTAAGCACTCCAACATTCTGTTTGCTCACCCCTCCGCCTTTTTACACTGTTTGGTCACCTTCAGGTCATCAGTTATGATAACCCCCAGGTCCCTGTCCTGATTTGTGGTGGCCAGAACCTCCCCACCCATCCTGTACTCCTCCCTTGGATTCCTGTGACTTAGGTGCATGATCTTCCACTGTTTAGCATTGAAACTCAACTGCTGTACACTCGACCACTCTTCTAATAGGCTTAAGTCCTTTCTCATTTTTCCACCCCTCCGAAGTGTCCACTCTGTTGCAGATCTTGGTGTCATCTGCGAAGAGGCATACCTTTCCCTCAAGTTGCTCTGCAGTGTCGCTAATGAAGACATTGAATAGGACTGGCCCCAGCACTGACCCCTGTGGCACCCCACTTGTCACTTCCCTTTCCTCAGATTTCATGCCATTTACTACCACCCTCTGAGTCCTGTCCCTTAGCCAGTTCCCAACCCACTTTACCACCTTAGGACCCACTCTCATAGAAACATAGAATTTGACAGCAGATAAGGACCACTTGGCCCATCCAGTCTTCCCATTTCTCCCTAACTACACTTCTAACACAGACTGTGCCTAATCTACAGCTCTTCTCCCCCTCCCTTTCCTTGTGCTTATCCCGTGCATTCTCAGGGCTAGCTCTGGCTTTTTTTTTTTACGCCAGTATCTTCACCAAAATAAACATTTTTGTGCCATATGGTAGGCAGAACCTGTTTTCAGCTATATTTAATGGAGACAAAATGTTTCAGAAATCACTGTTTAAAAATAAAAATCTTTTTTGGCTCCACTGACGAGTGGCAGAGCAAGCCCTGCATTCTTGAACCATACCACTGTTTCTGCTCCCACCATCTCTGCTGGAAGGCTGTTCCAGGAAATCCACCACACTTTCTATGAAAGAGTACTTCCCAACACCTCTTTTGAATCTACCCTCCCCAGCTTCATAGCATGTTCCCTTGTTCTTGAGCACCTTTTCTTCTGAAAAGTACTTCCCTCCTATACCATATTTATCCCCCGTGAGGCATGTAAAGGTCTCTGTCATATCTCCCCTCTCCCTCCTCTGTACCAGGGTGTACATATTGAGATCCTTTAGTCTCTCCTTGTAGAGCTTTTGATGCAAACCCAGCACCATTTTAGTTGCCCACCTCTGGACCGCCTCCACTCTTGTCTATGTCCTTCTGGAGATGTGGTCTGCAGAATTGGACACAGTACTTGAGGCAGAGTCTTACCAGTGACCATCTATACAGAGGCAACACCACTTGCCTCTTCAAGCTGGTGATACACCTTCATATGCTCCCCAGCATCTCTCTAGCTCTCCCTACTGCCTTGCTGCACTGCCTGGCCACCTTTAGGTCATCCAATATGATTACCTCCAGGTCTCTTTCCTGCTTGGTGGTCATCAGTACCAGTCCACCCATGTTGTACTCTGCCCCAGGTTTCTGTGCCCTAAGTGCATTATTTTGCACTTTTTTGTATTGAAACCCAGCATCCATACCCATGACCATTCCTCTAGTGTTCGTAGGTCTCTGCTCATCCTTTCCACCCCCTCGGAGTGTCTACCCTATTGCAGGTTTTGGTGTCATCTGCAAAGAGGCAGACCTTATCTTCAAACAACATGAAGTCTTGCTGTGTTCTGACATATGCAGTTAACCCCAGCACTTGAACTACTCCGGAGAGGAAAGAGTTAATTTCTATGCAAGGCATAGAACATTGAGCTTGAGCTCGGTTTTCAAACCTCTGGCTGTGGTGCCTCAGAGTGTAACTGTCAGATTCTTTACTCCGCCTAACTGTGAAGTCGCTCCAGAGATTGCTCCTTCGCTTTGGTTCGGTAAAGTTTCAAAACGTGTTGGTTTTTCAACTGATTTGTTTATTTTCGGTTTCAAGTCTCGATCTATGGTACAGTAAGTAGTGTAAATAGGTAGTGAACTGTAATTTGTGTTTTTCTTCCGTGGAAATTGTAAACTTCGGTTCCTTCTTGGTCAGTCCGGTTGGGAACCGACCTTTTGTGTTTAAATTTATTTTCTGGGATTTTAGTAGTGGTGTGTCAGTTCCTATCGGTTTTAAAAGGAAAAATGAACTTTTTCAGTTTCTTTACACAACCATTGACGATTTGGTAACCACCCGAGAAAGTATTACCTGGCTAAAAGCTGTAAAGGGTAATTTTTTCTAATCTGGTCATGTCTGAGAAACCCAAGAAAAAAAACGGTCCCACTGTGTTTCAACACTGTACAGAGTGTGGGGAGGTCTTTGCTAAGGCCGACCCCCACCTTGTCTGTGTTTATTGTCTGCAGTTTGACCACCTCAAAACAGACTGCCAAATCTGCAAAAAATTTTCCTAAGGCCACTCTGGAAAAAAGATTGGATAGGCTAAAGGAAAAGGAGGCAGAGAAGTCCGCTGACCCAGATGGCCAGCCCAGTTCGGTTCCGACTGACCCTGAGGAGGTGCCCACTGACCTGGGTAAGATGTCCTCAGGCAAAAAGAGAGCCGACCCTGAGGGGTTGGTTCCGTCAAAAAGATGAAAAAAGTCATCCGGTTCGGATCCAGCATCCCTTACTCCAACCACTGAAGAAATAGCCAAAGCGATCAGTATTGTCAATGAGTTAGCAGATGCTCTGAGTAGAATCCCCCAGGGCCATCATGAATGGACCTTGGATCCTCTCATACTGAAAGTAATCTTCACCAGGTGGGGCACTCCAGAGATAGATCTCTTCACAGCCCCAGACAATTGCCAACTTCCCCTCCTGCTGCAAACCCCCAGTCCTAGGGACTGTTCCCTGGATGCCCTGATATTGGACTAGGAAGGCAAGTTCCTTTATGCCTTTCCTCCCTTTCCCCTGTTGTTCAGGGTTCTAGTCAAGATCAGGTCACAACCCTGCACAGTGATTCTGCTGGCTCCAGATGGGGCAGACAGCCTTGGTATCCTCTGTTGTTGTCCCTAGCAGTCTCAGTCCCCCTGTCTCTTCCAGAAAGACACAATCGCCTAAGCTCTTCTCAGGGGAGGATCTGGTACCCCAATCTCCAGTCTCTCAATCTCAAGGCCTGGCTCTTGAAGAGTTAGAATATGCAGATATGCAGGCCTGCATCTTTCTCAGGGAGTTTTGGACATCCTTAAGGTTTCTCAGAAATCCTATACAGGAAAACTATAATTCCAAATGGAAAAGATTCAGCATTTGGTGTTCCCATTGGGATATTCTACCAGATGCTGCTGGTATTGCTACATCTTTGGATTACCTGGTTCACCTTAATGGCTTAGGCCTTAAGCCAGCCACTTTAAAGGTTCATTTAGCAGCTGTGTCTGCATTCCTCTTAGCAGGGAAGGGCTCTTCCCTGGCATCTCACCCTGTTTTTGGTAAGTTCTTTAAAGGTCTGGTTCATATCAACCCTCCTTTAAGAGAGCCTACTCCAGCTTGGGATCTCAATATCTGCATTGCTTGGCTTATGCAGCCACCCTTTGAACCTCTGGCTTCGACCGAGCTGAAGTACAGTACCTGACCTGGAAAACTCTGTTTCTGGTAGCTATCACGTCTGCCAGGCGAATTAGTGAATTACAGGCCCTGTCAGTTTAACCTGATTTTTCTCATTCTATAGAGAGAAGATTGTCCTCAGAACCAATAGGAGGTTCTTACCCAAAGTGGTCTCAGATTTCCATCCGAACCAGTCCATGTCTCATCCTGCATTTTTCACTGATCATTCTTCTTCAGGAGAAAGAAGATTACACAGTTTGGATGTTAAGAGGGCACTTGGCTACTACACTGAGCATACTAAGGCACATAGGAACGACTGTCTTCAATTGTTTCTCACTTATATTAACATACTAGAAGCCAGCAGAATAGGCCTAATGGTCTTTTGTGTCTGCTAGTTAGCCAGCCCCTATTGGGCGCTAGCTCCTCCTCCTCCCCCCCAGCCCCCGAGAGTGTCTACTTCAGCTTCAGTATACCCAAGCACCTGTCCCACCCCCTCTTAAAGCCCTCCACTGTGCCCAGTTTGACTAGATTCCCGGGCAGTGCATTCCATGGCTCCATCACCCTCTCAGTGAAGTAATGCCTTCTACGTTCTCCCCTGTGGGTTCCCCCCTCCACGTCCACTCATGCCCTCCGGTTGTGCTCCTTTTCATTAGCCTGAACATTTCTTTGGCTCTGCCCCTGTTAATCTCTTTCACATATTTGAATACCTCAAGCATGTCACCCCTGTCTCTCCTCTCCTCCAGCGAGTACAGCCCAAGGACTTCCAGCCTTTCCTCATAGGTCCTTTCGCTCATGCCCCAGATCATCCTGGTTGCCCTCCTCTGAATCCTCTCCAACAACGCTATGTTCTTCCTAAGGTGAGGTCTTCAGAACTGCACACGGTACTCAAGATGTGGCCTGACCAAGGCACTATACAGAGGAAGGATCACCTCCCTCTTCCTGGACGTTATTCCCTGGGCTATGCAGCCCAGAATCTTGTTTGCCTTTGCCACAGATCTCCTGCAGTTTTCAGTGTTGTTTATTCTGGTGTCTGCCACCACACACAGGTCCCTTTCACTAATTGTGGCTTGCAGCGAGACCCCTCCCAGGGTGTATACATGACCTGGGTTTCTGACCCCCAGAGGCAGCACCCTTCACTTCCCTGGATTAAACCTTAGTCCCCACCTCCTTGACCAACCCTCCAGGGTATCCAGATTCCTCTGGATGGTCTCTCTCGCTTCCTCCCCCTCAGCCAGTGCTCCCAATTTTGAGTCATCCTACTCTTAACACCGCTCCCTATATCGGAGACATAGGCATTGAACAGGAGTGGCCCCAGTACCGAACCTTGGGGAACCTCACTGAAGACCTTCCTAGGGGAGGAGACTATCCCACCAACCACTACCCTCTGTGTTCTATCCATGAGCCAGTTTTCTACCCATCTAAGCAACTGTCTCTCCCCCCCCCCCCAACTTTGTCAACAACCTGATATGGGATACCGAGTCAAACACCTTACTGAAATCCAGATATAGGACATCCACTGGCCTTTGTCGGTCAAGGGTCCCCATCACCTAGTCGTAAAAATCTATGAGGTTGGTCTGGCACGATCTCCCCGGGACAAAACCATACTGTTTCTCATCCATGTGCCCTAGCCTTTCTAGTTGCCTCCTGAGCTTCTCCTTGACAAAGCCCTCCATTAGTTTGCCTACCACTGACATTAGGCTGACAGGCCTGTAATTTCCCATCTCCTCCCTAGACCCCGCTTTGTGGATAGGCACCACGTGAGCCATCCTCCAATCCTGAGGCATCCATCCTGTCTGCAGCGTTGCGTTGAAAAGTGCAGCTAGTGGAGCTGCTAGTTCGTCCGCCAGTTCCTTCAGGACTCTCGGATGCAGCCCATCCGGTCCTGGTGCCTTGTCAGTTTTCAGTGCCCGTAGGGCCTCCCTCACGCTATCATCTGTGTTTCCCCCTCCCTATCCCCCCTCCCTTCGACAAAGCACCCATCCCCTTCTAGGCCTCGCCCACCCAGTGCCCCAGCCTCTTCTGGTCCTCTTCTCTCCATCTGTCCTCTCCTCTCAGCTGTCTCCCCCTCTCCCTTCTGGCTGAATGGATCCCCTGTCACCTTCCATAATTACCGAGGCAAAGTACTTGTTTAGTACCTCTGCCTGCTCCCCCGCCTCCTGAGCCTGTCCCTCCCCAGTCCTAATCCTGGAGATCTGTGCTCTCCCTTTCCTCTTTTCTCCTATGTATCTATAAAATCCCTTTCCACCACTTATGGTTAAGTGGGGAAAGGTAGGCCTGCTACTGAGAGAACTACTGCCAGGTGGATTGTCTCTTGTATACAATTTTGCTATGCCAAGCTAGGTAAAGCACCTCCCTCAGGCCTGATGGCTCACTCGACTAGGGGTACAGATGCTTCTCTGGCTGCTGCCAGAGATGTACCCTTGTTAGAGATCTGCAAAGCAGCCACCTGGAAAACAGTCCATACTTTCACCAAGCATTACTCTCTGGATATCAAGGCTAGGAGTGATGCTTGGTTTGGTACAGCAGTACTGCAGAGCCTATTCCCAAAATAGGTTCGGTATCCTCCTCCATGGAGGTACTGCTTGGTAGTCAGCATATGTCAGAATACAGCAAGACTTCATGTTGTTTGAAGAAAAAATTACTCACCTTAGTAATTGTGTTTCTTCTAATGGAGTCTTGCTGTATTATGACCTTCCTGCCTAGCCTCTCAGAACCTAGTTTTGGGATGTGGGCTGGCAGGTCCAGTGTTGCACCTCAGGGGTGTACTTTGCACCTCCCCTCCAGGGTGGGGTGGTGGTGGTTGTGATTAGGTTTTAACTTAGATTTATATATTTTGTTCACTACCTGTTTTTTCTCTTGGGTTCTCGACTTGTCTTTTGTACCCAAGTTGTTGCCTGTTGGCTTGTATGTCTCACAGTTTCCACACTGGAAGTGTAGTTAGTTTGCTCATAAGAATCTGGCAGTTATACTCTGAGGCACCACAGACAGAGGTTTGAAAACCGAGCTCGAGCTCAACGTTCTGTGCCTTGCATAGAAATTAACTCTTTCCTCTCCGGAGCAGTTCAAATGCTGGGACTAACAGTATATGTCGGAATAAAGCAAGACTCCATTAGAAGAAACACAATTACTAAGATGAGTAATTTTTTCTTCTAGCTCCTCTGCAGTGTTGCTTATAAAGACAACAAAGAGGACCGGTCCCAGCACTGATCCCTGAGGCACCCTGCTGGTCACTCTCCCTTCCTCTGAGTGAACTCCATTTACCCATACCCTTTGTTGCCTATCCCCTAACCACTTTCTTATCTATTTACCACCTTTGGTCTCACTCCTAAGCTTTCCAGCTTGCTTACTATTCTCCTTTGTGGAACGGTGTTGAAAGCCTTACTGAAACCTAGGTAGACCACATCTACTGCTCTTTGGTCACCCAGTCAGAGAACTCTCTCAGATTTGTTTGACATGTGCTCCTGTCTTTGAAACCATGCTGTCTGGGGTCTTTTAATGTACTAGATTCAAGATATTCCACAACCCTTTCCTTCAGTAGTGATTCCATTAACTTTCTCACCACTGATGTTAGGCTGACTGGCCTATAATTGCCTGCCTGCTACCACTTTTGTGTAGTGAGACTACATCTGCCCTCCTCCAGTCCTCCAGAACCACTCCTGTTTCCAGTGAGCTTTTAAATAGAATTGTCAGAGGTGGAGCCACTGTTTCCTTGAGCTCCCTCAATACCCTTGGATGTACCCGTCTGGCCCGATTGCTTTGTCCACCTTAAGATTAACAAGTCCCTTCAGGACTCTTGCCTCCAAAAAAGGACTAGTGTCCACCTCCCTCCCTCCCTCCAAAGCTTCTGTTACTTTTTTGTGGCCCTTCTTTCTCTGTGAACACTGGACAAAAGTATTTGTTCGAATGTCTACCTTTTCCTGGTGCCCCTCTGCACAGTTCCCCCTTCCCTTTTTAACCTTACAGTCCCACCCCTGGTTTTCCTCTTTTCACTTGCATACCTAAAAAATGTCTTGTCCTTTTTTGTTACTTCCAGGGCTGAAGGTACCATGAATGATTGATGGAACTAGTGTTCTATGTTACATTTGCAAACAAAATGGTTACTAAATCGATCCCTGTCAAGAACTGCATTGCTGATACAGTGAATTTAAAATAAAAATGTATCTATTAACAATATTAACATTAACAATATTGTTGGTGATATATCGAAACATATAGCTCTGAACCTGGAGATCCACATTTAAAGGGAAACCACTCAAAATCACGATTACAGGGTATTACTTTGCTTACCTGTATTTGAAACATAGAAACACAGACTTCGACGACAGATAAAGACCGCTTGGCCCACCCAGTCTGCCCATTTCCCCACCTATTGGATAAGCTGCAGAGTCTAGTTAACCAACAGCCTCCTTCCTCCTGCCTCCCACTACAATTGCCTTATGTCTGTCCCATGCATGTTTGAATTTCCCCACTGTTTTAGACCCCACAACCTCCTTGGGAAGGCTGTTCCATGCGTCCACCACTCTCTCCGTGAAAAACAATTTCCTCACATTGCCCCTGAGCCACCCTCCCTCTATCTTTAAATTGTGCCCCCTTGTTCTTGCACATCTCTTTTTCTGAAAGGTGCTACCCTCGTGGACTTTGTTGATTCCCTTGAAGTACCTGAAAGTTTCTATCATGCCCCCCCTTCCCCCTTTTGTGAAGGATATACATATTAAGCGCTGTCAGTCTCTCTTCATATGGTTTCTTTTTTTTTTTAAATTCATGTTTATTAACAACAAGCAGGTACATCATATTTGTACATTCTGTTAGTATCTATACATATCTCAAATCATAAGTTGATTGTTAAATTATTCATTTTAATTTGTCTCATTTATCTCCATACTTCGATAAGTACTTTATCATTGTTTCCTATAAAATGAGGAACTACTTCATTTTCTTTAAGTTCTAGTGAACTTTGATCATTGTCTCTCTTCAACTCAGGTCAGATCACAGCCCCTTTCCTCCTTTCTGTTTCACCCTCTCCAGCCCTCTGATTTTTTCCCTATTAATAGTAAGTCTCTCCTCCCTTGTCTCAAAGCTAATTTTTGGTCAGTCCAATATCATTTCTTTGGAGGACCACCAATTTTCCCATCTAGTCCACCTTCTCACGTAAATGGAAGTTCGATTATTAATTTTGTAGGTGAGTTCTTCCAATTCTGATATCATGTCCACTATCTTTATCCATTCTTGCATATTGGGGGGAGTAGGGGTTCGCCACCTTTTGGTGATGGTTTTGTGTGCTGCTGTTATTAATATGGTCCATAGATACTTTGTATCCATGTCTTGTATCTCTTCAGGAGGGGAGCCCTAGGATCATTATAGGCCAGTTTAGTGGGGTCTGTACCAGAAATATCTCTCTAAGTGCCTGCATAATTCTATCCCAAAAGGCTCGCAGACCAGCACAGGACCAGAAAGTGTGCAAGTGCCCCGCCACTAGCGACCCACATCCTCTCCAACACTGAGCTGTGGCATTTGGGTCTCTTTTACTTATTATGTGGGGAGTCAAAAAATATCGGACCTTGATTCGCCATGAGAACTCCTGCCAATACGGAGATTGGGTCGTTCTTTTAGTTAAGAGAAAAATTCGATCCCAGTTGAGTTCTCCCAGGTCTTGGGGTGCTTCCTCCCTCCATTTTGTCTTTATTTTAATAAGTGGATCCTCTTTTAGTGTCGATAGAGCTCTATAGAGAGAGGAGATCAGCCCTCTTTGTTGACCAGCTTCGCGGCTTTCCTGGATGACACTAAGGATCTGTTGGGCCCTCTCTGAATCTATGTCTTTTTTCTTTAACGTGTAGATATAGTTTCTAGCCTGTAGGTACCTGAAGTGATCTGAGTTTTGCAGACCATATTTATTTTTAAGGGATTCGAAGTCTAGTAAAATCTCCCCCTGCCAGAATTGTGAAAGAAATCTAAGACCTTTCTCCTCCCATGTATGAAATCCTCTGTCTAGGGTCCCAGGTTGAAAATCTAGGTCCCACGCTAGTCGTTTTAAGGGCCATGTGGAATTTTTAAGTTTATATTTCTGCCATATTCTATGGACCGATCTTATTGTGTCTCTGATCGAAGTCAGCTTAGGGTATGGGCATCTATTTATGTTGGAGACCAGCAATCTGGATTCCAGGGGTTGAAGCCCCGTCCCTCTCTCCTCATCCTTTTCCATGACTTGCCAGCTCACTGTGGCATTGGGATTAGACCACCTTATGGCATTTTTTAATTGGGTCGCCAGAAAATAATCTTCCATATCTGGGAGAGATTGTCCACCCTTTTCTCTGTGTGCTTGAAGGATTCTTAAGTTTATTCTGGGCCTCTTGGAACTCCAAATAAATTTGGAAAACATTTTGTTCCATGTTTGAAAGATCGATTTGTGTATATAGAATGGGATGCATAGAAACAAGTATAAAAACCGGGGTAATACATTCATTCGCAGTATTTGTATCTTGGAGTATGTTGGGAGATTCAGCAGAGACCATCTTTCAAGATCCTTTTGTAAGTTGTTTACTAGGAGGGCGTAATTTGCAGTAAACAGTTGAGAATATTGCTTTGTAATATAAATACCTAAATATTTCATTTCACTCGCCTTCCAGTTTAATGGGAAGAGATTGCACAACTCTGAGTTAGGTTTATAGAAAAAAAGTGAGCACCTCTGTCTTGTTTCTATTAAGTGTGTATCCTGAGTGTCTACCAAATTCCGTCAGGATTGCCCAAACTTGCTTTATGGACTGTTGAGGTTGTGTGAGGCTCAGGAGAACATCGTCTGCATAGAGTGATGTTTTTTTTTGGAGGTCTCCTACTATTACCCCTTTTACCTCCTCCGCTCTTCGCACTGCTTCCGCCAATGGCTCAATATATAGAGCGAACAGCAGAGGAGACAAGGGACACCCTTGGCGTGTACCTCTACCCAGTCCAAACCTCTCTGATATTCTGCCATTCGCTCGGACATAGGCCTGTGGGGTGGAATAAAGCATCCGGATAACGTTAATAAATGATTGGGGGAAACCTCTGTGTTCTAGTACCGCAAATAAGAAGCCCCAGGAAACTTTATCAAAGGCCTTTTCAGCGTCTAGGCTCATTAAGCATGCTGGTGCACCGGATCTCTGAATGGTATCTATTATATTTATCGCTGATCTGACACTGTCAGAAGCCTGACGACCGGTGATAAAGCCCGTTTGATCCATATGTATTAAGTTGGGTAATATGGGATTCAACCTGGAAGCTATTATAGTTGTGAGAATTTTGTAGTCTACATTTAACAAAGATATGGGGTGGTAGGATTCACAGAGTGTTGGATCTTTCCCTTCCTTATGAATAACCGAGATGGTGGCGTATTGCCAAGAGGGAGGTATAGTGTCTGTCCCAGTCCACACCGCTGTGAACGCCCTCAGAAGGACGGGGGCGATCTCTGTCTCAAAGATTTTATAGAATTCAGCACTGAATCCATCTGGCCCTGGACATTTTGCTGTTTTTAAGTTTTTTATTACATGTGTGATCTCTTGTTGGGTGATGGGTCTAGTAAGGGTTTTGGCTTCGGCCTGGGATAAAGGAGGAAGGGGGATGGAATCTGAGTATTTCTTTTTCTCCTGAGGGGAGGTTTCCTTCTGGGATGAATATAGTTCAGTGTAATAGGCCACAAAGGCCTTTGCTATTTGCGAGGCCTGGGTAGTTTTCTGATTATTGTCAGGAGAAGCTATTGTAGTAATTGTCGCCCTCGCTATATTTTGCCTGAGAATATAAGCTAATACTTTGGTCCCTCTGGGTCCCCCTTCATAGTATTTTTGCTTCAGATAAAATAGGGCTTTCTCTATTTCTAGTTTTTGCATTTTTTGCAACCGGTTCCTGCTTTCAATTAATTTCTTCTCTCTTTCTGGGTCCCATTTAATTTTTTGGTCTCTTTCTCAGTCTTCAATCTGGGAGGTTAGTTCTTGTTGCTTCTGGGTTATCAGCTTTTTCTTAAGGGTAGCTAATTGTATCAGTTTCCCTCTGATAATCGCTTTTAGGGTGTCTCATAGGATCTGGGGAGAGATAGCTGGCGTATTATTCTCTTCTATTGCTCTTTTGAAGAATTGTTTGAGTTCTTTAACTATCTCTTTATCTTGGAGAAGAGAGGTATTCAGTCTCCAGAGCGTTTTTCTTTTGGGTAATCCCAGATCTACTTCTAGAAAAAGCGGGCTGTGGTACAACAGAACACTGGTACCCACCCACAATGAGGCAAAGGAGAAGAGATCTCTTGAAAAAGTAAAAAACATATCCAACTTCGAATAGATATGGAACCTCGGGGAATGGCAGGTGAATTCTTTGTTAGGGTATCTTTCCCTCCATGTTTCCACTATTCCCAGTTGTTGCGTTAGCATTTTAAATCCTTTGGCCTTATTATGATCTGGTCTGGGTATTTGAGATGTGGTGTCCATCTCTCTATTGAGGATTATGTTCCAATCCCGGCCCCCATTACCAATATGCCTTTCGCCCTCTCAGCCACAAGTCGTAGCAAGGTCGAGTAAAAGGAGGTCGGGGACCCCGGGGCAATATATACATTGGCCAAGGTGATCAGCTGGTTCTGTACTGTCCCTATTACTATTAAGTACCTTGCACCAGGATCTTTAATCACCTCCTGGAGCCGGAAAGGTAGTGTGTCCGAAAGTAAGGTAGCCACCCCTCTCCTCCTACCCTCCTCTAGGGAGGAGTGGAAAAGCTGGGGTAGGGCTCTACACTTCAGTTTTTGCACTTCCTTAGGGGTAAGGTGTGTTTCTTGCAGGAATACTACGTCACATTTTTGGGCGTTCAGGTATCTCTGCAACCTCTTCTTCTTAACGGGGCTTGTACAACCATTTATGTTAAAGGAGACTATCTTTGATAGGTGATCAGTCATTCGTATATATTATTGTCTCAGCTGCTAACCTCAAACAACTTATACTCTTGAGATAAGAAATTTGATCAAAATAAGTACCTTGCGATAATATGAACCATAAAACTTCATAATACATCAACCTTTCAGTTAAATTTAACAATAACTGCATTAAACAAGTAAACAATTGCTTTGGCCTCATCCAGCATCGAGCCTCAAGCAAATTTGCTGAATTAATGCCCATGGTCAAGGGAACTCGAAGCTATGAGCCCTTGTTTCCTTTTATTGAGCTTCCTAGGCGTAACTGAGCGTTGGTCCTCAGTGTAGGAGGAAATGTCCTTACTGGACTTGTAAGAGGGCTCTGTAGTGCAATGAGACCACCCTTTGACCTTATCAGAAAGTTTCTGGTGTGGTCATCCTCCTTCGTGTCACCTTTCTGGCATAGCGCCATTTCTGCCACTGCCTCCCTTCCCCAAAAATTATTCATCCCCCCTCTCCCCCCGGCCCGAAGAGAGAAGGAGGGCTAACTATGTATCGTTCTCTACTTACATTAGAGAATATTCAAAAATCCCCTTTTCCCTATGGCAGCATTGCAGCCACTTCAGAGTTTCATTAGCCTGCCCTCCAGACCCACAGATCCGCACTCTACATCTTTGCCCGGTCTCCCCTCAGACAACTCTTGTTTGGGTAAAGCTATCTGGACTTCATCTATAGAGGTGTGCCTGTATACCTTTCAAAACCGCTTTACTCTTCAAGTTAACGGAGTAAGTCCCCATCCCCCCTCAGCACCTCTGCGTGTCAAGTACTTTAACTTTCAGTTCTGTGACAGGGAGGGAAGCACTCTTTTCTGTCCTGTTTTGCTTTCTCTGTAGCCCTGGGCCTATCCAGCGCCAGAGGTCAGTGCTCGGTCTCTCCCGGCCTCTATCTCATTCACCGTGGGGTCCCTTCTAGCTGTCCCTTGCGTATTCAACCAGGATGTTTTTTTTTTTGTTTTTTTTTTGCTCGTGTGGTTCCATCCCTCCGCTGAGGGCCACCCCTCCCCCCCTCCTGGGTGGAAGCAGGCTACCAAGAGCACCCCAGGCAGGAGACTCAGAGCTCCTGACCCAACCTAGCCCCGACCCCCGTCCTCCCTCCCCCAAGTTAACTCCGAAATCCCAATCTACACCCGTGGTAAAAGGATTGAGCTTCTTCCACTGACTCCGGGTATTATACTTGTGTATGAGCGGGGTTCCATCTAGGCGTCCCCGTCAAGTAGAGTCATCCCCAGGGTCTGTTTACCTGCTTTGCGGCATCCTCGCTGCTTTCAATTTATATCAGATCCTTGAGAAGGTACCTCTCCCCTGAGCCGTCCCTCCTTCACACCGTGCCTTCCCCTTATCTCCTGTCCCAACAGCATACCCCCCCTCCCCCGGAACACCAAACTCTCCTCGGAACTCCATTCTTTCTCTTTCGAATTGGCTGGCATCTCATTTGTTTCCCAGGTTCGTCAATAATAGGCCCAGAGGAGAGTCTCAGCGTATAGGTGTTATTTCAAACAAGGGCAGCCCCCCCATTCCCTTAGAATCGTGGTCTTAACATTCATTTTCTCTCTACTTGTTACATTTTGCTCTTACTTCCACCTGCTGAAGTTCTAAATTATTCAGGGTTTATTTATTCGGTCTAAATGGGCTATGTTCTGCTAGCTCCTTCAGTGATTGGGCGCTCTGGTCTCTCACCGATCCCCCAAACCCGGTCAGACATCACGGGGGGCCTTGCGATCCCACATCACGCTAGGGTAGTTCTCATTTTCATCTGAGGATCACAGGAGGCCTGAGGCCCACCCACCCATCCAGGCCCTTCTTATTTTTCTAAGGACAGATCTCCCGGTTTCTCACTGTCAGAGGAACCCTAGCTAGGGTCTAGTCCTCCCAAAGCCCCATGATTCACCTCTCACTCCGTTCCCCAGGTCTCAGACCCAACCCCACACATCAGGCCCCCCCTTCAGTTAGCTAGCCTGGTTGTTTTTCCCTTCAGAATGGGGATCCTGCCCAGTGAAGCCAGAACCAGTGCTATCCCACGTTCGTGGTCTGCAGAACCCATCATGCTTTATACCTTCAGATTAACCAACCACCCCTCCGTTCTTCCAATTTAACCTCCCCCCCATCATAATTAAGTGGGCCCTTAACTTCTTATTTTACCAGATTTTCAAAGTTTTCATATTGTCAATTTTTAGCATGAGACTCAGTCACAGAAGTCTTTGGTAATCTGTTTCCAGTTCTCCTCTAACCAAGAGGAGGGAGTCTATTTCCCATGATGTGTCTCTGCATGAGCCTGTTGACAGTCAAGACCATAAATTGACCTCCGGGCCTCTTTTTACTTCTGCTTCCTTCCCCTCCACTCCCCCACTCCTCCCCGATCCCATCTTCTGGGTTTTATACTGCGGTTCTAGTGTATATTGTCTCTCTGGAGACTGTATCGATCGATAGAGTCTTTCGATTCCTGACATCCCAGTTCCCAAATGTACCTACTCCGTGTAAGATTGAGCAGAGGTGTTCAGGAGTCAGTCATCGAGAGGCCCAGTGCAGGATCAGTTAAGGGTGTTTAAGAGTCGACATCGGGAGACGCAGAGTGAACTCTGGGGTCGTTCGTGCAAGATGTGGGCATAGTCGCAGGCTGTACACATTTCATCACGGGCTCTGTTGTTCCTCCGTTTGCATTTCCTCTGCTAGGGGGAGATCCTCTTCCTCCTCTGGTCGCTCTGTTAGTTGAAGATGTCGTGCAGTTTTGTTTACTGTTGCCGAGTCGCCATACCACTGGATCATTGAAGCTATGTCTGCACGAAGGGTTGTGTGTGTATTTCTTTGCATGGAACCTTTTTTTGCTATCCCCTTCTGTGCGATTGCCCACGCCGAGGACAGGAGATCTTTTTCCAGCTTCTCTTTTGCCATTGGTGGCGTAGTAATGCCCAGTCCCTCGAGGTAAGGAGCAGCTGTTAGCAGGTTCTTAAAGACCTTATTGCCTTATGGAGTAGTGATTTTAAGCCTGGCTGGATGCAGGACCTGCACCTTGAGGCTTTTGGCTCTCAGTTGTTTGACTATTGGCCAAATAGCTTTTCTAGCCTCTTGCACCTCAGCTGTATGATCATTGTCTAAAGCTATTCTGTGGCCTTTAAAGATGAGGGTATTTTGCTGCCAGGCCTTTCTTAAAATATCATCTTTCATTCTGTATGATGTTAAATGCACGATAAGAGATCGGGGCCTCGCTTCTGGGTTTCTGGGGCACGGGACCAGGGATTGGTGGGCTCGATCTATCTCTACGTCGAGCTCTTTTGGGAGGTTAAGTGTATCCCATAGGAGAGCTTGCAGGAAGGCGACAGTGTCTGGTTCTTTTTCCTCTAAACCTTCCGGGACCCCATAAATGCGGATGTTCTGCCACCTGCTTCTTCCCTCCAGGTCATCTATCCGCCGGTTGAGCTCGCGATCCTGGGCTAGCAGATAGAGAAGAAGCCGGTCCTGCCTATCGATTTGTTCCATCGTCTGTGTGAGCCCCAATTCCAGCTGCTCGGTTTTGTGATCAATCTGATTCAAATCCGAACGGAGCTCAGTAAGGGTATGGGCTATTTTCGTTACTGTTCGGGCAGTTTGCTTTATCATCTCAACGATATCTTCTGGCGGGTGATCGTGTTGCGGTGAGGCCTGCTGCGAGTCAGACTGTGTCCCTCGAGGCTCCGGGATTGCTTCGATTTCTGCTTGGAGCATTTCTCTCAACTTTTGTATAGGAGTAGCCTGAGCCTTCCCTGGTTTGTTTCATTTTTGTTTTGCCAGAGATGCCATTGTTTGAGAACGATTAATAAGGATTGTTATCTTCGGGGTCTAGGAGCTCCTCTAACAAGGCACCATAATGGTCGGTGACGTCACCGGAAGTCCTCTTCATATGGTTTCTGATGCAGACCCTGCACCATTTTAGTTGCCCTCCTCTGGACTGCCTCCATCCTGTCTATGTCCTTGTGGAGATGGGGTCTCCAAAACTGCATGCAGTACTCCAGATGGGGTCTCACCAACTGTCTGTACAGAGGGATAACCACTTCCCTTTTTTTACTTGTGATGCCTCTCTCTTTGCATCCCAGTATCCCCCCAGCTCTCCTTACTGAGCTCTCACATTGCTTGCCCACCTTTAGGTCATCTTATATGACTACCCCCAGGTCCCTTTCCATTATTGTTGTTGTTAGTACTTCCCCTGCCATTGTATACTCTCCTGTGTTTTTGTTTCCCAGGTGCATTACTTTGCACCACTTTGCATTGAATCTAAGTTGCCATACGTCTGACCATTCCTCCAACCTTACCAAGTCCCTTCTCATCCTTTCCACCCCCCACCTTGTGTATCAACTCTGTTACAGATCTTTGTGTCCTCCGCAAAGAGGCATACCTTTCCTTCCAGACCCTCTGCAATGTTACCTGTAAAGACACTGAAGAGGACTGGAACCAGTACTGAACCCTGAGGTACTCCACTAGTAACCCCCCTTTCTTCACAGTGAGTTCCATTTACTATCACATTCTGTGTCCTGTTGTGCAGCCAGTTTGCTACCCAGGCTACCACATTGGGACCCACTCCCAGGCTGGCTAACTTGATTATTAATCTTTTGTGCAAGACTGTGTCAAATGCCTTGCTAAAGTCTATGCAGGCCATAGTCAAAGAAATCAATTATGTTCGTCTGACATGACCTTCCTGCTGTGAATCCATGCTGCCTTGGGTCCTGTGCCCCTCTGGCCTCTAGGTACTCAATAATTCTTTCTTTCAGAAGTGATTTCATCATTTTCCCTACCACTGAGGTAAAACTAACAGGTCTGTAGTTTCCTGCTTCTGCCTTGCTCCCACTTTTGTGAAGGGGAATCACATCTGCCTTCCTCTAGTCCTCAGGTACTACCCCATCCTCCCATGATTTGTTAAAAAGGGTGGTCAGTGGTGTCACTAGGTCCCCCCCCCTTAGTTTTTTAGGATTCTGGGGTGAATCCCGTCAGGCCCATTGCTTTGTCCACCTTGGATTTTAGGAGTTCTTTCAAGACTCTTTCTTCTTTATGTATGTTTGCATGCATCTGTGTCCTCCATCTTGAAATTCTGTGCTGTTTTTTTTTTTTTTAACCACTTTTAAAGCTACTATTTCAAGCTTGTTGTGGCAATGGCTGCAGTCACTATGCTAATGAGGATTCTGTGCTTGTGTTCATAGTGCTGCACCACGGTTCTGTCTGTTTGCTTGTGCTTACACTGCACTTGAATCCTCATCTGTCAGTTTTCAACATGCAGAGGGAGTTAACAGGCACTGATAATGCTCTGCAGCAGAGGCTAAACAGGAGCACGCAGCCACTGTCTTATGCATTACAGCTGCTTCCAGTACTGGCTTAGGGCCTCAAGTGGTGCTTTCTGCTTAAAATGCTGTGGAGTCATTGGGAGCAATAAAAAACTTAGAGGTCTTTAAAAAAATGTTTTCAAAGCTGTGCTTCTTGATAAATCAAGCATTTTTGTATACAAAATTGTGTCCCAGGACTTCAACAACTGTTTTCTTTTAAATCCCTCCACTGCCACATACTCATTGTGTAATCTCTTCAGGAAGTCCTATAACTGCTCTGTTCTGTCTTTCCTTTTGTTCTGAACCACCCTGACCTTTCCTTACAGTCCCTGTACCTTCTTTCCTCCTTAATGGTTGTTGCCACTCTTCATAGTTCGCGAAGCACTGTGGCATACAGTGTGTGTGTCTATAAAGCGTGCTATACAAAACCAGATTCCTTTCCTCCCTTCCCACAGTATAGTAAACAGTGTCACCGTTACTAAAGGATGGGTAAGATTAGACCTAGTATTTTAATTATTTTTTTGTATTTTGTTAATAGCAGTGTCAGTGGCTCAGGAGGTTGTGGATTCGCCTCTGAGTCCAGAAGATCCTGTAGATTCTGTCCCTAGACCAGGAGCTTGGGTTAAAAATCCCAATATTGATACTGTAGTGCAGCATGATGGGATTACTGCACTGCTGAGGTGCTGTTTTTCAGATGAGACATTAAACCGAGGTCCCGTCTGCCTGTTCTGGTGGTTGTTAAGGTGGGCGTTAATCTAATACCTCCTGTACCAACAGTCTCCCTAGCCATGCACAAGTGTTGGACTAATAGCCAGCAGTTAATTCACACTTTTCAGCATCCTCATTTCTGCTAGAAATTTGTGGAGTCATTGAAATTCATTACACTGAATTTTCTTTTTGTTTTGCGGTCATCGAGGGAGGCATTACATCTGTTTGAATATCTTGCTGCTGTTCCCTATTATTTTTTATGTTTACCTGCACACATGTGCAAGAAACATAGTGCCACCATACAAAAATTTGTAGGTGTGGCTCCCCCGCTTCCAATGCCCTGGTCCCTTTTGCAGGCGTGTCTGCACCGCGCCAATGAATGTCCGAGCTGTCTGTGACAGCATTCAGATGCAGTGGCGTACAGTTCTGAGGAAAAAAACATCACAATCAGCGGTGGTAACATGTAAAATTACCTACACATACTTCTTCACTGCAACTGAACTGTCATAGACAGTTAATCTCCCCCCCCTCCAACTTACATAGCACGCAGGGAGTCCACCCCAGCGTGCTTACTCCCCCTCCTCCAGCGTGCACTGTATGACTGGCGGGTGCCCAGTCCCCGTTGGCTCACTGTCCCCCAAACAGACCTCTAGGTGCCACGCTGGAGCGCAACGTGGTATGGCCGGCGTGGTGCCAATCCCCACCTGCTCCACTGTGCCCCAAAAAAAATAACCTTTCAGCTGCCATGCTGGAAGCCCACCCCAGCGTGGCAAAAGTACCGCGTCGTCTTTCTGACGAGGATGCCACGCTGGGAACCCACCCCAGCATGACAAAAGTTGGTATGGCCGACGGGGGTGCCCAATCCCCCATCGGCTCCACTGCCGCCCCCCAAAAATTATCGTTCAGCTGCCACGCTGAGAGCCCACCCCAGCGTGGCAAAGTCCCATGTCGTCTTCCTGCAGAAGGGGAAAAAAAAGACACTGTAGTAAAAAAAAAAAAAAAAAAAAGTCCCTGGTTGACTGTCTTGCCCCAACTCCCCATCCCACCAGTACTTGCCTCGGAAGCCCGGCGCGATGATCTTCAGTGGACCGGGAACATGTCTGCACTCTTCAAAGCCGACTGCAAACTGAAGAAATGCTGGTAAACTGTATAATGGCATAAATGTTTGTTTTTAACTTTGATGCATATCTTGGCCATTTTGGGGAATCTTTTCACCAAATTTTCAACATGGGGTTCTTGGGGCCTCACCTCATGAACTCGTTCACTGTCATTTTGTTATTCTGTCCTGAAAGGTGATTTCGCAGTCACTGCGCGGAACCACCTTTCGGGACCAAGTAACAAAACGACAGTGGCAAAGTTGATGAGGTAGGCCACCCAAAACCCTAAGTTGAAAATTTGGTGAAAAAATTCCAAAAAATGACTGTTACGAGCGTGCGTTGCGCAGTTCCTATGCACGCTAGTAAGTTTGCAAATTTTTTATATTTTCACTCCAGATTTTCAACATTGCCATTTTACCATACCTCCTTATGAGCAGTACAGCTGTCATTTTTCACATCTTGCCCAAAATGTGTTTTCGCACATGTAGCGCACAATGGCGCAGTCAGTGTGCGAAATCAATGTTCGGGACAGATTAAGAAAATCACAGTGACACTGTTCATGAGCAGAGGTTTTAAAATGGCTATGTTATAAAGTTGGTGACAAAAGTTCAAAAAAATGACTGTGTTACGAGCAAGCATTGTGCAGTTTCCACGCACCCTCGTAAGTTCATGAATTTGTAATATTTTCAGTCCAGATTTTCAACACTGGCATTTTTTCACACCTCCTTATTAACAGTACAGCTGTCATTTTTCACACCCTGGCTGAAATGTGTTTTGCACTTCTGGCGCAGAAATGCATGGTTGCTGTGGGAAATAACTGTTTGGGACAGATTAAGAAAATCACAGTGACACTGCTCATGAGCGGAGGTCCCAAAATGCCTGTGTTGGCAATCTGCTGTAAAAAATCCCCAAACTAATTACATTACGGGTGTGTGTTGCGCAGTTTCTACGCATGCTGGTGACTTCACCAGTTTTTTTATATTTTCACTGCAGATTTTCAACATTGCCATTTTTTACACCTCACCATGAACAGTACAGCTGTCATTTTCACATCCTGTTCAAAATGTGTTTCACACCTGTGGTGCCAAATGACGTAGTGCGCTGTGCAAAATCAGCTTTTGGCTAACAAACTGATATTGCCACTGTTCATAAGGTGGGGTCACAAAAACCATGTTGAAAATTTGGAGTGAAAATATCAACGAACGCCTGAGGCGTTAGCGTTTCGACCATAACGCCCCACCCTGTAGAGACTGACAGGCATCAGGGGTGTGTCTCACACCCTGCAGCCAGTGAGAGGCATCGAAGTGTGCCTTGGACTCTTCGGCCCCAAAGTTCACCGCATTCTCCTATATTGTACCCATCTCACTGTATTCCTGATGGAATGGGGTGAGCATAAGGCCCAAAGAGCCCAAGGCACACTGTGACACTTGTCGTCGTCTGCAGGGTAGGGTGTGGTGAAATGGCGTAGCCGTTATGCCTGACGACCCAAAGGCACACCCCAATGTCTGTCAGTCTCTACAGGGTGGTGGTGGGGTTGGCTTCAGTTAAATACTTCACTGCCATTCCTATTATGCATCTTTCTCGCTCCTGCACTACCAATGCCAGTGCCAGCAAGCAAACATTCGGCATTGACCAATACTTTTTTTTTTTGTTGTTATACTTTTCTTCCTTGGCATACCTGAGCTGTTCCCATGTCTCGGCATCCTGTGGGACTCCGGCTGCCGTCTGAATCTGCACACACTCCCAGCCTCAACTTCTAACTCCTGTGGCTTTCCACCCACACCGGGGTGGTGGGGAGCTTCGACTCACCCACCCTGTACAGATCCAGTTCAGGAGAGGCAGGAGCTGGAGATCACACAGATGGCCATCAAGTGACGTGGTCGGGTAGCTATCTTTTTCCGTTTTTCTCACTCGGCAGCGGAACATGCAATGCCATTGGGGAACGTACTGCGCACGCATCCACCCGCAGTGTATCTGACAGTAGCTCCTCTGCCTCCTCTGTAATATCAGCATCAGTATGCCTGCCCCCAGCCTTCACTAGGGGCCAGGCAAGCACAAACAACTGGGAGACCCCCTACCCTGGAGAAGGAGAGCTATCCGAGGACACTGCGTCCTTTTCCTCACCTGCCAACCCCAGTCGACCTGCACTCGCTCCCGAACACAGGTCATCGGAGTAGCACAAGGTAAGGCATCCTGCGCCTCAGCCCTCGGCGCCACTGGGCTGGCTGTTTTTTTTTTTTTTTCTTTACTATTTTATCCCCCTTGCTCCATGGCTCTCAGTCAGGAGGGAGCCCCAGTCCCGTTTGCCCGACGTCCACCAGCCGACGCCAACCGTCTATCCCCAGGGCTTGCCCCAGGGGAGTACCCCAAGACCAGTTCCAGTTCTATTCGGTGCCATGGCTATTCATTGGCGGGACCTGCAAGCTCCCTCCATAATCCAGCCATAAGCTTCTTTTTCCACCTGTTTTTTTCACAGGGGCGGAGCATGCAATGACGGCAGCGATGGTACCATGCACACTCCCGTGCACGTCATGTCGAGCGTCTGCCCTGCTTCTGACCACTTGTCAGCAGCGTTGGTGTGCCAGTCCCCAACCTCTGCTGAGCGCCAGGCATACGCTGACAACTGATCACCCCCCTCCCCGGAGAAGGAGAGCTGTCTCTGAGACGCTCGATCCTTCTCCTCCCCGGCTGACACCCGGCGACCTGCTCACACCGCGAACATGAGTCACTGGCATGGCAGGATGCATCAGCCCTCCATGCCACCAGACCAATAAGCTGTTCCCTATTGTGAGGCTACCATTTGGTTTAAGAGCAACTGACATGCTTTGAGGTCTTGGGCAGAAGACTCACATTGAGTAGTTGCCCGCCTGAGGAGCTAATTAAGTCTAGTTTTGATTTTTTTTTTTGGATAAGTGATAAGAGATACTTACAGTTTTATACCAAGCTTGTACTGTCTGAGTATGCCAAACGGCTACCAAACACTGCAGCCTCACCCTTAAAAATAGCATTTTGATGACATGAAGTAGGGGATGGGGCTGCAGACGAGCTATATATAGAAACAATGGAATTAGGGTAGGATGGGCCTTAACAACATTCATATAGTTTCTTTGCTACCAGTCACATGTATGGGGTTGTAATGTATAAGTCCTATATATGTATGACTGATGATAAACAAACTTCACGTCGTCGAAATGCTATTTTTAGGGGTGGTGCTGCAGCACTTGGTGCTCTCTTGACTCATACTCGGAAGTTACAAGCCAGGCATAAAACTGTAAGTAGCTCCTTTGTTGCTTAACTAAAAAATTCAAAACTAGATATCATTAGCTCCTCAGGTAGGCAACTCCTTATGATATGTCAATTGTACAGCAGTAGGTAAGCTTTGAGTGACACTTTAGCTTTGGTAGGTAGGTTCACATACACACAATTTTATTTTTTGTCTTCTTAGATTATAATGAGGTTAAAGAATACCTAAACCCATGAAAACAGCAGACAGCCAATAAGAAAATCATCGTATGGTAGCAGACAAAAAGCCTATTTTTCTTCTGATTAGTACTTTTTTCCTCCTGGTTTGCTCCTACCGCCTCATCTGACTGAACCCCTGGCCCCATCAGCCTTCTTCTTCGGGGTTTATCTTTCCTCCATTGTGCTGTGCCACAGGACCGAGATGATGCCTTAATCCTGTGGTTGGGTTGATGATCTTTGAGGATATCTCCTCCATTAGGCCACACCTTTGGAACTATAACTGTCAGTGCTGGGACCACACAGAAACATTCGCTAGCTGGGAGCCACCCACAGTGACGTGCCACGTCTACATGTATGTAAGCATGGGTGACCTCATCACTCTTTAGTTCTTTTTCCACTGTCGATCATCCTCGTCGGACCTGCTGAAGGAAATGCTATCAACCTAGCCATTGCTGTTTAATCTTTTATTTTTACTACATTGTTTTTTTCATTGACTCTGGATGTTAAAGTCGAAAGAGCCTTTATTTCAGTATTGTAAGTGCAGAGATAAAATTTGTAAAAAAGGCGCACACACAATTTGTGTGTGGTGTCTGGGCCTGTCTCACAACATTAGGACTTATGAGACTTGCCAGAGCTTCAACCAGGGTACAAAGCAACTCTTGAAGAGCGTGAGTTTACTTCTGATAGTCAACTGACTATTAGTTGTTGTAGTTTGATGTGTTAGTAATTACTTTTTACTTTTACAATAAAATATTTGTTAGTGCAGTGAAACAAGTGGGGTTTTAACCTTCACTTTTTACACTGCTAGTAAAAAGAATTCTGTACAATTTTGATACCGTGAAGTCAGAAACTGCAAATTACCTAGGAGTTTAGTGTAGTTCAGTGAGAAACTAATATATATTTTTCTCTCCTTTACAAAGGAAATAGATACTTTATTCAGCAACAAACTTTGCCTTTTATATGTTTGTACTATTGTGGTACATCTGCATGATTTTATAATTTTTACAACAGTAATTAGTTTTTCTTCTTCCCAAGTAAAATCTGGTTATGAAGAAAATGTTACGTACTAAATTGTAATAAAAAAAATCACAGGTAATACAAAAAATAACATATTACTATTAATATAATATTTTGGTGATAGTGTTATTTACCTATAAATGTCTGAAAACATGTTAGCAGTTTCCTGTTGAAATACACTGCCAGCCTTGTCAGTAAAACTTTTCTGACATCATAATACAAGAATTCTGTTGTATTCTTTTTTAGTAGTAGTTGGCAAAATACAAATAAAATGAAGGAAATGTAAGTAAAGAAACAAATAAAAGCAAACAAAATTATTACGGAGGCATGTAAAGGCCCCAGACTTCAATTCTTTGAGATATACATCCTTACTAAGCACTTGCTCTTTAAGAAAGCTCTAGAAAACTTCCTTGTTCTGAAGACATGAAAAGTCATGGAGAAGGAAATGAGCCCAAGGTCTGTTTCCCCCTCAATGTTGCTGAAAAGTGGCTGTCGAAGTTGAAAGATTAGGACAGGGAACAGTCGTCATCATGGCCCTCCTCATTGTTTGTGCATAAGCACAAACAGAGAGAAAAAGAAAAATCTGCTTTGTCGCTGAGGCCCTGGTTGCAGTTGAGACAAAGTAAACCTGTGTCATTGGCTGCTCAGTTCCCCACCCCACCCGACCATCAATGAGACACCAAGGTTGGGACTTGGCTTAGGTGCTGCTGTACCTACTGTGGAGGGTAGGATGCCATCGTCTTTGGGCCAAGGCCTGTTGATGCAGGTAGTTCTGCCCCTTTACAGGGTGCTGTTGACTCTCAGGCTGTGCTGGTGTTGTTTTCAGACATAAGACACATTCTTCCTAGATTACCAATGCAGGCAATTATTCTGCTGACAGGACCTTCTAGTACTCTGCCCTCCTCGACAGGTTCCACTGGCAAGCCTCAGATTCCTTCCTCTCAGCCACTGCTGGCATCGCTGGTTCATTCTGTGGCTCCCGTCACCAGCTGGGCTGATGACAAGGTGAAATAAACTCCTGACCTCATGGATTTAGAGGAGGAGGGTTTAGAGCAGGAATACGAGGAAGTACAATTTCTAGCACCTTGTTCTAGTGCTGCCCTCTCACCCTCCACTGAGGACTCTGTGGTTTATACCCTGAGATCTCCTTCTGAGGATCCAGCTTTCCAAACCATGATGCAGCAGTTGTAGTCTGCTGTGGATTTTGCCATGAAAGGGGGTGATTCCACAAAATAGGAATCTAATGGCATTTTTGGAGGTGCCCTGCTCCCCCTCCATTAGAATTCCACATACATATCCTGCATTAGGGGATGCTACCTTTGCTGCATGGTACAGACCAAACTCACAGGCTTCATTTCCTAGAAAGGCTGATAAGCAGTACCCTGCTCCGTGTGCTAAGCTGTATTTTGCTAACCAGCCAGAAACTGACTCTGTAGTCATCATGTCTGCTCATGATAGGCCTAGTGCTCCTAGACATTTGAGTACTTTGCCTCCTGATAAAGAATGTAGGAGGTGGAATGTGAGGGACATGCATACTTATGCCTCTGCATCATTGGGCCTTAGGATTGCAAACTACCAGGGTCATATGATAAAATATCAGAACAGCCAGTGGAAAGTTGCTCATACTGCAGCTCAGGCTTTGCCTGATGGCTCTTCCAAGAATGATATATTTAAAACATTGTCTTCTGGTGCTGAGATTGGCAGACATATGCTATGCTCAGTTTATGATGTCTTTGATGCTTCTACCAAGGTGGCTGGTTCTGGCATTTGCATGAGGAGATATTCTTGGCTTAGATTTGCTGACTTTGCCAGTGATGTGCAACAGGCGGTTTTGAATGCCTGTTTTAAAGGGACAAAACTGGTTATGATGTTGAAGAGGTCCTACGTAGCCTTCAGACTTCAAAAATGACTCTAAAGTCTGTAAAGCCCCCCATCCCACTCCTGCTAGAGGTCATGGTCAGGGCTGCTTCTGTCAGCCTGCTGCCCAAGTTAACCACTCCTACCATCAACAAGATCATTGCAGAGGAGGTTTCCCGTTTCCGGGTCCCGTCTCCCCAGGTGCCCATACAAAAGCACCCAAAGGAATTGATTCCAGTGGCCCTGCTACTTCCGGTACCACCTGACTCTCTTCAGTCTCTTTTCCCACCTCAACAGTTACCACTAGGAGTGAGTTTGGGGGGCAGGATCTCCCTGCATCTGAAACAATGGCAAGAGATCACTATGGATGAGTGGGTTCTGGAGATAATTGTTGGGGGGGCATGCTGTGGAGCTATTACAGATCCCTCCAGATCATCCTCTGCCTCCTTCCTTTCATCTTCTGGGCCATTTGTCCTTTCTGAAGGAAGAAGTTTGGTCCTTATTCTAAAAACATGCCGTAGAACATGTTCCTCCTCAGGAGAGAAACAAAGCGTTCTATTCCAAATAATTCCTAGTCTCATAAGGACAGGAGATCTGCATCCTGTGTTGAATCTCAACCAGTACATCGAATACAATAAGTTTTGAATGTTATCCCTGCAACCTCTTATCCCCATTCTGCAAAGAGAGGACTGGCTCTCAATTATTCAAAGACTTAGGGGTCTCTGTGAATGTGCCAAAGTCTGTATTGACTCTCTGCCAAAGACTGCAGTACATTGGAGCAGTCTTGGACACAGAGAAGAGATGTGCTCTACTGCCACAGGACAGGGAAGACACACTGATTGCACAGGTGCAGTTGGTATACAAGAGACACTGTGTCTCTGTGAGAACAATGTTACATCTCCTGGGTTTAATGGCTGCTGCCATAGTGACTGTGCCACTGGTACGTCTTGATATGAAGATCCCTCAGTGGACACTCAGGGCCCAGTGGGATCAGTTGACAGACTAGCTGGAACAGATGGTTCTCATCACATCTGCTTCGCACAGCATTTGTATGGTGGATAGCTTGCAAAAACCTATTGAAGGACATTCTGTCCCTTGTACCAGCCCCTGTACAGATCCTCACCACTGATGCCTCGGGTTCCGGATGGGATGCTCATCTTGTCCTTTACCAGACATGGGTCATGGACCAAGGTGGAGACTGAACTATATATAAATGTCTGTGAAATGAGGGCTGTCCTGTGCAGCCGCCAGGCATTTCAGAACCATCTCTGCTCGGGTCCTCTGCTAATTCAGATGGACAACATCAGTGGGATGCATTACGTCAGCAAACAAGGGGGCACTCACGCCTATCCCTTATGCAGGGAAGTTGTGAGAGTATGATACTGGACTCTGTCACATGGCCTTCAGCTAGCAGCCATGTAACTCCCAAGTCTCCAAAAACATCTTGGCAGACAGGCTAAGCAGGTCACAATCAGTGAATTATGAAAGGGAACTGCTGTCCTCTGTGGTAAAAGACCTCTTTGCCAGACCGGATCATCCAGAATTGGACCTCTGTGTATCCCCATGCAATGTAAAATTGCTGTGTTTCTGCGCACTCGCTCCAGGGCCTGGAGTTTCTTTTGGTTTTTTTTTTGTGAGATATGTTGTCCCTCTTTTGAAAAAGGAAATTCCTATACACATTCCCCTCATACATCTAATACAGAGAGTTCTGCTTAAACTGTGGGTAGAGAGCACCACTCTCATCCTCATTGCTCCATTATGACCTTGCCAGATATGGTTTCCACTCCTTCAGCATCTAACTGTGGAACCTTCTGTCCCTCTTCCTCTGTGTTGAGATCTGTTGTCAGAGGACAAGGAGTCCGTGGTCCATCTGGACCAGAAATCCCTACATCTGCATGCAAGGCTCCTGAACAAATAGCCATTGCACAGTTTGGGGTATCCCCTAAGGTGGCTGATGACCTGATGCAGCTAAAAGCCTTCTACCAGACATATTTATTCCTTAAAGAGGAACTGGTTCACTTTGTGGGCTGCTTCAGGAATTTGGACCCTTTTACATGTCCTTTAAATGCGGTGTTGGACTGCTTGCTATCCCTGTCTGTCTGGCCTGCAGTATTCCTCACTTGAGGTGCATTTGGCCACGTTATCAGCTTTCCATGCCCCTATTGATGGTTATACGGTTGCCCAGTTAGAGGTGTCTCATACGTTTCTGAGAAATATTCTTCATATGAAACCTCCTTTCCGTAATCTAGCCTGCCTTGGGACTTGAATTTTGTGCATGAGAAATTGACAGCTCATTTTGAGCCCGCCACATGTTGTGACTTATACTTCCTGTCAGGGAAAACATTGTTTTTAGTTGCTGTGAATTCTGCCCAAAGGATTTCTGAGATTCAGGTGCTAATGCGTGAGCCTTCTTATTTGATTTTTCACAAAGACACTCTCTTTGCGTAAGAATCCTAAGTTTCTGTCGAAGGTAGTATCTGAGTTTACACTGAATCAAATGATACACCTCCCTGTATGTTATCATGAGCGTGCCAGCTAGGGTGAGGCACTGCTCAGTACTTTAGATGTACATAGAATATTGCAATACTATGTTACTCACACCAAGGACTGCAGAAAGTCCTCTCAACTTTTTGTCTCATTTGCCTCTGGGAAAGAGGGCGCTTTTGTTTCTAAGCACTGCTTATCAAAATGACTATCATATTGTATTATATTATTTTACAGGAAGTACAGTAAGGAACTTTCTGGTGCTGTTCGTGGCCGCTCCCCAAGGGGTATGACCACTTCTGTTGCTTGTTTCAAAAATGTCCCTGCTGCTGACATATGTGCTACAGCCACATGGAGCACTGTCCACACTTTCACTAAAGATTACAGTCTGGCTGTCGGTCTCTCATAGACGTGCTTGCTAACTTTGAGCTTGCTGTATGTAAAGGCCTTATGTTCTGATTATATATCAGACTATACCATCCTTCCAGTTTACTTTGTACTGTTCTGGAATCTTTCCAAAGGTGTGGCCTAATGGAGGAGATATCTTCAGAAGATATTAGAACAGTTACTTAAGAACTTACTGTAACAATAGATCTTTGAGAGGATCTCCTCCATTGGGCCATGCTGTCCCTCCCTCATTCCCCCTTTTGCATTTGGTGAGGGTTCTGTCAGGTTCTGAACCTAAATCTGACTCAATGCATCCAGCCCCATGCCTCTCCTGTGTTTGTCTGAGTTAACTGAACTGAATGGATATCTGAACAGTTATCTAGGTGTAAATCTCAGGTGATTGAAAGGATTTGATAGCTGTGAGGTTTAAATTACTTGTAGAAAGATCTAGTAAGTAGGAGGGGTGGCTTAGCTAGAAGAAGCTACATTTAAAGACTGCCTTAGAAAGATTCTGCTAATAGCTTGGCAGAAGACACCAGGAGAAAGGACTGCTGTGTGACTGGACTTCTCTACTGGGACTATATTGCCCTCCTTCCCTCCCTCCCCTCCACCCTCCCAGCCAAAGCTAGTTCTACTTTTATAGGCACAGGATTTGACTGACAACAGGAACTTACTGTTTGGGAGCAGGAAGTGAGTGATCACAGAGCCACCAAAGACCCACCATCCTAGAAGGGCAAGAGTAGCTCTCCGGCCCCCTCTAGCTGCTGGAGGTCTGCCTCTGAGCAAGTAAGGGGTCTACTGAGCAAGATAGGATATTCTTGTCTCAGAACAGGACAATCAGGAGCTTAAAGGGCACACAGGCAGAAAGTAAGGAGAGAGAGAGAGAGAGAAAAAAAAACAGAGGAAAGAGTAAGGACTGCAAACAGTTAAGGGGCCAGAAATAAGACATGATAGGAGTGGTACAGTGCAGTGGCTGTGGAGTAGCAGTTTTCCGGGAGACGTTCTGGAGGATGCGGTGTTGTCCCATCTGCAGGCACTTCTCTGGGCTGAGGGAGAAGGTTGCTCATCTCCAGGCTAAGTTGGCCAGGATTTGTGGGACCTCCTCTTCCATCCAGGGACCATCAGTGCCACTGACGTTGCCTCAGAGGTTGCCAAGAAAGAGGAGCGGTTGGACCACAGTGGGCTCAGGGAGGGTGAGGGTGGTGGAACAGAGGCGCATCCCTCCAGTTGTACCTCTCCACAATTCCTATGCCATTCTGGCAAAGTGTGGTTCCTCTATGGAGGCACCCGTAGTGGAGACCAAGAACACTGGGAACCTCCACAAAGGAGACCCACAGGAGAGTGGCAGGGGACCCCACAGGGGAAGGAAACAACTCCTGGTGGGGCACTCCATTGTTAGGAAGGTAGAACTGGGGGAGTAAGGGTAGAGGGAGGTTGGGTGCCTGCCTGGCGCCATGGCTTGGAGGGACAGGGAGCGAATCCTCAGGATTGCTGGAGCAGCTGCACAGGGGAGGGAGCTGGATGTCATTGTCCACCTAGGGACAAATGACCTGGCTAAGAAAGGGATTAGAGAAGTACAGGAAGAGTTTGTGGAATTGGGGAGGGGCCTTAGACAAGTAGCACACACAGTAACCTTCTCGGAGGTGCTTCCAATCTATGGCGTAGGAGAGGCTAGGGTGTTCCGCACCATGGAATTCACTCAGTGGTTGAAAAACTGGTGTGGAGCTCAGGGATATGGCTTCATTGGGGACTGGGAATCCACCTGGAGTGATGCAAGCCTATACTGGCATGATGGGCTGCATCTGTCCAGGAGGGGAACCAGGATCCTAGGTGATAGGTTTAAATGCTTCATTGGCAAGCATTTAAACTAGCCAAGGGGGGAGGCACTGGAAAGGAGCAGGGAAATCCTAGCCCCCCACCAAAAAAAAGGCACGGTAGAAAGGGCAGTAAGCACCAACATAGAGGTGTCAATAGGGAGAAGGGCGGGGTAAATGGAGAAAGTGACAAAGGCAAGAAGGACAGGGATGGGGCAAAAAGGAGTAAGGCCATCAGGAAATGGAGGGTAATGAGTACCAATGCCTGTAGTCTGGGTAACAAGCTCCTGAGCTGGTGGCCTTGATGGAAGAGGGATGCCTGGATATCGTAGCAGTCACAGAAACATGGTACACAGAGAACCATGACTGGGATGTTAACATACCAGGTACATAACCACAGGAGAGACAGGCAGGAGAAGAGGGGATGAGTAGCTGTCTGTGTAAAGGAGGATAAAAGCAACTGAACAAAAGAGTAAACAGGGAGGAGAGGAGGCACTGTGGGTCACCTTGGAGACGGAAAGGCACCACAATCCGCACAGGGTTGTGTACAGACCCCATGTCAGGGGAGGGAATGCACAAGGATATGATAGAAGGCATTCTTAGAATGGCAGAGAAAGGGACATACTGTTGATGGGAGACCTGAATATGCCAGATGTTAACTGGAGCACATTTGCTGCAGCCACATCCAAGAGCAGGGCCATTCTTGATGCCCTACAGGTGGCAGGCCTCAGACAGCTAGTTTCGGAACCCACCCGTGAGGGAGCAATCTTAGACCTCGTACTCTCAAACGGGGGCAGTGAGAGGATCTCAGATCTAGAAGTGGGTTGCTATCTGGGAACAAGTGACCATCAAACAGTGTGGTTCACGTTAAACTCGGCTACAGAGTCAAGCCATACAAAAGTGAGGGTACTGGACTTTAGGAGGGCTGACTTTGGCAAGATGGGAGAGTGCCTCAGAAAAGCACTAGCAAACAGGCTAGAAGGAGGTGTGGAGCAACAATGGGGAATAATCAAAACTGCCATCACAGAGGCAACAAGCCTTTGTGTGAAGCAAATAAATCAAAATGAAAGAAAAAGCCACTATGGTTCTCAAAAGAGGTGGCTGTGAAAGTCAGGAAGAAAAGATAGCATTCGGAAGTATAAGGAAACACAGAAGAGCAGGAGTGAGAGCTGTACCAGTTAAGGCAGAAGGAAGCGGGAGGGAAGTCAGAATAGGAAAGGCCCAAACTGAGGAAAAGAAACCAACTCAGTTAAGAAGGGATAAAACCTTTTATAGGTACATCAGCGCGAGAAAGACAAAGGAGGGATAGTGAGGCTGAATAGAATAAACAGTGGATGGGCAGAGGGGACAGTGAAAAGCAGGGATACTGAAACAATATTTCTGCTCAGTATTCACAAAAGAGGAGGGGAAGTACCTAATCCAATTAACAGAAGCACTCTTAATAGGGGTCGATCCCAGTCCTTTCACAGAAGAAAGGGTTCTGCAAGAACTCCTAAAACTGAAGGTGGACAAAGCAACGGGCCTGATGGACTTCACCCCAGAATTCTAAAAGAATTAATGGGGAACTAGTGAAACCACTGGCTAATCTTTTTAATAAATCATGGGAGGATGGTGTGGTACCAGAGAATTGGAGGAAGGCGGATGTGATTCCCCTTCACAAAAGTGGGACCAAGACAGAGGCAGGAAACTACAGACCTGTCAGTCTGACCTCTGTTGTAGGGAAAGTGATGGAGTCACTTCTGAAGGAAAGAATAGTTGAGTACCTAGAGGCCAGTGGGACACAGGACCCAAGGCAGCATGGGTTCACAGCGGGAAGGTCATGTCAGACGAATCTAATAGATTTCTTTGACTGGATGACCAAAGTAATAGACCAGGGTGGGGCTGTGGACATGGTCTACCTAGACTTTAGCAAGGCATTTGACACAGTCCCACGCAAAAGATTAATAGTCAAATTAACCAGCCTGGGAGTGGGTCCCAGGGTGGTAGCCTGTAAAACATTGGCTGGACAACAGGACACAGAAGGTAATTGTAAATGGAGTCAACTCTGAAGAAAGAGGGTTACTAGGGGTGCAAGAGGTTCAGTATTGGGTCCAGTCCTTTTAATGTCTTCCTAAGTGACATTGCAGAGGGACTGAAGGAAAAGTATGCCTCTTTGCAGATGACACAAAGATGTGCAACAGGGTTGATACACAAGGAGGCGGAAAGGATGAGAAGAGTTGGCAAGGTTGGAGGAATGGTCAGGAGTATGGCAGCTAGGATTCAATGCAAAGAAGTGCAAATAATGCACCTGGAAACAAGAACCCAGGGGAAGAATACACAATCGGTGGGGAGGTAGTAATAACAACAAAAAGGAAAGGGACCTGGGGTAATCATATCAGATGACCTTAAGTTTAGCAAGCAATGTGAGAAGGCAGTAGGAGGGCTGGGGTATACTGGGATGCATAGGAGAGGCATCACCAGCAGAAAACAGGAAGTTGTCATCCTCTGTACAGACAGTTGGTGAGACCCCATCTGGAGTTCTCGCCCAGTTCTGAGACCCATCTCATAGGACATAGACAGGATAGAGGCAGTCCAGAGGAGGGCAACTAAAATGGTGCAGGGTCTGCAAGGAAGCCGTGTGAGGACAGACTAAAGGAGCTTAACATGTATACCCTTGAGGAAAGAAGGGACAGGGGGACATGATAGAACGTTTAAGTACCTCAGTGGAATCAACAAAGTCCAAGAGGGTAGCATCTTTCAGAAAAAGAGACGGCAAGAACAAGAGGACACAATTTAAAGATAGAGGAGGCGGTTCAGGGGCAATGTGAGGAAGTATTATTTCCAGAGAGGGTAGTGGATGCATGGAACAGCCTTCCTGAGGAGATTGTGGGGTCTAAAACTGTGGGAGAATTCAAGAATGCATGGGACAGACATAAGGCAATTCTTGTCGGGGGTAGGAGGAAATAGGATGTTGGTTAACTAGGATCTGCGGCCTATCCTGTAGGTAGGGAAATGGGCAGACTAGATGGGCCAAGCGGTCCTTATCTGCCATCAAAATCTGTGTTTCTATGGAAAGTCTCACCTCCCTGCTGGTCGAAATAGATGAAACAGGCTTTGTTGCAGGGTGCCAAGTGGCAGACAGTGTGCATCATATGCTCCATATTATAAACCATCTTAACACAACTAACACCCCTGCTTTAATTTTGAGTCTAGATGCAGAAAAGGCATTTGACCAGGTGGACTCGAGGTATTTGTATGGTGTCCTTGCCAGGTTTGGATTTTTGAACCCTTTTACAGAAATTACAGAGACTGTATAGTGAACCACAATTCTATTTCAGAGCCAGTGATCAAATTTCAAGCCGATTTTCATTGGGAAGAGGCACCCGTTAGGGGTGTCTGCTGTCACCATTGCTGTTTGCCCTCCACTATCCAGTGGATATGACAAGATCCTGAGATCGGTGGGGTGATCGTAAATAGGCATGGACACAAAATAGCTTTATATGCTGATGATGTGGTGTTTTATATGACCACACCAGACCAGTCTCTCCCACGATTAATGGAGATTAGAAACATAGAATTTGACGGCAGATAAGCACCGCTTGGCCCACCTATTCTGCCCTTTTTTCTACCTAACAGATAAGCTGCAGATCCTAGTTAACCAACAGCTTACTTCCTCCTACCCCTCACTAGGACTGCCTTATGTCTGTCCCATGCATTCTTGAGATTGTGAGGGAGTTTTCAGCAGTATTGGGATATACACTTCGACAAAGACAGACACTTAAGTTCAGCTTCACCCCCACTCAGCAGTTACAATGGTTATACCCATTGAAGTGGAACCTTCCCTGTTTAAAATATCTAGGCATAATACTTACAAATACTAATACTTTCCTGTTCCAGGATAACTATACTCCACTAGTCAAACAACTAGGAGATATAAAGAGGTGGACATTGATTCCCTTGCCATTGTATGCATGCATACAGGCTGTAAAGATGAATTTATTGCCCAGATTTTTATTTATATTTCAAAGTGCCTTAGTTAGTCTGTCTAAACAGTGGCTAATAAATATTCAGATGAAGATTTACAAATTTATCTGGGCAGACAGGAGGCCTAGGGTTTGCAGTGCCCTTCTTCTACCTAAAAAGAAATGGGGGTGATGGTTGGTACCTGAATTAGCAGAATACTAGCTGGACACACAGGTGCGATGGGCTGTCTTGTAGGAACAGACACAGTACGGGCGCATTGGCGCACAGTAGAGGAAGATCAGGCTGGTGCCCAATCACCTTGTGTCAATTCTGTTTACTTGTGGGGAATTCTCTTGGCTCCCATCAGACAAATTCAGGTACTTCCAAATACGAAGTTACATACAGGCTCAATTAAAAAAAAACGTAGTAATGCACTAATCCCTTAGACAGAAACCCCGGCACTTAAAGATTTGTTGGCTATCTCTGCCCCTAAGGGATTGATCTCCCATGTCTGTTAGATATTATTAGCACATAGGGAAGATAGTTCTAAATATATTGAAACAAAGTAGGAGGATGAGGTGGGATTTCATCTTACATAAAACAAATAGCAGAGGGTTTGAAGTTTTTTTTTTTTTTTTTTAAACATCTTCCTCATCTAGATGGCAAGAATTCGTATGGAAAATTGAAGTTTGATATAAAGTTTGATATTTTATTACCCCACACGTTAAAGCTAAGTGGGATGCGAATGGTACTGCGAGGTGCTGGCGGAACTGTGGCGCGCTTATAGCCATTCTTTCACGTATTTTCTACACGTCAGGTTTTAGATGACTTTAAAGCAAAAGTGCCTGAGAAGTTGGCAGCACTCTTTCAGATTCCCGTTTCTCTGCAGTTTCACTGTCTCATTTTGGGCTCTTGGTGTGAGGGGTTAAATGCATGTTACTTCTGGTATATCTGCATAGCAGCGGTTGGGAAAGCCATTACACGTAAATGGATAAATCCCAATCTGCCTGCAGTTGCAGATTGGGAAAAGATCATGAATGAGATGCAGGAGACGGAAAGGCCAACTTGCCTGATGCAAGACAGAACCAATGAATTTATAGAAAGATAGACTAAGTAGATAGTGGAATGTGGGTAGGGTTGTTACTCATAGGAAAGGAAAGAATAGTGACATGGCTGTCTTTGATGGGTGGGTGAACAGATCAGCAGAAGAATTCCATAGTTTATGTTATAGAGACATTAGTAGCATTTGGGAAATACTGCCCCCCACCCCCAGCCATCTGGGAGCCTAAGTAGCAGTCACTAAAGGAGATAAGAATTTATATCAAGGTATACACTATATAGCCCTATTTTGTTAAATAGGTATTAGCCCATATAATTATTTTTTGATAAGAGTTTATTGATATGTGAACCAACATAGATGATACAAGTGATATGTTTCTGGTCACATGCTGAAAAGTACAAACCTGTATTTGTAGGAAAAATTCAGTAAAGTAAGTAATAACAGCAACAAGAAAGTCACATGGAAAACAGTTCCTGATTGCCATGACTTCTGCCCAGAAGATTTAAGAGAGCTGCAAGTCTTCTGTACAGATCCAAGCTGCTTAATCTTCCACATAGATGAGGTGGTCTTGAGGACAAGTAGGAAGTTCTTACTCAAGGTGGTGTTGGAATTCCTCTTGAACCAGTCAGTTACCCTTCCTGCACTGTACCCATAACATTCCAGTACGGGTTAACAGAAACTGCAATCTCCAGATGTAGAAAGAGCACTAGATCACTACTTGGACCAGACAAAGGATGTTATGTCCCAGGGTATACAGCATTTTGTTACTTAAGGAGAGCTAGGCAAAGGTAAGCCAGCAGCTAGGAGAACTGTGTCCTGTTGGATAGCCTCCTGCATACAATTCCGTTATGATAAAGCTGGTAAAATAACTCTAAGAAGCCTAAGGGCACATTCAGCAAAGGATATCTCTGCCTCTGTGGCAGCTACAAGGGACATATCCCCCTTCTAGACATACAGTATGTAAAGCAGCTACCTCAAAGACTGTACACACCTTCACAAAGCACTTCTTCCTGTACATACATACAGGCTGGGAGGGATGCCAGTTTTGGAATGACTGTCTTGCATTACCTTTTCCTAAGTAGGTTCTGGACCAATCCTGCCAAAGTATTGCTAGAGAGTCTGCTTAATGTAAACATCATTGATGGATTCCTGCTGTTTGAAGGGAAAAAAATACCATAGCAATGTTTCTTCTCAAGGATACATCATTGAGATTTACAACCCCTGACCCTGCCTTCCCTTCCAAAACCTCAAAATAGGTTCATACAAGAATCAGTTCTTTCCGTATGGTTGCTTGAGCATTCATTCATCGATTCATAGATGTGCTGGCATAAAAAGACCTACTTGGCCCATTGAGCCTGCCTATTCCCTTCCCAGGCCCCCCTCCCCCTTAGATTCCCCCTTCATACCCTAGACAGTCCTTTGTGGTTGTTCAAGCCCTCTTGAATCCCTCCAGTGTTCCGGCCTCCAATACCTCCACCATCAGACTGTTCCAGGGCGCCGTCACCCTCTCAGTAAAGTAATGCCCCTCACATTCCCCCTTAAACCTACCATCCTCCACCCTCAGTCCATGCCCTCTAGTTTTAGTGCCTGCCTTCTCTGTCAGTAAGTCCTCCCTCCACTTTATTGATCCCCTTCACATACTTGAATGTTTCTATCATACCCCCCCCTTCTGGTCTCCAGCGGGTACAGATCCAACACATTCAACCTCTCTTCATATGGCTTCTCACTTAGCCCATGCACCATCTTTTTGGCCCTTCTCTGTACTCTTTCTGTGGCATCTATGTCTTTGCGTAGGTGAGGTCTCCAGAACTGAACCCTGTACTCCAGGTGGTGCCTCATCGTGGAACTGCTGTAGAATGGCATCTGCACCTCACGTCTTCTACTCGTTATCTTGGTGTCATCTTGGACAGGAATTTGACTGTGGAGGCGCAAATATCCTCCACGGTCCGCTCCTGTTTTTTCCACCTTAGAAACGTTGCCAGGATAAAGCCCCTCGTTCTGCCTCTGGACCTCCTCACCTTGATACATGCCTTGGTTACATCAAGGCTTGACTACTGTAACGCGGTCTACCTTGGGGTCACAGGAGGATCTCTCCGCAGACTGCAGCTAGTGCAAAACGCAGCTGCCCAGTTACTTACTGGGCAGCAAAAAGTTTGCCGTATTATACCGGTGTTGCGTGAATTGCACTGGCTGCCGGTTAGGTAAAGGATCCTTTTTAAGGTGGGTCTTCTCACCTATAAGGCCCTACACGGGCAGGGTCCTGGTTATCTGTCAGACCTTCTTGTACCTGCTCTCTCTGTCCGCCCCCTCTGCTCTTCCTGTAGGGGCCCCCTGGCAATTCCTAGGATGAGGCTAAGATCTGCTGGCGACAGAACTTTTAGTGTTGCGGCCCCTGTCCTTTGAAATTTGCTGCCACTTGTGGTTAAGGGGGCCCCTACTTTGGAGGTTTTCAAGGCACGCCTGAAGGCCCTCCTATTTTCTCAAGCATTTCAGGACTAAATTGTTAAATTTGTTTCAATATGATGTGTTTTTAATTTAATGTTTTTGTATTTAAATGTATTATGCATTTGTTTTGTTATTTTGAAGATGTATTTATTCATTTTGTTCAGCGCCCAGCACCTCTGGGATTGGGCATTTTTAAATAAATTTTGCCTTGCCTGTCCTTATGCATGCCAGCATTCATAGAAACATAAAAACATAGAAGTTGATGGCAGATAAGGACCACAGGGCCCATCCAGTCTGCCCATTTCTTTTTCTACCTTATAAATGTGCCATTGGCCTTTGCTCTGTCAATGACCTATGTATTCATACTCATCTGTATTGCTCCCTTATGCCTATCCTATGCCTGTTTGAAGCCCTGCACTGTTTTCATATCCACCACTTCCTGAGGTAGGCTGTT
This sequence comes from Neoceratodus forsteri, assembly GCA_016271365.2. Classification (NCBI taxonomy): domain Eukaryota; kingdom Metazoa; phylum Chordata; order Ceratodontiformes; family Ceratodontidae; genus Neoceratodus; species Neoceratodus forsteri. The sequence goes on along the minus strand of CM028132.1, from coordinate 199,119,662 downwards.
CCATGCATCCACCAACCTTTCTGTGAGAAAGAACTTCCTCACATTACCCCTTAATCAGCCTCCCTCTAATCTCATGCTGTGTCCTCTTGTCCTGCTATTTTTCTTATATTGAAACATGTTAGACTCTTTCACCTTGTTAATGCCCTAAAGGTGTTTGAATGTTTCGATCATATCACCTCTTTCCCTCCTTTGCTCAAGGGTATACATATTGAGCGCCGTTAATCTGTCCTCATATGTTTTTCTGATGCAGTCCCTGCACCATTTTGGTTGCCCTTCTTTGGACTGCCTCAATCTGATTAATGTCCTTGTGCAGGTGTGGCCTCCAGTACTGCACACAGTACTCCAGATGGGGCCTAGCCAGTGTCTTGTAAAAAGGGATTATTACCTCCCTCTTCCATCTTGTGATACCTCTACTGATGCACCCCAACATCCCCCTAGCCTTACCTACTGCTTTAGTGGTCTGCATGGATGATTTCAGGTCATCTGTGATGATGATGCCCAAGTCTCTTTCTTCCGTTGTGACTTCCCAGCAACTCCCCTCCCAGCCTATAGGTGGCTTCAGGGTTTCTCTTCCCTATGTGCATGATCTTGCACTTCTTTGCATTAAACCCCAGTTGCCACTCTTCTGACCATTTTGCTAGTTTATCCAGGTCTCTTCTCATTCTGCCCACCCCATCTGGATCATCTACTCGGTTACAGATCTTGGTGTCATCTGCAAACAGACAAACCTTACCCTCCAGTCCAACTGCAATGTCACTGATGAAGATATTGAAGAGGACTGGCTCCAGGACTGATCCCTGAGGTACCCCACTTGTGACTTGCATCTCTTCTGACTGTATACCGTTTACCACCACTCTCTGTTTTCTGCCCGTCAACCAGTTTGCCACCAAGTTGACCAACTTCTGACCTACCCGAGCCTACCCAGCTTATTAACCAACCTTCTATGTGGAACAGTATCGAAAGCTTTGCTGAAGTCAAGGTAGGCAACATCAACTGCTCCCCCTTGGTCAACCGCTCTGGTTACCCAGTCAAAAAAATCAATTAGATTAGTTTGACAGGACCTTCCTTTTGTAAACCCATGCTGTCTTGGATCCTGTGCTCCTATGGATTCCAGGTGTTGCACAATCCTTTCCTTAAGGAGTGCCTCCATAATCTTGCCCACTACTGAGGTAAGACTGACTGGTCTGTAGTTCCCTGCCTCCTCCCTGCTACCACTCTTGTGGAGCTGGATCACATGAGCCCTTCTTCAGTCTTCTGGGACCTCTCCTGTGCTCCGAGACTCACTAAACAGTTCTGATTATGTCTCTGCTAGTTCCACCTTAAGCTCCTTTTGTACCCTGGGATGTATGCCATCAGGTCCCATTGTCTTGTCCACCCTGAGCTTATCAAACTCTTGCAGGACCCTTTCTTTTTTGAAGGGACTAGTGCACACCTCCTTCCCCCCTTTGTTCATGGTGCTGAGCTGTGGGCCCTGCCCTACCTTCTCTTCAGTAAATACTGAGCAGAAGTATCTATTTAGGATAGATGCTTTTACATGGTCCTCCTCCTCACACGCCCCCTTATCTCCTTTGATCTTAGCAATACCACCTCTGGACTTTCTCTTTTCACCAATGTATAGAATGTCTTGTCACCTTTTTTTACTGTTTGTGCTAGTGTTTCCTCAGTTTGGGCCTTTGCCTGCCTTACTGCCTTTCCTGCTTCCCTTAGGGAAGTTTGGTATGCCTCCCTATCGTCATCCCGCTGCGTTCCCTTATATTTCCTGAAGGCCAGCCTTTTGGCTCTGACCTTTTCTGCTACTGTTTCAGAGAACCTGAGTGGTTTCCTTCTTCTTTTGCACTTCTTTTTCTCTCTAACTCAGTGGGATGTTGCTTCAAGTATTGCGTCCTTAATGCTTGCCCACTTTGCCTGTACCCCCTCACCTGTATTTCTTTTTGCCAGGGCTAGCTTAACTCTGTTGGCCATCTTATTAAAGTCAGCTCCTCTGAAGTTCCATACTTTTGCCTTGGAATGGGATGATTTAGTTCTAGTAGCCAAATTGAACCATACCATGTGATGGTCGCTGGCCCCCAGGTGACCTTCTACCTGGAGATCTGTTATCCTTTCCCTGTTGGTAAGTACTAGATCTAGGATAGCCCTGTCTTTTGTAGGTTGCTGTACCAGTTGTTTGAGGCCCTCCCCCTGCAGGGAATCCACCATGTGTCTAGTTCTGGCGGATGTTCCTGTTGGTACTGGTCAATCTGTATCTGGCATGTTGAAGTCTCCCATTATCAGAACCTCCCCTTTCGCTTTGCCCAACACCTTGCTGCATTGGGTTCCTACCTTAAGGTTGTCTGTGATTATGATTCCAGGGTCCTTTTCCTGCTAAGATGGCTTCATTACCTCCCCTTCCAGTGTGTATTTTGCACATGGATTATTTCTCCCTATGTGCATCACTGTGCATTTTCTGGTGTTGAATTTTAGTTGCCATGTTTCCAACCACCTCTCCAGCAACCTTAGATCCTCCCTCATAGCCTCCACTCCTTCTGGGGTATCCACCCTGTTGCAGGTCTTCGCATTGCCTGCAAAAAGACAGACCTTCCCCTGTAGTCCCTCTATTACGTCACTGACAGATATTGAACAGTATGGGCCTCAGCACTGACCCCTGGGGGACCACAGTCGTCACCCTCACCTCCTCTGATTGCACCCCAGTTACCACTACACTTTAGCTTCTGCCCGTCAGCCAGCTCTCCGTCCACCTTGTTATTTTCTGTCCCACCTCCAAGCTCTCTAATTAATTTACCAGCCTTCTGTGAGGCACAGTGTTGAAGGCCTTCCTGAAGTCCAGATAGGCCACGTCCACTCCCCCCATCAACTACCCTCGTCACCCCATCGAAGAACTCGATCAAGTTTGTCTGTTATGACCTCCCCCGTGTGAAACCATGCTGACGATAGTCTGCAGTCCTCCAAGTACTTAACCACCCTTTCCTTCAAGATCACCTCCATCACCTTACACACCACCGATGTGAGGCGATAATTGGCAGCATCCTCTCTGCTGCCACTTTTATGAAGTGGCACCACATCTTCTGTCTTCCAGTCCTCTGGAACCCTCCCTGTGTCTAAAGACAAGTTAAATAACCTCACTAGTGGTGCAGCCAGCCCCTCCCTAAGCACCCATAGCACCCTAGGATGCAGAGCATCCAGACGCATAGCCTTGTCTATCCTCAACTTATCCAATTCTTCCCTTATCCTGTCCTCACTGATTGGGCTATGATCCACCCCAACATCCCCCTTCCCTTCCCCCTCTAGGTCTGGTCCCCTGCCTTCCCTCTCTACCGTGAAGATTGAGCTGAAGTATCTATTTAGCACCTCCTCCTTCTCGAAGTCCCCTTCTATTTGCACTCCCCCTTATCTTATCTATCTATCTCCTGCCTGGCTTTCTTTTTTTCCCCTACGTACTGAAAGAAAGTCTTATCAACTATTTTGGCCTGCCTAGCAATTCTCTCTTCTGTTTCTGCTTTCACTTTCTTAATCCTTTGCCCTGCCACCCTCAGCTTCTCCTCATAAATTTCCCTGTCCTCTTTATCCTGCGTCCTCTTATATTTTTTGAATGCCCTTTTTCTCTCCCCTATTGCCCCTCACTTCCCTGTTGAACTAAAGCGGTCTCCTCCTTTTTCTGCTCTTCCTCACCTTACTTATACAGCTCTCTGTGGCCTTTAGTATCCCCCCCTTGACCCTATTCCATAGTTCCTCAATACCCTCATTCCCTTCCATTTTATTCTGGACTATCTCCCTCATTTTGGGAAAATCTGCCCACCTGAAGTCTATAACCTTCGTGATTGATTGACTTGCTTTATACCCTGCTCTGACCCTGAAACCCAGTGTGTTATGGTCGGTTGCCCATAGGCTCACCCCTACCCCTACTCCTCCACACTATCCCCATTGGTGAGGACCATGTCAAGTATATTATACCCCCCAGTGGACTGTCTTACCAGCCGCTGGAGATGGGCTCCCTGGATGGACTCGAGGATCTCCCTACTTCTGGATGACCAAGTTGCTGGGATATCTCAGTCTATATCTGGGAGGTTAAGGTCTCCCACCAGCAGAATGTTCCCCTTTAGCGCCATGCTTTGAAACGCTCGCAGCATCTGCATGTCCATTTCTTCGCTCTGCATCGGCGGTCTGTACATCACCCCCAGCCTTATAGATGTCCCAGCCCATCTCTCTAGTGTGACCCATAAGATTTCTACTTCCCCTTGCTCTTCATGCCCTTCTGATGCCTTTATGCCCTCCTTTATGTACAGCACAATCCCCCCTTCCTGCCAGCCCTATCCCTTCTGAGCAACCTCTACCCCGATACCCCTACTTCCCACACCTGGTGCTCTGACCACCAGGTCTCAATTATGGCAAAAATGTCCAGGCCCTCCCCCCTCCATTATAGCTTCTAAGTCCACCATCTTGCTCCCCTGACTTAGTGCGTTAGCGGAAGGTCCTTTCCACCATATACCTCCCTTCTCCCCACACCCTCCCTCCCTACTTTGTCTGGTCTGTTCCCTTCTCCCTTTGGCGAGGGAGTGCTAGCTAGTCCATTTTCTCCTCTTGTTGATCCTTCACCCATCCTAGCCTTGTACTCCCCCCTTACCACTTGAAACCCCCCCCAGGACCTTATCGATGTATCCTTGTAGACCTCTCCCCTCAGTACTCTTGCCCCTCTCTCACTCAGATGTGGTCTATCCTTCCAATTCAAGTTCTCATCCTCCCATGTGTCCCCCCACTCTCCTATACATGCGAACCCTTCCTCTTTACACCATGCTCGGAGCCATTCATTGAATTCCTTGATTCTTCTCTAACATTGCTGGCACAGGGGATTGGCAAGATCTTTGAAAAAGCCAAGGATTTAGCCTCTTCCAGGCATCCCTGCGCCAGTGCCCTAAACCTCCTCTGGACCTCATCCACTTCATAGCTTGCTAGATCATGTCTTCCCAGGTGAATGATAAGGTGTGGTTTCCCCACCAGCTGAGCCCTCTCCATTTTCTGCATTGCCCTCCCTGCCTCCATCCCCGGTTAACAAAAAAAACACCTATGCCTGTATGCAAGACCCTTCCTGATCCAGTATATCCCCTTAATCATGGAGTCCCTGAAAACCATGACATTCTCCACCTCCACAGCTAATGGATCTGTTCTTGTTTCTGGCGGGACCCTCCTCCATACACTTTTCCTCCTAACCACATCCCCCTGCCACGAACTGCCTATACGACCTTCTGATTTCCCCCTGGTTCCCCATCTTGTTCTCTCCCAAGTGAAAGATACTGGCCCATTCACTCTCAATCCCCCTTCCAGACACCTAACTCTATCTTCTTTGCCTTCCCTGATTTCCTGTGCCTCTTGCTTGTCTCCTGACTTCCCCTCCACTACCACCTCCCCCCTCTCCTCTCCTTCCTTGCCTCCCTTCTCCCTCTCCTACATCCCCTGATTCCCCACCTTGTTTATTCTCCCCCTCTGCTCCTTTCACTGTGCTTGTTACCCTTCCTTCCCCCTTCCTTTTGTTATCACTGTGCATTTCCTGGTGTCGAATTTTAGTTGCAATGTTTCTGACCACCTCTCCAGCAACCTTAGATCCTCCCTTATAGCCTCCACTCCCTCTGGAGTATCCACTGTGTCCTTTCACTGTGCTTGTTACCCTTCCCTTCCCCTTTCTCCTGTCCTCCTTCCTACCCCTACTTCCATCTCTCCCTTCCTTGCTGCTCATCCCCGGCCCCTGATCCACACTTGCTGTTCCCCCTGATCCTTTCAGAACTCCCTCCTCCATTCTGTCTGCCAGAGGTATGTGCCTGTTTGATACTGTAATACCCCCATGTGTTTACTTTCTCCCTGCTGATGAGGTACGTGCCTTTCCTTGAGCCGTTGTAGTCCCCTTCCCCCTTACTTCCTGCTAGCCATCCCCCCAACCGCCTTTTCTTGGGAGCCATTTCTCCCTGACGCCCCCCCACCCCGGTCTTCCCTTTGCTCCATGTCCCCAGCCGGTTCCTTCCCTTTCTTTTCCATTTCTGCAGCCCCTGCATCTTCCTGCTGCTGTTACAGTTGTAGTTTCCCACTCCCTCCCCATGTCCTTCCACATCCTCTCCATTCCCCTTCTTAGCTTGCCTATCTCTGCCTCAAATTGCCCCAACCTGATATGTATTGGCCAACACCTTAACGTTGGCAGTGTTTCCATAAAAAACTGCTGCCCCACATCCGTTGCACCCCACTGTTCTGCCCATTCTCCTGCCTTCCACCAGCATCCCCCTCTTCATCCAAGAAAACTCATGCCCCTGCCCTCTCCACCATCCTGAATAATTAATTGTGGTCCTTGTTCCAGTGCCTCACCCCACCTTCCCTGAATTAACACAGATTATATACTTTCACAGTTAAGAAGCTAATGCCTTAGGTTCTCTTAGTTTCCTGTCTCACTTTAGCAATACTACTCCAGAGTATAATTAACACTAATGATATACTTTCACAGTTCTAAAGAAATTGTATACATTCTCCCTTCTACAGTAATGCTCTGTCACAATTTGCAGCTATCTAACTTTTCATACACATGTGCAACACTCATTAATAGCTAATGCTTAGGTTCCCTTAATTTCCTATGTCTCACCTTAGCAATACTACACCAGAGTAATCAATTTTCCCCTGAATCCCCCAGTCCCAGTGCAATTCCCCTGAATGCCCAGTCCAATACAGTACCCATAATTACATAGTCCAGGAATTTTCAGAAACCTAGATGCAATTTTTCGTTATTCAGAGTCCTAGATAGAGATAAATGCCCCACTAATCCCTCCAGCTGATGAAACCTCCATCCCAGCTACTTTCTGCCAGTCCTTTCTTTGCTGTTTGTTCAGCTGATGAAGCCCCTGATGCAGTCCCTTTCTGCCACTTCTCTTTCTTCACTCCTCCTCCTCCTGCCCCCTTCTGATTTGGTGTTGTCTCTACTGGGAGGGGCCTAGCGAGGCCATTTAATACTGGAGGTGGTGCAGGGCCGGAGGTTGGGAGAAAAAAGTGAAAAACCGCAGCAGCAGTTTTGTCCTCCTTGTCCCTGCTTTTATAGTAAGGACAGTCCTTTCAAATTTGGCACCTCTGGAGTGGCGCTTCCTGGTTGGCTGTCCTGACTGAGACCAGTCACCGCTTTGGTGCTCTGTGGCAATGGCCGCCTGATGCTGTGTGGCTATGGCCACCCTGAAACCCTCGGCACGGCCACCTGATCCTTTGTGGCTGTGGCTGCCCGGTGCTGTGCGGCTACAGTCGCCCTGAATCCCGTGACAAAGGCAGCCCAATCCTCTGCAGCTACGGCCGCCTGTAAATCCACGGCTACAGTCGCCCTGCCTCCCCAGACAAAGTGAAACACAGCATTATTGCAGTTCCTCAGCAACTGTTAGAATGTAATCAGTTAGTTAGGTGCTGCATTTTGGGATGAGGAACCCAAGGAGGAGTTACCAGCTAGGGGGAGTGCAGCTAGCCCAGACAGAGGAGGAGGAGGAGAAGGATCTGGGTGTGCTCATTACAGGGTCAGTGAACAACTCGGCACAATGTAGGAAGGCAGCTGCAAAGGCCAACAAAATGCTGGGTTGTATTGCAAGGGGTATATCCTCGAGGAGGGAGGAGGTGATTCTGCCACTGTATAGGTCATTACTTAGACCACACCTGGAGTACTGCGTGCAGTACTGGCGTCCGTATCTGAAGAGGGACATTAAGTTACTGGAGGGGGTGCAGCGCAGAGCAACAAAGATGATCAAGGGGCTGGGGGACTTATCATACGAGAGGAGGTTGAAGGAGTTGAACATGTACTCACTGGAGGAGAGGAGAGACGGGTGACATGATTGAAACCTTTAAATACATGAAAGGAATAAACAAGACGGGTACAGAGGGGCTGTTCAAAGTAAGAGAGGGGACGGCCACCAGGGGCCATGATATGAGACTGGAGTGAGGAAGGTTCAGGAGGGAGATGAGGAGACACTTTTTTACAGAGAGGGTGGTGGCTGGGTGGAATGCAGTAGAACAGTGGACTGCTTCAAACGAGGATGGGACAGGACAAGGGGGAGGGTTAATGAAGGGGAAGGGTGGAAGGAAGGGGCAGCTGCAGAATAAGGGGTGCTAGCTGCACATTCGAGCAGACTTGATAGACCTCTAGGCCTTTATCTGCTGGCAAATTTCGTATGTTCGTAGTTGTTTTCCTGTTCTGTGCTTTAAATTTGTTTTAAAATAAAAATTTTAATGACAATTTTTGATAGCCATTTAGCTAGTTTTACTGGTCACAGCTCCTCTAGCTATAGAAAGAAATCTGATGTTAGAACGCTAGCAGGAGAGTGACCACAGTGTAGAGCTTGAACTTGTACTCTGAGTTCTGAAATTAGCATAAAGTTCTATCTCTAGGGCATCACTCATTGACAGGAAGATGTTTATTGTAAAATCTCATTGATGTATCCACGAGAAGTAACAACATTACTGTGCGGAGTAATTTTTTCTTCTGCCTCCTTACTACTGCTATGTTTTTACTACTTCACCACTTTATTATCCCTGAAACTGTTTCATACCCTTACTCTAGATAGGATGTCTCCTGTTTCCCCTCTTTTTTTGTGTTACCCTTTTACCTGTTCCTATTTTTCTGATCCTACATTATGCACTTTCATCCTGACTTCCCTACTGTGCCTGCTTTACCTGGGGAAGCTTTGGGCCTATCCCACTTGTTTGTTGTCCCCATTATAACTTAAGTATTGACTCCTCGTTAAATCGTTAGTACATTGCATTAAGTAATAGTAACTTTCACACAGTGCTACTACTCAGTTTACCATATGTAAAAGAACGTGAATCTGACCTAATCTTGGAGAAGAAGGAGGTGTATGAGGGGAAGGAGGGACAGCAGTAAGGAGAGCAAAGTCCCAAACTGAAGAGAGACTAACACAGAAGGTAACATAAGGGGATAGGACATTTTTTATTAAGTGAAAAGAGGAAGACAGAGGTGGGATTGTAAGGGTAAAAAGTGAAGAGGGGACTGTGCAGGTGGAGACCGGGAAAAGGCAGACATCTGGAATGAATACCTTTGTTCAGTATTCACAGAGGAAGAAGAGGAGGAAGGGCCACAAAAAAAGTAACAGAAGCTTTGGAGGGAGGGAGGGAGTTGGACACTAGTTCTTATTTGGTGGAGAGAGTCCTGAAGGGACTTGCTGTTCTGAAGTTGGACAAAGTAATGGGGCTAGAGGGAGTGTATCCAAGGGTATTGAGGAAGCTCAGGGAAATACTGGCTACACCTCTGACAGTTCTGTTTAACAGCTCATTGGAAACAGGAGTGGTTCCAGAGGACTGGAGGTGGACGGATGTAGTCCCACTACCAGTCAGCCTAACATTGGTGGTGGGAAAGTTAACGGAATCACTACTGAAGGAAAGGATTGCGGAATAACTTGAATACAGTGGGTTACAAGACCCGAGGTAGCATGGGTTCACGGAGGGAGTTAATTTCAAATGAATGTGATAGATTTCTTTTGGCGGGGGGGTCAAAGGATTTAGATCTGGGTGGAGTAGTGGATGTGTCTTTCCTAGATTTCAGTAAAGCTTTTGACACTGTTCCAAGTAGGAAGAGGGGAGAGTGAAAGCTGTAAATCAGTTATGGTACTAGTGGAGGTAGGGAGGAACAGGCAGACTGGCTGGGCCAAGTGGTCCTTATCTGCCATCAAATTCTGTTTCTTTATAATCCTTCTTGCTTATACAAGTTAGTTAAAGCATTCTAACATCAAAGCATATTTATATGTTCAGAATACAGAATTAATAGCAGTGTGTATTAGTTACAGATATATATAATATACACTTTTAGCACCTTTTTTGGTAATTTATACTACTAGTTATCCACCCCTCAGTGTAATCCGCTTATATTTAGTATTATTTAACCCACTTTTTACTTAAAATATTCAGTGCTTTGATGCTGCACTCTCACAGTTAAACAAACCTCATGCTTTACTTGTACCCAATCTAATTATTTTTCATGGCTGCTTAGGGTGTCACATTTCTAGTGCAGTGTCTCCTGCTTACTGATGTCCACAGTGTGACACCCTTAAACTATGGCCTTTCAGCTAAAGGACTAAGGCAGAGGACCACTAGGCCAAGGCCGCAGAAGTACTATATTCCGGCACCACCCACAACCAAATCGAGGCTGTCCATTGGAGCAGAAGGGTAAAGTGGTACAGTGCAAAGCAGGAAGCCTGCTACAGATGGAAATAGCAGTTGAAAGCCAGGCTCAGTAAGAAGTTGTCAGAGCCTGCTGCCAGTAAAAGCGCGATTGCCCCCAACACACACCCGGCCACTGAAAAGCTGATTGCAAATTGTTGAATGTGGTATGCTTCAAAAGCCATCTTAAAGGGGGAGGGTCACTAGGGGCACAGTCTGAAGTTGGAAGGGGAAGGTTCAGGAGGGAGATGTGAGGAGGCACCACACAGAGAGAGTGGTGGTATATTGAACGACTGCTGGAGGAGTTCATCAGACTGAGGACAGTGGATAGCTTTAAGCTGGGTTGGGATAGAGTCAAGGGCAGAATTAGTACAGACAAGAACACAAAGGGGGAAAGACCAGGAATGGAGTGGAAGGGAGGGGTTTGGGTGAGGCTGGGGCAGCTGTAATAATATGAAACTAAGAGCTGCACAATCGGGCAGACTTGATAGACTTGTGGGCCTTTTTCTGCCGGCAATTTCGTGTGTTCGTATCTTTTCCCAGTCGGGCCCAACCCAGAACCAAATCCATGATCCTGATTGGAATGGAAGGGCAGGGGGGTACAGTCCAAAGCAGGAAGCCTGCTGAGTAAGAAACAGCAGGCCAAAGTCAGGCACTGCAAAGAAGTTGTAAGATCCTGCTGCCAGTATAGCCCCATTGGCCCCATCACAGTCCCGACCACTGAACAGCTGATTATAAGTTGTTGGAATGCGGCAGCTGTTCTCAGAAGCCACCCTTTCTGAGTCCGTCCCTCTCCACAACCAAACCCAGGCTCCTGATTAGAGCAGAAGGGCAAGGGGGTTGAGGGGGGGAGTCCAAAGGAGGATGCTTGCTGCTGATGGAGACAGCAAGTAAAAGTATGGCACAGCAAGACGTTGAAAGATCCTGTTGCCAGTAGAACCCAATATGCCATATCAGATACCATAATATCATTGGCCTCTCGTGAAGATAAATGTGATATTTTCAGTCAGACCATATATCTGTATGTATGTCTACATCTATATCTGTAGATGGATAAAGATACAGATATAAAAAAATATTTTATTATATTCCTTAATATATTGTATATTATTCTTGTATTATATTATTTTGGTGCAGCAGCATAGTTGAAGTTGAGTACGGTGATCAGTGTTAAAAGGCTAACTTTCATCTTCATGACTTTGTCGGTGTTCGATGAAATTGCCCAAGATCTGGCTTGCGTTGTCCAGGAGGGAAGTTCTTAAGACATGGGAAGTTTTGTGATGGTAGCTTGTGTGGCTCCTGATTTGGATGTGTCATTTTTACAGTAATGTCTGTTTCTAGGGACATGGATATGATCTATCCACACTTTCTGACAGTTGCCTTTTCCTTTAATTCTGGCTGGAATGTCTTCAGGCTGGCTCCTCCCACCCACCCAGGTGATAACTCCCTCTGCTCCACCCCATGACGCCAGATCTTCCTTTCCATTTGGAAGAAGCAGGTTACCTCCTTACCGCTCTCGCACTGAGTAGGCCCTTGCAACTTAAATCTTCGTATTTACTTCCTAAAACATTTCAAAACTTTTGTCTTCAGCTCGATCATCAATCGCGACTGCAATGGACGATGACAAGTCTGCTACCGGGGGTCCGCTAGTGCCTTTGCGGGCAGAAAATGTCCTGAATGGAATTGCACACTGTTTGCATCTACTGCCTTTGGCACAAGCTTGATCCACAGGCCTGCAACATTTGTTAAACTTTCCATCCTACCGTTCTGGAGGACCGTTTAACCCGATTCAAGTTAGGCAGCCCGAGTGAACGGAACCCTCCAGTCAAGTCCAAAGATGCCAGTCAGGTGGTCTCCGTGGCTGCGGGGTCCGCCGAACAGCTTGTGGCGTTCGAGGAGGTGACGGCCCAGGCTGCAGCTCACACCTACTCGGCTTCAGCCTTTGTGCCACTTCAGCTGGTCACCTTATTTACAGAGTCTTTCATAGAATTGTGCCAGACTCTGGCAACCCTCAGTCAGGGCCCCTCCAGGTACAAATCCACATAAACGGACCAAAAAACGGTCTCGCTGTTGATTGTGGGATCGGGAGCTCTCTTGATCGAGGACTTTGGATTCCCACACTTCTCCATATCCAACTTTGGTCGAATCCTCGGCCCAGGCCACTGGATCCATGGTAACCCCGTCTGGCGTGTTGGCTGAGACATTGGTTGATATTCTAGCCGAGATCTTTCTCGAGTTGGTCAGCCAGTTGTCGACGGAAGAGGCCGACACTTCTCTATCCAGGACTCTGGTCCTGACCCAGACCGTTTAAGGGACGGATCAGTCTGCTGATCTGTCGCATCCGGTCATGGACCAAGACCTGGAGGAGCCTCGGCGCTCACCAACTACCTCTGAGCCAAGCCGCCAGTCCCTCCAGTAGTCACGGTTGAAGACTCTGTCCTATTCCTGGGGGTCAAGCGGGTCCTGCTGATGTCGGAGCTCCCACTCTCGACGCTCCAGGAAGCGGCACCACCACTACTCTTCATCCTCATCTTCCTCGGGTAAGGAGAGGCTATAGTACAAATTGCATTGATGCTGTGAGGAACTTGTGTGGCAGCAGCTGGTGTTTATTGATATGAAGCCAGTTCTGCTCCTACGTTGGTCATCACCTGCCTCTCGCCCTACAGGCTAATGCCTTCTCCACCTCAGGAGTCTCTTAAGATGGTCCAGGCTTGGTCACTCCTATCATCTCCACCAATCCCCATGGAGCTGACACCTGTACAGCTGAAAACCGGAGCTCCGACCAAAGAGTCTCGGGCAGCCACGGGGCTTCCCCATCGGATGTCGGTCACCATCACCCCGACCACTGTGGAGAGTCAGCAGGGACTTGGGCTGTCAACCCCCCTTTCAAACAACATGAAGTCTTGCTGTATTCAGACATAATGCAGTCAGCCCCAACACTTGAACTGCCCCGGAGAGAAAAGAGCCAACTCTATGCAAAAGCACAGAACGTTGAGCTCGAGCTCGGCCCCCAAACCTCTGTCTGTGGTACTTCCCAGTGTAACCCTCAGATTCTTTACTGCGCCTAACAGTGAAGTCACTCCGGAGATTTCCTCTGCTCGGTTCAATAAAAGAAAAATAAAAGCTTGCGATTTTAACCGCATTTGTTTATTATTTTTGGATTTCCAGCCTCTGTGTTCGGTACAGGTAGTATGTAGATAGGTAGTGACTGTGTTTTATTTTGCTAAAGAGTGGAAATTGTCTTTCTTTGGTTTCTTTCTGGTCAGTCTGGTTCAGAACCGACTTTTTTGAATTTTTTCTCTTTTTCTGGGATTAGTGTGGTGTTCTGGTACCGATCGGTTTCAAAAGAACCGGACTTTTGCTGGTTCTTTTAAAAAGCCCGTGACATAGTTTGTAACTGATCGGTTGCTCATTACCTGGCTTGAAAGCTGCTATAGGGTAATTGTTAGGTTGGCTTGAGAAACCCAAGAAGAAAACTGGTCCCACTGGGTTTCAACACTGTACTGAGTGTGGGGAGGCCTTTGCTAAGGCCAACCCCCACCTCATCTATGTTTATTGTCTGGGGTTTGACCACCTCAAGTCAGACTGCCAAATCTGTAAGAACTTTCCTAAAACCACTCTAGATAAAAGACTGAGTAGGTTGAAGGAAAGGGAGGCTGAGAAGTCCGTAGATCCGGATGGCCAGCCCAGTTCGGTTGCGGCCGAACCTGAGGAGGTGCCTACTGACCTAGGCGATACCTCCTCGGGCAAAAGGAGAGCCGACCCCGAGGGGTCGGTTCCATAAAAGAAAAAGCGCAAGTCTGCCGGTTCGGTTCCTGTATCCCTTTCTCCAACCGTGGATGAAATAGCCAAAGCGATTAGTATTGTCCCGTCACTTAGGCCGGTTCTACCTGAACAGACACCGCCGGTTCGGTCAGATCGGTATCCTCCAGATTATGACCCAGACGTTTATTAAGAGTGGGAGAGAGACTAAGACTATCCCGGTGATGACAATGATGATGACGATGAAGGGGGTCGAGATGTGCCCATTGAACCGGACATCTCCCCAGACAGGCCGTCAAGTGTCTCTCCTCCCAGGCTCTTTGAGTCCCCTTCACACTTTTTGTTCTACAAAAAGGTGGCACAAACCCTGCAGCTTCCCTTGGTTGAAGCAGCAGAGGAGGAGGAGGAGGAAGAGCCTGATTTTGTGGAGATGATGGACATCCCAGAGTCCAAAAAGCTGTCTATCCCTTTTCATAAATCTTTGAGGAAATCGACACACAAAATTTTACAAATTCCTAATTCAATACCTCTTGTGGACAAGAGAATGGACAGGAGGAATTCGATATTAGGCTCAGCTGCGGAGTTCCTTAATAGTCATTGCAGCCATGTTGGGGTAGTGCAGGCTGCAGCGTGTGACAGGGCTAACATTCCTTTGGCTTCACACATCCCGGATAAGGATTCCAGGAAAGTGGATGCCATGGCCAAAAAACAGTATTTGGCTTCCTCTTTGGGACTCAGGCAGGCTACTTATATGGCCTACACAGCCAAGTACCAGAAATCCAGATGGGACAAAGTTCTGGAACTGGCCAAACAGGCCTCTCCCCAGCTAGCCAAGGAGCTGGAGGAGGTGGCTGCTGATGGAATTGAGGCATCCAAAATGCAATTTCATGCTGCTGTGGACTTCAGTGATGTAAAGAAGAAGAAAAAGAAGAATAATCAGCATTTATATAGGGCTTTTCATACACAGTATCCCAAAGTGCTTTACAAGCAATGCTAGATTGGTAGTGAAATGACTGAATGTGTGGTGGCGGCCATATCGCACAGCATCACACAGAGCCTGGATAATTGCATGAACTGGTTTATGGGAAGGGGAATGTTGGCCAGGACACTGGGACTGTTCCTTGGGTTCTTTTACTTCCACCTGGACACCCACCAGGACAACGCCAGGATGGACAGAAGGGACCTCGGTTTAATGTCTCATCCGAAAGAACAGCACCCCCCAGCAGTACAGCACCCCCCAATACTGCACTCGGATGCCAGCAATTTTTAGGTGCAAGTCCAATCCCGATATGGGACAAGAACCCACGACCTTCTGGTCCAGAGGCGGATGTGTTACCAACTGAGCCACGCTGACACCCTGTGGCATCTAGAGTCATTGCTACATCTATGTCTGTCAGGAGACATGCTTGGCTCAGATGTCCTAGCCTTTCGCAGGATACCCAGACTAAGGCTATGGATTTTCCTGTAGTAGGTAACTCTCTGTTTGGGGAGCAGACAGAGGCTTACATGAAGAAAATGGATGGATACAGGACCACGTACACAAGTGCACAGGCCAAGGAAAGGCAAGCCACTCCACACAAGCAGCAGTCTAGGGGCAGGGGCAGGCCCTTTCAAAGGCCTTTTTACCAAGCACAGGCCTCCTCTCCCTTCCCACAGAGGGGGTTCTTCAGAGGGAGGGGTAGTAGGGGGATGAGCAGGGCTGCTCCCTCCTCCTCCTCAGTCCAAGGCTCCTGCCAAGCAGACACCCTGATGTGTCAGCCTAGGTCAACTCCTCATTTCCAGTAGGAGGCAGGCTGGCTTACTACTTCCAGGCCTGGAAGTCTGTGACCTCAGACAAGTGGGTCCTAGAAGTAGTAAGCCAGGGACTGGCCCTTGCTGCAAAAAATGTTCCAAAAAAGAGGGCCAAGTCTTTTCTACCTGCATCAATCTCAGAAATCCTTGCCCTAGAGGCAGAGGTTTCCTCTCTTCTAGCTCTCAGTCCTATAGAGAAGGTTCCTACTCAGCACAAGGGAAAAGGACTGTACTCCAGGTACTTCGTTACCCCAAAGAAAACAGGGGAGTGGCGACCCATCCTAGACCTAAGGTGTTTGACCAAACACATTGTAAAGCCAAAATTCAAAATGGTAACTCTGGGAATAATCCTTCCCTCTCTAAAGCCAGGGGATTGGCTAGCATCTCTGGACCTCAAGGATGCCTACTTCCATATTCCTATCAGGTGCTCCCACAGAAAATACCTCAGGTTCGAGTTGCCTTCAGGCCATTACCAATTCAGAGCTATGCCATTCAGCCTAACATCAGCTCCAAGGGTGTTCACAAAGTGCCTTGCAGTAGTGGTGGCTTACCTCAGAAGACGGTATCACCATCTTCCCGTATCTGGATGACTGGCTCTTAGTAGGTCAGTCCACCTTTACAGGTCAAGTCAGCTCTTCAAACTATCCAGGACCTACTCAACTCCCTGGGGTTTCTTCTCAATCTTCCAAAGTCTGTCCTCGAACCAGTTCAACTTCTCACATTTATAGGCATAGAGTTGGACACTGTACAAGCAAAAGCCTTCCTTCCCCTGGCAAGGGTGAAGGTCCTGGTGGATCTCGCTTCCTCCTTTCGACCTCAGGTCTCCCGCCCAGCAAGACAGTTCCTCCAGCTTGTGGCCCACATGGCAGCTTCCACGGCAGTGGTGCAGGGAACAAGGTTCCAGATGAGGGATATTCAGTTTCATCTGAGGTCTTTTTGGTCTCAGAAGAAGGATTCTCTTACCAAACTGATTCCAGTGACTCAGACACTGGTCCAAGCTTTCCAGTGATGGCTTGACCAGGACAACCTCAGACAAGAGGTTCCATTTCTCCCTCAAGTCCCATCAGTAGTTCTAACTATGGATGCTTCTCTCCTAGGGTGAGGAGCCCACCTGGGAGCCCTGATAGCTCAAGGGCTCTGGTCTCCACAAGAGTCTCTCCTTCTTATCAATCTCCTGGAACTCAGGGCAGTTTTCTTAACCCTGCAGAGCTTCTTGGATTCAGTCAAGGGCAAGGTGGTCCAAGTCAGGACAGACAACACCACTGCAATGTAGTACATCAACAAGCAGGGAGGCACTTGGTCCTTGGCCTTGTGCACAGAGGCCATGAAGCTGTGGTCTCTGGCCTGTTCTCTTCAGACTTCTCTGGTAGCAGTTCACCTTCCAGGGAAGGACAACTTACTAGCAGATGCACTGAGCAGAATTTCACAGGGATATCACGAATGGTCCTTGGATTCTCACAAGCTGAAGGTCATCTTCTCCAGGTGGGGCACTCCAGAGATAGATCTCTTTGCAGCACCGGACAATCATCAGCTTTCTCTGTTTTGTTGCAGACCTCCAGTCCTGGGGATGGTTCCCCAGGATGCTCTCATTTTGGACTGGAAGGGCAGGTTTCTCTATGCCTTCCCTCCTTCCCTATGCTGTTCAGAGTTCTGATCAAGATCAGGACTAAACCCTGCACAGTGATACTGGTGGCTCCAGATTGGGCCAGACAGCCTCAGTATCCTGTACTGCTGTCTTTATCAGTGTCACGTCCCTTGTCTCTGCCCAGGACATACAATCTCCTGTCCTCCTCCCAGGGGCGGATCTGGTACCCCAATCTCCAGTCTCTCAGTCTCAAGGCCTGGCTCTTGAAGAGTTGGAATATGCAGCAATACATCTCTCTCAGGGAGTTCTGGATATTCTGAAGGTCTCTAGGAAACCTTTCACGAGAAAAACTTACAACTCAAAATGGAAAAGGTTCAGTATTTGGTGCTCTCAGAAAGGCATCCTGCCTGATTCTGCAGGCATTTCCATAACCTTAGACTATCTAGTTCATCTGAATGGTCTAGGCCTTAAGACTGCCTCTCTGAAAGTTCATCTAGCAGCTGTCTCTGCATTCCTCTCGGCAGGGAAGGGCTCTTCCCTGGCATCTCATCCTGTTTTCAGAAAGTTTTTCAAGGGCCTTGTTCATATTAATCCTCCCTTTAGGGAGCCCACTCCGCCTTGTGATCTTAATGTCTGCATAGCTCAGCTTATGCAGCCACCCTTTGAACCTCTGGCTTCAGCCGAATTGAAGTACTTGACCTGGAAAACTGTGTTCCTGGTAGCTATTACTTCTGCCAGGCAGATTAATGAGTTACAGGCTCTTTCAGTTGAACCTGCCTTCATCTCCTTCCGTAGGGACAAAGTGGTCCTAAGAACCAGTAGGAGGTTCTTGCCCAAAGTGGTATCGGATTTTCATCTGAACCAGTCTATATCTCTCCCCCTGTATTTTTCACTGATCATTCTTCTTCAGGTGAAAGAGAGGTTACACAGTCTGGACGTTAAGAGGGCCCTTAGCTACTACATTGAGCATACTAAAATTCACTAAAAATACCACCAACAGCTTAATCTGGTTCAAGGTCAGTTGGCATTCATCTGTATCCCCCTCCCCCGGGTCGTGCCTGAAAATAGGCAGGATTTGTCTAGTGCACTTACCCGGTCAACAAAAGCTAAATAAAATAAATAAATAAAAAATACTAAGGCACATAGAGATGACTGTCTTCAGTTGTTTCTCACTTATGGGGAAGTGGGGAAAGGTAAGCCTGCTACTAAGAGAACTGTTGCCAGGTAGATTGTTTCTTGTATACAGTTCTGTTATGATAAGTTGGGTAGATCGCCCCCTTCAGGCCTGAGGGCTCATTCGACTAGGGGTACAGCTGCTTCTCTAGCTGCGGCCCGAGATGTACCTTTGTTAGAGATCTGTAAAGCAGCCACCTGGAAAACAGTACATACTTTCACCAAGCATTACTCCCTGGACGTCCAGGCTAGGAGTGATGCTAGGTTTGGCACAGCAGTACTGCAGAGCCTTTTCCCAAAGTAGCTTCTGCATTCCCTCCTCCATAGGGAACTGCTTGGTAGTCTGCATTATGTCTGAATACAGCAAGACTTTCTGTTGTTTGAAGAAATAATTACTCACCATAGTAATGTTGTTCTTCCAATTGAGTCTTGCTGTATTCAGACCTCCCCTGCTGCCTCCCCTCTCAGAACCTGGTTTTTGGGAAGTGGGCTGGCAGGTACAGTGTTGCACCTTAGGGGTGTACCATGTACCCTTCCTCTTGGGTGGGGTGCATGTAGTTGTTATTTTGTCTGGTGTTTTATACTTAAATATTGTCACTACCTTTCCTTCTTCGGCTCTCAACTTGAGTTTTTTGGGCCCAAAAAGAATATTTTGCCCTTTGACTATATGTTGAACAATTTCCGTACTGTAGTATGTTAGTTAGTGTGCTCGTAAGAATCTGACGGTTACACTGGGAAGTACCACAGACAGAGGTTTGAAAACCGAGCTCGAGCTCAACGTTCTATGCTTCTGCATAGAGTTAACTCTTTCCTCTCCGGGGCAGTTCAAGTGCTGGGGCTAACTGCATTATGTCTGAATACAGCAAGACTCCATTAGAAGAAACAACATTACTATGGTGTGTAATTTTTTCTTATGCCTTATTGACTGCCCCTCCGCCTGTCCAGGTGGCTTCTTATAGGTGTCAGGCGGACAGCGATCGGGACCCTGGTCTTTACTATTCAGGGCCAAAACCTGCTCAGGCTACCCATGCTATTCCCTCTATCACCCCTTTGGTTTCCCAACATGCCCCCATTCTTTCCCCCCTCTTCCCAGGAAAGGGACCTCACCAATGTAGTTCGACATGTCTTGCATGCCTTGCGGCATTCTCAGCCCTCTGAAGGGCTGGGTGATCTCACTCAGTCTCCTCCGCCTAAAAGATTCCACAGTGACCAGGTTACTATACCACCCTGGTCTCCTTCTCCATTTATAGAGCATTATTTGTTAGATGACCAAGAATTGCCACCTGATTTCGCTGGTGATCTTGACAATGAAGAGTTTCAAGATTTGGATTTCCCTAGTCCGGAATCCCCCTAATCAGAAATCTCTTCCCTAGATGAGGATCTGCCTTTTCCTGCTGCAGCCTCTCCCCCAGATGACCCTTCCTTTAGTGAAATGATGGCTCAAATTCAAAAAGTCATGGGATTCTCCACTACAGAACATGACAAGCAATGTAAGGATATGGCAGAATACCTAGAGTTACCGGAGGAGCCTGTTTTAGTAGTTCCCCCACTAATACCAACTTACCAGAATGCCATGCTGGCTGCTTAGCGTCAACCTTCAGCTATTACAGTTGTTTCTCGCAAAGTGGATCATCTGTATCAGGCTCCTCTGGACCACCCCTTTCTGTTTAGTATTCCAAAATATCACTTTTGCTCAACGTATGTCTGAGTTCCATGCCCTCATGTAGGGAACCTTACTTGATTTTCCACAAGGATAGGGTGGTCCTTCGTACCAACCCTTCTTTCCTTCCTTCCTAAAGTAGTCTTCAAACATACTTTAAATCAGTCCTTGGAGCTTCTGGTCTACTATCCAGACTACTCCAGTCAGGGTGAACATCTCCTACATACTTTAGCTGTCCACCATATATTGCGCTACTGTACTAGTCGGACACAGTTGATTAGAAAGACGTCTCAACTGTTCGTCTCCTTTGCCCTGGGACATGAGGGCCTCCCAGTTGCGACACATACTCTTTCATCCTGGTTGGCGCATTGTATTACATTTTGTCACAAAATATACAAGAAGCCTTTACCTGGACCTGTCCCAAGCCCACTCCACTAGAGCTATGACCATCACTGCAGCTTGCTTTAAAGGAGCCTCCATTTCAGATATCTGCAGTGCCGCTACCTAGTCCATGATCCATACATTCACAAGGCACTACAATCTGGATATTGCCTCATGACATAGGACGGCCTTCGGCTGTGCAGTCCTACAAAGTCTCCTCTCATAGCTGTCCTCCCACTTGGGCACTACTGCTTGGGATTCATCCCAAAAGTATTACCTACTGCAAGAGACTACTCCGTGTAAGATAGTACAATTACGTAAAAACTTACCGTAACAGTAGATCTTTGAGGAGTGTCTCTTGCAGTAGGTTTGTTCCCACCCTCCATCCCCCTCCTTCTCTAAGACAGCAAGTTCTGGTCCAGTGACTAGGGTTGGGACCTCTCTTGGTACCTCGGCTTCCCCTCGATCGTCGCTTTGCGAGTTGAATCCGGCAGGGGAACTGAGGATACAAGAGACCACCCTCACTTATATAGGCAACAAGAAGCTGATGTCATTTGTGGGCTGCCCCTGGTGAAAAACTGCTAGAAGAGCTGCCATGCACCACAGTGCTGGATACCCCAAAGTATTACCTACTGCAAGAGACACTCCTCAAAGATCTACTGTTACGGTAAGTTTTTATGTAACTGTACTTTCTGGGAGTGGTGTATGATGTTCATCCGCACAAACCCACCTGACCTCCCCTGGCTTTGGCGCACACAGCTGCTTCTGCCGGGCAAAATCTGGTGTGATGAGGCGGAGCCAAGGGAGTTACCAAGCGGATGGGTGGGAGGAGCCAGCTTGAAGACAGTCCGGCCAGAATTAAAGGGAAAGGCAACTGCCAGAATGTGTGAATGAACATCATATACCACTCCTAGAACTACTGTTACAGGTGAATAGCCCAGTAATGAAAGTGAGCAGGAACGCACAGGAACTCAGTTCCTGTACCTTTTTTGCAACAGGAACTGAGTTTCTGTACTTCTTCCTACTGATATTTGAAATTAAATCCTTACAACAGTAACATAATGACAATTGCTTGGCCTATGATATGAGATCAGTGGATTCCATCACACAGTTTGACTTGCAGAACAATTTAATTTATTTTAGAAATACTTTGACATCTCTGATTGGGTGCACCAGTATCTATAAGGATGTGTCTGGAAACGGCCTCTCGAGTCCCAAGAGTTATCCTTCAGAGCAAGGATCTTAATTCTGCTTTTCATTTGTGCAAATGTTTGAGTTCCTGTACTTCTTGTTCACCACTTACACCACTGGAATAGCCTGTTTATTTTTCCTATACTTACTACATTTTTGTTTTTAGATTTCACCTACAGTCTATACCATACAGAATTTTTTTCTTGAAACTTTATGGGTGGAAGGAGTCTGTGCCAAGGTTTAGTAAAACAAATATATATATATATATATATATATATATATAATTTATTTATATATATAAGCATATACTCAGTAGGATTTTAAGGGTAACCCTCTGCCACGACCTGAAAACTCTGGTGTCACGAGCTTTTTGTTTTCGCACCACTTAGTGTTTTTCAGGTAGTGAGAACATTTTTTCGGTTGTGAAGGTTGCCATTTTTTTTTTACTAAAAACGTGGAAAATACTTCATATTGATGTTGTTTTAAAAAACAAACATCTGAACCTAGCTGAATGGGACCTGTTTAGCTAGATTTTTTTTTCTTTAATTAGGCCTAGAAATATGTTTTTGGGGTACCCCAAAATCCTTAGTGAGTGAAGCTGTGTTACACATCATGACTCGAGAATTCCCCTGTCTCGCACAAAGTAGTGCGACGGGAATTTTCGTCTCACAACCAAAATCATTGAAACTTACATGCTGCCTCCCCCTTCCAACTTAGCTAGTCCTCTCTCATCTTTCCTGATGCTGATTTTAATTAGTTTAGTATTCTCCTTCCCCCTCCCAGCTCAGCCAGCCCTCTTGCATCCTTCCGATACTGCTTTTAATTATTTTAGTATTTTCTGTCCCCCTCCCAGCTCAGCCAAGCCTCCCTTGTCCTTCCCATTTCTGGTTTATGGATTTTTCAGATGACAAGGGTGCCCATCCCTAGTACCGCGTTATAACGCTCTTCCACCCTCCAGATCACCCGACCCCTCCTTAAAAAAACATAGCTGGTGTCACTGGGGTGCCCACACCCGTTTCTGCTGAACAGTAAATGTGAATGGCCAATACCTAGTGTCTGGTCCAGTCCCTGCAAAATAGAAACCTGTCCCTCCTCTTTTTTTTGTTATTTAATTGGGGAGGTAGTATAGCGTAGTGGTAAAAAGTACTGAGCTGCAAAGCTGGAGAACTGGGTTTGAATACCACAGCCACCACTTGCATACTGTGTGACTTTGAGCAAGTCACTTGACTTCCGTGTGCTCGTAGGATGCATCTGGAAATAAGCCTTGGCTTAGTGTGTCCCTCCAGGCCAAAAATTGTAAATAAAAAAAATGACCCTGCAAAGAAGAAGATGGTCCCTTGCCAATCTCAGTCCCCCCCCACTTACCCCAGCCCTACCCCTCATTCAGCACCCACTCCTCACCCCCAACACCCTCACTCACCTAAACATAGTCCCATATCATAGATCCACTCTCCAGTCAGAAAGATGTCCTCCTCCTAGAACCATGACTGTGATAATGAGAAAATAGGCTACGTCCGGTTAATGTGGTTTCAGTGCATTTTGAACTTTTAGTAATAACTTAATTTTTAAATATTTTTCCACCTAATTTTCCACATGGCCTTTTTGTGACCCCACCACATGCACAAGCTAGGTGAATTTTTTTCAGATCTGGCCCAAAAGGTGATTTCGCATTTGCTCCATGTAGTCAACTTTTGGGCGGGATTTGAAAATGTTCACCTAGCTTGTTCATGCGGTGGGGTCCCAGAAAGGCCTTGTGGAAAATTTGGTGCAAAAATATGTCAAATTAACAAATTATGAGTGGACATTGTTATATTTCAGCGTTCACTGATAACTTTGCTGATTTTTCTATATTTCTCCACCAAGCTTTCTAAATGGCCTTTTTGGGAACCAGCCTCATGAACAAGGCAGATGATATTTTTCATGTATGTGCCAAAAGATGATTTTGCTGTCAGTCCACAAAATTACCTTTCAGGCTGGATTTGAAAAATTTCACCTACCAGGTTCATGACACATATTCATAAGAAGAGTATGTTCAAAATTTGAGGTCAAAATATTTAAAATCAAACAAAGAAAGTATGAATTACGTTGAAATTTTTCTACGCTCACTCATAACTCTATTTTTCAATATTTGTCACTCCAAACTTTCAACATAGCCATTTTTTCATACCACCTCATAAACGTGACAGATGTCATTTTTCAAATCCTGGCCGAAATTTATTTTCGCACTTGTGGCATGAAGTGACATTTTGGCCAGTATTCTATAAATCCCTCATGTCATGTTTATAGTGGGAAGTCATAAAACATCTGTGTTGAAAATATGAGATCAAAATAAAAAAAAATATATATTTTTTAGAAATGTCTGCAGTGCAACCCTTTGGCCCAGTGGGTACTGTTTTGGGATCATGTGCTGATTAGCTGAGTTTGGGGGAAGTTAAGTGAGCCAGCTGGATGGTCCAAGGCCAGAGGGACAATGCTGTTATGTGGCACCCCCCACCCCACCCCCAGCCTGGGAAGGGAAGGTGAAGATTTGCCTGCATGGGCCAAAGTACCATACAGTGAAGAGAACTCTTCTCTTGGCATAGTGCCTTGCACCTGTGACTAACAGAGGGACTTGTGCTTTGGCTGACAGATGAACTCTTTGACCAGCACATCTGTATCTGTAGCCGCATGGAGCCCTTCGCTTCCACAGCTCACCAGATGGCCCTCAAGGATTCATGACATCCGTTGCTGCACTTTTCGTGGCCTACTGACTCTTCCTGGGCCCTACACAGCTGCATCTGTTCAGGACCTGCGTAAATGAGGATATGATGTCACTGTCTCAAAAAGAAAGGAAAGTCATTGCAGAAATATTGGATTAATGCACCAGTCAGGGTCCAGCTTAATGCCACAAAAGTAGGGAAATGTGATCTTAAGGTTTCCAGCCCTAACTCCCCTGCTCCCCCAAGCAGCAAAATTAGAAGACCACACAGCAACCACAGAGAGCCATCAGCCAGGTAAGACAAACAAAATACAACTGTTTCCAGAGGACACAAATGTAGTAGCACTGATGCGCTACCTTCATGGATTTGAATTTGTAGCTACAGACGCACAGGCCCACCAGTCTGAAAACTAATAACCACTCCCTCCTAGACAGGGATCTCTCCTTCCATCCACATCAAATTGTAGTTGCTGGCACTCTCCCTGACATCCTTGTTAAACTGACCACCATATGGTATACTGTGTGTAGAAAATTCAACATGCCAGAGCCCCCCAAATTTATCTACATCTGCTCATTTAGGTCACTGGGTTTTCCTCTGTTCATGTTGACCTGCTCTGTACCGTTTGATCTCCCATTTTAGGAGCCACCAGCATTAACTCTTCCCTCCAATTCTACTGTAAATTCATGTTTCTCTGGAATTACCTGTCCCCATTAAAAATCCAGGGTCAGAGGCTCTTTCATCCCATGGATTTCAGCAGAGATGCTTGCCTCCGTCCATGCTGGAAAACATGCCTAGAAGGATCATAAGGCCACTGGCTCCCCTGCTGACCTGTTGAATTATCCGTCCCTTTGCAATGCCTGTACCAAAGCTACCAGATTTGTGAAGTCCGAATGCTTTCCATCCATGTTCCAGAATGATCTCCTCCATCCCTCTAAGTTCTGGAAGGTTATCCATATACTTTTCTCACCCCCGACCAAGTCCCCATCTGTCTCCAGTTATCAAGTTGGGAGACTCCCCCATCTCTGACCCTGTTGCCGCCTCCTCCTCCTTCAACTTCTTCCTCACCTGATGTGATCGATCCCTCATGTCCTCTTCTCTTCTTTCCCCTCTTCTCCCCTCTTTCCTCCTTCACCCCTCTACGCTCGTTCTCCTTCTTTTCTTTAACTCTTTATTCCTCACTCTTGTCCCTTCTACCCCTTAACCCTGCTAAAGGACTGAGCCCTGATGGTCCTGACAATAAACTCCTCCATCTCTCTGCTCGTGCTATTACTTTCCCTATCACTTCTGGCCTCAACCTCTCTTTCTTCATGGTGCTATACCACACATCTGGAAATCTGCAGTGGTCATTCCCTTCTCAAAGGGTGTGACCCCTACATTCTGAGGAATTATCAACCAGGCTCCCTTCTTCCCTCCCTGTCTATATTCCAGGAACACTTTGTCTTGTTGTCTCCCAACTCTCATGTTTTCTTGACTGTTACTAAGACATAACAAAGTATGGGAGCTATTTTCTCAATGTGCACCTGCATTGTTAAAAAAATACCTATATTTGAAATATGTTTTAAAGTTTTTGTTCAGTTTTTAGTCTAACAAAAAAACTTGGATAATAGTAATTATACAAGTCAGGGTGTGATATATCATGGAATATTTTGTCACGTTGGTGCACAAGTCACTTGGCCTGCAGCCTCTTGTCTCAGCTTACCCAAGGTGTGGCAGTATACCATGACATTACACACCCTGTTGTGAATTATTCCTTAATTATATGATGGGTATGAAAAATCTTGTAACCTGACGGGTCAGTTAAGGTCTTTTACCCATGGGTAAATCCTGCAATAGCCCATGGCTGAGGAAGGACAGTTATTTACAAAAAAGAAACACATTTTAAAGTATATTTTAGATGTTCCATTGTATAATCTTGATAAGGCACTCCAGGATGTGGAGAACTGGGGGATTATCCATTTCTTGTATGGTTAAGTCACTTGGCTGTGCCTTGTGACACCCGTATCAGACTTGGGTATGTACCTCAGTAACCCATGCCCTGTCATGCCTTATTGCTTAATTAGACTTCATCTTCTCTGTCTGTTTGCTTAGTCCTAATAATGAAATCCTCCTGCTTATGACATAAAAACATTTGATGTGGAAATGTTTATCATGTTATAAGTAGAGTTGTAGAATGTCCGGTGCAGACAAGCAGCCTGAGCAGTTGGAGTCCAGGGACATATCTTCGGGGACATCTCCCTGCACTTAGCAATACCTTTGGAACAGTAAGCCATCAGCATCAGGACCACTCAGACTTTTACAAGCTGGGGCCACCGATGTTGACACCACCCCTGTTTAACATGAGCATCCCTTTCTCTCCGCTGTTTGTTTTTTCAGCCATCAACCACTTGTTGTACCATGGTGAGAAACATCTCTTAATTTATTTCGCCCTTGGAAAGGCGGGCTCGCCTGTTTCTAAACAATGCCTGTCCAAATGTCTGGCATCTTATATTACTTTCTGTTATAAGAAGCACCGAAAGGAGCTTCCTGGTGTTGTTTGTGGTCACTCCACATGTGCCATGGCCACCTCTTTGACATGTTTTCTCAATGTTTCATCAGCTGATATATGCTGTGCTGCTACAAGGAGTTCTAGTCATACTTTCACTAAACATTCCAGTGTGGTTATCATGTCTAGAAGACATGCAGTCTTTGGCCTTGCTGTACTCCAGAGTCTTCAGTCACAGGGTCATATATCCCTGAAACTGTCTTATTCCCTGGGTACATTTTGCATTGCTTGGGAATCATTCAAAAGATTTGAGTCCATGGAGGGTCGTCAAAGAAGGCAGTGCAGTTACTTAATGTAACAGTAGATCTTTTAGAGACTGTCCTCCATTGAGCCTCAACATATCCTACCGCCTTCCCCCATATTCTCTCTGAATGACAAAGTGGCCGGCAGCTCTTCCTGCTGTCGTAAGTGGGGTTCTTTTTCTTGCCCTTATGACTTCATTTTTTCCAGTCCTTCACTTCTGCCGTGTGCCTGCTTCTGGTCTCCCAGTTCTTGGTGGTTGGATATCCTCTGAGCTTGTCTCTGGTGGGAAACTGAGGAGAGGATGATCCACTCATGTAGGGTTTTGTCAGCTTGGAGAGCTACAGCTAGTGAAAGTTTCTGACTTGTCCTGATGCTGATGGCTTTCAACTCCAAAAGTATGGCTCAATGGAAGAGCTTCTCTCGAAGATCTGCTGTACAGTAAGTAACTGTGCTTCATCCGGTTTCATGATAACATGCATAGTTGTAAATGTGGCAAACCAGAGAAAATATGATTGAAAATTTGAAATGTGTCTAAACAAAATGTTTTTTTCCCAAAGGGTTCTTGAACAGAAACAATTATACTTATCAGAATATAAATATTTAAATATTTTTAAAGTCAATGCAGATTAGGTAGGAAAATGGACAGACAAGCTTGACTATAAGTCTTTTTCTGCTGGTGACTTTATATGTTTCTAAATTATCCCAGCTGTTAGTTCTTTTAAATGGTATTCATTTTTCACCTAATTTACGTTACGATGGCAACATATTTAGTATTTTATGCTGAAAATAGGGGCTTTCACAGATGTGTCAGAGCAGCACGTGTGGTGACTGGCCATGGCCAACAGTTGGCAAACATAGTCAAACTAGTAGTACGATCAGCAGTGTTGTACTAGTTTGTCCTTTTTTTGCCAACCATTTTTGTGTTGCTGTCCATGAACATGAAAGCCCCTTTATTAAGGTAGTGTTCCTACAGGTTTTACATATGGTTATTTAAAGGGAAGGTCCCCTTAGCCTTTTATTCTGTTTACCTGTGTCGTTGAAGGCATGAACAATGATTGCCTCTACTGCTCCCTCCTAATTTCATTGCCTGTAATGCACCCTCCTAATTTCATCAGGATTGGAATGTAAATAAAGGTACTGAAATCTGGTGTGAAAACCTGCTTGACTCCATTGCAGAGGTCATGACCTGACTCATGTAAGGTATCCTGGAATTTTATGGTGTTTTAGTGCTAAAGCATGCAGTAGTTACATTGTATTAGTCTGTGCTTTTGCTGTCCTCTGCAGCCCCTGTGTTCTTGTCTTATGCTGGCCATAAAACTTTTCAGGGCATATTAAGTGCCCTACTGTTTTCAGTAGTCTAAATTGTGCCCGAGTTAGGAAAAACTGCTTTTAGAGACTACGGGGACTTCAGAAGACATGCCACAGAAGTGAATGAGGGTATAACTTCTGCTGGCTTGTGCAGGTATGCATCAACTTCCATGATGTATTGCATGAGTGGAGCCATGACCTTTGGAATGGAGACAAACGGGTTTTCAAACCAGGCAAAATAGAGTGAAGTAACCTCAATTATATTTAAATTAGGATGAAATTAGGGCAGTGCAAAAAAGGGAATCATTGTGTTCATGCCTAGAAATGGTAGCCCGTTAGCACAGCAACTGAATTTTGTCACTGCAATTAGGGTGCTGCAACAACGGTTCGAGTGACAGGGGCTGTCATCAAGGCACAGGTCAGGAAGCATAGGAAAACCAGGAGCAGTTGTAAAATTCACAACAAGCAATTTATTATTAACAGTAAAATAAAAAAAAATTGTTCGGTATAACTATTTACAAAGGCAGTATAAACAGAGAAAGTCCATTTGCGTTTCTTCTCAGTTTGGCAGAAAATAAAGAATACCAGCACTAGCTGCTCACATAAGTCCCATATATATATAATCCTTATGTTGTATATGGATAAAAACCGCTCAGAGATCCGTTCCATGAAAAAGGTGCTTTTCTTTATTTAAGGTGCAGAAAAAAAAATGCCAGTCTCCTCCGGCATAACCCCCTTCTCACTCTCTCACAGTTGAGTCTCCTGACGCTTTTTATGCCCTCTGGTGCTTAATCATAGGATAACAACGATGTCATAATGATATCTTTAAATGAGATCACTGAAAGTGACAGTACTTAATACATTAAGGTGCCTAGTGCAAGATTAAAAACACCCAGTTATCAATAAAAATATCCATTTATTCACCATAATTTACATAAACCTACTACAGTACACAAAAACAGAATGTGAGGAAAACTGGGAACAGTTGCGTTATTAAACTTATTCAGTTCATGATTTTCTATGGACGTGCTTTACCACATTTCGTGGAACAACCGGTAGTGTCCTTGGGATTCACAAGTTTTCCCTCAAGAATCCACTACTGTGTACCAAGTGTAGAAATGGGCAAACCATAGAGGCTGGAAAAAACATACAAAAATAAAGATAATTGAGTTAGGCTAGCAAAACCATGCTTCATTTAAACTTTTTAGCATTATTGTTGTAAACATCCTCTGTGTTACGTAAGAGACCTGTTTCAGAGTGCCTGCTTGTTTCTAACTTATTTTATCTAGTAAGCACTTAGTACCAAGTAATTTTGTCTTTTGGACATGACTGAAAAAAACAAACACAATCTAAAGTGTATTTTAACATATTGAACATTAAATACAGCATCTATTTTGCATAAAAAACTCAGTTCATGCTTGTTTCTAACCAGGTTATAGCCTGGTAAGCACATAGTTCACAGAAGATGTGTCTGGTGTACATGGTTTGGGGGGGGGGGGTGGTTATAACTGGTCTTATGATTTATTTTCTGAGAAATGGTTTCAACACAAGCCTCTCATTTAGACCTGGTCTTTCTTATCCTCCCATGTTGAAAATCCAAGATCGTTCTCATTTGAGGAGGACATTATCATAATTTCCCCTCCCCTGGGGCTTTTTATAGGCTTCTCAAGCCCCATAAAAGTGAAAATGTGCTCATTTTTATTCTCCACTGAGTTTATATGAACAGCAATGGCATTTCTTGGGTCATTATTTTCAATGGCTCTCAGAAGTTCCCCTAGCCTTTGTTTGAAATGCCTTTTTGTCTTCCCTATGTACTGTAAAAGGAGTCACAGGAACATTTAGCCAAATAGATCGCCCTTTCTGTGGCATGTGTAATCAATCCCCTTACTTTGACCTCTAGTTTGGTTTTAGGGTTTTTGAAGGTTTTGGTGTTGGCCACATTGTTACAGAATTTACAGTTTCCACACTTATGGCAACCATCTGGTTTCCTGGGGGGTCACATTCTAGGATTTTCTTTTCTCGGCTGTACAGAATGTACTAACTGGTCACTAAGGCTTTTCCCTTTGCTATGTACCATCCTAGGGGTGGTGCCCCTCAGTTCCTTTAAACCTTTATCCAAACCAACCAGGTGCAAATGTCTTTCTATAATTTCGCCAGTCTCCTTGGACTGTGCACTGTATGTAGAAACAAAGTTAATTCTCAGGTCCCCCTTCTCCCTGTGTTTAGTTTTCATCTTTGTGACCTCTGACTACTGTCAACCTCTGTTCTGGCATTGTTTATGACTTGTTCTGGATATCCCGTTGCTTGCAGCCTGTCTTCCAGTTCCTTGGACCTAGCTTCGTAAGGTGACTGGTCACTGCAGTTCCTTTTAATTCTTATGAACTGGCCCTTAGGTATCTCTTAGATACTGTGATATGGGTGGCTGCTCTGTGCTTGGAGGAGTATGTTCCTGCCTGTGGGTTTCCTATACAGGGCTGTCCTAACCCCACCTGTGCCATCTTTTAATATTATTAAATCCAGAAAGTTTATTTGGTTCTTGCTAAAGGAAACAGAGAATCTAAGGTTTTGGTTTCCTTTTTTTTCCCAAATACCTCACAAATGCTAAAGGTTCTTCCTCCATTCCTTTCCAGATAATGAATCCATCAATAAACCTTCTATAAAGATCTATTTTAGGCAAGAATGGGTTGTTCTCTGGTGACCTCACTGTCTCCTCCTCCCATCTGCCCAGGTAGATATTAGCAAGATTTGGTGCTAGACTTGCCCCTATAGCTGTTCCCTTCTTCTGGACAAACTGTCCATATAGAAACAAGCATTTGTCAATGCCGAACGTTCGCTTGCAGGTATTTGCATTGGTGTTTGGCATTTATGCAGCCCCCCCCCCCCAGAGTTGTATCCATGTCCCTGTAGCATCCATATCCCAACAGAGTACCTCTCTGCAACTCCTCTTGCATTGGATTAACATTTCACCCTCAAGCTTCTTAAGTGTCTGTCTTAGGAACCCTAACACCCTGGTGTGCTCAAGGCACGAGCCTGTGTGTAATCTGCACAACCAAGCGCTTGTAACACAGTCATTCAGTGGAATTATTTCATCAAATTTTAACATAGCAGTTTGTCACCTCTGGTCATGAACACTGTCACAGTGATTTTCTTACTGTGCACCGAACACTGATTTCCCACAGCAATCGCGCTGTTCTGCGCTGGAAGTGTGAAAACACATTTTAGCCAGGATGTACAAAATGACAGCTGTACTGTTCATAAGGAGGTGTGGGAAAATGCAAATGTTGAAATTCTGGAATGATGAAAATGTTACAGATTCTCAAAGTTATTAGTGTGCATGGAAAGTGCACAATGTACGCTCGAAACACAGCCATTTTATGGACTTTTGCCACCAAATTTTCAACATAGGCATTTTAGGACCTCTGCTTATGAAAAGTATCACTGTGATTGTCTTACTCTGTAGCGAACACTGATTTCCAACTGCGACAGCACTATTTTGTGCCAGAAGCGCGAAAACACGTTTCGGGCAGTATGTGAAAATAATAGTTGCACTGTTCATAAGGAGGTGTGGAAATATTCCTATGTTGAAATTCTGGAATGAAAATATTACAAATTCGTGAACTTACAAGTGTGCATGGAAACTGCAACGCACGCTAGTAAAACAGTGATTTTTTTTTTTTAGAATATTTTCACCAAATTTGCAACATAAGCTTTTTGAGAGCCCACCTCTTGAACACCAACACTGTCGTTTCGTTAATCGGTTCCAAAAGGTGATTCCGCGCAGTGACCGTGAAATCACCTTTCGGGACCAAATAACGCCATGACATTGAATTCACGAGGAGGGGACACAATAACCCCATGTTGAAAATTTGGTGCCAAAATTCCCAAAAATGGCCGAGATATGCACCAAAGTTGAAAAAAACTATTTATGCCATTATACAGCTAACCGGCATTTCTTCAGTTCACAGTCGGCTTTGAAAAGTGCAGACGTGTTCCCAGTCCACTGAAGATCATCGCGTTGGGCTCTGGAGGTAAGTATGGGGATGGGGTGTGGGGAGGTGGGTGCGCGGAGGGTGGACAAATGTCATGGGGGCTAAGGACTCACAGAGGGACCGCTTCTTTTGTTTCAGGATTAAAAGAAGAAAGTGGAGACTTTTGTCATGCTGGGGTGGGCTCCCAGCATGCCACCTAGGTGAGGTGTGTATTTGGGAGGTGAGAGCAAGAGGGTGGGCACGGGTTGGCGGGTGGGGGCAGGGGACAAAAAGGGCTGCTGGCATGCTGGGGTGGGCTCCCAGTGTGCCACCCTACGTGTTGCTGGGGAGGGGGACTGGAGCGGGGACTGTGCACCTCACACGCCATACAGTGTGTGTGCGGTGGGGGCTCCAGCGTGTCAACTGGTTGGTTTTATTTTGAGGGGGCTGCAGCCGACGGGGATTGGGGCACCTAGCTGGGCCTCACAGTGTGCTGAGGGGTGCAAGGAGCTGAGGGGATTGGGCACCCTCGACACACAAGAGCGGAGACGGGAGAACAGGGAGGGGGGAGGACATTAGCAGAGGGAGGAAGGGAGGCTTTGATGCCGACGTGCAAGACAGCAGTTACGACTGACACTTTATGCTAATTGTATATACGCTACCACCGCTGATTGCAGCGGACATTTTCTTAGAACTGAAGACCAACACAGCCGAACTGCTGTCATACACAGCTCGGCATGTATTGGTCTCCTTAGGGTCATGCCTGCTACACTGAGCACTGCATTGGGGAGGAGGGTCACACACCTCCAAAAGGCATAGTATTGCAAGACGTTCCTTGCGCATGCGTGCAAGCGAACGTAAAAAGTGTTATATTTCAACACAAACTCAGTGAGATTCAGTAGGAATTCTGTGGGGGG
This sequence comes from Neoceratodus forsteri, assembly GCA_016271365.2. NCBI lineage: Eukaryota > Metazoa > Chordata > Ceratodontiformes > Ceratodontidae > Neoceratodus > Neoceratodus forsteri. The sequence goes on along the minus strand of CM028132.1, from coordinate 199,086,272 downwards.
ATTCTTATTCACCCTTTATCCAAATAATATTTCAGTGCCTCCAACCCATCGACATGGGGAATATTAGAGTACAAGGTTTAGTATCTAGTGTCACAAGCATGCTATTATGATGTATTTCTAGGTCATCCAATACATTAAATATATCCCCCTGTATCCTTTATGTATGATGGTATTTGTTTAGCCACATCACTGATGTGGAAATCCACCAGTTTGGATAGGGGCTCAGTCAGGGAGTCATTTCCAGATACGATGGGGCACCCTGGTGGGTTAACCAGGCACTTGTGTACCTTAGGGAGGCAATAGAAACATGCCCTTACCAGATTATCTACTTTAAGAAATGCCAGGGTTTCCTCTGGTACCCTCCCCTTTTCACTGACTTCAAGTATGTATGCATCAGTTTCTGTCTTGAACTGTAATGTTGGGTCCCTACTGGCCTCTAAATACATTTTATTATTCAATTGTCTGCACACTTCTTGGTCATACATTTCATTTTCCATAATTACTACAGATCCCCCCCTTGTCAGCAGGTTTAATAGTAATATTAGTGTTTGAGCTCAGTTTTTCTAAAGCATTTCTTTCCATTGTGCTCAAGTTCTGATAATACCTTTTATTCTGACTGATTTCTCTAAGATCTGCAGATCTCTTTCACAGCTTTTTTGAAAGATTTGCAGAGCTGCTGATAGAGGTGGACAGAATACTGACCTCTGTTTAAATGTCTCATTGTAGTTTAAACTTGCAGATGGAACACTAATTTCGGTGATATCATTGACTTACCCCCCAGTTTGTGCCATCTCATGATCATCCTCATTCTGTCTTATAAAGAACAATTTAAGTCCTAGGTCCCTGACAAATTTGTTACAGTCCACAATAGTTTCAAATAAATTAAACCTTCGGGATGGCACAAACAAGAGGCCTCTGTTGAGAACAGAAAGTTCCATTTCTGATATGTCGTACTTCCGAGAGGTTAATTACATTTTCTGTTGGTAATTGTTCCTGGGGTGTCCTCACTGATTCCATTTCCCCCTCACTCTGCCCCTTCCACTGCCTCTTCCTCCTCCTGCCCCCCCCCCCAATCCAGTTTTTGTGGGCTGTGTGAAATTGAGTCACTGGCTTCTTCTGGGTCCTTCGGTGGGTAGTATATGGCGACTGTGCCTGGTTCGTCTGTGGCTCCTCTTCTCCCAAGTAAATATTGTCCGAGCTGTTGATATCTTGTTCCTGTCTCCTCTGGTCTGGCCCCATTGGTGTTCTCAAAATCGCTTTATACCTGAATTACCCTCAACAAAGTTTCCTGGTCCCTTACTCCAGTCGAATATGGTTCCATTTTTGTAATCATTACTGTCCCTTTCGAATTTGGTCTGTTTTATTTCTTGTATTTTTTTTGTCATGCCTTAGTAAGTTGTTTTTAAATGTTTCTTGTAACTCTTCATAGAGTGGGTGGTCTGTGTATTCCAGTAATGCAGCTTCCCTTTTCTTAATTTTTATTTCGGCCTCTTTTTGTATTTCTTAATTTTCTTTTAGGATAAGTTCTATGTATCCTTTGCTAGACTTGCTACTTTTTTTCTGCTAGTTATCTAGGAATCCCTCTCTCTGTAGACCAAATGTTTTTTTTTAAGATTGTTAGGCCGCGGGGTACTCTCTCAACTTCCAGGTACGCACGTAGAGAGATCCGTATGATATCACTAATAACAGTACAGTAAAATTGTTCAGTGTAACTATTTACAAAGGCAGTATAAACAGATAAAGTCCATCTGGGTTTCTTCTCAATTTCCAATCTCAGTCTCTGTGTCTCTCTCTCTTGCAAGCAATTGCAGCTCTGTTTTTATAAGTGTTTGCAACCCCCAGACAAGAGACAGAAAAGGAGAGAATAGAACAGATCCTTGCATTTAAACTCTTTCTCCAGAACAACTGGGACAAGGCCCTATTTAATCCTCTCACGGGGTGATCTTGATTTTAGATCGCCCCTCACTGTTGTCCCTCTTTGCACCCACACAGTTTCTACCCCCTCTGGGGCAGAGGAGGTTATATTTAGTTTGGGGGAGGGGGGAGAACGACCGTATCCCGGGAGGGCGCTTTGGCATTGTAACTCCCAGGAGACTAAATGCCTGGCGCTGTAATGCCAAGTGGCATTTTCCCCGTGCTATAATCGTCATCGGAATGGGTGAAACCCCTAGAAACTACACTGGTATACAGAAAATAGGTTGCGAGGACTTTCCCATTAAAATGTAGTAGTAGTAGTAATATGACAGAATGACAAAGTAGATTGGCATCCTACCTCAACACAAAATATTAAAGTTTTTACAATTAAAACCAAAAAGTTTCTTTAAAATGACATACCAAATATAGAGAATAATTAACCCCAGGTTTAACAAACTGTTTCTGACGTTGAGTGAGTGTCATGTAGCACAAGAATGAAGCTCGAGTGCTGTACAAGGTGTCACAGTACCCAGGGCTGTCTGAGACAGCCTGTTCTTCACAGGTTGTAGGTTGCTAAATTTTTTTTTTTTTTTTCAGTAAAAGATATCTTGTTTCACAACTCATAAATCAAATTACACAGGCACCAGAGTGCAGTGAGAGGGCAGTAAGGGACACATTTTTTAAAAGCATTTCACCATTTTGTTCTAGTGTCCTTTTGCTACTGCCAGTCATTCAGCTGCCCACACTCCGGCTCAACGTTCCAAGTTGTTTTTCACATTTCTACATGAAGAACAACTTTTAGAGGACACCAGTGAAACAAGAAAATCATTTATGGTATAAGGTGCAGTGATTCAAAATTCTGTTATCCGACTATGAATCTAAGTCATGCTTAGATATTCGAAAGTGTCTCACTTGTGTCTGAACTTTTTGCCATAATATTTACATAAGGAAATATGTTGTCATTTCTTTATTTAATTTTCAATTAGGTGAGACAGGTCAGACCTCAGATATCGGTTCATTTTCTTGACTTAATGATTTTTTTTTAATTTAGGTATCAATGTTTTTTGCAGCTTAAACAAGACATCCTTACTGGAAGGTAAGCTTGGCTTGTGATTAAATGATCATAAGCAACTTATTTTTTTTGTGGTGTGTATTGCAACATTTGGGTCAATAGTAAAGTAGTTTGGGTTTTAACGTTTTAGTATAGTACACAAACTGTAGAGTGACAGCCATTCTGCAACAGAACATGTATCACATTTTCTTGCAAGGGTTTGAAAGCTTGCATCTCTTTTTCCCATGAATCTGTTTATTAGATTTTCACAAAACATTGCAATCAGATATATCACAAATTGTAGCAGCTCATCAGGTAAGAGAGATTCTGGAATTGGTATGTGCCACCAAAAGCAATTATGCCGTAATTACAGCACACTGTACTAAATTTTAGTTAACTTCAGTTTTGTCAAGTACTGTAAGTTACACTTTCGATGTACTGTAATTGGGGAGTTACAGCTACTGGGTAATTATGTCATCCTACTAGGGAGGCTCACAAGCAAAGTTGTTTGAACATAGAAACAGAGAAAATGATGGCAGATAAAGTCCTGGTGGCCCAATCTGCCCAAACCTGTCATATTTTGGAAGCTATGCCCCTAATAGTCCTTTTTGCTCCCCCATCTGCCCCTTGCACACCATTACTATGTGCCATTCTATCCCCTTTAGAACCCTTTCACTGCTTCAGCCCCAGTGACTTCTTGAGGGTGTTTTATGCTGTCACCGCTCTTTCTGTAAAGAAGTACTTCCTTCTGTATTTCTTGAACTTACCTCCCACTAGTTTCAGGGAGTTACTTCAGGTTACCCGTATTACAGCCCATTGCAAACCTCTTGTTACTGCCTACCTTGTTTATTCTGTGGAGGTAATTGGAACGTTTCAATCATATTGCCCCTCTTTCTCCTGTCCTGAAGCATGTACTGCACGTGTTGAGATCCTTCAGTTGTTCCTTGTAGGATCTAGAGTTAATATAAGCATTGATCTTTTGTTTGCTGGTACCTCTGTCCTCTCTGGTCTATGTACTGTCACAGAGGACTATATTAGACCCAGGATACATCTGACAGATTGCTAAAGCTCTAACATGCACTGCAGGCTGTTGAATCTCCCACTGCTGCCTTTTGCTCTGATGTCAGCTGCAGAGGAAAGGGAACTGGAGCATCAAAAAGAAAGTAGGGAAGGAGGGAGGGGAAAAAGGTGAGCAACAAGCAGAGTGGAAGCAAAATCTGGAAGGCCACATATGTGAATGCAAGAAGTCTAGGAAACAAGATTCCAGACCTAGTGGCCATTATGGCAGGGGCCAGCCTGAGTATTGTGCCCATTAGTCATGGTGCACTGAAAACCATGACTGGGACATGGCCATAACAGGATATCCTCTGTTCATGAAGGACCAAGTTGGAAGGAAAGGGGGGAGGTGTGCTGCTTTATGTGAGGGAAAACATACAAGCAATGGAGACACAAGGAATACGGGGGAGACGAAGGTAACTGTGGGTCACCCTGGAGATGGGGAGTGGAGCAACTATTTTCACTGGAGTGATCTACAGACCTCCAGCACAGTAGGAGGAGGAGGAATTAAATAAGGTACTGGTGAGAACCCTTGGCAAGATGGCTGAAAAGGGAGAGGTGCTGCTGGCTGGGTACTTCAACCTGCCAGATGTAGATTGGTGTATCCCAGCATCAGCTAGAAGCAGATACACCGTGGGCCCTTTTTTTTTTTTTGTGGCTGCCAGCCACCCGAGATCTGCCCAGTCACGGACCCTTGCTCCCACTTCCAGATCGGGTGCACCCATACCTTGGGACCATGGAACCGACCCCTCCAGCGGCTCCGCGGGCAATGGGATAGAACTAGGCAGGGCCACCCTGGAAGCTGATTGGAGCCAAGGGCTGGCATCATGAAGGCAGCCGGCAGCTCTGTATTTTTTTCTAATATAATATATGCCCTCTGAGGAGCCAGACATGCATTGACGTCAGTGCACTAACGTGCAGATGTCCACCGGCTCCTCCCCCCTGTGAATGCCCATACCCTGCCGAACACTGTCTCCACTAGGTAGCACTGCAGCGCGGCGCATATCCCTCACCCACCCCGAAGGAAGGAGAGCTGTTGGAGGATGCTCAATCCTTCCTTCCCCCTGCCAGCTCTCGGCAGCCGGAGTCCGTTCCCAAACCCTGATCGCCGGCACAGTGCAAGTTATGGCATCCAGCGCCTCAACCTTCAGTGACACCGGGCCAGCACGCATGGGCTCTTTTGTAGGGGTATTCCTCAGGAAGAACAGTGAACCCACCTGTGGTGGGGCAGTACTGAACGTGGTACTGACTAACAGAAACCAGTATGGCAGATGTCAAGGTGGGAGGCCACCTGGGCACCAGTGATCACATAGTAGTTCAACATAAGGACCATAGCCGTTGCCGGGGGGGTTCGTATGGTTCGAAAGAACCCCCCTTTTGAAATACCCCACATTTTTTCATTATTTGTAAAATTTTTTTCAATATTTCCGTTTATTTTGTGACTGCCACAGAGTGCATTTGCACACATGATGAACCCCAGCACTTTCTCTCTGCATGCGTCCCCCCTCCTCATCTGCTGTTAATCAGTTTCCTTAGTGCCAGTAAGATGACTGGAGCTGCTTTTTGAGTCCTTCTCAGCACTGTCCCCCTATGGCTGGCTGGCCAATTGCAGCTCATGTCAGCATCATGAATGTGACCGGAATACACCACGGCTGCTGGCCATAATTCACACTGTCAGCTGGCACTCAAGGAAGATAGAGCATGGCAGCAGGCTCAGAGACGACATCTCCAGGAGCGCAAAAAAAAAGCAGAGGACCTAGACTTATAATATTACCAGTCATTTTGCTAGCCATAATTGCCAAAGATGTGTCCCTTATTAACTGTATATCAAGGGATAGGCTGTGCAGAACTGGACAAAGGAGCTTTTCAGGTGGGTGGGCTGACGATTTAGAAATAAATTACTTAAATCCTCCTCTATACAAAATTCAAAGTTGTCATGTTTCATATACCTGTTTTAACTTTTCATAAATTAAGCAAAAGAGGTACACAGTGGAAAGGCAATGCAAGTGTTTGGAAGGGTCTGGCTGGGATCTACACTGCTGCCACACTAATTGTGCTGTTCAGAGAGGTTTTCACTGTGGTCCCATTTTTACTGACATTCAGTTCCACTTTTGTCTGTGCTATCTGTGCCAGACACAGTTAAAACAAATATGTTGTGATAAGCATTTTCTTCAGATGATCTCATGTGTCAATAGAATTACATTTGTTGCTACAGTTCAGTGTTATGATCATACCCATTATACTTTTGGAAGTATGGTGGGGGTGGTAGGGTGGGCATTTAGGAGATGGTAACTTTGCACTGGGAACCCCGCCACTGTCAAATTACTTTTCCCCTCACTCCCATTGTCATGCCTACCACATTGGAGAATGGAGTGGGGGCAACAAGTGTAGTACCCAATACTGAACTAAGAATTATGTTACAGATTTTTTTTCAGGCAGGGTGCTTGGTATAGAAACATAGACAGTGATGGCAGAAAAAGACAGAGTTCCATCCAGTCTGCCCAAGTTCCCTATAATCCCTGGAACGTACCATTTCTCCAGGGTACTAACCCTCCCCATCCTCTCTCGATTCTCCACCTTCTTCCTGTTGCCCCTGGTAACCATTATTCCCTTCATTATGTCCCAGCCCTGCTTGCATCCTCTGATTGTTTTTGCACCCACCAATTCAGCTGACAGACTCTTCCAAAGTTCCACCACCCTTTCCATAAAGCAGTACTTCCTCACATCTCTCCAGAGCATACCTCCTGTCAATTTCCATTTGTGTCCATGTGACCATGAATTGTTACTCAGGCTAAATAGTACCCCGCAGTTCACTTTAATTCCTTTAAGGAACGTGAAGGTCCCTATCACATCTCCCCTCTCCCTTCTGGTCTCCAATGAGTACATATTTAGTGCCTTCAGGCGCTCCTCATAGGATCTGCCCTGCTGGCCCTGAATCATTTTAGTTACTCTGTGCTGCATTGTCTCCAGTTTATCCTTATTCTTTCTGAGGTGAGGACTCCAGAACTGGGCACAGTAATCTAGGTGAGACCACACCAGGGATCTGTAGAGGGGAAGTATTATCTCCTTTCATCTGCTATCAATACTCCTACCAATACATCCCAGCATCCTGCTAGCCTTGCTATAGTCCATGTTGTACTGACTCTATTGCTTAAATGGTATATTGAGTTGGGGAGGGTGGGGGTTACAGCAAGGGGTAGAGGGAGCTCAGATATGAGTTATATAGGCTTAAAAGACGCCACAAAAGTGCACCACAGAGCATACCATAGCCCATAGTTTCTGGGGGACATACTATATCTGAGACAATGCCTTAGGTATATTACAGTAGCAGCATCTTGCTACTTTCTGGTACTGAATACATACATGTATTCACCCTGCAGCCAGACAGATAATAACTTTGCTTAGAGCAAGGGGTGTAGGAGGTCTCAGATATGACTTCATTAGCTTCAAAATAAGCCCTAAATTCACCACATGGCTTCTGGGGTCCTGGCGGCCCTAAGACCCACAACTTTTTTTAAAGGTTGCAGACTGCATAAAAAGAATCCCCCTTGTGAAAATCCTGGCAGTGGCTCTGAGGATGGCTGTGGAATTGAACTACACAAGGTCAAGGATTCTGGATTTCAGGAGGGCAGATTTTATAAAGATGGCTGAATGCCTCATGGATGATCTGGGTGGGGTGGAGGAACAGTGGGCAAAGATATGAAGCAGCATAGTAAAAGCAACAAACCTCCGCATAAAACAAGTGAGCAAAAGCAAGAGGAAAAAGAGACCGCTGTGGTTGTCGAAAGAAGTGGTTGAAAAGGTAAAGGCTAAAAAGGTAGCATTCAGACAGTATAATGAGATGCAGAGGAAGAAGGATAGGGAGGTGCATCATGGGAAACAGAGGGAAGCAGTAAGGAGCACAATGGTGCAAACTGAAGAGAGACTAGCCCAGGAGGTAACAAAAGGGGCAAGATATTGTTTAGTTACTGTACTCCCTCTCTATAAAGAATCCCTGTGTAACAAACTCCCTTTTATAATGAACACCTTTGATGTCCCCCATTGTTGACTAAGTAAGCATATTAACACCTACCTATAGTGAACACCTCAGCAGGTTCCGGAGGTGCTCACTATAGAGAGGGAGCGCTGTATGTAAATGAAAAGAGGAAGACCAGGGATGGAATTGTAAGGTTAAAAAGGAAAGGGGGGAACCAGGAAAAGGCAGACATAACAAATACTTATGTTAAGTGTTCACAGAGGAAGGAGAAGGGAAGGAGCCACAAAAAAAGTAGCAGAAGCTTTGGAGGGTCGGAGATGGACACTGTTCCTTTTTTGGAGGCGAGTCCTGCAGGGACTCGCTAATCTGAATGTGGACAAAGCAATAGGGCCAGATGGAGTGCATCCAAGGGTATTGAGGGAGTTTAGGGAAATACTGGCTGCACCTCTGACAGTTCTGTTTAACAGCTCACTGGAAACATGAGGGGACTAGAGGAGGGCGGATATAGTCCCACTACACAAAAGTGGTAGCAGAGAGGAAGCTGGCAATTATAGGTCAGTCAGTCAGTCTGCCATAATTGGTGGAATGTTAATGGAATCACTGCTAAAGAAAGGATTGTGGAATATTTGAACCCAGTTTGTTGCAAGACCTGTAACAGCATGGCTTCACAGTGGGGAGGTCATGTTGAATGACTCTGATAGATTTCTTTGACTGGGTGACAGACGATTTAGATGAGGGTAGAGCAGTGGACCTGGCTTACCTAGATTTCAGTAAAGCTTTTGACAGCTTTCCAGGTAGGAGACCAGTAAGCAAGCTGGGTAGCTTAGGAGTGGGTCCAAAGGTGGCAAGCTTGGTAAGAAACTGGTTAGCGAACAGAGGGTGGTGGCAACTAGAGTTCACTCTGTGAAATGGAGGGTGACCAGTAGGGTGCCTCAGGGATCAATGTTGGGACCAGTACTCTTTAATGTCTTTGTAAGTGACATTGCAGAAGAGCTGAAAGGGAAGGTCTCCCTCTTTACAGATGAGACTAAAATCTGCAGTAGGATGGACACTCCAGGGGACTATAAAGGATGAGCAGATAGACCTGAGAAAACTAGAGGAGTGATCAAGGGTATGTCAGCAGGGTTTCAATGAGAGTAAGTGTGAAATATTGCATGTAGCGCACAGAAACTCGGGTGGAGTACAAATGGGTGGAGTGGTATTGATGACCACCAGGTAGGAAAGAGACCTGGGGGTAATCATGTCCGATGACTTAAAGATGGCCAGGCAGTGCAACAAGGCAGTTGGGAGGGCTAATGGGGTGCTGGATTACATAGGGAGAGGTATCACCAGCAGGGAGAGGGAGGTGGTGTTGCCTCTGTACCTCCGCATAGATATCTGGTAAGACCCCACCTAGAGTACTGTGTCCCGTTCTGGGTACTGCATCTTTGGAAGGACATAGAGTGGAGGCGGTCCAGAGGAGGGCAACTAAAATGGTGCAGGGTCTGCATTAAAAGTCCTATGAGGGGAAACTAAAGGACCTCAGTATGTACACCCTAGAACACAGGAAGAGGAGATGTGATGGAGACCTTTAAATACCTCACAATGGTAAATAAGGTACAGGAGGGAAGTATTTTTCAGAAGAAAAGATGCTCAGGAACAAGGGGACTTGCTGTGAAGCTGGTGGGGTTGTCGATGCAGGAAAGATGTGAGGAAGTGTTTCTTCACAGAAAGAATAGTAGATTCCTGGAACAGCCTTCCAGTGGAGGTGGTGGGGGTGAAAACAGTGGTGTGGAGTTCAAGAATGCGTGGGGTAAGCTCAAGGAAATCATGGTAGAAAGGAAGGGGGGGAGGGAGAAAGAACTGTAGATCAGGTACTGTCTGCGGTAGGGAAAAATGGGCAGATTGGATGGGCCAAGTGGTTCTTATCTGTCATCAAATTCTATGTCAAATATGTTTCAGGGGATTCAAGGATTTGTAGTAACAGAAAATGTCAGCCTAGAACTAAGCAACATTAGTCTGATACTGTTTTGTAGTATGGTAAGTAAACCAAAATGTTTCTGCACGCAACATGTGCATTGGGACAGACCCACAGTTTAGTGTAAGGCCCTTTGTGCTGACTATTCTCCTTTAATGAACCTGCTTACTACCCTCTCCACTCTTTCAATTTCTGCCTTCAAATACAGGGCCCAGAAGTGTGATGTGTAGTAATCCAGATATTGTCTAATGCGTGTTCTATTCATACCCCCCCCCCCGGCAATATAGTCCTGTTTCTGCTAATAATGGTACAATGTTACAGCGTATACTGTTAACCCTAGTCACTAGTGCCTCACATTGCTTGGTATGTCTCAAATACTTTCATAAAAGGTCTTTCAACTACTGAACAAATTCTAGAAACTTAATTGGTTAAAAAGCATCACCTGACTGTGCATTAACTCCCCAGATATGCACACGTTATTACTAGCCTAAATTAATCTACCTAGAGCAACAGCTTAAATTCAGAATTTTCTGGAATCCTAGCCCAGCCTGGTGGTGCTGAGGGTTGAGGTGCTGGACACCACACTGGCGACCCATGTTCAGGAACGAGCATGGGCCGTCTGGGTTGGCAATGGAGGGAGAGGATCAAATGTTCGAAAAACAGCTTTCCTCTCCCAGGGGAGGGAGGCATGGTTCTCCTGCCGCATGATTGCCCCAGGTGGAGGCCTGAGGACAGGATGGGGTGGGGGTGCCAACAGAAGGGTGGGTGCTGAGGGACACCGCAACGTGCGTACACCTCCACATACGCAAATTGATGTGTCGTGATCCCAGAAATGGGGAGGGAATAAAATGGAAATCCCTTGTGGCAGCCGGATAACGACCGACCCTCCTCAGGCTCTGCACCAGTGGCTGGGTGACCACCGTACAGCCACTGTGGCCTAAGGTAAAACCCCTGGAGGAACTGGGTAACAAGGCTGCGGTGGGGAGAACGGTAGTATAAATTACAAATGAAGGAGAAAAAAAAATAATTTTCTGGAATCCTAGCAACTTTATTGGTCAAGACCCATCATTTGACCATTAATTCCCAGTAAATGCATGGTTTGTCACCAACCTGGCATAATCTGCCTAGCAGCAGCCTAACTTCGCACAAATGAAACCTTTTTCCATTTTTTCCCCCATTTTATAAGTGCATTAACCCATGTCAGGGCGCACGTTTCTTGAGAATTAATGCACTTTCCAGCTGCATTGAAAGGCACTTAGCTGTTGGCCTCATGCCTTCCTATACACCTGGGGTGTGCATTAATTTTGTAGAAATGCATGCCCTGTCATGGGTTATTGCTTGCACCTACTGTTAACACTAAAATCTCATTCAGCGTCTCTTATTTGAATTGCTCTGCTATCTAGATAGTTATTCCTAGGTTACTAAACACCATCTGTAACGCTGTGCACTTAGTAACGTTGGATTTACCCCCAGGATTCCACTCATTATTTTAATTTCTTCAGATCTCTTCAGATTGTACTACTGTTTAAGGTATTTGCTCAACCACTAAATTTGGTATCATACTCTATGAGCCAGTACTATGTTCCTTCATCCGTGTCCATCAAGTATACTTGAAACAAGATTGGGCCTAGAACAGCCCCATGTGGAACCCTGCTAGTTTCCTTACATATGCTCTCTAAACCTGCACCCTAGCCTCCTGGTGCTCTTCTCAGAAGGGTAAAAGCCATCTCACCTGAACAGTCTTCTGTCTATCCATGGGTGCCCCACTCCCCCATGGTACCTCACTCCTCTTCCAGGACCACTCGCTCAGTCATGTGTTGAAGTGAATTATCAGAACACTTCTCTTCCATATTCTAAACTGGCAGGGCCTCAGAAAAAGTAATTGAGGCTGCTGCCTGTTTGAGCTTTTTCTCTGCAGGCCTGTTCGCTGGTCTCCAGGTGGGCAATGATGTCGAGGTCACATTTCCTTCCCACCCCTGACTGTCCTCTTTACCCTACTTTGCGTCTGCCCTAACCTGCTAATGGATTCACTGGACCACACGCAGGCAGTTTCCACCACCTTCCATGAAAATGGTCACACCCATGACCTTGTCTTGTCCCATGGGAATATCATTAGTGATGTCAAAGTGGATCCAGTGTTGTGGTTGGATCACGGTGCCATTCCTTTCTGGGCTCCCTGGAGAATCCCCCCCCCCCCATCAAAATGGTCTGGTATGGCCCATTACATAATATGGACATAGATACACTTGTGGGTGTAGTGGACATCTCAAGCATGGTTGCAGCATACTGTGAAGATACAGTGCAGGCTGGCAGTGGCTATAATTTGGCCATTTCAGCAGCACTGGACTCCGTTGCACCAGTTGGTGTCTGCTCTTTGACTTCCCGCTGCTGCTCGCTGTGATACAATGCTGCGCTACGGCATATGAAGGCAACCGGGCGGAGGTTTTAACATTGCTGGAAACATTCAGGCTCTGTGGATGACAGGATGGCTCTGAGGTGTCATTTGGAGAAGCTATCAGAAGATGATAACTGCAGAAAGACAGAATTCCTGTCACGACTTTGTGTCTCTGGGAGGAATATGTCAGCCCAACTCTCTTATTTATTTATTTCATTTTGTTGACCGGGTAAGCCCACTGGGCCCAAATGGTCCCTTTTTCAGTTGCGACCTGGATTTAGCTACACAGAAAAAAAAGGATGCAGGACACATCAATGATACACAATACTGATGACATAAATACATACTGATGACATAAATAGTTTTAGAATAATAACTATAGGACAATAACTGTAAAACATCACAGAAATTCCCCATGACTTTCCCTCTAGTGGAGTATACACGGGTAGCTGTATTCACATAAGTTAAACAGTGAGATTTGTTACAACAGAGGCATTACAAGTTGCTATGGATACAAACATGGGACAACAGGCTACAACAGTCCTTTTTCATATTGTACAGTTCATGTATAAGTAGGGTCACCTCTGGCGTGGACATGAGATCTTACTTTGAGACTGCTCTTGCACTAGGTATTCACATATAGGACTGACCCGCCCAGGCATCAGGACCCCACGGAAACATTTCTAGCTAGCAGTCTCTGGTGGGGGACCACCCCCACGTCAGGTGACTGGCATCATACGACGTCAGTATAAAGGGGCGGTCCCCCACACCCACCTTCCAGTTCTTTCCTGCCATCGGCTTGTGAAAGTTCCTCGCGGTAGAACAGCACTCGTCAGTCATTCGTCGGTCCCTAAGTTTTCGAACTTTTCAACCTAATTTCTCTGTCTTTTGATTTTTTTTTCACAATTCGCTGTGTATGTTGTCCCTGACGCCCTCCGAATCGCATAAGAACAAGTGCAACTCATGTGGTTCCCAACGTCCACACAAGGACAGCAACTCCTTTGTGCCTCCTCTGTCTGGGCCCAAACCACCCCGTGGAGAAGTGCCAGCACTGCCAGAAGTTTTAACTCCGCTACCTGCAGAAGAAGGCAGCAGTCTTTGGAAGCCCATATCCTAAAGAAGAAAATGATCTCAATGAAAAAAGAGCTAAAGAAACTTAGGCAGGCGTCCACTTCCCCGAAGGTCACAAGAAAAAATACGACAAGAAGAAGCACCAGGAGCGGGAACCGGCTTCCACGGCAGTCGCAACTCCAGCCGGAGTCGTGGCACTTAAGGTAACGTCCCCTCTGAGGGATTGCTCCACGACGGCCGTCTTTGTGGTTACCAAGAAGACGTCGCCCTCCTGTCTGGCTTGGGCCCTTCGAGAGCCTCTGGGCCAAAGGAGGCCTCTGCTGCCGCGAAGGCCAAGTCCATGCAGCCTTTGGGTCAGAGCGGTTTCGCTAAGTCGGACGTCAGTCCCACCAACGCTCGCCCGGACAAGGATGCTAAGCCACTTACCCCTTCGACGGAGCGCAGAGCCAAAACTATGCCCAACAAAGCCGCATCTCCTGCACGGTCTTCCTCGGGCAGAGAGTCCAATAAGTCAGATGCCGGCTCCTCTGATGCCCGCCCAACCAAGAAGCCTGCGCCAGACCTTACAAAACAGTCTGCCCCAGGCTCTCCGCAGCATTCCAAGTTGCCCTCTGAGATCCCCGCGTCTCCTCGACTGGCCCCCCCCCCCAGGGATTATAATCTTCCTTCCCCAGTCATCACCAAGGATACTGGGATGCTACTGTCAGGGAACCCTCCTTCTGGACCAGACCACCTGATGCCGGACTCTCAGACGCCGGTCCCGACGCTGGCCTACCTGACACCATCCAGCGTCCCCTTACCTGGCGATAGGCCTATCCTTCCATCAGGTCCTTTAGACCCTATCGAAAGTATACCCACGCTTGGCCTGACGCCTGTGGGGCCAGCGTTACCACCACCTGGCCCGCCAGCAGGGCCTCTGCTAGGTCCCCCTGCTCTGTTAGAGCCCCTGGCACCCGAGTATCCGACACCGCAATACGCGGTGCCGCAGTACCTGACTCCGCAGTATCCGGTGCCCCAGTACCCAGTGCCGCAACATCCAGCGCCTCAGTACCCGACACCGGACTACTCGCCTTTGGGTTACGGATACTCCTTCTATGTATATCCTCAATATCCATTCCCTCCCTCCACCTCTGCCGCCCACTCCCCAGCCACCAGTGGATCTGAAGGAGACCTTAGCCTCAGCTCACTCGAGAGGTCGAGAGTTATCTACCAACACCGAACCCTATCCAGAATCCCTTCGTTGGAGACGGGAGACTCCCTCTGCCCTTCCCGACACCAGAGGAGAGCCCTCTGGCACCCGAAGAGGGGAGGATACGCATCTCGGGGAACTCCCCAGAGGGGCTGTCCCTCCCCCTTGCAGGGAGGAGTCTTCCTCCTCTTTATCAGATACTTCTGATTCAAAGACGGGCTGATCTGACCCCGAAGACGAGCTACGTTCTCTGGAATGCCCTAGGCCAAGGACTCCTACGAAGTCTCCTCCGGGAGGACCCCTCCTTTCTGGAGTTATTGAGGAAAATCCAGGAGGTACATCAGTGGCAATCAGTGGAGCCAGACTCACAGCGTACAAAACTCGCTGCTCATCTGGATCTGCCTGAGACTGCTCCTATACTGATTCCACCCTGGATAAAGCCTCACGCGGATCTTGTTTCCACCATTTGGAAACAACCTTCTGTGTTAGTCCCTACTTCTGAGGAAGGCGGACAGGCTGTATCAGGCTCCTGAGGCTGTGGACTTTCTTAACCTCCACCCCAAGGCGGACTCGGTCGTCATCAGCACCGTTCATGGCTGCTCCGCAAATCCCAAACACCTCAGCTCATCTCTGCCTGATAAAGAATCCTGGCTTCTGGACCAATACGGAAAGAAGATCTGTTCCTTTTCTACCCTCCATATTGGGGCCCTTTACTATGTGGCACATATGGGGGATTTTCAGAAGACCATCCTTAGTCAGGTGGAATCTAAATTAGACTCCCTGAGTCACAGACCAAGCAGGAAGTGGTGGATCTTGTCCGTTCTGCTCATTTGGCCAGTCGATACATGCTTGAATGAATGAATGCTTTATTTCTAAAAAGCGCCTTTCCAAAACCAAGGCACTTTTACAACAAATCAATACATAAAACCTAAAATCCTAAAAACAATCCATAAATATATTTTAAAAATCCGGATATGCTAGGTTAAACAAATATGCCACATAAAGTGCTTCGTGCACTTACGCGAGTGGATACAGCTGGAAGGAGCTCGGCCTTCGCTAGGCCTACGGCATCACGCCTGGCTCCGCTTGTCAGGTTTGGTCCCTGAAGTGCAATCCGCTATCCAGGATGCTCCCTTCAGGGGTTCTGTGCTGTTTGGGGGTGATGTCAAGGACATCATTACCGAACTGCAGGAGAAGGGCACTGCACTCAAGTCTGTCAACTCTGTGTACGGGCCCCCTCAAGGGCAGTGGTGTCCTTTTCGTAGACAAAACTGACAGACAGAAACCACAGGGCAAACAGGCCAACAAACGTTGGGGCCCCTCCTGCAGCCAAGACTTCCTCCAGCAAAAAAGCCGTGGGAGCCTCGGCTGCTGCGCTGCACCACAACTCCTGACTCTCCCACTGCCTCTGGAGGTGCCAAAGGAACTGGTAGGGGGGAGATTCTCCTCCCATCTGCTGGGTTGGGAGAGGATAATGTCAGACGCTTGGGTGCTCCAGTTGATATCAGCACTCGAGTTTCTGCAGAACCCCCGAAGACCACCCTCCCAGTCATCTTACTCCCCGCGACATCTTCCTGTGGTCCTAGAGGAAATCATCTCCCTTCTCTTGAAGGCCGCGATAGAGCCAGTTTCCACCCATCTTTAGGGAACAGGTTACTATTCCCATTTCTTCCTAGTTCCAAAGAAGACTTGAGATCTGAGACCTATCCTAGACCTCAGCTCCCTGAACATGTTTGTGGAGTACAAACACTTCAGAATGCTCTCTTTGCAGAGCCTTCTACCACTTCTTCGGCAGGGACAGTGGCTATGCGCGCTGGACATGCAGGATGCCTACCTGCATATCCTCATATGCCCTTTCCACCGCAAATTCCTTCTGCTTTTGCTTGTGGGGTGCCCCACGACCAAGGCCTCCCATTTGGTCTTTCCTCGCCCCCAAGTGTTTACCAAATGCCTGTCTGTGGTAGTGGTCCACCCGCTGCACCCAGGGAGTACAGGTATTCCCGTATCTCGACGACTGGCTCCTGACGGCCCCATCTAGGGAGGAACTCCTGCACTCCCTTTCCCTTACCCTGCAGGTTTTCACCAGCCTGGGTATCATCATCAATCAAGCCAAGTCCCATTTGGTCCCTTGCCAATGCCTCCAGTTTATAGGGGCAATTCTGGACATGACCACCGGCAAAGCCTTCTTGCCTCTGGACAGGGGAGACACCCCTCAGACTCAGGCCCGTCTTCTGTCCAGTCACAGGAGGGTCGGAGCCAGATCAGTCCTTCGTCTCCTCGGGCTAATGGCGGCTGCCATTCTGACAGTCCCACTCGCTCGGCTCCATATGAGGATCTCTCAATGGATGCTTTGGTCGCAATGGGACCAGACCATGGACAGTCTAGACCAAGAGGTACTAGTTTCTGATCCCATGATCAGGGACTTGCAGTGGTGGATGGTTCAGGAGAACCTGTGCCTGTGAGTTCACTTCTGCATCAAACCCCCCCTCCCAGACGTTGACGACAGATACGTCAGGAGAAGGCTGGGGTGCCCATCTAGGGTCTCACAGGACTCAGGACGGTTGGTCCAAGTTCGAAAAAAAACAGCACATAAATGTGCTCGAACTGAGAGCAGTTCTTTATTCAATTCAGGCTCTACACTCCTTCATCCTCCCCGGTCATCTCCTTATACAATTAGACAACATATGCATAGTCTGGTATCTCAACAAGCAGGAAGGAACACGTTCCTATACTCTGTGCTGGGAAGCAATGGGAGTCTGGCACTGGACAACCCAACATCACCTTCACTTGACTGTGGTTCACGTTCCGGGAGTGGAAAACACACTGACAGACCAGCTCAGTCGGTCCTCAGCCTGGTCCCACGAATGGGAGTTGTATCAGTAAGTCATAAACGACATCTTTCAGCGATGGGGAACACCTCAGATAGACCTCTTCGCCTCTCCCCAAAACGCAAAACTTATTGCCTTCTGCTCGCTCGCTCTGGGCCGAGACATTTTTTGGCGGGATGCTGTCTCTTGCTTGGAGGGACAGATTAGTTTGCGCCTTCCCTCCCATTCCTTTAATTCCAAGGGTCCTGAACAAACTCAGATCGGAGTGAGCGCGAATGATTCTCAACGCTCCCTTCTGGCCCAGGCAAGTTTGGTTCTCTCTTCTGCAACAGTTTTCAGAGGAACCTCCACTTCCTCTTCCTCTGTCGCAACAATTGTTGACCCAGGATCAGGGGACCCTTGTTCATCCAGGTCTCAAATACCTTCATTTACATGTGTGGCTCTTGCAGACATAGCTAAAGCCCACTTCGGAGTTTCTCCTCTAGTAGCGGACATCTTGGTAGAGGCCAGCAAGCCTTCCATCAGGTCCACTTACACCATGAAGTGGAAACGATTTGCCATTTGGGCCAATTCCAAAGACTTCGAACCTTTCTCATGCCCAGCCAATAAAGTCCTGGACTACATGCGTCACCTCTTCGACTTGGGTCTCAGCCATTCCTTGTTAAATGTCTACATGGCCACTGTTTCAGCCTACCATATACCCTTTGGAGACAGGACTTTTGCTCAGTTGGAAGTCTCCAAGACCTTCCTCAGAGGGGTTCTCCATTTGAGACCCCCATCCGCATTCCTGCCCCTCCTTGAAACTTGAATTTCATTCTGGAGAAGCTTACCCTGCCTCCCTTCTAGCTGGCAGCTACAGCTGATTTAAAGTTCCTTTCTTGGAAGACACTCTTCCTAGTGCCCATTACATCTGCTCGTCACATTTCCGAGCTTCAGGCCTTGATGTGCAAAATCCCGTACTTGATTTTTCACAAGGAATGTGTGGCTCTACGCACCAACCCTAAGTTTCTCCCTAAGGTGGTGGCTGAATCTACACTGAATCAATCTATGGAGCCACCCGCTTTCTCTACGCAACACTCCAATCAAGGGGAGTGCCTCTTGCATACTTTGGATGTTCACAGAATACTGAAATATTACACCACTCAGACTAAGGATCTCAGGAAAACTGATCAGCTTTTTGTCTCTTTTGCTTACAAAAGAGAAGGCAGTGCTGTCTCTAAGCAATGTCTGTCAAAATGGTTGGCTCACTGTATCACTTTCTGATATGACAAGTACAACAAGACCCTGCCGGGTCAGGTCAGAGGTCACGCCACCAGAGTAGTAGCTGCTTCTGCAGCTTGTTTCAAGAATGTGTCAGCGGCAGACATCTGTGCAGCCGCAACTTGGACTTCTGTCCATACCTTTATGAAACACTACAGTTTGGACATTGCCTCTCACCATCGAGCAGGCTTCGGATTGGCTGTTCTACAAGGTCTCCTTTCATGAGACCCTTTCAGCCTGAGGTTCCATGCTATGGATGACAATCCTCCTCCCGAGTACTTTTCCTTGTTCCAGACTGCTTGGGACTCAGTCCTATATGTGAATACCTACTGCAGGAGCCCTCTTGAAGTAAGATAGTACAGTTATGTAAGAACTTACCATAACAGTAGATCTTCAAGAGAGGCTCTTGCAGTAGGTATTGCCTTCCCGCCCTCTGTCCCCCTAAGCTTTTTTGCTCCATTTCCATGGGAGGAATATCCTCTTCTCTCTCATCTTGCCTCTTTTGGCCTTTGATGGGAAAGAACTGGAAGGCGGACGTGGGGGACCTCCCCTTTATACTGACATCGTATGATGCCGGTCACCTGTCGTGGGGATGGTTTTCCGCCAGAGACTGCTAGCTAGAAATTTTTCCGTGTGGTCCTGACGCCTGGCAGATCAGGCCTATATGTGAATACCTACTGCAAGAGCTTCTCTTGAAGATCTACTGTTAATGGTAAGTTCTTACATCACTGTACTTTGTTTTCAATTAGGTGTGCTTGGAGCCTTTTTTTATCTGTATTTTTTTATATCTCTTATTTCAAACAACATGAAGTCTTGCTGTATTCTGACAATCTGCAGTTAGCTCCAGCCTTTAAACTGCCCCGGAGAGTATAGGGTTAATTTTCTATGCAGTGCATAGAATGTTGAGCTCGAGCTCAGTTGAGGTCTCTGTCTGTAGCCTTGTGAAACCCAGCCGTCAAACTCTTTACTCCGCCTCACTGAACAGTCGCTCCGGAGATTTCTCCTTCAGCTCGGTTCAAAAGTCGGGTTAAAGTGTTGGTTTTAAGCTGAAATTATTCTGCATTGTCGGTTCAGGCTCTGTCTGCGGTACCTTGAGTACTAGATAGTTTTTCTGATTTACTTTTTGGAAATTGTAAGCTTCTTCGATTGGTTCGGCTGAACCGATCCTATATATTGAATTCTTGTACTTTGCTTTAGTGTGTGGTTACCGGTCCTTATCAGTTCTAAAAAAAAAAAAAATGTGTTTTAAACGTTTTTTTCCAATACCCAAAACCGTTTTTTTCCAATACCATGACACGGTTTGGAACCGATAAGGGAGTCTTGCCTGGCTGTTGCCGAAAAAAGGGTAAGTTTGGTTAGGTTGGCCATGGCTGAGAAACCCAAGAAAAAAAATGGGCCCACTGGGTTTCAACACTGCAGTGAGTGTGGGGAAGTCTTTACTAAGGCGGATCCCCACACCACTTGTGTTTATTGTCTGGGGTTTGAACACCTCGAGACAGACTGCCAAATTTGTAAGCATTTTCCTAAGTCTACCTGGAAAAGAGATTAGGAAGACTTAGGGAAAAGGAGGCCAAGAAGTCCGCTGACCCGGATGGCCAGCCCGGTTCGGTTCCAACCGAACCAGAAGGAGTGCCCTCTGACCAGGGCGATACTTCTTCAGGCAAGAGGAGAGCTGATCCTGAGGGATCGGTTCCTACAAAAAGGAAAAGGAAAGACAAATCAGCTGGTTCGGATCTAGAGGTTAATGTTCCGACCGCTGATGAGATTGCCCGAGTGATTCGGATTGTTGAATTGTTTCGCCCGGTTCCGTCCGATCCGGCTCCGTTGGCTAGGAGCTCGGTTCGGTCGGTTCCACCAGTTCAGGAATATGCCCCTGAAGATTTTTATAAACCGGAATTTGAGGAGGAGGGGGATTATGAACAAGATGATGACTCTGATGGAGCAGAAAGTCTGGATGTGCCCATTGAACCGGACATCTCCCCAGACAGACCTTCTGGTGTTTCCCCTCCTAGGCTCTCTGAGTCCCCTCCCCACTATATGTTTTACAGGAAAGTGGCTGAAATTCTTCAGCTCCCTATGGAGAAAGCTACAGAGGATCAAGAGGAGCCTGATTTTGTAGAGATGATGGACATCCCAGAGTCCTGGAGGCTGTCTATTCCCTTGTACAAATAATTTGGGAAACAGAAAAAATGTTAAAGTCTCCTAATTCTGTTCCTCCTGTTGATAGAAGAATGGATAAGAGGTACACTTTATCAGGCTCAGACATGGAGTTTTTCTACCAGCAATGCAGCCATGTTGGGGTCGTGTAGGCTGCAGCCTGTGATAGGGCTAATGTTCCCTTGGCTTCACACCCCCAGATAAAGACTCCAGGAGGATGGATGCCTTGGCAAAGAAGCAATACATGGCATCCTCTTTGGGACTCAGGCAGGCTAATTATATGGCCTATACAGCCAGGTTTTCAAAGAAGAGACATGGAGTCAGTTCCAATCATTCTGTGTTCTTTTTATTTCTTAGCCAAAAACTGCCCCTACGTTTCGCTGTCTGTCAGCTTGTTCACGGGGCTTCTATGAATATAAAAACTGCAATTAATTCTCCATTGATTACCACTTTTGAACAGTATAAATATAAACTTATAAATATTTTTCTACCTTCTTCCAAAACGTATCCCCACTTTCCTCTCAATAATTTTACTCGAAACTTATTAGTCTTCTCTCTGTGGTGTAAAATTAATGAAATTATTAAGGAATTAATATAAACCAAAACATATATTAGATATGTAGAAGAGTCCCATTCTATTCATAAATAAAATTAATAAGTTTACCACATGATTCATACCTTTTAGGATCATACACATCCCTTTAAACTTATGATAGTCTCCCTGTAATTTAAGCAAAGGGAAAGAGTTTTTGGCTTCTTGTTCTATTGCTCTGAAGCCATTTACTAATTTCATATTAAATTTCAAAAAATCATTTATATATATTCAAGTCCGCCCACCTTTACAGGTTAATCCTCACCAGATGTTGTTAAAAAACTTCACTACGGCCACAAGGTGATGCGCTTCATCGCTAATCTTCCCAGCGCTTTGTTTGCAATTTGAATTGAGTGCTGTATTTGTAATCCTCCACTGCGTTCTCCGATAAAAAACGCCAACCACTTTTATAATATTTATGGCATTAAGATGCCAATACTTAATCTATCCCGCATTCTTTAATTCAATAAACACCAGCAGCCCTTTATCTACTGTGGCGTTAAAACGCCATAACCTCAGCATTAAAGCTCAGAACGCCGCTAACTGCGCCCTTTTCTACCTTCCTCTGGCTCTGGTCGAAGTCTATTTCGCCCGCTTCCTAAAGGATGACGCCAAGTTCTTATTGGCTGCAGGGCTCACAGGTACCAAATCACATCACCTCTAATGAATATTAATATATTCATGAATATCATGACGCAAACGCCCCTATTGGCGGAAGGCTTTCAGAAGCTCAAATCGCATCACCCTAATCAATATTGATGCGATCGCAACATCATTCTGTTGCTACTCATCTCTAATACATTTTTAAAGCATTTATTAAAAAACTTCTCCTAAATTATCCAAAACTATCAAATATATATGTTTTATGCATTTTTTATATTCTAATGGAAAAATACCCCATTATTACCCCATTCACCAAAATTAACTTCCTTTTTAATACAAAGGTATATATTGTCAAAGGACTCAAATACATTATCTTTTACTTTTAGTGTTCAATAAACTATTTTATAGTTGGTAAATATATTCCGGTATTTACTTCTTGGTTTATAAATCCAAATCAAAATCGGGTGGCAGTAACAGACATCTTAAATACTTTGTTCTAATAAACTTAAAGAATCAAATTGTAATGTCCAGTTTAGTCCACAATATCTATCTTAACATGGGTTTATGCCTCTTCTACCAGTATTTAAAGAAACAGGCAATTCCTTTACTTAAAACTCCCACTCTTATATCATTGTATTTTCAAATGCATATAAACAACCTATCATAGAACATAGAACATTATTATTATTGTATATTCAGGAGCCACAGATCCATACTTTATTCAAACCAAACTTAACATATATAATAAAAAATGTTTTCAAAACAAAACTTTTAGGATAAAACAAATCCTATACCTCATTTTAACAATCTAACAACTATTTTCCAACTATTTCAAAACACACCAATTCTTATTTTATTTTGTCAAAAAGACTAAATCACATACATGCCAACCAATTACTTTCAACATTCATTCCCACTCTTTTATCTAAAGTATTTAAGTTAAATATCCATTTCATTTCTATTTTATCAAGTATACGCTTATAATCACCACCTCTTGATGGATTTTTAACTACTTCCAGGCCCCAGAATCTAAGGGATGCTCCCGTATGTTGTGCTTCATTAAAATGAACTGCCACTGGT
Source organism: Neoceratodus forsteri (assembly GCA_016271365.2). Taxonomy (NCBI): domain Eukaryota; kingdom Metazoa; phylum Chordata; order Ceratodontiformes; family Ceratodontidae; genus Neoceratodus; species Neoceratodus forsteri. The sequence goes on along the minus strand of CM028132.1, from coordinate 199,063,143 downwards.
GATTTTTCATTTTTATTACGAATATCACTTTTATGTTCACCTATTCTTAGTTTCAAGGCCCTTTTTGTTTGTCCCACATATAATTTATCACATGGGCATTGAATCACATAAATTACTCCCTCAGTATTGCAATCTATATGATCCTTAATTTTATATTCCAAATTATAATGTGGATGTTTAAAAAATATTTTCTTACTTGTGTTGTTACACACAGCACACTTTCCACATCTTATCATTCCTGGTTGTAGGGGTCCCAGAAGTAATTGTTTTCATCATTGGCTCTTTAAAACTGTGAATGTACTAAATTATCTTTCAAATTTCTCACTTTTTAGAAGCTATAATTGGTTTCTTTTGAAGTAAATTAACGTGTTGATTGTCTGTAGCCACTAAATACCAATACTTATTAATGATTTTCCTGATATCATTCATTTTATAATTATATTCAGAGCAAATACTAATCTCTCTTGTTTCTGTCGCTGTCTTCTTTTAATAAATCAAATCGACTTGTTTCTGAAATCTTTTGATTAGCTTTATATAGAATTCTCTGGGGGTATCCTCTCACTCTAAACCTTCTTAACATTACTTCCTTTTGTCTCTCAAATTCATCATTTTCCTTACAGTTACGTCTGACTCTAACTAGTTGGGAATATGGGATGCTTTGTTTTAATCTTGGCTCGTGATAACTTTTATTATGCAATAATGTGTTTCTATCTGTTGGTTTTCTAAACAGAGTAGTACTACATATTCCATTTTCAATTTTAATCTCTAAATCTAAAAAAGGAATTGTTGTTTCATGAAAATTTATAGAGAATTTCAAATTTCTATCAAAGGCATTCAATAAATCATGAAAATCTTTTAACTCCTGCTCAGTCCCTATCCATAAACAAAATATATCGTCAATAAAACGCTTCCAAAAGCCTATATTCTTCACATATTTATTTTTATCCATATTGAATACAAATTCCTCTTCAAAAACTATCATATATGAGTTTGCATAACTCGGTGCCATCGTGTTACCCATTGCTGTACCTTTTTCCTGTTGATAAAACTTCCCTTCAAATTCAAAATAGTTGTTTTTTAATATGAATTTGGCTAATTCTTGTAATAAGGTCGTTTTAGGATGCTTCCCTTCAGGTCTTTTCCTCAGTATTTTTCCCATACTTCTAACCCCTTCTTCATGTGGAATTGATGTGTACAAATCTTTAACATCCCATGTTACTAATATCGGTTGTTTTACATCCCCCATTAATGCTGTTTCTAATTTCCTAATAAAGTCTCCAGAATCTTGTATATACGTGGCATTCATCTCAATTAATGGTTGTAAGTAATGATCTACATATTTAGAGATGTGTTCAAAAAACAGAATTTATACCTGAAATGATGGGTCTACCTGGAGGATCAATCAAATTCTTATGAATTTTTGGTAATGCATAAAATGTAGGAATCCTTGGATAGTCTACTATAAGCAGCCGCATTTCCCAATCATGGAGCCAGTTTAAGTCTACAAATTCAGCTAAAATTTCTCTAAGTTCATTCATTATTTTCATTGTGGGATCCATTTCAAGTGTCGAATAGTTCTCTGTATTATGTAGTAATTTCAGACACATATTTCTATACTGATCCCTATCCTGTATAACGATGCCACCCCCCTTATCTGCCTGCTTAATAATAATACTGGTATCATTACTTAATTCTTTCATAGCTTTATATTCTTCTTTGTACAGCCAGGTACCAGAAGTCCAGGTGGGACACTCTACTGGCACTGGGTATAAACAGGCCTCCCCCCAGCTGGCCAGGGAGCTGGAGGAGGTGGCTGCGGATGGGATTGAGGCATCCAAGGTACAGTTCCATGCTGCTGTGGACTCCAGTGATGTGTCATCAAGAGTCATGGCTACATCTGTGGCTCTTCGGAGAATGACTTGGCTCAAATGTACTAGCCTCTCACAGGACACCCAGGTTAAGGCCATGGATTTCCCTGTTGTAGGTAATTCTCTGTTTGGGGAGCAGACAGAGAATTACATGAAGAAGACGGAGGAATATAGGACCACTTAGAGGAGTGCACAGGCCAAGGAAAGGTGGGTAACTTCTCAAAGGCACCATTCTAGGGGCAGGGGCAGGCCTTTTCATAGGCCTTTCTACCAAGCACAGGCCTCTTCTACCTTTTCACAGAGGGGGTTCTTCAGAGGGAGAGGCAGAAGGGGGATGAGCAGAGCTGCATCCACTCCTCAGCCTAAGGCCCCTACCAAGCAGACACCCTGATATGTATGCCTGGGTCGACTCTCCTATCCCTGTAGGGGGCAGGCTGGCTTACTTCGTCCAGGACTGGGTGTCTGTTACTTCAGACAAGTGTGTCCTGGAATTAGTAAGCCAGGGACTGGTTCTCAGCTTCAAAAAATTTCTGAAGATGAGAGCCAGCTCTTTTCCACCTGCAAGTCTCTCAGAAACCCTTACCCTAGAGGCAGAGGTTTCATCTCTTCTGGCCTTAGAAGCCATAGAGAGAGTTCCTACCCTACACTGAGGCAAAGGTCTGTACTCCAGGTACTTCCTTACCCCAAAAAAGACAGAGGAGTGGCGACCCATCCTAGATCTAAGATACCTGAACCAAACGTCTTTTAAAACCAAGGTTCAAGATGGTGACTGGGAATAATTCTTCCCTCTCTAAGGCCAGGGGACTGGCTAGCCCCCTGGACCTCAAAGATGCCTACTTTCACATCCCCATCAGGTGCTCCCACAGAAAGTACCTCAGGTTCAAGTTGCCCTCGGGCCATTACCAGTTCAAAGCAATGCCCTTTGGCCTGACATCAGCCCCAGGGGTTTTTACAAAGTACCTGGCAGTAGTAGTGGCCTTTTTAGAAGGCAGAAAATTTCCATTTTTCCATATCTGGACGACTGGCTCATAGTGGGTCGGTCTCCAGGCCAAATCAAGTCAGACCTGCAAGTGACCCAGCAAGTGCTCTCTTCCCTGGGGTTTCTTCTCAACCTCCCCAAGTCAGTCCTCGAACCAGTGCAGCTTCTTACCTTTATAGGGGCAGAGCTAGATACTGTTAAAGCAAGAGCCTTTCTTCCCTTGGAAAGGGCAAGAGTTCTTATAGAACTGGCTTCTTCCTTCAGCCTTCAGGTGTCCCCACCAGCAAGGCACTTCCTTCAGCTCTTGGGCCACATGGCAGCTTCTACAGCAGTGGTCCAAGGGGCAAGATTCCAGATGAGGGACATTCAGTTCCATCTGCAGGCCTTTTGGTCCCAAAAGAAGGACCCTCTTACCCAGCTGATTCCAGTGACTTGGACACTGATCCAAGCTCTTCAATGGTGGCAGGATCAGGACAATTTAAGGCAAGGGGTCCCATTTGTCACTCAGTCTCATTCGGTGGTCCTTACCACGGAAGCTTCCCTTTTGGGGTGGGGAACTCATCTGGGGGCTCTCACAGCCCTGGGACTGTGGTCCCCTCAGGAGTCCCTTCTTCATATCAATCTCCTGGAACTCAGGGCAGTTTTTCTGGCCCTGCAAGCTTTCTCTCAGTCTGTGCAGAACAAGGTGGTTCAGGTCAGAACAGACAACACCACCACCACCATGTGGTACATCAGCAAGCAGGGAGGAACTCGGTCTACGGCCTTGTGCACAGAGTCCATGAAATTATGGTCCCTGGCTTATTCCCTGCAGACCTCTCTGATAGCAGTCCACCTTCCAGGAAAGGACAATGTGCTAGCAAATGCACTGAGCAGGATCTCCCAGGGCCATCACGAATGGTCCCTGGACCCCCTAGGGTTGAAAGTGATTTTTTTTCAAGGTGGGGCACTCCAGAGATAGATCTCTTTGCAGCCCCAGACAATCATCAGCTTCCTCTGTGTTGTTGCAGACCCCCAATCTTGGATTCAGTCCCTCTGGATTCTCTGCTTTTTAACTGTGAAGGGAAATTTCTGTATGCCTTCCTTCCCTTTCCTCTGCTGTTCTAAGTTCTACTCAAGATAAGGTCACAACCTTACAAAGTGATTTTGATTGCTCCAGACTGGGCCAGACAGCCTTAGTACCCCCTGTTGGTGTCTCTAGCAGTCCATCTTCCTCTGTCTCTTCCCAGGAATTACAACCTGTTAACCTCCTCTCAGGGGAGGATTTGGTACCCCAATCTTCAGTCTCTCAATCTCAAGGCATGGCTCTTGAAGAGTTAAAGTATGCAGATTTGCATCTGTCTCAGGGGGTTCAGGATATTCTCAAAGCTTCTCGAAAGCCACCAGAAAGACTTATAATTCCAAATGGAAAAGATTCAGCATTTGGTGTTCCAAGAAGCATATTTCCCCAGACACTGCTGAATTGCCTACAGTTCTGGATTATATGGTCCATCTGAATGGCCTAGGCCTCAGACCAGCTACTCTCAAGGTACACTTGTCAGCTGTTTCTGTATTTCTGTCAGTGGGGAAGTCTTCCTCACTATCATCTCATCCTGTGTTCTGTAAATTTTTCAAGGGATTGCTTTATACCAATCCTCCCTTTAGGGATCCTGCCCCTACCTGGGACTTAAATTTTTGCATTGCTCAACTTAAGCAACCTCCTTTTGAGCCTATGTCCTCAGCAGAGCTTAGGTACTTGACTTGGAAACTGTGTTTTTGGTAACCATTACCTCTGCCAGACGTATCAGTGAATTGCAAGCCCTGTCAGTGGAACCTGATTTTATCTCCTTTCATAGGGAGAAAGTGGTCCTTAGAACCAATAGGAGGTTCTTGCCCAAAGTGGTTTCAGACTTCCATTTGAATCAGTCTGTGTCTCTTCCTGTCTTCTTCACTGAACATTCTTCCTCAGGAGAGAGGAGGCTACACAGTTTAGATGTTAAAAGAGCCCTTAGCTACTACATTGAGCGTACCAAGGGTCACAGATTTGATTCCTTCCAGTTGTTCCTCACTTATGGGGAAGTGGGAAAGGGCAAACCTGCCACTAAAAGAACTATTGCCAGGTGGATTGTGTCTTGTATACAATTCTGCTATGAGAAACTGGGAAAGATTCCACCCTCAGGCCTGAGGGCTCACTCTACAAGAGGTACAGCGGCTTCCCTGGCTGCTGCCAGGATATCCCTCTCTTAGAAATTTGTCAAGCAGCCACCTGGAAAATAATCCATACCTTTAACCAAGCATTACTCTCTAGATATCCAGGCTAGGAGTGATGCTCGGTTTGGCACCCGCAGTACTTCAGAGCCTATTCCCAAAGTAGGTTCTCTTGCTCCTCCATGGAGGTACTGCTTGAGTATTAGCGATTTCAGAATACAGCAAGACTTCATGTTGTTTGAAGAAAAAATTACTCACCTTAGTAATTGTGTTTCTTCTAATGGAGTCTTGCTGTATTCTGACCTCCCTTCCTGCCTCCCCTCTCAGAACATGGTTTTTGAGAAGTGGGTGGGCAGGTGCAGTGCTGCACCCCAGGGGTGCTTCTTACACACCTCCCTTTTAGTTGGGTGTTTTTTTGTATTATTATTCTTATTTTAGATTGGTTTTTGGTTTTGAGTTTCTTGACTTGAGTCTTCCTTTGGGAATCCAAAACTTTCTGTTGCCAGTTGGCTATAGTTTTAAAAAAATTACAATTTCCACATAATATAATTAGTGAGTGTTTGTTCATAAGAATCTGGCGGTTGAGTTTCAAAGGGCTGCAGACAGAGACCTCAACCGAGCTCGAGCTCAATGTTCTATGCACTGCATAGAAAATTAACCCTTTACTCTCCGGGGCAGTTTAAAGGCTGGAGCTAACTGCAGGTTGTCAGAATAAAGCAAGACTCCATTAGAAGAAACACAATTACTAAGGTGAGTAATTTTTTCTTCTACTCTCCGCAGCCCGACCTGCCTACATCCAGCCACCATCTTCACCCACATTCAGCTCACAGGCTCACTCACCTTATCGACTGCGGCGCTACTCGCCTGGAGGGATCCCCTAGTTCCTCCACGCCAGGCCGGGAACCACTACCGCATGCGATTCCATGGCAGGCCCCCGGGTGGTGAAGTGCGGCTACAAGGCTGCCCGGTTGTCTGCCATTTTTCCTCCTGCCTTTACCCCTTGAAGTGCAGACATTGAATGACATCGAGACACTATGTGCTGATGTCCGCTGCACTTCACCCCCAAGTGCACCGTTCCTGTAGTGCCCCCGATCTTCATCAGGGGCTGCTGTAGCGCGATGGAGACCCCAGTCCCTCCCAAGGGAAAGGAGAGCAGTCCTCCGGACACTCGATCCTTTCCCTCCCCTTCCAACCCCTGACGGCCTGGGCATGTTCCAGAACTCAGGTTGCTGGTGTGGAGCAAGGTGTGGCATCCAGCGCCTCAACCCTCAGTGCCACCGGGCCGATGGAGCCTTTTTTTAAAGGAGACCAGTGTGCTGGTATTATGCAACTGGTCAGGGAGGGTGTTCTGTAGGGTCGGGGCAGCATGGGAGAAGGACTTGTTTCCTGCTGTAGTCCTCACCCTGGGAACCTCTAGGAGCTTTCAGGAAGAGGTTCGGAGCAGCCTGCCTGGGCACTTGGTAGCTACCAGCTCGGCTAGGCCTGCAGGGCTGGGGCCATTTATTAGTTTGTAGGTGGTGCACTGGAGGGGGTATTGGCACCTTTGGGAAGGAGATGGTCAGTTTAGAGATGCCTCAGGTGGAATTTCGCTGCAATTCGATCTACCTTGTTATAAAGTAATTGCACCCTTCCCAGTTCCCTGCCAAAGAGGGACTGTATAACTGGGGCAGCATAGGTCAGTTTGGGGAGGAGGATGCAGTTTGTGATGACTTCCATGGTTTCGGGGAGGAGATGGGAATTCATTCTGTACAGTATACCTAGCTTTTGATGTATCCCTCTGGTGACATGGTCCACTTGGCACTTGAGAGTGAGGCCTTAGTCCAGAATAAGGCCTAAGTATTTGAAAGAGCTCACGACTTCTGTGGGCGTGTCTGCTGCGGATACTAGTGGGAGCACATGGGACCTGTCCGAGCTCAAGGTTCTGGGACCATACAACATAGTTTTCGTTTTCTTTTCATTTAGCAGTAACCTATTATCCAGCAGCCACTTTTCTACGGTTGCAAAGTCCTCCTGTAGCAGAGGCCCAAAGGTCATTACACTGTCTGAGGATCTGTATAACACAGCATTGGCAGCATACTGAATTCCCGCCACAGCTATTGCCGAGGTCATTGACAAACAGGGTGAACAGGAGGGGCCCTAAGATGGAACCTTGGGGTACTCCCTCCATGATGTTAAATCGATCTGAAAAGGTTCCCTGCCACTTAACCTGCTGGGTCCTGTGGACAGGTAGCTTTTGAACCAGATCAAGGAATGGTGGTCAAGTCCGGGTATTTTTAGCTTGTCTATTAGGAGGTTGTGGTCGACCAGATCAAAGGCCTTGGTTAGATCTATCAATATCAATCAGAGCAAGAGGGCTAGGGCTAAGAAACCAGTCTGGTTGAGCAAGGGGGTCATGGAAAAGGTAAGGAGGAAAAGAGCTGCCTTTAGGAAGTACAAGAAAACAGGAAGGGGGGAGGACAGGGAGGAATACTTGACAGAATCGAAGGAGGTGACAAGGGCAGTAAGGGGAGCCAAAGCATCTATGGAACTCAGGCTGGCACAAGGCATTAAGAAGGGGGAGAAGGACTTCTTTAAGTACATCAGGGAGAAAATGAGCTGTAAGGACCACATAGTAAGGATTAGGAAGGAGGGGGGTTGGGTGGAAGCAGGGTGCGATACGGCAGAAGCACTAAATGAGTACTTCTGCTCAGTATTTACTAAAGAGAAGAGGGGAGTGGCACCCAAGGTGGGAGAAATGGCAGAAGCAGGGTGGGAAGTGGTGACAGATGGGGAAATCATGGAGAGCAGAGTTCGAGAGGGTTTGAAGGCGCTGAGGGTGGACAAGGCGCCAGGCCCAGATGACATCCACCCCAGGGTACTGAAGGAGCTGGCAGAGGTCCTTGCAGGACCTTGGCGAACCTATTTAATGCCTCACCTACATTCGGGTGTGTACCTCAGGACTGGAGGATGGCTCATGTGGTGCCCTCCAGAAGAGTGGCCCCAAGGATGAACGGGAAACTACAGACCAGTGAGCCTCACATCCATCGTGGGTAAGCTAATGGAGACTATCCTGAAGGAGAGGCTGGTGGCCCTCCTAGAGGCCAAAGGACTACAGGACAGCAGACAGCATGGCTTCATATGTGGCAAATCCTGCCAAACCAACCTGGTCGAGTTCTATGACAGGGTAACTAGGCAACTGGACAGGGGCCATGCAGTGGATGTCCTGTATCTGGACTTCAGTAAGGCATTCGACTCGGTGCCACATGGAAGGCTGGGAAGTAAGTTAGTAGGCACAGGGGCGGGTGCAAAGCTGGTGAGATGGGTAGGAAACTGGCTGCAGGGAAGGCAACAGAGGGTGGTGGTGGGTGGGAGCTCTCATACCCAAGGGCAGTGATGAGTGGTGTTCCACAGGGCTCGGTGTTGGGACCAGTGTTGTTTGGGATATTCATTGCAGACATATCATGGGACATCAAGAGCAAGATCAGTCTGTTTGCTGATGATACCAAGGTAGGCGGTGGTGGATGACCTAGGGGGATGGCAGGGGTTGCAGGATGATCTGGCAAAGCTTGAAGCCTGGTCAGACACCTGGCAACTGGGCTTTAATGCCCAAAAGTGCAAGTTGCTGCATTTTGGGATAAAGAACCCAAGGAGGAGTTACCAGCTAGGGGGAGTGCAGCTAGCCCAGACAGAGGAGGAGAAGGATCTGGGTGTGCTCATTACAGGGTCAATGAACAACTCGGCACAATGTAGGAAGGCAGCTGCAAAGGCCAACAAAATGCTGGGTTGTATTGCAAGGGTGTATCCTCGAGGAGGGAGGAGGTGATTCTGCCACTGTATAGGTCATTAGTTAGACCACACCTGGAGTACTGCGTGCAGTACTGGCATCCGTATCTGAAGAGGGACATTAAGTTACTGGAGGGGGTGCAGCGCAGAGCGACAAAGATGATCAAGGGGCTAGGGGACTTATCATACGAGAGGAGGTTGAAGGAGTTGAACATGTACTCACTGGAGGAGAGGAGAGACAGGGGTGACATGATTGAAACCTTTAAATACATGAAAGGAATAAACAAGGCAAGTACAGAGGGGCTGTTCAAAGTAAGGGAGGGGAGGGACACCAGGCGCCATGATATGAGACTGGAGCATGGAAGGTTCAGGAGGGAGATGAGGAGACACTTTTTTACAGAGAGGGTGGTGGCTGGGTGGAATGCATTACCTCCTGAAGTGGTATGCAGTAGAACAGTGGACTGCTTCAAACGAGGATGAGACAGGACAAGGGGGAGGGTTAATGAAGGGGAAGGGTGGAAGGGAGGGGCAACTGCAGAATAAGGGGTGCTAGCTGCACATTCGAGCAGACTTGATAGACCTCTAGACCTTTATCTGCTGGCAAATTTCGTATGTTCGTAATATGACACTGGTGGTGGCACCATCGTCAAAGGCCTTGAGGGTGTCAGTAGTGGATTTGATCAGCGCCATGTGGGTTCCATCGGAAACCATGCTGATTGGATGTTAGCCGTTGGTGCGTCTCCAGGTAGTCAAGGAGCTGGCTGCATTCAGGTCGCTCCTGTATCTTGGACAGAATACATAGGAGTGAGATTGGTCTGTAGTTTTCGATTGGTTCCTTAGGACATCCTTTATGTAAAGGAACTACATTGGCCTCTTTCCATTTGGACGGAACAACTCCTTCTTGAAAGGATCTGTTGATTAGCCAGGTGAGTGGAGTGGCTATAGCAGGGGTGGCATCTTTTATTAATCTGGGGGACTGCCCATTAGGTGCTTATTAATCCAGCTTGTCTGTGATCTGGGAGAGGTTTGTGTGAAAAATAATTTTGGCTAGTTCAGTCAGTTTTTGGACAGTGGCTTCCAGTGGGGCTGGTATCGTGTCATGTGGCCTGTTAGGGGCCAGCAGCAGCCCAAAGGAAGCATTAGGGCACTCCGTGGGCCTGGAGTGTAGTTTCAGCCATATTCTAAGATTGATGTTCTTGTGGTAGTTTTGAGCCTTAGTCCCACATGCTGTGAGTCAGAACCATTCCCTAAGCAGCTATTGGTGGACTGCTGTCTAGTCCTGGATCCATTGTTTGCGGCGTCATCCTGTGTTCCCTATCAGAGGGATGCTTCCCTGAGGCTCTTAAAGCATCAGCAAGATCCCTTATTGAAGAATCCATTGCTGGGACCCAGAATTGCCAGCGAACAACAGACCTGTCTCGAACCTCCCCTTTCTGGGAAAAGTGACTAAGAAGATTGATAATCCAGCTCAAAGTGCACCTGGAGAAGTTTGACATCAATGAGCCATTACAGTCCGGTTTCCACACTGCTTAAGATATTTAATGACTTACTCCTGGCGAGGGATGGGATGAATGATCTCTGCAGTGTCCATCAGCATTTAATAGTGTGAACATGGGGTGTTAATAGCCTTGCGGAATATGGAGGTCTCACCATGACAACGCTGAGGTAGTTTAAGTCCTTCCTGACCAGCAAATCACAAAAGGTTGTGATGGGAACTTTCTCGTCGCAGTCGGTTATGCTCAGCTGTGGCATTCTGCAAGAGTCACTCCTGTTACTCATATTATAGGTAGTTTACATGCTGCATTTGGACAGGGCACTAAACAGTGCAGCATGAGTTTTCACTGCTGTGAAGATGATACGCAACTGTACCTGTCTTTTATGCCAGATGGGCAGGTGTCCATCTCTGTACTGGAGCAGTGTCTCCAGGAGATGGTGGATTAGATGGCCTCTAGCTGGCTGAGCTTAAGCCTGGGCAAAACAAAGTTATTGCTGATGGAGCCAGGCTCTCGTGGGTAAGCAGCTGGTTGAAGCTTCATTGTGTGACCTGCCTTTCATGGTAGAACCAACCAAAACCAGAATTATAGTGGGAAATGGAAAGTGTCTTCTTTTCTTCAACCCACCCCTCCTTGGTTGCTTCAGCCCCCCTTGGTTGCTGGGTGTAGGGTGGGAGTCAGCGCGGAGTCCACTGTGACACTGGAACATCATGAATTCTCTCCTGTCTCCTTATCAGTCAGGATTTCGTAAAGGGTATTCCACGGACACTGCACTCACCGACTTAATAGACAACATTGCCTGCCAGTTAAATGGGGGTGGGTCAGTGGGGGTGGTGTTCGTGGATCTCTCCAAGGCTTTTGACACTATAGACCATGGAAAACTGCTTGGGAGAATGATGGATTTGGGAATAGATAGTGAAACCCTTCCCTGGTTTGAATCCTACTTGACAGGTAGAGTTCAGCAAGTCTATATTGGAGAAATTTCATCAAAACCAGCCCCTGTAAGAAGAGGAGTTTCTCAAGGCTCGATTTTGGGTCCTTTATTATTTTTAATGTATGTAAATGAATTTCAACAGTGGTACAGAACTCAGTTTTGAGTATGTACGCAGATGGCACTGTACAGTTGGCTTGTGGTGATTCAATCCAGGCAATGGAGAAAATTCTTTGGAATGATTTTAGCAGGATGGAAACATGGCTATACCAATCAGGGCTGGTTCTAAATAGGAAAAAAAACAACTCAATGGTTTTCCAGAGTAAAGGAAGAAATTTTAGTAACTTCCCCAAAATTTCAATTAAAACAGTCAAAAATGAACTCTTAAACCAGGTTGAATCATATAGGTATTTGGGGATCATTGTGGACTGTAATTTGAAATTTAATTCCCATATAAAAAATCTTGTTCATAAAACAAATAATAAATTAGGGGCATTTCATAGATCTAAACATGTCTAGATCAAAAAATGAGAAAAGATATGATTAATCAACTGATTATTCCATGCATTGAATATGGAATCCACATATATGGTATGCCCAGTAAGTCAAATGTGAGAGCTATACATGTCCTTTATAATAACTTAGCTAGATTTATACTAAACCGTGATTACCATACTCACCATTGTGAAATGTTTAAGATTCTAAAATGGGATCAAATAGAGCAAACAAGGGAACAAAAATGGTTAAAACAAATCCATGGGGTATTACATAATCAAAGCCCGAAGTACTGTATCTTGTGGATAAAATTCCATATTCGATGCATGTTCATCAATATAATTTAAGAGGTAAAGTGGGAAGTAAATATGTTATGCCCGAAATAAATAATAAATACTGTATGGTGAAATGACTTTTGGTATGAAAGTTATAAACCATTGACCCAGAAAGGAAGCAGATTCAAAAAACTAAACATTTTATGAGATCAATTGATAGTGGATTGGAAATAAGATGTATGTATAATGGGCGATATACTTCCTTGGATGGAAACATGAACTTTTAGGACTTGCCTATAGAGGGTTTTCTTAAATTTTGGAAATAATGTTATATAATCTAAATGTATGATGTGATGTCTTGTATGGGGGTCTATTTTAAAAATATTTGTTGTTGTATGTTTATTACAATGTATGTTGTAACATAGATTGTTGTGTAAATTCGTTATTTTTTAAAAACTGAAGAAAACTGGTCCATCTTGAAAATGGGTCTATGACCCAATTATGTAAAACCATCTCTACCTGCATAAAAATAAACTTTTGCTACTACATATGTCAGCTGTGGTTTACAGTGGATTTTTTCAAATGAGGAACATCTTTCGGATTTAACCCTGTCTGGTGCAAGAGGTCGTGGCCACCGTGGTTCATGCCTTTGTGACCTCAGTGCTGAACTGTTGTAATGCTCTTCATGTAGGGCTTTCAAGGAGGTTGGTGCGTCGCCTGCAGTTGGCGCAGAATGCCATGGCCAGGCTGATTGCTAGATCCTTGTATAGGGAACATATCATGCCTGTGTTGTTGCAGCTGCACTGGCTTCTTTACAGGTGGCACACCACCTTCAAGATTGCGTTGTTACTGTACAGACCCCTGCATGGTTTGGGACCTGGCAAACTTGAAGATATTTTAGTTTGGCATGCTCCCAACTGACCGTTCCACTTCACTGAAGGCTCTTTTTGACTGTCCCTAGGGCACGTCTTAAACTTTCAGGAAAGAGAGTGTTTTCAGTAGCGGCCCCACTGATCTGGAATTCCTTGCCTTATTGCCTTCTGTGGAGACCTTTAAAAAGGGGCTGAAAAGCTTTTTTTTAAATAGCCTTCTTTAGGGCACTGTTCTTCAAATTTTTATCTACGGAGTATTATCTTGTCATGATATTTATATATATTGTTTAAGTTTTGCTGCAAATTGAGTAAAGTGCTCAGAACTTTTCCTGGATGGGGCTCTATATAAAAATAAATCCCTTCCCTAATGAAGACTCCTGGCGGGCACCATACTACTCTGTCCCCCTGGTCCCCTGTGCGATAGAGTCCCCTATTTCATGTACCTTCCTGGTCCTCACTTTTCCTTTGGACTCCAGTCGCACCTCAGGTGTCTTCTTCGCAACATCCCTGGTGTCTTGGGTGGCTACAGGCTCCGTCCTTAACACAGGGGAGATCAGACTGACTCACACATGGGTGCAAATCACTTTAGCCAGCTCATCACTGAATGCAGCAAACCTGTTGCACTTGGGCAACTCCATCTCCTCCAGAGGAGTTTTCTGGCGATAACTGCACCATAGGTATTGCAGGTTATCAGACAACCTCCCCCCACTCCAACCCTGTCCTCCCTCAGTTCCCCTCATCCTTCTTTTCTGACCTCTGTAATACTGTTCATTAAGCCTTGGCTCTAGGTCCCCCTCCAGGTACTCCCCTTTTATTTATTTATTTTTTTTTGTATAATCTTTTTATTACATTTTCAAAATCACAAAACAGATTAACAACAGACACAGCTCAAACAAAGACATACAAACATAGAGGTGCAATCCATAATACAGTCCCAGTTCAATCATTTAAATCGTATCATACTTATTCCCTACAAATCATTATCAAACACAAAGAAAAAATATTATCTCAAGTGCATTCCCATGATACAGTAATTAATGGTTTAACAGTTTATCTCAGTCATGGCTAGCCATACCTTATGTTACCTTTTCCCCCTAAACAAGGCCCATTCAAAGTGTGGCTTCTTCCTGATTACTAAGCGAAGCTAGGAAGGGGGCCCACTCTCTGTAATATGATTCCTCCCCTGTCCCTAATCACCAGGGTCAGCCTTTCCAAGACTAAAGTCTGTATCCCCAGGCTATGCCATTGCTGAATAGTAGGCACTTCACAAGTCACCCACGTTTTCTGTATGCAGTGTCTGGCTAACACCAATAACACCCTGCACCATCTCAGAAGCACTTCCCACTCCCTTTCTTCCTCTTGTGTCATTCCAAAAAGGCCCGTAATTGGGTCCACCAGCAAGGGGAACCCCACCATATTAGAAACCTCTCCCAGTATCCCTCCCCAAAAGATCTGTAATACTGTACGTGCCCAGAAGCAATGTATATATGTTCCCCTTTCTTCCCCACATCTGCCACACATGGGAGAAACCGAGGGGTGTGCCTTATGAACTATTACCATGGGGTAGTAGAGCCTATGTAAAAATTTATAAAAGGCTTCCCTGAATCTATTACATACCAGAAGGCGTGCCTGTCCCTCTAATAGCAGTTGCCAGTTCTCCTTCATAATATCTTGGCTTAAGTCCCTCTCCCAAAGTTGTTTAACTTTATAAGTATAATGTGGGTAATCTTGTTTCACCAACTTCGCTGCTTTCTGGATAAAACCCTTGGAATCTTTTTGTGCCAGATTTATTAAAACTTCCGTCATGTGCCATCCTTGTGGCTGAGCCCCATCCTTTCCCATACTCTGTATAGACGCCCTAAGCTGCATGTAACAGAACAATTGTTGCCCTTCCAGTCCCAGCCCCTGAACAATGTCTCTCAGCAGGTTTAATACCCCATTCCTTAATAAACTCCCTATATTCCATACCCCCTTTTTCTCCCACTCCTTGAAGCCTCTATCCTCCAATCCTAGAAGAAAAAAGGAATTCCCCACCACCAGTAGCAGGAAGGTTTCCCATTTGATTCCCTCCTTCTTCCTAATACATTCCCATGCTTCTAACACTGCCCTCACCAGCGGGTTACCTCTACCCTGAGTGGAATAGGCTTTAAGGCCTTTACTATGTAAGTACGTTAATAAACGACCCGGGCAACCCCATTGTTCCAAGTCAACCTGCCTGGCCACTGCAGGACAGTGCACCCAATCTGTAATATACTGTTGCTGGATAGATAGGTGGTAGTTAGAAAAATCTGGTAAATTAAGTCCCCCTGCATTGTTTCTGCCTTCAGTCTCTGTAGGCAGGCCCTTCGTAATTTTTCTCGCCGAATAAATCTAGAAAATATTTTCAACAACCGGACGATATAACCCCTCATAAGACCCATTGGCAACATTTTCACGGGGAATAACATCCTGGGGAGGACATTCATTTTAGGGAGGTTTATGCTCCCCAGCCATGAACTAGGAAGCTGCAGTCACCTTTGCAAATCTGCCTCCACCTTTTTGACTAATGAAGTATAGTTTAAACCATATAAAGACTCCACTGTCTTCCCCACTTGCATTCCCAAATATGTAATGCTCTTCTGAGCCACCTGGACCCCCACTGAGTGTCCTCCCATTCAGGTCCAGGGAAACAGCATTTCTGACTTAGTAAGGTTTATCTTATGCCCAGAAAATGCAGCAATAGAGTCAACCAGTTCTAATAGAGGCGGCATAGAGGTCCAAGGGCTCCTCATAAACAAGAGCATATCATCCGTATAAAGGGTGATCTTATGGTCAGTGCCCTCTGCCCCCTCAATACCCCGAACCTCCGGGCATTACTGGATCGTCGCAGCTAACAGTTCCAATGCCAATGCAAATAGCATGGGAGAAAGGGGGCACTCCTGCCTCGTACCTCTACCCAGTTCAGAGTAATCTGTGGGAGTCCTATTGACCCAGACCCGGGCTCTAGGAGCTCAATACATAGCTCAAACCCATTGAATGTATGATTCACCTAGACCAAACCGGGCCAGCACCTCAAAAAGGTACTCCCACTCCACCCTATCAAATGCTTTTTCAGTGTCCATGGACAGGACACATGTTCTTCACTGTATCTGTCCAGCTTTCCATACCACATTAAGCAGACACTGCATATTATGATAGGAAGACCTCCCCTTAATGAACCCAGTTTGGTCTGGGTGGACTAACATAGGGAGAAGATCCTCCAGCCGTGTGGCTAACACTTTCGCCAGAATTTTAAGATCACAGTTTAGGAGGGAGATTGGCCTATATGATGTGCACTCTGCCTCATCCTTGCCCGGCTTTGGGATTAAGCATATCATAGCAAGTTTGAGGCAGATTCAGATGTTCCTCACCCTCTATTACCTGGAATACCCCACTCAGTGCCTCTGCCATCTGGCCTGCCAGTGTTTTGTAGAATTCCACAGGGAATCCGTCAGGCCCACTTGCCTTCCCCTGTTGTAATTTCCCTGAGGCTTTCAGGATTTCATCTTTCGTGATGTGTTGGTTTAATTGCATCTCCTGAATTTTGATAAGCCTTGGGAGTACCACTTTATCCAAGAAGTCCTTTGCCAAAGGACCTTTGCCTTTACATTCAGCTTTATATAGCTGATTATAAAATTCCCCAAAACATTTCCCAGTTTCCTTAGGCTCTCTCTGCAGTACACCCTTCTTATCCCTAGCCCCCATCACTCTGGTAGGGCATCTACCCCCTTTCATGAGTCGCACCAAGAGTGGACCCGGTTTATTAGACCTCTCAAATACTCGTCGCCTACTGTAAAACCAGGTGGTCATTGCTTCGTTTGTGACCATTAGAAGTTGTGTTATTTCTCCCCTCTCTCCCTTAGCCATCCGTTTTTCCAAGTCTTTTTACTGTTTCTCTGATCCCAATCTTTTCTCCCTTCTTTCCTTTTTAATCCGAGCCATAAACCCTATAATGGACCCCCGCATGAAGGCTTTCCCTGCTTCCCAGTATGTTGAACGTGAAACATCACTGCCTTCATTAGTTTCCTTATATAACTGCCACTGGGTCCCCAAAAACTCTTTGAATTCCTTATTAAGAAGCATGTAGGAAGGAAACCTCCACTGTGATGGTAGGTCTCTTTTTCAGTGCAGCTGTATTCGGGCTATAACCATGGTGTGGTCTGATATGTGAATTGGGCCATGGGATACGTACAGTATTTCATCCCCTTGGTACATACATGTAATCAATTCGGGACCAGGTGCCGTGGGGGTTAGAAAAAAAAGCATCTTCCCTGGCTGCGGGGCTTACCATCCTCCAACTGTCGACCATATCCATATCAGCCATCCCCACCTACCGTTGTTTCAGGCCCTCCGTCATCCTACCCCTACTTTCAGAGTGGTCTAACACTGGGTCCATCATGCTATTCAAGTCTCCTCCCAGGATTAAACCTGGAAATTGTTCCCTAATAAGCAAATCCAAAAGTAAGGGAAAAAACTTAAGCTCATAGACAGCTGATGCATAAAGATTACCAAATGTGATTTGTTCCCCATATAACTGACCCGCAAGAAAAATATACCACCCCCTCCTTATGATCTTTTACCACTCTAGTGACCGCCAGCAGTAGGTGCTTGCTCACCAAGATAGCTACCCCTCGTTTACTAGAGGTAGGAGGCCGAAACATTTACCAACCCATCCCTGAGTAAGTTTATTATGTTCCAAATCCAATAAATGGGTCACCTGGAGTAGTGCCACATGTGTGTTCCTTCTTTTCAGGGCTGTAAGCAACATGGAACATTTAACTGGATTGGCAATCGCTCGCACATTCCAAGAGACCACTGTCATCTCCTGTGTATTAGCCTTACCTATTCATCTGGTGTTCCCTTAGATACATAGACAGTGTTGGCAGATAAGGGCCTATGGCCCACCCAGTCTGCCCATTTAAGTTTGTAAGTTCAGTTTATGTTTTCCAGGAAGTCTGTTGCCCCTTACCCCTGAAATGCACCCTTACCAGCCCTCCACATATTTACTATATTGAAGCATTCTATGTCC
The DNA here is from genome assembly GCA_016271365.2 of Neoceratodus forsteri. Classification (NCBI taxonomy): domain Eukaryota; kingdom Metazoa; phylum Chordata; order Ceratodontiformes; family Ceratodontidae; genus Neoceratodus; species Neoceratodus forsteri. The sequence goes on along the minus strand of CM028132.1, from coordinate 199,045,237 downwards.
TAATAGCTGCAGTATCTTATGCACATTTTGGATTGCACCACTTAACACATAAAAACAACATATATCTAAAGTAGTAACCTTAAACAATTCCCTCCCTCCCTCCCCCAACTCCTTCACATCCCAACACATCAACATCCTCCTCCCTTCCACCTCCCGAACCTTCCCCAGTATCATCCATTATAAACATATCCCGTCTCTAACTCACTTTTACCCCCACCCGCACACTGACACTAATTGCCATTCTAGCATGAGTGTCTATATTCCTCTGTTGATATTAGTGCCCTGCTGCTCCAGCCCCGGCCTGCTGCCATCTATAAAACCCCTTCCACACTACAACAGCTAACTGCCTAGAAACAGTTTTGCAGACAGTTTTTAACAGATACAGCATAAAATATTTAACTGCAAACCTGTTAACAAGAAGCATTAACATACATTTAGATCAGTCCCTTCTTCCGTTCTCACTCCCTTTAAAGCTTATGACCATTAAGCACTACATAGTAAATAGTGGCCCATGTGGTATTCACCCTCATAACACCAACCCCATTTAGTAAAATATAACCAAAACAGAAAAGGGAAAGGAGCTAGAGGGAAGTCCTTTCCAAGCCCTTTCTCATATCAGGACCCATCCCCCCCTTCACCCAATAGCCCCTTTAGTCCAGACCTCCTCCAGAAGCTTCATGCTGGTGTGACATCCAGCTCACGCCCCTACCCAAAACTGAGTGCCATGGACATCATGAAGAAGGAAACAGGCTGCGCTCTCAACCCACGCGCTAAGCCCCCCCCCCCGGCTCCATTTCAGATCACCTACTGTTGAGCCGTTGCAGACCATTGTGCATCTTCCTTTAATCCTCGTGACTCAGCCCAGTTGACCCTCCAAAATATGGCACCAAGTATTGTCCCCCAGAAACCGCGAGGATAACATATAGTCTCTTACCAGATGCAATCACTATTCCAGCAGTCCCAAAGGTGTTCTCAGAGACAGATTGTGCACAGTCTCTCATCCCTGCCAAAATTACATCTTCTCCCTCATAACAGTCTACCCACGCTAAACACGTGTTAGGCATATCCAACTACGCAGGGTGGCTCTGGCAATATAACATCCCGGGTGAGGGTAGTCGAGCGAGGGTAATCGAACAGGTCCCAGAACAATTATTCCCAAAGAGGAAAAAACAAAGGGCTAAACCCCCAAACACACAAAGGGGAGAACAGTCAAATGATTGAATAAGCCTTGGTACGACAAAAAAGTAGAGCCTCAGACTTGGTCTAGTCCCATTATTTATTCAACAACTTCTGCAGGTCGTTAATAAATTGCTCTGCTTTAGCAATCTCCCAGAAGGAGTACGTGGCTCCTTCATGCCAGATTTTAAGGGTCGCAGTGTAAACCAGAAAAATTTTCTATCTTCCAATTCCGGAGCTGATTCATAAGCGGGTTAAACATCTTCCTCCATTTAAGAAGCCGGGCAGAGTAGTCCTGGGAGAGGAACAAGCGTACCCCTTCGAACTCCAGCACTCCTTTCTCTCTATTTGCTTTCAAAAGCATTTCTCAGTCCTGAAATGCATAGAACCTCATTACTGTTTGCCTTGGGGGCTTGTCTCCCGGTGGTCAAGGCATAACTGCTCGATGGGCTCTTTCTAATTTAAATCGACCATTTTTTAACTGAAGCCCCAGCAATTCAGGTAGAGCGTCCCCCTTTCTCCAAACCTTCTGGTAGCCCTCTCAGACGTAGATTCAAATGCCTATTATAATTTTCCTGATAATCAAATGCTTCTTTAAGCTCTTCCATCTCTTTCTGTAAAGCTGCCACTTGCCCGGGAATCTCCAAATTCTTGTCCTCTAATCAGGATATATGATCCTCCGCTTCAGCAATACTATTGGCATGCACTGTTTTATTGCTCCAAGACCTCCTGTAACTTTAGATCTATCTTGCTCGCTAATTTTAGGAGCCTGGGTTCAAGCACCACAATTACTTGTCCCGTCACCTCGCGGCCTAATGCACTCATTTCTGCTGCTGATAGCGAGATGACACCCGCGCTTTCTGCCACCGTGAAGGCTGCCGACTTCATCCCCACTTTACCCGCCATTCTTTGGCTTTTCTCAGGATTTGGCTTAAGATATTCGTCCATGCTCCCTTCCTACAACTACTAGTTTCAGTTGTGCATAAAATTCGGTTTTAATTAGTTTTTTAACAATTTTACCAGTCGTCGGCCCGGAGCAGCATTCAGGCACGTCTATCTGGTTAGCTGCTCATCAGCACCCCCCCCCCCCTTTTATTTCTAATCTGCTCTCTTTGTCTGTAGCCCTTTTATTTGGGTACCAAAATAATATTTTTCTAGGATTATTTATAGCCCCTGAAATCCTTTCTACTACTACTGGCTGCAGTAATCTGACTGCTTCTCTGGGTCCCTCCTAACTTACTATCTTACCTTTTTTCTTTTCATTTTTTCCCCTTCCTACAATACCTTTATTACCTACCCACATGGCCCCCTGCTGTTTCGGCCTTTCCCCATGCTCCCGGCCTTTCCCCATGCTCCCCACTGCTTTGCCATGGTTGTCCTAGGACACCTGCTCCCTTCACATTAGGCTTTGTTTCCTGAGCTCTTGTCCTAACATTGTGCAGAGTCAACTGTGGCCTACCTGTGGATGCTCTGCAGACACCATTGCTGCACTGCACTCCTACTCAGTGGCACTCACACAGTGGGATGCTCACACATTTTCCTAATATTAAAAGGGGCCAGACAGAGTATACACAGATGTTTGAGGTGCTGAGTGCAAGCAGAACTAGAGTCCATGCACTCAGCTGGGGGGGCGGGTAAGAGGAAACATTAGAAAGCTGTGATGCTGCTCTAGCTTTGCCAGTTACAGACCCATTTTTGTCCCCCCCACCGTCCAAGGCCCTTGAGAGAATAGTCTCTGACCAACTTGTCATGTACCTTGAACAATACAATGCCCATTGTATACAGCAGCATGGCTTCTGGAAGCTCCACAGCACCAACATGGCACTGTTGGAATACACCAACTTTGTTCACAAGGCATTTGACATTGGTGACCTATTCTGAGCTATATGTATTGACCTTACTAAAGCCTCTGGCCTGGTCAACCATAAGCTTCTACTTAGCAAACTCCTTGGCATGGGTTTGTCACAGAACACAGTTATCTCACCAATTGCTTCCAGCAGATGAAGATCAACAAATCTTTGTCCGACACTAGGGGAGTATCTACTGGTGTCCCCCAGGGCTTCATCTAGAGCCCACTCATATTTGGCCCCTTTATAAATTGGCTGCCCAGTGCTTGTCAGACAGCCAGCGTACTCCTCTGTGCTGATGATGCAGTCATCTAATCCAAAACCCCCTGACCATAACAACCTTACTGCCACTCTTCAGAGTAACTCTAGGTCACTTAAAAGCTGGTTCTCCAACAGCAAACTGGTCCTCAGTTACAAAAAAAACAAAAACAAAGATCATGCTGTTCTGTAGCCTCCCACAGAACAGTAAAGCTCCACCCTTTGTCATCAGAAATGGTCAAGGATATAACCTTGAACAGGTGGAGACCTTCAGATACCTTGGAGTAACTTTGGATGACACTTTATCTTCTAGGGACGTGGTTATAATGTACAGTTCCACACTTCTGGCAGAGTTCCTTTCCCCTTTAAATCCTGCTGGAACATCGTCAAGCTGGCTCCTCCCACCCACCTGAGTGGCAACTCCTGTAGCGTTGCCCTGTGACGTCAGATCTTCCTTTCTGCTGGAAGAAGGTTCCCTCCTTACTGCTCTCACGCTGAGTAGGCCCATTGCTTTCTAAAACTTCGAATTGCGAATTATTTGTCTTCAGGCATTGTCCTTAACCTCTCCTGTGATGGACAAGGCAAAGTCGACTTCCGGTTTCAAGAAGTGCACATGTGGGCAGAAGATGTCCGGGACGCACCCGCACACCATGTGCGTCTACTGCCTTGGCCACCAGCATGATCCCCAGGCATGCAGACTGCATCATACCCTGCATCCCTCTATGCTGGAGGACTGGCACACTCGACTTCTTTCAGAGTGCTCAGATGAACGGGATCCTTTTGTTAAGTCTAAAGATGCTCGTAGGGCAGTCTCTGCGGCTGCAGGGTTCACCAAACAGCTTGCAGCATTCGAAGAAGCTGCGGTTCTGGCCACGGAGCATGCTTCTTCGGCTTCTATCTTTTTGCTGCTCCTTTTAGGTGCCTCCTTCTCGGGTGCATTTAGAGACTTGTGTCAAGCCCTTCCCACTCTTGGGCAGGGTTCCTCTTCAGGCATGAAATCCAAATAGAAGAAAGAGGCTAAAAAGAAGTCTTGCAGTTGATTGTGGGATCATGAGCACTCTCAGGCCTTGGATTCCCATGCTTCCTCAGAGGTTTCGACTACGATCGATCCTTCGGCCCGGACCACTGGCACCATGGTGTCCCCATCAGGCCAGTTGTTCGAGACAGCTTCCAGATGAGAATTTTCTCGAGCCGGTCAACCCATTGTCGCAAGATGAGGCCAATACCTCCTTGTCTAGGACTCCAGTCCTGCCTTTTACCTCCCAGGGAGGGTCGGACAAGCCTGCTGATCCACCTACTCTCCCTTAGGGTCTGGTGGACCCAGAGGATCCTTTGCTTTCAATGGCTCCCTCTGATACCTGCCATCAGCAGCCCCGACTATCAGGATCGAGGTCCCGATCCAGAACTCCCAGGTCGAGCAGCCCGTGCCATCTCAACGTTCCCACTCTCGACACGTGAGCAAGCAGTGCCACCGCTATTCCTCCTTTTCTTCCTCCTTAAGTGAGGAGAGGCTCTGGCATAAGATGTGTTGGTGCTACAGAGAGCTAGTGTGGCACCAGCTAATGTTAACCAGGGTGAAAACTGATCCTGGCCTTTACCCCGACCATCACTTGACTCTCGTCACAGAGGCCCAGCCTACCCCGGCTCGGCAGGAGCAGGCTAGATCGGAGCTGGTTCGGCATCCTTCGTCTTCTCCACAGATTGTGTTAGAGCTGCCACTGAAACAGCTGAAATTTGGCCCTCCTCCTAAGGATGCCCATACGGCATTGGGGCTTCCTCATCAGCTGTTGGTTGCCGTCACTCCCGACAGGCCCCATAGGGTCAGCGGGAACTAAGGTAGTCAGCCTTTGTTTGAGGAATCCTTGGAGTCTGAAGGCTGCTCTCTGCAGTCCCATCTGGTGGACACGGAGTCGGTGGAGGATTTGTCTGACGAGCACAGCCCCACCTCTTTCATGAGCCTTTTCCGCCTTATCTCAGAATCCACTGGGTTGCCGATGGAACCCGTCCAGAAACAGGCTAGGTAGCCGCTCACTGAGATTCTTGACTGGGGTGACTCCCCTGAGGAAACATTCCTGGTCGCAGAGGCCATTCTTGGCCCTGCTCTGGAACTTTGGCAGCATTTGACCTCTTGCCCTGTGCCATCAGCCCTGATGGCCCACTAGTATGCGGTCCCTCCTGGTTCCCTTTCAGGTTTCACTGAGCACCCCTCAGCTGAGGGTGTGATGGCTGACTGTCTTCTGGTGCACTGGGAATGTCGGGGACATTGATAAACTTCCCAACAAGGAATCTAAGAAGTTGGCTCACATGGCCTAGAGAGTTTATACTGCCTCCTCGCTCGGCCTTCTGCAGGCGAGTTTAGCCTGTTTGATGGCCAATTTCACCCATGCCCTTTTGGGCATGCTTGACGAGGTGCTTCTTCATCTCCCGGCCGACTTGCAGATCATGGTCAAGCAAGTCTTGGACCAAGGCTAAACTGTGGCTAAGCAGCAGCTCCAGACAACCATGGATATTGATGATATTTGTGCTTGTTCCGTGATGGCCGCGGTTGCCATGCACCGAAGGGCATGGCTGAGGATCTTGACTTTCACGGCAGATACCCAGCACAAGTTGGTGGACACCCCTTTCTTGGGCACTGTCTTGTTCGGGCCAGGGATCGAAGGGCATCTCACTCGGATAGAGAAGTCCAGTGCCACCCTGAACTCGGTGACTTCTGCCCAGAGGGATCCTATGGGCTCTAAATCTCAAAGAAGAAGCCCTTTTCGGCCCCTCTCTGCCCTGCAGCCAAGCTGCACCAGCCTCCATCTGGGCAACAGGCTCAGTCTTGGCACCCCTGACCGAAGTCCGTTGCATTGGTTGTCTGGAAGGCAGGAGGTCGAGGCTCCGGTGGCCCCTCAGTCAGTTCTTCTTCTGCCACCAAGCCTGCCCAGTGACAGGGTGGGGGGTGCCTCCCCCATTCCCGTCCTGACTCCCCTGAGTCCACCTGTGGGGGGCAGGCTCTGCCACTTCCTTTCCATCTGGTCCACTGTCACCATGGACAGGTGGGTTCTCAGAGTGGTCTGCCTCTGGAATTCAAGACTTACCCAGCTTGCTGAGCCTTTGCCTTATGGGAGAATTTAGTGTTTGCCCACATTCTGTCAGCCCTTCAGGACATTGCCCAGCTCCTCTGCAAGGAGGTCATGGTTGCTGTCTCGGACCGTCCAGTACACCCAGGGTTTGTCTCCAGGTACTTCCTGGTGCCAAAATGGATGGGGGGGCTAGTGCTTCATCTTAGATCTGCATAACTTGAACAAGTTTCTTTGGCCGCAAACCTTCAGGATGGTCACGGTGTCTCAGCTCATGCTATCTCTTGAGCAGAACATGTAGTTCTGCTCCCTGGATCCTGCTCCCTGGATCTTCAGGATGCATTCTTCCATGTCCCAGTCTGTTCGTTCCACCAGTTTCGTGTGGAGGGTATCCTTTACGAGTTCCAGTCCGTGCCATTCTGTCTGTCCTCAGCTCCCAGGGTCTTCACCAAACGCATCGCAGTGGTGACAGCTCACCTGAGGTACTGGGGGGGGTCTGGGTTTTCCCCTACCTAGACAACTGGCTGATCAGGTGTCCCTCCAAGGAGGAGGTGGAACGGTCCAGGGATTTGTGCTTCAGACCTGCATCTCCCTTGGCCTCCTGGTCAACTAGACCAAGTCAGAACTTGTACACTTGCAGGTGGTTCATTTAATCAGGGCAGAGCTCGACTCTTTCATCGCCAGGGCTTGGCTTCTGGTGGACAGGGCAGAGGCTCTCTCCTCCTTTGCCCGATCATTTCGGGTTGGACAATTGCGCCCTGCTCAGGACTTCCTGTGCCTCTCAGGATACATGCAACATGCTCCAACGTGGTCCATTGGGCCTGGAGGAGAATGCACTCTCTGCAGTGGGAGTTTGCCTGCCAATGGTCTTAGTGCAAGGGCCACTTCCCTCCAGCTGGTCACTGTGACCCAGTTGATGTGGGACGCCCTTCAGTGGTGGTTAGTCCTGGAACATCTGCAGGAAGGGATCTCATTTGTCCACCCACAGTCGATGGTCATCCTGACAACTGATGCCTCCCTGATGGGCTGGGGTGCCCTCCTGGGGCACTACAGAGTCCACAGACTCTGGAACCCCATGGAGTCCCAATGCCATATCAACCTCTTGGAACTGCAGGTGGTTCAGCTGGTGCTGACAGCCTTTGCTCAGTATGTTCGGGGTTGGGTCATTCGGATCCAAACGGACAACACTACAAACATGTACTAACGCAACAAACAGGGTGGAGCACATGCCCTTCCTCTCTGCAGGAAAGCTCTCTGCATCTGGACCCTTGTGCTCAGCCTGGACACCGATCTCTGGCTATCCATGTGACCGGCATTTCCAACCAGCTGACGGACACCTTCAGCCGGGTGGGCGAGACGTTTCACCATTGGTCTCTCCATCCAGAGGTAGTACACAGTCTTTACTCCCAGTGGGGCACCCCTCTGGTGGATCTGTTTGCCTTCAGGGAGAACGCAAAGCTGAGGCTGTGCTGTGCCTGTCCCCCTCAGCAGGGAATGCTGCAGAGAGGATGCCTTCTCCAGGGCCTGGACCCTGGGTTTTCTCTGTACCTTCCCTCCATTCTCCTTGATCCACAAGGTGTTGCTCAAGGCCAGGAGGGGCAAGGCACAGATGATCCTGGTGGCTCCAGACTGGCCCTGACAGTTTTGGTACCCCCGATCTCCTCAGCCTCAGCAGCAGGCTCCTGAGGCATCTATCTCTATGCTCGGACCTGCTTTCTTTCAATCAGGGGAAGGTATTCCACCCAGACCTTCAATCCCCGTACCTGACAGCCTGGTTCCTGAGTGGCTAGAGTTCCAGGCTTTGGGTCTCTGACGATGTCCTCGCTATGGTCGAGGCATCTCGGAAAGGAGTCGACCTGGAAATGTTATGCCTTCAAATGGAAGAGCTTCTCCATTTGGTGCCAGGGCAAGGGGCTGGACCCCTTATCTTGCCCTGTGGCTAACATTCTCGACTACCTTTGGTCCCTCTCTAAGTTGGGCCTTTGGTCGACGACCCTTAAGGTGCACTTGGCAGCCATCTCTACTTACCAGGTGCAGGCTGGTATGCATTCAGTGGCGCAGGAGTAGGTGGTCTGGTGCTTTTTCGAAGGCCCTGACCACATTTCCCCCTCTGGTGTGTGAACCACCACCACCTTGAGACTTGTTGCTGGTGTTGGCAAAGCTCATGGGCAAGCCATTCGAACCGATGCACAGGTGTGGAATGTCTCACCTGTCATGGAAGACTGCCTTCGTGGTGGCTATCACGTCAGCCAAAAGGATCAATGAGCTCCAGGTGCTCTCAATGGAGTCTTCTTACCTGGTCTTCCACAGGGACAAGGGTATCCTTCGGCCCAACCTGAAATTCCTCCTGAAGGTTGTATCGGATTTCCACTTTAGCCAGGTGATAAATCTCCTGGTGTACTTCACCAACCACACCTCGAAGGCCAAGCACAGGCTCCATACTTTGGACCTGCTGCAGGCGCTCACCTATTGTAAGGAGCATGTGGCTGGAGTTTGGGGAGAAGTTTGCCAGCTATTTGTCACCTACACTGAAGCTGCACCTGGCAGACAGGCAGCTAAGCGAATGATTGGTAGGTGGATTGTATCCTGTATCGACCTGTACTATAAGTTGGCAGCTAGGGAGCCTCCCATAGGGCTAAGGGCTCATTCCACCTGAAATACCAGTGGCTACTTCCAGAACTACTGGCTGCTTCACACCTGTCAAACGCTACCCTCTCTCACTCCCACCCTCCTGTTCCACAACTGCCCACTTCCCCCTCCCACCACCTACTACCTCCCCTTGACAAAGCCTCACCTTGGCTGCTAAAATATGCATTTCTGCAGACTGGGAGCACCCCATCTGAACTATAACATGATTGTTAAACACTGTACTGCACTTAATTAGTGCTGCATTAATATGTTTCTCTGGAAGTGTGGTCCTGTTTCTCCTTACTTCTTGTACCCTGCTTAATGTTGTAACTGCACACTAATACCACTTGTTAGTTGATGTCTTTCTGTTCTGCAATGTTTCATCACCTGTAAATGTCTTGTATTCCTTGTTGACTTGGAGCCTTTGTAAACGAGCCCCCGGCTCAAAGGTATTAATCCAAATGTGAAATAAAATAAAAAAAAATAAATGTCCCTATCCAGGAAATCGGCAGAGCTGCTACTTGAAAGTCAGTACACACATTCGTCTCCCATTACCACATCAACCTTGAGTCATGCCAGGATGCTGGTTTTGGGGCCTCAGTTCTCCTATCTCTGTTTCCTAAGTAGGGTGTGTGTGCCTTGTCCCCTCCTCCCAGGAGAACTGCTAGAAGTCTGCCAGAAGTATGGAACTGTACATCATATCCCACGTCCTTAGAAAAACAGGTTACTCAGTTGTAACAGTAGTTCTAGGAATGGTATATGATGTACATCCACACTGACCCACCCGACCTCCCCTGGCAAGTGGCACACGGGTCTTGCTTCCAGCGGGCAAAAATCTGACGTCACGGGGCGGCGTTAGGGGAGTTACCACTCAGATAGATGTGGAGGAGCTAGCTTGAAGACGTTCCGGCAGGATTTAAATGGGAAAGGAACACTACCTAAAGTTGTACATCACATACCACTGAGTAACCTGTTTATTGCACCCCATGGTGACAGTCTGGCGGTCATAGTTAACAAGACTGGGCGCCCTTTTCCAGAACAGGAGCAGTCTCACTGGGGATGCTAGATGCCTTATTGTGGCCAGCTCCATTCTGTCACTTACAGATTATGGCCTCCCAGTCAACACAGCTGCCTGTGACGAGGTGCTGAACAGAGTAAAGCTGATCTGTAATAAGGCATGCCGCTTTGTACTTGGTGTGGATAACTGCACTCATATTTGTACCCTTTACGCACTCACTAACTGGCGACCTTTACCCAGCAGAATAAAGCTCCAGACCTGTTTGACTTTGCTAGCTAAGACGGTGCTCTTGGGCTTAATACCCCCTGCTTTAACAAATTGCTTCCTCACCCTCTCCAACCAATATACCAGGAACTTGGTCAGGAATGCCCTTAAGCCTCATTTCCAGTGTACTCAGCTGGGCAAGTGGTCATTTACTGTTAGGGACGCTAACTGGTTAAACAAATTGCCTAATACACTGCTGAATCTCCCCAAGTTTAATCAGTTTAAACGATCTTTGTGTTCTGCCTTTGCAGTCCAGTGCGATTGTAACCGTTGAACAGTTTTACTTGGTTTCTCTCTGTACATTACCCGTGACTTTTTTATACAATGATCTATGTGGATTTTTATTTGTTTTTTTTTTCTATTTTTGTTGTTCAAAACTGTATGTATTTGTTCTGCATTAAGTGCTCTGAGCCTGACTTCACTGCATTTCCTCTGGAACTGCTTATTGTACTTGTATGTGTTTGACGTGGAACCATTGTAAATGAGCACTTGTGCTCAAAGGTAATTCTCTGAAGTTTTCATTAAATAAAGAAAATTAATAAATAAATATTATGGAAGGGAATTAAGGCGTCTCTTGTCTGCCTCTGCTGCAGCATGGCAGTGAATATATTCAGTTGTCTGTGTACACACGTGCAAGCTTGGCAGCAAGAATGTTACCCCTATTCATGCTGTATAACCCTCAGTAGCCTGCTCTGCGTTTGGATGCTAGCATTGTTCAGGTCTTCAGAGAGGGACTAGATGGATTTCTGAGGTAGAATGGCATTGAGGGTTATATGGCATGAGTATGGGTAACATTTCTTGGTGCTAAACTTGGATGTGAGCCCCTAGACAAATTGCTGTACAGCAGATGGGGCCGGTTCCCTTAAGTCATCACAATACAGTATTACGTTACTATGTAATGAAAGAAGTGTTCCTTCTCCTAATTATTCCAGATCTAAAAAGAAATGCTCAAACAGATTCAGAACTGTGAAAATGCATCTTACAAGGCAGGAGAAAAAGGGGGACCTAAAATGGATATTAGCAAAAGGTTTAGGTTTAAATTTTTCACTGTAACTAGCATTGCTGTTTTAAGTTATTAGATCTTTATTTTTAGGAATACACAACACATGAAAGGGTGTGCATTAAGCTGTACTGTCACACACCCTGGGTGCGTTAGGAGACATGAGCACAGCCGTGTGCATTTAAGCAGCCAGGAAGTCCAGCAGTATAGACTGATGCACACTCTCAGGTGTTTGTTATTGCACATATAAAATGGTCTTATGAAAATTCTGACATTGCTCGAGTTGCTATGGTATGATTGTTCTGTTCATCTTTATAAAATGTCTGTGCACTGTTGCTATAGAGTTTTGTAGAACTGTTCGAGTATTATGTTTTGCATTACCAAGATGCCGAAGTTTGTTTATGCAAACATGCAGAGCATTAAATTGCTGCACGGTCATGTGATCAGACTCAACCAGTTGCAGTGCAGTATTTCTCTGACTTGTTTTAGAAATGAAAATGTAACCTTTGTCCTTCTCAATTCAGTCTGTAGCTTTGAAGTGAGCCCCAGTAGCACATGCATCATTGCCATTGACTTATATTGGGAAGGAGGGCTCTGTTTAAAGTTTGATGGGATCTAGAGATCTTGTCATATTACACTAGTGCTGTGCAGACTGCACTGGCTGCCAGTACAGTGGCGGATCACCTTTAAGGTCAGTCTTTTGACTTTTAAAGCCCTACACGGACTTGACCCGGATTACCTGAAAGAGCTTCTGGTCCCCTACTGCCGGGGACATCTGCTTCACTCAGCCGATGAAGGGTTGCTAGAGATCCCAAGGGTTTGTTTGAAATCTTCCCAACCCTCTGGAATTCTCTACCGTGATGGTTATGGGAGTGCACAACCGTGGAGGGATTCAAACAGTCCTTAAAAACATATCTGTGGGCTCAAGCCTTCGGTGAAGGTTGATTTTGTAAAGGTTTATTCTGTCTTATTTTAGTATTTTATGATCTGATAATTGATGTGTATTAAAATTTGTTAGGCGCCTTGACATTTTTGAAAGGCGCCCTAAAATTAAACTACTTATTATTATTAAAGATAGGGTCCTTATGGGTACCCTCGCCCAACTTCCAAAGCACAGTAGGGTCCTTATGGGCCCCCCCCCCCAGCTTCCAAAGCTCTTGAAGTATAATTCCAACACTGAGTTTGTCCTCATGTTGTTCAGGAGCTGAGGTCAGATTCTCTTAATGTGACGTCACAGTACATTGCCATGGTACTGACTGTGATAGTACCATCAAAGTTGTCATTTTCTGCATCCCTGACTAGCATATTGACTGAATGAACTTCGAATGGCATGTTTCTAGGGATGTGGATATGGTGCATTTATCCACACTTTGGCAGTCTTCCTTTCCCTTTAAGTTCAGCTGGAACGTCTTCAAGCTTAGCTCCTTCCACCCACCAGGGTGGTGTCCTCATCGGTTGCACACCATGATGTGAGATCTTCCTTTCTGCTGGAAGAGTCAGGTCTCTTCCTTTGTAGTTCCTGCATGCAGTGTATGCCCAACTCCTAAACCAATCTTTGTTTTTCCTTCAGGCTATTCTAGTGTGTTTTTCTTTGCACTTGCTAGACTATGGAGTATGATGACCTGAAAACCAGTGTCTGTTTCAAGCGGTGCACCACTTGCATCCAGAAGATGATGTGTACTGCCCCCCATGTCTCATGTGTATATTGTTTGGGGCTCAGCATGACCTACAGGCATGTAGTCTTTGCCAGTCCCTGCAACCCTCGTCCCTTGAGGACTGTTATGCCTGTCTTTTGCTAGGCTACCTGGACAAATGGGATCCTCCAGTTCGGTCCAAGGATGCCCCCAGGGCCATTTCAGCAGCAGCGGGCTTGGCATCACAGCTTGCTGCACTTGAAGAGGTGGCATTCCAGGCCGTGGTGGGCTCCTCCGCGTTCCCATGTTGCTCCCAGTTGGTACCAGCATCTGGGCCTCATTTACAGGCACCTTTCGGGACATGTGCCGGTCCCTTCAGACCCTCAGGAAAGCCCTTCATGAGGGGATAAATCTTCAAGATCTTCAAAATCTAAGAGGACCTGTCACAGGCCATGGGACAGGGAACAGGATCGCTCTTCCCACAATTCTGTGTCTGGCTCGATGGCTGTTGAGTCATCAGCTTCGGCCAACCCTTCAGGGGTCCCTGTTCAGGCCGCTAACTCCATGGCGTCCCCATCGGGCTTGTCTGCTGAGACACAGGGCAACCATCCAGCCAAGATTTTTCTTAGCCCGGTCGACCTGTTGTCGCAGGAGGTCAAGGATGACTCACTCTCCTGGACTGCAGTCCTTTCAGCTGTCTCCCCTGTCATCAAAGCATAGGTCAGGAAGCATAGGAAGACCAGCAGTAGTTGTAAAATTTGCAAGTAGCATTTTGTTATTATCAATAACAGTAAAATAGAAAAAATAAAAAAAAACTGTTCAGGATAGCTATATACAAAGGCAGTATGAACAGACAAAACAGAAGTCCTTTGTTTGAGGGTATGTCTAATTCCAAGTTTGTCCCTAACAAAAGATTGCTGCTCTTTTTATAACAAGTCTTTGCCTGGTTATTAACTTCTTCATCCTGAGCTCGAAGGATGACATCCTGTTTTTGCAGAGCAGGCTTGCAAATAGAACAGTGCCTCAAGCTGGCCTCCTGCTGATAGCTCTGCAAAAGAGTTTGCACACAAGCCTGAAAGGAGCTCAAACTGCATCTCAGGTTAACCCCCTAAATTCCAGATAGCTTTTTACCATCATTTCAGCAGTATAACTATACACACATGTTCAAACAAAGGGATCCCAGTATCACTTACAGTTTCAAAATATTTTTTTATGGGTTGGTAGTATAGCTTAGAGGTTGCTGTGAGTGAGCTTGATACATCCAGCAGACAGACCTGGGTTCGATTCCCACAACCTCCACTTGCATACTGTGCGACTCTGAGCAAGTCACTTCACCTTCCCAGTGCTCCCAGGTCGCCCCTGAAAACAAGCACTCATGCCTAGTGGGCCTTACCCGGTTACCAAAAGAATAAAAATTAAATAACCTCAGATATGCAGGGGAAAAAGGATAGCAACAACAAGTGAAGGCAGAGATATAGCAAGACGCAGAGAATCACGAGACCATCAGAGTGATCAGTTCCTAGGTCTCACAAGAACATTTTCCAAGAAGTAAGTGCAGAATCCACCTAGTGGGGTCTATAAGAACATTTGGTTGCACAACCAGACAGACTAGACAGGAAAGGAGAGGATAGGACAGATTCTTGCATTTAACTTGTTCTTCATAACAAATGGGACAGGACCTTATTCATCCCTTGGCTGTCAACTAGGAAGTGCCGTCCACGCTTCCTGTCCTCCTCGTCTTCGGATGATGAGAGGCTCCTTTGCAAGTTACAGTGGAGCCACGAGGAGTTCCTGTGGCAGTAATCCTCAGCCATGGTCAACCCATGCTTCAGTTACTGGTACTTCCTTGTTCCCCGCTGACATAGCCCATCCTGATCTCACCCTGACTGGCCGAGCCACCTATCTTGGTAGAGCCCCCACCTCTGCAGCCCTTGCATGGGGCCCTGTCCAAGGCTGCTTAACGTGCCTCTGATCTCCCCAGATGGCTGTCCATTCAGATCACCCACTCAGATGAGTCCAGGGTAGTCCACAGGGAGCCTGGTTGAAGGCAGTGTTCGAAGAGTCCTTGGATTCTGAGGGGCCCTCAATGCATTCTACTTGGACCCGGGCTTCAACCATGAGTTGACCAAGGAGCTTACCACAAAGCATGGGCTGGTCTCCTTTTGGGCCTTGCTCCATCTCTTCTCTGAGTCCATGGGGATTCCTCTGGAGCTGGTCCAAAAACAGGCGAGATACTCCCTCACGGAGATCATTGACAAAGGATGACTCTCCAGGGGTCTCTTTCCTGGTGGTGGAAGCCATTCTTGATCCCACCTTAGAGCTTTGGCAGCATTCAGTTTTTTGTCTGGCGTCCTCTGCCCATATGGTCCACAAGTACTTGGTTGCCACCAGATACCGTCTCGGGTTCTTCAGCCACCCTTCAGCCGTGTGGTTGGTAGTGGACTCTGTCTTCCGCTGGAGAGACAATGTTAGGGATGTTGACAAGCCTCCTGACAAGAAGTTCAAGAAGCTGCACCATGCAGCTAAAAAGGTTTATGCTGCTTCCTTCCTTCCTCGGTCTTCAGCAGGCAAGCTCTGCCATCATGATAGCCAACTTTTGTCATGCTCTCATGGGGGTTCTGGAACATGTTCTCCCCTGTCTTCAGTGGATTTACTGTCGGCAGTCATGATGGTCTGAGACCAAGGATGTTCTGTTGCCAAGCACCAGTTTCAGACTGCCTTGGACATTGGTGACTCCTGTGCCCCGTCAGTGGCTGCAGTGGTCACCATGCGGCATAGGGCTTGGTTGAGGATTTCCACCTTTATGATGGATACCCAACATAAACTGGTGGACGTTCCCTTCTTGCGTACTGACCTGTTTGGGCTGGGGTGGGTGGGTGGTCACTTCTCCAGGACTGAGAAGTCCAGTGCCACCCTGGACTCTGTTACATCATCTCAGAAGAAACTTAGGGGCCCGAAGCTGCATCTTTAAATTTTGTCCCTTTCCGCCCCAGCAGTACAAGCTGCTTCTGCCTTGTTGGGATAATCCCAGGTCTGGCAGCCTACACCCAAGCCAGCCGCCTCTGGCTTCAAGAAGTCCGGAGGCTGGGGTGGTGGTGGTGGTGCTTCTCCAGTAGCCTCTGCCGAGCCTGTCCAGTGATGGGTGGGGGTTATCACCCTCTTGCCTGTCCTACCTCTGCCTCAGTTTCCCATGGGGGGTTGGCTTCATTATTTCTGGGCATGCTTAGTCCATCATTGCTACAGACAAATAGGTGCTAAATGTGGTGGGCCGGAGCCTCCTCTTGACTTCAAGGCTCTCCCACCTTACCAAGCCCATGCCCCACGGGAGTCCATGGTGTTCCCGCACATGCTGTCCATCCTTAGGGAGGACATCGTTCGGCTCCTAGAGAAAGGAGCTGTGGCCTGCATTCTGGATACCATGGCCAGCCAGAGCTTTGTGTCCAGGTACTTCCCATTCCCCAAACGGACTGGAGGGCTGGTGCCCCATTCTGGATCTTCACAATCTCAGTCAGTTCTTGCAGGAGGACGCGTTCTGGGTGGTCACTCTGTACCAAATGATTCCATCCCTGGAGGAGGGCATGTAATTCTGCTCCCTGGACCTCCAGGTTGCCTTCTTCCACATCCCAGTCCGTCCATCCCACTGGCGGTACCTTCGGTTCCATGCAGCTGGGGCGCTCTGCAAGTTCTGAGTCGTGCCATTTGGACTTTCCTCAACCCCCAGGGTCTTCAACAAGTGCATAGCAGTGGTTACAGCATTCCTGCAGCATCGAGGGTTCCAGGTGTATCCCTACCTGGATGACTGGCTGCTGGTTCATCCCAGGAGGAAGTGCAGCTATCCAGGGATGTGGCCTTCCAGACTCGCTCACCCTAAATTGTTTGGGGGGGTATTATGCGTTAGTCTTGTAGAGCTCACCAAGACCTTTGTTTTGATATATAGATTGTAGATTGTCGTGCCTGAAAATAGGCAGGATTTGTCTAGTGCACTTACCCAGTCAACAAAAACTAAATAAAAATAAAATAAAATAACTGCAGATATTGAGGGAGTTATGGCTTGTTGAAGTTGAAATGTGGGAAAAGAAAGTAAGTCCCAAATCTGTTTTTTGTATGAAGGGATCCTTTTTCGCATAAACAAAAGAGCCATGTGATAAAGGAAACCTTCATATGAAAAGAGATTCGGCAAAAAAAACCTAAGTTTAAAATCTTTTTTTATATTAGGGCCTCCTTTTTTGTATGAACGAAAAAAAAGAATATGAAAAAGTATTCCTTCATATGAAGAAAGAATTTGGACTTAGTCCCCAAAGTTCTTTTTTCATATGAAGGGATCCTTTTTCATATGTTTTTTTTTTTGTTCATATGAAAAAGGATGCCTTCATATGAAAAAAAGTGTGTGTGTGGGGAGGGGGGACCTAAGTCCCAAATTCTTTTTTCATATTAAAGGATCCTTTTCGTATGGCTGAATTCCTTTTTCATATGGCCATATGAAAAAAAGAAGTCAAATCACAGAAAAGGATTTTAAAATTAGAAAAAAAAATTCTGGGTAATTTTTCCAAGAAGTAAGTGCAGAATCCACCTAATGGTGTCCCAGTTAGCAAGCTGCATATGTTGGTGTGTGTGCAGGATATCATTTTAGCCGGTTCTGAAAATGTTTTTGTTTGTAAAAAGCAGAAACAAGATGGCAGCCATATGAAAAAGGATTTTTCCTCACGAAAAAGGATTACCGCCATATGAAAAAGAATTCTTTTTCATTTAGATCAAATTCGTTTTTCGTTCCAAGCAGCTATCCAAGAGACCATACTGAGGATGCTCAGAGACGAAATTTTAAAATGTAATAACTTTGGAATGGATTAATATTTTTACACCAGCCCGGCAAAAGGCACTGATGCAAGCCCTTTCTGCCATGAAGATTTCAGACCAAAATTCCAAACAGTCTGGGCACTAGGCGATAAGAAAACAGCACAGAGACCAATTTTTTTCATTTTATCGCTGTCCAGATCTCTGAATCTGCACATCCGACTGGAACAAAACTTGGCACGTCAAGCGATCGACCCCTGAGACTGTGCATGCAGAATCACGTGCAAATCCATTGAACGACTGCAAAGCTATTAAAGTGCAAAGTTTAAGGTTTAACATAAAAACCCCTGCACAATCATAAGTACAGTGGTGCTACCACACCACTATAATACACACACACACAAGTTATAGGCTGTTGTGGTATACAAGGAAATATGCCATTGAGGGGAACTCATGAGATATTAACCGCAAGACTGAAGGCCTAGTGGTAGTAATTATCTCATGAGCTCCCCTCAATGGTAAATTTTGTGAGTATATTACAGTTGCTTATCGTTTATTTTATATAATACATTTTGGATGGTTTCTGTTAGTTTTAATCACAATTATTGATACAGTGAAATAACTGCTAACCACTGCTATGGAGCAAAAGTCCTATCCATGTATTGCAGCCTTTCACACACACACTCGAAGTGAGGCATATTGTAATTGAGGAAAACTATTCATAGAAAATAATAATAATATGGCATTTTGGGATGTCCCGGATATAAGATTGTCATGGTAGAGAGCAATGTTATCTGAATTATAATACATAACAACAAATGACATTATGATATACCTTTTGAAATAAGACTAGAAATATATCTTGACAAACTTAGTAGAGTTTTTATTGGCAGCAAATGGAATACATAGGAAATTCTCTAAATTGACGCTGGAAATAAATTAATAACTAAAGTAATTAAGAACCCTTTGTAAGATGTCATGAATGTATATTCTTTTTATGCAATATTTCTAAAGGATGATTATTTATGTTCATTGATATATTTTATGTATGTTTGTAACAACTGTATAATTTGATTTGTAACAGTTGTAATGTCCACATTTTTAAAGGTCAAACAAACTCTCTCTCGCTACATATATATATGTATATATATATATGTATATAACCTTTCTCTGTGGATTAAAGGAATTTTATATAATTTATGAGTTAATAAGTATCTGTGTTTGTGCCTAGCTCACCCTTTCTCTCATATGAACATATGATCTCCTAAATAAATAAATAAAAACACCAGCAGAAGCAGGCCTTTCAGTCTATTGAGTCTGCTCCATTGTGCAGCTAGCCCCTCAACTTGCAGCTGCCCCACCTTCCCCACCCCTATTCATCATAATCCCTCCCCTCACCCTATCCCAACCCCTCTTAAAGCCACCCACCGTTCTATAGGACACCACCCCCTCGAACAAAGCATTCCACCTGTCCACCACCCCTTCCATGAAGAAATGCCTCCTGATTTCCCACCCTCCAACCTCAACTGATGCTCTCTCATATCCCTCCCTCTTCTAAGCTGGAAAATCCCTTCCATGTAAACCTTATTTATCCCCTTGAGGTATTTAAATGTTTCGATCATATCCCCCTATCCCTTCTTTCCTCCAGGGAGTACATGTTCAGCTCTGCTAATCTGTCCTCATAGGACTTCCCCTCAAATCCTTTGATTATGTTTGTCACCCTACGCTGTACCCCTCTAGCAACTTGATGTCCTTCTTCATGAACGGGCACCAGTACTGCACATAATACTCCAGGTGAGGCCTGACCAGAGATCTGTACAGGGGAAGGATCACTTCTGTATTCCTTGAGGAGATTTCCCTCGCTGTACACCCTAGCATCCTATTGGCCTTTGCCACCACCTTCCTGCACTGAGCCGAGTTGTTCATGCTGCCCATTATAATCAACCCCAGATTCTTTTCTTCTACACTGCTTTCCAGATGTACTCCTCCCAACTGATATCTCCTTCCCTGGTTCCTAGCTCCAAAGTGCAGTACCTTGCACTTCCTGGTATTGAACCCAGCTGCCTAGTTACTGACCACTCCTATAGTTCAGGTGCTCCTGCAGCCCCTTAAACTCCTTTGATGTAATATACCACAGCTCCCATCTTCGTATTGTCCGCCAACAGACTGAACCTACTCTGGACCTCTTGTGAGATATCAGCTATGAATATCCCAGAGAGCACTGGTCCCAGCACCGTTCCCTGTGGCACCCTTCTTGTCACTTTCTTTGGAGATGAGAGACCCCACCACCACCCTCTGCTGCCTTCCAGTCAGTCAGTTGGCGATCCAATTTACCATCTTTATTCCCACCTCTATGTATGCCAGCTCCCCCCCCCCAGTCTCCCATGCAGCACGGAATCAGAGGTCTTGCTGGTCCAGGTACAGGACATCCACCATGTGGCTCTTGTCCAGTTCCCTGGTCACCCAGCCATAATACTCTTATTAGATTTTTCTGGCAGGATCTGCCAGAGACAAACCCATGTTGATGACTGTCCTGGAGACCACAGACCTCCAAAAAGGTCACCAGCCAGTCCTTTAGGATCGTCACCATGAGCTTCCCCACAAGTGATGTGAGGCTCACTGGCCTGTAGTTGCCCAGCTCATCCTTGGGGCCACTTTTGTGAATGGGCACCACATGGGCCATCCTCCAGTCCTGTGGCACTCCTCCTGTGTCCAGGGAGGTATTGAACAGGTCAGTTAGCGGCCCCACCAAGATGTCCACCAGCTCCCTGAGTACTCTAGGGTGGATGCCATCTGGTCCCGGTGCCTTGTCCACCCTTAATGCCCTTAGTCCTTCCAGAACCATTTCCTCTGTAATCCCTACATCAGTCACCCCCTCCCACTACTAGCCACCCTGCCCCCCCCCTTGAGTATCTACCCCACTTTCTCCTCCATAAACACAGAAGTATTCATTTAGTGCCTCTGCCTGTCCCCCCTTTCTCCACCTACCCTCCATCCTTCCAAATCCTTACAATCTAGTCTTTGTTCTTCCTTCTTTCGCTAATGTATCTAAAGAAATCCTTTTCTCTATCCCTAATACCCTGTGCTAGTCTCAGTTCTCTTGAGACCTTGGGCACTCTGACTAGCCTGGTAACTTTCCTGGACTTCTTCGAATACTCTGCCTTCTCAACTCCCCCCGATTTGTTGAATTTCCGAAATACCTTTCTCTTGGCCCTTACCACCTCCACAACCTCCTGAGTCAACCAACTGGGCTTCTTTGCCCTTCCCTTCTTACTCTGTGCGTTTGTACCCGCCCCAGTGGTCACCCAGTCATAATACTCAACTAGATTTGTCTGGCAGGATCTGCCAGAGACCAACCTATGTTGGTGACCGTCCTGGAGACCACTGACCTCCAAGAAAGTCGCCAGCCGCTGCTTTAGGATTGTCTCCATGAGTTTCCCCACAATTGATGTGAGGCTCACTGGCCTGTAGTTGCCTGGCTCATCCCTGAGGCCACTTTTATGGATGGGCACCACATTGGCCATCCTCTAGTCCTGTGGCATGCTTCCTGTGTCCAAGGAGGTATTGAACAGGTCAGTCAGTGGCCCCACCACGATCTCCACCAGCTCCCTGAGTGCCAAGGGTGGATGCCTTCTGGTCTCCGTGCCTTGTTCACCCATGATGCCCTCAATACTTCCAAAACCCTTTCCTCTGTAATCCCTACGTCAGTCACCCCTCCCCCCACTGCCCCCCCCTTGGGGTATCTGCCCCTCTTTCTCTTCCATAAACACAGAAATATTCATTTAATGCCTCTGCCTGCCCCCACCCCACCCACCCTCCATCCTTCCTAATCCTCAAAATCTGGTCTTTGTTCTTCCTTCTTTCTCTAATGTATCTGAAGAAGTCCTTTTCTATCCCCAGGAATCCACTAATATTATTGCTCTTTGTGGTGCCCGTTTAAATCAGCACTGCCCCGGAGCCAAATAGAATGCTATGCTAATTATGGAATGTTTGTCTTGTACATTCATTTTCAAACTGCCTGGATTCTACCTCAGATTTTCTGTCTCCGCTGCAAAGTTCAGACACCCTGGAGTTCTCTCTATCAAGATCGTCTAAATTATGCAAAAGAACAAAAGAAACTTAAGTATTTTGTCTTATTTTTTTCATTACTGCCTTATTCTTATTGAGTTTTAGCAATTTTACCTCATTTTTTTAAGTTATTTAGTTTTTCTTATCGGTACTTCGCAGTTTCTTTGAACCGTGGAGCAACCGACTGCTTGGTAAATTTCATAAGCAAACTCTTGGTAAGCTTCCGAGTATTTTTCGTTTAAAAACATCAAAAGAGGAGTCATTTAAGAGAGATTTAAAAACGCACTTATGGAATATGGCCTTCTTAGATAACTAAGTTATTTGATTATGTGTGGATTTTACTATAAATTTGCTACTATGATGATATGTTGTTTTTTATGGATGTTTTTATGATTTTTATTTGGAGTTTTTGAACTCGTTTTTAAAATTGTTCAGCACCTTGATATTTTGAAAGGTGCTATACAAATAAAATTATTATTATTATTATTATTAAAATCTACTAATTTTGAACCAAGGTTTTCCGGTTCTAATATAGGCTCTTGGTTCCTGAACCGATCGGAACCGTATTCTGTTTAAAAATTGTCGGTTTCTTAACTGACCGCTTTATTACTGAAACCGACTGCTAAATCTTTAATATTTTCATATTTTAGCAGTTTCTGAGTCCTGTTTTCTTGCAATGTCGGATAAACCTAAAAAGTACACAGGACCTACGGGTTTTAAGAATTGTGTTAAATGTGCAGATTGGTGTAAAGCATTTCGGTGAAGACTGTAGATTTGCAAGTCTTTCCCTGAAAAAACTGTGGAGAAGCACAGGGAGAGACTGAAAAGAAGGCTTGAAGAGGGACCCTGGGCTTTGACCAGTCCACCCCCTCAAAAAATGTAGCAATTCCTTCTAGAGCCTCAAAATCCACCCCGATACGGGTGAGGGCTCTAGTAAGAGAGGCAGTCAGCCGACTGACTCTCCGGTGCCTGCCAAGAGACTTTAAAAAAAGTAAGCACACTGACACCCCAGCTGAAACGCCTCAAGGGGTCCCTCAGGAGCCATTACATACTCCCTTTCCTGCTGACATTTCACAAGCCCTGGCTTTGTTACAGGTGCTGCAGGGCCTGCTCCCTGCCCAGCAGCCTGCAACTGCTCCACCTGATAAAACTGCTGCCACCCCTCTGGTGTCTGTTTCCACTATGGGTGGTGAGGTTGATGATGATGAGGAGGAGGAAGGAACAGAGCCTGAAGTATCACCGGAGCAAGACTTTGGTTCCCCCACCCAGGCCTTCATAGGATTTTTCCTCCCATTTTTTTTTCATTAAGAAAATGGTGGAAACACTAGACCTCCCGACAATTGAGGAGGTACAAGATGAAGAAGAGGTTCAGTATATAGAACTAATGGGGCTAACACCCTAAAAATGACTTCTCCTTCCTCTTTATAAATTTTTCAGAAAAGATATTCTGGAAATATTAAACGCTCCACAGACTGTCACACCTATTGATAAAAAATGTGACAAAAAGTACCAACTGGAAAGATCTGGTGCTGACTTTTTATTGAGCCATCCTGATCATCAGGGCATTGTGCAGCAGGCAGCCTGTGAGAAGGCCAAAACCCCCTTGTCTTCTCATCTACCTGAAAAAGATTCCAGAAAGGTGGACAGTATGGCTAAGAGAGGGTACCTCTCAGCATCCCTTGCTATCAGGCAAGCCTCTTATCAGGCCTATGCTGCTCTTTACCAGAAGGCTTTATGGCAATCTGTGGTGGATAATGCAAAAGCAAATCCATCTCTCACTGTTTCTGAATTGCTGGAGACAGCCAAATTGGGTTTGGAGGCTTCCAAATACCAATTCCAGATGGCAGCAGATACAAATGACACCGTTGCCAGATGGTTGGCTGGTACTACAGTCATGAGAAGGTTTGCCTGGCTGAGGGCTACTAACCTTACCCAGGACACTCAAACCAAAGCAATGGATTTCCCAGTTGAGGGCCATTCACTTTTTGGTGCACAAACTGAAGCCTACATGAAGAAAGTAGACGAATACAAGACTGGTTTCAGAAGTAATTCCACCAGGGACAAACCTTCTCCCTCTACATCTTATTCTAGGGGAGGCAGGGGCAGGTCTCCATTTAGAAGACCTCTCTTTCAGGTGCAGGCTGCTCCGCAGATACAGTACCAACCCCAGCAGACGGGTTTCTACAGGGCCTGGGGCAGAAGGGGCTCCCGCAGAGGGTCCCATGCTACCCAACCTCAGCAACAGCAAAAGCAGAATCCCTGACTCTTCCCTTCAGGTTGCCTCTCCACATCCAGTAGGGGGCAGACTTTCCCACTATCAACAGGACTGGTTAAAAATAACATCAGACAGGTGGGTCCTGGAAATAGTGGGTCAGGGTTTGTCCCTGGTGGAATTACTTCTGAAAGCAGTCTTGTATTCGTCTACTTTCTTCATGTAGGCTTCAGTAAGCAAAGGTGGGTAAGCAATGTGAAAAGTTGGTAAGGAGAGCCAGGGGGCCACTGGGATGCATAGGAAGGGGCATCACATGTAGAAAAAGGGAAGTGGTTATCCCTGTGTACAGACAGTTGGTGAGACCCCATCTGGAGTACTGTGTGCAGTTTTGGAGACCTCATCTACGCAAGGACGTAGACAGGATGGAAGCAGTCCAGAGGAGGGCAACTAAAATGGTGCAGGGTCTGCAGCAGAAACCATATGAAGAGAGACTGAGAGAGCTTAATATGTATACTCTTGATGAAAGGAGGGACAGGGGGGACATGATAGAAACGTTCAAGTACCTCAAGGGAATCAACAAAGTCCAGGAGGGTAGCATCTTTCAGAAAAAGAGATGGGTAAGAACAAGGGGGCACAATTTAAAGATAGAGGGGGGACGGCTCAGGGGTAATGTGAGGACATTTTTTTTCATGGAGAGAGTGGTGGATACATGGAACAGCCTTCCTGAGGAGGTCGTTGGGTCTAAAACAGTGGGGGAATTCAAACATGCATGGGACAGACACAAGGCAGTTATAGTGGGGGGGGGGTGGCAGGAAGTAGGTTGTTGGTTAACTAGAATCTGCAGCTTATCCAGTAGGTAGGGAAATGGGCAGACTGGGTGGGCCAAGTGGTCCTTATCTGCTGTCAAAGTTTAGGGTCTCTCCCTTGGTTTCAAATCTCTTCCCCCTCTAAGGGTAAAACGTTTTGCATCAGTTCCTCCCACACAAAGAGAGCTGCTGGAGCAGGAGGTAAAACACTTACTACTGTTAAAAGCAGTCCTGCCTGTTCCACCAAACCAAAGAGGGCAAGGGTTCTACTCCAGGTATTTCCTAACAACAAAAAAGACTGGAGAGTGGCAGCCTATACTAGACCTCAGAAGTCTAAACAAGTATTTGATCAAACCCAAATTCAAAATGGTCACAATGGCAGTAATTCTGCCAGCACTACAAAAAGGGGACTGGTTGGCCTCTCTGGATTTAAAAGATGCATGTTTTCACATCCCTGTCAGAGAAACACATAGAAGATATCTCAGGTTCTCTCTCCCCTCAAGCCACTACCAGTTCTCAACACTTCCTTTCGGCCTTACCTCTGCACCAAGGGTATTCACAAAGTGCATAGCAGTAGTAGTGGCACATCTCAGAAAACTGGGTGTCACAGTTTTTCCATATCTGGACGACTGGCTGATTGTGGGAAAATCCCAACAACAAGTGTCAAAACACTTACTGTTGGCTCAAAGTGTTCTCTCCTCCCTGGGGTTTCTTTTAAATGTCAAGAAATCTGTTCTCACGCCAGTCCAAGTATTGTAGTTCATAGGGGCAGAACTCAATACAATTCTGGGGAAGGCTTTCCTACCTTTGGAAAGGATACAGACTATTCAGCTTCTGGCAAGCTCTTTCGTCCTGGGCAGACCAAAACCAGCTTCTCAGTTTTTACAGCTACTAGGCCACATGGCTGCAGCAACAGCCACAGTCATGGGTGCCAGATTCCAAAT
Organism: Neoceratodus forsteri; assembly: GCA_016271365.2. NCBI lineage: Eukaryota > Metazoa > Chordata > Ceratodontiformes > Ceratodontidae > Neoceratodus > Neoceratodus forsteri. Next base: position 199,019,529 of record CM028132.1, on the reverse strand, counting down.
GAGGGACATTCAGTTTCACCTCAGGGCCCATTGGTCCCAGAGACGAGATCCACTTTCAAAACTAATTCCTGTAACAAAACCTCTTCTACAGACCCTCCAGTGGTGGAAGGATCCAGACAATCTAAGGGATGGGGTGCCTTTTCTACAAAGGCCCCCGTCCTTGGTGCTCACAACAGATGCTTCCCTCCTAGGATGGGGTGCCCACCTAGGGGACCACACAGTTCACGACTTCTGGAGCAGTGCAGAGTCACTTCTGCACATAAATATCTTTAGAGTTAAAAGCAGTGTACCTAGCCATTCAGGTTTTCACTCCTCTCATAAAGGGAAAAGTGGTTCAGGTCAGAACAGACAATACCACTACAATGTACTACATCAGCAAACAAAGAGGGACAGGATCCACTCCACTATGCACAGAGGCAATAAAAATATGGAGCCTGATTTACTCCATAAATGCCTCCCTACAAGCAATTCATCTGCCAGGGAAGGACCATACACTGGCGGATGCCTTGAGCAGGATAAACCAGGCCCATCACGAATGGCATGGGCACTGAACAGTCAAGTAGTGCAAGTCCTATTCAGGCAGTAGGGAACCCTAGAGCTGGATCTTTTTGCTTCCCACCAGGATCACCATGTACCCCTTTATTGCTGCAGGGCCCCAGTGAAGGGAACTGTCCGAATAGATGCCCTGATTCTCGATTGGACAGGGAAATACCTTCATGGCTTTCCCCTGATTTTTCGGAGCACTCATCAATCTCGGGTCACACCCAGACTCGATGATTCTGATAGCACCAAACTGGCCAAGACAGCCTTGGTATTCCCTGTTACTCTCAATGTCAGTGAGCAAACCGATCTACCTCCCTCAGAGGTACAATCTGCTGACTTCCTTCCAAGGCAGGGTGGTATATCCCAATCTCAGGTCTCTCAGACTCGAAGCTTGGCTCTTGAGGACTTAGAGTATCCAGACTCCCAGTACTCTCAAACAGTTTTAGAAGTCCTTAAAAGTTATAGAAAGCCTTCTACTAAGAAAACTTATGCTTCAGAATGGAAAAGATTTTCTATTTGGTGTACAGAAAAGGGCTTAATCCCAGCACAGGCCGGCTTTCGTAGATTATTTGTCCCATCTGCATTCCTTGGGGTTGCAACATTCAACCCTAAACGTTCATCTTGCTTCACTTTCAGCTTATCTCTCTCTATAGGAAAAGAGGTATTTCTAGCCTCGAACCCCATATTTAGAAGGTTCTTTAAGGGCCTTCTATACCAGTTTCGCCTTCATAGGGAACCAGTGCCAGCTTGGGACCTCAACATTTGTATTGCCCAGCTTATGGTTCTGCCATTTGAACCCCTGGCTAATGCAGAGCTAAAGTTCCTCACCTGGAAGGTAGTTTTCCTTGTGGCACTTAACTCTGCTAGGAGGATAAGTGAGCTACAAGCCCTATGCATGGAAAAGGACTATATTTCTTTCCACAATGACAAGGTGTTGTTGAGCACTAATAGAAAATTCCTTCCCAAAGTAGTTTCTGACTTTGATTTAAATCAGTCTGTTACCCTACCAGTGTTCTTCACACATTCAGTCACTTCACTACCAGTCTAGCATTGCTTGTAAAGCGCTTTGGATGTATGAAAAGCGCTATATAAATGCTGATGATTCTTCTTCTTTCTAGCACACACCAGTTCTGGTGAGCATAGGCTGCATAGTTTAGATGTGAAGAGAGCATTGAGCTATTATATAGCCAATACCAAGGATCATAGGCAGGGCAGGCAACATTTGTTCCTTACTTGTGAGGAAGTAGGTAAGGGACCTCCTGTTTCAAAGAGGACTATATCTCAATGGATAGTCCAATGTATTCAGTTTTGCTATACAAAGGTGGGCAAGGTCCCTCCTTCAGGTTTTAGGGCCCATTCCACAAGGGGCACAGCTGCCACCGTTGTAGCTGCCAGAGATGTTCCTCTTCTGGAGATTTGTAAAGCAGCTACCTGGAGATCAGTCCACACTTTTACTAAGCATTACAGCCTGGACACCCAGGCCAGAAGTGATGCCAATTTCGGAAGGGCTGTTTTGCAGAGTCTTTTTCCTAGATAGATTCTGCCCACCTCCTGTGGTACTGCTACATAGTCTGCAAAGAGTAATAATATTAGTGGATTCTTGGGGTTAGAAGAAAAAATTACTCACCTGTAGTAATCTTATTTTTTCTCAGGGATCCACTAACATTATTACACTTCTCCCCTTAGAATCTCAGAAAAATACTCTGTACAGCTGAGATGTCTCAGTATGATGGGTATGTCATCTGTTGGCACATTCTCTAATACTTAGCTAGTAGGTTATTTTCTAAGGGTGCATCTGGCTCAGAAAAGAGGACTCATTATTTAAGGTTTTGTTGGCCCTTTCTTGGCCTATTGCTACTTTTGAAGGCCCTGTTGGCCATTAACTTATAATTATTCATTGTTAAATATATATATATATATATATATATTTTAAATATTTTATATATTGTGGCCTCTTTGCAGGCTTCACAGAAATCTGAGGTAGAATCTAGGCAGTTACAGTAGGGCAGTTTGAAAATGAATGCACAAGCTAAACATTCCATAATTAGCACAGCATTCTATTTGGCTCCGGGGCAGTGCTGATTTAAAGGGGCACTGCAAAGAGTAATAATATTAGTGGATCCCTGGGAAGAAATAAGATTACTACAGGTGAGTAATTTTTTCTTCTCCATCCCTAACACCCTGTGTCAGTCTCAGTTCTCTTGAGGCCTTGGCCGCTCTGACTAGCCTGGTAACTTCCCTGGACTTCTTCGAATACTCTTCCTTCTCAACCCCTTCCCCCCAATTTCTTGATTTCTGAAATACATTTCTCTTGGCCCTTACCACCTCCACAACCTCCTGAGTCAACAAACTAGGCTTCTTTACCCTTCCCTTTTTACTCTGTGCCTTAGTACCCACCCCAGTGGCCTCTGTCAGGCCCCTTTTAATAATCTCCCACTTTTGACTAGCATCCATGTCCTGATGAATGCCTGTCAGATGCGTATTCAGAATCTCCCCATCCTACTAAAGTCCGCCCCTTTAAAATCAATCACCCTGGTTTCCGTACCCCCTGTTTCCCTATTCATATTAAGCGTGAACCACACTGAGTGGTGGTCACTCCCAGCCAGAGGGTCCTCCACCCCCAGATCCCTTACAGCCTCCAAATTTGAAAGTACTAGGTCCAGAGTCCTATCCAGTCTAGTACGCCCATGTACCAACTTCTCCAGGAAGCTGTTCTGAAACTCCTGTAGTAAGACCTGCTCCCTTGCGCTCGTGGTGGCTGGAGTACTCCACTCAACACCAGGTACGTTGAAGTCCCCCACCACTACAGTGCTCCCCTTCCTACAGACCCTTCCGATTTGCTCAGCTAGCTCTCTGTCCAGGTCCCCCTCTTGTGCTGGAGGTCTGTATACTATCCCCATCCTCAGTGTCCTACCTCTTGAGTCCTGAAGTTACATCCATAGTGCTTCAGTTCTACCTTCCTCCCACTCCTCCCTTGTACACCTTATCCCTTCCCATACATAGATTTTCATTCCCCCCCTTCAAACAACATGAAGTCTTGCTATATTATGATAGATGCAGTTTGTCCCACCATTAGAACTGCTCCGGTGAGTTAACTTCCTTGCAGTGCATGGAACTTAGAAGCATGACTCGGTTAAACTCTGTTAGGGTGGTTTTCAAACCCGAAACCGTCAATTCTTTACTCCGCCTCACTGAACAGTCGCTCGGAGATTCCTCCTGCTGCTCGGTTCATTTTCTCGGTTTAAAGTGTCTTTTCTCGGTTAAATTCAACCACGATATTCTTTATTTTAACATAAACCGATCGGTTCAAGCTCTTTCTATGGTATTGTAAGTAATAGATAGGTTTCTGTGTGGAACTTGTAAATGTTTATCGGTTGGTTTGAACCGATCAAATTATATTTAAACTTTATTCTGAAGCCTTTTAAGGCTTGTTGGAAATCAGTTCCCAGTTCTTATCGGTTCTAAAAAGCAGTTTCATTATGGTTTCCACGACCCGTGACACGGTTGGGAACCGATAAAGGGTCTTGTCTGGCACTGCCATCAAAAGGCAAGTTTTTGGTTAGACTGGCATTATGTCTGAAACCCAAAAGAAAACCGGGCCCACTGGGTTTCAACACTGTAGTGTCTGTGGAAGCCTTTGCCAAGGCTGACCACACACCACATGTTTATTGTCTGGGGTTTGACCACCTCAATGCAGACTGCCAGATTTGCAGAATTTCCCTGCAGCTACCCTAGATAAAGAGTTGGTAGGCTCAGGGGCGAGAGGCCAAAAGTCCGCTGACCGGATGGCCAGCCGGTTCGGTGCCAACCCGAACGGAAGAATGCCCTCTGACCAGGGCCAGACTTCCTCGGGCAAGCGTAAAAGCTGACTCTGAGGAGCCAGTTCCAGCAAGAGAACTAACAAGTCAGTAGGTGTAGAGTCCAAAATCCCTTCTCCAACTGCTGCAGAGATAGCCAAGGCAATACAGATTGTCCAGTCACTGTCCCCGGTTCCCTCCGAACCGCCACTATCTGGCAAAAGGTCGGTTCCACTGGTTCAAGAATATGATATAGAAGAGTTTTATGAACCAGAGGAGGAGGATGATTATGATCAGTGTGAATGTGACTTTGAAAGTCTGGATGTGCCCATTGAACCGGACATCTCCCAGACAGACCTTTAGGTGAATCTCCCCTAGGCTTGCTGAGTCCCTTCTCATTTTTGTTTTATAAAAAGTTGCTGAAACACTCCAGCTTCCTTTAGAGGAGGCTTTGGATGAGCAAGAGGTCTGACTTTGTAGAGATGATGGATATCCCAGAGTCCAGGAGATTGTCCATCCCTTTACATAAATCTTTTAGGAAACAAACAAGAAAAATTTTAAAAGCTCCTAATTCTGTGCCTCCTGTAGATAAAAGATGGACAGGAGGTACCTTTGTCAGTCCTGATACAGAATTTCTTTCACAGCAATGCAGTCATGTTGGGGTAGTTCAGGCTGCAGCCTGTGATAAAACTAATATTCCCTGGCTTCACATCCTCCTGACAAGAACTCCAGGAAGATTGATGCCATGGCCAAAAACAATACATGGCAGCGTCTTTGGGACTCAGACAAGCAAACTATATAAGCTATGTTGCGAGATACCAAAAATCTAGATGGGATACTGTCATGGCCTTAGCCAAACAGGCCCCTGGCCAGCTTGCCAAGGAGCTGGAGCAGGTGGCTCTTGATGGTATTGAGGCATCTAAGGTGCAATTCCATGCTGCAGTGGATTCTAATGATGTATCCTCTAGTCTCATGGCTACATCTGTGGCTTTTCGTAGATTGGCCTGGCTCAGGTGTACTACTTTGTCACAGGATACCCAGTCTAAGGCTATGGATTTTCCTGTGGTGGGAAATTCTCTGTTTGGGGAGCAGACAGAGAATTATATGAAGAAAATGGATGAATATAGAACCACTTATAGGGTGCACAAGCCAAGGCGGCAAGCCACTCCTCCAAGCAGCCGCAGGGGTAGGGGCAGGCCTTTCTCACAGGCCTTTTTACCAGACCAGGCCTCCTCTTCAGCCTATGTTCAGAGGGGTTCTTCAGAGGGAGAGGCAGGCGGGAATGCAGGCAGGCCTGCTCCCACCCCTCAGCCTAAAGCCCCTACAAACAGGCACCCTGATGGGATGCCCAGGGTCGACTCTCCATTACCTGTAGGGGCAGGCTGGCTTACTTCGTCCAGGACTGGGAGTCTTTAACATCAGACAGGTGGTTCCTGGAAGTAGTGAGCCAGGGTCTGTTCTCAGCTTCAAAAATTTCCAAAGATGAGAGCCAGATCTTTTCACCTGCAAACCCTTTAGAGACTCTTGCTTTGGAAACAGAAGTCTCAACCCTCCTGGCTCTCAGAGCTGTAGAAAGGGTTTCTCCCCTACACCAGGGCAAGGGTCTGTACTCCAGGTACTTCCTTATCCCAAAAAAGACAGGAGAGTGGCGGCCTATCCTGGACCTAAGATATCTGAACAAGCACCTTTTAAAACCAAAATTCAAAATGCTGACTCTGGGAATGATTTTACCCTCCCTAAGGCCAGGGCACTGGCTAGCTTCCCTGGACCTCAAGGATGCCTACTTCCATGTTCTTATCAGAAGCCCCTATCGAAAGTACCTCAGATTCGAACTGCCCTCAGGCCATTAGCAGTTCAGAGCAATGCCCTTCGGCCTTACCTCTGCTCCAAGGGTGTTCACAAAATGTCTGGCAGTAGCAGTTGCTCATCTAAGAAGGCAAAAGATTGCCATCTTTCCCTACCTGGACGACTGGCTCATTGTGGGTCAGTCTCCATACCAGGTCAGATCACACCTGCTAGTTACCCAGCAGCTGCTTACCTCTCTGGGCTTTCTTCTCAATCTTCCAAAGTCAGTTCTGGAACCTGTCCAGGTACTCACCTTTATAGGCGCAGAACTGGACACAAAAGCAGGCCAGAGCCTTCCTTCCCTAGAAGGGTAAGGACCTTGTGGTAGCCCTGGCCTAGTCCTTCACTCTGCAGGTCTCTCGACCAGCAAGGCATTTCCTGCAGCTCCTAGGACACATGGCTGCTTCCACAGCTGTAGTGCAAGGAGCAAGATTTCAGATGAGGGACATTCAGTTCCATTTGAGAGCCTTCTGGTCTCAAATAGATCCCCTATCAAGTTAATCCCAGTGACTCGAACCCTGATCCAGGCCCTTCAGTGGTGGCAGGATCAGAGCAATCTGAGACAAGGGGTGCCTTTCATCCCTCTGTCACTCCTTGACCCTACTACAGATCGTCCCTCTTGGGATGGGGAGCTCACATGGGCGACCTCTCCACCCAGGGTTATGGTCCCCTCAGGAATCTCTGCTCCACATCAATCTGTTGGAACTCAGAGCTGTTTTCTAGCACTTCAGGTTTTTCTGCATCTGTTCAGAACAAGGTGGTACAGGTCAGAACAGACAACACCACTACAATGTGGTACATCAACAAACAAGGGTCACTCGGTCTTGACCTTGTGCACCGGCGATGAAGTTGTGGTCTCTGGCTTATTCCCTGAACACTTCCCTCATAGCAGTTCACCTCTCAGGCAAGGACAATGTCCTGGCAGATGCTCTCAGCAGGATTTCCCAGGGCCATCACGAATGGTCACTGGATCCCCTAGTACTGGGGATAGTTTTTGCCAGATGGGGCACTCCTCAGATACATCTTTTTGCAGCCCCAGACAATCATCAGCTTCCACTTTTTTGTTGCAGGCCCCCAGTGTTGGGCTCAGTCCCCCTGGATGCCTTTCTCCTCGATTTGGGAAGGGAAGTTTCTCTATGCCTTCCCCCCCTTCCCTCTCTTGTTCAAGGTGCTAGTCAAAATCAGGTCTCAGCCCTGCAGGATGATCCTGATTGCTCCAGATTGGGCCAGGCAGCCCTGGTACCCACTCCTTCTGTCCTTAGCAGTCCATCTTCCCCTGTGCCTCCCCAGGAACCACAATCTGTTAACCTGTGCTCAGGGGAGAGTCTGGTATCCGAATCTCAAATCCCTCAACCTCAAGGCCTGGCTCTGGAGTAGTTAGAGTTTGCTGATCTACATCTTTCTCAAAGTGTTCTCGAAATCTTGAAAGCTTCTAGGAAGCCTTCCACCAGGGCTGTCTATAACTCCAAGTGGAAAAGATTTTCCATATGGTGTTCTGGGAAGCATATTTCCCCGGAATCTGCTGATTTACCCACTGTATTGGATTATATGGTCCATCTTAACTCTTTGGGACTGAGACCAGCTACCCTGAAAGTGCATTTGGCAGCTGTCTCTGCTTTCATTTCAGCAGGGAAGCCCTCTTCTCTTTCTGCTCACCCTGTATTTTCCAAGTTTTTTAAGGGATTGCTTCATACCAATCCTCCATTCAGGGACCCTGCCCCTGCTTGGGATCTTAATGTTTGCATTGTTCAGCTGATGCAACCCCCCTTTGAGCCTCTGTCTTGGCAGAGCTTAAGTATTGACTTGGAAAACTGTATTTCTAGTAGCCATCACTTCTGCCAAGCGTATAAGTGAGTTACAGGCTTTATCAGTGGAGACTGACTTTATTTCCTTTCACAGGGATAAGGTAGTCCTCAGGACTAACAGGAAGTTTTGCCTAAGGTGGTTTCGGTTTCCACCTTAACCAATCTGTTTCACTTCAGTGTTCTTCACTGACCATTCCTCCTCTGGTGAGAGGAGGCTGCACAGCTAGATGTTAAGAGGGCCCTAAGTTACTACATAGAGCGTGACCAAGGTCACAGGTTTGACTCCTCCAACTATTTCACTTATGGTGAGGTTGGGAAAGGAGACCTGCCACTAAGAGATCCATTGCCAGGTGGATTGTCTCTTGTATCCAATTTTGCTATCAAAAACTGGGTAAGGTTCCCCCTCAGGCCTGAGGGCTCACTCTCAGAGGTACAGCTGCATCTCTAGCTGCTGCTAGAGACATCCCTATCTTGGAGATATGTCAAGCAGCTACTTGAAAACACACACACTTTCACCAAGCATTACTCTCTGGATATCCAGGCCAGGAGGATGCTCGGTTTGCACAACCGTGTTTCAGAACCTATTCCTAAGTAGGTTCTGTCCTCCTCCATGGAGGTACTGCTGTGTAGTCTGCATCTGTCATAATATAGCAAGACTTCATGTTGTTTGAAGAAAAAATTACTCACCTTAGTAATGTTGTTTCTTCTAATGGAGTCTTGCTATATTAAGACCTCCCCCCCAGCGTGCCCCTCTCAGAACTTCTACTTCGGGTATGGGGTGGGCAGTCCACTGTTGGCACTTATTGATGCCCCTTTTATGTTTGTGTGTTGTGTTTTATTTATTTATTTTATCTTGTTGTTTCTGGTCCCCTGACTTGAGTCTTGGTGTTGGGACCAGGAGAATGTGTGAATATGTTAGTAGCCAGTTGGCTAGTGTAGGTTACAGCTTCCACACAGAGCCTTAGTGAGTTTTGCTCGTAAAGATCTGACGGTTTCAGTTTGAAACCACCCTAACAGAGCTTCTCTAACTGAGCTCACGTTCTAAGTTCCATGCACTGCATGGAAGTTAACTCTTTCACCTCTGGAGCAGTTCTAATGGTGGGACAAACTGCATCTGTCATAATATAGCAAGACTCCATTAGAAGAAACAACATTACTAAGGTGAGTAATTTTTTCTTCCCTTTAGCCCTATCCTTCCTGAATATTTTGTACCCTGAGATCATCATATCTCAGTCCTGTTACTGGTAGCCCACATTTCCATGATGGCCGCAGTGTCCTCCCTCCTCATTTCCAAGAGAGCCTGCAACTCAGCTAATTTATTACCTAGGCTCCTAGCATTCAAAATGACCCCCCTCCAGCCCGTATCCTTCCTTGCCTTTACCCTGACTCCTCTCCTGTTGTCCTGGGGCATTAGCTCGTTGGGCTGCCCTCTCTGGGTACTCCGCATGCCAGCTGTCCACTCCACCCCCCCACTTAGTTTAAACTCACCTTTGCTGCTATGTACCCCTCTATACCCTGTTTTAATAATCCCTTCCCCGCTCAAATGCAGCCTATCTTCTGAGTATAGATCATTGTTATCCCAGGTTCGTCCCCAGCCCCCCACTAACCCGTACCCCTTGGAACGACACCATTCCCCCAGCCATGTGTTGAACTCTCCAATTCTCCATTTTGTCACCATACTCGTGCATGGCAATGGGAGCACCTCCGAGAAGGTCACCGATTTCCCCCAGTTCCTCACACACCCTACCCAGTTCCTCGAACCTCTCTCACCATTTCCCCCTCCAGGTCATTCGCACCCACATGCACCAGAAGATGCGGTTTCCTCCTACCCCTTCTTGCACACTTCAGAATTGACTTCCCGCCATTAACCCAGGTATGAACTCCACCCATATATAACTGTGCCTTCCCCTTACTGCCCCATTGTATCCCTTGCAGTATAGAATCCTCCAGCACTAGTATCCCCCCTCATCTTTCCTCATTCCTGCCCCCATTTACTGCCATGGTACCTATCTCTGGAGTCCACCACCTTTGTTTCTCTACCCTTCCCTCCTGTTGCTCCCTCCCTCCCCCTATCCCTGATCTGTCCCCCACTCCTTCCTCACCCATCCCTATCCTCCACTACCCCTGCCTATCCCATCCTCCTCCCTTCTCTGTTCCTTTCTCCTTCCTCTCTACTTCCTTTGTCCTTCCTTCCAGCTGTTCCCTCATCCCTTTACCCTTGTCTCCTCCTCTGACTTAGATCCGTCCTTGTTCCTTCTCTCCAGTCCCTCTCCTGCCCCCTCCTGGCTGTCCTCCCCCCACTAATGGCCTTGGGACCCACTTGAGCCTATTACCTGCCCCCACTGCTTTGCTGTGCATCCATTTTCCCTCCTGCTATGGCCCTCCCTATAGAGCCTGGACTCCTGTTAGGTTTGCTCCTGCATGCCCTTCCCATCTCCTCTCTCAGCCTGAAGCTGCTCCCCTGTGGTGCCCTCATGTTATCCTCTAGGGGTGGCCCACTTACTCCAGCAGATTGGACACCCTCCAAGCTTCCACAAAATGTTCATCCAAACTGCGGCCCCACATCCGCTACAGCCCATTATTCTACCCATACTTAAGCAGTCTTAACTAACAGGAAAGGGCAATGTGAATTAATACAGTATTATCAATGAACAAAAAATTACCAGTACTAGTTGTGCTATCTTACTATCCCTGCCCCACAACAAAAGAATAAACTTGCAGGACAGTAACAAAGTTAAGAATGCAGTCCTACTTTAAGATACAGCTCAAGATGCCACACACTCTCCCTGCCCCCTGTAAACAAAATAGTAACAGACTGACTCACCATCTGCATTCAGCCAGCGTCCCCAAGTCCAGTTAGCGTTCAGCTTCATCCCCTAGAAGGCAGCACTTTCTGTTGCTCTCCAGCCCTTGGCTCCTTGCTACTCTGGCTTATCCCACCTAGACTATTTAATAGAGGTTAGGGCCGGAGAGGGTGGGTGGGACAAATTCCTCCTCTGTCCAGAGCGACCCCTCTGCTCCCACTCCGGCTTTTGCGCAGCCTCTGCTCCTCTGTTAGGCAGCGCTGGCTCCTGACACTACTCAAGCGGCTCCTGCCACACTCTGCTCTGCACTGCCCTGACTCTACTCGAGCATCTCCTGACACACTCTGCTCCGCGCTGCCCTGACTGACTCGAGCTGCTTCTGCCACACTCTTCTCGGTCCTTAACTTCCACAACGTCGCCCTCCGCCCAAGCGCTCACTCCACAACATTTATGGAATACCCATGGATAACTGGCAAATTCAGATACTGATTCCCAGTACTTGAACATGGCTCTGAAAGAGTGCAGCTTCTGTGACTGTCTTGTATTCCACAATGACTTATGTGGGTATAACAGGTACAGTACAGATCTTCTTTGGGAGTATCTCAGTCATCAGGTCACACCATAGGAACTTCACCGTCGGTGAAGCAGGATCCACATGGAAGATTTTCAGCAGTACAACTACAGCCACTCATGGCGTCAATGTTCGTTGACATCATCAGCCCTATAAAGACATGAGCGGCTCCGCTCCCTCCTCCATTCTTTCCTGCCATAGACTTGTTTGCTTGGGTCTCCACGGAAGTTCCGATGCAATTTCGCACCATTTCCGCCTACGGGTTGTTCTTACTTACTGCTTTTAGAAACTCTTTTTTAAATAAGAGTCTCATTTATTTTCTGTCAAAAGTTAATCCTTCAACCTCTCCTTCGATCGCTGCCACTGCGGAAAGAAGATTGCCTCCACAGATGAACACTTTCTCTGTGTTTGCTGTCTTGGGTCTGACCATAAAGTTTCGGACTGTGAGCTCTGCCAAGTTTAATCAAACAACCCTCAGGTGGGGCGCTGTGGAGCCCTAGCAGCATGCAGCAACTTTTACAACTTTCAACATCTAGAGGAGAAAATCTACTTTAATCTCCTATTTAGAAGCTTTCCACAGGTTTTTCGACCTCACCATTGTGAAGAGCGACCCTAAATCTGCTAAGATGGGCAACCCCAAGAAAGATAAAATGTCTGGAGGGCCCGGGAAACAAAAAGGAACGGCAGGACTCTGGAGAACAGAAGATGCCATGTTAACCGAGGAACGGCCACAAACTTCAGACTTTGTTTGCCTCAGTTTCCACACTTAACCAGAAAGTTAATGATTTTAACACCCGAGTCTTAATCATGGGGAAAGCAATCGATGGGCTTAAAGATGACATCAAAGCAGTGCGTAAGCAGACCGAGGCCTCGACCGGAATGACCACCCTTCTCATTAAAGAAACCCAGAACCTTAAGGGACGATTGGAAGCACTTGAAAATCAAGCCCAAGGGGCTAATTTCTGGATTGTAGGTCTTCCTGAGGGTTCAGAGGGGGAACCAACTGGTCCTAAATATTCAAGACTGGTTAACTGAAAAGTTAAATCCGGAAGCTCCAGCAAATTCTTGGGAAACACAAAAAGTTTACTGAGTTACTCTACTTGGTCGCTTACAAAATACGGAGGAACCCCGTACCTTAATATTGGTTACCTCGGGTGTTGCGGCCCGAGTCAAAATCCTCAGACATGCCGCAGAGCAGATCCATTGTTTCAGGGGGATTGCCAGGTTCACATTTTCCCTGACATCAGCTACTGCAGCGAGGCAGCAAAGATAAAAAGTTTGGCCGATTATAGACGAGTCTTAAGGGAGTTAGGAGTACCGCACACAATCATCTTCCCTGCCAGGCTTTGGATCGTACATCAGAGCAAAGTCTATCTATCTATTTTCAGATCCCATTGAGACTGGCAAGTGGACAGATCAGAGGGCTGCCAAATCGCGTAGGAGAACCAAAGGATTGGATGAGGAGGATGACATGGCAACAACCTGAAGGACTAGTGTTGGGACACAGAACATTCTAATTACTGGTAACGCCATAACAATTTTACCCAGCAGACTTTAATTTAATAAATCTGAGTAGCCTGTTCAATTGTTTGACTTTGATGGACAAAATTCTAAGTCCTCTCTTTATTTGAGGCTACTACCTCAGTTAGGAACCTGAACAGGCCTTGTATTTTTCATTTTGTTTAAAATGGGGGTTAAAAATATTAATATTAAGTCCTACACTGTTAAGCTATTAAGGAGTAAGCGGTAGATGTTTGTTTCCTCTTAATGTTTCACAATGTTTAGCTGCAAATCAGTTTAATGTAGTGTCTTTTCTTATCATCTAGGCTGGAATGTGGCACCAATAGCCCCTATTGTAGGGGCACTGCGCGTTTTTTGGACTGAATTGCTGTACAATTAATTAACATTAGTTTAAGTCATGTGCTCTTGGGCTCATCAAACAGCATATATCAGGAGTTTTTATTTAATCTTGCTTAGTGTAACTCAGGGTTTTAAATAATTGGTTAGCAGTTTTTTTCTTGGGACAATACTAATTGTACAGAAAGTATTTATATAGGTTTTCTAGAAGTGTTATGTTTGTTAAACAGAGTGAGGCAAATGTTATGCATTTTCATAATGTTTTAGAACTTTTATAAGCAAAACGCTAATCAAGTTTTAGAGTTAAATAAAACCCTGTAACTATAAGATACCCCCTTACGATGTACCACAATATAGTTGATGCATAATATTCCTGATTATGGAGAAAGATTTTCTTTTTCCAAAATGAACTGTATTTACTGTTATGGACTGTCTGCTACATGCTTTTTGTCTGTCATGTACAAGATAAAATGAAATAATAAAGTATATATAAAAAAAACCAACCCTCAGGTGACAAAAAAAGCTTTTCAAAAATGTCCTAATGGAACGACAAGCAGCCAGTTCTGGGCAGGGGTCCTCTGGGGTCCCAGCCTCTCAGTTGCTAGCAGGGTCGTTGAGCTCCCCGGCCTTTAAGGCCCAAGACAAGTCCTCTGGGAAAAGTCATAAGAAGGACAAAGATCAGGACCGCTCACCCTGTCAGTGGTCTCCTTCCCCAATAGCCTCTCCTCCATCCAGGGATTCCTTGTCAGCTGAAGCTGCACCAGTGCATAAAGTCGCTGTCCAGGTCTCCAGACCCATACTGACAGTGCATCCACCTGATTCACAGGGCAGCTGGTCGTCGACCTCTTGGTCATCGGCCCCTCCTCCATTGACAATGGGCTCATCAGCAGCAGCCCTCTAATCGAGGCTCGAGCCCTCTTCTACCCAGGCTACATGGTCTTCTGGTTCACAGGGTCCATCTGGTGGGTCGTTGATCCCTGTACCGTTGCCCCCCGTCGACACAGCCTTCAATGGTTGTCTACCTGAACAAAATCCTGCCAAGTTTACCTCGGTGAACATTCATCAGTTAGGTACCCACAGGCCCACTTCACCTATGCCATCGACTGTAGCCTCGGTGTCGACACTTCTCGTAGGCAATGAGAAGCCACCCACAATCCGTTGCCTCCAATGTCGGACCTGGACTGAAAAGAGGTTGACATCGAGGAGAAGTACCACTCTGACCTCATTCTTCCTGATGAGAAAAAGGAAGCAGAGGAGGTCTTTACCTCAGACAGGTCCACAGCCTCCTCTGTTAGTGAAGACTCTGTTGAGCATACCTCTAGGTTTTCTCCCAGAGGACCCCACATTTTTAATGTGATGAAACAATTGTCCTCAACCATGGGTTTCCGTACTGAGGAGGAAGATATCACCAGAAAGGATCTGGTGGGCTTTCTGGAAATCCCAGAGTCTCCTCCAAAGATCATTCATCTTATTTTACCTACATTGAGGAATGCTGCTACTGCAGCCTGGCACAGGCCAAACATGGTTCCAGCTATTCCTCGCAGGGCAGAAAACTATATCTTGCCCCTCAGGGGTTTCCTTATTATGCCAGAGACCGAGTCAGTGGTCATCAAGGCAGCTCATGACAGATCTAAGGCGCCTAAGCACTTCATTTCTCTTCCCACGGACAGAGAGTCTTGTAGGGTAGACCTTTGGAGCAAGAGGGTTTATGCCACCTCCGCCCTTGGGCTGAGGATTGCCAATTGCCTGTCTCATATGGTAAAATACGAGGATATCTACTGGAAGAAGGACAAGGCTGCTGCTCAGGCCCTCCCAGATGGCACACAGAGGCAGGAGGTTTTCAGGTGCTTGCAGGCTGCTGAGGATGTTAGCAAGCACCTCCTCAGGGCCCTCTATCATGTTTTAGACACCGTTTCCAGGGCTGCTGCCACCGGCATCTATCTTTGTAGCACTCCTGGCTGTGAGGGTCTCTGGCATTGCTGCTGTTGTTCAGCAGAAGGTGCTTAATGCCCCTTTTAACAGCACTAAGTTCTTTGGGCCTGATGTCCAGGACATCATTAATGATTTGTAGGCATCTGGCAGGGCTATAAAGGCTGTCCACTAACACTACCATATGCAGCCTAAGGGTAGACAGCGCCCTCCCTTTCACGTGGTGTCCAGTAGACCTGGAGCAGCCTCTCATCCAACGAAGAGCCTTCACTGCCTTGCCCGCTCCCTCCAGTGCTGGAGCTGTGGCCAAGTGACCACGAAGTGACGGATAAGCGCCCGCGGCAGGATCCACCTCTGTGTGACTCCTTGCCAGACCCCCTTCTTCTGGTCCCCGATCAAGAGTTGGCAGTTGGAGGTTGGGTCTCCCTCCATCTGAGTCAATGGAGAACCATAACTAAGGATGTCTGGATTCTGCAAATCATAGAAAAGGGTCCCAAGCTGGAGCTCATCAACCAGCCCTCAAAACCTCTTCCCTGCCTCCCTTAACCCCGGCTCACTTGTCTGTTCTCTGGGAGAATACAGTCTTGTCTGTGCAAGTAAGCCGTCGAGCCAGTACCCAGGCACCAGAGAAACAAGGGGTTCTATTCCAGGTTTTTCCTGGTCCCCAAAAGACCAGAGGTCTGAGGCCCATTTTAGACCTAAAGGACCTAAATCTATATGTCCAGTACAGAAAGTTCAGGATGGTAACTTTACCAGGCCTGATGCCTCTTTACAAGATGGGTGACTGACTCTGCTCACTGAACTTGCAGGACGCCTACCTACACATTTCAGTCTTTCACCCTCACAGGAGGTTTCTTCATTTTATGTTTCAGGATGAGCATTATCAATTCAAGGTGCTGCCCTTTGGCTTGTCGGCTGTGCTGTGGGTCTTTACCAAGTGCTTAGCAGCAGTAGCTGCAGCCCGCAAAAAGGAGGGACTGTACCTTTTCCCCTACCTAGATGATTGGCTCCTAAAGGCCCCTTCAGGGAGCAGCTCCTGTGGACTCAGGAGAGAACTGAATTACCATTGTGACGTGGGTGACCCGGGTTTGGGAACAGACTTGGGATGCCCAAGGGCCGTTTGGGTGGATTGACTGACCATACATGCTCTCCACCTTTGCTGAGAGGATTAGGTGCCTCTGGTTCGGTGCTCCCAGGTGACCATGGGATGCACCGTTACTGGAGCACCAGCCCAGGGCACTGCTCAGCAGGGGGTCAGTCGCCAAGGCACGGTTCACGTTCGCAATCCGCTGGACACGCCCTCCACCAGAAACCCAAGCAGAAAGCTCCTTCGGCATGCCTAGTGATGCCTCTGCCTAGTAGCGGATCTGGGTCTCTGTTGCATCCTAGACCTACATCTGACAGGGTTAGCGGTGGGGTGTCCCGGAGGCTCTGCCCTGTGAGGTAATCCAGGGGGGGCAGTGTATGCAGATAGCCTGGGTCGGCCTGCGGAGGCAGGTGGCTGATGGGCATTAAGCCACCAAATGTATAAAGCATAGTAAGTTTAAAAAAAAAAAAGAGAACTCTCCAGTTGTTCCTCTCCTTGGGCATTACGATCAGTCTGCCCAAGTCAGTTCTGGTGCCATCCCAAAGACTGCAATACATAGAGGTGGTTCTAGACTTGGCATTGGGGAAGGCTTTCCTACCTCAGAACAGGGTGGAGTGCCTTATAGCCCAGGCTCAGGAGGTGGCCTAGTGCTGTTTTATTCCTGCCAGGGTGTACCTGAGACTGTTGGTCTAATGGCGGCTTCCATTTCCACTGTTCCACTGGTCAGACAACATATACGCATCCTCCAGTGGTTTCTCCGAGTACAATGGGACCAGCGCACGGATGAGTTAAATCAGTTGGTGCTGGTCTGCTCTCCAGTCTGCAGAATGCTCCAGTGGTGGATGTACACCTTGAATCTGCTGCAAGGAGTCCCATTCCAGATCTTTTCTCCACAGCAGATCCTCAAAACAGATGCTTCCAGGTTGTGCTGGGGAGCTCACCTGGGTCTCTTTTAAACCCAGGGCTACTGGTCTCAGGTGGAGGCCTCCTTGCCTATCAGTGTCCTGGAGATGCGGGCGGTGCTGTACGCCATGCATGCCTTTCAGAACCACCTTGCTGTGGGTCAGCTGCTGGTGCAGTCAGACAGTCTTTGTGTAATGTATTACATCAGCAAGTGGGGGGTGGCTCCTTCATACCCCCCTGTGCAGTGAAGCCATGAGAGTGTGGTACTGGGCGTTAGATCACATTCTGACACTCTTGTCGGTCCACGTCCCAGGCATGCTAAACACTCTGGCGGACAGCCTTAACTGGACTCAGTCCAGCATGCACAAGTGGGAGCTCCTCTCATCTGTTGCAGAGGAGTTGTTTGACAGATGAGGTCATCCAGAGTTGGACCTTTTTGCGTCCCCACTCAATGCAAAACTGTCCCAATTTTTACTCACTTGATCCAGGTCCTGGAGTTTCCTGGTGAGTCACGTTGTACCTCTCCTGGAGCGGGAGGTTTCTTTATGTATTTCCTCCATTCCCTGTAATTCAGAGGGTCCTCATCAAATTGCAGATGGAGGGGGCCAGCAAGATTCTGGTCGCTCCATTCTGTCCTCACCAGATATGGTTCCCCCTGCTACAGCAGCTGGCGGAGGAACCTCTGGTTCCACTCCCCCTTTGCAGGAACCTGCTGACGCAGGCTGAGGGGGACACTGGTCCATCCCAACCTCAGTTCCCTCCATCTGCATGCGTGGCTCCTGAGAACATAGCCATCACGAGGTTTTGGGTCTCCAACAGAGTGGCGGATGTCCTGGTGGTCACCTGGAAACCTTCCACTCGAGCCACGTGTGCCATGAAGTGAACGCAGTTTGCCATCTGGGATGCAGACATAGTCTGGACCCTTTCACCTGTCCGGTAAGCCAGATCCTGGACTGCCTGCTCTCTCTATCTAACTCAGGTCTCCAGTACTCGTCCCTCACGGTGCACCTTTCGACTGTTTTGGCCTTTTATGAGCCTGTGGGTGACTGCACAATAGCTCAATTGGATGTCTCCCATACCTTTTTAAGGTGTATCCTGCATTTGAAACCCCCATTCTATTCTGCTGTTCTGGCTTGGGATTTGAATTTTGTTTTGAAGAAGTTGACCCTGTCTCCATTTGAGCTAGCCGCAACTTGTGAGCTACACTTTCTCCTTGGAAAGCATTATTTTTAGTTGCCATTACTTTTGCTCAAAAAATTTCAGAGCTTCAGGACCTCTGGTGCGAGGAGCCTTATTTGATTTTTCACAAAGACTGGGTGTCTTTGCGCACAAATCCTAAGGTGGTCTCTGAGTTTAACTTCAATCAATCTATCCACCTTCCTGTTTATTTTCCAGAGCATGCCAGTCAAGGGGAAGCACTGCTCCATATGTTAGATGTGCGCAAAACTTTGAAGTATGACATGCTCTGCACCAAAGAATGTAGAAAGTCAAAGCAGTTGTTTGTTTCCTTCATCTCAGGTGGAGAGAGCACTTCAGTTTCTAAGCAATGTTTATCCAAGTGGTTGGCAAATTGCATTGTGTTCTGCTGCAAGAAGTACAACAAAGGGTTGCCTGGAGCAGTTAAAGCTCATTCCGCAAGAGGCATAGCTAACTCTATGTCTTGTTTCTGATAGGTCTCAGCCACTGACATCTGTGCAGCTGCAACCTAAAATACCATCCATACTTTCACCAAGTACTACAGTCTGGACATTGCTCCAAGTGCCCTTGACGGTTTTGGCAGGGCTGTGCTGAAGGGTATCGTGTCTTAAGTTTATGGTGAGCCCTCCTCCCAGATTGTCTATTTGCACCTGTAACTGCTTGGGACTCATTCTTATGGTGTGGCCTGATGACTAAGATACCCCTGAAGAAGTTGGAACAGTTACGTAAGAACTTACCGTAACAGTAGGTCTTCGAAAGGATCTCTGTCATTAGGTCTGCTTTCCCTCTCCCCATCCCTCTTCATGGGTCTCTTGCACTGGAACTGGCTGTCTGGTGTATCCAGCCTTTCATATAGGCCTGGGCATCTCTCTCTCTCTCTCTCTCTCCTCAGCCCCCCCATTGGTCGAGCTATGCTCCCTTTGTCTCCAGGGCAAAGAACTGAGGAGGGAGCAGGGCTGCTCATGCCTTTATAGGGTTGATGACGTTGATGGACATTAGTGGCGTGGGCGGCCCCAGTTGTACTGCTGAAAACCTTCCATGTGGATCCTGCTTCACCGATGGTGATGTTCCTACAGTGTGACCTGATGTCTGAGATTTCCTCGAAGATGTACTGTTTGGATTAAGTTTTTACATGACTGTTCTATTTTAAATAGAGCAATATATTAGAAAGGATGTACAACACGGCTTTGTTTCCATTGTGGGGGATCCGTATGATTTCATAAACCAAAAGAGCAATGCTCCAGTGGCCTACAGTGTTGCAAGGATCCCCTTTATGGGAACTCAGCTTTCTAGTGGTGTGGATATGGTGCACTATCCACACTTTGGCAGTCTTACTTTCCCTTTAATTCCAGCCAGAAAGCCTTGAAGGTAAGCTCCTCCCACCCACCTGGTTGGTATCTTCCTCAGCTCCACCCCGTGACATCAGATCTTTCCTTTTGCTGTAAGTCAGGTCTCCTCCTTTGCATCTCTCTGTGCACGCGGTGTAGGCTCATCTTTTTTCTTATCGCACCTTCAGGCCTACTTTGGTTTTCTTTGGGTTTTTCCAGATTCAGTGGAGAGCGATGAACAATGAATCAGCCCAGTTTTAAGTGGTGTATCACGTGCAACCAAAACATGTAGTGTACTGACCTGCACACCTTGTGTGTTTATTGTCCTGGGGCAGAGCGCAGCCTGTAGGCTTCTGGCATCTGTAAGGTTCTGCTCCCCTCCTCTCTCGAGGACCAATACACCCGCCACCTCCTAGGCTGCCAGACAAACAAGATCTTCCAGTCCGGTCCAAGGACACCCACATGGCCATTTTGGCAGTGGTGGGTTCGTCCACTCAGCTGGCCGCTGTCGAGGAGTTGGTGTCCCAGGTCGCGGCGGCAGTCTCTTTATTGGCTCCTGCGCTGCTCCTGGTTGATGTCAGTATGTGGGGCTTCCTTTTCCAGATCATTCCAGGACATGTCAGTCCCTACAGACCTTTGGGGAGGGCCCTTCCTGAGGGGACAGATTTACAAAATTAAAGAAGAACCATCGCAGATCGTGGGATTCGGAATGGGCATGCTTTTCCCGTACTCACGACTCCTTTGATCACTCAACGGCTGTCAAGCTTTCAGCTTCAATCAGTCCTCCCAGGACCAAAGGGCAGGCCACTAGCTCCATGGTAACCCTGTTGGGCTTGTTGGCTGAGACACGGGCCAACCAGCTGTCTGAGATTTTTCTCGACCTGGTCGACCATTGTCTGATTAGTTGGGGGATGACTCGCGTCCCAGACTCCAGTTCTCTTAGCCCTTCCCTGTGTGGGACAGGACAAGTGGGCTGACCAGGTCATTTCCTCCCATGAGACTCACCCTTCAGGGGTCCCGTGGCAGGACCTGGTCCATGTGGAATACACAGCCCCTCCTCCCGCATCTCCTCACTGTCGACATGCTCATCACTGGTCGAGGTCCAGGTCGAGCACCTGTTCTTGTTCCTGTGCTCGACCTTCCAGGAAGCGCTATCAGTGCTCCTCTTACCTGGATGATGAGAGGCTCCACTGCAAGTTGCGGCGATGCTACGAGGAACTTATATGGCAACAGTGGGTCCTTAGGAAAGGTTGGTCTCTCCTGGACTTCTCTGGTGAGGCCCGTCCTGGTTCCACCGTTCCTCTCCACCGATCCTGATGGAGCTTGTGCCCAAGCAGCCCTTTCATGGAGCCTCGTCCAAGGCTGGTTGCCCAGCTTGCGGCCTTCCCAGTCATCTCTCTGCTCAGATAACCCACTCCGATGAATCCTGAGTGGTCCATGGGGATAGAGAGCCGAGGGTGGTGTTCGAGGAGTCATCGGACACTGATGGCTCCTCCATGCAGTCCTCTAGGACTGTGAGCTTCGACCAGGAGGAGTCTGAGGAGCTTACTTCTGACCACAGTCCTGCCTCGTTTGGGGTCTTGCTCCATCTTATCTCAGAGTCCATGGAGATTCCTCCGGAGTCAGTCTAGATGCGGGCCAAGTACCACCTGATGGAAATCTGTGACTGGGACAATTCCCTGAGGTGGCCTTTCCGGTAGCAGTAGTCCCACCTTGTAGTTGTGGCAGCATCCATTTTCTTGTCCTGCACATTCTGCCCATATAGTCTGTAAGTATGCAGTCCCAACTGGGTCTCACCCTGGCTTCTCAGATCACCCTGTGGCCTGTGGGTTAGTAGCAGATTCCATCTTCCATAGGATGGGCAATGTCATGGATGTCGACAAGCCCCCCCCACCCCCCAAACAAGGAATGTAAGAAGCTGAACCATGCAGCTGCATTCTCCCTGGGTCCCAGGCAGGTGAGCTCCGCCATTATGATGGCCAATTTTGGCCACGCTCTTATGGGGTCCTGGACCATGTTATTCTCCATCTGTCGGCAGTCAGAATGGTCCAAGACCAGGGCCACGCTCTTTCCAAGCACCAGCTCCAGATGGCCTTGGACATAGGCGACTTTTGCACCCAATCTGTCATGGTGGCTATGCGCTGTAGAGCCTGGCTTACGATCTCCACCTTTACTGCAGATACCCAATATAAGCTTACAGATGTCCCCTTCTTGGGCACTGAGCTCTTTGAGCTGGGGTGGAGAGACACCTCACAAGAACTGAGAATTGCAGCGTCACTCTGGACTCAGTCACGTCTCACAAAAGGACCCCAAGGGTCACAAGCTGGAAAAGAAGCCCTTTTCATTTTGGCCCTTTCAGACACACCAGCCTAAGCTGCAGCAGTCCCAATCAGGGCAGTCCTAGGTCTGGTGACCTAAATCTGAGTCGGCCAACCAGGGCTCCAGGAAAGCCGGAGGCCAGAGTAACGATGCTCCCCCCAGCGGCCAGCGCTGGGTCCGCCTCCTCCTCCAATGCTATCCAATGATGGGTCGAGGGGCGTCTGACTTCTGGCCGTCCCGTCCCTGCCTCAGTTCCCTGTGGGGGGGTTGGCTTCACCATTCGTGGCATGCCTAGTCCCCTATCACTTCGGAGAAATGGGTGTTGGAAATAGTGGGTCAAGGTTTGCTTGTCAACTTCAAGTCTCTCCTGACATACTGGGCCCATGCCCTATGGGATTCTGTGGCTTCCCCGGACATGCTGTCTGCCTCAGGGAGGACATCACCCAGCTCCTCAAAAAAGGCACTGTAGCCTGTGTCCTGGATGCCATAGCTGGCCAGTGTTTTATGTCCAGGTACTTCCTGGTCCCCAAGCAGATTGGAGGGTTGGGGGTTGATGCCCCACACTGGATCTGCACGATCTGAACCAGTTCCTGAGGAGTCGCAAGTTCTTGATGCCCATGCTGAGTCAGATAATTCCATCTCTCTGGAGCAGAGCACATGGTTCTGGACCTCCAGGACACCTTCTTTCACATCCCAGTCCATCTGTCTCACTGGTGGTACCTTCGGTTCCATGCAGACATAAGTTCTGAGTTATGCCTTTTGGTCTCTGTTTAGCTCCAAGGGTCTTCACCAAGTGCATTGCAGTTGTGGCAGCATTCCTGAGGCACTTTGGGGGGGGGGGGTCTTCCATACCTGGATGACTGGCTGATGGCCGTTCCATCCCGGGAAGCGGTGGAGCGGTCCAGAGATCTGGCCTTCCAGTCTTGCTTGGCCTTGGGTATGCTCATGAACCTGGCCAAGTCAGAAATCAACCCTTCGCAGATCATCCACTTAATCGGGGCAGAGCTGGACTCCCTCCAGGCCAAAGCCCGACTCCCAGTGGACTGGGCAGTGGACTTACCTCCTTTGTCCAATCATTTCAGGTTGGGCACTCGTGCACTGCCTGGAACTTCCTGCAGTGGCTGGGGTACATGACATCCTGCACCACTGTGGTCAGGTGGGCCCAATAGCGAATGCACCCCCTGCAGTGGGGGCTGGCCCTTCAGTGGTCTCAGTGCCTCGGTTACCTGGACCAGTTGGTCATGTTGACTCAGCCAGTGTAGGATGCCATCCAGTGGTGGCTTGTCCCGAAACAACTGCAGAAAGAAGTCCTGTTCATTTGTCCAGAACCATTGGTCTTTCTGATGACCAGTGCATCTCTGATGGGTTGGGAAGCTCAGTTGAGGGCCCACAGACTCTGGACCGCCAAAGAGTCCCAATCTCACATCAGCCTGCTTGAGCTCCGTGCAGTGCATCTGGCTCTGATGGAATTTGCTCCATTAGTTCAGGGTCAGGTCTGGCAGGTCCAGGCAGACAATACCACGACCATGTATTACCTCAACAGGCAGGGTGGAATGCATGTCCTCTGGCTGTGTCGGGAAGCTGTCCAGACCTGGACCCTTATGTGCAGCTTGGATGCCAATCTCCTGGTGATTCATGTGGCAAGAGCCTCCAACCAGCTGGCGGATGCCCTCAGCAGGGTGGGTGAGGTGTCCCATCATCAGGAGGTGGTGAAACCACTTGTTCTCCCAGTGGGGTACACCCCATGTCAACCTGTTCACCTACTGGGAGAATGCAAAGTTAATGCTGTTCTGGGCCCACCCTCTTAGTGTGGGACACTGATGGGGGAATGCCTTCGCAAGGCCCTGGACCCGGGGCCACTTTTACACCTTTCCTCCGTTTCCCGTGATCCACCTGGTGATGGACAAGACACAAGTAATCGTGGTTGCCCCAGACTGGCTGTGCCAGTTCTAGTATCCAGATCTCCTCTGCCTCAGCAGCAGCTGACCTCTGTGGCCCTTGCCTCTACGCCTGGACCTGCTCTTCTGAAGAAGGGTAAGTTCTTAAACCCAGACCTTCAGTCCCTGCACTTGACAGCCTGGTTCTTGAGCGGCTGGAGTTCCAGGCTTTGGGTCTCTCCAAAGAGGTTCTCCAGGCTGTGGAAGCCTCCTGAAAGGGGTTGACCCACCAGTGCGAAGCTTTCAAATAGAAGCTTTTTCTATTTGGTGCCATGGCAGGGAGCTAGACCCCCTGTCATGCCCCCCCAGCTAGCATTCTGGACTACTTGTGGTCCCTCTCCCAGTCGGGCCTGAGGTCAACAACCCTCAAGGTGCACCTGGCAGCCATCTCTGCATATTGAGCACGGGCTGGTATGCTGACGGTGGTGCAGGAATAGATGGTTGGGTGTTTCTTTAAGGGTTGTGACCACCTTTCCCCACCGGTGCATGAACCACCACCACCACCACCGTGGGACTTATTGCTGGTCTGGGCAGTGCTCACATGCAAGTTATTTTAACTAATGAACAGGTGTGACATCTCCTACCTGTCATGGAAGCCTGCCTTCTTGGTGGCCATCACCTCTGCTAGAAGGGTCAGTGAGCTCCAGGCAGTCTTGGTGGAGTCTCCATACTTGGTGTTCACAACGACAAGGTTGTCCTCCACCCCAACCCGAAGATCCTCCCCTAAGGTTGTTTCAGAGTTTCATGTCAACCAGGTGATCAGTCTCCCACTATACTTCACTAATCCAACCTTGAAGGCAGAGCACAGGCTCCTTACATTGGACCTGAGGTGAGAGCTTGCTTATTATACAGAACACATCGCTGACATTCAGGGAGAGGTTCGTCAGCTCTTTGTCACCTACGCTGAACCCGCACCTGGCAGCTAAGCAGACGATTGACAGGTGGATTGTCTCCTGCATCAGTCTCTGCGATTTGTCAGCTGGTAGGGAGCCTACCATAGGGCTTAGGGCTCATTCCACCAGACATATCGCTGCCTTGGTGGCTGCTTCCAGGAGATCTGCAGGGCTGCTACCTGGAAGTCAGCACACACCTTCATTTCCCATTACCACATTGATCTTGAGTCACGCCAGGATGCTGGTTTTGGGACCTCGATTCTCCAGTCTGTTTTTTCCAAGTGGGGGTGTGTACCTTGCCTCCTCCTCCTCCCAGAGAACTGCTAGGAGTCTGCCAAAGTGTGGATAGCGTAATGTACACATATACACACCCCTTAGAAATGAGGGTTACTCACCTGTAACCGTATTTCTAGAAGTGGTATATGGTGCTCATTCACATGACCCACACAACCTCCCCTGGCAAGTGGCACACAGATCCCTGCTTCCAGCATGCAAGATCGGATGTCATGGGGCGAAGCCGAGGAGGACATCACCCAGGTGGATGGGAGGTGCTTAATTTCAGGATGTTCTTGCTGGAAGTAAAAGGGAAGAAAGACTGCCAAAGTGTGGATATGCAGCATATATCACTCCTGGAACTACGGTTACAGGCGAGTAACCTTAATTTTCGGTGCATCATTTGAATTTCTGTTAGTAGTTGTAGTATAGGGCCAGTTACTTTTGTTAGATGGACCTGTTAATACAGTTGGGGGAAGCACATGCGTAATTAGGGTATATAAATTGCAAACCAATGGTGAGCAGTTCTAAGACCCTAAGAATATAAGCAAGACCACTCTTGCAACCCTAAGAGTGGTTCCCCCCAAGCCATATTAATGTATTATTAATATATCATTGTTCAAGGCTGAACAATGATATATGAAAGTTTAAAAGCCCTTTCCTTTGGAATGTACCCATTTCCAGGGTATCTATGCATGAGGCATGCTTTACAAAATAAGAGTGTCTCACGTGTAGGGGAAAGGAGCTCTCCCGTTGGTTGGGAGCGCTTCAAATCTTCAAGGATATCTCTTTCATTAGGCCACACCTATGGAACTGTAGCCGCCAGGCACTAGGACAACATGGAAACTTTCTGCAAGCAGTCTATTAGAGGCTACCCATGACAACGTCCTTCGTTGGCACTTCCCATATAAACATGGACGGCCCCGTCCCTCCTCAGTTCTTTTCCCACCATTGAACATACTCACCGAACCTGTACAGAAATGCCGCTGTTATAGTTGACCGTTTCCATATGCATTTCTCTTCCTAGCTCATAATCACTTTTAAAAGCGATTCCCGACGTCATGTATGTCAACTAAAGAGTTGTCGAACTCTTCTGATACTGCAAATGCAGTGAGAAGATATATTCAGGTGACTCACACGACGTCTGCATGTGCTACCTCGGTGCGCCCCATAACATGAAGGTCTGCAGGTCTGCTGTAACTTCAGTACTGCCACCTGACGCCACTGAAAGAATGCCTTAGAAACCCACCTGCTGAAACAGCAGGTAGCCAGAATGGAGAAAGTGCTCCAGGAAAAGAGCTCCACCACATCACTGACCTGCTCCTCAGGCTCTCACTCCACAAAGTCCTGGGAGGAGACTTTGGGACAGCACAAACACAAGCACCAAGAGAGGGATCGCAGTAAGGAAAAGACCTCCCCGGTTCGCTCACAGTCACCCCTTCACCCCAGCGTCACCACGTCTGCACCATCAACCGCTACAGTGGTGAAGCCACCGGCCACCCAGAATGTCGACCCTCTCAGATCAAGGCAGGCTGTAAGCACCACCAGGACTAGCATGGCTGGTGTGTTGCCGTCGAAGTCTGGGATGGTGCCTCCCTCATCGACATCATCCATTGTTCCCATCAACCACACGAGTGCAGGCGGTACTTTCCTCCTTCACAGACATACTTAAACCCCCACTACCTCCTCTTCTGGTAACAGGAGTCATGTCAACAGGGCATTTTCAACAAACTCCAGTGCTGACCCCGGCCAGGCCGACAAACCAGCTCTCACCTCAGGTGTCTGCTTCATCCGCTCCTTCCTTGTGGCCTACTGAATGCATTGATGAGGATCAGGAGTGTAATCCTGAACTTATTATGCAGGAGGAAGAGTATGTGGAAGCTTCTATGAGTGCTCTAGTTCCATTATATCTACAGGGATTGAGGATTCAGTAGTGTACACACCAAGGTCCCCCTCCTGAAGATTCATCATTCATCTCCATGATGCAGCAGCTCCAGACTACCATGGGATTTCAGTCAGAGGAACACGACATTGCCAAGAGGAACTTGGTGGCATTCTTGGAATTGCCTGATTCCCACCCATTATTATTCCTCCTTTCCTACCCACGTTGGAGGATGCCACCCTTGCTGCTTGGCATAGGCCCAGCATGATACCTGCCACACTTAGGAAGGCAGACAAGATGTATTAGGCCCCTTCAGGCAAGTCTTTTTTTGCAGGCCAACCTGAGGTTGATTTGACCATCATAAACGCTGCCCATGATAGATCTAAGGTACCAAAACACCTTAGTTCCCTCCCTCCCTCCTTACAAAGAGTCTAGGAGGCTAGATGTCTTGGACTGGAGAACTCTGGCTTCTGCTAGTTTGCAAATTATCAGGCCCATATGGTAAAATACCAAAATACCCTCTGGAGGAAGGCCAAAGCAGCTGCCCAAACCCTCCCAGAGGGTACCTCTAAGCAGGAGCTCTTGAAAGCTCTATAGGCAAGAGCAGACGTAGGTAAACATCTCCTAACTTCTACATGTGATATTTCTGATGCTTCTGGCAGGGCAGCAGCTTCTGGAGTATGCCTCAGGAGACATTCCTGGTTAAGGGTGGCAGGCTTTGCAAATGACGTTCAACAATCCATTCTCAGTGCCCCCTTTAGAGGATACAAATTGTTTGATGCAGATGTACAAGCTATCCTCTCCAAACTGCAGGCCTCGGGCAGAACAATGAAATCAATGCATTCCGTCTGTCACACTCAACCAAGGAACAGACAGAGGGTGTGTGACAGGGAGCTCCTGCCAGTCTTGAGGACTGATCTTTCTTAAATCTGTTGCAACAGTTCTTCTGTTTCTTAGCCTAATCTATCCTTTACAGTTTCTAGTCCATAATGTTGGCTACCTATGGCCCCCCTCCCCTTTCTTGACTATGCAATAATGTCCTCTTTAATTTTCCTTTTCCCTCTCAGGTCCTAGTACAGGGAGGTTATTGTGGTGACCTCCGAGCTTATGTAAAACAACAGGCTGTGTTTATCGTTGTTGGATTTAGTATGAAATAGCACTATGTCATAAAAATACCTTGATGTATAAACCTTATGTTTCTGAAACCTGTAAATGTTGAAAATACCATGGCACTAGGTATTTTTGATAAAGGTAAAAAATACTAGGTGATTGTATTATAGAAATTAATCCCCCCCCCAGATGTTTTTCTCTCCTTACCTAGGCACGGTCGGCAAGTCATCCCTGACCGACCCCCAGCCCCACACCCGAGATCAGGGCACCTCCTCATAGCTCCCACGGATTACCCCCCATGGCAGAGCTGCGCGAGAAGTTACACACAACTCGACTCGCCCATATAGGATCCAGCTGAGGAGGCACCATTTGGGCTGGGCATGGAGGTTGGAGGATCATGCTACCTGACCTGTGCCTGTTTTTTTCCTCCGATTTTTGCTCCCTGTGGATGTTTGCCGCACTCCGTCTCCCCCTTATGGCACCACTCTAGTAGGGCCCCCAGTCGTCACCAGGGGCTGCTACAGAGCGGTGACTCCTAGGATTCCTCCCTGGGTTAGGAGAGCAGTCCTTTGGATGCTCAATCCTATCCCTATCCTGCCAACCCCTGGCAGCCTGAGCTCGCATCCAAACCCGGTTCGCCAGTGTGGCGCGAGGTATGGCATCCAGCGCCTGAACTCTCAGTGCCACCGGGTCGGGCAGTATTATAGAAATTAAGTTGGTTGTATTGTTAAATGCATGTAAATTGGTACCATGAATTCCTGCTGTAAACTGAGCCAATCTGAAATGTCATGGTGATTTGCATATATCCCATGAGGCTTTGCATTATGGAAGTATGTGTGATGTTGTGTTTCTTTGAAATGTGGCTTGTTGTCAATGCCCTTTGGGGCAACCCTTGTTTCAGTGCTTCTGCACTGAGGTTCTTTGTCTGTAGCTTGTTTTTTTCTTTTTTTTTTTTAGAGCCCCCACCACCCAAGCAAATAAGGCAACCATAGGGATGAAGGTTTTTCACCGAAAAGTTTAGATTGATAGATCAGTGAGTCAGTAGGTGCTGACAAGTGCAGAGGAGTGACAGACATAGTCTGTTGCTGCACACCGATGTATTGAAGAAGGAATATGCCATTGCTGAAGTTTAGCACGTATATTTTGGGTAAAATCAGTGTCTGGTCCATCTGTTACCCCACAACCCCTCCACAGGGTGTCTTTTCGTCCAGCTAATAACAGATGTCATTCTGCTGCCAGAAAAAAGGGTTAAAGTAGAGGAGCAACTGCTTTGCCTACTCCAGGAGCCACCCCAGGTGCCTACTCAAAAGCCCCTAGAGGTGGGGGTGCAGCTGTAGCATCTGGCTCTACGTGACTCCTTATGCAATCCTCAGCCACCAATGCCTCCAGGCCCGGTTGTCAGGAGTCGATTCTGCCTCCACCTGGATCAGTGGAGGATGGTGACATCAGATACTTGGGTCCTGCAAATAATAGAACAGTGTCACACTCTAGAGCTGAGCTTCTGGAATTACCCCCAGACCATCTACCAGTGCCTTCCCTCTAACTTCCAGAGCACATAACATTGCTTCTAAAGGAGATCCAAACCTTTCTTAAGAAAAGGGCCATAGAACCTGTTCCCTAGGAACACAAGGTTTTATTCTCTGTACTTCCTAGTCCCAAAGTGAATAGGAGATCTGAGGCCCATTCTAATTTTCAGAGACCTGAACTTTTTCATTGAATACGAGAAGTTCAGAATGGTAACTCTGCAAGGCCTACTCCCACTACTGCAAGTAGAGGATTGGATTTGCCCTTCTCACAGGAAATATCTCAGGTTTCTGTTTCTGGGGGAACAGTACCAGTTCAGGGTATTGCCTTGTAGCTTATCTGCTCCACAGGTCTTTACCAAATGTTTAGCAGTGATGGTAGTAGCCCTTCGCAGAGGAGGACTGTATGACTTCCCTTGCTTGGATGACTGACTTCTCAAAGTTCACGCCAAAGAGCAGCTTTTTCACACCTTAGCACGCACCAGATACTTGTTTGATGCTCTAAGGATTACTGTCAGTGTGCCAAAGTCAGTCTTGACCCCTTGCCAGTGTCTGCAGTACATAGGGGCCGTCCTGGATACAGCCCAAGGATTAGCCTTCTTGCCCCAGGACAGGGCCGAGCATCTGACTGCACAGGTCCAGATGGACCACAGCAACAGGTATGTCACAGCCAGGACATTCCTGATACTCCAAGACCTGATGGCAGTGACCATTGTCATGGTGCCACTTGCCAGATTGCATATGAGAATCTCATAATGAACATTCATAGTCCAGTGGGACCAGTGCACAGGCGATCTGGAACAGAAGTTTCTAGTAACTTACCCTGTCCGAAAGGGATTTCAATGGTGGATGGATCCCAGCCATTTATTGAAGGGGATTCCCTTTCCTGATTCCTTCTCCCCAACAAATTTTCACTACAGATGCCTTGGGGGCAGGCTGAGGGCACATCCAGGGGAGTAACCAGCCTTTAAAAATGTATATGTACAAGGCTTGAAAATTAGAAATACTGGCTAGGGGCTGCCTAGGCCCTCAGAAAATTTAGGAATTTGGTGAATTCTGGTGCATTTTGGGGGTCATTTGAAACAGAATTTGCTATCCTGCTACCCCATTTCCCGTGCCCAGTAAGTTGCACTTTAGCCCCCTCCCAAGAGTCCCCACTGTCCAGTATGTTGCCTGCCTGAACCAGTCTCCCCATAGCCCAGCCTCCTGCTCCAGTGCAAGACCCCTGGCCCACCCCGAGCTCAGCAAGCTGCACCATAACTCCCCTCCCTAGAATCCCCAGCTCTCCCCCAGCACAGCAGGTTGCAGCCTAGTTTCTTCCCTATAGTACCCAGCCTCTCCAGGACAGCATTTTGCCATTTCCCCAGCCCAACAAGTTGCCCCCAAGCATTTGGAAAGGGATATGGATGTGGGGGCAGCTTCAGCTAGGACCATCTTATTCATTTATTTAGTTTTTGTTGATCAGGTAAGTGCACTAGAGTGGCACAACATAACAGTCTCACCCAGCAAGGCAGCCAACAGAACCTAAACTAGGTTAGATGGCATCTATTCCAGAGGTTGTGCTTTCCAAAGTTCTAGATAAAGCAAACCCAAGGCTGCAGACTAAAGTAGAAAATATTCCTGAAAAGAGTCTTGATGACCTAATGGATGTCTCAGTTGCAACCCCGCGGTAATGGAAGAACAGAACAATGTTGCATATCAAATTGCGCCCCCCCCCCCAGTGTTCTCCCTAAAGTACAGACAGACCCTCCATTGGTCAATACAGACATGCCTCCACCCACCATCACCTCCTATGGATATCTCTCTACTCCTTCCTGAGGGCAAAGTCACATGACTTGGGTCTCCTGGCAGAAAACAGGCTGCAGTAGGAGAACTAAGGCTACAAAGTCCTCCACAGTACCTGTATCAAATAAGTGTGATGTGTTGAAAGGGAGAAGGATCCAGAAGGGGAAGGGATCATATCAGTTCCAATATA
Organism: Neoceratodus forsteri; assembly: GCA_016271365.2. Taxonomy (NCBI): domain Eukaryota; kingdom Metazoa; phylum Chordata; order Ceratodontiformes; family Ceratodontidae; genus Neoceratodus; species Neoceratodus forsteri. The sequence continues at coordinate 198,987,951 of CM028132.1, read as the reverse complement.
GTAGCTTCTTTTTGCTGTTTTTACATTGTTTCTTGTGGATTTTACTTGGTAGAAGATTATTTTCTTTCTTACTACTTCTAAGGGGGCTAGCAGGGTATTGTTTTGGGGCTGTTGGAATTTTGAAACCTGTTTTGGTGGCTATAAGTGGGTTCATTTGTTTGATGTTTCACTGTGTAGCAGTCTGCGTTTGTGGAGGCCGGTTTCTTCTGATTTAAAACCTATTTGGTGTGATTTAATTGGGACAGTTTCTTTGAATTGGAGACATATATCTTCTAAATTCAAGGCTATTTTGATGTGTTGTTGGTGAAGCTGTTTGAATTGGAGACCTGTTTCTTTTGGTAGCAAACCTAGTTTTGGGGCTTTGAGTAGAATTGTGATTCCTTTTTGCTGGCTTCACTAGCTGCAAAGTTTAGTGCATAGTGAGGGAAGGGTGCTAATAGTCTGACCAGGGGCCTCAGCTACCTGATTGTTTCTGGAAGACTTGGGCTGGTCCCACCATCCCAGCCCCTCACCCCACCCGCCACAGGTCCGTGATTTCCTTTATACCAGGGGTTCTGACATCACTTCCTCAAACAGGCAAAGGACATGCACCTGTCATAGCAGAAGCAGATATCCAGGAAAGGAACAGCAGCGACCGAAGAGGTGACTGCTATCTCAGTGGAAGGGAAGTAACTGCAAATCAAGGAGCTTTCATTGTTACTTCTTTGCGTTGCTATTTGCATTGTGGAAAGGAGGAGTAGGAGTTTGAAGAAGGTTGTGCAATAGTTACTTAAAGTCTCTTTTTGGGTGTGGATCGGAAGGATAGGAAAGTTAAAAAGCAGTTGCTCAATCTATCTAAACGTGTACGACAAAGGGGGCAAGGGAAATTAAGAAAATAATGTTTTGTACCAATAGAGGTGGGAGAGGGGAGACTTGGGGGAGTGTTTGGTATCCTTCATCTGGAAGGGTGGGGGTCGCTGGTGGGCAATGACAGCAATGGGTAGGGTGGTAGGCTGCAACAACTGCGGTGCACCAATCTTTCTAAAAATTGCCTGGAGTGTGGGGGAATGTTTAGTGTGCAACCACATAGAGAAACTTAGAAAGGAGATTGAGGGTCTGCAAGAGGAACTAAGACAGACAAGGCAGACTGGGGGTGGGTTTAGCCCAATACTGGAGGGATGGAAGAGGGGAGATGAGGGAGGGCGATTTGAGTCAACAGTGGTGAGGAGAGGGTCAGAAGAAGGGAACGGAGATAAAGGGGCCCAGGCCAGGAAGAACGATTGCCAGGGAAACCAGGTCAGGAGACAAAAGACAAATGGAAGGAGGAGATAGGGACTTGTGAGGGGAGGAGAAGAAGTGGCAAAAGTCGTGGAGTGGAAAGGAGAGAACAGGTCACTATGAAGAGAGAGGGAGTGGGCATTTGTGAAGGGTCTTCAAAAATAGTTTTGCACTGGTGGAGGAAGAAGGAGGAGGGAAATGGGCAATTGGAGAGTAATTGATAAATGCCTGGACCAAACCGGTGCGGGGGGAAGTTCTGCTGGGAGAATTGCAACAGGGGCAAAAGGGGGAAATAATGTGCAGGAGGAAGAACAGGAGCCGGAAATGAGAGATGGAGATGAATGGAAGGAAGCAGGGAGTAAGAGGGGTAGAATCTTAGTGCTGGGGGACTCAATACTAAGAGGAGTCAGGTGGAGTAGCAAGGGGGAGAGGCATAGTCGCATTTGGGTGGAGGCCATGCCAGGAACTATAGTGGAAAGGGTAGGACAATCTGTTCTGAAATACGCTAGAAGGGGTAGGGACTAGCCTCATTTAATTATACATCTTAGGACGAATGACGTGGCTGACATGACAGTAGATATAGTCCAGAGGAGGTTTGTGGAACTAGGACAATTATGTGAGGGGGCAGGAAGATCAGTAACTTTTTCAGAGTTACTTCCAGTGCCCAAGGCAAGCACAATAAGAAAGCTCAGAATAGAGGAATTTAACAGATGGCTAAGAACCTGGTGTTATGCTAAAGGGTATGTGCTGTTAGGGGGGTGGGGAGGGACCTGGGAGGACAGTAGTCTCTATGCCAGGGACAGACTACATTTGAGTGAGGAGGGAAAGAAAGTGTTGGAACAGAGGATGGAAGAGTACATAGAGGAAGTTAGGAATTTAAACTAGGAGCGGGGGGTGGCAAGTGGGCAAGAGACCTGCACAGACCACAGGTTGGGAAACCATATGAGCTTACTCCCATAACGGTGACAAAGGATACATGGCAAGTACTATTGGTGATGCTAGGAAAGGAGGGCAGGATGGGAGTGGGGGAAGGGTGGAAGGTGGTTACCCTTAATGCTAGGAGCCTTGGGAGGAAAACTGCAGAATTACAGGTGCTCATGGCAGAGGGAGAGGTGGACATTGCAGCCATCACAGAAACATGGGCCACCTAATACAATGACTGGGACCTGTCTGTACCAGGATACAGGTTATTTCGAAGGGACATGGTGATTGGGAAAGAAGGGGGGGTGGCACTATATGTGAAAGAAGGACTGAAGTGTGTAAGGGAGGAAGGTAATACGGAGTCACTTTGGATGCAAATCCAGGATTCCAAGAATAGGATTCTCAGAATGGGAGTGTGTAGGCCGCCATGTCAGACGGAGGAGTTAGACAGGGAACTAGCGGGACAGATCAGGAGGACCCTGTGAGAAGGGTAGTGTGGTGATTGTGGGGACTTCAACATGCCAGGAGTGGACTGGAGTACCCCAACAACCAGGAACAGAAGGGAGCAGGTGCTGCTGGATGCCTTCCAGGACAGCTTCCTGCTGCAAATGGTCAGTGAACCAACCAGGTTAGGGAATACCCTTGACCTTTTGCTGGCAAATGGGGACTTTGTGAGAGAAGTTACGGTGGAAGAACCGCTGTCAGGGAGTGACCACCACTCAGTATGGCTCACATTGGATATGGGCAAGGAAGGAGTAGAATCTGGCACAAGAGTGCTGGACTTCAGGAAGGCCGATTTTGGGAGGACGGGGGAAGTGGTAAAAGGGTACCTGGCCAGAATTCATTTTTTTTCTATTTATTCTTTATACCCCTGCCTGGTGTCTGGGCACTTTCAGGCCAGTCACCGCTCCACCCCCCCCCCCACATCGGCCCAAGGCACCTTCCGACACCCCCGTGGCTTACCCCCCCCCCACGGTGTGGGCTGGCACTGGAGCCACATGCCGCAGGCATCGACTAGGGTCGGAGGGCTGGCCTGAGGGGCCAATGAAGCTGTGATGGGCCTCCATCAAGGGCCCCGCAGCATTCTCCCCTTTTTTTCCTTTTTCCGGGAGGCGGGACGTGCAATGACGCTGGAGCGCCCTGCCCGCCTCTGGATACGCACTGTTGAGGTCGGCAGTCGCGGCTTACACCTGGTCTCCACCAGGAGTCGTGACATTATACCTCGAAAGCAATCTCCTCATCCCTCCCGGAGAAGGAGAGCAGTCCGTGAGACGCATCCTATCCCCGAGCCAACCCTCCTAGCGACCAGGTCCGCTCCCGAACCGGTCGCCGGTACTAATAAGAATTCAACCTAGTATGGACACTAACCAGGGTGGGAGCTCGCAAAGCAGGGATAGTGGTAGCAACCAAACCTGCTGCAAGGCTCAGAGCAAAGAAGGCTGGGGCTAGAAACCGAGCTGGTTGAGCAAGGAGGTCATGGAAAAGGTAAGGAGGAAAAGAGCTGCCTTTAGAAGGTACAAGAAAACAGGAAGGGGGGAGGACAGGGAGGAGTACTTGATGAAATCGAAGGAGGTGACTCTGGCAGTACGGGGAGCCAAGGCATCTATGGAGCTCAGGCTGGCATAAGGCATTAAGAAGGGGGAGAGTGACTTCTTTAGGTACATCAGGGAGAGAAAGGAGCTGTAAGGCCCACATAGTAAGGATTGGGGAGGGGTTGTTGGAGCAGGGATCGATAAGGCAGAAGCACTAAATGATTACTTCTGCTTGGTATGTACTAGGAAGGGGTGACACAAGGGGAGGAACGCAAAATGGGAAGGAGGGGTGACAGATGGGGAAGTCATGGAGGGTAGAGTTCGGGAGGGTTTGAAAGCACTGAGGGTGGACAAGGTGCCAGGCCCAGATGGCATCCACCGCAGGGTACTGGAAGGAGCTGGCAGAAGGTCCTTGTGGGACCTTGCTTGAACCTATTTAATGTCTCACTACACGGTCGTGTGTACCTCAGAACTGGAGGATGGCTCATGGTGCCCTCCACAAGAATGGGCCCAAGGATGAACCGGGAACTCACAGACCGGTGAGCCCCACATCCATCGTGGGTTAAGCTAATGGAGACTATCCTGAAGGAGGCTGGAGGCCCTCCTAGAGGCCAAAGGACTACAGAACAGCAGACAGCATGGCTTCATTTGTGGCAGATTCTGCCAAACCAACCTGGTGGAGTTCTATGACTGGGTAACTAGGCAATTGGACAGGGACCATCCAGTGGATGTCCTGTATCTGGACTTCAGTAAGGCATTCGACTTGGTGCTGCATGGAAGGCTGGGAAGTAAGTTAGAAGGCACAGGGGCAGGTGCAAAGCTAGTGAGATGGGTGGGGAACTGGCTCAGGAAGGCAACAGAGGGTGGTGGTGGGTGGGAGCACTCACACCCAAGGGTAGTGACGAGCGGTGTTCCACAGGGCTCAGTGTTGGGACCAGTATTGTTTGGGATATTCATTGCAGACATATCATTGGACATCAAGAGCAAGATCAGTCTGTTTGCTGATGATACCAAGGTAGGAGCAGTGGTGGACGACCTAGGGGGTTGGCAGGGGTTGCAGGATGATCTGGCAAAGCTTGAAACCTGGTCAGACACCTAGCAACTGGGGTTTAATGCCAAAAAGCGCAAGGTGATGCATTTTGGGATAAAGAACCCAAGGAGGAGTTACCAGCTGGGGGGAGTGCAGCTAGCCCAAACAGAGGAGGAGAAGGACTTGGGGGTGCTTATTACAGGGTCAATGAACAACTCGACACAATGTAGGAAGGCAGCTGCAAAGGCCAACAAAATGCTGGGTTGCATTGCAAGGGGTATATTCTCGAGGAGGGAGGAGGTGATTCTGCCACTGTATAGGTCATTGGTTAGGCGCACCTGGAGTACTGCGTGCAGTACTGCGCCCGATCTGAAGAGGGACATTGTTACTGGAGGGTGAAGCGCAGGACGACAAAGAGATCAAAGCAGCTGTGGGACTTATCATACAAGAGGAGGCTGAGGGAATTGAACATGTACTCGCTGGAGGAGAGGAGGGACGGGGGGACATGATTGAAACCCTAAAGTACATGAAAGGAATAAACAAGACTGGTACAGAGGGGCTGTTCAAAGTAAGGGAGGGGAGGGACACCAGGGGCCATGATATGAGACTGGAGGAAGGGAGGAAGGTTCAGGAGGGAGATGAGGGGACACTTTTTGTACAGAGAGGGTAGTAGCTGTGTGGAATGCATTACCTGCAGAAGTGGTATCCAGTAGAACAGTGGACTGCTTCAAAAGGGGATGGGACAGAACAAGGGGGAGGGTCAACGTAGGGGAAGGGAGGGGCAGCTGCAGAATAAGGGGTGCTAGCTGCACATTCGAGCAGACTTGAAAGCTCTCTAGGCCTTTATCTGCTGGCAAATTTCGAATGTTCGTATGTTCATAGGATCTGGAGGGACACAGAGAAAGAGGATACAGATTCTGAGATTTAATCAGTCCTACCCTAGCATGATTTCTCCTCAGATTCAGAGGATGCTGTACCAGATGCTTTATCTTCCAAAAAGAAAAGGGGGAGAACCAGGTCTCAGCCCCTAAGGATCAGGGGTAACTCACTGTGAGCATTAATTTCCACTTTTTTTTGGTTGCTAATGGACCCTTCTCCATAGCAACCCTAAGTGTGAACAGCTTGAAATCTCAGAGAAATGTGTAGCTTTTCTTTTTATCTTGCAAACTTGCCTGGAGAGAGTGTTGAGTTTAGGATACACTTATAAAACCATATTTTAAAACTAATAAGCCAAATCACACTACACCACTGGTCCATAGGCAAGAAAACCTGCAATGGAGAGGAAATCTTATTTCAAGGTTCTGATTAGCACCTCACAAGGCTAAACATTCACCCAGAAGGGCAACACCTAAGAATTCTTAGTGTTTTTTCCCCCCAAACAAAGATACTACATATTGATTTATTCAAAGAAATCTGGCCCTTTTTGCATCCATCACAGACAATGAATTTTGCAGGGCAGGCGGGGTTAATTGCACCATTCCCCAGGCTTGGAATTTGCAAGGTAAAAAGTTTACTCTGATGACAACTTCCTTACAAGTAGAATTGACACTGCTGGGTTTCTATGATACCTGCTGCATGCTGCACAACCAAGGGGGCATACTTCCCGAGGGGTCTCAGTGCAACAAGAATAGATTACATTTTTCTTCCCCATTCCCTATCAATCGTTTATGTTGCCACAGAGGTGGAAGAAGCATTGGACCATTTATGTCTTTGGTGCACTGTTTCTGCTTGCTCCTCCTGAGCACAAGAAAGGGATGGTGGTGCAAATACCTCACTATTGTTTGATATGAAAGTTAAATTTAAATTTCAGTGGGAACCACCTTGGTGAGCTAGATTATCGGTACTAACTGCATTTGATACAGTTCTTTCTTGGTAAGAAAGATTCCAAATAGGAACTGAAAACATTTTCTCCAAGGAATTTCCACCTACTGTCTGTAGAGGACTACATCAGATTGCAAAAAATATTTGTCATTATGATCTCAGTTCCACAAACTGGTTAATAGGTCTCAATAAAAATCAGTATGCATATTTTTCTTAGTTAATTAAAAATGTCAAAATGGCCATGAAACATGTCCAATATAATAGAGCACATTCCCTATTCAAAAAGTTGCATTTTGACACATTGGCTTCCAAACAGTCCTTTGATGCCTTTCAAGGATGTGGGCAAGAAGTGGACAGTCGGAACATTAAATCCCTGTTGGACCCTCAAAGGGTGGAAAAAAGGTCTAAGGCAGACATACTCCAAATAAGGTTATATATCTCAGAAATATATAAACCTTCTACAATTAAAGGTAAAGATACTTTCCAGTGAGACCTGGATGTCCTGACCCTGATGGATTCAGTGAAACAGACAATGACTTTGGATGTAGTAATTAGGACAGTTAAGTCTCTACTACTGAGTAAAGCCCCACCCCAGGGAGTGATAGCTTATCTTTGGAATTCTGTAAATTCTTCTTACCCCAGTTGGGTCAGTCTATGGGTGACACTGTACAAGTGCTCCTGCACTTGCACAAGAGAGTACTGTTTGGGGAGCCTCCAACAATATACCTTACCACCCCACACCACTCTGTCCATCCCATTCCCATCGCAATGGAACAGAGGCATCTGCAGCAGCACTGCAGCTGAGCTGCTGCTGCTTCGCCAGTTTGTACAACAAGCAAGGAACTGCACAAGGATGGGGTGCTACTTAGTTTGCCTGCTGCCCAGAGCTCACTGCCACTTAACGGACAACAGTCTTGACCCACCCATCCGACTGAGGACCGACAACAACCCTAAAAAAAAAGCTGAGATACCCAACATGATGATTTCTGTAGACAGTTCTTTTTTTAGTGCTGCTCTTCTCATCCGTTCATTGCAGTTCTGCTGCTTCATTGGGGACAGGGCCTTGCTGCTCGTGTCTCGCATTGCAGCGGTTGACTCTTGACGGCCTGGGGGCTTCTTTGCCTGCTTAGCAGGTGGCAGAGGCTCAAAAGGAGGTAAGGGACTGGTGGAGGGAAGCAAAGCATTGATTTGGACAAGCAGTGAGTTCCTCTTGTCCTCCTCCTCCTCCTCTCGCTGCACAGTTCTGTGGACATGGCACACTCAACACTCGTAAAACTCACTCACACATGGCAAAAGGAAAGACCATTATTAACCCAAGAGTGTGAGTAGCTGAAAAATCAGAGGAACTGGTTGGCACGTGGAAGTTGGTGGAGCAATGAAACATGTAGACAGTAACTGTGTAATCCACTCCCATTGCTCATGGATGCCATACACTGTACAGCCCGTGTTCCTCTTGATGCTTTCAGGTCTCTGTGAACTGGGCTGGAGGAGAATCAAGAGACCCCCCCCCCCCATGCCAGCAGCCAGGCAGACCAACCTGATTCCTGGGTTGTTGTTTTTTTGTTTAACTACTCAAAATAAAAAGTGTTATTTTTTCTGTATGCACGTGCATACAGGAAGTATGCGTGGTTACGCCACTGGGCACATCTGGGGATCCATCAGACACGGTACATGGACCAAAGTAGAGCACATCCTCCACATAAACATCGTATAAATGAGAGCTGTTCTGTACAGCCTACAGGCCTTCCTGAATCGTCTATCCCCTGGGTCCTCTGTTAATATGCACGAACAACATAAGTGTGATGCACTGCATCACCAAGCAAGAGGGAGCCAGCCCTGTGGTGCTGAGGGCTGCCTGGATCTTGTCCTGTGCACAGGTATCCCCAGGGGTGGGTTCCGGGCTTCAACAGTCACTACAAGCAATTATGGAAACACCCTCCCCCCCACCGTCAAGCAGTGTGACCCCCGTAATAGGGGTGAAGGGGCGATGGAGATGGGAAGCCACTTCCACTCCCGGGCCAGCAGAGGGGTAAAAAGTTGATATTAACCCTCCCCCCCCAAAAAAAAAAAAAACAAGCAAGAGGGAACTCATTCTTAACCCCTGTTCAGAAAGGCAATGAGTGTCTGGTATTGGACTCTGGAACACCGTCTAGAACTGTTAGCAGTGTATGTTCCAGAGGTCCAAAACACCCTGGCAGACTAAGCAGGTCACAGTCCAGGATACACAAGTGCGGGCTGCTGACATCTGTCGCAGAAGACCTGTTCAGTAGGTGGGATTGTCCAGAGTTGGGCCTTTTTACATTCCCACACAATGCAAAACTGACGCGGTTTGGCTCACTCGCTCCAGTGCCTGGAATTTTTTGTCAAGGTGCGTTGTCCCTCTCTGGAAAGGAGAGTTTCCTGTACGCCTTTCTTCCCTTCCATGTAGTTCAGAGTGCTGATCAAGGTTCAAATGGAGGGGGCAACTCTGATACTCATTGCTCCCCTGTGGCGTCTTCAGATTTGGTTTCCCTTACTGCAGCAGTTGGCAAGAAGGCTCTTGCAGCGGCCACACAAGTAGAACTAAGCTGTCAGGTGCCAGGACCAGATGGAAAACTTTTAGCTAGAAGTCCACCACAGGGAACCGCTGACGTCAGTCAGCTGATGTCAGCCTAGCCTGTAAAGGTGGACGGTCCCCCACACCTACCTCAGTTCTTTTCCCGCCATTGACTTGCGCACGTTGGACCTTAGTGGATGCTGCAGCTACAGTCAACTGCCATTACCCATGCTTGCAGTGCTTTATTTCTCATTCTTCTTGGCTTAAAACATCAAATTTTCAGTGTTTTCATCAATGAGTTTGTCTTCTCCACCATCCTCATCTTCCGACTGCTCCTCAAACTGTGCCTTTGGCAAACAGATCCCTGAAAAGGATGACCACTCTACGTGCCTCATCTGCCTAGACCCCAGCCATAACACTGAAGCCTGCCAGTTTTGCCAAAAATTCAACCAGGCCACTTGGAGAGGTCATCTAAAAACACTGGATAGCCACCTTTTGAAGCTGAAGTTGATCCTAATGGAGAAGGAGCTGCTGGCCTGGAGTCCTTTGGCCTCACTGGCACAGTCTTCCCTGGCCTCTTCATCTTCTCAAAAGGAGAAATCTGGGAAGCACAAACACTGGGACCGGAACTGGTCTGCTTCCCGCTTGCAGGCGCCCTCAAACCGTCGACTGCAACAGGGTCTTCCTCCCGTGGGGGGGTTGGCCCCTTCAGCCCCACAAGCCCTTTCTTTCTCTGGGCTTCCTGTAAATCCGCTGCCCACATTTAACACAATCTCAGGTGGCAGCTCTTTGGGACAGGGGACTTTGTCCCCTGCCTCTTGGCCCCTGACACTCAGGCCCTTATCCTCGATGGGCTCTCAGCCAGGTGGCTTGGCCAGCATTATTTCCTCTGGCATCGGTTTCATAGCCATCACCCCACTAGCCACGGCACTGCCTTTGCTGGTTCCCACTACTAGGATCAATGTCAGTCCTTCCAGGCAAGGCCTACAGCAGGCTACTGCCATTTCCTCCTCTCCGGCATCATCTCTGCCTTTGCCTCAGGGGTCTCCTTCCTCTCAGGCTAGGCTGGTGCTGGCGAATCCTTTCCCTGGGCGTACCAGGCCAGCGCCTGCAGGATTGCCACCAGTGTTTCCACAGCTCCAGCCTGTGCGCCCAACTCCGTTGTTACCCCTGCTGCAACCTACATCGCAGCCAATGCCTGTTGGGCCAACGCCAGATCCTCCACCGACATCAGGTGGCCCTACGCTGGCTTCCCCACCGTTGTATCCTTATCCGGCACCTTCTTATCCTTTTTCACCGGTGTACAGTCTTCTGCAACCAGTGGATTGTAATGCCCTATTCTCGGTGTGGTGGTCCTTCATCCAATTCCAGTCCCTGAACCTGGACCAGGCTGGGCCTAGCGACCCCTGCACATTGGAGTCCTCTGTGGCTTGACCAGACATTGGCTTAGGCTCTCACAGGGATGAGTGCTGGCCTCTGGCCTTGGCCCCAGATAGTGAGACAACTGAGGATGAAACTGATTCTTCGGAGTCTTCCTCATCACCTGAGGAGTCCTCGGATGGGGCGACCCTCCCACAGAGGTACTAAAGTCCCCCCTGACAATCCAGCTTTTATGGATGTCATGCGCCACATCCAGTCCATTATGAGGAGGGAGATGGAGGAGCAGGACCCGGAGAGACGCCGCCTGGCCATCTGTCTGCAGTAGCAAGGTGCCTTCCCTGGGGTGGTGCTCCCTTTGATTGACTCCTATGAGGACATCACTGAGGCAGTATGGAATCATCCATCTACCACCCCTCCTCTGCCTAAGAAGGCAGACTGTCTTTACCATGTCCTGGCTGACAAACCCTTTTTAGGGGGCTACCCGAAGGTGGATCCCGTGGTGATTAATGTGACACATGACCAAGCCCAAGCACCTTAGTGCCCTTCCCTGGACCGGTAGTCCAAGTAGCTGGAACACCATGTGTTTGCCTCTAGTACCCTGGCTATCCAGGCCCTGAATTATCTAGCCCATATGGTTCAGTATCAAAAGGTTCTTTGAGACCAAGCCAGGGACCTGGTGCAGACCTCGCCAGAGGACCACACCAATACGCAGCTCATCCAACTCCTGAAATCAGGCTCAGATGTTGGCCGTCATGTCCTTCTGGCTGCTAACGATGCTGTGGACACCTCCAGGTGCAGAGCAGCTGCTGGGGTCTGTCTTCAGCACCATTCTTGGCTCTGGATATCCTGCTTTGCCCCTGACGTACAGTCTGGCATTTTGGACACCCCGTTCTGGAGTTCAGTCCTTTTCGGAGGGGTTGTATGTCCAGGACATCATTTCTGCCCTACAGGTGTCAGGGTGCACCCTCAAGTTGGTTCATTCGCTCTGTCACACTCAGCCTAGAGCAGATCAACATCAGTCCTTTCGTAGGTCCTCCCATAAGCAATTTCAGAATCAGCCTGCCAAGGGGCAGCACAAGCATAAGGCCACAGTGGCCCCTGCTGCTGCCACTGCCAGAGCCCCCAGTGCCCCCGCTGCCTCCCTGTCTGTGCTTGACTCCACCTCCTGACTCCTTAGCCAGACCCCCTCCGGCCGAGGATCCAAGGGAGGCAGCTGGGGGTCAGTTCTCCCTCTACCTATAAGGGTGGGGGGGTGACCATGGACAGCTGGGTGCTTCAGATCATAGAGCACAGTCATATTCTGGAGTTTCTTGAGTGGCCTCCAGAAACCCCCACGGTAAATTCCACTTACCCTCCCGCCCACCTGTCTCTAGTTTGGGAGGAAATTCAGGTGCTCCAAAACAGAGCCCGTCTCTCTGGCTCAGTGGGGAAGGGGGTTTTACTCCCACTTCTTCCTCACCCCCAAAAAAGACCGGGGGTTTTTGGCCCATCTTGGACCTGAGCCATCCGAGTCTTTACATCGAGTACAAACGCTTCCAAATGGTCACTCTCCAGGGGTTGCTACCCCTTTTGCACCAGGAGGACTAGGACTGGCTCTGCTCTCTGGACATGCAGGATGCTTACCTGCACATACAAATCTTTCCTGCCCACTGTCACTTCCTCTGCTTCCATTTTCAGGGAGCCCACTTTCAATTCTGGGCCCTCCCTTTTGGCCTTTCTTTGACCCCCCCCCATGGGTATTCACCTAGTGCCTGGCAGTAGTGGTGGGTGCTTTGAGGAGGAAGGGCTTCTATGTGTTCCCCTACCTGGACAATTGGCTGTTAGCAGCCCCCTCCAGGGATCATCTGGTTCAGACTCTGGAATATATGTTTGCCTTTTTCAGGCCTTAGGGGTCACTGTCACTTTACTGAAGTCCTGCCTCTCCCCTTGTCATTGCCTTCAGGACATAGGGCAGTCTTGGACACCAGCCAGAGCAAGGCCTTCTTGCCCGAGGACTGGGCAGAGCAACTGATGGAGCAGGCCTGTCTGGTTTACTACAGTCGGCAGATCCCTGCCAGTGTTTTCCTGTACCTTCTGGGCCACATGGCAGCAGCTATTGCCACGGTTCCCCTGGCCAGTCTGCATATGCGTGTTCCTCAGTGGACCTTGAGGGTCCAGTGGGACCAATGCATGGATGACCTGGACCAATTGGTCCTGGTCTCTGACCTGGTCCAGAGAGTTCTGTAGTGTTGGCTGGATCCGGCCAACCTCATTCCGGGGGGGGAGGGGGTCTCCTTCCAGCTCTCAACCTCTTGTCAGAGTCTCACGACAGATGCATCTGGCCTGTGATGGGGTGCTCATCTGGCCAATCACCAGAAGCATGGCACCTGGACGGACATAGAACAGGGTCTCCATAGCAACACTCTGGAGATGCAGGTGGTCATTTATGCTCTGCAGTCCTTTAAGACTCATCTCTTTCCTTGTCCACTGGTGGTGCAGAAGGACAACATGTATGTCGTGTATTACATCAACAAGTGTGGGGGGGGGCATTCTTAACCCATGTCAGGAGGTGATGAGAGTCTGGTTTTGGGCCATTGAGCACGGTCTGGAGCTCTTGGCTGTACATGTTCCAGGCATATAAAATGTTTTGGTTGGCAGTCTCAGCTGCTCCAGGTCATGGGTTCACGAGTGGGTGCTTCTAATGTCAGTGGTCGAAGACCTCTTCAACAGGTGGGGGCCATCCAGAGTTGGACCTTTGCATCCCCACTCAGTGCAAAACTGCCACTTTTCTGCTTGCTTGATCCCAGGCCTGGAGTTTTCTGACAAGACGCATTGTCCTTCTCCTGGAAGGGGAGGTTTCTGTACTCCTTTCCTCCCCTCCTGCTGCTACAGAGGGTTCTGCTCAACCTCCAGTTGGAAGGGATGGAGATGATTCTCATAGCCCCCTTCTGGCTGCGTCAGATTTTGTTCCCCTTGCTGCAGCAGCTGACGATGGAACCTCCGGTGCCCTTCCCTCTGGTCATTAGCTTGCTGTCCCAGGACCAGGGCACCTTTGTCCATCTGGACATAAAGTACCTGCGTCTTCATGCCTGGCTCCTGCAGACCTAGCTATTGCCTGCTTCAGGGTATCCTCTAGGGTAAGTGATGTCCTGGTGGCTGCTAGGAAACCCTCCACTAGAGCCACTTGTGCTATGAAATGAAAGCATTTCACCCTTTGGGCTGCTGCTCACTATTTGAATCCTTTCACCTGCCGCTGTGAATCAGATGTTGGAGTACCATCTTTCCCTTTTGGATTCAGGCTTGGTATACTCTTTATTTAAGGTGCACCTTTTCGCCATCTCTGTGTACCATGCACCTGTCTAGGGCAAAGCTGTTGCCCAGCTCGAATTGTGTCTCGCTTTTCTGTGAGGCATTTTGTATCTGAATACTCCCATTTGGAACCTGGTCCCTCCATGGGATCTCAACTTTATGTTGGAGAAACTCACCTTACCTCCATTTGAAGTGGCTGCGAGTTGTAAGCTATGCTTTCTGTCATGGAAAGCACTTTTTTAGTTGCTGTTACTTCTGCTCGAAGGATTTCCAAGCTGCAGGCTCTTGTATATAAGGAGCCTTATTTGTTTTTTCACAAAGACAGGGTGTCTTTGCATATTAATCCTAAGTTTTCACCTATGGTGGTGTCTGAGTTTACTTTGAATCAATCCGTCCACCTTCCAGTTTATTTTCCTGAGTATTCTGATTAAGGGAAGGCCATTCTACATACTTTGGATTTGCATAGGATCTTGTGGTGCTGCGCGAACCACACAAAGCCTTTCAGGAAATCTGACCAGTTGACTGTTTCATTCACCCCCAAGAGAGAAGGCGCTTCTGTTTTCAAACAGTGTTTGTCTAAGTGGTTAGTGAATTGCATTGTTTATTGCTACTGCAAGTACAACAAGACCCTTCCAGGAGTGGTCAAGGGCCATTCCACCAGAGGTATGGCCACCTCAGTGGCTTCTTTCAGAAATGTGTCTGCTGTGGACATCTCTGCAGCTGCCACGTGGAGTTCTGTCCACGCTTTCACCAAGCATTATAGCTTGGACATCGCCTTTTGGTGCAGTGCCTTTTTTGGCCTCGTAGTCCTTCAGGGCCTTCTCTCCTGAGCTCTTGGCTGCTGATATGTCCTCCTCTGGGTGTTCTCTTCTTGGTGCTACCTAGCACTGCTTAGGACTCAGTCCTACCAGTGTGGCCTGCTGCAGGAGCCTTCCTCGAAGTACGATAGTGCAGTTATGTAACAACTTATTGTAACCATAGATCTTCGAGAGAAGTTCTTGCAGCAGGCCCTGCCTTCCAGGCTTTCTTCCCCCTACTAATTTTTTTTGTCTTGAATTACTTCTGCTTTTCCTTTAGATTTCAGGAAACCTCTTCGGTTCTTCAGTCACTGCCTGTACGGGGTCTCCAGAGGGAGGACTGAGGTAGGTGTGGGAGACCACCCAGCTTTATAGGCTAGGCTGACATCAGCTGACTGCTGTCAGTGGAGGGGGTCCACCGTGGTGGACTGCTAGCTAGATGTTTTCCATTTGGTCCTGTCACCTGACTGCTTAGTTCTATCGGTGTGGCCTACTACAAGAGCTTCTCTCAAAGATCTGTTACAGTAAATTCTTTCGTAACTGTACTTACCTCTGCCATTATGCTGAGATCTACTGTCACAGGAAAAGGGTACCCTGGTCCATCCAGACCTCAAGTCATTCTAGCTTCATGCACGGCTCCTGAAAACATAGCAGTTTCTCGGTTTGGGGTATCACAAAAGGTGACTGATGTCTTAGTGGCTGCCATAAAACCTTTCACCAGCCAGCCAGTGGCACAGAGGGCTGAGGCGCTGGATGCCTTACCATGCGTCATGCTGTTGACCTGTGTTCAGGAATGGACTCGGGTCATCGGGGAGCTGGGGCAGGGAGAGGGTGAGAGCAGGACTGAGCAGCCGAAAGGCAGCTCTCCTCTCTCGGGGTGGCTGTTGTCCCCCCCATAGTTCCGCTGCCACCGAATGGAGGTCCAGTGGCTAGCGTAGGCGGAAGGGGGTAACAAGTTGCAAGAGGGCACCTCGGGGCGCGGTATGCACATGCCTCCACATGCACACATGGTGGGCGAAACGGGGAATGGATAAATACAGTAGATATTAAGAAAAAAAAAAAAAAACTTCCACCAGGGCCACTTATTCCATGAAGTGGAAGCAGTTAGGTTTGTGGGCCGCTTCTCACTAACTGGATCACTTTACCTGTCCAGTAAGTCAGGTTCTGGAGTGTTTGCCATCCTTGTCAGGTGCAGGCCTGCAGTACTCTTCTATCGAAGTGCACTTGGCTGCCATTTCAGCTTTCCATGTGCCTATTGATGATCGTACTGTTGCTCACCTGGAGGTGGCCCATACCTTTTTGAGAGACATTCTGCACTTAAAGCCTCCTATCCACAATCCTTTCCCAGCTTGGGACCTGAATTTTGTGTTGGAAAAGTTTACTTTGGCTCCCTTTGAGATGCCCGTGACTTGTGGCCTACACTTCTGTTCTTGGAAAGTGTTATTTTTAGATATTATTACTTCTGCTCGAAGAATTTCAGAGCTTCAGGCTCTAAAGTATGAGCCTTCACAAAGACAGGGAGCCTTTACGTACTAATCCTAAGTTTGTACGAAAGATGGTGTCTGAGTTTACTTTAAATCAAACCATCCACCTGCTAGTTTATTTTCCTGGGCATGCCAATCCAGGGGAAAGCGTTGCTCTGTACATTAGATGTACATAGAATACTGAGGTACTACTGTATATACACCATACGAAGGACTGCATAAAATCCTCACAGCTTTTTGTTTCATTCGCCCCTGGGAAAGGGGGAGCTCCTGTTTCTAAACAGTGCCTGTCCAAATGGCTGGCTAATTGTATTACTTTCTGTTACAGTATGTATGGTGAGGAACTTCCTGGGATTGTGCATAGCTGCCATTCAATTAGAGGCATGGCCACTTTGGTTCCACAATTCAAGAATGTGTCTGCTGCAGAGATCTGTGCATCTGTCACCTAGTGTACTGTCTACATCTTTGCTAAACACTGCAGTCTGGACATTGCATCCCAAAAAAGGGCAGGCTTTTCCCTAGCAGTGCTTCAAGGTCTCCTTTCTTAGGCCTGTGGGCTCCCTCCACCAGGACTGTTTGATTGCCAGTACTGCTTGGTACTTGTTTCATAGGTATGACCTGACGAAAGAGATATCCTCAAAGAATATATAACAGTTACGTACTTCCTGTAACAGTAGATCTTCGAGAGAATCTCTTTCATTAGGCCATTCCACCCCGTCCTCCAGCCCCCTGAGGACTTAGCGCTTTTGACTCCTGTCTCTTACTCCAGGAATTTTTACCTGCTGTTTCCTGCCTCACCTGATAGGCAGAGCCATAGGTTCTCTCCTGGTTCCCTGGAGGGCGGTCCTCTGAGCATGATCTCCAGCAAGGAACTGAGGAGGGAAGGAGCCGCCCAAGTTTACATGGGACGTGCCGATGTAGGACATCATCATGGGCAGCCCCTAGTGGACTGCTTGCAAAAAGTTTCTGTGTGGTTCTAGTGCCTGACAGCTATTGTTCTATAGGTTCCATAGATCTATTGTTACGGTAAGTACGTAACTGTTCTATTCTGTCACTTTTTATCTTTGCACTGGATAAAAAGAAGTTAATTTTAAGTGTTCAAGCACCTGACATTAGGATGCTGTTGTACCATCAATCTGATGTTAGCAGGGTGGTACAGCAGCATCCTGATGTCATATTGATGGTAAAACAAGGCTATGATGTTATTATTTCCCTATGGAAAGAGTGATTAGCCATACGATATTTTATTAAATTGCAGTGAGAAAAGGAATTGTGTGTGCTGCAAGTAAGCAATACGACATAACGGTAGCAGTTGTTATGTGATAACTTCACACCCAGATGCATTGTGAGAAGCGCAGGGTGTATTCGTCAAGTGCCTTCAGTACTTGAAAGTGTGATTATCACATAATAACCCACCTGGAGTGTCTTGTTGCGGTTATAAAATGAGTAATATGAGAAATAAAAAGTGAAAAAGTTAACTTTTTAAAATTAAAATCAGGTATTTTCTTTTAAGTCAGTTATCTGTTTTCAACATATTCAGTATATTGAATGTTTATCATGGAATGCAGGCATTCAGAATTCTGTAGAATCCCTCTGGCAGAATGTTTAACCCACTTACACACAACATATAGGATAGTGTATGGGAACCCATACACAACAATGCTGTTCTAATACCGAGTGGTTCCCATGACGACGAGGACCTTGAGAGCAAAGCTCAAGAGGTCCCTGTTGTCATAGAAACGAGGTATAAAAATGGCTATGTTGTGTATTTGGGCTCCCATACACTTTTCTATATAATGTATGGTCCCAAAAAGACACATCGCTTACTTTTAAGTGTTTATACAGTCCATTTCTGCTATCTGCCATATGCACTTCTGAGCCATGCACCCGTCACCTTGCGCACGACCTTTTGACGGCCACCAATTTATCTGTGGTAGGGTAAGCTGGTAATAAGCATTTTTTTCATAGTCACCAGTGAAACATAGAAACACAGAATCTTTCGGTAGATGAGGACCACTTGACCCACCGTTTCTGCCCATTTTTACCAGCCTACATTGACACCGTAGATCTTTCCTGATCCGTGGCTGCCTCCCCCAACAAATTCCCTACCAAGATTCCCATGTGTCTGTCCCATGAATGCTTGAAGCCAACCACTGGTTTTGCCCCACTACCTCCACTAGAAGGCCGTTTGACATTCACCACTCTTTCAGTGAAGAAGTACTTTTTCACATCCCTCTGAAATTTCCTCCTTCTATATTCCAACTTTATTGCATGCCCTCTTGTTCTTGTGCACCTTCACCTCTGAAAAATACTCCCTGCCTGGACCTTATTTACCTCTGTGAGGTATTTATATGTTTCTATCATGCCCCCCCCTTTCCAGGGTGTACATATTGAGAGCCCTTAGTCCCTCCTCATAGAGCACCTGATGTAGCCCTTGCACCATTTTAGTTGCCCTCCTCTAGACAGCCTCTACCCAGTGTCCTTCCTGAGATGTGGTCTCCAAAACTGGACACAGTACTCCAGGTGGGGCCTCGTCAATAGTCTATACAGTGGTAACAGCACTTCCTTCTTTCTGCTGGTGATACCTCTCCTTATGCACCCCAGCATCCTGCTGGCCCTACCTACTGCCTTCTTGCACTGTTTTGCTACCTTGAGGTCGTCCGATATGATTACTTCAAGGTCCATTTCCTGTTTTACGATTGTCTGTTCCTCTGCCCCCATTTTACTGACCACTTCTGGGTTTCTGTGCCCTAGGTGCATGATTTTACACTTTTTTTCTTCATTGAAACACAGCTGTCATACCTTAGACCATTTCTCAAGGCTTTTCAGATCTCTGCTCAATCTCTCCACTCACTCAGGAGTGTCCACCTGGTGCAGATTTTGGTGCCATATGCAAAGAAGCATACTTTCTATTCTAGCTCTTCTGCAGTATCACTTATAAAGGCATTAAAGAGGACTGGTTCCAGTACTGAGCCGTGAGGTAGGCTATGGTCACCCTCTCCTCTGAGTGAGTGAGTGCCATTTTCCTCTACCCTCTGGCTCGTATCCATCAACCAATTTATTTTTTTTAAACTTTATGTTTATTGATTATACATCAAACATATAGTTACATTCATTAACAATTGATATTACATTAATTCACAAATAAAACCATGAGGGTGCCACTCTTGTTACATTCAAGTTGTCCATCAGTGCTAAAAGATGCATCCTTGTCGGTGTTCAGTGTAGTAAATCCTACTATTTATTTTACTGTTATTTGATAGGCTGTGAGAAAGAGCCCATGAGCTGCATGATTTACATAACGTCGGGCCATAGTCCAAAAGTTGAGTTCCTTACCCCAAAGAGGGGAGAAAATCCACTGTGCTATTCCTTAAGTAGTGCATGCCATGTGCAATTCAGGATTAGATAGAGCGTCCCTCACTCCAAAAACACTAGAAAAAACAATGTACTGGCAACTGTTAAATCATAGTATCACCCATTAGTAGCTGGCTTTTTACTTTATGTAACCAATCAACTGAAATTGCATGCACTTTCCTAATGTATGTCAACTGTACAGGCGCAACTGGAATATAGTGCAGATGCACAAAACTAAGCACCATGTATTGGAAAAAGAACCTTTTAAAACAAATTATACGGAGCCTCTCCCTTCTATTTACTTTCCATTAAACTCAGGTAAAGGTATGTTATTCTAACCCATTATGATTAACACATTTTCATAATCATCTTACCTGGGTACAGTATTGTTACAACCCCCAACCCAACAGAGAGATCAACACTTGGTGCAGAACTCATTTAACCAAATGTTCATGTATCCTCATCTTCTGATGATGAGTCCTCTCTGACCGTTTTCCGAGGGTGAACTTCATTCTTCTGGCACCATTTTAGTGCCTCTGCTGGATCTGTAAACAGGAAAATCTTCCCCTTGGATGCGATCTGCAAGCGGGCTGTGAACATCATCCCATGGGGGATATCTGCTTGTGCTCTTGGTCCGTCAAATTTATTTTGCTTTTGCCTTGTTGCATATCCTAGGTCCAGGAACATTTGGATCACTTGGCACACCTGCAGGAGAGTTTTCTTTTGGCGCACAAGCCCCAACAAGTAGTCTCGGGAACCTACCCCATTGGTTACAATTACTGCAGTTCATGGTGTCTCTGGATTATCGGGTCTGCCCCTAGATGTGACCCAATAGGCCTTCTGAAATCTCTGAACAACAATATTGGCTTCATCACCTAATTGCTACACCATCTACTCTTGCAAATATAAAAGCAGGTGCTCTCCCTCGCAGCCCTCCGCAAGCCCGAGCAGTCTCAGATTTTGAGCCCAGGCTTGATTCTCCAGCATTCCCAGTCTGGACTTCAGATGGGAGTTTTCTTTGATCACAGCATTAACAGCTCCCATTGCTGCATCCGCTCGCTTTGTTATGTTGGCAGCCACCACTGTAACCGATTCCGCTGCTGTTTCAGTCGAGGTAGCTCTATTTGTTAAATTATCAAACTTGTCCAACAGACCAGCCACGGATTTTATTAAGTGATTGAGCTTAGAGCCGAGTGTCTGTAAAGTTTCTTCTGTACTGTTGGCAGCAGACTGTAGGTTGTAGCTGTGAGTTGACCTTGTGGTCGATACTCTGGGAAGGTTCTTAGACCTAGCTGCCCCCCCCGATGTTTTATCCTTTCAAGGATTGTCCATTTTAGTTAGCAGCCTTTCCAGCACACAATTTAGTAAAAAAAAGAGAAGTTACTCAGTGATTTGCCTTAAATTTGACGAGTATTTGTGGAGTGGATCAATGGAGCTCAATCTTCAGGCATCCATCTTGCTCGGGCTCCTCAGCGCCCCCCACCACCAATTTCATACACAGTTTATCAACTTAGGACCCACCTGCAAATTGCCCAGTTTATTTATGAACCCAGTCATTAAATCTGCAAATAGTACTTTATTTTTTTGTAAGGAGGTGCTGATGAGAAGAAATAATGTGTATTATTGTTTGTTTATTTATTATGGGCCTGTTGAAGGTTTTCAATGAATAAAGGTGGCAGTCGAGAATGAGTGA
This sequence comes from Neoceratodus forsteri, assembly GCA_016271365.2. NCBI lineage: Eukaryota > Metazoa > Chordata > Ceratodontiformes > Ceratodontidae > Neoceratodus > Neoceratodus forsteri. Next base: position 198,966,858 of record CM028132.1, on the reverse strand, counting down.
AGTGGTTCATGAATTCTGTACGTGATTGGCCCAAATTCCAAATCCCACTGCCTGTACTTGTTCAACCTGTTCATTTCTGGGGATTTAACATATGGGTCTCAGAACTTATTTATCTATCCAGGGAGCAGGAAGTGTCTATCCCATTTTATAAGATTTGTCTCACTGCACTTCTGACGACGGTCAAACTAGTAGTTGACTTTTAAACGTATTTATCAAATGGGCACAAAGTGTCTTGTGTCCTGACTGTCAGAGACTTTTTTTTTTAAACTCTCTTTCCCTCCTATCACCGGCCCCAAGGGATCTCCCTCAGATGTGGTCCTGGGCAGCTGACTTACTCCCGCCCAGCCCTGACCCCCGATCAGACCTCTGCTCTGGAGCCCCTTTCCTGCACTCCTGCCTTGCTTTGCTTCCTTCCCGGCGTGGTGCCACCAACTCCTTACCTGGTGCTCTTTCTACAATCTAGACAGCAAGCAGAGTGAGGAGGAGGAGATCAGAGGCTGACTGGCGTGGTCCGGCATTGGGCATGTGGGCCTACTGCTGGGCCCCTTGTCATCTTCCTGGGTGCCGGGGCTTTTCCATGTTCTGGTACTAATGCCAGAGGCACGGACGTACAATGACGTGCAGCACGTGGTGGATGCAATCATGTACCCGCCTGTAGGATGTTTGCCGACACCTCCACCCCTTTTTAAGTGTCCCCATGCTGTGCTGCTCCCAGTTTCCACTAGGAGCCGCTAGAGTTCTGAAGTCCACATCCCTCCCTCCCCAGGAGAGGAGAGCAGTCCTCTGGACAATCAATCCTCTCCTCTCCAACCAACCCCCGGTGTCTCAATTTGCTCCCGAACCACGGGTCGCCGGTGTTGTTCAAGGTAAGGCAGATGGCTCAGCCCTCAGCGCCATCGGGACAGCCCAGAGAGACTTTCTTACATGTATGATTTTGTCAGTACAGCTAATAGTTAAGAAAAAAGTCCAGGTGCCAATCTTCCCCATCACTAATATATGTATCAGTGTGCTAACCACAGAATTTTCATTTAAAAAGTGGCACCCATTTTTCCCCAACCAAAAATAAAGAAATAATCTGTTGGATTTAGTACCATTAATGCTTGCAGCAGCCTAATAAACTTGTTTTCTTAAAGTTTATTTCCTGTTTCCTTTCTTACTTTTCATGTAGCTTCTTTTATTTCTTGCACCGTATTTTTTTGGCACCTGTGTCCCCACCTTCTCACTCTCTTCCACATCTGCTCCATTACTACCCAAATCCAGATGGCTTACACACTTCAGAGAAAGTGCTGACACTGCACCACGAACCGCCAAGACGTGCTTCCAAATGGTCCGCTTCTTACTGCATATGACAGTATTAAGGCCATCAACTCGCACTGCTGTACCATTAGTCATTTTTCAGTTTGTTGCCAACCACGTACTGCCAACGTGCACTGCACTAGATGCCAGTAATAAATACACATATGGCGGGGGGACGAAAAGGCATCTGTTTATGCCAGCAGGGCTGAAAAAAACATTTTGCCTCAAAAACCCACAGCCACACTGAATGTTGGTGCACCATAGTGGCACTCAGCTGCTGAGGGTATTTGTCACATAAATATTTATTTTGGTTTTTATTTAAAAAAAAACATTTTGACTTCTGTATTTTTTTGTTCTTTTCACAAATTTGACCAAGAAAACATAAGCACACTAAGCCATTCCAGGGTGTTTGCACTTGTATAACTGCACTTCCAGGGGCTGAAGGCACTTGGCCTATTGCCTTATGCCTTACTACTCCTCTTGGTGTGCAGTTATCCCAGGACAACCGACTTAGACCCAGGGTGTGCAGTTACCCCAGCACGACAAACACCCTGTTGTGTCTTATTGCTTACAAAACATCTTGTTCAGACATTTTTCTGCATACATGAGCTGTTTGATTAGTGCAATACCCCACTCACTGTAGAGTGTGTGGTTAAGTTGTTAGTAAGATATGCCAGGGTGTGTAATTATGAGGTAGTTGTTAGGCACAAGTTGCTTATGCCAGTTGCCTTTAAACACACAAGTAGAAAGTGAGATTGACCACAGTTACACATCCCTGAAGTGTCTTATTACATTTAGAAACAAAAAAAGTAGAGCACTCACACCTCAAATATATCAGCAAGGGCATTGGTCTTCTTGTAACAAAATATTTATTAAATTAACACTGGCATAGTAAAGAGCAACCTGACGTGTTTCGAATGACTGCTCATCCTTTATCAGAGGTCTTATTACACTTATAGTATAACATGGGTTCTACTAGGAAAAAAAATTGGAAGGTTTTTCTTTTTTGATTTGAAATTAGAAAATATTTTCCCTAGGAAATATGAACAGAAGAGAAAAACACAGTTCCAGTTGCAGCATATTGATATTGTAGTCCAACCTGTTGCACTGGCTGTGCACTCTTGTACAGTGCATCCTCTGTTAACTACCTCTCAATTATCCGCCACCCTTCTTATCAGCCAGCCCGTCTTCCTGTGCTGTTTTTTGTCTATGGAAATTCCCTCTATTATCCACCAGCACTTTCTTGTGTACAGGTCGTATCTTTCTCATGTTATTTTCCCTCTATTAGCCGCCACGTCAGTGGCACTGATGCAATGCATTATGGTCCCAATTTTTATGTTTGCTTGTGCACATGCACAAAGCAAAAATATTGGTACTATAGTATAGGGGCCGTGTAGGTGTGTACTGTGTTAGCCAGTGGATGTAGAAATGCAGGAGACTTGCTTCTCAAAAGCCAGTACTGAGAAGGTTGACAATGACGGTGTTCATCTGACTGATGGGTGTAAACTTCTTGTACTTCAAAGGAGAAAAGCCCACCAATCAGATTGGTTTTCTAGTCATTATTTAGCTAGCAGACATCATCAGGTTTTGAAGATAAGCATCAAGCCTCACTGTGTGTGTGTGTGTGTGTGTGTGTGTGTGTGTGTGTGTGTGCGTGTGCGCTTGTTTGTCTCTCTAGTTACAGACAGGAAGCACCTACTTGAAGTCACTAAACAGAGCTGGGAACAGCATGCTGTATGCAAACATAATAGCTTCAAATACATAACAACATGTCAATAATGAACAGAAAACGGGGAGGGGGGGTCGAGCCAACTGACGAACTGAACAGACGTGAAGAACATGAGCTCTGTGGTACTAAGAAAAACCCTTAAAAACGGACTCTACAGAGCTAAAATTGAATACAGACAACCATCAGTGTGTGGGACAAGAGATTTTGAGTTGAATGATACTAAACACTTGCAACAAGGGGCAGAAACACCTGAGGCAATCAGGAGGGAGCCAGATAGAAAATGCCCAACCAACAGCAGAGACAGAGCCGCCGACCACTACCAAGAAGGCGGACACCGATCAGCCCTTGAACACAGTGCTCCTGAAGGCAATCCAGGCCCTGGATCATAAGCTTGAGTCACTGGTTTCAAAGGTAACCGTTCTCAATAACAAAGTTACAGGGATGCAGCTGAAAACGACTCAAGCCACGGAGACAACCTCTAAAGCCCTTACTACAGTCACCGGATTGGTGAAAGTGAATACAATGTGCTTCGATACCAGCTGGAGCATCTTGCGAATCAGGTGTGTGCTACCAATGTGTTTGGAATCCCCGAAGGCACGGAGGATGAAGTGGTCATCAAATCCTTTATCCACACCTGCCTGACTACAGCATTGATTATGGACTCCTTTACAGTTAAAAAAGCCTACCAGGTTACACCTCGTCACTGCATGGGAGACAGTCTACCTGCCCGTGTCATCATGGTGATGGTCGCTGATTCTGGTGAAAGTGATGAGCTTCTTTCCGCTTCATGAAGGGTGGACAACTTGGAACACCAGGGCTACCAAGTACGATTGTTCTCGAATTTAAGCTACTCAACAAGATCAAGGCATAAATCCTTCGATGGAGTGAGGGCCCAATTACGGGTATTAGGAATCCGGCACATCCTGATGTTACCCTCAAGGATTAAGATCACCTGTGGTGGTAAAGTCTATGTGTACTCCGACCTGCATGCAGCAGGGAAGCTGGAGGCCAAGCTCCATTCTGAATTTGCAGCTCGAGGCAAGGAATTGGCTTCGGAGTCTGAGGATGACTAAAAGAAGAGTATTTTTTGCTCGTTTTGAACGGGAGGTAAGCCAACGAAGTCCGGATGGAGCAAAATAAAGTGACTGAAACTTTGTATCAGTCTTTATTTTTGTCCTTTGTTTGGGTGAAATGTACAAACTGGGAAAAGAACTGAGATTAGTCCAAGGGAATATAATGAGTCGGGACTTCCATAAAATGGCAAAATGGTGCCTAAAGGAGGGATGGTAATGGACCTTTGTTGTTGTCTACTAGATCAAGACAGCCCTTTTTTCCCGCATTTGGTATTGGAATTTAATTTATGTATGTGTAAGAATTGGTATGGCATGGTTAAATCTTGGAAAGACTGTCGGGGGTTAAACGAGCAGACTTACCATATATATACACATTACTCGCAGTTTGTTTATATAAAGCTGTTTATTTATATTAAGTGTTCTCATACACATCAGAGAGTCCGAAATGCTTCCTCGAAGTCCTCATATATAGGGATGGTTATTTGTACTGTTCAGTGTTTATATGCATATTAGAGAGCCTGAAATGTTTTTAGGCATAAAATCGAACAGATGGATAATGACAGAAGAGACTCCAAGTTAAATGTTTTGAAATCAGTTAATAACACTGTTAAAGAAATGCAGTAGCTTTCTTCTTTTTACATGCCCAGGCACTCTTGAGAGCATACAGTTTAAGAGAACACTTACTCCATTTAGTGGGGTGTGCTAATTACCTATTTACGTTATATAAAGTGAGGTTACTTGTTCTCATTTCTGGCGTGTTGGTAATTCAGAATTCCTATGATTAAGTAGACCGTCTGCATGGTATCCCTCAAGGGTGTAACAAAATCTGAGGTACAATATAAAATCCTGTCATGATATGCTGAATATGATGTAATGTATATTATATGATTGTACAATGGATTGTACTCATATGTAGGCAACTATATTTACATGCTACAAATACAATAAAATATAATAAAAAAAAAATAACGAACAGAAAACAACAATATTTGATTTAAATTATATATTGTGTTCCCTATAAAGAACCCCTGATACCAGTTGGCTGACTTTGAAAAATGTGAGAGTTAGATACAATTCAGTTTATAGTTCATATATTTTTTAATACGGACTTTATCCTCCTGTCCCTCCCTATTGGCCCCCTTCTGCTGTTGAACCCAGCCCCTTTACACCACCTCTATGACTTACCCCATCTATTTCTTAATTTGTTGTGTAAATAGGTGCCACAGATGGTGGTGGTGGTGTGTTGCCTTCAGGGTCACAGCATCATCCTGCAGACACTTCTTTTCCGCCCACTACTCCCCTTGAATCAGAGCCAGCGGTGTACAATGGTGCACAGCACAGGTAGACCGTGAAGATAGTGCATGCTTCCAGCTCCCCATCTCTTTCAATTCTGGTGACTGTTGCTATGCCACCAACCCTCCACTGGGGAGCAGCCAAGCAGCAGTAGACACTGTCCACTCCAAAGGAGGATATCCATTGAGGGACACTAAATTCTCCTCCCCCTACTAGCTCCTGAGCAAGGTGTCAGCGTGGCTCAGTTGGTAGCACATCCGCCTCTGGACCAGAAGGTTGTGGGTTCTCGTCCCATATCGGGATTGGACTTGCACCTAAAAATCACTGGCATCCAAGTGCAGTATTGGGGGGTGCTGTACTGCTGGGGTGTGCCGTCCTTCAGATGAGACGTTAAACCGAGGCCCCTTCTGCCCATCCTGGTGGATGTCCAGGTGGAAGTAAAAGAACCCAGGGCACTCTTCGCAAAGAGCAGGGAACATTCTTGGTGATTGCCAACATTCCCCTTCCCATAAACCGGTTCATGCAATTATCGAGGCTGTGTGTGGGTGATGATGTGCGATATGGCTGCTACCACACATTCAGTCACTTCACTACCAGTCTAGCATTGCTTGTAAAGCGCTTTGGAATACTGTGTATGAAAAGCGCTATATAAACGCTGATTCTTCTTCTTCTTGATTCATTATTGAACCCAGGTCACCATTGTTGTAGGAGGTAAGGGGTACAGCACCTCAGCCCTCCACACCACTGGCCTGGCTAAAGTTTACTGTAGCTGACATTTCCTTAGACAGTATTGTTTGTGGCCCTGAGGGATGCTAAACCTGCAACTCACTGTTTTACAATTTGGTGCTTTTACTCTCTGTACCATTCAGCCAGAACTATATTTTTGCAATTTGTTTCCCTTACTGAGGGAAGTGACATACAAATGAAATTACTGTCCTTGACTTTTGTTAGCTTTGGCTGCTTGTCTACACATGACATCATAATGCCCTGTTTACAGTATCATAAGTATCTCCACAACAACAGATCAGGATATCATAAACAGAATTGTGACTGCAGAAATAGACAAGCAGACAGAGCAAACAGGACAGAGATCCTGTTTCCATGCAAATGTCCTTAGTAATAAATAAGGGTGACAATTACAAAAAGGGTGATATATAAGCTAAATTGTGTCTAAATATTATGTTTTTCAGAGTTGTCTCAACACTACAAGCAAACATTTGGCATTTGCAAATGCTTGTTTGGTTGTTGTAAATGTCTTGAGAAATATTTTTCGTTGCACTGCTGAGGAATATGTTACCTTTGAGAATGGCTGTGAGATTTGTAACACCGTTGATCAAGAGATTACTGAAACTGTCCGGGGTGATGAAACAGAAGGTTTCATTTTAGAAAGAAGGGATGATTTTAACATTGTTTTACTTGTCCAGGGAATGGTGCAAATTAACTGGACTTGTGCAGCTAACCCTCTACTTCCCCATCTTGACTAGTGTAGGACTTCCATGGGTGTCAATGAAGTTAAAAAAGTGCCTGCTTTAGCAGGCTCTAGTCCTCATGCTAATCTTCATCATTGTTTAAGATGGCCAGGTATGAGAGGTATGCTTTAAGAGCTACAGTTACATAGCACCTGACCGTCCAAGGTGGCACCCCCTCCCCAAAAAGACTCCATGCTTGCCATTGTCTCCCCATTATTAGAGTTTCCAACTAGTGTCCAAGCTGTGTTCAGGGGTGGAATGCTGTTACCTCACTAGCTCCTAGTGTTTTGAGTTTGTCTCTCCATGTGTGTGTTGATGTGCCTGACATTCTAAGGCCATTGTTCCACATTTTAGTACATTTTGAGTATCATGGCCCAGCATTTCAGTGACAGAATGTTAAGAGGTATATAGTGTCTGCTGTGCAGGTGGTGGGCTTTATCTCGGTCTCCCCGTAGTCACTCCTTCTCCCTTCCCAGTCTCCCAACTCTGTACTTTCCCTGGACACCACTGCAGGCCAGTGGGAGAGGAGGACTTGGATGCTAAAATGAAATTAATCATGACAAAGCCAAACAGATGCCCTCACTGATTACTTTAAAGTTGATTTATGAGAAATGAGAATGAACTAGATTTTAATAGTCATACTGTGGTTTTTAAGTATTTTTGTTACCAAATTGTACACAAATGAAGAAACTGAATAGTTAATACCTAAATTAAGTACTGTGCTACCGTTTCCATATTTTACCAATGCAACATAACACATCTCTATTATCCACCACCCTTTATTATCTGCCAAAAAGTTGGTACACCAAAGTTTGCGGATACTAGAGGGTACTCTGCACTTGTCTTTAGCCAATCAGGTTGCTAGAATTTTCTTACCCTTGTTATAAGACAGATTATACCTTTCTTTCTTTGTGCTTGAAGGCATTTGTCTGTGCCTCATGGTTCACAACCCACCTGGGGCATGTAGTAAGATCTAGCTTTACATTCACCATAGTGAGGGTAGTTGCCTTCGTAAATTTGGAACACAGTGATCCTAACTGCCCCCTGATGTCCTTGCTGAATCCAAACTAGGCCCCTTCAAGTCTAAGCTGAAGAATCACCTTGTATCTCTTAGTAAGTGTGACTGTGCCCTTTAGTGCTCATACTCTGCCCCTCCCTCCTCCACCCTTCCCCTTGTGAGCCCTTTACCCTCCCCTCTTGCCACTTTCCCACCTCTCCACCAAGCCCATAGTACTAACATCCTTCCCAGACTCAGTCTTCCCAAGGTTACCTCTCCTAGTGGTAGCTCCACCTGAGACAAGGTCTGTTCTCCTTTCTGACTTGTGTACCTACTACAAAAGTATTCTCTCGTTAGTTCCTCTGTCTGACTAGCCTCAGTGAATTTTCCCTTGCGCTCCTACTCTCCCCTGTTTAGATACCCCCTACACACTTCCCCTGCTGTTCCCTTTCCTACCTATCTCCCTGTAATTAGCCTCCATTTTGACAGTGTCCACCACATTCAAGGACTGCCTTCATTACTGGTGATCTTACTCTAGTCCTTACCTCGAAAACAATTTTTTACTGACTGTCAGTACTACCTTGTCCGTACTTATAACATTTGCTGTATTTATTTGCACATCTGTAACACTTGCTGTTGTTATTGGCATATATCCTGTTCTCTGTACATTGCATTATTTCGACTGTCAGTTTGTTACATCTTCACCTGTTTTATTCTTGTTTTTTGTTTTCATACTTCACTTGGAACTTTTGTAAAAGAACACCTGGTTCAAATGTATTCTATAATCCTAGTAAAGGATAAATAAAATAAAAAACTGCAGTGTTACGGTTGGCTGACCAGTGGCCCTTATAGTGCTGGTGTAAAAAGAACATTTAACTTGGCCTTCTAATAATACTTTTAATTAAAATACACTTCTTTTTTAATTGATTAAACATTATTTAAAGTTTTTTTTTAAATCACAAGTCAATTCAGTATAATGCAAGAAACAACACAATAATACACAAACCCTCTGCCACCCTCCCCCTGTACATCCAATGAATACATTCCTATATTGCACACATCATGGCAGAAAAAAGACACAGTCCACCCCTTTGTTCAGGGGTAAAGTATAATGCCTCTCCACTCTTGGACACCACTGTTAAAATCTGTGACATTATTGACAGCAAGGCATGCAAAGTTTCTCATCTTTTTCTGTACACCTGATCATGGTTATTAAAACTGTTACATTATGCCATTCAGCTGGGTTTCACACACTGTCATCTAGCCAGTGCTGTAGGATGGTCGTTTTGTCAGCCACCACAATTAGAGCTATATAACCTCTTCTCAGGCTTAATGTTCTACTGTGATACTTATCTGCCACACACATCTTTGGGGGGTGGGGGGGGGGTGAGAGCATCTTCCAGACCTGAAAGAGGATCCGGAGATTCTTTTGTGCTTATCCAGTAGGGTGAGACTTTATCACATTCCCAGAGGATATGCTTCATGATCCCTTCATCCTTCCCACAGCGTTGCAGAGTGGATTGTTGAAGTAGCCTGTTTTGTGTAGTTTGGTAGGTGCAAAATATAAATTCTGCAACACGTTAAACTGCATCAGCCTGTATCTATCCTGTTTACTGTGTTTGCACAGAACAGCCTAAACTTTCTGCTATTCCTCTGGGGTCTAGTCCACCTGAAGAGCCCCTTGCCAGTAATGACACTTACCAGATAAAGTTCTCTGATACAAAGACTTGAGTATTTTATGCAACTTGGAAATGACATGGTGCTGAGTTGCCTCACTGATGAGGGTCTTTAATATGTCTGCCCCTTCCCCCCGCCTGCCAAGGTAGAGGACGCAGGTGGGCGGAAATAGTGTGCAGCAGTTGAAGGAGTTGAAAACAGGCAACTTGCTGTGGTCCATACCTAGTCTGAAATATCTCTATATCTATGGGTCTTCCCCCTAGTGTGAGATGGGCTACTTCTGGAATGTGTACCTGAGGCCAAAAACAAACAGTAATGGTGTGATTTGCTGTTTTAAAATTAGTGTTCTACTTCAGGGGTTGCCCTATATCATGACAGTTTAATGTTTAGGTAGGCATCAAGTTGTGCATATGCTTTAAGAAATCAGAATATGGAGTCATCTTAAGGTTCTAGGTAATTTAGAGAGTGTGAGAAAGAGTAAGTTTTTATATGTCACCCCCACCCGCTTTGCTAGATCTTGTTAGATTCTCAACCATTGTGGCTCATTGTCCAAGTGTTCCCCCTTTATGTCCAGTTTCCCCCACTGTAAGTATTTACTGCCATGCAGTACAAGGCAGTAAAGAAACAGGTTGGAAATAGCGCTAATTGTGTTTTGGGTTTAGTTTAAATAGGATCCCTTGGTTGCTTTGCCTTGCCAAAGGTACTTTGTTAGAAGTGTCTGTAGGTGGGTAAACCACACTTTGGGTAGCCCAGTTTTTAATATCCCCATAGGATACAAATGTCTTGGGAGCAAATTCATTACTGTGACATTTATTCTACCAAAGACGCTCATCAGTAAAACCTTCCATCTCTGTAGATCCAGTGAGATAAAGTGGATGAGTGGGTCCAAGTTGTTTTTCTTTACATCACCCAGGTGATTGCTAATTTTGATGCCTAAGTACATGAGCACTCTAGGCTCCCACTGAAGCCCCAAAGCCATCACTTTCTGCTTGGAAATTCGCCTATTTAATAGTAGCACGCATGTTTTTCCAGTAATGTATAAGCCAAAATGTGGCTAAACCTCCCTGCCTCTTGCAGAGCAGCTAGGGTGGATGTTGGTTCTCCACCTAGAAGTTACTATTTATAGTACACTCTCCTACTCCAACCATGTTGAGAATGTTGCCAAGGCAGTTAACATTTGCCTAGGCCTTCTACACATCATAAACACTGCCTTACTACCGAAGCCCTCAGATTGGCTATCCAAAGTTCAGTTGTGTCTATTATTGACTGTGGTTTGGTCATTTATGGTTCCACCACAGACACAACCCTACGTCAGCTCGCCACAACTCTGAATAAGGCATGCCATCTACTAACTGGTGCAGCGTATCATACTCACACTTGTGACCTTTACAAGCAAGCAAACTGGCTTCAACTCCAGGCTTGCATTGAATATCAAGCCTGCCTTCTAGCTAAGAAGGCAGATCTTGGTTTCCTACCACCAGGTTCCCTTCAGCTTTTCAGTCCCTTCTGGGGCACTCTGAGCACACGAAGTTCTGTGAGCCAAACCTTTACTGTCGAACCTTGCTCCAACAGCAATCCATTGCAGTTAGAGCTGCTAATTTATTTAATTCCCTTCCTTCTGAGATTGTGAAAACTGCAACCTTGGAACCATTTAAGCAGAAGCTGCGTCAATTCCTAGTTTCCAGACCATCTTGTGACTGCTATACCTAATCTCTGCTGACAGCTAAATGCACTGGGACCTCCCTCTTTTACCATTTGCCCCAGTATAGCCCTATACCGTTGCTGTGCTATTCCACTCACAGCACTTCTTCCCTTACCCCTTTCCCATTCCTGCCCTCTTTTCATCCTACCTCATCCCCCTTTCTTTACCCCTCCACTCCCATTTCCCCCCCATCCTCTGTTTCTTCACCTTGTTCTATCCCTCTACCCCCACCCCCACCCCCATGGATCTTTCCTGCTTAAGCTTCATTGTGGAATCTCCCTCCTTGCTCTTATTTTGCTCCTTCCAGCCTCCAGTTCACCCCCTGTACTTCTCTCCTTGTAATCCCTTTCTCCCCTCTTCAGACAAGGCCACTGGCTGCACTTGACACAATATTTGTCTTGCCATATTGTTCTTTTGTTTATGTAATTACTTTCCTCATGTTGTACTACTTACTGAAACCATTGTAATTTGCTATTCTTGTGATTTGACACTGAACCTCTGTAAAAGAGCCCTATGCTCAATGGTCTTTCCAATTTGTTTAAATAAATAAACAAAAACATGTAACAGTATGTCGTCCATATATGACAAAGATGTATATCTTTTTCTGGGATTGTGGATATGTTGTTCATCCACACTTATTGACATGTCCCTTTCCCCTTTAATTCTTACCGGAAATCTTCAAGTTGGCTCCTCCCACCCGGGCGGCATATACCTCCGCTCCGCCCTGTGATGCCAGATCTTCCTTTCCGCTGGACGATACAGGTTGCTTCCCTCGTGCTCACACATTTCGTAGACCCTGGCTTTCAATACTTCGGTTTTATCGAAATTAAGACTTGTCCAAGTTAGCGATCGCGCTTTTGCCTCCTTGATCATGGAAGAGAAATCTTCTCCAGGATTTCGCTGGTGTCCTTGCAGCCAGAAGATGTCATGCGCCGATCCCCCATCTTACATGCGTCTACTGCCTAGGTGTTGGCCATGACACCTCATCCTGCAGCTTCTGCTTCGCCTTACATCCCAATATCCTGGATGACCACCTGGCACGTTTAAAGTAGGGGATACCAGAGAAAAGGAATCCTCCGGTGAAGTCCAAGGCGGCTAGGTGGGTGGTTTCCTCGGCCGCGGGTTCCACCGAGTAGCTAGAATGCATGAAGGCGTTCGAAGAAGAAGCAGCCCGCGCTTTGAACAATCGAAGCTTTTTTGTTCCACTCAACCTGGGCTCCACTTTCTCAGTTTCCTTCAAGGAGTTGTGCCAGTCTCTCCCCCACTCGGGTAGAGGCACCCGCGGGCTCACACTCCTCCCGATCTTATAAAAGAGATAAGGAACCGAGCACGTCTTCGTCTCGGTGAAGATGCTCTTGTGACCGAGAGAGGTCTCAGTCCCAGGAGCATGCGGTTTCGACCTCAGTCGAGATCGCTTCCTCTGCCGCAGGCTTCACGGACCTTCTGTTGGGTCAGCCGACCGAGGATGCGGCCGTTGAGGTCAAGATTGTCCTTGACCCCATCGACCCACTGTTACCGGCCCTGGTTGATGACTCTTTGGAAAGGACTCCAGTTCTTGTCTTCCTCGATAAGGAGACCCAGCCTGCTGGTGTCCCCATCGAGGTCCCGGTTCAGGATCCCCGGGTATCACTGGTCCCACCAGTGTCTCCTGAGTGACTGAGTTGGCCTGTCCGATCTCGGTCGAGGTCTAGAACGCCCTCATCCTGACGGCCGAGGAAGAGCCACAAGCGCTCCAAAAAGAGGTGATGCCACTGGTCGTCTTCATCCTCCTTGGATGAGGAGAGGGTGCAATGGAAACTCCGTTGGCGCTACATGAGGACCTCATGTGGCAACAGCTGATTTTGTCCGTGCACAAGCCAACATTGATGCCTGCCTTGGCCATTGCTTAGCTTTCGCCTCCCAGGCTGAAGACAACCCCCTTGGAACCAAAGCCTTTGGTTCCTTCACCCATAGGGCCGGCAAATCCTCCAGTTCAGCCTATACCGGTCTCTCCACCAACAGTGGTGGAGCCGCCACCTAAGCAGCCTGTGGGAGGGGCTCCTTCCAAAGAAGACTGACCAGATACCGGGCTTCCCCGACGTCTGTCAGTCACGGTCACCCCGGACAGTCCTTGGCAGGTCGAGGGTGATTTGGGTGGAAGGCCTCTGTACCATGACTCTTCGGATTCTGATATCACTGGGCTCCACTCTCATCCTGAGGATGATGAGTTATCTGTTGGCACAGGGATGGAGGAAAGTCCTTCCTCCTTCCAAGGGATCCTTCATTTCATCTCTGATTCTACAAGGATGCCCCTGGAACCCATCCAGAACAAGGCAGAGTACCCTGGCACGGACATCCTCAAGAGAGGGGATACCTCGATGTAGGCCTTTCCTGTGGCCGAGGCCACTGTTGGTCCTGCACTCGAACTGTGGCTACGTCCTGCCTCATGTCCAGCACCTTCTGCCCGCATGGCCCGCAAGTACGTGGTGCCCATGGGGTCCCTTGCGGGTTCACAGAGCACCCTTTGGCCGAGAGCCTGGTGACCGCCTCTGTGTTCAGGCGTACTGGCAGTTCTGCCAACACTGACTGACCTCCTGATAAGGAGTCCAAGTTTTTGGACCATTCGGGGTGGAAGGTCTACACGGCATCTTCCTTGGGCCTTTGTCGGGCAAGTTTGTCCGTCATCATGGCACACTTCTCCCATGCCCTTCTTGGGTCATTGGATGAAGTCCTCCCTCTTCTCCCCATGGACATGCAGACCACGGTTAACCAGGTCTGAGATCAGGACTGTGCAGTTGCCAAACAGCAGCTCCAGACGACTTTGGACATTGGGGACTCTTGTGCCCGCTCGATTGGCGGCCGCAGTTGCCTCTCACCGCAGTGCTTGGCTGAGGCTCTCCTCCTTTCCGGCGGATACTCAGCACAAGTTAGCTGATGTGCCTTTCCTTGGGACCGACTTGTGCGGCCCAGGAGTGGCTGGTCACCTACAGTGCATACAGCAGTCCAATGCCACCTTGGACGCTACTTCTGCCAAGAGTTCTTTGGGAAAGATCCGGCAGAAGAAAAAGAGGAAGCCCTTTCGGCACTCCTCTCCTGCAGTTCAGCAGTCCTCCTACCAGGGAGGACAGCAGCATCAGCAGCAGGATCAAGCTTGGTGCCCTCGGCCCAAGCCTGGACCTCAACAGGCCCGTAGAAGAGGCCGAGGCTCAGGTCCTGGAACTTCCTCCTCCTCCAAGCCTGCTCAGTGATGGGGTGGGGGTTGCCACCCCTATTCCCATCACGCCAGCTCTGGGTCTTCCCGTGGGGTGCCGGCTCCACCCCTTCCTTTCTGCCTGGTCTATCATCATTATGGACAGGTGGGTTCTCGAAGTGGTCAATCAGGGACTGCCTCTAGAATTTGAGCAGTACCCTCCCAGCCAAGCCCCTTGGGAAGAACGGATTTCCACATGCACCTAGTCGGTTCTTCAAGACGACATCGCTCAGCTCCTCCTCAAGGAGGCAGTAGCTCTCGTGGTGAATCCGTCTGCAGACCCAGGCTTTGTCTCCAGGTACTTCCTGGTGCCCAAGTGGATGGGGGGCTGGTGCTCCATTCTAGATCTCCATGACCTGAATCAATATCTCAGGTCACTCACCTTTCGGATGGTCACTCTGTCCCAGATCATACCATCCTTGGAGTGAAACATGTGGTTCCGTTCACTGGATCTGCATGACGCGTTCCTTTACGTCCCAACCCATCCGTTCTGTCAGTGGTTCCTCCACTTCAGGGTCGAAGGGACCCTGCACGAGTTCTGATCCATGCCGTTCGGCCTGTCATCGGCTCCACGGGTCTTCACCAAATGCAGTGCAGTGGTGACGACCCATCTCCGGCGTCAGGGGGTTAGAATTTACCCCTACCTCGATGATTGGCTCCTTGCAGGTTCCACCCAACAGGAGGTGGAGAGGTCCAGGGATCTGGCCCTCCAAACCTGCCCTTAGCTCGGCCTCCTGATCAACGAGGCCAAGTCGGAACTCGTGCCCTCTCGGGTGATGAGCTTCATTGGGGCAGAGCTTGACTCTTGTCAAGCCAGAGCTCGGCTTCCGGCGGACAAGGCGGAGGTTCTGTCCTCCTTTGCCCAGTCATTTCTAGTTGGGCACTTGCGCCCTGCCCGGGACTTTCTGCGCCTTCTGGATTACATGGCGGCATGTACCTCAGTGGTCCATTGGGCCCAGTTACACGTGCACCCCCTCCAATGGGAGCTGGCCACCCAGTAAACTCAGTGCCATGGTCATTTTGACCAGCTGATCATTGTAACCCAGAAGATGTGGGACGCTCTCCAGTGGTGGACCGCCCCACACCGGTTGCAGGAAGGGATCCCATTTGTCCACCCAGAGCTGACTGTTGTCCTCACGACTGATTCCTCTCTCATGGGCTAGGGAGCCCACATGGGGGACAACAGGGCCCCTTGGGGTCTGGACCCCCAAGGAGTCCTGATACCACAGCAACCTGTTGGAGCTCAGAGCAGTCATGTGGCAGGAGCCTTGAACCAGCTGGCAAATGCTCTTAGCCGCTTAGGCCAGACATCCCACTAGTGGTCTCTCCATCCAGAGGTAGCTTACAGCCTGTTCTCCCATTGGGGCAAACCGATGGTGGACCTGTTTGCCTCCAGGGAAAACACCAAGCTGAAGCTGTTCCATGCCCACCCCCTTCAGCAGGGAACACTGCAGGGGGATGTCTTCTCAAGGCTGTGGACACCAGGCCTCCTCTACGCCTTCCTTCCATTTCCCTTGATCCACAAGGTGTTACTAAAAGTGAGGAGGGACAAGATGAAGGTGATTCTGGTAGCCCCAGACTGGCCACGCCAGTTCTGGTATCCAGATCTCCTCAGCCTCAGCTGCAGGCCCCCGGAGTGGCTTTGTACACACCCGGACCTGATATCTCTGAACCAGGAGAAGATCTTCCATCTGGACCTTCAATCCCTGCACCTCACAGCCTGGTACCCGAGCGGCTAGAGTTCCAGGCTTTGTGTCTTTCTCAAGATGTCTACACCATGATGGAGGCATCTAGAAAGGAATCAACCAGGAAATGTTATTCCTTCAAATGGAAAAGGTTTTCCATTTGGTGTCAGGGTCAGGGTAAGGGTCAGGACCCCATATCCTGTTCTGTGGCTAATATTCTCGACTACCTTTGGTCTCTCTCCAAAGGGGGTCTACGGTCATCGACCCTTAGGGTGCACCTGACAGCCATCTCTGCTTACCGGGTGCGGGCCGGTCAGCCAACATTGGCGCAGGAGACAGTAGTTGGGCATTTTTTCAAAGGCCTGGATCACATATCCCCTCCGGTGCGTGAACCTCCGCCTCCGTGGGATCTACTGCTGGTATTGGCAAAGCTCATGGGAAAGCCATTCGAACCAATGCACAAGTGTGAGTTGTCACACTTGTGGAAGACAGCCTTCCTGGTGGCTATCATGTCTGCCAGAAGGACAGGGGAGCTCCAGGTGCTTTCAGTGGATTCCCCTTATCTGGGCTTCCACAGGGACAAAGTTGTTCTGCGCCCCCACCCGAAATTCCTTCTGAAGGTGGTGTCAGAGTTTCACCTTAACCAGGTGTTGACTCTGCCGGTATACTACCCTAATTACACCTCTGAGGCTGAGTACAGGCTCCATACTCTGAATCCGAGACGTGCTCGCTCCTATTACAAGGAGAGGATGGCAGAAATTCGGGGAGAGGTTTGCAAGCTGTTTGTCACCTACGCTGAAGCTGCTTCTGGCTGACCTGCAGCCAAATGGACTATTGCAAGATGGATTACATCTTGCATAGGTCTGTGCTATGAGTTGGTGGGCAGGGAGCCTCCCAGAGGGATAAGAGCTCATTCTACCTGCCATACTGTTGCATCGGTGGCTGCTTCCAGGGACATCCCTATCCAGGAAATCTGTCGGGCTGCTACCTGAAAGTCAGCAAACACCTTCATCACCCAGTACCACATCGACCTTGAGTCACGCTGGGATGCTGGTTTTGGGACCTGAGTTCTCCAATCTCTGTTCCCTAAGTATGGTGTGTGTGACTTGCCTCCCTCCTCCCAGAGAACTGCTAGGAGTCTGCCAATAAGTGTAGATGAACAACATAGCCATGATCCTAGAACAACAGGTTACTCACGTGTAACAGTAGGTCTAGGAGTGCTATATGTTGTTCATCCACACGGACCTACCAGACCTCCCCAGCTGCGGACGCACACAACCTGGCTTCCAGCGGGCTAAGATCTTGCGTCACGGGGCGGAGCTGAGGTATATGCCACCCTGGTGGGAGGAGCCAGCTTGAAGACTTCCAGCAAGATTTAAAGGGGAAAGGGACATGCCAATAAGTGTGGATGAACAATATATACCACTCCTAGAACTACTGTTACAGGTGAGTAACCTGTTCGTTTTGTCCAACTTTTATGCGTTCTACCTACAGATTGTTCTGTAGATGGATGACTAAATATTCTAAGTTGAAAAGCAGGGGCAAGAGGGGGCACCCTTGTCTCGTACCCCTTTCCAAAATTACCTTCTCCAACAGAACCACATTACACATAATCTGTGCTGTGGGCTGTGCATTCATTTAATATACTGTTCCAGGATATTGTAATGCCTTAACACCTCAAAGAGATACGCCTAGGATACTCTGTCAGATGCCTTTTCCACA
The DNA here is from genome assembly GCA_016271365.2 of Neoceratodus forsteri. NCBI lineage: Eukaryota > Metazoa > Chordata > Ceratodontiformes > Ceratodontidae > Neoceratodus > Neoceratodus forsteri. Next base: position 198,948,986 of record CM028132.1, on the reverse strand, counting down.
TATTAGGAGACTAGGGCCGCAGGTACTCCACCCTCCCCAGACATGGAGATTGTGATACAGCTCCTGGAGATGAACAATTGACACCAGTCCTTTCATCAAACTCACTTGTTCGGGTCCAGTTAATGTTTCCCAAATGCTTCTCAGCCTGTTAACAAGAACCTTTGCTAGAATCTTAAAATCTGTATTAATCAGTGAAATGGGTCTATAGTTCCCTGCTAAAACCTTGTCTTTATAAAATACCTCTTCTTTCCATTGTTATTTTAATTTTAAAAAAAGGTAAATTACCTGTCTTTTATGTTCGCACTTTGTGTCTTTTCCAGTGTTGACGACTCTGTAACGTTGTGATCTCTTTGTTGTTAATGATTGTACTGCTCATCTGACTTTGTATGCTGTTTTTCTTATTTTACTCATCTGACCTTGTATGGTATTTTTTTTTATTTGATTTGATTTGTTTATGCCCTTTGCTTCCTGCACACTAACTCTTTCAGGAGTCACCAAGCCATTCAGTCTGCTGTTTCACCCCCCAGTACCTGTGATCTGGTGCTCAAGCCTTCCCCATGGAGCCATGGTTATTCCCCCCAGGTGGGGACGAGGTAGGGCCCCCCCCCAAACTTCTGCACTTTGTTGGGAAGTCGTGGCCATAGGACAGGCAGAGGAGTTCTGGGATGGTGCTGGGCGCTCTGTCATCCTGGTGTGCAGGGGCCATTTTTTCCTGTTTCTTCTCCCACCCATAGACATGGGCACACAAAGAGACCCAAGGGGTCATGCACACGCAGAAGCATGGTATCGCTTCCAGATCTGGCCAGTGTCTACCCATCCCTTGGCATCCCCTATCTGCACTACCACCTGTGGTTACCCATGTGGCAGTATAGCAATGGGGATAGCAATCCTCCCTCCCCAGAGTAGGAGAGTGTCCTTTAGGATGCTCAGTCCTCCTCCCTCCGGCCGGCCTCGATGACCCAGAGCTCCCGAACTCAGGTCACCGGTGTTGTAAATGGTAGCGCTACTGCTACGCCAATGGGCCGGCCCGGGTGCTATTTTGTTATTTTGTGTTCCATGTAATTAATTCTGAGTTGCCCCTGAAAAGGGGACTTTTAGTCTCAGTGGGCATACCCGGTCATCAACATGTAATAACTAAATAAACAAAATGGAGGTATAAAAAAAAGCATGGAGCATCTCCGCTGTGGTCTGTTGTCTATCAGTTAATGGTTAGTCCACTGTTGAACCCCACTTGAGCATCACTTCAGACTGAAGACTGTCCATTTGGTTCTTAACTGACAGCTAAAGGACTGCTGTGTTAGTCTTTATTAATCAAGTGTAATGCATGAATTGTACTCTGAATGTTTGAACTGAGTTAGGTGACCATATGGCCTGCTAGTCAAACAGGCGACGAACACAACTGACATTATTAAAGAGCTAGTGGAGCCAAAGCAGACAGAAAGGAAAATGACACAAATTTTAAGAAGCAGTCAGTTGTAACATTTTATTTCTGAAGGATTTTTCCTTTTGATCACTATAAAGTCTTCTGTATGATAATATTGTGCTGAATGTGTGGAACAGTTCTTAGCCTGGTAGCTGACATATCTGTCTTTCTCTCCTCCACTACATCATCAGCATTGTGGTTTCACTGACAGTGACATCACAGGTGACTGTCCTGGTATCCACTGAGTGGCTGTTCCTAATCAGCAGTGATGTCAGTCAGTGAGGTCACAATGCTGCTGATATAATATTTTGGGGGGGGGGGGAGGAGAGTAGAGCTAGATCTGTCAGTTGCCAGGCTAAATGCTACCCCATGCATCACAACCACTAACATGAAGCAAACAATCTTCTGTCCCAAAGGGAACAGAACAAGTACCTGAGATATAAAAAGTATTGACTGACTGCTTTTAAAAATTCATATCAGTTTTTGGCTGTACATTAGCTCTTTAAGGCTGTTGCATGTAATTATATGGACTAGACGCCTTCATCTTGGTGTGACCTTTATAATAATAATAATGCTTTATTTATTATGCGCCTTTCAAAAATCAAGGTGCAAAGTCACTAGATGCTTCTTTCGGATGATGAATGGTGGAGATTTTTAGATATGGCCCTGGATTTTCCTCATAGATAAGTGAGAATAAAAAGAAGCTGGAAAAATAAAGGACAGTATAAGCTCAGACAAAATAAAAGGGAAGGGGTAGAAAAGAAGATTTGGAGAACACAGTAGGCACAGGCTGTAAAATGCTTCTTGTCATTCAGCTCACACCCCATCCTTTTAGAGTTCTGGGAGAAATGCTGTTAAGCTACACAGAAATGTTAGCAGTAGTCTTACAAATAAGCTTACTATGTTCTTTTGTCAGCGTTATGACTGCTGAGTCTTCATTGTACTGTATATACCCTCCAGAACCTGTAAAACATTTTGAGTCAAAATGTATATTTAAATCCTATTGGACACAAAGTATTTTACAATGTTTTTTTTTGTTGTTGTTTGAAAAGATTGTTTTCATGCAAACATTTACAGAATACAAAATATCAAGCTGCCATTTTTGTGTTACTGTACTTAAATTTAGCACTACTATGTAAACAATGTCTGGTCATTATTTTTAAAATTGTTATCCTCAAAGACAACTTTTAACAAACAAAGATACATTGTATATTCAGTGATTTATTAAATCTCTATTCTGGTTAACAAACAATTTTTGTAAACCAAAGCTGCTTGTTAGTTTACCTTAAATCCAGTTACTGTACCTGCCAGGTTAGTATAATATATTTCTTTGTATTTTTAGGTTGCCTTGTCCCTATCATACTGCAGCCCTTCTCGCCTCCTATGCTGTTCAGTGTAAGTATAAACTTTCAAGGGTGAGATATACACCAAGTTCATTATTGTAATGCTGGCGTTTGTATTGCATTATCTGAAAGCCTTCTAGTTCACAATTCCTTTGGTATTTTGTTTCAAGGTAGGTTTTTATTTAATTTATTTTACCAGGAAGGCGGACTGAATCAGGTGACCCGTTTTCAGCCACGACTGGGGAAAAGGGAATTCCAATAGGAAAATATAACAAAATTACAACAGATCACATATAATAAAATCAACTAATAACATAGAAATTATATTTACATATATACAGTATAACCGTATCTCCACTTAAACACTTTCCAATCATTACAAATTGATAAAGCCTGTAATATGATCCTTTAGGCATTTCTTAAATGTAGTTGTCTTTAGATCAGTGTCCAACCCAATTTCTGTCATTTTATTCATTAAAGGAGAACTAGGGGATAACTTGAAGCCCCGACTGATGCATATCTCGGGGCTTCAGTAACCTGATGCTACCTGCAGGCACAATATAAAATAAATAGATTTCATACCTTTTTCACTCATAAAATTCATAGCAAAACCTGCACCAGCTGGCATATTGTATTTGCTGCAGTGCTGGCTGGGTGCCCGCCCCCGAGATCTTGCTGTTAACACGAGATGATGACGCGCCATTGCCTCAGCCTATTATATACCCTTATTTGCGGAGCTTTAATAAGCTCTGTATCTGCCGTGCCCTGCTTTATTTTCACATACTTTGACTACATGCCATATGTATGCACATATAATGTATGTAATATATATATAATGTATGTATATATGTATTATGGCACGTCATCATCTCGCGTTGTTAACAGCGAGATCTCGAGCGGGCACCTGACTGGCACTGCAGCAAATACAATATGCCGGCTGGTGCAGGGCTTGCTATGAATTTTAAAGTGAAAATGTGTGAAATCTATTTTATATTGTGCCTGTAGGGAGAATTGGACTACTGAAGCCCCGATGTATACATCAGTCGGGGCTTCAAGTTAACCTGTAGTTCTCCTTTAATTTTGGTCCATAATATGACAGCGAACGTTCCGCTACCTTCACTTCACTGAACAGTCTTGTTGAAGTTTTATGTAAAATTTTAGTATTATGCAAAAATATTAATCTTAATTTTCATGGCATTCAGAACATTATTTTTCCAAAAGTACTGACATTTTAGAATAAATCCTCAAATGAGGTGACAAAAATCCTAAAATTATAATAAAGATTGAAATGGTGAACATTTTTAGTGGACTGTATAGCGAATCTAGCAGCATTATTGAAAGTTGCACTGTATTTATGAAGAGGTATACTCAAAAGGTTAAGTAAATTGTTAAGATTTAACATTTCTGTTTGTTGGCTTCATAGCCCCTTACCCTGATGCACTGATAGTCCGTTTGTGGCAGCATAGTAATTTTTCGTTCTGTCCTGTAAGGGAGAGAAGCGATTGTAACTCTAGCCTAACTGCCTGCCAGCTGATCCCTTCCACTTCCCGATCTACAGACACCCCCATGCTAAGACATTTTATGACGTCTTACCAGGGAGAGAGAAGGGGTGTGCCCACTGTCGACTATGGAGGACGTTTTCAAATGTTGTTATGCATGTTTAAGCTACCTTTGGTAGCCCACATGGCATATATGCACCTTTTGCAAAAAAGGCACCCGGCATACAAAATATGGAGATTTTAATATCTCCATACATTTGGGCAGTAGACAGGAAGAGGCAAAACTGCATCATCGTATCGCGGTATTTGCCAGCACAATCTCCCAGGGGGCTGTGCTCCCATTAGCAATATGCCGGCTGCACCCCCTGGGAGATGAAATTTTATGAGCGATCAGATACTTTATTCAGTAAATAAATACTGGGACTCCAGGGGGGATCGGGGTGCTTGAGCCACAATCTATGCACCAGTGGCTTGAGCACCCTTCCCAGCAGCTCTCCTTTAATCGAATTTTGTCTGCAATAAACTGATTTTTGTAGTGTGTGATAAACAGGTTCCCTTTACGGTTTCAGGTCCGCCCGTGTTTTCTCTGTACAGTATAATACCATATCCGCATACATTATTGTTAAAGCCCCCTTGCACGTTCTTGGCAGGTCGTTAACAAAAGTCAAAAACAGGAACTGACACAAGACTGAACCCTGGGGCACCCCTGTAATTAAGACCAGATTTCTCAGAACCTATTTTTACCATCTGTTTCCATTTAATTAAATAACGTTCAAAGCATTTCACAATATAATTCCCTACTCCTAAATTCACAGATTTTTTTTTTATCAATATGGGTCGGTCCACAAGGTTGAAGGCCTTGGTAAGGTCGATAAAAATTGCCTTAGTGAACAGTCCTTTGTCCATGTTATCATAAACATCACTGGTCACTGTGACCAAGGCTGTTGACATGCTGTACCCCCCACAAAATCCATACTGATCCTCTGTAAACAAATTATTGTCTTCCAAGAACTTTGTTAGCTGATTGAATACCACCTTCTCTAATCATTTTACTAATACTGATAGAACAGAAATTAGCCTGCAGTCCGTAATTATGTCCAACCTTATGCAGTGGAGTTATCACAGCTGGCTTCCAACAGTCAGGGAACTGATTTGTACAAAGTGACAAATTAAAAAGGCAAGTTACTGCATTTGTAATCTGCTTAGCTGCTGTTTTTCACCCCCCCCCCCCACTATCCAATTTCTGTAACAATTCATAAATCTCTTTTCAGTAAATTTAAAGAAATTAAAAGTTTTTAGTGGTGTTCCCCCTCCATCCTATTCTGTACCATCAACATAAACCTGGTCTGTCTTATTTTCTGTCACGTTAGTAGAAAGCCTTAACATTTTTCAGCTATTTCTAAGCCATCACTTAACACATCCTTACCATTTCTTATTTTATCAATTCCAGTCTGATTGATTGGTTGATAAAACTCCCTAAATGAGTGTCACTTTTTTAAATTCGATTTTTTTTTTTTATATTGCTTCCAAGGTCTGTTCTTTATTTTCATCAATTCGATTAGGTCTGTATTAAACCACTGTAACTGTTTGGTCCATACTCATTTGTCTTTTTATAGGTGCATACTTATCAACAATTTTTAACAGACTTTGCACACTTTGATTAAAAAAGGCATAACCTGTTCAGTTTGGTTCATACCATAAAGTGGTGGCCAGTCTATTTTAGAAACCTCTTTTGTAAGTACTTCATGAGTTAGAGTTTTGAAAGACTTACCTTCTGTTAATGTTTTATTTGTTTTATTGTAACTTTTTTCTTTTTTCTTATCCTCGTTTTTTTTTTTATCTTCCCTCTCGTTTCAGACACCTTTTGCTTCATCCTGTCCAGCCCCATCACCCTCCTCCTCCTCCAGGACCTGATGGGAGCTGTGACTGGTTGTTGATGTGGAGTCTGCGGTGGGCTAGAGTTTTATGTTGCTGTTGCAGGGTTTCTCCTCCCTTTTCATCTGTCCCTGAGGCCTGCTTTCTACCAAGATGCAAGTGCTTGTGCGTGCCTGCATGCGCTGGAACTCCCTGGTGTGCTACTGACAGTTCTCCACCAGGTGGTAGCTGCCAAGTGGGGTGTCTGGACCCCCCCCCCCGGGGATGAGAGCAGTCCTCCAGATGCCCAGCCTGCCCTCCTTCATTCGACCCCTGGCAAACAGAGTCTGCACCTGAACCCTAGTCACCAGTGTGGTGGGCAGTATCCTTTGGTATTTTCCATTTTATTTATTAAAATTTGGTGACTGGGATCGGTACTTTGAGCCCGACTCGTTTCCAGGTGTGACCAAGGTTAATTCCAGAGGGAAAAAAATGCAAAAAGTGTGCAAAATAAATAAATTACTGGGGAACCAAGGATGGTGTTGCCTGTGTATAAGTGCTTTCTTTTGCTTGCAATAGCTATTTTGAATTTGAATGTGATTTGTTCTTTAAGTTTGCCGTGTTAAGAAAGGGGTTGAAGGCTAGTCAGTATATTTCCATAAGCTTTTCATGAAAATTGAAGACAAAATTCTGTGAGGTAGACAAAACATGTCCATGTTTTGTAGTTCTAACATTAATTCATCTGGAAGCCACATGTTTTAGTTGTATAGTGCGTTCACACCTCGGTGGGGGGGGGTGTCAACACATTGTACACCGTTAAGGTCTCTGTTGTCCTGTTTATTGACAGAAAAGTAGTATGATAATATCATGTCTCGTATTTTTAAAGATATTTAAAGCTCTGAACTCAAATGCTGAAATGCGGTACACAGGGTTTACAGCATTGGATTAGCGGTTAGGTTTTATCTTAAAGAACTAGTAGTGCCAAAATATATCAAGCAGAAAATTCCTAGTAAGTTTTAAAAGTAATCCATTATTGCTTTTTGTTCAGAAATGTTTCTCTATGTGCTCATTAAATGTTTTTCTGTCTAATAGTACTGAGTGTGATGTGGAAAGCAATGCTTTACCTGGAAGCGGACCTATCTCGTTTAAACAGTAGCAGTGGTTTGGCTCAAAGTATGCTATTAAATGCCTCTTAGCTGGATTAATGGTGCGTAATAGCAGAGGAACGTAATACCAGAGCTTCTGAATGTGAGCCCAAACAGACTGCACAACCAAGTGTCTGTCAGCACAACATTTAAAAAACAAACAGGAGGCTTTTCTTTACCAGATCTTTGTTTTACTTCATGAAAATGCAAGTCACAGTGCAGTAGAGTGCAAATGAAAAAATAATATAGCAACTGCTTGTGCATATTTTTGTGGCTCAGTTGCCTACTCCAGTCACTACCGACAAATGATGACGCTTGTTTTTACATTTTTGTTCTGTGTTTTCAAACACCTACTTTCTATTTTCTCTTCAGAATGTCAGTATGATTTGCACTTCTGCCGAAACTGATTCATTTGCATATATAGCAACAAATGTCTGAATGTGGGTGTCAGTACATTACATCAGTTGATTTTAGTTGAAAGCATCATTCTTTACAAATCCAACTTATTTAACCGTTTTTCTGAACATTTTTACTTAATTCTGTAGAACCCCTCTCCTACTTCAGTTCGAGCCATTTTGTCAGCTACGTGTGTGAAGATATCATTAGAGGTTAATTAGTATGCTGACGTGAAGTCATAACTTGCTGTAACAGCTACAGTATATGGATTGATGAAAATGCAGTCAAAAATCAATTTATGCTGTGACTGAAGTCTGTGGATGATATCTTCATGGGGGAATGCTCCTTTTCAAGGAAAATCACTTTTCCATTTGGATCAACTTGCCCCTTTTCTTTGCATTTGCTACCCAATTTGCTGTTCTGCATTGGAGTGCTACTCACTGCATTTGATTGGGTTATCCCAGTTGAGTGTTAGGGGCACAGACCTGGTTTTTCAGTGCTTTCAAATTATGCTTTGTATTAGCATTCGTCTTTGCAAGTTTAGTTATAAGGTCCGGGCCTGTATTTAGCCTTTGGTACCTCTACTACTTCCTGTCTCCCACCCAAACTCACTCCTCCCCCTTTTTTCCTGTCCCCTCTCACTTACTCTCCCGCTCACCACCTTTCCCTCCTCTCTAGCCTCCTTTTGGCACCTAATGATCACCTCTCCTAGAAGTTTCCTTAACCTCGAAATTGTCTACTCGCTTGAACCTGTTATAGCTTGTTGTTTTCTATGAAACTTAAAGCGTTACTGCCTTAAACTGTTAATATAAATTTATGATGTAACTTTCCTGTCTGGTTTTACCTGTAATGTGTATCGTGCTTTGTTAAATGTTCTTTGTGACGTGGAACCTTTGTAAAAGAGCCCTGGCTCAAAGGTATTAATTCCTAGACTAATAAACTAAACTAAAACTAGCTGCCATCGGAGCATTTTCAGTTTTTTCAGCACAAACTTGACCTTTTTGTCCAAGGCTCAAACTGCCGACAGGATAGTGTGCCATGTTTGTTTTCCACATACATCTCCAGTCTGCGCTGGTGTGGATTTAGTCTGGCCTGTACTATGTGTACTGAGCATTTCAGGGCCACTGGCACGGTGAGCATCTTCTAACCCCAGGAATCCTTCACTTTTCACTCAGTGCATCAGTCTCCATAGAAACATAGTTGTCAGAAAAGGACCTTCAGGCCCACCCAGTCTGCCTCAAGGTCCCTACCTACTGTGTTACCGTAAACCCGAATAAATCTCCGTCCTCAGCTCCTCCCGAGCCCTTTTGCCAAGGTCCCTATGTGGCTGTCCCATGCATGTTTAAAATCTGTTACCATTTCGGTACCCACCACCTCTGCTGGGAGACTGTTCCAGACGTTCACCATCCTTTCCATAAAGAAATATTTCCTCATATCCCCTATAAGTCTCCCCCTTCCAGCTTCATATCATGTGCCCTTGTCCCTGAGCATCTCTTTCTGTGCGTAATACCACCTTCCTGTACCTTATTGATACCTTTGAGGTATTTGAATGTTTCTATCATGTCTCCCCTTTCCCTCTTTTCTTCAAGAGAGTACATAATTAACTCCCTGAGTCTTTCCTCGTAGGGCTTCTAGTGCAGGCCATAGACCATTTTGAAAAAAGTGCTGCACTCCAAGGAAATATATATATACAGACCGCAGTGAACAAGTAGGTATTTTCAAGATGTTTATTCATCAAAGTAATGCTCTGCAGTAACATCCAGTCACCTAAGTGAAGTCGGCTCTCCACCCCAGCGCTTCGCCTATCCTTCTGATGAAGTCTATTGGATAGACAAAGTGCTGGGGTGGAGAGCTGACTTCACTTAGGTGACCGGATGTTACTACAGAGCATCCCTTTTTTTTTTTTCACGGACCGAGGAGCCTCTGTCAAGCATCCAACCGGTTCCTGCCTGGCCCGAAGTCCGCTTGACCAAGCTCTCCTCTTCCTCACCTCGCAGCTGGACCCCCAGCTTAACCCCTCTGGAGTGGGGCTGCCCCTCCTCTTTGGGCACACTTACCTTCATCGTTTCCAGCTGCTTGGCGAAGGCCGGACAGAGGAACTGAAAGGCTGGCCAGGACAAGCTCGGCAGTAGGCATGGGGGCTGCTGCCGTCTCCTACCCCAGGGTCCGGATTTTTCCTGTGTTCTTGCGGTCTCCCTCCCTCCTGTGCATGACGCACACCCGACGCACTGGCGCACAGCAACCCTGCATGCGTCGGCCACTCTGAGATCATGCTGCCCAGTATGCTGCAGTGCCCCTTGGTCTCCACCGGGGGGCGCTGGAATGCCGGGCCATCCCCCTCCCTTCTTCCGGGAGAGGAGAACACCACAAGGGTACTCATTCCTCAACCTTCCCCTGCCGACCCCCCAGCACCCGAGCTCGCTCCTGAACTCTGGTCGCCAGTGTGGTGCGAGGTGTGGCATCCAGCGCCTCAACCCTCAGTGCCACCGGGCCGGCCAGAGCATTACTTTGATGAATAAACATCTTGAAAATTGCCTACTCGCTCATTGTGGTCTGTATATATATTTCCTTGGAGTGCAGCGCTTTTTGGGAACTGTTTGGAACTCTGGGGCTAACCATCCCTTGTTTGCACCCCTGGGTACTATTAGAATGCACAGACTTCTTGAGGAACAGCATGCACCATTTTGGTTGCCCTTCTTTGTACTGCCTTCACCTGGTCTATGTCTTTCCTGAAATTGGGCCTCCAGAACTGGACACAATATTCCAAGTGGGGCCTTACCGTCAGTCTATACAGGGGTATCACTACCTCCCTCTTTCTGCTGGTGATACCCCTCCATATGTACCCCAGCATTCTACTAGCCTTTCCGACTGCTTTATGACAGTACTTGGCTACCTTCAGGTCATCAGACAAGATGACCACCAGATCCCTTTCCTGTTTTGCGGTCGCTAACTACCCCTCCCAATGATATGTTACCCTTGGATTTCTGTGCCCTATGTGCATGAGTTTGCACTTTCTGGCATTGAAGCCCAGTTGCCAAACTCTTGACCAGTCTTTCAGCTTTTTCACATCTTCCCTCATTCCCCCCCCCCCCGTTGCAGACTTTTGTGTCATCCACGAACAGGCATACCTTTCCTTCCAGCCTCTCTACAATGTTGCAAATGAAGATATTGATGAGGACTGGTCCCGGTACTGACCCTTGAGGCACCCTGCTGATTACCTCTCCTCCTTCCGAGTGAGCTCCATTTATCACCACCCTCTGAGTTTTGTTACTTAGCCAGTTTTTTACCAATTTTACTATCATCAGACCCACATCCAGGCTTCCCAGTCTTCTGTGAGGAATGGTGTCGAAAGCCTTACTGAAATCAAGGCGGGCCACATCCACCGCTCCTGCCTGATCCACCTCCTGATTACCCAAAGAACTCTATCAGGTTTGTTTGGCGGATCCCCCACCCCGTGAACCTATGCTGCCTCGGATCCTGCAATCCACTGTTTTTAAGGTATTCCACAATCCTTTCTTGAAGTAGTGTTTCCATAACCTTGCCAACGACCAAAGTCAGGCTTACTGGTCTGTAGTTTCCTGCCTCCTCCCTATTTCTACTTTTGTGCAGCGGGACCACATCTACCCTCCTCCGCTCGAACCCCCCCCCCCATCTTCAGTGATAGATTGGAACTTCCCCCATATCCAGTGATAGACTGAACAGGGCCATAATAGGCCCATCCAGTTCCTCCAGGTGTCCCAGAGTCCGACCCTTTTCTAATAAAAGAACTTGGAATTTAGAACAGGAGTTTGAAAAGCTCTGCAGCCACATTTCAGCCTGGCAGTTGTCAGATTTGTTTGTCAGCCTGGAGAGAAAGGTCGCCCCAAGTATAGCTCCATTACAACTGGGTCTCAAGCTGTGTTGTTATTTAAAATAATTAATGAGTATTTTTAAATGTTAAATCTGTTTTATTAGTACTCTGCATTAGGGTTATTTTGGTGGGAGTATTTAGTTTGACCGAAACTCGGTTTCCCAAGTTTCATTAGCCTGACACTTTGCCCGACACGCGAAACTTGCCCGCGGCAGAGTTTGTTATGTAAAGTAAGGGTGTGTGTGGGGGGGGGAGCTCCCCAAAACTTAAAAAAAAACTCAGCTATAGGAAAATTTCACCTGTCAGGCAACCGTGTTTTGGGCTGCTGTTGTCAGGATACTGAAACTTGTGGAACCATTTTGGTTTAAAATACGGGCCCCACCAGCTCCCATTTTGATTCCTGGGAACCAGAGACTGTTTTTTTTTTTTTTTGGGGTGGGTGCTACCCTGTTTTCTTTTTAGCAATTCTTGCCCAATTTTACCAGAAATATGCGTTTGTTTTTGGTAAGCGAGTCCTATCATTGAACGAATCTGCACTATTCAGAAACGAAGCATTTTTATGTTTGCTTGCGCATGTGCAGAAACATAGTGCCATCATCCGAGTTTTCAGAGGTGTCCTCCCTCTTCCAGTTCAGTCAGTGTGTTGGCTGCGCGGCTGAGTCCACCAATGCATGCTGGAGCTGTCTATAACAGCTCAAAATGCAGTGGCGTACAGTTGAAAGGGGGCTACGCTTCAGTGAGCAGCGATCAGATATCGCCTGCTCATGCGTGCTCCCCTACCACACACACACTGCGACCCCCACTGCTATCCCCCACGCACACACACGTGATAGCCACGGGGTGCCCAACTTCGCCAGCTGTGCTGCGCTCCCCCAAGCCTTCACATGCCACGCTGGGTGCCCACCCCAGCGTGGTAACTCATAGTATAACCCGACAGAAGTGCCCAATCCCCGTCAGCTGTGCTGCGCTCCCCAAGCCTTCCACATGCCACGCTGGGTGCCCACCCCAGCGTGGTAACTCATAGTATAGCGAGCAGGGGTGCCCAATCCCGTCGGCCACTATCCTCACCCCGGGTGCTGGGTGCCACACTGGGGCCATCCCAGCATGGCTAAAGTTGCTATAGCGTGAGTGCCCAATCCCGTCGGCTCGTGCCCCCAACCATTCTTGTGCCATGCTGGGAGCCCACCCCAGTGTGGCAAACGTCCCGCGTCATCAATTTAAAAAAAAAAAATAACCTGTAAATTAAAAACGGTCCCACGCAGTCTCCTGGCCTCCCCCCCACAACCCACACCCACCTGTGCACCTGCCTCCCACACCCCCCTCACCCCATGCCTCCGAGTCTGGCACGACGATCTTTGGTGGACCGGGAACACATCTGCACTCTTCGAAGCCGACCGCGAACTGAGGAAATGCCAGTAAACTGTATAATGGGATAGATAGGGTTTTTTCAACTTTGTTGCATATCTCAGGCATTTTTTGGACTTTTTGCACCAAATTTTCAACATGGGGTTTTTGGGACCCCTTCTCATGAAGGCCGTCACTGTCATGGCGTTATTCGAGCCCGAAGGGTGATTTCGCAGTCACTGTGTGAAATCACCTTTCGGGACCGATTAACGAAACGACACTGCCAGTGTTCATAAGGTGGGCTCTGAAGAAGCCTATTTGGAAAATTTGGTGGAATAATTCCAAAAAATGACTGTTTCTCAGCGTCGTTGCTTCCTAGTTCTATGCACGCCTGAAGTTCGGGACTTTTCAATATTTTCACTCCAGATTTTAAACATTTCCATTTTACCACACCTTCTTATGAGTAGTACAGCTGTCATTTTTCACATCTCACCCAGAACGTGTTTCCGCCCATGTAGCGCACAATGGCACAGTCAATGTGCGAAATCAGTGTATGGGACACATTAAGAAAATCACAGTGACACTGTTCATGAGCACAGGTCTTAAAATGGCTATGTTGAAAATTTGGTGAAAAAATTCTTAAAAATGACTTTTCTGACGTGTGTTCGCATGATTCTTATGCATGCTTGTAAGTTTGCAATTTAATATTTTCACTCCAGATTTCCAACATTGCCATTTTATTACGCTTCCTTATGAACAGTACAGCTGCCATTTTTCATATGCCGCCCAAAAATGTGTTTTACATGTAGTGCACAATGGTGCTGTTGGTGTGCGAAAGCAATGTTTGGGACAGATTAAGAAAATCACAGTTACACTGTTCATGAGCAGAGGTCTTAAAATGGCTATGTTGAAAATTTGGTGACAAAAGTCCATAAAATGACTGTGTTACAAAGTAGCATTGCGCAGTTTCCACGCACCCTCGTAAGTTCATGACTTTGTAGTATTTTAAGTCCAGATTTTTACCAGTGGCATTTTTCCACACTTCCTTATTTACAGTACAGCTGTCATTTTTCACAACATAGCCGAAGTGTGTTTTCACACTTTCAGCGCAGAGATGCGTGGTCGCTGTGAGAAATCATTGTTCGGGACAGATAAAGAAAATCACAGTGACACTGTTCATGATCGGAGGCACCAAAATGCCTGAGTTGACAATCTGCTGTAAAAAAATCCCCAACCTAATTATATTACGGGTGTGCGTTGCACAGTTTCTTATATGTAACTGACATCATATTTTTAATATTTTACTGCAGATTTGCAGCGTTGCCATTTTACACCTCCTCATGAACAGTACAGCTGTCATTTTTACATCCTGTTGAATGTTTTGCACCTGTGGTGCTAAATGCCGTAGTCGCTGTGCATAAGCAGCTCGGCTAACAAACTGATATTCCCCTGTTCATGAGGGTGGGGTCACAAAAAACATGTTGAAAATTTGGGTGAAAATACCGTGAATGCCTGAGGTATTAGGGTTTCCAACCATAACGCCCAACCCTGTGAGAGATGACAGGCATCAGGGGTGTGACTTGGGATTCTTGCCTGTAATGCTCATACCATTCCACACCTGCAGCCAGTGAGAGGCATCGAGGTATGCCTTGGACTCTTGATTTAAAGTTCACCCATTCTCCTATATCGCACCCATCTCACCGTATTTCCTAATGGAATGGGGTGCGCATTAGGGCCAAAGACCCCAAGGAACACCATGACACTTGTCAGTGTCTGCAGGGTGGGGTGTGGTGAAATGGCGTGGCCATTATGCCTGATGACCCAAAGGCACACCCCAATGCCTGTCACTCTCTGCAGGGGGGTGGTGGTGGTGGGGTTGGCTTCAGTTCAATATTTCACTGCCATTCCTATTACGCAGCTCTGTAACTTCTACACTACCACTGCCAATGCCAGCAAGCAAACATTCGGCATTGACAAATGCTTGTTACTTTCTGTTTCAGTATGTGCCTTTTCACCCTAATTAATTGCTTCATGTAAAGGAAACCGCAGTTTGACCTTTGGCACAGTTTTTTTTGGGTAAGAGATGTTTTTATAACTGAGCTCTTCCTTTTAAGCTATTTTTAGGAATCATTTCGGTTTATTACTAGGATTTCTCTAAAGTGGCATAATACAGTGTCCCTAGAACATCCACTGGTAGAAAATATTTTTATAATTAATTTTTAGCTCCTGACAGTTGCAGACTGCCAGGAGCTCAGTGTAAACTGCCTTGGATTAGATCAGTTTAATTATTTATTTGGTTAGTTATTTATTTATTTTTGTGAATCCTGCATTATTATTGCTTAGAAACCTAGAATATAAGGGGCCAATACATTAGGAGTCATCATGACTTCACAGTCTGCCTTCTTGTCACCAAAAAAATGTTGACTGTGGGTAGTTTTAAGAGGGGGTGAGACAGTCAGGAGGAAGGTCAGAACAGGGAAGTTCAGTGGAGGCGGGGAGCCAGCAGACAAGGGCACTAAACCAGACATAATGAAGAAACTGCTGGTTTCACACTTGCGCAGACTAGATAGACTGTATGGCCTATATGTGCTGCCATTATCGTATGTTCATATAAAAAAAAAAATTAAGGCTCTGAGGGAGTTCCCAGTGATGGTGGAACTCACTCATCAGAAGGTTATGTTGCTTCGTATTTAACAGCAGCATCAAAAAATGTAAAGGATGGCAAGAAAAAAGATAAAGCTGTTAAGCCATCTGAAAGGCATGGTAAAGATGGATCAGAGATCAGGGTGTCCGAAAGGGGGGATCCTGAATCTGTTGATGGCAAAAATGTAAATAAAAGGGCCTCCGAGTAGACGCTGGAAATGGTGCCTGCTAAAAAGAAATGTAAAGAAAATGATGTCAGTGCCACTCTCCCCCCCCCCCCAACTTTCTTTCGCTCCAGTTGTGGCTCGTGAGGACCACTCTCAGGCAACTGGTCCTTGTCCTGCCTGCCTGAGGCCCCCTCCGGACTATACCTCCTCTCTTCCCCCACCTGCAGCTGGCACCCCAGGTTTAACCCGCCTGGGAGGGGTAGCCCTACGCCTCTTGGGCTCCTCATGACTCAGACTCCAGCTGCAGGTATGACACAGGGGAGTATACTGGAAGGTCATCTGAGGCGGGACCCGGCAGAGGGCATGGGGGACCAGTGCCGTCGCCTGCCCCACGAGCCGGGTTTTTCCTGTGTTCTGTTCCACCCTCCTCCACAGCATGTGCACATTCCCTGATGCCTGGTGCACAGCAACCATGCCAGCGTCAGGCACGCTATTGTTACGTGCAGCCCGGCTACTGGTGCCCCAGTCTCCACCAGAGGCCGCGGTGCGGGCTCCCCAGCACCCTCCCCTGGGACTGGAAGCAGCCCTGCAGGCTCAGTCCAGTCCTCCCCTGCCGACCCCCGGCACCCGAGCTTGCTCCTGAACTCGGGTCGCCGGTGTGGTGTCCAGCGCCTCTACCCTTAGCGCCACCGGGCCGGCCCATCACTGCCACTCTTGAACGGAGAAAGGAGCAGGCAGATGATGCTCCATCAGAGGACAAATTATAAGTGTGGCAGTTTTTCCAAGCCTTCAGACTGGGGGAAATTTTAATAATATGAATGCCCCCCCCCCCCAGGCTTGGGTTACAGTCTGTCTGCCTCTGGAGGAGGAGGAGGAAGAGTACTATGTACAAGAGGAGGAAGGTGATCCCATGGAATCAGAGGGTGTACCTGAGCAAGAGTTTGGCTGTCCTCCAGGGCGAAAAGGGAGAATCAGTTTATGGACGTGATGGGTATGGCTACCCCAGTGAAGTTGCTAGCCCCCCATATGCAAGTCCCTTAAGAAGGCCAGATCAAATGTCATGTCTGCACCTACACCAACTGCAGCCATCGACAAAAACTTTGATTAAAAAAATACCAAGTGGACAGACAGGAGGTAGAATACCTATATGCGCACCCTGATCTCCAAGGTGTAGTCCAGACTGCTGCTTGCGAGACAGCAACATCATACTCTCTCAGCACAGCCTCCAGAAAGGTCTCAAAAAAAAAAAAAAAAAGATCTTCAAGGATATCTCTTTCATCAGGCCACACCTATGGAACTATAAGTTGCTATGCGCTAGGACTCCACAAAAACTTTTTGCAAGCAGTCCACCAAGGGCTGCCCACAACAACGTCAGATGTTGGCTGTCCCACATAAACGTAGGTGGCCCTTCCCTCCTCAGTTCTTTTCCCACCATATACCATTCTCGACGGACCGTGCATGGACACAATTCTGTTATAGGCACCGATTTCTTCAATTTCTCACTGTAGTCATGCTATCACTTTCCCAAGTGATCTTCGACAGCATGTATGTTGACTAAAATTCCGTCAAAGCTGTTGCTATTGTGAATGTGGTGAGAAAATATATTCTGGAGACTGGCATGACATAGAGTAGTCAGTGGTGTCACTAGTTCTACCCTTAGTTCTTTTAGAATTCTGGGGTGAATCCCATCAGGCCCCATTGCTTTTCACCCTCAGTTTCAGAGTTCTTTCAAACCCCTTTCTTCTGTGAATGGACTGTATCGACCCTCCCTCCCCGCCATCCAGAGTGTTTCTCTTGTTTGGTTTAGGTACCTTCCCCTCTTCTTCCATTGTGAATGCTGAGCAGAAATATTCATTCAGTATCCCAGCTTTTTCACTGTCACCCTTTGTCCACATTCCTTCCCCTTTATTAAGCTTCAGTATCCCTCTCTTGGTCTTTCTTCACTCTGTTATATACCTATGAAAGGTTTTGCCCCCCTTCTTAACAGAGTTGGCTATCTTTTCTTGGTTTGGGCCTTTGCTATTCTGACTGCCTTCCCTGCCTCCTTCTGTTTTAACTGATAAAGTTCTCTGTCCTGCTCCTTCTGTGTTTCCTTGTATTTCCTGAATGCTATCCTTTTCTCTTTAACCTTCCCTGCTGGCTTGTTGCCTCTGTGATGGCTGTTTTGATTATTCCCCATTGTTCTTCCACCCCTCCTCCTTGCCCATTTGCTAGTGCTTTTCTGAGGCATTCTATCATTTTTCCAAAGCCAGCCCTCCTAAAGTCCAATACTCTTGCTTTTGTGTGGCTTGACTCTGTGGCTTTGTTTATTGTGAACCACACTGTTTGGTGGTCACTTGTTCCCAGATGGCTACCCACTTCTAAATCCGAGATCCTTTCTCTTTTCCCGTTTGAGAGTACCAGGTCTGACTGCTCCCTCCCGAGTGTGTTCCAACACTAGCTGTCTGAGGCATGCCCCTTGTAGAGCATCAAGAATGATCCTGCTCTTGGATGTGCCTGCAGCAAAGGTGCCCCAGTTAACATCTGGCATATTCAGGTTCCCCATCAACAATATCTCCCCTTTTTCTGCCATTCTAAGGATGCCTTCTATCATTTCCTTGTCCATTCCCTCCACCTGAGATGGGGGTATCTACACAACCCCCATGCGGATTGTGGTGCCATTTCCTTTCTCTATGGTGGCCCATAGTGACTCATCTACTTCCTGTTCACTCTTTAGTTCTGTTGCTTTAATCCCTTCCCTTACATAGAAAGCTGCTCCTCCTCCTCTTTTACCCTCCTTGTCCCTCCTGTAGATTGTGTATCCTGGCATGATGACGTCCCAGTCATGGTTCTCTGTGTATCATGTTTCAGTGACTGTCACAGTATCCAGGCATCCCTCTTCCATCAAGGCCACTAGTTCAGTGTTTGAGAAGATAATCCTGGCTGAAGTGGTGGGTTTTGCAAATGACGTCCCACAGTCAATTGTAAATGCCTCTTTCAGAAGATATAAATTATTTGGTGCAGATGTGCAAGATATCCTCTCCAATTTGCAGGCCTGAGGCAGAACCCTCAGATCAGTCCATACCCTCTATCACACCCAGCCAAGGAACAGACAGAGGGTGCTTTTTTGTCCAGCTGGTATGAGACATCGTACCACCACCAGACAATTCAGCAAGGTTAAAGGAGCAGGAGCCCTGTCTACTCCAGCAGCCAATCCAGGCACCCGTTCAAAAGCCCCCTAGAGGTGGCACTATGGCAGGAGCTGCAACTGGCTCAGCCTGACTCATTTCACACCCTCCAGCCACCATTACCTCTGAGGTGGTTGTCTGTGGTTGTCTGTCCCTCCACCTGGACCAGTGGAAGGGGCTGACCTCAGATGCCTGGTTCTTGGAAATAATAGCGCAAGGACATGCTCTGGAGCTACCTCCAGACCATGCACCATTGCCTACACATTATCCTCAAGAGCACGTTCCCCTGCTTCTGGAGGAAATTCACACCCTGCTCCAGAAAAGGGCAATAGAACCTATTCCCCTGAAACAGAGAAACACAGGGTTCTATTCTCGATACTTTATCATTCTGAAATGGATGGGATTTAAGGCCTATTTTGGATTCAGGGACCTGAACTTTTTCATAGAATACAAAAAGTTTTGGATGACACTGCAGGGCCTGCTACCACTGCTGCAGGCAGGGAATCTGATCTGTTCAATCGACATGAAGGATGCCTACCTTCATATCAGAATCTGAAAACCTAACAGGAAATATTTAAAATTCCTGTTTCAGGGGGAATACTTCCAGTTCAGAGTATTGCACTTTGGTTTGTCATCTGCGCTGCGGGTCTTTACCAAATGTTTGGCTGTGGTGGCAGCAGCTCTTCGAAGTGAAGACCTTTATGTATTCCCCTTACCTGGACGACTGGCTTATGAAAGCTCACTCCAAGCAACAGCTGGCATACACACTAGCTCGAACCAGGCAACTGTTTGATGCTCCGGGGGTCACTGTCAATGTGCCAGCATCTATTCTGACTCCTTGCCAGGGCCTAGAGTATAGAGGGACTGTCTTGGATACAGCCATAGGCTTAGCATTTCTGCCTCTGGATAGGGCTGAGCGTCCAATGGCATGAGCCCAACTAGTTTACAACAGTTGATGTGATATGTCACAGCCACAACATTTCTTCAGCTTCTGGGCCTAATGGCAGCAGCCATAGTTACAGTACCCCTGGCCATGCTCCATATGAGGATCCCTCACTGGGCCTTGAAATTCCAGTGGGATCAACTCACAGACACTCTGGAACAGAAGGTTCTCATAACCTCTCCAGTAAGCAAGATGCTCAAGTGGTGGATGGAACCCAGCAACCTGCTGAAAGGGGTTCCCTTTCTGATTCCTTCACCTTGTCAGATTCTAACAGCAGATGCCTCAGGAATGGGGTGGGGGGCACACTTAAAGCCCCATTAGGCACAGGGCGTATGAACCAAAGTGGAGAGCACACTGCATATGAAAGTTCTAGAAATGAGAGCTGTTCTGTATGGCCTACAGGCCTTAAAGGTGTACCTGTCTCCAGGTCCTCTGTTAGTACAGATGGACAGTGTCAGTGTGATGCATTACATCAACAAGCAAGGGGGAGGTCACTGTTGCCCCCAGTGCAGGGAGACAGTGAGAGTATGGTACTGGGCTCTACAACACGGTCTAGTACATGTTCCAGGTGTCCAAAACATCTTGGCAGACAGACTAAGCAGGTTACAGTCCAAAATGTGAAAGTGGAAACTACTGATCTCAGTAGTGGATAACCTGTTCGACAAATGGTGTTGTCCAGAGTGGACTTTTTTGTGTCCCCACACAACACAAAACTACAGCGTTTCTGCTTGCTCATTCCAGGGCCTGGAGTTTTCTGGCAAGACACGTCCTTCTCTTGGAAGGGGAGGTTCCTCTATGCCTTCCTTCCCTTCTCTCTAATTCAGAGGGTACTACTTAAACTGCAGATGAAAGGGGCAGCTGTAATCCTCATTGCTTCCTTATGGCCTCAACAGATCTGGTTCCCTTACTGTAGCAGCTGGCAGTGGAACTACCAGTACCTCTGCCCTTAAGCCAGGGACTTCTGTCACAGGAACAGGGAACCCTGGTCCATCCAGACATCATATCGCTTCGTCTACATGCATGGCCCCTGAAAACATAGCCATTGCTAGATCTGGAGTATCCCAAAAAGTGACTGATGTCTTGGTGGCTGCCAGACAGCCTTCTGCCAGCTCCACTTATTCCATGAAGTGGAAGTGGTTTGCTTTATGGTCTGCTTCTTACCACTTGGATCCTTGTACTTGTCCAATAAATCAGATTCTAGAGTATCTGTTGTCCTTGTCAGTAGCAGGCCTGCAGTACTCTGTTAAAGTAAACTTGGCTGCTATCTCGGCTTTCTGTGTATGTATTGAAGGATATACGGTGACCCAGCTGGAGGTGACTCATACATTTTAAGAGGCATTTTGCATTTAAAGCCTCTTATCCATAATCCATTCCCTGCTCGGGACCTGAATTTCGTGTTGGAAAAGCTTACTTTGGCTCCTTTTGAGCCAGCCCCAACTTGTGGCCTATGTTTTCTTTTGTGGAAAGCATTGTTTTTAGTTGCTATTACTTCTGCTCGAAGGATGTCAGAGCTGCGGGCTATAATGTGTGAGCCTCCTTATTTAAGTTTTCGCAAAGAAAGGGTGTCTTTACATACCAATCCTAAATTTTTACCAAAGGTGGTGTCTGAGTTTACTCTGAATCAAACCATTCACCTGGCTGTTTATTTTCCTGAGCATGCCAATCCAGGGAAAGCATTGCTCCATACTTTAGATGTACATAGAATACTCAGGTACTGTATACACCGTTCCAAGGACTGTAGAAAGTCCTTGTGATTATGTTTCCTTCGACCCTGGGAAAGAGGGTGCTCCAGTTTCCAAACAGCACCTGTCCAAATGGTTGGCAAACTGTATTACTTTTGTTACTGGAAGTATGGAAAGGAACTTCCTGGGGTTGTTTGTGATCACTTCTCTAGTGGCATGGCTACATCTGTTACACATTTCAAAAATATTTTTGATACTGAAATCCATGCAGCTGCTACCTGGAGTACTGTCTCCACCTTTACCAAACACTGCAGTCTGGACATAGCTTTAAGAAAAAGGGCTGGCTTCAGCCTAGCTGTGCTCCAAGGTTTACTTTTTTAGGCCTGTCAGCTTCGGCCACCCAGACTGTTTATGGTCAGTACCACTTGGTACTCATTCCATAGCTGTGGCCTGATTAAAGAGATATCCTCAAAGAAGATAGAACAGTTACATACTTACTGTAACAGTAGATCTCACTTCGAGGCGGAGCTCTTGTAGCAGGTTACACCATAAGGACTGAAGTCGGTAGGCGCCAAGACGCCACGGCAAACTTCTAGCTAGCAGTATACAGTGAGGGGCTGCTCCCTGACCTCAGCCTGCCCCGACATCAACCAATATCATATAAGGGGTGATCCCTCAGCCCTACCTCAGTTTTTTATTTTCCTGCCGTTGATCCGTGCACATCTGCTGTACAGATGCTTTCTGCTCCAGTCAACTTCCATTTTTTCGCGTTTACCCGCGCTTTTTAATTTTTTAGTTACATTTTAAGAAGTCTTCCTTTTCTCTGTATGTCTTCATCTCCGACTTCTTCAGTGGATCAGTGGAGGTCCAACTGTCCTTGCGGCAAGCAGATCCTGTCAAAGGATGGCCACTCTCTCTGCCTAGGCCCGGAACACAACCCTGAGGCCTGCGATCACTGCCAGAAGTTCAACCAGAGGACCAGAATCCGCTGCCAAAAGGCCCTTAAAAGTATCTTGCTGAAGAAGCAGGTTGCAAGGATGGAGAAAAAAAAATCCAGCCAGCCCGGTGGCGCTGAGGGCTGAGGCGCTGAACGTCTTACCTCGTGCTGCGCTGGCGACCTGCGTTCGGGAACAGACTCATGCACCAGGGGTCAGCAGTGGGGAGGAGAGGATTGGGCATCCGAAGGACTGCTCTCCTCTCCTGGGGTGGGTTGTGGGGAAGCATTGCTCAGCATCGGACCCCGGTGGAGACTGGGGGCACTGCATGAGTGGCGCGATGGGGAACTACAGGAAACCGGAAAAATAGCACCAGGATCCGCCGGATGACAGCTGCCGGTCTCTGATGCCACCGAAGCCCTTGAGGGAGCCAAGTCCGTCTCAGCAGCAATAGAGAGTGCACTGGCAACCTCTACCGGTGCCTTCAACCTCGGAGAGGGACCCACTCGATGAAGGGTTACACTGGGTTACCTCAGGGATGGCTGCAATGTGAGGATGGAGGGCTCGAGTGAGGGTAGTAGGAGGTAAGTCGGGACCATGGCAGCCTGAAGGAGTGCTGGGTACTGGGGCACGTAGGGAGAATAAACAAATAAAAAAAAAAAAATCCAGGGAAAAATGTCCTCCTCCTTTCCATTTTCTGGTGCCTCCACCTCTTCACCCTCCCATTGGGAGAAAAAGTCAGATGGAAAACATAAACACAGGGAGAAGCATAAGTAGAAGTCTTTCTCCCGTTCCTGGTCTCCTCACTCTTAAGTCAACCGGCTCTAGGTCCTCCTCCCGCCGAAGGTCGGACTAGGTTCCCGCAGCAGCCCTCTCCCTTTCTGGGCTTCCCATGGTGAAGCCACCTGCCCTCATTCAGACTCTGGGTGGTGGCTCTTCGGGGTCGGGGAATGTGTCCTCCACCTCCCAGCCCCTGCTGCTTCAGCCCTTTCATAAGCCTTTGGACCAACAGTAAGGTAGCTCAGCTGGGTCTTCTCTGGGCAGCCGGTCTTTACCCATCCACCTGGTCATGGCATCCACTAAGTCTGCCTCGAGCTCCGGGGCTGACACCTCTCAGCGGCACCAGAGGCATGAGTCGGCCTCCGGCAGAGTGACACCTCTACCCTGTTTGGGAGTTAGATCCCCTAAACAGGCGTCTTCCAGAATGATGGTGGTGGCTTCTCCCGACTGGCGTTGGCCAGCCACCCTGGTGTCGCTCCCGGCAACTCCTGTTCCGCTGTCTCTGGATTGTCCTGCATCACCAGTGGATCTAACCACTGCTACAGACACAATGCCAGAGGGCCTGCTGTCAGACCTGCCATTGCCAGATAACCCGACACCGGCTAACCTGGATCCACAGGATCCAACGCCTGGGTTGCCGCCTTCGCAGAGGCCGACGACGAGATCATCTAACGTCTTTCAACCACTGCCAGTTCACCCTCATAATCCACAGAATCCTGTGCCAGATTTAACAGCCCCTTTCACCTCCTGGTGGAACACAGTGAAGGGCGACTTGCTTCTGCAACCGGCACCCCCTCCTAAGGCTCCTACTCCTTCCGGGGCCCCGACACCAGTTCCTCCTCAGAAGCCTTCTCCGCAGCCCAAGGAGCCTACCCCACAGCTGGATGGCACGGGCAGGGGTGGCTCCAAGTGTTATGGATGGAAGCATAGCCGCTCGTCCTCCAGATCCTTGGACGAGCACAGATGTCGGTCTCATAGCCATTGTCACCGGGGTTCGACCTCAAGGTCTTCCTCCTCAGGGGAGTCGGGCTATAGCTTCTCCTCCTCCTCCTTGAGGTCATCCAGTTCCAAGTTGTCCCCCTGTCCTGCTGACCCGAAGGACACCCCTAGGTCACCCCGGATGACCCAACATTTATGGAGGTTATGCAGTACAGCCAGTCAAATATGGGCTTGGGATACTGTGGATTTGGACCCTGAAAGACAGCGTTTGGCTGTCTCTCTCTACCAGAAGGACCCGAAGCTCATGATGGTTCCTCCTCTGGTGGACACTTTTATGGATGTCATTAAGTCAGCATGGAAATACCCGTCTTCCACCCCTGAGGGTTCCAAAGAAGCTGACCACCTTTACAATGCTTCCGGGGATAAACCCTCCTTTGGGGAGCAGCCAGCCGCAGACTCTGTGATCATCACGGCAGCTCACAACCAGTCCAAGAGGCCACATCATTTAAATACCTAGCCTCTAGATAAGGACTCCAAACAGGTAGATCAACTTGGCAGAAAGGTGAATGCCTCAGCTACCTGTGCCATCTGTTCTTTAAATTTTTTGGCCCACATGGTCCGGTATCAGAACGCCATGTAGGAAAAGGCCATGGAGCTGGTTCAGACTCAACAAGATGGTCCTCCAGAAGGCTGAGCTGCTTCACATTTTAAAATCAGGCTCAGACATTGGTATCCATGTTTTACGTTTGTCCTATGACATGGCACATCCGGCAGCTAGGGCAGCTGCCTCACAAATTTGCCTTCACCGGTATTCATGGCTCAGGGTCTCAGGATTTACCCCGGACGTTCAAGCTAAAATCTTAGACGCCCCTTTCAAGGACTCTGTCTGTTTTGGTGAGGACTCCAAGAAGGTCAGTACTAATCTCCAGGAGTTGGGCAAGGCTGTCAGATCTGTACACACCATGTACAGATCCAATCAGAAGCAAAACCGTCGCCATCCATTTCGGAGGTCCTCCGCTCAACGGTCCTGAGGCCATCAAAATCGAGGAGCATTTAAGTGTAAGGTCACTGCCCAGACATCTGGAGGTTCAGGTCCCAGAGCCACTAAAACCTCACAGGCCTCCTGCCTATCCCCAGTTCCTTAGCCTGACTCCTTACACTTCCCCCACCCAGCAGAATCCCTGGGGGAGGCAGTAGGGGGTCGTTGTCTCTATCTAGAGGGATGGCAAAGAATTATGATGGATCAGTGAGTTCTTCATTTGGTAGAGATGGGACATGTCCTGGCGTTCACAGAGGTACCGCCAGACAGTCCTCCCATACACTCCCATTATCCTCCTTCACACCTCTCCCTTATCCAGGAAAAGATCCAGGCATGTTTGCTTTGCTGAAACAGGCCATACAGCCAGTTCCTCCAGATCAGAGGGGAGAGGGATTTTATTCCCACTTTTTCCTGGTCCCAAAAAGACAGGGGACCTACGACCCATCCTGGATCTCGGCCACTTGAACAAGTACATAGACTACACGTTTCAGGACGGTCATCCTTCCAGGCTTGCTCCCCTCCTTTATCAAGGGGACTGGCTGTGCTCCCTGGATGTGCAAGATGCGAGCCTCCACATACAGGTGTTTCAACACCATTGGAGGTTCCTTCGATTCCACTTTCAGCACAACCATTATCAATTCCACGCCTTGCCATTTGGTCTGTCCTCTGCTCCCCAAGTCTTTACAAAGTGCCTTGCTGTTGTAGCGGCAGTCCTCAGGAGACAGGGTCATGACGTCATTCCCTATCTGGACGATTGGCTACTAGCTGCCCTGTCCATGGATCGGCTACTTGGCACCATGGAGGAGGACACCTTTACTTTGTTTCGGGATATGGGCATAACCCTCAACCTCCCAAAATCCTCTCCATGGTCCAGCCAAAGGCTGCAGTATATTGGGGCAATTCTGGGCACCGCCGTAGACAAGGCCTTTCTGCCCTCAGCCAGAGCAGAGCTTCTCCAGGAACAAGCTCACCTAGTTTCCTTAACTCACCAGGTCCCAGCTAGAGTATTCCTGTGATTGTTAGGACACATGGCAGCGGCCATCGCGACGGTACCTCTTATTTGCTTACACATGAGGGTCCCCCAGTGGACCTTGCGAGTCCAGTGGGATCAACGCTCAGATGAGTTGAAACAGCTGGTGATGGTTTCCACTCCGGTGCATCAAACTCTGGCCTGGTGGTTGGACCCCTCCAATCTGTTCTTAGGGGTCCCCTTTCAGCAGGCCTCTTCCTCTCAAATCCTGACTACAGAAGCATCAGGTCTGGGCTGGGGTGCTCATCTGGCAGACCATCAGACACAAAGTACTTGGTCTCCCCAGGAGATACATCTCCATGTCAATATTCTGGAGATGTGGGCGATCCTTTATGCCCTCCAGGCTTTCCAGATGAATCAGCTCCCTGGTCCTCTACTTATTCAGACAGACAACATGTCAGTGGTATTCTTCATAAACAAGCGGGGGGGGGCTCACTCTTACCCCTTTGCAGGGAGGCCACGAGAGTCTGGTATTGGACCATCAAGCATCATCTGGAACTCACTGCTGTGCACATTCCAGGCATATAAAACACCTTGCCCTGTAGCTTAAGTCGGTCTTGGTCCAGGGTACATGAATGGGAACTCCTTCAGTCCATGGCCAAAGAGCTATTCGATAGGTGGGTCTTGCCCAAGTTGGCCCTCTTTGTGTCCCCACTAAACGCCAAACTGCCCAGTTGTTGCTCGCTAGATCCAGGACCTGGTGTTTTCTGGTGAGACACATTGTCCCTTTCTTGGACATGGAGGTTTCTGCACACCTTCCCATTACTTCAGAGAGTCCTTCTCAAGTTGCAGTCGGAGGAGGCAGAAATTATCACAATAGCCCTTTACTGGCCTCTTCAGATTTGGTTCCCTCTACGTCACCATCTGGCAGAGGAACCCCCGATCCCCTTGCCCCTGAGCTCCGGCTTGCTCTCAGGAGTGGAGTATACAGGTCCATCTGGACCTCAGATCATTGCACCTTCACGCATGTCACCTGTAGGCCTAGCAGTTGCTGGGTCTGGGGTTTCCCCAGGGTGGCAGAAGTCTTGGTGGCTACTAGAAAGCCTTTTACCAGAGCTGCTTACTTGATGAAGTGGAAGCGGTTCTACCTTTGGGCTTATGCCTGCCTTCTCGATCCGTTCACTTGCCTTGTGAACTCTGTTTTGGAGTATCTCCTTTCTCTGTCAGATTCAGGCTTGAGCTACTCTTACATTAAGGTGCATTTATCTTCTGTTTCCGCATGTCATGCACCTGTAGAGGGCAAAACTCTTGCCCAGTTGGATCTTTCCTGCACCTTTCTGCGAGGTATCCTACACCTAAAACCTCCCATCCGGGACTCTTCTCTCCCGTGGGATCTTTTGTTTCTTTTGGAAAAACTTAAGCTGCCTCCCTTTGAACCTGCAGCAAGTTGTGAGCTACACGTTCTGTTGTGGAAAGCATTATTTTTAGTTGCCATTACTTCTGTTCGAAAGATTTCTGAGCTTCAGGCTCTGATGTGCAAAAAGCCTTATTTAGTTTTCCACAAGGACTGGGTGTCCTTGTGGATGAATCCTAAGTTTCTGCCTAGGTGGTGTCTGAGTTTTTCTGGAATCATTACATCCATCTACCAGTTTACTATCCAGAGTATTCCAGTGGAGGGGAGGCTCTGCTTCACACTCTGGACGTTCACCAGGTACTTCATTACTATTTAGATAGTACCCGTGCCATATGTAATTCAGAACAGTTGTTTTTCTTTTGCCCTAAGGACTGAAGGGACTCCAGTTACTAAGCAGACTTTGTCCAAATGGCTAGTTAAGTGTATTGTTTATTGTTACCAAAAGTACGACAAGCCTTTGCCAGGACCGGTCAAAGGCCATTCTGCCAGGGGTATGGCTGCTTCCTTTGTCTCCATTAAGAATGTGTCTGCTGCTGCTATTTGTGCACCTGCCACTTGGAGTTCTTTACACACTTTAATATGGCATTACAGTTTGGACATTGCCTCATGTCAAAGTGCAGGCTTTGGACTTGCAGTCCTTCAGGGCCTGCTTTTTGCTGAGGTTTCCAGCCAACTTTTCCTCCTCCCGACTTAAGGTGCTTGGTCCTTTCACTGCTTGGGACTCAGTCCTTGTGGTGTAACCTGCTGCAAGAGCTCCCCCTCGAAATCAGATAGTACAGTTATGTAAGAACTTACCACAACGGTAGATCTTCGAGAGGTGCTCTTGCAGCAGGTGCTGCTTTCCCTTCCACCTTCCCCCGGTATCTTTTTCTGCTCTGTTGTTATTTCTTTCCTCATTTCAGAGGCACCTCCTCTGGTCTCCATTTCTGAGTATGCCGGGGTTTCCAGCGGGAGAACTGAGGTAGGGCTGGGGGACTGCCCCTTATATACAGTCGGTTGAGATTGCGGTGAGCTGACATCAGGGGGTGGTCCCCCCACTGTATACTGCAAGCTAGAAGTTTTCTGTGGGGTCCTAGCGCCTGATGGCTTCAGTCCTTGTGGTGTAACCTGCTGCAAGAGCTCCTCTCGAAGATCTACTGTTACGGTAAGTTCTTACATAACTGTGCTATCTTTGAAGAGAATTTCTTTCATCAGGCCATGCTGTCCCACCTTCCAACCCCTTATAGGATGCTGAGAATCTGGGGATTACTGTCTCCTTCTCCATGAGGGTCTATCTGTTGCTCTCTGCCTCGCCTGGTCAGCAGAGTCCTAGGTTCTCTCCTGGTTCTCTACAGGAAGGTCCTCCAAGTATGATCTCTGGTGAGGAACTGAGGAAGGAAGGGGCTGCCCATGTTTGTATGGGAGAGCCAACATCTGACGTCATCATGGGTAGTCCCTGGTGGACTGTTTGCAAAAAGTTTCTGTGTGGTCCTAGTGCCTGGTGGCCTATAGTTCCATAGGTATGGCCTGATGAAAGAGATTCTCTTGAAGAATTACTGTTATGGTACATACGTAACTGTTCTTTACTGTGGGCAAAACAAAATTTGTACTGCAACTTCCCTACTCATTAGGCAGCGGCTTATTCAGCACATACAACACAGTACTAGAAAGCATTTTGGAACACAGTTCTAGCACTTGCTGATAGAACAGGCAGTGATCTGGCACAAGACTTTGTTGCCACAGCAAGATCAGCCCAGGACACCACTAAATACCATTGTTACACTGCTGTTGATACTAATGACCATGCAACTGGAGTTCTAGCTCATCATGTAGTGTCCTTAAGAAGATTCTCCTGGTTAAGGACTACTGTCCTTTCCCAGGGTGCACAAACCAAAGCCAAGGATTTCTCCTTTGAGGGAAATTTACGTTTGGTGACAGAATAACAAAGAAAAGGGAAAGCCTTCTTCTGCCTATAGGCACAATGGAAGGGGAGGCAGAGGCATAGGTCACATCCCTAGAGTTTATGCCCCCTGTGAGTATCAACCATAAAGGGGATACTGCAGGGGCAGAAGGGGTGCAAAGCGTGCTGCTGCCGCAGCATCAGGACTCAAACCTCAGCCAAACCAGAACCCCTGACAATTCTGCCCAGGTTTCCCATCCATTGCTGGGAGGGGTAGGTCGACTCATTACCTTCAGGAATGGGTAAACTGGCAAGGCGTGGACCTTTCAATTAATAACACTGTATGCTAAGTGGAAGTGTATTTTTTTTTGTCAAATTCTCCTGCTCTTGTTATGTTTTTTGTATGACCAATCTTGTACTACCAACTTAATTTATTTTTATGAAACCATTTAGTAGTCTGGGGAAAGGTATTCTGGTCGATGTAGTGCTGCTCAACCTTAAAAAGGCATTTGATAATGCCCCCCATGCGCATCTTGTAATTAAAATGGCTCAACTAGGATTGAACCCCTGTATCGTTAGGTGGGTGTCTGAGTGGTTGTCAAACGGAACACAGCAAGTCCAACTATCAGGAGCATTGTCAAAAGAAATTAAGGTCTCCATTGGGGTTCCTCAGGGCTCGGTTCTGGGCCCTGTCTTATTTGGGATCTTCATAAGACATATCAATATGGGCATCCACTGCAAAATAGTAAAATTTGCGGATGATACTAAGCTTTGCTCAGAAGTTGACACTCCACGTAAAATTTACACATTCCAACCAAACCTCGTGAGAGTAGATATGTGGGCAAAGGAGAATAAAATGTATTTCAGTATTGAAAAATGCTCAGTTATTCACTTTGGTAAGAAAAATCCAGATACAACATGTAAGTTAAGTGGCTGCCCTATTGAAGTAGTTGACTGAGACTGACCTAGGTGTTATAAACATAGATCTTACTTATGCTGATCAGTGTAGGCAGGTAGCCCCTAGAGCAAACAAAATGTTAACATCAGTTAGAGATGCATTTGTCAACAGGAGTAGGGCATGTATTCTTCCACTATACACTACGTATGTCAGACCACATGTGGACTAAGCTGTTCGTTTTGGGCACCTTACCTAGCAAAACATACATGGATTGTGGAATCAGTCCAAGGTAGGACCACAAAACTTGTGTCATCCATAAATATCCTACTGTATCCGGACAGACTAAATGCCTTAAACCTATATGACTTATAGACTCAAAGGATTAGGAGAAATATACCAATGCTTTTTAATATTTTAAAGGACCCTCACCTTACAAAAGAATGCAACATAGAAAGGGTGACTAAACCTGATGGCCTTAGATGCCACACTAAACAGCTCAAAGTCCCTAAGGTTAAAACCAATAAAAGAGGGAACTTTTTCATCATTAGAGCATGCAAACAGTGAAAGTCTTTGCCATCATACTTTTTTTTTTTTTTAAATCATACTTGGTTAATACTGATTCATTTGAGTCATTTAAACAAGTCCTAGATATTTATATGATTGATATTGGGAATTAACATACGCCTCGCAGGTGCAGGAAAGGTGGTCTTGATGGGCTTTTGTCTTCTTCCACCTTCAGTAACCAAGTAATACCGAGTAGTTAAATAAAGCAGTTTTTAAAAAAATATTGCCTCAGACAAATATTTATTTATTTATTTCACTTTGGTAACCAGGTTAGTACACTGGCAACGAACAATGAATGCCTTTTTCAGGCATGACCTAGGTATAAGAGCACAGACATCAGAAATAACATTTACAATAACTGAATACAGTACAAGCTACAATACTTGATGCAGACAGAGCAAATGCAGTACTTGGAGGTAGTGGGCGGGGAACTGTCTCTCTAGTTCAAAAAATTCCCCAAAACTGCAAAAACAAATGTTTTCCAGCACACACTCACAGAAAGTATTCTGCTGGAACTGGACATAAAAAAAATTCCTGATAGCATTAGCTGTAGAAAAGGCCCCTGCCTCTCAGTGAGGCAGGGGCCTATTCTCAGGGTACTTCCTCAACCACAAAATGGGGAGTGGTGACCCATTTTAGATCTCAATTATCTAAACAAAGAAAGAAAAATTCACGATAGTCACACTGAGAACAGTGATATCATTTCTGCAGTTCGGATACTGGCTGGGATCCCTGCATCTGAAAGATGCCTGTGTTCATATCCCAGTCACGCAGAAAGTACCTCCAATTCAAGCTAGGAAACTGCCAGTACCAATTCACAGGTCTTCCCTTTGGCCTCACCTCGGCACAAAAGGTATTTACAGAGTGCTTGGTGGTAGTGGCGTCACACCTGAGGAGACAACTTGTAATAGTTTTTTCCTACCTGGACAACTGACTAGTCTCAGGGAAAACAGAACATTAGACAAGGTGCTCTCTACAGGCTGTAAAATGTCTGCTGGAGCTGTCCACAAGCACAAAAAACGTCGGATGCCCATTTGGATAGAAAGTCACTCCAACACATAGGAGTTGAGAAAACCTATTATTGGGTGCAAAAATATGCAGGGAGTAGCATCCTCCCCTGCAGCAATGTTTCACGTTATGCAGACACTTTTATACAGCATCTGTATGATGTGAAACATTGATGGAGGGTGGAGGTGCTGCTCTTTGTACACTTAGCATATGTAACTCTCCCTGTGAAACTTACATAATGCCCCTGTATCTCCCGTCTGCCGTTCCGCCTGGTGTTTTCCCTGTTTGGCACTGATATGCACTGCCACCTGGCCCAAGTCCTTTGGTGCTCCTGATCTTCCATCTGCCTCAGAATTAACTTTTTGCCCCAAAATGGGGCCGGAGGAGCTAAACCGCGAGCTGCCACATTTCTTTGTTTGCTCTCCTGTGCTGGCGGATGGCTCGCACGTACACGGTAGCGTGCAGCTCTTTCTTTCTGCTGTAGCGGTAAATATTGGTGTTTCTTGTGGTCCCGGTCCCAGTAGAAGCCAAGTTGGGGACTGGTGACCCAGAATGAGGCCATTGAGAAGCCTCTGTACCTTGTAGAAACTGAGTTTAAATCGGGAGATACTCTGGGCTCATGAATATTAATGAGAACGCCTGCTTGCCGCCTAGGTGGACTGTATTTTGGCAACAGTGACAGGCAGAGGGCTCAAGGAAAATGTAAATTATGGGCTGCATTTAGGGGGCATTGTAATGACTATTGAACTGTGGGGCTATTGTGAATAAAAAGTTAATGTACTGCTGCACCAAAACTTTCAACGTGGGGGACTGTATGGACTGCTTGGGGACTGTGTATAACAGCAGCCATGTTTGCAGCCTAGCAGCCAGTCAAAAGTCAGAATTTTGTGCTGAGACTTTTGGGACTGTACGAGAGACTTTTGGGGGAAAAAGAGGGACAATGGTTGGCGCCCAATCTTTGACCAAACCGGATTCTAGAACTATGTCTGTCAGCTTGGTCAGCCAACCAGATTTCAGAAACTCTGTTCTTCAGTTTAGAGGGACTGTTTGAACTGTGCAGACCAGCTTGAGCTTCCAAGGAGTGAGGAAGCTCTGTGATTAGCTCGGGGAAATTGGGGAGAGGCCTGCTTTACCTCTCCTTGGCCAGAATGTCTACTAAATCATTGGGACTGCTGAGTTTGCAGACCAAGATAAAAGTCTCAAAAGGGAAGAGAAGTGATTTCCCTAGAGTGGACTATACAGGCTGAAAGGGGGTCAGAGTGTCTAAACAATCCCCAAGCAGTGTGTCAAGGAGAGGCGTGGTTGCACCAGAGTTAGTGGCCTAGAACTGGAGCCTGGTGCCACTGAAATTGTCTTCAGCCTGTTTGCTGAAAAGAGAGACCTGGAGTAGTGTTGTGCTAGCTTATATACCAAGGACTGCAGTTTGCAAGCAGGTAAGCTGTGTGGCCTATCTGAGACTGTGCTAAGGTTAAGAGTTTGTGATGCCAAACAACCTATCTAAATGACTGTTGCTGTGTTTGAAATCAAAGCTGCTGAGAGACCAGTTGAGGGAGTCTGCTCCTGAGGAGAAGATCATCGTGGGTTGCGGCCACCCTTGGGGACGAGGCCATGAAGTTGGGGTGAATCGTGTCAGCCCTGGTCCTTGTATCCTGGTTCCTGTTATGAAGGAAGAAACCTGCAGGATGCGGCAAATGACCAGGGAGCCTTTCCCTGAGAGGATCCAGCCTGGAAAATCATCCCAGATCCCAAGGTTCTGGTTCAGTGAATACAACTGGGTTTAATCCTGCAACACAGAATAAAAGTATTTTACCATATGATTTGCTTTTTAAGTTCTCGTTGTGGTTTAGACTGTTCTTGCAGGCCATCGGGCCTGAGGATTACAACTGTGTTGGGGTAAAGTGCTTGTGAATTCTGCAATTATCAAATGTGAAAGAATTAATAATCATTTGTTTGTCTAAGGGCCACAACCAACTGCAACACCAGCCACCCTGTGACAGTGCTTAAGGCCTGCAACACAGCATATCCTGGGTACCCAGTGAGGTTAATTGGTCAGTCAAGGGGGGGTGAATGTATGGTTTTAAATGTAATACAGAGAAAAAGTATTGCCAAACCCAAGCGCCAATTAATCTTATTTTGATTTGCATCCCCTACCCCATGTTCAGTCCCCTAAATAAATAAGTTTGTTGTTTGAATGTTACATGGGTCCATGAGCAGGTCATTATTGATGTACTGGTCTATTCTGGAAGATAAAAGGTACATTGTTATTGCTGGCAACAATTTCTTACAAGTGCACTGGGTGTTTTCCACAAGTGCAGTCCCTGTTGGTAAGTGCATGTACTGTGAGAATATTATTTGCACGTGCCCATAATTGTACCTGTGAGTGCAACGTAAAGTGTCTTGTGTAACTCCATGTATGGGAACTCTGGGTGGGGCTGTGGGTAGGTACAACTTCTTAGAGGACTGTGTTAACTTAACGTGTAACCCACTTGAAAATCACTCTGCGTAGAGGCACCATGCAAATAGCAGTATTGTGAGTACTGGGCCCTTTGTGCTAGTTGAATCAGAACCTAGGCCCCTCAACCTGCATTTAGGGTGGCAGGCAGGGGTAGTAGCCCATTGGGAGGTGGCACCTGGGTTATATGCAGTAGAGGGTGTTATCAGCTTCTAGGTCTGGGAGTGACCTATTGTCTGGATGGGCAGCTGTTTTTGTTTTGTGTTTGCGAAAGACTTTGTTTATCTTGGCTCCATCGTATGGTATCCTGAGCCACTGTTTTTCAGTACACATGTTGGAGTCGCTAGGATCCTGATAAACCTTCCAACGGGAACCTGTTCAAGTACCGAGCTTCATTGGAGCAGTGCTAAATACCTTACAAGGGAAAGCTTTCCTCCTGCAGACCAGATTTACAGTTCCGATAGCAGCAGCAAAGTCCTTCATGACAGGTCAGCTAAGATGTGCAAGGGACTTTCTGCAGTTGCTAGGACACATGGCTGCATCCACAACTGTGGTCACATGGGTCCTGTCCCAAATGAGAGATATCCAGTAACGCTTAATAG
Organism: Neoceratodus forsteri; assembly: GCA_016271365.2. NCBI lineage: Eukaryota > Metazoa > Chordata > Ceratodontiformes > Ceratodontidae > Neoceratodus > Neoceratodus forsteri. The sequence goes on along the minus strand of CM028132.1, from coordinate 198,914,050 downwards.
ACAGCTGGTCTCAAAGGTGGGATCCACTGTCAAAACCAGTGCCGGTGGCAAAAGTACTGGTAAAGTCACTAGAGTGGTGGAAGGAAGAAAGAAAGCAACCTCAGAGAGGGCATTCCCTTCCTTCAGCTGTCACCAACTGGTATCCTCACCTACAGATGCCTCACTGCCAGGTGAGATGCCCACCTATAGGACCTCACAGTGAGTAGCACATGGAGCCCATAGGAGTCTCTGGAACACATTAACCTCATAAAGTTGAGTGCTGTTTTTCTCCTCCCAGTTACAGGGTCAGTCTGTCCAAATCAGAACAGACAATACCACAGTGTATTACATAAAAAAGTAGGGAGGGACAGTAGCCTCAAAACTGTGTACAGAAGCAATGAGGATCTGGGGTCTGGCATATACCTTAGAAGAAACCATTCATGTAGTGCACTTGCAAGGCAAAGCAGAATCAGTGTGAACAGACAAGTTCTGGCCACAGCATTGAGAAGATGGGGCACTCCGAAAATAGCTGTATTAACGTCTTGGGAAAACATCCAGCTTCCACACTTTTGTTGCAGACCACCAGTCACAGGGACAATCCCAGAGGGTGCCCCAGTCTTGGACTGGATAAGGAAGTTCTTTTATGCCTTCCTACCATTTTCTTTTATCCTGATAGTCCTCCTGAACTCAGGAGGAATCTGCAACAGTGATCCTAATAGCTGCAGACTTGGGCCAGACAGACATGGTATTCAGTTCTGCTGGCCCTGTCTGTCAAGTCTCCAGTCAGTCAGCCACCGAGTCATAATCTGCTGACCCTATCTCAAAGCAGGATAGTATTTTCAAAAAATTCAAAACACAATGCCTGAGAGCATAGTTCTTGAGGAGCTAGAATACTCTGGATTAAGTCTGTCAGAGTTGGTCCTGAAGGGTGCTTAGAGTTTCAAGGAAACCAGCAACCAGGAAAATATATTTCTCTAAATGGAAGAGATTTTCTTACTGTTGTTCACCAGAAGAATAATCCTAATAGAATCAGCTTTGCCTACAATCTTGGAATACTTGGTACACCTATAGTCCTTAGACCTAAGGCCATCAACGCTGAAGGTGCACTTAGCAGCAGTGTCAGTCTACATATCAGCAGGCAAGGGAAAGTCACTGGCCTCTCAACCTATTTTCAAAAGGTTTTTAAAGTTCTCAATCACTTTTACTCTCTGGTAAGGGACCCAGTCCCACCATTGGATTTCAGTGTCTGCCTTGTCCGGTTCATGGGGGACTCCTTTTGAGCCTATGGACACTGCTGACCTGAAGATTGTCACATGGAAAACTATATTCCTAATTGCCACGACCTCTGCTGCAAGGGTGAGTGAACTGCAAGCCCTCTACACAGAGCCAAATTTACATCATATTCCACATAGGTGAAGAAATCATTAGAACCACTAGGAAATTCCCTATCTAAGGTGGTGTCTGAATTTCATCTGAACCAGTCAAGTAACACTTCCTGTGCCTTACCCAGAACATTCACGGCTAGGTGACAAAAGCTGCACATCAGTGACCTAAAATGAGTTCTAGGTATCCATATGGACCAAACAAAAGAAGTCAGGACCAAAAACAACACTCAGCTTTTTGTTACCTGTGGTGAGATTGGCAAAGGTAAACCAGCATCCAAGAGGTCTTTCTCTCACTGGATAGTCTCTTGCATTCATTTCTAGTATGAAAAAGTAGGCAAAATGCCACCCAGAGGCTAAAGGGGACCTTTGCCTCCATGGCTTCCACAAGGGGCATCCCCTCATTAGATATTTGCAAAGTGGCTACCTGGAAGACAGTGCACACCTTCGCAAAGCATTATTGTTTTGAACATACAGTCCAGAAGGGATGCCAGCTTTGGAACTGCTGTATTGCAGAAGCTGTTTCCCGAGTAGGTTCTGAACCCAGTAGGTACTGCTTGTATAGTCTGCACAGATTGAAACCATAAGTGAGTCATTCCTGGGGTTAGAAGAAAAAATTAGTTACCATAGTAATGCTGTTTCTTCTCAGGTATCCCTCAGTATGGTTTCACTCTCCCACCCAGCATCCCCTTCCAGAACCTGGAAATAGTTTCTCTCAATAATCAGATGACACAAAACTATGTGGGAGGGTGGATAGTGACGAGGGAATAAGAGAAATGCAGAGAGACCTAGAAAAGCTAAAGGGGTGGTCAAAGATCTGGCAGTTAAAATTCAGTGCTAGAAGGTGCAAGGTAATGGACCTATAGAAAAAGAACCCCAAGACAGAATACTGGATGGGAGAACAGAGATGTTAGCACTACAGCTGAGGAACAGGATCTGGGAGTTATCATTAGCAACTCACTTAAGCAATCGAGTCAGTGCAACAAGGCCTATAGCAAGGCTAACAGGATTTATTTATTTATTTAGCTTTTGTTGAACAGGTAAGTGCACTAGGCAAATCCTGCCTATTTTCAGGCACGACCCGGGGGGAGGGGGATACAGATGAATGCCAACTGACCTTGAACCAGATTAAGCTGTTGGTGGTATTTTTAGTGAATGAGGGAAATTTGGCCAGGACACTGGGGAAAATTCCCCTACTCTTTTCGATAAGTGCCATGGGATCTTTAACATCCACCTGAACTACCACCAATCCAGGCAGATGGGACCTCGGTTTAACATCTCATCCGAAAAGACGGTGCTGGGATGTATCAGGAGCGATACTGATAGCAGAAAAAAACAAGGTCATATTTCCCCTCTGCAGATCCTTGGTGAGGCCTCACCTAGAGTACTGCGCCCAGTTCTGGAGTCCTCACCTCAGAAAGTATAAGGATAGGTTGGAGACAGTGCAACGCAGAGTAACAAAAATTAATCATGGCCAGCATGGCAGATCCTATGAGGAGCACTTCAAGGTGCTAAATATGTACTCACTGGAGACCAGAAGAGAGAAAGGAGATATGATAGTGACCTTCAAGTTCCTTAAAGAAATTAACAAAGTGAACTGCGGGAAACTATTTAGCCTGAATACCAATTTGCGGTCACATGGACATGAATGGAAATTAACAGGAGATAGGATCAGGAGAGATGTGAAGAAGTACTACTTTACAGAAAGGGTGGTGGAACCTTGGAACAGTCTGTCGGTTGAGGTGGTGGGTGCAAAAACAGTCGGGGGATTCAAACAGGGCTACATAATGAAGGGAATATTGGTTACCGGGGGCGGCGACAGGACCAGGGAGGAGAATAAAGAGATGACAGGGAGGGTTAAATACCCTGGAGGAACAGTAGGTTCCAGGGATTATAGGGAACTTAAGCAGACTGAATGGATCTCTGGCCTTTTTCTGCCGTCATTGTCTGTTTCTATGTTTCTTTTTGCTTAGTTGCTTAAGGATTACTGTTGTAGTTTCTCTACAATCGTAGGTTGTGTTTTCTATTACATGTCTGCTTCATTGATGTTTTTTTCCAAAATCTGAAATTTACATAACATTTTTGGTAGTCTTTTAGCTAGATTCACCAGCCACCATTCCATTCTGGCTATAGAAACAAATCTGACAGCTGCCTGGCTAGAAGGTGGCCACAGAGTTTTTCAAACTCCAATTCTAAATTCTAAGTTCTGGTATTAGAATCGTGTCATAATGAGGGATCCCTGAGGAGAAACATTACTACAGCGAGTAACTTGTTGTTTTGGTTGTCCCATGGTGTGCAGAATTTCTTGGAAGTTGGCAAATAGTGAAATGAGCCCACAGCATATGTAAAACCAAGGCTGGCACAGTGATAGGTCTACTGCTTGTGACACTAGCAACCTGAGTTTGAGAATGAGCTTTGGCGTGGGGGGAGGTCAACCGGCTTGCTGCAGTGCTGCCACCTGGGTGAGCACAGGTGGCAGTGCAGCTGGAGTGGCTTATGGGTGGTAGAACACTGACAGGTGCTGCACCACGCACGTTCGTGCTTGGTGCACGCTTGATGGCATCCTGTGGAATTCGGGAGAAAAACATGGAAAAACCACAAGTGGCTTGATGAAGTTGACCTGCATGCAAGCCCCACACCTGGCTACCTAGGCTCGGCCTCCCACAGCGTATCTTTCTAAGGCAGGGTACTGGGGGACTCCACCACCCGTGCCAGAGGAGGGAAGCTCTGGGGATACATGAGGAAGCTCCAGGTAAGTTCTAGATGACGCCAGGGGCATAAACAAATAATAATAATAAAAAGGAAAAACGCTCTTAGGCAAAAATAAACTTTTAAAACCAAATAAATGAGTTTTCAACTGGAACTCCGCTAGAGGACATTCTGCCCCACTTACTGCTCAGGATTGCTTGTATTTCTAAAACAAAAATACATAGAAATCTGTTGGCAGAAAATTACCCCATGGCCCATCCAATCTGCCCAATCCCCAAGACCTCTACCCTCCATTCTCTGCCTGCCCCCTGTTAGTTAGACCCGTGTGTGTATCCCAAGCTCTTTTAAATTTGTCCACTGTATCTACCCTCACCACCCATTCCGGCAGTCTGTTCCATGGTCCCACCACCCTCTCAGTAAACAATTTCCCCCTGATGTCATCTCTGAATCCCCCCCCTCCAGTTTGAATGTAGGTCCCACCACCCTCTCAGTAAACAATTTCCCCCTGATGTCACCTCTGAATCCCCCCCCCCCAGTTTGAATGTATGCCCCTAGTGGATTTGTTCAGTTATTCTGAAGATGTCAACCTCACCCTGTTTATGCCCTTCAAGTACTTGAATGTTTCAATCATACCCCACTTTCCCTTCTCTCCTCCAGCATGTACTGGCCCAGTTCCCCCAGTCTTTCTTCGTATGACTTCTCCTCCAGCACTTTCACCATTTTGGTTGCCCTTCTCTGGACCCTTTCTAGCCAGTCCTCATCCCCTTCCTAGTATGACCTCCAGAACTGGACCCTATATTCCAGGAGTGGTCTAACCATGGTTTTGTATAGTGGCATGATCACTACATCTGTAAGTTTTCTACAGGTACTGCATGGTCAGATTTAATATGCGAATTTTAATATGCGAAGAACTGGCACAAGTTGCTCTCCTGATTATCTGCATCTGTTTTTCCTCTCCCAGCCTCTCTATTTTGAACTTTAATGAATTTGTTAGTCTGCCCTATACCCTAATTCTAAACCTGTTTTTGAGTCTACCTGGACCGTAATGCTTATTGTATCAGTTGTAATTTTTTTTATTGTACTTGCCTTGTCTCAATTTATTTGTCTGTATTTTTTCTTTATGTTACACTATGTTGTTTAGTCCTGACATGGAACCTCTGTAAATGCGCTCACAGCTCAAAGGTGTCTCCTAGATTCCAAATAAAATAAATAAGAAGTTATGCTAGTATGGCCCTGGCAGAAGTTGCTGTCACCTTTTACCTGTAAGTTGGGTCAAATCACATCTATAAACAAGTGCACACCATGTATCAAAAAGTTTCTGTTTTTTCCTATATATTCGCTAAATATGGTGTTTCATCAGGTAAAATAGGTAACTATAAGAAAGGGGCAAATTTACCATTTTATCAGTTATACATGTTTTGCTCACCTAAAGCCCTGAAGCTGTAAAGACGGTAAGTAAAATTTTCAGAATTTTCCTAACTTACAGGGCCAAAATATTTTTTTTTGAGGTGGGGGAGGGCTCCTTGCATAATACCCATCAAAGAAAATGGAGGGCATATAGGTGGTTTTAAAACTCTGAAGGACTGTTGTTCCAGACCAAATTTGGTTGTATACCAGATGGCTGCCATCGACAGGGAACTGATGTGAGAGAAGTCTGGCATTAAAGCCCCCTTTACTACTGAGACTCCTTTACGCTGTGCACTGTTGGCAGAGCGCTCATTCTTCAGCCTCTCTAGAGATACACTATTGCCTTCAGTAGCATCAGTGGCTGAGTTTGTCTGTACTAAAGAATAGTACCTAGAATGCTGTTACAGTTATGGCCCTGCGCACAGTGACTTGAGACCAGCTAGTTGTCCTGGTTTAAATTTAGAAACATAGATAATGAAGGCAGAAAAAGACTAGTGGTCCATCCTGTCTGCCCATAGTTCCCTATTAAACCCTATGACCTATTTTCCATACAGGGTACTAGCCCTTACTACTCACACCCCTGTTCCCCTCCTTACGGGTACCACCCGAGTAACTGCTATACCCTTCCCTCTGTCCCAGCTGTCCTTGAAGCTGTTGATGGTTTTGGAGCCCACCTCGGCTGGCAAACTGTTCTGCAGTTCCACCATGATTTCTGTAAAATAAAACTTTCTCACATCCCTGTTGAATCTCCGTCCCATCAGTTTCCACTCATGCCCACTGAGTCTGTAAAATGTTACTCATGCTTACTACATAGATATATAGAATGTGCCGGCAAATGGGGACCATGAGGTCCATCTAGTCTGCCCATGATTTTCCCTACCCTCTTACTTGGAATCGCTTGTTAACTTATTGACATGTCTCTCCAATGCTGATTTAAACTGGTTGACAGTCTTTGCCTCCACCACTCCCTGAGGCAGTCTGTTCCATGGGTCTACCACTCTTTCGGCGAAAAAGAACTTTCTTCTATTACTCCGAAACCTGCCCCTCTCCCGTCTTATGCCATGCTTGCTTGTCTTACTGCAACTACTAATCTGGAAGAGGTCCTGTGATTGTACCTTGTTGATACCCTTTAAATACCTGAAGGTCTCAATCATGTCCCTCCTCTCCCTCCTTTGTTTCAAGGAGAAGAGGTTTAGTTCCCTCAGTCTTTCGTCGTACATCTTATGGTGTAGTCCAGGAATCATCTTAGTTGCCCTTCTCTGCACTGTCTCCAACCTGTTGATGTCCTTTTTGAGGCGGGGCCTCCAGAATTGGACACAATACTCCAGGTGGGGCCTCACCAGGGACCCATACAGTGGCATTATCACCTCACACCTCCGCTAGTGATGCCTCTCCCTATACAACCCAGGAGGCCACTCGCCTTCTGTGCCACCTTCTGGCATTGCTTCCCCATCTTTAAGTCATCAGAGATGATGACTCCCAGGCCGCGCTCCTGCTTTGTAGCTGTTAGCTTCTCCCCTCCCAGATGGTACTCCGCCCCTGGATTATTCTTTCCCATATGCATCACCTTGCACTGTTTCACGTTAAACTTCAGCTGCCAGTCTCGTGATCATCTTTACAATCTTAACAGGTCCTTTTTCATTTTTTGCAACCCCTCTGGTGAATCCATTCTACCACAAAGCTATGTGTCATCTGCGAACAGTCATACCTTTCCTTCCAGGCCATCAGCAATGTCACTGATATACACATTGAACAAGACTGGTCCCAGCAGTGACCCCTGTGGAACCCCACTTGTAACCATCCCTTCCCCTGACAATACTCCATTGACCAACACACTCTGCATTCTGCCGTTTAGCCAGCTTCTCACCCAGGCTGTTATTTTGTGGCCCACTCCCATGTACTCGAGTTGACTATTTATTTATTTGTACAATTTCGGATTTACAACCTTTGAGCCAGAGGCTCATTTACAAAGGTACCTCGTCACAGAGAGGACAGACAGAGTTGCAAGTTTACAGAGTTCATGACAGTAGTAGACAAATGTTACACAAATGGTTTCATACAGAGAACAATTTTAAACAATTCGGTTATTACAAGGTTCATCAGATGCAGGTAATAGCAGAGGGCAGGGAACCAGGGGTGGCGTGGGGGGGAGGTGTGGGGATGCAGCCCAGTGGGCATTGTCTGGTGCTATGTGGTAGTAGTGCAGTGCCAGTTAGTGACAGGAGCAGCTGCGGGTATTAACTAGTTGGTTACAAAGGGTTGTTTTGAATGTGGCAATTTTGGGGGAGTTGGATATGGTTGCTGGGAGGGAGTTAAACCAGGTTGGTGCTCTGTAGCGGAAAGACCTCTGAGCATGGGTGGTCCCAGTTCTGGTGACCAGTAGAGTGGTCTTGTTGGCGGTTCAGGTTGCGACAGTGGAATGGGTATGCTGAATGGAGGCAGACATCTCGGTTGGGGAGAACCCGAGCAGAATTTTCTTAATTAGAATGCAGGCTTGGTAGCGGAGACGTTCATCAAGGTTAATTAGATTTGCCTTGTCATAGAGTTGGCAAGTGTAGGTGAGCCTGGGAGCACCAGTTATTAGCCTGCAGGCCTTGTTTAGGGTGATGCGAATTTTGTTAAGGGCAGTGTTGTCAGCAGCACCATATACCGGCAGGCCATAATCCACAAGGGACAGAATTGAGGATGTAACGCCAAGCTGGAGGGCATCGGGCGGGAGGCAGTCCTTGTGGCGTTAGAGGATGCCAAGCCGGGTGTTAGCAGCGGATGCAAGGGCATTGATGTGGGCATGACAGGTGAGGGCTGAGTTGAAAGTGACCCCAAGGTACTTGTAGGAGTAGACTTGTTCAAGCAGTTGTTTGGTGATAGGGAGGATACTGAGTGGGCTGTTGCTGGCCTTGTTTTGGGGGTGGGTAAACAGCATCGTCTTGTTTTTTTTTTTAAATTAATGATGAGTCTGCGCTCCTTAAACCAGGCTTCGGCATCATTGAAGGAGTGTTGTAGGGAGCCCTGGAGGGAGGTGGGATTTTTGTGGGTGGCAGAAATAACGGCATTGTCGGCATACAACAGAATATTACCAGTACAGGCTTTGGGCAGGGTGTTTAAAAAGAGACTAAACAATAGGGGGCCCAGGATGGACCCCTGGACTAATCAGTCTTCTGTGGGGGACTGAGTCGGAGGCCTTGCTATAGTCAAGATAGACCACAGCGACTATGCCCCCCCTAATCCACTGCTTTAGTGACCCAGTCAAAGAATTCCACTAGGTTGGTTTGGCAAGACCTTCCTGCAGTAAAGCAATGTTGCTTTGGGTCCGCCTGCCCACTCACTTCTAGAAAAGTGAGAATTCGCTCTTTTAGAAGGTATTCCATCATCTTACCCACTATCGAGGTGAGGCTGACTGGACGGTAGTTTCCAGCCTCATCCCTGCTCCTGCTCTTGTGCAGTGGCACCACTGTAGCACTTTTCCAGTCCTCTGGGACTACCCCGCTTTCCAGACATTTGTTGAAGAGTGTGGCTAGCGGAGCTGCTAATACCTTTCCAAGTTCCTTGAGTATCCTTGGGTGCATGCCGTCGGGTCCCATTGCTTTGTCCACGCGCAGCTTGTTGAGATCTTACAGGACTTTGTTTTGTGAATGGACTTGTGTCCACTCCCTCAGCGGTGACTTCCTTTCTGGTTAGTGCTGGTCCATTGTTGTCTTCCTCCTGTGTAAAGACCAAGCAGAGGAACTTGTTTAGGAATTCCACTTTCTCCTTGTCATCTTCTGATTGTGTGCCATCCTCCTTCTTCAGTCTTACAATTCCCCCTTTGCTTTTTCTCCCCTCCCTGATGTACCTGTAGAAGGTTTTGTCCCCTTTGGTTGCCCTCTGTGCTATCCTTACTTCTGTTTGGGCCTTTGCAGCCCTTGTAGATTTTCCTGCCACCCTCAGCTTCTTCCTGTATGCCTCTCTATCGAGGTCATTACCTGAGTTCTTGTATCTTCTGAAGGCATTTCCTCTTTTCCTTAACTCCGACTGCTACTTCTCTCCATCCCATCAGTTTCCACTCGTGCCCCCGTGTCCATAAAATGTTACTCATACTTTATAGTTCCTCACAGTTCATCTTGTCTGTTCATGCAGGAACTTAAAGATCTTGGTTATATCACACACCTGTGTCATCTGGTCTCCAGCGAGTATATATTTAGCGCCTTAAGCCCATCCCCGTAAGATCTGCCCTGCTGGCTCTGAATCATCCTGGTCACCTTTGATTGCACTGTCCCAAGGCTGTTCTTGTCTTTCCTGAGGGCAGTCTCATCAACGATCTATAACGAATCCTGTTTGCCTTACAGTAGGCCTTGTTGTGCATGATCTTGATTGCTTAAGGAAATCACTAATAATGACCCCTAGGTCCCTTTCCTTAGCAGTAGTTTTCAGCATTACCCACCAATCCATTTCTCTGTTCTGAGATTCTTGTTCCCCAGGTGCATCACCTTGCACTTTTAGGTGCTGAGTTTCAACTGCCAAGCCACAGACTACCTCTCTAGCCTTTGCAGGTCAGTCTGCATCTCCCTAATTCCCTCATTACTCTCTACCCTCACACAGAGCTTAGTATCTAGTGCGAAGAGACACAACTTGCCCTGGATTCCTTCTTCAGTGTTGCCGAAGAATATACTGAAGAGGGCAGGACCCAGGATGGATCCCTGTGGTACTCCACTCGTGACCTACCTCTCTTCTGATATGTCTCCATTAATTACAACCCTCTGCTACTTCTCCTTTAACCAGTTTCCTACCCATCTTACTATGTCCCTTGCTGCACCCAGATCATTCATCATCTTCAGCAATCTTCTGTGAGGCATTTAGTTGAAAGCATTGATGAAGTCGCAGTAGAGTAAACCCACAGCCTGTCCCCTATCCAACACCCTCATCAACCAAAGAAAACTGTCAGGTTAGTCTGACAAGATCTCCCTGCCATGACCCAATGCTGTTTACTGTCCTGGAACCTGTTGCTCTCCAGGTAGTCCACGAGATCCTCTTTGACCTGTGGCTCCATCTGTTTATGCACAGCTGAAGTAGGACTGGCAGGTCTTTAGTTTCCTGCTTGTTCCTTGCACACCCTCCATATGGAGCAGAGCTGCATCCACTACCCACCAGTCTTTTGGAACTACCCCTGTCAGTAATGAGCTGTTAAATAGCCCTACCAGGGTTTCAGCCAGTTCTGCCAGTTCCTCAAGCACCTTCAGATGCATCCCATCAGGCCCCGGGGCCTTATCTGTCTTTAGGGCTGCTAGTCCTTTCTTTTGCTGGTAATAATGGCTGCCTCATCTCTGGGACCCTCTTTATGGCCGCCTTGATGTTACTCTTTGGCAGGGGCGCGTTATCTTCCTTTGTGAAGACGGAGCAAAAATAATCATTAAGGATGGCTGCCTTTTGTACATCCTCTTCTGTTACCCTACCTTCCTTTAGATAGCCTAACAATTCTCCCCTTCTTTTTTTTTCCCTAATATAACGGAAGAACTACTTTTCCCCCACTACTGACCCCCTCTGCAATATGCAGCTTAGTGTCTGCTTTTGCCTCCCTTGGTGTTATCTCCATACTTCCTCTCCCTCCATTTCCTGGTACCTGGTGAAAGACTTTCCTGACCCTTTCTGAAAACCGTATTAGTCTCTTCCGAAATCAAGGACCTTAGCCCTTGATTGGGCTTGCCAGTTCCGAAGGCTGACTTGAACCAAATAGAGTTATAGTCGTTGGACCCTAGTGACTCCCCTATCCACACACCTCCTTACCACCTCTGAGTGTGTGAGGCCCACATGGAGAATGTCAGCCTACCTGGTGAGTTCTTTAACCAACTGCACCAGCAGACGGTCTTGGAATGTGTCCAGTACTGCAGCCTATTGAATCTCTCACTGCTGAAGCCTTCCTTTGATGTCAGCTGCAAGGGATTCTGGGATTTGTAGTTATAGAAAATGTCAGCTTGGAAATCAGCAGAATCAGTCTAATAAATGTTCTCTACTGCAGTTAGCAGTAAGTTAAAAAACATGTTTTTGTATACAAAGTGCAAATTGTGATCAGCCCCTAACTTTGGTGTGGGGTTCTTCATTCTGACTGTGAAATAATAGTGATAACCAATGTATGTGAGAATAATTTCATTTTTGAGACATTCGCATACAGTAGTTGTCATCACTTAGACTGGACTACTCTGTAAGTTTGTGTAACCCCCCTGCAAATGGGGGTTCCCAAAAGACTTCCAGGAGCTTGCTTGAATGCTCCAAGCCTGAATGGTGTTTGGCATTTAAGCCATTTATCAGTGAGTGTTTTTAGAGCCTCTGGTACTGTCTCTTTAAGAGCTGTCTGCTTGCAGACATAATTAGTTTGTATGGGGGGACTGTGTGCTTCTCTGAGTACCACTGAGCTGCTGCCAATTCACTTCATTTTTGCAGTCACTAGGAGTGCAAAGGGAACCTATCTGAAAGATGTAACTGTTTGCCAGAAATTATTTAGAGTAATAATGAAATTACAGTTTGTCTAACCTGCTTTCTTTGAGTCAGAACTGTGTCTGCTAGTTCCCCATTCTAGTTTTGAACTGCTGAACTGGACCAATCAGTGTGGGGTAAGCTAGCTCTAAAATGGTGCCTTGGACGAATCAGAACTTGGACTCATAATCTGAGCCAGCCACAAGAGGATTGTATGGGCAGTGACTCTGGGAGATGTGGTTTAGAACTTCAGTGCCTTTTTGGACCAACAGCAGCAGTCTATTGTGAGTGACAGCCAATCCAGTCAAGAACTGGGAGGAACTCAAAGGAAGTGCCCGTTTTGTCGGTTGGAGTTTCAGTTGAGCTTTGGCAGTGAAGAAGGAAGGAGCCCTGTGCTTTTTCAGTGTGCAGTTTTAGTCAAAAACGGTGTGTAAGGCCCAGAGTTCCGGTCTGCAGCTTGTGTAACAGCTTGTTAGGACTGAATCCGTCCTGTGAAAAGAATCAAAGGATCTCTGAAGAGTAGAAACCAGGCTCACCCTGTAGAAGACTGGAGGAATTGCTGAAAATTGCATCTGTCTGTCAGGAACTGAATCTGCTGTGTGTTCTCCGGGTATTGTGCAGTAATTGCGATCGGGATACAGATGCAGCCTGCCTGGTATAGTGCTTTTATATGGATGTGTGAAGAGGTTTGTGTACCTCAAGTGAGCCCTCTGACATTGAAGGACCCTATCTTATTTGGAGGTCGTGAGTACTAATTCAGGGTCGCTCCCTGTTGAATTGCCACATTAAATCCAAACGGAATTACTGTACTGCTGACTGTTTAATTCTCCTTTTTCTCTGTGTGAAAGGGCCCTACCAGCTGCCACGGTTTGGACTAGCCACTAGGGCTTGGGTACCCAGGGACAGTAACTGATAGGGATAGGCCTGTGCACAGAGCCATAAGTAGATTATTAGAGTGATAAGCTAATTAACCTGATTTCCCCTGTCCTTGTTATATCCCCTAAATAAATCAGAGCTGCTTGTTTCAGCAAAGTTATACTGCTGAGTATTTGTCTATGTTAAAGTACTGTACTGTGATTGTTGTACTGTATCTCATTTCACAGGAGGTCCCAGTGCGGAACCAGACCTGGGGTAAGTGTATACTGTGAAGGTAATTCTGATATATTGTGTGGGCCACTAGTGGGAAGAAAGGGGGGTTGCAGTGTCCCAGAGGGCTGTGACCAAGTTAGTTTAACTATTGCAAACCCTGACCTCTGGGTGGAGGCACCCGCCATTGGATCCAGGCCCCTCAACCTGTTAGTGGCAAATCAGGCAGGGGTAGTAGCCCCTGGGATAGCGCCATCTAGGGGTTACATTTGTTTCATTCAGTATAGTGGGTGTCCATTGTACTGTAAATGTATATAAATTTATGAGACTTGTTAACACGTGGGCATGTGAATTGAGACGATTCTGTGGCCTTGTGTTAGTCAAAGGAAAATCCCCTAAACAGTCTTAGCATGTAAGAATTATATTAGTAGTGTTGTACAATGGTTCAAGAATCTGCTACTAACACCATGAACACTGGTGTCAGAAATTGTATTTTTTTTTATATTTTACTACTTTATTAAAACAGAATTTACATAGTTTCAGAGGAGTACATTCTAATGAAGATGATACAATACATATAGAGATTTAAATGGAGCAAAACACAAAATGACATCTCTAGTTAACCATTAACCGGTGGAAAGCAAGGGAAAAATAACCTGGTGAGTTCATGGCCGAGTGTGGTCTCATGGGCATCGGAAACCCCTGTGGCTGCCGCTGGTACTGAGGGATCCGAGATGGAGTCGGACTGCACTATCACATTGTGGCAATTGTGCCTGACTCTCCAACAAATCAATGAAACCCTACAGAGATTGGAGAGCAAAGTCACTGAAGATTGGAAAGATGTAGCGCTTTTAACTCAGAAAACTGGGGAGTTGGAAACAACAGTAACTGACTGTCTGCAAACAACGGATGTTCATAATACTGCCCTCCTTGTACTTAATCACCGAACCACGATATTAGAGGAGCGCATAGAAGAATTTGAAAATAGGAATCGCAGAAATAATATCCGAATACATGGTCTGCCTGAGGGCACCGAGTCTGGGAATGGACTACATTTATGGACTCGTTTCTTCATGAAATTCTGAACATCCCCCAGGACAAGCCATTGAATATAATTAGGGCACATAAATCTTTGATCCCAAGGCTAGACCAATATCGGTTATACTAGCCTTCCTGGACTATCAGGTAAAAGAGGAGATCTTACTGTTGGCCTAGTCTAAGAAGAGTGTGGAATTTGGGGATACAAGGCTCTATTTCGATCACGACTTTACCCCTCAGTTGCTTGCTAGGAGAAGACGAGTACTAACAGTAGTAAAATTATTACAACAAAAGGGTCAAAAAAGCATTTGTGGAATACCCCTCACACCTAAAAATACTCACGGAGAGGGGTCCAGTCAGATATCAAGAGTTTGAGGATGCGTCAACATATCTGGAACAGAATGGAGTCACCATATCCCTGATTGGGGCCCAGTGCAGATTCAGCAGCAGTTGCGTGGTGGGGCCTGGTCGAGAAACGGGCCAAAGAGGAAGGGAGAGAGAGCAAACTCAAATGTTTCCGGTCTGTGGTACTCTGGCTTTTGATTTGGCCTAATTTGGTTTTGGAAAGGCTCCTGATCTCGGGGGGGAGGGGTGGTGTACCCTGTCCCAAACAATATGACAAATTTATGAGACATTTTTCTGGGCTTATTAGCCTCCTTGTTTACTTGGGGGATGACGAAAATATATGGCTACCTGATTAGATGTCCTTTCGGGCTGGCTCTTGCGAGCCGTCCTGGGGGTACCCTGAGCAATATCCGAATTTCCTTCCTCTGGTTATGAGGGGGTTGGCCCACTTATATCAATCTGGGGCAGAGGCGATCCTCAGAGACTGGAGTTGAGCTTGTTACATTTGTAGGGGGAACTGAGTAATTTTAACTGCCCTCCACTCCCGCTTCACAATTTAATTATTTGCCCAGAAGTTATCTTATCTTCTTGGGGTCCTTGCATCCCGCCCTTTCCCCCCCGACCTTGGGGACCCTTAATGGGGAGGCAGTGCTAGTGATTTACACCTGTCCTACCAGAATAGCTTGAACCCTGCTTTGTAAGCCTGGGTAAGGCATCCTATAAAATTATTGATCTGGCTATGTAACACCCTGAGTTGGTTGAGAAGAAGCCTAAATAATATCTATGAATAGGTAAGAGCCCAACACATAGTGCCATGAGAGGTATTGCATACAAGTAGTGCCTCTGTATCAGGCACAGAGCTCATATCCCTCTACAGAAGCTCTTGGAGGGGGTTTCCTGCAGCGGAGACGTACCACACCCCTCCTCATTTGACCTTACCCTGTTAAAGGAGTGGGTAAAGACAGAAACGACTAGTTTGGATCTTCACTTTTGGAGTGCGTATCTAAATTATAAAAGTTCTACAGTTTATGGCCATGTTGGCCAGTATTTTAAATGTTTGTTTTTTTAGTTATCTTAGTATGTATGAATATGTAATAGGGTTGCCACCTATCCAGTTTTTGACCAGATAATCCGTTTTTTAGGGTCCTTATCCGGTCATCCGGTTTTGGTTACATGAAGTCCGGTTTTTGGGCCATTTTGAATGCTCATATACTCTTAAAACTGATGTATCAAATCATTCACTGTTTTGGCTGCATTACATGTCCAGGTTACAAACAAGTTCTCCTGTCACAGTCATTCAGGCCTGCCTTTGTTTGTAAAACCAGACTGTTTGAGAGGTGTAAAGTATGGCCATTAAGATCATTAGCAGTAAATTAACCTATTATTTTCCACTCTGAATTTTAAGTATGGTCTTTTACTGCTATGACAGGAAACAGTTTTACACCTTTACGTGCTCTCATGTGTTTCTTTTTGTTTGTTCTATAGTATGGTAAGTTTTAAACCCATTTTAATTAATAATCTAACTTTTATTGCTTTTATCACTACATTTGCTCTAATTTTTTGTATTACCTGAACATTTTATGATATTAGCTACACTTTGATAGGTCATTCAGATAAACAGCATGGAATGGTGTTTCTGAAATTGTAGAATGTCTTAGAAATATGAAAAGAAACAGCAGTAGCTGCTGAGGTAAAGGGGAACACAGTGCAGTATTAAGGGTACCACAAGCACTGATAATTAAGTTGTCAAAAATTGATCAAAGAATCAGAATACATGGCTGACTTGGAAAGGAAAATGGGAGAGTGTTTAACAGAGGGCTGAGCAACAAGCTGTGGCTGTGCTTGCCGCATCCAGCAGACCCGAGTTTGATTCCCACAACCTCCATTTAAATACTGTGTGACCCTGAGCAAGTTACTTAACCTTCCTGTACTCCTGGGTCACTACTGTAAAATGGGCTATGTGGCCTATGGGAGATAACCTGGTTGCCAAAGAAAAAAATAACTGAATAAATAAAGCAAATAAATAGCAGTATAAAAATGATTTCTTATCACTAGTAATGTTTATTCCAACATTTCAAATGGCTTTGGAGGAGGAGTGATATACTCGCCCGTCATAAAAGAGGTGGAGCCAGAGGCGGAGATTGGGGTGTGGTTTCGGATCCGGTTTTTACCTCATCCAAAGGTGGTAACCCTAATATGTAAGCTATTACCAGGAAAAGGAGAGGGAGGTCAGAGAAGTGAATTGGGGCATATGTTTTACTTTGCTGTACGGGCTACAGGAGAGAGAGAGAGAGAGATTAGTAGTGAGAATTTCTTATATCCCAAGCTATATAATGGCTAACAAAGGTACAAGGGTTTGCTCTTCCAATGTTAATGACCTCACCAGTCCCATAAAACAGAGTAAGATCTTAAGTCATATAAGGAGGTGCTCAGTAGACTTTTTACTGCTCCAAGAGGTGCATTTGTTGGTAAGGGAGCATGACAAGTTTTTAGGCCTGGGTTTCAGTGCGATGGCAGCCACATCTCGTAAAAAAGGCAGGAGGCGGGATACTGTGGTTTTGGTCTCAAGCAAAACCCAATTTGAGAAAATAGACTCTAAAGTAGATAGGGAGGGACGTTATGCCATGTTAAAGGGTAGATATATGGGGAAAGTGATCACATTGGCATCAGTATATTTTCCCCCTGGGTTCAGTATTTCATGAATATCGGGCCTTTTTAACTATGTTTCAGGAATGGGGAGAGGGGACTTTATTTTGTGGAGGTGATTTTAACTTAACATTTAACCCCCAGTTAGACTCTACCTCTCAGTCTGTAGGGAAAGTCCACCAGACGGCAAAGAAGGTCCATAAGTTACTGTGTGAACTTGGACTAATAGATGTATGGTGCCATCAGCATGGAAGGCAGAGAGACTATACTTTCTTTTCAGCACCCCACAATATGTACTTCCATTTGGACTATTTTTTATTATGTAAAGAGGAAGGACACCGTGTTTCTGACTCATGGGTTGGAGATTTTTTGCACTCTGACCATGCCTCCCTGTTTATGGGAATAGATTTAGGGGAGACCCGTTGTACCTCTTTTTGGCGCCTTAATGTGTCCTTATTGAGGGATAAGAAAGTAAAGGAGGAAATTATAGATACTTACACACACTTTTTGGAACAGAACAGGGGACAGGGTACCTTGGACTCAGTGTTATGGGACTCTGCTAAGGCAGTGCTCTGGGGTAAGTTTATACGGTTGGCCTCCAGAAAGAAAAAGGAAAGGGAAGCCAGGAGAGAGACCCTAACTAAATATATACAAGAGTTAGAGGAATTTCAAAAGCAAAAGATAGAGAAAGAACACTCAAAGCGGCTACAAAAGTGTAAGAAAGACCTTTTCGATTTGCTAGATTATCAAGTGGAGCAAAGACTTCTGTTTTTGCGCCAGAAGTATTATGAAGGCGGCCCATGGTCCTTAAGACTCCTAGCTAGTAGGCTGCGGTTCCAGTGGGTGAGGGCTGCCATTGGGAGCATTTGGCGCCTTCGAAAGTAAAAGATAGTACAGGGGATACTGACGTGGCAGATGCCTTTAAGGAATATTACGCCACGTTGTACATGGAAGATACAAACCCCGATGTAGGACAGATTAATGGCTTTCTGAAGAACCTAAACTTGCCAGGTATCGCTAAGGTGCAGGGGGAGGTTTTAATAGTCCTGATATCTGCAGAAGAAATAAAAATAGAAATAGGGAGATTGAAGATGGGTAAATGCCCAGGTTCTGACGGCTTTCCATCGGAGTTCTGTAAGAACTTTAGAGAACAATTGCAGCCCCTGCTGAGGCCGATGTTTGCAGAAGTGATGGGGGAAGGGGGACAGGTGCCCCTGTCTTGGTCTAGGGCTGTCATATCAATGATACCCGAGCCGGGAAAGGACCCATCTAGATACTAACATACTAATTGACAGCAGATTAGGCCTTACAGTCTATCGAGTCTGCTCGAACCTCAGATCCCTAGTTGGGTGCCGAGGCCCTCCCTTGTGTTCCAGAAACCCCTATCATCCATCCCCACCCCCCTGGGCCAGGCCATCATCTGATACATCCACTTTCTGTGTCTGTCTCACCCTCTCTTGAAGCCCTCCACTGTGGATCTCTGAACCAGCTCGCCAGGCAGTGTATTCCAAGGGTCCACCACCCTCTCAGTGAAAAACCTCCTCCTCTTTTCCTCCCTCACCCTTCCACCTTCAAACCATGCCCTCTGGTGATACCTCCCTGCTTTAGTCTAAAGATCCCCTCCATGTTTGCCCTATTTATTCCCTTGAGGTACTTGAAGACCTCAATCATGTCCCCCCGTCTCTCCTCTCCTCCAACGAAAACAGGCAGAGCTTCTGAAGTCTGTCCTCATACGTCAAATCCCCTAGTCCTCGTATCATCTTAGTTGCCCTCCTCTGTACCCTCTCCAGGAGCTGTATGTCCCTCTTCAAGTGTGGTCTTCAGTACTGTACCCAGTACTCAAGGTGTGGTCTAACCAGTCCATTGTACAGCGGCAGAATCATTTCCCTGCTCCTAGAGGTGATTTCCCCTTACGATGCATCCCAACATCCTGTTTGCCTTGCTAGCCGCTCTCCTGCACTGCCCAGAGTTATTTATACATGCATCCACCATGATCCTTAGGTCTTTTTCCCCATTGAGGCCTCCAGCGCCTCGCCTCCCAGGGTGTACCTGTGTTTAGGGTTTCCCTGCCCAAGATGTAACACCTTGCACTTGGTGATATTGACATTTAATTTCCATGTGTGAGCCCAGCTTTCCAGGGTGTCCAGGTCCCTTTGCAGGGCCAACCTCCCCTCTTCCCCCTCAACTACTGCTCCCATATTGGAGTCATCAGCGAAGAGACTCATTTCACACTCTATACCCTCCCTGATGTCTGATTATGTATGCATTAAACAGGATCGGACCCGGGACCGAGCCCTGCGGTACCCCACTACTGACCTCTCTAGGGTTCAAGAGCTCCCCACCGACCACTACTCTCTGGGTGCATCCAGCTAGCCAGTTTTCAATCCATCTGACCATCAAAGGGCCTACTCCCAACCCCATCAGTTTCTCCACCAGACCATTGTGGGGGACAGAGTCAAACGCCTTGCTGAAGTCCAAGAATAACACATCCACAGGCTTTCCCCTGTCCAGTTCTAATGTTACCCATTTGTAGAACTCCACAAGATTGGATTGACATGATCTACCTGGCACAAACCCATGTTGCCGACTATCCAGTCCTCCCACCTCCTCCAAGTACACCCCCAGTCGTTCCTTTAGTATACGCTCCATTAATTTTCCCACCACCGAGGTCAAACTGATGGATCTATAGTTACCTGGTACTTCCCTCGAGCCCCCTTTATGGATTGGCACCACATGTGCCTCTCGCCAATCCCTAGGTACCCTCCCTGTCCCAAGCGACCTGTTGAAGAGCTCCGCCAGGGGTGCAGCCAGTATGTCTGCCAATTCCCATAGTACTCTCGGATGTATGCCATCCAGCCCAGGAGATTTGTCTTTCTTTAGGGCCTTGAGGGCTATCCACACCTTTCCGGTGGAGATAACATCATCCATCCCCTCCGCCTTACTGGCCTTTTTATCCTTATCCTGATGTCACACCCCTGGGGTACCTCTCCCTACCTCTTGCTCCATCATACTGTCCAATCTCAGTGTTAAACACTGACTATAAAATTTTTGCGGCCATCCTTGCCAAACGCTTATGAGACCTCTTACCTGCCTTGGTACATATAGAGCAGACGGGATTCATACCCGGACGTCAGGCCCAGGATAACTTAAGGAGAACTGCCCATATTATAGATCATATTAATGACCAAAGATGCCCCTCTTTGCTTATGAGTCTTGCTGCCGGAAAGGCTTTTGACAGAGTTTCTTGGTCTTTCATGCACTGTGTCCTTTCCCGCCTTGGGTTCCAGTGGCAGTTCATCGCGACCATTTTTAAGCTGTATGAGTCACCCCAGGCTTATGTTCGGGCAAATGGCCACATGTCAAGTGCCTTTGGTTTAGGGTAGGGCACCAGGCAGGGATGCCTTCTGTCCCCTCTTCTGTTTGCCCTTTATATTGAGCCCTTGGCTCAGAGCATTACGCAGAATCCTGACATTAAGGGACTGGAACTGGAGTGGGAGGTACATAAATTAGCACTGTATGTGGATGATGTACTTTTATATTTAATTGCGCCTCAGGCCTCCTTACCTGCTGTTTCCAAACAGCTTGAAGTTTTTGCTAAACTCTCTGGATACAAGTTCAACAGAAATAAAACTGAGGTCCTTAATCTGTATTACTACCCCGATGAGGAGATTAGCCAGAAATTCCCCATGAAATGGGATTTGTTAGATCTAAAGTATTTGGGAGTTAGAGTGGGGACAGATACATCCTGACTGTGGGAGCAGAATTACCCCCCTGTAATCAAGCAGTTAAAGGAAGACTTTCAGAAATGGGCCTTGCTCCCCTTGTCCCTCTGAGCTAAGGTGATGGCACTCAAGATGAATGCCTTGCCACGGCTCCAATACTTGTTTCACTGTGTGCCGTACATAGTCTCTAGGGCAGATTTAGAATCCTGGCAGAAGTTGTTTTTTAAATATATATGGGGTAAAAGTAGACCTAGAGTCCGAAGGACCCTCCTACACCTCCCAAAGTCAGAGGGAGTGTTGGCATTCCCGAATCTACATGGATATTGGGTGACTGCACAGATGAGGATGGCTTTACTGTGGAACAATCAGGGATTCAACACACATTAGAAAAGGATGGATATTAAGAAGCAAATAAATCCTCCAATTCAGGTGTTGTTGTTTCAGGAAGGTGGGCCCTTAAATGCTGGGGACTTCTCAGGTACTAAAGCAGTGCTGGAGGGATGGAAGAGGGGCACGGCTAAGGGAGTGACTCGTGCACACATATCGAGATATAGATGGTGGGCACTGGATCCAGAGCTTGTTCCTGCCCAATATGACAATTGTTTATTTGCGCAGACTCAAAGAGGGTTCCATTCACCATACCAAGTATTAACAGGCAACATGGTTCTTTCTTTTGAAGCAGTTGCACAGAAATTTGGTCTTACACCAAGGGACCGGCTCAGATATTACCAAATTAAGGACTACCATAACAAACTGATAAATAAACTTTCTTCTGTCACCCAAGCTCTCCCAGATTTCTCCCTTTTTCAAAGACTCTGAGACCCTGGGGGGCTGACCATGCTATCACATTACTCTGTGCTAACTATATCTCTGATCAGGGCCACACAGCCCAATATTTGAAACTTAATTGGGAACAGGACTTGAACATTTCACTGACGGAACATCAATGGCCACTGGTTTGGCGGAGTGTTTGGACCACATCCAGCTCTCCCTCCCTTAGGGATTTTTGTTGGAATCTTAGAGCCCGATACTTCCTTGTACCAGTGCAAGCTGCACACACTAATCATTGAACCTCTGCGACTTGTTGGAGAGGTTGCGTCAAGCCCAGATCCACGTAGGCCCATATCTTCTGGTTTTGCCCCCAACTTACCCCATTCTGGGAGCAGATAACTTACCACTTAGCAAATATTTTTTCAGTCCAAGCAATATTGGGCCCAGAGCATCTAGTCTTGGGTATTATTCCTAAAGAGATATCGGGTAGGGAGACAAAGTATTTATGGCTGATTCAAACAACATGAAGTCTTGCTATATTATGACATATGCAGTATAACCCCAGGTTAGAACTGCTCCAGAGGTGAAAGAGTTAACTTTCCATGCAGGGCATGGAACCTTGAGCGCGAGCTCGGTTGAACACTCTGTCTGTTGTAGCTCAAACTTAAACTGTTAGATTCTTTACTCCGCCTCACTGAACAGTCGCTCCGGAGATTTCTCCTGCTGCTCGGTTCGTTTGTCGGTTAAAAAGTGTAATTCTCGTAAACCGCCAATCGGTCGGTTCAAGCTCTGTCTGTGGTATTGTAAGTAATAGATAGGCTTATGTTTATTTTCTTCTGTGTGGAACTTGTAAACGTCTTTTTCGGTTCGGTTTGAACCGATCAGATTGGTTTTAAATTAACTTTCTAGTCCTTTAGAGTGCGGTTCCCGGTTCTTATCGGTTCTAAAAAAAACGGATTTTATTACGTTTTTTTCCACGACCTGTGACACGGTTGTGAAACCGATAAGAGAGTCTTTGTTTACGGATTGCCACTAACGGCAAGTTTTGGTTAGGCTGGCACTATGTCTGAGAAACCCAAAGAAAACGGACCCACTGGTTTCAGCACTGTGGCCTTTGTGGGAAGCCTTTGCTAGGGCTGACCCACACACCACCTGTGTATATTGTCTGGGGTTTGACCACTCAATGCAGACTGCCAGATTTGTAAGAATTTTCCTGCTGCCAGGGTGGAAAAGAGAGTTGGTAGGCTCAGGGAAAGGGAGGCCAAAAAGTCCGCTGACCCGGATGGCCAGCTCGGTTCGGTTCCAACAGAACCTGAGGGAGTGCCCTCTGACCAGGGCGATACTTCCTCGGGCAAACGAAGAGCCAGCTCTGAGGAGCCGGTTCCAACTAAAAGGGCTAGAAAGTCAGCTAGTGTGGAGCCAAAAGTTCTTTCTCCAACCGCTGAGGAAATGGCTAAAGCTATTCAAATTGTCCAGTCTCTTTCCCCGGTTCCGTCCGAACCGACACCATTAGGGAAGCGCTCGGTTCGGACGGTTCCACAGGTTCAAGATTATGATTTTGAGGATTTTTATGAACCGGAGGAAGGGGAGGAGGGGTATGAGGAGAGTGAATGTGATTTTGAAGGTCTGGATGTGCCCATTGAACCGGACATCTCTCCAGACAGACCTTCAGGGGTCCCCCAGGCTATCTGAGTCCCCTTCTCATTTTATGTTCTATAAGAAAGTTGCTGAAGCTCTCAACTCCCTGTTGAGGAAGCTGTTGATGACCAAGAAGAGCCTGATTATGTAGAAATGATGGATATTCCAGAGTCTAGGAGACTGTCTATTCCTTGTACAAATCCTTTAGGAAACAGACAGTAAACATTCTAAACTCCTCACTCTATCCTTCCTGTTGATAAAGGATGGACAAGAGGTATACATTATCAGGCTCTGATACGGAGTTCTCTCTCAGCAGTGCAGCCATGTGGGGGTAGTGCAGGCTGCAGCCTGTGACAAGGCTAATATTCCTCTAGCCTCTCACCCTCCTGAAAAGGATTCCAGGAGGATGGATGCCATGGCAAAGAAACAGTACATGGCAGCATCTTTAGGACTCAGACAAGCAAATTATATGGCTTATGCAGCGAGGTACCAGAAATCCAGATGGGATACTGTGCTGGCCCTAGCAAAACAGGCCCCTGACCAGCTTGCCAGGGAGCTGGAACAGGTGGCTGCGGATGGTATTGAGGCATCCAAGGTGCAATTTCATGCTGCAGTGGACTCTAATGATGTTTCATCAAGAGTCATGGCTACATCTGTGTCTCTTCGCAGAATGGCCTTGCTCAGATGTACTGCCCTGTCAGAGGATACTCAGTCTAAGGCTATGGATTTTCCTGTTGTGGGAAATTCTCTAGACAGAGAATTATATGAAGAAAATGGATGAGTATAGGACCACCTATAGGAGTGCACAGGCCAAAGAAAGACAAGCCACTCCTCAAAGGCAGCATGTTAGGGGCAGGGGCAGGCCTTTTCATAGGCCTTTTTACCAAGCCCAGGCCTCCTCTTCTGCTTATGCCCAGAGGGGGTTCTTTAGAGGAAGAGGCAGAAGGGGTTCTAGTAAGCCTGCTAAAACCCCTCAACCCAAAGCCCCTGCAAAACAGGCTCCCTGATGGGGTGGCCAGGGCTGATTCTCCACTACCAGTAGGGGGCAGGCTGGCTTCCTTTGTCCAGGACTGGAAGTCTTTAACATCAGACAAGTGGGTCCTGGAAGTAGTAAGCCAGGGACTGGTTCTCAGCTTCTAAAAATTTCCGAAGATGAGAGCCAGGTCCTTTCCACCTGCAAATCCATCAGAGGCACTTGCCCTGGAAACAGAAGTTTCTTCCTCCTGGCTCTCAGAGCTGTGGAAAGGGTCCACCCACACCAGAGCAAAGGGTTGTACTCCAGGTACTTCCTTACCCCAAAAAAGACGGGAGAATGGCGGCCCATCCTGGATCTCAGGTATCTAAACAAGCACCTTTTTAAACCAAAGTTCAAAATGGTGACTCTGGGAATTATTTTACCCTCTCTAAGGCCAGGGGACTGGCTAGCCTCTCTGGACCTCAAGGATGCCTACTTCCATGCTCTCATTAGGAGCTCCCATTGAAAGTACCTCAGATTCGAACTGCCCTCAGGCCATTACCAGTTCAGAGCAATGCCCTTCGGCCTCACCTCGGCCCCGAGGGTGTTCACAAAATGCCTGGCAGTAGCAGTTGCTCACTTAAGAAGGCAAAAGATTGCCATCTTTCCTTATCTGGACGACTGGCTCATTGTAGGCCAGTCTCCAGACCAAGTCAAACTACACCTACAAGTAACTCAGCAGCTGCTTACATCTCTAGGTTTCCTTCTCAATCTTCCAAAGTCAGTTCTGGAGCCTGTCCAGCTTCTCACCTTCATAGGTGCAGAACTGAACACAAAAGAAGCCAGAGCCTTCCTCCCTCTGGAAAGAGCAAGGACTTTGGTCTCTCTGGCCTCTTCTTTCACCCTGCAGGTCTCTCGACCAGCAAGGCATTTTCTACAGCTCCTGGGGCACATGGCTGCTTCTACAGCAGTAGTGCAGGGAGCAAGATTTCAGATGAGGGACATCCAGTTCCATTTGAGAGCCTTTTGGTCTCAAAAGACAGATCCTCTAACCAAATTGATCCCAGTGACTCGAACCCTGATCCAGGCCCTTCAGTGGTGGCAGGACCAGAGCAATCTGAGACAGGGGGTTCCCTTCACTCCCCAGTCTCACTCCTTGACCCTTACTACAGATGCATCCTCTTGGGGTGGGGAGCTCACATGGGCGACCTTACTACCCAGGGGTTGTGGTCCCCTCAGGAATCTCTGCTCCACATCAATTTGTTGGAACTCAGAGCAGTTTTTCTAGCACTCCAGGTTTTTTCCACATCTGTTCAGAACAAGGTTGTTCAGGTCAGAACAGACAATACCACTACAATGTGGTACATCAACAAGTAAGGGGGCACTCGGTCTACGGCCTTGTGCACCGAAGCAATGAAGTTGTGGTCTCTGGCTTATTCTCTGAACGCCTCCCTTACGGCAGTTCACCTCCCAGGCAAGGACAATGTCCTAGCGGATGCTCTCAGCAGGATTTCCCAGGGCCATCACGAATGGGCACTGGATCCCCTAGTACTGGAGGTAGTATTTGCCAGATGGGGCACCCCGCAGATAGATCTCTTTGCAGCCCCAGACAATCACCAACTTCCCTTTTTGCTGCAGGCCCCAGTGTTGGGCTCAGTCCTCTGGATGCCTTTCTCACTCAGTTGGGAAGGAAGTTTCTATGCTTTCCCCTTCCTCTTCTCTTCAAGGTGCTAGTCAAATCAGATCTCAACCCTGCAAGATGATCCTGATTGCTCCAGATTGGGCCAGGCAGTCCTGGTACCCCTCCTCATGTCCTTAGCAGTCCACCTTCCCTGGGTCTTCCCAGGAATCACAACCTGTTAACCTGTGCCCAGGGAGAGTTTGGTATCCGAACCTCAAATCTCTCAATCTCAAGGCATGGCTCTTGAAGAGTTAGAGTTTGCTGACCTACACCTTTCCCAAGGTGTATTGATATCTTGAAGGCCTCTAGGAAGCCTTCCACCAGGGCTACTTATAATTCAAAATGGAAAAAGATTTTCCATATGGTGTGCTGTAAGCATATTTCCCAGAATCTGCTGCGTGCCACGATCCTGGATTATTTGGTGCATTTGAATTCTTGGGCTGAGACCAGCTACCCTAAAAGTGCACTTGCCAGCCGTTTCTGTCTTCTTATCAGCACATAAGCCTTCTTCTTTTCAGCTCACCCTGTGTTCTCCAAGTTTTTAAAGGGTTGCTTCACACCAACCCTCCGTTCAGGGACCCTGCCCCTGCTTGGGATCTTAATATTTGCATTGCCCAGCTTATGCAACCCCCTTTTGAGCCATTGTCTTCAGCAGAGCTTAAGTACTTGACTTGAAAAACTGTGTTTCTGGTAGCCATCACCTCTGCCAGGTGCATAAGTGAGCTGCAAGCATTGTCAGTGGAGCCTGATTTTATCTCCTTTCACAGAGATATGGTGGTCCTCAGGACTAACAGAAAGTTTTTGCCTAAGGTGGTTTCAGACTTCCACCTTAATCAATCCATGTCTCTTCCTGTGTACTTCACTGACTACTCCTCCTCTGGCGTGAGGAGATTGCACAGTTTAGATGTCAAAAGAGCCCTTAGTTACTATATAGAACGTACCAAGGGTCACAGGTTTGAATCCCTCCAATTGGTAAACCTGCCACTAAAAGATCCATTGCCAGGTGGATTGTCTCTTGCATCCAATTTTGCTATGAAAAACTGGGTAAGATTCCTCCCTCAGGCCTGAGGGCTCACTCTACCAGAGGTACAGCTGGGTCCCTGGCTGCTGCCAGGGACATCCCTATCCTAGAGATATGTCAAGCAACTACCTGGAAAACAGTTCACACTTTTACCAAGCATTAGTCCCTGGATATGCAGGCTAGGAGTGATGCTCGATTTGGCACAGCTGTGCTTCAGAGCCTATTTCCTAAGTAGGTTCTGTCCCTCCTCCATGGAGGTACTGCTGTGTAATCTGCATATGTCATAATATAGCAAGACTTCATGTTGTTTTGAAGAAAAAATTACTCACCTTAGTAATGTTGTTTCTTCTAATGGAGTCTTGCTATATTATGACCTCCCCCCCCAGCCTGCCCCTCTCAGAACCTCTATTTTTGGGATGTGGGTGGGCAGTGCAATGTTGGCACTTCATAGATGCCCACTTTAATTTCACCCCTTCTTAGGGTGCTTAGCTGTTATGCTTTATTTTTTCTTTCTTGAATCCCCTGACTTGAGTCTTTGTTTTGGGATCAAGAACAAAAATGTGTTTTTGTAGTTAGTAGCCAGTAGGCTAGTGTAGGTTTACGGCTTCCACACAGAACCTTAGTGAGTTTTTGCGCGTAAAGATCTGACAGTTTAAGTTTGAGCTACAACAGACAGAGTGTTCAACCGAGCTCGCACTCAAAGTTCCATGCCCTGCATGGAAAGTTAACTCTTTTACCTCCGGAGCAGTTCTAACTTGGGGTTATACTGCATATGTCATAATATAGCAAGACTCCATTAGAAGAAACAACATTACTAAGGTGAGTAATTTTTTCTTATGGTACCTGCAGCTCTTAAATCAATAACCAGAAAATGGCTACAGGTGCCCCCTCCCAATCTCTTTGAATGGTCCTCAATAATAGAAACCATACACCGTATGTAAAAAATAACCTTTAACCTTAGACAGCAACCCCAGCTTTACCAAAATAGGTGGACTAGGTGGCTTTTATATGAGCCCCTTCAGCACACTGATTAGAAAACCCTTAGACTAGGGTACAGTTGTCCTTTCTTTAGTGCCCTAGCCCCATACAACTATATGTATCGAAATTAATTAGTTTCTGACTTGGGGAATTTTAATCATGCTGTTGCTGACTCTCTTCTAGTCTAATCAGCATAGCCTAGAAAAGTATGAAATTGCACTCTGAACCTTAATGTTGATTTTTTGTTTTGTTTTTTTTTCTGTTAAAAATCCTGGTATAATAGTACAATAGTTGATGATTAGCTTTAATGCTGTTAACTTAGTGATACATTCATGTACCCAGTTTGCTGAGGTTAAAGTTTTATTGCTGTGTATTTCAGTTTCAGTGGACATGGTTAAGTGGATATTGAAATGTTACATTCTGTCTGTTTCTTATACGCTGCATAACATGGAAACTACAATAAAGCAAGTATAAAAAAAATATATATATATTTCTCTGGCCAGGGCACCCCAGACCTTCCTTGTGGGAATGCTTGTTGTACGCCATAAATGAGTTATGACCTTGTGAGCTACGAGTAACAGAGTAGTAACCTGCCTGTAGGCCATCCGATCAACCCTGACCCCCTCTGGTGGTGTAAAAGTCAGGATATATGCAGAAGTGAATAATTCCGCACAATCATAGATGGCTGTTCTCTCCTGAATTTCCTGGGCCAGAAACCTGGGCCAAGTGTACACCCTGGGGGGGGATGCTACAAGTCTCGATGGCTGAGAGGGACCTGGGGGTGGTGGTGGATGTCAAGATGAACAACTCTGAGACTTGTAGGAGGGCAGCAGCCAAGGCCAACAGGATGCTGGGATGAATTGCTAGGGGGATCACCTCCAGAAGGAGGGAAGTGATACTCCCTCTGTATAACTGCTTGGTGAGGCCGCACCTTGAGTACTGCATGCAGTTTTGGAGGCCACATTTAAAGAGGGACATTAAACTCCTGGAGAGGGTCCAGAAGAGGGCAACCAAAATGATTTGGGGCTTGGGGGACAGGACCTATGAGGAGAAGCTCGAAGAGCTAAATATGTACACATTGGAAGAGAGAAGGGACCGGGGGGACATAATAGAGGTCTTCAGGTACATGAAGAGGGTAAATAGGGGAGGAACAGTCAGGGTGCTTCAAAGGAATTAGGAGGGGGCCACTAGAGGGCATGGGTGGAAGCTGGAGGGGGGAAGATTCAAGGGTGAAAGGAGGAGGTGCTACTTCACTGAGAGGGTGGAGCCATGGAATGCGCTGCCTAGGGGGCTGGTGGAGGCAGAGATGGTGGAGGGGTTCAAGAGGGGGTGGGACAGGTACAGGGGAAGGGTTCTGGAAGCAAAATCCAATGCAGCAAGAATATCCGGAACTGGGAAGGGAGAAGCCAGAGAAGGTGAGGGGGGCAGCAAGGTCAGCACCCAGGGTGGGAGCTGACCAAACGAGCAGACACGAAAGACCGTTAGGCCTATTCTGCTGGCATTTTAGTAAGTTAGTATGAATCACCTCCCGCCAATAAGGAGCCAGAAGCCCACATTATGTGCGTATGACCTGCCTGCATACTCCCACACTCCCTCCAGCACCTTTCCATTTCCTCTCCCGATTACTTAGCCACCACTACTGGGGTGCAAAAAAAATGGTTCCGAAATTTCCATGCATATTCCTTCAAGTACAGAGAGGGAGAGACTTTATATGTTGGAAGAGCTGAACTTAGCCATCTATGAGCTGAAATATCATTTTGCAGTTCCTGAGACCACTTCCTTCTGATTGAGTCGGAGGAGTCCACCTGTTTCTCCCTCAGAGCTTTATATGTATTCCTAATAAGATGCCCAGTGGACTCCCCAGTAATATGTGACTACACTAGGGAGATTAATAAAGATGGCTTCTCTGCTATAGTGGCCAACACCCCCTCAAAGGGTTGTATATATGATTTTAATTGTAAATAATTATAAAAGCTCCATTGGGGAAGACCATAAGAGGTCTGCAGCGATATAAATGGGGTGGATACCAGTAGGGCCCACTAATCGCAAACTGAGCTGCTGCCATTTAAGAAATGTCTGATCCATTCGATTGGGCGAAAACTTAAGGTCATGAGCTAATGCTCTTAAATGAAGTACCTCAGTTTTTGTCAGATGTTTGAGTAACTTTGAGCCAGTGACGGAATGGTTCCTGCGTATGTAGAGGAAATTTGTTTAGTGGAACACATCGTGGAGGGTTACCAAACAAGCAACCTGTTAGGTCAGACAAATCATTTATGATACGCTCTATCAGCTTCCAGTGGGCATTATACTAAGGGTTAAGCCAACATAAGAGGGTTTGTAGTTGGGAGGCAATGGCATATAGCTGAAAATTAGGCAAGTTGAGGCCTTCTTTATCACATGGTAACTGAAGAATAGCGCATCTTACCCTGGGGGATCGTCTCCTCCTGATAAAGCGGGATATCTGTCTATCCCATACTTAAAAATAACATTTTTCAGGAAGTACAGGAAGCATCTGTAAAAATAAATAAAATGCG
This sequence comes from Neoceratodus forsteri, assembly GCA_016271365.2. Lineage (NCBI taxonomy): Eukaryota > Metazoa > Chordata > Ceratodontiformes > Ceratodontidae > Neoceratodus > Neoceratodus forsteri. Next base: position 198,883,711 of record CM028132.1, on the reverse strand, counting down.
TGGTAATATAATATATTTTGTTGAATGGCTTCTGTTCTTCTGACTAAACCTAAAGAGAGTTGGAACCACCTCGAAAGATTCTCAGTCAGTTCGGTTAATGGTTCATAGTTAAGGAGGTCTGTGAGTTATCAGGTTTTTAGTTAGTTTAATACTTAAATATTGCATCACCAATTTGTGCCATTTGAAATGATAAGCATTTTTTAAGTGCAGCAGGGGTTTATAGAAATAAAGAAAAACTAGCGTGTTTTTTGACCATTCACCTTATAACCTGCGAAACTTCCATATATAGTATCTTTAGTTGTTCCCCATAACACAGGGATAGACTGTCCAGTGAAACCAAGGTGAGCAGAATATCATCTGCAAGTAATGAAATCTTGTGGGAGCGACCCCCATAGGAATGCCTTCTGTATTGGGATGTGCTCATATGGTTTCTGCTAAGGGCTCGAGGTAAAGGGCAAAAAGCAGGGGAGACAGGGGTCATCCCTGCCTGGTCCCTCGAGAAAGTGTAAAGGGGTCAGACAGGGCGCTGTTTAATTTCATATAAGCCTTGGGGGGAATGATAACTATTTTGCAGTTGCGTGATAAGTTCTTTTGGGAAGCCAAAGTGTGACAGGGTCACCCATAAAAAGGCCAGGCGACCCTATCAGAGGCCTTCTCTGCATCCAGCCCCAAAAGGACTAAAGGAATTTTTCTGGTTGTGGCATAATCTATCAGTAGAAAAGTACGACAAACTGCATCATGTGCCTGCTGGCCTCTAATAAAGCCGACCTGGTCAGGGCCTGTAAGGAATGGTAGCAAGTTTTCCAACCTGTGGGCCAGTATCGTCATATATCATTTATTATCATAATTAAGCATCAATATTGGTCGATACGAGGCCAGATATCTAACATCCTTCTGGGGCTTGGGGATAGCCGCTATCATGGCACACATCCACGAAGGGGGAGGAGAGCCACCCCCTTGAACACCATGGAAGGTCACTATTAGAGGGGGAAGGAGCAAATCTTTGAACTGATTATAGAATTCAAACGGATATCCATCTGGGCCTGGCGCCTTAAGAGTTTTTGCCTTGCTAAGAACCATATCCACCTCTCCCCATGTGATTGGGGCTAGGAGTGACTTTGCCTGTTCAGCAGTTATTTTAGGGAGAGAAAGTTTCTGCAAATACGTTTCTGTCTGCTCCTAAGGTGGTGTATGTTCTGTAGTATACAGGTGCTGATAAAACTCTGCTAATACCATTCTAATAGCTTGGGGCTGTGTAAACAGATTACCAGTTTACTGGATCAAACATGCTGGTTATGTAGGCTCTTCCTTTGTGTTTTCTAAGCCTTCTTGCCAGATTCCTAGCTCTCCTAGGACCTCCTTTGTGGTACGTGTGTTTTTATTAAAATAACTGCTGTTCAATTTTCTGAGAAAAACATTTTAGCAGCTTTTGTTTGGTTAGTTGTATCTGGTTTTGTACTGTTTGATCCCCCTGGGCAAAGAAGGACTGCAATGTCTGCAGTTCATCCTGTAATTTCTTAAAGCAACTACCTCCGTCTTTTTTCTTTCTAGTTGAATATTTAATTATTTCACCCCGGACCACCATTTTCACAGTGTGCCACATTATGGATGGGGAGACCACTGATTGAGAATTCTCAGAGAGAGAGAATCCGGGGAACTGCCTCCTGAATCATCTGTTTAAAATCACAATCTCGCAAGTGTATTAGATTCAGATGCCAGTGAGAGGCCCTCTCCTCCCTCCCAAGGACCAACCTCATATATACCAGGGCATGGTCCGAAAGGAAAGTCATGCCATGCCACACAGGGTTTCCAGATGCTCAGCCGTAGTAAATAAATAATCGATCTGAGAGGCAACATCTGCATGAGTGGTCATATGGGTGAAGCCCACTGGCTGCTAGAAAGCAGTGCCTCCAAGTATCTGTGATGCCCAAGGAAGACAGTGTGTGTTGTAGATATTTCTGCAAGGGATTAGTCTGATGTATGAGGGGTTTAGAGATGTCTAGGGTGGGATTGAAAGTGCCATTTAAGTCTCCCCCCATTATCAGTGCCCCTGCAGAACAGTTAACAACTGGGAAAAGGATTATTAGGATCATGGATTTGTTGTTCATCCACACTTCTTGGCATGTCCCTTTCCCTTAAAGGATCGCCGGAAGGTCTTCAGGCTGGCTCCTCCCACCCACCCTGGTAGTATAACCCTTGGCTCCGCCCCATGATGCCAGATCTTCCTTTCCATTGGAAGATTCAGGTTGCCTCCTTTGTGCTTCCACATTTTGTAGGCCCTGGCTTCAAAACCTTAGGTTATTCCGAAAATTCATCTAGTTTGCATTAGCGATCGCAACTGCTTCTCTTCGATTATGGAAGACAAGTCTTCCCCTGTATTTTGCTGATGTTCATGCGGCCAGAAGATGTTGCACACTGATCCCCACACCATATGCGTCTATTGCTTGGGTGTCGACCATGACACCTCGAAGTGCGATTTTTGTCTTGCATTTCACCCTAACGTACTCGACGACTGTCTCGCACGCCTGAAGTTGGAGAGGCTGGAAAAATGAAATCCTCCGGTGAAATCAACGGAGGCTTGGTGGGCGGTTTCCGCGGCCGCGGGATCCGTTGAGCAGTTGGAGCGTATGCAAGCCTTCGAGGAAGCGGCTCGCATCGCGGAATCTTCCTCTCTGAGCTTCTTTGTTCCACTCAACCTGGGCTCCACTTTCTCGGGTTCTTTCCGAGAGTTGTGCCAGTCTTCCCCAACTAAGGGAGAGAGTCCTGCAGGCATGTACTCCTCTCAGTCCTGTAATCGGGAAAAGGACCCAGGATCATCTTCGTCTCAGCAAAGACATTCTTCGGATTGAGAGAGCTCTCTGTCCCAGGAACCGGCAGTCTCCACCTCGGTCGAAATTGCCTCTTCAGCTGCTGGTTTCTCGGATTTGCCATCTGGCCAGTCGAACGAAGTGTCAACCGACAAGGTTGAAAATATCCTCAATCTGAATGACACCTTGTCGGCGACTCCGGTCCACGACTCTCTCACTCAGACTCCAGTCCTTGCTTTCCCCGACAAGGAGACTCAGCCCACTGGGAATCCGATTGAGGAAGTGGTCCCTGACCCTGGGAAATCGCCAGTCCTGCCGGTGTCTCCCGAGTGACCAAATCTGCCTAGATCGACAGGCCGAGGTAGAGCCACAAGTGCTCGAAAAAGAGGAGACTCAATCGGTCGTCCTCGTCCTCCTCGGATGAGGAGAGGCTCCGGAGGAAACTCCATCAGCGCTATAAGGACCTCATGTGGCAACAGCTGATTTTGACCATTCACAAGCCGACCACGACTTCTACCCCGGCCATTACTTGGCTTTTGCCTCCCAGGCTGAAGCGGACTCCTTCGCAACCAATTAAGTCAGTTCCCCTGCCCGCTGAGCCGGCGAAACCTCCAGTTCAGCCTAAATCGGTCTTTCCACTGCTTGTGGTGGAACCACCAGCCAAGCAGCCTGTGGGAGGGGCTCCTTCTAAGGAAGCTAGACCAGACACCGGGCTTTCCCGGCATCTTTTGGTCACCGTCACCCCGGACTGCTCTCAGCAAGTCGAAGGTGACCTGGGCGGTCAAGCGTTGTATCCGGATTCGGATGAGACTGGCCTACATGCTCACCCTGGGGATGATGAATTGACTGATGGGATAGAGATGGAGGAAGGTCCTTTGTCCTTTCTGGCATTCTTCGCTTCATCTCTTGAGTCTACAGGGATGCCCCTGGAGCCTATCCAGAAAAAGGCGGAGTACCCTCTCATGGACATCCTCAAGAGAGGGGATACCCAGACGGAGGCCTTTCCTGTGGCCAAGGCCATAGTTGGCCCGGCCTTAGAACTTTGGCAGCGCCCTGCCTCTTGTCCAGCTCCATCTGCCCGCATGGCCCACAGGTATGCGATGCCCATGGGGTCCCTTGCGGTGTTCACAGAGCACCCTTTGGCCAAGAGCCTGGTGACCACCTCTGTGTTCAGGTGTACTGGCAGTTCTGCTGACACTGATCGACCTCCTGAGAAGGAATCCAAAAACTTGGATTATTCAGCTCAGAAGGTCTATGCAGCTTCGTCTTTAGGCCTCCGTCAGGCAAGTTCGTCCATTGTCATGGCACACTTCTGACATGCCCTCTTGGGGTCTTTGGATAAAGTCCTTCCACATCTCCAGATGGACATGCAGACCATGGTCAAGCAAGTCCGGGACCAGGGCCAGGCTGTTGCCAAACAGCAGCTCCAGACAGCCCTGGACATTGGGGGCTCTTGTGCTTGCTCATTGGCAGCCGCAGTTGCCTCTCGCCGGAGGGCTTGGCTGAGACTCTCCTTTTTCCCAGCAGATACTCAGCACAAACTAGCTGATGTGCCTTTCCTGGGTGCCAATCTCTTCGGCCCAGGTGTGGCCAATCACCTTCAGTGTACTGAGCAGTCCAGTACCACCTTGGACGCCACTTCTGCTTAAGGTTCTTTGAGTAAGAAGAAGCAGCAGCAGAAGAAGAAGCCTTTTTGGCACTCTTCCCCTGCAGCTCAGCAACCCTCCTTTCAAGAAGGGCAGCAGCAGCAGGCTCAAGCTTGGCGCCCCGGCCCTATCCTGGGCCCTCCCAGGTCCGTAAAGGAGGCTGAGGTTCGGGTTCTGGATCCTCCTCCAAGCCTGCTCAGTGATGGGGCGGGGCTGCCTCCCCCTCTCCCATCACACCAGCTCTGGGTCCTCCCATAGGGGGCCGGCTCCGCCACTTCCGTTCCGCCTGGTCTGTTGTCAGCATGGACAGGTGGGTCTTGGAGGTGGTCAGTCAGGGGCTGCCTCTAGAATTCGAGCAGTACCCTCCAGGCCGAGCCCCCGTCCTGCAGGAGGAAACAGTATTCACCCATACTCAGTCGGCTCTTCGAGACGACATCACTCAGCTCTTCCTCAAGGAGGCAGTAGCTCCAGTGGCAGATTCTCCAGCACACCCCAGGCTTGTCTCCAGGTACTTCCTGGTGCACAAGCAGACGGGGAGCTGGCATGCCATTCTAGATCTGCACAACCTGAATCAGTATCTCAGGTCATGCACCTTTCGGATGGTCACTCTGTCCCAGATCATACCATCCTTGGAGCGAAACGTGGTTCTGTTCAGTGGATCTGCAGGATGCATTCTTTTACATCCCAATCTGTCCCCATCTCATTGGCGGTTCCGCCACTTCAGAGCTGAAGGGACCGTATTCGAGTTCCGAGCCATGCCGTTTGGCCTGTCATTGGCCCCACAGGTCTTCACCAAATGCATCACAGTGGTGGCAGCCCATCTCAGGTATCAGAGGGTCAGAATTTACCCCTATCTCGATGATTGGCTCTTAGCAGGTCTCACCCAGCAGGAGGTGGAGAGGTCCAGGGATCTGGCCCTCCAGACCTGCTCCCAACTCGGCCTCTTGATCAACGAGGCCAAGTCAAAACTCATGCCTTCCCAGGTGATGTGTTTCATCGGGGCAGAGCTCGACTCTCGTCAAGCCAGAGCTTGGCTCCCAGTGGACAGGGCAGAGGTTCTCTCCTTCTTTGCCCGATCATTTCTGGTAGGGCAATTGCGCCCTGCCCAGGACTTTCTGCACCTTCTTGGTTACATAGTGGCATGCACCTCTATGGTCCTTTGGGCTCAGTGGCACATCCGCCCCCTTCAGTGGGAATTGGCCGTCCAGTGGACTCAGCGCCACAGTCATTTTGACCAGCTGATCACTGTAACCCAGAAGATGTGGGATGATCTCTAATGGTGGACTGCCCCAGACTGGTTGCAGAAAGGGGTCCTGTTTGTCCGCCCTGAGCCGACGGCCTTCCTCACGACCGATGCCTCTCTCATGGGCTGGGGAGCCCACATGGGGGAAAAAAGGGACCATGGGTTCTGGATCCCCAAGGAGTCCCGATACCACATCAACCTGTTGGAGCTCAGAACAGTCAGACTGGCACCATCAGCTTTCGCTCCTCAGCTCCGGGGTCAAGTGGTTCAAGTCCAGATGGACAATACCACGACTATGTACTACCTCAACAAACAGGGCAGCATGCATTCCCGTCTGCTTTGCAGGGAGGCGCTCTGCATCTGGACCCTCATCAGCCATCTGGAGGCAGATCTCCTAGCTATTCATGTGGCAGGAGCCTCAAACCACCTGGTGAACGCTCTCAGCCACTAAGGCGAGACATCCCACAAGTGGTCTCTCCATCCAGTGGTAGCTTACAGCCTGTTCTCCCACTGGGGCAAACCAATAGTGGGCCTGTTTGCCTCCAGGGACAACACCAAGCTGAGGCTGTTTCATGCCTGCCCCCCACAGCAGGGCTCGCTGCAGGAGGATGCCTTCTCGAGGCCATGGACCCCAGACCTCTTCTGTGCCTTCCCTCCATTTCCCTTGATCCACAGGGTGCTCCTCAAAGTGAGGAGGGACAAGGCGAAGGTGATTCTGGTAACCCCAGACTGGCTGCTCCAGTTCTGGTATCCAGATCTCCTCAGCCTCAACTGCAGGCCCCCGGAGCAGCTTCCAGCACGCCCAGACCTAATGTCTCTCAACCAGGGGAAGGCATACCATCTGGAACTTCAGTCCCTGCACCTCACAGCCTGGTACCTAAGCGGCTAGAGTTCCAGGCTTTGGGTCTTTCCAAGGATGTCCTCACCGTGGTGGAGGCATCCAGAAAGGAATCGACCAGAAAATGTTATGCCTTCAAATGGAAAAGGTTTTCCATTTGGTGTCAGGGCAAGGGCCTGGACCCTCTGTCCTGTCCAGTGGCTAACATTCTCGACTACCTTTGGTCTCTCTCTCTCTCTCTCTCTCTCCAAAGGGGGTTTTCGGTCATCGACCCTTAGGGTGCACCTGGCAGCCATCTCCGCTTACTGGGCGCGGGCTAGTCAGCCGATGTTGGCAGAGGAGATGGTGGTCGGGTGCTTTTTCAAAGGTCTGGATCACATATCCCCTCCGGTGCGTGAACCTCCATCTCCGTGCGATCTACTGCTGGTACTGGCAAAGCTCATGGTCAAGCCATTCGAACCAATGCACAAGTGTGTGTGATCACACTTGTCATGGAAGACAGCCTTCCTGATGGCTATCACGTCTGCCAGAAGGACAGGGGAGCTCCAGGTGCTCTCGGTGGACTCCCCTTCTCTGGTCTTCCACAGGGACAAGGTTGTCCTATGCCCCCACCTGAAATTCCTTCCGAAGGTGATGTCAGAGTTTCACCTTAACCAGGTGTTAACTCTGCCAGTATACTACCCTAATTACACCTTGGAGTCCGAATTTAGGCTCCATACCTTGGACCTGAGACAAGCCCTCTCCTATTATAAGGAGAGGATGGCGGAAATTCGGGGAGAGGTTCGCCAGCTGTTTGTCATCTATGCTGAAGCCGCTTCTGGCAGACCTGCAGCAAATGGACTATTGTAAGGTGGATTATATCTTGCATTAGTCTGTGCTACGAGTTGGCAGGCATGGAACCTCCCAAAGGGATAAGAGCTCATTCTACCCACCATACCGCTGCATCGGTGGTTGCTTCCAGGGACATCCCTATCCAGGAAATTTGTCAGGCTGCTACCTGGAAGTCAGCAAACACCTTCACTACCCATTACCACACTGACCTTGAGTCACGCTGGGATGCTGGTTTTGGGGCCTCAGTTCTCCAATCTCTTTTCCCCAAGTTAGTATGAGTGGGGGTGTGCGCCTTGCCTCCCTACTCCCAGAGAACTGCTAGGAGTCTGCCAAGAAGTGTGGATGCACAACATATCCTAGAAAAACAGGTTACTCACCTGTAACAGTAGTTCTAGGAGTGGTATATGTTGTTCATCCACACAGACCCACCCGACCTCCCCAGCTGCGGACGCACAAAACCTGGCTTCCAGCAGGCTAAGATGTGGCGTCATGGGGCAGAGCTGAGGGTTATACCACCAAGGTGGGTGGAGAAACCAGCTTGTAGACCTTCTGGCGATCCTTAAAGTGAAAGGGACATGCCAAGAAGTGTGGATGAACAACATATACCACTCCTAGAACTACTGTTACAGCTGAGTAACCTGTTTTTTTGTGCCACCTGCTTCGAGGACCCCAGTGGTAAATACACTGAGGCCAGTGTTACCCTCAGGTATAGATAGTACCCGTGGCAATAGCAAACCTACTCTCGGGGTCCACCGCTTGATCTGATAACTCAAAGGGAGTCCCCCTGGGAATTAAAACAGCCACCCCCCCACCTGATTTATGTGCTGAAACTGCCACCGGTTGAAAACCAAATGATTGCAATTTAGCATGCTCCTCAGGAGACAAATGGGTTTCCTGCAGGAAAATAATCTCCGTTTTTTCCCTCCATAGAAACTGAATAAGTTGAGACCTCTTAATGGGATTATGAATCTCATTAATATTCAGGGACATTATTAAAGACTGCTCAGCCATTAGAAATGTTAAAAAAAAAAAAAAAAAAAAAACACCCTAAGCTGGCAGTGACCCCTCTCTGCATTAAGGAAAACTCCACCTTAATTAAGTAAGACACAGTTATACAAATAATAGAAAACAATATAAATTCTGAATGAAATTCCCCTGAGTGCATTACCAACAAAAGCCAATTTTCAATAGGCTTTTGAATAAAATGTAGAAAATATTGTACATGATATAACCTATTAACAGGATTCCAAATATATGACCTATAGCAGGTCTGAAAGAAAAAGCAAGTGTTAACATTAAACTTGCCGGCCCAGTGGAGCTGAGGGTTGAGGCGTGGATGCCACACCTTGCGTCATGCCGGCGACCTGGGTTCAGGAACGGCCCCGGGTGGCTGGGGGTCGGCAGGGAAGGGAAGAGATTGAGCGTCCAGAGGACTGCTCTCTCTTCCCGGGGAGGGCTAGTGTTGCGGTTCGCTCAGTGAGCGCACTCTGGCGGAGGCTGGGGTGGGCCGAATGTGGCGTCGCAAGGTGTATACTGAGGGGTAGAGCCGCGGCGTGCGTTGCCGGGCTCCACAGGGGGACGTAGCGTAAGAAAAATGGAAAAAAAACCTCGCCTCTGATAGATGAAAGCACCTCCCTCACTGTCCACACTCCCAATCACAGGCTCGGTCTTCAGGTTATCCCCCTCCTCTCCAGACCGGTGTCTGAACACTAGAAGAAAGAGCACCCTGGGTGGGGGTGGCCCTTCCCCGGAGGGTAGACCCGGGGGATGCCCGGTGCTGGAGAGGAGCCTGTATCTCCCGAGCCACGTGGGGAAGTACAGACGGTGATCCAGGAGGTTGCAGGAGAGAGTTCAGAGGTGAGTGGAGCACAAATAGAGTTCGAAAAAAAAACTCTTTAAACTTGAACAAAGTCCAGCTGTAAGAACTACGGCCAGAAGGGGTCCAAACATACCCGAGGTTGGACAGTGGAGTCGAACCCCACAAGAACTTAGAAAATAAACATGACTCCCAAGGTTGGGAGGGAATCCAATGCCCTCTTATGTGGGAGTAGGTCTGCTCTCCCAGAGGGGATAAATCACAGTCGAGCTATGGGCCCCAAGCACCTCTGTGTACCCATGGTCATGTGATGCAATGGGCTCCAGGGCAAAAGAAGCGCCACCAAATGTAAGAAAAAATATAGCAACAGTCCCTTCATCCTAAGCTACACTAGCCTTATTTGTCAACCTACAGGGGCTGGCAGCCATTAGTCTAATTTCCTACTAGATAGGTGCTAATCGTAATTGTACCTTGGATCTGACAACTGCACAAATATAATCATTAGTAGAGTCAGACATTATGTCATTGTTTCATCGTTTTGGGGGGGGGGTGGGCTTCTAAAGGTGAAAGTGGGGAGCTGCCCATGCGATGTAGGTGTACCATATAGCTGTGGCCAGTCTCTGTCCATAGTGTGTTCCTTCCTGGGTTGGCCAGCAAATGCTGTTGTTTCTCCGTTCAACAGTGCTACACAACACTTGCAAGCACTCTCTTGCAGGGGGAGCAAAAGGTCAACAAAAATTAAACCCTTGCACTCTGCTACCACCTAAACAAAAACCCTGGAGACCTGAAAATTAAGCATAAGCTCACCCCTGCCCTCATACAATACTCAGAATCCTCCCCAAAATACAGCTTCAGATGAAACGGAACAAATGGAGCACACTTTGTAGCGGCAACAAAGTGAAGTGAAAAAATAAAAAGCTTATTCCTTTCTGTGTGCCCTGCCTGCTCTAACAAAGATCAATCTTCCCCCTGACCCTCACTGTTACCCCCTTACCCCGCTGTTTACCAGAGTCCAGAGCATTCCAAGGTGCAGTGATTTTAAAGAGGTTTCCCCGGAGTTGGCAAAATGTGTCCACAGTCCACACTAATCACTTTATTACCAGTTCTGCAGGATTAAATCTGGAGATGCCACTTGAAATTTCTTTAGAGGGGATTTGATATCTTGCAGAGTGGCTAGTCCTTGACGCTTACAGGTTGGATAGCTCCTCACTCCGAAGATGAGAGCAACTTGGTAACGGAATCATGATTCCTTTTGCATTCAGACCTTTGATTGCCATTTCGGGTGTGTCGAAGGTCTGGGGCCCCTCAGCAAAAACACAGTGAGTCGAGCTGGGTAGGGGGTGAAGAAATGCTGTTGTTGCTGTTTCAAAATGTGTAATATTGGGGCATAAGCTCATCGTTTAGTGGAGACTGCAGGAGAATAATCATTATTAAAGTATATTCTTCTGCCTTTGTATTTGATCTCTTTCAGTCTCCAAGCTCGGGCCAAAATCTTTTGTTTCACTGCATAATTAAGTACCCGAAACACTGTGGAACAGGGTCACTGGTCTTTATGCTGGGGCTTTGGGGCTAAGGGCTCTATGTGCCCTTTCAATGTCTAACACAAACTCCAGACCCAGCTGTAAGGTTTCCCGTAAATGTGAATCAATGAAGGTACTCATATCACTGCCCTCTTCTGCCTCCGGAAAAACAATGGATGTGAATATTATTCCGGTGAGATCTGTTCTCCAGATCTTCACACTTACCCAAAAGCTCTCTCTGCTTCTTCAGCAGATTAACCACTAAATGCTCCAGCCTGTCCATCCGATAGTCCAGGTCTATATGATTTATCTCCAGCTCAGTAACTTTTTGGCTGAGTTTATTAAGCTCTGTTGTTAGTTTGGTACGGAAAGTTTGCACTTTGTTTCTGAATTCCTGCAATCCCAACAGGATGGTTGCATTACTCAGCTGCAGGCCTAGTTGTAGTTGAGACTTCGCCACGTTACTGGTACTCATTGGAGCTGTCTGCATGTCGACACCCCTGACAGTGATGGGAACAATGCCGACAGTCGGCATTGTTCCCAACAGGATTAAGTGTTTTTCTGCGGGGGCACACCATGGTGTGATTCTCACAACCTCCACTTACTAATATACTAACATACGAAAAAGCCAGCAGAATAGGCCATATGGTCTGTCTTGTCTGTTCGAAAGACAGCAACCTAATGGCTGCCCGCTTCACCACACACCCCTGCCCCCAAGAGTGTCTTCTCTAGATTCAGTTTCCCCTTGAACCTATCCCACCCTTTCTTGAAGCCCTCCACTGTGTGTCCACCACCCTCTCAGTGAAAAAAATGCCTCCTACGTTCCCCCTCCCAGCTTCCACCCATGGCCCTGGTCACTCCCCCCAGCCTAAACAACTCCTGGTTCCAGCCTAACTATTCCCTTTACATACTTGAAAAGCTCTATCATGTCTTCCCTATCCCTCCTCTCCTCAAGTGAGTAAAGCCCAAGCTCTTCCCCTCTCTCCTCATAAGGCTTCCCCTCCATGCCCCGAATCATCCTGGTCACTCTACTCTGGACCCTCTCCAGCAGCGCTATGTCCTTCTTCAGATGAGGTCTCCAGAACTGTACACAATACTCAAGCTGCGGCCTGACCAAGGCATTATATAGAGGGAGGATCACTTCCCTGCTTCTGGATGTAATTCCCCTGGCTATGCAACCCAATATCCTGTTTGCCTTGGCTGCAATTTTTCTACAATTTTCAGACTTATTCATTTTACCGTCTATACCACCCCTAAATTCCTTTCTCCCAATGTTGCTTGCAATGTGCCCCCGGTGTATACATGGCCCGGTGATTGACCCCCAAATGAAGTACCTTACATTTCCCGGCATTAAATTTCAGTTCCTATCTCCTTGACCACCCCTCCAGGGTATCCAGATCCCCCTAGACTGTCTCCCTTGCTTCCTCGCTATCCACCAGTGCTCCCAATTTTGAATAATCTGTGAAGAGACTCAACCTATTCCTAACCCCACTCCCTATATCCGAGACGTAGGCATTGAACAAAAGTGGCCCCAATACTGAACCTTGAGGGACTCCACTGATTACCTTCCTGGGGGAGGATATTATCCCACCCACTATTACCCTCTGTAAATGTCCCGAAAGCCAAGTTTCAACCCAGTTTAGCTTCTGTCCACCCACCCCCATCTCCCCAATTTTTGCTATCAGTCCATTATGAGGTACTGAATCAAACGCCTTACTGAAATCTAGATATAGGACATCCACAGGCCTATGTCTATCCAAGGCCCCCATCACCCAGTCATAAAACTCTACAAGGTTGGTCTGGCACGATCTCCCCGGGACAAAGCCATGCTGTTTATCTTCCTGGTGCCCTAACCTTTCCAACTGCCTCCCAAGCCTCTCCTTGATAAAGCCCTCCATTACTTTGCCCACTACAGACGTTAGACTGACTGGCCTATAGTTCTCCTTCTCCTCCCTAGACCCCCACTTATGTATAGGCACTACATAAGCCACCCCCCAGTCCTGTGGCACCCATCCGGTCTGCAGAGAGATGTTAAAGAGTGCAGCCAGTGGGGCTGCCAGCACATCCGCCAGTTCCTTCATAATCCTTGGATGTATTCCATCCGGCCCCGGCGCCTTATCAGTTTTCAGATTCCGAAGGGCCTCCCTCACCCTATCCACTGTGATTTCTCCTTCCCCCCATCCACTCCCTCATGCAACCTTCCTACACCTTCTTGGTCTGGTCTAGCCTCTGCCCTAGTCTCATGCCATCCTATGGTCTCAGACTGAGACTGACCTCTCACTTTTACTGACTCCTCATCTCTCCCATCAGGCTGTAGGGATCCCTTGTTACCCACTGCAAATATTGAGACAAAGTACTGTTTAGCACCTCTGCCTGTTCCCCTGCTTCCTAAGCCCATCCCCCCACAATCTTAATCCTGTTGATCTGTGTTCTCTCTTTTCTCTTCTCTCTTATGTATCTATAGTATCCTTCCCCCCAACCCCGGATATCCCTAGCTGGGGTTTTTGCATCCCTGCCTTAGCGCCCCTCACCACTCTGGTGACCTTCCTGGCCAATAGTTCATACCCCCCTCGTTCCTTATCCCCCTAGAACATTTGAAACGTACCTAGGCAGCATTTTTATCCCTCACCGCCTCCTGCACCTCCCTGGTCCACCAACATGGCTTGCTGGTTATACCATGCTTACACCTTATTTTTGTACGGGACCTAGTAGCTTCCTGTACCCCTTCTTTAATGGTCTTCCACATTTTTCCAGCATCCATATCCGGTCCAACCTCTCCCTTAGAATCCCACCCATGCCCATAAAGTCTGCTCCCCTGAAATCAACCACTACTGTATGAGTGCGATTCCCCCAAATACAACAGGAACCAAACTGTGACATGATCTTCACCCGCCAGTGGACTGCACACCTCCAGTCCCCTAATTTGTTCACTGTCTGCTAGCACAACATCCAATATCCACCCCTCTCTATTTCTTGCATACTGTGTGACTCTGAGCAAGTCACTTAACCGCACAGTACTCCCAGGTCACCCCTGAAAACAGGCACTTGTGCCTAGTGGGCCTTACCTGGTTACCAAAGACTTTAAAAAAAAAAAAAAAAAAACTGACTCTGAGTCAGAGTTGGTTTGGGATGGGGGTGCAACAATGCAAATTGCTCCGTTGGCAGACAGCAGACCACCACAGTGAAAGATCTCGACCTGGAAAGATTTGTCACTGTGGTGGTATTTCACTGTAAAAGTGTTGATGTCCTGATGTGACACCTCCAGTGCAGAAGATTCTTGGTTTTGGAGTCTGTTTAAGCCCAAGTTAATGTTCAGAGCTGCATGCCTCCTGGTGACGTCACCAGAAGTCACGTCAGAAATTGTATTAAACCATACATTTGCATCAGGGTTGGATTTAAATTCAGGCAGGCTGTTGTAAAACACATCCAAAGGGGGACTGCCATGTCGATGCAGCAGTAGTGCACTGCACTACCACGCAGACAGTCCTGGTTCAGGAGTGAGCCTGGTATCCCCACTGTCTGGTGGCACATTTGTTTGTGCTGCCAGCACAGCACATCCTGGCCACTGGAGAGAGGCATCGCTTCCTACTCCAGCAGCACCACCGCAGTTAGCCATGGAGCTCAGCCTGCTCCACAGAGATGCTGCAGATCTTAAGCATTGACCATTTTGCCAGTGGAAGGTTTAAGGGGTGTGAACAATGAGGGAAGACTTGAAAAGGCTTGAAAAGTGGTCCAGGATATGGCAGTTGAGGTACAGTGCTAAGAAATGTAAAGTAGTGCACATCGGTCAAAAGCCTGACAATGCAATACCTAATTGGGAGTGACGGCAGTAGAGAGTATGGCTGAGAACAGATTTCTGGGAGTGATAATATAGGAAAGCCTGAAAACTATAGCACAATGCATGGGAGCAGTGGTCAGGCTAGGGTGCATAGGGATGGGGATCAGTAGTAGAAGTAGGAAGATGATACTGCTCCTTTACAGTTCCCTGGTTCGTCCCTACCTGGAATTCTGTGTGATACTGGACTTCACAACTGCAGAAGGACTGATGGTGTAGAAGCAGTGCAGAGGACGGCAACCAGAGTTATCCAGGGGATTGGGGAAAAAGCATATAAGGAGAGGATGACAGATCTTAACATGTGTATACCTTGGAGACAAGGAGGGAGAAGGGATAGCGTTGAAATGTACAAATATCTCGATTGGATTAACAAGGTGAACTATAGCAAACCTTTCCTTCTAGGTGCAAACCCAAGCAGAAGGGGGAATCCACTGAAGCTGTCTGGGGGGGTAGGTTCAGGAGCGATGTCTGCAAGTACTCTTTCACAGGTAGAGTGTTGGGCAGGTGGAACAGACTGCTGGAAGAGAAGGTTTGTGCCAAAAAGTGAGTGGAATAAAACATGAATGGAACAGGCCCAGGGCCCTAGTAAGAGACCTACTGTTTGGCTGATTCATAAACCACCTGCCTGATGCGTACCAGTCTGCGAATGTACTTCTTTGTGCAGATGATGCAGTTATCTATTCTAGTCCAGGAACCTTATCCTTTGCAGCCTTACCTCCATCCTCCAGGGTAATTTTGAGGCCCTTGAAAAATGCTTCTCCCAAAACAAACTGGTTCTAAGTCACAAAAAAGTAAGACGATGCTCTTCACAAGCCCACAAATAAAGAAAAGTATACCCCCCTTATCATTCGCAACCAGGGACATATACTTGAATAGGTGGAAACCTTTAAATACCTCAGGGTGATCCTGGACGATACCTTATCTTTTGGTCCCCATGTTGACCACCATGTGCCCACAGTAAACAGAAGATTGTGACCTTTGTACCGTAACTGGGTCAACCTCACTGCTGATGCTAGACACCTCATAGTGGCAAGCTCATTACTGTTACTAGTTGACTATTGTCTCCCTGTCTACGCAACTGCCTGCGACTCAGTTCTCAACAGAATAAATATGATCTGTAATAAGGCTTGTTGCTTTGTGCTTGGGTCTGACGAGCAAATCCACAGCTGTACCCTGTACACCCAAGCAGTTTGGTTACCCCTACCTCACAGAATTAAGTTACATACATATCTGCTAGCCAGGAAAGCGCTACTGTGCCTACCCCGGCCCTGACTCACTGCTTCCACCCCGTCGCCAATCTCTACAACACCAGGAGCATGGCTTGGAAAGCCCTTGAACTGCCTTTCCACCGTACTCCATCTGGGCAAGCATTCATTTGCAGTTGGGGCCACTGGCTGGTTAAATGTGTTGCCCCGATAACTTGCTCAGTCTTCCTAAGTTTGACCAGTTTAAGAAAGCACTATGTGCAGCCTAGTAGTTCAATGCAACTGTAACTGCTAATCACCCTAACTAATGTCCCTCTAGTGCAGTCTTTGAACTGTGTCAGACTCTGGCCTCTGAGGCCATATACCATTTTATGCTTGTCCTACACTGATTCTGTTTACCTGCCTTATTGTAAAATTGTATGCAGTTGATTACAGCCTATTTGTTTGTACTTGTATGACTATATTTGTACTTGTTTGCCTTCATTCCACTGGAACTTGCTGTTTATATTTATGTTTTGTAGTCTATGTTATTGATGCGGAACCTTTGTAAAAGAGCCCTTGTGCTTGAAGGCATTCTCTGAAAACTTGGATAAAGAGCAGGAGATGGTGAAATGGGGAGGGAAGGGGGTGTATGGGCATTAGGGTTATCACACAAGTACGTAGGGTTAGGCAGACTCAGTAGGCAAGTGGGCCTTTTTCTCCCATCACAGTCTATGCTTCTGTGGAGGCAGGGAAAAAATGGGAGTAAAATCTTGATGACTGGTTGATGTCAAATCACACTGTACTCTTGTACCCTGCGCTGCTCAATCTTCAGTCGGTGGTGAGGCTGGGATGTTTGGGGGGGGGGGGGGAGTCGAAGATTCATCAAAGAAGGGGGACAAAACAAAAAACAAACTTCAAAAATTACTGTTTGCTGCTATTTTTTATGAAGGCATTTATCCCCTTCCCCAGCTCCAAACAGAGGTGGAAGGGGGGTCTCCCACTTCGAGGTAACCTCCCATTGTCAGCATTGGTCGACATGGGAGCTGAAAGTGCCGGGGGAGGGTGCAGTCATAGGCTCAGAGGTGTTATTTTCTCTTCTGTCACCTTACTGAGCCTCCGTCTTGCCCAAGGTGCAGCATGATTGCCTCACGGTGAGTACTGTGGCAATTATTAGCTCCTGTGGATGGAGACCAGCTCCTGGACCTACCACAGTACTTGCTATTGACATGGGGTGTGGCACCAGCCTTCCCTTGTCAGGGAAACACTGCTGTGGACAGTACTCCCTGGTGACTTATACCAGTCTGGTTTCTAGCACTCGCTGCCCAGCCTGGGTCTCTTGCTTGGTGGCACGACACATTACCGCCATTGGGGGACACCTGTAGGCTGTCATTATAAGGAAGCAGTCATGCAGTCATTGAAAGTTCCAGCAATCATGTGAATGCAACTGGTTGGCCCCTTCATTCGTGTGCAGTCTCATGCATTTTGGGTGACATCTCCACTGCAGATAGTGCTCTATACTCGGGGAAGTAAAAAAAAAAAAAGGAGTAACATGGGGAGAATGGAAAGACAGAAATAGGAAAGTGAAAGGCTGAAAACCCAAAGGAAAAAGATAATGAAAAAAACCATGCAATGACAGAAGGGTAAAAGGCACAAAGCAACAAAAACTAAAAATGGAACATGCTTGAAGTTAGAAGATACTAGACAACTGAGACGTAAATGAACAAAGAACATAAAGAAGGGGACCAAAAATGAAAAGAATGGAAAAAGTTAGTGGGTATGAAGGAATTATGGCAGAGTGGGCAGATAAGTACCTCCTGCTAGCCAGCTATGGGAGTATCATTGTCATCTGTTTTAGAAGTCACATGATGGGTCTCCAGACCAGAGGTTATTTATGGCAGCTGAGGGAAAGAAAAAGAGATGAGTGCCATACTACATAAAGAGGTGGAAAAAAACTCCACCCGGCCCTGCTAAAACCTAAAATCTTGAATTACTGCCACAGGCTTTAGTACCAAACTGCTGCAGACGCCCTTCACCAGCTTAGTGGCAGTAGAAAGGGAATGTAGGGCAGCCAAATAAAAAATACACTAATGACTGCCATCGTAGCGTATGAATATGTAATGTGGTGAGCTTCTTTCTGTTTGTGGATGTAACCTTTAATTCTGTGCTAGGTTTATTGGTAGAGATTTTGTTTGTTTTTAATCTGATAGTCACAGAAGCATTTTTTTATAAATTGCTCTTTATGTATTTTAGATTATCGCCCCCTCAGCACAACAAAAATGCACTCATTAGAAACTTACGGTATATTGTTCAACTAGTGTTTTTCTTTTCTTTTTTTTATGGTAGATCTGTTCATTTTGAAAGCAAATGCATCAATAAAGAAAACAGAATATTGAAACAAGAAACATACTGATTATTACAGTTAAAGGCAAGAATAAAAAACTGTATACATCTAGGGTTAAATATGTTATATCTGAGCAGATGGGACCATTCAGAAAACCATCTCTCTCTGCCTTAAACTAGTTAACTCTGTGCTATGTTGGTTTTTATGGGTGTGTATAAGTAGGTGAATTGATGGTAGCCTCTTGCCAGGGACCAAAGGAGACTTGTGACTCAAGCTTTCTCTGTTTGATAACTATTTTTAAAATGAAAAAAAAAAACTGGTTAGTTGGCAGTTTAATTGACCTCACATGTAATGTATTTTTTAGCTTCCCAAAGAACCCTTTTAAGTAAAGTATATCCAGCGGAGAAGGCTGTGAACATGAAGAAAAAACTTTTCATACATACTGTAGTTCTAGGTTTGGGCTGTAATCTGCCACCCTTCAAATATGTGTCTTCCCCCTCTGCTCCTGCTTGTGCCATAATACTCAGTGGCATTAGAAGGATTCTAGAAGTGGAGGGGCACATGCCCCCATCAGTGACTTCAGCCAAAAAGGGGGGGTCTGGAGGGAATCGGCCCCTGTAAGAAATTTTGAAGAATCTGGTGCCAAATGATGCATTTTAGAAGCACTTACTATGAAATGTGCAGCAAGACGAGCATAGGGATTTTGTGTAGATGAAACCCTGAAATTCCCAGCAGGCAGGTCACCTGAAGTAGAGAAGCCAGAACATATTTGGTTTACTGCCTTTGTCTGAGAACCAAGTGCACACAAACACAAGCAGAAAAAGATTAACAACTTCCCTTCAAACAACATGAAGTCTTGCTGTATTCTGACATAATGCAGTTAGCTCCAGCACTAGAACTGCCCTGGAGAGGAAAGTGTTAATTCTGTGCAGAAGCATAGAATGTTGAGCTCGAGCTCAATTTTCAAACCTCTATCTGTGGTACTTCCCAGTGTAACTGTCAGATTCTTTACTCCGCCTAACAGTGAAGTCGCTCTGGAGATTTCCTCTGCTCGGTTTGGTAAAAGTAAAAGCATTCGGTTTTAAACCATATATCTTTGTTATTTTCAGATTTCCAGCCTCTGTCTATGGTACAGGTAGTGTGTAGATAGGTAGTGACTGTTTTTTATTTCTAAGAAAGTTTGGAAATTGTTCTTTTCCTTAGTTTCTTTCCGGTTGGTCCGGTTTGGAACCAACCTTGTTACATCTTCTGTTTTAATTTTTACTAATTTCTGGGATTAGAGTGGTGTTTCTGTACCAATCAGTTTCAGAAGAACTGGTGATTTTTCTGGTTCTTTGTCAAAACCCGTGACGTGGTTTGTAACCGATCGGTGTTTCATTACCTGGCTTAAAAACTGCTATAGGGTAATCTGGTGGGTTAGCCATGTCTGAGAAACCCAAGAAGAAAACCGGTCCCACTGAGTTTCAACACTGTACTGAGTGTGGGGAGGCCTTTGCAATGGCTGACCTCCACCTCATCTGTGTTTATTGTCTGGCATTTGACCACCTCAAGTCAGACTGCCAAATCTGTAAAAACGTTCCTAAATTCACTCTAGAAAAAAGATAGAGTAGGCTGAAGGAAAGGGAAGCTGAGAAGTCCGTAGATCCGGATGGCCAGCCCGGTTCAGTTGCGGCCGAACTTGAGGAGGTGCCTACTGACCTAGGCGATACCTCTCGGCCAAAAGGAGAACTGACCCTGAGGGGCCAGTTCCGCCAAAAAGGAAACGCAAGTCTGCCGGTTCAGATCCAGTACTGCATTCTCCAACCACGGACGAAATAGCCAAAGTGATTAGTATTGTTCAATCGCTTCACCCAGTTCCGTCCGAACCCATACCGGCAGTTAGGTTGGATCTGTCTCCTTCGGATTATGATCCAGATGCTTTCTATGAGGAGTGGGAGGAAGATGAAGACTGTCCCAATGATGAAGATGACAATGTTGACCAGAGGGGTCTGGATGTGCCCATTGAACCGGACATCTCCCCAGACAGGCCCTCTAATGTCTCCCCTCCCAGGCTTTCTGAGTCCCCTTCACACTTCTTGTTCTACAAGAAGGTGACTGAAACCCTTCAGTTCCCCTTGGTTGAAGCTGTTGAGGAGGAAGAAGAGCCTGATTTTGTGGAAATGATGGACATCCCAGAGTCCAAAATGTTGTCTGTCCCTCTTCGTAAGTCCTTGGGGAAACAGAAACAAAATATTTTACAGACTCCTAATTCATTACCTCCTGTGGACAAAAGAATGGACAGAAGGTATATGTTATCAGGCTCGGGTACGGAGTTCCTTTATAATCATAGCAGCCATGTTGGGGTAGTGCAGGCTGCAGCCTGTGACAGGGCTACCATTACTTTGGCTTCACACCCACCCCCGGACAAGGACTCCAGGAAAGTTGATGCCATGGCCAAAAAACAATATTTGTCATCCTCTTTGGGACTCAGGTAGGCAAACTACATGGCCTACACAGCCAGGTACCAGAAGTCTAGATAAGATACTATTCTGGAACTGGATAAATGGGCCTCCCCCAGCTAGCCAAAGAGCTGGAGGAGGTGGCTGTGGATGGAACTGAGGCATCTAAAGTACAATTTCACACTACTGTGGACTCCAGTGATGTGGCATCAAGAGTCATGGCTACATCTGTGTCTCTCAGAAGGCATGCTTGGCTCAGATGTACTAACCTTTCACAGGATACCCAGACTAAGGCTATGGATTTTCCTGTAGTGGGTAACTCTCTGTTTGGGGAGCAGACAGAGGCTTACATGAAGAAAATAGATGAATACAGGACCACTTACAGGAGTGCACAGGCCAAGGAAAGGCAAGCCACTCCACAAAAGCAGCAATCTAAGGGCAGGGGCAGGCCCTTTCACAGGCCTTTTTACCAAGCCCAGGCTTCCTCTCCCTTCCCACAGAGGGTTTTTTTCAGAGGGAGGGGCAGGATGGGGATGAGCAGGACTGCTCCCTCCTCCCAGTCTAAGGCTCCTGCCAAGCAGACACCCTGATGTGTCAGCCGGGTCGACTCCCCAGTGCCAGTAGGAGGCAGGCTGGCCTACTGCTTTCAGGCCTGGAAGTCTGTGACCTCAGACAAGTGGGTCCTGGAAGTAGCAAGCCAGGGACTGGCCCTCAGCTTCAAAAAGTTCCCAAAAAGAGGGCCTTTTCCACCTGTATTAGTCTCAGAAACCCTTACCCTAGAGGCAGAGGTTTCCTCTCTTCTAGCTCTCAGAACTGTAGAGAAGGTTCCTACTTAGCACAGGGGAAAAGGACTGTACTCCAGGTACTTCCTTACCCCAAAGAAAACAGGGGAGTGGTGACCCATTCTAGACCTAAGGTATTTGAACAAACACATTTCAAAACCCAAATTCAAAATGGTAACTCTGGGAATAATCCTTCCTTCTCTAAGGCCAGGAGATTGACTAGCATCCCTAGACCTCAAGGGTGCCTACTTCCATATCCTTATCAGGTGCTCCCTCAGAAAATACCTCCGGTTCAAGTTGCCTTCAGGCCATTACCAATTCAGGGCCATGCCATTCGGCCTAACATCAGCTCCAAGGGTGTTCACAAAGTGCCTTGCAGTAGTGGTGGCTTACCTCAGAAGACAGGGTATCACCATTTTCCCATATCTGGAGGACTGGCTGATTTAGGTCAGTCATCACACCAGGTCAGGTCAGCTCTGCAAACCACCCAGGACTTGCTCAGTTCCCTGGGGTTTCTTCTCAATCCTCCAAAGTCTGTCCTTGAACCAGTACAGCTTCTTACTTTCATAGGAATAGAACTGGACACTACCCAAGCAAAAGCTTTCCTTCCTGTGGCAAGGGTGAAGGCCCTAGTAGATCTTGCTTCATCTTTTCGACCTCGGGTATCTCGTCCAGCAAGACAGTTCCTCCAACTCCTGGGTCACATGGCAGTTTCCACTGCAGTGGTACAGGGAGCAAGATTTTTGATGAGGGACATTCAGTTCCACCTAAGGTATTTTTGGTCACAGAAAAATAATTCCCTCACCAAACTGATTCCATTGACTCAGACTTTGGTCCAAGCTCTCCAGTGGTGGCTGGACCAGGACAACCTCAGACAAGGAGTCCCATTTCTTCCTCAGTCCCCCTCAGTAGTTCTCTCCTTGATATCAACCTCCTGGAACTCAGGGCAGTGTTCCTAGCCCTTCAGTGCTTCTCAGATTCAGTCAAGGGCAAGGTGGCCCAAATCAGAACAGACAACACGACCACAATGTGGTACACCAACAAGCAGGGAGGCACTCGGTCCACGGCCCTGTGCACAGAAGCCATGAAAATGTGGTCTCTGGCCTATTCTTTTCAGACTTCCCTAGTAGCAGTTCACCTTCCAGGGAAGGACAACGTACTGGCAGATGCTCTGAGCAGAATCTCCCAGGGACATCACAAATGGTCACTGGACCCTCTCATACTGTAGGTCATCTTTTCCAGGTGGGGCACTCCAGAGATGGATCTCTTTGCAGCCCCAGACAATCATCAGCTCCCTCTGTTCTGTTGCAGACCTTCACTCCTGGGGACTGTGCCCCAGGATGCTCTTATCTTGGATTGGAAGGGCAGGTTCCTCTATGCCTTCCCTCTGCTGTTCAGAGTCCTGATCAAAATTAGAACTCAACTCTGCACAGTGATACTAGTGGCTCCAGATTGGGCCAGACTGCCTTGGTATCCTCTGCTGCTGTCCTTGACAGTGTCACATCCCCTATCTCTTCCCAGGAGATACAATCTTCTGTCCTCCTCCCAGGGGAGGATCTGGTATCCCAATCTCCAGTCTCTCAACCTCAAGGCCTGGCTCTTGAAGAGTTAGAATACGCGGGCCTGCATCTTTCTCAGGGAGTTCTGGATATTTTGAAGGTTTCTAGGAAACCGTCTACTAGACAAATGTATAACTCCAAATGGAAGAGGTTTAGCATTTGGTGTTCTCAGAAGGGTATTGTGCCTGATTCTGCAGGCATCTCCACAGCCTTAGATTATCTGGTTCACCTCAATGGTCTAGGCCTTAGGCCTGCAACCCTGAAGGTTCACCTGGCAACTGTTTCTGCATTTCTTTCAGCAGGGAAGGGCTCTTCCTTGGCTTCTCATCATGTTTTCAGTAAGTTTTTCAAAGGACTGGTTCATATTAACCCTCCCTTTAGAGAACCGACTCCTGCTTAGAATCTGAATGCCCGCATTGCTCAGCTTATGCAGCCCCCCTTTGAACTTATGGCTTAGGCCGAGTTGAAGTACTTGACCTGGAAAACTGTGTTCCTGGTAGCTGTTACTTCTGCCAGGTGGATTAGTGAATTACAGGCCTTGTCAGTAGAACCTGACTTCATATCCTTCCATAAGGATAAAGTGGTCCTAAGAACCAATAGGAGGTTCTTGCCCAAAGTGGTATCAGATTTTCATCTGAACCAATCCATGTCTCTCCCTGTGTTTTTCACTGACCATTCTTTTTCAGGGGAAAGAAGGTTACACTGTTTGGATGTTAAAAGAGCTCTTAGCTACTGCATAGAGCACACTAAGGCCCTGTCCACACTACGCCTCTGTAACGTTACAGAGTGTCCAAACCATTACCGCCAATGGTTTGCATTTACACCTGTAACGTTACAGAAGGCGTTTTCGTAACCGTTGTTGAAACCACATATGAGGTGGTTTCAGCAACGGTTATGAAACCGGTCCTGCCTTTGTAACATTACCGGCGGTAGTGTGGACTGACGGTAATGGTCCCCTGCAGGGCCCGTAGCGCAGCACGAGCTGCATTGTGGGATTGGGTGCCGCGGTAACGGTCACCCGGTTCCCGAGGTGTGGACTGGTGGTACCGGTCTCTTACCGGTCACTGCTGCAGTGTGGACACACTGTACCGCTCCCCGGCTGTAACAGTTTCTGTCTGTTATGGGGTCTGAGCAGTGTAGTGTGGATGGGGTCTAAGGCACACAGAAATGACAGTCTTCAGTTGTTTCTCACTTATGGTGAGGTGGGGAAAGATAAGCCTGCTACTAAAAGAACTATTACCAGGTGGATTGTCTCTTGCATACAATTCCGCTATGACAAATTGGGTAAAACACCCCCTTTAGGCCTGAGGGCTCACTCGACTAGGGTTACAGCTGCTACTCTGGCTGCGGCCAGAGATATATCCTTGTTAGAGATCTGTAAAGCAGCCACCTGGAAAACAGTACATAACCAAGCATTACTCTCTGGATATCCAGGCTAGGAGTAATGCTAGGTTTGGCACAGCAGTACTGCAGATCCTGTTCTCAAAGTAGGTTCTGCATTCCCTTCTCCATAAGGAACTGCTTGGTAGTCTGCATTATGTCAGAATACAGCAAGACTTCATGTTGTTTGAAGAAAAAATTACCATAGTAATGTTGTTTCTTCTAATGGAATCTTGCTTTATTCTGACCTTCCCCCCGCCTCCCCTCTCAGAGCTTAGTTTTTGGGAAGTGGGCTGGCAGGTACAGTGTTGCACCTCAGGGGTGTAGCTTGTACCCCCCCTCTTTAGGGTGGGTTAGCTGTTTTATGGGTTCTTTTTTCTAGTGTTATACATATGTTTAGTATTGTTACTACCTTTTCTTCTTGGGTTCTCGACTTGAGTCTTTTGGGCCCAAATTGTTGCCTTCTGGCTTACATATTGAACAATTTCCATAGTTTTGTACTCAGCTGCTCATAAGAATCTGATGGTTACACTGGGAAGTACCACAGACAGAGGTTTGAAAACCGAGCTCAAGCTCAACGTTCTATGCTTCTGCAAAGAGTTAACTCTTTCCTCTTTGGGGCAGTTCAAGTGATGGGGCTAACTGCATTATGTCAGAATACGGCAAGACTTCATTAGAAGAAACAGCATTACTATGGTGAGTAATTTTTTATTCCCCCCCTCCAAGACTGCGGGCAATCAGGTAATTGCTGACAGTGGTGGGCAAACAACAAACCCTGCCTATTTATTTTTTTCCTGGGGCTATATCCTAAGGCTGCAAGCATTCAGCAACCATGTAATTAGTGAAGTTAGGCAGCATGGGTTCACAGCGGGGAAGGTCATGTCAGACGAATCTAATAGATTTCTTTGACTGGGTGACCAAAGTAGTAGACCAGGGAGGGGCTGTGGACATGGCCTACCTAGACTTTAGCAAAGCATTTGACACAGTCCCACACAAAAGATTAATAGTCAAATTAACCAGCCTGGGAGTGGGACCCAGGGTAGTAGCCTGGGTAAAACATTGGCTGGACAACAGGACACAGAAGGTAATTGTAAATGGAGTCCATTCTGAAGAAAGGAGGGTTACTAGTGGGGTACCGCAGGGTTCAGATTGGGTCCAGTCCTTTTAATGTCTTCATCAGTGACATTGCAGAAGGACTGGAAGGAAAGTATGCCTTTTTGCAGATGACACAAAATCTGCAACAGGGTTGATACACAAGGAGGCGTGGAAAGGATGAAAAAGGACTTGGCAAGGTTGGAGGAATGGTCAGAAGTATGGCAGCTAGGACTCAATGCAAAGAAGTGCAAAATAATGCACCTGGGAAATAAGAACCCAGGGGAAGAATACACAATGGGTGGGGAGGTAGTAACAACAACAAAAAAGGAAAGGGACCTGGGGGTAATCATATCAGATGACCTTAAGGTTAGCAAGCAATGTGAGAAGGCAGTAGGGAGGGCTGGGGGTATACTGGGATGTATAGGGAGAGGCATCAGCAGCAGAAAACAGGAAGTTGTTATCCTTCTGTACAGACAGTTGGTGAGACCCCATCTGGAGTACTGTGTCCAGTTCTGGAGACCCCATCTCTGCAAGGACATACAGGATAGAGGCAGTCCAGAGGAGGGCAACTAAAATGGTGCAGGGTCTGCAAGAGAAGCCGTATGAGGAGAGACTAAAGGAGCTTAATATGTATACCCTTGAGGAAAGAAGGAAGGGGGGGACATGATAGAAACTTTAAGTACCTCAGTGGAATCAACAAAGTCCAAGAGGTAGCATTTTTCAGAAGAAGAGACTTGCAAGAACAAGGGACACAATTTAAAGATAGAAGGAGGGCGTGTCTAGGGGCAATGTGAGGGAAGTATTATTTCACAGAGAGGGTAGTGGATGCATGGAACAGCCTTCCTGAGGAGGTTGTGGGTTCTAAAACTGTGGGAGAATTCAAGAATGCATGGGACAGACATAAGGCAATTGTTGTGGGGGGGTAGGAAGAAATAGGCTGTTGGTTAACTAGGATCTGCGGCCTATCCTGTAGGTAGGGAAATGGGCAGACTAGATGGGCCTAGCGGTCCTTATCTGCCGTCAAAGTCTATGTTTCTATGTAGGCAAGGAATTTAAAGAAAACAAAATACACTGCATCAGGGCAGACTGCTCAGCTTCTGCTGCTGTTTTACTCAGTTCATGAGTCTGTCAGTGTATCTCTAACCCCCGCCCCCGTGCTCCTCCTCAATTATTCAGATTTTTTTTTTTATTTGCATTTTTGGGGTTCAGATCTCATCATCTCACTCTTCTTACAAACACACTGCAGGGCAGGCTGTCCAACTACCAGTCTGTCTCTGTGTCTGTTTCCTCTTCCCTCCCAGTTCCTTCTCTCTTAGTTATAGTCTTTCTTTTTTTTTGGGGGGATATCTTAACTGTGGCTTGTCAGATAATGCAGCAGACTACTCCGCTCCTGTTGCTCACTTGCTGCAGACCTGGACTCCCCAGCCACTAAAGCAGCTCCTGCTTCTCCCACTTTATCAAGATTCTTCACCTCAGTGTTTATTTTTTATTTCAGATTGGAAGCACAGATCTGTTGAGAATTTTTTTTTACTGCAGGCTCCTCGGCAGCTCAACTCCTGTCCTGCTGTTCTGATGAGAGAATCCCCCCTCTGCCTCCTCACCAGCTCCCGAGTCCCAGCTTTACTCTCATCTCCTAGCCTCTCCTCTCTCCTTATTTTATCTAAATATCTATATCATTCTGTGACGGACAGTATCAGATGTTTATCTCCCCACCCCGATGGATCAGCAACAAACACATATGGCTAGTTTACTACAGTGCAGTTCTGACGCTCTCAGAAGATCGAGATTCATTCAATCAAGATGCACTAGCTCCGCCGTTCTCACTTGCTCTTTCAGTGAAAACAAACTCAAAATGACAACCACGCTCTACAGCAGAGCGTGAAGAAGTCGTCCAGCTCCACTTCCAGCCCCACACCGGCTCCAATCAAAAGCCATTTTGCCCACCCACATACTGCACATGATTGGAGCAGATCAGGATTAAATATTTCTGTCACTCCAGTCTCTGCCACGGCAACTGACACCCCCCCACCCGATGCCGAAGTCTATGCCCCATGTGATGATCAGACTGCACAGCCAGCCTTGAGAGCGAGCGTAAAATCATCGGGGTCGGTTGGGTGGCACTCGGCAGCAGTTGGAGGGACTCGGGGATCATGGGCTCAGGGCTGTCTCCTGTCTCTGCGGCCAGCACATGGACCAACAGAGAACAAATCATCAGGTAGACCTGCTGAAGTAGAAGGAGGCAGGGTTGAGTGGGGTGGGGGGGGCGGAGCGGAGTGGAGGTGGTACACTTGACTGGGCTTTCGACTTGCTCAGTTAGTTGGCTCTGATGATGATGGACTATTCAGCCCTATAATTTAAAACTTAGGCTCGGTAAAAAGAGTGGGAGGGACACCAGCTTAAACTGAGGGGGCCTATGCCACCATTTTTCGGCTAACAACGCCCCTGGTAATACTGTCCCCCTGGTTACCTCCACTCTTCCCTACTGAACCCAGTAGTACCTTGTTCACCCTACATTTTGCAGCCATCTGCACTGTATTGCATTGTTCTACAGATGCTCTGTTTAGCTCAACTTGATAATTTTGTTACTTTTTATTTGTATTACTTGTGTTATTAGTTTTGTAACCCATTTGTTGTATCTTGTTGCTGCTGCCGCCCCCAATGCAGCTGAAAAGGAGCTGTTCCAGCTCAGTATATCTTACCTGGTAAAACTTTAATAAATAAAAGTTTTTTTTTCAAGTTATTTCAAGACCCAGGATAATGCAGTTACGATACTGCATCTCGTTATGGTTGGGGTCCTTCATTCTGTAGCACTCTACATTGTCACTGAGAATTAAATGAAAAATGGGTAAGATGCACCCCTGCTAAGGACACTTGTACAGCTCAAAACTTTGACATCAGCATGGAATGTTGGTGGCATAATGATTCCACAGCCCCCTCTTCTATGCCAGGGTGAAGGGACAGTAGCACATTTTAGGTAGCGCCTTCACTTGAATTGAATCTTTACAGTTTTTATTGTTTTTCTCCCTAATAGTGACTCCGGCAGGAAGATACTGGTCCTTTCTACAAGTAGTACTCTTGAAATTTGAGTTGTGCCTGTTTTTTAATTAAGAGGCCTGCTTTTTTTTCCTCTCACAGCTTTGTTGGTGAAGGTCTGTGTGAGATATCACTCTGCCTAAGTTGGAAAAAGTTAAGGGTGTAAGATAAGTATGAAACCTTTCTGGTTTATGTGGTCAGCTCTTCTTAGCCTGGTGCCTAAGGTAAATCAGGGGAATTTTCTCCTTTCTTGGTCAGTCTCCTTCCCTCTGTATCAACTTGCAGCTTGTGTGTGCCTCTTGGGCCTCCGTCTTGTGTAGTGCTTTTACTGTTACTGGTGTTTGTTCAGTGAGGGTGACTGGTTTTTATGCTCTTCTTTTTTCCTTTTCATATAACTTTTCTCCCTGGGAAGGCAGGCAGGCTGGCTCTCAGCCCTGTCCTTGTGACTGATGCATGCCTCACCAGACTTACTGGAGCCGAGTCCCCCACGGAGATCCCCCTTGATGGGGCCAGGAGAGGGAGGGCTATCTCCTTCCTCCCCCCAGGTGCACATTTCAGAGTGTTCCGGCAGTCTGGTGGCCATGTGGAGCATAGGGGAGTGGGCAGGGCTTCATGAAACCCACCTTCCCCAGTTTTCCTTGTTCTCCTGTCATGGTGACACATCAGGATGTGTATGTGTGTGGAGGCATGTACCCCCTGCAGAATTGCAGCCCCACCCTCCAAGTCACTTGTGACCTGCACTAGTACAGGATTTCCACCCAGTGGCAATTATAGGCTGAGACAGTTGGCCCCCCTCCCCAGGAGACAAGAGCAGTCCCAGGGATGCTCAGTCCTCTTCCAGTCCTGCCAATCCCCAGCGAGCTGTGCTAATTCTCAAACATGGGTCACCGGCGTGGCTGGAGGTATGGCGTTCAATGTCTTAGCCCATTACACCATCAGGCAGGTGGTTTTTTATACTTTTTGACTAACTTTTAACTTTAGCCACCAAGGCTTTCATAGCCATTTGTAACTGGGAGCGTTGTGTTTCATGCTCTTTTCAACTGGCTAGAGCGAGAGCTGTGTGTGCATTATACAAGACACAAGTACATACAGGCACTTGTGCTATTTGCGTCATTTTTCTTCCACAGCTGCATTTGTGACATTTTGTTCTGACGCAAACTTGAGTTTTTTGCACATTTTCAGCTGTTCTCGGGTTGTTTTTGCTGGTGCAATCCTAGTTTTTGGGACATTATCTACACCATTTATCTTCTGAAGGTTATAACTGTGCTGAGGTATGCCATTGTAGACTGTTTGGCATCACTTCTGTGGCAGTTTTTTGCACAGTTTTTCAGGAGTCACCCATACTATTAAATTCATACGCTTGTGTGATTGGGGCACATTTTATTGGCAGAAAGTTTATTTTTTGGGGCATCATGGCTTTTGCAAACCCCTTTCTTTCACAAACTGCAGAGTATATCTAAAGAGCATGAGACAGTCTCCTTGTGGTGCTTCTGCCCTTCTTTCTGTAGCAAATCAAGTATAAAAAAGATGGCTTCCAGTACCCAGTCCCCTTGTGTTTGAGGTTAAAGTACATATGGCTCATTTTTAGGCTGTGGCAAATGAGTTCCACAGTCCCTTACTTCATCTGTGTAATGAGATCTTTTTCATGATGAAGAACCACAGGGCCCACCTGTGAAGACAGCACAGCCTGAAAGTCGGGACGTTCCCTTGGGCCAAGGGGGCTTGTGACAGCCATGTGCGGATGTACCAGAGCATGGTAGTAATAGTAATTAGACCCTTGTTCTGTACAGTACCATTCCCAAGCTCAGAGTGCTTTACAAAGTTCAAACAGAGCAGCATATGCAACTAAATTAAACAACCTAATCATCCAAAAAAATCTGAAACTGTATAATGTCCAAGCATCAGGACACAGAAGGCACTAGGTTCATCAGGTAAAGCCTCAATCCAGAAATGCTGGTGGAGTCTGAACTTAAACAAGGCCACTGAAGGAGCATTCCTAACCTCCCAAAAAGGGCATTCCACAGGATAGGAGCACAAAACAAAAAGTCCCATCCCCAGAGCAGATTTTAATCAGGAGACAGGTACCTCCTACCAGCCTTGTCGTGATGCTCTTGTAAAGGCCAGGCCTCATGGATTAGCAAGTCATGTAGGTAAGGGGGTCCCAGCTTAGTCAGGGCTTTATAGGTCAAACATAATACCCTGAAGTCAACTCGCCATTGCGCTGGCAGACAGACTACTATGTATGTGGACTTTAGCAATGCCTTCAACTCCATGCCTTTTAAGAGGCTTGCGACAATAGTGAGGAATCTGGGGATGGTAGGCAAATTAACTAGGTGGATTGACAACTGGCTGAGGGAAGAATTCAGAAAGTAGTTGTCAACAGAATAGCAGGTGTTGGGTTTTCTGTTTGAAAATGCCTTTGTGTTACCCAGAGCACCACTAATGCCCAGGGTGCTGCCGTAGTGCTGTGTTGTAGTGGTCAATGAGGGAATTCTCCAGGGTTAAAGGGGTTAATAGTGGGGTGCCACAGGGTTCAGTCCTGGGGCCAGTCCTTATCAGCATGTGCATCTGTGCTATAAAGAGGGTAATTCAGGAATACCCAACTCAGTGGCTGGGTGGATACATTGGAGGAAGTACAGGGATGAAAAGAGACTTGGATAAACTGGAAACATGGTCCAAGATGTGGCAATCCAGATGTAACACATAACAGTGTAAAGTCATGCACATTGGCAGCAACAGTTCCAAGAACAGAGTATCAGGTAGGAGATGTGAATGGACGTGGAACAGACTACTGAGAAAAGGGACCTGGGGATCATTATTTGTGATAATCTAAAGTCCCATGTCCAAAGCCAGCAGGCTTCAGGGAAAACAAATAGGATGTTGGGGTCAGGAGAACAGATGGGGTTGGAGTGGGGGTAAAGGAGTATTTTACTGACATTTTTGCATAATTTATTCCCAGTATCTGAATTTAGGGATTTTTATCCCACTTTATACATTTGCAGAATGTTGGTACATATTGTATGACAATAAATGGCAGAACCATGCTGTGGTACTGGATATGGATCCACACACTAACAGGAGGGCAGACTGCAAGCAGTGGAGGAGAGGAAGGAAAAGAGCATCAGTATCTTTTGTATAGAGTGCAGGAGACAGATTCTGAAGTTGCTCACTGGCTGGCCAGAAGGGCAGATGCAGCATGGCAAAATGTCATGAATGGGGCATAGCACTACTAGCAGTGGGGAAGAATGTCAGTACTCCATAGCACTACCTGGCAAAGCGAGTCTGTGGCTGCATGCTCCCAGTGGGATTAAGATTTGGTATAGAGGTGGGGGGTTCAAGACAGGACAGTGAATGATATTACTACTATTTAAATGAAAATACTACTGCATGGAAAAAGCCAGCAGTGAATACTTCCCAGTTCTATAGATTATTTGGATCCCAGTCCCTGGTTGGGATGTCGTCGAGGTACAGGTCAAGAAGCATAGGAAAACCAGGAGCAGTTATAAAATTCTCAAGTAACATTTTATTTATTATCAATAACAGTAAAATAAAAATAAATAAAAATTGTTCAGTATAACTATTTATAAAGGCAGTACAGACAGAGAAGACAGTCATTCGTCTCAGGGTATCTCTAGTTCCAAGTTTGTCTCTCTCCAGCAAAGATTGCTGCTCTTTTAATAACAAATCTTTGGCTAATAAATAACTTCTTCATCCTGACTTATTAAGGAGACATCCTGTTTTTCACAAAATGTTCTTGTCAGTTTCTCTTGCAGAGCTGTCATCAGGAGGCCAGCTTGGGACCCTGTTCTATTTGCAAGTCTGCTCTGCAAAGAAACTGACAAGAACATTTTGTGAAAAACAGTATGTCTCCTTAACAAGTTCAGGATGAAGAAGTTAATTATCAAACAGACTTGTTATAAAAACAGCAGCAATCTTTGGGAAAGACTGAAACTTGGAATTAGAGATACCCTCAGACAAATGACTTTGTTTTCTGTTTGTACTGCCTTTGTCAATAGTTATACTGAATAATTTTTGTTGTTTATTTTACTGTTATTGATAATAATGAAACGTTACTTGTGAATATTACAAATGCTCTTTGTTTTTCTATGCTTCCTGACCTCGTGCCTCGACTACAGATGAGCCAGACTAGTGGCATTTATGCTGTGCATACCTTAAGCTGGGAAGTTTGCATGGGTACTAGACCTGGTACCAGGAGAGCATAGTAGAAAGGTATGGATTCTGCAGCAGCAAGCCAAGGAGTGGTTACCAGGAGAATGGCAGCCAAACTAGCAGAGACAAAGTCCAAGCTGAGACTGTATAGCCAGCACCAGCGATTGGGGGCAGGCAGTGACAGAACCTGAACTCCTGAATGCCTTTTTCAAATGGTGGTCTGTACAACAAAAAAGAGATGGGGAAGTGAGGAGATGCAGCAGAGAGAAAAAGAGATTCAATGTTTAGAGGCACAGAGAAAAGAAGAAATGCAGCAACTTGGGAAGCAGAGAAAAGAAGAGATGTAGCTACAGGAGCAGCAGAGAAAGAGATGCAGCGATGGCTGGATGCCTTGCAAGTTATCCAAGCTGGAGGATCTGGCACAGGTCCAGCAGAAGAACAAGACACAAATAACTTAAAAGACGTGAAACTTACAAAGTTGTGTCCCTCAGATGATACTGAAGCATACCTGACAACTTTTGAAAGGGTTGCCACAGCCTGCCAGTGGTCAAAGCAGCAGTGGGCAATCGGACTGGTACCTTACCCGACAGGTAAAGCCCAAGTTGCCTACAGCAATATGGACACTGCACAGTCAGAAAACTATGACCTTGTGAAAAGAGAAATCCTGAAAAGGTAAGACATCTCAGGAGAGACCAACAGGCAAAGATTCCGGTCTCTGAAGTACAACTCAGTCGACAATCCTTGAGAAGCCTTCACCCATCTCAGAGAACTCCTTAGTAAGTGGCTCCAACCAGAGGGCAAAACACTCCTGCAGATCATCGACACACTTGCAGTGGAGCAGTTCATCAACATCCTGCCTACAGACGTGCAACTCTGGGTAAAAGAACACCGACCAGAAAGTGGGGAAGAGGCCGTTTCTTTGACTGAAGACTATCAGATGGCCAGACAGACACCATAGCAGCGAGGTAACAGCCAAACTCCGGTAAGACCCTCTTTTTCCAGATTTAACTCTTAAGTCTGATAAGAACTCTGGTGGGGGTAACTAATCTGCACCCAAAGACTTGGCCATAGTGCAAGAAACTGCCATAGTAAGGAGGATAACACTGGAGCAGATTTGTCCTTAGCAAATTGGGGCAAGTACTTAACAGATGTCAAGGTGGGAGATAAGACTGTGAAGGGACTTATTGACTCGGGAAGCAGACAAACCCTGGTGCATGTTAAAGTGCTGGGAAAGCACTGTGCCAAAGGACCAGGTACTGGTGTCATCTGCATCCACGGGGACACACTATACTATCCCATGGCTAACACCATCTGTTGTCGAGACACAAGCAAAGAAGCATAGAAAAACCAGGAGCAGTTATAAAATTTGCAACATTTTATTATTACCAATAACAGTAAAATAAAAATTGTTCAGGATAACAATTTACAAAGGCAGTACAAACGGAGAAAACAAAGTCCTTCCTCTGAGGGTATCTCTAGTTCCAAGTTTCAGTCTCTCCCCAGCAAAGATTGCTGTGCTTTTTATAACAAGTCTTTGCCTGATAATTTCTTCATCCTGAACTCTTTAAGGAGACATCCTGTTTTTCACAAAATGTTCTTGTCAGTTTCTTTGCAGAGCAGGCTTGCAAATAGAACAGGGTTCCAAGCTGGCTTCACTGCTAACAGCTCTGCAAAAGAGTTTGTAAACAGGCCTGAGGAGAACTCAAATTACATCCCAGGTTAACCGCCTTAATTTCCAAATAGCTTTTTTGCGATCATTTTAACAAACGGCGTAACTATACACAGTTTCAAACCAAGGGATCCCAGTTTCACATAAATATTCACATATATTTTTATAACCACAGATATACAAGGAAGAAGAAAAGACAGAAACAGCAAGTGAAGGTAGAGAGATAGCGAGAGGTGGAGAATCGCGAGACTGTCAGAGTGATCAGTTCCTAGGTCTCACGAGAACATTTGGTTGCGCAACTAGACAGACAAGAGACGGTAAAGGAGAGGATAGAACAGATCCTTCTGTTTAACTCTTTCCCCTTATTCAACCCTGTGACACAGGGTATATAGGAAGGGTGTTTGCTAGGAAAAAGGAGGTGATACTGCATCTGTACACTCCACAAGTAGAGACTGCGGGATCTCGGCGTGTATACCCTGGAAGAGAGGAAAGTGAGTGGGGACATGATAGAGACCTACAAGTACCTCATGGAAGTGAACAGGGTGTGGGAGAGGAGTCTCATTCAAATAAGAAAGAGCACCAAGATCAAAGGGCATGCAATGAAGTTGGGAGGGAGTTAAGTGGGATGTGAGGAAGTCCTGCTTCACTAAAAAAAGCAGTGGACGCCTGGAACAGACTGCCAGTGGAAGTGGTGGAGGCAAAAACAGTAAGGGGCTTTAAGCATGTGTGGGACAGACATAAAGGAATATTAGTTAATAGGAAGAGAGGTGAGAAGGTTGCTAGAGACCTGGTAGGGTCTGCAGAGACAGACTAGGCAGGGACCATCGGGGCAGACTGGGTGGGTCAGCTGGTCCTTTTCTGCTGATAGATTCTATGTTTCTGTTGTTGTTGAGATCTCACCTGGAGTACTAAGTGCAACTCTGGAGCCTAGAAGAAGGATTGGGACCTCTTGGAGGCCATTCAGAGGAGAGCCACGAAGGTGATTCAGATGCAACAGGGGAAGACATATGAGGAGAGGCTGGAGAGTCTCAGTATGTACATATTGGAGGCCAGGAGGGGAGTTTGGAGGGACATTTTAGAGACATGTAAGTTCCTAAGGGCTATTAAAAAAGTGAACAGTAGTGTCCTATTCTAATGGAGTGAGGGTAGGGTAGCAAGAGGCCATAGATGGAAGCTAGTGGAGTAAAATTCAGGAGGCATGTAAGGAACTTCTTTACAGAAAGGGTGGTGGAGTGGTGAAAAAAATTAACTGAAGAAGTAGCCAATGCAAATCCATTGCCAGCTTCAAGCATGGGTGCGATAGGACAGGGGCGTGGTCTGAACCATGTGAGGGAGTGAGGGTGGACAGTCAGTGGAAGGGGATGAGTGGGCTTGATGGGGCGTCAAACAGCCGGCTGGGCTGTAGGCAAACTAGCACTAGGCCGGGGGGGGGTGGTGATGCAGGCAGGTAATGGACAGACTCCATGAGCCATTGGGTCTTTTTCTACTGTAAACATCAGTGTTTCTGTGACATTGTGGAGCACTACAGAAGGAAGACCTTTTATCAGACATATCACAGTTTATTTTTCTTCAGCGTTGTTGCTGGGACCACACCCAAGAGTACTTTTTAACCCTCATAGAAAATATTGTTAATATGGTTTGGTGGATTTGCATTATGTGACACTGTTTTCTGAATTTTACAGAATAAGTATTTTTGTCAGGCATGTACTGTAGCTAATCTTTCTAGTGCTATGCAGATTTGACTAGTTTAGTCTTGCACTTTGGAGAAACAGAATTTGCAGATAGAAAAGTACAGAATTTCTTATTTTATCTAAATTTGCAGCTGGGAGGAACTAAAGGCAGGGGGTTAAGTGACATGCAGAGGATGTAACAGGAAGTAAATGGATGTGCTGGGATTTGAACCTGGGTCTCAAGCCTGTGTTCTAATCACTGCACTACATTTTATCACACTTGACTTCCTTCATTTATGCACAGAGGAACAGCAGTTCAGAAATACTAACGTACATACTAAAGATGCTAGCAGATTAGGCCAAACGGTCTATAGAGTCTGCTCGAGATGCAGCTCAAAGTTACAACTCTTGTAGCTGCCCCCCTCCCCCACGGGTTTCCACCATTACTAGTCCATCCCTGTTAGTGTGCCTGCCAAAGGCCCCCCCCCCCCAGCTTTCCCATGAACCTTTCAAACAACATGAAGTCTTGCTATATTATGACTAATGCAGTTTGTCCCACCATTAGAACTGCTCCGGAGGTGAAAGAGTTAACTTCCATGCAGGGCATGGAACTTGAAGCGCGAGCTCGATTAGAGAAGCTCTGTCAGGGATATTTCAAACCGAAACTGTCAGATTCTTTACTCCGCCTCACTGAACAGTCGCTCCAGAGATTCCTCCTGCTGCTCGGTTCATTTTCTCGGTTTAAAGAGTTTTTTCTCGGTTAAATTCAACTGCGATTATCATTATTTTAACCGCAAACCGATCGGTTCAAGCTCTGTCTATGGTATTGTAAGTAATAGATAGGTTTTCTGTGTGGAACTTGTAAATGTTTATCGGTTCGGTTTGAACCGATCAGATTATGTTAAACTTCATTCTGAAGTGTTTAAAGGCTTATTGAAGTCTGGTTCCCAGTTCTTCTCGGTTCTAAAAAAGCAGATTTCATTACGTTTTTTCACGACCCGTGACACGGTTGGGAACCGATAAGGGTGTCTTGCCTGGCACTGCGAAAAAAAGGGCAAGTTTTTGGTTAGGCTGGCATTATGTCTGAGAAACCCAAAAGAAAAACCGGGCCCACTGGGTTTCAACACTGTAGTGTCTGTGGGGAAGCCTTTTACAGAGCTGACCCACACACCACATGTGTTTATTGTCTGAGGTTTGACCACCTCAATGCAGACTGCCAGATTTGCAAGAATTCTCCTGCAGCTACCTAGATAAGAGAGTTGGTAGGCTCAGGGCGAGGAGGCCAAAAATCCGCTGACCCGGATGGCCAGCCCGGTTCGGTG
Source organism: Neoceratodus forsteri (assembly GCA_016271365.2). Taxonomy (NCBI): domain Eukaryota; kingdom Metazoa; phylum Chordata; order Ceratodontiformes; family Ceratodontidae; genus Neoceratodus; species Neoceratodus forsteri. The sequence goes on along the minus strand of CM028132.1, from coordinate 198,846,529 downwards.
CCAACCGAACCGGAGGGAGTGCCCTCTGACCAGGGCCAGACTTCCTCGGGCAAACGTAAAGCTGACTCTGTGGAGCCAGTTCCAGCAAAGAGAACTAGAAAGTCAGCAGGTGTGGAGTCAAAAATCCCTTCTCCAACTGCTGCAGAGATAGCCAGGGCAATACATATTGTCCAGTCACTTTCCCCGGTTCCGTCCGAACCGCCACTATCTGGCAAAAGGTTGGTTCGGTTGGTTCCACCGGTTCAAGAATATGATATAGAGGAGTTTTATGAACCAGAGGAGTGGGAGGATGATTATGAACAGTGTGAATGTGACTTTGAAAGTCTGGATGTGCCCATTGAACCGGACATCTCCCCAGACAGAACTTTAGGAGAATCTCCCCCTAGGCTTGCTGAGTCCCCTTCTCATTTTCTGTTTTATAAAAAAGTTGCTGAAACCCTCCAGCTTCCTTTAGAGGAGGCTGTGGATGAGCAAGAGGAGCCTGACTTTGTAGAGATGATGGATATCCCAGAGTCCAGGAGATTGTCTATTCCTTTACATAAATCTTTTAGGAAACAAACAATAAAAATGTCAAAAGCTCCTAATTCTGTGCCTCCTGTGGATAAAAAGATGGACAGGAGGTACACTTTGTCAGGTCCTGATACAGAATTTCTTTCACAGCAATGCAGCCATGTTGGGGTAGTTCAGGCTGCAGCCTGTGATAAAGCTAATATTCCCCTGGCTTCACATCCTCCTGACAAGGACTCCAGGAAGATTGATGCCATGGCTGAAAAACAATACATGGCAGCGTCTTTGGGACTCAGACAAGCAAACTATATGGCTTATGTTGCGAGATACCAAAAATCTAGATGGGATACTGTCATGGCTTTAGCCAAACAGGCCCCTGGCCAGCTTGCCAAGGAGCTGGAGCAGGTGGCTGCTGATGGTATTGAGGCATCTAAGGTGCAATTTCATGCTGCTGCAGTGGATTCTAATGATGTATCCTCTAGAGTCATGGCTACATCTGTGGCTTTTCGTAGAATTGGCCTGGCTCAGGTGTACTACTTCACAGGATACCCAGTCTAAGGCTATGGATTTTCCTGTGGTGGGAAATTCTCTGTTTGGGAGCAGACAGAGAATTATATGAAGAAAATGGATGAATATAGAACCACTTATAGGAGTGCACAAGCCAAGGAGCGGCAAGTCACTCCTCAGAGGCAGCCCCAGGGATGAGGCAGGCCTTTTCACAGGCCTTTTACCAGACTCAGGCCTCCTCTTCAGCTTATGTTCAGAGGGAGGAGGCAGGCAGGGTACAAGCAGGCCTGCTCCCACCCCTCAGCCTAAAGCCCCTGCCAAACAGGCACCCTGATGGGATGCCCAGGGCCGGTTCTCCATTACCTGTAGGGGGCAGGCTGGCTTACTTCGTCCAGGACTGGGAGTCTTTAACATCAGACAAGTGGGTCCTGGAAGTAGTAAGCCAGGGTCTGGTTCTCAGCTTCAAAAAATTTCCAAAGATGAGAATCAGATCTTTTCCACCTGCAAACCCTCTAGAGACTCTTGCCTTGGAAACAGAAGTCTCATCCCTCCTGGCTCTCAGAGCTGTAGAAAGGATTTCTCCCCTACACCAGGGCAAGGGTCTGTACTCCAGGTACTTCCTTACCCCAAAAAAGACAGGAGAGTGGCGGCCCATCCTGGACTTAAGATATCTGAACAAGCACCTTTTAAAACCAAAATTCAAAATGCTGACTCTGGGAATGATTTTACCCTCCCTAAGGCCAGGGGACTGGCTAGCTTCCCTGGACCTCAAGGATGCCTACTTCCATGTTCTTATCAGAAGCTCCCACCGAAAGTACCTCAGATTCGAACTGTCCTCAGGCCATTATCAGTTCAGAGCAATGCCCTTCGGCCTTACCTCTGCCCCAAGAGTATTCACAAAATGTCTGGCAGTAGCAGTTGCTCATTTAAGAAGGCAAAAGATTGCAATATTTCCCCACCTGGATGACTGGCTCATTGTGGGTCAGTCTCCAGACCAGGTCAAATCACACCTGCAAGTTACCCAGCAGCTGCTTACCTCTCTGGGCTTTCTTCTCAATCTTCCAAAGTCAGTTCTGGAATCTGTCCAGGTACTCACCTTTATAGGTGCAGAACTGGACACAAAGCAGGCCAGAGCCTTCCTTCCCCTAGAAAGGTTAAGGACCTTGGTGGCCCTGGCCTCGTCCTTCACTCTGCAGGTCTCTCGGCCAGCAAGGCATTTCTTGCAGCTCCTAGGACACATGGTTGCTTCCACAGCTGTAGTGCAAGGAGCAAGATTTCAGATGAGGGACATTCAGTTCCATTTGAGAGCCTTCTGGTCTCAAAGAAGAGATTCCCTATCCAAGTTAATCCCAGTGACTCAGACCCTGATCCAGGCCCTTCAGTGGTGGCAGGATCAGAGCAATCTGAAACAAGGTGCCCTTCATCCCTCTATCTCACTCCTTGACCCTTACTACAGATGCGCCCTCTTGGGATGGGGCTCACATGGGCGACCCTCCACCCAGGGTTGTGGTACCTCAGGAATCTCTGCTCCACATCAATCTGTTGGAACTCAGAGCTGTTTTCTAGCACTTCAGGTTTTTCTGCATCTGTTCAGAACAAGGTGGTACAGGTCAGAACAGACAACACCACTACAATGTGGTACATCAACAAACAAGGGGCACTCGGTCTTGGCCTTGTGCAGCGAGGAATGAAGTTGTGGTCTCTGGCTTATTCCTGAACACTTCCTCATAGCAGTTCACCTCCCAGGCAAGGACAATGTCCTGGCAGATGCTCTAGCAGGATTTCCCAGGGCCATCACGAATGGTCACTGGATCCCCTAGTACTGGGGATAGTGTTTGCCAGATGGGGCACCCTCAGATAGATCTTTGCAGCCCCAGACAATCATCAACTTCCACTTTTTGTTGCAGACCCCAGTGTTGGGCTCAGTCCCCTGGATGCCTTTCTCCTCGATTGGGAAGGGAAGTTTCTCTATGCCTTCCCCCCTTCCCTCTCCAGTTCAAGGTGCTAGTCAAAATCAGATCTCAGCCCTGCAAGATGATCCTGATTGCTCCAGACTGGGCCAGGCAGCCCTGGTACCCACTCCTTCTGTCCTTAGCAGTCCATCTTCCCCTGTGTCTCCCCAGGAACCACAATCTGTTAACCTGTGCCCAGGGAGAGTCTGGTATCCAGATCTCAAATCCCTCAACCTCAAGGCCTGGCTCTTGAGGAGTTAAGCTTGCTGATCTACAACTTTCTCAGGGTGTTCTCGAAATCTTGAAAGCTTCTAGGAAGCCTTCCACCAGGCTACCTATAACTCCAAGTGGAAAAGGTTTTCCATATGGTGTTCTGGGAAGCATATTTCCCGGAATCTGCTGGTTTGCCCACTGTTTTGGACTATATGGTCCATCTTAATTCTTTGGGATTGAGACCAGCTACCCTGAAAGTGCATTTGGCAGCTGTCTCTGCTTTTATTTCAGCAGGGAAGCCCTCTTCTCTTTCTGCTCACCCTGTATTTTCCAAGTTTTTTAAGGGATTGCTTCATACCAATCCACCATTCAGGGACCCTGCCCCTGCCTGGGATCTTAATGTTTGCATTGCTCAGCTGATGCAACCCCCTTTGAACCTCTGTCTTCGGCAGAGCTTAAGTATTTGACTTGGAAAACTGTGGTTTCAGATTTCCACCTTAACCAATCTATTTCACTTCCAGTGTTCTTCACTGACCATTCTTCCTCTGGTGAGAGGAGGCTGCACAGCTTAGATGTTAAGAGGGCCCTAAGTTACTACATAGAGCGTACCAAGGGTCACAGGTTTGACTCCCTCCAACTATTTCTCACTTATAGCGAGGTTGGGAAAGGGAAACCTGCCTCTAAGAGATCCATTGCCAGGTGGATTGTCTCTTGTATCCAATTTTGCTATCAAACACTGGGTAAGGTTCCCCCTTCAGGCCTGAGGGCTCACTCTACCAGAGGTACAGCTGCGTCTCTAGCTGCTGCCAGAGACATCCCTATCTTAGAGATATGTCAAGCAGCTATTTGGAAAACAGTACACACTTTCACCAAGCATTACTCCCTGGATATCCAGGGCAGGAGGGATGCTCGGTTTGGCACAGCCGTGCTTCAGAGCCTATTCCCTAAGTAGGTTCTGTCCCTCCTCCATGGAGGTACTGCTGTGTAGTCTGTATTAGTCATAATATAGCAAGACTTCATGTTGTTTGAAGAAACAATTACTCACCTTAGTAATGTTGTTTCTTCTAATGGAGTCTTGCTATATTATGACCTCCCCCCCCAGCCTGCCCCTCTCAGAACTTCTATGGGTATGGGGTGGGCAGTCCACTGTTGGCACTTATTGATGCCCCCTTTTATGTTTTTCACCCCTTCTTGTTGGGGGTGTTTGGGTGTTGTGTTTTATTTTATCTTATTTTTTCTGGTCCCCTGACTTGAGTCTTGGTGTTGGGACCAGAAAAATGTGTTAATATTTTAGTAGCCAGTTGGCTAGTGTAGGTTACAGCTTCCACACAGAGCCTTAGTGAGTTTTGCTTGTAAAGATCTGACAGTTTCGGTTTGAAATATCCCTGACAGAGCTTCTCTAACTGAGCTCGCGCTCTAAGTTCCATGCCCTGCATGGAAGTTAACTCTTTCACCTCTGGAGCAGTTCTAATGGTGGGACAAACTGCATTAGTCATAATATAGCAAGACTCCATTAGAAGAAACAACATTACTAAGGTGAGTAATTTTTTCTTCCCAGCCCCTCTTGAATCCCTCCCCACTGAATTCATTGCCACTAGTTCCCATGGCAGCACATTCCATGGCTCTGCCACCCTCTCTGTAAAGTAGTGCCGCCAAACTTCTCCCCTGAATCTACCCCTTACCAATCTCAGGCCATGCCCCTTTGTGGTCCCCCCCTTAACTTGGAGCAGTCCCTCAGTATTGACCCAATGTATCCCCTTCAAATATTTAAAGACCCCTATCATATCCGCCCGTCTCTCCTCTCTACTAGAGCGTACATATTTTAGTCCCGAAGTCTGTCCCCATACAACATATCCCCCAGTCCATGGATCATCTTTGACACTCTCCTCTGGACTTTCTCCAAGAGAGCGATATCCCTCTTCAAGTACGGCAGCCAAAACTGCACACAGTATTCCAAGTGCAGTCTCACCAGGCAGGTGGACAGTGGCCAGTAGGCCCTCCCTCCTCCTAGATGTTATCCCCCTAGCAATGCACCCAAGCATTTTATTTGCTTTTGCCACCGCTGTTCTGCACTGTTCTGAGTTATTTAGTTTGGTGTCAGTTGCCACCCCAAAATCTTTCTCCCTCATGGAGACATTCAGCTTTTCACCTCTCAGATAGTAGTCGTACCCCAGATTCCTAACACCCAGATGAAGTATGCTACACTTACTGGTGTTGAATCCTAACTGCCAAGTGTGCGACCACCTCTCCAGTGTTTCCAAGTCCTCCTGTAGCATTTGTTTGCCCTGCTCCCCTTCCACAACTGCTCCCAGCTTTGAGTCATCAGCGAAAAGACTCAATCTACTCTTGACTTCCTTCCCAATGTCTGAAATGTAGGCACTAAATAGAAGCGGATCCAGCACTGATCCCCAAGAGACACCGCTGAGATCCCTTCTGGGAGATGAGACCTCTCCCCCTACCACCACACTCTGCATCCTTTCCTTTAACCATTTCTCAAGCCACCCCACCAGCTTTTCCCCGACTCCCATACTCCTCAGCTTGCTAGTCTGCGTCCCATGCTGCACTGAGTCAAAGGCCTTGCTGAAGTCCAGATAAAGGCATCCACTGGCTTTCCCATGTCCAGTGATCTTGTCATCCAGTCATAGAACTCGACCAGGTTGGTTTGACACGACCTCCACTGGACGAGCCCATGCTGGTGCACATCATGAAGGCAGCTTGCGTCCAAGAAGTCCACCAACCTCTCCTTCAGGATGGACTCCAAGAGCTTCCCCACCACAGATGCCACACTAACGGGTCTGTAGTTACCCAGTTCATCGCGTGGTCCACCCTTGTGGAGGGGCACCACATGCGCCATCCTCCGGTCCTGGGGAACACATCCTGATTTAAGACAGGCATTGAATAGCTCAGCCAGTGGTGCAGTCAGGACATCCGCCAGTTCTTTCAGTACCCTTGGGCGGATCCCATCTGGACCCAGATCCTTGTCAGTCCTTAGTGACCTGAGGGCCTCCCTCACCCTCCCCACTGGGATCTCACCATCCATTAGATCACATATTTTTATAGGAAAGTTAGGCTTTGCAGAACTGCATCAAAATCATGTCTATATACGTTGGTTAATAGGAAGCAAAGTTTGATTGTGATTTATGTAGCTTCTTCACCAGGATAACTATGACACCAAAACAACAAACCAGCTGAGAACAGCCTTGCCAGAAAAAAAGTCATTCGTTGACCACAAAGTAAAGTATACAGATTACTTTATTAAGTACAAGCAGTGTGCAAGACTAGGGATGAGTCTTCCAATACTTCGCACCTAACCAAGGTGCTTAGAAATAAAGTTTAAGCACTGTGATTAGGTGCGAAGCATCAATATTGGTAACCGGGTGGGCCCACTGAGACCATTACAGTCCCTTTTTCAGGGGTGACCCAGAATTAATTACAGATAATAAAAGCTTTTAGAGAGCCACAAATGGTAATTATTCACATTACAACATAAGTCAATTGTTCACATTGCAATGCTCAACAATCTTCAGCATTTCTTAATACATTTTATACATTTGTGGATAAATACACTCACAATAGATTGTGTTAATAATAAAGTAATCTGTATACCTTACTTCGTGGTCAGCGTATGACTTTTTTCTTGTAAGGCTGTTCTCAGACTGGTTTGTTGTTTTGGTTCTAGTTTGGTTTACCTTGTGCTGCAGCTGTATCCAAAGTGGTCCCTGTTTGTTTAACAGTAACACCACTCTTCTCTTTTTCACTAATTCTGTTTATCCTTATTTCTCTCGCCTAGCCAGGGATGGACCATCTTCCTTGGACCAGCAAGCAGATGAAAGCCTGTCCCAAGTGCCCACACTTGTATACCACCCATGCCAGCTCTGACTTCACTGCCCACCTCAAGGATACCTCTGCAGGCTGCTTTGCTCACCCTCTCAACAAAGCAGTCTTGGCTGAGCAAGCTTCACACTACCCCCTGCCCTTGGGGACTTGCTCCACATCCCAGAAGTGAGGAACTCCATTCATTGCACTTCTGACACACCAGGAGGTGAGCAAGGAACAGTGCACGGCACCTTATATTCCCAAGTGGTGATGAGCATCTCCTGGGATGCTGCGTTCCCTTCTCCCCTGGCCTGTTGCAGTGACCATTGTTAATAGTGCTGTTTCACTGGCACAGCAAGAAACTCCCAAGGTGCTATGTTGCTGGTTCAGAAAAGCACAGCTTCATTCTAAATGAAAAAATATTGCTATTGCAAGACTGTTTAGAAATACAGAAACCTAGAAAGTAACTTTTATACCTTTTTAGATTAACCAGAATTGCTTCTATTTTTTTTCTGTAGATCTATTTGGTTCTTCAGCAGTTTCCCACACCTTCCTTTGGGTCCCTGCCAATCCCCAGCCCCAACTGCTGTTTCCCTCACTGTTGGGACCAGCGGGGATCCACGTGGAGTGAGGCCTGAGGACCAAGGGCACCACCCTTTGGACGGCCAAGGAACATATTTTTTTGTGTTTTCTCCTTCTTCCCTGGTCCCTCCCACCACCCTGTACATCGGACGCAGCCTCTGGCGGCTTTGGCTGCAGCAGGGGGGCACTGGGCTGATACCACTCCCGTGAGGGAGCAATCTCCCTGGCTCACAGCAGGGGGTCACTGCTGTGTCGGAGCCTGGCCGTACCTCTCCCCAGCTGGCTCATGTTCCCCTCGGGAGCATTCCCCAGCGTGGCCGCTCACTTCCAAAACCCTGGTCGCCAGCATGGAAGTACAGTGCGCTCCGCTGAGCTATCAGGCAACCCCCACCAGAATTACTTTTTAAAGTTTTGAAACATTAACAGATGTTTTCCCTTTTAGAAGAAGAAAGCAGTGGAAACGTTCCACTGGCGTGTGCACACAGAAAAAATCTTAACTATACTGTATGTTTAAATATAGTAAGCTGAAGCTGATTCACACTTCATTATTTGTTCAGTATGCCTGTTAAAATACCAACGTGTTCATAGGAAGGTAGTGTGGTCCAGTAGTTATGGCACCCAGCTGTGAAACTGTGATAACAGGTTCACATGTCACTACAGCCTTGGCCTCACTGACTGACCCTGAGCAGTTCACTTGGCCTCCTGTGCGCAAGTCCTTTAAACTGTAATTGGGGAGAAGATGAAAAATGTTAAATAATCAGAGCCTTATAGGGTACATGCCACATTCAGTATATATAATCTGGGGCCTATTTGGGGGCCATAACAAAACAAAATTGCACAGCAGGTTTGTTTTTTCCCCCTAGTGACTTCCCATGCCAGTGTGTAGTAGTGTAATCCACATACAAGTATGAGAGTTGTAAAGAACTTTGAGTCCCTTTGATAGAAAGGATGCAGAGTTTGGATGGGTTCCAGTGTAAAACTTTGCAGAACAGGCACTACTTCAGATAAGATTTCTGTGACTTGAGTATTGTACTCCTCATTTTCAAAATGAGGTGAGTAAAGCCAAATCTGGATGTGTAGAAATGCAAAATTCTTAAACTGGAAGAGTACATTTTTGTTTTTGTAATAGAATAAAAACACAACTGCTGCTGGAGCACAAATATTTTCTTCTTAAATAAATGAAACATCTGCAAACAGTGTCAGTGTGATTTATTCCTCCTTCGTTTTTTTTCCCTTCAGTCTTACCTTATTCAGTATTTAACACAAACACAGCAGGCAGCATTCTCTCCCCTCCAGCTCTTGGACCGTAGACCATATAGGACTGCAAATGTCAAAGTGCCTTGTATTTGAATAGCAAGATACCTCACTCCATCTTAGACAAACAGATTTAAAACATCATCACCTGGCTGGCAGACAGTTTTTGACTCATATTGTTATCCTTGACGTGGAACCTTTGCAAACAAGCCTGTGGCTCAAAGGTAACTGTAATCCAAGAAACAAATAAATAAATTACCAAACTGCAGAGTAGCCCTGTAGGATCTCCGACAGAATGTTCTGTTGGGTGTCCATTGAGAATCGTTTGGAATTTGGTGATGGTGTTTTAAACCAGTTGTCTAAGACAGAGTGAGATATTGGAGGCAGTATAGTGCAGTGGTCTAAGGCTCTGAGCTGCAAATCTGGTGACATCCAGCAGACGAGACCTGGGTTTGAATCCCACAGCTTCCACTTGCATACTGTGTGACCCTGATCAAGTCACTTAATCTCCTTGTTCTCCCAGGTCGCTCCTGTAAAAAAAGCTTTCGGCTTAGTGTGCTATACCTGGTTAAACAACTAAATAAATAAAAAAATAAATAAAATAAAAAATATATTTATTTCCATAAAACGCACTTTGAATTTTGCAATGCTGGGGCTGGCAGACTATTTTGCCATTCTGGTTCACAGCACAAACGTTAAGAGTGATGTCTGCCTTCATCCCCTTCCCACATTTTTTTCTGCAGCGTGTACTGTCACGTAGGACTACCTACCCTAACTCCAGTCTCATAAAGCTCCACTCCACTCCACTGTCTTGATGTCCCAATCTTGCTGAACATTTTGATGTATTGCCCTCCTGGTCCTGACTATTTCCCACTGCTGCTTACCACGGTGCTTGCATGCCCCACCCTCGCTAATCCTTCTGTTGTACTACTCGCTCCAGCTCAAACCAGCCGATGCACACATGCATCATTTCCAGGCACGAGCATTGTCATCATGTAATGGCCAACAAAGGCTGCTGGCAGACAGGCAGGACAGCACTTAATGTCCAGTCAGTATACAGTATGGCGGCTCCATGGGGGGAAACTAGCGGAATTCCAAGCACGAGCTGTAGTTGGATTGGGGGAACTAAAACAAAGGAGGACTGCCTAGACACTGAGATGATTAAGGCACTTACAGGTATTTGATTTGCAGAGCACTTTATAAAAGACATGTAAATGGCAATTTCCCAAGTGCATGTACTCACCTTATCTGGAGCCCTAAGAACACGCTTGGGTGCCAAGCTGTCATCATATTTTGCAGATCAGATGCAGGCTGTATGATACAGTACATTATGAACAAATGAATTAATCATAGCTGGATTGAAACCAAAATGTGTATATTCACTGCAGACAATGAAACAATAGTAGTAAGTGAACCTGTTGAATCTGCTGGGATTACCCTACTGAAGTAACCATTGCATTGTACATAGCTAAAAGAATGACATTATAGTTTTCCCAATACCAGAAGTTTATTGCAAATATGAACTGAAAAACAGAAGTTCATTGGAGTTGTTCCAAACCAAGGTCTAGTTCACTGACCAAATGCAGTAACTGATTCACTTTTTTCTGCTAAATTACTCTGTAGAAAGTTGCAGGAATTAATGGCATGATGGTTGCTAGTATCTAGACTGAAAAGAGAATAGGAAAGTTGAAAAGTTCATGGTCAAATCTAGGAAAAGATCACCTTGGAGGAGTACAGTACTTTGAAAGATACAGAACAGAAATCATAGCACCTTGTTCACAGTGTTTTTTTTTTTTATTAACACTACAAGAATGCAGCTGGCCCAGTGGTGCCAAGGGTTGAGGTGCTGGATGCCACGCCGTCGTCCCAGGTTCGACGGGGAAGGAAAGGATTGAGCGTCCAGAGGACAGCTCTTTCTTCCCTAAGGAGTAGAAGAACCCGCTGTCCTAGCGACCCCGGTGGGGACCGGGGGTGTAGCAACAGTTGGGTTCTCCAGAAAGGGGATTGGCTGTGGCGGTGCTCCTGTGAATGTATGCAGGAGCGCACACATCTCACGCTGGTGCGCATTGCACTGTCAAGCCTATGGGGGGGGGACAAGAAAAGCAGAAAAACCCCAGTCGCCTGGTCAGCAAAGGTGGGTCCAGTGGTACAGCCCCCATGCACAGTGCTGGGTCCTGCTGGCCAAGGATTGGCTCTCCCTCTGCTCCCTGGTCGCTCTACTAGATTATAGATAGAGCGCTAGTAGGAGACGGCGGTTCCACCCCAGGGGACTCAGAGCCGGGGGGCGGAGTGGCCAGAGGAGGAGGGAGACGGGCCCAGGCCAGGAGTCAGTCGGAAGACTTCAGGAGTGCGGGAGAAAGCACATCCTGAGTGACCACACCAGAGATAGACTAGGATGACCAGTGAGTAGGAGGCATAAAGAAAGTTAAAAAAAAAAAAACACTACATGAATGCAAACTTGCTAAGAGAAACAACATTATATTGAGAGGTAAAGTACTTGGACCTGGTACGCTCACAAGGAACTGTCACAGAATTGTCACTATGGAAATTATGTGCCAAACTTTTGCCTGCGACACCTTCAGTTATGCGCATGATCTTTCCCTGTGCCATTGCTAACGCCATTGCAGCTATACAGGGATTAGAGGCGGGGCAAGCAAATGTACCAGTCCCGTCACGACCGTAGCAGTACCTCTACCAGATCTGGCCCCCAAAAAAAAAATCGGTCTTAGTAAGGCTCCTGTGTTTGTACATAAAGGCACAAACAGCCACTAATGGAGCAAGTGTGTTAGCACTCCGACTGAATCAGGATCCACCCGGTTGACCCCACCAAATTGGACACATAATGAATCCACTCAGGACTTATTTGAGGCATAAATTAATGTTTTCAAGCAGGAATTTTTCTATATAAAGACCGATTGGGAAAGATTGCCTCTAGACTACAAATTTGGCAGCTATCTTTGCCATCGTTGACCTGATTGGCATGGCAGTAGATGGCCTACACATTTCCTATGGCAGTGATGCACTGGGAGCTCACATTTATTAAAAGGGTTTTTACTGTTAGGTTTTATGTTTCTATAGAGTAAAGTCTCTTTATGGCTCTTTCATTCAAGATCAGTTAGGTAGAAATGAGAACTGTTAGATTTTTGGTTTCTATAGAGTGAAATGCCTCTGTGGCTCTCTCATTCAACGTCAGGTAGGGAATATGCAGGTAAGATGGGCCAACGGGCCTGTTTCTGCTGACAGAGTCTATGTTTCAGTAAAGACAGAGGATTGGTTGGTCAGTCAGACTCTGAAGCCCGCAGCGGGAACCATAGAGGGCTCATGGATGTGTGATGGACTTCATTACTTCAGGTGCCCTCGCATTGGCCGATTACTTGTTGAGTGATGGGCATCCAGACTTGCCATGAATGAGTAACAGCTCTGTAAGCCAGTGAACAGCAGAGGCTGCTGCAGAGCTGTATCTATGTGAGACTGTGAAGGAGAGCAGTTGGAGTGTGGCTGCTGGTAAAGCTGACTAGAGGTTAAGACCTGAAGTGTGAAGGAGACAGACCACTCGTCTGCCAGAGACTGAGCAGATTTTCTGCCATTAGCAAAAAGGAGGTAATAGAGTGCTTGTGTGATGTGATCTGAGAGATAATAAGGAAAAAGCTGAAGAGGTGTTAGCAAGGGAAGTCATCTTGAACACGGTCACCTAGACCAAGAGGCTTTGCTGTGTTGCAATCCAAGCCCAGTTCCCCTGTGTCTGAAAGCAACTCTGTGTCTGGGAGCCACCCAGCTAGTATCACCACTCAGTACTGGTTGTCACAGCACACTGGGGACTGAATGCCAGGACTTGGTGTGGTGTATTGACCTGACAGGGTTGGGTGTCACAGATTGGAGCTGCCCTGAATAGAAGAGCAAGATCCTCTGCTACTTGAGGTCAGGATAGGCCTGGCTGGGTTTGCAGAAGACAGTAGAGTTTTACACAACACCACCTTGGGCCTGAACCATGAGAGGGCTGCTGAAACCAGCCAGAGAAGGATTCTTTGCTGTGCCACTGCTCCCCGGGTACTGAAGGACCTCCCACTGGACTGAGTAAACCATAATTCAGGGCTTGTCTTTGCAGCACCACCACTGTTTGTTTGCATTTTGGAAAATCAGTTAATGGACCAGGCCATCTGATTTGCCATTAAAGTTCCCCAGTTGTGTTTTGGGTTTAAGTTGCTTTTTGTTTGAAACACAGTATTTCTTTAAGTGCACCACCATGGCCAGTCGTGTGCAGTGCACATCAGGCCTACACCATTCCTGTGGCTGGGTGTCCAGTGATGCATGGGAGCTCCCATTTATTAAAAGGGTGTTTACTGGTACCAGTAAGGTGAGGGTAGCACCTGACAGTACAGTTGGGCAAACAGTACTGTGCGTTTGTGGTTGAGGGTTGGACTACCACAAGTTTGACTAAGCCTAGAAGGGCAGTGAAGGTACACCCACTGCTTAGGCTGGTCTTAGAAATGCATTGGTGCACCAACCAGGGAATACTGTACTGCTGCCCACCTCCTTCATTTCCTCTAAGCCCTGATCCTGCCCCAATAAAGCCCTTTTTTATTTTTGTTCAAAATTATTGTCTGAGTGTATATCAGTTTTGAGTGTTTAGTTGCATGTATTGTGGGACTGTTACTGTCCAGAGGAAGGCTGCAAAGATGATAGCCAGTCAGCAGAGTAAGGCATATGAGGAGAGGTTGAGGGCACTGAACATGTACTCCCTGGAAGACGGGGGGGGGGGGATGTGATTGGGGATGTTCAAGTACTTGAAAGGGATAAATAAGGTTAAGGAGAGACTCTTTAAGCTGAGTGGCAACCATAACACGAGGGGGCACAGTCTTAAGCTGAAGGGTGGGAGGTTTAGGAGGGAGGTCAGGAAGCACTTCTTCACAGAGAGGGCGGTGGAGACTTGGAATGCGCTGCCGAAAGAGGTCCTCTCGTTGAAGACAGTGGGTAGCTTTAAGAGATGATGGGGTAGGCATGGAGGGAAGGTAAGGATCATGTGTAGGGAGGATGGGAGGAGTGGGACGGGAGGGCAGGGACATTAGCTCAAGCTGTGGACTCTGCAATATGAGTAGACTTGATAGACTTCTTTGTATGTTCGTATGAACTATGTTGGGTCATTGGTGGGTTGCTGTTGTGGGGTGATAGGAAGGTACTGTATCCCAGGGGTGGTACTGTACTTACACCAGGCCCACTTAAACATTTGTCTGGGTGGAGGCACTGCACTATTTAGACCTAACTTTGGATTCAGCCCCCTTCTCAGGAGTTTAACATCCCAGGCCCCTCAACTTTGATTCAGCCCCCGAGGCAGATCAGGTAACCATAACATCAGTGGCAGCCCAGTTACAGAACTGTTACAGGCAGGCATTATGTATTTCAAATGTTTCACCAGTAAGGACACACTGAGCTGATGACATCTTGTTTCCAGCTGTGCCCGGGGGGAAGAAGGGAGTAAGAGTAAATAGTACACAGAGTAATACATTTTCAATACTGTGGTGAAGAACTGTATTAAAATACACTATGAATAAATAGTTGAGAGTAATCAAATTAGCTTCATGGAACTAACAACAGATACGTATTAACTCATTAAAAAAGAGGTGCAAAGTATGTAATAATAATTATGCAGTGATGAAAGCAAAAGCAGAAAGTGACCAGTAAAGGGTGTGTCACTCTAGGTGTATTGATAGGGTTTAGGAGGAGTTACAAGAGTGAGCTATACAGCAGTAGAGGAGGGTTTTAAGGTATGGTGTCTCTAAAAAGTGACCATAACCAGGAAAAAAGAGTAAGAGTGGAATTGTAAGACTAAAAAGGAAAGTGTGCAGAGGGGGGCCAAGAAAAAGCAGAAATCCTGAACAAGTATTTTTGTTCAGGATTCACAGAAGAAGAAGGGGAGGGACCAAAGTTAAGCAATGGAAGCACCACTGGGAGGAAGGTGGACACCAGTCCATTTAAGGAGGAGAGAGTTGAGGTCTCAGCTCTATGCAGGGTGTACATCGGTGGTTCCCTCAGAGGTTCCGGCGAGCGTGGCCTTGACGCCTGGCACTGACTGCGGCGCTGGTGAGCGAGGCCACATCACCATTGCTGCTGGGTCCCGTCCCGAAACCGCCAAGGGTGTCAGGACGGGTAGAGTGTCCAACGTTGCCTCTCTTGGTATCTCTGTGGTCTCCTCCCCAGAATCTGAGGATGACCGGGATGATCCAGATTGGCAGCCAAGTTCTTCAGCGCTATGGACGCTCGCTGGTCTCAGCAGGAGGTCTTCCTCTTGGTCCAGTTCTCAGGCTGACACCGCTTGCAGCACCGCTGCTCTCCCTGCTGGTGCTGCCCTCGGTGCCATGAAGGTCTCTGGCGCAGTCTCTGGTGCTGTTCTGGGTGATGGCGCCACTTTTGGTGGTGGTCCCTCTGAAGCAGGCACCGCTTTGGGAGTTGGCACCACATCCAACATCACTTTCAGTGTAGGGGCTGCCTGTGGTGGCGACGCCATGGTCGCTGTCATGGCAGATGACATTGCTGAGGTAAGTGCCGCTTCGAGTGATGATGCCGCCTCTGGTGCAGTTTCCGTCGCTGATGCCATCTTTGGTACCACATTGACTGTTGCTGCTGACCCGGAGTCCGAGGGGAAGTTGGAAACTGACTTGGGTGCCAGTTTTTCACTTCCTCCTTCTCTTAGAGCAGTGGCTAAGGTAGGGCCTCTCTCTCTTGAGGGGCAGGTCCTGATCCTCTAGGTCGGGTGTGGGGGGAGCTCCCTCTTCTGTCACTCTCCGTCCCAGTGGCCTCGGTCACCCTGGGGTGGAGTCAGGGCACTGGTCTAGGCTCCCCCTCTCCAGCTATTGGTCAGAGCCTTGCTGTGGGTGGGGACAGGACCCATCCTTCTGGGCCTGTATGGCACCGATCTCCTTACCAGGGGTCTTCCCCTTTTCAGCACCACGTTGTTGGCTCAGAGAGGGTTGAGCAACAGTTGGTGGCTGGGCAGCAAAGCCCCCTCCCTAAGGAAGGGTCCCCTGCTTGCACCCACAGCCCTGGCAGAGGGGTGGTCATCTCCCAGGACCATTCTGCTCTCCTCCTTCCTCTCTGCCTCCACCTCCGCTACTCCCAGGTCTTCCTGGTCCCTTGGGGTCCCTCACCTGGGAACAGTATAGGGTGACAGTGAGTGCATTCCTGATTTATTTTGGGGCCATAGATGAGTTGGTTTTTCCACCTCCTTTCTTGGCATCGTCACACCCTGTACAGAGCCCTTCCACATCGTCGGCTTCTTCTTCTGAGGAAGAGAACTCTCCCTCTCACTTTTCCTCAGGTGCTGACTACACGGAATATTAGCAGTTTTTCACGATGGTACTGGAGGAGCTCCACCTTTTCCCATCACTAGAACTCAATCCTGCGTGTGCGACACTTGCATTCCTCGGAGAATACAGTCAGGAATCCATGATGGTCCCTCCATGGCCCTGTCCTTTCATGGAGGAGTCACACAGCACCTGACAGCTTCCTGTTTCCTCTTCTCCAGCCCCTCGGACTGCCAGTGCAGGTATTGTGCTCCACCTGGGTCTCCAGGAACTATGCCCCACCCCGAGTCTGGATTGGAGTGGCAGGATACCCCTTCAGAGCGTCTACGCCTTTCAAGAGACTGCCTCCCAGAGGCTGACTCTGCAGAGTTTGATCTCTGGGGCAGAAGGGTCTTCTCTTCAGCGTGGCTCTTGCTGTTGATCTCTGCATATCAGGCACACATGGTAGCCTGTGAAAGGTGCCTGTGGACTACGCTGGGTCAGATCCTGGTGGCAATGCATGATAGCAAGGCAACCAGGTGAGCCATTGTCATTTTTACCCGCAGCTTGGAGCTGGTGAGACACCAAGTGAGGGCATCTTATGATGCAACGTGGTGGCCTCCAGGCTCGTAGGAATCGCAGTCTGTGTTAGGTGGATGGCATGGCTCCGCCTATCCCGCTTGTCACCCTTGGCCCGGTGTAGGGTGATTGCCTCATTATTCCTGGGGGCCTGATTCTTCTTCCATAGGGTCAGATGAGAGTTGTCAGGTCACCCTCCTTCTCCTGCAAGCCAGGAGCCTCGACCTGACCCTGACCAGTAGTGGATCTTTTCCAGACCTTTGATGGTCTCCCTCCTTTTGTGAGTCCGTCACAAGAGGCTGAAGGAAAGTTTAACCCTCAAGGAGGTGCTAGCGCCACAGACGTGCTGCTTGGTACTCACCCATGGGTGATGAATGGTGAAGATTAATACAGGTAAGATATGAAAATTACGTACCTACTGTAATTCTTGATTTTCCTGTATATCTTCACCATTCATCACTGCTTCCCACCCACCATCCCCTCTTGGGCCCCAGCTTCCTGGGCAGTGCCTCCTCCTTGCTTGCCTTCCCCCCAGTTGAGGCCAGTTGCAGGCATAGTTTCGCTGGCACCTCTAGTTCCACTGATCCTTCTGTGAAGCAACATGGGGCCACTTCTAGTAGGGAGGGCAAGCAGGAGCTCTTGCACTCTTTGGCCAGGGGCTCCTCAGAGCTCTGTACTACCTAGTGGGGTCTTCCCTGGGACAGCATTCTGTACCAGAGTCCCCGGTCCTGGGACCCCTCTTTTTGGTGTTGGACACTTCTTTGCCTCCTTTGGATCCTGGGCCGGGTCAGCAGGGCTCCGAGGATCCCTACCTCCTCCTCCTCCTTCTTCCTCTGTCTGTTGGGCCACATGTGGTTCCTTTACACTCATATGAGTGTCCAGTGAGTATTCATGGGGCATGGTCCTTCTGATCTCTTACCTCTTGGAGAGGTAAACCTTATATCCTCCTCCTGGGGGTAGATCTAGGTGCAGATAGCTCTCCACTAGATCTCAAGAAGGGCTCATTTAGAAGGTGACCCCCCTCCCTTGTGCCGGAGGGACTTTGCCTTGGGGTGGATAATTTTTACCCTCACTCCTATGGAGCAGTCAGGAAGGGGGAGAGAGGGAATAGATCACACTCCCCTTGGGGATTGAGAGATCTGACTTTTCTACACTAGAGGACATTCTTTTGCCCTGCCTTGTAGGCTCGCGTGTCCAGTCCTTGGACCCTTTAAGGTTCATAAAAAGATGAAGGCAACTGAGTCAATCTCCTTCTCTTAAGCCACGGGCAGTGGTGGAATCCCTGCAGTTTTATCTGTAGGAGTCTTTCTCCTCTCTCTGTTTTTTCTCTCTCTCTCTCACCATCCATCTGTTTAACTCACCCTCCCTCCTGCCTCCTTTTCTCACTCTCTCTTTCTCCTTTCTTACCATTTCTCTCCCTCCCATCCTCTCAACCCCTTCTGGCCTGCCCAGTGGTTGGGGTCCTCCTCCCACAAACTTAGGACCTATCCTCTCTGCTGGTTGGCTTATACCCCTTTAAGTTTACATCCTTTCCTTTTTCTGTCCCATTGGCTACCTTGCCCCACCCTCCACCTTTTCTCTGCCTCTATTTTCCTCTCCCGCAAGCAGAACTGAGGTGGTGGAGGGACTGGCATTCGTGACTGGCCAACCTGCGAGTACCACATAGTACGTCAACCTTAAGGGCAGCGCTGTTTCCGTCAGCCTTCCCTTCAGATAGGAAGAAAGCTTTGGCTAAAAAGCTTACTGCGGGCTCCTAGCACCTCCGGCTGGTATCCACAATTGATGAATGGTGAAGATATACAGGAAGATCAAGAATTACGGTAGGTATGTAATTTTCATATCTTCCAAACATAATTCTGGGTTTAGAGGGAGTTATCTCCTGTGCTTCACCATCATTAAAAAGAAGGGGCCATAGTTCATGTAGGAGGTTAACTGCTTTCCCTGCCGCTGGATTAAAATATGTGATATAGGAAATGGGGGTGTCTTTACTGTTTTGAAACAACTTCATGCTCTTTGGATGGAGCAGTGACACTCTATCCTGAGCATCTGCTTTTACTGCTGCCTCCTGTAAAACAGGCTCTACGTGTATCCCTTTACCTGAACCTGTCAGACAGAGGTGTAGAGCACTGAATTTGCTGCAGTTAATTTATGGTAATTTTCAGTATCTATCTTCCTACCAGTAGTAACCACCAGTGTAACATACAGGAAATTTATTTTGGACATTCCCACTTCAAAAGTGAATTTTAGAGTTTTAGAAAATGAACAAAATATTGTCCTCACTCCTCCAAATGCATATTATATTATCAATAAAACGAACCCAGATCACAGCATCCCTGAGAAAGGAAGTGTATTGTTCATATGGAACATATTCTTCCTCCCACATGTCCATGTAGAGTGAGCGACTGCTGCTCCCATTGCAGTGAACACAGCAAATAAAAAGTAGGCTCAAACATAGAATAATCTTTGTGTAGAATGAAGTCTAGGGCCTGTAGGTAGAAGAATGTAGGTATGTTGCCTCCGGCCTCTTTCTGAACTAGTGTTCCACAGCCTCAGTGCACAGTTTATGTGGAATGACAGTGTACAGACTGGACACGTTGGTGCCCCCCACTGAAACTCTGGTTGCCATACAGTGTCCTACAATTTCCCCAGGAGGTCCATCGTGTCACAGATGTGGGACCGCAAACCCAGAACAATAGGTAGTAAAAAAGCATCCACAAAGAACGAGGATAGGTTCTGGGTGAGAGATCCCATGTCTGACACAATGGACCTACCTAGTGGTTTGTAGGGTCTTTGTGGATCTTGTGTATAATGCAGAAAGTAGGCATGATTGGATGTTGGGATTTCAGAAATCCCTCCTCCTTTATTGAACTCCACCCTCTGTACAACACATTGTGTACCATTTTAAATAATTCATCTTGCAACTTTTTTGTAGAATCTCCCTTCAAGGGGAGATAATTCACATAATCATTAAGTAATGTCTTAACTTTGGCCACATTCATGGGTTCTGGCAGTAAGACAGTATTCCCCCTTGTCGGAGGGCTTGATCACTACACCAGTCATGGGCTGTAAGTGGCACAGAGCCTGACACTTCGACAAAGGGATATTATGTGCAAAAATGCTTTCTATACTCTTCAACAATTTCTCTGTCTCAAATATCATTGTTTCTTCAAAATTGTCTAGGTTTGTCATTCATTACTCATTGAACAAAACTGGACTTTGGTCTAAGCGTTTTAGGTCGTTCAAAAAATTCAAAATTATTGACAGTTTCTGGGATATCATTCTATTCCAACAATTTGCCTAAATTTGACACATCCATCAAATCAACATCAGCACTATCAGAGTAGTCACTGGCTAATGAAACAGCATCAATAGTCTGATCACGTAATACATTTGTATGTTCAGGGTACAGGTACATTCTACTGCTTTCAGTATACATGATAATTTCCTGTGCGACTTCAGAAATGTATTGTATCTGAAAGTTGCTTTCCGAACCAGCAGCAAGCTCTTCTGTAATGAAGCCCATATTTGAATGTTGTGGTTGAGTCTTCATTTATGCACAAATATGAAAATGTCCACTCTTATTTTAAATGGGTCTATGACCGGGGTGAGTATAAGTGATGGACCTATGCAAAGAACTTGTTCCTCTGCTCTAGTCAGGGAAATACCAGTTAGAGTTGTTGTTGTAATTTTTAACCCTTGAAGCACCACCTGATTGTTGTGTCTTCCTGCCATTTCCCCTCCTGCCATGTCTTTTTTTTTCTGGTATTTTTCTGTTTTTGAGTGTTGCTTTGCTTTTCTGTTGTTGCTAGTTTGTTTTGCTTGCTTAACTTTTCATCTGAACTATACCTAAAAAACCTTCCCTTGAAGTTGATGGTGCACTGTCTGATAAATCTGACTCTTCATTTTGATTAACTGAAGCAATCTCTTGAAAGTGCACTGTACGATTTCCTGGTTTTATGTTATCTTTAGAAGTAGAATTACGATATCTGCTGCAGGACCTGGACCCGTCCCTAACTTCAGGATCTAGCTGGTCTCTCCCATGTGAAAATTCAGACTTAAGTTTATTGGCAGGAAGACTCCATTGAGCACGCTCATTTTCAAGGAGGTCCTGTAATGACAACGGTAAACATACTCTGATACTTCGGATCGCCCCTGAAAAAGGGATCTCTGGTCTCAGTGGGCTTACCCGGTTAACAAAATCTAAATAAAAAATAAATAAATAAAACAAGTGTACAATATAAGTGATGACATAGCATACAGGTACAATATTTGGTAGAAAAAAAGTGCATATATGGTCAGTAAAAACAATAATAAAACAGATCGGAATCCAGTGCCTGAGTAAGCAGTGGTGACATGCCATAAATTTATATAATTGGTAGGAAATACATACAGGGTCAATGAAAAGACAAACAATAGTGAAGCATACAGGAACCAATTCTTATTAAGAGGGAGAACAAAAAATAGTATCAGTAAGAACTTATACGATTGCTGCCAGCTTCCCAAGATGGCTAAGAGTGCAGGAAGGAAGGAAGGGGGTAAGGAGAAATACATAACTACTTCTGATGAGAAAGGAGTCTAACTGAGGGGGCAAGGGATAAGTGCAAGACATTGCGAGGGGACAAAAGAGCAAGGAAGATTGTTAGGCAGGGATCAGGGATGGAGGGTACAGGAGTAGTCCTGGGCATAAGGGTGGGGATGGACTAGGGAAGATGGGCCAGGGTGGATAGGGAGACTAAGGAGAAGGATACAAGAAGTCAGAGGGCACTCTCTTGATAGCAGTGGCAAGAGACTGGCATGATATGCTAGGACCTATGGCAGTGACAGATTACTGGGAAGAATTTGTAGATTAGGGCTCTGAAGAAATTTCATGAGACAATGCTGGGGAGCCTGAGTGACATCTGGATGAGAATCCATGCTGATGGGTTGGTGTAGCTAATGGCACCCTTGCCGAGGGTGGTACGCGTCCGGGGTACGTTGAGGAGGATGTAGTCGAATTTCCTAAGGGAGTAGGAGCAATGGGAAATGTTAACAAGTGAGGAGATATAGGCCGGTAATTTATTTAGTAGACTTTTGAGGGTCCAGGTATCTAAATGGAGTAGCCACCAGGTGGCGAAGGGTTGCCAGCTGACTTTATTATGTAAGTCACAGTGGTGCGACCTGAAAGGGAGTTTAGTAATAAAGTGCAGAGCCCAATGGAATAGTATATTGAGCCTGCGAAGGTTGGAAGCAGTGGCACAGTTGTAGATGATGTCACCATAGTAAAGGAGTGGCAGGAATGTGGCCTGAACTAGTCTGCATCTAATGTCAGGGGGAAAGAGTGCTCTATTTCTGAAGAAAAAGTCAAGTCTTGCTTTCAGCTTACTAGAAAGATAGTCAATGTGCACAGTGAAAGTGAGTTTGCTGTCTGTCCAAACACTCAGATATTTTAATTGATCAACCACGTGTAGTAATTCACCTAGGATAGTCATGATGGGCACAGGTATTGCGCTGTGCTGAAAGGAGGGCCTGTTGCTACTAGGTGTGAAATAAAGGACCTTGTTTTTTTTTTGCGTTGAATAGTAGTTTGGAGTTGATTAGGTTCCACTCTAGCTGTGTGAAGTCAGCTTGGAGTACATCACGTACTTCGATTAAGGTTGGCTTAGAAACATATATAACAGTATCGTCCACAAAGAGATGTATTTTGGAGTTGCTGATATTGGAATCTAGCGAGTTAATGTAAATAGAAGATAGTATAGGGCCTAAAATGGAGCCTTGCGGGACACCTCATTTTATGGGAAGGGAGTCGGAGACCTGACTGCTCGCTTTGGTTTTCTGAACTCTACTTGTAAGATAGCTCGAGAACCATTGAAGTGTGGTGTCAGCTGTGCCTAGTATACTGAGTCCACTGAGGATGAGGTTATGGTCGACAGTATCGAATGCCTTGCTGAGATCAAGCAATATGGCACCTGTGACTTGTTTGGAATCATGCGTGGTCAGCCAGTCGCTGGTGACTTTAGCTAAAGAGGAGGTGGCACAGTGTTTTTGTCTGAACCCAGACTGGGAAGAGTTGAGGAGAAAAAAACATTAAACATGGTCTTTAAGCTGGTGATGGATGAGTTTCTCTAGCAGTTTCGCTAGAACAGGGAGGATGGAGATGGGCCTATAATTGTTTAGGTTGCAGGGATCACCTGATTTGAACAAGGGCAAGATATGAGCTGATTTCCAACAGGAGGGGACCGTAGCTGAGGAGATGGAGAGATTAAAGGTATGAATGTTTGGTGCAGCTAGATAGTAGTAGCCTAGTTTGATGAAGACGGGATCGATGCCATCTGCTCCACTACCTTTATTGATGTTGAGTTTACTAAGGTGGTCCTCTACTTGTTTGTAGGTCACAGGGTGAAGCTGGAAGATATGAGGAGGCGGGGGCTCATGGGTGGTGAGGTTGGAATCAAATGTGAGTCCAGCAGTGGCAAAATGGGTATTCAGTTTTTCTAGGATGAGGTCACGCTTGACATATTCGACTCCGTTAATGAGTAACTTGGTGGGGATGGACGGAGCTGCTTTGTGGCCCTCAACTGTCTTGATTGTTTGCCAGATCTTGGCTGAGTTGCCTTTGGCATTTTCAAGGGATTCTACATTTCTACATAGAAGTTAGCTTTGGCAGATCTTATTAGTTTAACACAAGCATTCCTTGCAGTTCTAAATACCTGTCAGTCGGCCACATTCTTTGTGTACCTTGCACTGGCCCAAAGTTTATCGTGGTTGTTCGGCACAGCTTTTAGATTTGGAGTGAACCAGGGATGGGAATGTTTAAGGACCCCGGATCTAACGAAAGGGGCATGTTTATTGGTGAGCTGAGTCAGTGTAATGTTAAGAAAGGTGACCACCTCGTCCACTGATTTAGCGAGATAGAGATCTTGCCAATTTACATATTTTAGATCTGAGATACAGTTTTAGATGTTGAATTTGCGGAAGCTGCACTTGGTGACAAATGCAGAGGTAGAGGGGCACTTATCTAGGTTTCTGGTGTATGCTATGATATTGTGATCACTAAGATCATTATGGAATACGTCTGTATGCCAAATTTTGTGGGGACGGTTTGTGATAATAACATCCAGGATGGAGCTATTTGCATGATTTTTGATGTTGAGCCTTGTTGGCTCTGTAATAATTTGGGACAATCCAAGCTCATCACAGAGTTCTTTTAGGACATATGCCTTAGGCGAGAGCCAGTTGAGGTTGAGATTGCCTAGAATGATTACCTCGTTGTTGATGGGTGTGTTCAAGATTTTGAGGGTTGAGATTAGCTCAAGACCCGCTGAGGGGGGACCTGAGGCAACCTATGATGTCGAGAGCTTCGACTGTAGATATTTAGAATTTGATGGCCACGCACTCAAATTCTTTGGGTTTGGACATGGCATTGGTGATGGAGACGTTTAAATGGTATTTCGTGTAGATGACCACCACCACCAGGTTATAGGAGGGGGAGTGAGATCTGCTGGTCAGAGCACTCTTAAGCCAGGATTCAGTAATAATGATCAGATCTGGGTTGGTGTGGGCAGCCCATATTCTTAACTGGTTTAGTTTGTTAATCAGGCTCTGCATGTTAATCAGCATAAACTTTAAGCCTGAGGTAGTGGCAAAGTTTGAGGGGGATGCAAGGGGGATTTGAGGACCAGGATTCACTTCAACATTACCAGAGCATATGAGTAATAGCAGGATACATTTTTTTTTTCAAATTGTTTCTTGCTGCAGTAATCTGTTTCTTACTGTGGTGCTTGTTCCTGGAGAACCAATGGACAGGGGTAGCCGGAGGGGGCATGTGACACAGGGGACAGACCATAGCTACAGGTGAGTGTGTCCTGATTGAAAGAGGGGCTGTTAAAATACTCAGGGATGCCTGGGTAGTCTGGGGAGGATATCTTGTAATTTGACCATGAGTGAGAGCTGCTGTAACCCACTGTACAGGGCGGAATGATGGATAGGGGTTGGTTAGAGATGCTATATCAGTCCGTGGTATAGCCAGAGGGATGGAATTCTTAGCTGTACAGTGGAAGAAAATAAAGACTAGTGCCAGATGGGAAAACATAGTTGATGTCGAGGAGAAGGGATGAAGGGACGGTCGAGGGGACAGGTGAAGTAATTGTTAGAGGATGAAAGATTTGAGGAGAGTCGGTGGTGAAAGACGAGGGGTGAGTGCCTAGGGTAGAGAGAAGGACTAGGAAGCAAGATGAATATGAGAGTAGGAGAGCTATAAAGTAAGAGATTAGAGTGGATGACAGGTCCTACAGGATACGCAGTTACAAGTATACTTGATGGTAAGCCAGATAGAGGGCTTTCTCGTAATCAGCGCGCGTGCTCTTCTCAATTTTGCGTTTTCCTTTGTGATGGATCTTTTTCTAATATTAGTAATCGTGTCTACACTGATTTTATTTGGTGACTCAAATTATGGACTAGTTTTGAACTTGATTAGGGGTTGTTGGATTTCTACTGCTTCAGTGGCTGCTTCCATTTCTAGATGCTTATCTCCCTTCAGATGCTTGTCTCTCTTAACTAGTGCTTTAATGAGTTTAGCTTTACATCCACTCCGAGCGCCTTCCTCCTAATCCTTGAATTCCCATTCCTCTAGACTGCGCATAGGAAGGCTTGTCCAGTCTCAGTCCCCCCCAGTATCCACCATTGATCCAGATAATTCTTAAGGGTAATATGATTATAGAAATGATGGAGTTCTTTTGAATGTGCTTTCTCTAATTTGGAAAATAAATCTTTCAATTCATCTCCATTCTCTTGTGTGCTATTTGCATAGAGTGATGTTTGTGCCCTCTTTCCTGCAGCTAATTGATTTCCGCATCCTCCATACAAACTAAAGGAGGAGATGCCTCCGGTTCTACATTATAAAGTAGAACAGATGTCTGGATGAGTGGGGTTGGGGAAGGGAAGATTAATGCTTAGTGAACCAGAAAGAGAATATTTATAAAAGCCATATAAGGAAAAGTGAACCCTTTAAAGAATAAATAAGTTGTTGCGAGGGAATTGTTTTTCAGAGAAGTTGAAAAGATTTTTCTGGACTATTTCCATTCCTTTCTAAATAAGGGTAATTGTATATGAAGTTGTCTTAGTTCAGCCCTTAAAACAGGAGCTGTCACAAAATTAGGTACCATGAGAAGATCACTATAGGCTTTACTCAATACCTTTTTCAACAAACAAGCATCAAACACACCCCATATTTCAGCAGCATAAAGAATTGAAGTTTTAATTTTGCATTTAAGATTGATACTGCACTGTAAACACACGTAATGTAGAAAGAGCATGGGATGTAAACTTTTCAACTTATGTGCTTGGATTCCCACTGTCTGTTGTGTTGTTGGATGGGAGACCAAGAAGTTGGACCACACAGCTAAAAGGCCTGTGCGGGAGCGATGCTATGGAACATCTTACTGAGCAGACATGATTGAGACCTGCTCTGCATTTGGAACGTCTTATCCTTAAAATCTGCTAAAAACTAAAATAAAAGTCTGGATTGTCTGCAGAAAGTGAAAGTACACGTCGAACAGAGCAGATTGATGCCAAAAGCGTAGATGGGGAGGATGAACAAAGGCAACTCTAGGGGCTCGAAGTCCCAGCTGCGGATGGTCACAGGCCTCGACCTCTTCACTAGAACGAGCAGGGCAGGAACTGCCATGCAAGGCTCTTCAAGAGTTAATGCAGGGCATTGACACGAAGATTGAAACTCTCCTTCAAAGAACGGGGGACCAGGATGTGAAAATCGAGATGGCCACTAAAACCGTGGCACTGGCGGAATGCTACCAGAGCACTAACAACTTCAACAAAATTGGTGCAAGAAAACACAAACGTGTGCTATAGGTTGGAGGTCTTGGAAAATGCCAACAGAGCCTCCAGCGTGTGACTAGCTGGTTTACCGGAGGATCCCGAAGAAGCAGACCCTCTTCTTTTTCCTAAGCAGTGGCTGCCTAATGTGCTAACTCTGGCCCCAGACTAGGCTTCCCACTTGAATAGAGCTTACCGGATTTCCCCACGGATGGCAACGTCCTAACAAGACTTGCCCAGGACTCTTCTGCTGGTGACGGACAGAATCACTACTAGGGACGCCATCCTGCAGGTGGTGAGATCAGCGGATCACTTGAATTACCAATGGCACACAATACATATGTTGCCTGATCTCTCCTTCGCCACACAATCTCGCCGTAAGAAATCTGATGGAGTTTGAGTGAAACTCCAAAGCTTGGGGATCTCTCACTCTTTACTTATGCCGGCTCACCTTCGTATCTTTTATGGGGGCCACACATATCAGTTCACGGATCCTGAGGAAGTGGGTCGTTGGTCCCAACAGATTGAACAGGAGTTTGCTGCTGCTTGGAGGGAGGAGAAATCAGATCCTGATTCTGTTAAAGAGACCTGAAGTGGTGAGAGGTCCTTTGTCACCCCGACTCATTCAGTTTAATATGGACTGAAAGTTTGTTTGCTGGACTCTTGTGGGCTTAAGGCTTTCTTAAAAGGGCTGTAATCATTAATGCCACTAGGTGCTACAGTTTAATTGTTTTAATCTAGCACTGTTTTGTTCCTCACAGGAGATTGCAAGGAAAATATGCCCTGCTTGATAGTGTAAGTAACAATACTTTAGTTTAAATAGCGGATAAAAGGTTATTATAAAATTTAATTTTTCTAGTACTCTTATTGCCAAATGCATGTATCCTGAATCACTAAAATATCTGGGGAATATCTTCGGAAAGAGGTTATATCAGCTGGAATAGCCGTTTACTACTTTATGATCAGACTCATCATACTTAGACTGACCACTATATTCTTGTAAGGTGTAGCTTCTGGACTTAAGTTTGTATTTAGCCATTGTTTAACTGGTATACCCCTCATCTCCGTAACCTATGTGCTAGACTACAGGATTCTGTACCATTGTATGGATCTAGTGTTAGATGTGATGTCTGGCATATGTAAATGTAATGTTTCTTACGCTTTTAAGAAATATAATAAAGTACAAAAAAAAAGGTCTGTGCTGCCTTCTCGCTTGGCCTCCACCAGGCGAGCTCGGCCCTCCTTATGGCCCACTTCTCCCATGCTTTGCTGGGCTCCTTAGATGGGGTGCTTCCTCATCTGCTTGCAGACCTTCAGACCACAGTCAAACAGGACCGAGACCAGGGACGGGCTGTGGCCAAGCAACAGCTCCAGACTGCCATGGACATTGGGGACTCCTGTGCCCGCACCGTGGCGGCCTTGGTGGCCATGCGCCGCTGGACTTGACTGAGGATCTTGATCTTCATGGTGGACACTCAGCACAAGCTGGCAGATATCCCTTTCCTGGGCACCGACCTGTTCTGGCATGGGGTCGAGGTTCACCTCACTCGCATTGAGAAGTCCAACGCCACTTTGGACTCTGTGACATCAGCCTAGAAGAACCCCAAGGGCTCCAAGCAGTATCAGAAACTGAAGCCCTTTCAGTCCAGCTCCACTCCTGCGGCTAAGCCAGCCCAGCAACCAGGTCTGCAGGCTCAGGCCTGGCGACCTCGGCCCAAGTCAGTGGCCTCGGCTGTCTGTAAGCCGGGAGGGAGAGGCTCCGGTGGCCCCTCAGCCAGGCCCTCCTCCTCCTCCAAGTCTGCCCAGTGACGGTATGAGGGGTGCCTCCCTCATGCCTGTCATGTCTCCCATGGGGGGGTGGCTCCACCACTTCCTTTCTCTCTGGTCTGTCACCATGGACAGGTGGGTTCTATAGTTCGAGCAGTACCCTCCTTGCCAAGCCTGCACCCCATGGGAGAACTTGGCTTCCGCAGACATTCTGTCAGTCTCAGAGACAACATAGCCCAGCTCCTCCACAAGGAGGTCGTGGCTCCTGTCGCAAATCCTCTAGAACAATAGTTCTCAGACTTTGTCACAGTGAGCCTCCCCAAATCCATGGAAAAGATTTTGAGCCTCCCCCAAAAATTGAAATAATCTTGGCCTTCCCAAAGAAAAATAACATACTGTACTTTGCACGGTACACCACGAATCAATTGAAACCCCTTTGAGTACTTGGCTCACATTCAGTTTTTTGTCTTATACTGACTTGGTACTTTTGAAAAAGAGCTCCTGTGCTCAAAGGTTTTATCTGAATAACAAATAAATAAAATAAACAAATATTATTATTCAGTGTATTGTAACCCCCCACACACACACAGGCCAACCTACTTGCTCTGCTATTTTCATTTTTGAACCATTATTACCCCTTGTTGCAGTACCGTCATGGGTCAGACTACTTTTTTCTGTTTCTTCTCTATATGAAATAACCCTCCTACATACTTTGCCTCTCCCCCTCCTTCTCTGCTCCTAAACACCTAAGCAACAGCTTCTTCCTGCTATTGCTCTTAGCACTTCTATGCTTAACCCTTGTATTTCGACTATTCTTCCATCAGTTTATAAATTGATCAAGTTACCCCCACTCATTATTAATTTACTGTTCATATTTATTTGCTCTATTGCTTTTTGTATATTTCTTGATTGTTTTCCTATTACCTTTTGAAATGTATTCACTGCCTGTCAGCGTGGCTCAGTTGGTAGCACATCCGCCTCTGGACCAGAAGGTCATGGGTTCTCGTCCCACACCGGGATTGGACTTGCACTTAAAAATCGCTGGCATCCGAGTGCAGTATCGGGGGGTGCTGTACTGCTGGGATGTGCCGTCCCTCGGATGAGACGTTAAACCGAGGTCCCTTCTGCCCATCCTGGTGTTGTCCTGGTGGGTGTCCAGGTGGAAGTAAAAGAACCAAGGGCACTTTTTGCAAAGAGTAGGGAACATTCCCGGTGTCCTGGCCAACATTCCCCTTCCCATAAACCGGTTCATGCAATTATCCAGGCTGTGTGTGGGTGGTGATGTGCGATATGGCCGCCACCACACATTGTCACTTCACTACCAGTCTAGCATTGCTTGTAAAGTGCTTTGGATGTATGAAAAGCGCTATATAAATGCTCATTCTTCTTCTTCTTCTTCCCCGGGTACACCTGAAATGAGCCTTGGCTCATTCACCTTCCCTTGTCACCTATTAGTAAATAAATACATAAAATTCACCTACTATTATCTTCTTTCAGTTTGCTTCATCTCTTCACACAAAATATATAAAACCCAACATTTAAATATAGTACTTTTTCAGACTTGCTTGAGCCTCCCCTGGAACAGGTTGGGGCCTCACCATTTGAGAACCCTTGTTTTAGAAGTTTCCCTGGCTTGGAAAAGTCGGTCTGTCCCTCTTTCTTCAGACCTAGGTACTTCCTGGTGCCGAAGCGGATGGGGGGCAGGTGCCCCATTCTTGATCTGCATGACCTGAACAAGTTCCTCTGGTCACACACTTTCAGGATGGTAACTCTGTCTCAGATCATACCATCTCTAGCGCAAAACATTTGGTTTTGCTTCCTGGATCTTCAGGATGCATTCTTTCACGTCCCGATCCATCTGTCTCACCGAAGTTTCCTCCACTTTCGAGTCAAGGGAACCCTCTATGAGTTCCAGGCCATGCTCTTCGACCTCTCCTCGGCCACCAGGGTCTTCACCAAGTGCATCACAGTGGTGGAAGCTCACCTGAGGCGCCAAGGAGTCCGGGTTTATATCTACCTGGATGACTGGCTAATAGCAGGTCCCTCCAGGCAGAAGGTGGAGCGGTTCAGGGACCTGGCCCTCCAGACCTGCAGCAAACTTGGCCTCCTGGTCAACGAGGCCAAGTCGGAACTCATACCCTTGCAGGTGATCAACTTCATTGGGGCGGAGCTCAGCTCTTACAGAGCCCGGCTCCCAGTGGGCAGGGCAGAGGCTCTCTCCTCCTTTGCCTGATCATTGTGGGTTGGGCAGTTGTGCTGTGCCCGGGACTTTTTGTGCCTACTGCGCTACAAGGTAGTCTGTGCCAGTGTGGTCCATTAGGCCTGCTGGAGAATGCACGCCCTGCAGTGGGAGCTGGTCAGCCAGTGGTCTCTGCATAAAGGGCACTCTGACTAGCTGGTCATGGTGACCCAGTGGATGTTGAATGCCATCCAGTGGTGGCTGGTCCCAGCACATCTGCAGGAAGGGATCCCTTTTGTCCACCCAGAGGCGATGGTCATCCTGATGACCAATGCCTCTCTCCCGGGCTGGGGTGCCCACCCAGGGGAACACAGAGTCCACGAGCTCTGGACCCCTGTGGAGTCCCAATGCCACATCAACCTGCTGGAGCTCCGAGCAGTTCAGCTGGCGCTGACTGCATTTGCTCCGCACATACGGGGTAAAGTGGTCCAAGTCCAGATGGACAACATCACAACTATGTACTACCTCAACAAGCAGGGTGGAACACACTACCTGCCTTTGTGCAAGGAAGCTCTCCATGTCTGGACCCTCATGTGCAGCCTGGAGGCAGATCTTCTGGCCATCCATGTGACAGGAGCCTCCAGTCAGCTGGTGGACACACTCAGTCAGGTGGGTGAGGTGTCTCATAAGTGGTCTCTCCACCCAGAGGTAGATTACAGTCTGATCTCCCAGTGGGGCACCCCTCAGGTGGACCTGTTCACCTCCAGGGAGAACGCAAAGCTAAGGCTGTTTTGTGCCTGGCCCCCTCAGCAGGGAAAGCTACAGGGGGATGCTTTCTTGAAGCCCTGGAACCTGGGCCTCTTTAATGCCTTCCCTTGATCCACAAGGTGCTAATCAAGGCCAGGAGGGACAAGGCACAGGTGATCTTGGTGGCTCCAGACTGGCCATGCCAGTTCTGATACCCTGATCGCCTCAGCAGGCTTCCGAGGTGCCTTCTCCTACGCCCGGACCTGTTTTCCATCAAACAAGGGAAGGTACTCCACCTGGACCTTCAATCCCTGCACCTGATGGCCTGGTTCCTGAGCGACTAGAGTTCCTGGCCTTGGTTCTCTCCCAAGATGTCTTCTCCATTGTGCAGGCATCTTGGAAGGAGTCAACCAGGAAGTGCTATGCCTTGAAGTGGAAGAGATTCTCCATTTGGTGTCAGGGCAAAGGGTTGGACCCTTTGTCCTGTCCAGTGGCTAGCATCATTGATCACCTTTGATCTCTCTCTCTCTGTCGGGCATTCGTGGATGACCCTTAAGGTGCACCCGACAGCCGTCTGTGCTTACCGGGCATGGGCCGGTCAGCAGTCGGTGGCACTGGAGAAGGTAGTCAGGCACTTTTTCAAAGGTCTTGACCATATTTCCCCTCCAGTGTGTGAACCACCACAACCGTGGGACATGTTGCTGGTTTTGGCAAAGCTCATGGGCAAGCCATTCAAACCGATGCACAGGTGTGATCTCTCTCACCTGTCATGGAAGTCTGCCTTCTTGGTGGCTATCATGTCAGCCAGGAGGATCAATGAGCTCCAGATGCTTTCGGTAGAGTCTCCTTACCTGGTCTTCCACAGTGACAAGGTTGTCCTGCACCCCAGCCCGAAGTTCCTTCCAAATTTTGTGTCAGAGTTTCACCTTAACCAGGTGATTAATCTTCCAGTGTACTTCACCAGTCACACCTCGGAGGCCAAGCACAGGCTCCATACTGTGGACCTGAGGCGAGCGCTCGCTTATTACAAAGAGAGCATGGCTGGAGTTCAGGGAGAGGTTGCCAGCTGTTTGTCACCTACACAGAAGCTGCACCTGGCAGACCTGCAGCCAAGCGGATGATTGGCAGGTAGATCACATCCTGCATTGATCTCTGTTGTTAGTTGGCAGGTAGGGAGCCTCCCAGAGGGCTAAGAGCTCATTCCACTGCTGCATCGGTGGCTGCTTCCAGGGATGTCCCTATCCAGGAAATCTGCGGGGCTGCTACCTGGCGGTCAGCACACACCTTCATTTCCTATTACCACCTTGACCTGGAGTCATGCTAGGATGCTGGTTTTGGGGCCTCAGTTCTCCAATGCTTAATTCCTAAGTAGGGGGTGTGCACCTTGCCCCCTCCTTCCAGAGAACTGCTAGGAGTCTGCCAAGAAGTGTGGCTAGAACATCATGTCCACGTCTCTAGAAACACAGGTTACTCACCTGTAACAGTTGTTCTAAGAGTGGTATACAATGTTCATCCACATGGACCCTCCCCCCCAGCTTTGGCGCACACACTCTGCTTCCAGTGGGCAAGATCTGGCGTCATGGGGTGGAGCCGAGGGAGTTACCACTCGGGTGGGTGGGGGGAGCCAGCTTGAAGACTTTCCGGCCCATCTTAAAGGGAAAAGACACTGCCAAGAATTGTGGATGAACATCATATACCACTCCTAAAACTACTGTTACAGGTGAGTAACCTGTGTTTTCTGCTCGCTTGATGTAGAGCTTGGAGTTTTCTGTCGAGACACATTGTTCCTGTCTTGGAAAGTGAGGTTCCGTTATGCCTTCCCTCTGATTCAGAGTGTGCTAATCAAGCTCCAGATGGAGGGCGCTACCCTGATGCTGGTGGCTCCTTTTTGACCTCTGCAGATTTGGTTTCCACTGTTACAACAGTTAGCAGTGAAGCCTCCAGTGCTCCTTTCCCTGTGCCTGGGCTGACTGGCACAAGAATGAGGGACCGTTCTTCATCCAAACCTCCGGTCTCTTCACCTGCACGCATGGCTCCTGAGGACATGACCATTGCCAGGTTTGGTGTCTCATACAAAGTGGCTGACCTCCTGGTGGCCACCAGAAAACCTTCCACCAGGGTGTCTTATTCCCTGGAATGGAAGTGATTTGCTTTGTGGGTGGCTTCCCATTATCTGGACCCTTTCACCTGTCTAGTGAACCAGATTCTAGATTACTTGCTGTCATTGTGAGATGCTGGTCTGAAGTATTCTTCCCTGAAGGTGCACTTGTCTACCATATTAGCCTTACGTGTGCCCATTGAGGGTGGTATGGTAGCCCAGTTGAATGTGGCCCATACCTTTCTGAGAGGCATCCTACACTTAAAGCCTCCCATTCATAATCCAATCCCAGCCTGGGACTTGAATTTTGTTTTGGAGAAACTTACTTTGGCTCCTTTTGAGCCTGTCACAACTTACGAGGTGTGCTTTCTGTCATGGAAAGCGTTATTTTGTATTGCTATTACATCTGCTTATAGGATTTTTGAGCTCTAGGCGCTCATGTTGGAGCAGCCCTATTTGATTTTCCACAAAGACAGAGTGTCTTTGCGTACTAACCCTAAGTTTTTCCCCTAAGGTGGTGCCCGAGTTTACTCTAAATTAAACCATCAGCCTTCCCGTTTATTTTCTGGAGCATTCCAATCCAGGGGAAGCATTGCTCCATACTTTGGATGTACATAGAATACTCAGATATTATGTTCATTGCACGAAGGACTGCAAGACGTCCTCGCAGTTGTTTGTTTCTTTTGCACCTGGGAAAGAGGGTGTACCAGTTTCAAAACAGTGCCTGTCCAAATGGTTGACCAACTGTATTATTTTCTGTTATAGGAAGTTCAGTAAGGAACTTCCTGGGATTGTCAAGGGCCACTCTACCAGAAGCTGGCCACCTCTGTTGCCTGTTTCAGAGGAGTCTCAGCAGTGAGGAGTGCTGTCCACACTTTCACTAGACACTACAGTTTAGACATTGCCTCTAGAAGGAGGGCAAGTTTTTAGCTAGCAATGCTCCAGGGCCTGCTCTCATAGGCTGTTGCCTTCAAGTCACCCAGTCTGTTTTCTCCTCTGCAGTACTGCTTGGAACTTGTTACTTAAGATGTGACCTGCTGCAAGAGATATTCTCGAAGAAGATAAAACAGTTACGTTAAGAACTTACCGTAACAGTAGATCTTTGAAAATCTCTTGCAGCAGATCATGCCATCCCTCCCCACCTTCCCCCTTGTCTCTGTGTTCCTGTTCTCTCCATTTCCAGAGTGGTGTACCTTCTGTCCTACATGCTCCTTTTGGCGGGTGTCTAGCTGTTCCTCAGCTCCCTCGGAAGCAAGTCCTCGGTGGATGGTCTCCGGCAGGGACTTGAGGATGGAGTGAGGCCGCCCACGGCTTTATAGAGGAATGTCGACGTAATGACATTGCTGTAGATGGCCCAAGTTAGACTGCTAGCAAAAATATTTCCGTGTGATCCTGGTGCCTGGCAGCTATAGTTCCTAAGGTGTGACCTGCTATAAGAGATTTTCTCGAAGATCTACTGTTACAATAAGTTCTTACATAGCTGTTCTTTCCTTGTGGAGTAGGGAGGGAGGTAAGGGAAGGGTTACATAGTGATTTACAGCAGAATAAGGCCTCACATCTGCCAGTTTCTACCTAACTTGTGAAGTGTGTCCTGCTGGACATTATATTCTTTCCCATGTGTTAACTTCCCACTCATTTTTACACGCCCCATATGTATGTCCCATCTGCACTTGAATTCACTTACAGTACTAACACACAGTACTTCTTTCGGAAGCTTGTTCCAATTCTCCACCACACTGTTAGTGAAGTAATTCTTTCTGACATCCTTTTTGAACGTTTCTCCCACCAATTTCATAGAATTTCGCTTTGTGCCATTGTCTGCTTTCATTGTAAATAAATCCTTGTAATCCATTCTTTTTATTCCATTTAAAAACTCGTATGTCTCTATCATGACACACCTTTCCCCTCTGTCTCCCAATGTGTATAGATTCAGTTCTGTTACTCTTTCTCATAAGAATTATCCTGTTGCCTTGTATCATCTTTTTTTTTTTTTGGCTGCACTGCCGTCTACCCCCTTCAGCCTTACCACTATCGTCCAGCACCGTCATCCAACCCTGGAACATACTCGCTCCCGTGTTCCCCCGTGAATGATCACCCATGGGAAGGGCCACCCGGAGGCCTTCCCCGTTACCTTTGAGCTGAGTTAATGTGTTGGTTGGGGAGTGGTACTTCAGGCATTGGTGCGGGACCTGCAACGGAGAGGCAGGTGGCATCCTGCATGGTTGCAGAATTTCCTGTTTTCTGCCCTGGGAGGCACGGTGTGCAATGACATAGTGGCATACCTGCCTGTGTCTGTCCCACCTCCCCGAACAGCCAAGCTCCTCGGTACCAGACTTGTTGCTTCTGCAAGGGGCCAGTCGTGCACTGCCCCCCCCAGAGGAAGAGAGTAGTCATTAGGTTGCTCTATCCTCCCACCCCACCCCCAGCCCTCTGTTGTCTGCTTCACAAATGGTAGCTCTGCTGCTGTGCTGGCAGGCCATCTGCCTTGTATTATCTTTATGGCTCTTCTCTGTGCTGCATCAGTTCTTTCCCTATCTTAATTCAAGTGTGGACTCCAGAGTTGTACACAGTACTCCCAAGTGAGGCCTGACTAGTGATTTTGTACAAGAGTAATATTACCTCCCTTCTTTTACAGCTGATTGCTGTGTCGATACAACCCAGAATAATATTTGCTTTCCCCGCTGCATTATTATGTTTTGATGGTTGCTTTAAAGGTGACCAGAAAAGGTGTTTTGTGTATCGCGAATGGTAACGTAACTTCTGCCTGCCAACGGGTCCATATAATAATTTTTCATCACAGTTAGTCCTAAATAGACAGAGGGAAGCAGGGAGGGCAGTTAGGAGTGCAAAGGTGCAAATGGAAGAAAGGATAGCACAGACGGTAAGGGAAGGGGACAAGACATTTTACAGGTGTATTGGTGTAAAAAGGAAGGCTTGGGTGGAATTGTAAGGCTCAGAAGGGGAAAAAGGCGAGTTTGTGGAGGGTGACCAAGAAAAAGCATCAATACTGAACAAATACTTCTGTTCTGTATTCTTTGAAGAAGGGGAGAGGGAGGGAGAGGGGCCAAAACTAGCCACCAGAATCAAAGATGGGTCAGAGGTGAACACCAGTCCTTTTACAGAAGAGAGAGTCCTAGAGGAACTCACAGAATTGAGGGTGGACAAAGCAGTGGGGCCAGATAGCATACACCCTAGGATATTAAAGGAACTAAGGATAGTGCTAGCAGCACCACTGGCAGAACTGTTTAGTGAGTCGCTTAATACAGGAGTGGTTCCGGAGGACTGGTCGAGGGTGCATGTAGTCCCTCTTCATAAATATGGAAGCAAGGAGGAGGCGGTCAACTATAGGTTGGTCAGCCTCACCTCAGTAGTGGGGAAGATTATGGCGGCACTTCTTAAGGAAAGGATTGCGGAACGCTTGTAATTCAGTGGAGCACAGGCTCCAAGGCAGCATGGATTCTCAGTGGGGAGATCATGTCAGACAAATCTAATAGGTTTCTTTGACTGAGTGACAAAGGAGATGGATCGGGAGGAGTGGTGGATGTTGCCTACCTCGATTTCAGCATGGTCTTTGACATCACTCCACATAAGAGGCAGGTAAACAAGCTGGGGAGCTTGGGTGTGGGCCAAAAGGTGGTGAATTGGTTCAGTAATTGATTGAGGGGCAGAAAGCAGAGGGTGGTGGTAAATGGAGTCCAATCCGAGGAATAGGGGGTGACTAGTGGGGTACCACAGGGATCAGTCTTGGGGCCAGTCCTTTTTAATGTCTTAATTAGTGACATTGCTGAAGGACTGGAAGGGAAGATTTGCTTATTTGCGGATGACATCAAGATCTGCAATAGAGCAGACACTCCAGAAGGTGTGAAGAAAATGAGGAGGGACTTAGGGAAGCTGGAAAAATGGTATGAGGTATGGCAGCTAAGATTCAATGTGAAGAAGTGCAAAATCATACACCTGGGGTGCAAAAACCCTGAGGAGAGTTAAAGGATGGGGGGGCAGTTACTGACGGTCACAAGGCAAGAAAGGGATTTGGGAATAATCATCTTAGATGACCTAAAGGTAGCCAAGCAGTGTACAAAGGCGGTGGGGAGGGCCAGTGGTATGCAAGGGTGCATAGGAAGTGGTATCACTAGCAGAAGAAGGGAGGTGGTGATGCCACTGTACAGAACTCTGGTGAGACCTCATCTGAAATACTGTGTTCAGTTTTGGAGGCCGCATCTGCAGAAGGACATAGACAGGATGGAGGCTGTTCAGAGAAGGGCAACTAAGATGGTGCAGGGCTTGCAACAGAAGACATTCGAGGAGAGATTAAAACATCTTTCAGTTTAGGAGATGTATAAGAATGAGGGAGGGAGGCATGATATGAGATGGGGCAGGATATGGGGGAATGGGGGAAAGTTTTCCTTTTTCTTCACGAAAAGGGTGCTGGATGTATGGAACAGCCTACCCCAGGAGGTGGTGGGAGCAAACAAAGTGGGAGGATTCAAAGATGTGTGGGATAGGCACAAAGGAACCCTAGATGTGGGAAAGAGAGGCTAAAGCTGATGACCAAGTAGGGTCAGTGGCCGCTGATACATGTAGGGAAAACGGGCAGACTGGATGGGCCTTGTGGTCCTTGTCTGCCATCAAATTCTCTGTTTCTGTGTTTCTAAATCTGAATTTAGTTATTTTGCAGAGTTTAAGCAAACGTGGAAGGGGTCCTGTCGAGCGCCACATGAGGATTCTGGGTAAATTCACAGTTTTAGTGACATGGATCCTGTTAGTACTATAGAATGTGGAGAGCGGATGCTACTTCTGTGTTTTTATTGCATCGGTGGGGACTTCAGTGTTTAAAAGTATACTTGACACTTATTTGTAGGCCCAGACTGTCAGTATACTTTTTAACACTGAAGTTCTTGCTGATGCAATAAAACATAGACATCATACCCATTCCCCATATTCTGCAATACTAGTATAGCAGGATCCGCATCACTAAAACTGGCAGTTTACCCAAAATTCTAATGTGCCACACAGTCAGACTCCTCAGGAAGCCGCCCCTGCTTCCGCATTTGCCAAAACTCTGTGAAATAAAATAATTGCAGAGTGGACCGGAAATTATGAAAACTGAGTATATGGACCCCTCGGCAAGCAGAGTAAATTAGGTCACTGGAATGGCCCTGTATAAAATACCTTTGCTGGTCACTTTTAAATTATCCGTTATTAACGCCTATAAGTCCCTCTTTTCAGCCGTCTCATTTATTTGTACTCCATCCATCATGTAGGTTACTCTTGCATTTTTTGTTCCAGTTATATGTAACCTTAATTTTTTTTTGCATTGAATTTTAGTTGCTGAATCCTACACCATTTCTTAAGCTCCCAGATAGAAACATAGAAATTGTTGGCAGATAAGGACTGCTTGGTCCACCCAATCTGCCTAGTTTGTCCCTGCCTACTCTGTCACTGCAGACCCTACCTGACCCTGGCTATTCCCTCCCTCCTGCTTTCCTACTAAAATTCCTTTATGCCTCTCCCAGTCATGCTTGAAGCCCACCACTCTTTTCATTCCCACCACCTTTTCTGGTAAACTGTTCACCCTGAAATTTCAGTGAAGAAGTATTTCCTCACATCCCTCCAAAATGTTCCCCATCCAGCTTAATTGCATGCCCTGTTGCACTGGTGCACCTGCTCTTCTGAAAGATAATCCCCTCCTGTGCCTTGTTCACCCCCATGAGGTACTTCTAGATCTCTGCCATGCCCCCTCTCCTCTTTCTACTCCAGGGTGTACATATTGAGATCCCTCATTCTCTGCTCATAGAGCTTATGATGTCACCCCTGCACCATTTTAATTACCCTCCTCTGGACAGCCTCTACCCTATCTCTGTCCTTCCTGAGTATGCAGTCTCCAGTACTGGACACAGTACTCCTCCTCCTAGTGATTCTTCTCCCTATGCACACCAGCATCCTGCTGGCCCTGCCTTGTGATCTTATACCCTCTTCATTGTCTACCCTGCCACAAATCTTAATATCATCTACCAAGAGACTTATGTTTGAATGAAGTCCCTCACTTATATTGCATATAAAACTATAAAAGAAAATCTGGGTCCCAAACCGTTTCCTTGGAAACCCCACAAGTGACCCCCCCTCATCTGAGACTTCTCCTTACCTCCCACATTAAGTTCCATACCTCCCAACAAGAGCTGAAAGGTGATGAGGAGCCTGAGGGAGAGAAAATTAAAAAGGAAGGGAGGGGGTAAGAGTAATACAGCATAAGAGGGCTTCAAGACAGAGAGGTCGAAGAGAGAATGCTAGGATGATTGGAGGACAAAGGAGAGAGGAAAGGGAGGGTGGAGTAGGGTGGTAGAACTAAGAGAGGACGGAAAGACAGTATGAGCAGCAGTGGCAGGAAAATGAGAATCATGTACAAAATGATCGGCAGACAGTGAGATTCAGGAGGAGGGGTTCGGAGGGACATGAATAACAGAGTGGACGATAAGGAAAAAAGGAAAAGGAAGAGGTTTATGAAAGGGGAGCGAATGGTATGCATAAATATGGGCATTAAAAGCAAACAGTGGTAACTTCAGGTACTAATAAACTTAGGCAAATAAAAACAAAACTGTAAACAGCTAAAGGTTAAAATCAGTGTGGTTTATAATTTTTTTATTTTGCACCTTCCAGTTTGGGTATGTGAACCTTGCCTAGACATTTTCACTCTTATTGAGCTAATGAAGGCCTATAGGTGCCCATTTTCAAAGGCAACTGTGTCAGTGGCATAGTACCAAACAATCTGCATACGTAGTATTTGTCAGGTAAGACAGGTTATACAAAGTACAGATTAAATTAGCATCATATCAAGTGTGAAATTACAATTAGCAATAGTCCACAACAGAATATTGGTTATGTAAGTATTAACCCACGACAGAGTGTAGGTCTCTCAGGGATTAATGTATGGCTGGGGGTTTGGAGATTCCAACCACCCAGCCATACATTAATCCCTGAGAGACCCACACCCTGGAGTGGGTTAATCATCTTGTAACATGGGGAAGAGAAAGGGTTCAGCACTCTTTTTTTAACTTGAATTTTTATTGAAATTTGTTTTACAAGGTTCATGTGAGCAGATATAGTTGTACAGTAGCTTAAGTTTATTGTGACAGAGAAAAACAAAAGAAAAATCATATCTTCATACACATTTAACCATCTGTATTCTTACATTGAGTGGTCGTAAGATATCAATACATCTGTCATAGTGAGTTCTAGATCCTTTAAGGAGGGGGGATAACTAGACCTAGGTTAAAAATAGTGAAATGAGATGAGGGAGGGCGGTGGTCTAGTTTCTCTGTTTCACTCCCTGCTTCCTGCTTCATCATGTATGTCTATAATTATCAGTCTTCTTCTGGTATTGTCCGGGCTGGAAACCCAATAAACGTCCCCGATTTCACTCCTGTCTCTTTTTAGATCTGTGGGATAAAGTCTGGTCTACACTCCGCAATGTATAGCAGCCAGGTCGTCCATCGCTTCTTGAGGGATTGAGTCCCATCTCTAATTTTGGCAGTTATACTTTCCATTTTGTATATGTCATATATTAAGTCTTCCCACTGGGTTAGTGTGGGAGGTTCGAGCTGTAGCCACCTACGAGTTATTGCTTTTTTAGCAGCAGTTAAGAGTATATTAGTTAAGTAAGTATGATGTTTTATTTTAAAATGTTTCAGGTAATTTAATAGTAACGCAGTTTCTGGTGAAACATTTTCTAAGTTTGGAAACAAGTCTTGCAAGGTTGCTATAACCCCTTTCCAGAACTGGAGTATTCAAACAACATGAAGTCTTGCTGTATTCTGACAATTGCAGATAGCTCCAGCACTTGAACTGCCCCGGAGAGTGAGGGGTTAAAATTCTATGCCAGACATAGAATGTTGGGCTCGAGCTCGATTGAAATCTCTGTCTGTGACGCTTTGAAACCAACCCGTCAGATTCTTTACTCTGCCTCACTGAACAGTCGCTCTGGAGATTTCTCCTTCTGCTCGGTTCAGGGTCGGTTAGAATTGTCGGTTTTAGTCTGCATTAAATTCCGTTTATAGGTTCGAGACTCTGTCTGTGGTACCATAAGTACATAGGATAGTTATTGTGTGGAAATTGTAAAGCTTTTTCGATTGGTTCGGCTGAACCGATCCTTTAGACAAAAATCTTGTGAAAAGGTTTAGTGTGTGGTTACTGGTCCATATAGGTTTTAAAAAAAACGTGAATTGAACGTTTTTTTCCCCAACACCCGTAACACGGTGAGAGACCGATAGGGGAGTCTTGCCTGGTGGTTGTCTTATAAAGGGTAAGTTTTGTTAGGTTGGCCATGTCTGAGAAACCCAAGAAAAAAAACCCCGGGCCCACTGGGTTTCAACACTGCAGTGTGTGTGGGGAGGTCTTTGCTAAGGCCGATCCCCACACCACTTGTGCTTACTGTCTGGAGTATGACCACCTCGATTCAGACTGCCAAATTTACAAGAGTTTCCCTAAGTCTACGTTGGATAAAAGGTTAGGTAGACTTAGGGATAAGGAGGCCGGGAAATCCACTGACACGGAAGGCCAGCCCGGTTCGGTTTGTACCGAAACAGAAGGAGTGCCTTCTGACCAGGGTGATACTACTTCGGGCAAGAGGAGAGCCGATCCTGAGGGATCGGTTCCTGCAAAGAGAAAGCGCATGGATAAATCATCTGGTTCGGATCCAGAACTTCATGTTCTGGCTGCCGAAGAGATAGCCATAGCGATTCAGATTGTTGAATCGCCTCGTCCGGTTCCAACCGATCCAGCACCTTCTGGCAGGGGTTCGGTTCAGTCGGTTTCCCCGGTTCAGGATTATTCCCCTGAAGAGTTTTTCGAACTGGAGTTTGATGAGGAGGGGGATTTTGAAGAGGATGATTATGACAGTGAAAGTCTGGATGTGCCTGTGGAACCAGACATCTCCCCAGACAGACCTGGTGTTTCCCCTCCTAGGTTTTCTGAGTTCCCTTCCCCACTTTCTGTTTTACAGAAAAGTGGCTCAAACCCTCCAGCTTCCTATTGAGGAGGCTGTGGAGGATCAGGAGGAGCCTGATTTTGTTGAGATGATGGACATCCCAGAGTCTAAGAGACTGTCTATTCCCCTCCATAAGTCATTTGGAAAACAGACACAAAAAATTCTAAGGTCTCCTAACTCTGTACCTCCTGTTGACAAGAAAATGGACAAGAGGTACACCTTGTCAGGCTCAGATACAGAGTTTCTTTATCAGCAGTGCAGCCATGTTGGGGTAGTGCTGGCTGTAGCCTGTGACAAGGCAAACATTCCCTTGGCTTCACACCCACAAGACAAAGACTCCAGGAAGATAGATGCCATGGCTAAGAAGCAGTACATGGCATCATCTTTGGGACTCAGGCAGGCGAACTATATGGCCTATACAGCCAGGTACCAGATGTCCAGGTGGGACACTGTACTGGCACTGGCTAAACAGGCTTTCCCCCAGCTAGCCAAGGAGCTGGAGGGTATGGCTGCGGATGGGATCGAGGCATCAAAGGTGCAATTTCATGCTGCTGTGGGCTCCAGTGATGTGTCACCAAGAGTCATGGCTACATCTGTGGCTCTTCGGAGAATGGCTTGGTTCAGATGTACTAGCCTTTTGCAGGATACCCAGGATAAGGCCATGGATTACCCTGTGGTGGGTAATTCTCTGGGGAGCAGATAGAGAATCACTTGAAGAAACTGGATGAGTACAGGACCACTTATAGGAGTGCCCAGGCCAAGGAGAGGCAGGCAACTCCTCAAAGACAGCATTCTAGGGGCAGGGGCAGGCCTTTCACAGGCCTTTCTACCAAGCACAGGCCCCTTCTTCCTTTTCTCAGAGGGGGTTTTTCAGAGGGAGAGGCAGAAGGGGGATGAGCAGGGCTGCATCCACCCCTCAGACTAAGGCTCCTGCCAAGCAGACACCCTGATGTGTCAGCCCCAGTCGACTTCCCCATTCCAGTAGGAGGCAGGCTGGATTACTTTGTCCAGGACTGGATGTCTGTTACCTCAGACAAGTGGGTCCTGGAGGTTGTAAGCCAGGGACTGGTTCTCAGTTTCAAAAACTTTCCGAAACTGAGACCCAGATCCTTTCCACCTGCAAATACATCAGAAACCCTTGTTCTCGAGGCAGAGATTGCCTCTCTACTGGCCTTAAAAGCCATAGATAGAGTTCCTACCCCATATAGGGGCAAAGGTCTGTACTCCAGGTACTTTCTTACCCCAAAAAAGACAGAGGAGTGGCGACCCATCCTAGATCTAAGATACCTAAACAAGCAACTGCTAAAGCCAAAATTCAAAATGGTGACTCTGGGAACAGTTCTTCCCTCTCTGAGGCCAGGAGACTGGCTAGCCTCCCTGGACCTCAAGGATGCCTATTTTCACATTCCCATCAGATGCTCCCACAGAGAGTACCTCAGGTTCGAATTGCCCTCAGCAATGCCCTTTGTCCTAACTTCAGCTCCAAGAGTGTTTACAAAGTGCCTAGCAGTAGTGGTGGCCTTTTTAAGAAGGAAAAGAATTTCTATCTTTCCATACCTGGA
Source organism: Neoceratodus forsteri (assembly GCA_016271365.2). NCBI lineage: Eukaryota > Metazoa > Chordata > Ceratodontiformes > Ceratodontidae > Neoceratodus > Neoceratodus forsteri. The sequence goes on along the minus strand of CM028132.1, from coordinate 198,802,702 downwards.
CGATTGGCTCCTTGTGGGCCAGTCCCCAGACCAAATCAAGTCAGATCTACAGGTTACCCAGCAAGTTCTCACTTCCCTGGGGTTCCTTCTCAGTGTTCCCAAGTCAGTTCTCAAGCCAGTACAGCTCTTCACTTTTATAGGAGCAGAGCTGGACATGCTCAAGGCAAGAACTTTCCTTCTTTTGGAAAGGGCAGAAGCCATCTCTCAGCTGGCCTCTTCCTTCCTCCCTTTGGTTTCTTGACCAGCAAGGCATTTTCTTCAGCTTTTGGGCTACATGGCAGTGCTCCAAGGGGCCAGGTTTCAGATGAGGGACATTCAGTTCCATCTGAGGACCTTTTGGTCCCAAAGGAAAGATCCTCTTACCAAGCTAGTTCCTGTTACTCAGACCTTAATTCAGGCCCTTCAGTGGTGGCAGGACCAGGATAATCTGAGACAAAATGTTCCATTTGTCACTCAGATTCACTCTCTGGTTCTTACCACAGATGCTTCCCTTTTGGGGTGGGGAGCCCATCTGGGGGCTCTCATGGCCCAGGGACTGTGGTCCCTTCAGGAATCTCTTCTTCATATCAACCTCCTGGAGCTTAGGGCAGTACTTCTTTCCCTATAAGCTTTCTCTCAATCAGTACAGAACAAGGTGGTTCAGGTCAGGACAGACAACACTACCGCCATGTGGTACATCAGCAAGCAGGGAGGCACTCGGTGCATGGCCTTGTGCACAGAGGCCATGAAAATATGGTCCCTGGCTTATTCCCGACAGACCTGTCTGGTAGCAGTCCACCTCCCAGGAAAGGACAATGTGATAGCAGATGCATTAAGCAGGATTTCCCAGGGCCATCATAAATTATCTCTTCATCCTTTGGTGTTGAAAGTGATTTTCTTAAGGTGGGACATGCCAGAGATCTCTTTGTAGCACCAGACAATCACCAACTTCCTCTGTTTTGTTGCAGACCCCCAGTCTTGGGCTCAGTCCCTCTGGATGCTCTGATTTTGAACTGGGAAGGGAAATTTCTTTATGCCTTCCTTCCCTTCCCTCTACTGTTAAAGGTTCTATTCAAGGTAAGGTCACAACCTTGCAAAGTGATTCTGATTGCTCCAGACTGGCCCAGGCAGCCTTGGTACCCTCTGGGGAGGATTTGGTACCCCAGTCTCCGGTCACTCAATCTCAAGGCATGGGTCTTGAAGAGTTAGAGTATGCAGACTTGCATCTGTCTCAAGGGGTTCTGGATATTCTCAGAGCTTCTCAAAAGCCTGCCATCAGAAAAACATACAACTCCAAATGGAAAAGGTTCAGCATTTGGTGTTCCAAAAAGCATATAACCCCAGACACTGCTGAGTTGTCTACAGTTCTGGATTATATGGTTCACCTTAATGGCCTAGGCCTCAAACCAGCTACTGTCAAAGTTCATTTGTCAGCTGTTTCTGCATTCCTGTCAGTGGGGAAGTCTTCCTTTCTGTCATCTCATCCTGTATTCTGTACATTTTTCAAAAGATTGCTTCATGCCAGTCCTCCTTTTTAGGGATCCTGCTCCTGAACTGAGATTTGAATATTTGCATTGCTCAGCTTATGCAGCCCCACCTTTGAGCCTATGTCCTCAGCAGAGCTCAAGTACTTGACTTGGAAAACTGTGTTTTTGGTTGCTGTTACTTCTGCCATATGTATCAGCGAATTGCAAGCCCTGTCAGTTGAGCCTGACTTCATTTCAGTCTATAGAGATAAGGTGGTCCTTAGAACCAATAGAAGGTTCTTACCCAAAGTGGTTTCTGATTTCCACTTAAACCAATCTATGTCTTTTCCTGTGTTCTTCACTGATCATACCTCCTCAGGAGAGTGGAGGCTACACAGTTTAGATGTAAATAGGGCCCTTAGTTACTACATAGAACGTACAAAGGGTCACAGGTTTGACTCCCTCCAGTTGTTCCTCACTTATAGGGAAGTAGGTATGGGTAAACCTGCCACCAAGAGAACTACTGCCAGGTGGATTGTGTCCTGTATCCAATTCTGCTATGAGAAACTGAGAAAAACTTCACCCTCAGGCCTGAGGGCTCATTCCACTAGAAGTACAGCTGCATCTCTGGTTGCGGCCAGGGATATTCCTTTGTTAGAAACTTGCCAAGCAGCCGCCTGGAAAACAGTTCATACCTTCACCAAGCATTACTCTCTGGATATCCAGGCTAGGAGTGATGCTAGGTTTGGCACAGCAATACTTCAGAGCCTATTCCCAAAGTAGGTTCTGTCCCTCCTCCTTGGAGGTACTGCTTGGTAGTCTGCAATTCTCAGAATACAGCAAGACTTCATGTTGTTTGAAGAAAAAATTACTCACCTTAGTAATTGTGTTTCTTTTAATGGAGTCTTGCTGTATTCTGACCTCCCTCCCTGCCTTCCCTCTCAGAACCTGTCTTGGCAAGTGGGTGGGCAGGTGCAGTTTTGCACTCCCGGGGTGTCTTCAGCCCACTTTCTGTTGTGATGGGTGCCTTGTGTTTGATTAGTTAGGAGTTTTTTTTTATTTCTTACTGCTTGTTTTTTGGTTTTTGGGTTTCCTGCCTTGAGTCTTTTGGGAATCTAAAGTCTTTGTTGCCAGTTGGCTAGTAGGAATTTTAAAATTTCCACATTATATAATCAGTGAGTTTTAGCTCATAAGAATCTGACGGTTTGGTTTCAGAGTGTCACAGACAGAGTTTTCAACTGAGCTCGAGCCCAACGTTCTATGCCTGGCATAGAATTTTAACCCTTCACTCTCCGGGGCAGTTCAAGTGCTGGAGCTAACTGCAATTGTCAGAATACAGCAAGACTCCATTAGAAGAAACACAATTACTAAGGTGAGTAATTTTTTCATATAGGACAAGCACAAAAAATATGGGCATGTTTGGTTACTTCTGCCACACATCTCCTCCAGCATCTGGCATCTCCTGTATGGTGAAATTTAGCTGTGATTTGTGGAGTTCTGAAAAACAAGCCACCACCTTCCAGCCAAATTCTCTCCATGAATATGAGCTAGTAATGCAGTGTTGGTTTTGCCATATCCCTTCCCAGTCTTCTCGGGGTATGGTCGTCACCAGGTCCCCCTCCCAGTTCTCATACTTTCTATCCCAATCCTGCCTTGGGATATCTCTTACGGATTTGTAATATCTGTGATGCTTGGCCAGTTGGATATGATTGTTCTATGATATTTGTAATATAGAATGTGGTATGTGAGTGTCTCACATGAGACATCATGTGCTTTGGGAGCCCCCCCCCCCAGTCAGTGAAGTGACAAGTGACCTGAAACTAGGAGGTAATTAAAAGGCTAGAGAGACTTAATTAAGGGTTCCCTATTTTTCTGTCATAATTAGAACTGACCCAGCTGCCAGGATATAGGACTAGTAAACTTTAATGACATCTTAGAAGAAAAACATGTTATACCACCATTGTGGAAACCACTGGGAGGCTGGTTCCCCAGCCTGTGTCTCCTGATAGGGAGACTAATGAAAAGGGGGTAGAAATTTCCCCAGTAGCAGTTAATCACACAGCTGCGGAGGGTCACTCCGAAGAAGGAGGGGTGACCCATTGTCAGAGGGTTAGGGATGACAGTGATCCTGACTGCCCTGACACTAGTGCTAGGGACCCTAGTTTAGAGACTGAATGGGACCTGTCCCATGCCTTGGGAATGTATAAGGAGTTGCAGCTGCTCAGAAAAGTGATCCTAACCTAGAGAAGCTGAGGGCTTGGGCAGACTCTGACGGAGCACAGGGAGGTGATGGTAAACATAAGGTTTATTGGGAAAATGAACTGCTGTATACTCAGGATGTGAAGACGGAGGGGTGACAGGCAGGCAGCTTGTCGTTCCCCAGGGGTATCATGAGCAGTTGCTCAAGATTGCACATGACATTCCCTTGTCTGGTCTCCTGGAAGTCACGCGCAGTACGCGGCGGTTGGCCCAGAATTTCTTTTGGCTCAACTTCACCTAGCAGGTGAAGGAGTACTGTAGGACTTGTCACCAGTGCCAAGACATAGGGAAGACAGGTAAGAAAACCCAAGCCGCCCTAATTCCATTGCCCATAGTGGAGGAGCCATTCCAGAGGGTGGGAATGGATATTGTGGCGCCTTTAAATACACCCAGCTGCTCCAGGAAGATGTTCATCCTGACTGTGGTGGATTATACCACCCGGTATCCAGAGGCAGTCGCCCTATCCTCACTGAGGACAGACAAAGTGGCAGATGCCTTACTTGGGATTTTCTCCTATGTTGGGTTTCCACAGGAGGTTATCACTAATCGAGGGGGTTCCTTCATGTCGGACCTGATGAAATGTTTGTGGGAGAAGTGTGGGGTGGTGCAGAGGCACATGACACCTTATCACCCACAAGCCAGTGAGCTTGTGGAAAGATTTAATGGTACCCTGAAGTCAATGCTCCAAGTGTTCGGTGAACAGTGTTGGAGAGACTGGGAGAAATACCTTCCCCACCTGTTGTTTGCAAACAAGGAGGTGCCCCAAGAGTCAACAGGATTTTCCCCCTTCGAGCTGTTATATGGACACCGGGTATGTGGGCCCCTAGACTTGATCCGGGAGAACTGGGAAGGCAAGCACACCACCCAGGGAACTCCCATAGTGGATTATATCCTTAGGTTTAGGGAAAGGCTGAAGGAGCTTACGGGAACAGCCCAGAGCAACCTGGCAGCTGCCCAACAGAAACAAAAAGTGCGATATGACCGCAGAGTCAGAACTCGCTTGTACATGGGTCCGGAAGTCATGGTCTTTATTCCGGTCTGGAAAGACAAACTGGAGGCTGAGTGGGCAGAACCGTACAAAGTAGTTAGGAAGGTAAATGACGTGAACTATATCATAGGGTTTCCTGACAGAAGACATACCGAAAGGATGTGCCATGTCAACATGATGAAGCCCTATGCTAATAGGGCTGACATGGTGTTTGCAGTATGTATTCCTGGAGAGGGGATGGATGAAGGAGACCCCCTTCTGGATTTGCTGGAAGAAAGCAAGCTGGAGTTTTCTGTGGAGGCAGTTAAAGTCACCCCAGCTGGCCCTGGACAAGATCCAGGAAGTAAGGGAGGTTTTAGCAGACTTTGCCCCACTGTTTAGCGCCAAGCCTGGACTAACCCCCTTAGTAACGTACGATGTGGAGACAGGGACACAGATGCCCATATGGCGGACAGCATATCGGGTGTCAAAGGCTGCCCAAAAGGACATTAGGAGGGAGGTGGAGGAAATGCTGGATTTAGGGGTAATCCAGAGATCCCACAGCCCCTGGGCCTCACCCATACTCCTTGTGCCCAAGCCAGATGGCTCTACTCATTTCTGTGTAGACTATCGTGGGCTGAATGCAGTCACAAAGTCAGGCGCCCACCTGATGTCCCGGACAGGCGAACTCCTGCACAGGTTTGGAGGGGCGACCTACCTTACGACTATTGACCTGACAAAGGGGTATTTGCAGGTAGAGTTAACTGACAGAGCTGAGGAGAGGTCAGCCTTCATCACTCTGATAGGCTTATTTGAATTTAAAGTAATGCCTTCCGGAATGAAGAATGCCCCAGCTACTTTCCAAGGGTTGGTGAACCAGGTGTTAAATGGTGCTGAGGAGTACGCTGTAGCATACCTGCATGGCATTGCATCTTTAGTGCCAGCTGGGAGGAACACCTGTCCCACCTTAGAGAAGTGCTTGGCAGGATACAGAGGGCCGGGCTCACTGTCAAAGCTGAAAAGTGCCAGGTGGCCATGGCTGAAGTGACATCCCTTGGGCATGTTGTAGGCTGGGGACAGCTTTGTCCTAACCAAGTAAAAATAGAGGTGATCAAGGCATGGCCCAGACCAGAAACACAGAAGCAGGTCAGGAGTTTTCTAGGGACAGCAGGGTGCTATACGAAATTTGTACCCAGTTACAGTGCCCTGGCTGCTCCCCTATCTGACCTGGTAAAGAAAAAGTTGCCTAAGAAAATTACCTGGGAACCAGCCTGTGAGAAAGCCTTTACCAGACTGAAGGAGGCACTGTGCAGTGCTCTTGTATTGACAAGTCCTGACTATAGCAGACCCTTTATAGTCTAGACTGACGCCTCAGACGTGGGTATTGGGGCAGTACTGAGTCAGGCATCCAGCCAAAGGACAGATCACCCTGCAGTGTACCTGAGTAAAAAGTTACTTCCCAGGGAGCAGGCTTACTCTACTGTGGAAAAAGTGTCTTGCCATAGTGTGGGCCCTAAAGAAGTTAGAGTCATACTTATACGGGCAGCACTTTGAGGTACAAATGGACCACAACCCCCTGGTTTGGCTGACCTAAATGGGAAAAACTAATGGTAGACTATTAAGATGGAGTCTTGCCTTGCAAGGGTATGACATGACAATCTTACATAGGGCTGGAGCGACCAATCAGAACACCGATGGCCTATCGCGTCTGTATGAAGAGAGAACTGACTTGGGAAGCTCATCCCATGCAGGGTTAGAGCCCCCAAATTCAGTATAGGTGGGGAGAACTGTGACGCTTGGCCAGCTGGTTTTGATTGTTCTATGATATTTATAATATAGAATGTGGTATGTGAGTGTCTCACATGAGACATCATGTGCTATGGGTGCCCCACCCCAGGTCAGTGAAGTGACAAGTGACTTGAAACCAGGAGGTGATTAAAAGAATAGAGAGACTTAATTAAGGGTCTCCTGTTTTTCTGTCATAATTAGAACTGACCTAGCTACCAGGATATAGGGCTCGTAAACCTTTATGACGTCTTAGAGGAAAAACATGTTATACCACCATGGTGTGAAAAGTTGTAAAATCTTTGACCTGCCTTGGAACAGGAAACCACACAAGATCAAAGGAAAGGCTTGATTAAAGACTCATAATTTGGGAAATTAGTTTTGCTGAAGTCACAGTATTTAAAATATCTCCTGACAGGAAGATCATTGTTTGTATATTTTTTATATTCTGAAAGGAGGAGCTAGATGATATCATAGAAGGGGTGTAAGAGAGAGAGAGACACACAGTTTAACTAGGACTTGTGTCTGATCTTTGTGACATATCTTTTTGGGCTCTTAAGAAATAAGATCTCTGATCTAACTTAAGCACTGTACAGAGGTAATACATTAGATAGAAAAGATCTAACTGTATGTTGGTAGGAGTTTGTAGTTTTTCTTGTTTTTCATTAAGTGATTGTATGCTTTTTGATATAGTGTTCTGTGTTTACATTTAACATATTTTTATCCATTTTTAAGTAAACCTTTTATTTGAAAGAGACTGCCTGGGTCTTCCAAGTTCTTTCTTTTGCATGTGAAGCATAGAGGGTTAAGACTGACAAAATTGTTCAAGAGCTTGATGGTGTTACTAAATTGGGAAAAGGTTAGAATATACCTAAGGTCTTTTATAGAGTTTTAAGGGTTCATTTTGGAAGCCTGGCTTGGTGCCCCCTGGCATAAGATTGTATCGCAATCCCCGAAGAGGGTACGACTCTGCGCCTGTACATTTGGGTACGCTAGCATAAGGTTCACAGTTTAAATCCCCACAGAACTTGAGACTAAAGGTGATTCGGACACACAAGCAGACAGGAGGGTTATCCTGTCTGTTACCTGTTCACATTACTGCGCTTGGAGGTTGGCACTGTGGGAGCAGAGGGCCTGACCTGCTGAGTGCGGTTGTAACAATATCTAGAGATTAAATGCCTGGGCTAGGTTTCCTCTTGGATCTGTCTAAGCAAGAACAGAGTGGGTGGTATTTGTATTGGCGTGGTTTCTGGGCCTATCACTTTCAATAGAAAGTGACGCATCTGAAAGTATCTATATAAATCTTGGTGGCGCAGTCCAACTCCTGTTGTAATTGCTGAAAGGATTTAAAAAATGCCTTCCTTATAGAAGTGAAACATGTGAGTCAGTCCTAGTCTATGCTGTTGATGAAATCTATGATCTAATCTGGCTGGCAGGAACAATGGGTCTTGTAAGGGGATCCCCAACCACGCAGCCCCATGGATGTTCATGGGTCTCTTAAGATATGTTGTCCATTCCTGTAGTAAATTTAAGGTATAAATGGAAGTGTTTGACAGTAAAAATATATGTGGTGGTTGGTAAATTGTCATGTGGTCTAGGGGTATAGTAGCAGATGCTCTCTCTATTTCTTCCCATGGCGGTGTAGATGTAGGGTGTCTGAGCCACTGAGCTATGTGTGTGAGCATGGCCGCCAACACATAATTCTGTATACTGGGTGTAATGCTAGCCTCCCTCGTCCCTTGGCCTTGGTTAATTTAGCAAAGGCCACTCTGGGAGGTCTCCCTTGCCATATGAAGAAGGATATTGTGCTGTTTCTTCTTATTATTTCAGTCTGATTTAATATGTAAGGTATATTTTGCAATAAGTATAAAAGCCTAGGTAATATATTCATTTGGATAGTTTGAATCCAATTTAGTAAGGATATTTGGAGGTATGAGCACTGTTTAAGATCTTCTTTCACTGTTTGATACAGAGGATCATAATTTAGGGATATAACCTTAATAGGATCCAGTGCCAGTTGGATTCCAAGTATCGTAATGCGGACCTATCCCATTTAAATAGGTACGCTTGTTTCACTGCACATGAAAGGTTGCCCCCCCACCAGCAAGACTTCAGTCTTACTTGCATTTAATTTGTACCCCGAAATCTCTTCTATCTCTCTGACTCTGAGTAAGAGCAGGAAGCTAATTATCTGAATCCATGATATGTAATAGAAGATCGTCTGCGTAGTAGGCAACCTTATGCTCCTCTTCATCTACCGTGATTTCCCTTATATTGTTTTGGTGTCTGAGGTATTGGGCTAGAGGTTCCGCATAAAGGGTGAAGAGCTAAGGGGACAGAGGGCATCCCTGTCTCATCCCTCTATAGAGGAGGAATCGGAAGGAGTGGGGTCCATTTATTTTGATAGTGGTGACCGGGTTGGAATAGATACCTCTTAATAATTTTAAGGAGTGTCTCAGGGAAGCCAAATCTCTGGAGTGTAAAATATAAGAAGGGCCATGAAACTCTATCAAAGTCTTTTTGTGCGTCAGGACTTAATATTACCAAAGGTGGCTGAGGTGGTGGCTTGGGACATTATGTATAAGGATCTTTTTATATTGTCTGTAGTTTGGCATGTCCGAATAAATCTTGACTGATCGGGTGCATCAGGGATGGGATGATATCATCCAGGCAATGAGCCAGGATACTTGTATAAATTTTATAATCCTGGTTTAGGACAGAAATAGGGTGGTATGATTCACAGAGATGGGAGGGTTTACCTGGTTTCAGTATGGCTGAGATATTTGCCTGAGACCACGAGGTAGGGTGTTCAACTGTGGTATGGCTTTGGTTTATAGCAGATGTGAATATGTCTTTCCAGAAGGTGTCAATTAGATTTATAAAATTCTGCCCCATATCCGTCTGGCCCTAGGGCTTTTCTGTTTTTAAGGTTTTGGATTATGTAGATTTCTGACATCGTGATGGGTCTGTATAGTGAAGTAATTTGGTCATGGTTTAGGGCTGATAGATTTAAATTAGAGAAAAAGTCCTGCATTTTAATTTGAGGGGAAGGGGTGGGGCAGAAATAGATCCATATAATAGCATTGGAACACTTGGTGGATCCTCGAGGTCCAAAATTCTGATTATCCTGTAAGCAGGTTCTTAATTTTGGAGATATGAGTTGACTGAATCTGACTCTGTAGGCGATAAGCCAGTATCCAAGCTGCTTTAGCCCCTCCTTCATAATATTTTTGCCTAAGCCAAAGCAGCACCTGTTCTGTCTTTCGATTCAGTATTTTCTGAATTTCTAGTTGGGTTTGTTTGACCTGGATCTCTAATGAGGTGTCTCCCTGCATATGTGCTAATTATAGGAATTTTAATTTCTGTTGTAATTCTCTTAATTTCTCCTCTATTTGTTGTTTCTTTCGGGTAGCATATGCTGTGATATGTCCTCTAAGGGTCGCTTTAATTGTGTCTCAGAGGGTTTGAGACGGAATTTGTGGGGAAAAATTTTCCCTAATGATTTCTGGGATCTTTCCCTTCAGTAATTTCTTGAAGATGGGATCCTTCTGTAAGGAATTATTTAGCCTCCAATAGGTTATGTTTGGTTCCCTGGAAGTTTTCAATTCTAAAGTTATTGGGGCATGATCTGATAAATATATATTTTGAATGGTGGAGTGTTGTACTTCATCTGTAAGTTCCTGACGTATACAAAAATAGTCCAGACAGGAATAGTGTCTGTGGGCATGGGAATAAAATGTGAATTTCCTTGTTGAGGGATTCAAATGTCTCCACGAGTCTATCAGGCCTTCTTCTTTGAGCAGTTTCCTAAGGTGTTTTTGCTCCAACGTTGCTGGGGAGGGATGAGCCGCTGATGTGTCTATGATAGGGTTTAATAGGCAATTTAGATCACCTCCCAGTATCAGTGTTCCCTGAGTATGTGTGAAGACCGTGTCTATTAGCTGATGGACTGACAATGCTTCATTCCCTGGAGGGACGTAAATCTTCCTGGACATGAAGTCTTCACCACTCATTCACACTAATGAGAGTATGCCAGAGGTGCTGGGACCCAGCAGGAGCAGACTTTTCAGGTGGGCCGGCGCCTGAGATGGCGCCGCGAGGAAGCGGCACTGTGAGCCTCGGCGCGTGCAGTAATGACTATCTCGGAGTCAGCCCTCCAACCGTCTCAGTTCCTTTTTTCCCACCATCAAATGCTCTTCAGTGACTACATCGCTCATCCTCCGGGAGTCAAACTTCAAACTAGCAGCTTAGTTTTCAGTTTATTATTCTGTATTTTATCAATGATAAGTACCGATTATATTTTAATAAATTCTTACTTGTGCAAGAGAGAAGTCTTCGGCCCTCCATTGATAGAGTCGACCATGAGTGGGGTAGGTGACGGTAGGGAGACTTCGCATGAAAGCTGTTCAGCCAGCGGGGCTGGGTCTGTCCCCGAGGTGGGGGGGTGGGGTCTGACAGCAGACGGTCCAGTGCTCAGGGAGATGGGTGGTCTCCCCGGAAGCATAAAAAGAAATGGTCCCATTCTCAGCACCGGTCAGCCTAGAGTTCTTCGACGCACAGGTCGAGGAAGAGACGGCATCACTCAAGGTTGCCCTCTGGTATGTCTGCGCGTAGACAGTTGGTTATTAGGGCCAAGCACCTGTCTCCACCTCTGTCTGAGTCACCGGTTTCTGTCTCTGAGGGCCGACCTCTTCGACACTGAAGCCCCTCTCCGCCTATTGGAGTGGTTTCCGATGAGCAGTTTCACCAGTGGGCTGCTGTTATGGAGCAGTGGGCTCAGAGGTTGGCCCGACTGCCCAAACCAACCTGTCCACCTTCGGACCCTTCGGTTCTGGGATGGCAGGTGGGGTGGTTAGGTCTTTCTAGTCCTTTCATCCTGTAACTTCAAATTGCAGTTCCCAGACTTCTGTGACGTCGTTGTCTGCGGTGCTGACTTCTCCGGCGTCAGGGTTCCTTGCGGTGCCGTCTGTGGTGCCTCAGGCTCTGTCTGCGCCGTTCTCAGCATTGGGCTGGTGGCGGCACCGTGCTATCCATCGGTGCCTCCGGTGCTGGGGATGGCACCGGCGTCGGGTGTGGCATCACGCTCTGTCAGCACTGTGTGCGATGCCGTTTTCTGTGGCAGCTCTTTCTTTGTTCTCGGCGCCGTTTTCTTTGGCGTCAGGGGATGGGTGTGGTGCCCTCTAGCTTCCAGAGGTTTTTGACTCAGATTCTTTCTCCTTCTCTTCTTCCTTCTGGTTTTCACTCCGTTCCTGTCTTTCAAACAACATGAAGTCTTGCTGTATTCTGACTATCTGCAGTTAGCTCCAGCCTTTAAACTGCCCCGGAGAACAAAGGGTTAACTTTCTACGCAGTGCATAGAATGCTGAGCTCAAGCTCGGCTGAGGTCTCTGTCTGCAGCCCTTTGAAACCCAACTATCAGATTCTTTACTCCGCCTCACTGAACAGTCGCTCTGGAGATTTCTCCTTCAGTTCGGTTCGAAAGTTGGCTAAAGTTGTCGGTTTTAAACCAAATTTGTTCCACATAGTCTGTTCAGTCTCTGTCTACGGTACCGTGAGTACTAGACAGGTTTTGTCTGAATTCTGCGTGGAAATTGTACCGATCACTTTTAGTGAATTTTGTTATTTTACTTCAGAGTGTGGTTACCGGTCCTTATCGGTTCTAAAAAAAAAACGTGTTTTGGAAGTTTTTTTACAATACCTGTGACACGATTAGGAACCGATAAGGGAGTCTTGCCTGGCAGTTGCCATAAAAAGGGTAAGTTTGGTTAGGTTGGCCATGTCTGAGAAACCCAAGAAGAAAACCGGGCCCACTGGGTTTCAACACTGCAGTGAGTGTGGGGAGGTCTTTGCTAAGGCCGATCCCCACACCACCTGTGTCTATTGTCTGGGGTTTGAACACGTCGATACAGACTGCCAAATTTGTAAAAATTTTCCTAAATCTACCCTTGAGAAGAGATTAGGTAGACTTAGGGAAAAGGAGGCCGAGAAGTCTGCTGACCCGGGTGGCCAGCCCGGTTCGGTTCCGACCGAACCAGAAGGAGTGCCCTCTGACCAGGGCGATACTTCTTCGGGCAAGTGGAGAGCCGATCGTGAGGGGTCGGTTCCTACAAAAAGGAAACGCAAAGAGAGATCGACTGGTTCGGATCCAGAGGTTCATGTTCCGACCGCCGAGGAAGTAGCCAGAGCGATTCGGATTGTGGAATCGCTTCGCCCGGTTCCGACCGATCCAGCACCATTTGGCAGGGGTTTGGTTCAGTCGGTTCCCCCAGTTTAAGATTATACCCCTGAAGATTTTTATGAACTGGAATTTAAGGGGGGGGGGGAGTTCGAAGATGATGGTGAAAGTCTGGATGTGCCTGTGGAACCGGACATCTCCCCAGACAGACCTTCTGGTGTTTCCCCTCCTAGGCTTTCTGAGTCCCCTCCCCACTATCTGTTTTACAGAAAGGTGGCTGAAACCCTCCAACTTCCTATGGAGGAGGCCATGGAGGATCAAGAGGAGCCTGATTATGTGGACATCCCAGAGTCCAGGAGATTGTCTGTTCCCCTTCACAAATCCTTTGGCAAGCAGACACAGAAAATCCTAAAGTCTCCCAATTCTGTACCTCCTGTTGACAGAAGGATGGACAAGAAGTACACACTATTAGGCTCTGATACGGAGTTTTTATACCAATGATGCAGCCATGTTGGGGTAGTGCAGGCTTCTGCCTGTGACAAGGCAAATATTCCCTTGGCTTCACACCCCCAAGACAAAGACTCCAGGAAGATTGGTGCCATGGCAAAAAAGCAGTACATGGCATCTTCCTTGGGACTCAGGCAGGCGAACTATATGGCCTATACAGCCAGGTACCAGAAGTCCAGGTGGGACACTGTGCTGGCACTGGCTAAACAGGCCTTCCCCCAGCTGGCCAAGGAGCTGGAAGAGTTGGCTGATGATGGGATTGAGGCATCAAAGGTACAATTTCATGCTGCTGTGGACTCCAATGATGTGTCATCAAGAATCATGGCTACATCTGTGGCTCTTTGGAGGATGGCTTGGCTCAGATGTACTAGCCTCTCACAGGACACCCAGGCTAAGGCCATGGATTTTCATGTAGTGGGTAATTCTCTGTTTGGGGAGCAGACAGAGAAATACATGAAGAAAATGGATGAGTACAGGACCACTTATAGGAGTGCTCAGGCCAAGGAGAGGCAGGCAACTCCTCAAAGGCAGCAATCTAGGAGCAGGGGCAGGCCTTTTCATAGGCCTTTTTACCAAGCACATGCCTCTTCTCCCTTTTCACAGAGGGTTTTTTCAGAGGGAGAGGCAGAAAGAGGATGAGCAGGGCTGCGTCCATTCCTTAGCCTAAGGCTCCTGCCAAGCAGACACCCTGATGGGTTTGCCCGGGTTGACTGTCCTATTCCAGTAGGGGGCAGGCTGGCTTACTTTGTCCAGGACTGGATGTCTGTTACCTCAGACAGGTGGGTCCTGGAAGTAGTAAGCCAGGGACTGGTTCTCAGCTTCAAAAAATTTCCGAAGATGAGAGCCAGATCATTTTCACCTGCAGGTCTCTCCGAAACCCTTGCCCTAGAGGCAGAGGTTTCATCTCTTCTGGCCTTAAGGTCCATAGAATGAGTTCCTACCCTACCCTACACTGGTGCAAAGGTCTGTACTCCAGGTACTTCCTTACCCCAAAAAAGACAGGGGAGTGGCGACCCATTCTAGATCTAAGATACCTGAACAGACATCTTTTGAAACCAAAGTTCAAGATGGTGACTCTGGGAATAATTCTTCCCTCTCTAGGGGCCAGGGGACTGGCTAGCCTCCCTGGACCTCAAAGATGCATACTTTCACATTCCCATCAGGTGCTCCCACAGAAAGTACCTCAGGTTCAAGTTGCTCTCAGGCCATTATCAGTTCAAAGCAATGCCTTTTGTCCTAACATCAGCCCCAAGGGTTTTCACAAAGTTCCTGGCAGTAGTTGCTGCCTTTTTAAGAAGGCAAAAGATTTCCATTTTTCCATATCTGGATGACAGACTCATAGTGGGTCAGTCTCCAGACCAATTCACGTCAGACCTGCAAGTGACCCAGCAAGTGCTCACTTCTCTAGGATTTCTTCTCAACCTCCCCAAGTCAGTTCTTGAACCAGTGCAGCTTCTTTCCTTCATAGGGGCAGAGCTGGATACTGTCAAAGCAAGAGCCTTTCTTCCCCTGGAAAGGGCGAGAGTTCTTATAGAACTGGCTTCTTCCTTCAGCCTTCAGGTATCCCGACCAGCAAGGCATTTCCTTCAGCTCTTGGGCCACATGGCAGCTTCTACAGCAGTGGTCCAAGGGGCAAGATTCCAGATGAGGGACATTCAGTTCCATCTGAGGGCCTTTTGGTCCCAAAGGAAAGATCCCTTTACCAAACTGATTCCAGTGACTCGGACTCCGATCCAAGCTCTTCAATGGTGGCAGGATCAGGGCAATTTAAGGCAAGGGGTACCATTTGTCACTCAGTCTCATTCGGTGGTCCTTACCACTGATTCTTGCCTTCTGGGCTGGGGAGCCCGTATGGGGGGCCTCACTGCCCAGGGACTGTGGTGCCCTCAGGAATCCCTTCTCCATATCAATCTTCTGGAACTCAGGGCAGTTTTTCTGGCCCTGCAAGCTTTCTCTCAGTCAGTGCAGAACAAGGTGGTTCAGGTCAGAACAGACAATACCACCACCATGTGGTACATCAACAAGCAGGGGAGGCATTTGGTCCATGGCCTTGTGCACGGAAGCCATGAAATTGTGGTCCCTGGCTTATTCCCTGCAGACCTCTCTGATAGCAGTCCTCCTCCCAAGGAAGGACAGTGTGCTAGCAGATGCACTGAGCAGGATCTCCCAGGGCCATCATGAATGGTCCCTGGACCCTCTGGTGTTGAAAGTGATTTTTTCGAGGTGGGGCACTCCAGAGACAGATCTCTTTGCAGCCCCAGACAACCACCAACTTCCTCTCTTTTGTTGCAGACCCCCAGTCTTAGGCTCAGTCCCTCTGGATGCTCTGATTCTGAACTGGGAAGGGAAATTTCTGTACGCCTTCCCTCCATTTCCTCTACTGTTCAGAGTTCTAGTCAAGATAAGGTCACAACCTTGCAGAGTGATTCTGATTGCTCCAGACTGGGTCAGACAGCCTTGGTACCCCCTGTTGCTGTCTCTAGCAGTCCATCTTCCCCTGTCTCTTCCCGGGAATTACAACCTGTTAACATCATCTCAGGGGAGGATTTGGTACCTTAATCTTCGGTCTCTCAACCTCAAGGCATGGCACTTGAAGAGTTAGAGTATGTAGATTTGCATCTGTCTCAGGGGGTCCTGGATATTCTCAAAGCCTCTCAAAAGCCTGCCACCAGAAATACCTATAACTCCAAATGGAAGAGATTCAGCATTTGGTGTTCCAAGAAGCATACCTCTCCAGACACTGCTGAATTGCCTACAGTTCTGGATAATATGGTCCATCTAAATGGCCCTAGGCCTCAGACCAGCTACTCTCAGGGTACACTTGTCAGCTGTTTCTGCTTTTCTGTCAGTGGGGAAGTCTTCCTCACTGTCATCTCATCCTGTGTTCTGTAAATTTTTCAAGGGATTGCTTCATACCAATTCTCCCTTTAGGGATCCTCCCCCTGCCTGGGACTTAAATATTTGCATTGTTCAACTTATGCAACCTCCTTTTGAACCTATGTCCTCAGCAGAGCTAAAGTACTTGACTTGGAAAACTGTGTTTTTGGTAGCCGTTACCTCTGCCAGACGTATCAGTGAATTGCAAGCCCTGTCAGTGGAACCTGATTTTATATCCTTTCATAGGGATAAAGTAGTCCTTAGAACCAATAGAAGGTTCTTGCCCAAAGTGATTCCAGACTTCCACTTGAATCAGTCTGTGTCTCTTCCTGTTTTCTTCACTGATCATTCTTCCTCAGGAGAGAGGAGGCTACACAGTTTAGATGTTAAAAGAGCTCTTGGCTACTACATAGAGCGTACCAAGAGTCACAGGTTTGATTCCCTCCAGTTGTTCCTCACTTGTGGGGATTAGGGAAAGGGCAAACCTGCCACTAAGAGAACTATTGCCAGGTGGATTGTGTCTTTTATACAGTTCTGCTATGAGAAACTGGGAAAGATTCCACCCTCAGTCCTGAGGGCGCACTCTACAAGAGGTACAGCTGCTTCCCTGGCTGCTGCCAGAGATATCCCTCTCTTAGAAATTTGTCCAGCAGCCACCTGGAAAACAGTCTGTACCTTTACCAAGCATCACTCTCTGGATATCCAGGCTAGGAGAGATGCTTGGTTTGCTAACAGTGCTTCAGAGCCTATTCCCAAAGTAGGTTCTCTCCTCTTCCATGGAGGTACTGCTTGGTAGTTCAGAGATTGTCAGAATACAGCAAGACTTCATGTTGTTTGAAGAAAAATTACTCACCTTAGTAATTGTGTTTCTTCTAATGGAGTCTTGCTGTATTCTGACCTGCCTCCCTCTCAGAACCTGTTTTTGGGAAGTGGTGGGCAGGTGCAGTGTTGCACCCCAGAGGTGCTTCTTCACACCCTCCCCCTTTTTTGTTTGGGTGTTTTTTGTTGTATTGTTATCCTTTTTTGGATTGGTTTTTGGTTTCGGGTTTCCTGACTTGAGTCTTCCTTGGGAATCCAAAACTCTTGTTGCCAGTTGGCTAGTAAAAATTTTAACAGTTTCCACATAGGGTAGTTAGTGAGTTTTTGCTCGTAAGAATCTGACTGTTGGGTTTCAAAGGGCAGCAGACAGAGACCTCAACCAAGCTTGAGCTCAGCATTCTATGCACTGCATAGAAAGTTAACCCTTTGTTCTCCGGGGCAGTTTAAAGGCTGGCGCTAACTGCAGATAGTCAGAATACAGCAAGACTCCATTAGAAGAAACACAATTACTGAGGTGAGTAATTTTTTCATACGGTCCCTCCTGGACTGTCAGGAGATGATTTTGAGCCCAGTCCAGATCTTAGACTGGGTGATGATGTTGATGCTGATACTGCGTGGGGGCAGGGATCAATCCTCCTGCAGAGCTTGTTACTGAGGACCTTTCCTTTAAGTCTCTGCTCAAGAATTTAAATTCTACCCTTTCTCTCCAGACCAGAGAAGTAGATCCTGGGAAGCTTTTGCGTCTCAAATATCTTCATATCCCAGAAATCCCTATGGATTTAACCCCTCTGGTACAGCCCTCTTTCGAGACCCTTTCACAGATGGTGTGGAAGAATCCAGCTCTTATTTATTCTGTGGCCAAGTCCATAGATAGGAAATATGCCCCTCCCAAGGATCGCCCCATCTTGGCCTCTGAAGCCTTTGCTGATGCCATAGTGGTTCTGGCAGAGAATGATAAGGCTGTTCTTCCTCAGGAATCTACAGCCCGGCCTGTGAACAAAGAATCTTGCAAGACAGACACCTTAGGTAAGAGAGTCTTTGCTGCTTCAACCCTGGGCATGCAAATTGCCAGCTACAATGGCTATTTTTCTCAATATGAGTATGTTCTTTGGCATTCGATCAAAGCAATGGGAGAAACCCTGCCTGAATCCGAGATTAACTCAGAGCTACTTCAAACCATAACTAGGGGTATCGAGTCCAATAACCAACAGGTTAAAGCAGCAATAGACGCCTTCGATACCGCTTCCTGGGTGGCGGCAGCCGGCATCTGCACCTGTCACCACTCTTGGTTGCGTACTTCGGGCTTCATGAATGACGCCCAGCAGCAGGTCATGGCCTTACCTTTCGATGGTATGTATCTGTTCGGACCTCAGGTGGAGTAAGCACTAGAGGCCACACGAAGACTAGGTCTGCCATTAAGGCAGCCAGACCTGCGCCCGTGCCCTCCCGAGGGGATGGGAACAAGCGCTAGTTTCACAACTGTCAGTCCTTTCGGGGCAAAGGCAGAGGAGGTTTTAACAGAAACCAGAACCTTCAGCCGCAAAAGAACGCACAGCAGAAGGCACAAGGGAGAGCATTGCAGTTCTATCTAGATAGAACGAAAGAAATTTGCAAGGCTCAACAACTGTTTGTTTCTTTCAGCGGGACCCAGCTGGGTCAACCTGTTGCTATCGGATGCATTTCAGCGTGGCTGGTGGCATGCCTTCACCACTGCTGTTCTATGACACAGGTCAAGCTGGAAGGCAGAGTGTACGCTCACTCTACCAGAGCAGTTGCAGCATCCCTGGCAGAAACTGAATGCTGTACTTCAGATATTTGCAATGCGTGAAGCTACCTGGAGCTCAGTGCATACTTTCGTTGAGCACTACGCCTTGGATGTTCATGCCAGACGAGATCTGTTAAGCAGATGAGCTCTTTATCTCTTGCCGCCCGTCTCGGGGGACTATTTAGCTTGGTACTCTCCCATTAGTGTGAATGAGTGGTGGAGACTTTATGTCCAGGAAGATATGGAAATTACATACCTACTGTAATTCTTGATCTTCTAACCCCAGTAATACTCAGGTATTCATAACTTTATGCAGTCAGCCTTCTAAGTAGAACTGCCCAGAGAGAATTTGGAACATATGCAAATGATGGAATCTTTTGCATGAGCCACTTTTCAAATGCTGCCTTATACTAACTGCCTTAGTTCTAACCCCTCAGATTTCTCTCTCTCTCTGCCTGTCAAGACTAGTTGCTCAGAGATCCTCTCCTCCTCGTCTTTTGTTCTGACGTGAGAAACCCTATAAAATATTATAAGTATTCTTTACATTTCATTTGCTGCCTTTTACATTTCGTTATTTTAGGTAAACCCATAGTTTTAGTGTTTAAATTGTAAGTTTTCTTGGTTTCTCCCGGTTCAGTATAACTGGGGGTAAACCAAGGTTTATTTTAAATTTATCAGAGTTTTCTGACTAAAAAACTCCATTAGTTATGCTTAATTTATTAAATTAGTTTGTTTTAAAGCAGCAGTACTATGGAAAAAAAATTGCGCTTTTTTGACAGTTTATTCCCTGTGCCCTGCTAATAATATACTTGGTACTCTTTCTAGCCGGCATTGTACTATCTCCGAGTAATTTGCTCAGTTATTCTCTGTTTTTGTTTACATTTCTGCCACTAAGCATGTTGCACTGGGCCCCCCTCTGCTGCCAACTGTACATGTGAATGACTTGCAAGGACATTCGGAATGGTCAGCAGAAGGTCCCTCTGCTGTTGTCAAAAGATGTGATGTGACCTGTAGAAAAAGCGCAGCTGAAAATTAGTCAGCCGCCATATTTGTTGTAGCGCTACAACAATTCAAATAAATTGCAAATATCTAAAAAACTAAAGATGACTGAAAAAAAAACATTTACAGGTATGGAAACTGGAACCTTGGCCGCATGCTTACAGCCGAAAAACAGAATTTTGATAGCTCACTTCCTGATTTCATAGTACTGCTGCTTTAAGAACCGCTAATACCAATACCTGGACTGATAGCCTCGGTTTATTTTATCTCGGTTTCCGGGTCCTGCAACGGTTCCAGAACTGACCTCAACTGCTAAATAAACTTAAATTAAAATATTTATTTTTTAGCGGTTGCAACTGTTATTGGCTTTACATTGAAAATGTTATAACAAGAAACTGGTGATCCCGGGTTCAAACCTTGTATTCAGTGTGGTGAAATTTTGTTAAGTCAAAAATGCCTGGATAAGGCTTAAAACAAAATAAAAAACTGTCACTACTTAAGGTTCCCTCCAGCTCTAACCAGCTGACACCCTAAGTTACTATGGGTGACTCCACAACGAATACTGTAACTGCTACCCTGAGATGGGCATATAAGTAGTTTTTAAGAGGCTTATTGAACCGGCTGACTCCCTGGATCCCTCAGTGAAATTGAAGAAAACTAAGCACACATAACCCCCTACTGACAGCATTTTGGGGACTTCTGTGCCTGCTATAAAGCCTGCCAACTCCTTCAGAAATTGCAGGCTGGTTCTGATTGGGGAAGTATTTGCCAAGACAGGTAAGCACAGTTGTGTATTGCTTCCCTTGGCTATGATCACCTAAATGAATATTGTGCAATTTGTAAACTTCCTGGGGTGGAGAAATGCCTGGAATGGCTAAAGAATACACTTTCAGGCTTACAAGGGCTGTCTGTCTCTCAGCAGCAGACCTTTGCAAAGCACTCTTCCTAATATTTAAAAGGAAGAATATGTAATTATTATGGAATGGAGGAGAACCTATTAAATCTGAGGTTTCCTCTGGACATGAGTTTGTCTGTCCCCACAGAACATCTCATTCTTCACATTGGTGAGGAAGATTGGGCTCACACCCACTAAAAGCTTCCCATTCCTGTGAATAAATTCTTCAGGGAAGATACTTTAAAGATTTTACAAACTGCAAGCTCTGTTTCCTCTCTGCCCAGGGGCCTGCCGTATAGCTCTGAGGTTAGAGTAACGAGCTGTGAATGAGCTTGGTACATCCAGCAAACCAGACCTTGGTTTGATTATCACAACCTCCACTTGCACACTGGGTGACTGTGAGCACGTCACTTAACCACCCAGTGCTCCAGGTCGCCCCTGAAAACAGGTACTTGTGCTTAGTGGGCCTTACCCGGTTACCAAAGGCTAAAAAAATTAAAAAATAAGAGGATGTATAAGAAATTTCAGCTGGACAGGGAGGGAACTGACATTTATTCCCCCACGCTGTCCACCAAGGAGTGGTTAAAGTGATAGCATGTGACAAGGCAAAGATACCCCTGGCATCCTATCCTCATAACAAGGATTCTGGGAAAAATTGACAACATGGCTTAAAAAGATATATCTATCAGGTGCGTTGGCCATCAGGCAGGCACACATTTCAAGCCTATGTCAATACCAAAGTCACTGTGGTAGTCGGTCCCTGCTAAGTCAGCCAAGGCCCAGACTCCCCTGTCAGATGATCTAGTTGAAACAGCTAAATTTGGTTTGAGATCAGCCAAATAACAGTTCAAGTGGCTGCCGCCAGATGGATGGCAAGGAGGTTTGCCTGGCTGCGAGTCACAGACCTCACTCAGGATACCCACACCAAGGTTATAGACTTTCCAGTCGAGGGTAATCCCTCTTTGGAGAAAGATAAAGGCTTACATGAAACAGGTGGATATATACACCACAGCAAGCCCCCTTTGTTTCTGTCAGGCTGGGGCTACGCCTCAGTATCAGCAGTACCCACAGTAGGGGTATTTCAGGCACCACAGACAAGTGGTCCTGGATGTAGTGAGTCAGGGATTGTCTCTGAGTTCAAATTCCTTCCACTAAAAACAGTGGAAAAGAGGATTAAAAAGGTTGCAGAAGAGACCAAATAAGGGCACTTCAGGCTCTGACCAGCCAACATCCTCCAAATCTGCATGAGAAACTGCTGTCTCTTACTTACACACCCCTGAGAGGGTGATTCAGGTTTAAAAAAAGGGGTGAGTGGCCTGGCTGTTTCTCCGGTCCCCTCCACGAAAACCAAAAAGACAAAGCATGTCAAACCCGAGGAAAAACCTAAAGGGGTTCCTGGCATCACTGTATTTAAATTATTTCCACACTCCCATAAGGGAGTCTCACAGAAAGTACTTCAGGTTCAGACTCTCATCAGGTCACTGTCTGGGAGTGTACACAGTTGTTGGAGCACCTTCAAAGATAAGGTGTCACAGTTTCCCTATATCTAGATGACTGGCTGGTGGTTATAGAATCACTCCAGTAAGTGAGTCTGCAACTCATCTAGGGTCTCCTGGACTCTCCCGCGTCCTTGATAAATCTAAAGAAAGTCTGACCTTCAGCCTGCTCAAGCACTCCAGTTCATAGGAGCAAAACTAAATACCCTGCAAGTCAGGGTCTACCTGTCCCTATGCAGGGCAAGAAGTATTCCGCTAATAGCGGTCTCATTCAAGCTGAATGAACCAAAAATCGCAAGACAATTTTCTTCAGCTACTGGCCACATGGCATCTGCCACTGGCACAGTCTTGGAATCCAGGTTACAGACCAGAGCCATTCAATGCCACCTCATGGCTCAATGGTGTCAGAGAAAGGACCCTCTTTTAAAACTAATTCTAGTAACAAGGACATTGTTACAGGCCTCCAATGGAGGAAAAGAGGGAACCAATCCAAGGGAAGGGGCTTCTTCTTTTTCAGCAAGAGCCCCTATCACTTGCCTGACAACAAATACATCCCTACAAGAGTGGGTTGCCCATCTGGGGGTTCACACCTCCCAAGGCACATGGTCAATTGCAGATGCACTCCTGCACATAAACCTGCTGGGGCTAAGAGTAGTGTTACTACACTAAAGGTCTTCACACAACTACTACAAAGGAGGTACAGGTCAGAACAGACAATACCACCACAATGTATTACATACACAAGTAGGGAGGCACAAGGTTAAGCCCTTCCTGCTCAGGACTTACGAAAATATGGAGTCTAGCATGTTCCATATGTCCCTGCAGGATGTTCATTTGCCAGGGTAGGAACACTACCTTGGCAGATAGCTTGACTCAGATCAACCAGTCCCATCAGGAATGGGCCTTGAATAGTCATGTGCTGAAAGTTATCTTCAGGAGGTGGGGCATACCAAGGGTAGACTTGTTCGCATCCCACCACAACCACCACCTGCCACAGTACTAGGACAATCAGATCCAGGACCAATCCCCCCTGGATTCTCCGGTTCTGAGTTGGCCAAGGAAGCACCTGTTCCCTTTCCTTCCTTCCCTCTGGCATACAATGCATTTCTCAAGCTCAGGTCCCAGCCAGCATCAATGGTCTTGATAACGCCAGACTGGGCCAGACAGACATGCTGCTCTCCCATGTCTGGTTCCAAACCAATACACCTTTTCTTAGGGGCACAACCTGCTAACCTCCAACCGGGAGGCTTCTATGCCCAAACCTTGGGTCATTCAAGCCCAAGTCATGTCCCTTGAGGGCATACTGTACAATATGCAGCCTTGCATCTTTTTCACAGTATCTTGGACATTTTATATGGTTACAGGAAGCCCTTCATTAAGAAACTGTACTCTTCAGAAGGAAAAAGATTTACTATTGGTGTTCAACCAGAAAATGGTTTCCAGCACATGCTGGGATCAAGCAGTGCTTGACTAACTTACCTTTTTTATATTCATGGACTTGCAGTCCAGCATCTTCAAGGTCCACCTGGTTGCAGCATCTGCTTGCATATTAGTTGGACAAAATGTTCTAATGGCCTTAGATCCTAGCCTCAAAGAGTCTCTTTTAGGGCCTGGCACATATCTGCACAGGCTGGTGTTCCAGCTGTGCTGGACTGTTTTATCCATTTGCTTTCATTGGACTTGCAGACCAGTACCTTAAAGGTCCACCTGGTTTCAGCATCTGTTTACTTCTCAGTTGGACAGAATGTTTTTTCAAGACTCAGATCTGATCTTCAAAGGGTTCTTTAAAGGCCTGGTCCATTACACCCCCTCACAGGGAACCAGTGCAAGCATGGATCCTAGATGTGTGCATAGTTAGGCTCATGGGTCCCCCTTTTTTGAGCCTATGTTTTCAACTTATTTGAAATATCTTTAAAAATATATATATATATTTTTTCCTTGTAATGATTTCTGCCACAAGAATCAGTGAGCTGAAGTCTCTCTGCATTGAACATAACCACATTTCATTCCACAGAGACAAAATTATTCTGGGAACAAACAAGGAGTTTCTCCTTTAAATGGCTTTTGATTCCCATTTGAATCAAACGATAGTATATAAAATACACAGATGCATGCATACATAGACAGTGTCAGCAGATAAGGGCATACAGGCCACCCAATCTGCTCATCTTATCCATCTTTTTCACTGAACACTTTAGTTCTGGTGAATAGTCTTTATGTCTAGATGTCAAAGGAGCTTTTGACTACCACTAAAGTACATAGGCAGGACAGAAAACAGCTGTTCCTGACCTATGAGAATGTGGGATAGTGCAGCATTTTCGGTTTTTGTTATTCTAAGGCTGGAAAGGAGCCCCCAACACATACCTCTCAACCTCCTGCCTCACAAATCAGGGACAAGGCTTAAAAACATCAGGGACAAAGGACCAAAATCAGGGACACATCTTCAAAATTAGAGATATCCACTCAGAGAAAGCTGGTAGAATATGGGGCTTAGTGCAGACTGCATTTTCTAAAGAAGAACAAGTCTGTAACTTTAATGTTTGATATTATTTTGTGCTTACAATTTCCACTGTTTAGCCACGGAAACACAAATTTTAGGAGGGACAGAGTAAAATTTTGAGGCAAAATCAGGGATGTCCCTGAAAATCAGGGACAGTTGAGAGGTATGCCCCAACAGGGTTGAGGGCCCATTCCACAAGGGGCACAGCTGCTACCATAGCAGCTGTCGGGGATGTTCCCCTGGTGGACATCTGTAAAGCAGCTACCAGGAAAACAGTACACACCTTTACAAAGCATTACAGTGTGGATATTCTTTCCAGGGGTGATGCCAGGTTTGGCACTGCAGTCCTTCAAAGTCTGTTCACAAAGTAAGGTTCTGCGCCCACCTCCAAAGATACTGCTTAGTAGTTGGCATAAAGTTATGAATACCTGAGTATTACTGGGGTTAGAAGAAAAAACTACTTAAAATAGTAATTTTGTTTCTTCCAAGTGATACTCGGGTATTCATAACTTGTCCACCCTACCTCCCCTTCTGGAACCTTTAGCCTCTGCACTCCTGAATACTGTGCTCTCAGGGCTATAAATGCAATTTCTAGGGACATGGATATGTTGCTCAATCCACACTTATTGGCAGGTTCCTTGCCGCTTTAAATCTTGCCTGAAGGTCATCAAGCTGGTTCCTCCCACCCACCCGGCTGGTAAAACGCTCGACTCCGCCCCATGACGACAGATCTTCCTTACTGCTTGGAAGCTCAGGTTCCCTCCTTAGCGCTCTGTGTTTTAGGCCTGGATCCACACTCTTCGGTTAAACCGAAACTTATTCTAAAGTTTAAAAGACTTCGGTCTTCTTTTTTCCTCACAGCTGCGATGGACAAATCGACTCCGGTTCGCGGTGCCCTGTGGATGAAGATGTCCCAGACTGACCCGCACTCCACTTGCGTTTACTGCCTAGGACTCAGACATGACTCGCAGGATTGCGAATTATGCAGATCCTTTTCGGCTTCAATCTTGGAGGACCGTGCTGCTCGACTGCTTTTGGGGCGCCCTGAAAAACGTTATCCTCCGGTGAAGTCAAAGGAGGCCCATTGGGCGGTGTCTGTCATGGCGGGCTCAGCAGACCAGCTGGAGCAGATGATCGCCCTCGAGGAGGAGGCGGCCCAGGCCGCACCTTCATCTTCCTTGGTCGCGGCATTTATCCCGCTCTCTTTGGGCTCCTCCTACACGGCTTCATTCATGGAGCTTTACCAGTCCCTCTTCACTAGGGGAGACGGGCCATCGGGACATTCCTCTTGGTCCAAAAAGAAGGACTCCAAAGGTGAGTCCCACTGTCAACGTTCGTGGGAGCGGGAGAGGTCCCCTTCCCCCGATAGTCGACAGTCGACTTCGGTCGAGGTTGCGGCTAAGGCCGCTGGTTTCATGGTGTCCCCGTTAGGTCAGCCGACCGAGACTACCGTCGATGCAGTCGAGATTTTTCTCGACCCGTTGGATGGTTTGTTGACTGGAGAAGCCGACACCCCATCTTCACCAGTTCCCCTGGTGGAAACCGAGGACTTGCCTGTGCCTCCTGTGCCGGAGTACCCAGTTAAGGTCCCTGAACTGAGGGAGGAGCGGGTTTCCCCCGCCCCCTCTCTGACCCACCCTCGGAATCCCCGAAGGTCTCGGTCTCGGACCTCTTCCAGGTCCAGCCGGTCCTGCCGTCGGCGGTCTCAGCACCATGGAAAGTGGCGGCGCTGCTCATCCCCGTCGTCCTCTTCGGAGAATAGGCTCCGGCGCAAGTTGCATCGGCGCTACGAGGATTTAATGTGGCAGCAGCTCTTATTGTCTGGGAATAAGACGATTCCATCGCCTTCTCCGGCCATTAAGTGGCTGTCATCGGAGCGACCGAAACAACCCCTTGTAGTAGTCGAGGAGCCGAAGCTAGCACCGGTTGTTTGGCGAAGCGGCTGCACCACACATTGTGGTGGAACCTCTGCCTCCACAACCGAAGACTGGGGATTCTCGGTTGGGTCAGGGTTTTCCCCATAGGTTGTCAGTCATCCTCACTCCCGATCGACCTTGGCATGTGGAGGGTGGCTCAGGCACTTGGCAGCTGTTCGCAGACTCTTAGGAGTCTGATGACGACGACTCCTTGTTCTCCAGGCCGCTTGACCTGGAGTCCACTGGGGGTCAGTTGGTGGACGAGAGCCCATCCTCGTTCTTAGGTATGCTTCGGCTCATCTCAGAATCCACTGGGATGAAATTTGAACCCGTTTCAAAATGGACCAGGTATCCCTTCAAGGAGATACTGGACCGAGGGGATTCCCCTACAGAGGCCTTCCCGGTGGCCGAAGCCATTGTTGGCCTGGCCCTGGAGCTGTGGCAGTGGACAGCTTCTTGTCCAGCACTTTCGGCCAGGATGGCACGGAGGTATGCTGTCCCTACAGGTTCACTCTCCGGTTTCTCGGAGCACCCCTCTGCGGATGAGTTAGTGACCGACAGCGTTTTCCGGCGTTCTGGGAACACTCGGGATGTGGACAAGCCACCCGATAAGGAGTCCAAGAAATTGGAATACTCAGGGAGGAAAGTATATGCTGCTTCCTCCCTAGGCCTTTGTCAGGCTAGCTCGGCCATCCTGATGGCACACTTTTCACACGCCCTTTTGGGCTCCCTGGATGAAGTGATTCCTCATCTCCTGGCTGACCTTCAAACGTGGGTCAAGCAGTTGTGGAACCAGGGAAGGGCGGTTGCCAAACAGCAGCTCCAAAGTTATTTGGACATTGCTGGCTCATGTGCCCGGTCAGTAGCGGCCGCAGTGGCAATGCTCCACAGAGCTTGGCTGTGGATCTCCACCTTTATGGCGGATACCCAGTACAAGCTGACAGAAGTTCTCTTCCTGGGTACCGACTTGTTCAGTCCCGGGGTGCAGGGTCACCTCCAACAGATCGAGAAGTCCAATGCCACCTTGGACTCTGTCACGTCTGCCCAGAAGGACAAAGGCCACCAGCAGCAGCGTAAGCCCTTTCGTCCTTCAGCCCCTGCGGCACATCTGGCCCAGCAACACCAGCATCAGGGCCAGCAGGCTCGCACTTGGCACCCCAAAGCCAAGCCTACTGCTTCCTCCAGCAGGTAGCCAGGAGGGAAAGGCCCAGGCAGCTCCTCGGCTGGCCCTTCCTCCAAGCCTACCCAGTGACGAGTTAAGGGGTGTCGCCCCCAACCTCGTCACTCCTCCCCAGGTTCCCCCCATGGGGGGGGCAGCTCTGCCACTTCCTTTCCTCCTGGTCCGATATCACCACGGCCCGCTGGGTGTTGGAGGTGGTAGGCAGGGGTCTGCCACTGGAATTCGAGCAGTCCCCACCCTATCGAGCTGTTCCCTCACGGGGGAGAGGGGCTACGGGTTCCGCAGCCTCTCTGTCGGCTCATCGAGCTGACATTGCCCTGCTCCTCCAGAAGGAGGTGATCAGGGAGGTGGCAGACCCTCCTCCAGACCCAGGGTTTGTGTCCAGGTGCTTCCTGGTCTCAAAACAGATGGGAGGCTGGCACCCCATTCTCGACCTACGTGGCCTGAACAAGTTACTAAGGTCTCACACCTTCAGGATGGTCACTCTGGCTCAGATCATTCCATCTTTGGAAAGAGGCGTGTGGTTCTGTTCTCTGGACCTTCAGGATGCGTTCTTTCATGTCCCAATCTGCCCATCTCACCAGCAATTCCTCCGCTTCAGGGCAGAGGGATCCCTTTACAAGTTCCGGGCCATGCCCTTCGGCCTCTCTCCAGCTCCCAGGGTCTTCACCGAATGCATGTCAGTGGTGACAGCATTCCTGCGGTGCTGAGGGGTCCGGGTGTACCCTTACCTAGACAACTGGCTGATTGCAGCCCCCTCCAGGTTGGAGGTGGAGCAGTTCAGGGATCTGGCCCTCCAGGTCTGCTCTCAGATTGGCCTCCTCATCAACGGGGACAAATCGGAACTCGTGCCATCACAGGTGATTCAGTTCATCGGGGCAGAGCTCAACTTTCTTTGAGCCAGAGCATGGCTCCCGGCAGACAGGGCCGAGGTCCTTTCCTCCTTTGCCCAGTCATTTCTGGTGGGGCAACTGCACCCTGCCCGGGACATCCTGCGCCTCCTGGGCCTCATGGCCTGCACCAGCGTGGTCCATTGGGCCCACTGGCACATGCGTCCCCTGCAGTGGGGGCTGGCCCACCAGTGGTCACAGTGCTCTGGTCCTCTTGACCAGCCAGTGACCGTGACCCAGGAGCTATGGAACAGCCTCCAGTGGTGGCTGGTTCCAGCTCATCTACAGGAGGGTATCCCATTTGTCCGACCTGAGCCGACAGTCGCTTTCACAACCGACGCCTCTCTGATGGGCTGGAGTGCCCATCTGGGGAGCTCAGAGCCCACGGCCTCAGGTCCCCTCAGGAGTCTTGATGACACATCAACCTGCTGGAGCTTTGAGCGGCAGTCCGACTAGCCCTCACCGCCTTCGCTCCGTTTGTACGGGGTCAAGTGGTCCAGATCCAGTCGGACAACACCACGACCATGTACTACCTCAACCGACAGGGCGGGACACCTTGCCTCTGTGCAAGGAGGCTCTCCACACTTGGTCTCTCGTGATCAGCCTCGAGGCGGATCTCCTAGCCATCCATGTGGCAGGAGCCTCCAACAGTCTGGCTGATGCCCTAAGTCGGAAAGGCGCTGCATCTCACAAGTGGTCTCTCCTGCCGGAGATAGTACAAGATCTGTTCTCCCACTGGGGCACCCCTCAGGGGGACCTGTTTGCCTCCAGGGAGAATGCGAAGCTGAGGCTGTTCCATGCCCGCCCCCCTCAGCAGGGCTCGCTGCAGGGGGATGCCTTCTCGAGGCCATGGACCCCGGGCCTCTTCTACACCTTCCCTCCATTTCCCTTGATCCACAAGGTGCTTCTCAAGGCGAAGAGGGACAAGGTGCAGGTGATTCTGGTAGCCCCAGACCGGCCATGCCAGTTCTGGTATCCAGAGCTCCTCAGCCTCAGCTCCAGGCTCCTGAGGCAGCTTCCAGCCCACCCGGACCTAATTTCAGTCAACAAGGGGAAGGTTCTTCATCCGGACCTTCAGTCCCTGCACCTGACGGCCTGGTTCCTGAGCGGCTAGAGTTCCAGGCCTTGGGTCGTTCCGACGAGGTCCTCAACGTCGTTGAGGCATCCATAAGGAGCTGACCAGAAAATGCTATGCCTTCAAATGGAAAAGATTCTCCATTTGGTGTCAGGGTAAGTGGCTGGACCCTTCCTCCTGTTCTTTGGCTAGCATTCTGGACTAACTGTGGTCCCTTTCTCAGCTAGGGCTTTGGTTGATGACCCTTAAGGTGCACCTGGCAGCCATCTCTGCTTTCCGGGCGCAGGCTGAAAAGCAGTCGGTGGCGCAGGAGAAGATGGTCGGGCTCTTTTTCAAAGGCCTTGATCACATATCCCTTCCGGTGCAAGACCCCCCACCTCCGTGGGATCTACTGCTAGTATTGGCTAAGCTCATGAGCAAGCCATTCGAACTAATGTACAGGTGTGACATCTCTCACGTGTTGTGGAAGACCACCTTCTTGGTGGCTATCACGT
The DNA here is from genome assembly GCA_016271365.2 of Neoceratodus forsteri. NCBI lineage: Eukaryota > Metazoa > Chordata > Ceratodontiformes > Ceratodontidae > Neoceratodus > Neoceratodus forsteri. The sequence goes on along the minus strand of CM028132.1, from coordinate 198,772,658 downwards.
CAGCTAGAAGGATGGGAGAGCTCCAGGTGCTTTTCATCGAGTCTCCTTATCTGGTCTTCCACAGGGGCAAGGTTGTCCTACGCCCCCACCCGAAATTCCTTCCAAAGGTGTCGGAGTTTCACCTTAACCAGGTGTTGACTCTGCCGGTGTTCTACCCCAGTCACACCTCAGAGGCCAAATATAGGCTCCATACTCTGGACCCTAGAAGAGCACTCTCTTATTATAAGGAGCAAATGGCTGAAGTTCGGGGAGAGGTTTGCCAGCTGTTTCAAACAACATGAAGTCTTGCTGTATTCTGACATATTGCAGTGATGTCCAACCTTTGAACTGCCCCGGAGATGAAAGAGTTAACTTTCCATGCCAAGCATGGAACGCTGAGCTCGAGCTCGGTTGAGACTCTGTCTGCTGCTGTTTGAAATTAAACCGTCAGATTCTTTACTCCGCCTCACTGAACAGTCGATCCGGAGATTTCTCCTTTGCTCAGTTCAAGTTGTCAGTTAAAGTACCGTTTTTCTCAGTTTTCGACCGAATTTAATCATTTACCTGTCGGTTCAGAGACTGTCTGTGGTATCGTGAGTACTAGATAGGTTTATTTTTCTTGTTCTTCTGTGTGGAACTTGTAGACGTGGGATCGGTTCGGTTTGAACCGATCAGGTTGTTCAAAAAAGTTTATTCTACTTTTAGAATGTGGTAACCGGTCCTTATCGGTTCTAAAAAAAAAACGGATGTCATTACGTTTTTTTCCATGACCCGTAACACGGTCAGGAACCGATAAGGGTGTCTTGCCTGGCGGATTGCCGAAAAAAGGGTAAGTTTTTGTTAGGACTGGCCATGTCTGAGAAACCCAAAAGAAAAACTGGGCCCACTGGGTTTCAACACTGTAGTGTGTGTGGGGAAGTCTTTGCTAAGGCTGATCCCCACACCACCTGTGTTTATTGTCTGGGGTTTGACCACCTCGATTCAGACTGCCAGATTTGTAAAAATTTTCCTGCAGCTACCCTGGAAAAAGAGTTGGTAGGCTCGGGAAAGGAGGCCAAAAGTCCGCTGACCGGATGGCCAGCCGGTTCCGGTTCCAACCAGACCAGAAGGAGTGCCCTCTGACCAGGGCGAAACTTCTTCAGGTAAAAGAAGAACCGATTCCGAGGTCGGTTCGGTTAAAAGAACAAGAAGAGATAAATCAGCGGTGCGGATCGAAGTTCTTTCTCCGACCGCTGATGAAATAACCAAGCGATAAAAATTGTCGTCGCTATCCCGGTTCGACCGAACCGCACCATTAGGAAGGCGCTTGGTTCGATCGGTTCCACCGGTTCCGGATTATGATTTAGAGGAATTTTATGAACCGGAGGAGGAGGAAGGAGAGTATAAGGAAAGTGAGTGTGATTATGAAAGTCTGGATGTGCCCATTGACCCGGACATCTCCCCAGACAGACCTTCAGGAGTGTCTCCTCCTAGGCTTTGAGTCCCCTTCCCATTTCATGTTTTACAAGGAAGTGGCTGAAACTCTTCAGCTTCCTATGGAAGAAGCTGTGGATGACCAGGAGGAGCCTGACTATGTTGAAATGATGGATATCCCAGAGTCCAGGAGGCTGTCTATTCCCCTTCATAAGTCCTTTGGGAAACAGACAATGAAAATTTTAAAGACTCCTAATTCTATACCTCCTGTGGATAAGAGAATGGACAAGAGGTATACTCTCAGGCTCGATACGGAGTTCCTTACCAGCAATGCAGCCATGTTGGAGTAGTGCAGGCTGCTGCCTGTGATAAGGCAAATATACCCTTGGCTTCACACCCCCAGATAAGAACTCCAGGAGGATTGATGCCATGGCAAAGAAACCCACATGGCAGCATCCTTGGGACTCAGGCAGGCTAATTATATGGCCTATACAGCTAGATATCAGAAATCTAGATGGGACACTGTAATGGCTTTAGCTAAACAGGTCCCTGGCCAGCTTTCCAAGGAGCTGGAGCAGGTGACTGCGGATGGTATTGAGGCATCCAAGGTGCAATTCCATGCTGCAGTGGACTCCAATGATGTTTCATCTAGAGTCATGGCTACATCTGTGGCCCTTCGTAGGATGGCTTGGCTCATATGTATTAGCCTGTCTCAGGATACCCAGACTAAGGCCATGGATTTTCCTGTTGTGGGTAATTCTCTGTTTGGGGAGCAAACAGAGAACTACATGAAGAAAATGGATGAGTACAGGACCACCTACAGGAGCGCTCAGGCCAAGGAAAGGCAAGCCACTCCCCAGAGGCAGCATTCCAGGGGCAGGGGCAGGCCTTTTCATAGGCCTTTCTACCAAGCCGAGGCCTCCTCTTCTGCTTATGCTCATAGGGAGTTCTTCAGAGGGAGAGGCAGACGGGGTACAAGCAGGCCTGCTTCCACCCCCCAGCCTAAAGCCCCTGCCAAGCAGGCACCCTGATGGGATTGCCAGGGCCGATTCTCCGCCACCTGTAGGGGGCAGACTGGCTTACTTTGTCCAGGACTGGATGTCTTTAACATCAGACAAATGGGTCCTGGAAGTAGTAAGCCAGGGACTGGTTCTCAGCTTCAAAAAATTTCCAAAGATGAGAACCAGATCCTTTCCACCTGCAAATTCCTCAGAGGCACTGGCCCTAGAGGCAGATGTCTCTTCCCTCTTGGCTCTGAGAGCCATAAAGAGGGTTCCACCCCTACACAAAGGGAAAGGATTGTACTCCAGATACTTCCTAACCCCTCAAAAGACAGGAGAATGGCGGCCCATCCTGGACCTCAGATATTTAAACAAGCACCTTTTAAAGCCAAAGTTCAAAATGGTGACTCTGGGAATAATTCTACCCTCTCTAAGGCCAGGGGACTGGCTAGTCTCCCTGGACCTCAAGGATGCCTATTTCCATATTCTCATCAGAAGCTCCCACCGAAAACATCTCAGGTTCGAGCTTCCCTCAGGCCATTACCAATTCAGAGCAATGCCCTTCGGCCTAACCTCTGCTCCAAGGGTGTTCATAAAATGCCTGGCAGTAGTAGTTGCCTTCCTAAGAAGAAAAAGGATCTCTATCTTTCCATACCTGGACGACTGGCTCATAGTAGGCCAGTCTCCAGACCAAGTAAAGTTACACCTACAGATACCTCAGCAACTGCTCACTTCTCTAGGTTTCCTTCTGAATCTTTCAAAGTCAGTTCTAGAGCCTGTACAGCTCGTCACCTTCATAGGCGCAGAGCTAGATACAGTAAGGGCAAGAGCCTTCCTTCCCCTGGACAGGGCAAGGAGCCTTATTTCACTGGCCTCTTCATTCACCCTCCAGGTGTCTTGCCCAGCAAGGCATTTTCTGCAGCTCCTGGGGCACATGGCTGCTTCTACAGCAGTGGTGCAGGGAGCAAGATTTCAGTTGAGGGACATTCAGTTCCACTTGAGAGCCTTTTGGTCTCAGAAAAAGGACCCTCTGACCAAACTGATTCCAGTGAAGCGAACCCTGATCCAGGCATTACAGTGGAGGCAGGATCAGGACAATCTAAGACAGGGAGTTCCTTTTGTCATTCAGTCTCATTCTCTAATCCTTACTACAGATGCCTCCCTCTTGGGCTGGGGAGCCCACTTGGGGGACCTGACCACCCAAGGGTTGTGGTCTCCTCAGGAATCTCTGTTCACATCAATCTATTAGAACTCAGAGCAGTGTTTCTAGCACTTCAAGCTTTTTCCAAGTCTGTTCAGAACAAAGTAGTTCAGATCAGGACAGACAATACCACCACAATGTGGTATATCAACAAGCAAGGGAGCACTCGGTCTACGGCCTTGTGCACAGAGGCAATGAAGTTATGGTCTCTGGCCTATTCCCTGAACACCTCTCTTACAGCAGTACACCTCCCAGGCAAAGACAATGTCCTGGCAGATGCTGGCAGCAGGATATCTCAAGGCCATCACGAATGGTCCCTGGATCCCCTAGTTTTGAAGGTGATTTCCTCCAGATGGGGTACTCCACAGATAGATCTTTTTGCAGCCCCAGACAATCACCAACTCCCTCTCTATTGCTGCAGGCCCCCATTGTTGGGCTCAGTCCCCCTGGATGCCCTAGTTCTCAATTTGGAGGGGAAGTTCCTGTATGCTTTTCCCCCCTTCTCTCTCCTGTTCACGGTGTTAGTCAAAATCAGGTCTCAACCCTGCAAGGTGATTCTGATTGCTCCAGACTGGGCCAGACAGCCCTGGTACCCTTTCTTGTTGTCCTTAGCAGTCCATCTTCCCCTGTCTCTTCCCAGGAATTACAACCTGTTAACATGTGCTCAGGGGAGGGTTTGGTATCCGAATCTCAAATCTCTCAACCTCAAGGCCTGGCTCTTGAAGAATTAGAGTTTGCTGACTTGCACCTCTCTCAAGGTGTTGTGGATATCTTGAAGGCTTCTCGTAAACCTTCCACCAGAAACACTTACAACTCTAAGTGGAAAAGTTTTTCTATATGGTGCTCTGGCAAACACATTTCTCCAGAGTCTGCTGGCCTTCCCACAGTCCTTGACTACATGGTTCATCTTAATAGCTTGGGACTCAGACCAGCTACACTAAGAGTGCATCTGGCAGCTGTCTCTGCCTTCCTTTCAGCAGGCAAACATTCTTCCCTTTCTGCTCATCCTGTATTTTTTAAAATTTTCAAGGGATTACTTCATACCAATCCTCCCTTCAGGGACCCTGCCCCTGCTTGGGACCTTAATGTTTGCATTGTTCAGCTTATGCAACCCCCCTTTGAGCCTTTGTCCTCAACAGAGCTTAAGTACTTGACTTGGAAAACTGTTTTCTTGGTGGCCATCACTTCTGTCAGACTCATAAGTGAGTTACAGGCCCTGTCAGTGGAGCCTGATTTTATCTCCTTCCATAAAGATAAGGTGGTCCTCAGGACTAATAGGAAGTTTTTGCCTAAGGTGGTTTCAGATTTCCACCTTAACCAGTCTGTGTCCCTTCCTGTTTTCTTCACTGACCATTCCTCCTCTGGGGAGAGGAGGCTGCACAGTTTGGATGTGAAAAGGGCCCTTAGCTACTACATAGAGCGCACCAAGGGTCACAGGTTTGACTCCCTCCAACTGTTCCTTACTTATGGTGAGGTTGGTAAAGGAAAACCTGCCACTAAGAGATCTATTGCCCGGTGGATTGTCTCTTGCATTCAATTTTGCTATGAAAAACTAGGTAGGATCCCACCCTCAGGCCTGAGGGCTCACTCTGCCAGGGGTACAGCTGCTTCTCTGGCTGTTGCCAGGGATATTCCTATCTTAGAGATTTGTCAAGCAGCCACCTGGAAAACAGTACACACTTTTACCAAGCATTACTCTCTGGACATCCAGGCTAGGAGTGGTGCTAGGTTTGACACAGCAGTGCTTCAGAGCCTATTTCCTAAGTAGGTTCTGTCTCTCCTCCATGGAGGTAGTGCTTGGTAGTCTGCAATATGTCAGAATACAGCAAGACTTCATGTTGTTTGAAGAAAAAATTACTCACCTTAGTAATGTTGTTTCTTCTAATGGAGTCTTGCTGTATTCTGACCCCCCGCCTCCCCTCTCAGAACCTTGGTTTTTGGGATGTGGGTGGGCAGTAGCAGTGTTGGCACTCAGGAGGTGCCCCCACCCTTCTTTCTCATCCCTTTGGTGTGGGTGTGTGGGTGTTGTGTTTTGTTTTATTTTTTGGGTTTTCTGACTTGAGTCTTTGCTTTGGGACCAAAAAGTCTCTTTATTATATTTAGTAGCCAGTTGGCTGGTGCAAGTTTACAGTTTCCACACAGGGCACCCAGTGAGTTTAGCTCGTAAAGATCTGACGGTTTAATTTCAAACAGCAACAGACAGAGTCTCAACTGAGCTCGAGCTCAGCGTTCCATGCCTGGCATGGAAAGTTAACTCTTTCATCTCCAGGGCAGTTCAAAGGTTGGACATCACTGCAATATGTCAGAATACAGCAAGACTCCATTAGAAGAAACAACATTACTAAGATGAATAATTTTTTCTTGTCACCTACGCTGAAGCTGCACCTGGCAGACCTGCAGCCAAGCCGACAATAGGCAGGTGGGTGACCTCCTGCATAGATCTGTGCTGTAGGTTGGCAGGCATGGAGCCTCCCAAAGGGATAAGAGCTCATTCTACCCACCATACCGCTGTTTCAGTGGCTACTTCCAGGGACGTCCCTATCCAGGAAATCTGCAGGGCTGCTACCTGGAAGTCAGCATACACCTTCATTACCCCCTACCACATCGACCTTGAGTCACGCCGGGATGCTGGTTTTGGGACCTCGGTTCTCCAGTCCTTATTCCCTAAGTAGGGGGTGCGCGCCTTGCCTCCCTCCTCCCGGAGAACTGCTAGAAGTCTGCCAATAAGTGTGGATTGAACAACATATCCACGTCCCTAGAAATACAGGTTACTCACCTGTAACAGGAGTTCTAGGAGTGGTATATGTTGTTCATCCACACAACCCACCCGACCTCCCCGGCTCCGACATGCAACCTGGCTTCCAGCGGGCTAGGTCTGGCGTCATGGGGTGAAGCCGAGAGTTTTACCACCTGGGTGGGTGGGAGGAGCCAGCTTGAAGACCTTCCGGCAAGATTTAAAGCGACAAGGAACCTGCCAATAAGTGTGGATGAACAACATATACCACTCCTATATCTCCTGTTACAGGTGAGTAACCTGTATTTCTGGCACACATGTTGTGATTGTGTTCACTATTGTTGTCCCCCTCTCCTTTTTCAGGTGATTTGGACATTCAAGGGTATCCTTTCATATGTTATGCCCTCCAGTTGGAGGCCCCCTTTTTTGGGTGTTAAGGAAGCTCCCTCTATTATTATTATGACTCATAGTGTGTTGTTGTTGTTATTATTATTACTACTATTATAATTGTAATTATCATTATTATACTTAATCCCCATGGGCCTGTCTTTCCAGGCTTCCAGGAAATCTGTGGGGTTAGAACTAAGGCAGTTAGTATAAGGCAGCATTTGAAAAGTGGTTCATGCGAAAGATTCCATAATTTGCATATGTTCCAAATTCTCTGTGGGCAGTTCTACTTAGAAGGCTGACTGCATAAAGTTATGAATACCTGAGTGTCACTAGGAAGAAACAAAATTACTATGTTAAGTAATTTTTTCTTCTTGAACGAAGTCTCCACCACTCATTCACACGCCCACCCACCATCCCCGAGCTCTCTTCTCTGTTTACGGTCTTCACTCCCTCAGTGGCTGAGCCGTGAAGACTTTATTGTTGACCCTTTTTACACGGGTCATTCGGGGACTATCTTATTTCCGATGTGTAGGTTTGTCCTTTCTAGGTTAGTTACGCTGCACCTCCTCGGGGGGGCGGGGAAGGTACTGAGGCGTTTGGAGGGTTGACGCTGAGATAGACATTACCGCATGCTCTGGGGCTCGCGGTGCCACTTCCTCGCGGTTCCATCTCAGGCGCCGGCCCTCCTGAAAAATGTGCTCCCGCTGGGTTCTAGCACCTCCAGCGTACTCCCATTAGTGTGAATGAGTGGTGGAGACTTCATCCAAGAAGATCAAGAATTATGGTAGGTATGTAATTTCCATATACTGCCTAACGTGTATGTAAGATCTTCTATCGTGCCTATGGCTAGAGCTATTCTGCCTTCCTTATCTGTATGAGAATTTGTCAGTTTAAATGGGGAGAACCTGGGTATTAGTACAGCTACTCCCCTCCGTCTGCCTGTCTGGTAAGCTGATTCCACTATTTGGTCAAACTCGAATTTCCTCAACTTCAAATGTTCTGCAGAGGAGAGGTGAGTCTCCTGCAGGAGCAGTAGATCAGGCTTCATCTTTTTGAGTGCTGTTATGGTTTTATATCTCTTAACTGGGCCAGAAAAAAACATTTACATTATGTGAGACCATACGAAACCTGTCAGCCATATTGCAGGGAGTAAAGTTTCCACCCGCCCCCAGACCCAAAGGGTCCCCCTCTCTCATTTTCCATCCCTATCCCTTTCCCTTTCACCATGTTCTGCAAGACTGTTCCCTCAAACAACCAACATTTTAAAAATTCAATGTACTTGTTAGGAGCTATACAATCCCTCGGAAAATGACAAGCACCTTGTATTATATAACCTAGTCCTTGTACTTTGTAAAACAAAATATATCTCACAAACATTATAAATGTAAACTGATTTGATAGAAAAATTAACTTTTTTACCTGAGTAAAGTTCAGGTCTGACCAACTGGGTCTGATCCCGGGAGAAAAAACTGGTGAACCAATACTTGGAAACTGTGTGTAAATGTAGACTTGCACAGTTATGCCCAGCCACATGGATGGGCCTTGTTTGGGTGGGTAAAACCACCCAGAGGGAAAATGCACTCCTGCCTTGGAGGCGGTTCCCTCAGGGTCCCATTGACCCTTAAATTGGAGTGGGGTTAGGGGAGTAGTCTCAATTAGGTAAAAACATAAAAGCGTTAGGGGTAGGGATTGGGGTAAGAGTAAACTTAAAATTATGTGCGTCATGACCAGCTGGCCTCCAGGGTCTAACGCGCACACCCACTATCTAAGGTCTGGGTGATTTAGGAGGGGATTTTGTGTCTCTAAATAGTCCCATATTTCAAGTGTGAGTGTATTTCGTTCGCTCATCTCTGTAAAGTTTCTGCTTTCTGGAAGTTAGGGTAAGTTTGTTCAAACAACATGAAGTCTTGCTGTATTCTGACAATTGCAGTGATTCCCAACCTTTAAACTGCCCCGGAGAACAGAGAGTTAACTTTCTATGCAGGGCATAGAATGCTGAGCTCGAGCTCGGTTGAAGTCTCTGTCTGGAGTGTTTTGAACTTAAACTGTCAGATTCTTTACTCCGTCTCACTGAACGGTCGCTCCGGAGATTTCTCCTTCAGCTCGATTCGAAAGTCGGTTAAAGTTTTCAGTTTTCGTCAGTTTTTAAACCGAAAAAGTATCGCATAGTCAGTTCAGTCTCTGTCTGTGGTGCCGTGAGTACTAGATAGGTGTTCTGTTTTCTGTGTGGAACTTGTAAAGTGCGGCTCGGTTCAGCTGAACCGCCATTTATTAGTAAATTTGTGTGCTTACTTAGTGTGTGGTTACGGTTCTTATCGGTTCCTAAAAAAAGTGTTTTGAACCGTTTTTCCAATATCCAGTGACACGGTTAGGAACCGATAAAGAAGTCTTGCCTGGCGGTTGCGAAAAAGAGTAAGTTTGGTTAGGTTGGCTATGTCTGAGAAAACCCAAGGAAAAACTGGCCCACTGGGTTTCAACACTACAGTGAGTGTGGGGAGGTCTTTGCTAAGGCCGATCCACACCACCTGTGTTTATTGTCTGGGGTTGACCACCTCGATTCAGACTGCCAAATATGTAAAATGTTCCCAAATCTACCCTTGAGAAGAGATTAGGTAGACTGAGTAAAAAGGAGGCTGAGAAGTCCGCTGATCTGGATGGCCAGCCCGGTTCGGTTTTGACCGAACCAGAAGGAATCCCCTTTTCTTCGGGCAAAAGGAGAGCCGATTCCGAGGGATCAGTTCTGACAAAAAGAAAATGCTAAGGTAAATCGACTGGTTCGAATCCAGAGGTTCATTCCGACCACCGAAGAGATAGCCAGAACAGTTCAGATTGTGGAATCGCTCCGTCCAGTTTTGACCGATCCGGCTCCTTCTGGCAGGGGTTCGGTTTGTTTGGTTTCCCCCAGTTCAAGATTATGCCCTTGAAGATTTTTATGAACTGGAATTTGAAGAGGAAGGGGAATTTGAGGATGATGATGTAAGTGAGGGTCTGGATGTGCCTGTGGAACCGGACATCTCCCCAGACAGACCTTCAGGTGTTTCCCCTCATAGGCTTTCTGAGTCCCCTTCTCACTTTATGTTTTTCAGAAAGGTGGCTGAAACCCTCCAGTTTCCTATAGAAGAGGCTGTGGAAGATCAAGAGGAGCCTGCCTATGTAGAGATGATGGACATCCCAGAGTCCAGGAGACTGTCTATTCCCCTCCATAAATCTTTTGGGAAACGGGCACAAAAAATCTTAGTCTCCTAACACTATACCTCCTGTGGATAGAAGAATGGACAAGAGGTATACACTTTCAGGCTCCGATACGGAGTTCTTATATCAGCAATGCAGCCATGTTGGATTAGTGCAGGCTCCTGCCTGTGACAAGGCAAATATTCCCTTGGCTTCACACACCCCTGACAAGGACTCCAGGAAGATTGATGCCATGGCAAAGAAGCAGTACATAGCATCCTCTTTGGGACTCATGCAGGCAAATTACATGGCCTATACAGCCAGGTACCAGAAGTCCAGGTGGGACACTGTGCTGGCACTGGCTAAACAGGCCTCCCCCCAGCTAGCCTCATGCTGCTGTGGACTCTAATGATGTGTCATCAAGAGTCATGGCTACATGTGTGGCTCTTCGGAGGATGGCTTGGCTCAGATGTACTAGCCTCTCGGAGGACACCCAGGCTAAGACCATGGATTTTCCTGTAGTGGGTAATTCTCTGTTTGGGGAGCAGACAGAGAATTACCTGAAGAAAATGGATGAGTACAGGACCACTTACAGGAGTGCTCAGGCCAAGGAAAGGCAGGCAACTCCTCAAAGGCAGCAGTTTAGGGACAGGGGCAGGCCTTTTTACCAAACACAGGCCTCTTCTTCCTTTTCTCATAGGAAGTTCTTCAGAGGGAGAGGCAGAAGGGGGATGAGCAGGGCTGCATCCACTCATCAGCCTAAAGCCCCTGCCAAGCAGACACGCTGATGGGCCTGCCCGGGTCGACTCTCCTATTCCAGTAGGGGGCAGGCTGGCTTACATTGTCCAGGACTGGATGTCTATTACATCAGACAAGTGGGTCCTGGAAGTAGTAAGCCAGGGACTGGTTCTCAGCTGCAAAAAATTTCCAAAGATGAGAGCCATATCTTTTCCATCTGCAAATATCTCAGAAACCATTGCCCTAGAGGCAGAGGTTTCTTTTCTCCTAGCTTTAAAAGCGAGAGAGAGAGTACCTGCCCTACACTGGGGCAAAGGACTGTACTCCAGGTACTTCCTGCCTCCCAAAAAGACAGGGGAGTGGCGACCCATCCTAGACTTAAGATATCTAAACAAACATCTTTTAAAACCAAAGTTCAGGATGATAACTCTGGGAATAATCCTTCCCTCTCTAAGGCCAGGGGACTGGCTAGCCTCCCTGGACCTCAAAGATGCCTACTTTCACATTCCCATCAGGAGCTCCCACAGAACGTACCTCACGTTCGAGTTGCCCTCAGGCCACTATCAATTCAGAGCAATGCCCTTTGGCCTAACTTCAGCCCCAAGGGTTTTCACAAAGTGCCTGGCAGTAGTAGTTGCCTTTCTAATAAGGCAAGATATTTAAATGTTTCCTTATTTGGACGATTGGCTAATAGTGGGTCAGTCTCCAGACCAAGTCAAGTCTCACCTACAAGTGACCCAGCAAGTGCTCACTTCTCTAGGATTTCTTCTCAACCTTCCCAAGTCAGTTCTCGAACCAGTCCAGCTTCTTATTTTTATAGGGGCAGAACTGGACACACTCAGAGCAAGAGCATTTCTTCCTCTAGAAAGGGCAAGGGTTCTTATGGAACTAGCTTCTTCCTTCAGCCTTCAGGTATCTCGACCAGCAAGGCATTTCCTCCAGCTCTTGGGCCACATGGCAGCTTCAACAGCAGTGGTCCAAGGAGCAGGATTCCAGATGAGGGATATTCAGTTCCACCTGAGAGCTTTTTGGTCTCAGAAGAAGGATTCCCTTACCAGACTGATCCCAGTGACTCTTACCTTGATCCAAGCCCTCCAGTGGTGGCAGGATCAGGACAATTTAAGACAAGGTGTTCCTTTTGTTGCTCAGCCTTGTTCAGTGGTCCTTACCATGGATGCTTCTCTCCTGGGCTGGGGAGCCCACCTGGGGTCCCTTACTGCCCAGGGGCTGTGGTCCCCCCCCCAAGAATCCCTTCTCCACATCAATCTTCTAGAGCTCAGGGCAGTTTTTCTGGCTCTAAAAGCATTCTCACCGTCAATACAGAACAAGGTGGTTCAAGTCAGAACAGACAGCACCAACACCATGTGGTACATCAACAAGCAGGGAGGCACTCGGTCCATGGCCTTGTGCACGGAAGCCATGAAGTTGTGGTACCTGGCTTATTCCCTGCAAACCTCTCTTGTAGCAGTTCACCTTCCAGGCAAAGACAATGTGCTAGCAGATGCACTGAGCAGGATTTCTCAGGGCCATCACGAATGGTCCCTGGACCCTCAGGTGTTGAAAGTGTTTTTTTTCAAGGTGGGGCACTCCAGAGATAGATCTCTTTACAGCCCCAGACAATCACCAACTTCCTCTCTTTTGTTGCAGACCTCCAGTCCTGTGCTCAGTCCCTCTGGACTCCCTGATTCTGAATTGGGAGGGGAAGTTTCTGTATGCCTTTCCCCCCTTCCCACTCCTGTTCAAAGTTTTGGTAAAAATAAGATCTCAACCATGCAAGGTTATTCTGATTGCTCCAGATTGGGCCAGACAGCACTGGTACCCCCTGTTGCTGTCCCTAGCAGTCCATCTTCCTCTGTCTCTTCCCAGGAATTACAACCTGTTAACATCCTCTCAGGGAAGGATTTGGTACCCCAATCTTCAGTCTCTCAATCTCAAAGCATGGCTCTTAAAGAGTTAGAGTTTGCAGATCTGCATCTTTCCCAAGGGGTTCTGGGTATCCTCAAGGCTTCTCGGAAGCCCTCCACCAGAAAGACTTACAACTCCAAATGGAAAAGATTCAGCATTTGTTGTTCTAAGAAGCATATTTCTCCAGACACTGCTGAATTGCCTACAGTTCTGGATTATATGGTCCATCTTAATGGCCTAGGCCTCAGACCAGCTACTCTCAAGGTTCACTTGCCAGCTGTTTCTGTGTTTTTGTCTGTGGGGGAAGCCTTCCTCACTATCTTCCCATCCTGTGTTCTGTAAATTTTTTAAAGGATTGCTTCACACCAATCCTCCTTTTAGAGACCCTGCCCCTGCCTGGGATTTGAATGTTTGCATTGCTCAACTTATGCAACCCCCCCTTTGAGCCTACGTCTTCAGCAGAGCTTAAGTACTTGACTTGAAAAACTGTGTTCCTGGTAGCCATTACCTCTGCCAGGTGTATCAGTGACTTGCAAGCCCTGTCAGTGGAACCTGATTTTATCTCATTTCACAGGGATAAAGTGGTCCTTGGAACCAATAGAAGGTTCTTGCCCAAAGTGGTTTCAGACTTCCATTTAATCCAGTCTATGTCTCTCCCTGTTTTCTTCACGGATCATTCTTGCTCGGGAGAGAGGAGACTACACAGTTTAGATGTCAAAAGAGCCCTTAGTTACTACATAGAGCGTACCAAGGGTCACAGGTTTGATTCCCTCCAGTTGTTCCTCACTTATGGAGAAGCGGGAAAGGGCAAACCTGCCACCAAAAGATCTACTGCCAGGTGGATTGTGTCTTGTATACAATTCTGCTATGAAAAACTGGGAAAAACTCCACCCTCAGGCCTGAGGGCTCATTCCACAAGAGGTACAGCTGCTTCCAGGAATATTCCTCTCTTAGAAATGTCAAGCAGCCACCTGGAAAACAGTCCATACCTTTACCAAGCATTACTCTCTGGATATCCAGGCTAGGAGTGATGCTTGGTTTGGCGCAGCAGTACTTCAGAGCCTATTCCCAAAGTAGGTTCTGTCCCTCCTCCTTGGAGGTACTGCTTGGTAGTCTGCAATTGTCAGAATACAGCAAAGACTTCATGTTGTTTGAAGAAAAAAATTACTCACCTTAGTAATTATATTTCTTCTAATGGAGTCTTGCTGTATTCTGACCTCCCTCCCCGCCTCCCTTCTCAGAACCTGTTTTTGGGAAGTGGGTGGGCAGGTGCAGTGTTGCACCCCAGGGGAGTTTTTTGCTTGCACCCTCCTCCTTTTTGTTTGGGTGCTTATTTATTATTGTTAATTTTAGTACTTTGAGTTTTGTTTGTGGGTTTCCTGACTTGAGTCTTCCTTGGGAATCCAAAACTTTTTTCAGCCAGTTGGCTAGTAAGAATTTTTACAATTTCCACATGGAATTTTTAGTTTAGTTGGGCTCGTAAGAATCTGACGGTTTAAGTTCAGAACACTCCAGACAGAGACTTCAACTGAGCTCGAGCTCAGCATTCTATGCCTGGCATAGAAAGTTAACTCTTTGTTCTCCAGGGCAGTTCAAAGGTTGGGAATCACTGTAATTGTCAGAATACAGCAAGACTCCATTAGAAGAAATATAATTACTAAGGTGAGTAATTTTTTCTTATTGTTTCTTTAAAACCTTTGATCCAGAATTATCGAATGTCTGTCATTCTTTTCAGCACCCCCCTCCCTCAATTGTCAATGTCTTACTCCCTTTCCCTCGAGAAGAGTCAGCATATATATGAGTATGTTCCCATCCTCTGGTCCTCCACTCACTGCATGTCCCCCCAGCCCCCGGATCCCTGAGAAGAGAAGGCAGGGGGGCCCACCCCCATATGGAAGGCCTGGTAGCCCCCCGAACCCTCTCCAGGGGAGGGGGGCAGAAGCTCTGGTCCCAAGCCAGGGGCCAGGCCAACCATCTGGGAGACAGCCGATTTCTGAAGATGATCTCCCCAGGGGGACCTGCAGACAGCGCTGAGGATTTACTCTCCTGTCCCAAGATCATCATATGGAGCCTGTTTTGCATTTCCCACTGTGCGGAGGTTTTCCTTCCGAATGATTGGGTATTGCCCTATCTAATGATTCACGCTGGGTTTGACTGATTATTGCCCCTGCAAAGAGGGTTGTGCTCAGGTTTTTCAGGAACTGAAACATTTTTCGTTAAACAGTTAGTAGAGGGTCCCTATTTAATGGTGACCCAGTCCCTTTCTTGTGCCTGGGTCTCGTGGTCAACACCACCACTCCTCCTCAGCCACTTCCACTCTGGTAAACAGTTCCAATCCCCCGAGATCCTCAGGATGGAGAGTCTGATGGATTGAGGAGGAAAACTCTATTTAGCGAGCCTCACTCCCCATTCTTCCTTATTCCCCTTCAGCAATTGCACATCCACTGGGCCCCACATGTGCCATCCCCAACAAACACCCGCCCCCAGCTTGAAGCCAGGACTGGCACTCTCTCCCCGAGAGCCAGCACACGAGCGCCACCACCCTTGGAAAGCCCGGAGGCCAGACAGGTAAGCCAGAAACACCCTGCAGCGGCTTACTGCATTTTTAGGAAGGTGCAGATGCAGCGCAGTCCACTTTTCACGAGTCCAGTGCAGTGAGCTGGGCTAACAGGTTCTTCACTGAAGTCATGGTCTGTTGTTGCGCCTGTTGTGCCATAATGAAGGAGTCCTCTGATCTTGTGCGAATGTTCATGCTCTGTCTGGGAGCCACATGGTCTAGTGTGGTATAACCTCTCTTCTTAAGATCTGCAAATGCCATGGTTGTGTCTTCGTAACTTTGTTGCCTTGTAGGGTACTGGACAGTCAGTTTTGTGGGGTAGGGTGTTCTAAATTGTTATTTGTTCTGTCTTAAAATGGGGAACAGTGGAATGTATTCTCTATGGCGCTTCATCGTGAGTGGAGCATAATTATTATCCAGAAATATTTGGTCGGTTGCATAACAGACTTTGCCTTGTGTCCATACCTTTTTGAGAACAGCCTCTTTGGTTTTGTAATGGAGGAATCGGATGATAATTGACCTCGGTCTTGCCTTTGGGTCCACTGGTTTCGGGCCTAGGTTCCGGTGTACACGCTCGAGTTCTAGGGGATAGTCCTCTCCCAGTTCCAGCGAAGTGCTCAGTAAAGATTCCACAAATTCCATAATATGCTGGCCCTCACTGTTCTCCGGTATGGAGTAGATTCTTATATTTTGTCTGTGCTGTCTGTTCTCGGCGCACTCCTGGCGTTCTGTGGTGAGCTGGCATACTTTGGAAAGCAGCTCGACTGAGGTCTGTAGTTTGTCTAATTGGGCCCTCTGCTCCTCGTGGGTCATGTCTAGCGCATCCACCCTATTCCCCAGTATCGTGAAGTCTGATCAGAAAGTGACTAGGGTGACCTGAAAGGACTGGAACTCCGATTGCATTCCAGACAGTTAATCTAAAATTTTGTCCAGGTTTACTTCGGTTGAGTTAATCTTTGGAGGGGTTCGCTTCTGTTGTAAGTCGCGGTGTTCTGAGTTCTTTGACTGCATAGAAGTACGAGAGTCTTCAGAGGCCTTAGAGTCGGAGCCCTCATCAGCCTGCAAGTCCTAAGTCCTTTTCTAGATCCAGTATTTGAAATCTGTTGCCTTCTCCTTAGTTTTTTGCCTTTCCTCCACGTATTTCAAAGCTTTGATAAAGGTTATGCATTTTTAGAAATTTAAGAGGAATTAGTCTGCCAGGTGGAGAGCGAGAAACTCAAGTGGCCATTAGTTAGATGACGTCACTGGAAGTCCATCTCAGCACTCTTTTCATGTTTCTCTTCCTCGTGTTACATTTGCGTAAAAGTAATTTTAAAATGCAAAATTACAAAGGTTCCGGGAGCATATCATGGGGAAAAGAAAGTGGGTTGCACCTGACTGGAAAAACTACATCCTTTACTTTTTTATATTGTGGCTGCAGCGGTGAACAGTTAATGATTACATGCAGATGTGCTCAACATTTCAGAATATGTGCTCCGTTTAACTGACTTTGTTTTGTAAACTGTGGAATTATCTCCGTTTTTCTGCTATGTTTGATATTTGGGATTTGGCTGCTGTGCATTATGAGAAATGCATATATTTAAATGCAGAGATCTGAGATCTGGTAGTTATTGGGGCAGTTCCCTTGGCCGACTTTCAGATGACAGTACACTGAGGCTTACTTTTTAATCTGTGAATTTTATAGCCAACATTGCACATTAATAACTACCCCCCTTCAACTGATTTACGTGAAATTTAGAAAGTACAGCCTCTGTGTGAGAAACTCATGATCCTGTAAATTTGATGTAGATTGAGACTTGCATTTTTTTGTACCTCTATAACTTTGCCTCTCCTAAATCAGTTTTTGAAAATGTTAGGTCTTTTTTTTGCTACCCGACAACTAAAAAAAATAGGAGACTTTGAAACTGAAACTTTCAGGTTTGATAGACATTGGTCCAAGGTGTATGCTTTTTAGGTCTCACTGTTTAAGTAATTTTTTAAAATATTTATAAAAGGACATGGAGGCAATCTGGAAAATCATATGTGGCATACATTACTGTGTGGTTACTGAAAAGGTATGTGTTTCTGAGCCAATAGACCAAATAAAAAAAAAAGAAACATTACATAGTCTTACAGATGTTTTCAAGTCACTTATGATGGAACTACCAGAAATTTCACTTAAGAAAAAGGGGTTGCACCTGACTGGAGAAACTACATGCTTACATTTTTTTATATTTTGACTGCGGTGATGAACTATTACTGATTACATGCAGATGTGATCAACGTGTCAGAATATGTGCTCATTTTGACTGACTTAGTGTCATAAACTGTGGAATCGTGTTAGTTTTTCTGCTATGTTTGATGTTTGGCTGCTGTCCATTATGGGAAATGTATATATTTAAATGCAGAGGAGATCTGAGATGCGATAGTTTTTGCTGCAATTCCCCAGGCCGACTTACAGATGGTAGTACACTGAGGCTTACTTCTTTTTAATCTGTGAATTTTACAGCCAACATTGCACATTAATAACTTTGCCCCCTTTCAACTGTTTTATATGAAATTTAGGAAGCACAGCCTCAGTGTGAGAAACTCTTGATCCTGTAAATTCCATGTAGATCGGTTCAGGGGAGGCAAAGTTACAGAAGTGCAAAAAAATGCAACAGTCTCAGTTTTTGAAAATATTAAGCCTTTTTTGCCACCCGATAACTAAACAAAATAGGAGCCTTTGAAACCTGGAACTTCCAGGTTTAATAGACATTGGTCCAAGGTGTGTGATTTTGTGGTTTTTAGGTCCCACTGTTTTAAGTAGTTTTTTAAAATATTTAAAAAAAGACATGGAGGCAATCTGGAAAATCATATGTGGCACTTACTGTGTAGTTATTGAAAGGGTATGTGTTTCTAAGTCAGTAGACCAAGTTAAAAAAACAAAACAAAAAAAAAACACATTACATAGTCTTAGAGATGTTTTCAAGCTACTTATGACGGAACTACCAGAAATGTCACTTAAGCATATCTGTTCTTGTTTGACAGCTGTCTGTTGGCCGGCAGCAAATTGCAGGCTAAGACTGAATGGTACTACTGCATCTGTAAGAGTTTCTTGTGAGAGGGGAAGACACTGTTGGCGGACACAACCATACATTAATTGAGTATTAATGTATGGTCAACTGATGCAAGTTGACCAATCCTGCGCAACCCTTTCTTTTCCCCATGTTACAAGGTGGAATTTACCTACATGTGGTGTGTCACAAGACCACAGACCGCATGACTTTAACCACACCAGAAATGGGTAAATCCCACCATACACCCTGGAATGGATTACTGTGATTATACATTGGGAAATGTATTCAATTAAATATAAAATTAAAAAATGATACATTTTACTTGTTTTTAAAATATTTTTTTATAGAAATATTCTTCCGCACTACATTAATAGTGCATTGTTGCTCAGTAAAGTATGGTGAATAAGCATCCCCCACACACATACACATTCTGTTATATTATGTGATTTACTTTTTTATCCTTTTTTTTGTTTGTGATCTTCTGTTGCATAAATAGGCAGTCCAGAGGAGGACAGCTAAAATAGTGCAGAGTCTGCATTAAAAGTCCTACAAGTAGAGACTAAAGGAACTCTGTATACACACCACGGAAGAGAGACGGGAGAGGGGAGGATATGATGGAACCCTTTAATACCTCAAGGGGGTAAATAAGATACAGGAGGAAAATATTTTTCAGCATAAAAAGGTGCACAAAACAAGAGGGCATGCTGTAAAATTGGGGGCGGGGTGTAAATTCAGGAGGTATGGGAGGAAGTACTTCTCAGAAAGAGTGGTGGATTCCTGGAACAGCCTACCAGCTGATGTGGTGCAGATGAAAACTGGTGGGGTTCAAGAATGCATGGATAGGCATAAGGGAATTTTAGTGGAAAGGAATGGGGGAGGGAGAAAGAACAGACGATAGGTAGGGTCTACAGAGATAGTGTAAGCAAGGAAAAGTGAGCAGACTAGGTGGACCAAGTGGTCCTTATCTGTCGACAGCTTCTATGTTTCTGTCTCTCTTCCATCCTTCATTTTCTTTATTTTTTTTTTTTGTAGTATGAGAGCGACAAAGAGTAGGGTGCCGGTTTGACAGAGAGACAGCTGGAAGAGTGAGGCATGATAGAGAGAGAGAGAGAGAGCACTAGGGCTGAAAAAAGGGAAAAAGAGAGACAGCGAGAATGTGATTTGAAATGTAGTTCCTTTTTAATACTGAGGAACATGATCACAGTCAGGCACTTTCAACTTCATTTGGGAATGTAAATCAAAAGTGGCCAAAATTTGACCTCGACTGCCTGTCGCAAGTTTCACTTGTAATTTGTAACAAGTTATAGAAATCTGAAGCTGGGATTACTGGTTGAAAATGAAATGTGCAACAGGCAAGGAGTGGTGGAATTGGTGCCGTGGTTTGGTATTTATACTGTGGGTGGCGGTTTGCACGTATGCAGGAGCAAACAGAAAGGGCCACTTTTGTCCGCTTTTGATTTAAAGTTCCCAAATGAAGCTGAAAGTACCTGAGTGCAGTCATGTTCATTAGTATTAAGAAAAAGAATACTTATTTGCAGGGGTTCAGTTAATTTATTTTCAGAGGAAGTCTAAAACTTCCAGGAGTCGAAATCTGGAAGTCATTCCAGTTTTTGGGAAGTCAAAATACTTCCAGGGTCCCACTTTTGGAAGTCATTATTCTAGGAAGGACAAATTTATGAATGTTAATATGTTAGTGGTAAAATACAATTTCTTTCAGAACAATCCATCATTTCTGACTTCCATACCTACAATTTTGGAAGTCATCTAATTTTTGATTTTACATCTGGAAGTCAATGACTTCTTCCCTCTTTATTTTTGGCAGTCAAATACTCCCAAAAATGAAGTTAACTCTGAAGCCCTGCTTATTTATTTAGTTATTTATT
The DNA here is from genome assembly GCA_016271365.2 of Neoceratodus forsteri. NCBI lineage: Eukaryota > Metazoa > Chordata > Ceratodontiformes > Ceratodontidae > Neoceratodus > Neoceratodus forsteri. The sequence continues at coordinate 198,752,648 of CM028132.1, read as the reverse complement.
TGTAATATCTTGCTGCTTTTGTGGGCAGTTGCTATAGCCAATATACTGTAAGTGATTAAGTTTTTCACAGTCAGCTTTAGTGGGGGAAAATTGGCGATGGGTTTGTTTTGATCTTTTCTCCCTGTGGGGTGTATGTATTGATACAGTATGTTGTGCTACTACACCCCTGATCAGCTGGCACTTTTTGTGTAGGCTGTCATAGGATTTACCCATGCTCAAAAATGCTCCATTTTTGGACATTGTATAATTAGGAATAACGGGTGTATTTAGTATGAGAAAGCCAATATATTCGAAACATGCTAAAAAATGCTCATATCTGGAGGATTTTGTGAACGTCAAGGATAAAGAATTTCACATTTAAGCCACTCTAAAAGAAAAGTCCTGCTGCCCAACAGTTGCTATTCTGAGCTGTACAATTAAGGTGGAATTATGTGATCGTGTAACTATAGAATCATTGAAATTATTGGTCTTCATTACGAGATGTAACATTTTGGATGGGGCAGTGCCACGTAGGATTTTCCAGGCCCAGGTACCAATGACAGACTGCTGCCTCTGCTCAAGCTTTAGCCATTTTGACTGCTCCTAAATAGTACAGGTATGAGATCTGTTAGGGCAAATCAAAAGCAGATTTACAGACCTTATTTAAAAGCTTAATCCTCGTCACAGCTAGACTTCCAAAGCCAGAATAAATAAGTAACCCACAGTCAATATTGGGAAGAATGCAGTTAGTGATGACCGGTTTCCGAGCTTCTGGTGTAAAATGTATTTTGTTCCTAAACCAAATACCAGGCAAAACAGGAAAAGCAAAGGTTAGTATTTCACTGTTGACTGCACACTCCTGCTTCAGTCTCAGCCTCTCAGCCTTGTTACCTCTGTATCTTCTGTATTTTTTGCACAGCTGTGGATGTTTAATACTTTCATAGTTTTTTTACTTGCTACCTTTACTCACATTTTACTTTTCCTGTACATGCAGTTGTTATCAGTTTATTTTTCTTGCTGTGTTACCTCCACTTGAAACACTTTCCCTGGGTCGCACCTAGAGATGTGTACATGTCTTCTAGTTATCAAATTTTAAATAAATAAAACATAACTTAGTCAATTAAAGCAAAACAATAAAAAGCTAGGGGTGAAAAATAAACTTGGGTCATAAAACAAGAAACCAGGCTGGCCCTCCCAAGTGTGATGTTCTTTTGCCAGTACCCTTTCTCTGGAAACTGCTTGAAAATTATGTCCTTTTATAGTCTAAGGTCTTAGCCCAGCTCTCAGACCAATTGGCTATGAGTCAGTCATGTGGTTCTTATGGGTCATTGGAGGTCGTATCCCGTCGACTTGCTTAGTGTTGGTGGTGAGGGGGCAGGTGCTTGGGACAAGGCCCTAAACCCTTGATGGCATGCATCCTCGTTGTTGCTGGCATGAAACAGAAGAGAACAGTTTTTTGTTGGTTTTTTTCTCACCAGGGAAGAAAGTCAGCGTATCCCTCTTTACTCGGCTCCATTGACTGAGAGCCAGTCACTTGACCCTCCTGATTCCGGGGGGTGGGGTGGGGGGCCTCAAGATAAAGGCTTCAACTCCTCAGTGACATCCTTTGTGTTGTCTGGTGCTCTGGCACTAAACACAAGGGCAGGTTTTTTTAGAGAAGTTTCCCTGGCTTGGAAAAGTCAGTCTGTCCCTCTTTCTTCAGCTCACAGACTGGTTGGCTAAGAGCCAGTCACATGATCCTTCTGGAGGCTGGATCCCATTGGATTGCTGGCGGGGCTATAGAGAGAGGCAACAGCCCTTCTATGGCATCATCGGTGGCAACTGGCACTGTGAATAATTTCCCTCACAAGTGAAGATAAACGACACGTTTTCAGGCCAGTTTGTATTTAATTTATACAATGTAAATTTACTGGTTGTAACATTTAAGTAAGTTATTTGTGTGAAACATAAACTGCTTGATTTGAACTGTTGGATTCAGTGCTGCACACCGCTATTGTGATGTCATCAGAATTGAGAAAACTGCTCTCTGATTGGTTCAATGGTCCACTATAATGTTCCCAGCCTTTAAGGTAGTTATTGTGAGATGCCCAACTTGCAAAACAGCATGTAATCTTCTAGGTTTTGAGCCAAGATAACACATTTATCTTGCACACTTTATTTTACAGCTGTTATACATGTGAGCATCAATACACATTAGGGTATTGGTTGTGCTCAGTATTTATTTATTAATTTGAAATTGGGTAACTGTGAAAGGCACACTGAGTCCAGGTTTGTTTCCAGGTGCGCCCCAGGGAGAGGTAATAAGGGGTACATAGTAACAATGGAAATGACAAGGTACAATAATGCAGCACATAAAATCACACAAATCATGAAGTCAAGTACAGGCATTTAGATGGCACAATATATGAGATATAGTATACTACAGCTGTTCCAAGAATCAAGTTTCATCACAAGTGGGTCTGTGCTGGAGGTGCTTGGACCCTGTGGGAGGAAGAACTTTTCTGGAGGAGGCTGGTGACACGGCAGGCACTGCGCACCTGCTGGTGTACTGCACACTAGCCCCCGACTGCCCCAGTTCCTTTTTTGCCATTGTCGAGTGCATGTCAAGGGCCAGCACTTCACTCTCTACATGACGACTTCATTCAGTTCTTCAGCTTTAGTTTAAATATACACTATAGTCTGTTATTTTTGTGTCGGTACAAAGCTACAATTTTCTCTCAAACCTTACATCTAGGTTAAGTGACCATGGAAGAACGTAATGAGCCTGAAATGGTGCTCTGGCAGCAGGGCTGTGTCTGGTCTCTATCTCTCCGGGCGGTTGCTGTGACAGTGGGCAGTCCGACACCTGGGAAGATGGACAGTCCTCCTGGAGTTGCGAAAGGAATGGTCCAGATTATGCATTTGATCAGTGTCACGGTCTTTGCACCAATCGGCCTTGACCTCTGGAGCAGAAAGTCACCAGTCGAGGTTATCCTGTGTTTGATCTGCTGTGAGACACTCAACATCCATACAACACACTGGGGCCTCTGACGTCAGTATCTCCACCCTAGAGCCTATCTCTGCCCAATAGAGGAAACGCCATTGGGCAGATCTTGTGGAGTAGTGGGTGCAGCGTATAAGTCATGCAGCTCCATTTCTGGTGCCGGCTCCTGACCACTTGGGGTCAGTTGGACTGGCACCGTTTGTAGTGCCTTTTGACTTTGGCATGTGTCCACCTGTGGCATCGGCCTTCAGGCTGGTGGCGCCATTGTCTGTCCCACTTATGGTGTCACCTCTATCCTTTCCAGGGACAAGGGAAGCCACAGTTCAGCAGGTCACTTCAGTGACAGCTGGGTTGTCAATGTCATATGTGGTGCTGGGGTTGCTTTCCTTGGGGCCTGTCTTGGTGCTGCATTAACCTGCGGTGTCTGAACTATTCCTTTCCAGGATTCTCTGAAAGTGTCATGCATGATGTCATCCGGGGTACCACCATCGACATTGTTTCCCAGGCTCCTTTGGGCCTGGAACAGTGTTACTGCAACCCCGGCCCACGCTGTCAGCTGTTCGAGTCCCTCCCCCTCCACTACCCTCCCAAGTGAGAAGGATGTAAAAAGGGACAAGTCAGATCTGGACCTCATCTTCTCTGATGGAGAGAAGGATGATTTTTGCTATGGTCCAGAGAACTCTGATTCAGTTCCTGTGATTGTTCCTCAGCAGGACCTCTCCTTTCATGCTCTGTTCAGAAGAATGCATTCCACATTGAATTTCGAGCCAGTAACCATAGACCAGGCTAGACACCTCCAACTGGAGTTTCTGAACATGCTTAATGTCATTGGTCTCCTTAGTTCCTCTCATCCAGCCAACCCTTGAAATGCTGTCAGAGGTGACTTGGAGGAGGCGTGCTACTGTGGCAGCTATCCCCAAACAGGCAGACAAGAAATATGTGACGGCAAAAGCTAAACCTGTGTATTTCTCTCCACCAGTAGCAGATGTCACTGGTATTTTGGCTGAGAATGACAAAGCCATAATTGCTTAGGAGGTCATAGTGCACCCCCACTAACAAGGAGTCCCACAAAGTGGACACCAAGATTAAGCAGGCCTATGCCTTGGACACCTTTGGCATGAGGACAGCAAGCTATCAGGTTCTCTAAATATGAGTGTGCCCTCTGGTGCAGGCTTATGCCTCTGGCAGAGGCAAAACAAGAAATGTTGCCTACTGTTAAACAAGGTATTCAATCTTAGCAGCCATCAGCTTAAAGCCTCTGTTGCTGGCCCAGTGGCACTGAGGGTTGAGGTGCTGGATGCCACACCTTGCGCCATGACGGCGACCTGGGTTTGGCAGGGAGAGAGAGAGGATTGAGCGTCCGGAGGACTGCTCTCCTCTTTTGGGGAGGGATCCAGGGGTAGCCCGGTGCAGCAGCGGCCCCCGGTGGAGACTGACAGCACTGTGACCCACAGGGGCTCGGAAAATGAGGAAGACATGGGCAGCTGTCTTCCAGACATGATTGGGAGCACCCACGTGGCAGGCTGAACAGCATTGCACGTCCCACATCTGGGGCGTAACTAGGGGAAGAAAACACCCCTCCCGCCAGATAGGCAACGGCTTCTCCAGTGCCAACACCACCACACGACCAACGCTGGTTCCTCACCACTGCCCCTCTACCTCCCTGGGGGTCGTAGCTCCCTCCCGAGCCTCCGGAGGGCTCGTAACTAACTTGAAAATGGTGGGGAACACAGCAGTCAGTAGAGCGGTTACGGCGAGAGAGGCAGCCCAAGAGAGTTCTGTCAGGGAAGGCAAGGAAAAAGAGTTGAGAAAAAAAAAAGCCTCTATTGATGCCTTTGATGCAGCAGTTCACTCCATGGCTGTAGGTATTTGCATCAGGTGGCACTCCTGGCTGCAGTTGCTGACTTCACCCCAGACATCCAGCAACAGATCTTCAATGTGCTTTTTTGGTGACATTTATCTGTTTGCACAGCAGGTGGAGCAGTCTGTTAGAGTCTAATTATACTAGAACAACTCTTAGTCACCTCCCTATAACCACGGAGGGGTAGGGGATTTGTCTTTGTTCATAACAAGCAGTCTTTTCGTGGCATGCTAGTTTACTTCATCCACTGCACATGCCTTGGCTTCTGTGTGGAGGGACAGAACTACCAGCTCAGAGTCCTACCGTTTGGGTTTTCCTTAGCACCTCAGATCTTTACAAAGTGTTTGCTGTACTCGCACCACACCTTGGGAAGTTATAACCCCAAGTCTTCCCACATCTGGATGGCTGGCTAATCTCAAGCCTGTCCAGACAGGAGACAGGCTAGAGCAGTGACTGCCTCTTAATTCTTAACATCCATGGGAGTTTTGCGGGTCCCTCTGAAGTCTTGGCTGGAACCTTGCCAGGAACTACTGTTCATAAAATCTGTCCTGGACAGGTCCGGGCTCTGGCCTTCCTCCCAGACAGCAGACTACTTGCAGTCTTGCAGATGGCATGCTACACCATGGATAGCGAGACTGTGCAAGCCCTCCTTGGTGTTCACGGTACCTCCAGCATGACTGCATATGAGGACAACTCAGTAGATGCTCAGTACCAAGTAGTTGCAGGCATCACACTCTCACAACTACCCCATTTAGGTAACCAAACCTCTAATTCAGTCCCTGATGTGTTGGTCAGTGAAGGACAACCTCCTCTGGGGCTTCCCCTTCTTCCTGTCAAAGCCATAGGTGATCCTCACCACAGATGCCTCCCTGCCGGGTAGGGAGCCCACTGGTACAAGGTGTCACTGTCTGGGACTCATCTGCGACAAATCTCCACATCAGCATGCTGGAGATGTGAGCAGCTCAGTATGGTCTGAAAGCCCTAGTGAACTTAGTCGGCTGAAAGACAGTTCTTCAGGTGGACAACAAGTCTGTCATGTTCTTATCGACAAACAAGGAGGAGCACACTCTTACCGTTTCTTCAGGGAAGAAATGAGAGTGTGGGAATAGTGTCTGGAGCAGAGGATTTTGCTCCAAACAATCTATCTGCCAGGAGTCCAGAATACTCTGACAGATGAATTAAGTTGAAAAAAGGGCAGGTCTTCATGAGTGTTCACTAGCACCAGATGTCGTGAGATCGTTGTTTGATGACTGGGGCACTCCAGAGTTGGACCTTTTTGCATACCCACTCAATGCTTAACTGCCTTGATTCTGCTCCAGAAATCCAGGACATGGTGTTTTCTGTCAGGATGCATTCAGACTGCAATGGTAAAATCTGTTTCTCTTTGCATTTCCTCCAGACCCTCTCATCCAGAGAGTGTTGTTCAAATTGGAGGTATAGAGGGGCAAGATGATCCTACTGGCCCCCTGAGATATGATTTCCTCTGTTGAATTGACTTTCAGTCAGCAAACCGAGGGTTCTGCCACTCTGGATGGACTTTTTGACCCAAGGCCAGCAAGTCAATCCCAACCTGTGCTCCCTTAACCTCCAGGCCTGGTTTCTGAAGAGATAGAAGTGAACAGGTTCAAGATGTCTCTGAAATACATTTAGCTGCACCTGAACCTTCCACTAGGAAGATATACACAGCCAGGTGGAAAAAATTCTCCATCTGATGCCTAAAAACCCTCTGCAACCCTTTCAGGTATCCACTTGAAAAGGGTTTGGCGTACTTACTGGACCTTTTTTTGAAACTCACGTTTATTGATCAAGCTGTATGTCATGTACAGGAGACAAAGAATTACACTACAGCAAATCAGCAGTCGGTAAGCTAAATGGAAGAAGAAATCTGTCCAGCAGCAGACATTACTGGACCTTTCTGATACTGGCCCGCAGTATTCCACAGTTAAGATCCACCTATGTGCTATATCTGTGTATCACAAACTTGTAGATACCCTCTCCTTGGCACAGCTGCCATTATTAAGGAGGTTCCTCAGGGGTATTCTGCACATAAGGCCTCCCATCAGGAAGCCAGTGGCTCCCTGGGATATTAACCTTGTGCTGGATATGCTCACTCGTCAAGCCATTTGAGTCTATTGCAATGTGTGATTTGAAGTTTCTAACTTAGAAAGCAGCATTTTCTGGTAGCTGTCACCTCTGCATGCAGAGTACCTGAAATCCATGCTTGAACACAGATCCGCTGTATACTGATTTCCATAAAGATAAGATGGGTCTCAGCACAAACCCTAGGTTTTTACTTAAGGCAGTGTCAGCGTTCCATCTGAATCAGGCTTTAATCCTGCCTACCTACTCTCCTAACTTCAAGAATGAGGGAGAGTGGATTCTCTACTCACTGGATGTTAAAAGGGACCTTAGGTTTTACCTGGACACGACTAAGGACTTTGGAGAGTCAAAACAGCTTTGTCTCTTTCAACCCTAATCGAAAGGGACAGCCTGTCACAATCAAGTGCATTTCTGCCTGGATGATAAATTTGCCTTTGTCACTGCAGTGCTATGGCTCAGGTTAAACTGGAGGGCAAGGTACGTGCTCACTCTACCAGAGTGGTTGCAACTTCCCTGTCAGAAATATGCTCTGTGCCTACTAGTGAAATTTGCAGAGCCAGAACTTGGAGCACCGCGCATGCCTTTACCAAGCACTGTGCCTTTGATGACCATGCCAGGCAACATGCCACCTTGGCAGGGCAATTCTTAATGGATTACTGTCCTGAGTGAGCCCTGAGCTCCAGCATTTCTAGTCTGGCAGTTCTCTCTGAGCTTAGTACTCTGATCCACAAGTGGGACTCAGAGGTGAAGACTGATTCTTGGAAAGTATGAAAATTACATACTTATTGTAATTGCTGATCTTCCAGAATATCTTCACTATTGATTACCACACCCTGATCACCATATCCTGGACTCACTCCAGTATTACTGTGTTGTGGTATTCACCCCTTTGTACTTGGTTTGGGCTGTGACAACACTGTTACTAGATTTGGTGGCTCCTCTTACACAGACCACCAGGGCTATCTTATGCCCTTAGGTTAAGTGCCTAGGTGAGTCTTTAGATTTATGCTGCTCACCTCTTCGGTTAAAAAATTGTACTAAGGCGGTTGAGGGCTAGAGCCATTGTATTTATTTATTTGAATTTGTTGACTGGGTAAACTCACTGGACCTTGCTAGGCCCTTTTTCAGGGGCGACCCGGAATTAATTATAGAGATAAGTCACAAACTGATCCGTATAATAAACAGTGGAAAGAACTGTCAATCATACATCACATAAGATTAGTTACAGTGGTACAGTATAGCACTAATACAAACAATTCTAGTCATTTGATAGGTCCTATACTATAGAACATGATAGTTATCAATACTAGACATTTAATGGGTCCTGTACTGTAAAGTGTGATAGTAATCTAGTGCCAGCTGGGAACTGTATTAGTTTAGGGAGCTGTTAGCGCTTGGTTCTAGCCTGGTATAACCAGATTGGGTGCATGGAGGAGGAGAGTCTCGGGCAACCTTCTGCAACATTTAAGACATACCAAGTATACCAGCTGGCGTGTGTGGTGAGGTGTACAGGGTGCCTAACATGTCACCAGCAACCCCCCCAGAAAAGTTCTGGCTCCCACTGGGTCCTAGCACCCCCAGCACAGACCCACAATTTGTAATCAGTGGTGAAGTTTTTCTGGAAGATCAGCAGTTACAGTAAGTACATAATTTTCATTTACTAACATACTAACATGCCAGCAGAATAGGCCTAACGGTCTTTTGTGTCTGCTCGTTTGGTCAGCCCCCACCCTGGGTGCTGACCTTGCTGTCCCCCTCGCCTTCTCTGGCTTCTCCCTTCCCAGTTCCGGATATTCTTGCTGCATTGGATTTTGCTTCCAGAACCCTTCCCCTGTACCTGTCCACCCCTCTTGAACCCCTCCACTGTCTCTGCCTCCACCAGCCCCTAGGCAGTGCATTCCATGGCTCCACCACCCTCTCAGTGAGTAGCACCTCCTCCTTTCTCCCCTGATCTTCCCCTCCAGCTTCCACCCATGCCCTCTAGTGGCCCCTTCCTCTCCTTGAAGCACCCTGACTGTTCCTCCCTATTTACCCTCTTCATGTACCTGAAGACCTCTATCATGTCCCCCCGGTCCCTTCTCTCTTCCAATGTGTACATATTTAGCTCTTCGAGCCTCTCCTCATAGGTCCTGTCCCCCAAGCCTTCCTCTGGACCCTCTCCAGGAGGTTAATGTCCCTCTTTAAGTGTGGCCTCCAAAACTGCATGCAGTACTCAAGGTGCGGCCTCACCAAGCAGTTATACAGAGGGAGTATCACTTCCCTCCTTCTGGAGGTGATCCCCCTAGCGATGCATCCCAGCATCCTGTTGGCCTTGGCTGCTGCCCTCCTACAAGTCTCAGAGTTGTTCATCTTGACATCCACCACCACCCCCAGGTCCCTCTCAGCCATTGAGACTTGTAGCATTCCCCCACCCAGGGTGTACACTTGGCCTGGGTTTCTGGCCCCCAGGTGGAGTACCTTGCATTTCCCTGCATTGAACCTCAGCTTCCACTTTCTAGACCATCTTTCCAGAGCCTCCAGGTCCTCTTGTAGGGCCACCCTCCCCTCCTCCCCATCCACCACTGCCCCCAGTTTTGAGTCATCTGCAAAGAGACTCATCTCACTCCTGATTCCTGTCCTTATGTCAGATACGTAGGTGTTGAACAGAAGGGGCCCAAGGACTGATCCTGTGGGACCCCACTAATGACCCTCCTTGGGGATGAGACTATCCACCAACTCACGACCCTCTGGGTCCGGTTCTGGAGCCAATTGCTCATCCATCTGATCATCTGGTTCCCACCCCATTTCTCCCAGCTTATCCAACAGGCCCACGTGAGGAACAGAGTCAAATGCCTTGCTGAAGTCTAGAAAGAGGACATCCACTGGTCTACCCAGGTCCAAGGCACTTGTCACCCAGTCATAGAACTCCACCAGGTTTGTCTGACACGATTTCCCCGGGATGAATCCGTGCTGTCTATCGTCCAGGCACCCTGACTTATCCAGGTCCCCCCAGCCTCTCCTTGACAATGCCCTCCATCACCTTGCCCACCACCGATGTCAGGCTGACAGGCCTGTAGTTCCCTGCCACCTCCCTTGATCCCCCCTTGTGGATAGGCACTATATGCGCCACCTTCCAGTCTTGGGGCACCCACCCTGTCCTCAGAGAGATGGTGAAAAGCTCTGCCAGGGGTTTCGCCAGGACATCTGCAAGTTCTTTCAGCACTCTGGGATGTAATTTATCCGGCCCCGGTGCTTTCTCAGTCTTAAGGGAGCTGAGGGCTTCCCTCACTCTCTCTGCTGTGATTTCCACTTCCGGTACCTCTTCTCCCTGCTTAGCCCTCCCCCCACCTGCCAGTGATGCCTCCCCCTCTCCCCAGACCTGCCGATCGGTAAGGGTCCCCCCCTCCTCAGTATCTCTGTCTCCTCCCATGTATGATGCAGCACCCCCATTTTCCCTGGTGAAAACTGAGGTGAAGTACTCATTTAGTACCTCAGCCTGCTCCCCGGTCTTGTGCCCATCTCTCCCTGATTTAATCCTGCTAATCTGCCCCTTCACCCTTAGTCTTTCCCCAATGTATCTAAAGAACCCTTGTTCCTCTCCTAATTTCCTAGCCGGGTTCTGCTCCTTCCTTGCCTTAGCTGCCCTCACCACTCTAGTGGCCTTCTAGCCATCAGCTCGTGCCACCGATCCCTTTCAGTCCTTGAGCACTTGAATTGCTTTATAGGCCCCTTTCTTTCCCGCACCACCTCCTGGACCTCCCTGGTCCACCAACAGGGATTTTTGGGCCCTACCGCATTTCGTCTTACTCTTGCACAGGTGCTGGTAGCATCCTGCACCCCTCTCCTGATGATTTCCCACCTACTATCAGCGTCCATGTCTGACCCAATCCCATCCAAATGCTCCTTAAGGATCCTTCCCATTTCCTTAAAATCCGCCCCCCTGAAGTCGGTTACTTCAGTCTTCGTGCAGCCTTCTACCCCTCCTAGGTCCAGGCAGAACCAGACCATGGCATGGTCACTCCCCGCCAATGGGTCCCTTACCTCCAGGCCCCCAATCTGGTCACTGTCTGCCAGGACCACAACCAGTACCCGTGCCTCCCTGGTCGGTTCCCTGACCTGCTGAGTTAGGCAGCGTCTTGAAAGACATCCAACAACCTCTGTTCCTGGTCACAGAGGATGTCATAGTCTCCCAGTCTGTTCCTGGCATGTTTAAGTCCCCAACACCACCACCGTTCCTCTGCCCAGTCTGCAGTGTCTCCTAACATCTGCCACCAGACTGTCCTCCAGCTCCTCCGCCAGAACAGGGGTCTATACACCACTCCTATTTTTACTCTCTTGCCCCCTCTTGTTATCAAGGTGACCCAAATCGCCTCCACGGTTCCCTCCACCTCCTCTACTCCCCCTATGCCAATGCAGTTTTTGACTATCATTGCTACCCCTCCTCCCCTTCCCTCCCCCCTGTCCTTCCTGAACATAGTGTAACCCTCCAGGTTCAGGTCCCAGTCATGTCTTGCAGTGGCCCAAGTCTCAGTGACTGCTGCCACATCCACTGCTCCCTCAGTTAGCATCGCCTGGAGCTCAGGCATTTTATTGCCCAAGCTCCTGGCATTTAGCAGGACTACCTTCCACCCTTTCCCTATAGTTCCATTTCCCCTGCTCGTGTTCCCATGGGGATTCTGTTTTCCCCTGGTCAGCACTTTGCCAGTTGGCCTTTTCCTGCAATCCTCCTGGTCCCCAGGGGGTGGAGACAAGTCCTCCTTTATCGGCACCCCCTTGACAGCCTTTTCTCCCATCCCACCCCCCTTCACAAGTTTAAACCCCACTTTTCACCAATGAACCCCTCTATTTTCAACTTAAGGATTCCCTCCCTCCAAATTGAGATGTAGTATATCTCTAGCATACAGCTCCTTATCCTCCCAGGTCTCCCCCCAATCCCCCATCATCCCATACCCTCTGGCCTCACACCACTCCCTGAGCCACTGGTTTATCTCCCTAATTTTCCTTTTGTGTTCCCCACTAGCCCTTGGCACTGGCAGGATTTCTGAGAAGGAAATTGTGCATCCTATGTCATGACAGACCCTGGCGAGCTCCCTGAATCTTGCCTGTATCTCTAGCTCACTATTTCCCTCAATGTCATTTGTACCCAGGTGGACCAGTATGTCTGGGGAACCCCCACAATCCTTTGCCAGCTGATATACCTCGTGCTTAGCCCTGTGCACCGTTAGTCCAGGGAAGCATCTTGTTCTAACTGGCCAGGCTTCTCCCTCCCTATCCCATTTGATACCCCTGACCATAGAATCCCCCAGCAGGAGCACTCTGACCACTCCTTTTCCTCCATTCCCCCCCTTCCATGTCCCTCATCCTTTCTACAGGCCCCTCCACCCAGCTGGCTCCTTGTTCCTCCCCTGTCTGGGTGCCACATGCCACCCTCCATATTTACCATGGCCCCCTCCCTCCAGTCCTATGCCTCTCCTCCTCCTGAGTATCCTTCTGTACCTTCAATTCCCCCCTCACTGCTCTAACTCTGGTCCTTCTCCCCATCTGCTAAACTAGCCTGGCTCATCCTCCCTTCCTTCCTGTCTCCATTTAGTTCCTCCTTGCTCGTCGTGCTCCCTGGCCTAAACCCTCAGCTCCCTTTACTGAATCCTCCTTGTACTTCTGGTCCTTCTCCTTTACCTTTCCTCCCAACTGGTCCTTCTCCTTGCTTTCCTCCCTCTTCCCCTGCCCCTCCTGCTCTGATTCACTGCTCCCCATTCTCCTGCATTCCAGGTCCCCCCTGTTCTTCCTGCTATCTGGCCCCTGCCTCCTGCCTCCACTCCCACTCCCTCCCTTTCCGTCTCTAACCACCTCTGTCGTGGCTACATCACCCCTCTCATCCTTGAGCAGAAGAAGAATTGAAGTGGTTACTGAGTGTGAGGTCTGATCCACCTCCTGCCTTGCTTCCTTCTGTCCAGCCCTGGCCATCTGCCTACTTCCTGAGAATGTTGTCCCTCTGTCCCCCCTTTGTGAGGGTCCCCAGTTACCTGCCTGCTTCCTTGGTAGTGTCCATTTGGACCCCCTCTGCCAGGGTCCCTATGTGACCCCTGAGTATTCTCCTGCACTCCTTTCCCTATGCCCCCACCCCCAGTGCTTGGTGCAACCCTGTGGGAGATTCCCAACCATACCACCCCCCTTCCCCCAGCTTTCTCCTAATCCCCGCAACCTCCTCCCTAAGCTGTGCTAGCTGGTAGCACACTGGGCAACCACCGAACTTCCAAGCCCAGTCCAGTATCATGGATGCTCCACACCCTGTGCACCCCACCACCCTCCCAAAGATGCCGGCCCTAATGATGTGTGGTTCCATCCCCTTCCAAATAGGTTTCCTTGGGTGAGCCACCAGGTTCCCCCGTAGTCCAAGATACCCCTACTGCCTAATCAGGTCACCCACTAATCTTAGAGACAGTCCCACTGTACACCAGTAACCCTGTTAGTAGGTGCAGTACAACACATTAAACTTATAAGGGAAATAAACAACTCCCTAAGCTCCTCTCTTCCAGCCTTTAAATCCAACCCCCAGTGGCTAGAACTACATGAGCTGCACCTGCAGCCTTTTCCTCCAATTGCAGGGCAGGTGTTCCCCTATAAATTCGCAGACTTCTGGGAGGGAGGGAGGGTCTTGGGCAGACACCCGACTCGAGAGAGAGTGTATCAGCCCTGTGTCTCCCCTCCAAGCCCAGTAGCCAAAGAACCAGGCCCAAGCAAATCCCACCAAATAGGTTTTAAATCAGAAGAAATAGGCCTCTACCAGCGCAGCCTGTTACACAGTGAAACATCCACAAAATGAGCCCCACTTACAGCCACCAAATCAGTTTACAAACATCCAGCATCCCCCAAAACAATACCCTGCTAGCCCCTTAGAAGTAAGAAAGAAAAGAACTAACCTACCAAGTAAAATCCACAAGAACCCTGTGAAAACAACAGCAGCAGCTACTGTCCTGGAACACAACTGATCCTGTCCCTTCCAGTTCTTTCTGAGAAGACAAAGCAGCTAACACCTCAACCTGATTCAGCTCTGCCTCCAGTCAATTGTCTGAGTGAGACCTGGCCAGACCATTAACACCCCTCCCTCACTATGAACTAACCTTTACAGCTAATGGAGTCAGCACAAGGAATCAAAATTCAAGTCAAAGCCCCCAAAATATGTTTGCTGCCAAAGGAAACAGGTCTCCAATTTAATCAGCTTCACTAACACCAAATCAAAATAGGCTTGAAATTAACAGATATAGGTCTCCAATTCAAATAACCATCTCCAAGCAAATCCCACCAAATAGGTTTTAAATCAGAAGAAATAGGCCTCTACCAGCACAGCCTGTTACACAGTGAAACATCCACAAAATGAGCCCCACTTACAGCCACCAAATCAGTTTACAAACATCCAGCAGCCCCCAAAACAATACCCTGCTAGCCCCTTAGAAGTAAGAAAGAAAAGAACTAACCTACCAAGTAAAATCCACAAGAACCCTGTGAAAACAACAGCAGCAGCTACTGTCCTGGAACACAACTGATCCTGTCCCCTTCCAGTTCTTTCTGAGTTCTTTATGGTTGTTGGATCTACGAGGTGAGGTCAAGTGGGATCAGTCGCCCGTAACCGTGGTACAGTGGTAGTCACGCAAAAGTTGACCAGTACTGCGCGGTGTGCATCTTAGCGAGGTACTGCTATACATGTTAATCAATGGGTACCGCACTTGCGCACCTCTCGGTATACCATGCTATCGTTCAACGTTCGCACGACTACCACTGTATATTGAGCACAACTCACAAATCTTGGCGTGAGTTGTTGCACTTTTAAAATGGAAATTGCTTTTTCAAGTAAAAGGTAAGAAACGGTAACAAAAGAGAAATCAACTAGACTACTGCCATTTGAAACATGAAAGTGAACTCTTTTTTTCCTTTTTGCTGGCTGGGGGTTGTGGTCTTGAAACGATGGCACTGGTGAAGTGCTTTGAAGTGTACTTAAGTTGGGGTTGCTTATTATCTCATATGGTTAGATGGGCAGGTAAGACGCATTGTTAGGGACAATAAGAGGTCATTCAGGACTCCATGAAGGTGCAGAGTGAGACAAAAGGTGTGTTTACACATGCCTGGCAGTTGCACTTTAATTTGCACTGCTTGCCCTCTGCTCCACACACATTGCTGGCAACCTCTGTTTACTCGAAGAGAGCGAGGCACTCCTGCAGGGTGGCAGATAGCACTTCCTGCGTTTCAGTTGCAGTTCCGCCGGGGCAATGTACAGCAAGTCAGCCAGTAATTTGCTTTCCTTAATGTATTTCCTGAGGTGTTTGTAGAGTGTTCTGGGCAATGATGTGAGACTGAGGTGGGAAAGCATAGGTACGCTGAATGTTTTTTGTTTTCTACACATAAATTTCAGCAATTGTCTTGTGTTTCCCCCCTCTCCGTCAAGCATAATAAGAGAGGCCATCTACTAGGCTATCATTTTATTGTAAAAAGATTTGGTTATTTGGGATCAGGGCGTTCAGAATATACTAATTAATGCTGCAGAGGAAGTGAGTCTTCTGACATGGTGCGGGGTCTCACTGTAATGCACCTGTGCAGGCGGAGCAGCATGTTTCCATGTTAGGCAAGAAAGCCTGCACTGATACGTGTTCCCACAAAAACAGGGAACACACTGTGCCACAGCAGAGCAGCTTACAATACTCTGGCAGCTGTTTACACTGCCAGATTTGCATCAGTGCAACCCATTTGCACTGTGCAGCGGGTGCAGATCCAGCAGTGTAAACACTCCTAAACAGAGTGAGGTGTAAGGAGAAAACAGGTTTAAGCAAAAAGCTTATCAGAGAGGCAAAGGCAGAAGTAGGGATAGCAGAAATGGTCAAGAAGAATGACAAATCCTTTTTTAGATTCCTTAGAAAAAAAGGAAGAAGACAAGGGAACACGTAGCAAGGATAAGAAAGGATGGGTGAATGAGGCGGATGATGTGGAAGGAAAGTATACTAAATGAATATTTTTGTTCAGTGTTTACAGTTGAGGAGGCATGCCCACTCCCAGACAGCTGGAGAAAATTCATGAGTAATGCAGAAGACAGATTTGAGGTGGGAAGGATTGCACATGAATGGGTACTAAAAGGACTGGAGGACTAAGTAAATTGCCACGGTGTGATGGTATTCACCCTAGGGAGCTGAAGGAAATGAGGCATGTACTAGCGCAGATGCTGGCAGTCCTCTGTGGGGAATCAGTAGCAACAAGTTTAGTGCCTGACTGGTGGGTGGCAAATATTGTTCCATTACTCAGAGGGGGCATATGGAAAATCCAGGTAACTGCAGGGCTGTAAGCCTGACATTGACAGTGGAGAAATCTTTGGAGACATCTAACAAGGGGATAGTTGCATTCCAAGAAGAAAATGGCTTAATGAGTGGGAATCAGCATAGGTTCTCCAGGTTCCAATCATATTAATGATCCATGTAGCAGATGGGGCCTAGCAGTGGCTGTACTATACCTAGATTTTAGCAAATCCTTCAACTTGGTACTGCATAAGAAGCTAGTTAGGAAAGTGAGCAAAACTGGGGCTAAGGAAGAGACCAACAGGTTGGTTCAAAAACTGATTTAATGGCAGAACATAAAGTGGTCTTCAGTGTAAAGTTCTCTGAAGACAGGACTGTGACTTGTGGGTACCGCAGGGACAGTCTTGGGCTGACGTCTGTTCAGTATGTTTAAATGTGACAGGCAAGGGTATCCAAGGTAGGGTAAGTCTGTTTATCGATAATACCAAGCTCGAGCCGGCCCGCTGGTGCAGCGGTAGGGCTACCGCTTGCAGCGCCAGCGACCTGGGTTCGGGAACAGACTCGGGCGGCTGGAGGGAGGAGGACTAAGCGCCCTGGGGCTGCTCTCCTCCTCTGGGTGGGGTGGGATGTGGGTCCCGCTGCGATACCGCCACCTGGGTGACCACGGGTGGAGGTGCGGCGAGACAGCATACAAAAAGGGAGGGAGGATGTCTGCCAGGAGCCGGAGCGTTAGCATGTCGTGACGTGCATCGCTGCTTGGCCCCCCTTGCGTGTAGACATCCTGTGGGCTGGGACTAGAAAAGCGGAAATACCCTGTGCTGGGCTTCTGTAGACGGGACCCGACTGTCCCGGGATAACCCATAACCAGGCTCCATAGATGAGGCTGGTGATGCCTTCCGACACATACTTGAGGTGTGAGAGGGGGACTAAAGGGGGGGGGGTCCCTCTCCTCCCCGCCCGGGGGTAAACCGTGGCAGGATGGGTAAAGGCTGAAACCAGTACTCGGAGGGAGGTACCTGGGGCGGGACTACGGGAACACACAGCCTAGGGATCCCCGAAGAAAGGAATCCAGCACAGTGAGAAGGGGGCATAAAGAGAAAGTATTAAAAAAAAAAAAGAAAAAAAAAAAAGATAATACCAAGCTCGGAGGGAGGGTAGACTGTTCACCGACGATACCCTGTTCTGAGGAGGGTGGACTGTTCATTGATGATGCCAAGCTCTGCAGAGTATAGACTGTTCACCAATGATGCCAAGGTCTAAGAGAAGGTAGGCAGTTCACCAATGATACCAAGCTCTGCGGAGGGTAGACTACTCATCAGTAATACAAGGCTGTATGGGAGGGTTGACTTTTCACCAGTGATACCAAGCTCTGCAGGAAGGTAGTCTATTCACTGATGACACTAAACTCTGCTGGAGGATAGACTGTTTACTGATCATATCAAGCTTTGTAGGAGGGTAGACTGTTTACTGATGACACCACGCTCTGCGGGAGGGTGGACTGTGAAGAAGGAATTAGCATCAGAAGAGAGGATTTAAGGAGATTGGATCAGTGGTCCAGTATTTGGCAGTTGAAATTTAACGCCAACAAGTACAAATTGATCCACATAGGAGTAAAAAAAAAAAATCTGGGAACAGTGTACTATATTGATGGAATGCAGCTAAAGACCCTCTCTCTGGAAGGAAGCCACTGTCACACCGGTTCACAAAAGCGGAGATAGGACGCTGCACACCAATTACAGACCTATCTCACTCCTCCCCCCACTATCTAAAGCGCTGGAGCGAATAGCTTCGGACTAACTAGTAGAATTCCTGGATAAGTACAATGTACAGTGCCCAGAGCAGCATGGCTTCAGAAAAGGGCACAGCAGCACCACTGCACTACTGGAATTTACAACCTTCATCCATGCCACGCTTGACAAAGGGAATTGTGGAGGGGCAGTGTTTATAGACCTTACCAAGGCATTCGACACAGTTAACCACCCCCTACTGCTCAAGCAACTGTCCTCCATTGGGATCTCCAGCGATACCCTTCCATGGTTCACCAGCTACCTTGATTATCGGATCCAACGTGTAAGGATTGCAGGGATCTCTTCGGATGAGAAACTGGTCCGCTCCGGAGTCCCCCAGGGCCCTCTACTCTTCTCCCTCTTCATCAACAATCTCCCCAGTGCCTGCCACCAAAAAATATTACTATACGCAGACGATGCGGTCCTGTTTTCCAGCCACCATGACATTACAGTTCTTGAATCCCAGCTGCAGCTCGACTTCAAACGCATTGAAGACTGGTTCAATTCTCTCATAAACTTGTCCTGAACCACAGCAAGACTAAAGCCATGTCCTTCTGTAACCGACGGAGCAGGCACAACTCTCTGTCACTCACCATCAAGAACCACGCTGGGAACCCACTCGAACATGTCAAGGAGTTCAAGTACCTTGGTATTACCCTGGATAGTACCCTCTCCTACACTCAGCATATTGACACTGTTGCCAAGACTGCCAATATACGAATTGGACTACTACACAAACACAAGCACTATATGCCTGCTGATGCCCTTAAACTAGCCATCTACAGCTCTGTCACCTCTATCATTGACTACGGCCTTGCCATCTATGGCTCTGCCTCAACAAGTGCCCTCCGGAGGATCTCTGTTTCTCTCAAAAAAGCCTGTAGACTACTAACGGGTGCGGCCCAACAAACTAACACCTGTGACCTCTATGCACAGGCCAGCTGGCTACCCCTACACAGCAGAATACAATACCAGACCTGCTTACCTACCAGAACGATTCTCCTCGGTCTCATGCCACCTGGTGTTAGCTCACTCCTTACTACCTACAGTGGCACTCAACAAACACGTGGTGCCCAATCTCTAACCTTTCAGATTCCCAGATGTTGTAACTCTATGGGTCAGTGGTCCTTTATCTATAGAGCCGCTCAATGGTTCAGTTCCCTCAATAAAGAAGCACTTTACTCTACTACACTTGGACCCTTCAAAAGGAATCTCAAACTTTAACTCACCTCTACCGCTCAATGTGACTGCTTCTCTGAACAGAGATCTCTCTAAACACCTCCCAGCTCACTCGTGTCTCACAGTCCGCCCATTCCCAGTCTCATTCCCTCTGGCACCGGGCCTTCCTTGTGACTCTTTTCCTGCTTTGCATCTCCACTGGTACAAGACATTTTCCACCACCATCGGACAGTGGCCCATTAGCCTGCCAGCTTCCTCTCCTGGTCGCACGCCTGCAATACTAACTGCCTATGGTGTCCTCTATCGCTTATTGTTACCGCAGCCAGCTGCCTACTCAAGCTGCTCATTATATGGATATTATCTCAAAGTATGTTATAACTGAGTATCTTTATTTTTTCTTTTAGTTGTTTTGGTTGTTTATTGTGCATTCTTTTACTACCTCTGTATGTATGTTGACCCTCATCCTTTGACGTGAAACCTTTGTAAATGAGCAGTTTCTGCTCAAAGGTATTTGTAATCCGAGAATTTAATAAATAAATTAATAAAACATTTCCAAGAATCAGTCTTCATCATTCATTACTGGTGGGTCTAAGCTGGAGGCACCAGGACACTGCAGGAGCATACGGCTTTAACATTTTAGAGCTACGGGACCGATAGGGATGGCGCCATCCACAAGGTGGACACAAGACGTGGCACTTGTGAGCTGGCCAGTAACCGACGCCGTCCCCCTGCTGTCCTTAGTTCTGTTCTTCCCACTGTTAAGTTAGCACTCCGTAGGAGTGTTCACCATTTTCTAGCTGCGTACTTTTGTTCATTGCCACTTGCGCGACACCATAGCCCTTCTCTAAACATTTTTTGATCACTGCTTTTCTTTCCTGTCTTTTTTCGGTGCCGAGCTCTCTGTTTTTGCTGCTTTTTTGTTATTTTCCAGTTAGTCACGTCTGGGTTTCAGGGGCTTAGGAAGTCTAAGAAGAAGATGGCTAAGAAGACTGAGTCTTCCCTCCTCCATGCATCGGTGCCCCAGTGGGAGAAATATGTCCATCCAAGACTGACATGACCGCTGCCGGAGCTGCCTTGGAGCGCAATATGATGTGGACCACTGCGATGCCTGCTTCTGAGTGGACATCCTTACCCTAGAGATATACGCAATAAAGTGGGAATGGTCAACCCTGGTGGCAAGTTTGGAGCTGTATGCTGGGCCTACACCTGTGGATTCCTTGGTGCTGCAGCCCAGTGCAGCTTCAGCTGGTACCAGTGAGTGGAGCTGTGCCACTTGCATGACTGGGTCCCCTCCTGATGCTGCTTGTGGCACTAGGAGAGGAAAGGTTTCTGGAGCCAGTGGCCCAGTGGAGATCTTCTGGATCTTGTTCCAAGTGATCGGAAGACTCGGGCCTAATCCTAGGCCTCTCATGTCCTTGATGCCACCCCTGACTGCTTCCCAGCCTGGTGCCACCTTTCTTCTGTCTCGCAGTGTTGGGTATGCCCCAGTGCCGATTCTGGCACCAGAAGAGGGGTCAGTACTGGGCGCATTGCTGGGTTGGGTTCCGGCACCGCCCTCAGTGCCTGGTCAGGTTCTGGCACCGGATCTGACTCTGATGCCCTTCATGGTGCTGAGGGGGATTCTGTTGCTGCTTGCGTCACCGACTCCCCCTCAGCTCAGGATCTTCCCTTGTCAATCTTTACCATTCATTACTGCTGGGTGTAAGCCGGAGGCACACACCTGCATGGGGCCTTTTTTTTGTGTGGGGGGGTCAGCACCAGTGGCGCCACCCAAGAACCAACGCACTGCGAGGCGCACGAGGGCTGGCCGTTAGGCTCTGCAGACTCCTCCTCCACACCAGTTCTGTTTCTCCTGCCATTGAGGTCGCACCTGCTGCACAAGTTCCAGAGTTTGCTGTGTCACTAGGCCTAAGCTGAAATTCAACACAGCGTTCCTGCATCTCCATTTTCCTCCATCCCGGTTCTGAGTACCACCTGACACCGTTCCTTTTATTTTCCTTACCGATGGCGCCAGGTTTTTCGCAGTGTTTGTTAAATTGTTTTCATGTCATGTCTGGTTCGGAGCTAAGAAGAAATCCAAAACGGGCTGGGTCCCCATGCTTCTGTGCCCCTATGGCCGCCATTTTTCCATTATAGACAGGCATGACTTCTGCCTTGGTTGCCTGGGTCCCAACCACTATATAGACAACTACGATGCCTGTTTCTCCATGGACTGCTGCGTTCTCAAGATCTGCACATTTAAAGTCGGCAGGGCCCCGCTGACTTTCGGAGGACGGTGTCATTCTAGGGATGCCATGGCGAGAACCCTTGACCCTGCCTCCGGGTCCCCTCCTGGATCTATATGGCCCGGTGAGGAGGAAACCTTCTCTTCTGATTCCTACCTTGCCATCAAGGAGGTTTCTTCCATGGTGCCGGAGGAACGGCTTAGTTCCCTGCGGAGCCAGGTCGGGAGCACCGCTACGGCAGTCACCTCCATGGAGATGCAGGTTCCCCCGGTGTTGTGGCCCACAACTGCTGGGCCCAGCACCGGTGGACCCTTGGTGCTGCCTGCTGGTGCCATTTCAGATCCCAGCGACATTCACGGTGCCAGTGATCAGAGCGGTGCCACAGGTGGTGATGTGTCCCGCAGCGGTGCTGTTGGCAGGGGAACTCCTGGGGTCACTAGGCTGGTGGTATGTGTGGTCCCCGCCTCTTCAACAGAGGTTGATTTGCTGGCCGATTCGGACTGGTGTCCCGACTCCTCTGATTCAGGGAGCGCTCTTGGACGTGACACTAGGCGACCCAGTGTTTGTCTTCCGGGGTCCGCGGTCTCTGTGAGCCCCCATGTCAACCCCGGTGTGGGGGGCCCTGTGGTGGATAGCGGTGCTGAGGTGACTGGGGTGATGGTCTCCACCTTGGGGGCTAGGACAGCTGCCACCCATGGTGCTGCCCTTGCTACCACGGTTGGGATGGGGACCTCATCTTCTGTGGCCTCCCTCAGGGGGGCCTGTGGGATCGGGGGACCCCTTTGCACCGGGTTCGAGGAAGAGGGTGTCCTCTGAGTCTGAGGGGTTGAGAGGCCAGGGTGAAGAGCGGGGGCCCTCTTCCACTACCCAGCAGGGGCTGGGGAGGAGTCACAGTGCCGAGCTCAGCTTCTTCTCATCTGAGACTTCAGGGGCACCCTTAGTGGGCAGCGCTGAGAGTTGTCTTTCTGGATCCATGCAACCCCAGTTGCACCACAGGGGAGATTTTCCCTCAGGGATCAGCCAGGTTTTGTTTTCACAATTTGCGTCCACTGACTGGATCGACCCCCGGGTCCACCCCCCATGCGAGGATCTACTGCAGGGTCTCTGAGCCCTGACAGAGACCAGGCACTCTGTTAGGTGCCCTTCCCCAATCCCTCTGCAGACACCTTCCCCTCTCCCGGGCCATGTGGGCCCTCTGGGACCCTTAAGTTGGGAGACTTTCAGGGCCACTGTG
This sequence comes from Neoceratodus forsteri, assembly GCA_016271365.2. NCBI lineage: Eukaryota > Metazoa > Chordata > Ceratodontiformes > Ceratodontidae > Neoceratodus > Neoceratodus forsteri. The sequence goes on along the minus strand of CM028132.1, from coordinate 198,730,043 downwards.
GCAGCCTTCCCTAGGTATGTTAGAGCCATGGACGAGCAGGTCTTTTGCCTGTCTCCACCGCCGCAGGAGGACTCTGAGCAGCCGAGCTCCTCTACTTCCTTATCTGAGGAAGAGGAACGTTCTGTCCACCTTTCCTCCAATGCTGATTTTACAGAATATCACTGATTTCTCTTGAGGTTTGTTCAGGAGCTCCACATTTCCCATGTGGTAAGACGCAATACTGAGCAGGAGATGCGCTCCTTTATGAGCAAGTTTAGTGCTAACCACCTGGTGGTACTTTCCTAGCCCATTCCCTTCCAGGAAGCGTTAATATGCACCTGCTAGTCACCAGCCGCCTCATCCCCAGCCCCAGCGGACTGCAGGAGGAGGTATTGAACTCCCCAGGAATCTCTTGGTTCTCTGCCTCACCCTCCTTCGGGGCTGATGGCTTTAAATACTCTTTCCGGGCTTCAACACTCGGCACATGACCGACCACTGGATCTGGATTCCGCTGAGTTTGACCGGTGGGGAAGAAAAGTTTTCTCTTCAGCTCGTGTGTTACTCTGCATTAGCTCACATCAAGCTAACCATGTGGCCTACAACAGGCGTCTGTGGTCGATGCTGGTGCAGGTTTTAGCATCTTTGTCTGATTCAGAGGCATCTAGGCAAGCCATTGTCCCCTCTGCACAGGGTCTGGAGTTTGCAAGACACCAAGCAAGGGCATTGTATGAAGCCAGTGAAGTGGCTTCCAGATCAGCAGGGACAATGACCTGCATCAGGTGGACAGCATGGCTTCGCCTGTCTAGATTCTCACCCATTGCCCGGCATAGGGTGATTTCCTCCACCTTCCGGGGCACCTGCCTTTTCTCCTGCAGGGCAAGGAGGAATTTACAGGGGCATCTTCCGTTCTCCCCCAACCACGGAAGACACCTCCTCATCCTGACCCGCCTTAGGCCGTGTTGGTCTAGTATGGCTATAAGGTCTCCCCTTCCTGCGTCTCCCTCACAGGATGCTGAGGGAGTCTTTTCCCCTCAGGGCAGTGCTGGGTCCCCTCCGGGGGGCTTGGTACTCACCCAGCAGTAATGAATGGTGAAGTTTGAAAAGGGAAGATGTGAAAATTACGTACCTACCATAATTCTTGATCTTCTCTTGTATCTTCGCCATTCATTACTGATGCCCGCCCACCTTCTCCTCTTGGGCCTTAGTTACTGGGTGCCGCTGCCACCCTGCTCGCTCCTCCCCCTCTTCAAGGCTAATTGGGAGCAGAGTGCCCCTGGTACCTCAGGGCCCTCTGTTTCCTTCTCTAAAGTCACAGAGCACCCAACCTAGGAGGGCAGCAAGTAGGGTCTTCACCCTGGCCTTGGAGGGAACTCCCTGAGATTCTCAGTGGGGTGCACTGTAAGGCCCTTCCATGTCTTGGCTTGGATCTGTTAGTCCGTTGTCAGCCTGTTTAAGGGTGGGGACTTCATCAGTGCATTCCATGGGGGGACCCTTAGGAATTCTACCCCCCCTCCGTTTTCTTTTTCTCGCTGTCCCTTTGCTTATAGGGGTCATTCTGGACAGAGTCCTCTCCTGTTCAGGGTTTTTTCCCCCTTGGCTAAGCCCTCAGGTGGTAAGCTAGAGAGGGCCATGCTTCAAGACTTTCATCCCGAATGTGGGTGGGAGTGGGGCGATCAAACCCTGCCATGCTTTTTATTATCCAAGACCACCTCAGATTCTCTTTCTGGACTTGGGTCCAGTGGTCTCTGAAGATGACGTGATCCTTGCACCTGTGTCTTCATACCTCGCAGGGTTTTGAGGCTAAAAATAAGCCAATAGTCTTCTGACTTAGCATGACAGAGGTATCCCCTTCTTCATATGTGTGTGTGTGTGTGTGTATATATATGTATATATATCTTTCTCCTTCCTTTCTCTCTCTCTTTCGCTCTTTCTTTCTTGTGCCGCCGCTCAGGGGCTGGGGCCCTAAGGCCAGTTAGAGAAGTTCTGTTCCCTCTGTCCTCTGGTTGGCTTATTCCTTGTTCAGTTCATATGCTTTCATTTTCCTATCCCTCAGCTCTCTTGCCTCTTCTTTGGATTTATCTATCCCCCTTTGTTTCATCCTCTCCGACAGAACAGAACTGGGGTGGAGGAGGAGTCTACCTGACATAGCGACCAACCCTTGTGCACCCATGCAATGCTGCCTCATTGGTGGCAGTGCCTACCCCCCAAAGAAAAAGCTCCCTCCGGCTTACACCCAGCAGTAATAAATGGTGAACATTCAAGAGAATATCAGGAATTATGGTAGGTACGTAATTTTCATTTCTTGATGTTGGTTCTGCACTTAGGACTAGCCCAAGGATCAGAGCCCATTCCGATGAGGTGGGGGCTGGTAGGTCCCTCTCAGTGCCTCACTCCGCGCCCAGTGTGTCTAGTGCCTGTGGCAGGAGTGGCAGTGCTGACTTAGGGCCTCTGGCTTTCCCGGAACCTTCTGGGCCTGACATAGGTGGGGATAGGGCTGCCCTGTGGGACCTCTACAGCTCCAATCACCCAGCCTGGGGGTTCCCCCCCAAGGGCAGCACTTGGACCTCTCCTCTGCAGTTGGGTATTCCCAGGTGGATGAGTTTGTCAGGCCCTCCCCTCAAGTGAGGTTCCCTGTATGCTCTTGTAGCCCTGGAAGAGGATCTGACCTAGCCCGTCAAGTCTCTCCACCTCCTCCTCCTCTGCTTACCCCTCCTGCTTTTCTAGGCATTTCAGGTCCTACAGGGCCGTTGACCTGGGGGTCAGTTCAGGGCACTGGTGAGTGCCTTTCCAACTTACCTTTTGGCACTAGATTAGGCTATTTCTAACCCCAGGAATTCTTCAATATGATTAACTGTAGCAGTCAGCCTTCAGTGTTGAACTGCCCTGGAGAAATTTTGAAACTATATGCTAATGATGGAACATCTGTTGGCTCATGCCACCATTTAAATCTGCTGCCTCTAACAACTGCTGCATTCTATAACACTCAGATTTCATTCTCCGCTTGCCTGTAAAGATGCCTCAGATACTGCTCCTCATCATTGTGGAAGAATTCCATATTTTCACAAGAAATATAAGTATTCTGATTTAGTTTAGTGTTATGAATGAATGAATGTGGAAACGTATTGGAATGAAACTGAACTTATTTATTCTGTAACAATGTTGTAATTTTAAGGTAAACAGGACCAGCTTGAAAATGGGTCTTCGACCTAACAATGTGATTGAAACACCTTTCCTGTATAAAATAAAAGATTTTACTACTACATATCTGCTGTCTTTACTTTCTATTTTATTTTAATGCTGTTTAATTAGTATTTAGCTTCAGATTTTCAGTTTCTCAGCGGTTCTTTGAACCGTAGGGTAACCGCGTCTCCTCTACTTCTGTAGTTTCTTTATTAAATAAAATATAAGGTTTTTCGTTTAGGACCCTATCAGAGTCCTTTGAGTAAATGTCTGTTAGTTCTGAAGTTTTTTGCTGTTTTTCTTCAGTTTAGTAACCGACCGCACCGCTAAGAGGTGATAACATCTTCTATTCTTTTCAGAATTTAACTGATTGTGGTGTTTTTGAGGTCATCTTTGGTTATGTCTGATAAGCCTAAAAGGAAGACAGGACCTACAGGTTTTAAAAATTGCACTAAGTGTGGGGACATCTTCGCAAAAGCAGACAAACACGACCTGTGTTTGCTCTGTCTAGGCTCCCCATACTTGCAGGTTGACTGTGATATATGTAAAACTTTTGTGGCTAAAACCATGGAAAAGCACCTGGAATGCTTTAAAAAGCGAATGGAGGAACAAGTGGGTTGGTTCCTGATCAGCTGTCTTCTCCTAAAGAGAGAAATGCAGAGACTAAAGTCTCTGACAAAGGCAAAGGTTCCAAGACAAAAAGAACCACTGACCCGATTCCGGAACCGTCTCCGACCAAGAAAAATTTCAAAAGGAAACATAGTGAACCTCCAGACAAAAAGCCAACGGAGCCCTCTGTGAAGAAACCAAACTTGCCCTCTGCTGAGGCTGTAGCTCAAGCCCTGCAAATACTTCAGGCATTACAGGGCTTGGTACCGGTTCCACAACTGGCAACCCTGGTTCCATTGGAATCGCGTTCGGTTCCAGCTCCAGTTAGAACCACTAGCTCACGGACTGGTTCAGGTGTCCCAAGACCCCTCATATGAACAGTATTATGAGGATGAGGAGGATCCCATCGAACCGGAGGTCTCTCCAGATCAGGAGTTTGAGTCTCTTCCTAGGCTGCCAGAGGATTACTCTAACCATTTTACTTCAGTTAAGCAAATGGTGGAGACCCTGGACATTCCCACTAATGAAACAGAGAAGGAGGAAGAAGAGGCAGATTTTCTGGGTATGATGGGCTTGGCCCCAACAAAAAGGCTCCTTTTACCCATCCAGAAATCCCTAAAGAAATATGCCTTAAAGGTGTTGCAGACCCCCAATTCAGTTCCCCCAGTTGATAAAAAAGCTGACAAGAAATATCAACTAGATAGGTCAGGAGCAGAATTTCTGTTTCAACACCCTGACCATGAGGAGGTAGTACAGGCAACTGCCTGTGATAGGGCAAAAGTGCCACTGTCTTCTCATCCTCCAGTAAGGGATTCGAGAAAGTTGGACATTATGGCAAAGAAGGTATACTTGGCTGCTTCTTTGTCCATGAGACAAGCCAATTACATGGCATATGCAGCCAGGTATCAGAAATACCTGTGGAACTCCATGATGGCACTGGTTGAGAAACCACTACCCAACATGGCTTCTGAGATGACTGAAGCAGCCAGGCTGGGATTAGAGGCCACTAAGTATCAATTCCACATGGCAGTGGACTGGAATAACACTGCAGCTAGGTGGATGGCCCTAACAGTAGCCCTAAGGAGGTTTGCATGGCTCAGGACAACAAACCTCACCCAGGATACCCAGAACAAAGCCATTGACTTCACTTGTGAAAACAGTTCCTTTTTCGGAGACAAGACTGAAGCCTGTATGAAAAAGGTGGATGAATACAAAACTACCTATAGGAGTAATACTGCCAAAGAAAAAGCTTCTACCTCCTATAGGGCACAGGGAAGGGGCAGTAGAGGAAGGTCAGGCTATGGCAGACCTTTCTTTCAGGCCGAGGCCACCCCTGTGTACCAGCAGCAGAGGGGGTATTTCAGCGGCAGGGGCAGAAGGGGCTCTAGGCGTGATGACCAGACCACCCAGTCTGCAGCCCAGGCAAAACAGACTCCCTGGTCCCCAGGTCACAGTCACCTCCCTACCACCAGTAGGGGGCAGGCTGGCTCACTACTTTCCAGTTTGGAAATCAGTCACCACAGACAAGTAGGTCTTGGAGGCAGTGAGCCAGGGACTAGCCCTCAGTTTCAGATCCTTCCCCAAGCTAAGGTCAAAACCCTTCAGACCAGCATCCATCACAGAAAGGGCACTCTTGGAAAAAAGGTATCAGGCCTGCTGGCAGCAAGGACAGTGCAACCTGTTCTAGCCTCACAATGGGGAAAAAGATTATACTCAAGATACTTCCTCACACTAAAAAAGAATGAAGAGTGGCGACCCATCTTGGATCTAAGAGCTCTGAATAAGCATCTTATAAAGCCAAAGTTTCAGATGGTAACTCTGGCAATGATTCTCCCTGCCCTTCAAGAAGGAAACTGGCTGGCATCCCTGGATCTCAAGGATGCCTACTTCCACATCCCAATCAGGGACTCTCACAGAAAATGACTCGGGTTCAGGCTTCACTCAGGGCATTATCAGTTTACAGCTTTGCCTTTTGGCCTAACCTCCGCCCCCAGGGTTTTCACAAAGTGCCTGGCGGTGGTGGTGGCAGCACACCTGGGTAGGCAGGGTATAACACTGTTCCCCTACCTGGACGACTGGTTGGTCGTGGGCTAGCCCCCACTGCAGGTAAAAGATGCCCTCAAGTTCACCCAAGACACCCTGGAGTCACGGAGGTTCTTCCATCAGTGTCCAAAAATCTGTCCTCCAGCCCACCCAGGTTCTGACTTTTATGGGGCAGAGCTGGATACTCAGCAAGGAAGAGCTTTTCTTTCTCAGGAAAGAATGAACAACATATCTCAGATTGCAAGCTCCTTCAGCTTCAACAGGCTTCAGCCAGCAAGACACTTCCAAAGTTGTTGGAACACATGGTAGGTGCAACAGTCACAGTCCATGGTTGCAGATTCCAGATAAGAGACATCCAGTTCCATCTTGGAGCACACTGGTGCCAAAGAAGGGACTCCTTGGCAAAGCTGGTCCCAGTAACAAGCACACTTCTGCAAGCTTTGCAGTGGTGGAAAGACAGAAGCAATCCTCAGGCTGGGGGTTCCTTTCAAGGCAGAGCCCCCTCACTAGTCCTCACTATAGATGCCTCCTCCTAGGATGGGGGCATCTGGAACATCATACAGTGCACGGTACATGGTCCCCAGCAGAAGCACATTACCGTAAACCTTTTAGAACTCAGAGCAGTGCTGTTAGTACTTCAGTCCTTTGCCACTTTGATAAGGGACAAGGTGGTACAGGTCAGAACAGACAATACCGCCATAGAAGCATAGAATTTGACGGCAGATAAGGACCGCTTGGCCCACCCAGTCTGCCCATTTCCTACCTAATGGATAAGCTGCAGATCCTAGTTAACCAGCAGCCTACTTGTTCCTACCCTACCCCTAGAATTGCCTTAAGACTGTCCCATGAATGCTTGAATTCCACCACTGTTTTTGACTCACAACCTCCTCCGGAAGGCCGTTCCATGCATCCACAACCCTCTCTGTGAAAAAATACTTCCTTAAATTACCTCTGAGCCACCCCCATCTTCAAATTGTGCCCCTTGTTCTTGCACACCTCTTTTTTTGAAAGATGCTACCCTCTTGGACTTTGTTGATTCCCTTGAGGTACTTGAAAGTTTCTGTCATGTCCCCCCCCTCCTCGAGGCTATACATATTAAGCTCCTTAAGTCTCTCTTCATATGTCTTCTGGTGCAGACCCTGCACCATTTTAGTTGCCCTCCTCTGGACAGCTTCCATCCTGTCTATGTCTTTGCGGAGATTGGGTCTCCAGAACTGCACGCAGTACTCCAGATGGGGTCTCACCAGCTGTCTGTACAGAGTGATAATAACTTCCTGTTTTCTACTGGTGATGCCTCTCCCTATGCATCCCAGTATCCCCCCCCTCCTTGCTGCCCTCTCACATTGCTTGCCCACCTTTAGGTCATCTGATATGACTACCCCCAGGTCCCTTTCCATTTTTGTTGTTGTTAGTATCTCACCCCCCACTGTGTACTCTTCCCCTGGGTTTTTGTTTCCCAGGTGCATTACCTTGCACTTCTTAGAATTGAATCTAAGCTGTCATACATTTGACCATTCCTCTAACCTTGCCAAGTCCCTTCTCATCCTTTCCACCCCATCTTGTGCATCAACTATGTTGCAGATCTTTGTGTCATCTGCAAAGAGACATACTTTTCCTTCCAGTCCCTCTGCAATGTCGCTTATAATGACATTGAAGATGACCGGTCCTAATACTGAACCCTGCAGTACCCCACTAGTAACCCCCCTTTCTTCAGAGTGGACTCCATTTACTATCACTCTCTGTGTCCTATTCTCCAGCCAATTCTTTACCCAGGCTGTCATCTTGGGACCCACTCCCAGGCTGGCTAACTTGTATATTAATTTGTGTGGGACTGTGTCAAATGCCTTGCTAAAGTCTAGGTAGGCCATGTCCACAGCCCCTCCCTGATCTACTACTTTGGTCACCCAGTCAAAGAAATCTATCAGATCGTCTGGCATGACCTTCCGCTGTGAATCCATGCTGCCTTGGGTCCTGTGCCCCTCTAGCCTCTAGATACTCGACAGTTCTTTCCTTCAGAAGTGATTCCATCATTTTCCCTATCACTGAGGTTAAACTAACAGGTCTGTAGTTTCCTGCTTCTGCCTTGCTTCCACTTTTGTGAAGGGGAATCACATCTGCCCTCCTCCAGTCCTCGGGTACCACTCCATCCTCCCATGATTTGTTAAAGAGGGTAGTCAATGATGTCTGTAGTTCTACCCTTAGTTCTTTTAGAATTCTGGGATGAATCCCATCAGGCCCCATTGCTTTGTCCACCTTCAGTTTTAAGAGTTCTTTCAGAACCCTTTCTTCTGTAAATGGGCTGGTATCAACTTCTGTATCCAGAGTGTTTCTACTGTTAGTTTTAGGTACCTCCCCCTCTTCATTTGTAAATACTGAGCAAAAATATTTGTTTAGTATCTCTGCCTTTTCACACTCACCCTCTGCTCACCCTCCCTCCCCTTTATTAAGCCTCACTATCCCTCCCTTGGTCTTCCTTCGCTCCCTGATGTACCTATAAAAGGTTTTATCCCCCTTCTTAACTGAGTTGGCTATCTTTTCCTCGGTTTGGGCCTTTGCTGTTCTGACTGCCTTCCCAGCTTCCTTTTGCTTTAACTGATACAGTTCTCTGTCCTGCTCCTTCTGTGATTCCTTGTACTTTCTGAATGCTTTCTTTTTCTCTTGAACCTTCACTGCCACTTCCTTTGAGAACCATAGTGGTTTCTTACATCGTTTTGTTTTGTTTATTTGCTTCACACAAAGGCTTGTTACCTCTGAGATGGCAGTTTTTATTATTCCCCATTGTTCTTCCACCCCTCCTTCCTGCCCATTTGCTAGTGCATTCCTTAGGCACTCACCCATTTTGGCAAAGTCAGCCCTCCTAAGGTCCAGTACTTTTGCCTTTGTATGGCTTGACTCTATTGCTGTGTTTATTGTGAACCATGTTATTCAATGGTCGCTAGTTCCCAGATGGCTACCCACTTCTACATCTGTGATCCTCTCTCTCCATCTCCATTTGAGAGAACCAGGTCTAAGATTGCTCCCTCTCGAGTGGGCTCCAATACTAGTTGTCTAAGGCATGCCCCCTGTAGGGCATCTAGCATAACCCCACTCTTCGAAGTGGCTGCTGCAACTCCATTCCAGTTAACATCTGGCATATTCAGATCACCCATCAGCAATATCTCCCCTTTTTCTGCCATTCTAAGTATACTTTCTATCATTTCCTTGTCCATTTCCTCCCCCTGAGAAGGGGGTCTGTATGCAACCCCTGTGCGGATTGTGGTGCCATTGCCTGTCTCCAAAATTACCCACAGTGCTTCTTCTCTTCCCCTGTTTACCCTTTTGTTCTGTTGCTTTGATTCCTTCCCTTATGTAAAGAGCTACTCCTCCTCCTCCTCTTTTACCCTCCCTGTCCCTCCTGTAGATAGTGTATCCTAGTATGTTTACGTCCCAGTCATGGTTTTGTGTGTACCATGTTTCTGTGACTGCCACAATATCCAAATGTTCCTCCTCCATCAACATCCACTATTTACTACATCAACAAGCAGGGAGGGACAAGGTCCAACCTCTTGTGCACAGAAGCAGTGCAGATATGGGGTCATGCCTACTCCTTGCAGGTGTCCCTGGTGACCATTCATTTGCCAGGGAAAGACATTACTCTGGCAGATGTCCTCAGCAGAATTGGCCCAAACCACCACAAGTGGTCCCTCAACAGACAAGTACTGGAAATTGTGTTTTAGAGATGGGGAACCCCAGAGATAGATCTCTTCACCTCAGAAGAGAATCATCAGCTGCCCAGGTTCTGCTGCAGGCCTCCAGTGAAGGGCACAGTACCACTGAATGCACTGGCATTGGATTAGACAGGGATGCACTTTTAAATCAAATCATCTTTATTTATAAAGCGCCTTTCAAAACCAAGGTGCTGTACAACAAATACATATATAGACATAGATTAAAATAATCATAAATTAAAAGCCATAACTCGGATATGCTAAACTGAATAAATATGTCTTTAACTCCTTTTTGAATTTCTCAATGGTTGGACATTCTCTCAACCAACGAGGTAGAGAATTCCACAGGGTCGGTGCTGAAAAAGCAAAGGCACGAGATCCCGATGTTTTTAATCGAACCCTGGGAATCTCCAGCAATCCCTCGTTGGCGGAGCGGAGAGGACGGAGGGGACAATAGGGTACCAGGAGATCTTTCAGGTAGCCGGGTCCCTGATCATGTAGGGCTTTAAAGGTTAGTAAACCAACTTTATAGATGATCCGCCACCTAACAGGCAGCCAGTGCAGTTCGTGGAGCACAGGCGTAATATGGCTGGATCTAGAGATCCCAGTCAAAAGCCTTGCTGCCACGTTCTGTACCAGCTGCAGGCAATAGATATCAACCCCAGATAGCCCTAGGTAAAGGGAATTACAGTAATCAAGATGGGTAGTGATAAAGGCATGGACCAACGTTGGCAGATCACCCGGTGGGACCAGGTGTTTCACCCGGGCGATATTCCTCAGATGAAAGAAAGAGGATTTGACTACGGCTGATACCTGAGATTTTAAGGTCAAGCCATCGTCAAAAATAATGCCCAGGTTTCGAACCCGATCAGAGGTAGTGAGTGACATACCACTGGCAATAAGCCCGGTGGTTGGCCAGCCCCCAGACCCACCACCGGACGACCCAGGTCCACTACCAACACCTCAGTCTTGTCAGGATTCAGTCTCAGCCAGCTAGAACTCATCCATAATCTGATTTCAGTAAGGCAGTTGTCTAGCACGGAGAGAGCACCATCCTGCCCGGGCGGAAAGGACAAATACAGCTGAGCATCATCTGCATAGCAGTGAAAACCAAAACTGTATCGCCTAATGATATCTCCTAAAGGCAGCATATACACTGCAAACAACATGGGTGCTAAGATGGAACCCTAGGGTACCCCACAAGGCAGGGAGTGAGCACCAGAGGAATAAATTCCAGTGATAACCCTCTGAAACCTGTCTGTGAGGTAAGACTGAAACCATTTAAGGACTGTTCCAGACAGTCTGTAATAAATCCGCAGACGCTCCAACAGCACACCATGGTCTACAGTGTCAAATGCTGCAGAGAGATCGAGAAGGACCAGAATGGTACATGCCTTTCGATCTCTAGCCATTAGGAGGTCATTCAACAGCCGGACAAGGGCAGTCTTCGTGCTATGCTTCTTCCTAAAACCAGATTGGAGAGTATCATAGATATTGTGAGTTGTAAGATGATCATCCAATTGTAATGCAACCACCTTCTCAATAACCTTACCAACAAAAGGCAGGTTAGAGATAGGCCGGTAGTTAGCTAGACAGTCTGGATCCAAGGAGGGTTTTTTAAGGAGTGGTCGAACTACCGCCTCCTTAAGGGGATCAGGAAAGACCCCCCTCTTCAAGGATTTCCAGACAATGTCAGCAAGGATCGGGCAGATAATCTCTACACATCCTACTAGAAGGGGTGTAGGACCTGGATCCAAACTACAGCTGGTTGGTTGCAGTGTTTGGATGATCTTCACAATGTCAGTGAACTCCAGCCGGCGAAAATCTGACCAGACAGACCGGGTGGATAACACTTCCCGTCGACAACTGTAATCCCTTAAAGGAGGAGTTGGACCGATGCCAGACCTGATGCTGGCAACCTTATCTGCAAAGAACCGAGCGAACTCCTTGCATCTTAGCTGAGAAAAAGCTTCTCTGGGCTGGAGACAGATTGGATTGTACAATCTGTCAACAGTCCGGAAAAGCTGAGCCGGTCGATTAACTCTGCCTTCTTACGGTTGATTTCTGATTGATAGCTATTATAATGTGCCACCAATCTAAGCCTGTCAGCATCATTACCAGACTTCCACCAGACTCTCTCCAACCTTCGGCCAACTCTCCTTAACTCCTTCAAGGAGCCATCAAACCAAGGGCTCCTTGAACGGAGGGTGAGAGGCCGAACAGGAGCAATCTTGTCCAGAGCATCTCCCACAGCCTTATTATAGGCTAATACGAGAACATCTGGACTCACGCATTCACCAGACACGCCCGATAGATCCAGTACCGTCATCAGGTCACTGGGACTGATACCCCTTAAAGGCCGGTACTGAACCATCTCCGTAGGGGCAGACCTGTTAGGGAGAGCCCTGAAACTGAACCTCATAGTGTAATGGTCAGACCAAGTGACTGGTTCCACCCCCAAGTCAGTAATCTCCATATCCAAAAGGAAAATCAGATCCAATGAATGACCTTTTATATGGGTTGAGGAGGTAACAACCTGTGTTAGGCCCAGTGAGGTCATCAACTGGAGGAGATTTTGACCAAAATGAGAGAGTTCATCGTCGACCCAGGCATTGAAGTCCCCCAGAATTAACAATCTGGGGGAACGCAATACCAGATCGACGATGAAGTCTGCTATCTCCTGCAGGAATTCTCCACCATCTCCTGGTGGACGGTAGATGAGAATTCCGCAACCTACACCCTCACCCAAGATATATTCAAAGGATCTGGTACTTCCTAAAGGCACATCCACAAGGCCCAGCTCAGTTTTAAACATAATGGCTACACCCCCACCCCTACAATCCAGCCTTGGATGGTGTATCACCGAGAACCCGCTCTGGTGTTGCTGAAGCCAATACAGGGCTCTGAATCTCATCCAGCAGGTAATCGGTGATGTGCCAGATCAGTTGATCCAACAAGATCAGCTATTATAGCTGTCTTGTTTTTAATAGATCTGGCATTGCATAACACCGCCAAGGCTGAATGAGCTGTCTGGGAAGACCTCGGCTCCTGCCTACTAAAATTGGAACCCTTGGGTATGGGAACAAGACAAGAATGATCTCTATTTTGGCCCCATTTGGCCCCAGGGCGCCTCCTGGATCCCATCACCCCAATCCGCCCTCTCCCCTCCTGTCCCCCACCAGGCTTCGCTCTCCATCTTCTTTTATGTTTCCTTAAAATGCCCAGAGCACGACACCTAAAATAGGTGTCGGATGGTAATGGTGGACATTCAAAGGGACACAGTTCCTTGAGTCTGGTGGGGGAATAATGCCCAACCGTCACTAAGTCACCCCAACACATTATATAAATAATACAAAGGCAATATACAATAAACAAATCAAGTACAAGCAAATGATATATAATCAACCACTTATATAAAAATAAAAAGGGGCATAAATCTCAATTGTCCAGCATTCCCGGATATAGACAACTTAAAACTGTTACCTTAAAATAATCAATTAAAACAATCCAAGATAAATTATAAATCAAATAGACCAAAAAAAACCACCCCTAAGAATCCATTTCTAAAGAGAGTCCAAATCCCAAAAAATAGTAAAAATAAAATAATTAGATAAACTTACAAAATAATAATATATACAACAAATTTTCAACCCCTGGTACTCTCACAACCCTAGGGCTCAAAAACATATAATAAAATAAAATAATAAAAATTCCCAGGTACTCACAGTACCTGGAAAAAAAAATAATATTTTGGGCACTCTCACTGCCCAAACACCAATAAAAATAATTCAAACAAAAACATAAAAATCAAACAACAGGAAATGTTCTCTCCAAAAATGTCTCAGTAGTAGTAGTTCTTTAAATTCAGCAGTCAGCGGTCCCAAATCCTTATTTAGACACCAGATCTCAAAATTGAGTCAATAAAAATCCAGTAATTTAATCAGCCTTTTAAATTCTATTTCCATTTAAAGGATTATCTGGGAAAAGGCCAAGAGTGTGCAAACCTTATCAAACAGTAAAAGTGTATCCCAATCCTCCCCTCCACATCACCCGAAATACTCGGATTCCCTACCACCCATGACCCGCAACTACAGATGTCCTGAGGGTAAACAACAAAGTATACCCCCAGGGCAACTTAGGAGAACCTCAAATCCTCCTCCGACTCCCCAAAAGAAAACGAGGAAACTCCCGTTCGGTCAGAGGCAATGGGGAAAAAAAAAACAGCCTAAGATGTAGGGAGGAAGGGTTCCAACCCAGCACCACTCAAGGACCCCCCAGCACCCCTTAGCTCCGAGCAACAGCAGCCAAAGTCACTGCAGAGGTGTCAGCTCACAAAGGTTCAGACTTGAATCGGAGCAGTCATAAACGATTCAAATTACAAAAATGTGCAAAAAGCGCTCTCACCACACCGCTGCTCATACATGAATATAATCTCCTTGGGTATAATCAGTCAAACCAATGGTTCCAGGTCTCTCAAATTCAAGCAGGCAGCTACGCTCGTAACTCCACAGGTTTGGCAGCAGCTCCAGAGAAGATCTTAACAGGATTTGGGCTCAGTTACTGAGAGCAACCATAGCATGAGTCAAAATTAAAATACATGCAGTTTCCGGCTTTAACCACAGCCGTAACTGCAACGGCGGCTAAAGTCCCGTAGAACAGGGAGAACAGCCAGCCTAGGCGACAACCCGAAAAAACAACCAGCCTAGATGACGACCCGAAAAAACGCTCAAAGCAACCCTGACTAAACTTAACTTGCGAACTTAAGGAAAATAAAAGCGCACGAAAAAAACACAGCTTCTAAACGCTTCTGAACGTAAACACAGCTTCTAAACGCTTCTAAATGCAAACACTTCTACACACAAGCCTCAGGCAGCTCACACACCGCCGCCAAGCCTCAGGCAGCTCACACCCCATTACTTCTCAGAGTGCTGATAAAACTCTGGTCTCAATCAGCAACCATGATTCTGATAGCCCTGGACTGGGCCAGACAACTGTGGTACTCCCTACTTTTCTCTCTGTCAGTAGCTCAACCAGTCAGCCTTCCTCAGAGACGCAACCTCCTGACCTCCTCTCAGGGCAGGATTCTGTGTCCAAACCTCAGGTCACTCAGGCTCAAGGCCTGGCTCTTGAGGACTTAGAGTATGCTAACTTGCAACTCTCTGAAAGTGTTCTTAGGGTACTTAGGGGCTCCACGAAGCCTGCTACAAAGAAAACGTATTCTGCAAAATAGAAAAGGTTTTCTATCTGGTGTGGCACCAAGGCCTCTGTGCCCAGCCAGTCAGGCCTGGCAGTCCTTCTGGATTATCTTACCCATTGGCACTCTGTGGGCCTGCCGCCCTCGACCCTTAAGGTCCACCTGGCATCATTCTCAGCCTTTCAGCTGGTAAGGGCATTTCTCTAGCAGCCAATCCTGTATTTAAGAAATTCTTCAAAGGGTTGGCACACTTGCACCCCCCCCCCCAATAGGTGGCTCGCCTGGGATCTTAATGTCTGCATTGCTGCACTCATGGGGACCCCCCTTTGAGCCCATGTCTACAACACACCTGAAGTTTGTCACCTGGAAAACTATATTACTAGTGGCCATTACCTCGGCCAGGAGGATAAGCGAGCTACAAGCTCTATGTATAGAACAGAATTACATATCCTTCCACAGGGGTAAGGTGGTCCTCAGGACGAATAGGAGGTTCCTCCCTAAAGTAGTCTTGGATTTTCATTTGAACCAGACTATCACTCTGCCAGTCTTCTTTGCTGAACATTCCAGTTCAGGGGAGTGAATGTTCCACAGCCTGGACGTTAAGAGAGCTCTCCATTACTACCTTGACCACTCTAAGGACCATAGGCAGGACAGGCAACAGCTGTTCCTGACTTATGGAGATGTGGGAAAAGGAAAGTCGGCTACTAAAAAGAACCATCTCACAGTGGATAGTATCATGTATCCAGTTCTGTTACAGCAAAGCTGATAAGGAACCCCCAGTAGGCCTGAGGGCACATTCTACAAGGGGAACAGCTGCCCCAGTTGTTGCATGTGCCAGGGATATTCCCCTTCTGGAAATCTGTAAAGCAGCTACATGGAGAACAGTACACACCTTTACCAAGCATTACAGTCTGGACATTCATTACAGGGGTGATGCCAGGTTTGGCACAGCAGTGCTGCAGAGCATGTTTCCTAAGTAATGTTCTGTGCCCACCTCCAATGGTACTGCTTCGTAGTCTGCTACAGTTAATCATATTGAAGAATTCCTGGGGTTAGAAGAAAAACTTACTCACCTTAGTAATCTTGTTTCTTCCAAGGTATTCTTCTGTATGATTAACTCTCCCTCCCTACCTCCCATTCCAGAACCAGCTGCCCTCTGCACCACAGCTGGTTTAATATACTGTTGGTCATCCTGGGTTTTACTTAAGCAGTATGCCACGAGGGGGTGCGGGTTATCAGGGGATTTACCATGGCTGGAGTGGTTTGCCTACGAGACGTAGTTGAGTGGGTAAATCCTCGCCAGCCGTGGTAAATCCCCCAATAACCCACATCCTCCGAGTGGCTTATTGCAATTAGACCAAGGTTAATTTTCTTACTATAATAAAATGCAACTTTTAAAGAGGTTGCTTTGTTTTTTTATTTTCATTGTATTTGTTTCCTATGCTGCAGATGATTAGGATTAGGATTAGATACTCATCAACAGCCATTGGGTATCAGAGGATTTACACCGGTGGTAAACTGCCAGTCTGACGATTTCATTGGCTGTTCACTTATGTCCATGATATAATAATCTTTGAAAACCAGATGGTTCTTGTTTCCTCTAGTTTAGTCCTATCTGACAGTTCTAGGGGACAGGAATAAGGGATGTTTTTTGAATTATTTAGCATAGTTAGGATAGCTTAGGTTAGGGGTCTCTACAAGCAGGCTCCAAGTAAATCTGAGCATTATAGGTAGAGGGAACAGATTTGAAGGGTGGCACGAGCCAGTATATATTTCATCATTAGCATATTATTCCAAAATTTCTTCAGGGTAGTTCAACACTGGAGGCTGACTGCTATAGTAAATCATTTTGAAGAGAATACCTTGGAAGAAACAAGATTACTAAGGTAATTTTTGCTTTCCAACCTGAGACTCCAGCGCTGTCACCGCCCCCCCCCACTAAGTCCAGCTTCTCTTTATCTTCATCTTATGAAGAGGAGGACTGTTCTGTCCCTCTATCCTCTGATGATGAGTACCTTCGCCACCAGCAGTTCCTTACAGAAATGATGAGGAAACTGTGGCTACTCCACTTTTCAGGCCACACTCCTGCTGCTCTGGCGCTGTCCTTCCTTGGGTAGTACAGTATTGACTATACAGTCATACCTTCATGGCCTAGGCCTTTTGCAGAGGCATCGAGAGATGTCTGGCTGCATCTTGGCACACCAGTTGTCCAATTGCAGGCACCTATGAGCAATGCTAGGACAGCTGCTGGTGTCCATGCCAGACTGAGCAGACCAGTCAAGCCATCCACCTTTCTGCACAGAGCCTGGAGCTGGTGAGACACCAGACAAAGGCATCCTGTGATGCCAGTGAGGTAACTTCCAGGTTGGTAGGAACTGCAGTCTACATTAGGCAGATGGCATGGCTGCATCTTTCTAGGTTGTCACTCTTTGACCGGCGTAGAGTGATCACCTCATAGTTCCATGGGGCCCACTTCTTCTCCTGCAGGGCCAGGCATGAGCTTGCGGGATGCATTCCTGCTCTCAGGCCACAGGAGCCTCTGTCCCTGACCAACCTCAGGCCTCACCAGGCCTCTAAGGGGCTCCTGCCTCTCAATGTTTTTCCCCTACAGAAGGCTGAGGGAACAATCATTTTCCTCGGGGTTGGTGTCATTGAGGCACAGGTCAGGAAGCATAGGAAAAACCAGGAACAGTTGTAGAATTCACAAAAAATTTTTTATTAGTACTTACAGTAACACGAAAAAATAAAATTGTTCAGAATAACTATTTACAAAGGCAGAATAAACAGGTCCATCTGAGTTTTCCTTCAATCTCTGTCTCTCTCTTGCAAGAAATTGCAGGTTTCTTTTTATAAATCCTTGCAACCCCCCCTTCTTAACAAGCATCCTGTTTTTTTTTTTTTTCTAAAATGTTCTTTTAAATATCCAGGGTGGGATATTCAGACTGCACTGGGCAGGGGCACATGCCTGGGCTAGGGCATGGACCAGGCGATATTCAGCGGTGCTGCGCCATGGCTCAGCACCGTTGAATATGGCACTGAGTGCATGCACTGCACACAGCACAGTGGCACTGCACCACTGTAGAGTGGCAGAAGGGGAGCAGGGGATGCTTAGCGGTTCGCTAAAGCGCATCCACGCGATATTCAGCGCTGGTCATGCAAATGAGGACATTATGCATGCAAGGCGCAAATGGGGCCATTTACATTCATTATGGCCCCATTTGCATGCAGTGCGCTGATCCCCGGCGACATGTGCCTGGCGCCCTGCCAGGCTGCAGCCGTCTGGGACCGACGCCTGCAGTTCCTTGGTGGACCCCGCTCCTGCATACCCGAATGCAGGCATAAGTGAAGTAAACCCTGGTGTTCCAGTGGATCACTGTTCACCGCCCGATTGCGGGCATATGTGTCCTACATCCCTGGTGGTCCAGTGGACCGCTTCCCAATGCCAAGTCTTGGGTATATGTAAAGTATATCCCTGGTGGTTCAGTGGACCATGTCCCCATACCCAATTGCCTGCATATGAGATCTGCCTCCCTGTTGGTCCAGTGGACAGCTGTCCATCGCCTGATCACGTTCATAATTGATCCAACTCCTTGGTGGTCCGGAGGCCCCCTCCCCCCAGCGCTTGACTGCGGGAGGTATTATCAAAGGACACCCTGGTGGTCCAGTGGTACCCCCCCTCCCCATCTGCCCACTTAGGCCCCCACCACCCTGCACCCTCCCCAAGTCAGCGGTGGGCGACAGCACCCCGCCCGCAAGCCACTCAGCCGCCCGCTGACAACGTACAGTAGGGTCTGTACCCTATTGGTCCGATGACCCGGTGGAGTGTGCAGACCATACTACTACACAAACCCGATATGTGAATGAAGGCGTGCAACCCTTTTGAATATCCCACCCTTAGTGTTCTTGCAAGTGTCAGGCAGGTGCAGCAAAAACACAGTGTCCCAGAACTGAGGCCGCTTCTCCACAGCTTCTGCAAAAGGCTTAAAAATTGCATTTCAGGTTAACCCCTTGAGTTCCCAATAGCTTTTTGCAATCATCTCAAAACTATAATTATATACATTTCAACAAGAACACTATATAATTTCTAAACAAAGGGATCCCAATATCAGTTACATTTCCACATAATGATTTGCTTATATTTTTATACAAGCCGATATGCAAGGGAGGAAAAGACGGAACAGCAAGTGAAGACTGAGAAACAGTGAGAGGCAGAGAATTGTGAGACTGTCGGGGTGATCAAATCGTATGTCTCACGGGAAAATTTGGTTGCGCAACCGGACAGACAAGAGACAGGAAAGTGAAGAACAGAACAGATCCCTGCATTCAGACTCTCCATAACAACTGGGACAGGGTCCTATTCAACCCTGTCACAGTTGGCCAACACTGCCGTTAGTGGTAAGCTTGGCACTCAGACCCGCCAGTAATGAAAGGTGAAGATTGATTCTTGGAAGATGTGAAAATTACATACTCACCATAATTCTTGATCTTCCAGAATATCTTCACCATTCATCACTGCAACCCATCAACCTTCTTCCTCAGAGGGCGGGCTTCTGGACAGTTTCCTTCCTCTCCTTCTTCTCACACACACTCTCTCTCTCTCTTTCTCACTCTCTACCTCCCTTGCTGGGTGCACCAGTTTTCAAAAAAAAAAGCGCGAGAGAGAGAGAGGCACATGGGACAAAAACACAATGGAGGACTCTTCACAGAGATTACTTGCAGGAGGAGGGAGGTGATTTTTGCTATTGTATACATCACCAGTGATACTGCATCTGGAATACTGCTTACAGTTCTGGGGCCCACACACAAGAAGGGCTAGAGATAGATTAGAAACCATGCATCCTAAGGCCACAAAGATGGTCCATGACTAGCAGGGCTAGCCGTACAAGAAGAGACTAAAAAGTCTCAACACATACTCACTGGAGGACAGAAGGGAGAGAGGGACATGCGAGAGACTTTCAGGCTCATGAACAGGTTCAACAGAGTGGACACAGAAAGTTTGCTCAGACTGACAAACAGTATGACCACCAGTGGACATGTGCATAAATTGAAGAGGGGAAGGTTCAAAAAAGGAAGTACTATTTTGCAGAAAGGATGGTAGATGGGTGGAACACTTTCTGACACAGTTGTGGAGGAAAAGATTAATAGTGGGTTTCAGGAGGAAATGGTATGCATTTAATTGAGTTCTCAGACTGGGAGATGTGGGAGCAGGAGGGGAGACAGAAAGGGAGTATGAAGACTAGAGCGTCTCTGAGTGGTGTAGCATAGGACAGACTGGATGGACTAGGAAGGTTTTTTTCTGTTCTGTTTTCTATGTTTCTTGAAAGATTAATGAGCTGTGGCACAGGTAGAATGTTGTTAAGTGTACTTTAAGTGGGTTCCATGAAACTTGCATGGAACCCTATTTTGTAGTTGGAGTTCCTTGAAACTTTGAAGGAATGCCAACGAAAGCATGTAGTTGTGCTTGATTAAACAACGATTCTCTACCAGATTGCAGGATTTTCAGAAATCTTGTTAAAACAGCAGTATTTGTTAAAAAAATGTCATCGTATCATTTTGAAGAAAAAATCTATTTCTGACATCCTTACATTCATCCTCTGTGCATTTTTAATTTTCTCAGTTATTCCTAAAACCCCTTTTCCATGTAATTCAGTATTTAATGACTCGCGTCATTAAAGATTGCCACCACTTGCAATTTTTAAAAATCTCTTCCACTGCGGTTAACTGTTGCGTGTGCATATTATGTATTTATAAATACTTTAAATATGTATAAATACTGTAAATCTAGTTCCTTGAATATGCAAAACATTTGTACATAACTTCACCCAGCTGTATATGTCCTGTACCCCTGCCCAGGAGCTCTTGCAGTGTAACTTGTATCTTGTACATTATTTCTGTACCTTATGTATTTTCTTTTTTTTAGCTCCTGTACTGTATCTTGCCTTTGTAAAACTTTTTCCATCTTTATGGCCCCGGGTCATGCCTAAAAACGTTCCATTGGATCAGTGCCCTCACTCAGTAAACAAATACATAAATAAATATTACATTTTTTCTGTGGACATATTAGGATGGTGTTCCTACGTGTTCTGATGGTAAACAGCACAGCACCACACTAAGATATTTAAATTTGTTTTATGGTGGGCATGTCATGTGAGTGGGAATTTTTTTTTTAAACTTCAGAATCCCATATCTTAGTTCAGAAATGAAGGAAAGCAAAAATAATTGGTATATTGATG
Source organism: Neoceratodus forsteri (assembly GCA_016271365.2). Classification (NCBI taxonomy): domain Eukaryota; kingdom Metazoa; phylum Chordata; order Ceratodontiformes; family Ceratodontidae; genus Neoceratodus; species Neoceratodus forsteri. The sequence continues at coordinate 198,709,098 of CM028132.1, read as the reverse complement.
TTTTTAGCCCCCTCCCTCCCCAAAAGATCATTATTTCTGAAAAAAATTACATGGTGACTAACAAATACTGTTGCTTTAAAAATGCAGTAAAACTGTATTTTGCTAGACGGTTCACCAGATATGAGGATGGAACACCAAAATGAGAGTTTTGGTTATTCAGTCCAAAACCCCACCTATAAAACTTAATTTCATCCCTGTATGTAGTAACAGTATCACACTTTAAAAAAAAAATATATATATTAATTTCAGTTTATGCTTCCTTTTTCTCTAGTAACCCCCCTTCTGCTGCTACCCCCAGCTCTATCACCCACCATCCCTGGGGCACTCTGTTATTTATTATCTCGTTAGGTGAGTGGGTTCCGGTGTGTGGTGCAGAACCTGTGAGGTCAACGGATTATCCTGCCGCCACAGGATTTTTTTCACTCCATTTTTCTTACTTTCCCTTGCTCGGGCCGGCCTGCATGCATTAATGTACAGGCACAGCGTGAAGATGCTGTATGCCTCTGCACCTGTGTCCTGGCCAACAAATGTGGGTAGCAACTTGCTGTTGCCACTTAGCCTGAGCTGGGTGGCAACCAAGCTGTGGCAAACACGGTCCCCCGTCTCCAAAGGAGGAGACCAGTCTCTGAATGCTCTATCATCCTTCCCTTGGCTGGTCTCTGAATGACACTGACCAATATCTAGGTCAAGTTGCCAGCATGGTGGGTGGTGTGGCGCTATAGCACCTCAGCCCTGCATGCTACTGGACCAGCTGTATCACAGCTTTTGGTTTACATGCTGTTCTTCTGCATAGACAACCTAGAGTCATATTGGTCTTATTCACTGCCATTATGCATTGTGCTAATGGTTTCAAGATTTTTTTTTTCAGTTACCCCCAGATGTTTTCCTCATTATAACGTTGTATAAGTGATCTTTTTTTATGGTTGTAATTGTTTATTATTTGTGTTACTCTCACTCCTGGCCAACGCCTCCCCCACTGTGGATCACCCCAGCCTCTGCAATCTTGACACAAGCAGTACTCCATGGCTTGTCCTCCTCATTTATTTTGTTTAGATTTATATTCTGTCCCTCTGCTTATGCAAGCTAGAATCCTGTCTGCCTTATTTACAGCTCCCTTGCATTGTATTTATGGTTTGAAGGACTTTTCCTCAGTAACCAGCCAGATCATTTTCCTTATCAGAACACTGCATGACTTATACTTTTTTAATTTGTTATCTTTTAATGCATACTCCCTTTACTGGCTAGGGGCTGCCTCATCATATGTGCATCCTGCACTCTGGAGTCCATCCTTCAGATGGTGGTGGGGACAGAAATGGAAGTTGCCTGTTCAGAGCATGATCAGTGCTCACACAGCTGCACTGGGGCCAGGACAGCCTATTGTACAGGCATAACACTTGTTTATTAATGTTCCTATGCTTTCATAGGCTACACCTTCAAAAACGTGGAAAGATTTTGGTGTTACCCAACGGGGAAGTGAGGAATTTTATGCAACTAGTGGTGCTTGGAAAGTGCTTTTGTGGATCAGACTATCCTCCATTGGATAGTACTAGTATCCAACCTAGGATCTGACCAAAGTCCGATTCCTATCCATAGCTGGATAGCTGTGGATCCGAGGTCAGAGCCATTGGATCCAACCTCGGATAGTTGGATCCAATGGTTAAATACCTGGATCCGATGGTCATATCTTTTGGATCCAGACTGGATCCATGGATACCTCAGCTACTTACTGTGGATCCTAGCAGGTCGGATTCTTGATTGGATGTCTATGCCATCCGGTGCTATCCAATATCTGACCAGAATGACGGTATCCAGTAGTATCCGACCTGGCCGTATAATCTGAGCAACACTATATGCAACCCAGTTATACTACTTTCAATTCACACTTGCAATACAAAAATCATTCCATTTTCTTTTGTTTTGCTGCTGTATAAACCAAACATCTGAAACTGTTTTAATGTTTCCTAAAAGGTTTTTTTAAATGTTTTTCTTTCAAAAGTGTATAATCATTATATTGATGTAGTGTAAGTATATTTGCACTACGCTGATGTACTGATGCTGCTGCTTTCTAGCAATCTAGTGGAAATTAATTATAAGTATATCGATATAGTAAAAGTGCAGTTCCAATACTTCAGTACATTGAATGTGTATCGATATGATGTAACAGAGTCCACCTGACTCTAAGCTTTTATTAAAAGAAAATTAAACATATCTCTCTAACAGTTCAGAAGTTAACACCTTCTGAAGTTAATTTCCTTATAAAGGCCTAATACCCAAGAGCTCTGTTTAAAATCTGAACCATCCTTTGCTTAACCTGATACAAAATGGCTGCCCAGGGTGCAGTGAGTTAAGGCTAATACACATTTTTTTTTTAATTTGTAACAACCCTTTCCTGCTAGTTCTTGTTTTCTAGCTAGCCAGACCATCGAGCCTGATGATTGGTGGAATCTCTGACTGCCAGTGGGTGGAGCTACAGTGCCAGTTGCTGGTTGCTGGCAGATGTACACCAGGGTGGCATAGTGATAAGAGGGTACAGGTGTGTCTCTGGGGCATCTGTACCTCAAGTTGCTTGCCAGGCCATCTGAGGAGGCAGGGACCCCTCACTAGTAGTAGCTGTCTGTGGATCCAGGGCAAGTGAGAACAACAGAACTCATTGTCTGATCATCTGGTAGCCTTCAGGGACAGAGACCTGGACAGCGGCGAAGACTCTGGGGATTTGGAAGTCTAAGGCCATTTAGTGTGTATTGCCATTAATTGCGTGGCAGTGTAAGGGATCACCTGGAGGGAGGGAGGGAGTATCCTAAGGGACTGCTTCTCAAGGGAAGTTCCTTATGGCCTTGCTGCACATTACAATCTCACTGAAGCGGGTGTTTGATTTTGGTCCTGCTTCTCTAAAGAGAAAAAAGATACTGCCAGCAGTGCTACAAATGCCAATAACTTTGGTGCCAGATGTTGAGCTGCTGATGCAGGTAGGAGGCTACTTTATTGTCAAGGAATCCTATGTGAAGATTTGAATCGGAAATGCTTCCTCTTTCAGAGGGCCTAGGGAGATTGCCAGCCACTGCCAGTGGGCAGGCTTATGTGGGTGCTGCATTGCTGCCCAGCATATCCTTTGGTGGAAGTAAGCGTCTAGTAAGGGTGAAGTATCCAGAGATGGGGTAGTCGTAAGCCATTAAGTTTTGAGTGAGTTCCTATGGTGGTGCTGCCTCCTGTACGCTAGCTGACCTGATACCAAAGTGTCTGTGTATGTGTGAAATGTGTCTAACCTAAGGTGGTTAACAAGAGGGGAGATCTGGTAAATTCAGACTGAAAAGTAAGTGGACTCGATGTGAAGTACAGTCTCATCAACTGGTGAATTGTAAGGAATAACCAGAGTTATGGGCTTAATAAGAGCGTGCAAAAAGGGTGCAACCTTTTGAGATGAGGATCCTGAAGTTTTGACTTCCATCCAGGGCCAGAGTCTAGCCTGCCTTACTACTTCTGACAAGGAGAGCATTTAGAAGACCTTGTTCACTCAGTGTGAGTGTAAATATGTTAGTAAGTGTGACAACAGGTGTGACTGCCTACAGAATGTTTTATCTATGCACCTATGGGACAGATACAAGTAACTATTACTAGTGTAAGTCATGGAAAAAAGTATGGTGTGTACATAGTTGAAATATTTGGATTGGCTGTGCAGCAGAGGCCTCCGGCATGCCACTAGACATGGAGGGTACCCCTGAGGCCTTGCCCCCTCACCCTGGTCTCCACCTTGCACTCAGAGAGGTTTAACATATAGTGCCAGCCCTTGGCTGAGACAAGAGAGAGCTGGACAGTGCTCCTGTGGCTGAGAGGACTCTCAGGACTGCCTGACACCTAGTCTGAGAGTAGGAAACCCAGACTGGAAGCAAGAAGGAAAGGGGGAAAAGTGTGTGTACATATAGAAACATAGAAATTGTCGGCAGACAAGGACCGCCAGGCCTATACAGTCTACCCGAAAGCCCTACACTAGTTTGTGGCCTCTGACCCTAACTGGTCAATGGCTTTTTACCCCACCTTCCCACCTCTCAGGTACCCTTATGCCTGCCCAAAACCCTCTACTGTGCTTGCTCCCACCACCTCCTGTGGCAGTCTATTCCATGTGTCCACCACCCTCTCTATGAAGAAAAGCATTCTCACATTTCCCCTCAGCCTGCCACCTTCCAGTTTCATACCATGCCCCTCACACTTGTACATCTCTAATATTGGAAGATGTCTTCCCATGCACCTTGTTTATGCCCTTAAGGTACATGAATGTTTCTATCATGTCCCCCCGATCCTCTAACGAGTACATATTAAGGTCCTTTAATATCTCCTCATATGTTTTCTGGTGCAGCCCTGTACCATCTTAGTCGCCCTTCTCTGGACTACCTCCACCCTGTAAATGTCCTTACGAATGTGCAACCTCCAGAATTGCACAGAGTACTCTTAAGTGAGACCTCACTAGCGTTTTGTACAATGGCATCACGACCTCCTGCCTGCTGCTAGTGATATCTCTGTCTATACACCCCAGTATGCCACTGGCCCTCCCTGCAACCTTTGTACTCTGCTTTGACACCTTTAGGTCATCAGAAATGATAACTCCCTGGTTTCTTTCTTTCACGGTGATCATCAGTAACTCCACCCCAATCCTGTAGCTCTCACCAGGATTCCCTTTTCCCAGGTGCATTATTTCGCACTTCTTGGAATTGAACCTCAATTGCCACACCTAAGAACATTTTTCAAGCTTTCCCAGGTCCCTTCTCATCTGTCCTCCCCATTGCAGAGTTTAGTGTCATCTGCAAACAAGCAGCCGTTTCCCTCCAGTCCTACTTCAGTGTCACTAATAAAGACATTAAACAGGATTGGCCCAAGAACTGATCCCTGCTGTACCCCGCTAGTCACCCCCTTCCCCTGATTGGATCCCATTTACCACCACTCACTGCTTCCTGTCCGTTAGCCAGTTCCTAACCCAGTTTACCACCTTATGCCCCATGCCCAGACTACTAATTTTGTTGCGCAGCCTTTTATGTGGGACGGTGTCAAAGGCTTTGCTGAAATCGAGGTAGGTGACGTCTGCCGCCCCCCCCACCCCGATTTGCCTCCCTCATCACTCAGTCAAATAAATCTATCAGACTCGTCTGACACGACTTTCCTGCTGTGAATCCATGTTGCCTTGTATCCTGGTCACTGCTGGATTCCAAGTGTGCCACTATTCTTTCTTTAAGCAGTGCCTACATAATCTAACCACTACTGAGATGAGGTTGACTGACCTATAGTTCCCTGCCTCCTCCCTGCTACCACTTTTGTGTATAGGGACTACATGTGCCCTCCTCCAGTCCTCTGGAACCACTCCTGTGTTGAGTGACTCAGTAAACAATGCTGCCAGAGGCGCCACTATCTCTCTTTGCAGCTCTCTTAATATCCTCAGGTGTATACCATCTGGCCCCATTGCTTTGTCCACTATTATCTATTTAATTATTATGAATTATCTATTTTTATTTTACAACTTGTTTACCCAGTATAATCCAGGTGAGATGTTACATCACTTGTTGCAGTGGGGTCCTGCTTATACCCATTTCCACAGCTGGGTGGACTAGAGCACTGAGAGGTTAAGTGGCTTGCTCAAAGTCGCACAGTGAGTCTCTGGCTTTGGTGGAGTTTGAACCTAGGATCTCCCAGTTCCCCTGTTTGCGCTCTAACCACTAGATCACATCGTGTCTATTCTGTATCAATATAATGAAACCATATCATATTTTTAATTATAAAAATAGGCCATGAATTTATTTATTCATTTGGTAACCGGGTTGGTGCACTGATCTGAAGACCTTTTTTCATGCACAGCCCGGGCCAGAAACTGGCACAAACAACGTAAAATACAGTGAAAGTACCCGCATTCTGATCCAGCCAGGTCTTGGTGATGCTTGCCAGGTCAGATGTTCCAACAAGAGCAGCAGTAACCGCTGCCTTGTTTCTAATCGACCTGGCATTGCATAACACCGCCCAGGTCGGATGAGCAGCTGAGGTTGATCGCGCTACTTGTGCATGTACAGTGGAGCCCTTGGGTATGGGAACCAGGCAGGGCGAACCCCGTTCCTGGACCTGTTTCGCCCCAGGGCATCTTCCTGACCCCACAACCCAAATTCGTCCACCCCGTTCCCCTCCCCTGCTGCACTTGCGACACCCACCCCTCCGATGCCCCCTCTCTATACCCAAGGCATGTCAGTACCTATAAATCTCTCGTGGAAGTTGGGGGCAATCAAAGGGATGGAGGGCTCACAGCCCAGCGGAGGAGTAGTGCCCACCCAATGAAGCCCTTTGCCAACACATCCTGCTGTTACCTAATAATCAGTAGTTACTAAGGTAAATTCTTTATCGAACACTCACACAATCGACCATACACTCACTAATGCAGTCTAAAAAATCTTGTAAATCACCAAATCTACAATTTCCTATCGGAATCATAACCCAGATCTTAAACCCCCAAAATAACACACCACCACCCAAAAACAACAAAGGTACAGCAATTTTATAAGGTATGAAAAATAAATGAAATTACATTGTCCACAGTCAGCAGAGATTTGTCTTTTGAATTGTCCAAGTCTTTACTCCAAATAACTTGAAATGGGAAGGGGGAGCTCACACCTACCCCTCCTCCACAAAATCTGTTCAAAGTGCAATGGCCCTCTCACTGCAACACTATTGCATTAAAAAGTTATCAAACAGTAGGAAAAAAAAGGCATCTTTCCATACGAGTTATATGCACTCCAGTACCAGCCCGTGCAAAACAGTTTTAATAAGAGATTGCCCCAGATCGTCTAACACTAAGGATCTTCCTCCTAGCTGCTCCCGAGAAAATGGATCCTCCGAGATGAAATCAATTTGCCCCTGGCCTCCCTCAAAGCAGATGCCTGAACCTAGAGAAACCTACCCCCACCACTTAAACCACCGGAGCCACACAACCTTAGACAGATGGCCCACGGTGATTCCAGGGAACAAAACTGATGCCCACCTCTGGTTGGCACTCCTAATCCCCACAGGGGAAGTCCCTAGAACTGATACGCACCTCAGGGTCAGCTGTCTAGGCCTACCAGTCCTCCAACGATAACGGCAATCCTTCTTGGTTCAGGCCAGTTCAGCTGCAGCAAAGTACCCACTCACTCATCAGGGCACTCTGAAATCCCAGCCAAATAGTTCCCCAGCCGCTCCTGGCCACCAGACAGCACCTCCCATACCACCCTCCTCCACGATGGCCCAACTCCAACACGATCTCCAGGCAATCCCCGAAGAAACTCCACAGGTCAGTAGATTACTTCATTGCGAAAAGCACGGTCTGATGTGCCAAATATTGCCCGGTACTGAAATAACAACAGTGGCAGGCAGAAGCTCACCTTTGATTTTAAAAGTGGGCAATAAACAATCCTTTAAAAATTCCAGAAGCCGTTGGTCAAAAAAAAAAAAACAGACACACGACCACGGTTTTGCTAAGAAAGGTATGCACGAATCTTGAGTTTAGCGTGGCACAGAAACATTCCCAATTTGAATTTTAATCCAAACCCCCGAAAAACTAAAATGTAGCACCAAACAAATAGAAATAAATTAGAACAAGTAGCTACTGATCACTGTTCTGATGGCTGGCCCAGCATGGCTGCCATCTTAACAGAACAACAACTGAGCAAACCAAGGTATATAGTATATAGGTAAACAGGGTAAGGTTACTCCATCATTCAACAATAGGAATAACAATAGTGGAGGGAGCCAGTTAAGGGACTGGTAAGAGAGCAGTGGTGAGTGAAGAGAGGGGCACGAAGAGCAAGGTGGCATATACAATTGTAGGTAGCATCCAGGCAGTTCAGGTTGGTAATGGAGGTGAGGGAGTACACTGGGCAGCCGTAGGAAGGAATTCTGGAGGCCAGGGGTAAGGGGCAACAGAGTTCTAGGAAAACATAAACTGAAGTTACAAACTCAAATGGGCAGACTAGGTGGGCCAAAGGCCCTTATCTGCCGACGCTGTCTATGTATCTATGTAGTATTCAGTGCGGGAAAGGAGAGCGGAGCACTGGAGGGGGGTAATGGTTGGCTGCAAGGGAGGTGTGGCCATGCTAGTGGCCTGTGGGAAGACGCAGGTTGTGGAGGACAGAAAGTGCATTGTTAATAGGGAATTTAGATTTAGAGGTGGGTTGGGGGGAATGTAGGGAGGATGGGAGGTCATACCATAGTGAGGATCTGGCTGCGGAGAAGGCTCTTAGGCCATCCTCATAGTTATGTTAGGACATTCTAGCTGAAGGTGGGAAGACTGACGTAGATTGCAGCAGTAGGTTGTGGGCCGGATAAGAAGGGATTGTGCAAGGTATCAGCAACAGTCCAGGCCAGCAGATAGGAGCACTGCGCTTGTGGAGGGAACCAGTTAAGGGACTGATAAGAGAGCAGTGGTCAGTGAAGAGAGGGGCACGAAGAGCAAGGTGGCATATACAATTGTAGGTAGCATCCAGGCAGTTCAGGTTGGTAATGGAGGTGAGGGAGTACACTGGGCAGCCGTAGTCAAGGAGGGGGAGTAGGTTGCCACAGGCGATAGCAAGGCAGGATTCCAGCGAGAAGTGGTTGATGAGGGATGACAGAGCCCGGTCTTCTGGTTGATGCGCCTGATCAGTGAGTCAGTGTAGGTTAGGGGTGGGTCCAGGATTACCCCCAGATACTTGAAGGCAGGAACAGTGTCAAGGGGAGATCCATCTGTGGATTTTTACAGTGAGAAGGCTGCCGTTGTGGGCGAGGGTGGAGAGTTTCGGTTTGGAACTGAAAAGCATGGCCTTTGTTTTGTCAGCATTGACCAACAGTTTGTTGGTGGAGAACCAACAGCGTGCCTTGCAGAAATCATTGGTAAGAGTGGCAGATAGTGAGGATGGGTCACTTTGGCGTATAGTATTAAGTTGTCGGTGTAGAGGAGTGATTTACAGGAAAGGTCCTCCGACAGGAAAGAGTTAGTGAAAAGGGAAAAGAGGAGGGGGCCAAGGACAGATCCGTGGGGGACACCCACAGAGACAGCAAGAGGGGGTAGGTAGCACCATCAAGGCAGACCATCTGTGTTCTACCAGAGAGGTAGTTAGTGAGCCAGGCAGTGGAGGGAGGGGAGAAACCATGAGCGTAGAGTTTTGCTATCATGATGTTGTAATTTACAAGGTCAAATGCCTTGGACAGATCTACAGACACTGCACCAGTTAGCTTCCCTTCATCCATATTGCTCAGCACATAGTCGATAAAGAGGGCAAGGGTCGTGGTAGTGCTACACCCCTTCTGGAAACCATGTTGCTGAAGGCAAAGGAGATTATATTTGGAGATGTGCTCTGTAATTTGGTAGTTTATTGCCTTCTCTAGGAGCTTACCATGATGGGGCAGAATGGAGATGGGACGGTAGTAGTCCATAAGACTAGAGTTGCCTGATGTATGAATGGGGGCAATTTTGGCCTGCTTCCAAACAGAGGGCACAGAGACTGTAGTAAGGGAGAGGTTAAAGATGAAGGTGAGTAGATAGGCAATGTCCTGGGCCACTAGTTTTAAGAAGTGGGTGGATAGGCCATGACTACCAGCACTCCCTCAAGATGGTAGGCTGAGGAGGAGCTTAAGTGTCCCAGGAGGAGAAATGGTCTTAAAATAAAAAGGGGAACTAGTAGGAGGGGAAGGTGGTAGGGTGGGGTGGGGACTAATCCAGGTAGCTGCTAAGGTTTGAGAAATGTGCATTTGTAATGTCAGTAGAGTCAGTGAGGGAGCCCCGTTGTGTGTTTAGGGGGAAGATGACTGCTTGGTGGGGGAGAGCAAAGCATTAATAGAGGACTAGAAAAGCCTGGGGTTGCCTAGGTGACTGGATTGAAGTGATTGGAAGTAGGCCGACTTCCTAGAGTGTATATGGCACTTGCAGAGATTTCGTTGTTGACGGTAACCATTCCAAAAGGTAGGGGTAGGGCAGCTTTATAGTCGGCCCACTTTGAGTCACGCTGCTTTGTAAGCTCGAGGAGGTCCGATGTAAGCCAATGAGTGCCACCCCCACGGACTCTGTGAGAAGTGAGTGGGGAATGCTTGTCTTGGATGTGAGTCAGGGCTGAGACAATGATGTCTAGTGCAAGGTCATCGTTAGTGGCACCATAGAAGGAAGTCCAGCTAAGGGCTCTGAGGTCATCCTGAAGCCAGAATGGGTAAGAATTAGAGAAACTGGGAATAGGTAGGTAGGTTGGGGTGGGGGGGGTTGGTATGCTAGACACAGTAGCTGGAGGAAGCACCAAGTTTGGTTGACAGCGACAATGCCAACCTCCCCCACAGCGCTGGCACAATAACAGCGCAGGTATTGTGCAGCCTGTTTCAAGGGTGTTTTCTGCAGGGGGCTCTGCCCCCCGCATCCCCTGGACTTTAGGAATCCAACTCCAGGTCAGAGTTGGTCCAGGAGGGGGCAGAACACTGGGGAAAGGCAAAACATGGAAAAAGGATCATTACCGCAAATGTCGCCATAGTGGTCTTTATTCCTGTTTCGCCATCGGGGTGTCAACGAAAAGGGGTGCATCGGTAGCTGGAGGAGTGGTCACTAGTGGCATCAGACAGTGTGCTGGCATGGGCAGCATTGTCTGCTAGAGTCCTAAGGATCCAGTCCAGGGTAGTGTTTGTGTTGGACCGATTGTTGAGGCGTGTATGGGAGGTAATTAGCTGAGTGAGATTGTGTTGCTGTATGATGGCGCTGCAGTCAGTGGGGGGGTTTGTGTCCCAGTCAGTGTTGAAATCCCGTACATGAATGGAGTTTCTTGCGGGGAAAAGAGGTGCAAGGAGGTTCAGGAGGGCTGCAAGCCCAGAGACACCAGCTTTCGGTGGGTTATAGCAGCACCTAACAAGCAGCTTCTTATTGGTGGCAACTGTTAGTTCAGCTGCAAGTCACTCAGAAGGGAGGTCACTGGAGGACTGGCCAAGGAGTGTGGCAGTGTAGTAGTTACGGCAGTACAGAAGTACACCACCACCATGGTGTGAGGTAGAGTGATCATGACGGAGGAAAGTGTAACCTGGTAGGGAGCAGTTTTGGTCATGGGTGGAGCCTTTTAGCCAGGTCTCTGAGATGCCCAGTATATCACTTGTACAGAGAGACCCAGGCCTCCACCGCAGCTATTTTAGGAAGAAGAAAGCTCTTCTCGTTCAAATGTGCAATTTTTAGACTCTGCTTAATATCCCATAAAGGATGACTATGGGATAGAGTGGTTAAGGGGGGTGTAGGAGCGGGGCCAGGGTTACTGTCTGTGTCCCCAGAGAGAAGGAGGTGAGCGGCATGGAAGTTTATTTACTTGCTTTTGGTAACCAGGTAAGTGCACTAGACAAAAAATTGCCACATTCAGGCCTAGTTGGTATCGGAGCTGGGCAGAGGGTTGGCCAGGCATGCTTGAGAGCAGTTTGTTCCAAGGCTAGGACCAATGCATCAAAATCAAAGGCTAAACAGAAACCAAGGAGTAAACGGAGAGAGAGACAGACCAATAGCAGTAGTGGAGGACATCGTGGAGGGTGTGTGTGTGTGTGTGTGTGTGTGTGTGGAGGAGGTGGGGAAATAAATACTGTTGGGGTATAGGGAGGTTTAGGGGTATGGGATTGGGAGTGGACTACAAGTGCTGTTGGGGGTATAGGGAGGTTTGTAGGGGCATGGAAACTGTTCACAATTAAGTATAATAGCCCGTTTTCACCTTTTCCCAGATTGCAAAACCTTAAAATCCACAACAGATGTTCCTATTGTCATCTTGTTTACAATTGATCTCAGTAGCCCAGATTGCAAAACCTTAAAGGGGACAGGAAATGTGGGTTAATTGGCAGCAGTTAGTAATGTTTCTAGTAAGAGAAGTCATAAACCTGCCTCCAAAAGAGACATATTTAACTGTACTGTAATAAACACTAATGTGAAAAACTGTGTTTTCAGTTGTTTTCTTTTTAAGGGCAACATTCTGCACAGTTCTCTTCGTGGACCCAATAATTTGGAGTGTTTACTATGGTCACGGTTTAAGTACAGAATGCTAAATGTGAGCGGTTGACTGAGTTCTTTAAAGAGCTCAAACTGTGACATTGTTAAAACTCCAGATCACTGGTTCCATGAAGAGAACTGCAACAGAATGCTGCCCATAAAATCAAAACAATGCAAAATACTGTTTCTCACATCACTTTTTGTTCAAGTACAGTTACATATGGATCTTTCAGGCTGATGGATATTATTTCTGTAAGTAGTAACATTATAAACAGCTGCATATTAGAACGCATTTCCTGTCCTCTTCAACAGAACCTTTAACAATGTTCCTTATTGTCCCTTGTTTATAGTCGATCCTAATAGCCCATTTACACCATCTCCCAGATTGCAAAATATTTAACAACGCTTCCCCATTTCACATTTCAATTGCTTTTGTCTACATGACAGTGATCCCCCTCCAAGAAGAACTTCGAAGAAGCATATATCAGACAGGCTTCAACATATAGTAGAACACAAGCATATCGTAGAACACAAGCATATCACACAACCCAAAGCTCCTCCTCCCCCCAGTAGACCAATGAAAAAAGACCAGCTCTAAGCAGTGTGCTTGCCTTTCTCACCCACAGAGCATTTAATAAATGGTGGAGGCGGGGCCAAAAACTTACACAGAAGGGAAGTACAAAGGATCTCCGGATCATTAAAGCCTTGATATATACACATGTTAATGTTCTTACTTTTTAAGTCCCTTTACAGACACAAATCCCATCCAAATTAGTAGCCGGGTGGAGCAGAACAACTTGCTGAAAAAAATCCCCACAAACCCATGATGTTCATTCTCCTAGAACAGCAGTTGGCAGCTTGCCAGAAGATTGCTCAAATTAAAGTCTCTAGGGACAGTTAAGATTTAGCACCTGGAATGCACCGTTCCCATTGACTGTTGCCAGAAATCAAATAAAAACTTACACAGAAGAGAAGCAGATAGGGTCTCTGGTCCAGGAAAGCCTTGATATACACAGGTTAATGTTAATATTCTGTAACCTCATTGGTCGAAACATGTCACATGGCCACTGATTATTCCCTGACAACAACAACATGTGTTACCTGAATTGTGTATTTATTGTTTAATAAATGACAGCCCATTTTTATAATGGAATAACATACTCAGTGGTGTCCAGTCATAAGGGAGTAATGAACTTCAGTGGTTGTGGCATTGGGCTACACCTCATGCATAGCAACTACCAGAGGTCAGAGGCATGCATAAAATAAGCAGTAAGCCACAGCAGAGTGTGGATTACTGTTCTTGAACTGCATGCCCAGGTGCATTATGAGGCACAAGGCGCTTGCGCCAAGTTCCTTCAGCCACCTAATAATGGGTTTTGAGAATAGTAGCTCACACCCCGAAGTGGCTTGTTGTGCTTATAAAATGGGTCCACTGTAAGAAAGTTTTAAGAAAGGTGCAAAGCAGTGTGATAACTATTCCTGAACTGCACAGTTTGAAGTTTCCCCATCAATCAGGAAACAGGATTTTCCCTATCCATTTTTTAGTCCCCATAACCCCACACACTGTCATGTGTTATCCTTTACAGGAATGCTTGGAGTCTGGGTACATTATGTTGATAAACTTGCAGTGTATTAATGCACTCTAATTGCACTTTTACTGTATCAATATAATGCATTTCCACTATAGTGACAGAAGGAAGTATTTTCAGTATTCTGGGACACAGTAGTTCCCTTATAGTTAAGGCTACAAATGCATTTCTAGCTTAAACCCCTATTTTTGCACCATAATAACATGCCCATTTTTGGATAGAATAGCCTGAAGTTTGGCATTCACGTTGTGAGGTCCTTGATCCTTAGATCCTGAAATTTTGGTAACAATCAGATCAGCGATGTGCAAGTTCTAGAAGGTTGTAAATACATAAAAATTGCCAAATGAAGACTTTTTTTTTCTCAACTGTAGATCAGAAAAGGCTGACTTTTGCAGAATCCCAAAAACGCATTAACAAAATGACACTTATGGATCCATAAGGTGGGGTGGTGATATATACACCCTGAATATTTGGGGTCAGTTGGACCTCAAATGGACAGCTGTGACCGAAAGTAAAAACAAAACGAAAACAAAAAAAAAAACAACACAGGAAGTAGACAATCTTCCAAGAATCAGTTTTCTGTATAGAGTACCACTAATGGGTCTGAGCCAGAGGCACTCGAACCTCATGGGAGCAAATACACTAGAGTTTGTTATTTTCATGTTAGTTTAGTTTAGCACAAACACACTACAGTTTTCTCTTAGCCCTGTGTCTAGCAAATGGTTGACAACCATGGAAGAAGGTAGGAAGCCTGAAAATACAAGTTGCTCCAGCAATGAGGCAGTAAGAAAAGGCACCAGTCAAGGTCATCCTCTGGACATTCTGCTGTGAAACACTGAACTCCCATGGACCCAAGTACCCCACCCATTGTCTCTGACAACACCTGGGTCTGTGGGTTCAAGGTCTCTGTCCCGGAGCCCCTCTCTATCCAATATAGGGGACTTCAGTGGGCAGTATGGCCATTAGGTGACTCTCATGGAGTGGTGGGTACAGCGAATAAGTGCAGCGATGCCATTGCTGGTGCTGGTTCCTGACCCTTCAGCATCAGTTAAGCCAGCACCGTCTTCATTGCTGCCGGACTTTGGCGCACAACTGACATCAACTCCAGGCTCTGGGCTGGAGCTGTTGTCCATGTCTCTGGCACCTACTCTGCCTGTTGTGTCACCTCCGACCCCTTAAGGGATGGGGGAAGCCACGGTGCTGGTGCTGTTTTTTGGGGGGCCACCAGGACTGTTGGTGCCTGCCTGCCTGCCTCAGTACCAGTGCCAGCCCTGCCATTGTGACATACGAGCCTTTGGTGCCCGGGTTGGTTACATCCCAGGGCCGACATCGGTCCCACTGATGGTGCCATTCTAAGACTCTGTCTTGGTCCAGTGTTACCTGTGTTGCCGAGGCTGTGGCTCCCACCATCGCCCATTATGGTCCTCTTCTGCCTTCCGGGAATAGGAGGTTAGTTGGATCCCGGACCTTATCATCACCTGTGGGGAGCATAAGGACTTGTGCTGCGATCCAGAGAACCTGGAACTGGTTCCTGTTACTGTAGTTCAGGAGGGTCTCTCCTTTCAGGCTGTGCTCAAAAACATGCAGACTGCCTTAAATTTTGAACCAGCAGCCATAGACCAGGCTATGTGCCTCCAACTGGAGTTTCTAGATGTGCCTAATGTCTTGGTCTCTCTAGATCTTTATTGAGGAGATCTCCTCCAGTTTGAAACTGTAAGCCATCAGTGTCAGGACTACACAGAAACATTTTGCTAGCTGGGGGCCACCCACAGTGACATGCAGTGTTGACGCTTATATAACTTGGGCGGCCCCAGCACTTCTCAGTTCTTTCTCCTGCCGTTGATCATCCTCGTTGAACCTGCTCAAGTGAAGCAACATTGAAATTGCCTGTTGATGTTTGTCATTTTCTTTCTTTTAAGTATTGTCAGTTACACCATCATTGTCTTGTTATACCACAAAGGGCCTTTTTCCATTTTTGTGTTTGTAGCTACAAAATCTTCGAGGACAACATTCAAACTATCTTTGTTTGCTGTTTAGGCCTGTCTCACAGTGTAAGTGCCTGTGAGAGTTTCAACCAGGCTACAAGGCGATGCTGTCAGAAGGCCTTGGAAGCCATCCTTGCTCAATAAGCACTGAAAGCCATGGAAAAGTATACAGGTTCCAGAGCTGTTTCTCCCTTGCCATTGACTGAGAAACAATCATCAAAGTCAAAAGACAAGGACAGTGCACAGTTGTCATGGGGCTTCTTGTCGTCTGGCCATAAACATAATGAAAAGTCTGCTTTGCTGGCAAGGTCCTGGTCGCTGCTGAGGAAATCAGGTACATCCTTGTCAATGCCTGCTTAGGCGGCATGGATGAAAACCCCGACCATTATTGAGACACCAAGGTCAAGGCTTGGCTCAGGTGCTGCTGTACCTAATATGGATGGTGCGTCGCTGCTATCGACAGGCTCTAGCTTTTTGTTAGAGGTAGTCCCCACCCTTATCCGGGCGCTGTTAATTCCTAGGCTGTATTGGCATAGTTGTCTGACGTGTCACGACACCTGCTACCGTCGTTGCCGCAGACTGTTGATGTACCATCATGGACCTACCTGTTTCAGGGCTCTCATCAACATCTTCTAGCATGCCACAGATTCCTCCTCCTCACCCACCACCTGTGTCACTGATTCCTTCTGTGGCTCCTGTTGTTATTTTGTGATGTCGATGACAAGGTTGAATATAATCCTGACCTCATGGATTTTGAGGGGGATTTGGAAGAGCAGGTGAGTGGCAGTTTGAAGAAGGGAGTCTACCCTCCAGCTCCAACCTCTCATCTTGCAGTGAGGATTCGGTAGTTTTCCCACCCAGATGTCCCCTGAGGATTCCTCTTTCTGAGCCATGCTGCAGCAGATGCAGTCTGCCATGGGCTTTGCTGTTGAAGAGGAAGACTCCACTAGAAGGAATTGTATGGAATTTTTGGAGGTTTCTTGCACACCTTCTATTATAATCACTCCTGTATATCCTGACTTAGAGGATGCTACCTTTGCTGCTTGACATAAACCTAATACCCTGCCTGCAGTTCCCAGAAAGGCTGATAAAAAGTACCCTGCTCTGTCTGCTAGCCTTACTATGCTACCCAGTCTTAAACTGACTCTGTAGTCATTATGGGTGCTCATGATCACTCTAAAGCCCCTAGGCACATGAGTACTTTGCCTCCTGATAAAGAGTCTAGGAGTCTGGATGTAATGAGCAGATGTACTTATGCTTCTGTATCCTTGGGCCTTAGGACTGCAGATTACCAGACCCACGTGATAAAATGGCAGACTAGCCTCTAGAAGGCTGCTCGTACTGCAGCCCAAGCTTTACCTGATGGCTCTTCCAAGACTGATTTGCTTAAAACCTTGTCAGCTGATGCTGAAGCAGGTAAGCATTTACTATGTTTAGCTTATGATGTGCCTGAAGTCTCTTCCAGGGCTGTGGCCCCTGGTATTTGTATTAGGTGTTACTGTTCGCTCAGAGTAGCTGGTTTTGCCACTGATGTGCATTATGCAGTTTTGAATGCTCCTTTTAAAGCATCCAAACTGTTTGGCTATGATGTGGAAGAAGCACTTTGTGGCCTTCAGTTCTCTAAAATGACTTTGAATGAGGTCTGTTACTGTTAAGTGCCTTTACCACACACCCATTAGAGGGTATGGGATGGGTTCTGTTCATCAGCCTGCTGCCAGAGTTAACCATGTGTACCGCTAGCAAAGCCATGGCAGAGGTGGTGGTCCCCTCCCCCCAGGGCCCATGCCAAGGCACCCAAAGGAATTGGTTATGGTGATCCTGCCACCTCCATTTCTGCCTGACTCTTCCCTCTTTCAACCCCTCTCTGCTATTGCCTTCAGGGGTGGTTGTTGGCGCCAAGATGTTCCTGCATTTAAAGCATTGGTGGTGGCTTATCACAAACAAATGGGTTCTGGAGATAATTGCACCGGGGCACCCCTCCAGATCATCCCCCGCTTCCTTTTATTCTCCAGGCCATTTGTCCTTTCTGAAGGAGGAAGTCTAGACCCTGTTTCAAAAGCATGGTATTGAACTGGTTCCTTCACAAGACAGAAGCAAGGGGTTCTACTCCAGATACTTCCTTGTCCCAAAATGGACAGGAGATCTACATCCTGAGCTGGATATCAGAGACTTCAATCTGTACATCAAATACAAAAATGTTTGAATAGTGTCTCTGCCGGCCTTGATTCCCCTATTTCAAGCAGGTAACTGGCTTTGTTCCCTGGACATGAAGGATGCATACCATCACATTAGAATCAGAAAGTGTCACAGGCAGTACCTCTGCTTTATGCTGGAGGGCAGGCCCTATCATTTCAGTGTGTTACCCTTTGGCTTGTCCTCTGCACCATGGTTCTTTATGAAATGATTAGCAATGGTTGCAGGAGCCCTTCACAGGGAAGGGTTTTATGTCTCCCCTTATCTGGACAATTGGCTCCTGAAGGCCAGTTCCAGGGAAGCTGTCCTTCATACCCTCTTCTGAACCCAGCAGCTGTTCGAGGAACTGGGGATCATAGTGAATGTGCTAAAGTCTGTATTTATTCCATGCCAACATCTACAACACACAGGGGCAGTGTTGGACATGGAGAAGGGATGTGTCTTCCTGCCCCAGGCCAGGGCAGACACCATGATTGCCCAGACACACTTGGTGTACAGGAGTCACTGCGTCTCTGCCAGATCAATTTTATGGCTCCTGGGGCCTGATGGCGGCCGCCATAGTGAAAGTACCATTTCTTGGCTTCATATGCAAATCCTCCAGTGAACATTCAGGGTTGAGTGAGATCAGCTGATGGATGAGTTGGCACAAATGGTTCTCATCACGTCCCATCTTCCCACAGCATTACTATGGTGGATGGACCACAACAATTTTCTCAAGGGCTTCCCATTCCTTATACCAGCTCCTGTACAGATCCTCACCACAGATACCTTGGGCTCTTGTTCGGGTGCACTACTCGGCCCATTCCAGACACAAGGGTCATGGAACAAGGTTGAGGCTGATCTACACAGAAATGTCTTAGAGATGCGAGCTGTTCTATACAGCCTTCAGGCTTTTCAGAACCGTCTGTGCCCTGGTCCACTGTTATTACAGATGGACAATGTCTATGTCATGCACTACATAAACAAACATGGGGGCACTCATTCTTAAGTCAGTGTGCTGAGAAGCATTTGGTGCTGGGCACTCTCACACAGCCATCGGCAGTCAGCTGTATTTCTTACAGGTCTCCAAAATGTCTTGGCAGAGAGTCTCGGCAGGTCTCAGTCCCTGGTTCATGAATGGGAACTGTTGACCTCCATGGTAAATGAGCGCTTCGCAAGATGGGGTAGTCCAGAGTTGGACCTTTTTGCGTCCCCACCCAGTGCAAAACTGCTGCGTTTCTGCTCCTTCCAGGGCCTGATGTTTGCAAGATGTGTTGTCCCTCTCTTGGAAAGGGAAATTCCTATACGCATTCCCCCCCTCCAATTCCTTTAATACAGAGGATACTATTCAGGCTATGGGTGGAGAGTGCCACTGTCATCTCCACTGCTCCCTTATGGCCTTGCTAGGTATGGTTTAAACTCCTACAGCATCTGGCAGGGTAGCATCCTGTTCCTCTGCCTCTGTGTTGAGGTCTGCTGTCATAGGGCAGGGGGTTGCAGTCCCTACTCCTGTATGCATGCTTCTGAAAACATGGCCATTGCACACTTTGGGGTGTTCCCTAAGGTCGCTGATGTCCTGCTTGCAGCTAGGAAGCCATCTACCAGGCATACTTATTCCTTGAAGTGGAAGCGATTCACTTTGTGGTCTGCTTCCCGGAATATGGACCCTTTTACATGTCCTGTGAATTCTGTTCTGGAACACTTGCTTTCCCTGTCTGAATCTGGCTTGTAGTATTCCTCTGTTAAGGTGCATTTGGCCGCTGTATCAGCTTTCCTTGCCCCCTACTGGTGACTGTCCGGTTACCCAACTAGAGGTGTCCTGTAATTTTTTGAGAGGTAGCCTACATGTGAAACTTCCGATCTATAATCTAGTCTCACCTTGGGATTTGAATTTCATACTTGAGAAATTGACGTTGGCACCTTTTGAGCTTCTTTCAACTTGTGGCTTATGTTTCCTGTCATGGAAAACATTATTTTTAGTTGCTATGATTATGGCTCAAAATATTTCTGAGCTTGAAACTTTGATGTATGGGCTTCTTTATTTGATTTTCCACAAAGTCTGAATCTCTTTGCGTACAAATTCTAAGTTTCTACTGGAGGTGGTATCTGAATTCACACTGAACCAGACAATATACCTTCCTGTTTACTATCCTCAACATGCTAACCAGGGTGAGGCATTGCTCCATACTCTTGATGTACATAGAACAATGATATACTATGTTGCTTGCACTAAAGACTGCAGAAAGTCTTTTCAGCGTTTTGTTTTTTCACCCCTGGGAAAGGGCATGCTCTAGTGTCCAAACAATGCCTGTCCAAATGACTGGCTTTAATTGTATTATGTTTTGTTACAGGAAGTACGGTAAGAAACATCCTGCTACTGTTTGCAGTCACTCCACAAGGGATATGGTGACCATTGTTGCTTGTTTCAGAAATATACCTGCTGCTGACATATGTGCTGCTGCCACACGGAGCACTACACACTTTCACTGAACATTACAGTCTGGACATCTTCTCTCATAGACATTCTGGCTTTGGGCTTGCTGTATATTGCAAGGCCTTCTGTCCTGATCACTTTTCAGACTGTTCCATCCACGCATGCTGCTTTGTACTGCCTGGATATCATTCTAGGGTATGGTCTAATAGAGGAGATCTCCTCAATGAAGATAGAACAGTTATGTAAGAACTTGACATAACAGTAGATCTTTGAGAAACTCTCCTCCATTAGGCCATGCCATACCCTTCCTCCTTTGCCCTGTCTTCTGAGGATTATAGTAGAGATTGTGCCTTGAGCCTTATTCCATGCATCCTATTTCCAGTACCATACCTCTCCTTGTTTGCCTGGTACCGGTTTGATGATCTGGTTCCTCACTGTAAGAGGCCCTTCGAGACTAATCTCTGGTGGGGAACTGAGGAGTGTTGAGACCACCCATGTCATTTACGTATCGACACTGCACATCATTGTAGGTGACCGCCAGCTAGCCAAATGTTTCTGTGTGATCTCAACATTGACAACTTACAGTTCCAAAGGTGTGGCTTAATGGAGGAGATTCTCTCGAAGACCTATTGTTATAGTATGTTCTTAAATAACTGTTCTTTCCTGTCATCCAGCTGGCCCTAGAGACTTTATTTGAGGCAGCCTGGGAGAGGCCTGTTACTGTGGCAGCTATCCCCCAAACAGGCAGACAGAAAGTATGCGGTACCTAAATTTAAGCCCACATATTTCACTCGGCCAGTAGCAGATGCCGTTGTCATTTTGGCTGAAAATAATGAAGCCATAGTGCCCAAGGAGGTCACCGTGTATTCCACTAACAAGGAGCACGCAGTGTAGATACTATGGGAAAGCGAGTCTGTGCTTTGGATACCCTTGGCCTGTGAATAGCTAGTTACCATTGCCACTTCTCCAAGTACGAGTTTGCCCTCTGGTACAAGCTAAAAATCTCTGTCAGAGGCTCTGACAGATACAGAGATGAAACATGACATGCTGCTTGCTGTTAAACAGGATATTAATCTAACAGCCACCAGCTTAAAGCCTTTATGGATGCCTTTAAAGAGCCTGTGTACTGCCTAAAACTAATATTAGATTTTAAAAGCAGCCATCTATTACCTTTTATATCTGAGGTACTTTTTCTTTTCCCCTTGTTTAATTAGAAGATTGTTTACCTGATGTTAATACATGTGATATGTGGAACAGCTCTTAGCCTGGCAGTAGTCCTACATGTATCTTGCTATACTGCCCCACACTACATCATCAAGATTGTGACCTCACTGACTGTGACATCACTGCTACTTGGGATCAGCGAGCGAGTGAGTGAGTGACTGCCATGTCATTCACCTGTGATGTCACTGTCAGTGAGATCATAATGCTGATGATGTAGTGTTGGCCAGTAGAGCTAGATATGTCAGCTGCCAGGCTAAGAGCTGTTCCTCACGTCCAGCACAATATTATCACATAGAATACTTTCTGATGAGTAAAAGGAAAAAAAAATACTTCATACATAAAAAGTTACAACTCACTACTACTTAAAATTTGTATTATTTTCCTGTCTGCCTGTTTTGGCTCCATAAGCTCTTTAATGCAGCATATTCTGCAGCTGCAGGTATTTGCATCATACAGCATTCCTGGATTCACCATGGACATCCAACAGAATATCATGAATGTGCCTCTTGATGGCGCCTGTTTGGACAGCAGGTAGAGCAGCTTCTTAAAGAGTCTAATAAAACAAGAACGACTTTTAAGATTTCCAGGTCGGCTCTCTACAACCCACAGAGGGGCAGAGAACACGGCTCTTTCCATAACAAGCAATCCTTTCGTGGCAAGGGCAGGGGAGGCCACACAACAAACCTCAGTCTCCCAGGCCCCCCAAAAAAGCACAGCTGAAAGCACAGGCACCAGAAGAGCTCAGTGCCACCATCTGAAACACTGACCTCAGTTCCGCTTCAGCTGCCCAAGGCGTACCATTCCTTCCCAGTAGGGGATGCCTCACGTGGTTTTACTGTCAGTGGGAACCCATTTCAATGGACAGATGAATTTTAAGGATCATCTGAGATTGCTGGAAACAAAACCCCTGCCCCATGGACAGTCCCATGAGACCATTCCTCTTGTCAGCTTACATGTCAGAGCTTCTAGTGCAAGAGATTGTGGGCCTTCTGAGAAACAGGGCAGTGGAAATAGTGCCAGAGTCAGAACAAAACACAGGGGTCTACTCCCATCACTTCCTGGTACCAAAGAAGTTAGAGTGCTTGCGCTCTATCATCAATCTCAGAAAACCGAACAAATACATGGATTAAGAAAAATTGAAAATCATTTCTCTGGATCATTGGTGCATTACCTGAAGCATCAGGATTGGCTACCATCTCTGGGTACAGTGTGCAAGATGCATAATAGCACATACATTTGCACCTGAACTACCACAGGTACCTCTGTTTCTGCGTGGGAGGGACAACACTACTAGTTTAGCAGAGTCCTACCCTTTAGGCTTTCCTTGGTGCTGTGAGAATTAAAATGTTTTGCAGTATTCACAGCGCACCTCAGAAAGCTAGGACTACAAGTCGTCCTGTAGCTTGATGACTGCTGATCTCAAGCTCATCCAGCCAGTAGACAGAGCAGGCAGTTACCACTGCTTTTCCATTTCTGATATCCATGGGAGTCCTGCTGAACCCTGCCAATTCTCTGCTGTTGCCTCCCAGGTACTTCTGTTCATAGGAGCTGTTCTGGACATGACCTGGGCTTGGCCCTTCCTTCCAGGCAACATGAGTACGAGCAGCATTGCTGATCGCATGCTTCTTTGTGGCATGTAAAATTTTGCCAGCTCACTCCATGCAACACATGCTTGGACTCGTGGCAGCCTTGGTGTTCACAGTCCCCCAGACAAGGCTGCACATGAGGACAACTAAGTGGATGCTTAGTACCCAGTGGTCTCAGGCATTATACCCTCAAAACTACCCCATTCAGGTGACCAGACCTCTTGTAAGGTCTTGAATGTGGTCAGTGAAAGAGAACATCCTCCGGGGTTTCCCTGTCTCCCCACCAAAACTACCCCATTCAGGTGACCAAACTTCTTGTAAGGTCTTGGGTGTGGTCAGTGAAAGAGAATGTCCTCCGGGGTTTCCCCATCTCCCCACTGTAGACAGAGGTGACCCTTACCATGGATGCCTCCCTGCTGTGGTTGGGAGTCCATTGCCAAGGTCTGCAGACACAAGTGGTTGGGACTCTTCAGAAACACATGTCCACATACATGTGCTAGAGATACAAGCAGTTCTTTATGGCCTGAAAGTCCTAGTGTACTTGATCAGCCAAAAGACATCCTTCCTCCAGATAGACAACAAGTCTGTGTTAGTTGCTGAGCAGGTTGCACACTCGACTCTGAAAGATCAGAAAGTTATGGGTTCTAGACCCACACTGGGAACTTGGGATAATCCCAGAACTGACAGTGTAGTGCAGTATTGGGGGGGGCTGCACTCCTGATGTGCCGTCTTCAAAACGAAATGTTAAACCAAGGACCCTTGTACCTGTTCTGTTGGTTGTTCAGGTGGACGTTAAAGATCCCATGGCATTTCTCGAAAAGAGTAGGGACATTTTTCATTCAAGAAATACATCACAACACATGAAACAAATAAACATAAATATACAATGCTTCCAACATATGTACAATAATTAGTGAACAAAACAAACTTGTGCAATAAGATTTCAATAAATGTAAGGAAAAAAACAACCTTTGATGGTGGATGAGGGGAGGAAAAAAGGGAAATATCTAAATTCCTATGTACAACTATATACATGAAGAAAGCATTCAATAATGATCCTAATCTATTATACTCAGACTGGAATTTATTTAAATTTTACCAAAGGTAAATCCCCTCCACCATCTTGCTACTTTTCCTGAAGAGTGAAGATTCTTATCTTTCATATGTACAGAACACATAGCTTTTTTGACCAGTATGCATAATGTTTCATAAGGCATTGTTTTCTTATACAAAACCCATTGGCTGAGTTTATTAAAGCCCAGTATGATTTGGATTTCTCAAGAAATGGAGAGTCTCCAACTCTCTCTTATAAAGAACTTTTGTTAGAAAGTGTGAACGAACTGGGTTAAACGCATAGAGGGAAAGCACTTTAATGTTGGCTTAAATGTTTATGGTTTGATATATAAACGTAAAATGATATATTATAGCATGAGCTGAATTGCAGGGTGTTTGGCTTTCTTCTTTTTTTCCTTTTTTTCTGGAAATATTTAATATGAAGATTCACAGCATAAAGTTAAATTGTGGCCTAAATATAGATGATTATGGTGCAGATTGTTGCAAACGAATTTAAACTTTCTGTTGTAAAAATCCTATTATTGCCCTCTTGTTGAACTGGACTAGTGTTTATCCTGTATACATAAATGTTGCATGTATGTTGTTTAAAAAATAAATAAATATATGATAAAAAAAACAAAATCCATTGGCATCTAGCTTGCCAAATGTAAAATTTTAAACAACAAAGAAAAACCATTAATGTTCCTTCATCATATCTTTTTAGGTTAAGTGGAATTAAACCTATAATAAAAAACTCATAATTCATATTTAATATCCTTGGCAATTTTCACTTTTCTTTTAAATATAGCCAAAGGTAGGAACAATCAAAGAAAAAGTGTGTCATGGATTCCTCAACTGTTTAAAAAGCACTGTAGGGGCAATTGTGCTCTTCCTGGGCCTTGTGCTTATTATTACCCCGTAAGTTTAGTCTCCCATACACTGTGAGCCATAATATTTCCCACATATGAAAAGGTGTGCTAGGGTTATTAAGTTGGTGTAAGATGTGTTTATTTCAGTGGGACAGTTTTTAAAATCGGGACCATCCGGGTATATCTGGGAGAAAATAAAAGTGTAGAGGTGAGACCCCGATTTGCTACAAATCTGAGAGGTAGTTATCCCCCATTTGTGTAATTTGGCTGCTGCTGGTCTAAAGAAACCAGGAGTACTTAGTTTGGTAGTTAGTTTTGGAGGAGATGTTACCCACTGTGACATGAAAGGACCAAGGGTGATTAATATCCATTTGGCCCATAAGGGATCTGGGCCTTGACATCCAGCTTTAATATTTAAGGAGATAAATAGTGTATTAAAAAAGGTTACAGGGTCAGTCATCCCCAGGCCACCCATTCTTTGGGGGAGGTAAGTAAACCATATTTTAACAGGCTTCAACCTATTACCCCATAACATTTGAAAAAAAGAACCATCTAACTGGTGTCCTGGACAGATATCCCCCCACTCACTAAAATACCACCAGCTGCTTAATCTGCTTCAGTATGTCAGTTTGCATCTGTATCGCCCTCCTCCTTCTGGGACGAGGGTAAAAAGTAGGCAGAATTGCGTAGCTCTCTATTCCTTGTCAACAAAAACTAACAAAAAACTGTCATATGAAGTAGTAACAAGTAGCAGTATAGATACAGTCAAAATAAATTTAGACAACTAAATTAGAGGTAATATAATCCATTGAAAAATGGCGAGTCACACTGGCGCAAGCTATTGACTTGTAATACACCTATGAAACCTATGTATTATGTCAACAGACAAGGGCGGATCGTACTCTTACCCTCTATGCATGGAGGCAATGAGAATGTGGGAAAGGTTCCTGGAACGGGTGATCCTGCTTCCAAGTAACCTATCTGCCGGGAGTTCAAAACACTCTGGCAGGCGAACTACATCAAACAACAGCAGATGTCGTGAGATTGCTATTCGACAAGTGGTGCACCCCACATATGGAACTCTTTACATCCCCACTCAACATTAAACTGCCTTGATTCTGCTCCAGAAATCCAACACTTGGTGTCTTCTGTCAGGATGCATTCAAACTGCCATGGCACAGTCTGTTTCTGTATGCATTCCCTCCAGTCCCTCTCATTCAAAGGGTGCTGTTCAAGCTGGAGACACATGGAGGCAGCTGATCCTAGTGATCCCCTGTTGGCCTCAGCAGATATGGCTTCCTCTGTTGAATTGATTGTCAGTCAGCAAACTGAGGATTCTGCCATTCTGGATGGACATATTGACCAAAGTACAGGGCCAGTTACTCCAGTCCACCCTGTGCTCTTTTCGCAATTAGTCCTGGCTCCTGAAGAGGTAGACGTGAACAGGTTAGTGTCTCAGAGGGTCCCTGTGCATAAATATTCCACCAGAAACACATGCACAGTCAGGTGGAAATTATTTTTCCCCTTGTGTTCTAAATCCCCCACAGACCCTTTCAGGTGTCCACCAGAAAATATTTTGGAGTATTTCTTGGACCTTTCTCATGCTGGCCTGCAGTTTTCTGCAGTTAAGGTCCGGTTGTGTGCTACTTCAGCATACCATGAACCTGTAAGTACTCTATCTTTGGCACAGCTGCCACTGCTCAAGAAGTTCCTCAGGGGTATCCTACACACCAAGCCCCCCATCAGGAAGCTGCTGGCTCCTAGGGACCTTAAAGAGCTAGTGTACTGCCTGGAAACCGTCTGGTATTAACTGTAACATTCAGATGTAGTCAACTATCACTTCTTATATCTTAAGTATTTTTTTTTTCTTTTCTGCTTGCTAATCAGATGATTTTCCACCTGGCAGTACTAGGGTGACCTGTGGAGTAGCCTGCTGTCTAGAGGTGAAAAAACAAAAAAAGTCGGTTCTGTTCCTCCCAGTACATTAACACTGAGACCACACTGACTGTGACATCGCTAGTAGACAATAAGAACCATTTCTCACTGCCAGATTGTTCTCTTTCACATGAAGCAGCAGGGACTGGCTCTTCTTGGTTACTAGTGATGTCACAATTTCCTGCATTTTGATTGGTAATTTGTGATCGTCACTGATCAGACCGTAAGGATTGTGGTGCCTCAAGGTGTTTGGTCTCATTTTTGGTGATGTGGTGGGAGGAACAGAATCAACTTTTCTAGGGATGTGGATATGTTGCTGTTATCCACACGTCTTGGCAGTTGCCTTTCCCTTTAAGATCAGCCGGAAGTCTTTAAGCTGGCTCCTCCCACCCACCCAGGTGGTATAACCCTCAGCTCTGCCCTTTGATGCCAGATCTTACCTTTCCGCTTGGAAGAATGAGGTTCCCTCCTTACTGCTCCCACGTTGAGTAGCTCCTGGCGCTTGAATCTTCGGATTTTCTACCAAAACTTAAATGCATAAGAGTTTTTCCGCTGCGATCTTCGATCACGACCGTGATGGAGGACAAGTTCTCGCCTGGGTTCCGCCGGTGCCCCTGCGGGCAGAAGATGTCTCGCACTGACCCGCACATCATGTGTGTTTATTGCCTGGGTCATGATCACAATACCCAGGCTTGTGATTTTTGTCGCTCTTTTCAGCCGAACATGTTAGACGAGCATCTTGCCCGACTGCATCTTGGCCGTCAGGAAAAACGGAACCTGCCTGTCAAATCTAAAGAAGTCCATTGGGTGGTCTCCACAGCTGCGGGGTCCGCTGAGCAACTGGAACAGATGAAGGCCTTTGAGGAGGAAGCGGCTCGGGCCACTGATCAGTCCTCTTTGCTTTGGTTTTCATCCCGCTAAAACTGGGCTCCACCTTTACAGGTTCCTTCAAGGAGTTGTGCCAGTCTCTCCCGACCAAGGGGGAGGGCCTGTCGGCTTCACACAGCTCCCGTAAAAGGGATAAGGATTTCAAGGAGTGGAGAGAGAAGGAGAAGACTCAACATCATTGTTCTTGGGATCGAGAGTGTTCTCATTCCCAGGAATCTCCAGTTTCCGAAACTGCGGCCTTGGCCGCTGGCTTTGACCCATTGTCGCTTGATGAGGCCGACAATTCCCTTTTCAGGACTCTGACCTTGCCTGGACCCACTGAGGAGGAGACCCAGCCTGCTGGGAACCTCATCACAGTCCCTGACCATGACCTGGAGGAACTGCGGGTTTCCTCAACTCCTTCTGAGCACCCCCATCAGTCCCCCAGCAGTTGAGGACAAGGTCTTGGTCATCTTCGTCCGACAGGTCGAAGAAAACCCATAAACGCCACTCTGGGTGTTCTAAAAAGCGGCGCTGCTGCTATTCATCCTCGTCCTCTGAAGATGAGAGGCTTCGGTGTAAGTTGCGCTGACGCTATGAGGATCTCCTGTGGCAACAGTTGGTGTTGGCCAGTCAGGAGTTGACCCTGGCTTCCACACCGGCAATCACATGGCTATTGCTCTCTAGGCTGACGTCAACTCCTCCGGAGCCGTCCGACACTGTCCCTCCACCTGCGGAGCCGGTGAAGGCCCTCCTGGCTTGGCCGAAACCGGCCTCTCTGCCAATTATGGTGGAGCCACCACCTAAACAGCCTCCCTTGGGGGCTCCTGTCAGGGAGTCTTGGCCCGTTAAGGGCCTTCCGCACAGGCTGTTGGTCACTCTTACTCCTGACCGTCCAGCGGGTCGAACGTGACACAGGTGGTCGGCCGATCTATCCAGACTTCTCAGAGTCCGAGGACTCTTGTCTGCACTCCTGTTCACTCGACGAGTAATCGCTCGAGGGTCTTTTGACGGAGGAGGGTCCCACGTCCTTCACGGGCATCCTCCGTCTCATCTACGAATCCATGGGGATGCCGTTGGAGCCTGTTCAAAAACAGGCTCGATATCCCCTGACAGACATTTGGATAAAGGGGATTCTGCGCAGAGGCCTTCTCAGTGGCTGAAGCCATTGTTGGCCCAGACCTAGAGCTTTGGCAGCACCCTGCCTCCTGATCTGCGGCATCAGCTCGGATGGCCTGAAGTATGCGGTGCCCATCGGCTCCCTTTCAGGTTCACAGAGCACCCCTTGGCCGAGGGGTTGGTTACTGACACCATGTTTTGGCTCTCGGGCAATTCAGGAGACACTGATAGACCTCCGGACAGAGTCCAAAAAACTGGACCACTCTGCCAGTGAAGTCTATGCTGCCTCTTCGTTTGGTCTCTGTCAGGTGAGCTCTGCCATCATCGTGGCACACTTCTCCCATGCCCTTTTGGGCTCTTTAGATGAGGTGCTTCCTCATCTCCTCGTGGACCTCCAGACTACGGTCAAGCAGGTCCGGGATCAGGGTCAGGCTGTGGCAAAACAGCAACTCCAGACAGCTCTGGACATTGGGGACTCCTGTGCCCGTTTAGTGGTGGCTGCAGTAGCCATGCACTGCAGGGCCTGGCTGAGGGTCTCGACCTTTATGGCAGACACCCAGCACAAGCTGGTGGACGTACCCTTCTTAGGCACTGACTTGTTTGGTCCAAGGATTGATCAGATGATGTCACCTTCAGCGCATTGAGAAGTCCAATGCCACCTTTGACTCTGTTGCTTCTGCCCAGAAAGAATCTCAGGGTTCCAAGAAGCAGACGCACAAGCCCTTTCGGCCTTCTACCCCATGCGGCCAAGCAGGCCCAGTACAAATCTGGGCAGCAGCAGGATCATTCTTGGTGCCCTCGGCCCAAGTCAGGGGCTTTGGCGGCCCATAAGCCCGGAGGGAAGGGTCCTGGCAGTCCCCCAGTCGGATTTTCCTCCTCCAAGCCTGCACAGTGTCGGAATGGGGGTGACCACCCCCATGCCCATCATGACTCCTCTGGGTCCTCCCATGGGGGGCCGGCTCTGCCACTTCCTTTCCACCTGATCTGTTGTTACAATGGACAGGTGGGTTTTGGAAGTGGTCGGCCAGGGTCTGCCTCTGGAATTTGAGCAGTACCGACCAAACCAAGCCTGCGCCCCATGGGAGGAGAAGGGATTCGTGTACACTCGGTTGGCTGTATGAGATGACATCACCCAACTACTCCGCAAGGAGGTGGTGGTCAGAGTTGCAGATCCCCCTGTCAACCCAGGATTCATTTCCAGGCACTTCCTGGTCCTGAAACGGATGGACGGCTGGCGCCCCACTCTAGATCTGCACGATCTGAACAAGTTTCTCAGGTCTCGCACCTTCAGGATGGTAACTCTGTCTCAGATCATACCATCTGTCAAGCAGAACATGCGGTTTTGCTCCCTGGATCTGCAAGACGCGCTCTTTCATGTCCCTATCTGTTTGTCACACCAAAGGTTCCT
This sequence comes from Neoceratodus forsteri, assembly GCA_016271365.2. NCBI lineage: Eukaryota > Metazoa > Chordata > Ceratodontiformes > Ceratodontidae > Neoceratodus > Neoceratodus forsteri. Next base: position 198,678,889 of record CM028132.1, on the reverse strand, counting down.
CTGCCTCCAACCAGAGGGAACCCTCTATGAGTTCCAAGCCATGCTGTTCGGCCCGTCATCGCCCCCAGGGTCTTCACCAAATGCATTGCAGTGGTGACGGCCCATCTTAGGCGTCGAGGGGTCAGGGTGTACCCGTACCTGGAGGATTGGCTTATAGCGAGCCCTTCCAGGCAGGAGGTGGAGAGGTCCAGGGACCTGGCCCTCCAGACCTACATCAACCTTGGCCTCCTGATTAATGAGGCCAGTCAGAACTCATGCCTTCGCAGGTGATCTGCTTCATCAGGGCAGAGCTCGACTCTTGCCGAGCCAGAGCCAAGCTCCCAGTGGACAGGGAGGAGGTTCTCTTATCCTTTGTTCGATCATTTCTTGTTGGGCACTTGCGCCCTGCCCGTGACTTCCTGCGACTTCTGGGCTACATGGTGGCCTGCACCTCTGTAGTCCAGTGGGCCTGGTGGCATATGCACCCCCTTCAATGGACTCAGCGACTAGGTCATTTCCACCAGCTGGTCACTGTGACCTAGAAGATGTGGGACCCTCTCCAATGGTGGACAGTCCTGGAACATCTGCAGGAAGGGATCTCGTTTGTCTGCCCCAAGCTGGCAGTCATCCTGATGACCGACGCCTCTCTCACAGGCTGGGGTGCCCACATGGGGGAACGCAGAGTTCATGGGCTCTGGACCCCTGAGGAATCCTGATGTCACATCAACCTGCTGGAGCTCTGAGCAATATGGCTGGCGCTGACTGTCTTCGCTCCGTTCCTTCGGGGTCAAGTGGTTCAGGTCCAGATGGACAACACCACGACCATGTACTGTCTCAACAAACAGGGGTGGCATGCACTCCCGGCCTCTGTGCAGGGAAGCTCTCCACATCTGGACCCTTGTGAACTGACTGGAGATGGATCTCCTAGCCATTCATGTGGCAGAAGCCTCAAATCAACTGGCAGATGCCCTCAGCCGAGTGGGCGAGGCATCGCACGAGTGGTCTCTCTATCCAGAGGTGATGCACAGCTTGTTCTCCCAGTGGGGCACCCCTCAGGTGGACCTGTTCGCCTCCAGGGAGAATGCAGAGCTGAGGCTGTTTTGTGCCCACCCCCCTCAGCAGGGCTCGCTGTAAGGGGATGCCTTCTCGAGGCTGTGGACCCCAGGCCTCTTTTATGCCTTCCCTCCACTTCCCTTGGTCCACAAGGTGCTCCTCAAGATCAGGAGAGACAAGGCACAGATGATCCTGGTGGCTCTAGACTGGCTCCACCAGTTTGGGTACCTCGATCTCCTCAGTCTCAGCCTCAGCATCATGCACCCGAGGCGTCTTTCAGCACGCCCAGATGTGCTCTCCATCAGTCAGGGGAAGGTACTACATCTGGACTGTCAATCCCTGCACGTGACAGCCTGATTCCTGAGTGGCTGGAGTTCCAGGCTTTGGGTCTCTCCGAAGATGTACTCATTGTAGTTGAGGCATCTAGGAAGGAATCGACCAGGAAGTGCTTGCCTTCAAGTGGAAGCGATTCTCCATTTAGTGTCAAGCAAGGGGTTGGACCCTTTGTCCTGTCCAGTGGCTAGCATTCTAGACTACCTTTGGTCTCTCTCCAAAGGGGAACTTCAGTCGACGACCCTCAAGGTGCATCTGGCAGCCATCTCTGCTTACCAGGTGTGGGCCAGCCAGCAGACGATGGCACAGGAGAAGGTGGTCTGGCACTTTTTCAAAGGCCTTGATCACATTCGCCCTCCATTGCGTGAACCACTGCCACCAAGGGATCTACTGCTGGTACTGGCAAAGCTCATGGGCAAGGCATTCAAACCAGTGCACAAGTGTGACACATCACATTTGTCATCGAAGACTGCCTTCTTGATGGCTGTCACATCAGCCAGAAGGATTGGGGAGCTCCAGGCACTCTCTGTTGAGTCTCCATATCTGGTCTTCCACAGGGACAAGGTTGTCTGCCCCAGACTGAAGTTCCTTCCGAAGGTTGTGTCGGAGTTCCACCTGAACCATGTGATGACTCTACTGGTGTTTTACCCTAGTCACACCTCAGATGCCGAATATAGGCTCCATTCTTTGGACCTGAGGCGAGTGCTTACTTATTATAAGGAGCGCACGGCTGTAGTTCGGGGAGAGGTTCGCCAGCTGTTTTTCACCTATGCTGAAGCCGCACCTGGCAGACCTGCAGCCAAGTGGATGATTGGCAGATGGATTACATCCTGCATTGATCACTGCTACAGGTTGGTGGGTAGGGAGCTTTCTGGAGGGCTAAGGGCTTAATACGCCCGCCACACTGCTGCATGGGTGGCTGCTTCCAGGGACATCCCTATCCAGGAAATCTGCAGGGCTGCTACCTGGAAGCCATCAAACACATTCATTTCCCACTACCACATCGACCTAGAGTCATGCCGGGATGCTGGTTTTGGGGCCTCAGTTCTCCAAGCTCTTTTTCCAAAGTAGGGGGTCTGCGCCTTGCCTCCCTCCTCCCAGAGATCTGCTAGGAGTGTGCCAAGATGTGTGGATAAGAACAACATATCCACATCCCTAGAAACACAGGTTACTCACCTGTAACAGTAGTTCTAGGAGTGGTATATGTTCATCCACGCGGACCCACATGACCCTCCCAGCTTCAGTGCACAACCACTGCTTCCAGTGGCCAAGATCTGGCGTCAAGGGGCGGAGTCGAGGGTTATACCATCTATGGGTGGGAGGAGCCAGCTTAAAGACTTCTGGCTGATCTTAAAGGGAAAGGCAACTGCCAAGACGTGTGGATGAACAACATATACCACTCCTAGAACTACTGTTACAGGTGAGTAACCTGTGTTTTTTCAGCCTCCAAATGGTGTGCTGCTGCACAGATCAGCCCAGTACAGCCAGGTGCAAAATCTTCTAATTACCAAACAGAAAATAAAATAAAAATAAAATATTTCAGATATTGTAAGTGATAGCTGACTGCATCTGAAAATTACTGTTCATTCCAGGCAGCACACTAGCTCTTTAATCTTGTGCTGGATATGCTCACTTATAATCCCTTCCAACCTATTGCAACATGTGATGTGAAATATGTGACTTGGAAAGCAACATTTCTGGTGGCTGTCAGCTCTGTTCGCAGAGTTTCTCAGATCCATGCTTTGGTCTCAGAGCCTATATATACTGCTTTCCATAAAGACAATGTAGTGCTCCAGACAAACCGTAAGTTTCTACCCAAGGTTTCACTTGAAGCAAGCCGTGATTCTGCATATTTACTTTACCAACTTCCAGAATGAGGGAGAAAGGACTCTCCACTCACTGGATGTTTAGGTTTTACCTGGTAAAGACTAAGGGCTACAGGTAGTCAGAGCAGCTCTTCATCTCTTTCAGCCCCAATTAAAAGGGACAGCCTTTCACATTTGTGTGTATTTCAGCCTGGACTATAAATTGTCTTTGTCAGAGCTATGCCATGGCGAAGGTAAAACTAGAGGGCAGGGTGTATGCCCACACCACCAGAGCGGTAGCCACTTTCTTGGCACAAATAAAGTCTCAGTGCTAGTTGGAGAGATTTGCAGGGCTGCAACTTGGAGAACAGTGCATTCTTTTACTAAGCAGTATGCCCTTGATGTCCATGCCAAGCAATATGCCGCCTATGGCAGAACAATTCTGAATGGATTACCATCATGAGTGAGCCCTGTGCTCCAGCCTCCCTATTCTGAGGGACTTTCTCTGTGATTGGTACTGTGACCCATTAGTGAAAATTTGTGGAGAATATGGATTCTTGGAAGATATGAAACTTAACCTACTTACCATAACTATTGATCTTCCTGTGTGTTTTCTCCATAGATTACCAAGCCCGCACGTCATCCTCCAAACTCAGTTCCATTATTGTTTTGATGGTCTTCACCCCTTTGTACTTGGTTTGGGCTGTAAAGACACTGTTACTGGGTTTGGAGGTCCATCTTATATGGGTCACCATGGGCTGTCTTATGCTGTTAGGTTAAGTGCATTGGTTACTTGTTAGGTTCATGCTGCCCACTTCTTTGGTAACAAAAAATACTGAAGCAGTTGTAGGCCGCTGCCATTGTATACCTCATGCATGAGGCCTACTTGTGCCATGAGCCCCCAGAAAACTTCTGACTACCGTAGGGTCTTAGCGCCTCCGGCTCAGGCTCATTAGTGGTAATCTATGGAGAAGATGGTCAGAAAGGTCAACAGTTAAGGTGAGTATGTAACTTTAATTTTCTGTGCCTTGTAGCAAGAAAACAAACACATCGTCCCATCCTGTCTTTTGTTTGGCCAGTGAAGTGACCAAGTCTGGTGGCCTTATGCACCCCTCCCCCTCAAGCTTTTGTGTGCCCCCCCCCTTCTTTATATGGCCACCTGTGTGGCCTTGTGTTTTTTTTTTTTTTTTTGGCCACTGGAGTGCACAAGTCCAGTGACTATTCTTAGCATTTATTTAGCCATCAGATTGCTAAAGCCTGGTGGCCATTTATTTTATATAACCCCCAACCCTTTTAGCACCCATGCCACCCACTCTCCCCACAACAGTGGTACCTGAAGAAAAGAAAACCATCTAACGGAATTCATTAAAAAGTTTAAGTTTATGGCAGGAAAACTCCACTGAGCAAACTCATTCACAAGGAGGTCCTGGAACATTTACACTGACATACGAAATACTACATACAGGGTATTACAATAAAGGAAATAAGTGCGAACAAAGTTCATCTCTGTCACCTCATGAATGGGTACAACTTATAAGGCAGAATTCAGACAGTAACCTGATTTAGTTATCAGCTAATACAATTAGGTGCAACCAGAGAGAAGGTAAGAGACTGCGGAGGGTGAAAAGGCATCAGAGGGCAGATATGGAGTACAGACAAATGTTCCAGGACAGATATAGTTAAGGGTTAAAGAAAAGTAGGGGGAGTTAGGAGTAAGGGAGAAGAAGGGGGAAATGATGTAATTAGGAGATCAGGAGGAAAATGACAGAGTAAGTAAGAACTGGATATCTACACTATGACAAATTATTTTTATCAATTATGCACCCGGTTGGGCCAAGCACGGGCAGACAGTACCCAATTGAATGACATAAGGCAAAAAGGAGGGGATTAGTGGCAGCTACAAATATCTTTTATTTTGGATGAGGCTAAAAGTTTGTAGAGATTAATTGAGACTGTGCTTGTAAGTTTCAGTACGAATTAGAGTTGGTTCCATGATGTGGGAAGGAAGAAAGAAACTGCTCGCTGACCAAAGATAGTACAAGTTCGTGGTACGTCAAGTAGGATAAAGTTTGATTTCCTAAGCGGATATGAACTGCGAGTTAGGCGAATAAGAGACGGCAGGTAATCTGGCAATTTAAGAAGAAGTAACTTGAGAGTCCAGATGCTAGCATGGAGCAAGCATCTGGTGGCAAGTGAGGACCAGCCAACAGCTGCATACAGGATGCAGTGGTGGGTTCTATAAGGGGAACTGGTGATGAACCTTAGGGCACGATGACAGAGAACGTCCAGCTTACTTAGACTAGAAGTTGCAGAAGATGCATGTATAAGATCATCATAATCTAGTAGAGGAAGAAATGTGGCCAACACAAGCCTGGTATGGACTGTAAGAGAGAAGAGGCACCTATTTCTAAAAAAAGAACCCTAACCGTGATTTTAGCCTCCTAAATAAGTCTTCGATGTGGTCGTTAAACTAAAGCTTATTGTCTATCCAGAAGCCGAATTGCTTAAATTTAGTAACAACTTCGAGGGGTTCATCCTGGGAGGTAACAATAAAATTCGTCGGAGGCAAAGGGGCAGTATAAATGGAAGAACTACATGAAGGGATCATTGACTTGGTTTTTTTGGCATTTAATAGGTGCTTAGCATTAATAAGATTAGTTTTGAGCTGCACAAAGTCGGCTTGCATAACTTCCCTAACTTCTGCTAGGGAGGTGTCAGAGGTGTACAGAACAGTGTCGTCATCTGCGAAAAAATGAAGATTAGAGTTTGTTATATGAGAATCAAGGTCATTGATGTAGATAGAGAATAGGATCGGTCCTAAAATGGAGCCTTGAGGAACTCTCCTAGTTATCGGAAGGGAAACTGAGAGGAGACTATCCGCTTTGACTTTCTGTTTCCTATCAGTGAGGTAGCTAGTAAACCACTGTATGGTAGTGAGAGTGGCACCTAGGTTAGTAAGGCAGTTAAGTAGGAGGGGATGATCAACAGTGTTGAATGCTTTACTAAGATCCAAAAAGACTGCATTGTTAATCTTCTTAGAGTCCACAGCAGAGATCCAATCATTGGTGACCTTGACCAAAGCTGTAACAGTGCTGTGTTTAGACCTGAAGCCTGACTGTGCAGAGTTTAGGAGAGCATGAGATTCAATATGTTGTTTTAACTGGTTATAGATTAGCTTTTTGAAGACTTTTGAAAGGATGGGCAGGATAGAGATGGGTCTGTAGTTATTTAGGTCACATGGGTCTCCTGATTTGAAAAGAGGAAGAATGTAAGCAGATTTCCAGCAGGTTGGAATGGAGGCAGAAGTAATGGATAGATTGAAGTATGAAGGATAGGGGCAGTGAGATGGGCAGAACCTAGTCTCAGGAAAAATGGTTCAAGTCCATCATCTCCAGCACTCTTCCTGTGATCTAGGTTGAGGAGTGAATATTTGACTTCTTTGTGGGTAACAGTACACAGTTGAAATGGGTGGGCTGAAGCGCAGGTGACAGGCGTAGCACTGACACTTCTGTTTGCATGGTTTGCGTAGGGCGAGGAGTCGAATGCAAGTCCAACGGTAACAAAGTGTGAATTAAGTTCTTTGAGAATTTGGGAGTTGTTTTCCACCACCCTCCCATTAGTAATTATCTTATCCGGAATAGATGGAGCTGAGGGCCGACCTTCAGTCGATTTTAATGTCCTCCAAGTTTTATGGGAATTCCCACTGGCACGCTCCAAGGTGGACAGTAAGAAAGGAAACCGTCCATTGTTGCCATCCCCACTTTACCTCTAAAAATTAAAACGGTCCATCATCGCATCTCCCCCCAACCCATTCCTTCCCTGACCATATTGGCATCTTGCCACTCCTACTATGTCAAGACCAGACTAAACTGAATACAATTTTCAGTCTTTTTTTCCTCTCCATGTTTTTCAATTTTTATTTGTAATGTCTTTTTTTTTTTTAAGATTTTGACCCCAAATTTTCAGCATGGTCTTTTTGTCACCCCTCCTCTTGAATCTCATAGCTGTTGTCTCAAATCCCACCTGAAATGTCAACTGCAAAACAGTGTTTCAGGCAAGATTTGAAAAATGCCAGCTGTCACGTTCATCAGGTGGGATGAAATAAAAATCATGTTGACAATTTGGGGTGAAAAACGTCAGAAAAAGAAACATGAAATTAGGCCTCTGTTCCTTTGGGCCCTGTGTTTCTTGCTTTCGTGCAGGACTCAAAGGGTCCTGTAGAAAGCAAGTTAGGACCTGGGGCACTGGGCATTGCATGTTAAGACTTGCCTCCCTATGTGTCCTGCTTTACAAGCCAGCCTGCTGGTGCAGCGGTTGGATTTCCGCTTGCGGCGCCGACGACCTGGGTTCGAGAACAGACCCGGGTCGTCGGAGGGCCGGCCGGGGGGAGAAGGATGGAGCGTCCTATGGATGGCTCTCCTTCTCCAGGGAGTGGTGGGAAGTGCCGGCGACTGAGGGACTCCTGGCGGAGACTGGGAGACACTCACATACCAAGGCCACTTTCAGGGGAGGCAGGACGGACGCAGGCGTCATTGCACGTCCCCACCTCCAGAACACAGGAAAAAAGCAGCAGGCAGGCAGGGTCCACTGTCTAAACTAAGTCCTCCTCGGGGCTTCGATCAGCTGCCACCGCCGCAGTCCCCCAATCAGTCATTAGTCCTGTGGCACAGTTGGGGACCGTTGCCACGGCCTCACCCTCCGGGGGGTAAGCCGGGGGTAACTGGGGGATGAAGCGGCTGTAGATGGTGGTGGAAGCCTCCGGGGGCCGTGACTAGGGCGGATGGATGACGGTGGACATGCCAAGGAAAAATAAAGAATTAAAAAAAAAAAAATGTGTCCTGCTTTACGAAGGGCCCCTAGGATTTATCAGTTTGTGCCCTGTACAAAGCAAGTTAGAACTTAGCACCTCATTTGCATAGGTCTGCAGGAAGCAAGTTAGGGCAGCTTCCAAAGGGACCTGCATGAAGCAACTTCAGAGTTATCGCGTCTTTTGCAGATTTGTGCCATGTAGCATCGCGCAGGGCCCTGTGTGCTGCATCAACCGAAGGAACTCTTGTTATCTAAAAAATACTACTTGGTTCAGGTCCATATGCTTTTCCTGTGCATGTATATATTTATATACATTTTCTCTTACATTTGAGATATTTTTAGTGTGCCTTAAACATTAACAAGGTTTTATTTATATTGAAGTCACACCTGTATTTAGGGAGGCTCTTTGAATGTAAACATCTTACAATATATAGGTCCTCTGCTGTTACATTTCATTTTGGGATAGGAGTCTACATCACTGATCTGATTTACAACCAACTAATATTTCAAAGTTTTTTCTTCTTCTAGATACTTCCTTATCGAAAGAACTGGTATACCCATGTGTAATTACCACTACAAAAGTGCTGAAGATGCTACCAACAAGAGGTAGCCCAGGCAGTGATGGACTTTATCCTGCCTTCTTGAGACTGCACTCCCCAACCATTGTTCAACCCCTTACCCACATCTTCAGCCTTGCCCTTTCAAAGTCAGTGGTACCCGATGCATGGAAACACACCAATGTGGTGCCCATTGTAAAGGCTGGTGACCCCACGCCACTGAGAACTATAGACTCATCTCCCTCCTCCCTCGAGTAAACTCCTGGAGAAAATAGTTCACCAGCAGCTGTCTAATCACCTAGATAAATACCACCTCCTCAGCCCTCACCAGCACGGCTTTCATAAATTCCACAGTACTTCCTCTGCCCTTGCCCTTTTCACCAATTACATCCTCAGAAACATGGACAAGGGCAATGCTACAGCTGCAGTGTTTGTGGACCTTTTGAAGGCTTTCAACCTCGTTGATCACCATCTCCTCTACTCTACCCTACTAAATTTTGGCTGCTCACTGTTATATGGTTCCGCAGCTACCTCACTAACTGGTCCCAGTCTGTGCTAATTGGTAATACCTCCTTTGCTGTCCTACCCATCCACACAGGCATACCACAGGGTTCTATACTTGGGCCTCTGCTCTTCTCCATGTTTATAAATGATCTCCCTGCGGATAGCTTAACCTGCAAAGCACTCCTCTATGCTGATGACCTCGTCCTCTACCACAGCAACAAATCCCTTTTATCCTTATCTGCCACCCTCACAACTAACTATGGAACCACCAAGAGGTGGTACCTATCAAAGAAACTTCTTGTAAATAAAAAAAAAAAACAAAAAAAAAAACAAAGCAATGCTATTTGGCTCCAAGCCATTCCTAGCTAAAGTCTCAAAATCAGGGACCTCACTATCAGTCACCACCCCTACTGGCCCTCCCCTTGAGAATGTACCTACCTTTAAGTACTTAGGTGTGACGTTGGACCCATCCTTCACTTTCAGTGAGCACACCACCACCATCATTACAGAGAGAATTCACTAAAAATTGGGGGCTGCCTACCGCCTCTGTCAATTCCTGACCTCCGAGGCCCACCTAGCTATTGCTAGAGGCAGTATGCTGCCTCTACTCGACTATTGCTCACCTGTTTACTCCACCATGGCCCCCTCTTTATTCTCCCGACTAGTCCCCACCTACAATGCCATCTGTCGCTTTTTGTGGGTTGTGGGGTTTGCTGCCTTTGTACCCCCCCCCACCTAGTGAGCCTGGTGACTGTTTTATATTTTATGTCGTGCTGTGCTATCACGGGAATTGGTTCTAATTTGTAGGGAGTGCTGCCTACCTTGTGGTCTCCAGCCAGGCAGGAGCGGCCCTCGGTGCCCCCCAGGGAGCTGGGGGAGGCCGGGCCTCTTCAGGGTTGCCTTGGGGTCAGCTGTAGTGCTGACCCCATGAGGCAGCTTTAGTTGCTGGCTGTCACCGAGTGGGGCAATGCTCCTGCAGGAACACATCTCTTGACTGTATTCTATTGGTTTTATAATTAATTACTGGCATCTGAGGAGCAGTGATTGGAAGATCTCAGGATTTTTATTTGACTTTCCGAACTTTTGTAAGACTTACTGAGGCAGCAGTCGTTGGAAGATCTCAGGATTTTATTATTTGACTTTCCGAACTTTTTCGTAAAGACTATTTTTATTTGTTGGTCGCTACTGATAGAACACTGAGTGAGTGGTTTAGTCTTTGGACTGTAGGTAGTAAGAGTGATTGTTATTTATTATTACAAATTTGAGTTTAACTCCATGCCATGTGAGAGGTGGTATTGGGAGTTTATTTTATATTTTTTATATTTACTGCACATGAGAGGTGCTGCATTAGTTTAAGATATAGAATTGTTTAAATTCAAATTTGTTTAATATTTAATAAGTTATTTTACTACGTTTTAAATTTACTGTATTTTATTTTATTTTTATCTTTGTGTTGTTTTTGGTTTATGCTTGCTTATTTGGCTTGCTCTCCCTTCTTCTGTGAGAGAGAGTGGGGAGAATGCGTTTAGAGTGCGTTTATAATTGTGATATTTTTAGGTTTATTGTTAGTCTTATTTTTGGGATTTGTTTAATAATGACGGTTGGGCATTATTCCCCCACCAGGCTCAGGGAACTTAGCCCTTTTGAGTGCCCACCGTTATCATCCGACACCTATTTTAGGTGTCGGGCATTGGGCATTCTAAAGAGGCGAGGACAAAGGTGGAAAGCTGGGCCTTGTGGGGGACAGGAGAGGGGGCGGATTGGGGTTTTAGGGTCCAGAAGACGTCCTGGGGCGAAATGGGGTCAAGATAGAGGTTGTTCCTATCTTGTCCCCATACCCAAGTGTCCTGAAAATATCGGACAGGTACCGAGGTCTTCCCCGACATCTCATCCTGCCTTGGCGGTGTTGTGCAATGCCAGATCTATTAAAAACAAGACAGCTATTGTAGCTGATCTTGTTGGGTCAGCTGATCTGACTTGCATTACCGAGACTTGGCTGGATGGAAATGCTGGCCCTATATTGGCCTCGGCAACTCCAGCCGGGTTCTCGGTAATACACCGTCCAAGGCAGGATCGTAGGGGCAGAGGTGTGGCCATTATGTTTAAATCTGAACTGGGCCTTGTGGATGTTCCATTGGGGAACACCAGATCTTTTGAATATATCCTGGGTGAGGGTGCAGGTTGTGGGATTCTCCTCGTCTACCGTCCACCAGGTGACGGCGGCGAATTCCTACAGGAAATTGCAGACTTCATTGTCGACCTTGTGTTGAAGTTTCCCAGATTAATTCTTCTGGGCGACTTCAACGCTTGGGTCGACGATGAACTCTCTCATTTTGGTCAAAGTCTCCTCCAGTTGATGAGTACACTGGGCCTGACACAGGTTGTTACCACCTCTACCCATATTGGAGATCATTCATTAGATCTGGTCTTTCTCTTGGGTATGGAGAGCACTGATTTGGGGGTGGAACCAGTCAGTTGGTCGGACCATCACACCATAAGGTTCAGTTTCAGGGCCCCCTCTAATAGGTCTGCCCCTACGGAGATGGTCCAATACCGCCCTTTAAGGGGTGTTGGCCCCAGTGACCTCTGGCGGTCTTGGACCTATCGAGGTTTGTCGGGTGAATGCATGAGTCAGAGGATCTTGTACTTGCCTATAATAAGGCTGTGGAGATGCACTGGACAAAATTGCTCCTGTTCATGTTCGGCCTCTCACTATCCGACCAAGGAGTCCATGGTTTGATGGCTCCTTGAAGGAATTAAGGCGAGTAGGCCGAAGGCTGGAGAGAGCCTGGCGGAAATCGGGCCTTGATGTCGACAGGCTTAGATTGTTAGCCCATTATGATGGCTACCAATCAGAAATCACTCGTAAGAAGGCAGAATTCCTGTCCAGAGAGATTTCTGCTGCAAAGAATCGACTGCTCAGCTTTTCTGGACTGTGGACAGGCTGTGCAATCCAGTCTGTCTTCAGCCTAGAGAAGCTTTTTCTCAACTTAGATGTGAGGAGTTCGCTCGCTTCTTTGCAGATAAGGTTGCCGACATCAGGTCCGGCATCGGTCCGACATCTCCTTTGGGGGGTTGTGGTGGGCAACCGGTTGTACTTAATCTCCGGCCTGTTTGGTTGGAGTTCCACCACCCGGAATTCGCAGACATTGTGAAGATCATCCAATCAGTGCGTCCAACTAGTTGTAGTCTGGATCCGGGTCCTACACCTCTGTTAGTAGGTTGTGTTGAAGTCATCTACCCAATCCTCGCTGACATTGTCTGGAAGTCCTTGGAGAGGGGGGTTTTTCCTAATCCCCTTAAGGAGGCAGTTGTTCATCCACTCCTTAAAAAATCCTCCTTGGATCCAGACTGTCTAGCTAACTACCGGCCTATCTCTAACTTGCCATTCGTTGGTAAGGTTATTGAAAAGGCAGTTGCACTGCAATTGGATGAATATCTCACCTCCCATAATGTCTGTGATACTCTCCAATCTGGCTTCAGAAAAAGGCATAGTACTGAGACTGCCCTTGTTCAGGTCTTGAGTGACCTCCTAATGGCCAGAGATCGAAAGGCTTATACCATTCTGGTCCTTCTTGATCTTTCTGCTGCATTCGACACTGTAGACCATGAGGTGCTATTGGAGCGGCTGCGGGTTTTTTGTGGACTGTCTGGTACAGTCCACGTAATGGTTCCGTTCTTACCTCACTGGTAGGTTTCAGAGAGTTGTCACTGGAATTTATTCCTCTGACACCTTCTCCCTACCATGTGGGGTACCGCAGGTTCCATTTTAGCTCCTTGTTGTTTGCAGTGTATATGCTGCCACTAGGAGAAATCATCAGGAAATACAGCTTGGTTTTCACTGCTATGGATGATACTCAGCTGTATTTATCCTTTCTCCCGATCAGAGTGATGCATCTCTGTACTTAACAACTGCCTGGATGAAATCAGAATTTGGATGAGTTCGAGTTGGTTGAAGCTTAATCCGGATAAGACCGGTATTGGTTGTGGGCCCAGATCATCCTGGGAGGGGTTTGGATGCGCACATCCATCAGGCTTATCACTTGGTGGGTGCGCTCTCTAGCTTCGACAGGTCGAATCTGCGTTATTTTTGATTTACTTGGTCTGACCCTGAAATCTCAGGTGTCAGCTGTTGTCAAAACCTCTTTATCATCTGAGGAATATCGCCGGGTGAAACACCTGATTCCCCAGGAGGATCTTCCGACTTTGGTTCACGCCTTTGTTACAACCCGTTTGGACTACTGTAATTCCCTATACCTGGGGCTCCCAGGGATTGATATCCGCCGCCTGCAGCTGGTGCAGACGCTGCAGCCAGGCTTTGACTGGGACCTTGAGAACCAGTCATATTACGCCTGTGCTTCGCGAACTGCATTGGCTGCCTGTGCGGTGGCGTATCATCTTTAAGGTTGGTTTACTAACCTTTAAAGCCCTACATGATCAGGGACCCGGTTACCTGAAAGATCTTCTGATTCCCTATCGCCCCCTCCGCCCGCCAATGAGGGATTGCTAGAGATTCCCAGGGTTCGTTTGAAGTTATCAGGATCTCGTGCTTTTGCTTGCTCAGCTCCTACCCTGTGGAATTCTCTACCTCATTGGTTGAGAGAATGCCCGACTGTCGATAGTTTTAAAACTGCTTTAAAAACTTATCTTTTTAACTTGGCTTTTTCTTTATAGTTTATTTGTTCATTGTTGATCTCTGTTTTATTATTATGTACAGCGCCTTGATTCTGAAAGGCGCTTTATAAATAAACACGAATTGAATTGAATTGAAATTGAATTTATCCACCTAGCCCTGTTCTCCACTCATCACTGCTCACTGTACCAGTCCCTAGGCTGGCTCCCTCTCCAAAGTGGCTTTGACGTTGCTATGGGTAATTGTGTAGATTGTTCACTCAGGAAGTCTCACAAGTCACCCTACTCCACCCTCCTGGCCTATAGGGTGCCCCCGGACACCTGAGGGACTCCTCCATTCCCAAACTGGTAATTCCTTGCACCTCTACAGTCATGGGCAGCAAAGCCTTCTCTGTTTCTACCCCTACTCTCTGGAACCGTCTCCCTTCGTCAGTTAGGCTATTGCCCTCTCACCTGTCTTTCAAATCCACCCTCCGAGAGTGGCTCCTTTCTGCGACCACATGCAACTGCAACTGATACTCTACAACTAGCCAGGGTCTAGTGCCACCAACTGTAAATTTGTGCATTGCACACTTGTTTTGATCCTATAGAGTGTCATACACTTGTACACTGTAGTAACAACGAATGTCAACTGTACATTTCTGTATACTATTGTTTTCCTCACCTCCTCATGCTCGGAGTGTGTATTGTTTTCTATGAACCTGTATGTATTGTTCAGCTATCTAATTTTCTTGTTGACGCCACCCTGTGGCCAGGGTCATGCCTGAAAACAGTCCTTTGGATCAGTGCACCTACCCAGTAACCAAAGACATAAATAAATAAAAGTTTATTTACCAATAGATTTCTCCGTCCTGAGTAAAGCAGCTTTTTTTCTGTTATTTCTGTAGAACCTGGCTGCTATGCCTGATGAAGGACTCTGTATAGCCTGAAAGCTTTTGTTTTATAAATCAAAGCATCTCCTACTATGCTAAACCCGAGGGGAAAAACACTGTCAAGCCCTCAGAAATAGTGGATATCTTTAATGAGGCCTTCACAGACCTGACCACATTCCTTCCCCCTAGACCAGGCACAAAGTGACAACAGAGATGAACACACTGGACAAAGCAATACACCTGGCCCCGAAATGGATCCCCCAGAGTTCTACTTTAAGCATGTTACAGTAAAAGAAACCGGCAACTATATTGAAAAGGTCCTGGGTAAAACAAGAATGGGAGGAGACGTGGTAGATATGAAGCTACTGGCCCAAGCTCTGGACATACTAATAATTCCCTTGGCCAAAATATTTAATTTGTCCTTACAACTCTTCCAGTTCCTTGTAACCTGGAAAGCTGCTATTGTCAAACCAGTCCACAAAAGTGGAGATCGCAACAATGTAGCTAACTATAGACCGATCTCCATCTTTTCCCCTCTGTCCAATGCTCTGGAGAAGATTGCTTCTGACCAATTAGTCTCCTGCCTAAACAAATATAACCTGTTTTGTAAGCAAAAACACAGCTTCTGAAAACTCCATAATACTGGAACTGCACTGGTTGAGTACACCAACAATCTGCACATGGCACTCGACAAAGAACACTTGGTTGGTGCTACATATATAGACCTGACTAAAGCATTTGACCTCATAAACCACATCTGTTACTGGACAAGCTATCCGCACGGGGCCTCTCTACAGAAACCCTCTCTTGGTTTAGATGCTACCTTTCAGGGAGATCACAGAGGGTCAAGTTCGAAGCTGTACTCTTAAATGCCAAAAGGGTCTCAGTTGGGGTCCCATAGGGGGTCAATACTTGGCCCTCTCCTCTTCTGCCTTTTCATCAACAGTCTTCCTGAAGCCTGCCCTCATTCCAGAATGCTACTATATGCTGACGATGGGGTAATCTACCGCAGTAGCTCCCAGATGGTTGAGCTACACAGTGATCTCCAAAGCAGTTTCAAGGCCCTTGAAGAATGGTTTGCAAGGAACAAACATGTACTTAACTACAGAAAAACAAGTCGATGTTGTTTGTGGGGTAACATTACAAGAGGAAGCCTCCCCCCCAAAATTGCTCATCCTCAATGCGTATGGCACCACCTTGGAACAAGTTGAAACCTTCAAGTACCTGGGTATCACCTTGGATGATACCCTCTCATGTTGACAACATATCTAACCAGGCCAATCAAAAACTATTAGCGCTCTATAGTCAAAAACTGAACCTAACCCCTGATGCAAGCGCAGGGCAGTCTCCAGAATGATACTCCCCATGTTAGACTATTTTCTCCCCATTTACGGTGCAGCCTATGAGACGGTCCTCAACAGGATACACTTGGTCCTCAACAAAGCTTGCCACTTTGTTTGCAGTGCAGAATGACTAACTCACACTTGCTTCCTGTACTCTCAAACTGGATTGCTCCCACTTCAAGAAAGTTAAATATCAGACTTGCCTCTTGGCGAGAAAAGCCCAGTTGGGCCTCACACTGGCTGCTATCAGTGACCTTCTTCACCCAGTCAATGATAACTATTCGACCAGGAGTATGACTAGGCAAGCCCTCAAAGTTCCCTATTGTAAAACCAGCCTAGGGAAGCGCTCATTTGCTACCTGAGCTGCGTACTGGATGAAGGATCTCCCAGAACCCATACGGGGCCTACCCAAGACTTTCCAATTTAAGTTGTCTCTGAAAAAGGAACTCAAAAAGATGGCATCCTGCTGTTGTACGCATGATAACTATGACAACCAACTATTGCCTGCAGCCCGTCCTCCACATTGCCACTTCTTGTTTGCAACCCCCAAAACAGTAAAGCCTTAAATCCCTGGTGCACCACAGACCAAGCCCCCACTTAGGCTAGCAATGTATTATTATAAATGTTTCAGCTGTCTGGGTTTTTCCCTAGTTGCATTACTGTATGTACCAGACAAGACGCTATCTGAGCCATCACTAAAATTGTCCTTGTCTTTTGAATGTACCATTTGACCAAACTCCCCATGAGCTAGATTATGTACCATAAATGTAATGTAACTGACATGGAACCTTTGTTCCACTAAAAGGTATCAGATCACCCACTTTGTTCATCTTTTTGTACAAGGACCAGAATGGCTACAAACAGTTTGCTGAAACATACAGGAAATTAATGGCAAAAAACTATGTGAATGCATATCATATCATAGAAGCTTGACGGCAGAAAAGGATCATACTGTCCCATCTAGTCTGTCCTTTTTTCCCCCCTTCTGCCAGCCCCCGCCCTCCCCTGATACTCAGCCCCATATGCTTGTCCCATGCCCTGTTGAATTCTTCCAGTGATTTAGCCCCCACCACTCTGTCTGGTAGTCTGTTCCAGGGCTCCACCATCTTCTCCGTGAAGAAACACCCTCTCACATTGCCCTTGTATCTTTTTCCTTACAGTCTGAGGATGTGCCCTCTAGTTTTGACCCTCTCCTTCCTCTTAAGTAAACCCTCTTCTCCCACTTTATTGAGCACCTTTACATATTTAAAAGTTTCAGTCATGTCTCCCATTCCCCTCCTTGTCTCCGCCGTATACAGATCCAGCTCCTTACACCTCTGCTTGTATGACTTTCCCTGCATACCCTGCACCATCTTGATTGCCGTTCCCTGAACCCTCTGCAATGCATCTGTATCCTTGTGGAGATGTGGCCTCCAGAACTGAACCCCATACTCCAGGTGCGGCCTCACCATGGCTTTGTAAAGGGGCATTATTACCTCCCTCTTTCTGCTAGTAGTGCCCCTGCCTATGCATGCCACCATTCCATTGGCCTTTCTCGCCATCCTGCTACATTAGATTCCTGCCTTAATGTTCAAGGAGACTATGATCCCCAGATCCCTCTCCTGTTCTGTTACTTTAATTTCCTCCAAGCCTTGGGTGTACCCTGCTCTTCTGTTCCTACTCCCCAAGTGCATCACAGCGCACTTCTTGGCATTAAATTACAGCAGCCATGTCCCAGACCATTTTTCAAGTGTCTTTATGTCCTCCTTCATGTCCTCCACCCCCCCCCCGGGGTGTCCACCCTATTGCATATTTTTGTATCATCAGCATATAGCACACCTTACCCCTCAGACCCTCAGCAATGTCACTGATGTAGATACTGAAGAGAAGCGGACCTAAAACTGACCCCTGTGGCACTCCACTCTTCACCATCGCTTTTTAAAACATCAAAAGTAGGGAAATCCATGGTGAGGGTTTTTATTTGTAAATACAATATTTTATTTGTAAATGTAATATTTATTTATATTAATATTTCCAAAGGTCATCACAATACAATATAATTGTAATAAAGGTTGGAATACCTACTGGATTGGGTCACATTACTTCATTAGTTACCACACTGCAGCACTGCTCAAATACCATCACTGAACAACGCGGGGGCGGGGGGGTTGCATATCAAACATCAAAAGTCACTACTCACTTTACAGAGTTAGCACTGCTGTGCGTACGGGTATGGTGGATAGGTTTACCTTTGTGTGTGGCAACTGGGGAAGGCCACCCCCATGCCAAGCGTGGGAGATAGATGGAGGAAGTGAGGAATTTTTTGAACCCCAACTCTTCCCCAGCCTCATGCACCACCCCTATGAACTGCACTTAATTTAATGTCAAACCACAATCCAGATCCCAGTCTTGTAGAGCCCTCTGCAGTGCAAGTAAAGACTTGGGTCTTGTTTGTGAAACAAATCAGAAGCCAGGTCCTTTTTATCACAGGGCTGGAAGGCCTCTGCAAGTCCTGCTTTCTGAACCTACATGAAGCAAGGTAGATCTTGGGTGCAGTTTTGTGCTGGGCCTGAAGGGCTCTGTGTGAAGCAACTTAAATCTCAACTCCTGCTTTGTGCAGGGCTCTTAGGCATTCAGTTTGGTAGGGTGTTGCACAGAGGTGGGGCGAGTGAGGTAAAATTTAAAATATCTCTAACACTGGATTTCCCTACTTTTGATGTTTTGGAAACTTTAACTACAAGCAGTAACACAGTTTTTTTGCCATGAATATTGATACAGTTTTAATATGCTATATTAATTATACACATTTATTATACTGATGATGACTTTTTGTAAAACAAATTGATAGATTGTAAACATTTAAAATCTTTTCATACTAGTTACTGATGTGAAATGCTTTTTTTATATAATGTACACACAGTGACATGTAAATAGAAATTTAATTACATATAAAATGAAAGAGTATATAATACACATCAGAAGATACTAGTGGTATTCTTTCAAGGAGAATCACATCCTTTTTTTCTAGTTCATAAATTTATTTGAGAATAGTATATTTGGTGTATCTATCATGTATTCTGTATGGCCCATAGATATTAAAAGACAGAAATCCATGTTTCTGTGATAGTATGTTTGTCAAATCTGTTTTACATATTCTGGATCTTCTTCGAGGATATCTCTTTCATCAAGCCACTCCTATAGGACTATAGCCACCAGGCAGTAGGACCACACTGAACATTTTTGAGAGCAGTCTGCCAGGGGCCACCCACAACGACATCTGACTTCGACATCCTCCATATATAAACGTGGGTGGACCCTCTTTCTCCTCAGTTCTTTTCCTGCCATCAGCCATACTCGCTGGACTCCATGGAGATGCTGCCGCTACAGTCGACTGCTCATCCTTTGAAATTTTATTATTTTTCTCATCCTAGTAGCTATCACTTTATTTTAAAGTGATTGCTATCATTGTGTATGTCGACGAAAGACCCCTTTAAACTCTGTTATCGCGAGTGTGATGGAAAAATCTACTCCAGTGACGATCATGTCTGTGTGAGTGGTCTCTGAGAGGCCCACGATGTTAAGGCCTGTGAGATCTGTCTGGAAGTTCAACCAAGCTACCCGGCAATGCCACCAGAAAGCCCAGCATATCTTCCTTCTTGAACATCAGCCAGCATAGAGAGAGAGAGAGAGCTCCAGGGGACAAGCTCCATCACTTCGCTGGCCCACTCCTCGGGATCTCAGTCTTCCAAGGCCTGGGAGCAGTCTTCAGGAAAGCACGAACTCCGGGAGAGAGCAGAGTAAGGATGAATCCCCCCCCCCCCAGTACGTTTTTAGTCGCCGCTAATCTCGGCGTCGACCACTGCAACATTGTCATCTGCTTCAGCAGCAATGCCTCCTGCCTCTCAAACCTTAGATCCCACAAAGTCAACTCTGGCAATGAGTTCACTGGACCTCCCATGGCTGGCAAAGGCCCATCGAAGTCGGGGCTGCATCCACCCCTGTCGATGTCACGTGTCCTGCAGCTCAGACCCCTCAAGGTTGGCTGCCAGGGAGTTCTGCTGGCCCTTTTATGGCTGGCAATGGCCTGTTGACGTTGGGGCTCCTGTTTCCCCTGTCAATGCTGCCAGTCGCTTCTGCAATGCAGGCTACCGCTGACTTGCAGATGATGCTTTCCTCCTTCGTGGATATCATATAGCACCTTATACCTCCTCCTCCTCCTCCTACACCAGGCACGACAATGGGGCCTCTCCGGCCAGCCCCTGTGTCGACACCTGCTCTGTCGATGTACCATGCACACTCCAGGGTGTTGACGTCCCTACATCCCTTCTTACGGTCCCCAGGGCCTGTCAGCGAGGATCAGATATAATCCTGACCTCCTTCCACCAGAGTAGGAAGAGGAGGAGGACGATATGGGTCTGCCTCTACCATTTCTACCAGTAGTGAGGACTCTGTATACTCAGAGGTCCCCTCCTTCATCTCTGTGATGAAAGAGTTACAGACTGCAGTGGGGTTTGATGTTGAGGAGCAAGACATCACTAGAAGAAACCTGGAAGAGTTTTTGGAGCTACCAGATCTCTCCCCCCTGCCCCTTGTCATTCCTCCTCTGTTGGCTGCACTAGAGGATGCCACCCTAGCCACCTGGCACAGACCAAGCTTGATTACTGCCATACCTAGCAAAGCAGACAAGCTGTACCAGGCCCCCTCAGGAAAGCCTTTTTTCGCAGGCCAACCTGAGGCTGATTCTCTTGTGATTAAGGCAGCCCATAATAGGTCTGAGGTGCCTAAACATCTCGGTTCTCCGTCCCCCACACACACACAAAGAGTCAAGAAAACTGGACCTCATAGAGAAGAGAACCTTTGCCTCTGCCACACTGGGCCTCAGAACAGCAAATTATCAAGCCCATATAGTCAAATACCAGAATTCCCTCTGTAAAAAGGCTAAAGCAGCAGCTCAGGCCCTTCCAGAGGGTCCCCAGGAGATGCTCAAGGCCCTCTAGACTGGTGCTGATGTAGGTAAGCACCTCTTAAGGTCGACCCATGACATCTCAGATACCTCAGCCAGAGCAGCTGCAGCTGGCATCAACATCAGAAGGGATTCTTGACTCAGGATGTCAGGATTTGCTAGTGATGTCCAGCAGTCCATTCTGAATTCCCCTTTCAGAGGTCACAAGCTGTTTGGGGCAGATGTGTAAGATATCCTTTCTGATCTGCAAGCCTCGTGGAGAATTCTAAGGTCAGTCCACTCCCTCTACCACACACAACCAAGAACTGGGCAGAGGGTACGTTTTCATCAAGTCACCAACAGACCCAGGTTGGGAACCAGACAGCAGGGCAAACGCAGCGCAGGATTAGCTTTACCTGCCCCTACCTTCACCACAGGAAGAGTCTCTAGAGGTGGAGGTGCAGCCCCGGCTGCAGGATCTGCTCCAGCATGACTTCTTCTTAGACCACTCCCCCACCCTATAGAACTTAAGGAAGTGGTTGTGGGGGGTCATTTCTCCCTCCACATGGACAGGTGGATAGAGATTACAACTGATGCTTGGGTCCTGCAACTCACAGAGCAGGGCCATGCCCTAGAACATCTGGAGTTACCTCCAGATTTTCCTCCAGATCCCTCAGACTTACCCTCCAGACCACATACCAGTGCTACTGGAGGAAGTTTTCACGCTGTTACAGAAGAGGGCCATAGAACCAGTCGTCTGGAAACAAAGAAGCAGGGGTTCTAATCTCACTTCTTTGTAGTCCCCAAGTCTACAGGGGACTTGAGGCCCCTTCTGGAGTTGAGAAATTTGAACTTCTGTATTCAGTACAAGAAGTTCAGGACGGTAACTCTGCAAGGCCTGCTGCAAAAAGGGCACTGGATATACTCTCTAGACATGCAGGACGCATACTCTATCAGGGTTGCCCTCCTCAGAGGGAAGTACCTTAGGTTCCTTTTTTTGGGGCACTACCAGTTCAGGGTATTGTCCTTTGTCTTATCTGCACCACAGGTCTTTACCAGATGCTTAGTAAATATTATATTTACAAATAAAAACCCACACAACGGATTTCCCTACTTTTGATGTTTTAAAAGGCGAGGGGTGGCAGCAGCCCTCAGTAGAGAAGTACTTTACGTCTACCCCTCTCTGGATGACCGGTTCCTCAAAGCTCAGTCCAAGGAGCCAACTGTCTGACACCCGAGGGAATACCAGACAGCTGTTCAATGCCCTAGGGATTGCGGTCAACCTGCCCAAGTCAGTCTTGACCCCTTGTCAGCACTTCCAGTATATAGGAGCTATACTGAACACTGCTCAAGGCTCAGTATTCCTGCCCCAGGATAGGGCAGAGTGCCTGATAGCATAGGCCCAGGCACTTTACAGCAACAGGTACTTCACAGCCAGGACATTCCTGAGATTGCTGGACCTGATGGCATCAGCCATTGTCATGGTACCCCTAGCAAGACTGCTCATGATGATCCCACAGTGGACATTAAAGAGTCCAGTGGGATCAACACACTGACGCTCTAGAGCAGGGATTCTAGTAACATATCCTATAAAGAAGGTGTTTCAGTGGTGGATGGAACTCTGCAGTTTGCACAAAGGAGTTCCTTTCCTAATTCCCTCCCTTCATCATGTCCTCACCTCGGAAGCTTCAGGATGGGCTGGGCGGGGTGCGATCTGGATCCTCATCAGACCCAGGGTACATGGACCAGAGTGGAGACTTCCCTCCACAGAAACATCCTAGAGATGAGGGCCATTCTGTATGGCTTACAACCCTTCCCGAATTGCCTATTCCTGGAGCCTCTGCTGGTACAGACAGACACCACCAATATAGTGCACTACATAAACATGCAAGGGGCAACTCATTCATACCCCCTGTGCAGAGAAGTGATGGGGGTTTGGCACTGGGCTCTAGAGCACAGTCTAGAGCTGTTAGCAGTCCATGTTACAGGTGTCCAAAATGTTCTGGCAGACAGGTTAAGCAGGTTGTAGTTCAGAATGCACGAGTGGGAGTTGCTGACCTCAGTAGTAGAAGACCTGTTTGACAGGTGGGGTGGACTAGAGTTGGACCTTTTTGCTTCCCCACTCAATACAAAATGGCTGCTTTTCTGCTTGTTCGCTCCATGGCCTGGAGTTTTCTGGCATGATGCGTTGTCCCTCTCTTGGTAAGGGAGGTTCCTCTATGCCTTTCCTCCCTTCCCTCTTATTCAGAGGGTGCTGATCAAGCTCCATATGGAGGGAGCTACTCTTGATACTCATTGCTCCCTGCTGGCCTCATCAGATCTCGTTCCCCTTACTGCAGTAGATGGCTGTGGAACCTCCAGTGCCTTTGCCCCAGTGCAAAGGATTGCTATCACAGGAGCAGGGCACTCTTGTCCATCAAGACATCAAGTCACTCCATCTTCATACATGGCTCCTGAAGACATAGCCATTGCTAGATTTGGGGTGTCTCAAAAGGTGGCTGTTGTCCTGGTGGCTACTAGAAAACACTCTACCAGGGCCACTTATTCCATGAAATGGAAGTGGTTTGCTCTGTGGGCTGCTTCCCATCACTTGGACCCTTTCACTTTCCAAGTGAATCAGATTTTGGAGTACTTGCTGTCCCTGTCACATGCTGGACTGCAATACTTTTCCATTAAGGTGCACCTGACTGCCATTTCAGCTTTCCATGTGCGCATTGATGGCCGCATGGTGGCACAACTGGAGGTGTCCTGTACATTCTTGAGAGGCATTCCCCACATGAAACCTCCCATTCGCAATTGGCTTGGCACCTGAATATTGTTTTAGAGAAACTTACTTTGGCTCCTTTTGAGCCAGCCACGACTTGTGAGCTACGCTTTCTGTCGTGGAAAGCATTATTTTTAGTTGCTGTTACTTCTGCTTAAAGGATTTCCGAGCTTCAGGCTCTCATGTTTGAGCCTCCTCAGTTGATTTTCCAGAAAGACAGGGTGTCTTTGTGTACTAACCCTAAGTTCTTACTAAAGGTGGTGTCTGAGCTTACCCTGAATCAAGCCATCCATCTGCCTGTTTATTTTCCAGAGCACGCCAATCCAGGGAGGCATTGCTCCACACTTTAGATATACATAGAATACTCAGATATTATGTTCACCATACCAAGGACTGCAGAAAGTCCTTGCA
The DNA here is from genome assembly GCA_016271365.2 of Neoceratodus forsteri. Taxonomy (NCBI): domain Eukaryota; kingdom Metazoa; phylum Chordata; order Ceratodontiformes; family Ceratodontidae; genus Neoceratodus; species Neoceratodus forsteri. Next base: position 198,654,906 of record CM028132.1, on the reverse strand, counting down.
ACTTTTTGTTTTCTTCACCCCCGTAAAGGGGAGCATTCCAGATTCAAAACAGTTTGTCCAAATGGCTGGCCAACTGTATTACCTTCTGTTAAAGGAAGTATGGTAAGGAACTCCCTGGAGGAGTTAATGGCCATTCAACTAGAAACATGGCCACCTCAGTTGCCTGTTTCAGGAATGTGTCAGCTGCAGAAATTTGTGCTGCTGCAACTTGAAGTACTCTCCGCACTTTCACTAAACATTACAGTTTGGACATTGCCTCTCGAAGAGGGGCAGGCTTGGGCCTAACTGTGCTTCAAGGCCTTTTTTCCTAGGCCTGTAGTCTCCAGCCACCCAGACTGTCTCTTGGTCAGTACTGCTTGAGACTCGACCTACAGGTGTGGCCTGATGAAAGAGATATCCTCAAAGAAGACAGAACAGTTGCGTACTTACCGTAACAGTAGATCTTTGAGAGTCTCTTTCATCAGGCCATGCTGTCCCACTTTCCATTCCCCTTAGACTCAGAGCTTCTTCACTCCTTTTTTTTTTTCATATTTATTATACTTTTTCCCCGACGCTCTACCATCAGCCCTGCTCAGTCATCTTACCTCATTCTCCTATGGCCACTGTCCACTGGTGCTCCCTGGCTTACCCCCCAGGGTGGGGCCACAACACCATGGCCTGCCTGTCAGTGACAGGGGAAGGTGTCTGTGGAGCCGACATTGGCTCCCTGGCTTACCCCTCAGGGCGGGTTTTGGAGCTTGCAATGGCGCCGCGGACCGTAATTGAGTCAGTGGAGTGGCAGAGAGCCATGGAGGTCATGCGCCAGGGTGGTGTCATCTCGAGCTGCCGGCATTTTCTTCCTTGGGGGGGGGGGACGTGCAGTGACATCCAGTGTCTGCCCTGCCCCCAGAACAATTAAACGACCAGTTGCTGCAGTACCCCTGGCCTCCGCCAGGGGTCCGTCAAGCACCGTTTGTGCTCCCATCCCTACCCCGGGAGAAGGAGAGCAGTCCACAGGACACACCATCCTTCTCCCCCCCGGCCGGCTCTCCGATGACCCAGGTCCATTCTTGAACCCAGGTCGCCGGTGTCGCAAGCGGAAATCCAACTGCTGCGCCGATGGGCAGGTGAGCTTCTTCACTCCTGTCTCCCTCTCCAGGATGGACTGACTGCTGTTCCAGCCTTGCCTGATGGCTGGATACTTCAGCTGTCTTCTGGTTGCCTAGAGGGAGGTCCTTCGAGTATGATCTTCGGCAGGGAACTGAGGAGGGGAGAGAGGCCACCCACTGTTGTATATGGAGGACGTCGATGTCAGACGTCATCATGGGTGGCCCTTGGCGGACTGCTTGCAAAATGTTTCCATGTGGTCCTAGTGCCTGTTGGCTAGAGTCCTATAGATGTGGCATGATGAAAGAGATTCTATTGAAGATCTACTGTTACAGTAAGCATGTAAGTGTTCTTTCTCAGGCATTTGTGTGTTGGCAAGTATGTGAAAATGCAGTTGGGTCTGTAGTTGCTTTGCTGTTGGGGTGCAATACAAGGAAGGGGACAAAGTATGCATTAAAATGTCAATTTTGAGACTGGCAGCTGCACAAGATACAGAATGTCATATCAGTGCAGGCACTGATTTCCTGGGTAAGGTCAGGCTGAGCATAGAAACATAGAATTTGACGGCAGATAAGGACCGCTTGGCCCACCCAGTCTGCCCATTTCCCTACCTACTGGATAAGCTGCAGATCCTAGTTAACCAGCAGCCTACTTCTTCCTACCCCCACCCCCTAGAATTGCCTTATGACTGTCCCATGCATGCTTGAATTCCACCACTGTTTTTGACTCCACGACCTCCTCTGGAAGGTCGTTCCATGCATCCACAATCCTCTCTGTGAAAAAATACTTCCTTAAATTACCTCTGAGCCGCCTCTATCTTCAAATTGTGCACTCTTGTTCTTGCACACCTCTTTTTTTGAAAGATGCTACCCTCTTGGACTTTGTTGATTCCCTTGAGGTACTTGAACGTTTCTATCATGTCCCTCCTTTCCTCGATGCTATACATATTAAGCTCCTTAAGTCTCTCTTCATATGTCTTCCGGTGCAGACCCTGCACCATTTTAGTTGCCGCCCTCTGGACAGCTTCCATCCTGTCTGTCTTTGTGGAGATTGGGTCTCCAGAACTGCACACAGTACTCCAGATGGGGTCTCACCAGCTGTCTGTACAGAGGGATAATAACTTCCTGTTTTCTACTGGTGATGCCTCTCCCTATGCATCCCAGTATCCCCCCAGCCCTCCTTGCTGCCCTCTCACATTGCTTGCCCACCTTTAGGTCATCTGATATGACTACCCCCAGGTCCCTTTCCATTTTTGTTGTTGTTAGTATCTCACCCCCCATTGTGTACTCTTCCCCTGGGTTTTTGTTTCCCAGGTGCATTACCTTGCACTTCTTAGCATTGAATCTAAGCTGCCATATGTTTGACCATTCCTCTAACCTTGCCAAGTCCCTTCTCATCCTTTCCACCCCACCTTGTGCATCAACTCTATTGCAGATCTTTGTGTCATGTTGCAGTGGTGAGGGACCCAGTCTTCCAAGCTGGGAACAGATAAGCATCCTGGTGTTATAGGGACACATCCAACCCCCTTAGACCTCAAATTAATTGTTATGATTGCTCACATTCTGTAGAGACTGCTGATGTGGCTAATTGTTTGATTTGGATTCTTTAAATTTTTTTTTTTTTAAGTGAAAAAACAACTTCCCACCATACTGCTGTTACCACATGAACACATGTTCATTTACAATCCTTGATCAACCCCCACTGTATCTTTCCTGGACTTAGGAATACCCCCAACACAGTCTAGCCACTCATTAGGCATTGGGAGTACAGACATTTGCATCATAAGTGGCTGTTCTTTTTGGGGGTGTTTCTAATGTTCAGGAAGTATGCAGTAAGAATAGATCCAGGATTTGAAACAGAAGAAGGCTGGTTCTAACTATATGTTAGCATGCATTTCAGTTCTACTAAGCAAGAAAGGAGATAAAACAACAGGCAACATCAGTTAATTTTTGGAGAAGTCATAAAATGTAGGATCTTTCTTCGAGGAGGCTCTTGCAGCAAGCAACACCGGTAGCACTAAGCAGCGCTAGGACCACATGGAAAATTTTAGTTAGCAGTCTACAGCGGGGAACCGCACCCAACATCGGCACACCGACATCCGCTCTACAATATAAAAGGGGCGGTTCCCCAGACAAACCTCAGTTCTTTTCCTGCCATTGACACACGCACGTCGGGCCTCCACGGATGCCCTGCTTCAGTTAACCACAATTTTACTCACGTTTTTAACCTGTGATTTCTTATTTTCTTTGTTCAATAAACATAATTTTTTCAGTGTTATTCTGATTTTGTTTATGCCTTCTTCTCCAGCTTCATCTTCAGACTGGCCTATGAAGCGTGCCTGCGGCAAGCAGCTTCCTTCCAAGGATAGCCACTCTTCTTGCTACTCTGCTTAGGCCTGAACATGACTTCAGGGTCTGCCAACATTGCCAGGACTTCAACCAGGCCACACGGAGATGCCGTTTGAAGAATCTCCAATGCTTCTTGCTGCAGCAGAAGTTAGCCACAATGGAGAAGGAGCTTCAGAGCAAGAGTTCCTCATCTTCCCCAGTCTCTGGGGTGTTGACTTCTTCTCCTGCCCGGAAGGAGAAGTTGTCTAGTGGGAAGCATAAACACCGGGACAAGCACAGGTACGGGCACCGGTCAGCTTCATGCTCTCGGTCACTGCATAAGCCGGTGGCCACCTCTGGATCTTCCTCCCATGGGAGGTCGGCCCCTTCTCCTTCAGCAGCCCTTTTCCCCTTCAGGGCTGCCAGTTTCTCAGCCACCCCCTCATCTCTATCTTGGGCGGCGGCTCCTCAGGGCATCAGACTTTGTCCCCTGCCTCCTAGCTCCTGACACTGGGGCCCTTACTCTCTGCGGGTCCTCAGCCAGGTGGCTCAACTGGGGTTTCCTCCTCGGGCGGTTGGTCCTTGCCCATTGGTCCCTCAGTCCTGGCATTGTCGACATCGGTCCCTGACTCTGGAACTGGCGCCTCTACACAATGCCCGGAGCAAGCGCTCACCTCCAGATCCACACAGGCAATGTCTCTGCCTCTGTCAGGAGCAAGCTGCCTTTAACAGACGCCCGCTTCCACTCCGGGGTTTGCGGTGGTTGGCTTGACGGACTGGCATCAGCCTTCACCTGTCTGGCAGACTCCTGCTCTACTGGCGTCTACCCCGATGCTGGCTGGCCCTTCAGGCAATCCTCAGCCGATGTCTGAGGGACCGGCGCCTGTGTTCCCAACACCTCAGGGAGGAACGCTGGGATACCCAGCACCTCAGGGAGTGACGCTGGGGAACCCAACGCCCCAGGGACCAACGCCAGGTTATCCAACACCAGGGTATCCGATGCTGCCTCCTTAATACCCTTACCTACCATATAATCCACCTTCTCTGTTGGATTATAATGCTCGTTTTCAGCTTGGTGGGCCTTTATGAAAGATAAGGATACCCCCTGGAGGCCTGCCTCTCCTCCGCCTCCTTGGGACCCTCCTCCCCGAGATGACCGTGTAGGCTCTAGCCGTCCCCGGTCTCCAGGACCCTCTCCCGGTCATATGGATGGCCGAAAGGAGGATCAATGCCCTCCAACGCCAGTCCCTGAGAGTGACCTGTCTGGTTGGGATTCCTCCTTTTCCTCTGAAGAGTCAGAGGACTCCAGGTGCACCTCTAATTATACTGAGCCCCCCAACATAACTCCTAGGTCTCCCCTGACAATCCTACCTTTCTAGATATTATGAGGCACATACAATCCCTGATGGGGTGGGAAACAGAGGAGCTAGACCCTGAACGCCGCTGTCTGGCAAACTACCTCTGCAAAAAGGAGACTCTCCCTCTAGTAGTGCCACCCATCATTGATTCATGCGAGGATGTCACTAAGGCCACTTGGAACCATCCTTCTTCCACTCTGGCCCTAACCAAAAAGGCTGATCGCCTATATCATGCACCAGTCAGCAAGCCCTATCTGGGAGAACAGCCAGAGGCGGACTCAGTGGTTGTGAATGTGGCCCATTACCGCACCAAGAAACCCAGGCACTTCAGTACACACACCCCGACAAGGAATCTCGCCAGATCGATAAGACTGGCAAAGGTGTCTAACCTTCTGCCACTGTGGCCATCTGGACCCAGAATTACCTGGCCCATTTGGTCTAGTATCAAAATACCTTATGGGACAAGGCCTTGGAACAGATGCAGTCTCTTAGTGAGGACCCTACGAAGGCCCAGCTGTTCAGCTTTTTAAGTCGGGCTCAGACATGGGCAACCATGTAATAAGGGCTGCTAATGACACCGTCGATGCAGCCAGGTGGGCAGCAGCAGCAGGAGTCTGCATCCACCGTCACTCCTGGCTCAAGGTGTCGGGGTTCGCACCTGATGTGCAGACGAAAAATCTGGACATCCCCTTTTGGGGTTCTGTCCTGTTTGGGGGTGATTCCCAGGACATAATTTCCCTGCTCTAGGAGTTGGGTAACACCTTGAGATTGGTCCACTCCATGTACCGTTCTCAGCCCAGTACCACCCAATGTCAGCCCTTTTGTTGGTCCCCTAGACAGCAGTCCAAGGGACAGTAGCTGAAGGATGCTTTCAAGCACAAGGCTTCTACCCAGCCAGCTGGAGCTTCCCTCACTAGGGTCCCCAGAGCATCCTGAACTACTCTGCCTATTCCTGGTGCCACAGCATAACTCCTTGACCAACCCCTTCCCCTCCAGCGGAGGCCTTGGGGGAGATGGTGGGGTGGGTCACTTTTCCCTGTACTTAGACAGGTGGCGCACTGTGACATCAGACCAATGGGTACTTCAGATCATAGAAAAGAGACACACACTGGAGTTTCTAGAGGTCCCTCCAGACAGCCCTTCCTTGCACCACCATTACCCCCACGCTCACATTGCCGGTATCCAGGAGGAGATTCAGGCACTACTGTGCAAAGAGGCTATAGAGCCAGTCTCCCGGCCCAAAGAGAGAAGGGGTTCTGTTCTCACCTATTACTAGTCCCCAAGAAGACAGGGGACTTGAGACAGATTCTGGTTCTCAGCCGCCTGAACCTTTACATAGAATACAAGCATTTCAGGATGGTCACCCTCCAAGGGTTACTTACTGCGTCGTCTTAACCAGGGGGACTGGCTTTGTTCACTGGACATGCAGGATGCCTATCTCCATATCCTGGTTTTCCCACCTAGCTACTGGTTCCTCTGCCTTTGTTTCCAAGGGGACCACTTTTAATTTGTTTCAAGCCCTCCCCTTTGGCTTTTCCTCAGCTCCCTGAGTCTTTACCGAGTGCCTAGCAGTGGTGGATGTGGCTTTTTGGAGACAAGGGTTTTATGTCTTCCCCTGTCTGGATGACTGGCTGTTAATGGCCCCCTCCAGAGCTCAGTTAATTCAGACCCTGGAGTCTACCTTTAGGTTATTCCAGCTCCTAGGAATTACTCTTAACCTCCTCAAGTCTTGTCTCTGGCCTAGCCAACACCTCCAATACATAGGAGCGGTTCTAGACTACTCACAGAGCAGAGCCTTCTTGCCGCAGGACAGGGCAGAACATCTGATAGCACAGGCCCTGCTGGTATCTTCCTGCGTCTGCTAGGGCACATGGCAGCAGCTATAGCCACGGTTCCCCTTGCCCACCTGCATATAAGAGTGCCTCAGTGGACTCTCTGAGTCCAATGGGACCAATGCATCGACGACCTAGATTAGCCAGTTCTAGTCTCCCTCCAACCTAGTGAGACAGACCCCGGAATGGTGCAGAACCCCTCCAGTCTCCTCAAAGGAGTTCCCTTCCAGGCAGAATCCCCGCAGCAGATCTCACGCTGGACGCCTCGGGCCTGAGCTGGGGTGCCCATCTGGCTGACAGGCAGACTGAGGGGGTTTGTTCAGAGAGCAAACTGCATCTCCACATCAGTGTTCTGGAGATGCAGGCTTTCCTATAATCTATGCAGGCCTTTCAGGCCCATCTTCTTCCAGGCCCGCTCCCGGTACAGACAGACAGCATGTCTATGGTCTACTACCTCAACAAGCAGGGATGGACTCACTCCTGCTTCCTTTGCAGAGAGGCCATGAGAGTCTGGTACTGGGCCATAGGACACAACCTGGAACTAGCTGTCGTGCATGTTCCAGGAATCCAAAATGTCTTGGCTGACAGCTTAAGCAGCTCTAGGTCGAAGGCTCACAAGTGGGAGCTTCTGTCCTCCATGGTCAAAGACCTCTTCGACAGGTGGGGTCATCCAGAACCGGATCTTTTTGTGTCCCCACTCAGTGCAAAACTGCCCAATTTCTGCTCACTCGATCCTGGGCCTGGTGTTGTCTGGTACGACGCATTGTCTCTCTCAGACAGGTAGGTTCAAACAACATGAAGTCTTGCTGTATTCTGACATTATGCAGTTAGCCCCAGCACTTGAACTGCTCTGGGGAGGAAAGAGTCAACTCTATGCCAAAGCATAGAACGTTGAGCTCAAGCTCGGTTCAAACCTCTGTCTGCTGCACTTTGAAGTGTAACCGTCAGATTCTTTACTCCGCCTAACTGAATAATCGCTCCTGGAGATCTCTCCATCGCTTTCAGTTTGGTAACAGTAAAACGTTGGTTTTATACCACTCTTTTCTTATTCTGTTTTGGTTCTGCAGTACAGTAAGTGCTTAGGTAGTGGAATGAGTGTTATTCTGTGTGTGGAAATTGTAAAAGAGTTTTTCAATTGGTTCACTTGAACCGATTGTCTGGTTCACTTTAATTCTATTTTATTTTTCACTGTTTAGTGTGAGGTACCGGTCCTTATCAGTTCTGAAAAAAACGTGTTTCAGACTTTTTTTTCCAATACCCGTAACACGGTTAGGAACAGATAAGGGTGTCTTTCCTGGCTTAAGTCGATTAAAAGGTAATTGTTAGGATGGCTATGTCTGAGAAACCCAAAAGAAAAACCGGGCCCACTGGGTTTCAACACTGCAGTGAGTGTGGGGAGGCCTTTGCTAAGGCTGATCCCCACACCACCTGTGTTTACAGTCTGGTTTTGACCACCTTGATTCAGACTACCAAATATATAAAAATTTTCCTAAGGCCACCCTGGAAAAAAGATTGGGCAGGCTTAGGGCAAAGGAGGCTGAGAAGTTTGCTGACCCGGTTGGCCAGCCCGGTTCGGTTGCAACTGAACCTGAGGGAGTGCCCTCTGACCTGGGCGAGACTCCCTCGGGCAAAGGGAGAGCCGATCCTGAGGGGTCGGTTCCAGCTGAGAAAAAGAGAAAGGAGAAATTGGCCAGTTCGGGTCCAGAACTGCATCGTCCAACAGCCAAAGAAATTGCCAGGGCAATAAGTATTGTTGAATCGCTCTGTCCAATTCCGACTGATCCGGCACCTCTCGGTAGGCGTTCAGTCTGTTCCTCTGGTTCTGGATTATTCCCCAGAAGAGTATTATGAACCAGATCTGAAGGGGGATGAAGACTACTATGAAGACGACGACGATGATGATGATGGTATAGAAGGTCTGGATGAGCCCATAGAACCGGACATCTCCCCAGACAGGCCTTCTAGTGTTTCCCCTCCTAGGCTTTCTGAGTCCCCTTCTCACTTTTTGTTTTACAAAAAAGTGGCAGAAACCCTCCAGCTCCCTCTGGTTGAAGCTGCTGAGGCACAAGAGGAGCCTGACTTTGTGGAAATGATGGACATCCCAGAGTCAAAAAGATTGTCTATTCCCCTCCATAAATCCTTGGGGAAGCAGACACAAAAACTGCTTAAAACACCGAATTCTTTACCTCCTGTGGACAGACGAATGGACAAGAGGTACATGCTGTCAGGCTCAGGTATGGAGTTCTTGTACCAGCAATGCAGCCATATTGGGAGTTGTGCAGGCTACAGCCTGTGATAAGGCTAACATACCCTTGGCTTCACACACCCCAGATAAAGACTCTAGGAAGCTAGATGCAATGGCCAAAAAAACAGTACTTGGCATCCTCCTTGGGACTGAGGCAGGCTAACTACATGGCCTACACAGCCAGATACCAGAAGTCCAGATGAGATACTGTTCTTGAACTGACTAAACAGGCTTCCCCCCCAGCTGGCCAAGGAGCTGGAGGAGGTGGCTGCTGATGAGATAGAGGCATCTAAGATCCAGTTTCATGCTGCTGTAGACTCTAATGATGTATCATCACAAGTCATGGCTACATCTGTGTCTCTTCGGAGATTGGCTTGGCTAAGATGTACTAGCCTCTCACAGGACACCCAGGCTAAGGCCATGGATTTCCCTGTGGTGGATAATTCTCTGTTTGTGGATCAGACGAAGAATTATATGAAGAAAATGGATGAGTACCGGACCACCTACAGGAGTGCACAGGCCAAAGAAAGGCAGGCAGCTCCTCAAAAGCAGCAATCTAGGGGCAGGGGCAGGCCTTTTCACAGGCCTTTCTACCAGGCACAGGGCCTCCTCTCGTTTTTCTCAGAGGGGGTTCTTCAGAGGGAGAGGCAGAAGGGGGATGAGCAGGGCTGCATCCTTCTCTCAGTCCAAGGCTCCTGCCAAGCAGACGTCCTGATGTGTCAGCCTGGGTCAGTTCCTCCTTTCCAGTAGGAGGCTGGCTGGCTTACTACTTCCAGGCATGGAAGTCTTCTTACCTCAGACAAGTGGGTCCTGGAGATAGTAAGTCAGGGACTGGCCCTTAGCTTCAAAAAATTCCCAAAGCTGAAAGTCAGGTCTTTTCCACCTGCAAACATCTCCGAAACCATTGCCCTAGAGACAGAGGTTTCCTGTCTGCTGGCTCTCAGAGCTATAGAGAGGGAGTTCCTACTACACACAGGGGCAAAGGTCTGTATTCCAGATACTTCCTTACCCACCAAAAAACAGGGGAGTGGCGGCCCATCCTAGATCTAAGATACTTAAACAAGCACCTAGTCAAGCCAAAATTCAAAATGGTGACTCTGGGAATAATTCTTCCTCTAAGGCCAGGGGATTGGTTAGCCTCCATGGACCTCAAGGATGCCTGTTTTCACATTTCCATCAGGTGCTCCCACAGAAAGTACCTCAGGTTCGAACTGCCTTTAGGACATTATCAGTTCAGAGCAATGCCCTTCGGGCTAACATCAGCACCAAGGGTGTTCACAAAATGCCTAGCAGTAGTAGTGGCCTTTCTAAGGAGACAAAACATTTCCATACCTAGACGACTGGCTCATTGTGGGGCAGTATCCAGACCAGGTCAAGTCAAACCTGCAAGTGACCCAGCAGTTGCTCACTTCTCTAGGATTCCTCCTCAATCTTCCAAAGTCAGTTCTCGAACCAGTGCAACTCCTGACCTTCATAGGGGTAGGGTTGGACACTGTCCAAGCAAGAGCCTTTCTTCCTCTGGCAAGGGTAAAGGCCCTTACAGACCTGGCTTATTCCTTTCGCCTTCTGGTGTCTCAACTAGCAAAGCATTTTCTCCAACTCCTGGGCCACATGGCAGCTTCCACTGCAGTGGTACAAGGGTCCAGATTTCAGATGAGGGACATCCAGGTCCACTTGAGGGCTTTTTGGTCTCAGAAAAAAGATCCTCTAATCAAACTAGTTCCAGTGAGTCAGACTCTGATCCAGACTCTTCAATGGTGGTTGGATCAGGACAACCTCAGACAAGGAGTCCCATTCATCACCCAGTCTCATTCTGTGTTACTAACCACAAATGCTTCTCTCCTGGGGTGGGGAGCTCACTTGGGAGTCCTCACAGCACAGGGAGTGTGGTCCCCTCAGGAGTCTCTACTTCACATCAGTCTTCTAGAGTTCAGGGCAGTGTACCTGGCTCTACAAGCCTTCTCGTAATCAGTACAGAACAAGGTGGTTCAGGTCAGGACAGACACCACCACCACCATGTGGTACTGTACATCAATAAGCAGGGAGGCACTCTGTCTAGAGCCTTGTGCATGGAAGCCATGAAATTATGGTCCCTGGCTTATTCCCTACAGACATCTCTGGTAGTAGTCCACCTTCCAGGGAAGGACAGTGTGCTAGCAGATGCCCTGAGCAGGATTTCTCAGGGTCATCACGAATGGTCCCTGGATCCCCTAGCGTTAAAAGTGATTTTTTTCAAGGTGGGGCACTCCAGAGATGGATCTCTTTGCAGCCCTAGACAATCACCAACTTCCTCTCTTCTGTTGCAAGCCCCCAGTCTTGGGCTCAGTCCCCCTGGATGCTCTACTTCTGGATTGGGAGGGGAAATTTCTGTATGCCCCCTTTCCTCCATTATTCAAAGTTCTGGTCAAGATAAGGTCACAGTCTTGCAAAGTGATCCTGATTGCTCTAGACTGGGCCAGGCAGCCTTGGTATCCTCTGTTGCTGTCCCTAGCAGTCCATCTTTCCCTCTCTCTTCCCAAGAATCACAATCTGTTAACTTCTTCTCAGGGGAGGATTTGGTACCCCAACCTTCAGTCTCTCAATCTCAAGGCATGGCTCTTGAAGAGCTAGACTATGCAAGCCTGCATCTGTCTCAGGGGGTTCTGGACATTCTCAAAGCCTCTCGAAAACCTGCCACCAGAAAAACGTACAACTCCAAATGGAAAAGATTCAGCATTTGGTGTTCCAATAAGCACATATCCCCATATTCTGCTGACTTGGCTACAGTTCTGAATTATATGGTTCATCTTAATGGCTCAGGCCTCAGACCAGCTACCCTGAAGGTACACTTGTCAGCTGTTTCCTGCATTTCTGTCAGTGGGGAAGGCTTCCTCACTGGCATCTCATCCTGTTTTCCGTAAAGTCTTTAAAGGATTACTCCATACCTATCCTCCTTTTAAGGATCCTACTCCTGTTTGGGATCTTAATGTTTGCATTGCTCAGCTTATGCAACCACCTTTTGAGCCTTTGTCCTCAGCAGAACTTAAGTACTTGACTTGGAAAGCTGTATTCCTGGTAGCTATTACCTCTACCAGGCATATCAGTGAATTACAAGTTCTGTCAGTGGAGCCTGATTTTATCTCATTCCATAGAGATAAGGTGGTCCTTAGAACCAGCAGGATGTTCTTACCCAAAGTGGTTTCAGATTTTCATCTGAACCAGTCCATGTCTCTACCTGTGTTCTTCACTGATCATTCTTCAGGAGAGAGAAGATTACACAGTTTGGATGTTAAGAGGGCATTTAGCTACTACATTGAGCATACTAAGGCACTTAGGTGTGACTGTCCCCAGTTGTTTCTCACTTATGGTGAAGTGGGAAAGAGTAAACCTGCTACTAAGAGAACTATTGCCAGGTGGATTGTCTCTTGTATACAATTCTGCTATGAAAAGCTAGGCAGAGTACCCCCCTCAGGCCTCAGGGCTCATTCGACTACAGGTACAGCTGCTGCCAGAGATATACCTTTACTAGAGATATGTAAAGCAGCCACCTGGAAAACAGTCCATACATTCACCAAGCATTACTCTCTGGATATCCAGGGTAGGAGTGATGCTAGGTTTGGTACAGCAGTACTGCAGAGCCTATTCCCAAAATAGGTTTAGTACCCTCCTCCGGGGAGGTACTGCTTGGTAGTCTGCATAATGTCAGAATACAGCAAGACTTCATGTTGTTTAAAGAAAAAATTTCTCACCTTAGTAACTGTGTTTCTTGTAATGGAGTCTTGCTCTATTCTGACCTCCCTCCCTGCCTCCCCTCTCAGAACCTGGTTTTTGGGAAGTGGGCTGGCAGGTGCAGTGTTGCACCTCAGGGGTGCACTTGGGACTTTCCCCTATATAGAGAGGGGGAGTGGGTTATGTTGCATTGTGTTTTTTATGGTTATGTTTGTTCACTACCTAGTTTTCATTTTGGAGTTCTCGACTTGAGTCTTTTGGGGACCCAAAATATTTGTTTGCCTTTTGGCTAGTAGTTTTTACAATTTCCACTTAGCAGGTGTAGTTAGTTAATATTAGCTCGTAAGAATCTGACGGTTACACTTCAGAGTGCAGCAGACAGAGGTTTGAACCGAGCTCAAACTCAGTGTTCTATGCTACGGCATAGAGTTAACTCTTTCCTCTCCGGAGCAGTTCAGGTGCTGGGGCTAACTGCATAATGTCAGAATACAGCAAGACTCGGTTAGAAGAAACACAATTACTAAGGTGAGTAATTTTTTCTTCCTGTACACCTTCCCTCCCTTTCCACTTCTGCAGAGGGTTCTTCTCAAACTACAGTCAGAGGGGGTGGAGATGATTCTCATAGCTCCTTACTGGCCATGTCAGATACTGCAGCAACTGGTAGTGGAGCCCCTAGTCCCCTTGCCGTGTGCTCCGACTTGCTCTCCCAGGAGTAGGGCACTCTGGTCCATCTGGACCTCAAGTCTGCATCTCCATGCGTGGCTCCTGCAGACTTAGCTATTTCATGTTTTGGAGTTTCTTTCCGGGTGGCAGATGTCTTAGTGACTGCAAGGAAACCTTCCACGAGGGCCACTTATGCTATGAAGTGCAAATGCTTCTCCATTTGGGCCACCGCTCGGCACTTGGATCCAGTCACCTGTCCATGAATCTTATCTTGGAGTACCTCCAGTCACTCTTGGGCCTGGGGTACTCCTTGCTTAGGGTGTACCTTTCCACCCTCTCTGCATACCATGCACCTTTTGAGGGCAAAGCTGTTTCGCCCAACTGGATCTTTTCTCGCACTTTCTTGCGGGGTATGTTGCACTTGAAACCTCCCAGTAAGCATCATGCCCTGACATGGGATCTTTTGTTTGTGTTGGAAAAGCCTACTTTGCCCCCCTTTGAGCCAGCCGCAAGCTGTGAGCTACGCTTCTTGTCGTGGAAAGCGTTATTTTTAGTTGCTGTTACTTCCACTCAAAGGATTTCCGAGCTTCAGGATCTGATGTGTAAAGAGCATTATTTTTGTTTTTTCACAAAGACAGGGTGTCTTACCGTACTAATCCTAAGTTTTTGCCTGAGGTAGTGTCTGATTTTACACTGAATCAATTCATTCACGTACCTGTTTATTATCCTGAGTACTCTAATTAGGGAGGAGGCCTTATTTCATACTCTGGATGTTCACCGGGTGCTCTGGTACTATTAGGATCGCACCTGCTCTATCCGAAAAACTGATCAGTTGTTTGTTTCATTTACGCCCAGGAGAGCAAGGGCTCCTGTTTCCAAACAGTGTTTGTCTAAGTGGTTAGCTAATTGTGTTGTCTACTGCTACCGCAAGTATGACAGGGCTTTGTGGGGACTGGTCAAAGGCCACTCTACCATGGGTATGGCTGCTTCGGTTGCCTCTTTCAGAAATGTGTGTGCTGCAGACATTTGCACAGCCACCACTTGGACTTCTGTCCATACCTTTATCAGGCATTACAGTCTGAACATTGCCTCAAGGCGTAGGGCCAGCTTCAGACTTGCATTCATTCAGGGCCTTCTTTCATAAGTGTCCTCTGCCTGTTTCCTTCCTCCTCCCTGCTGACCGGGTTAGTTCCTTTACTGCTTGGGACTCAGTCCTACCGGTGTTGCCTGCTGCAAGAGTCCTCTCGAAGAAAGATAGTACAGTTACATAAGAACTTACCATAACAGTAGATCTTCGAGCTGAGCTCTTGCAGCAGGCACTGCTTTCCCTCCCTCCTACCCCGACTCCTATTTCTCCTTCATAACTACTCTGCTTTCCTCAACTCTGAGGAACTATCTCGGTTCTTCTTTTTTTGGCCATGCCGGGGTCTCTGGCATGAGAACTGAAGTTGGTCTGGGGGACTGCCCCTTTTATACTATAGAACTGACGTCAGCATGCCAACATTGGGGGGGGGCGCGCCCTGCTGTAGACTGCTACCTAGAAGTTTTCGCTGTGGTCCTAGCACCTGGCAGCTTAGTCCTACCGGTGTTGCCTGCTGGAAGAGCTCCTCTCGAAGATCTGTTGTTAGGGTAAGTTCTTATGTGCTTGTACTTTAAGTATATATAATATGATGCAAAAAAGGTTGAACGTGTCTCTTTAAAGTACCTTCTGCCAGCTAGTTATGGTGTAGCTTTGCTGCTGACTAAAGAAAGCAGCATCTCACCTGCTATCCAAGCCAAAGGGCAGCTACAGCCATGATAACCATATGACAGTAGGAAGGAGAGGGGGGCACGAAAATCAGGGAAACTCCAGAGCAGCAATATGTGGGGGGACTGAAGTTCAAGATCAAGTTTATTTGCAGGAAAAACTCCATTGAGCACGCTCATTTACAAGGAGGTCCTGGTAGGACAGTGTGATGCATCAAGATACAGTACAATAAATTGGCATCAGTTCAAACACTAAAGAGAAAGATAAAGCAGTACACAGTAAAATGGCATAGCACAGTTTACAAAAAGGAGACAGGCAACCTACGTACACAGTACAGTAAATTGGCAGGAAATAGTTCAAAAACATTGGGGGAGATATTTAAACAATGAATGCAAGGATATAGCTGTAGCTATCCATGTTGAGATGCTATAGGGGAAGAGGCTGGGAAGGAGAGGAAGGTAGTTGGGAGGAGGAAGTGCTATTGTAGTAGCTTAGCCAAAGAGGGAATTCCTAGCCATTATGGCAGTGCCAAGTTTCCTTAAGTGCCTTGTTGGACAGGGATTTAAAAAAGTTTAGAGACTAGTTCTGTGAGCTTGACAGTAGATTGAATTTTATTCCAGGAGGTCGATATGGCATAACTGATTTTCTTTGCCATGCAGTGTGCGCAGTTTGAGCACATCTCGCAGAATAAAGGTGTTTTTCCTTAGGGAATAACAGCTGTATGACCTGTGAAAAAGGGAAGTGATGTACGGTGGTAGTTTGTTCAGTAGAATTTTCAGAGCCCATGTGCAAGTGTATAGCATCCTCCTTGTGGTGAGGGATGTCCAGCCCACTGACAAGTAGAGGGCACAGTGATGCGTTCCATAAGGTACTTTAGTTATTTTTTTATTTAGTTTTTGTTGACCGGTTAAGTGCATTAGATAAATTCTGCCTATTTTCAGGCACGACCCGGGGGAGTGGGATACAGATTAATGCCAACTGACTTTGAACCAGATTAAGCTGTCCGTGGTATTTTAGTGAAAGGGGAGAAATGTGGCCAGTGCACTGGGAAAATTCCCCTATTCTTTTCGAGAAGTGCAATGGGATCTTTTAACATCCACCTGATCTACCACCAGAACAGGCAGATGGGACCTCAGTTTAACGTCTCATCTGAAAGACGACACGTCAGGACAGCAGCGTCAGTATTGGGATATTAACCCAAGTGCCTGGTGTGGGGCTAGAGCCCACAGCCTTCTGATCTCCCAGCCTCAAAGGCGAGTGTGCTGCCTGCTGAGCCACTGACACAGTTATAAAGCGTAATGCACGGTGGTGGAGGATGTCCAGCTTACGTAGGTCGGATGCTGTACTGCTGTTATAAATAATGTTCACGTAGTCAGTAAGTGGAAGGTAGCTTGTACTAACCTTTTCCTGATATCTGCTGGGAATAAGGATTTATTCCTGTAGAAAAATTCCCGTCTTGCTTTTAGTTTTTGGGAGAAACTTGATATAATGAAAAAAAAACTGTGGAAAGTGTACAGCTTAAAATGCACAGGACTCAAGATTTTTTTTTGTGATAGAAGTGTGTCTTCTGTTGGATATTGAAGCCTGTATGACATCTCGGAAAACAGATGCCGTATCTTGCATTTTAACTTATGACAAACACTGTCTTACACTGCAGCCGAACTGGGAGACTACAGTCATTCAGAGCACTTACCAGGCTACCTAGCCGAATACACCTTCCTCCCTAACCAGCCTCAAGACTTTGAAAAAGAAATATCAAAGCTACATCAGCAACACAGGTAAGGCTTATACGTGTATACAGTATATGTATGTTACAATGTTTAAGATTATGCTGCCTTTGATGGTACTGTATTGCTTGTATAGACTATTTGTGTAATGCTGTTAATTACTGTTTCTTTTCCTCCTCCTCCTGAGCTACAGTATCTTCCATACCCCTTCCCCCTAGGGTGCATCTGGAAATGAGCTATCATCAGCTCAGTTTGTCTTTCCTGATGAAACTTTTGAAATAAATATTGGTATGTGTTAGGGATGTCCATCAGACTTAATAACAAATCTATCACAACTATTGAACTATTTGATGGTCAATCCTAATACCTTGTAATACAGATATCCATGTTGCTCCTTGATTCAGGAATGGGAGAAGCTGAATAAAGGCTAAAAAAAAGGCCTTTTTCAGTCCCTCATACTTCGTGGCACACAACCTCATTATAAAAATAACAAAACACTGCCACAGCTTAGGTCACAAGGCCCCCCCTGCACGTATTAAAACCGTGAGATAATATCCCCCAGCCATCCACACTGTAGTGCCCAGTGGCCCAAAACAAACGAATACCTTGCAATGTATTTTGTTACATATCCCCACTGGGGCACAAAACTTGTAATACCCCTCCGCACACACCTTCCCAGTCTTGCCACCCTCCCAGCCAGTCCTTAAGAGCAGGTAGTCACTGTTTTTCGCACATTATCATTTCTGGTTTTAAGTACTTGAATGAAGTATGTCTTGCGAATACCAGTCTTTGTGTGGCTATTTGTGGTTATAGCGAGGCAGTGTAGCGCAGTGGTTTAAGGCTCTGAGCTGCAAATTTGGTGACATCCAGCAGACAAGACCTGGGTTTGAATCCCACAGCTTCCACTTACATACTGTGTGACCCTGAGCAAGTCACTTAACTTCCCTGTGCTCCCAGGTCGCGCCTGTAAAAAAGCTTTCAGCTTAGTGTGCTAATCCTGTTTAAACACAACTAAAAAAAAAAAAAATTTGTCATATATTATTGCCATTTCAGATGGCTCCATGGGCAGTGAACAAACGGGATAGATGTGCTGATTTTTTTCTTTTCAGTTCTCTGAGGTGCTTGGAAGCCAGACTCTGTATGACATCTGTTCCAGTAAACGACTAGGTGTCACGAGCAAGCACGCTTCTGTTTACTACTCTACTCTCCCCCAACCAGTATAGAGTATTCTAACCCCAGGAATCACTCATTATAATTAAACTGATGCAGTCAGCCTCCTGTGTTGAACTGCCCGAAGAGATGGAATTATATGCAAATGATGGAACTTTCAATTGGCTCATGCCAATTTCAAACTGCTGCCCTAGCAACTGCTGCACCCTGAGTGCTTCAGATTCTTTACTCCACCTGGCTAGTAAGGACATCCCAGAGAGCTCTCCTTGAACTGTCTTCAGAATAACCTATCTGTTAGATAAGTACTCGTTTTAAGTTTCATTTTAAATTGCTGCCCTAGAATATACTTTTTCATATTATTTGTGGTTCCCTCATGGTTCCTTGGAACCGAGGGTTCTGAGTCTTTTGGCGAGGTTTTACCTCAGTATTATTATTTAAATTTGTATTTGTGATCAGTTCGTCTGTTTTTTTTTGTTTTTTTTTTTCAATTTAAAGTTAAAGTAATTCTCGGTTCCTTTTCTTTACAGGAACTGAGTATCACTCGGTTCCGGGAACCGTTAGTGGTTGTTTATATTTGAAACCTCCGGTTCTGAGGTATGAATTAAAGTTTTTGAGATTGGTTTTTACTGTCGTACTTAATGTCAGAGGTCCATTTTGACAAGCCTAAAAATGCACAGGACCCACTGGGTTTAAATATTGTGAGTCTTATGGACAAATTATAGCAAAAGCAGACAGACATTCCCTTTGTATTTCCTGTTTGGGTACCAGCCATATTTTTGCTAATTGTGAGATTTGCAAGACCTTTTGTCCTAAAACTTTAAGAGAAAGGACTAAAAAGTTAGAGGAGATGGCTTCTGCTACTGATAGTAGTACATCTACCTCAATCCCTAAGAAGGATGGAGGCAACACTAAGGACCCTGACAAGAGTTCAGAAAAATCTGAACATGGTAAGTCAAAAAGGGCTGTGGAGAGTGTCTGAGTCTGTCCCACTAAAGAAAAAATGCAAAGAAATGCATGTCGCTGTGCCTCCAGCCGAGAAGGCTAAGGATCTCCCAGCAGACAAACATAATATGCCCTCAGCTGAGGACATTGCTAAGGCCTTACAGGTCTTAAAAGTCCTGCAGGCTGCAGTCCCTGATCCTACACCGGCTGCATCTGTTCCTGCCCTTCAGGAACCACAAGATATTTATGGTGAAGAGGATTTCGAAGGGGAACCGGTAGATCCTGAGGTTTCCCCGGAACAGGAGTTTGGATCGCCTCCCAGGGGTCCAGAAGATTACTTTTCTCACTATGCTTTTGTAAAAAGCATGGTAGAGACTCTGTCTCCCTCTGCAGGAAACTGAAGAGAATATGGAGGAAGCAGAGTTCCTCGATATGATGGGTCTGACCCCCACAAAAACACCTTCTACTTCCAATGCATAAGTCCCAGAAAAAAGGCAGCGTTGCAGATATTCCAAACCCCCAACTTCTGTCCCTGGGGTAGATAAAAAAAAGTTGACAAAAAATACAAGCTAGACAGAACTACAGCTGATTTTTTGTTTAATCGTCCTGACCCTGAAGGGGTGGTTCAGGCTGCTGCCTGCGACAAGGCCAGGATACCCATCCTCCAGATAAAGATTCACGAAGAATGGATGCCGTGGGAAAGAAGGGCTACATGGCTGCCTCTTTAATAGTCAGGCAGGCCAACTACATGGCATATAGAGTGCAGTACCAGAAAGCACTCTGGAATAGTGTTAGCTCTGGCTGACAAGGTGCCAGGTGATGTGGCAGTCGACTTGCAAGATACAGCAAGAGCTGCACTTGATGCCACAAAATACCAGTTCCATATGGCAGTGGATGCCAATGACACTGCTGCCAAGCTAATGGCATTAGCTGCCTCCCTTAGGAAATCTGCATGGCTCAGAGCCACCAACCTCATCTCGGATACCCAGGCCAAAGCAGTGGATTTCCCTCTTGGAAATAATTCATTGTTTGCTGATAAAACTGAGGCCTGTACGAAAAAGGTAGAATACAAATCTACCTACCGAAGTAATTCGAAGGACAGACCTTCTACTTTCTATAGGTCCCTGACTAAGGGAGGCAGGGGTAGGGGATTTTATCCCAGACCTTTTTTCCAGAAGCAGGCCTCTCAGCAGCAACAGCAGCCTAGAGGCTGTTTCAGAGGAAGGGGCAGGAGAGCTATGAGAAGAGCTTCTCCTTCCCCACAGACTCAGGCACAGCCCACACAGAACCCCTTACGGGCTTATACAAGTCGCATCTCCTATTGTAGAACCACCAGTGGGTAGCAGATTGGCTCACCACCTCCAGGCTTGGCATACCATCACCACAGACAAGTGGGTCCCGGAGGTAGTGAGAAAGGGTCTGGCACTCCGCCTCAGAGCATTCCCCAAGCTGAGAACAAGAACCTTTGCACCAGTTACATCTGCTGACAGAATCTTACTGGAACCAGAGGTAAAACATCTTCTGGCAATCAAAGGGGCAAAGGCTTTTACTCCAGATACTTCCTCACAAGGAAGAAAAATGGGGATTGGCGACCTATCCTGGATCTAAGACTTCTGAACAGACACATTTTGAAGTCAAAATTCAAAATGGTCACTCTTTCAATAATCATACCAACATTACAAAAAGGAAACTGGCTAGCCTAGACCTAAGGGATGCTTACTTTCACAACCCTATCAGACCATCTCACAGAAAGTACTTGGGATTCAAGCTCGCTTCAGGCCACTATCAGTTCGCAGCACTTCCATTTGGCCTAACTTCTGCACCAAGGGCCTCACAAAGTGCCTGGCCGTAGTGGTAGAGTTTTTGAGAAAAGCTAATTGTGCTTGTTACTGAAGGCATTAGGTTAGCTGGGTCCTAGTGTGACCTCCTTTTGGAATAGCCCTGTTTGCTTAGAGTGGAGCTCCTTTGTGTAAGTCACAACATATTCTCCCGCTGCATAGTAATGAGGGCTTTGTTTTCTCCACAACATAGGCAGCTCCCCAGCAAGCTAGGCACTCGGGACAATCAAGCAACTGAAGCACAAGCAGCTCACCCAGCAGCAGCTGAAGCCAAATCTCCAGCCTGATAACTTTCGAGGTAAAGAGAGCCTCTTTTCTTCGCCTGGCGCCTGCAGAGGGTGTAAGTCTCGGCGGCGCTGACACCGCCTGCCCTGCCCACCCCAACCACCCTCCCACCCAGGGGCGGCTGTCAATTTAAGGATCCACCCCATGACATCACATCCGGTGATATCACGTCCTGTTGCCCAGAACCTATCTCCCCACTTTCCCATTTGCAGGTTATACCTGCTGGCCACTAGAGGGACCTATGCTCCCTCACTACTTCCTACTCCTACCTGTACAGCACTACTTCCCTGGGATCTTGCTCACCACAATGTATTGGCCCTGCCTCACGCTCTGCCTGTGCCTATCCCCACTAGCAGTGCACTTACCCACTTACCCATCTGCTAGTCCACACTGTGCCCTGGCACCCCTCCCTCCCCTTGCTTCTGAACCTCCTCTCCTGCCCCTTGGGACCTCTGTGTGTCCCCGTCCCCCCTGCCCTCCCCCTAGCTTTCTCTTCACCTCAGGCACATCTGGGTGTCTTCTTATTCTTGCTTTCCCCTCCTGTACCTCACTGCCCACCCCCTGCTCCCTTAGCCTCCCTCCTCCCTCCCTCCTCATGTCAATCGTAGGAAAACCTCTCACCATCTCCCAGCCAGGGTGTTAGTCATGCTACTACTCCTGTCAGGGAACATTCATCCAACCCTGGCCCGGTTCCCCAGGAGCTCCCCAACTCGCACCACAGGCCCTATGCATGGTCTCCATGAATATCTGTAGCCTCCTAAAAAGTTTGACTCACTACAATGCCTGGTCCATCAATTAACCCTGATGTCATCACCCTTGTTGAGACTTGGCTGTCGAAATCCTCCCTGACTCCTAGTCTCCTTCCTGGTTTCACCTTTTTCCGTCCGACCGTGTTGGGAGCAGGGGTGGCAGCTGCTATTTATGTCAAGGAATCTCTCCCGTGCACTAGCCCTGCCCACTCCCATCCTGACCCAGGGCCCAGGCGCCACGCTGAAACTAACCCCTGACCCTTTAAAGGACCCTTTATCTGACTACTGCATACGTGCCCCCAGGAACCAAACGCAGCCCATTGCCTCTCTTACAGAATACCTTACCTCTCTACCTCCTTCCGCTGATCAAATTCTGGTGGGTGACTTAAATGTCAACTGGCTCAGCCCTCCTCCTCCTCTACCCGAGACTCCTTTCCCAATAGACCTAACGCAACTAGTTACCCACCCTACCAGGACTAACCCCAAGAGAGGCTCCAGTACCCTGCTTGATGTGGTACTCACCAACCGCCCCTAATCGGATCCCCAATGTACAAGTCCTCCCAGACTCTCTCAGCGATCACTCCCCATTCTATTCCACTGGTCACCTCAGTCCCAAACCCATAGCACAGTCCACATGCAGGCGGCGTCTAATACCTGGTGGACTGATAAAACTTAAGGAACTTCTGTCCCAAATTGACTGGTCTCCTATACAGGCAACTCCTGACATCGACACAGCCTCTCCTTCTTTACCCAAACTTTAATAATGCCTGTGATATCTTTGCCCCAGTGTTGACCATGCTGCTCTAAAAGGAAGAATGCCCCTAGGTTACCCCAGCTTTGATCCACCAGCTCAAACATAGGGACAACCTATGGCACCGCGCCATTGAGCCTGGCCGCCCAATGACAGGCGGTTATATGCCGCCTCAAACAAGTGCACTCGGCCATCAGAAAGGCCAAGTCTGAGCACCATCGGTCCTCACTCACTGCCTCATGGGGAATCCCAGAACCCTGGGATAACATTAAACAGTTAAATGGGAGTGCACACTCCCCACCCACCCAGATCAACATTAATGGTGTGATCTCCTCAGACCCAGCCCTCATAGCCAACCACCTCAACACCTCATTCACTGACCTTAGCCCTATCCTCCCTACAAATTTTTGACCTCCTCCCAGCACCCGTCCGAAATCTTTTCTCACTTTATTTTCCTCCTCCGCAGCTTTGCCAAGAACTTAGGCCACACCTTGTCACTGCCCTCAAGAGAAATAGTACAGGCAATGACACCTGGATCCGTGTATCCTACGGCTGGTCTTAGACACAGTCCTTACCCCGATCACATGCCTCATCAACCACTCTCTTTGCCTGGGGAAGGTTCCAACTGCCTGGAAAGTCACCACTGTCACCCTTATCTTTAAAGGTGATGATAGGACTGTGGCTGGAAACTATCGACCGATCTCCATTCTCTCTCCTCTCTCCAAGGCCTTGGAAAAAGTGGTGGCCTCTCAAATCTCTGACTACCTCTCCACCTACAGTGTCCTTTGTCCTGAGCAGCATGGCTTCCGAGCGAGCCACAGTACCAACACAGCCTCCTAGAGTTCTCCAACTTTCTCCACTCCTCCTTAGACACTGGTTCTCTGGCTGGTGCTGTCTTCATTGACCTCTCGAATGCTTTCGACACTGTCTCTCAACCCTCCTTCTGATGCCCTTAGTCTCTGGTTTGCTGCTGGGCCCATCTCCTGGGCACCAGTTATCTGTCTGACTGCCAACAGCGGTAAAAAATTAATGGGACCTACTCAGACATCTGTCCCATCTTTTCTGGTTCCCCAGGGCTCCATTCTGGGCCCCTTACTATTCTCCTTTACCTTAACACCCTTCCACGCTCTTGCTCGGGAACATTCTATTGTACGCTGATGATGCAGTCATCTTTGCCTCAAGTCGTAACCCTACTGCCCTCCAGGACTCAAGCAGAAGTCCTTCACTGAAGCCGAGGCTGGTTCAAGGAACATAGATTGGTGATAAATCTTAAAAACAAAACCATGTTCTTCACTCATCCCCAAAACAAGTCCTGCAACTTCAAACTCCTCATTCACTCTGGGTCCTCATTCCCACTCGAACAAGTTTGCTCCTATAAATATCTAGGATCCATTTTGACCCTCCCTCTCCTTCTATGGACACATCGCTGCCCTAGCCACTGCCACTGAATATCCGACTAGAATCTTACATCGGTATAAACGCCAGCCTCCCCAGAGGCTCTCTACCTGCAGTCACCTCCTCTATCCTGTCCCTATTGGACTATGGACTGCCGGTGTATGGTGCTGCTTGATCAGACTGCACTTACAACGTCGACTACTCTGAATAAGGCCTGCAGGGTTAATTACTGGAGCACCTAGGATGACACACACCTGTTCACTGTATGCTAAAGCGCTGGTACTTGATCCTCACTGAGCCCTCAAATATCTTACCTGTACCCTTACAAAAAGACCCTCCTTGGGCTTTCCCCACCAGGATTGACCACCACCATACGCTCTGTCCCACTAGTTCATACTGGACCTCTGGGAAAACCTCTCTTGTTATCCCTAGAGCTAGGACCTCTCACGGCCAAAGAGCCTTCAGCTTTAGGGCCCCTCCTGTTCAACACACTGCCTCTCCATCTCCTAAGCTCCAACTATATCGTGCTTCAAAACTTCCTTACGTAACCACCTTATTAACACCGGCGCTGTAACTGCCACTAGTCAAAGCCAGACTAATACTTATGACAAAGCTTATTACTAAGCTGCTAAGGACGACATAACTCTGGTATTGTTTGAATCCATCCTACCTGTACCAGCTTGTTTGTATCTATGTCTTAATTTACTGTTATACTTATGTGTTGTACTGCTATACTGTGTATTTTGGTTTGTCTTACTGTGACAGGGTACCTTTGTAAATGAGCCTATGGCTCAAAGGTTTTCCAAACTGCTGTTTAAATAAAATAAAAATAAATAAAACGGGGTAACAGTTTTTCCCTGCCTGGACGACTGGTTAGTGGTGGGTCAATCTCTGCAGCATGCAGAGCACGCCTAGCACTAACAAAATCTACTCTGGAGTCCCTGGGTTTTCTCATAAACGAGCAGAAGTCTCAGCAAATACCATTCCAAATACTGGAGTTCACTGGAACAGAACTGGACACCAGCCTAGGCAGAGCTTTTCTGCCACAGGACAGGGTAAACAACATTCTGCAGATTGTAAACTCATTTGTGCCAGGAAAACCCAAACCAGCCAGAGAATTCATCAGGCTTCTGGGACACATGGCAGCTGCCACCACAGTAGTGCTAGGTTCCAGATTTCAAATGAGAGACATCCAGTTTCACCTGAGACAGTACTGGTCATAAAGGACAGACTCACTCTCCAAATTGGTTCCAGTCACCCACAGCTTATTACAGGCACTGTAGTGGTGGCTGGACGAGTACAACCTTCGGGTAGGCGTAACTTTTCTAAAGGAACAGCCTTCCTTAATTCTCACAACAGATGCCTCCCTTTTAGGTTGGGGAGCACACATGTTGGACCACACAGCAAGTGGCACATGATCTCCCCAAGAGTCCCTGTTGCACATATATCTGCTGGAGCTCAGGGCAGTGTAACTAGCTCTACAGGCATTTGCCCCACATCTTCAAAATAAGGTGGTGCAGGTCAGAACAGACAACACCACAACTATGTGCTACATCAACAAAATAGGGAGGAACCAGATCAGCCCCACTGTGCAGAGAAACAGTGAGTCTGTGGTCCTTGGCATACTCCATGAAAGTATCACTATCAGCCATACACCTTCCGGGGAAGGACAGTATACTGGCAGATTCCCTCAGTAGGATAAGTCAGGTCTACCACGAGTGGTGCATGAATCCCCAGATACTCAGTACAATTTTCAGGAGGTGGGGCAGTCCAGAGGTTGATCTTTTTGCCTCTGTAGAAAATCACCAGTTACCATTGTACTGTTGCAGGCCTCCTCTCTGGGCACACTTTCCCTAGACGTGATGGCCCTGGACTGGACAGGGAAGTTTCTGTATGCCTTCCCTCCTTTTACAATGATATTCAGGACCCTGCTGAAATTGAGGTCCCAACCAGCAACAATGATGCTGGTGGCACCAGATTGGGCAAGGCAGCACTGGTACTCACATCTGCTGACTCTGTTAGTAGTTCCCCCAATTCACTTGCCCAGGAGGCACAACCTGCTGACCTCCTCTCAAGGCAGGATCCTGTACCCCAACCTCAAATCACTGAGGCTCAAGGCCTGGCTCTTGAGGACTTAGAATTTTCTAACATTAAACTGTCAGAACAGGTGCTGACAGTACTTAGGGGTTCCAGGAAACCTTCCACTAAGAAAACGTATTCTTCTAAGTGGAAGAGGTTCTCCTTATGGTGTGCAGGTAAGGGTACTGACCCCTCTAGGGCTGACTTGGCTATTCTCCTCCTAACATACCTACATTCTTTAGGCCTGAAGCCTTTGACACTTAAGGTCCACTTGGCTTCAGTCTCAACTTACCTGTCAGCTGGTAAAGAGAGAACTATGGCCTCTCATCCATCCTTCAGGAAATACTTTAAAGGCCTCAACCTTCTGCACCTCCCCCGAGGAACGGTCCCAGCCTGGAATCTGAATATCCACATTGCCAAGCTCATGGATGCACCATTTGAGCCCATGGCAACTGCAGATTTGAAGTATATCACTTGCAAAACTGTGTTTCAAACAACATGAAGTCTTGCTATATTATAGACATTAGCAGTTTGATCCAGCTCTAGAACTGCCCCGGAGTGAAATGGTTAAAACCATTCCAAAATAGAATTTTGGCACAAGAGCAGCTCTATCTGTGTCATTTCAAACTTGAACTGTCAGATTCTTTACTCCGCCTCAGTGAACAGTCGCTCCGAGATTTCTCCTTCTGCTCGGTTCATTTCTCGGTTTAAAAGTGTTTTCGGTTGGATTTAACGAGAATAGTTTTATTTTAACATAAAACCGTTCGGTTCAAGCTCTATCTGTGGTAACCGTAAGTAAATGAAGGCTTTGTCTGTGTGGAACTTGTAAGTTATCGGTTCGGTTTTGAACCGATCAGTGGGTTTAAAACTCATTTAAAACTAAAAGTTACTATTTTAGAGTGCGGTTCCCGGTTCTTATCGGTTCTAAAAAAGACGGATTTATTACGGTTTTTTCCAATACCCGTGACACGGTTAGGAACCAATAAAGGTGTCTTGCCTGGCATTGCCGTTAATAGGGCAAGTTTTTGGTTAGGCTGGCATTATGTCTGAGAAACCCAAAAGAAAAACCGGGCCCACTGGGTTTCAACACTGTGATGTTTGTGGGGAAGTCTTTGCCAAGGCTGACCCACACACCACATGTGTTTATTGTCTGGGGTTTGACCACCTCAGTCAGACTGCCAGGTATGTAAGAATTTCCTGCAGCCACCCTGGAAAAAAGATTGGGCAGGCTCAGGGGCGAGAGCAAAAGTCCGCTGACCCGGATGGCCAGCCCGGTTCGGTGCCAACCGAACCAGAGAGAGTGCCCTCTGACCAGGGCCATACTTCCTCAGGCAAAGAAAAGCTGGTTCTGAGGAACCAATTCCAGTAAAGAAAACAAGAAAATCAACAGGTCTGGAGTCAAAATTCCTTCTCCAACTGCTGCAGAGATAGCAAAGCCATACAAATTGTCCAGTCACTGTCTCAGGGTCCGTCCGAACCACCACTATCTGGTAAAGGTCGGTTTGTCGGTCCCAGTGGTTCAGGATTATGATATTGAGGAATTTTATGAACCAGAGGAGGGGAGGAGGATTATGAACAGTATGAATGTGGCTGGGAAGGTCTGGGTGTGCCCATTGAACGGATATCTCCCCAGACAGACCTTAGAATCTCCCCTATGCTGTCTGAGTCCCATCTCATTTTATGTTTCATAAAAAGTTGTGAAACCCTCCAGCTTCCTTTAGAAGAGGCTGTGGATGAGCAAGAGGAGCCTGATTTTGTAGAAATGATGGATATTCCAGAGTCTAGGAGATTGTCTATTCCTTTACATAAGTCTTTAGAAACAAACAATT
This sequence comes from Neoceratodus forsteri, assembly GCA_016271365.2. NCBI lineage: Eukaryota > Metazoa > Chordata > Ceratodontiformes > Ceratodontidae > Neoceratodus > Neoceratodus forsteri. Next base: position 198,627,175 of record CM028132.1, on the reverse strand, counting down.
AAAATTTGAAAAGCTCCTAATTCTGTGCCTCCTGTAGATAAAAAGATGGACAGAAGGTATACATTGTCAGGCCCTGATACAGAATTCCTTTCTCAGCAATGCAGTCATGTTGGGGTAGTTCAGGCTGCTGCCTGTGATAAAGCTAATATTCCTTGGCTTCACATCCTCCTGACAAAGGTTCCAGGAAGATTGATGCCATGGCAAAAAAACAGTATATGGCAGCCTCTCTGGGACTCAGGCAAGCAAATTATATGGCTTATGTAGCTAGGTATCAGAAATCTAGATGGGATACTGTTATGCAGTTGGCCAAGCAGGGCCATGGCCAGCTGGCTAGTGAACTAGAACAGGTGGCTGCTGATGGCATTGAAGCCTCTAAGGTTCAGTTTCATGCTGCTGTGGATGTTAATGATGTTTCCTCTAGGGTCATGGCCACATCTGTAGCTTTTCGTAGGTTGGCCTGGCTCAGGTGTACTAGTTTGTCACAGGATACCCAGACTAAGGCTATGGATTTTCCTGTGGTGGGAAATTCTCTGTTTGGAGAGCAGACAGAAATTACATGAAGAAGATGGATGAATATAGGACTACTTACAAGAGTGCCCAGGCTAAGGGCGGCAAGCCACTCCTCAAGGCATGCCCCAGGGTAGGGTAGGCCTTTTCACAGGCCCTTCTACCAGACTCCAGGCCTCCTCTGCCTATGCTCAGAGGGGCTTCTTCAGAGGCAGGGCAGAGGGGTGGGCAGACCTTCTCCCACCCCCAGCCTAAACCTCCTTGAAACAGGCACCCTGATGGGGTGCCCAGGAGCCAGATCTCCTGTACCAGTGGGGGGCAGACTGGCTAACTTCAGTCAGGGGTGGGCTTCTTTAACCTCAGACAAGTGGGTTCTGGAAGTAGTAAGCCAGGTCTGGTTCTCAGCTTCAAAAGTTTCCCAAGTTGAGAAGCAGACTTTCTCTGCAAGTGCTTCAGACCCTCGCTCTGGAAACAGAGGTCTCATCCCTGTTAGCTCTCAGAGCAGTAGAAAGGTTCCTTCCCTGCATCAGGGCAGGGGTCTGTATTCAGATACTTCCTACCCAAAAAGACAGGAGAATGGCGGCCCATTTTAGATCTCAGATATCTGAACAAGCATCTTTTGAAACCAAAGTTCAAAATGGTAACTCTGGCAATGATTTTACCTTCCCTAAGGCCAGGGGACTGGCTAGCCTCCCTGGACCTCAAGGATGCCTATTTCCATGTCCTAATCAGAAGATCCCATCGAAAGTACCTCAGATTCGAACTGCCCTCAGGTCATTACCAGTTCAGAGCAATGCCCTTCGGCCTTACCTCTGCTCCAAGGGTATTCACAAAGTGTCTAGCAGTGGCAGTGGCCTACTTAAGGAGGCAGAGGATTGCTGTTTTTCCCTATCTAGATGACTGGCTCATTGTAGGCCAGTCCCCAGAACAGGTGGAATCTCACCTGCAGGTCACCCAGCAGCTTCTCACCTCCCTGGGTTTTCTGCTAAACCTACCAAAGTCAGTTCTGGAACCAGTCCAGGTACTCACCTTTATAGGGGCAGAATTGGACACAAAGCTAGCCAGAGCCTTTCTTCCCCCAGAAAGGGTAAGGAATTTAGTGGCTCTGGCCTCTTCCTTCACTCTGCAGGTCTCGACCAGCAAGACACTTTCTGCAGCTCCTGGGGCACATGGCTGCATCCACAGCTGTTGTGCAGGAGCCAGATTTCAGATGAGAGACATTCAGTTTCACTTGAGAACCTTTTGGTCTCAGAGAAGAGACTCCTTTCCAAGTTGGTCCGATGACTCTAACCTTGATCCTAGCTCTCCAGTGGTGGCAGGATCAGAGCAATTTAAAAGCGGGGTCCCTTCATTTCCCCTTCTCACGACTTGACTCTCACTACAGATGCTTCCTTCTGGGTTGGGAGCCCACATGGGCGACCTTTCCACTCAGGGAGTTTGGTCCCCAGGAATCTCTGCTCCACATCAATTTGCTGGAACTCAGAGCTGTCTTTTTAGCTCTTCAAGCTTTTTCTGCATCTGTCCACGACAAGGTGATACAAGTCAGAACAGACAACACCACAACAATGTGGTACATCAACAAACAGGGGGGCACTCGGTATTCGGCCTTGTGCACCGAGGAAATGAAGTTGTGGTTTCTGGCCTATTCCCTGAACACTTCCCTCATAGCAGTTCATCTTCCAGGGAAGGACAATGTCCTAGCGGATGCCCTCAGCAGGATTTCCCAGGGCCATCACGAATGGTCTCTGGATCCTCAAGTGCTGGGGATAGTTTTTGCCAGGTGGGGCATCCCTCAGATAGATCTTTTTGCAGCCCCAGACAATCACAAACTTCCTCTGTTCTGTTGCAGGCCTCCAGTGCTCGGCTCAGTTCCCTGGATGCCTTTCCTCTGGATTGGGAGGAAGTTCCTCTATGCTTTCCCCTTTTCCTCTCCTATTCAAAGTACTAGTCAAAATCAGATCTCAGCCTTGCAGGGTGATTCTGATTGCCCGGATTAGGCCAGGCAGCCCTGGTACCCTCCTTCTGTCTCTGACAGTCCATCTTCCCTGTGCCTCCCCAGGAATCACAATCTGTTGACTTGTGCCCAGGGAAGGTTTGGTATCCGGACCTCAAATCCCTCAACCTCAAGGCCTGGCTCTTGAGGAGTTAGAGTTTGCTGATTTACACCTCTCTCAGGGTGTTCTTGAGATCCTAAAGGCTTCCAGAAAGCCTTCCACTAGGGCTACTTATAGTTCTAAATGGAAAAGGGTTTCCATTTGGTGTGCTGGGAAAATATTTCCCCAGAATCTGCTGAATTGCCCATTTTGTTAGATTACATGGTACATCTTAATTCCTTGGGTCTCAGACCAGCTACCCTGAGAGTTCATTTGGCAGCTGTGTCTGCTTTTCTGTCAACAGGAAAGTCATCCCTCTTTCCTTTCATCCTGTGTTTTCCAAGTTTTTAAGGATTACTCCATACTAATCCTCCCTTTGGGAACCGGCCCTGCTTGGGACCTTAATGTTTGCATTGCCCAGTTAATGCAACCCCATTTTGAACCTCTGTCTTCTGCAGAGCTTAAGTACCTAATTTGGAAAACTGTTTTCTAGTGGCTATCACTTCTGCCAGGCGCATAAGTGAATTGCAAGCCTTGTCAGTGGAGACTGACTTTATTTCTTTCCACAGGGATAAGGTAGTCCTTAGGACTAATAGGAAGTTTTGCCTAAGGTGGTTTCAGATTTCCATCTTAATGAATCTATCTCCTTCCAGTATTTTCACTGATCCTCCTCTTGGGTGAGAGAGGTTGCACAACCTGGATGTTAAGAGAGCTCTTGGTTGTTATATAGGCGTACCAAGGTCCAGGTTGAATCCTCAACTTTTCCTTACCTATGGTGAAGTTGGGACAGGCAAACCTGCCACTAAGAGATCAATAGCCAGGTGGATTGTCTCTTGTATCCAATTTTGTTATCAGAAAGTGGGCAGAGCCCCAGTTTGAGACTCATTCTACCAGGGGTACAGCTCGTCTCTAGCTGCTGCCAGAGATATCCCTATTAGAGATTTGCCAGGCTGCTACTTGGAAAAGCGGTACACACTTTTACCAAGCATTACTCCCTGGATGTCCAGGCCAGGAGAGATGCTCGTTTAGCACAGCTGTTCTTCAGAGCCTGTTCCCTAAGTAGGTTCTGCCCCTCCTCCATGGAGGTACTGCTGTGTATTCTGCTAATGTCTATAATATAGCAAGACTTCATGTTGTTTGAAGAAAAAATTACTCACCTTAGTAATGTTGTTTCTTCTAATGGAGTCTTGCTGTATTATAGACCTCCCCCAACCTGCCCTCTGAGAACCTCTCCTTGGTGGGTGCGGGCAACTTAGTGTGGGCACTACTTATGTCCTGTTAGCATTTTGTCCCTTTGGGACTTTGGGGTGTGTGTATGTTACAGCGTGTGTGTGTTTTATTATACTTATGTTCCATTTCATATTATTAGAATGGTGTTAGTATTTCTGGTCCCCTGACTTGAATCTTGGGTGTTGGGACCATCAATGGTTGTTATTATTTAGGTAGCCATTTGGCTAGTGTAGGTTACAGCTTCCACACAGACCTTAGTGAGTTTGGCTCGTAAAGATCTGACAGTTCAAGTTTGAAATGACACAGATAGAGCTGCTTTCGTGCCAAAATTCTATTTTGGAATGGTTTTAACCATTTCACTCCGGGGCAGTTCTAGAGCTGGATCAAACTGCTAATGTCTATAATATAGCAAGACTCCATTAGAAGAAACAACATTACTAAGGTGAGTAATTTTTTCTTCTGGTTGCTGTTTCTTCAACCAGGAGGATCAGTGAGTTGCAGGCCCTGTGCACAGTTGTGGACTACATCTCATTTCACAGGGATAAAGTGGTCCTCAGGACCAATAGAAAATTCCTTCCCAAGGTGGTGTCTGATTTCCACTTATATCAGTCAATCACTCTGCCTGTCTTTTTACAGAGAACTCCAGTTCTCCAGAAAGGAGGCTTCACTCCCTTGATGTCAAAAGGGCACTTAGCCACTATATTGACAGAACCAGGTCTTGCAGATCAAGCCAAACACAGCTGTTTCTCACCTGTGGTGAAGTAGGTAAGGGCAGAGCTGCCGCAAAATGTACAGTTGCTCACTGTATATACAGTTTTGTTATAGTAAAGTGGGTAAACATGGGCCTGAGGGCACACTCCACCAGGGGCACAGCTGCTTCAGTGGCAGCTTCAAGAGAAATTTCACTGCTGGAAATCTGCAAAGCAGCTACATGGAAAACAGTACACACCTTCACAAAGCATTACAGCCTGGATCTACAATCCAGAAGTGATACCAGGTTTTATACAGCAGTGCTGCAGAACTTGTTTTCAAAATAGGTTCCCTGCCCAACCTCTGAAGGTACTGCTTGATAGTCTGCATCAGTTTAATTATAATGAGTGATTCCTGGGGTTAGAAGAAAACATGATTCACCATAGTAATCTTGTTTCTTCAAAGGGATCACTCATTATGATTAAAGCCACCCACCCTGCTTACCCTACTAGAACATATAAAAGTTGTTCCACATCCCTGCCTTAGGGTGTTTTCTGTATAGATCAGGTTAGAGACTCACTTTTTGTTTAACCAGTTGCTTCTTTGTGGTCTCAAGTTTTTTAGTTTTGCTTCTTAAGGATGTTTTTGACATGAGACGACAAATTCTTTTATAAAAATGTTAGTTTTAACTAGTGGGTCTTATACCCAGTTTGGCTATGTAAGAATCTGAAGCACTCAGAGTGCAGCAGTTGCTAGGGCAGCAGTTTGAAATTGGCATGAGCCAATTGAGAGTTCCATCATTTGCATATAATTCCATCTCTTTGGACAGTTCAACACAGGAGGCTGACTGCATCAGTTTAATCATAATGAGTGATCCCTTTGAAGAAACAAGATTACTATGGTGATAAATTTTTTCTGTGTGTCCATGTGCATGAATTCTGCACTTTGTCAATGGGAAGGCGTGTGTGTGGGTGGGAACTGAGTGAGCACAGAGGGAAAGGTGCTGCTGTATCATAAAATCTGACAGATTTACTGGCACTGCAATACTTGTACTGTGTATGGTAACTTAAAGCCGCGGGTGGCACAGTTGCTCCAGACTCCTCTGGCACCATCTCTGGTGCCAGGGTCCCTGCCGGTGTCCTCTCAGGAGTCGCTGTGGGCGGTGGTGCTGCTTCTGTCTCAGTTAGCAGCACTGAGGTCATCACCATGTCTGGTGGCAGTGCCGTAGTCTGCACCATGTCTGGTGGTGGCACCACAGTCAGTGCCATGTCTGGTGGCAGTGCCATGGCCAACGCCATCTTGGCCTCTGGTGCCGTAGTCGGTGCCACCTTGGGGGCGAGTGTTCTTCTACCAGTCGGACCAAAGCATACTATAATCTGGATCCTGGCTGATGACTAGGATACGTGGGAGGGCTCCATCTCTCCCCCCTGTGGGAGCTGGGGCTATCCCTCCCAGGGCAACCAGCCCAGATTCCTCTGCTAGGCCTCTTCCAAGGAGCAGGTCCTCCTCTCTGAAGTCGAGGGTTGGCAGGACTCGTTTTGAGTGGCTATCCCTTCGGGGAACCCCTTGGAAACCTGTTAGAGGTTCCTGTGCAGACCCATCTTTGCCTTCCCTTGCTTTGGGGAAGGGCCCTGCAGTTGGTGGGGGTGGGAGACTTCCAATGGGCTTGGTACAGCTCCAGCCTCCCCACTTGGGGGTTCCCCCCCCCGGAGCGACCCTCTGTCCGCCCCTCAACAGTTATGCATGCTAGGTGGGTGGGTTTGGCAGCCCCCCTTCAGGAGGGGCCCCTGCACAAACCCACAGTTCTGGCAGAGGACCTTCCTGGTGCGGCCAGGCTATGCCTCCTCTAGTTTGTCTGCTTCCTCTTTCTCCTTTCCATGGGCTTCTTGGCCCTGGGGGCCCTCTCGCTTGGAACAGTTCAGGGCTTCAGTGGCTACTTTCCCCCATTACCTTAGGGCCATCTCTGAGGTCATTTTCAGACCTCAGACCTCTGCGCTGCCAAGGTCTGAGTCGGACTCCTCTTCATCTTCAGCTTCCTCCAACGAAGAAAGGGGATTCCTCATGCCACTTCTGTGCTGATGGCGATCTCACGTCCTACCAGTGATTCCTGACAGAGATGAAGAAGGAGCTCCGCCTTTCCCATTTTGTTGGATGGAACCAGGATTGTGTGATGTTGTTCTTCCTAGGTAAATACAGCACTGACACTTTGGTCATCCTTCCCTGGCCGATGCCATTTAGGGAGGCTTTGCATGCCATCTGGCAGCGTCCCGTCTCCCCTTTGACATCCCCTAGGGACTGTATGCGGAGGTATTGTGCAGCAAATGGGTCTCCAAGTGCCATGTCCCAGATCACTTCGGGTCTGAAATTCCCTGATACCCCATCTGAGCACTGTCGCCATCATCACGACCGCCCTCCTGATGCAGACTCGGTGGAGTTTGACCAATGGAGAAGAAGGGTGTTTTACTCAGCACGCCTTCTTCTGCAGATAGTGGCTTATCAGGCACACTAGGTAGCCTATGCTAGGCACATCTGGAGTCTGCTAGGACAGGTCCTAGCAGCCCTGCCCAATGGTGGGTGAGGGAACCAGGCAGGCCATTCACCTCACTGCTCAAGGCCTGGAGCTGGCAAGACACCTCTCTAGGGTAGTCCACAATGCCAGTGAGGTGGTTTCCAGGCTGCATGGGAGCTTCGGTCTGCATGAGGAGGACTGTGTGGCTTTGCCTGTACAGGTCGTCACCCTTGGCCTGGCATATGGTGATATCCTCACCTTTCTGGGGGGTCCACTTCTTTTCTTGTAAGGCACAGTGAGTACTACAGGGGTGTCTTCCACTTCCTAGTTCTCGGGTGCACTCGACGGCCCATTACAGTCCTCGGGCCTCGCCAGGCCTGTAAACCGGACTCCTCCTCCTGTGGTTATCCCCTACAGGAGGCTGAGGGAAATATTTTCCCTCAGGTTTGCCATCTTGGCTCTCGGACCCATAGGTAATGAATGGTGAAGATTAATTTGGGGAAGAAATGGAAATTACGACTTACTGTAATTATTGATCTTCCCAAATATCTTCACCATTCATCCCCTACCACCCTGTAACCAGATGCTTGACAGTGCTGTCCCTTTCCTTCTCTCTCTCCTTCCTGTGTTGGGGATGAGGGTCAAGGAAAGGGATAGTTTTTTGGGGTGAGGCAAACCTTGTGCTACTCCTAAATTGTATTCGGTCAGTCTCTGGAGTGGACCTTCTGACCTTACGGGGAAGGTAATATCCTCTGAGACTGCCTTCTGGGGTTTCAGATTCCCTCCAACCAGGGGTTGAAATTGCTTTCTCTTCAGCCTGGGCAGATGTTCTCTTCAGGGTCCTGCCCTGATAGGAATGGCAAATCTCTGGAATTCTGGTGGTCCCTGAATGTGGCATATGCTAGCCTTCTACCCGGGTTTTTTGGCTGTAACCAGCTGGTTTGACCTTGTCCTAGAGGGTTGGTAGGGGCTCGCGGCTGTGATCCCTCTAAAAAAGGAAAAAAAAGGAAGGAACAGAAGGTAAAACAGATTTCTGCAGTCTGTTAAGGGAAACTTCTCTGTGAGAGGGGGTTTTCCTTCTTAAGGATCTCTGGGAAACCCCTCTCAAAACTGTGGGAAGAAAGGGTGGTCTTCTAGTCCTCTCACTGCTCCCTCCTGCATAAGAGGTCTCCTCCGACCCCTCTCCTTATTCTCTCCCCCATTCTCCGTCAGCCTTCTGGCATGGACTACTCAACTTCTTGAAGCCCTGCTCCCCTCTGTAGCCAGAGAACCTGTTAGGCTCCTTCTCTCAGGCTTGAGTGTCTGGAGGGGGAGGCACTGTGTGGGGAGGGGTTGGGCAGGGGTCCTTCAGGAGGGGATCTGTCAGTTCTTCTTCCTTTCTTTTCTTCCTTCTTCTTTATCTATTTTGGTTACATTTTATTCTGCCTTGGGCTGCCCAGTGTTCTGGTCACCCCTAACTTCTTAGTTGTCCTTGTTGACTACAGCCCTTCTTCCAGTCAGCTTAATATTTATTCCCCCCCCCCCCCCATTATTCAGGCACCCTCACCCTCTTCTGTCCCTGTCGTTACCCTTTCTTCCTCGCCTGGCAGACAGAACTGAGTATTGGGAGGAGTCAGCATTGGTTGCTGGCCAACCCGTGAGCGCCACATAGAACGCTAGCCTTGTGGGCGGCACTGTTCCAATGTTGACTCCTCCAGCTCAGAAAATTTAAAGAGGCAGTGCTCTTTTTTCTTTCAGTGCAGGGGTCCTGACCTCCGGTAGGACCCATAGGTAATGAATGGTGAAGATATTTGGGAAGATCAATAATCATGGTAAGTACTTAATTTCCATTTCTGACCCTTTTGGGAAACCTTTTTATGCCACACAACCTGAGGCATACTGAGTAGTGATTAATGCTACCTATGACAGGTCAAGGGCACTTAAACACCTGAGTTATAGGGGTGTGGATGTGGTGCGCTCATCCACACTTCGGCAGTCGTCCTTTCCTTTTAAATGCTGTCAGAAAGTCTTCAAGCTAAGTTCCTCCCACCCACCCAGGTAGTATCCTCCTCGGCTCCATCCTATGATGTCAGATCTTCCTTTCCACTGGAAGTATGAGGTCTTCTCCTTTACAGCTCCTGTGTGCATTGTAGGGTCGTTTTCTTGTCTGTTTTCAAACTTTTTTCAGTAGTTTCTACCATTCTTCAGTTTGAATGAAGTGCGACAGCCAGACGTCCAGTCCTGGGTTCAAGTGGTGTGCCGCTTCTAACCAGAAAATGTTGTGCACCAGCCCTCATGCCTCATACGTATATTGTGTAGGGGCTCAGCGTAATCCACAGGCTTGCGGTCTGTGCCAGTCCCTGCAGCCCTCAACATTAGAGGACCATTACACTCACCTTTTATTGGGCCACCCTGACAAATGGGACCCACCAGTCTGGTCAAAGGATGCCCACAGGGCCATTTAGGCAGAAGCGGACTCGTGTCTCAGCTTGCCATGGTGGAAGAAGTGACAGCCCAGTCCACAGCGGGCACTGCTTTGGTTTCTGTGTTGCACCTGGTGAAATTGGGAGCTTCATTTACTGGAGTGTTTTGGGACTTGTGCCAGTCCCTTCTGATCCTTGGGGAGGGCCCTTCCCAGGGGTCAAAATCGTCCAAGTTCTCAAAATCTAAAAGGACCTGTCCCAGGTTGTGGGATCAGAAGTGGTCTCGCTCCCCCCCCACACCGTGATTCTGCAAGTGGCTCGATGGCTGTTGAACCGTCGGCTTCGGCCAAGCCTCCTGGAATCCCTTTGCTGACCACTGGCCCCTTGGTGTCCCTGTTGTGCTTGCCAGCCAAGAGACAGGCCGACCAGCCAGCTGAGATATTTTTTGACCCAGTCGATCTATTGGCAGAGGATGGCATGGATGACTTGCTTTCTCTGACTCCGGTCCTCTCTGCCCTCTCTCAAGAGGGGCCAGACAAACCAGTCGATCTGGCTGTCTTGGAGGTTCTGCTGGCTCCGGTCTGTGCTGAGTATACAGTCCCCTCTCGCTTCTTCTCTCCGATGACCCGATTGGTGTCGGCCGAGGTCCCGGTCCCATTTAAGATTGAGACCTCTGGAATCTCAGTGTTCCCACTCTCGACTGTCAACTAAGAAGCACCATCGACACTCCTCTTCATCCTCCTCCTTTGACAAAGACAGGATTCGCCGCAAATTGTGGTGGCATTATAAGGAGTTGATGTGGCAACAGTGGACCCTCAGCCATGATCGTGTCATACTGCAGCCTCTGGTGCTCCCCTGGTCACTGCTGTGGCCCATTCCGGTTCCCCCAAGCAGATGCCAGCTTCTCCTCCCATTCGAGTGGAGCCCCCACCTCTGCAGCCATTGCACGGGGCTCCTTCCAAGCCTGACCAACCTGCTTCCACTCTCCCAGATGGCTGCCATCAAGATCACCCATTCAGACGAGCCCCAATGGTCCATGGGGAGCCTGGGTCGAGGGCGGTGTTCGAGGAATCCTTGGACTCTGCGGACTCCTCTGTGCATTTTATTCAGACTCTCAGCTTCAACTGAAAGTCCACCAAGTGCTCACCACCGAGCATGGACCGTTCTCCTTTGGTGCCTTGCTCCGGCATATCTCCAAATCTATGGGGATTCCACTGCAGCCGGTCCAAAAGTGGGCCAAATACCCCCGATGGAAATCTTCAACTGGGATGACTCCTCGGGGTTTGCCTTCCTTGTGGTTGAAGCTTTCTTGGTCCTGCTCTGGAGCTTTGGCAGCATCCAGCCTCCTTCCTGGTACCTTCAGCCTGTGTGGTCCACAAGTATGAGGTGCCCACCAGGTCTCTTCCCAGCTTCACCAACCATCCTTCGATCAAAGGACTGGCAGTGGATTTGGTTTGCGCCATTGGGGCAATGTCAGGGATGTTGACAAACCTCCTGAGAAGGAGTCAAAGAAGCTGGACCATGCAACAAAGGTGGTCTATATTGCCTCCTCCCTTGGCCTTCGACAGGTGAGCTCCACCATCATGATGGCCAACTTTACCTATGTCATCATGGGTGTCCTGGACCAGGTTTTTTTCCCACCTTCCTGCGGATCTACAGTTGGTGGTTAGGATGGTCTGGGACCAGGGGTGTTCAGTTGCCAAGCTCCAGCTGGCCTTGGACATCAATGTCACCTGTGCTCGGTCCATGGCCACTGTGGTTGCAGTGCAACGTCAGGTTTGGTTAAGGATCTCCACTTTTATAGTGAACACCCAGCATAAGCTGGCAGATGCCCTCTGCTTGGGTATCGACCTGTTTGGTCTGGGGGAGCATAGTCATCTCATTAGAACTGAAAAACCCAGTGCCACCTTGGATTCTTTTATGTCCTCTCAGAAGGATCCTAAGGGCCAGAAACAGAAGAAGCAACCTTTTCAGTTTCGGCCTTATCCAGCAGCACAGTCCAAGCTGCAACAGCCCCATTTGGGGCAGTCCGAGGCCTGGCAACCTAAGCCCACTGCTTCCAGCTGCAAGTAGCCTGGGGGTCAAGATGGCAGTGCTTTTCTGGCAGCCGGTGCTGGAGCCTCCGCCAAACCTGCTCAGTGATGGGTTGCGGGTGTCTGCTTCTAGCCTGTCCTGCCTCAGCTTTACGTTCCTGTGGAAGGTCGGCTTTGCCATTTCTGGCACGCCTGATCCATTATCACTTCGGACAAATGGGTGCTCAATGTGGTGGGTCGTGGTCTGCCTCTAGACTTTGTGATTCTCCCGCCCTGCCGAGCTCATGCCTCACGGGAGATCATGGTGTCTCCGGACATGCTGTCCACCCTTTGGGAAGACATTGCTCAGCTCCTTCAGAAAGGTCCTATAGCCCATGTTCCAGATACCCTGGCCAGTCAGGGTTCATATCGGATACTTTCTGTTTCCAAACAGATGGGGGCTGGCACCCCATCTTGGATCGTCACAGTCTCAATCAGTACCTGAGAAAGCACAAGTTCTAGATGGTCACTCTGAATTAAATCATTCTGCCTCTGGAGCAGGGCATGTGTTTCTGCTCTCTGGACCTCTAGGACACCTTCTTCCACATCCCTGTCCACCCTTCCCACTGGCACTACCTTTGGTTCCATGCAGAAGGGGTGCTTTACGAATTCTGACGATGCCATTCCATCTCTCCTTGGCCCCCACGGTATTCACCAAGTGCATGGCAGTAGTGGCAGCATTCCTGCGGTGCCTCAGGGTCCAGAAGCTTATTATGTATACCCTCGAGGAAAGGAGGGAGAGGGGGGACATGACAGAAACTTTCAAATGCCTCAAGGGAATCGACAAAGTCCAAGAGGGTAGCATCTTTCAGAAAAAAACATGTGCAAGAACAAGGGGGCACAATTTGAAGATGGGGGGGGTGGCTCAAGGGCAACATGAGGAAGTATTTTTTCACGGAGAGGGTGGTGGACGTTTGGAATCTCTTTCCTGAGGAGGTTGTGGGGTCAAAAACAGTGGGGGAATTCAATAATGCATGGGACAGACACAAGGCAGTTCTGATGGGGGTTAGGAAGAAGTAGGCTGTTGGCTAACTAGGATCTGCAGTGCATCCAGTAGGTAGGGAAATGGGCAGACTGGGTGGGCCAAATGGTCCTTGTCTGCCATCAAAGTCTATGTTTCTATGTTACCTGGACGACTAGCTGATAATCAGTTCCTCTCGGGAAGAAGTGGAGTGGTCTAGGGATCTGACCCTCCATTCTTGCTCAGCCTTGGGCCTTCTGGTCAACCTGACCAAGTCGGAAATCCACCACTCGCAGGTCATCCACTTCATAGGGGCAGAGCTCAACTCCCTTCGGGCCATGGCACAACTCTCAGCGGATAAGGATGGTGGCAGATCTTACCTCCTTTGCCTGATCATTTCAGGTTGGGCTTTTGCACCCTGCCTGGGACTTTCTGTGGTTGCTGGGGTACATGTCATGCTGCACCAGCATGGTCCATTGGGCCCACTGGCAGATTCGGACCCTGCAGTGGGGGCTGGCCCACCAGTGGTCTCAGCAACTTGGTCACCTGGACCAACCGGTCATGGTGCAGCAGCCATCACATCCAATTATGGCTCATCCCAGAACACCTGCAGGAAGGAGTCCTGTTCATCCGACCAGAGCCTACAGTCACTCCGATGATTGACGCCTCACTGGTGGGATGTGTGGCACACTTGGGGGGCCCACGGGCTCTGGACCCCCAAGGAATCCCAGTACCACATCAACATGTTGGAGCTCCGTGCGCTGTGTTTTGCTCTGATGTATTCACTCCATCTGTTCCGGGTCAGGTTGTGCAGGTCCAGATGGACAGCACTACGACCATGTACTACTTCAACAGGCAGGGTGGAATGCTTGTATCAGGAAGCCCTCCGCACCTGGAACCTCTATTTTGCAACTTGGATGCCAATCTCCTGACGATTCATGTGGCTGGAGCCTCCACCCGGCTGACAGATTCCCTCAGGCAAGTGGGAGAGGCATCTCACAAGTGGTCTCTTCATCAGGTGGTGGTGAATCACCTGTTCTCTAGTTGGACACTCCCCTGGTCAGCCTGTTTGCCTCCTGAGAGAACGCAAAGCTGAGACTGTTCTGTGCTTGCCCCCACAATGCAGAACGCTGATGGTGGATGCCTTCATGAGGCACTAGACTCTGGGTCTCCTGTGTGCCTTCCCTCCCTGTCCCCTGATCCACAAGTGTTGGTCAAGGTGCAGAGGAACAAGGCATGGATGATCTTGGTGGCCCTGGACAGGCCACACCAATTTTGATACCCCAGTCTCCTCAGCCTCAGCAGCAGGCCTCTGTGGTTGTTGCCTGTACGCCTGGATCTGCTGCCTTGCCGTCAGCAAAAGATTCTGCACCTAGACCTTCTGTCCCTGCTCCTGACAGCCTGGTTCCTGAGCCGCTAGAGTTCCAGGCTCTGGGTCTCTCAGATGAGGTCCTCCATGTTGTAGAGGCCTCTCGGAAGGAGTTGATTCACCAGTACTATGCTTTCTAGTGTAAGTGCTTTTCCATTTGTTGCCAGGAGCAGAGCCCTAGACCTCCTGTTTTGCCCTGTAGCTAACATCCTGGACTACTTATGCTCCCTCTCTGTCGGCCCTGAGGTCAACAACCTTCAAGGTGCAACTGGCAGCCTTGTCTGCATACTGGGCGTGGGCTGGTATGCCGATGGTGGCACAGGAAAAGGTGACTGGGCACTTCTTTAGGGGCCTTGATCAGCTATCCATGCCGATGCATGAGCCTCCACTGCCTTGGGACCTGTTGCTGGTACTGATAGTGCACATGGGCAAGCCATTTGAACCTATGCACAGGTGTGACATCTCTCACCTGTCATGGAAGTCCACCTGCTTGGCGGCTATCACCTCTGCCAGAAAGATTAGTGAGCTCCAGGTGCTCTCGGTGGAGTCTCCATATTTGGTTTTCCATAGGGACGAGGTTGCCCTCCGCCCCAACCCGAAGTTCCTTCTGAAGGTTGTTTTGGAGTTTCACCTTAACCAGGTGATCAACCTCCCAGTGTACTCCACAAATCCAGCTCCGGAGGCCAAGTACAGGCTCAACACATTGGACCTGAGGCAAGTACTCACTTATTACACAGAGCACGTGGCTGGAGTTTGGGGAGAGGTTCACCAGCTATTGGTCATGTATGTGGAAGTATCACCTGGCAGACTGGCAGCAAAGTGGACGATTGCCAGGTGGATCGTCTCCTGCATCAACCTCTTCTCTAGGTTGGCTTGTAGGGAGCCTCCCATTGGGCTAAGGATTCATTTCACCAGAAATACCACTGCCCCGGTGGCTGCTTCCAGGGACATCCCTGTCCAGGAAATCTGCATGGCTGCTACCAGGAAGCCAGCACACACCTTCATCTCCCATTACCACATCAACTACCTTGAGTCACACCTGGATGCTGGTTTTGGGGCCTCAGTTCTCTGCTTCCTGTTTCCATAGTAGGGGTGTGTGCCTTTGCCCTCCTGCTAGAGAACTGCTAGGAGTCTGCCAAAGTGTGGATCGTGCACCATATCTATGCCCATAAAAATGAGTGTTACTTACCTGTGACAGTAGTTCTAGGAGTGGTATATGGTACACATCCATACGACCCACCAAACCTCCCCAGGCAAGTGGCACATGGATCCCTGTTTCCAGCATGCAAGATCTGATATCACAGGGCAGAGCTGAGGAGGATACCACCAGGGTGGATGGGAGGAGCTTAACGAGAAGATGTTTTGGCATGATTTAAAAGGAAAGGAAGACTGCCTAAGTGTGGACATTCGCCATATACCACTCCTAGAACTACAGTTACAGGTGAGTAGCCATCATTTCTCACCCCAGGAATTCTTCAGAATGCTTGACCAGTGCAGTATGTCAGCTGGGTTCAGCTGCCCCAGAGGAGGAGTTAATGCTAATGATTGTTTGGCATCAGCCAATCAGAGAGCAGGATAGAGTGAGCTGCCTGAGATAGAATGGAAGGTCAGTCAGATTAATTTCTCCACTGACTGTGACAGGGAGATCCTGCTACTTTTGAGGACCAACCTTTTCTTAAATCTGTTGCAACATTTCTTCTATTTCTTAGCCCAGTCTATCCTTTACAATTTCTAGTCCATAAGGTTGGCCACCTATGGGCACCCCTCCCCTTTCTTGACTATGCTATTGTGTTCTTTTTAATTTTCCTTTTCCCTCTCGGGTCCTCATACAGGGAGGTTATTGTGGTGACCTCCGAGCTGATGTAAAACAACAGGCTGTGTTCCTCATTGTTGGATTTAGTATGCAATAGCACTATGTCATAAAATACCTTGATGTATATGCCTTATGTGTATGAAACCAGTAAATGTTGGAAATACCATGGCAATTGGTATTTTTTATAAAGGTTAAAAGTTACTTAGGTGACTGTATTATAGAATTAAGTTACCGGGGTAGAGATATCTGAAAACCTCTGTTGTGTTAAAATGCATGTAAATTACAGATTATTTCAGAGGCCCTTTGGCACCATGTATTCCTGCTTTAAGCTGAACAAGCCTAAACTTTCATGGTGATTTGTGTATATATCCCATTACATTATGGGGGTATGTGAGATGGTGTGTTTCTTTGAAACTTGGCTTTATTGCCAGTGCCCTTTGGGGTAACCCTTGCTTCAGTGCTTTTGCACTGAGGTTCTTTGTCTTTAGCTTGTTTTTCTTTATTGAGCTCCCCATCACCCAAATACACGAGACAAACATAAGGAGTACAATAGTTTTCACTTAAGAAATCAGTAGATCAATGTGTCAGTAGGTGCTGACTAAGTGCAGAGAAAGGACATGCATAGCCTGTTGCTGCAAACTGATGTATTGAAGAAGGGATATACCATTGCTTAAGGTTATCCCCTGTGTTTTAAATAAACATCACACAGAGATTGTGTGTTGAACCTGAAGTTCTGTGTCTGGTCCATCTGTTATCCCACAACCCCTCCACAGACTTGGTTTTAGAACTTGGATAACTTGGTGGAAACGTCTGGACTGGGCTAGGGGGATGTTTTCCTATGAATATCGCCCAGCTATACCAGGTGGACTGATGCACCAGGAGTTGCCAGAGGAGAACCCGGAGAAGAAAGTCCGTGGAGTTCTGACCAGAACCATGGCCGACAGATGGGAGGGAAGCTACTGGCTGGACTGGACATAGGAGCTTGTAGGAAGACCAAGCCTGAAGATGATGAAGAGAGCCAAGGGATGAGGAACTACCGTGGGGTCGAGGCAGACGTCTGATGCAAGATGACACCCCTATGGTGGAAAACCTGTTGAAGCTAATGCAGTGGATGAGTGGGCAATGGCTGGATGCAGACCGGCTATGCAGAGGTGGAGAACTGGTGCCAAGGTGCTCAAGAGGTCTCTGCCAGAGAGTTTGGATAAAGAATCGGAGGAGGATTTTTCTTGGGCTCAGCTGAAGGAGGACTGCCTGACTGAGCAGGACATTCCTTTATTGCCTGTGTTCCAAGGATATTACCTGTTGGAGGGCGGAGATGCAAGTATGGAACTTTAATGTGAGACCCCCAGGTAAGACTGTGCCTTGTGATAATGTGCTGGGGGAGAAGACTGCAATCAAGACAGAAGACACCATTAAGGCTGAAGGGACTTTTACATGTGTTGATATATCTGTAGCAAGTAACATTAGTCAAAGCAGTATTGACTGGGGTATACTACAATCTAAAGGCACTAATGTCAAATTGTTACAGTATGTTAAGATCAAGGAGGGTGTACAGGTTAATGGTGGAGTGGTGGCAAAACAATTATGGTGGTATGAACTGCAGAAGGGTGTTCTGTACCACATGAGGCCCAACCCCGGTACAAAAACGAGTGGATGCTCAGGTAATGGTGCCTGAGCCCTACAGACAACAGGTAATGGAGGTTGCTCACTCCAGTCCCTCTGGATATCTGAGCCATGGCAGTGTCTTGGCTGTGCTAACTCCTTATTACTGGTCTGGTACATATAGACAGGTGGCGGCCTATATTAGGACCTGTCCAGTGTGCAGTGTAGTGGAGGTTCCTGCTGGGAACAGAAGACATCCGTTCAGCAGAGGTACTGGTTCATGGGGAGTGGAAAGAGTGTCCCAAAGGGAAGGGGTAATTATGGAGAAGAAATGGTGCCCTTGGAATAGGGGAAACCTCCCAGCCAGGACACATGGTACCAGCTGGTAACAGTCCTTGGTACTGTTAGTCCACACATTGCTGAGATAACCACTGTAAATCATGATAATGTTAATGACTTCCCCTTAAATGAGATGGTACAGAGACTGGTACCATTTATCTCTGTTGAGAAATGTGTTAACTCCTCATGGTGAAGAATGATGAATATCCACTATGTTATGATGGAATGTTTATCGTTAATAGGGACCCTGCAACAGAGCTTCTGAAGATAGATGGGTGGAAGCTCCATCCTCTCCTGGGACAGGAAGGTGGTAAGCAGTCTGAAATAACTGCTTCCCTCTTAAGGTGGGGGATATGTGACAGGGAGATCCTGCCACTCTTGAGGATCAACTTTTTCTTAAATCTGTTGCAACAGTTCTTCTGTTTCTTAGCCTAATCTGTCCTTAACAATTTCTATTTCGTAAGATTATCCACCTATAGGCACCCCCTACCCTTTCTTGACTATGCTATAGTGTCCTCTTTAATTTTCTTTTTCCCTCTCAGGTCCTCGCACAAGGAGGATATTGTGGTGACTTCCGAGCTGATGTAAAACAACAGGTTGTGTTCCTCATTGTTGGATTTAGTGTGCAGTAGCACTATGTCTAAAATACCTTGATGTATATGCCTTATGTGTATGAAACCTGTAAATGTTGAAAATACCATGGCACCAGGTGTTTTTTTTTATAAAGGTTAAAAGTTACTTAGGTGACTGTTTGTAGAATTAAGTTACCAGGGTAGAGGTATCAGAAAACCCCCGTTGTGTTAAAATGCATGTAAATTACAGATTATTTCAGAGGCCCTTTGCTGCCATACATTCCTGCTTTAAGCTTAACCAAGCCTAAAATTTAATGGTGATTTACATATAGATCCCATTGCATTATGGGGGTATGTGTGATGTTGTGTTCCTTTGAAACTTGGCTTTATTGCCAGTGCCCTTTGGGGTAACCCTTGCTTCAGTGCTTTTGTACTGAGGTTCTTTGTCTTTAGCTTGTTTTTTTTCTTTATTGAGCTCCCCATTACCCAAACACACCAGACAAACATACTGAATAAAATAATTTTCACTAACGAGATAGATCAGTGGGTCAGTAGGTGCTGACTACGTCCAGAGGAAGGCCATGCATAGGCTGTTACTGCAAATTGATGTATTGAAAAGGGATATACCATTGCTTAGGGGTATCCCCTGTGTTTTAAATGAACATCGCACAAAGCTTGTGTTTTGAGTATGACAGTCTGTGTCTGGTCCATCTGTTATCCCACAACCCCTCCACAGTGGACAACACTGTCCCGGAGTTCTCTCTTCTCAACTTCGCTTGAAGAAGTCCATTTCTATTACAGTTGATAAAAAAAATATTATTTTGTGTTGCTTTAGTGTTTTTGGAGGTATTTTTTCTAGTTTTTGCAGTTTTTATACCAGTTCCCAGGAACTGCACATTTCTTTACCTCAGGGGTTCTTACCACGGTTCCTGCTCGTTTTCTGAAGTAAAATTTTAGCACTTTTAAACTACATAAACCATTTTTTTTTTATATCTTATACTTTATTTTACTTCACGGTTAACTATTTTTTATCGGAACCGCAATTTTATATTAAATAGTGCTTCTTGGAACGGTTTACTCCCAGTTCCATAGCGCTTAGGAACCAACCGAATTTCATTTCTTATTCCCATTTGGGAACACTTTTTAAGGTCTCCGGATGAAATGACATGTCAAGTAGACCTAAAAAGTGAACTGGACGTACTGGTTTTAATACATGTGTTAAGTGAGCTAAAATAGTGGCCAAGGCAGACGGCCACAACCTGTGTTTAATTTGTCTGGGTTCATAGCATAACCATGAACTTTGCTCCAAATTTTGTTCTGAAACAGTAAAAAAAGGAAAAAAAAAGAGCTAAAAGATTGGAAATTATGGTTTCTCAGTCTGCTTCCCCCTCTAATAATCCTGACAAGGGGTCATTGTCTCATACATTTAAAGGAAAGTCTGATAAAGACTCCCTAGAGAATAAGTCAGAGAAAAATAACTCTGATCAAGCCAAAAAGAGACATAATGAGCAAGTTTCTGATTCAGTGTCTGCAAAAAAGAAGCAAAAGGAAAAACATATCACTGCTCCTCCCGCTGAAAAGCAAAGGGAGATGCCTGTGACACAAAAAGATATGCCCTCTGATGAAGAGATGGCTAAGGCTTGAAATTTATACCAAATTTTACAGGCCATGGGCAGTATCTTTCATGCCACTCCTGACCCTACTGACGCTCACACTTCAGATCATGGGCATACCCAGGGCTTTTCCCTTGATGGTGGTGATGATGAACAAGAGGGTGAACCCTTAGAACCTGATGCATACCCTAACCAAGAGTTTGGCTCGCCCTCTAATGGCCAGGAGGATTTTTCCTCTTACTATACCTTCATTCAGCATATGGTGGACACTCTGGATCTCACTATTTAAGAGACCACTGACCAGGAGGCGGAAGAAGACTTTTTAGATATTATGGGACTCCCTCCTTCCAAAAAGTTGCTTTTGCCCATACATAAATCACTTCACAGAGCAACTTTCAAAATACGTGAAAATCCCACTTCCATTTCTGGAGTGGACAAGAAAACTGAGAAAAAGTACCAACTGGAGAGGCATAATGCGGAGTTTCTGTATACACACCCTAATCACGAGGGGGTGGTGCAGGCTGCTGCTTGTGACAAGGCTAAAGCACCCCTTTCTTTACAGCCTCCTGAAAAGAAATCTAGGAGGCTGGATTTTATGGGGAAAAAATCGTACACAACAGCCTCTCTGCTGCTTCGCCTTGCTACCTATATGGCCTATACAGCCCAATATCAAAAAACTCTCTGGCACTTTGTGCTAGGTATTAGCAGTCAGGCCCCAGACAGAGTAACCATGACATGGCAGAAAGTGTAAAAATAACCCTAGAAGCTACAAAGTATCAGTTTCGTATGGCAGTGGACACTAATGACACGGCTTCCAGAGCCGTGGCTCAGGCAGTCTTCCTTAGGCGCCATGCCTGGCTAAGAGCAACCAATCTCTCGCAGGATACCCAGAATAAAGCTATGGACTTTCCTTGCGAGAATAATTCACTATTTGGAGACAAAACTGAAGCTTAAATAAAAAAAGTGGAAGAATACAAAGCCACCTACCAAAGTAATGCTGCAAAAGAGAAAGCCTTCACTTCCCAGAGGTCTCAGAGTAGAGGGAGCAGAGACAAAGGCTACTACCCCGGGCCTTCTACCCTATGCCAATGCCCATGCCCCTGGACTACTCTCAGGTGAGAGGTTACTTCAGAGGAAGAGGTAGGAGAGGTTAGAGATGGACTTGGTTCCTTTCCTCCAACACTCAATCTAAGCAAATCTCCTGACTCCAAAGCCAGGTCGCCTCCCCTCCCTCAGTAGGAGGAAGGCTGACCCACTACCTCCAGCACTGGCACCTCATTGCCACAGACAAGTGGGTACTTGAGGTAGTGAGTCAAGGATTTACCCTGCAGTTCAAAAAATTTCCCACCCAACATGGTCAGAGGTCACTGAAATCTCTTAACTCCTACAGAAAGGCTACTGTTGGAGCTAGAAGTAAAGTCCCTTCTGTCTGCAAAAGCAGTGGAGATCAGTTCCCCCTTCCCAGTGGGGAAAGGGTCTTTACTCCAGATACTTCCTAACTCAGAAAAAAACTGGTGATTGGCAACCCATTTTAGCCCTCAGGTACCTAAACAAACACCTTTTCAATCCCAAATTCAAGATGGTCTCCCCGGCTGTGGTGATTCCATCTCTACAAAAGGGAACTGGCTGCTTTCCCTAGACCTAAAGGACACCTGTTTTCACATTCCAATGAGGCAGTCCCACAGAAAACTTTTCAGGTTCAGACTGCCTTCAGAACACTTATCAGTTTGCAGCGGTGCCCTTCTGCCTCTCTTCAACGCGCATGGTCTTCACAAAGTGCCTTGTAGTAGTGGCAGCCTATCTCAGGAGACAACAGGTGTCTGTCTTCCCCTGCCTGGCTGATTGGTTAATAGTGGGCAAGTCTCTACAGGAGGTCAGAGACTCTCTCTCAGATTAACTCAGAGTACCCTGGAATCCCTAGGCTTCCTAATCAGTACTCAGAAATCCCATTTCCAACTAGTTCAGCTATTGGAGTTCATTGGGGCAGAACTGGACACGCAAAAGGAAAAGGCCCTGCTCCCTCTCGACAGGGCACACAACGTTCAGAACCTAGCAAACTCTTTAGTCTTGGGCCAGCCATACCCAGCCAGGCACTTCCTGAGGCTTCTAGACCACATGGCTTCTACCACAGCTCTGGTACCCAGTGCCAGATTTTAAATGAGGGACATTCAGTATCACCTAGCGCTCACTAGTCCCAGAAAAAAAGACTCTGTCAGAACTCATTCCAGTCACAAGGACTCTACTATAAGCCCTAGACTGGTGGAAAGACTTACAAAATCTCAGGGAAGGGTCCCCTTCCAGCAAAGGTAACCATCCAGAGTACTCACTACAGATGCCTCCCTCCTAGGATGGGGGGGCACACCTGGCAGATCAGTCCATAAGTGGGACATGATCCCCCAAGGAGTCCACCTACCATATAAACCTTGAAAACTCTCCTGGTTAAAAAAAGAAAAAAAAAGAACTTTTCGCGGTTCATCTGGTGATAAAAGCCTTTGCTCGTCTCCTGAAAGGTCAGTCTGTTCAAATCAGAACAGACAACACCACAGCTATATACTACATCAACAAACGGGGGCACAAGGTCCACAAAGCTCTGCACAGAGGTCATGAAGCTTTGGTCTCTGTCCTATTCTCTGGAAATTCAGCTGTCGGCTGTTCACCTGCCAGGCAAGGACAATGTGCTGGTAGATGCTCTGAGCTGCATCAGTCAGGGCCACCGTGAGTGGGTCCTGAATAGACAAGTATTGGCCACAATTGTCAGGAGGTGGAGCACTCCAGTGATATATCTCTTTGCCTCCAGCCTCAATTACCAGCTACACCTGTACTGCTGCAGGCCTCCAGCTCTAAGCGCAGTACCAGTGGATGCCCTAAGCCTGGACTGGGCAGGGAAGTTCCTGTACGCCTTACCTTCTTTCCCACAGATCCTCAGAGTCCTCCTGAAGCTCAGAACCAAGCCTGCCACCATGATTTTGGTGGCACCAGACTGGGCAAGGCAACCTTAGTTTTCCCTGCTCCTGTCAGCCAAGCAACCAGTTCAACTGCTGTTGAGCCACAGTCTACTGGCTCTACCTCAAATGGGGATGACATACCACGACATAGAGTCTCTTCGCCTCAAAGCCTGGTACTTGAAGAGATAGAGTATCCAGACTCTCAGTACTCAGAACAAGCCCAGTAGATTCGTCACCTATCTAATAAGCCAAGTGCTAAAAGACCTATGCTTCAAAATGGAAAAGATTTTCCTTGTGGTGCAATGACAGGCATATTCACCCACTGAAAGCTCCCCTTTCTTCAGTGCTTGACTACTTGGTACACCTACAGGCCTCGGGCCTATGTGCCTCATCCTTGAAAGTCCGTCTAGCAGCCATGTCTGCCTATGTTTTGGCTGGGAAGGAAAAGTCTTTAATTTCGCACCCCATCTTTAAGAAAATGTTTAAGAGTCTGTTACACCTTCAGCCTCCTCTTAGGGAACCTTTTCCTGCTTGGGACTTAAGCCACTGCATAGCCAAACTCATGGAGCCTCCTTTTGAGCCAATGGTTATAGCAGACCTAAAGTACATCACTTGAAAAACTGTCTTTTTAGTGGCGATTACCTCAGCCAGAAGAATTTCAGAGCTGCAGTCCCTCTGCACTGTACCTAGCTACATTATCTCCCACAATGACAAGGTAGTTCTTAGGACAAATAAATTCCTTCCTAAGGTAGTGTCAGAATTCCACCTGAACCAGTCCATAACTCTTCCTGTCTTCTTCACAGACAAATCCACTGCTGGTGAGTGAAAGCTTCATTGTTTGGATGTGAGAAGGGTGCTGAGCTACTACCTGGAGCACACCAAGCAGCTCAGGACTTTGCATACTCCGCTCTTTCTCACCTATGGCGAGGTAGGAAAAGGCAGGCCTGCCTCTAAGAGTACTGTCTCTCATTGGATAGTCTCTTGCATTCAGTTCTGTTAAAGTAAGGCTGGCAGACAGCCGCCTCAGGGCCCACTCCACTAGGAGCACTGCAGCCTCGGTGGCAGCTGCAAGAGACATACCCTTGCTGGACATCTGCAAAGCAGCTACCTGGAAGACTGTGCACACTTTTACAAAACACTACTATTTGGATCTACAGTCCAGGTCAGTTGTCAAATTTGGCACAGCGGCTCTGCAAGACCCTCTTTCCAAAGTAGGTACTGTACCTGCCTCCCATGCACACTGCTTTGTAGTCTGCACCTGTTGAGCACACTGAAGAATTCCTGGGGTGAGAAGAAAAAATTACTCACTGTAGTCATACTATTTCTTCCAAGGTATTATTTAGTGTGCTTGACCTCCCACCCATCCTCCCCTATACATACCCTGACTGAGTAGTTCTGCAGGCCATACTTTGGCCAAATTTCATTGTTTGAATGTAGAGGTTTATAGTTATGGGTGTTTTTATAGTTCTTATGTATTGTTCTTGTTCCCATAGTTTGATAGTTTCTTGTAAGTACTTTTGGGGCCTTTTGCCCTTTAGCTTCAAAATGAATCTGACTGACCTCCCACTCTAGCTCAGGCAGCACACTCTGTCCTGCTCTCTGATTGGCTGATGCAAAAAAATCATTAGCATTAACTCCTATGGGGCAGCTGAACCCAGCGGGCATACTGCACCTGTCAAGCATACTGAAGAATACCTTTGAAGAAATAATATTACTACAGTGAATAATTTTTTCTTCCCTTCCTCCTCATTTGGAGTGTAAAGAGGCAGGATGTTATAGGTAAGAGGACTTGCACCTCTGCATCATTGGACCTTTGCATTGCTAACTGCGAGGCCCTTATGATGAAATATCAGCACACCCTCTGGAGGAAGGCTAAAGCTACTGCACAGGCTTTGCCTGAGGACATCTCAAAGCAAGAACTACTGAAAGCTTTAACCACTGGAGCTGTGGGTAAACATTTGCTCTGCACAGCTTATGATGTTTTTGGTACTTCTGCCAGGGCTGTACATTCTGGCATTTGTCTCAGGAGATATTCATGGCTCAGGGTGGCAGGCTTTGCCACAGATATCCAAGAATCCATTCTTAATGCCCCATTCAATGGGCAGAAGTTGTTTAGTCATGATGTACAGGAGACTCTCAAAGATCTCCAAGCCTTGGGCAGGACTTTAGAAGTCAGTACACTCCCCGTACCATACCCAGACTAGGGGTAGGAGTAGGGATGCCTTTTTCCCAGCTGGTGTAAGGGGACTGCACCCAACCCTCAGACAGCAGGGCAGGGGTAAAGGAGCTGGGGACTTGCCAGTCTCCAGCACTGCCCCAGGTGTCCATTCAGAAGCAGCTAGAGGTGGTGAAACCACCCCACCTGCTCAGGCAGACTCCTTGTACACCGTGCAGTCACCTTTACCTCCAGGGGTGGTTGTAGGGGGCTAAATCTCCCTTCATTTAGACCAATGGAGGGAGATGACTACAGACTTATGGGTTCTGGGGATCATATTAAAGGTGCACGCTCTGGAACTTCTGGACAACCCTCCAGTAACTATCCCCCACCTGTGACAATATAGTTCCACAAGACACCTGCCCCTGTTACTGGGGGAAGGGCAGACATTGCTGTAAAAGCGGACCATAGAACCTGTACCTCTAAAACAAAGAACAGGTTTGTACTCCTGGTACTTCCTTGTCCCAAAGTGGACAGGAAACCTGAGTCCTATCCTGGATCTCAGGGATCTCGTCTTCTTTATAGAGTACAAGAAGTAGGATGGTCACTTTGCAGTGTTTCCTTCCATTACTGCAAACAGGGGATTGGATATGCTCCCTAGATATGAAGGATGCGTACCTTCATATCAGGATTCAGAAACCTCACTGAAAATACTTGAGGTTCCTTCTTCAAGGGGAACATTACCAATTCGAAGTGCTGCCCTTTTTGGTGTGTCTTCTGCACCATGGGTGTTTACCAAATGTTTGGCAGTGGTGGTAGCAGCCCTTCGCAGGGAAGGTCAGGATGTTTCCCTTATCTGTACGATTAGCTGTTGAAAGCCCACTCCAGGGACCAGCTCTTGAAGACCTTAGCTTGAACCAGACAGCTGTTCGATGCTCTGAGGGTGACAGTCAGCATTCCAAAATCAGTGTTGACACCTTGCCGGCTGCTGCAGTATAAAGGGACAGTTCTGGCTACAGCCCAGAGCTTGGCTTTTCTGCCTGTGGACAGGGCTGACTGCCCAAGCACAGTTAGTGCACAACAGTCATTATGTCTCACCAAGGACATTCCTCCGGCTTCTGGGTCTTATTGCAGCAGCTGTTGTCACAGTACCACTGGCCAGGTTGCACATGCGGATACCCCAGTGGACCCCAAGAGTCCAGTGGGATCAGCTCACAGACAACCTAGAACAAATGGTTCTAATCACGTCCCCTGTGCGCAAAGTGCTCAAGAGGTGGATGGGAGAGATGCAGCAACTTACTCAAAGGGGTGCCATTCCAGATCCCTTCCCCCTCCCCGATCCTCATCACAGATGCCTCTGGGCTGGATTGGGGGGCTCATATAGAACCTCATCAAACTCAGGGTACATGGATCCAAGTGGAGAGCACTTTACACATCAGTATTCAGGAAATTCAAGCTGTCCCATATGGACTTAAGGCCTTCCAGTACAACTTGCCCCAGGTCCTCTTTTAATATAGACGAGCAGTGCCAGTGTGGTGCAGTACATCAACAACAAGCAAGGGGAGACTTATTCCTATGTGCTGTGCAAGGAAGCAGTGAGAGTTTGGTGCTGGGCTCTGGAACATGGTTTAAAACTATTAGCAGTACACGTTCCAGGTGCCCAGAACATCTTAGCAGACAAGCTAAGCAAGTCGCAGTCCAGGATGCATAAGTGGGAACTGCTGACCTCAGTGGTCGATGACCTCTTTGAAAGATGGGGTCATCCAGAGTTGGACTTTTTTGTGTCCGCACAGAATGCAAAACTACCTCTTTTCTGTTTGCTTGCTCCAGGGCCTGAAGTTTTCTAGTGAGACACTTTGTCCCTCTCCTGGAAAGGGAGGTTTCTGTATGCCTTCTCTGCCATCCCTCTAATTCAGAGGGTGCTACTCAAGTTGGACATGGAGGGGGAAACTGTGATACTGATTGTTCCCCTGTGGCATTGTCAGATCTGGTTCCCCTACTGTAACTGCTGGCAGTTGAACCCCCAGTACTCTGCCCCTGTGCAGCAGTCTACTGTCACGGGACAAGGGAACTTCAGTCCATTCAGACCTGAGGTCTCTTCATCTGCATGCAAGGCTCCTGAAGACACAGCCATAATTCATTTTGGGTTTCCCCACAAGTATTGGATGTTCTGGTGGCTGCTAGAAAACTCTCCACCTGAGCTACCTGCTCATTGAAGTGAAAGCAGTTTACTTTCTGGGCCACTTCTCACCACCTGGATTTGTTCGCCTGTGCAATTAATCAGGTTCTAGAATACCTACTGTCCTTATCAGATTCAAGCCTGCAGTATTCTTCACAGAAAGTACACCTGGCTGCCATATCAGCTTTCCATGTGTCTATAGATGGCTGTATGGTGGCTCAGCTGGAGATAGCCTGTACATTCTTGAGGCGCATTCTACATCTAAAGCCCCCTATTCAGAATCCAGTCCCGGCTTGGGACCTGAATTTTGTTTTGGAAATGCTCAGTTTGGCTTCTTTTGAGCTAGCCATGACTTGTGCCTTTTACTTTCTTTCATGGAAAGCATTATTTTAGTTGCAGTCACTTCTGCTAGGAGTTTAGAGCTACAGCCTCTAATGTATGAGCCTCCTTATGTGATTTTCCTCAAAGACAGGGTGTCTTTTTGTACTAGGCCTAAGTTTTTACCGTAGGTGGTGTCTGAGTTTACTTTAAATAAAACCAAACCATCCACCTACCAATGTATTATCCAGAGTGTGCTAATCCAGTGGAAGCATTGCACCATACCTTAGATGTGCATAGAATACTCAGATACTGTACACACCGTATGAAGGACTGCAGAAAGTCCTTGCAGCTTTTTGTTTCATTTGCCCTTGGGAAAGTGGATCCCCCCAGTTTCTAAACAGTGCTTGTCTAAGTGGCTAGCACACCACGCTGTATTACGTCCTGTTACAGGAAGTACCGTAAGGAACTTCCTGGTGTGGTTTGTGGTCATTCCACAAGAGGCATGGCCACTTATGTAGCTTGTTTTTGGAATGTTTCCACTGCAGAAATCTGTGCAGCTACCACATGGAGTACTGTCCACACCTTCACGAAACATTACAGTCTGGACATTGTTTCTCATAAATTAGCTGATTTTGGCCTACCTATACTACAAGGCCTACTGTCATAAGCCTACAGGCTGCAGCCACCCTGCCTGGTTAGCTTTTGGTACTGCTTGGGACTCATTCCAAAGGTGTGGCCTGATGAAAGAGATATCCTTGAAGAAGATTGAACAGTTACTTAAGAACTTACCATAACAGTAGAGCTTCAAGAGAATCTCTCATCAGGCCATGCCATCCCACCCTCCTTCCCCTTTAGGGGCTGTGACACAGGATATTTGTACTGCTGTTTCCACAGCTACCTTTTCCAGAGCTTTGTTTTGCCTGGTATGTGGAGTGCTGGGGCTCTCCCCTGGTTCCCTAGAGGGAAATCCTTAGAGTATGATCTCTGGCAGGGAACTAAGGAAAGGAGGCGCCGTTTATGTAAACGCTGATGCGTGACGTTGTCATGGATGGTCCCAGACTGACTGCTTGCAGAAGTTTCCACGTGATCCTAGCGTTGACGTGAATATAGTTCCAAAGATTTTGCCTGATGAAAGAGGTTCTCTCAAAGATCTGCTGTTATGGTAACTGCTTACGTAACTGTTCTTTTCCTGTGCTCACTCAGTTCCCACCCACATGCCTTCTCGCTGACAAAGTCCAGAGTTCATGTACACAGATGTGCATACCTGACTATGGTCTGGAGTGAGTAGGCTAGTAAACAGGAGTGTGCTTGCTTGTGGCACCAGAGTCGTATACTAGAACTGACATCATACAGACACTGGCTTCAGGGCGCCTTGGAGAACTGAAACTAAAAAAATCAGCACATGTTTCCCATTTGTTCATTGTCCATGGAGCGTCTGAAATGGCAACAATATATGAAAAATAACCACACAGAGACAGGTATTTGCAAGACGTACTTAATTCACATAATTAAAACCAGAAATGGTAATATGCTAAAATCAGCGAATATCTGCTGTTTATTGCAATATCTAAGGTAGCAGACTGTACCTGTAAAAATAAGAAATTATTCTTAAGATGCTAGTAATGCCCCATGTTGTAGTGGAGTCCTCACCCTCTTTGTATGTCCACTGGGCCTTCATGCACAGCACTCTGGATTGAAACTACCAGCATTTGTGCCCAGTGACCTTACAAAGAAGATGAGGACCTCTGCATTATGACACATTACTAACTAGCTGAGGCAAATTTTACAGGTGTGTCTGTTGTTCAGGTGATGACTTTACGAAACGGATGTGTAGGTAGCAGGTTTACAGGTTTCATGAATTGGGGAGGGGCAGTGTGTTTGAAAATACATCATTTGGGTGAAGGGGTGCTGGGTGGTGGTGGTGTTGTTGGTTTATTATAGTGGGTTCTACTGTGTGAACCAAGGATAGAAGGGTTATGCCACAGTTTTAATTGCCACTTGGGATGGGGGCAAGCTTGAGGATGCACTGTTTTCTTGTTTTTTGTTATGTTGTGCAGTTCATATGTCCTGCAGTCAGGTCCCCTTGGGGGGAATGATGAAGTTCACGTGAAAGGGCCTTTTTGATTCTTTTCGGTGCCTCTTAAACCTGAATATATTGAGAATTATTTTTTTTATGGGGCGGGGTGACCATAATATTAGGCCCCATGTCAATTCCTAATATGGGTAGGTACAAATGTCTTGAAAAAGTTACAGAAATAGAGTGGAATTCAAATTTTATTATCATCATTATTTTGTAGCCAGCCATACTGTACAGTATATTATCAGTGTGAATTCCATTTTTTCATATAGCTGTTTGTCCACCAAGCACTGTACTTCCAGCATCAGGTATTCCTCCTAACCCGTCAAATGTAGCTTTGCTCGATTTCTCTGCAGTGTAGGCCCCAAAGAGTACTGGCGACTGTCCCTGAGATGGTCTTAGAATTTTCCTCATTTTATGAACCCCGGTCACGCCCCATGTCCTAATGGTGGCTCTTGTATGCATGCAGTGCAGTCTCCTGTGAGGGAACTGAATTTCTAGGGACATGGATATGTTGTTCATCCACACTCATTGGCAGTATCCTTGCGCTTTAAATCTTGCGGAAGGTCTTCAAGCTTGCTCCTCCCACCACCGGGTGAGTATAACTCGGCTCCGCCCCATGGCGTCGATCTTCCTTACCGCTTGGAAGCTCAGGTTCCCTCCTTAACGCTCTGCGTTTGACTGGTTCCTATTCTCCGTTTAGCGTTTATATATAAATTTTGCAAAAAGACTTTTGTCTTCTATCCTCGCTGACTCGCGATGGACCATCGACTCGGATTTGGAGATGCCCATGCGGGCAGAAGATGTCTCGACGATCCACACTCCGAGGCACTGCTTAGGCCTTGAGCACGCACCACAGGCTTGCGACCTGTGCTCATCTTTCTCGGCCTACGTCCTCGAAGACCGTGCTGCCCGATTGCAACTGGGCCGTCCGAGCGTTCCCTCGGTGAAGTCCAAGGAGGCCGGTTGGCGGTGTCCATGGGCGGCGGGTTTCGGCGCGATCAGCTCGGCAGGATGGTCGCCTCGAAGAGGAGGCGGCGCGGGCCGTATCTTCCTCGGGTCAGCGCATTTATCCCGCCTTCTGGGTTCTTCCTACACGGCTTTTAAGGAGCTTTGTCTGTCCCTCCACTAAAGGAGAAGGGCTCTGTCTGCTGGACCTTATTCTGGTCCAAAAAGAGGGACAGGGGTAAGTCCCTCCGTCGGACGCTCTTGGGCAGGGAAAGGTCCCTCTCCCGGGCCGTCGACCGTCGGCTTCGGTCGACCGCTCGGCTTCAGCCACTGGCCTCACGGTGTCCCGGCCAGGTCAGTTGACCGAGACTCCACCGATGAAGTCGAGATTTTCTCGACCCATTGGACGAGGCTGTCGCCTTTAGCAGCCGAGATTCCCTCTCCCGGTTCCCCCGGGAGGAGTTGAGGATCCCGTGGGCTCGCCTGTGCCTCCGGTTCCGGAGCCCTCTGATGGACCATCCGAGCCGAAGGGAGTGCCGGTTCAGCCGACACCTCCCCGCACCGACCTCGGAAATTCCGGGACTCTCGGTCTCGGTCTCGGACCTCTTCGCGGTCCAGCCGATCCCACCGTCATAGGCGGTCTCGGTCTCGGCACCGGCGTAAGCGGCGTCGCCGCTCGTCCTCGTCCTCCTCCTCGGATGAGGGGAGGCTTCGGCGTAAATTACGTCGACGGTGCGAGGACCTTATGTTGCAACAGCTCCTCCTGGCCGGGAATAAGCCGACCCCGTCGCCTTCCCCGGCCATTAAGTGGCTGTCACCGGAACGGCCGACACAACCCCTCGACTTATCCGAGGCCTATACCCAGGCCGGTTGTTGGCCAAAACCAACTTCCACCGATTCGGTGGAACCTCCCCTCCACAGCCACCAATTGGGGCTCCGACCAAGGATTCTCGGTCGGCTAGGGTCTACCCATGGCTGTCAGTTACCCTCACTCCCGACCGACCTCGGCGGTGAAGGGTGGCTCAGGCCAGAAGCAGCTCTTGAGGATTCTTCCGGTCCGAGATGATTCCTCCTTTTCTCCAAGCGACTGGACTTGGAGTCTTCAGGAGGTCAGTCAATGGGACGATAGCCCGTCGTCCTTCCTAGGACTACTTGAGCTCATCTCGAGTCTACCGGGATGGAGCTCGAACCCATTTCAAATGGGCAGGTATCCCTCCGGAGATTCTGGACCGGGGATTCTCCGACGGAGGCCTTTCCGGTGGCGAGGCCATAGTGGGTCCGGCACTGGAGCTTTGGCAGCGCCCTGCTTCCCTGCCCTCGCCAGCCCAGGATGGCCAGGAAAGTATCACGGTCCCGGTTCCTTGTCCGGTTTTGAACACCCTCTGCTGAGGGTTGGGTTACCGACAGCGTTTTCCGGCCCGGCAACGCCAGGATGGACAAACCTCCTGACAAGGTCCAAGAAATTGGACTATGTCGGGGCGAAAAGTCTCGCTGCGTCCTCTCTCGTTCCGTCCAGGCCAGTTCGGCCGTCCTGGCACATTTTTCTCATGGCCTGTTGGGCTCCTGGATGAGGTCATCCCTCATCTTCCCCCGATCTGCAGACTACGGTTAAGCAGGTGCGGGACCAGGGCAGGGCAGTGGCCAAACAGCAGCTCCAGACTGCTTTGGATATAGGGGACTCATGTGCCAGATCGGTGGCGGCCGCGAGTGGCATCGTCGGCGAGGGCTTGGCTGAGGATATCCACCTTTACCGGATACCCAGCACAAGTTAGGGATGTTCCTTTTGGGACTGACCCTTCGGCCCTGGGGTGGAAGGTCACCTGCAGAGGATCGAGAAGTCCAATGCCACCTTGGACTCGGTCTCTTCCGCTCAGAAGGACAAAGGCAGAAACCACAGCTAAGCCCTTTAGTCCTTCTGTGCCCCAGTAGCCGGCCCAGCAACATCAGGGGCCAGCAGGCTCGGCCTTGGCATCCCAAACCCAAGCCGCCGGCTTCTCCTAACAGGAGGCAAGGAGGAAGGCCCAGGAGGTCCTCGGCCGGTCCTCTCCAAGCCTGCCCAGTGACGGGCTGAGGGGTGTCGCCCCCATCCCGTCACCCTTACCCTGGGTCCCCGGTAGAGGGCAGCTCGGCACTTCCGTTCCGCTGGTCCGCTGTTACCACGGACAGGTGGAATGTGGAGGTGGGAAGAGGCCTGCCCTCTGGAATTCGAGCAGGCACCACCCTTCAGAGCCGTCGCCCTCGAGGGGCCGGGATCCCAGCCTCACTGGCGGCTCGTCGAGCCGACATCGCTCTCCTCACTCAGAAGGAGGTGGTAAGAGGTGGTGGACCCTCCTTCAGACCCAGGGTTTGTGTCCAGGTACTTCCTGGTTCCAGAAGCAGACGGGGCTGGCTGCCATTTCTGACCTACCACGACCTAAACAAGTTCCTAAGGTCTCGAACCTTCAGGATGGTCACTCTGGCTCAGATAATACCATCCTTGGAGCACGGTGGTGGTTTGCTCTCTGGACTTGCAGGACGCGTTTTTCACGTCCCTATCCGTCCTGTCTCACCAGAGATTCCTTCGCTCCGGCGGAAGGATCCTCTTCGAGTTCCAAGCCATGCCTTCGGCTTGTCTCCAGCTCCCAGGGTCTTCACCAAATGCATGGCTGTGGTGACAGCATTCTCTCGGCGCCGAAGGGTCCGGGGTGCCTTACCTGGCGACTGGCTGATAGCAGCTCCCTCCAGGAAGGAGGCGGAGTGGTCCAGAGATCTGGCCCTCCAGGTCTGCTCTCAACTGGGCCTCCTTATCAACGGAGCCAAGTCGAACTCGAGCCAAGCAGGTGATTCTATTCATCGGGCGCAGCTCGACCTCTTGAGCCAAGCGCGGCTCCCGGCGGACAGGGCCGAGGTTCTTTCCTCCTTGCCCGATCATTTCTGGTTGGGCAATTGCGCCCTACCAGGACTTCCTCGCCTCCTGGGTCTCATGGCCTGCACCAGCGTGGTCGGGTCCGGGCCCGCTGGAATATCGTCCTTCAGTGGAGGACTGGCCAGCCAGTGGTCACAATGCTGCGATCCCTTGGACCAGCAGCCTGCGGTGACACAGGGATGTGGAACGGCTCTCCAGTGGTGGACCGTTCCAGATCATTTGCAGGAGGGCATCCCGTTAAATCCGCCCGAGCCGACGGGTCTCTCTGTCGACCGATGCCTCTCTGATGGGTTGGGGTGCCCATCTGGGGAACACCACCGGGCTCATGGCCTCTGGTCCCTTGGGAGTCCGATGCCACATCAGCCTGCTGGAGCTCAGGCGGTCCGCCCCACAGCTCTCACCGCCTTTGCTCCGTTCCTCCGAGTCCAAGTGGTCCGGTCAGGCGGACAATACCACGACTATGTACTATCTAAACCCGCCAGGGCGGGACGCCGCTTCCCATGCTTCTATGCAAGGAAGCTCTCCCGCATTTGGTCACGTGCGCAGCCTGGAGGCGGATCTCCTAGCCATTCACGTGGCAGGAGCCTCCAACACCCTGGCCGATGCCCTGAGCCGGATAGGGGCTGCATCCCACAGTGGTCTCTCCTGCGGAGGTAGTACAGCATCTGTTCTCCCTTTGGGGCACACCTCAGGTGGACCTGTTTGCCTCCAGGGAGAACGCAGGCTGAGTCTGTTCCATGCCGCCCCCTCAGCAGGGGCTCGCTGCAGGGGATGCCTTCTCGAGGCAATGGACCCCGGGCCTCTTTCGCCTTTCCCCATTTCCTTGATCCACAGGTGCTTCTCAAGGCGAGGAGGGACAAGGCGCGGGTGATTCTGATAGCCCCAGACTGGCCTCGCCAGTTCTGGTACCCAGATCTCCTCAGTCTCAGCTCAGGACTCGCGGCAGCTTCCAGCTCGCCGGACCTGCTCTCAGTCAATCAGGGAAGGTGTTCCATCCGGACCTTCAATCCCTGCACCTCGACCCTGGTTCCTGGCGGCTAGAGTTCCAGGCCTTGGGTCTTTCGGCGAGGTCCTCAATGTAGTTGAGGCGTCCCGTAGAGTCGACCAGAAAATGTTATGCCTTCAAATGGAAAAGGTTTTCCATTTGGTGTCAGGCAAGGGCTTGGACCCTTCCTCCTGTTCCTTGGCAAGCATCTTGGACTATTTATGGTCCCTTTCTAGTCAAGGGCTTAGGTCGAGACCCTAAGGGTGCACCTGGCAGCCATCTCTGCTTGCAGGCCGCGGGCGGGAAGCAGTCAGTGGCGCAGGAGAAGGTGGTCTGGCGCTTTAAGGCCTTGATCACATTCCCTCCAGTGCGGGAACCCCACCTCCGTGGGATCTACTGCTGGTACTGGCAAAGCTCATGGGCAAGCCATTCGAACCTATGCACAGGTGTGCTCTCTCTCACCTGTCGTGGAAGACCGCCTTCTTGGTGGCTATCACGTCAGCCAGAAGGATGGGAGAGCTCCAGGCGCTTTCCATCGAGTCTCATACCTGGTCTTCCACAGGGACAAGGGTTGTCCTGCGCCCCACCCGAAATTCCTTCCGAAGGTGGTGTCGGAGTTTCACTTAACCAGGTGTTGACTCTGCGGTGTTCTACCCCAATCACACCTCGGAGGCCGAATATAGGCTCCATACTCTGGACCCTAGAAGGCTCGCTTATTATAAGGAGCCTGCACGCTGAAAGTGGGAGAGGTTCGCCAGCTGTTTGTCACCCTACGCTGAAGCCGCATCTGGCAGACCTGCAGCCAAGCGGACGATAAGCAGGTGGGTAACCTCCTGCATAGATCTCTGCTATAGGTGGCGGGCATGGAGCCTCCCAGAGGGATAAGAGCTCATTCTACCCGCCATACTGCTGCAACGGTGGCTGCTTCCAGGGACGCCCCTATCCAGGAAATCTGCAGGCTGCTACCTGGAAGTCAGCAAACACCTTCATTACCCATTACCACATCGACCTTGAGTCACGCCGGATGCTGGTTTTGGGGCCTCGGTTCTCCAGTCTCTCTTTCCCAAGTAAGTATTGGGGTGTCGTCTTGCCTCCCTCCTCCCGGAGAACTGCTAGGAGTCTGCCAATGAGTGTGGATGAACAACATATCCATGTCCTAGAAATACAGGTTACTCACCTGCTAGAGGTTCTAGGAATGGTATATGTTGTTCATCCTACCGACCTCGGCCCGGACGATAGCCAACCTGAGCTTCCAGCGGGCCAGATCTGGCGTCATGGGGCGGAGCCGAGAGTTATACCACCCGGGTGGGTGGGAGGAGCAAGCTTGAAGACCTTCCGGCAAGATTTAAAGCGGCAAGGATACCTGCCAATGAGTGTGGATGAACAACATATACCATTCCTAGAACTCCTGTTACAGGTGAGTAACCTGTATTTGTGAGCCACTACAGGGAGGCATTGTGTGGAAGCACCTCACCACCCTCCGTGAACTTTCCCCACCCCTGACCTCCTGGCAGCCAGCGACCCGAGTCATTCCCAAACCTGGGTCACACTCGTTTGATGGTTGGGCATCTGGGGTTTGCGCAGTGTGAATTCTTGCATGAAGAATGTTGCTGTTTGTTGTAAATAATGTAAACTGATTGTGCCTTGTAAATGTTGACTTTGATAAATTCTCACTTTGGAGCTATGGAGAAGGATAAAAAAAAAAGAGTTAAAAAGACGCATTTAAACAATTCTGTATTATTTTTCTTCAGTTTGAAAAAACGTTTTTACTAACACTGAATGGGAAGTAGCTTGCCATAGAATAGCATTCCTGTTAATATGCATCTTGAATTTTCACAGGTTTTGTAGATTTACAATTTTAAGGCACTCATGAACTTTTTAGCAACTAACTTGAATCTGTTATTGCTACAGTGGCATGTCTCCAGCAGAGGCAGAATTTCATTATCTGAATACAGCACGAACATTAGAACTCTATGGAGTCGAATTGCACTATGCAAGGGTAAGTCTGAATGAGGGCGTTCATGAAATCGTGTTGATGCACCTGATTCCTTTGCTCTTGCCCTGCGTAGTATTTGTAGTATACCGTGTTTGTGCAGCAGGTTTGAAAGGCTGAGCACTGATGGTTACATTACTTCTGCCTGCCTTATTTTTCCATAACCATATTCCATCTTCTATTTCAAACATAAATGTGATGTATAATGTCACACTAATTGCATCAAGACCACGTATGCGCGATGCCCCAGGAAATGTTATTGAAAGTCGGAGAATACCGTCTCACTGTGCTGGTGACGAGCTCCATGACGCTCCAACAGCAGATAATTTTACTCTGCTGAACAGAAAGGTCACCCTGGGTCAGCGCTACAGAAGCAGCTTCACAAACGGTACGATTTTAAGTTAATAGTTTACATTTACTTCTATTACAATACACATTTTACGGTCTGTCCTCAGTTCCACGCTGTGTATTTTTTTTATGTTTATGCTCCTAGCTAGCACCCCTCAACTCCCTCCCCCCACCTCCTTTGGGCCCACTCAGCTGCACTTTGCTTCCTGCCGCACTTGCCTTCCACTGCTAAACTTTGCCTCCAGGCTCTCCATCACCCTCTGAGAGGTCTGGCCTATCCTTGCTGGGTGGGGTTGGGGGCTTCCCACCAAAACAGCAAGCTGGAAAAGGAAGACAACGCCTTAGGTTGACCAGGGACATCAGCTGGGGGATGATGTCAGTGCACTGGTGGCCAAGGGAGGCCGTCATTTGGCATTTTGAGTCAGGCATGATTACTGGGTCACTAACCCTATCTCCACATATAGCAAGTGCACCACATCAATATCTTGGGAGGTGGAGACAGCCAGTGCATGGTGATCACACCAGCCACATCTCTGTTCCAATACCAGGTGATGCTCTCCGAGTGGTACCCTCTTGTACCATCCCCCTGGAGAAGTGCATCCACACAGATGCTCCTTCATGCTCTTTGCTGGCCTCCATTCCTGACATACTGGGCCTGGAGTGTGCACCCAGATCACCAGTGTGTCGGAGGGATGCCCCCACCACTCAGCACTATGGAGGAGCTAGCAAGTTTCCATGCTATTTTTTTAATTATTAAAAAATAATTGTACTTTTTGCTCCACGTTGTCAATGGAATAACTTACTATATGGGTAATGCACACCTTGACCAGGGGATTAGTGGTACAGCAATAGTTTTTTTTTTGTGTTTTTTTTTTTTTATCAGTTTGCAAGACAAAACATACACACTTGATCCACAGGAGGATACCAAAGTTAATGGAGCATACATTACAATCTCTTTTCAAGGATTTAAGACACCTCCCTTATACAGTTACAACATGGAGTTATAGTAAAAATAATTGTTAGAAACCCTGGACGTTCATGTGCAGCGAACCTGATTATGTTTTACAATATTGTGGGAGCTGCCTTAGAAAATAAAATCCCTGTCGATGTAATCCTCCTTGACTTTGGAAAGGACTTAGATAAAGTCCATCTTTCTGAACTGACAGATAAACTGCTACGTATAGGCTTAAGTCATCACTGGTCAGATGGATCCATAACTGGCTGACGGGGTGTACCCAGATCATAATGGTTAGAGACCACTACTCCACTGTGGGGTTGGCCAGTAGTGGTGTCCCTCAGGGATTAGTCCATGGATCCACCTTATGTAACATTGTTATTAACGACATTAACAGTAACATCAGGAACCACATTACAAAATTCATAGACAGTACTAAAATAGGAGGGGTAGTGGATACAGTCGCCCAGCATGCAACCATAGTTAAAGATCCTGAGATAATCGAACAGTGGGCTAAGGATAATAAAATGTCACTGAATTTGGACAAATGTGTAATGGTACACATTGGTAAAAATAATCCATATTTCAACTACGTCCTTAACAACATAACACTGAAATCAGAAGTCAAAGAACGTGACCTTGAGGTAATCATAAACAACCGACTGTCTTCATCAGGATGCTATAAAAAGATCACCCAAGCAGCCAACATGATATTAAACAATATCAAAATCTCTTTTGTAAACAAAAGTCAACATTGCATTATCCCATAATACAGAACTTAATCAGGCCCCATTTTGACTTCTGTTCCTCCTTTTGGAATCTATACCTCAGACAGGACATTCTTATAGAGCAGGTTCAACACAGAGCAACAAAAATAATTCAAAACATAAGGCACCTATCCTACCAGGAGAGACTGAGGAAAACTGGATTGGTTGGCCTTGAAAACAGGAGATTGGGGGGGCCTTTTACAACTGTATAAGATACTCCAAAACCAGGATCCTGCATCTCGATGTGGACTACAGTTTGCGAACCGGTGTGTAAACTTGAGAAGTCACATCAAACTACTAATGATTCCAAAGGCCAACACTAGCAAGAGAGATCACTATTTCACTGTTAGAGCAGCAAAATCATGGAACCAACCCCAACAGAATGTAGTTGAGGCCAAGAACTTTAATGTATTTAAAGACAGACTTGACATACACCTGAATTGGAAATTGGGTACAGACTAATCTACCCACACAGTTGTGGCAGACATTCCCGATGGGCTCTGGCCTTCTTATGTCTTACATAACTTAAGTCCCAGAAGTTGCATTCAACTGGCATACAACACTGCATTTCATAGGGATGAAACTGTAAACTAAGAGCTGTGGCTAACAGCATGGAATGCTAGTATTGTGAGTGTTACAGTGCCTCATTTCAAGCAGTCTTTTGTATCAGTGTGCTAGGGACAGAGGCACTTTATCTGACATTTTTTTTTCTCTTCTCCCTTTTTAAGAAATTCTAGCAGGTAGGGGCTGATTGTTTTTAAACAGTCTTTCTTAATTCAGTCGTGCCTGTCTGATAAGTAGTTTAAATTGGAAAGTCTGCTGTATCCTCATCTGCAGCTTCTGTGAATGCCTGGGTGAGTTTGCCACTGACAATATTATGATTACAGTAAAATTACACAGGTGTGAAGAAGTCTGTGCTGCACTTTGTCTATGTTTTGCTGCCTGGTGCTAGAGGTAAGTTGAGGTTTATTCTATCTGCCTTAGACCCTATTCCCCTGTCGTTGCTCAGCTCAGTTCTGCCTTTTTATCCTTTGATTGAGATACTGTTGTGAGGGTTTCTTGAGTGTTTTGGTAATTTTTACTGTCTTTTACAATTTCAGCTCTTGTAGCTCTGATCAGCCATTGTCCATGCACACATTGATTAGTGCTCCCTCCAGTGACTGAATGTTAGCTCACTGTGCATGAGCAGTCCTGGCTAACTGAAAGCAAGGATTGCTTCAGTGGTTTGTGCATCACTGGCACACTCCGCATAGGTTGCTTGACGTCACTCGTACAACTGCAAATGCAGTTTTAGCACTATTCAGCTCTTTTGCTCATACTGTGCCAGCACTTGCTTTTTTTTTCTTTTTTTTCTTCTTTCCTTCATTCAGCTGTTTGATCTCTATCCCCACCTCCCAGTTACTTGACAATGGGGATACATGGGTGGAGCTGGCAGACGGCTCCGCCCCCTTGGAGGGCACGGTCTCTGGTCCTCTGCTTCCTCTGCACCGACCTCCCAGTAACCCCCCAGGTTCCTCCCCAACCCATGGCAGGGCTGAGGATGAAGGCATCGACTTCCTCCCCCTCCCAGTCACTGGCATGGCGCGAGGTGTGACATCCTGCACCTCAACCCTCAGCGCCACCAGGCTGGCACCAACACTTGCTTGTTTTAAGTTTTTGTTTTTTCTTTTTTATTTTCCTCATTGCTTTCTGAAACACCTCACTGTATGGGCCTTGCAGTGCACCACTCTGATCAGCACCATAGCGCACTCCTTATCTCTTTCTTGCAGCTGTGCTGCTAGGGAAAGTCTGGGCAAATTTCTTAAGCTCAATATTATTAACTATACCGGCCAGTATGGGGGTGGGGGTTATATGTTGGGACCATGGCATTCTGCATACCATTTTCTTTTAAAAAGTGTTTACGACCTGCCACAGAATACTGAGACATTCTCCCTGTGGCTCTTTCTGGCCTTTCTGTGCTATTCAAGCAAACACGGCATCAGGGGTCATGTTGAGGGTGGGCGCTGTTCTCTGAGCACAGTCTGTGATTATAGGATCACATTTTCTTTGTAAAGAATTCAGTTATCTGTGCTTCTCTTATCTTTCAGGAGCATAGTTAGAGGCGGAGTTCCAGGCAGTGGAAGGATGCTGGGGAGTGATGCAGATCAGGCTTTTACTATTAATTTGACAGAATTCAAGGCTAGATTGGCAAGCTGTTGAGTGAGCAGGAAGCCATCAAGTTAGTAGGTGAGCCAGCAAGTTGTTGTGTGCTGTGGCATGCTGGCAAAGAACAAACGCGTTGGCAGCCAGTGCAGGCTAGTATGTACATAGGCATGCAGAGTATGAGTATGAAAGCACAAAGGCGGACAGGTAGACGATGAGCAGGTGTGGTTTCAAAGCTTTTATTGGCAGGTTGAAAACGTGTGTGGACAAATGGCACTACGAGAGGCAGGGAACAAGTGTATGTGCGCACTCTGGCTATGAGAGAACATATAGGCAGGTGGGAAACAAGTGTTTTTGTCTGGAAGGATGGAATGACGGTATCAATGATGGGCCAGTTGTTAAATGAAAAAGATGACCAAGAAAAAAAAAAGGAAAGATTATACATTTTATTGTCAGTAGACCGAAGAAGCCTGTATGCATCAAGGGAAGCCTGTTGAGTAATATATAGATATATACAGAGATATATATATATAGATATATATACACATATTTTACGGCAAAAAACTATGTTACTGCTCATTAGGATTGCTACCTCACAAAATACAAGCTGAGCAAAAGTTAGAAATAAACTATTAGGGTTACAAACACAATGCCCACAAAGTTTGGAAATGTCCAATTAAGGTTTTTAGGTCTACCTCACACCCATCCTACCATGTACCCTACCCTCACCACCCAAGGACAGTCTACAGGTACAAGGCCATAGATCAGTGGTCTGGTACCTCATACAGGGTCCACATATTAAAACTGGTATATAGCAACCTTAATCCCCACCTCCCCCCACTACCCTCATGAGCGATGGGCAAAGTACATGTCTGGAGTCGTGACACCCAAGTGTGGTATTTCATAGACATTGTACATCTGTAATTAGATTACTTTTTTGGTGGATACCTGGGAAGGTTTACATCCATTATAACCTTTGCCTTACTTGGCACACAATATGGTATACCCTCCACAAAGCAGCAGATTTGTTACAAATTTGAAAGTACTATACACATTGCATAGTTGTCAGTTTTTGAAGAGTTGAAAAATCGCTTCATGAGTAGGTACTCAGTTGGGTAGTATGGCTAACTGATTGGTGTCTCCCTGGCCACTGTGGTAGTTTCAGGGTGGGATTAGGGTTGCTATATACCAATTTTAGTGTGTGGACCCGCCATGAGGTACCAGACCATTGATCTGCACCTTGTACCAGTAGACTATCCTTGGGTGGTGAGGGTAGGCGACATGTTAGGTGGGTGAGAGGTTGACATAAAACTGCTAACTAATAGGATATTTCCAAACTTTGTGGGCATTGTGTTTGCAACCCTAATAGTTCATTTCCAACCTTTGTTTGGCTTGCATTTTGTGCGGTAGCGACCCTAATGAGCATTAACTTTTTTTTTTTTTTTTTTGCTGTACGTTTCCTTATTTCCAGAAAAAAGTTGTAAAGTTGTTTAGTAACCTTATTTAGGCATCCCTGTAATGTGTTTTTAAATATTCTTATTTTGATTAAACTGCCCCTTTTTTTATAAGTAATAAAGTATTATTTCAGAATCGTAGACCATTGTAGTAGCTGCCCTTCCAATTATTCAAACATTATACACCTTACAAGTGCAATACATGCATAAGTGTTAAGTTGTGGTTGAAGAAGTAGGTGGAAATCAAGTTTTGTAAACATAAAAATCAAGTTTACTAACCGTATTTGCAAAACATGAACACATTCTCAGTACGCAAATAGTGTGCATTTTCTACATTAATATGCAAAGCTTGCACATTTAAACATAAAAAAGTATCCTGCATCATGAATATTTTTTACAAATATTTTTTACTGCATAAAGATTTCTATATTTTATAAATCTTTGCAAATACTTTTTACTGCATAAAGATTTTATCTTGTGTAAATCATTGCAAAGCACAGAAAGTACCGTGCAGTATGAATAGTATGAGAAACACTTTATAACTTCATGATGAGTTAGGTATTACATGCTGTAACCGCTGTTCAGCATGAATATTTTAGAAACCGGTTTTCAATATTTGTGCTACACGTGGATTTTGTAGGAAAAAATATTTGTGAAGGATTGCTTTGCGAAGACTTTCATTTTTTAGTCAAAGATAACTAGTGTTAATTGTTTAATGAAAAATATATTTTGTAACTTGTTACTAACCCTCCCTCACTTGCACTACACTGTCACCCTTAACTTTTACTAAATTAAAAAGCTATTTTACCTTCAACTATTTGTTCATGTTGTACTTTAAAATGAAAAAAAATCTACGTGTAGTGCTAGCTGTTTTTCTAGGAGTTTTTTTTTGTGTACACGTGTGAGCAGTTAATAGTAATACATTTAAAAAGTAATTCTTTTGAATGAAGACCCCAAAAGGACCTATTCCCATATGATACCTACAAAACATGTAAGTTTCTTACCTCAGCTCTTTCCGGTTTTTTAGCTGAGTGCAAAAATGAAGGTAGCAAATCGGGTACAAATACACAATTTCAGCCCTCAATATCTCAAAAAATATAAATCCAGTCTTCCTGAAATCTAGACAGGTAAGAGACCATAGGACTAAGAATGTGCATACCAAGTTTCGCAGTCCTAGGTTCTAAGGCAGCTGAGATATAAGGCTGTGAAAATGGCCCATAACGCAACCCTAATATACAGGTGCTACCATGCCTGTATAATATATACAAGCAATATAATACCCAACAGGGTGGGCAGTATTGGGCAATACCAGACTGCCCAGGGACGTAATGAAGCTCTACGCCGCAGGCAGAGGGCCTTATAGCCCCTGGAAGGTTCAGTATTCCTATACCGCCCACCCTGGAGGGTATTGTTGCACTTAAAAAATGGGCTTTTGGTAATTTTTTTTTAATAATGATTTTATTAAGTAAAAAGAAGGTAAAATAGTAGTAAAAATGATCAGAAACAGTAGTTTCTGTAAAATAGTCCCTTTAGTTTAGTAAGGTTAAATTGCCACTAGAGGGAGCTGTTGCTTATGAGACCCTGTTTCTTATTGGTTTACAGTGTCTTTCTTCATTTTGAATACTTTTCAGTTCACCCCTTCCCCCCCATGATTTTACTGATATTGCTAGTGCTAGACTTTTTTTTTAATGTCATGGATTTTGTTGTAGACTGTGAGTGGAAGCATCGGCTGAGCTGCGGTCCGGACCGGCAGACTGACACAACCTGCAGAAGGCAAAAGATATGTAGAATTATGTGTGTTTTTTCGTGGTTTTGCTGTTTCCCTTTTAGCTTGGGTACTGCTGACCATGTCTATAATTTGCAAACTACATGTATTGGAACTTACATTGGGTTCGAGGACTGGTGGTTGGGTCGGTGGGGGTTACTGTGGAGCTCTACAGGAGGGAGGCAAGGTCCATACATTTTAATATCTGGAGGCTGATCGGACTTGGAGGAGAAAGAAAATGAAGCTTCGGGAAAGCAGGT
This sequence comes from Neoceratodus forsteri, assembly GCA_016271365.2. NCBI lineage: Eukaryota > Metazoa > Chordata > Ceratodontiformes > Ceratodontidae > Neoceratodus > Neoceratodus forsteri. The sequence continues at coordinate 198,583,204 of CM028132.1, read as the reverse complement.
GGATTTTCTGCTTTTGAGTGGTTTTTTTTTTCTCTGTTTTTTTTCTTCAACTGGACTGCACAGTTCTTATGACAAAACTCGATGGATTGATACAATTGGCAGTGAAGGGACTTTTCTAACTTCCACTCCTTGTACATGGCAACACGCTGCTGACTTGGAGAAACTACTGCAGCGGTCAGCCTTTGAGGGAGCATGGGGATGTGAGGAACGCGGTAACATCTGTGCACATTTCTGTTACCAAAAATGCTTTGTTTTAGATTAATTTTGTGTTTTCCTACTAATCGGATGATTTTGTGAGAGGAGGGGCATCCTGGCCCGGCCTGATGTCACTTCATTGGGAACTCTCGGTTACCGAGAGGAAAAGCATGGCGGGTCTAGAAGTTGAAAAAAGGTAGTGCTCAGAATGCTAAATTCTGTTTTCCTTTTCTTTTTTTTGTTTTAATTTTATTGTGAAGTTGTAGCTTTCCATTAATTTTACGCTCACTGCCCTCCACTTCAGTCTTGACAGCTGCCTCTCCCCGCCTTGTCCCTCCTACTTGCCTACCTACCCCCCCCTTGCCCCTCTTTTCCTCCCTCCCAGGCATTTCTGACTTTTATCCCACCCTCCTCCTCCCCTTTAGAGCTCTTACCCTCACCCTCTACCCTCCGACAATGACCTTCCTGCCTGCATACCCCCTTCCCTCTCACCTGCAGTGCTTATTTCCAAGGCTGCCCTTGGCTGGTATGTCATGCTACCTAACATTTGGCACATTTTGAATTGCTGGAATTTCCTAAGCCTCAGTCTCTTACTTCTTTTTATTGTGTAACTATGTATTATTATGTTGACCTTTGTATGTATGTATACCCCCATTCCTTCGACGTGGAACCTTTGTAAACGAGCAGTTCCTGCTCGAAGGTATTTGTAATCCTAGATTTCAATAAAATGAAATAAAATGCTACTGTTTTATTTAATCATTCCATTGCTAGCGGTTGGTGCTCAATGTGTGTGGGAGTGGAGAGCAAGCGGGAACTCAAACGCGGCACAGTACTGTGGCTGCTGTTAGCCACTATCCAAGTATGGACCACAGTTTCATTTGCTAAATTAAACTAGTTAAAAAAAAAGTCAGGATTGTTTATGTTTTGTGTTTACATGTCATCTATCAGGTTCTCGACGACACGGGGGGTGGTGGGGTGGCTGCTGTCAGCTGGGTAGCTTGCTCGCCAAGGGGAAAAAATGCAGTTTTTTCATTTTGAAATTGGAACATGGCATCCTGATTTGAGTAGGTAATAGATGCTCACCTTGCCAAGGGTATCAGCCAGTCAGAGCCCAGGATTTCCTTAGACCATTTTCTAAAATAATATAAAAAATAGGTAGGAGTACAACCAAGATTTTTTTTTTTGTACTTTATTTTTAAAGTTTTCAATACTTTATAACAAAGTCAGCACAAATCTGTATCCATGACAATCCATATCATTAGAAAACCAATAGAGGTTGCAGCCCCTTTAATGCTAGGAATGGTGCATCAAAGATATATTGATGCCACATATGGGGGAGAAGAGCTAAATGACAATTACAAGTCTAAAACTAAAGCATATGCTGCACTTTACAAGCCCATGAGCAGTATGACATAATCCTATTAACTAAAGTCCACTAAATAAAAGTCCAGATTTTGCAGGCTAATGGTGTCATACTTAAATCTGAAGAAAATTATTCAAAGATTAGTTTAATAAGGCAGCAGCATCAATGAATGTTACTCTAACGGTATTTACTAGCTCTTATAATTTAAACACAGAGGTTTAAAAACCTCTTCTAATAACCTGTGAAGTATTACTAAGCTAGGATATATTATATCGTGGAGAGCACTAAACGTAACTATTCCTGTGCTCCGGTTAAATTTGAAAGTCCAGAATGTGAAGTTCAGTAAGGGTGGCAGAGAAAAACCAAAGGGGCTCACTCAGTCTTTCAGTCCCCTTCGTCTTCGTCCGACATACGACTCTCAGGTTCTTCTGTTTGTTTCTGATCTCGATGTTGAGCCTGGATACGAGCGGTCCATTTTCTGGCCTCCACGGGATCCGAGAAGACCCAGACCTTCCCCTTATAAACAATGCGAAGTCTGGCTGGGTAGAGCACTGCGTGAGGTACAGAAATCTCCCTGAGCTTCTGCCTGATGCCGTTAAACTTTTTCTGTCGCATGCGGGTAGCATAACTTAGGTCTGGAAACAAATAAATAACCCGGTCATCCTGCATTAGTGAACCCGCTCGTCGAGCCAATCTCAAGATGTGATCTCTAGTCCCTACTCCGTCTGTCACCACGAGCAAGGTCTGTGGAGTGTCAAAGTGTCCGGCCTATGCCCCCAAGGGGTAATCCGATTAAACTTTTTGCAGGGTAAAGGGGATCAAGGATTCTTCTGGGGATAGCTTTTCTTATAGCCAATCTTTCACAAACATTAGTGAATGGTCTCCTTCGATTCCTTCGGGGAGACCTAGTATCCGTATGTGGGATGATAGGGTCTGGTTCTCTAACGTCTCCAGCCTAGCTCGAAAATGCGTCTTTTCTTTAATAAGATTTACTGTAGCTGCCAAAGCTGTCTCCACTTGCTTTTTGATGTCACCCACTTCAGTCTTTAGTTGATCCACCGTAGTTTCAACCGAATTAGTCTGTTTTTGAGTTCAAATCTGAGACCACAGAAATCAGTCTGTGTAACTTCGACCCGATCAACGAGAGTCTGCTCCGACTCTGTGGCAGATGAGGCCTGTGCAGTTGGATCAGTCTTACCAGACTGAGAGGATCCAGAAGCTTTTCCTCCCAAAACACCGCCTTTCTCTTTACGAGGATTGCCCATGGTATATTTTCGAAGGTGCTCTTCAAAGGTATATTGAAATTTCCACAATATTGCCAGTCCAACAGGTTGAAAATAGCTGTTTTTAGAGCTGTGATAAGGAGCTGTTAGATTTTACTGCTGTTATGCTCGGGCTCCGCATTGCCCCTGCCAAGATTTGAAAGAGCACAAATTTTAGGATGCAGTTTTGATTTACCATGCCTCTCTGATTTGGAGGAGCACACCGAGATAAATCCTTAACACCACCCCTGCATAGCACTTTTGGTCCCAACACGCAGACTTTTAGTATTGTGGGGAAGTTTACATTTAACAATTCTAAATGCAGTGGCAAGATTGAGTTACACAAGTCTGTATTAAAACTCCTGAATGATATCTTTCATGCTGAAGAACTGCAGAGTGACCCTGCAAAGACATCTGGGGGGTCCCTTAGGTCGAGTGGGTCTGCCACAGGGCAGAGATGCACTAACTGTTTTGCAGGCATCCTCTGATGTTTCTGGACTCAGCTGTGATTCTCAGCCACTGAAAAATAAGCCTATTGGTAAAGAATGTCATGTCCCAGCAGTCACTAGACAATGAGTACTTCTCTGAGGAAGAGGAAGGTGAGTGGTCTTAAGGCCCTCAAACATCCTCCATTCTACTTTTGTTTGACTCCCACTTTAGTGACAGTTAGTACTTCACTCTCCCATCCTATACTCAGCTCCTGGGTTCCTATGCCCTAGGTGCATGATTTTGACACTGAACTCCAACTGCCATGTTCTTGACCACAGAGGATCAGTTGCAGCTTTTTTCACGCAGGGCCCTGTCATCCCTGGGTGAAGCAAGAGATGTTTGTTTACTCAGGGAAGTGGGCATATTAGGGTTGACAGCCCCAAGGAACACCACACAACCGATTTGCCAAGACTCCTGAGAATCTAAACTCTTATATTTTTCATTTCCTTACTTTGTCCGCTTTGCGTTCTTCAACCCTAAATGTTTGCATTGAAGTAGTTTTTTTGCAATGAATTTCCTTTTTTCATGTGAAAGTGGATTCGTAGCCTCATTCACACAGGTCCCAAGCAGATGCGCAGGGCCCAGATAAGAGTCTGTCTGTGGACATCCATGTGGCTACTGATGCAAAGAATCCATGGGGCTGTTTGTGGGGTTGTGAAAGAGGTCAGCTATCGATGAGGGACCGTTTTCAGGTGCCCCCCCCCAAAAAAAAAAAACAGACCTTCGAAGGATAGTTTTCTTTTTTTTTTTTCTTCAGGTGGACTGACACTGGGGAGTGGGCATCTATGGGAAAAGTGAGCCAAACTGAAGGTTTTAGTATACCGACTAAGGGTGGGCAGCCTGGTCTGCTTCTAATTTGGAGGGGGGGGGTAGCCAGCACCAGGGGTGGACACCACGATGTTGATTGTAAATAAAGTATAATGGCAGTGGGATTGGGCACTGCTGGTCTTTTTTTTTATATAAAACATGAAGGGGGGGGGGGATACCACTGGCAGAACTGGGCATCCACCATTGGGTTATGTTGAAATGTGGGTCGGGAGGAAGGGTTTGCAAGGATGGCGGAGTTTTGCTGCGTTAGCAGTTTGTTCAGTAGTGATCATCACATTGCTTTTGTCAGCCTTGGCTGAAGAGCCAAGCCAGTATCCCAAAGTCAATGAAAGCTCTGTGGAAGAAAAAACTTGCCAGCTCTGAAGGTTTGTAACCTTGGGCCAGACTCTTATCAAAGTTTTAAGTTTCAGGTTTCAAATTAAAACCCTTTTTTTTGTTAGGTACATGTGAGCAAGAAAACCTCTTAAGAACAGTATTTTACTGTTTCTGCATCTCTGTAACTTTGCCCCCACCGATTGACACAACATTTTCAGGAGCCAGAGACCCTGGTCTTGACTCCGCACCCACCAAATCTAGTGCAAATTGATTGAATAGGGACGCAGAGTATTAAGGTGCACAAATTGGAGCTATAACATTAGAGTGCTTACTCAACCCTAATATACTGGCACAACTTCACTCATATAATATATCATCATTAATATTGAGGGGTGCCAATAGAAATTCCTGTGCCCAGTACACAACTTTAGGACTGAGCCCCCCTTAGCCTTACATCTCCTGTTACAGGTGGTCCTATGGGCCCCCCTGGGCCTGGGACAGTTGTCCCCTGCCCCCCAATAATATTTACTCTGTAGAATCCACGGCTCCCTTTCCAGTTGGAAAAACAGTTACAGTTGTATGATTCACATAGCTGTTTTGTTTTATACTGAAGGTTCAACCATATACTCACATTGGGTGCATGGCAACAAAAATTGTCTGGACCAGCATCTCCACATTACAGAGAACATGAAGGAGAGTGCTGACTTCTTTGAGAAATGTATTGTGAAGTCTTCTTTCTCATTCACTGTCATTTTATTGCGTATTTCCTATGTTGGTAGATTAAAGTGTTCTTGATGTTTTTATTGCACTTTGTAGTAATTTTGTGGACTGTCTGACATGTTGTAGTGGAATAATCAAGATATTAACATTCCATGCTGCTAGTCACAGATCGTAAAGCTATAACTGTACCAGTTAACACAAGCCGTAATAAAGACATGGTCTCACATAGCATTTATTACGAAAGTCATGTTAATAGTTAAACTTACAGAATTCCCCTCCCCAAAAAAAGACATCCAAAACGTTTATAAGTATTTATTGGAATTCTTTAAGCAGTCACCAGCTGATACGCATAAATGATAGGAACAGGAAAACACTAGGAGAGACATTCTTAAGTATCACAAATTATAAAATGGGGAGTGAAAATCCAGCTTCCTGACTGGTTATTGCATATCCATGAAATGTGTTCAATGTACAGGCAATAAAAAGTTCAGAGAAGCAGGGCTGCATTTCAGAGAAATCAGGAGCCGTTAGAACATTGGCGTTTTAAATGCCGCCATCTTCTTTTCCTTCGCTAATGCTCTGATTTCTCTCTCTCATCATACTGCCAAGCCAAACGCTTTAACCCCCTCTCCTATTGCAATAGCTGGTATTGTTACACAAAAAAGTTATAAAATATTTCTGTGTTTCTGGTTAAATTGAGCTGCCGTTTCTCCCAGTCCCCACCTGTCAACAACCTGCTTGCTCTCCTTTTGGGTCGCATTACTGAGCATGCAGCTTAAAAAGACAAGTATCTGTAATAGCCTCCTGCTGTGTCTTTTACTGGATCCATGTCTGTCGGCCGTGCCCTGTCAGCAGCCGTCGCTCTCCCCAGTACCATTCCCCACATGGCGGTCACGCGGCTTAACTTAAAGTAAATGTTGGTATGTGTGTATACTTGCTCCCTGCTGCTTCTCCATAGTCCCTGCCTGCTCCTAATGTCCTGTTGTGCTGCCATCAGTCGCGTTAAAAAAAAATGTTAGGCATTCTGTCTCGATGGCAGCCAGAGCCCCGTCTGTCATTTTACTTTCTAAATAGCTCAGGTAGAAGTGCTGGAGACCCGGGGAGTAGTGCTGGAAACAAGAACTACTGACTGCAGTAAAGGACGAACTGTGTACAGAATGCACAGAATGGCGTCATTGTGCAACAGGTGGAAGGACTATTTTAGTATACATTCTAATTAAAAAGTGTGTTTTAGCTATATAAAAAATGTCTTGCTTACTGGAAAAATATATTAAAAAATGTAGCCTATTTTATAAGTGCAATAAGACACTCCAGGGTGTGCATGGGACATATTTTACTGCACGCCAGTGGCTAAAGGCACTCAACCAGTGGCCTCATGCTTTAGTGTGTCCTTGGCTGTACGGTAAAATATGTTCCGTGCACACCTTGTCGTGTCTTATTGCTTACTTAGACAGCCATAGACTAACACAGATTCAAATTTTAAACAATGCATATTGGATGCCTGTTAAAGTAAAATAGGAGCACAGGAGATCTGTGTTACAGGTGCAAGCACCAAACTGGAAGTCTTGAACATAAATTTTGGGAATGTTCAAAGGTAAAACTGCAATGGGAATCAATAAAAGAAAAAGTCAGAGACTAGGTATGGGGAACATCTGTTCAGAAGTTTGTCTCATTGTTCTTTTTTAAGTTCAAGTTTTATTTAGGGATCAGTCATTGAGCCGTGGCTGACTTGCAATGACGCCCCTACACACACATACACATACACACCACTGTTCCATAGTATAAACTATGCAAATACGGTACGTAAGCACTTTTAAATGAAGTAGCTACACTGAATATATCATATACAACATATGCTAAATAAGTTAAGGCTAATGAGTTAATTGGTAAAGGCCCTTCTGGATTGAATTAGACAACAAAACACTGGTTATTCATGATGACAGAGTATGTAACAAAAAAAAAATCTCTCCCTGAAGAAACACAGATGTAATCCCATATGCTGAATGGTTTGATTTTACCCTCAACTCTCTTAAGACTGAAAAAAAAAAATCGGCAAATGTACAGAACAAATCTAGTTTATTCCTTGAAAGATAAGGATTGTTGTATAACCTATTAGTATAAAATGATGTACGTATACAGTATGGTCTACTGTATCCCAAATACCTTTGCTATAGTAATTTATTGTATCCTGTCATTCATAAATCTATATTACATGATGTGTGATACGCATAATACTTTACACTTTGATGTTATGCAGGTGGTTCCATGTGATATGGGCAACTCCAAAAGAGTGAGCCCATATCAGCGAACGGAAACCAATGAGGACTGGAACGGCGACTGTGCTTTTTCTGCGGGAGGCTTTGCACCCCCCATTACCCGGGGGCATTACCCCCAGCACCCGCCTTTATTAAAATATCAAACTCCGGGGTCACATCACCTCGGTATAAGGGAATACTGGTTTTGCCGTTCCAGTACTCACCATTTTCCATTTGCTCTAATGTGGGCTTGTTCTTTTATGTTTACCCACATTACATGATACCTATGCAGGTAATCTTATAGTTATATAATTGATAGTGATAAACTCGTGTTGTTTATGTATTGTATGTCTTGTGTTTTATGTACTTTTTTTGCATAAAATTCAATAAAAATATTACAAAAAAAAGCTATAGCTGTACCAGTAAACCCCTGTTTCCAGTGCACATTACCCATCTTGTAAGTAATTCCCATCAACACAATGTTGGAATTAACAGAAAAAGAAATTATGGTAAGTCTGATAAAAAAATCTCTTCTTTTTCCTCAATTCCTGGTTGGATCACGGAACTGCGATTTGGCAGTTTGAATCGGTTCCCATGTCTGTGGTTGACATTTTGAACTCCCAATATTTATTTTACAAAATCAACTGTACCACTGCTTAAATGTGCACGTGTGAGTACTAGATAATTAAATAGAAATATGATTCTGTCTGAGATTGAAAGCATTAAACATACAGTCGTGGACAAAAATATTGGCGCCCTTGCACTTTTTCAAATAACTCACAATTCCTCTAAACATAAGTTAAAAAATTAACAACAGTACAGTATTTGGTCTCCACAATTCTTTATTTCTCTGTTAATATTACAGAACCTTTGTTTTTGATTCAGAATTTAATATATCCTTTTAAATCAGAAAATGAAAAGAAATGGCATTTACAAAATTATTGACACCCTAGACTTAATATTTGGTAGCACAGCCTTTGGTCAAAATAACTGCAAGCAGCTGCTTCCTATAGCCATGGATGAGCTTCCTGCACCTCTCTACTGGCAGTTTGGCCCACTCTTCTTGTGCAAACTGCTCCAGTTCTCCCCAGATTTGAAGGGTGCCTTCTCCCAACTGCTGTTTTCAGATCTCTCCACAGGTTTTCAGATCTGGACTCATTGCTGGCCACTTCAGAACAGTCCAGCGTCTTGTCTTGAACCATTCCTGGGTGCTTTTTGAAGTGTGTTTGGGGTCATTGTCCTGCTGGAAGACCCATGACCTTCGACGGAGACCCAGCTTTCTGACACTAGGTTCAACATTGCGCTCCAAAATGGCCTGGTAATCTCCAGATTTCATGATGCCATGCACACGTTCAAGGCACCCAGTGCCAGAGGCAGCACAGCAACCCAAAACATCACTGAACCTCCTCCATGTTTGACTGTAGGGAAGGTGTTCTTTTCTTTGAAGGCTTCATTTTGTTTTCTGTAAACATAGAGATGATGTGCTTTACCAAAAAGCTCTAATTTGGTCTCATCTGTCCACAGGATGTTCTCCTAGAAGGATTTTGACTTGTTCAGGTGTGTTTTGGCAAACCCCAGTCGGGCTTTCTTATGTCTCTCTCTCAACAGTGGGGTCCTCCTGGGCCTCCTACCATATAACCCCCTTTCATTGAGTTGGCGACGGATGGTGTGAGTTGAAACTGTCGTACCTTGTGTCTGAAGGTCAGCTTGAATCTGTTTGGCAGTTGATCGAGGTGCTTTCTCCACCATTCGAACAATCCTGCGCTGCAATCTTCGATCAAGTTTTCTCTTACGGCCACGTCCAGGAAGGTTGGCTACAGTGCCATGGGCCTTAAACATCCTGATAACATTACATACGGTGGAAACGGGAACATCAAGGTCTCTTGAGATTGTCCATGCTTGGCTACAATCTTCTGTCTGACCTCCTCAGACAATTCTCTGGCTGTCTTTCTTTTTTCCATGCTCATTGCGGTATACACAGTGACACAAAACAGGAGAATGAGTCCTTTTCTCTATTCAAACTGGTTGAATGAATGATTTTTATATTGCAGGCACCTGCAACTCACCACAGGTGAGTTCACTTCCAAAGTGAAGGAGAATCTCCTGCTTGAAATCTAATTATTTCTAACTACTTCTGAAAGGTGCCAATAATTTTGTCCGGGCCATATAAGGATTTCTGTGTGAAATAAGCTAAGACTTAGTAAATTTTTCTGCTTTTTGTGTTTTATTCCACTGCATACCAAATAAATACATATGTGGATACCAAAATATTTTTTAATTTCAACAATTTTCTGGAAGGAATGGTGCATTATTAGAAAAAATTGCAAGGGCGTCAGTATTTTTGGCCACAACTGTATTCTGTTCACATGAACACATTCTGCCTAGTGTTACTACACTGTCTAAGTTGTTAAATTACTTCTGGATATGTGCCTAAGATACCCACTGTCTATCTTGCATAAGTTGCCTACTGTTTACCAGCTTAAGCTGCTCATTTATTCCTTGCCCATTTATTTTCCTTAACTTGTTAATCTCAGTGTTCACCTGTTATGATACATCGCTTCTTCCTTACTACACTTTTGTTAACCCTCCTACCCCTTCCTGCCCCACCCCCCTTTGAGCTGGTCCCTTCCCCCTCTCCACCCACCTTCCCCCCTCCCTTCCCTTCCCTCTTTTCCTCCTCATTTCTACCCTTCTCCTCCACTTCTACACAAGCCCACTCCCCAGTGTCCTGTACCTGGTCTAATAAATTTCTCAAGCCACCCCCCAAAGTTATAACAAGCAGAGTATTGCCTTATGGGAATCTTACCAAGTTGAAAACCCATCTCCTACAACAGGACTGGACACCAATCCTTGAATCAACTGATATTAATACCGCACTAGAATACTTCATTAAGTCTTTCAACTCTGCATGCGACTTATACGCCCCAGTAAAAAGACGTAAAATCAAAGTGCTATCAAATCCATGGATTACTGCCAAACTACTTGCCGAGCTCAAGGTTCGGGACCACCTCTGGGCAGTTGCCAGAGACACAGGCTCACCTCATGATACCCTAAAATACAAGCAGGCATGAAATAGATGTACCTCACAAATTAGGCAAATGAAGAGCCTATTTCAAAATGCCCTTGAATCCACCTGGGGTGATGGAAGAGCTTTTGGGACAACATCCGAAACATAATGGTAAACAATCAAAATCGTTACCTACCATTATGAAAGTTGATGGATCCACCACTCTTGACCCAAAGTCTATTGCAGATGCGCTTAATAAGACATTCACAGACCTTAGTGGGGTCCTCCCCCCAGATTTTGTCTCGGACTTACCTGTGCCTAGTCTAGCATCACAAAACACCCCTCAAGACAAACCTCAATTGTACTTCAAGAAAATCAAAGTGCACGAAGCACACAAGTACATAAGAAAGGCCTGCTCCAAATCCAGAACAAGTAGTGACACGCTAGATCTAAAAATCCTGTCTCTCACCCTGGATGAAGTAATTCACCCCCTTGCAAAAATTCTTAATCTGTCACTTTGCCAAAGTCAATTTCCAAACAAATGGAAATCTGCCATAGTTACGCCAGTGCACAAAGGGGGGTACAAAACCTCAACAGGAAACTATCAACCAATATCAATACTCCTCCCTCTCCAAAGCACTTGAGCGAATAGTGGCAGACCAACTCTCTGATTACCTGGACAAATACAATCTACTCTGTAATCAACAGCACGGCTTTAGGAGCGGACATAGTACAACAACAGCCTTACTTGATTTCTCTGGAGAAGTCCACTCAGCCCTGGACAAAGGGTGCCAAACAGGTGCAGTCTTTATCGATCTTACAAAAGCTTTCGACACAGTCCATCATGGCCTACTTACCTCCCTACTTTCTAGCCTAGGCCTGGCCGAAGGTCCTTGTGCTTGGATAAAAAGTTACCTGTCCAATCGGTCACAGGCTGTAAAAATCTCTAATGAACTCTCCGACTTCAAACCAGTTCTCTCGGGTGTACCACAGGGATCAATTCTTGGACCACTCCTCTTTAGCCTGTTCCTTAACTCCCTCCCAGATATCTGCCAGGAGAAAATAAATTTATACGCTGATGATGCTGTAATTCTCTCTTCCCACAAGGATCCAAACTCCCTACAGAAAAAGCCTGCAACTTGCTTTCTCTAGTGTTGAAAGGTGGTTCCTGGATAGTAAACTTGTGCTAAACCACAATAAAACAAAAGCCATGCTCTTCTCCAATCACCAAAACAAAAATAGGCATACTCCACTCACCATACAAACCTCTGCGGAATTACACTGGACCAAGTAAATACTTTCAAATACCTTGGCATCACTTTTGACCAAGGGCTCACCTTTGCAACCCACATTGACAACACTGCGAAAACAGTGAACCAACGCCTTGGAATACTATTCCGTAACCGTCAATTTCTAAATCAAGCGGCATTGAGAATAGCTATACAGAGTTCCATAATCTCAATCATTGACTATGGCCTTATTATTTATGGCTCAGCTACCTCCACTGCTCTAAGGCGCATCTCAGTCACTCTAAATAAGGCCTGCCGGCTCCTCACGGGGGCTCAAAGACTGACTCACACGTGTGATCTGTACTATGAATCAGGCTGGTTGAACCTATCAAATCGTCTTATTTATCTCACCTGCACAATGGCAAAAAAATCTATCTTGGGACTGACTCCATTATGTATTCAAAACCTACTCCGACTGAATCCTGGCTCACGACCCTCCACCAGATCTGAGCGCCAACCTTTCCTGGTTCGAGATGCTGGACTGCACAGGGACAAAGATCTTTCACATACAGGGCCCCAACATGGGTTCAATGAGCTTAGTCCACCTACTCTATCCTCAACCTCGCTTGAAGCTTTCAAATCCATGCTCTATGCCCACCTCACCACCACTAGCAACTGTGATTACGCTAGATAAAGACTACTACTCTTCATGTCCATCCTCACATCTGAGGCCTCTTCCTCCTGACTAATGAACCCTCTGGTACCTCTACTACTTCCTGTCTCCCACCCAAACTCACCCCCTTTTTCCTGTCTCCTCTCACTTACTCTCCGCTCACCACCTTTCCCTCCTCTCTAGCCTCCTTTTGGCGCCTAATGATCACCCTCTCCTGGAGTTCTCCTTAACCTCGAAGTGTCTACTCGCTTGACCTGTTATAGCTTGTTTTCTTATGAAACTTAAAACGTTACTGCCTTAAACTGTTAATAGCAAATTTATGATGTAACTTTCCTGTCTGGTTTTACCTGTAATGTGTATCGTGCTTTGTTAAATGTTCTTTGTGACGTGGAACCTTTGTAAAAGAGCCCTGGCTCAAAGGTATTAATTCCTAGACTAATAAACTAAAGCCCTACCCCCTTCCCCATCCTCCCCTCTGGTACCCCTTTTCACAGTAGCTTTCTTCATTCCCCTTCCCTAACCTTGGAATTCCTCCATTGTTGCTGCCTCTTCCCCAATCTTCCCCACAACTGCTCACCCCCCACTCAGCAAAAGAGGCGGAAGTGTATTTTGATTATCTTTACCCTCCTCATCTGTCTCCTTCTGTCTGGTGACGTTGAATGTAAAAGATATAGTATAGTAGCGTGGCTAGCTACCTAGCAGAATGAACTACTTTCAGGGAGCTCCCGTTCCAACGTCTGAATTTGTGCTATTTTTGCTGATTTATCCACTTAAACTTGCCCTAAACCGTTTGATATTTGTTCCCTGGAGTGTCGTGCCCAGTTCGGGGGATTGAAGTTTCAATATGGGCAGAAAGAACACAGAATAGAAAGCTAACTTCTTTTCTCCATGTCCGCCATGCCTCTAAACTGCCGTCTGCTCTTGCGACTTCGTCATCCACGGAACAGAGTACAGAGGAGCTCCGACCAGCGATGCTGGAATCTCTCCAATCAGCAGTTCTAAGCCTAACTAAAACGGTCCAACAAACCGATAAGAAAATGGACTACTGTCATGACCATATGGTGAATGTAGAGCAAAAACTGGATGGTGTGGTGGATACAGTGCAGGCGGCCAAGCAGTCCTCAGAGCGGACTCAGACCACGGCATCGACTTGTGTAAAAGAACAAGCTCTGTTACAAGCTCGTCTGGAATACTTGGAAAATTTTACAAGGGCAGCTAATGTTCGTGTGCTCACGATGCCGGAGGGAATGGAGGGAGAAGACTTGCTCATGTTCCTGGCTAATTGGCTAACTGAGACTTTGGGTCAGGACTTACAAGGAAAGGTAGTCCAGGCTTGTAGAATAAATCTGCGGAGAGCTGGTGGCCCTACTGAGGGTGCCAGGATAATCATGTTGTCCACTGTTTCCATGGCCGTCAGGGACACATTATTACAAGCATCCCATAATTAACGAATCCTGGAGGTGGACGGGTGCAGGGTTCTGCTTTTCCCCGATCTGTCCTACTCCACACAACAGAAAAGAAAAAGTTTTGATGCTATTTGGTGCCGTCTGAGAGCAATGGACATTCCAGATAACCTCCTCATGCCGGCCCACCTGCTTGTTACAGTAAGTCAGAGGGCATACATTTATACAGATCCTAAGGAGGCAGCAAAACTTGTGGATAAGGTTGAAAATGAGAGAGCCGCAAGAGAGGGAGATTCATCTTTGGAGTCTGAGCTGGGGGACACTTGAGTATCAGCTGTAAGCTATTACTAACTCACTGATTCTGTCTTATTTTATGAAAGAGGGACTTTATTAGTGGTCTTGGATGGACTTACTGCAGCGGTACGCTATTTTTCTCGTTGGAACTTTCTATTGGACTGTGATATAGGCTGCAGATATATAGAGGTTGGAACTGTTCCTTGTTTCTTTTTGTTTATCCAATGGGACATTATGGGACTACAACCCTACACCGCACTGCAGGAACATTTCCTCTTGGAGGATTGACATAAAGCTTAAGAACATTTAATTATAAGGCATTGGATGCAATGCTGGTTTTATGATGGGTAAACAGGGCTAGTTTATACTGGGATTTGTTAAATTTTATAGGGTTTGGAGGTTGGGGGAGTGTACTGAGAGGATTATTGGAGTATACGCTTAGTGTATTTACTCTAAAGGCTAAATAGACAGATTTTTTATAGTGTAGAGATGTAATGGGTTAGAAATTTTCCACTTTAATTGTTGGCAGCATCAGCCATTTGAGATAGAACTATATATTGTAGTCAGCTGTATAAACAGGTATTCCCGTTTCTTGTACCATAGGTAGCAGTGACTCCTTAATCTGCATATCAGTTTACTCCGAATGTCTATGATGTATTTCATTGCTCAGCGTGTATTTCTGTGTATTATTGCACTAAATTCTATAACTAAAAAGTACCCAAAAAAAAGATATAGTAGAAAAAAGTTGCGCACAGGAGTTATGGCGGTGCAAAGTAGGGCAGCTAGCCTAACAACTGTAGACTATATACAAAAGCTAGGAACTCACAGACCAGTGAATTAATGCAAGTAGGCTGAATTCAAAGGTGAATAAATTTATTGTGTCAAAGCGGAGGCTCACCGGCTTAAACCCTCAACCCTAGCACTTCAACCCCAAGCGGGTCTTCGCCAGGGGGCGGGTCTTTGCACTTAACCCTGGCCCCATTTCAGCATCCACACCCCCATTCCTAAAGGCCTCCAACTCTTCCATCTGAATGCTAGAAGTGTATTTCCAAAGCTAGACATGCTTAAAGTATGGACCTCTGTGTACTTCCGTGACATCCTCTGCATCACAGAAACCTGACTTTCCTCCAGAATCCCTGACTTCCAGCTAGCACTGCCAAATTATCACCTGTTTCACAAGGACAGAGGCAAGAGCAGAGGTGGAGTAGCCCTATATACTCACCAGTCCCTCTCCTCTTCTATCACTTACAAGGAGGTTCTCCCCTTCTCCCATGTACTACTCCTACTAAAACTCTCCCTTCCCTCTACCACCCCATATTTCACAGGAGTCCTCTACATCTCCCTTGCCACCTCAGGGGAGCTCATCCTTTTTGGAAACTTTAATTTAAATCCTCCCCAGGACGCATCTGGAATCGAGCGGTACTCTGCTCAGTATGCCTTCCTGGTAAAACTCTTAAATAAATTGGCTATCACCTGCCTCAAATCCTATCATCCAGTCAATTGAATCCCTAAACCCCACGGAGCTAATCACTGAACCCATCAGGCTCAACCCTCGTACTGCTAATCATTCCCTCCTGGACTGGGTGCTGTCCTCCCACCCCCACTGAATCACAGCTGCTGGAATAGTACCCGACTCATTCAGTGACCAATACCTAACTCACTGTGTTAGTAAAGTTTGCCTTCCTCAATCCTCGCCCAAATACATCTGGCACAGGCCACTCAGGTCCCTCGACACAGTGGCCCTCATTTAGGATTTTGCCTCCTCTGACTGGTCCCCCATTTATTACATGAGCAACATTGACAAGGCCCTGTCCTACTTTATAGCCCTCCTCAACAGGGTCTGGGACACACATACCTCTCTCAAAAAACTGAGAGTCAGGCGCCTAAACCACCCATGGATCTCTTCCAACTTCATTGAGATGTTCAAGTCTTGTGACATTACGTGGGCTAACTTCAAGTTCACCCACGCTGCAGCTGATTTACAGCTCTACAGGTCCTTCAGGAACTCCTGTACCAAAGTGGTTTGTGCAGCCAAGGCTTTTTACTACAAGACCAACCTTCAGTCCAACCTAAGCTCCCTGGTCAACTTTTGGAAAGTGCTGCATTCCTTATTCGACCCACCAGCCCAGTCTTTTCCCCACCTCTCTCCTAGTAGATGGTGTGCTGGTCTCCGACCCACTAATGATAGCCTCTGTCTTCAACCAGTGGTTCACCACCTATGCCCTATCCAGCCAGCCCTCTCCTGACCTCCCTCCAGCTGTCTCACCCTCTCCTTCTGTCCCATTTAGCTTCCTTCCAGTCACTCCCCAAGACATCCTCCAGGCCCTTATGTCCCTAAACCCTTCAAAACACAGCTCTGATGGGATAGATACAAAATTCCTCCAACTATCCACCCCAGCTATTGCCCTCCCTATCTCAAACCTCCTGAACCTATCCTTTTCTTTCTCTCTCTCTCTCTGCTGTTCCCCAAGCTTGGAAAATTGCCAAAGTCCTGCCACTCCACAAAGGGGGTAATCCCTCCTCCCCTGTAAACTACAGGCTTATCTTACTACTCCCACCCCTTCCCCCAGCGAAACTCCAGGAATCCCTTGTACTCTCCAGGCTTACCTCCTTTCTTGACTCCACATCCTCCCTCTCTCCTTTCTAGTCTGGTTTTAGAAAGAACCACTCCACCATCATCTCTCTCCTCAGAGTGACAGACTCCATCTACACGGGGATGAAAAAAGGATGCACAACAGCGGCCATTTTCATTGATCCGGAAAAAGCGTTCGATTTAGTATCCCACCCCCTCCTCATAAAAAAAATTGACCTCAGCTGGTCTCGCCACCCCTACCGAAAATTGGTTTCATTCCTACTTAACAGGCCACCAGCATTCTGTACAGGTAGGTGGCGTATTGGCCCCCCCCCACCCCCAACCAAATATATCTAGGCCAGTTTTCTCCAACGTTCCATCCTGGGCCCAATACTATTTTCCATTTTTCTTAACGACTTCCCTCAGCCTGCATCTCCTCACACATGCACATGTATGCTGACAACACTGTAATTTACGCCTCTGGTCCCACAACAATTGCAGTCAAAGCCCCATTCCAGCGTGACATCCTAAATGTACTGCACTGGTTCCAGACAAACCAACTCACACCACCAACAAAAACTATCAATGATCTTCGGCAATGGCCAGAAACTAGCTAGGCTGCCTTCCTCTCCTGTCTTTTCCATACAGGATGGCACCCAACTTGAGGCAGTCCCTGCCTTTAAATACTTGGGAGTTTGGCTGAACAGCAGGCTGGACTTCTCCTCTCACATTGATGCCATCCACTCAAAGCTTCACCCCAAGCTTGGCACCTTGTACCATAACAAGGATACTCTCTCCCTATCAGTCCACGAGGTTGGTCACCAAAATTATCCTCCCCATTTTCAATTATGTTGATGTGGTCTGCAGCTCAGCCCCCCCTTCCTTTCATCACTAGCCATACTGGATACCCTCTGCATGCTTTCTGTTGTTTTGCTACTAACATGCCCCCTATTACTGTTCACTTTACTCTACACTTTCCTTACTTCCCCCTACTCTTATGCTGCCAGACACACTGCTCTATCTTTATTGCCAAATACTGGTTTAGCTCACTACACCCCATCTATCCTCTCTCCTCTTCCCAATGGCCGAGCCAGCCTATGAACCACGTTCCAGAGACTCTCATGCCCTCTCTATCCCTTTTCCCCACTCCTTTGCTGAGCAAGCGGCTTTCTCGCATTGGCTCCCCACTCTCTGGAACCAGCTTCCTGCCTCCTTCCGGCTTTCACCTTCCCTCATCTCATTAAAGCGCCTTCTGTGATCAATATACAGCCATCATGCAGTTGCCACATATCCCCTGAAATTATGTGAAAAGTATACTCCCCTGGTATATGTATTTTGATATTGGCCAGTGACATTTTTGTTGCATTGCTGTCCCACTTGCACTAACTATTCTGTGTACGCGTTGATCCCAACCATGTATGTAATTACCCTTTCATACCCTTGTACCTGGGTCACCCCTGGAAACAAGCCTCGGCTCAGTGTGCCTATCCCGATAACCACATTTTACATAAATATTGAATTGCGATTCATGTGACTGAGATACAGTGTAACTCAGAGGCCCCATTATTTTCATGTGTTTTTATGGGTACGAGTTAAACAAATTGAATTCCGATTCCTCTGTCTGGGATTGACCGAGTGGCAGTGACTATACCTTTTAAAAAAAAAAAAAAAGGCCTCCAAATTTTACAAAGAATTTACCTTGTCACAGTTCAGAGCCAAGGCAAGCATTCAAAATATTGTATCTGCCCCAGCACCTAAATCTAATTCTCTAAGTGTTTATATGATAAACAGGTTGCATATCACTTACTTATGGAAACTGCTAGTGCTGCCACATCAACTGCCACCATCTCAGACTTAAATCAGACACATTATGGCTGGATAAAACTGCCAAATAACACAGGGCACCTACTGAGTGAAGCTCTGCTTGCACATACTGTACTGTACTGTATAAAAGACTTGCTCTGCAGGGTTAAATAAAACCCAGTAAGGCATGTTGTAGTACATGTTTTTAAGTATTGCTCTCCTCAGGACCCCCTCCCTGCCCACTTATTCCAAGTTCAGGTGGAGGACAGAGTACCATATGAGGAGTATGACTGCAGTTTTCAGGAGCATTTAGTAACTTACTTAAAACTGATACATAAGGAGATAAAAATGCCAGGAGCATTTTCAGCCATACAAAAATAGCATGTACAGTACCTACAAAACAGGGCTCAGAAGTCTTGCTAGAGTCGATTGACTTCATGGAGCCACCCAATTTTTGTCTTTGACTGGAGGCACTGGTACCTCAGGGGAACCTGAACCTTTGGAGTCAGCGACTTCATTAACAACAATGTAAGTGCCATTAATAGCCTGTATGTTAAATCGCAGTGCCAGCCCTAGCTGCCTCAGTTCCTTTTTCCTGCATATCGTAACACAGCTTATCATGGCAGGGACCAGAACTTGGTTCATCATCAGATAGCAGGCTTGTCTAGTTTGTCATCTAATTTCTTAATTTTTTTTTATTTCCTATTCAGCACTATTTCAGGAACTTTCACATTTTTATTTGCGCTGTTTGTTTTTTCGCAACTTTAGTGCCATGGCAGCCTTTTTCTTCATTCAAGGACCAGTAAATCAGATAATGCTCCTTCTAAAACTTGCTTCTGCAGCAGCAGGATTTTATCTCAGAATCCCCATGCTTGCCTTGAGTATATTGGTGTCAAGTACGATATCTGACATTGTCTCCGTGCCAGTTATGGTTATTGTCCAGATGGGCCAGTACCAGTAGACTAGCACATATGGGGTCTTCAGTATGGAGTCATACAACAAGAAAATGGTCTTGGTCACATTCATGTTTGATGCCAGGCTTCCAGGGCTGATTGTCCTCATTGTTGCATAATTAAAAAAAAAAAAGACAACATATTTCCTGTTACACTTCCTGCCACTCGGTCTTGAGGCCACCAGTGCTAAATATCGGTACTGCTATTGTTAACGCTGTCCCCGTCTTCTTCTGTGACAAGGACAGATTCGACTTCAGTGCCCTCTGCCTTGTTTCTTTGTGTTTTTTCTGTCTTCTCTGCTTCCATTAGGCATGAACTTGGTGAAACAGTTTGGCATTTGGACAGCTGTGATGCAGCTATGGCTCCCTGCATAAGGCCACCAGTTGCAATGGAATTGCCAGTGTTCATGCCCACAGTGGTGCTGCCCTCAGTAGCACCAGTTGATCCTGTTACATAATCTACCCTGATGGATGATTAATTTGAGTATAATCCAGACCTTACAAATTTAATGGATGAGGATCACGAGGCACCTGTTCTTTATGAAGAGCCAGTACCTCTGAAGGAGCTGCAACCTGTGCATGTGCCTAGAAGGATTGTCCTTTCCAGTCCCTGCTCAAAAACATGCATAAGATGCTTCTGTCTGAGATTGTGGCATTGCATAAACAGCAAGAAAGTTTGACTGGAATACAGTATTTAAATGTTCCAGCCAGGCCCACCTCTATGGTGCCTTTTGCCTAGTGTGCTTTAGATGTTACTCTAGCAGCCTGGAATAGGGTGACTTCAATAGCTACAATACTCCTTGTCTTAGACAAACAGTATTTGGTGTTGAAGCTCAAACTGACCTATTCTGCACTGCCTAAAACTGACGCTGTTGTCATTATGGCTGCAAATGGTAAAACCATTGCCCCTAAAGAGGTTTCTGCGCAACCACCTGATCATGAGTCTTGTAAGACTGATACTATGGGGAAAGGGTATTCACTTCAGCCACATTACACTTCAGAGTCACGAATTACCAGTCCCATATGGCCAAGTATGAGCGCTCACTCTGATCTATACCGGAAGCTTGTTACAGACAACTTGAAGTCAGCCTCAAAACAAGAATTAATGGATATTATTATTCAGTGCTTTGAGAATTTTCAGTGGATGGCAGACTGAGAGCGGTTTTGAGTGAGGACCAGCAGAAGGGCTGGAAACCTCTTACATTATTTGGTGAGTTTAACTCAGAAATCAGAATTCCATCTATGCCTTCCTGAAAGGAGTTTATGCCTATTTCACATTAGATTTTTTTGGCCGGCTTTTGGTTGCCTGTTTTGTTTCTGTTCCAGGTGTAGCATGTAGCCTAATAAGTTCCTGAAGCAGCTGACTTTAATTGCGAGAGTCGAACAGACAACCAGAAGCTAGGTTCGGGTCCTTACCCACTTAAGGGGAAAGGAGACAAGAGTGAGAACTTGAGGCCCTAAGTTGATTATCTTGAGGCTGAAGAATCTAGAGTCAGATGGCGCAATAGAGTTTGAGCTTGAACTTGAACCCATATAGAAGGAGCTATCAGAAGAGAGCATATAACTAACAGGAGACTGTTTTAACAGATTGAAGTGAACCTGCCCTTTAAACTATTCCCATCATTTGTTTTGATATTATGCAGAGCCTTGATCCAGAATTAATTTGATTTTTTTGGGAGACCTTTTCTTTCACTAACCTGAGTACTTCCATTTTATTTATCCTGTTTATTGTGACTGACTCGTACTCTGAGATGTAAATAATGATTAAGTGTATCTTGTAAGCTTTGTCTGTTGCACCACTATCTGTTTTCTGTGACTGTTAGTTCTGTGATGGTTTATGTGGTCTGTTTGTTGGTGACTCTCTGTGTTTCCACCAATAACAAAAAATTACTTCCTGAAAAAAAGAATTTTGTTTGCAGGCCTGTATTTATTTGAGTAGGCTTTTTGGCATAAAAGTGAGCGGCCATTATATACTGAAACTGTTAGAAGGAGCCAGTTTACTATAAGGGAATAATGTGTAGGCAACCATACAACGAGCTTGTGTTTCCAGCAGAGAGTTGAGATAACAGCTTATGGACCTTGACAGTGAAGCTCGAGAGATCCATGCTATGTCAATCCCGAGATGGAAACACAGGCGAGTTGTGCGTAGTCGCCCATATTTTATTTATTATAGTATATGGTTTTCAAATTTTTGTAGTACAGAACATTGCTTCAGCTGTATGGGAGAACTGTTACCTACCTTATACTGTATTTTAATGTGCTTCCTATATGCCGGCAAGCGGGCTTAATGTTTTAAAAGCACTGTCAACCTGCCTGCCCCTGCTCCCCTCGCAGACAGGCAGAGCAGCGGTACTTCTGTGAAGTTGTAACCACAGATGGCAATGAGCTGCTGGGAAGCCCATAAGTAAACCTTGATTTTCCGGCAGCTTTAACAACCAAAAATAAATCAGTTACTGGCGCTGCAAAGTATTTCCCTTGTTTTGTTCCAGACGCATTTTTTTTTTAATAAAACTGTGGTTGAGATTTTTATTTCATTTTTTTCTGTGTTTTATGGAGCAGTTGAGCGGATGAAGGCATTGGAAGTCAGCATGAGGGAAAACACAGGTGCTCTGTTGATTGAATGTGCACAGCAACTTTTTGAACATTTTAGAATGTGCACAACTTTTGAGCATGCCCGATTTCTATATAGAATAACCCTAACCATATTCTGTAAATAAATAAAACATAAATAAGCAAGTAAACACAGTAATACAACTAATTGCCATTTCGGTGTACCTCACTAACTCTAGTATAGAATATGAAACAATTCTTCAATAGTTTATTGCTCTCGCTCAACCTGCATCAATAACATAAAGTGATTTTGATGGATCTGTTGATATGTTTATTTTACCGACTTTATTGCTGTGTTAAGTAGAAGGAATGCTGATTTGTTACACTGCAGAAATCTTTACGCTACCTTAACGCTGCTGAATGAGAATTCTTTCAATTGTTTTATTACTTGCGGTTGACTTTTGGTTTTGTTTTAAAATAATTTTTAGTTTTATTACTTTTTTTTGTTTTAGTTTTAATTTTCAAGATTTGCTATTAAAATACCTGTTTCCTTGTGGGAATTTGGCATTGATAGTATTTACTGGATGGTCACGATTGTAGTCCCCATGTAGGGCATGCACTGTTTGAGACACTATGGAACATTATGTTGTTACTCTTGATCCTGTTATCGCAGCAAATATAGCGGTATAGATCCTTTGCATAACATTCTGTAATTTCTTCCATGTAGTGTAGCGTCAGATTCTGAGAGATACAGTTAGACTGTTTGAAAAGGGACCTATTAGTCTTATTTGCTGCGTTTATACTAATGTTTCTCTGAAGCAATGCCTTGTGGTTTATAAAGTAATTTCAATAAAAGATAAGTTTAAAAAATAAATAAGGACAGAAGTTCACAGCTAATATTTTGAAAACTATTGCCCGTAGGTTGAAAAAGTGACCTGCAGTGGAAAGTAGTGTCCCAAATTCTGCAACCTTGGGCATTATACCCCACTATCAGTCACGTTTGGCACCTCTGGAGAAGTAGTTTCTGCTGTAGACCTCAGCTTCAGTCCATTATGTGTTTACATGTATATAGCCGTTTATGACAGCTTCAGAAGATTTCTTTTTTTTTTTCTCACATTATATTTTTCCTCCTCAGCCTGCCTGTATGCATCCATCCTCCTCCAGCCCCGATCAGTGCCTCACCCCTCAGCAACCCCCGAGCCCTGTATCCACCACGGATTTCCCCCATGGCAGGGCGGAAAGGAAAGAACTTCCTCTCCCCCACGGTACATATCGGAGTGGGCCTAGGAGTTCTTCGGTGGTGGCACGAGGTGCTGGAGGGGTTTTCATAGAACTGGCAGTTGCTTTCTTTCCCTGTTTCTTTTCCCCACCCCTTGCGGCCATGAGCATTGTGTGCGTGGTGGCGCATTCATCATGAAGCCACGTTCACTTGTCTCCATTACTCTGGTGCTGCCCCGCGCCTCCACGGGGGCAGCCAAGGTGGGATGACCTGCCCACCCTTCCCGGAGAGGAGGCAGTCGTGGGCGGCACCGATCCCCTTGTTCGAACACGGGTCGCCGGCATGGCGTAAGGTGTAGTATCCAGCGCCTCAACCCTCAGCACTACTGGGCCGGTCCGCTTCACAGATTTCAGTAAAATATCAGGCCTGTACTCTGCATGCATAACATTTTGGCCTTAGTCTAATAGATCCAGTGTAAGCCATAAAAAATAGAAAATACAAGCTGATTTCTTTGAGTGTGAACTTTGGGAAAAAGTCAAAAGAAACCACAGTAGTGTTTTGTATTTCATACAGTTGTGTTGTCTCTCTAGGATCAAAGTAACACTGAGATCATGATTGGAGTGATGTCAGGAGGGATTTTAATTTACAAGAACAGGGTACGAATTAACAGCTTTTCATGGTAAGCAAAATATTATCTTTTTCCGATGTGCTTGTTACCTAGTTTTACACTTTACATGTGTTCTTTATTAAACAATGTGTAAAGCCAAAGAACAAAGGATTAATAAGGTTTTGTGTAAAAACAAACTGCAGCTATTCTTAGATTAGTTTCTGACGGGGCTTGCCTTAAAAAGTGTCTTGCAGCTCCTCCTAGGCCTCTTTCTTCAGTCTTTAAAGAGCTAGAGTCCCATTTTAAGTAGTTGGGCTAATAGGTGGCTGGAGTGTACCAATTAGCCTAAAATACAATTTCGTAAGAACTTACCACAACAGTAGATCTTTGAGAGAATCTCTTGCGGCAAGCCATGCCCTCCCTCCCCCTTGCTTTCTGTGTCTGTCTCCTCTGCAATGCATAACCTTCTGTTTTGCATACTACAATGGTGGGAACCTCAGCCCACCCTCGGTTCCCTCAGTGGACATCCTCTGCAGATGGTCTCCGGTAGGGGAACTGATGAGGGCGTGGGGCCACCCACATGTATATGTATATATAATATATATATATATATATATATATAGGAGGAGCAATTTCAGCAAACAAATGTTACGAAGAAAACAAGTGATTTGAGAAAGGAAAATAAAGTAAATGAAAAGTTGGCAGTCGACTGAAGCGTAGCTATGTCTGTGTGAAGTCTGATGTGCGATGGTCAACAGAGGGAAAAGAACTGAGGAGGGTGCAAGGCCACCAACGTATATATAGGAGGAGCAACATCGGCTAATGTCATCATGGGCGGCCCCAGTGGACTGCTAGCTAGAAAAGTTTACGTGTAGTGCTAGCACCTGATAGCGATAGTTCAAAGGCGTGGCTTGCTGCAAGAGAAATCCTTGATAACGATATAAGGGAACTAACACTGTTTTATTCAAAAACTAGTGATCTTACTTCGAGGGCATCTCTTGCAGCAGGCCACACCTAGGAACTATAACCACCAGGTAACTTTTCTAGCTAGCAGTCTACCAGGGGGCCGCCCACTCCAATTTCACACGCTGACGTTGCCCTATCCTATAAGAGTGGGTGGCCCCTGTGCCCTCCTCCATTCTCTTTCCGCCATTGACTATCGCTGTCAGACTTCACTGACCCACCAGCAGCAGTCTACCGCCATTTCCTACTTTTTTTCTCTCTCCCTAATGTAGCATCACTTTATGGTGATTTATTTCATTTTGCGTACCAAGCTCTGTCTCTCACAAACTCTTAAGGACTTATGCCTGTGGGAAGAAGATACCTGAGAAGGTTGACCACAAAGCTTGTGTTTGCTGTCTAGGCTACCAGGCGTCGTCAGAAGACCCTGGAAACTTTCCTGCTTCAGCAGCAGGTCACACGCATGGAAAAGAAGCTGCAGGCCAAGAGTTCCTCCACTTCCATGGCCCCATCCTCGGGTTCGCACTCCGCCAAGGCCAGAGGAGATAAATGAGGCACCAGCATTAACGCGGATAAGGACCTATCCTCCACGACTTGCTCATGGTCACCATTCACGCTGCGACCACGGTGGGGCCGTCTTCCCTTCGGGGTGGCCCCCTCTGCCTAGCATACCCTCTCCCCCACAGGGCTACCATTGGCAGCTCCCCCGGCCAACCTTACCTTGGTGGGCATCAGTTCCTCAGGCTTGGGTGCCCCACCAATATCTCAGCCCTGCTGTTCTGACCCCTCTTCTTCATGGGCCACTAGTCAGGAGGCTCTGCTGGCTTGAGTTCGACCGGTGCAAGCTTGGTGTTCTCAGGGGTTCAGGCCTCTCCCCCGATGCAGTCCTCGGATGTTTCTTCAGCCACTGTCTTGGCTTCAGGGCCCCTGCCTTCTCAGGCATCACCCCAGGCTGCTCCTTGGTTGTTCTCACCCTCCTTGATGATAATTCGGGCAGGAGAGATGTCCCTAAGGCCTCGGCCAGCCCGACCACCCTCTTCAGCTTCACTGCCAATGCACAGTCCGATTCTTCCTCAGCCGACAATGATAGCCGAATGCCGGTCATGATAGACTTTCAGGCCATGCTTCATTCTTTGTGGGATTTCATGCAAACTAGGCTTGCTCCCTCCACAAGGGCTGATGCCACAGGGACCTACTGTGTTTGCCCCCACAGCCCCTCTTCCTCAGAGCCGTGGCATGCACCTCGGGATTGGGTGCCCTCTAACCCCCCCCCCCAGGACCCGGGGGACGAGGATGAGTGCCACCCAGACCTTCTTCTTACTGATAATGAGGATGAAGGGGATGTTGGAGATGACTGAGATGTTACCCCCCTCCCACTCCACCTCCACGGTGTTGTCCGATGGCAGGGAGGACCCCAGAGTATATCCAGCGGTCCTCCCCGGATGACCCTTCTTTTGTCTCCGTTCTGAGACAATTGCGAGCTGCCATGGAGTTTGACACTGAGGAAAAGAATGCTCTCCGGTGCTGTCTGTCCACTTACCTTGGCCTGCTGGACATCTCTTCTCTTGTCATCCCTCCCTTGATATAGCCTTTTGAGGATGCCACCATGGTCACCTGGCATCAGCACATCTTGGTCCCTGCCATGCCTAGGAAGGCAGGCAAGTTATACCAGGCTCCCGCTGGGAACTCTTTCTTCTCAGAACAACCTCAGGAGGATTCTGTGGTCATTAATGCTGCCCATAACCATACCAAGAGGCCCAAACACCTCAGTTCCCTTCCCCCAGACAAAGAATCCCAGAGATTGAACCTTATTGGCAAGAGGTCCCACAAGGGTCCTTAACTATATTGTCCATATGGTTTAGTATCAGAACCAACTCTGGGCTCAGGCCAAAGAGGCAGCCAAATCCCTCCCAGAGGACCCCTTGAGGCAGCAGTTGCTTCAGGACATTCAGCTGGGGGCTGACATCAGCAAGCACCTTCCTCGCTCTGCATACAACACCATTGATGCCTCAGCCCAGGCAGCGGTTGCGGGTATTTGTCTGCGAAGACATTCTTGGCTGCGGGTGTCAGGATTTGTTGAGATGAGCAGCAATCCATTCTGAATGCCCCCGTCAGAGGGTATAAATTGTTTAGGGCAGATGTGCAGGAAATTCTTTCTAACCTGCAGGCCTCTGACCGCACGTTGCGGTCAGTTCACTCTATGTATCCCAACCAGCCTAGAACTGGTCAGTGGGTGCCCTTTCATTGGGCCATGCCCAGCACCAAGCCTCAGGGTAAACATAGAGTAGCCTCAACCCTACCTCCCTGTCTGGAAAAGCTCCCAGGGGAGGCAGTGCAGCCCTGGCCGCAGCTTCTTCAGCATACTCCTTGCTTGACCCCCACCACCACCACCCGGCAGGGCGGAGGTGGTTGTAGGGCATCATTTCTCTCTGCGCCTCGACAGGTGGAGGGAGATCACCACAAATGCCTGGGTCTTGCAGCTCATAGAATACGGTCACACTCCAGAGCTCCTGAAGTGGCCTCTGGAAAAAATCTCTGGTTCAATCCTCTTATCCTCCCGGACACATTCCAGTGATTTTAGAGGAGATTCACATGTTGTTGCACAAAAGGGCCGTAGAATCCGTCCCCGAGATTCAGCAGGGGGTTCTGTTTCCACTTCTTTCTGGTCCCCGAATGCACCAGGGATCTCAGGCCTATCCTGGTCCTTTGAAAGCTAAACTTCTTTGTTCAGTACAAAAAGTTCCGAATGGTGACCCTTCAGGGACTGCTGCCCCTCCTGCATCAAGGGGATTGGATGTGCTCCCTCGACATGCAGGATGCATACCTGCATCTCAAGGTATGTGCTCCCCACAGACAGTACCTCAGGATTCAATTCCAGGGGGCAGACCTCCAGTTCAGGGCCCTGCCCTTTGGCTTATCTTCAGGCCCCTTGAGTGTTTACCAAATGCTTAGCAGTAGTGGTGCAATCCTTGGGAGGGAGGGGCTTTACATCTTTCCCTACCTGGACGATTGGCTTCTCAAAGCTCAGTCCTAGGAGCATCTGCAGCAGACTCTGGAATGTACCACCCATCTGTTCCAGGACCTGGGAATCATGATCAGCCTGTCTGTCAGTCTTGTCCCCCTGTCATCACCTTCAGTGCATAGGGGTGATCCTGGATATGGCTCAGGGTATGGATATGTTTCAGCCAGAACCTTTCTCCGGCTCTTGGGCCTGATGACTACAGCGATTGTCACAGTGCCTGTAGCCTGACTGCACATGAGGATACACCAGAGGACATTGAGGGTCCAGTGGGATCAGTGTACCGACAGTCTGGAACAGCAGGTCCTAGTCTTCTCTCCTGTCAGAAAGGTTCTGCTTTGATGAATGGAACTCGGCAACCTGTTGAAAGGGGTTTCTTTCCTCATCCCTTTCTCTCAGCACCTTCTCACCACAGGTGCGTTAGGATTGGGCTGGGGGGATCATCTGGGGCCCCACCAAACACGAGGGACATGGTCCAGGATGGAGACTACTCTCCACATCAACATGCTGGAGATGCGGACAGTCCTATTTGCCATGCAGGCCTTCCATACTCTGCTGCCCCCAGTCTGTCTTCTGGTCCAGATGGACAACATCAGCGCAGTACCCTATATCAACAAATAGGGGGGCTGGCCCAGTGGTGTGGAGGGCTGAGGCATCATGCCTTAACTCCTGCCATGGCGGTGACCAGTGTTTGGGGTGCGAGCGGGTCACTGGGGGTCATCCAGGAAGGAAGGGGATCGAGTGTCCAGAGGACAGCTCTCCTCTCCCAGGGAGTGGGGACACAAGGGTGGGGGGGGCATTTGTCTGCCTCCTACTGACGGCTGGGGTGTCTGTACCACGTTGGGGAGAGGGAGCCACCGGCCAGTGTGCTGTGGGGTGAAGCATGCACAGGTTGTCCATTGCCGACATTGCACACTCCACCTAGGGGCAAAAGCTGGAGGTGGAAAATCAGTCTCAGGTGAGTCAGATGAATGCTGACCCCCACATGCTCCGCCCTCGGCAAGTACAGGCCTCCCTGAACTGGATCCTAGTTAAGTGGGTTGAGAGATTCCTACCACGGAGGGCAAGCTGTGGGGGATGAAGGGAGTGCCGTGTCACGCTCGGGGGACGGAGCTGGGTGGTCGGCATGAACGAGGGCAAACCGAAACCTGGGAGGGAAAAGAATGAAATGTAAACAAAAATGGAAAAACAGAGGGACATTCACTTGCACCCCCTCTGCCAGGAAGCAATGAGAGTCTGGCACTGGGCTCTAGAACATGGCCTAGAAATATCGTCCGTCTATGTTCCAGGCATCCAAAACATCCTGGTGGACAGACTCAGCCGGTCGCAGTCTAGGATGCATGAGTGGAAACTGCTAACCTCTGTCGTAGAAGACCTGTTTGACAGGTGGGGTTGGTCAGAGTTTGACATTTTTGCGTCCCCACTCAATGCAAAATTGTCGCTTTTCTGCTTGCTCACTCCAAGGCCTGGAGTTTTCTGGTGAGACGCGTTGTTGTCCCTCTCTTGGAAAGGGAGGTTTCTTTACACCTTCCCTCCCTTTCTCTTGCTTCAGAGGGTTGTGATCAAGCTTCAGATGGAAGGGGACACTGTGATCCTCATCGCCCCCTTCTGGCCTCATCAGTTCTGGTTCCCTCTTCTGCAGCATTTGACAGTGGAAACTCCATTGCCCCTGCCTCTGTGCACTGGCTTGCTCTCCCAGGAGTGGGGCACCTTGGTCCATTCAGACCTCAAATTCCTGCATCTTCACACCTGGCTCCTGAAGACATAGCCATGACTAGATTTGGGGTGTCCCCCAAGGTGGCAGATGTCCTGGTGGCGTCTAGGAAGCCCTTCACCAGGGCCACTTATTCCATGAAGTGGAACCGTTTCGCTCTGTGGGCTGCTTCATGTTAATTGGACCCCTTCCCTTGTCCAATGAATCCGATTCTGGAGTACTTGCTATCCCTGTTAGACTCTGGTCTGAAGTATTCCTCTATTAAAGTACATCTGTCTGCTATTTTAGCCTTTCATATGTCTGTTGACAGCCATATGGTAGCTCAGCTGTCGGTGTCCTTTACATTTCTGAGAGGCATTCTTCGCATGAAGCCTCCTATCTGCAATCCAGTATCACCTTGGAACTTGAAGTTTGTGTTACAGAAACTTACTTTGCCTCCTTTTGAGCCGGCCGTGACATGTGAGCTACGCTTTCTGTCATGGAAAGCATTATTTTCAGTTGCCATTACTTCTGCTCGAAGGATTTCCGAGCTCCAGGCTTTCATGTGTGAGCAGCCTTATTTGGTTTTCCACAAAGACGGTGTCTTTACAGACAAATCTCCGAAGTTCCTTCCCAAGGTGGTGTCTTGAGTTTACTTTAAATCAATCTGTCAGTCCACCTGCCTGTTTTTTACCTAGTGCATGCCAATCCAGGGGAAGCATTGCTCCACTTTAGATGTGCGTAGATTCAAACATGAAGTCTTGCTGTATTTTGACAATATGTAGTTAGCCCCAGCACTTGAACTGCCCCGGAGAGGAAAGAGTTAACTCTATTCAGAAGCATAAAACGTCGAGCTCAGTTTTTAAATCTCTGTCTCTGGTACTTACCAGTGTAACTGTCAGATTCTTTACTCCGCCTAACAGTGAAGTTGCTTCAGATATTTCTCCTTTGTTCTGTTTGGTAGAGTTGAATCAGCGTTCGGTTTCTAACCGTTTTATTATTTTTGGATTTTCCAGCCTCTGTCTACGGTACAGGTAGTGTGGTAGAGAGGTAGTGACTTTTATTTTATTAAATTCTGTAGAAATTATTCTTTCTCGGTTTCTCCCTGGTCGGTCCGGTTAGGAACCGACCTTTTTGCTTGTTTTACTTTATTCTGGGATTTAGTGTAGTGTTCCGGTGCCGATCGGTTTCAAAAGAACTGGACTTTTTCTGGTTCTTTTATAGAACCCATAACACGGTTTGTAACGATTTGGTTGTTTATTACCTGGCTTGAAAGCTTTTAAGGGTAATTGGTTAGGTTGGCCATGTCTGAGAAACCCAAGAAAAAAAATGGTCCCACTGGGTTTCAACACTGTTCTGAGTGTGGGGAGGCCTTTGCCAAGTCCAACCCCCACTTCATCTGTGTTTATTGTCTGGGGTTTGACCACCTCAAAATAGACTGCCAGATTTGTAAAAACTTCCCTCAAGCCACTCTAGAAAAAAGGTCGAGTAAGGCTGAAGGAAAGGGAGGCTGAGAAGTCCGTAGATGCGGATGGCCAGCCTGGTTCAGTTGCAGCCGAACCTGAGGAGGTGCCTACTGACCTAGGTGATATCTCCTCGGGCAAAAGGAGGTCCGACCCCAAGGGGTCGGTTCTGTCGAAAAAGAAGCGGAAGTCAGCTGGTTCGGATCCAACACCGCATACTCCAACCACTGATGAGATAGCCAGAGCGATTAGTATAGTTCAGTCGCTTTGCCGGTTCCGTCCGAACTGGTACCGCTGGTTAGGCAGTCGGTTCGGTCAGATCTGACTCCATCGGATTACAATTGAGATGCTTTCTATGAGGAGTGGGAAGGAGACGAAGAGTATCCCAAGGATGAGGATGAAGATAATGACTTTGAAGGTCTGGATGTGCCCATTGAACCAGACATTTCCCCAGACAGACCCTCCCATATCTCCCCTCCCAGGCTTTCTGAGTCCCCTTCACACTTCTTGTTTCACAAGAAGGTGACAGAAACCCTCCAGCTTCCAATGGTTGAAGCTGCTGAGGAGGAGGAAGAGCCTGATTTTGTAGAGGAGATGGACATCCCAGAGTCCAAAAGATTGTCTACCCCTCTTCACAAGTCCGTGGGGAAACAGACAAAAAAGATTTTACAAACACCTAATTCCTTACCTCCTGTGGATAAGAGAATGGACAGGAGGTATATGTTATCAGGCACAGAGTTTTTATACAGTCATTACAGTCATATTGGGGTAGTGCAGGCTGCAGCCTATGACAGGGCTAATATTCCTTTGGCTTCACACCCCCAGACAAAGACTCCAGGAAGGTCAATGCCATGGCTAAAAAAACAGTATTTGGCATCTTCTTTGGGACTCAGGCAGGCTAACTGTATGGCCTACACAGCCAGGTACCAGAAATCCAAGTGGGATACGGTTTTGGAACTGTCTACACAGGCCTCCCTCCTGCTAGCCAAAGAGCTGGAGGAGGTGGCTGCTGATGGAATTGAGGCATCCAGAGTGCAATTGCATGCTGCTGTGGACTCCAATGATGTGGCATCAAGAGTCATGGTTACATCTATCAGTCTCAGGAGGCATGCTTGGCTCAGATGTACTAGCCTTCTGCAGGATACCCTGGCCAAGGCTATGGATTTCCCTGTAGTGGGTAACTGTTTGGGGAGCAGACAGAGGCTTACATGAAAAAAAATGGATAAGTACAGGACCACCTACAGGAGTGCACAGGCTAAAGAGAGGCAAGCCACTCCTCAGAAGCAGCAGTCTAGGGGTAGGGGCAGGCCTTTCCACAGGCCTTTCTACCAAGCTCAAGCTTCCTCTTCCTTCCCACAGAGGGTTCCTTCGAGGGAGGGGCAGGAGGGGGATGAGCAGGGCTGCATCCTCTTCCCAGTCCAAGGCTCCTGCCAAGAAGACATCCTGATGTGTCAGCCCGGGTCAACTCCCCCATTCCAGTAGGAGGCAGGCTAGCTTACTACTTCCAGGCCTGGAAGTCTGTTACCTCAGACAAGTGGGTCCTGGAGGTAGTAAACCAGGGACTGGCCCTCAGCTTCAGAAGGTTTCCAAAACTGAGGGCTAGGTCTTTTCCACCTGCATCCATCTCAGAGACCCTTGCCCTAAAGGCTGAGGTTTCGTCTCTTCTAGCTTTCAGCGCCGTAGAGAAACTTCCTACTCAGCACAGGGGCAAAGGCCTGTACTCCAGGTACTTCCTTACCCCTAAAAAGACAGGGGAGTGGCGACCATCCTAAACCTAAGGTATTTGAACAAACACATCTCAAAACCAAAATTCAAGATGGTGACTCTGGGAATAATTCTTCCCTCTCTAAGGCCAGGGAATTGGCTTGCATCCCTGGACCTCAAGGATGCCTACTTCCAAATATCAGGTGCTCCCACAGAAAGTACCTCAGGTTCGAGTTACCTTCAGGCCACTATCAGTTCAGAGCCATGCCATTCGGCCTAACATCGGCTCCAAGGGTGTCCACAAAGTGCCTTGCAGTAGCAGTTGCCTTCCTCAGAAGGCAGGATATTTCCATTTTCCCATATCTGGACGACTGGCTAATTGTAGGTCAGTCATCTGATCAGGTCAAGTCAGCTCTACAAATCACTCAAGACTTACTCAGTTCTCTGTGGTTTCTTCTCAATCTCCCAAAGCCTGTTCTCGAACCAGTACAACTTCTTCATTTCATAGGGATAGAATCGGATACTGTCCAAGCAAGACCTTCCTTCCTCACTATGACAAGGGTAAAGGCCCTAACAGATCTTGCTTTCTCTTTTCGGCCTCTGGTCTCTCGTCCAGCAAGGCAATTTCTTCAACTCCTGGGCCACATGGCAGCTTCCATTGCAGTGGTGCAAGGAGCCAGATTTTCAGATGAGGGACATTCAGTTCCACCTAAAGTCCTTTTGGTCTCAGAAAAGAGAGACTCTCACCAAATCGATTCCAGTGACTCAGACTCTGGTCCAAGCTCTTGAGTGGTGGCTGGACCAGGACAACCTCAGACAAGGAGTTCCATTTCTCTCTCAAGTCCCCTCAGTAGTCCTAACTACAGATGCTTCTCTCTCCTAGATTGGGGAGCCCATTTGGGTGCTTTTACGGCTCAATTGGTCTGGTCTCCACAAGAGTCTCTCCTTCCTATCAATCTCCTGGAACTCAGGGCAGTTTTTCTAGCCCTTCAGGTCTTCTCGGAGTCAGTCAGAGGCAAGGTGGTCCAAGTCGAGACAGACAACACCACCACAATGTGGTACATCAGCAAGCAGGGGGGCACTCGGTCCACGGCCTTGTGCACAGAAGCCATGAAACTGCGGTCTGTAGCCTATTCTCTTCAGACCTCCCTGATAGCAGTTCACCTTCCAGAAAAAGACAGTGTACTAGCAGATGCCCTGAGCAGAATCTCCTGGGGCATCACGAATGGTCCCTGGACCCTGCCATACTACAGGTCATCTTCTCCAGATGGAGCACTCCAAAGATGGATCTCTCTAAAGTTCTGGACAATCACCAACTTCCTCTGTTTTGTTGCAGACCTCCAGTCCTGGGGACTGTTCCTCTGGATGTTCTCATTCTGGATTGGAAGCGCAGGTTTCTCTGTGCCTTCCCTCCCTTTCCTCTGTTGTTCAGAAACCGGACTGCTCCATGGCTGCTGAATTTGCTTTCCGCATTTTCTTTGTTTTATTTTCTATAATTGCTGAGGCAAAATAGCGCACGCCAGCAGTTATAAAAAATAAAATACTGGGTGGCTTGTGTAAAGCTGGATTTTACACACACCCTCGTTGTGGGATGCTCTTCACAAGCCCCTCGGGCTTTATGTAGCATCCTACTACTCAGGTGTGTGTAAAATCTCGTTACACAGGCCACCCCATATATATTATTCTCTATGTCATTACCTTTTTTCCTTTGGTTCTCGACTTGAGTCTTTTTGGGACCCAAATTGTTGCCTTTTGGCTATATAATAAACAATTTCCATTGTTTAGTACTTAGTTTGCTCGTAAGAATCTGACGGTTACACTGGTAAGTACCAGAGACAGAGGTTTGAAAACCGAGCCTGAGCTCAATGTTCTATGCTTCTGCATAGAGTTAACTCTTTCCTCTCTGGGGCAGTTCAAGTACTGGGGCTAACTTCATATTGTCAGAATACAGCAAGACTACATTAGAAGAAACATTACTATGGTGAGTAATTTTTTCATTATGCGTTCCTCTACACACCACACCAAGGACTGCAGGAAGTCCTCGCAGCTGTTTGTTTCTTTCGCCCCCGGGAAAGAGGGCTTCCTGTTTCTAAACAGTGCTTGTCCAAATGGTTGGCCAACTGTATCACTTTTTGCTACAGGAAGTACAGTAAGGATCTTCCTGGCGTTGTTTGCAGTCATTCCATCAGAGGCATGGTCACTTCCCTTGCCTGTTTCCGGAATGTTTCAGCTACAGAGATCTGTGCGGCTGCCACTTGGAGTACTGTCTACACCTTTACCAAGCACTACAGTCTGGACATTGCCTCTAGGTTTAGGGCCAGTTTTGGCTTAGCTGTGTGTCATGGCCCAGTTTCTTAGGCTGCTGGTCTCCAACCACCCAGACTGCTTATTTGGCTGTCAGAGCTGCTTGGGACTCGTTCCATAGGTGTGGCCTGCTGCAAGAGATACCCTCGAAGTAAGATAGTACAGTTACATAAGAAGTTACCATAATGCTGGCCCACTGGTGCAGTGGTTAGCTTTCTGCTTGCGTCGTCGACGACCCGGGTTTGGGAATGGACCCGAGACTCGGAGGGCCAGCTGGGGGAGAAGGATCGAGTGTCCTAGGAACTGCTCTCCTTCTCCGGGGGGAGGGAGGGATAGAGTGTCCAGCGCATGACAGACCCCTGGCAGAGGCCTGGGATAACACAGCACCAGCGCCTGCACGTTAGAGGGATGGAGCGGAAGCTGGACATCATTGCATGTCCCTGCCCCCGGGCAACAAAAGCAACAAAAATGCCAGTCCCTCGGCATGATGGGCCGTTCTGCGCCACCGTCCACTGCCTCCAAACCCGCCGGTGGGATCCCAGTCTCGTGACCCAGACGGGGGGGTAATCCGGGGCTTGCCCACAATATCTGTTGGAGGTGAGGCCCCTCTCGCTGAGATAAGCCTGGACAAAAGGGGCGGTGGGACGAACCTGAAGAGAGAGGGGATCGGACCAAAAAAAAAAAAAAATTTCCGTAACAGTAGATCTTAAAGAGGATCTCTCATAGCAGGCCATGACATCCCACCCTCCATCCCCCTCGGCCTGTGGGTCTCTCTGTGTCTAAATTGCCTTCTCCTTAGCGGAGAACCTTCTGATTTTCTGTTATTTGTACATTGGCGGGAACCATCGTCCATTTCTCAGTTCCCCAGCATGAGATCGGTTGCTTATGGTCTCCGGCTGAAGAAGTGAAGAGAGCATAGGGGCCACCCACTCTTATAGGGTAGGGCAGTGTCAAAGTGGAGAGCCCCCGGCAGACTGCTACCTAGAAAAGTTTTTGTGTGATCCTTGCGCCTGGTGGTTATAGTTCCATAGGTGTGGCCTGCTGCAAGAGATCCACTCATAGATCTACTATAACAGTAAGTTCTAGGGACATGGATATGTTGTTCATCCACACTTATTGGCAGGTATCCTTGCCGCTTTAAATCTTGCCGGAAGGTCTTCAAGCTGGCTCCTCCCACCCACTCGGGTGGTAAAACTCTCTGCTCCGCCCCATGATGCCAGATCTTCCTTACGCTTGGAGCTCAGGTTCCCTCCTTAGCAGCTCTGCGTATAAGACTAGTTCCTATTTCTTGATTAGCTTGAAATTACTTTTAAGGTTTTCAGAACTTGGGTCACTTATTTCCCTCGCGGCTGCGACAGACCGTCGACTCGGTTTCGGAGGTACCCTTGTGGGCAGAAGATGTCTCGGACGGATCCGCACTCCATGTGCGTCTACTGCTTAGGCCTTGGCGCGACCCGCGGGCTTGCGACCTGTGCTCTTCTTTTACGGCCCCTCGTCACAGGTACTGCCCGTCTACAACTTAGGCGACCAAGCGTTATCCTCCGGTAAAAGTCGAAGGGAGGCCTGGTTGGCGGTTTCCGCGGCGGCGGGCTCGGCGGAACTGCTTGAGCAGATGATCGCCCTCGAGGAGGAGGAGGCGGTGCAGGCCGCTTCTTCGTCTTCCTCGGCCGCGGCCTTTATCACGCTCTCCCTGGGATCCTCCTATTCAGCTTCTTTTAAGGGCTCTGTCATCCTCTCCACTAAGGGAGAGGGACCAACATCTTCAGGGCCTTCCTCTCGGTCCAAGAAAAGGACCACAAAGGTAAGTCCCTCCATCGACGCTTTTGGGAGCGGGAGAGGTCCCTCTCACCGAGTAGTCGACCATCGACTTCGTTCGATCCTTCGGCCACTGGCTTCACGTTGTCCCCGTCAGGTCAGTTGACCGAGACTCCCATCGATGCAGTCAAGATTTTTCTCGACCCGTTGGATGGGCTGTCGACCGGTGAAACCGAAGACCCTCACTCCCCGGTTCCCCCGGCGGTGGTTGACGTATCCGTGGACTTGCCCATGCCTCCGGTTCCGGAGTCCACGGTTGAGCCCTCCGAGCCGAGGGGAGAGCGGGTTTCCCCCGCCCTACCCCCGTACCCTCCTCGGAAAAGCCGAGGTTCACGGTCTCGGACTTCTTCTCGGTCCAGCCGATCCGCCCGTCATAAGCGGTCTCAGTCTTAACGTATGGCGGCGTCGTCGCTCGTCCTCAGGCGAGGAGCTTGAACAGAGCCAAGTTGTGTCGGCGATCCCGAGGACCTCATGTGGCAACAGCTTCTTCTGTCCGGGGAGCAAGCCGGCGTCGCCTTCCCGGCTATCAAGTGGCTGTCACCGAACGGCGAGCAACCCCTACGCCTTAGCCAGAGGTGCCTGCTTCCAGGCCTGTTGCTCGGCGAAACGGCTGCCCCGATTCTGATGGAACCTCCGCCTCCACAGCCGTTGTTTGGGGCTCTGACCAAGAATTCTCGGTCGGCCCAGGGTCTGCCCCATAGGCTGTCTGTCACCCTCACTCCCGATCGCCCTCGGCAGGTGGAGGGTGACTCAGGCCCAAGGCAGCTCTTTGCGGACTCCTCTGAGTCCGACGACGATTCCTCCCTGTTCTCCAGGCGAGTCGACTTGGAGTCCTCAGGAGGTCAGTCACTGGACGATAGCCCTTCGTCCTTCATGGGTTTGCTTAGGCTCATCTTGGAGTCCACCGGGATGCAGCTCTAGCCCGTATCCAAGCGGGCCAAGTATCCCCTCACGGAGATATTGGACCGAGGGGATTCTCCTACGGAGGCCTTTCCGGTGGCCGAGGCCATTGTAGGCCCGGCCTTGGAGCTCTGGCAGCGTCCTGCTTCCTGCCCTGCACCTTCGGCCAGGATGGCAAGGAAGTATGCGATCCCTACCGGTTCCCTGTCCGTGTTTCTCGGAACACCCCTCAGCCGAGGGGTTGGTTACCGACAGCGTCTTCCGGCGTGCCAGAAATGCCAGGGCGTAGACAAACCTCCCGACAAAGAGTCGAAGTTGGATACGCGGTGAAAATCTATGCTGTGTCCTCCTTAGCCTCAGAGCCAGCTCGGCCGTGCTGATGGCACATTCTCTCACGCCCTGTTGGGCTCCCTGGACGAGGTAGTCCCTCATCTCCCGGCTGACCTGCAGACCACGGTTAAGCAGGTGCGGGACCAGGGCAGGGCAGTGGCCAAGCAGCAACTTCAGACTGCTTTGGACATTGGTGACTCATGCACCAGGTCAGTCGTGGCAGCAGTGGCTATGCACCGTCGGGCATGGCTGAGGAATCCACCTTCACAGCGGATACCCAGCACAAGTTGGCGGATGTCCCCTTCCTGGGGACCGACCTCTTCGGCCCTGGAGTGGAAGGTCACCTCCAGAGGATCGAAAAGTACAATGCCACTGTGGACTCGGTCTCATCCGCTCAGAGGGACAAGGGCCGCAGACTGCAACCTAAGCCCTTTCGTCCGTGCCTGCGCCCAGCGTCCGCCCAGCAGCGTCAGGGGCTAGCAGGCTCAGCTAGCATCCCAAACCGAGCCCACGGCTTCCTCCTCCAGGAAGCAGGGAGGTAAAGGCCCAGGTGGTCCCTCGGCCGGTCCCTCCTCCAAGCCTGCTCAGTGACGGGTTGAGGGGTGCCGCCCCCAACCTCATCACCTCACCCCAGGTTCCCCCCGTGGGGGGACGGCTTCACCACTTTCTTTCCGCCTGGTCCGCTATCACCACAGATGGGTGGGTGTTGGAAGTGGTGGGGAAGGGCCTGCCTCTGGAGTTCGAGCAGGCTCTGCCCTTCAGAGCCGTCGCACCCCGAGGGGCCTCGGGGTCCGCAGCCTCACTATCGGCTTGCCGAGCCGATATCGCTCTGCTCCTCGAGAAGGAGGTGATCAGAGAGGTGGCAGACCCTCCCTCAGACCGGGTTTGTGTCCAGGTACTTCCTGGTTCCAAAACGGACGGGGGCTGGCGCCCCATTCTCGACCTGCATGACCTAAACAAGTTCCTAAGGTCTCGGACCTTCAGGATGGTCACTCTGGCTCAGATAATACCATCCTTGGAACGCGGCATGTGGTTCTGCTCTCTGGACCTGCAGGACGCGTTTTTTCACGTCCCTATCCGTCTGTCTCACCAGAGATTCCTTAGCTTTCGAGTGGAAGGATCCCTTTTTGAGTTCCGAGCCATGCCATTTGGCCTGTCTCTTGCTCCCAGAGTCTTCACCAAATGCATGGCAGTGGTGACAGCATTCCTGCGGCGACGAGGGGTCCGGGTGTACCCTTACCTGGACGATTGGCTGATAGTAGCCCCCTCCAGACAGGAGGTGGAGCGGTCCAGAGATCTGGCCCTCCAGGTTTGCTCTCAGGTCAGCCTTCTCATCAACGAGGTCAAGTCGAACTCAAACGAAGCAGGTGATTCTCTTCATGGGACAGAGCTCGACTCTCTTCGAGCCAGAGCCGGCTCCGGCGGACAGGGCCGAGGTTCTTTCCTCCTTTTCCGATCATTTCTGGTTGGGCAATCGCGCCTGCCGGGACTTCCTGCGCCTCCTGGGTCTCATGGCGGCCTGCACCAGCGTGGTCCGTTGGGCCCGCTGGAACATGCGCCTCCTTCAATGGGGGTTGGCCAGCCAGTGGTCTCAACGCTGCGATCCATTGGACCAGCTAGTGACGGTGACCCAGGGGATGTGGAACACTCTCCAGTGGTGGATCGTTCCAGCTCATCTGCAGGAGGGCATCCAGTTTGTCTGCCCCGAGCCGACGGTCTCTCTATCGACCGACGCCTCTCTGATGGGTTGGGGTGCCCATCTGGGGGAGCACAGAGTGCACGGCCTCTGGTCCCCGCGGGAGTCCCGATGCCATATCAACCTGCTGGAGCTACGAGCGGTCCGCTTAGCTCTCACTGCCTTCGCTCCATTTCTACGGGGTCAAGTGGTTCAGGTCCAGATGGACAATACCACGACCATGTACTACCTAAACCGCCAGGGCGGGACGCGCTCCTTGCTTCTGTGCAAGGAAGCTCTCCGCATTTGGTCACTCGTGCGCAGCCTGGAGATGGATCTCCTAGCCATTCATGTGGCAGGAGCCTCCAACACCCTGGCTGATGCCCTAAGCCGGATAGGGGCTGTGTCCCACGAGTGGTCTCTCCTGCCGGAGGTAGTACAAGATCTGTTCTCCCATTGGGGCACACCTCAAGTGGATCTGTTTGCCTCCAGGGAGAATGCGAAGTTGAGGCTGTTCCATGCCCGCCCCCCTCAGCAGGGCTCGCTGTAGGGGGATGCCTTCTTGAGGCCGTGGAACCCGGGCCTCTTCTACGCTTTTCCCCCATTTCCCTTGATCCTCAAGGTGCTTCTCAAGGCGAGGAGGGACAAAGCGCAGGTGATTCTGGTAGCCCCAGACTGGCCCCGCCAATGCTGGTATCCAGATCTCCTCAGCCTCAGCTCCAGGCTCCCAAGGCAGCTTCCAGCTCGTCCGGACCTGCTTTCAGTCAATCAGGGGAAGGTGTTCCATCCGGACCTTCAATCCCTGCACCTGACGGCCTGGTTCCTGAGCGGCTAGAGTTCCAGGCCTTGGGTCTTTCCAACGAGGTCCTCAATGTAGTTGAGGTGTCCCGTAAGGAGTCGACCAGGAAATGCTATGCCTTCAAATGGAAGAGGTTTTCCATTTGGTGTCAAGAGCAAGGCGGACCTTCCTCCTGTTTCTTGGCAAGCATCTTGGACTATTTATGGTCCCTTTCTCAGCAAGGGCTTAGGTTGGCGACCCTAAGGGTGCACCTGGCAGCCATCTCTGCTTACGAGCGTTGGCGGGGAAGCATCGGTAACACAAGAGAAGGTGGTCTGGTGCTTTTTCAAAGGCCTTGATCACATTTCCCCTCCGGTGCGAGAACCTCCACCTCCGTGGGATCTACTGCTGGTACTGGCAGAGCTCATGGGCAAGCCATTCGAACCAATGCACAGGTTTGATCTCTCTCACCTGTCATGGAAGACCGCCTTCTTGATGGCTATTACGTCAGCCAGAAGGATGGGAGAGCTCCAGGCGCTTTCCATCGAGTCTCCTTACCTGGTGTTCCACAGGGACAAGGTTGTCCTGCGCCCCCACCCGAAATTCCTTCCAAAGGTGGTGTTGGAGTTTCACCTTAACCAGGTGTTGACTCTGCCGGTGTTCTACCCCAATCACACCTTGGAGGCCGAATATAGGCTCCATACTCGACCCTAGAAGGGCGGTCACCTACTATAAGGCGCGCACTGCTGAAATTCGGGGAGAGGTTCGCCAGCTGTTTACCTGCAGCCAAGCGGACGATAAGCAGGTGGGTCACCTCCTGCATAAATCTCTGCTATAGGTTGGCGGGCATGGAGCCTCCCAGAGGGATAAGAGCTCATTCTACCTGCCATACCGCTGCATCAGTGGCTGCTTCCAGGGATGTCCCTATCCAGGAAATCTGCAGGGCTGCTACTTGGAAGTCAGCACACACCTTCATCACCCACTACCACATCGACCTTGAGTCACGCCGGGATGCTGGTTTTGGGGCCTCGGTTCTCCAGTCTCTATTCCCTAAGTAGGGGGTGTGCGCCTTGCCTCCCTCCTCCCGGAGAACTGCTAGGAGTCTGCCAATAAGTGTGGATGAACAACATATCCATGTCCCTAGAAATACAAGTTATTCACCTGTAACAGGAGTTCTAGGAATGGTATATGTTGTTCATCCACACGTCCTCCCCGCGACGCACAACCTGAGCTTACAGCGGGCCAGGTCTGGCATCATGGGGCGGAGCCGAGAGTTTTACCACCCGGGTGGGTGGGAGGAGCCAGCTTGAAGACCTTCCGGCAAGATTTAAAGCGGCAAGGATACCTGTCAATAAGTGTGGATGAACAACATATACCATTCCTAGAACTCCTGTTACAGGTGAGTAACCTGTATTTTTTACGAAACTGTACTTTTGAGAACCGGTTTTTATGATACAGAAACCTACCCTCCCCCAACTTACAGCACTGTGAAATGGAGGCTAGCTCTGTTCCCTTTTCTGTGTGTGTGTGTGTGTGTGTTTGCGTGCGTGCGTGCTCGCTCTATGTAAAGGCATAGGAGCCTGTTGCTTTATCTTCAGGATACCATTTTTTTTTCTCTTTGGTTAACAGGTATGGTCCACTAGGCACAAGACTCAAAGTAACATGTAGCCACACTCAGACCAGTAGGAAGTACCTAGTGATGGCTTGAAAGAACAACCAGGAAACCAGAAATTCTCACTAATATAACCCTTTATTGCATTCTTGAAATCAAATAGCCGAAATTGAACAAAGTGAGGACCACAGTCCAAATGTCCTGACGCTTCGCTCAAGTGTAGCTTTGGGAAGCTCCACCTGAGTGAAGTGCCAGGCCATTTGGACTGTGGTCCCCACTTTGTGCACAGCTTCAGCTGTCTGATTTCAAGAGCACAACATTCTTTCAAGCTGTCACTTGGTATATCTTTATTGGTCTGAGTTTGGCTACACATTGCTCTGGTTTTCCTGTAGTGTGGGGCTTTTTGTGAGTCCCAGTAGCCGC
Organism: Neoceratodus forsteri; assembly: GCA_016271365.2. Classification (NCBI taxonomy): domain Eukaryota; kingdom Metazoa; phylum Chordata; order Ceratodontiformes; family Ceratodontidae; genus Neoceratodus; species Neoceratodus forsteri. The sequence goes on along the minus strand of CM028132.1, from coordinate 198,540,792 downwards.
ACCCCAGTCCTGCATTTCTGAACACATGCCTATTTGCATTGGTCCACTAGCACAAGGTCTGTTTTCATTTTTCCATAAAGGTGTTTATCCTCCTTGGCAGAACGGGCCACTTCTTAGCTCTGTCCCTGTACACTGCGGCCATATCTTACCTTCTGTAGTCCAGGGGGTCCTTATCCCCTGCGGTTCCACCCCTAGGCGGAGCCAGGAGGAGGGGAAGCCACCCTTACCCCCATCTCATATATACAGACATGTTCGGTGACAGAGGGGTTGCATAGAACATCGGGCAGGCATCACAAAGCCGGTCCTCCATTTTTTCCTCTTTTTCTCCCTGTGCCCACGGATGTGCAGTGAGCACAATATGCGTGCTCCACCTCTGCAGAGATGCTCCCATCGCTGTGTATGTGGACTGCCTTCCCACTGTGTGACTCACCTGCACTGCCACCCAGATACCCCCTGTGGCAGGTAGCAGCAAGACATGGCAACCGCCCCTCCCCAAGGGAGGAGAGCCATCTATGGACGCTCAGTCCTCCCTCACTCGGTCAGCCCCCTAGCGACCAGCATGTTTCCAAACCTAGTTTGCCAGTGTGGCGTGAGGTGTGGCATCCTGTGCCTTAATCCTTAGTGCCACCAGGCCAGCTAATAAGGCCTGTTTTCTGGGGCTACCCGGGAGCACTAGGGAGGTTAAAGGGACACTGTTACCTTTTCTGTAGCATTAGTAAGTACACTATGTAGAACAATGCAATCTATTTTTGGGGGCAGAAGTAAAAATGAGAGCAGTCCACCCTGAAGGTCGTCTGCTCATGCCCCCATGCATCCCTGAAAAGTAATGCCACGTGCCACAGGTAAACTCATTTATATATGAGTTTGTAAACTTTTTGAAAAAGTGAATAAAATAATGTGCATTGTATTATTGGCTTTCCCGATTTTAAGAAAGTCTCTTTTCCTGAACGAGCACTATAATCAGCTAAATTCAGTGTCTGAAAAATGAACCTGTGACTCTGGGTATGTACATTAGTGTCCCTTTTGGGGACACACAGGAGCATCAGCTGACAACCTTCAGGACAGACCGCTCTCATTGTTACTTTTGCCAAAAACATAAGTGAACTGCATTGTTCTACAACGTCTGTGGCAGGTATGCATAGCTTTTTACTCGTCATTTCAAATCCCTTCTGTAACGGGTTTTTACATTTGCACTATGTAATCACTTTTGGGATGGGATTTAAAAAAATCCACCTGTCTTGATCATAATATCAGGTCACAGAAAGACTGTTTTGGAAATTTGGGGTCAAAATGTGAGAGCCTACTGAAAATTAGATATTGCCTCTTAGCTGGCCTATTCTGGGTAAATTCAAGCTAGAAATGAGTAAAAGCAGGACGCCACTGAAAATAAGATGTTGCATCTCATCAGATTGATTTTGAGTAAATATATAGTGAAAATGTGTACGAGCAGGAACCGGTACAACAGCAGTGCAAGCAGCAAACATTCAGCATTGACAAATGCTTGTTATAACTGGGAGGCACTGAAGCACAGAAAGGTTTGGCGACTTGCTCAAGGTTACACAGTAAGTGGCTGTGCCAGTGAAGTGGAGAACTCTTTATCAAAATAAATAGTAAAACATTCAACATATTTAAAAGATTATGGAAAAATGGTTAGATTAGCCTCCTGTTCCAGCAGCGCCAAGAGAGCTTGTTTAGCATAGAAGATGTCTAAATGGTTGTCTGTGTCACTCTGTATATTAATGTGTACATTTCTGGCTTGATTTATGCAATGAGATGATTTCGTCAGAATCAGTGATGTAGCAGTCGCAGGTGGTTAGACGTCAGGGGTCCCATTCTTAGTTGCAAATAGTGATGGTGCTAAACGGGGGCAAACCATCGTCCGTTGCACCCCCACGCATTTGTGCTACACACAAAGCTTTTTATTCACAATGTGGAAGAGGTGTCTCTCCTGCAACTACATTGCGAATCAGATTTCCAGATGTTGCAGGGTACAGCCTGTGTTTGCACTTACTGAAAATGCTGGAGTACAACTGGCACAAAGTCACAGCATGGAGAATAGCGCACATTGCATTATGCTGTGCCCTGCTGCAAGTCCACGATGTCAGGCAATGCTGCTGGAAGTTCTTCTGCCTGCTGCCCTTTGCCTGCTTCTGGCCATGATAACTTTTTAATTTGGCTTACCTACTTGCTACATCCCTGGTAGTCCTGTGCCCCTCCATACCCATGTGTTAAGAACTCCCTGGCATCTATTGGAACACCCTCACTTGCAACTGCGGCCCAACATCCCCATCACTTGTTTGACCCCTTACCTTTTGTGACTTTTCTAAATGGTGTTGAAACTTTACACTGCCCCCATGCCTGCCTGCCCACTTCCCCACATGGGACTCCCAATGTGTTTAGCGATCATGCAGGGAAATGCTGTGACCCCTTCCCTCATTTACATAGCACTCAGGGTCCCAAGGTCCCAAAGTCCCAGCTGTCACAGTGTGGCCGTAGTAACCTCTTTGCACCAGCATTTACAATTGAAAACAGGGTCTCAGTACTGTTTATCCCACTGTTGCCTTTTCTCTAACAGTGTAAATCTGCGGAGCAAGACAAGTCTGCTATCTACACCCAGTATCACCACCCCTCCTCAGCTGTGGGGACGGACATATTTAGATCAGCAAAAGAATTAACAGTAGTCATGAGTGCAGCCTCTCTTTAATAGCCGTGGCGTGTTCATAGCTGGGCACATACTAAGTATGTGCTTTGCAGTTCAAATGCATAGCAGCAGCTCTTGATTTCTAGCAGTGTCGATCTGTGAAGGAGACCACATTGTGACAGGTACTGTGTTTAGAGTCTCTCTGTTGGCTTTTTATTTGCAGGAAAAAAAAGCAACAGAAAGCTGTGAGATCTTGTGTACTTTAGAACAAAACTACTGTGAAGCAAAACAAGGCAAAGCGAGCGTTTAGAACATCACGTCGTAATGGAAACATGGCTTTAGTTGCAGTGTCCACAGTCCGTTTTATGGGCAACATGCTTTCCAGTGATAGTTCACTCTCTGTTACATGGCAGCACAGTGCCTTTGAATGGCAGGAAAAAGTGTACGCATTTTGCTTCCAAAATGATATTTATTTATTTATATGTACTTAAGCATCTTACAACGTTACTAGTCTTACACCTGCCATGCTTAGTATTTTAGGACTTACCCATTTATACTTGTAAATGTGTTTGTCATTCTCGACTTTTACTGTTTACACATTAATCCTTTCATGGCCTTAACAGAGTATCAGACACCTGCTTCCTGATCTTCCTTGCATGTGCTGGCAACTCCTCCTCCTTCTTGGAAATGGTTTTGCAATCAAATTAGTACTCCGCTCCTGTTTCAGCAACAAGGAACATTGCAAGTTAATTTAGTGGCAATAAACCACCAGACACCAACAGATGCACTGTAGAGAGACTAAGTTAGAAAGCAGTCTATTTATGGAGTCCAGAGCACAGGAAAACCTAGACACCCAGTACATGCCTTTAATTGCTTGTTCTTGTTTTAGAAGTCAAAAACAATTTCCACAAAATAGAATAATTTCACTCCCAGTTACTTTCTGTTGAATCCTCTGCAACTTTTTTTTTTTGGGGGCGGAGAGTTGGCTAAGTCCTGATTTTGCAAACAGGCTTTATTTAATAAATCTTGGGGAAGGGGGGCTGATCAGTCCTGATTTTACAAATAGGCTTTATTTAATAAATTTTATCTGTGTCAATCTTCACCATTCATCACAGATGGGGTTATCTGGCGAGGTCAGGACCCTGAACTTTTTTTTTATAAAAGGGTGGCGGGCCGACACACCCAGGCGCCGCCCTCGGGCCGTCGTACTGCATGGTGCTTTCGAGGGTTGGCGTTAGACTGTCGACTCCGCCTGCCTGCCAGTTCTTCGTCTCCCGCCGTCGAGGTCGCCTCGTGGGAAGCTTGAAGAAGATTGTAGGCCTGATTGCATCCTTTTCCTTCGGCATTAAGTCCGTTGGTTTCCTGCCAGTTCTGTTTTCTGCCTCCACTCGACGTCGCCCGGTAAGATCTTTCCTTATTTTTTGAATTTTGCGACGTCTACTCTGTTTTGGTGTTTTTTCCCGTAGGTCATGTCTAGGTCGGAGGGCAACAAGTCTCAGCGGGTCCAGTCCCCCATGCGGCGGTGCCCATGCGGCCGAAAATTCTCCATCACCGACCAGCAACCGGTGGTCTTGCGTGTCTTGGCGCACTTCCACGACATGGACACATCTGGCGCCTGCTTCTCCATGGACCGCCAGGTCCTCGGAATGCTAGCGTTGAAAGTGGGCGAGCTCCGCCCGACTTTGGAGTAGGGTTACGCTTCTTTGTCGGGCCAAGCAGCGCGCTCTTAGCCTTTCCTCCAGGTCTCCTCCGGTTCTATATGGACCGAGGAGGAGGAACCCAACTGCCTTAGCCTAGCCATTCTGACTCCTTCAGCGGTGCAGGAGGCCTGCCCGCTCCCTCCGGGGAGGCGGGCGGGGCGCCGCCATGTGTCCGCCTCGGGGTGAAGGCTCCCCCGGTGTCATTCCCACAGCTCGGAAGGCCCAGGTTGGCACCATCCTCGATGCCGTTGGAGCCTTCAGCGCCGTTCGCGGCACTGTGGGCCCTGGCGAGGCTGTCGTTGGTGCCGACTTGTCGCTCGGCGCCGTGGGCTCGGTCGACGCTGATCGCAGCACCGACGCTGTTCACGGTGCTGTGAGACCCACTCCAACGTTGTCCTTTGCCATGTCTCACCTCGGCACCGAGGTTGAGCACGGCGCCGTGGGGCCTTCGACTTCATCTACCGGTGCCGTCTGCGGGCGCCATCCGCCTTTCGGTGCGCTCGTGGCGCTGAGGGCAGACGAGCGCCGTGTTAGGCGCAGGTCCTATGAGGGCCGTCGGCAGCACTGCCCGCGGTCCTCGGCGCCCGGCTTGCAGTGCAGGGGAACGGGGCGGTGTCACGTCGGCACCGAGGTGCCGCCAGAGCTGTCGTCGGCCGTCCCTGTCCTTGGTGCCACCCCCGGTGCTGGTGGATTGGATGGTGCCGCGACTGGTCCTGGCATTGGACCTCTGGCTCGGGCTGGGGCCGTGCCTTCTTCGGATCCCGCTCGCGGGGTTGTGGGGGGCACTGGCGCCGACTCTGGCACAACGGTGGCTTCCGGGTCCGGTGGTAGGGATAGTTCTGCCTGCCCTCCTTCGGTTTAGCTCAGAGCCTCGGACTCTACCTCTTCGGAGTCGGACGTGCAGTCACACCCCTCGGGGTTGGCTGCGGATGTGGGCAGCACGGTGGTCTCATCGACGAGTCAGAGCCAGTCCCCTCCTGAGGATAGGTCGGTGGCCCCCGAGACTAGGGTCAGTGGTGCTGACCAGCGGGCAGTGGTGCATGCCACCATGGCTCTGCAGCCTGGTTTTGGGGGGTTTCATTGATCCCTCGGTTGTGGTACCCCTTCCGGTGGTGTGTCTTGATCGCCCGACTTTGGGGCCCATCGAGGCACCTGCGGGGGGGAGGGTACTGCTTCCTGGGTTTCCCCTTCAGGGGCTGCTCAGAGATGCCAGCTACCTAGACTGGCCCTCTCGAGGAGGAGGACTCTTTCGGACTCTGAGGGGTCGAGGGGTGTGGGATCGGCGTGTTGGCCTTTTTCTGGGGTCCACTCGGGCCCTGGGAGGAGCCGTAGTGCAGATTTCCACTCTTTTCCCCTCAGTTTCTTTGAAGGAGTCCTGTTCTTTTGAGGTAGGGGACCATCCTTCTGGACTTTTATGGCCCTGGTCGCCTCACTGGGGGATTCTTCCGGGCGCAGCCAAGGCAGTACTAATGTGGTTGTGCAGCTGTCGGCTGTGGGGTCTTCTGGGGCACCTTCTTCCACGGATGCCCACGGTCCGCTCCCTAGCGGAGGTCAGCTGACATCTCTTCTTGGCTCTGCCCCCATCCCTCTGCCACATTCTCCTGCGCTTCCAGGCATCCTCGGTCCTAGCGGCCCTCTCACCTTGGAGCACTTCAGAGCGGTGGCTGCCTGGTTCCCTGCTTACGTTAGGGCAATGGACAGCCGGGTTTTTCAACCTTCCCCCGTGCAGTCACCCTCTGAGCACATGGTGACCTCCAGCTCCTCATCCTCCTCTTCAGGGGGAGAGGAACCTTCTGTCCACATCTCTCCGGCTGCTAATCTCTCGGATTATCAGCGTTTCCTCGTGAGGATGTTGGATGATTTGCACCTTTCACCCTCCACTATCAGCAATCCTGAGCACGCGGTGCACGCCTTTCTAGGCGATTTTGGCGAGGCCACCCTTGTGGTGCCGCCCTGGCTGGCTCCCTTTCGGGAGGCGTCGTTGTGCTTCTGGCAGAGGCCCTTCTCTGGAGTTCCTGCCCCAAGGGATCTCAGCCAGAGGTATTACTACCCAGGTCTCAGGTTCCATGCCTCATCCACAATCGGGTTTGGCCTTGGATACTCCTGATGGGCTTCGCGCCCTTCGCCGTGACCGGCCCGCAGATCAAGACTCCTCAGATTTTGATTTCTGGGGGAGGAGGACCTTCTACTCGGCACGGTTACTCCTCTCTATTTCTGCTCATCAGGCCCACTCTGCAGCCTAAAACAGGTTCTTGTGGTCCAGACTAGGTCAGCTCCTAGCCTCATTGCCTGACTCGAAGCAAACCAGACAAGCCATCGTGCACTCTGCACGTGGCCTGGAGCTAGCAAGGCACCAAGCGAGGGCATCTTGTGACGCCAGCGAGGTAGCTACCAGGTTCGTAGGGACAGCGATCTGCACTAGGCGATCATGGCATGGCTACATCTTTCCCAGTTGTCACCATTGGCCCGGCGTAGGGTGATTGGCTCCGCCCACCAGGGAACCTACCTTTTCTCCCGTAGAGTGAGACGGCGCTTGTCGGGGCACCTTCCCCCTCCGGAGAACTCCGTCTCTCTGCCCACTCGGGGCCTCTCCAGGCCCTGAAGGTTCCCCTTAGTGTGCCACCCACTGAGGGCTAGGGACTGTCCCTTAGGGTGTAAGGAAACAACCCCCTTCGGGGGGGGCTTGGTACTCACCCATCTGTGATGAACGGTGAAGATTGACACAGATAAGATATGAAAATTACGTACCTACCGTAATTATGATCTTTCTGTGTATCTTCACCATTCATCACAACCCCACCCACCATCCCCCTGCAGCCTGTCTCTGGGTCCCCCTCCCTCTCTGTGACCCCCCCTCCTCCTTAGGAGTGGGGAAATGTGGGACACACAGGGGGTATTTTCCAAGGAGAGTGGGCAGCTCGAGCGGCACTCCTTCTTTGCTACTTTGTCTCCACCCCTGTGGGGTGGGAGTTGGTAGTTGTCGTCCTCCTGGTTTCCATCCAACTATTTCTCCTAAAAAAAAAAAAAAAAGAAAAACCCTTTTTTTCACCAAACATCTTTTCTTGAGAGAGTACTGAATCCCTGTACCCTGTCCTTTTTCCAGAATAGCCGACTCTGCTTTCTGGAGTATTTGCCAGTTATTCTGTGCCTTGAATTCTGATAGACAGCTTTGCTACTCCTTGTAGTTCCTATACAATCTGGTGACGGACAACGGTCTCGGATATCTTAATACCTCTCCCTCTCTCCTAAATTCTTTCCCCTCCCTACCCTTCCCTTCTTCCGCTTCCTGAGATTTGGGCCCCTGCCAATCCCCTTAGTCTAACCTCCTCTTTGCTGTCCTCTCAGTCATTATTTATCCTTTTAGTTCAGACATCTTTTCCTTTTTCTGTCCCTTGGACTCTCTTGTCCCACCCTCCATCCCTTCCTCTTACCTCTCCGGCGACTCAGAACTGGCAGGCAGGCAGAGTCGACACAACTAACGGCCAACCCTCGGCGCCACGCGATCGTCGGCCTCGGGCGGCGGATGTCGGCTCCGCCTACTTTAAAAAAATAAATAAAAGCTCCTGCGGGGTCCTGACCTCCGGGCAGATAACCCCATCTGTGATGAATGGTGAAGATACACAGAAAGATCATAATTACGGTAGGTACGTAATTTTCATATCTGCATTTTTGTAAGTAGTGGACTGAAATTTTTGTGCGCCTCAGAGGCCACGACTTTTCTTGCTATTTGGCTGTCTCATCTTGCTGACTAGGTGAACAGAGGATGTTATTTATTTTATTTATTTATTTCAATTCTAGGATTACAGTTTACCTTTGAGCCCAGGGTTCTTTTACAAAGGTTCCATGTCAAGACATAGGTATCACATGACAATAGACAAAATTGTTACACAAATAAGGGTAAAGGATATCAAATTAATTTCGAACAGACAGGAGAGGGTAAAGTGGAAAGGAAGAGGACAATGGGGGGGTGGTAGAAAGAAATGGGAGGGGCAAGGGGGAGGTAAGAAAATGAGAAGAAAGGAGAGGTGGGGGGGTAGGTAAGGATAAGGAGGGGGGGTGGAATGGAACTGCCAGGAAGGTGGCATTGTTAGGTGCTGCAGAGCGTGTGGGGCAGAGGCCAAACTAGAGCAAGTGCGTTATGTAAGGAGCTAGATATAGGAAAGAGTGGTAGCGGAGCGGAGTTGCATAGACATTATCCATGACAGTCGCAGATGCTGGAAGCGACCAGGGTGTTTTAGAGCCTGGATTTGAAGGCCCCTAGCCCAGTGGTAATGATAGTATCATTGGCAAGACCATTAAACCAAGTGGGTGCCCTGTAGGCGAATGAACACTGGCCAATGGCTGTGCGGCAGTGAGGGATATGGAAAAGTTGTGGCTTTGATCCCCTGGTAATTCTGGAGCTGGTTTTCTTTTGAAGGAGTGAACAGACCCCGGGAGGGGCAGTTCCCAACTGTATTTTCTTAGCAACCATGCAGGTTTGGTACTGAATTCTGTTATCAAGTTGAAGCCAGTTAGGTTGTGAGTAGAGGTCACAGGTGTGTGTGAGCTGTTCGGCCCAAGTGATGAGTCGACAGGTCTTGTTTAGGGTGGTAGTAATCCTTCTGAGTGCAGTGGTAGTGGCAGTGCCATAGATGACAAGACCATAGTCAATCTGGGAGATGATGGAGCTTTGAACTGCAGCAAAGAGGGCCTCTTTAGTCAGGTGCCGATGAAGCCGGTAGAGTAAGCCCAGTCTAGTATTCACAGTTTTAGCGACATTGGTTATATGGGTTTCAAAGGACAGGTGGATAGGTGATTAATTTACCCTCACACAAAAGCAGGTTGCTGGGGAACTTTCAGAATGTTTCAAGGCCACCCATCATAGTATAAATGGGAGTCAGCAGTATGGATTAGCTACACCCTTCTAACTGTAAAAGAAGTACAGTATAGTATATGATATCCTGCTGTTGTTTCAGAATGCCCACCCCTGAATCTCACAAATTAAAACTTGCTCCTTTAAGCTTCCTGTGGGAAAATAATTTACGTGAATGAAGTATACTACTAATTCCCATTAGAAACATTTGTTCTATAAATGGAAAATATATTGTTTGTTGCTCTGTCTGTTGTACCTCCTCCAGTGCTACCAGGCACATCATCCTTCAGGTTCTCTAGGTGGGTCCGGTAGCCTTCTGAATTCACTGTGGGTTGGCTGATGCCTGCTACTAACAACCCAGGGCATCCTTAATTCCAGTTCTAGATCAGTCCTTTAGCACCCTTCCCCCCACAGTGGGGTTGGTGAAAGTGGCATTTTGACCAAGGATCAAGGCTGAGAGACCAGACATAGTGCCGTGGAGGGTTTGGTGGCATGGCGAGCCACGCATAGAAGCTGTTATCAAGGTGCAGCTATGACAAGTGTTTTTTGCCTCCCCATCCACCTGCCACATGGGTACTTTTGCGCTGTTGCTAGCCTGAGGATGGAGTTCCTGAATGGTCACCCACTGCATCTATGGCACCTCCACCATGCCATCACCAGGTGCCAGTATCAGAGTGGAGCATGATCCATCCTCCCCCACTCGGGCATTTTTTGCCATCTCCACCAGCCTTTACTTATGATGTCCTGGGCATGGAGTATGAACTGAGGTCATCAGCATGCAACAGCAGTCCCTATCACTCTAGGCCATGCAGTCTGCAAAATAACACACTAACATACTAGAACGCCAGCAGAGTAGGCCTATTGGTCTATCAAGTCTCCTTGTGCTTCAGCACCCTGATTGGGGACCGTAGCCCTCTATCTGTCTCCTTCCACTGTTACTCCATCCCCCAGTCCTGCCCTCCCCCCCGGGCAAACCAGCCTTAGCTTCACCCCTTGCCTATACCTGTCCCACCCTCTTTTGAATCCCTCCACCGTAGCTGCCTGTACCAGCTCCCTGGGCAACACATTCCACAGTTCCACCACTCTCTCAGTGAAGTACCTCCTCCCCCATCCTACCACCCTCAATCTTCCAGCTGTGTCCTCTGGTGATTCCACCCTCCTTTAGTCGAAAGATCCTATCTCGGCTTACCTTATTTACTCCCCTGAGGTACTTGAAGACCTCAGTCATGTGCCCCCGGTCCCACCTCTCCTCCAGCGAGAACAGGTTGAGCTCCTCTAGTCCCCATAGAACCTCTTAACAAATTTATGAAACATTTCTACAGTGATTTCAACTGATGTTTGTAAATAGTTTACATAATGTAAATTGTATTTGTAAAGATAAGAACAGCTATTACTTTACATGTAATCTGATTTGTAGAGATAATTTTTAAAGGGACACCATCAACCCCATTTGGCCTCACAGTGTCCCTAGTTTAAAAAAAAAAAAACATTTTATGATTGTTCTCATTCTGTAGAGACTGTTGATGCAACTAGTTGTTTGATTCAGACTCATTTTTCCTTTTAAAGAGTAAAAAACTGAGTGTCAACCACACTGGTGTTACCACACCAAAACATGTTAGTTTACATTTCTTAACCAACTATAGCTGCATTTTCCCTGGACTCAGGAACTCCCCCAACACTTATCTAGCTACTCATTATGCAGTGGAAGTAGATGAGACTGTTGTATCACGAGAGGCTCTACTGTTTGAGGGTGTTTCTAATGTTCAGGAAGTATGCAGTAAGCTTAGGTAAACACTTTGGAGCAAAACAGGGCTGTGTATAACCATACATTACCATGCATTTCAGTTCTAATAAGCAAGGAGGCAGATTAAACAACTGGCAACATCGGTGCATTTTAGAGAAGGTAAACAGTCAAAATGTGGGGTTTTATCTAGAAACAAATGATGCAAAAAAAGGTTGACAGTTTCCCTTTAAAACTGTAGTTTCTATGTTAACCTTGAATAAATAGTTTTAGAAAAAGAACACCTTCTATGCATTAGGTGCTGTTTCTGTACTGTGTGACCTCATAACCGTAGAAAAAAAAAAAAACAGACCAACATGGCATAAACAACTCTTCAAAGCTTCCTGCTGTACCCCCGCCCCTGGAAGCTTCTGCAAACATATTGTAGTTTTTTTCAGTATGGTACCTTGGTTTTAAAAAAAAATTTAAAATAGATAAATATGTGTATCATTATACATGCTGCTATAACTAACGCATTGTATCTGGGGGAGTTCTTACTGCTGTTCTTTTTTATTCTTTCACACAGGTTGAAGATTGTGAAAATATCTTTTAAATGTAAACAGTTTTTTATCCAGCTTAGAAGAGAATTGGTAAGTTTTCTCCTTGAAATTATTCCATGTACATTTCTTAGCGTAAAACTGGGTAACCTCTGAACCTTACAGGTCTCAATAAATGGTAACAGACTGCTAGACTATGTTTTATTGTAACTGCCAGTTTATCTTATTCCATGATGACATTTTTTTATTGGGTGGGGGGTTGTGAATTGAACACTCAGCCCACCTCCCATCCCCCCTATTCATATCATGGGGGCCACTGCAGTTGCAACCTGCTCTTCGGTCAGGAGAGCATGATGTCAGTACCACTGAGTGATTGACCAGCAGGGGAGCATAGACGCCAAGCAGCTTGTGCCCTCCATCCCTGTGAGCTGAGCTCCCCACCTTCCACACTGCACCCAGCTCCTGGGGTAAGAAACCACCATTGCTGCCATTTTATGTATTGAAATATTTTATTTAGTTTTGGAAGCAGAAGAAAGGAATAAAATTTGGAAGTAATTGTGGACAGGCAAACTTGGTGCTGCAGTCAAGAGAGTAAATGCAGTTTGGGGATATATGGGGTTAAGGAGCATGTTACAGTAGGCAGTTCTCTCCTGTAGAGGACTGTGGTTCTGTCATGTCTGGAATGCAGCATCCAGTTCTAGGGATGTGGATATCGTGTACTGTCTATTCTTGGGCAGTCTTCCTTTCCCTTTAATTTTAGCCAGAACATCTTAGAGTTAAGCTCCTCCCATTCACACAAGTGATATCCTGTTTGGCTCCGCTCCATGATGTCAGATCTTTCTTTCCACTGGAAGAGTAAGATATCCTCCTTCTCAGCTCCCTGCACGCAGTGTAGGCCAATTTTTCCATTTCATCTTCAGGCAGTTACTTCACGCTGTTCAGCATTTATTTTCTCCACTATGAAGTGCGATGAACCCAAGATTGAATCAAGTTTCAAATGGTGCATCGCATGTAACCAAAAAATGTTGCATATTGACCTGCACACCTTGTGCATTTATTGCCTTGGGGCAGAGTGCAACCCTCAGGCCTGTGGGCTGTGTAAGTCTTTGCTTCCTTCCTCTCTTGAGGACCGGTATGCTCAACTCCTCCTATGCCATCCAGACGAACGGGATCCTCTGGTCCGGACCAAGGATGCCCTCAAAGCTGTTTTGGCAGTGGTGGGTTCAGCCTCCCAGTTTGCTGTGCTTAAAGATGCGGGGGCCCAGGCCACAGCGGTCTCGTTCTTGGTTCCCGTGTTACTCCCACTGTGCACCATTGTTGGGGCTTCGTTTGTGGGATTATTCCAGGGACACGTGCCAGTCTCTGCGGATCCTCAGGGAGGGCCCTTCCCGGGCGGCGGGGGGGACAAGTCCAAGAAATCTGAACAGACCTGCTGTAGGTTGTAGGACAGGGAATGGGCACGCTCCTCCTGCATCTGCTTCAGTTGCTCAACGGCTGTCAAGCTCTTGACTTTGGCCAAACCTCATAGGGTACAGGAGCAGGCTGCTAGCCCCATGGTGTCCCTGCCAGGCTTGTTGGCTGAGATATGGGCTGACCAGCCAGTTGAGATCTTTCTCAACCGAGTCAACCTGTTGTCAGAAGAGGTTAAGGATGAGTCGCTCTCTAGGACTCCGGTCTTTTTGGGCCCTCTCTCAAGAGGGTGTGGAAAAGCCAGCTGACCATGCTGTCTCCTCACAGTAGAGTAACTTTTTGGGGGTTCTGTGGCAGGACCCAGCTCGTGTCAAGTACACAGCCTCTCCTCCTGCATCTCCTTGCCAATGACATGTTCATCCTCGCTTGAGGTCCAGGTTGAGGACCCGGTCACAGTCAAGATTGTGGTTTCGGGAATCTGGGTATTCCCCCACTTGGCCTTCCAAAAGAAAGCACCATCAACGCTCCTCGTCCTTGGATGACAAAAGGCTCCATCGCAAGTTGCGCTGGCGCTGCGAGGAGCTTATGTGGCAGTAATGGGTCCTTGGCTAAGTAGGCCTTTCCTTCAGACCCCGGCACTCCCCTGGTCCCTGTCAATATGGCCTGCTCCGGTCCTGCCCCATCTGGTCAAGCCTACTCTGTCTTCCTCGTGGATTCTGGTGGAGCTTCCACCTAAGCAGCCCTTTCATCAGCTGCTCGCCCTGCTGCCGGTCTCCTCAGCTGGTTGTCTGTTCGGATGATCCACTCAGATGAGTCCAGGGTGGTCTACGGGGAGAGAGGGCCGAAAGCGGCATTTGAGAAGTCGTCTGACTCTGAGGGGTCCTCCATACACTCCTCTAGGACTCTGGGCTTCGATCACAAGTCGACTGAAGAGCTCACAACCAACCACGGTCCAGTCTCCTTCAGGACTTTGCTCCATCTCATCTCTGAGTCTATGGGGATTCCTCTGCAGCCAGTTCAGAAGTAGGCCAAATACCCCCTTATGGAAATCCGTGACTGGGATGATTCCCCAGTGGTTGCTTCCTGATAGCAGACGCCATTCTGGATCCCACTTTGGAGCTTTGGCAGCATCCAGCTTCTTGTCTGGTGCCATCCACCCATATGGTCTGCAAGTACGCAATCCCGACTGGGTTTCTTCTTGGGTTCTTAGATCACCCCTCAGCCAAGGGGTTGGTGGCAAATTCTGTCTTTCCTAGGATGGGTAATGTCGGGGATATAGACAAGCCTCCTGACAAGGAATTCAGGAAGCTGGATCATGCAGTGAAGAAGGTTTATGCTGCATCCTCCATAGGTTTCCGACAGGTGAGCTCTACTGTGATGATGGCTGGCTTTGATCATGCCATTATTAGGGTTCTTGACCATGTCCTTCTCCACCTTTCTGCGGACTTACAGTCGGCAGTCAGTGATCCAAGACCAGGGTCATGCTCTTGCCAAGCACCAGCTTCCGATGACCTTGGACATAGGTGACTCCTACACCAGTTCAGTGGCAGTGGCAGTTGCTATGCACCATAGAGCCTGCAGAGGATTTCTACCTTTACAGCGGACACCAAGCACAAACTAGTGGATGTTCTCTTCTTGTGTACCGATCTGTTTAGGCCCGAGGTGGATGGACACCTCACTACAATTGAGAAGCCCAGTGCCACCGTGGATTCAGTCACGTCCTCACAGAAGGACCTCAAGGGACAGAAGCTGAAGAAAACGCCTTTACAGTTTCAGCCATTTCTACCCCAGCAGCCCAAACCACAGCAGCCCCAGTTGGGGCAATTTCAGGGCTGGTGACCCAAGTCTTAAGTCTGCCAACCTGGGCTCCAAGGAACCCAGAGGCAGGGGTGGCAGTGCCCCTCCAAAGGCAAGCGTGGGGGCCTCCTCTGAGGCTGCTCAGTGATGAGTTGGGGGGTGTCTGCCTCCCACCTGTCATGTCTGTGCCTCAGTTTCCCGTGGGGGTTGTGCGTCACCATTTCTGGCACACCTGTTCTGCCATCACTACGGACAAATGGGTGTTAGACGTGGTGGGTCAAGGATTTCCTCTCGAATTTGAGGCTTTCTTGTCCTACCAAGCCCATGCCTCATGGGATTCCATGGTGTCTCAGGACATGCTGTTCACCTTCAGGGGAGGACATCACTCAGCTTCTAGAGAATGTAGCTGTAGCGCATGTTCTGGATGCCACCGCTGGCTGGGTATTTTCTGGTCCCCAAATGGATGGGGGATTTGCGCCCCATACTGGGTTTCCATGATCTGAACCAGGTCCTGTGGAGGCACAAGTTCAGGATGGCCACTCTCATCCAGATAAACCCATCTCTGGAGCAGGGCCTGTGGTTCTGTTCCCTGGACTTCCGGAACACTTTCTTTCACATCCCAGTCCATCCCACTGGCAGTACCTTCGGTTCTGCGCAGATGGGGTGCTTTACGAGTTCCGAGTCATGCCTTTTGGCCTCTCCTCGGCCACCACGGTTTTCACCAAGTTCATTGCAGTGGTGGCAGCATTCCTGCAGCATGGAGGGGTTCGAGTGTATCTGTACCTGGATGACTGGCTGATTGTCAGTTCATCCCAGGAGGCAGTGGAGCGTTCCAGGGACCTGGCCCTCCAGACTTGCTTGGTCCTGGGTCTTTTCATTGACCTGGCTAAGTCAGAATTCAGTCCCTTGCTCTTCATTAGGGCAGAGCACAACTCCACCGGGCCATGGCCTGACTTCCAGCAGACCAGGCATTGGATCTTGCCTCCTTTGCCCTATCATTTCAGTTTGGGTGCTCGCGCCCTGCCCCAGGACTTCCTGCAGCTGCTGGGGTACATGGAATCCTGCACCAGTGTGGTCTGGTTGGCCTACTGGCTGATGTGCCCCCTACAGTGGGAGCTGGCCCACCAGTGGTGTCAGCGCCAAGGTTACCTGGACTAGCCAGTCATGGTGACAAGCCAATGTGGGATGCCAGCCAGTGGTGGCTTATCCTAGAACACCTGGAGGAAGGAATCCTGTTCATCTGCCCAGAGCTGATGGGCACTCTGATGACAAGTATGTCTCTGGTGGGATGGAGAGTACTCTTGGGGATCACAGTGACCATGGGCTCTGGACTCCCAAGGAATCCCAGTATCACATCAACCTGTTGGAGCTCCGTGCAGTGCGTCTTGCTCTGACAACATTCACTCCATCTGTCCAGGCTTAGGTTGTGCATGTCCAGACGGACAACACCACGACCATGTACTAGTCGTTTTGGTAACTGGGTAAGGCCCACTAGGCACAAGTACCTGTTTTCAGGGGCGACCTGGCAGCATTGGGTGGTTAAGTGACTTGCTCAGAGTCACATAGTATGCAAGTGGAGGTTGTAAGAATCAAACTCGGGTCTGGTCTGCTGGATGTACCAAGATTGTTCACACCTTGTTACTCTAACCTCTAGGCTATACTGCCAGCACTACTTCAACAGGCAGGGCAGAAAGCATTCCCTCCGGTTGTGTCAGGAAACCCTCCACACCTGGATCCTCGTGCACTGTTTGGGTGCCGATCTCGTGGTGATTCACGTAGCCAGAGCCTCCAGCCAGCTGGTGGATGCTGTCAGCCGTGTGGGCGAGACATCTCGCATGTGGTCCCTTCATCAGGAGGTGGTGGACCCCCCCCTTCTTCAACTAGGACAGTCCCCTGGTCAGCCTGCTCACCTCCTGGGAGAATGCCAAGCTGAGGCTGTTCTGTGCCCACCCTCCACAGTGCGGGACACTGATGGGGGATGCCTTCATGAGACTCTGGATCCCAGGCCTCTTTTTACCTTTTCCCTCCTTTTGCCGTGATCCACAGAGTGTTTGCCAAGGTGCAGAGGAACAAGGCACGGGTGATCCTGGTAACCCCAGACTGGCCATGCCAGTTTTGGTACCGAGATCTAATAGCTTGGCAGAAGACACCAGGAGAAAGGACTGCTGTGTGACTGAACTGCTCTGCTGGGACTAAAGTAGAAGAACTTTTGTATTTGACTTTTAATTTAGGGTAAAAAAACTAACATACAAAAAAAAAGTGTGTGTTTGGGTTAACTGAACTGAATGGGTATCTGAAGAGTTATCTAGGTGTAAATCTCAGGTGACTGAAAGGACTTAACTGCTGTGAGGTTTAAATTACTTGTAGAAAGATCTGGTAAGTAGGGGGAGTGGCTTAGCTAGAAGGAAGCTACATTTAAAGACTGCCTTAGAAAGTTTCTGCTAATAGCTTGGCAGAAGACACCAGGAGAAAGGACTGCTGTGTGACTGAACTTCTCTGCTGGGACTATATTGCACTCCTTCTGTCCCCTCCACCTCCCCACCCAAAGCTAGTTCTATTTTTATAGGCACAGAATTTGACTGACAACAGGAACTTCCTGTTTAGGGCAGGAAGTGAGTGATCACAGAACCACCAGGACCCACCATCCTAGAAGGCAAGAGTAGCTCTCCGGCCCCCTCTAGCTGCTGGAGGTCTGCCTCTGAGCAAGTAAGTGGTCTACTGTGAAATATAGGATATTCTTGTCTCAGAACAGGACAATCAGGAGCTTAAAGGGCACACAGGCAGAAAGTAAGGAGAGAGAGAAAAAAACAGAGGAAAGAGTAAGGATTGCAAACAGTTAAGGGGCCAGAAATAAGACATGATTGGAGTGGTGCAGTGCAGTGGCTGTGGAGCAGCAGTCTTCCGGAGATGTTCTGGAGGATCGGTGTTGTCCCATCTGCAGGCACCTCTCTGGGCTGAGGAGCAGGTTGCTCATCTCCAGGCTGAGTTGGCCAGGATTTGTGGGACCTCCTCTTCCATCCAGGGACCACCAGTGCCACTGCCGTTGCCTCAGAGGTTGCCAAGAAGAGAGCGGTTGGACCACAGTGGGCTCAGGGAGGGTGAGGGTGGTGGAACAGAGGCGCATCCTCCCATTGTACCTCTCACAATTCCCTTGCCATTCTGGCAAAGTGTGGTTCCTCTATGGAGGCACCCACAGTGGAGACCAAGGAGGATGCTGGAACCTCCACAAAGGAGACCCACAGGAGGGTGGCAGGGGACCCTGCAGGGGAAGGAAACAACTCCTGGTGGGGACTCCATTATTAGGAAGGTAGAACTGAGGGAGGAAGGGAGAGAGGTAGGTGTCTGCCTGGCACCATGGCTTGCAGGGACAGAGCGAATCTTCAGGATTGCCGAGCAGCTGCACAGGGAGGGAGCTGGATGTCATTGTCCACCTAGGGACAAATGACCTGCTAAGAAGGGATTAGAGAAGTGCAGGAAGAGTTTGTGGAATTGGGAGGGGCCTTAGTCTGTGCATGCGGTAACCTTCTCGGAGGTGCTACCCATCTATGGCATAGGAGAGGCTAGGGTGTTCCGCACCATGGGATTCAATCAGTGGTTGAAAAACTGGTGTGGAGCTCAGGGATTTGGCTTCATTGGGGACTGGGGGTCCACCTGGAGTGATGCAAGCCTATACTGGCATGATGGGCTGCGTCTGTCCGGGAGGGGAACCAGGATCCTAGGTGATAGGTTTAAATGCTTCATTGGCAAGCTTTTAAACTAGCCAAGGGGGGAGGCACTGGAAAGGAGCAGGAAAATCCTAGCCCCAAATAATCACGGCAGTAAGTGCGTAACACCAACATAGTGTCATTCAGAGAGAAGGGCAGGGTAAATGAAGAAAGTGACAAAGGCAAGAAGGACAGGGATGGGGCAAAGGGAGTAAGGCCATCAGGAAATGGAGGGTAATGAGTACCAATGCCCGTAGTCTGGGCAACAAGCTCCCTGAGCTGATGGCCTTAATGGAAGAGGATGCCTGGATATCGTAGCAGTCACAGAAACATGGTACAGAGAACCATGACTGGGATGTTAACATACCAGTAATAACCTACAGGAGAGACAGGCAGGGAGAAGAGGGGAGGAGTAGCCTCTATGGAAAGGAAGGATAAAAGCAACTGAACAAAAGAGTAAACAGGAGGAGAGGAGGCACTGTGGGTCACCTTGGAGACTGGAAAGGGCACCACAATCCGCACAGGGGTTGTGTACAGACCCCCATGTCAGGGGAAGGAATGGACAAGGATATGATAGAAGGCATTCTTAGAATGGCAGAGAAAGGGGAGATACTGTTGATGGGAGACCTGAATTTGCCAGATGTTAACTGGAGCACATTTGCTGCAGCCACATCCAAGAGCAGGGCCATTCTTGATGCCCTACAGGTGGCAGGCATTAGACAGCTAGTTTTGGAACCCACTCGTGAGGGAGCAATCTTAGACCTCGTACTCTCAAACGGGGGCAGTGAGAGGATCTCAGATCTAGAAGTGGGTTGCCATCTGGGGACAAGTGACAATCAGTGTGGTTCACGTTAAACTCAGCTACAGAGTCAAGCCATACAAAAGTGAGGGTACTGGACTTTAGGAGGCTGACTTTGACAAGATGGAGAGTGCCTCAGAAAGCACTAGCAAACAGGCTAGAAGGAGGTGTGGAGCAACAATGGGGAATTATCAAAACTGCCATCACAGAGGCAACAAGCCTTGTGTGAAGCAAATGAACAAATCAAAGCGAAAGAAAAAGCCACTATGGTTCTCAAAAGGGTGGCTGTGAAAGTCAGGAAGAAAAGATAGCATTCCGGAAGTATAAGGAAACACAGAAGGAGCAGGACAGAGAACTGTACCAGTTAAGGCAGAAGGAAGCAGGAGAAGTCAGAATAGCAAGGCCCAAACTGAGGAAAGATAGCCAACTCAGTTAAGAGGATAAAACCTTTTTATAGGTACGTCAGCGACGTAGAAAGACAAAGGGAGGATAGTGAGGCTGAATAGAATGAACAGTGGGTGGGCAGAGGGGATAGTGAAAAAGCAGGAATACTAGCGAATATTTCTGCTCAGTATTCACAAAGAGGAGGAAGTGCTAATCCAATTAGAAGCACTTTTGATGAGGGTCGATCCCA
The DNA here is from genome assembly GCA_016271365.2 of Neoceratodus forsteri. NCBI lineage: Eukaryota > Metazoa > Chordata > Ceratodontiformes > Ceratodontidae > Neoceratodus > Neoceratodus forsteri. Next base: position 198,520,978 of record CM028132.1, on the reverse strand, counting down.
GTCCTTTCACAGAAGAAAGGGTTCTGCAAGAACTCCTAAAACTGAAGGTGGACAAAGCAATGGGTCCTGATGGAATTCACCCAGAATTCTAAAAGAATTAAGGAGGAACTAGTGAAACCACTGGCTACTCTTTTTAATAAATCATGGGAGGATGGTGTGGTACCCGAGGACTGGAGGAAGGCGGATGTGATTCCCCTTCACAAAGTGGGTCCAAGACAGAGCAGGAAACTACAGACCTGTCAGTCTGACCTCTGTGGTAGGGAAAGTGATGGAGTCACTTCTGAAGGAAAGAATAATTCGAGTACCTCGAGGCAGTGGGCACAGGACCCAAGGCAGCATGGGTTCTGGCCGGAAGGTCATGTCAGGCAGATCTAATTGATTTCTTTGACTGGGTGACCAAAGTAGTAGACCAGGGAGGGCTGTGGACATGGCCTACCTAACTTTAACAAAGGCATTTGACACAGTCCCACACAAAAGATTAATAATTAAATTAACCAGCACCTAGAGTGGGACCAGGGGTGGTAGCCAGGTAAAACATTGGCTGGACAACAGGACACAGAAGGTAATTGTAAATGGAGTCCATTCTGAAGAAAGGGGTTACTAGTGGGCTACAAGAGGGTTCAGTATTGGGTCCAGTCTTTTAATGTCTTCATCAGTGACATTGCAGAGGGACTGGAAGGAAAAGTATGCCTTTTGCAGATGACACAAAAATCTGCAACAGGGTTGATGCACTAGGAGGCATGGAAAGGATGAAAAGGGACTTGGCAAGGTTGGAGGAATGGTCAGAAGTATGGCAGCTACGATTCAATGCAAAGAAGTGTAAAATAGTGCACCTGGGGAACAAGAACCCAGGGGAAGAATACACAATGGGTGGGGAGGTAGTAACAACAACAAAAAAGGAAAGGGACCTGGGGGTAATCATATCAGATGACCTTAAGGTTAGCAAGCAATGTGAGAAGGCAGTAGGGAGGGCTGGGGGTATACTGGGATGTATAGGGAGAGGCATCAGCAGCAGAAAACAGGAAGTTGTTATCCCTCTGTACAGACAGTTGGTGAGACCCCATCTGGAGTACTGTGTCCAGTTCTGGAGACCCCATCTCCGCAAGGACATAGACAGGATAGAGGCAGTCCAGAGGTGGGCAACTAAAATGGTGCAGGGTCTGCAAGAGAAGCCGTATGAGGAGAGACTAAAGGAGCTTAATATGTATACCCTTGAGGAAAGAAGGGAGAGGGGGACATGGTAGAAACTTTTAAGTACCTCAGTGGAATCAACAAAGTCCAAGAGGGTAGCATTTTTCAGAAAAGAGACTTGCAAAACAAGGGACACAATTTAAAGATAGGAGGGCGGTTCAGGGGCAATGAGGAAGTATTATTTCACAGAGAGGGTAGTGGATGCATGGAACAGCCTTCCTGAGGAGGATGTGGGGTCTAAAACTGTGGAGAATTCAAGAATGCATGGGACAGACATAAGGCAATTCTTGTGGGGGGTAGGAAGAAATAGGCTGTTGGTTAACTAGGATCTGCGGCCTATCCTGTAGGTAGGGAAATGGGCAGACTAGATGGGCCTAGCGGTCCTTATCTGCCATCAAAGTCTATGTTTCTATGTTTCTATCTCCTCAGCCTCAGCAGCAGGCCTCCGTGGCACTTGCCTCTAATCCTGAATCTGCTCTCTTGTCACAAGGGGAAGTTCTTCCATGCAGACCTTCAGTCCTTGCACCTGACAACTTGGTTCTTGAGCAGCTAGAGTTCCAGTCTTTGGGTCTCTCCAACGAGGCTCTCCATGTTGTGGAAGTCCCCTGGAAAGAGTCGACCCACCAGTGCTATGCCTTCAGCTGGAAGTGTTTTTCCATTTCGTGCCAGGGCAGGGAGCTAGACCTCTTGTCCTGCCCCTTGGATAGCATTCTGGACTACCTGTGGTCCTTCTCCTAGTTGGGATTGAGGTTGATGACCCTCATGGTGCACCTGCCAGCCATCTCTGCATACCGGGTGCAGGCTGATATGCTGACAGTGGTGCAGGAGAATGTGATCGGGTGCTTCATTAAAGGCCTTGACCACCTGTCCCCACTAGTCCATGAGCCATCACCGCCTTTGGACATGTTGCTAGTACTGGCAATGCTCATGTGCAAGCCATTCAAACCAGTGCATAGGTGTGACATCTCTTACCTGTTGTGGCAGATCATTTTCTCGGTGGCCATCACCTCCACCAGAAGGATCAGTGAGCTCCAGGGCGTTCTTGTTGGAGTGTCCATATCCAGTGTTCCACAGGGACTAGGTTGTCCACCCCAACTTGAAGTACCTCCCGAAGGTTGTTTTGGAGTTTCACCTTAACCAGGTGATCAGTCTCCTGGTGTAGTTCACCTGTCCAGCCTCGGAAGTCGCGCAGAGGCTCCACATGCTGGACCTGAGGCGAGCGCTCACTTGTTATATGGAGCGCACGGCTGGAATTTGGGAAGAGGTTCACCAGCTATTTGTCACCTACATTAAAGCTCTAGCTGGCAGACCGGCAGCTAAGTAGATGATCTGCAGATGAACTGTATCCTGAATCGACCTCTACTATAGGTTGACTGGTAGAGAGCCTTCTATTGGGCTTAGGGCTCATTCCACCAGACATACTGCTACCTCGGTAGCTGCTTCCAGGGATGTCCCTGTCCAGGAGATCTGCAGGGCTGCTGCCTGGAAGTCAGCACACACACACCTTCATTTCCCATTACCACATTGACCTTGAATCACACCAGGATGCTGATTTTGGGGCCTCAGTTCTCTGCTCCCCATTTCCAAAGTAGGGGTGTGCACCTTGCCCCTCCTTCCAGAGAACTGCTAAGAGTCTGCCTAAGTGTGGATAGTGCACCATAGCCACATCCCTAGAAATGAGGGTTATTGAACTGTAACCATAGTTCTAAGAGTGGCATGAAGTGCACATCCACACAACTCACCTGACCTCCTCTGGCAGGTGGCATACGAATCCCTGCTTCCAGCGTGCAAGATCTGACATCATGAGGTGGAGCCAAGGAGGATTCACCTGGGTGGGTGGGAGGAGCTTAGCTTGGAGATGTTCTGGCTGGAATTAAAGGGAAAGGAAGATTGCCTAAGCGTGGATGTGCACCATATACCACTCCTAGAACTATGGTTACAGGTAAGTAACCCTCATTTCTGGTCACCCCCATACAGAAAGGTTATTGAGATGGAGAGGGTCCAGCACAGGGCCATCAAATGGATTAGCAGCTAAAAAGGCAAGAGCAATGAAGACAGATTGGACAGACTTCAACTATTTTACCTATAGAAAAGAAGGTTGAAGGGGCTATAATTATGATGGTCTGAATACTAAAAGAAATAGACAGGGTGGATCATATACAGTTGTTTAAGCTGATGAATTATCAATCAATCAACTTTATTTTTAAGCGCTGTTCCAAAGGCCACAGTGCTGTACAGTAAGAGCAATAAAATCCAGAATACAATAATATAACAATAAAATCAAGAAATGGCAATAATCATAATAATAAAACTAGCTATCACACAGTTAAAAAGCAAGCTCAATTCAAGCTATCACTAAAATGAGGAAAGGCAAGCTGAAATAGATGGGTCTTAAGGGCGGTTTTGAAGCTCTCAGTAGTCAGGCACTCTCTAATCCGAAAAGGTAGAGAATTCCACAGGGTAAGGGCCACAAAAGAACAGGCCTGGGGGTCTTTAAATGAACCCTGGGAACCTCTGGCAATCCCTCGTTGGAGGAGCAGAGGGGCGATAGGGACAGGGAAGATCTTGCAAATAGTGTGGACCCTGACTGTATAGGGCTTTGTAGGTCAGTAGCCTGAACTTGAAGGTGATCCGCCAATGCATAGGCAGCTAGCCAATGCAGGCTGCAGAGCATAGGAATGATATGGCAGGTTCTTGATAAGCCAGTCTGCAACCTGGCTGCTGCATTCTGTACTAGCTGCATTCGGCGGATATCAGCCACTGGTAGCCATAGATATAGGGCATTGCAGTAATCAAGGCACGAGGTTACAAAGGCGTGGACCAGTATTGGAAGATCACCAGGTGGGACCAGGCGTTTGATCTAGGCGATGTTCTTCAGATAGAAAAAAGAAGTCTGAACGACAGCAGATGCCTGAAATTTTAATATCAGGTCGCTGTCAAACACAACTTCCAGATTTCACACCCAGTCCGAGTTAAGCAGCTGGTCATACCCGAGCCAGAGCCCGGAAGGTTGACCCACTGTTAGCCCCAGCCCATGGTGACCTGGGTCTACGACCAACACCTCAGTCTTATCCGAGTTCAACTTCAGCCAATTGGTACGCATCCAGTCCTGGATCTCAGAGAGGCAGCTGTTAAATACCAAGACTGCTCTACTCTGTTCAGGTGCAGAGGACAAGTAGAGCTGAATGTCATCTGCGTAGCAGTGAAAACTCAGCCCATACCACCTTATGTCGTCTCCCAGTGGCAGCATATACACTGCAGACAACATGGGGGACAGCACGGAGCCCTACGGAACCCCGCAAGACTGGGGGAGGGGGGCCGAGGAATACATCCACAACACCACCCTCTGAAGCTTGCCAGTGAGGAAGGATTGAAACCATCTGAGAACTGTACCAGACAGCCCACAGAAAATTTGCAGGCATTCCAGCAGCACCCCATGGTCTACAGTGTCAAATGCTGCAGAGAGATCAAGAAGAACCAAGATGGTATAGCTCCCTCGATCTCTCGCTATTAGAAGATCATTAAGCACCCGAACCAGGGTTGTCTCTGTACTGTGCCTCATCCTAAACCTGGACTGGAGAGGATCATAGACATTATGAGATGTTAAATGGTCATCCAACTGCACTGCAACCACCTTCTGAATAACTTTACTTATGAAAGGCAAGTTAGAGACCAGTTGGTAGTTAGCTAAGCAGTCAGGGTCGAGGGAAGATTTCTTCAGGAGGGGGTACTACTACTACAGCCTCCTTCAGGGGGTCTGGAAATACCCCTGTATCCAACGAACTCCAGAGTATCTCAGCAGGATTTAGGGCAGAACTAAGACATGCACTCAAACTAGACTGGGAAAGGGAGGATATGAAGATGGGTAAGAAATCCTTTGGGGTTGTCAGCATGTGGACTAGCCTACCCAGATAGAGATTGTGGAGGTTAGCATTCTAAAGTCTTTCAGAGGAGGATGAGATAGATTTGTGAAATAGAACTGCATTGATGCTTAACAGCACAAGAAGTGGTAAATAAAAAGGTTTGAGGTTAGTACTCACACGGGGGTATAGTCATTGCCGTGCTGCTGGAGAGGCAGACAAGACAGATCCCAAGTCCAGTCTGTCACTACAATACTATGTTATAAGTTAATTGAAGCATTATATCTTCCAAGAATCAGTCTTAACCGTTGCTTCCCATTTATGAGTCTGGGTAGGAGGTACTAGGACCCTGCAGGAGCAAAGCTTTTGGCCAGGGGGACAGCCATGGCTGCTGGGCACAGCACCTGTGCACCCCCACATGATGATGTGTGCTAGCCAGTAACCATTGCCAGCTTCCTCACTAATCTCAGTTGTGTTCTTCCTGCTGTGGGATGAACAGTGAGGCTGTTGTCCATACTGTTGCCAGTTTGGATGTTGTCACCATCCTGGGGTCAGAAGCGACACCGAGCAGGGTGACATCTCTGGACTTGGTGATGGAGGTAGCGACAACAATAGTGCCAATTTTGAGCCCGGTTCCAAGTGAGAAGCTGATGACAATGCTGTTTTGGATGTCATCCCTGACTCTGGCATCACCCATGACACCAAGGAGAGCGATGGCTCTGAGCATGAAGACGTTGGCACTTCGCAGGATGTCAAGGATAGTACCAGCTATGGCGACGGTAAGAACCCTGTGTCTGAGTCTGTTACTGGTCCTGAGCCTGGTGCCAGGGACAGCACCGACTCATTCAGATAATGGCCTTGAGATTGAGTTTCCTCTGGAGCTGTTGGACGTCACCATCACTGGTGAGAACCGGGATCACCCTGTGGAACCTGTCGGCTCTGCTTTCCTCACCTGGGGTTCCCCCATGGGCACTGATCAGGTCATTCCCTGGATGTAGGAAAACACCCTTTGAGTGACTCTGTTAGGCCCTCCCCTCGGGCGAGATGCCCTGTGCAGTTCCGCAGTCCAGTCCGAGACCCTTGAGAACAGGAGTCTCAGCTCTCAACAGATGGGCCTTTCTGCTTCATAGAAAGGATACTCTCATTCATAGGCCCTGACATTAAGGTGGGAACACCCCCCAGTTTTTGTTGGTGCCTTAGAAAGCTGGCATAGGGAGTTTTGACAGCCCAGTACAGACCTGTCTCCCCGGCACTAATGGTACTCTGAGGTGGTGCCTTGTATCCCTCTTCATCCTCCTCAGAGGACAGTGAATCATCCAGCTCAGACCCATAAGTGGTAATTAGTAAGACATTCTGGAAGATCAGCATTTACTGTAAGTACGTAACTTTCATACATCAGTTGTTTAAATGTGCCATATTGTATCATGGAGCAAGTCCTACACAGTTAAAACAGAAACCTGTTTCTTCTGCACAGTTAAATAAATTGACAAAACATTTACAGTACAGCTGTCCAATATCAGCAGGTTGGATAGTATAGCAAACCTAAGGACACAAGAAATTGAAGTAGGCATGTTTACACATAGCAGCTTAGTTTCGGCAAGAACAAACCGCAAAACAAAAGTAATGAATACAACAGTTAACCATTGCATTGGTTCATTAATACATTATGAACAAGGCAGGGAGTGTGTGTAGTTGGGTTCTGCGCCAGTCGGGTCATAGACTATACTTCTTAAGGGCTCATCCTCTCTGCAACAAACAGAATATGACTTCAACTGCCAGCTTGTGGAGGGGGTCTGCAATTTAAGTGGAACAAATTCTCTGGGAGTGTGTGAGGTGCCCTCCTCTTCAGTAATGGAGGACACGATTTCAGTACTTAACATATTTGTCATTTCTGAATATCACAGTACTGTCAATATGCAGCATTCTGCGGTTATAATACAGCTACGGACTGTAAATGTGGGGGCTTTGCCTCCCTTACCCCCTCAAGCCCATCCTCACTCTCCCCTCCGCACTACTGTGTATCCTTTCCAGTTAGTTACATAGAAACATAGACTTTGACGGCAGATAAGGACCGCTTGGCCCACCTAGTCTGCCCATTTCCCTACCTACAGGATAAGCTGCAGATCCTAGTTAACCAACAGCTTATTTCTTCCTACCCCCCACAAAAATTGCCTAATGTCTGTTCCATGTTTTCTTGAATTCTCCCACAGTTTTAGACCTCTCAACCTCCTCAGGAAGGCTGTTCCATGCGTCCACCACTCTCTCTGTGAAAAAATACTTCCTCACATTGCCCCTGAAACGCTCCCCCACCCCATCTTTAAATTGTGTCCCCTTGTTCTTGCACATCTCTTTTTCTGAAAGATGCTACCCTCTTGGACTCTTAAGGACTAGATGCAGTACTCCAAATGGATCTCACCAACTGCCTGTACAGAGGGATAACAATGTCCTGTTTTCTGCTGGTGATGCCTCTCCCTATACATCCTAGTATTCCCCCAGCCCTCCCTACTGCCTTCTTGCATTGCTTGCTAACCTTAAGGTCATCTGATATGACTAGCCCCAGGTCCCTTTCCATTGTTGTTGTTGTTACTACCCCCACAAATTGTGTAATCATCCCCTGGTTTTGTTTCCCAGGTGCATTATTTTGCACTTCTTTGCATTGAATCCAAGCTGGCATACTTCTGACCATTCCTCAACCTTGCTAAGTCCCTTCTCATCCTTTCCATGCCTCCTTGTGTATCAACCCTGTTGCAGATCTTTGTGCCACCTGCAAAGAGGCATACTTTTCCTTCCAGTCTCTCTGCAATCTTACTTATAAAGACATTAAAAAGGACTGAACCCTGCAGTACCACACTAGTAACCCCTCTTTCTTCAGAGTGGACTCCATTTACAATTACCTTCTGAGTCCTGTTGTCCAGCCAATGTTTTACCCAGGCTACCACCCTGGGACCCACTCCCAGGCTGGTTAATTTGACTATCAATCTTTTGTGTGGGACTGTGTCAAATGCCATGCTAAAGTCTAGGTAGGCCATGTCCACAACCCCTCCCTGATCTACTACTTTGGTCACACAGTCAAAGAAATCAGTTAGCTTCTTCTGACATGAACTTCCCACTGTGAACCCATGCTTCCTTGGGACCTGTGCCCCACTGGCCTCTAGGTACTCAGTAGTTCTTTCCTTCAGAAGTGATTCCATCACTTTCCCTCCAACAGAGGTCAAACTGACAGGTCTGTAGTTTCCTGCCTCTGTCTTGGTCCCACTTTTGTGAAGGGGAATCGCATCCGTCTTCGTCCAGTCCTCAGGTACTACACCATCCTCCCATGATTTATTAAAAAGGGTAGTCAGTGGTTTCACTAGTTCTCCCCTTAATTCTTTTAGAATTCTGGGGTGAATTCCATCAGACCCCATTGCTTTGTCCACCTTCAGTTTTAGGCGTTCTTTCAGAGCCTTTTCTTCTGTGAAAGGACTGGGATTGACCCCCCCTATCCAGAGTGCTTCTGTTACTTGGATTAGGCACCTCCCCCTCCTCCTCTATTGTGAAAACTGGGCAGAAATATTCGTTCAGTATCCCTGCTTTTTCATTGTCCCTCTCTGCCCACCCACCGTCCAATCTGTTCAGCCTCACTATCCCTCCCTTTGTCTTTCTACACTCATAGAAACATAGACTTTGACGGCAGATAAGGACCGCTTGGCCCACCTAGTCTGCCCATTTCCCTACCTAGAGGATAAGCTGCAGATCCTATTTAACCAACAGCCTATTCAAACAACATGAAGTCTTGCTATATTATGACTATTGCAGTTTGTCCCACCATTAGAACTGCTCCGGAGGTGAAAGAGTTAACTTCCATGCAGGGCATGAAACTTAGATCGCGAGCTCGGTTAGAGAAGCTCTGTCTGGGATATTTCAAACCGAAACTGTCAGATTCTTTACTCCGCCTCACTGAACAGTCGCTCCGGAGATTCCTCCTACTGCTCGGTTCATTTTCTCGGTTTAAAGAGTGTTTTCTTGGTTAAATTCAACCGCGATTATCATTATTTTAACCGCAAACCGATCGGTTCAAGCTCTGTCTATGGTATTGTAAGTAATAGATAAGTTTATTCTGTGTAGAACTTGTAAATGTTTATCGGTTCTGTTTGAACCGATCAGGTTGTATGGAAACTTTATTCTGAAGCATTTAGAGTGCGGTTCCCGGTTCTTATCGGTTCTAAAAAAGCGGATTTCATTACGGTTTTCCACGACTATGACACGGTTGGGAACCGATAAGGGTGTCTGCTCAGCACTGCCGGAAAAGGGCAAGTTTTGGTTAGGCTGGCATTATGTCTGAGAAACCCAAAAGAAAACCGGGCCCAATGGGTTTCAACACTGTAGTGTCTGTGGGGAAGCCTTTGCCAAGGCTGACCCACACACCACATGTGTTTATTGTCTGGGGTTTGACCACCTCAATGCAGACTGCCAGATTGCAAGAATTTCCCTGCAGCTACCCTAGATAAGAGAGTTGGTAGGCTCAGGAGCGAGAGGCCAAAAGTCCACTGACCCGGATGGCCAGCCGGTTCGGTGCCAACCAACCGAGGGAGTGCCCTCTGACCAGGCCAGACTCCTCGGGCAATGTAAAGCTGACTCTGAGGAGCCAGTTCCAGCAAAGAGAACTAGAAAATCAGCAGGTGTGGAGTCAAAAATCCCTTCTCCAACTGCTGCAGAGATAGCCAAAGCAATCCAAATTGTCCAGTCACTTTCAGCGGTTCCGTCCGAACCGCCACTATCTGGCAAGAGGTCGGTTCGGTCGGTTCCACCGGTTCAAGAATATGATATAGAGGAGTTTTATGAACCAGAGGAGGGGGAGGATGTTTATGAACAGTGTGAATGTGACTTTGAAAGTCTGGATGTGCCCATTGAACGGACATCTCCCAGACAGACCTTTAGGAGAATCTCCCCTAGGCTTGCTGAGTCCCCTTCTCATTTTCTGTTTTACAAAAAAGTTGCTGAAACCCTCCAGCTTCCTTTGGAGGAAGCTGTGGATGAGCAAGAGGAGCCTGACTTTGTAGAGATGATGGATATCCCAGAGTCCAGGAGATTGTCTATTCCTTTACATACATCCTTTAGGAAACAAACAATAAAAATTTTAAAAGCTCCGAATTCTGTGCCTCCTGTAGATAAAAAGATAGACAGGAGGTACACTTTGTCAGGTCCTGATACAGAATTTCTTTCACAGCAATGCAGCCATGTTGGGGTAGTTAGGGCTGTAGCCTGTGATAAGGCTAATATTCCCCTGGCTTCACATCCTCCTGACAAGGACTCCAGGAAGATTGATGCCATGGCTAAAAAACAATACATGGCAGCGTCCTTGGGACTCAGACAAGCAAATTATATGGCTTATGTTGCAAGATACCAAAAATCTAGATGGGTTACTGTCATGGCTTTAGCCAAACAGGCCCCTAGCCAGCTTGCCAAGGAGCTGGAGCAGGTGGCTGCTGATGGTATTGAGGCATCTAAGGTGCAATTCCATGCTGCAGTGGATTCTAATGATGTATCCTCTAGAGTCATGGCTACTTCTGTGGCTTTTCGTAGATTGGCTTGGCTCAGGTGTACTAGTTTGTCACAGGATACCCAGGCTAAGGCTATGGATTTTCCTGTGGTGGGAAATTCTCTGGGGAGCAGACAGAGAATTATATGAAGAAAATGAATGAATATAGAACCACTTATAGAGTGCACAAGCCAAGGCGGCAAGCCACTCCTCAGAGGCAGCCCCCAGGGGTAGAGGCAGCCTTTTCACAGGCCTTTTACCAAACCAGGCCTCCTCTTCAGCTTATGTTCAGAGGGGTTCTTCAGAGAGGGAGGCAGGCAGGGGTACAAGCAGGCCTGCTCCTACCCCTCAGCCTAAAGCCCCTGCCAAACAGGCACCCTAATGGGATGCCCAGGGCGTTCTCCATTACCTGTAGGGGGCAGGCTGGCTTACTTTGTCCAGGACTGGGAGTCTTTAACATCAGACAAGTGGGTCCTGGAAGTAGTAAGCCAGGGTCTGGTTCTCAGCTTCAAAAAATTTCCAAAGATGAGAATCAGATCTTTTCCACCTGCAAACCCTCTAGAGACTCTTGCTTTGGAAGCAAGTCTCAACCCTCCTGGCTCTCAGAGCTGTAAAGGGTTTCTCCCTACACCAGGGCGAGGTCTGTACTCCAGGTACCTTACCCCAAAAAGACAGGAGAGTGGCACCCCATCCTGGACCTAAGATATCTGAACAAGCACCTTTTAAAACCAAAATTCAAAATGGTGACTCTGGGAATGATTTTACCCTCCCTAAGGCCAGGGGACTGGCTAGCTTCCCTGGACCTCAAGGATGCCTACTTCCATGTTCTTATCAGAAGCTCCCACCAAAAGTACCTCAGATTCGAACTGCCCTCAGGTCATTATCAGTTCAGAGCAATGCCCTTCGGCCTTACCTCTGCCCCAAGGGTATTCACAAAATGCCTGGCAGTAGAAGTTGCTCATTTAAGAAGGCAAAAGATTGCCATCTTTCCTACCTAGGCGACTGGCTCATTGTGGGTCAGTCTCAGACCAGTCAAATCACACCTGCAAGTTACCCAGCAGCTGCTTACCTCTCTGGGCTTTCTTCTCAATCTTCCAAAGTCAGTTCTGGAACCTGTCCAGGTACTCACATTTATAGGTGCAGAACTGGACACAATTCTAGCCAGAGCCTTCTTCCCTAGAAAGGGTAAGGACCCTGGTGGCCCTGGCCTCGGTCCTGCCCTCTGCAGGTCTCGACCAGCAAGGCATTCCTACAGCTCCTAGGACACATGGCTGCTTCCACAGCTGTAGTGCAAGGAGCAAGATTTCAGATGAGGGACATTCAGTTCCATTTGAGAGCCTTTTGGTCTCAAAGAAGAGATTCCTATCCAAGTTGATCCCAGTGACTCGAACCCTGATCCAGGCCCTTCAGTGGTGGCAGGATCAGAGCAATCTGAGACAAGGGTGCCCTTCATCCCTCTATCTCACTCCTTGACCCTTACTACAGATGCGTCCCTCTTGGGATGGGGAGCTCACATGGGCGACCTCTCCACCCAGGGATTGTGGTCCCCTCACGAATCTCTGCTCCACATCAATCTGTTGGAACTCAGAGCTGTTTTTCTAGCACTTCAGGTTTTTTCTGCATCTGTTCAGAACAAAGTGATACAGGTCAGAACAGACAACACCACTACAATGTGGTACATCAACAAACAAGGGGCACTCGGTCTTACCTTGTGCACGAGCGATAAGTTGTGGTCTCTGGCTTATTCCCTGAACACTTCCCTCATAGCAGTTCACCTCCCAGGCAAGGACAATGTCCTGGCAGATGTTCTCAGCAGGATTTCCCAGGGCCATCACGAATGGTCACTGGATCCCCGAGTACTGGGGATAGTTTTTGCCAGATGGGGCACCCCTCAGATAGATCTTTTTGCAGCCCCAGACAATCATCAACTTCCACTTTTTTGTTGCAGGCCCCCAGTGTTGGGCTCAGTCCCCCTGGATGCCTTTCTCCTCGATTGGGAAGGGAAGTTTCTCTATGCCTTCCTCCCCTTCCCTCTCCTACATAGAAACATAGAAACATAGAAGTTGACGGCAGATAAGGACCAATCTCCTGTTCAAGGTGCTAGTCAAAATCAGATCTCAGCCCTGCAAGATGATCCTGATTGCTCCAGACTGGGCCAGGCAGCCCTGGTACCTACTCCTTCTGTCCTTAGCAGTCCATCTTCCCCTGTGTCTCCCCAGGAACCACAATCTGTTAACCTGTGCCCAGGGGAGAGTCTGGTGTCCGAATCTCAAATCCCTCAACCTCAAGGCCTGGCTCTTGAGGAGTTAGAGTTGCTGATCTACAACTTTCTCAAGGTGTTCTCGAAATCTTGAAAGCTTCTAGAAAGCCTTCAACTAGGGCTACTTATAATTCCAAATGGAAAAGGTTTTCCATATGGTGTTCTGGGAAGCATATTTCCCCGCAATCTGCTGATTTGCCCACTGTTTTGGACTATATGGTCCATCTTAATTCTTTGGGACTGAGACCAGCTACCCTGAAAGTGCATTTGGCAGCTGTCTCTGCTTTTATTTCAGCAGGGAAACCCTCTTCTCTTTCTGCTCACCCTGTATTTTCCAAGTTTTTAGGGATTGCTTCATACCAATCCACCATTCAGGGACCCTGCTCCTGCCTGGGATCTTAATGTTTGCATTGCTCAGCTGATGCAACCCCCCTTTGAACCTCTGTCTTCGGCAGAGCTTAAGTACTTGACTTGGAAAACTGTATTTCTAGTAGCCATCACTTCTGCCAGGCGTATAAGTGAGTTACAAGCTTTGTCAGTGGAGACTGACTTTATTTCCTTTCACAGGGATAAGGTAGTCCTCAGGACTAACAAAGTTTTTGCCTAAGGTGGTTTCAGATTTCCACCTTAATCAATCTATTTCACTTCCAGTGTTCTTCACTGGCCATTCCTCCTCTGGTGAGAGGAGGTTGCACAGCTTAGATGTTAAGAGGGCCCTAAGTTACTACATAGAGCATACCAAGGGTCACAGGTTTTCTCCTCCAACTGTTTCTCACTTATGGTGAGGCTGGGAAAGGGAAACCTGCCACTAAGAGATCCATTGCCAGGTGGATTGTCTCTTATATCCAATTTTGCTATCAAAAACTGGGTAAGGTTCCCCCCTCAGGCCTGAGGGCTCACTCTACCAGAGGTACAGCTGCGTCTCTAGCTGCTGCCAGAGACATCCCTATCTTAGAGATATGTCAAGCAGCTACTTGGAAAACAGTGCACACTTTCACCAAGCATTATTCCCTGGATATCCAAGCCAGGAGGGATGCTCGGTTTGGCACAGCCGTGCTTCAGAGCCTATTCCCCAAGTAGGTTCTGTCCCTCCTCCATGGAGGTACTGCTGTGTAGTCTGCAATAGTCATAATATAGCAAGACTTCATGTTGTTTGAAGAAAAAATTACTCCCCTTAGTAATGTTGTTTCTTCTAGTGGAGTCTTGCTATATTATGACCTCCCCTCCAGCCTGCCCCTCTCAGAACTTCTACTTGGGGTATGGGGTGGGCAGTTCACTGTTGGCACTTGTTGATGCCCCTTTTTATGTTTTCCACCCCTTCTTTTTGGGGTGTTTGGGTGTTGTGTTTTTATTTTATTTTATCTTATCTTATCTTTTTCTGGTCCCCTGACTTGAGTCTTGGTGTTGGGACCAGGAAAATGTGTTGATATTTTAGTAGCCAGTTGGCTGGTGTAGGTTACAGCTTCCACACAGAACCTTAGTCAGTTTTGCTCGTAAAGATCTGACAGTTTTGTTTTGAAATATCCCAGACAGAGCTTCTCTAACCGAGCTCGCGCTCTAAGTTCCATGCCCTGCATGGAAGTTAACTCTTTCACCTCCGGAGCAGTTCTAATGGTGGGACAAACTGCAATAGTCATAATATAGCAAGACTCCATTTGAAGAAACATTACTAAGGTGAGTAATTTTTTCTTTCTTCCTACCCCCAACAAAAATTGCCTTATGTCTGTCCCATGTATTCTTGAATTCTCACACAGTTTTAGACCCCACAACCTCCTGATGAAGGCTGTTCCATGCGTCCACCACCCTCTCTGTGAAAAAATACTTCCTCACATTGCCCCTGAGCTGTCCCCCCTCTATCTTCAAATTGTGTCCCCTTGTTCTTGCACATCTCTTTTCTGAAAGATGTTACTCTCTTGGACTTTGTTGATTCCACTGAGGTACTTAGACGTTTCTATCATGTCCCCCCTCTCCCTCCTTTCCTCAAGGATATACGTATTAAGCTCCTTTAGCCTCTCCTCGTATGGCTTCTCTTGCAGACCCTGCACCATTTTAGTTGCCCTCCTCTGGACTGCCTCTATCCTGTCTATGTCCTTGGAGATGGGGTCTCCAGAACTGGACACAGTACTCCAGATGGGTTCTCACCAACTGTCTGTACAGGGGATAACAACTTCCTGTTTTCTGCTAGTGATGCCTCTCCTATACATCCCAACATCCCCCAGCCCTCCCTACCCCTTCTCTCATTGCTTGCCAACCTTAGGTCATCTGATATGATTATCCCCAGGTCCCTTTCCATTTTGTTGTTGTTACTACTCCCCCATTCGTAATCTTGCCCTGGGTTTTGTTTCCCAGGTGCATTACTTTACACTTCTTTGCATTGAATCCAAGTTGCCATACTTCTGACCATTCCTCCAACCTTGTCAAGTCCTTCTCATCCTCCATGCCTTCTTGTGTATCAACCCTGTTACAGATCTTTGTGTCTTCTGCAAAGAGGCATACTATTCCTTCAGTCCCTCTGCAACGTCACTTATAAAGACATTAAAGGACTGGACCAGTACTGAACCCTACGATTGCCCACTAGTAACCCTCTTTCTTCAGAATGGACTCCATTTACAATTACCTTCTGTGTCCTGTTGTGCAGCCAATGTTTACCAGGCTACCTCCCTGGGACCCACTCCAAGGCTGGTTAATTTGACTACTAATCTTTTGTGTGGGACTATGTCAAATGCCTTGCTTGAAGTCTAGGTGAGCCATGTCCACAGCCCTCCCTGGTCTACTACTTTGGTCACCCAGTCAAAGAAATCAATTAGATTCATCTGACATGACCTTCCGCTGTGAACCCATGCTGCCTTGGGTCCTGTGCCCCACTGGCCTCTAGGTACTCAACAGTTCTTTCCTTCAGAGTGATTCCATCACTTTCCCTACCAGAGGTCAAACTGACAGGTCTGTAGTTTCCTGCCTCTGTTGCTCCCACTTTGTGAAGGGGAATCATATCAGCCTTCTTCCAGTCCTCAGGTACCACACCATCCTCCCATGATTTGTTATAAAGGGTAGTCAGTGGTGTCCTAGTTCTCTGCTTAATTCTTTTAGAATTCTGAGGGGAATTCCATCTGGCCCCATTGTTTTGTCCACCTTCAGTTTAGGAGTTCTTTCAGAACCCTTTCTTCTATAAAAGGACTGGGATCAACCCCCTCTCTAGAGTGCTTCTGTTAATTGGATTAGGCACCTCCCCACTTCCTTTTGTTGAATACTGAACAGAAGTATTCATTTAGTATCCTCCTTTTCACTGTCACTCTCTGCCCACCACCATCCATTCTATTCAACTTCACTATCCCTCCCTTTGTTTTCTCGCTCCTGATATACCTATAAAGGTTTATCCCCTTCTTAGCAGGTTGGCTATCTTTTCCTCAGTTTGTGCCTTTGCTATTCTGACTACCTCCTGCTTCATTCTGCCTTAACTGGTACAGTTCTCTGTCCTGCTCCTTCTGTGTTTCCTTATACTTCCTAAATGCTATCTTTTTCTCCCTAACCTTCGCTGCCACTTCTTTTGAGAACCATAGTGGCTTTTTCTTTTTTTTTTTATTTGTTCATTTGCTTCACACAAAGGCGTGTTGCTTCTGTGATGGCAGTTTCGATATTTCCCCATTGTTGCTCCACCCCTCCTTCTAGCCTGTTTGCTAGTGCTTTTCTAAGGCACTCTTCCATCTTGCCAAAGTCAGCCCTCCTGAAGTCCAGAACCTCTCCCTTGTATGGCGTGACTCTGGCTGGTTTATCATGAACCACACTGTTTGGTGGTCACTTGTTCCCAAATGGCTACCCACTTCTAGATCTGAGATCCTCTCACTGTCCCCATTTGAGAGTATGAGGTCTAAAATTGCTCCCTCATGAGTAGGTTCCAAAACTAGCTGTCTGAGGCATGCCACCTGGAGGGCATCTAGAATGGACCTGCTTTTGGATGTGGCTGCAGCAAAGGTGCTCCAGTTAACATCTGGCATATTAAGGTCCCTCATCAACAGTATCTCCCCTTTATCTGCCATCTTAAGTATGCCTTCTATCATATTCTTGTCCATTCCCTCACCTCCCCCTGACATGGAGGTCTGTATACAACCACTGTGCGGATTATGGTGCCATTTCCAGTCTCTAAGGTGACCCACAGTGCCTCCTCTCCTCCCTGTTTACTCTTTTGTTCAGTTGCTTTTATCCCTTCCCTTACATAGAGAGCTACTTCCCCCTCTTCTGCCCTCCCTGTCTCTCCTGTAGGTTGTGTACCCTGGTATGTTAACATTCAAGTCATGGTTCTCTGTGCACCATGTTTCTATGACTGCTACGATATCCAGGCATTCCTCTTCCATCAAGGCCACCAGTTCAGGGAGCTTGTTGCCCAGACTACGGGCATTGGTACTCATTACCCTCCATTTCTTGATGGCCTTACCCCTTTTGGCCCCATCCCTGTCCTTACTGTGTTTGTCACTTTCCCCATTTACCCCTGTGCTTCTCTCTATTATACATAGACAGTGTCGGCAGATAAGGGCCTATGGCCCACCCAGTCTGCCCATTTGAGCTTGTAAGTTCAGTTTGTTTTCCTAGAAGTCTGTTTTCCCCTTACCCCTGACCTCTAGAATTCCTTTATGTCTATCCATGCATTCTTAAATCCATTGATTGTTTCTCCACCACTTCCTCTGGCAGGGTGTTCACTTGTCCACCCCCGTTCTGTGAAGAAATTCTTTCTCATGTTTCCTCTGAATAGTCCTCCTCAACTTCATCCATGCCCTCTAGTCCTGGAACATCTTTTTGGCTTAAAAATAGTGTTTCCTGCACCATGTTTCTCCCTGTAAGATACTTGTATGTCTCTATCATATCCCTCTCTTCCTCCTCTCCTCCAGGAGTACATGTTCAGTTCCTTCAACCTGTCTTCATAGGACTTGTGATCAATCCATGCACCATCTTTGTTGCCCTCCTCTGAACCTTCTCTACCCTGTCTATGTCCTTACGTGGGTATGGTCTCAGAACTGTACACTGTACTCCAGGTGGGGCCTCACTGAGTGTCTTGTATAGCAGAATTATGACCTCCTTTTTTCCTGCTGGTGATGCCCTGCCTATACATCCCAGCATCCTATTTGCTTTACCTGATGCCTTGTCACACTGTTTCCTACCTTGAGGTCATCAGAGATACAACCCAAGATCCCTTTCCTGCTTGGTGCATGCTATATCCTCACCCCCAACTGATATATTGTGCCAGGGTTTTGTGCCCCATATGCATTATCTTACACTTCTTTGCATTGAATTTCAACTGCCAAACCCTTGACCATTCTTCAAGTTTCTGCAGGTCCCTTCTCATTCTGTCTACACCCTCTGGTGTGTCTACTCTGTTACAGAGCTTTGTGTCATCAGCGAACAGTGAAATTCTGCCTTTTAGATCCTCGCAATGTCACTGATGAAGATGTTGAATAGAACCGGTCCCAGCACTGATCCTGTGGTACCCCACTGGTCACTCTTCCCTCTGTGGGTGACAGCCATTTACCACCACCCTCTGTGTCCTGCCACCCAGCCAGTTACCTACCCACCACACTACTGTCCTGCCCACACCCATATTCCCCAGTTTGTGTAATAGTCTTATGTGGCACAGTGTCAAAGGCCTTGCTGGAAGTCCAGATAGGCCCGTCCACTGCCCTCCCTGATCCACCTCCCTAGTCACCCAGTCAAAAATTCAATGAGGTTGGTCTGACATGACCTCCCCTGGTGAAACCATGCTGCCTTAGGGTCCTGTAGTCCATTGACAACCAGATGTTCCACCAATCTCTCCTTCAGTAGTGCTTCCATGATCTTTCCCACTACCGAGGTGAGGCCTGACTGGTCTGTAGTTCCCTGCTTCCTCTTTGTTCCCACTTTTGTATAAGGGACTACATCTGCTGTCCTCCGATCTTTGGGTCCTCCCTATTTCCAGTGATTGGCTAAACAGGATAGCCAGAGGTTCAGCCACCACCTCTCTTAGTTCTTTAAGGACCCTGGGGTGCACCCCATCTGGCCCATTGCTTTGTCAACTCTTATTACTTCCAGTTCCTTCAGGACCCTTTCTCGTTAAAGGGACTTGTGTCCATTTCTGCACCATTCTCACCCCTTCTCCCCTTCAGACCCATTACCCCCTCTTCCTCAGTAAAGACTGAGCAGAAATACCTGTTCAAAATGTCAGCTTTACTGTTGTCATCCTCCACGACTCCATCCTCCCCTTCAGTCTCACTATCCCTCCCTTTGTCTTTCTTTTTTCACTTATGTACCTGTAAAAGGTTTTGTCCCTTTAACCACTGATTTTGCAATGTGTTCTTCTGTCTGAGCTTTGGCTTCCCTTACTGACTTCCCTGCCTCCCTTTGTTTCTCCTGGTACTTCTCCTATCCCTTCTGCCTGTGTCTTTTGTATTGCCTGAATGCAATTTTTTGGCTTTCACTTTCTTTGCTACCTCTTTGGAAAACCATAATGGTCTCCTCTTCCTTTTCCTCTTGCTAACCTGCTTAATGCATAATTCTGTTGTTCTTATAATCCCCATTTTAAATACTACCCACTGTTCCTCAACCCCTGATTCCTGTCCCATTCCCTTAATGCCTCTTTCAAGTATCTCCCCATTTTCCCAAAGTCTGCCCCCTAAAATCCAGGATCGTGTTTTGTGTGGTTTGGTTCTGCTCTTTCTGTGATTTCAAACCACAATGACTGGTGGTCACTGTTACCAGGTGCTCCCCCACTGTTACCCCCATCACACTGTCCCTGTTTGTGAGCAGAAGGTCCAGTATTGCCTTCTGCCGAGTTGGTTCCATGACCAGTTGCTTGAGGAAGGCACCCTGAAGGGACTCCAGGATAAATCTGCTTCTAGTTGATGCTCCAGTCCACGTCTGGAATATTGAAGTCTCCAACCAGTACTACCTCACCCTTGTCTGCCATCCTTGACATCTCTATGTTAGTGTCTACCTCACTTAGTACCCTGATTTTTTTGGGGGGCTAGAATTTCCCTGCTCCTTTCCAGTGCCTCCCCCCTTGGCTAGTTTAAATGCTTGCCAATGAAGTATTTAAACCTATCACCTAGGATCCTGGTTCCCCTCCTGGACAGATGCAGACCATCAGGCCAGTATAGGTCTGCATCTGTCCAGGTGGATCCCCAGTGAAGCCAAATCCTTGAGCTCTGCACCAGTTTTTCAACCACTGATTGAATCCCATGGTGTGGAGCACCCTAGCCTCATCTGTGCCATAGACAGGCAGCACCTCCGAGAAGATTACCGTGTGTGCTATTTGTCTAAGGCCCCTCCCCATCTCCACAAACACTTCTTGCACTGCTCTGATCCCTTTTTTAGCCAGGTCATTTGTCCCTAGGTGGACAGTGACTTCCAGCTCCCTTCCCTGTGCAGCTGCTCCTGTGATCCTGAGGATTCACACCCTGTCCCTCCAAGCCATGGCACCAGGCATTCCCTGATGTACCTATAAAAGCTTTTTTCCCCCTTCTTAACCAAGTTGGCTGTCTTTTCCTCAGTTTGGGCCTTTGCTATTCTGACTTCCCTCCCTGCTTCCTTCTGCCTTAACTGGTACAGCTCTCTGTCCTCACTCCTTCTGTGTTTCCTTATACTTCTTGAATGCTATCTTTTTCTCCCTGACCTTTCCTGCCACCTCTTTTGAGAACCACAGTGGCTTTTTCTTTCATTTTGATTTGTTTATTTGCTTTACACAAAGGCTTGTTGCCTCTGTGATGGCAAATTTGATGTTTCCCCATTGTTGCTCCACTCCTCCTTCTAGCCTGTTTGCTAGCGCTTTTCAAAGGCACTCTCCCATCTTGCCAAAGTTCACCCTCCTGAGGTCCAGTACCCTCACTTTTGTACATCTTTTCATTAGCTGCACAGTACCTAAATCCAGTTTGTAACAAAACTAAATAGATTTATAATATATATCTATATATTTTAGTGGCATGGTAGCGCCACTGTAGTTATGGTACTTTATTATTAAACCCCAGTTTTTTCACTTTAATGACTTCACAGCTGTTCAATGGATTTGCACGAAATTTTGCATGCAGAGTCTCGTGGGAGTAGAAGGCTTGTCATAAGATGCGGACAGTGACAAAACACAGAAAATCGCCATTCTTTGCTGTTTGCTGTAGCACCCAGACAGTTTGGAATTTTGGTCTGAAATATTCAGGGTAGAAAGGGGTTGGCCCATAGAAGTGCCTTTCACTGGTTTGGTGAAAAAATATGAATCTGTTCCATAGTTATTAAATTTTAAAAATGTGGGAGTCTGAGCATGCTCAGTCAGTACTTCAGAATAGCTGAATAATGTTTGTATGGTATTTCATATGGGAATCTTTTTTCATGAGGTGTTTCATGTTTCGTGTGGCATTTCGTATGAGAATCTTTCTCGTGAGGTTTTTCGTATGCCACCATCTTGTTTTTAATTTTTTTTAAATGGCCTCATGGGGGAGCCCAACACATGTAGATTGGTCATCAGGACCTCTTTAGGTGGATTCTGCAGTTAGCTATTGGAAAAAGGACCCCCAAAGGTGTTTCTTTTGTGTTTTTAATTCCTTTTTCATGACTCACTTCTTGTTTCATATTCTGTTGTTACAATGTTGGCTGAACAGTGTTTGTTTTGCTAATTTTTGCGATTTGCTTGTGGCCAAATGGATTGGAATTTCGGTCTGAAATTTTCAGGGTAGAAAGGACTTGGCCCACGGATGTGCCTTTGGCTGGTTTGGTGACAAAAATATGAATCCATTCAGAAATTCTTGCATTTTAAAAAGTCGGTTTTGGAGCATGCTCAGTAAGCACTTGAGAATCAATTGTCATTTGCCGCTTATACATTTCCCTGGTGTCTAGTGGCCCCCCACCTCCACCCTCCAATACCCATGCCGTGACTATAGATTTCTCACCCCAGGATTCCCTCAGTATGCTTGACCTTTGCATGATTGCCAGCTGGGTTCAGCTGCCCCAGAGATCGAACTAGTGCTAATGATGCCAAGAATTAGCCAGTCAGGTTGTAGTTGGAGGGTGCTGCCTGTAGGTGCTACTGTTAGATTCATTTCTCCACCTAACTGAACAAGTTTGCCCCGAAGCTCTCTGTATTAATCTTCGTTTGATGAAGTTTATTTCTTTTAAAGTTGCTTTTATTTTGTAGTTTGTGCTACCTTTAGTGGGTTTTTTTTTTGTGTGTTTTTTTGACATTTTACAGCAGTCTTGTTCTCGCGTTTTATTTTCTGAATGGAAAAAGCACTTTCTAAAGTAAATTTTTCCTTTTGTTGTTAAGATTTTTGTTGACCTGGTAAGCCCACTGGGCCTAGAAGTCCCTGTTTCAGGGGCACCCGGGGTGGGGGATACGGATGGTAGGCAACTGAGATTGAATCAGATTAAGCAGTTGAGATATTTTTTAGTGAATGAGGGAAATTTGGCTAGGACACCAGGAAATTTCCCTACTCTTTTCAATAAGTGCCATGGGACCTTTAACATCCAAAGAACAGAAATGTGGCACTCGTACCAGTTAATCCCACTAGGTGTAATAGCACAAATTTGAAGTGCACTAGTGTAGCCTGAGGAAGATTTGCGAGGAGTTGAAGCGCTGGGTGGCTAAACGGTGTGTACGGTGGATTACCTGTGCCTTTTTTGTTACTCGAAATAAATTCATTTTAAAAGGCTCCATTAGTGCACTTCAAATTTGTGCTATTACATCTAGTGGGATTAACTGGTATGAGTGCCACATTTCTGTTCTTTGCTTATTGTCTCGAGCTGGCTGCTTTGTTGTGTGCACCGGGCTGACTGGACTGATTCGCGGCTTCTTCCTTTGTTGTTGATCTTTAACATCCACCTGAACTACCTCCAGTCCAGGCAGATGGGACATTTGGTTTAACGTCTCATCTGAAAGACGGCACCTCAGAAGTGCAGCACCCCCCTCATGCTGCAGTACAGTGTCAGTACTGGAATATTAACCCAAGTGCCAGATGTGGGAACTGAACCCACAGCCCTCTGATCTCCCAGCCTCAGAGGCAAGTGTGCTACCTATTGAGCCACTGACACTTGCAATATTTTTTAAACACAGTTTCTTATCAGTTCCCTTATTTTTAAGGGAACCGCATTTAACGCTATTTTGTACTTTCTTTTTCATTATTTAGGAACCGATTCTCATGGTTCCATAGCGCATGGGAACCAACAGCAGAGTTTTTATTTTTCCCTTTTGGGAACCGTTTTAAGGTCTTCTGACAAGATTGGCATGTCAAATAGACCCAAAACGAGGACTGGACCTATACGATTTAAAAACTGTGTTAAATGTTTTAGAATAGTGGCCAAGGCAGATGGCCACGACCTTTGTTTAAGGCGTTTAGGTCCAAGTCACTGTTCTGTCAGCTGTGAACTTTGCACTAAATTGTGCTCCAAAACAGTAAAGAAAAGATCCAAAAGGCTGGAAATAGTGGTTTCTCAGACTGCCTCCCCCTCTAATAAGCCTTCAGAAGAGGGGTGGTCCTCTCATCACAGATCTAAAGATAAGTCCTCTAAGTACCTCCTAGATAATAAGTTTGACAAGAATAATTCAGACCAAGCCAAACAAAAAAGACATTCAGAGCAGGTTCTTGATTCAGTGCCTGCTAAAAGGAAACAAAAAGAAAAACATACCACTGCCCCTCACGCTGAAGAGCAAAGGGACAACCAGTGTCACAACAAAATATACCCTCTGCTGAGGAAATGGCAAAGGCTTAGCAACTATATCAGACCTATCGAGCTGTGGGCAATCTTTTTAGAGCCCCAGCTGGCCCCTTCATGCCTATTCCCACTGACACTGACCTAGGCCAGGGTCTTTTCTTTGAGGGAGGTGATGATGAAGACAAGGGTGAACCTTTAGAACCTTATGTGTTTCCTGACCAGGAATTTGGTTCTCCTTCCCACAGTCAGGATGATTTTTCTTCCCATTGCACTTTTGTCCAACACATGGTGGACACTCCTGACCTCCCCATACAAGAGACTACTGAAGAGGATTAAGAGGCAGACATTGTAGATATGATGGCTCTCCCTCCTCTTAGGAAGTTGCTCCTTCCAGTACACAAGTCCCTTCACAGGGCCTCTTTCAAGTTACTCCTGAATCCCACCTCCATTCCAGGTGTGAATAAGAAAATAGAGAAAAAGTACAAGCTGGATAAAACAAATGCTGGGTACCTTTGCACCCATCATACCATGAAGGAGTGGTGTAGGCTGCAGTCTGTGACAGAGCTAAGGTGCCCCTTTCTACCCAGCCTCCAGAAAAAGAGTCTGGAAAACTGGTCACTATGGGCAATAAATTTTATACAATAGCCTCTCTGCTGCTTCACCACTCTACTTATATGGTATACACAGCTCAGTATCAGAAGACACTGTGGAACTCTCTTCTGGCTATTAGCCAGAAAGTTACTGGCTTGGAAGCTGCAGAGTACCAATTTTATATGGCTGTAGATGCCAGTGACACTGCCATCAGATCTATGGCTCAGGCCATTTCACTCAGGAGGTTTGCCTGGTTGAGAACCACCAAGCTCTCCCAAGATACCCAGACTAAAGCTATGGATTTCACCTGCGAGAACAATTCTCTTTTTTTGGGACAAAACAGAGACGTACATAAAAAAGGTAGAAGAATATACAACCACCTACCAGAGTAATGCAGCAAAAGAGAAAGACTCCCAATTCCTACAGGCTCCAGGGAAGAAGGGGCAGAGGAAGAGGTTATTACCCCAAGGTCTTCTATCCTATGCCCATGCCTGTGCCCTTGGATTACTCTCAGATGTGAGAATTCTTCAGAGGAAGAGGTAGAATGGCACAGAAGTGCACTGACCCCACCCCCTCACCAAAAACCCAGACCAAACAAAACCCCTGACTGGAAGGCTCAGGTCATCTCCCCTCTGCCAGTGGGAGGAAGGCTGACCCACTACCTCCATCAGTGGCAGCACATCACCACAGACAAGTGGGTGCTGGATGTGGTGAGTCAAGGACTTATCCTGCAGTTCACTAAAAGTCCCACACAGCAGGGCCACAGAAGTTTCAAACCCCTGTCACCCACAGAAAAGATTCTGTTGGAGTCAGAGGTAAAGTCTCCCCTGTTAGCAAATGCAATAGAAAGTGGGAAAGGGCCTCTACTTAAGGAACTTTTTTTCTTACCCGAAAGAAAAATGGGGAATGGCGACCCATTCTAGACCTTGGGTACCTAAACAGGCACCTGGTCAATCACAGATTCAAGATGGTCACCTTGTTAGTGATGATCCCCTCTGTGCAACAGAGAGACTGGCTAGCCTCCCTAGACCTCAGAGACACTAGTTTCACATTCCAATCAGAGCCTCACACAGAAAGTATCTCCGATTCAGACTGCCCTCTGGCCACTACCAATCTGCAGCACTACCATTCGGTCTTTCCTCAGCCCCTGGAGTTTTCACGTAGTGTTTAGTAGTAGTGGTAGCTCATCCCTATCTGGATGACTGGCTGATAGTGGACAAGTATCCCCAAAAGGTGAGAGACTCTCCGCCTCACACAGCTCACTCTGGAATCGTTGGGCTTTCTGATCAACACAGGAAAGTCCCACTTGGAGCCAGTTCAACTCCTGGAGTTCACTGGAGCAGAGATGGGCACCCAGCAAGGGAAAGCTCTGCTCCCACTAGACCGGGTAGAGAACCTATAGACCCTGGCAGACTGGTTTGTCCTCGGCCAACCAAGGCCAGCCAGGCACTTCCTCAGACTTCTAGGCCACATGGCATCTACAACAGCTGTAGTTCCAGGTGCCAGGTTTCAGATGAGGGTTATCCAGTACCATCCGAGGGCTCATTGGTCCCAAAAAAGGGAGACTCTTTCAAAGCTAGTGCCAGTCACAAGGACTCTGTTAGAAGCTCTGGAAAGGTGAAAAGAAAGGTGCAACCTCAGGGAAGGAATCCCCTTCCAGCAGAAAGAACCCTCCAGAGTGCTCAGTACAGATGCCTCCCTCCTAGAGTGGGGAGCACACCTGGCAGACCAGCCCATAAGCAATGTGTGGTCTCCCAGAGAGTCCAAGTGTCAGTAAACCTCCTTGAACTCAGAGCTGTGTACCTGGCTATCAAAGCCTTTGCCCCTCAGCTAAAAAGCCAATCTGTCCAAATCAGGACAGACAACCCCACTGCAATGTTTACATCAACAGGCAAGGGGGCACAAGATCCTCAAAGCTGTGCACAGAGACCATGAGAATCTGGTCTGTGGCCTACTCCCTGGGCATGCAACTGACTGCCATTCACTGGCCAGTCAAGGACAGTGTGCTAGCAGACTCTCTGAGCCGCATCAGCCATGGGCACCACGAGTGGACCCTAAACAAACAGGTGCTGGCTATGGTCTTCAGGAAGTGAAGCACTCCAGAAATAGACCTGTTTACCTCCAAACACAATCATCAGATTCCCCTCTACTGTTGCAGACCTCCTGTACTGGGCTCAGTGCCAGTGGATGCCCTGTCCCTGGACTGGACAGGGAGATTCCTGTATGCTTTTCTTCTGTTTCCCCCTGATTCTCAGGGTGCTCCTCAAGCTCAGAGGCCAGCTAGCAACAGTGATCCTGGTGGCTCTGGACTGAGCAAGGCAGCCATGGTACTCCCTGCTCCTCGCCCATTTGCCTGCCCTCGACCCACAGTCTCCTGACCCTGCCTCAGACAGGTATAACATACCCAAACATAGAATCTCTTCACCTCAAGGCCTGGTACTTAAAGAGCTAGAGTTCCCGGACTCTCAATATTCAGAACAAGTCCTCAACATCTTCAGGCTAGCTAAGAAACTGACCACCAAGAAAATCTGTGCGTCCAAATGGAAGAGGTTTTCTCCCTGGTGTAAAGACAAGCAGATTGATCCACTGCAACCTAGCCTGTCTTCCATACTAGATTATCTGGTTCATCTACAAACATCAGGCCTTAGAGCATCATCCCGGAAAGTCCACCTGGCAGCCCTTTCAGCCTACATTTCAGCAGGCAAGGAGAAGTCTGTAATTTCTCATCCCATTTTCAGAAAATTCTTTAAAGGCTCGCTGCATCTTCAACTCCCACTTAGGGAACGTGTTCATAGAAACATAGAAGTTAACGGCTGATAAGGGCTGCAAGGCCCATCTGGTCTTCCAATTTTTTCTACCATATGAATGTGCCATAGTCCTTTACTCTTTCAATGGCCTATCTATTCATACTCACCTGTATTGCTCCCTTATGCCTACCCCATGCCTGTTTGAAGCCCTGCACTGTATTCATATCCACCACTTCCTGAGGTAGGCCATTCCATGCATCGACCACCCTTTCTGTGAAAAAGAACTTCCTCACATTACCCGTTAATTGGCCTCCCTCTAATCTCATTCTGTGTCCTCTTGTCCTGCTGTTTTTCTTATATTAAAACATGTTAGGCTCCTTCGCCTTTTTAATGCCCTTAAGATGTTTCCCCTGAGGCTTGAACCTGTGTATAGCCAAGTTGATGGAGGCTCCATTCGAACCTATGGCTACAGCAGACCTAAGGTACGTCACCTGGAAAACAGTATTCTGGGTGGCCATCACTTCAGCCAGGAAGATATCAGAACTGCAACCTCTCTGCACTGAACCTAAATACATCATTTCCCACAGGAATAAAGTAGTTCTCAGGCCCAATAGGAAATTTCTTCCTAAAGTGGTGTCTGAATTTCACCTTAACCAATCTATAACACTCCCTGTCTTTTTCACAGACAAGTCCACTCCTGGTGAGCACAGGCTCCACAGCCTGGATGTCAAGAGGGCACTGACCTGCTACCTAGAGCACACCAAGCAGCTCAGGTCCTCATACACCCAGCTATCCCTCACCTATGGCGAGGTGGACAAAGGCAGGCCAGCCTCTAAGAGAACTGTCTCTCACTGGTTAGTCTCTTACATCCAGTTCTGCTATAGTAAGGCTGGTAGACGGCCACCTCAAGGCCTCAGGGCCCACTCTACCCAGGGCACTGCAGCCTCAGTGGCAGCAGCAAGGAACGTACCTTTGCTTGACATTTGAAAAGCAGCTACTTGGAAGACTGCACATATCTTTACAAAGCACTGCTGCTTGGAAGTACAGTCCAGATCAGATGCCAGATTTAGCATTACAGTCCTGCAGAACCTCTTCCCAAAGTAGGTTCTGTCCCCTCCTTCCAACTACACTGCTTTGCAATCTGCATAAGTCAAACATATCAAGGGATTCCTGGGGTGAGAAGAAAAAATGACTTACCGTAGTAATATTGTTTCTTCCAGGGGATCCCTCAGTATGCTTGACCTCCTCCTCTCACATGTTTAGTGTACCTACCTGGTTAACAAAAACTAAATAAATAAGATAAATAATTATACAATGGGCACAAAATCCTGCACTCTGATTGACACCTGTCCAGCGTTATAAATCCTCCAGTACACCAACTGGAAAAGGTGCAAGTCAGCCCCTTCACCAAAATCACTACGACCCCCCAAAATGGAACAGAAAAGCCACTATCTTACATCGCCAGTAAATGGACAACTCGAGACCCCCTGCACCACTTAAGTTAAACAAACTAATTGAATTAGTCACAATACCACATCGGGTCAAAACAATGTTTCCCAACTCTTCCCCCATAACTACTTGTACCCGACTAACCCACTGTGAAGCATTTTTTTCCCCCAGTGCCACTCTCCTCCGTTGAAACTGCTTGCTCCTTCTACCTTTAAGGTGCTGCTGTTGGGTTACTAAAGTACCGAGGGATTGTTAGAGGGGTATTAGGACAGATAAGAGCCAGGGGGAAGAGGGGTAGGTGGATGCTGACGAGCAGGAGTCTCCGAGCAGCTCCTATTCCTACCGGAAGGACAGGCAGGAAGAACTCCCTGACTGGCTCACGTTAGTACCAGAAGCACGGGTGAGACAACCAGAGCGGGAATGTGTGACGCTGAACTCAGACGGTGATGTGTGTAACGACACGTTCATCAAACAGCGAGCTAGCATAAAGGAAAAATAAGCAGCAGATCTTACTTCGAGATACAGCTCTTGCAGCAGGTTACACCATTAGGACTGAAGCCGGCAGGCGCCAGGACCCCGGAGATTTTTCTAGCTAGCTATCTTCAGCGGGGACCGCCCCCGACGTCGGCCCGCCTCCGACGTCAGGCGTGGTATAAGAGGGGGCGGTCCCGCCAGAATCCCAGTTCTTTCCCGCCGTCGACAGTGCATGCTTCGACCCTCGGTAAAGTTCTTTGCTACGCGTCGCGTGGTTTTCGAAATTTTCAGTTCTTCTGTGGAAGATTTCTTCTCTTCAATCAAGTTAAGTGTCTGATGTCCTCTCCGACCGGGCATTCTTCTAAGTGTGCATGCGGCAAGCAGATACCCTTTAAGGACCCGCATTCCGCGTGCGTCAGGTGTCTAGGCCCGGACCACGATACCAAGGCCTGCTCCCTCTGCCAGGGGTTCACTAGCCGCACCAGAATCCGCCGGCAGAAGGCCCTTCAAGCTTTTCTACTAGAGGAAAAACTTCGAGCGATGGCCTCCAAGGAAGATTCGACGCACCGGCATGCGGAAAAGAAGAAGAGGTCCAGGGACTCTGCCCGGTCGCCGGTTCGGGCCTCCGAGTCCCGGAGCTCCGGGTCTCGCTCAGACCGCTCGCCCGCCAGGCCTTCATCGCTCCCGGCTGTGGCCCCCACTGCGCACCCTGCTCAGGCCTCTACCGCCAGGCCGTCGTCTTCCTCTTCAGCCCAAAAGGCCTTGGCGAAGTCGGGGGAACGCCACCACCACCACCACAAGTCGGGCTCCCGCCCCTCGGGCCCCGACGTCCGGTCTCCTCTTCCCCCCCGGAAGACCGTAGAGCTCACCCCGCTGAGGAAGCCGGGGATCCGGCGTCGGCCAGACCGCCATCGGTCGTACGCCAGCGTTCCTCTGAGCCGACGTCGGTCGGTCGGCCATCGTCGGCCTCTTCCTCGCATCGGACGTTGGTGGGGGGACCGACGTCCGCGACGCCTGAGCGGGGGGCTCCTGCGCCTCCGCGCCGGTCGGACAGGAGTCCCCCATCGAGGAGGATTCGGCCTTGCCCGATGTCCAGGCGGGCGTTCCCGGCCACGAGGAGTCTCCCCGGGGTCCCTCGCCACCACCCGAGGTCCCCGTGGTGCCGGGACCCGACGTCCGGCCCTCGTCCTCGGAGCCGACGTCGGGACTGTCCTTGGCCGAGGTGAAGGACCTGTTCACTTACTGGTGGGCTACTGTCAGGAAGGATGTGGTACCCAGAGTCCTTCCTCCTCCACCTCCTCCTCCTCCTCCTGTGGTTCCTGCCCCGGCCCCACCTTCACCTGTGAGGTCGGCTGGCCATTCCGTCCCCAGGGAGCATGTGACTCCTCCCAGTGGCAGGCATAGAAGGAGACCTCCATCCAGATCGTCGTCCTCCGGGTCGCCCAGTCCCAAGAGATCCAGGAGGCGACGTCGGTTGCCGTCGTCGGAGGCTACGGGATCTTCTTATTTTTCTTCTAGATCTCCATCTCCGGTCTCGCTTCCCTCGCCGGACCCACGTGAGACTCCAGGGTCTCCTCCGGACGATCCATCCTTCATGGATATCCTTAGACATATCCAGGAGAATATGGGTTGGGAAGCAGAGGAACTTGACCCTGAAAGACTACGCCTGGCAAAGTATCTTCGGCAGAAGGACCCTAAGCCTGTGGTGGTGCCACCCTTGGTGGACACTTGTGGACGCCACCAGGGCGTGAAGCTGCCCCATTCGCCTCCCGGCGGTGCCGAAGAAGGTGGATAGACTGTACAGGGCCCCAAGGGGGAACCAATACCTATCTCAACAACCTCTGGCTGACTCCCTGGTCATTACGGCCTCTCATGATCGGTCCCAGAGACCGCAGCATTTGAGTGCTCTGCCACCGGACCCAGAATCCAAACAGCTGGACACTCTGGGGAGGCGCACTTACGCTTCCGTGACTTGCGCTATCAGGTCCCTGAACTATCTCACCCACATGGTTCAGTTCCAGAACGCCCTGTGGGAACAGGGGCTAGAGGCGGCTGAGAAGCTGCCGGAAGGTGAGCAGAAGGAGGAGATGCTTCAGCTCTTCCGGACGGGTTCAGACGTGGGAACCCAGGTGCTCAGAGCCACGTATGATTCTGTGGACTCGTCAGCCAGGGCGGCTGCTTCAGGCGTGTGCCTTCGGAGACACTCATGGCTTCGTGTCTGGGTTTCACCCCAGACGTCCAGAAGAACATTTTGGACGCTACCTTTGAAGGTGAGGTGTTGTTTGGTAATCTGGCAGAACGTATAATTACCAGACTGCAAGAGGCTGGAAAGGCGGTCCGGACAGTCCAGGCGATGTACCGGCCGAGGCCTGGCTCCTTTCGTAGGAGCCAAGGCCGCTTTCGTGGCCGGACTCAGAGGCAACAGCCCCGTTCTGCCACACAGCATAGGGGCTCTGGCTTCCGAAGATCCCAAGGGAAGCAGCCCGCTGGCAGAGGTCAACGTCCTTCCAAGGCTACCCAGCCGGCGGGCCCCATAGCCGCCACAGCATGACTCCTTTCCGGCCCCCGCCCCTCAGGATCAACGGGACGTTTCGGTCGGGGGTCGCATTGCCCGCTTCCTATCGGGTTGGCAAGCAATAACCACCAACAGGTGGGTTCTTCAATTGGTCAGCAAAGGCCACTTTTAGAATTCAAGAACGCCACCCTCAAGGCCTCCTCTGCTCTCCCGATCTCGGCTCAGCACCATGACTTCATTTGGCAAGAGGTGATTGTCTCTTGGACAAGGGAGCGATTCAATCTGTCCCAGGGACCAGAGAGGAAGGATATTATTCTCACTTCTTCCTGGTTCCCAAAAGACAGGGGACCTCCATCAAATTCTGGACCTGCGACCTCAACCTGTCGTTAAACACAAAAGGATTTTTGCATGGTGACCTTCGGGTCTCATTCCCATGCTAAAACAAGGCAGCCTATTTAGCGTCCTTAGACATGCAGGATGCCCACCTGCATCCCCATAGCTCAGGCGCATCAGAGGTTCCTGCGCTCGAGTTCTTAGGCCACCATTTCCAATTCCGAGCTCTTCCCTTCAGACTGTCATCCGCTCCAAGGGTTTCACCAAGTGCATGGCGGTCGTGGCAGCTGCTCTAAGGAGGAAGGCCACTATGTGTTCCCGTGCTCGACGATTGGCTTCTCATGCCGCCTCCAGAGAGCGCTTCTGCAAGCGATCCAGGCACTCAGATCCTGTTCAGATCGCTTGGGATTTGATAAACCAGGAGAGTCGGTCTTGGTACCGTCAGAGAACCTGCAGTTCATAGGCGCAGTGCTGGACACGGTCCAGGGGAGGGCCTTCCTCCCAGGCAACAGGGCGGAACCATCAGGTCCATTATAGAGGACCTATCAGCGAATCAGACCGCCCGCCAGGTTGGTCCCTTCGCTTGCTCTCGTCACATGGCTGCGTCACTCCCGCGCGGCTCCACATGCGCGTAGCACGCAGTGGATGCTCAAGCGCGAGTGGGACCAGAGGCAAGACCATCTGCAGCACCGGGTCAGAATCACAAAGCAGTGATTCAGGACTGGCAATGGTGGTTAACCCCCGGGTAGCTCTCCAAGGGCGTCCCTTTCGCTGCGCCGTCCCCAGAGATTACCCTCACCATGGACGCTTCAGGTCTTGGGTGGGGTGCTCACCTGGATGGGGTGAAGTCTCAGGGCGTATGAGTCGCTGGAAGTTCATCTGCACATAAATTTTCTGGAGATGAGAGCGGTACTCTCGCTCTCCAGGCTTCCAGTCCTTAATCCCACCGTGTACCATCCTGCTTCAGACGGACAACACGGCGGTGATGTACTACCTCAACAAACAGAGCGCCTCTACCCCCCTTTGCAGGGAGGCCATGAGAGTGTGGGATTGGGTAATCGGACATGGCGCAAATCTAGTCCGGTACACGTTCCCGGCGTGGACAACACGATCGCGGACGGCCTGAGTCGCTCCCAGGCCAGAGTCCACGAGTGGGAACTTCTTCAGGAAGTCGTGGAGGATCTGTTCCTTCGATGGGGAACTCCAGAGTTAGACTTATTCGCATCCCCATCCAACGCAAAACTGCCCAATTTCTGCTCGCTAGATCCAGGGCCTGGAGTTTTCTGGCGAGCAGCGTTGTCCATCTCCTGGGAGAACAGGTTCCTCTCGCCTTCCCTCCTTTCCCGCTGATCCAGAGTCTGCTCAAACTCGCGGGGAATGGGCGCGTTTGATTCTGGTGGCCCCATTCTGGCCCAGACAAATCTGGTTCCCCATTGCTGGTGCAGCAATATAGGGAACCTCCACTCCCACTCCGGCGCGGTTCTCACCTTCTGTCTCAGGAGCAAGGTTCGTTATTACATCCGGATCTGCGGTCTTTGAACCTGCACGCTTGGCTCCTAGAGGCGTAGCCATCATCGACAGGGGTCTCCCAGGAGGTTGCAGAGTACTCTCTGCAGCTAGAAAGCCAGCTCATGCCGCTACTTACGCCATGAAATGGCGAGATCTGTCTTTTGGTCACGGGCTCGTGACCTTTCTCCTTTAGGTTGCCCTGTGGGGCAGTCTTGGACTACCTCTCTCCCTTTTCACTGGGTTAGCCTACTCCTCTATTAAAGTACACCTTTGTGCTATTTCGGCCTATCACCAGCCGGTGGGCCACCGCACCATTGCTCAACTGGACGCTTCTCGGGAGTTCCTGAGAGGGGTGCTGCACCTTAGGCCTCCTATTAAAGATCCGATTCCTCCATGGGATCTCCTTTTTGTTTTGGAGCAACTCACGCTCCCTCCCTTTGAACCAGTCGCGGATTGCGAGCTACGTTTTCTGTCTTGGAAGACGTTGTTTTTAGTTGCAGTTACTTCAGCCAGAAGGATTTCTGAGCTTCATGCCCTGATGTGTAAGGAGCCTTATTTGGTTTTCATCGAGACAGTGTCTCCGAGAGCGAATCCTAAGTTTTTGCCTAAGGTGGTTTCAGCTCTGACCTTAAATCAGGATATTGACCTTCGGTCTACTTCGAACTATTCCAATAGAGGAGAGCTTTGCTCCATACTCTTGATGTTCACGCAGCCTGAGTATTACCTCAATAGAACTAAGTCCTTTCGGGCTTGAGACAACTTTTGTGTCCTTCGCGCAGAGAATGAGAGCGACCAGTGTCTAAGCAATCCTTATCCTGCTGGCTTGTGCAATGCATATCTCATTGCTACCAATCAAACAAAGCCCCTCCGGGTTCCGTCCGGGCCATTCTACTAGGGTGTAGCCACTTCTTTTGCAGCTATCAAGAATGTCTCAACCTCAACTATTTGCGCTGCAGCTACCTGGAACTCTGTGCATACCTTTATCAGGCATTACAGTCTGGATATCGCCTCTAGGCGAAGGGCTGGTTCGGCCAGGCCGTGCTGCAGAGCCTCCTGTCCTGAATCGAGGTTAGCGGCTGCTCCTCAGTTTCTTCTTCTTTTCCTCCTCCCGATGTGGAGGGTCAAGCTTTACTGCTTGAGATCAGTCCTAATGGTGTAACCTGCTGCAAGAGCTGTATCTCGAAGTAAGATAGTACAGTTACGTAAGAACTTACCGTAACAGTAGATCTTCGAGAACAGCTCTTGCAGCAGGTACCTTCCCGCCCACCATATCCCCCTTGGAGGAGGTCTTCGCTCGCAGTTGCTCCTCTAGGACGGAGGAGTGAGGGAAGAAAGGATGGTGAGTATTTCAGCCAGCCAGTCTGAATGATCAGACAGCAGGATGTTGCTTTCTTCTGCATGGCTGGGCGAGCGCAGGAGTCAGTTTTCACTTGTGAGAAATTCCTTTTCTCTACTCAGGGTTTACTGCTCCTTTTTTGCCTTCTGACGGTGGATCCTTGGTCTCCCCGCTATTGCAACCTCTGGCCGGGAGTCTCCGGCGGGAGAACTGGGGATTCTGGCGGGACCGCCCCCTCTTATACCATGCCTGACGTCGGAGGCGGTCCCTGCTGAAGATAGCTAGCTAGAAAAATCTCCGGGGTCCTGGCGCCTGCCGGCTTCAGTCCTAATGGTGTAACCTGCTGCAAGAGCTGTTCTCGAAGATCTACTGTTACGGTAAGTTCTTACGTAACCGTACTTTTTTTGTCCACACAAGCACGAGAGAGAGACACAGCTCCATCCACAAAAATACATGTTTTTTTCCCCCTCACATCCTCAGTCTCCCTGCCCACTCTTGCCTAAGACCAACTAAATAGTACACTGGCTCCAGAGTGGACTACTTAACCTAGCGAGTAAGGATATTTTAATAAAAATCAATAAAAAATGTATATAAATTTAAATTTCTCTTTGTCTTCTAAAACAAATAAAGCTAAATATTGTATAATAACAATATACCACTCCAGGGTGTAGGTATATGGGTGGATATACCACTTCTGGTGTGGTAAATCCACCCATGTACCCACACCCTGTCGTGGTATATTGCTTAAAGGGACACTGTCAGCTTTGCCCCTCATTTTTCTGTAAATTTATATCAGTGGGTTTGAAGGCACATACCTGTAAGAATGTTCCTCTAGAATGCCCCTGCATAAAATGAGAAGTAACCAGTATACCTGTTTTTGAATATTTTTAATTCTTTTATTTTGCTGCGGTCCGCAGTTAAATCTCCTGACTCCCGGAAGCAGATCCGCGCCGAGAACGCACGTCTGTCAGTAGCGCTGTCCCGATGTGCACATTTTACCATTACCATTGCAAAAAGCATTTAATCCACTACAGCATGTTATAGTAAATCATTCCTGACATTTTTAAATAAATACCGAGCACTCGTTGAGCCGCAAAGTACTTTGCATAGCTGGTGCCAAAATCCCCCACATGCGCAGTAGCGGCACATTCCTACGCATGCGCGAGATCTTTCCCCATACAGCTTCTGTGCATGCGCGGGATGTCGGCACCAGCTTTAAAAAGTACTTTATGGCTCGAGTGCTCAGTTTATATTTAAAGATGCCAGGAATTATGTGCTATAACATACTGTAGTGGATTAAGTGCTTTTTGCAATGGGGATGATAAAATGTGCACACTGGGACAGCGCTACTGATAGACGCGCGTTCTCGACATGGATCTGCTTCTGGCTGTCGAGGGATTTAACTGCAGACTGCAACAAAGGAAAATAATGAAAAATATTCAAAAGCAGGTACACTGGTTACTTTTCATTTTATGCAGGGGCATTCTAGAGGAACGTTCTCACAGGTATGTGCCTTCAGACCCACTGATATAAATTTACAGAAAAACGAGGGGCAAAGCTGACAGCGTCCCTTTAAATAACCTTACTGAAAACAGTTCTGCAGTTCATGTCACAGGCCAGATTTCTTGTTGGAGAGCCATAACGTGTGATGATGTCACAGTTAAGCATGGTGTATGTAGTTTGCCTATACTGTAGGTGATTTGTGTTTTTCTCGTTTCTTTTTTTTCTATTTTTTTCCATAGTTCTGGAATAGGGTTAGGGATTTGGGCCTTTTGCCCTTCAGGCTACAAAATGAATCTGACTAACAGCAGCACCTACAGTCAGCACCCTCAAACTGCAACCTGACTGATATTCTTGGCATCATTAGCATAAATTCTGTCTCCGGGGCAGCTGAACCCAGCTTGCAATCCTGCATAACTCAAGCATACTAAGGGATGCCCTGGAAGAAATAATATTACTATGGCAAGTCATTTTTTCCCCCTGCTGTGTACTGGCACCCCCGATTGCTGTCACCTCAACAGTTGTACAGTTCCTTGATGTCTAGCGGCAACTGCACCCCCCCCCCATCGCCATCCCATTAATACAGTAATTATAAATATACCTGATGTCTAGTGGCCCCCCACCCACCCTTTGATCACAGGCAAATAAGGATATGATTGCAATCTCAAACATTTTGGATAGATGGGAGGGCCTTGCGCTGCCACAAGCAAATAAGGATGCAATTATACTAGCTCAAAAAGTAAGGAAATTCATTGCAAAAAACTTTGTTAATGCACTAGTTAGGGTTAAAGCAACAAAAGTAGGGAAATGTGGTGTTAGGGGTTCTAGGGTTAAAGCAACAAAAGTAGGGGAAATGTGGCATTAAGAGTTCTAGGGTTAAAGCAATAAAGTAGGGAAATGTGGCGTTAGGGGTTCCAACCCTAACACCCCTCTCCCACCCTGCAAGTAGCAGCAGGTGTGGGTTGTGCCTTAGGGTTGTCAGCCCTAATGCTTCCCCCATTTTCATATACTGTACCCATCTGAGCTTATTTACTCATGGAACAGGGTAAGCATTAGGGTTCACAACCCCAAGGCATACCACATGCCTGTTGCTGCCTGCTGGATGGGGGTAGAATAGGGTTGAAACCCCATGCTACATTTCCCTACTTGTTGCTTTAGCCCTAACTAGTGCATTAACAAAGTGTTTTGCAATGAATATATGTATATATTATAGGGGCGCAGTTGTGCCCCCATAGTTGGGGTTAAATCTTCACTTCTATGTTAAACTCAAAATTTTGTACTTTAAGAACTTCACAACCATTCTAGCGATTTGCATGAAATTTTGCATGTGCCTTAGGAACCAAAGATCTGTTGATGTGGCAGGTTTTGTTTGGGTTGGATGTGTGGGTGTGGAGACACAATTCTTTTTCACACTGCTGCGCAAAAACCGGTGTGGAATTTTGGTCTGAAATTTTTAAGGTATAGGTCTTGGGTCACAGTGGTGCCTTTTGAAGATTTGGTGAAAAATATTACTCTTTTCAAAAGTTATTACATTTTGAAATTTCACATTATTTTCAATGGGAAAAGTTAGATGTTCACCTCAAAAAAGGATTCTTTGTTGCAAATGGGCAATCCTTTGTCGTAAATGGTAATCCTTTGTCTGAAATGGGGAATTTGTGTTGTGTTTTTTGCATTTTAATACCTTCTCAACCGTTCAACCAATTTGCATGTAATTTTACATGCCCCATCAGAGGCCGATGGTCTCTTGATGTGCCAAGTTTCATTCCAGTCAGATGTGTGGGTGTGGAGATGCAGAGTGGTAAATGTCACACCCCTATAGTTAGGGTTCATCCTTCACTTCTATGTTAAACTTGACATTTTGCACTTTAATATCTTCACAACCGTTCAACCGATTTGCATGACATTTTGCATGTGCCATCAGGGACCAAAGATCTCTTGATGTACCAAGATGCATTCCGGTCGGATGTGTGGGTACGGAAATATAGAGCGTCACAAAATTTGAAAATGACCATTTTTTTTATTATTCTTTGTCATGCTGCTGTGCAAATATGGCTTGGGATTTTGGTCTGAAATATTTAGGGCAGAAAGGTCCTGGGCCACAAATGTGCCTTTTGAAGATTTAGTGAAAAATATTAATCTGTTCAAATGTTATTAAATTTTAAAATTTCCCATTATTTGCAATAGGAAAAGTTAGATGTGAGCCTCGAAACAGGATTCTGTGTCGCAAATGAATAATCCTTTGTTGCAAATGGGGAGTCTTTTTTCGTACTGCCGCCATCTTGTTTTTTCTTAGGCAAACAAAGTTAAAAAACAGAAACAAATTATGTTTTTTTTTTTAAGTAACCAACACATGTGTTTTGCTAATCGGGAGCAGTTCTATCAGATTCTGGTGTTAGTTTTTTCATAGATCACCTGGGAATGTGTTTTTTTTTTAATATGCTGAAATCCTTTTTTGGAAATTGTGAAAAAAGAAAGCTCAAAACAGAATCCTGTTTTGCAGTTTGTGAAAAAAATTTTAGACAGTAGTTTTTGTCACTTCACAGTAAAGAAATGGTTTGGAATTTTGGTCTGAAAGTTTCAGAGTACAAAGTGCTTGCTGCACGGATATGCCTTTTGCTGGTTTGGTGAAAGCAGATTACTTTGCTCTGGAGTTCTGGGGGTATAAATTTTCCTTTGTTTCCAATAGGATAACATTGTAATCTGAGGCGTATGCAGTCCATTCTGTCACACCTCTGTGAAGACATGGCTTAGAATTTTTATATGAAATTTTCAGGGTACAAAGGGCTTGCCCTACAGATGTGCATTTTGCTGGTTTGATGAATAGGTATTCATTTGTGGTGGAGTGATACACGTTTCAAATTTTCTTGTGATTCCAATAGGATAACATTGCAGTGTAAGGTCTTTCTTTGGTGCTGTGCAGCACAAGATGGGAGACGACTACAGTATCTTTAAAATTATGGATGGTTGGGAGCACAGGGCCCTACACTCAACTATGGATACTATTGATGATTGGAATACAGGGCCCACAGGGAAATAAGGATATGATTATAATATCGCAAAAATTATGATTGGATTCTAGCATATGGCCCAGAGGGCCCTAAAGCTCCCACACTCAAATACAGATACCACTATGGACTGATGCGAGTGCAGGGCACAGAGGGCCCTGCTCTCCCACAGAGAAATAAGGTAATTGTTACACTATCTCAAGATGAGGGAAATTCTTTGCAAAAAACTTAATTAATGCACTAGTTAGGGTTCCAGCATCAAAAGTAAAGAAATGTTGTGTTAGGGTTTCCAACTCTTAACACCCCACCCCCACCATGCAGGCAGCAACAGGTGTGAGATGTGCCTTGGGGTTGCCAACCCTAATGGTCACCCCATTCTCTTATACTGTATCCATCTCATTTTATTTACTCATGGAATGGGGTGCGCATTAGAGTTAACGACCCCAAGGCACATCCCACGCATGTTGCTGCCTGCAGGGTGGGGGTGGGGGTGTTTCCACCAAGCTGCATCGACAGAACATTTGTTGATTAGCATTACAGCAATGGCACAGTGCCGACAGTTGGCATTGTGCCATCAGTGGAAGAAAGTGTTTTTTGTGGGGGGCTTTGCACCCTCCATGCAGGGGGCTCTACTCCCTACTCCCCGCATTGTTAGATTATCAACTCCAAGTTGTTTTGGGGAGGGGTGAAATCACCGGAGAAGCAGTGTGAAATCATCCAGACCATTACAGCGAACTGCCGATTTTGTCGCTGTAATGGTCTTTATGTATTTCCATTGTTATTTTAACGACATGCAGGGGTTGAGTTGGAAACCCTAACACAACATTTCCCAACTTTTGATGCTGGAACCGTAACTAGTGCATTAATGAAGTTTTTTGTAAAGAATA
Source organism: Neoceratodus forsteri (assembly GCA_016271365.2). Taxonomy (NCBI): domain Eukaryota; kingdom Metazoa; phylum Chordata; order Ceratodontiformes; family Ceratodontidae; genus Neoceratodus; species Neoceratodus forsteri. Next base: position 198,481,150 of record CM028132.1, on the reverse strand, counting down.
TATATATATAGTGTTAGAGGTGTGAAATATTTATTATCTAGCTGGCCCTGATTGTCCATTTGATACATTACACAATTCTTCTTTAAACTTGCCATAGTGTCCTAGATGGTCATTAAAGATGGTGGCTGAGATAGCTCTGTTGTTTATGTTGTTGATAGGATACATATGCATGACTCCGCTGCAAATCTCGGCTGCCGTTTTGAGAGGCAGGCACTACTTACTACACATCTTTTGAGCTCTGAAATTTGAAAGAAGAGGGAGTCAAGAGTGACAGCCATTTCATTGTTTTTTTTTTTCAAATTGTTTAACCAGGAGTAGCACACTAACCTGAAAGCTTGTTTACAGGTGTGACCTGGGAGCACAGGAAAGTGACTTGCTCAGGATCACGCAGTATGCAAGTGGGGGCTATGGGATTCAAACCCATGTTTCCAGATTTGCAGCTCAGAGCCTTAAACCACTGCATTATACTGCCTCCCATTGTAGTATAAAACTGATTTATATGGCTGCCTGGTGGCCCAGTGGTAGCACTATGCAGGCCACCTGAGTTCAGGAGTAGACTCCAAAGCTTATGTCCAGCAGGCCAAAGCTGGGGAAGCACTGAGAATGGCAGTGTGTCATAGCCCAGGGAGGGTGACATTGCAGCAACTGCTTGCAGAATGCCAAAGAGTGTGTGTGTGTGTGTGTGTGTGTAACCCATCATGGAACTAATGCCACATTAGCAGGGATGAAGGAAAGTCAGAGGTGGGATGGTCTTCTCTTGTGCTGTTGGAATTCCTGCTTCGGTACCCGTGGGCCCCACATCTCCAACTTCCACTGTGGTAGATGTGTAGCTTCAGGGCTTGGGGGGGAGCACCAACCCCGAAGACACCATCACATGGGGCAAGTTGTGGAGGCTGCTAGTGGCAGGCAAGGCGATATTGGGGCCTGGATGTTGCCAACCTGAGGAGGGACTGATGGGGGAGAATAAATCTAGAAAGAGAAAGAAAATGTTAGACACACACAGTACTGCAGTCATTTTAAACATTTTTTCCGTGCAAGTAAAATGCCTTTCATTTTCTTATTTTTACAGCATGAATCCAGAGAAACTTTACTAGGATTTAATATGGTAAATTATAGAGCATGTAAGAATTTGTGGAAGGCGTGCGTGGAGCATCACACATTCTTCCGCTTAGACAGACCACTGCCTCCTCAGAAGAACTTTTTTGCACATTATTTCACATTGGGTTCAAAGTTTCGGTACTGGTAAGTGTTTCCTTTCACTTCCGCTGTTATGATCACCAGAAAGTTCACCAAAGTACAAGTGAGGCCAATGAAGTAATATTTGACAGACTTAAACCTGTTCAGCGTCTGTCCAATAACATTTTATTTACAGTGAATAACACATGTGCTAGCTTGCCGAAGAGTAAAAGCAGAAGTATAAATGATTCCTATTGTTTTTATTTCCCAGTTTCAACAACTGTAGAGCTGTTTCACACCACTTATATGTGTCATCAAAAGAATGAGGGGTTCAGAACAGGGTTCCTGTTAGGCAGGACTCTCATAGAGAGGAACACCATTGTGAGCAAAATGAACCAGATCAGACTGTAGGTATCAGATGGGCTTCTGACATATGATAGGCAAAAGGTTCTCTGAGGCATTAATGCTGAATTAGTTTGTGGGAGAGAGGATGTTACTTTATAACAGTGGAACGGCTGACCAAGGGAAGCTGCTAACCTTATAGAGCTTATTGATCTATCACCAGCTGCAGCTGATTAAAAGCACATGGGGGGGGAATTACAGCAGTGTTCTCAAATTTTTATTAATTTTAAATCGTTTTACCTGATACACATATGGAAATGAGCTGTAATCATCTTTACAGAGGTGACATGGGGGGCAGAGTAAATCTACAGGCTGAAAATGGAGTTATCTGTTAAAAACAAATGAGCAACGTGATAAATATTTAGAAAATCAATAAGAAACACAGCATATCGATACTTGCATTTGAAATTTTCATTTGAATAGGGGGCACGTTAAATAAGCAGTATGTTTGCAACTTGAGGGTCTTTTTGGCAGTGGAAATTCTGGTGGGGTAGGCGGTAGATGCTGGAGGTAGGTTGTTCTAGAGATGCCACAGCCTCAAACCAGTTGAGCAGTTATGTAATCAATAACCCACAACAGGGTGCGTGGTTAGTGGGGATTAACGCACACCTGGGTGCATTGAGGCACAAGGCTGCAGGCCAAGTGCCTTCACAGCACCCGGGTGTGCGTTAATCCCCATTAACCACATACCCTGGAGTGGGTTATTGCGTTTATAACATGGGGCTATTCATTACTGTGTGAAAAAAGAACCACAGACACATGTGCAAGCTTCAGAACTGTATAATTTTAATAAATGTTCCTCTGCAACAAAAAGTAGTCCCATACAAACAGTGCAGGAACACATTATACAATTAGTGACCACTAGGAACACATTATACAAATGGTGACACTGCTATGTGTGTCTCTCTTTGTTACAAACAACACTGAACTGTGGCCGCATGTCTGGTTGTGGTGCTCGACTTTTCCCACATCTGTCAGCTCACAAGACGGTGCCCATGACTGTGCCAGAAAACTCTCTCACCCTGCTTCAACTTTCTGGTTCTTCACTGTATCGCTGTATGCGGCTGACTGTACTACTGCGCCCAGTTGAGAGTGCTGTGATGTGAAGGATTCGGCTGTAGGAAACAACTATCGTTATCGCAATGACAGCTTACAGTGGGGGGGGGAGAGGCATGGCATGCGCTCAACAACTGTGGGACTATAAGGAGTGTGATATGCTGCACCAGGTACTGACTGCTGTGATGTTCACGATGCAGCTGTATGATTACTGGGGTTGCAGTTTTGGGGGGAGGCATGCCGTGGTGTACAGAACTGTGTGGGTAGAAGGAGTGCTACATATTGTGGTCCAACAATTACATCTGTGGGTGCCTATGACTCTTGCACTGACAGCGGCGAATTGAGTGACCACAAATACCCTTTTCAGCAGCTGTAGGAGATGGAGAGAGAGAGAGAGAGCTGCTGTTCTGTTCCTACCTTGCTGTCTGCTCATGCACCTCAGTGCTGAGCAGTGTATGTGAACCGTGCTATCTCAAGCATGCCACAAACTGTGTGGCTATAAACAACTATGCGCCTAGAACTATTTACAATAACAGAGACTACGCATGGCAGTGCGAGTTGGGGGGGCCATATGGAGGACTGGAAGCATGTACAGCAGAAGGGCAAGCACAGTGAGCAGATGTGCGGGATAATTGTGGCAAGTGCTGTACTGTGTAATACAGGATCACTGTGTGCCTCGCTACACAACCGTTCTGCAAAATATGGTGAGGAACAATGTACAAAATAACACTGTCCAGGACACTGCTGTCCTTCGGAAGGGAACTATCCATCTGTTTGCAGTACAGTGGGACAGTGTGCTTTCCTTCTCAACTAACAGGTAAACATGCCCTGATCCACTTGTCTGTGGTTTGCAATACTGGGCCCACAGGACTGACACAGTAGGGGTACTATGTGTTTGGAGGGAGGAGAGACACTACCTAGGATAGGGGGAGAACATGACCTAGGATACTGTTGCTATAAGGCAAAAGTGTTCCACTGAACTGTGGGTAGAGAACTAAATCTGAAACTGTGCAGTGTGGAGTGCTCACCTCACTCTTGTAGGTTGGCCAGTAGTACTACGGGAGCGAATGTGGCACTGTCAACATGCAAGTTACCTGGTATAGTAATGAAAATTAACAGGCCTAAAAATATTAAACTTTTCCAAGCTAAACCCTGGCATGGCGATCTCCTTGGACTGTTTCAGGGACCTTTGTTTGCTCGCAGCAGGAACAGGCTGAGGTGGATATGAGCTTTTTCTCCTCTGCATCGGTAATCACTGTCTCTGCCTTGGATGGTACAGGCTGTTGCTGGTATGATGACACTGTGGGTGTTGTGTCGCTGGGTGACTGGCCATGATAGCGTTCCTTGCTGCTGACTGCTGTGTGCTGCTGTGATGTTCTGGAACCTGATGTCTGTGGCTGTGCTGTGCCAGGAGAACTCAACAGCGTACTCCATTTCTGCCAGTCACTGTGTGATTCTTGCCAGTAATTGTGCAGGCTGGTCTTGTACCAGTGCTCAGTGACTCTCATGATTTCTTGAGAAGCAAGTCCAGCATCCAATAATAGCTGTACTGCCGTGCTTCAGATGCAATGATTGGTATGTTGTTGTGACAACTCAGCTTCGGAGATTCTCACCATAATGGCCCCTAGGTAGTTGACGCCCATGGGTTGCAAACCATGCCAATATGTGTCCTGTGGGTGCACAACTCTTTTTGGGTGCAAATAGAGGGCAGGAGCATTTGGTGGACACCTACTAATATACTCCTTAAACACCTGTACAGGGTAATTGGGATTTTGTGGATCCGCAAACAGAGGTCTTCCCTGGCTCTCTCAGTTAGGTTGGTGGACATTACTGTGGTTCCAGGGACATGGATAGGTTCTTCAGTCCACACTGTCTGGCAGGTTCCTTGCCGCTTTGAATCTTGCCGGAAGGTCTTCAAGCTGGCTTCTCCCACCCACCCGGGTGGTAAAACCCTCAGCTCCGCCCCATGACGCCAGATATTCCTTACCGCTTGGAAGCTCAGGTTCCCTCCTTAGCGCTCTGCGTTTTAGGCTGGATTCACACTTTTTGGATTTCTCAAAACTGATTTTTAAATTTACAAGACTACGGTCTTCGTCCTTCCTCATGGCTGCAATGGACAAATCGACTCCCGGCTTCCATCGGTGCTCTTGTGGGCAGAAGATGTCCGGATCGATCTGCATGCACGTGCGCTACTGCTTGAGGGCTTGGCCCACGATTCGCCAGGCCTCGCGAATTGTGCAAGTACTTCTCGGCTTCCGTCTTGGAGGACCGTGCTGCCAGACTACTACTTGAGTGCCCCGAAAAACAGTACCCGCCGATCAGGTCTAAGGAGGCCCGTTGGGCGGTGTCCGTGGTGGTGGGCTGTGCGAAGCAGTTGGAGCAGATGATCCCCCTTGAGGAGGAGGCGCTTCTTTCTTCTCGGCCACGGCATTTATCCCGCTGTCCCTGGGCTCCTCCTACATGGCTTCTTTTAAGGAGCTTTGTCAGTCCCTCTCCACTAAGGGAGAATGGCCTTCGGGACATTCCAGTTGGTCCAGAAAGAAGGACTCTAAAGGTAAGTCCCACCGTCGATGTTCGAGGGAATGGGAGAGATCCCCTTCACTGGACCGTTGACTCTCAACTTCAGTTGAGGTTGCGGCTGCAGCCGCTGTCTTCATGGTGTCCCCGTCAGGTCCACCGGCTGAGACATCCATCGATGCGGTTGAGATTTTTCTTGACCCGTCAGATGGTTTGTTGACTGGAGAAGCCGACAACCGGTTCCCCCAGTGGTTACTGAGGACTTGCCTGTGCCTCCTGTGCCGAAGTCCCTGGTCAAGGTCCCTGAACCAAAGGAGGGGCGGGTTTCCCCTGTCCCCTATCTGATCCAACCCCGGAATCCTCAGAGGTCTCGGTCCTCTTCCAGGTCCAGCTGATCCTGCCGACGTCGGCGCTCTCGGCACCATGGAAAGTGGCATCGCCACTCATCCTCATCGTCCTCTTCGGAGGATAGGCTCCGGTGCAAGTTGTGTCGGCGCTACGAGGATTTGATGTGGCAGCAACTTTTATTGACCGGTAACAAGCCGACTCCGTCACCTTCTCTGAGCATTAAGTGGCTGTCACCGGAGCAACCGAAACAACCCCTCGTGGTGATAGAAGAGCTGACCCTGGCGCCGGTTGTTCGGCCAAAACCGGCTGCTCCACCTATTGTGGTGGAACCCCCGCCTCCACAACCGAAGACTGGGGCCCCGATCAAGGATTCTCGGTTGGGTCAGGGCTTGCCCCATAGGTTGTCAGTCATCCTCACTCCCGATCAACCTCGGCAGGTGGAGGGTGGCTCAGGCTCTCGGCAGCTGCTCGCAGACTCCTCGGAGTCTGACGATGACTCCTCCCTGTTCTCCAGGCCGCTTGACTTGGAGTCTGCAGGGGGCCAGTCGGTGGACGAGAGCCCATCCTCGTTTTTGGGTTTGCATCGACTCATCTCAGAATCCACTGGGATGCAGCTCGAACCTGTTTCAAAACGGGCCAAGTATCCCCTTACAGAGATACTGGACTGAGGGGCTTCCCGTGTGGAGGCCTTTCTGGTGGCCTAAGCCATTGTTGGCCTGGCCCTGGAGTTGTGGCAGTGGCCAGCATCTTGTCCCATGCCTTCGGCCAGGATGGCTCGCAAGTATGCGGTCCCCACCAGTTCACTCTCCGGTTTCTCGGAGCACCCCTCTATGGAGGGGTTAGTGACTGATAGTGTTTTCCGGTGTTCCAGGAATGCTCGGGACGTGGACAAACCGCCCGATAAGGAATCCAAAAAGTTGGATTACTCGGGGCAGAAGGTTTACGCTGCTTCCTCCCTAGGCCTTCGTCAGGCTAGCTCGGCACTTCTGATGGTACATTTCTCACACGCCCTTATGGGCTCCCTGGATGAGGTGATTCCTCATCTCCCGGCTGACCTTCAGACGACAGTCAAGCAGGTGCAGGATCAGGGAAGGGTGGTGGCAAAACAACAGCTCCAAACATTGTTGGACATTGGTGATTCTTGTGCCTGATCAGTAGCGGCCGCAGTGCCAGAGCTTGGCTTGCAGATCTCCACCTTCACGGTGGACACCCAACACAAGCTGGCAGACATTCCCTTCCTGGGCACTGACTTGTTCAGGCCGGGGGTGGAAGGTCATCTCCAGAGGATTGAGAAGTCCCATGCCACCTTGGACTCGGTCACATCTGCCCAGAAGGACAAAGGCCGCCAGCAGCAGCAGCGTAAGCCCTTTCGCTCTTCCACCCCTGCGGCACGTTCAGTCCAGCAGCACCAACACCAGAGCCAGCAGGCAAACACTTGGCACCCTAAGGCCAAGTCTGCTGCTTCCTTCAGTAGGAAGCCTGGAGGCAAGGGTCCAGGAGGTCCCTCAGCAGGCCCTTCCTCCAAGCCTGCCCAGTGATGGGTTGAGGGGTGTTGCCCCCAACCTCGTCACTCCTCCCCGGGTTCCCCCTGTGGGGGGATGGCTCCGCCACTTCTTTTCCGCCTGGTCCGCTATCACCACGGACCGCTGGGTGCTAGAAGTGGTAGGCAGGGGTCTGCCTTTGGAATTCAAGCAGTTCCCTCCCTATCGAACTGTCGCCCCACAGGGGGCAATGGGATCTGCAGCCTATTGCCTTGCTGCTCCAGAAGGAGGAGATCGAAGAGGTGGCGGACCCTCCTCCAGACCCAGGGTTTGTGTCCAGGCACTTCCTGGTCCCAAAATGGATGGGGGGGCTGGTGCCCTATTCTCAACCTGCACAACCTGAACAAGTTCCTAAGGCCGCACACCTTCAGGATGGTCACTCTGGCTCAGATTATTCCATCCTTGGAACTGGGCGTGTGGTTCTGTTCTCTGGACCTTCAGGACATGTTCTTTCACGTCCCAATCCATCCATCTCACCAGCGATTCCTCCACTTCAGAGCAGAGGGATCCCTTTATGAGTTCCGGGCCATGAACTTCATCCTCTCTCTCCAGCTTCCAGGGTCTTCACAAAATGCATGGCAGTGGTGACAGCATTCCTGTGGCACCGAGGGGTCCGGGTGTACCCTTACCTGGATGATTGGCTGATTGCAGCCCCCTCCAGGTTGGAGGTGGAGCGGTCCAGGGATCTGGCACTCCATGTTTGCTCTCAGACTGGCCTCCTCATCAACGAGGCCAAATCGGAACTCGTGCCTTTGCAGGTGATTCAGTTAATCGGGGCAGAGCTGGATTCTCTTCGAGCCAGAGCCCGGCTCCCAGCGGACAGGGCCGAGTTCCTTTCCTCCTTTGCCCAGTCATTTCTGGTTGGGCAGTTGCGCCCTGCCCAGGACTTCCTGCACCTTCTGGGCCTCATGGCGGCCTGCACCAGTGTGGTCCATTGGGCCCGCTGGCATATGCGTCACCTGCAATGGGCACTAGCCAACCAGTGGTCACAGCGCTCCGGTCCTCTGGACCAGTTGGTGACGGTGACCCAGGAGATGTGGGACAGCCTGCAGTGGTGACTCGTCCCAGCTCATCTGCAGGAGGGTATCCCATTTGTCCGCCCCGAGCCGACGGTCACGTTAACGACCGACGCCTCTCTGATGGGTTGGGGTGCCCATCTAGGGGAGTTCAGGGCCCACAGCCTCTGGTCCCCTCAGGAATCTCGATGCCACATCAACCAGCTGGAGCTTCAAGTGGTCCAACTAACCCTCACCGTCTTCGCTCCATTTGTACGGGGTCAAGCGGTCCAGGTCCAGATGGACAACACCACGACCATGTACTACCTCAACCGTCAGGGTGAGACACACTCCTTGCCTCTGTGCAAGGAGGCTCTCGGCATCTGGTCTCTCATGATCAACCTGGAGGCAGATCTCCTAGCCATCCATGTGGCAGGCCTCCAACAGTCTGGTCTATGCCCTCAGCCGGATAGGCGCTGCAGCTCATGAGTGGTCTCTCCTGCCGGAGGTAGTACAAGATCTGTTCTCCCATTGGGGCACCTGTCAGGTGGACCTGTTCGCGTCTAGGGAGAATGCGAAGCTGAGGCTGTTTCATGCCCGTCCCCCTCAGCAGGGCTTGCTGCAGGTGGATGCCTTCTCGAGGCCGTGGATCCCGGGCCTCTTCTACGCCTTCCCTCCATTTCCCTTGATCCACAAGGTGCTTCTCAAGGTGAAGAGGGACAAGGCGCATTCTGGTAGCCCCAGACTGGCCCTGCCAGTTCTGGTATCCAGATCTCCTCAGCCTCAGCTCCAGGCTCCCGAGATGGCTTCCAGCCCACCCGGACCTGATCTCAGTCAACAAGGGGAAAGTACTTCATCTGTACCTTCCATCCCTGCACCTGACGGCCTGGTTCCTGAGCGGCTAGAGTTCCAGGCCTTGGGTCTTTCTGACGAGGTCCTCAACATCATTAAGGCATTCCATAAGCAGTCGACCAGAAAATGCTATGCCTTCAAATGGAAGAGATTCTCCATTTGGTGTCAGGACAAGGGGTTGGACCCTTCTTCCTGTTCCTTGGCTAGCATTCTGGACTACCTGTGGTCCCTTTCTCAGCTAGGGTTTCAGTTGACTGCCCTTAAGGTGCACCTGGCAGCCATCTCTGCTTACCGGGCGTGGGCCAGCAAGCAGTCGGTGGTGCAGGAGAAGGTGGTTGGGCGCTTTTTCAAAGGCATTGATCACATATCCCCTCTGGTGCGAGAACGTCCACCTCCATGGGATCTACTGCTGGTATTGGCTAAGCTCATGGGCAAGCCATTTGAACAGATGCACAGTTGTGACATCTCTCACCTGTCGTGGAAGACTGCCTTCCTGGTGGCTGTCATGTTAGCCAGAAGAATGGGAGAGCTCCAGGCACTTTCCATCAAGTCTTCTTATCTGGTCTTCCACAGGGACAAGGTTGTCCTGTGCCCCAACCCGAAATTCCTTCCGAAGGTGGTGTCGGAGTTTCACCTTACCAGGTGTTGACTGTGCCGGTGTTCTACCCCATTCACACCTCGGAGGCCGAATATAGGCTCCATACTCTGGACCCTAGACGAGCGCTCACATATTATAAGGAGCGAACGGCTGAAGTTCAGGGAGAGGTTCGCCAGCTGTTTGTCACCTACGCTGAAGCCGGCAAACCTGCAGCCAAGCGGTCGATAAACAGATGGGTCACCTCCTGCATAGATCTCTGCTATAGGCTGGCGGGCATGGAGCCTCTCAGAGGGATAAGCGCTCATTCTGCCCGCCATACTGCTGCTTCGGGGGCTGTTTCTAGGGATGTCCCTATCCAGGAAATCTGTAGGGCTGCTACCTGGAAGTCAGCACACACCTTTATTTACCATTACCACATTGACCTTGAGTCATGCCGGGATGCTGTTTTTGGGACCTCGGTTCTCCAGTTCTTATTTCCTAAGTAGGGGGTGCGCTCTTTGCCTCCCTTCTCCCGGAGAACTGCTAGGAGTCTGCCAGACAGTGTGGATTGAACAACATATCCACGTCCCTAGAAATACAGGTTACTCACCTTTAACAGGAGTTCTAGGAGTGGTATATGTTGTTCATCCACATGACCCACCCGACCTCCCCGGCTTCGATGCGCAACCTGGCTTCCAGCGGGCTAGATCTGGCACCATGTGTCGGAGTCGAGGGTTTTACCACCTGGGTGGGTGGGAGAAGCCAGCTTGAAGACCTTCCGGCAAGATTTAAAGTGGCAAGGAACTTGACAGACAGTGTGGATGAACAACATATACCACTCCTAGAACTCCTGTTACAGGTGAGTAACCTGTATTTCTTTGTGTGTGGGTTAAAGGTCGTAGTGAGATACTCCCTTCCATCGGGGTCTGTTTTCACTGTGAACGAGTCCTAGCGCAACTCTCTTACCCCATCTCTGCCCCGCCATGCCAGCCCCAACTGCAGTTCGAACCACAGGCGTCTCACCAGTCCAGCTGATATATGATGCGACAGTGCCTCTGATGACCTTAGTTTTATCAGATCTGACTTAGTAAATGGAGGGTGATGGTTGGCCTTGTCTTGCCCCTCTTTCTAGATTTGCTGCAAGACGGCAACAAAAACATTGTTGGCTGCCTGGAAAGCGGGGTCGGCAGTGATATTAATCTGTCTATTGTTCATGGTGTTGTTCAGGAACCTATTTATTCTGGCTCTTAAGCAGATGAGGCAGCTTACAGTATAAGTTTTACCACCAAAACTACAGACTGTGCTGTAAAACTCTCTCAGAAGTGTAGATAGGTTCTCCACTGGTATGTCTTTGAAATTCACAGTTCTCTCTCGGTTCATGAGCCAGTCATGGAACACATTGATCGCTCACACAGTGCTTTTCTGTGTGTTTGCCTCATCTTTGCCCTGTTCCAGGGATCTAGCTCGGTGGCCGACATGCTCACATGCCACATAGTGTTGCCAGATGTACTGCTGCTGTCACATCCTGTTGGGGAACTCGCAGTACTGCTAGGGCCTCTTACACCCAGGTGTGGATTGTGGTGGAGGTATATTGCCAGGTCTGCACTGTTTTGCTTCGTGGCTGCTGCCCCTCTCAGGTTGCTGACAGTGGCTTTGGCAGCTCTGTTACTGTCAGTAGGTTGCATAGTGCTAACTGTGACATTTCTAAAGTCAACACTTTGTGTTCTGCTCTCATACTGAGAAATGCTGGTCTGAGTACTGCTCTGCAGGTGAGGTTTACTGGTGGAGCTGAGATTGGTGTTGTGCAGAGGAACTCCACTGCCTGCTCTGCATTCCTTGCTCTGAGGTCTGTGTCCAGGCCCACTGCTGTTGGTAACAGTGGTTTTCAGTGTTCTTTCAGTGAGTACTGAGTGCTGTGCAACAGGTATGGTAGTGAACTGTCTGTGTTGTGCTGTAATACAGGCATTTGCTGCTGACAGACCCACCTCAACATTGACTGCTCTCTGTTCTGGCTCCACAGGCAATGGATGTGCTGAAACTGCTCATGGTTGCTGGTTGACACATAGCCTATTGTTCCACAGCAACACTCGCACTTGGCTAACTCAGCACTTTGTGGTCTGCTAGTACTGCTGCTGTGACCCCTTTGCCAGATGTCTGAGAGGTCTGCAGGGACACTGCTACTTCTGGATTCAGTGATCTGTGCTGTGCTGTGCTGTGCTTGGAGCCCTGCAGGGGTTCATCAAATTACTGCTGCTGTATGCTTGAGGCACAGTCAGTTGTTCAAGAGGGAATGTGGTGTGGGCAACCTAGCAAGACATAAACGCTTTCCTTTGGGGAACACCGAATCGCCAGTGACTCCGAGGTCCCAGGGCGGGTGGGTGGAAGTCCAGAACAGAACCTACTGATGCACACTATGAGGAAGTCTGTGACTACCGATTGGTATGGACTCAAGCTTGTGCAGACTACACTGACACAGGGCATGGAGAACTAGCAAAACATACAACTATCTTACTTTAGGGAACAGTGAATCGCTCGGTGGCTCAGAGGACCGCATGGTGGGTGGGTGGGAAGTTAAGTACTGCTGAGGGCTCACGAACACCTGAGAAATAACATGGCTGGAGGTAAGAAGGCAGTCTGAGTACTACTAATGACATGGGGCAGGGAGAGGTAGCAAGGCATAAGGCTACAGCACCACAGGTTGTATTTCAACACTGCCACCGCTTACTCACAGAATTAAATGACTGCCGCTCAGAACAAACATTTCCCAATTACAGGAAAAGTTTGGGTCTGCCTATGGATCTCTGTACCAGCCACATCTCACCAGCTGTGCAAATAATAGAGATTAATGTGTGGTCATGTGCAGCTCCTCAGCCAGTTGCCTTGCCCCATTTCCCTGCCCCATGTTATAAGTGTAATTATAAAATGGGCTTCGGAAATCCAGTAATCTGATTGGCTAGTACATCTTCTGAGCCGTGTCCTTATCAGAAGATATACTAGCCAACTGGCACTACTGTCCATCCCTGAGGCACATAACAACAGTGAATCAGTGAGCTGTGCCAACCATAAAAAAAAAAAAAAAAAAATGCAGACTGGCACAGCTCACAGCACAACAGAGGGAAATGGCATTTCCTGCCTCACAACTGTCAACCTCACACCGGGGCAGTCTCGCTTATAGTAAAACTTGGCCAAACAACCAAAAAACTCTTCAAACCACATAAAGGCTACACAGTCAACTAAAAGAAACCTTTTGGCGAAAACTTTGATGCCTGTCAAAGGTGAGCACACATCCTAAAAGTTGCTGCAGTAGCAGTGCAGGTGGAACTTCCTGATCTAGAAAACACCCACTCCCCACAAACAGTAAAAACAAACAAACAAAAAAAAAAACAGTCAACACTTACTGTATCCCCCTTCCTCCAGAAGCCCTAAATAACTTTATTTGACTCACTGCCCTACTTGTTTCTTCCTTACGGGCCAGTAACTTTATTTCACTTACTGCCCGACCCGTTTCTTCCTTAGACAGGTCCAGCTATCACTCATGCTGCTCAGCCTTTCTGATATCTCTGGAGTCCCCCCTCTTGCCCTACTGTCCTTTTAATCTGAGCCGCAATAACCAACAACTATATAAGAAAAGTGTTGCCCATTATGAAAAAAAAAAAAACATTTGTTCAACATTCAGACTGACCAAATTAGTTTGAAAACCTGCGAGTCGGAACGCGAAGCAGGAAACAGTGTACGGTGGCTGCTCTGGGACACGCTCGGTCTGTCAGTCAAGTCATCCATCTACTGAAAGGGCAAGGAAAAATCGATGTTAAAAGAGAGATTAAACAATTAAAGCAGGGAAAATAAATGCTATCTGTATGGGGTACAGCAAACATAACAGTGACTACATAATTTGATGGGGGACACGGTCACTCGCGCTGCCTGCTAGCTGCATGCAACGCAAATTCTGTGGTCAAACTAATTTTAAAAGAAACAAAATATATGCTTTTGGGTGTTTGTGTGTGTGTACAGTAGAGACACAGATGGCACCAGTATTAGCTAGTAACTTTTAATGAAAAAGCTAATTTCCAAGACACTGATGGACTGAGAGGCAGAGCTAGCCATCAACCTGAGTAGACATGTTTCAGATCTGCTCACTGGAAAGTTGTTTTCTACATTTATAATTACCATTTCTTGTTTATTCATCGGTACAGACTTAATTGGTGTGTTCAGCTAACAACTCTGGCTAATATGGGTCTGAAAAAAACAGAACAAATACAGCTTCCCACTCTAAATCTGTGGAGGAGTACATGCTTCCTAGGCCAGGTACATCTGTAATGGCGCAGAAGGATCTGACTACGGAAAGAATATTTGTCATCCTACAAAGAAATGAAGAAAAGGTTAACCAGACAAACGATTGTCTCTCAGCCATGGATTAGAGGGTTTAAAAAACTCGAGCAGGGGAGAGAAGAGCGTTCTAAGGCTCTGGAAGAGATTGCCAACCAGCAGGAGCATTACGCTGTGGCCCAGATCCGGGACTCTAAATTTCTTTCTAATAAAGTGAAAACCCTAGAAAACCAACTTAGAGCTGCTAATCTCTGGATTGTGGGGCTTCCCCTTACCATCGCTGCACAGGACTTAAAATCGGTATTTCAAGCTTTACTTATGGACTCCCTGGGACTTTCTGAGCACTCGGTTCGTATTGAAAGGATCTTTCGCTTGCCTAACCATCGGAGACCTGTGGAGGGTGTGGTGCAGTCATCGACCGTGCTTGTCATGGTAGACTCTATGGAGGAAAGTTTGCTCATTTTAGCAACTGCTAGGGAGACTTGGGACTTACAATATCAGGGGTCAAAATTATCCATTTGTCCGGATGTGGCGACTCGCACGCTAATGAGGAGGAAGGAATTATTACAATTGTGCCAGCGACTAGGAGACTATGGAATATCGGCTAATCTATTTTTTCCAGTTTGTCTCCGTTTTAGCTACAGGTGTAAACCCTATGTTTTAATAGAGACTGAGGCGGTTGCTAGATTTTTGGAAAATCTTCCACCTCCCGGTGAACAATCCTTGAATGATGAGCAGGCCAGTGCCCCTTGAATGACTCTAAAGACTTTGGTTTTCAGCACTGTAATTCTCATGGGATTGTGCTTTTGTTACTAGGGCGATCTATGAGGGGCTGTTTTCGCTTATGATAGATCCAAGTTCATAAAGCTGATGGCTAGTAAATTTGTTTAGACTGTTTCAGTAGAGAGGGGGTATAGTTTGTAATTTCATATCCTTTTTGAGCGGGGCTCTAAATCATCTGAGTATATATTTCCCTCTTTACTGTTTGCATCTACCTTTTTTGTTAATATGTGGTATTCCTATTCCTTTTGTTATAGTGACTTATCACTTATGTTTGGGTTTCACAGAGTGTTTAACAATTACTTTTTCCTGGCTACCCAGTAGCTTTGTGTCTAGGGTGCCTGGGGTAAATATCCTAGCTTGTATACGTGATATTATAAGCTTCATGTTAAAGGCCATATTTTGTTTATGGGGTATTTTCCCAACTGTTTCCCCAGCTCCTTCAAGGTGGGCTTTTTTCACTCATCTGTATGCAGTTGTTGGTATATCTAAGTGAGAGCTGCATACTCCATGTGAGATTTGCTTGCGTGGATTTCTCACTTATGAGATATTTGCTTTTTTGTGTCATTCTTGTTTAAAGAATGTTTATATATCCAGCTTGAATGGCTATTAAAAATTATTTTTAATTTTTTTTTTATGCTCCCCCTCTCCTCGCAGCTCTCCCCCTCTTCAGGAGACACCTATAGCCTTATTAGCCCTCGCTCACCTACCAGGTGACCGGAGCAGTCCATCCCCCATAGAGCCGTGGCTGTACCCCCCAGGCGGGTACGGGGCGGGGGCTTCACACCCCGAAACATCTGTATTCGTCGGGACGCTGTCTCCTTTGCCTGGTAGGGGCATTGAGGGTCGGGGCCTGGTGCTCCGTCTACCGGGAGACTGCGAGGCATTTTCCCATTTTCTGGATGTGCCATGTCCCCCGACATCAAGGCGCAAAGGCACCAACATCTGGCACGTCGCCCCTCCGTTCTGCATCAGACTTGCTGTACCTCGGGTCTCTACCCAGGGCCAGACAAGAGCTGAGCTCTGGCACCCTCCTCCCCCCAGAGAGGACGAGCGGTCCCTAGGATGCTCAAGTCTCTCCCAGCCAAACCTTCCAGCTCCCCGGGCTCATTCCGAACCAGGTCGCTGGTGTATCATATGGAAATCTAACGCTGCACGTGGGCAGCACTATTAAAAATTTTAATAAAGAATAAAATAAAAAGAAAAGACACTGAGGGACTATTTTTTTCTCAAACAATATACTCATATGTCTTCATGTTTTTTTATGTATACTTACGTGAATTTGTTTTTGTTTTTTTGAACTAAACTTCTTTACCAGAGGGCCCATTTTATAAGTGCAATTCCACACTCTGAGGTGTGGGTTATGTCCTGATAAGAGCATGCACAGGTGCATAAGGCACTCTGCGCAAGTGCCTCGTGCCTTGTAATACACCTGGGCATGCTCTTATCAGGTCATAATCCACACCTCATTGTGTGTTATTGCTTGTTTAATGCATGGTCGTGTGGGGACAAAATTCCTCTAATCACTGTACAGAAGTGCATTAGACATACAGTGCCTGAAAATAGGCTTAGTATGTCTAAAGCACTTATCTAGTTAACAAAAAATAAATTAAAAAAATAAAATTAATTTTGCCAAAATAAATCTTTATAGCTTCAATTAAAAAGGAGGAAGAAACCACTTTGGTTCTCAGAAACAGCAGCAGAAATGATCAGAGCCAAAAGGCTGGCCTTCAGGAAATACAAGGGAACACAGTGGGACGAAGATAAGGAGGCATACCAAACTTCCCTAAGGGAAGGCAGTAAGGCAGGCAAAGGCCCAAACTGAGGAAGCACTAGCATGAACAGTAAAAGAAGGGGACAAGACTTTCTATAGATACATTAGTGAAAGGAGAAAGTCCAGAGGGGGTATTGCTAAGATCAAAGGGGATATGGGAGAGTGTGTGGAGGAGGACCACGGAAAAGCATCTATCCTAAATAGATACTTCTGCTCAGTATTTACTGAGGAGAAGGTAGGGCAGGGCCCACAGCTGAACACCATGGACGCGGGGTTGTGCACAAGTCCCTTCACAAAAGAAAGGGTCCTACTAGAGCTCTCTAAGCTCAGGTTGAACAAGACAATGGGACCTGATGGCATATATCCCAGGGTACTACAGGAGCAAAGGGTGGAACTAGCAGAGCCATTAGCATAACTGCTTAGTGAGTCTGTGAGCACAGGAGAGGTCCCAGAAGACTGGAGAAGGGTTCATGTGAGCCCACTCCACAAGAGTGGCAGCAGGGAGGAGGCAGGGAACTACAGACCAGTCAGTCTTACCTCAGTGGTGGACAAGATTATGGAGACAGTCCTTAAGGAAAGGACAGTGCAACACCTGGAATCCATAGTAGCACAGGATGCAAGACAGCATGGGTTTACAACAGGAAGGTCCTGTCACACTAATCTCATAGATTTCTTTGACTGGGTAACCAGAGTGGTGGACCAGTTGGGTGCAGTTGATGTCGCCTACCTTAACTTCAGCAAAGCTTTCAATACTGTTCCACATAGAAGATTAATTAATAAGCTGGGTAGGCTCAGGGTGGGTCAGAGGTTGGTCAGCTGGGTGGCAAACTGGTTAGCGGGCAGAAAACAGAGAGTGATGGTAAACAGTATACAGTCAAAAGAGATGCAAGTCGCAAGTGGGGTACCTCAGGGATCAGTCCTGGGGCCATTCCTCTTCAGTATCTTCATCAGTGACATTGCAGATGGATTGGAGGGTAAGGTTTGTCTATTTGCAGATGACACTAAGGTCTGCAACAGTATAGATGATCCAGATGGAGTGGGCAGAATAAGAAGAGATCTGGCGCCGGCCCAGCGGTTGGATTTCCGCATGTGACGCCAACAGCCGAGTTCGGACGGCCGGGGGGGGGCTGCTTGCTGTCTCCAGGGAGGGGAGGGTTCGCGACCCGGTGCTGAAGCGACCACTGGCGGAGGTCGGTGGTAGAGCAGCATGTTGGGGGTCATTAAGGGTGGTGCGTGACAGATGTCAGCTCTCGCCTTGACGTCTGGATGTCACGCACCTCGGAGAAAGCCAGGAAAATCGCTCGCTGGCCTCCGGATGATGGCTCTCTGTTCCTGAGGGCCTCCAGTGCCTTCCTGGTGCCTCCTGTTCCCCAGCAGCATCCCCAGGCCCTACAGGTGTGCGCTGGGGCTATCCTCCCCGGTGCCTTCCCCTTTGGAGAGGGACCCGCCTGGTGAAGGGATACACCGGATATTCTGGGGTCGGGCCAGCATCTGGGGAATCAGAGGAGGGCCAGGCAAGGACAGAAGAGGTCGGGGGAACTTGGCAAGAGCCCGAAGGAGTGGAGGACCAGCGAGCACGGGGCGGAAAAATAGATCATACAAAAAAAAAAAAAGAAGAGATCTGAAAAAACTGGCAGAATGGTCAAAAGAATGTCAACTGGGGTTTAACACAAAGAAGTAAAAGATCATTCACACAGGGAAGAGAAAACCTGAAGCTACCTGTAGGTTGGGAGGGGAGTTGCTGGCATTCACAAGGGAAGAAAGAGACTTGGACAGCATCATCACAGATGACCTGAAATCATCCAAGCAGACCTCTAAAGCAGTAGGTAAGGCTAGGGGGGATTAGGGTGTATTAGTAGGGGTATCACAAGTCGTAAGAGGGAGGTAATAATCCCTCTTTACAAGACACTGGCTAGGCCCCATCTGGAGTACTGCGTGCAGTACTGGAGGCCGCACCTGCACAAGGACATTAACAAAATGGAGGCAGTCCAGAGAAGGGCAACCTAAATGGTGCACTGACTGCATCAGAAAACATATGAGGACAGATTAACGGAGCTCAAAATATATACCCTAGAGCAAAGGAGGGAGAGAGGTGATACGATCGAAACATTCAAACATCTTAAGGGCATTATCAAACTGAGACAGTCTAACATGTTTCAATATAAGAAAAATAGCAGGACAAGAGAACACAGCATGAGATTAGAGGGAGGCCGATTAAGGATTAATGCAAGGAAGTTCTTTTTCACAGAAAGGGTGGTGGATGTATGGAACGGCCTATCTCAGGAAGTGGTGGATATGACTATAGTGCAGGGCTTCAAACAGGCATGAGATAGGCACAAGGGAGCAATACAGGTGAGTATGAAATAGATAGGCCATTGACAGAGTAAAGGCCTTTGGCACATTCATAAGGTAGAAAAAATGGGCAGACTGGCTGGGCCTTGTCTTCCTTATCTGCCGTCAACTTCTGTGTTTCTAAAAATGGAAAGGAGCTATTTTCTTTGTTTACTTGCTGTCTGTTCCTCCTCACGATGGGTCCAGCACTCCTCTATAGGGGAATATTAGGAAATGGGTAGAGAGGAGGGAGGGTCGCTGGAGACCAGGTATGGTCTTCGGAGACAGACTATGCAGGGACCATCTGAACACACTGGGTGGGCAACACGGTCCTTCACTGCTGACAAGTTTTTTTTTTTTTTTGTTATGTTTCTGTCTTAATGACCATTTCCAGTCTGGAAATATTCCACTGGATAAGGCAAGCCAGCCAGGGGTGGCTCGTATTAGAATACATCAGACCAGTGTGAGAGGGTAGGGCCAGAGGTCGGGCCACTGAGCTGGCTTAAAGTATGGTCTTGTCATCCTCCTGAGCCCTCCCCATTGCGCTTCTGTTGTAGTTCCTGTCCCTCCCATTGTGGTGTGGCCTGTAACATGTCTCTTTTTGCAGGCTGGAAAATCCTGTGCCCAGAATCACTCACCACACACTTAACCACACAGCACCAGCATTGGACTTCGATGCAAAATACTTCCACTTTCTACAGCACATGTCCGTCTCATGTTGGTCAATGACTTTTCTTGCTATAGACCACAGATGCTTGACCCCATGAATCCCTCCCCCTTGGGCTACCTAGGAGCAGTCATATAACAATAGGAGCCACTCATGTCCAAATTGGATGCCCACCTGTGCCTCTACTACCTGATGTTTAGTGATCCTGTTATCTGCATGGATTTGGCCATCAGAGGACTCAGGAGGTAGGAATTTCCTAGCTGCTGCATACTGTGTAAAAAGAGATTTTGTTTCATCTGGTGTTTGGAATGAAAAAATAAAAATGTAATCACAAGTAATTTATGCTGGCCGCAGGCTACGCTTTGAGCCACCAGATCTTTGGTTTGAGAACCACTGACCTAGAGTTAGCTTCAGCTATATACAGTGGAGACGAACACTGAGAAGAAAAAAAAAACAGAAAGTCATTTAAGGAACAAAGCAGGATACTCCAAGGGCAGTAGAGCCTGATATAAGCCAGATATAGGCATTTCCACCACAGGTGTTTTTTTTTAGTTTTTTTTTTTTTTAGGAGGTAAGCGACAACTTCCACCTATATGCAATTATTGGTACATTTCGTGTTTGTGTGTGTGTGTCTGCTGCTGTGAGGTCTAAGTAAGTAGTACCTGCTGAGAGATTTTTTTTTAATTTATTCTTAGTTCCCCTGGCACACAGACTGCCCCCATCACTACTGTCCGACCGCCTCCCAGCCCCGCCCACGCCACCCGTATCACTTAACCCCAACCTCTGTCACCTCGGAATTCGCCCCTGTGAAATGAGGTGGGGGAACATGGCCAGGCTCCCCCAAAACTGCTCAGTTGCTGGAGGCTGGTGAGTAATTGGTACATTGGACCCAAGAGTACTGCTGTACCTCGCCTTGCTGCACTGTAGCCTTTTCCCTGTAGTCACACTCTCTTTTAATTAAATGTTCAGATAGCATTATAGTGGGAGCACTAATGCTTTTAAAACGTTTAGTTTTTTGTTTAGTTAGGGAATTAGCGTCAGACAGGGCTCAAGAAGTGGGAAAGAATAGGAGCTTAGGTTTTCTTTTAATAGGGCAATTGTTGATAGTTTTTGAAAGCTCAGTGTGCTGCAGTCATTGATCTTTTGTGTTTCAAGTTGTTGAGGGAGCAGTTTGAAACCAGCGTAACTCTGGGCACTCACATGAGTTTATCGTGGATTACAGAACGGAGCTTGTGGTTGGAGGTATGGGATGCTGAGTTGGTACTGGCTACAGCGGAGTTGCTGCATCGCAGGGATGAATCGCCAACTTGGTACCAGCTGCATTGGAGTTGCTGCATCACAGGGGTGAATCCTTTTACAGAGGGAAACTTTGTCTTCTGCCACCCGGTAGCTGCCTGAAGGAGGAAGTTTGTCATCTGCTTCCCTGTGGTCACTTCAGAGTTCAAGAAGATCCTTTGTGCAGGGTTGATGGTTGAGCGGTAGGGGTAACTGGTGTGGCAGGGGGTAGGATTGTCATTGCCTCACAGGATAACGCCTCCTGTTTCCTGCTGTCTTGGTCGAGCTGCTATTTGGATCAGTAGGCCTGAGTGAAGTCACTGGTATATGGTTTCCCTGCGGTGAAGGATACACCTGCTTGGTGGTTTCCTGTGGACCTATTTGGTGTTCTATCTGCTCTTCCGCTGGACCTTATGCATTTGTGGTCTTTGCTGTGATAGTTCCGCTGAACCCCTGAATGTGGTTTGGAGACTTAGGCGAGAGCTTTTTCCCCTGCTGTATTTTGGAACTTTCCTTGATCGTATTGGGGTGAGTGCGCGTTGTTGGTTTTCGGGGTAGCACTAGTGAGAGGAGTGCTGCTCCCACTTTACTTTGCTTTCTTCATTGGCCTCTTTAAAAACTTGGAATACTTTTCAAGACTTCTGCATTGAGCTTGCAGGCCTTATGTGACTCCCTCATTACATTACACTGACTGTTCTGTTTAGTATTGAATTTGGAGTGTTTACTGCAACTTACTTTGCTATCTCTCCCTCAAGTTTATATATTTTAGGATTTGATTGGGGTGGTTGGGAGGTTGTGGGGTAGGGATGGCTTTAATAGAAAGTGATTGGGGGGTTTGTTTTTAAATGTTTGTAGTGAATGTATTTTGCAGTGAGTGTATGTGGAGCTTTGTGTGTAGGATATTCTTTGTATTAGGTGTGTGAGGGTTGTTTTAGTTTGAGTGGAGGGACTGGTCTTGTCAGGCAGGAGATGTGTTGGTGCCGCGCGGCCTTCTCTGTAACACTTATGCTGCCTCTCGGCTTCACAATCTTCACCCCTTTACTGACCTCCCAGTATCTGATACTGTGGCAAGGCGCTGCAGGGAGCGCGGTATTACTAGGAGGCGTGTGGTTCGTCGAATGCCGAGGGCAGCTGTGGGGGGGGGGGTAAGCAACATTGAGGTTGTCCAGTGTAGGAGATGCCTAGGGTGTAAACGGAGCCTAGGGAGAGGCCTGACGTGTTCAGTCTCCGTACCCAGGGTTCTCACCAGACTGAGTGGGTAATTAGCTAGAGGACCTGCTGCATCCTCTAATCCTCTTTGGGCAGGGCTTTGCAGTGCTGGGTCGATGAGGAACAGGACTGTGATTTTTACGGACTTGATTTCTTCTGTCAACCTGGCTTGCATCACGGAGATCTGGCCCGGTGACGATACGGGCCCAGTTTTTGAGGCCGCTGTCACCGCTGGATACACCGTGGTGCACTGTCCAAGGAGGGATTGCAGGGATGGTGGAGTGTCCATCGTTTTTCGATTCAGTTTGGGCATCTCGGTGCACCCAGTTGGTAGCACCTGATCTTTAGAGTGTGTCGCTGTACGAGGGGTACAGGTGCAGGTTGCA
Source organism: Neoceratodus forsteri (assembly GCA_016271365.2). Classification (NCBI taxonomy): domain Eukaryota; kingdom Metazoa; phylum Chordata; order Ceratodontiformes; family Ceratodontidae; genus Neoceratodus; species Neoceratodus forsteri. Next base: position 198,458,938 of record CM028132.1, on the reverse strand, counting down.
GGATTCTCCTCATTTACCACCCCTCTGGGACGGGGGGGGGGGCTTCCTGCAGGAGGTAGCGGACTTCATTATCGGCCAGGTGTTGGAGTCCCCCCAGATGTTTAATCCTGGGGGATTTCAATGCGTGGGTCAACAGCGAATCTTCACGTTTCGGTTACCACCTCCTCCAGTTGATGCAGTCACTGGGCCTGTCACAAGCGGTTGCTGCTTCTACCCACCAGTATGGACACACAACCGATCTGGTGTTCCAGCTGGGTTTTAAGATTAATAGCCTCAAGATTGATCAGGTCGTTTGGTCTCATCACTGCAACGTGGAGTTGAACTTTGGGGCCCCCCTGAAAGTCCCTCCCCTGTGGAGATGGTCAGCTATCGCCCTTTAAAGGGTGTTGACCCAGAGGGACTATTGGAGTTAGCTGACCTATCTAGGGTTGACGCAGCATGTGCGATTGGCACTGGAGAGGCAGTGGCCACCTGTAATAGGGTGGTTACTGAAGCTCTAGATGCCATCGCACCAGTCCATTTATGACCCAGATCCTCTCACTTGAGATCCCCTTGGTTTGATGGAGATCTCAAGGCAATGAAGATCAGGGGTCGGAAGTTGGAGCAGTGCTGGCGGAAGATCCGGCTGGAGGCTGACAGGCTGGCCCTATGTGCTCACTGTGTTAAGTACCAGGGGGTGATTTCCCGTAAGAAGACAGAATTTCTGTCCAGGGAAATTGCCTGGGGTAGAAACAGACCATCTCAGCTGTTTCAGACCATGGACAGGCTTTTCCATCTTGCCTGTCTTCAGCGGAAAAAAGCTTTTTCGTCCACTTTATTTGAAGAGTTTGTTCTGTTTTTCTCCGACAGTGTGTCAGCCATCTGTTTGGGGATTGTGCCAGCGAGGCTTTTGCCTCACAGTAATCGATTTGGGAGTTTCAGAGGCATTCAGACTGCCTGGGAGGAGTTAAGGCCAGTGGAGGTGTCTGAAGTGACTAAGGTAACCTTAGAGCTGCAGCACACCTATTGTGAACTGGACCCGGCACCAACGCTTTTCTTAATGGGATGTGTTGATGCCGTTGGCCTGGTGTTCCCCAGGATTGCTAGGTGCTCGATGGTGGAGGGGGTCTTCCCAATTGTTTTGAAAGAAGCACTGGTGAAGCCCCTTCTAAAGAAATTTTCTCTCAACCCAGACGTCCTGGTGAATTACCGTCCAATCTCCAACCTGCCTTTTCTGAGCAAGGTTGTTGAGAAACTGGTGGTACAACAGCTTGAGGATCATCTGGTGTCTTCGGAGATCTATGAGCCTTTCCAGTTGGCTTTTTGGGCCAGACATAGCACTGAAACTGCTCTAGTGAGAGTGCATAGTGATCTGCTCGGGGTTAGACTTAAAGGAGACAGGGCAGTTCTTGTGCTCTTGGATCTCTCCTCAGCTTTTGACACTGTGAATCACATTGTGCTTCTTGATCGGCTCTGTGAGTTTTGTGGACTTGTCGGTACTGTCATCAAATGGTTTGAGTCCTATCTCTCGGACAGAGTGCAGCGGGTGGTGATGGGGAATTTCTCCTTCTCCCCAATGCCTGTCCTGTGGAGTGCATCAGGATTTGAACTTGTCGCCGATGTCATTCACAGTGTATATGCTGCCCCTGGGTGAGATTATTCAATAAAACACTGTGGAGTTTCACTGTTACACAAATGACACCCAACTGTATGTGTGTCTTGCACCCGGAACATCAGGAGTGGTCGATGTGCTTAACAGCTGTCTGGCTAAAATCAATGACTGGATGGCTTCCAGCTGGCTGAGACTCAGTCCGGCTAAGACTGAGGTGCTGGTGATCGAGCCTGGTCGCAGGCATGATGGGTTGCCTCTGGGGGCAGACTCTGGACTTGTTCTGGGGTCTGTGCCACTGGTGGTTTCTCTGAGGGTGTGAAATCTGGGCATGATCCTTGACTGCAGATTGACCTTTGAAGATCAGGTGTCATCTACAGTCAGTAGTGTTTTTTACCACTTGCGAAACATTGCCCGGATTAAACCCCTTATTCAACCTGAGGACCTGCCGACACTAGTGCATGCCTTTGTGACCTTTAGGCTTGACTACTGTAATGCTCTGTACTTTGGGGTCATGGTATGGACCCTCTGCAGACTGCAGCTAGTGCAGAACGCAGCAGCCAGGTTGCTGACAGGCCTTTCAGGGTCCAGTCATGTGACTCCAGTCCTGCATGCCCTTCACTGGCTGCCAGTCAGGTGAAGGGTCGTTTTCAAGGTGGGTCTTCTCACCTTTAAGGCCCTATATGGGCTGGGTCTTGGTTACCTGTCTAAGCTCCTTACACCGGTGTCCTCTGCTTGCTCCCTCTGCTCCTCCTCGAGGGGCCTCCTGGACGTTCCCAGGGTTCGGCTCAAGACCTCGGGAGATCGTGCTTTTAGTGTCTCTGGGCTGACCCTCTGGAACTGTCTTCCATCTGCAGTCCGTGAGGCTTCCTCAATTGAGGTGTTTAAGGGGAGGCTAAAGGCCCACCTCTTCAGTCTGGCCTTTGATAGCTGATGTCATGTTTATTATAGACCAGTCCGTTGAAGTTTTTGCCCTATGGAAATTTTTTATTACTGTAGAATATTAATTTGTTCATGGTTTTAATGAGGTTTTATTACATGTTTTAATTTATTGCTGTATATTTTATCCATGTTCGGCGCCCAGAGCCTCTGGGATTGGGCGCCTTATAAATAAAATTGCCTTGCCTTATACTTGTTAATTGCTTTAAACAGATTCACTACGTTAAATAAAACGAGATTTGCACCATAAATTTCGGTGCCTTACCTCTGTGAAATGCTACTGATATATATTTGACAAACAAATTTCCAATAGTTTAGATGGGAGATAGATCATAAATTTTCTTCCACCGGGTCACTTTCATTTCCTGGTCTGTAGATCCGCCCCCGTGCTCAGCCACATTATGATGTGAACCCAGGGAGATCGCGTGGACGCGCTCCATTATAGTCTATGGGGGCAACTTTAACACATTTTTTTTTTTTTTTTGTACTTGCTATTTACTGCCTTCCCCTGCCCCCTCGCTCCACTTCTTGGGGGCCTGGCATCTGCTCGGTTCCTTCCGTGCCTGGAGCCCCGGCAGCCCCCCCAATGTAGCCTTGGATTTCCCCCCAGGTGGGGACGAGGTGGGGCCCAAGCACCCTGAGCTAAAGTCACCTCGTCAGGGCCGCCGCGTGGGACAGGCAGGGGACCATTGAGGTCTGTGCTGGCGCTCCGTCTACCCGGAGCGATGGAGGTGTTTTTCCCTGTTTTCTCTGGGTGTGCCATGTGCCCAGACATCAAGGCGGAGCTCCGCTGACGTCTGGCACGCCCAACCCTCCTGGAATGGCCAGGCACTTGCTGAACCCTAGGCCTCCTCCTGGGGTCAGTCAAGCACCAAGCCTTGTCCCCCTCTCCCTCCCTGGAGAAGGCGAGCAGTCCACGGATGCTCAGCCTTCTTCCCCCGGCAGGCCCTCCAGCTCCCCGGGCTCGTTCCCGAACCCGGGTCGCTAGCGCCACGAGTGGTAGCGCTACAGCTGTGCCGACGGGCTGGCCAACTTTAACAACATTTTTATATATCATAGTGATATTTGGTGATTAATTAAGGGCACCAGTCAACTAACTAGGGCCTTGTAAGTCACCCAGTGCCATTGATTAATCACCAAATAATCACTGCGATAGATAAAAATATTGTTAAAGTTGCTCCCATAGACTATAGTGGAGCATGCCCTTGCGCTTTCCCTGGGTTCACATCATATTGTGGCTGAGCGTGGGGGTGGATCTACAGACCCAGAAGTGAAAGTGACCCAGCGGGGCAAAATATATGATCCCTCTCGCATCTAAACTATTGGAATTTTTTTGTCAAATATACATCAGCAGCATTTCGCTGAGGTAAGGCACTGAAATTTGTGGTGCATCGGGCTAGGCTGGTAGATCTCTTTAAAATACACACATATGTATTAGAAAGAGTTACAAAAAATAAACTGGAAATAATTTGTCGTCTTGTATTGTCTGTGCATTCTACATACTACCGTTTTGGGAAACTGCCTTTGCTTTTCATGCTTGTCATGCAGACTAATATGTAGATTTGGAAGGTTTATAACAAGAAGATAAAAAGTAAATACTTTTGTGGTCCTTTGTGGATGGAAGTGATTGTGCAAGCTGATTGCTCACCGTTGTCCTTTGTTGGCGGTCACAGTCGCCACTCAGTATGGTATTACAAACCAGAAAATGCAGTGAATGAATATAAGTCAAAATGAATAAGGTTACTTTGTCAGATCTCTCTGCCTTTTGTACACTGGTTAATGGTAATGCATGGACTGTAGAAAAATTGAGTTTACATTTATATGAGATACTTCCATTTCAGTTTACCCCTCCCCATGCCGCCCATAATGCGCATGTAATAGATAGGAATAGAGGGTTAATACCCACATCTCTCAACATCTCAGCATTAAAAATCATAGCACTAGCCTTCAAAATTCATAACAAATGGCCAGAATGTGTAGCACATTCTTATTTTAAAGAATAATATGTCTTCAAATAGTGAGCCTCATATATTTAGTGTTAAGGAATGTTTCTATCGAGTTAGTTCAATGATTTAATAGATCTTACCTGTGTCAGTCTTCACATTCATCACTGGTGGGTTCAAGCCAGAGGCGCTAGGACCTGATGGGCAGCCTTTCAGCTTTAAAAAGCTTTCTTCCCATCTGGAGGAGGGGCCAACAAGGATGGCACCACCCTCGAGGCCACCGTATTATGTGGTGCTCGCATGTTGGCCAGTACCCAACGCCGGCGCCTCCATCACCTCAGTTCTGCTTTTTCCACTGTTGAGGACAGCACAACTCCATTGGGACAGCGATCTTCACTGCGAAACTTCCAGAAGCTTGGTTCTGCTCATTTGCCTGTTGGTTTACTCGACACCGATTAGTTTTATCGCTGTTTACCAGCACTGTTTTTAATTTTATAACAATTTGGTGTTGTCGTTTACCTTCGTTTTTCTTGTTTTTGTGCTTGGCCGATCATGTCGGGTTCAGGACAAAAATGTTTTAAGGCAGGGACTACTCCGATGCGTTGGTGCCCCTGCAGTAGTCATTTTTTTCGTACCGGACCTGCTTGACCCGGTGCTTCACCTGCCTAGGAACAAACCACTATATGAATCGATGCAACGCCTGCTTCACCATGGACTTCACACCTTATATGGTCGCTGGCAGTATAGCCTAGAGGTTAGAGGAATGAGGTGTGAACGAGCTTGATACATCCAGCAGACCAGACCTGAGTTTGATTCTCACAACCTCCACTTGCATACTGTGTGACCCTGAGCAAGTCAATTCACCTTCCCAGTGCTCCTAGGTTGCCCCTGAAAACAGGCACTTGTGCCTAGTGAGCCTTACCTGGTTACCAAAAGACTAAAATAAAATTTAAAATTCCCCCACGGGCGAGGTTGGGCTGTGACCCCCCCAACCTCTCTGCCGGTGGTCGGCATCGCACGAGGGTCGCCAAGGTAAAGTCTCTGGCCTTCCTCCCAGGCCACCCCTTCCGCCCCACTGCTATACACATCAGGGGGCAACAGGTCTCTGTAAACTCTGGTCTCGCTAAGACCGGAAGCCTGGACAAGTGATCAGGGGGATGGTTGGCCTCATCTGAGTGGCCGGTCGTGGACCACTCATGGCCTGGTTCCTCTTTGGGGAGCCGGCAAACCCTAGTATCGAGATCTCGGCTACATGTGGGGCCTGTATTGGTGGTTCCTTCAGAGGCTACGGTGGGCTCCTGGCACCAACTCCAGTGCAGCGAGCGAGGTGGCGCCGCTGTTGCCACTGAGTCCCCTCCTGACACCATCTTCTGTGTCAGGACAGGTAGAGTGTCCTGGGTTGCCACTCTGGGGGTCACTGTGGTCGTCTCCTTGGAAACAGAGGATGATCAGGATGACCCAGATTGGCAGCCGAGTTCCCTGGAGCAACGGGCGCTCCCCGGACTCAGTAGGAGGTGGCCTTTGGGTACAGCTTCTAGGGTTGATGCTGTGCATGACATGGCCCTCCTGTATGCCGGTGCCGCTCTCTGTGTTGTGGGGGACACCGGTGCTGTCTTGGGTGATGGTGCCGCGGTCGGCGCTGCTTCAGTGGTTAGTGCCATGGTTGGTGAAGTCCCCGAGAACAGTGCCGGCTTCGATGTCTGTGCCGTTTTTGGTGATGGAGCCATGGTCGGCACCATGGCTGATGTCTGTGGCATGGTTGATGCTGCTTTGGGTGATGGCGCCGCCTCTGGGCCTGTCCCCCGTCGGGAGATCCTGTCTCTGGTGCCACGTTGGCTATCGATACCGACACAGATTCCAAGGGGTAGTTGGAGGCTGACCCGGGTGCTGGCTTTTCTCTTCCCCCTTCCCTTAGGGTGGTCACAAAGTAGAGCCTCTCTGAGGGACAGGTCCCAGTCCTCTGGGTTGGGGGAGTGGGGACACAGTCGGCGTCCCATTTTCTCCTGGTGGCCCCGGCCACCCCAGGACAGAGTCGGGGCACTGGCTCAGGCTCCTCCTCTCCATTTAGAGGCTGGAGCCCTGCTGTGGGTGGGGACAGGGGCTGCCCTTCTGGGTCTGTACAGCTTTGGTCTCCTCACCAGGGGTCTTCTCCCTTAAAGCTTCACCCTGCTTGCTCGGGGAGGATTCATTAGCAGGCGGTACCTGGGCAGTGCAGCCCCTTTACTAGCGTGGTGTCCTCTGCTTGAGCCCAGATCTTTCCGGTCCCTTGGTGCCCCTCGCTTGGAAGCAGTGTAGGGTGATGGCGAGTGCTTTCCTTGTTTATTTTAGGGCCATTGATGAGATGGTGTTTACATCTCTTCCTTCGGCTTCGTTGCACCCCATGCAGAGTCCTTCTACGTCATCAGCTTCCTCCTGCAAGGTAGCGGACTCCCTCTCTTACCATTCCTCTGCTGACTTCACAGAATGTCAGCAGTTCCTGACGATGATGCTGAGGAACTCCATCTTTCCCCTTCCATCCAGTGCAATCCTGTGTGTGCAATGCTGGCATTCCTTGGGGAATACAGCCAAGAATTGGTGGTGGTCCCTCCATAGCCTCGTCCCTTCATGGAGGAGTCGCTCAGCACCTGGCAGCTTCCTGCTTCCTCCTTTCCAGCCCCACTGGCCCATCACTGCAGGTAGTGCACTCCCACTGGGTCTCCAGGAGCTATGCCCCACCCCGTATTGGGTTTGGAGTGGCTGGATACCCCTTCTGGGAATCAGCGCCTGTCAAAAGACTGCCTTCCAAAGATGGACTCTGCAGAGTAAGTTTGCTGGGGCAGAAGAGCTTTGTTTTTGGCATACCTCTTAGCTTCCATCTCTACACATTAGGCACAGATGGTGGCATATGAGAGGTGTCTGTGGGCTATGCTGGGTCAGATCCTCGCAGCCATGCCTGATAGCGAGGCAACCAGGTGAGCCATTACCATTTCCACTAGAGGACTGGAGCTGGTGAGGCACCAAGCGCAGGCATCTTATGATATCAGTGCGGTAGCCTCCAGGATTGTGGGAACAGCGGTCTGCATTAGGTGGGCAGCATGGCTCTTCCTATCCCGGTTGTCACCCTTGGCCCGGTGTTGGGTGACTGCCTCACCATTCCGGGGGGCCCAATTTTTCTCCCTCAGGGCCAGGCGAGAGCTGTCGGGGCGTCGTCCTTCTCCTGCAGGCCAGGAGTCTCTACCTGACCCTGACCAGTAATGGGTCTGGCCAGACCTGTGATGGGCCCCCTCCTTTCGCGAGTCCCCCACAAGAGGCTGAGGGATAGTCTTACCCTTCAGGGAGGTGCCAGCTCTACTTTGTAGTGCTTGGTACTCACCCACCAGTGATAAATGGTGAAGCTTGACACAGGTAAGATATGAAAATTACGTACCTACCATCGTTCTTGATCTTTCTGTGTATCTTCACCATTCATCACTGCTTCCCGCCCACCTTCCCCTCTTGGGCCCCAGTTTCTGGGCAGTGCCTCCTCCCTGCTTGCTTTCCCCCCAATTGAGGCCAATTGCGGGCAAAGTCCTGCAGGTATCTCTGGGTTTCCTGCCACTTCTCACGAAGCACCAGGGACTCGCCTCTGGTGGGAGGGCAAGCAGGAGCTCTTGCCCTTTCTTCCTCGGGGCTCCTTGGGGGCCCCATTTGGCTATGATGGGGGGCTCTCTGGAACGAGGGGATCTGGTCCCTTGCAGACTTGCCTCTTAAAAAGTATGTTCAGGCTCCCTGATTGAGTCTCTGTCACTGTCACAGAGGCTTTGGGGACCTCTTACTATCTCGTGAAGCTCGAACCTGCTCACCTTTAACCCCCACAGATAACCCACTCCTGAGTTTCAATGTGGAAGAATCACCTCCGGTTCATCCAGAGGTCCACATCCATAAGGTGCTGAGCATAGGGACCTATAACATTTCCTGCGCCCCAGGACCTCACTTCCCTTGGATTACTCCGAGGGGTTTTTATCCTGAGCTGGGTCCTGTCGCCACCTTTTGTTGCAATTAGGGGGAGAGTGGGTTGAGAGCATATAGCCCTTCTCTCCAGTGGACCATGGGGTTGCACCTAGTGTATCATGACCTTGACATCCTGTTAGAGGCTCACACCTGTGAGGTCTTATCTCCTGGCTGTGCCCTTGGTGGATTTGTTTTTTCCTGAATCCTGAGACGTCTCAGCATAGCTCGCTCGTCAACAGACTCCTAACTGACAGTGAGGTTTAGGACCCCCCTTCCCCCCGCCACTTTGGTCTGCCAGGAGAAACTTCAGGCACTGTGTGTGGAGGGGATGTCTCTCTCTCTCTCTCTCTCTCCTTAAATTCTTCTTCATCTTGGGGGTGCTAGAGAGTTGATCTCCTGGCAGGATGCTTTTCTGTTCAGCCCTGCAGATCAGTGTCGAATAAACTCCGAATAACTTGCTTGCATTTGGAGTTAACACTAAAAAACGTATTATTTCTGGACTCCTGAAGTTACTTGCTTCTGAACGATCCCAAATTTGTTATGGGATAATCAAAGAACACAGTGCCAGGACTGTCTAAACCTCCTGCTCTGAAACCAGGGAAGGCCTCATGCCATGAGGCAGATGTGGCGCCTGATATATCACTGACTCCTCCCTGGCAGCAGATGATACCGGTCATGCAATCCATGGATGTTAAAATAGAAAAATGCTGACAAAGCTGGAAACGTGATATTGCTATGAAAGAGCTGACAGGCACAATTGCTGAGGCTGATAAGGGCTCTGTTACCACTCAGGCTGTAGTAACCACCCTAACAAGAGAGAGAACACACAACTCCGAGGTCAGCTCGAAACATTGGAAAATGAAATACGGGCTGGGAATGTTCATTTGGTTGGTGTTCCCGAAGGTATCGATGGTGTTAATTTATTGGATTATTTAAAGGAAAGGATAAAGCTTCAATTCTCATGCCTGAGGATTTTGACTGGGAGACACTCCAAAGATCTTATCAAGTGAATCCCAGAGTGCGGCCTGCTAATACAGAACAACCTCACACTGTGTTATTAGGGACATCAGGTGTGGAGATTCGTGATCAGCTGCTATCAGTGGCAAGGGCGGTGTATCCATTATTTTTTAAGGGAATGATTGTAAAATTATTCCCTGACCTTTCATTTCAAACTCAGTCCCAACGCAAGCAATTCAGTGGGGTCAGACAGAGACTTCGAGCCATCGGCGTGATGCATTCTTTTTTTCTGCCTGCCCGACTTTGCATCACCTATGGAGGCAAGAGCTGGCAGTTCACTGATCCAAAGGATGCTGGACATTGGGTTGAGAGGGCAGAGAAAAAAATTACTGACGAAGAAGTCATGATGAATAGGAGGAATCTGAAGGGGAAGATTAGGGAGTTGTTCGGCTGTTTCACATCAGCGTATTACTGCAACGAATGGAATTACTAGTCGGGACAGTGTAGGACACTGATATTTGTTGCATTTTTGTATAGTGTCCTTTTAATGTTTCTTTCCCTCCTATACTGATAGAGACTACTGGACTCTATTTGGGAACATTCTTGAACATAGTAAGTTCCACTATTTTGGTTTCTTCTCTGCCGAGTGAGGGGGAGGGGGGCAACACACATTCCTGCTCTAGCTGCCTATACTGTTGCACAATTGTTTGTGATAACCTTATTATAAGCAAGTCTCAGTAATTACTTTATTGAACTAGCAGAGATTGTTCTAATGCTGTGTGTAGTGCTGAAATAAAAAGCATATTTTCTAGGATTGTGGATATGTTGTTCATCCACACTTCTTGTATCTCCCTTTCCTTTAAATATTGGGGAAAGTCTTCAAACTGGCTCACCGCACCACCGGGTGGTAAATACATAGCTCTGCCCATGACACCAGACCTTCCTTTCGATGGAAGAATACAGGTTCTCTCGTGCTCTCACAGCAATTCGTAGGCCCTGGATTCAAAGCATCGTTTTTTACCAAAACTAACCTTAAAACTCGTTCGAATTAGCAACTCCGATTGTAGTGCATTGGACATGGAGGATAAATCGTCCCCCAGATTTTGCTGGTGTACCTGCGGCCAGAAGATGTCATTCACTGATCCCCTCTTAACGTGCGTTTATTGCCTAGGTGTTTGACATGACATCTCGTCTTGCACTTCCTACCTGGCCTTCCATCTCAACATCTTGGACGACCTCAAGGCGCACCTAAAACTGGGGAGAACAGAGAAAAGGAACCCGTCGGTGAAATCGAAGGAGGCGAGGTGGGCGGTTTCCACGGCGGCGGGATCCGCCAAACAGCTGGAGCAAATGAAGGCATTCGAGGAGGGAGCAGCTTAAGCTTTGGCCAGTTGAAGCTTTTTTGCCCAACTTGTCTCCACTTTGCAGTTCTTCAAGGAGTTGTGCCAGTCTCCTCTCACCAGGTGAGGCACCCTTTGGCTCGTACCTCCTGCCCTCACAAGAGAGATAAGGATCCTAAGTCTTTGTTCAAATGAAGACGCCTTGAGACTGAGAAAGGTCTGAGTCCCTAAGAGCATGCGATCTCGGCCTTGTGGAGATCGTGATCCTTGCTATGGGTTTTTCTCGGACATCCCATCTGCCAGGGGACCGAGGAAATGGCCGATGAGGCTGAGATTACTCTCGACCCAGTCGACCCTCTGTCACTGACCCCGGTCGACAACTCCCTGGAAGGGACTCCGGTCCTTGTTTTTCCAGATGAGGAGACCCAGCCTACTGGTGTTCCCATCAAGGAAACGGTCCCACACCCTCAGTGTTCCCGAATGACCCCGGTGTCTCCCGCTCGATCAGGTCGACTCCCTCGGTCTCGATCGAGGTCCAGATCCCCTTCAGCCAAACGGCCAAAAAAGAGTCATAAACACACTAAGAAGAGGCGTCGCCACAGATCTTCATCCTCCTTGGACGAGGAGAGGCTTCGGCGGAAACTCCAGCAACGCTATTAAGATCTCATGTGGTAACAGCTGATTTTGTCCAGGCAGAAGCCGGCCCTGCCGGCCACCCCCAGGCTTCCGCCTCCTAGGCTGACGCTGACCCCTCCGGAACCAAAAGCTTCAGTTCCCCCTCCCATGGGGCCGGCCCATATCCCAGTTCGGCCTGCCTCGGTCTCTCCACCAATTTTGGTGGAACCACTGCCTCAGCAGCCTCAGGGAGGGGCTCCTTGGAAAGAGGACCATACAGACACCGGGCTTCCTCGTCTATCAATTACGGTTGTCCCTGATCGCCTTCAGCGTATCGAGGGAGACCTAGGCGGGAGGCCATTGTATCCCGACTCCTCGGACTTGGATGCCACTGGATTGCACTCCCATCCTGGAGAATGATGAGTCATCTGTGTCGGGTTTGGAGGAAGGTCATTCCTCTTTTCAGGGCATTCTTCGCCCCTGGAGTCCATCCAGAAGAAGGCAGAGTACCCCCTTACGGATATCCTCAAAAGGGGGGGATACCCCGATGGAGGCCTTTTCGGTGGCCGAAGCCATTGTTGGCCAGGCCCTTGAGCTTTGGCAGTGCCCAGCTTCCTGCTCAGCACCGTCCGCCCACATGGCCTGCAAGTACACGGTGCCCATGGGGTGCCTGTTGGGGTTCACAGAACATCCTTCGGCCAAGAGCCTGGCGACGCTTCTGTGTTCAGGCGTACTGGTAGCTCAGCCAACACTAAAATCACCCCCGGACAAGGAGTCCAAAAATATGGACCATTCCGCTTGAAAGGTCTATCAGCCTCTTCCTTAGGCCTTCGTCAGGCCAGCTCCGCTGTTATAATGGCACACTTCTCTCATGCTCTTCTTGGGTCATTAGACAAAGTCCTCCCTCATCTCCACGCGGTCATGCAGACCACAGTGAAGCAAGTCCGTGATCAGGGCCATGCTGTTGCAAAACAGCAGCTCCAAATGGCCCTGGACATCAGGGATTCTTGTGCCCACTCTTTAGCAGCCGCAGTGGCTACTCGCCGCAGGGCTTGGCTAAGGCTTTCCTCCTCTCAGCGGGTACTGAGCACAAGTTAGCTGACGTGCCTTTCCTAGGCAGCGACCTGTTCAGTCCAGGAGTGGTCGGTCACCTTCAGAGCAGTCCAGTGTCACCTTGGATGCTACTTCTGCGAAGGGTTCTTTGGGAAAGAACCAGCAGAAGCATAAGAAAAAGCCTTTTCGGCACTCTTCTGCTGTGGTCAGGCAACCCTCCTATCAAGGAGGCCAGCAGCTGCAGCAGGCTCAAGCTTGGCACCCAAGGCCCAAGCAAGGCCCACAACAGCCCCATAAAGGAGGCCGAGGTGCAGGTCCAGGAGCCTCCACCTCCTCTAAGCCTGCTCAGTGACGGGTTGGGGGTGCCACCCCTGCACCCATCACGCCAGCTCTGGGTCCTCCCATGGGGGGGCCCGCTCCACCTCTTTCTTTCCGCCTGCTCCGATATCACCTTGGACAGGTGGGTTCTCGAAGTGGTCAGTCGGGGACTGCCTCTAGAATTCAAGCAGTACCCTCCCAGCTGAGCCCACGCCTCTCGGGAAGAAAGGATCTCAGCTTGCACCCAGTTGGCTCTCCGAGATGACATAGCTCAGCTCGTCCAAAAGGAGGTGGTGGCCCCAGTGCCGGATCCTCCTACAGACCCAGGCTTCATATCCAGGTACTTCCTGGTGCCCAAGCAGATGGGGGGGTTGGCACCCCATCCTAGATCTCCATGACCTGTATCAGTATCTCAGGTCTCGCACCTTCTGGATGGTAACTCTGAACCAGATCATACCATCCCTGGAGCAAAACATGTTTCTGTTCACTAGATCTGTAGAACGCATTCTTTCACGTCCCAATCCGTCCATCCCATCAGCGGTTCCTCTGCTTCAGGGTCGAGGGGATCCTGTACGAGTTCTGAACCATGCCATTTGGCCTGTCATTGGCCCCATGGGTCTTCACCAAGTACGTTGCAGTGGTGGCAGCCCATCTTCGGCGACGAGGAGTATGAATCTACCCTTATCTTGACGACTGGCTCTTGGCAGGTTCCTCCCTTCAGGAGGTGGAGAGATCCAGGGATCTGGCTCTCCGAACCTGCTCCCAACTCGGCCTCCTGATCAATGAGGCCAGGTCGGAACTGGTGCCTTCTCAGGTGATGGGCTTCATCGGGGCATAGCTTAACTCTTGCCAAGCCAGAGCTCGGCTTCCAATGGACAGGGTGGAGGGTCTCTCCTTCTTTGCCCAATCATTTCTGGTTGGGCACTTGCGCCCTGCCCGGGACTTTCTGGGTTACATGGCGGCGTGCACCTCAGTGGTCCATTGGGCCAGGAGGCACATGCGCCCCTTCCAATGGGGAGCTGGCCGCCCAGTGGACTCAGTGCCATGGTCATTTCGACCAGCTGATCGCTGTAATCCAGAAGATGTGGGACGCTGTCCAATGGTGGACCGCCCCAGAATGGTTGCGGGAAGGGATCCTGTTTGTCCGCCCTGAGCCAATGGTCATCCTTACGACCGATGCTTCTATCATGGGCTGGGGAGCCCATATGGGAGACAGAAGGGCCCACAGGTTCTGGACCCTCGAGGAGTCCTGATGCCACATCAGCCTGTTGGAGCTCAGAGCAGTCAGACTGGCACTGTCAGCTTTTGCTCCTCAGCTCTGGGGTCAAGTGGTTCAAGTCCAGACGGACAATATCACAACCATGTACTACCTCAACAAACAGCACGGCATTTACTCCCATCGGCTGTGCGAGGAGGCTCTCCTCATCTGGACCCTCGTAAGCTGTTCGGAGGTGGATCTCCTAGCCATTCATGTGGCAGGAGTCTCGAACCAGCTGGCGGATGCTCTCAGCCGCATAGGCCAGACATCCCACGAGTGGTCTCTCCATCCAGAGGTAACTGACAGTCTTTTCTCCCATTGGGGTGAACTGTTGGTGGACCTGTTTGCTTCCAAGGAAAACACCAAGCTGAGGCTGCACCATGCCGCTTCCTTTAGCAGGGCTCGCTGCAGGGGGATACCTTCTCGAGGCTGTGGACCCCAGGCCTCCTCTACGACTTCCCTCCATGTCCCTTGATCCACAAGGTGTTACTCAAGGTGAGGAGGGATAAAGCGAAGGTGATCTTGGTAGCCCCAGATTGGCTGCACCAGTTTGGTACCCAGATCTCCTCAGCCTCAGCTGCAGGCCCCCGAAGCGGCTTTGCACATGCCCGGACCTGATATCATGGAACCAGGGGAAGGTATTCCATCCGGACCTTCAATCCCTGCTCCTCACAGCCTGGTACCTGAGCGGCTAGAGTTCCAGGCTTTGGGTCTTTCAGAGGATGTCTACACCGTTGTGGAGGCATCTCATAAAGAATCGACCAGGAAATGTTATGCCTTCAAATGGAAAAGGTTTTCCATTTGGTGCCAGGGTAAGAGTCTGGACCCCTTATCATGCTCCGTGGCTAACATTCTAGACTACCTTTGGTCTCTCTCTCTCTCTCTCTCTCCCAAAGGGGTCTACGGTCATTGACCCTTAGGGTGCACATGGCAGCCATTTTTGCTTACCGGGCGCGGGCCGGTCAGCCGCCATTGGCACAGGAGACAGTGGTCTGGTGCTTCTTCAAAGGCCTGGATCACATATCCCCATGAACCTCCACCTCCGTGGGATCTGTTGCTGGTTTTGGCAAAGCTCATGGGCAAGCCATTCGAACCCATGCACAAGTGTGAGCTCTCACACTTGTCATGGAAAATGACCTTCCTGGTGGCTATCACATCAGCCAGAAGGACAGGGGAGCTCTAGGCGCTTTCAGTGGACTCCCCTTATCCGGTCTTTCACAGGGACAAAGTTGTCCTATGCCCCCACCCAAAATTCCTTCCAAAGGTGGTGTCAGAGTTTCACCTTAACCAGGTGTTGACTCTGCCGGTATACTACCCCAACTGCACCTCGGACGCCAAGTGCAGGCTCCATACTCTAGACCTAAGACATGCTGTCTCCTATAATAAGGAGAGAATGGTGGAAATTCGTGGAGAGGTTTGCCAGCTGTTTGTCACCTGCGCTGAAGCTGCTTCTGGCAGACCTGCAGCCAGACGGACCATAGCAAGATGGATTACATCATGCATAGGTCTGTGCTTTGAGTTGGTGGGCAAGGAGCCTCCCAGAGGAATAAGAGCTCATTCCAGCTGCCATACTGCTGCATCGGTGGCTGCTTCCAGGGACATCCCTATCCAGGAAATCTCTCTGGCTGCTACCTGGAAGTCAGCAAACACCTTCATTACCCACTGCCACATCGACATTGAGTCACGCTGGGATGCTGGTTTTGGGGCCTCGGTTCTCCGGTCTCTCTTTCCTAAGTAGGGAGGTGTGTGCCTTGCCTCCCTCCTCCCAAAGAACTGTTTGGAGAGTGCCAAGAAGTGTGGATGAGCAACATATCCACACTCCTAGAAGAACAGGTTACTCACCTGTAACAGTAGTTCTAGGAGTGGTATATGTTGTTTATCCACATGCATCCACCTGACCTCCCCGGCTTTAGGCGCACAACCTTGCTTCCAGCGGGCTAAGATCTGGCGTCAAGGGGCGGAGCCGAGGTATTTACCACCCGGGTGGGTGGGAGGAGCCAGCTTGAAGACTTTCCGGCAAGATTTAAAGGGGAAAGGGACATGCCAAATAGTGTGGATGAACAACATATACCACTCCTAGAACTACTGTTACCGGTGAGTAACCTGTTCTTTTTTCCCTATTTTTTTATATTTACATGTAGAGTTGGTTAAATAGCAATCTATAGTGATTGCGTTTAACGTCTTCCTATGAATTCTCCCTATGTTTTGGACACTCCAATGCCAACGAGATGAGTGGCATCACTGGATTTCCATTTTGGACTCTCTAAGTATCTTGGATACCCCCAATTCTTCTTGTTACAGATTACAAGAGACAGCTGTGTATGTCAATGTATTGAGACTATTGTTCAGGTACTACCTATTGCCTTGTAAGAGGAACTGAATGTATTGTTTTTCTCTTGAAATAATAAACACATGCCGGCCTGGTGGCACAGAGGGTTGAGGCGCTGGACGCCTTACCTCGTGCTACGCTGGCGTCCCGGCTCCGGGAACGACCTCGGGTCATCGGGTTGGGGGGGGGTGGAGCAGGATTGAGCATGCTGGCGGGCAGCTCTCCTCTCCTGAGGGTGGGCTGGCGCCTCCCGTAGTTCCACTCCCACTGGGTGGAGGTCCTGTGGGTAGCGTAGGCGGAGAGGGGGCAGCAAAGTATCAGGAGGTGGAAGGGGCTGAGCTGGCACCACGGGTTGCGAAGCATGTCTCCACATGCTCACACGGCCGTGTGCTGGGGCCTCGGAGGGTTTAGGGGAGACAATCCATAAAAATACATATATGTCCCTGTCGCCAGGAGGAGGTGACTGGGAGTCTGGGACCAAACAGCTAAATAAAAAAAATAAAAAACACAAAGTTAAAAACCAAAACAAATTCTTCTTCATCTTTTCTTTCCCTCCTACTCCACCCCCTCTCCTACCCTGTGTTTGAGGTCCATCTACCAGACCCTGTTAGTTTCCTACCCCTCCTCTTGTGGCTGGCTTATTTCATTTTTCAGTTTATAGCCTTTCCTTTTCCTATCCCTTGGGCTCCCTTTCTCCACCCTCCTCTATTTTTTCTCTATTTCTAGTTTCCCTCTCTGGCAAGCAGAACTGAGGTGAGGGAGGGGCTGGCATCTGTTACTGGCCAACCCATGAGTGCCATGTCTTCGGCCTTGAAGGTGGCGCTGTCCTTAATGTCAGCCCCTCCTCCATATAGGAAGAAAGCTTTTTAAATCTAAAAAGCTTCCCACTGGGTCCTAGCGTGTCTGGCTTGAGCCCACCAGTGATGAATGGTAAAAATACCCTGGAAGATCAAGAATTACTTTAAGTATGTAATTTTCATTTGTGTGTCAGAAATAGCTTTGACATTAAGAATATTAGTAAACCTTTGTGGAACAAGGGTAAATTTAAGTGTTAAAATCATAGTGCTATGCAAAATTCATAGCAATTGAGAACAGTGTTTATACCAAAAGGATATGTTGTAAAAAAAAAAAAAAAAAAAACTGTATTGGCTCTCTGTTTCTAGTAGTAATTACATGAGCTGATTGCTTACGGGTGTCCCCTGTTGCTGATCAAGCATGTTGACCCTCAGTATGGTCCCCACCATCCAGAAGATGTAATGCAGAGAAAGTTTCAAAAGACTTCTTTAGGATATTGAAGAAGTTAGGGCAAAGTAAGGATAGAGGGCACCTCTCTGTAGCATTGGTACTTTAATCACATAGTGTAGCATGTGACCTGTAGGAAAGTATAGCATTTTACATTTATATGGTGCCACAAGCTATTTCTTTACACCGGATAGCCTAGCTGAGATGGTGATTTCATTTCCCCTGGGTTTCTGCTTCTGTTTGGGACAGCTTGCAGCTGCTCATTACCATTGGTACTTTGATTTTCCTGTGTGCCAAAGTTCTGAAAATCATCTAGTAACCCTTTTCATTAAACAGTGTCCCACAGCCACATCTTGTGATATTGAATGCTTGGGCTGCCTGGATGGTAGGAAAAGAAACTTTACAGACCTTTGGTCTGTTTTTTTAGTCTAGCATTTCCAATGTTACCTCTGCAACCTGGTAGTCCTTGCTACGTGTGTGTGTGTATATGTGTGTTTTTTTTTTAAGGCCCAACATAATGTCTTGGTATCTTATAACACACACGTTCAACAACACTAGCTGTTCAGCTGGCAGCGTGTGTGTTAAAGTATGTCATTCAACTTAAAAATAGTGTGCCGAGAAGACTTTAGCAATCAGCTGTCCAACTGCTTGAACTGGTGAGCTAGATGCAAGCAGAATGTTGTGAAGGAGTGTTGTATAGCTGCTCACTGTGCTACACCGCTTATCTGAAGTATTGGGTTAACCATAGTAACATAGTAATTCAAGGTCAGAAGGGACTGTAAGGCCATCATGTCACCCCCCCCCCCTTTTTTTGCAGGAATGAAATAAATATGCTGCGTAAACGTGTACCAATTTATAGGCATTCCCTACCCACTCTAGCACATACGGTACCCTATTATTACCTTGGTAGGCAAATATTTGTCTAGGCTTAATTTAAAGGCCTGTTAATCTTCATGTCTGCTGTCTCCACTGGTAGGCTGTTCCATTGATTCACTGCTGTCTGGGAGAAAAGTGCCTTCTAACTTTACCCCTGAAGTTACCACCCCTGAGCTTCAGGGCATTCTGCAATACATGATCTAAAATGTCTGATTGCTTAGTCTTGTCAGTACCCTTGAGTATGCAAAAAACAGTGATCATGTCCCATCTCAGCCTCTGTTTCCCCAGGGTGAGCATGTTAAGGCCTCCAGTCTCTCTTCACAGATTTTGTCCCCAATACCGCTGGTCATTGTGGTAGCCCTGGGTTGCACCCTCTCGACTACTTCAGTGTCCTTTTTGAATAGTGGAGACCGGAGCTGCACACAGTACACCCGGTGTCACCTGTCTAGGGTCCTGTAAAGTTGCAAGATTATTCCCCTGCTGTGTTGGTCACCCTCTTTTGATGCTCCCCAGCATTCTGCTGGCCCTCTCGTCAGTGACAGTACACTGCCTGTCCTGCTTTCTCACCTTTTCTACTATGACCTCAGGCCCTTTTCCTCCTCCCCTGCAGCAAGAGGGACTGTAGACAGTGTGTAGGTCCTTATCTTGCTTTGAGTAAGAGCTCTTGCAGCAGGTAGTAACCTTAAGGACTAAGCCACCAGGTGCCAGGACCCCACAGACCTTCTAGCTAGCAGTCTTCAGCACGGGATCACCTCTGATGTCAGCACACCCCAACGTCGGCCAGTGGTATAAAGGGGGCGGTCCCCAGCCCCACCTCAGTTTTTTCCCACCGTTGACCCATTCGCATTGGCTCCTCAGACGCCTTCTTGCTATAGTTCAACTGCCTTCATGCTTTTCAACATTTTTTTTATTTTCTCTCTAAAATTTTCATTTAGTTCTGTATGTCTACTTCCCTGGTGTCATCCCGTTTCTTCTGTCAAACATCGAAGATTGAAGTGTGCGTGCGGCAAGCAGATCCTGTCGAAAGACGACCATGAGTCTTGCCTTCTCTGCCTAGGCCCAAACCACGACACCATGGCCTGTGAGTAATGCAAACGGTTCGACCAAAGTACTCACTTCCACTGCCAGAAGACCCTCAAGGCTCACCTTCTTGAAAAGCAGCTTGCTGCTATACAAAAACAACCTTCGGGGAAAAGTCCCTTCTCATCCTCCTTGGTTTTGACCTCTTTATCTTGGAAGCAGCATAAGGACAAGAAGATGGACTCAGGGAAGCGTAAGTCCTGAGACAAAGAAAGGGAGAAAGCCCAGACTCGTTTCCCGCTCCAGGTCTCCCCATCACAAGAAGATTTCTTTTGGATTCCTCCTCCCATAGGGTCAGACCACTCATCCCGGCCTGCCCTTACTCCCTCCGGGCACCCAGTGGTGAAACCTCCTGCCTTAGTGCTGGCGTCAGGTGGAGGTAAGTCAGGGTCCTTGACTTCGGTTCTGACTCTGATGCCCCTGAAGGGGAAGGCCAAACCCCCTGTGTCCACCTCCACCTCAAAGGTTGGGATCCGTTCTGTGTCAGGCAACAAGTCCTCTGCTGCTGTCTGCCCAGTCCTGGCGTCAGTCACTGTCAAGCCTTCGGATGCGGCACACCATCATCTGGGGCAGGCATCCTCCTCTCAGGAACCGGCGATGCCTCCTCATCGATCCCTGGTGACCACACTGTGGGCTTCGGCTAAGCTGGTGGCTTCATCTACTCCAGATCGCTGCCAGCCAACACATACCCAGACATCAGCTATACTGACGGAACCAGCGACACTGATCCCGTCTGCAGCCAATATGGATATGTCTTCAAGGGGAGGTTCTTCACCGGCTAACCCATAGCTTGACAAGGTGCCTGACCAGCAAGCTCTGGCCCCTTTGAAGCCAGCTGCACAGATGCCAGTTGTACCGATGCCGGATACCTCGATGCCGGCTAAGCTGACGCCAGCCCCGGCACCACCTCAGGCACCTATCAGTCCTTTAGGCCCTCAGATTCCTCTTAGTGAGATGAAAGATTTATTCCGCTTCTGGTGAAATGAAATCAAGGGAGGTCTCCTCCCACAAAAACCTACGGAGCCGGTGGTGGTTGTGCCAGAGCCAAAACCGGAGCCAGACCTGGTGCCAGAACCTAGACTGTCAACTCCAGAGCTGAAGAGCCCTTCCTCAAGCTCAGACCATAAATGCCGCGGAAGGCCCAGACACTGGGGAAGGAAGTGCCAACATTCCTCCTCCCACTCGTGAGGCTGGCACTGAAGTCGGTCCCATAGCGGACACCGGCTCAGCTCCTCCTCTAGCAGTTCAGAGGACTCTAGCCGGGACTCATCTCCCTCGGGGTCAGATCAGTCAGAGTCTAGAGGCCGTCCTTCCTCCCCAGACAACAAGGACATCCCTAGGTCACCTCCTAACAACCCATCATTTATGGATGTCATGAGGCCCATCCAGGCCTCCAGTGGATGGGAGACAGAGGACCTGGACCCTGAACGGCAGAGACTAACCAGATATCTGAGGCAGAAGGAACCCAAGCCTTTGGTGGTTCCTCCCTTAGTGGACACCTTCCAGGATTTAACAAGGCTGACCTGGAGTCACCCATCCTCTACCTCAGCTGTCTCTAAAAAGTCGGATCGGCTATACAGGGCGCCTAGGGAGGAGCCATTTTTGGCTGAGCACCCTACGGCTGATTCGATGGTGATCACTGCAGCCCATGATAGGTCGAAAAGGCCTAAGCATTTAAGCAACCAACCTCCTGACCAAGAATCCAGAACCATTGACCAACTGGGCAAGAAGGTATATTCCTCCTCTACTTGCTCCATTAGGTCCCTTAACTTCCTCACCCACATGGTACAGTACCAAAATGCCCTGTGGGAGAAGGGACTAGAAATAGCTCAGGCCCTTCCAGATTCAGCTCAAAAGACTGAGATTCTAGACATTAGACCTTCTTAAATATGGGTCAGATGTGGGCACCCATGTGCTGCATGCCTTATATGACACTGCAGACGCGGCCGCCAGAGCAGCCACCACTGGTGTCAGCCTCCGGCGCCAAGCATGGCTCAGGGTCTCTGGGTTCACCTAGGACCTGCAGGATGGCATTATGGACCTCCCTTACAAGGGCTCAGTCCCCTTTGGAGATGAGGCAGAGAAATTAATTACCCATCTCTAGGACTTGGGCAAAGCTATCTGGTCTGTACAGAAGATGTGTAAAACTAACCAGAGGCTGTTCAAAAAGCAGCCTTTTCATAAGCCCTCAGGTCAGCAGCCCAGAAACCAGCCTCGGCAGAAGGGAGACTTCAAACGCAAGGCAACCTCCCAAATTCTGGGGGGGAGGGGTCCACATCTAGAGCTACTAAGACCTCCCAAGCCACATTGCCCACTCCTGAAGCCACACAATGACTCCCTGCCCACCCCCCACCCTCTAGTAGAGTTTGTGGGGGAAGCAGTAGTGGTTTGCTTTTCCCTCTATCCTGAGGGATGGAGCAAAGTCACAACAGACTCATGGGTCCTCCAGTTCTAATAGAGAGAGGTAATACCTTGAAGTTCCTGGAGAGACCTCCAGAAAACCCACTAGTGTCCTCTCATTATCCTCCTTGTCATGTCTCCCTCATCAAAGGGGAAATCCAGGTCTTACTACAAGAGCGGACCATAGAGCCGGTTCCCCCAGACCAAAGGGGAAAGGGATTTTATTCCCACTTTTTTGTCATTCCCTAAAAGACTGGGGATCTTTGCCCATCCTGGATCTCAGTTCCCCAAACCATTATATTGAATACAAGAAGTTCAGGATGGTCACTTTGCCAGGGCTAATTCCTCTCCTGCACCAGGGAGTCTGGCTCTGCTCTCTAGATATGCAGGAGGCATACCTGCACATTCTAGTGTTCCGGCCCCACAGAAGGTACCTGCATTTCCTCTTCCAGGGGTGACACTACCAGTTTTGAGCTCTACCATTCAGCCTATCATCCACTCCCAGAGTCTTCACCAGGTGCCTACCTGTGATGGCTGTAGCCCTCAGAAGACAAAATCATTACGTCTTTCCCTACCTAGACGACTGGCTTCTAACAGCTCCCACAGAGGGTCAGCTGATGCTACCAGTTTCAACTTCTACCATTCAGCCTATCCTCCACTCCCAGAGTCTTCACCAAGTACCTAGCAGTGGTGGCTGCAGCTGTCAGAAGACAAGGCCATTATGTCTTTCCCTACCTAGACAACTGGCTTCTGACAGCTTCCTTAAAGGGACAGCTACTTCACATTCTCGGAGACACCGTTACCCTCTTCCAAGAATTGGGGATCACCCTGAATTTTCCAAAGTCATCCCAATGGCCCAGCCAGAGACTTCAATTCATTGGAGTGGTCCCAGCACAGTGCAGGGCAAGGCCTTTCTCCCTGAGGACAGGGTGGATCACCTGTGAAGACAGGCTCAAACGGTTTCTATGGCTCCCCATGTCCCGGCCCGAGTCTTCTTAAGGCTCCTTGGCCATATGGAGGTGGGCATACCCACCGTTCCTATGGCTCGCCTCCACATGAGAGTCCCACAGTGGATGCTCAAGGTTCAATGGAACCATTGATCAGATGACCTGGAACAGAGGGTTCTAGTCTCCGATCCAGTTCGTTGGACCTTGACCTGGAGGATGGACCCCAACAACCTGTCCAAAGGGGTCCTCTTCTAACAGGAAACCCGAGGTGAGTTTTGACTACCGAAGCCTTGGGACTCTGTTGAGGTGATCATCTGGAAGACAGGCAGACCTGAGGCTCCTGGTCCCCAGACGAGCAGTCCCTGCATATCAGTGGCCTGGAGATGAGAGTGGTTTTGAATGCCTTGCAAGTGTTTCAGATCGATCTCCTGCCAGGCCCTCTCCTCATCCAAACGGGCAACATGTCTGTGGTGTTTTACATCAACAAACAAGGAGGGACACGTTCCTACCTTCTCTACAGGGAGACAGTGAGGGTCTGGTATTGGGCTCTGGAACATCGCCTAGAACTCGCTGCAGTTCATGTTCCAGGTGTCCAAAACATCTTGGCCGACAACCGTAGCAGGTCTTGGTCCAAGGCCCACGAATGGGAGCTCCTACAGTCAGTGGCAGAGCAGTTGTTCGACAGGTAGTGTCAGCCAGAGTTGGACCTCTTTGTGTCCCCACTCAGTGCCAGACTGCCCAATTTATTCTTGCTAGATCTAGGGCCTGGAGTTTTCTAGCGAGATGCATTGTCTCTCTGTTGGATAGGGAGGTTTCTTTATGCCTTCCTTCCCTTTCCCATTCTTCAGAGGGTACTTCTCAAACTTCAGGCGGAAGGAGCAGAGATGATTCTCATCACTCCCTTCTGGCCTTGTAAGACTTGGTTCCCCTCTGCTAAAACAGCTAGCCTCGGAACCCCCAGTTTCTCAACCCCTGAGCTCACACTTGCTCTCCCAGGACCAAGGCACTCTAGTCCATCTGGATTTCAAGTCCCTGCATCTGCACGCTTAGCTCCCACAAACCTAGCAGTCACCAGGTATGGGATTTCTTCCAGAGTGGCCGATGTCCTAGTGGCGACAAGAAAGCCCTCCACTAGGTCCACCTATGCCATGAAGTGGAAGAGGTTCTGTTTGTGGGCGGCCGCCCGTCACCTCGATCCCTTCTCCTGCACAGTGAACTCCATTCTTGAGTATCTCCTCTCTCTGTTTGACACAGGCCTGAGCTAATCCTCTGTCAAGGTGCATCTTTCTACCATCTCTGCATACCATGCACTGGTAGAGGGTAAACCCCTTACTCCGCTGGATTTGTCCCATACCTTCCTATGGGGCATCTTGCATATGAGACTCACCATCAGAAACCCTGTTCCTCCATGGGACCACCTCTTTATGTTAGAAAAACTCACACTCCCCCCTTTTGAACCAGCTGTGGATTGCGAGCTACGCTTTCTCTCTTGGAAAGCATTATTTTTAGTTGCAGTTACTTCCGCTTGGAGGATTTCCGAGCTTCACGCTCTGATGTGTAAAGAGCCCTATCTGGTTTTCCATAATGACAGGGTGTCCTTATGGATCAATCCTAAATTTTTGCCCAAGGTGCTGTCCGAATTTACGTTGAACCAGGACATTCACCTGCCTGTCTAGTACCCAGAGTATTCTAACAGGGGGGAAGCATTATTGCATACTCTGGATGTCCACTGGCCACGTCATTTTATATTTGAACCGTATTGGTCCCTTGAGGAAGACTGATCAGTTGTTTGTATCATTTTCCTCCAGAACTCGGGGAGCACCAGTTACTAAGCAGACCCTGTCTAAGTGGTTAGTTAACTGCATAGTTTTCTGTTACCAAAAATGTGAAAAGCCTTCATCGGGTTCGGATAAAGGAAATTTCACCAGGGGAGTTGTTGCCACCTCTTTTGCCTCATTGAGGAACGTTTCCACTGCATACATTAATTTGCACAGCTGCCACCTTGAGCTCTGTTCACACATTCATCAAGCATTACAGCTTGGATGTGGCTTCCAGGCATAGGACTGGGTTCGGACTTGTAGTTCTTCTGGACCTGCTCACCTAAACCTTTGCTGACAGTTTTTCTCTGCCTCCTCCAATGCTAGTCTGTTCCTCCTCCCTTGATTGCTTGGGACTCAGTCCTTAAGGTTATTGCCTGCTGCAAGAGCTCTTACTCGAATTAAGATAGTACAGTGGCGTGAGACATGGTTAACAGTAGATCTTCGAGAAGAGCTCTTGCAGCAATCTACTCCTCCTCCTTCCCCTGGGTTTTATTTCTGCCTTTCCTTTAGGCAAGGACTTTCCCAATTCTCCTTCCATACTAGACTCTGGGTCTCTGGCAGGAGAACTGAGGTGGGGCTGGGGACCTCCCCCTTTATACCATTGGCTGACGGGGCAGGCCGATGTCGGGGGCAGTCCCCCACTGAAGATTGCTAGCTAAAAGTTTCTGTGGGATCCTGGCACCTGGCGGCTTAGACCTTAAGGTTATAGCCTGCTGCAAGAGCTCTTCTCGAAGCTCTACTGTTACGGTAAGTTCTTACCTAACTGTACTTTTATGTTTCTGCTCCCTGAGTGCAGCCGCTTGCATTTGGCTACATTGAATCTGAGGCTGTAGCAGGCTGACCAGTCACCCAGCTTGCTCAAATCCTCCTGCTTAGGACTTGAGCAATAACCATGGGAATACATACCTTAGGGGTGGAGCGCAATCTTAAAATCATGTGTACTCTCTACCAAAGAAGTAGAAATCATGTGTACTCTCTACCAAAGAAGCAGAAATCATTCTTTTGTCCAGGATAAATTTCTGGTTATTGTTATCTGAAATTGTATCTGGTACCATTATTAATATGATAATAGTAAACTTTACTCATAAGGTGCCTTTCTTTTGCTAGTCACAACACCATACAAGTCAAAATTACAAAATACTAGAACCATAGAAAGCTCATGTATCAGAATTGCTAAAACAGCAATAAAGGGGCAAAAACCCTTCAAGTGCTGCAGTACAAAAGGACAAACCTTTTAGCCTCTGTTGCCAGTTACGTAAATCAGGTATCAAATTCTTGAAGAAAACCGACAAGTCTAAAGTACTGCTGACTCCCCACCCCAGCAAACAGCTCATACTAAAGATAAATCCAAAATTAGCAGGCGCAGCTTAAGCACTTTCACAAACTTTAAAGTGCTTTTCTCATTGAGATTACTACTGGCTATGGCATACATAAGTTAAAACAAAAGACCCAGTATAAACCCTACCCCAAAACTGGTAAGTTATTAAATTGCTACAGTGTGCTCTCTGCCTTAAATGACTACTTATTTATTACATCATATTGGGGGGGCTCTTAGTTTTTCAAATCTGAGCTCTGGTGTGAAAGTAATTTCGGCTACCAGTTGGCAAGGTGGGTCTCCCATCGGCCGAGGCCCTGTTCTAAAATGCAACTGCCAGAGTTGCTTCAAGGTAGTGCACTGTATTTTAAATGGGACAAACTCTGGCATTTGCAGTGCTCTATTGTGGGCTAAGCCTTGTTGCATGTTTCTTAGATCCACAGAGCCGTGTGGTTGGGCAGCCATTGTTGGCAGTTTGACAACGGAGTTTCGCACCCTTTAAACAGGTACCTTCACTTTTTACTGCCCACAGTTTTGCGCCCTGATCTCTGGGCATGTGCATGCACATGTGGTAATATCATAGGCATTGGTGTGATATCACACAGTTCACATTCCTGACTTCTCACTCAGTCAGCTTGTACAGCACTTGCTCTGCAGTGAAGTTATGAGTGGAGCACAGGATGGTTATTTTCTCAGTGCACCCTTTTTTTTTTTTACTTTCAGTGCAAAAGTCAGCTTTGCCTATTAAGACAGCATTGCTGTCCCATGCTCTCCTTTCAGAAGCACCTTTTACCAGGCAGCTGCACAGAAAATCAGTATGGTATTTTGTTCTTGCCCTTTGCCACATTAGGAGGGGGAATAAGAAGTTAGTAATTCCATGTATTTGGGTTTAAGGTGCATAGAAGTCTTACATATTCTGTTGTTCAGTTTTAATCCTTAATTTTGTGTTTGATTTCTGGCTCGAGGATAAGTGGCACCATGGCCTGTTGGAAACCTGTAGTGTTCAAATGTTGTAAGACCTGTAGGAGAGTGATGAGACCCACTCCTTAGGGTCTTATTGTCCCAACCACGTGACACAATCTACCCTAATTGTGTAACACAATCTATCATGTCTATTTTGGTTCCCCTCAGCTGAACCCCAAGGTGGGAGGAGGGGTGCACCTGGGGTTCTGACTGGAAGTGGCAAGGCTGAGTTGCGAAAATCTCTGTATAAATGAGTTGCTGAATTCTGATGTTCTGCAGGACATCTCCACCAATATACCTAAACCCAGGGCGAGACCCTCAGGTTGGGGGGGGGGGGTCCATACAGGCACATCCAGGTGCACCAGAGCAGTACAGTACTGTTCACTCAGACCTGCAGGCAGCTCCCGACCTTGACTATATGGATGGTCAAGAGGAGGATACAAGGGCCAAGGAAAAAATCCTGGCCCAAATATACTATTTGATGAGAAGGAGAACCCCTCTGAAGAGGAGGAGGAGGAGGAGGGTGAGTGGACGGAAGCCAAGGAAAAAGATTTCAATTCATCCACTGTTTGATACTAAATCTCTGTCCTACCTTACCACAGAGGGTTGTAGGGCATTGCAGCTGAAGGAGGTGCAAGTCATGAAATCTCTGGACATGAATCCGATTCTGTCCATGACCTCCTGCACCAAAGTGTTTTCTAAACTTTGTGCGCTGTGACCAGTTTGTTGAACAGGAATAGGTTGGCATGAATAAGCGTGAACATCTGCCTAGACTGTGGGTAAGATGTTACCCATTCCTGAAGGAGAGCTCACACCTTCATACCTCCTTTGCATCTTTTATTGTTTCCAACAGCGTGTATCCATGGCATCCGCCTTTTGTAGGGGATGCCACGGTGGACAATTTATGAATGTCTGCAAGCTCTGCTTATCACATTGTGGCAGCCATGTGGGGTGTCTGGTTCAGTCATTGGGTAGCGGACCAAGTGTTGCGGGCCAAACTTTTTAACTTGTCTTTTGAGGGATGATTATTATTTGGATCTGGCATGGACAATGTTTTGAAGGATGTCCAAGCTAAGAGGGGACAACTTCCAGTGTCAAAGCAGTAACAGAAAACAAATTTCATGTTAAGAGGATGAGGAGGTACTCATCAGTAGCAGTCTCAAGGTGGTTTTCATCCCTTTTGGAATTTTGGGAACCAGCAGAATAGGGGAGCATGTTCCAGATTTAAGGGCAATAGTAACAAAGGATCCTTTGCCCGCAGATATAATGGTGGTGCAGAGCAAAGAGGAGGTAACTCCCAATCAAAGTATATGGGCTCATCTCTGCTCCCCCACTTCCATTAGTGAAAGACTGAAGAACTGTTATGCGAGGTGGGCCCAAATGACATCATACACGTGAGTGCTAGAGATACTGGCTCTAGATTATGCAATAGAATTTGCAGCGATACCCACAAGGGGTTGTTTCCTGCATTCACTTGTTCCCAAAGACCCAGTGAAGAGGCAGGTGGTGTTTCAGACCCTGGATCTACCAAACCCTGATCGCACTTCCACGATCAGTCTAGCAGTCACTAACTTGGTGGGAAGGTCATGAGAACATAAGCAAGGGGTCCCTCTTAGAAGTTCTACCAGAGCTGATCTTGATGTCCGATGCCAGCCTTTTGGGCTGGGACACAGTCCTGGACCAGGTTTCGGTCTGCTTCATCAGCTCAGCTGTAAAACTGGTTCCCTGGTCTGAGTCTGCCTAAGGGGTAAGCCCCACCTGGAGAACAATTGATCCACCAGGATCTTGGCAGTTGTCTTTGCTGTGTTATTCTTAGTGGGGAATGCCTCCACCCACTTAGGAAACAAATCTTTGACAACAAGTGCATACTTGTTGTTCTTGCTTGAATTAGTCAAGGGGCCAATGAAATTGATTTGTATCGTATTCCATGGTCCAGATTGCCTTTGTGGCAATAGTTTGGCGTTTCTTTTCACCAAAATTGGGTTGTTCTGGGCACACACTATGCAGTTGTCCACATAGTGCTCCACGTCTTTGCTCATACCAGGCCACCAGACATACGAACATACGAAATTTGCCAGCAGATAAAGGCCTAGAGGTCTATCAAGTCTGCTCGAATGTGCAGCTAGCACCCCTTATTCTGCAGCTGCCCCTCCCTCCCACCCTTCCCCTTCATTAACCCTCCCCCTTGTCCTGTCCCATCCTCGTTTGAAGCAGTCCACTGTTCTACTGCATACCACTTCAGCAGGTAATGCATTCCACCCAGCCACCACCCTCTCTGTAAAAAAGTGTCTCCTCATCTCCCTCCTGAACCTTCCTCGCTCCAGTCTCATATCATGGCCCCTGGTGGCCCTCCCTTCCCTTACTTTGAACAGCCCCTCTGTACCCATCTTGTTTATTCCTTTCATGTATTTAAAGGTTTCAATCATGTCACCCCTGTCTCTCCTCTCCTCCAGTGAGTACATGTTCAACTCCTTCAACCTCCTCTCATATGATAAGTCCCCCAGCCCCTTGATCATCTTTGTCGCTCTGCGCTGCACCCCCTCCAGTAACTTAATGTCCCTCTTCAGATACGGATGCCAGTACTGGACGCAGTACTCCAGGTGTGGTCTAACTAATGACCTATACAGTGGCAGAATCACCTTCTCCCTCCTTGAGGATATACCCCTTGCAATACAACCCAGCATTTTGTTGGCCTTTGCAGCTGCCTTCCTACATTGTGCCGAGTTGTTCATTGACCCTGTAATGAGCACACCCAGATCCTTCTCCTCCTCTGTCTGGGCTAGCTGCACTCCCCTAGCTGGTAACTCCTCCTTGGGTTCTTCATCCCAAAATGCAGCACCTTGCACTTTTTGGCATTAAAGCCCAGTTGCCAGGTGTCTGACCAGGTTTCAAGCTTTGTCAGATCATCCTGCAACCCCTGCCATCCCCTAGGTCATCCACCACACGCTGCCTACCTTGGTATCATCAGCAAACAGACTGATCTTGCTCTTGATGTCCCATGATATGTCTGCAATGAATATCCCAAACAACACTGGTCCCAACACTGGGCCCTGTGGAACACCGCCTGTCACTGCCCTTGGGTGTGAGAGCTCCCACCCACCACCACCCTCTGTTGCCTTCCTGCAGCCAGTTTCCTACCCATCTCACCAGCTTTGCACCCGCCCTGTGCCTACTAACTTCCTTCCCAGCCTCCATGTGGCACTGAGCTCTAATGCCTTACTGAAGTCCAGATACAGGACATCCACTGCATGGCCCCCTGTCCAGTTGCCTAGTTACCCAGTCATAGAACTTGACCAGGTTGGTTTGGCAGGATCTGCCACATATGAAGCCATGCTGTCTGCTGTCCTGTAGTCCTTTGGCCTCTGGGAGGCCACCAGCCTCTCCTTCAGGATAGTTTCCATTAGCTTACCCACGATGGATGTGAGGCTCACTGGTCTGTAGTTTCCGGTTCATCCTTGGGGCCACTCTTGTGGAGGGGCACCATGAGCCATCCTCCAGTCCTGAGGTACACACCCGAATGTAGTGAGGCATTAAATAGGTTGCCAAAGGTCCTGCAAGGACCTCTGCCAGCTCCTTCAGTACCCTGGAGTGGATGCCATCTGGGCCTGGCGCTTGTCCACCCTGGAGTGCCTTCAAACCCTCTCGAACTCTGCTCTCCATGATTTCCCATCTGTCACCACTCCCCCCCTTCTGCCATTTTCCCACCTTGGGTGTCACCCCCCTCTTCTCTTTAGTAAATACTGAGCAGAAGTACTCATTTAGTGCTTCCGCCTTCAAACAACATGAAGTCTTGCTATATTATGACATATACATATGCAGTTTGTCCCAGCCTTAGAACTGCTCCGGAGGTGAAAGTTAACTTCCATGCAGGGTATGGAATCTTGAGCGTGAGCTCGGTTAAACACTCTGTCTGTTGAAGCTCAAACTTAAACTGTCAGATTCTTTACTCCGCCTCACTGAACAGTCGCTCCGGAGAGTCCTCCTGCTGCTCGGTTCGTTTGTCGGTTTTAAAGTGTAATTCTTGGTTTATTTTACCGAAATTTAACCGCAATCGTCGGTTCAAGCTCTGTCTGTGGTATTGTAAGTAATAGATAGGCTTATTTATTATTTTTCTTCTGTGTGGAACTTGTAACGCTCTCTTTCGGTTCGGTTTGAACCGATCAGAGGGGTTTAAAATTACTTTCAGCCCTTTAGAGTGCGGTTCCGGTTCTTATCGGTTCTAAAAAACGGATTTTATTGACGGTTTTTCCACGACTCGTGACACGGTTGGGAACCGATAAGAGAGTCTTGTTGGTGGATTGCCATTAACGGGCAAGTTTTGGTTAGGCTGGCACTATGTCTGAGAAACCCAAAAGAAAAACCGGACCCACTGGGTTTCAGCACTGTGGCCTCTGTGGGAAGCCTTTGCTAAGGCATGACCCACACACCATTTGTGTATATTGTCTGGGGTTTGACCACCTCAATGCAGACTGCCAGATTGGTCAGAATTTTCCTGCTGCCACCGTGGAAAAAAGAGTTGGTAGGCTCATGTGAAGGGAGGCCAAAAGTCCGCTGACCGATGGCCAGCCCGGTTCGGTTCCAACCGAACCTGAGGGAGTGCCCTCTGACCAGGCGATGCTTCCGGGCAACGAAGAACCAGCTCTGAGGAGCCGGGTTCCAACTAAAAGGGCTAGAAGGTCAGCTAGTTTGGGGCCAAAAGTTCTTTCTCCAACCGCTGAGGAAATAGCCAAAGCTATCCAAATTGTCCAGTCTCTTTCCCCAGTTCCGTCCGAACTGCACATTATGGGCAAGCGCCCGTTCGGTCGGTTCCTGGTTCAAGATTATGATTCTGAAGATTTTATGAACCAGAGGAAGGGAGGAGGCACGAGAGAGTGAGGTGATTTTGACAGTCTGGATGTGCCCATTGAACCGACATCTCTCCAGACAGACCCTCAGGAGTATCCCCTCCCAGGCTATCTGAGTCCCCTTCTCATTTTTTGTTTTACAAGAAAGTTGCTGACACTCTGCAACTTCCTGTTGAGGAAGTTGTTGATGATCAAGAAGAGCCTGATTTTGTGGAAATGATGGATATTCCAGAGTCTAGGAGACTGTCTATTCCCTTGCATAAATCTTTTAGGAAACAGACAGTAAAAATTCTGAAAACTCTCATTCTATCCTCCGGTGGATAAAAGGATGGCAAGAGTACGCTTTATCAGGCTCTGATACAGAGTTCCTATCTCAGCAGTGCAGCCATGTGGGGTAGTGCAGGCTGCAGCCTTGACAAGGCTAATATTCCTCTGTCTCTCACCCTCCTGAAAAGGATTCCAGGAGGATGGATGCCATGGCAAAAAGCAGCATATGGCAGCATCTTTGGGACTCAGACAGGCAAATTATATGGCTTACGCGGCTAGGTACCAGAAATCCAGGTGGGATACTGTCCTGGCTTCTAGCAAAACAGGCACCTGAACAGCTTGCCAGGGAGCTGGAGCAGGTGGCTGTGGTGAGATGAGGCATCCAAGTGCAGTTTCATGCTGCTGTAGACTCTAATGATGTTTCATCTAGAGTTATGGCTACATCTGTGTCTCTTCGCAGAATGGCCTGGCTCAGATGTACTGCCCTGTCACAGGATACCCAGTCTAAGGTTATGGATTTTCCTGTTGTGGGAAATTCTCTGTTTGGGGAGCAGACAGTGAATTATATGAAGAAAATGGATGCGTGTAGGACCACCTATAGGAGTGCACAGGCCAAAGAAAGGCAAGTCACTCCTCAAAGGCAGCATGTCAGGGGGCAGGGGCAGGCCTTTTCATAGGCCATTTTACCAAGCCCAGGCCTCCTCTTCTGCTTATGCCCAGAGGGGTTCTTTTAGAGGAAGGGGCAGAAGGGCTCTAGTAGCCTGCTTCTACCCTCAACCTAAAACCCTGCAAAACAGGCTCCCTGATGGGGTAGCCAGGGCCGATCTCCTCTCACCGGTGAGGGGCAGGCTGGCTTCTTTGTCCAGGACTGGAAGTCTTTAACGCCAGACAAATGGGTCCTGGAAGTAGTAAGCCAGGGACTGGTTCTCAGCTTCAAAAAATTTCCAAGATGAGAGCCAGATCTTTCCACCTGCAATCCCATCAGAGGCACTTGCCCTGGAAGCAGAAGTTTCTGCCCTCCTGGCTCTCAGAGCCGTGGAAAGGGTTCTACCCATACACCAGGGCAAAGGGTTGTACTCCAGGTACTTCCTTACCCCAAAGAAGACAGGAGAATGGCAGCCCATTCTGGACCTCAGGTATCTAAACAAGCACCTTTAAAACCAAAGTTCAAAATGGTGACCCTGGGGATTATTTTACCCTCTCTAAGGCCGGGGGACTGGCTAGCCTCCTTGGACCTCAAGGATGCCTACTTCCATGTTCTCATCAGAAGCTCCCATCGAAAGTACCTCAGATTGGAACTGCCCTCAGGCAATTACCAGTTCAGAGCAATGCCCTTCGCCTCACCTCGCCCCAAGGGTGTTCACAAAATGCCTGGTGCAGTAGTTGCTCATTTAAGAAGGCAAAGATTGCCATCTTCCTTATCTGGACGACTGGCTCATTGTAGGCCAGTCTCCAGAACAGGTCAAACTACATTTACAAGTAACCCAGCAGTTGCTTACATCTCTAGGTTTCCTTCTCAATCTTCCAAAGTCAGTTCTGGAGCCTGTCCAGCTTCTCACCTTTATAGGCGCAGAACTGAACACAAAAGAAGCCAGAGCCTTCCTTCCTCTGGAAAGAGCAAGGACCGTGGTGTCTCTGGCCTCCTCTTTCACCCTGCAGGTCTCTCGACCAGCAAGGCATTTTCTACAGCTCCTGGGGCACATGACTGCTTCTACAGCAGTGGTGCAGGGAGCGAGATTTCAGATGAGGGACATTCAGTTCCATTTGAGAGCTTTTTGGTCTCAAAGGACAGATCCCCTAACCAAATTGATTCCAGTGACTCGAACCCTGATCCAGGCCCTTCAGTGGTGGCAGGATCAGAACAATCTGAGACAGGGGTTCCTTCACTCCCCAGTCTCATTCCTTGACCCTTACTACAGATGCTTCCCTCTTGGGGTGGGAGCTCACATGGGTGACCTTTCCACCCAAGGGCTGTGGTCCCCAAGAATCTCTTGCTCACATCAATTTGCTGGAGCTCAGAGCAGTTTTTATAGCACTCCAGGTTTTTTTCACATCTGTCCAGAACAAGGTGGTTCAGGTCAGGACAGATAATACCACCACAATGTGGTACATCAACAAGCAAGGGGACACTCGGTCTACGGCCTTGTGCACCGAAGCAATGAAGTTGTGGTCTCTGGCTTATTCTCTGTACGCCTCCTTTACAGCAGTTCACCTCCCAGGCAAGGACAATGTCCTAGTGGATGCTCTCAGCAGGATTTCCCAGGGCCATCACGAATGGGCACTGGATCCCCTGGTACTGGAGGTAATATTTGCCAGATGGGGCACTCTGCAAATAGATCTCTTTGCAGCCCCAGACAATCACCAACTTCCCCTTTTTTGCTGCAGGCCCCCAGTGTTGGGCTCAGTCCCTCTGGATGCCTTCTTTCTCAGTTGGGAAGGGAAGTTTCTTTATGGCTTTCCCCTTCCCCTTCTTTTCAAAGTGCTAGTCAGAATCAGATCTCAATCCTGCAAGATGATCCTGATTGCTCCAGATTGGGCCAGGCAACCCTGGTACCCACTCCTCATGTCCTTAGCAGTCCACCCTCCCCTGTGTCTTCCCAGGAAAAAAAACCTGTTAACCTATGCCCAGGGAAGGGTTTGGTATCCGAACCTCAAATCTCTCAATCTCAAGGCTTGGCTCTTGAAGAGTTAGAGTTTGCTGACTTACACCTCTCTCAAGATGTATTGGATATCTTGAAGGCCTCTAGGAAGCCTTCCACCAGGGCTACTTATAATTCAAAATGGAAGAGATTTTCCATTTGGTGTGCTGGTAAACACATTTCCCCAGAATCTGCTGTTGTGCCCACGATCCTGGATTATTTGGTGCATTTGAATTCCTTGGGGCTGAGGCCAGCTACCCTAAAGGTGCATTTGGCAGCTGTGTCTGGCTTCTTGTCAGCAGGTAAGCCCTCTTCTTTTTCAGCTCACCCTGTGTTCTCCAAGTTTTTTAAAGGGTTGCTTCACACCAACCCCCCGTTCAGGGATCCTGCCCCTGCTTGGGATCTTAATATTTGCATTGCTCAGCTTATGCAACCCCCTTTTGAGCCATTGTCTTCAGCAGAACTGAAGTACTTGACTTGGAAAACTGTGTTCTTGGTAGCCATCACCTCTGCCAGGCGCATAAGTGAGCTACAAGCCTTGTCAGTGGAGCCTGATTTTATCTCCTTTCATAGGGATAAGGTAGTCCTCAGGACTAACAGGAAGTTTTTGCCTAAGGTGGTTTCAGACTTTTACCTTAATCAATCCATGTCTCTTCCTGTGTACTTCACTGACCATTCCTCCTCTGGTGAGAGGAGATTACACAGTTTAGATGTCAAAAGAGCCCTTAGTTACTATATAGACCGTACCAAGGGTTACAGGTTCGAATCCCTCCAATTGTTCCTCACTTATGGTGAGGTTGGTAAAGGGAAACCTGCCACTAAAAGATCCATTGCCAGGTGGATTGTCTCTTGTATCCAATTCTGTTACGAAAAACTGGGTAAGGTTCCTCCCTCAGGCCTGAGGGCTCACTCTACCAGAGGTACAGCTGCGTCTCTGGCTGCTGCCAGAGACATTCCTATCCTAGAAATATGTCAAGCAGCTACCTGGAAAACAGTTCTCACTTTTACTAAGTATTACTCCCTGGATATCCAGGCTAGGAGTGATGCTCGATTTGGCACTGCTGTGCTTCAGAGCCTATTTCCCAAGTAGGTTCTGTCCCTCCTCCATGGAGGTACTGCTGTGTAGTCTGCATATGTCATAATATAGCAAGACTTCATGTTGTTTGAAGAAAAAATTACTCACCTTAGTAATGTTGTTTCTTCTAATGGAGTCTTGCTATATTATGACCTCCCCCAGCCTGGCCCTCTCAGAACCTCTATTTTTGGGATGTGGGTGGGCAGTGCAATGTTGGCACTTCTCTGATGCCCACTTTATTTCACCCTTCTAGGGTGCTTAGGTGTTATGCTTGAATTTTCCTTCTTGAATCCCCTGACTTGAGTCTTTGTTTTGGGATCAAGAACAAAAGGTGTTTTTTGTAGTTAGTAGCCAGTGGCTACTGTAGGTTTATGGCTTCCACACAGAACCTTAGTGAGTTTTTGCTCGTAAAGATCTGACAGTTTAAGTTTGAGCTTCAACAGACAGAGTGTTTAACCGAGCTCGCGCTCAAGATTCCATGCCCTGCATGGAAGTTAACTCTTTCACCTCCGGAGCAGTTCTAAGGCTGGGACAAACTGCATATGTATATGTCATAATATAGCAAGACTCCATTAGAAGAAACAACATTACTAAGATGAGTAATTGTTTCTTATCGCACCCTGCTTCCACCCAACCCCCCTCTTTCCTAATCCTTACTATGTGGTCCTTACAGCTCCTTTTCTCCCTGATGTACTTAAAGAAGTCCTTCTCCCCCTTCTTAATGCCTTGTGCCAGCCTGAGTTCCGTAGATGCTTTGGCTCCCCTTACTGCCCTTGTCACCTCCTTCGATTCTGTCAAGTACTCCTCCCTGTCCTCCCCACCTCCCTGTTTTCTTGTACTTCCTAAAGGCAGCTCTTTTCCTCCTTACCTTTTCCATGACCTCCTTGCTCAACCAGATCGGTTTCTTAGCCCTAGCCTTCTTGTTCTGGGCTTTGCAGCAGGTTTTGGTTGCCTCCACTATCCCCAGCTTTATGAGCTTCCACCTCTGGTTAGTGTCCATACTAGATTGAATTCTGGCCAGGTACCCTTTTACCATTTCCCCCATCGTCCCAAAGTCGGCCCTTCTGAAGTCCAGCACTATTGTGCCAGATTCCACTCCTTCCTTGCCCATATCCAATGTGAGCCATACTGAGCGGTGGTCACTCCCTGACAGCGGTTCATCCACTGTAAGTTCTCTCACAAAGTCCCCATTTGCCAGCACAAGGTCAAGGGTATTTCCTAACCTGGTTGGTTCACTGACCATTTGCAGCAGGAAACTGTCCTGGAAGGCATCCAACAGTTCCTGCTCCCTTCTGTTCCTGGTTGTTGGGGTACTCCAGTCCACTCCTGGCATGTTGAAGTCCCCCACAATCACCACACTACCCTTCTCGCAGGTTCTCCTGATCTGTCCCGCAATTTCCCTGTCTAACTCCTCCGTCTGAGATGGTGGCCTATACACCACTCCCATTCTAAGAATCCTATTCTTGGAATCCTAGATTTGCATCCAAAGTGACTCCGTACTACCCTCCTCCCTTCCTCCTTACACACTTCAGTCCTTCCTTCACATATAGTGCCACCCCTCCTTTCCCAATCACCCTGTCCCTCTGAAATAACCTGTACCCTGGTACAGACAGGTCCCAGTCATTGTATTGGGTGGCCCATGTTTCGTGATGACTGCAATGTCCACCTCCCCTCTGCCATGAGAACCTGCAACTCTGCAGTTTTCCTCCCAAGGTCCTAGCATGGGTAACCACCTTCCACCCTTTCCCCCTCCCATCCTGCCCTCCTTTTAGCATCACCAACAGTACTTGCCATTTGTCCTTTGTCACTGTTAGGGGGGGGTAAGCTCATATGGTTTCCCAACCTGTGGTCTCTGCATATCTCTTCCCCAACTGCCACCCCCCACTCCTAGTTTAAATTCCCAACTTCCTCTATGTACTCCTCCATCCTCTGTTTCAACACTTTCTTTCCCTCCTCACTCAAGTGTAGTCTGTTCTTGGCAAATGATGGTTTTAATTCTCTGGATGGTATTATCTACCCCGTGGTGTCCACCAGTGGGGGTGTCATGAACCATACGAATGAACTGGATTTGCTAAACTTGTGGTGCAACCCACAGTTTATCACCTGTATCTTCCTTTTGTTACCAGATGAGCTTCTGATCTCTAGACAGGTGTATGTTGTCAGAGTGTCTCTTGTATGGACTACCAGTAGATAGTTCCTGTTCAAGTCCTTTGTCCAGGAATTTGGACACATCTTTTAGTTCTGGGTCAGATTTCTGTGGAGCAGAAAGGTCCAGGTGTGGTTCTGGTTGCGGTTTCCGCCTGGTGTTGGCAGCAAAAGAAAATAGCTGCCATTGCTACTGGGTGAGTCATTGACCATATCTCCCCCCCCCCCCGAGCTCCTGCTTTAGCAAGCAAGTCCACTTGGCCATTGAATTCATGCTAAGGGTCAGATTTACAGTGAGCCTTTACCATGTGGATGTACAGCTTGTGATTAAACTGCTGTGTCAGGGCGTGTGTATACACAAACAGATCCCTGTACTTGACAGGTGTGCCATCAGATGATGTAAAATTATTTTTCTCCCAGAATGGTAGAAATTCAGTAAGGGAGGAACAGACTCAGTTGGAGTCTGCAGAAATGATGGCATCTTTGGTACCATGGGGCATAACTTCTAGAGCACAGGCCACAGCTGCCAGTTCGGCATACTGTGAGGAGATGATGGTACATTTCCCTAGAAATGTGCCTAAAATCACTATCTTGATCTAATATGAGCACCACAAATCTGCTACCTGCTCGCCATCTACATAACAGGCAGAACCGTCTGTAAAGACGCTATACATGCTGGTATCTTCTAAAACATGTGGTGTAGTCAGTAAGAATGGCCCCGGCTCAAGTAAGTCAGGAGGTTGAGTGGGGTTTACCTGTGTAGAGTGGGCCATGGGCCAAGATGGATGGCATTTTTGCAGGCAGTACTTTGATATCCCTGTGCTGCAAAAGCAAAGACCAGTGGGTGAGTCTGGTATTGGACACTGAACCATCTTTCACTCTGTCCGAAAGCAAAAAGTTGGTTGGGGTGTGGCAGGTATGCAAAACAGTAGGTGCATACCCAGTGATTTACATAAAATGCTTGACAGCCTAGTAGGTTGCCAAAAGTGTTCTTTCACATATACTGTACTTTCTCTCTGCTGGGGACAGCATCTGAGAAGCACAGGCTATGGGCCTGAAGTACGCATTGTACTTTTGTGCCAGTGCTGCAGACATGGCCACATCAGATGTGGCAGAATCCAAATGGAATGGAAGGTGTGGGTTAGGATTGACCAGTGCTGGGGCTGAGGCTAAGGCCTGTTTGAGCTGCGTCACTGCTTCAGTATGAGTGGGGCCCCATGTCCATGGGACATCCTTTTTCAGAAGTTCGTACAGGGGTGCAGCCTTTAAGGCAAAGTCAGGGATAAAATCCCTGGAGTAGTTTGCCATTCCTAAAAAGCGTCTTCAAGTGTTGCCACTCTGGTAGGAAGTGGCAGATCTTGCAATCCCTGGATGTTCTTGACAGCTGGGTTTCTGCCTTGGTCTGTAATGCATAGGCCAAGGAAGATCACCTCGTTTTCACAAAATTGAGCCTTAGAGGGGTTGCATGTGAGGCCTGCTCTCTTGAGGAGAGACAGAACTTCATCTAGAAGGGGCAAGTGATCTTCTTTCGTGGTGGTTGCCAGGAGCAAGTCGTCCACGTACTGCAGGAAACGCTGGGGTGTGGAGAATCCTTGCAGAGCATCCATCATGTGTAGATGGAAGAGGGAATGGCTGTTGTGAAAGCTCTGGGGAAGTCAGGTCCAGGTGTACTGACATCCATCAAAGGTGAAAGCAAATTTGTATTGGCTTTCCTGTGCTAATGGGAATGACCAAAACCCATTGGAGATGTCAAGAACTGTGAACCACTTTTTGTCAGGTGTCAACAGCTTGAGTACATCAGGTGCTGATGTTACTGTTGAGGCGCAATGGGGGGGTAACTTGATTAAGTTTCCTGTAATCAGTTGAGAGTCTCCAAGCTCCATTTGGCTTTTTTATTGGCCAAATGGGTGTGTTAACAGTGGAGACACAGGTCCTAATCACTCCTTGTTGAAGCAGTGATTGGATGGTCTCCCTCAATGATGGCAAGGCTTCAGCAGGGAATGGGTACTGCTTCTGCCTCACAGGGTTGGGCCCAGTGATTTCAGTGGTAGTGTGCATTCTACCACAGTCGTGCTTGGTAGTGGCAAACATGTCAAGGTGCTTTTGCAACAGGGTGCAAGCTCAGAAAACAGGTCATGACTTTTAAACAAAGCCATGACATCATACTTCTTGTTGTTATGGGAAATGGCTGCCACCACGTGCAGGTTTGGGATGGTGACAGCATGACATTGTGCTTCGATCTGAATGAGTAGCCTGTTGGCTAAATCCACTACAACCATATAGTGCTAGGAAGTCAGTTCCCAAGATGCTGGGGTGATGACGTGGGATCATGAGGTCAAAAGCAAAATCAGTCCTGAAGTGGCCTACCACCACAGGTAGAGGAATAGATTGGTAGATGTATAGCTGGATACCATCTACACTCTGTGCAGTGGTCTTCCAGTTAATAGACCAGTCGGATGAGACTGGGTCCTCGTCATGGAGGACTGACATGGCTGTTCCGGTATCCAGAAGCATGGTAAGTTGGTGGCCCCCGACCGTGGCCTTCATACAAGGTCGTCAGTTTGTATCAACGATCAGATCAGTCACAATCCAGACTGAGGCCTATAATTGTCAATTGGTATTTTCAGAATCAGCATCATCATCCTGTTCCTGAAATGAAGGCCTGCAGGGTCTTTCAGGGCCTTCTGTATGTTTTCCATTGGGTACAGATGTACCTGTGATGTCACAGGCACTGCGATGGCCTGTACGGTTGGTTCCTCCTTGGATGTGGCATTGGCCTGGCCAGTAACCAGTGCAACAAAAGGATTCCCTCAGCTTTTTGAGCATTCGACAGCTGGGGTCAGGAAAGGATTTCCTCAGCCGCTTGTCCATTCACTAGTCGGGGCTAGGGCTGCTGTCGTTGATGGAGCTTTAGCTTCCCACTCGGCATGGATCTCCTCCCCCAGCAGCTTGCGGAGGGTCTCGTTTTCATCTTTGATCTGTCGATAGCTAGGACCATTGCGGTTCTGGCTATTCTGCTGGGCATTTGTATTTTTTCCAATTGCCTCTGTCTCTGTTCCTGTTATTTCTATAGTTCCGCCCCCCCCGTGTGATTGCTTGTCGTCAGAAGGGGCATCATTTACTGCAGCGACCTGTACTGCGGCAGCCTTGTTGGAGTTGCTGAAAGTAAGGGTACGGAGGTAGACCGATAGGCATGCTCCGTCTTAGTGAGGATAGCCGCAAACGTATTGGTACTCATGTAGACATTAACCTCAACCTTTTCCCGCAGGGCCAGAGTCATGTTCCAGATGTACAAATCCTTGTTCTCCATTTGGTCTTTGTCTGCATCTTCGTTTGCAAGGCCCTTGCTAGTGCTGTATGCAAGCCGTAACTGTTGGTGGTGGGCTGTGGGTTTTTCTTTTGCGCTCTGCTTAACCTTGTAGGCCAAGCAAGCTCCTGTGACACCCGGGGAGTTGGTGAATATAAGGGCCACTGAAATGTTGTCAGAAGCAAGGTTGTTGGAGTTACGTACTGTGTGTCTGAGAGCTTGGCCCAGAGGGTAGGTTCCAGCGTCTGTCGCAAGCCTTGAACCTGGTACTCTGGTTGCAGGGAGAGCTTCTCGCAAAGGGAGGGCACTTTCTTCAAGTGACAACTGAGATTGTCAGTTTGGCCCATCTGTCCGATGCTCTGTGCAATTTGCTGGATAGAGTGAGTGACTTGTAGGGGGTTGGAGGTGTGCATAGTCGCACGGAGTTCTTCACGTTCCCAAGCTTCACGAAGTGCAGCTTCTGCTGCCGCATCAGCGATTGCTTTGTACCAGTACACACCGCATGGTTTCAACATGGCTGAAGGCAAAGCAGTAAACAAAGGCCTACTCGGCTTCCAGCCATGTTAATACCATGCGGTGGGCATATAATTTACAGACGTCAGCACGTAAAAGCACCAAAATGCACACAGCAAACCACAGATTAAACAAACATTTTTGTTAATTGGCTCCCAAACGTTGCTTTGTCCCCGCCCCCCAAGCACACACCACATGGTCTCAACATGGCCGAAGGTGAAGCAGCATAGAAAGGCCTGCTCAGCTTCCAGCCATGTTAATACCATGCGGTGGGCATATAATTGTACAGACATCAGCACATAAAAGCACCAAAATGCACACAGCAAACCATAGATTAAACAAACATTTTTGTTAACTGGCTCCCAAACATTGCTTTGTCTCCTCTTTCCCCAAAAAGCACACACAGCGTGGTCTCAACATGGCAGAAGGTGAAGCAGCAAATGAAGGCCTGCTCAGCTTTTAGCCATGTTAGCACCATGCCGTTTGTACAAACTTGTGCTGACGTCAGCAGCACATAAAACAGAAATGTACGCAAACCATGGATTTAGTTATGCAGCCAGTGTGCATACATTAGCAAACAAATCACACCACAAAAACAAACTTCTGACTCCCCCCCACTCCAAACAATACAAAAAGGAGACCAGCTAACAAAATGGATGCCACCAACTTGTACAACAGTAGCTCTGAAACCCCACCACCCCCACCCAAAACACACACAAGTAACCAACACATTCCTACATGAAATTAAAGTACACCAGACCAGTGTTTATTTTGTTTTTTCACATTTAACCAGTTCCTGGGCACAAATTCTGAAACATGAGACTTTTGGGGCACAACACATTATACTAAGCTACTGCAGTGCCTCATCTCCCAGCAAAAACTGCCTTAATTTTCATTTTAAAATTTAACATTTTGCCCACACATAATCAG
This sequence comes from Neoceratodus forsteri, assembly GCA_016271365.2. Taxonomy (NCBI): domain Eukaryota; kingdom Metazoa; phylum Chordata; order Ceratodontiformes; family Ceratodontidae; genus Neoceratodus; species Neoceratodus forsteri. The sequence goes on along the minus strand of CM028132.1, from coordinate 198,416,266 downwards.
CTAGAAAGCCATTATTCTGATCCCAGAAAAACAGTTGGAGTACCAGGGACACACACATTTCTCAAACAATCTCCCCACATCCCACACCTGCACACACCCACAGAAAGACAGGCTTACCTTGTGCAGTTGGCTCCCCTTCCATAGCAAAGTAACAAAGGGCTCCTTTTTAGCCAGCAACCAAAGTCAGGGCACCGTTACCGAAAAACAAAACAAAACAAAATAAAAAACAGGTAGGGGCACCTCTGTAGAGCTTGAGGTGTGAGTGGCATTCTGGGAACCTTTCAGGCTCAAGTTGGGGTTAAAAACAAGTCAGGGCTCCACTAAATAAACACAGCACCTTGGGCTGCAAGTCTGAGCTACTTTAAAACTGCAACTGCAGCTGGGGCTGAATTTAAAACCCTGCACTGGAAGTAGGAGTTCTCAAAACAGCAATTCTGCTGTTAGGAGCATACTTGAACGCCGGATCTAAAACACTGCAAGGCTCCTCTTGCATTCAGAGTGTACTCCGACACCAGACCCACAAAACATGGGAAGTTAATAATGTACCGAGCATGCCACACCTGCTCAATTCTGAACGTACCAAGACAGGGCATGCTGTGGCGTCCACTGAGCACTAAATTGTCCTCCAAGCTGATAAAAAAATTCCATGGGCAGCATTTTTCTCTTAATTCCAGCTGCCTCAGCCTATATCTATGCAGCAGTCTAACCCCCCACCAGAAAACTCATGAACAAGAATAAATCTTACCATGTAAGCGTTCTGAACGCACTTTTTGAAGAATGGGGCTCTTCCTTGTTCATAGCGCACCAAGGTAGTTGAAACAGGACACAAAGAATTTCTCTCGACAACAGAATGGAGAGAAAGGGGCCAGAGAATTGGAAGCAGCAGATTCTATATATCCCACTAGCCACATTTGTATCAGGGAAAACGAGAATACCGAAGAGATCAGGCGACCAATAGGGGAGTGGGGTACTGTTCTGAATGTACTTAGGTAGAGCATGGACACGATCAGTTGGGGGCTTAAGACAGATGACCTCACAGAAAAAGTGAAGCAGCATGCAAGAAGTTATACCTGGCATTATAGCAAGGGCAGCAATGGTAACACTTAGGGGCGTAAAGAACAAGGATACAACATCTATAATATATGATTATTTGGCCATGTTCTGAATGTATCAGCTGAGGGCACCAGCTAGTACATTCGGAAAGCATTTTAGAGGTGCTTCAAATCATAAAAATAATGGGGGAAACAACATAGAGAGGTAAAAAAAGACAGGACAACATCTGGACTGTTTAAAGCAGACTTTATTTAAAGTGAACCATGGCAGAAATGCCGGAAAACCCACAACCCAGACCTATAGGTTTTCCATGTCACAACTTAGTACAGGAAAAATAGCAAGAAAATGGGGTTGGACAACTTTCCCATCAACTGCGGACCACAGTTTTATTATATGTATCTCTACATATATCAAGGAATAAAACAGCATTTTAAACATTATTTTTTATCGTACTGTCAATATTTCCATGACACTGGTACAAGGTTTCATGAACACACCCGGATACAAACAAACAAATAAGCAGTTGGAAAACTGGTCAAAATGCCTCGGTACCATCACCAACCGGTTTACGGTCCCCGGTGGGTGAATGGTGATGCCAAGTTGGTACACTGTCACTCGCAGAGGGAGTGTAAGGGGGTCCGGTGTGGGTCTGCCACGCCCAAGACCAAGACGGTGTGGGTCCACCACAACTGTTACCACTGTTAGCATGAGTAGGTCCAAGTAGGCGAAAATCGTACTAACACTACTCAACATTCAAAGTAAATTGAATGTGAATCTTCCTTTGTAACTTCCAACCTGCACACGGTCGCCTAATGTAACTTGGTAATAAATTGCCTTCTCTGATTCTTGATGGAATGGCACAATAGGAAGAGACAACAGACAAGTAGTACTCATGTAATAAATGGAATTTATTGTAGATCAATAATACAGGCTTACTACCAACAGCGTAATCACTGGGAGAACTACCAGTTTTCCTTACCTAGGTAACACAGTCTCTCTTCTCAGAAAAGTTACATGCTAAAGAGGGTCTCATACCTTGATAATCACTATAGCAACAGCGAAAGCAGATACATAAAATGTATATAATTGGCCAAAAACAGGTGGCCTGAGCAACTATCCTAACTTAGTATGAAACTTGCATAGCTTGCAGAAGGTAACACAGTACAATAAGTAGGACCTCTATAACTCCAAGGTCAGTTGCACTTGTAATGGTGCACAATTATTAAAGAAGGCACTGTTGCCTTACTTATACAAAACATAGTAAAAATAGAGCAAAAAGCATTTCTCATAGCTAGAATATATCAGTAAAACATAATACAGCATGTTATGCTTTAGTAGAACACAGATTCTGACACTTATGCTTATATAAGTCTTTTTGCCCTAAAGTTAGTACATATACCTACATAGGTTGCTGCCCATGAGGTGGGGGTACAATCAGGGGTGCTGGACCATGGATAACAATGGTAATCAAACAAACTATCCCAGATGCCACAACCACCTTTGCAAAACCAACAACCAAAAGGAACAAGCATAAAAACCCAATATGGTTCAACATGGAAGTCAAGGCAGCTATCAGAGACAAACGCAGAGCCTTTCTCAGCCATAAAACAAAACCTACTGATACCTCCTGGGAAGAATATCTGGAATTAAGCAAAAAAGCCAAAAGCGCCATAAGAGAAGCCAAGGCAAGCACAGAGCTTAGCATAGCTGATAACGTCCGTAATGGGAGCAAGCAGCTTTATAAATACATCCGGAGAAAAGAGAAGAATTCTCAAGGGGTGGTGAAACTAAAGGACTGTGTGACAGTAGTCAAAGGTGATACACAAAGGGTGGAAATTCTCAACAAATTATTTTGCTCAGTCTTTGTCAGGGAACGGGGATGGGCCCATGCCAGTAAGTGGCATTTCGAGCAAACCGGAAGTTATGGGAACTCCAGCTTTTACCACCAGAAGAGTCATGGAATCTCTCGAAATTCTAAATCTCCAGTACACTGATAGATAGAATAATTACCAACCACCCTGAAAGAATCACGGGCACCACAGTCCTCCCTGACGAGATTAGCGACCATTCCCCATGAAATGGGCTAGGGAAGACACTGACGTCAACAGTGCTCAAAATGGCCTGCTCAGGTCAGGGCACAGTCCATCCCAGCTACAACTTCGAGGGAAAATGAGGAATTCCGGCTACGGCAACCACCCGGAGGTGGATTTGTGTGTGATGCTTGGCCAGTGGGTGTCGGGGGAATTTTGGGGAAGGGGGCCCAAGTCCAGTTGCTACTAATTGGGTCACAAGGAGAGACGTGAAGCTGACTCGAATGCAAAAACAAGGTCAAAATTTATTAAACATACTAAAATATTATTACAAGAAATGTCTGAACTCCAAAACTGATGTACTACATCCCTAAATCCTGAACTCTAAAAGACTAAATATTTACACAGTACGAAGTTCCCGTACTGCACCCCACAGTCAGGACTAACAATACTCAAGATGCATTGTTGTACAGTAAATTTAACCAGCCACCCATGCGTGTCCAAATGGGGAAGAGAAGGAAACAAGATGGGGAACCAGCTGTCCAGGCAGGGGGAAAATACCAAACAGGATACAGGCCAAAGGACTGTTCCAAGGTGGTGCAGGTCATCGGCATACAGGTCTCCATGGACCCCGGAAAAAGACACTCCTCCAGGAACTAGTCTGACAAATTCACCCAGCCACAGTCCCTACGTGGACTGCTGGGACACGAGATCACCTAGCCACAGCCCCCTTCGTGGACTGCCGGGATGCAAGATCACCCAGCCACAGTCCCTATGTGGACTGCTGGGACATCAGGACAGACAAGGACGTGGGAATCAAGGAGGCAACAGATGGGGATAAGACAGCTGGTCGGGGCACCTGGGACCACACTCAAGCAGAAGGGGAGGTGGCACAATAAAACATTTATTAAACCTTGTGTTGGTGTCTTTATTTCTAGCAAAACATAACTTAGTTGGCATGTTACAGCAATCAAATAGTTTAAGTCATTCAATTAAATGAAAATCGCAGTCTCTTGGTGACCATCTTTGGCTGGCAGGCATTAATCCACATTTATTTATGCAAGTAGTTGTTTATTTACAGTTCCATGGCTCAATGGAGCCTTGCACTTGCTCCTACCCTTTTAACCTGAGGGGCCTGTCATTGCCCTTTAACATGGGCCTGTCGTTGCCCCTTTAATCGACTTTGTCAGGCAGTCAATATTATGTATAACCATTTGTTCCATTCCAGCCCCCTTCTCTTTCTGTCAGTGGGGCTCTCTTTAGTAGCTCCACCCTATGGGCGGTCCAGTTTTGGGGTCTAGCCTGCCCCACAGTCTTTCGGCTCAAGGGAGCCTTCTCCTTACTCTGCCCCGTGGGCAGTCTTTCACTGGGGTCTTGCCCGCCCCCATAGTTACTTGGCTCAAGGGAACCTTCTTTCACTCTGCCCCGTGGGCGGTCCATTGCTCTGGGTCTTACCCATCCCCACATTTCCTTGGCTGTACAGAGCCGTTTCCTGACCTGCCCTGTGGGTGGTCCTTCCTCTAAGGCCTTGCACATCCCAACAGCTGCTGTGGGTGGCACCTGGAAGTGCCAATGTTTATTCCCTTTTTTTTTAATTAAAAAAAAAAAAAAGTCTGTCTTCTCTTCATGGCCAGCACCCGACTGTGGTGCTGCCTCCACTCACCCTGCTGCCCTCTATCTGCTTCTTGGGCCAGGCCTGCTGATGGCTGCATGGAGAGGCCTGGACTCGCCTTCTCCCACTAACCTCCACTGGAGGTGGTGCTACTGATGGAGGGGTTGGCCTTTTGAAGCTGTTGCCACCCCTCCTGACTGACCTCTTGCTGATGCTGGTGATGGAGGGGACGGCCTCATCCACCACCCCTCCCAGTGGGACTCTACCACTAGGCTGCTGAATGAAGGGTCCGGCCATTTACTGATGCCACCGCCCCCTCCAAACAGAACCACTCTGTGGCTGTTGAGTATTGGAGGGAATGGTCTGGACCTACCACCTCTCCCGACGGAACCACTCCAACGCTGGGCCGCTGAAGCAGGAAGGGCTGGCCTTTACACCTGCCGCCCCTCCGAACAGGACACGAGCACCGACGCAGGCACTGAAGACCCGATGGACTTCTGCCACTGACTCAGGAGAGGGAGCGATCGGCTACGGACTGGCTGGGATATTGGGAGGGACCCCAGAATAACAGGTAAGTCCCTTCCCTTTGGTTGAGCCCAAGTCGGCCTAGCGCTCCCCTCTCCATGCTGCTCACTTTTCTTCTCCTCCCAACAAACTCCTCTCGAATGGCTGTTGCTGTTCAAAACCAGGACTGAGGATTACGTTTTGGAATCCTCATGAGCCCATCCCTGCCCGCCTGCACCGACGACTGGGCCCACGCGTGCAGGTGCCTGGCGTGAGGTAATTGGGGGGGGGGGTTCTGAAAGGACTGCAGCAGGAAGGGAAAATGCAGCAGAAATAACATTTTTTTAAAACTTAAGCCCAGCAAGGGCTTCCCGTTTGGAGGGGTACCTAACACTACACTGGGACACCTATACAGGGGACCTATATGGTGCGCCTCCCTATACCCAGAGGCCACCTAACTCTGGGGCATACAACGGGCGGGGGGGGACACCTCCCTAACCTGAGCATCTGTTGCTCGCCTGGGGCCTCTAACTAAGCTGGACACATATCAGGGCACCTGTCCTGACTAGCGAGCACCCAGATGCCCATTTTTTGGAGGGCACCAGGAACTCTGGGACACTACACCTGGTTCTTTGCCTCTGGTTGAACAAAGCCCTTAAACTACCCAGAAAAAACAGTTACACATCATGTCCTAAATGCTGGGCAGCTCAAGCATCTCAGGGCTTCCCTTTTTACAAACTGACTGGACCCGTCAATACTGCTCAAAATGCAGACCAAGCCCTAGAATATTTCATTGCTAAATTCAACACAATCTGTGATGTCTATGCCCCTGTTTAAAAGCATAAGATGAAGAGCATAGTCAATCCTTGGATTATCCCAACCCTCCTAAATCATATGGCCAACAGAGATAAACTCTGGCATCATGCTCGGGCCACTGGCAAGCGAGCTGACCTGCTGCTAGGAATGCCTATACTAGGGAGAGCTGCCTAGCAAAAATCAACCACTTCAAGGAGGAGTTCACAATTTCGTGGGGGAATAGCAGGCATTCTGGAGTAACATCAAAAGACCTCACAGGCAAATCCAGTAAGTCCTCCCCCTCCATGTTGGAGTTAAATGGGGTAGTCACCCAGGACACCAAGCACATTGCTGACACCTTCAACATGACCTTCTCTGACCTGAGTGGTAAACTTCCTCCTGACTTCTTCGAAGTACCAGACAACACATCTGAAACCGGGAGTTGTGGCACCCCTCAGGGTCATCCATCTTTCCACTTTGCGTGGTGCTCGGAAAATCTAGGTTTAGTAGTGACTCACTTGACCTTAAGCTCATTATTCAAACCATTGATGAGGTCCTAACATCTCTCAAAAAACTATTAAATAAGTTACGATGCCTCAGCCAGCTCCCCCAGTGATGGAAAGCAGCCAAGGTTATGCCTGTACACAAAAGCGGTGACCGTACCTAACACCCGAATTACTGCCCAATCCCCAACCCCCACCCCCCTCAAAGGTGCTTGAATATATTTTGACGGCTCAACTAAACAAGTACCTAGAGAAGTACCAAATCCAATGCTCACAACAGCATGGATTCCGGAAGGCGCATAGCACCCCCACTGCCTTGCTTGACTATCCCTCCTTTATACATAATGCTCTTGATGAGATCAGCTTGTGGGGGTGATTTATATCGACTTCACTAAAGCTTTTGACATGGTCAACCACATCTTCCTATTAAGTTCTCCTTGAGACTGGCCTCTCAAACGATGCAGTTGAATGGTTTAGAAGTTACCTTGGAAGTAGGTCCCAACAAGTAAAAATAAGTGGCATCTTAGCTGATAGCAGGCAAGTGCTATCTGGTGTCCCACAAGGCTTGATCTTGGGCCCATTACTCTTTAGCCTCTTCCTCAATAACCTCCCCGAGGCATGCACCAATAATATGCTGCTATGTGTGGATGATGCCATCATTTATACCAGTCTACCTGACCCACTCCACTTGAAACTCAACTTCAGGTTAGTTTCTCTGATATTGAGGCCTGGTTTAAAAACCAGCAGCTGCTAATGAATTACAAGAAGACCAAGACCATGCTCTTTTCTAGCTGCACAACAGATACAAATCACACAAACTAACCCTTCCGAACAGTGAAGGCTCACCACGTGAACAAGTCCAAAATTTCAAGTATCTTGGAATCACGATGGATGCCTCCCTTTCCTATGGTGCGCACCCTGACCTCGTTGCAAGGTCAGTTAATACCAGGATAGGACTGTTATACAGGCACTGCATGACCCCAGATGCGCTTGGACTGCAGTAGCTAGTGCCATTCTATCTATCATTGACTACGGCTTAGTAGTTTATGGAGCAGCTACGGACACCACGCTCAAAAGGATCTGCACAGCACTCAGCAAGGCATGTAGGTTGACTACTGGAGCACACAGACTAATGCATACTTGTGATCTGTAAACACAGTCCAACTGGTTAAACCTGAAGGGCAGAATCACCTATCAGACCAGCCTTCTGGCAAAAAAAATCATTTTTGGTCAGTCTACCCCTGTCGCTTAGAAATACTTAATACCCACACCTAACCCCCACCAAACTCAGGGCATGTCTAAACTGATGTATCAAGTTCCTTTTTTGCTGCACCTCCCAGGCACGACGTTGCCTTTCACACAGGACACCCTGCTGGCTAAATAACCTCCTCTCTGGTATTCAGGAAGAGTCTGGGGTTGGCCCTTTTTAGTGTAATCGTAGGAAACATCTCTCTCTGCACTTAGTAGCTGTGACTGCCGACTGTAAGTTGCTTCTCTCCCTATGTGACACCTTTCTTCTCCTTCCCACCCGCTCCTAAACACCCCTGCCTGTTACACTCCCGCTCAAACCCCTCCCCACCCACCCTCCCATCACTCACCCCTCACTTCACCCCCATACCTCAGCCCTCCTCCTCTCACTACCTCCTCCCTTCAATCCCACCCACCTACTTCATACTGCCCACCACCCTTACCTACAAACCCCTCCTCCTCCCCCCCATGGTATTCAATATGGTCTCACCCTGCCTACCCACCTCCTCCCTATCATGCTTGCATTCTCCCTCTACTTCCACCCCTTATTTATGCCCGTCTCTCCTCTACACAGCCACCCTCTCCCATCATACTGTACACTCCCACCCCGTCCCTCTAATAATGCCTACCTCCAGCAGCATTTTCTACTGCTCCCTTATACCCTCCTGATTTAGCTTACTATTGTCATGATCTTTATATGCTTATGTTAACTGCAGAATGTGTGAATTTGTCATCTCCTCACCACCCTGTCCATTTCCCTCTTGGTCTAACTTGCTTTTTACCACATTTTGGTGCACTTATGCTATTCCTCTGAATGTACCGACATGACTGTATCTACCTTGCCTCAATTACGAACATACGAAATTTGCCAGCAGATAAAGGCCTAGAGGTCTATCAAGTCTGCTCGAATGTGCAGCTAGCACCCCTTCTTCTGCAGCTGCCCCTCCCTTCTACCCTTCCTCTTCATTAACCCTCCCCCTTGTCCTGTCCCATCCTCGTTTGAAGCAGTCCATCCTTGGGGCCACTCTTGTAGAGGGGCACCACATGAGCCATCCTCCAGTCGTGAGGTACACACCCCGAATGTAGTGAGGCATTAAATAGGTCTGCCAAAGGTCCTGCAAGGACCTCTGCCAGCTCCTTCAGTACCCTGGGGTGGATGCCATCTGGGCCTGGCGCCTTGTCCACCCTCAGTGCCTTCAAACCCTCTCGAACTCTGCTCTCCATGATTTCCCCATCTATCACCACTTCCCCCCTGCTTCTGCCATTTCTCCCACCTTGGGTGTCACCCCTCTTTCTTTAGTAAATACCAGCGAAGTACTCATTTAGTGCTTCTGCCTTATCACACCCTGCTTCCACCCAACCCTCCTTCCTAATCCTTACTATGTGGTCCTTACCGCTCCTTTTCTCCCTGATGTACTTAAAGAAGTCCTTCTCCCCCTTCTTAATACTTGTGCCAGCCTGAGTTCCGTAGATGCTTTGGCTCCCCTTACTGCCCTTCTCACCTCCTTCAATTCTGTCAAGTACTCCTCCCCCCTCCCTGTTTTCTTGTACTTCCTAAAGGCAGCTCTTTTCCTCCTTACCTTTTCCATGACCTCCTTGCGCAACCAGATCGGTTTCTTAACCGTAGCCTTCTTGCTCTGGGCTTTGCAGCAGGTTTTGGTTGCCTCCACTATCCCCAGCTTTATGAGCTCCACCTCTGGTTAGTGTCCATACTAGATTGAATTCTGGCCAGAGTGCCCTTTTACCACTTCCCCCCATCGTCCCAAAGTCAGCCTCCTGAAGTCCAGCACTATTGTGCCAGATTCCATCCTTCCTTGCCCATATCCATGTGAGCCATACTGAACGATAGTCACTCCTGACAGCGGTTCCTCCGCTGTAAGTTCTCTCACAAAGTCCCCATTGGCCAGCACAAGGTCAAGGGTATTTCCTAACCTGGTTGGTTCACTGACCATTTCAGCAGAAGCTGTCCTGAAGGCATCCAGCAGTACCTGCTCCCTTCTGTTCCTGGTTGTTGGGTGCTCCAGTCCACTCCTGGCATGTTGAGTCCCCACAATCACCACACTACCCTTCTGCGAGGTTCTCTGATCTTACCCACTAGTTCCCTGTCTAACTCCTCCATCTTGAGATGGGGTCTGTACACCACTCCCATTCTAAGAATCCTATTCTTGGAATCCTAGATTTGCATCCAAAGTGACTCCTGCACTACCCTCCTCCCCTTCCTCCCTACACACTTCAGTCCTTCCTTCACATATAGTGCCACCCCCCCTCCTTTCCCAATCACCCTGTCCCTCATGAAATAACCTGTCCCTGGTACAGACAGGTCCCAGTCATTGTATTGGTGGCCCATGTTTCCATGATGGCTGCAATGTCACCTCTCCTCTGCCATGAGAACCTGTAACTCTGCAGTTTTCCTCCCCCAAGGCTCCTAGCATTAAGGGTAACCATCTTCCACCCTTTTCCCCCCTCACATCCTGCCTCCTTTCCTAGCATCACCAACAGTACTTGCCATTTTTGTCCTTTGTCACTGTTATGGGGCTAAGCTATATGGATTCCCAACCTGTGGTCTCTGCATATCTCTTCCCCAACTGCCACCCCCACTCCTAGTTTAAATTCCCAACTTCCTCTATGTACTCCTCCATCCTCTGTTTCAACACTTTCTTTCCCTCCTCACTCAAGTGTAGTCTGTCCTTGGCATAAGTTACTGTCCTCCCAGGTCCTGCCCACCCCCCAACAGCCCATACCCTTTAGCACAACACAGGTTCTTAGCCATCCGTTAAATTCCTCTAGTCTCAGCTTTGTTGTTGTGCTTGCTTTTGGCACGTGGAAGTATCTCTGGAAAAGTTACTGATCTTCCTGCCCCTCACATAATTGTACTAGTTCCTCAAACCTCCTCCGGCCTGTATCTACTGTCTTTTTCCAGCCGTGGTTTGTCCCAAGATGTATAATTAAATGAGGCTTGTCCCTACCCCTTCAGCATATTTCAGAACAGACTGTCCACCCTTTCCTGTCATTCTGGCATGGCCTCCCACCCAAATGCGACTATGCCTCTCCCCTTGCTACCCCACCTAACTCGCTCTTAGTATTGAGTCCCCCAGCACTAAGATTCCACCCTCTTACTCCCTGCTTGCTTCCATTCATCTCCATCTCTCATTTCCAGCTCCTCTTCTTCCTCCTGCACATTATTTCCCCCTTTTACCCCTGTTGCAATTTTCCCAGCAGAACTTCCCACCGCTCCAGTTTGGTCCAGGCACTTATCAATTACTCCTCTAATTTCATCATTTCCCTCCTCCACCTTCTTCCTCTCTAGCAGTGCACAACTATTTTCTGAAGGCCCTTCACAAATGCCCGCTCCCTCTCTCTTCATAATAACCTGTTCTCTCCTTTCCACTCCATGTCTTTTGCCACTTCTTCGCCTCCCCTCACAAGTCCCTATCTCCTCCTTCCATTTGTCTTTTGTCTCCTGACTTGGTTTGCCCGGCAATTGTTCTTCCTGGCCTGGGCCCCTTTGTCTCTGCTTCCCTTCTTCTGCCCCTCTTCTCACCACTGTTGGCTTAAATCGCCCTCCCTCATCTCCCCTTCTTCCTCCCTCCAGTATTGGGCTAAACCCACCCCCAGTCTGCCTTGCCTGTCTTAGTTCCTCCTGCAGACCCTCAATCTCCTTTCTAAGTTTTTCTATGTGGTTGCACACTAAACATCCTCCCACACTCCAGGCAATTTTTAGAAAGATTGGTGCACCGCAGTTGTTGCAGTCTACCACCCTACCCATTGCTGTCGTTGCCCACCAGCGACCCCCCACCCTTCCAGATGCAGGATACCAAACACTCCCCCAAGTCTCCCCTCTCCCTTCTCTATCAGTGCAAAACATTTTCTTTATTTCCTTCCTCCTTTGTTGCACACATTAAGATATATTGAGCAACTGCTTTTTATATTCCTATCCTTCCTATCCACACTCAAAAACAGACTTTAAGTAGCCATTGCACAACCTTCTTCAAACTCCTACTCCTCCTTTCCCCAATGCAATATTAATGCGAAGAAGTAATAATGAAAGCTCCTAGATTTGCATTTGCTTCCCTTCCACTGAGAGAGCAGTCACCTCTTCACTTGCTGGTGTTCCTTTCCTGGATGTCTGCTTTTGCTATGACAGGTGCATATTCTTTTGCCTGTTTGAGGAAGTGATGTCAGCACCCCTGGTATAAAGGAAATAATGGACCAAGGGTGGGACCAGCCCAAGTCTTCCAGAAACAATCAGGTAGCTGAGGCCTCTGGTCAGACCATTAGCACCCTTCCCCCACTCTGCACTCAAACTTTGCAGCTAGTAAGCCAGCAACAATGAATCACAATTCTACTCAAGCCCCCAAAATAGGTTTGCTACCCAAAGAAACAAGACTCCAATTCAAACAGCTTCACCAACAACACATCAAAATAGGCTTGGAATTAGAAGATATATGTCTCCAATTCAAAGAAACAGACCCAGTTAAATCACACCAAATTATGTTTTAAAACAGAAGAAATAGGCCTCTACAAATGCAGCCTGCTACACAGTGAATCAAACAAATGAGCCCACTTATAGCTACCAAAACAGGTTTCAAAATTCCAACAGCCCCAAACAATACCATGCTAGCCGCTTAGTAGTAAGAAAGAAAAGAAATAACCTTCTACTAAGTAGAATCCACAAGAAACAATGTAAAACAACAATAAGCTACTGTACTGTAGATCTGATCCTGTCCCCCTTCTAGTTCCTTCTGAGAAGCCAAAGCACTGAGTTCCAAACTCTGTGACTTCCCTTGTGCTGCTTTCAAAATCAGACAGTTCCAAACTCTGTGACTTCCCTTGTGCTGCTTTCAAAATCAGACAGTTCCAAACTCTGTGAATTGTACTTACTTGTTATTGAATTGTGTGTCAGAATTATTGTTTTTATATTCCACTGTATTCCAATATTTCTCCAATGTGGAATCTTTGTAAAAGAGCCTCTGGTTCAAAGGTATTGTAATACAAGATATAAATAAATTAAAAATAAATCAAGATAAATCACCTGGCCCAGATGGCATTCACCCTAGGGTCCTAAAAGAATTAGCCAAGGAACTAGCAGCAACATTGTCCAGACTATTCAACCTCTCCTTTCAGACTGGGGTAATGCCAGAAGATTGGAAAAACATCAGTGTGATCCCCCTGCATAAGAGTGGGACCAAAGTGGAGCCTGAAAACTACAGGCCCATTAGTCTGACCTCAGTGGTGTGCAAACTGATGGAAACACTGATTAACTAAGACATAGTTGAGTACCTGGACAAGAACAACCTCCAAGACCCCAAGCAACATGGATTTATGGCAGGAAGATCATGCCTGACGACTCTCATATTCTTCAGTTGGGTAACTGCCGAATTAGACATAGGGCACCCAGTGGACCTGCTTTATTTTGACTTCAGTAAAGCCTTTGACTCCGTTCCACACAAGAGTCTGCTTGTTCAACTCAGACACTGGTACTTCAGACCCAGTATATCAACTGGATAAAAGCGTGGCTCCAAGATAGAAGCCAAAGGGTAGCAATCAGTGGAGTGGGTTTAAGGAAGGGAGATATGTTATAAGTGGGGTTCCCCAGGGTTTTGTCCTTGGTAATGTGCTTTTCAACATCTTCATCAGCGACATAGGTAAGGACATAAATGGCAGAGTAACACTGTTTGCTGATGACACTAAATTGGGAGGAAGGATGGATACCTCAGAATCCATCAGCAAACATCGAGCTGACCTAGGGGAACTTGAGGCATGGTCCAACCAATGGCAACTCAACTTTAATACAAAGAAATGTAAAGTGATGCATCTGGGCAAAAACAACCCTAGAACGGAATATTGGTTGAATGAAGTGCAACTTAATACCTCATTGGAGAAAAGGGACCTAAGAGTGTTAATTCATAAGTCCTTTAAGACAACCAATCAGTGTAACTCGGCATGTAGCAAGGCCAACAGAATGCTGGGATGCATCAGCAGAAACTTTGACAGCAGGAGCAGAAATGTTATACTGTATCTTTACAGATCCCTGGAGAGACCTCAGCTAGAGTAATGCGTCCAGTTTTGGAGCCCACACCTAAAGAAGGACATCAACAGGCTGGAGACAGTCCAGAGAAGGGCAACAAAGATTATAACCGGACTACATGATCTGCCTTATGAGGAACGCCTGAAAGAGCTGAAGTTATTCTTGCTGGAGGCCAGACAAGAGAGGAGGGACATGATCGAAACATTTAGTATCTGAAAGGCATCAACAAAGTGCCATACTCAGAACTGTTTACTAGGTCCCACAACTCTAATACTAGAGCGCACAACTGTAAAATCAAAGGAAGGGGTTCAGATGTGATGTCAGGAAGTTCTTTTCCTCTGAGAGGGTGGTGGCCACCTTGGAATAGTTTACTCACCGAGGTGGTAGAGGCCAAAACATCACTTCCTTCAAACTTGGTTGGGACAGGACATGCATGCAATACAGGGTCGAGGGTGGGGACTCATCCTGAATAAGAGTTAAGTGTTACCTGGCATGGCCTAACAGGGATCCATGCAAACAAATGGGCAGACCAGATGGACCTTTGGTCTCCTTCTGCTATCACCTTTCTATGTTGGCCTACAATATTTCACAATTAAGGTCCACTTGTATGCTATTTCTACGTACTGCGAGCCTTTCGGTACTTCCTACCTGGCCCAGCTGCCACTGTTCAAGAGGTTCCTTAAGGGCATTTTACGCACAAGGCCTCCCATCAGGAAGCTGGTAGCTACCTGGGATATCAATCTTGTGTTGGATATGCTCACCCACAAGCTTTTTGAGACCCTTACAACATGTGAGCTGAAGTTTTTAACTTGGAAAGCAGGTTTTCTAGTGACCTTTTCTTCTGCTTGCAGACTGTTTGAAATCCATGCCTTGGTCACAGATCCCCCATATATTGTTCTCCACAAGTACAAGGTTGTTCGCCACACACACACACACACACACACACACACACACACACACACACACACCCTAAGTTGCTTCCAAAGTGGAGTTGCAGTTCCATCTGAATCAGCCACTTGTGCTGCCTACATGCTGTGCCAGCTTCCAGACTAAAACCCCGTGTGCGTATGTCTATGTCTCAGTTTGCTTTAGGATTGCACTACCAGGTCGACATGATGAAATACCAGAACAGCCTTTGAAAAGCTGCTCATACTGCAGCCCAGGTTTTGCCTGATGGCTCTGCCAAGAATTAGTTACTTAAAACATTATCCTTGTGTGCTGAGGTTGCAAATATTTGCTACACATAACTTAGGATGTCTCTGATGCTTCTACCAGAGCTGCTGCTTTCAAGCATTTGCAAGACAAGATACTCCTGCCTCAGAGTTGCTGGCTTTGCCAATGATGTGCAGCAAGCAGTTTTAAATGCTCCTTTTAAGGAACAAAACTGTTTGGCTGTGATGTTGAAGAGGCCGTACGTGGCCTCCAGACCCCAAAAATGACTCTGAGAAGTCCCTGTATCCCATACCTGCTAGAGTCATGGGAGGGGCTGCTTTCATCAGCCTGATGCTGGAGGTGGCCGTGCCTACTATCAGCAAGGCCGGGATAAGGGCAGTGGTCCCTTGCTGGGTCCCCTCCCTCCAGGTGATCATACAGTAGCACCTGTAACACCCCCTAGTTGGGGGCTTACCTTGGTGCCTCCTGTTTCTCCTGTTGCCTCTTGGTGTCTCTGTTTTGCTCCCCGATGTGGATTGCCACCTGGCTCGAGTCCATTTAGTGCCCCAGGGCCTCTGAACAGCCTCTGTACTTTGTTTCAGCCCATTTTGGTCTTGAAAACATTAATCGCAAGCTGCCAGCACTTTTGCAGACTGGTCGGCGGCCCACGCATGTGCAGAGGCGCATCTAATTTTCCGACCGCTGCTGCGATCATTTGGGAACTAATTCAGTGGTCCTGGTGCCCCTGCTTGTCTAATTGGGGACCGATGACCAGAAGGAAGCTGTTGAGAAGCCTCGTTATTTAGTAAAAATCAAGTTTAAATAGGGCAATGTTCGGGGCTCATAAATATGTATGTAGCACTCTATGAATATTAATGAGAAAGATGCCTGCTGCCTAGGGGGACTGTATTTTGGCGTCAGAGACGGGCTGAGGAAGAAAGATAAATGTAAATAATTGTAGTCATTCAATATGGCACTAAAGGAACTACTGAACTGAGGTTGTTTTGTAAATAAAAAGTAATCTGGCTGCACCAGAACTTTAAACTGGGGACAGAGTATAGACTGCATGGAGACTGTGTACACAGTCAGCAGTTTTGCAGCCTTTCAGCTAATGGGAAAGCCAGGATTACCACAGAGATTCTTGGGACTGTTCCAGAGACTTTTGAGTGAAAAAGCAGGGACAATTCTAGGTGCCCAAATCTTAACCAGTGAGGATGCTTGGATTGTGTTTGATAACTTTAGCAGCCAATCAGAACTCGGAGAGATTCTGCTCTTCAACTTTAGAGGCACTGTTTGAATCAGTCAGTCCAGCTCGAACTTCCAAAGAGTAAGGAGGCCCTGTGCACAGCTCGGGGGAATTTGGGGAGAGGCCTGCTAAACCTCTCCTTGGCCTAAACTGTTCCTGAGTTGTTGGGACTGCCAAATTTGCAGACCGATCTAGAGCCTCCAGTGGAGAAAGAAGCAGTTTTCTCCAGAACTGAAACTCCAGACTGAGGTTGTGGTCAGAGCGTCTAAAAGATCCCCAATCTGCATCTCGGTGAGAAACTGTTTTGCTTCAGAGACTGTGGCCTAAATCACAAGCCTGGGGCTACCAGAACTGTCTGCAACCTGTTTGCTAAAGGGGAAGACCCATATTTCTGCATTGCCAGTTTACATGTCTAGGACTGCAGTTTGCAAGTGGGTAAGCTGTGTGGCTCATGCCGAAACTGCACCAGAAGTTAATCCTGTGATGCCAAATAATTTGCTGAAGAGACTGCTGCTGCCTGTGAGACCAAAGCGACTAGAAGACCAGAGAAGGGACTCCGCTCCTGCAGAGAAGATCATCGTGAGTTATGGCCATCCTTTGGGGGCTAAGCCTGGACATGGGGTGAACCATGTTAGCTCTGGTCCCTCGATCTTGGTCCTTGCCAGAAAGGACAAAGTCCTGTAGCCTGCAGCTACACACCAGAGAACCGAATTCTGCCTCAAGGGGAGTCAGCCTGGAAGTTGGCTCAGATCCCGATGTCCTGGTTCAGTGAGCACAACAGAGTTTAACCCTGCAATGCCAAATAAAAGTGTTTTATCATCTGATTTGCTTGCCAAGTTCTCGTTGTGGTTTAGACCATCTTTGCAGGCCACGTGGCCTGAGGATTACAATTTGCTTGTGTTTGTTAATGTTACTACAGCCAAGTACCAAAAAAACCATAATCATTATTTTCTTTAAGGGCCCCAGCTAACTGCAATGCCGGCCAACCTGTGGCAATGCTTCAGGCCTGTACCTAATAAGACTCTAGATACCCAGCAGCTGTATCTGGAATGTCCAAGGAGTTAAATGTATTTATGTGTTTATTAAATTTTATACAATGGCAAGAAATAATCCTGACTTCTGATTGGTCAGTTCTCCATCACAGCAGGGATGTTATCTTGGCATAACATCCCAGCTGTTCACAGGTCTACTGTTATCATTATAGCAGATGAGCTTATGGCAGATCTCTTTTTTTGCATCTCCTCTTAAGAAACAAAAATATTTTTCCACACTACAAAAACATTCTTTAAAACTATTTTTTTTTATTATAAAACAACAAGCCATTGTGTAATAGGAATAATGCCCTCCAGGGTGGATGTTATACTGGGATAACATCTGTTCTCGGGCGTTGGACGCCCTTGACCGTTGGCTTCGGGCCCAACCACCCGAGGTGGGATGTTATCCCAGCATAACACCCACCCTGTCAGGCATTATTCCTTTATTAATACAGTATTTTAAAGTAAAGTTTGATTCTTATCCCCTTCCCCTGTTCAAATCCCTAAATAAATCAGTTTTGTTTAAATGTTATATTGGCCCCTGAGCATATTATTACTGAGTGCTGGGTTAATGCAAATAACTGAAAGGTACAGTGTTGTTGTTGAGTACCTTTTTTATTGCAGGAACACAGGGTGCATGCAAGAGTTCCAGACCCTGTTGGTAAGTGGTCACTGTGAGCATATTATTAGCACTCATCAAAAATTGTGTCATTGAATATCAAGTAGAGATTTATGTTTCTTCATATGTGGCACCCTTGGGTGTGGTTGTGGGTATTTACAACTTCCCAGAGGGTTATGCTAGCTTAACATCTTACCCACTTAAAGAATTCTCTTGGTGGAGGCACCCTCAAATAGTTCCACTGTTAATACTGAGCCCCTTGTGTTAACTAAATCCAAACCCAGGCCCTCCAACCTGCATTTAGGGAAGTAGGCAGGGGTAGTAGCCCATTGGGAGGTGGCACCCAGGTTACACACCCGAAGCAATCAGTACTGGTGGCACTGCCCCCACTGGCTCCCCATGACTGTTCTGGATACAACCCCACCTTCACTGTTAGCTCCAGGGGTGGTTGTGGGGGGCAGACTCTCCCTGCATCTGAAACAGTGGCAGGAGACTAGTGACACCACTGACTACCCTCTTTAACAAATCATGGGAGGATGGGGTGGTACCCGAGGACTGGAGGAGGGCAGATGTGATTCCCCTTCACAAAAGTGGGAGCAAGGCAGAAGCAGGAAACTATAGACCTGTTAGTTTAACCTCAGTGATAGGGAAAATGATGGAATCACTTCTAAAGGAAAGAATTGTCGCATATCTGGAGGCCAGAAGGGCAGGGACCCTAGGCAGCATGGATTCACAGCGGAAGGTCATGCCAGCCAGATCTGATAGATTTCTTTGACTGGGTGACCAAAGTAGTAGATCAGGGAGGGCTGTGGACATGGCCTACCTAGACTTTAGCAAGGCATTTGACACAGTCCCACACAAAAGATTAATATATAAGTTAGCCAGCCTGGGAGTGGGTCCCAAGATGACAGCCTGGGCAAAGAATTGGCTGGAGAATAGGACACAGAGGTAATAGTAAATGGAGTCCACTCAGAAGAAAGGAGGGTTACTAGCGGGTACATGAGGTTCAATATTAGGACCAGTCCTCTTCAATGTCTTTATAAGCGACATTGCAGAAGGACTGGAAGGAAAATATGTCTCTTTGCAGATGACACTAAGATCTGCAACAGAGTTGATGCACAGGGTGGGGTGGAAAGGATGAGAAGAGACTTGGCAAGGTTAGAGGAATGGTCAAATGTATGGCAGCTTAGATTCAATGCTAAGAAGTGCAGGTAATGCACCGGAAACAAAACCCAGGGAAGAGTACACAATGGGAGGTGAGATACTAACAACAACAAAAATGGAAAGGGACCTGGGGGTAGTCATATCAGATGACCTAAAGGTGGGCAAGCAATGTGAGAAGGCAGCAAGGAGGGCTGGGGGGATACTGGGATGCATAGGGAGAGGCATCACCAGTAGAAAACAGGAAGTTATTATCCCTCTGTACAGACAGCTGGTGAGACCCCATCTGGAGTACTGTGTGCAGTTCTGGAGACCCAATCTCTGCAAAGACATAGACAGGATGGAAGCTGTCCAGAGGAGGGCAACTAAAATGGTGCAGGGTCTGCAGGAGGACATATGAAGAGAGACTTAAGGAGCTTAATATGTATAGCCTCGAGGAAAGGAGGAGAGGGGACATGATAGAAACTTTTAAGTACCTCAAGGGAATCAACAAAGTCCAAGAGGTAGCATCTTTCAAAAGAGGTGTGCAAGAACAAGAGGCACAATTTGAAGATAGAGGCGGCTCAGAGGTAATTTAAGGAAGTATTTTTCTGAGAGGTTGTGGATGCATGGAATGGCCTTCCGGAGGTTGTGGAGTCAAAATCAGTGGTGGAATTCAAGCATGCATGGGATAGTCATAAGGCAATTCTGGGGGGTGGGGGTAGGAAGAAGTAGGCTGCTGGTTAACTAGGATCTGCAGCTTATCCAGTAGGTAGGGAAATGGGCAGACTGGGTGGGCCAAGCGGTCCTTATCTGCCGTCACATTCTATGTTTCTATATGTTTCTGTGTTTCTATGTATTACTGCAGATGAGTGTGTTTTGAGATAATCGCAAGGGGGCATGCTCTAGAGTGGTTAGAAGTCCTTCTAGATCTTCCTCCGCCTCCTTCCTGTTATCTTCCATCTGTCCCTTCTGAAGGAAGAATTTCAGTCATTATTCTAAAAACATGCTGTAGAACAAGTTCCTCCTCGACAGAGAAAGTGTTTTATTCCAGATGCTACCTGGTCCCAAAATGGACAGTGGATCTGCAGTATGTCCTGTGTTGGATCTCCGGGATCTCAACTTTTTACATCGAATACAAAAAAGTTTTGAATGATATCCCTGTAAGCTGTGATTCCCCTTCTGCAAACGGGATTGGCTTTGTTCTCTGGACATGAAGGATGCATACCTTCATGTCAAGATCAGGAAATATCACTGACAATTCCTCTGCTTTGTGCTGAAGAGAGAACACTACCAGTTCAGAGCATTGCCCTTTGGCTTGTCTTCTACACCACAGGTGTTTACCAGATGCTTGGCAGTAGTGGCAGCAGCCTTTCGCAGGGCACGCCTGTATGCGTGTCCCTATCTGGACGACTGCCTTCCAAAGGCCAGTTCCAGGGAAGCTGTACTGCATACTCTGTCTTGGACGCAGCAGTTGTTCAAAGACTTATGGGTCACAGTGAATGTGCCTGAAGTCTGTGTTGACTCCCTGCCAAAGACTGCAGCACTTACTGGCAGTCTTGGACACAGAAGGGGATGTGCTTTCTTGCTACAGGGCAGAACATGACAGTCTGATTGCCCAAGCACAGCTGGTATACAGGAGTCACTGTGTCTCTGCAAGAACAGCGTTACAGCTTCTGGCCATATTGACTTTACCATGAGCCTGCCTCCATATGAGAATCCCTCAGCTGATACTCAGGGTTCAGTGGGATCAGTTGATGTACGAGCTGTACCAAATGGTTCCTATCGCATCTCTGCTTTGCAGAGCATTGCTGTGGTGGATGGATCCCGACAATCTATTGTAGGATGTTCTGTTCCTTGTACCAGCTGCTGTACAGATCCTTGCCATGGATACCTTGGGCTCAGACTAGGGTGCTCATCTTGGCCCTTATCAGATGCAGGGGTCATGGACCAAGGTGGAAGCCGAGATGTATATAAATGTCCTGGAAATGATGGCTGTTCTGTGCTGCCTGCAGGCATTTCAGGAGCATCTTTGCCCCAGTCCTCAGTTAATCCAGATGCTCAACACCAGTGCCACGCATTATTCTCAAACAAGAGGGCATGCATTCGTATTCCCTGTTCAGGGAAGCAATAAGAATATGGTACTGGGTTCTGTCCCATGGCCTGCAACTATCAGCCGTGCATCTCCCAGGTCTCCAGAACATCTCGGTAGAAGGCTTAAACAGGCCACAATCCAGGATTCACGAGTGGGAGCTGCTGACCTCCATGGTAAATGACCTTTTCGCAAGGTAGGGTCATCCAGAGCTGAACCTTTTCCCCACACAGTGCGAAACTGCTGACTTACTGCTTGCTCCAGGGCTTGGAGTTTTTTGTCGAGACGTGTTGGCCCTCTCTTGGAAAGGGAAATTCCTCTACGTTTTCCCCCAGTTCCTCTAATACAGAGGATTCTGCTGAAGCTGTGGATGGATTCGTCAAATATGGTTTTCACTTCTGCAACACATGGCAGCAGTGGAATGTTCTGTGTTCTGTACAGGGCTTAAAATTCAGGAGGGGATTACGTGAATCATGCTATTTTTAGGCCCACCCCCTCTGCAGATTCTGTACCCCCATTCAGAATAATCCCGCTCACTCGGGGCTCTCTTATAGCACAGTGGCAAAGTACCATAGAATGCCATCTATGGCATGTTGCCACTGTCATTTTTTTTTTCTGGGTCCCTTGACCCTTCGCAGCCATAGCAGCGGTTTGCCCTCTACCTGTCGGTGATGCATTGCAAAGCTGTAACTGGGATTGCAGTGCACATTTTGTTACACACTGTGTCCTGCATATCTCTGTCGGTCAGTTTTGCTACTTGGCAGGACTGTCCTGAATGAACTTAGTCCTTAGTGTGTTTTGCACTCTTGCCACGCTGTCCTAGGAGTTCTTTCTCAGCTTAGTTCTCTGATCCATTATTGTGAATAAATGGTGAAGATACATTCCTGGAAGATATGAAAATTATGTACTTACCATAATTCTTGATCTTCTAGGAATATCTTCACCATTTATTCTCACGCCCACCCACCATCCCTCGAGCTCAATTCGTTGTGTTTTGCTCTCTCCCTTGTTCAAGGCTTGATCTATAAAGATAGTCTACTCCATACACTGACCACACTTACACAGGTCACCAGGGCTCATCATGCCCTTGGAGGAAGTGCATGACTACTAGTTAGCTTATTCTGCACTTTCTTGGAAAAAAAGAACTGAGGCGGTTAGGGTCTGGTGCTGAGGTAAGCCATGCGTTCGCACGCCACTCTCACAGTGCTGTGCTGCTAAAAAGTTCCGGTGTGTGAATAAATAGTGAAGATATTTCTAGAAGATCAAGAATTACGGTAAGCACGTAATTTTCATTTTCTGTTCCACTACCTGCTCCTTATCCTTTTGCAAGAGGAGTGACATGGAGATGTTTTCTTTTGGTTTTTTCTTTGCAGGCACCAGTTCCAGTATGTGCTCTGATGCTTTTCTGTTTCTGTTTTTGCCATCACTGAAGTCTCAGGGTTCCCAATTTTTTAGACACCTTGGTATCTTTACCGTCACTGCTGTACGTTTCAGATAGACGAGCAGCTTTATCTTTTCTGTCTGTCCGTTTTGACAGGGACTGCTGTTCATGAGGAGAGGAACCCTCTGATACGTGCTTTCCACCATCAGTGGGAGCCCCCTCTGAGCTGTTTGTATGTTTTGGTGACATGGAGGCAGACTGAGAAGTCTTTAAGTGCTTCTCATTTGTTTTCAGCCCTCTTTCTATGGTGTATTTGGGCAAAACTTCAAAGTTCACAATGTAAAATCGTGATCTGAGTCCGCTCACTTTAAACAGAGCTCATGTCTGCCTTTGCCAGGAGTTTGAAACAGGAACTGCAGTTTTGAAATCTTGTAGGCCCAGTTTTTTTTTTCTTTTAGGTCTTTCAGTCTTGCCAGATTTACTGATGGTGCCTTTATTTTGGATCTTCAGGTCCTTTAACTGAAAACCACTATTAATAATAAAAAGAGAAAGAAGATTAATTTTAAACCACAAAAATGGTCGGTTCCTTCAGGCAGGAAGCACTTTTCAGCATGGCTTTGCAGAAACCAGAGAAATCTCAATGCAAAGAAGTGCAAAATAATGCACCTGGGAAACAAAAACCCAGGGGAAGAGTATACAATGTGGAGGGGAGGTGATAACAACAACAAAAATGGAAAGGGACCTGGGGGGAATCATATCAGATGACCTTAAGGTTGGCAAGCAATGTGAGAAGGCAGTAGGGAGGGCTGGGGGATATTGGGATGTATAGGGATAGGCATCACCAGCAGAAAGCAGGAAGTTGTTATCCCTCTGTACAGACAGTTGGTGAGACCCCATTTGAAGTACTACATCCAGTTCTGGAAACTCCATCTCCGCAAGGACATAGACAGGATGGAGGCAGTCCAGAAGAGTTCAACTAAAATGGTGCAGGCTCTGCAAGAGAAGCCATATGAGGAGAGACTAAAGGAGCGTAATATGTATATTCTTGAGGAAAGGAGGGAGAGAGGGGACATGATAGAAACTTTTAAGTACATCAGTGGAATCAACAAAATCCAAGAAGGTAGCATCTTTCAGAAAAAGAGATGTGCAAGAACAAGTGGACACAATTTGAAGATAGAAGGGGGACGGCTCAGGGGCAATGTGAGGAAGTATTTTTTCACAGAGAAGGTGGTGGATGCATGGAACAGCCTTCCTGAGAAGGTTGTGGGGTCTAAAACTGGGAGAATTCAAGAATGCATGGGACAGACATAAGGCAATTCTTGTGGGGGTAGGAAGAAATAGGGTGTTGGTTAACTAGGATTTGCAGCTTATCCAATAAGTAGGGAAATGGGCAGACTAGGTGGGCCAAGCAGTCCTTCTCTGCCGTCAAAGTCTCTGTTTCTTTGTTGTTGTTTTTTTTTTAATTAAATAATAAAACACCCTAACTAATGCAGAGTGAATGAAAACTTACTAAAACAGTAAGATAATGAAACACTTTTTTTTTTAACTCAGCTTTATTTCAAGAAAAAGCATCATACAGCATTCCATACAATTTCATTCAAATAATAAATTCCAAGACATTGCTGGTGTAAGCATTAAAAGCTCTGAAAAAAAGAGTTTCTGGTTCCAGTTTCACATAAGTCCTTGGTCAGCTATATAATGAAAGCAGATTCCAGTGTTCGAATAGCTCCAAGATGGACATATCTGAATCCTGATCTCCAATAGGAGACTTATCATGCCAACAAAAAGCTGGAAATGAACTCTGGAACCCCTGGGATTAAAACTTCCCAGATAAAAAGGGGAACAAGGATAAAAACAGAAGTAAAAAGATCAAGGAAAAATAAAACTTCTGTTATGCTTGACTTGTCCATTAGGTACGTAACCCCCCCCCCACCCTTCATCCCACGACCCCAAAACCACAGTAATTTACACTTTATTTTATTAGTCTATAATACAACTCCTTTTGCCATCCTGACAAGATAATTATGTAATTCCACCCTTAATGTATTAGTTTTGGTAATCCATAACCATTACGCCGGGCTGATCTGGGAGGTTCTGGTCGGTAGCCTCAGTGGTTAGAGCGCTGGAACGGCATACCAGAGATCTGAGGTTCGAATCCCAGTAGGCCACACTTTTCCTTTCTCATTTCCATCCTTGATTTAAAAATATGTATACCTTGCAGGGGTTAAACTGCACTGAGAGAAAGTGGTATTTCTAACATTGGTTCCTAGTTGCATAATTGCGCAACACTAGAGAAAGGAATGTGTGTGTGGCTGTAAGGAAATTCCTCAGGCGCTTTGATCAGTGAGCCTGTAGCTTAATGGTTAGAGCGCTGGAACGGCATACCAGAGATCTGAGGTTCGAATCCCAGTAGGCCACACTTTTCCTTTCTCATTTCCATCCTTGATTTAAAAATATGTATACCTTGCAGGGGTTAAACTGCACTGAGAGAAAGTGGTATTTCTAACATTGGTTCCTAGTTGCATAATTGCGCAACACTAGAGAAAGGAATGTGTGTGGCTGTAAGGGAAATTCCTCAGAGCTTTGATCAGTGAGCCTGTAGCTTAATGGTTAGAGCGCTGGGACGGCATACCAGAGATCTGAGGTTCGAATCCCAGTAGGCCACACTTTTCCTTTCTCATTTCCATCCTTGATTTAAAAATATGTATACCTTGCAGGGGTTAAACTGCACTGAGAGAAAGTGGTATTTCTAACATTTTTTTCTCTAAATTGTTCTTTATATCCGGCTGTGTATGTCGTTCGCGACGCCCTCCGAATTGCATAAAAACAAGTATGAGTCATGCAGATCACAACTCCCTCACAGGGACGGCCACTCCGCGTGGAGGAGTGTGACCACGGCCAGAAGTTCAGTTCAGTCACCCGCAAGAGGTGACAGCAGTCCCTGGAAGCCCACATTTTAAAGAAAAAGATGGCATCCATGGAAAAAGAATTGAAGAAACTCCAGCAGATGTCGACTTCCCCCGAAGGCCACCATAAGAAGAAAAGTGACAAGGAAAAACATAGGGACCAGGATTCATCATCCACAGCCCCCGCGACTTCAGCTGGAATCACGGCCTTACAGGTATCTTCCCATCTGGGGGATCGCTGTCCGACAGCTACCTTGGTGGTTACCAAGCGTGCATTGCCCCCCCCCCCCAATCGGGTTTGTGCTCGGGCCTGCTGGGAGCCTCCGGGACAAAGGAGGCCTCCACTCCCGTTATGGCCAACTCTATTACTGGGCCTACCAGTGCAAGTGGGTTCCAGCTCTGCCATCGCCCACCTGGACAAGGCTGCTAAACCGATCGTTGGCTCATCCGACATTGCACAGCCTACGACCCCACGTCAGGCACTGATGCCACATCTGACACCCGAGAGTCGCTGCAACGAAAATCTGTTTAGTTGCCATCTGAGGCTCCCCTGTCCCTGCAGACTCCCCCTGTGGACTGTGCCCCCTCTTCCCTGGCTGGGGTTGAGGATATCGGGATGCTGCCATCGGGGGTGCTCCCCGCTTCGCCAGAGCCTCAGATGCCAGACTTGACATCGATAAACCCGCTGTCACCCTCCAGCATACCAGTGCCTGACAACAGAGCTGCTCCACCACCAGAGCCTGGAGGGCCCGTCTTTCTGGACCCTCCCGTGGGACCTCCCACTCCGGCCCCTACACCTTCCGGACTGATGCCACACCCATCTGGTCCTCCAGCTGGGCAAACACCAGGTCCTTCAGAGCCACTGGTGCCAGGATACCTGATGCTGCAATATCTGACGCCTCAGTATCCAACGCCGCACTACCCCACACCGCAGTACCCGATGCCTCATTACCCGACGCCGGGCCTCCCGCTCTCAGGTTATGGGTACCCTTTTTTTTACAGGTTCCCCAGTTTCCCATATTGGAGTCCCCCCTTCCCTCCTCCACAACCTCAAGTTGACCTTAGGGAGGTTTTAGCTTCCTGGTGGGCTGAGGCTAAGTCCCAGCTCACTAAGGAGGCAGAAAATTGTCAGCCTACGTCAGATCCTGTTCGTTGGCGACAAGTGACTCCTCTGCCTCTACCAGACACTGGAGTAGAACCTTCTAGCTCTCGTCCTAAGGAGGACACGCACCCTCGGGGTAACCCCAGAATGGTCAATCCCCCACCTAATAAGGAGGACTGTTCTTCTTCTTCAGAGCCTTCAGACACTGACTTGGACTCTGAACCCTCTGACCCAGGAGACGCGCCCCATACCCCAAAGACCCTAAGGCCCAAGGATTCTTCCAAGTCCCCTCTGGAGGATCCTTCATTCCTGGAGTTACTGAAATGAATCCAGGGTACTTATGAATGGCAATCAGTGGAGCCAGATCCACAATGGAAGAAACTGGCCATTTACCTGGATCTTCCCGAAACTTCTCCCACACTGATTCCTCCCTGGAGTGAGCCTCAAGAGGATCTGATTTCCACGATCTGGGAGCAACCTTCCTCATTAGCCCCTCTTCCTCCCAAGGCAGATGGGCTTTACCAGGCTCCTGAGGGCAAAGACTTAGTCTTCACCCTAAGGCAGATTCAGTTGTCATTAATGCTGCCCATGACAGAACTGCCAACCTTAAGCACCTCCGCTCGTCTGCCCCCTGACAAGGAATCCAGACTTCTGGACCAATAAGGCAAGAAGATTTAGGCATCTTCTACCCTGGGTTTGAGAGCCCTTAATTATGTGGGACTTATGGGGGACTACCAGAAGTCTATTCTGAGTTGGGTGAAATCAAAACTGGACTCTCTCCCAGATTCCGAGACAAAGCAGGAACTGGGAGATCTGATCCATTCTGCTCGTTTGGCCTGTAGGCATGTGCTCCGTGACACTTACAATGCGGTGGACTCTGTAGGTCAAAGTTCAGCTTTCACCGTAGGTTTACGCCGTCATGCCTGGCTTCGTGTTTCAGGTTTGGCCCCGATGTACAGATGGCTATGTACAACGTCAGTTTCCAGGGCTCAGTTTTGTTCAGAGGTGATGTGAAAGACATCATCCCCAAATTACAAGAGAAGGATTTGGCATTAAAGTCGGTCCAGACCATATACAAATCCTCTCAGGGCCAGAAGTGACCCTTCCGGCGCCAAGACCACTGACAACAGAAGCAGACACAGGCTAAGCGTCCCAACAAATGCCATGCCATGTCAGCAGCCAATGCTCCCCCAAGTAAATCTTGTAAGACTCCTGGAGCCCCAGCCACCACTCTACCCTCAGCCCCCTGACTCCCTGCCTCTCTCTCTCCCTCTTCCTCTGGCACCTCCAGAGAAACCGGTAGGGGGAAGATTTTCCTCCCATCTGCCGGGGTGGGAGAGAATAAGTACCAGTGCATGGGTTCTACAGTTGGTGTCAGTGGGACACTGAATAGAGTTTACCCACAGATCACCTTCTCCGTCATCATACTCCCCTCTTCACATACCACTGGTAATCGAGCAGATAAGCTTCCTTCTCAGAAAGGCAGTGATATAACCCGTCCCTTCCCCCTGCCAGGGGACGGGTTACTATTCACACTTCTTCCTAGTATCAAAGAAAACTGCTAACCTGAGACCCATTCTGGATCTCAGTTCTCTAAACCAGTTGGTGGAGTACAAAAGCTTCTGAATGCTCTCTCTACAGAGTCTTCTTCCCCTGCTCCAGTCGGGACTGTGGCTATGCGCCCTGGATATGCAGGATGCTTACCTGCATATCACCATAAGCCCATCCCAGTGCAAATACCTCTGTTTTTGTTTCCAGGGAGCACACTACTAATTCAGGGCCCTCCCATTTGGTCTTTCCTCTGCCCCCAAGTATTCACCAAATGCCTGGCGGTAGTGGCAGCCTTCCTGCATACCCAAGGAGTCCAAGTTTTCCCTTACCTGGACAATTGGCCCCTAGCGGTTCTGTCCTGGGAGGACCTCCAACATTCACTTTCTCTTACCCTGGAGTTTCTTTTCCAGCCTGGGTATCACGGTCAACTAAGCCAAGTCCCACTTGGCCCCTTGTCAATGGCTGCAGTTCATTGGGGCAGTGTTGGACATGACCCTAGGCAGGGCCTTTCTGCCCCTGGACAGAATCAAGACACTGCTAACCCAAGCTTGCCTTCTGTCCTGCCTCAGACAGGTTGGGGCCCGAACAGTTCTTTGGCTTATCGGACTCATGGCGGCAGCCATCCCAACTGTCTCTCTGGCGTAACTCCATATGAGAGTCTCGCAGTGGACTCAGCACTTTTAATGGGACCAATCCCAGTACAATCTGGATCACAAGTTCCTAGTCTCGGACCCGATGATCAGGGACTTGCCATGGTGGATGGTTCAGGAGAATCTCAGTCTAGGGGTCCCTTTCTGCACCGATCATCCTACCCTTACTCTGGCAACAGACGTGTCATGTGCAGGTTGGGGATCCCACCTAGGGTCTCACAAAACTCAGGGAACCTGGTCTCACTTCGAGAAGAGGTTATACATCAGCATTCTCGAGATGAGGGCTGTTCTGCATGCCCTACTGGCGCTTCTTCCCTTCATTCTTCCCGATCACCTTCTGATTCAATCAGACAACGTGTGTAGTCTAGTATCTCAACAAACAGGGAGGAACTCATTCCTATACCCTGTGCCGGGAAGCAATAAGAGTCTGATATTAGGCATCTCAGAACAATATGCATCTGACAGCAGTCCACATGCCAGGCGTGCAAAGCACTCTGGGTGATACTCTGTCACTCGTCAGCCAAGTCTCAAGAGTGGGAACTCAAACAAGAGGTCATAAGCGATATCTTCGAGCAGTGGGGGGGACTCTTCAGGTGGACCTATTCGCCTCCCCTGACAATGCCAAGCTTCCCACCTTCTGCTCGCTCGCTCCAGGGCAGGACATTTTTTGGTAGGACACGCTATCTCTGTGCTGGAAGGGCAGATTCGTCTATGCCTTCCCCCCATTCCTTTGATTCCGAGGGTACTGAACAAACTTCAGGCAGAAGGGGTGTGAATGATTCTCATTGCTCCCTTCTGTCCGAGGCAAGTTTGGTTCTCTCTTCTGCGACAGTTTTCAGAGGAACCTCATCTTCCACTACCTCTGTTGCAGGAATTGCTGACTCAGGATCAGAGGACCCTGGTCCATCCAGGACTCAGATCGCTTCACCCTCATGCTTGGCTCCTGCAGACATAGCCATAGCTCGCTTCGGCATTTCGCCTCTAGTGACGGACATTTTGGTGGAGGCCAGAAAGCCAGGTCTACGTACGCCATGAAGTGGAAGCGATTTTCCATTTGGGCGGGTTCTAAGGATCTGGAACCTTTTTCATGCCCTGCAACCAAAATCCTGGATTACCTGAGGCCCCTCTATGATCTGGTCCTTAGTTACTCCTCTTTGAAGGTTCATATGGCAGCCATTTTGGCCTACCACATTCCCTTGGGGGATAAGACAGTTGCTCAATTGGAAGTCTCCAAGACTTTCCTTAAAGGGGTTCTTCACTTAAGACCCCTGAACCATAATCCTACTCCCCCCCGGGATCTTAATTTCATTCTAGAGAAGCTCACGCTGCCCCCCCACCCCGATTTAACCGGCAGCGGAGACTGATTTTAAAATTCCTTTCCTGGAAGACACTTTCTTGTGGCCATTACCTCTGCTCAAAGGATTTCTGAGCTTCAAGCCCTGATGTGTAAGATCCCTTACCTGATTTTCCACAGGGACCATGTGGCCATGCCTACGAATCCTAAGTTTCTTTCTAAGGTGGTGGCTGAATCCACACTTAACCAATCTGTTGAGCTCCTGGTATTCTTCCCGGCTCACTTGAATCACGGAGAGTATCTTCTACATACTCTTAATGTTCATAGAATTCTGAGATACTACACTAACAGGACCAAGGATCTCAGAAAAACGGATCAACTCTTCATTTCCTTTGCATCCAGGAGAGAAGACAATGCTGTTTCTAGGCAATGCCACTCTAAGTGGTTAGCTAATTGCATCACTTTTTTATTATGACAAGTACAACAAGACCCTCCCGGGTCAAGTCAGAGGTCAGTCCACCAGAGGGATAGCTGCCTCTGCTGCTTGTTTCAGGAATGTGTCAGCTGCTGAAATTTGTGCAGCTGCTCCTTGGACTTCCGTCCATACCTGTACGAAGTATTACAGTTTGGACTTTGCCTCTCACTGCAGGGTGGATTTTGGATTGGTTGTGTTGCAGGGACTTCTTTCATGAATTTCTCTCCTGCCTTTCTGTCTGTCTGTGGATGATTTTTCCTCCTCCCTTTTATTAGACTTGTTCCAGACTGCTTGGGGCTCTCTCCTATTTGTGAATACCTGCTGCAAGAGCCCTCTCAAAGTAAGATAGAACAGTTACCCAAGAACTTACCGTAGCAGTAGATCTTCGAGAGAGGCTTTTGCAGTAGGTATTACCTTCCCTCCCTCCCTCCATCCCCCTGAGTTTCTTCTCTTCTTATTAGGGGGCATATCCTCTTCTCTCCTATCATGCCCTTTCGGCCTCTGGTGGGAAAGAACTGGAAGGCAGGCATGGGGGACCACCCCTTTATACTGACGTAGGCTGACGCTGGTCAGCTGACGTGGGGGAGGTCCCTCGCCAGAGACTGCTAGCTAGAGATTTTTCTGTGGGGTCCCAATGCCGGGCAGCTTAGTCCTGTATGTAAAGGCATACTGCAAGAGCCTCTCTCGAAGATCTGCTGTTACAATAAGTTCTTACGTAACTGTTCTTTCTCCTGGGTGCCACTCACAGGCAAGATATTGGCATTTGTATTACGCATTAACATTGTATTCCGGTTGTTAGAAACATGCTTTATTTCTTTTTTTCTTCTTCCTCTGTCTGACTGGCCCCTTCCACCTGTCCCCCTGCTCTGGCATCTTCCAGGAGCTTACCTGTCCTGCATTTGACTCCCCCAATTCATCGATCAGTGCCTGGATAGCTATGTGTGGGACATGCAAGGGACTGGCGTAATCCTACTGGTTAGACATATTTCCGTGTTTCTGGGTAGCCTCCACTAGGTGTCGGGCGCATGCTGGGCTCTACATCTCTCCAACCCCCTGAAGGAGGAGAGCAGTCCCTCAGATGCTCGATCCTCCTCCCCCTGGCTGATGATTTGACACCTGAGTCGGCTTCTGAACCCTGGTTGTCAGCGCTGCAAGTGGTAGCACTACCGCTGTGCTGGTAGGCCAGCAAAATATGTTTTATTTCTTTACAGAGCTCCAAGTTTGGTGTAGAGCTTCTGGTAGATGCATCCACATGGAGAGAGGAATCAAGGTGACATTTCAACCAGACCCTGAAGTATTTAAAGGAGGAAACATCTTCAGTAACGCCACCATCAAGTGTATGGAAGGAGGGGAAGGGTGAGAATCTGGCCAGCTGCTTCCTGGTGTCAAAGGTCGTAGAGACCGTTTTCTTGGCACTGAAGGACAGCTGATTTGCATGGAACCAGAGCTGGATGTTAGACAAATCCAACTGGTGCTGAGAAAGCAGATCAGAAATGGAAGCACCATTTGCAGAAAGCATAGTATCGCCTGCGTACATATGCGTGACTGAGGAGATGCAGGCAATATGGAGTTTGTTTAAAAAGATCAAAATCAGGATTGGATCAATAGCAGAGCCATGGGGAACACCTGAGCAGATGGAGGGTGGGGTGAGGGTGTTTTCGATGTGAGCAGTTTGTGACCTGCCTTTGAGATTTCACATTTTGGCACTTTAGCCACTAGACCACCTTACCTTAATTGTGACCTGCAGGTGTCACAGACCACTTTTTGGAAAACGTGTTTTGCTGTATTTTGGCTCCAGATTGCTGGTCCTGTAGATTTTGGTGGGAACTGTTGTGCGAAAGTACACCACAGCCTAAGTAGAATGTAGACTGAAAATTTTTGTTACATTCACAGTTCAGATGCACTTTGACCTGATATGTGTATATTTTTAGTGACTGAAAATGTATAGATTCTGAGCCCCTACTATTGCCAGAGCAGGGAGTTCCAGTGTAGAGAGTGTCTGTCTGGAACAAACAGCCCTACCACTACCTGTACTTAAAGGAACATCAGAATGAGCCAAGACTTTGCACTGGTGTATTTACACAGTAACTCCATTAGATACTAAAGGGATACATCATCCATAATTGTAAATGTCAATATTAAATTACAATCAATCCTTAGAGTTAGTTTAATTTGGCAGGAATTGGCACAGTTTGAGATAGATACGTTAAATGAGACAGTTCTGAAATATTTATCCTTGGTAAGTCGATAATAGGAATTTCAGAATCCACTGCAACATCATCGGCCCAGTTTGTCATAGTAAATTAGGCCACCATTGATTTGATCCCAATTAGAAAAGTACTTTGACTAGCTTTTGCTGTAACAAGGGAATATTCCCTTTGCAGCATTTGTAGTCAGAAGATATTTGTGACCCGTTTTATGTTTGAGTAAATCAGTTCCAAGGTAGTAATGTGTTGAGATTACTGCACAATCATCCCGGTTTTTACTCTGGAAAATTCCCACAGTTTGTTGAATTTTACAGTCCCCTTCCCCCAGTGCTATTTGTTTTCGCTTAGTACATAGCTCTGCAGTTCACTAATGCCAGGCAGTGAACAGAACAGCTGTTTCAACTTCTACCACAGATGGAAAACGTCTAGAATTCAATTGTGATAAAAAAGCCATGGTGTTAGTCAAATTATAGGTCAGTGTAGAATAGGACCATGACCGTTTGTTCCTAAATCTAACAGTTCTGCTATTTGCAGAGTGGTATAAAAACCTTGATTTGGAACAAACTCAAAATAGCTCATATTTGCTTGTTGATGAATGTATTTGCCCAACTTCTTGTCCAGGCATTACATTGACTGTGATTCAAAATGTCATCATCCTGCTGTCTTTCCTGCATTCTGATTGGCTAAGGTATACAGCAATTCATGGATGTGTACACCTGATCCCACATACTTCTCATTATGTCTGTATTTGATCTTTGTCCCATTCTAACATCAAAATACCCAGTACATTCATTTGCCACTTACAAAAATCGGTTTAACTGTGATAATGTACGTTGGTCCTCCCTCTTAGCCTTGTTATCCCTTGTAACAAGAAGGGCACACTTATTGGGTAAGTGGCCACACCTATATGTTTATTTACGTGAGTTCAAATTTTGTTTTTCCATTAATCATTTTTTTCCACAGCAGGCTGTGCCGCATCTTCTTGGTGCACCCCGCCCTGTCACTCAGCTTCCCTGTGACATAGTTTGATCTAGTGACATCCTTCACAGCTGTACCCCCTCCCCCATGTCAGGGTTTAATAAGATCCCCTTCCCTCCAATATACAGTTCCGGGGTGCTGGAGAAGGCCCTGTCACTGGTACAGGGTCTGCAAGGGTCAGATGAAGCTCTGCTCTGCCATTCCCTTTTTTTGTGCTCACCAGTAGTAGCAGACATGCACTGCTGGTCATTACAGCCTGACACATGCTCCTGTGTGCAGGACACCAGTGGCTGTTTCTCCTCCTCTGCCTGATGTTGTAGACCCTAGCTTCCTTGCCCCTACCTAGTGCTAGGGGCCAGGCTACTGCCAGGCACCGGTGCCCGCAAGACCCCCCCCCCCAATCCAAAGGAAGAGAGCAGTCAGATGCTCAGTACTACTCCCCCTGGCTGACCCTCCAGCGTCCTGGGCTTGCTCCTGAACACGGGTCATCAGGGTCACAATCGGTAGTAATACTGCTGTGCTGGTGGGTCGGCATGCAATTGTGAGCTTCACAAATTATGTAAAATGTGTAGATAGAAATGTCTTTCTAAAAACCTCACACTTCCCCTATGCCAGAGAGCAAGAGCATTAGTCCACCCTCTGCGGCTGTGTTTTTCTGATGGGGTGCATCAGAGGAAAGAGAGCAGTGCATCAGGTCCTCCATACCTGGCATAGCTCAGTACAGCCTTCTCCATTTATCTCTAGGGAGGCTGAACTCCATTAGGGGTAATCCTGCTCTGAAGTCCCACCCCCTTGGCGGTCTCCCAGCCTGGGAGATCATGACAGTAAAGAAAGCGCTTGGACTCGTCCGTGCTGAGCATGATCTTCCTGAACCCATCTTCTCAACGCAAGAAGACCCGTCCATTCAGTGGGTAAGCCCTCCCCTGTTTCTGGACATACAGTCCTGATCCTTTAGAGGATAAAACTGCAGGTAGACTTCCAACATGCTACCAGTCTAGTGCCAGCCACTTCGGCAGAGGGAAGGGATCTGGAGATCATAATCAGTGACTCCCCCAGCACGTCACATAACATAAGACTTGGTGACCGCCTGAATAGCTAACACAAAAAAGTTGCTACCAATGTCTGACAAATGAACTTCATCCCTATAATATAACCCCTCCGTATCTTAAGTAATATTGCCATGCTTTACCTCTGCTCTCCCAATGCCAGTATAAATGCTTCCATAGTTCCATTTCCCCTTTCACTTTTCATCAGGTCTTTTCTATGGCCTTCAGCTTCTGTACACATTGTCACACTCTGAGATGCATGATGTGAGACCAGAAGTCCATATGCAGTTGCTGCCGGATCTCCTTGAAGTCCTCATATAATTACCTGGATTCTTTTTACGTAGTCACACTTGTGCAGTCATCTAAGCATGTGCATACTCCTCTAAAAGTCTATTTTCTAGAACTTGAACTGCTCTACAATATCGTTTACCTCACTCCTCCACTCTTCCGATCTGTCCTTCCACTAGAAATGTGCAGTTTCACCTCATTTATTTTGCCCCAGAGTCCTTTTTTCAAAGTTTCTGTGATTGTTTTTTTTCCAGGTTTGATTTTTTTTCCTTGTTACTATTTTGAATGGTCAGAGCTTGTGACCCTCATAGCCACAACGAAGATTCCACATAAATTTCTACTGGGACTGCATAGCGTGGTTCCGGACTTCAAAAACACAGTGGAATGGACTCACAGCTTCAAGCAATGTAACAGCTGCCAGAAGAAAAACTGAGCACCACAGGGATTGATCCTGGGGCCTGTCTTATTTAATGAGTTCATAAGTGACATAGTGGAAGGTATCCAGGGACAGGTGTGTCTCTTTGTTGATGACACAAAGCTATGCAGTAGAGTAGAGCATGAGAAAGGGGTGTAGGAGCTCCAGAAGGACCTAGAGAAACTAGAAACTATAGAGAGAGAGAGAGAGATGGTCTAAGGTCTGGCATTTGAGATTCAATGCCAAGTGTCACAACCCCACTAAGCAGGTCAGGCCCTCTGCTCCCACAGTGCCAACCTCCCAGCGCAGTATTGTGAACAGTTAACAGAACAGGGTAACCCTCCTGTCTGTTTTGTGGGTCCGAATCACCTTTTCCCAGTTTGATATTACTATTAAGCTTATGAAAAGTGTCAACCTTAACCATATATGCTTCACACACAAAAGAAAGAATTTCGAAGGCACACGAGGTACTCTGTTTGAAATAAGAGGTTTACTATGACAATGGATAAAAATATGTAAAATGTAAACACAGAACAATATATCACAAAACATTTACTCGCTTAAAAGAAAACAAGGAAAAACAGTGCAAACTCCTACCACAATAAAATTAGACTTGTCTATCTAATGTATTATTCCCTTCTTACAGTGCTTATAGCTAGATGTTGTTGTTTCAGAGTCAAACAGGAATGTGTCTCAAATGAAACACAGAATACAATTTAAAATGCTGTGTTTCAATCCCTTCCATGATGTCACCTAGCTCCTCCTTTCAGAATATAAAAAATATATACAAAACAGGATGTCCTACCAAGAGGTATATTAAATGCTGTGACTTCAGCAAAACTCATTTCCCAAATTATGACGCTCTTTAAATCACATCCCCTCTTTGATCTTGAGTGGTTTCCTGCTCCTCTTTGATCTTTGAGCAGTTCCTATCTGAAACATCATAAAAGTTTACGATCCCTATCCTTGCAGCTGGTCAGCTACAATTAAGTCAGATAAACAGGAGACCCTTAATTATGTCTCTCTAGTCTTTAATTATCTCCTGGCTTTCAGGTCAACATCCTGTAGCTGAAACCATTGGGGGGGAGGGTCATCCCAGGAGCACAGGATGTGTCATAACAGACAATCACATACCACATTCTATATTACAAAAATTATAGAACAGTCATAACCAGCTTGCCAAGTGTCATACCAAGAACTTCAGGTAATGCACTTAGGGAGACAGAATCAGGTACAGAATACTGAATGGGAGGGTTTAGACTGGTCACTTCAGCAGAGGGGAAAGATTTAGAGATCATAATCAGTGACTCCCGAGGGGTTTTGACAGTAGGAGAAGCAAGGTGATAATGCCATTGTAAAAATCCCTGGTGCGGCTTCACCTGGAGTACCATGTCCAATTCCAGAGTCCATACCTGAAGAAAGATATTGACAGACTGTATAGATGGTACATTGAAAGGTTAGCAAGATGATCCAGGGCCAGCTAAGCAGATCCGCTGAGGAACATCTAAAGACCCTTAATATGTACCTGCTGGAGGCCAGGTGGGAGCAGCAGAACATGGTTAAAACATATAAGCTTCTCAGGGGTATAAATAAGGTAAGTAGAGTGGACCTACGTGCAAGAACTAGGGAAGACTAGGGGTCAGTACCACCTTCTGCACTAGGGGGCATGACTGGATGTTGGTGGGGTTCTACATCACTGGGAGGATGGTGGGACTATGGAACAGATCGATAGTGGAAGTGGTGGAGCAACTACCCTTAAGAGGTTTAAACACAGTTGAGACAAGGCAAGGATATCATAGTCCCGGGGGGGGGGAGGGCAGCACAGGTTTGAGGTGTGTGTGGGGGGGGGAGGTTAGCATCCCACCAGTACAGTACTAAAGGTTGTTCAGGGGTGGTAGTATGACAAGAGCAGACTTGATAGACCTTCAGTCTCCTTCTGCAGTCAAACTCTATGTTTTTGTGTTAAATGTAAAGAACGGCTCCGCATCTAACTGCCTGTACTGACTAGGTCCACTACATGAAAAGAAAACCTGCTCTTGCTACTGTGTCTTTGGCATATCATGAGTGCTAGCAGTCTGAGCCCTCAGTGCAGTGATGGAAATCAGGTAAGAAAAAGGGCCTAATGCCCCGGAGCTCTACTTTGGTGGCATCTTTTGCACTCCTACAGGTCTCCCAGCCCAAGTTCTGAGCTCCTGACCAGGCTGTCATGATCTGGCTCAGTCCGTGCTCTGAGGAGTTTGAGGAGGCACACCCTGTAAACACTTGAGACGCCAAGATGTCTGAGGGCTGATCGATTTTTAGACCTGTAGTACCAGTTGCTCTGGTGGATGCTGACTCTATTAGGCCTGTTCAGCTTGTTGATGGTGCCCAGGCAGCCAGTCACTTGGTGGCGCGCCCCCCCCCCACGCATTCCCACCATTTTGGGTGGTAATCAGTAGACACACCTCTCAGGAGGACCTTGCCCTGGGTATCCACTAGGCGGAGACCTTTACAGGATCATGGTAAAGCGTGTGTCTTGTGAATCCAAGAGTAGTTCTTGAGTGAGTCCCAATTTCATAGGATTCACGGGCAGGTCTAAGCCCCCACAGGACACAAAAAGTGGCTGGGTCGAGATCTTGATGGTTGACTTTGTAGCACTGTTCAGGTGCTCCCTCATCCAGAAGTTCATCCCAGTCTTCTTGTAGGCAACCCCAAAAAGCCTGATAAGAGACCCAAAAGAAGATGGGAAAGATATAGTAGCCACAAGAGTTAGCATGGACCTTGGTGTTGATTTTGAGCTCACTGTTGCTATGCATGATTTGGAAGTGAGTGAAACAGGACTCTGGAGACCTTGACTGCTCTCCTTCAGAAGGTGGTAGGGCAGCTGACTGCCAGGCCCCAGCGGCCTAAAGCTGTCCATGCTTTGTCCTTGCCCCTCCATTTGGTTGTACCCTTGGCAAGGCCTAGTGAGGCTGCCTCGATAGCTGGCCTGGTAGTACTGATAGTACCACTGCACTCACCCCTGCAAGGGCCTGTGCTCCGAGGAGGCCCTGCAGCACTCCAGCGCTTGAGTTAGGGTGAAGGACTCGCAAACCAACAAAGCCAGTTGGGTTTGGCCCCTTGGGATAGATCAGACTTTCTGTCATTTGTGAGATCAAATTGTACATCTTACCACAATGACAGTATATATGAATCTTAGGTTAAAGATTGTGAAGATCATGAGCCAAGTGAGGACCTGGAGTGCTTCTTCCACCTTCTTAAGCGGGTTGCTACTTCCTACGATGTCCCCCTGAAGGAGGTGATGGTCATGGGGAAGTACATTTGGAGATCCCTTTGAAGCATAGGCGTAGTTTGACTTTGACATTTGGGGGGGCAGGGGGCCCCACCTGCACGGTGCACCACAGACTGATTTTTTTTTCTCTCAGTCAGGATGCAGTTAGAATGTTCTTGGATAAATAAAAAAGCCTAGAAGGACTTTCTTGTCTCTTTTTGTTTCCTTTTTTTTTTAATTTTATATCAGATGAAGAGAAGACAGAGGAGAATAAGAGATAGCTATTAGCTGCAAAATCTGCAATAAGCAGCAAGCTGAGGCGGAGTTCCACTTCTAAGTGCCAGCCCCTTCCATTTCCCCACACAAGTTATTACAACACACTACTAACACGGACACCACATCTGCACACTGCGCTTGATTTATAAAATATATTTCATATTTACTTTTTTAAATTTAAATCTGAGTGGGTTTTTTAGAGATAGATAATAAGAGACATAGCTGCAAAACAAAAGCAGCCAGCAAGCTGACTTCCAACTTCCAGACAGCACTCCCTCCCGTCGGGCCTTTCCCCTCACACGGCCAGCTGGCCACACCATGTCTGCACACTAGGTCCAGGCTAGCAACTTGATTTGTAATATAATTTAGGTTTTTTATTCAAATCAAGTTGAGGTGGTGGTTTTGTGTTTTTTTAAAAAACAAAAAGCGCTGTATAAAATCACAGATAACACGACTGATCAACACCCTGGTCTTAGCCTCCTCCTGATCCACACATACACAGAAGCACTGCAGAACCTCACCAGTACTAACCCTAACCATTGCCATAACACAGCTGCTGGCGAGACAGAAGAAGGAACTTACAGTTATGATGTGAGATCGTCATTGGCAGTCCCATTCTGCCCATCAACAGTGTGCCCTGGCATTGGATCTGTCCTTCATGCCGCAATCCCGAGGAGGAATGAGTGGCCAGCGGCTGATAGCAAGATGATCATGGTCATAAGTGGATGCCCTCCATAGGCGCGGCACTCACACGCTGGCTTGGCAGTGGGCACAGGAACGTTTAAAGGCACAGCATACACTTATAAAAATGGAAGACAGACAGCTGAGTAAGATAAAAAAAGGTTTTGTCATGTGACAGCATGTAATTTTGGGGGGGCAATGCCCCCCAATCTCCGCCCCCATGCTTTGAAGGAGTCACCTCGGTTGTTATTTGTTCCAATTAATGATGCTGTACTCGATGTGGCAAAGGTCTCATCCCACCGTGGCTTGTTCGGTCCCTCATCAAGTGGATCACTGGTATGTTTGTGTATGGTTTCTTCCAGTTGCTTTCAGGCCTTCACAGATAAACCAGAACCTTCAGTTTCTGTGGTCAGCACAGTGCAGCTCAATTGTAAGACTGCTGGAGCTCCTACTGATTCTACTTTGAGCAAGGCATCCAAGTGTCTTGATCTGTGGGGCCCTAGAATACAAATGGCGGGCGCAGCTGGTATTCTATAGATCAAGTTATTCAGTCTATTGTGCCTGCTGCCATCATGTCCTTTGGACAACAGCTACTGAGTTGAGAGACTCCTTCCCCTTAGAGCACTAGGAGAACTGAGAGACTGCCTTCCATTAGAACACCAGAAGAAATTATTTTGCCGAATTCAGTGTGGCTTAGTAGTGGCAAAGCGCCACTTGCAAGCCCACTATGGATTAGGTAGAGGTGGGCTTGAGGTATATTACCACATGATTAGTTCATTAGGAGCCATAATAGTTTTTTTTTCTGTATGTAGTTTGTAGGCTTTTTTCCATTTTCTCCCCGATTCCCCTGCGTCCCAGCGTAATGTTCACGTATAGAGGCATGCGCACGTCATGCACTATGGGACACCCCACCCTACCAGTCACTCCGTTACCACCTGCCACCAGACCTCTATCCGGTGGCAGCGGGACTACGGACAGGTGACCCTCCCTTCCTGGAGAGGAGAGCCAGTGCTCTATCCTGCTTCTACCCTCCCCCCACGTGCTGGCACCCAGTGACCCAAGGTTGTTCCTGAACCCGGATCGCTGGCATAGTGCCACCATAATACTGTAGTTTTTCACAGTGGTCTTCCTTTAACCTGGACATCCATTGCAGAGTTCTGAATCTCCATTTGAGGAGTTGCTGCTTTTCAGCTTTCAAGTGATTCAGGAATCCATACAGACCATGAAGGTGGTTTGGTCCCCATCTACCCCTTACAACAGCAGATTCCCCCAGCAGCATGGAAAGGCTTGTTCCTCATTCTTCTGAAATAGAGGATGTAGACAGAGGGACATGCCCTACTAAAACCACTATGGTTGAGACAAGGGTGATGATTGAGGGAGTTCCAGCATCGGAAAGATGCAAACAGACCTGGTTCCTCTGTGAAGTGACTTGAGGAGCGACTTCATCCATTATTCCCCCAGTCCTTCCTCAACCTTCCATTCGGGAGCAGTCTGATGAATTTTCTTCTCCACTGTCTGAGATCGGGTGCTAGAGATCTGTCATGGTCTTCCACTAGACTTTGCATCACGGATGCCCAACTTAGCCAGATAGCTGCACAGGATGCACCTTCTAGCCCACCCTCAAGTGCTCAGGGAAGAGGTGTCTTAGCGGAGCGCTTTCAGCAGCGTGCAGTCAGGTGTGTTGTGCCTTCTGAAGTTGACAGGGTGTATGTGTCTAAATACTTCCTGGTTACAAAGGGGATGGGTAGCTGGTACTGTATCCTAGATCTGCACAACCTGAACCAGCATACACCAGACGTTAAGAATGATAATGTAAGGTCATGTGATCCGCTCATTGAAAATTGGGAACTGGTTCTTCACCCTGGGCCAGAAGACCCTGTATTTTCTATCCGGGTCAGGAGTTCAATCAACGGTTCCTGTTGTTCTGTCTGGAGAATGATCTGTACCAGTTCAGAGTGATGCTATTAGGCCTTAAACTGTACCCTAGGTTTTTACCAAAGTCTTGGCAGTAATGGCAGCCTACCTTTGTTGAAGTGGGATCCTTGTGTTTCCCTGTCTAAACAATTGACTGATTTGGTTGTTGCCCTTTTAAACTTGGACAGCTTTCCAGGTGGTCTTCTCAAACCAGGGGTTCATACTGAAACTGGAGAAGTCATAGCTGCCCCTCTTACAGTGTGTGGAGTTCACCAGGGCATAGCTAGGCTCCAGAGAGACCTGAGCCCAGCTACCACCTCAGCAAGTTCTGGAACTGATGAAATGTGCCTGCTCCTTTGATGTTTGTGACAGCACCCAGTTTGAGATTTCCTCCACCTTTTTTTTCCTGATGTGTCCACAAGTTTTGTCATCCAGTAGGCTTGACTTTGGATGCATCGCCTCCAGTGGGAGTTCAAAGTGCAGTGGTCCCAGAGCTTGGTGTCCCTTTCCTCAATAGTCGTGATAACAAATCCCATGACCAAGGCTTTCTCTTGGTTGCTGGTTCTGGAGCAACTGCTAGGTGTGGTACCCCTTGTAAGCCGAACCCAGCACTACTCCTGACTGTGGATGCCTCCCTCTTGGGTTAGGGAGACCATCTCAGGGACTTGTGGGCACACAGGCTGTGGACTCTTCTGGAGCAGAAGTTGCACATCAGAGTGCTCGAATTGAGTGTGATCCTTTTGGCATCGCAAACACTCTTCTCGACAGTGGCTCCACATTTACATGGAGAACTCACAGCAACAGTGGGGTTTCTGTTCCTTCAAACTATGTGAGGAAGCTCTGGAGACATGGTCTCTGGTGTCCAATCTCAGCACCTTGTTTGCCACCCATCTCACCAGTATGGACAGCGAGTTGACAGACAGGCTCAGGTACTTGAAAGACATGTTCCACAAGCTGTCTTTACACCGATAGTTTTTTGTGGTGTGTTTTGATGCTAGGTGACTTCACGTGTTGACCCACATGCATCCTGGGAGAAGCAAAAGCTGCTACTCTCTTCTGTGCCTGCGCCCAGTTTGGAATAAGGCATTTTCCTTGAAGTAGACTGTCAGTTTTCTCTTATTTGTTCTTGCTCATTCTCCCTGGTACCAAGAACCTTGGAGAAGGCACACCTCAAAGGAGCTAGAGTCTCATAGCTCGGGTGTATCATTCCCAGTGTTGTTAACCAGGACCTTATTCGCCTTAGTGCCAAGCATCCTGTCATGCTCACACTCAGGCCAGCCCGAGGTGACTGCAACACACAAACCCTGTTTCAGTCTATTTGGTTCCTGATAAGCTAGAGTTTACATTCCTTGACATCTCGGAGGAGGTTCTCATAGTGTTGAAGACATGACATAAGTCTTTCATGCAGTAGATCTGTTTTAAAGCAGAAGAGGTTCTTGGTATGGTGCCAAAAGTGTGGCTTGACTCCCCGTTCATTCAGTGCTCAGTGGTCTTTGGGTGTTATCTGCTACGGGCCTGCTCAGAACATCCGTACTGGTACATTTGATGACTGTTTCGGCATTTTGAGCTAAAGCAGGGTTCCCCTCCTTGACATCAGAGTGAGTAGTTGGTCCCTTTTTTTTTATAGGGCCTTAACCATATGTTTTCACTTCTTTAAGAAGACCTGCTCCTGGTCAGGCTCACAGCAAAGTCTTTTGAGTCCCTGGCAACATGTGACCTTGGTTTCTTGTTCTGAAAAGTGTCTCTTCTGGTTGTCACTTTAGTCAAA
This sequence comes from Neoceratodus forsteri, assembly GCA_016271365.2. Classification (NCBI taxonomy): domain Eukaryota; kingdom Metazoa; phylum Chordata; order Ceratodontiformes; family Ceratodontidae; genus Neoceratodus; species Neoceratodus forsteri. Next base: position 198,373,028 of record CM028132.1, on the reverse strand, counting down.
TGGGTCAGTGAGTTTCAAGCTCTCTCGATCAGTCCAACACGTATGGTTTTCTGCAGTGGCACAGTTGTGCTTTGCACTAACAGAACATTTCTGCTGAAGGTGGTTCCTGATTTTCATCTGAACCAATCCTTGGAGTTGCCAGTGTGTTTTCTCAGACCGTGCTAGTTCAGCTGAGGAACGGCTATATCAGGTAGATGTCAACTGTTTCTTCCTGTTCTACCAACAAGAGAAAGGAAGCATCCTGTGGCACTACTTGTCTGTTGTTTGTGACCCATGCTGCAGAGTTCTGAGGCCATCCTGGTGCTGCTGCCAGCAGCATTCCAATCAGTAAAGATTTTTTGGGGGATGCCGCATTGGTATTTACATACACTTTCATTACAGCTTAGACCTTTAAGCCAGAAAGGATGCTATGTTTTAGTTCCCTGTCTTACAGTCTCTTTTCAGTTGAGCTGAAGGCGTAGCCCCCTGCAGCTCAAGTACTGTGAGTAGTCTGCATATGTGTGATTATGTAGAAGGAATCTAGGTAGTTAAAATAAAAATGTTACTCTCCTGTAACTACTGTTTTACTACAGGTATTTCTTCTGCAGTGACATTAGGCCACCCAACCTCCCCTGATGACTAACCCTCATTGGTTACCTGTTGGCATATCCTCAAGTGGTTCCTGTAAAAAGATCTCAGGTGTTGAGGGGTGAGGACACAAGATATAGGGGAGAGGTTTGTTTGCTAGCCAGTTGGCTTTCCAAAGACTAAATGCATGTCCAGATGACTGCACTAGTGTCACTGTAGAAGGAATACCAGTATTAAAATAATAGATCTTCCCTTGTCAGTCTTCACCATTCATTACTGCTGGGTGTGAGCCGGAGGCACGCACCCTCACTGTTTTTTTTTTTTTAGAGGGAGGAGTTGCCACTGATGGCGCTGCTCACGAGGTCCACGCATTGCGTGGCTATGAGGGTTGGCCGCTAGGCGCCGTAAAATCCTCCTGCTCCCCAGTTCTGTTTCTCCCGCCATCAAGGTCACATCTGCTGTGTGAGTTCCAGTCCTTACTGTGTCATTGGACCTGTACTATTTTTTGACGCCGTTGCTGCTTCTCCATCACAGTTCTGACTTCACCCAACACGTTGTATTCTGGTAAGACCATTCCTTTTATTATTATTAGCAACAGCGCGGGTTTTTTTTCTATGAATTGTTGGTTTCTTTTGCATCATGTGTGGTTTAGGGGCTAAGAGAAAATCCAGAGTGGGCCATGCCCCCATGTGTTGGTGCCCTTGTGGCCAGCATTTTTCCATGACTGACCGACATGACATTTTGTCTGTGATGCCTGGGTCCCAACCATGATATGGATAACTGCGATGCCTGTTTCTCTATGGACCACCACGTTCTGGAAATCTCCACGTTTAAAGTTGGCAGGGCCTCGCCAACTTTCAGAGGATGGCGTCGTTCTAGGGATGCCATGGCAAGATCTCTTGACCCTGCCTCTGGGTCCCCTCCCAGGTCTATACGGCCTGGTGAGGAGGAAACCTTCTTGGATTCCAGCCTTGCCATTGAGAAGGTTTCTTCCATGGTGCCAGAGAAGCAGCTCGGTTCGCTGCAGAGCCAGGTTGAGAGCACCACTACAGCAGTCACCTCCATGGAGGTGCAGGCTGCCCCGGTGTTGCAGCCCACGGCTGTTGGGCATGGCACCTTCGGACCCTCAGTGCCACCTGTCAGCACCACTTTGGATCCTGGTGACATTCGCAGTGCTGGTGATTGAGGCTGCGCTGCGGGCAGTGCTGTGTCCCGTGGCAGTGCCATTTGCAGCGCCACTGGTAAGAGATGATCTAGGTCACTAGTCTGTCAGTATGTGTGGTCTCCTCCTCTTCGGAGGGGGATGACTTGCTGGCTAATCTGGACTGGTGCAAGGTGTCAGGAAGTCCTCTTGGACACGGCACCAGGTGGCCCAGTGTTCACCTCCTGGAATCTGTGGTCCCTGTGGCCCCCGCCACGCCAATATCAGAGTTGGGGGCGCTGTAGTGGATAGCAGTCTCGAGGGGTCTGGTGTGGTGGTCTTGACCATGGGGGCCACGACAGCTGCCATTTCTGGTGCTGCCGTGGCCTTCTTGGTGGCGATGGGGACCCCCTCTTCTGTGGCCTCCCTCGGGGGGGGCTTGCGGGATTGGTAGACCCCTTGGCACTGGGTCTGAGGAAGAGGGCAGCCTCAGAGTCTGAGGGGTTGAGAGGCCGGGGTGAGGTGCGGAAGCCTTCTTCCGCTACCTTGCAAGTAGTGGGGAGAAGCCGAAGTGCTGAGTCGCGCTTCTCCTCCTCTGTGACTTCAGGGGCGCCCTTAGTGGGCAGCGCTGAAGGTAGCCTTTCTGGAACCATGCAACCTCAGCTGCATCACAGGGGAGATTCTCCCTCTGGGCTCAGCCAGGATTTGTTTACACATTTGCAGCGTTCACTGACTGGATCGACCCCCCCCGGGTCCCCCTGCATGGGAGGAGCTGCTGCAGGGTCTCGGAACCCTGGCAGAGGCTGGGCACTTTCCATGAGGTGTCCTTCCCCAATCCCCCACAGACACCCCCCCCCCAGGCCATCTGGGCCCTATGGGACCTTTAACCTGGGAGACATTCAGGGCCACTGCAGTGGCCTTCCCTAAGTATGTTAGAGCCATGGACAAGCAGGTCTTTCGCCTGTCTCCCCCGCCGCAGGAGGACTCTGAACACACAAGCTCCTCTACTTTCTCAACGTCTTCATCTGAGAAAGAGGCACATTCTGTCCACCTTTCCTCCGATGCTGATTTCACCAAATATCAGTGGTTCCTCTTGATGTTAGTTCAGGAGCTCCACATCTCCCGTGTGGTAAGACACAATACAGAGCGGGAGACATGCTAGTTTCTGAGCCAACCACCTGTGGTGCCTTCCTGACCTATTCCCTTCCAGGAATCGCCTTTCCGCACCTGGCAGTCACCAGCCACCTCATCCCCAGCGGACTGCAGGAGGAAATATTGCGCTCCCCAGGAGTCTCTTAGTTCTCTGCCTTACCCACCCTCAGGGCTGATGGCTTTAGACGCTCCTTCCGGGCTTCTTCACCCAGCACGTGACCGACCACGGGATCCAGATTCTACTGAATTCGACCGATGGGAAAGAAGAGTTTTCTTATCAGCTCATGTGTTACTCTGCATCAGCTCACATCAGGCTCACCATGCTGCCTACAACAGGCACTTGTGGTTGATGCGGTGCAGGTTTTAGCATCCTTGCCTGATATGAAGGAATCTAGGCAAGTCATTGCCCTCTCTGCACAAGGTCTGGAGCTTGCAAGGTACCACGGAAGGGCATCATACGATGCCAGTGAGATGGCCTCCAGAATGGCAGGGACAGCGATCTGCATCAGGTGGATGACATGGCTTCACCTGCCTAGACTCTTACCCATTGCCCGGTGTAGGGTGATTTCCTCCACTTTCCAGGGGACCCGTCTTTTTTCTGGCAGGGCGAAGAGGACTCTTCAGGGGCTTCTTCTGTCCCCCTGGCCACGTTGAACACCTCCTCGGCCTGACCAGCCTTAGGCCATGTTGACCTAGTATGGCAGAAGGGTCTCTCCCTCGTGCATCTCCTCCGCAGGAGGCTGAGGGAATCTGTTCCCTCAGGGCAGTGCCAGGTCCCCTCCGGGGGAGGGGGGCTTGGTACTCACCCAGCAGTAATGAATGGTGAAGATTGACAAGGGAAGATATGAAAATACCTACCATAATTATCGATCTTCTCTTGTATCTTCACCATTTATTACTGATTCCCGCCCACCTTCCCCTCTTGGGCCTCAGCTCCTGGGCACTGCCTCCACCATGCTCACCCTCCTCCTCTTTGAGGCCAATTGGGGGCAAAGTCCCCCTGGTACCTCAGGGCCCTCTGTTTCCTTCTCTAAAAAGTCACAGAGTGCCCATTCTAGGAGGATGGCAAGTAGGGTCTTTTCCCTGGCCTCGAGGGAACTCCCTGGGATTCTCAGTGGGATGCACTGTGGTATCCTCCTTAATGGCTCAGATGCCCACCTGTGTTTCATCTTCTTGAAGTGGAGACTGTGTCAGTGCATCTCATGGGAGAACCCCTAGGGATTGTCCTCCCTCTTTTCTCTCTCGCTTCCCCTCTGCCTTAGAGGTCATTCTGGACAGTCTTTTCCTGTTTAGGGTTTTTCTCCCCTCCCCCAACCCTGACTGAGCCGTCAGGTGTTGAACTGTGGAGGACCATGTTCCAGAACTTTCATCCCAAATGTGGGTTTAGGGGTGAGAAGAGGGTGGGGCTGACTCCGCCATGTTTTATATTCTCCAGGACCATTTCAAATTCTCTTGCCTGGACCTCCGTCCAGTGGTCCTTGAAGTTGGCAGGATCCTTGCTCTAGTGTCCTCATACCTTTCAGGTTTTTGAGGCTAAAATAAGTCAGTGGTCTTCCAACTCAGCATGGCTGAAAGCCCCCCTTTCTTCCCCTCCGTATGCCATATCCTTTTCCTTTCTCTTTCTCTCTTTCTTTCTCCCTTTTCCTGTGCTGCCACCCAATGGTTGGGGCCTTATGATCTCTCAAGGTAAAAAATCCAATCCTTCTGTCCTCTGGTCGGCTTCTTCTTTTTTCAGTTTATATCCTTTCTCTATCCCTTGACTCTCTTGCCTCACCTTAGTTTTCTCTGTCCCCCTTTGTTTCATCCTCTGGCAGAACAGAACTGGGGTGGAGGAGGAGTCTGCGGCGCCTAACGGCCAACCCTCATGCGCCACGCAATGCGAGGGCCTCATGGGCATCGGCGTCGACTCCTCCCTCCAAGGAAAAAAAAAGCTCCCATGTGGGTACACGCCTCTGGCGTACACCCAGCAGTAATGAATGGTGAAGATGCAAGAGAAGATCAAGAATTACGGTAGGTATGTAGTTTTCATATCTTTCAGGAATCAATCTTCACCATTAAGTCACAGTGGTGAGTCTCAGACAGAGGTGCTAGGACCCTGCAGGAGCCAGAACTTTTCAGGAGAGCTGGTGTCAAGGCAAGTAGCACACATACGTGGCACCACAAGAGGGAGCTTCCAGCACAAGGCTTACTTCGGCACCAGCCCTTAACCACCTCAGTTCCTTTTTTCCCGCCATCAAGTGCGCATCAGTGACGACGTTGCTTGTCCTCCGGGAATCAGAACTTCACATGTATATTACAACGGCATTCCGTTCTCTCAATTTCATTGTTTAAAGCTAGAGCTTGTAATTTTTGTGTCAGTGTAGTGATTTTATAAAAATATTTCTGTCAGTTTCTCACAGCCCTACTGAGTCCACACCTCCAACTCCTGTCTCACTGGCCTTACCCCCCATTCAGTGTCACTGTGATGGCATAAGTCACTGTACTATTGCTGGTCACTTTGGTGCTGGCTGGGTCTTTAGTGACCTGTTGGCACCGCTGTCAGTGCTGGCTTTAGGGCTTTCAGGACCGTACCTGGTGCCGACTTCAGTGCCACCCTCGCTGGGGATCTCCCCGGTGCCAGATTTAGTTCCGCTAATGGCACCGCCTCTGACACTGGCCCCTCATCCCTTGGGGCTGGTGTCACTGTTGTTGCAAAGGCTGCGTTTTGGATTGGAGTACCTACAATCCACCCCCCTCTGTGACCCTCTCTTGGGAGGATGTGGATGGGGACAAGATTGACCCCAACCTTCTCATTTCTGAGGGCAGTGATGAGGACTCTTTCTTTAGTCTGGACCCTTCGGAATCAGGCTCTTCTTCTGTTCCACAATAGGATCTAATTTTCCAGGCCTTGCTCAAGAATATGCATTTTGCACTCGATTTTGACCCTCAGGCAGTAAACCAGGTAAACGTCTTTGTCTGCAGTGGTTAAATGTTTCTACCATGTTGGTCAGTTTAGTTCCTCTAATTCGACCTGCATTTGAGACTGTCAGATGTGGTTGGGAATGGACCTGCCTCTATCCCTTCTGTCTGCAAGCAGATAGGAAATACACTGCCCCAAAGGATAGGCCAATGTATCTTTCTCAACCTATAGCTGATGCCATTGTTATTCTCGCTGAGAATGACAAAGCCTTTCTTCCCCAAGAGGTCACTGCACACCCTGTTAACAAGGAGTCACATAAGATTAACAGTATGAGCAAGTGGACTTTTGCAGCAGCTACCCTTAGCTTGCGGATTGCTAGCAGGGGCATTTTAGCAAATATGAGTATACCCTTTGGAGCTTGCTTAAGTCTCTGGCAGAGTCCCTGCCATATACTGAAACCAAGCAAAATATTTTGCTGACTGCCATATGTGGAACTGAGTCTAATGGTCATTAGCTTAAAGCTGCTGTGGATACCTTTGATACTGCCTGCTGCTCTGATGTTTTAGGCAGCTGTAACAGAAGACATTCCTGGCTACGTACTGCTGGCTTTCCTCAGGATGCCCAACAACAGGTTACGAACGTTACCTTTGATGGTACTTACATGTTTGGACAGCAAGTAGAGAAGTCTCTTGAGGCATCTCAGAAAACTAGAATGACCCCTTAGACTTCCCGGCCAGCTTCTGCTGACCTTCCGAGGGGGAAGGGACTTTTTTTCCTTCAGAACCAGCACTACTTCCACAGGAAAGGCAAGGGAGCTCAATACAAGTTTAAGCCACACCAGCCTCTGAAGAAGTTATTGTCAAAGGCATAGATGCTGAAAGCACCCAGTGCCATGCTCTGAGGCAGACCTCTTGTTCCCAGCAGTAGGGGCGGGGGTGAGACTGACCCAGTTTACTGTCAGTGGTAGTCCATTCGACAGACAAGAGGTCCTCAGGATCATCCTTGCGGGGTACCCCCTGGATTTCACAGAAGTCTCTCCAGACTATTCACCCAGAAGGCAACTCATCTTATCAGCCCATCTGTCTGAGCTTATGATGCAGGAGACTGTAGGCCTTCTGAGCAGTAGGGCAGTGGAAGTAGTGCTAGCACCTGTAATAGGTTGATGACTGAGGCACTTGACTCTCTTGCACCAGTCCATGTATGACCCAGATCTTCTCACTTGAGGTCCCCATGGTTTGATGGGGAGCTCAAGGCATTGGAGATCAAAGGTTGGAGGTTGTAGCACTGCTGGCAGAGGACCATGATATAGGCGGACAAACTGGCGCTGCATACACACTATAGTGTGTACCGGGGCAATCAACCATAAGTAGGCAGTGTTCCTGTCTAGGGAGATTGCTGCCAGGAGAAACTGACCAGCTATGCTTTTTCGGACTGTGAACAGGCTTTTACATCCATCCTGTCTACAACAAAAAAAAACAGTTTCTGAGGCCTTGTGCAATGAGTTTGCTTGTTTTTTCTCAGACATGGTCCGCCATCAGGCAGGGAATTCTGCCAGTGAGCCCTCTTATGGCTGACAGTGGTCGCCTGGATTGTCGACGAGGCACTCCGCCTGGTTGGAGGGAGTTTAAACCAATGGAGGTGGCTGATGTCATTGAGGTGGCCTCAAAACAGAAGCACACATATTGTGAGCTGGACCGGGTGCTGACCTGTTTCTTAATGAGATGTGTCGACACTGTTGGCCCAGTGTTCGCCTTAATTGTGCGGTGTTCCTTATTAGAAAGGGTCTTCCCAGATACCTTGAAGGAGGCGCTGGTGAGACCCCTTCTGAAGAAGCCATCATTGGACCCTCACATAAAGGCAAATTATCGACCAGTCTCCAACCTACCATTTCTGGGAAAGGTTGTGGAGAAGATTGTGGCGCAACAGTTGGGAGAACACCTTGTGGCATTTGATATCTTTGAGCCGCTCCAGTCGGGTTTTTGTGCAGGACATTTTACAGAAACCACATTAGTGCGGGTGCACAATGATGTCCTCAGGGCGAGGGATCGAGGAGAGGAGACAATTCTCGTTCTACTCGATCTCTCCTCAGCTTTTGACACGGTATACCATCATGTGTTACTTGACCGCCTGAGGGACTTTTGTGGACTCACCAGCACTGTCATCTGCTGGTTTGAGTCCTTTTTGACAAACAGAAGACAAAGGGTGGTGATGGTGAATTTCTCCTCCTCCCCTTGCTTTCTGTCTTGTGGGGTACGTCAGGGTTCAGTCATGTCACCAATGTTGTTTGCCGTGTATATTCTACCACTGTGTGAGATCGTTAGGAAGTACAGTTTGGGGTTTCATTGTTATGCCGATGATACTCTGCTGTACATATCCTTTGCCCCTGGGACATCCAACGCGGTGGAAGTATTAAACAACTGTCCGGCCAGGATCAATGACTAGATGGCCTCTAGCTGGTTGCGACTGAACCCTGATAAGACAGAGGTACTGGTGGTGGAGTCGAACAGGAGGCGGGATAGGATGGCCTCTGGGGCAGATACTGGACTAGTTCTATGCTGTGTCCCATTGATGGTCTCTTCTAAGGTGTGTAATCTTGGCATGGTTCTAGACAGCGGTTTGACAGTGGGACATCAAGTGTCATCTGTTGTCAGCTTAGTTTCTTCCATCTGAGAAATATTTCCTGGATCAGACACCTGATTCCACCCCGGACCTCCCCACCTTGATGCATGCATTTGTTACATCTGGGCTTGACTGCTGTAATGCACTCTACCTTGGGGTCTCTGGAGGCACCCTCCGTCGACTGTAGCTGGTGCAGAACGCAGCTGCCAGTCTGTTGGCTGGACAGTCAAAATACTGTCACGTCACCCCGGTGCTGCGTGAATTGCACTGGCTGCTGGTTCGATGGAGGGTGCTCTTCAAGGTGGGTTTGCTCACCTTTAAGGCCCTACATGGACTGGCTCCTTGCTACCTGGTGGACCTTCTTACACCCGCTGCCTCAGTCCACTCCCTGCGATCCTCCTCGAGGGGCTTCCTGGTGATTCCCAGGATGAGGTTGAAAACTGCCGGCGACAGAGCTTTTAGTATCGCTGGCCCCGTCCTGTAGATCGCTTCTGCCATTTGTGAAGGTGGCCCCTTCTGTGGAGGCATTCAAAGCCCACCTTAAGTACTATCTGTTTAACCATGTTTTCTCAGATACTGGATGAGAACATCGATTATCAGTCCCTTCTTAAAGTAAATAGGGTTATTTATATGCAGAACATTGCCTATTTTGACATGTGATTATTTATTATATTGTGAGATGATATTTTTAAACTTTTGTATGGTGCCCAGAGCCTCTGGGATTGGGTGCTTGAAAAATAAAATTTGCCTTGCCTTGCCTGTTCAGATTCAAAACACGGAAACTTCTGATCCCACCATCCTAGTGCCAAAGGGGTCGAGGGGCATGCACCCCATTCTCAACCTCAGAAACCTGATCAAGAAAAATCTTAAATTATTTCTCTCTGGTCTCTGCTTCGCCTCTTGAAACCTCAGGATTAGTTAGCTTCTCTGGATATACTGGATGTATACCAGCACATACGGGTGCACCCCAGCAACTGCAGATACTTTAAATTCATTGTGCTGGGATAGCATTACCAATTCAGAGTCCTGCTGTTTGGGTGGTTCTAGGTGCCTTAAGTGTTTACAAAGTGCTTTGCATTACTCACAACACACATGAGAAAACTGGGACTCCAGGTTTACCCTTTCCTTGATGTTTGGCTGATAGCCAGTCAATCCAGGCAGGAAACAGAACAGGCACTGGCCACGGCCTCTCAGTTCCTTGCCTTCATGGGGGTTCTGCTGACTCTATGGAAGTCTCAGCTACAGCCCTCACAGTGGCTGCTGCTAATAGGAGCTCTTTTGAATACGACCAAGGCCTGGGCCTTCCCTCCAAAGGGCAGAATGTGGGAGATCCTACAGATGGTATGCTACATAATGGATTGCAAATCTGTTCAAGCTCGCTCCGTGTAATGCATGCTGGGTCTGATAGCTTCCTCAGTGGTCACGGTGCCCCTGGCACAGTTGCACATTTGAACGACTCGATGGATGCTCAGTGCACAGTAATCAGAAACACCACATCCTCAGACCTACCCCATTCAGGTGACCAAGCCCCTGGTTTGGTCACTCTCATGGTGGTCACTGGAGGACAGTCTCCTCCAGGGCTTTCCCTTCTCCCAACCAGAGCCTCAGGAGACTCTCACCATGGATGCCCCGTGTTGGGGTGGGGGGCCGACAGTCGGGGCCTGCAAACACAAGGTAAGGTGTCTGGGACCTGTCAGAGACTTACTTTCACATCAGTGTGTTGGAGATGTTAGCTGTTTTGTATGTCCTGCAGGCCCTTGTGGATCTTGTGAGCCACAAAACAGTCCTCCTGTAGCCGGCCTGGTGGCGTGGAGGGCTAAGGCACTGGACACCTTACCTCACGTCACACCGGCGACCCAGGTTCAGGAACAGCCTCTGCAGGTCATCAGGGAGGAGAGTGACAGCAGGATTGAGCAGCCGTGGGTCAGCTCGCCTCTCTCAGGGTCGTCGTCACCCCCGTGGTTCTGCTGTCACGGTGGAGGTCCAGGTGACTAGTGTAGGCAGGAGGGTGTCTCGAGTCATGCATGTACATCCTCCACATGCGCACGCCTGGTCGAGAATGGGGACGGTGAAAAACGGGAGAGAAAAAAATGCAAAAAGTGTGTATGTGTGTGTGTATATGTGTGTGTGTATATATATATATACACAGTATATATATATATATATATATATATATATATATATTTATAAAATGGAGGAATCATCCAAATCCAGTCTTCTGATTGTATAAAACACATCACATGACCGTGCGTATATCGCAGCGCGACCACACACCTGCACTTTTACTTCCTCCAAAACAATTTTACCATTTTATAAGATAGATAACCCACTCTTAGGTGTGGTGTCGCGCTCTGATATACGCACGCCTTGAGTGATTGACGCACTCGGCCTGTGTGTCCTTCTCCAGGCAGACAAGTTTGTGATGTATTACAACAAATAAGGAGGAGCACACTCTTATCCTCTCTACAGGGAGGTGATGAAAACATGGGAATGGTTCTTGTAGAAAGAGCCCTGTTCCAAGCCATTTATCTGCCAGGAATCCAGAACACTCTGGCAGACAAGCTCAGCCAAACAGAGGCCAATCGTAATGAGTGGTCACTAGCTCCATAAGTCGCAAGATCATTGTTTGATGAGTGGGGCACCACAGATGTGGACCTTTTTTCGGCCCCACTCAACACCAAACTGCCTCAGTTGTGCATGAGAAATCCAGAACATGGCTTTTTCTGTCAGGATGCATTCAAACTGCAATGGAAGAATCTTTTTCTGTATGCATTCTCTTCGATCCCCCAGTGCAGATAGTATTGCTCAAACTGGAGGTACATTGGGGCAAGATGATTCTGATCTCCCCTGCTGGTCTTGGTAGATACGGTTTCCTTTGTTGAACAGACTGTCAGACAGCAAACTGAGGATCCTTCCCCTCAGGACAGATATAGAATATAAAACTATAGAATTTGCCAGCAGATAAAGACTGCTTGGCCCACCTTGTCTGCCTATTTTTCCCTGCCTGTAGTATCACAGCAGATCCTACTTGATCTCTGGCCCATTCACCCCCTCCCCCAAGATTCTGTTATGCTTATCCCATGCATTCTTGAAGCCCACCACTGTTTTCACCCCACCACCTTTGTTGGAAGACTGTTCCAGGAATCCACCACTCTTTCTGTGAAGAAATGCATTCTTACACCTCTCCTGAATCTACAGCCTGCCAGCTTCTTATCATGCTCCCTTGTCCTTGAGCTCCTTTTTTTCTGAAAAATACTTCCCTCCTGGACCTTATTTACTCCCATGAGGTATTTAAAGGTGTCTTATCATATCCTCCCCTCCTCTCTTTCATGATGTACATATTTAGGCCCTTAAGTCTTCTCTTAGGGCTTCTGATGCAGACCCTGCACCATTTTAGTTGCCCTCCTCTGGATTACCTCCACTCTATGTCCTTCTGGAGGTGTGGTCTCCAGAACTGGACACAGTACCCTAGGTAGTGTCTTACTAGCGACTTGTACAGAGGCAATACCACCTCCCTCTTTCTGTTAGTGATACCCCTCCCTATGCACCCCAGCGTTCCACTAGCCCTCCTAACTGTCTTGTCACACTGCCAAGCCACCTTTAGGTCATCTGATGTGATCATCTCCCAGGTCTCTTTCCTGCTTGGTGGTCGTCAGTACCACTCCTCCCATATTTTTCTGTGCCCCAAGTGTATTACGTTGCACTTTTTTGGGGTTGAAAACAGCCACCATACCCTTGACCACTCCTCCAGTTTTCCCAGTTCTCTGCTTATCTTTTCCAACCCCCCCCCAACACATAGTGCCAACACTATTGCAGATTTTGGCATCCTTCATAAAAAGGCAGACCTTCGCTTCCAGCACCCCTGCATTGTTACTTACAAACAATTGGTATGTTTAAAACTAGGCTCCGGGACTATCTCACTACCAGCAGCTCCTGTGACTGCCCAGCTTAACCTTGTTTCTCCACTTCCCTTCCTGCTCTAGTGGTCCCCCCTCTCCCCTCCTCACTGGATTCTACCCTCACATCTTGGTATACCCAGTGCTGCACTTTTCACCCTCTCCCCACCCTTCCTACATTCCTTCTCCCTGTGACTGGCACTTCTTATCTGTTGTCTATTTTCTCTGACAAATGCCGCTGGCTGCCTTGTTACAATGCTACCCTTGAATTGTATTAATCTGTACTCTGTTTGCAATGTCTACATTGTTGTAATGTCTGTCTTGATGGTCCCCATAATTTGTATTTCTCTGACGTGGAACCTTTGTAAAAGAGCCAAGGCTCAAAGGTATTTGTAATCCTAGACTTGATAAATAAATACAAAAAAAGAAAAAGAAGGACCGGTCCCAGCACTGATCCCTGAGGCACCCTGCTGGTCACCCTCCCTTCTAAGTGAACTCGGTTTACCACCATCCTCTGTTGCCTATCTCCCAACCAATTTCTTACCCTGTTTACCACCTTTGGACTCACTCCTAAGTTACCCAGATTGCTTACTAGTCTCCTTTGTGGAGTACTGCAGCCCTGATTGAGAAAGAGTCAGGAGATAGTCCAGTACCCTCTGCACTGGACAAGTGAAGGGATGGCCTGCCATAGTAAACTGCTTCAACTTCAGGGAGTAGGTGTATCTGGTAGAAAGTTTCCAGGCAGCAAGCAGAACAGCTAAGACTTCATCTCGGACTTCAGACCAACAGACCTCATCTGGGACCTCAAACCAACAGACCTCTATGACCTCAGAAGCTATGCATGTAGCTGCAGAGACTGCAGGTCTGGATGCAGCAGCATGCCATTGTGCTGGGACTGAAGGGGCAGTAGAAATGGAGCTTCCACAGCCAGTTCCCACAGCACTAGCAAACAGATCTGTTTGAGACACAGTAGTGCTACCAGGGTCATTCTGGCTGGTTCCTGCCAGGACCCTTTGAATTAGAGAGAGCAGTAAAAGTGTAGAGGAGTCTCTCTTTCCAACAGAGGGACATTGCGTTTTGCTTAAAAATTGGCACTCACTGGAATAAATGAGCAGAAAGCATCAGTTTTATGCTGTGTGGGGATGCAAAAAGTTTCAACTCTGGCTCTCTCCACTTGTGTAACAGCTGTATGGCTATGACTTGACTCAGCTCCCATTCACGTGGCTGGATCATAGAGCTGCTGAGGCTTTCCTCAAGGACATTTACTGTATCAGCGACGTAGACCTGCTTGTTCAGGTAATACACCACAGTCTGATTGTCTGAATGGTTTAGAAGAGGCCTGCCCCTTATGGCTGGCTCATTGGTAGCTCAAGTTTGGGAAAATGCTTAGATTGTCAGAAGGCTGGCCAAGGGAGAAAGGGTCAAGCGTCCCAAAGAACGCTTTTTTTTATCTGGGAGGGAGCGTGGTGAGACTCGCTGCCACATCTCTTCCCCCCCCGGTGTGACCACTTACTTTGTGTTTGAGACTTACTGGCTCAGGGTCACCTGGTCCATCCCAACCTGCACTCCTTTCACCTTCAGGCCTGGTTCCTGAAGAGATAGAAGTGAACAGGTACATGGTATCTCAGAGGGTTTCTGAAATACTTTTGCTGCCTGTAAACCTTCCACTAGGAAGACATACACAGCCTGATGGAAAAGGTTTTCCATCTGGTGCTCCATAACCTGCATGGACCCCTTTGGGCGCCCACCTGACAAGGTTTTGGAGCACCTGATGGACCTTTCTGATGCTGGCCTACAGTATTCCACAGGTAGGATGCACATGTGTGCTATTTCTGCATACCATGATCTTATCTGTGTCAGTCTTCACCATTCATCATATTTGGGTGTATAGCTGGAGGTCATGACTCCGCAGGAGCTCTTTTTTTTTTTTTTGTAGGTGGAGCCGACGTGCTCTCAGCACCGCCCTCGAGCCGGCGTACTACCAGTGGCACTTTTCTGAGGTTGGCCGTTTGGTGCCGTTGACCGCCTGCCTGCCAGTTCTTCATCTCCCGCCATTGAGGTCACCTCGTGGGACGCTTTCTCCTAGGAAATCAAGACCTACCTGCTTCACAGTTCGTTTTTCGACTCCAAACAATTTTCGGCACTAAGTCCGTCGGATCCTCCTGCCGGTTCTGATAGCCACTCGACGGCGCTGGTAATATCTTTCCATATTTACTTTATTACAGCGACGTCGAGTCTTGTTTTTATATTATTTTCATAGGTCATGTCTAGGTCAGAGGGCAAGAAAACTTCAAAGATGGGTAGGTCCCCCATGCGACGGTGCTCATGCGGCCGAAAACTTTCTGTCACCAACCAGCACAACTGTTGTCTTTCGTGTCTTGACCCACTTCACGACATGGATTCGTGCGATGCCTGCTTCTCCATGGACCGCCGGGTCAACGAATAATGCATGTGGAAAGTGGGGCGAGCTCCACCAACTTTCGGGGGTTGGGTGCGCACTCATCGGGCCAAGCCACGCTCTCTTGGCCTTTCCTACGGGTTCCCTCCTGGTTCTGTACGGACTAAGGAGGAGGGAGCCCGGCTTCTAATTAGCCTAGCCTTAGCAGGCTCCTCCCATAGTGCGGAGGCCCAGTCGATTCCCTTGAAGTCGGGGAGCACCACCATGGCGTCGCCGGCCAGAGCAAAGGCTCCCCGATGTGGACCAGCAGTTCGCCAAGGCCAGTCGGCACTTTTGGGGCCTCGGCGCCATAGGCCCTGGCAGAGTCGTCGTCAGTCCATCGCTCGGCAACGTGGCTGCTGTTGGCGCCATTCGTGGCACTGAGAGTGCTAGCAGCGCCGTGGGAGGCTCTACGGTGCTGTCCCTTTCCTTGGCGCCATTTGTGGTGCCGAGGTTAAGTATGGTGCCGTGTCCAGCTCTGGAGTCGTTCGCGACACTGGACATGGTCACGACGTCATTGGGGGTTCAGAGAGCTCTGTTGGAGCTATTGTCTGCGCCATTTGTGGCACCGTGGGGGTTTTTGACTTCAGTGCCATCCACGGTGCCGAAAGTGCCATCATTGGCACCGTCTCTGGCCTCAGCGCAGCTTGCGGCTCTGTGGCAGGTTCCGATTCCGAGGCTGCTGTTGGGGCTGGAGCCGTGTCCTCTTCAGCCGCCATTCGCAGTGCTGCAGAGGTTACTGGCACCAGCTCGGGTGTGGTCTCCGTTTCTGGCACGCTTTTTGGTAGGGATGGCGAGAGGCGCTCACCTACGGTTTAGCACAGGGCCTCTGCCTCCACCTCTTCGGAGGCAGAGTCGGACTCTGAGTCAGACGAGCAGTCTGGCTCCATGGAGCTAGCTGCTAGTGTGGGTAGCCTTGTATTGTCTTCAACAGACCGGAGTCAGACCCCCTCTGAGGAAGAGTTGGTGACTACCGATACTGGAGTCAGGGGTGCTGACCAGCGGGCAGTGGTGCATGCCACCATTGCACTGCAGCCTGGCCTCGGAGGGTTCACTGACCCCTCAGCGGTGGTAACCCCTCATGTGGCATGCCTGGATCACCCAACTTTGGGGCCGATCAGAGCACCTACGGGAGGGAAGGGTACTGTGCCTTGGTTAGCTCCTTCAGGTGCTGACCAGGCTGTCAGTTACCTAGGCTGGCCATCTCAAGGAGGAGGGCGCACTCTGATTCCGAGGGGTCAGGGGCATGGGGTCTGTCGTGGCCTTTTCGGGACCCACCGGGCTGGAAGAAGCACAGTGTGGATCTCGGCTCTTCCTCTTCGCTTTCTTAGAGAGGCCCATTCTTTTGAGTAGGGACAGTTTTCTGGACCTGTCTCATTTTGACCTTCACAGGAGGGATTTTCCAGAGCAGCCAAGGCAGTTCAAATGGTTGTTCAGCTGTCAGCTGTGGGGTCTTCTGGGGCACCTTCATCTTTTGGCACTCCTGGTCTGCTCCCTAGCCCAGGCGGAGGTCAGACGACTTCTCTTCTCAGCTCTGTCCCCATCCCTCTGCCACATTCTCCTGCACTCCCAGACATCCTTTGTCCTAGCGGGCCTCTCTCCTGGGAGCAGTTCAGAGCTGTGGCTGCTCGCTTCCCTGCTTACGTCAGGGCAATGGACAGACAGGTTTTTCAACCTCCCCCCGAGCAGCCACCCTCTGAGCAGTTGAGGTCCTCTAACTCTTCATCCCCCTTTTCTGAGGGAGAGGAGCCTTCTGTCCACATCTCTCCGGCTGCTGATCTCGTGGAGTATCAGCGATTCCTCATGAGGATGTTGGAAGACCTGCAACTCTCTCCTGCCACTCAGAGCAATCGGTGCGCACCTTTTTGGGCGATTTCAGTGAGGACACCCTTGTGGTGCCCTTCTGGCCTGCTCCCTTTAGGGAGGTGTCATTGCGTTCCTGGCAGAGACCTTTTTCCTGAGTTCTTGCCCTCAGGGATCTCTGCCAGTGGTAATGCACCCTTCCCCGGAGTCTCCAGGTTGCATGCATCATCCTCAGTCAGGATTGATGCAACTGGACACTCCCGATGGGCTTTGCGCCCTTCACTGTGACCAGCCCCCAGATCAAGACTCCTTGGATTTTGACTTCTGGGGTAGGAGGACTTTCTACTCGGCACGGTTGCTGCTTTTTATTTCCGCACATCAGGCCCACTATGCAGCCTATGACAGGTTCTAGTGGTCCAGGCTAGGTCAGCTCCTATCCTCATTGCCTGACATGGAGCAAACCAGACAAGCCATTGCACTCTCTGCACGTAGCCTGGAGCTAGCAAAGGCATTGTATGACGCCAGTGAGGTAGCTACCAGGGTCGTAGGGACAGCGATCTGCACTAGGCGGACTGCATGGCTGCGTCTTTCCCGGTTCTCACCCTTGGCCCGGCGTAGGGTGGTTAACTCCATGCACCAGAGAACCTATCTCTTTTCCCCAGGGTGAGGCGGTGTCTGTCGGGCAACTTCCTTCCCCTCGGGGTCCCATTCACTCTCCCGCCTGGGATCGCATCACTAGTCGATGAATGGTGAAGATTGACACAGATAAGATATGAAAATTACGTACTCACCGTACCAGATCTTTCTGTGTATCTTCACCATTCATCACAATCCCACCCGCCTTCCCCCTGAGGCCTCAGTCTCTGGATCCCCCCCTCTCTGTGCCTTTCCTTGCCCCCCCTTTCTCTGTTGGGGGGTGTAATCTAGGGCACGTGGTGGGATGGTATTTCTAGGTTGGGATGTGGCGGTACTCCCTCTCTAGTGCTCTGGCTCCACCCCTGTGGGGTGGGAGTGGCCGGTTGCCCTTCATCCTCTCCTCCTCCTTCCTTTCCCTTTTCTGTCCCGTCAATCCTCAGTTTTCTTGTCTGCTGGACATGTTTTAAAAAGGAGATCTCTCTCTACTTAAAATTTTGTTTTTCCCTTGGAGAGGGGGGAGAATCTCTGTACCCTGTCCTCTTTAGAATATCTGTTTTCTGCCGTAAAGGAGTTTTCTTTTGTCAGTGATTCTGTGCCTTGAATTCTGGTGATTAAGCCTCTTGGCCACTCCTTGCAGTTCCTATACAATCTAGAGACAGGGCAGAATCCAGCATATGACTGGTGTTTCCCCTCCCCCCTAATGTTAAGTTTTATGTTCTAAAAATCCTTATCCCTCCCTAACTCCCTCCTTCTCTGTTTCCAGAGATTGGGGCCTCTTCCCAATCTCCTTAGCATCTCGATTTTTCTTCTTTCTCTGTCCTCTCAGTCATTTATTTCTTCTTTTGGTTTTACATCTTTTCCTTTCTCTGTCCCTTGGTCTTCCTTGTCCCACTCTCCCAACCCCTTTTTCCTCACCTGTCCGACTCCAGAACTGGCAGGCAAGGCGAGTCAGTGTACCTAACGCCAACCCACGAGTGCCTACGTGATGCGTCGGCCTCAAGGGCAGCGCCGAGCACATCGCTCCACCTACAAAAAAAAGCTCCCGTGGGGTCATGACCTCCGGCCATACACCCAAATGTGATGAATGGTGAAGATACACAGAAAGATCATAATTACGGTAGGTACCTAATTTTAATTTCCTGACCGTCAGTACTGTCTGCCTGGCACAGCTGTGACACTTCAAGAAGTTCCTTAAAGGCATTTTACACACAATAGCTCCGATCAGGATGCTGGTGGCTGCTTGGGATATCAACCATATTCTGGATATGCTCACCTGCAAGCAGTTTAAACCCCTTGCGAATTTTGAGCTAATGTTTTTAACTTGGAAAGCAGCTTTTCTAGTGGCCATAACTTTTGCTTGCAGAGTGTCCGAAATGGCAAGGCAAGGCAAATTTTATTTAAGAGACGCCCATCCCGGAGGCTCTGGGTGCCGAACATTTAAAAGCAAATAAATACTATGCATTCTAAATAAAACATAACATTATCACAGATATAGCACTATATATATATATATATATATATATGTATATATATATATATATATATATATATATATATATATATACACACACAGTAGTTTAGGTAAAGAAACCAAACCCTGAAAAGCCAGTACTAGCCTGACACAGTGTCTGAAACAACAAGGACTATAATGCTCAATCCGGGAAGGCTTGGTTATATAAGAAGGCCTTGAGGCGGGCCTTAAAAACCTCCACAGAAAGGGCCTCCCTCACAGCTGGAGTAAGCGAGTTCCACAGGACAGGAGCGGCGACACTAAATGCTCTGTCACCAGCTGTTTTTAACCTCGTCCTGGGAATCGCAAGGAGGCCCCTAAAGGAGGAACGGAGGGGGTGGGTCGGGACAGTAGGAATGAGAAGGTCCTTCACATAACCAGGGCCCAGGCCATGTAGGGCCTTAAAGGTGAATAAACCCACCTTAAAGAGGACCCTCCACCTAACTGGCAGCCAGTGCAGTTGACGCAGGACCGGAATGATATGACAGTATTTAGAAATCCATGCCTTGATCACAGATCATCAGTATACTGTTTTCCACAAGGACAAGGTAGTTCTCCACTCACCCTAAGTTCCTTCCTAAAATGGTGTCAGAGCTCTGTCTGAATCAGTCATTTGTGCTGCCTACCTACTTTGCCAGCATCCAGAGTGAAGATCACACTCTCCATTCTCTGCTGTTCAGAGAGTTCTGACTTTACCTGGACAGAGCTAAGGACTTCAGGCAATCCAAACAGCTCTTGCCTCCTTCAATCCCAATCGAAAGGGAGAACCTGTTACGATCTTGTGTATTTCTGCCTGGATTATAGGCTGTCTACACCACGGCTCTGCCATGGCTCAGGTGAAGCTGGAAAGTCAGGTATGTGCCCAGTCCACTAAAGCAGTTGCCACATCCCTGGCAGAGATTCGTTCTGTGTCTGTCGGTAATATCTGCAGAGCTACAGCTTGGAGCACAGTGCACACTTTTGTTAAGCACTGTGGCCTGGATGTCCATGCCTGGCAGCATGCCACCCTTTGCAGGACTGTCCTGAGTGAGCTTCTGTCCTGAGTGAGCCTCCTAATGCCCTAGTCTGGGGGATTTTGTTTGAGCTTGGTACTCTGACCCACTAGCGTGAATCAGTGGTGAAGCTTGATTCCTGGAAGATATAACAATTACGTACCCGCCGTAATTCTCAATCTTCTAGGAGTATCCTTACCATTGATTCACACACCCATCCCCCATTCCCCTGGGCTCCCTTCAGTAGGTTTTATTGGTCTTCACCCCTTGTTCTTGGTTTGGCCTGTGAAGGCACTGTATTACTTGTTTGCTGACCCTTCTTACACGGGTCACCAGGGTTATCTTGTGCCCTTAGGTTAAGTTCATAAGTACTTGTTAGCTTATGCTGCACCTCCTCAGTAAAACAGGTGTCGTGGTAAACCTTGTGCCATGAGCACCCTCTTACGGCACTGTGCATGTGCACAGCTTACCTCAGTGCCAGTCCCTCTGAAAGGTTTTGGCTCCCTCAGAGTTCTAGTGCCTCTGGCTGAGACCCACTAGTGTGATTCATTAGTGAAGAGACTCCTAGAAGATCAAGAATTATGGTGGGTACGTAATTTTCATTTATTGGTGAGTAACTCTGTCTTTCATCTTATGCAGCAATGCTACAAGCTTCACATTTCCTAGATCATTTCCAGCCAGATGCACCACAAGGATATAAGGAGCCGAGATTTCTGGATCTCCCTTGCAACATGGGCCTTAACCCCAGTGCACGCCTCTACAGCTCAGCCATAAACCCTCTGCTTTTGTATTGGCAAAATTCCACTGAGGCCTGTGCAGACTTGATTTTTCCTATTCTGCTGCCTAATATATAGGAGTGTCTGCAAACCCAGATTCACTATGAGTTTGCCTGCTGCCCTACTTAAGAAAAAAAAATGAAAACAATTAAAGCAGGTGTAATGCATGCAGTTTTCAAGTCCCCCTCCCACATGCCTCGGCTCACCACTCCTGCTGTTGCCCCTAATAGTTGAAACAGACTGGTGCAGTTCCAGTTGCAAAACTCTTGGCAAGCTTTGGTAGCAGAACAAATTGCCAAAGAGGGTAAATCTACAACACTTAATAAATTTCAAGGAGCAGTAGCGGATTTGTTACTGTTTCCTGAGTAGAACCACAGTAACACTGCTTTCACCACAGAGCTGGCACCTCAAGAGAAGCAGCATTCATCTGATTTTAAAGTCCTTGCTTTCCCCCCAAATATATTTTACTCACCTAGTTTCAGAAAGGGTGAATGCATTACTTATGCCGTCCTAAATTATCTGGATCACTGAGCAGAACAGTCCAAAATGAGATTTTCAGTAACAGAATACTGTTTAAAGGGCTGTAACTGTTGGTACATTTGCAAAGCATTATGTATTTCATTCGTGCATGTGAAGAGTGGGGGACATGATGGATCTAGAGCCTCCTCTGACCTTAAATTACTGTGCTACTTAGTTAAAACATTTCTCTTAATTACTTGACAAAAGCGTCATCTGATTCTGAATAGATGCCAGATTTTATGGAATTGTGAGATAAAGGTGTTGTAAAGAGTATGGTTTCTGCAGTCTGTGGTCTTACAGCTGCAGCAAATGAAAATGAATAATCCTGTCTAATAGTAAAATATAAACATCATGCAAGACAGATAATTCAGTGCAGCAGTATTGTTCATTGCAGCTTTAAGACAAAGTGAAGCAAAACAAAAACAACAAAAAAAAGAACAGCCCTGTTGGTCACCCAATAATTTTATTTATTTATTTTTATTTTAACATTTGGTGCCCAGGAAAGGCACATTGAGCCAAGGCTTGTTACCAGGTGCGACCCGGGGGACAGGGAGCATGGGAACAAGGAATACAAATACAGCGGTACACAATAGAAAACATAATAAAACATACATGATTGGTAGAACAGCACACAAGTTAGGCAATTATCTAGAGCAAATTTAGGTACTACAAGGTGTAAAAATTCAAGTGCTATGCATTGTTGTGGGAGCAACTACAGAAGGGCAGGAAGAGCAGCAGCGATTTAACAGAGGAGTGTGAGGGAGAGTTGCGTAGGAGAGGAGATTGAGAGTTCCCTAGAGAGGGGAGATGATAGGTGAAGGCAGATTTTCCCGTGTGTTGGAAGATGGAGATGGGAGTGAGAAGGAGTGGGAATCCTAGAACGTAGGGAGTAAGTCAGGAATGGGTCAGGAGAGAGGAGGGTGGCGATGTAAGAGGGCAGCAGGTTCAACCAGAATTTGGAGATGAAGGATAGAAAGTGGATGAGATGCCTATGAGAGAGAGAGAGAAGGGAGGTCCAGGCGGGAGAGTAGAGAATAGCGGTGAGTCCTGAAGGGAGATGTGGAAGGGAGAACTCCCTGTCATGGTAATGGACCATCTTTTCTCATTTACTGAAACTTCCGTTGCAACAGTTCTCTCATTTCTCCTTTTATTCTATCTCTGTAATCTTCCTGGATTTATTCTCCACCACTCATTCACACTAATGGGACTACACCGGAGGCGCTAGGACCCAGTGGGAGCCAAAATTCTTCAGGAGAGCCTGCACCTAGGTAGGGCCATGAGGAAGTAGCACCGCAAGTTCGGCTCATGCCGTATAGGCTACCTGGCGTCGACCCTCCAACCGCCTCAGTTCCTTTTTTTCCTGCCGTCGAGTGCATTTCACCGTGAATGTCACTCACCCACCAGGAGTCAAAACTTCACGTCTAAACGACAGCAGCTACAGTCTATCAGTTTTGATTAGTTTTATTAGTTCTATCCATTTAAAATAAACAAGTAATTGTTAGATTTTTCATCAGAAGAAGTCTTCAGCCCTCCTTTGTGGAGTCGACCACGAAACCGGGCAGGTAGCGGTAGGAGACTTACATAAGCTGTTCTGTCAGCGAGGCTGAGTCTGGTCTTACCTCAATGCCTCTACCGGGGTCTGACTACAGGCAGTCCAGCTCGGGGAGGGGCGGTCCTCCTAAAGCACAAAAGAAGTGGTCCCATTTTCGATCCTCGGTGAGGACTCTGCACTGCTCAGCCTCGGGTTCTTCTTCGGCCTCTCGGTCGAAAAAGAAACTGCACCGCTTAAAGTCACCTTCTGGTACGTCTGCACGTCGATCGTCGGTTACCAGCGCCAGGGGCTAGATTCTGTCCCTTCTGGGGTCCCCTCCGGCTTCTGTTTCTGGTGACAGGCATCCTCGACTCATGAGTCCCTCCCCGCCCACTGGGGGGGGGGGACCTCCAGTGAGCAGTTTCACCACTGGGCTGCTCTTAGGGAGCAGTGGGTTCAGCGGTTGTCCCATCTGCCTGAGCCAGAAAGTCCATTGCTGGTGCCTTCGGGCCTTTCAGTTTCGGACTTGCGGGCAGGGCAGTTGGGGCTTCCTATTTGCTTGGTGCCTTCTTTGGTGCTGTTGATGCCGTGCTCTGGTATTTATCCCTCTCATATGGCTGCAGCGCAGGGGTCTACACCGGTGCCTTTATCTCCTGCTGAATTTCTTCACCTTTCTATAGTGAGGTGAGGGTTGAGGACCTCTGGCTCAGAGGCGCCGGCTCCTCTGGCACTGATGCCGTACTCAGGGCCATGTCCTCTGCCGGTGCCACAGGCATTTTCGGCATCACATCCTGTTGCCTTGGGCTTCCTGCAGTGCCGCATGCGGCACAGGGATTTTCGACTCCGATTTGCATTGCTCCTCCTCCTCCTCCTTCTTTTCCTATCTATTCAATCCCTTCAGGACTAGTAGGAGATGATGTTGATCCTGATCTTCGATTGGAGGACGACTTTGACAACGATTCCTCCCTAGGGGTAGTGAATAAGCCTACTCTTACCGCAGAGCCTCTGGTCGAGGACCTTTCTAAGTCTCTGCTTAGAAACGTTAATACCACTCTCTCTCTCCAAACTTCGGAAATTGATCCTGGGAAGTAGTAGCGTTTGCAGTACCTGCATGTTCCTGACATTCCTGTGGAATTGACTCCCCCCATGCGACCCTCTTTTGAGACTGTCATAAATGGTGTGGGATAATCTGGCACTTATTCCTTCTGTGGCTAAGTCCATAGATAGGAAATATGCCCCTCTCAAGGATCGACCCATTCTGTCCTCGCAAGCCTTTGCTGATGCCATAGTTGTCCTGGCAGAGAATGGCAAAGCCGTTCTTCCACAAGAATCTATGACACGTCCAATAAACAGAATCTCACAAAATTGACACTTTGGGGAAGCGAATCTTTGCTGCTTCCACCCTGGGCATGTGTATTGCTAGCTACCAGGGCTACTTCTCTCAGTATGAGTATACACTCTGACATTCACTTAAGGCCACAGTAGAAGCTCTCCCAGATTCAGAGGTTAACACAGAGCTCTTCAAACCATTACTAAAGGCATTGAATCCAATAATCAGCAGCTTAAAGCTGCCATGGATGCCTTTGACACTGCTTCCAGAGCAGCGGCGGCCGGTATATGCACCTGTCTCCGCTCTTGGCTGCGCACCTTGATGTTCACAAATGATGCCCACAGGGGGTTATGGCTTTGCCTTTTGACGGTATGTACCTGTTTGGTCCTCAGGTCGAGCAGGCGCTAGAGGCCACACAGAAGACTAGAACAGCCATCAAAACGTCCAGACCGCCATTCGCAGCCCCTCAAAGGGTCGGGAACCGGCGTCAGTTTCATAAACATCAGTCCTTTCGTGGTAAAGGCAGGGGGATTTAACAGAAACAAAACCCTTTAGCCACAAAAGAAAACACAGCAGAAGGCACATGTCTCCAAAGCGCCTAGTGCCATCCTGTGAGATCCCGTCCCCAGTCCCACCTCAGCTGCCCGAGGGGGACTCTTCCTGAGCAGTAGGAGGGCCTTCTGACTCAGTTTTACAGTCAGTGGAAGTCGGTCACTTCAGACAAGTGGGTGCTCAGAATAATCCATGAGGGGTACTCTTTAAATCTTTCAGAAACCCCTCTGGATCACCCCCCACAAAACGACAACCCAAGCTGTCTGTCTGTCAGTCAGACCTTCTTGCTTCCGAGATTCAAGGCCTTCTAAACAACAGGGCAGTAGAGGTAGTCCTGCTGGATCAGCAGAACACAGGTTTCTACTCCCATTACTTCCTAGTTCCAAAGAAAACAGGCGGCATGCGCCCTATTCTCGATCTCAGGAAGTTAAACTAATTCCTGTACGAGGAAAAGTCTAAGATGATATCACTTGGTACACTTTTACCTCTGATTCATCAAAACGATTGGCTAGTCTCCCCGGACATGCAGGACGCCTAGCAGCATGTTCTCATACACCCAAACAACCACAGATACCTCAGATTTGTGGCGTTGGGTCAACACTACCAGTTCAGAGTCCTGCCCTTTGGGCTATCCTTGGCACCTTGAGATTTTACAAGGTGCTGTGTAATTCTTACAGTTCATCTGAGGAAGCTTGGAATTCAGGTGTTCCCATATCTGGACGATTGGCTTCTAGCAAGTCCCTCCAGACAAGAGAATCAGAAAGCCGTGGCTGCAGCTTCCAAATTCCTCATGTCCATGGGAGTCCTGCTAAACTTGGAAAAGTCACAGCTGCAGCCCTCCCAATGGCTTCTTTTCCTAGGAGCCCTTCTAGATACCCCCAGTGCAAGAGCCTTTCTTCCAGAGAACAGAAGGAGCAACATCCTCCAGATGGCCCACTTCATCAGAGAGAACGACTCGGTCTGAGCTCTCTCGATGCATCAGATGCTGGGTCTCATGGCATCCTCAGTGTTCACTGTGCCTCTGGCTCACCTCACATGAGGACTGCTCAGTGGATGCTCAGCACTCAGTGGTCACCAACCACTCACCCACAGTCCTTTCACATTAAGATGACGGAACCTCTAAAACAGTCACTCACCTGGTGGACTCAGGAGGACAACCTTCGGAATGGTTATCCCTTCACCCCTTTAGATCCCCAGATCTCCATCGCCACGGATGCGTCCCTACTGGGAAGGGGAGCTTACTGTCAGGATCTCCACACCCAGGGTCGCTGGAGTCAGGACAAGTCTCAGCTTCACATAGATGTTCTAGAAATGAGAGTCGTCCTGTACACAGTCCGAACCTTGAAGGACATACTCTGTCACAAGAGCATTGTCCTTCAAACTGACAACAAAGCAGTGATGTACTACATCCACAAGCAGGGCAGAGCACACCCTTACCTCTTATGCTGGTAAGCGATGAGAGTGTGGAAATGGTGCCTGGAGCACAAAGCCCTGATCCAGGCGGTCTACCTGCCTGGAGTACAGAACGATCTGTCGGATTGTCTCAGCAGAATGGAGACAGATCTTCACAAGTGGTCTCTTGGTGGAAACGTTGTGCAGTCACTGTCGAAGAGTGGGGAACTCCAGACCTGGACCTTTTTGCATCGCCACTCAATGCAAAATTGCCTCTCTTCTGCTCCAGAAATCCAGGGCCTGGCATTTTTTGTCAGGATGCATTCAGACTGTGGTGGACAAGACGCTTTCTGTATGCATTTCCTCCTCTTCCCCTAGTTCAGAGGGTACTGCTCAAACTGGAGACACAGGGGAGCAGAATGATCCTCATCGCCCCATTCTGGCCTTGTCATATCTGGTTTCCATTGATCAACAGATTGTCGGAAACTTCTCCGGGACAGCTTCCACTTCATATTAAACTGTTGACCCAGGGCCCTGTGGTCCATCCCAACCTGAAGTCCCTTCACCTCCATGCCTGGCTCCTGAAGAGATAAGAGGTGAACAGGTTTAACGTTTCACATAGGGTCTCAGATATTCTGTTAGCTGCATGCAAGCCTGCTACTCGAAAACTTAACACAGCTAAATGGAAGCGGTTCTCCATCTGGTGTGCAAATTCCTCCTGAAATCCTTTTTCCAACCCACCAAACAGGGTCCTAGAATATCTTCTGGATCTCTCTAACACAGGCCTACAATACTCAACGGTAAAGGTTCACCTTTGCGCGATCTCAGTGTACCATGAGCCCGTGTACTCCGTGTCTCTGGCTCAGCTTCCTGTGGTCAAGCGGCTTCTTCAGGGCATTCTGCATATTAGGCCAATGGTCAGATGACCGGTAGCAGCCTGGGACATTGACCTTGTGTTAGACAGGCTCAACCTTAAATCTTTCGAGACCCTAGCTACTTGTGAGCTGAAGTTTCTGACTTGGAAGACCGCCTTCCTTGTAGCCATCACTTCCGCCTGCAGAGTGTCTGAAATACATGCTTTGGTCACAGACCCTCCATATACTGTACTTCACAATAACAGGGTGGTTCTTAGGACCCATCCTAAGTTTCTACCCAAGGTTGTCTCGGAATTCCATTTGAATCAGCTCTTGGTCCTTCCAACCTACTTTGCGAACTTCCAGAATGAGGGAGAGCATGCCCTACATTCTGTGGATGTGAAGAGAGTTTTGTGGTTCTATTTAGACAGAACTAAAGAAATCTGCACATCAAAACAACAGTTTGTCTCTTTCAGCACAGCCCCACTGTGTCAGCCTGTTGCTATCAGATGCATTTCAGCATGGCTGGTGGCATGCCTTAGCCAGTGCTACTCCATGCCACAGGTTAAGCTGGAAGGCAGAGTATATGCTTATTCTACCAGAGCAGTTGCGGCATCTCTGGCAGAAATCCGGAACGTGCCCATTGCAGACATTTGCAGTGTGGCCACTTAGAGATCCGTGCACACTTCAGTAAAGCACTACGCTTTGGATGTTCCATGCCAGACAACATCAGTCTTCTGGCAGGACAGTCCTTAATGGACTTCTGTCCTAAGTGAGCTCCTGTCTCCTGCCACACGTCTCGGTGGATTATTTTAGCTTGGTGCTCGCCATTAGTGTGAATGAGTGTTGGAGACGTTATGTCCAGGAAAATATGGAAATTACGTACCTACCGTAATTCTTGATCTTCTTGAACGATGTCTCCACCACTCATTCACATGCCCACCCTCCATCCCCCAAGCTCACTCATCATGTTTTGGGTCTTCAACCCCCTTGTTGTTGGGCTGCGAAGACTCTGTTGAGTTGACCCTTCTTACATAGGTCATTCGGACTATCTTATGTCCGACATAGATTAGTTTCACTAGGTTAGTTAACGCTGCACCTCCTCAGTAAAAAGGGTACTGATGCAGTTGGAGGGTCGATGCCAGGTAGCCTATATGGTGCGAACCGAGCTCATGGGGCCACTTCCTCGTGGCCCTACCTAGGCTCCGGCCCTCTGGAAGAATTTTGGCTCCCGCTGGGTCCTAGCTTCTCTGCATAGTCCCATTAGTGTGAATGATGGTGGAGACTTCGTCCAAGAAGATCAAGAATTACGGCAGGCACGTAATTTCCATTTCTCAAGTCTAAAAGGCTGGCCACCTTTAGGTGCCCCCCCCACCCCCCTTCTCTTAGCTGTCACCCATTTTAATTTCCTTTTTTCCCCCTTTGAAGGTCCAGCTATTGGGAGGTTAACAAAGTGACCTCTGCAACATTTTAATAAAAGGAACCCATGTGGGAAATAAGGAAAAGTACTGGTACCAGTAATGAAATGCACTGAGCAATGGTACTCTCAGGACAGGAATGTATAAACTGTTAATTGCCAGCGCAAATGGCTCTGACATTTGATTAATGGAGCATCCCCCTTTTATGTTTTTGTACCCCTTTACTTTCCCTGCTGCCTCATAGTATTATGCATAAAACTGCTGAGGTATTAAATTGAGTCCTGGCTGAGGAGAAATACATCCATTGGGTCATGGTTAAGTACAGTGGCTTTCTGTGCATATTATCCTAAAACAAAACTAAGAAGACTGTTTTGATATAAGGGAAAGGGAACATTGTTTAACCAGGAGTAGCACACTAAGCCGAAGCATGTTTCCAGATACAACCTGGGAGCACAAGGAACTTAAGTGACTTGTTCAGGATCACACAGTATACTCTTAGGCGGCTGTGGGATTCAAACCCAGGTCTCCTGATCTGCAGCTCAGAGCCTTAACCGACTGTGCTATACTGCCTCCCATTCTAAGAATCTAAGAGTCTAAGAATAACAAAAGCTTGTGTCTGTTTCTTTAAGATGTTAGCTGCCCCCTGCTAAGATATCTTTTGCAGCAGACAGCATGTTCCTGCAGGAGAGTTTGGGAGTACATGATGTTCTGACCTCAGGTGTGACCAGGAGGTGCCAACTGAACTGTTCTCCATGGAGCAACAGTGACCCCTAGTGGCTAATTTTATGTTATGTCTGATGTCAGTCAAAGGGGAGTGAGAATTTCCCAACTTCTAGAGAGCCTACAAAAGCTGTAACTCGGTTCTAAAATTAGTATTTTAGACTAAGACTGAGAGCGATAGGGTCAGTTCCTGCTGGCTGGTGTAGGTAGAGGACTGAGAGAAGTCACATACTACTGCTAAGTGGAAGCTGTGAGAAGTCTGCCACATCCTAAGAACTTTATCTGTGTTAATTTTCTGTTTATTTTTTATGAAGTCTCTCTTTTGCATCTGCTGTGAAGAAATGTTTATGAAGCAATAAACATCACACTAGACAAAGTGTGTTAACCTTATAAGAACTGTGTTGCGTCCATCCGTTATCCCACACTCCTACAGATGTTGTGAGAAGTGGGATAACTGCTGGCTGCATCTTGCCAAGGAAGGGAGATGTTCCGGCGGGTACCACCCTGGTGCCCCAGGTGGACACATGTTCCAGGACAAGGACTCCAGAAAAGCAGACACAAGTGTCCTGACAAGGAGAATTTCAGACAAGACAGGAGCTGCCCTGCATCCAGGCTTGGATGTCTGACCCAAGCTAAAGTTGAAACCACAGGAAGATGCTGACAAGCTGGAGGAAGAAAGCTGTCCAGTCCTGGAGGAAGTGCCCCTGAGGATGTGGGAGAGCTGCTGAAATGGCTATGCATTAAGCAGCTGCAGATGGACAAGGAGCGAGACCTGGAATGCACAAATCAAGATGCCAAGTGGGCAGACCCAATGCGTGTGCTGCATGCCATCCAAACTTGGACAATGGACAGAGTGAGTTGTCCAAGAGACATTAAATTATCAAAATTAATGGACTCAGATGATATAGAGGCACACCTGACAACATTTGAGAGGGTTGCCAAAACGTGTGGGTGGCCCAAGGAACAATGAGTCATGAAATAGGCCCCACAACTCACTGGCCAGGCCCAAATCGTCTACAGCCATATGGACATGAGTGATGCGGAGGACTATAACAAGGTAAAAAGGGAAATCCTGAGATGGTATGATATTAACACCGACACATACCATCAGAGGTTCCATTATCTAAAGATGCAGTCTGCAGATACACTACAGGAAACCTTTGCCAGACTAAAGGATCTTTGCTACAAATGGTTGCAACCCGATAGTAAGACAGTGCATCAGCTGCTAGAGGCCAGCATCATCAAGCAGTTCATAAAGGTGTTACCGCATGATGTCCAGATCTGGGTGCGGGAGCACAAACCGGATGGAGCAGTGAAAACAACAGCCTTGGCGGAAGACTTCCTGGCTGCTAGACCCTCGAAATTGCAACGCACCCAAGGGACCACCTCCACCTCCACTAACCTGGTAAGAAACCCACCATTTTCTAATACTACTCAGATTGGCAAAAGTGACTGGAGGGCGGAGAAAAAGAGTATACCCTTGTCAGAAATTGCGTGCCATGGATGTCAGAAGAAGGGCCATTTGAGTAGGAACTGCCCTGCTATAAAGAAAGAACTGGGGAACTTGGTCTTTGCAAACTGGGGACTCTTTCTGGCCACGGTGGAGGTGGGATCTCATCAGCTATTGGGGTTGATGGGTGGATACCCCAAGAAAACAGGGAAAGGGAACCGCTGTGGTATGTATTCATGATGACACCCATTGCTAACCCACCACCACTTTGGAAATGATTGTTCAAAGAAATACCCATGAGATAGAGGTGGGGTTTGTACCACATTTACCTGTGCCCATAATTATTGGACAGGACCATCTGGACTTTAACTCTTTTTGTCACTACAAGGGCACAGGCTAAACAAGGGCATTTGCCAGACCTGTTTCCTTTCGATGAGGACATATGTGAGGCTCTGGGGAAGGACTGAAAATCCAAGTCCCCAAGAAGGACTGGCATGATAAGCATGCTGTGGTCCACCCTGATGTGGGACACTTATTTCAGGATAACAAGATGCATGAGGAACAAACTGTTGATCTTACCCTAACCCCTTTCTTTTTATAGGTGGGGAAAGCACCAGTCAAAGGGGCCCCAAAATGTGTAATAAATAAAAGGCTGTTATACAGGGAAAGTACCAACCCCAGGACTGGGGAGGTTGTTACTCAGTTGGTACCTGAAAGGTTTATGCCACAGGTCATACACTTAGCCCATGTTGTTCCGTTAGCAGGGCATGCTAGTAGGGACAGCACATTACATCGCATACTGTCCCACTTTTACTGGCCAGCTATCCATGAGCAAGTTGCTGACTACATAAAGTGTCCTGAGTGCCAGAAAATGGCTCAAATAGGCAGGAAGGATAAGGTCCCCCTTCAACTTATTCTTGTAGTGTCCCTTTCATTTTACAAAATAGCCATCGATGTAGTGGGCCCCTTGGAAAAAAGTTTCAAGAGGAACCGCTTTATTCTTGTCATCTGCGATTTTGCCACCCGCTACCCTGAGTCTATACCTATGAGGACTGTCACTGCCCCTAGGCTAGCAGAGGAACTGGACAAAGTGTTCAGCCAGACGGGTATATCTCAGGAGATATTAACAGATCAAGGAAGCAACTTCAATGCCAGTATGTTGAAGGAACTCTGCCGTCTCCTGGTAATAGCTATAGCCTGTACCTCCCCATACCACCCTCAGACGGATGGGTTAGTCGAAAGATTTAACCAGACTTTGAAGACTATGTTAAAAAAGTTTGTGAGTAAGGAAGGTAGGGACTGGGACAGGTATCTCCCTTACCTACTGTTTCCTTACCAAGAGATTCCCCAGGCTTCTGCAGGTTTCCCCCCTTCTCCCTTTTGTATGGGCAGAACCCTAGAGAGCCCTTAGATGTGGTGAGGGAGCACTGGGAGGAAGGCAAAACAGTGGGGCAATGTAACGTCCTAGATTACATGACTAGGCTCAGAAAACGCATATATGTGGAACTGGCGCACCAAATGCTAGGGCACAAACAGGCTGAACAAAGTGTTGAATATGACCAAGGGGTGGGTACCAAAACATTCCAAGTAGGGGATCAGGTCCTGTTTTTGCTTCTAAGCATAGAGAATAAATTGCTAATGAGATGGCAAGGCCCCTTCCATATCTTGAGATAGGACCAGTGAATTACAAGATTGGAATGCCAGGAAAGAGACCCCCACCCCCCAAAAAAAAGGTATAGCACAACAACCGGCTAAAAAAAATGGCATGAGAAGAGTACCCCCATGTGCTACATCCATCCCAAAGGCAGGGAGTCAGAGTTGGAGATAGCATACCGTAGGTTAGAGAAACCTGGGAGTGTAGATGAGATACATGTAAACCCAGAGCTAATCCCCCAGCAGCGTCAAGAAGTAGAAGAGGTGTTGTCAGAAGTATTCCTGCACCTTCACCAACATATCTGGGAGGGCTAAAGGGATTACCCATACTATCACAGTAATGCAAGACAGGCCCATACATCAGAAACCATACTGGTTACCTGTAAAGGTAAGGGATGAGGTCATCCGAGAAGTTAAAAAAATGGAAAAGCTGGGAATCATAGTTCCATCAAAAAGTACCTGGTCATCACCCATTGTGGTGGTGGATAAGAAAGAAGGAGGAATCTGTCTCTGCCTT
Source organism: Neoceratodus forsteri (assembly GCA_016271365.2). Classification (NCBI taxonomy): domain Eukaryota; kingdom Metazoa; phylum Chordata; order Ceratodontiformes; family Ceratodontidae; genus Neoceratodus; species Neoceratodus forsteri. Next base: position 198,340,664 of record CM028132.1, on the reverse strand, counting down.
GAGCCAGTAAACAATGCATTGCTTTTCGATGGCTACCCTGTGCCGTGAATTGACAACATCATCGATAGGTTGGGTAATGCAAAATATATCGCTACATTATTAGACCAAACAAAGGGATATTGACAGATACCCCTTTCCCCAGAGTCATGTGAGATCACCACTTTTAGTACTTCAGTGAGCCTGTACAATTTTGTAAACATGCCATTTGGGCTGCATGGAACCCCAACCACGTGCCAGCAGTTTATGGACCAAATGCTTAGGCCACATACAGAGTGTTGTTCAGGTTGTCTGGATGATGATGTAGTGTTTAGCCCTGACTGAGAAACCCACAACCCACATCTTGAGTGGGTGTTGCAGGCAATTACAGAAGCAGGGGTGACTGTAAATCCATCCAAATGTGCCATTGGTAATGTGAAAACAAGGTACCTGGGCTTCATTCTGGGAAATGTTCAGGTGAATCCAGAGATGGATAAGGTGACTGCAGTAGCCAACAGTCCCGTACCATCTACCAAAAAGCACGTTAGGTCCTTCCTGGGGTTAGCTGGCTATTATAGAAGATTCATCTCAAATTTTTCAGCTATTGCCAGCCCCTGTTAGACCTTACTAAAAATAGGTGCCCCAATAAGGTACAGTTGTCCCCTGAATGTGATGCGGCCTTTAGGAACATCAAGGCCATATTGTGTACATCCCCTGTTCTCCAGAGTCATGACTTTACCCAGCCCTTTGACGTGCATACAGATGCATCAGAGGCAGGAATTGGGGCTGTATTGACCCAGAGAACTGATGGGGAGGAATGTACTACAGTCGTGGCCAAAAATATTGGCGCCCTTGCACTTTTTCAAATAACTCACAATTTCCTCTAAACATAAGTTGAAATTAACAACAGTACAGTATTTGGTCTCCACAATTCTTTATTTCTCTGTTAATATTACAGAACCTTTGCTTTTGATTCAGAATTTAATATATCCTTTTAAATCAGAAAATGAAAAGAAATGGCATTGACAAATTTATTGACACCCTAGACTTAATATTTGGTAGCACAGCCTTTGGTCAAAATAACTGCAATCAACCGCTTCCTATAGCCATGGATGAGCTTCCTGCACCTCTCTACTGGCAGTTTGGCCCACTCTTCTTGTGCAAACTGCTCAAGTTCTCCCAGATTTGAAGGGTGCCTTCTCCCAACTGCTGTTTTCAGATCTCTCCACAGGTTTTCAATGGGATTTAGATCTGGACTCATTGCTGGCCACTTCCGAACAGTCCAGCGTCTTGTCTTGAACCATTCCTGGGTGCTTTCTGAAGTGTGTTTGGGGTCATTGTCCTACTGGAAGACCCATGACCTTCGACGGAGACCCAGCTCTCTGACACTGGGTTCAACATTGCGCTCCAGAATGGCCTGGTAATCTCCAGATTTCATGATGCCATGCACATGTTCAAGGCACCCAGTGCCAGAGGCAGCACAGCAACCCCAAAACATCACTGAACCTCCTCCATGTTTGACTGTAGGGAAGGTCTTCTTTTCTTTGAAGGCTTCATTTTGTTTTCTGTAAACATAGAGATGATGTGCTTCACCAAAAAGCTCTAATTTGGTCTCATCTGTCCACAGGACATTCTCCCAGAAGGATTTTGGCTTGTTCAGGTGTGTTTTGGCAAATCCCAGTCGGGCTTTCTTATGTCTCTCTCTCAGCAGTGGAGTCCTCCTGGGCCTCCTACCATATAACCCCCTTTCATTGAGTTGGCGACAGATGGTGCGAGTTCAAACTGTCGTACCTTGTGTCTGAAGATCAGCTTGAATCCGTTTGGCAGTTGATCGAGGTGCTATCTCCACCATTCAAACAATCCTGCGCTGCAATCTTCGATCAAGTTTTCTCTTGTGGCCACATCCAGGGAGGTTGGCTACAATGCCATGGGCCTTAAACATCCTGATAACATTACATACGTTGGAACAGGAACATCAAGGTCTCTGGAGATTGATTTGTAGCCTTGAGATTGTCCATGCTTAGCTACAATCTTCTGTCTGACCTTCTCAGACAATTCTCTGGCTGTCTTTCTTTTCTCCATGCTCATTGCGCTACACACAGTGACACAAAACAGGAGAATGAGTCCTTTTCTCTATTCAAACTGGTTGAATGAGTGATTTTTATATTGCAGGCACCTGCAACTCACCACAGGTGAGTTCAGTTCCAAAGTGAAGGAGAATCACCTGCTTGAAATCTAATTATTTCTAACTACTTCTAAAAGGTGCCAATAATTTTGTCCGGGCCATTTAAGGATTTCTGTGTGGAATAAGCTAAGACTTAGTAAATTTTTCTGCTTTTTGTGTTTTATTCCACTGCAAACCAAAGAAATACATATGTGGATACCAAAATATTTTTTAATTTCTACAGTTTTCTGGAAGGAATAGTGCATTATTAGAAAAAAACTGCAAGGGCGCCAATATTTTTGGCCACGACTGTATCATCTACATTAGTAGAAAGTTGCATGAAAGGGAAAGAAAGTGTGCAACAATTGAAAAGGAATGTTTGCTTTGAAATGGGCTGTGGAATCCCTTAAGTATTATTTGTGGGGAACTGAATTAAAAGTACTGATTGATCATAACCCCCTCTGTTGGCTCCACCAGATGAGAGAGAAAAAAAAACCCGCATCATGAGGTGGTATTTAGCCTTACAGCCCTATCACTTCACAGTATTCCATAGGGCAGGGACTACTCATTTGATTGCAGATTATTTGTTGCGATATGGGGTAGGTGTTGAGGAAATATCTAGAAAGATGACAATGTAATGTTTGTTACACAATGTTTGTTTAAAAGATGTACATTATGAAATATAATGTGCATATTTGTCTCAGGGTAATTGTGTTGGTGTAAAATTCACTGTGGTAATGTTAAACCTTAGTGATTGTTAGTTATTAACAGGGACCCCGAGACGGAGTTTCTGAAGTGGGTGAATGGACGCTCCATCACTTCCAGGGATAGGAAGGTGGAAAACAGTCTTAAAGAAAACTGTTCCCCTCTTAAGGTGGGGGATGTGTGGCAGGGGGAACTCCCTGTCACAGTAATGGACCATCTTTTCTCATTTACTGAAACTTCTGTTGCAACAGTTCTCCTTTTATTCTGTCTCTGTATTTTGTAATCTAAAAGGCTGGCCACCTCTAGGCCCCCCCCCTCCCTTTCTCTTAGCCATCACCCACTTTTATTTCCTTTTTAAAGGTCCAGCTATTGGGAGATTAAGAAAGTGACCTCTGCAACATTTTGATAAAAGGAGCCCATGTAGGGATTATAAGGAAAAGTACTGGTACCAGTAATTAAATGCCCGGACATTTGATTAATGGAGCATCCCCCTTTTATGATTCTGTATCCCTTTAGTTTCCCTGCTGCCCCATAGTATTTTGCATAAAACTGCTGAGATATTAAACTGAGTCCTAGCTGAGGGGTGATACAGTCATTGGGTCCTGGTTAAGTACGGTGGCTTTCTGTGTATATTAACCTAAAACAAAACTAAGAGGACTGCTTGATATAAGAATAACAAAAGCTTGTGTCTGTTTCTTTAAGATGTAAGCTGCCCCCTTCTGAGATATCTTTTGCAGCAGACAGCATGTTTCTGCAGGAGAGTTTGGGTAGTAGTACTTGGAGAAAATCTAGAGTATATACCAAAATTCAAATATCTGGGTGTATGGCTCGATCACAAACGCTCCTTCTCTGAACATCTCAAAGAACTACAGAAGAAACTAAGACAAAGACTAGGACTATTCTATAGAATTAACCACTTCCTTACTAGGAATGCCAGGCAGCGGTTGGTTCAAGCCGTGTTCCTTTCATTAATAGATTACGCAGACCTTCTCTATAGCCATTGTACTGCCTCTGCCCTGGCTAAGTTGGACACCCTATACCACAGAGCAATCAGGTTCATAATGGGCCTTCCACTTTCCACACACCATTGCTTCTTATACACTGTGGTGGGCTGGACTTCCCTTCATTATAGGAGAAATAGAAATGCCGCTCTATGGGCTTTCAGAGCGGTTACCAACAAGCTCCCCCTATACGTCTCTGATTGTATTCCCCTGAGTGTGATAGGTGCCTATGCTCTAAGACGCTATTCCCTAATTGCCTTGCAATTACCTAAGGTCAAACTGCTTCGCAGAGCTGCCATACGTTTCTCGTTGCCTTCCTTGTGGAACAATATGCAAAAATAACTTGAAGCTGAGCTGTCCTGTTAGCCTGAATATTTTCAAGTCGCTCTATGACCACTCCATGAAGGAATCCTGCAAATATTTCCCACATCGCTAGCTCACCTATTTTCCAGTTTCCATCCTGCCTCCCGCCCTGCCTCTGTCTCTCCCTACCAAAATACTGGCTTCTCTGCCTCTCTTTAGCCATGGCCAAGTTCCACCCCCTTCCCTGAAGTATGCCAGTTAACTGTTCCAACCCCGTCATTTCTTCCTAAGCTGGTATCCCTCTTCTTGCCTTTCTCTCTCTTTTTAAGTGAACATTCCAGCTGTACCCAGTTATGAGCCTATCTGTTGTAAAGGCCCTGTCACTCAAATGTTGATGTACATATGTATATATGTATATTTTTTTTCTTTGTATAATATTGCATTATGTTTTACCATGTTACTGTACTATGATTTTTGTATGACCAGGTCCATCTTGCAAATGAGCCCTGCTCAATGGTGCTCGCCTGGATAAATAAAGATTTTGATTGATTGATTGATTGATTGGGAGTACAGAATATTCTGACCTTGGGTCTGACCTTTCCCCAATGTTGTAAACAAACCTGCAGGTGCCAACTGAACTGTTCTCTATGGAGAAATAGTTGCCTCTAGTGGCTAATTTTATGTTATGTCTGATGTCAGTCACAGGGAAGTGAGAATTTCCCAACTTCTAGAGAGCCTATAAAAGTTGTAACTCAGTTCTGAAATTAGTTTTTTTATACTAAGACTGAGAGAGATAGAGTCAGTGTTGTGTCCATCTGTTATCCCACACTCCTACAGGAGTGTTGGAGATGAAGCGGCAGAAAGCATAGTAGAGCGAGACTAGAGTGTGAGGTGGAGGGGGCAGTGCTGTATACAGTGTCAGTGTGGTCAAAGACTGGCATAATCATTTTTATGAGAAGTTCCCAACGTACACCACAGGGGTAGGGAGAGAGTCTCAGTTTCAATAGAGGATACCCAATTTTGGGTGAAGTTTGGTAGCTATATAGTCAATATGCATAGAGATATTTAATAGGGGGTCCAACCAGATGCCTAGGTGTTTGTACTAGGTGACTGCCTTTAGTGGGGTGCCGTTGCGAGAGATGATGGGAGGTGTGTTGGGAGATTTGGCTAGCCTTTGGGAGGTACTGAAAGTCGTAGAGACAGTTTTAGTAGTATTTAGTTTGAGTTGTTTCGATTTGAACCAAGATTGAACTGAGTGGAAATCGCGCTGCAGAGTGGAGTGGACAGTGGCAGGGTCCAGGCCAGAAGTGAACATTATGATATCATCCGCATACATGTGGATGAGGGAGGCGGAGCGGGCAGATGGGAGGTTATTTATGAAGATTGAAAACAAGATGGGGCAACGTATGGAGCCCTGAGGGACGCCTGCAAGGATAGGGAGTGAAGAGGGGGAGGAGGAGTTGGCAATTTTAACTGACTGGCCACTGCCGGTGAGATATGAGCTGAACCCCTGTATGGCCGGCGAGGCGAGCCCTGCACCCTCGAGTGCATCCAGAAGAAGAGTGTGGGACACTGAATCAAAGGCTTTGGCCAGGTCGATGAAGACTGTAGAAGTGAGGTGGCCTTTGTTGGCAGCTGCTTGAATGTGACCAGTGACATGGAGAAGGGAGGATATGGTGGAGTGTTTTTTCTGAAGCCAGACTGGTAGGGGGATAGGAAGCCGGTGGCGGTACAGAACTCAGTCAGTCTGGATTGTACTAGATGTTCCCGTAGTTTGGACAGAGCAGTTAGGAGGGAGATGGGGTGGTAATTTCCAGGTGAGGTGGGTTCACCGCCTTTGTGGAGAGGATGAAACTCGCCGATTTCCAGGCTTTTGGGACTGAGCATGAGGAGAAGGACATATTTAAAATGAAGGTAAGGGGGAGAACGATAGCAGGGGCTGAAAGGCACAGGAGGATGGGATGTAAGCCATCAGGGCTAGATTTGGAAGTATTGAGGGATAGGAGGGCAAGCAGTACTTCATTCTCGGAAGCTGATGCTAGAAGGAATGTATTGTTAGGCATGTGCTGTGGGAGTTTAGCGGCAGATGGTGGCAGTGTGGCTGGGTCAGGGGAGGCGCAAGTAGTGGAGAAAGTGTTGAGGATATCCACAGTTTGGATGGAATCTGTTATTTCCAAGCTGTTATGCTTTAGAGTTGGGGTGTTTGATTGGGGGTGGGTCGACTAAGGAATGTACTGTGTTCCAGGAGGAGGAGTGGTGTGCCGCTCTGAGCCAGTGCATAAAGCAGCCAGCCTTTGCACGCCGAATGGCCTTGTTGCAAGCATTTCTCACAGAATTATATGCTTGTCTAGAGTGTAGGGTTGGGGAGGCTTTAAAGGTAGACCATGCTTTGTCCTGGGCTTTGCAGAGGGCTTTAATAGGGTGGTAATCCAGGGGTGGTGGTGACTCAGGCATTTCTAAGGGGGGTGGGTGGAAATCCCAGACATGGTTGAAAATGTTAGTGAATTGGGCTAGGGCAGTGTCAGCATTTACAGCAGAGTAGACTGGTGCCTAGTTGGTGCTAGGTAGGAGGAAGTTAGTGTCTAGTGAGTTTAGAGGGCATAATTCTATGTATTTAGGAGTGGATTTGGGTAGGTGTGTTTTTCTGATGCAGTGATCACTTAAGGCAGGGTCTAGTACTCCGGCTGAGAATAGTCAGTGAGGATGGGATGACATAGAACATAGGCACATATACTTTGACGGCAGATAAGGACTGCTTGGCCCACCTAGTCTGCCCATTTCCCTACCTACAGGATAAGCTGCAGATACTATTTAACCAACAGTCTGTTTCTTCCTAGCCCCCCCCCTCACAAAAATTGCCTTATGTCTGTCCCATGCATTCTTGAATTCTCCCACAGTTGTAGACCCCACAACCTCCTCAGGAAGGCTGTTCCATGCGTCCACCACCCTCTCTGTGAAAAAATACTTCCTCCTATTGCCCTTGAGCCATCTCCCCTCTATCTTAATTTTGTGTCCCCTTGTTCTTGTACATCTCTTTTTCTGAAAGATGCTACCCTCTTGGACTTTGTTGATTCCACTTAGGTACTTAAAAGTTTCTATCATGTCTCCCCTCTCCTTCCTTTCCTCAAGAGTATGCATATTGAGCTCCTTTATTCTCTCCTCGTATGGCTTCTCTTGCAGACCCTGCACTGTTTTAATTGCCCTCCTCTGGGATGCCTCCATCCTGTCTATGTCCTTGCTGAGATGGGGTCTCCAGAACTGGACGCAGAACTCCAGATGGGGGTCTCACCAACTGTCTGTACAGAGGGATAACAACTTCCTGTTTTCTGCTGGTGATGCCTCTCCTGTACACCCAGTATCCCCAAGCGCTCCCTACTGCCTTCTCACATTGCTTACTTACCTTAAGGTCATCTGATATGATTACCCCAGGTACCTTTCCATTTGTTGTTGTTACTACCCCCCAAATTGTGTAATCTTTCCCTGGGTTTTGTTTCCCAGGTGCATTATTTTGCTCTTTTTGACCATTCCTCCAACCTTGCCAAGTCCCTTCTCATCCTTTCCATGCAACCTTGTGTATCAACCCTGTTGCAGATCTTTGTATCATCTGCAAAGAGGCATACTTTCCCTTCCATTCCCTCTGCAATGTCACTTATAAAGACATTAAAAAGGACCGGACCCAGTACTGAACCCTGCAGTACCCCACTAGTAACCCCTCTTTCTTCAGAGTGGACTCCATTTTCAATTACCTTCTGTGTCCTGTTGTCCAGCCAATATTTTACCCAGGCTACCACCCTGGGACCCACTCCCAGGCTGGTTAATTTGACTATTAATCTTTTGTGTGGGACTGTGTCAAATGCCTTGCTAAGGTCTCTGTAGGCCATGTCCACAGCCCTTCCCTGGTCTACTACTTTGGTCACACAGTCAAAGAAATCAATTAGATTAGTCTAACATGACCTTCCTGCTGTGAACCCATGCTGCCTTGGGTCCTGTGCCCCACTGGCCTCTAGGTACTCAACAACTCTTTCCTTCAGAAGTGATTCCATCGCTTTCCCCTTTAATCTTTGAGTGAGTGGTTGTAGGAACGGGAGTTGTAGCAGGTTGGTTCTGTGATTAACTGTGTGAAATTTAGGGATTCGATTTTGGAGGAGGTGGGCTTAGAATATGGGGACAGCCAATCAAGGTTATAGTCACCAAGTAGCAGTAGTTCACCAGAGCGTGCCAGCGGAGAGCGGGCAGAGATGCATGCTGCAAGAACATCTTGGACGAGCCGAGGTGAGGCATAGACTACTCCAGTGAAGGTAGGGAGGGTGTGGGGCAGGGAGAATTTGGTTAGAATCAGCTTGTGGGACCAGAGACGGGACTCTTTTTTTATATGTGAACAAGAGAGGTGCTGTCTTATGATCATTGCGACACCACCGTCTTTCTTGCCCCCGGTCTTGCCGGATGATGTGGTAGCCTGGGAAGAAGAGGGATGCATCAGGGGTTTTGGTGGATAGCCAGGTTTCTGAGAGACATAGGATGTTAGGGGCATTTGGGGCTATCCAGCAGTTTAAAAGGTCCAGTTTTGGGAGGAGACTCTTAATGTTGATGTGCATGATTTTTAGGCCTTTGTGGGAACTTGGTTGTTGCACAGGGGAAGGGGGCGCCAAGGTTCAGTTCAATGTCCCCAGTGAATAGCAATATGACAAAGAGGGATGGAGAAAGGAGCCGGGAGCTTGTGGCCTCTGATAGTATTGAGGGCATAGGACGTGTGTCTAGTGCAGCGAATTAGATTAGCACAACAGCTTTATATGGGGAGGTAAAAAGCTGGGAGAGATCATGTGGAAGGGAGAAGTGGTAAAGGATTTCAGAGTGAGCAGGGAGTGAGTGAGATGGTGTTGCAGGGGGGTGCAGAAGAAGCAGGAGGGTGGGAGGGGTTGCAGGAGGGGTGCAGAAGAAGCAGAAGGGTGGGAGGGGTAGAAACAACTGTGGGGGGAGGAGGAGGAGAGAAAGTAGAAGAGGGTGTATATGAGAAGGAGAGATGAGGCAGGGTGCATCTTCGCTACCGAGGGGTGCACAGGAGGATTAGGGGTGCAGCATGCTCAAGTGAGGCACTTAGCTAGTGGGACTAGGACAGGAGCAGGGCTATTAACAGCAGTGGTTGAGACTTTGGAATTTATAATTTCAAGTAGTACAAACTTGCGGTCTACAGCAGTGTGTTGGTATTTGCTGGTTTACGGGGAGGATGGAAACTGTTGTGAAATCACTGCACTACTAAGGCTGGGAGTAAAACCCAAGGTCTGAGGCTTGCAAACCCCCTAGTGGTTGATGCCAAAAGAGGAAATAAACACATGTATTTTGCTTGAGTGTCGCACGAGAACCTGAGATTGTAAACCCAAATGCCAGATGGGGCAGGTGAGTACCTTGTAGATAGATAATTCAGTGCAACAGTATTGTTCATTGCAACTTTAAGACAAAGAATACTGTTGGTCACCCAGGAAGACATTGTGCCTCTCTTGGAATTCACATCTCTGCTGAGCTTTCACAGTCTGGTTTGATATTCCTGTGCATCTTGTAATGCAGACCAGAGAAAGTTTGAGAAACGGCAGCAGATGTGTTTGCTAGTAACACGGTTTAAATTGGCAGACATGCTGTTGTACGCAACTGAGAACAGGAAACAAAACACCATAACATCCCAGAACACACTGTAGGCTAGCTTATTCCAAAAACAAAACATTGTTCTCACCGTGCTTGAGCTTCACACTGAATAGCCATGCAAATAATTGGACACAGTCATTGGCAAGGAGCCACAGAAGGACAGCAGCACTGAAGTGACAACTTCAGGAAAGTATTGGTTATCACCAGGATTCAAGCATCCAACAGATCATACCACTAGCTTTCACATACACAGCAGGAAGGCATTCTCCACCCCTTGTCCCTTGCAGTGTTTACAAAACCTTTTGCAATTGCTAGCATAGACCCCGTTCATTTATTTGTACAGTATGTTTGTTTGAAAATTGATAATCGGGAATGGCACACTGATTCAGAGCTCATTTCCAGGTGCAGCACAGAGGAACATGGAGGCAGAGTCAGTGAGCCATTAACGGTGTAAAAATGATGAGATAAATACAGAGGTGTGATCTCTCCCGATTTGTCCGTGAGACTCCTGTTTTTTGATCTTAACTCCTGACCCCCTGCCAGGGAATGTGACTCTCCTGGCTAAACAGAATGTTTCAGGCACTGTCAATTGACAAAAGTGGCATCATTTAACGGGCTTCATGCCAGACATGTGTTCATCCTGTCCTAATTTGCACTTGATTCTTGACTTTTTGCCACAGGTTTCTCAATCACATCGCCACCCTACAGTTAAGTTAATCAGCAACCCAATGCAGCTAGAAAAAGCAAACTATTAAGCTATGCCTTCCTTGTGCTGTTTGTTGAACTGTATTGAAAGTATTACCCCCTGTTCATCTTGCATCTGTAAAACCATAACTCGACCTATGTAACTTGCACATCAGAAACTTCAGTCTACTGTATAATTGTAACTTGTACACCTGTTGGTCCACTGTAACCTTGTTATATGTAACTTGATAAACTGCGAGTTATCTCCCTCTGTACCCACCACCCCAGGTCGCACCGGGAGACGAGCATCTTTTTGCTCAGTGTGCCTTTCCTGGTGAAACAATTTCAATAAATAAGGAAATAATAAATGTTGCTATCATTGACTCAATGTGCTGACAGTGCCTGTGTAACCAGTGTTAGTTGGTCACCCTCTACAACAGTGTGTACACACAACCGCAAAGTGAATTAGCAGTCATCACCAGATTAATGCTGATAACGTTTCCCATTGCTCGATCTGATCTGTCTGGTGATTGCAGGTGAGTACAAAGGTGGACAGAAATAAGCTTCTACTATTACTTACATTTGATCTTCCCTTGTCAATCTTCATTCATTACTGCTGGGTGTAAGCCAGAGGCACGGACCTGCACAGGAGCTTTTTATGGGGGGAGGGGGAGTCTGCACCAATGGCACCACCCATAAGGCTGACGCACTGTGTGGCAACACAAGGGTTGGCTGTTAGGCGCTGCAGACTCCTCCACCCCAGTTCTGTTTCTTCTGCCATGGAGGTCGCACCTGATGTACAAGTTGCCAAAAGTTTGTTTGCATCACTAGGCCTTCACCATTCAATGCCGTTTTCCTGCTATCTCCATGCCGGTTCTGAATTCACCTGATGCCGTTGGAAACCAGTAAGCCCATTCCTTTTATTTCTACCAACGGCGCTGGGTCCTTTTTCTTAAAGTTTGTTGAATTTCTTTCACGTCACGTCTGATTCAGTGGCCAAGAGAAAATCCAAAGCGGGCCGTGCCTCCATGCGTCTGTACCCCTGTGGCTGGCTTTTTTCCATTACGGACCGACATGATGTTTGTTTACGTTGCCTGGGTCCCAACCACGATATGGACAACTGCGATGCCTGCTCTTCCCTTGTCAGTCTTCACCATTCATTACTGTTGGGTGTAAGCCAAGCGCGCACCCACTACGGGAAGTTTTTATTTTTGAGGATGAGTTGGTGCCTCTGGCTTCTCGCCCAGCGAGAGCGATGCATTACATGGTGCGCGAGGGGCAGTCGTTAGGCACTGCAGACTCCTCCTCCATCCCAGTTCTTTTTCTTCCGCCGTCGAGGCTACACCTGCTACATGAGTGAAACCATTTGCTGCTGCACCATTAGGCTTTGTGTCATTTTTCAATGACTGTTTCGATCTTCTTCATCCCGGTTTGAATTCCCGATGCCGTTGAAACCAGTAAGACCGTTTTATTTTTTATTTTCGCCACGCTAGGAGCTTTTCTGTTAAATTGTTTTTGCATCATGTCCAGTTCGGGAGCCAAGCGAAAGTTGAAAGCGGGCCGTGCCCCCATGCGTCGGTGCTCCTGTGGACAGCATTTCTCCGTGATGGACCAACATGATGTGCCTTTGGTGCCTGGGACCTAGCCATTATATGGATAGATGTGACGCCTGTTTTTCCATGGATCGTCGCATTCTCAAAATCTACACGTTCAAAGTCGGGAAGGTCCTGCCGACTTTCGGAGGACAGCGTCGTTCTCAGGCTTCCCAGGCCAGGTCTTTAGGCACTTCCTCTGGGTCCCCTCCCAGGCCTATACGGTCTGGGGAGGAGGAGGCCTCCTTATCTTCAAGCCTTTGCTGAGGAGGAAGGGCCTCTTTTGCGGTGTTGGAATAATGCCGTGGCCTTCCTGAGTTGCGTCAGTGACACCGCCTCGGCAGTCACCTCTCCTGAGGTGCAGGCTCCCCAGTGTCGCTGCCCATGGTTGCTGGGCCCGGCACTGGCGGACCCTCGATGCCGCCTTCTGGTGCCGTCTCGGATCCTGGTGCCGTTCATGGTGCTGGTGATCGGGGCGGTGCCGCATATGGCGCTGGTTTGGTTCTCGATGCCACTCGCAGCGCCGTTAACCTGGTTGGCTCCGTTGGTGGCGCCGTGTTGGGTTCTGGTGCCACACGCAGCGTGGGGTTTTGACCGGGGCCGTAGATGGGTCAGGGCCAGGTTTTGGAGCCGTGGGCAGTGCGCTAGGAACGGCTGGTGTTGCAGGCGACACCAGCGCCATTCATGGTGCTGTTTCTCAGGGGATTCTCGGGGTGGCCAGCATCAAGGTACTGATGGTCAACTCCTCTTTGGACGGAATCGACCTGGATGTGAACCTGGTCTGGCTCCCTGATTTTTCGGAATCCATATCCTCTGTGGGACGCAGTGTCAGGTGGCCCAACGCCCCCATCCCTGAATCTCCACAGCGGTCTTCCTCTGAGGACTCCCAGGCTGGAGGTGGCCTGGGGTCCATGGGGAAGGGTGGCTTGGGGGTTGAGGAGGGGACTGGACCCCCCAGAGGGGGCCATGGCAGCTGCCAGCCTTGGGGCTGCTGCGCCACTCGGGGGTTGGGAGTCCCATCTTTGGGGGCCTCCCTCACGAGGCCCCTGGATCGTGGGACCCCTTCACTGGGGTCGAGGAGGAGGGCGTCCTCAGAATCTGAGGGGTTGGGGTGAGGGGCATCGGCACTCCTCTGCCACCCCTTGGGCTGCAGGGAGGAGCCGTAGTGCCGAGCCCCGCCTCTCCTTCTTAGGTTCAGGGGTCCCTTCCGGTGGCGCTGCCGTGGGTTGCCCTTCTGGACTCATGCAACCCCAGGTGCGTCACAGGGGTGATCCCCCGTTTGGGCTCTTCCGGAGTTTGCATTCCCAGTGTTCCGTCATGCGACCCTGTTTGATTTCTGGGATCCCTCCAGTTCGGGCTCCATTCCCTGGATTTCAGAGCTCTTGCAGAGGACAGTCACCTCCTTGTAGGTGTCCCTCTCCCATTCCCCTGCAGCCACCCCTCTCTCTTCCAGGCCACGTGGGTCCTACGGGACCGTTACCTTGGGAGACGTTCAGAGGCACTGCGGTGGCCTTCCCGTCATATGTTAGGTACATGCACGAATGGGTCTTCCACCTGTCCCCACCACCGCAGGAGACTTCTGGACATTCAAGTTCCCCATCCTCCTCAGCTCCCTCCTCGGTGGGAGAGGAACCTACTGCACACCTTTCTTCCAACGCTGATTTCACTGAATATCGGTGCTTCCTTTCGAGGATGGTCAGGGATCTCCGTATTTCCTATGCTAGACGGGACAGTACCAAGTGGGAGACGCATGAATTCCTCAGCGAATTCAGTGCCCAGCACTTGGTGGTGCCATCCTGGCCTATTCCCTTCCAGGAGGCATCTATCTGCACCTGGCAGTCTCCAGCCGACCCTCTCCCAGCCCCGGCAGACTGCAGGAGGAGGTATTGTGCTCCATCTGAGTTCCTAGGTTCTCTTCTTAACCCGCCCTCAGGCTTGGTGTTCCTAGAGACCCCTTCCAGCACCTGGCGCATGACCAACCACCGGACTCGGAATTCCCTACAATTCGACTGGTGAGGGCAAAGAGTGTTCTCTTCTTCTCGTGTGATGTTGTGCATTGCGTCACATCGGGCACACCATGCTGCCTATAGCAGGCATTTGTGATCGATGCTGTCTCTGGTGCTAGCATCGATGCCTGATATGGAGCAATCTTGACTGGCCATTGCCCTCTCCGCTATAGGTCTGGAACAGGCAAGGCACCAAGCAAGGGCATCTTATGACACCAGTGAGGTGGCTTCCAGGTTTGTGGGGACAGCGATCTGCATTAGGCGGATGGCATGGCTTCGTTTATCAAGGTTGTCACCCCTACCTCACACCATGCCGGTGACCCAGGTTCGGGAACGAGCACAAGTCGCCAGGGGTCGTCCGAGGGTGGAGAAGATAGAGCACCCAATGGCAGCTCTCATTCTCCGGGGGGGGGGGGGTAACTGCAGGCTCCCGCTGCAGTGCTACCACCTAGGGGATCCCGGGTGGATAGCGTGGTAGGTGGAGAAGCAGCCAGTGGATAGGGTGGATGTCGGCAGAGGGGCGGAGCAGGAGGTACATCTCAGCGTGCCTCCTAGCTCACAGCCCCTCATTGCACACTGACATCAGGGGAAAAAGAAAACCTGAAAAACACCTCAATTCCTTCTAGGCGAAGACATCTCCCTAGGACTGCTTCAAAAACTTATCAAGGCAGACTCCGCTGTGTCAGATCCACACACAAGCATAGCGTGCTGGTTTGGAGAGGTAAACATGGGAGTTCCCTCTCCACCCCTACCCGGGGGGTATACCGGGGTCTTCAAGGGAGTGTGTGTGGACGAGGCACTCTAGGGGCAGAACACGGCGGGGGTTTGGAGGGTCCACTGAGGATGTCTTAGAGAATGAAGGGAGGAGGTGGATTAGGAGGATAAACACAAGGTTAAAAAAAAAAAAAAGGTAGTCACCCCTGGCCCAGTATAGGGTGATTCGCTCTGCCTACCGAGGAACATGCCTCTTTTCTACCATGGCTAGGAGGCTTCCTCCATCCCCTCATCTTCAGGGGACACCTTCTAGCTCTCTTCAGCCTTAGGCTTCCAGTCTAGTACGGCCAGGGTCTCATCTTCCTGTTTCTCACCAGTAGGAGGCTGAAGGTGTTGTTCCCTCAGGGTTATGTTAGTCCCCCTCTGGGGGGGGCGCTTGGTACTAACCCAGCAGTAATGAATGGTGAAGATTGACAAGGAAGATATAAAAGTGCATACATGCAGTAATTCTAATTTCTCTTGTATCTTCACCATTCATTACTAAATCCTGCCCACCTTCCCCTCATGGGCCTGCTTCTTGGCGTCCCCTCTGCCCTGCTCGCGCTCTCTCTCTCTCTCTCTCCCCTTCCTCTTTTCATGGCTTTTGGAGCCTAAATCCCCTAGCCTTTGGGTCTCAATTCTTCTCTCAGAAGAGGTAACAAGCTTGGAGAGGGAGGAGAGCGAGTAGAGTTTTGTCTTTCTCCTGAGGGAACTCTTTCTGATTACCCTTGAAGGTGTCCCTACTGGCACCTTTTTTCTTAGGCCAAGTTAGTTCAATCACCAGTTAACAGGAATAGTTCTTGAACGGTCCTGTTCCTTAGTTCTCAGTCTTAGCTGGTATCTCTGGATCTTGTCCTGTGTATGCCAGTCTGGTGCTAGTCGAAGTCTTTCTAGCCCATTTTCAAAATTGCCTTCAGAAACTGGTGGTTTGGTTCTTTGACCTCTGCCTCCCAGGGAGTCAGAACGAGTTTCCTTCCCTATCTCTGTCCACTTTCTCAAGGGGTGCCCCCTTTAGGGCTTCAATCCCCCTCCCCCACACCACTTGTACTAACACGTGGCAATGTGCTAGTGGGGTCCTTTTTCCCCCTTTCCTAAGTTGGGCACTCTTCCTCTGGAACAGATTGTGTGCCTTGGCAATCTGTGAGCTCTCAGATTGAGTGGTGGGCTTCGGGATAATGGAAGGTGCAGGAAATCTGCCTTTTGTGTATCAAGCTGTGCAAATGGTTCGGTCGAACCTTTGGGCCAGTTTTGTTTGAAGGGATCCTTGCTTCCTTGCCCTTTGGTTCCGAGCTGATAACCCTTAAGCTAATTTAACTCACAACTTGGCAGTATTTTTCCCCTCCTCCCAGCATCCCCCCATCATCATCTTCTTCTTCTTCTTCGTTCTTTCTTCTTCTCCTTTATCTGTTCCCCCCTCTGAGTCGCCCCAGGAGTGAGGCCTTGCGGTTCCTTAGGATAGTGTTCTCCTCTTTCCTGTCCTCTATGGGCTTATTCCTTTTTCAGTTTGTTTCCTTTCCTTTTACTATCCCTCGGCTGTTTTGCCTCGCTCTTACTCTTCTATTCTTTTATTCACCTCTCCAGCTTACAAAACTGGTATGGAGGAGGAGTCTGCGGCACCTAATGGCCGCCCCTCATGCACCATGTAGTGCATTGCTCTAGCGGGCGGCGCCAACTCCTCCCTCCAAAAAAGAAAAACTCCCGTAGCGGGTGCGCGCTTCCAGCTTACACCCAGCAGTAATGAATTGTGAAGATACAAGAGAAGATCAGAAATTACGGTAGGTATGTAATTTTTATTTTCTCCATGGACCACCATGTTCTTGAGATCCGGGTGTTTAAAGTTGGCAGGACCCCGCTGACTTTCGGAGGATGGTGTAATTCTAGGGATGCTATGGCAAGATCTCTTGACCTGCTTCCGGGTCCCCTACTGGGTCTATATGGCCTGGTGAGGAGGAAACCTCCTTGGATTCTACCTTTGCCGTCAAGGAGGTTTCTTCCGCAGTGCCGGGGGATCGGCTCGGTTCTCTGTGGAGCCAGTTTGTGAACACTGCCACGGCAGTCGCCTCCACAAAGGTGCAGACTCCCCTGGTATTTATGACCCCACAGTTGCTGGGCCCGGCACCGTGGAACCCTGAGGTGGCGCTGTCGGCACCACTGCATCCCAGTGCCTTTTCCGTGCCGGTCAAGGTGGCGTCATGGGCGTGTGCCGTGTCCCGTGACTTGCATTGTTCTTGGTGCCATTGCTAAGAGAGCTCCCAGGGTCGCTAGTCTGGCGGTTTGCATGATCTCCTCCTCTTCGGAGGCAGATGACCTGCTGACCGATCTGGATTGGCATCCCAACTCCTCAGAGTCAAGGTGTCCTCTTGGACATGGCACCAGGCGGCCCAGTGTTCGCCTCCTGAACTCCCCGGAGTCTGTGGTCCTTGCGGCCCCCCCATGCCAACACCGGCATTGAGGGCGCTACAGTGGATAGCAGTCTCAGGGGCCCTGATGTGTCGGTCTCTACTGCGAGGGCCATGGCAGCTGCCATTTCTGGTGCTGCCATGGCCTCCTTTTTAGCGACGGGGATCCCTGCTTCTGTGGCCTCCTCCGGGGGCCTGCGGGATTGGAGGACCCTTTGTCACCGGATTTGAGGAAGAGGGGCAGCCTCAGAGTCCGAGGGGTTGAGAGGCCAGAGTGAAATGCAGAGGCCTTCCTCCACTACCCTGAGGGGAGTGGGGGAGGAGCCAAAGAGCTGAGTCCTGCTTCTCCTCTGAGACTTCAGAGGTGCCCTTAGTGGGCAGCACTGAGGGTTGCCCTTCTGAACCATGTAACCTCAGTCACACCACAGGGGAGATTCTCCCTCAGGGCTCAGCCATGATTTGTTTAACATTTGCAGCGTTCGCTGACTGGATCGACCCCCAGGTCCCCCTACATGGGAGGATCTGCTGCTGGGTCTCAAAGCATTGGCAGAGGCCGGACACTTTCTGAGAGGTGCCCTTCCCCAATCCATCTGCAGACACCTACCCCCCCTCCCCCAGGACATGTGGGTCCTACAGGTCCTTTAACCTGGGAGACATTCAGGGCCACTGTGGCGGCCTTCCTTAGGTATGTTAGAGCTATGGACAAGCAGGTCTTTCGCCCGTCTCCCCGCCGCAGGAGGACTCTGAACACCTGAGCGCCTCTACTTCCTCATCGGAGGAAGAGGAATATTCTATCCACCTTTCCTCCTCTGCTGATTTCACCGAATATCAGCGGTTCCTCTCGAGGCTAGTGCAGGAGCTCCATATCTCCCATGTAGTAAGACACAATACCGAGCAGGAGACTTGCTCATTTCTGAGCGAATTCAGTGCCAACCACCTAGTGGTGCCTTTGTGGCCTATTCCCTTCCAGGAAGCGTCTGTCCGCACCTGGCAGTCACCAGGTGCCTTATCCTCAGCAGACTGCAGGAGGAGGTATTGCGCTCCCCAGGAGTCTCTTGGTTCACTGCCTCACCCGCCTTCAGGACTGATGGCTTTAGAAACTCCTTCCGTACTTCAACACCCAGCCCACAACCGACCTCCAGATCCAGATTCCGTTGAGTTCGACCGGTGGGGAAGAAGAGTTTTCTCATCAGCTCGTGTGTTGCTCTGCATCAGCTCACATCAGGCTTACCACGCTGCCTACAACAGGCACCTGTGGTCGATGCTGGCACAGGTTTTATCATCCTTGCCTGATTCGGAGGAATCTAGTCAAGCCATTGCCCCTCTCTGTACAGGGTCTGGAGCTTGCAAGGCACCAAGCAAGGGTGTCTGACGACACCAGCGAGGTGGCTTCCAGACTGGCAGGGACAGCGATCTGCATTAGGTGGACGGCATGGCTTCACCTGTTTAGATTGTCACCCATTGCCCAGTGTAGGGTGATTTCCTCCAATTTCCAGGGGACCAGTCTTTTCCCCCGCAGGGTAAGGAGGAATCTTCAGGGGTGTCTTCCATCCCCAGGACACAGGGGGACACCTCCATGGCCTAACCAGCCTTAGACCATATTGAATTAGTATGCCAGAAGGGTCTCTTCCCTCCTGTGTCTCCCCCACAGGGGTCTGAGGGAATTTGTTCCCTCAGGGCAGTGTCAGGTCCCCTCCGGGGGGGCTTAGTACTCACCCAGCAGTAATGAATGGTGAAGACTGACGAGGGAAGATATGAAAATTACGAACCAACCGTAATTCTTGATCTTCTCTTGTATCTTCACCATTCATTACTGATTCCCACCCACCCACCTTCCCCTCTTGGGCCTCAGCTCTGGGGCGCCGCCTCCACCCTGCTACCCCTCCCCCTCTTCGAGGCCAGTTGGGAGCAGAGTCTCCCTGGTACCTCAGGGCCCTCTGTTTTCTTCTCTAAAAAGTCTCAGAGCGCACATTCTAGGAGGGTGGCAAGTAGGGTCTTCACCCTGGCCTTGGAGGGAACTCTCTGGGATTCTCAGTGGGGTGCACTGTGGTATCCTCCTTAATTGGCACAGATGTCGCCTGTTTTCATCTTAACATAGAAACATAGAATTTGACGGCAGATAAGGACTGCTTGGCCCACCCAGTCTGCCCATTTCCCTACCTACTGGATAAGCTGCAGATCCTAGTTAACCAGCAGCCTACTTCTTCTTACCCCCACCCCCCAGAATTGCCTTATGACTGTCCCATGCATGCTTGAATTCCACCACTGATTTTTGACTCCACAACCTCCTCCGGAGGAAGGCGTTCCATGCATCCACAACCCTCTGTGAAAAAATACTTCCTTAATTACCTCTGAGCCACCCCCTCTATCTTCAAATTGTGCCCTCTTGTTCTTGCGCACACCTTTTTGAAAGATGCTACCCTCTTGGACTTTGTTGATTCCCTTGAGGTACTTGAAAGTTCTATCTTCATCCCCCTCTCCCTCCTTTCCTCGAGGCTATACATATTAAGCTCCTTCGTCTCTCTTCATATGTCTTCGGTGCAGACCCTGCACCATTTAGTATCCCTCCTCTGGACAGCTTCCATCCTGTCTATGTCTTTGCGGAGATTGGGCCTCCAGAACTGCACACAGTACTCAGATGGGGTCTCACAAGCTGTCTGTACAGAGGATAATAACTTCCTGTTTTCTACTGGTGATGCCTCTCCTATGCATCCCAGTAACCCATCTCCTTGCTGCCCTCTCACATTGCTTGCCCACCTTTAGGTCATCTGATATGACTACCCCAGGTCCCTTTCCATTTTTGTTGTTGTTAGTATCTCTCCCCCATTGTGTACTCTTCCTGGGTTTTGTTTCCCAGGTGCATTACCTTGCACTTCTTAGCATTGAATCTAAGTTGCCATACATTTGACCATTCCTCTAACTTGCCAAGTCCCTTCTCATCCTTTCCACCCCACCTGTGCATCAACTCTGTTGCAGATCTTAGTGTCATCTGCAAAGAGACATACTTTTCCTTCAGTCCTTCCTAATGTAAACATAAAGGCATCAGAAGGACGGTCCTATTACTGAACCCTGCGGTACCCCACTAGTAACCCTCCTTTCTTCTGAGTGGACTCCATTTACTATTACTCTCTGTGTCCTATTCTCCAGCCAATTTTTACCCAGGTTGTCATCTTGGGACCCACTCCCAGGCTGGCTAACTTGTATATTAATCTTTTGTGTGGGACTGTGTCAAATGCCTTGCTAAAGTCTAGGTAGGCCATGTCACAGCCCTCCTGATCTACTACTTTGGTCACCCAGTCAAAGACATCTATCAGATTTGTCTGGCATGACCTACCGCTGTGAATCCATGCTGCCTAGGGTCCTGTGCCCCTCTGGCCTCTAGATACTCGACAATTCTTTCCTTCAGAAGTGATTCCATCATTTTCCCTATCACTGAGGTTAAACTAACAGGTCTGTAGTTTCCTGCTTCTGCCTTGCTCCCACTTTTGTGAAGGGGAATCACATCTGCCCTCCTCCAGTCCTCGGGTACCACCCCATCATCCCATGATTTGTTAAAAAGGGTAGTCAGTGGTGTCACTAGTTCTACCCTTAGCTCTTTTAGAATTCTGGGATGAATCCCATCAGGCCCCATTGCTTTGTCCACCTTCAGTTTTAAGAGTTCTTTCAGAACCCTTTCTTCTGCCAAATGGGCTGGTATCAACTTCTGTATCCAGAGTGTTACTACTGTTTGTTTTATGTACCTCCCCTCTTCATTTGTAAATACTGAGCAAAATATTTGTTTAGTATCTCTGCCTTTCACAGTCTCCCTCTGCCCACCCTCCCTCCCTTTATTAAGCCTCACTATCCGCCCTTGGTCTTCCTTTGCTCCCTGATGTACCTATAAAGGTTTATCCCCCTTCTTAACTGAGTTGGCTATCTTTTCCTCGGTTTGGGCCTTTGCTGTTCTGACTGCCTTCCCAGCCTCCTTTTGCTTTAATTGATACAGTTCTCTGTCCTGCTCCTTCTGCGATTCCTTGTACTTCCTGAGTGCTTTCTTTTTCTCTTGAACCTTCACTGCCACTTCCTTTGAGAACCATAGTGGTTTCTTACATCGTCTTGTTTTGTTTATTTGCTTCACACAAAGGCTCATTACCTCTGTGATGGCAGTTTTTATTATTCCCCATTGTTCTTCCACCCCTCCTTCCTGCCCATTTGCTAGTGCATTCCTTAGGCATTCACCCATTTTGAAAAGTCAGCCCTCCTAAAGTCCAGTACTTTTGTCTTTGTATGGCTTGACTCTATTGCTGTGTTTGTTGTGAACCATACTGTTGGATGGTCGCTAGTTCCCAGATGGCTACCCACTTCTACATCTGTGATCCTCTCTCAATCTCCATTTGAGAGAATCAAGTCTAATATTGCTCCTCTCGAGTGGGCTCCAGTACTAGTTGTCTAGGCCATGCCCCTGTAGGGCATCTAGAATAACTGCACTCTTGGAAGTGGCAGCTGCAACTGCACTCCAGTTAACATCTGGCATATTCAGATCACCCATCAGCAATATCTCCCCTTTTTCTGCCATTCTAAGTATACTTTCTATCATTTCCCTGTCCATTTCCTCCCCCTGAGAAGGGGGTCTGTATACAACCCCTGTGCGGATTGTGGTGCCATTGCCTGTCTCCAAATTTACCCACAGTGCTTCTTCTCCTCCCTGTTTACCCTTTTGTTCTGTTGCTTTTATTCCTTCCCTTATGTAAAGAACTACTCCTCCTCCTCTTTTACCCTCCCTGTCCCTCCTGTAGACAGTGTATCCTGGTATGTTTGTCCCAGTCATGGTTTTGTGTGTACCATGTTTCTGTGACTGCCACGATATCCAGATGTTCCTCCTCCATCAAGGCCACTAATTCAGGAAGCTTGTTACCCAGACTACGGGCATTGGTACTCACTGCTGTCCATTTTTTGATGGCTTTACCTTCTGTTGCAGCATCCCCCACTGACCGTTCTACCTCGGTCTTTTCTCATTTAGTACCCTGTTTTGTAGGGAGGGCTGGGATTTTCCTGCTGCTTGTCAGTGCCTCCCCTTTGACTAGTTTAAAAGCTTGCCAATGAAGCATTTAAACCGATTGCTCAAAAGACTTGTTTCCTTCCTGGACAGATGCAGACCATCCTGCCAGTATAGGCTGGTGTCCCTCCTGGTGGAACCCCAGTCCCCAATGAAGCCAAACCCCTGTGCTCCGCACCATTCTTTCAACCATTCATTAAACTGCATGGTGCCAGTTACCCTCGCTTCCCCCATGCTTTTGACAGGCAGCACCTCTGAGAAGGATACTGTGTGTGCTACTTGTCTTAGGTCCCTCCCCAACTCTGCAGTGTCCTCCTGCACTGCTCTGATTTCATGATGAGCCAAGTCATTTGTCCCTAGGTGGACAATTACGTCCAGCTCAGAATCCCTTGCAGCTGTTCTCGTGATCCTGAGGATATGCTTCCTGTCCCTCCAAGCCATGGCACCAGGCAGGCACCTTACTTCAGTTTTCCCAGCTCCCCCCAGTTCTATACCCCTAATAACTGAGTCCCCCACCAGGAGCTGCTTCCTTTCCCTGTGGTGTCCTCTGCCTCCTTCCTGTGGGCCTCCCTTGTGACAGTTATCATCAGTCTTCTCTGCGGGTGCATCCATAGGGGAGCTATGCTCCCCCAGAATGGTGTATGGATTGTGGAGTGGAACAATTGACTGGGTGTGCCTCTGTTCCACCTCCTCACCCTCCCTGAGCCCACTGTGGTCCAACTGCTGTGCTTTCTTGCAACCTCTGAGGTAGTGGTGGTGGCGCTAGTGCTCCCTGGATGGGGAGGTTCCTTCCTACTGTCCAGTGTGGCCTGGGGAAGGTTTCCTTACTACTGTCCAGTGCGTGCTGAGGCGGGCAGCTTCCTCCTCAGGGCAGATAGTTGTCTGCAAATAGGGCAGCATCTCAGCCTCCAGAAGACTCCCGGAAGACTGCTGCCTGGCCATTACATTGCACTACTCCCACATGTTTATCTAGTTTTTTTTGTATTTGTGTGTGTGTGTGCGTGTGTGATTTGTTATATAGAAATATATATATATTATACAATGTGTATGCTTATATTGTCAGTGCAGTGTGCTAGAGAGGATATGACAGTGAAATCCACCTTGCACTCGAGGAAATGATGTCAGAACCTCGGGTATAAAGGAACTATTTCCAGGGGTGAGGGGTGGGAAGGGGTTGGGCCTAAACTGTGTCCTCACAAAACAATCAACTAAAAGCTCTCACCCACCGCTGCGATGAGTGCCTTCCTGTCGGCAAGATACCCTACACAACAATTTGACAGAGAAAGTACCCTGCTAATCAAACAGAGAAAAATCCAGACATCCAAGTCAGACACAGGTAAACCTCTCCAGCCCCAAAACAGCGTGTGGTTTGTTAGCCACAAAGGAAAATCAAATATGCAGTTATTTCAGCCCTTCTGAGGATGCTGACAAGATAAGCAGTTTTAAAAACCCCTTCCTGAATTAAAAACTAAAACAAACACAAAGCAATACCACTTTAAAAGTGAGGAAAACTTCTCTCAGATGTAAGCAAGAGAGAGAGATTAGTTACTGATATTTAGTCCAAAATAGTATATCCCACGCAGCTTCTCAGTTGTTTCCAAGCACTCCCTGTACACAACTTGGAAGAAGATGGACTTCTGCCTCAAACAGGATCACACCACTAGTTTATAGTACTTTGAACAATGTTGAAATGGTCTAGCTAGACAAATGGCTGGGTTGCAGACCTCTGACTTGTGAAGACAATTACCCCCACCTCAGGCTATGTTTGGCATCCAATTACAAACTGCAGCTTTTGCTATTTTGAATCACACAACCCCACCAAAGTTGCAAAATATATTGATGCAGATTCTCACAGAATTCTAGTAATCAGTCCAGTTAGCCACAAAGGAAAATCAAATATGCAGAAGATAAGCAGTTTTAAAAAAACCCTTCCTGAATTAAAAACTAAAACAAACACAAAGCAATACCACTTTAAAAGTGAGGAAAACTTCTCTCAGATGTAAGCAAGAGAGAGAGAGAGAGATTAGTTACTGATATTTAGTTCAAAATAGTATATCCCACACAGCTTCTCAGTTGTTTCCAAGCACTCCCTGTACACAACTTGGAAGAATCTTCTTAAAGTAAGGGACTGTGTCAGTGCATCTCGTGGGAGAACCCTTAGGGATTGTCCTCCTCTTTCTCTTTCTCGCTTCCCCACTACCTTAGAGGTAATTCTGGACAGAGTCCTATCCTGTTTAAGGGGTTTCCCCCCCTGACTAATCCATCAGGTGTTAAACTGTAGAGGGCAATGTTCCAAGACTTTAATCCCAAATGTGGGTTTAAGGGTGAGACGGGGTGACTCCGCCATGTTTTATATTCTCAAAGACCATTGTAAATTCTCTTGTTCTGGACCTCCATTCAGTAGTCCCTGAGGTTGAGGGACCTTGCACCTGTCTCTTCATACTTTTCAGGTTTTTGAGGCTAAAATAAGCCAGTGGTCTTCCCACTCAGCATGGCTGAGAGCCCACCTTCTTCCCCTACACATGCTGTATCTTTCTCTCCTTTCCTGTGATGCCGCTCAAGGGTTGGGGCCCCTATGGCCTCTTAGGGTAAAAAGTCCAATCCCTCTGTCCTCTGGTAGGCGTCTTCCTTTCTCAGTTTATAGCCTTTCCTTTTCCTAACCCTCGGCTCTCTTGCCTCACCTTGGTTTTCTCTATCCCTCTTTGTTTCATCCTCTCCGGCAGAACAGAACTGGGGTAAAGGAGGAGGAGGAGGAGTCTGGAGCACCTAACAGCCAACCCTTGTGTGCTACGCAGTGCGTCAGCCTCATGTGCGGTGCCGTCAGCACTGACTCCTCCCCCCACACAAAAAAAAGCTCCCATGCAGGTGTGCGCCTCCAGCTTACACCCATCAATAATGAATGCTGAATATACAAGAGAAGATCAAGAATTACAGTAGGTACGTAATTTTCATTTTTGCGCAGTGTGTATCTGTAAAGATGTTGAGGCGCCCTCGCTCCCTGGAAAATGCAGCATCAGGTAAGACAAAGCGTTACAGCTGTAAATTCAACAGAAGTTGGACCTCAGAATTCAGCTGGTTACTGAAAAGTGAGAGAGGAGACACATTTGTTTTATGCGGTTTCTGTAACTCTCACTTCAGCACTTTTTTCCTTGTTTTTTACATCATTTAAGGACCAACTCAGCACGTTACGAAATCTCCTTACTAGCAGGCCAGTCTCCCTACTAACTGTAACCAGACTTCCCTCTCACACAAGTTGGAATTATAACAGATGTGTAAATAAGGTCATGAGAACTGCAGGTACAAAAATCAATGAGATAAGTAAACCAGGCACTACTATATTGCAGTGAAGCCCAAGAGCATATGCATTCATACAGTGAATAAGACCGGGCCAAAGACTGACAACTGTACTTCTTTTATTTTTTATTTTACAGTTTTTGGCCAGAAGAGGCACACTAAGCCAAAGCTTGTTTCCATGTGTGTCCTGGGAGCACAGGGAAGTTAAGTGACTTGCTCATGGTCACACAGTATGCAGGTGGTGACTGTGGGATTCAAACCCAGTTCTGCATGTTTGTAGCTCAGTGCTCTTAACCACTACATTATACTGGCTCCCCAGTAACGTGCCAGTCTGATTGAAATATCCAACTAGGAGACACAACAGGTATTGGGAGACAAGTAGGTAGGTCTGGGCAAACAGGTGGGTACAGCTAGGTGAGAAGAACCAGCTAAAAAACAGAAGTGGGGGGAGAGACAAATAGTGGTTCACCAAAGTCAGGGAATATCATGGTAAGTGCAGGTACAAAGGGAAGCAAAGTGAGACTGCAGAAGTTGCTTGAGAGAGAGGTAAGAGGGGGCTAAATGGATAATAATGATAATCTTTATTTATTCTGCGCCTTTCAATTATCAAGGCGTATTACGAAACTTAAAACAAGGAATAAAAATTCAATTTATAAAACACAGTAAGATCAGAAAATAACAGTACTAATTACAGTAAGCTTAGCTCCACAAATGGGTCTTCAATGCCTGATAAAGGGCAGAAGAGAGTTCCAAAGTGAAGGCAGGCAACCTGATTTTATTTAAATTATTTAATAATTGTGTTTTTCAGGTACTGTAACATTGGCGAAGAACCGACTTTTTACAGTTACCTGTATGCACAAAAATGCAGATATTTAAAACATTTTTTTTTTTATTTCAAAGCAGTGCACTTAAAATGGTTAACTTGATGACAGAAGTTCTGGCTGAAACATAAAGAAGCTGTATTTGGAGCCAGCTCCATGGCGCTGAGCAACAGGGGATCTCTTGGGACGCTGGTGACCCAGGTTCATGCCAGAACCCAAGACAGCAAGAGCGTAGGCCGGTGGGGAGGGCTAGGAGCATCTGTCGGACACTCTCAGTGCGTCCTCCCAGGACGCTAAATGCATGCGGCTGCAACATAGGAGGGGCCGGGTTGAGGGAAAAAAGGGAAAAATTGTCTTCCTGGCTGACTAGATGATAGTTGCTGGGTCCCCTCGTGCCACGGAGCCAGATGAGTGCCTTCCAAACTGATCCCCAGTCGTGTTCCCAGTCTAGTATGAATCCCAAGTCTCTCCTCCAGTGGGCCCAGGGAGGGGCCCCCCCACACCGAAGGGATGCGTTGGGCTGCCTGTCACATGGGGGGGAGAGAACGGTGATGATGGCCAAGAGGGATGGCTTGGTGGGTGAAGGGGGTCCCTAGATGGCCCAAAGGAGTGGCCAGTCGGGGCATGGGGAGCATAAAGAATTAAAGCAAAAAAAAAAGCTGAATTTGTTAGCAGATGTATTCATCATATAGTTTTTTTTTTGTTTGTTTTTTTTTTAACAGAAATGTATTTCTGGCATACTTACATTCGTAATTAGTATCCTTCTAATTTTCTCAGCTATTTTTTATCACTTTTGTGGCTAATTTTGTAATTATCTTGCCCAGTATTTAAATGTCTCTTCTGTTGAAGGCACTGTTTGATTGTAAATACTGGATTTACACTGTTAATGTACTGTGATAGTGCTAGCACATGTGTCTAGCAAATAGCACCACAAGACTTCATTAAAAAATCCTAATGGGAGGCGCTGTTGAGCCCGAGTTTGTTGGCAGCAGACTAGAACAGTTCTTAAACAGAGAATTATTACCTCTTAAAAACTGCTTATTTGGAGTAAAAACTATGGTAAATACTTCGCACCGCTGGAAAGAAGAGGATTTGGTGCCCAAAATGGGTAATCCATGAAACTATAGAACGGGCACAACTAGTGGAAAGACCACAGGTTCCACTCAACCCATGAGGTTGGGCCTTGAGACGCAGGCCACCTCACAGCCAAATTCCGAAGAAACTATGTCTTCCATTGGGACGAAACTTCAGAGGCTTATCTCCTCAGTCTCCGATTTAAATACTAAAATAGACAGTTTCAACTCCAGAGTCACGGTCGTAGAAAAAATAAATGGAAACCCTACAAACTGAAATGACTGACCTTAGAAGAAGTACTGATTCAGCAACGGCAGCATCAACGACGATTATAAAAGAAAATACACACCTCCGGGCCAGATAAGAATCTTTGGAGAATCAGGCCAGAGCCTCTAATGTTCGGTTTCTTGGATTGCCGGAAGGGATCGAAGGGAATCACCCCCTCATGTACTTGCAGGACTGGCTAAATGAAAAACTGGTTCCAGAAGGGCAGAGCATAAAATTTGGGCTGCAGAAAGCTTACTGAATCACTCTGAGGGGTCTCCAAGCTGACGGCGATGCCTCTCGCACTTTGCTTCTTATCACTGATGGCGTGGGCACTAGGGACAGAGTTCTCAGTCTGGCAAGGAAGGCTGGCCCTCTTTATCAGGATGATTGTCCCATCTTTCTGTTCCCCGACATAAGTTACTGGACTCGCATGAGGCGCAAGAAGTTCGATGGGGTTTGGAAACGTCTGCAGGAGGCTTCGATTTCACACGCGGTGGTATTTCCTGCCCGGCTGCCAGTAATACACAATGAGAAGGTATGGGTCTTTACTGACCCAACTGAAGCAGGCAAGTGGGTATCCCGATTTGTCACTTAGCATCGGAATAACGACGGCAGCAACTCTGAACTTCTCGACGGAGACTGAGGGACATTATACTGAGATTGGTGACTGTTCTTTCCTAAAGCTGGATATGGAGCTTGTCACTCCAATTTATTTACTGCAAGCAATATTATTGGAGTTATAATTTTGGGCTAATCCCTAACCTTATGGTGAGTTTGCTGCCTAAGATATTTAATTTAGTATATTTGTAACTTGTAGGTATATGGTATGATGCCATTAGTCCCGTTGTGGGATGTGATAGTTCGGACTTTACATTGGAGTTTAGGTGATAGTTCGGACTTTACATTGGAGTTTAGCTTTTTAATGAAATAGTCATACCGCTCATGGGCTTATATTTACAGCATAATAATACATTTACTTATTTAGTTAACCAGTTTAGTGATCTCTCCACATGAGGTATCATAATATTAGAGATGCACCTATCCTGTATTAAGGAGATTATTGCATCTCCCTAAGGTTACTGTAATTCTGTATGGACTGTCTCAAATATGGAATGTATGTGTTTAATAACATATGAAAATAATAAACATAAAGTACAAAAAAAAAATCCTAATGGTAGCTTTCGAATGAAGCTGTCGAAGATTACGATGTTCAGTTAGGCTCTAACCTAGCCATGCTTGCTGCAAGTCACTTCAACATACTAAGCAGAGCTGCACCCTAATGTTTCTTCCTTATGATGTGCTTTCTTTCAGTGGGAGGACGGAGGTCCAGTCTGTGCAATATGGCAAAGAAAAAGCAAATAAAGACCGGGTGTTTGCAAGGTAAGATCAACTTCACCTGTTAGTGAAATAATACTGTTTAACTCCGCTTGTGACAAGTCCCATAACTTTCCAGAAACAAAGTCACAAGTGCAGTATGAAGGTCCTGTCTGCAGTAGTGGGGATAAGGATGAATGTGCTCAGCAGAGCACAATACATTATTTATACAGTGAAGGTGAGAGTCAGACCTTACATATAAATGATTTATTTTAGCCACTGAAACATTCTAAATGAAAATAAATCATTTATCTTCTTGTTGGGCATTTTTCTCCACTTTAGGTAGATCACAAAGGAACCCTTAACTAATGGGAGAGCAGCTTGAACAAAGCCTGATGACATCACAGTGGCTTCTGCTGCACTGGAAACAGTAGTGAGATTAAAAAGGAGCAGTTTAATTTCATGAAAAGGACTAATTGTAAAGCTCTAGAATTAAAAATGCATTGTTTCTGAGTTGCTCTATGTTGTCAATGGGAATTACCTACAATATGGGTAATGTGCATCTTGCCTAGGGGCTCACTCTGCAGATATAGGAGTTACATGATGGGCAGGAGTGGAGTATGGGAAATATCTACATGAGTGAACAGTGATCTCGGGATACTCACGAGTGGTGGAGCATAGCGGAGCCACAAGTTATAGTATCCAGAGGTCATTATTCACAAATGAAGATATTTGCCATATTCCACGATTGCCCATCATGTGAGCGATTTATACAGTAGGGGGTTCACTGTGTATTGTCCTGGTGTTTGTTATGATTTCTTATGGAAATCGTCTGTTTTCTTGGTGTTATTTTTCTGCAGTGGTTAGTGTCCATGGGTGTGATTTGTTTTAATGAATGGAGGTATTTTGTGTCTATCAGTTACTTTTTATTGTGCGTTTTATTGGTTGTTGGTTTGACTGACAGGTGATTCTGCCATTTTATTGGTTGTTTGTGGGCGCATGTGTAATGTATTTGTTTTGATTGGTTGTGTCGTGGTTTGGGGCGGAACCTGCTTTCATTTGGGAAGTTGGCAGTGTTTGGTAAGAGTACCATTTATTTTAGTAGTTTATTCAAGTTTTATGTTCTCAGGTTTATTTTATTGTTTTGTGGGTGACTGTAGTGCTTTATACTGTGTGCAGCTGGTATTTTTTAAGGGCGCCTGGTTTCTGTCTTCGAAGCTTTTTGCTGCCATGCTTTGGCTTTCAGTTATCGGCTGGCTTGCATTGGTACACATGGGATTTACAAGAAATTTATTCTGCAAGTATGCTGTTGTTAGAGGTGTTTGTTTCTGTTCTGGTCTTGTGGGTGGTGCTTTCTAGTTTTATAACGGTACAGGGAGTCGCTGTCTGACTCTATTACTGGGAGTTTCTTTCGGGCTTTTTTGCGTAGTCCCTCTGTGCGAATATGTAAAAACAAAATCTTGACTATCTCTGCTTCACTGCTTGGGAAGCTTGTGGTTAAGTTATGCAGCTTTTTGTTGTGACAGGGGATATTAATTTAATTCTGTTGTTTTTGAAAGTAGTTCAGCTATCTACATATGTTGGGAGCTAAGTGTAGTGAAGTATGCACCGTGATAATATCAGACTGTGACGTATGCACTGTGTGTATAAATGTCAGATATTATCACAGTGTGTCAGGAGAATTTATTCCACTGGGGTGAGAATACATGCTTTTATTGGAGGAGATATCATCTCACCCCTATTGTATAGTAAGCAATAACCCACTCCAGGGTGTGGGGTTATAGGCATTTAATCCACGCCTGGAGTGTGTTGTGATACACGAGGCTGCAGGCCGAGTGTCCTTCCAGTGCCCCAAGCGTGGATTAAATGCTATAACCCCACACCCTGGAGTGCGTTATTGTGTTTATAACATGGGTTACCTGACCCATAGGACAGAAGTCCCCAAAAACACCCTCTTCCCTGTGTTTTCTTGCCTCAAAATGATATTATCCTTCCGCTGTGCAAAGTAGTCCCTTAGAAAACATATTTTGTTTTTGTTATGAATGCTGCAGGGTGACTATATGTCTGTTAAGATGCTTTCTCTGGTTTATGATGAATTACAAAGTAACACAGGACAGCAGAGTGGTATGTTATAATTTTGTGAAATACTTTCACTGGCTGCTTTTGCTCTGTGTGGTAGCCGTAGATTAAACTGTAAATTTAATCCGTGGTTGGAATCTGATCCCGGAAGTGCCTCATTGTATAAGAAGTGATGATTTTGGGGGGGGGGGTGTGTGTGCTGCTGAGCAGCTCTATAGGAGGCAGCAAATCTGAAGAGCTCCCATGTAATTCCAACTTTATTTGATTAAAAGTTCCCCTTTCTGAATATTTTTCCTGGCTTTTATCCCCCTACTTGGATTGAGAAACCCTTCGGGAGGATCCATGGGGAAGACCAAAGGAAACGCGGCTGCTGTGGCGGAGTTTTTCAACCCGAGAAGTAAGAGGAAGGTTGGGCCTACAAAAAGCAGCACAGCAGGGACCTCGGATTTGGTGGAATCTGGGGAGGTTACGCTGACCACTGTGAACGCTACCCTCATGAAACTTGTACGCTCAGTGCAGGAGTTGGACAAACAATGTGATGTTCTTACACCTTGGGTAGCTGCTTTGAGTCTAAGGCAGATATAGCAAACCAAAAAATCACTAAGCTGGATACTAATTTAATTAAACAAATGGATGTCTCCACCAAGCTGGTAAAGGACACCACATGGCTGCGTCACCGCGTAGAAGTTGTGGAAAGCCAGGTTCGCAGACGCAATCTCCAAATTTTGGGATTGCCCGAGGATGCTGAAGATGATGACCTGCTGGGATTCAAGCGCACATGTCTCCCTGGATTACTGGGATTTGGTGAAGAGGAGCAACCACTGACACTCAAGAGGGCCTACAGAATCTCACCGCGTAGAGGAACGGCAGAGCGGCCTACACCTCGCACCCTTGTTGTGGTATGTGCTTGAATTGGGGATCGAGATTGTGTGCTAAAGGCGGCCCACAACAAGTGCCACATGAGATATGGGGGAGGCAGAGATATCAATATTCCTGGACTTATCTTATGGCACCAGGCAGAGACGCAAGGCATATGATGGGGTGAGGAGTCTGCTTCGTAGCCTGAAGGTGCAGCATCAACTTGTGTTTCCAGCTCGCTTAAGACTGTTTTGGCAAGACAAGGTCTACATGTTTGGATCTCCTGAGGAAGCTAAAAAGATCTTGCCAATTATAGAGAGGGAGGTTGTTGGAAGCCAGGAAGATGGTACTTGAACATCATAGCCCCACAAAACTGTAATGTACTATGCCTGTTTTTTCTCAACATGGCAATTTAGCCTCTGTTCCATGTTTGTTTGTTAATATGGTTAAAGTGGGATTTATCCCATGTCACTGTTAATGGGGCTATTTTTCAGTATTGGGTCGTGAATTAAGGGGTATGTTGCGGGGCTACTTTTTGGGTGGCCCGGTTTTGATTTTTGGGCTGAGAGGCTGTTACTGTTTATCAATGGCTGGGATGTTTGTTTTCTCTGGGATGCCCTTGATGGCACCTCAGCCTGTGCCGCTACTCTGTCCCTTAAGCTAAGGATTCATGAGCCCCAATGAATTTTCAATTCTTTTTAAATTATCTGGACTATAAGACAGTACTACAGGATTTGGTACATTAACTGTATGTGCATGTTTTCTTTTTTCATAATGTTTGAGGGCAAGATGATGTTTCTAGGAAAATTATTACAGGGTTACTCTTGTTTTAATAGTAGTTCTAATGCCATTAAGGCCAAGCAGTGTTATTGCTTGGGGCTATTAATACTGGAGTGGGTATTTATCCATAGAGGAAGGTGGGTCGTTTGACCTGCCCACCGGCTGGCTTGGATTGCTAGCGGGCTAGGAATTTCCTCTGTGATACTCCTTGAGCTGCATGCTTATGTCAATAGTAATCTTTGTATTTCTATTACCTGCTTTGTACTTCCCCCATGTGGAGAGTGAATATAGGGGTGTTTTCCTATTATATCCTGTACTATAAGATATACGCAACGGATTTCTGTATAGATTCACCTATGTTGATATGCTTTTGTGAGCTGGATTCTAACAACAAAGCTGAATAAAAAGATAATACAAAAAAAAAAAATAATAATTTATAAACGGCTCCCTAAAGCTCACAATACTAACTACTGACTACTAAATACTCCGGAATATTGGTAATTATGTGGCCATCACAAATTTAGCAAGTTACTGACTCGCGCGCTCACAGTTCCAGGCATTGTATATGGTGCAGATGCATTTTGCGGCCAGCCTAGAATGTGGCAAATTTTACTGTTTACCCATTAATGCAACCGATCACGCTCCCATTTGCTTTCCTGACTGAGAGAAACAGTTATAAACAGCTCCTTAAAGCCAAGAATACTAAATACTGACACTAAAAATCATGCTGCCAGACAAATAAAAATCTACAAATCTACCACTGACATTTCTGCCAAAAACAAATATACATACAATATGACTGCGATATATTACCATTGCGTATTGTGTCTGCTGCAAGCTCCGTGCCGCAACATGTATCTGCACCACATTTATTTTTAAAAGTCGTTGTTTCTGGATCTGTTGGCAATTGTGTCTCGTAACCTCCTGTTGTTATATTTCGTTACAGGCTGCCTGCAAAAATGCATGTGCACCACATTCAGTGTATGGAAATGTGAGTGTGACCGAGTACCCTAGTCAGTTTGTTTTGTAGTGTGGGCTTTAGTGAGCTCTTTCTGTTTTCTGACTGAAGCGGCACTTGTGTATACGAGACAGACGCAGAATTTCAGGTTTCACTTTTGCAGTACAGCCATATAGCAGGAGTTGCTATTTTGAATTGCGGGCATTCAGTAGTCAGGAATACCACTGTGTTGAGCATACAGAGTCAAATGATGATCGGGAATTAGGCTACGGCTACCTGACGGTACAGCTACAGAACACATACAATTGCTGATTTCTGCAACGGCGTGAGCCTACTGCACTACAGATTCAGCTTTCTTGTGGCATGTGGTGAATTGACTGGACTACACTGGCTGGACTGACTTGTCACTGGTGTACGTGGGCTGTCTCCTGCATTTACAGGTTTTTTGACAGAGTGAGTAATCAGCCCACTGTCTCGTGTTGCCCACTCCACTAGCAACCACCGAGACAAGAAGGACGTCAGCACATCAGAACACCGGGATCTGCCACAGCTTCGGTGCCCATTACAGGGTGCTCTGGTAAGCCACTTTCATAATTTGATATAGGATTTCACACAGGAGCTGTGTTTGACAATTGACAGTTCCTTTATTTGACGGACAACGGCTCTCCCGTCAGGAAATTTCTCTTTCAGCCAGTGATCTACATTTTCCTCACCAAATAATTTATCTCCATTTGTTCATCAAAAATCTCAGACACCCCGGCTTGCTAACTACAAAAAAAAAAAAAAAAAAAAAAAGGCTACTTTGGAACACTAAAAGAGGAGACTGTGCAGATCCCTCCACTTTGTTAGCAGGTTTTCCCAAAACTGAGAAAACAGATCTGGCAGGGTAACCATGCATTAAATAGGGAATTTAATCCATGGCCACCTGACACGTTCTGCCCAATGACAGCCCTTGGTTAAGGTAACCCGTGTTATAAATATCTTTAAGAGCTGAACCCAGCAGCACAGAATGTTGGTACTGGGAGTGTTCTAGCAGCTCCATTTCAGTCTTTACACTGCTGTGCTAGGGGTAGCAGCACTGCTGAAGTGCTCCTCATCTGACTTGCTATCTTCCTAATTTTTATTGTTTTTTTTCTCCGTGTTTGAGTAACTCTAGCAGAACGGGTTGTTCGTTTCTACATGCAGTCCCTCTAAATTCTATTGTGCCTGTATAAAAATTTGTGTTCTTTTAATTCCTTCCTTCCTTTCTGCTTTTTTCCTATTTCATTTATATTTTTTATTTTTTTGGTTATCAGTTAAAATTTGAAATCCTGCTTTTCTCATTTACAGCTTCTGTGAAGGTCACGGTGAGGTTTTGCCACTGCCTAATGTATATTCAGTTTTAATCTCAAGGGTGTACAGGCAAGAAACCTTTGCTGAACAGGACTATATTCAGGTCCTCAGGTAAATTGGGAGTTTCCTGTCTGCTTTAGGCTGTCAGCTCGCGCCCTCCCCCAAAAAAAAAAAAAAACCCAGCGTTGCTGATAGCTTGGTTTTTCTGCTTTTTCTTTACAGATAATCATTCATCAGTAGTTTTTCTGCTCCCTTAACTGTGTTTTGTAAATTTCACTTTCAAACTCCAGGAATCTTTCAGTAGGATTAGATATATGCAGTCAGCTTAGAACATACCTCTCAACCTCTTAGCATTAGAAATCATAGCACTGGCCTTCAAAAATGATAGCAAAGGGCCAAAAATGTGTAGCACTTTATTATTTTAAACAGTATTAGTCCTACAGATAGTGGGCCCCATATAGCTAGTGATAAGGAATAGAATGGTAGTGGTGTACAGGCCACCATCTCAGATGGAGGAGTTAGACAGGGAACTAGCGGGACAGATCAGGAGGACCTGTGAGAAGGGTAGTGTGGTGATTGTGGGGGACTTCAACATGCCAGGAGTGGACTGGAGTACTCCAACAACCAGGAACAGAAGGGAGCAGGTACTGCTGGATGCCTTCCAGGACAGCTTCCTGCTGCAAATGGTCAGTGAACCAACCAGGTTAGGGAATACCCTTGACCTTGTGCTGGCAAATGGGGACTTTGTGAGAGAACTTACAGTGGAGGAACCGCTGTCAGGGAGTGACCACCACTCAGTATGGCTCACATTGGATATGGGCAAGGAAGGAGTGGAATCTGGCACAAGAGTGCTGGACTTCAGGAGGGCTGACTTTGGGAGGATGGGGGAAGTGGTAAAAGGGTACCTGGCCAGAATTCAATCTAGTATGGACACTGACCAGAGGTGGGAGCTCATAAAGCTGGGGATAGTGGAGGCAACCAAAACCTGCTGCAAGGCCCAGAGGAGTAAGGCTAGGGCTAAGAAACCGAGCTGGTTGAGCAAGGAGGTCATGGAAAAGGTAAGGCGGAAAAGAGCTGCCTTTAGGAAGTACAAGAAAACAGGGAGGGGGAAGGACAGGGAGGAGAACTTGACGGAATTGAAGGAGGTGACAAGGGCAGTAAGAGGAGCCAAAGCATCTACGGAACTCAGGCTGGCACAAGGCATTAAGAAGGGGGATAAGGACTTCTTTAGGTACATCAGGGAGAAAAGGAGCTGTAAGGACCACATAGTAAGGATTGGGGGTTGGGTGGAAGCAGGGTGCGATAAGGCAGAAGCACTAAATGAGTACTTATGCTCAGTATTTACTAAAGAAAAGAGGCGGGTGACACCCAAGGGGGGAGAAATGGCAGAAACGGGGGGAGAGGGGGGGACAGATGGGGAAATCATGGAGGGCAGAGTTCGGGAGGGTTTGAAGGCAGTGAGGGTGGACAAGGCGCCAGGCCCAGATGGCATCCACCTCAGGGTACTGAAGGAGCTGGCAGAGGTCCTTGCAGGGCCTTTGGCAGACCTATTTAATGCCTCACTACATTCGGGGTGTGTACCTCAGGACTGGAGGATGGTTCATGTGGTGCCCCTCCTCAAGAGTGGCCTCAAGGATGAACCGGGAAATGACAGACCAGTGAGCCTCACATACATTGTGGGTAAGCTAATGGAGACTATCCTGAAGGAGAGGTTGGTGGCCCTCCTAGAGGCCAAAGGACTACAGGACAGCAGACAGCATGGCTTCATACGGGGCAGATCCTGCCAAACCACCCTGATGGAGTTCTGTGACTGGGTGACTGGGTAACTAGGCAACTGGACAGGGGCCATGCAGTGGATGTCCTGTATCTGGACTTCAGTAAGGCATTCGACTCGGTGCTGCATGGAAGGCTGGGAAGTAAGTTAGTAGGCACAGGGCCGGGTGCAAAGCTAATGAGATGGGTAGGGAACTGGCTTCAGGGAAGGCAACAGAGGGTGATGGTGGGTGGGGAGCTCTCACACCCAAGGGTAGTGACAAACGGTGTCCCACAAGGCTCAGTGTTGGGACCAGTGTGATTTGGGATATTCATTGCAGACATATCATTGGACATCAAGAGCAAGATCATCTGTTTGCTGATGATACCAAGGTAGGAGCGGTGGTAGATGACCTAGGGGGGGAGGAGCGGTGGTAGATGACCTAGGGGGGTGGCAGGGGTTGCAGGATCATCTGGCAAAGCTTGAAACCTGGTCAGACACCTGGCAACTGGGGTTTAATGACAAAAAGTGCAAGGTGCTGCATTTTGGGATAAAGAACCCAAGGAGGAGTTACCAGTTGGGGGAGTGCAGCTAGCCCAGACAGAGGAGGAGGAGGAGGATCTGGGGGTGTTCATTACAGGGTCAATGAGCAACTCAGCACAATGTAGGAAGGCAGCTGCAAAGGCCAACAAAATGCTGGGTTGCATTGCAAGGGGTATATCTTTGAAGAGGTAGGAAGTGATTCTGCCGCTGTATAGGTCATTAGTTAGACCGCACCTGGAGTACTGCGTGCAGTACTGGCACCCGTATCTGAAGAGGGACATTACGTTACTGGAGGGGGTGCAGCGCAGGGCGACAAAGATGATCAAGGGGCTGGTGGACTTATCATACGAGAGGAGGCTGAGGGAGTTGAACTTGTTCTCACTGGGGGAGAGGAGGGACAGGGGGTACATGACTGAAACCTCTAAGTACATGAAAGGAATAAACAAGACCGGTACAGAGGGGCTGTTCAAAGTAAGGAAGGGGAGGGACACCAGGGGCCATGATATGAGACTGAAGGGAGGAAGGTTCAGGAGGGAGATGAGGAGACACTTTTTTACAGAGAGGGTGGTGGCTGGGTGGAATGCGTTACCTGTAGAAGTGGTATCCAGTAGAACAGTGGACTGCTTCAAAAGTGGGAGGGTCAGTGAAGGGGAAGGCTGGAAGGGAGGGGCAGCTGCAGAATAAGGGGTGCTAGCTGCACATTCGTGCAGACTTGATAGACCTCTAGGCCTTTATCTGCTGGCAAATTTCGTATGTTTGTATGTTCTATCAACTTAGTTCAATGATTTAATAGTTTGTGTGCCCAGAAACAGCTCTAACATTATGAGGAACATCAGTAAACATGTGAAGAGTAAGGGTAAATTTGAGTGTGAAAATCATTGCACTATGCGAAATTCATAGCAGTTGAGAGGTATGGCTCAAAATCTCTGACTGCCTCGGAGCTAGTGATGTAATGTGAAATGTTTGCAAATCATGGAACTAGAATGCTACATCCAAACTGCTGCCTCTAGGTGGACTGTGTTCCATGTAACAGATTAATTTTCTCCGTTCAGACTAGATGCCCCAAAGAGCTTCTCTCAGCAACTTTGCCGCAAGTTTATTTATTTCTGTCAAGAAGTGTTATTTTTTCACTATTTTGCTAATTCTCTGTCTCTAGTAGTTTTTTTATATAAAGTTAAAATAGTTGAGGTTGTTTTCTCGATCCTAGCAGTTCCTTCACAGTCGCTACTTTTTCAACTAACCTTTCACTTTTAGTGGCTTATTTTCGTTTATTTTAAAAGCGATTGACATTATTTGCATTCGGTTCACTTTTCCAGTCAGGCAGTTTGTTTAAATGTAAATAAATCCTTATTTAATCATGGTTCCTTTTCCCTAAAGGAACAGACTATGATTTGTGTATTTTTCCCTTTGTTGGCAGTTTCTTTTGGTCCACTGACAAATGGCATGTCAGAAAGGACTAAAAAGAGGATGGACCTACAGGTTTCAAAAACTGTATCAAGTGATCTTCGATGATCTCTCTTGCAGCAGGTCACGCAGATAGGAACTTCCAGCCACAGGCATTGTTTCCGACTGGAGGATTTCACCAACAGTCAACATTGGGCTGTCCCTGATGACGTCACACATCGTGCGCTATCGTATGTATATAAGTGGGGTGGTCCCAGAGGCTCCTCATTTCTTTTCCCGCCACCGACCTGTACGCTTCTCATCCTACTGGAGCATAAGCCACAGTCGACACTTAAGTTTTCTTATTTTTGTAGCTGTTTCTAGTGCATCACAAAGTGGCATTGAGCCTTTCTCCATTCAGCAAATTACACTACTAAAGTTATATTTATAATCCTTGTCAGCCATGTTCATTACGCTTTCTCTCGCAATCTATGGAGTTTTGGGAAGATTACTTGACTTTGCAGCTGTCATACAATAAAGTAATGTTTCACCACTGGGGGCTTGGTCCCTGGGCCCCCGTGCTGTAGTTCCTTGTCTAAAGGGATTACTTTTCATTACGTCACTGCCTTAATGGTCTGGAGCCACTTTTTAATGCCGGGAGCCACTTACATTCTCCTGTGAGTGAAGTGCTGTTCCACCGTCCCAGCCGCTTACACCGGCTGTGGTTCTGTTGACAAAGCACTTTCCAGTAAAACACAGTCCCGTACGTGAACCTTGCTAAATGGTTCCATGCCTCGTCAACGATGTTTCATTGCCAACACATTGGAGAGGCTCAGGCTGTTCATTACAGGCATTATATCACAACATCATATATGAGCCTTTTTGTCAAGAATGTTACTCTCTCACAACGTATATGTTTCGTTGATGATTTCCAAGGCACTATTACTAAGTTCCATGTAACAAACTTTCCTGACTACTCTCAGTGACTTGTCGACACTTCTTTGTTGACGATGTATGGTGCCATATTCAGTTTGTTACGCCTATACTGGGTTGAATCACTTGGCCCTTATACAAGCTTTTGCAACAGACTGTAGCCCCTCATCAACAGTGATTCATTGACGGGGCCCTTTTCAGTCTGTCATGATTTCCAATGCTTTGTTGACACTGCTTCATCAACAGTGCTTGGTACCATACTCAGTGTGTTATGCCTATACTGGGTTCAATCACTTTGTCCATCTACGAGCGTTTACAGTGGGCTGTTGCCCCTCAGCAACAGTGATTCGTTGATGGGGCCTTTTCAGTCTGTCATGATTCCCACGCTTCGTTGACAATGCTTAGTCAACGGTGCCTGGTGCGATACCCAGTCTGTTATGCCTATGCTGGGCTCCATCACTTTTCGCATATACAAGTCTTTGCTAAATGCTGCGCCTCTTGTCACTGGTGTTTCCTTGACGGCCCTTTCAGACCATTATGACGCCAGCACTTAATCCCTCAGACACGAGCCTTGCTGACTGAATTCACGGCTCACTGATTCATGGACGATGCATGTTACAGTCTTTAGTCTGTCTTGTCTATAGGGTGTTCACTCTTCCAGCCTCTGTATTGCACCCTTTTATGACTGGTACCTTGTCTTGTCCATGGTGTTTCATTGACGGTTAATTTTTGCACCCTTCAGACTATACTGATTGCCGCAACATTAGCCTCATATTTTGAGTCTTACTGTATGGTTCCACGTCTTGTCGACGGTGGATCGTTCCCAGTGCTCTCACTGTCCTCCACATATATTGCTCATGGGGGATGCTCACGCAGCCCCGTTTCTGAGCTTTGCAAAAATGGCGACTTTTTTCGTCTCTGATGCTTCCTTGCTGGTGCCCTGTGAAATCTCAAGTTGCGCTGTTTCACTCAGCCCTGTGGATAGGCCTTACTTTATGGATCAAGGGCCTCATTGACATTCAGACAGTCAGTGGTTATTTCTGGACCTCAGAGCTGTCATGAGCTTGGTGCTTTGTTTACTATCGCCACCAATTTATTGGAATAAAATTAGGGGTAATTCAAAGCAGGTCCAAAAAGGACGTAGCCCTTATCAAGAAATGATGCCCAGAATAGGACTGGGACATGGTCACCGTTCCCATCTTTCTTGTTGGTCACTTCCTTAGGCACCACTTCTCCTGCACAAGAGCGACATGGCTTACTATTATTCTGTATTGATGCTCTGTGAACATCCCCTGACCTTAGAAAGGTCCCACATGTATATCCTGACCTAGCAGCTTGGTCTATGACATTTACTTAGAGCAAAACATGTCTCAGCGGATGTCTTTCCTTCCCTCCTTCCCTGACTATGGAAGCTATCTCTGCTTATTCCCATACTGAATTCCTGTTGGTGGGAGAGGTTTGCCACTTGCATTTCTCTCAGGGGCACTCTGCTGGGCCTCTTGTTACTTTTTAGAGGAGTCTGTGATCCTATATTCCCCGGTAGACTTCCTAATAGCCAGTTCTTTGCAGACACCATCTACTATGAGACCTACATAAAACAAGATGAGCCAGATATTCAAAACTTTGCCTCGGGGCAAAATTAGCACTGCACAGTGTGCAAAAATAGCCCAGAACCATTTGCATGCTATACTCAAAGGAATAGCCCCGGGGCTAAATCAGTTGAATATAGGGTGCAAACAGGGTCTTGAGTGCAGTGCAAAAATAGCCTGGCAAATAAGACAGCTCTGAATATAGCGACTGGGCAGTGCAAACAACAGCAGCTCCAGTGCACACAGACGTGAGTAAGGCAACGGTGAACTACATGGCCAGTGTGTGTGCTAGCAAAGAGGTGGATTCACAAAAACTGCGAACAACAGCGCATACCAAATACTGCAGAACTGTGCTATGGTTCTGACAGTTTTGCGTGGAGCAAACTCATTTGCCCTGTGCAAAAGTTTGCTATTTTCAAAAGTGATATGCAAATGAGCCTACTTAGGCAATCCGTGGGCAAACAGCCACATTAGCTTGTCATTATTGCCTGATTTGTATGTATTCCCATGTGGATTGCCTGGCACTGTTGCAGTGTGCACACAGCTCCACTTCTGGTACATGTGCACTGTGTGGATGGCCCCAACCTTTTGGCAGAACTCACTGTGTGGTGCAGTTTGGCCACCTGAGCACCCTCCCCTCAACACTCTCCAGTTCCCCAGTGCTGCGTGTGTGTGCTGGAGTGTGTTGGTGTACCCCAGTGGGGGGAATGGTGGTGTGTGCTGTATGGACGCACTGCCAGTTATTTAATACTTCCATATGTATTTATCACTGTGTTGACTGGGTAACCACATTGAGCTATGGCCCATATTCAGGAACGATCCGGAGCCACTACATGTGCGGCTGAGATGGTGCAGTGTACAATACATACATAAAACGTACAACAACACACAATTCGCATATAGCAGTGTAGTTTCACATTGCAAACATTCACAAATAGTTTGCTGCAGCAAGTGGAGTTGTAACACTGTCATATAATGTGCATGATTGTTGGCTTCCAAACAGTGTTTAGGCATTGTATTCCACAGTTTGGGTGCCTGTGCATATGGAGTGGCCAGGGTGGCCGTCCACCCTTGCTGCCTCCTCACTGGCTGCATACAGCCTTGTTCACTGTTGCTGCTGTGTTTATGCCCCCCATCTTTGGTTTGCCCAGAGTTGACTACCTTTTCATAGGCAGTAATTTGCGCTGTGCTTCGTATCGCACTAATGCACGTTGTACGGTGCTATAGTTTTGAATATACCATTGTGCCTGTATGCATGTCCCTGCCCCCTCACTATGCGCTGCATATACATTATCTTTTAGCGTTGGCACTAACACGTTGTGCTAGCGCTATTTGGCATTTTGAATATAGCAATCCAGCGCAAATGTGACGCAGCTGTGGTACAGTCAGTTTGTGCCCGGTGCAAAGTTTTGAATATCTGGCCAGATATTTAAGGATTGTTCTGGTTGCACTGTATGTGCCACCTGTTAATCTCATACCATAAAGGTCTTAAGCTTGTACATCATGTGGTGGTCAACATCCTTGTGGGTCACAGAAAATGCCCTTCAGAACGCCTTTCTTTCGTGTTCAGGCTGCAGTATGTATATAGCTACTGCTGAGCCTGTCTCATGGATTTACACCATGCCCTTTTTTCCTTTTTAGTTATCTGCCCCAGCATCATGCCATTCAGATGTCTGGGGCACTATATCACTACAATTTGATTATTAAATAAATTGTTCCTACATAAGATTTGATCTTACAAATAAACTAACTTTTCTTGGCGCTATCTATACCAGGGTAACTCCTCCTGAACAGGTCAAGACTTGTATTCTTGAACTTTGTGTCTTGTGTCCAGTACTCCTTATTATGTGTATACCACTACAAGGGGCATAATCTATTCAAGGTGGACGTCTTGAGTATCCTGATGACCTCCAGGATTCCGTGAGGAAAACACCCCTTCAGACGGTTCCCTTATCAGGAACCATTGAACTATGTTCCCGAGAGTCCTTCTTCTGGGGTAAACAACATACCAGGAAAGTAAGTCATTATGGCTGGTGCCTTACCCTTACCCGTCATATGCCTGTAAAGGCACACTAGTTTCCATAACTTTGCCTCTGATTGCCCCTCCCAGGTACACGTTGCATCTCCAGAAGGTATGTTACTACACATGATACTAGCGCGGAGAATGGCCCTGTAGCCACATTCTTTTTTATACGACAGTAAATGTAC
The DNA here is from genome assembly GCA_016271365.2 of Neoceratodus forsteri. Taxonomy (NCBI): domain Eukaryota; kingdom Metazoa; phylum Chordata; order Ceratodontiformes; family Ceratodontidae; genus Neoceratodus; species Neoceratodus forsteri. The sequence goes on along the minus strand of CM028132.1, from coordinate 198,297,223 downwards.
CCCTTCTCTCCTACTTCTTCCTCCATGCAACGGGGAATGTCAGGCCAGAGACATATGATAAACAGTTCCTTTCCTGTATCTGTAACGGGACGCTAGCAGTCCTTGAGGCAGAACTTTCTTCAACATCCCATGGGTTATTCTACTAGGCTCAGGTCTGTTAGTCTGTCTCTCATTAATTGGCAGAAATGTTACAGTATACTTCTTAATGCTGGCTACAGCCCAGCACTGTTCTGGTTTCTCAGTCGCCCCCGGTCGGGGCTGTTAGTGTTGCCTTTTGTATCCAGAGACCAGGGAGCCACCCCCACTATCCAACAAAACTCCTCCCCCACCTCCATGAGGTTTCTCATTTCATGGGTTCCCCTCCATCTCACAGTTTACATGTGTCCGGTTTAAGGCAGATGTTCGTTCCTATATGAACCTTTTTTTCCGAATCCCCAGGTGTCCACAGTGCCTTGGCACTGCAAAGCCCTTCATGATAGAATGGCAGGATCATGAACAATCATGGAGATTCTAGATGGGTTGTACCCACATCGCTCTCTCTCTCTCTCTACTCAGAGATTACTGACACAGATATCCTTCATAAGCCTAGGAAGACATTCCTCCATATTCATCTCTTTCCATGGCCTCAGCTATGCGAGACATCCTCTCCCACGTCACTGTTCTAGGATGTAAGAAGCCATTCGGTCCTTCACGCATCTCAGGGTCCTTTGCTTGCGTACACTCTAGGGCTGACGGGACTAAATCAAGTGCTACGCAAACTACTCAGCGATCATACAACCATGTTCCACCTGGTCTCTCCCTGGCTTTGACAGGTGTGGTCCCTCCTGCTCTCTGCTTAGACAGTTGGCAGCCCCAAATCCCATTCCCCTCCCCATCCCTGCTGACTCTGCTCCCACCACTCTGGGAGTCTCTGGTGCATCTCAGCCTCCACTCACTTTGTCCCCAGGCTCGGCTCCTGTGGACATTTCTTTGGCATGATTTTACTTCTTATCTATAGTGGAAGAAGCACCCTACAAACCAATAAACTAGGGCTAAGAACTCTGTGAAGTGAAAGCATTTCCAATTGTGAGTGGCTGGCCAGGGATAGGGCCCATTCATTTGTTTCCCTACACAGGGTCCTTGGTTATATGTTGTCTTTCTTGGAGGTCAATCTGAAGTGCTGCTCTATTAAGGGGTTCTTATCAATGATATCTGCCATTCACATCCCTGCAGGGGACCATTCTCTTTCTACATTAGAGGTCATGACCACCTTCTTGTGAAGCATTCTACATCCGTCTGTGGCTTCTTCCTAGAAGTCACATTACCCCACCCTTTGTACCTGCAGTTCCCTCTGTGCTGTGATTCCTCCCCTGGACATCACTAATGTTTGCTGGCAGTCATGTCTGCTAGGCACATCCCTGATTTGCAAGCCCTTATTTGTAAAGCTCTTTCCTTCCATTTCAACCAACGCAGATGGGATGTCCTTATGCACAAATCCAATTTTTTGTCCCACAGCTGTTGTCAGATTTCCCTTCATCCCAATCCACTCACTTGCCAATCTCTTGTGCAGAGCCTCCTATTCCAGGGGTGACTCTCCTCTATGCATTAGCTGTACATAGTACATGGAGGTACTACCTATTTAGATTAAAGGTCAGAGCAGTTTAGCACCTCTGTTTTCTCTCTTTTGCCTGTGTAAAGAGGACATTCCGGTTCCCAAGCAGTATTTGTCCAGCTGGCTGACCAGCTATATTACTGGCTGTTATAACAAATTTGACAAGTAACTCCTAGGTGTCATACAGCCTCCCTCTATGCATGGTGTGGTGCCCTTGGCAGCATGCTTTCCATGCATCTCATCCGCAGGGGTCTCCGAGGCCATAGCCTGGTCAGTGGTTCACACCTTTACTACCTATTCTGGCTTGGCCTTTGCATCCAACAGCTGTGACACTTTTGACCGTGCAGTTCTGCAAGGTCTCTTATCTTGTCTTTTTCTCCTACCGCCCATTTTCTCCCAACTGCTTGGGACTCATTCCTATTTGTGTGACCTGCTGCAAGTGATATCCTTGAAGAGTCAAAGTTTATTGGCCGGAAATACTCCGTTGAGCAAGCTCATTTACAAGGAGGTCCTGAGCAAACCATCAAGGCTCAGAACATTATTAGCAAATATACAGTGTATAGGGTAGAGTAAGTAGCAATAAATACATGTACAGTGTGAAGGTTTACAAGGATATATACATTATGTACATACAGTATATACACAAGTACAGGCTACAGTGTGCAGAACAGCGAGGTTAAGACATGGTAAGAACATACGGTTTATGCATTTGGAACAAACTGTAGACAGGTAGATAAGCCATATTACCAGTACAGATTTTAGAGGAAGAGAGGGCAGAGGTGAGGAGAAGGGGCAAGTCGAGGGTGAGGGTTGTGGCAGAAGGGAGGAGGGGGGTGGGTAGGGGCAGGAGGCTGAGGGGAGAGCAGGGAAGTGGGGGAGAAGGAGGAAGACTGGAGGACTAGGGGATGGGTGTGATAGTGGGCAGAAGGCCAACTAGGGAAGGGGGAATGGGGAGGGGTAGTGGGATAGGAAGTGGATATGAGAGAGGAGGGGGAGTGAGGGAGGAAGAAATAGGAAAGGGTGAGATTGAGTGGGAGTGAGAGGGCTCAGTGGCGTGCACAGGAGTAACCAATTTTGCTGGAGACTAGTGCTTTGAAATTGCGTAGGGGTACAAGATTTTGAATTTTGAGACTGGATTGTGCTTTCAAAGAAGATAGTATAGTTATGTAAGAACTTACCATAACAGTAGATCTTCAAGAGAATCTCTTGCAGCAGGTCTTGCTGCCCCTCCCTCCATCCCCATTGTTCCCTACTCTAAGAAGGGGACTTCATGCTTGCTTTTTTGGTTTCACCAGGAGTCTCTCGCTTCCGCCTCATTTCTCCTTCAGAGGCCTTGCAAGTAATATCAGCGACATTCAGTCGCCAACAGAAAAAGAACCAAGAAGCCTCTGGGACCGCCCCACTTATATACCATAGAGCATAACGTATGATGTAATCGGGGGCATTTTCTTGTTGGCTGCTGGTGAAATCCTCCATTCAGAAATAACGCCTGCAGCTGGAAGTTCCTAGTTGTGCAACCAGCTGCAAATGATTCTCTTGAAGATCTACTGTCACGGTAAGTTCTTAATGTAACTATACTTTTATCAAGGCTGATCGCCACGATTTATGTTTGGAGTGCCTGTGTCCCAGTCATATTTTTTCTAACTGTGAAGTGTGCAGTACTTTTTGTTCTAAAACCATTAAAAAAAAGGGCCAAAAGGCTAGAGGAAACGGCTTCTGCTCCCAACTCAGTGTCACCTAAGCACCCTGAAGAGGCCTCCTCTTCTTCCCACCCTAAATCTCAAAAGATTCTTCAAACTCCAAAATTATTGAGAAGGGGTCTGAACACATGAAACATAAAAGATCTACTGAGCAGGCTCCAGAGTCTGTGCCTGCTAAAAAGAAACATAAAGTAAAACATGTCGCTGCACCTTTTGCTGAAGAAGTAAAGGAGCTCCCAGCAGACAAGAACAAAGTACCCTCTGCTGAGGATGTTGCTAAAGCCCTGCAGGTCATTCAGGCCTTACAGACTGCAGATTCTGTTGTGGATTCACCGGTTCAAATCCCACTACCGGTTCCCACTGACCAAGGTCAAGAAGTTTACTGTGAGGAGGAAGAGGAGGATCTGGATTTGGGGAACCCACTGAGCCAGAGATATCCCCAGAACAGGAGTCTGGTACCCCTCCTCATGGCCATGATGATTTTTCATCTGACTTTTCATTTGTCAGATGGCTGACACTTTGGGCCTCCTCTCATAGGGGCATTTCTCCCCCAGGAGAGGGTGTCAGATTTACTAACCCTAGCATACTCCTTTGTCTTAGGGCAGCACAGGACTGCAAAACAGTTTCTGGTATTACTAGGACACATGGCCTCAACTTCCGCAGTGGTATCAGGCTCCAGGTTTCAGATGAGAGATATTCAGTATCACCTGAGATCCTATTGGTCCCAAAGCAGGATCCCATTTCAAAGCTTGTGCCAATTACAAGGACTCTGCTACTGACTCTGCAGTGGTGGAAAGAAAGGGACAACCTCAGACAGGGCATCCCCTTTCATCAACAGCACCACACAGTGGTTCTAACATCATATGCCTCCCTCCTAGGGTGGGGGGGCACACACAGTCGACCTCACAATCAATGGGACATGGTCCCCTCAGGAATCCAAGTCACATATCAACCTCTTAGAGTTGAGAGTGATCTTTCTTGCCCTAAAGGCCTTTGCTCCTCAATTGAGGAGTCAGTCAGTCCAAGTCGGGACAGACAACGCAACCACCATGTGGTACATCAGCAAGCAAGGGAGCACAAGATCTTCAAGGCTGTGCACAGAGGCCATGAAAATTTGGTCTTTAGCATATTCCCTGGAAGTGCATCTGTCAGCCATTCACTTTCCAGGGAAGGACAATACGCTAGAAGATTCTGTCAGCAAAATCAGTCAGGATCACCACAAGTGTGCTTTAAACAGACAAGTGTTGGACACAGTTTTCAGACGTTGGGGCATTCCAGAAATAGATATGTTTGCCTCAAAAAGAAAACCATCAGCTTCCTCTTTATTAGTGCAGATCTCCCTGCCTGGGTACAGTGCCCATGGAGGCGTTAGCACTGGATTGGATAGGGAAATTCCTGTATGCTTTTCCTCCATTTCCACTGCTGTTGAGAGTCCTTCTCAAACTCGGGGAGTCAATCTGCAACCATGATCCTGGTTGCACCAGACTGGGCCAGGCAGCCATGGAACCCTCCATTACTCACCATGTCTGCCAAGCAGCCCATTATTCCCCAGAGATGCAATGTCCTGACAGCTGCTCAGGGTCAGATAGTATTTCTGAACCTCAAGACCCTTCACCTGAAGGCCTGGTTCTTGAGGAGTTAGAATTTTCTGAATTTAAATTATCAGAAGAGGTCCTTAAGGTTCTGAAAGTTTCCAGGAAAACTTCTACCATAAAGAGTTATGCTTCAGAGTGGAAAAGAATTTCCATATGGTGCAAGTTAATCCACTTAAGGTAAGCTTACCTACACTGCTTGACTATCTGGTGCACCTACAGGCTTTAGGCCTGAGGCCTGCAACCCTCAAGGTTCCTTCAGCAGTATTTGCTTATTTGTCTGCAGGTGCTCGGAGAACAATAGCTTCACACACTGTTTTTAGGAAAGTTTTCAAGGGCCTGGCACACCTGTTTCCCCTGGTTAGGGAACCAGTTCCTCCTTGGGACCTGAATTTGTGCATAGCCAAACTCATGGAGCCTCCTTTTGAGCCAGTGGCTGTGGCTGATTTGAAGTATGTCACTTGGAAAAGTGTTTTCCTGGTGGCAATTACTTCAGCAAGAAGAGTGTGCGAGATCCAAGCTCTGCACTGCTCCTAGTTACATTATCTTCCATATGGACAAGATGGTCTTTAGGACTAACAGGAAATTTCTTCCTAAGGTGGTATCTGAGTTTCATTTGAACCAGTCCATCACCCTTCCTGTATTTTTCACAGCAAAATCCAGTTCAGGGGAATTGAAGCTTCATAGTTTAGATGTAAAGAGGTCTCTCAGCTAATACATCTGTTGTACTAAGGACCTCAAGGATTCTCACTCACAACTGTTTATCACCTATGATGAAGTGGGAAAAGGCAAGCCTGCCTCAAAGAGGTCAGTTGCATGCTGGATAGTATCCTGCATCCAATTCTGTTACAGTAAGGCTGAGAAACAGCCACCACAGGGCCTCAGGGCACATTCCACTCATGGAACTGCTGCCTCTGGCAACTGCAAGGGACATTTCTTTGCTGGAAATCTGTAAAGTGGCCACCTGGAGTACAGTCCGCCCCTTCACAAAGCACTATTACCTGGATTTCCAGTCCAGGAGTGATGCAAGGTTTGGCACTGCAGTATTGCAGAACCTTTTTCCTAAATAGGTTCTGTACCCACCTCCCAAGGCACTGCTTGGTAGTCTGCATATGTCTAATCCTACTGGGAGATTCCTGGGGTTTGAAGAAAAAATTACTTACCACAATGATATTGTTTCTTCCAAGGGATCTCCCAGTAGGATTAGACCTCCCATCCCTACCTCCCCTTAGATAACTTGAATCAGGTTCAGAAATACTTTAGTGGGGATTCTTAATGTTTCCATTAATCATTGGCTTAACTTGATGTTTTGATGCACATAGGTATGACTAGGGGGCCTAGCTCTGCTTTTGTGTTCTTTTTATCCTGTTTGGAACCCATCCTCTTTACCAAGGGGAGGGTATTATTGTTGTTTTAGATTACAGTTACTTAAAGAGGACAGGAAATAGATAACAACTGTAGAAAAAATAAACATCTTTTACTGTTATTTTAGTTTAGTCTTATACTTGACTTGCTTCAGGACACATGTTTTGTGTTATTTTTGGTTTTATGTTCATAATCTTAGTGATGGTTCGGCAATATTTTATTTATTTATTCAATTTTGTTAACTGGGTAGGCCCACTGACACCCGAGGATCCCTTTTTCAGGGGCGACCCAGAGTTAGTAACATATAATCAAGTGACATTGCATACAGTAGCAGAGATCATACAATGATACATTAATAGGTAAACATCGTAAGTTATACAGGACATAGTACAAAGGACTTGACACTATATGGGGTAATTTAGTAAAGGGCAAGTAATACATAACATTGATAGATACATACACAGGATTGAAGCACTTGAGTGGGGTTAAGCCCTGGCCTAAATATTCAGAGCTGGTGCCTGGTTTACACTGTTCCCCGATCTCACTTTGTTAAAGTGAGCAAACCTGAAAATTCGTGACGTCGTCATTTGAGTTTTTGGCGCTATCTACTGTCCTCGCGCAATGCTAACAACATAGCAGCAGAGCTATCAATTGCAACAGTATGATGTTTGTCTTAATTGAAACCTGGAATCAGTCACTGTACCATTTTTGTTGTAATGTCACTGGGCTGTAAAATAATATACCAGCAGTAAGACAATACATACTATAACTGGTATCCGTCGTCCTGGTCATTGATTTATGCCTAATCCTGAACTGTCAGCCTTAGATTTTCATTGGCAGTGCAGGCTGACAAACAAAATCTGGTAAATCTGCTGCATCCATGCTGAAAATTCATAAAGCAGCAGAACAGTTTAGAGGTTTGTTGCTGCTGATCGGATGACCGTGTATGTGTGGGAGCGGGGGAGGTTGTCATTAGACACCAGGGAATACACTTTTAAATTGATTGATGGTGATAGAAGGGTGGGTGTGTCAAGGGAATACCTCAGAATATTACAGCCACATGCTTTGGGGGGGGGGGGGTGAACTCAGACTGTGCATAGCTGTGATAGTTTGTGTTGCTACTCAGGGTCCGCTGTGTGTACATCTGAAATCACCTCCAAGCTGCAGAGTTGGGTGCTGAAATGGTTACAGGATTCGAACATGCATGTGACAGAGGCAAAGGTACCGTATAGATATGGCAGTGGAGGAAAAAGGCTTGTTCGGACTCGGGTGGTAGGGAGTGATCATACCTGGACAGCTGACATGGAGACACACCATAAAAAACATTAAAGGGTGGAGGGAATAGGGTATCAAACTCAACAGTGATAGCTGGTGGCAGTGCACAATGACTGCAGTAGGTGGGTGATCTACATAATTTCACACTTTTAATATTCTGGTTACAAAGACGGGCACACAAGTGACAGGTGCAGAGTTTAAGTGATGACTCAGAGACATCAAAAAAGGTTTTACTACCTGCAGGTGTAATTTTTCACACCCAGCCGCCCCTTGGACCTCGGTGTACTCCGCACTTACCCCCGTCGTAGTGTGTCATTGCCCTGCAGTTCTCTCCCTACCCCCAAAATGTACAGTTGTGAGCATCACAACAGTGTCCCCTCTGTGTGAGACCACCCATGCACCCAGCATATCTCCTCTTACCTTACAGTTAGTGTGCCTTCAGCAGTCAGCTTGTCACACCCTGTGGACGGCAGCCACTCTGCGGCCCCCCTCCGCCAATTGGTAGCAGTCTCGGATGTCTGTGTGTGGCCAGCCACCCACCCAGCACACCTCGGCACACCCTGTGGACTGCATGACCATTTCATATCTATCCCTTACCACCAGCAGTAACAGAGTGGACTTCATCCGGCAGTATCAGCAGCTGGTGGCTGTCTCCTCCTCCACCCACCGGCCCAGCGGACTTTGTAACAGCAGCCGTAAGCACATTACCACATCCTGTCCATGCCAGTGCCTTACACCAAGGAGTCCTTAGCACAGCAGAAGCTTTCCGTGCTGTCTTGTGGTGTCTCGTTGCAGAGGTCAGTGGTGCCCCCCCCCCCAACACATGTACCATGTTCCTTGTGTGTTTGCCCACTCCACCCACCCAGCAGTCCTCTTGGGACCCTCCGCACAGTGCACCTACAATAATGAATAGCAGAGTGGCCCGACCCGGCAGACCCATGACCCTAGCAACATACGCAGTTCATACATATTCTAAAAAGAGTTAACAAGAGGCATTAAACATCTTAGAAACATAGAAACGTAGAATTTGACGGCAGATAAGGACCGCTTGGCCCATCCAGTCTGCCCATTTCCCTACCTACTGGATAAGCTGCAGATCCTAGTTAACCAGCAGCCTACTTCTTCCTACCCCCACCCCCTAGAATTGCCTTATGACTGTCCCATGCATGCTTGAATTCCACCACTGATTTCACTCCACAACCTCCTCCGGAAGGCCGTTCCATGCATCCACAACCCTCTCTGTGAAAAAATACTTCCTTAAATTACCTCTGAGCCCATCCTCCCAAATTGTGCCCTCTTGTTCTTGCACACCTCTTTTTTTGAAAGATGCTACCCTCTTGGACTTTGTTGATTCCCTTGAGGTACTTGAACGTTTCTATCATGTCCCCCCTCTCCCTCCTTTCCTCGAGGCTATACATATTAAGCTCCTTTCGTCTCTCTTCATATGTCTTCCGGTGCAGACCCTGCACCATTTTAGTTACCCTCCTCTGGGCAGCTTCCATCCTGTCTATGTCTTTGATGTGGTGCAGGCGATATGAAAAATATAATCCCAGTGAAACATGAACAGATAGGCTACATTTAGATACAGTACTCCATAAAGATATTTAGCAGTGATTTGTGAGTTTTTACAAGTTCAGTCACCAATGTCTGTTTTCCTGTTTAAAAAAAAAAAGAAAAATGAGTTCTGAAGGGACTGGACTTAAATCAAACCAAATTATGTAGTAAATTAAAATTAAGATGTATGGCAGGCTCTGACAATGAGGCAGCAAAACATGAATCCTCGCCACAAACTAATGTTTACTGATTTTTAAACAGATAATTGGGTTCTGCGCTAAGACTTAAACCACTGCTAAATTGGATGATAATTCATGTAACCCCACAGTATGACTTTTATTAGCGGAAAGTAAAGTAACACAAACAACTTCAGTAAAACAGTAAGTAATACGAAATATCAACAGATTTCTCCAGTATATCATATTTTAAGTTTGAGCCCAGCTGTATACCAACCATAACAATGGCTCAAATAGGGATGTCATTAGAACTCAAATTTTACCGAGCAGATCTCGAGCCATAAAAAACAATTCTCAGTATCGGAGAATCAGCCTGAACACGAATTAATGACATAAATCACAAACAAATAAGGACAGGAGTCAAAATGAAGTAAAAAAAATAGTCATTATTAAAAACTGGGCGGTATTTAAGTAAAATAACAGGTCTCCGCCATTTCATGTCCCCTTTAATTCAGATAGTCTAGTATTTTTTCATCTACAAAAAATGAATCTGATTGTTAGATGGAACACAGTCCACCTAGAGGTAGTAGTTTGAATGTAACATTCTAGTTCTATGATTGGCATTCATTCCACATTACATGACTAGCTCCGGGGCAGTCACAGATGCTGAGCTGACTCCATATGTCTAATCCTACTGGGAGATCCCTTGGAAGAAACAATATTACTGCGGTAAGTAATTTTTCTTCCAGCTCTACTTAGCTGTTAGTCTCATGAGTGCCAATTTCACGATCATATCAGTGGTTAAGCACAAGCTCTTCCTTCTTGTGCAGACCTGTCTTGCTGATGGCAAGCACATTCTTGCTCCCACTCTTCACAGACACGTACGTCCCTCACCCATGAATGGTGTCGGTTGCAGGTTGTCACTTATGCAGCCACATGTGCGTGATCATGATTTTTGTCAGCTGCAAGTTTTTCTCAGAGTTTAAATCACATTTATTTCAACAGTGTTTGCCAAATTGGATTTCTTTTTTCCATCCATCCCCTAAGGGTTTCTGGTGAGCTATTCTGTTCAGACCTTCAGTGCTGCGTGTGCTGTAGATCTGTCTTGTAGCTTGCAGCCAGGGTCTTTCTAAACAAAATTACTGTGACTATATATATATATATATATATATATATATATAAAATATAAATAGAATAATAGATAGGTTACAGTGAATTACAAGGTAGCAATTCCATCGAGGGGTTTGGGGACATAGATACCTCGAGAGCGAAGCTCGAGAGGTTTCTATGTCCCCAGAACCTCGAGATGGAATTTCAGCCGAGTAATTTACTGTAACCTATTTTTTATTTTTTGTAATATATGGGTCTGATTCAAAAAATGTGCTGCTTTTTTAAATTCTGTGAACTGGCTGGCCGCCTGTTGCACTGAAGATGTGCTCGCTCTCGGCCGACCACCCACAGTATTGAAGTTGTGCCCAATGCACATTTGTGACAAAAGGTTTAACTTTAATTTGATAGTCCTACTGTTTACTTTCTTTGTTCGTTTGGCAGGTAATCCGCACTACTGAGAGTAAGCAGACTGGCCGTAACTAAAGTTGCTCTCGCTAAAGCGAGGAAGTAAACATCCCACCATGTTTTTCCATTTGGTTTACCTGCCTACCGGAAAGTTCGTCAATGGCATGCACGTTGTTACATTGGGTGCACAGACTGAACATGGCACCATGGCAAACCGTGGTTTGTGTGGCAGGAGACTGGCGATGCACTGTGGAGTTTCAGTGATAATACTATCATTTGAAGCTGAAACGATAGTATTATCAGCACAAACAGTAGTATTATCAGCAGTGAACAATACTATTATCACTTGAGGAAGGGTAGTATTATGGGAAAGAGAGCAGTGTATTACAGGGATTTTTTGTATGCTTTTTGGGGGTATTATTTTAACAGTCCGTATATTACACACTGTATATATATATATATATATGCAGTTACACTGGCAGTTTTAGGGGGTTTGTGTCTAATCTGGCACATGACATTCCATAGACCATTTTCCTTTAAAAAGTACAAGTCCTGCCAAAGGACAGTGAGCCTTTCTCCCTGTGGCTAATTTTGTCTTTTCTTTGCTAGTCAGGCTAACAAAGTTTTTGGTCCCTAACATCCAGGCCTCTGGTGGTGTGGTACAGCAAAAAAGAACAGCACCAACCACTGAGTCCATGCAAAATATAAAACTTTTTATTCAATAAATGTAGCAGTGCCAAGAAAAGTAAAGGGATACTCACACCAGGAAAAGGTTTCCCAACTGGTTTCGAGCTTGCGTGCCTCCTCAGGGGATAGTCACCATTACACATCAGTCCTATTTAAATAGTAACTTTCTTAGAGTGACGGTGCATTTTTTTGTGTATGTAAATTACAAAAAATATATAAGTAGTGAGAAATAAACAAATTATGATTACAATTTAATATTCGTCGGCATACAGCATCACCAAAAAATATATATTGTTATTAATAAGAGCGTCTAATTTAACTTTCATTTAGTTTTTTTATTTCGTACTTATATCATTGGTGACACATAGACCACAGAGTAAAGAACATATACTAACATTAACAGTTTTGTTACTGCACCTGGGATCAACAGTAAATTGTGATACCCATTTTAGATCGAGGTGCAGTATACCAAAATAGTGAGTAATGCATAATATACCATAGTATGGATTTCAGAAGGTCATGGTAATCATGCATGCATCACCATATCATTAACATCAATGCATCAGGTAAAATTGCTTGCAAATATTAACTAATTTCTTTTCAGAAAAGGGGATAAATCAAATGCATTATTTAGACCAGGTGGTCTAAGTGCACCAGGTTCATAAATCCAAAAAGCTTCCTTTTGAAGGATTTTGTTTTCAAGATTTCCACCCCAGGCCCTGTTCTCATGTTTTCTATGCCACTAAATGTAAATATGTGTTCTGGGCCATTCATGGACACATGTTTAAATAGAGCATTTTTTTCTACTTTGCATCTGACATCACTCATGTGTTTGCTTATTTGTTCCTTTAGCATCCTGGATGTTTTACCAACATAAAACATGCCACAGGCACAGGTAGCCAAGTACACCACACCTGGGGTGGTACAATTAATAAATAGTCTAACTTCATATTCTTTCCTACTATTCACTGTACTAAAGTGGGTATACATAGGATCAATATCACATAATGTACATTTCTTGCAAAGAAAATTACCCTTGGGCTGCAATGGCAGCCAACCTTGGTTTCGGTTTTGTGATTGGTTGAAATGAATTGACCAAATGGTCACCCAAGTTTCTACCCCTCTTATATGCAGTTCTAGGGGGTGTTTTAGTTTCCTTATCCAGGCTTGGTTCTGCTTGTAGAATGCTGCAGTTCTTTTCAGTTATACCTTTTCCTTTGTTTGAGACTGAGCCATAGGTTATTATGAAATTCAAAACTTCATTATTACTATTCTGTTTATCCCTATAACTTAACAAGCTAGTTCTTTGCATGTCCTATTCAGTATTCTGTGCTGTCTCTGTTGTCTTGCTAGTATATTCCCTTTGCTTGAATCTCTGATTCATAAGTCTTGCAGCAGTCTGGAAGTCACTTTCTGAGCTGCAATTTCTTTTAAGTCACATGAACTGAGACTTTGGTATGTTGCTGATGGTGTGGTGGGGGTGAAAACTAGTGTCATGGAGGATTTTATTCCGATCTGTTTGTTTTTGATACAAATCCCTTTTTATTGTGCCATCTGCTAGTTTATATATTAAGTCTAGGTAATTTATGGTATCTTGATGTTCTTGCATTTTGACCCTGATGTGTGGATTTGTTGAATGTATAAAATCAACAAATTCCTGGAGTTTCCCTCTTGTCCCCGCCACACCATCAGCACATCATCAATATATCCTTTCCATAAATCTACATAGTCATAATACTTATTTACATCCTGACTGTAAGTAACCTCCCTTTCCCAATGTCCCAGGTAAAGGTTAGCATAGTTAAGGCTAAAAGTGGCCCCATGGCAGTGCCTCTTAACCTGATGAGCAGTATTTTCGGAAAATGAAAGCATTAGATTTTAATACCAGTTCTGATAAACTTAGCAGAAATGCTTTCTGTCCCTGTAAGTAACAGACTTGCTGCATCATCTGGCCATGTACGTACTGCCTCCAACTCTCCATCAAGAGGAATGTTAGTATAGAGTGACTCCACGTCCATAGAAACTAGGAGTCACTCCTTTACTAGCTGGAAATCCCCTAGGAGACACAATAGCTCCATAGTATCTTTAAGATTTGAAGTAATTGTTTTTACTATTTCACAAATTTGTGTGTTTATATACTGTGATAGTGGCTCTGTTAAGGAGCCAATACTGGAGACTGTTGGTCTCCCAGTGGGATTCTCCAATCTTTTGTGTATTTTTGGTGGTTGTGGGGAGGATACATCTGTAAATCTTTGTGGCAGTGGTAAGATTGAGTTACACCAATACCTTAGTGGCAGTGGTAAGATCGAGTTAAACCAGTCCCTATTAAAACGCCTAAATGATATTTTCAGTACTGAAGAACTACAAGCTTCTCCTGGATAGACTTCTAAGGCAGGTCCCTCTGGCCAAAGGGGTCCACAGCAGGTATTTGGAGACGTACCAGAGCATTCAGGAGATGGTGTAACTGATTTGCAGGTATCCCCCAATATACCTGGGCTTGGTTCAGATTCTTAGCCAAAAAAGAACAAAGTTATTGAACAAGAAGGTCCCGTCCCAGCAGAGCTGCTGGACGATAACAGGTACTCTGAGGAAAAGGAGTGTAACTGGTTTGAGGGCCTTCAGACAGCCTCCATTCTAATTCTGGGTCCCAGTTTGTGTTTCCTAGTAGCGGAGTCCTGCAGAACAGTAAAGATCTCGGAGGGTCAGTCATTTGCACTGCTACCAAGGATCCCAGTAATTTCCCCTTCTGGGAACCCTCCTAAATGGTTTCAGAGTTTTCAGCTTTGTGACCAAGTGACCAGCCAGGAGTGATCAGACAGTGATAGGAAATCATGAGTGAAATACAGTTAAAGCCGCTTATAGAGGGCACATATGGTCTCTAGCACTCTGCCTGCTATACAGAGCGGTCAGATTATCCAAATGAAACAAAAAAAAAGCCATCACTGCACTTGTAGTACGCTAAGAGCACATGGTATGCGCCATTGACTATAAACATTGACCAGTGACTGTTGTATATTCTAGACATGATTCAGAACGAGCAGTTACTGTTACTGTAGTAAGCAATTTAATCATTTTATTTATTGAAAATATACTGTACCTTAAGTTAAAAAAAAATGTAACAGTAATTCGAAGTAAATTCAAAGCAATTTCAGAGGGAAGGAAAAAACAATTAGTATAGTCACTGTGTATTCTGTAGTGACTCCTCCTGCTCTGGTGCTGGAAAAAAATCTGTTATTTTCCTCTGTATTCCTTCCTTCCTTCAGGCAGTAAGGTTTCCACATGTTTCGGTGTATGCCAGCAAATCCCAATTAGGCACAACATTGCCATTTTGCTCCATCACACAACAGAGCATTAGCAGGGCAGCTCCACACGTCCATGTTGTGTAACCCTGATTTCTTCCATATCATCCTCTGCTCAATCCACTTCAGGTTCTTCCTCTGCTAGTTGGGGCCACATCACTGAAACAACTTCCTCCACATCATTCAATGGCTGTTGCTGCTGTCTGTCACCAAGGTAAGACAGTTCCGAGAACTCAGTCTCAGTAAGCCCGGGAGGTGGTAGTGGATTTTGCTTCTCGGCTTCAACTTCAGGACTCAGATCTGTCAACTCTGGCTTCCAAAAGACAGCTTTCTTAAAGTATTTTTGAATGGTTGTGGGGATGACAAGGTCCCATGACTTTTTCAGCAACCACACTGCATCCAACAAAGTGATTTGTTTTACACACTCATTTGCTGTAAAGTCAGAACTTGCGTTCAGTGCTTCGATCACTTTCTCCCTCATGCATCGTACATAATGCTGTTATAGGGAATAGATTATCCCCTGGTCCAGGAGCTGAATGATACCTGTCATGTTCGGTGGAAGGAACACACATTTTATGTTTCTGAGCCCAGGGATTGCAGGGTAACCAGAAAAACTGTCCAAAATCAGTGCAGTCTTGCGACGTCTAAGGCTGCAGTCCCACGCTCTAACCCACTCACTGAAGATATCGCCTATCATCCAGACAGTTTTATTGGTCTTATAAATAACGGGGAGGTGATGGACCCCATGAAAGCAGCGTGGCATAAGTGATTTTCCAATGACTTGCAAATCTTTTTTGTCACTGCCATCCATATTACAGCACGTCAGCAGAGAAATCCTCTCCTTAGCTTTTTTTTTGACCCAGCACCGATTCTGTCTTGAATGTTAAAGTGCTGTATCCAACAACGGAAAAACACCCCAGTCTTGTCGGTATTGAACACATTTTTAGCTTCATAGCCCTCGAAAAGCCCAGGGAGCACATCATGCAGCCACTGCTCAGCACTTGCTGCATCTGCACTGAACTTCTCTCCATGTGTACGATGGAAGCCAGTGTTGTGTCTGGCTTTCCATCGTCCAAGCCAGCCCTCAGAAGCAGAAAAATCAGTCATACCCAGTATAGTGGCTAGTTGCTCAGCATTTTGACAAGCAGAGGGCCACTAATGAGGGAATCCCTTCCCCTGGCATTCTCAAACCAACGTAAGAGAGCCTCCTGTACTTCTCTGTCCTTTCCCTCTCTCTTATGTTTGCGGTCAGGATTACTGTTTAAGTGCCATTGTTTTAAAATATCATCCCGCTGTCGAAGCAGGTCAGCTATAGTCGACGTCAGCATTTGTAAGTGCTGAGCGAGGTCGTGCTGACTCATTTTGGGAAGGATGTCAATTTTATTAAGCAGCTCCACCTTCTCATTCAGTGATAGAGCCTTCCATTTCCATCAGAGGACCTTCCTACCCTGGTCCACGCCTTTGTGTCCAATCGTCTTGATTATTGCAACGCCCTTTATCTAGGGCTGCCGGGAGTGGATATCCGTCACTTACAGCTGGTGCAAAACGCGGCAGCTAGGTTGTTGACTGGAAGCCCGAGGTCCAGCCATATAATACCTGTGCTTCGCGGAGTGCACTGGCTGCCTGTACAGTGGCGGATCACTTTCAAGGTCATGTTGATGACCTATAAAGCCCCGTGGTTTGGGACCTCGCTACTTGAAAGAACTCCTGACTTCTTACTGTCCTTCCGCTCCCTCCGATCCTCTGGTGAGGATTGCTGGAGATTCCCAGGTAACCTTAAAACATCTGGTGGAAGAACATTTGCCTTTATGCCCCTACCCTGTGGAATTTCTACCTTGCCAGATACGCAATTGCCTGATTGTGGAGAGCTTTAAAAAGCTTAAAGACCTTCCTTTTAACCAAGTATTTTTAGTGATTTAAATTATACTGGATTGTTTTTGAATTTGATGTTGTTTATAGTTGTGGTTTTGATTTGTATGACTGATATTGTAAAGCTACAGGCTTTGGAAGGCGCCTTAAAAATATAAATTGCCTTACTTTACTTCATTTTGACCAGAAGCTGATTCAGCACTTGCCATTGTGCATACAGACACAGTACACTAGCAGTTATCACACCTGGTTACATCCTTACAACTTTCACTTAAGTACTGTCACTAACACCATTTCATTTTTCATTTTAATGTTTATTTTTTATACTTGTTAGCAAGATGAGTAAACTGCCCATTTTCACAAGTGGCAAGTTAAATAATACGGATCTACAAAACATTAATAATACAAAAAACATACAAACTACAATATAAAAACATAAGAATTACAATATAAAGTGCAGTATTATGTTAGGAACCACAATTAAATCAACCAGACTATTCAACCATTTAACAAGTCTATTCTTGAACATTCGAACTGTCCTAACATTAGTAACTTCAGTTGGAATACCATTAAAAAATTTGATTGACCTGTATATTACTGACCTCTGACCAACTGTTTTTTTGTAAAAAGGAATTCTAAGTAAGCCTTTAGATTGAGACCTGAGACACCAGGTGATCACTTTGAATTTTAGCATACTGCAAGATAACATTTTATTTTCAGGTCATGTTAATGCGTGTGGAATTATGTTTTAAATGGATGTTATAGCAGGCTTATAATGTTCATTTTAAATTAATTGATTAACATTGCAAATATATGAAATGAGTGATGGAAAACATGTAATGCCCGTTATAACTGACTATCCGGGTTATCAGTGGGCGAAATAAGTGGCGTATACTGTACTGTCCTTCTCTGGATACTGTGTTAGTGTTAGAAAGATGGGTGGTTCCATCAGTCACTGATGCTTTGGTGGCTGATGAGAAAGATAAGTATGAGTATTAAGCAATAAGGCATGACTAGGGGTTATGTTAATGGTAAGTTAATCACCCTCCAGGGTTGTAATGTTGCACGAGGCATAGTGGAGTTCCACATGCCCCTAAAGGGTGATTAACTGACCATTAACATAACCCCTGAAAGTGCCTTTTTCTTATTATAATAAAAACCTTTTTTAAACAGTGCTAAACTTTGGTCAGCATATGATTAGGCTCTACATGTGTGTTAAGATTAACATAAGGCTGCTAGAATGCTTCCAGCCAATCAGAAAGCTGTATTTCTCAGGCCCTTTTTATAAATAAGGTTAAGTAAAGTTCAGTATGTCTGAGAGCTACACACTAGAGCAGACTAGGTAGACCAAAATGCCTTGTTTCTTCTGGTGTTTTCGTATGTTCACATAACCATGATCCCAGTCGAAGCAGTGTCTACTCTGTCAGGGAATAAGAAAGTAGATGCAGCTTATCAACATGCTTTTTTGATAGCAAGATCCAATATCAAAGTTATGTACACCTCTTTCTTGGTTTTCAGGACTCCACATGACTGGGTAGAATTCTCCAGTGTCCGTCATTCCCTCTCTTTCATTACCTTAGCATCCCTCTTTCTGTTTGATGCAGTTCTGGGCAGCTGTCAGCTTCCTGCTAGGTGCTCTTCCTCCACCATAGTTCTTTCCCACTCTGGCTAAACTGCAGGAACACCTTGATCTTCCAGGAATCAATTTTCACTGTTGTCTGCAAATTATGGGCTTGAAGCCAGAGGCAATAGAACCCTATGGGAGCAGATTTTTTGCAGGAGGGGGCCGACAAGTACAACGTTGAGTTGTGCACCTCCCCTACTGCCGCGCGTGCCAGTCAGTAAGCATCGCTGGCTCCCTCATGCACCTCAGTTCTGGTCTTGGCAAGGCAATTTTATTTGTAGGGCACCCAATCCTGGAGGCTCTGGGTGCCTGACAGAGATTAAAACAAAAACACCAAAATAAAACAATCATGAATAAATACAACAATAACAGTTCATAAAATACTAATACAGCAGTTAAAATAATATAAGGACTTTCAGAATGTCGCATAAGGGGACTAGAACAGAATCAGTAATCTGCAAAAGCCAGGACAAAGAGACGGGCCTTCAGCCTCCACTTGAACACCTCAATCGAGGGGGCCTCCCGGACTAGAGGTGGTAATGAGTTCCACAAGGTCGGCCCAGAGGCACTAAATGCACGATCTCCTGAAGTCCGGAGCCGAACCCTGGGAACGTCCAAGAGGCCCCTCGACGAGCAGCAGGGGAAGTAAACAAAGGTCGCTGGTGTCAGGAGCTTTGACAGGTAATCATGATCCAGTTCATATAGGGCTTTGAAGGTGAGAAGACCCTCCTTGAAAAGGACCCTCCACCTGACCGGCAGCCAGTGCAGAGCCCGCAGGACTGGGGTCACATGACTGGACCTAGAGAGTCCCGTCAGTAACCAGGCTGCCACATTCTGTACCAGCTGCACTCTGCAGTGGGTCCCTCCCATGACCCCAAAGTACAGAGAGTTATAGTAGTCAAGCCGGGAGGTCACAAAGGCATGCACTGGCATCGGCAGGTCCTTGGGTGGAATGAGGGGCTTAATCCAGGCAATGTTCCACAGAAGGTAAAACCACTGCTGACAACAAATTACACCTGATCTTCAAAAGTCAATCTGTCATCAAGGATTATGCCCAGTTTTCGCACCCTTGGGGAAGCCACCAATGGAGCGGAACATAGAAGAAGCCCTGTATCAGCCCCAGGTGGCAAGTCATCACACCCATGACCAGGTCAATCAGCAGTACCTCTGTCTTGGCGGGGTTAAGTCTCAGCCAGCTGGAAGCCATCCCATCATTGATTTTAGCCAGACAGTTGTTAAGCATGTCGATAGCTTTTGATGTTCTGGGGCAAATGACAAGTACAGCTGGGTATCATCTGCGTAGCAGTGGAACTCCATGTTGTACTGTCGAATGATCTCACCCAGGGGTAGCATGTACACTGCAAACAGCATCGGTGATAAAATCGAGCCCTGTGGCACTCCACAAGGCAGGGGCATTGGGAGGAGGAGAAATTCCCCATCACTACCCGCTGCACCCTGCCTGAGAGATGGGACTCAAACCATCTGATGACAGTACCGGCAAGTCCACAAAACTCACAGAGCTAATCAGGAAGCACAGCGTGGTCCACAGTGTCAGGGGCTGACGAAAGATAGAGGAGAACAAGAACTGACCACCAAAGACAACACACCGTGGAAGCATCAGCTCCTGAGTTCCTCATCTTCATTGGTGTTTTTTAACTGCGTTTCCACCGACACTTATTCATTGTGCCTTGCTGTTTATTTTTCCCCTGCAGAGCCAAAATTCAAGAAATAGTGGGCCAAGAAGAATATAAAACTCCAGTAGCCTCCCATCATGTGACACTGCCCCCATGGGAAGCAGAACACTGCGATGGACCATCATCAGTATTATATGGCCTACCTTGGCCCTCAGCACAACATGGATGAAGTGCAAAAACCTACTTCTCCATGGACCTGCCATACCCTCGAAATCAGTGTGTTGAAGTGATGTCAACCTATCTCTACTTTTGGAGGCAGGCGTCACACTCGTGACCAAGGTAAGGTCACTGTCCCTTTCCCTGGGGCCCCTTCCCTGGGACCTCTAGTTCTGTGGAAGTACAGGGTCCTCCTTGACCTCAGTTTGATGAGGTGTCGAAGGCCCTGGTGGGTGGGTCTTGTGTATAGCTGGCTCCTTCTGGGCAGCTCGCTATGAACCTCGAACAGTCTGTCTGCCCTGAGCAGCAGACATCTACAGTGGTAAGGCCAAAGCTAAACGCTTGGTCTCCCGTGGTGGACACCTCTGTGTCATGGCCTGTTGCTGCCCTGGCTCCTGTTGCCATTCACGGTGATGGTGAGCATGGCAATGCCTGACCACAACAGTGGGCCCCCCCCTCCGACACTGTCTGTGGTCTCAAAGGAGGGGATTTGCACCAGGGCCGTGCTACATTCTGTTACAGAGGTGGAGGCTGATCTTCCAAGAATCAGTCTTCACCATTGATTCCCACTAAAGGGTCTGAGCTGCAGGTGCTAGGACCCAGTGGGAGCCAGAACTTTTCAAAGGCCTGGTGCCACAGTAGGCAGTGTGCATGCGCAACATCGAGCATCATCACATACGGCCTCATTTCCTTTTTTCCCCTGCCATTAAGTATGCATCAGTGACAACGTTGTATGCCCACTGGGAGTTAGAACTTCACTGTCTATACAACCATAACATTCAGTTCTGAAGTTTTAGTGTTTAGACATTAGAGTTTATTTTTGTCAGTTTAATTTTACTGCATAAAAATAACTTCAGTTTCTCTCAGTGCTACCGAGTGTCATCAGTCAACCATGAAGGATGATAGGTAGCTTGAAGAGGCAGGCTGCTCTGGCAACAGGGCCATGTCTGGTCCATACTGTTCTCCAGAGAGGGGTTTTGATGATGGCAGTCCAGTACTTGGGAGGAAAAGCAGTCTTCCCATAAGTAAGACGCGGTACCGACCCCACACATGTTTGGTGTTGGGGTCCAGGTACTGATTGGCCTCAGCCTCTTCCTCGTCTCACAAGAAGGGGAAGAAACAGCACTGGTCAAGGTTGCTCTCTTTAAGGTCCGCCGCGAGACACTCAACTTTCCAGAGCGGAGGTCACCACCATCTGCACCATTGACACCAATGATACTAGGGACTTCTAGTCCTGGGAGGTTGCTATCTGGATCCCGGAGTCCCCTCTGTCTCTTATAGAAGCCTACAGTGGGCAGTTCCACCATTGGGCAGCTCTAAGGGAGTAGTGGGTGCAGCATCTGGCCCAGGTGGCACTACTAGTGGTGCAGGCCCCAGACCCTTTGGAGTCAGCTGGGCTAACACCGCTGGCGGTGTCACTGGGTAAGAAGAGTGTTTGCTTGTGGCAGCAATCTTTGGGTTATTGCCAGGAGCAGTGCTACCAGTGTCTGTCCCGCTTGTTGTGTCGCAGCCATCCTGTCAGGGGACGTAGCCTGTTGTCTCCTGTCAAGGGACAGATGCCTCTGCCAGTCACTGTTGTGCTGGATGTTTTTTAGATGTCAGTTCTTGTGTTGCACATGGTGCCAGCTTTGGGTCTTTAGGGGCCTGGCCTGGTGTTGCAGGGGCCCACGGTGCTGGGAATCTTCTCAATGCTGTCTGCACTGTTGGTTCTGGCATCGCCCCTTGGTACTGGTCCTTTGGTCCATGGGACCAGGATCGGTGTCGCCGATGTTGCTACAGGTGTGCACTGTGTTGTTGCCCCTGTGACCACACTCTGTCTTCTGTCGTCCTTGCGAGGAGGATGTACAGGTTAGATGAGTAAGATCCGACCTCATTATCTCCAAAGGTGGTAATGATGCATCTCTTTAGAGTCAGGAGGACTCAGACCCAGTTCCTGTGTCTGTACCTCTTCAAGACCTATATACCCAGGCTCTGCTGAGAAATATGCACTGTGCATTGGATTTCAAGCAAGCATTGATTGACAAGGCTAGCCGCTTCCTGCTGAAGTTCTTGAACGTGCCAAATATGCTGATCAGTTTAATGCCTCCTATCCACCCCATACCAGAGACCTTGTCTGTTGCAGTTTGGCAGAGACCTGCTTCAGTGGCAGCTGTCCCCAGGCAGGCAGACGGGAAATACACTGCTCCTAAAAATAAGCTGATGCATTTCACACAGGCTATATCTGATGCTGTTGTTCTCACTGAGAATGACAAGGCCATTGTGTCCAAAGAGGGTGTGTCCAAAAAGGTCACAGTGCACACTACTAATAGGGAGTCATGCAGAATTAACACCTTGGGAAAACGTGCCTATGCTTCAGCGACTCTGGACATTAGGCTAACTAGCTCTCAAGGGTATTTTTCCAAGTATGAGTATGCCCTCTGGAGCAAGCTAAAGTCTCTGTCACAGACTCTTCCTGATTCAGAGGCTAAACAGGGTATACTGCAGACTATTAAGCAAGGTATTGAATCCAGCAGTCACCAGCGTAAAGCCTCTATGGATGCCTTTGATGCAGCATCTCGCTTTGTGGCTGCAGGCGTTTGCATCAAGTGGCACTCCTAGCTGCGGACTGCTGGCTTCACCCAGTACATTCAGCAACAGTTAATGAATGACCCCTTTGATGGCACTTTACTGTTCGGACAGCAAGAGGAGCATTCTCTTATGGCATCTGATGAAACTAGAACAATGGTTAAGACCTCCAGACCAGTTCTCTTTCTCAGAAAATCAAGGGATGTGGGTTTTTTAACAACAAGCAGTCCTTTCATGGCAGAGGCATGGGAGCTTAGACTATAACAAAAATCAGCCTCCCCAGCCTCAAAAAAAAAAAGCGCAGCCAAAGACGCAGGCACCAAAAGCCCCTAGTGCCATGATCTGAATGTCTGGCTCTGGCACTGCCTCAGCTGTCCAAGGCAGACCTCTCCTCCCCAGTGGGGGAGAGGGGGTCTAACCTAGTTTTACCATCTGTGAAAGTCCATCATGACAGAGAAGTAGGTCTTCAAGATAATCCAAGAGGGGTGCTCCCTGGATTTCACAGATCCCCCACTCCCACCCCTGGATTGTCCACCCAAAAGGCAACGCTGTTTGTTAGCTTATATGTCGGAGCTTCTGACGCAATAGATTGTGGGCCTTCTGATTAGCAGGGTAGTGGAAGTAGTGCCAGTCAGAATGAAGCTCAGGGTTCTACTTCCATTACTTCCTAGTTCAAAGAAATCAAGGGCATGTGCCCCCATTCTTGACCTCAGATATCTGAACAAATTTATTAAATCAGAAAAATTCAGTATAATTTCTCTGGGCTCTTTGCTACCTTATCTGAAACCTTGGGATTGGCTAGCATCCCTGGATATGCAAGATGCATACCATCACGTACTGATCCACCCCAGCTACCACAGATACTTCTGTTTTGTTGTGCTGGGACAGCATAACCGGTTCAGAGTCCAGCCCTTTTGGGGTTTTCTCGGTGCCACAAATCTTTACAAAGTGCTTTGTAGTTCTTGTAGTGCACCTGAAGAAATTGAGACTTGATGTCTTCCTGTAGTTGGAGGACTGGCTAAGTTGAAGCCCATCCAGACCGGTGTACCTCTCAACTGTCCCTGGTTTTCAGTGATGTCCCTGATTCTGTTTCAAAAATGTCGCTGGTCCCTTCTAAATTTGGCATTTTTAATGCTAAAAAGTAGGGATTTGAAGCTTACATTATTGCAGACATTAATGCTGCTCTCGAGTTCTTCTTCAGAAAATGCTTTTCACACCAAGCCCCACAATTTATCAGGCTTCTTGAGCAGATGTTTCCGTTTTGTAAGATGTGTCCCTGATTTTAGTCATTTATCCCTGATTATTTTCAGCCCAGTCCCTGATATGCAAGAAAGGAGTTGAGAGGTATGCAGACAGGAGGCAGTATAGCGCAGTGGGTTAAGGCTCTGAACTGCAGATCTGGAGACCTGGGTTTGAATCCCACAGCTGCCTAGGTGCATACTGTGTGACCCTGAGCAAGTCACTTAACTTCCTTGTGCTCCCAGGTTGCATCTGGAAACAAGCTTCAGCTTAGTGTGCTACTCCTTGTTAAACAGTGTTCTCTTTCCTTAAGAGACAGAACAGGCAGTAGCCACTGCTTCTTAGTTCCTCGCTTCCATGGGAGTCTTGCTGGACCTCAACAAGTCTCAGCTCAGACTCTCCCAGGAACTGCTATTTATAGGAGCTCTTCTGGATACAACCCGGGTTGCTTTTTTTTCCCAGAAAGCAGACTGCAAGCAATACTGCAGGTGGCATGCTACATCATGGAACCCAAGACCGTGCAAGCCCACTCCATGCTGTGCATGCTAGGTCTCATAGCCTCCTCAGGGTTAACAGTTCCCCTGGCATGCCTACAGACAAGGACAACCCAGTGGATTCTCAGTGCACAATGGTCGCAAGCATCACACCCTCAGAATTACCCGTTCAGGTGACCAGACCTCTAGTATGGTCCCTCACATTGTGATGAGTGAAGGAAAACCACCTCCAGGGCTGCCCCTTCTCCCAACCAGAGCCAGAAATGATTATCACCTCAGATGCCTCCTTGTTGGGTTGAGGAGCCCACAGCCAGCGCTTCCAGATACGAAGTCTTTGGGACCCATCAGAGACTCATCTCCACATCAGTGTGTTGGAGATACGAGCAATATTGTTCGGACTGAAAGCCTTAGTGGGCTTGGCCACAAAACACTCCTTCTCCAGACCGACAAGCCTGTCATGTGCTATGCCAGCAAACAGGACGGAACATATTTTAACCCTCTCTACAGGGAGACAGAGTGTTAGAATAGTGCCTGGAGCAAAGGATCTTGCTCCAAATTATTTTTCTTCCAAGACTCCAGAACACAATGGAGGTTGTCTGCAGTTTGAGTTAAGGGTTTGTAGTTTGAGTACAGGATGAGAGACTTGCTTTGTTAGGGTGATACTTAAGTATTTCAGTGAGTTTCTAGTTAAGTAGAAAGCAGATCTGGCCTGGAGAGGAGGTAAGAGTATAAAATTGTAAGCCAGTACCTTGGTTTTGATATGATTAAGTTTAAACCTCGCCAGACTCTCATATTGTTTGTGATGGTCCCACACCTGTGGTAAGGAAATCAGAGGGGAGAAAAGTAAGCAGAATATAATTTGCAGAAAGTGTGATTTTATAGTCTGTACCTCCCAAAGGTCTTCCTGTTATGCTTAGGTCCTGCCTTACTGCTGCTGCCAGTGGTTCAGTATGAAGGGCAAATAGTAGGGGTGACTAGGGACATCCCTGATGGGTACCTCTTGCAGGGGGGAAGGGGGGATCAGTGTCCCACTGATGTGAACACATGCTTGTGGATTTTGATATAGGGTCTGGAATATGTCAGTTACTCCAAGGGGAAATCCAAAATGCTTGAGAACTTCCCAGAGAAAGGTCCAAGTGACCCTGTTGAATGCCTTCTTTGCTACGTGGCTGTACAGGACCAGGGGATACTTCTCTACATGACATAATCTAGTGGGTGGTGAGTTCTTTATACACTGTCATGCACCAGCCGGTGTCTCCCAAATCCCACCTGGTCCATGTACAGCACCGACAGGAGAAGGGTAGGCAGGTTGCCCAAATAAATATAAATATTTTATAATCATAATTAATGATTGAGGAGAACTGAGGTCCTTTTCTAGCTTTATTATTACCAGTATTGTAGCCAGACCCCATGAAGGTGGTGGAGGGTCCTCCTGACAGAGGGATTCGTAAACCTGTATCAGAGTGTGGAGCATGAGTTCCTCATATTTTTAAACAAACTTTGCAGAAAGGCCATCAGGGCCTAGGCACTTCCTGGCTTTTGAGTGCCTAAGTGCCAGACTGATCACCTCTACCTGCATCACCCCGTGAATGTCCTCAGTTCTGAGACACTGGGCACAGTGTTGAGGGTCTTGCATCATGGGTGTATACGCCTGACTCTTCTGATGGCAAAGTCGGCAGAAATAATTACAATTTTATTGCAAAAGGAAAAAAGGAAGGCGTTTTAGCTCAGTGTGCTTTCCCAGGCCAAAAATTCTAAAAGGAAAAAACATGACAAAAGAACATCTAACAGGGTTATAGAGAAAATGGCCAGTGGGGGAACAGTGGTGGACGTCATCAAGAAGTCAATCAGCAGGGTCTTCACAGTGAAAGCAGAGGTTCACTACCTTAGAATTTAGGTCTGGTTCAGAAGGGTTCAGTGAGGCTAGAGTTCTGAAAGGGCTGCAGGGCCTGAATGTAAATAAATCCCTGAGATTGAATGGCTTGCATCCCAGGGTGCTAAAGGAGATGGCCCAAACATACAAAAAGTTGACCAGCAGAATGGGATGCAGCACAAAAAATAGCTATGAACCAGAGAAGGTGAGCATTACATCTGGGTTCTAATAAACAGTTCACCCCTTTTCATCCTTGTTCATATGGCAAAGAAATTGTTTGCACAGATTAGCCTTCCATTTACTGGGTCTGCCTTGGGAAGGACTATGACATGGATTCTTGTGACGCCTTTGTCTCTTTCAACCATTACATCCTTGAGATGAGATGTCTGATGGTAGGTTGTCCTGTACCCACTTTCAGTGGCAGGCATCGATCCAGAAGATCGGTTTCAGGGCTGTTCCCCCAAATCCCTTAACCGCTTTTGAGAGTCATCTGAAGCCCCCCCCCCCCCGCCATAACACACCATACTAGGGTTGTGACGGAGTCCCCAGTAGTGGTGTCTGGTGGGCCATCAGCTTCATCTGGGCAGCTTGTGGAGCACTCACCATGACACATTTTCCCTCTGCGATGGTTCACACCAGAGTCCGGGCCAATACCTTTAGTGTTCACTTCTCTGCCAACGTCAGCACCGATTGTCGGTGTCTCTTCCACTGTTATCATTCCTGGTGTCCGTACTGATATCTTCGTCATTGTTGATGTTGACTTTCTACGTGATCCTGTTACCCACTGTTCCCATTCATGCATAAATGTACCTGAATCATGTAAAAAAATACGAAATTCACCCACATCTGTGTGTGAAGAGGGTACACTGCACATAAAGAAGCCGGTTGGTGTAACTTTTGTAAATGCAGTCCTCCTGTGAGCTCCTTTATGTGCATTCTCTTCTTTTTAGAAAACGCACCTTTTCTAACCTTTTTTTCCTCCTCGTGTTGAACTGCCTTTCGATTGGTCCATACCTACCTTTCACCCTATCAAGTTCAAGCAGTGGGTGTGCACAGTCACGGACTGCACTGTGTGAGTGACATCGAGTGGAATCGCGGGCTCATGTGCAAGAGGAAAGCTGCCTGTGACTTGCAGTTCATGAAAACAGAAAAAGCCTGAGTCCCAACTCCGAGACGCAGCACAGATCTTGACTGCAGAAGAGACATACCTGATATTTTGATGACTAAAGGAGATCTACAGTCCTTCATTATTAAATGAGGTATGTGTGTCTAGCGTTGGATTTAAGCCTGAATTTTGATTCTTTCCTTCCGTGTCTCCCCCCACCGCCAGCCTAGTCCATCATCGCAGTTCAGTTCCTTGTGCCCCAAGATCAACCGTCGCCCGATCACTAGCTCGATTCAGTCATGGTTTCCGCAAAGGCACCACAGTGCTGAGTGACCCCCGCCGTCGTGACCGATTGCCATCCATCCAATAGCTGCCCATCAGTGCACTGGATAACCTTAAACAGATTATAAAGCCTGGATTGAGCGTGGATTTAATTTGAGCCTGAATTTGATGTTATCTTCGACATTTCCCCCTGCCCCAGCCCAGCCTAGTCTGATGACCTTGCAGTTCAGTCTTTCGATCCCCCGAGATCGACCATCACCCGATCACCTCCCGATTTAAAAATAGTTTTTTATAATGTAGGCCTGCCCTGATCCAAACAGTGCAGTTTTAACTATGGTAGGGTTGTGTCATCTGACACGCAACGGCTGTTATTTTTAAGGGTTCACATCTATCGTTGGTAAAAAGCAGTTTGGCAGTTTTGGGTTATAAAAAGATAAATGACTTGCATGAGCAGTTTTGCCTCACAGAATATTGGAGAATATAACATCTTTGAAGGACCTGAGCATTCAAGGAGAGCTGGTGGGGCAAAATGGCTCCCAGCCTGGGGCATTTTAATTTTTTATTTTATTTAGATCTTGGATTACAAATACCTTTGAGCTCTTTTACAAAGTTTCCACATCAGCAGCATAATACAACAGGTTAACAGAACAAAAAGTATGGCAAAACAGTATACATAGAGAAAGGAGATCAACAGGTTTACAGACTAAACAGGGTATGGTAAAATAATTGTAAATAACAAAGGAAAGCAGTAGTTGACATTCACAGTAAATTAAAGAATAGAAATGAGTAACGCTAAGCAGTTTCATGCACAGGAATGCATACTGTAAATTTAAAATCAGCCAAAACGACCATTGTCAGTTATTGGTAAAATCATAAGGTAAGTTGAAATCAGCCAACAGGCCTTGTCAGGAGATGAGACTGACACGCTTGAGGAGGTATACCTATTCCCTTAACAGAACTGATTTTTGGATGTATGTTTGCTTTGCTATCATGTGTCCCCCTTTTTTTAGCCATTTGGTACCTATTATCCTGTGATGCCCCTTCCCCCTTGGCTAAGGAGCACTGATTTGGACCCTTGCATAATAATCTACAGCTTGGATTGATGCACATTATTTATTTCTGATGCTGGATGTACTATTATGCTTTCTTATTCTGACATTTACTGAGCATGTGACTTTAGCACAAAGCATGTGTCACAGTAGTTGCATAAAAGTCCTTTTTCTCTTTGCACAGGATTTATGGACTTCATGAGATGTGGTCCATCTTAAAATACTGCATAATGTATTTGTTCACGTCTAACTACTCATGGATTCCAGTAATTTGGTGATTGAATTAAGCAGTAAGGCACTCCAGGCGGTGTGTTATAGTGGGATAATGGCCCACCTCAGGTGGGTTGAAGTACAAGCGTATGGCAGTGCTACCACCTGAGGTGCAGTTAGCCACCATAACCACTCCCAGAGTGCCCTATTGCAATTATGAAATGGGTTAGTTTTAATAAATGTTGCACTTTTTTTAAACATTTTACTTTTAGCTGGGCCGTTGTGCTGGGATAACGGCCCAGCTGAAAGGTGCTGTTGACCAATCAGGAGCCAGCATTCTTTCTGCCCATTTCATAGTTGTTTATATATCATAAGCCGAGTGTATTTGATTGTATACATCTGTTCATTCTTTTGGGTGAACCAATAGACTATTTTGATAAATAAATTATTCAAAGGTGACTTCTTTTAAATGATTATGTACAACTACTAGTAAATGTGAAATTTGACAGAAGTAATGAAGTAAGAAAGTTCAAGGAGCAGCTGTTTTAAACAAAAGTGTCCTTGACCAGCTTATGTTGTTCAAACACCTTTTAAATGGTGTACCCCTCCTGACATTTAAAAGGGTACAATGTACCCTCCAAAGTCATTTTGCACCCCTGAACAATTTTGACACTGCACCCTCTGTTACACGACTGTGGTGGGAACACTGCTGTTACCCTACATCTGGGACTCATTGGAGTTCCCAGCAGTGGCACCACATATATCTGTCTCTGGCACAGAGCCATGGAAGAGGCAACAGGGACACTTTGGGGACCCTTTCCTCCAGTACTCTCGACCTCCTCCTGCGGTATTGCACACACACTGGATCCGTGGGGGACACTACTAAGCCCACTTCAGGCCTTCAGGTGCTTCAGACTCAGAAAGGTTCTGGACCTCTGACTGGCAAGATTAATGTGGATTCCTTCTGATTTGATGCATTAAGCAGGAACATTTTCAGCTCTGCTATCTCTCTCCTGTCTGTAGCCATGCATCAGGCCCATATAGCCATGTATCAGCGCCATTTACTGTATGGATGCAGGTGCACAGTTTTCACCCTGTGATGCCTCCTCATGAATCAGTTAGGCAAATGCTACATATTTCCATTAGGGGTCTGGAGGCAGCCCGGCACCAGTCAAGGGCATCTTATGATGTCAGTGGCATGGCCTCCAAGATCATCTGTCTTCATCAAACGAATGTCCTGACTTTGCCTGTACCAGACTGCACCATTAGCCCAGCATAAGGTGTTGAATTTCCAATATCAGGGGCTTATGTATTTTCCTCCAGGGTCAGGAGGATACTTTCTGGGATCCCACTGTCTCCTGACCCTGAACAGCTCTTGGTTGACCCCAGCCAAGAGGAGTCCCATCCTTCAGGTGTCTCCCCACACTCTGAGGGCTGAGGCTCTCTGAACCTCAGGGGTCAGCATCCTCCTCCCTGTATAGGGCAGCTTGTTACACTGACCAAGAAGTGGGACTCTATGGAGAGGATGGATTCTTGGAACATAGAAAACTTACAGTACTTAACATAACTGAAGATATTCCAAAATATGTTCTCCATAGAGTACAGCTCACCCACATACTGTTGCCCTCTCTTACTCTGAGCCAGGACTGTTGCCTGGAAGCACACCTCAAAGAGGGAACTCTATGCTGGCAGCATTTTTTTCCCCCACTGTTGGGTGGAACCCTAGCTTTAAGGGTTGCTGGGCCCTTTTAGCCCAGTAATAATTATAAATTGTGTAATTCAGAAACTCTTGGGTTTCACAAGAAATGAAAACATACTGTATAAGACAAAAAATGAATTTACTTTGTCTTTCTTTTTCCTGCTCTCCCTGCCATCCCCTCTACTTTTCTGAATATGGCCCTGTTAGTTGCACTGGGCAGCACTGCCCTTATGGTTGTTGTCCTGCACGATAGTAGTATCATAGAAGATCAGTGTGGGTAAATCTGTGAATTTGCACTCCCTTCATCTCAAGTTGATTGGGTGGCATCAGTGCATTTGCTTCCTTCTTTCATGCCATCGGTTTAAATCCCCATTTCAAACTTGCAGAGAGGGGTACATCATGTTATCATTGCCCAGAGCTTAGCACCGTATGTGCTGTAAGTAACAACCTTATCTTTAATGCCTTTGTACCCTTTTGGCTAGTAGTCATCCTGTTTCCTAAAGCACGCTCTTGGCTCTCTTTTTCCTTTGAGGGGAGTAAAATAGCTGCACTGTGTTGGGATTGTTGCAGTGTCCTTGGATCTAAAGTATCAGTTCTTCTAAAATCAGTTTGTCTTCCTTCCTTCTTGAGAAGGAATAGTACTGGGAATAGCCTTATTCCTCTCAGACTGCTTTTCTTCACCTGACGCCATATCCTGTGTTGCAAAACACGTTACTAAATAGGAAATTGCAACCTTTTTATGCTGAGATGGAATCCTAGATCTGGCGCACTACTTTGGACAGCTGCCCAAGAATTTGTCTCACTCTTGTACTGCCCATAAGGTAGCCACCTTGCAAGGGAAGGTGGCAGCATTGGTAGCTTTGACATAGGTTTTTCTTTTCCTTTTCTTGACTACATTTTACCCTTTAATAAGGAGCTTTTTCCTGATCTATTAGATTGGTAGTCTGTTAATATTCAGTTGTCCATTTTTAATTTATATATCTTTTTTCTGTACTTTTATCTATTGTCTATACTACAGCAGTACACTTGTGGCCACAGGTTTATGCTTTTTTTGGAAATTACATTTTTATTGGAATTTAAGTAATATCAAACGAAGAGATAAACATTCACAATATCTGGAATGCTGACATAAATGTACGAGGCTTAACCATCCTTAGATTATTAATCTTACGTAACTCCGAAATAGCTGGGTCATCCGCAGTGGTTATCAGTAATAGCACAGCACCACATGGTGTCAGGCATGTTCCGACACCAGTTGCCACTGCTGACACATCATGGCTAACAAAGACACCCACAGGGTCCTAGTTCTTCTGCCCAGGAGTGGTACTCTATCGAGAAGATATTCCGGAAGAGCATCAGTTACAGTAAGTACTATAACATTTCTATAGCGCTCCACATTGTTAATGGGTAATCAAAACACCTGGATACAGTGCACCCCTACTAGGGAAATGGCACAGCCCAAGATTTAGAATGTTGGGCACATGAGGATTCCATGCAGCAGCAGCAACTACCCAGTTCAGCTGTGTCATTCAAAGGGGGCAGACCTACTTTTCTCTTATCTCAGGAATTTCAAGTTTCAAGATTTCAAGACTTCAGTTAGGACTGCAGTTCTGCTCAGCAGGATAAGGTTACCTGTTTCATGGAGCACTCCTAAATTTAAACCGTGCCTGTTGAGCTGCGGGTTTCAAATTGAATAACCTGACTTTTTTTTCATTCCCTGTATGGATTGGGAGCCACGTCTGCTTTGCTAGGGTGTTTTTAATGGTCTCCTGTTAAAAACTTAAAAAAGAAAAGAAAAAAGGTGCTGCAGGTAGGTACATATTTAAATTATTGGGAGTTTAAGGTCTCTGGTCTTTGGCGTTGGTTCCTTGCCTCCCCCCCCGCCCAGCTTGAGGTTTTGTGTGTGTTCACTGTTTCTGGAAAATCTGTGTTTTTTGTCAACCTGGGAGGTTTTCTGGTGATTTTCCACCTCAGCCTCCATTTTTACCATTTGCGCGGCCGGCATTAGGGTTGGTCGCACGCATCTTCATCACCGTAGCTTCCTGGCAGTCTCCTGAGCACGCACCCATGGTGCACATGTGTGTGCAGCACTAACAGCTTTGTGCAGCGCTAATCTTCATTGACTTATATTGCGCAAGTGCGCGCATGCATAGAGCAACTGTGCGCACACTTGTGCACATGTGCTAGTGCCACCACGAGCCCCGGGGGCGGGCCACACACGCAGTTTAGTGCTTTTTAAGCCTACTGGAGCATTTGGCGGTTGGTTGACTATTGTGGACAAAATTATCAGTAACACAGTTTAAAATCTGTTTTTTTTTTTTTTTTTTCCTGTCACATTTTTCTGTTATTGGCACCATGGCTTACAGGAGACCATTAATTATGAAAAGATGGAAGACCTGCAGAAAGGAGATGAGGCCATCCCCCATGGCTACATATTGTCCTCATTGTGTTGTCCAGCATATTTCTCTCACGGTACCCCCTAGCCGGTCCTCCGAGCTGGGGAGGGGGGCACCTGCTCCGTCTCTTGGCAGTGGCAAAGTGGAATTGTGAAAATCTCTCTTATTGCTCCTCAGTGAGCTTCTGAGTCCCGATGTCTTGCAGGACAGCCCAGCACATACACCCAACCCCAAACCAGGCCCCTCAGGTCAGTGGGGGCTAACACAGGCACGGACAGGTGTGACACAGCGTGAGCAGGCTGCGGAATTAGATGTGCAGGGAGACCTGGACCCTGACTTAGTAGAAGGTCAGGATGGGATTACGGGGATCTTGGGGAAACTCCTGACCTTAAAAAATTACTCTCCGATGAGGAGGATGTCCCCTCCAAGGAGGAGATAGAGGAAGGAGAGTGGATGGAGCCCATGACCAGGATTCCAATTCCACCCCTATTTGATAATAAGTCTTTGTCCTTTTTGATAGCTGAGGCTTGCAGATCCTTACAGCTTAAGGAAGAGCAGTCATTGGAGATGGTGGATGTCAATCCAATTCTGTCTGTGTCCTCTGCTCCAAAGTATTTCCCAGGTTTTATTCATTGTGACCAAATTATTGAGCAAGAATGGGCAGGTGTGGATCAGAGAAAAAAAATCTTCCCAAACCAAAAACGAATTATTCCTTTTAAGGGGAAGGTCTCGCAAGTGGGGAAACTCCCGCTCTGGCAGACAAAGCAGTTTATAATTCTATAAAACACACCACCATTCCAGTCGAGGGTGCTCTGGTCCTATCAGATGCACATGACAAGTGGATGGATACCTCATGCAGGAGGACGTTAGCCTCTACTGACACAAATATTCTTATCAGCTCTTATGCTTCCTTTATTGTTGCCAGGGCCTTAAACCTTTGGATCACAGCACTGACCGACTTCATCCCTCGTGATTCAGAGGGTGCGAGCTGTTTGCAGTTGGTGTCCTTGGACTCCACCTTTTTTGGTGATTCTACAGTGAACAGTTTACATATGTCACCCTGTTCAGCTTACCACATTGCATCAGCCATGAGGGCCGTGTGGCTCAGACTTTGGTCTGCTGTGAAACTGCTTAGCCTTCCGTTTGAAGGAAGTTTGTTTTTTGGTTCTGGTCTGGATTCTATCCTGCAGGACGTGCAGGATAAGAAGGGCCACCTCCCAGTGTCTAAACAGTAACGCAAGGCCATAACACCTCAATGGGGTCAGGGCAATGGCTGGCACAGGCAGTTCTGAGGAGGATTTCATCCCTTTGAGAATTTTGGTAACCAAAGATACAGAAGTGCCTTCTCAGGCAATAAGGGTTATGGCAATAGAGGGTCCTTTTCCAGGCCCCGCAGAGGAGGACCAGCACAAAAGCCTGGTAGCTCACAATAAAGGTACACTTGCCCATCACTGCCCCCTTCCCTTGGTGGGAGACTCCCAAGAGTTTCGTGCAAGATGAGCTCAAACAATGTCAGATGCCTGGGTTCTGGAAATCCTTCAACTAGGCTATGCCATAGAATTTTTAATGGTTCCTTCAAGGGATGCTTCCTGCTGTCCCCGGTTTCAAAGCAAGTGACAAAACGCCACGCGGTATCGGACACGCTGACCCACCTCATTCAGATAGGGGCCATTGTGCCAGTTCCTCCAAACAAGCAAGGTCGAGGGTTCTGTTCCATCTATTTCATAGTTCCCAAGAACTCCGGGGGCTTCTGGATCATTCTGGATCTGAAGCATCTGAACAAGTTTTTTTTTTTTACCACAAAACGTTCAAGATGGAGTCTCTGAGATTGATTACCTGGGTTGTTCAGCCAGGTGACTTCTTAGCTTCAATAGATCTGACAGATGCTTACCTTTACATCCCCATCCGTCAGTCCCAGCAGAAATACCTCAGATTCGCAAGACTGGGCAAACATTTCCAGCACAAGGCACTTCTGTTTGGCCTTGCAACAGCCCCTCAAGTTTTCTCGAAGGTATTCATAGTTCTGGTGGCTCAGCTACAACAGGAGGGACATCATGTCTACCCTTATGTGGACAGCCTGCTCATATGAGCACCAACGTTACTTCTAGTGAGGAGGTCGGTATCCAGTACCCTTGAAATCTTGGAATAACATGGCTGGATATTCAACAGGGAGAAGAGTTCCTGTGAACCATCTCAGTCCTTGAAACACCTGGGGGCAGCCTTCAGCATGAAAGTAGGGAGGGTGTTTCTGTCGCCTTCCCAGGAGGAGACTTTGTTGTCAGAGATACGGTGGCTAAGGAATCAGTCCTCAGCATCAACCCACAGTCTGCTGCGGATTCTCTGCCTCATGGCGGCAGCAGTAGACTTAGTTCCCTGGGCCTGCTTCCACATGCAGCCCCTTCAGATGGGGCTGCTGACGGCCTGGGATCCATCAGCAGAGAACTATCAAGCCAGGATCCTCAACAAGAGGATTCCTTTGGAACTACCGCCAGATGTGATTCTCACAATGGATGCAAGTCTGCACGGGTAGGGGCAGTCCTGGACCAATTTCCCACTCAGGGGGTTTGGTTAGTACAGGAACAGCATCTCCACATCAGTGTCCTGGAGATGCAGGAAGTTCACTTAGCTGTGCTTCAGTCTGTACTAAGGAACACCGCAGTAAACGTATAGTCAGACAGTGGCATATGTAAACAACCAAGGAGGCACAAAAAGCAAGGAAATTCTTTGGGAGGCCTCCAAACTCCTGAGTTGGGCAGAGGAGATTCTTCTCTCTCTGTCGGCAGTACACCTCGCGGGGGAATTTAACATTCAGGTGGACTGGTTAAGTCACGAAAATGTTCATCCTGGAGAGTGGCAGTTGAAACCAGAAGTGTTTTCACTCCTAAGCAGTTTTCTCGGGCAACCACAGATAGATCTGTTCACATAAAGCCACAATGCTCAAACCAACAGGTTCTTCAGTCTCTACCGATGTCCACAGGCAAGAGGCAGTGGACGCTCTGACTCGGGTGTGGTCCTTCCGCAGAGCATATTCCTTCTCTCCACTGCCTCTCCTTCAAAAAGTCTTCAGAAAAATAAGACAATCAAGCGGAAACTTCCTTCTGATAGCCCCGAAGTGGCTAAGAAGGCCGTGGTTCTCTGATCTAGTGAATCCACCTTCTGGTATGAAGGGACCTCCTGCTGCAAGGCCCCGTTCTCCACCAGAACCCAGGCCAATGCAACTCGCAGCCTGGCTCCTGAAAGCTCCTAAAACTAGGGTTTTCCCTGAAAGCAGTTGAAACCCTGATGCCAGCCAGGAAAACTTCTACTTCGGCAGGTTACACTCGTGTCTGGACAAGTTTTTTCATCTTGGCCCAGAGGGAAAGGGTTTAAACCTTCCAATGTCTCCATTCCTTAAATCTTGGACTTCCTATAGGAGAGTGTGGAGATGGGACTGGCATTCAGCATGCTGAGAGATCAAGTTTCTGCTCTCCGAGCTTCCTTGGGGTTCTCCCTAGGAATGAATAGCAAAGTTATTAATTTTTTGCGCACGGTTGGCAGGAGCCGACTGCTGTTTTCGATCACTGGTACCCCTGTGGGATCTGAACTTGGTTTCTGAATGCTCTGTGTGTTGAACCCATTGAGCCGCTATCATCCGTAGTGCTAGATGGTGTTATCCTACAAGGTGTGTTTCTTAGTGGTCATATGTTCAGCCAGGAGAGTGGGCGAACTCCAGGACCTTTCTCACAAGAAGCCTTACCTTATTTTGCATAAGGACAAAGTGGTACTCAGGACGGTTCTGTCCTTCATCGCCGAAGTGTCCATGGCCTTTCATGTGAACCAGGAAATTTGCCTTCCATTTTTTTGTTCACACCCTTCTCATTCCAAGGGGAAGGAGTTGCATAAACTGTACCTGCGCTGGGCAGTTAGGATCTACCTTAAATTTACGGCTGAGTTTCATAAGTCAGATAGTCTAGTTGTGCTGTTTGGGGCAGCCAGACAGGGACAAAAGGCCTTAAAACTTACTATAGCTAGGTGGGTGCGGGCTTGCGTTGCTAAGGCCTATGTTACAAGAAAGAAGAGGTCTCTGGCTCTCATCAATGCTCACTCCAGGGCGATGGCAACTTCCTGGGCAGAGAGAAGCGAAGCCACAGTTTTAGAACTGTGCAAGGCAGCTACGTGGTCTTTAGTCCACACCTTCACTAAACATTACAAATTGGATGTTCAGAGTTATGCTGATGCAGTTTTTGGTTGCAGAGTGTTACAGACAGCAGTTTGCCAGCAATGCTGATGCATCTGGCATATGGGGTAGTATTCTCCCCTCCCAGTTTTTTTTCTGACTACTGCTTCTTAGAGCCCAGTTGTTATGATTACCCATTGACAATGTGGAGTGCTACAGAAAGAAGAAATTCACTTCATACTTAATATAATTTCCTTGTCTGTTAGCTTCATCGTCATCAATGGGACCCACCTAGGAGCTTATATCTTTGTATGCTAGGAGAGAGATCAATTTTTTCGGAAAAATCCCCTTCTCTGGTATATTTCTATTCTGCTGCACTGTACTCTGAAATGTATATTTACAGGCTGATTTATTAATTATCTACAACTGCAGGTTAATAGGTTTCTTAGTTATTTAAAGCAGCAGTGCAACGAAAAAAGTTATTCCAAAAACCTAATTTTCTGTTATGGTTATGAAAAATATTGGCAGAACTGTTGATTTGTGTTTTCTGGATGCTTCCTATGCTGTGTACAGTACATTTGCATTTTTGTCTGAATTCTTACCCTCCTCAGGTCTTCGATATTATTTCTATGAGAAATAATTATTTTAAAACTTTCATAAAATTCTTAAATGATAATAAAAACTGAAAATGGTAACACCAATATAAACTGGAAGATGTCTGGCATTGATTAGGATGAAAAAAAGGTGGGGTAAAATTTGTGCCCATTTTCATTGCACTGCAGCTGTAAGGTGTGTTTCCTGTTGCAGGTTGTTTCTCTGCATTTAGTAAAAAAAAAAAAAAAAAGAGAACATGTCTCATTGTGTGTTAGCTTCAGTTTCACAGATTGGTGATTTTATGAAGCAAGTGGGCTGTTGCATGGTTTCTCTACAAGAAGAACTGAATACTCCAGGCCTCTTTTTTGGGGCCATGGAAAACTCCTACTCCTACGCAAGACAGTTTTATTATTATTGCAAGTATGTGATTGTTTATATTATATATGTAGCTCATCATAGCACTGCAAGGTAAGTAGTAACTAGGGTGTTGCTGCTGCTGCCTGGAATCCTCATGTGCTCAACATTCTAAAGCTTCGGCTGTGCCTTTCCTCTGGTAGGGGTGCACTACACCCAGTTGTTTTGATTACCCATTGACAATGTTGGAGCTAACAGAAAAGGAATTTAAGGTAAATATGAAGTTAATTTCTTCTTTCTTTTCCATGTAACCCATGGCAAGGATCCTAAAATGTGGCAAACACTGTGGTTCACACGCTACCCAGATTTATGCGGTGTGGTTTGTACAGCTTTATATCAAAATCAGGTGCTGTACTTCAAAGTGTTGCAGTCTGATTTGGCTTCCATCTATCAAAGTCCCTAAAAACTGTAAAGGGGAGAACAGTGCATATCCCTGCTGCTGTTCTTTGAGCCTATCATTGTAGATTAAATTGTGAAATCCATACTGGCGTTATAAGGATCTGCTTGCCTTGTTTTGCTGATATATGAACATCCTGTGTAATCCTTTCTAGTTACTGCTACAGATCAAGCCTTTCAGCAAGGATTAGCCATGCCACAGTTTGTGAATTCTCAAACTTTAGATGCTGTAAATGCCACCTAGTGCTACTGTAAATAGTGCACGGTGTTTCAGCTTTAAATAGAAAATACTATAAGGAAACAGGATGTTGGGATGCATCGTAAGGGGGATCACCTCTAGGAAAAAGGAAGTGATTCTGCCACTGTACAATGGACTGGTTAGACCACATCTTGAGTACTGTGTGCAGTACTGGAGACCACACTTGAAGAGGGACATACAGCTCCTGGAGAGGGTACAGAGGAGGGCAACTAAGATGATACGAGGGCTAGGGGATTTGACGTATGAGGACAGACTTGAGGAGCTCTGCCTGTTTTCATTGGAGGAGAGGAGAGACGGGACATGATTGAGGTCTTCAAGTACCTCAAGGGAATAAATAGGGTAAACTTGGAGGGGATCTTTAGACTAAAGCAGGGAGGTATCACCAGAAAGCATGGTTTGAAGTTGGAAGGTGGAAGGGTGAGGGCGGAAAAGAGGAGGAGGTTTTTCACTTAGAGGGTGGTGGACCCTTGGAATGCACTGCCTAGCGAGCTGGTTCAGAGATCCACAGTGGAGGACTTCAAGAGAGGGTGGGACAGACATAGAAAGTGGATGTATCAGATGATGGCCTTGCCCCAGGGGTTGGGGATGGATGATAGGGGTTTCTGGAGCAGAAGGGATGAGTGGGCCTCGGCACCCAACTAAGGATCTAAGGTTCGAGCAGACGCGATAGACTGTAAGGCCTAATCTGCTGGCAATTAGTATGAAAGCCATATACAGTATATGAGCAACTTTTTGCAAAGCATATTTACTCATCCATGTATATGAAGCAGGGAGTACATGATAGAGCTTGATTCAAACCCCAAGAATCCCTCAGTGTGCTTAGACAAATGCAGATCAGCCTGCTGGTTTGAGCTGCCCCAGAGAGTAGAATTTTATGCAGATTAGAGAATCTTAGAATCAAATTCAAATCTCTGCTGTGTGGTCACGCGCCACTCTGCCCTCTAACATCAGATTTATTTCTCCTCCTGAGGAAGAAGTCATCCCAAAGAGCTCTCCTGTTTCTTCAGCCAGTTGCAGTTTTGTTGTTCATACTTTCTTTTTTCTCAACATTCATTTAATTTTCAAATCTCTTCGTTAGTTGGGGTATATTTTAGTTTGTTTTATTTGTTTTTATCGCTTTTCTCCTGTTCCCGATTGGTTCCCTGGAACCGGAGAAGGGCCTTTGAATTGTGTTTTTTCCCTGCTCTCGGAACCACTAAAACTATATATATATATCTCTTTTTTTTTTTTTTTTTTTTTAACCACTTTGCCACTGCTGTTTGTCCGATTCCCTCCTTTTTGGGAACTGAGACGCAATTGGAGTTTTTCACTTTTTACTTTTAAATTTTAAACTCTGTTTAGTTAGTGGTTCGTTTCATTTGGGGAACTGAACTGCAAACTAAAGTTGTTTCTATTTTAAACTGAACCAAACTTGATTGTGCTTCGACTGGCATGGCTGACAGACCCAAAAAGAAAACAGGATCTACAGGCTTTAAAATTGTAAAAATTGCATCAACCTCCTGGCTAAGGCAGACTGCCGCAAGTTATGTTTGAGGTGCCCGGATCCAGATTACGATTTCTCTAATTGTGAGCTTTACTTCAAGTTTTGCCCTAAAACTATCAAAAAAGGGCTAAAAAATTGGAAGACTTTATGGCTTCTCACATCACCAGAACGCTCAGAAGAAGGTCTAGCCTCTCACAGTAAGCAGAAGGGCAAGTCTGCTAAAGATGGCTTGGAATTCAGATTGTCTGAATGGGGGTACTCTGAAACCAGCAAGTATAAAAGAGCCTCTGAGCAGGTACCAGAAACAGTACCTACAGAGAAAAAACCAAAAAGAAAAACTTGTCGCTGTCTCCCCCGCCTCCTGAAGAAGGAAGGGACACGTCAGTGGACAGGAACAGAATGCCCTCATTGGAGGACATGACCAAGGCATAACAGTTTTACCAGGCATTCCAGCCAGTGGGATTGGTTTTGGCCATGCCTGTTTCCTGACACACCTCCCGCCACGCTTCCAGTACCTACCTCGGTTCTGGAGGAGGAAGAGGCTGAGTTTTGCTATGGTGAGAAGGGAGAACCAATTTGATTTCTCCTTACATTATTCCTTGTGAGGCAAATGGTTCACACCCTCAATCTCTCTACCCAGGAGACTGCTGAAGATGAGGACAAAGTAGAATTCCTGGATATGATGGGGATAACCCTGACCAAGAGATTGCGTCTGCCTGTTCACAAGTCCCTAAAGAAGGCAGCCTGCAGGCTCATACAAACACCAACCTCTACCCTTGGTATTGATAAGAATATAGCAAAAAGTACCAGCTGGGCAAACAGGGTGCTGAGTACCTATGCTCTCACCCTGACCATGAGGGAGATGGCGGCCTGTGACAAGGCAAAAGTTCCCCTTTCTAATCGGCCTCTGGACAGGGACTCCAGGAAACTGGATGACATGGGAAAGAAGGTATACACCTTAGCTTCACTGCCTTTAAGACAGGCGTCTTACGTGGCATACACAGCCCAGTATCAGAAGGTCCTGTGGAGCTCCATTCTGGCTATGAGTGAGAACGCATCTGGTGACTTAGGCCAAGATCCAGCAGGCACTGCTAAAATGGCTGTGGATGCCACCAGATACTAGTTCCATATGGCAGTGGACATGACTGGCACTACCTCCAGAGGTATGGCTCATGCAGTGTCCCAGAGGAGGTTTGCTTGGCTCAAAGCCACCAACCTTTTCCAGGACACTTAGATGAAGGCAGTGGATTTTCCCTGTGAGGGAAATTCCCTGTTTGGTAACAAGACAGAGGCATACATGAAAAAGGTGGAAAAGTACAAAGCCAACTACAAGAGCAGTACCCAAAAGGAAAAGGCCTCCACTTCCAGCATGCCTCATGGAAATAGT
Source organism: Neoceratodus forsteri (assembly GCA_016271365.2). NCBI lineage: Eukaryota > Metazoa > Chordata > Ceratodontiformes > Ceratodontidae > Neoceratodus > Neoceratodus forsteri. The sequence continues at coordinate 198,255,525 of CM028132.1, read as the reverse complement.
GATAGGATCCTCTACTGTGGTGTCTCCCAGCTAAGGAGTTTCTTCAGAGGCAGAGGTAGAAGGGACTCTAAGTGTCGGCACCCAAGGCCCAGCCTAAGCAGAATCCCCGACAAGTTGGTTCAGGTCTCCCACCCATTGCCAGTGGGGGAAAAGTTGGCTGACATCTTCCAGGAGTTGAAAATCATTACCACTGTCAAGTGGGTCCTGAAAGTAGTGAGCAAGGGGCTCACCCTACAGTTGAAAAGGTTTCCAAAACTGCAGGTTCACAAAAACTTTGCACCTCCCACCCCAACAGAGAAAATCCTACTGGAGTTGCAGGTAAGAAAGTTGTTGCAGGCAAAGGCAGCTGAAAAGCTCCCCCTCAAAAAGGAAAAGTTCAGGATGGTAACCCTGACTTCAGACATCCCAACCCTTCAGCAAGGGGACTGGCTAGGTTCTCTGGACCTGAAAGATGTCTATTTCCATTTTCTAGTCAGGTCCTGTCACAGAAAGTACTTAAAGTTTAGGGTAGGAAAATGTTACTACCAGTTCACAGACCTCCCTTTCGGACTCCTTTCAGTTCCCAGAGTGTTCACAAAGTGCTTGGCCGTGGTGGAAGCAAATCTGAGAAGACAAGGGGTTATGGTCTTCCCTCACCTCGACAACTGTCTAGTCACAGGGAAGTCACATCAGGAGGCCAAGGCATCTATCCTTCTCACTCAGCATACTCTGGAGGATCTGAGCTTCATAATAGGCACTCAGAAGTTCCAGACATAGCCAGTACAAGTGCTGGACTTCATAGGTGCAGAATTGGATGACCTCTGATGTAGGGCTTTCCTCCCTTAGGAGAGAGTGCAAAATCTGGTAGATCTGGTGAAGTCTTTCATATTAGGCCAGCCCAGGCCTGCAAGAAACTTCCTTCAGCTATTGGGTCACATGGCTTCATCCACGGCAGTAGTGGCTGGGGCCAGGTTCAAAATGAGAGACATCCAGTACCACCTAAAAGCCCATTGGTCCCAAAGGCAGGACCCTCTGTCAAGGCTGGTGCCAGTGTCAAAGACTCTCTTAAGAGCACTGGACTAGTGGAAAGAAGATGGCAACTTCAGGGATGGTGTGCCCTTCCTGCAGCAGTTGCCCACTGTAGTGCTAACTACAGATGCCTCCCTCCTGGGCTGGGGTACCCATCTGGACAGTCTAACAGTAAGTGGGGCGTGGTCCTCCCAGCAGTCTCAGGAGCATATAAACCTGCTGGACCTCAGAGCAGTGTACCTGACTGTACAGACTTTCACCTCCTGTATCAGGGGTCAGTCCAGGTCAGGACAGACAACACCACTACCATGTACTACATCAACAAACAGGGAGGCACAGGATCTTCATAGCTGCAGTATGTACAGAAACATTGAATCTGGAATTGGGCCTATTACCTAAATGTGCAACAATCAGCAGTTCACCTGCCAAGGAAAGACTGTTTTGGCAGATTCTCTGAGTCAGATCAGCCATGGACATAACAAATGGGCCCTGAACAAGCAGGTATTGGCCCCAGTGTTCAGGAGGTGGGGTGCACCAGAGATGGATCTGTTTGCATCTTGGGAGAATCACCAGCTTCCCCTGTGTTGTTGCAGGCCACCTGCAGTGGGCTTCAGTCCCATCGGACGCCTTGACTCTGGACTGGACAGGGAGGTTCCTGTATGTCTTCCCTCCCTTGCAGAGGGTGTCGTTGAAACTGAGGGGGGCAGCCTGCAACCATGATGCTAATTGCTCCGGACTGGGCCAGGCAGGTTTGGTACTCCCTGCTCCTGTCCCTCTCCATTAAATATCCCATCCGCCTTCCCCTGAGACACAATCTGCTAATTTTGTCTCAGGGCAGGATTGCCTTCCCAGACCTCAGGACTCTGCGTCTCAAGGCATAGTTCTTGAAGAGCTAAAGTTCTCAGTCTTTAACCTTTCTGAGAAGATTTTGGAAGTCCGTTTCCAGGAAACCAGCAACAAAGAGAACCTATGCTTCTGAGTGGAAAAGGTTTTCCCTTTGCTGTTTTCCTAAGCCGCTCAGTCCTTTGCAAGCAGACCTGCCCACAATCCTGAGCTATCTTATCCACCTTCAGTCCTTGAGTATTAGACCTTCAGCTCGTATGGTGCATCTGGCAACAGTTTCAGCCGGTAAAGAGAGCAGTGGCTTCACACTACATTTTCAAAAATTTCTTTAAAGGACTTCTCCACTTGTATCCCCCTGTCAGATATCCAGTCCTTGCATAAAATTTGAACCAGTGCATTGCTAAACTCATGGAACCTCATTTCAAACCCATGGCTACTGCTGATTTAAAATGTGTCACCGGAAAACAGTTTTCCTGGAGGCCATGACTTCTGCCAGAAGGATGTGTGAGCTGCAGGCCCTCTGCACAGACCCAAATTACATAATCTTCCATGAGGACAATGTAGTCTTGAGGACAAACACAAAATTCCTCCGTAAAGTGGGTTCCCAATTTCACCTGATCCAGTCCATTACCATTCCAGTGTTCTTTACAACAAACTCTATCTCTGGGGAACAAAAGCTCCACAGTCTGGATGTTAAGAGAGCAGCACTCAGTTTTACTACCTTGACCGCATGAAGGTCAGGTCCTTTCATTCTCAGTTGTTTGTTACATATGGAGAAATTGTCAGAGGCAGGCCAGCATCCAAAAGCAGAATTGCTTGATGGACTGTCTCTTTGCATATAGTTCTGTTACAGAAAGGCTGGCAAGATGCCATCACAAGGTCTCAGGGCACACTCCACACGTGGCACTTCTGCCTTTGTGGTGGCAGCAACAGAATCCTTGTAGGAAATTTGTAAAGCAGCTACATGGAAAACAGTATACACTTTCACAAAGTACTGTTGTTTGAACATACAGTCCAGAAGGGATGCCAGCTTTGGCATTGCTGTCTTTCAGAACCTTTTCCTTTAAATAGGTTCTGTACCCAGCCTCCCAAGGTACTGCTTGGTAGTCTGTACCTGTCTAAGCATAGTAAGAGAGTCCTGTGGTTTGAAGAAAAAATTAGTCACTGAAGTAATGTTGTTTCTTCCAGGGGATCCTCACTATGCTTAGCATTCTCACTCTACCTCACCTTCCAGAACCTGGAAAGGGTTCTCCAAGAAACAATTTTTTTTTCTTTTATTTCGCTTGAGCATTACTTGTTGCATTGTCTTATAATTGATATTCAGTTTGAAATATTTTGGTCTGCCATGTTTAAGAGCCCACAGAGACTTATATGTTTTGTGCCATTCATTTTTTCTAGGTTTAGCTAGTTTAGTGGTCACTGCTCCCCTAGCTACAGAAATAAATCTGACAATAGAGGGCAGAATAAAGCATGACCACCCAAAAAAGATTTTAATTTCATTCTAAGATATTAAAATTCTACTCCCTGGGACAGCTCAAACCAGCAGGCTGATATGTACGTGTCCATGCATAGTGAAGGATCCCTTGGAAGAAACAACATTTCTACGGTTAGTAATTTTTTTCTTCCCATTCATCTTTAAATTACTGAGTTCTAACTACCTGGACTCGGTTCATGATCCACACTTAGGTTATGCTGGGCTACGCTCATTCACCAGACATCTTCAAGCTTGACTTCTGCCACAACACATGGCGTCGTCTTCCAGCTCTGCACCGCTTGACGTCAGATCTTTCTTTCAGCTAGAAGAAACAGGTTTTCTCCTTCACAGCTCCATGCGATGCAAGAGGATTCTCAGTTTTCAAGTGTTTTTTATATTTGCTTATTCTTCAATTTAAAGCAACAGTGCAATGAAAGATGTTTTTCCAAAAAATCTAGTTTCAGCTATGATTAAGAAAAATATTAGCATTCCTGTCAAATGTACTTGTCTCGGTGCTTCCTATGCTGCATAGCATGAGTCCCTTTCCAGATCTACAGTGCTATTTCTATGGAAAATGTGGCTGCAATCTTTTTTCTTAGGAAAAAAATAAAACATTTATAAAATACTAAAATTTTGGTCGAACTGGAAAATTATACCAGCAAGTAAAACTGGAAGATACCTAGAATCTTTTATAATGAAAAAAATATAGGGTCAAGTTTTTACCTGATTTCGTTGCACTGCTGCTTTAATTAAAAAAACATTTTTTTTGTAAAGGTGTCTGGTCCCTGTTGCCTCCTGCCGCCAACTGGCAACGGGGACACACAGGGTTTTACAGGTTTTTCTCCCCTAACCCCCCCCTCGAGGCCCCGACACATGGCCATGTGGGCATGTGGAGGCATACTACATACCCCATGGCACCAGCTCAGCCCCTTCCACCTTCAATAACTGTTTGCCACCCCCTCTCCACCTATGCTACCCACCGTACCTCCACACCACCCTCAGGTGAGGAGAGCTGCCCATTGGCATGTTAGATCTGCTCCGCCCTCCCACGCCGGCACCCTGACAACCCGAGGTTGTTTCCGAACCTGGGTCACCGGCACAGCGTGAGGTATGGCATCCAGCACCTCAACCTTCAGCGCCACCAGGCCAGCAAGTTTTGTTTTTTGACTGATTCTGTGCATCTTGTCATCTTTTAAGAATCAGTCTTCTCCATGGATTCCCACTTTGCCGGAAGTGATAGAACCCCATGGCAGCCAGAACTTTTCTGGTGGAAGCTGGTGGTGCAAATAGGTCCCACGCACACATCACCACTCGTGTCCACTAGTATACAGCATCAACAGCCCCCAATTGCCTCCATTTCCTTTTTTCCTGATGTTGAGTGCACAGCATCTCCTTCGCTCACCTTGTTGGGGTCAGAATTCACAGTCTACAAGACAGCAGCATTCAGTTCATCCACTTATGGCAGATTTTATTACAATTTGTTTTTCTGTTACTTCAACAACAACAAAAAGGGAAATGTCCTCACAGTCCTACCTGCCGAGAATGGTCACCATGAAAAGTAGGGGGCCTGAGCAAGCCAATTACTCCAGCAACGGGGCTGCATCTGCCCACCACTCCTCATGGGGAGAGTGCTCTGGCAACAGGCAGTACAGGCCTTGTGGGGGGGGGGGACAACATCCTTCTAGAATTGCAAAAAGAAATAGTCCATGTCCCGCACTCATACTCTGTGCATCCCTTGTGCCTCATTCAGTCTCAACCTTGTCTCATGAAAAACACAAAGAGAGGTAAAGGCACTGGTCAAGGCCACCCTCTGGTCATCCTGCCCAGATATTCAGTGCCTGTAGGCCAGGGGTCCCCACCATCACCCCCAATGACATTAGGCTCTCTAGGGCCTGCAGGCCTGTTGTCTTCATCTGTTCATTGGGGAACCTTCCGGTGACATTTTGGTTGTTCAGCAGCTGTTTAGAAGCAGTGGTTTCACCATATAACTATGAAACCATCTCTGGTCTCTATGGTCTCCAGACTTTTAGGGACCTTTGCTGGTTCCACCTTCCTCATCGTTGGACTTAGGCGCACTGATTCAAACTTTGACAGAGCCATAGGTGCTGTCTTTCGTGACATTGTTGCCTCTGACTCTGGGGTCATTGTTGGTGCCACCGTCTTGGTGACTCTACCTGTGGTATTGCTGCCGACCCCTTCCAAGATGGTAGTGCTCGCTGAGACACTGCCGAACCCTTTGGGGTTAGTAGTACCCACGTTGTTGACCTTGGTGCCATCTCTGGCTACCAGGTCGGGTCCTTCAGGGCCTGCCTTGGTTCTAACACTGATGCTGTCATTGCCATATATGACCTGTGTTCCAGGGTCAATTCTTACAGATTCGACCCCGGGGTTGTTTTTGGTGCTGTTGATAGTGCCGCTCCTGAGACTCTTTATTGGGACAGGTCTGGTGTTGTGGAGGCACTGTCATCCATTAGGGTCCCCTTCTACACAAGTCCAATTCAGACCTCATCATAGCTGATGGGAATGATGACATGGGCTTTTTTTTTTTTTTATGCTCCCCTCTCCTCGCGGCTCTCCCCTTCTTCGGGAGACACCTATGGCCTTTTAAGCCCTCGCTCACCTGCCAGGATACCGGAGCAGTTTGTCCCCCATGGAGCCGTGGCTGTACCCCCCAGGTGGGTACGGGGTGGGGGCTTCTCACCCCGGAACATCTGCTTTCGTCGGGACGCTGTTTTCCGGGCCTGGCAGGGGCATCGAGGGTCAGGGCCTGGTGCTCTGTCTACCAGGAGGCCGCGAGGCATTTTCTCGTTTTCTCCTGACGTGCCATGTCCCCAATGTCAAGGCGCTCAGGCGCCGACGTCTGGCACGTCACCCCTCCATTCTGCATCGGACTTGCTGTACCTCGGGTCTCCACCTGGGGCCAGGCAAGAGCTGAGCTCTGGCACCCACCCTCCCTCCGGAGAGGACGAACGGTCCCGAGGACGCTCAAGTCCTCTCCCCCCAGCCGGCCCTCCAGCTTCGGCTCGTTCCTCGAACCACTCCTGTCACACGAAGCGGAAATCCAACCGCTGCGCTGGCGGGCTGACCTGACATTGGCTTTTTAACAGAGAACCCTGGCCTGGTTCCAATTACAGTGCCTCAGAAAGAGCTTTCCTTCCAAACTCTGCTCAGAAATGTGTACAGTACCTTGCAATTTGAGACAGCAGCTATAGACCAGGCTAGGGGCCTCCAACTAGAGTTTCTAAACATGTTAATATCCTGTTCTGTATGATGCCTCCCATTCAGCCTGCTTGGAGGGGGCTTACTACAGTAGCTGCTGTCCTCAGACAGGTGGACAGAAGATATGTGGTTCCTAAATCTAAGCCCACATTTTTCATTTCACCAATAGCAGATGCCCTACAGTAGTTATTTTGACTGAAAATGGCAAGGCCATGGTGCCAAAGGAGGTCACAGAGCACCCCTGCACCCCTCTAATAAAGTTATGCAAAGTTGGCACCATGGGAAGTGAGTCTATGCCTCAGCTACTCAAGACATGAGAGCAACTAGTTCCCAGAGCCACTTCTCTAAGTATGAGTGTGCCCTCTGATCTAAGCTGAAAGCTTTGGCAGAGAGCCTGCCAGAGACAGAGACCATGCAAGAAATGCTTTCAGCTGTTAAATATGGTGTTGACTACAACAGTCAGCCCAAGGCCTCTTTAGATTCAGTTCAGTCACTGGAGGTGAGCACAAGGCAGTGGTGTCAGTTCAAAGGCAACACATGCAGAACAAGATGAGAACCTCACGCACCTCTCATATTAACAATAAAGGACTATTTGGAGCTAGATTCTTTGCTGAATCATTTTATTTTGTCCAAACAGATGAGCACACAAACACGGCAAATACAGATAGGAGTCACAGAAGCAGTGAATGCTCATCCTAACATTTCACCCCACCCATCTCGGGGCTTCATCAGAGGTTTTTATTGCTAATATGAGAGGTGTGTGAGGTTCTCATTTTGTATTACATGCCTCTTTAGATTACTTTGAACCTGCTCCATGGTTGAAGATACCTCCATTAGAAGGCATTCCTAGTTGTGGACTGCTGGCTACAGCAGATTATGAATGTACACTTCAGTGGTACCTATCTGTTTGGACAGCAGGTGGAGCAATCTCTTGAGTCCAGTGAGACAGCCAGTCCAGTAGCATGGAGGGCTGAGGCACCTAGAGCCTTAACCTCCTGCCACACTGGTGTTCCGGGTTCTGAAACAGAATCTGGTCATTCGGGGGTTGGCTGGGGAGGATGGCTCCGACTGGATGGCTCTCTTCCCTCGGGGGGGGGTAGTGTGACCCGCTGCTTGTGTGCCATTTGGAGGTGTCCAGGTGGTAGCACAGTCTGGGCACACAAAAATAAACTATCACGGACATTTGAGGATGTCTCTGTGGAGGCGGGGCTTGTCCATAATGCCATTGCATGTGTGAGGTTTCAGGGGCAATAAAAAGGAAGATAGGGTGATAGGGCTGGGAGAACTGGACAGAAGGGGACTGGCCAGAGGCAATAAGGGGGATAAAATGCCAAAGAGTATAATACTCCAGTGAGACTAGAATAACCCTTTAGAGTTCCAGAATGAGCTAGTACACTGCCAGAAGGAGTAGGGGTTGTGACTCTTATAGTAACACGCAGTCCTTTCATTCCAGAATCAGAGGGAGGCTCTGAAAACAAATCTCAGTCTCAGCACCAGAAGTAAGCATAGGTGCCCAAAATGTTCAGTGTTACCATCTGAAGTTAAGGCCCTGTGTTCACCTCAGCTGCCTGAAGCGGACCACTCCTCCCTGGTGGGTTGTACCTTACCCAGTTCTATCATCTCTGGGAATCCATCACGTCAGACATATGGGTTTTAAGGACTGTTCAAGAAGGGTACTTCCTGGAGTTGTTGGAAACCCCTTCTCCCCTGGAAAGCAAGTCCCACTGTCAAACCACATGTCAGAGCTGCTAAGGAAGGTGAATGTGGGCCTGTTATGCAACTGGGCAGTGGAAATGGTGCCAGAGTTGAAATGGAACAGATGTTTCTATACCCAGTAGTTCCTGGTACCCAGGAAATCGAGATGCATGCTTCCTATTCTCGAGCTCAGGAAACTGAACAAGTATATGGATCTGGAAAATTTCAAGATGGTATCTCTGTGGTCACTACTTCTGTAGATTAAACCCCAGGATTGGTTAGTCTTGTTGGACACGCAAGATGCATACCAGCACATACTGATGTGCCTTAAACACCACAGGTGCCTGTGGTTCTATGTGGAGGGGCAGCATTACCTGCGCAGGGCTCTTTCATTTGGGCTTTCTTCAATGCTGCATGTTGTTTTTACAAGGTACTTTGCTGTATACCCTAAAAATGCTAGGATTACAGGTCTTCCCGCACCTGGATGACCAGCTCCTGAAAAGCTTGTCCAAAAGGAGACGGAAGAGGCAAGTCTTCCTGGACTCATGGTCTTCACCATTTATTCATATGGCTGGGTTACAAGTTAGAGGTGCTGGGACCCTGCAGAAGCCAAAATCTTGGGGCCGCACAAGTAAGACTCATGTATGTGCGGCACTGCGGAGACTGGCTCGCGCCCTGTAGGCCACATCGCACCAACCACCAACTGCCTCAGGTCCTTTTTCCCCACAGTCGAGTGAGCTTCACGATGACACGCCGCACTCTGGAGGAAAATATTCATGTCTATCACGACAACAGCATTTAATCTATCTGTTTTGCTGTGATTTATTGTTTAAAAAGAAAGAGGCCGCCCGCCGGCCAGCTGCTTGGATTCCCACTTGCGCCCAGCGACCCAGGTTCGGCAACGGACCCGGTCACTGGAGGGCCAGCCGGGGGAGGGAAGGATTGAGCATCCCGCGACAGCTCTCCTTCTCTGGGAGGAGGGCAGGGGACAGGTCCGGTACCTGCTGGCTCCTAGTGGAGGCTGGGAGCATGGCAGGCTGTACGGCCTAGTTACCTGGGGGAGGAGCGGGCGTCGGCGTATGCCTTGATGTCACCACACTGCCCCCACACAGAAAATCGGAAAATCGTTCACTGGCCGCCTAGATGACGGCTCCCCGCTCTCTCGAGCACCTCCAGTGCCTGTCCAGGGCCTCCTGCTCCTCAGCGGCATCCCCCAGGCCCTAATGTATTGTGTGCCGGGGGTCTTCCCTTCTGTCCCCAGTGCCCTTCCCCCTCGGAGGAGGGGGACCTGCCCGGTGATAGGGATACACCGGGATATCCCGGGGGATCGGCCACGATATGAGGACCTGAGGGGGGCTGGATAAAGGCCAGTGGGGTCGAGGAGCTTGTGGAGCCCGAAGGAGTGGGGGCCAGTGTGGCATGGGAGAGGCGGTAAACATAGCAAGCAAAAAAAAAAAAAGAGAATTTTACTATTTATTTCCTCTCAGCTCTGCCGATCGAAGAAGTCGACTATGGATGTAAATAGTGACAGTAGGTATTCTCCGTTGGAAGGCTGCTCTGATAGTTGGACTGTGTCTGGTCCGCCGCTCTCTCCGGGGGGGGGGGGTCCAACCATGGGCAGTCCGATGTTCAGGATGAAGGACAGTCTTCCCGTAAACACAAAAAGAAGCAGGCCCATTCCCAATCCAGGTCAGGGACCCAGCTCCGCTCTACCTTGAGCTCTTCCTGTTGCTATCAGAAGAGGAAGAAGTGGTACCACTCAGGATCGCCCCTTTGGTATACCTACCAAAAGGTCTTCAGTGGTCAAGAATTGCAGGCCATCTCTGGACCCATCCTTTTCCCCGATGGCTTCCACTCTAGATCACACTGATTCTCATCATTGAAGCCCTTCTCTGTCCTCTTGTGGGGTTTCTGGTGGGCAGTTTCATCAGTGGACTGCTCTTATGGAGCAGTGGGTACAGCATCTGTCTCACTTGTCCTTTCCCACGGATCCGGTTCCAGGGCCCTCAGGACTGCAGTTGGGTCCCAAGGGCAGGTTGAGCACTCAGTGCCTGCAACAATAACTTCTCCCTTGATGGTGCCCTGGCCACCGAAGCCGGTTCCAGGTGCCTTTCCCCCCTCACTCTGTTTCCTTGGAGGGGCCAGTACAGATACCATCCTCCTCTCCTTCTTTTTCTTTTAGGTCTGGGTTGGATGTTTGGGTGTCATGGCCAGTGCCGACCTCAGTGCCGCAGATGGCATTGGCGCCAAGTCCCACGATGCTGTCTCCGGCGTCTCCTATTTATCCTTTCCTCAGACCAAGCAGCAGCCTTCTGGGGGTTGCTCTCACCTCCTCTGAGGGCTACTTGGAACAGGATGAGTCTGATCCCGACCTTTTAATTTCTGAAGTGGGTGATAAAGGCTTTTTCTATAGCTTGGGTGGTAAGCCCTCAGTACCAGCTGAGAACCCAGTGGAGGATCTTTCATTCCAGTCTTTGCTTAGGAATATGTGGCCAACCCTGGCTCTTCAGAAGTCTTCTGTGGACCCAGGTAAACTGTTACGCCTGGAGTGGCACCATGTTTCTAATACTCCAGTGAAGCTTACGCCGCCTCTCCCCCCACACTCTTCAAGACCTTGCCTGAAGCTGTGTGGGTGAGATCTGCCCTTATCTCAAATATGTCCCTACCAAGGAGAGACCCATTTTAGCCTTGCAATGCATTGCAGATGCACTGGTTGTCGTTGCTGAAAATGACAAAGATGTTCTACCTCAGGAAGTATCAGCACATCCTATCAATAATGAATCTCATAAGAGAGATACCATGGGGAAACGGGTCTTTACAGCCACAACTCTGAGCATGCGTGTTGCCAGTTATCAAGGGCACTTCTCTCACTACGAGTATGCCCTTTGGACTTCCCTTAAATCCCTAGTGGAAGGCCTCCCAGAGTCTGATTCTAAAATTGGGATTTTACAGACTGTTACCTGGGCTATAGAATGCAATAGCCATCAGCCGAAAGCTTCCATGAATGCATACGACACAGCATCCAGGGCAGCCGCTGCTGGAATCTGTATTGGAAGACATTCCTGGCTTCAGACATCAGGGTTTTTCTCTGATGCTCAACAGCAGGTGATGAATGTCCCTTTTGATGGTACATATGTGTTTGACCAACACATAGAGCATGCCGTGGAGGCTTCTCAGAGAACCAGGACTGCCATTAAAACAGCCAGACTGACTCCTTCAGCACAGCAGAGGAGCAGGAACTGTCAGTTTTTTCGTAACAGGCAGCCCTTTCAAGGAAGAGGCAAAGGAGACCCAAACAAGCACCAGTCTCCTCAGCCTCAAAAGAAAACGCAGCAGAAGGCACAAGGGTCAAAAAGCTTCCAGTGCCACCCTCTGAAAGTCTGGCCCTGGTCTCACCTCAGCTGCCTGAGGTGGACTTCTCAGCAGTGGGAGGTCGTCTAACTCAGTTTTATGACCAGAGGAAATCTATCACTACAGACAAGTGGGTCCTCCAGATTATTCAAGAAGGGTACTCTCTCTCTCAACTTTGTGGAGATTCCCCCCAGACCTTCCACCCAAGTGATAGCACAATCTTTCAACCATTCAGTCAAACCTTCTCACTTCAGAGATACTGAGCCTTCTCAAAAACAGGGCAGTGGAAGTAGTTCCCTTGGCAGAGTGTAACACAGGTTTCTGCTTTGATTACTTTCTGGTTCCAAAGAAGACGGGTGACATGCACCCCATTATCGACCTCAGAAAGCTGAACAAGTACTTTTACCACAAGAAGTTCAGGATGGTCTCCTTAGGGACACTTCTAACACTTCTCCAACACCACGACTGGCTTGTATCCTGGATATGCAAGACTCTTACCAGCACATTCTAGTACACCCAAATCACCACAAGTACCTTCGCTTTGTGGCCTTGGGTCAACACTACCAATTCAGAGTCCTGCCCTTTGTACTCTCCTTGGCGCCTCTAGTCTTTACAAAGTGTTTTGCAGTCCTCACTGCACACATTCAAAGGCCCGGCATTCTGCTCTTCCACTACCTAGATGATTATCTTTTGGCAAGTCCGTCAAAGCAGGAGACACAGAAAGTGGTATCCACAGCATCTCAGTTCCTCACCTCCATGAGGGTCCTGTTGAACTTGGAGAAGTCACAGCTTCAACCCTCTCAGCAGCTCCTCTTCACAGGAGCCCTTTCTCCCGGAGAACAGGAGGAAAAATATTCTCCATGTGGCTTGCTTCATCAGAGAGAACAACCTGGTACGAGCTCACTCTATGCAACAGATGTTAGGCCTCATGGCCTCTTCTGTTTTCTCAGTACCTCTAGCTCAATTGCACATGAGGACCACTCAGTGGATGCTCAGCATGCAGTGGTCCCCAACAACGCATTCACAGTCTAACCCCATCAGAGTGACAGAGCCTCTGCAGCGGTCACTTGCATGGTGGATACAAAAGGACATCTTTCTACAAGTCCTGCCTTTTGCCCCACCAGAATCTCAGATCACCATCACCATGGATGCATTTATGCTCAGCTGGGGGGCTCACTGCCAGGACTTCACACTCAGGGAGAGTCTCATCTTCACATCAATGTTCTAGAGATGAGAGCAGTCCTATACGCCCTTTGAGTCCTGGAAGAGGTGGTTAATCACAGTCATTCTTCAGATGGACAACAAAGCTGTGATGTACTACATTAACAAGCAGGGAGGAGCACACTCCTACCCTCTCTGCAGAGAAGCCATGAGGGGATGGGAGTGGTACCTCGAACACAATGTCGAGATTCAGGCAGTTTACCTGCCAGGAACTCAGAACAATCTGGCAGATCATCTCTGCTGGACAGAAGTGGATCCCCATGAGTGGTCACTTGCTGTGGACATCATGCAGTTGCTCTTCGATGAGTGGGGCAGTCCAGACATGGACCGTTTTGCATCCCTGCTCAATGCAGAACTGCCTCTGCTCTGCTCTGGAAATCTAGAACCTGGCATTTTCTGTCAGGATACATTCAGGCTGTAGTGGACAAGATGTTTTCTGTATGCATTCCTCCTCTTCTATTAATTCAGAGGGTGCTGCTCTGATAGGAGGCGCACGGGGCAAGATGTTTCTAATTGCACTGTACTGGCTTCGACAGATCTGGTTTCCTTTGATCAATAAGTTGTCGGAGACCCCTCTGAGGCAACTACCTCTGCGAATGGACCTCCTGACACAGGGACCCCTGGTCCATCCCAGCCTGCACTCCCTTCATCTCCATGCCTGGCTCCTGAAGAGATAGAAGTGAGCATGTTTATAGTTTCTCAGATAATCTCACAGATCCTCTTTGTAGCTCATAAGCCTTCCGCCGGGAAGACATACCCAGCTAAATGGAAGCATTTCTCAGAATGGTGTACTAAGATCTACTTAGATCCATTTCACTGTCCTCTGGATAAAGTGTAGGAGTACCTGCTGGACCTTTCAGATGCAGGACTGCAGTACTTATCAGTAAAGGTGCACCTCTATGCATTTTCTGTCTATTTTGAGCCAGTCTAGAACATGCCCCTGGCTCAATTACCACTGTTCAAGAGATACCTCAAAGGCATTCTTCACACATGTCTCCCGTTTAGAAAGCTGGTTGCCCCCTAGGATAGTAATCTTGTGCTAGACATGCTCACTCATAAACCCTTTGAGCCTCTAGTCACGTGTGGTTTGAAGTTTCTGACCTGGAAGACCGCCTTTCTGGTGGCCATCACTTCTGCTCACAGGGTCTCAGAAATACATGCCTTGATCACAGACCCTCCGTATACTGTTTTTCATAAAGATGAGGTGGTCCTCCATACTCACCTTAAGTTCCTACCCAAGGTGGTTTCAGATTTCCACCTCAACCAGCCCTTGGTTCTTCCCACTTAATCCTCTAGTTTTGAAAATGAAGGGGAATGCACCCTCCATTCTCTGGACGATAAAAGAGCTTTACGGTTCTACATCACTAGAACCAGGAATATCCGTCAGGCCAAGGAACTCTTTGTGTTCTTCAACACGGCCCGGCTGGATAAGTCAGTGTTCAGTCAAGTGCATCTCTGCTTGGATAGTGGCATGTCTTCGTCATTGCTACTCTATGGCGCAGGTCAAGTTAGAGGGCCAGGTGGGTGCCTACTCTACCAGAGTGGTTGCTGCATCCTTAGCAGAGATCCGCTTTGATCACATTGATGACATTTGTAAGGTGGCTACTTGGAGCTTAGTACACACTTTCATGGAGCATTATTTTCTGATGTCCATGCCAGACAGCATGCTTCCTTTGGCAGGACAGTCCTTAACAGACTTCAGTCCTGAGTGAGCTCTGTCTCCTATCGCCCTGCTTGGGGATTTGGTTTTAGCTTGGTACTCTAACCCAGCAGTATGAATAAATGGTGAAGACTTTAAGTCCGAGAAGGTATGAAAATTATATATTCACTGCAATTCTTGATCGTCTGGGACAAGTCTTCACCATTTATTCATACGCCACCCCACCCACCATCCCCTGAGCTTACTCACTCTGTCTGTCTCTAGTCTTTGCTCTCTCATTTGGTTTGGGCTGTAAAGACATTGTTTTAAATTGACCCTTCTTATATGGGTCAATCGGGCTATCTTATGCCCTTGTTAGGTTACATGTTTCTTAGGTTATATTATGGTGCACCTCCTTGGTAAAAAAGGTAGTGAGGCAGTTGGAGAGTCGACATCGAGGTAGCCTACACAGGCACGAGCCAGTCTCATGCCGCGCATACACGGTCCTAACTTGGTGCTGGCCCTCCTGAAGATTTTTAGCTCCCCCAGGGTCCCAGCACCTCCGGCCTGTAACCCAGCGGTATGAATAAATGGGGAAGACTTGTCCAAGAAGATCAAGAATTACGGTGAGTATGTAATTTTCGTTTAGGTAGGTAATGAACCTTTCTGAGTGGGGGAACTCCTTTATTAACCCAGTGATGTATCGGTAGTGTGCATGTAGCAGGGAAACCCGGATTCATGTTTTTTTCCCCCTATCCTTTCTCCACCTGCTACACCATGGCAACTGTCATGAACCCACTCCTGGGGGTCAGGCCCACTAAGCTCACAGTGCCCACCCTTAAGTGCAATCTGTGACGGGATGGGGACAGGGACACTCTCTTCGTCCTTTATAATGCTCACCGAGGTCACGACTGCACCTCTGCCACGAGGATCACGGGCACCCCACTAGGTCTGGATAAGGGCACAATACCAGTCTCGAGTCTTGTGGCTAAATATGAACCCTTTCCTTGGCTATTACACAAAGGAGGATGACCCAGGCATCACATTCTCTTTGGGGTAGCAGTGTAAGCCTGATTTGGCCTTCGCCCTACAGGACATGCAACAGCCTAGTTCACAATCCCTGCAGACTCGTATGAGACTCTGGTATTCATCCTATCCTTACAGATGTCCCTTACAGACCCTTTTCTCAATTTGGTTTTTTACGTTGGCCTCTCTAAGCAAGTAACAGTGTCAAAGATTATTAATAAATCTTCTACTGTCACACATGCAATAAAAGAACTCTCACACAGGCAGAATTTCTTTAGGAAAACAAAGTTTTACTAAAATAAAGTACAACTAAAAAGAGAATATTAATTTGGGTTACAGTAAGCTGGCTCGGTGGCGCTGAGGGTTGAGGCGCTGGATGCCACACCTCGCGCCACGCTGGCAACTTGGGTTTGGGAATAAGCTGAGGCATTGGGGGTCGGCAGGAGAGGAAGAGGATCGAGCATCTGATGGACTGCTCTCCTCTCCGGGGATCCACGGCATGCCCGGTGAAGTAGCGGCCCCCGTTGGTAGCTGGAGGCACAACACATACCTGGGCTGATGAGTGGGAGGAGTGCGTCAGATGTCTGCGGCGTCATGCCATGCTGACATCACCTGCTGCACTCCTGAGGAAACATAAGGGAAAAACCCTCCATGGCACCGCGGAGATGATGACTCAAGGGGCAGGCCCACCTCCCAATGCCAGCCCATCGCTCCAAGGGACTCCACAGCCGACCTGACACTCAGGTAGGCCTCCCTAATTCCAGAAAGGCCACCACAGGAGGATGGGCCCGCCCCAGGGGGTGATCTGGGGAGCTTGACCTGCCTGGGTGCTTCAGGGGAGGAAGCTGGAATCTATGGGATCAGGCAGGGAGTAGAGGCCCCGCCGAGAGAGTACCTCAGAAGGATGCCTGGGCCATGGGAGAGCAAAAGAGAGTTTACAAAAAAAAAAAAATTGGGTTACAGTATCCAAGAAAAGAAAATGGAAAAATGTACACTGAAACGCACTAAGACGGTTCCATGTGATAATGGCACTCGCCGTTGGGGCGAGTGTACATCACCAAAATCAGTTTCGGCGATGTACATTTCAACACAGCAAAAGGGTGACTGGACTTTTATTAGGCCCCTGCACCCTACTAAAGGATTCTCAACTCCTGGGGGTGCATGTCGGAGGGGGGTGCAAGTGCAGAAAAAAACTAAGACAGGCGCAACAAAACGAACGTGTGCCTGGAACCGAACCCGGCACCCTCGCAACCCTAGCCTGCCACCCACCCACCACACCGCAGGGCCAACTCGGCAGCCTACCGCCGAACTGCACCTCACAGACCCTCCCTCTCCTTCCTCTTGTCGTGTAGCGTGCTCTCTCACCCTTGCGCTCGTGTACATATAGTGACATCTTGTTGCTATATTTGCGGACCCCCCCCAATCCAGTCGCCCTCCCTACCCGGTAGCCCTGTGGACAGGCACCTCGATTGAGTCATCCTCTTTGAAAGCGTTCAGTTGTGGTTGCCATTGTCACGGGCTACCCACTAAGACTGTTAGCTAATCTACCTGAGGGATGAAGATTTCAAAGTCCAGAGAATCACTGGTATGCACATTACTTCAGTCTTTCTGTAGCAGCCTTTGGGTTCTTAGGCAGTCTCTGTGCTGACAGGTGTTCTCTGTGGTCAGGAGAGGGTCCAAGCAAACTGGCAAAATGGCCCTGAGTGTCTGTGCTGGAGAGTTTCTATAGAAGACCCTTCCCCTCCATCTGTGAAGAAAGACGGGCCCTTCCAGGTCAGTGAATAGAGGTTGGCCCTTCCAGTTTAGGCCATGGGTGTCACTCTTGCACTTTCCCCAAAAGTCTTATTTTCCTGATAATCTTTGATGTGTCAGATTCCCATAGTTAACACAGGTTTTACAATCTCACACAGGTATGCTTTAAGGATGTGTTTCTTTTCCTATTACCTCACACAGGCCTGTTAGAAGGATCTTTCCTGGCTAAAACATCCTGGGCTTTGAACTGGCTTAATTTGATTAGTTATAAGGAAGATCCTGTAAGTTTTATGATTATACAGGTGATGTTTTTACTTCTGTTTCCCTTGGTCAGTTAACATTAGAGGAATACTCTTTGATCAGTTTCCCCAAAGCCTTTAACAATAACTTTTCAAATTCCTAGCAAACAGCAGGCGTCTTGGGTCAGAAGAAGATCAAAACCCTTTTAAAAATCCAGTCTTTTCTCTAGGTGCCTTATGCTGACACTGGCATGTACATAGAATTACAAAAAAGCATATATACAACAGAATGATATGTACAAATAAGAGCTAGCAGCTGGGCAGCTTGCCACAATGACCCCAATCGGACCGGACACCAGCCTCGTCACCTGGTTCCTCTGGGACGTACCTTGATGCAGCGTCCTCTGCCACAGGACTGGAGCGGGTGCCTGGCCACTGGTGCGGAGTTTGCGAGGAGCGGTCATCATTCGTTGCCACGGGGTGGATTTTTCCACCAGTTTTCTCCCCTCAGGTCCTCGGAGCCCATGTGCAAGGACATGCATGCTTATGGAGGCACACACGCCACCTAGGCCTGAATGGCTCAATCTTGCAGCCCCTGGCCTAGCAACTAGCCCCTCTCCATTTCCTGCACTACCACCATGCCTCCATGTAGTGGTAGTGTAAGGCTGGGAGGGCTTACCTCCCCGATCCAGGAGAGGACACTCAGTCCTCACCCAACTCTTCCCCCCTCCCTGTGCTTATCAGTGAACACGGGTCACTGGCATGGCAGAAGGTAAGGTGTCAGCAACTCAGCCCTCCATGCACTGCCCGCCCTGGATTCACTTTTGATCCCAAGAATCCCACACTTGGGCAAACTAGGAGCCAAGCAATATGTAGAGGTGAGGTGCTTGACTCTGGGGGAGGGACCGTACAGGTCACCAGGCCTTAGCCCACACACTGGAAGTCAGTGGGGGAGCAGCACTGTTGTATGTTGGGAAGGCAGCTGCTGGAATTATCTTCTGGCCAAAGGAAGGGTGCAGCTGTTGGGGGGCCCCCAGTCATGGGGAACAAAGAAAATAAAACTCAAACTTTACTGACACAAGTATAATATAATATCACCTATCAAAATAGCCCATTAAAAATGGATATGAGTTCCAAGGTTGTAGAAAATAGAATGATGCAGGTGTTAGATGTTTATACTTGCCTTTAGATTGTTGTAACTGTTGTAGAATATTAATTGGATAAAAGACTAAACAGTTTGTGTTTTTAAAGTGCTGCTCTCAAAAATTGCTCATGTAAAAATTCCTGTTGTGTTCTGTTTTTGGTGTGGAGGGGATGACATAATGTGCATGTTCTTAAGACAGAAAGGGGCTTAAAATGACAGAATGATCAAGTCAGTTACTTTGGCATACTTTCCTTGTTTAAGAGTGAGAGTCACCTGTGAGATTTACATTTAGACATGATGTACTTATAAAGAGACCGCTGTGGTCAGAAGCAGACCACAGTACTAAAAACTTACTGATGCAGTGTGACCAGTTTTTCTGCGAAATTTCCATGGTGAACAGGAAATGCAGAAAAGAGACATAAGTGGGTGGGACTTTTGAGGTTAAAACTGTTAGTACAATACTTCAAACTCCATCCGTTGAAGAGTAATTGTTACATTTGTGATGGCTAAGACTCTTTAAAAGAAGTGTGAAGAAAGCTGGACTAGCATGCACATAAAAGGTAACGTGGGATAACTGGTACACTTTCAAACAAAGAAATATGATTTAAGATTATTTGTGTTTTGTATCTTAGACGCCATTTACTTTGTGTATGAATGCTGTAATGTTCAGTGGATTACAGATGTTTCACAGCAGTTTGTTATAGTTAACTGAAACTTCAGCTACATGGTCTTTTCAAGCTGAAAGGAACTACACAATAGTAGAAGACTGTATATGATAGTTTTTCCTAGTGCATGCTGTAATGATTTCCACAGAAATGAAAAAGGATACCTTGTTTTTATTTACATTTTCTCTAGCAGGACGTGGCTTTTGAGATGCAGCAGTGTTTGGTACAAGTGGGTCCCAAGGAACAGTAGCACCAGCAAGAGAACTAGCAGGGTTTAGGAGGTGCAGTGCATTATTTTGGTTAAAAGCAGTCCATTTTGTTAACATATGGCATGTCGTAGTAAATTACTGTTGGAGCACATGCACATACTATATGTAAAAGATCTTCCAAGAATCAGTCTTTTCCATAGAGTCCCACTAATGGACCTCTACCTGGGGGCTAGGACCCCGTGGGAGCCAGAACTTTTCTGGAGGGTTGGTGACATGAGTAGGCCCCACGACTCATCACCGCATGTGCCCGCTGGTATACAGGGGTGCCAGCTCCCAACTGCCTCAGTTTCTTTTTTCCCCATTGTCATGTGCGTAGCATCAGCATGGCCGCTCTCCACACTGGGGCAGGGATTTGACTGTTTGTGTGACATCAGAGCTCAGATCTTCCAAGAATCAGTCTTCACCATTCATTACTGTATGGGTCTGTGCTGGAGGTGCTAGAACCCCACGGGCGCTTTAAAAGCTTAAAGATAGGGGGCCGATGTTGGTGACAGCGCCACCCGCGAGGCATGACGTGCTGCTAATGGACTGATCAGTAACTGACACTGGCCCCCTGCTTCACACAGTTTTGCTCTTCCTGCCATCGAGGCTGCACTCCGAGGGAGTTTTCGCCATATTTAACTGCATCACTTAGTCCGCTGCTGCCAGCTCAATGCCATAACCCTCTTTTTCACCTTTCTGGCACCACTTCTTTCTCTATGTCCTTTTTTACAGTGCCAGGCTCCATTTTTGCTTACTTTTGCTTTTTTTATGCATTTGTAATCATGTCTGGTTCCCGCAGCCTAGTAAGAAGGACAAGCCCAAAAAGAACTCCCCTTATGCATTGGTGTCCTTGTGGGAGGCCTGTGTCCCTCTGGGACTGTCATGACTCCTGGCTGACCTGCCTCAGAGACAACCATGACATGGGCCACTGCGATGCCTGCTTTTCAGTGGACTACCACACACTTGAACTCCATGCAATGAGGTGGGGTTATTTGCCCCCACTTTCGAGGAAGGCATCCCATAAGGAACTCCAAGGTAAGGTCCCTGGGCTGTTCCCCAAGCCCTTTCCCAGTACTGTGCATACTAAAGGGAGACCAGCCCTCTTCCAGTCCTCGTCTCGCCAAGACTGAAAGCCTGGGGGAGGAGTCTGTGGGACAGTCGACTCCCTCTGGGGGGTTGGTTGCGCACCCCTCCCAGTATGGGGCAGTGGACGCCCAGGTGCAGAGGTTGGAGCTATATACTGGGCCTACACTGATCGTCTCCTTGGGGTTGCAGTCTGGTTCCAGTTCGGCTCCTGGCACTAAGGCCAGTGCTAGTAAACAAGGTGGTGCTGATCTCATGACCAGGTCCACTCCTGTCACTGCTTGCAGTGTCGGGAGAGGGAAAACCCTTGAAGTCAGACTCCCTGTGGAGATCTTCTGCATCTCATTCCCTGAGCGATCAGATGACCCAGGGTATGAGAGCTGGGATGATCCCAACTGGTTGCGGGGCTCTAACAAGGAAGGATTTTTTTGTGGGCCTAGTTCTAGGCCTTGGTAGGGCTCAATGTCATCATCAGGAGCTATTCCTGTGTCAGACGCTGGTTGTGGTGCTGCCTCTCTTTCGTCCTCTAGCGCTGGTAATGGGAGTCAGTGCCAGATGCGGCACTGGGCAGGGTTCCGGTGCCACACATGGTGCCTGGATGAGTTCTGGCACTGTTTGTGGCGCTGCCTCTCCTTCAGCTTCTTCGGTTGGTGTAGAACCCATTGACAGGCAGAGCCCTTTCAGGTGAGGTTGGGGCTGGTAGATCTCATTCGGTGGCTTGCTTCAGTTCCAGAGTATATGGCGGCTCTGGCAGGGGCCATAGTGCTGACTCAAATCCTCCAGCCTCGCTGGAACCATCAGGGCCTGTCGAAGGTAGGGTAGGGGCCACTCTGTGAGACCTGTACGGCTTCAATCTCCCCACCCGGGGGGGGGGTCCCTCCGAAGATCACTTCCTAGGTAGCTTCTCCACGGTTGAGTGTTCTCTGGTGGACGAGTTTGTCAGGCCCTCCCCTTGGGTGATATCGCCTGTACACTCTCGTAGCCCTGGCAGAGGACCTGACCTAGTCCGCCATGAACCTCTTCCACCTCCTCCTGTTGCCCTCCCTGGCATTTGTGGCGGTTTGGGGTCCCTGACCTTGGACCAGTTCAAGGCATCAGTGAGTGCTTTTCCCACCTACCTCAGGGCACAAGACCAGAATGTTTTCCAGCCTGAGTCCCCTGCACCACCATTCACTCAGTTCGGCTCCTCATCTTCCACCTCTGAGGAAGAGGATGCTTCCTTTCATATCTCCTCAGATGTTGAGTACCCTCACTACCAGCATTTCCTTTTGGAGATGATGAGGGAGCTTCGAATTAACCATTTTTCATGCCACAATCTGGACCATTTGACACTGTCCTTCCTTGGGGAGTACAGTCCTGACTCCACAGTCGTACCTCCATGGCCTAGCCTCTTTGTGAAGGTGTTCAGAGATATCTGGCTTTGTCTCTCTGCCCCCTCTACAACCCTGAGGGATGCCCAGTATAGGTATAGTGCATCCGTGGGGTCTCCAGGAGTCATGCCACACCTTGCTTCTGGTGTCAGCTACATGACATGCCCTCTGGGCGTAGGTGCCCAGTGCATGACTGTTCCCCAGTGTCGGACTCTGCAGAGTTTAATACCTGGGATTGAAGAGTCTTCTCAGTGGCGTGCACCCTGTTGTGTATCTTGGCACACCAGGCAATCTATGGCAGACACCTGTGGTCGACATGGGGGACAACTTCTAATGTCTTTGTCAGATTGTGAGGCAGTCAGACAGGCTATATGTCTTTCTGCCCAGTGCCTGGAGCTGGCGAGGCACGAAGTGAGGCCATCTTATGACACGAAGGAGGTAGCCTCCAGGCTGGAGGGAACAGTAGTCTGTATTCGATGGATGGCATGGCTGCAGGGCACCTTCCTGCTCCCAGGCCATGAGGGCCGCCACCTACCCCTAACCAGTCTCAGTGGCACTTGTTCTGCTTAAAAAAACAAACAAAAAAAAACCTTTTCATAAAGAAAACAAAATTCAAGTGAGTAGATGATGTTTCATGGGAGGCTGTTTGTTTTGCTCCTAGGCACTCCCCGCCAAAAAAGGGGGCAGCTAGATCATCAACTTTACTCTTTAGCATACTAGTCTTTTTCCCCTTCCTGTCCTCTCAGCAGGTCTTCTCTCTTTTGTCAGCCCAGACAGCCTGCTACCCAGTTCTCCCTTCTCTGTCTATAGGGCAGGAATTAAAAAAAGGGAAAGATCCAGAGGAATATGAATTAAAACAAAACAAAACTTCTCGGAGTTGTACCTCCCTCTGTCTTAGCAGGGATCTCCTCAGTAGTTAGTTTAGGTATGTTTTGGCTTTATCTAGATTTATCGGTGTGGCGCCTGTCATTTCCAGGTGATGGACCTCTTCTTACTAGTCTGTGGAGGAGAATGACAGAGATGGTGGAACTGTCATACAGTCTCTTAGGAAAGGTGCTGAACTGAGTTCCTGTTTGCTTCTGCCCAATTTAATACTTGGATTTTCTACTCATTTATTTCCTCCCCTTGCAGGGTGCCTATTTGTTACCCTTAAGTCTTGGGCACCTCACTTATTTCCTGAGGCACCTTTTAGTTGGCACACATCTGCCACTGAGGAAATGTTGATCTCTGCTACTCCTTTCCCTCATAAAAACTCTCTTTCCTCCTGCCCAGATTTTTCTAGTCATCCTTTTAACCTGCTACCTAGGCCCTCCCTCCCAACCTCTTCTCTTCCTCTGGTAGCCGATTTTTTATTTTTTTTGGTCTGGTTCCCCCTATTCTTGGACCCGCTTCACTCACCATCACCATGCCCAGACTTGCCCCAACGGACACTGTTGTCAAGCCCCGGTTTACCCTCCAAGTTGGGACCATGGGAGTGGGACCCCTCAGCGGATGTCAGAGGCAGTGGATGGCGTGGTAGAGTGGGTCATCATGCGGGGGGGCTGTTTTTTTTTCCCCATACTTGCTCCCTGGGGGCAGGGACAAGCAATGATGTCCAGTGACCACTCTGCCCCCTGATATGATGACACTGGTAGCGGCTGTACCCCCAGCCTCTGCCAGGGGTCCGTAAAGCACCGGACACTCATCCCCTTCCCCCCCGGAGAAGGAGGCAGTCCCCAGGATGCTTGAGCCTTCTTCTCTGACCAGCCCTCCGACTCCTGAGTCCGTTCCCGAACCCGGATCATTGGTATCGCAAGTGGAAATCCAACCGCTGCGCTGGCTGGCCGGCCCTGGTAGACAGTTTTTATTATTTACTCCTTTTATATCCTGTATCCTGTGGTCTATCCCTTGGGCTACCTTGCCCCCTTTTCTTTTTCTCTTCCACTTGTTTCCTCTCCTGGCAAACAGAACTGAGAAAAGCTGTGAGCTGGCGTCGGTTACTGGCCAGTCTACGAGCACCATGCCATGCATAAGCCTCATGGGTGGCACCATCATCAACGTCGGCCCCCTAACTCTGAGCTTTTAAAGTTCCAGCAGGGTCCTAATGCCTCTGGCACAGACCAGTGCAGTAATGAATGGTGAAGATATTCTGGAAGATCAAGAAATACAGTGAGTATGTAATTTTCATTTCCTCAGTTCTAGTTTTAAATAAACAAAGTATGTTATATTTGTGTCAGTTTAGTTAGTTCAACACACAAAAATGTGCAGTTTTCTCTCAGTCCTACCTCATGCCAATGGTCAGTGATCATGGAGGAAGTTACATAGCCTGAAAAGGCAAGCTGCTCAAGCAGTGGGGCTATGTCTGGCCACCACCTCTCTCTGGGCGGGTGCTCTGGCAATGGGCAGTCTGACACTTGGGAGGATGAACAGTCCTTACGGACTTGCAGAAAAGGAACAGTTCAGATCCAGTGCATACTCTGTGTCAGGGTCTTTGCACTCTTCAGTTCCAGCCTCTTTCCAGAAAAAGCATGGGGGGGGGGAACAGCACTGGTTGAGGCCATCCTTTGGTTGTTCTGCTGTGAGGCATCAACTTCTGTTGGCCCTGGTACCCCACCATCGTCACTGGCCACACTGGAGAACCATGGACCTGCAAGGTGAGGTCTCCATTATGGAGCCCTTCTCTGTCCAGTAGAGGGGACTCCGGTAGTCAGTTTGGCCATTGAACAGCTCTTACGGAGCAGTGGGCGCAATGTATAAGTGAAGTGGCACCGTTTCTGGTGCTGGCTCCTGACCCTTCAGGATCAGTTAGGCTTGCACCATCTTTGGTGCCGCTTGACTTAGGTGTGTGGCTGACTTCAACTCCAGCCTCTGGGCTGGAGCCAGTGTTGGTGCCACTGAAGCCTGCCCCACCTGTGATGTTGCCTCCGTCGCCTCTAGAGAATGGGGGCAGAGTTGTGGACACCATTAGCGGCGCAACCTCCGGTGCCAAGGGTGGGCTCTTTGGTGCCTACTCTGGTGCTGACAGTGCTGCCTGGGCCATTGGTGTCAGGATCATTCCCTTCGGAGATGGACCCAGGTGCTGATGATGACGTCATTCTTGAGGCCGGGGCCAGAGTCGCAAGTGTTGCCTAGGCTGCAGCCTGCACTGTTGGCTTTCAACACCTTCCCATTTACTGTCCTCCCTGTGCAGGAGGAGTAGAGGGAGATGTCATATCCTGACCTCATCATCTCCGATGGTTAGGATGACGACTAGTACTAGGATACCGAGAACCCATGCCTGGTTTCTGTCACCGTACCTCAGGAGGATCTCTCCTTCCAGGATCTGCTAAGATATAGTCATGCCACACTGAATTTTGAGCCAGCAACTCTAGAACAAGGTAGGTTCCTCCAGCTGAGTTTCTAAACGTACATGATATCCTGGCCTTTCTAGTTCCTCATACCCAGCTGGCCTTGGAGACACTTGCTGAGGCAGCCTGAAGGTGGCCTGCTACTGCAGCAGCTGTCCCCAAGCAAGCGGAGAAGAAATATGCGGTGCTTAAATCTAAGCCAATGTATTTCACTCAGCCAGCAGCGGATCCATTGTTATTCTGGCTGAGAATGACATAGCCGTAGTGCCCAAGTAGGTCACTGTGCACCCCACTAACAAGGAGTCACGCAAGTAGACACCATGGGCAAGCAGGTGTGTGCCTCGGCTACCCTTGGCATGAGGAGAGCTAGCTACCTAGGCCACTTTTTTTTTTTTTTTTTGCGCCATCGCCCTTCTCTCCACTCTGTCAGACTGCCCCATACACAAACCTCGGCTATCTGAGAGTCTGCCTTGATAAATGGTTCTACTCTTGATCTTTGATGTCTGGTTTGACCTCTAGTGTGGGGTGAGGAGGAAACCCCCATCTAACCTCCCCAGCAACTGTCTTGAAGTGGACCTGCACAATGGAGTCTGCCCTGACGAACAGAGGATATGGAGCGAGGAGTCATCGCCTAGGAGAGATGGGGTTGTTTCCTTGTTCAACCCCAGGCGTCGGCATGCAGTGAGGGCCAAGGAGCGAGGAGATGTGCTGAGATGCGCCTCCTGCTCCACCCCTCTGCTGACGTCTGTCCCATCCCCATACTGCTGCCTCCCACTACCGCACCTTCCACATGAGCATCCCCAGGTGGTGGTATTGTGTCGGGAGCTTGCAGGTGACAACCCCCGCCGGGCGCTCCTATCCTTCTCCTCCCCGGCCCCAGCGATCCGTGCTCGTTCCCAAACACAGGTCGTCGGCGTGGTACAAGGTGAG
Source organism: Neoceratodus forsteri (assembly GCA_016271365.2). NCBI lineage: Eukaryota > Metazoa > Chordata > Ceratodontiformes > Ceratodontidae > Neoceratodus > Neoceratodus forsteri. The sequence goes on along the minus strand of CM028132.1, from coordinate 198,229,289 downwards.
GCGTCCAGCGCCTCAGCCCTCTGTGCCACCGGGCCGGCCAAGGCCACTTCTTGATGTATGAGTACACCCTCTGGTGCAAGCTTAAGTTGTTGGCAGAGGCCCTGCCACACACACTGAGATGAAACGAGATGCTGCTAGCTGTTAAACAAGATATTCAGTCTAGCAGCAAGCATCTGAAAGCCACTATTCATACCTTTGATTCAGCAGCTCGCTCTATGGCTGCAGGTGTTTGCATCAGGTGGCACTTCTGACTGTGAACTGTAGGCTTCTCCTCGGGTATCCAGCAACAGATCATGAATGTGCCCTTCGATGGCACTTACCTGGTTGGACAGCAGGTGGAACAGTCTCTTAAATAATCTAATGAAATCAAATGACTCTTAAGACTTCCAGGCATGTCCCCTGTAACCCTCAAAGGGTAGAGGCATTTCTGTTTTCACAACAAGCAGATCTTCCTCCTGTTATTCTTCACCATTCATTACTGCAGAGTGTAAGCCGGAGTTGTACACCTGCCACAAGAGCTTTTTTTTTGTTTGGAGGGAGGAGTCTATGCACACGGTGCCATCCACGCGACTGTGAAGCACGCAGGTTGGCTGTTAGGCACCTCCTCCATCCCAATTCTGTTTCTCCTGCCATCTAGGTTGCACCTGCTGCACGAGAGAACAAATTTTGTCTGCACCATAGGCCTTTGCCTTTCAACAACACCTTTCTCCAAGACTTCACCCCGGTTCTGAACTGCCTGACACCATTGGAAACCAGGTAAGCCCATTCCTTTTATTCTGCCGATGGTGACAGGTTCTGTTGCTGTAGTTTTATTTGTTTTTTTCGCATCATGTCTGGTTCTGGGACCAAAAGAAAATCCAAAACGGGCCATGCCCCCATGCGTTGGTGCCCCTGTGGCCGGCATTTTTCCATTTCAGACTGGCATGATATTTGTCTATGATGCCTGGGACCCAACCACAATATGGAGCACTGCGATGCCTGCTTCTCCATGGACCGCCGTGTTCTGGAAATATGTGCATTTAAAGTCGGGAGGGCCCTGCTGACTTTTGGAGGTCAACATCGTTCGCAGTTCACCCAGGCTAGAACTCTAAATCCTTCTTTCGGGTCCCCTCCTGAGGTCTGTATGGCCCAGCGAGGAGGGGGCCTTCTCCAGTTCCAGTCTTGCCGAGGAGGACGCCTCTTCTGCAGTGCTGGAGGAGCAACGCGGTTCCCCCCAGAGTCGTGTTGCTGGCACTGCCCCAGCAGTCGCCTCTTTGGAGGTGCAGGCTCCCCCAGTGTCGCACCCCGCAGTTACTGGACCCTGCACTGGCAGACCTTCAGCACTGCCATGTGGCAACATCCTAGATTCCAGCGTCGGTGATCAGGTCAGTGCTGCGAGCGGCGCCATGTCCAGTAGTGTCACCACTCGATGTACCGCTATCAGGAGCTCTCCCGGGGTCGCTAGCCTGGAGGGTCTGCCTGGCTGCCTCCTCTTTGGAGGGGGACGACTCTGTGGCAGACCCGTACTGGCAGCCTGACTCTTTGGTGTCAGAGAGCCCTGTGGGAATTGGAGCCAGGCGGCCCAGTATTCCGATCCCTGAGTCTCTGGAGCCTGTTGCCTTGGACGATCCTTCAGCTGGGGGTGGCCGCGGATCCCTTGGGGGCGAGGGTTCCTGGTTTCACGGTGGGATGCCTTTCTCTGGGAGGGTCCATGCAGCTGCCATCCCTGGTGTTGCTGTGGACCTCCGGTGGGGGCCCTCACTTCTGCGGCCTCCTTCAGGGGGGTCTGTAAGATCAAGGGAACCCATTTTGCTGGGACCGAGGATGAGGGCTGCTTGTGAGTCTGAGGGGTCGGGGTGAGAGGCGCCGCCTTCCACCACCCTGTGGGGGGTGGAGGGGAGTCGTAGTGCTGATGCCCACCTTCCCCTTAAAGTCTCGGAGACATCTTTGGTTGGCAGTGCAGAGGGTTGCCCTTCTGGACACTTGCAACCCCTGGTGTGTTGCAGGGCTGTTCTGGAGTTGGCCTTTCCAGACTCTAACTTGAAGTGGCTTCCAGACTAGCAGGGACAGTGATCTGCATTAGGCAGATGGTGTGACCTATCACCCATTGCCCAGTGTAGGGTGGTCGCCTCCATTTTCCGGGGTACCCATCTTTTCTCCCACAGGAGGCTGAGGGATCTGTTCCCTCAGGGCTATGCCAGGTCCCCTCCGAGGGGGGGGGGGTTGCTACTCACCCAGCAGTAATGAATGGTGAAGATTGACAAGGGGAAGATATGAAAATTATGTACCTACCGTAATTCTTGCTCTTCTCTTGTATCTTCACCATTCATTACTGATTCCCCCCCGCCATCCCCTCGTGGCCTCAATTCTTGGGCGTCACCTCCACCCTGCTCACACTCCCCCCCCTTAAGGCCAATTGGGGCTGAGTCCCCCTGGTACTGCAGAGCTTTTTGTTCCTTCTCTAAAGTCACAGAGCATTCACCCTAGAGGATAGTGAATAGGGTTTTTGCCCTGCACCCTCTGAAGGAACTCCCTCTGATTCTCTTTACAATTCTAGGGTGTCCCCCGCTTGGGGTTTGAATAATCCTCTGGCTTATGTTACCCTCTAGCTGTCTTTGCTCCAGTGCAGTCTTAAGAGAGTCTGTGGGAGTTTCCTCCCTCTCTTTCTTATAGCACGGTTGTCCCGTAGTTCTCTCTTCTGAAGTGGGGACTACGGCAGTACTTCCATGGAAACCCCTCCAGATTTCTTCGCCTACGCCTAAGTCAGGTCTCACTCCTCTTCTGAGCAAGACTATTACCCCTCCCCCAGGGACAGTCTGTGAGATCTAGGCTGTGGGGTTTAGTAACGTTTTGGATAGAGGTGGTGAGAAAGGGTCTGCCTTCTCCAAGTCTAAATCCCATTCAGACCTTTGTTCGATAACTTCTTATCTAGTGGGATCCTTGCTGTCATGTCTTCAACCCCACAGGGATTTGAAACACTCAAGCCAGTAGTCTTCCAAGTTACTGCGACAGACAGCCCTCTCCTCCCCCTTTACCCGTACCTCCTTCTCTTCTATCTTTTCCTTCTTCTCTCTCTGAAACTGCCCAGGGATTGAGGCCCTATGGCCACTTAGGGTAGGGTTGTCTTTCCCTGTCCCCTGTTTGGCGTATACCTTCTTCAGTTTATATCCTTTCCTTTCTCTATCCTTTAGCTCTCTTGCCTGACCCTCCTTCTCTGGAACCTGTCTTTCTGCCTCTCTGGCTATCACAGAACTGGGATGGAGGAGGAGTCTACGGTGCCTAATGGTAAACCCGCGTGCTTCACACAGTGTGTCAGCCGCGTAGGCAGCACCATGGGCCCTGACCTCTCCCTCCCAAAAAAAAAAGAAAGCTCCCATGGCAGGTGCGTGCCTCCAGCTTACACCCAGCAGTAATGAATGGTGAAGATCAAGAATTACGGTGGGTACGTAATTTTCATTTCTTTCATAGTACATGCAGGGGAGCAAAAACAGTAAGTTATAGCTTCCCCAAACCCAAACGAAAGTTCAGCCGGAAGCATAGTCGCCAATCACTCAGTGCCACAGTCTGAAGCTTTGGTCCTGTGTCTGCTTCAGCTGCTCGAAGTGCATCATTTCTCCCCATTAGGGGGATGCCTGACCCAGTTTTACTGTCAGATCAAGAAGGCTTTATGGTGACACTGTATGAAGGGAAAAAATGGGCAGTCTGGGTAGGCCAAGCGATCTTTATGTGCTGTCAAATTCTTCTGTGTCACTGGGAATCTATATTGATGGACAAGTGGCTCCTAAGGATGATCCAAGAAGGGTACTCCCAGTAATTGTTGGAACTGAAGGCAATTCCCCTTGTCAGCTCACATATCAGAGCTTCAGGCACAGGAGATTGTGGGCCTTCTGAGAAACAGGGCAATGGAAATGTACCAGAGTCAGAATGGAACACAAGGTTCTACTCCCACTACTTCCTGGTGCCAAAGAAATCAGCAGGCATGAGCCCCATTCTTGACCTTTGAAGTCTGATCAAATACATGGATCAACTAAAATTCAAAATAATTTCTCTGGGATCCTTGCTGCTTATCTGAAACATTAGTACTGGCTAGCATCACTGGATATGCCAGATGCATACCAGCACATACTTATGCACCCAACCACCACACGTATTTCCATTTCTTTGTGTAAGGACAACACTGCTGGTTCAGAGTTCTATGAATTTGAGCTTTCCTCGGCACTGCATGTCTTTACAAAGTGCTTTGCAGTACTCACAATGCACCTTAGAAAGCTAGGACTCAAAGTCTTTCAGTATCTGGACAACTGGCTGATTTCAGGCCTGCCCAGACAGGAGACAGAACAGGTAGTGGTCAGTGTCTCTTCATTCTTAGTGTCCATTAGACTGCTGCTGAACCCCTTAAAGTCTCAGCTGGAACCATCCCAGGAACTGCTGTTCATAGGAGCTGCTCAGGACATGACCTGGGCTCGGTCCTTCCTCCCAGACAGCTAACTATGGGCAGTCTTGCAGATAGCATGCTACTGTTTGGAACAAAAGACTGTGCTAGACCACTTTATGCAACGCATGCTGGGCCTAATAGCCTCCTCAGTGTTCACAGTGCCTCTAGCAAGGCTGTCTACTGAGGATGACTCACTGGCTGCTCAGTACTCCGTGGTCACAGGCATAACACCGTCAAAACTATCCCATTCTGGTGACCAAACACCTGGTGAGGTCCCCGATGTGATGGTCACTGGAGGAGAGCCTCCTTCAGGGTGTGCCCTTTTCCCCTCTGGAGCCAAAAGTGGCTATCACCACAGATGTCTCCCTTCTGAGGTGAGGAGCCCACTGCCTGGGTCTCCAAACACAAGGTGTCTAGTTCTGCATTTTCTGAAACCACTGTTGGTCTTGGTCAGCCTGGAGAGTTCTCCTCCAGACCGAACAACAAAGTCTATGATGTACTATATTGGTAAGCGAGGAGGAACACACTCTTACCCTCTTTACATGGAGGCAGTGAGAGTGTGGCAATGGTGCCTAGTGCAGGGGTCTTGCTCCAAGCGATCTATCTGCCAGGTGTTCAGAACACTCTGGCAGATGAATTAAGTAGAACAGTGGCAGATCCTCATAAGTGACCTCTAGCACCAGACTTTATGAGATCACAGTTTGATGAGTGGAGCACCCCAGAAGTGATCCTTTTTGCATCCTCACTAAACACCACACTGCCTCAGTTCCGCTTCAGAAATCCAGGACATGGCATTTTCTGTCAGGATACATTCAGATTGCCATGGAAAAATCTGTTCCTGTATGCATTCCATCGAATACATCTCACCCAGAGAGTGTTGTTCAAATTGGAGGCGCACATGGGAAGATGATCCTAGTGGCCTCCTGCTGGCCTTGGTAGATATGAGTTCCTCTATTGAGTCGACTTTCCATCAACAAATCAAGGCTTTTGCCACTCTGGATGGACTTGTTAACCCAGGGTCAGCTAGTACATCACACAGTCTGCACTCTCTTCGCCTTCGGGCCTGGCTTCTGAAGAGATGGAGATTAACAGATCCAAGGTATCTCAGAGAGTCTGTGAAATACTTTTGGCTCTGTATCCACTTTCCACCAGGGTGACCTACACTACCAAATGGAAAAGGTTTTCCATCTGGTGCTCTAAACCCCTGTGGACCTTTTCTGGTGTCCACCTGAAAAGGTTTTGGAGTACTTACTGGACCTTTCAGATGCTGGCCTGCAGTATTCCAGAGTTAAGATCCACCTGTGTGCTTTATCAGTATAAGTGAGCAAAGATGAGGGTCTTGTCACTTCTCTAGTGCATTACAACTTGGTGCACACAAATAACAGAGGAAGCAGTGCAGGGGGCATTGGAAACAATAGTTTCCACTGCTTCCAGCACTGGCCATCAATGCCACAAGAAGTGGAAATGATTGATCTTCCTGGACATAAAGTCTCCACCACTCACTCACACTAGTGGGAGTACGCCGGAGGCGCTAGGACCCAGTGGGAGCAAACTTTTCGGGAGGGCTGGCGCCTGAGATGGAGCCGTGAGGAAGCGGCACCGCGAGCCCCAGCTCATGTGGCAATGACTATCTCGGCGTCAACGCTCCAACCACCTCAGTTACTTTTTTCCCGTCGTTGAGTGCCCTTTCAGTGAACAACTTTGCTCGCCTGCCGGGAGTTAAACTTCACTAGCAGCTTAGTTCAGTTTGTTGTTTTGTAGATTATTTTAAATCAGCACCGATTATATTTATTAATTCTAATAATTGTACAAGAGAAATCTTCAGCCCTCCATTGACGGAGTGGACTATGAGCGGATTAGGTGATGGTAGGAAGACTTTGTATCAAAGCTGTTCAGGCAGCCAGGTCAGGTCCAGTCTGCCGCCATCCCCAGAAGAGGGGGGGGGTCTGACAATGAACGGTCCAGTGCTCCAGGAGATGGGTGGTCCCGCCGAAAGCATAAAAGGAAACGGTCCCATTCTTGGCACCGTTCAGCCTCAAGTTCGTTGACACACAGGTCAAAGAAGAAACGGCATCACTCGAGGTCTCCCTCTGGTACATCTGCGCATAGACAGTCAGTTATTAGGGCCAGACGCCGGTCTCCACCTCTGTCAGAGTCGCCGGTTTCTGTCTCTGGTGGCTGAGCTCCTCAATACCGGAGCTCCTCCCTGCCTATTGGAGGAGCTTCTGATGAGCAGTTTCACCAGTGGGCTGCTCTTATGGAGCAGTGAGCTCGGGAGGTTGATCCAGTTGCCCGAGCCAATCAGTCCAACACCGGGGCCTTCGAGCCATTTAGTTTCGGATGGGCAGGTGAGGCAGTTGGGCCTTCCTGTCATGCGGCACCTTCTTCGGTGCCGTCGACTCCACGCTCGGGTGTTTATTCCCCTCACATGGCTGCAGCGCAGGGGTCCACACTAATGCCTCTATCTCCTGACATTTTTCCTTCTTTTACTTCCAATTGCAGTTTTCAGACTCCTGTGACATTGTCGTCTGCAGTGCTGACTTCTCTGGTGCTGGGGGCTCTGTCGGCGCCGTCTGCAGCGCTGGGTGCTCTGTTGGTGCCGTTTGTGGCGCCACAGGCTCTCTCAGCGCTGCACTCTTTCTCGGTGCTGTGTGCGGCACCATTTCCGATGGTGGCGCCTTTGTTCATGGCGCCATTTGCCTCAGCAGTGCTGGAGATGAGTGTGGCATCGTCCGGTCTTCAGGGGTTTCCGACTCTGATTCTTTCTTCTTTTTCTTCTTCCTGATTTTCACTGATTTCCTGTCCACACAGTCCACCCTGGACTGTCAGGAGATGATTTTGAGTCTGATCCAGATCTTCACCTGGGTGATGACGCTGCCCTGGGGACAGGGATCAATCCTCCTGCAGAGCCTGTTGTTGAGGCCCTTTTCTTTAAGTCTCTGCTCAAGAATTTGAATTCTACTCTTTCTCTCCTAACCACAGAAATCAATCCTGGGAAGCTTTTGTGTCTCCAATATCTTCATGTACCGGAGATCCCTATGGATTTAACCCCCCCGGTACTCTTTCGAGACCCTTTCACAGATGGTGTGGAAGACTCCGTCTCTTACTCCTTCTGTGGCCAAGTCCATAGATAGGAAATATGCCCCTCCCAAGTATCGCCCCATTTTGGCCTCACAAGCCTTTGCTGATGCCATCGTGGTCCTGGCAGAGAATGATAAGGCTGTCCTACCTCAAGAATCTACAGCCTGGCCTATAAACAAAGAATCTCACAAGATAGACACCTTAGGTAAGAGTCTCTTTGCTGCCTCAACCCTGGACATGCGCATTGCCAGCTACCAGGGCTATTTTTCTCAATATGAGTGTGTTCTTTGGCATTTGCTCAAAGCAATGGTAGAAGCTCTACCCGAATCAGAGGTTAACTTAGAGCTACTTCAAATCATAACTAGGGGTATCAAGTCCAATAACCAACAGGTTAAGGCTGCAAAGGACGCCTTCGATACTGCTTCCCGGGAGGCAGCGGCTGGCATTTGCACCCATCGCCACTCTTGGCTGCGTACTTCAGGCTTCACGAATGACACCCAACAGCAAGTCATGGCCTTACCTTTTGACGGTATATATTTGTTTGGACCTCAGGTGGAGCAAGCTCTAGAGGCCACACTGAAGACTAGATCTGCCATTAAGACAGCCAGACCTACACCTGCCCCCTCCCGAGGGGGTGGGAGCAAGCGCCAGTTTTAAAACCATCAGTCCTTTTGAGGCAAAGGCAGAGGAGGTTTTAACAGAAACCAAAATCCTCAGCCGCAAAAGAAAGTGCAACAGAAGGCACAAGACTCAAAAGCGCCCAGTGCCACCTTCTGAGTTTCTGGCCCAGGTCCCACCTCAGCTGCCCAAGGGGGACTCCTCTTCAGCAGTGGGAGGGCATCTGACTCAGTTCTACCACCAGTGGAAATCTATAACATCAGACAAATCGGTCCTCAGAGTAATCCGCGAGGGGTGTACTCTCAATTTCTCAGAAACCCCTCCAGATCATCCTTCCAAACGACAGCCCAGGCTGTCGGTGGTACAGTCGGACCTTTTTGCTTCCGAGGTACAAGGCCTTCTGAACAACAGGGCAGTAGAAGTAGTTCTGCTGGATCAACGAAACACAGGTTTCTACTCCCATTACTTTCTGGTCCCAAAGAAAACCAGCGGCATGTGCCCTATTCTGGATCTCAGAAAGTTAAACAAGTTCCAACACAAGGAAAAGTTCAAGATGATATCACTCGGTACCCTGCTACTTTTGATTTATCGACACGATTGGCTAGCCTCCCTGGACTTGCAGGATGCCTACCAATACATGCTCATATACCCAAAGCACCACAGATACCTTAGGTTTGTGGCATTGGGTCAACACCATCAGTTCAGAGTCCTGCCCTTTGGGCTATCCTCGGCGCCTCGAGTTTTTACAAAGTGTTGTGCAATTCTCACGGCGTACCTCAGGAAAATCGGAATACAAGTGTTCCCATATCTGGACGACTGGCTCCTAGCAAGTTCCTCTAGGCAAGAGACTCTGGAGGCCGTGGCCATGGCCTCAGACTTCCTCACGTCCATGGGAGTCCAGCTGAATCTCAACAAATCGCAGTTGCAGCCCTCCGAGAAACTCTTCTTCATAGGAACCCTTCTGGACACCTCCTGTGCGAAGGCTTTTCTTCCAGAGGACAGAAGGAGCGATATCTTACAGATGACCTGATACATCAGAGATCTCAGTTTGGTTGAAGCTATCTCAATGCAACAAATGCTGGGCCTCATGGCATCCTCAGTGTTCAAGGTACCCTTGGCTTGTGTTCACATGAGAACTTCTTAGTGGATGCTCAGCACTCAGTGGTCCCCAGCCACTCACCCTCAGTCTTTTCTCATCAAAGTGACAGAACCTCTGAAGAGGTCGCTCACCTGGTGGTTTCAGGAGGACAACTTTCGGGAAGGATATCCCTTGGCCCCTCTGGATCATCAGATCTCCATTACCACGGACACGTCTCTGATGGGTTGGGGAGCTCACTGCCGGGATCTCCACACCCAGGGTACATGGACTCAGGATGAGTCCCAACTTCACGTAAACATCCTGGAAATGAGAGCCATCTTCTGTGCAGTCCGAGCTTTGGGGGACATACTCTGTCACAAGAACATTCTCCTTCAAATGGACAACAAGGCGGTGATGTACTCCATCAACGAGCAGGGCGGTGCACACTCTTACCCATTATGCAGGGAAGCAGTGAGAGTGTGGGAATGGTGTTTGGAGCACCAGGCTCTGATTCAGGTGGTTTACCTTCCAGGAGTACAAAACGAGGTGGCAGACCATCTCAGCAGAATGGAGGCAGATCCTCATGAGTGGTCTCTCGACTTAACTGTCATTCAGTCACTCTTCAAAGAGTGGGGAACTCCAGACATGGACCTTTTTGCATCCCCACTCAATGCAGAACTGCTTCTCTTCTGCTCCAGAAATCCAGGGCCTGGCATTTTTTGTCGGGATGCATTCAGGCTGCGGTGGACAAAATGCTTTCCTTCCTCTTCCCCTAATTCAGAGGGTACTGCTCAAACTGGAGTCGGGGGCAGAATGATTCTCATTGCCCCCTTTTGACCTCGGCAGATATGGTTCCCACTACTCAACAAACTATCGGAACTCCCTCCCCCACCCTTTCCGAAAACACTCCCTTTTCAGACAAACTTTCTGACCCAGGGTCCTGTGGTCCGTCCCAACCTGATGTCGCTTCACCTTCATGCTTGGCTCCTGGAGAGATAGAGGTGAATAGTTTCAATATTTCATGTAGAGTTTCAGATATTCTTTTGGCTGCGTGTAAGCCGGCCACTAGAAAAACCTACACAGCTAAATGGAAGTGTTTCTCTATCTGGTGTGCAAGATCCTCTTGGAACCCTTTTTCCTGCCCACCAAATAAAGTCTTGGAGTATCTTTTAGACCTCTCAAACATAGGTCTGCAGTACTCCACAGTCAAAGTTCATCTTTGTGCCATTTTGGCGTATCATGAGCCAGTACTTTCCATGTCACTGGCTTAGTTGCCTGTAGTTAAGAGGTTTCTTAGGGATATTCTGCATACTAGACCACCTATTAGACATCCAGTTGCAGCCTTGGACATTAACCTTGTGCTAGACATGCTCCCTCGTAAACCTTTCGAGCCTCTAGCTACTTGCGAGCTGAAGTTCCTCACTTGGAAAACGGCCTTCCTGGTGGCCATTACCTCTGCCCGTAGAGTTTCTGAAATACATGCACTGGTCATGGACCCCATGTACACTGTGATTCACAAGGACAAAGTAGTTCTTAGGACTCGTCCTAAGTTTCTCCCTAAGGTTGTCTCAGACTTGCATCTAAACTAACCTTTAGTCCTTCCTACCTATTTTGCAAACTTCCAGAATGAAGGGGAGCGTACCTTTCATTTGCTGGATGTTGAGAGCGTTGCGGTTCTATCTAGATAGAACAAAGGAAATTTTCAAGGCTCAACAACTGTTTGTTTCCTTCAGCGAGACCCGGCTAGGTCAACCTGTTGCTATCAGATGCATTTCAGCATGGTTTGTCGCATGCCTTAGCCATTGCAGATCTACAGCACAGGTCAAGCTGGATTGCAGCATGCACGCTCACTCTACCAGAGCAGTCACAGCATCTCTGACGGAAATCTGCAATGTGCCCATTGCAGATATTTGCAGTTCGGCTACTTGAAGCTCTGTGCATACTTTCTTTAAACACTACGCCTTGGATGTCCATGCCAGACGACATCTGTCATTTGGCAGGACCATTCTTAATGGACTTCTGTCCTAAGCACGTTAGCTCTTTACCTCCTGCCACCCATCTTGGGGGATTATTTAGCTCAATACTCTCCCATTAGTGTGAATGAGTGGTGGAGACTTTATGTCCAGGAAGATAAGGAAATTACATACCTACCGTAATTCTTGATGATCTTGGATGGAGTCTCCTGCACTCATTCACACGCCCACCCGGCGTCCCTCGAGCTCACATCTCTGTTTATGGTCTTCACTCCCTTAGTGGCTAAGCTGTGAAGACTTTGTTGTTGACCCTTCTTACACGGGTCACTCGGACTAACTTATGTCTGAATTTTTAGGGTAGTACTTTTTAGGTTAATCACACTGCACCTCCTCGGAAAAAAAGGTACTGAGGCGGTTGGAGGGTCGACACCAAGATAGTCATTACCACACGAGCCGGGGCTCGTGGTGCCGCTTCCTCGCAGCTCCATCTCAGGCGCCAGCCCTCCTGAAAAGTTTGCTCCTGCTGGGTCCCAGCACCTCTGAAGTACTCCCATTAGTGTGAATGAGTGGTGGAGACTCTGTCCAAGAAGATCAAGTGTTACGGTAGGTACGCAATTTTCATTTTCTGCTGCTCCCTCCTATATCAGCATACCATGAGCCTGTAGATACCCTCTCTCTAGCACATCTGCCATTGTTCAAGAGGTTCCTCTGGGGTATTCTGCATTGAAGGCCTCCCATCAGGTAGCTGGTGATCCCTGAGATATCAGTCTTGTGCTAAGTATGCTAACTCGCAAACCCTTTGAGTCTATCGAGACTTGTGACTTGAACTTTCTAACTTGGAAAGCATTTCTCATAGCTGTCGCCTCTGCCCACAGAGTATCTGAAATCCATGCTTTGATCACATACCCTCTGTATACGGTTTTCCATAAAGATAATGTAGTTCTTCTTACACACCCCAAGTTTCTACCTAAGGTGATGTCGGAGTTCCATCTTAATCAGGCTGTTATTCTGCTTACCTACTTTGTCAGCTTCCAGAATGAGGGTGAATGTACTATCCACTCACTGGGTGTTGAGGGTCCTTAGGTTTTACCTGGACAGGATTAAGAATTATAGACAGTCAAAACAACTCTCTGTCTCTTTCAGCCCTAATCGAAAGGGACCTTCTATCACAGTCAAGTGCATTTCAGCCTTCCTTGTAAAATGCCTTTGCCACTGCTGTGCTATGGCTCAGATTAAACTGGAGAGCAATGTCCTTTCTCAGTCCACCAGAGTGATTTCCACTTCCCTGGCAGAGATACTCTGTGCCTGTTGAATAAATTTAGAGAGCTGCAACTTGGCGCACAGTGCAGATCTTTATCAAGTACTGTGCGCTGGATATTCATGCCAGGCAGAATGCCACCTTTGGCAGGTCAGTTCTGAATGGACTGCTATCCTGAGTGAGGCCTGAGCTCCAGCCTCCCTAGTCGATGGGTCTTTCTCTGAGCTTGACACTATGATCCATTAGTAGGAATCTATGGAGAAGATTGCTTCTTGCAAGATCTGAAACTTACTGTATTTACTTTCCTTAACTGTTGATCTTCCTGAATATCTTCTTTGTAGATTACCACAACTGCCCACCATCCCCTGGACTCACTCCAGTATTGTTGTGTTGGTCCTCACTCCTTTGTACTTGCTGTGGACTGTGAAGACACTGTGTTAGTGGGTTTGGTGGATCTTCTTGCAGGGGCCACCAGGGCTATCTTATGCCCTTAGGTTACGTGCAGAGGTTACTCGTTGGGTTCATGATGCTCACCTTTTTGGTAAAAAAGGTCTTGGGGCAGTTGGGGTCTGGCGTCTGTGTATAAGCAGGCATGTGTGGTGATGTACTCTAAGGGCTTACTTGTACCACCAGCCCTCCAGCAAAGTTCTGGCTCCCTTGGAGTCCAAATACTCACAGCATAGACCCATTAGTGGTAATCCCTATGCAGAAGATATTCAGGAAGATCAGTAGTTATGGTAGATACATAACCTTAATTTCTATTTTGCATGGGTCATTGTAGTATATAATGAAAATGGAGTTTTTAACAGTGACTGTTTAAGGAATGGAGCACAGTTAGAGAGGACGGGTGCAGTTCTGGTATCTGTTGCCTAGTAGGCTAACCATAAACCATACCACAAATTAGACTCTGGAATCAGAGTTCAGCAGGATATAAGGTTAGGTAATATGAATAAGCATAGTGGACTGGGCATTTAGGTGTGGCTTTGGGTTACATTTGAAGTAGAATAGGTTTAAAGATGCCATTCTATTGTCATGTCTTCATAAAAAATAAACTTACTTTCTTTTTTTAATATAATGAAATAAACCAGGTAGCATAAGCATGAAAACACTATAAGGGCAGTTAAAAGTACAGTACTAGCAGCATTTCTGTATTTGAAATATTGTATTGTGTGATATTTTTGAGGAATTTTGGTAGGTGGTTTCCATGTGTAAACTTAACATTTTTACCAAATACTATGATTATACCAAAATACCATTGGCTCTATTTCCAAGTGATTTGTGCCACAGAGGTAGGATGAAAAGAATCCATTTAAAAATACTGTAGTGCTGCTATGCAGTTGTGTACTGCAAATTGTCTCTGTTTCTCTCACTCTGGCATTTTTTTAATTAATCCATTGTCGCCCTTGAAAAAGGGACATTGTTTCATTGGACTTACCTTATTACCTAAATCCAATAAATACATCAATATTCTCTTATGAAAAATACTGCAGACATTATTGTTCCCTGTGTAAGATTTCCTGAGTCTAAATAGTAGAATCTCTTAGAGGTTTTCTCTAAACTAAGACTGACAGAATCAGATTTGACCATCAGTCATTTACAGTTAAATCTGGAAGTAAGAATGGCATGAAACGGATAAGAGCAGATCCAGAAAGATCAGTTGAGAAATGTGTACGCTATTCCTCTGAGCATAGACGGATGTTCTTTGAGTACTTGCTGGGAAGAACTAGAGCCATAGCTGGTAGAAGCAGACAGTGGTCCCTCTCAAAAATAGAAGTAGGAGTGGATCAGTTTGCAGTTTCAAGTTGGGTTCTGTTGTAACCTAAATGATCTTTAAGTGGGTAACCAAAGATTTTGTCATTGGTTTATGCTGTTTTACTGTTACACAGTATACTGTAATATGCATCATGATGACTCAGTATGCATAGTTTTCTAGTGTTTGTATAAGAACTATGGTATGTAATTTAGTAAAACTTGTTTGGATCACCAGGCCTTTCTCTTTTAGTACTTGAATTTTGTTTGTCCTGGCTTTTCAGTGTACAGTAATGGTGACCTGCAGTAATTGGTTGTAATACTTTGTCGCCTAATGAAAACACTTGCATGTTAGGGATAGAATGTGGATTTATAGTGTGTATTTCAATCCGGAGCATACTAGAAAGCAGTGATTTAGATGCTGTTAATGTGTGATTGTATACATACAGTTTGTATTCAGTAAGTGACGTCCCCTCACAGTCACGGGCAATTGCTTTGCAGCCTGTTCTACTGAAAGGCAAAATGTTGACCAAGACACTAGACTGACCCATTATATTTAAAATATGCCATAGGTGGGCCAGTCCATCAGCACAGCTGGAGTAGTTCTTTGCCTAACATCTGTTTACCGTAATTGGGAGCGAGCTTGGGTTGTTGTTGGGGCGGCTGGGGGAAAAAGGATTGAGCATCTGCAGGACCGCTCTCCTTCAGGGACATGGGCTGTGTGTCTCATGACATGCCTGCCACCTACATGAAGCTAGATGGAAGTGCAGATGGGACCACCAAACTGGGGAGGGATGCTGCTATATGGAAGTGCAGACAGGGCCACCAGACTGGGGAGGGACGCTGCTAGGTGGAAGCGCTGACTGGATCACCAGACTGGGGAGGGATGCTGCTAGATGGAAGTGCAGACAGGGCCACCAGACTAGGGAGGGACGCTGTTAGGTGGAAGCACTGACGCAGTCACCAGACTGGGGAGGGACGCTGCTAGGTGGAAGTGCTAATGGGGTCACTAGACTGGGGAGAGATGCTGCTACGTGGAAGCGCTGACAGGGTCATAGAATGTGTCAGCAGATGGGGATCGATGATCCATCTATTCTGCCCATGTTTCTGGCTACCCCCCGAGGTGACGGGGTCACCAGACTGGGAAAGGACACTGCTAGATGGAAGCACAAACGGGCCCACCAGACTGGGGAGGGATGCTGCTAAAAAGGAGCGCAGATGGGGCCACCAGATTGGGGAGGGACGCTGCTAAATGGAAGCGCAGATGGGGTCACTGGACTGGGGAGTGACGCTGCTAGGTGGAAGTGCTGACGGGGTTGCTAGACTGGGGAGGGACACTGCTAGATGGAAGCGTAGACACGGCCACCAGACTGGGGAGGGATGCTGCTAGGTGGAAGCGCAGATGGGGCCACAAGTCAGTGCTTGCCAGCATCCCTAGGGAAAAAATCAGGTGGAGGAAAACCTGATCATGGTTGAATGGATTGCCCAGTTCCCCACCCTGGCCTTTCTCTGCCGACTAAGTGACCTGTGCTAGTGGCTCCTGTATCAGAGGGGCTTGGCTAATGTTGACTGCCCCGGCTATCACAGGGGGAAGGCTGTGGAAGACAGGCAAAGTGAATAAGTCTGGGGAAAGGAGGGTGATGGGGCTTGGGGTGGTTGAATCAGATGTGGGCAGGTCGGTGTATGGGAGAGACGGAGGACTGTAGACAGAAAGTGCCAGCAGATGGTCGTCTTCCACCTTAACAATGATCAGAATTGGAAAGAAGAGCCCTTGTTTCAAATCTAATCCCCAACAGGATATAACCTTCCCCCTCCAACTCTCCCATGTGAGACTTGAACTCACAACTTTGCCTAAAGGTGTAAGTGAGCTACCACAGTGACACTGAAATGCTGCAGACATCACCTATTATGACATTGGTACAAAAAATCCTGTATTCTGATTCATCCAAACAGGTCACCTGACCATTGATTAATCCCCAGTATACCCACTGTTAGTTGCCATGCCGGACCACAAAATCCTGATTGACAGCATTGTAAAGTGACCTTTTCAGATCACTCCACCAGAGAAACATGTAAAAAAATACTACAACTATGGCATCCTCATTAGGACAAATCCACCTAGTAGAGAACTACAACTGCGGCATCCTCAGATGGACAAACCCATTAGGCAGAAGGATTATTTTATTACAAATGCATGTTCACAGTGATTTATTTTAATATGCCTTTAGATAAACCTCTAACATGACATTGCCCATGTTATAAGAGGCTTAACTCACTCCAGGGCATGGGTTTACTGAGCATTAATCCACACCTCGTGGTTAAAGTCATGTGGTCTCGTGCCCCCTCCCCCGGCATGGATTAATGACCAGTAAACCCATGATCTGTTGTGGGTTAATCCCTCCTTATATTGTGCATTTTTAAACTGTTGTCTGTCAGGATTTCAGCACAGAAATGTTTATAGCCATAATGGTCCTTGTACAAATAGATAGACAGTGGGTGATTTGAT
The DNA here is from genome assembly GCA_016271365.2 of Neoceratodus forsteri. Taxonomy (NCBI): domain Eukaryota; kingdom Metazoa; phylum Chordata; order Ceratodontiformes; family Ceratodontidae; genus Neoceratodus; species Neoceratodus forsteri. Next base: position 198,212,612 of record CM028132.1, on the reverse strand, counting down.
AGCTGTCATTGGACTAGCAAACACGTTTTGGTACACAAGATTTCAGGTCTACACAGGGCCTTTCATGTGAAGAAATGCCCAGTGTAGACCTGAAAGGTTGTGTACTGAAACATATTTGTTGGTCCAATAAAATCTATCAAATTACAGTACCCACTTTGTCTGTCTGTCATGATGGTTTGTAGTTGGCCTATAAATATGTGACTTGCATCTTAAACCAGTGTAAGCAATTAGGGCATCTTCCCGATTCCCTCTATGATCATTGCTTCTGGAAACAGCAATCCAGAAGGTCTCTTTCAGATGGTGGACAGTGTTCTCCATCAAAACCATGTACATCTGAGGATAGTTGCTTCCACCAAATGTTGAGAGATTCAGTCCGTCCTTTCAAGGTAATTTTTCGTAGATACACTGTAGGGAGATTGCTTTGCCATTATTCCCTATGTTAGAATGAAAATCTAGGTGGGTATAATAGAATTAGGTCAGTTTCTTATCGATAGGTGCCCCACGTGGTGTTTAGAACTGTGCCACACATTGTTCTCTGGACAGTTCAGCAACAATACTGTGAAAGTATTAGGATGTACTGGTTCTGGTGTTTGAAAAGGGTCATAAAAAAATGACTACAGGTACAGTAGGAAGGTGTTCTCCTACCTCCTTAAAATGGGCATTGGTGGTGTTTCATTTCAAGAAGGAAAATTTTGATCTTGAAATTCAGACAAATTATAGACCTATCCCCAACCTTGTGTTTCTAGGAAAGGTTGCAGAAACATAGAATGTGACAACAGGTAAGGGCCACTGAGCCTATCTAGTCTGCTCATTTATTTTTATCCTTCAATGTTTTGATGCAGTTTCTACTTGATCTATGGCGCAGTCTCTCCCCCCTTACCCCTACGATTCCCTTGTTCCAGACATTTTTTAACCATACCACTGTTTTGCCCCCCCCCCACTACCTCCACCGTAAGGCTGTTCAAGGTATCCACCACCCTTTCTGTGAAGAAGTACTTCCTCACATCCCTCCTGAATTTTTACCCCCCAGCTTCATATCGTGCCCCTTGTTCTAGGGTACCTATTTCTCTGACAAATACTCCCCTCCCCATGCCTTATTTACCCCCGTGAGGCATTTAAAGGTCTCTATCTTATCCCCCCTCTCCTTTCTGTCCTCCAGGGTGTACATATTTAGCTTCTTTAGCCTCTCTTTATAGGGCTTTTGATGCAGACCCTGCACCATTTTGGTAGCCCTCCTCTGGACTGCCTCCACTGTGTCAGTGTCCTTCCTGAGATGTGGTGTTCAAAACTGGACACAGTATTCAAGATGGGGTCTTACCAGCAATGTATACAGTGGCAGCACCAGCTCCCTCTTCCTACTGGTAATACCAGGGGTCAGCCTTAACCTTATTTTGTACTAGCCAGCAGGGCAAGTTGATTCAAAATTGCACTAGCCCTCAATTATAATGGTACATTTTGATCACTTATACAGAAAACAATGGAAGCCAAGAAATACTTTGATTGTTGCACATTTATCCTGTTCCCACATTGCTTCCAGCTCCCCAACAGAAAAAAAAGACTGCAATGCCATCACACACAGTGAGCCCACCCCCAGTTGTTTTGTACCATGGCCTCTTCTCTTCATCTTTCTGCCCCCCACCACCACCAATTCAGAGTACATCACAACAGCAAATGTTCAATCAAGCAGTCCTAGCTATACACACTGAATAGCTGGCATCATCATGCACCTCACCATACTATCACCACCACCCACAGGGCATTGAGCAGAGTCAGGCAGAGAAAGACACTCTAAGCCCCCACCCTATAGTCAACTGGAGGCCTGCACTTCTGAAAGTTTTTGTACAGTCTCAACTGAGCCAGGAGCATATCTAAGATAAGCATAAATGCATGCATGGCATTGCAAGTCAGCGCACATGGATGCATGTTTACCTCCGTTCCAGCCCCCAGCTGCCTCAGTTTCTTTTTTCTACTGCAGAGTGCGCATCAGTGGCAATAGTCACTTGCTTGCCTGGAATCAGAACTTCACATCTTCTCTGTTTTAGTGTTTAAGCTAGAGTTTAATATTTTTCTGTCAGTTTAATGTTTTTGTCACACTAAATAACGTAGTTTCTCTCAGTCCTACCAAGTGACAACAATCAATGACCATAAAAGACAGTAGGGGAGCCTGAAGACTGTTCTGGCATTGGGGCCACATCCAGTTGTCTCCCCTCTGGGCAGGGGTTCTGACAATGGACAGTCCAGTCCAGTACGGAGGAGGAAGGACATTCCTCCCATCAGTACAAACAGAAGCAGTCTCGATCCTGCACACGCCATGCTTTGGGGTCTAGGCACCACTGGTATTCAGTTGTCACCTCTTCTTGCAAGAAGAAGAAGAAGAAATGGTACTGGTTGAAGTCACCCTCTGCGAGGTCTGCTGTGAGCACTCAACTTTCTGGAGTTGGAGATCCTCGTCATTGCCTCCAGTGGCACAGGGGACCTCTAGGCCTGGGAGATAGCCCCCACCAAGTGTCAGTCTCTTCTTCTTCTTGCTTGAAGGAGAAGAAACAGCATTGATCAGGGTCACCCTCTGCAAGGTCTGCTGTGAGGCAGTCAACTTCCCAGAGTTGGAGGTCCTTATCATTGCCTCTGGTGACACTGGGGACCTCTAGGCCTGGGTTGTCTGTGTATCGGGCCCAGAACCCCCCTTTGTCTTTAGGTGAGTGCTCCAGTGGGCATTTCCACCATTGGGCAGCTCTTATGGAGCAGTGGAAGCAGTGTCTGGCCTGGGTGGCACCACTGGTGGAGCCAGAGTCTGGCCCTTAGGGGCTGATGGAGCCGCTACTGCAGGTGGTGCCACAGTGCTGGGAAGAGCTTGTGGCAACAGCCCTCGGGCCCTTGCTAGTAGTGGCACTGCCACCATCTGTCCCCTCTGTTCTGTCCCTGAAGGGGGCAGCCGAGGTGCAATCGCCACTTACCTCGGTGCCAGTTGGGTCATCGGTGCCACATCTAGTGCTAGGTTTGGGCTCCGTCCAGTGCTGGGTGCAGCATCAAGCTTGGCATCACATAGACTCATGGTGCCAGGAACCTTCATGGTGCCATACCCAATGCTGATTTCAGCACCACTTCTGTCACCAGTCCCTCTTACCTCGGGGCAGGTGTCACCGATGTTGCTGCAGCCATGCACTAGGTTGTGGGGCCTGCAATCCCACCCTCTCTTCTACCCCACTTCTGGGGAGAGTGTAGAGGAGGGTGAGTCAGAATTTGAACTCATTATCTCTGAAGGCAGTGATGATGACTATTACTATCATCAAGATGTCTCTGACTTGGTTCCTGTGTCTGTACTTTAGGAGGATCCCTCTTCTCAGGCTCTATCCCATTTTTGCCATCAGTGGGAGTCCACTGTGACAGACAAGTGGTCCTCAGGATTACCCGAGAGGGGTATTCCCTGGACTTCACAGAAACCTCTCCAGACTATCCGCCCAGAAGGCAACCCCCTTTGTCAGCTCACATGTCACAGGTTCTGACGCAGGAGATTGCAGGCCTTCTGATCAACAGGGCAATAATGCCAGAGTCGGAACAAAACTTACGGTTGTACTACCACAAACTTCCTGGTACCAAGGAAATTAGGGGGCATGCGTCCCATTCTTGACCTCAGAAATCTGAAAACATTTTTGTATCAAGAAACATTCCAAATGATTTCTCTGGGCTCTCTTCTACCCTGCCTAAAGACTCAGGATTGGCTAGCATCCGTAGATATGCAGAATGCATATCAGTACATACTGATACACCCCAGCCACCAGATATACCTCTGTTTCGTAGTGATGGGACTGCGTTACCAGTTCAGAGTCCTGCCTTTTGGGCTTTCCTTGGTGCCTCGAGTCTTTACAAAGTGCTTTTCAGTTCTCTTTCCATACTTGGACAGTTGGTCAATTTCAAGCCCATCCAGACAAAAGGTGGAAAAGACAGTAGCCACTGCTTCTCAGTTCCTGACTTCCATGAGGGTCTTGCTGAACCTCAAGAAATCTCAGCTATAGCCCTTCCAGCAACTGCTGTTCATAGGAGCTCTTCTGGATACAATCTGAACTGTGGCTTTTCTTTCAGAGAACACACTATAAGAAGTTCTGCAGATGGCATGCTGTATCGTGGAGCACAAAACTGTGCAGACCCACTCCATGCAGCATATGCTGGGTCTTATAGCCTCCTCAGTGTTTACAGTACCCCGCTTACACGTGAGGACAGCCCAGTGGATGCTCACTGCACAGTAGTCACAGGCATCACACCTTCAGACTTACACCATTCAAGTGACCAAATTCACGGTTCGGCCCCTTACATAGCAGTCAGTTGAGGGGATGCTTCTCCAGAGTTTCCCCTTCTCCCAACCGGAGCCAGAGGTGATACACACCACAGATGTCTCTCTGTTAGGGTGGAGGGCCTTCTGCCAGGAACTCCAAACCCAAGATGTTTGGGACCCATCAGAGACTCATCTTCACATCAATGTGTTGAAGATGCAACCTGTTTTGTACAGTCTGAAAGTCTTAGTGGACCTAGTCAGCACAACAGTTTTCCAGACAGATTGTCTTGTACTACATTAACAAACAGGGAGGAGCACACTCTCACCCTCTCTGCAGGGAGGCAATGAGAGTGTGGGAATGATGTCTGGAGCAGGGTATCTTGCTCCAAGCAACCTACCTGCCCAGAGTTCAGAACACACGGACAGATAAACTCAGTTAAACAGAGGGCATTCGAACAGAGGCTAGTCTTCGCAAGTGGTCACTAGCGCCACACGTCGTGAGATCGCTATTCGACAAGTGTGGTACCCCAGATATGTACCTTTTTTCATCCCCTGTCAACACTAACTGTTTTGATTCTGCTCCATAAATCCAGGACATGGTGTTTTCTCTTTTCTTTTTGTAGTATAACTACTTGGTTCCCGTCACCTCCTCCTGCCAACTGGCAATGGGGACATATAGGTATTTTACTTGGATTTCTCCCCAGACGCCCCAGCACATGGTCATGCGAGTGTGTGGAGGCATGCTACGCACTCTGTTGTGCCAGCTCAGCCCCTTCCACCTCCTGTAGTTTTTTTGCTGCCCCCTCTCCGCCTATGCTACCAACCGGACCTCCAACTGGTGGGAGCGGAACTATGGGGGGGTGCCAACCCACCCTCGGGAGAGGAGAGCTGCCCATTGGCATGCTCGATCCTACTCTGCCCCCCCCCACGCCGGCACCTTGACAACCTGAGGTTATTCCTGAACCCGGGTCGTCAGCATAGCGCGAGGTGTGGCGTCCAGTGCCTCAAATCTCAGCACCACCGGGCCGGCAGGACATCGTGTTTTCTGTCAGGATATATTCAGACTGACATGGCAAAATCTACTTCTGTATGCATTTTGTCTAATCTCTTTCATCCGCAGAATGTGGCTCAATCTGGAGGAACCCTTGGGCAAGATAATACTAGTGACTCCTACTGACCTTGGCAGATATGGTTTCCTATGTTGCACATTCTTTCAGCGAGTGAACCGAGGACCCTCCCACTCAGGATGGACTTATTGACACAGGGCCAGCTGGTACATCCCAACGTGCATACCCATCATCTTCAGGCCTGGCTCCTAAAGAGAGAGACGTGAACAGGTACAAGGTATCTCAGAGGGGCTCTGAGATCCTTTTGGCTGCATGTGAATGATTTTCCATCTGGTGCTCCAAAACCTGCATGGTTTCCTTTAGGTGTCCCCCAACAGGGTTCTGGAGTACCTTCTGGACCTTTCTGATGTTGGTCTGCAGTATTCCACAGTAAAGGTCCATCTATGTGCTCTTTCTAAGCAAACAGTGAGCCTATTGGTACCCTCTACCTGGCACATCTGCCACTGTTCAAGAGGTTCCTACAGGGCATGTTACTCATAAGGCCTCCTTTTAGGAAGGCAGTAGCTGTTGCTTTAAATGTCTCTTAAAGTTGTTGACTTGGAAAGCAACAATTGTGGTAGCTGTCGCCTCTATTCATGGAGTATCTGAAATCCATGCTTCGGTCACAGATCCTCTGTATACTGTTTTCCATAAAGACAAGATGGTTCTTCATATATACACCCCAAGTTTCTACTGAAAGTGGTGTCAGAGTTCCATCTTAACCAGGTCATAGTCCCGCCTACTACTTACTTTGCAAACTTCCAGAACAAGGGAGAAAGAGCTCTCCACTTACTGGATGTCAAGAGGGTTCTTAGGTTGTATCTGGATAGAACCAAGGATTTTGAACAATCCAAACAGCTCTTTGTCACCTTCGATCCTAATTGGAAGGGGCAGCCTGTTACAGTTAAGTGCATTTCTGCCTGGATTGTGAATTGCCTTCGCCACCTCTGTGCCATGGCTCAGTTTAAATTGGAGGGCACCATACGCGCCCACTCCACCAGAGTAGTTGCCACGTCCCTGGCAGAGATCCACTCTGTGCATACAGGAGAAATTTGAAGAGCTGCAACTTGGAGCACAGTGCACATTTTACTAAACATTATTCCCTGAATGTCCATGCTAGGCAGCATACCAACTATGGCAGGAAAATCCACAATGGATTACTATCCTGAGTGAGCCCGCAGCTCCAGCTGCCCTTGTCTGGGGGACTTCTGAGTTTGGTACTCTGACCCACTAGTGTGAATCACTGGTGAAGACTGGTTCTTGGAAGATATTAAAATTACATACTCACCATAATTCTTAATCTTCTAAGAATATCTTCACCATTGATTCATACACTTGCCCACCATCACCAGTACTCATTCTAATATGATTGTGTTGGTCTTCACCCCTTTATGGTTTGGCCTGCGAAGACATGGTGTTACTGGATTTGGGGGTCCTTCTTACGTGGGCCACCAGGACTATGTTATGCCCGTAGGTTAGACGCATAGGTACTTGTTAGGTTCTGCTGCACCTCCTTGGTAGGGAAAAAAAAAGGTACTGAGGCAGTTGCAGGCTGCCACTGAGGTAAACAAGCAGCCACATCTGCTGGCTTGCAGTGCTGCGTATATGTGATACTTACCTAGGCGTCAGCCATCTGAAAAGTTCTGGCTCCCGATAGGTCTTGGCATCTCTGTGTGTCACTAGTGTGAATCAGTTGTGAAGATGTTCTTAGAAGATCAAGAATTATGGTGAGTACATAATTTTAATTTCTAGCACAAAACCTGAGAAGAAACTCGTATAAACATGAGACACAGGAACTGTACATATAAACATTATAAATCATGTTGAAGATTTCTACTTTAAAAAATAGAATTTGAATATAAAATCAATGTGTTTTACAAGAAAGAAAATGGGAGAAACCCCTTTGTAGGCAATGGACTACGACTCCTGGACTACAGAATTTTAGAACCATCAACGTGAGCCCCACCATTTTAGTGTTAAAACAGTACTTGTAATATTTAGAAATAAGCAATCTTGATTGGTGTCATTATTTATAATCTTTACTTGGTGACAGTGATGGCACATGTGTGCAGTGGCTTTGATGTGTTCAGAGGAAAATCTCAACAAAATGTAAAGTTTAAGGAAAGAAACATTGCACCCTTTCCTCTCCCATGCTGATCTAATGACTGGTTTGTTACTTCATGCTTAGGCTACTGTAATGTGCTATATGTTGACTTACTGAGAAATCCTTTTTGCTGTCTACAACTGGTTCAGGATGCTGCAGCTAGGTTGTTGGCATCGACTTGGAGGGACAGCTAAACATATCCTACATGTGTTTTGCAACCTGCACCACCTGACTAGCAGGTGCCACTTGAACCCCTTAAAATTAGTACTTGTTTACACAGCATACATCTTGAGACCGGCTTGTAAAGTGGGAGGATGGACATGACATCATAGTCCCTTCCAACCTTATGTAACCTCTGTCAACCTCCTGTACCCAAATCTGGCCTCTTCCATCACAGTTGTGTCTGAGGCAGCAGTGTAGCTCATATAGTCCTGCTCACCACTTAAACTGACTAAAGACTAAGCCTTTTCTACAGTGGCCCTGACACATTGGATCACTCCTCCAAGGGACATGGATGACCTTCCTTGTGGCACATTTTAATATTTTAAATACTTTTTTTTTTTTTTTTTTTTTGGTAAATGTTTTTGAACTGGATCAGTTGGCTGAAGTAATGGTGTGTAGTGTTTCATTTTTTTTAAAATCTTGAATTTGTTTATTTCAACCCCAACTGGCACCCATCTTGACTGGTCCCCAAATCCTATCATCCGACTTCTCTGGGGCTTATCTGATTCCAGTGTGTCCTTTGCCATAGGACTCTATGTGGAAGGGCCCAGTCATTGGCTCAGAGCCTGCAGAGGATTGGGCTGTTACCCAGCTTCGGTTGAAGGAGTTTTTCTCCATGGGCCACACATATGTGCAGTGATGCAATGTGCGGCTCTGCTTCTGTGGAGACATCCCCTGGCATCATGGTGTGGGGACCTCTTCCTCTGTGTCTGCTATCCTGCTGCACTGACACCAGATTCCTCCAGGTGGCAGCCAACCAGTGGCACTCATGCCCCCCCAATGGAGGGGAGTTCTCCAAGGGACACTCAATTCCCCCTCCCCCAGCCAGCCACTGAGGTACCTGCATCTGTTCCCAAATGTGACTCTTCCGTGTAGCAGGCGTTTATATGTTCTTCTATTCTGCCTGTATGTTTACGCCGGATGTTTTACCCAGATGTTACTGTATTGTACCTTGATTTTGCTTGTATGTTCCTACTATGTACACTGCCTGTATGTTCCCCCAATGTACCTTGTAATCTCCCAGGTCACACCTGAAAATAGGCACTTGGCTGTCTAGTGTGCTTACCTGGTAAACAAAAGCAAATAAATAAACTCTACTACCGATTAAAAGCTGGGAGTTTTAAAGTGCCTAAACTGGAACGATTTGCTTTCAATGAACTGATAACATCTATAACAGTATTGTTTTCCTTTATTGCCACAGGTCACCTAGTAAACCGCTGTCTCGGAAGTTGATGAGTGGGATGGACTGGGACGTAGTAAGCAGGAATTCACCCTCAGATGAGAGACTAGAAACACAAAGTCTCCCTTCAAGGTCTCCACCTGGCACTCCAAACCAGTGAGTTGTCACTTATATTTGTATATCAAGAACAAAATGTGCTCATTGTTACTTATTTCATTGAAAGTTGGTAAGAGGAAACAGACCCAGCTGTGTAGAATGAAATATATTATATATATGTGTTTTTTTTTTTTTTACATACATGAAACTGTTAATGGAATGTAGTATACATTTTCTCATATGACTCCAAAGCATTTTCAGCAGTTACTATGCAGAACAATATACTGGTGTGACAAATGCCAGTGAATAACAGAAAATCCTTTTAGTCACACCCCAGATCAATTTTTCACTCTTAGCCATGCCTCGCACAGTTATCGGTCATATCGTACCCACCTCCTACTACATCGATCAGATTGTTACAGAATCTGCCTAGACTCAAAAAGAGAAGAGATTTTGTAAGATAGTAATTAATATATTTATTACAAAGACTGTGATGATGCATTGTTCGTGTTCCAAAGCCACAACTGGAAGTAAATGGGGCCTTAGTCCTCACCCCAACCCTAGCCCCATGATCCAAGACCAAGCTGCCAGTCTGGAGCCATGCTTCAAGCTACAGATCCAGAGCCATGACACAAGTCTGCTGCTTCACTTAGGACCTGCAGGATCAGTCAGAACTTTTATAGAAACATAGATCTTCCTGGATTTAAAGGAAAACACTGAAAAAGACACAGCTTTCCTCAGAAACTACATAAACTCTCAGTTAATGCTTTCAGACAGTAACAACTTTTTTAAATTATTTAAAACAGCTGCCCACAACTTCCATATTCCGTTGCTGGCAGCCACCGTCTCATGAGCAGCAGTGAGATTCCTGAGCTCACTGTATGCTAATATGTCTGTTTGACCTCTGCTATTGGTTGGCAGGACATATTAGCATAAAGTGAGCTCCGGAAGCTCTCTGCTGCTCATGAGATGGTGGCTGCCAGCAATAGAAAGTGAAAGTTGAAGACCACTGTTTAAATCACTAAAAAAGCAATTAGAGGTCATTAAAAAAAAAATGTTACTGTCTGAAAGTACTAATCAGGCATTTTTGTAGCACCTAGGTAAAGCTGTGCCTTTTTCCACTGTTTCCCTTTAATTCTTCATCATTTATTCATACTGCTGGGACCCTACAGGAGCCAAAAATATTCAGGAGTGACGGTGCTGAGATAAGACCGCACAGCACTGCGAGACTGGCTTGCACAGTAAAGGCTATCTTGGCATTGACCCTCCAACCACCTCAGTTCCTTTTTTCCCTGCCGTCGAGTGCACTTCAGTGACGATGTCGCTTGCATGCTGGGAGTCCGATCTTTATGTCTATACACCTACAGCATTAAGTTCATTCAGTTTTAGCTTATTTGTTATTTTCTGCGTCAAAAAGAAAAAAAATTATTGTTTTTTCTTCTTCAGCCCTACTGATCAAAGGAATTCACCATGGACAGTAACGCTAGGAGGTCTCCATTAGAAAGCTGCTGTGGCAGCTGGGCTGTGTCCGGTCCACCGCCCTTTCCAAAGAGGGGGATCTGACCTCGGACAGTCTGGTGTTCTGGAGGGAGGACAGTCCTCCCGAAAACACAAAAAGAAGTGGACCTGTTTTTGATCCAGGTCGGGGACCCGGCACTGCTCTGCCTCGAGTTCTTCCTCTTCCTGTTGGAAGGGAAGGAAATGGTACCACTCAAGGTCACCCTCTAGTACGTTGGCTAAGAGGTTTTCAGCATGTGTGAGTGATAGGCCTTCCCTGGCTCCATCCGGTTTCCTGACAGCCTCCGCCCATGGTTGCTTGGAATCTCGACACCGGAGCCCTTCTCTGTCCTTCTGTGGGGTTTCCGGTGGGCAGTTTCACCATTGGGCAGCTCTTATGGAGCAGTGGGTACAGTGTCTGGCCCATTTGCAGCTTCCAGCGGATCTGGTGCCAGGGCCGTTGGCCTAGGTGCCTCAGACCCGCAGTTAGGACTTTCTTGTCAGGTAGAGCATTTAGCTCCAGCAACATAATCCCTTTCCTTGTTAGTGACCACACCACCGACGCCAGTTCCACGTGCCTCTCTCATCATTTTGTTTCCTCGCAGGGTCCAGCACGTATACCACGCCCGCCCCTTCGTCTTTTCTAGGCCTGGGTTGGGTGCTTGGGTGGCGCCATCTCCAGCACCAACTTCTTCTTGGCCAGCACTGCTTCCAGGGCTGGCTCCTCTGGGGCTGGCCCCGGGTCCCATGCCGGCTCTGGTGTCACCTGCTTTTCCTCTTCTTAGGCCTAGTCTCGGCCTTTTGGGCTCCACACCTCTTCCACCCTCCCCATCTGAGGGGGATATGGAGCAGGATGAGTCTGACCCAAAGCTCATCGTTTCTTATGAGGGGATGAAGATTCCTTCCATGGCCTAGCAATAAGCTGACAGTTCTGACTTCGGTCCCTCAAGAGGACCTTTCTTTCCAGTCTTTACTGAGGAATATGCAGTCAACCCTGACTCTAAAGACCTCTTCTTTAGATCCAGGAAAGCTCATGCATCTTGAGTGGCTTCATGTTCCCAGTATTCCAGTGAACCTTATGTCTCCTGTTCCCCCAGCCTTCAAGACTGTTGGAAGTTGGGTGGGCTAGACCTGCCTCTATTCCTTCTGTTTGCAAGTTCATAGATCATAAATATGTCCCTTCTAAAGAGAGACCTATTCTAGCTTCGCAACTGTTTGCAGATGCACTGGTTATTCTTGCAGAGAATGACAAAGCTGTCTTACCGCAAGAAATAACAGCACATCCTATCAATAAGGAATCTTGCAAGATTGATACTGTGGGAAAGAGGGCTTTTGCAGCTGCTTTGCTGTGCATGCATGTAGCCAGCTATCAAGGACACTTCTCCCAGTATGAGTATGTCCTCTGGACCTTGCTTAAGTCTCTAGCGGAGAATTTACCGGAGTCCAACTCCAAACTTAAGATTCTTCACACTATCACCTACGGAAAAGAATGCATTAGTCGTTAGCTGAAACCGTGTCTGGATGCATACAATACCGCTTCCAGAGCAGCGGCTGCTGGAATCTGTATTAGAAGACATTCCTGGCTCCAGACATCCGGCTTTTCCTCGAATGCCCAACAACAGGTTATGAATGTCCCCTTTGATGGTACCTATCTGTTCGGCCAACAGATGGAACAAGCCCTGGAGGCCTCTCAGAAAACTAGGACTGTCATCAGGACAGCCAGACCATTCCTCCAGCCCCTCAGAGAGGCAAGAACGTCAGTTCTTTCATAACAGGCAGCCCTTTCGAGGAAGAGGCAGAGGAGCCTCAAACAAAACAGCAGTCCCCTCAGCTGCAAAAGAAAACGCAGCCGAAGGCACGGGAGCCAAAAGTGCCCAGTTCCACCCTCTGAGAATCTGGCCTCAGCTGCCCCAGGTGGACCTCTCCTCGTCAGTGGAAGGATGACTGACTCAATTCTACAGCCAGTGGAAGTATTATCACCACTGACAAGTGGGTCTTCAAGATTGTTCAAGAGGAGTACTCACTCAGCTTTGCAGAGATTCCCCCAGACCTTCCACCCAAGCGGAAGCACACTCTTGTCAGTTGCTCAGTCAGACCTTCTCACCTCGGGGATAGTGGGCCTTCTCAAAAACAGGGCAGTGGAAGTAGTTCCCTGAGCAGAACGATACACAGGATCTTCCTGGACTTAAAGTCCTCACCATTTATTCATACTGCTTGGTTTCACGCCAGAGGCACTAAATCCTGCAGAAGCCAAAAATCTTCAGGAGGGCCATCGCCAAGGTAGGAACGTGCATGTGCAATACAATGAGACTGGCTCACACCCATGTAAGCTACTTCGGTGTGGACTCTCCAACCGCCTCAGTTCCTTTTGTCCCCGTCATCGAGTGCACTTCAGTGGTGATGTCAGAATCAAATCTTCATGTCTGCATGACAGCAGCATTTAGTCATTCAGTACTAGTTTGACTTAGTATTACTGTTTATTATTAAAAAAAAAAAAAATCTGTTATTTTCCTCTCAGCTCTGCCGTTTGAAGGAGTCAACCATGGATGGAGATGGTGATGGTAGGGACTCTCCATTGGAAGGCAGCTCTGGCAGTGGGACTGTGTCTGGTCCACCGACCTCTCGGGGGGTCTGATCATGGGCTGTCCGGTGTTTGGGAAGGAGGACAGTCTTCCTGTAAATACAAAAAGAAATGAGCCTGTTCCCAGTCTAGGTCAGGGACCCAGCTTCGTTTTCCCATGAGTTCTTCCTCTTCTTGTCCGAAGAGGAAAAAGTGGTACCACTCGAGGTCTCTCTCTGATATGTCTGCGAGGAGAGCTTCTGTGGTCAAGAGCAGTTTGGCAGTCTCTGATTCCATTGGTTCCCCCAATGGCTTCCGCTCATGATCATTTTGGCTCTCAACACTAAAGCCACTCTCTGTCCTGTTGCGGGGTTTCCAGTGGGCAGTTTCATCACTGGGCCACTGTAATGGAGCAGTGGGTATATCGCCTGTCTTGTCTGCCCCGTCCAGTTCCAGGGCCCCGGGCATAGGAGCCTCGGAGCCTAGGTTGGGCCCTTTGGGGAAAATTGAGCATTTGATGCCAACAACTGAATTTTCTCCCTTGCTGATGCCGACACCACCGGTTCCATGTGCCTACCCTCCTCATTCTGTTTCCTCGCAGGGGCTGAGACAGGTACAATTTCCTTCCTCTCTTTCTTCCAGTTCTGGGTTGGATCTTTGGGCAGCCCCACTGTGTGTGGCACCGGGTTCAGCGCTGGGTTCCGCGGTGCCAGGCCTGGCACTGGGGTGTGCAGTGCTGGACCCGGCGCCAGGTTCCACAGCGCAAGTCCCAGTGTCTATTCCAGTATCTCCTTTTTACCCTATTCCTAGATGAGGCAAGGGCTTATTAGGGGAGGCTTCTACACCCTCAGAGAGTGATCTGGAGCAGGATGAGCCTGACCCTGACCTCATTATTTTTGAGGATGGTGACGAGGACTCTTTTTGTAGCTTAGATGGTAAGCCTCCGATACCGGCTGGAAATCCTGTGGAGGACCTCTCCTTCCAGTCTTTGCTTAAAAATATGAGGGCAACCCTGACTATACAGACTTCTGTTGACTCAGGTAGATGTTTGTGTCTCGAGTGGCTTTATGTTCCTAATGTCCAGTGAACCTCACGATATCTATTCCCCCACCCTTTGAGACCTTGTCTGAAGCTGTGTGGGCGAGGCTGGCTCTTATTCCCTCTATCTGCAAATCCATAGATAGGTCTCTCCTTGAGCGGAACATACTTCCTATTTTAGCCTCACAACCTGTCATAGACACACTGGTTGTCCTTGCTGAAAATGACAAAGCTGTTCTTCCTCAAGAAGTCTCAGCATGTCCTGTCAATAAGGAGTCTCGCAAGATAGATACCAGAAGACTAGGACTGCCATTTAAACAACCAGGCCGGCTCCTTTAGCCCCTCAGAGGGGCAAGAAACATCAGTTTTGTCGAAAAAGGCTGCCCTTTTGAGGAGGAGGAGGCCAAGGAGCCCCAAACAGGCACTAGCCTCCTCAGCCATAAAAGAAAACATAGCAGAAGGCGCAAGGGCCAAAAGTGCCCAGTGCCATCCTCTGAAAGTCTGGCCCCATTCTCACCCCAACTGCCTGAGGTGGACTTCTCCACAGCAGTGGGAGTTTGTCTGACTCAATTTTACAGCCAATGGAAGTCTTTCACTATGGACAGATACATTCTATGAATTATTTGAGAAGGATACTCTCTCAATTTTGCAGAAACTCCACCAGACCTTCCGCCCAAACGGCAGCACCATCTGAAACCTGTCCAGTCTGACCTTCTTACTTCGGAAATGCAAGGCTTTCTCAGAAACAGGGCAGTAGAAGTAGTTCCCTGGGCAGACAGTAGCACAGGTTTCTACTTCCATTACTTTCTGGTTCCAAAGAAAATAAGCAGCACACACCCCATTTTCAATCTCAGAAAGCTGAACAAATTCTTGTTCCGGGAGAGGTTCAAGATGGTCTTCTTAGGGATGCTTCTACCACTTCTCTGACAGCACGACTGGTTGGCATTCCTGGACATGCAGGATGCCTACAAGCACATTCTAGTACACCCAAATCACCACAAGTACCTTCACTTTGTGGCCTTGGGTCAGCATTACCAATTCAGAGTCCTGCCCTTTGGGCTGTCCTCAGTGCCTCGAGTCTTTACCAAATGTTTTGCAGTTCTCACTGCACACCTTTGAAAGCTCAGCATTCAAGTCTTTCCCTACCTAGACAACTGGCTTTTGGCATGTCCGTCCAGGCAGGAGACACACAGAGCAATATCCACGGCATCTCAGTTCCTCACCTCCATGGGGGTCTTGCTGAACCTGGAAAAGTCGTAGCTTCATCCCTCCCAGCAGCTGCTCTTCATAGGAGCTCTTTTGGACACTACCAAGGCAATGGCTTTTCTCTCGGTGGACAGGAGGCACAATAGTCTCCGTATGGCTTGCTTCATCAGAGAGAAAAACCTAGTAAGAGCACATTCAGTGCAATGAATGTTAGGTGTCATGGCCTCTTCCATTTTCACAGTGCCCCTAGATAGATTGCACATGAGGACCACTCAGTGGTTGCTCAGCATGCAGTGGTCCCCTGCAGCTCACCTACAGTCTTACCCCATCAAAGTGACAGAGCCTCTGCAAAGATCACTTGCATGGTGGATACAAGAGGACAACCTTCTACAACATCTGTCCTTTGCCCCACAGGAATCTCAAATCACCATCACCACAGATGCATCTCTGCTCAGCTGGGGTGCTCATTGTTGGGACCTTCACACTCAAGGAGTGTGGACCCTGGAGGAGTCTCATCTTCACATCAGTGTTCTGAAGATGAGAGCGGTCCAATACGCACTCAGAGTATTAGAAAAAGTTGTCAATCGCAAAATGCTGTAATCCATCTTCGAACGGACAACAGAGCGGTGAAGTATTACATCAACATGCAAGGTGGTGCACACTCCTACTCTCTATGCAGGGAAGCTGTGGTGGTATGGGAGTGGTGTCTCAACCAGGGGTGTTCAAATCAAAAGTTTTAGGACTTGCCCAGCCACAATTGTAGCTGAATTTTCACTTGCCCCTATCCATTACAATGAGATTAGCTCTGTTTTTGTACTTGCCCTTCAAGGAAATTTACTTTCCCCGGACAGGGGGCAATGCGATTTGTACTCCCCTGGTCTCAACCACAGTGTCCTGATTCAGGCAGTATACCTGCCAGGGATCAGAACGATCTTGCTGAACATCTCAGCAGGACAGAAGCAAATTCTCACGAGTGGTTGCTTGCACCAGACACTGTGGAATTGCTCTTCGAAGAGTGGGGCAGTTCAGAAGTGGACCTGTTTGTGTCCCCATTCAACGCAAAACTGCCTCTATTCTACTCCAGAAATCCAGAACCTGGCGTTTTCTGTCAGGATGCATTCAGACCCTGGTGGACAAGATGTTTTCTGCATGTATTTCCTCCTCTTCCATTAATTCAGAGGGTGCTGCTCCTTTTTTTTTTTTGTATATTTTCTTTGCCTTACCTCCTCAGCAGGGGTGATCATATGGTTCCCCTTTCCAGTCGACTCCAGCGTCACTGCACCAGGTGCCGTGTCCAAGCTCACCCCTCACCTATTCTAGCCACGCCGACACCCTCATGTGGAAGACCCGAGAGTCAGGCTCAGAGGAGGCACCCTAGGAGCATCCGGTGCAGTGCAGCAGGGGTAGACCATCCACCAGCTGGAGGTTTGAGGCTATTTTCATCATGTTCTGGTTCCCCTTCACGAGCGGGCATGCAGTGACATCAGTGATGCTGCTGTGCGTGCCCGTGACCCGCACGACCCCACAGCTAACTACAGCATGCACCAACCACCAGCCACCGCCAGGAGCCAGCGCAACCGCGGTTGTCCCATTTCTCCTTCCCCAGAGGAGGAGAGCAGTCCCCAGGATGCTCAGTCATCCTCCCCCCTGCCGGATCACTGACGCCCGAGGTTGTTCCCGACCCCAGGTCATTGGCGTGGGGGGAGGTGTGGCATCCAGCGCCTCGACCCTGAGCACCACCAGGCCGGCTTAGAGGGTGCTGCTCTGACTGGAGTTGCATGGTGGCAGAATGATTCTAATTTCACCGTACTGGCCTCGGCAGATCTGGTTTCCGCTGATCTACTAATTGTCAGAGGCTCCTCAAGGCAGCTGCCTCCATGAACAGACCTCCTGATGCAGGGACCCCTGATCTATCCCAAACTTGTGCTCCCTTCATCTCCATGCCTGGCTCCTGAGGAAATAGAAGTGGGCAGGTTTAAAGTTTCCCAGAGAGTTTCGCAGATCCTCTTGGCAGCGCATAAGCCCTCCAACAGGAAGACTTACACCACTAAATGGAAGCATTTTACAGAATGGTGTACTAAGATCTACCTAGATTTATACAGTGTCCTCTGATAAAGTGTTGGAGTACCTGTTAGATCTTTCAGATACAGGACTGCAATGCTCAACTATAAAGGTACACATCTGTGCACTGTCTGCCTATTATAAGCCAATCCAGAACATGTCGCTGGCTCAGTTACCACTATTCAAAAGATTCCTCAAAGATATTCTTCACACAAGGCCTCCGGTTAGGAAACCGCTTGCCACCTGGAATATTACTCTCGTGCTGGACATGCTCACTCGTAAACCCTTTAAGCCTCTAGCCACATGTGATTTGAAGTTTATGACCTGGAAGACCACCTTTCTGGTGGCCATCACTTCTGCTCGCAGGGTCTCTGAAATGCATGCCTTGGTCATAGACCCTCTGTATACCGACTTTCATAAAGACAAGGTGGTCTTCCATACTCACCCAAAGTTCCTACCCAAAGTAGTTTTAGATTTCCACCTCAACCAGCCCTTGGGTTTCCCACTTATTTCTCTAACTTCCAAAATGAAAGGGAATGCACCCTTCTTTCCCTGGTTGTTAAGAAGGCTGTACATTTGTACATTGATAGAACCAGGGATACCTGTCAGGCCAAGCAATTCTTTGTGTCTTTCAGTGTGGCCCTGCTGGGTCAGTCAGTGTCCATCAAATGTACCTCTGCTTGGACAGTGGCATGTCTTCATTACTACTGTAAGGCGCAGGTTAATTTGGAGGGCCATCGATGTGCCCACTCTACCAGAGATGTTGCTGCATCCTTGGCAGAGATCCACTCTGTTCCCATTGAGGACATTTGCAAAGCGGCTACTTGGAGCTCAGTGCACACTTTCGTGAAGCACCACACTCTGGATGTCCATGCCAGACAGCATGCTTCCTTTGGCAGGACAGTCCTTAATGAACGTCTGTCCAGAGTGAGCGCCATCTCCTACCGCCCTACTTGGGGGATTTGGTTTTAGCTTGGTATAACCCAACAGTATGAATAAATGGTGAAGACTTTTAAGTCCAGGAAGATATGAAAATTACATACTCACTGTAATTCTTGATCTTCCTGGACATGTTATCATCGGGGTCGGTGTTAGGCCCAGTGCTGTTTGACATGTTTATTGCAGACATCTCGGAGAGCATCAGCAGCACAATCGGCCTATTTGCAGATGACACCAAAATGGGAGCAGTGGTGGATGACCAGGTTGGGTGGCGGGGGCTACAGGGGATCTGGAAACGCTAGAGGCATGGTATGACAGATGGCAGCTGGGGCTCAATGCAAAACAAATGCAAGGTACTGCACTTCGGAACAAAAAATCTGACGAGAATCTACCATCTTTGGGAGTGCTGATCACAGGCGCAATGAACAATTCCATGCAATGCAGAAAGGCAGCAGCAATGGCCAACAAAATGCTGGGGTGCATTACCTCGAGAAGAAAGGATGTTATTCTACCGTTCTACAGATCATTGGTTAGACCCCCACCTGGAATACTGCGTGCAGTACTGGTGCCTGTACCTACAAAAGGACATTATGCTGTTGGAGGGGGTGCAGTGTAGGGCAACAAAGATGATTCAGGGCCTGGGAAATTTGCCATATGAGGTCACACTAAGAGAGTTATACATGTACACACTGGAGGAGAAGAGGGGCGGGGGGGGGACATGATTGAGGCCTTCAAATATGTGAAGGGGATAATCAAAACTGACACAGAGGGTCTATTCAGGAGGAGGGTGGGGGAGACACTAGGGGCCATGACATGAGATTGGAGGGAGGTGAGGAGGCATTTCTTTATGGAAAGGGTGGTGGCAAAATGGTATGCAGTACCGGCTGAGGTGGTGGCATGTAACACAGTGGAATGCTTCAAGAAGGGGTGGGACAGGGCAAAGTGGAGGGTAGAGGGAGGGAAGGGGGCGTGGGGCTGCTGCTGAATAGGTAGCTAGCTGCAATCTTGAGCAGTCTAGATAGACCAGGATGGCCTTTTGCTGCTGGCAACTTTTGTATGTTCATATGTTAATTTATTCATACGCCCACCCACCATTCCCCTGAGCTCACTCAATCTGTTTCTAGTCTTTACTTCCCTGTTTGGTTTGGGCTGTGAAGACATTGATTAAATTGACCCTTCTTTTATGGGTCAATTGGGCTATCTTATACTCTTGCTAGGTTAGGTGTTCATTAGGCTGTGTTATGCTGCACCTCCTTGGTAAAAAAGGCACTGAGGCAGTTGGAGGGTCGACACTGAGGTAGCCTGCATGGGTGCGAGTTGGTCTCGCGTGTGCATGGTCCTACTTTAGCACCGGCCTCCTGAAGAGTTTTGGCTATCGCAGGGTCCCAGCGCCTCCAGCTTTAAACCCAGCAGTATGAATAAATGGTGAAGATTTGTCCAAGAAGATCAAGAATTAAGGTGAGTATGTCATTTTCATTATCTTCCCCCATTACTTTCTGGTTCCAAAAAAGGATGGGGGCATGCGCCCCATTCTCGATCTCAGAAAGCTGAACAAGTTCTTGTACCACAAGAAGTTCAAGATGGTCTCCTTGGGGACACTTCTACCAGTTCTCAAACAACACAACTGGCTAGCATCCCTGAACGTGCAAGATGCCTACCAGCATATTTCAGTGCACCCAGACTACTACGGGTTCCTTTGCTTTGTGGCTTTGAGTCAGCACTGCCAATTCAGAGTCCTGCCCTTTGGGCTGTCCTTGGTGCCTCGAGTCTTTACAAAGTGCTTTGCAGTCCTTTCAGCGCACCTTCGAAAGCTTGGCATTAAAGTCTTTCCCTACCAGCATCTCAGCTCCTGACTTCCATGGGGGTTCTGCTGAACCTGGAAAATTCACAGCTTCAACCCTCACAGCAGCTTCTCTTCATAGGGGCCCTCTTAGACACCACAGAAGTGAGGGCCTTTCTCCTGAAGTACAGGTGGAAGTGGTGCCTCGACCACAATGCCCTGGTTCAAGCAGTTTACCTGTCAGCATCTGGCGGACTATTTTAGCAGGACGGAAGCGGATCCTCACAAATGGTCGTTTGCACCAGACATCATGCAGTCGCTCTTCGACCAGTGTGATACTCCAGACTTGGACCTTTTTTGCATCCCCACTTGACACAAAACTGCCTCAGTTCTGCTCCAGAAATCCAGAACCTGGCGTTTTCTGTCAGGATTGATTCAGGCTGTGGTGGACAAATCGCTTTCTGTACGCATTTCCTCCATCTTCCATTAGGTCAGAGGGTGCTGCTCAGACTGAAGGCACATGGGGGGTGGTAAGATGATTCTCATTGCACCATACTGGCCTCAACAGATTTGGTTCCCTTGATCAACAAGTTGTCAGTGGCCCCCTCTGAGGCAACTGCTGCTAGGGACAGACCTTCTGACGTAGGGATCCTTGGTCCATCCCAATCTGTGCTTCCTTCATCTCCATGCCTGGCTTCTGAAAAGACAGAAGTCAGCAGGTTTAAGGTTTCTCTGAGATCCTCCTAGCTGCGTTTTTTTTTCCACTAGGAAAACTTATATGGCCAAATGGAAGCGTTTCTCTGAATGATGTGCTAAGATCAACATAGAGCCATTCTGGGGTCCCCCAGACAGGATGTTGGAATACTTACTAGATCTTTCAGACACAGTATTACAATACTCGTCTGTAAACGTACATCTCTGTGCACTCTCTGCCTATCATGAGCCAGTCCAGAACATGACTGTTGCTCAACCACCTGTGTTCAAAAGATTCCCCTTACAAGGCCCCAGGTCAAGAAGCCGGTTACCCCTAGGATATTAACCTCGTACTAGACATGCTCACTTGTAAACCCATTGAGCCTCTAGCTACGTGTGATCTCAAGTTTCTGACCTGGAAAACTGCCTTTCTAGTGGCCATCACTTCTGCTCGTAGGGTCTCTGAGAATACATGCTTTGGTCACAGACCCTCCATATACCATCTTTCACAAAGCCAAGGTGATTCTCCGTACCCACCCTAAGTTCCTACCCAAAGTGGTTTCAGAGTTCCACCACAACTAGTCTATAATTCTGCCAACTTATTTTCCTAACTTCTGGAATGAAGGGGAGCGCACCCTTCATTCCCTGGATGTTGAAAGAGCCCTCCAGTTCTACATCAATAAAACCAAGGACATCCGGCAAAAGAGGTGGCGGTGAAGGTCAGGGAGAAAAAGATAGCATTCAGGAAGTATAAGGAAACGCAGAAGGAGCAGGACAGAGAGCTGTACCAGTTAAGGCAGAAGGAAGCAGGGAGGGAAGTCAGAATAGCAAAGGCCCAAACTGAGGAAAAGATAGCCAACTCGGTTAAGAAGGGGGATAAAACCTTTTATAGGTACATCAGGGAGCGTAGAAAGACAAAGGGAGGGATAGTGAGACTGAATAGAATGGACGGTGGATGGGCATAGAGGGACAGTGAAAAAAACAGGGATACTGAACGAATATTTCTACTCAGTATTCACAAAAGAGGAGGAGGGGGAGGTGCCTAATCCAATTAACAGAAGCACTCTGGGTAGGGAGGTCATTCCCAGTCCTTTCACAGAAGAAAGGGTTCTGAAATAACTCCTAAAATTGAAGGTGGACAAAGCAATGAGGCCTGATGGAATTCACCCCAGAATTCTAAAAGAATTAAGGGGAGAGCTAGTGAAATCACCGACTACCCTTTTTAACAAATTATGGGAGGATGGTGTGGTACCTGAGGACTGGAGGAAGGCGGATGTGATTCCCCTTCACAAAAGTGGGAGCAGGACAGAGGCAGGAAACTACAGACCTGTCAGTTTGACCTCTTTGGTAGGAAAAGTGATGGAATCACTTTTGAAGGAAAGAATTGTTGAGTACCTAGAGGTCAGTGGGGCACAGGACCCTGGGCAGCATGGGTTCACAGCGGGAAGTTCATGTCAGACGAATCTAATTGATTTCTTTGACTGGGTGACGAAAATAGTAGACCAGGGAGGGGCTGTGGACATAGCCTACGTAGACTTTAGCAAGGCATTTGACACAGTCCCACACAAAAGATTAATAGTCAAATTAACCAGCTTGGGAGTGGGTCCCAGGGTGGTAGCCTGGGTAAAACATTGGCTGGACAACAGGACACAGAAGGTAATTGTAAATGGAGTCCACTTTTAAGAAATAGGGGTTACTAGTGGGGTGCCATAAGGTTCAGTACTGGGTCCAGTCCTTTTTAATGTCTTTATAAGTGACATTGCAGAGGGACTGGAAGGAAAAGTGTGCCTCCTTGAAGATGACACAAAGATCTGCAACAGGATTGATACACAAGGAGGTGTGGAAAGGATGAGAAGGGACTTGACAAGGTTGGAGGAATGGTTAGAATTATGGCAGCTTGGATTCAATGCAAAGAAGTGCAAAATAGCATCGTGGAAACAAAAGCCCAGGGAAGATTACACAATGGGAGGCAGTAACAACAACAAAATGGAAGGAACCTGGGGTAATCATATCAGATGACCTAAGCAATGTGAGAAGTTAGTAGGAAGGGCTGAGGGGATACTGGGATGTATAGGGAGAGGCATCACCAGCAGAAAACAGGAAGTTGTTATCCCTCTGTACAGATAGTTGGTCAGACCCCATCTGGAGTACTGCGTCCAGTTCTGGAGACCCTGTCTCCGCAGGGACATCTACAGGATAGAGGCAGTCCAGAGGGCGGCAACTAAAATGGTGCAGGGTCTGCAAGAGAAGCCATAAGAGGAGAGACTAAAGGAGCTTAATGTGCATACCTTGGGGGGGGGGGGGGACATGATAGAAACTTTTAAGTACCTCAGTGGAATCAACAAAGTCCAAGAGGGTAGCATCTTTCAGAAAGAGATGTGCAAGAACAAGGGGACATAATTTGAAGATAGAGAGGGGGGGCCGGTTCAGGGGCAATATGAGGAAGTATTTTTTCACAGAGAGGGTGGTGGATGCATGGAACAGCGTTCCTGAGGAGGCTATTGGGTCTAAACCTGTGGGAGAATTCAAGAATGCATGGGACAGACATAAGGCAATTTTTGTGGGGGGTAAGAAGAAATAGGCTGTTGGTTAACTAGAATCTGCAGCTTATCCTGTAGGTAGTGAAATGGGCAGACTAGGTGGGCCAAGCGGTCCTTATCTGCCGTCAAAGTCTACGTTCCTATGAGTACATTTTAATAAAATATACTTACTTATACAAGAAAGAAGTCTTCAGCCGTCCATTGATGGAGTCAACCATGAGTGGGGCAGGTGACGGTAGGGAAACTGCATTAAAGCTGTTCATCCAGCTGGGCTGGGTCTGGTCTGCCGCCCTCTCCGGGTGGGGGTCTGACAACAGACGGTCCAGTGTTTGGGGGATGGGCGGTCCCCACAAAAGCATGAAAAGAAACTGTCCCATTCACAGCACCGTTCGTCCTCGAGTTCTTCCTCGGCGCAGCGGTCGAAGAAGAAATGGCATCATTCGAGGTCACCCTCTGGTACGTCTGTGCTTAGACGGTTGGTTGTCAGGGTCAGAGGCCAGTGTCTGTGTCTTTTGGAGTCACTGGTTTCTGTCTCTGGTGGTCGGCTTCTTAAACACCAGAGCCCCTTGCCGCCTGTTGGAGAGGCTTCAGGTGAGCAGTTTTACCATTCGGCCTCTCTTATGGAGCAGTGAGCTCAGAGGTTGTCCCGGCTGCCTGAGCCAGCCTGTCCGTTTCGGATCGGCAGGCGGAGTGGTTAGGACTTCCTAGTCATGCGGCGCCTCCTTAGGTGCCATCGAATCCATGCTCTGGTGTCTATCTCCCTCACATGGCTACCGTGCAGGGGTCCACACCAATCCCTCTATCTCCTGCTGTTTTTCATTCTTTTCCTTCAAATTGTAGTTCGCAGACTTCTGCGGTGGTGCCGCAGCTTGCGGTGCTGGGGTCTTTTGTGACGCCGTGTGTAGTGTAGGCGCCATGCATGGTGCTGCATCCCCTTTCGGCGCCGCCTGAGTGCCGGGGTGGTGTCGGCCCATGCGTGGTGGCGCACCCTGCCGCGCCACTTTCTGTGTCAGTGCCGCTCTCTTTGGCAGCGCCGGGGGCTTCGGCGGCACCATATGGTTTCCAGAGGTTCTCGACTCTGATTGTACTGCTTCCTCTTCTTCCTCCTGGTTTTCATTCCTTTCCTGTCTATACAGTCCCCGGACTGTCAGGAGATGATATTGAGCCTGATTCTGATCTTCAGCTAGGTGATGATTTTGATGCCAGCTCTGCCCTGGGGGCTGGAATCAATCCTCCTGCAGAGCCTGTGGTTGAATACCTTTCCTTTAAGTCTCTGCTCAAGAATTTAAATCCTACACTTTCTCTTCAGACCACGGAAATCGATCCTGGGAAGCCTCTACGCCTCCAGTATCTGCATGTTCTGGAAATCCCTATGGATTTATCCCTTCCGGTGCAGCCATCTTTCGAGAGACTTTCTCAGATGGTGTGGAACAGTCCGGCTCTTATTCCCTTTGTGGCTAAGTCCATAGATAGGAAATATGCCCCTCCCAAGGATTGTCCCATCTTAGCCTCACAAGCCTTTGTGGTCCTGGCAGAGAATGATCAGGCTGTCCTCCCTCAGGAATCCACAGCCCGTCCTACGGGCAGAGGATTGTGCAAGATCGACACCTTGGGTAAGCAAGTCTTTGCTGTCTTAACTCTGGGCATGCGTATTGCTAGCTACCAGGGTTATTTTTCTCAATACGAGTATGTTCTTTGGCATTCGCTCAGAGCAACGGTAGAAGCTCTGCCCGAGTTGGAGGTTAACTCAGTGCTGCTGCAGACCATAACTAGAGGTATTGAGTCCAGTAATCAACAGATTAAAGCTGCAATGGACGCTTTCGATACTGCTTCCAGAGCGGCGGCGGCTGGCATTTGCACCCGTTGCCATTCCTGGCTGCGTACTTGGGCTTTATGAATGATGCCCAACAAAAATTCATGGCCTTACCCCTCGACAGTATGCATCTGTGTGGACCTCAAGTGGAGCAAGCACTGGAGGCTACTCAGAAGACTAGTCTGCCATTAAGACAGCTAGACCCCCACCAGCTCCCTCTTGGGGAGGTGGGAATAGGCATCAGTTTCATAACCATCAGTCCTTTCATGGCAGAGGAGGTTTTAACAGAAACCAAACTCCTCAGCCGCAAAAGAAAATGCAGCAGAAAGCACAGGGCCTGAAAGTGCCCAGTGCTACCCTCTTAGTTTCCGGCCCAGGTCCCACCTCAGCTGTCTGAGGGGGACTCTTCCTCGTCAGTAGGAGGTCGTCTGACTCAGTTCTATGACCAGTGGAAGTCTATAACATCAGACAAATGGGTTCTCCGCAGGGTTCGACAAATCCTATAGCCCGACGTCCCGGGCTACCAGATCACAGTCAGGGACAAGCAGATGGCACAGGAGTACTTGTCCGCAGACAAGTAGTGCTTTAGAAACATTTTTTTTGCTGCACTGCCATGTTCCTCCACTAGGGAGCTTGCTGGCACCGGCACCACTCATCCAGCCGTCATGTGATCAACAGGGAGCTCAGCCTGTCAGCCACATGATCTTCAGTGCCCCAGGAGCAAGCGCTGTGTGTCGGGAGCGAGCCGCAGCTACGAGGGGGGGACCGAGGAGGAGCCACTCATCAGACTGGCAGGTGTGCCATCCATTCAGGCATTGACAGATCTGGGTTGCTGTGGTAAGAACACCATTGCATTGGTCAGTGACTTGGCACTGGTATCGGAGTCGCGCCCCACTCACTCACGCGTCGCTCACTCACTTTTCTCAGCTCATTTGGGAGAAACTAAAGGACGTGGCGTGTTGTGCTTAGCTACTGAGTTGAGTTTATTTTTTATTTTTTTTATTTAGTTGTTTAACCAGGTATAGCACACTAAGCTGAAAGCTTTTTTACAGGAGCAACCTGGGAGCACAAGGAGGTTAAGTGACTTGCTCAGGGTCACACAGTATGCAAGTGGAAGCTGTGGGATTCAAACCCAGGTCTGGTCTGCTGGATGTCACCAAATTTGCAGCTCAGAGCCTTAGACCACTGCGCTATACTGCCACCCTTGTTTAATTTCATTTGTTGTGTGGCGAGGAGTTGGACTCATGGACTCCGTTTCCCATTGCTATTGTGCCTGACTGTTGCAAAAAGCAGGATCAGATCGGAGGGAGTTTTAGGGACTGACTGGATGGGAGTTTGTCAGCCAGGGGAAGGGAAGGGCGGAAGGAAAGCAAGACCAACGACCACAAGTCGAGTTGGTGCTGCTGCTTGTGTGTGAGGCGTGGGGCTAAATAAATCAGAAGGGATTTCCTGGCTCTTTCCTTTCTGAGGGTGATGATCTACCACTACTAAGGGTGGTGAGAGAGAGAGAGAGAGACAGACCTGTAATAGCCAGAAGGAGAGAAAAAACTAACTGCTACAGTAAGGGAGAGAAGACTAACATCATATAGGTGAATTTATTACTACCAGAACAGATCTGTAGAAGTGAGAAGAAGGGGGTTGGGCTTTGTGTTGCCAGAGACTAGAGCAGCAACTAACTCTTCTTCTTACAAGGAGGAGACAACAGAGAGTGAACAATTAAAACATCCTAGGAGAAGTCAGACAGAGACCAAACAGAGCAGGGCTTGGACTGTTTGCTTCACTTCCTTGCCCTAAGAAAAGGGGAAAAAACTGTGTTTGCACTTAGTTTGCAGTACAGCTGAGCTTAGAGGTGCAGCATACTGTTAGCTGATTCCAACAACTAAAACTACACCGTCAAGTCTGTCATTAAAGGAACCTAGGCTCTAACAAGAGAGGTTTGGTTGGACAGGAATTTAGCACCAGAAGAAGTGGTGATAAAACTTAGTTGGCCAAAAACAGGCTGGCATAGATAGACTGAGTCTGCTAGTGAAGTAGACATTAAAAATATCCAGAAAGGGCACTGATTGAACTACCTGAACCAAATGAGAGACCATCCCTTCCCATTTAAAACTTAAGGAGAAAGAGAAGAGAGCAAGTGTTTTTGCACAGAGAGCCAAGGGGACTGGGTTGTGCTTTGTGTGTGGTGTTTGTGTTGCATCCCGATTCCACCAGCCAGCCAGAACAGAAAGTAAAGGGCAAGGGCACTAGGTAGGGACTCGGGAGGGCAGTAAAGTCTGTCTAAAGGAGGAAGGGTTTGCTTGCTGGGCTCTGTGTTGTTGCCCTGAGAAAAGTAAAGGGAAAGTGAAGTGAACGAAAAAAACAGAACTAACTGACTGAGAGGACGGAGGACGGAGGAGGGAGGACATAAAAATAATAGTGTTGTCTGTGCTTTGTGTTGGACGAGCGCAAGGACAGTCACTGGGACTGGGACGGACATTGTGTGTGTTGTGTATGTGGTTGCTTGGCACAGGAGAAAGTGTGTGCAGCAGTGTGAGAAAAACGTAAAAAAATATAAACAAAAAAGTAAGCATCAAAGCAAGCAACAGCAATAACATCATTCCATTCCTCCCCTTAGTATTGCTGTTGCTATTTCTTCCCATTCTTGACGTCCACTGCCTGATTGCCTTGATTCTGTAGTTTATGCATCCTTAACCTGTAAAGGTTAAGAAATATATAGTATAAGTGCCTGTCTGTTGCTGGCTGCCAGCTTCACCTTCCCCCCCGTCCCCATTCTAATCTAACAAACACGAGTGGAAAAAAACACACGCACCACACACAGTGACTTTAACAGAATAAGTTTTATTAGCATCACAAAACAAAGTAAGCACTGTGTAAGCAGAGAGCCAGACATTGAGGCATTCAAAATGCAGAAGACTAAGAGTACTAAGCATAGGAAACAGCGAAGTCTATTATCCCCCTGGTCAGCAGCAGCAACAGCATCCTCAAGTTCTTCTAATATAAATACACCAACTACTACCTTCGCAGATGAAAGTAATGAGGAGTCTGCATCTGTGGCACTAGATAGAACAGGTGATCAGGCATTTGATTTAAGTAGTGAGCTGCCTAGTGAGGCCTTAGCTGAAGCCCCTGTGTCACTTCCAAAGAAACACAGTTTGTACCTGTTGATGATGACTTCAAGAGAGCGAGTAAAGACAAGAAATATGACCAAGAAAAAAGGGCCAGGCTGTTTCAGCCTCATTGGCTGACAACTTATAAATAGTTGAGATACAATGAAAAAAGGGGATTGATGTATTGCAAAGTGTGCGAAAAGTATCCCACTATTGCAACACCAGCCTTTTCAAAAAAAACAAATGTGTTTGCCACAGGCTCTAACAATTTTAGAATTGAGTCAGTACGTGCACACGAAAAGTCCAGTCCACATGTGCTATGCCTGACCCAACATATTCTGGAAAGTGGCCAGCGTGCAGTTCATTGTGATATCAGTGAGTCACCACTCTATCAAGCCTTTGCACAGTTGGAAGAGGCCACAAAGGTGAAGATGAGATGCCTGTTTAACACAGCGTACTCCATTGCAAAAAAATCTGCGCCCTTTTTCCGACATGGATTGGGTATGTGAATTGCAAGAGAAAAATGGAATTAAGTGTGGTACAAATTACACCAATGATAAGCGAGCCAGGGACTTTTGCAGAGCTATATCTGCTGTTCTATGCAACACACAGATGCAGACTATTAAAAATGCAAAATATGTTACAGTTCTTGCTGACGGCAGCACTGATGCGGCTATAATTGAATGGGAAAATATCTTCCTCCGTTTTTTAAATCCTAACACAAAAGATATATATACATATCTGATCCAGGCCGTACCTTTGGAATCCTCAAATGTTGAAGGTGTCTTTAATGCAATAAGTACTGCATTAGATTCTTTACATCTTCCTATCACTGACCTATCGAATGTGAGCAGTCCGGGGCCACTTCTGATTCTGCCAATTTTGATGGGGCAAAGTGTAATGCTGGGTGAAAGGGGGTGGAACCATCGCAAAGTTACGGGAGCACTGTCCTCACATTATTGCCATGCACTATGTTGCCCATAAGCTAGAGCTGGCAGTTCTTGATATGATGAAAACAAACCCTTTCATATCAAACCTTGAAAATACTCTAAAGGGCATCTTTAAATTCTACCACTATAGTCCCCAAAAAATGAGGGAGCTTCAAGAAATTGCACAAGTGATAGATAGTGATCTGGCACACTTTAGTGCAATTAAACAGGTGAGATGGCTTGCTAGCAGATCTCGTTCAGTACATACAGTTCAGGTGAACCTACCTATGGTTGCTCAGCACTTGGAACAAACTGCAGCTGGTGCTGATGGTTCAAAAGCAAAGGTGCTGTTAAGAGAGATACAGTCTGTGCACTTTGTCAAATCTCTTTATGTCCTGCAAGATTTTTGCCCATTCTTAAAAATCTGTCACTGCAGTTTCAAAGAGATGACTTAATAATTCTTAGTATTACATCTCGCCGAGACCTGCCTCCTCCGGCTGATGGAACTGAAATCAAAGCCAGGGAAATACATGACAGCTTTCCTAGCTAATTACAAACCTCAGGACAGATGCACGGACTTTGTAATTCCAAAGAAGGGAGTTGAGAAGACTGTTCCCTTCACATTTAGAGGCAACTGCCCTGAAATAAATTTCAGGACATATACACAACTGCATACTTTAGTTGATGCAGCAATATCTTACATCGATGTAAGATTTCAAAATTTCTCGGAGGTGTCTCTGAAATGGTTCAGCTGCCTGGATTTCAAGCAATTTGATCTACCAAGAGAACAACTTGCGGAGTTTGGGACCAATGAAGTGGCTAATTTAGCAGCATACTTTAATTTTTTTACAGAAGAGCAGCAGGAAACTATTAGATCAGAATATGCTGCATTTAAGGCTTGCTGGAATCTGCAGTGACAAACCCTATCTGCAGGTGTATACAAGATTGCTGAAGAAAATCCCCGAGTGCTCATATGCTAGAGTTAGTGGAAATATTACTGACAATGAGCGTGTCAACTGCAAAGTGCGAACGAGTGTTCTCCATTCAAAACCTGATAAAGATAAAAATAAGGACACGTCTGGCAGATGACACACTACAGTCAGTTCTTCAAATAGCAGTAGAGGGTCCCGAACTATGTGACTTCAATCCAGATCCAGCAATAAACCACTGGCTGCTGTCTGGTCCAGGCACTCGACATGTTTATGGGCATGCTACTACTGCTGGTTCAACTGAATCTGATGCTTCTGTATCTCATGCTGTTAGCACTGTTGCTGCTGCTCCATCATCCTGTTCTAGCACCACTAGTACACTTGATGTTGGTGACAAATCTGAATCTGAGGAGTTCTGATTATGTTTGCCCTAATTATTTTCTGCTTCATTCTGGCTTATGTGGGACTGGATGGAGTCTCTGGGGCACCATGTGACTTGACTCAGACTTCAAATCACACAATCTGTATTAAGAAACATTTAAAGATATTTACATATTTGTTTTTACTGTTTTCTATAGCCTATATCTATGCAGCATTAATAATAGAATGACACACAGCCATTCACTTTGCTGCTACATAATTTTTTTAATGTTTTCCTTAAAATATGGCAGTCCGACCATCAGACTACCACTTGTGACAGTGGGACTACCATTTTTGGATAGGCCACTTGTCCTGGACTACCACATATATTTGAAATTTGTCGATCCCTGGTCCTCCGAGTGATCCGCGAGGGGTATTCTCTCAACCTGTTGGAAACCCCTCCGGATCATCCTCCCAAGCGACAGCCCAGGCTGTTAGCTGTGCAGTCAGACCTTCTTGCTTCCGAGGTGCAAGGCCTTCTGAACAACAGGGCAGTAGAAGTAGTTCCACTGGACCAGCAAAACACGGGTTCTACTCCCAGTACTTTCTGGTTCCAAAGAAAACTTTCAGCATGCACCCTATTGTTGATCCCAGAAAGTTAAACAAATCCCTCTACAAGGAAAAGTTCAAGATGATATCACTCGGTACTCTGCTACCTTTGATTCATCAACACGATTAGCTAGCCTTCCTGGACATGCAGGATGCCTACCAACACATTCTCATACACCCAAATCATCACAAATACCCAAGGTTCGCAGCGTTGGGTCAACACTATCAGTTCAGAGTCCCGCCCTTTGGGCTGTCCTCGGCACCTCGAGTTTTTACAGAGTGCTGTGCAGTTCTCGCGGCACAGCTAAGGAAAATCAGAATTCAAGTTTTCCCATGTCTGGATGACTGGCTTCTAGCAAGCCCTTCCAGACAAGAGACTCTGGACGCCATTGTCACGGCCTCAGACTTCCTCACGTCCATGGGAGTCCTGCTGATCCTGAAAAAGTCACAGTTGCAGCCTTCCCAGAAGCTCCTCTTCATAGGAACTCTTCTGGACACTTCCAGTGTGAAAACATTCCTTCCTGGAGGACAGGAAGAGTGATATTCTACAGATGGCATGCTTTATCAGAGAACACAGCTCAGTTTGAGCTCTCTCGATGAAGCAGATGCTGGGTCTCATGGCACCCTTGGTGTTAACGGTGCCTTTGGCTCGTCTTCACATGAGAACCACTCAGTGGATGCTGAGTACTCAGTATTTGCCAACCACTCATCCTCAATCCTTTCACATCAAGGTGACAGAACCACTGAAGTGGTCCCTCATGTGGTCTTAGGAGGACAACCTCCTGAAAGGGTATCCCTTTGCCCATCTGGACCCTCATATCTCCATTACCACGGACACATCCCTGATGGGCTAGGGAGCTCACTGCCAGGATCTCCACACATAGGGCACATGGACCCAGGACGAGTCTCAACTCCACATAAACATTCTGGAAATGAGGGCCGTCCTCTATGCAGTCCAAGCTTTGAAGGACATACTCTGTCGCAGGAACATTCTCCTTCAAACCGACAACAAGGCGGTGATTTATTACATCAACAAACAGGGCGGTGCACACTCTTACCCATTATACAGTGAAGATTATAGAGTGTGGGAATGGTGCCTGGAGCACAATGCTCTTGATTCATGCGGTTTACCTGCCAGGAGTACAAAACGAACTGGCAGACCATCTCAGCAGGACGGAGGCAGATCCTCCCGAGTGGTCTCTCGACTTAACCTTCGTTCAGTCACTCTTCAAAGAGTGTGGAACTCCCTACCTGGACCTTTTTGCGTCTCCACTCAATGCAAAACTGCCTCTCTTCTGCTTCAGAAATCCAGGACCTGGCATTTTTTGTCGGGATGCATTCAGGCTGCAGTGGACAAAACGCTTCTTCATTTACGCATTTCCTCCTCTTCCCCTAGTTCAGACTGTACTGCTCAAACTGAGGGGGCAGAATGATTTTTCACTGCCCCATTCTGGTTTCCTCTGATCAACAGGCTATTGGAAACCTCTCCGAAACTGCTTCCCCTTCAGACGAACCCTCTGACCAAGGGCTCTGTAGTTCATCCCAACCTGAGATCTCTTCACCTCCACACATGGCTCCTGAGGAGATAGAGGTAAACAGGTTTAATGTTTCTGATAGAGGTTCTGATATTCTTTTAGCTGCGTGCAAGCCAGCTACCAGAAACGCCTACACAGCTAAGTGGAAGTGTTTCTCTATCTGGTGTGCAAAATCCTCTTGGAATTATTTTTCCTGCCCACTGAATAAAGTCCTGGGGTACCTCTCAGACCTCTCAAACACAGGTCTGCAATACTTTACAGTCAAAGTTCATCTTTGTGCCATTTCCGCATATTATGAGCCAGTACTTTCCATATCTCTGGCTCAGTTATCAGTAGTTAAGAGGTTTCTTAAGGGCATTCTGCATACTAGACCTCCCATTAGACATCCAGTTGCAGCCTGGGACATTAACCTTGTGCTAGACATGCTCACTCGTAAACCTTTCGAGCCTCTAGCTACTTGCGAGTTGAAATTCCTTATTTGGAAGACGGCCTTCCTGGTGGCCATTACTTTCGCTCATAGAGTATCAGAAATACACGCTTTGGTCACAGACCCTCCGCATACTGCATTTCACAAGGACAAAGTGATTCTTAGGACTCATCCTAAGTTCCTCCCTAAGGTCGTTTCAGATTTTTCATCTGAATCAACCTTTAATCCTTCCTACCTACTTTGCTAATTTCCAGAATGAGGGAGAGCATACCCTTCATTCTCTAGATGTGAAAAGAGTTTTGCGTTTCTATCTGGACAGAACGAAAGACATTTGCAAGGCTCAACAACTGTTTGTCTCCTTCAGCACAATGCGGTTGGGTCAGCCTTTTGCCATCAGGTGCATTTCAGCATGGCTCATGGCATGCCATACACTCATCGCACAGGTCAAGCTGGAAGGCAGGTGTCGCTCACTCTGCAGATCATTACCCAGACATGCAATGTGGCCACCTGGGCACCATGCACATTTGTTAAGCACTGCGCCTTGGACGTCCATGCCAGACAGCATCAGTCCTTTGGCGGGACGATTCTCAATGGACTTCTGTCCTAAAAGTGAGCTCCTCTCTCTCCTGCTGCCCGTCTCGGGGGGGGGGGGGAGATTATTTTAGCTCGGTACTCTCCACTTTTTTGGCACCAGCTTCTCCCCCCAACACCACACTGCCTCACCCACCCTTCCCCTCTCTAATGGCACTTTTCAGATATGGGGCCCTCCAGCTCATCCACCTTGCACTTTTGCCAGCCACCTATACCCTCCGACAATAGCCCTTTAGCCTGCCTACGTCTTCCTGACTCCCTCCTACACTATACTAACTATATACTGTTCACCCTGAAACTTGTCTGAAGCTGGCTTATGTTGTCTCTCTCAATTTTTGGCTGTATAATAAATGCTTAGACATCTTTGTGTTTTCAAGACCGTAACCATTGTTGACCTTTGTATGTATGTTACCCTACATCCTTTGACGTGGAACCTTTGTAAATGAGCAGTTCCTGCTCAAAGGTATCTGTAATCCTAGAGTTTAATAAAATAAAAAATAAAAATAAAATAATTAGTGTGACTGAGTGGTGAAGACTTTATGTCCAGGAAGATGTGGAAATTATGTATCTCCCGTAATTCTTGAGCTTCTTGGATGAAGTCACCACCACTCATTCACACGCTCGCCCGCCATCCCCCGAGCTCACTTCTCTGTTTATGGTCTTCACTCCTTCAATCGTTGGGCTGTGAAGACTTGGTTTTTTGACCCTTCTTACTCGGGTCACTTGGACTATCTCATGTCTGATTTTTAGGTTAGTCTACTCTAGATTGGTTACATTGCACCTCCTGAGGAAAAAAGGTACTGAAGTGGTTGGAGGGTCGACGCCGAGATAGTCTATGCCGTGCGAGCCTGGCTCGCAGTGCTGTTTCCTCACAGCTCCATCTTGGCGCCAGCCCTCCTAAAAAAGTGTGGCTCCTGCTGGGTCCTAGCACCTCCGGTGTACTCCCATTAGTGTGAATGAGTGGTGGAGACTTTGTCCAAGAAGATCAAGAATTACGGTAGGTACGTAATTTCCATTTTTCGTTGCACACTGTCTGTATTAGCAATAAAGCTGTTAAAAACTGATTTTTCTGTGCTGAGAGTGCATTTGTTTTGGTGTTGGGAGTGCTTGTGTTTTTGGAATGTGGTTATTTGTTGGGCTGGCTGTATTGTAAGCACCCGCTCACAGGGATTCGCAGCCTCTTCTTAAAATTAACCTCAGTAGAACCAGTGCTGACATGACATTCCCTGTCATGATCAGTGAGGGCTTAATTGCAGAAAGAGATATGAGGTATGGGTCCCTTTGGATTGTAAACCTGTCCACCCATTCTTTAAATTCGTATGTCAGGTGTTTAAAAGGTAAAAGTTTAGTCACCAAGTCTTAGGAGTTAGACAAAGAGTGCAAAACTCCACACTCTTACGAACTGAAGACTGTGGGTGCCACCATAAAAACTGAGGCAAAGGGAGAGCACAGACCATGGCACACACAGGCACAAATAAAGGCTGGACAGCCAAAAGATACTGCTGAAAAATCAATTTATTAGAGCCAAAAAGAGGGAAATGACAACACTAACAAAGCCCCAAGTACATCAGATCTAACCATGACTCTGCATCAAGCAGACCCCCCCCCCAGCTGAAGAAGCGTGGTTAGCCTTGAAGCACTGGGGATTTTGCTGTGGTGCTGTTTTCCTGTTTTTTTTTGTTCCAGTAAGTTGATTTTTCAGCAGTACCTTTTGGCTGTCCAGCCTTTAGGTTTTCCTGTGTGCACCATGGTAATTGTTCTCTGGCCACAGAGACCTTGGGCTGAAGGTGTGAAACCCAGGTATTCTAGATGCAGTTACGTGTCACTTCAAGCATAATTCTAATTACCCTGATGTAGGAGGCCCAGTTGCCATCTGAGCAGTCTTTTATCCCAAAGAGAAGAGACACTACTGTATCCAGTGGTGGCAAACCAATAATGCAGCTTATCTGCCCAGCTATCTGCAACTAAAATGATGTAATATAGGGCATTCCCAGAAGTAGCGTATATATGTCCCCATGGCCTTCTAACATCTTCCATACTGTGGTGACAAGCCAGCATGAAATTTACTTACAGCATGTGGGATCATGGATAAAGCAGTTAAGAAATTTGTGTTGTTTTTTTTTTTATAGACATTACAAATCAGTACCTCCATATGGGTCTGACAAATCAGCCCTAAGGACTCATCTGATTTCTGCATGATGCCATTTAGTAACATCTTGCCTGCTGAAAAGTGGGCACAAATGTTACTCTATGTACAATCTAGGATTTACTACTTGGGTTTTAAGGCAGGAGTAGACCAACAGTCCATCGAGGCTGCCTCTCACTTCTCAGCAGTTTGCTCATTTTAGTTTCTCTGTTTTTGAAGATTTCCTTCTTTGCTGATTCTACCACTGTCTGAGGGAGGCATGCCACATTGGGATTACCCTCTGTAAAGAAAATGTTCCTTCTAAATGTTTAAAATGTAGTCAATAGCAGTTGGTTACTATGACCTCTAGTAACCTTTTTGATTTTCCAAACTGTAACCCCAAGGTTCCCGTAAGTTTTCCGTCTTTCAGAATGTCCTTGAATAGATTTCCTCTACCATTTTTAGTTTCCAGTGACATAAGACCTAGTGATTTTAATCTTTCCCCATGTGACTTTTTCTGCATCCCACATATTCATTTTGTTGCTCTTCTCTGGATCCCTTCTATGGTTTTAAAATCAAATATTACAAAAAACACACTGGTGTAGTTACTCAGTCCTTTAATTCAGTTGTTCTTTAGTACAACTCATGTTGTTCCAGCTTTCATACATAGTAGAATTCAGTTAATTCTTCTTCTTCTCAGGTGTTTATATTCTTTCTGCTCTCTCATGCCATTTTTATATCTTCTTTAAATAATGTTAATGTTTCGAGGCCATCCTGGATCACTTCATCACACCGAAGGGCTGTTTGGGAGAACATATATGTATTACAAATTATAACATTAAGTAATTTTATCATATTTGTTATGATTTATTATCCTGTGACTCCAGTGGAACTGACCTGCTAATTATAAGGTTGATTCTTATGAAACAGACATGTTTCTGAGGTACAAGTGGCCCTGTTTAGGAAAATAAATTTTGTTTAATTATTTTGACAAAATATCAGGTTTCTGTTTTATTATATGTTTTAAATTATAAGAAAGTTTCATAATGTGTACTATAATGTCAGTTCCCTTTTCATATTAAAAACAGTTCTATCCTGTCTTCTGCTTTTTTGGGTTCTGGAAATTGCATCGTTTTTGAGTCTCGTCAGGAGTCTACTTCTATAGCTGTCTATGCTGTAAAACAACCAAGCACTTACATTTAGTGCTTGCTGAGTTTTGAACATTCTCTGATAGCGTTAAATATCTGTGCCAAAAATGAGTTCTGTTGTTTTTGCCAAATACCTTATTCTAGTGTACTTTTTCTTTTTAGGTTCTATATGCTCTTTTTAAATAGTTTAACTAGGGTTTAAAAGCCTTTCCCGTGGTTGACTGCTGCCATTGTTATGAACACTGACCAGCGTTCTTCTTGCTTGACTCTTCAAGTGAGGAGGCAGGCCAAGCCGTGTAAATCACGCATGGTAATGCGCTTGTGGAGCTCAGTCACTATGGAAACCGCAAAGCCTCCTGTTAGGAAGGCAGCACTCCATGGAGCGCTAAAGTGATGCACCCTTCCTCAGGTGTTTTAAACTTGCTCTCCCTGTAGGCTGTTGTGAAACAGTATGTTAAAGTCTTTAAAGTATTTTCAGTATTGTAGATACGGGGGTTTCCCTGGCTGTGACACCAGGAGAGGATTTTTTAATTCATTGTTAATTCTATATTACAGCAGGGAATTTTTATTTTATTGTATTTATTAGTTACCTATTATATTGAAAAACCAGGCAGTGGAGGTTTTTTTTTGGGGGGGGGGATTTATTTTGTAGGTATCCCATTCTTATTGCCGGAAATTAAAGGAATAAAGAAATCAGGGAATGTATTTAACACTGTCTTGAATTCGGACCTAATTTATCTATTTCATTAACAAACTTATGTTTTATACTGTTATGGGAGAGTGTAAATCCCAAATAATATTGACTTACTTAAAAAAAAAATGGTTAAAAGGAAAATTGAGGAATTGTTTTCTTTTGGGGGGGGGGAGGAATTTAGACATTATTACAATCTAGGTAGTGTACATATAAGTAATATTCATATTTACAAGAGCCGTACTATTTCCATACTATAAACATAATGTCTTACAGCTGTTATCAAATGAATTATGCAGTCCATAGTCAATTTTCATTTAGTCCATATATGCTGTTTACTGTGTTTAAGGTGAAATCCACCAAGCTTCTCTGTAGGTTTATGCACTTTTTCAGTTCAAACGAATAATAAAATTGTGATTAGATGTTGCTGTTCTACAAAATGTCTATTGCTTCTTCTGATAACTAAAGTTAAAAAAATACATTCCCAAAAGTAAAAGCATACAAACTTATGATTGACAATAAAGCAACACAAACAATTGAAAAATATAAGAAAACATTACAGGTATGTAGAAATGCAACATAGAAGGGAAGACGTAACCCTGAAGGAATAAGGAAATCAAGTCATGTGTTTAACACTGTCTTGAAGTTGGAACTAAATTGGCTATTTTATTAACAAACTTCTATTTTATATTATAATGCAGGAGTGTAAATCCCAAATGATATTAACTTACTAAAAGATGATTAAAGGAAAGTTGGAGAATTGTTGGAGAGGGGCTTAGACATGTAATTATGCTCTAGGTAATGTACGTACAACTGAGGTAATATTAATATTTACAACATCCGTACTATTTCCATGCTACAAACATCTTTCTAGGATCGTGGATATGTTGTTTATCCACACTCTTTGGCATGTCCCCTTCCACTTTAAATCTTGCTGGAAGTCTTCAAGCTGGCTCCTCCCTCCCACCCGGGTGGTATAACCCTCAGCTTTGCCCAGTGACACCAGATCTTCCTTTCTGCTGGAAGGTTCAGGTTGCCTCCCTCATGCTCACGCATTTTGTAGGCCCTGGCTTCAAAACCTTCTGTTATTCCAAAAATTTGTCTAGTTCGCATTAGTGATCGCGACTATTTACCTTCGATTATGGAAGACAAGTCTTCCCCCGGATTTCGCCGGTGTCCATGCGGCCAGAAGATGTCACGCACCGATCCCCACACCCCATATGCACCTACTGTCTCGGTGTCGACCATGACACCTCAAAGTGCAATCTTTGTCTCGCTTTTCATCCTAACATCCTCGACGACCGTCTTGCACGCCTGAAGTTGGGGTTGGCCGGAGAAATGGAACCCTCCGGTGAAATCTAAGGAGGCTTTCTGGGTGGTTTCCACGGCTGCAGGATCCGCCGAGCAATTGGAGCAAATGCAAGCATTCGAGAAGGAAGCAACTCGGGCTGCAGAAACTACTCTGAGCGTCTTTGTTTGGCTCAACCTGGGCTCCACCTTCTCGGGCTCCTTCCGAGAGTTGTGCTAGTCTCTCCCAACCAAGGGGGAAGAGTCCTGCGGGCATGTACTCCTCTCGGTCCTGTAAGTGGGAAAAGGACCCGGGATCGTCTTCGTCCCAACGGAGACGCTCTTGGGATCAGGAGAGATCTTGGTCCCAGGAACTGGCAGTCTCGGCCTCGGTCGAGATTACTTCTTCAGCCACTGGCTTTTCGACTTTGCCATCTGGCCAGTTAACTGAAGTTTTGATAGACAATGTGGAAATCATCATCGACCCATTGTCGCCAACTCTGGTTGACCATTCTCTCGCTCGAACTCCGATTCTTACTTTCCCCGACGAGGAGACAGCCTGCTGGGAATCCCATCGAGGAAGTGGTCTGCGACCCCGGGAAATCACCGGTCCCGCCGGTGTCTCCTGAGCGACTGAGTTGGCCTGTCCGATCTTGATCGAGGTCCGGGACCCCCTCGACCAAAAGGCTGAGGAAGAGCCACAAATGCTCTAAAAAGAGACGACACCATCAGTTGTCTTCATTCTCCTCAGATGAGGAGAGGCTTCGGTGGGAACTCCGGCACTATGAAGACCTCATGTGGCAGCAGTTGATTTTGACCAGGCACAAGCCGACCCCAGCTTCCATCCCAGCCATTACTTGGCTTTTGCGTCCTAGGCTGAAGCCGACTCCTTCGGAGCTGCTCAAGGTGGTTCCCTCGCCTGTGGAGCCAACGAAACCTCCGGTTTGGCCTAAACCGGTCACTCCACCAATAGTGGTGGAACCACCGCTAAAGCAACCTATGGGAGGGGCTCCTTCTAAAGAAGATAGGCCAGAAACTGGGCTTCCCCGGCGTCTTTCAGACACTGTCACTCCGGACCGGCCCTGGTGGGTCGAGGATGACCTGGGCAGTCGACCATTGTATCCGGATTCCTCGGATTCGGATGTGACTGGCCTGCATTCTCATCCCAGGGATGAAGAATTGGCTGGGGGGATAGAGACGGAGGAAGGTCCTTCATCCTTTCAGGGCATTGTTCATCTCATCTCTGAGTCCACAGGGATGCCTCTGGAGCCAGCCCAGAAAAAGGCGGAGTACCCTCTCACTGACATCCTCAAGAGAGGGGATACCCCGACGGAGGCTTTTCCTGTAGCCGAGGCCATTGTTGGCCCGGCCTTAGAACTCTGGCAGCACCCTGCCTCTTGTCCAGCACCGTCTGCCCACATGGCTCGCAAGTATGTGGTGCCCATGGGGTCTCTTGCGGGGTTCACAGAGCACCCTTCGGCTGAGAGCCTGGTGACCACCTCTGTGTTCAGGCATACTGGTAGTTCTGCCAACACTGACTGACCTCCCGAGAAAGAGTCCAAGCTCTTGGACCATTCAGCAAGGAAGATCTGTGCGGCTTCTTCCTTGGGCATTCTTCAGGCAAGTTTGGCCACCATCATGGCGCACTTCTCCCACGCCCTCTTGGGCTCCTTGGAGGAAGTCCTCCCACAGCTCCCCGTGGACATGCAGACCACGGTCACGCAGGTTCGGGATCAGGGCCGAGCTGTTGCCAAACAGCAGCTTCAGACAGCCCTGGATATTGGGCATTCTTGTGCCAGTTCAATGGCAGCCGCAGTTGCCTCTCATCGCAGGGCTTGACTGAGGCTGTCCTCCTTCCCGGTGGATACTTAGCACAAACTAGCTGATGTACCTTTCCTGGGCACCGACCTTTTCGGACCAGGTGTTGCTGGTCACGTCAGTGCATTGTGTAGTCCATTGCCACCATGGACACTACTTCTGCAAAGGTTTCTTCAGGAAAGAACCAGCAGAAGAAAAAGAAGCCTTTCTGGCACTCTTCCCCTGTGGCACAGCAGCCCTTCTTTCAAGGAGAACAGCAGCAGGCTCAAGCTTGGCACCTCGGGCCCTCCCAGGCCCATGAAGGAGGCTGAGGTTCAGGTCCTGGATCCTCCTCCTCAAAAGCCTGCTCAGTGATGGGACGGGGGCCCATAGGGGCCTACTTTGCCACTTCCTTTCCGCCTGGTCCGCTGTCACTTCGGATGGGTGGGTTCAAACAACATGAAGCCTTGCTGTATTCTGACTATATGCAGTTAGCCCCAGCACTTGAACTGCTCCGGAGAGGAAAGGGTTAACTCTATGCCAAGGCATAGAACGTTGAGCTCGAGCTTGGTTTTCAGACCTCTGTCCCAGGTACTCCTGAGTGTAACCGTCAGATTCTTTACTCCACCTAACTAAGAAGTCGCTCCAGAGATCCTCTCCTTCACTTTGGTTCGGTCACAGTAAAAATCGGTCGGTTTTTCCAAACCGTTTCTTTATTTTCGGTGTTCACATCTCTGTCCCGGTACAGTAAGTGCATTTGTAGGTAGTAGTGTGTTTTTGTGAAGAAATTGTTTTTCTGTTCGGTTTCTTCCCGGGTGGTCCGGTTGGGAAACGAAGTAATCTATCTAAGTTTAAAAAAAAAAAAAATGTTGTGTGTGTGGTTTTAGGTATCTATCGGTTCCTGAAAAAAAACTACGATTTCTGGCTTTTTTTCATCCGACCTGTGACACGGTTGGAACCGATAGGTTTTGGTAGTTGGCTGGCTTGAACGCTGGTAAAGGTAACTTTCTGTTTTATTGAGGCATGTCTGAGAAACCCAAAAAGAAAACCGAGCCCACTGGGTTTCAGCAGTGCACTGAGTGTGGGGAGGCCTTTGCCAAGGCTGACCCCAACCTCATTTGCATTTATTGGCTGGGGTTTGACCACCTCAAGGAAGACTGCCAAATCTGCAAAAAACGTTCCTAAAGCCACTGCTGAAAAACATTTAAGTAGGCTGAAGGAAAGGGAGGCCAAAAAATCCGCAGACCCGGATGGCCAGCCCAGTTCGGTTCCGACCGAA
Source organism: Neoceratodus forsteri (assembly GCA_016271365.2). Lineage (NCBI taxonomy): Eukaryota > Metazoa > Chordata > Ceratodontiformes > Ceratodontidae > Neoceratodus > Neoceratodus forsteri. The sequence goes on along the minus strand of CM028132.1, from coordinate 198,170,693 downwards.
CCTGAGTGGTGCCCACTAACCTGTGCGATACCCCCTCGGGCAAGAGGAGAGTCGATTCTGTGGAATCGGTTCCTGCAAAGAGAAAACGCAAGTCAGTCGGTTCGGATCCTGCTCCCCATGTTCTGACCGCTGACGAGATAGCCAAAGCGACTGCTATTGTGCAGACACTTCGCCCGGTTCTGACCGAACCGACACCGACTCGGGGACGGTCGTTCGGTTGGACGTGCCTGCTTCTGACTATGACCCTGAAGCATTTTATGAGTGCTAATGGGAAGGGGATGTTGAAGATGAAGATTATGAAGGCCTAAATGAACCTATTGAGCCTGACATCACCCCAGACAGGTCTTCCAATGTGTCTCCTCCCAGGCTTTCTGACTCTCCCTCCCACTTCTTGTTTTACACCAAGATGGCTGAAAAAAAAATGTGGGGAGTAGTGCAATGTAATGGCTGTGGGGCAGCAGTCTTCCGGGAGTCTTTCTGGAGGCTGAGATGCTGCCTTATTTGCAGACAACTCTCTGCCCTGGGGGAGGAAGTTGCCCGTCTTCAGGCCACACTGGACAGTAGTAAGGGGACCTTCCCCCAGGCCACACTGGACGGTAGGAAGGGAACCTCCCCCATCCAGGAGCACCAGAGCCACCACCACTACCTCAGAGGTTGCGAGAAAGCACAGCAGTTGGACCACAGTGGGCTCAGGGAGGGTGAGGATGGTGGAACAGAGGCACACCCAGTCAGCTGTTCCACACCACAATCCATACACCATTCTTGGGGAGCAGAGCTCCCCTATGGATGCACCCACGGAGGAGACTAAGGAGGCTGAGGACAACTGTCACAAGGGAGGCCCACAGGAAGGAGGCAGAGGACACCACAAGGAAAGGAAGCAGCTCCTGGTGGGGGACTCAATTATTAGGGAGATAGAACTGGGGGGAGCAGGGAAAACTGAAGTAAGGTGCCTGCCTGGTGCCATGGCTTGGAGAGACAGGAGCGCATCCTCAGGATCACGAGAACAGCTGCAGGGAGTCTGGGCTGGGCGTCATTGTCCACCTAGGGACAAATGACTTGGCTAATCATGAGATTAGAGCAGTGCAGAAGGACTTTGTAGAATTGGGGAGGGGCCTAAGACAAGTAGCACACACAATATCCTTCTCTGAGGTGCTGCCTGTCAATGTCATGAGTGAGGGAGGTACTTTGCACCATGCAGTTTAATGAATGGTTGAAAAAATGGTGTGGAGCACAGGGGTTTGGCTTCATTGGGGACTGGGGTTCCACCTGGAGGGACACCAGCCTATACTGGCAGGATGGTCTGCATCTGTCCAGGAAGGGAACAAGTCTTTTGAGCAATCGATTTAAATGCTTCGTTGGCAAGCTTTTAAACTAGTCAAGGGGGGAGGCACTGATAAGCAGCAGGAAAATCCCAGCCTCTCCCTACAAAACAGGATACTAAATGAGAAAAAGACCGAGGTAGACAGGTCAGTGGGGATGCTGCAAAGAAGGTAAAGCCATCAAAAATGGAGAGCAATGAGTACCAATGCCCGTAGTCTGAGTAACAAGCTTCCTGAATTAGTGGCCTTGATGGAGGAGGAACATCTGGATATCGTGGCAGTCACAGAAACATGGTACACACAAAACCATGACTGGGACATAAACATACCAGGATACACTATCTACAGGAGGGACAGGGAGGGTAAAAGAGGAGGAGGAGTAGCTCTTTACATAAGGAAAGGAATCAAAGCAACAGAACAAAAGGGAAAACAGGGAGGTGAAGAAGCACTGTGGGTAAATTTGGAGACCGGCAATGGCACCACAATCCGCACAGGGGTTGTATACAGACCCCCTTCTCAGGGGGAGGAAATGGACAAGGAAATGATAGAAAGAATACTTAGAATGGCAGAAAAGGGAGCTATTGCTGATGGGTGATCTGAATATGCCAGATGTTAACTGGAGTGCAGTTGCAGCAGCCACTTCAAGAGTGGGGTTATTCTAGATGCCTACAGGGGCAGGCCTTAGACAACTAGTATTGGAGCCCACTCGAGAGGAGCAATCTTAGACCTGGTTCTCTCAAATGGAGATGAAGAGGATCACAGATGTAAGTGGGTAGCCGTCTGGGAACTAGCGACCATCGAACAGTATGGTTCACAATAAACACAGCAATAGAGTCAAGCCATACAAAGGCAAAAGTACTGGACTTTAGGAGGGCTGACTTTGCCAAAATGGGTGAGTGCCTAAGGAATGCACTAGCAAATGGGCAGGAAGGAGGGTGGAAGAACAATGGGAAAATAAAACTGCCATCACAGAGGTAACAAGCCTTTGTGTGAAGCAGATAAACAAAGCAAACAATGTAAGAAACCACTATGGTTCTCAAAGAAGTGGCAGTGAAGGTTCAAAGAAAAAAAGCATTCAGGAAGTACAAGGAATCACAGAAGGAGCAGGACAGAGAACTGTATCAGTTAAGCAAAAGGAAGCTGGGAAGGCAGTCAGAACAGCAAAGGCCCAAACCGAGGAAAAGATAGCCAACTCAGTTAAGAAGGGGATAAAACCTTTTATAGGTACATCAGGGAGCGAAGGCAGACCAAGGGAGGGTTAGTGAGGCTTAATAAAGAGGAGGGAGGGTGGGCAGAGGGTGACTGTGAAAAGGCAGAGATACTAAACAAATATTTTTGCTCAGTATTTACAAAGGAAGTGGGGGAGGTACCTAAAACAAACAGTAGAAACACTCTGGATACAGAAGTTGATACCAGCCATTTACAGAAGAAAGGGTTCTGAAGAACTCTTAAAACTGAAGGTGGACAAAGCAATGGGGCCTGATGGATTCATCCCAGAATTCTAAAGAACTAAGGTTAGAACTAGTGACACCACTGACTACCCTCTTTAACAACTCATGGGAGGATGGGGTGGTACCCGAGGACTGGAGAAGGGCAGATGTGATTCCCTTCACAAAGGGAGCAAGGCAGAAGCAGAAAACTACAGACCTGTTAGTTTAACCTCAGTGGTAGGGAAAATGATGGAATCACTTCTGAAGGAAAGGAATTGTTGAGTATCTAGAGGCCAGAGGGCTCAGGACCCAAAGCAGCATGGATTCACAGCGGAAGGTCATGCCAGACAAATCTGATAGATTTCTTTGACTGGGTGACCAAAGTAGTAGATCAAGGAGGGGCTGTGGACATGGCCTACCTAGATTTTAGCAAGGCATTTGACACAGTCCCACACAAAAGATTAATATACAAGTTAGCCAGCCTGGGAGTGGGTCCCAAGATGACAGCCTGGGCAAAGAATTGGCTGGAGAATAGGACACAGAGAGTAATAGTAAATGGAGTCCACTCTGAAGAAAGGGGGGTTACTAGTGGGGTACCGCAGGGTTCAGTATTAGGACCGGTCCTCTTCAATGTCTTTATAAGCGACATTGCAGAGGGACTGGAAGAAAAGTATGTCTCTTGCAGATGACAAAAGATCTGCAACAGAGTTGATGCACAAGGTGGGTGGAAAGGATGAAGGGACTTTGCAAGGTTAGAGGAATGGTCAAATGTATGGCAGCTTAGATTCAATGCTAAGAAGTGCAAGGTAATGCACTTGGAAACAAAACCAGGGGAAGAGTACACAGTGGGGGGTGAGATACTAACAACAACAAAAATGGAAAGGGACCTGGGGGTAGTCATATCAGATGACCTAAAGGTGGGCAAGCAATGTGAGAGGGCAGCAAGGAGGGCTGGGGGGATACTGGGATGCAGAGGGAGAGGCATCACCAGTAGAAAACAGGAAGTTATTATCCCTCTGTACAGACAGTTGGTGAGACCCCATCTGGAGTACTGCATGCAGTTCTGGAGACCCAATCTCCGCAAAGACATAGACAGGATGGAGGCTGTCCAGGAGGGCAACTAAAATGGTGCAGGGTCTGCACGGAAGGCATGATGAAGAGACTTAAGGAGCTTAATATGTATAGTCTCGAGGAAAGAAAGGAGGAGAGGGGGGACATGATAGAAACTTTCAAGTACCTCAAGGGGATCAACAAAGTCCAAGAGGGTAGCATCTTTCAAAAAGAGGTGTGCAAGAACAAGGAGCAATTTGAAGATAGAAGGGGCGGCTCAGAGGTAATTTGAAGTATTTTTTCACAGAGAGGGTTGTGGATGCATGGGCAGCCTTCCGGAGGAGGTTGTGGAGTCAAAAACAGTGGTGGGATTCAAGCGTGCATGGGACAGTCATAAGGCAATTCTAGGGGTGGGGTAGGAAGAAGTAGGCTGCTGGTTAACTAGGATCTGCAGCTTATCCATTAGGTAGGGAAATGGGCAGACTGGGTGGGCCAAGCGGTCCTTATCTGCCGTCAAAATCTATGTTTCTATGTTTCTTCAGCTCCCAGTGGAAGAAGCTGAACAGGATCAGGAGGAGCCTGTGTTGAGATGATGGATGTCCCAGAGTCCAAAAGGGTGTCTGTCCCTCTGCACAAGTCCCTGGGGAAACAGACCCAAAAATATTACAACTTCCAACATCCATACCTCCTGTTGATAAGAAAATGGACAGGAGGTATGCTCTGTCAGGCCTTGGAACGGAATTCCTTATCAATCATTGCAGCCATGTTGGGGTAGTGCAAGCTGCAGCCTGTGACAAGGCTAATATTCTCCTGGCATCTCACCCCCCAGATAAGCATTCCAGGAAAGTGGATGCCATGGCTAAGAAACAGTACTTGCCATCCTTTTTGGGATTCCGGCAGTCCAACTATAAGGCATATACAGCCAGATACCAGAAGTCTAGGTGGGATACGATTCTGGAGCTGGCTAAAAATGCCCCTTCCCAGCTGGCCAAGGAGCTGGAGCAGGTGGCTGTGGATGGCATCGAAGCTTCTAAGGTCCAGTTTCATGCTGCTGTGGACTCGAATTATGTTCATTCTAGAGTTATGGCTACATCTGTTTCCATGAGGAGATTTGCCTGGCACAGGTGTACCAATTTGTCTCAGGATACGCGCAGACCAAGGCCATGGATTTTCCTGTCACCAGTAACACTCTGTTTGGGGAGCAAACAGAAACTTACATGAAAAAGTTGGATGAATACAGGACCACATATAGGAGTGCTGCAGCCAAAGAAAAGCAGACCATCCCTCAAAGGCAGCAATCTAGGGCTGGCAGGGGCAGGCATTTTCAAAGGCCTTTTTACCAGGCCTCCTCCTCCTCTTTTCAGCAGAGGTGGTTCTTTAGGGGAAGAGGCAGAAGGGATAACAAGGGCTGCATCCTCCTCTCAGTCTAAGCCCCCTGCCAAACAGATACCCTGATGGGTCAGTCAGGGTCGTGTCCCCAATCCCTGCAGGGGCAGACTGGTTCACTTTTTCCAGGCCTGGAAGTCCATCACTTCAGACAAGTGGGTCCTGGAAATAGTGAGCCAGGGTCTTGCTCTCAGCTTCAGCAGGCTCCCAAAGCTGAGAGCAAGGGCTTTTTGTCCTTCTTCTCCAGAGGAGACACAGGCTTTGGAGACAGAGGTCTCATCCCTACTGCTTCTGCGAGCAGTAGGAAAGGTACCTCTCATTCACAGGCGAAAGGGGGATTGTACTCCAGGTACTTCCTTACCCTAAAAAAGACAGGGGAGTGGCGACCCATGCTAGATCTATGATACCTAAACAAACACATATTAAAGCCAAAGTTCAAGAGGGTAACTCTGGGAATAATTCTTCCCTCTCTGAGACCAGGAGACTGGCTAGCCTCCCTGGATCTCAAGGATGCCTATTTCCACATACCCATCAGGCAGTCCCACAGAAAGTACCTCAGGTTCGAACTGCGCTCAGGCCATTATCAGTTCATAGCAATGTCTTTTGGCCTAACATCTGCTCCCAGGGTATTCACCCAAGTGTCTAGCAGTAGTGGTGGCCTTCCTCAGGAAACAAGGCATCTTACTGTTCCCCTTATCTGGACGACTGGCTCATAGTAGGCTAGTTCCCAGACCAAGTCAGGTCAGCTCTAGGGGTCACTCAAAACCTTTTCGACTCCCTAGGATTCATCCTAAATCTGGAAAAGTCTGTTCTGCAACCAACTCAGCTTCTCGTGTTTATAGGAGTGGAGCTGGACTCTGTTCAGGCCAAGGCCTTTCATCCTCTCTCAAGGGTCCAGTCCCTCATCACTCTGGCTTCCTCTTTTTGTCCACCTGTGTCTTGACCAGCCAAACACTTTTTGCAGTTACTAGGCCTCATGGCAGCCTGCACTGCAGTAGTGCAAGGGGCAAGGTTTCAGATGAGAGATATTCAGTTTCATCTGAGAGCCTTTTGGTCCCAGAGAAAAGATCCTCTCTCCAAGTTGGTTCCAGTATCTCTAACTCTGGTTCAGGCCCTACAGTGGTGGCTGGAAGAGGATAATTTGAGGCAAGGGGGTCCCCTTCCTCAGTCAGGTTCCCACAGTGATTCTCGCCACAGATGCTTCCCTGCTGGGATGGGGAGCCCATCTGGATCATCATACTGCTCAGGGAACTTGGTCTCTCCAGGAGTCCCTTCTACACATAAACCTTTTCGAACTCAGGGCTGTCTTTCTAGCACTCCAGACATTCTCGAACATAATTCAGGGGAAAGTGGTGCAGATCATTACAGACAACACCACAACCATGTGGTACATCAGCAAGCAGGAGGGCACTCGGTCCTTGGCCTTGTGCACCGAGGCCATGAAAATATGGTCTCTAGCTTACTCCTTGCAGGTTTCTTTGATTGCTGTGTATCTTCCAGGGAAGTACAATGTGCTTGCGGATGCTCTCAGCAGGATTTCCCAAGGTCACCAGGAATGGGCCCTGAATCCTCTCCTTTTTCAGATCACTTTCAAGAGATGGGGCACTCCAGAGATAGATCTCTTTGCAACCCCGGACAACCATCAGCTTCCTCTGTTCTGCTGCAGACCCCCTCTCCTGGGTTCTGTCCCTCAGGATGCCCTCCTGTTGGATTGGACCAACAGGTTTCTCTGTGCTTTTCCTCCCTTTCCTCTGATATTCAGAGTTCTGGTCAAGATCAGATCCCAACCTTGCACAGTGGTTCTAATAACCCCGGACTGGGCCAGACAACCTTGGTATCCTCTACTGTTGTCACTATCAGTGACAATACCTCTGTACCTTCCTAGACAGTTCAACCTCCTCACCTCATCTCAAGGAAGGATATTGTACCCCAATCTTCACACACTCAGACTCAAGGCCTGGCTGTTGAAGAGCTAGAATATGCAGGCCTGCATCTATGTCAGTCGGCTCTGGATATCCTTAAGGCTAGTAGAAAGCCTTTCAGTAGAAAAACCTATTGTTCTAAATGGAAGAGGTTTAGGTTCTGGTGCTCCCAGAAGCACATTCAGCTGGACTCAACTGACATTGCCATTGCTTTAGATTATTTGGTACATCTTAATAGCTTAGGCCTTCGGACTACCACTCTTAAGGTGCATTTGGCAGCTATTTCTGCTTTTATTTCGGCTGATAAAGTCTGTTCTCTAGCCTCCCCATCCAGTTTTCAAGAAATTTTTTCAAAGGTCTGACTCATATCAACCCTCCCTTCAGGGATCCCACTCCTCTATGGGACCTGAATATCTGTATTGCACAGCTGATGCAGCCTCCCTTTGAACCACTTTGCTCAGCTGAGCTGAAGTACCTGACTTTTAAAACTGTGTTCCTGGTTGCTATCACCTCTGCCAGGAGAATCATTGAGCTACAGGCCTTATCAGTGGAACCTGATTTCATTTCATTTCACATGGATAAGGTGGTCCTTCACACAAAAAGGAAATTCCTTCCCAAAGTGGTATCGGATTTTCATCTGAACCAATCTATGACACTGCCTGTATTTTTTTACTGATCACTCCTCCTCTGGAGAGAGGAGATTACACAGTCTCGATGTAAAGAGGGTTCTGAGTTATTACATAGAATCCACCAAACCCCATAGAAATGACTGCTCCCAGCTGTTTCTTACTTATGGGGAGGTGGGTAAAGGTAAACCTGCCACTAAGAGAACTATTGCCAGATGGATTGTTTCTTGCATACAGTTCTGCTATTCAAAACTGGGAAGGGAGCCTCCATCAGGCCTGAGGGCTCACTCTACCAGAGGTACAGCTGCTTCGGTTGCAGCTGCCAAGGATATACCATTAGTGGAAATCTGTAAAGCAGCCACCTGGGAGACTGTTCACACATTTACCAAGTATTACTCCCTTGACATCCAGTCAAGAAGTGATGCTAGGTTTGGCACAGCAGTACTACAGAGTCCGTTCCCAAAATAGGTTCTGTAGATCCCTCCTCCTTGGGGGTACTGCTTGGTAATCTGCATATAGTCAGAATACAGCAAGACTTCATGTTGTTTAAAGAAAAAGTTACTCACCATAGTAATGTTGTTTCTTTTAATGGAGCTTTGTTGTATTCTGACCTCCCTCCTTGCCTCCCCTCCTGGAACCTAGTTGGTTTGGGTTGTGGGTGGACAGGTGCAGTGCTGCACCTCAAGGGTGTACCTGTTTGCCTCTTCATTGAATGAGGTATGTTCTTATATTTTATTGTTATACACTTTGTTTACATACTTGGATTCTTTTTGGGGGTCTTGACTTGAGTCTTTGGACCCTAAATTTATGTTTATTGCCTTTTGGCAGAACATTTTTTAGAGAAACAATTTCTGGGTTATAGTGGGATAGTTTAGTGCTCATAAGAATCTGATGGTTACACTCAGGAGTACCTGGGACAGAGGTTTGAAAACCGAGCTCAAGCGCACCATTCTATGCCTTGGCATAGAGTTAACCCTTTCTTTTCTGGAGCAGTTCAAGTGCTGGGGCTAATTTCATATAGTCAGAATACAGCAAGACTCCATTAGAAGAAACAACATTACTATGGTGAGTAATTTTTTCTTCTCGAAGTGGTCGGTCAGGGACTGCCTCTGGAATTCGAGCAGTATCCTCCAAGCCGAGCCCGCGCCCCTTGGGAGGAAAGAGTATCCGCCCAGACTCAGTCGGCTCTCCGAGACGACATCGCTCAGCTTCTCCTCAAGGAGGCAGTAGCTCCAGTGGCGGATCCTCCAGCAGACCAAAGCTTTGTCTCCAGGTACTTCCTGAAACCCAAGCGGACGGGGGGGCTGGCACCCCATTCTAGACCTACACGACCTGAATCAGTATCTCAGGTCACGCACCTTTCAGATGGTCACTCTGTCCTAGATCATACCATCCTTGGAATGAAACGTGGTTCTGTTCACTGGATCTGCAGGACATGTTTTCTCACGTCCCAATCCATCCATCTCATCAGTGGTTCCTTCGCTTCTAACCCCAGTAATGCTCAGAATATTCCTAACTTTATGCAGTAATCCTGGAGGGTTGGACTGCCCAGAGAAATAGAACACATGCAAAAGATAGAACACTTTGCACATGAGCATCTTTCAAACACTACCTCTACTAACTGTCTATGTTCTAAACCTCTTCAGATTTTTCTGTCGGCTTGAAAAGTCTGGTCGCTTGGAGTTTTGTTTGTCCACTTTCTCCTGTGTGAAGAAAACTTCAAAATACTACAATAAGTATATTTTGTTTTCATTTACTGCGTCTACTATATGTTTTGTATTAATTATTTAGTTTACGGTTAAAATTATTTTTTCCCTGTTCCTCTCGGTCCAGTATAACTGTGGGGGAACCGGGTTATTTTCTGTTAAAATCTGGGTTCTCTGATTAAAGGACCGCCTTAATTGTATATTTAAAACTTGTTTTATTTAATTTATTGTAACCGATAATTCTCAGTTACCTGAACCGCTGACCGGTTCCATACCACTACATCAGTTTGGTTTCATCGGTTTTCTGGTTCGGAACCGATAATTTAAAAAAAGCTTCTGTTGTTATTGGGTGGGTTTTCTTTTTCAAACATCATGTCTGAGAAACTCAAAAAGCATGCCCGTGAACCTGCTTTAGAACTGTTCCCAGTGTGGGGAAGTATTTGCTAAAGCAGATAAACACACTTTATGTTTGGGTTTTGACCACCTTAAAGAGGAATGTGAAGTATGTAAAACATTCCCAGATAAAACTCTGGAAAAACGCCTTGAAAGGCTCAAGAAAAAGTCTGCAAAGGGTCCCTCTGGCTCTGACTAACCGATACTCCAAGAATCTGTGGCTGAACCCACATATGCTTCTGTGCCTACCCCTGAGATGGGCGAAAAGGGCACAAAACGAACTAATGAACCGGCTGACTCCCCAGTTCCTTCTAAAAAAAAAAAAAAGTAAAAAGCTAAAGCACACAGAACCCCCCACCTGTCTACCGGGGACTTCTGTGCCTGCTATGCCTATACCAACAGCCCAAGAAATTGCTCAGGCCTTTAAAATAATTCAATCTTTACATGCAATAGTTCCTTCTCAGCAGCCTCCTGCCTCATCTCCAGGGTCCCACGGCTGGCAGCAATGTGCATCCACCCCCTCAAGTTTGAGGGGATCAGATTGATGATGATGATCAATACAGTGATGAGGAGGGACCAATCGAACCAGAAGTGTCCCCTGAACAGGACTTCGGTTCGCCTCCGAGGGTGACTGAGGATTTTCCATCCCATTTTACTTTTATAAGGAGGATAGCAGATGTACTAAACATCTTCACTACCAAACAAATTGAGGAGGATGATGGGGCTGACACCCACAAAGGCTCTTCTCCTACCGGTGTACAAATTCTTTAAGGGATGCCTTGAAGATTCTCCAAACACCGAATTCCACTCCTCCCATAGACACAAATGGACAGAAAATACCAGATGGAGAGGAAGGGAGCTGACTTTTTCTTCTCCCATCCAGACCATCGGGGTAATTCTGCAAGCTGTTTGCGACAAGGCCAGGGTCCCTCTGTCCTCACATCCTCCAGACAAGGACTCCAGAAAAATTGACAGCATGGCCAAAAAAGTGGTACCTGTCAGCCTTTCTGGCTATGCATCAGGCTACCTTCCAGGCATATGCTGCCCAGTACCGTGCTCCTCTCTGGCTCAACTCACTACCCTCCCCCCTCTCCCAGTCCCATAGCATCTCTCTATTCAAATCTGGCCTTAAAACCCAACTAAAGGAGAGTGCTAAGTGTTATTGTGGCTAATCTGCCCTCTCTCCTAACTCCCTAATCCTCCTCTTCTCCTGACTCAGGGTCTTCCTAGACCCTACGTAATGGCACCCAGCAAATCCCTGCCTAGGGACCCCAGGAATGCTACCGAATTACCTCTCATGCTGATTAGGTTCATGCCTAATTTCCTCACCTTTCAAATAAGTTTCTAGCCTGGACTGCTCTATCAGTACAGTAACTTTTAATACTGCCTGTCAATGTTAGTCCTTACTGTACTCTGTGTTACCCTCCACCCCCTGTAACCAACGTGGAGACTCTGAAACACTGCTGTGTCAGTACCGAAACTGTAAATACTGCCTGTTCATGTATGTCTTTTCTGTATTTGTCTACCCTCCACCCCCTGTAACCTGACGTGGAGCCTTTGCAAAAGTCTATATGACTCAAAGGATTGTAATTCCATCTTACTCAATAAATAAATAAAATAAAGTACCAGAAGTTACCCCTGGCCATTGCTATTCGGGAGCATCCAGACATCTCGGGAGTTATGGGGAAGAGGGGTAGAGAAGTCAAGCTCTCACTTTATACGGATGATATGTTGATATATGTAACTAAGCCTAATAAGTCTATGCCTGCTGTTCTGAACCTGATTGACCGGTTCTCACAATTTTCTGGATATAAGCTAAATCTTAATAAATCGGAAGAGCTGAGGGTTGGAGTACAAGAGGAGGGACCGGCTGCACGGAAATCAAAATGGGGCTTCCGGGTAGTTGGGAAGGCTTTCACTTATCTGGGCATCAAAGTAGGAAGGGAATTAGAGGACTTATATGATTTGAACTATACCCCACTCGTGCAAAATATAGTTGCGGACCTAGCTAGATGGAAGAATCTTCCCATAATATGGCTGGGTAGGATAAACCTCATCAAGATGAACCCACTTCCCAGAATACTTTATAGCTTACAAATCCTATAGATAAAGGAGGCTTATTATTTCCGGATTTAAGTAATTATCAGAGGGCAATGCAGTGTCAATATATACAGGACTGGATAGATAGACCTAGGGAAGCGGGTTGGCTAGAGCTGGAGGAGAGGGGAAGTGAGGGAAGAACATCAGCATACTTGTCCCTGGGGGGATTGAAGGCATACCAGAGACTCCCCAACCCGAGCCCTTTGGTTTTAGCAGTGTTGAATAGCTGGAGGGATCTGACTAAACTGAGAGGCCCCAGGCAAGAGGATACGCTACTCCTCCCGTTGAGGGGGAACCCCTTTTTTCTTCCAGGATGGGAGGATGGAGTGTATAAAGAGTGGGAAATAAAGGGAATTCATTGCCTTAAGCAATTATTTACACGTGGGGTACTGGATTCATTCCAGAACATACAGGATAAGACGGGGCTGGGGCACCAGCATCTATTTCGTTACCTCCAAGTAAGGGCATACATTAAATCTGTTGGTAGGCTCAGGGGTTCTATACCTCGGTGGGAGGCGCTCGAGCATTTAGTAATGACTGGGCAAAGAAAACCTAAGGGTATCATTCAGAGAGTGGCTAAAGAAGGTACTACATGGCTTTTGGATAAGACGCAAAATACTAGAATGCTATGGGAGAGAGAGATGGGGATCATAATTTCCATAGATAATTGGAAAACACTTCTTCAGCTACATCAGGGTGTCTTGATGTGTAATAAGTACAAAGAATCCTATTATAAGTTTTGTCATAGGCTATACAGCCCACCCCTGGTGATTCATAAGTATAACTCAGCTATTTCTCCCATATGCAATAATAACCCGGCCTCATATTATCACTATTTTTGGGCCTGTCCAATTTTGCAGATATTTTGGAGAGAGATAGCAGCTGAATTGCGAAGGATCGGAGGCCGGTGGCTTCCCATATCTCCTCTTTTTCTACTTTTTGGGGTGGAGGAAACAGAGGGAGGAGAGTGGACCCCCATACATAAATGGCCTAGGGTGTTAATATACATGGCTAGGCATTGTATTTTGAATACCTGGGTCAAGGCGGTAAAGCCTACTGTGGCACAATGGAAAATCCTGGTAACGCAGGCTATAACTCTGGAACATTTGACATATGCCACTAAGGGGAAAGAGGAATTGTTTTACAGAACTTGGCAACCATATCTCTCATCTCTGACTGTTGCAGAAAGCGTTATACTTAATGAGGGTTGGTTTTGAAATGATTGCATCAGGAGAGGGGTATCCTTGGAAATGAAATATTAGGGGCTTCGACTCTCATCACCTGGGTTAATAATTTAGAAGAATTGTCTTCTTTTGCTTACTGAGTGGAAAGAATCAGTTGTAAAGTGATGAAATGGATCTGGTTGTTAATAGGTTATGTACCTATTTTTATGTTGTGTATGGCTGTATGTATGTATGTATGTCGGATGTATGTCCCTTTTTTCCTTTTTGTGAAAAATCAGAAATAATAAACAAATGAAAAAAAAAAAAAAAAAGTACCAGAAGTCACTGTGGCAGTCAGTCCTGGCTATGTCCCAGAAAGCTCCCTCGCCCTTGTCAGATCCTACCTGAAACTGTCAGATTTGGGTTGGAGGCAGGTAAGTACCAATTCCAAATGACTGCAGACACCAATGACACTTCAGCCAGATGGATGGCGAATACGGTGGCACAGAGGAGGTTTGCATTGCTCAGGTCCACAAACCTTAATCAAGATACCCAGTCTAAGGCCTTGGATTTTCCTCTAGAGAGCAACTCCCCCTTTGGGGAGTCCACTGTGGCATATATGAAGAAGGTGGATGAGAACAAGGCCACTTACAGAAGCAACTCTGCAAAGGAGAGAGCTTCACCATCCACCAGGCCTTATGGAAGGGGAGGCCGGGGCAGGTCTTCTTATACCAGGCCCTTCTTCCAGCCAGTGGCCTTACCCCAGTACCAACAGTATCCACAACAGGGATACTCTAGGGGCAGGGGAAGGGGGAGCTCGAGGCGAGGGTCCCAGGCTCAGCCTCAGCCTCGGCCACAATCAAAACAGACCCCCTGAGCCACAGGTCGCTTCCCTCCTACCTGTGGGAGGCAGATTGTCTCACTTCTTCCATGCCCGGCTGAACATCACCACAGACAAATGGGATCTTCCTAGACATAAATTCTCCACCTCTCATTCACACTAATGGGATCTACGCTGGAGGCGCTAGGACCCAGCAGGAGCAAACTTTTCAAGAGGGGTCGGCGCCAGAGATGGAGCCGCGAGGAAGTGGCACTGCGAGCTGTTACTCATGCAGTAAAGACTACCTCGGCGTCGACCCTCCAACCGCCTCAGTTCCTTTTTTCCCACCGTCAAGTGCACTTCAGTGATCACGTTACTTGCCCGCCAGGAGTCAAACTTCAAACTAGCAGCATAGTTTTCAGTTTATTGTTTTGTAATTTATCTTCGAAAGTACTGAGTAGATTGATTTTATTGATTAATAAAAGAAGTTTTCAGCCCTCCATTGATGGAGTCGACCATGAGTGGGTCAGGTGACGGTAGGGAGACTTCATATGAAAGCTGTTCAGTCAGCTGGGCTGGGTCCTGTCCGACGCCCTCCCTGGAGGGTGGGTCTGACAGCGGACGGTCCGATGCTCAGGGAGATGGGCGGTCCCCCCCCCGAAGCATAAAAGGAAATGGTCCCATTCACGGCACCATTCGGCCTAGAGTTATTTGGCGCACAAGTCGAGAAAAAGAAAGCATCACTCGAGGTCGCCTTCTGGTATGTCTGAGTGTCAATGGTCGATCATTGGGGCTAGGCACCGGTCTCCTCCTCTCTTGCAGTCGCCAGTTTCTGGCTCTGGTGCCCAACTCTTTGACATCGGAGCCCATACCCGCCTGTTGGACGGGCCTCCGATGAGCAGTTTCACCCGTGGGCTGCTCTTATGGAACAGTGGGCTAGGAGATTGGTCCAACTGCCTGGCCTGGTCACACCGGGGACTTCGGGTCACGCGGCGCCTTCTTTGGTGCTGTCGACTCCGTGCTTAGGTGTTTCTCCCCCTCACATGGCTGTGGTACAGGGGCCCACACCGATGCCTCTATCTCCTGTTAATTTTCCTTCAAATCACAGTTTTCGGAACCTTGGAACACTCTCTGGGCGTTACTCGCGCCCGAGGAGCTCTGTCCGGCACCCGGGGCTCTGTCGGAGGATTGCCCATGTGCCGAGGGCTCTGTTGGTGCCATCTGAGGCACCAAGGACTTTGTCGGCACCTTGTGCTGGGCTGTTTCCAATGGTGCTAACTTCCTTGGGTTCGACGCCATGTTCTTCATTGGCGCTGATGCTTGGTGCGGCGCCGTCCAGCCTCCAGGGCTTTTCAACTCTGATTCTTTCCTCTTCTAATTTCCATTCTGATTTTCACTCCTTTCCTGTCCATATAGTCCCCCCTGAACTGTCAGGAGATGATTTTCAGCCTGACCCAGATCTTTGTCTGGGTGATGACGTTGAAGGAGCAGGGATTAATCCTGCTGCAGAGCCTGTGGTCAAAGACCTTTCCTTTAAGTCTCTGCTGAAAAATTTAAAATCCACTCTTCCTCTCCAGACTACAGAAATTGATCCTGGGAGATCCTTATGGGATTTAACTCCTCCAGTACAACCATCTAACCATCTTTTGTGACCCTCTCTCAGATGGTAGGGAACAATCCTGCTCTCATCCCTTCCGTGGTTAAGTCCATAGATAGGAAGTATGCTGCTGCCAAGGATCGACCCATATTGGCCTCACAAGCTTTTGCTGATCCCATTGCAGTCTTAGCAGAAAATGACAAGGCCGTTCTTCCTCAGATATCTATAGTCCGGCCTATCAGTAAAGAATCTTGTAAGATAGACACCTTAGGTAAGAGAGTCTTTGCTGCCTCCACCCTGGGTATGCGTATTGCCAGCTACCAGGGCTATTTTTCTCAATATGAGTATGTCCTTTGGCATTCGCTCAAGCAAATGGTAGAAGCTCTGCCTGAGTCGGAAACTAATTCAGAGCTACTTCACACCATAACGCGGGGCATCGAGTCCAATAACCAACAGGTTAAAACTGAAATGGACGCTTTTGATACTGCCTCTCGAGCAGCAGCAGTGGGCATTTGTACCCGTCGCCACTCCTGGCTATGTACTTAGGGCTTCATGAATGATGCCCAGCAGCAGGTCATGGCCTTACCCTTCAACGGTATGTATCTGTTCGGACTCCGGATGGAACAAGCTTTGGAAGCTACACAGAAGACTAGGTCAGCCATTAAGATAGCTCGACCCACAACCGCCCTCTCTCGGGGGGGGGGGTGCTAATAAACGTCAGTTTCATAACCATCAGTCCTTTTGGGGCAAAGGCAGGGGGGGCTTTAACAAAAGCCACACCCGACAGCCACAAAAGAAAAAGCAGCAGAAGGCACAAGCCCCCAAAGCGCCCAGTGCCACCTTCTGAGTTCTCGGCCCAGGTCCCACCTCAGCTGCCCAAGGGGTACTCTTCCTCGGCAGTGGGAGGCGTCTCACTCAGTTCTATGACCAGTGGAAAACTATAACATCAGACAAATGGGTCCTCCGGATAATCCGCGAGGGGTATTAGCTCAATCTTTCAGAACCCCCCCCCCAGATCATCCCCCCAAATGACAGCCCAGACTGTCGGCAGTACAGTCAGACCTTCTTGCCTCCGAGGTGCAAGGCCTTCTGAACAACAGGGCAGTAGAAGTAGTTCCGCCATACCAATGAAACACAGGTTTCTACTCCCATTACTTTCTAGTTCCGAAGAAAACTGAAGGCATACGCCCCATTCTGGATCTCAGAAAGTTAAACAAATTCCTTCACAAGGAAAAGTTCAAGATGATATCTCTAGGTACCCTTCTACCTTTGATTCATCATCACGATTGGCTAGCCTTCCTGGACATGCAGGATGCCTACCAACACATTCTTATACACCCAAAACACCACAAATACCTGAGGTTTGTGGCGTTGAGTCAACATTATCAGTTCAGAGTCCTGCACTTTGGGCTATCCTCGGCGCTGTGAGCTTTTACAAAGCGTTGTGCAGTTCTCACAGCTCATCTCGGGAAGATCAGAATTCAAGTGTTTCCATAATTTGACGACTGGCTTCTAGCAAGCCCTTCCAGGCATGGAACTCTGGACGCTGTAGCCAAGGCTTCAGACTTCCTCACGTCCATGGGAGTCCTCCTGATTTGCAACAAATCGCAGTTACAGCCCTCCCAGAAACTCCTTTTCATAGGAACTCTTATGGATACCTCCTGTATGAAAGCTTTTCTCCCAGAGGACAGAAGAATCTATATCCTACAGATGGCCCGATACATCAGAGAAAACAGTTTGTTTCTAGCTATCTCGATGCAATGGATGCTGGGTCTCATGGCATCCTCGGTGTTCACTGTACCCCTAGCACATCTCCACATGAGAACCTCTCAGTGGATGCTCAGTACTCAGTGGTCCCCAACCACTCACCCTCAGTCTTTTCCCCATCAAGGTGACAGATCCTCTAAAGAGGTCACTCACCTGGTGGTCGCAGGAGGATAACCTTCTCGAAGGGTACCCCTTTGCTCCTCTGGATCATCAGATCTCCACTACCACCAACGCGTTCCTGATGGGGTGGGGAGCTCACTGCCAGAATCTCCACACTCAAGGTACGTGGACTCAGGATGAGTCCCGGCTTCACATAAACGTTCTGGAAATGAGAGCCGTCCTATATGCAGTCCGGGCCTTGAAGGACATATTCTGTCACAAGAACATTCTTCTTCAAACGGACAACAAAGCAGTGATGTATTACATCAACAAGCAGGGAGGTGCACACTCTTACCCATTATGCAGGGAAGCTATGAGAGTGTGGGAATGGTGCCGGGAGCACAAGGCCCTAATCCACGTGGTTTACCTACCAGGTGTGCAGAACGAACTTCCAGACCATCTCAGTAGAACGGAGACAGAGCCTCACGAGTGGTCTCTCGACTCAACCATCACTCAGTCACTCTTCGAAGAGTGGGGAACTCCAGACCTGGACCTTTTTGCATCACCACTCAACACAAAACTGACTCTCTTCTGCTCCAGAAATCCAGGACCTGGCATTTTCTGTCAGGATGCATACAGGCTGCAGTGGACAAAACACTTTCTATAACGCCTTTCCTCCTCTTCCTCTAATTCAGAGGGTACTTTTCAAATTCAAGTCTCAGGGAGACAGAATGATTCTCATTGTTCCCTTCTGGCCTCGACAGATATAGTTGAAACAACATGAAGTCTTGCTGTATTCTGACAAGTGCAGATAGCCCCAGCCTTTAAACTGCCCCGGAGAACAATGGGTTAACTTTTCTATGCATGGCATAGAATGTTCATCTCGAGCTCGGTTGATGTCTCTGCCTGTTGTAATTCGAACTGCAACCTTCAGATTCTTTACTCCGCCTCACTGAACAGTCGCTCCGGAGATTTCTCCTGCTGCTCGGTTCGAAGTCGGTTGAAGTGTCTGTTTTCGGTCGGTTTTCTACCGAAATTTTGTTTCCGCATAGTTGGTTCAAGTCTCTGTCTGTGGTACCATGAGTACTAGATAGGTTGTGTTCTGTTTTCTGTGTGGAACTTGTAAAAAGTGTGGATCGGTTCGGCTGATCCGATAATTCAGGTAAATTTTGTATTTTACTTTAGTGTGTGGTTATCAGTCCTTATCGGTTCTAAAAAATGGGCTTTAGTACGTTTTTCCAAGACCCGTGACACGGTCAGGAACCGATAGGAAGTCTTGCCTGCGGTTGCCAAAAAAGGTAAGTTTGGTTAGGCTGGCCTTGTCTGAGAAACCAAAAAAACGGGCCCACTGGGTTTCACCACTGCAGTGTGTGTGGGGAGGTCTTTGCTAAGGCCGATCCCCACACCACCTATGTTTATCATCTGGGGTATGACCACCTCGATTCAGACTGCCAAATTTGTAAAAATTTTACCAAATCTACCCTTGAAAAGAGATTAGGTAGACTGAGGGAAAGAGAGGCCAAGAAGTCAGCTGACCCGGATGGCCAGCCCAGTTCAGTTCCGACCAAACCAGGAGGAGTGCCCTCTGACCAGGGTGATACTTCTTCGGGCAAAAGGAGAGCCAATTCCGAGGAATCGGTTCTGATAAAAACAAAAAGACAAATCGACCGGTTTGGATCCAGAATCTCATACTCCGACCGCTGAAGAAATAGCCAAAGCAATTCGTATTGTGGAATCGCTTGGCCCGGTTCCGACTGATCCTGTACCTTTTGGCAGGGGCTCGGTTCAGTCGGTTCCCCCAGTTCAAGATTATACCCTGGAAGAATTTTATGAACCGGAGTTTAAGGAGGAAGGAGAGTTGGAAGATGGTGATGGTGAAAGTCTGGATGTGCCTATTGACCCGGACATCTCCCCAGACAGACCTTCAGGTGTTTCTCCTCCTAGGCTTTCTGAGTTCCCTTCGCACTTCATGTTTTACAGAAAGGTGGCTGATACCCTCCAGCTTCCTATGGAGGAGGCAGTGGAGGATCAGGAGGAGCCTGACTATGTTGAGATGACGGACATCCCAGAGTCCAGGAGACTGTCTATTCCCCTCCACAAATCTTTTTGGGAAACGGACAGAAAAAATACTTAAGTCTCTCAATTCCATATCTCCTGTGGATAGAAGAATGGACAAGAGGTATACTCTTTCAGGCTCAGATACGGAGTTCCTTTATCAGCACTGCAGCCATGCTGGGGTTGTACAGGCTGCTGCCTGTGATAAGGCAAGCGTTCCCTTGGCATCACCCCCCCCAAGACAAGGACTCCAGGAAGATTGATGCCATGGCAAGAAGCAATACATGGCATCCTCTTTTGGGACTCAGGAAGGCGAATTATATGGCCTATGCAGCCAGATACCAGAAGTCCAGGTGGGACACTGTACTGGCACTGGCTAAACAGGCTTCCTCCAGCTTGCCGAGGAGCTGGAGGAGGTGGCTGCAGATGGGATTGAGGCATCAAAAGTTCAGTTTCATGTTGCTGTAGACTCCGATGATGTATCATCAAGAGTCATGGCTACATCTGTGGCTCTTCGGAGAATGGCTTGGCTCAGATGTACTAGCCTCCCACAGGATACCCAGGCTAAGGCCATGGATTTTCCTGTAGTGGGTAATTCTCGGTTTGGGGAGCAGACAGAGAATTACATGAAGAAAATGGACGAATATAGGACCACTTACAGGAGTGCTCAGGCCAAGGAAAGGCAGGCAACTCCTCAAAGGCAGCAGTCCAAGGGCAGGCCTTTTCAAAGGCCTTTTTACCAAGCACAGGCCTCTTCTTGCTTTTCACAGAGGGGGTTCTTCAGAGGGAGAGGCAGAAAGGGGATGAGCAGGCCTGCATCCACTCCTCAGCCTAAAGCCCCTGCCAAGCAGATACCCTGATGGGTCTGCCTGGGTCTATTCTCCTATCCCAGTAGGGGGCAGGCTGGCTTACTTTGTCCAGGACTGGATGTCTGTTACATCAGACAAGTGGGTCCTGGAAGTAGTAAGCCAGGGACTGGTTCTCAGCTTCAAAAAATTTCCCAAGATGAGAGCCAGATCTTTTCCACCTGCAAATCTCTCAGAGACCCTTGCCTTAGAGGAAGAGGTTTCTTCTCTCCTAGCTCTAAGAGCTATAGAGAGAGTACCTACCCTACACTGGGGAAAAGGACTGTACTCCAGGTACTTCCTAACCCCCAGAAAGACAGGAGAGTGGCCTGGACTTAAGATACCTGAACAAACATCTTTTAAAGCCAAAGTTCAAGATGGTAACTCTGGGAATTATCCTTCCCTCTCTAAGGCCAGGGGACTGGCTAGCCTCCCTGGACCTCAAAGATGCCTACTTTCACATTCCCATCAGGTGCTCCCACAGAAAGTACCTCAGGTTCGAGTTGCCCTCAGGCCACTATCAGTTCAGAGCATTGCCCTTTGGCCTAACCTCAGCCCCAAGGGTCTTCACAAAGTGCCTGGAAGTAGTTGTTGCCTTCCTAATGTAAGCCCTACACCCCTGCCTTCTTGCAAACAACAGGTGGTATGCTGTTGAAGCTGAAAGCAGTACCAGGTGGGGACTGGGTTCGGGGAGGACTAGGTTACTCGGCACAAGGGGCCTAGGTTTGGCTACTTTGCACAGGGGCGCCCAAGTAAATCCGAACACAGGAAGCAATAACTGTAATGTCCAACACCAGGAATGGGATTCTAAAGTGTGGCTTTTATTCACATCCAAACTAAACAAACAAAGCATAGACGGACCCCCACGGGGCTACATTCCTGGTAATGCAGATAAGAGATAACAAAACACTTCTTCAGTACTTCAGCCCTCAGGCTCTGAACCCACCAGGCACACAGCCCGGACTTGCACGCTGCTTTGGGTACACAGCCCGACTTGTACACTATTTGGGTTTTTCCTGGCCCGGCTTCCCTGCCGGACACTCAATCCCGGTCCATATGGCAGTGGCCACATATTCTGTTGGTGGCTCCCCAAAGCACCTTAGAGCCTTCGACTCCTTAAGGGAAATTTCCTTTCAATCCCACGTCTGGGTACTTCCCTCAGCGCTGGCCAAGTGCCTGAGGCAAAGTAAAAAGGCCACAGAGCAAATCCAGAAGGTGAACCTGGTTACTGAAGATGAGGTCTCCACCTCAGCTTCCACAATCCATACCGGCCATTTCTCTGGACATTAAACAACTCTTTTTGAAAGCTTGGCAATGTAGATTAAAGGGTAAATGTATAGCACATTTCCTCTACATGTCTTGGCGTTCCCCTTGTGCTGGACTTGAACATACTTTTACTTTGGCTAAGCCTATTCCTCTAGGCCTCCCACTAATTCAGCAGTCCAATCCCACTTTAACAACAATTCAGGTGAAACATGAGCCCTTTGACAAAGCAGAACTCACCCTTTGGTTGCAGGTGCCCTGAGCGAATCTTGACAGTTTCTGGTGCCACAACACATTTCAGAAAATAAAGCAGCTTCTTCCTAGCCGGAACCAGGGGGTTGCCCCTGGAATAACAGACAAACCTTCCACCCCCATCCCCTCAGGGATGGGGCACAGAGACCAGAAACAGCGGTCTCCACCACTTCAAGAACAGCTTACTGTGTTCCTCATTAGGCGGAAACACACATCTTTCCCTAAAAGTAGCTCTATATCAGAGCTTAGGCTCCAAGAGCCTGTGCACAGACTGCTGTGCTCCTCTCTTCAAGACTGCTCACACACCACTGCCTGCTGCTCACTGTTCAGAAACTCCCAACATTCTAACCTAACTCCCATCTGCAGATTCCAGTGTGGCTCATGCAGCTGCGATAGTCCTATGGTGATGTCATCCCTCAGTCTCAGCTGAGACTGAGAACAGAGTGCGACAGTGTGAAATCCATTTAACTGGAGTTTCACAAGCTGCCTTCCCTGCCTACCACTAGGTCTTACTGGGATTCTAGTAACCCTGGGTAACAGGGGGGTTACACTAAGAAGACAAAGATTTCCATTTTCCATATTTGGACGACTGGCTCATAGTGGGCCAGTCCCAGACTAAGTCAAATCACACCTGCAAGTGGCGCGGCAAGTGCTCCTTCTTTAGGATTTCTTCTCAACCTACCAAAGTCAGTTCTCGAACCAGTGCAGCTCCTCACCTTCATGGGGCAGAGCTAGATACGGTAACAAAGAGCCTTCCTTCCCCTGGAAAGGGCAAGAGCTCTCATGGAGCTGGCCTCTTCATTCAGCTTTCAGGTGTCTCGACCAGCAAGGCATTTCCTTCAGCTCTTGGGCCACATGGCAGCTTCTGCAGCAGTGGTCAGAGGCGCAAGATTCCAGATGAGGGACATTCAGTTCCACTTAAGAGCTTTTTGGTCCCAAAAAAAGGATTCCCATACCAAACTAATCCCAGTGACTCGAACTCTGATCCAAGCCCTGCAATGGTGGTAGGATCAGGACAATTTGAGGCAAGGGGTTCCATTTGCCACTCAGTCTCATTCAGTGGTCCTTACCACAGATTCTTCCCTGCTGGGCTGGGGAGCCCATTTGGGGGACCTCACCACCCAGGGACTGTGGTCGCCTCAGAAATCTCTTCTACAGATCAATCTCTTGGAACTCAGGGCAGTGTTTCTGGCACTACAAGCTTTTTCCAAATCAGTACAGAACAAGGTGGTTGAGGTCAGAACAGATGCCACCACCACCATGTGGTACATCAACAAGCAAGGAGGCACTCGGTCTACGGCCTTGTGCACAGAAGCAATGAAGTTGTGGTCCCTGGCTTATTCCCTACAAACCTCTCTGATAGCAGTTCACCTTCCAGGGAAGGACAATGTCCTAGCAGATGCACTGAGCAGAATATCTCGGGGCCATCACGAATGGGCCCTGGATCCTCTGGTGTTGAAGGTGATTTTCTTAAGATGGGCATTCCAGAGATAGATCTTTTTTGCAGCCCCAGACAATCACCAACTTCCTCTCTTTTGTTGCAGACCCCCAGTCTTGGGCTCAGTCCCCCTGGATGCTCTGATTCTCAACTGGGAAGGGAAATTTCTGTATGCTTTTCCCCCCTTCCCTCTCCTGTTCAAAGTGTTAGTCAAGATAAGGTCACAACCTTGCAAAGTGATTCTGATTGCTCCAGACTGGGCCAGGCAGCCATGGTATCCCTTGTTGCTGTCCCTAGCAGTCCAACTTCCCCTGTCTTTTCCCAGGAATTACAGCCTGTTAACATTCTCTCAGGGGAGGATTTGGTACCCCAATCTTCAGTCTCTCAATCTCAAGGCTTGGCTGTTTTAGAGTTAGAGTTTGCAGATATGCATCTTTCCCAAGAGGTTCTGGATATCCTCAAGGCTTCTCGAAAGCCTTCCACCAGAAAGACTTACAACTCCAAATGGAAAAGATTCAGCATTTGGTGTTCTAAGAAGAATATTTCTCCAGACACTGCTGAATTGCCTACGGTTCTGGATTATATGGTCCATCTCAATGGCCTAGGCCTCAGACCAGCTACTGTCAAGGTACACTTGTCAGCTGTTTCAGCTTTCCTGTCAGTAGGCAAGTCTTCCTCACTGTCATCCACCCCTGTATTCTGTAAGTTTTTCAAGGGATTGCTTCACACCAATCCCCCCTTTAGGGATTCTGCTCCTGCTTGGGATCTTAATGTTTGCATTGCTCAGCTTATGCAACCCATTTTGAACCTTTGTCCTCAACAGAGCTTAAGTACTTGGCTTGGAAAACTCTGTTTTTGGTAGCCATTACTTCTGCTAGACGTATCAGTGAATTGCAAGCCCTGTCAGTGGAACCTGATTTCATCTCTTTTCACAGAGATAAAGTGGTCCTTAGAACTAACAGAAAGTTCTTGCCTAAAGTGGTTTCAGATTTCCACCTGAATCAGTCTGTATCTCTCCGTTTTCTTCACTGATCATTCTTCCTCAGGAGAGAGGAGGCTACACAGTTTGGATGTTAAAAGATCCCTTAGCTACTACATAGAGCATACCAAGGGTCACAGGTTTGACTCCCTCTAGTTGTTCCTCACTTATGGAGAAGTTGGGAAGGGCAAACCTGCCACCAAGAGATGTATTGCCAGGTGGATTGTGTCTTGTATACAATTCTGCTGTGAAAAACTGGGTAAAACTCCACCCTCAGGCCTGAGGGCTCATTCCACAAGAGGTACAGCTGCTTCCCTGGCTGCTGCCAGGGATATCCCTCTTTTAGAAATTTGTCAAGCAGCCACCTGGAAAACAGTCCATACTTTTACCAGGCATTACTCTCTGGATATCCAGGCTAGGAGTGATGCTCGGTTTGGCACAGCTGTTCTTCAGAGCCTATTCCTAAGTAGGTTCTGCCCTCCTCCATGGAGGTACTGCTGTATTCTGCTAATGTCTATAATATAGCAAGACTTCATGTTGTTTGAAGAAAAATTACTCACCTTAATAATGTTGTTTCTTCTAATGGAGTCTTGCTGTATTCTATTGTCCCCCTGCCTCCCCTCTCAGAACCTAGTTTTTGGGATGTGGGTGGGCAGGAGCAGTGTTGGCACCCTAAGGGTGTCCTTTTTTCATCCTCTTTTATTTTGGGTGAGTGATTGTGTTTTGGATGTGTTTTGTTTTTTGGGTTTCCTGACTTGAGTCTTCCTTTGAGAACCCAAAACATTATTTTTCTGCCAGTTGGCTAGTAAAAATTTTACAGTTTCCACACAGAACACCTAGTGAGTTTTGCTCGTAAAGATCTGATGGTTGCAGTTCAAATTACAACAGGCACAGACATCAGCTGAGCTCGAGATGAACATTCTATGCCATGCATAGAAAAGTTAACCCATTGTTCTCCGGGGCAGTTTAAAGGCTGGGGCTAACTGCACTTGTCAGAATACAGCAAGACTCCACTAGAAGAAACATAATTACTAAGGTGAGTAATTTTTTCTTCTCGCTGCTCAATAGTCTGTCGGCAACCCTCCCGAAGGCAGTTCCCCTTCAGATGAACCTTCTGACCCAGAGGCCCATGGTCTATCCCAATCTGAAGGCACTTCACCTTCACGCTTGTCTCCTGAGGAGATAGAAGTGAATAGGTTCAATGTTTCCCGTAGGGTTTCAGATATTCTCTTGGCTGCGCATAAACCAGCCACTAGAAAGACCTACACAGCCAAATGGAAGCATTTCTCTCTCTGGTGTGCAAAATCCTCTTCGAACCCTTTTTACTGCCCACCAAATAAAGTCTTGGAGTACCTTTTAGACCTCTCAAATTCAGGTCTGCAGTACTCTACTGTCAAAATTCATCTCTGTGCCATTTCAGCTTATGAGCCGGTACATTCCTTGTCTCTGACTCAGTTACCTGTGGTTAAGAGGTTTATTAACGGTATTGTGCTTACCAGACCTCCTATCAGAAGTCCAGTCGCAGCCTGGGACATTAACCTTGTGCTAGACATACTCACTCGGAAACCTTTTGAGCCTCTAGCTACCTGCGATTGACGTTCCTCACTTGGAAAACGGCCTTCCTGGTGGCCATCTCTTCAGCCCGTGGAGTTTCTGAAACACATGTTCTGGTCACAGACACCCCCGCCCCCATTACACTGTATTTCACAAGGACAAAGTAGTTCTTATGACTCAGTCTAAGTTTCTTCCTAAGGTTGTCTCAGAATTTCATCTAAACCAACCTTTAGTCCTACCTACTTTGCTAACTTTCAGAATGAAGGGGAACATACCCTTCATTCTTTGGATGTTAACAGAGCACAGCGATTCTATCTGGATAGAACAAAAGAATTTTGCAAGGCTCGACAACTGTTTGTTTCCTTCAGTGAGACTCGGCTGGGTCAACCTGTCGCTATTAGGTGCATTTCAGCGTGGCTGGTAGCATGCCTCCATCACTGCTATTCTATGGCACAGGTTAAGCTAGAAGGCAGAGTGTATGCTCACTCTACTAGAGCAGTCGTGGCATCTCTGGCGGAAATCCGCAACGTGCCCATTACAGATATTTGCAATGTGGCTACATGGAGCTCAATGCATACTTTCATTAAGCACTATGCTTTAGATGTCCATGCCAGACGACATCTGGCATTTGGTAGGACTATTCTTAACGGACTTCTGTCCTAAGTATCTGAGCTCTTAGTTTCTCCTGCCACCTGTCTTGGGGGTTTATTAGCTCAGTACTCTCCCATTAGTGTGAATGAGTGGTGGAGACTTTATGTCCAGGAAGATATGGAAATGACGTACCTACCATAATTCTTGATCTTCTTGGACAAAGTCTCCACCACTCATTCACATGCCCACCTGCCATCCCCCGAGGTCACGTCTCTGTTTTTGGTCTTCACTCCCTCAGTAGCTGGGCTGTGAAGACTCTATTGTTGACCCTTCTTACACGGGTCATTCGGACTGTCTTATGTCCGATTTTGTTAGGTTAGACCTCTAGATTAGTTACGCTGCACTTCCTCAGGGGGGAAAAGGTACTGAGGTGGTTGGAGGGTTGACACCGAGGTAGTCTTTACTGCACAAGCCACGGCTCACGGTGCTGTTTCCTCGTGGCTCCATCTCTGTTGCCAACCCTCTTGAAAAGTTTGCTCCTGCTGGGTCCTAGCGCCTCCGGTGTAGATCCCATTCGTGTGAATGAGTGGTGGAAACTTCGACCGCGAAGATCAAGAATTAAGGTAGGTACGTGATTTCCATTTCTGGAGGTAGTGGGTCAGGGTCTGTCTCTGGAACTCAAATCCCGTCCTTCTCAGAAAATCAGAGTATTCAGCTCTCCCTGACCAGCAGAAAAAACACTGCTAGAGTCAGAGGTTCAAAACCTGCTGCAGCTGAAAGCAGTAGAACCAGTCCCAAAGTCCCTGAGGGGAAGGGTTTTTTATTCCAGATACTCCGTAACCACAATGAAAATTGGGGAGTGGTGGCCTATTCTCGATCTCAGAGCTTTAAACAAGCATCTAAAGAAACGAAAATTCAAAATGGTAACGCTAGCTGTGATTTTGCCAAAGCTCCAACAAGGAGACTGGCTGGCATCACTGGACTTAAAGGATACCTGTTTCCACATCCCCATAAGGGATTCTTACCAGAGATATCTCAGATTCAGACTCCCTTCAGGTCACTACCAGTTTTCAATCCTGCCTTTTGGCCTTTCTTCGGCCCCAAGGGTATTTAAAAAGTGTCTAGGTGCTGTAGTAGCACATCTTCGGAGACAAGGTATCACTGTTTTCCCTTACCTGGACGACTGGCTAGAGGTAGGAAAATCCCCACTGAAGGTACAGCAAGATTTAAAAGTCACCCAGGACCTCCTAGAGTCCCTGGGGTTTCTAATCAGTCACATAAAGTCTGCCTTCACCCCTACATAGGTGTTGCAGTTCATAGGAGCAGAAATAAATACCTTACAGGCCAGAGCCTACTTGCCTCTGAAGAGAGTACAAAGCCTTCAGTCAGTGGAAAATTCCTTCAGGTTACACAAACCAAAAACTGCAAGACAGTTTCTCCAGCTACTGGGCCACATGGATGCTGCCATAGGCATGGTGCTGGGTTCCAGGTTCCACATGAGGGACATCCAGTTCCACCTCAGGGCTCACTGGTGTCAGAAAAAAGACCCTTTATCAAAACTCATTCCAGTAACAAGGGCACTGTTACAGGCCCTCTTACGGTGGAAAGAGGAATCCAACTTAAGACAGGGAATCCCCTTTCAAAAGGAGAACCCTTCCGTAATTCTCACAACAGATGCATCCCTATTAGTCTGGGGCGCCCATCTAGGGCAGCACACCACTCGGGGTACCTGGTCAGCTGCAGAGTCCCTTCAGCACATAAACTTACTGGAACGCAAAGCAGTTTTGCTAGCTCTATGAGTTTTCTCTCCCCTAGTACAGGGCAAGGGGGTACAGATCAGAACAGACAATACCACCGCAATGTATTACATAAACAAGCAGGGAAGGCTCCCTTTGTACAGACGCCATACGTATCTGGACTCTAGCTTACTCGCTGGAAATATCCCTGCAGGCAATTCATTTGCCAGGGAAAGACAACATCCTGGCAGATACCTTGAGTCGAATCAACCAGGGCCATCACAAATGGACCCTGGACAGGTGGTACAGGTTATTTTTGAGAAGGTGGGGCACACTGCAGGTAGACTTGTTCGAATCCCAGCAGAACCACCACTTGCCCAAGTATTGTTGCAGACCACCGGATCAGGGCACACTCCCTCTGGATGCCTTGACCCTGGATTGGTCAGGGAGGTTCCTGTATGCTTTTCCTCCTTTCCCTCTGGTTCACAGGGTACTGCTCAAGCTCAGGTCCCATGCAGCATCACTGATCTTGATAGCTCCAGATTGGCCAAGGCAGCCATGGTACTCTCTTCTGCTCTCCATGTCTGTCACAAAACCGATACCCCTCCCTCGGAGGCACAATCTACTGACTTCCAACCAGGGAACTCTGTTGTACCTGAACCTCAAGGCCTGGCTCTTGAGGACGTAGAATATGCAAAATTTAGCTTTTCTCATTCTGTCTTAAGCATTTTAAGAGCTTATAGAAAACCTTCTATTATGAAAACCTATTCTAAATGGAAAAGGTTTTCGCTTTGGTACTAGAGCAGATCACTGATACCAGGCCAGGCTGAAATTTTATTTGTCCTGGATTCTCTTCCCCCCCCCACTTGCATTCCTCTGGTTTGCAACCCAGTTCCCTGAAGGTTCATTTGGCAGCTGTCTCTGCTTACCTCTCTGCCGGGGCAAGGGTAACCTTAGCCTCAGATCCTGTTTTTTAAAAGATTCTTTAAAGGTCTGAATCATCTACATCCCTCTCACAGGGCACCTGTGCCAGCTTGGAATTTGAATGTGTGTATAGCTAAACTCACGGGCTCTCCCTTTGAACCCATGGCTACAGCTCATCTAAAATATGTCACTTGGAAAACAGTTTTTCTCATGGCAATGACTTCTGCAAGAAGGATTAATGAGCTTCAGGCTCTCTGTATAGTTCAGGACTATATCTCTTTTCATAGGGATAAGGTAGTCCTTAGAACAAACAGAAAATTTCTCCCCAAGGTAGTCTCGGACTTCCACTTAAACCAATCCATCACTCTCCCTGTCTTTTTCACTGATCACTCTACCTCTGGTAAAAGAAGACTCCACAGTCTGGATGCGAAGAGGGCTGTTAGTTACTATATGACAGCCACAAGACGCCATAGATAGGACAGAAAACAGCTGTTCCTGCCCTATGGGGATGTGGGAAAAGGTAATCCAGCCTCTAAAAGATCAGTTTCTCGATGAATAATCCAGTGTATCCAGTTCTGTTACACAAATGCTGGTAAGGAGCCCTCATCAGGATTGAGGGCCCATTCCACAAGAGGGACAACTGTTACCTTATCAGCTGCCAGAGATGTTCCATTACTGGACATTTGTAAAGCAGCTATCTGGAAGACAGTACACACCTTTAAAAAAGCATTACAATCTAGATGTTTTGTCTAGGAGTGATGCTAGGTTTGGCACAGCAGTCCTGCAAAGTCTATTTCGAAAATAAGTTCTGTGCCCACCTCCAGTGATACTGCTTGGTGGGTAGTCTGCATAAAGTTAGGAATATTCTGAGCATTACAGGGATTAGAAGAAAAAATTACTTACCATAGTAATCTTCTTTATTCCCAGTGATGCTCAGATATTCATACCTTCCCTCCCTACCTCCCCTTCCAGAATGTCAGCCTCTGCACTCCGCATGCTGGTGCCACCCTTATCACTATACACCCTTGGAGTGTTTTTCACCTTGCACCTGTCAATAGTTAGGGTGAGCAGGGTTCATTGTGTTTCTGCCTTTTTTGGGTATTTTTTCTCTGGCATTTTGTTCTAACCTTGTTAAATTGTTCTCCAGTTGGAGTTTTTATTTTTACAAATTTATATTATTGGGAAAACCCCAATTTTAAGAATAAAATTATAGTGCTGTATTATTCTGGGCCTGCTTTCCAGGCTCCATTTATAAAATCTGAAGAGGTTTAGAACACAAGCAGTTAGTAGAGGCAGTGTTTGAACGATGCTCACATGCAAAGTGTTCCATCATTTGCATGTGTTCTATCTCTTCTGGCAGTCCAACCCTCCAGGCTTACTGCTTAAAGTTATGAATATCTGAGCATCACTGGGAAGAAAGAAGATTACTATGGTAAGTAATTTTTTCTTCAGAGTCGAAGGGACCCTGTACGAGTTCCGGACCATGCCGTTCGGCCTGTCATCGCCCCCATGGGTCTTCACCAAATGCATTGCAGTGGTGGTGGCCCATCTCAGGCGTCAAGGAGTCAGGATTTATCCCTACCTCGACGATTGGCTCCTAGCAGGTTCCACCTGACAGGAGGTGGAGAGGTCTAGGGACCTGGCCCTCCAGACCTGCTCCCAACTCGGCCTCCTGATCAGCAAGGCCAAGTCAGAACTCGCGCCTTCCCAGGTGATGGGCTTCATCGGGGCAGAGCTTGGCTCTCGTCAAGCCAGAGCTCAGTTCTCAGCACACAGGGCAGAGGTTCTCTCCTCCTTTGCCCAGTCATTTCTGGTTGGGCAATTGTGCCCTGCCCAGGACTTTCTGCACCGTCTGGGTTACATGGCAGCATGCACCTCAGTGGTCCGTTGGGCCTGGGTGCACATTGTGCCCCCTTCAGTGGAAGCTGGCCACCCAGTGGACTTAGCGCCATGGTCATTTTGACCAGGTGTTCACTTTAACCCAGCAGAGGTAGGACGCTCTCCACTGGTAGACTGCCCCAGACCAGTTGCAGGAAGGGATCCCATTTGTCCACCCCGAGCCGATGGTCGTCCTTACAACCGATGCCTCTCTCGTTGGTGGGGAGCCCACATGGGGGACAAAAGGGCACATGGGCTGTGGACCCCCGAGGTGTCCCGATGCCACATCAGCCTGTTGAAGCTCAGAGCAGTCAGACTGGCAATGTCAGCTTTCGCTCCTCAGCTCTGGGGTCAAGTGGTTTAAGTCCAGATGGACAAAACCACGACCATGTACTACCTTAACAAACAGGGCGGCATGCACTCCTGTCTGCTGTGCAGAGAGGTGCTCCACATGTCGACCCTCGTCAGCCGTTTGGAGGCAGATCTCTTAGCCATCCATGTGGCAGGAGCCTCAAACCATCTGGCAGATGCTCTCAGACACTTAGGCGAGACATCCCACTAGAGGTCTCTCCATCCAGAGGTGGCGTACAGCCTGTTCTCCCACTGGGACAAACCGATAGTGGACCTATTTGCCTTCAGGGACAACACCAAGCTGAAGCTGTTCCATGCCCACTCTCCTCAGCTGGGCTCGCTGCAGGGGGAAGCCTTCTCGAGGCTGTGGACCCCAGGCCTCCTCTACGCCTTCCCTCTATTTCTCTTGATCCACAGAGTGCTTCTCAAGGTGAGGAGGAACAAGGCGAAGGTGATCCTGACTGCGCCAGTTCTGGTTTCCAGATCTCCTCCGCTTCAATTGCAGGCCTCCGGAGCAGCTTCCAGCATGCCTGAACCTGATCTTACACAATCGGGAGAAGGTATTCCATCTGGACCTTCAGTCCCTGCACCTCACAGCCTGGTACCTGAGCGGCTAGAGTTCCAGGCTTTGGGTCTTTCCAAGGATGTCTTCACTGTGGTGGAGGCATCCAGAAAGGAATTGACCAGGAAATGTTGCGCCTTCAAATGGAAAAGGTTTTCCATTTAGTGTCAGGGCAAGGGCCTGGACCCTTTGTCCTGTCCAGTGGCTAACATTCTTGACTATCTTTGGTCTCTCTCCAAAGGGGGTCTGTGGTCATCGACCTTAGGGTGCACCTGGCAGCCATCTCTGCTTACTGGGCACGAGCTGGTCAGTCAACGTTGGTGCAGGAGACAGTGTTTGGGCGCTTTTTCAAAGGCCTGGATCACATGTCCCCGCCGGTGCGTGAACCTCCAACTCTGTGGGATCTTCTGCTGGTACAGGCAAAGCTCATGGGCAAGTCATTCGAACCTATGCCTTATCACACTTGTCATGAAAGACGGCCTTACTGGTGGCTATCACGTCTGCCAGAAGGACAGAGGAGCTCCAGTCGCTTTCGGTGGACGCCCTTTATCTGGTCTTTCACAGGGACAAGGTTGTCCTACAGCCCCACCTGAAATTCCTTCCGAAGGTGGTGTCAGAGTTTCACCTTAACCAGGTGTTAACACTGCCAGTTTACTACCCTAACTACATCTCTGATGCCGAGTACAGGCTCCATACTTTGGGCCTGAGATGTGCTCTCTCCTATTATAAGGAGAGAACGACGGAAATTCGGGGAGAGGTTCGCCAGCTGTTTGTCACCTATGCTGAAGCCTCTTCTGGCAGATCTGCAGCAAAGTGGATGATTGCAAGATGGATTACATCATGCATAACTCTGTGTTACGTGTTGGCGGGCAAGGAGCCTCCCAGAGGGATAAGAGCCCATTCTACCCGCCATACCGCTGCATTGGTGGCTGCTTCCAGGAACATCCCTATCCAGGAAATCTGCCGGGCTGCTACCTGGAAGTCAGCAAATACCTTCATTACCCATTACCACATTGACCTTGATCACGCCGGGATGCTGGTTTTGGGGCCTCAGTTCTCCAATCTCTGTTTCCCAAGTAAGGGGTATGCACTTACCTCCCTCCTCCCGGAGAACTGCTAGGAGTCTGCCAAAGAGTGTGGATGAACAACATATCCACGATCCTGGAAAAACAGGTTACTCACCTGAAACAGTAGTTCTAGGAGTGGTATATGTTGTTCATCCACACGGACCCACCCGACCTCCCTGGCAGCGATGCACAAACCTGGCTTCCAGTGGGCTAAGATCTGGTGTCATGGGGCGGAGCTGAGGGTTATATCACCCTTGTGGGTGGGAGGAGCCAGCTTGAAGACTTCTGGCAAGATTTAAAGTGGAAGGGGAGGGGACCTGCCAAAGTGTGTGGATGAACAACATATACCACTCCTAGAACTACTGTTACAGGTGAGTAACCTGTTTTCATGCCTTACATTTCTGTTATCAATGAATTATACAATCAAAAGGTAGTCCGCAGTCAATTTTCATTAAGTCCATATCTGCTGTTTATTGTGTATAAAATGAAAACCCACCAAGCTTCTCTTTTGAGTAAAATTTTGTCCCCTCGGTTTATGCACTTTTCAATTCCAGCACATAGTAAGTTGTGATTTGATGTTGCTGTTCTACAGAATGTCAGGCAAGAGGAGATCTTGTGTCACTTCTTCTGATGTCACTTTTATGTTCTGAAATCCTTACTTTCAGAGCTCTTGAGGTCTTGGCTATGTAATACAGTGAGCAGGGACAGACGATACTCTAAATTACACAATCCGTACTGCAGGTGATCAAGTCTCTGATGCAGTAAATTTTGTTGTGACATGTACTCTTGATTTTCTTTGTTCTTAAGGTATTGTTAAAATGGGTACAGTTCCCACATCTGAAAAAAACTGTGGATTTGTTTGTAGCAGTGTTTCTATGGGTGGTGGTTCTTTTCAATATTGAGTTTTAACAAATTTAATTCTTTTGTTGTGGTTTTTCTCGCTGTGATCCAAGGTCTGTCCTGAAAAATTCTGCTTGCTGTCTCAGTTGACTAAAAAATATTCTAGTTGCTGTGTATAATAGTTTTGATTGGTCCAAAGTATGTTGAAAATGTAGCGGACATGGTGATTTTATTTATGGTTTGTGGTCATGGCTTGTCTCTTAGAAGTTCAGTTCTGGGTACGTTCTCCACTTTACTTAGAACTTCTTGAATAATCCTTTTATTGGATCCTCTTGTCTCCAGTTACCATTATGTTCTTTCTGAATCTTGTTTCTCTTCCAGTGTTTCTGTCTATTCTCATAAGCCTTCTTTTTCACAATATTCTAAAAGATAAAACACTAATGAATGCCTGTGGCATCACACCAAATAATAGGGGCCAAAACCCAAGATACCACAATAATACATTTAAACTCTCTATGACAAGTACAAGAAGACGTGACAACTTCTTCACATTGAGATCTGTGGCAGTATGGAGTAAACTCCCAAAAATGTTATATAGTTATATGTAACCCCTAGATGGCGCTATCCCAGGGGCTACTACCCCTGCCTGATTTGCCACTAACAGGTTGAGGGGCCTGGATCCAATGGCGGGTGCCTCCACCCAGAGGTCAGGGTTTGCAATAGTTAAACTTACTTGGTCACAGCCCTCTGGGACACTGCAACCCCCCTTTCTTCCCACTAGTGGCCCACACAATATATCAGAATTACCTTCACCGTATACACTTACCCCCAGGACTAGTTCCGGCACTGGGACCTCCTGTGAAATAAGATACAGTGCAACAATCACAGTACGGTACTTTAACATAGACAAATACCTCAGGCAGTATAACTTTGCTGAAACAAGCAGCTCTGATTTATTTAGGGGATATAACAAGGACAGGGGAAATCAGGTTAATTAGCTTATCACTTTACTATCTACCTATGGCTCTGTGCACGAGCCTATCCTACCAGTTACTGTCCCTGGGTACCCAAGCCCTAGTGGCTAGTCCAAACCGTGGCAGCTGGTAGGGGCCCTTTCACACAGTGAAAAGAAAAATTAGTTTAAACAGTCAGCAGTACAGTGATTCCATTTGGATTTAATGTGGCAATTCAACAGGGAGGCGACCCTGAATTAGTACTCACGACCTCCAAACAAGATAGGATCCTTCAACGTCAGCAGGGCTACTCTTGAGCTCCGAGACTCTTCACACATTTATATGGTAAAAAGAAAGAGTACTATACCAGGCAGGCTGCTTCTCTATCCGATCGTAATTACTGCACAATACCGGGAGAACACACAGCAGATTCAGTTCCTGACAGACCGAGTGCAATTCAACAATTTCTCCAGTCTTCTACAGGGTGAGCCTGGTTTCTACTCTTCAGAGATCCTTTGATTCTTTTCACAGGACGGATTCAGTCCTACAAGCAGTTACACAAGCTGCAGACCGGAACTCTGGGCCTTACACATGTTTTTGACTGAAACTGTGCACTGAAGGAGCACAAGGTTTCTTTCCCTTCACTGCCAGATCTAAACTGAAACTCCAACAGACAAACCGGGCACTTCCTTTGAGTTCCTCCCAGTTCTTGACTGGATTGGCTGTCACTCACAATAGACTGCTGCTGTTGGTCCAAAAGGCCAAGTCTAAACTACATCTCCCAGAGTCACTGCCCATACAATCCTCTTGTGGCTGGCTCAGATTATGAGTCCAAGTTCTGATCATTCAAGGCACCATTTTAGAGCTAGCTTACCCCCACTGATTGGTCCAGTTCAGCAGTTCAAAACCAGAATGGGAACTAGGCAGACACTGTTCTGACTGCAAAGAAAGGAGGTTAGACAAACTGTAATTTCATTATTACTCTAAATGGTTTCTGGCAAACAGTTACATCTTTCAGATGGGTTCCTTTGCACTCCTAGTGACTGCAAAAATGGAGTGAATTGGCAGCAGCTTGAGTGGTACTCAATCAAAGAAACACACAGTCCCCCATACAAACTAATTATGTCTGCAAGCAGACAGCTCTTAAAGAGACAGTACCAGAGGTTCTAAAAACACTCACTGATAAATCGCTTAAACGCCAAACACCATTCAGGCTTGGAGCATTCAAGCAAGCTCCTGGAAGTCTTTTGGGAACCCCCATTTGCAGGGGGGTTACATATAGAATTCAATAAATTCAAACAAGCTCTTGACAACTATCTGGGGTATTGAAATCTGCCACACATGGTGTGGGGGGATGGACTAGATGGGCCAATGGCCTAATACCGTCCTATCATACAGACTATTGAATACTATTTTTAACTTGAACTGGGTGGTTGCTATTGGCATGTAGAATAGTTTTCTTGCCTGATGGTTTTCTGTACAGATCAGTTAGTGGCATATTGTTTTCCACTATGATCAGTAGGTCCACGATCAGTACTGCAGGTGATTACGTTTATTTTGGAATTTCGGAATTGTACCAGTGTTTTTTCCCCCTTGTTACAGGAATTTTTGATGGGCACGTAAAAGTCCATGACTTTTATAAGTTTTTGAATCATGAAGTTCCATGAGTCATTTTGCACCCGTTTTTGGCCCAGACACTGCAGAAAATCAAATGGCTATGAACATAAAATAATACAGGAACCTGGGCTCTGGCAAATGCAGTGCCTACAAATAGATTGTTTACTTAAGGACCAGAGGCCTCTCTGTGGCTATACTGCCCCACTTCCTACCCCCTCTCGACCCTCCCCCCCCATTTTCTCCTCTCCTCAGTCTGCACCATGGACTCTACACTCCCTACGACAAAGCCCCCTCAGGCTACCACTCATGCACAGCATCAGCAAAAATCTTTCTTTCTGGTGGCCTTACCCCTCTCAAGCACTAGCTCCTTGAAATGCTTCTGTTGACCTATGCAGATTCTGAACAAACAGTTTTTTCATGTATAACTGACGGATGAAATTCTTACTGTAAATTTCATGACTAATCTGTAACCTAATTGTAACTTGACTGTTAAGAACTTACTTCATTTTTTTATGTGTGCTTTATAACCCTTTTTGTATGCTCTATAACCTAGTAATCATGACATCTTTGTATGTAAATGTCTCTGTATATATCCAAATATTTTTTTTTATCCAATTATTTAACCAGGAGTAGCACACTAAGCTGAAAGCTTGTTTACAGGTGCGACCTGGGAGCACAGGAAAGTTAAGTGACTTGCTTAGGGTCACGCAGTATGCAAGTGTGGGCTGTGGGATTCAAACCCAGGTCTCCAGATTTGCAGCTCAGAGCCTTAAACCATTGCGCTATACTGTTGATCTCTGTTTCTGTTCTTTTTTTTGACTTGGTAGAACAAAGTTGCAGACTTCCCCTTTGAGGATACTTCTTTCTTTGGAGACTAGATAAGAGTTCTGTGAATAAGGTTGATAAGAACAAAACTACCTTTGCAGATTTAGTAGAGGAACAGAACTCCATAGGGTAACACAGACCATATGGAAGGGGTACTATCATAGACCGTACCAACGCCAAATGTATAGTGTGCCCAGTGGTAGCCACAGAAGAACGGGAGGAAGAGGCAGGAGATAATCAGCTGCTCCAGCTCCCTCACTACAGACCAAAGCTAACCCCTGATGAAACAAAGGTTGTCACACTTCATCCTGTAGTGAGAGGAGATCTCTCTCACCATCTCTATCGGTGGCAGTCTGTTGCAACAGACAAGTGGGTGCTAGAGATTGTGAGAGAAGGACATGATCTATCTTTATCATCCCAAAACAGAAGAAAATTGAAATATTCAAACCAAAGTTACCAGAAGAGATGCAGCAGTTGAAATGGGGGACCCAATTTTCAGAAGGTCAGGACTGGTGCAAGGGGCTTGCTGCAAGGAGAAGTGGCATAAAGGGCTCCTTGCGCCACACCTTGCATCAGTCCCGATTTTATAGGGGATTGTGCGCCACTGGGGGGACCACCTGCGCCAACTGGGCTTGGGCCATCCTTGCGACGACTGCACCAGTGCACTGTGGTGGAAGTGGGCTTGCACCGTGTTGGGGTTGCCATATCCCCTCATTCTGGATTTTGGAAGCTCCCCCAATGGGCACACAGACACTGCCATTAGACCAGCCTAGAGCCGGTCTAACCTGCCATGTGCCACTGATGCAGCCCTCACTGGGTGGAGGGGGTGACCCTGTGCTCCCCTGGGGAAGGCACCCATACCAACCCCAACACCTGCCAGATCACCGCTGGAGTGGCCAGTGGTCCATGACAGGTCAGAGTCTGCAACCCCCCCCAAACCCGGACCCACACTGTCCCTGCCCTTCCCCACTCGGCAGTTGTCACTCCCCTCTGTCCCATCCCACCCCACGAGCCAGGGCAGACCATGGATGACCCGCCAGCCACCAGGGTGACCGGACGGCAGATCGCCATCGCTGCCACAAGCCTGTCTCTGGTGCGCCATTTCATGCACAGGCTGTCAGCTTGGCAAACCCAGGAGTTTGGCACCAGGCCCTGCTTTTTATAAAATTGGGTGCAGGGTCCCTGGCGCAGCATGCGCCAATCTGACAGCGCCTTTGAAAATCGAGCCCAAGAATTTTAAAAGCTGTAATCGCTCAGTGCTGTGGAAAAGGATCTTATCTGTGTCAGTCTTCACCATTCATCACATTTGGGTACTCGGCTGGAGGTCAGGACCCTGCAGGAGATTTTTATTTTTTGTTTTTGGTAGGTGGAGCCGACGCACTCTTGGCACTGCCCTTGAGGCTGACGTACTACGTGGCGCTCGCGGGTTGACCGTTAGGCACCGTCGACTCCACCTGCCTGCCAGTTCTTTGTCTCCTGCCATCAAGGTCACCTCATGGGATGCTTTCTCCAGCAAATTGAAGCTTTCCTGCTTCGCAGTTCGCCTGTTTCGAAAAATTTTCGATGCTAAGTCTGTCGGTTCCTCCTGCCGGTTCTGCTAGCCACTCGACGTCGCCGGTAAGATCGTTCCATATTTCTTTATTACAGAGACGTCGAGTCTTGTTTTTATATTATTTCCGTAGGTCATGTCTAGGTAGAACGGCAAGAAGACTTCAAACGTGGGTCAGTTCCCCCATGTGACGATGCCCGTGCGGGCCGAAAATTTTCCGTCACCAACCAGCACGATCGTTGCCTGTTGTGTCTTCACGACATGGATTCGTGTGGTGCCTGCTTCTCCATGGACTGCCTGGTCATCGAACAGCATGCGTGGAAAGTGGGCCAAGCCATGCTCTATCGGCCTTTCCTCCGGGTCTCCTCCTGGTTCTGTATGGACCGAGGAGGAGAGCGCCTCGGCTTCTAGTAGCCTAGCCATGGCCGAGGCTCCTTCCACGGTGCAGGAGGCACCGCATCACCGCTCGCCGGGGCAAGGCTCCCCATGATTCGCGAGGGCCCTGGTCGGCGCTGTTTCTGGTCTTGGTGCCACTCCACGGTGCCATGGGCCTGGTGGAGTCATCAGCGCCGGTCCATCACTCAGCGCAGTGGCTGCTGTCAGTGCTGATAGTGCTAGCGGCACCTTGGGAGTCTCTACGGTGCTGTCCCTTTCTACCTCTCGCCTCGGCGCCGAGGTTGAGCACGACGCCATGTCCAGTTCTGGAGCCGTTCACAATGCCGGACATGGGCACGGCGCTGTGGGGGGTTTACAAGGAGCTGTCGGAGCCGTCGTCTGTGCCGTTCCTGCTCTCGGTGCCATGGGGGTTTCTCACTTCAGCGCCATCTGTGGTGCTGAGAGCGTCGTCAGAGCCTTCGTCGGTGCAGTCCTACCCTGGGCGCCACTCACAGCGCCGTGGGGTGCGATGGTGCTGTGGCAGGTTCTGACTCCGAGGCTGCTGTTAAGGCCGGAGCCATGTCATCTTCGGCCGCCGTTCACAGTGCTGCGGAGGGCACTGGCACCGGCTTGGGCACAGTCTCCATTTCTGGCACCCTCTTTGGTAGGGATGGCGAAAGGCACCCACCTATGGTTTGGCACAGGGCCTCGGCCTCCACCTTTTCTGAGGTGGAGTCGGACTCTTGAGTCAGACGAGCAGTCTGGCTCCTTAGAACTAGCTGCTAGTGTAGGTAGCCTTGTGGTGTCTTCGACAGACCGCAGTCAGACCCCTCTGAGGAGCAGCTGGTGACTTCCGAGACTGGGGTCAGGGGCACTGACCAGTGGGCAGTGGTGCATGCCGCCATTTCACTGCAGCCTGGCCTCGGAGGGTTCACTGACCTCTCAGTGGTGGTACCCCCTCATGTGGTGTGCCTGGATCGCCCAACTTTGGGGCTGATCAGAGAACCTACGTGAGGGGAGGGTACTGTACCTTGGATAGCTCCTTTGGGTGCTGACCAGGGCTGCCAGTTACCTAGGCTGGCCATCTCGAGGAGGAGGGCACTCTCGGATTCAGAGGGGTCAAGGGGCATGGGGTCTGCGAGGAGGCCTTTTTCGAGGACCCACCCGGGCTCTGGAAGAAGCCATAGTGCGGATCTCCACTCTTCCTCTTCGCTTTCTTTGAGAGAGCCCTGTTCTTTTGAGGTAGGGGACCATCCTTCTGGACCTATATGACCCCGGTCTCCTCACAGGGGGGATTCTTCTGGG
Organism: Neoceratodus forsteri; assembly: GCA_016271365.2. Taxonomy (NCBI): domain Eukaryota; kingdom Metazoa; phylum Chordata; order Ceratodontiformes; family Ceratodontidae; genus Neoceratodus; species Neoceratodus forsteri. The sequence goes on along the minus strand of CM028132.1, from coordinate 198,130,356 downwards.
TGCAGCCAAGGCAGTTCTGAAATGGTTGTTCAGCTGTTGGCTGTGGAGTCTTCCAGAGCACCTTCATCTTCTTGCGCTCCTGGTCCGCTCCCTAGCCCAGGCGGAGGTCAGTCGACTTCTCTTCTCGGCTCTGTCCCCATCTCTCTTCCACATTCTCCTGCACTTCCAGGCATCCTTGGTGCTAGCGGGCCTCTCTCCTGGGAACAGTTCAGAGCTGTGGCTGCTCGCTTTCCCGCTTACGTCAGGACAATGGACAGACAGGTTTTTCAACCTCCCCCCAAGCAGCCACCCTCTGAACAGTTGAGGTCCTCTAATTCTTCGTCCCCTTCTTCTGGGGGAGAAGAGCCTTCTGTCCACATCTCCCCAGCTGCTGATGTCACGGAATATCAGCTATTCCTCGTGAGGGTGTTGCATCTCTCTCCTGCCACTCAGAGCAATCTAGAGCACTCGGCGCATGCCTTTTTGGGTGACTTCAGTGAGGACACCCTTGTGGTGCCCCCCTGGCCAGCTCCCTTTAGGGAGATGTCATTGCATTTCTGGCAGAGACCTTTTTCCAGAGTTCCTGCCCCCAGGGATCTCTGCCAGTGGTTGGCCCCCAGAGTCTCCAGGTTCCATGCCTCATCCTCAGTCAGGACCGAGCGCAGCTGGACCTCCCAATTGGCCCAGCGTCCTTCACCGTGACTGGCCCCAGATCAAGACTCCTCAGTTTTGACTTCTGGGGTAGGAGGATACTACTTGGCAGCAGTTGCTGCTTTCTATTTCCACACATCAGGCCCACTGTGCAGCCTGTGACAGGTTCTTGTGTTCCAGGCTAGGTCAGCTCCTAGCCTCATTGCCTGACACGGAGCAAACCAGACAAGCCATTGCACTCTCTGCATGTGGCGTGGAGCTAGCAAGGCACCAAGCAAGGGTGTTGTATGATGCGAATGAGGTAGCTACCAGGGTCGTAGGGACAGCAATCTGCACTAGGCTGACGGCATGGCTGCGTCTTTCCCAGTTGTCACCCTTGGCTTGGCATAGGGTGGTTAACTCCGCGCACCAGAGGACCTATTTCTTTTCCCACAGGGTGAGGCGGCGTCTGTCGGGGCAACTTCCATCTCACACTCTCCCCACTCTCAGGCATTTCCAGGCCCAGAAGGTTCTCCCTCTTAGTGTGTCACCCACTGAGAGCCAAGGGACTCTGTCCTTTAGGGTTTTTAAAACCCCGTTCGGGGGGGCTCGGCACTCACCCAAATGTGAGGAATGGTGAAGATTGACGCAGCCATGCCGTCCGCCTAGTGCAGATCGCTGTCCCTACGATCCTTGACACAGATAAGATATGTAAATTACGTGCTTACCGTAATTATGATCTTTCTGTGTATATTCCCCATTCATCACAACTCCACCCGCCATCCCCCTCCCTCTCTGTGCCTTTCCTTGGCCCCCCCGGTCTCTGTCGGGGGTGGGTAATCTGGGGCACGTGGTGGGATGGTATATCTGGAGGGAGAGTGGCCGGGATGGGGCAGCACTCCCTCTCTAGTGCTCTGGCTCCACTCCTGTGGAGTGGGAGTAGGCGGTTGCCCTCCATCCTCGCCTCCTTTTCTTCTTCAAACCTCAGTTTTACATGTCCGCTGCACATGTTTTAAAGGAGATTTATCCCTACTTAAAAATGTCATTTTCCATGGGAGAGGGGGGAGAACCTCTGTTCCCTGTTCTCTTTAGAAGATCCGTTTTTCTGCCTTAAAGGAGTTTCTTTTGCCAGTGATTCTGTGCCTTGAATTCTGGTGATTAAGCCTCTTGGCTACTCCTTGCAGTTCCTATGCAATCTAGAGACAGGACAGAATCCAGCATGTTACTGGTGCCCCTTCCCGCCCCATGCTAAAGTTTATGTTTCATAAATTTCCTATCCCTCCCTAACTCCCTCCTTTTTCTGTTTCTAGAGATTGGGTCCCCCTTCCCAATCTCCTTAGCATCTCGATTTTTCTTCCTACTTTGTCCTCTCAGTCGTTCATTTCTCATTTTGATTTTATATCTTTTCCTTTTTCTGTCCCTTGGACTTTCTTGTCCCACCCTGCCAACCCCCTTTTTTCTCACCTCTCCGGCGACTCATAACTGGCAGGCAGGCGGAGTCGATGGCGCCTAACAGCCAACCCGCGAGCGCTATGTAGTACGTCGGCCTCAAGGGCGGTGCCGTGAGCACGTCGGCTCCACCTACCAAAAAAAAAAGCTCCCACGGGGTCCTGATCTCTGGCCTAGTACCCAAATGTGATGAATGGTGAAGATACACACAGAAAGATCATAATTACAGTAGGTACATCATTTTCATTTCAATCAATCAATGACTTTATTTAACCAGACATAAACACCATTGAGCAAGCTCATTTTCAAGGTGGTCCTGGGCATAAATACAATACAGTACACTTCATAAGATTACAATTACAGTGGACAACGGTAGCAGATATGGGAAAATGATTTTCCTCAAGGTTCTTCCTAGCAAAGAAAAGATCAGGAGAATGGCTTCCAATCCTTGACCTCAAATGTCTGAACAGATAACTAAGAAAGAAAATATCACTTGCAAATAGTAATTCCATCTGTAGAGCAAGGAGACTGCATATGTTCCTGGCCTATGCTTCCTGAATCAGGAGGGTGCTTACTTTCACATCCTAAAAAGAGCAAGCCACAGGAAGTACATATGCTTCAAAGTAAGTCTGAGTCAGTACCAGTTCAAAGCAATACCCTTCAGACTTAATTCTGCACGAAGTGTTTTCACAAAGTGTCTAGCTATAGTAGCAACATCACTTTGAAACAATGGAGTGGCAGTCTGTGCCATCTGAGAATCAGGGAAAGGTACAAACAAGTTGGTGTCACTTTAGACACACAGAGTATGCCCAACTGTTTTGCAAGCTTTTGCTGTTATTAGGGTAACCTATATCCCTTTTTTATGGGATGCAGGACAGTTAGGCAGTGCCTCTCATCGTGAATACACAGCAGTGTAGGTAAGTTGGGCAGACACTGTTTACTATATGTAGAACAAAGGCTCTGTGCATTATAAAGAGATGATACATAAAAAAAAGCTTCACAATCTTTTGTGAGTAAAACTTTATTTGTATGGCGCCAATCCAAGGGGTTCTGGGCGCCTTACAAGATGTATAAGACAGGCAGGGTTATATACAACAATACATACACAGTGGTGGCCTCTGTGTTATAATTGGAACTCTAAATTATAATAAAAAGCAATTAAAAAACATCCTATTCTTCTCTATGGAGTACACCCTCAGAAAACATGCGAGCACTTGAGCGTGTCTCGAATTCAGGAAGTGTTAACGTTTTCCCTTCAAGCTCCAGGGAACAAAATACAATCTCTTAATATTTTTAATATGTGAAGAAATAAATGAAAATTTATACATCAGTCTACTTGGGGCCAGGAAGGCTTTATTATATGTTTGGAGGCAGCAGTACAGAACTATGAAGCTGCTCTTTAAAGTCACAGAACCTGGATTGTGGAACCACGTGGTGTGATAGGGATCTGAATACAAAAAAAATTAAGACAGATGTATTGACTGATGTATATATGTTGAACACACTTCTAAATGTATCATTTCTCAGGCATATTTATTTTGTGTCCTGATGAAGTGGTTGGATTGTGTGGGACAACAAAATGTTGTCTTGAATCTGTGGGATTTGCCAATGTCTAGTGGTGATATCATGTAACTAAAATATACTAAAATTTTACACCGGTGAGTGGGTCATTTTTTCCACTGATCTTCCCTCTGTTTAAGGGTTTGTGCAGTAGATCCTTCCCGGTGTTGTTTTTTTTTTGCCCTATAATAGGTGCCAAGAGAGGTCGCACTGCTACAGGTTTTAGTACCAGGGAATGGACTCAGTCATAAGTGGGACAATGTCCCTGAAGAGAGAATTGGGGTATATCCTAAATTTAGAAAAATCACACATGAAACCCACACAAATCCTGCATTTCACAGGAACATATAAAGATCCAGCAGAATAAGGCCATTCGGTTTATAGAATCTGCTCATTTTGCTGGGTCCCGAGTGCTAGCTAAGGACTCTGGCCCCCTCTCCAACCAATATCCCCTCCTTTCTGTCTGCCCCCCTCTTGACCCTGACTCTCCCATTTACCCTGTCCTAGCCTCTTTTGAAGCCATCCGCTTCTTCAGGCAATACCACTTCCACGTGAAGCCCATTCCAACCTGCCACCATCCTGTCTGTGAGGAAATGCCTCCTGGTCTCCATCCTAAACCTCACTCCCTCTAACTTATGACCGTGCCCCTCATGTTTTTGTTCCCACTGAGCCTGAAGAGAGACTTCTTGTCTGCCTTATTTATACCCTTCAAATACTTGAAGGTCTTAGTCTTATTCCACATCATGGAACACAACTTTGTGGACATAGTACAGGCAAGGGCCTGACTCCTTCAGGAGAGGATCCAGGCATTTGTACAGTATGCTGCCACTTTCTAAACTGGGAAAAGAAGGACTGCAGAAGGTTTCCCGAAACTACTGGGCCTCATGTCAGCCGCAACCTCTGTAGTACCATGGGCAAGGCTGCACATGAGAAACATACAGTGATACCTGAACAATGCCGACGTCAAGGGCTGTGGAAGGGGACACAACTGCACCTGGGCCCAGCCCTGACTCCATTTCTTTTTTCTTTTTTTTTTCTTTCTCTGACAGCAACAAGAAATGGACTACCTGAATACTGGATCTACACATTTGTTTCTTTTTTTAAATCCTCTTTTTTTGCCCACTCCGGCTAGGGTTTGGTGGCGGCATACCGCCTATCCAGGGCACCTTCTCCCCTGATCGGGGATCACTCTGTACGGCAGTGGGGTGGGATTTTTCATGGTTGCAGAGGGTACCTACATTGTCCTGTGCCCAACCCCCAGGGCGCCGGTGGACAGGACTGGAGTCCAAGTGGTAAGCCGTGGTGAGGCACAGCTTCCGCCACTCGCCTAACGACACCCTTCCCTCCTGACACCGTCCACTAGTTGGCACGGTGCCCAACCAACCCAGGAGAGGAGAGTTGCCAGTCGGCGACTCAATCCAGCTCTTCCCTCCCTCCCCCCGGAGTCCTGGGCTCATTCCTGAACTCGGGTCACCAGTGTAGTGCGAGGTGTGGCATCCAGCGTCTCAACGCTCAGTGCCACTGTGCCGGGCCTCCACATTTGTGTCTAAGTGCTGAAAATAGACATAACATGTTTTTGTTAATAAATATGTTGGCTCTTCTTTTATTTTGGTTATACGTGAGGCACCTTGCATATTGAAGGAATATGATTTTAGAGCAGTGCTGACATTATCTCCCACTTCTTGCCAGTATTGTTTATATTATCATATTTATTAGGGGTTGGGTAGCAGGGGACTACATTTGTTGAAAGCAGCTTATAACAACATCTGTCTTTTTTTTTTTTTTCACTGTATATTGTATTCTAGGTTGGGTTGTTTGTCTCCCTTTGCAGGAATAGAATATTTTTTTTGTTGTATGCTTTTCAAAAGCATGTTCTTAGGATCCCAATTTCCACTTAATAGTTTAATTAATTTGATAAGCGTTCCCCCTAGTCTGCACTCATCTGATGGTATTACATTAGTTAATTGTCGTATTGTTTTTTCTGTACTTGTTTTTTTTTTTTGTATTAATGTTCTGGGTCGGGCCTGAAAAAGGACCTTTGATTCAGTGTTATTTACCCGGTTAACAAATGAATAAATAAAAAAAAAATAAAATTGTACAAAACACTTTTGGCCATTGAACTTGCACTTTGAACCAGCAGCATGCTGGAGCATTCCACAGAACTAGGGCGCTGTACCATGTTTTTGGAGGGGGAGGGAGTCTCAGAGCAAAGAATGTATAACGTGAATATTTCCTCACACAAATCAGAAAGGGAGACAACAACTTTATTTTGACCTAGACTGTGTTTCCCCGCATGTTGACGGATGTCACGGAGGCCAGACAGAGTGGTTAGTGTTCACCAAACTCCCCCATCAGTCCAGCAGTGGGCAAGTCTGGCAGTTTGGGTTTGATTAGGAAAGGTGTGTTCGAACTAATGGGAGTGCTGCAGGGGCCTTGTGGTCGGGGTGTGCACTGCTGTTGCTGCTGCTGACTGAGCTTCACTCGTGATGACAAATTTTTCAGTTGCTGGGCACAAGCACAGGCTGCAGGGCACCGATCTTTCTGAGTGGATGCCATATAAGGCAGGCAGATAACAGCAAATAAAGTAATAACAACAGTTCCACTTACAGAGGGGAGGCACGAGCGAGTGACCAGGGGATTTAGTCAAAAGAACAGCTGAAAGGGGAGCAGCCGAACCTGTCAAGGACCGAAGAAGAACCCTGCATCAAATATATAAGGAAATGTTTTAAGAATTTTATTGAATTCATTTGTACAGATTAAATGCCACAGCTGTGGTCCGATTTTTTTTTTTTTTTTTGGGGGGGGGGGCTACTTCACAGTCTTGCACCAGGTCCAGTAAATCTCAGTACCGGCACTGTACCTGCAGGAGTTCTGGTCTCAGCTAAGATTCTCTTACTGCTGTGATCCAGAGCAGACGGGGCTTCTAAGCTCCCTGCAGCAATGGTAGGAGGTACAACATTTGCGTAAAGGAATTCCTTTTCCACCAACATTGTACATGTTAGTGCTGACCGCAGATGCCTCCCTCCTAGGCTGGGAGGTTACTTTCAGAACAGAGTGAATGGACTCTGGAGTTCAGCTGGGAGAATGAAACACAACTCTGCTGGAACGCAGAACGGTGCATCTCTACCTGACATATTTTTCAGCAGTGGTCAGAAACCAAGCTTTGCAAATAGGGACAGACAGTACCACAACAATGTTTTATACACAAACTTGGTGGTGCAAAATCCTCAAAACTGTGCAAGAAGGCACTGAAAATTAGGGACCTAACTAATAGTCTTAGTATACAAACTACTACAGTCCATGCTGAAGAAATGAAAATGTACTTCCAGACTCACTGAGCAGATGGTTATGTAACCCATGAGTAGTTCCTAAAACAGACGGTGTTAAATTCAGCTTTCAGGACATGAGGCGTTCCTATATTGGATCTTTTTGCATCAAGGGAGGAAAAAAAGCTACCCCTTTTCTGCTGCAGTCCCATCTCAGGGGACTATCCTAGAAGATGCTCTGGGTATGTATTGGGGCAACAGATTCCTTTATGCCTTTCCACCTTCCCCCTGATCCAGAAAGTACTCCAGAACGTGAGGGTGAAACGTGTAATCATGATCCTGATAGCTCCAGCGTGGCCCTGGTAGTTGGGGTATTCTCTGTTACTGCAAATGTCTGCAGAGACTACTTGCAGTCTCCTTTGTGTGGAGATCTTCTGACTATCTCAAAAGACCAGGTGATGCATCCCAAACTGGAGTCTTTTTTACGTGAAAGCATGATTCCTGCTGGGATACAGTTTTCTGACATAAATCTCTCCATGCATGGACGGTAAGGAGGTTTTTAAAAGTGGCCAGAAAGCCATCCTCAAGAAAACCTAGCAGTTCAAAACAGAGAATATCCTCTTGTCTGGTGTGGAAGCAATTATTTTCAACAAAGAATGCAGACATTGCAGTGATTTTTGAGTTATGTATTTCATTTAAAGTCTCTGGGCCTAAAGTCAGCTTCTTTAAAGGTGCACTTCTCTGCCATTTCTGCATTCTGGTCTAATGCCTCAGCAGGAACAATCTTCCAGGATTCAGTGAGCACCATTCATTCACACTGATGGGTCTTAGCCGAAAGCAGTAGGACCCCATGGGAGCAAAGTCTTTTGCAGCTTAGGAAGGGAACTGACATCGGTGCTGGCGCAACCCACAAGGCCGACGTACTGACGACATGCACATGAGCCAGCCAGTAACTGACATTGGACCCCGCCCTTCCTGAGTTCTGTTTTTCCCACTGTTGAGTATGAACCATAGGAACAGCGGAAGTACAAAACTACTGCGCCATCAGCATTTTGTTTTCCTCAATTTGATGCCGCTTACCTTCTTTTTTGATGCCAAATGCGTCTGGCACCATTTCTGCATTGTTTTGCTTTACAGTTCCATTTTTCTCCAGTTCAGCACCAAATTCTTTTATTCTTATTTTATTGTTTTCTTCCATCAAGATGCCAAGTTCAAAGGGGCAAAAGAAGAAAGGTTGCATCCCCATGCATCGTTGCACCTGCAGGCCATCTCACAGCATCAGACTGGCCTGTGAATTTCCAGGCCTGCCTTGGACCTGAGCATGACATGGATAGGTGCGATACCTGCTTCTGTATGGATAAGCAGATCCTTCATAATTGCATGCTAAAATGGTGTCGCGTTCCCCTTCGGATGCAGGCATCGCACGAAAGATGCCAAGTTAAGATCGCTGGGCTTTTCCCCTAGGCCCCTTCCTAGTACTTCTGCTATTGAAGAACAGGATCCTCCCTATGCTCGCCTCACCAAAATGTTGGAGGTTGGGGGGGGGAGGGTCTGGTGGACAGGGGACTCTATCGGGGGGGTCGGCTGAGGACACACCCAGCCCGTCTGCCCTCCTAAGCAGCATACACCCCCGGTGGTGAGGCTGAAGCTATATGCCCAGTCTGCACTGGTGGGCACCTCATTGTTGTGGCCTGGTACCACCCTCAGTACTGGTGAGCAGGGTGGCACTAGCTGCAAGACCGGGTCCCCTTCTGGTGCCATTTGCTGTGCCAGTAGAGGGGGTCAGTTCCAGAGAAGACCCTGACCCTGAGTCTGAGGTGGTGATCATCTCAACCCCTAAACACCCTGGTGGCCTGGGGTAGGAGGAAGATGCTGGCCCTAGGCTCAGGGACAGGGATGGCAGTGATGAGACTGACTTTGGGCCTGGGTCTGAGCCTGATACTGGTGACAGTCAACCCAGTGTTGTGCTGGGGACAGTGCCAGGGCTGGTTCTGATGCTGCCCACGGCACTGGTTCTGGACTTGATGCTGACCGTGGTGCCAGTTCCAGATCGCATGCCATCCACCGTGCCAGGTACGGGGGTGGTTCCAGGAGTGACTCTGGCTCTGGAACAGAACTTGTCTCGGGGGAGAGCGGCAGCCTTTGTAAGCGGAAGGGACCTGCCTCTGACCCTGTGACTGGTGCTGGAGGCAGTACCTGCTGGAATTCCATTGGTGGCTAGGTTGCTTATTTCTCCCCAGGACCTATTGACCAACTCCTCCCCTCTTCTGGGGAAAGCTTGGTACTCTGACCCGTCAGTGTGAGTGAGTGAGTGAGTGAGTGAATGAATGATGAAGATTGATTCCTGGAAGACATGAAAATTATGTACTCACCATGATTGTTGATCTTCCGGAATATGCTCACCATTCATCCACATGCCTGCCCACCATCCCCTGCTCTGATAAGAGCCTGGGCCTCTGGGCAGCTCAACCTGTTGTGCCTCAGCACACTGGCATCTTTCTTGCCACTGCCTTTGGGAGTATTTCTTTCCCCTTTTGAAGGAAAAACTTCTTTTCCCTTTTCCATAAAGACAGTAACGACCGCATAATTATCCTGTTGTACGTAATTAATGATTAGTTACACTGAAACAAAGTGTAACCAAAAAAACACTTGGGGTGTATTTTTCCTCCTTTCGTCTTTAATCACGTTTCCTTTTCCTACTAATGGATATCTCTTAAGGTATGTCTCTGTTGCAGCTGTTGCAACATTGGCTCCGCCCATCCATACCTGTAAGCTCCTGCCATGTGGCAGTACCTGGCACATGGGACAAGTTAAAGCTTTTCCCTATTTTCCCCTGTACTGCAGGAAGAGCAGATGCAGTGAGATTTTCCACGCTATAGTCCTCAACCTGCTGGGCTGGGTGCTTATATTGCACACTTAGCTGTTGGAATTCACATTTTTCACATTTACGATTTTCTTTTTTTGCATGCTATGTTTGTCGCCTCTCCCGCACTGGCCCCCACTCCTTTGGACTCCACAAGCCCCTTGACCCCTCTGGCCTTTTATCCAGCCCCCCCTCAGGTCCTCATATCGCGGCTGATCCCCCGGGACATCCCGGTGTATCCCTATCACCGGGCAGGTCCCCCTCCTCCGAGGGGGAAGGGTACCAGGAGGGAAGGAAGACCCCCAGCACACACTTATACTAGGGCCCGGGGGATGCCGCTGAGAAGCAGGAGGCCCTGGACAGGCACTGGAGGTACCTGAGAAAGCGGGGAGCCGTCATCTAGGGGCCAGTGGGCAATTTTCCCGATTTTCTGTGGGGGAGGCAGCATAGTGACAACAAGGTGTACGCCGGCGTCTGGTCCTCCCCCCAAGAGACTGGGCCGTATTTGCCTGCCCTGCTCCCAGCCTCCACTAGGAGCCAGCAAGACACCGGACCTGTTCCCTGCCTTCCCCCCAGAGAAGGAGAGCTGTCGCGGGATGCTCGATTCTTCCCTCCCCCGGCCGGCCCTCCAGTGATCGGGTCCATTCCCGAACCCGGATTGCTGGCGTCGCAAGCGGGAATCCAACCGCTGCACCGACGGGCCGGCACATTTACGATTTTCAAGTCTATTGTCTCCTTTTTCTTCACTCCCTTTGAGTGGCAAGAAGACAGTATTTGTGCTCCTGGACTCTGTCCAATCACACCTGCTTTCTGCTCCTCTTAATGAGTTTTAGGGTTCTTTTTTGTATATTTTATTTCTGCTCCAGACTCTGGGAACTCTCTCCAGCTTCCCCGCACACCAGCGACTCTACCTCCTGTCTGAAGCTGTCTCCTACCAGGTCCATTCCAGCCCAACAGATCCCCCGGCTCTGAACCCCCGAAGTGGGGCCTCCTTCACCCTGATGCTCTCTCTACAATTTAATGCGCCAGGCTGGAGCCAGAGGGAGGCCCCTGGTGAAGCAAACCTGAGTGTGGCCATGGCACTAGAGGAGCCTTCCCCTATCCCTGAGACTGGGGATTTTCCATGATAGTCTCCCCAGGAGCACGAACATGCAATGACATCTGCACGGGCATACTGCTAACGTCTGCTGCTGCTGCTGCTCCTCCCCTTATTCAGCTCGACATCTTGTAGTGCCTCCGGTCTCCATTGGGGGCGGCTAAGATGCTGAGCAAACCCCTGAACCCTACCCAGGAGAGGAGAAGAGAACAGTCCTTGACTCTCAACTCTCCCTCCCTGCCAGCCCCCAGCGCCCAAGTCCGCTCTAACACGGGTCGCCAGCGTGGCGCGGGGTGTGGCATCCAGCGCCTCAACCCTCAGCGCCACTGGGTCAGCCCAAGTTTTAGGGTTCTTACCCTGCTAAATTATTTGTCCTCTTGTGAGTACAAAGACTTTGTAGTTGGGCCAGCCGGATAGTGCAGTGGTAGAGTTACTGCTTGCCATCCAGACAACCCGGGTTCGTGCCCTGAGTCCAGAACGTCTGGTGCCGGCTGGCGAGGCTGGGTTCAGGTGTCCATTGAATGCCTTCCACCTCAGGGAGGGAGGGCACCTCCTTCCGGTGCACGACTGCCCCCTGGTGACCCAGGGGGGCGGGGTTGTTGTGCGGGTAAGGAACAAGTGATCCCTTTGGGCTGGCTTTATGTCAGCACATACCCACTTGTCTGGCAGTTGACACAGAGGTGCCACGTGCCCAGAGTGGGGCCAGCAGTGGAGCACCGAAGGTGGGGTGGGGCTCACCTGCCCTTTCCGATGGCCCCGATAGGCATCTTGCCAAGGCCATCTTTCAGGACCATGCCCTGGGGTGAGGGGAGGAAAAGGAAATAAAATCCCCAGCAGCTCCAGGCAGATGAAGCTGCCCTGCCCCCCACACCATGGCTGAGTCTCTTTGACTCCTCCCACACCTCGCCAGCTCCACCCCCAACAGCTCCAACTGTCGAGTGAAGTATGTTCCTCCCAGTTTGAGGGGGACTTGGGGGTCCCACCCATGGAGAATAAGCCATGGGTTACAGTCTGGGAACCCGGAAAGTTCTTAAGCAAAGGCTGGTGTTGGGCTGGATCTTCAAACAACATGAAGTCTTGCTATATTATAGACATTAGCAGTTTGATCCAGCTCTCGAACTGCCCCGGAGTGAAATGGTTAAAACCATTCCAAAATAGAATTTTGGCACGAGAGCAGCTCTATCTGTGTCATTTCAAACTTGAACTGTCAGATTCTTTACTCCGCCTCAGTGAACAGTCGCTCCGGAGATTTCTCCTTCTGCTCGGTTCATTTCTCGGTTTAAAAGTGTTTTTCGGTTGGATTTAACCGAGAATAGTTTTATTTAACCGCAAAACCGTTCGTTCAAGCTCTATCTTGGTAACCGTGAGTAAATGAAGGTTTTGTCTGTGTGGAACTTGTAGTTATCGGTTCGGTTTTGAACCGATCAGTGGGTTTAAAACTCATTTAAAACTAAAAGTTACTATTTTAGAGTGCGGTTCCCGGTTCTTATCGGTTCTAAAAAACGGATTTATTACGTTTTTCCAATACCCGCGACACGGTTAGGAACCGATAAGGGTGTCTTGCCTGGCACTGCCGTTAAAAGGGCAAGTTTTTGGTTAGGCTGGCATTATGTCTGAGAAACCCAAAAGAAAAACCGGGCCCACTGGGTTTCAGCACTGTGATGTTTGTGGGGAAGTCTTTGCCAAGGCTGACCCACACACCACATGTGTTTATTGTCTGGGGTTTGACCACCTCCAGTCAGACTGCCAGGTATGTAAGAATTTCCCTGCAGCCACCCTGGAAAAAAGATTGGGCAGGCTCAGGAACAGAGGCCAAAAGTCCGCTGACCCGGATGGCCAGCCCGGTTCGGTGCCAACCGAACCGAGGGAGTGCCTCTGACCAGGGCCAGACTTCTCGGCAAAGAAAAGCTGGTTCTGAGGAACCAATTCCAGTAAAGAAAATGAAGAAAATCAGCAGGTCTGAGTCCAAAATTCTTCTCCAACTGCTGCAGAGATAGCAAAAGCCATACAAATTGTCCAGTCACTGTCTCAGGGTCCGTCCGAACCACCACTATCTGGTAAAGGTCGGTTCGTCCGGTCCCAGTGGTTCAGGATTATGATATTGAGGAATTTTATGAACCAGAGGAGGGGAGGAGGATTATGAACAGTATGAATGTGGCTGGGAAGGTCTGTGCCTCATTGAACCGGACATCTCCCCAGACAGACCTTTAGAATCTCCCCATGCTGTCTGAGTCCCCATCTCATTTTATGTTTTATAAAAGTTGTTGAAAACCTCCAGCTTCCTTTAGAAGAGGCTGTGGATGAGCAAGAGGAGCCTGATTTTGTAGAAATGATGGATATTCCAGAGTCTAGGAGATTGTCTATTCCTTTACATAAGTCTTTTAGGAAACAAACAAATTAAAATTTGAAAAGCTCCTAATTCTGTGCCTCCTGTAGATAAAAGATGGACAGAAGGTATACATTGTCAGGCCCTGATACAGAATTCTTTCTCAGCAATGCAGTCATGTTATGTAGTTCAGGCTGCTGGCTGTGATAAAGCTAATATTCCTTGGCTTCACATCCTCCTGACAAGGATTCCAGGAAGATTGATGCCATGGCAAAAACAGTATATGGCAGCCTCTGGGACTCAGGCAAGCAAATTATATGGCTTATGTAGCTAGGTATCAGAAATCTAGATGGGATACTGTTATGCATTGGCCAAGCAGGCCCATGGCCAGCTGGCTAGTGAACTAGAACAGGTGGCTGCTGATGGCATTGAAGCCTAAGGTTCAGTTCATGCTGCTGTGGATGTTAATGATGTTTCCTCCTAGGTCATGGCCACATCTGTAGCTTTTAGAGGTTGGCCTGGCTCAGGTGTACTAGTTTGTCACAGGATACCCAGACTAAGGCTATGGATTTTCCTGTGGGGAAATTCTCTGTTTGGAGAGCAGACAGAGAATTACATGAAGAAGATGGATGAATATAGGACTACTTACAAGAGTGTCCTAAGCCAAGGAGCGGCAAGCCACTCCTCAAAGGTGGCATGCCCCAGGGGTAGGTAGGCCTTTCACAGGCCTTTCTACTAGACTCCAGCCTCCTCTGCCTATGCTCAGAGGGCTTCTTCAGAGGCAGGGGCAGACGAGGGGTGGGCAGACCTGCTCCCACCCCCCAGCCTAAAGCTCCTGCGAAACAGGCACCCTGATGGGGTGCCCAGGGCCGATTCTCCTGTACCAGTGGGGGGCAGGCTGGCTTACTTCAGTCAGAATTGGGCTTCTTTAACCCCAGACAAGTGGGTTCTGGAAGTAGTAAGCCAGGGTCTGGTTCTCAGCTTCAAAAGTTTCCCAAGTTGAGAAGCAGACTTTTCTACTTGCAAGTGCTTCAGAGACCCTCGCCTGGAAACAGAGGTCTCATCCCTGTTAGCTCTCAGAGCAGTAGAAAGGGTTCCTCCCCTGCATCAGGGCAGGGGTCTGTATTCCAGATATTTCCTTACCCCAAAAAAGACAGGAGAGTGGCGGCCCATTTTAGATCTCTGAACAAGCATCTTTTGGAACCAAAGTTCAAAATGGTAACTCTGGCAATGATTTTACCTTCCCTAAGGCCAGGGGACTGGCTAGCCTCCCTGGACCTCAAGGATGCCTATTTCCATGTCCTAATCAGAAGATCCCATCGAAAGTACCTCAGATTCAACTGCCCTCAGGTCATTACCAGTTCAGAGCAATGCCCTTCGCCTTACCTCTGCTCCAAGGGTATTCACAAAGTGTCTAGCAGTGGCCCACTTAAGGAGGCAGAGGATTGCTGTTTTTCCATATCTGACGACTGGCTCATTGTAGCCAGTCCCCAGAACAGGTAAATCTCACCTGCAGGTCACCCAGCAGCTTCTCACCTCCCTGGGTTTTCTGCTAAACCTACCAAAGTCGGTTCTGGAACCAGTCCAGGTACTCACCTTTATAGGGGCAGAATTGGACACAAAGCTAGCCAGAGCCTTCTTCCCCAGAAAGGGTAAGGAATTTAGTGGCTCTGGCCTCTTCCTTCACTCTGCAGGTCTCCGACCAGCAAGACACTTTCTGCAGCTCCTGGGGCACATGGCTGCATCCACAGCTGTTGTGCAGGGAGCCAGATTTCAGATGAGAGACATTCAGTTTCACTTGAGAACCTTGGTCTCAGAGAAGAGACCCTCTTTCCAAGTTGGTCCCAGTGATCCTAACCTTGATCCTAGCTCTCCAGTGGTGGCAGGATCAGAGCACTGAAGAGCGGGGGTCCCTTCATATCCCTTCTCACCGACTTGACTCTCACTACAGACGCTTCCCTTCTGGGTTGGGAGCCCACATGGGCGACCTCCACTCAGGGAGTTTGGTCCCCAGGAATCTCTGCTCCACATCAATTTGCTGGAACTCAGAGCTGTCTTTTAGCTCTTCAAGCTTTTTCTGCATCTGTCCACGACAAGGTGATACAAGTCAGAACAGACAACACCACAACAATGTGGTACATCAACAACAGGGGCACTCGGTCTTGACCTTGTGCACCGAGGCAATGAAGTTGTGGTCTCTGGCCTATCTCTGACACTTCCACTCACTGCAGTTCATCTTCCAGGGAAGGACAATGTCTCAGCGGATGCCCTCAGCAGGATTTCCCAGGCCATCACCGAATGGTCCCTGGATCCTCAAGTGCTGGGATAGTTTTTGCCAGGTGGGGCATCCCTCAGATAGATCTTTTGCAGCCCCAGACAATCACAGACTTCCTCTGTTCTGTTGCAGGCATCCAGTGCTGGGCTCAGTTCCCTGGATGCCCTTCTTCTGGATTGGGAGGGAGTTCCTCTGTCTTTCCCCCTTTCCTCTCCTATTCAAAGTACTAGTCAAATCAGATCTCAGCCTTGCAGGGTGATTCTGATTGCCCGGATTGGGCCAGGCAGCCCTGGTACCCACTCCTTCTGTCTCTGACAGTCCATCTTCCCCTGTGCCTCCCCAGGAATCACAATCTGTTGACTTGTGCCCAGGGAAGGGTTTGATATCCGGACCTCAAATCCCTCAACCTCAAGGCCTGGCTCTTGAGGAGTTAGAGTTTGCTGATTTACACCTCTCAGGGTGTTCTTGAGATCCCAAAGGCTTCAGAAAGCCTTCCACTAGGGCTACTTATAGTTCTAAATGGAAAAGGTTTTCCATTGTGTGCTGGGAAAATATTTCCCCAGAATCTGCTGAATTGCCCATTTTGTTAGATTACATGGTACATCTTAATTCCTTGGGTCTCAGACCAGCTACCCTGAGAGTTCATTTGGCAGCTGTGTCTGCTTTTGTGTCAGCAGGAAAGTCATCCTCTCATCCTGTGTTTTCCAAGTTTTTTAAGGGATTACTCCATACTAATCCTCCCTTTCGGGAACCGGCCCCTGCTTGGGACCTTAATGTTTGCATTGCCCAGTTAATGCAACCCCTTTGAACCTCTGTCTTCTGCAGAGCTTAAGTACCTAACTTGGAAAACTGTTTTTCTAGTGGCTATCACTTCTGCTGCCAGACGTAAGTGAATTGCAAGCCTTGTCAGTGGAGACTGACTTTATTTCTTTCCACAGGGATAAGGTAGTCCTTAGGACTAATAGGAATTTTGCCTAAGGTGGTTTCAGATTTCCATCTTAATCAATCTATCTCCCTTCCAGTATTTTTCACTGATCACTCCTCTTCGGGTGAGAGGAGGTTGCACAGCCTGGATGTTAAGAGAGCTCTTAGTTATTATATAGAGTGTACCAAAGGTCACAGGTTCGAATCCTCCAACTTTTCCTTACCTATGGTGAAGTTGGGAAAGACCTACCACTAAGAGATCAATAGCCAGGTGGATTGTCTCTTGTATCCAATTTTGTTATCAGAAAGTGGGCAGAGCCCCCTCCCCGGTTTGAGGCTCATTCTACCAGGGGTACAGCTCGTCTCTCTAGCCCGCAGAGATATCCCTTTATTAGAGATTTGCCAGGCTGCTACTTGAAAACGGTACACTTTTACAAGCATTACTCCTGGATGTCCAGGCCAGAGAGATGCTCGGTTTACACAGCTGTTCTTCAGAACCTATTCCTAAGTAGGTTCTGCCCCTCCTCCATGGAGGTACTGTTGTGTATTTCTGTTAATGTTATAATATGAAGATTACGTTGTTTAGAAGAAAAATTACTCACCTTAGTAATGTTGTTTCTTCTAATGGAGTCTTGCTATATTATAGACCTCCCCAACCTGCCCCTCTCAGAACCTCCTCTACTTGGTGGGTGCGGGGCAACTTAGTGTGGGCACTACTTCTATGTCCTGTTAGCATTTTGTCCCCTTTGGGACTTTGGGGGTGTGTATGTGTACGCGTGTGTGTTTTTATTATACTTATGTTCCATTTTCATATTATTAGAATGGTGTTAGTATTTCTGGTCCCCTGACTTGAGTCTTGGGTGTTGGGACCATCAATGGTTGTTATTATTTAGGTAGCCATTTGGCTAGTGTAGGTTACAGCTTCCACACAGACCTTAGTGAGTTTGGCTCGTAAAGATCTGACAGTTCAAGTTTGAAATGACACAGATAGAGCTGCTCGCGCCAAAATTCTATTTTGGAATGGTTTTAACCATTTCACTCCGGGGCAGTTCTAGAGCTGGATCAAACTGCTAATGTCTATAATATAGCAAGACTCCATTAGAAGAAACAACATTACTAAGGTGAGTAATTTTTTCTTCTGGGACATCACATGGTGGGTGGAGGGCTTGGGCAGGTGGAAGAAAGTCCCAGAAGTTGACGAGGTGAAAATGGGGACAAAAACAGAAAGTAAAAAAAAAAAGACTTTTTAGTTAAATTGGTTTCTACCATCTTAACTATACGGAGGTCCCCTAAGTGTCTTGTGTACCAGCCAGATATACTGTATATGTCGGGTGCTGCCCTTCTCTCTCCACCTTCCTGTCCAAATGGCTGAAATAGGCTCTGCCTCTTATACCCACTACCCTTATGTCACCTTTAGGTCAACCCTTAGTTCTTGTAAGTTGGTTATCGGGTTTTATTTTGTTATTTTTATATCTTATAGCTTTTTCTTATCCCTTTTGGCTAAGAGTCTACAGCCCTTTCTCCTTTTTCTCTTCCACTTGTTTTCTTTCTCTGGCAAATGAAACTGAGGACAGGAGGGGGCCGGCATCAGTTCCTGGCCGACTCACATGCACGACGTCAGCATGTCGGTCACATGGGCAGCACCAACACTGACATCTTTCTTCCCCAAGCTGCAAAAGACTTTACTCCCGCGGGGTCCTAACACCTCTAAGAACCATTAGTGTGAATGAATGGTGAGACTGTTCTGGAAGATCAGCAGTTATGGTGCGTATGTAATTTTCATTTCTAGGGACATGGATATGTTGTTCATCCACACTCATTGGCAGTATCCTTGCCGCTTTAAATCTTGCCGGAAGGTCTTCAAGCTTGCTCCTCCCACCCACCCGGGTGGTATAACTCTCGGCTCCGCCCCATGACGCCAGATCTTCCTTACCGCTTGGAAGCTCAGGTTCCCTCCTTAACGCTCTGCGTTTACGACTGGTTCCTATTTCTCCGTTTATGGATTAAAAATAAAATTTTGCAAAAGACTTCGTCTTCATCCCTCGCAGCTACGATGGACAAATCGACTCGGACTGAGATGCCCATGCGGGCAGAAGATGTCTCAGACGGATCCTCACTCCGCATTGATGTTATACTGCCTGAGCGCTTGGAGCGACCACGAGGCTTGCGACCTGTGCTCATCTTTCGACCTCGTCCTCGAAACCGTGCTGCCCGATTAAGCTGGGCGTCCCGAGCGTTCCCTCGGTGAAGTCCAAGGAGGCCGGTTGGCGGTGTCAGCGGCGGCCGGGCTCGGCGGATCCTTTCGGCGGATGGTCGCCCTCGAAGAGGAAGGCGGCACGGGCATATCTTCCTCGGCCGCGGCATTTATCCCGCTCTCTCTGGGTTCTTCCTACACGGCTTCTTTTAAGGAGCTTTGTCTGTCCCTCTCCACTAAAGGAGAAGGGCCTGCGTCTGCGGGACCTTATTCTCGGTCAAAAAGAGGGACGAGATGATCCCTCCGTCGGCGCTCTTGGGAGGCGGGAGGTCCTCTCCCGGGCCGTCGACCCGTCGGCCGGATCGACCGCTCGAGCCGGCCACTGGCCTCACGGTGTCCCGTCAGGTCAGTTGACGAGACTCCACCGATGAAGTCGAGATTTTCTCGACCCATTGAATGAGCTGTCGCTTTTAGCAGCCGAGATTCCTCTCCGCGTTCCTCCGGAGGAGTTGAGGATCCTGGTTCCGCCTGTGCCTTCCGGTTCTGAGCCCCCGGATGGACCTTCCGAGTCAAGGGAGTGCCGGGTTCGCCGATACCCTCCCTGCACCGACTCCCGAAATTCCGGGACTTCGGTCTCGGTTCTGGACCTCTTCGCGGGTCCAGCGCTCCCACCGCCATAGGCGCGGTCTCGTGTCTCGGCACCGCGTAAGCGGCGTCATCTCCGGCCCTCCTCCTCGGATGAGGGAGGCTTCATGAATTACGGCCGATGGTACGAGGACCTTATGTTGCACCAGCTCTCCTGGCCTGAATAAGCCGACTCGCGCCTTCCCCCGCCATTATGGCTGCCACCGAACGGCCGACACAACCCCACTTGTCCGAGGAGCCTATACCCAGGCCGGGTTGTTCGCCAAACCACGTTCCACCGATTCCGTGGAACCTCCGCCTCCACAGCCACCAATTGGGGCTCGACCCAAGGATTCTCGATCTGGCTAAGGGTTTACCCATCGTATGTCAGTTACCCCTACTCCGACTCGACCTGCAGGTGAAGGTGGCTCAGGCTCAGTCAGTGTTTTTCGAGGACTCTTCCGAAACCAAGATGATTCTCCTTCTTCTGTGTGCTACTGGGACTTGGAGTCTTCAGGAGGTCAGTCATGGACGTAGCCCGTCCGTCTTCCTAGGACTGCTTCGCTCATCTGGAGTTCACCGGATGGAGCTCGAACCCGTTTCAAACGGGCCAGGTATCCTCACGGAGATTCTGGACCGAGGGATTCTCCGATCGAGGCCTTCCGGTGGTCGAGGCCATGTGGGTCCGCACTGGAACTTTGGCAGCCTGCTTCCTGCCCTCGCCTGCCAGGATGGCCAGGTAGCAGCGGTCCCTAAGTTCCTTGTCCGTTTTTTTTGAACACCCTCTGCTGAGGGGTTGGAGTTACCGACAGCGTTTTCTGCGCGCCATGGCAACGCTTAGGGATGTGGACAAACCTCCTGACAAGGAGTCCAAGAAATTGACTATGTCGGGCGAAAAGCTCCACGCTTGCCCCTCTCTCGCCTCGCCAGGCCAGTTCGGCCGTCCTCATGGCACATTTTTCTCATGCCCTGTTGGGCTCCTGGATGAGGTCATCCTCATCTTCCCCCGATCTGCAGACTACGGTTAGCAGGTGCGGGACCAGGGCAGGGCAGTGGCCAACAGCAGCTCCAGACTGCTTTGGATATAGGGGACTCATGTGCCAGATCGTTGGCGGCCGCAGTGGCTATGTTGCCGGCGGGCTTGGCTGAGGATATCCACCTTATTCCGGATACCCAGCACATGTTGGCGGATGTTCCTTTTGGGGACTGACCTCTTGACCCTGGGGTGGAAGGTCACCTGCAGAGGATCGAGAAGTCCAATGCCACCTTGGACTCGGTCTCTTCCGCTCAGAAGGACAAAGGCCGGAAACCACAGCCTAAGCCCTTTAGGTCCTTCTGTGCCCCGGCGCGCCTGCCCAGTTAACGCCAGGGCCAGCAGGCTCGGCCCATCCCAAACCCAAGCCCGGGCTTCCTCTAACAGGAGGCAGGGAGGGAAGGACCCAGGAGGTCCCCTGGTCGGTCCCTCCTCCAAGCCTGCCCAGTGACGGCTGAGGGTGTCGCCCCACCCCGCTCACTCCACTCCTGGTCCCCTGGGACAGCCCGCACTTCCGTTCCGCCTGTCCGCTGTTACCACGGACAGGTGGGTCTTGAGGTGGTGGGAAGAGGCCTGCCTCTGGAATCGAGCAGGCACCACCTTCAGAGCCGCTCGGGGCTTCTGGGATCCCCAGCCTCACTGGCGGCTCGTCGAGCCGACATCGCCTCCTCCTCCAGAAGGAGGTGGTAAGAGAGGTGGTGACCCTCCTTCAGACCCAGGGTTTGTGTCCAGGTACTTCCTGGTTCCGAACGGACGGGGCTGGCGCCCATTCTCGACCTACACGACCTAAACAAGTTCCTAAGGTCTCGAACCTTCAGGATGGTCACTCTGGCTCAGATAATACCATCCTTGAACGCCGGGCGGTGGTTCTGCTCTCTGACTTGCAGGACGACGCCACGTCCCTATCCGTCCGCTCCCACCAGAGATTCCTTCTTCCAGCGGAGGGATCCTCTTCGAGTTCCAGCCATGCCCTTCGGCTTGTCTCCAGCTCCCAGGGTCTTCACCAAATGCATGGCAGTGGTGACAGCATTCTCGCGCGCGCGAGAGGGTCCGGTGTACCTACCTGGACGACTGGCTGATAGCAGCTCCTCCAAGGAGGAGGCGGAGGTCCAGAGATCTGGCCCTCCAGGTCTGTTTCAACTGGCTCCTTATCAACCCAGGCCAAGTCGGAACTCGAGCCAAGCAGGTGATTCTATTCATCGGGCGAGGCTCGACTCTCTTCGAGCCAGAGCTGCCCCGGCGGACAGGGCCGAGGTTCTTCCTCCTTTGCCCGATCATTTCTGGTTGGGCACTGCGCCTTGCCCGGACTTCCTGCGCCTCCTGGGTCTCATGATGCCTGCACTCAGCGTGGTCCGCTGAACCTGCTGGAACATGCGGCCCCTTCAGTGGGGACTGGCCAGCCAGTGGTCACAACGCTGCGATCCCTTGACTAGCTTGTGTCGGTGACATGGGGATGGGAACGCCTCCAGTGGTGGACCGCTCCAGTTCATTTGCAGGAGGGCATCCTGCTCGTCCGCCTTGCCGACGGTCTCTCTATCGACCGATGCCTCTCTGATGGGTTGGGTGCCCATCTGGGGAACACTGCCTCATGGCCTCTGGTCCCGCTGGAGTCCTGATGCCACATCAACCTGTTGGAGCTCCGGCGGTCCGCCTAGCTCACCGCCTTTTGTTTGTTCCTCCGGGTCAGTGGTCCGAGTCCAGACGGACACTACCACGATCATGTACTATCTGAACCGCCAGGCGGACGCGCTCATGCTTCTATGCGAGGAAGCTCCGCATTTGGTCACTGCGCAGCCTGGAGGCGGATCTCCTAGCCATTCACGTGGCAGGAGCCTCCAACACCCTGGCCGATGCCCTGAGCCGGATAGGGGCTGCATCCCACAG
Organism: Neoceratodus forsteri; assembly: GCA_016271365.2. Taxonomy (NCBI): domain Eukaryota; kingdom Metazoa; phylum Chordata; order Ceratodontiformes; family Ceratodontidae; genus Neoceratodus; species Neoceratodus forsteri. The sequence continues at coordinate 198,108,253 of CM028132.1, read as the reverse complement.
TGGTCTCTCCTGCTGGAGGTAGTACGGTATCTGTTCTCCCCTTTGGGGCACACTCAGGTGGACCTGTTTGCCTCCATGGAGAACGCTAAGCTGAGTCTGTTCCATGCCCGCCTCAGCAGGGCTCGCTGCAGGGGATGCCTTCGAGGCAATGGACCCCGGCCTCTTTACGCCTTTCCCCATTTCCTTGATCCACAAGGTGCTTTCAAGGCGAGGAGGACAAGGCGCAGGTGATTCTGATAGCCCCAGACTGGCCTCCAGTTCTGGTACCCAGATCTCTCTCAGTCTCAGCTCCAGGACTCCGCTGCAGCTCCAGCCTCGCCCGACCTGCTCTCAGTCAATCAGGGAAGGTGTTCCATCCGGACCTTCAATCCTGCACCTGGACGGCCTGGTTCCTGAGCGGCTAGAGTTCCAGGCCTTGGGTCTTCGGCCGAGGTCCTCAATGTAGTTGAGGCGTCCCGTAAGGAGTCGACCAGAAAATGCTATGCCTTCAAATGGAAAAGGTTTTCCATTTGGTGTCAGGCAAGGGCTTGGACCCTTCCTCCTGTTCCTTGGCAAGCATCTTGGACTATTTATGGTCCTTTCTAGTCAAGGGCTTAGGTCGACGACCCTAAGGGTGACCTGGTAGCTAATCTCTGCCGGCGCTGGCCGGAAGCAGTCGGTGGCGTAGGAGAAGGTGGGTCTGGCGCTTTTCAAAGGCCTTGATCACATTTCCTCCAGTGGGAACCCCCACCTCCGTGGGATCTACTGCTGGTACTGGCAAAGCTCATGGGCAGTTTATTCGAACTCTATGCACAGGTGTGCCTCTCTCACCTGTCGTGGAAGACCACCTTCTTGGTGGCTATCACGCCAGCCAGAAGGATGGGAGAGCTCCAGGCGCTTTCCATCGAGTCTCCTTACCTGGTCTTCCACAGGGACAAGGTTGTCCTGCGCCCACCAAATTCCTTCCGGAAGGTGGTGTCGGAGTTCACCTTAACCAGGTGTTGACTCTGCCGGTGTTCTACCCCAATCACACCTCGGAGGCAGGAATATAGGCTCCATACTCTGGACCCTAGAAGGCTTCGCTTATTATAAGGAGGCGCCACGGCTGAAATTGGGAGAGGTTCGCCAGCTGTTTGTCACCACGCTGAAGGTCAGATCTGCAGACCTGCAGCCAAGGGACGATAAGCAGGTGGGTAACCTCTGCATAGATCTCTGCTATAAGTTGGCGGGCATGGAGCCTCCCAGAGGGATAAGAGCTCATTCTACCCGCCATACTGCTGCAACGGTGGCTGCTTCCAGGGACGCCCTATCCAGGAAATCTGCAGGGCTGCTACCTGGAAGTCAGCAAACACCTTCATTACCCACTACCACATCGACTTGAGTCACGCCGGGATGCTGGTTTGGGGCCTCGGTTCTCCAGTCTCTCTTTCCCAAGTAAGTATATGGGTGTGCGTCTTGCCTCCTCCCCGGAGAACTGCTAGGAGTCTGCCAATGAGTGTGGATGAACAACATATCCATGTTCCTAGAAATACAGGTTACTCACCTGTAACAGGAGTTCTAGGAATGGTATATGTTGTTCATCCACACGACTCCACCCGACCTCCCCGGCTTCGGACGCACAACCTGAGCTTCCAGCGGGCCAGATCTGGCGTCATGGGGCGGAGCCGAGAGTTATACCACCCGGGTGGGTGGGAGGAGCAAGCTTGAAGACCTTCCGGCAAGATTTAAAGCGGCAAGGATACTGCCAATGAGTGTGGATGAACAACATATACCATTCCTAGAACTCCTGTTACAGGTGAGTAACCTGTATTTATTTGCACATCCTATGTTTCAGAGATCTTTAAGGGCCTCTCTCTCATATGTATCATCCTATAAAGACGCCTATACTTGCTTGGGATGTAATCTGATTTTCACACATTTGGTGAACTATCAGTTTTTGGCCACTACTGAACTGAAGCACCTGACCTGGAAAACTTTATTGCTGATGGATATTCCTTTAGCAACCAGAATTAATGAATTACAAACACTCAGCATTGATCCTTCTTTCTTGATTTTCCACAAGGACTCACTCACCATCGCCAGCAGCCTAAATGCAGCATTTTCGGATCTAAGCACAGTTCTCCCCTAACAACTTCTTCGACCCCACACCTATGACCCCAGATCTCAGCAGTACCTACCCCCCCCCCTTTCTGTCTCAGGGTTATTACTGTGAGTGAAGCAAGATCTTACCTTAAAAAAGCCCTAGGGGGCTCAAACTACTGCAAAGACTCCTTTGACATGAAAATCCTTAATTTGATACTGGACTCTATGCTCCCCCCTCTGACTGATCTCCTTAACCTCTCCCTATGCCTAAGGCAGTTCCCAGCTGACTGGAAGGTGGCCACCATCACACCAGTACTGAAGAGTGGAGACTCCACATTACCCAATAATTACAGGCCCATCTCCATGCTCCCTCCCCTCTCAAAAGCCCTGGAAAAAATTGCGGTCACTCAACTCACAGACTACCGGCTTGTGCACGACATCCTATGTAGGGAACAACATGGTTTTAGGGGCCGGTCACAGCACAACTACTGCCCTCATTGAGTTCTCCAACTCGCTGCACAATGCCCTAGATAAGAAGCTGCTAGCGGGAGCCATATTCATACACCTGTCAAAAGCGTTCGACACAGTCTCCCACGCCCTGCTCCTAAATACTGTTCACCACCCCCGGCCTTTCCCCTGGACCCATCGCTTGGTTCACAAGCTACCTCACAGATAGGTCCCAATGTGTGAAGATAAACAGCACCCTCTCAGCCATTCTTGGCTCCATCCTTGGCCCATTGCTGTTCAGCATCTTCCTGAATACCCTGTGTAAATCCTGTCCATGTAATCTTCTGCTCTACACAGATGACGCGGTAATGTATGCCTCCCACTTGGATCCCACAGTTCTTCAGTCCTCCAGTCCTCCCTACAACTTGCCTTCAACCACTTTGAAAACTGGTTCACTGACCACAGTCTCATGGTCAATATAAAAAAGACTAAATCAATGCTCTTTTCCCATTGCCAGAGTAAGGACTACAATACCCAGCTAACAATCTTCTCCAAAACCCTCCTCCCATTTGAACAGGTCCGCACATATAAATATCTAGGCATTACCTTCGATCCTAAACTGTCATTCCACCCACATATTAGTAATCTTTCCTCTGCCATACATATACACACAGGTCTACTGTATCGGCACAAAACCTGCCTACCTCCAGAGGCCCTACACATTGCCATTACCTCCTCTGTTCTCTCCCTTGTAGACTATGGGCTAGCTATCTACTTGGCCACTGACCACACTGCACTAAATAAAATCCACCTAGCCATTAATAAAGCCTGTAGGTTCTTTGCTGGAGTGGATAAGCGTACCCACAGCTGTACCCTGTATGCGCTAACAAAAATCCTCACCCTAGAGGAAAGAGTACATTATCAAACATGTCTCCTTACTAAGAAAATCCAACTAGCCCTTACTCCCACTGGAGTCTCAGCCTCCCTCCACGCTGCACATACCTCAGCAAACACCCGCGCGGCAGATAAATTTACATTGGCTGTTCCCAGGGTCACAACCACCGTTGCACAATGGTCTTTTTCCTACAGAGCACCATCCTGGTACAATGAGCTCCCCCGGGCCATCACCTCTATCTCCAGACTAGGCTCCTTCAAAACAGCCCTCAAAAACTGCATAGTCTCCACCTGTCACTGACTTTGTTCCTAATAAGTACAGGAATCTGCCTACGGATGGCGAGATTCTGGGTTAAAGATGTACTTATCACACTGTTGCTACTGTGTGTGTTAATGACAATGTTGGTAAACCGACTGCATGCACCACCTGCTAGCATATAGGCCATACCTTAATATTGATTGTACTGTTCACTGACGTTCACAAGCTCCCCTCAGGACTTGTATAGCTACCCTACTGTATAGGACTAACAGCACTGCTCATACCCTGTTGTTATCTTATCTCCTTCTCCCACTGTAATATTGTATACTGCCTACTATTTGATATATATTGCTCATACCCTGTTGTTATCTCTTTCGCTACCCTCACTGTAATATTGCATAATGACTGCTTATTGTTATGTATTGTACCTTGACGTGGAGCCTTTGGAAATGAGTCCCTGACTCAAAGGTTGTAATCCGATATTCTCAGTAAATAAATAAATATTGGACAGATTCAGTTGTCTGTATTTCTGGAATGCTTCTATCGACAGATGAGCTCAGAACCTCATTTAGAAGAGCATTTCATGGGCTTTCAGACTATGATGGTCATTGGGGTATGAATGTTTGTTTCCCTTTATGGCTAGTTCCAGTACATCATACTGCTGCTTTAAACAAGCTTTCACTTTCTTCCTGGTAAATGGTAACATGATACTGCACAAGGCGGCTTTCCGCATGGAGACCTGGGATGTTGTGTAGAGAGGTGTGCTGGAATGTAGGTCTGTTTAATCTTTAAATTCCATGTTTTTTTGAATGAAAAAGGTTACTGTGTAGGTGATAACGGTTTTGTGACTTGATTTCATGAAAGTATTGGAAAGTTTATTTGTATATTTGAGTGCAGTATGAGCCCCATATACAAAGTTTAGCGCCCCTCGCTAACATGGTTAGTTCAGGCGCTAACCAGGGTTTGCACGATTGCTCCTGCTGGGCCCATATTTAGAGGGCCCAAGAGCCCCCCCCCCCCGCAAAAAGAAAACCTGGCAACACCAAGGTGCTAAAATACCACTGTGCTTATGCAAATGAGGGGGTTCTCTCATGAGTACCAGTGCAGCGGGATATAGAAACATAGACTTTGACAGCAGATAAAGACTGCTTGGCCCACCCAGTCTGCCCATTTCCCTACCTATTGAATAAACAGTAGATCCCAGTTAACCAACAGCCCACTTCCTCCTACCCCCCCCATAATTGCCTTATGTTTGTCCCATGCATTCTTGAATTCCCCCACTGTTTTTGACTCCACATCCTACTCAGGGAGGCCGCTCCATGCGTCCACCACCCTCTCTGTGAAAAAATACTTCCTCATGCCCCCCCATCTTCAAATTGTGCCGCCATTGTTCTTGCATATCTCTTTTTCTGAAAGATGCTACCCTCTTGGACTTTGTTGATTCCCTTGAGGTACTTGAAAGTTTCTGTCATGTCCCCCCTCTCCCTCCTTTCCTCGAGGGTATACATATTAAGCTTCATTAGTCTCTCTTTGTATGGTTTCTGGTGCAGACCCTACACCATTTTAGTTGCCCTCCTCTGGACTGCATCCATCCTGTCTATATCCTTGCAGAGATGGGGTCTCCAGAACTAAACGCAGTACTCCAGATGGGGTCTCACCAGCTGTCTGTACAGAGGGATGACAACTTCATGTGTTCTACTGGTGTTGTCTCTTCCCTATGCACCCCAGTATTCCCCCCCCCCAGCCCTCCTTACTGCCTTCTCACATTGCCTGCCTACCTTTAGGTCATCTTATATGATTACCCCCAGGTCCCTTTCCATTTTTGTTGTTGTTAGTACCCCCCCCACTGTGTACTCTTCCCCTGGGTTTTTGTTTCCCAGGTGCATTACTTTGCACTTCTTTGCATTGAATCTAAGCTGCCATACTTTGACCATTCCTCCAACCTTGCCAAGTCCCTTCTCATCCTTTCCACCCCACCATGTATCAGCCCCATGTATCAACCCTGTTGCAGATCTTTGTGTCATCTGCAAAGAGGCATACTTTTCCTTCCAGTCCCTCTGCAATGTCACTTATAAAGACATTAAAGAGGACCTGCCCCAGTACTGAACCCTGTGGTATTCCACTAGTAACCTCTCTTTCTTCGGAGTGGACTTAGTTTAGAATTACCCTCTGTGTCCTGTTGTCCAGCCAATTTTGTACCTAGGCTACCACACTGGGATCTGCTCCCAGGCTGGCTAACTTGTTTATTAATCTTTTGTGTGGGACTGTGTCAGGTGCCTTGCTAAAGTCTAGGTAGGCCATATCCACAGCCCCTCCCTGGTCTACTACTTTGGTCACCCAGTCAAAGAAATCTATTAGTTCATCTGACATGACCTTCCTGCTGTAAATCCATGCTGCCTTGGGTCCTGTGCCCCGCTGGCCGCTAGGTACTCAACTATTCTTTCTTTCAGAAGTGATTCCATAATTTTCCCTACCACTCAAGGTCAGACTAACTCCCTCTGCCTTGCTCCCATTTTTGTGAAGGGGAATCACATCTGCCTTTCTCCAGTCCTCGGGTACCACACCATCCTCCCATATTTGTTAAAAAGGGTAGTCTGTGGTGTCACTAGTTCTCCCCTTGGTTCTTTTAGAATTCTGGAGTGAATCCCATCTGGCCCCATTGCTGCCCATGTCCACCTTGAGTTTTAGGAGTTCTTTCAGGACCCTTTCTTCTGTGAATGAATTGGTATCGACCCCCATATCCAGAGTGCTTCTATTGTTTGTTTTAAGTATGTCCCCCTCCTCTTCTTTTGTGAATACTGAATAAACTTATTCGTTCAGTATCTGCCTTTTCACTGTCACCCTCTGCCCACCCACCCTCCTTTATTAAGTCTCACTATCCCTTCCTTGGTCTTTCTTCATGCACTAATGTGTAACCCCCCTGCAAATGGGGGTTCCCAAAAGACTTCCAGGAGCTTGCTTGAATGCTCCAAGCCTGAATGGTGTTTGGCATTTAAGCCATTTATCAGTGAGTGTTTTAGAACCTCTGGTACTGTCTTTAAGAGCTGTCTGCTTGCAGACATAATTAGTTTGTATGGGGACTGTGTTTTTGATTGAGTACCACTCAAGCTGCTGCCAATTCACTTCATTTTTGCAGTCACTAGGAGTGCAAGGGAACCTATCTGAAAGATGTAACTGTTTGCCAGAAATTATTTAGAGTAATAGTGAAATTACAGTTTGTCTAACCTGCTTTCTTTGCAGTCAGAACTGTGTCTGCTAGTTCCCATTCTAGTTTTGAACTGCTGAACTGGACCAATCAGTGTGGGGTAAGCTAGCTCTAAAATGGTGCCTTGAATGAATCAAGAACTTGGACTCATAATCTGAGCCAGCCACAAGAGGATTGTATGGGCAGTGACTCTGGGAGATGTAGTTTAGACTTCAGTGCCTTTTTGGACCAACAGCAGCAGTCTATTGTGAGTGACAGCCAATCCAGTCAAGAACTGGGAGGAACTCAAAGGAAGTGCCCGGTTTTGTCGGTTGGAGTTTCAGTTGAGCTTTGGCAGTGAAGAAGGAAGGAGCCCTGTGCTTTTTCAGTGTGCAGTTTTTAGTCAAAAAACGTGTGTAAGGCCCAGAGTTCCGGTCTGCAGCTTGTGTAACAGCTTGTTAGGACTGAATCCGTCCTGTGAAAAGAATCAAAGGATCTCTGAAGAGTAGAAACCAGGCTCACCCTGTAGAAGACTGGAGGAATTGCTGAAAATTACACTCGGTCTGTCAGGAACTGAATCTGCTGTGTGTTCTCCTGGGTATTGTGCAGTAATTGCGATCGGGATACAGATGCAGCCTGCCTGGTATAGTGCTTTCTTTTTATATGGATGTGTGAAGAGGTTGTGTACCTCAAGTGAGCCCTGCTGACATTGAAGGACCCTATCTTATTTGGAGGTCGTGAGTACTAATTCAGGGTCACTCCTGTTGAATTGCCACATTAAATCCAAATGGAATTACTGTACTGCTGACTGTTTAATTCTCCTTTTCTGTGAAAGGGCCCTACCAGCTGCCACGGTTTGACTAGCCACTAGGGCTTCATGACTCAGGGACAGTAACTGATAGATAGGCCTGCACAGAGCCATAGGTAGATTATTAGAGTGATAAGCTAATTAACCTGATTTCCCCTGTCCTTGTTATATCCCCTAAATAAATCAGAGCTGCTTGTTTCAGCAAAGTTATACTGCCTGAAGTATTTGTCTATGTTAAAGTACTGTACTGTGATTGTTGCACTGTATCTCATTTCACAGGAGGTCCCAGTGCCGAACCAGACCTGGGGTAAGTGTATACTGTGAAGGTAATTTGATATATTGTGTGGGCCACTAGTGGGAAGAAAGGGGTTGCAGTGTCCCAGAGGGCTGTGACCAAGTTAGTTTAACATTGCAAACCCTGACCTCTGGGTGGAGGCACCCGCCATTGGATCCAGGCCCTCAACCTGTTAGTGGCAAATCAGGCAGGGTAGTAGCCCCTGGGAGAGCGCCATCTAGGGGTTACATCTTGAGGCTCACCATTGGGATTGTGTGTCCTCTAGTGGCCATATTTACTTAACCACTGTTAGAAAAAATGGCGACCCGACAGAAGTGGCTGTGCACCGCTGGTGGAGGGTGTACTGGGAGGAGATCGACCCAAAATGCTATGCTTATCCTGGACATCCCCTGGGTATCAATACGGACACTGTGCAGGAGTACTTTCCAAGGTGGAAGGTTTACAAAACCCTGTGGTGGTGGGTCGGCATTATAATCTGCTCACCCACACTTTCCTGGCCCTAGTAGAGTTTAAGGATCCCATAGATAGCTCCAAAGTGCCACAGACCATTACCCCAGAGGGAGCCCTCACTGCTTGGAGAGTGATAACTAAGGACAGTAAAGACCCGGGGAATCTGCCCCACCACTATCTGAAACTTTTGAGGAGAAATTTGCTGAATGGTTGCTGGGAGAGGGAAAACTGTGGAGGACTTGAAGAAACTATTCTTGCCACCTGGGGTGTTCCTCCCAACACCTCTCCTGCTCCAGTGCCCGTAATGGTGGCTGAACCAATGCAGACTCCTATCTCTGCACCTGCCATTAGTCACGACTCTTACCGAAGGTTGAGGATCTTCTCGGCACTCCTCCCAACCCCCAAGGGAGGATGACTGGGAGACCTGGATAGACTATGTTGCCCCCAAGTGCTAGAATGGCAATGCTCGAAGGCGAAAAGCGAAGAGGGTTAGTGAGAGCCTCAAGGTCCTGCCCTGGCTACCATCCTACAACGGGCCAGTAACCCTGAAGCGACTGCACAGGCCTATCTTGAGGCCTTGGAGAATGTGTATGGGAGCCCAGATTCTGATGAGGACCTATGGTGGAGAGTAAGAGATGCACAACAGTACCAAGTGGAGTTGTTGTCTGTGTATGTATCGGCTGGAAAAATTGTTGCAAGAATGCCTCAGAAAAGGTAGTTTGCCAGCGATTGAACTGGACCGAACCAGCTGGACAGGATCCTTAAGTCTTCCCTTCTCAGAACTGCTGTTGCTTCAGTTACGCCTGGCAGATCGACTGAACTCTCACCTCCTATGATGAGTTAATGAGAGAAATTCAGGAGTTGAGAAAGATTACCTCGGAGGGATCTGCACCAATAGCTGCAGCTACGACCGAGTGACTGAGGTGACCCATCAAGTGAAGTTCAGGGCAGAGGTTGGCAGTCAATGAGTGCTCTGACAAGGAAAAAGATATGTCACAATGAAGTAACTGTTGAGAGAGATCGGAATTCAAAACAGTCCTTTATGAAGGCCACGCCTGCAAGTACGGGCCCTGACCTATATCCGACTGATCTGCTATGGGGTGGGGTACCCACCATGTATCTCCTGCTGATAACAGCTCCGAACTCGATTCTTTGACCATGGAAGTGGAGAAACTGACGAGATGTCTCCAAATTTATCACGCCGCAGACAGAGATGGCACCAAGGTTTCCAGTTAGTAATACCCCGCCCTGGCTCCCAGTGTGGCGCCGCCAGCTCAAACTCCAGAAAGTATGTTTTGCTATAATTGTGGGAAAGATGGGCACATGAAAGGGAATGCCAGTCCCCAAAAGACACTGACAAAGTTGCATATAGGCTACAAGGAGAGCTTGGAGAAGAAATCAGTGGCTAAGAGGTGCACGACATGATCCCAGTGAGGGCACCAAAATGCTAATTCACGTCCTTTTGTGGCAAGGTCAGTTGCCCAGGCCCCACTACCGCCTCCAGACTGGTCCAGAATAGTGGGTCCCTCCATGGAGACCACTGTAAAGGTGAATGGAGTGTCTACAAGAGCTGTATTAGACAGTGGCTCCAAGTGACAATTATGTTCCAGGATTGGTATCAGAAGCATTTGTCAGACGTACCTTACAACCATTAGAAGGACTGCATGTAGGGGTTAAGGTGAGAAGGCCTACCCCTATTCGGGTATATCCGAATTTGGCTGTCTTTCCCACCTCCGTGGCTGGAGGGGAAAACAAGTAGAGACCCTAGCCTTAGTGTGTCCCCCACTGGACTGTATGATGGTGTCCTTTGTTGATTGGAACAAATGCTCATATGTTCGGAAGGCTGGCACAGTTGTGTTATGAAAACAGGGGTCAAAGACTAGTAGAGCTTTAAGAGTTCGGCTTTAATTAAGAAGGCCTATGAGGCACAGAGAGATGCTGAAAAACAGAACCAGAGGAACCGTCGGAATTGTATGGAAGAAGGATCCTGAGTCTCTGATCCTGGCGCCAAATGCCCAGTGTACCTTACAGGAGAGGTCCGTATCAGAAAGGATGTTAAGAATAAAATATTAATGTTGGATGCACCAGGCGATGGAAAATTGCCAGAGGGACTGCTGGTCAAGTCTTAGTATTTTGCCCGCTAGAGCCCATGCTTATGCCAGAAGGGTAATGGTCCAAGTTCATAATGTGTCTGAAAGAGACATTCGAGTAAACAGAGGTTGCATCCTGGCTAATGTGCATTGTGCAGACACTGCAGTGCTACCCAGCAGCAAGAGTTCAAGGAAGAATGATAGAGTAACGCCTGACTTGTTTGATTTCGGCGACTCCCCGCTGCCAGCTGAATGGAAAGTGAGGATCAGTGAGAAGCTTGCCCAGAGAGACCAGGTGTTTTCTTTAAAGGAATGGGATGTAGGATGCGTGCAAGGAGCTGAGCACAATATCCGCTGCATGACGAAAGACCATTTCGTGAGAGGTCTCGACGCCTGGCACCTGCTGACATAGATGATGTGAGACGGCATCTGCAAGAGATGTTAGCTGCTGGTGTAATACAAGAATCCAGAAGTCTTTATGCTTCCCCATTGTGGTAGTGAGGAAAAGAATGGAACAGTAAGGATGTGTGTGGATTATCGCACCTTAAACCGGCGGACTATCCCTGATCAGTACACAATGCCCCCATTCAGGATGCTTTGGACTGCCTAAATGGGAGCAAGTGGTTCTCTGTGCTGGATCTCCGAGTGGTACTACCAGATCCCGATGGCCCCAGAGGACCGTGAGAAGACGGCCTTTATCTGTCCACTTGGCTTCTATGAATTCATGAGGATCCTCATGGATTTCAGGTGCCCCAGCCACTTTTCAACGATTGATGGAGCGTGCAGTGGGGACATGAACTTACTAGAGTGCCTGGTATACCTAGATGATGTTATTGTGTTTGGCAGCTCACTGGAGGAACATGAGAGCAGATTATTTAAGGTATTGGACCGACTGGAGGACTTTGGCCTTAAACTGTCCATTGATAAGTGTCAATTCTTTCAAACATCAGTAAAGTATGTGGGACACATAGTATCCACCGAGGAATAGAGACCGACCCAAATAAAGTTGAGGCCTTGACCACCCTGGCCACAGCCCAAAATCTAAAAGAACTGCAAAGATCCCTGGGATTCTGTGGTTATTATCGGCGCTCATCAAGGACTATTCAAGAGTGATCTGCCCTTACTTAACCTTACTCAAGGGTATCCCCAACCCACAAAAATACCAAAAGTCAGCGCCCTCAAGACTGAAAGAGTGTATTTTCATCCGAGTGAAGTATTTGGGGCCCGCTGGACTCCTGATTGTGAGACTGCTTTTCATGAGATCATATATCAACTTACCCATGCTCCAGTGCTGGCCTATGCCGATCCAAGAAAACCTTACGCCCTGCACACTGATGCTAGCTTGCAAGGGTTGGGGGCTGTGTTGTACCAAGAGCACGAGAATGGCCTGAGACCAGTGGCCTTTGCCAGTAGAAGCCTGACCCCATCCGAAAAGAACTATCCTGTACATAGTTAGAGTTCCTAGCTTTGAAGTGGGCTATTGTTGACCAATTCCATGAGTACTTGTATGGGGCTAAAATACTAGTAAAACTGACAATAATCCTTTGACCTATGTGCAGACCTCAGCTAAGTTGGATGCCACTGGCCATAGGTGGCTTTCTGCATTATCTACATATGACTATGCTCTCGAATACCGAGCAGGTCTGAACCACATAGATGCTGATGCTTCTCCCGAGGCCTGTTCCCAGAATGATTGGGTCCGATTGGCAGAACCTGACATTCGGGCACTCTGCCGGAAGTTTGACAGGGAGGAACAAATGTCCACGGACGAGTGGACTGCATGGTGGATTGCTTGGAGCCTCTGAGAATTGCATACCTGCTGCTTATTGCCACTTTTCTGCAATAGACATTGGTGCACTGCCTCAGCTGGACAATGACAGTATTCGGCGGGCTCAATCCCATGATCCCATGATCAAAGCAGCTTTAGAAGCCCTCTATGCAGGAAAAGATGTGTCCAAATTACGCTCCACTGATTTGAGAACTGCACTGTTATACAAAGAAGGTCCTAAGTTGAAACTGATCAATAAACTGTTATACAGAGAAACAGTAGACAGAGGGGGACAAGTAGACAAACAACAACTAGTGCTGCCCACTGCCTTTGAGACTCAGTACTGAGGTCCTTGCACAACCACATGGGGCACCTTGTATAGACAGAACAGTTGACTTGGTGAGATCCAGATTCTATTGGCCTAAGATGGGGGCTGATGTGGAGCAACAATCTGAACTTGTAGTCGCTAGCTTACAGAGGAAAGCTTTGCCCTAGAGGGCTGCCCTCTTGTTAACATCACCACCAGTGCACCCATGGAGCTGGTCTGTATTGATTTTCTGAGTTTGGAGTCAGATCAAAGAAATATCAGTAATGTGCTGGTGGTCACTGACCATTTCACGAGATATGCCCAAGCTTTCCCACCAAAGACCAGAAAGCATCCACTGTGGCCAAAGTACTTGTAGAAAACTTTTTGTTCACTATGGGCTCCACAAAGAATCCATTCTGATCAAGGGAGAGACTTTGAGAGTCGCCTGATCAAAGAGATGCTTTCTGTGGGAGTGCGAAGTCCAGAACCACTCCTTACCACCCCCAGGGGACCCACAGCCTGAACGTTTCAACCGGACTTTGCTAGATATGCTAGGCACCCTGCACCCAAAGGACAAGCCTAGATGGAGCCAACAAATTAGCACCCTGGTACATGCTTATAACTGCACCAAAGTGATGCCACTGGATTCTCCCTCCGCCTTGATGTTTGAAGAGAAGCTCGACTACCAGTAGATGTGTGTTTTGGGGTCTCTCCTGATGGGGTTCAAGTTGACAACTATTTACAGTATGTGCAAAAGTTAAAGGCCCAGCTAACTCATGGCACTAACTGGCTCAAACCATGGCTGCCAAAAGAAATCTGGCCAACAAAGAAAGGTATGATAAAAGGTGAAAGCACAGGAACTCCAGGAGGGAGATCGGTATTGCTAAGAAATCTGGGACTGCATGGCAAGCACAAGATTGCTGACAGATGGCACCATCTCCTCACATTGTAGTGGGCAAACTAGATGATCTGCCAGTGTACAAAGTAAGGCCTGAGAATAATTCAAAAGATGTAAAACAATGCATAGAAATCATTTACTGCCCATTGACAAATCTAATTGAGTCTGAGCCCTAGAAGATGCCCTCTGGACCAGTGACTAGAGCTGCTGCTAAGAAAAGATCAAGAAAGTCTGCACCTACAGAAGCAAAGTTAAAGTGTTCCTCCACAAGTCCCAGTTGAGCATGACTGTCAGTCCATATCGGAAGAAAGTGAGAGTGACTTTGAATACTATCCTTCTTCTAACTGAGTCAATTGTTTGGGGCAATCCCTAGTCAATACTGGAGATGAAGCTGGCCTTCTGGACTGTCTAAGCCCCAGCTTCATCCCTGGAGCCAATGCTCCCAGAAAGTGAAGTGCAAAGCATCAGATCAGATGAAATGGAATCATTGGCATGGTTGAACTGTTTGAGCTTCAGGAGGAAATGATAGATTGGGGCAGACTGGTGATACACCCGAACAAGAAGAGTATTTTGAGTGCCCTGACAGTCCACTGCCAGTGTCCAAAGCTCTCCATGCGAGCCAAATGTTGTGGACTCAGAAACTGTAACTCCTGGAGCTGAAAGTGCCCCAAGTTCTAGCCTCTACCCCATGGAGACTCCCTGACAAGTGAGGACAATGTTGAAAATGAGGCTCAGAGTGCAGAGACTATAACAGTTGCCCCTAGAAAGACTGGTCGACCTGTAAAGCCTGTGGTGCACCTCAGTTATGATTCACTTGGGAGGCCTGTGGACTTGCCCTCTCAATGTTGTCCATAAAGGAGTGTATGTGTCCCCAGCTCATTGCCCAAACTGAGCATCAGTGCTAACTCCAAGTTACTTGTGTTGCCCTCTAGTATGGTGCCCTTGCCCCATCCAGCCCCAGGGTAACTGATAGGAAGGCCCCTCTCTTCAGGTTTCATGTACAAGAGGTAATAACTTGAGTTATGGTACAATGTGTATGTAATACTGTGTAAAGAGGACGTACTGCAATGTTTCAGAAATGTGTTCTTGGTAAAATGATATATTGACTGATGATTACATGTGCAAGCCTAATGCAAATGTATATGGTTGCAGTTGAAACTTATGGGTACTTGCTTGACGCTGGACGCCAAGCTTTCCCAGGCTAGGAAGGGTGTAACCCCTGCAAATGGGGGTTCCTAAAAGACTTCAGAGCTTGCTTGAATGCTCCAAGCCTGAATGGTGTTTCGTATTTAAGCCATTTATCAGTGAGTGTTTTAGAACCTCTGGTACTGTCTTTAAGAGCTGTCTGCTTGCAGACATAATTAGTTTGTATGGGGACTGTGTGTTTTTGATTGAGTACCACCAAGCTGCTGCCAATTCACTTCATTTTGCAGTCACTAGGAGTGCAAAGGAACCCATCTGAAAGATGTAACTGTTTGCCAGAAATTATTTAGAGTAATAATGAAATTACAGTTTGTCTAACCTGCTTTCTTTGCAGTCAGAACTGTGTCTGCTAGTTCCCATTCTAGTTTTGAACTGCTGAACTGGACCAATCAGTGTGGGGTAAGCTAGCTCTAAAATGGTGCCTTGGACGAATCAGAACTTGACTCATAATCTGAGCCAGCCACAAGAGGATTGTATGGGCAGTGACTCTGGGAGATGTAGTTTAGACTTCAGTGCCTTTTGGACCAACAGCAGCAGTCTATTGTGAGTGACAGCCAATCCAGTCAAGAACTGGGAGGAACTCAAAGGAAGTGCCCGGTTTTGTCGGTTGGAGTTTCAGTTGAGCTTTGGCAGTGAAGAAGGAAGGAGCCCTGTGCTTTTCAGTGTGCAGTTTTAGTCAAAACGTGTGTAAGGCCCAGAGTTCCGTCTGCAGCTTGTGTAACAGCTTGTTAGGACTGAATCTGGCCCTGTGAAAAGAATCAAAGGATCTCTGAAGAGTAGAAACCAGGCTCACCCTGTAGAAGACTGGAGGAATTGCTGAAAATTACACTGGTCTGTCAGGAACTGAATCTGCTGTGTGTTCTCCGGTATTGTGCAGTAATTGCGATCGGGATACAGATGCAGCCTGCCTGGTATAGTGCTTTCTTTTATATGGATGTGTGAAGAGGTTTGTGTACCTCAAGTGAGCCCTGCTGACATTGAAGGACCCTATCTTATTTGGAGGTCGTGAGTACTAATTCAGGGTCACTCCCTGTTGAATTGCCACATTAAATCCAAATGGAATTACTGTACTGCTGACTGTTTAATTCTCCTTTTTCTGTGTGAAAGGGCCCTACCAGCTGCCACGGTTTGACTAGCTCACTAGGGCTTCATGACCCAGGGACAGTAACTGATAGGATAGGCCTGTGCACAGAGCCATAGGTAGATTATTAGAGTGATAAGCTAATTAACCTGATTTCCCTGTCCTTGTTATATCCCCAAATAAATCAGAGCTGCTTGTTTCAGCAAGTTATACTGCCTGAAGTATTTGTCTATGTTAAAGTACTGTACTGTGATTGTTGCACTGTATCTCATTTCAGGAGGTCCCAGTGCCGGAACCAGACCTGGGGTAAGTGTATACTGTGAAGGTAATTCTGATATATTGTGTGGGCCACTAGTGGGAAGAAAGGGGGGTTGCAGTGTCCCAGAGGGCTGTGACCAAGTTAGTTTAACTATTGCAAACCCTGACCTCTGGGTGGAGGCACCCGCCATTGGATCCAGGCCCCTCAACCTGTTAGTGGCAAATCAGGCAGGGGTAGTAGCCCTTGGGATAGCGCCATCTAGGGGTTACAAATGTAACTATAAAAGGTTTTATCCCCCTTCTTAATTGAGTTGGAATCTTTTCCTCGGTTTGGGCCTTTGCTATTCTGCTTTCCCCTCTTCCTTCTGCTTTAACTGGTAATGTTCTCTGTCCTGCTCCTTCTGTGATTCTTTATACTTTCTGAATGCTATCTTTTTCTCCCTAACCTTCCCCACCACCTCTTTTGAGAACCCTAGTGTTTTTTTTCCTTTGTTTTGTTTATTTGCTTCATACAAAGGCTTGTTGCCTCTGTGATGGCAGTTTTGATTTTTCCCCATTGTTCCTGAACCCCTCCTTCCTGCCCTTTTGCTAGTGCATTCCTTAGGCATGCTCCCATTCTGCCAAAGTCAGTCCTCCAAAAGTGTAGTACCCTTGCTTTTGTATGGCTTGATTCTATGGCTGTGTTTATTGTGAACCACACTGTCTGGTCATCGCTTGTTCCCAGATGGTTACCCACTTCTAAATCCGAAATCCTCTCACTGTCCCCGTTTGAGAATACCAGGTCTAAGACCGCTCCCTCTTCAGTGGGTTCCAGCACTGACTGCCTGAGGTGTGCCCCTGTAGGGCATCGAGAATGACTCTGCTCTTGAATATGGTTGCAGCAGAGGTGCTGCAGTTAACATCTGGCATATTCAGGTCCCCCATCAACAATATCTCCACTTTTTCTGCCATTCTAAGGATGCCTCCTATCATTTCCTTGTCCCTTTCCTCCCTGAGACAGGGGTCTGTATTCACCTGTTCTGTGCTGTGAGGACAATTGGGGCAATCCAACTTGAACCTTCTGAGGCTTTGTCTGGCTCTAATACACAACTCGACTGATTTTAGGAATGAAAGAACACACCAGTGAAAACTTAAATGTTTGTTGCAGAAAGTCACCAAAATACTATCAAGCTACAAATAAGGCACCAGATTCACAGAAAAAGAAAAAAAGAATCAGCAGTATTTTAATCCCTCCGTATGTAAAGTAGTAATCTACAAAAAGATCAGCAGTATTGCAAACCCCTTCTTGATTCAAACAAGCAAAAACCTGTGTAAAATTAAAAGTAAGGTCCACTTCCCTCAGAATTTGAGCAAGATTGCGCTTTCCTCCAGTTTTCTAGTTCCTAGTTCATGATCATGCGTCCTCACCAGCTTCCCAGTTCCAAGTTCAGTTTCTCAAAAGTAACCTTTACCTTCAAAAGATAAGGCCTTTCTTATCTTTGCAGCGGCTGTAAATTGCCCACCCCAAGCAGAGCCGTTTACCACTGCCGAAAGCCACATCTAAATTTGGTGCTAAACCTGTGCCACCCACCCCGAAGGCAGAGTGTATGTATTACAACCGCTTACCCCCGATCTCCCGTTTCCTGTAATGTTGCTGTTCCCGGGTGGTCTAGTGTCTCTTCCTCCCTCAATTGCCTGTTATTCATGTATACATGAATGTCCCAGTGGTCCAGTGGCACCCTGATCACCCATTCAAACTCCCTATTGTGTTCCCTGGTGGTCCACTAAAGCCATTTCTATAGTACACACGCTCACTGGCAACTCATATGGTGGCCAGCCGTAGAGATGAGAGGAGGGCTGTGCCTGTCATCTTATGTAACTGTCAGTACACTAGACACATGGGTAAGGAGGGGTGCGGGGAAGAGGGATGTGAACGGGCAAATCAGGTATGGTAGGTGGGCTGTTTGGGGGGGCCCGCTGGACCACCAGGAAATAATGGAAATCGATCGAGGGGTGGAGGGTTCCCACTGGGCTACCAGCGAATACTATGAGGAGTTTGAACGGGTGACTGGGGGGGGGAGGTGGAGAGAACCATTGGACCAGCAGAGCTCACATTTACTCTGTGTAAATGGCAATAAGGGGCTGCTGTGCTCCATGCAAATGAGCCCATAAGGGGCATGGAAATGGCCCCTTTGTGCCTTGCATGCCCAGTAGACTCATTTACATGCTTGGGCTGAATATAGCACACAGGGGTCTTGGCGCTGTCCCATTTCAGGCAGTGGTATTCCCTGTGGGTGTAAAACACAGCCCTGGTCCTTGCCTGGACAGTGCAGATTCACTTAGCACTGCACTGACACAGACTGATATTCAGTCAGATAGTGCCGCTTGTTATCTGTCTGAATATTGCAGCAGCTGGGGGGATGCAGGGGCAAGTGCAGCGCAACCATTTATGCTGCCATTGCCCCGTTTTCTGAATATGGGGTTCCCTGCACTCTGTTAGGAGGTTGTGTTTCTGCAGCTGTGTTGGTTAACTACTGTACCTGAAAAATTCAGTTAAGTAAATTTGAAATTTAAAAGTTTACTCTGTAGGTGATGAAGTTTGTATTTGCTTTTCGCTGTATGTCTCACTGTTTATTTTATTTTTATTTTGTTTGTTGTTGGATACTTTTAGCCATAGTTTCTTCTGAGAGTTTAAAATACTGTATATGGTTTCTGTGCTTATAGGAGTTATCTTATTTGCTTCAACTGTATGTTTATGCTGTGTGGTCTGGTAGTCTTTGGGTTTGAGTCATTTTATGTTATGGGGGTTGCGGTGTGATTGTGTGTGGTGGTGGTGCTATTTGTATATTGCCATATGCGTACTGATCTTTGACCACTACAGGTTATTCTGCAAATAACATGCCTTAAAGTGAGATCATTGTAATGATAAAGTGGTCCCGAGTGACTAGGTTTGAACTAGTGAGGAGGCTAAATTAGTCAGCAACCTCTTATAAACTGGTTTATGGCCGAGACTGCTATAGGGTACATCTGTTGATTTAAGTCTTGACTGAATTACATGGAAAGATAAAATTTGTCAGCAGATAAGGACAGCTTGACCCACCCAGTCTGCCAGTTTTTCCTTATCTACAGTATCACCATAGACTGTACTTTATCTTTTTCTTGCTCTTTTTTCCTCCCCCCATTTCTTTTCACTAAGATCCCTTTATGCATATGCCGTGTATTCTTGAACCCCATCACTGTTCTTCACCATCTTTGCTGGTAGACTATTCCATGAATCCACTGCCCTTTCTGTGAAGAAGTACTTACTCACATGCACATCTGTCCTGAATCTACCCGCCTCCAGCTTCACAGCATTTTCCTTGTTCATTGAGCATCTTTTTTTCTGACAAATGCTTCCTTCCGGTACCTTATTTATCCCATTAGGGATTTAAAGAGCTAGTGGAGCCAAAATAGGAAAACAGGAAAATAATACAAATTTTAAGTAGTAGTCAATTGCAACTTTTTGTTTCTGATTTATTTATTTTTTTTCCTTTTGCTCATCAGAAAGTCTTCTATGTGATACCAGGTAACTATAGACCCATCAGTTTGACCTTGGTGGTGGGAAAATTAATGGAGAGTATACTAAAGGAACGATTGGGGGTGTACTTGGAGGAGGTGGGAGGTCTGGATAGTCGGCAACATGGGTTTGTGCCAGGTAGATCATGTCAAACCAATCTTGTGGAGTTCTACGAATGAGTAACATCAGAACCAGACAGGGGAAAGCCTGTGGATGTATTATTCTTGGACTTTCAAGGCAGCTTTGACTCTGTCCCCACAATGGTCTGGTGGAGAAACTGACGGGTTGGGAGTAGGCCCTTTGATGGTCAGATGGATTGAAAACTGCTAGCTGGACGCACCCAGAGAGTAGTGGTTGGTGGGGAGCTCTCGAACCCTAGAGAGGTCGGTAGTGGGGTACCGCAGGGCTCGGTCCTGGGTCCGATCCTGTTTAATGCATACATATCAGACATCAGGGAGGATGTTGGGTATGAAATGAGTCTCTTTGCTGATGACCCCAAGATGGGAGCAGTAGTTGAGGGGGAAGAGGGGAGGTTGGCACTGCAAGGGAACCTGGACACCCTGGAAAGCTGGGCTCACACATGGAAATTAAATTTCATTATCACCAAGTGCAATGTGTTACATCTTGGGCGGGGAAACCCTAAACACAGGTACACCCTGGGAGGGGAGGCACTAGAGGCCTCAACAGGGGAAAAAGACCTGGGGTCATGGTGGATGCATGTATGAATAACTCTGAGCAGTGCAGGAGAGCAGCTAGCAAGGCAAACAGGATGTTGGGATGCATCGTAAGGGGATCACCTCTAGGAGTAGGGAAGTGATTCTGCCGCTGTACAATAGACTGGTTAGATCACACCTTGAGTACTGTGTACAGTACTGGAGACCACACTTGAAGAGGGACATACAGCTCCTGAAGAGGGTACAGAGGTGGGCAGCTAAGATGATACAAGGACTAGGGGATTTGACGTATGAGGACAGACTTGAGGAGCTCTGCCTGTTTTCATTGGAGGAGAGGAGAGACGGGGGGACATGATTGAGGTCTTCAAGTACCTCAAGGGAATAAATAGGGTAAACATGGAGGGGATCTTTAGACTAAAGCAGGGAGGTATCACCAGAGGGCATGGTTTGAAGTTGGAAAGTGGAAGGGTGAGGGTGGAAAAGAGGAGGAGGTTTTTCACTGAGAGGGTGGTGGACCCTTGGAATGCGCTGCCTGGCGAGCTGGTTCAGAGATCCACAGTGGAGGGCTTCAAGAGAGGGTGGGACAGACACAGAAAGCGGATGTATCAAATGATGGCCTGGTCAAGGGGGGTGGGGATGGATGAAGGGGTTTCTGGAACACAAAGGGGGGGTCCTCAGCACCCAACTAGGGATCTGAGGTTTCGAGCAGACTCGATAGACCGTAAGGCCTAATCTGCTGGCAGTTAGTATGTTAGTATAATATTGTGCTAGATGTG
Source organism: Neoceratodus forsteri (assembly GCA_016271365.2). NCBI lineage: Eukaryota > Metazoa > Chordata > Ceratodontiformes > Ceratodontidae > Neoceratodus > Neoceratodus forsteri. Next base: position 198,087,265 of record CM028132.1, on the reverse strand, counting down.
TGGAACAACTCTTAGCATGGCAGCTGACATATCTAATTCTACTACCCCACACTACATCATCAGCATTATGATCTCACTGACAGTGACATCACAGGAGAATGACCTGGCAGTCACTTACTTGCTGTTCCGAAGTAGCACTGATGTCACAGTCAGTGAGGTCACAATGCTAATGATGTAGTGTGGCGCAGTAGAGCAAGATATGTCAGCTGCCAGGCTAAGAGCTGTTCCACACATCATACCTACTAACATCAGGTAAACAATCTTCTAATTAAACAAAGGGAAAAGAAAAAGTACCTCAGATAAAAAAGGTAATAGTTTGCTGCTTTTAAAACTTAATATTAGTTTTTGGCAGTACAGTAGCTCTTAAAATGTTTCTGTCATATCGCCCCCACTTTCAGGGTGTACATATTGAGTTCCTTAAGTCTCTCCTCGTAGGGCTTGTGATACAGACTCCACACCATTTTAATTGCTGTCCTCTGGACTGCCTCCACTCTGTCTATCTCCTTCCAGAGATGTGGCCTCCAGAACTGTACATAGTAAGCCGGCCCACCGGCGCAGCGGTTGGATTTCTGCTTGCGACGCCAGTGACCCGGGTTCGGGAACGGACTCGGGTAGCTGGAGGGCTGGCTGGGGGAGGAGGATTGAGCGCCCAATGGCTGCTTTCCTCCTCCAGGGGGGTGGGTGGGGATGCAAGTCCCGCTGCAACACCGCCACCTGGGTGACCACAGGTGGAGGTGCAGTCAGACTACACATAGCAGGGAGGGCGTCTGCCGGGGGAGGCGGAGCATCAGGCGTCATGACATGCTCCGCCCAGGCTCCCGAGTGCGGCGTCCGAGGGCAGGAAGAAAACCAGAAATAACCCCACCAGACTCCTGGTAGATTGAGTTCTGGCCACGATCCCAATGCCCCACCACCCAGTACCAGCATCCCCACGAAACACAGTCACGCCGGGTGTAAGTGGCCCCACCTCACTCCGCCTGGGGTAGAAACCAAGGCTCCATGGGGATGGACTGCACTGGACATCGGTTAGTAGGAGCGGGGACGAACCAGGCCGATGGAGACTCCAGAAGGAGCAGGAGTGTGGTGGTGAGAGAGGGGGCTTACAAAAAAAGTAAAATATTAAAAAAAAAAAAAAAGAACTGTACACAGTGATCTATACAGAGGCAGCACCACCTCCCTCCTCCTGCTGGTGATACCTCTTCCTATGCACCCCAGCATCCCACTAGCCATCTCAGCTGCTTTATCACATAATTGCCTGGCTACCTTTAAGTCATGAGAGATCATTACCCCGCCCGGTATCTCTCCTGTTTGATCGTCATCAATAACACTCTGCTCATTTTGTACTCTGCCTCTGGGTTTCTGTGCCCCAAGTGCATGGTTCAAGGTCAGTTGGCATTCATCTGTATCCCCTTCCCCCAGGTTGTGCCTGAAAATAGGCAGGATTTGTCTAGTGCACTTACCCGGTCAACAAAAACTAAATAAATTATTTTTGCACTTTTCACATTAAAACCCAGCTGCCATGCTTGTGACCACTCCTCAAGTTTTTTCAGGTCTCTACTCATATTTTTTGTGACATTAAAAAGGACCGGTCCCAGCACTGATCCCTGCAGTACCCCACTGGTCACCCTACCTTCCTCAGAGTGAACTCTGTTTACAACTACCCTCTGCCGTCGATCACCTAACCAGTTTCTTACCCAATTAATCACCCTTTGACCCACTCTTAGGCTGCTCAGCTTGCTGAATAGTCTCCTGTGTGGAACTGAGTTGAATGCCTTAATGAAGTCTAGGTAGGCCACATCCACCACTGTACTCTTACCTAATTCCTTGGTCACCCAGTCGAAGATATCCATCAGATTTGTTAAACATGGCCTCCCACCTGTGGATCTGTGCTGTCTCAGTCTTCTAACCCATTTGATTCTGGATATTCTACGATCTCCTTCAGCAGTGATTCCATTGACTTTCCCACCTTTGATGTGAAGCTGACTAGTCTATAATTGCCAGCCTCCTCTTCTGCTACCACTTTTATGAAGTGGGACTACATCTGCCCTTCTTCCTGTCTTCCGTGGGCCTGAACCAACTTTGGTGGGTTCCTCTTGGCCACACTCCTAACGGCTGCATTCTCGACTCTGAGCTCCATCTCTGTCCTCGTTGGAGCTCCGTTGGGCAGTTTCACCTCTGGGCCGCTCCTATGGAGCAGGGGGTTTGACTTTCCAGGTTTTCCTGGCTCTTTTCCTGATTTCGGGACCTCCGGGCCTCGGAGCCATTGGACCGGAGCCGGGTCGATTGGATCACAAATGGCGAGTTGCCCTCTTGGTGCCTTTGCCATTGTGTCGACCCCTCATGCCTACCCCCCTCCCTTTTCCATGCAGGGGCTGGCACAGGCACCACCTTTTTCCTTCTCCCCTTCTCAGGATTTCCATTGGCATTTTCCTTCGGTGCCATGCCTCTTTGCCTTGGTCGGCTCCATGCCTTAGTCAGCGCCATCGCTCTGTGCGGTGCCGTGGGTGCTCTTGTTGCTGCCGTTGGTTGTCGGCACCGTCAGTGGTGCCCTGGGTGTCTGGGTGGCGCCGTGAACCCCACAGGTGGTGCCGTGCACCCACGGGTGCCATGGGTGGCACTGGGAGTACTTGTGGGTGCCACGGGTGGTGCTGTGGGCGCCCACAGGTGCCATTGGTGCCATGAGTACCATGGGTGCCACGGGTGGCACAACAGGTGCCCATGGGTGCCACTTGTGCTCGTGGGTGTCACTGGTGCCCTCTGGTGCCATTCTTGCCATGGGTGTCATGGGTACCATGGTACCATGGGTATCAGGGGCGCCCTCGGGTGTCATTGCTACATGGGTGCCTGTGGGTACTGCCGCGGCTGCCCTCACATATCGCCCAGGTTGGCATAAGCACTGCTTGATGCCCTCCTGTGCCACGAATGATGCTGGTGCCGCACGGATGCTAGTGGGTACTGTATAACAGAATTAGTGACACATTTTTCTTTTTCGGACTTCCTTTCCACAGAACTTGTGGCGGGATGTTTATCGTGGAATAAACTCCTGTTCTGCGGATTATTTTTTCCACACATCTTAGTGAGTGGCAGTCTATGTGGGATCTTGTGTCATCCAGCGGTTTTCTGCTTATGGAACTCTGCTGTACTGCTCTGCCAGCGGAATCTCATTCTGCTCAGAACTTTTTCAGCTCTCTACGTGGTACCAAGCTCCTCGACATCCTTCCTGATGGTGGAGCCTCTAGTGGCTCTGACCTAGACCTCTCTTGGAGGTTCTTCTAGGGTAGAAGTGCATCTAGATGGGTCTTTCCCTGTCCTTCTGGTCAGTAATACAGCAGACGACTCATTTTAAATACTGAAGGGCACGTCCTCTCTATCATCAGAGTTCGTGATGGAAAACCTTTTCAGTAGTTCCTCAGTAATGGGGTCCACTATAGTATTTCACACTGCGTCTATGGACCATACACTTCTGCGTCTAGACTTTTTCAATTGTCAAGACAGTTACACTCTGTGGAACATTCTAATTTAATGGTCAGGAGCCGCTCTGGCTCTTCCACTCCTTTGATAGGGGTATATAGCCCCCTTGTGATATTGCCCCTTCGGTGGCTTCTTCAGCACAGGTGGTTAACATCTCTTCAGCTGGGATTATTAGTCTGGTCATGATTTCAGTATGGACGCTCAAACTCCTTCTGCACTCAGATGGAGAACATCTTCGTCTTTTTGTATCAAGACAATCTTTGCAGAATAGCAGCCTGAAAGCCTTGCTAGGTTCAGACTAAAAAAAAGATTATCACAGCACAGGGCCTAGCCGAAATTACCCGATACGCTCCCCTTTTTTGGATCTGGTCAGGTTCCGCCTCAGCCCCTGAGGCGCTTGTCTCCAGAGTACGGTAAAGAGTACCTGATTTCTTCTTCCCCTAGGGGGAGTCCGATCCGGCGGCGGTATGGGTCATCTCTTTCTGTAAGAGAGATTTCTCTCATTCAGAGACATTTCCTAGACCTAGGCAACTGCCCAGTCTGTTAATTCCCCTTTCTTTTTATCAGGCTTTCTTCTCTTGAGCAGAGCCTTGCAGCAGCAGAAGCGACTCTCCACTGAGTCAGAACTCAGGTTCCTACTTCTTTGCTTGCTTAACTTAACAGGCGATTTTCTCCTTCTTGATGGAAGGTCAAGTAGGTCTTTTTTCTGAGGTAACTTCTCAAATATTCACACCTTTGGTTCCTGCACACTGGTCCATGCCACTCACTCATGAAGCTATCCTCTTCAAGTGCGTGATGGAGTTATGATGTTTGTTTTTCAGCAAACAAACTAGAATCCTTTTCTGCTCCCTTCAGGGAGGCCAGAGTGGGTAGTGCCTCATTGCATTGAGTCACTGCCTCATTCAGTCACTTCAGCAAATGGATTATCCCTAACTTGGTCCTGCTGTGTCCTTCCTCGACGCACATCTGCCTTTATTTGCCTTAGAAATCCAGCCCTTTTTTTTTTTTTTTTTTTTTCTTTCTGTCGGAATGTTTTTTCCCACAGTGGACACGTCCTCCTGTACACTTTTTCCTTTTTTCCCGGAGTTCAGAGACTGCTACTACAGTTGTACACATAGGGGCAGGATGATTCTTTTGGTATATGCAGTGGGTAGGATCTGGTTCCACTAGACCACCATGAGAGGCTTCTAAGTCGTGCTTGGCCTTCCATGAGGAAGGTTCCTGTGACTAAGTGGAGACCATTCTCCTTGATGAGCTAACCCCACCTCGACCCCCTTGCTCACCAAGTAAGGGGTTCAAGTGCTCCTGGACCTGTTGTTTACAGGTCAGCCATACTTGATAGTGGGGGTTTCCATCTGCACTTTCCGGTCTACCCTGAACCAGTAGACTTTACCTCCAACTCTTTCAGTTCTTGAGGTCCCTTTACGGTACATTAGTACATGTCTTTGACACTATTAATTTTGGTCCTAGACCAACTTGTGAGGCCAGGTTCTTGCTGCTCTCCTGGAGTGGTTGCGGCTTCCTGGCAGACTTTCATTTTGTGTCCATTGCAGTCGTCTGCAAAGTGGTGAGTTACAACTCGAGCGCTTATCTTGTAGGCACTATGTTCTAGTTGCTCTTTACAAGACAGCTCTTTTTATTAGCAGGACAGTCCTTGGCTCTCCCCTATCACCCTACTCTGGGTTGTTGGTTTTAGCTCGGTACTCTCCCACTAGTGTGAATGTGTGATGGAGACTTAGTCCAGGAAGATATGGAAATTACTTACTTACCGTAATTATTGATCTTCTTGGACAGTCTCCATCACTCATTCACATGCCCACCCACCATCCCCTGGGTTCACTCGTCTTCTTTCCTGGTCTTCATGGTCCTATGGTTCAGACTGTGAGGACATTATTCTTTGACCTTTCTTGCAAAGGCCATCTGGGCCGTCTCAGGCCCAGAAACTCAAGATGAGTTATTCTCATCAGTTGCGCTGCACCTCCTCGGTCGAAAAGGTACTGAGGCGGTGGGAGAGTCGATGCTGAGATAGCCTACATAGGTGCGAGCTAGTCTCGCTGTGCTGCACATGCATGGTCCTGTCTCTGCGCCGACCCTTCAGAAAATTTTAGGCTCCCGCTTGGTCCTAGCACCTCTGGTGCTATCCCACTAGTGTGAATGAGTGATGGAGACTGTCCAAGAAGATCAATAATTATGGTAAGTACATAATTTCCATTTTTACCAATTATTCTTTGCTTACAAAAACAACTTTTTATGTGACCTCTGTCTCTTTGATTGAAGTCCAGCTTGTCAGAGAAAATGTTGCAATTTGAGTGACTTGCATACATCCTAAAATACGGGATTGTCTCATAAGCACAATTGTAAAATAAGTCAGTACCTTTTTTAGGTGACTTAATGATGCACATTAACCGTCTTGTTACCCACCCCCACCCCCAGCCCTGAAACTGTTCGTCCTCTTGGAATAGTAAAATGGCCTCATCCTTCCTTCTACTTTCATAACTCTGATAAAGAAAAGGTAATATATTTGGATGTACCCATAACCATGAGTTGTATAAAAATATTTTTCTTCATTAAAAAAAAAAAGGGTCAAACACACATCGGATTACATGATATCTTGACTTGCATTCCTGAAACTGTCAAAGTTTCTCATATAAACCGATTTCAAAAGAATTAGAATAATTCACCTCATCTCAGTTGCTGTATCACTCTCACACACACACACACCTCTCTCAGCCTGTTGCTGAGAGTTAAACGAAGAGAAACGCATGTAGCGTTTTCCATGCTGAAATGAAAGATGGCACTCTGCTGACAGCTGATTGCTAGGTTTTATTTTGGAATGAAACTGCAAAAAGTCCAGTTCTGTTCATATTACTTACATAAGACACTCCATTTTCTCAGCAGTTTCTGTGGGTGTGGGTGTGTGTGCATGCACACCTCCCAACTGCTGTTAATTTCACATAGCGCTATGATTTTTACAGTCAGAATTTCCCTTGCTCTGCAAAGGTTTACTGATGTTCATAATGTTAATGCTATTTCTGGACACACAAACTATTAAAACATTGAACTATCTTGACAGAAACATTTCTTAACACTGAACATATAGGGCCCACTATTATTTAACATATTCTCTAAAATAAGAAAGTGCTACACATTCTAGCAGTTTGCTCTGAATTTTGAAGGCTGGTGTTATGCCATTTTAAAGATAACCTTTCCCGGTAAAATTCAAAACTTTTGTAAAGCACGGGAGTTCCTCTGCAAGCAAGATTAATTTTTCAGAAGTTGCCCCTAAGGAAGGGCAGGGATTGTCGCTGGCTTTCATTTTTTCCAAAGTTCAGGTTAAATAACATAGAAATGCATCAGAAAAGTCACTCCACAGACTTTTATGGAGCATCCCCCACCTCTCCCTATTCAGATGTCACAAAATGTTGGCGCATGGAGGCGTGGCCAGCAACCTGGAAGCAGAAGGGATCAAGCATCAAATCCCTCGGGGGGGGGGGCGATTTACAGTCCCTTTCCTTTCTTAAGGGCAGCTTCTGAAAAATGAATCTTGCTTGCAGAGGAACTCCCATGAAGGTAAGGGGGCTTCCTGTTTGTTGTTTTTATCTATTTATTTAAAAGTTTCACCAGGAAAGGCATACTGAGCAATCTGCATGTTTCCAGATGCATCCTGGGGGGAGAGGGAGGTGGATGCAGTACAAAGGCATGAAAGAATAGGCAACACCAGAACAATTTCAGTGTAATAAAAATAAAATTGTGTGCATTCCAGAGTTGCAAAAGTGCTTCGCTACTAGATGAAAAAACATTGACCTCATAGAGAACTTGACTTCAAAGGGAGGTAGGCAGTGAGGTAGAGGGGTACAAGAGGAGGTGGTTAGGCCATGGAGGATGCTGGAGAGGACACGAGATGAGGGGGCATTCCGGATGGCATAAGAGAGGGAATTCCATGACTTAGGGAAATGGTGGCTAAAAGCAGCTTGGCTGATGGATGTCAAAGTGGAGGGGACAACCAGAGTCCAAACATTGGAGCTCCTGAGGACGAGGGAGGGGGTAGGAAAATTGAGGCAGAGAGGTGGGGAGGGAGAGAAGTGAACCAGAATTTGTTAACAGTGGTGATACAGTCAACACAGAGCCTATCCTCAAGAGAGGGGAAAGACAGAGACTGGTACAGAGAACAATGGTGAGTGCGAAGGGGACAGACAGGCGCAAAGCGGCAGAAGGAATGGAAGAGAGTGTCTAATCTGGCAAGAGAAGCACCAGGGGTGGCACTGTATACCACATCACCATAGTCAAAGATTGTGAGGATCATTCTCTGGATAATAGCACAGTGGGACGGCAAAGGGATGCAGTTGCGGTTTCTGTACAAGACACTGTGCTTGGGGTGCAGTTTTTTGACAATGGCATCCACATGGCCAGAGGAGTTGAGGTGTTGGTTGAGCCAAACCCCTAAATACCTGAAGGAGGTGACATCCTCCAGTGGGGACCCATCTAGGGTACAGAAGGAGGGAAGCCTAGAGAGTCTCTGCCTCATGCCATAGGCCATGGAGATGGTCTTCTTGGCATTCAAGAATAGCTGGTTTGAGCATAACCAGAGCTGAACTTGGTCAAAGTCAAGCTGGAGTCTTTGCGCCATGTCAGCAGTGGAGGGGCAGGAGAAATACAGGACTGTGTTGTCTGCATGCATGTGAATGGATGCAGATGAGCAGGCAGAGGGGAGATCATTGAGAAAGGTGGAGGATAACAGCAGTCCAAGTACTGAGCCTTGTGGGAACCCTGTGGTCATTTGGACAGAATGTGACCTTCCTCCAAGTAAAGAGCAGAACCAGCTGATGGCAGCTTCTGAAAGGCCAGCAGCTGAGAGTTTATAAAGGAAGAGAGGGTGGGAGATCGTGTCAAATGCTTTAGCCAGATCGATGAAAATGGCAGAGGTGATGAGGCCCTGGTCCATGCCTGTAAGAATGGAATCAGTGAGCCTGAGGAGGGAGGTAGATGTGTAGTGGTACTTCTGGAAGCCTGATTGTTAGGGAGTGAAGAAAGGAGAAGTTGGGATAGCACCATAAGTTCCTGTAGCTTGCACAGGATAGGGAGGGGGGAGATGGGGCGGTAGTTTCCAGTAGTAGATGGGTCGCCTCCTTTAGGGAGAGGAATAACAGTAGCATTCTTCCAGTCTGATGGAACAGAAGTGCCTGAGAAGGATAGGTTTAGGAGGTCAGCCAGAGGTGAGGAGATAGCTGGGGCAGATAGATGAGTTTACAGTCCAGTCTGTCAGGACACTTGCCCTTGGATGGGTTAAGTGCAAGGAGGACATCAAGAATGATAGAGGGGGACATGGGAGAGAAGGAGAAAGTTGGGGTAGGAGAGGAGGGCTGTGGTGAGGACCATGGAGGGAGAGAGAATAGTGAGGAGTCACCTACTTTGAGGACAGGTAAAGGTGGCTGAGTTGGTGGGGAGAAGAGTACGTGGAATACCTTCCAAAATTTTGACAGGTAATTGATGTTGGATTTGAAAGTTGTTTAAAAAATATTCAGCCTTAGTGAGCCTAATGGCATCAGTATAGGCATTGCAGAAGTAGCGGTACCTTTGTAAGGCTGCAGTAGACAGGGTACATTTATGTTCCAGCCAAGTCATGGGCACGTAAACAGGCTAACAGTTCTGCCGTGATTCAGGGGAGATGAGACCCCCTTATTCTGATATGGTGGAGGGGGGTGTAGTCTTCATATTTTGAGGAATTTTGATTAAAAGTAAGTCAGGACAATGTCAGTGGAGGAGACTGAGGAGCCTGGGGACAGTCGGTGCTACAGAGGTTATTGTGCAAGGGAGTGAGGTCAAGTGATTTGAATGACCAAATAAAAGTATTATTTTAGGAGGGGCTTTGGGGCGGTGAATCTTGCAAACGCAGAAGATTATGTGATGATCGCTTAAGGCATCGGGGAGGATGCCAGCCTTGACGATGTGGTGAGAGTGGAAGGTGAGAGCCCAGTTGATGAGGGGGAATGGTTGAGGGTTTTGTCGTTTAGGTGAGTAGGCACTTTGATTAGTTGTGTCAGGTTCAGTGCAGCGATGTCGTAGCGAGTTTTGGAGTGGGTGGGTAAGAGCCAGCTCAGGTTAAAGTCACCTAAGATAATAATTTCGCCAGACGAGGCATGCATCAAGATAGAGGACATGATGTCAGTAATGCTTGCGGGGGAGGAGCCAGGACAGCAGTAAATACCAACAATAAAAATAGGAAGGGAGTGTGGGAGGGTGAGCTTTAATAGTAGCAGCTCATAGGCAGAAGGAATGTAAGTAACTAGAACTGGAGTGAGCTGGCGTGCAGAGGTGAGGTATATGGCCGCCCCACCACCCCTACTAGAGTGGTCCTGACCAATAAGGCTGTAGCCAGGGATAGAGATGCTCATGTCAGGAATTTGGGGGGTAAGCCAAGTTTTGGTCAATATTAGAATGTCAGGTTTGAGGGTTAACATGAGGGGCTGTATTCGGGGAAAGTTTGGGGAGAAGGCTTCTAATGTTTAGGTGAGCAACCTTCAGTCTCCAGGGGAGGTGGGAGGGTGGGGAAGGTCCAGGGTTAGATTCTGTATCTCTCCTAGCAGCAGCAGCAGGGAGGTCATATGAAAAGTAAGGGAGTTTAGTCTCTTCCTTGTTTAAGGGTGAGCGTGGATGGGGCATCTGGGAGATGTGGGCAGGGTGGTGGGGAAAGGGCTATGGAGGGCAGCATGGAGGCAGGAAGAGGGTTGGATTGATGCTTCTGGGGTCCATGGATAGTGGGAACAGGTGATGGGAAGGGGGAATGCAGTAGGGTGAATTTGGAGGGTTAGGTGGGGGTGAGGTGCAGAAGGGGGGAGAGAGGGAAAGGAGGAAGGGGGAAAGGAGGTAAAGGAGAAGGGTGAGGGGAGGTGGCCAAGGATAGGCATTAGCATGGTGGGTGGGAGGAGTGAAGGGCAGTAAGAAGGAGGGAGAAGAGGGCTTTAACCAGACTGACAGCTGGTTGCTTTGTTAGGCAGTGGGTAACAGACCAGAAAAAAGGGAAGCAAGGTAGTAGAAGAGCAGGTGCAGAGGGACCAGTGAGGAGGGTGAGGCAGCAGGAGGAGCAGGGAGTAGTAGTAGTAGTAGTAGGAGAGTCACAGGAGGGAGCCAAGTATGAATGAGAAGGCGGAGCAAGGTTTTAAATAATTGATTAGCAGTTTTTTTTTCTTGGGACAATACTAACTGTACAGAAAGTATTCATATAGGTTTTCCAGAAGTGTTATGTTTGTTAAATACAGTGAGGCAAGTGCTATGCATTTTCACATGTTTTAGCACTTTTATGAGCAAAACGCTAATCAATTTTTAGAGTTAAATAAAACCCTGCGGAGGGTGAGAGGGCCCACAGAGGGCTGAACCAAGTGGAGAGACAGGGAGTGGTGTGAAAGTGGGTTGATTTGGTTCAAGAGGAAGGAAGTACCAAAAAAAAGCTGTCTTTAATGCTGAGAGGTTGAGGTGGGGTGCACGTGTGTGTTAATATTGCAGGGAGGTTAGCAGTGGGTGAAATGTTTTGGTGTATCTTTACAGGGCACTCTTTTATAGTTCTGGGAAAGGGTGAAGGTGAGTTATCCTGTCAGTTGGTAAGTGTGTCAGATCAATTTAAAAAAAAAAATGAAACAATATTTTTTACACTAATAATGCTTGAAGATACATGAACTTTTCCTTCTCAGTGAGTGCTCAGAGGTGAAAATGATGGGCCCACCTTACTATCATAGGAGAGACTAGGACAATTTTAGGGGGTGACATGGCAGTCAAGCTGGGGATTAGTAACTCACCTAAAATGAATTTTCTTCCTTATTTTATTGCTCTGCTTATGTGGTAGCCATATGTATAAATAAAACATGTCTGAACGCATTCTTTGCAATAAATAAAGAATACTTGAACGCAAGTAGCAACATTTGTGCCTACCTCAACAAAAAACTGCTGTCAAATTTACTGTAAATACTGTAGCTGCCAGAGTCTTTTTTTAGAATGATCACATGGAGAAAACTGTGTCACACTTTAATACAGAAGTAGATTGTTTAGTGATTTCAGGTAGCTTTTTCAGTTTGAATCCATATGATGAAAGTCACTTGAAATGTCCCAATAATCTCTCTGTTTTTTACTTATTTATGCATCCATCTCCAGAGTAGACCCCCACTGGTGGCTACTGCCCAGCTCAGTACCCTGGCATCGCTGGCACTTACAACCCAGCCCCTTTAACCCACTAGCTTGCCCCCGAGGTGCCCCCTCAATTGACGATAGGATTGGGGACCAGTTGGTCCCTCTATATGGGAGCCTCCAGAATGTGGGGGCGGAATGGCTGGTCATCGAAGCCAGGGCTCGAACATGCCCCATCATCCTGCCCTCTTGAGGTATTTTTCTCTTGGTTTTTGTGGCTTGTTTCTGGTTCCTCTCCCTCATGGAAACCAGCACTCGAGTATCTGTAAGCAGGTGCATGCTGCTGCATGACACATGGCTGGCAACCATGCCTCCTTCAGAAGTGTTCCCTGCTGCACTGTCACGCTGTGGTTACTGAGGTGGCAGTGTGGTAGCTGGGGGCCACAACCCTCCATCCGCAAAGAAGGAGAGCGTTCTGTAGTGTGCACAATCCAACCTCCCCCACTGGCCCACTGAAGAGTTGGACTTGTTTCTGAACCTCACTTGCCAGCATCCGGAGCTGTAGCGCAGCCACAGTGATGATGTCCCAGTGAATCAGTTTTTCTTTTAGAATGCTCATAATTTTAGACTGATCTTTTTTCCTATTCCTGAGTATGGGTCTACAGTACTTCTTTTTATGAGGCTCCAACCGTACATTTTTCAGCAGTTAATATCGGAGCTTAAAATGTATGCAAGCCAATCGGATTGTAAGTTTTTGTTGGCCCTTTTTTTAATTACAATTATTTACTCTGGATAGCCTAACTGAGGTGAGTCTCATTTAGTAGGACACTGCTTCTACCTGATTTGACAGCTAGGAGAACTGAAGCACATGGGTAGGTAGTCAAGATCGCATAGTAAGGGATATGAACCAGAATCTCTTAGCCAATTCTTTGCTCTGCCCACTGGATTGCACTGGCATCCAATTTGGACATGCCTTCCAGTTCTGGAGTCAATGTTTTGAGCACCCAGCAGAAAAATAAACATTACATGCATTCTTCTTTTAAAGCAACACCATGTGCTGCACCTTTTTTAGCAAATCGACTGTGTGTTTCTGTGATCTTCCTCCTGACTCATAGTGTGTTTACTTGACAGTGTGGTTTCATGGTGCTCGCCTGAATGATGGCCAGAACGGTGGTTATCATTCAGGTCTTCTTCCCTTTCGTTAAATCACAATGCCTGGGCCACCCAGTAGTGCAGCAGGTGGGGATCGTATTGTAGCACTGGCAGCCTGGGTTCAAGATCCAAACTCGGGATTGTCACTAAGGATGGCAGGGGCTTTGGGAGGCCTGTGCCTGGCCCTCATGGAGGGGCAAGGCAGTCTTAGGATAGCAACACTATTTCCCCATGCACTGTATTGCCAAGACCCTGTCCTATCAGATAGATTTCTCTGTCTCACATTGCAGTGCCCTCACCTTGTGTCTGAATAACAAGTTACCCACTCAACCATTGATGTGGCCATTTTTGTGGCAACCTTCTTTGCAGATATTTTAAGGTGGCCACTTGGACATATAGCCGTTCTCACGTATTACCCCCCATTACTGTGTGGACTTTCAGACTCTCTTAATGATATCAATTTCTGTTCTACTATGCTGAAAAGCTTATTTTCCAAATAACCAATTGTTTCTCTCCTCTTCTTACTATGCTCTTAGTCTCTACAAGTGTGTAGCTATGGATATGTTGCTATTAGAAAAAATGTTTTGCTTGTAATGGTTTTTATTCTAGTGGTATTCATCCATAGTCACACAAGTCCCATCCTTCTTCCCTGAGCAGTGCTATAGGAGGTGGGGTTGGGAGGATTACAGGTTGACTCTGTTGGACAGTTCCAGGCATTAGTTTCTTGAGCTACTAATATACATGAATGTGACAGTAGATGAATGCTGCTAGAAGAAACACAAGTAGGTAACTTTTCATGTGAAACACTAATAAAACTGCTACCAAATTGAGAATATTGATGATTATTGTTTGAAGCCCTTGATCTGCTACACAGCTTTCAACAGAGTATAGTTTATTGTTTTCCATTTAATTGCTAAACCTTTACTGTTTTGTTTGTAAAGACTAAGCTTGGTGAGGTGGTAATTTTTTCATTCTCTGTTCTTTCCGGTACCACCTTATAACTTGGGGCGAGTAGTCGGAACTCTGCATTTGGACAGGAAGGTGCCCGTTTAAGACCTTCTTCTGTTGGACACTTGGTTGACCATGTGGTCCATACCTCTCCAAGTGAAGTCTTTGCTAACCACAGGTCCCCGTCATCCACACAGGCAAACAGCATCATCCTGGAGACCTCACCGTAAGTCCTCTGAATAGAAAATAGTTATTCGTGTGTTGTTTTTGCCCTTTGTTTCAAGGTCTCTAACTCAACATTTGCTGCAGATAGACTTTATTCAGAAGAGAACTTATGAGATTCTAAATACAGCTAGCAACAAAAATAGCTTAAGTGCTCAAAATGTCCTTGAAAGTATATCAGAATCAGAAGAGTAAAAAAAGTTTTATAGTCTGTTTTGATGGCCAGTGTTTGTATTTCAGTCAACACTGCCTTAATGAAAATTAAAAAAAAAAATGGGTTGGTCTTCTTACCTAGAACCAAACAGGCAGTAAATGGGTGGCTCTTAGTCACAGTCTCAGGCAGAGACCGTCTGGGCAGACTGAGTGGGCCAAGCGGTCCTTTTTTTGCCAACAAATTCTATGTAAGGTGGCTGGGCCCACACTGAAGCACTTAACCCCCACACAAAAGATCATTCTTATCCTGGCATCATTCATCCATAACATACTGTACAGTTCACTCACAATCATTCATAAAAAACACAAAAATCTTCAACCGGCTTTGGAAGTGCAGATGTCTCAGTTTAAAGGAATTAAAAGTCCTGAAACTGGATGCCGCAGATCTTTCCTTGTCAATCTTCACCATTCATTACTGCTTGGGTTAAGCGAGGCACGCACCTATGGAGTTTTTTTTTTTTTTTTTAGATTCGCTCAACAGGCGCTGCCCTCGGGAAGACGTCACGCGCGCATGCGGGGCGGCCATTAGGGTGCCGTGAGACTCTCCTCCATCTCAGTTCTGTTTCTCCCGCCGTCGAGGCTGTACCTGCTGCGCGGGTAGCATATAGTTTATCGGGTTTTCCACAGCTGAAGACTCCTCGTTTTTTCTCAGACATCCACTCGATGCTGTATACCGGTAAGACCGTTCCTTTTTATTTCTATACTGCGGCACCGAGTGCTTTATCTCTGTTTTTCCTTGTTTAGTTCGCATCATGTCCGGTTCGGGAGCAAGGCGTAAGTCGAAGGCGGGCCGCGCCCCTATGCGTCGGTGCTCCTGTGGCCGGCATTTCTCCGTCACGGACCGGCATGATGTCTGTCTCCGTTGCCTGGGACCCAACCACGACATGGGCCAGCGTGCCAGCGCTTGTTTCTCATGGACCGCCGTGTCTCTTGAAGTCCGTGGCGCCTCAAGCTCGGTAAGGCCCGCCGACTGGGATCAAGGCCCAGGGATTCCCAGGTAAGGTCTCTAGGCCTCTTCCCCCGGTCCCCTCCCGGTCTATACGGTCTATGGAGGAGGAAGCTTCCTCCTCTTCTCTTGCTGAAGAGGAAGCTTCTCTACTGGCGGTGTCGAAGGAGCGTCGTGGTCCCTCTCTGGGGCCGGCGACGGGACACCGTCCGGCAATCACCTCCTTGAGGTGCAGGCTCCCCAGTGTCGAGGCCCACGATTTCTGGGCCTGGCACCAGTGGACCCTCGACGCCGCCCTCCGGCGCCGTTTCGGATCCCGGCGCCGCTTGCGGTGCCAGTGATCGAGACGGCGCCACAGGCGGCGCCGCCCTGGCCTTCAGTGCTGCTCACGGCGCCACGGGCCCGGTCTGTGTTTCCGGCAGTGCCGGGTTGGGTTCCAACACCAGAAGCAGCACCGTGGGCCTAACTGGTGTGGCAGGGGAGCCAGGACTGGGCCTGGCTGTCGCGAGTGGGCGGGGGTCGTCTGGCGCCGTCCCTGGCACCGGCGCTGTTGCTCCGGGGATCCCTGGGGTTGCCAGCATTGAGGTTCTGCTGGTCTCGTCCTCTTCGGAGGCCGATGACACAGATGTGAACCCATCCTGGCACCCTGACTCTTCGGGGTGAGGGTCCCCGGTGGCACAGGGTGCTAGGCGGCGCATCGGGCCCCTTCCACTGTGCCCACTCCTGTCCTCCCCTGAGGGTCCTCGGGCTAGGGGTGGCCCTGGGTCCCAGGGGGGTGATGTGGTGGGGACTGAGGAGGAGGCTCCCCCTCCTAGGGGGCCTGTGACAGCTGCCCTCCCAGGTGCTGTTGCCTCCTCTCGGGGTGGGGGAACGCTGCAGTCGAGGAGGAGGGCTCTCTCAGAGTCTGAGGGGTCGAGGGGCAGGGGACGGGTGCCCCGGTCTCCGCCGGCCACCCCTCATGGGGTGGCTAGGAGCCGTAGCGCTGAACCCCGCCCTTCCCTCTTGGGCCCCGGGGTTCCCTCCGGTGGCGTTGCTGTGGACTGCCATTCTGGACCCATGCAGTCCTGGGTTCATCACAGGGGAGGTTCTCCCCCTGGGCTCTTCCAGGCATCGCATCCTCAGGGTCTCGTCTTGCGGCCTGGTTTGTTTTCCGGGATCCCGCCAGCTCGGGCTCCGTTCCCGGATTTCAGAGCCCTGGCAGAGGTCAGTTGCCTCTTTGTAGGTTCCCTTCTCCAGTACCTCTGCATCCACCCCCCGCTCTTCCAGGCCATGTCGGTCCTACGGGTCCGTTATCCTGGGAGCAGTTCAGAGGTTCTGCGGCGGCCTTCCCCTCATACGTTAGATACATGCATGTGCAGGTCTTTCGACTCTCCCCACCGCCGCAGGAATCTTCTGGACAGTCGAGCTCTCCATCATCCTCGTCTTCCTCCTCTGAGGGAGAGGAACCCCTTGCTCATCTTTCTTCCGATGCTGATTTCACTGAGTATCAGCAATTCCTCTCGAGGATGGTGAGGGATTTTCGAATCTCTTACGTTAGGCGAGACAATACCGAACGGGAGACACGTGAATTCCTTGGAGAATTCAGTGCCCAGCACCTGGTGGTACCTTCCTGGCCTATCCCCTTCCAGGAGGCGTCTATCCGTTCCTGGCAGTCGCCAGCCGCCCTTTCTCCAGCCCCGGCAGACTGTCATCAAAGGTATTGTGCCCCCTCGGAATCCCTGGGTACCCTTCCCAACCTGTCCTCGGGTTTGGTGTACCTAGAGACTCCTTCCGGGCACCGCCGCCTGGCGCACGACTGCCCACCAGATTCGGATTCACTACAATTCGACCGGTGGGGGCGAAGAGTGTTCTCTTCTTCTCGTGGGGTGGCTTGCATTGCATCACATCAGGCTCACCACGCTGCCTACAATCGGCATCTGTGGTCGATGCCTCCCAGCTCCAGCATCAATGCCTGATATGGAGCAAACCAGACAGGCTATTGCCCACTCCGCTATAGGCCTGGAGCTGGCAAGACACCAAGCAAGGGCATCTTATGACTCCAATGAGGTGGCTTCCAGGCTTGCGGGGACAGCGATCTGCACTAGGCGGACGGCATGGCTCCGTCTATCAAGGTTGTCACCCCTGGCCCGGCGTAGGGTGATCCGCTCCGCTTTCCGGGGGACCCGTCTTTTTTCCTCCAGAGCTAGGAGACTTTTGCAGGGGCTTTCTCCATCTCCCCGTCCTCGGGGGGCACCTCCTAGCTCTCCTCCCACTTAGGCTTCCCTTGTGTTAGCCAGGGTCTTCCTCTTCTGTTCCTCACCAACAGGAGGCTGGGGGTCTTGTTCCCTCAGGGTTCTACCCCCTCCCTTTTTGTCAAGGGGGGGGGCTTGGTACTCACCCAAGCAGTAATGAATGGTGAAGATTGACAAGGGAAGATATGAAAATTACGTACCTACTGTAAATCTTGATCTTCTCTTGTATCTTCACCATTCATTACTGATACCCACCCACCTTCCCCTCAGTGGCCTCCTTCTGTGGCGTCTCCCCCTCCCGTCTCGTTCCTCTCTGCCCCCTTGGCCTTTATGCCAAAAAAAAAAATCTGTTTTTCCCCATTCTTGTGAATGGATTCTCTTTTTTCCTCAAGGTAGAGAGGAACGAGTACAGTTGCAAATTTCTTTAATTCTGAGGGAACTCTTTCTGACTGCCCTATGGTGTGATTCCTTACCTTCTTCAGGTCATGTAGTTTCACAGCCTGGTGGCCATGCCCTGTCTTGGCCTCCTCAAAGTTTGGAATCCCCCTGGCAGGCATTATTTTTCAAAGCTTTTCCAGCTGCTGACTGAACTTGTCAGCTTCAAGCCTCTGTCTGCCTTGTCTTAGCAAGTCGGATTGAGTTCCTCTCTATATTTCTTACCAACTGCCTCCGAGAAGGCATGTTTTTTCCCATACTCTTCTGTGGTAGCGGAACAGGTTCTGCTCGGACATTCTAGGAGCCCTCAACTAGGATGAAGGGACTTGGCATGTTGAGAGTTCAGAGAGTTTGCCCTCTCTTGGGTCTGTTCAGGAGGTTCGGTGGAACCTCTCCTCAGTCCTAACAACTGGGATTCTTGCTCCCTTATTAGTTTTGAGCCTATAAGCCTCTCAACCAACAATGCTCGATGGGCACTGTTCTCCTCCTCAACATGCCTCTTTCTTTCTTTCTTTCTTTCTTTCTTTCTTTCTTTCTTTCTTTCTTTCTTTCTTTCTTTCTTTCTTTCTTTCTTTCTTTCTTTCTTTCTTCTTCTACTTCCTCTCCCTCTCTCTGTTCCTCCCCTAGAGCCGCCCCGGAAAGGAGGCCCTGCAGTCCCTTAGGGTAGGAATTCTCTCTCCTCTGTCTATTCTCCATCGGCTTATTCCTTTTTCAGTTTATTTCCTTTCCTTTTTCTATCCCTCGGCTCTCTTGCCTCACTTTCTTTTTTCTTACACTTTATTGTCGCCTCTCCGGCTAACAGAACTGAGATGGAGGAGGAGTCTGCGGCACCTAACGGCCGCCCCTCGCGCATGACGCGCTACGTCATCCTCGAGGGGGCGCCGCTGGAGCCGACTCTAAAAAAAAACTCCCGTAACGGGTGCGCGCCTCCGGCTTAACCCAAGCAGTAATGAATGGTGAAGATACAAGAGAAGATCAAGAATTACGGTAGGTACGTAATTTTCATTTTCCTGTTCTGTCATAATCATGTTTCATGGTATGCAGTGTTTTTCTTTTGCGGGGGGGGTCTGCCACACCTGATTCCCCCAGATTCCCTGTGACTTCCAGTGTCAGATATCCCTACCACACAATATGGACTCCAAATTGTGATTGCTGTTATACCACAGTGTTGAGGATAATCTGATATTACTTTTAGTAGTTATCATACCATGAAATTCTCATATTGTGGCATCTCTGTATGGAAGTACCTTATAATATTGGTGTTATCATAGGATAACAGAGCTACTGTTTTGCGGAAATTTGGGGTAAAAAAACAAGTGGACATGTTCTACAGGGGACATGTCCAACAGTGCCTAGTGTGTAGTTTTCCTTTTGCTGGCACCAAATAATGCTTAAATGTTGCAACGTGTATGATATACTCATGTGCCCGACCTTATGACACCATTTTAGAGATGTGGGATTGACTTCTAAGCTCTAGGCTAGTGGGGCAAAGATGCACTACACAGAGGCATTGTACACTGATCTTGGGGGCAGGGTGTAGGTTAGTCTGCTGTTGTGCCTCCTGCAGCTAGCTGGGAAATTACATTGATGTTAAACATGCCACTTCCAATAGGAAATTGCAGCAGGGGCTTCCGCTTGGGGTATTGGATCTATGGTCCTCACACTTAAAATCACTGGATTCTTCAACTGTGAGCGCTGATTTTTTTGTTTTTCATTGTTCTAACCCCATGTATTCTTCTATATTCATAACTGTATGCAGTCTGCCTCCTTAATAGAACTGCCCAGGGAGAAATGGAACTATATGCAAATGATAGAACCTATCATTGCTCGAGACACGTATCCAAACTGCTGCCCTTATCTATTGCAATGTTCCATCAACGTCAGATTTCTCAGTCCGCTTGACAAGTCAGATGCCTGGAGATCTTCCTCTCGACTATTCATGTTGATTCCAGTTTAATTAAGTATATTTCACCGTACTTTAGCGTTATTTAGTCTAATTTCTGTAAATTTTGAATTTATCTGTATTTTGTGGATCTGTGCGGTCGGTTCTTTTAAACCGATACTCTGGTTCCTGTGAATGCTGACCCGGTTCGATTTTGAAAAGTTATCGGTTCTTTCTTGGATCCTAAACCGGTTCGTGAACCAACAACAAAAAAAAAAAAAGAAAACCGTTAGTTTGAATACTAATATACGGTTACTAGTTTTTCTCCTGGAAATGGAATTACAACAAAAAACAAAGAAATAGACTGGTCCCCCAGGTTTTAAAAATTGTATCAAGTGTGGGGAAGTGTTTGCAAAAGCTGACAAACACGATTTATGTTTAGTCTCCTTGGGATTTGAACATTTTTCAGCAGACTGTACCATATGTAAGCCCTTTCCTCAAAAAACAATTGAGAAAAGAATGGAAAGGCTAAAGAAAAAAGTGGACAGCAGTCCCTCTGGCTCTAACCAGCCATCAAAACATGTTGATAAAACTGCCTTGCCTTCTGTAACCACCCCTGATAAGGGTGCTTCTGGCAGTTTAAAAAGGGGGAGTGGTCCGCCTGAGTCTCTGGCCCCTCCAAAAAGTCCAAGAAAACTAAACACTTAGAACCCCAGGCTCCTGCACCTCAACGGGTTTCTACATTGTCTCACAGCCTGCCCTCTGCAGAGGAGATAGCTCAGGCTATGAAAGTTTTACAGGATATCCTGCCTGTTCAACCTGCTCCTCCAAGGCCTCCTGCTTCAGCTCCTATCCTTGACGTACAGGAGCCTGAATGTGAATATTATGGTGAGATGGATCCTGAACAGGATGAGCCCATAGAGCTTGAAATCTCACCTGAGCAGGAGTTCAGTTCTCCTCCTCGACCAGAGGATTTTTCATCTCACTTCTCTTTTGTGAGAAAAATAGTGGATGCCTTGGATTTGGCTATCAATGAAGTTATTGATGATGAGGAGGTCGAATATTTAGAGTTGATGGGTTTAACACCCACAAAAAAGGTATTTTTTACCAATTAACAAGTTCTTTAAAAAAGTTTTGTTAAAGATTTTACAGACTCCTAATTCTATTCCTCCTATAGATAAGAAGTCTTATAAGAAATACCAATTGGACAAGGAAGGGGCAGAGTTCTTATACTCGCACCCTGACCACCAAGGTATAGTCCAGCAGGCAGCCTTGTGAAAAGGTGAATGTCCCTCTCTCTTCCCACCCTTCTGAGAAGGATTCCAGAAAAATAGATGGTATGTCTAAGAAGGGTTATTTAGCTGCCTCCTTGGGTGTGAAGCAGGCTAAATACCAGGCGTATGCAGCACAGTATCAGAAAACACTGTAGCAATCAGTACTGGCTATGTCAGAGAAGGCTCCCTTGCCCCTCTCTGACGACCTGGCAGAGACAGCTAGATTTGGTCTGGAAGCTGCTAAATACCAGTTCCAGATGGCAGCTGATGCCAGTGACAATGCTGCCAGGTGGATGACTCTGTCAGTGGCTCTGTGAAGACTGGCATGGCTTAGAGCCACTAATCTAACCAAGGATACCCAGGCCAAGGCCATGGATTTTCCTGTGGAGAACAACTCCCTGTTTGGCAAAAACACTGAGGATTACATGAAAAAGGTGGATGAATACAAGGACACCTACAAAAGTAACTCCTCCAGGGACAGGCCGATCCCTTCCTATAGGCCTTATGGAAGGGGAGGCAGGGGAAGGTCCTCTTATGGGAGGCCTTTTTACCAGGGCCAAGCTGCTTTCCAGCAGCAGTCTTACCCACAGCAGACTGGGTACTTCAGATCTAGAGGCAGGAGGGGTTCCAGAAGGGGCTCCCAATCTGCCCAAGCTCAGGCACCCCCAAAACAAAATCCCTGACCAGTTGGTCAAGGTCACCTCCCCAGTACCAGTAGGGGGCAGGCTGGCTTACTTCCTCCAGACTTGGGTTTCCATCACCACAGACAAGTGGGTTCTGGAAGTGGTAAGTCAGGGTTTGCCTCTATGCTTAAAATCCCTTCCTCCTTTAAAATTGAGAGTTTTCAAGCCAGCTTCCGTCATAGAGGGAAAACTCTCACAAAACGGGGTGCAAAAATTGCTCCACATGAAAGCAGTGAAACCTGTGCCAGTGCATCTCGGGAAGGAGTTTCTGTTCCCATTACTTTCTGACCAAAAAGAAAAATAGGGAGTGGTGACCTATTCTGGATCTCAGATCCCTCAACAAATTTCTAGTGAAGCCAAAGTTCAAAATGGTCACTCTGTCGTCCATACTACCAGTTATCCAGCAAGGAGATTGGCTGGCAGCCTTGGATTTAAAGAATGCCTATTTTCACATCCCAATAAGGCAGTCTCACAGAAAGTATCTCAGGTTCAGACTCCTTTCAGACCATTACCAGTTCTCTTCCCTTCCCTTCGGTCTGACCTCAGCACCCAGGGTATTCACAAAGTGCCTAGCTGTAGTGTTGGCACATCTAAGGAGGTCTGGTATTCTAGTTTTCCCTTACCTAGACGATTGGTTGCTTGTGGGCAAGTCCCCACAACAGGCCTCGGAGCATTTGCAATCAGCAATGCATCTTCTGCAATCCCTAGGATTCCTGATAAACCAGGAAAAGTCTTTTCTTACCCATGTTCAAGTGTTGCAATTCATAGGAGCAGAGCTGGATACAATCCAGGGAAGAGATTTCCTCCTTCAGGACAGGGTGAAAAGTATTTTCAACCTAACTGCTGCTTTCAAGCTAAATCAGCCTTGCCCAGCAAGACAGTATCTTCAGATTCTGGGTCACATAGCTGCAGCAACAGGTACCGTCTCAGGGGCAAGATACAGAATGAGAGATCTGCAGTCTCACCTCAGATCTCACTGGTCACAGAAAAGAGACAAGATGTCAAAACTGATTCCAGTAACAGAGGCTGATATTCAAGCCTTACAGTGGTGGAAATATTCAGACAACTTAAGGCAAAGGGTCCCTTTCCAGAGGGAGAACCCTTCCTTTATTCTAACAACAGATGCTTCTCTATTGGGATGGGGCCCCCATATGGGAGAACACACCATCCATGGGACTTGGTCCAAAGCAGAGTCTCTTCTTCACATAAATCTCTTAGAGCTGTGAGCTGTACTTCTAGCTTTAAAGGCATTTGCTCATCTAGTGCAGGCAAGGTGGTACAAGTCAGGACGGACAATACCACAACAATGTACTATATAAATAAGCAGGGTGGCACCAGATCATATCCTCTACGCGCAGAGGCCATGAAATTGTGGGACCTGGCATAGTCTCTAAAAACAGCCCTGCAAGCTATTCATGTCCCAGGGAAGGACAATATTCTGGCAGATGCCCTCAGCAGAATCAGTCAGGGTCACCATGAGTGGTCCCTGGACACACAGGTTATAAATTCAGTTTTCAGAAGGAGGAGTACCCCAGAGGTTGACCTTTTGCCTCCCAAGAGAACCACAAGCTACCACTGTTTTGTTGCAGGCCTCTGAGAAGTGGCACAATCCCAGTAGATGCCATGGCACTGGACCCATTCCCTCTCATTCTCAGAGTCCTGATCAAGCTCAGGTCTCAGTCTGCTTCGATGATCCTGATCACCCCAAACTGGCCCAGAAAGCATTGGTACCCTTTCCTGTTATCCATGTCAGTATCCAAACCAATGCATCTCCCTCGAAGGCACAATCTGTTGACCTCCCACCAAGGGAAAATAGGGTATCCAAACCTCAGCTCCCTCAGTCTCAAAGCTTGGCTCTTGAAGACATAGAGTTTGCAAATCTAAATCTTTCCCAGGCAGTTTTGCACATACTTAAGGGGTATAGGAAACCCTTGACTAAGAAAACCTATTCAGCTAAATGGAAAAGGTTTGTCTCTTGGTGCAACTTGCACAGCATATAACCTGCCTCAGCAGGAATTCCAACTCTCCTTGAATATCTCACTTTCTCGCATGATCAGGGCCTTAAGCATACTTCCTTAAGAGTTCATTTGGCATCTGTCTCTGCTTAGACATGTGGATAGAACCACCTCTGTAGCAGCTAATCCTGTTTCTAAGAAGTTTTTCAAAGGTTTGTATCACACATACAGTATCCACCCATCAGGGAACCTGTCCCTGGGTGGGACTTGAACATTTGTATTGCTCAACTTATGAGGCCACCTTTCAAACCTATGTCCTCAGCTCACCTCCAGTATGTTACATGGAAAACCGTATTTTTAGTGGCTGTAACTTCTGCTAGAAGGATTAGTGAGCTTCAGGCTCTATGTATAGAAAAAGGACTACTTGTCTTTCCACAATGATAAAGTGGTACTCAGGACAAATAGAAAATTGCACCCGGAAGTGGTGTCAGATTTTCATTTGAACCAATCCATTACACTACCAGTGTTTTTCACTGAGCATTCTACTTCAGGTGAGCGTAGACTCCACAGTCTTGATGTAAAGAGGACTCTGAACTATTACATATCTCACACTAAAGATCACAGGGAGGATAAACAACAGTTATTCCTTACCTGTGGGGATGTGAAAAAAGGTACACCAGCTACCAAGAGGTCAGTCTCTCGATGGATAGTCAGTTGTATACAGTTTTGTTATGAAAAAGCAGCAGGCAAGTCCCATCAGGACTTGGGGCCCACTCAACTAGAGGAATAGCTGCTTCCATAGCAGCTTCAAGGGATGTCCCCGTGCTGGACATCTGCAAAGCTGCCACGTGGAGGACAGTACATACTTTCACCAAACATTATAGCCTGGACATACAGTCCAGAAGTGATTCCAGATTTGGAACAGCAGTCCTGCAGTCTCTTTCCTAAGTAGGTTCTCTGCCCACCTCCAAAGGTACTGCTTTGAAGTTTGCATACAGTTATGAATATAGAAGAATACATGGGGTTAGAAGAAAAAAATACTCACCTTAGTAATATTGTTACTTCCAGTGTATTCCTCTATATTCATAACTCTCCCATCCTGCCTCCCCTACCAGAACCAGAGCCTCAGCATGCCTACTGATCTTTTCTTGGATTTTAATATGCATGTACACACTACTGGAATACATTTTTAACTTTGGTGGGATTTATCTTCCTATTCTTTGGTTACATGTGTTTCCAGGATGAAAGTTTTAATTATTTTAGTATTGTAATTGACTAGCCACTAGGGCTTATATTTGGATTTTAGGAGTAGGTTCCTTTCTATTTCATAGGTACTAGAAACAGTAGATATGTAGTTCTTCTGCCTTGTAGGCTGTCATCGAAATCTGAGACATTGATGGAATGTTGCAATAGATAAGGGCAGTAGTTTGAATATGTGTCTCAAGCAATTATAGGTTCTATCATTTGCATATAGTTCCATTTCTCTCCGAGCAGTTCTACTTAGGAGGCAGACTGCATACAGTTATGAATATAGAAGAATACACTTGAAACAATATTACTAAGGTGAGTAATTTTTTCTTACAGTTTGCTTTGCCAGCACCACTAGCCGGTTTCTGAGTGTGCACGGTTTCTGGCTTCTGCTTCTATATCTGTGATTGGGTGGAGGAAGGGTCTGTCTTACCCAAGAATCAAAATTGCCCTTTTTATATCCATGATGCTGGCCTCCAGCCTGCACACCTCCAAGCCACTGACCATCCCTCCTCCCAGCCTTCTATCTAGATGATTGGCTTCTTATCAGTAGGCCGTGAAAGAGCACTCCAGGCAGAATAGTTGCCCCACTGTGGGGGCAAGCCGTCGGAGTACAGTATAGCTGTGGTGAAGGAGTATGTATGTGTTTTAAGTGGTATTAGATGGTAAGTTAGGTAAAAGGTAAAGTAGTATTTCCAACAACAACACAGAATTCTGTTTGTAAAGTGCTCTGCCTCTTTGTTGCTTTGGGCTATTATTTGCTATGTTAGTGTGGAATGGAAAAGAGCCCCCAAAAAAAAAAAAGTGTGCTCTGGAGTTCCGATCTGCCAGTTGCTGTGTTTTCTTCATACCATTGTGGGTCACATTATGCCTTATGAACAAAAAAGGTTGTTGTGCATCCAAGGTGGGTTTTTTATATTTTATAATTTCATAATAAAGATATAGAGTGACAGGACCAAAAATAACACAATACATGAGAAAAACAGCACATCAAATCATATAACTCTATACAGGACAAGACAGCCCCTCCCCCAAAAAAAAAACTTGGTGTGATCCAAGGTTTCAAATAGCATCTTTTCCACTCTGAGGGTCTGCATTATTTCAGTATTCTGTTCCTGGAAGGTAGACATGTTTCGGTCCATCTAGTGCGTCAGTATTATATTTTTGCCAGCCTTGGTTATCAGGGTGAAATGATGTTTCCTACTGCCCATCAGTCTTTCTACCACAAACCCAAGAAAGCATTTGTCTGGGATGAATGTGTCTGCTAAACAGGGTATAGTGCTTGTTGCACCTGTTGCCACAGGGTTGGGCTCTGGTATATTCCCAAACATTGTGTTTCAGAGCTGGCTTGGTGGCACTGGATGCCACATCGGCGACCCAAGTTCGGGAATGGACTCGGGTCGTTAAGGGGTCAGCCGGGGCCAGGAAGGTTTGAGTGTCCGACGACAGCTTTCCTTCCTCGGGGAAGGGGGGACAAAGTACACTGTAGACTGACACCCAGCAGAGGCTGGGGGTCAGCACAGGCACGCTGCTCAGAATGGGGTGGACCCACACACAGGGCACAAGACTGCCTACACGGAGGCATGGTCAGTTGCCCTCCCATTGCATGTGTGGAGGTCTGGGGAGAAACCCGGAGGAAAAACACCTCGTGGCGGTAGGATGGTGACCGCCCCCCCCTTGCAGGCTCCACACCGGTGGCCGGGCAGCCATTCCAAGCCACTGATGGCTAAGGTAAGATCCCGGAGGAGCCGGGTGACAGGACTGGGGGGGGGGTGGTAGGATGGTGGCCACTGCAGGGAGAGCGGGGCATAAAAATGTAAATTAAAAACAAATAAAAAAAAGAATGTGTTTCAGTGTGCCAGGGGCAGCTTCACACCTCAGTTTAGGACATGCCATGCATGTTTTTTCTCTGGGATGTGGTATATGTTCTGAAGTTCCTAGCTTGCTCCAAATGATTTCTAGCTTATGCATTTAATGCCCTCCTTTTATTTTTTCTACTGTAATAAAGTGTAATTAAGTGAATCAATTTAGTGTACTTACTGTACTTTACCTCTTCGCTCCACATGATGTGTTAACATTCTGTTTTTGTACTCTGCATTATTATGACATTTTTAACCCTTTTATTTTTGTACTCTGTATGCTTTTTATGTAAAACTATCCTGTACAACTGGACGTTTGTGAAAATGGGCATTTTTGCTCACATACTTTCCAGTATAAAAATAAAGATTGATTGAAGTATTTTAGTTGGCATCAATCTATAGTGGTCTATTTTCACATATTTATGGGTATTAGACCAAATCTTGCCCCAGGTTTCATCTGAAGCTTCCCGAGTAAGGGCCTCTTGCCAGTATTTTGCAGGTTATCTAATTCTGTGTGGCAGCAGGGTTTGAATGGCACCACAGAGTAAGGAAATAGCATGGGGCGCAGACACTCCTTGCTGAAACTGTAGCACTGGGGTTCCTGAAAGCATAGGGGGTGCTGTACCAATGAGAGCAATAACTGCATGTCTAACCTACAGAAAAAAGAATATCTGCTTGTTAGGAAGTGGATTTTTGCTTGCATCTGGGCAGAAGTTGCCCACTTGGCTTCCAGAATGATGTGCCTCAGGTTAGTAATGTCCTTATCCTGCCGTTGTTTAAAAGCAGGTTTACCTCCTATGCGGATATTATTATTATTATGCCATAATGGTTGTTATATGACTGGTTCCAGGGTAGTTTTCGCTAGTCTGGATCACTGGATGTAGCTCTACAAGGATGTGGCAATGAGGATTCTCCTTAAAGGTTTAGATAATGCCTTAACCATGGTGTAAAAAGGGAAGGTAACTCAGTGTCATGTTGTTTGCAGATTATTTTTTGTTTCTAGCTATTGGGGGCAATACTGCTCCTCAGAGTTGAGCAGAGGCCCCCATTTAAAATACTTGGCTGCATGATAATAAACTAGGAAATCGGGTAGGCTGAGCCCCCCCCACCCTTGCTTCAAGGCTACTAGCTTGGTATAGTCCATCTTGGGACATTTGCCTTGCCAGAGAAAGGGAGAAATAGTGCTATGCAGGGATTGAAACCATTGCAGTGGGAGTCTAATTGAGAACATACTTAGGGGTAAAGAATTCTGGGGAGAAAATTCATTTTAATGATGTTTACCCTACTCCAGAGTGTAACAAGGAGTGAAGACCAGCAGTGTGTAATTCTTGTTTTGTCTTTGTTAATAGGGACATGAGATTATCCTTAATCATCTATCGTTACCTTCGAAACAAGTGCACTAAAGCTACTCGTTTGGCCAAGACTGAGTACTTTTCCTCCACCCTGCTAAATTCTGGAAGGTGATTCATTCTCTCTCCCCCCCCCCACCACCTCCTTAATATAAACACCCCCCTCATAGCTGACCACCTGAGTGTCGTCTTCAACTATTACTTCACCACCTGTGCGTCTACTCTCCTATCCTCCATACTGCCTTCTCAGCCTGCCACCCCCCAACCCACCCCTCACATTCTCTCAGTCAAATTGCTTCACTTTTCTCTAAAGTAACCCCCTCCGATGCCCTAAATGTCTTGCTGGCTCTTAACCCATCAAAAGGCAGCTCACCTGATGGTTTGGACCCGAAGCTGCTCTACCTGTCTGCCACAGGTATTTCTGCCGCACTGGCTGACCTATTCAACCTCTCATTCAAATTAGCAGCAATCCCCACCACTTGGAAGCATGCTATTGTTTTCCCTCTCCCCAAGGGTGGTGACCCATCCTTCCCTGGGAACTACCACCCCATATCCCTGCTTCCGACCCATGCTAAGCTGCAAGAACACCTGGTCCTCGCCCAACTCTCTTCCTTCCTCTCTAACTCCAGTTTGTTAACCCCTTTCCAATCTGGCTTTCAAAAAACAACATTCTATTACCACCACCCTGATTCGGCTCACTGATTCCATCCTTACTGGCATGGACAGTGGCCAAATCATGTCTGCCATCTTTGTTGACCTAGCCGAGGCTTTCAACATGGTATCCCCCCCCTGCTCTTGCAGTCTCTCTCCTTAGCAGGTTTGTCATCCACTGCCACTAGCTGCTTCCGGTCCTACCTTGGAGGATGTACCCAGTCAGTTAGGATTGCTGACTCCATATCCTCCCCACTCCCCATCAATACTGGTGTCCTGCAAGGTTCTGTGTTGGGCCCTATTCTCTTCTCCATCTTTCTTAATGACTTGCCATCTGTCTGTGCATTTCCCTCAATACATAGGTATGCTGATGACACAGTTCTCTATACCCATTCCCCCTTTGATGTTGCAAACAGACTTCAGCAGGACTTTAATATGTCCAGTGCTGGTTTCGCACTCATCAGCATTTTCTAAATGCCAAGAGGATGGTCTCCATGACCTACAGTACTAGGCAGAGACTCTCTGGACTTCCCTCCATGCCCACCTTCCATACCCTTGAAGGGACGGTCTTTGAGGACACCTCCTCATACAGATATCTGGGGGTTTGGCTCAACCAGCACCTCACCTTCTGTGAACATGTGGACACCACCCTAAAAAAGCTGTGCCCCAAGCTAGGTGCCCTATACAGGAACCAGAAGTGCATCCCTCTCTTGGCAAGGCACAAACTTGTTCAGAAGATGATCCTCCCCATCCTGGACTACTGTGACGTAGTCTACAGTGCCGCTCCTAAGACCTCCTTAGCCAGATTGGATACCCTCTTCAACTCCTTCTGTCGCTTTGCTCTGGATGCTCGTCCTCTTACCCATCACTGTCAGCTCTGCCATTCCCTGGTGTTCCCCTCATTAGAAAATAGACGGCACATGTGCTGTGCAAAATTCACCTCCAAATTTTGGCATGGCTTACTCCCAACCTACCTCAGCTGTTCCCTGACAGTCCCTCCCCCCTCCGCCCATTCCCTTAGATCCCATGACTCCCGTACCTTTTATATCCCCCGTCGCATGTCTTCTGTCAGCCAGGCTGCTTTCTATTGCTTCCCTAAACTGTGGAACTCCCCCACCCGCCCAAATTCACTACTCGTCCTCTCCCTCATCTATCTCCTTGGCCTTGCAAAACGTCCGCACTGTAAACTGCAACTGTAACTGATCTCAACTTGTGCATTCTCATGCACTCTATTCCGGTATTCCAACGGTTGCACTTTGGTCTGTCTACCATGTCCTCCGAAATGAAAATGTAAATTTTCTGTGTGAATAATCGTGTTGTAATACAATGTTCTAGAAAATTGTAATATGAGGAAATAATGTAATGTCTATCACTATTGCAGCATGTGGATATGTTGCATGTTTTTTATATTCCCCTTTCCCCTTGGACGCAGTGTGAAATACTTTGTACAGTGTAAATCCTTGTAATTGTTGTATGCACCATTGTTTACTATGAACTATGTCATTTTTACCTGTTGTTTTCACTTGCTGCTGTTTACTGTATTTTTTTATGTTCTACTCCAATTCCCCTTTCCCCCAGGATGCACCATGAGATGAGCAACTTGTTGTTCAGTGTTCCCTTCCTGGTGAAACTCTTGAATAAATAAATAAAATAAATCAGATTACCAGAGGTAGAAATATGCATGCCCAGATACAACAGCGATGTAGTGCACCATTAACCCTTGCCGAGCAAGGTCCTGTCATCTGGTATTGTGGTTTAATGGGAAAACTACAGTTTTGTATATATTCTGTTCGTACATAGATCTGTTACCAAACTTTTCCACTTCTCTCAGAACTTCAGAAATGGACACCTTTGGGTTTTGAACATGCAGTAAGATGTCTGTGTATAAGGACATTTTTACATTGCTTTTCTCCAAATGCATCTTCTTGATCTTCCCTGTGTCAGTCTTCACTATTCATCACTGGTGGGTGATTGACTGGAGACAAGCACCCCACAAGAGCATTTTTTTTTTCTAGGGGAGGAACCAGCGCTGTTGGCGCCACCCACGAGGTCGACACACTACGTGGTGCTTGCTGGTTGGTCAGAAATGGCCGTTGGCTCCTCCTCAGTTCTGCTTCTCTCGCCATCGAGACAGCACCTCGCATGTAGCTGAAGTGAATTACTGATATGCCATTGCAGCCTAGTCCGTCGGAGTCATTTTTCGACACCTTGGAGTCACTTCTCAGAGCCGATTCCCAGTGCCTTGGAGCCGTTTCCTGATGCTGCCTTGAGTTCCGCCTTGGTTCTGCAGTCCACTCAACGCCATCACTGAAGATAACCGGTAAGATCTTTCCTTTCTAGGAGCGTGGATATGTTGTTCGTTCATTCTCTGGCATGTCCCTTTCCCCTTTAAATCTGGCTGGAAGTCTTCAAGCTAGCTCCTCCCACCCACCTGGGTGGTAAATACCTTGGCTCCGCCCCATGACGCCAGATCTTCCCTTCTGCTGGAAGATTCAAGTTCCCTCGTGCTACTTTAGCAATTCGCAGGCCCTGGATTCACAACATCGGTTTTCACCGCAAATGACTGTGAAACTCATCAGAGTTTACAACTCCAATTACAGCACATCGGACATGGAGGACAGATTGTCCCCCAGATTTTGCCGGTGTCCCTGCGGCCACAAAATTTTACGCACTGATCCCCACCTCTCATGTGTCTATTGCCTAGGTGTCGGTCATGACACCACGTCTTGTACCTTCTGTTTGGCCTTTCATCCCAACGTTCTGGACACCCACAAGGCACGCCTAAAATTGGGGAGACTGGAACTTAGAAACTGGCCGGTGAAATCTGAGGAGGCAAGGTGGGCAGTTTCCGCAGCCACAGGATCCGCTGAGCAGCTAGAGCAGATGGCTGCTTTCGAGGAGGAAGCAGCTCAGGCTTTGGCCAGTCACAGATCTTCCATGACATAAAGTCTCCACCACTCGTTCACACTGATGGGATCTACGCCGGAGGCGCTAGGACCCAGTGGGAGCAAACTTTTTTGCAGGAGGGTCAGCGCCAGAGATGGAGCTGCGAGGAGCAGTGCCGCGAGCCTTGGCTCGTGCTGCAGTGACTATCTCGGCGTCGACCCTCCAACCGCCTCAGTTCTTTTTTTCCCACCGTCGAGTGCGCTTCAGTGACAACGTCGCTCGCCCGCCCAGAGTCAAACTTCAAACTAGCAGCATAGTTTTCTGTTTATTATTTTGTAGTATTTTTCGAATAAAGTACCGCTTACGATAATTTATTCTTATTAAAGAAAGAAGTCTCAGGCTACATTGATGGAGTCGACCATGAGCGGGTCAGGTGACGGTAGGGAGACTTTGTATGAAAGCTGTTCAGTCAGCCAGGCTGGGTTTGGTCCTCTGCCTTCTCCGGAGGGGGCAGGGTCTAACAATGGACGGTCCAATGCATGAGGGAAGGGGCAGTCCCCCCAGAAGCATAAAAGAAAACGGTCGCATTCTCGGCACCGTTCCGCCTCAAGCTCTTCTTCGACCCATAGGTCAAAAAAGAGAAGGCATCACTCAAGGTCACTCTCTGATATGTCTCCGCGTCGATGGTCGGTCATTGGGGTCAGTTGCCGATCTCATTAGGAGTCGCCGGTTTCTGGTTTTGGTCATTGGCTTCTTCGACGTCGGAGCCCTTCCCCGCCTTCTGGTAGGGCTTCCGATGAGCAGTTTCATCAGTGGGCTGCTCTGATGGAGCAGTGTGCTCGTAGGTTGGTCCAGCTGCCTGGCCCAGTCACTCCGGGGCCCTTTGGGTCGTCGGGGGATAGGGCAGGGTGATTGGGCCTCCCTAGTCACGTGCCACCCTCCTCGGTGCCGTTGACTCCGCGCTCAGGTGTTTTCTGCCCTCATATGGCTGTGGCGCAGGAGTCCACACCAATGCTTCTATCTCCTGGTATTCTTCCTCCTTTTCCTTCAAATCCTAATTTTTGGGGCCCTGGGTTGGTATCCGTGCCATCGTGTCGGTGGGTCACTTGGCACTGATTCGGCACCTGTCGGCGCCATCCTTGGCACCGATTCACTTGTTGGCGCCGTCTTCGGCACTGTGCAGCTTCTCGGCACCGTTGGGTTTCACGAATGATGCCCAGCAACAGGTTATGATATTGCCCTTTGATGGTGTGTATCTCTTCGGTCCTCAAGTAGAACAGGCTCTTGAGGCCACACAAAAGACTAGGTCAGCCATTAAATTGGCTCGACCTTCTCCTGCCCCTTCTCGGGGGGGGGGGGTGTTAACAAACACCAGTTTCATAACTGTCAGTCCTTTTGAGGCAAAGGCAGGGGAGGTTTTAATAAAAATCAAGCCCCTCAGCCTCAAAAGAAAAAGCAACACAAAGCGCAAGGACCCAGAGTGCCCAGTGCTGCCTTCTGAATTTCTGGCCCAAGTCCCACCTCAGCTGCCCGAGAGGGACTTCTTAGCGGTGGGAGGTCGTCTGACTCAATTCTATAACCAGTGGAAGTACATAACATCGGACAAATGGGTCCTCCGGATAATCCACAAGGGATATTCCCTCAATCTTTCAGAGACACCTCCGGATAGTCCTCCCAAACAACAGCCAGAACTGTTGATACTTCAGTCAGAACTTCTCGCCTCTGAGATACAAGGCCTTCTGAACAACAGGGCAGTAGAAGTAGATCTTCTTAGAGATACAGCTCTTGCAGCAGGTTATACCATTAGGACTGAAGCCAGCAGGCATCAGGACCCCACGGAAATTTTCTAGCTTGCAGTCTTCAGCGGGGACCGCCTCCGATGTCGGTCCCGCCCCCGACGTCAGGCGTAGTACATAAGGAGGCGGTCCTGCCAAAATCCCCCAGTTCTTTCCCACCGTCAACTTTGCATGTCTCGACCTCATCGGTTAAGTCTAATGTGCAACGACCAGGAAATCCTTCCAAACTTTCCAAACTTCGGAGGAAATCTATTTCTCAGCTGTTTCTTCGTCTGATGTCCTCCCCAACTTCAGTGGAGGGCCATTCTTCGAAGTGTGCCTGTGGGAAGCAGATTCCTTTCAAAGACCCTCATTCGGCCTGCGTTCGGTGCCTGGGCCTGGATCACGACACCCAGGCTTGCTCCTTCTGCCAGGGCTTTAACAGCCGAATGAGAATCCGCCGACAGAAGGCTCTCCAGGCTTTCCGTCTTGAAGAAAAGCTTAAGGCCATGGAACTTTCCTCCAGAGGGGAATCTTCGGGGAAGCCACACAGGCATCACGAGAAGCACTGGGAGAAGGTGAGACCCGGATCCCCCTCCAGGGCCTCGGACTCCCGCAGCTCCGGCTCCAGGTTGGACCACTCCCCGTCGAGAGCCCACTCTCAGCCTCCCCCGGTCGTGGTCAAATTGGCCAGTGGTTCTTCTACTCTGCGGCCTGCCAAGACCTCCAGGCCCGCTTCCTCGGCTAAGGCCTCGTCCAGGTCAGGGGAGTATCACAAGTCATCTTCCCGGCACTCGGCCTCTGACGTCCGGTCAGTCTCCCTGCCGCCACCACCCCAACGCAAGACCAAGGAGCTGACCTCCCTTAAGCGGACGTCGGACCCGACGTCGGCCCACCTGACGTCGGCCAAGGTACATAAACACTCCCGGGAACTGGCGGCAGTTTGTCACCCGTCGCCAGTCAGGCATTCACCCCCCAGGATGCCGGCGGGGGCAGACGTCAGATACCGCAGCCAGGAGGACCACACCACCACCTACCGACGTCGGTCGGGAGGCATTGTCGGAGGAGGAGTCTACCCAGCCCGAAGACCAGGCGGGTGATTCCGGATCCGTTGAACTCCCACAGGAGCCCTCTCCAGAACCTGAGACCCCGAGGCCGGCGCCCGGCCCGGCGACAGGCCACGGGCCCAGTCCGTCGTCGGGTTTAAACAGTGGAAGTGAAGGAGCTCTTCACTTTCTGGTGGGACACACCATCAAAAGATGTGGTCACCACACACACCTCCTCTCGCACCCGCGAGCACCACCGCGCCGCCTGCACCCCCTCTTTCACCAAAAGGGTCAGCAGGCCAAGCACCTTCCCCCCCAGGAGCCAGCAGCACCTCCTAGGGGCAGATCTACAGAAAAGAGAAGGCCTCCGTCAAGATCCTCTTCAGGGTCTCCCAGCCCCAAGAGACCCAGAAGACGTCGGTATTCACCGTCTATGGAGGATTCCAGATCTGACATCTCTGAATGCTCCAGGTCCCCTTCACTAATCAGCATTCCCTCTCCGGACCTACGCGACCTCCCTAGGTCTCCTCCGGATGACCCCTCGTTCTCCGAGATAATGAGACACATCCAAGAGAACATGGGATGGGATGCGGAGAAACTCGACCCAGAAAGTCTACGCCTTGCCCGCTACCTTTGGCAAAAAGATCCCAAGCCTGTGGTAGTGCCACCCTTGGTTGACACCTTCGTGGACGTCACTAAGGCAGCGTGGAAGCATCTACATTCGACCCCGGCAATGCTGAAGAAGGCTGACCGCCCGTACAAGGCCCCAAGGGAGGACCAGTACCTGGCTAACCATCCTCTGGCCGACTCCCTGGTCATTACAGCCTCTCATGACCGGTCTCAGAAACTGCAACATCTGAGTACGCAGCCACCGGACCCAGAGTCCAAGCAGTTGGATGTGCTGGGCAGGCGCACTTACGTGGCCGCGACTTGCGCCATTAGATTGTTGAATTACCTGACCCACATGGTTTAGTTCCAGAACGCGCTGTGGGAACAGGGACAGGAACTGGCGGAGAAATTGCCAGACGGTGGCCAAAAGGAGGAACTCCTTCAGCTCCTCCGCATGAGTTCAGACGTGGGGACCCAGGTGCTCCGAGCCGCATACGACTCTGCGGACTCTTCGGCCAGAGCGGCAGCCTCAGGCGTATGTCTCTGGAGACACTCATGGCTCCGTGTCTCCGGGTTTACCCCGGATGTCCAGAAAAACATTATGGATGCTCCTTTTCATGGCGAAGTTTTGTTTGGTGAAGCCTCAGAAAAGGTCATCACCAAATTACAGGAAGCTGGGAAGGCTGTTAGATCTGTCCAGGCCATGTACAGATCTAGACTCAGTTCCTTTCGTAGGAACCAGAGTCGTTTTCGCAGCCAGACCCAGAGGCAACAACCTCGTTCCGGCCAGCAACAGAAGGGTTCCTTCTCTCGGAAGGCCCAGACCAAGACGTCCTCAGGTAGAGGCCAATGTGCTACCAAGTTGGCCCAACCTGCAGGACCCTCTGCTGCCACAGCATGACTCCTTCCTGGCCCCAGCCCCTCCTCAGGATCAACGGGAAACAAAGGTCGGAGGTCGCATCGCAGACCACCTGCCAGGGTGGCGGTCGATCACCACTGACAGGTGGGTGCTACAGTTGGTCGAAAAAGGCCACTATATAGAATTCGTAGACAAGCCCCCCACAAGGCATCCTCTGCTCTCCCGTTACTCGGGTCAGCACGCTCTGCTCATAAGGCAGGAAGTGCTCATGCTTCTACAGAAAGAAGCTTTGGAGCATGTTCCAGGGCACCAGAGAGGAGCAGGTTATTATTCACACTTCTTCCAGGTTCCAAAGAAAACAGGGGACCTCAATATGTCTGTCGTTTACAAGCGCTTCTACATGGTGACCCTCCCGGCACTAATCCCCATGCTGAAGAAGGATGCTTTCTTGGCGTCCTTGGACATGCAGGACTCCTACCTGCACATCCCTATTGCTCAGGTGCACAGGAGGTTCCTGTGCTTCGAGTTTCTCGGCTGCCACTATCAGTTCTGAGCGCTTCCTTTCGGGCTGTCATCAGCACCCAGGGTATTCACCAAGTGCATGGCAGTCGTGGCAGCGTCTCTGAGGAGACAGGGCCACTACATGTTCCCGTACCTGGATGACTGGCTTCTCATGGCCTCCTCCAAGGAGGCATTGCTGTTGGCCATTCAGCATACCCAGGCTCTCTTTCAGTCTCTGGGCATCTTAATCAACTATGAGAAGTCTCTCCTGGTACCGTCCCAGAAACTGCAGTTCATAGGGGCAGTTCTGGACACCGTCAAGGGGAAAGCATTTCTTCCCGAAGACAGAGTGGAACGCATACGATCCCTCATAAGGGACCTATCAGCGAAGAAGACCGTCCGGCCAGATTGGTCCTTCGCCTGCTCGGACACATGGCTGCAGCCATTCCAACAGTCCGATGGCAAGACTCCACATGCGGGTAACCAGTGAATGTTAAGGTGCAGTGGGACCAAAGGCAAGACCATCTGCAGCATCCAGTCAGAATCACGAAGACTGTGGTTCGGGACTAGCAATGGTGGCTAGATCCAGGAACCCTCTCCATGGGGGTTCCCTTCACAGCGCAGTCCCTGGAGATAACACTCTCCACAGACGCTTCAGGGCTGGGGTGGGGAGCACACTTGAACGGGGTGAGGTCTCAGGGAACATGGACTACCCAGGAATCTCATCTCCATATCAACATATTAGAGATGAGGGCGGTCCTTTATGCCCTGCAAGCCTTTCAGTCGGAGATTCCACCAAGTACTCTCCTGTTACAAACAGACAATACTGTGGTGATGTATTACCTCAATAAACAAGGAGGCACACACTCCTACCCCCTTTGCAGGGAAGCCATGAGGGTGTGGGAATGGGTAATACGACACGGCGCAAACCTCATTGCAGTTCCCGTTCCCGGGGTGGACAACACTGTTGCAGACAGCCTGAGTCGTTCCCAGGCCAGAGTCCATGAATGGGAACTTCTACAGGAGGTGGCAGAGGATCTGTTCCACAGATGGGGCACTCCAGAATTAGATCTATTCGCGTCCCCATCCAACGCAAAACTGCCCAGTTTTTGCTCGCTAGATCCAGGGCCTGGTGTTTTCTGGCGAGACGCGTTGTCCCTCTCCTGGGTGGGCAGATTCCTCTGTGCCTTCCCTCCTTTCCCGTTGATCCAGAGAGTCCTTCTCAAACTTCGCAGGGAGCATGCGACGCTTATTTTGATAGTGCCTTTTTGGCCCAGGCAAATTTGGTTCCCACTTCTGAATCAGTTGTCCTGGGAACCTCCGCTTCCTTTGCCAATCAGCTCCCACCTGTTGTCTCAGGAGGAGGGTTCACTAGTCCACCCGGACTTACATTCATTGAACCTGCATGCTTGGCTCCTAGAGATATAGCCATGTTGCGACACGGGGTCTCGCAAGAGGTGGCAGATGTACTTTCTGCCGCCAGAAAACCGGCGACACACGCAACATACGCCATGAAGTGGTGCAGGTTTGGCCTATGGTCTCAAGCATGCAGTTTCTCGCCCTTAGACTGTCCTGAGAAGCTGGTTCTGGAGTACCTGCTTTTCCTCTTTCAATCCGGGCTAGCTTACTCCTCGATTAAAGTACACCTTTGTGCAATCTCAGCTTATCATGCCCCCATAGGCCACTGCATGGTGGCCCAGCTGGATACTACCCGTGCCTTTTTAAAGGGGGGGTCCTCCACCTTAGTCCGCCCATTAAGGATCCCGTCCCTCCTTGGGATTTACCCTTTGTCCTGGAGCAGCTTACGCTGCCACCTTTTGAACCTGCCGCAGATTGCGAGCTACGTTTTCTGTCGTGGAAAACGTTGTTTTTGGTTGCTGTTACTTCGGCGAGAAGAATCTCCGAATTACATGCTCTCATGTGCAAGGAGCCTTATTTAATTTTTTTCATCAGGATAGGGTGTCCCTGAGGACGAATCCTAAGTTCCTGCCTAAGGTGGTTTCAGCCCTTACTCTTAACCAGGACATTGATTTACCATTGTACTTTCCTAAGTACGCCAATCGAGGAGAAGCACTGCTCCACACTCTGGATGTTCACAGGTGTCTCAGATATTATTTGACCAGAACCAAACAGCACTGGAAAGCGGAGCAGCTTTTCGTTTCCTTTGCTGAGAGGATGAAAGGGGCCCCAGCTTCGAAACAGACCCTTTCACGCTGGCTCATTCAGTGTACCTCGTTTTGTCACGACAAACGTAAGAAACCCTTACCAGGAGTGGTCAAGGGCCATTCCACAAGAAGGGTGGCTACCTCCTTTGCAGCACTGAAGAACGTGTCTACATCGGCTGTATGTGCCGCAGCCACCTGGAGTTCGATGCACGCTTTTATCAGGCATTATAGCCTGGATATGGCCTCAAGGCGAAGAGCTGGTTTCGGCCTAGCCGTTCTTCAGGGACTTCTGTCTTAGGCTCAGGACGGGTCTCAATTTCCGTCTTGCCTCCTCCCGATGGCTTTTCAAAGGCGCCATTGCTTGGGAATCAGTCCTAATGGTGTAACCTACTGCAAGAGCTGTATCTCGAAGAAGATAGTACAGTTACGTAAGAACTTACTGTAACAGTAGATCTTCAAGAACAGCTCTTGCAGCAGGTACCTTCCTGCCCACCATTCCCCCTTGGAGGAAGTAGGTTCCAGCCTAACACTATCCTTAGGATTGGAAAGGTCGGTTCTTAGTCTTGGCCATCTGATGGCGGGTCCTCGGTCTCCTCTTCTGATATCATCCAGCGACTGGAAGTCTCCGGCTGGAGAACTGGGGGATTCTGGCGGGACTGCCTCCTTATGTACTACGCCTGATGTCGGGGGCAGGACCGACGTCGGAGGCGGTCCCCGCTGAAGACTGCTAGCTAGAAAATTTCCGTGGGTCCTGGCGCCTGCGGCTTCAGTCCTAATGGTGTAACCTGCTGCAGAGCTGTTCTCGAAGATCTACCATTACGGTAAGTTCTTACGTAACTGTACTCTCCGCTGGATCAACGGAACACAGGGTTTTACTCCCATTACTTCCTAGTTCCAAAGAAAACTGGGGGCATGCGCCCCATTTTGGACCTCAGAAAATTAAATAAATTTCTTCCCAAAGAGAAATTCAAAATGATATTGCTAGGAATCCTGTTACCTTTGCTTCATCAACACAACTGGTTAGCCTCCCTGGACATGCAGGATGCTTACCAACATATTCCTATTCACCCACAGCATCACAAATACCTTGGGTTCATGGCTTTAGGACAGCATTATCAGTTCAGAGTCCTGCCCTTTGGGCTATCCTTAGCACCACGAGTTTTTACGAAGTGTTGTGCAATTCTCGCAGCACATTTTAGAAAAATCGGAATACAAGTGTTCCCATATCTGGACGACTGGTTTCTAGCAAGCCTTTCCAGGCATGGAACCCTTGACGCTGTAGTCACGGCCTCAGACTTTCTCACGTCCTTGGGAGTCCTGCTGAATCTCAAAAAATCGCAGTTGCAGCCCTCCCAGAGGCTCATTTTCATAGGAAATCTTCTGGACACCTCCTGTGCAAAGGCATTTCTACCAGAGGACAGAAGGAGCGATATCCTACAGATGGCCGGATTCATCAGAGAGAACAGCTCAATTCAGGCTATCTCGATGCAACGGATGCTAGGTCTCATGGCATCCTCGGTGTTCACTGTACCCCTAGTGCCCCTCCACATGAGAACCTCTCAATGGATGCTCAGTACTCAGTGTTCCCCAACCACTCACCCTCAGTCCTTTCTCATCAAGGTGACAGAACCTCTGAAGAAGTCACTCACCTGATGGGAGCAAGAGGACAATCTTCTGGAAGGGTATCCTTTTGCTCCCCTGGATCATCAGATTTCCATTACCATGGATGCATCCCTGATGGGGTGGGGAGCTCACTGTCAGAATCTCCACACTCAGGACGAGTCCCAGCCTCACATAAATGTCTTAGAAATGAGAGCTGTCCTTTATGCAGTCCAGGCTTTGAAGGACATTCTCTGTCACAAGAACATTCTCCTTCAAACGGACAACAAAGCAGTGATGTATTACATCAACAGGCAGGGCAGTGCTCACTCTTACCCTTTATGCAGGGAAGCGATGAGAGTGTGGGAATGTTGCGTGGAGCACAAGGCTCTAATTCATGCGATCTGTCTACCTGGAGTGCAGAACGAACTGGCAGACTGTCTCAGCAGAACAGAAACAGATCCTCACAAATGGTCTCTCGACTCAACCGTAGTTCAGTCACTATTCGCAGAGTGGGGAACTCCAGACCTGGACCTTTTTGCATCCCCTCTTAACACAAAACTGCCTATCTTCTGCTTCAGAAATCCAGGGCCTGGCATTTCCTGTCAGGATGCGTTCAGGCTGCAGTGGACAAAACCGCTTTCTGTACGCCTTTCCGCCTCTTCCTCTAATTCAAAGGGTACTTCTCAAGTTCAAGTCCCAGGGGGACAAAATGATCCTCATTGCTCCCTTCTGGCCTTGACAAATATGGTTTCCGTTACTCAACAGTATGTCGAAAACCTCTCCGAAAGCACTTCCCCTTCAGATGAACCTTCTGACTTGTGCCTGTGGTCCATCCCAATCTGAGATTGCTTCACCTTCATGCTTGGCTCCTGAGGAGATAGAAGTGAACAGGTTCAATGTCTCTCACGGAGCTTCAGATATTCTTCTGGCTGCGCGCAACCAGCCACTAGGAAAACTTACCCAGCCAAATGGAAGTGTTTTTCGCTCTAGTGTGCAAAATCCTCTGAATCCTTTAACCTGTCCACCTGGTAAAGTTCTAGAGTACCTTTTAGACCTCTCAAATTCAGGTCTGCGATACTCTACAGTCAAAGTCCATCTTTGTGTCATTTCAGCTTATCATGAGCCAGTACTTTCCTTGTCACTGGCTCAGTTACCTGTGGTTAAGAGGTTTCTTAAGGGAATTCTGCATACCAGACCTCCTATCAGACGTCCAGTCGCAGCCTGGGACATTAATATTGTACTAGACATGCTCACTCGAAAGCCCTTTGAGCCTCTAGCTACTTGTGAGCTGAAATTTCTTACTTGGAAAACAGCCTTCCTGGTGACCATTACCTCAGCCCATAGGGTCTCTGAGATACATGCCTTGGTCACAGACCCTCCGTATACTGTGTTTCATAGAGACATGGTAGTCCTTAGGACACATCCTAAGTTTCTCCCTTAGGTTGTTTCAGAATTTTACCTAAACCAACCTTTGGTCCTTCCTACTTACTTTTGCGAACTTCCAAAATGAAGGAGCGCATGCCCTTCATTCTTTGGATGTCAAAAGAGCTCTGCGTTTCTACTTAGATAGAACAAAGGAATTTCGCAAAACTCAACAACTGTTTGTTTCCTTCAGCGAGACCCGGCTGGATCAACCTGTCGCTATCAGATGTATTTCAGCATGGCTGGTGGTATGCCCTCGCCACTGTTATTCCATTGCACAGGTTAAGTTTGGAGGCAGAGTGTCGCTCACTCTACTAGGCGACGTAGCATCTGGTAGAAATCCACAGCGTGCCTATTGCAGATATTTGCAATGCGGCTACCTAAGCGCAGTACCTTTAGTCAAACACTATGCCCTGGATGTCCCTTGGTGACATATATCGTTTGTAGAACCATCCTTAATGGACTTCTGTCCCTGAATTTGTGAGCTCTTGGTCTCTCCTGCTGCCCTCTCAGGGGATTATTAGCTCGGTACTCTCCCATTAGTGTATAAGAGTGGTGGAAACTATATGTCCAGGAAGATATAGAAATTATGTACCTACCGTAATTCTTGATCATCTTGGATGAAGTCTCCACCACTCATTCACACGCCCATCCACCATCCCCCGAGCTCACCTCTGTTATTGGTCTTCACTCCCTCAATCTTTAGGCCATGACGACTTCTTTCTTGACCCTTCTTATATGGGTCTTCCGAATTATCTTATGTCCGGTTTTTGTTAGGCTATCCTTCTAGGTTAGTTACACTGCACCTCCTTGGAGAAAAAGGTACAGAGGCGGTTGGAGGGTGCAATCACCCGAGATAGTCATTTGCCCTTACGAGGCAGGAGGCTCACTCGCGCTCCTACTTGGCCTCCATCTCTGGCGCTGACCCTCCTGCAAAAGTTTGCTCCGCTGGGTCCTACACCAGAGGACACACAATCCCAGCGGTGCCTCCAAGATGTAACCCTAGATGGCGCTATCCCAGGGCTACTACTCCTGCCTGATTTGCCATTAACAGGTTGAGGGCCTGATCCGATGGCGGGTGCCTCCACCCAGAGGTCAGGGTTTGCAAGTAGTTAAACTAACTTGGTCACAGCCTCTGGGACACTGCAACCCCTTCTTCCCACTAGTGGCCCACACAGTATATCAGAATTACCTTCACAGTATACACTTACCCCCAGGTCTGGTTCAGGCACTGGGACCTCCTGTAAAATAAAAGATACAGTGCAACAATCACAGTACAATACTTTAACATAGACAAATACCTCAGGCAGTATAACTTTGCTTGAAACAAGCAGCTCTGATTTATTTAGGGCATATAACAAGGACAGGGGAAATCAGGTTAATTAGCTTATCACTTTACTCATCTATTTATGGCTCTGTGCATAGGCCTATCCCTCACCAGTTACTGTCCCTGGGTACCCAAGCCCTAGTGGCTAGTCCAAACCGTGGCAGCTGGTAGGGGCCTTTCACACAGAGAAAAGAAAATTAGTTAAACAGTCAGCAGTACAGTAATTCCATTTGGATTTAATGTGGCACTCAACAGGGAGCTAATTGAATTAGTACTCACCACCTCCAACAAGATAGGGTCCTCAATCGCCAGCAGGGCTACTCTTGAGCTCCATGAGACTCTCACACATTTATATGACAAACTGCAACAGGCAAAAGTCCTTTAATGGCAGCAGGATTCACTTGGGCTACACAGGCCTCCTCACACATTTATATAGTAAACAGTAAAGCAAAGTCCTTTAATGGCAGCAGGATTCACTGAGCTACACAAGCCTCCTCACACATTTATATGATAAAAGAAAGTACTATACCAGGCAGGCTGCTTCTCTATCCCGATCGCAATTACTGCACAATACCCGGAGAACACACAGCAGATTCAGTTCCGACAGACCGAGCGCAATTCAGCAATTCTCCAGTCTTCTAGGGTGAGCCTGGTTTCTACTCTTCAGATATCCTTTGATTCTCTTCACAGGACGGATTCAGTCCTAACAAGCAGTTACACAAGCTGCAGACCGGAACTCTGGGCCTTACACACGCTTCCACTCAAAAGTGCACACCGAAAAAGCACAGGG
Organism: Neoceratodus forsteri; assembly: GCA_016271365.2. Taxonomy (NCBI): domain Eukaryota; kingdom Metazoa; phylum Chordata; order Ceratodontiformes; family Ceratodontidae; genus Neoceratodus; species Neoceratodus forsteri. The sequence goes on along the minus strand of CM028132.1, from coordinate 198,043,649 downwards.
CTCCTTCCCTCTTACTGCCAGAGCTCAACTGAAACTCCAGCAGACAAAACCGGCACTTCCTTGAGTTCCTCCCAGTTCTTGGCTGGATTCGCTGTCACTCACAATAGACTGCCCCTGTTGGTCCAAAAAGCGCCAAGTCCAAACTACATCTCCCAGAGTCACTGCCCATACGATCCTCTTGTGGCTGGCTCAGATTACGAGTCCAAGTTCTGATTCGGCCCAAGGCACCATTTTAGAGCTACCTTAACCCACACTGATTGGTCCAGTTCAGCAGTTCAAAACTAGAATGGGGACTTAGGCAAACACAGTTCTGACTGCAAAGAAAGCAGGTTAGACAAACTGTATTTTCATTATTACTCTAAATGATTTCTGGCAAACAGTTACATCTTTCAGATAGGTTCCTTTGCACTCCTAGTGAATGCAAAATGGAGTAATTGGCAGCAGCTCGAGTGGTACTCAAGCAGAGAAGCACACAGTCCCCCATACAACTAATTATGTCTGCAAGCAGACAGCTCTTAAAGAGACAGTACCAGAGGCTCTAAAAACACTACTGATAAATGGCTTAAACACAAACACTATTCAGGCTTGGAGCATTCAAGCAAGCTCCTGGAAGTCTTTTGGGAACCCCCATTTGCAGGGGGTTACACCTCCCAGGAACTTTAACAATTGCTTTATTGCAGCAGCCTGGGAGTGAGGCTCTTGACTGGATCTATCACTATGGATCTATGCCAGACCCCGATGCAAAAGATCCACTGCAGTGACTAGTGTGAATTGTTGCCCCCCTCCTTTTTTCTTTCTTTCTTATTCCTTTTGCTTGTTTTTCAGTGTTTTCATTTAGATCAACTTCCACACCAGTTCACTGCAGACTTAAATTCAGACTGGGAACACTTTAACGACACTGTAGGGGGAATGGGGCTGTTTAATGTTAACTGCTGATTCTCCCTTGAGTTTTGTATTATTATTGCCCCTCTTCGGAGAATCCTATGAAACATATCTTGTGGGGATTAGAGAATGATGCAGTGTTCAACTTAGTGACTTTCCTTCATCACAGCCCAGTTAAATTTAAGATTTTGGCTCTCAATGGTCTGTCATTGTATATTCTGCCTGGGCTGTAGGGAGATGGGGGCGGGCATCCTCCAGGTGTGGGTCCTGTCAGCATTAACCTATTGCAGGGCATAGCTGTAGGCATTTTTGTTACCAGATAGACGATGCAAAGTTTAATTGTTTCTGGATTAAGGTGGAAACCTTAATAGCCAATTCTGAATCACCAGAAGCTTCTTCGGGGGGGGGGGGGACACCCATCAGTGGTCGGTCGTTTTTTTTATCCTCCTGACCAAGGCAGGTGAGGTGACACCCTTCCTCTGAAGTTTTTCACCCTTGGAGACCGCTTGTCTGACCCTCCTCTGGTGGGAGGGGTATGGGAGCGAGGGGCATTTCACATAACCCGTGCTCCAAGGTGGAAGGAGCTTCCTTCTGAATATGGCTGGTTCAGGCCTGCTTGTAAATAGTTCTTTGATTGTTAAAGAGTTTAAGGAAAATTGGGGAGGAGGGAGGTTGGGGAGTTGCACAAAGTTTATTGGGAGTGGGGTTTAAATGCAGCGTGGGACAAAGGGATAGATATGGGATTTTCCCTTTTGCCTGAACCTGTTGCTTAGCAGAGGCAGGGAGTTTCAATCAAAGGTATCTTAGTAACATGGCGGTTGAATGGGTTATAATCACGCTAGCTAGGATATGGGGACATTAAAATGTTCCTCTAAATGTTAAGGACTAGGTTCACCAGTAAAAGATGCAATGTCCTCAAGGACTTGGATAGGGCGAGATGTGATACTGGTATCCTGCAAGAAACCCGCCTCGCCTCAACAGAACATAGCAAATTGCGCTGCCTGTGGGTGGGGGAGGTGCTCACATCCTCTCACCCTAAGGCAAAAAAGGCAGGTGTAGTCATTCTAATTAGAAGAGGTTTAAATTTTACAAAGGTCCACTCATCCTCTGATAAGGAAGGTAGGCTGGTGGGTATATCCAGTAAAATAGCAGACAGGGTGATTCACATTGTCAACATTTATGCCCTCATACCCAGTAACCCACAGTTTTTCATGTACCTATTTGGGGTGGTGGCCTCGCTCCCTGATGGTCAGATTATTCTAGGAGGCGACTGGAACTGTATAGAAAACACAGTTATGGATCGATCTCAGGGAGCAGGGCATGATAGAGGCTCCAGTTCAAAAACCCTACATAATCTTCGGATAGAAGCAGGACTGATAAATATATGGAGAGACCAATTTCCCTTCAGCAGGGACTTCACCTTTTTTTTTTTTTTTTTTTCCATGCCCAAAATACATATTCACGTATGGATAGGTTCTATACACAGAAATCTTGGGCAGATATGATTAAAGACCAGCAGATTTATCTCATTTGCCTGTCCGACCATGCAAAAATCAGTATATCCATAAACTTAGGACCTTTGCAGAAACAATCCCTGTGGTGCCTTAATTCTGGGCTCCTCAGAGAGGAGGCATTTATTTTAAAAATGAAAGATGTTAATAGCTAATTATATTAAAGAGAATACAGGGACTGTGTCTAAGGTGAAGTTTCTGTGGATGGTCTCAAGGGTGCTCAGGGAGATGCTATCTCCTATGCGGCACAAAAAAAGAAAGCACAACAGCAGAAGCAGGCAAGTCTGGAGCAGAAAATTAGGGAATTATACGACCTTCATAAGTGGGGGAGGTTTGGACGCTGTGTTGCACGATCTTAGGGTGGCAAGAGATCAGTTATACCAACATCATGCATTCAAAACTGAAAACTCAATACGATTCACAGCACAAAAATACTACGAGGGGGGCAACAGAGCTGGAAGGCTCTTAGCATTCTGGCTTAGGAAGAAAGCAATGGAGAGGTATATTTCAGGAGTGAAAATCTTCAACATACAGATAAACTGAAATGAAACCCTGTCGCATTGCAGACTGCTTTAGGCTGTTTTAAAAGATCTTTATACCTCAGAAGCGCAGACATATCAAACAGGAAAAATCAAGAACTTTCTAGGCAAGTTGCGGCTACCACGGCTATCTCCGGAAGTAGGGGAAGGTCTGGAATACCCGCTTACTCAGGGGAATTGTGGCAGTAATCAAATTGCTCAAACATAATAAAGCTCTAGGACCAGATGGTTTTATCATAGAATACTATCAGAAGTTTCAGGCAGATCTGGCCCTTATTACTGCAGGTTTGTAATGTCTCATTCGAGCCCTCCGAGGCTCCAGACACTTGGGCAAAGGCATTGATATCGGTCATCCCAAACTAAGGATCCCACTCTGTGTGGCAGCTACCGTCCCATCTCCTTCTTAACCTGGACGTTAAGATCTTTGCCAGAATGGTGGCAACAGATCTAGGTGGTAGTAGCTCGATTGGTACCTCAGACCATGGGGTTCATGCTGAGATATCTCTGGGACAATGTCAGGAGACTATTGACTATCATGGCTACACCCAAAAAGAACCTCAGAAAGATCCAGCAGTAGTAATTACATTGGATGCCAAAAAGGCATTCAACCGCATTGAGTGGAGTTACCTGGGGGGCTATACTTCAAAAATTTAACTTTGGGCCAACATTTTGAGCATGGGTCTCTAACCTATACACTAATCCTATGGCCCAAATGAGACTGAATGGGGTTCTTTTGCAGTCATTTCCAATCAGGAGAGGTACCAGAGAGGGCTTCCCCCTTTCACCCCTTTTATTCACCCTTAGTATGGAACCCTTAGCAGAGGCATTTAGGTCTCATCCGTCACTTATAGGGATTAAGGTGGGCTCGGTGGATAACCGTATCTCACTTTATGCTGACGACACCCTTCTCTACTTACAAAACCCTGAAACCTCTCTTCCTAGAGCTATGGCCCTGCTAGAGGAATTCTGGAATATCTCCGGTTTCAAAATCAACGAAACCAAATCAGAGATGGTCTCCATTGGTGCTGAGGTCTCTGTGGCTGTGGAGGTCCTTAACTAATTTGAAATGGTCAAATACCAGTTTCAGATACTTGGGATTCACATTTCACAGATTTAAGTAAACTCTACCAAATTAATCACCAGAAATTACTAGAGGCAGTAAGAAAAACTGTGATGACTTCTGGTGACTTCCACGAACCTGGTGGTTGACCTGAACTAGAGCTCCTTGCATCCCATAAACCAAACCTCCTAAAATAGCGAAATAAACAGCAATAACCACGAATGGCATCCAGACCTAAGGGAGGGAGTAAGCAGAACAAAACTCTGGGTAAAATGCATTTGAAGCACGATGATGGAGGGATCTCCCGACAGCGGAGCCAGGCCACAGCTTCTCTGAATGGAGCTGGGGCGCAGGATAACGACACAGACCAAGAATACGTAATGTTTCTCGCGGTCCAGATATGACACCTTGCTGAGTGAGATTAAAGCCTTTAGAGCAGAAAATAAACATGAATTCAATAGTCTACAGGTCAGACTAACAAATATGGAGACTAAGATCGAGACGACAGAGTCCAGAATTTCAGAGGTAGGATATGACCAACCCACCTGCATTCAGCGGTCGATTTCTTGGTTAAAAACCAGGAGACCATGCAGCAAAAATTAGTAGATATGGAAGCATGGAGAGACAACATCCGAATTTATGGTCTCCCTGAGGGCTCTGAAACAGGTCTTATGGAGGAGTTTCTTGAGGACTTGCTTCGAGACGTTTTGGCTCTCCCTCATGACTTCCAATTTAAATTGAAAGAGCCCATAGAGCGCTAACACCTAAGCCTCCTGACCCGAATGAGAGACCGCGTTCTGTTGTACTCAAGCTTTCCAATTATAAGAACAAAGAGAAGTTACGTCTCGCTTGATCTAAACAGATAGTAAAATATAACGCTTCCCGATTAATCTTTGATGATTACCCTCCAGAAATAGCGAATAAGAGAGCAGCCTCCTCACCTTTTTTTTTTTATACTTTATTTCTTTTTATCTCCTTCCCTACTCTCGGAGCCCACTCCTTCCTTCCTCTCATCCCTTCCATTCCACCTCCCGTGAGATCTGCCCCAGATTGCCTCCTTCTTCCTCCCTGCACAGTGGGGTCTGTCCCTCTTTTTGGTGATTCGGATGGTACCCGAGAGGCTATCATCTAGGGCTGCCGAGAGGGTTTTTCCGTTTTCTCCCCTGATTTCCCCTGCCCTCTGAGCGTCGTGCACTAGGACATACGCCCGAGGCGGCGACTGACGCACGCCAGCTCCCCGGGCGCGCCGCCATCGCCCCCGCTCCGTGAACGGAGCCACCTCCATCCTCATTGCCGGTGCTTCCACCGCCAAGTAGGGTGATGCAGAACGCCAAAGCTGCTCTTGGTTCCCACCCCTGAGGGAGGAGAGCATCCATTGGGACGCTCGATCTTCTCTCCCCTGCCGACCCCGCCACCGAGTCCGCTCAACCCGGTCGCCAGTGTAAAGCGAGAAAGTGGCCCAGCGCTCAACCTTGGTACCACCGGCCGGTACTCCTCACCTATCTTAAGGGTACTGAAGCAATATAAAGTAAAGTTCCAGATCCCATATCCTGCCCACATAAAAGTTTTTGGGGACACAGAGTCGCATATATGAAACACCCTTTGAGATCTACAAGGAACTACAAAGGAAGGGATGGAGCTCTGAAACTGACCGACCGAGGGAACACCACCCACGTGCATCCAGAGTAGAATGGCACACAGCAACCAAGAATTCAGCTCGAGCAGCAGTTCCTAGAACCATGGCCAACGTCAAGCAGCTATTGGATCGAATGGGGCAGCAGAACCGCAACCTGAACCCAGAAAAGGATTCAGACAATACTTGAAGATAGGGTGAGTCACTCTGACTTAAAAATGACAGGCGTCAGTGGCTCAGTAGGTAGCACACTCGCCTATGAGGCTGGGAGATCAGAGGGCTGTGGGTTCAGATCTTCCTGGACGTAAGTCTCCACCACTCATTCACACTATTGGGATCTGCACCGGAGGCACTAGGACCCATCGGGAGCAAACTTTTTGCTGGAGGGTCGGCGCCAGAGATGGCGCCGCAAGGCACGGCACCACGAGCCTCAGCACGCGCTGTAATGACTATCTCAGCGTCGACCCTCCAACCGCCTCAGTTCCTTTTTTCCTGCCGTCGAGTGCGCTTCAGTGACGACGTCGCTCGCCGCCCGGGAGTCAAACTTCAAACTAGCAGCATAGTTTTCAGTTTTGTTATTTTGTAGTATTATCTCGATACAGTATCGCTTAGTCTTATTTTAAAAATAAAGAAGTCTCAGCCTACTTTGACGGAGTCGACCATGAGCAGGTCAGGTGACGGTAGGGAGACTTCGTATGAAAGCTGTTCAGTCAGTCGGGCTGAGTCCGGTCTGCCGCCTTCTCCGGAAGGGAGGTCTGACAACGGTCAGTCCAATGCCCGTGGGGATGGGCGGTCCCCCGGAGAAGCATAAAAATAAACGGTCACATTCTCGGCACCGTTCGGCCTCAAGCTCTTCTTCGGCCCACAGTTCTAAAAAGAGAAGGCATCACTCGAGGTCGCCCTCTAATATGTCTGCACGTAGACGTTCGGTTATCGGGGCTAGTTGCCGGCCTCCTCCTTCGGAGTCGCCAACCTCTGCTTCTGGTAGCCAACGGCTTCGACATCAAAGTCCTACCCCGCCCACAGGTAGGTCTTCAGATGAGCAGTTTCATCAGTGGGCCGCTCTTATGGAGCAATGGGCTCGGAGGTTAGTTCAGCTACCTGGCTCGGTCACTCATGGGCTTTTGGGCTCATTGAGAGACCAGATAGGGCAGTTGGATTTTCCTGGTCGCACGGCACCTTCTTCGATGCTGTCGACTCCGCGCTTAAGTGTCCCCCCCCCACATGGCTGCGGCACAGGGGGCCACACCGATGCCTTTATCTCCTGCTCTTCTTCCTTCAAAACCTGTTTTTCGAGTCTGGGGGTGTTTTCAATTAGCTATGCGGCGCCTCCCGCGCCATCTTCAGTGCAGTTTGGCTTCTGGCGCCTGCTGTGCCGTGGTCCTCAGCTGGCCATTTCGGTGCTGGTCCTCGGCCGCTCTCGTGCCGCGCCTCGCACCAGGGGCTCCCTCTGCCTTCAGGGACCTCTTTTCACTCGCCTCCTTCTTCCCTCTCTCTGATTTTCATTCCTTTCCTGTCCATACAGTCCCTCCTGGACTGTCAGGAGATGACATTGAGCCTGACCCAGACCTTCGGTTGGGTGAAGAAGTGGACGAAGCAGGATCTATCACTGCTACAGAGCCTGTGGTCGAGGACCTGTCATTTAAGTCTCTGCTGAAAAATCTGAGTTCCACTCTTTCTCTCCAGACTACAGACATCGATCCTGGGAAACTGTTAAGACTCCAATACCTTTATGTTCCGGAGATCCCTACGGATTTGACTCCTCCAGTTCAGCCTTCTTTCAAGACGCTGTCTCAAATGGTATGGAATAATCCTGCTCTCACCCCTTCGGTGGCTAAATCCATAGATAGTAAATATTCAGTCCCCAAGGATCCTCCCATTTTGACATCTCAAGCCTTTGCGGATCCTATTGTAGTCCTGGCAGAGAATGATAAGGTCGTTCTTCCTCAAACTACTACAGCTCAACCTATTAACAAAGAATCTCGAAGATAGACTCCTAGGTAAGAGAGTCTTTGCTGCTTCTACCCTAAGTATGCGCATTGCCAGCTACCAGGGCTATTTCTCACAGTATGAGTATATCCTGTGGCACTCTATCAAGCATATGGTTGAAGCTCTTCCGGAGTCGGATGCAAAGCCAGAGCTTCTTCAAACCATTACCAGAGGTATCGAATCTGACAACCAGCAGGTTAAAGCAGCCATGGGTGCTTTCGACACTGCTTCCTGTTCAGCGGCTGCTGGTATTTGCACCCGCCGTCATTCCTGGCTGCGCACTTCGGGTTTCACGAATGACGCGCAGCAGCAGGTAATGGCGTTGCCCTTTCATGGTACATATCTTTTTGGTCCTCAGGTAGAGCAAGCTCTAGAAGCTACACAAAAGACTAGGGTCAGCCATTAGGTTTGCTCTCCCCCCTCCTGCCCGCTCTCGAGGGCATGTCAATAAACGTCAGTTTCATAATCGTCAGCCCTTTCGAGGCAGAGGCAGAGGAGGTTTCCATAAAAACCAACCTGCTCAACCTCAAAAGAAGACGCAACAGAAAGTACAAGGGCCCAAAGCGCCCAGCGCCACCTTATGAATGGCTGGCCCAAGTCCCATCTCAGCTGCCCGAGGTGGACTTTTCCTCTCCGGTGGGAGGTCATCTGATGCAGTTCTACAACCAGTGGAAGTCCATAACCTCAGACAAATGGGTCCTTCGGATAATTCGCGAGGGGTATTCACTCAGTCTTCTGGAGACCCCTCTGGATCGTCCTCCCAAACGGCAGCCCAGGCTGTCAACCCTTCAGTCAGACCTTCTCGCCACCGAGATTCAGGGCCTTCTCAACAACAGGGCAGTAGAAGTGGTGCCGCTGCATCAACGGAACACGGGTTTCTACTCCCATTACTTTATGGTTCCAAAGAAGTCCAGGGTATGCGCCCCATTCTGGATCTTAGAAAGCTAAACAAATTTCTCCCCAAGGAGAAATTCAAAATGATTTCTCTGGGAACCCTGTTACCTTTGCTTCATCAACACGACTGGCTAGCCTCCCTAGACATGCAGGATGCTTACCAGCACATTCCTATTCACCCAAGGCACCACAAATATCTGAGGTTTGTGGCTCTGGGACAGCATTATCAGTTCAGAGTCCTGCCCTTTGGGCTATCCTCAGCACAGCGGGTTTTTACAAAGTGTTGTGCAGTTCTCGCAGCGCACCTCAGAAAGGTCGGGATACAGGTGTTCCCTTATCTGGACGATTGGCTTCTAGCAAGCTCTTCCAGGCAAGGGATCCTGGATGCCGTAGAGACGGCTTCTCGCCTCCTTACGTCCATGGGAGTTCTGCTGAACTTCAAGAAGTCGCAACTGCAGCCCTCCCAGAGGCTCCTCTTTATAGGGACTCTTCTGGACACCTCCTGTGCGAAGGCTTTTCTTCCAGAAGACAGAAGGAATGATATCCTTCAAACGGCCCGTCACATCGGGGAGAACTCCTCAGTTACAGCTCTCTCGATGCAACGGATGCTAGGCGTCATGGCTTCCTCAGTGTTCACTGTACCCCTAGCACGTCTGCACGTGAGAACCACTCAGTGGATGCTCAGTACTCAGTGGTCCCCAACCACTCACCCGCAGTCCTATCTCATCAAGGTGACAGAACCTTTAAAGAGGTCACTCACCTGGTGGTCTCGAGAGAGCAATCTCCTGGAAGGATATCCCTTTGCTCCTCTGGACCATCCGATCTCCATTACCACGGACGCATCCCTGATGGGGTGGGGAGCTCATTGTCAGGCTCTCCACACTCAAGGTGCGTGGACTCAGGTCGAGTCCCAGCTTCACATAAACATCCTAGAAATGAGAGCCGTCCTTTATGCGGTCCGAGCATTGAAGGACATTCTGTGTCAAAAGAACATTCTCCTTCAAACGGACAACAAAGCAGTGATGTATTACATCAACAAGCAGGGCGGTGCTCATTCTTACCCATTATGCAGGGAAGCAATGAGAGTATGGAATGGTGCTTAGAGCACAAGGCTCTAATTCAAGCGGTCTACCTGCCAGGTATTCAGAACGAACTGGCAGACCATCTCAGCAGAACAGAGACAGACCCTCACGAGTGGTCTCTCGACTCAACCATAGTTCAGTCACTATTCGAAGAGTGGGGAACTCCAGACCTGGACCTTTTTTCATCCCCACTCAACTCAAAACTGCCTCTCTTCTGCTCCAGAAATCCAGGGCCTGGCATTTTCTGTCAGGATGCGTTCAGGCTGCGGTGGACAAAACGCTTTCTTTACGCCTTTCCACCTCTTCCTCTAATTCAGAGGGTACTCCTCAAGTTCGAATCCCAGGGGGACAAGATGATTCTCATTGCTCCCTTTTGGCCTCAGCAGCTGTGGTTTCCACTACTCAACAATATGTTGGCAGTTCCTCCAAGACCACTTCCCCTACAGATGAACCTTTTGACTCAGTAGCCTGTAGTCCATCCCAACCTGAGATCGCTTCACCTTCCCGCTTGGCTCCTGAAGAGGTAGAAGTAAACCAGTTCAGTGTGTCTCGAAGAGTTTCAGATATTCTTCTGGCTGCACGGAAACCAGCCACTAGGAAAACTTACACAGCCAAATGGAAGCATTTCTCGCTCTGGTGTGCAAAGTCCTCTTTGAATCCTTTTTCCTGCCCACCAGATAAAGTTCTGGAGTACCTCTTAGACCTCTCAAATTCAGGCCTCACAGTTCTCTACAGTCAAAGTTCACCTTAGTGCCATTTCAGCATATCATGAGCCGATTGTTTCTTATCTCTGGCTCAGTTACCTGTAGTTAAGAGATTTCTTAAATGAATTCTGCATACCAGACCTCCTACAAGATGTCCAGTTGCAGCCTGGGACAATAATCTTGTGCTAGATATGCTCACTCAGAAACCTTTCAAACCTCTGGCTACCTGTGAGCTAAAAATTTCACCTGGAAGACTGCCTTCCTAGTGGCCATTACCTCAGCCATGAGGTCTCTAGAGATACATGCCCTAGTCACAGACCCTCCGTATACTGTGTTCCATAGGGACAAAGTAGTCTTACTCATCCTAAATTTCTTCCTAAAGGCTGTATCAGAATTTCATCTAAATCAACCTTTGGTCCTTCTGTCTTACTTTGCGAACTTCCAAAATGAAGGAGAGCGTTCTCTTCATTCTTTGGATGTTAAGAGGGCCTTGCGTTTCTATCTGGATAGAACCAAGGACTTTCGCATAGCCCAGCAACTGTTCGTTTCCTTCAGCAAGACCCGGCTGGGTCAACCTGTCGCTATCAGATGTATCTCAGCATGGCTAGTGGCATGCCTTCGCCACTGCTATTCCATGGCGCAGGTTAAGTTGGAGGGTAGGGGTTTACGCTCACTCTACCAGAGCGGTCGCGCATCCCTAGCGGAAATTGCAGGATGTGCCCATTGCAGATATTTGCAACGCTGCCACTTGGAGCTCAGTGCATACTTTGTTAAACATTATGCACTAGATGTCCATGCCAGACGACAGTCTTCCTTTGGCAGAGCCATCCTTAATGGACTTCTGTCTTAGAAGTATGAGCTCTTGGTCTCTCCTGCCGACCTCTCGGGGGATTATTAGCTCGGTACTCTCCCAATAGTGTGAATGAGTGGTGGAGACTTATGTCCAGGAAGATATGAAAATTACGTACCTACCGTAATTCTTGATCTTCTTGGACGAGTCTCCACCACTCATTCACACGCCCACCCTCCATCCCCCAAGCTCACCTCTGTTGTTGGTCTTCACCCTCAAATCTTTAGGCTGTGAAGACTTCTTTGTGACCCTTCTTATACGGTCGTCCGGACTATCTTATGTCCGGTTTTTAGGTTAGGCTACCTTCTAGGTTAGTTAAGCTGCACCTCCTTGGTAAAAAGGTACTTGAGGCGGTTGGAGGGTCGCCGCAGATAGTCATTAGTAGCGAGCTGAGGCTCACGGTGCCCGTGCCTCGCTGGGCGCCATCTCTGTGGCGCGACCCTCCAGCAAAAGTTTGCCTCGATGGGTCCTAGTGCCTCCATGAGATCCCAATAGTGTGAATGAGTGGTGGAGACTCGTCCAAGAAGATCAAGAATTACGGTAGGTACATATTTCATTTCCACATCTGGCACTTGGGTTAATATCCCAGTACTGACACTGTAGCAGCATGAGAGGGTGCTGCAATTCTGAGGTGCCATCTTTCGGATAAGACATTAAACCGAGGTCCCATCTACCTGGATTGGTGGTAGTTCAAGGTGGATGTTAAAGATCCCATGGCACTTATCGAAAAGAGTAGGGAATTTTATTGAGAAAAGGTGGCTTCATTACAAAACATTCACAAAATGACAAAGAGAAACAGTAAACAAAAAAGAAAAGGAAGGATACAGAAAATCAAGTCAAATTCCAAGAATCACAGTTAATCCATAAATGAAGAAATTGCAGTCTAGAACATCTAGAAAAATCAAACTTTTCAAGGTAATTACAGCATTTCTAACATTCATTATAATTTCCAAAATAGGGATCCATTTTTGTGCAAAACTAGCAAACATCTAGCTTGCCATAAAAATAACGATGAAACATAATACAATATATATAGTTTCAGAGTGATATTTAGTAAGTAAAACTGAATGCGTCCCAAACATAATATCAGCATAAGACAGCTCAGTAAAAAGAGGCTCTTTCCAGAGAACAGCAATAGTTGACCAAAAATCAGAAGCAAATGCTAATCATGAAATAAATGAGCCTGAGATTCTATAATTGAAAGACAGGAATCCTTAGGACAGTATCTATCACACAGCATTTTATGTTTGTGATTCCCCTTAACACTAAGTCTACCATAATTACCGAGCCAGACCATATCCCACACATAAGGAGAGAGTCTAGGATTCAAAAGTTGCATCAGGATCCAAGACTGACAAGCAGGCGGACAGGATGGAAAGTCAACAAGATCCAAAGCCTCTCGTCTCCAAATGTGGGCATATATAGCCTTCCTAGTTAGTGTACAAAAATCATCAGGCTTTAACCCCCAGACCATGGCGAGTTTCACGACCTCCGCACCAAAAGTTGGAAGGCCTGAAAGTTTAGCCACAAATCTCCTTTTGCCTTGTTCCCAGGGAGAGAGACAAGGCAGAAGCCAGGAGCAAAGAAAGGGTTTCCAACCCTTATTACCTGGTTTTAAGGCACAACCCAAATTATAACTAAAAAAAATACTATAAAAAAAAGCTACTGGGTGTACCATCCCAATCCCACCCTCACTAGGAGGCCGATAAGTGAAACCTCGCTTGATGGGATTCAACCTAGAACCCCAAAGACCCTGAAAGAAAACACTATATAATCTGGTAAATAAAGACATGTGGGAGGGGGGAACATAACACAGGTACAAAAAAATGAGGACCATCAAGGTTTTCAGTAAATAAACTCTTTTTTTTCTCCCAATCAGCTGCTGCCGCCACCCAGCCAGAAGCCTATCAGCCCTCGCTAATGCCCCAGACCAATTCAACAGTGGTAAATCTCCAGACCCAAACCAGAGACCGAGAATCCGAATAGGCTCAGAAGAGAGCCGGACACCAGCAAAGGCGCCAGACTCAGGAAAAGTAGGGGAACCCAACGGGAGCCCAGCACTCTTTAAAAAATTAATCCGGGATCCTGCCAGTAAGGAATACCGTTGGAACACATCCTACTCATCTAAATGAGATGCCACGGTCAGAACCAAATCGTCAGTGTAGGCCAGTATTTTGATGGGAGGGAGGCCAGAAGGCCTTGTAACCAAGGATCCCAGGGCAATGAAGGATCGCCTTATCAAAATATCAATACCAAAGGCATATAAGAGGGACTCAAAGGACACCCTGACGCACCCCCTTTTACCAAGACAGGATGTCCCAACCAGCCATTAACATTAGGAGGATCACAGCCTGAAAATAAAGAGCACAAATCCAATCAATAAATTTGGAGGGAAATCCAAATGCAGCTAAAACTGAAAACAAATATGTATGGGAAACCCTATCAAAGGCTTTCTCCTGGTCAATAGCCAACACCCAACCCTGAACACGATTCAGGTCCCCAAGGGCAAATAGTTCACGTAATAAAATCAAATTATCAGATTGGCACCTACCAGGGATGCCACACTTCTGAACAGGACTAAGTAGCCGAGCTACCTTAACAAGTCTAGCAAGCAAAATTTTTGCCACAAGTTTGCTATCACATTAAGTAAACTCAACGGTCTCCATTATTGATGTCTGAAGCCTCCCCTTCTTATGAATGAGGACCAAGATTGCCTCTTTCATGGACTTGAAAAGGAGGCTTTAGACAACATGTCATTAAACAAAGAGTTAAAGCAGGAACCAAATCAGTGCAAACGAGAATAAAATCCTGCCGTGAGGCCATCAGAGCCAGGAGCAGAATCTGCTTTAAACCAATGATAGCCTCTAATACTTCCCCCTCAGCAATAGGGGCGGAGAGCATCTCACATTCTGCTGGAGATAGGGAGGGCAAAGATAATGAGTCAAAGAAAAACTCATCAGCAGTGACGGGAGATTCAGTCCCAAACATGCTCGAAACAAAATGTTCAACAACCTGGAGAAGGGCCTCTGGGGAACTAACTTGATCTCCCGAGGGGGATACCAGGTTATAAATAACCCGAGAGTCCACCCTATTCTGACATTCTTTAAAAGGGTCGAAGCCCCCTTTAGTGAGTTTAGTCCCAAAGCGGGCTTTGTATCCCAAGGATTTAGCTCTATCATACTGTAATGCCTTCATCTGATCACAGAAAACAGAAATCTGCAACTATAATCATAATGATTTCCTCAGATAGAGAAATCAAATTCTGTAATTGTTGCCGTAAGGCCAGGTATTTCTTATATTGACAGGTGTGAGCCTCAGCGGCTTTCTGTTGGAAAACCTTCTTCCAACCAGCCTTAGTGTCCTCCCACCATTCTAAAATATCCTCATAAATGTCAGCAACAGACAATCATGCTGCCCAGTCACGCTTCCACAATTTTTGAATTTTGGGATCATCCAGAATGGAGTCATTAAGTCTCCACTTGTTCTTTTTACACCGAGGAACATCAGACCAGAACAATACAACCTTTAAGGCTACATGGTCCGAGAATTCACTAACCAAAGTCCGACAATCTTGAACAGTAAGCATATGAGAAAGAAAGACAAAATCAATCCTAGTTCGACAAGAACCCCGAAAATAAGTAAATCCACCTCTGGGGTGACAAGTCCTATAGGCGTCCTGGAAATTAGCTGTCGACAAAACATTCTTCAAAGTCATAGAATCACTAAACAATTTGGTCGTCTGAAGTCCCCTATCAGACTGATGGAGACCACAATTAAAATCCCCAGCCCAAATGATCAGTCTAGAAGTATGTAAAAATGGTTGAATAGATCAAAAAAGAGCAGACTGCAAGGCTTTAGTCTGAGGGGCATATACCACAATTAACCGAAATCGTTCAGTGTGAAAGGAGAGGTCAAGCAGCAGTGCACAACCTGGAAAAATATCCACCAATCGAGATACCCGAAGGGCAGAATTAGAAAACAAAATACCAACGCCATCACACTTATCAACCCCAGAGGACCAAAAAGAAGGCCTCTGAGACCAAGCACGAGAAGCTTGCTGAAGGTCAGTATTAGTTTTTAAACGGGTATCCACTAAACAAGTGATGTCACAATGCATCTCTTGTACAGAGAGCAGAACACCACCAAGTTTGTTTTTTCCCTTAATGCTGTTAACATTAAAGGAGAGAATGGACAAGGAATCCATATCAAAGATTAGGGAGATTTACCATGTCGCTCTGTCTTGTCCGTTTAGCAATGGGATCGACTTCTCCACCTCCATCCGTGTCAGTATTAGACACAAGGGAGGAGGTGTCTGATTCATCATCCCCAGAATCAGATTAGTAATATCAGGAGCTAGAATCGCAAATTTATTACCAGAAGCCAGAACCGGAACCTAGGGGCCTTACCTTACCAGAAACAGTCAGTCCCTTCCTGGTCCTTTTTGGAACAGTAAAGGGAGTCCTGTTCCGGACAGGCAAGACACCGGGGTGGGGGCATAACCAGAGGAGAAGCAGTGTCAGGGAAACCAAAGGGAAGGCCCTCCGGGCCACCAGAGAAGCAGGCTCAGTTAACAAAGAGTCATCCTGAGGGGCGAGCAGGAGCCTTCCCAACTGCAAGCTGTATAACAGGATCAGCCGTGGCCGAAGAGGGAAGGGAGAGCCGCAGAACCAGAACAAGAACGACTCTCAGCAGACTTTTGTGCCAGCTGTTGTTGAGCAAAGTTAATGAGGCCCACATGGGAGGGACAATCATCCGGTTATGTGAGGCCCAAGGACAATGACCATAAGCATGACCAGTGTTTTCACAGAGGTTACACTTAAAAGGTTCAAACAAGCACTGGAGGATGGCCAAATTCCATACAATGGCTGCATTTAAGAGTATCACAAGCAGAGCTAAATGGGCCAGAGAGCCACATTTAAAACAAGACCTAGGCTGCCTGCATAAAAAATCAACCCCTTATCTTTTCCAAGGAAAAAAATAGGCAAGTGAGCTGGACCAGAGTCTGAGGAAAACAACTTAACCTGAACTTTCCAACCCCCATCCCAAATCTGTTCACTATCTAAAGCTGGAGTGGGTTTATTCAAAACCTCACATCTCTGTCGAAAAAAATAAAATGTCCTCCACATTGACACCTTCATTTTTAAACATAATAATAATAGTCTTAACAGTAGGTTTCGTTAAAGGAGAACATGAAAGGGGCCCAAAGGGGAAAGCTTTAAATTTAGCATATTGGACCCAAAAAGCGGTCCAAATGAGAAACATGTTTAAAACTTACGTCAAAATTAGAATTCCCTAAACTAATCAGGGCAAAATTTCAGATGAAAAGAAATGCATCGACCCTTTAAGCAAATTTTTAGCAACATACAGCCTGTCAGGGGGGGTATCCAACCCTCCCTTATATAAAAACCTGACTGCATTGCGTCTAGGAGCAGGCTCACCTTTATGGGATTGGAACAAATCAGTTCACTTAAAACCCACTGAGACACTAGGTTTGGGAACCCCTCCCTGCCCAGCCTCAGGGACCTGACCTAAACGGCCTGGTGTAGCAGAGGTCGAGCCACTCTGTTCCTCGGAAGCTGGAGAAACCAAGCTCGAGGAGGGACACCGAGAAGCAGAGACATGCACCCCAACACCAGAAACAAGAGCCTCAGTAACCACAATATCCCCTAAGACTGCAGAATCCCCCCCAACAGTTTTATCAACACACACAGAGTCCATAGTACAAGAAGCAGATAAATTACCCCGGGGCAAGTTGGAGCTCAGAGGGACAGAAGACACAGCATTCACCAAAGTACCAGCGTTTTTCAGCATCCGAATATAGGAAGGATCTTGCGAGTCTGGAGACCAAGACCCACCACCTGATTGTTCCCAGCCAGCCTCCCGTAATGCACAATCAGGAGGTCAAGAAGCTTCCACAGGTAAAATCGCCGGTTTTGAAGTGCTCAACCCTTCAGCTCCAGAAGCAGAAGGAACTCCAGGCAGTTTACTCCATCTAGGTCTCTGGTCTCGGGAAGGAAAAGAAAACATCTGTCCAGCAAAAGACACTTCTGAAGTCTGTAAAGAAGAGACATGGGCACCAGCAATAGGTTCCGAAGAGACAGTCAGCAGGGGCTTTAGGCACACGGCTACAGAATCCGTTGAACTGCCAGCCTGAGAATCAAGGAAACAGTCTGTAGGAAGTGCAGGAACGACCGAATTCTGTGAAACACACCTTTCCTCCGGTCCGTCAGCCAAAGTCGTCCGACTAGAAACAGCAGACACCAATGCAGAGGATCGGTCGACATCTGAAAGACCAGCAAGTTTACAGTCAAGTAAGACCATTTGCCGCAGCAACTGAGAACATGCAGCGATCAGCCCGATTTATCTGTAGGCAAAGGAGGCGATAACACCAGCAGAACAAGCCATAGCGAAGCATCATCAGAGGTAAGAATACTGGAGGTCGACAACCTCAGCTACATCACAAGCAGCAACAACAGCCTCTGGATCAGACAGTACAGGAGAGGAGGCCAGCTCCCCTGTACTAGATGCATCCATCTCCTCCAGCATCCTAGGCAGACTGACCACAGCAACGCTAGTGGCCAAGGGTCCCCCTACTGGCAGCAATGCAGCAGCAGAGTAGGGGAGTTTCCCTGGTGTCCTGGCCAAATTTCCCTCATTCACTAAAAATACCAGCGACAGCTTAATCTGATTCAAGGTCAGTTGGCATTCATCTGTATCCCCCCTCCCCCGGGTCGTGCCTGAAAATAGGCAGGATTTGTCTAGTGCACTTACCTGGTCAACAAAAACTAAATAAAAATAAAATAAAAAATAAAAATTACCAGCTACTTAATTGTGAAGCATCATGTGAGGTGTTTCTGCTTCTTCCAATGTGAACAGACACCTGTGGGGAAACTCTTTCAGCCATGCACTAGCTGTAAGTGTGGGGGGATTCAGTACTAACTCTTGACAGCATGAACCCTTGGTTTAAACCCAGGAACCTTATTATTTGAACTCAGGGCTTATCCCTGCTGGATGTGGTTGGGGTTGGGGAGTGGGCTTAATGTGGGCCGGGAGGATTACATTTAGTGAGCTATGCCCTGAGACACCGTCTGAAAGAAATCCCTCGCATTCATCACTGCATGGACTGTTTCAGTATTAATTTTTCTCTTGCTATTGTGCCTTTTTTTTTGTTTCTCATGCGGTGGGTGTACTGGGAAATGCCAGATGGGGGGTTCGCTGCGGGAGGATGGGGTTTCCTACTTCCAACAACAAAAGCGATAATATACCATGCCTTTCAAGTGTTACGGTCTAACTTTTCTAATATGGTGGGAGGTTGAAAACCACCTATATCAGCAAAATTGACATTAAGGGGTGATGTTAACCCTGGTTTGTCTCATTTTTGTTGGCCTGATCTTGTGTTGGGCTAGGGAGGGCCTGGCTTGCTATGCAGCCACCACATCTCCCACTCAAATGGAAGCACACGGGAGATCTTATCTGTGTCAGTCTTCACCATTCATCACAGATGGGGTACTGGCCGGAGATCAGGACCCCGCGGGAGCTTCTTTTTTTTTAAAAGGATAGGCGGAGTCGACGCAGCATCAGCGCTGCCCTTGAGGCCGACGTAATACGTGGCGTTTGAGGATTAGCCGCCAGGGCTGCATCGACTCCGCCGCGCCTACCAATTCTTCGTCTCCTGCCGTCGAGGTCGCCTCGTGGGAAGCTGTTAGAAGAAAACTTGGCCTGTCAGCCTTTATTGCGCGTTTAAGTCCGTCGGTCTTACTAGTTCTGGGTTTGCCTCTACCGATGTCGCTGGTAAGATCTTTCCTTTTTATTTAAAAGTTTGCACGTCAAGTCTGTTTTGATGTTTTTTTCCGTAGGTCATGCCTCGGTCAGAGGGCAAAAAGTTTTCCAAGGTGGGTCAGCTCCCTATGCGTCGGTGCCCGTGCGGCTGCAAGTATTCAGTTACCGACCAACATGACCGGTGTCTCGCGTGTCTTGGCCCGCTTCACGACATGGATTTGTGTGATGCCTGCTTCTCCATGGACCGGCGTGTCCTCGAACAGAGCGCGTGGTAAGTGGGGCGAGCTCCAACGACTTCGGGGTAGGGTTCGCGATTCGTCCGGGCCAAGCTGCCTCCTCGGCCTTTCCTCCAGGTCCCCTCCCGGTTCTATGCGGACCGAGGAGAAGGGAGCCTCGGCTACTAGTATCCTGGCCTTGGTCGAGGCTCCTCCCATGGCGCAGGAGGCCCGTCCCGCTTCCTCCCGGGAGCAGGCGGGAGGCGCCGCTATGGCAATCGCCCCTTCGGGGGTGAAGGCTCCCCCAGTGTCACTCCCGTGGTCCGGAAGGCTCGGATCGACGCCATCCTCGACGCCGTTGGTCGGTGCCGTCAGGGCCTTCGGCGCCGTTCACGGTGCCGTGGGCCCTGTCGGTGCCGGAGATCGGGTGCCGATTGCCTTCTCGCGCCAGGCTCCTGTGGGTGCATGCTACTTGGCGGGCACTGGTGATTCTTGATCTTCGCATCGCTGGGCTAGTTCAGCCGGGCGCCTGCCCTCGGCGTTGAGGTTGAGTACGGCACTGTGGCCTTTCGGGCATCGCTGTCGGTGCCGCCCCGCACCATTGGTGCTCTCGTGCCGCTTGTGGCGCCGAGGGGCTCTCAGTGTGCATGTTCGGTGCTGAGTTCACCTTTCGAGCCGTTGGCGTCGCTTCGGTCCTCGTGGACGCCCGCGGCGCCGAGGGGCCTGGCGGTGTCGGCGCCAAGGTCGTAGTTGGGGCTATCATTGGCGCCGTCTCTGTCCCTGGTATCGCCCCTGGTGCCAGTGGACTTGACGGCGCCGCAGCTGGCCCTGGCTCTGGACCTTTGGCCCGAGCTGCCCTGGCGCCTAATCAAGGAAGTCCAATAATTGTACCTCTGTTCCCTTCCAAATACAAAAACCATCATCAATAAAGCATTTCCACAAAGTAATACACGAGTACCATCTATTTTACTATAGTTGCTCACAAAGTTCAAACAGTCTGTACAACTGTTCAAATAATCAAAGAAGTCCAATAATTGATCATAAACATTTTTAAAAATTGTCCACAAAGATATTTGCATAACTAGGGCCAGTGATGCCCTCCCCCCCATTGCTGTCCCCTTAATCTGTCAATAAAAATAGATTTCAAGACAAAAATTGTTTTTTTCTAATACCAGTCGTTCCATTTTCAATAGAAACTCATTCTGAGGTTTTACCCTTTGGTATCTCTCTCAAAGCTAACAGTCCTTCTCTGGAGACGGGCACTAGTGTAGAGATCTTTAACATCCAGAGTTACTAAAATACTCTGTTCATCTGTCAAATTATCTCTATTGAAGACATCCAAGGGTCTAATAGTGTTCCTAGAATCCTTCAAGTGTGCTCATGTATCAGCGATTACTGGCTCGAGGTGGTAATCTATATATACTGATAATGCTTCCAGTGTTGATCTTATGACAGCCACACTAGGTTTGCCAGGGTGATGTTTACGGCCCCGGTCGCCTCACTGGGGGGATTCTTCTGGGCGCAGCCTTGGCAGTACCAACGTGGTTGTACAGCTGTCGGCTGTGGAGTCTTCCAGGACACCCTCCTCAGGTGTCCATGGTCCGCTCTCTAGCCCTGGCAGAGGTCAGCCGACTTCTTCTCTCGGCTCTGCCCCATCCCTCTGCCACATTCTCCAGCGCTCCCAGGCATTTTTGGTCCTAGCGGCCCTCTCTCCTGGGAGCAGTTCAGAGCGGTGGCTGCTCGGTTCCCGGCCTACGTTAGGGCTATGGACAGCCAGATTTTCCAACCTCCCCCCCCATGCAGCCACCCTCGGAACAGGGGCCTGGCAGTGTCGGCGCCGAGGTCATAGCTGGGGCAGCCGTCGGCGCCGTCTCTGTCCCTGGTACCGCCCCTGGTGCCAGTGGACTTGACGGCGCCGCAGCTGGCCCTGGCTCTGGACCTTTGGCCCGAGCTGCCCTGGTGCCTAATCAAGGAAGTCCAATAATTGTACCTCTGTTCCCTTCCAAATACAAAAACCATCATCAATAAAGCATTTCCACAAAGTAATACACGAGTACCATCTATTTTACTATAGTTGCTCCCAAAGTTCAAACAGTCTGTACAACTGTTCAAATAATCAAGGAAGTCCAATAATTGATCATAAACATTTTTAAAAATTGTCCACAAAGATATTTGCATAACTAGGGCCAGTGATGCCCCCCCCCCATTGCTGTCCCCTTAATCTGTCAATAAAAATAGATTTCAAGACAAATATTGTTTTTTTCTAATACCAGTCGTTCTATTTTCAATAGAAACTCATTCTGAGGTTTTACCCTTTGGTATCTCTCTCAAAGCTAACAGTCCTTCTCTGGAGACGGGCACTAGTGTAGAGATCTTTAACATCCAGAGTTACTAAAATACTCTGTTCATCTGTCAAATTATCTCTATTGAAGACATCCAAGGGTCTAATAGTGTTCCTAGAATCCTTCAAGTGTGCTCATGTATCAGCAATTACTGGTTTGAGGTGGTAATCTATATATACTGATAATGCTTCCAGTGTTGATCTTATGACAGCCACACTAGGTTTGCCAGGGTGATGTTTACGGCCCCGGTCGCCTCACTGGGGGGATTCTTCTGGGCGCAGCCTTGGCAGTACCCACATGGTTGTACAGCTGTCGGCTGTGGAGTCTTCCGGGACACCCTCCTCGGGTGTCCATGGTCTGCTCTCTAGCCCTGGCAGAGGTCAACCGACTTCTTCTCTCGGCTCTGCCCCTATCCCTCTGCTACATTCTCCAGCGCTCCCAGGCATTTTTGGTCCTAGCGGCCCTCTCTCCTGGGAGCAGTTCAGAGCGGTGGCTGCTCGGTTCCCGGCCTACTTTAGGGCTATGGACAGCCAGGTTTTCCAACCTCCCCCCGTGCAGCCACCCTCGGAACATTTGGTGACCTCCAGCTCCTCATCCCCCTCTTCTGGAGGAGAGGAACCCTCTGTCCATATCTCCAGCTGCTGATCTCTCTGAGTACCAGCGTTTCCTCGTGAGGATGATGGAGGACCTTCACCTTTCTCCCCTGTCTGTGAGCAATCCCTGGGCATCACGGCTGCGCCTTTCTAAGCGATTTTGGAGTGCGGCCACCCTTGTGGTGCCGCCCTGGCCCCTCTCCCTTTTCGGAGGCGTCCATGCATTTCTGGCAGAGGCCCTTCTCCGAGTTCCTGCCCCTAGGGACCTCAGCCAGAGGTATTGCGCTCCCCCGGAGTCTCCAGGTTCTATGTCTCATCCGCAGTCTGGATTGGCGCACCTGGACACCCCTGACGGGCTTCGCGCCCTCCACTGTGACCGGCCCCCAGATCAAGACTCCTTGGATTTTGACTTCTGGGGAGGAGGACCTTCTACCGCACGGTTGCTTCTCTCCATCTCTGCTCATCAGGCCCTGTGCAGCCTACAACAGGTTCTTGTGGTCCAGGTCAGATCCTAGCTGCTTTGCCTGACTTCGGAGCAAACCAGGCAAGCCATCGCGCTCTCTGCACGCGGCCTGGAGCTAGCAAGGCTACAAGCAGGGCATCTACATGCCAGTGAGGTAGTTACCAGGGTCGTAGGGACAGCAATCTGCACCAGGAGATCGGCGTGGCTTCGCTCTTTTCCGGTTGTCACCCTTGGCCCGCGTAGGGTGATTTGCTATGTGGAACCTATCTCTTCCCGTAGGGCAAGATGACGTTGTCGGGGCAACTTCCTTCCTCCGGGGACCGTTCGCTCTCCCACTCCGGGCCTCATCAGGCCCAAGCAGTTCCCCTTGAGTGTGTCACCCACTGAGGGCTAAGGTCTCTGTCCTTAGGGTGCATGAATCAACTCTCTGGGGGCTGGTACACCCATCTGTGATGAATGGTGAAGATTGACACAGATAAGACATAAAAATTACGTACCTACCGTAATTATGATCTTTCTGTGTATCTTCACCATTCATCACAATCCCGCCCGCCATCCCCCTGGGGCCTCAGTCTCTGGGTCCTCCTCCCTCTGTGCCTTCCCCTCTTCTTGAGCAGGGTGCAGTTGGGACACACAGGGGGGTATTTTCTCCCCTAAGGGGTACAGCTCGAGTGGCACTCCTTCTCTACTACATATCTCCACCCCTATGGGGTGGGAGCTGGTGGTTGCCCTCCTTCTGTTATCCATCTAATTGTTTAAAAAAAAAAAGATTTCCCCCTTTTTTTTTCACCAAATATCTTTCCAGAGAGAGTACTAAGTCCCTGTACCCTGTCCTTCTCCAGAATAGCCGACTCTTGCTTTTGGGGTATTGCCAGTTATTCTGTGCCTTGAATTCTGGCAGAGAGCCTTGCTACTCCTTGCAGTTCCTATACAGTCTGGTGACGGACAAGGGTCTCGGATCCTTGTTACCTCTCACTCTCTCCTAAATTTTCTCCCCTCCCTTCTTCCATTTCCAGAGATTGGGGCCCCTACCCAACCTTAGTCTTACTTCTTCTGTACTGTCCTCTCAGTCGTTATTTCTCCTTTTCGCTTAGTTTTTCTCTTCTTTTTCTGTCCCTTGGACTCTCTTGTCCCACCCTCCATCCCTTCCTCTGACCTCTCCGCAACTCAGAACTGGTAGGCAGGCGGAGTCGATAACAGCTATCGGCTTAATCCTCAGCCCACGTGAGCACGCTGATTCTCAGGGCGGCGCGGCCGATGTTGGTCGGCCCGGCCTCTATCTCTTTAAAAAAAAAAGCTCCCAAGGTCCTGATCTCCGCCAGTACTCTATCTGTGATGAATGGTGAAGATACACAGAAAGATCATAATTACAGTAGGTAATGTAATTTTATTTCCATCTTCTCCACTCGAGCTACATAGGGACATTTTGTAATGATCCCCACTGTGGAAGTCACTTGCACACAGTTGTCTTAAGGGGGGTGGAGATATATAATGCACAGTTTTTAGCCTTAGTTGGGGAATGGATTGTTTAGGGATAGTAGTATTAGTAATTATAATAAAATTAAGTTGAACCCTACCAGAAGAGAATATACACATTATTCAGCCCCACATCATATTTATACCAGAATTGATTATATGATGGTCTCAAGGAGCATCTGTACCTTTAGAGGAATGCCAGCATACCCCATCAGCAGGGCTTGACAAATTAAGGTACTTGTCTACGGACAAGTGGCTTGTCAAAAAGTAGTTGTCCCAGTGCTGGAGTTGGTAGTCCCGTATAAAATGGCATATTTTAGTGGAAAGTATAAAAATACAGAAAATGTAAATGGATTTATTGTGAAAAATAATTTGCTTTAGCTTTTTCTCTGCATTTGTTTTAACTTCTGTGCAATTGTGAAAATACTGAAATAGTGTACTCAATAAAATGTTATCTTTGTGTATGTTGTGTAATTTTTACCTTAAGCTGCTGTGTTTAGTGCTTGCGTCTCACAACACAAGAGGACCTGGGCAGGACAAAGTAGGTGGGAGCAGGACCCAACTACTGGTACTCCGACAGAGTCTGCAGTTGTTCACTTCTCCAAGTTCCTGAATGCTCTTTCTCAGGGCGGGTTAGACCTCTCTCACAGCCACACACATGCCTCCAACAAAAAAAATATATATTTTTTTCCTGTAGCTGTGTAGCACAGAAACATGTTTTTCCTTTTAGTTTATTTCTAGTAAGTCCGCAGTTGTTCTCCAAATTCCTCTACCCTCTCAGGGCAGGTTAGGTCTCAGACACACACACACACACACACACACACACACACACACCCTCCACCAAAAGGCTACTTATTTATTTTTCTGCAGC
Organism: Neoceratodus forsteri; assembly: GCA_016271365.2. Classification (NCBI taxonomy): domain Eukaryota; kingdom Metazoa; phylum Chordata; order Ceratodontiformes; family Ceratodontidae; genus Neoceratodus; species Neoceratodus forsteri. The sequence goes on along the minus strand of CM028132.1, from coordinate 198,018,766 downwards.
ACAAAAACTGTTTTATTCCCAGTTTTAATTTATTTCTAAGGTGTACTTAATTGTTCCAAGTTCCTGTCTCATCTGACCTCTACCTTTTTAGGACAGGACACAACACCTCTCTCCACGACGCAGCCCAAACAGAGTTAGTCGGCTCCTCCTAATACTCCTATTTAATTTTCTTTAATATCTTTTTTTTAATCGCTTTTTCTTATATTTTTTTAATTAATTGAATTACTTTTTCCGATTTTTCTCAGTGGTCAGGTGGGTCACTGGTCAGGTCAGGGAGTAAGGGCAGCAGGGTCCACTTTTCAGTAATGTCTCTAGTCTGCAATAGTCAGTAGTCGCTTTCTTGCTCCTTTGCAGCAGTAGTATTTTATACATAATATACTTGTCCAAGGCAGGTTGACCAGCCATTAGTTACTGTTGGGCAATGAAGGGTTTGTTCATTTCTGCTGCCCATTCTGTTAAGAAGTTGGAATTTAGTTTTAATTAGGCAGGACAGTATTAGGAATAAGGATCATAAAAATAAAAAAAGCCCCTAGCCAACCTGCTGCCTGCTTGCCTGCCTACACACAGACTAGTACACTCACTGAGTCACTGACTGTACTATGTAAGTAGTTAGCAGTGCATTTGTACTGTCAGTTAGTTTTTTCCTCAGATATGTCTGATTGCCCAAAATGCTACTTTGGAAGTACACTGGTTTAGCTTTCTAGGTTTGAAAGATTCAGATATTCTAAGCCCTTGATATACTGCAGCTGGAATACTCCACTCTGCTGCCTGTGGTCTTCTACAGATAGTTACCACGGGCTCCTGCCCTTCCCCTCTCTCTACTCTCACCCCCCATTTGTCTCCCTCCTTCAAATTCAGTAAAGTGCTGCAGCTGCAAACCCCCAAATCATACACAGGCAAGGCTAAGGCAGCTTATGATCAAATTGCAGCAGCAGTAGTTCAATGCAGCGGTTCCCCGGTCCTGCACCCAACATCAACAAGAGAGCTATGGCACAACTGAAAAGACGTCCCTTCACTGTGAAAGCCAGACAGTAAATGAGGGACTGAGCGCAAGACGTCTCCGTCTCATCCTATGCCTGGGAAATCACCACCATGGTCAGTGGGCTTCCCCCTACCTTGCAGCCTTGTTTCCTCATTGGCTCTGCAGCTCTTCCATTAGAGGACTGCCTCCTCGTTCGATCCCTCATGGAAGCTGCTCGCTGCCATGAAGTAGGTGATCGCGCTCTTTCTTACCTGCTTTACAACCGCAATCACGTGAGTGTCACTCAGCTGGTCAGATGACCACCGGGACTAGGGGACACTTGGGAGATGGGACGGGAAAAGTCGAACAAGCTGCCTGGAGTGAGGAGCAGCCTACTGGTGGAGGGCTGTACTGCAGTCTGGTAAAGAAAAACAGTGCTAGCCTGGGGACAACTGGCACAGAGTACGCTGCCAGTAAACTGCTTGTCCTTGACATTTTCTTGGTAGCCTGGGACGTCGGGCTATGGGATTTGTCAAGCCCTGCCCATCAGTTTTATCAGATCATTCCCAACTTACTCTGCTCTTTAAGTGGCCCACAGACGGGACAGTCAGTCTGGAGGTTTAACAATTTCCTCCTGAATTCGGAAGAATTCATTGAAATGGTGAAACTCAAAATACCCCCAATTCGTAGGGAAAACCAGACCCCAGAGATATCTGCTGCTACATTATGGGACACCCTAAGGGTTGTCTTAAAGGGCTACATCATAAAATTTGCTGCTAATTATAAAAGACGGCAGAATCAAAGGTTAGAAAAACTACAACAGCAATGTAAAATTCTGCAAGAATAGCATGCGGTGGGGGATAGGGCAGTATACCCTTTGTTACAAATTACAAAGCAGCGGATTCAATACTTAGTAGATGTCCGTACAGAGCAATTACTACAATACTTGAACCAGAGATATTATGAGGCTGGCCCCCGGGCGACACAGCTACTAGCCCATAGACTGCGCCAAAAGACTTCTAAGGCCTCTATCCTCCAGATTCATGATCCATTACAAAACAAATTGTTCGATCCCCTCTGCGTATAGTTCAGGTTTTTGAGCAATTTTATAAGAAGTTGTACACACCAGAGAGCTTCCCAGGATGGAGGCAATTTCAGCCTATCTGGTGCGGTTGGGTTTGCCATCCCTCACAGAGGAGTCCCAGCAGAAAATAAGCCAGTTTATATTGGCCACAGAGATGCACTATGCGATAATCTAATAAAAGCCTGGGACTGGACGGACTTGCAGGGGGAATTTTTAAGGCATTTAGGGACCATTTAACCACTCCGTTGTTGGAAGAATGTCATCAGGTGCAGGAAGGAGAACCAGTGCCACCAACCTGGAATTATGCCACTATAGCTAGTATTCCCAAACCAGGAAAGATGCCACACGAGTGTATGGCATACAGACCTGTCTCAATATTGAACATAGACTATAAGCTGTTTACAACAATTATAGTCAAAAGGTTGGAGACAGTCTTGCCTGCCCTGATTAGTCTGGACCAAACTGGGTTTATTCCGGGAAGATAGACTCAGGACAATATTAAGAGATCTTTGCATCTCCTGCACCACACCATCTGGTTGGGGCTCCCTTTTTTAATGTTAAGCCTGGACGCTGAGAAGGCCTTCAGCCAGGTGGCGTGGCCTTTTCTCATACAGGTCCTTCACAAATGTAATTTTTCTGACTCATTTATAAAGATTATCAACAGTATTTACACACAATCTAAAGCCTATGTCAAGATAAATGGTAGGGTCTCCACCCCCATTTCTTTAAAGAGAGGTACTATACAGGGCTGTCCTATGTCCCTACTGCTATTTGCCCTATATTTAGAACCCCTAGCCCAAGCCCTGAGACAGCAAGCAGAGATCCGGGGGATACATTTAGGAAGCGATTCCCATAAATTGGCACTTTATGCTGACGATCTTTTGATATATTTGACAGACCCAGAACAGTCATTAGACCCCTTAAGGCTTGTTTTGCTGGAGTTTGGTGCATTAGCAGGATATGAATTAAATTCAGCTAAAACAGAGGTGCTTCAGTTGAACTATCACCCCTCCCATGTAACTAGGGCTAAATATCCATTTAGGTGGAATTTGCCTTCTCTGAAATATTTGGGAGTTAGATTGGAACCGGATGTTCCTTCTTTATTTGAGATTAACTACACCCCACTCCTAGACAAACTTGGGGGGGACCTAGAAAGTTGGGCCCTAATTTCACACCTTTTGATTCAAAGGGTCGTATCAGTGAAAATGGTATTGCTTCCACGATTTCTCTATCTGGCACAAACCTCGCCAGTAGAGATACCTAAGAATACTTCCGTAAGTTAAACCGTAAAATCTCTAGCTTTCTATGGGCGAAACAGGTCTAGAATTACTTTTCGCCTCCTCCAGCTCCCCAAGTCACAAGGAGGCTTAGCTCTCATAGATACATAGATACATAGACAGTGTCGGCAGATAAGGCGCCTATGGCCCACCCAGTCTGCCCATTTGAGCTTGTAAGTTCAGTTTGTTTTCCTAGAAGTCTGTTGCTCCTTACCCTGACCTCCAGAATTCCTTTATATCTATCCCATGCATTCTTAAATCCTGTGATTGTTTCAGCCCCCACCACTTCCTCTGGCAGGGTGTTCCACTTGTCCACCACCCATTCTGAAGAAATTCTTTCTCATGTTTCCTCTGAATCGTCCTCCCTCCAACTTCATCCCATGCCCTCTTGTCCTGGAACATCTTTTTGCTTAAAATAGTGTTTTCCTGCACCCTGTTCCTCCCTGTAAGATACTTGTATGTCTCTATCATATCCCTCTCCCTCCTCTCCTCCAGGAGTACATGTTCAGTTCCTTCAACCTGTCTTCATAGGACTTGTGATGCAATCCATGCACCATCTTTGTTGCCCTCCTCTGAACCTTCTCTCACCTGTCTATGTCCTTACGTGAGTATGGTCTCCAGAACTGTACACTGTACTCCAGGTGGGGCCTCACTAGTGTCTTGTATAGTGGAATTATGACCTCCCTTTTCCTGCTGGTGATGCCCCTGCCTATACATCCCAGCATCCTATTTGCTTTACCTGCTGCTTGTCACTGTTTCCTACCTTGAGGTCATCAGAGATGATAACCCCAAGATCCTTTCCTGCTTGGTGCATGCTATATCCTCACCCCCAACTGATATATTGTGCCAGGGTTTTTGTGCCCCATATGCATTATCTTGCACTTCTTTGCATTGAATTTCAACTGCCAAACCCCTGACCATTCTTCAAGTTTCTGCAGGTCGCTTCTCATTCTGTCTACACCCTCTGGTGTGTCTACTCTGTTACAGAGCTTTGTGTCATCAGCGAACAGTGAAATTCTGCCTTCTAGGTCCTGCGCCATGTCACTGATGAAGATGTTGAATAGGACCGGTCCCAGCACTGGTCACTCTTCCCTCTGTGGAGTGACAGCCATTTACCACCACCCTCTGTGTCCTGCCACCCAGCCAGTTACCTACCCACCACACTACTGTCCTGCCCACACCCATATTCCCCAGTTTGTGTAATAGTCTTCTATGTGGCACACTGTCAAAGGCCTTAGCCTTTACTTCCACATTTACTTTTCTTCCACATTTAGAAACTTACTATTTGGCTGCTCAGCTCAGAACAGTCGTATACTGGGTGAGCCCAGAATATGTTGCCAAGTGGAAAACTTTGGAGAAACAGGAGGGAGACTTGCATCACCTGGCTAAGATATTGTTAGCCCAAGATGGTGTGAGCAGGATTAGAGAGAATTCTCAGTCCCGTACACATACTCCACCTTAAAATGCTTGTACAGTATAGTGAGAAACAGAAGATTCACCAGGTGGAGGGCTCTATTACAGTCAGTTCCATACACACACAGGATTTTCTTCCTGCTTCCATGGATCTGGGATTCCGTAGATGGGGAATAAATGGGCCTGCACCTGATCTCTCACTTTTTAAGGGGGAGGGGGATTGTTGTCTCTGGATGAGCTGCATACAATATATGGAATCCCTATGAGGGACAGATTTAAATATTTACAGGCGTGTAATTTTATTAGGGCTATTTCTGGGGATTTATGGACTTCCAACCCACCTCCACAGATAGTGAACACACTGATAGATATAGTAGAAAACTGAGTTTCCCCAATCTCACACCATCTCACAGGTGTATGGGATCCTCCTCTCAGCCTGGTGAGTCTCTCGCGAATCTGCTAACAAGGCCTGGGAGGAACTGGAAATTAAGTTTGACCAGCAAACCTGGGAGAATCACTTATCCAGACTCCACACAGGGACCTCAGCAGTCTCTTGGAAGAAATTTTCCTGGAAGATCACTGTTAGATTTTTTATCACCCCCAGAACACAGGCCAAATATCAAACTGCAGGGTCTCCAACATGCTGGAGGGGATGTGGCTATACCCTGGCTGCATTGGCACACATCATGTGGGGGTGCCCTAAATTGATTCCCCTTTTTGATGATCTGCAAAAGGCTTTGTCACTGATATTCTCTCCAGAGGTCCATTAACTCTCTTGCTGTTCTTTTTTGCTGACTTTCCACAGGAGTGTAGGGATTCCCACACCAACAAACTGCTGAGGATATGCCTCTTGGCAGCTAAAAAATCCATAACCAAAAGTTGGCTAAATCAGAACCTCATCCTTCTCAAACAATGGCAAGACATAACAACTATATATAGGATGGACTATGTTACAGCCTTGGTAAATAAAAAATCTCAGGTATTTGAAATGATCTGGTGGAGATGGATCCTTTATGTATCTCCATTAAGACCAGAATTTGTGCCATAAAACTCTCCTTCACACACATGACACTTTATCATAAGGTCAGTATGAATATATGATACCATTATCTTGACATTAAAATTGAAGCACCGTATATTTCTGTGGACGGGCTCGTTGCCCCTCTGGAGGGCAGCAAGGCACAGCACTTTAATTGTTTTAAGTTCTAGGATGTTTTTTAGATGCCCCTAGAAACCCCAGATGAATTAATTAAAGATAATCCCAGCTTTTGAATATGTAATTGATAGTACCTGTATTGATATATTTGTACTGAATGTAAAGTTCAGAGCGCAGAATTTTGTATATTATTGTTTTATTTGTTGTATAATTTTTATCTTTCTTTCATAAAAAGAAAACCAAAATAAAGAAAGTTAAAAAAAAAAAAAAAAAGACTGTGATAGGTGGGCGGCTCTCCCACTGTCAGTGGTAGACAGGGTGGAGTCAGTGAGAATGAATGTCAAGGTTACTCTTCCTCTTTGACTCATTATCACTCTGCCCACCAAAGAAATTCTGGTCTGACATTACCAGACTGCTAAGAAAATTTATCTGGGCAGGAAAAAAGCAGAGACTAAATTAGTCACTGCTCAAGATGGCTAAGGGGGAGAGAGGGTTAGGAGTCCCAGACATTAAGGGCTACTATCGCGCAGCCCAGCTGCAATATCTGGCCACTTACGATACCTCACAGGAGGTGCAAAGTTGGGTCAGAATGGAATTGGATCTTATGAGAAAGTGCACTCTTCGATCCATACTGTTTAGTAAATGGGATCCTAGGTTGCTTCGCACCTTGCTGACCCCATGGCTCAAAAATACGGTACAGACATGGATGCAGTTAATAAGGGAGAGGAAGATTCAACATATTATTTTGGGATCTGGGAAAATAACAGACCAGTTAGACTTCCTTCCGGGGAGGGAAAGTCAGGTGTTTGCCCGCTGGGAGGCCCTGGGATTGTGCCATTTTTCTCAGCTATATGCAGCAGAAACATTAAAAGTTTTCCCAAATCCAACAGGACTTTATGGTTCCAACAAATGATTTTTATGGTTATCTACAGGTCAGGCATTACCTCCAGGTGGGGAAGGAGTGGGCTATAAGAGACCACATGAAGCACAGTTCTTGATAGATTGCCTTTGGAGCTTTCAAAGGGTATGGAGCAGAAGACTTTGATTTCCAGAATTTACTTGGCTGGGGGTGGTTGCAAGGCTAGTAGGGACAGAATCCAGAAGCTCTGAGAGAAGGAACTGAAGGTGGGAGATAGTCACTTAAATTGGGATAGAATCTGGAAGATGGCACAGAAGACCATGGCCTCCCATTCATGGAGAAAGTTTCATTGGCAAGTACTTACCAAATACTTTAGAACACCAGTAGTGACTAAGCACTATGGGGAAAATCTATCAGGGGAATGTTGGAGAGGATGGGCAGCAGGGACTCATGTTCATGTCCTCAGGGGTTGCCCCAGACTAAGGAGTTTTGGGGCAAGATCACAGAACACATGAGCTCTATTCTTCAAGTGCAGATCCCAGCTAGCCCAGGGTGCCTGGTACTGGGGGAGACTCCCCCGGGGTTGAGGGGTACAAAAACTAGGTATTTATTTCCCATTTTGATTTCAGCAGCCCAGAAATCCATCACTCAATTCTGGCTGTTAGAACGCCCACCTGGAGAAGAGCAATGGCTGACTTGTTGCCATCAAATTAAATCTATGGAAAAGCTGACCGCAAATTTAAGACTTCAGCCTGAGTTGTACAAGGCTCGTTGGTTGTCTTTTTTCACGTTTCTGAGTAGCACAAAGGGTGTTCCAGTTGTAGAGATTTTGGCCAGAGAGGCTTTGGACCAATAAGATGTTAAATCAACATATAGGTTTCAACCTTTGTAAGACTGTTCATCTGAGATAAAAAAAAAAAAAAGACCTAATATCCAGGAATTGCATGATATCGGGGGCACTACTCCTCACTGCAGGCTGAGGCAAGCGGAAGATAGGTATCCTCACAGTCCGGTACTAAAGGAGAAACTGAACAAGATTCCAGGCATTCTGGACCCCAGGACCATGCTGGGAGGGGTAGTTGGGTGTTAATTAATAATTTATGGTATTATATATTAATATATTCCTAGTGTTTAAAACAAGTAGGGACTAGCTGGGTCTGCGATGTAATTTCTGTTTATGCAAGGTAGGAAATAAGCTGCAGTTATTTAGCCATAAAATATGAACTGAGTCGAGTAATATGGCTTGCTACAATGCTTTAGAGACTTCTCATTTACTTCTTTTTAAGGTTTAGCAGCCGGCCAGCTGCATGCCAATACTGTCATACATTAATTAACACTAGTACACGTTAATATTATGTACTCTTTTCTGTTTGTCTGTATGATTTTGCTCTTTTTTTTTTTATCTTTGATGTCTTTGTGTAAGAGATACTAAAATTGCAATTTAAAAAAAAAAGGCTGGTGCTTCCCACTCTAAATCAGTGGAGGACTTTTGATACCGAAACCTGGTACTTCCGCAGTGGCGCCGACTGCAATTCCAGAGGATCCTACAGAGATTTAAACTATCAGGGACAGAAGGTATCTTTATTTCCTGATGTGGTGTCCCGTACCCAATCTTGGAGAAAGGAGCATCTCGAATACCAGTAGCATCTGGGCAACCATGGTATCTCTGCAAATCTGTTCTTCCCACAAGGCTGCATCTTACCTTCAAAGGCAAACCATACCTCTTTACTGATGTCGATGCAGTTGCCAAGTTTCTGGACCGTTTGCCACATCAAGGAGACCAGGATTTAGAAGATGAACAGGTTGAGGCTTTCATGAGATTCTGCCATGTTACAGTCGGGACTGTCCACAATCCATTTTGTAGTTCGTGCCACTATCTATAGTTCTTTGAGGCCATTGCCACAAATTTCAGCTGAACAGTATTGTTGGTTATCTAATCTTGAGTGTGTCAGTTAGGAAGAGGGTACATTCTGTTTCTCATTGTTTGAGCTGGACTGTAATCTCCTATGTGTAGTTACTCTCCTTTACTGCAGGCATAGATATATCTTCTGCTAACGATAGTTAATATTGTAGTTAAAGTTACAGTGTACTGTTTCATACAATTAGGATCTTTAGATCTCTATATGTCTTGCTTTCTATGGTTACTCTGCCAGACTTTTGGTTGTCAGGGGTGCATGGGGTAGATTTTCGGGCTGTAGTGTAACAAATTACTATAGTAACGGACCTATTTTTTTTGGGGGGGGGGGTCTTCCCTACCATTTCCCCAGCTCCTTCAAGGGGGCTGAATCCACTCAATATTGTATTTTTTTATATCTAACTAGGTGAGAGGGGTATCTGAGTATGGGGGTTGCTTGTTCTGAATTCTCATTATTTGTCATAAAATCTCTGATCTTATCTGTGTCAGTCTTCACCATTCATCACCATTGGGTACATGGCGAGGTTATGACCCTGTAGAACCTTTTTTTTTTTTTGGTAGTTGGAGCCAGCGTGCCATCGGCGCCGTACTCAGGCCGGCGCATTGCGTGGCGCTTCGCTGTTTGGCAGTTAGCGCTGTCGACTCCGCCTGCCTATCAGTTCTTCATCTCTTGCCATAGAGGTCACCTCGTGGAAGTCGGATCCGATTTGAAGCCTACTGCCTATGCAGTTCGTTATTCAACTATTTCTCATGCCGCAGTCCATCGGTGCCGTGTCCTGCTGGTTCTAGTTGCCTTACTCGACGTCGCTGGTAAGATCTTTCCATATATTTTAATGTTGGCATCGTCGAGTCTGTTTTTGATGTTTTTTTTCTTCATAGGTCATGTCTTGGTCGGCGGGCAAGAAGACTTTGAAGACAGGACGGCCCCCCATGCAACGGTGCCCTTGTGGCCGTAAATTTTCCGTCACCGACCAGTACGACCGTTGTCTTGCATGTCTTGGCCCACTTCACGACATGGATTCGTGCGACGCCTGTTTCTCCATGGATCGCTGGGTCATCGAACAACGCGTGTGGAAAGTGGGGTGAGCTCCGCTGACTTTCGGGGGTCTGGTGTGTACTCGTCGGGCCAAGCCATGTACTCTCTGCCTTTCCTCTGGGTCCCCTCCCAGTTCTACATGGACCGAGGAGGAGGGAGCCTCGGCTACTAGTACCCTGGCCGTTGCCGAGGCTCCTTCCGCAGTGCAGGAGGCCCATCCCGGCTCTTTTGGGGAGGGCAGGAGGCACTGCCACGATGTCGCCCTTCAGGGGTGAGGCTCCCCGGTGTCAGACCGGTGCCAAGGCCCAGGTCGGCTTGGTCCTCAACGTCATCGGTCGGCCGTTGTGAGCCTCAGCGCCGTGGGCTCTGATGGAGCCATTGTCGGCGCCAGTTTGTCACTCGGCTCCTCGGCTGCTGTTGGCACTGTTAGCGGCACCGATACCACTAGCGGCGCCGTGGGAGTTTCTACGGCACCGTCTTTGTCTGCGTCTCGCCTCGGTGCCATGGGGGTGCCAGATTCCGTTGTCGGCACCACCTCTGCCCTTGGCATCATTCGCAGCGCGGTGGAGCCGGGTGGCACCATCTCGGCGCCGATGGGGCCACCCATCTGTCTCCACCGTGCCGCCATGCGCCTGCGGATCCAGATGGCGCTGTGGCTGGTCTCGACTCTGGAGCTGTGGATTGGGCTGGGGCCGTGCCCTCTGTGGATTCCACTCGCGGTGCTGTAGGGGCACTGGCACTGGCTTGGGCATGGTTTTGGTTCCTGGCACCCCCTTTGACAGGGATGGCACCGGGCGCCCTCCTACGGTCTGGCACAGGGCCTCGGCCTCTACCTCTTCGGAGGCGGAGTCGGACTCTGAGTCAGACGAATAATCTGACTCCTTGGGGTTGACTGTTGGAGTGGGCAGCCCTGTAGTATCCTTGACAAGCTGGAGTCAACCCCCTTCTGAGGTGGGATCGGTGGCTGCCGAGACTGGGGTCAGGGGTACTGACCAGTGGGCAGTGGTGCAGGCCACCATTGTTCTGCAGCCCAGTCTTGGTGGGTTCACTGACCCCTCGGTAGTGGTACCCCCGCCTGTGGTGTGCCTGGATCACCCAATTTTGAGGCCAATCAGAGCACCTATGGGAGGGGAGGGTACTGTGCCCTGGATAGCTCTTTCGGGTGCTGGCCAGGGCTGTCGGCTATCTAGGCTGGCCCTCTCGAGGAGGAGGGCTCTTTCGGACTCCGAGGGATCGAGGGGCATGGGGTCTGCACGGCGACCTTTTTCTGGGGCCCACCCGGGCTCTGAAAGAAGCCATAGTGCAGATCTCCGCTCTTCCTCCTCGGTCTCTTTGAGGGAGCCCCATTCTTTTGAGGTAGGGGACCGTCCTTCTGGACCTATACGGCCCAGTCGCCCACGGGAGGGATTCTTCCAGGTGCAGCCAAGGCAGTACCAAAATGGTTGTTCAGCTGTCAGCTGTGGAGTCTTCTGGAGCACCTTCTTCTTCGGGTGATCTTGGCCCAGGCAGAGGTCAGCCGACATCTCTTCTCGGCTCTGTCCCCCTCCCTCTGCCACATTCTCCTGCACTCCCAGGCATCCTTGGTCCTAGTGGGCCACTCTCCTGGGAGCAGTTCAGGGCTGTGGATGCTCCATTCCCAGCTTACATTAGGGCAATGGACAGACAGGTTTTCAACCTCCTCGAGCAGCCGCCCTCTAGGCAGTCGGTGCCTTCCAACCTTTCATCCCCCTCTTCTGGGAGAGAGGGAGCTTTCTGTCCACATCTCTCCAGCCCTGATCTTGCTGAGTATCAGCGTTTCCTCATGAGGATGTTGGAGGACTTGCACCTCACCCTGCCACTATAAGCAATCTGGAGCACTTGCGCATACCTTTCTAGGTGAGTTCAGCGAGACCACCCTTGTGGTGCCTCTCTAGCCTGCTCCTTTTGGGAGGCGTCGCGCTTCTGGCAGAGACCCTTCTCTGGAGTTCCTGGTTCTAGGGATCTCTGCCAATGGTATTCGCCCCCAGCATCTCCAGGTTCCATGCCTCCTCCGCAGTCCAGTTGGACGCAGTTGGACACTCTTAATGGGTTTTGCGCCTTCACTCGGGACCAGCCCCAGATCAAGATTCCTCGATTTTGACTTCTGGGGTAGGAGGGCTTTCTACTGGCATGGTCCAGTAACCTCAGATCATCAGTGCAATTTGGAAAGCAAATGGAACGCTGAGGATGCAGTGAGATAGATCTATGTCTGCAGTAAATGGAGAGTAACTACATAGAGGATAGCTGCAGAGGAAAAAAGGTAATTTTGTCCCTGTGCAGATCAGTGGTACAACTGCATATGGAGTACTGTGTGCAGTTTTGGAGCCCCACCTCAAGAAGGACACAAACAAACCAGCTGTTGCAGAGGAGTACGACCAAGATGATACATGGCCAGCAGTTTAGGATGTAGCAGCAGGGACTGCAGAGTCTCAGTTTGTACTCTGGAGGCAAGGGAGGGTGACGAAGCAAGATCAAAATGTTTAAATACATGAATGGCATAAGCAAAGGGGACACATACAAGCTGGAGGTGATCAAGGAGTGTAAACGTTTTTGTTTGGTAACACCAGTATGGTGGGCAGTCTGTTTTTCACTTTGAGGGAGTAAATGATCAAAGGGTAGGAATATGTGATAACCTATTAGTCATCAAAAGAAACTCCTACATCTAGCTGCTGTAACGAAACTTTACCAGGTTTCACGTGTAACTGTGTTTTATGTTCTAATACCCCTGAAAAAGGGACTTTCGGGGCTCAGTGGGCCTACCCGGTCATCAAAATTTAATAAATAAAACATTGCCTATTGGTTGCAACTATGCACTGTATATTTTCTTTGAAGTGCTTGCTGTAACCTGTCATAACCTGCCATTCCATTTTACCTTGCTCAATAAAACATGTTTTAAAAAAAAAAGTCAGACTCAAACTACCAGCTACATCAGCAATCTACCAAATATGACATGTCATTAAATGTGTTTTTTTTAAACTAGAGACACTTTGAGGCCTAAGGGGGTTGACAGTGTTCCTTTAATTACTGTTTATACCAACACTTAGCAGTCTGTCTCTTGTGGGCTATTGCTGATCTGTACCTATGTGATAGATTTTTAGTTATAGGACAGGTTGTGAATACATTTGTCGGCACTGCCACTGATGCTACCAACGTTCTGCAGAACCCTGTTAAAGATTTGAAGCAAGACTGCAAAGCTGAAACACACAATACAATCAGATAGTACACTAACTCTAGCTGTCTTAAAGAAAAAAAATTTCAGATACGTATGTGCAACAAGAATGTTGAAGAGGAATTTCTTCAGTTGTACTTGTTCCATCACAAAAGTGCTGTAAATCAAACTGAACTGATGAATTCTTACCAAGCTTCCAGTGTTCAGTTCGCAGTCCTTTCTTTGGTGTGTGGGACTAGGAGGTGACCACATTTAAAGAGCATTTTAAAAATATTTAACAGATCTTTCCAGTTGTTATTACACACCTTGAAAATACTCGAGTAACAAAAACATCAGTGGAGAGTGCAAGGGCTCGGGCATTTCAAGTGAAGTTCACGTTGCAGAAATGTAACTAAAGGGCTTTGGAACCTCAAGATGTACAGTAATTGTTATTCTGTTCAGGATTTCACTTGCCTTATAGGAGGGTGCCCACATTAACATAAGTACGTGTCTGGGGGGGATTAATAGTAGTACTTTATAACACTGCAGAAGCAAAACATGCCCTAGTATTGTTGACAAAGTACTGTATACATATGTATTTGGGAAAGGGGGAATTGTTTAACCAGGAAAGGCACACTAAGCCAAAGCTTGTTTCCAGGTGCAACCTAGGAGCAGAAGGGTCACACAGTAGGCAAGTAGGGACTGTGAGATTCAAACCCAGGTCTACAGGTTTGTAGCTCAGTGCCCTAAACACCAACGCTATACTGCAAACAATAGACAAATGCCTTTAAAATTATTTCTCATGTGGACAACACAGACAAAAGGAGTCCTTGAATCCCCTCCTATGTACTACCTATTCCACAGTACTTCTCCTTGAACCTCAAAGCATCACTGGAGGTGGTTAGTTATTAGTTTATTATTATTATAGGAATTGCTCCATTGAGCAGGTTCATTCACAAGGAGGTCCTGGAGATCTCAAACAATACAATGACGTACATGATCTTATACAAAACAGATTTGGATAGCACGAGTAAACAGCAATGGCAGTAATAAGGTACAGCTTGGATTGTTGCAAATAACTGATACATTATATACAAAAAAAACTAACTGCATTAATGTGCACGTAGATGATACACATAGAGCTAGACAAGTCTCACTGGGGCAGAAGGAAAAGGACAAAAGAAAAATGAAACCGTGGAGATGTAGATGACATCACAGAGGAGGGTGGTAGGTTCTGACGGACAGGAGTATTGTGCACTGAGATGGGGGTATGGGGAAGGGGGTCTAGGGGAGGGTGGTGACTGGAGTAGGGTAGGAGGTGGTAGGGAGACAGGGAGGTGGAGGAAGGGGAGGGTGGTAGGTTCAGCAGGATGGGAATATTGTGCACAGAGATGGGTACAGGGAGGAGGGTCTAGGGGAAGGAGGTGATGGGTAGGGGAGGAGGGGTAGGGAGACAGGGAGGTGGAGGAAAGAAAGAAGTGCTAGGAGACAGAATGGATAAGGGGGTTGGGGTAGGAATATAGGGGTGGGGAGGAGGGGGTAGGTGGTAAAGCTTGTGGCTCAGCTTCCATTTTGAAATGGTTTCATAGATACATAGAAGCTGTCTGAAGAAAAGGACCTTCTAGCCCACCTAGTCTGCCCTGTGGTCCCTACCTATTGTGTTACTGTAGACCCTAATTGATCTCCGGCCTTAGCTCCCCCCAGCCCTGTTACCAAGGTCCCCTTGTGTCTATCCCATGCATGTTTGAAACCTGTTACCATTTTGATACCCACTCTGCTGGGAGGCTGTTTCAGATGTCCACCACCCTTCTGTAAATAAGTATTTCCTTGCATCCATTTTAAGCTCCCCTTTCCAGCTTCATATTGTGCCCCCTTGTCCTAGATCTTCTCTTTCTATGCAAAGTGCCACCTTCCTGATACCTTTGAGGTATTTGAATGTTCCTATCATGTCTCACCTTTCCCTCCTTTCCTTTAGAGAGTACATATTTAATTTCCTGAATCTTTCCTCATAGGGCTTCTGGTGCAGGCCATGCACAATTTCAGTTGCCTTCTCTGTACTGCCTCCACCTGGTCTATGTCTTTCCTGAGATGGGGCCTCCAGAACTGGACACAGTATTCCAGGTGGGGCCTCACCATTGATCTATACAGGGGTATCACTACCTCCCCCTTTCTGCTGATGATACTCCTTCCTATGCACCCTATCATTCTACTAGCCTTCCCACTGCTTTATTACACTGCTTTGCTACCTTCAGGTCATTAAATATGATGACCCCAGATCCCTTTCCTGTTTTGTGGTTGTCAACTCTCTTCCCCAAAATATTTTGCCCTTGGGTTTCTGTGCCCTATGTGCATACTTTTGCACATTTTGGCATTGAAGCCCAGTTGCCAAATGCTTGACCAGTCTTCTAGCTTTTTTAGATCTTCCCTCATTTTTTCCACCCCACCCTACCCCCTGGTGTGTCTACTTTGTTGCAGATTTTTGTGTCATCCACGAACAGGCATACCTTTTCTTCCAGCTTCTCTGTGATATTGCTAATAAAGACATTGAAGAGGATAGGTCCCAGTACTAACCCTTGAGGCACCCCTCTGGTTATTTTACCTTCTTCCAAGTGAACTCCATTTACCACCACCCACTGAGTTATGTTACTTCGCCAATTATGTACCCATTTTACTATCCTTTTGGGCGCACTCCCAGGCCTCCCAGCTTACTTACCAGTGTTCTGTATGGAATGGTATTGAAGGCCTTACTGAAATCCAGGTAGGCCACATCCACTGCTCATTCCTGATCCACCTCCTTGGTAACCCAGTCAAAGAACTCTCATGGTTTGTTTGGCAGGATCTCCTCTTGTGAACCCATGCTGCCTCATATCCTGCAATCCACTGTTTTAAGGTATTCCACCTTGGGAAAGCGTGGTTGAGGTTAATATTACAATATATGTAAAAAAAATGCATTTTATTTAATTTAAATCTTGTGTTTCTTCTAATAAGCAGAGGGGTCCATAACAGGTACTTTTTAACTTAATTTCTTCACCCTGATACTACTACAGCAGCTCTTTAAATGGAAGAGGAGGAACTGTAGTGGTGGTTCCTGAAAATGCCCTTTCTTCTAGTGGTATAGTATAGACCTTCTCACCATAGAAAGTCAAGTAATACTACATTTACCATACAACATTCTTGCAGCCACTCATTTCTGTAGTATTTGGATGGGGTTTCTTCCTGTGGCCGGTGTGGTGAAGGATAAGACAGACAACAGCAGATTAGTGCAACACACCACAGTGAAGCTTTACTTTGAAAGTGAGGATAAAATAATAAACTCCAAAATAAATAAAGCAAAATTCTTTACAGAAGTGCAGGTAATTCACTTTCCTTAGTGACCACAGGGATAACCTTAAGCAATGGTACATCCTTCTTCAGTATCAGACAACAGACAATGTGTGTCCTTCCTCTGCACTTGGTCAGTACTTACTAATCCACTGATCTACTGTTCTGTCTTTCCTGTGGAAATGAACTATCTCCTATGTTGGTCTTATGTGTTTGGGTGATGGGAGCTCAAAAAGAAAACCCCAAAACAAGCTAAAGACAAAGAACCTCAGTGCAGAAGCACTGAATCAAGGGTTACCCAAAGGGCATTGACATAATGCCAAGTTTCAAAGAAACAGAACATCACACATACCCCCATAATACAAAGCATCATGGGATGTATATGCAAACCATCATGCCATTTTAGGCTGGTTCGGCTTCAAGCAGGAATGCATGGTGCCAGTAATTTTTTAGGCATGCTGCACTTTATTTCTGACTGCACTTAACAATAGTTTAAACAGCAGTTTCTTTTTATCTAGCACTCTATATCAAACCCCTTCCCTTGCAAGATTTGCAGGGCACTGTATTCAAACAACATGAAGTTTCATTTTATAAAGCACCTTGCACTTCAGTAATGCAATGCAAGCACTTTATGTCTGAAAGTACCTTAAACACTTTATCTTTCTTCATATAAAGCACATGTAGTTCTTTATTAAACAGGCAGCAAGCAATCTTGGCATTTTATGAAGGTATACATATTTATTCAGGTTCCAGCCTTCTTCCTATATACAGTCAGCTACTGTATTTGCTCATAGCCATATCTGTTATTTCCTTAGAAAGGCATATGGCTTCTGGTACTTGCTATACTTGGAGGCAGTGTAGCGCAGTGGGTTAAGGCTCTGAGCTGCAGATCTGGAGACCTGGGTTTGAATCCCACAGCCACCTAGGTGCATACTGTGTGATCCTGAGCAAGTCACTTAACTTCCTTGTGCTCCCAGGTTGCATCTGGAAACAAGCTTCGGCTTAGTGTGCTACTCCTGATTAAACAATGTTCCTTTCCTTCCTTTGGTGAGGGATGGAATGGTGAATAAGAAAGAAAGGAAGAAAAGAAATTTAGGAGAATATAAAGACTGCCGTAGGTGGCCAACCTACTGCAGTGTTAGAACAAAAAGAACAGGGTTGATCTTCCTGGACTAAAAGTCTCCACCACTCATTCACACTACTGGGACTGTGCCAACCTGGCATAGTGGATCCTGACCAACTTCCCCAGTAGAGTCCAAAATGTCCAGGTGCTCCCTGATTGCCTCAGTGACCACTCGCCAGTTGCATGTATGTGGGTTAATAAGGTAAAAAAGGACCCCTTCCCACTCTGGTTTTTTGCAGAGTCCTGCAGAGGGGTGCAAAACGCAACTTTGACAGCTTTGGCCAACATTGACTGGTCTCCTCTCGATGGTCTCCAAGACATTGACCAAGTTTTGCAATTCTTTGTGTCCACAGTCAATGGTATTTGTGATGCCTACGCCCCTGAGAAAAAGAAGGATAAGGGCTGCTTCTAATGGATGGATTTCAGGGACCTCCTTGATCTAATGAAGGAGCAGGACAACTTCTGGAACTTGACAGAGGCACGGGTAACCAATCTGACTCCAAAGTATCGGGCAGCCAGAACAAGTGTACTGCTCTTGCCAGGCAAGCCAAGGTGGCTTACTACAAGGAGCAATTGGAACATAATTGGGGCAATGGGAAGCAATTCTGGGATAACATTAAGGAGCTACTGGGCAGGAAGATAGAAGGCACCCCTCCATGCTCAACTTAAATGGCACCCCCACCCTAGATGTACACACAATTGTTGAAGCCTTCAGTGTAGCCTTCTCCAACCTCAGTTCTGTCCTCCCACCCAGCTACCTTGACCCTCCCCCCACAGCACCTGCCCAAACCCGAGATAATTTGACCCATCCAAATTTTTACTTCGAGCGTGTCACAACCGAGGAAGCTAGACCTACATTACTAAGGTGCTGGGTAAAACCAGACTTTGTAGTGACTCACTGACATGAAATTGGTGAAGTTGCCTTGGACAAGTTGGTGGTTCCCATCAGCAAGATCTTTAACAAGTCTCTCACCCTGGCTAAACTCCCTGCAGCTTGGAAGGTAGCTGTAGGCACCCCTGTTCTAAAAAGTGGGGACCGGTCTTGCACTGCTAACTACAGACCAATATCTATCCTCTCCCCCCTCTCTAAGGTGCCTGAAAGGATCATGGCTGACCAGGTTACAGAGTACCTTCAGAAGTACAGTCTACTGTGCCCACAACAGCATGGATTCCATCAATGGCATAGCACAGCTACGGCCTTAGTTGAATTCACAGACTACGTTCACAAGGCCTTGGATGGGAGCAGCCTGGAGGGATCTATCTTCATAGATCTCACCAAAGCTTTTGATACAGTCAACCATCACATCTTGCTTGACCAGCTTCAGCACCTCAGATTAGCCTCTGAAGTCATCCTCTGTTTCCAAGATTACCTATCGAGAAGAGCACAGAGTGTAAAAATTGGGACAGCTATCTCCTCGTCTAGAGATATGGTACTGGGTGTTCCACAAGGGTCTATACTGGGTTCCCTCCTCTTTAGACTGTTCATCAACAGACTTCCAGAGGCCTGCAATAGAAAGATTATTCTGTATGCAGATGACGCTGTCATCCTTAGTAGTAGTGCCCAGCTTCAGCAGCTACAGGATGATCTGCAGTACTCATTTCGCAGCTTGGAGGACCAGTTCAGCTCTCAGAAATTGCTTCTCAATTACAAGAAGACTAAGACGATGCTGATGACCACTCACCAGCACAAGAGATCTCTTCTGTCCCTTACTATTATAAACAAGGCTGCTCCACCTCGAGCAGGTCAACCTTTAAATACTTATGATCATTGATGACACCTCTCATGCTTGCAGCACATCGATCAGGTCATCAAAACAGTGAACACCAAACTTGGAGATCTTAACGGTGTCAGTCTTCACCATTCATCACACGTGGGTAAGTCAGCCAGAGGTCACGACCCTGCGGGAGCTTTTTTTTTTTGACAGGCAGAGCCAACACACTGATGGCGCCGCCTTCGAGGCTGACGCACTGTGTGGCGCTGGCGGGGTTGTCTGTTATGTGACATCAGCCCCACCCTCCCACCAGTTCTTCATCTCCTGCCGTAGAGGTCGCACCTCTTGTGGAGCTCTCTTCGAAATTTCGCCATCGCAACTCAGCCTTCAACTCATATCGAGAAGCAAATCCCATTGGTTCCGCTTTCGCCACCCACTGAATGCCGCTGACTGGTAAGACCATTCTTTATTGTTTTATAGCAACATCGAGTCTAGTTGTACTTTTTATTTGCCGTTGATCATATCTGGTACCGGGGGTTGCAAAATGGGGTGGCCTCCCATGTTTGATGCCCGTGCAGCCACAAGCATTCTGTTACTGACCAACATGATCACTGACGTGTCTTGGCCTGCTTCACGACATGAATTTGTCGATGCCTGTTTTCAGTGGATCGCTGAGTTCTTGAGCAGTGCACATGGAAAGTTGGACGAGCTCTGCTGACTTTCAGAGGACGGGTGCACACTCGTTGGGCCAAGCCATGGTCTCTCGGCCTTTCCTCCGGGTCCCCTCCTGGTTCTATATGGACTGCAGAGGAGGGGGCTTCCGCCTCTAGTATCCTCGCCATGGTGGAGGCCTCTTCCACGGTGCAGGAGGCCCAGTCCACTCCCCCCAGGGAGCGGGTGGGAAGCACCGCTCTGGCAATCGCACCTTCGGGGGCGAAGGATCCCCCGGTGTCATGTCTTTGGGCTCAAGAGCCTTGGCCAGCACCGTCCTCGACACACTTGTGGCACCATGGGCTCTGGCGATGCTGTGGTCGGCACCGGTCCATCACTTGGTGCTTTTTCTGCTGTCGGCGCTGTTCTTGGCACTGGTGACAGCACCGTCTTTGATTCTTTCTGGACTCTGCGCCGAGACCAGGGACAACGCTGTGTCTAGCTCTGGCACCGCTTGCGGCACCCTGCTGGGCGACAGTGCCATGGGGGTGTTGTTCTTGCTCTCGACGCTGTTCGTGGTGCCAAGGGGGCTATCAGCATCTGCGCTATCTCCCGACCCTGGCGCCTTGCACTCACGCCAGCGGAAGGGGACGACGAGGTCGGGAGTCAACTCAGGTTCCGCTGCCGTGGTCGGGACCATCTCTTCCTCGGGCGCCATTCTCAGTACTGCAGAGGAGATCGGCGCTGAGTCTGTGCGGGACCCCAGATTGGTACCTCCCTTGGTCCAGACAGGAGCAGGTGCCTGCGGGTGGTCTGGCACCGGCCTCGGTCTCCACTTCTTGGGAGGTGGACTCTGGGTCTGGTCTGACTCACTGTCCAATTCCTCGGAGTTGGCAGAATCCGTGGGCACCTCAGTAGTCACTTCGGCGGCCCAGACCCAGCCTCCCTCTGAGGAGCAGGCAGTTGTCCCAGAGTCTAGGATCAGGTGTTCTGACCAGCAGACGGTTGCCCTGCAGCCTGGACTTGGAAGATTTTCTGCTCCCTCAGCTGGGACACCCCCTTCTGTGATGTGTCTGGATCGCCCAACTTTAGGGCTGACCAGGGCAGCCACGGAAGGGGAAGGTGCTACTCCCTGGGTGGTCTCCTCGGGGACCGCCCAGGATTGTCAGCTGCCTAGGCTGGTGTTCTCGAGGCGGAGGGCTCTCTCAGAGTCCGAGGAGTTGAGGGGCCTGGGTTCGGGACCCACCCGGGTTCGAGGAGGAGTCGCAGTGCGGACCCCCAACCTTCCTTCTCGGACTCCTCGAGAGTGCCCTTGTCTTTAGAGGGAAGGGACCATCCTTTTTTTTTTTTATACTTTTTTTTTTTTTTATTTTCCAATGACATCTCATTGAGCATACATATAGCAAACAGACCGTAATAGTATTTTCATCTGGGAGCAGGTCCCTTAATAAAAGTAACAAGAGCATTTGCCATATTGAGTTACCACATAGGGGGTAATGCTATAACTAGTACAAGACTAAATAAATCGAAAATTAAACATCCTGTATTTATGCTGTGTAAAAGAGACCAAGAGCAGCATGGCTATATCTACAATGATTAAAATGTCCAGCATTTAGTCCCAAAAAACCGCGCTCAATAAGAGCAAATGGCACCATGCGTAATATCTGAATTAACTACCAAAGTAGATTTCCTGAACATATATTTTGGAGCAAAGAAGGGAAACCTTTTTTTTTTGGAGGGGATGATATAAGTTAGCCCACCCTCCTGATTAGACCACATCCCTTAATAATTCTAATATTACAGAACAGTAGTTAAACTGCATAGAAACTATCCATCTTAATTTGTTCAAATGGTATACAAAAAAAAAATTCAGAGCAGATCTCCACAGTCCCTTCAGGTGTCCGAATTAGAGTCTTCTTGGGTACTCACATTCCTCGTAGCCATTCTAGTAGCCCATTTTCCTGCCTCCACAGGGTCCATAAATAGATAGACCTTTCCCTCATGGACTATGTGTAGGCAAGCCGGGAAAACTATAATGTGAGGTACACCTGCTTCTCATAGGATTTGCCTAACTGCATCAAACTTCTTGCGGCATTGCCACGTTGCAAAGCTTAAGTCTGGAAACAGAAACACTGGGTGATCTTTGATCATCAGCGGGCCTGCTCTTCGAGCCAGCGCCAGTATCATATCTCGTGACTCCTGCCCCAGAAGTCAACGATCATCAGGGTATTGGCTCCTCTGATTGTTGTCGACCACGAGGATTGACTCTGTAGATCTTCTGTATACCCACAATTGGATCTTGCCCGCAGCCAGCAATTTTTCAGTAAGGAATTAATTGCCATGCGGGGTGATCTCCTCAAGCCTTCTGGCAAGCCCAACAGTCGTATATTAGCGCCTCCTAATTTGATTCTCCATAGTCTCTGAGCCTTGTACCTAACATGTTGCATTTCTTTGGACATCAAGGCAGCAGCTCATAGTGGCAGAGTCAGCCTTTTTGTTACCTCCATAATTCCATTTGGGCCCTGTGGATTCCAGTACTACCACCCGGCTATTAAAGGAATCCACTTTCTGAGAGAGGCTAGTCACAGAATTGATCAAAGTCTGCATTTTCAGCCCCAGCGTTGTGAGGGATTCTTCAGTTCCAGAAGTAGTTTTAGTTAAGTCTTCTGGGGCCGGTCGCAAGGTTTGTGCTGCACCACAGCTTTTGTCTCGATCTGAAACTCCTGTAGCTTTATCACGTTTAAGATTCCCCATATTTCCTAATTCAATGGTCGGAGTCCAATCTGATAGTCCACTTTGATTCAAACAGCCTGTAAATGCAGTTTTTGTTATTTAAATGGAAAATTGCAGAAACGTATTTTCTTGCTTCCACCAAGCTCGGGCTCACAGCGCCCCCCACCCCCACCGGGACCCACCATCCTCTTGTGCTCACATGGTCCCGTCACTTCTATGGGATTCTTCAGGGCGCGGGTCTAGGCAGTTTGTGTGGTTGATCAGCTGTCGGCTGTTGGGCTTTCTGAACAACTCCTCCCTTTGGGACGCCTGGTGGGCTCTCTGCCCGGACAGAGGACGTTCCACTTTTGTGGTGGATCTTTCCCCCATTCCTCTGTCGCCAACTCCTGCTATCCCAGGTATTTCTGGTCCTATGGGGCCTCTCACCTGGGAACAATTCAGGGGTGCGGCTGCTCACTTCCCTACTTATATCAGGGCCATGGACGAGTGGGTGTTCCACCCTTCCTCTGAGCAGCCGGCCCCTGTATCTCCGAGGTCTTCCCCTTCCTCTCTCCTTCTGGAGGAGAGGAGCCTTCTGTCCACATTTCTGCCACTGATCTAGCTAGTATCAGCTTTTCTCACTAGGATGATGGAAGACCTTCGATCACCCCTCCTCTCTGCACAAACCAGAGCATGTGGCGTATGCCTTTCTTGGCGACTTCAGTGCAGCCTCCGTTGTGGTGCCTGCCTGGCCTGCTCCTTTTCAGGAGGCATCAATGCACTTCAGGTAATGTCCCTTTTCCAGAGTTCCAGCTCCTAGGGATGTGAGCGAGAGGTATTGTGCCCCCTCCCCCCGAAGTCTCCAGGTAGTATGCCTCACCTTCAGTCAGGGTTGACACAGTTGGACACTCCTGATGGGCTTTGTGCCCTTCACCGTGACCGGCCTCAGATCAGGACTCTTCGGATTTTGACTTCTGATGGAGGAGGACATTCTACTCAGCATGGTTGTTGTTGTCAATTGCTGCTCATCAGGCCCACTATGCTTCTTTTGATAGATTCTTGTGGTCCAGGCTAGGTCAGCTCCTAGCCTCCCTGCCTGATTCAGAAGTAACCAGACAAGCCATTGCGCACTCTGCACGGGGCCTGAAGCTTACAAGGCACCAAGCGAGGGCATCTTACAGTGCCAACAAGGTAGCTTCCAGGGTCATAGGGACAGCGATCTGCATTAGGCGGACGACATGGCTGCATCTTTCCCAGTTGTCACCCTTGGCCCGACGTAGGGTGATTTTTCCACCTCCCAGAGAACCCACCTTTTCTCCCGTAGGGTGAGACAGCATCTGTTGGGGCAAATTCCTACCCCCTCCAGGGGGTCCCTGTCTCACTCTCCCCAGTCACGGGACTCGCCAGGCCCATAGAGGTTCTCCCTCCCAGTGTCTCACCCACTGAGTGTTGAGGCTTAGTCCCTTAGGGTCTCGAGCCCCCCTCTTGGGGCTCAGTACTCACCCATATGTGATGAATGGTGAAGATTGACACAGATAAGATAGGAAAATTACATGCCTACCATAATTCTTGATCTTTCTGTGTATCTTCACCATTCATCACAATTCCCACCCTCCATCCCCCTGGGACCTCAGTCTCTGGGTCCTCCTCCTCTGTGTGCCTTTCCCCACCCCTTTCCTTTGGTCAGGAGTGGGGTGACCTTGGCCATGCAGGAGGATTTTTCCTTCCTTTGGTTGATGGAGGCAGGTGGAGGGGCTATTCTCCTCATTGCCTTCAAGCCCGCCTTGGGTGGAATGATGGTGGCTGCCTGCCTCTATCCTCCTCTGGACCATGTCCTTGTGGTCTAATCCTCTTCTTGTTTTTAGGGGGCTCCCCTTTTTTCCCTGTTTTGGTTGGTCAGGGAAGGGGACAGCCTTGCCCTGGTCCCTCTTATCTCTATATTTACATTGTGTCGCTTCTGTCGAGCATGCTTGCCAAATTCCTGTGCCTTGGATTTGGCGGCCTAATCCAGGCTTGCAACTACCTGGGCAGTAGGTTCTTCCAAAATTGGGACCAGACCACAAACCTTGAGTTTGTCCCTTCCCTCCTACTAACGCTTCCTTCCTTTCTTCTTTTCCTTCCTTCTCCAGAGATTAGGGCCCCTCCCAATCCCCTTAGATTTTCTCTCTCCTCGTCCTGTCCTCACAGTCATTTATTTCTCCTTTTAGTTCTTATATTGTTTCCTTTGTCTGTCCCTTGGACTTCCTTGTCCCACCCTCCCAGCCCTGCTTCTTACTCTCTCACAGTGACTCAGAATTTGGCAGGAGGTGGGGCCGATGTTCCTTACGCAACACGTGCGCCACAGTGCGTCGGCGTCCAACAAAAAAAAAGCTTCCACGGGGTCGTGATCTCCAGCCGACTATCCATGTGTGATGAATGGTGAAGATACACAGAAAGATTAAAAATTATGGTAGGTACGTAATTTTCATTTCTCTACAGGCACAGACAGTACCCAACTTCTGAGGCACTCAGGTTGGCAGTCTTCTCTTCCATCTTGTCTGTTAGTGACCACGGACTCATGGTCTATGGGTCTGCATCAGGCACTGCACTAAAATGAGTAAGCATGGCCCTCAACAAGGCCTGCAGGCTGGCTCTAAGGGCTGATAATCTCCTACACACCTGCTCCCTCTATGAGCGCATTAACTGACTCAGTCTTGCCAGCAGAATCAAATACCAAACATGCCTACTTGGCAAGAAATCTCTCCTAGGTAAAGCTCCATTGGCCTTCAAAGAACTCCTCCGGCGAGGTAGATCTGGGTACCACACTAAAGGGCAGACTCGCAGCCCACTTGCTGTCCCCTTCAGAAAAACGGCGCTTAACCAATGGTCCTTCGCATACAGGGCTCCTTCTTGGCTAAATGAGATCCCAGCATGCCTTTTACTCATTAACAGCCTCCCTGTCTTCAAGGTGGAACTAAGATGTCGCCTTGCCAAGGCTGAGGTATGTAGCTGCAGGTAACTTGTACCGCTAGCACCCGGTAGCTTGGAGTTAGCCTGCTCCTGGGATGCATTCTCCGATTTGCTACCCTACTGCCTAGTAACCCTGAGTTTAAACTCCTACTTCCTACTACTTGCCAGCCTTTGAACTTTAGCCTTCCATAGCCACAGCCTGTCGACGAGCCTTCTATCTACTGTTCTTAACTCGGCACTCTGTTTTAAGTCCCTCCCCTGCCATTGACCCTTCACAAATGCGATTGTCTCAAAGCACGTGTCTTCCCCCCAGATTATTCTGTGTATGGTCCTCCCTCATATTGCTCTCTAGTATGTTCCTGCTAGGTCAGTTCTGCACAGAAATTAACCCTCCCCATCTTTGCCTTGAATTAACGACAAAGCCTCCTCTTGGCTCCATTATCATACAGGGTGTGAAAGCTTATTATGAGTCTCTCTCCTCCTGATTTTATATGAAATAATGACAGTGCCTCCCTGGCTGCTATACCATCTGCTAAATTAGTTCCTTAAACCCACAGCACTCACTATGTACCTTGGCCTGTACTAACTGCAATATGTGCCTCTATATGAGATCGCTTACAACTGTAAATAGACCAGTTGCTGTTATTTCTTGTATTTTTTGTCTCTGTACATATTTATTTATTTATTTAGTTTTTGTTGACCGGGTAAGTGCACTAGACAAATCCTGCCTATTTTCAGGCACGACCTAGGGGAGAGGGATACAGATGAATGCCAACTGACCTTGAACCAGATTAAGCTGTTGGCACCCATACTCTGTAACTACCTTTCTGTGTTGTCGTCCTGTCAAGATGTGGAACCTTTGAAAAAGAGCATTTTGCTCAAAGGTTATGTCCAAAAGACAAAAAAATAACAAAAATAAATAAAATATGCTGGAGGCACTAGGACCCCACAGGAGCCAAAAATCTTCAGGAGGGCTGGCACCACAATAGGACCGCCCATGTGTGGCACTGTGAGACTAGCTTGTGCCATATAGGCTATCTCGGCATCAACCCTCTAACCGCCTCAGTTTCTTTTCTCCGGCCGTCAAGTGCACTAAGATGACGACGCTGCTCATTTCTGCCAGGAATCAAGTCTTCATCTAACGACAGCGGCTATAGCCATTCAGTATTTGATTAATTTACTACTTTAGTGTTCTTTTCTTATTTAAAAAGAAGATGAAGCAGAAGATGAAGAAATTCTCAGTCTGCCATCAAAGGAGTCGCCCTTAGATGGTAGCAGTGACAGTAGGGAGACTTCGTTTGAAAGCTGTGATGGCAGTGGGGCTGTGTCCAGTCCGCCACCCTTTGTGGAGGGGGGGGCTTCGACCACAGGCAGTCCGGTGCTCAGAGGGAGGACAGTCCACTGAAGCACAAAAGTAGTGGGCCCGTTCCTGACCTCGATCGGGGACCTGGCTCTGCTCAACCTCAAGCTCTTCTTCCTCTATTCGGTGGAAGAAGAAATAGTACAGCTCAAGGTCACCCTCGGGTATGTCTGCACGGGGGTAGTCAATGGTGGAGAGCAGTAGGCCTGACCCAACTCCGGTGGGGTCCTCTGTGGCTCCGTTCTTAAAGGCCACGATCTTCGACACTGGGCCCCATCTCTGTCCTCGATAGGGTTCTGGTGAGCAGTTTCACCTCTGGGTCACTGTTGTAGAACAGGAGGTTCGATGTCTGCCCACTTGACTTGGTCCGTGGACCCAGTTCCAGGGCCGTCGGGCCTTGGAGCCACTGGGCCACGGCCGAGTCGGGTGGGCAGGATGTGCACGGTGCCCTCTCCAGTGCCACTGACGCTGACCCCACGTGCCTCCCCCCCCTTCACCTTTTCCTCTGCAGGGGCCTGCATAGGTACCGCTTTCCTTCTACCCCTTTTTCTTCAGGTCTAGGGCCAGTATGCCGGGTGCCGCTTGTGGTGCTGGCACTGAACTCTTTAACGCCGTTTTGGATGGCAGCATCTCCTGTGATTCTCGCTTGGCTGTGGTAGAAGTGGATCTGGATGAGCCTCTCCCTGTCCTACTTTGCTGAAGACACAGCAGATGACTCATTTTAGGAGCTGGAGTGCAAGCCTTCTGTATCAGCAGAGCCTGTGATGGAAGATCTTCTTTTCAGTTTTTCCTCAGGGATATGGGGTCCACTATAACATTTCAGACTTCATCTGTGGACCAGAGCAGACTTCTCGCCTGGAGTTCCTACATTCCTCAGTGCACGAGTACACCCTGTGGAACACACTAAATTCAGTGGTCAAGAGCCTCACTAAATCTCTCATTCCATTGCTAGGGGCATATAGCCCAATAATCAGCTAAAGCTTTTATTGACCACATGACACTGCCCTAGAGGCTGCCATTGACAACAGCTGATTAACATCTCCTTGGGATGCTTATTGGTTCCAGCCAGGTTGAGCTCTGGGGCGCCAGACTTCTTCTGCCCTCAGAGGGACAACACCATCGTATTCTCATAACAGGCAGTCCTTTCAAGGTAGAGGAGGAAGCCTTGTCAGGAACCAACCTCAACTGCATAAAAAAAAAAATTGCAGCAGAGGGCACAGGGCCCAAAAGCACCCAGTACCATTCTCTTGATCCTGCCAGGTACCACATCAGCTGTCTGAGGTGGACACCTCTCGCGTTAGTGGGGGCACCTGATTTGTTTTGTAACTAGTGGAAGTCCAGTACAGCAGACATAAGGGTCAGCAGGCTTGTCTGAGAGGGATACTTTCCCAGTTTAGCAGAGATTTTTCCCAGACCCAGGCAGCAGCCCAGTCTGTTTGCCTCTCTGTCAGACCCTCTCTCCTGAGACGGGCCTCAGAGCAGTAGAAGTTGTTCTATGGTGAGTCAGAATACAGGTTCCTACTTCCTTGCTTAGTTCCAAGATAACAGGCGGCATGCGCCCATTTCTCTACCTTGAAAGGTTAAACAAGTACCTGTTCAGGAAGGAGTTCACTACAACCTCGGTATTCAAGCCTTCACTTCCTGGATGTTTGACTCCAAGCCAGCCCATCTGGGCTGAGTCTCAGGAAGCAATTACCACAGCTTCTCAGTTGCTCTTTCCAGGAGGGGTTTTCTGATTGAGGGAAGGCGCCAGATTCACCTTCCCAGCAGCTCCTCTTCATAGGAGCCCTCCTGGACACCTCTAGAGTGAGGGTTCTGCCTTCCAGAATGGAAGAAATTGCCTCCTCAGATGTCTCATTACTTCACGGAAAGCAACTCTGTTCGGGCCCTTTTCGATGCAGCGGATGCTGGGACTTATGCCTTCGTCCACAACATATAGTGGTCTCCGACCACGCATCCGCAATTCTCCACATAAATGACAGAACCACGGACAAAGTTACTTATATTTTAGATGCAGTTTGCCTAGCTTCTGCTTGGTCTACCCTTACCCTCTAAATCCCAGATCACCATCACCATGGTTGCACTCCTGATTGGTTGGGGAGCTCACTGTCAAGACCTCCACACTCGGGTGTGGAGCCAGGAGGAAGAACATCATCGTCTCATAGATTTCTTAGAGATGAGCAGGGTGTAGCCAGGCATATCTGTGTTGTGTACACAATCTCCAACAGCTACCCCTCCCTTAACAAATGTAAACATCCTCTACAAATGCTGCCCCCTTCCAAACAAATCAGACTGTTGTCAGATGATTCCTCTAATCTCTATAAAGGTTTATACATGTATCTGTCTCCTAGGCAATAGACGTTTGAACAGCAATACTTCTCTGTGGCCTACACTAACTCAGATACTTCAGATTAGAATGAACATAGATACATACATAGATACATAGACAGTGTCGGCAGATAAGGGCCTATGGCCCACCCAGTCTGCCCATTTAAGTTTGTAAGTTCAGTTTATGTTTTCCAGGAAGTCTGTTGCCCCTTACCCCTGACCTCCAGAATTCCTTTATGTCTATCCCATGCATTCTTAAATCCCGTGATTGTTTCAGCCCCCACCACTTCCTCTGGCAGGGTGTTCCACTTGTCCACCACCCGTTCTGTGAAGAAATTCTTCCTCACGCTTCCTCTGAATCGTCCTCCTCCAACTTCATCCCATGCCCTCTAGTCCTGGAACATCTTTTTCGCTTAAAATAATGCATTCCGCACCCTGTTCCTCCCTGTAAGATACTTGTATGTCTCTATCATATCCCTCTCTCCTCCTCTCCTCCAGGAGTACATGTTCAGTGCCTTCAACCTGTCCTCATAGGACTGTGATGCAATCCATGCACCATCTTTGTTGCCCTCCTCTGAACCTTCTCACCCTGTCTATGTCTTACGCAGGTAAGGTCTCCAGAACTGCACAGTGTACCCAGGTGCGGCCTCACTAGTGTCTTGTATAGTGGAATTATGACCTCCTTTTCCTGCTGGTGATGCCCTGCCTATGCATCCCAGCATCCTATTTGCTTTACCTGCTGCCTTGTCACACTGTTTCCTGCCTTGAGGTCATCAGAGATGATAACTCCAAGATCCCTTTCCTGCTTGGTGCATGCTATATCCTCACCCCCAACTGATATATATTGTGCCAGGGTTTTGTGCCCATATGCATTATCTTGCACTTCCTTGCATTGAATTTCAACTGCCAAACCCCTGACCATTCTTCAAGTTTCTGCAGGTCCCTTCTCATTCTGTCTACACCCTCTGGTGTGTCTACTCTGTTACAGAGCTTTGTGTCATCAGCGAACAGTGAAATTCTGCCTTCTAGGTCCTGAGTAATGTCACTGATGAAGATATTGAATAGTACCGGTCCCAGCACTGATCCCTGTGGTACTCCACTGGTCACTCTTCCTCTGTGGAGTGACAGCCATTTACCACCACCCTCTGTGTCCTGCTGCCCAGCCAGTTACCTACCCACCGACTACTGTCCTGCCCACACCCATATTCCCCAGTTTGTGCAATAATCTTCTATGTGGCACAGTGTCAAAGGCCTTGCTGAAGTCCAGATAGGCCATGTCCACTGCCCTCCCCTGATCCACCTCCCTAGTCACCCAGTCAAAAACTTCAATGAGGTTGGTCTGACATGACCTTCCCCTGGTGAAACCATGCTGCCTTGGGTCCTGTAGTCCATTGACAACCAGATGTTCCACCAATCTCTCCTTCAGTAGTGCTTCCATGATCTTTCCCACTACCGAGGTGAGGCTGACTGGTCTGTAGTTCCCGCCTCTTTGTTCCCACTTTTGTATAAGGGGACTACATCTGCTATCCTCCAGTCTTTGGGTACCTCCTGTTTCTAGTGATCGGCTAAACAGGATAGCAAGAGGTTCAGCCACCACTTCTCTTAGTTCTTTAGGACCCTGGGTGCACCCCATCTGGCCCCATTGCTTTATCAACTCTTATTACTTCCAGTTCCTTCAGGACCCTTTCTCGTGTAAAGGGACTTGTGTCCATTTCTGCAACATTCTCACCCCTTGTACTCCATTCAGACCCATTACCCTCCTCTTCCTCAGTAAAGACTGAGCAGAAATACCTGTTCAATATGTCAGCTTTACTGTTGTCATCCTCCACACAGCCCCATCCTCCCCCTTCAGTCTCACTATCCCTCCCTTTGCCTTTCTTTTTCACTTATGTACCTGTAAAAGGTTTTGTCCCTCTACCCACTGATTTTGCAATGTGTTCTTCTGTCTGAGCTTTGGCTTCCCTTACTGACCTCCCTGCCTCCCTTGCTTCTCCTGGTACTTCTCCCTATCCCTTCTGCCTGTGTCTTTTGTATTGCCTGAATGCAATCTTTTGGCTTTCACTTTCTTTGCTACCTCTTTGGAAAACCATAATGGTCTCCTCTTCCTTTTCCTCTTGCTAACCTGCTTAATACATAGTTCTGTTGCTCTTGTAATCCCCATTTTAAATACTTCCCACTGTTCCTCAACCCCTGATTCCTGCCCCATTCCCTTAATGCCTCTTTCAAGTATCTCCCATTTTCCCAAAGTTTGTCCCCTAAAATCCAGGATACGTGTTTTGTGTGGTTTGGTGCTGCTCTTTCTGTGATTTCAAACCACAGTGACTGGTGGTCACTGTTCCCAAGTGCTCCCCACTCTTACCCCCATCACACTGTCCCTGTGTGTGAGCACAAGGTCCAGTATTGCCTTCTGCCAAGTTGGTTCCATGACCAGTTGCTTGAGGAAGGCACCCTGAAGGAGTCCAGGATAAATCTGCTCCTAGTTGATGCTGCTGCTGGAATGCTCCAGTCCACGCCTGAATATTGAAGTCTCCAACCAGTACTACCTCACCCTTGTCTGCCATCCTCTGGACCATGAGGTCTTTAACGTCCACCTGAACAACCACCATAACAGGCAGATGGGACGTCGGTTTAATGGCTCATCCAAAAGACAGCACTTCAGGAATGCAGCATCCCCCCTCATGATGCACTACAGTGTCAGTAATGGGATTTACCCCGAGTCCCTGGTGTGGGGCTAGAACCCTCAACCTTTCGATCTTCTGGCCTCAGAGGCGAGTGTGCAACTTGCTGAGCCACTGACAGATGTTCAGTCTGATAGCCTCCTCAATGTTTACAGTGCCCCTGGTGTGTCTGTACGTGAGAACTGCTCAGTGCTTGAAGGTCACAAGCATCACTCCATCAGAATCACCCCATTCAGGTGACCAAACCCCTACTTAGGTCCCTGGCATGGTGGTCAGTGGAGGAAGATCTCCCTGAGCTTCCCATTCACCCCACCAGAACTAAAAGTCGTTCTTACCACAGATGCCTCCTTGCTGGAGTGGGGAGCCCAATGTCAGGGCCTGGTGTCTGATACCTATTGGAGACTCATCTCCACATAAACGTGTTGGAGATGCAAGTAGTTTTGTACAATCTGAAAGCCCTAGTGGACTTAGTCAGCCACAGGGCAGTTTCTAACAAACAGACAGTCTGTCATGTATTATATTAACAAACAGGAGAAGCACACACTTACCCTCTCTAAGGGGAAGTGAGAGTGGGAATGGTGCCTAGAGTAGGAGATCCTGCTTCAAGCAGTTTATTTGCCTGGAGCCAGAACACTTTGATAGACAAACTCAAGTTGAACAGAGGCTAATCCTCACAGTGGTCACCAGCTCCAAACATTGTGAGATCACTGTTCAACTAAAAGTGTACCCCAGATTTGGAGCTTTTGTGCCTCCACTCAATGCCAAACTGCCTCAGTTCTGCTCCAGAAATCCAGGACATGGTACTTTCTGTCAGGATGTATTCAGACTGCCATGGCAAAATCTGTTTCTGTATTCATTCCCTCGAGTCCCTCTCATTCAGAAAGTGCTGCTCAAATTGGAGGCATAATGGGGCAGGATGATTCTAGTGGTCCCTTGCTGATTTTTGACAGCTATGGTTTCCTCTGTTGAACAGACTTTCAGTCAGCAAACTGAGAACTCTACCATTCAGAATGAACTTGTTAATACAGGGTCAGCTGGTCCAACGCAGCCTGCACTCCTTCACCTTCAGGCCTGACTCCTTGAGTGATAGAAGTGAACAGGTACAAGGTATCCCAGAGAGTCTCTGAAATACTTTTGGCTGTGCGTAAGCCTTCTACCAGGAAGACATACACAGCCAAATGGAAAAGATTTTCCATCTGGTGCTCCAAAACCCACATGTACCCCTTCAGGTGTCATCTGACAAGGTTCTGGAGTATTTACTGGACCTTTCTGATGCTGACCTGCAATATTCCACAGCGAAAGTCTACCTGTGTGCTAGTTCAGTGTACCACGAGCCTGTAGGTGCCCTCTACCTGGCACAACTGCCATTTTTAAAGAGGTTCTTGAAAGGTATTTTACACGCAAGGCTTCCCATCAGGAAACTAGTGGATCCCTGGGATATCAGCTTTGTGTTAGACATGCTCACTTGCAAGCCTTTTGAGCCTGTTGCAACATGCAATTTAAAGTTCTTAAGCCTTAACCCTTGCCTTAGTTGTTTCAGGCCCTGGGCCCAGCACCTGGCCTCATGCAGTGCTCTGCTGTGCTATTTGGATGCTATATATGTAGTCCCCCTGTGTAGATTGTCCAGATTCTCGAAACATCCATCACCAGAAGGGCTTGTGACAGATGTGTTATTCCATGAGACAAAGGTGCAGGATGAGTTTGACAAGCCACTGGACAAGGAGTCCAAGAAACAGGATCACCTTGACTGTAAGGTGTATACCGCTGTATCCCTGGGTGTCCACAAGGTTAGCTAGTGGGTGTTGATGGCTCTTTATAATGAAATTAGTTCTTTGAGAGGCTCTCTGACCTGACCAACCTTCTCCCTGAAAAGAGCCAGCAAGATCTGCATGAGATCCAGGATGTTGGGCTTGCAGTGACCAAGCATCAATTGAAGGTTTCCCTAGACTTGGCTGGACGGTCAGCCCAAGTGCAGTGGCCATGGCAGTGGCTATATGCCTGGCTGTAGATTTCATTCTTCACCTGGGAAGTCCTATAACACATGGCAGACCTTCCCTTTTCAGGGACCGTATTTTTTTTTGGCGGTCTAAGACCATCTCACGTGTCATCATGAAGTCCAGTGTCACCCTGGACTCAGTGACATTGGTCACTAATCTGAAGCAGCAGACCAAACCCTGGCCACAGGGCTCCATTTACTGTGGTCTCTGTTAGGGCTGTCAAGATCAGCAGGAGCAGCCACAGCAGCAATTCCAGCAGCTTCACCCATGCCAAGCCCTTCACTAAATGTAGAAGCCAAGGCCAGCACAAGGTGGAGGAGGTGATCCCTTCGGGGCCATCCTCAAGGTCAAGAAGTGGCAGGATGAGGGGCCTCATCTCCTCCTGTACCAATCTCTGCTACAGCGGCTGGTCGGGACCAACTCTTGCAATTCTTGCCACAGTGGTCTGTTACCACTTTGGACAAGTGGGTTCTGGACAGTGAGATCAGGGTTGTTCCTGGAATTTGAGACCTTATCCCCTTGTCAGTCTAGAGCACTGTTTAAGGAAATACTTTCACTGGAGCTTCTTCCCATATTATGGAGAAAGGGTTCATCAGCTCCTCGAGCAGCATGCGATAGAGCCTGTCCCAAAAAACTGAGCTGCGCAGGGATTTGTATTATGGAACTTTCTAGTACCTAGTTGGATGGGGCTGGCATGCTGTCCTCAGCCTGTGAATCTTGAACAGGTTCATCCGCATTCAGAAGTTTTGCATTGTAAAAATGAACTAGATTATTCTATCCCTGGAGTCAGGAGCTTAATTTTGCTACCAAGACCTCCAGGATGCATACTTCTACAAACCCATCCATCCATCACGTAGACCGTTCCTCCACTTTCAGAGGGACAGAACCCTGTATCAGTTCTGTGCATACCTTTTGGCCTGTCATTGGCCATCAGGTCTCTCTGAGTGCTTGTCTGTCATAGAAGTCCTCCTCGGGCACAAAGACATCAAGGTCTTCGCATACATAGATGACTGGCTCATCACGGTGAGCTCAGTACAGGATGTAGACCAAGGGACCAGACAGTCGAGACATTCTGGGACCTTGACCTGTTGACTAATATGACCAAATCTGACTCTTCCTAAAGCAGGTGATCATGTTCACTGAAGCAAAGGTGGACTTCTTCCAAGTCAGAATTTATCTGCTTCAGGACAGAGTGGTGGACATGTCCTCATTTGCCCAATCATTTTGGGTTGGCATTAACTTGCAGCGTAGGATTTCTTCTTAATCTTCCATGAATGCATCTTCACCATTTATTCACACTAGTGGATCTTAGACCAGAGGCATTAGGACCCCGTGAGAGTCAAAACCTTTGAAGAGAACCAGCGTTGAGGCAAGTGGTGCCCATGCATGGCGCCACGAGAGTGGCTCGTGGCACCAGGCTTACCTTGGCGCCGGCCCCCAACCACCTCGGTTCCTTTTTTCTCATCAAGTGCACTTCAGTGACGATGTCGCTCGCCCTTCAGGAATCAGAACTTCACGTCTATATGACAGCCACTTCAGTTAGTTTCAATTTTAGTTGTTTAAAGTTAGAATTTCTTTTTTTGTATCAATTTAGTTATTTTATGAAAAATTTTCTGTCAGGTTTCTCTCAGCCCTGCGCGCTCATCACGCGTCTCTACAGGATCATGGAGTGAGCCTTCCCAGTGTTTAGCCTGGCGCCATGTTTGGTGTGGTGCCATGTTGACTAGCGCCGTGGTTGACCCAGTGCTGTTTTGGGCCCAGTGCTGTGTTTGCCCTGGCTCTGTGGTTGGCAGGCTGCTCCAGCAGCAGTGTCTGTGTCCGGTCCACTTTCCTGCGAGAGAAGGCTTCTGACCACGGGGTCCTGTGCTTGAGGGAAGGGCAGTCCTCCATAGCACAAAGAAGCAGGCCAGTTCCCGATTCTGGTTGGGTTCTTGGCATCGTTCAGCCTCGAGTTCTTTCTCTTGCCCTTCAGGGGGAGAAAGAAATGGTACCACTTGAGATCGCCCCTACAGGAAGCCTCCGAGACCTCTGTTCATGGGGGCCATGGCCCTTCAAGGCGGCTCCACGTTGCCGTGAGGCTTAGTGCCGGGACACTAAACCTTGAAACTGGAGTCCCTTCTATCCTTAGCGGGTGTCATTGCTGGTGGTTCCGGTCCCTGACCTCATAGGTTGGTGGCACTGAACCCATGGGTGAGGCCCCCAAGCCAGGTAGAACGCTGGCTCCAGAAACAGCCCCTGCCCTTGCCGGGTGACCATGCTAGACTCCTGCCCTGCTGGCTACACCCCTATCTTGTGTCACTTGGTAGGGACCGGCTGGTACTGCTCTGGTCACCTTTGGTGCAGCTGGGGTTGTTGGTGCCTGGGGCAGGCACTGGTGCTGAGTTCAGCCCTCTGGCCTGTCATAGTGCCTTCCTAGCCCTGGTTCTATTGCTGGTTCAGCCCTTCGGTGTTTCTCTAGTGCCAGAGTCTGTCTCTCTCTCTCTCTCTCCTGCCTTGGTGCCAGTTCTTTTTCCTCGTGTGTGTTGTGAGGGGTCTGGCTGTTGAGTTGGTGTTGTGTCTGGCACGACACTGTTTTTGATCTGCTGCCATGTTTGGTCCGGTGTCCGGTCCGGTGCCCGGTCCAGCGCTGGGTCTGACTTTAGGGCCGGGTTCCATGCCAGATCTGGGACAAGTCTGCACTGTCCCTAGTGCCATCTCCGGCACCCTCTGTAGTGTTCTGTGTGACCCCCAGTTGACACCAGAGGTTCTCGGTTTAGGGGAACCTCCCTACTCCTCTCCCCCTGGGGAGATATTGAGGAAAATAAGTCCCCACCCCCATATCAGTTCTGAGGGTGACATTAATGACTTCTTTGCCTGGACTCTTCAGACCCAGGTACTTCTGCTGTGCCTCGGGGCATGCTCTTGTGCTTGCTAGCTCCAAGGGTAATTTTTTCTGTCTATCCCTTGCAGCTCGCCTTGCCCTTGGCACAGGATTGAATTTAAATTTTAAAAAAAGCAGGGGATTCTGCTGGCTGCCATATATACAAGATTTATCCAGGCAGTCATCAGTTCTTTTATTTCTTCAGGATTGGTTAGCTCCCTGGATATACAAGCTTCTAGGTGCTTTCCCCTGCGATTTCACAGCACACCCAAGATATTAGGACTCCCAAGTTCCCTTACCCGGACAGTTGGCTGATAGCCACTTCATCTAGCCACCAAGCTTTAGCCACAGCCTCTCACTTCCTTCCCTTCTTGGGGTTCTGTTGAGTCTAGAAGTCTTGGCTCTGACCCTCGCAGTAGTTGCTGTTCCTGGGAACTCTCCCAGATGCAGTCAGGGCCTAGCCTTCCCCTGAGAGCAATACGTAGATGATCCTGCTTACAGGATGCTATTTTTTGGACAGCAACTCTGTATATGCACACTCCATGCAACCCATGCTGGGCCTTATGACAGCTGATCAAGCCCCTGGTTTGATCACTCACTTGCCAGTCCGTGGAGAACAATCTCCTGCTCAGTTTTCTTCTCCCATCTGGGACCCTGGGCAACTCTCTTCTCAGAGGGCCCCCCATTGGGTAGCTCATTGTCCATCTTTCAGTCATAAGGTATCTCAAACCTGTCCATCAGAGTGTCTTCTCCACTTCTGTGGGTTGCACATGCAAACTGTTTTTGTATAGCTTGTCAGCCCTGGTGGATCTCAACAGCTACAAAACAGTCCTTTTCTGGACAAACGACAGTCTGCCTTGTATTACACGAACAAACAATGAAAAGCATTCTCCTACCTTGTGTGCTGAGAAGCTATGAGAGTGTGGAGAGAGGGTCTGGAGCAGGGGATCCTTCTCCAGGC
The DNA here is from genome assembly GCA_016271365.2 of Neoceratodus forsteri. NCBI lineage: Eukaryota > Metazoa > Chordata > Ceratodontiformes > Ceratodontidae > Neoceratodus > Neoceratodus forsteri. Next base: position 197,981,247 of record CM028132.1, on the reverse strand, counting down.
CAATTATCTACCAGGCGTTTCGTACACACTGTCAAGTACGTTTGGCCAAACTGGTCCTCCTTCAAGACTGATTTTGTGAGATCACTGATCAGTGAGTGGGGCACCTCAGACGTGGGCTCTTTTGCACAAACTGCCTCGAGTCTGTTCTAGAAAATCAAAGCATGGCATTTCTGCCAGAATGCTTTCAGATTGCTGTCGAGAAATATTTTCTGTATGCGTCCCTCCGAGCCCCCTAGTGCTGGGAATATTGCTCAAACTGGACGCACAAGGGGGCAAAATCACTTGCTTGCACCCTGTGACGTCAGCAGATATGGTTTCTCTGTTAATCAGGCTTTCACTCAGCCAGCAGAGGATCCTTCCCTCAGTTGGACATGTTCTCTCAGGGTCTTCTACTCCATCCCTGCAATACTTAGGGTATTTTTTTTACACATGAGGCACCTCTTCCAGAAGCTGGTAGTTGCCTGGATATCGGCCTTGTGCTGAATGTGCTAACCACAAGCCCTCTGAGCCTTTTGTGACTTGTGAGCTAAATTCCTACTTCAGAAGCAGCTTCTTAGCGGCCTTTGTCTGGAATCCATCTCTTGATCGCAGATTCCCTTATACTGTTTACCATAGGGACAAGGTAGTGCTCCGCACTTGATAAGGTCCTTCCTAAGTGGCATAAGAGTTCTCTCTGAATCTGCCACTGTGATTCCTACCTACTTGCCAGCTTCAAGAATGACAGAGAGCACGTTCTCTCCATCTCTAAACATTCAGGGGTCCTCACTCCTCACCTGGAAAGAACTAGGATTGCAAATAATTCAAACAGTTCTTGATCTCCTTGCTTTCAGTTAAAAGAATCACCCTGCTCCACTCAGGTGCATTTCTGCCTGGGCTGTGAGCTGTCTACGCCTTTGCTATGCCTTGTCATAGGTCATGTTGAAAGGTCAGGTACATGTCAACTCCACAATTGCAGTTGTCTCGTCCCTAGCAGAGGTTTGTTCTGTGCCTGTTGGTGATGCATTGCAACGCAGTAACTGGGATCACAGTGCACATTTTTGTTACGCACTATACGCTGCATGTCACTACTAGGCAGTATGCTGCTTGGCAGGACTGTCCTGAATGGACTTCAGTCCTGAGTGAGTTCTTCACTCCTACCACCCTACCCCAGGGGTTCTATCTCAGGTTTGTATTCTGACCCATTAGTGTGAATAAATGGTGAAGATACATTCCTGGAAAGGCTGGCCAGGTGCCACTGAGGGCTGAGGCACTGGATGCCACACTTAGCGTCATGCTGGTGACCCGGATTTGGGCTGCCAGAGTCTGGCTGGGGGGTGGGAAGGGCAAGGAGCGGATTGAAGCAGCCGGCAGGCAGCTCTCCTCCTCAGGGAGGGAGGGATGTAGGGGTTTCCCTGGCACTTGGCTGCTTCCCAGTGGAGGCTAGGTGGCAGTGCCACACGAGAGGGGAACCTGACAATAGGTCGGGGAGGCAGAAGGGGCCATCACCGGAGCCGCGGTGCACATGCATGCCTCCACACACATGGGCAACTGCAATCTGGGGCCTCGGGTAGAAAGGGGAGAAAACTGCGAAAATTGGGGTCTGCAGCTGGATGAAGCCCCCAGGCCGGCTCCAGTGGTCCACCAAGGCACAAGAGGGAGGGTGCATTGAACGACCGTGGAGTCCAGTACGGTCAGCCGACACAGGACTGCTGCCTGCCGCTGTGCATAAATACCTGATTTGGGGGGGGAGAAGATACATTCCTGGAAGATAGGAAAATTACGTACTTACCCTAATTTTAGAATATTATGTTTAAGTTTGGGCACCATACAAAAAATAGGATTAGATGATTTCATGGAGGAAAACGAATTTACATTTTAAGGTGTATTAGATGAGTCCAGATGGCCATTAGGCTCCCGACTCGTGTTAGTAGCATAGAAGTTGATGGAAGATGAGAACCACAAGGCACATCCAGTTTGCCCATTATTTCTACATTATGAATGTGCAATAGGCATGTACTCTGTCAATGACCTATCTATTCATACTCATCTATATTGCTCCCTTATGCTTATCCCATGCCTGTTTGAAGCCCTGCACTGTATTCATATCCACCACTTCCTGAGGTAGGCTGTTCCATGCGATCACCACCCTTTATGTGAAAAAGAACTTCTAGGAGCATGGATATGTTGTTCATCCACACTCTTTGTCATGTCCCTTTCCACTTTAAATCTCACCGGAAGTCTTCAAGCTGGCTCCTCCAACCCACCCTGGTGGTATATACATTGACTGCGCCTCATGACACCAGGTATTCCTTTCTGCTGGAAGATTCAGGTTGCCTCCCTTGTGCTCACGCATTTTGTATGCCCTGGCTTTCAAACCTTCGGTTTTACTGAAAACTTGCATTGATCGCATTAGCGTCATAAATCTGTTGTTCTATCATGGAAGACAAGTCTTCCTCCGATTTTGTCGGTGCTTTGCAGCCAGAAGATGTCGACACCGATCCCCACAACCTGCAAGGCTTATTGCCTCGTGTCGACCATGACACCTCGAAATGTAATCTGTGTCTTGCCTTTCATCCCAGCGTCCTCAACAGTTGTCTCACACGCCTGAAGCTGGGGAGGCCAGAGAAGAGGAACCCTCCGGTGAAATCCAAGGAGGCTTGGTGGGCGGTTTCTGTGGCTGCGGGATCCGCCGAGAAGTTGGAATGCATGCAAGCGTTCGAGGAGGAGGAAGCGGCTCGTGCTGCTAATTTCTCTTGGAGCTTCTTCATTCCGCTCAACCTGGACGCCACCTTCTCTGGTTCCTTCAGAGAGTTGTGCCAGTCTCTTCCGACCAAGGGAGAGGCGCCTGAGGGCTCGCACTCCTCTCGATCCCGTAAGCGGAAGACGGATCCGGGAGCATCTTCATCTCGACAGAGACATTCTTGGGAGCGGAAAAGATCTCAGTCCCAGGAGCATGCGGTCTCGACTTTGGTTGAGATTGCTTCTTCGGCGGCTGGCTTTTCGGCTTTGCCGTCTGGTCAGTTGACCAAATTATCTATCGACAAGGTTGAAATCGTGATCGATCCTGTCGATCCAATATCGCAGACTCCAGTCGACGATTCCCTCGATCAATCCCCTAATCTGGTCTTTCCAGAATCAAAGAAGTCCCTGATCCTGGGAAATCACCGGTCCCACTGGTATCTCCTGAGCGACCGAGTCAGCCCGCCCGATCTCGATCGAGGTCTTGGACCCCCTACGTCCAACAGTCCAAGAAAGAGCCATAAGTGCTCTAAAAAGAGGCAATGCTATCGGTCGTCCCTTCGATGAGGAGAGGCTCCCAAGGAAACTCCGGGCGATGAGGACCTCACTGGCAACAGTTAATTTTTACCGGCACAAGCTCACCCGCTTCTACACCGCCATTACCTGGCTTTTGCTTCCTAGGCCAAAGTCACTCCTTCAGAGCTGATTAAATCGGTTCCTCAGTTCATGGAACCGCAAAACCACCTGTTCAGCCCAAAACGGTCTCTCCGCCAATTGCAGTGGAACCACTGCCCAAACAGTCTGTGGGAGGGGCTCCTTCCAAGGAAGATAGACCAGACAACGGGCTTTCCTGGCGATTGTCAGTCACATTCACCCCAGATCACCCTCGGCGGGTCGAAGGTGATCTGGATGGTAGGCTGTTGTATCCAGATTCCTCGGATTCGGATATCACCAGCTTGCATTCACATCCAGGTGATGATGAATCTACCATTGGCCTGGAGACGGAGAAGGTCCCTCGTCTTTTAGGGATCCTTTGCCTCATCTCTGAATCTACAGGGATGCCCCTGGAGTCAATCCAGGAAAAGGCAGAGTACCCTCTTACAAACATCCTTAAGAGAGGGGATACCACGACAGAGGCCTTTCCTGTGGCCGATGTTATTGTCGGCCTGGCCCTCGAACTTTGGCAGCATCCTGCCTCTTGTCCAGCTTGGTCTGCCTGCATGGCCCGCAAGTGCACAGTGCCCATAGGGTCCCTAGCAGGGTTCACGGAGCACCCTTCGGCCGAGAGCCTGGTGACCGCCTCTGTGTTCAGGCGTACTGGCAGTTCTGCCAACACTGACTGACCTCCTGATAAAGAGTCCAAACTTCTGGACCATTCAACCAGGAAGGTCTATGCGGCTTCCTTCTTGGGCCTTCATCAGGCAAGTTCAGTCATCATCATGACACACTTCTTCCACACCCTTCTATGGTCGCTAGTTAAAGTCCTCCCACATCTCCCCGCTGACATGCAGACCACGGTCAAGCAGGTCCAGGATCAAAGCTGAGCTGTTGCCAAACAGCAGCTTCGAACACCCTGGACATTGGGATTCTTGTGCCCGTTTCGATGGCTGCCTCAGTTGCCTCTCGTCGCGGGGCTTGGCTGAGGCTGTCCTCCTTTCTGGCAGATGCAAGCACAAACTAGTTGTATGCCCTTCCCTCGGAACCAACTTGTTCAGCCTAGGAGTGGCCGGCCAGCTTCAGCGCATTAAGCAGTCCAATGCCATCTTGGATGCTACTTCTGCCAAGCGTTCTTCGGGCAAGAACCAGCAGAAGAAAAAGAAGAAGCCTTTTCGGCATTCTTCCCCTGCGGCTCAGCAGTCCTCCTTTCAAGGTGGACAGCAGCACCAGCATCAGCAGCAGGCCCAAGCCCGGACCCCAACAGGCCCATAAAAGAGGCCGAGGTTCAGGTCCTGGGGCCTCCTCCACCAAGCCTGCTCAGTGACGGGGCCGGGGCTGTCAACCCCTCTCCCGTCACCTCAGCTCTGGGTCCTCCTGTGGGGGGCCGGCTCCACCACTTCCTTTCTGCCTGGTCCGTTGTCAATTCGGACAGGTGGGTTCTCGAAGTGATCGGTCAGGGACTGCCTCTGGAATTCGAGCAGTACCCTCCAAGCCGAGCCCGCGCCCCTCGGGAGGAAAGAGTATCCGCTCAGACCCAGTTGGCTCTCAGAGATGACATCGCTCAGCTCCTCCTCAAGGAGGCAGTAGCTCTAGTGGCTGATCCTCCAGCAGACCCAGGCTTTGTCTCCAGTACTCCTGGTGCCCAAGTGGATGGGGACTGGTGCCCCATTCTAGATCTGCAACGACCTGAATCAATACCTCAGGTCACACACATTTCGGATTGTCACTCTGTCCCAAATCATACCATCCTTGGAGCAAAACCTGTGGTTCTGTTCACTGGATCTGCAGGACGCATTCTTTCACATCCCAATCCATCCATCCCATCAGCGGTTCCTCCGCTTCAGGGTTGAAGGGACCCTGTACGAGTTCCGAGCCATGCCACTCAGCCAGTCATCACCCCAATGGATCTTTATCAAATGCATTGCAGTGGTGGTGGCTCATCACAGGCATCGGGGGGGGGGTCAGGATTTATCCTTACCTCGACGATTGGCTCCTAGCAGGTTCCACCCAACAGGAGGTGGAGAGGTCTACGGACCTGGCCCTCCAGATCTGCTCCCAACTCGGCCTCCTCATCAACGAGGCCAAGTCGGAACTCATGCCTTCTCAGGTGATGGGCTTCATCGGGCAGAGCTTGATTCTTGTCAAGCCAGAGCTCGCCTCGGTGGACAGGGCAAAGGTTCTTTCCTCCTTTGCCCAATCATTTCTAGTTGAGCACTTGCACCCTGCCTGGGACTTCAAGTCCTTCTGGGTTACATGGCGGCGTGCACCTCAGTGGTCCATTGGGCGGCTGCACATGTGCTCCCCTCCAGTGGAGCTAGCCGCCCAGTGGACTCAGCACCACAGTCATTTGACCAGCTGATCACTGTAACTCAGAAGGCGTGGACACTCTCAATGGTGGACCGCCCCAGACCAGTTGCAGGAAGAGATCACGTTGTCCTCCCCTAGCCAATGGTCGTCCTCATGACCAGTGCCTCTCTGATGGGTTGGGGAGCCCACATGAGGGGCAAAAGGGCCCACGGGCTCTGGACCCTCGAGGAGTCCCGATGCCACATCAACCTGTTGGAGCTCAGAGCAGTCAAACTGGCACTGTCAGCTTTCACTCCTCAGCTCCGGGGTCAAGTAGTTCAAGTTCGAACGGACAATACCACGACCATGTACTACCTCAACAAATGGCAGCACACAATCCTGTCTGCTGTGCAGGGAGGTGCTCTGCATCTGTACCCTCGTGAGCCGATTAGAGGCAGATCTCGTAGCCATCCATGTGGTAGGAGCCTCAAACCATCTGGCGGATGCTGTCAGCCTCTTAGGCCAGACATCCCGTGAGTGGTCTCTCCATCCAGAGGTAGCTTACAGTCTGTTCTCCCACTGGGGCAAACCGATGGTGGACCTGTTTCCCTTCAGGGAAAACACCAAGCTGAGGCTTTTTCATGCCTGCCCCCCTCTGCAGGGTTCACTGCAGGGGGATGCGTTCTTGAGGCCGTGGACCCCAGGCCTCCTCTTTGCCCTCCCTCCATTTCCTTGATCCACAAGGTGCTTTTCAAGGTGAAGGTGATCCTGGTAGCCCCAGACTGGCCGTGCCAGTTCTGGTATCCAGATCTCCTCAGCCTCAGGCACCTGGAGTGACTTCCAGCACGCCTGGACCTGATAATACTCAACCAGGGGAAGATATTCCATCCGGACCTTCAATCCCTGCACCTCACAGCCTGGTACCTAAGTGGCTAGAGTTCCAGGCTTTGGGTCTTTCTGAAGATATCTGCACCGTGGTGGAGGCATCCAGAAAGAAATCGACCAGAAAATGTTATGCCTTCAAATGGAAAAGGTTTTCCATTTGGTGTCAGGGCAAGGGCCTGGACCCTCTGTCCTGTCCAGTGGCTAACATTCTCGACTACCTTTGGTCTCTCTCCAAAGGGGGTCTGCGGTCATCTAACCCTTAGGGTGCAAATGGCAGCCATCTCTGCTATGGCAGCCATCTCTACTTACCGGGCACAGGCCGGTCAGATGACGGTGGCGCAGGAGACAGTGGTCGGGTGCTTTTTCAAAGTCCTGGATCACATATCTCCTCCAGTGCATGAACCTCCACCTCTGTGGGATCTACTGCTAGTATTGGCAAAGCTCATGGGCAAGCCATTCAAACCAGTGCACAAGTGTGCCTTGTCACACTTGTCGTGGAAGACGGCCTTCTTGGTGGCTATCACGTCTGCCAGAAAGACAGGGGTGCTCCAGGCATTTTCTGTGGACTCCCCTTATCTGGTCTTCCACAGGGACAAGGTTGTCCTACGCTCCCACCCGAAATTCCTTCCGAAGGTGGTGTCAGAGTTTCACCTTAACCAGGTGTTAACTCTGCCAGTATACTACCCTAGCGACACCTCGGAGGCTGAGTACAGGCTCCATACTCTGGACTTGAGATGTGCTCTCTCCTACTGTAAGGAGAGGATGGCGGAAATTCCGGGAGAGGTTCGCCAGCTGTTTGTCACCTACGCTGAAGCCGCTTCTGTCAGACCTGCAGCAAAACAGACCATTGCAAGGTGGATTGCATCATGCATAGGTCTGTGCTACGAGTTGGTTGGCAAGGAGCCTCCCAGAGGGATAAGACCTAATTCTACCCACTATACCGCTGCATCGGTGGCTGCTTCCAGGGACATCCCTATCCAGGAAATCTGTTGGGCTGCTACCTGGAAGTCAGCAAACCTTTATTACCCATTACCACATCGACCTTGAGTCATGCCAGGATGCTGGTTTTGGGGCTTCAGTTCTCCAATCTCTGTTCCCTAAGTAGGGGGTGTGCGCCTTGCCTCCCTCTTCCCGGAGAACTGCTAGGAGTCTGCCAAAGAGTGTGGATGAACAACATATACCACTCCTAGAATTACTGTTACAGGTGAGTAACCTGTTTTTCCTCACATTACCCATTAATCGGCCTCCCTCTAATCTCATGCTGTGTCCTCTTGTCCTGCTATTTTTCTTATATTAAAACATGTTAGACTCTTTCACCTTGTTAATGCCCTTAGGATGTTTGACTGTTTCGATCATATCACCTCTCTCCCTCTGCTTTAGGGTATACATATTGAGCTCTGTTATCTGTCCTCATATGTTTTCTGATGCAGTCCCTGCACCATTTTGGTTGCCCTTCTCTGGACTGTGCCTCCATTTTGTTAATGTCCTTGTGCAGGTGTGCCCTCCAGTACTGCACGCAGTACTCCAGATGGGGCCTAACCAGTGTCTTGTAAAGAGGGATTGTTAATGCCCTTAAGATATTTGAATGTTTCGATCATATCACCTCTCTCTGTTCTTTGCTTTAGCGTGTACATATTAAGCTCCGTTATCTGTCCTCATATGTTTTCTGATGCAGTCCCTGCACCATTTTGGTTGGCCTTCTCTGGACTTTGCCTCCATTTTGTTAATGTCCTTGTGCAGGTGCACCCTCCAGTACTGCACGCAGTACTCCAGAGGGGGCCTAAGCCAGTGTCTTGTAAAAAGGGATTGTTAATGCCCTTAAGATATTTGAATGTTTCGATCATATCACCTCTCTCCCTCCTTTGCTTTAGCATGTACATATTGAGCTCCCCTAATCTGTCCTCATATGTTTTCTGATGCAGTCCCTGCACCATTTTAGTTGCCCTTCACTGGACTGCCTCCATTTTGTTAATGTCCTTGTGCAGGTGCGGCCTCCAGTACTGCATGTAGTACTCCAGATGGGGCCTAACCAGTGTCTTGTAAAGAGAGATTATTACCTCCCTCTTACAACTTGCGATACCCCTACTAATACACCCCAACATCCATCTAGCCGTACCTACTGCTTTAGTGATCTGCTTGGATGATTTCAGGTCATCTGTGATGATGATGCCCAAATCTCTTTCATCCCTTGTGATTGCCAGCAACTCCCCTCCCAACCTATAGGTGGTTTCAGGGTTTCTCTTCCCTATATGCATGATCTTGCACTTCTTTGTGTTAAACCCCATTTGCCACTCTTCTGACCATTTTGCCAGTTCTCATTCTGCCCACCCCATCTGGATCATCTACTCTGTTGCAGATTTTGGTGTCATCTGCAGACAGACAAACCTTACCCTCCAGTCCATCTGCTATGTCACTGATGAAGATATTGAAGAGGTCTGGTCCCCAGGACTGATCCCTGAGGTATCCCACTTGTGACTTGCATCTCTTCTGACTGTATACCATTTACCACCACTCTCTGTTTTCTGTCCACCAGCCAGTTTTCCAACTTCTGAACCACCCCGAGCCTACCCAGCTCATTAATCAATCTTCTGTGTGGAACAGTATCAAAAGCTTTGCCGAAGTCAAGGTAGGTGACATCAACTGCTCCCCCTTGGTCCACCACTCTGGTTACCCAGTCATAGAAATCTAAAGTTTAGTTTGACAGGACCTTCCTGTTGTAAACCCATGCTGTCTTGGATCCTGTGTCTCTATGGATTCCAGGTGTTGCACTCTCCTTTCCTTAGGAGTGCCTCATAATCTTGCCCACTACTGATGTAAGACTGACTGGTCTGTAGTTCCTGCCTCTTCCCTGCTACCACTCTCGTGGAGTGGGATCACATGCGCCCATCTTCAGTCTTCTGGGACCTCTCCTGTGCTCAGAGACTCACTAAACAGTTCTGATAATGGCTCTGTTAGTTCCACCCTCAGCTCCTTTAGTACCCTGGGATGTATGCCATCAGGTCCCATTGCCTTGTCCACCCTGAGCTTCGAGGCTCTTGTAGGACCCTTTCTTTGTGAAGGGACTGAGTGCGCACCTCACTCCCCGTGTCCATGGTGCTGAGCTGTAGACCCTGCCCTACCTTCTCCTCAATAAATACTGAGCAGACATATCTATTTAGGATAGATGCTTTTCCTTGGTCCTCCTCCACACACTCCCCCTTATCCCCTTTGATCTTAGCAATACCCCCTCTGGACTTTCTCCTTTCACTAATGTATCTATAGAAAGTTTTGTCCCCTTCTTTTACTGTTCGTGCTAGTGTTTCCTCAGTTTGGGCCTTTGCCCACCTTACTGACTTCCCTGCTTCCCTTAGAGAAGTTTGGTATGCCTCCCTATCTTCATCCCGCTGTGTTCCCTTATATTTTCTGAAGGCCAGCCTTTTGGCTCTGACCTGTTCTGCTACTGTTTTTGAGAACCAAGTAGTTTACTCCTTTTCTCTTCCTTTTCTCTCTAACACAATGGGATGTTGCTTCAAGTACTGCATCCTAATGCTTGCCTACTTGCCTGTACCTTCTTACCTGTATTTCTTCTTGCCAGGGCTAGCTGAACTCTGTTTGCCATCTTATCAAAGTCAGCCCTCTGAAGTCCCATATTTTTGCTTTGGAATGGGATGTTTAGTTCTATTGGCCAAATTGAACCATACCATATGATGGTCACTGGCCCCAGGTGACCTTCTACCTAGAGATCTGTGATCCTTTCCTGTTAGTAAGTACTAGATCTAGGATAGTCCTGTCTCTTGTGTGTCCTACCAGTTGTTTGAGGCCCTCCACCTGCAGGGAATCCACTATGTGTCTAGTTCTGGCAGATGTTCCTGCTGGTACAGTATTGACCAATCTGTATCTGCATGTTGAAGTCTCCATTATCAGAACCTCCCTTTAGCTGTCATGTTTATATATCTTCTAACAGTAATGTATCCATGTCCTCCCCTGGTCTGGAGGCCTCTAGACAACTCCATTTCGTATGGCTTTCCCATTTCCTGTTTCCAGGGTGTCCCACAGTTCTTCTGGCTCCTTATGTGTATTCTGAATTTCTGTAGTGGTGATATTTTCATAGACATAAGAGCCCTCCCCTTTGCACCTCTGTCTCTTCTGAACAGTACATAGCCAGGTACTGAAGTCTCCCAAGTGTGGTTACTGGTGAACCATGTCTTGCTAATGGCTACTATGTCCAGTTTAGCCTCTGTCATTGTTGTCTGCAGGTCTGGGATCTTGTTCCCCAGACTGCAGACATTTGTTTACATGATTTTCTATTGGCCAGATTTTGGTGTATTAGTTGTCGGGCAAGGTCCGGCATTTCGCCTGCGCGTCGTATGGGGAGCCTGACCGCTTTCCTTACCTGGTGATGCAAATGAACTACAAACATGCTCAACTCCTGTTTGATCACTAGCTGAGGGGGAAGGGTGTTCTTCACGTTCGATGTATCGCGTGCTGCACCCCTCTCCCCATTTGCTAGTTTAAATATTCTGCAAAGACGTCAAACTTCTGCCCCAGTGCACTGATTCCCTCCTTAGTCAGATGCAGTCCATTGAATTTAAAGAACTTTCACTCCAAAAACTGTTGCCAGTTCCCTACAAATATGTGTCCTTTTTCCTAGCACCAGCCCTTGAGCTACATGTCTAGCTCCCTATCTCCCTTCTCTGACCTTCCGTCCATCTTCCCCTCTCCCAGACCAGCAGGATCTCAGAGAGGAGATGCTGGACAAATGGATGACCGTTTGTCTCCCAGCCTGGTCAGATGTTCCTTGTCTCTACAGCTGACTGGCTTGCAGATCGTTAGTCCCTGTGTGTACCAGGACATCAGTGTTTTCTCCTGCTTCCTGCACGATTATAGCAATGCGGTCAGTGTCTCTCCTGCTGAAGTACCTGGGAGACATCTGACCATTACCCTGGCTGGAGGTAGGTATCAACTCCCAATTATGGAGTCTCCTATGATCAAAGTGTTTTGGATATCCTTTTTGCTTTTTGTTTTGGTCCCTGTTTTGGGCGACTTTTGTTGTGCTAGTTCCTGTGCTGCAGTGTCCTGCTCTGCAGTGTCCTCTGCCCCTTTGTTTGATTTCAGAGATAGAGGCAGATACCTGTTTGTAGTTTTTATATGGTTTGTGGAGGTGATACATTGGAGAGCTTTGAGTGATGGGGCACCAGATTTGCCCCTCCTAAAAACCTGCCAACCTCCCGAACCAAGTACCATCTGCAGTCGAGGTGCTCCATTTGGATGTTGGGGAAATGTTGGATGGTTCTTATAATATATTTCCTCCTGAATATGCGATTTGAGGCACGCAGTGTCTGCCCATGCTGCCTGGAACGGAGCCCTTTGATTGCCAATGGTCCAGCATGTAGGACAGCGTCCTAAATCCTGTATAACTGCCCTTTTGAAAAGTATACCGTAGTACCTGCAGTTAATAATATCCATTCCAGATAAGTTGCTGGGTTTATAACCTGATCTGAGTAATTAGAAGGAGGAAAATGAAAGCAAAAGTTAGATTTTTTTTGTTTTGTTTGTTTGTTTTTTTATAACTTGTTATAATAAGTTAAATTACTTGTGCTCCTGTAAGTGAAGTCACTGTGTGGATACCCCTTTGATCCTCCCCTTCCTGCTTTGCTACAGGAAATGGCACGACTTGCTACCCTATAAAAGGAGTGTAGCATGGAGTGGTTGGGGTGTATTGTTTCTGTGATAATTCCTGATCTTCTAGGAATATCTTCACCATTTATTCACACGCCCACTCTGCCATCCCCAAGCTCACTCCAGTATCTTATTGGTCTTCTCCTTGTTCAAAGGCTTGAACTATGAAGACACTATATTGCTCACATACTGACCACTCTTGCACAGGTCATTAGGGCTCCTTATGCCCTTAGCATGATGTATAACCAATAGTTTGGTTATACTGCACCTCCTGGTAAAAAGGAACTGAGGTGTTTGGGAGCTGGCACCAGGTAAGCCTGGTGCCACGAGCCATTCTAGTGGTACATTGTATGTGTATCATTTGCCTGGATGCCGGCCCTCCTCAAAAGTTTTGATTCCCACTGGGTCCTAGTGCCTCCTTCTAAGACCCATTAATGTGAATAAATGATGACTATATTCCTAGAAGATCAGGAATTAAGTTAAGTACGTAATTTTCATTGTTGTGCTTCATGGGATTCTACCATGGCTGTGGAAAGATGGGCATACTGGCACATGAGATCTGTCCAGTGTGAGCTTGGGCCCTAGCTGTGCCAATCGTATGCAGCTATGAATCAACCAGTCCAGATCATCCAGTTGATGCTGAATGCCATCTGTTGTTGGCTGTCCCATAGTGAACATGACAGAGGGCATCCTGTTCGGCTGAGCAGAGCCCTTTGTCCCACTGACAACAGATTTATAGTGTATGGTGGAACGTCGTTCTCCACCGAAATCAATCGTTTTCGAAACCTTGCAGTCAAACACTAGTGACGTTTGCAGTACAACAGAATGATGTTTTCTGCTGTACTGCGAACGTCACACTGTGTCCTCGCGCAGCATATGACAATTAGGGCTCACTCCATAGACAGGACACATGGCGAAAGCAGCAATATCAGGGGCAGTATTAATGGTTAGTGTGAAAACGTTCACAATGTAAATTCTTTTTTCCTTCTGGTAACTGTTTTTTTCCCCAAAAAACGGCGTTCCACCATACACTATAAAGAAAAGTGCATGGGGAACAGTTGACAACAGGGCATCTTTCACCTCGTTGGCACTATGACAACGGATTACCTCTCGAGCTGAGCTCTCGAGGTAATCTGTCGTCATAGTGCCAACTCGGTGAAAGAATAGCCCTGTTGTCAACCGCTCTCATGCACTATCCTATATTAGTGGGCTGGGTGCACATATACTGTATTGCATAGCATACAGGTTCTGGTTGCCAAGTAGGACTGCTGCACATTAACCTGCTGGAACTGTCAAGCAGATGGCAGATGCTCTCAGTCGTGGAGAAAGGAGTTCTTTTACTGACTGCTACACGCAGATGGTGTCGCAGTTGATCTCAGCATGGTGGAAACTGTAAATGGATCTTTCACTTCCTGGGAAGACAGGACGCTGAGACTGTTCTGTACCCATCCTCCTCAGCAGGGCATTCTGCATATGAATGTATTTTCTCAGTTCTGGACTCATGACCCCCTTTATGTCCTTCCCTCCATTTCATCTGATCCACAAGGTGGTTCTCCAGGTTCCAAGTGTCAGGGTATCCTTGGTTCTCATTGTGCCAGACTGGCCGCTCCAGTCTTGGTAACAGGATCTCCTCAGTCTCACTAGCATACCATTGTGGCTGCATCCACACCTGTCAAGCCTGCTGATGCAGTTTGAGAGCATGATCAGGCATCTGGATCTGCACTCCCTGCACCCAAACATTTGGTTTCTAAGTGGCTAGAGATCTTCCTAGACATAAAGTCTCCACCACTCATTCACAGTGATGAGACTATGCCAAAGGCGCTAGGACTAAGCGGGAGCCAAAAATCTTGAGGAAGTGGCACCACAAGCCTGGCTCGTGCTGTATAGGCTACCTCAGCGTCGACCCTCCAACCACCTCAGTTCCTTTTTTCCTGCCGTGAGTGTGCTTCAGTGATGACGACACTCACCTGCTGGGAGTCAAATCTTCACGCTTATACGACAGCAGCTAAGTCGCTCAGTTTTGATTTAGTTTTAGTATATTCTTAGCTTATTATTTTAAAAAGTTTTTGTTTTCACAAGAAAGAATAGAAATCTTCAGCCCGCCTTCAAGCGGGACCGGTGTCAGTAGGGAGACTTTGCATGAAAACTGTATTTCCAGCAGGGCTTGGTCTGGTCCCCGCCTCTACGTGGGGGGTCTGACTATGAGCAGTCCAGTGCTTGGGGGGCAGTTCTCCCGAAAGCACAAAAAGAAGCGGGCCTGCTCCCTATCTTCATGAGGAAACCTGGCACTGCTTCAGCCTCGAGTTCTTCTTTGTCCCACCAGTCGAAGAAGAAACAGTACTGCTCGAGGTCACCCTCTGGTAGGTCTGCACATGGATCGTCAGTTGCAGGGGACAGGAGACTGACTCGACACTGTCGGGGTTGCCTGCAGCCTCTGTCCCTGGCAACCAACATCTTTGACTCCAGAGCCTCTTCCTGACCCCTGTGGGGGTCCTCTGGTGAGCAGTTTCATCATTGGGCCGCTCTTATGGAGCAGTGGGTTCGGCGGTTGTCCTGACTTCCCGATCCGGCAGGATCAGTCCCGGGGGCTTCGAGCCAACGGGTGGGGTGGTTAGGACAGGCTTGTCATGCAACACCTTCTTTGGTGTCATCAAAGCCGTGTTCTGGTGCTTTTCCACATCACATGGCAGTGGCGCGGGGGCTAGTACAAGTTCCTCCTCCTCCTTCTCAGGTTTTCACATCTTCATTCTTGGGTGTCCCAGAGTTTGGGTTGGGAGCCCGAGCACCCATGCGATGCCACCTTCAACTCCGGTCTTGGTGATGCATGATCGGTGCCACATGTAACGCTGTCTGTGGTAGCACGTTCTCAATGCTGTTTACGGTGCCAGTGCGCCTCAGATGCGTGTTCGCATGCACCCAAGCCATCAGAAGTATCTCTGATTTGTGGCTCTGGGTCAGCACTACCAATTCAGAGTCTTTCCCTTTGGGCTGTGCTCGATGCCTTGAGTCTTTACAAAGTGCTTTGCAGTTCTCGCAGTGCATCTCAGAAAACTCGGAATTCAAGTGTTCCCGTGTCTGGATGACTGGCTTCTAGTAAGCTCATCCATACAAGGGATGCAGGAAGCTGCGGCCATGACTTCCAAATTTCTCACTTCCATGGAAGTTCTGTTGAATCTGGAAAAGTCCCACCCTCTGTGTTTCGTCAACCTCTCCCAAGGCTGAACTGATCGTACCCTCTCAGGAAGTCTGTAAGGTTTCTGTCTAATTGAAGGGGAAGAGGTATGGCACAGGTTAAACTGGAAGGCAGAGTATATGCCCATTCTGCCAGGGCAGTCGCGGCATCTCTGACAGAAATTCGGAATGTGCCCATTGCAGACATCTGCAATGCAGCTACTTGGAGCTCTGTGCACACTGTTGTGAAGCACTACACCTTGGATGTCCATGCCAGACAGCAGCCGTCCTTTGGCAGGACAATCCTGAATGGACTTCTGTCCTAAGTGAGCTCCTCTGTCCTGCCGCCCTTCTCGGGGGATTATTTTAGCTCGGTACTCTCCCATCAATGTGAATGAGTGGTGGAGACTTTATGTCCAGGAAGATGTGAAAGTTACATACCTACCGTAATTCTTGATCTTCTTGGACGAAGTCTCCACCACTCATTCACATGCCCACCCACCATCCCCCGAGCTCACTTATCTGTTTTGGTCTTCACTCCCTTGATGGCTGGGCTGTGAAGACTCTGTTGTGTTGACCCTTCTTATATGGGTCATTCGGACTGTCTTATGTCCGTCATAGGTTAGTTTCATAAGGTTAGTTTTCACTGCACTTCCTTAGTCAAAAAGGTACTGAGGCGGTTGGAGGGTTTACCCCAAGGTAGCCTATACAGCGCGAGCCGGTTCGTGGTGCCGCTTCTCGTGGCCCCCACCTGGCGCCTGCCCTCCTGAAGATTTTTGGCCCCGGCTCGTCCTAGCACCTCCAGCATTGTCCCATCAGTGTGAATGAGTGGTGGAGACTTGTCCAAGAAGATCAAGAATTGCGGTAGGTATATCATTTTCATTTCTGGGCCGTTGGGCTTTTCAAGGGTATTCTCTGAGTTTTGAGGCATCTCAGAAGGGTTGACAGCAAAACTTCCTTGAAGTGGACAAGGTTCTCATGCTAGTGTGAGGAGCTTGGATTGCTGCTCCCCTCCTGCTCCATGATCACTTCCTTGACTACCCATGGTCACTGTCTTGGGGTGGGTTGTGAGTTCGTCCCTTGAGGTGCACCTGGCTACCATTTCAGCATACCGCACAAGTTGGTATGCCAACAGTGGCACAGAACAACATTGTCAACCTGCTTATTTAAAGGGCTGGACTACCTGTCCCTCTGGTACATGAACCAACCCACCACAGGACCCACCGCTGATGCAGTCACGGCTAATGGGTGAAACCATTTGAGCCTATGGACAAATGTCATCTGTTGCACTTGTCAAGGACAACCATGTTATTGGTCGCCATCATCTCTACCAGATAGGTGAAAAAGCTCCAGTTGCCATCTACGGTGTTACTGAGTCTGGTTTTCCACAAGGACAATGTTGTCCTATTCCCCCATGTGAAATTCCAACCTAAGTTAGATCTTCCAGGAATCGGTCTTCATCATTGATTCCCACTAGTGAGTCTAAACCGGAGGCACTAGGACCCACTGGGAGCTAGAACCTTTCAGAAGACTGGTGTTGCAGTAAGCAGTGTGCATGCACGTGCAAGTCAGTGCACATGACTGCAAGTTTACCTTAGTTTCAACTCCTAATCGCTTCAGATCTTCCTGGACATAAAATCTCCACCACTCATTCACACTAATGGGATCTCGTCGGAGGCACTAGGACCCAGCGGAGCAAACTTTTCAAGAGGTCGGTGTCAGAGATGGAGCCAGCGAGGCAGCAGCTGCGAGCCGTGGCTTGTGCAGTAGAGTCTACCTCGGCGTCAACCCGCCAACTGCCTCAGTTCCTTTTTCCCGCCGTCGAGTGCGCTTCAGTGAACGACGTTGCTTGCCCTCCAGGAGTCAAACTTCAAACTAGCAGCATAGTTTTCAGTTTATTGTTTTGTAATTTATCTTCAAAAGTGCCGAGTAGATTTAATTTAAATTTATTGATTAATAAAAGAAGTCTTCAGCCGTCCATTGAAGGAGTCGACCATGAGCGGGTCAGGTGGCGGTAGGGAGACTTCGTATGAAAGCTGTTAAGTCAGCTGGGCTGGGTCCGGACTGCCGCCCTCCCCCTAGAGTGGGTCTGACAATGGACGGTCCCATACTCAGGGAGATGGGCGGTCCCCCTGAAAGCATAAAAGGAAACGGTCCCATTTGCGGCACCGTTTGGACTCGAGTTCTTCTTCAGCGCACAGGTCGAGAAAGAGAAGGCATCACTCAAGGTCGCCTTCTGGTATGTCTGCGTGTCGACGGTCGGTCATTGGGGCTAGGCACTGGTCTCCTCCTCTTTTGGAGTCGCCAATTTCTGGCTCTGGTGTCCAACTTCTTTGACGCCGGAGCCTGTCGGAGCCTATTGACGGGCCTCCGATGAGCAGTTTCACCAGTGGGCTGCTCTTATGGAGCAGTGGGCTCGGAGGTTGGTCAGCTGACTGGTCCGGTCACTCCGAGGCCTTTGGGACCGGGTAGGGTGGTTGGACCTTCCTAGTTCGGCACCCTCTATGTGCCCGTCGACTCCGTTTCAGGTGTTTCCTCTCACATGGCTGCGCGCAGGGGTCCACACCGATGCCTCTAGCTCCTGTTAATTTTCCTTCAAATCGCAGTTTTCAGAACCTTAGGAAACTCTCGGAGCCATCCGCAGCGCCGAGGGCTCTGTCGGCGCCATCCGCGGCACCGGGGGCTCTGTCGGCACCATCCGTGGCACTGAGGGCCCTGTCGGCACTGTGCTCTTTGTCGGCACCGTGTGCTGGGCTGTTTCCAATGGCACTGACTTCCTTGGGTTCGACACCATGTTCTTCATCGGCGCCGATGCTTGGTGTGGCACCATCCAGCCTTCAGGGCTTTTTGACTCAGATTCTTTCCTCTTCTGATTTTCACTTCTTTCCTGTCCATACAGTCCCCCTGGACTGTCAGGAGATGACTTTGAGCCTGACCCAGATCTTCATCTGGGTGATGATGTTGAAGGAGCAGGGATTAATCCTGCTGCAGAGCCTGTGGTCGAAGACCTTTCCTTTAAGTCTATGCTGAAAAATTTAAATTCCACTCTTTCTCTCCAGACTACAGAAATCGATCCTGGGAAGCTTTTAAGACTCCAATACCTACATGTCCCGGAGATCCCTATGGATTTAACTCCTCCGGTACAGCCATCTTTTGAGACCCTTTCTCAGATGGTATGGAACAATTCTGCTCTCATCCCTTCCATGGCTAAGTCCATAGATAGGAAGTACGCTGCTCCCAAGGATCGACCCAAATTGGCCTCACAAGCTTTTGCTGATCCCATTGTAATCTTAGCAGAGAATGACAAGGCCATCCTCCCTCAGGCATCCTCAGCCCAGCCTATCAATAAAGAATCTCGTAAGATAGACACCTTAGGTAAGAGAGTCTTTGCTGCCTCCACCCTGGTTATGCGTATTGCCAGCTATCAGGGCTATTTTTCTCAGTATGAGTACATCTTTTGGCATTCACCCAAGCAAATGGTAGAAGCTCTGCATGAGTCTGAAGCAATTCAGAGCTACTTCACCTATATCTTGGATGAAGCCCACCACCTCATCTACACGCCCATCCACCATCCCCGAGCTCACCTCTGTTATTAGTCTTCACTCCCTCAATCTTATGGCCATGACGACTTCTTTCTTGACCCTTCTTATATGGGTCTTCCAATTATCTTATATCCGGTTTTGTTAGGCTATCTCTTCAGGGTTAGTTACACTGCACTCCTTGGAGAAAGTAGAGGCCCGGTTGGGTGGCTTCCAGGAATAGTCGTACCCGCACAGGCTTGAGCTCCTCACGCGCTCCTGGCAGCTCCATCTGGCTGACCACTCCTGCAAAGTTTGCTCCCGCTGAATTCTAGTGCCTGTGGTTGTAGATCCCATCAGTGTGAATGGTGGTTGAGACTTAGGTCCAAGAAGATTAAGGAATTACTGTAGGTAATGTAATTTCCATTTTTTGTTCCTCTAAACCTTGGCTCCAGCCTTTCTGGGCTCCTTTAGGGAGTTGTGCCAGTCTCTCCCCACCAGGGTTGAGGCGCCTCGGGCCCGCCTCACCTCCCGCCTGGAGGGATAGGACCCCAAGTAGTCTTCTAGAAGGAGGCGGCTCCTGGGACCGAGAGAGTTCTGAGTCCCAGGGCATACGCGGTCTCGACTTCCCAGATTGCTTCCGTCAGCCAGATTCACGGACCTCTGTCTGTCCAAGGCACGAGACCAGGAAACGGCTAGACCAGCCAGGATTACTCTCGCGACCTAATCGAGGCCTGCGTCGCCAACTCGGCAATGACGAGTCCTTAGAAAAGGACACCTGTCTTTCCTTGCCAATGAGGAGACACTTTCCCTCAGGTGTCCTGATCGAGGAAAAGGTGCCGGAACCTCGGTTCTCACCGACTCCTGTATCCCCTGATTGACCAAACCAATCCTGTCGGTCTTGATCTAGGACCAGGACCCCTTCAGTCGACTGGCTGAAAAAGGGCCACAAACATTCAAAAAGAGGCACCGCCACCAGTCCTCATCCTCCTCGGACGAGGAGAGGCTTCGACGGAAACTCCGTCGACGCCATGAGGACATGATGTGTAGCTGATTCTGACCCGGGCAGAGGCAAGGCGTCCACTGGCCACCCTGGCGAGTGGCAGCTTCCGTCTCTGAAGCCGATGCAGCCCCCTCCAGAAACTAAGGCCTCGGTTTCACCTCCCGTGGGGCCAGTGTATTCGGCTCGGCTATTTCGGTTTCTCCACCGATTTTGGTGGAGCCACCACCTAAGCAGCCTCAAGGAGGGGCTCCCTTGAAAGAGGACCATACAGACACTGGACTTCCCCGACATCTGTCCATTATGGTCACCCTCGGCGGATCGAAGGGGACATAGGCAGTAGGCCATTGTACCCTGACTCTTGGGACTCTGATGACACGGGGTTACACTCTCATCCAAGAGATGATGAGTTGTCCGTGGCCAGACTGGAGGAAGGCCCTTCCTCCTTTCAGGACATTCTCCGCCTGATCTCAGAGTCCACCGGAATGCCCCTGGAGCCCATCCAGAAAAAGGTGGAGTAGCCCCTTATGGATTTTCTCAAAACTGGGGATCCCCAACGGAGGTCTTTCCAGTGGCCGAAGCTATCATCGCCCCGGCCCTTGAGCTTTGGCAGCGCCCTGCTTCCTGCCCAGCCCCATCTGCCCGCATGGCCTGCAAGTATATGGTGCCCATGGGGTCCCTGGCAGGGTTCACAGAGCATCCTTCAGCCGAAAGCCTAGTGACTGCCTCTGTGTTCAGCATACTGGTAGCTCAGCCGACACTGACCGACGCCCGGACAAGGAGTCCAAGAATATGGACCATTCTGCCTGTAAGGTCTATGCGGCCTCCTCCTTAGGCCTTTGTCAGTCCAGCTTGGCTGTTATCATGGCGCACTTCTCTCATGCCCATCTTGGGTCATTGGAGGAAGTCCTCTCTCACCTCCCGGTGGACATGCAGACCACAGTGAAGCACGTCTGTGATCAGGGCCATGCTGTTGCAAAACAGCAGTTCCAGATGGCCCTGGACATTGGAGATTCCTGTGCCTGCTCTTTGGCAGCCGCAGTGGCTACTCACTGCAGGGCTTGGCTAAGGCTATTCTGCTTCCTGGTGGATACCCAGCACAAGTTAGCTGACATGCCCTTCCTAGGCACCAACCTCTTCGGTCCAGGAGTGGCTGGTCATCTCCAGCGCATTGAGCAGTCCAGTGCCACCTTGGATGCTACCTCTGTGAAGGGTTCTTTGGGCAAGAACCAGCAGAAGCACAAGAAGAAGCCTTTTCGGCACTCTTGCCCTGCGGTTAGACAGCCCTCCTATCAAGGAGGCCAGCAGCAACAGCAGGCTCAAGCTTGGTGCCCCAGGCCCAAGCAGGGTCCTCAACAGCCCCATAAAGGAGGCCGAGGTGCCATCCAGGAGCCTCCTCCTCCTCCTCTAAGCCTGCCCAGTGATGGGTTGGGGGTTGCCACCCCTACATCCATCATGCCAGCTCTGGGTCCTCCCGTGGGGGGGCCGGCTCCGCCACTTTCTTTCCGCCTGGTCCGATATCACCTTGGACAGGTGGGTCCTAGAAGTGTTCGGCCTGGAACTGCCTCTGGAATTCGAGCAGTACCCTCCCAGCCGAGCCCGCGCCCCTCGGGAAGAAAGAGATCTCAGCTCGCACTCAGTCGGCTCTTCAAGATGACATTGCTCAGCTCCTCTGCAAAGAGGCAGTAGCTCCAGTGCTGGATCCTCCTACAGACCCAGGCTTCGTGTCCAGGTACTTCTTGGTGCCCAAGCGGACGGGGGGTTGGAGCTACATCCTAGATCTCCACGACCTGAATCAATATCTCAGATCTCGCACCTTCCGGATGGTAACTCTGAACCAGATCATACCATCCCTGGAGCGAAACATGTAGTTCTTTTCACTGGATCTGCAGGACACGTTCTTCCACGTCCCAATCCGTCCATCCCATCAGCGGTTCCTCCACTTCAAGGTTGAAGGGACCCTGTACGAGTTCCGAGTTATGCCATTCACTCTGTCATCGGCCCCGAGGGTCTTCACCAAGTGCATCGCAGTGGTGGCAGCCCATCTCCGGCATCGAGGAGTTCGAATTTACCCTTATCTCGATGACTGGCTCTTGGCAGATTCCTCCCTCCAGGAGGTGGAGAGATCCAGGTATCTGGTTCTTCGAAATTGCTCCCAACTAGGCCTCTTGATCAATGAGGCCAAGTCAGAACTCATGCCCTCTCAGGTGATGGGCTTCATTGGAGCAGAGCTTGGCTCTTGTCAAGCCAGAGCTTGACTCCCGGCGGACAGGGCGGAGGTTCTTTCCTCCTTTGCCCAATCATTTCTGGTTGGGCACTTGCACCCTGCCCAGGACTTCCTGTGCCTTCTGGGTTACATGGCGGCATGCACCTCAGTCGTCCATTGGGCCAGATGGCACATGCTCCCCCTCCAGTGGGAGCTGGCCGCTCAGTGAACCCAGCGCCATGGTCACTTTGACCAGCTGATCACTGTGACCCAGAAGATGTGGGACGTTCTCCAATGGTGGACTGTCCCAGACCGGTTGTAGGAAGGGATCCCGTTTGTCTGTCCCTAGCCGACGATCATTTTCATGACTGATGCCTCTCTCATGGGCTGGGGAGCCCACATGGGGGACAACAGAGCCCACAGATTCTGGACCCTCGAGGAATCCCGATGCCACATCAACCTGTTGGAGCTCAGAGCAGTCAGACTGGCACTGTCAGCTTTCGCTCCTCAGCTCCGGGATCAAGTGGTTCAAGTCCAGACGGACAATGCCACAACCATGTACTACCTTACAAAACAGGGTTGCACGCACTCTCGTCTGCTTTGCAAGGAGGCGCTCCGCATCTGGACCCTCATCAGCTGGTTGGTGGCGGGTCTCCTAGCCATTCATGTGGCAGGAGTCTCGAACCAACTGGCGGATGCTCTCAGCCGCATAGACCAGACATCCCACGAGTGGTCTCTCCATCCAGAGGTAGCTCACAACTTATTCTCCCACTGGGGTAAACCGTTAGTGGACCTGTTTGCCTCCAAGGAGAACACCAAGCTAAGGCTGTTCCATGCCCGGCCCGCTGCAGGGGGATGCCTTCTCGAGGCTGTGGACCCCAGACCTCCTCTACGCCATCCCTCCATTTCCCTTGATCACAGGTGTTACTCAAGAGAGACAAAGCGAGTGATTCTGGTAGCCCCAGACTGGCCATGCCAGTTCTGGTACCCAGATCTCCTCAGCCTCAGCTGCAGGCCCCTGGGCGGCTTTGTACACGCCGGACCTGATATCTCTGAACCAGGGGAAGGTCTTCCATCCGGACTTTCAATTCCTGCACCTCACAGCCTGGTACCTAAGCGGCTAGAGTTCCAGGCTGTGCGTCTTTCCAAGGATGTCTACACCGTGGTGGAGGCATCTCGTAAGGAATCGACCAGGAAATGTTATACCTTCAAATGGAAGAGATTTTCCATTTGGTGTCAGGGTAAGAGTCTGGACCCCTTATCCTGCTCTGTGGCTAACATTCTCGACTACCTTTGGTTTCCCTCCAAAGGGGATCTGCGGTCATTGACCATTAGGGTTCACCTGGCAGCCATTTCTCCTTACCGGGTGTGGGCTGATCAGCCGACATTGGCACAGGAGGCAGTGGTCGGGCGCTTTTTCAAAGGCCTGAATCACATATCCTCTCCGGTGTGTGAACCTCCACCTCCGTGGGATCTGTTGCTGGTTTTGGCAAAGCTCATGGGCAAGCCATTCAAACCCATGCACAAGTGTGAGCTCTCACATTTGTCGTGGAAGACTGCCTTCCTGGTGGCTATCATGTCTGCCAGAAGGACAAGAGAGCTCCATGCGCTTTCAGTGGACTCCCCTTATCTGGTCTTTCACAGGGACAAAGTTGTCCTGCGCCCCTAACCGAAATTCCTTTCAAAGGTGGTATCAGAGTTTTATCTTAACCAGGTGTTAACTCTGCCGGTATACTACCCTAATTACACCTTGGACGCTGAGTAGAGGCGCCATACTTTGGATCTGAGACATGCTCTTTCCTATTATAAGGAGAGAACGGCAGAAATTCGGGGAGGTTCGCCAGCTGTTTGTCACCTACGCTGAAGCCGATTCTGGCAGACCTGCAGCCAAATGGACCATTGGAAGGTGGATTACATCATGCATAGGTCTGTGCTATGAGTTGGCAGGCAAGGAGCCTCCCAGAGGGATAAGAGTCATTCTACCTGCCATACTGCTGCATTGGTGGCTGCTTCCAGGGACATCCTTATCCAGGAAATCTGTCGGGCTGCTGCCTGGAAGTCGGCAAACACCTTCATTACCCATTACCACATCGACCTTGAGTCACGCTGGGATGCTGGTTTTGGGGCCTCGGTTCTCCAATCTCTGTTTCCCAAGTAGGGGTGTGCGCCTTTCCTCCCTCCTTCCCGAGAACTGCTTGGAGTCTACCAGAGTGTGTGGATGAAAAACATATCCACGCTCCTAGAACAACAGGTTACTCACCTGTAACAGTAGTTCTAGGAGTGGTATATGTTGTTCATCCACAGGCACCCACCCAACCTCCCCGGCTTTAGGCGCACAACCTTGCTTCCAGCAGGATAAGATCTGGTGTCATGGGGCGGAGCCAAAGTATTTACCACCTGGGTGGGTGGGAGGAGCTAGCTTGAAGACTTCCGGCCAGATTTAAAGGGGAAAGGGACATGCCAGAGAGTGTGGTTGATCAACATATACCACTCCTAGAACTACTGTTACAGGTGAGTAACCTGTTCTTTCTTAACGGTGTTGAGTCCTTTTCTGTTTTAAAGTTTTAGTTAACGTTAAATCATGCCAGGTTTGGGGGACAAGAAGTGTTCGTCATAAGCAGATTTCCTTTACGGACCAGCATGATGTCTGCCTTTCCTGCCTTGGACCACAGCACGACATGGACCACTGTGACACCCGCTTCTCAATGTACCACTGTATACTCGAACACCGCACTTTGAAGGTGGGTAGGACTCCGCAGACTTTCGGGGGGGCGATGTCGCTCTCGTTGTTCCAAGTGTAGGACTCTTCGCCTTTCCTCCAGGTCCTGTCCCGGGCCTACACGGTCCGGTGAGGAGGAGGCCTCCTCCTTCTCCTCCTTTTCCAGCCTTGCCATGGAGGAGGTCTCTGCCACGGTGCCGGAGGACTGATCTGGCTCTACCCAGGGCCAGGCCGTGAACAGCGCCCTGGCAGTCACCTCTTTGTAAGTGTAGGCTCCCTCATTGTCTGGGCCCATGGCTGCTGGACCCGGTGCGGGGCATTCCTCGGTGCCACCCGCCAGTGCTGCCCCAAATCTCAGAGCCATTCACGACTGTAGTGTTTGGGGTGGCGCCGTGAGGGGTGATGGGCCAACCTGTGGCGCCGTTCACAGCACCGTTGGCAGGAGAGCCCCCAGGGTCACCGGTCCAGAGCTCCTCTGGTTCTCCTCCTCTCTGGAGCCGGATGATCAGAAGGTTGACCCAGACTGGCAGCCTGACTTTCCAGAGTCGGGGGGGTGGTCTTCAGGGCCCAGGACCCTTGCGCCTCCCCAGGTGGTCCCCCCCCCCCCGTGGCTTTGGTGACTACGGCCGGCGCCGATCCCGGGGTCGATGGTGGTGCCAGAGAAGGGTGTGGTGCGGGTTGGTGGCCCCCCTGCTACAGATGGGGTGGTCCGGGTTTTGGGGGAGGGGTCTGGTGCCCCCCCTTTCTTAATGCCAGGACCAGGTCCCTCTCCTCTGCGACTCTTCTCTGGGAGTCTGCGGAGTTGGGGGGTCCTTTGGCACAGGGTCCGAGGAAGAGGTCTTCCTTGGAGTTGGGGTTGAGGGGACGGGGCGAGGAGCTGTGACACTCCTCTGTAGCCTTCTGGGGCTCGCGGAGGAGCCACAGTGCTGAACACAAGATCTTACTTCGATTGGGAGCTCTTGCAGCAGGCTGTTACTATTAAGACTAATGCCGCAGGCCTTAGGACCCGCTGGAAAAATCCTAGCTAGCAGTATGCAGCAAGTCCCACCCCCCCATCAGCTCCACCCCATCAGTCACAGTACAAATGGGGCGGTCCACGGCTCCACCTCAGTTCTTTTCCTGCTGGAGACCCACTCTTAATGGGATGCCTTAGTTTTGCTTCGGCAGTTCTAGCGAAGTTTTTCTCTAAATTCAACTGTCTACCATCAGTTTCTTACCATCACATGTCTTCTCCTTCCTGAGTCTCATCTTCTGGGCCTAAGAAGACCAAGTGTTCCTGTGGCCGACAGATCCCTTCGAAAGATGGTCACGAGGCCTGTATCTTCTGCCTGGGACCAGACCACGATTTTCAAGCCTGTAAAATCTGCAAGGGCTTTACCAGCAGGACTAGGATCTGGTGCCTGAAGGCCCTTAAAGCCAACCTTCTGGAAAAACAGGTCCAAATCATGCCGCGCTCTCCCAGGGAGAAACCTAAGCATCAGGACAAATCCCACCACAAATCCCATGAGAAGGACTGTGGTCGGTCCCATTCGTGTTCCAGATCACATTCTCCCCACAAGAAGGCCTCTTCGGGCTCGGGCGGCTCCATCCGACCGGTTGCACCATTCTAAACATTCTGAAGACAGGACGAAGCCCTCAGCTCACGCCAAGATGCCTGCCCCGGCAGGGACTTCTTGGGACAAGACTCCCGGAAAGACGAAGGTCATGCCGCTGTGTCTTACTTCAACCTCAGGAGATTCTTCCAAGGCCTCTTCTTTGGTGCAAGCCTTGGTTCCGCTGAAAAATGACCCCAGTTTTGGCTTTACCCAGGGCTTCAGATAAGCCACTGCCAAAGGAGCGGGCTCCCCGGTCAAGACCTCTTTTGGGTCCCGCCCTTCTGAGTCGGTCAAACCAGATCCGGCCCTGGATTCCAGTGCCGACCTTTTGAAAAGAGTGCACTGGCTAAAGTAAAGTCGCCGGTTCGCAGGTCCTGGACGGCACTTCTTCGGATGCTTCCACCAAGGCCCTTCTGGATCCTCCAGCTTCGCCTATCCCCCTGACAGGGACTGTAGCTTCTGTTTTCAATAAGGAAGCATTGACAGAACTCTTCTCTTTCTGGTGGAGCCAAGTTAAAAAGGACATTGCTCCCCCGAAACCAGACCCGACACTGATTCCCGGATGGACAGTCAGGGCACCAAGGACCTCCCTCCGACGCCACCATGTAAACCCTCTCCACGTGAGCTGCGCAGACATTCCAAGTCCTGCTCCCCCTCGGTGGTCAGGTCCTGATCACGGTCCAGGGACTGTCCACGGTACTACTCCAGGTCCACTGGCTCTCGGTCTCAGCCCAAGAGCAAGTCCCGCAGGCATCACAGGTCTCTCAGCTGCCGTGGGCCCTCGCCCAGCCTTCGCCGGTCTAGAGACAGGTGCCAGTCACCGCTTCATCGTCGGTCCCTGAGCCGACGCTGGTCCTACAGCTGACATCGGTAAGTGGCCAACGCTCTAGAGGATGAAGCCCATCCAGGCAGGGGTCAGCTTCTCCTCATCCTAGCAGGAGCCAGTCTTCCTCTTCCTCCACTTCTTCGGACCAGTCCCTCTTCATAGCCTAGGGCTCTTGTGATGGTAAGGAGACATCCTGCTCACCTCCTGATGATCCAACTTTTATGGCTGTCATGAGGCATATCCAGACCTCCAGTGGATGGCAGATGGAGGACCTGGATCCAGAACGCTGGAGACCTGCAAAGTACCTGAGGCAAAAAGGAGCCTAAACCACTGGTAGTGCTTCCTTTGGTGGATACCTTAAAGGACATTACCAGGATTACCTGGAAGCATCCAGCCACGATCCTGGCAGTTCTGAAAAAATTGGATAGGCTGTACAGAGCACCGAGGGAGGAGCTGTTTCTGGTGGAACATCCTCAGGCTGACCTCATGGTCATAGCGACTGCTCATGACAAATCTAAGCAGCTGAAACACCTTAATTCTCAGCTTTCCGATCAGGAGTCCAGATATTTGGACTAGGTGGGCAAGAAGGTGTATTCTGCATCCAGCTGCTCCATAAGGTCCCTGAACTTCCTAACGTATATGGTCCAGTACCAGAATGCATTATGGGAGAAGGGTCTAGAAGTAGCCAGCTCAGAAGACAGAGCTACTGGAAATCTTAAAATTGGGTTCAGACGTAGGCACTCATGTACTGCATGCCTTGTACGACACTGCCGACACGGCATCAAGGGCGGCGGCTTCTGGCATCTGCCTGAGGCGTCACACCTGGTTAAGAGTCTCCGGATTCACCCAGATCTGCAGACCGGAATCAGGGATCTTCCCTTCCAAGGTTCCGTTTTGTTTGGGGAGGAGACTGAGAAGTTGATTTCTCGCCCCAGAAATCTGGGAAATTGACTTGGTCTATCAGACAGCTCTACAAGAGGGACCAAAAGCGTTTCCACAAATGACCATTTTGGAAGTCCTCAGGACAAAATACCCGTGGCAGTCAGTTTCAAAAAGAAGGCCATAACCCAGCAGCCGAGGGTGCTCCTTTTCGAGGCCCAAAGTCCTCCCAGCCCTCTCTGCCTACTCCCGTATCTCCCCAATGACTCCCTGCTGACCCCCCCGCCCCCCGGGGGAGGCAGTAGGTTGCCTCTCTCTTCTCCCTTCACTTGAAAGAATGGAGCAAAATTACCTCAGACTTTTGGGTCTTAGACATTATATGGAGGGGGACATATGCTGGAGTTCACACAGATCCCCCCAGAGATGCCACCAAGGTCCTCATGTTATCCTCCTTCACACATCGGTCTCATAGAGGGAGAGATTCAGGCCCTGTTGCAGAAAAGGGCAATAGAGCCGGTTCCTCGGGGGCAACAGGGAAGAGGGTATTATTCTCACTTCTTCCTGGTCCCAAAGAAGACACACAATCTTCTGCCCATCCTGGACCGCAGCTCTTTAAACAACTATGTAGAATACAAAAGGTTCAGGATGGTGACCCTTCCAGGCCTCATTCTCTGCTGCGCCAAGGGGACTGGCTCTGCTTTCTGGACATACAAGATGCGTACATGCATATAGGGGTCTTTCCTCTCCACCGGAAGTTTTTGAGGTTCCACTTCCAGGGGAGGCATTATCAGTTCCGGGTCCTACCGTTTGGTCTCTCCTCCGCTCCTTGAGTCTTCACCAAGTGCCTAGCAGTGGTAGATGTGGCTGTAAGGTTCGAGGGTCATTCTGTCTTCCCTTACCTGGATGACTGGCTTCTGGCAGCCTTGTCAAGGACATGCCTCCTACTCACTCTCAGAGACACCTATACAGTATTCCAAGAGCTGGGGATCACCCTGGATCTTCCCAAATCATCCCCAGAGCCCAGCCAATGACTCTCCTTTATAGGAGTGGTCCTGGACACGGTCCAGGGCATGGCTTTCCTCCCGCAAGAAAGGGGAGCTTGCCTGCGAGAAGTTGCCCGACCCGTGCTTATGACCCCCCCAGGTCCAAGCCAGGAACTTCCTCAGGCTTCTGGGGCACATGGCGGTGGCCATTCCTGTAACTCCTTTGGCTCACCTCCACATGAGGGTTTCTCAGTGGATGCTCAGGGTGCAATGGGACTAGAGCTCTGACAGTCTAGACTAGCTGGTCCGGATCTCGGACCCAGTCAAGAGGACTCTTGTCTGGTGGCTAAACCCCTGTAGAAATCAAATGCCAGGAGCACCAGGAAATTAAACGATGGTGCTAATCACAAAATGAGCAAGCCAAGTACTGAAATGAAAGCACCCATCGACCAGAAATGCACACAAGACACAATAAGTTTTAGTGTCAAAGAATCAGTAATTTAATGGTGGCGTATAAAACCAATGACTGGAACAGAACAGCCAGTACAACAGCAGAACAGACTTGGCTGGCTAAACCCCGCCAACTTGGAAAAAGTGGTCTCCTTCCAGCAGGAGCCATTGAGCCAGACCTTAATCACATATGCCTCCGAACTCGGTTGGGGAGCGCACCTGGGAGACAGCCAGACACAGGGCGTTTGGTCTTCAGAAGAGCGCAATCTCCACATTAATGTCCTAAAAGTGCGAGCGGTCCTCAACGCCTTACAGGCCTTTCAAGAGGACCTAACACCAGGCGCTCTCCTCGTTCAGTCAGACAACATGGTCTTGTCTTCTATATCTATGTGCAGCGAGGTGATGAGAGTTTGGTGTTTTGGGCCCTGGAACATCACATCAGTCTGACTGCAGTACATGTTCCAGGCTTCCGAAATGCCTTGGCAGACAGCCCAAGTCTGTCTCAGTCCAAGGCACACGAGTGGGAGCTACTCCAGTCAGTAGCAGACCAGTTCTTCAACACATAGGTGTCAGCGTGGCTCAGTTGGTAGCACATCCGCCTCTGGACCACAAGGTCGTGGGTTCTCGTCCCACACCGGGATTGGACTTGCACCTAAAAATCGCTGGCATCCGAGTGCAGTATTGGGGGGTGCTGTACTGCTGGGGTGTGCCGTCCTTCGGATGAGACGTTAAACCGAGGTCCTTCTGCCCATCCTGGTGTTGTCCTGGTGGGTGTCCAGGTGGAAGTAAAGAACCCAGGGCACTCTTCGCAAAAGAGTAGGGAACATTCCCGGTGTCCTGGCCAACATTCCCCTTCCCGTAAAACCGGTTCATGCAATTATCCAGGCTGTGTGTGGGTGATGATGTGCGATATGGCTGCCACCACACATTCAGTCACTTCACTACCAGTCTAGCATTGCTTGTAAAGCGCTTTGGATGTATGAAAAGTGCTATATAAATGCTGATTCTTCTTCTTCTTCTTCCAGAGCTGGACCTCTTTGCGTCCCCACGTAACGCCAAACTGCCAGTGTTTTGCTCGCGAGAGCACGCACCTGGTGCTTTCTCGCCAGACTCGTTGGACAGGGAGATTCCTCTACGCCTTTCCTCCCTTCCCTCTAATCCAGAGGGTCCTCTTGAAACTACAGGCTGAGGGGGGCGAATGATTCTGGTCGCCCCACTATGGCCATGGGAGATTCGGTTCTCACTGTTTCAGCGGCTGATGTTGGAACCTTCGATTCCGCTGCCACGATGCTTGCAGTTACTGTCTCAGGACCAGGGCAAGCTGGTAAATCCGGATCTCAAGTCCCTGCACCTTCATTCATGCCTCCTGCAGACATAGTTAAGGCATGATATGGGGTCTCCCAGGAGGTGGCGGACATTCTCGTTTTGGTGAGAATGCCCTCTACTAGGTCCACTTATGCTATGAAGTGGAAGTGTTTCTGCCTTTGGGCTTCTTCCCATCACCTGGACCTGCTTACCTATCCACTGAACTCAGCCTTACAGTATCTCCTCTCCTTGTTGTATCAAGGCTTGAGCTACTCCTCCATCAAGGTGCATATGTCAGCGATATCTGCCTTTCACGTGCTGGTGGAGGGTTTCACAAACACACTCAGCAGGTCATGCCTTCTGCTCCTGCAGTGCCAACCTCCGGGCGCAAGAGTGTGAACAGGTAACAGTCAGGGTAACCCTCCTGTCTGCTTGTGGGTCCGAATCACCTTTAGTCTCAAGTTCTGGGGGGAATTCAAACTGTGAACCTTATGCTAGCGTACCCAATGTACAGGCGCAGATTCATGCCCTCTTCGAGGATTGTGGTACAATCCTATGCCAGGGGCACCCAGCCAGGTTTCCAAAATGAACCCTTAAAACTTTATAAAAGCTTTTGAACAGTTTTTGTCAGTCTTAATCCTCTATACATCACATACAGACACCCAGGCAGCCTTTCAAATAATATATTTACTAGAAATGGATAAAAATATGAAAAATGTAAACACAGAACACTATATCACAAAGCGTACAATCACTTACAAGAAAACAAAGGAAAATTACAGACAGACTCCTACCAACATACAGTTAGATACTTTTTCTATCTAATGTATTACCTCTGTAAGTGCCTATAAAGTTAGATCAGGGAGCTGTGTCTTTCTACAATCCCAAGATGGAATATATCAAACAGCTCAGACGCAGTATAGTTTAAACTGTGTCTCTCCACACCCCTTCTACAAGTCATCTAGCTCCTCCTTTTAGAATATAAAAAAAATGCAAACATGATGTCCTATCAGGTTATTTTAAATAAGGTGACATCAGCAAAAACTAATTTCCCAAATTATAAGTCTGTGATTTCCCAGTTCCTTCGCTTTTATCTTTGAGCAGTTACTGTTTTCCCAAGGAACCTCAAAGGTTTTTACAACTCTGCCATATGTCACTTAGGTGCAAATATAGCCAACAGGAATCAGCTTAATGATGTGCTGTAATAAACTGTATATTTAGCATCCCAACTTCAAGGCAGCAATACGTTATAAACAAGGCCATAAAATGCAGTTTCTCAAGGAAGTTAATTACATTACAGAGACCTCCTGGTTTAATATGTATCCTGTCATTTCACTGAAACTTTGGGGGCACCCATGGAAGCACTGTGAGAATCACACACTATATTTTTATATTACAAATATCATCCAACAGTCATAACCAGCTGGCCAAGCGTCATAGAGGGCAGAACTTTAGCCCAACTGGACGTGTCCCGTACCTTTCTTCGGGGTATCCTACATATAAAGCCTCCCATTAGAGATCCAGTACCCCCCTGGGATCTCTTTTTTGTGTTGGAGAAGCTTACCCTCCCTCCTTTTGAACCTGTAGCACACTGCGAACTGCATTATCTTTCCTGGAAGGTATCTTTTTGGTTGCTGTTACTTCAGCTCAAAGGGTTTCAGAGCTTCCAGCCTTGATGTGTAAGGAGCCTTATTTGATTTTTCACAGGGAAAGGGTTTCCCTTAGAACAAATCCTAAGTTTCTTCCCAATGTGGTCTCCGAGTTAACCCTCAACCAGTCAATTGACATTCCAGTTTATTACTCTACCCCTTCCAATAGAGGTAAAGCTCTCCTGCACACCTTGGTTGTCCACAGGGCCCTGAGGTATTATCTGAAGCATATGGCTTCTCATCGCAAATCGGAGCAACTGTTTGTGGCCTTTGTGCCTCATCACCTGGGCAAACCGGTGTCTAAACAGACTGTATCAAGGTGGTTTGCCCACTGTATAGTCTGTTGTTACAGTAAGCACAACAAACTTCTCCCATGTTCAGTCAGAGGTCATTCTACCAGAGGAGTGGCTACCTCCTTTGCTTCCTTAAAAAATGTCTCCATAAGAGACATTTGTGCAGCAGCTACTTGGAGCTCAGTGCACACGTTTGTCAGGCACTACAGCCTGGACATAGCTTCCAGGCGTCGGGCTGGGTTCGGCTTAGCGGTCCTCCAAGGATTGCTCTCCTGACAAGCTTTCCTTCTTGCCTATGTAGGCCATGCTGTTTGAGTCATCCTCCTGGGGCATATTTCCTCCTTTGCGCGGGACTGTTTGGAATTCAGTCCTAATGGTAATAGTCTGCTGCAAGAGCTCCCACTTGAAGTAAGATAGTACAGTTACGTAATAACTTACTGTAACAGTAGATCTTTGAGAGGAGCTCCTGCAGCAGGCATTGCTTTCCTGCCCTCCTTTCCCCTGGAGAGTTCAGCATAACATGGGCATGCTTCACCTGTTGGGGCCTGTTCACAGGTCTTTGGCAGGTGAACTGAGGTGGAGCCGGGACCGCCCCCTTTTGTACCGTGACTGAGGGGGCGAAGCCGACGTCGGGGGATGGGCCCTGCTGGTACTGCTAGCTAGGAGTTTTCCAGTGGGTCCCAAGGCCTGCGGCATTAGTTCTTATGGTACTAGCCTGCTGCAAGAGCTCCTCTTGAAGATCTACTGTTACGGTAAGTTCTTACGTAACTGTACTTTCTCTCCCTCGTCTCCTTCAAGGGAGTCCTCGGGTGGGGCTGGGGACTGCCCTTCTGGATCCATGTGGCCCCGGTCCACTCATAGGGAAGCTTCACCTTCAGGGCTCAGTCCCGACCGTTTTTCTTTACTCCATAGGACGGTGACACTGTAGACCTATGGATTCCATGTACTTCCAGGATCGCCTGATAGGTCTTCTAGCCCTGACAGAGGCGTGCCATGTATGGTGACCAGTTCCCTCGTGCCCCTGCATCCAGCCCCTTTTCTCCCAGGCTGTGTTGGTCCTTCGGGACCTTTGACTTGGGAACAGTTCAGATCCCAGGCTACGGACTTCCCCCAGTATGTTAGGGCCATGGACAAACAGGGCTTTCGACCAGTTCCCCCTCTGCAGTCGGAGTCTGACTCTGCAGGTTCCTCGGCCTCCTTGTCTTCCTCCCCTGAGGAAGAGGAGCCCTCTGTCCACCTGTCCTCTGATGCTGATCAAGCCCAGTATCAGTACTTAAGGTCTAGCCTGGAGCTAGTGCCATAGGGCTTTGAAAAGAAAGTGTATCCTTTTTTGGGTGGGATAAAAGAGCCTTCACAGGTCCGTACAGTGGAGGGAATTCTGTAACTCTCAGTGCTCTCTGGTCAGGGAACAGACCTTTCCTCTGCACATGAGATCTGTGAAGGTCTATGTCCGTGACAGTATTCCTGTCCCCTCCCAGGATTAGGAGACAGGAGGACCAGTCCACCAGATGGGTTAGCAAAGAGCAAAGAAGGCCGGGTTGCTACTGTTAGGGCCATGAATATTAGTGAGCACTACAGGAGATCTATGCAGTGTACCCCTAATTATGATATAGCAGCTCTGTGGATCAGTTATGACTTCTTGCATTTGAAAGGTGTACTCTTAACTGCATCAGTCTTCACCATTCATCACTGGTGGGTACTACCCTGGAGGCGCTAGGACCCTGCAGGAAGCTTTTAGCTTTAAAAGCCTTCACCCTCCTAGGAGGAAGAGGGGCCAATGTTGAGAATGGCGCTGTCCTTGAGGCTGACACACTGCGTGGCACTCGCAGGCTGGCCAGTAACCGCCAACCCCTCCATCAGCTCAGTCCTGCTTTTCCCGATGTTGAGGCTGCATTGACTTTGTGGGACAGCAATAAAAACCTTATGCATCATTCCTAGTTCAGTCCGGTTCTGCTCGTTTTGGCTACATTACTCGACACCGTACTAGTTGCGATGTTGTGTTTGACATTGCTTTTTTATTTTAAAAAATTCTCAGTTCAGTGT
The DNA here is from genome assembly GCA_016271365.2 of Neoceratodus forsteri. Taxonomy (NCBI): domain Eukaryota; kingdom Metazoa; phylum Chordata; order Ceratodontiformes; family Ceratodontidae; genus Neoceratodus; species Neoceratodus forsteri. The sequence goes on along the minus strand of CM028132.1, from coordinate 197,946,406 downwards.
CGAGTCTTTCTCTTTCATTATTGTTTTGTGTGCAGTTGGATCATGTTGGGTTCGGGGCAAAAGCACTCAAAGGCAGGGACTTCCCCTATGCGTCGGTGCCTCCACATGACTGATGTTTTACTTGCCTAGGGCCAAACCACAACATGGATAGCTGCGATACCTGCTTTTCAGTGGATTACCGCACCCTTGAAATCCGCATGGCAAGGTTGGGCTGCGGCCCCCCCAACCTTAGGTGGTCGGTATCGCACGTGGGCCGCTAAGGTAAGGTCCTTGGACTCGTGCCCCCAGGTCTCCTCCCGCTGCTAGACACACTGGGGGAGAGCAGGCCTCTGCTGGCTCAGGTCTCTCTGAATCTGGATGCCTGGGCAAGTGGTCGGGGGAGTGGTTGGCCTCCTCCGGAGGGACGGCTGTGGATCACTCTTCCCCTTCTCCTTCGGGGAACCAGTCAACCACGGTGTAAAGGCCTCAGCTACACGCTGGGCTTGCATCAGTGGTACCTTCAAGGGCTTTGGGGAGTGCAGCTTTGGCTTCTGGCATGGATTCTAGTGTCTGTAAGTAAGGTTGATCCCCCATTGCCATGGAATCTCTCCCGACACCGCTCGCGTTGCTGGGACAGGTAGAGTGGCTGGAGTTGCCTCTCTTGGGATCTTTCTATTTATCACTCCTTCTCTGCCTCACTCCATCCTATCTCTCTGACCCCTCAGTCATTCCCATGTCCAAACCACCGTGGAGTCTGCTCCTAGAGTACGCTACTCCAGTATATCCAGGGCCCCCAGTTAACCCCCGCCCCCCCAGTGGGGCGAGGAAAGTACCCTGCTTACCTTCCCTCAACCTGCAGAGGAGTGCGTACAGCGGAGTCTGCCCTCGGTTTCTTGTGGACACACGTTGTAGAGGGCTCATCGCCAGGACTGAATGGGGAGTTTTTCCCTTTACTCCGCCCTTCTGTCGATGTCGGCGATGCGAAGAAGGGCCAGTAGAGACAGAAGCGGCTGAAAGCAACTCCTTCGCTCAGGTCCTCAGCCGACATCGGCCTCCCCCCTTAACTGCTTCCCACGTCCGCACTGCCAGATACCTGTGGTCACCGGGAGGTAGCAGAATCACAGCGGGGACCACTCCCACCCCTCCCCGGAGAAGGAGAGCAAGCCATTGGGCACTCAGTCCTTCTGCCCCCCAGTCGACCTCCGGTGGCCCGAATCTGTCACCGAATCCAGGTCGCTAGAGTGGTGCGAGATGTGGCATCCAGTGCCTCAACTCTCAGTGCCACCAGGCCAGCTTGTACCGGTCTTGTGATGCTGACTTCACAGAGTATCAGCAGTTCCTTGTGATGATGATGATGGAGGAGCTCAATCTTTCCTCTGCGGCTGAACACAGTCCTGCACGTGCAACGATGGTGTTCCTTGGGGAGTACAGCCAGAAGTCGATGGTGATCCCTCCATGGCCTCGGCCGTTTATGGAGGAATCGCACAGTGTCTGGCAGATCTTACTTCAAGAGGGTTCCTTCAGTAGGTCATAACTTGTAGGACTAGCGCCATCTGGTGTCAGAACCCAACAGCAGACTTTTCCAGCAATACCCGACAGGGGACTGCCCAACCACCATCACGTGACTGACATCAGCGTGAGTCTATATAATGGGCAGTCCCCAGGCCCACCCTCCAGTTCTTTCCCGCCGTCGCCTTGTGAAGCTCCCTCTAGTAGACTCACTTCAGCGATTGCCGGTAGTACTTCACGTTTTTCACGGTTATCCGTTTTTTCACTGTAGTTTCGGTTCTAGATCATATGTCATCACCAAAGAAGAAGTGCAATTCCTGTGGCACCCAGATCCTACATGAAGACGGCTAATGACGATGTGTGATCTGTCTAGGCCCAGACCATCCGGTGGCCACCTGATCAGATTTCCTCCTGTTTAACCAAGCAACCCGAAAATGGAGGCAGCAGGCTCTGGAGGCCCATCTGTTAAAGACCCGATTAGCATCGCTCGAAAAACAGATGGAAAAGATCCGGGATTCGGCTTCAGCGTCTTCATCTTCTCCATCAAAGCATAAGAAGGAGGACAAACGGGGACTTCCGGTGACGTCATCGGACTAATGGCGGCTTAGCTCGGCGGCTTCCACCCCAACGTGACAGAATCCAAAGCCAACGCTAAAATAACTAATGCCTTCCCCAGCTACAACTACTAGAATGAAGGCCAGCAGACCATCGCATACTCTGGTGCAAAAATTAAGAGAATTGCTTCAAGCGGAACAGGAGGATGCAGCAGAGGCCCGATCAGGAGAGGATGGCCCTCATATACTCGCACAGCAAGAAGCAGGCCTGCCGAAAAAGCTCATCAAGACAATTATGCAGACAGCGCAAACGGTCCAAGACATAGACCAGAAACTCTCGGACCTCCGTGCGGAGCTGAATACCATTGATCGCAAGACGGAGCAACTGGAGCTTGGTCTCATTCAAACATCAGAACAATCGGATAGACATGATCGTTTATTGTTGTATTTGCTGGCCAGGGATAGAGCTCTGACCCAAAGGATCGATGATTTAGAAGGAAGATCCAGATGCCAGAATGTGAGATTTTACGGGATTCCAGAGGGAGCAGAGGATAAGCACGAAGATACTGGAGCCTTTTTAAGGGATCTGTTAAAGGAAATACTAAACCTCCCGGAGGAACTCGATCTCTCGATGGATCGCGCTCATCACTCCCTGGCCCCAAAGCCCCGTGATCCTAATGCTCGGCCGTGGCCGCTGATTGCATGCTTTACATACTATAAAACCAAGGAAGAAGTCCTGAGAAGTGCATGGCAACATAGTCCTCTAACCCGTCGTGGCCAAAGAATTGATCTGGACAGTGATCATACCACATCGGTGCAGGAGGCACGATGGGTGCTCTGGCCTATAGTGAAACTACCACGAGCCAAGTCTATCAAGACCCAGGTTCTTTTTCCAGCATGACTGAAGGTAACAACGGACAAAGGTATGAAGATCTTCCCTGACTTACTTGCTGCCTCCCAATACTTGGAATCACTGTCAATACCCATACCAGCGATGTACAAGGAGAAGCTCGAGAGGGATTTAATTGCGTCGGCGTGGTTGGTGGCCCAGAAAGGAGCGACACTCCCAGGCTCGTCGAAGAAGGTTCCCACCTCGGATCTGCGCTTGGATATCTCATCACTGCTTTGGAAATACCGCGACCCTTCCAAAGTGAATAAAAAGGCGCAGCACCTGAGGGAAGACCCGAATTCCACCCATTTGGAGACAACATGATTGCACTGACTGGCAACTGGCAACGTAATAAACTGATTGTTTTGATCTCTTTACACTCCCAGGCTAATTGGACCTCTCCCGCGGTGCCCCCCAACCCGAACTGCGATATCTGGACTTGCTCCCAATATACTTATGAAAGACTGCTCGGACTGCTTCCAGCTGTAATTTAGCCTAACTGCTTTATTGTGGAATACTCAAGGGGAAGCAACGGCATTTAATTCCTTGAGTACAGACGGTCGACATAGGGGCTGATGAAGGTGTCCAGTAAAGGAAAAACGAGCTTTATCGCCTGGGGGAGAGAGGGAAGGATGGGCCTGGACGGAAAAATAGAGCTGGGAGGAGGGGAATGTCTAGGGTTGGAAAGGACAAGGCTGTGCTCACCACCTAAAGGGAGGTGGTTCCAAGGGGCGCTGCCTGGATTGGGTTTATGAGGGTGAGCCAGAGAACTGCTGCTGGGACAGGGAAGGTCTTCCTCCCGATTTGATCCTCAGGGCTTGAGCTGCCTGAGAAGGTAGAATGTGGGCTTATCGGGTCTCGTCCGTTCCTAAAAACGGTTGCTGAATCAGGTCGGGGACTCGAACCCACCAACCACCAGAAGGAATAAGAGGCTCGACTAAAGCAACATATAGTACCTTAGGATCTTTTGAACATAGACCGTGGAGCCGCGATTGGCTCTTTCAAGAGGGGGAAGGATTTACATATTCTCAGCACAGGGAAATTGCTTTGAAATCTTCATAAAGTATCCTAATTAAAGTGTCACGGGCGGGGGGTAGCAGGCTTAGCCGCCCAATGAAGATCTTGTCGTTATGATGCTATGTCCTAAAAGAGGGATCTCCCTGGGACTAATGGGGTATCTCTTGATGTATTTGAGTCCCCTTCTGTTAGCACTAGAGGTTAAAGCATACAAGCTGGATAACTCCCAGCTTAACCTAGGAAGTCAGCAAAATCCATACTTGTTGAGTGGGAGCGGGGGTTGTTTCACCCGCCCACCCCCGAAATGTTCTAGAACTTATCTGTGTCAATCTTCACCATTCATCACAGATGGGGGTACTGGCCAGAGATCAGGGTAGGCAGAGCCGACACAGCATCGGCGCCGCCCTCGAGGCCGACGTACTGCGTGGCACTCGAGGGTTGGCCGTTAGGCTGTGTCGACTCCGCCTGCCTACCAGTTCTTCGTCTCCCGCCGTCGAGGTTGCCTCATGGGAAGCTTGTCTCCAGTTTTAGGCCTTCAGCCTGTTCAAAAATCGACGTTCAGTCCGTTGGTCATCTACCGGTTCTGGGTTCTGCCTCCACTCGACGTCACCGGTAAGATCTTTCCTTTTATTTGAAATTCTGCAACGTCGAGTCTGTTAGTGGTGTTTTTTTCTCCGTAGGTCATGTCTCAGTCAGAGGGCAAAAAGCTTTCAAAGACGGGTCGGCCCCCCATGCGTCGGCGCCCGTGCTGCCGAAAGTATTCCGTCACCGACCAGCACGACCGGTGTCTTGCGTGTCTTGGCCCGCTTCACGACATGGACTCGTGCAACGCCTGCTTCTCCATGGACCACCGGGTCCTCGAACAGCGCGCCTTGAAAGTGTGGCGAGCTCCACCGACTTTCGGGGGTAGGGTTCGCACTCGTTGGGCCAAGCCGTGCTCTCTCGGCCCTTTCTCTGGGTCCCCTCCCGGTTCTATACGGACCGAGGAGGAGGGAGCCTCGGGTACTTGTAGCCTGGCCATTGCCGAGGCTCCTCCCGCGGTGCAGGAGGCCCGTCCCGCTTCCTCCCGAGAGCGTGTGGGAGGCACCGCCATGGCAGTCGCCCCTTCGGCGGTGAAGGCTCCCCGGTGTCGCTCCCACAGCTCGGAAGGCCCGGGTCGGTGCCATCCTCGATGCCGTCGGAGCCTTTGGCACCGTGGGCCCTGTCAACGCCGTTTGCGGCGCCGACACTGCTTGTGCCGTGGGACAAGATCCGGCGTCCTCTTTCACCATAATATGCGCCTCGGCGAGAGTTGAAACACGGCACCGTGCCTTTATTTCAGCGCCATAGGGCCTTGGCTCCGGCTGTCAGTGCCATCCTCGGTGCCATCACACTCTCGGTGCCGCTTCGGCGCCCGGTCGATGCTGTGTTCGACTCCCGAGTCCGCCTCGAGGGCCATCATCCGCCCTTAGGTCCTGGTGCCGCTTCGCGGCACCTGTAGAACCAGCGGTGTCATTATCGCGCCGAGGTTGCTGCTGGGGCTGCTGTCAGCGCCGTCCCTGTCCCTAGTACCGCCCCCGGTACTGGTGGACTTGACGGCGCCGCTTCTGACCCTGGCTCTGGACCTTTGGCTCGAGCTGCCCTGGTGCCTCCTGCAGGTCCCACCCGCGGGGTTGCGGAGGGCATGGATGCCGTCTCGGCCACAGCTCTGGCTGCCGGGCCCTCTGGCAAAGTTGGTTCTGCCCGCCCTCCTACTGTTTGGCTCAGAGCTTCGGACTCTACCTCTTCGGAGTTGGAGTCCAGCTCAGAGTCAAATGAGGAGTCACACCCTTCGGGGTTGTCTGCGGAGGAGGGCGCTCCTGTGGTCTCGTCGACGAGTCAAAGCCAGCCCCCTACTGAGGAGAGTCAGGTGGCCCCCGAGGCTAGGGTCAGTGGTGCTGACCAGCAGGCAGTGGTGCGGGCCACCATTGCTCTGCATCCTGGCCTTGGGGGTTTCATCGACCCCTCGGTGGTGGTACCCCCTCCAGTGGTGTGTCTTGATCACCCAACTTTGGGGCCCATTGAGAAACCTACAGGAGGGGAAGGTACTGTTCCCTGGGTCTCCCCTTCGGGGGCTGCCCAGAGATGCCAGCTACCTAGGCTGACCCTCTCGAGGAGGAGGACTGTCTTGGACTCTGAGGGGTCGAGGGGTGTGGGGTCGGTGCGTTGGCCTTTCTCTGGGGTCCACTCGGGCCCTGGATGGAGCCGAAGTGCGGATTTCCACCCTTCCCCCTCGAGTTCCTTGAGGGAGTCCCATTCTTTTGAGGCAGGGGACCGTCCTTCTGGACTTTTACGGCCCCGGTCGCCTCACTGGGGGGATTCTTCTGGGCGCAGCCAAGGCAGTACCAACGTGGTTGTACAGCTGTCGGCTGTGGAGTCTTCCGGGGCACCCTCCTCGGGTGCTCATGGTCTGCTCCCTAGCCCTGGCGGAGGTCACCTGACTTCTTTTCTCAGCTCTGCCCCTATCCCTCTGCCACATTCTCCTGCGCTCCCAGGCATTCTTGGTCCTAGCGGCCCTCTCACCTGGGAGCAGTTCAGAGCGGTGGCTGCCCGGTTCCCTGCCTATGTTAGGGCTATGGACAGCCAGGTTTTTCAACCTCCCCCCGTGCAGCCACCCTCGGAACATATGGTGACCTCCAGCTCCTCATCCCCCTCTTCTGGGGGAGAGGAACCTTCTGTCCACATCTCTCCGGCTGCTGATCTCTGAGTATCAGCGCTTCCTCGTGAGGATGTTGGAGGACTTGCACCTTTCACCCTCTACTGTTAGCAATCCTGAGCATGCGGTGCACACCTTTCTAGGCGATTATGGCGAGGCCACCCTTGTGGTGCCGCCCTGGCCTGCTCCCTTTCGGGAGGCGTCCTTGCGTTTCTGGCAGAGGCCCTTCTCCGGAGTTCCTGCCCCTAAGGACCTCAGCCAGAGGTATTGCGCTCCCCCGGAGTCTCCAGGCTCTATGCCTCATCCGCAGTTTGGCTTGATGCATCTGGACACTCCTGATGGGCTTCTCACCCTCCACCGTGACCGGCCCCCGGATCAAGACTACTCGGATTTTGATTTTTGGGGGAGGAGGACCTTCTACTCGGCACGGTTGCTCCTTTCTATTTCCGCTCACCAGGCCCACTATGCAGCCTACAACAGGTTCTTGTGGTCCAGGCTAGGTCAGGTCCTAGCTTCTTTGCCTGACTCGGAGCAAACCAGACAAGTCATCGTGCTCTCTGCACGTGGTCTGGAGCTAGCAAGGCACCAAGCGAGGGCATCTTGACGCCAACGAGGTAGCTACCAGGGTCGTAGGGACAGTGATCTGCACTAGGAGATCGGCGTGGCTACGTCTTTCCCGGTTGTCACCCTTGGCCCGGCGTAGGGTGATTTGCTCCGCCCACCAAGGAACTTACCTTTCTCCCGTGAGGCGAGATGGCGTTGTCGGGCAGCTTCCTTCCCCTCGGGGACCTCTCTCTCTCCCCACTCTGGCCTCCCCAGGCCCTGAAGGTTCCCCAGTGTGTCACCCACTGAGGGCTAAGGGACTCTGTCCCTTAGGGTGTAAAGAAACAACCCCTTCGGGGGCTTGGTACTCACCCATCTGTGATGAATGGTGAAGATTGACACAGATAAGATATGAAAATTACGTACCTACCATAATTCTGATCTTTCTGTGTATCTTCACCATTCATCACAACCCCACCCTCCATCCCCCTGGGGCCTCAGTCTCTGGGTCCCCCTCCCTCTGTGGCTCTCCCTCTCCTCTTGAGAGCGGGGTAAAGTAGGGACACACAGGGGGTATTCTCCTTCAAAGGGTACAGCTCGAGCGGCACTCCTTCTCTACTACATGTTTCCACCCCGATGGGGTGAGAGTTGGTGGTTGCCCTCCTCCTGTTCTCCTTCTGGTTTCCATCCAACTGTCTTAAAAAAAAAAAAAAAATCCCTTTTTTTCACCAAACATCTTTCCTGAGAGAGTACTAAATCCCTGTACCCTGTCCTCCTTCCAGAATAGCCGACTCTGCTTCTGGGGTATTTGCCAGTTATTCTGTGCCTTGAATTCTGGCAGAGAGCTTTGCTACTCCTTGCAGTTCCTATACAATCTGGTGACGGACAAGGGTCTGGATACCTTGATACCTCTCACTCTCTCCTAAATTTCTCCCTCCCTACCCTCCTTCTTCCGCTTCCAGAGATTGGGGCCCCTACCCAATCCCTTAGTCTCTTCTCTTCTTTGCTGTCCTCTCAGTCGTTATTTCTCCTTTTAGTTCAGTTATCCTTTCCTTTTTCTGTCCCTTGGACTCTCTTGTCCCACCCTCCATCCCTTCCTCTTACCTCTCCGGCGACTCAGAACTGGTAGGCAGGCAGAGTCGACACAGCCTAACGGCCAACCCTCGAGAACCACGCAGTACGTCGGCCTCAAGGGCAGCGCCAATGCTGTGTTGGCTCCGCCTACCCTTTTTGAAGAAAAAAAAAAAAAAGCTCCCGCAGGGTCCTGATCTCCAGCCAGTACCCCCATCTGTGATGAATGGTGAAGATACACAGAAAGATCAGAATTACGGTAGGTACGTAATTTTCATTTCTGTTCCTTTTACAGGAATTATGTTAATGCAACATGTTAAAGACATTTGGTTGCGAGGTTCACAAGTTTGTTTGCTTTATATAAATGTTAATTACTTGGGTAACAGCTTTATTAACTATCTAGGAAACATCAGACGTAAGTTGACAGAATGGGTTAAACAGTGCAAAGTAAGATGGCAAAATAGAAGTAAGTCACATGAGTAAACAACTAACGAAAATCCTATCTTTTAACATAAATGGTTGTACAAGCCTGATAAAGAGGAAGAGGTTGCTGAGATATCTAATGCTCCAAGACTGTGGGGTTAACTTCCTCCAGGAAACGCACCTCTCCCCATCAGAGATACTGAAGCTGAGGTCTAAGAGATTCCCCCAGGTATTCCACTCCTCCCTTCAGAAAGGCAGGAAGAGAGGGGTTGCAATTTTACTTGCGGGCATCTCTCCCCTTTGAGGTGCAAGAAGTGGTGGAAGACCAGGGTGCTAGATACATTATAGTTATTGGCAGAATTCAGGACACCATAGTTACATTTGCAAATGTGTATGTACCTCCAGGGTCAACATTTTCTTTCTACTCCTCCCTGATACAACTAATTGTAGAAAGGGCAAAGGGTGTCTTGGTCATGGGAGGGGATTGGAATTTGGTTTTTAACAGAGCGCTTGATACCACATCCCAAATACCAACAACGGATATCAAGAAGGCCAGCTCTGTTAGAAAATACTAGAGCAGGGTCTGAAGGATATATGGAGAAAGGTATCCTAAAACTAGAGTATACTTGCTACTCCCCAGGTTCAAGGTTTTCTCCAGATTGGATACTTTTTTCACTTTTTCGCAGAGTCTGACTGAGTTCCTTGAAATGTGGGTGGGGACCTGTACAATTTCTGATCACAACCCAATATTTGTAGAAATAGATTTTTCTCTCCCAAAGAAAAAAACACAATGGAGACTGAACTGCTCCCTCCTCCAAGACAAGAACATAGTCCAAGAAATCAAACAGCACATTACTAGAACCCTGCAGGAGAACAATAAAGGAGAGGTCTCCCCGCAGATAGTTTGGGACACCATTAAGGCCGTGGTTAGGGGAAATCTTATAGCCATTGCCACAGCAAGGAAGAGAGAAGCTAAACAAAAGCAGCAAGAACTTTTGATTCAGATTAAACAACTGGAAGATGCTCAAAAGCTTAAATGGGAAAAAAGCAGAGATCAGGAACTTAAAATAAAATGGAAGGAGGGGGAGGACCTACAAAGGGCTGAGGTAGAGAAGGCCGTATACTTTCTGAGGCACAAGTTCTATGAAGGGGGACCACGGACAACAAAACTACTGGCTTTTAGTCTGAGGAGACACCAGACAAATACTGCCATCACTAAAATAGCCTCTCCAATCACAAATAACATTGGCACTAAGCTATCTGATATCTCGGAAGCCTTTGTCTCATATTTTTCTAAGCTTTACCAGGCCCCCGAAGAAACATCCCCCACAGAAAGACGGAGGTTTCTGACTTCCCTCTCTCTCCCTGCCTTGTCACAAGAGGCAGGTCATTCCCTGACTAGACCAATCTCTCAATTGGAAATTCTGAATGCAATTAAACAGTTAAAATCGGGCAGATGTCCTGGACCTGATGGGTTCAGTGCGTAATTTTACAAAACTTTCAAAAAAGAGGTGACCCCTTCCCTCCTGGAGGTCTATTCAGTCGTCTGGGAAGATGGATCCCCTATTCCACCCTCCTGGCAATATGCCACCATCTCCTTGATTCATAAAGATAATAAAGGCCCATCTAAATGCGAATCTTATAGACCCATTTCGCTTCTTAACATAGATTATAAAATAATAACCACAATTGTAGCCTCTCGACTAAATTTATACCTGCCGAATCTGCTTAATATGGACCAAATGGGTTTTGTCCCTGGACGCTAAGCTGCAGATAGTGTTCGGACCACTCTAGGCACTATTGATTCAATACACCGGGCCCGTACTCCAGCATGTCTTATGAGCCTAGACGAGGAGAAAGCTTTCGATAAAGTCTCCTGGAGCTTTCTCTTTCTGGTGCTGGAGGCTATGGCTTTTCCCCGCCCGTTCATAGATGGCATAAAATCATGGTATACTGGCCCACAAGCATACATTCGAGTGAATGGAAGTTTGTCAGAGAGGTTTAGATTAAGTACAGGAACTAGGCAAGGCTGCCCCCTCTCTCCATTGTTATTTGCACTGTACATAGAGCCTCTGGCAGAGGCTATACGTCAGTCAAAACCAATACAGGGTATTGAAGTGGGGGGGATGGAGAGGAGAATCTCCCTGTACGCGAACGACGTGCTCCTATCTCTGGCAGCCCCAGAGCTGTCTATCCCCGAAGTATGGTCAATCTTAGAGGAGTTCGGGAGACACGCAGGATATTCATTGAACAAAACTAAGACGGAGGTGCTATGCTTCCATTATGTACTATCCCAGGAGACCCTTCGGGCACTACCCCTGAAATGGGAAGCCGAGAGGATGAAATATCTAGGTACGGTGATAACTAAACATCCTTCTAGGCTCTTTGAAGCCAATTATAAACCCCTAGTAGAACAGATTAAAAAAGATTTTGAGAGGTGGTCCTTAATTAATCTCCCAATGTACTCTAGAATCCAAATAATCACAATGAATGTCCTCCCTAGATTCCTCTACATGTTTCAATGCCTACCTGTATATATTGGAAAGTTACAATTCCTTAAATGGAACAAACTAATAACCAACTTTATTTGAAATGGCAAAAAACCTAGGATTAATCTTAAGATACTTCAGTCACACAAAAGAGGAGGGGGCAGATCACTACCAGATTTAGAAGACTATTATTTAGCAACTCGATTAAAGATGGCCCTGTCCTGGTCCATTCCCTCATATACTTCAAACTGGAAGACAGTTGAACTGGGGGAGACGGAGGGGGAAGTTCCACTGGACGTGAGAGTCCTACTGCCCAGAAATAGGTTGGGCATATCTCCACACCCACTCATGGCCGTTAGGAACACTATAGCAGCCACACACAGGATTTGGCAGAAATACAAGTTGACACGCTCTACTTGGCCTTTGGTCAGAATAGCCTGGGCCCCTGACTTCCTCCCAGCAAAGTTAGACCATAGTTTTAGGACCTGGGAGAGACTAGGCCTAATCTACCCAGAACAGCTTCTTCAGGGAGAACAAGTCTTGGCCTTTGCCACACTTAGGGAAACCTACATGCTTGGAAGGACTAAACACTTCAGATTCTTGCAAATTAGGGCCTATATAAATCACCGCCAGAGCTTAGATCATGCCTCATCTAGAGCGGCCTCCCTGCTAAATTGTGTTTGAGCAATTCGAACAGGGCAGATCCAAAAAGGTCTCATCTCAAACATCTACAAAGCAATATCACAAATTAAAAAAGATCCCTTAAATAAAATTAAGGCTAGGTGGGAGAAGGAAAGCGGATTTGACTTGGAGGAAGGAGACTGGAACAGAGCTTTCCAAGTCACCACCAAAACCACAAGCTGCCCCCCACTGGCAGGAGTTTGAATGGAGAGTAAAAACACGCTTCTTCCTCACTCCTGCAGCCCTGCATAAAAGAAACCCTGCGCAGTCCTCAGAGTGCTGGAGACAATGCAAAGAAAAGGAGGCGACACATGTGCATGTCTTTTGGGAGTGCCCAAAGCTAAAAGACTACTGGGATGGGATTCGAAGCATTCTAACAGATATCTTCTCATTAACGCAGTCCTTGAGCTTTGCAAATCTAATCTTAGGTGTCTCTCCCCCCCACCGGGCCTTGGTAGTCCTGACGCCCTATACTTGTGGGCAATACTCATTGTGGCAGCACATTAAACTATAACCCGCTCTTGGCGAAGACCAGGTTCACCATTGCTACAGAGTTGGGTCAGCATAATACATGAGATTTCAGAGACGGAGGAGTTAACCTTTAAACTGAATCATAAAACAAGCTTATACATAAGAAGATGGACAAGGTGGTATCTGTGGAGAGACACATACCCAGAAATTCTCTCCTGATTCAGGTTGAGGCAAGGAGAAGTGGAGCGGTTAAGGGATGGGGGTAGCAGGCCAGGGGACCATAGGACTAAGAAGAATCCTAGAGGGCTTGAGGTGATAAGATTATTTATGACATTGAACTTTGCACTGAAGAAAAAATGTAAGAAAGCTATGCTAACTGAACCTAAGAAACAATGTATTTGAAAGAAGTAATTAATTATAGTACTGTAGTCCAGCTGTAACCTGATCTGATTGATTGAGGTCTGATGGATGTAAATGCATTCATACCCATTTGTTGTCAATAAACTTGAGTATAAAAAAAAAAAGGAGGAGGACAAACATCGGGAGAAGGAACACTCCACAGAGAGTAGGCCCGAGGCTTTGAGGCCCGCGTCGAGCACGGCCGCTCCCCCGCCACCTGCAATTAAAGTTCAGGCCGCTTCAGTTCGGATTCTCCTCCTGATTTCTGTTTCTGGCTCAGGTAAGTCAGTCCCTGGTTCCTCTGCGGACCTCACTGCCACTAAGCCGCTTCCCAGATCCTCTGGGGAATGCACGGCAGCCGATAAGTCAGATATTCCCTTGTCAGTCATCACCATTCATTACTGCTGGGTGTAAGCCAGAAGCGCACACCCGCTATGGGAGGTTTTTGTTTTTTTTTGGGAGGGAGGAGTCGGTGCTGACGGCGCCACCCACGAGTGTGACACACCGCATGGTGTGCAAGGGGCGGCTGTTATGCGCAGCAGACTCCTTTTCCATCCCAGTTCTGTTTCTCCCACCATTGAGGCTACACCTGCTGTTCAGTTCTACTTGTGCCATTCAGCCTAGTTTGTCGATGCCGTTCTTCAACGACTCCTCATCCCAGTTCTCCATCCCGACGCCCGTTAGTGGCTGGTAAGCTGGTTCCAATTATTTGTTTGACGGCATCAGGATCTTTTGCTGTGTTTTACTTTATTTCACATCATGTCTGGTTCGGGAGCCAGGCATAAATCGAAAGAGAGTCGCGCCCTTATGCGTCGGTGCTCCTGTGGCTGGCATTCTTCCGTGATGGACCGGCATGATGTCTGCCTCTGGTGCCTGGGACATAACCATGATATGGATAGATGCAATGCCTGTTTTTCCATGGATCGCAGTGTTCTGGAAATCTGCGTGTTTAAAGTCGGCATGGCTCCGTCGACTTTTGGAGGACAGCATCGTTCTCGGGCCTCCCAGGCCAGGTCTTTAGACCCTTCCTCTGGGTCCCCTCTCAGATCTATACGGTCTGGTGAGGAGGAGGCCTCTTTATCTTCAAGTCTTGCTTAGGAGGAGGCTTCTTTTGCGACGTTGGAGGAGCAGCGCGGCCCTTCCCGGGGTTGCCTCGTCGCCGGCACCTCAGCAGTCACCTCTCCTGAGGTACAGGCTCCTCCAGTGTCATGGCCCACAATTGCTGGGTCCGGCACTAGTGGACACTCAACGCTGCCTCGCGCCGCCGTTTTGGATCCTGGTAACTTCGGCGCTGCTCGCAACTCCACCAGTGGTGCTGATCTTCCTGGACATAAAGTTCCACCACTCATTCACACTAATGGGATCTAGGCCAGAGGTGCTAGGACCCAGCAGGAGCAAAGTTTTCGAGAGGGTCAGCGCCGGAGATGGAACCGCGGGAAGCAGCTCGTGCAGTAAAGACTACCTCGGTGACGACCCTCCAACTGCCTCAGTTCCTTTTTTCCCACCGTCGATTGCGCTTCAGTGACAACATCACTCGCCCGCCGGGAGTCAAACTTCAGACTAGCAGCATAGTTTTCAGTTTATTGTTTTGTAATTTATCTTTGAAAGTAGTGAGTAAATTTTAAATTATTGATTAATAAAGAAGTCTTCAGCCCTCCATTGACGGAGTCAACCATGAGCAGGTCAGGTGATGGTAGGGAGACTTAATATGAAAGCTATTCAGTCAGCCGAGCTGGGTCCAGTGCGCCGCCCTTCCCGGAGGGTGGGTCTGATAACAGACGGTCCGATGCCTAGGGAGATGGGTGCCCCCAAAGCATAAAGAAACTGTCAATTAGTGGCACCGTTAAACCGAGGTTCTTCTTTGGCGCTAAGTCGAGAAAGAAGGTATCACTCGATGTAAGCTTCTGGTATTTCTGCATCAAAGGTCGGTCATTGGGGCTAGGCAGTGGTCTTCTCCCCTCTCGGAGTCGCCGGTTTCTGGCTCCGGTGCCCGACCTCTTCGACATCGGAGCCCATCCCTGTCTATTGGACAAGCCTCCAATGAGTAGTTTCACCAGTGGGCTGCTCTTATGGAGTAGTGGGCTCGGAGGTTGGTCCAGCTGCCTGGCCCGGTCTCTCCGGGGCCTTCAAGCCACTTGAGGGACCGAGTAAAGCAGTTGGACCTTCCTAGTCGCACAGCGCCTTCTTCGGTGCCATCAACTCCTTGCTCAGGTGTTTTCCCCCCTCACATGGCTGCGGCGCAGGGGCCCATGCCGATGCCTCTATCTCCTGTTAATTTTCCTTCAAATCACAGTTTTCGGAACCTTGGGACACTCTCGGAGCCATCCGCAGTACGAAGGGCTCTGTTGGTGCCATCCATGGTGCTTGGGGCTCTGTCAGCGCCATCCATGGAGCCGGGGGATCTGTCAGCACCGTATGCTGGGCTGTTTCCGATGGCGCTCACTTCCTTGGGTTCAACGCTGTGTTCTTCATCAGTGCCAATGATTGGTGCGGCGCCATCCAGCATCCAGGTCTTTTCGACTCCAATTCTTTCCTCTTCTAATTTCCATTCTGATTTCCACTCCTTTCCTGTCCATACAGTCCCCACTGGACTGTCAGGAGATGATTTTGAGCCTGACCCAGATCTTCATCTGGGTGATGATGTTGAAGGAGCAGGAATTAATCCTGTTGCAGAGCCTGTGGTCGAAGACCTTTTCTTTAAGTCTCTGCTGAAAAATTTAAATTCCACTCTTTCTCTCCAGACTACAGAAATCGATCCTGGGAAGCTTTTAAGACTCCAATACCTGCATGTCCCAGAGATCCCTATGGATTTAACTCCTCCAGTACAACATTCTTTTGAGACCCTTTCTCAGATGGTATGGAACAACCCTGCTCTCATCCCTTCCATGGCTAAGTCCATAGATAGGAAGTATGCTGCTCCCAGGGATCGACCCATATTGGCCTCACATGCTTTTGCTGATCCCATTGTAGTCATAGCAGAGAATGATAAGGGCATCCTCCCTCAGGCATCCTCAGCCCGGCCTATCAATAAAGAATCTCATAAGATAGACACCTTAAGTAAGAGAGTCTTTGCTGCCTCTACCCTGGGTATGCGTATTGCCAGCTACCAGGGCTGTTTTTCTCAATATGAATATGTCCTTTGGCATTCACTCAAGCAAATGGTAGGAGCTCTGCCTGAGTCGGAAACTAATTCAGAGCTACTTCGCACCATAACCAGGGGCATCGAGTCCAATAACCAACAGGTTAAAGCTGCAATGGACGCTTTCGATACTACTTCTCAAGCAGCAGCGGCAGGCATTTGTACCTATCGCTACTTCTGGCTACATACTTGGGGCTTCACGAATGATGCCCAGCAGCAGGTTATGGCCTTACCATTTGACAGTATGTATCTGTTCGGACCCCAGGTGGAACAAGCTCTGGAAGCCACACAGAAGACTAGGTCAGCCATTAAGATAGCTCGACTCGCACCCGCCCCCTCTCGGGAGGGGGTGCCAATAAACGTCAGTTTCATAACAGTCAGTCCTTTCAGGGCAAAGGCGGGGGGGGGGGCTTTAATTAGAGCCATACTCCGCAGCCACAAAAGAAAACGCAGCAGAAGGCACAAGCCTCCAAAGCGCCCAGTGCCACCTTCTGAGTTCTTGGCCCAGGTCCCACCTCAGCTGCCTGAGGGGGACTCTTCCTCGGCAGTGGGAGGATGTCTGACTCAGTTCTATGACCGGTGCAAGTCTATAACATCAGACAAATGGGTCCTCCGGATGATCCTCAAGGGGTATTCACTCAATCTTTCAGAACCCCGCCTCCCGGATCATTCCCCCAAACGACAGCCCAGACTGTCGGCAGTAGAGTCAGACCTTCTTGCTTCCGAGGTGCAAGGCCTTCTGAACAACAGGACAGTAGAAGTAGTTCCGCCAGACCAATGAAACACAGGTTTCTACTCCCATTACTTTCTAGTTTCGAAGAAAACTGGAGGCATGCGCCCCATTCTGGATCTCAGAAAGTTAAACAAATTCCTTCACAAGGAAAAGTTGAAGATGTTATCTCTCTAGGTACCCTTCTACCTTTGATTCATCAACATGATTGGCTAGCCTCCCTGGACATGCAGGATGCCTACCAACACATTCTTATATACCCTAAGCACCACAAATACCTGAGGTTTTTAGCATTGGGTCAACATTATCAGTTCAGAGTCCTGCCCTTTAGGCTATCCTCGAAGCTGCGAGTTTTTACAAAGCGTTGTGCAGTTCTCACAGCACATCTCAGGAAAATCGGAATTCAAGTGTTTCCATACCTGGACGACTGGCTTCTAGCAAGCCGTTCCAGGTAAGGAACTCTGGATGCCATAGCCAAAGCTTCAGACTTCCTCATGTCCATGGGAGTCCTGCTAAATTGCAACAAATCGCTGTTGCAGCCCTCCCAGAAACTCCTTTTCATAGGAACTCTTCTGGATACCTCCTGCGCAAAAGCTTTTCGTCCAGAGGACAAAAGGGGCGATATCCTACAGATGGCCTGGTACATCAGAGAGAACAGCTCGATTCGAGCTATCTCGATGCAATGGATGCTGGGTTTCATGGCATCCTCTGTGTTCACTGTACCTTTAGCTTGTCTCCACATGAGAACCTATCAGTGGATGATCAGTACACAGTGATCCCGAACCACTCACCCTCAGTCCTTTCTCATCAAGGTGACAGAACCTCTAAAGAGGTCACTCACCTGGTGGTCGCAGGAGAACAACCTTCTGGAAGGGTATCCCTTTGCTCCTCTGGATCATCAGATCTCCATTACCACCAACGCACCCCTGATAGGGTGGGGAGCTCACTGCCAGAAGCTCCACACCCAAGGTACGTGGACTCAGGACGAGTTCTGGCTCCACATAAACGTCCAGGAAATTAGAGCTGTCCTCTATGCAGTCCGGGCCTTGAAGGACATACTCTGTCATAAGAACAGTCTCCTTCAAACGGACAACAAAGCAGTGATGTATTAGATCAACAAACAGGGCAGTGCAGACTCTTACCCATTATGCAGGGAAGCTATGAGAGTGTGGGAATGGTGCCTGCAGCACAAGGCTCTAATCCACGCTGTTTACCTACCAGGCCTGCAGAATTAACTGGCAGACCGTCTCAGCAGGATGGAGACAGATCCTCACGAGTGGTCTCTCGACTCAACCGTCGCTCAGTCACTCTTCGAAGAGTGGGGAACTCCAGACCTGGACCTTTTTGCATCCCCACTCAATGCAAATCTGCCTCTCTCCTGCTCCAGAAATCCAGGACCTGGCATTTTCTGCCAGGATGCATTCAGGCTGCAGTGGACAAAAAGCTTTCTATATGCCTTTCCTCCTCTTCCTCTAATTCAGAGGGTGCTTCTCAAATTCAAGTCTCAGGGAGACTGAACGATTCTCATTGCTCCCTTCTGGCCTCGACAGATATGGTTCCCACTGCTCAACAGTCTGTCGGCAACCCGCCCGAGGGCACTTCCCCTTCAGATGAATCTTATGACCCAGGGGCCTGTGGTCCATCCCAATCTGAAGGCGCTTCACCTTCACGCTTGACTCCTGAGGAGATGGAGGTGAATAGGTTCAATGTTTCCCATAGGGTTTCAGATATTCTCTTGGCTGTGCGTAAACCAGCCACTAGAAAAACCTACACAGCCAAATGGAAGTGTTTCTCTCTCTGGTGTGCAAAATCCTCTTCAAACCCTTTTTCCTGCCCACCAAATAAAGTCCTGGAGTACCTTTTGGACCTCTCAAATTCAGGTCTGCAGTACTCTACTGTCAAAGTTCATCTCTGTGTCATTTCAGCTAATCTAAGCCGGTACATTCCTTGTCTCTGGCTCATTTGCCTGTAGTTAAGAGGTTTCTTAAGGGCATTCTGCATACCAGACCTCCTATCAGATGGCCAGTCGCAGTCTGGGACATTAACCTTGTGCTAGACATGCTCACTCTGAAACCTTTTGAGCCTCTAACTACCTGCGAGTTGAAATTCCTCACTTGGAAAATGGCCTTCCTGGTGGCCATCATTTCGGGCCGTAGGGTTTCTGAAATACATGCTCTGGTCACAGACCCCCCGACACTGTATTTCACAAGGACAAAGTAGTTCTTAGGACTCGCCCTAAGTTTCTTCCCAAGGTTGTCTCAGAATTTCATTTAAACCAACCTTTAGTCCTACTTACCTACTTTGCTAACTTCCAGAATGAAGGGGAACGTAACCTGCATTCTTTGGATGTTAAGAGAGCACTGCGATTCTATCTGGATAGAACAAACATTTGCAAGGCTCAACAACTGTTTCCTTCAGCGAGACCTGGCTGGGTCAACCTGTCACTATTAGTTGCATTTCAGCGTGGCTGGTAGCATGCCTCCACCACTGCTATTCTATGGCACAGGTTAAGCTAGAAGGCAGAGTGTACCCTCACTCTGCTAGAGCAGTCACGGCATCTCTGGCAGAAGTCCTGCAACGTGCCCATTGCAGACATTTGCAGTGCAGCTACGTAGAGCCCAGTGCATACTTTCGTTAAGCGCTATGCTTTAGATGTCCATGCCAGACAACATCTGTCATTTGGTAGGACTATTCTTAATGGACTTCTGTCCTAAGTATGTGAGCTCTTAGTTTCTCCTGCCGCCCGTCTCAGGGGTTTGTTAGCTCAGTACTTTCCCATTAGTGTGAATGAGTGGTGGAGACTTTATGTCCAGGAAGATAAGGAATTTATGTACCTACCATAATTCTTGATCTTCTTGGATGAAGTCTCCACTACTCATTCACCCGCCCACCCACCATCCCCTGAGCTCACATCTCTGTCTTTGGTCTTCACACCCTCAATGGTTGGGCTGTGAAGGCTCTATTGTTGATTCTTCTTACATGGGTCATTCGGACTATCTTATATCCAGTTTTGTTAGGTTAGACCTCTAGGTTAGTTACGCTGCACCTTCTCAGAAAAAAAGGTACTGGGGCATTTGGAGGGTTGACGCCAAGGTAGTCTTTACTGCACGAGCCATGGCTCACGGTGCCACTTCCTCTTGGCTCCATCTCTGGCATCGACCCTCTCAAAAAGTTTGCTCCTGCTGGGTCCTAGCACCTCAGCGATAGATCCCATTAGTGTGGATGAGTGGTGGAGACTTAGTCCAAGAAGATCAAGAATTATGGTAGATACGTAATTTCCATTTCGGTTCTGACGCACGTCTTGTGTGGCGCCGGGGGCTGGGCTGGGTCTGCATTGGGTTCCGGGACCATGGGTGGTGTGGTGGGAATGGCTGGGGACGCCGGCGCCGTTTGCGTCACCGTCTGTCAGGGTGTTCTTGGGGTGGCCAGTATTGAGGTCCTGCTGATTGACTCCTCTTCGGAGGGTGTCGACTCAGATGTGGACCCGGACTGACTGCTCGATTCCTCGGAATCAGAGATCTCTGTAGGACACGGTGTCAGGCAGCTCAACGCCCCCATTCCTGAGTCTCTGGAACAGTCTGCGACTTGAGGACCCCCTCCCCGGCTGGGGGTGGCCTGGGGTCCATTGGAGAGGACAGCTCTGGGGTTGGGAGGGGTTGTCTACTCTGGAGGCCGCGTAGCTGCCAGTCTTGGTGCTGCTGCACCCTCCCGGGAGGGGGATTGGAGTCCTTAGCTTTGGCAGCCTCCTCAGGAGGCCTCTGCATCAGGGGACTCCTTCACTGGGGTCGAGGAGGGGCATGCTCGGAATCTGAGGATTGAGGGGTTGGGGCGGGCGGCACTCCTCTGCCACACAGGGCGCGAGGAGCCATGGCTTGAGCCCCCCTCTCCTTCTCTGGCTCCGGGGTTCCCTCCGGTAGTGCCACAGAGGGTTGCCCTTCTGGACTCATGCAACCCCAGGTGCATCACAGGGGAGATTCCCCGTTTGGGCTCTTCCTGAGTTTGCATACCCAGGGTTCTGCCATGCAAACCCAGTATGATCTCAGGGATCCCTCTAGCTTGGGCACCATTCTCTGGATTCCAGAGCCCTGGCAGAAGACAGCCACCTCCTTGCAGGTAACCTTCTCCCATTCCTCTGTAGCCACCCCCTCTCTCCCAGGCCACATGGGTCCTATGGGGCCTTTATCCTGGGAGACGTTCAGAGGCACTGTGGTGGCCTTCCCATCATACGTTAGGTAAATGCATGAACAGGTGTTTTGCCTGTCCCCACCGCTGCAGGAGTCTTCTGGAAATTTGAGTTCCCCATCCTCCTCGACTCCTTCCTCGGAGGGAGAGGAACCTACCATTCACCTCTCTTCCATTGCTGATTTCAGTGAATATCAGGACTTCCTATCTAGGATGGTTCGGGATCTCCTTATCTCTTTGTCAGATGGGACAATACCAAGCAGGAGACATGCAAATTCCTCAGTGAATTCAGTGCCTGACACCTAGTGGTGCCATCCTGGCCTTTTCCCTTCCAGGAAGCATCTATCCGCACCTGGCAGTCTCCAGTCGACCCTTTCCCAGCCCCGGCAGACTGCAGAAGAATGTATTGTGCTCCACTGGAGTCTCTAGGCTCTCTCCCTCACCCTCCTTCGGGCTTGGTATTCGTAGAGACCCCTTCCGGGCATTGGCAGCTGGCGCATGACCGACCACTGAACTCGGATTCCCTACAATTCAACCGGTGGGGGCAAAGAGTTTTCTCTTCTTCTCGTGCGATGTTGTATATTGCATCACATCAGGCACACCTTGCTGCCTACAGCAGGCACTTGTGGTCAATGCTGGCTCAGGTGCTAGCATTGATGCCTGATTTGGAGCAATCTCTACAAACCATTGCCCTCTCTGCCATAGGCCTGGAACTGGCAAGGCACCACGCAAGGGCATCTTACGATGCCAGTGAGGTGGCTTCCAGGCTTGTGGGGACAGCGAACTGCATCAGATGGATGACATGGCTTCATCTGTCGAGGTGCTCACCCCTGGCCTGGCGTAGGGTGATCTGCTCTGCCTTCCGAGGGACCTGCCTTTTTTCCACCAGGGCTAGGAGGCTTCTGCAGGGGCTTTCTCTGTCCCCTCATCTTCATGGGACACCTTCTAACTCTCCTCGGCCTTAGACTTCCAGTCTAGTACAGCCAGGGTCTCTTCTTCCTGTTTTCCGCCAGCAGAAGACTGAGGGTCCTGTTCCCTCAGGGCTGTACTAGACCCCCTTTGGGGGCTTGGTACTGACTCAGCAGTAATGAATGGTGAAGGCTGACAAGGGAAGATGTGAAAATTATGTACCTACTGTAATTCTTGATCATCTCCTTTATCTTCACCATTCATTACTGAATCCACCCACCTTCCCTCATGGGCCTCATTTCTTGGGCATCTTCCACGCCTGCTTGCCCTCCCGAGGCCTTTTGGGGCTAAACCCTGGTTCCTCAGGACCTTCTGTTCTTCTCTACAAGAAAACAGTGAAGAATTTGGAGGAGGAGGAGAGCGAGTTGAGCTTCATCCTTTCTGATTTTCTTGGAAGGTGTTCCCTTCGAGGATCTTACCTTCAGGCCAGGTTACTTCAGTCACCAGCCAACAGGGCTAGTCTCTTAGACAGTCCTCTCCCCTCAGTCTTTGGACCTAGCTGGTGTTCCTGAATCTTGCATTGTGTATGCCAGTCCAGGTTAGTTAATGTCTGTTCTAGCCCGATTCAGAAACTACCTTCTTGAACTGGTGGTCTAGTTCCATTTGGCCCTACCTACTCCAGGGAGCCAGAATGAGTTTACTTCTCTGTCTCTCTTCATCTTGCCAAGAGGTTGCCCTCTCTTAAGGCTCCCCCCCCCCCAGTACTAACACGTGTCTGTGTGCTACTAGGGTCTTTTCCCTGTACCTAGTTGGGGGCTCTTCCTCCCCAGATCAGATTATTTGCCTTGGCAATCTATGAGCTCTCAGCTTGAGTGATGGATAATGGGATAGCAGGATGTGTAGGGAAATCTGCCTCTCTTGTACAGAGCTGTGCAGAAGGTTCGGTCGAACCATCTAAACCAGTTTTGTCTGCAGGGATCCTTGTTCCCTTGCTTTTAAGTTCTGAGCTGATATGCATTAAGCCAATTTCACTAACAACTTTTGGTACAATTTTTCCCTCCTCCCAATATCCCCTTCTCTTCTTCTTCCTCTCTCTTATCTGTTCCTCCCTCAGAGGTGCCCAAGAAGTGAGGTCTTGCGGTCCCTTAGGGTAGGTTTCTCCTCTTTCCTGTCCTCTTTTTCGGCTTATTCCTTTTTCAGTTTGTTTCCTTTCCTTTGTCTATCCCACGGCTCTCTTGCCTTGCTCTTATTCTACTAATTCTTTTTATTTCGCTTCTCCGGCTTACAGAACTGGGATGGAGGAGGAGTCTGCGGCGCCTAATGGCCGGCCCTCACACACCACGCAGTGCATCACACTCATGGGTGGTGCCAACTCCTCCCTCAAAAAAAACCTCCCATAATGGTGTGCGCCTTGCCACACCAGCAGCAATGAATGGTGAAGATAGAAGAGAAGATCAAGAATTACGGTAGGTACGTCATTTTCATTTCCTTGTGCCTCGGGGTCCCATGCAGGTGAAGGCAGCTAAGTCGGGGGCTGCTCCTCTCTCGCACAGTGCAGATGTCAGGTCAGTTGTCCCCCTCAGGGGATCGCATGGATGCAGATCTCTCATCGGGGACTAGCGTCACCCAACCCGATGTCCGGCAGAGCCCGGGGAAGACAGCCCCCTCTTCTCCCTTCACCTCCGCCGGTTGCGGTTTCTCCTAATCCTGCATCCTCAGCTGGAGACAGCGCTGGTCTCCTGGATGTCATCCTCTCCAGGGTGCTTCCAGCTTTCCCTTAAAAGTCCTCGTCAGGCCCTCCTCCTCTGGAGCTGCCCATGGAGGTCCCTCCTGTGCCCGATTTAGGGAGTCCTTCCTGGCCAGTAGATCAGTCGACGCCGGACCATACTCCTTCGTTGGACCTGGTCCTTTCCGTTCCTAAACCAGCTCCTCCTCTGATGGTCTCCTGGCCGGAACCCATACACATGCCGCCGGTGCCCGATCTTTCGGCAGGAGCGGGACCTTCATCGGACACCACGCGATGGGCCCTGACACCGGCACTTCCAACCCCAGATCCTGTTGTGACATCAGCCACGCCAATTCCATCGACTGTTCCGACGCCAGATCCTACATGTATTTACACGATGCCAGGTCTGATGTGGATGCCCCCGACGTTGGAAATTTTTGGAAGACACCCCTTATGCCTCTCTGTACCCTTCGGGGCTGCCTACAGACCATACCTCGGCTGGTCTTTCACCAGACTGGCATAGTTTGGGGCATTATTACCTCGGTTGCTCACAGTTCCCGGGTTATCTTCCATAGGGTTACCACAGGTATTCTTATCCTCCTTCCCGTGTTTGCCCTCCTCCTCCTCCACCCCCTCCGCCTCCATCCACTCCCCCCACCTCCTCCACCTCCGCAGCCGGGTGTCAGGCAGGTTATTCAGTCTGGTGGTAGGAGGCGAGAGCTGAACTGATGATGGACCTGGAGAGTAGGGTTCCCCACCCTTCTCCCCCTCCCAGGACTGAATCCCCCGTGGACTCCAACTCCAACACGGTCCACGTCCAGGGTTCAGTACAAGCAAATATCTCTCTTCTGGATATTCAGATTGGAGATGATCCAGACTCGGGTGGACTCATCGGGGGAATCCTCGCATCCAGTGTCTCCAGTCCTGGGGAAGGTCTCCTCGAAATCCCCTCCAGAGGATCCTTCTTTCGCGGATCTTCTGAAGTCAGTCAGACTTTTTATGAGTGGGAGATGGAGGCACAGGATCCAATGCGGCAAAGGCTGGCTGAGCATCCGGATCTGGAGGCTTTATCGCCAATTCCAATGCCTGTATGGATTGGTCCTCATTTTGACCTCACCTCGACTATCTGGCGACTGCCTAGCTCCATCCCGGCTGTCCCGAGGAGAGCAGACAGGACTTACCGAGAGCTTAAGGATGCCCCCTTCCTATCGGCACATCCTAAGGTGGACTCTATTGTCATCTCAGCTGCTCAGGATCAATCATATTCTCCTAAGCACATGAGTACTGTTCCTCCTGACAGAGTCTAAGCAGTTTGACCAGTTCAGAAAGAAATTGTACTCTTCAGCTATGTGCGTGTTGAGATCCCTGAATTACATAGCCCACATGGTGTCCCACCAAAAGGCCACCTTAGCCAGGCTGGAGAACTGGATTCAGTCAATGCCGAATTTGGACCTGAAGGAGGAACTCACCCGGGACATGCCGACTTTCCAAGATTTCTTGTTAACATGCTCTTCGAGCCACCTATAACTCTATCGATTCGGTGGCCCGAACCTCAGCAACTGCCGTCTCCCTTCGGTGGCATGCCTGGCTCCACATTTTGGGCCTTGCTAATGAGGTCCAGTCGCCCATTCAGGATGCCCCCTTTTGGGGCTCAGTGCTCTTTGGTGGGGACACCAAAGATATCCTTACATATCTCCAAGAACAAGGCCAAGCTTAGATTTGTGAGGTGTATGTACTGTCAGGGCAACCAGCTGGGTCAACCCCAACAGCCCTTTCGGAGGCAGACCTGGAGGCAGCGATGAAGGTGCACCCAGTTCGGACAGGGTAAGCGCAAGGCCACAGGTCCAGCGTCGATCTCCCCCCCCCCCACCTCTCCAGAACCCAGAGTCATTCTGGAGGACCTCCTCCAGCCCGACCCACCACCTCCTGACTTGGTCCCGCCCCCTCCTCCACTTTCAGAAGAGGAACTGGTGGGGTGGAGGTTCACCCGCCATGTGCAGGAGTGACAGGGCATAACCTCCAACAAATGAGTCCTGCAGTTATTGTCCTTGGGGCACAGTCTGGAATTCTTGGGGATTCCTCCAGAATCCCCTCCTCGAAGGTCCGCCTATTCTCGAGACCAGGTACTTCTGGTAAGGAAGGAAGTGCAAGCTCTCTTGTGAAAACAAGCAATAGAGCCAGTCCCTTTTTGGCAAAGGGGTCGAGGGTTTTACTCCCATTTTTTCCTGGCTCCAAAAAAGACAGGCGACGTAAGACCCAAGCTCGACCTCAGCAGGCTGAACTGGTTTTTCCAGTACAAAAAGTTCAGGATGTTAATGCTCCAGAGCCTTCTGCCTCTTCTGCAGGAGAATCATTGGTTATGTGCCCTGGACATGCAGGATGCTTACCTGCACATCCTGATATTGCAGAGTCACCACTGCTTCCTGCATTTTGTATTCCTGGGGGATCACTTCCAGTTCAAAGCGCTCTCCTTTGGTCTTTCCTTGGCACCCAGGGTTTTTACCAAGTGCCTAGTGGTGGTGGCAGCAGCTCTCAGACACCAGAGTATTATGGTTTTCCTGTACCTGGACGATTGGCTAATCTCGGCTCCCTCCAGGGAGTCCCTTTCGGAGGCCCTTCAGATTACCCTGAATATGTTTTCCAGACTGGGGATTACTGTCAGTATCCCCAAATCTTATCTCACTCCCTCACAACGTCTTCAGTTTATTGGAGTTATTTTGGACACAGTTCAGGGCAGAGCCTTCCTCCCTCTGGACCGGAGGGATACTCTGTTGGAGCAGGCCACCTTAGTGGCCCCCTCCAAGTACCTTCCAGCCAGAGAAGTCCTTTGTCTTCTCGGCTTGATGGCAGTCTCTATCTCCATGGTACCCATGGCGAGGCTCCACATGAGAATTTCTCAGTGGTCCCTCAGGGTTCAGTGGGATAAGCTTCAAGATCAGCTGGATCAGCCAATCCTTATTTCCTCTGCCTGTTGGAGGGATCTGTTATGGTGGAGGGACCCCACAAACCTTTCGTTAGGCCTACTGTTTCATGGCCCATCTCTCGCAGCAGTCCTTATGATGGACGCTTCCAGTCTGGGATGGGGAGCTCACATGGGGGAGCATCAGTCACAGGGATTTTGGTCCCAACAGGAGATGTCCTTACCCATCAGTGTGTTGGAGATGAGAGTGGTGCTATATGCTCTTCAAGCATTCCTGACCATTTTCCCCAAGGGACTCCTACTCATCCAGACGGACAACACCTCTGTTGTCTGCTATCTAAACAAGCAGGGAGGCACTCGATCATATCTCCTCTGCAGTGAAGTGATGAAAGAGTGGAACTGGGCAGTCCTGCACAGTCCGTCTCTCACAGCTGTGCATGTTCCAGGAGTGGAAAATGTCCTTGCTGAAAGCTTAAGCAGATTATTCACCCTTGCTCATGAATGGGAACTAGATCAGGAAGTGGTGGACTCACTTTTCGAGAAATGGGTGCGACCGTAAATAGACCTATTCGCCTCCCCATTCAACGTGAAGCTTCCCAGCTTTTGCTTGCTCGCTCCAGAGCATGTTGCTTTCTGACATGATGCACTGTCTCTCTCCTGGACAGGGAGAGTCGTTTACGCCAAGCTTCAGACAGAGCGAGCACGAATGATCCTAGTTGCTCCTGTGTGGCCCAGACAGATTTGGTTCCCACTTCTACTACAGTTGTCCAGGGAACCACCAGTTCCACTTCCATTGAAGCACAGCCTGTTAATCCAGGACAAGGACTGGCTGGTGCACCCAGGGTGCAGGACCGTGCATCTTCATGCTTGGCTCCTACAGACATTGTGATTTCTCGCTTTGGGGTCTCATCGAGAGTGGCTCAAGTTATCGTGGAAGCCCGCAAGTCTTCCACGAGATCCACTTATGCTATGAAGTGGAAACGTTTTTCCATTTGGGTGACCTCCAAGGGTTGGAACCCCTTGACTTGTTCAGCCCCTCTCTTAATGAAATACCTGCTTCATCTTTCAGATTCTGGGCTTTCTTATTCTTCCCTAAAGGTCCATTTGTCAGCTATTTCAACTTACCATGTGCTGGTGGATGGTAAACCCGTGGCTCAGTTGGAGATCACCAAGACTTTTGTGAAAAAGATTGTCCATCTGAAACCCCCATCTGCAGCCCTACCCCACCTTGGGAATTTAATTTTGTGTTGGAGAAACTTTCGCTCCCTCCTTTTGAACCAGCGATGAGTTGTGATATGCACTATCTTGGAAGGCTCTCTTTTTAGTTGCTATTAGTTCTGCTTGAAGGATTTCCGAGCTTCAGGCTGTGGTTTGTAAAGAGCCATACCTTATTTTTCATAAGGACTGGGCGGTACTCTGCACTCATCCTAGGTTTCTTCCTAAGGTGGTATCGCAGCTCACCCTCAATCGGTCAGTTGAGCTCCCGGTGTACTATCCGGTCCCAATGAATAGAGGTGAGGCTCTGTTACACACTCTAGATGTACACCGGATTCTCAGATGTTACACCTTCCGTACAAAAGAGATGCGTAAAGCCAACCAACTCTTTGTGTCCTTCGCTGCCAGATCTTTGGGTCAAGCGGTTTCTAAGCAGTGCTTTTCCAAGTGGCTAGCCAACTGCATTCGCTTCTGTTATCAGAGGTATGACAAGCCTTGGCCGGGGTCAGTCAAGGCTCATTCCACTAGGGGTGTGGCTGCTTCTGCAGCTTTTCTCTGTGAACGTTTCTGTGGCAGAGATCTGTGCCGCAGCAACCTGGAGTTCCTTCCATACCTTCACCAAGCATTACAGTCTGGACATTGCTTCTAGGTGAAGGGCCGGTTTCAGCCTTGCTGTCCTGCAGGGCCTTCTGTCCTAGACATACTCCTTTCTATGTTTCAGTTGTTCCTCCTCCCATGTTTCTCTCAGTCTCTCTTTAGCGGGACTGCTTGGGAATCTGTCCTACAAGTTATGACCTACTGAAGGAACCCTATCGAAGTAAGATAGTACAGTTACGTAAGAACTTACCGTAACAATAGATCTTCGAGAGAGGTTCCTTCAGTGGGTCATGTTTTTTCCCACCCTCCTTCCCCCAGAATTTTTTCTTTTGGGTCTCCAGACCAGCTTCCACTCCTTCCGGGCTCCAGCGGGAGAACTGGAGGGTGGGCCTGGGGACAGCCCATTATATAGACTTGCTGTGACGTTGGTCACATGATGTCGGTGGATGGTCCCCTGTCGGGTATTGCTGGAAAAGTCTGCCATTGGGTGCTGACGCCAGATGGCACTAGTTCTACAAGTTATGATCTACTGAAGGAACCTCTCTCAAAAATCTACTGTTACAGTAAGTTCTTACGTAACTGTACTTTCCCTGCCTCTGCTTCCCTGGCCCTTGGGGCGGCCAATGCAGGTGTTGTGCTCCCTCGGTGTCTCCAGGGTGTTTGCCCCACCCCACATCAGGCTTGGAGTGGCTGGATACCCCTTCGGGGCGTCTGCACCCAACAAGAGACTGCTTTCCAGATGCAGACTCTGTGGAGTTCGATTGCTGGGGCAGAAGAGTTTTCGCCTCAGCGCGTCTGTTGCTCTCCATAGCTGCTCATCAGGCACACATGGCGGCCTATGAAAGGCGCCTGTGGGCTTCGTTGGGAGAAATCCTGGCAACCATGCCTGATAGCGAGGCAACCAGGCAGGCAATCACCATCTCCACAAGAGGCCTGGAGCTAGCGAGACACCAGGTACGGGCATCTTATGACGCCAGTGCGGTAGCCTCCAGGATTGTGGGATCTGCGGTCTGCATTAGGCAGACGGCATGGCTTTGCCTTTCCCGGTTGTCACCCTTGGCCCGGCATACGGTGACTGCCTCGCCATTCCGGAGAGCCTGTTTTTTCTCCCGCAGGGCCAGGCGAGAACTGTCGGGTGCCCTTCTCCCCTCTCCTGCAGGTCAGGAGGTTTGTCCTGGCTTAGAACAGTAGTGGGTCTGGCCAGACCCGTGATGGGACCTCTCCTCTTCGGAGTCTCCTATGAGAGGCTGAAGGCTATCTAGCCTTCCGGGAGGTACCGGTACCATTTTGTGGTGCTTGGTACTCATCCACCAGTGATGAATGGTGAAGATTGATACAGTTAAGATATGTAAATTACGTGGCTACCGTAATTCTTGATCTTACTGTATATCTTCACCGTTCATCACTGCTTCCCATACACCATCCCCTCTTGAGCTCAGCTTCTGAGCAGTGCCTCCTCCCTGCTTGCCTCCCCCCCCCCCAAATTGAGGCCAATTGTGGGCAGTCTCACTGGTACTGTTGGGCTCCCTGCCACTTCTTGGAAGCATCAGGGGCCTACTCGTGGTGGGGGGGCAAGCAGGGGCTCTTGCCCTCTTTTTCTCTGGCTCCCCGGGGCCCTCTTGACAGCTAGGAAGAGCCCTTCAGAGTCTCTCTCTGAGAGTCCTGTTTCCAGGTTCCACCTCCGGCTAGATGCCTACCATCTAGCAAGAGCCCTTCTGCTGGAACCACGGTGCCAGGGACCCTCTCTTCTCCACAGAAGTATTTTGACTTCTTTCTTCCCTTGCAGGGGACCCAGGGCTGGGTCTCTTCTTAACATACAGTTCCCTTGGACTCCCCAGGAGTTAGGAACATCATTGAGGTCTTCCTCTCTTGTTAAATCACCTCCCTGGTGGTGCCAAGTTTAGAAATTTTTATCCTCTTACACCCTGGGATTTCCCCTGGGCACCAAGGTGAACTTTGGCTTGAAGGTGGGCTCACTCTCACCTTCCCGCCTCGGGGAGAGAGAGAGAGAGAGAGAAGGATCAGACAGGGATTGTGTGTCTCCTCCTTGGTGGACCTAGGGTTGGCTCCTGGACTGTTGGTCACTAACTCCTGTCAGACTCTCTTACTAGTGAGGGGTTTGTTTTTCCCTATATCCTCCTGGGAAATCCAGATCTTATCTGTGTCAGTCTTCACCGTTCGTCACATTTGGGTTACTGGCCAGAGGTCATGACCCCGCGGGAGCTTCTTTTCTTTTTTTTTTTTTTTTTTGGATGGGTGGAGTCGACGCAGCATCGGTGCCGCCCTCGAGGCCGACACACTGTGTGGCGCTCGTGGGTTGGCCGTTATGTGCTGTTGACTCTGCCCTCCCACCAGTTCTTTGTCTCCCACCGTCAAGGTCACCTCGTGAGAGCTTCAAGAGAAGAAAATGAGGCCTACCTGCTTCGCAGCAAATTTATCCTTCGGCTCCCTCCTGCTGGTTCTGTTCGCCACACTCGATGTCGCCCAGTAAGATCTTTCTATTACTTTTGTTATGCTGTGACGTAGAGTCTTGTTTTGGTGTTTTTTTCTCCGTAGGTCATGTTTCGGTCAGAGGGCAAGAAAACTTCAAAGATGGGACGGCCTCCCATGCGACGGTGCCCATGCGACCGAAAATATTCCATCACCGACCAGCACAAGTGTTGTCTTACATGTCATGGCCCACTTCACGACATGGATTCGTGCGATGCCTGTTTCTCCATGGACCGCCGGGTCATCGAGCAGCGCATATTGAAAGTGGGGCCAGCTCTGCCGACTTTCAGGGGTCGAACGTGCACTCGTCGGGCCAAGCCACGTTCTTTTGGCCTTTCCTCCAGGTCCCCTCCCGGTTCTATACAGGCCAAGGCTTCTCCCGAGGTGCAGGAGGCCCAGTCCGTTTCCTCCGGGAGATGGACAGGAGGCACCGCATTGGCAATTGCCCCTTCGGGGGCAAAGGCTCCCCTGGTGTCAGACCCGTGGCTCAGAAGGCCCCTATCGGCACCATTTTGGGCCTTGGCGCCGTGGGCCCTGACGGAGTCGGCACAAGTCCATCGCTCGGCACCATGGCTGCTGTCAGCATCGTTCGCGGAGCTGATGGTGCTTGCGGCACTGTGGGAAGTTCTACGGTGCCATCTCTGACTTTTTCTCGCCTCAGCACCGTCTGCGGTGCCGAGGTTGAGCACGGCGCCCTGTCCAGTTCTGGGGCCATTTGTGGTTCCGAGCATGGGCACGGCACTGTGGGGGTTTCTTATCTTGGTGCTGAGAGCGCTGTCAGAGCCATCATCGGTGCCATCTCTATCCTCGACGCCGCTCACAGTCCCGTGGGACAGGACGGCGCCATGTCAGCTTCTGGCTCGGAGACTGCTGCTCTGGTTGGAGCCGTGTCTTCTTCTGCCACTGTTCGCAGTGCTGCGGAGGACACTGGTACCGACTCGGATATGGTCTCTGTTTCTGGTGCCCTATCTGGTCGAGATGGCAGCAGGCACCGACCAACTGTTTGGCACAGGGCTTCAATCTCCATCTCTTTGAAGGAGGAGTCGGACTCTGAGTCAGACGGGCAGTCTGGCTCCTTGGAGTTAGCCGCTGGTGTGGGCACCCTCGTAGTGTCCTCGACAGGCCGGAATCTGCCCCCACCCCGAGGAGCGAGCAGGGACTGCCGGGGCTGGGGTCAGGGGTTCTGACCAGCAGGCAGCAGTGCAGGCCACCATTGCACTGCAGCCCGGCCTCGAAGGGTTCTCTGACCCCTCAGTGGTGGTACCCCCTCATGTGCCTTGATCGCCCAACTTTGGGGCCGATCAGAGCACCCATGGGAGGGGAGGGTACTGCGCCCTGGATAGCTCCTTCGGGGGCCGACCAGGGCTGTCAGTTGCCTAGGCTGGCTCTCTCGAGGAGGAGGACGCTCTTGGATTCTGAGGGGTCGAGGGGCATGGGCTCTGTGCGGCGACCTTTTTCTGGAGTCCACCCAGGCTCTGGGAGAGGCCGTAGGGCGGATCTCCACTCTTCCCCTTCGGTTTCTTTCAGAGGGTCCCATTCTTTGGAGGTAGGGGACCGTCCTTCTGGACCTACACGGCCCCGGTCACCTCACTGGGGAGATTCTTCCAGGCGTAGCCAAGGCAGTTCCAAAATGGTTGTTCAGCTGTCGGCTGTGGAGTCTTCCGGAGCACCTTCTTCTGCTGGTGCTCCTGGTGTACTCCCTAGCCCAGGCAGAGGTCAGTTGATTTCTCTTGTCAGCTCTGCCCCTATCCCTCTGCCACATTCTCCATTGCTTCCAGGCATCCTTGGTCCTAGCAGGCCTCTCTCCTGGGAGCAGTTCAGGGCCGTCGCTGCTCAATTCCCCGCTTATGTCAGGGCAATGGACAGACAGGTTTTTCAACCTCTCCCCGAGCAGCCATCCTCTCAGCAACTGAGGTCCTCTAACTCCTCATCCCCCTCTTCTGGGGGAGAGGAGCCTTCTGTCCACATCTCCCCAGATGCTGATCTTGAGGAGTATCAGCGATTTCTCGTGAGGATGTTGGAGGACCTGCACATCACCCCTCCCACTCAAAGCAATCCAGAGCACTCGGCGCACGCCTTTCTAGGTGACTTCCGCGAGGACACCCTTGTGGTGCCCCCCCCGGCCTGCTCCCTTTTAGGAGGTGTCGTTGCATTCCTGGCAGAGATCCTTCTCCAGAATTCCTGCCCCTAGGGATCTCTGCCAGCAGTTTTGTGACCCCCCCCCCGGAGTCTCCAGGTTCCATTCCTCATCCTCAGTCAGGATTGATGCAGCTGGACACTTCTGATGGGCTTCGCGCCCTCCACCATGACTGGCCCAAAGATCAAGATTCCTTGGATTTTGACTTCTGGGGGAGGAGGACGTTCTACTCGGCATGGTTGCTGCTCTCCATCGCAACACATCAGGCCCACTATGCATCCTATGACAGGTTCTTGTGGTCCAGGCTGGGTCAGCTCCTAGCCTCTTTGCCTGACATGGAGCAAACCAGACAAGCCATCGCGCACTCTGCACGTGGCCTGGAGCTAGCAAGGCACCAAGCGAGGGCATCGTATGATTCCAACGAGGTAGCTACCAGGGTCTTAGGGACAGCGATCTGCACTAGGCAGACGGCATGGCTACGTCTTTCCCGGTTGTCACCCTAGGCCCGGTGTAGGGTGATTAACTCCGCTCACCAGAGAACCTATCTCTTCTCCCATAGAGTGAGACGGTGTTTGTCGGGGCAACTTTCTTTCCCACCCCCGTCTCACTCTCCCCACACTCGGACCTCCCCAGGCCCTGAAGGTTCTCCCTCTTAGTGTGTCACCTGCTGAGAGCTAAGGGACTGTGTCCTTTAGGGTTAAAACCCCCTTCAGGGGGCTTGGCACTCACCCAAATGTGATGAATGGTGAAGATTGACACAGCTAAGATATGAAAATTACGTACCTACTGTAATTATGATCTTTCTGTGTATCTTCACCATTCATCACAATCCCACCTGCCATCCCCCTGGGACCTCAGTCTCTGGGTCCGCCTCCCTCTCTGTGCCCTCCCTTGCCCCCCTCCTTTCTTTGTCAGGAGTGGGATAAACAGGGGCACATAGGGGATGATATTTCTAAGGGGAGAGTGGTCACCATGGGGGGCACTCCTTCTCCAGTGCTTTGGCTCTGCCCCTGTGGGGTGGGAGTTGGCAGTTGCCCTCTATTCTCTACTCTTCCTTTGTTCCCGTCAATCCTTAATTTTCTTTGTCCATTGGACATATCCTTCCTTATTTAAAAAAAACAACTAATTTTTCTTGCACCAAAAATCCTTTCCCTGAGGGGGGGAGAATCCTTGTGTCCTATCTTTCTTCCAGAATAACCGTTTTCTGCCTTTTGGAGTTATTGCCAGTAATTTCGTGCCTTGAATTCTGTCATTAAGCCTTTTGGCTACTCCTTGCAGTTCCTGTACAATCTGGAGACAAGTCAAGGTCCAGGGTATGGTTGCTACCTCCCCCCCCCCCCAAACTTACCCTAAATTCCTCTTCTCTCCTTTTGTCCATTTCCAGAGATTGGGGCTCCTACCCAATCCCCCTTAGTTTCCTTCTTCTTCTGTCCTCTCAGTCGTTTATTTCTCCTTTTTTTAAAAATATATTTTCCTTTGTCTGTCCCTTGGACTTCTTTGTCCCACCCTCCCATCCCTTTTCCTCACCTCTCTGGCGACTCAGAACTGGCGGGAGGTGGAGTCGACAAACATATACGACCAACCCACGGCGTAAGCAGTGTGATTGGCCTCGAGGCAGCCGATGCTGTCTACTCTGCCCATCAAAAAAAAAAAAGCTCCGTAACCCAAATGTGATGAATGGTGTTAAAGATAAACAGAAAGATCATAATTACGGTAGGTACATAATTTTCATTTTCCTGGGTTCAACTGCCTGTCCATAGGCTCAGTCCCAGTTTAAAAAAAAAGAAAAAAAAGCAAGATGATGTTGAGGGAGTTAAGCTCCCTCTTGGTCCACAGGGATCTCTGGAACACTGACGTGGATGCTCATCCTCTCCCTCCGTCTCCTTCCCTCCACTCCCTCCTCCTTTTTTCTTCTTCTTCCCCTCCTCCTCCCTTTCCTAGCCCACCCAGAGGTTGGGGTACACCCTTCAGAAACCTGCTAGGAACCAGCCTCTGTTAACATACTAAATTGCCAGCAGATTAGGCCCAGTGGTTTATCGAGTCTGCTGGAGTAACAGTCTACAGTCCACTCACTGTGGCTGCTCCCCTTCCCTTATGTGATCCCCTGCGGACCCTTTACATACCCCGCTCACCCCCACCTGGACTACACCTATGTGCCTGTCCCACCCTCTCTTGAATCCTCTCACTGTCTCCATCCCCACCAACTCCGATGGCAATGAGTTCCAGGATGCCACCACTCTCTCAGTGAAATAGTGTCGCTTGATCTCCCCCTTAAACCCCCAACACCAATCTCAGGCTATGTTCCCTCATGGCTGCGTCCTTCCTCAACTGGAGCAGTCTGTCAAAGCTGACCCAGTTAATCCCCTTCAAATATTTAAAGACCTCTATCATATCCACTCAGCCCTCCTCTCTTCCAGGGAGTACATGTTCAAATCCTGTAGTCTCTCCTCATAGGACAGGTCCTTCAGACCGTGAATCATGTTTGACGCTCTCCTCTGGACCCTCTCAAGAAGGGCAGCATCCCTCCTCAAGTATGGGCGCCAAAACTGCACACAGTACTCCAGGTGTGGCCTAACCAAGCAGTTGTACGGGGCAGTAGGACCTCTCTCCTCCTTGATGTTATCCCCCTGGCTATGCACCCTAGCATCTTGTTTGCCTTTGCAGCTGCCCTTCTACACTGCTTGGAATTATTCATTTTGGCATCTGTTGCCACCCCAAGATCCTTTTCTTCCCTGGAGACCGCCAGCTTTTCCTCTCCAAGACTATAGTCGTACCCAGGGTTCCTGGCCCCCAAGTAGAGTACACTGCAATTCTTGCCGTTGAACCTCAGCTGCCAAGTGCACGACCACCTTTCGAGTGTCTCCAAGTCCTCTTGCAGCATTCTACTCCCCTTCTCCTTGTCTAATGCTGCTCCCAGTTTTGATTCATCTGCGAACAGACTTGGCCTACTCCTGACTCCAACCCTGATGTCTGAGATGAATGCATTAAATAGGACCGGCCCTAACACCGATCCCTGGTGGACCTCACTAATAACCCTTCAGCGAGACAAGACCTCACCCCCAACCACCACTCTCTGATACCTATCCGTTAACCAATTCCCAACTCACCCTATTATCTTCTCCCCCAACCCCAAGCTCCTCATCTTCTCTAACAGTCCATGGTGCGGCACCAAGTCAGAAGCCTTAGGGAAGTTCAGGTACAGGACATCCACCTTTGCCTTAGTTTGCCCTTTTGCTATTCCAGGTAACGATTTTCACCTGGTCAGTCATCGTTTGTTGTGGTAGGGACACCTGTGGCATGAATCATGGTTTGAGTAAAAGGAGATACCAAGGAGAGCCATACCAGGGTAGTACCCATAGAAATCTGAAGGTGGTGGAACCTATCAGATTGCCTACTGAGTGCCCTCCCACCCTTCCAACCTCCCACATATAGCAACAAAAATACATAAAACACATCAAACAGAGTAGCCCCCATTCCAAATCCATTAGCAGCGTCCCCTCAGTAGAATGTGGCTGTCATAGCCAGGGCCTGGCCCAAATCCCATCTCTATGAACATATGAAATTTGCCAGCAGATAAAAGGCCTAGTGGTCTATCAAGTCTGTTCGAATGTGCAGCTAGCACCCCTTATTCTGCAGCTGCCCTCCTCCCACCCTCCCCTCCCTGTCCTGCCCCTTTGAAGCAGCCACTGTTCTACTGGATACCACTTCCGCCAGTAACTCATTCCACCCAGCTACCACCCTGTCTGTAAAACACTGTCTGCTCATCTCTCTCCTGAACCGTCCTCCCTCTAGTCTCGTATCATGGCCCCAGGTGTCCCTCCCTTCCCTTACTTCGAACAGCCCCTCCGTACCTGTCCTGTTTATTCCTTTCATGTACTTGAAGGTTTCAGTCATATCCACCCGTCCCTCCTCTCCTCCAGCGAGTACATGTTCAACTCCCTCAGCCTCCTCTTGTATGATAAGTCCCCCAACCCCTGGATCATCTTTGTTACCCTGCACTGCACCCCCTCCAGTAACTTAATGTTCCTCTTCAGATATGGGTGCCAGTACTGCACACACTACTCCAGGTGCTGTCTACCTAATGAGTGGCAGAATCACCCCCCACCGAGGATATACCCCTTGCAGTGCAACCCAGCATTTTTTTGGCCTTTGCAGCTGCCTTCCTACATTGTGCCGAGTTCATTGACCCTGTAATGCGCACCCCCAGATCCTCTGTTTCGGCTAGCTGCTCTCCCCCCAGCTGGTAACTCCTCCTTGGGTTTTTCTCCACAAAATGCAGCACCTCCCACTTTTTGGTATTGAACCCCAGTTGCCAGGTGTCCGACCAGGTTTGCCAGATCATCCTGCAACCCCTGCCATCCCCCTAGGTCATCCACCACTGCTCCCATCTCTGGGCTTGTGGGTATCCCTTCTGAGGCTTGAGAATATGTGGTGCAAGAAGGAAAGCAGATATTCTGCCTGCCTGCCTGCATGCATCTGCTCACTAGCTGAGGTAGATCCTCCAGGTGTTATCCCACTCCAAGGCCAGGACCAACAGCACTACCTAAGCATATATAGCATGAACCACCCCCCAAACAAACATAGACCTTAACTATAAAGCAAGAAAATCTGAACAGCAGTTAAAAGATATACTATAAACCCTATAAAGTCCAAAGTTGATTTCTGTAGAGAGCAGTTGTGTAAGCAAAAGTGGAGATGCAGTGACATACTCCTCTAAAAGTTCAAACAACATTAAATGCAACTTGATGCATGACCAGAATAAAGGGCTGCTAACTGGGATGTAAACAAACAAAGTGAGGCAGTCGTTCAAAGGGTGAGACTGTCATGGCCACCCTTACTGGAAGCTGAGTGCACCAGGCAGTGGAACCCCTGTCATTGAACTGGGTGGTGCCAGATTGTGTGATCAAAGAGTACCTGAGACCATCCGATTCCTACCGACATGTCCAGAGATCCAATGGGATGCACTCCAGCTGCAGGAGAGGGTCATCACAGTTGCTAGCCATGCTCGGAGGAGGATTGATCACGGCGCTATATCTGGCCTGGAGTCTGGGAGAAGCTGATGATCAGCAGAAGAGCAAGCCTGGAAGTGGCGTTGTAAGTGAGCTGCGCTGGAGTGCTGCCTGCAGAGGAAGTAGGTACCTTTCCCTCCCTTCTTTGTCCCCGTGTCAAGCTCTTTACTGTATAAGTATTCCAAACGACATGCCATGACCTTGTACAATGTATTCAACCTAGCCTGAATAGTCACTGTTGCCTGGTTTACCTGTTGTGGGGCATGATGGTGAGAAAAGATGGGCTCTCCATGCGCCATATTGAGCAAACTAGCAGCGCAGTCAGTTGAGCAAGTGGTGCATTCAGCTGTCCTCACCACAATCCTTTGACAGAGTAGGGCTCTTTCAGAACAGTTCACACCCTGGGAGTGAGCTAGCCCAGGCAAAGTTCAGTTATTTCACACATATTCAAACAAACGCTGGTCCCTTATGAGACTTTAAAAGCAAATGTTCAGCAGGGATGAACTGTAGAACTGACCTCTAACATAACTGGGTCTGTAGTGAGCTTTACTGCCCCATGGCAGTAAATACAGGTTACTCACCTGTAACAGGAGTTCTAGGAATGGTATATGTTGTTCATCCACACTGTCTGGCAGGGTCCTTGCCGCTTTAAATCTTGCCGGAAGGTCTTCAAGCTGGCTCCTCCCACCCACCCAGGTGGTAAAACTCTCGGCTCCGCCCCATGACGCCAGATCTAGCTCGTTAGAAGCCAGGTTGTGCGTCGAAGCCGGGAGGTTAGAGTGTGGGATGAACAACATATACCGTTCCTAGAACTCCTGTTACAGGTGAGTAACCTGTATTTCTAGGGACATGGATATGTTGTTCATCCACACTGTCTGGCAGACTCTAGCAGTTCTCCGGGAGGAGGGAGGCAAGCGCACACCCTTACTTAGGAAATAAAGACTGGAGAACCAAGGCCCCCAAAACCAGCATTCGGCGTTACTCAAGGTCGATGTGGTAATGGTGATGAAGGTGTGTGCTGACTTCAGGTAGCAGCCCTGCAGATTTCCTGGGTAGGGACGTCCCTTGAAGCAGCCGCCGAAGCAGCAGTATGGCGGGTAGAATAAGCTTTTATCCCTCGGGGAGGCTCCATGCCTGCCAACCTATAGCAGAGATCTATGCAAGAGGTGACCCACCTGCCTATCGTCCGCTTGGCTGCAGGTCTGCCAGGTGCGGCTTCAGCATAGGTGACAAACAGCTGGCGAACCTCTCCCCGAACTTCAGCTATCCGCTCCTTATAGTAAGCGAGCGCTCTTCTAGGGTCCATAGTATGGAACCTATATTCGGCCTCCGAGGTGTGATTGGGGTAAAACACCGGCAAAGTCAACACCTGGTTAAGGTGAAACTGCGACACCATCTTCGGAAGGAATTTCGGGAGGGAGCGCAGGACAACCTTGTCCCTGTGGAAGACCAGATAAGGAGACTCGATGGAAAGCGCCTGGAGCTCTCCCATCCTTCTGGCTGATGTGATAGCCACCAAGGAGGCGGTCTTCCACGACAGGTGAGAAATGTCACACCTGTGCATCGGTTCGAATGGCTTGCCCATGAGCTTAGCCAGTACCAGCAGTAGATCCCACGGAGGTGGAGGTTCTCGCACCGGAGGGGATATGTGATCAAGGCCTTTGAAAAGTGCCCGACCACCTTCTCCTGTGTTAATCGACTGCTTCCGGCCCGCCTCGTAAGCAGAGATGGCTGTCAGGTGCACCTTAAGGGTCATCGACCAAGCCCTTGCTGAGAAAGGGACCACAGGTAGTCCAGAATGCTTGCCAAGGAACAGGAGGAAGGGTCCAGGCTCTGCCCTGACACCAAATGAGAATCTCTTCCATTTGAAGGCATAGCATTTTCTGGTCGACTCTTACGGATGCCTCAACGACGTTGAGGACCCGCCGGAAAGACCCAAGGCCTGGAACTCTAGCCGCTCAGGAACCAGGCCGACAGGTGCTGGGATTGAAGGTCCGGATGGAATACCTTCCCCTGATTGACTGAGATCAGGTCCGGGCGGGCTGGAAGCTGCCTCTGGAGCCTGGAGCTGAGACTGAGGAGATCTGGATACCAGAACTGGCAGGGCCGGTCTGAGGCTATCAGAATCACCTGCGCCTTGTCCCTCTTCGCCTTGAGAAGCACCTTGTGGATCAAGGGAAATGGGGAAAAGGCGTAGAAGAGGCCCAGGGTCCACAGCCTTGAGAAGGCATCCCCTGCAGCAAGCCCTGCTAAGGGGGGCCGGCATGAAACAGTCTCAGCTTCGCATTTTCCCTGGAGGCAAACAGGTCCACCTGAGGCGTACCCCAGTGGGAGAACAGATCTTGTACTACCTCCGGCAGGAGAGACCACTCGTGGGATGCAGCCCCTATCCGGCTTAGGGCATCAGCCAGAGTGTTGGAGGCTCCTGCCACATGGATGGCAAGGAGATCCACTTCCAGGCTGTGCACGAGTGACCAAATGCGGAGAGCTTCCCTGCACAGAGGCACGGAGCGCGTCCCATCCTGGCGGTTTAGCTAGTACATGGTCGTGGTATTGTCCGTCTGGACCTGAACCACTTGATCCCATAGAAACAGAGCGAAGGCGGTGAGGGCTAGACGAACCACTCGAAGCTCCAGCAGGTTGATGTGGCATCGGGACTCCCGAGGGGACCAGAGGCCGTGCGCCCTGTGCTCCCCCAGATGAGCACCCCAACCCATCGGAGAGGCATTGGTCGATAGAGAGACCGTCAGCTCGGGGCGGACGAACGGGATGCCCTCCTGCAGATGTGCTGGAACGGTCCACCACTGGAGAGCGTTCCACATCCCCTGGGTCACTGTCACTAGCTGATCCAGCGGATCAAAGTGCTGTGACCATTAGCTGGCCAGCCTCCATTGAAGGGGACGCATGTAGCAACGGGCCCAACGGACCACGCTGGTGCAGGCCGCCATGAGGCCCAGGAGGCGCAGGAAGTCCCAGGCAAGGCGCAATTGCCCAACCTGAAATGATTGGGCAAAGGAGGAAAGAACCTCGGCCCTGTCCACCGGAGCCATGCTCTGGCTCAGAGAGTCGAGCCTCACCCCGATGAATTGTATCACCTGCTTTGCACGAGTTCGACTTGGCCTCATTGATGAGGAGGCCAACCTGAGAGCAAACCTGGAGGGCCAGATCTCTGGACCGCTCCACCTCCATTCTTGAGGGGGCTGCAATCAGCCAGTCGTCCAGGCAGGGGTACACCCGGACCCTTCAGTGCCGCAGGAATGCTGTCACCACTGCCATGTATTTGGTGAAGACCCTGGGAGCTAGGGAAAGGCTGAAGGGCATGGCCCGCAACTCGTAGAGGGATCCCGCTGCCCTGAAGCGGAGGAATCTCTGGTGGAACGGACGGATTGGGACATGAAAGAACGCGTCCTGGAGGTCCAGAGAACAGAACCACACGCCTCGTTCCAAGGATGGGATTATCTGAGCCAGAGTGACCATCGTGAAGGTCCGAGACCTTAAGAACCTGTTCAGGTCATGCAGGTCGAGAATGGGGCGCCAGCCCCCCGTCCGTTTTGGGACCAGGAAGTACCTGGACACAAACCCTGGGTCTGGAGGAGGATCCGACACCTTCCTGAGCACCTCTTTCTCGAGGAGCAGGGCAATATCGGCTCGGCGAGTCGACAGAGAGGCTGCGGACCCCGTAGCCCCCCGAGGGGCGACGGCTCAGAAGGGCAGGGCCTGCTCGAAAACCAGGGGCAGGCCCTTTCCTACCACCTCCAACACCCAGAGGTCCGTGGTGATAGCGGACCAGGCGGAAAGGAAGTGGCGGAGCCGTCCTCCAACAGGGGGACCCGGGGGGAGTGACAAGGCTGGGGGCGACACCACTCA
The DNA here is from genome assembly GCA_016271365.2 of Neoceratodus forsteri. Lineage (NCBI taxonomy): Eukaryota > Metazoa > Chordata > Ceratodontiformes > Ceratodontidae > Neoceratodus > Neoceratodus forsteri. The sequence goes on along the minus strand of CM028132.1, from coordinate 197,904,786 downwards.
ACCCGTCATTGGGCAGGCTTGGAGTAGGGACCGGCTGAGGGACCTCCTGGGCCTTTTCCTCCCTGCTTCCTATTAGAGGAAGCCACAGGCCTGGCTTTGGGGCTGCGCGAGCCTGCTGGCACTGTTGTTGGTGCTGTTGACGGCTGCGAGGCACAGAAGGGCTAAAGCACTTATGTTGTTGTTGTCGACGGCCCTTGTCCTTCTGGGCGGAGGTGACCGAGTCCAGAGTGGCATTGGACTTTTCGATCCGCTGGAGGTGACCTTCCACTCCAGGGTCGAAGAGGTCAGTCCCCAGGAAGGGGACATCCTCCAGTTTATGCTGGGTATCCGCCGTGAAGGTGGATATCCTCAGTCATGCTCTGCGGCGCATGGCCACTGCGGCCGCAACTGATCTGGCACAGGAGTCTTCAATGTCCAGAGCCGTTTGGAGCTGCTGTTTTGCCACTGCCCTTCCCTGGTCCTGTACCTGCCTGACCGTGGTCTGCAGGTCGGCTGGGAGATGAGGGATCACCTCATCCAGGGAGCCCATGAGGGCATGGGAGAAGTGTGCCATCAGCATGGCCGAGCTGGCCTGGTGGAGGCCAAGGGAGGATGCAGCGGGGGGCTTATCCACATCCCTAGCATTCCCGGAATGCCGGAAAACACTATTGGTGACCAACCCTCGGCGGAGGGTGTTCAAACCGGACAAAGAGTCAGGGACCGTGATACTTCTGGCCATCCTGGCCGGGAGCAGGACAGGAAGCAGGCTGCTGCCAGAGCTCAAGGTTGGGCCAACAATGGCTTCAGCCACTGAAAGGCTCTGTGGGTGAATCCCCGGTCCAGTATCTCGTTAGGGGACACTTGGCCCACTTGGATACGTGGCTTGAGCTGCATCCCGTGACTCGAGATGAGCCGGGCAGACCCATAAAGGAAGATGGGCTGGCCCATCAACTGGCCCCCGGAGGACTCCAGGTCAGTGGGCCTGGAAAACAGGGAGGAGTCGTCTTTGGACTCCGAGGAGTCCGCGAAGAGCTGCCTGGGGCCTGAGCCACCCTCCATCTGCCAAGGACGGTCGGGAGTGAGGGTGACCGACAACCTGTGGGGCAGACCCTGACCGACCGAGAGTCCTTGGTCGCGCCCCGATTTCAGATGTGGAGGCGGAGGTTCCACCACAATCGGTGGGCAGCTGGTTTCGCCGAACAACTGGCCCAGGCTTGGCACGCCGACTCACAGCGGGTTATTTCAGCTGCTCGGGTGACAGCCACTTGATGGCCAGGGAAGGCGGCGGTGTCAGCTTGTTCCGGACAGAAGTAACTGCTGCCACATTAGGTCCTCGTGGCGTCGGCGCAATTTGCGCGAAGCCTCTTCTCTTCCGAGGAGCAAGGACAAGCGGCGGCGCCGCTTACTTTGGTGCCGAGACCGCTGATGTTGGCTAGATCGGCTGGACCGAGACGATGTCCGAGACCGAGATCCTCGGTGTTTCCGAGGACGGGTCTGGGAAGGGGCGGGGGACACCCGCTCTTCCCTCAGCTCGGAAGCCTTGACCAGGGACTCTGGCACAGGAGGCGCAGGCAAGTCCTTGGTCTCTACTGGGGGAACCGGTGAAGAAGGGTTGTCGGCTTCACCAGTCGACAGCCCGTCCGACGGGTCGAGAAAAATCTCGACCGCATCGACGGATGTCTCGGCCGGCTGACCTGACGGGGACACCGTGAAACTAGCGGCCTTAGCCGCAACCTCGACTGAAGTCGAGTGTCGACTGTCCGGGGAAGGGGACCTCTCTAGCTCCCACGAACGCCGACGATGGGACTTACTTTTCAAGTCCTTCTTTTTGGACCGAGAAGAATGTCCCGATGGCCCCTCTCCCTTCGTGGAAAGGGATTGGCAAAGCTACTTAAAAGAAGCTGAGTAGGAGGAACCCAAAGAGAGTGGGATAAATGCTGCGGCGGAGGAAGAGGATGATGCGGCCTGTGCCGCCTCCTCCTCGAGGGCGAGCATCTGCTCGAGTTGCTCAGCCGAGCCAGCCGCTGCGGTCACCGCCCAACAGCCTCCTTGACTTCACTGGCGGGTAGCGCTCGGGCACCTAAGCTGTAAATCGGGCAGCGGTCTTCCAGGACGCGTTATTGAAACAAATGGCATAACCTCGCAGGCTCATGGTCATGGTCTAGGCCGAGGCAGTAGACGACGCGGAGTGCGGATCCGTCCTGGACATTTTCTGCCCACATGGGCACCACCGAACCGGGAGTCGATTTGTCCATCGCAGCCGCAAGGGAGTAATTTGACCAAAGTCTTGAAAATTTAAGAATAAGTTTCAGGCGAACCGAAGAATTAGGATCGAGTCTATGCGCAGAGCGTTAAGGAGGGAACCTGAGCTTCCAAGCAGTAAGGAAGATCTGGCGTCATGGGGCGGAGCCGAGAGTTTTACCACCCGAGTGGGTGGGAGGAGCCAGCTTGAAGACCTTCTGGCAAGATTTAAAGCGGCAAGGAACCTGCCAGATAGTGTGGATGAACAACATATCCATGTCCCTAGAACTGGTGTTAATGTCTTTATAAGTGACATTGCAGAGGGACTGGAAGGAAAAGTATGTCTCTCTGTAGACGACACAAAGATCTGCAACAGGGTTGATACACAAGGTGGGGTGGAGAAGATGAGAAAGGACCTGACAAGGTTGGAGGAATGGTCAAATGTGTGGCAGCTTAAATTCAATGCAAAGAAGTGCAAAGTAATGCACCTGGGAAACAAAAACCCAGGGGAAGAGTACACAGTGGGGAGTCAGATACTGACAAGAACAAAAATGGAAAGGGACCTGGGGGTAGTTATATCAGATGACCTAAAGGTGGGCAAGCAATGTGAGAAGGCAGTAAGGAAGGATGGGGTTTACTAGGATGCATAGGGAAGAGGCATCACCAGTAGAAAACAGGAAGTTATCTCTCTCTATAGATAGTTGGTAAGACCTCATCTGGAGTACTACTTGCTGTTTTGGAGACCCCATCTCCGCAAAGACATAGACAGGGTGGAGGCTATCCAGAGGAGGGAAACCAAAATGGTGCAGGGTCTGCACCAGAAGACATATGAAGAGAGACTAAAGGAGCTTAGTATGTATACCCTCGAGGAAAGGAGGGAAGGGAGGACATGATTGAAACTTTCAAGTACCTCAAGGGAATCAACAAAGTCCAAGAGGGTAGCATCTTTCAGAAAAAGAGATGTGAAAGAACAAGGGGGCATATTTTGAAGAGAGAGGGGGGACAGCTCAGAGATAATGCGAGGAAGTATTTTTTCACAGAGAGGGTTGTGGATGCATGGAACAGCCTTCCTGAGGAGGTAGTGGAGTCAAAAACAGTCCGGGAATTCAAGAATGCATGGGACAGACATAAGGCAATTCTAGTGGGGGGTAGGAGGAAGTAGGCTGTTGGTTAACTAGGATCTGCAGCTTACCCAATAGGTAGGGAAATTGGCAAACTAGGTGGGCCCAAGCAGTCCTTATCTGCCATCAAATTCTGTTTCTATGTGTTAATTTCTGCCTGTCTTGGAACAGTTGAGGGAGGACTGCTGGCTGTTGCTGGGTGACAGCAGCTGCAGAATCATAGGTGTGCATGCCTGTAGGAAATTGGATTGTCAGGGGGGCTGGAAGGACGATGCAGAGTTTTATGTGGCCAGCATGCACTGTAGTTTCATCTTAATGTCCTTATAGGCCCTTTGTTCATTCCACACAGATTGGCGTAAATCATTAAAAATATTTATTTAGTTATTTATTTATTGGAGATTCGGAAATAACCTTTGAGTCAGAGACTCCTTTACAAAGGTTCCACGTCACAAGTATTACAAACAGAGAAGGACAGGTTATATAGCAGTACAGCAGTACATAGTCAGGTAGTTACAGTAGCAGTTGTGAGGCTAACAGTGTAAGCAATAATAACTAGGGAAAAGTTAGTGCAAACATACTAAGCAGATAGCCAACATGTGTAGAACTAGACTAAGGTATAATATCTAGCTTTCTTCCGGTGCAGAGCCAGGCAGTTTCTCACAGCTTGCTGAATCTTGAGCTTGTCCTGAAAGGTTTAGCAACTTGGAGATCTTATCCGTGTCATTCTTCACCATTCATCACTATTGGGTACAGCTCACTGGAGCTAGGACCCTGCGGGAGACTTTTTTCTTTGTCATGGGTGGAGCCAACGCAGGGCCGGTGCCGCCCTCAAGGCCGACGTTCCATGTGGCGCTCGAGGGTTGGCAGTTAGCCGTCATCGACTCCGCCCCAGCCCCATATTCTTTCTCTCCCGCCGTCGAGTGAGGATCCTGCGTGCAAGACTGAAGTATTTTGCGGCCTAGTCTGTCGTATAACTTGAATTTTGCCTCAGTTCTGCTCATCTGCTCGACGTCGCTTCTACAACCCGGTAAGATCTTTCCTTTTTATTAAGCGGCGTCGAGTACTGTGTTTTATTTTCTTTCTCGTCCGTCGTCTCGGTCCAGGGGCAAGAAGGTGTCGAAGCGGGCGGCCTCATGCTGCTTGTGCCCTGTGACCGCCTTTACCTGTAACGGACCAACATGACTGTTGCCTCTCCTGCCTCGGCCCCGGACATGATATGGTAAACTGCGATATTTGTTTTTCCATGGACCACCGTGTCATTGAATATTGCGCAATGAAGGTTGGACGTGCGCCGCCAACTTTCGGAGGTTGAATTCGCAGTCGTCAGGCCAAGGTCAGGACTCTGGCCCTTTTCCGGGTCCCTCCCGTCCTATATGGCTCTGTGGAGGAGGGAACCTCCACCCTTCTAGCCTTGCCGTGGTGGAGATTTCTTCCGTGGTACGAGGCAGGCTGGCCCTTGTAGGTCGGGTCCGGGAACACCGTTTGTCAGTCACTACTTTGGTAACGGCCCCTCAGTGTCGCTTTCTGGGTCCCTCAGGACCAGGCTGGCACCGTCCTCGATGCCTCCTCCCGGCATCGCTGTTGGTCCCGGCGCCATTTCTGGCACCATGGGCTTAGAGTGCGGCGCCGCTGTCAACGTGCAGCCTGCTCTCGGTGCCCGCCGTCGCCCCTGATGCTGCTCACAGCATTGGGGCTCTAGGCGGCGTCGGAGTTGGTAGTCTGGAGGTTTCTGGGCCTGGTTCTAGTCCTGGGGCAGGAGCCTTCACCGTCTGGGCACAGAGTCAACGCCATGGTTGGGGTCGATCCTGCCTTCGGTGCCGCGAGCGGCACCGTAGTGGTGTCTGGGGCCGAGTCTGTCTCCGATGCTGCTCATGGCGCCGGGGTGGGTGTCGGCACCAGGCGTGGTGCTGTTGTGGATTTGGCACTCCGGCGCCGGGGAAGAGTGCGGAGTCGTGCTCGGGGTCACGCCCGAGTCCAGTGCCGTTTGTGGCACCGGGGAGGGCGTCGGCACCGGGCGTGGGGCTGTACTCTCTTCTACTGCTGTTGAAGGCTTCGAATCCCAGTGTGCCCGGCCTTGAGGTCCAGGAACTGGAGGAGTCCATGGGGTGGTCTGGCATCGGGCCTCGGAGCCTACCTCTTCAGAGGCGGATTCTGAGTCTGATCTGGACTGGCTCCCGGATTCTTCTGATCCTTCTGTCTCCAGCACCTCGACCCCCATTTCTCTCCCCCGTGGAATTCAGCTCTCGCCAGTAGACCTCAGGGTCAGGTGGTCTGACCAGCCAGCAGTGGTCCCTGTGGCTACTGCTGAGCAGCCTGAGGTCACTGGTTTGGCTGTTTCTTCAGTTTAGGTACCCCCCTCCTTGGTGTGTTTGGACAGCCCAAGTTTGGGGCAGCCCGGGGAGCATCAGGAGGGGCAGGGTACGGTTCCCTGGGTGGACTGCTCGGAGGCTGCTTGGGGATGCCAGTTGCTTAGGTTAGTGGCAAAGAGGATGAGGTCCCTCTCTGACTCCGAAGGGTTGAGAGGTAGGGGTGTGGCGCAGCGAGCCCTTCCTAGGGCCCAGCCGGGTTCTGGTAGGAGCTGAAGTGCAGGCCCTCACCTTTCCCTAACAAGGTCCACAAGGGGGGCTTCTACTTCTGAGGTCAGGGACCATCCTTCTGGACTCACACGGTCCCAGTCATCTCATGGGGAGATTTCCGGTTGAATGGCTGTTAGCTGCAGTGGCTTTTGATTCCCCCTCCTTGCGAAGGGTTTCCTGTTGGCCTCCCTGCCCTGACAGAAACCATTCTCCTGTTGCCAGGAGCCTGTCCTCGAGCCTCTGACTCTGTCCCAGGTATTCCTGGTCCTTGCGGACCTCTTACCTAGGAACAATTCAGAGGTTCAGCTGCACATTTTCCCACCTACCTCCATGCCCTGGATCAGCAGGTGTTTCACCATGCCCCCTTGCAGCCGGCCCCTGAACCTGGGAGCTCGTCTTCTTCCTCTTTCTCCTCTTCTCCCTCTACAGAGGGAGAGGAAACTTCAGTCCACATATCCCCAGCATCTGATCTGTCCTCCTATCAGCGCTTCCTTGTGAGGATGTTGGATGAGCTTCACCTGACCCCTGTACCTATCAGCAATCCCGAGCATGTGATGCGCGCCTTCTTGGGTGAATACAGTGCGGCCCACTTGGTGACTCCTGCCTGGCCTGTTCCTTTTCAGGAAGTGTCGCAACGGCTCTGGCTTCATCCCTTCTAGACAGTACCAGCCCCAAGGGACTTAGAGCAGCGGTATTGTGCTCCATCTGGGTCTCCATGTTCTCTGCCTCATCCCTCTTCGGGTTTGACATCCCTGGACACCCCCTCAGGGCCTCGCGCTCCTTACTGTGACCGTCCTCCAGATTTGGACTCTGCGGACTTGGGGGAGACGAGTGTTCTACTCGGCACGGATCTCCCTGTCAATTGCAGCACATCAGGCCCACTTTGCAGCCTACGACAGGTTCTTGTGGTCCAGGCTAGGATAACTCCTAGCTTTGGTGCCTGATTTGGAGGAAACCAGGCAAGCCATCGCTTTCTCTGCACAGGGCGTGGAGCTAGCAGGGCATCTTACGATGCCAATGAGGTAGTTTCCAAAGTGGTAGAGACAGCAATCTGCCTTTGGCGGACGGCATGGCTTTGCCTATCCCGGTTGTCACCCCTGGCCTGGCGTAGGTTGATTTACTCCACCTACCGAAGTACCCATCTCTTCTCCCGATGAGTGAGACGGCGGCCTTCGGTATGCCTTTCTTTCCCCACTGGGGGATCCCTGTCTCACCCAGACCAGTCTCAGGCCTCTCCAGGCCTGTAAGGGTTCTCTCCTTCAGTGTCTCACCCACTGGAGGCTAGGGGACCTAGTCCCCTAGGGTGTTTTTGGGGGGGCTCAATAGTGATGAATGGTGAAGACTGACACAGATAAGATATGAAAATTACATACCTACCGTAATTGTTGATCTTTCTGTATATTGTCACCATTTATCACTAAATCCCACCCTCCTTCCCCCTGGGGCCTCAGTCTCTGGACTCCACCCCTCCAATGAATTCCTTTGAGGGCTTATAGAGTTTGGAGGGGGCCTGCCCCTTCTCTTCTCCCTTTCCAAGGGAGTCACGGAGTGGGGGGTGTCCTTTTTTCTGTCCCCCCACTTCAATATTTTTTATTATTTGTGGGCTCAAATTTTGGGCCCACATTTTTTCCTCTAAGCCTCTGGCTGTTAAAATGTTTTTCCCTCCTTATTTTAGGAGGGAGGGGGGAGAGTTGAGATGCACCCTCAGCCTGCACTCCCATGTGGTTGGTCATCAAACCTAGGCTGCTACAAATCATGTCTTGCAGCTGAACTCTATAGTCCCAGGTCTGGACCTTATTCCCTAAAAAGACTTGCATGCAACTCCGCTTCTGAGGGTGTGCTACTCTTCCCCCCTCTTATCTTTACTTCCCTTTTCCTTCTCCTTCCAGAGATTTGGGCTCCCTCTCCCCAATTTCCTTTTCAAGTCTCCTCCTTTCTGTCGCTTTAGTCATTTATTTCTCCTTTTGGTTTATTCTTCTTTTCCTTTTATCTATCCCTTAGGCTCTCTTGCCTCAACCCATCCTCCCTTCCGTACAATCTCCGGCGTGTCAGAACTGGAGCTGGGGTGGAGTCGATGACGGCTAACTGCCAACCCTCGAGCGCCATGTGGAACGTCGGCCTCGAGGGCGGCAGCGGCTCTGCCCATGACAGGGAAAAAAAAAAGTCTCCTGCGGGGTCCTAGCTCCTGTGAGCTATACCCAATAGTGATGAATGGTGAAGATACATAGAAAGATCAACAATTACGGTAGATACGTAATTTTCATATCATGGCCCTTAGATATTCTTTTTGGGGCATTAGTCACAAAGCCCTGTGTGCCTTCTTGATGATGTAAGAGTTGCTGTGGTCCAGGTGTCCTTCCAGCTGTAGGAAAAGTTGATTATTAAGCCTACTGGATCTTTCCCTTTAGCCAGTTCAAGGATTCCCACAAGGAGTAGGTTGTTGCACCTGCTCCTATTGTCTTGATCATCTGTTTTTTTGTTCCAAGTAAGCAACTTTCTTACAAAGGGTCACCACCTCCAATTCTTCATGAGAGGCCCCATCCCTCAGTGAGCTTACTCACACTTCCACGCCCATCCCCTACCCCCACACCCCAACTCCGCGAGCCGGAGAGTCAGAGGAGGCTTTGACCTCTTTCGGATCTTCAGTGACGATCATTTTGATGGAGGTAAGCTCAGTAAAAAATCTCTTCATTAGCGAAGATCTTATCTGTGTCAGTCTTCACCATTCATCACAGATGGGTACTGGCCGGAGATCAGGACCCCGAGGGAGCCTTTTTTTTTTAATTTTTAAAGGATAGGCGGAGCCGACGTTCTACGTGGTGCTCGAGGATTAGCTATTAAGCTGTGTCGACTCCGCCTGCCTACCAGTTCTTCATCTCCCGCTGTCGAGGTCACCTCGTGGGAAGCCATCTGAAGAAATTTGAAGAGTTTTTAGACCTTTAGCCTTCGCTTGTTGCTCGGACAGTCCGTCGGGTCTCCTGCTAGTTCTGGTTCTGCTCTCCACTCGACGCCGCCGTAAGATCTTTCCATTTATTTTAAAGTATAACGACGCCGAGTCTGTTTTGGTTTTTTTCCAGAGGTCATGTCGTGCGTCGGAGGGCAAGAAACCTTCTAAGGCGGGCGTTCTCAAGGCGGTGCCTGCAGTCGCAAGAATATCCGCTATCGACCAGCATGACTGTAGTCTCGCTGTGGTTTGGCTCACTTCACGACATGGATTCTGCAACGCCTGCTTCTCCATGGACTGGCCCCAGAACAGCTGCTGCATTAAAGTAGGGCGAGCTCACCGACTGGAGTAGGGTTCGCACTCGCCGGCCAAGCCACGCCTCGGCTTTCCTCCGGTCCTCCCGCCTATACAGACCGAGGAGGAGGGAGCCGGCTTGTAGCCAGCCTTGGCCGAGGCTCCTCCCGCTGCACAGGAGGCCCGCCCCGCTTCTCCGGAGCGGGTAGAGGCGCTGGATGGCAATCGCCTCTGGGTGAAGGCTCCTGTGTCGCCTCCATGGTCCAAAAGGCCCGGCCCACGCCGCCGGTCGGTGCTGCGGAGTTTCAGCGCTGCTCGTGGTGCCGCAGGCCCTGTCGGCGCCGACTGCCTCGGCACCATGGGCCTGTCGTCGCAGACGCTGCTCGTGGTGCCGTGATCTGGATTCACGCCGCCTTCACCTACGGTCTCACCGCGCCTGCCGAGGGCTGAGCACGGCGCCGTGGGCCTTCGAGTCGTCTGTCGGCGCCTCGGCGCCGCTGGTGCTCGTGCCGCCAGGCGCCGGAAGAGCCTAGCGGTGTCGTGTTCAGCGCCGAGTCCACCTTCGAGCCGCCGGGCGCCGCTTCGGTCGGCGCCGAGGGTTCTGGCGGTGTCGTCGGTGCCAAGGCTGTTGCTGGGGCTGCTGTCGGCGCCATCTCTGTTCCTGGTACCGCCCCCGGTGCCAGTGGGCTTGACGGCGCCGCAGCTGGCCCTGGCTCAGGACCTTTGGCCCGAGCTGCCCTGCCGCCTTCTGTCAGCCCCGCTTGATGGGCTGTGGAGGGCACGGGTGCCGCCTCGGCCACTGCTTTGACTACTGGGCCTTTTGGTAAGGTTGCCTTCCCTCGCCCTCCTACCGTTTGGCTTAGGGCCTCAGACTCTACCTCTTCGGAGTCGGAGTCTGGCTCTGAGTCGGACGGGCAGTCACACCCTTCAGGGTTGTCTGCAGAGGAGGGCGAGCCGGTGGTCTCAACGACGAGTCACAGCCAGCCCCCTTCTGAGGAGCATCAGGTTCTCCCCGAGGTTGGGGTCAGTGGTACTGACCAGCAGGCTATGGTGCGTGCCACCATTGCCATGCAACCTGGCCTTGGAGGGTTCCTTGACCCCTCGGCGGTGGTACCCCTCCCGTAGTGTGTCTCGATCGCCCAACTTTGGGGCCCATCAGAGTCTGCAGGAGGGAGGGTGCTGCCCTGGGTCTCCCTTCGGGGCAGTCCAGAGCTGCCAGCTACCTAGGCTGGCCTCTCGAGGACCAGGACCTCTCGACTCTGAGGGGTCGAGGGTGGGTCAGTGTGTCTGCCCTTCTCTGGGGTCCACCCCGGCCCTGGACGAAGCCAAAGTGTGGACTTCCGCCCTTCCCCTTCCGGTTCCTTGAGGGGGTCCCATTCTTTGGAGGCAGGGGACCATCCTTCTGGATCTATATGGCCCCGGTCGCCTCACTGGGGGATTCTTCTGGGCGCAGCCTAGGCAGTACCAACGTGGTTGTACAGCTGTCGGCTGCGGAGTCTTCTGGGACACCCTCCTCAGGGGTCCATGGTCCGCTCCCTAGCCCTGGCAGAGGTCAGACGATTTCTTCTCTCGGCTCTGCCCCATACCTCTGCCGCATTCTCCAGCGCTCCCAGGCGTTCTTGGTCCTAGCGGCCCTCTCACCTGGGAGCAGTTCAGAGCGGTGGCTGCTCAGTTCCCTGCCTATGTTAGGGCCATGGACAGCCAGGTTTTTCAACCTCCCCCCGAGCAGCCACCCTCGAACGCATGAGACCTCCAGCCCTCATCCCCTCTTCTGGGGAGAGGAACCATCTGTCCATATCTTCCTGCCGCTGATCTCCGAGTATCAGCTTCTCATGAGGATGATGGAGGACCTTCACCTTTCTCCCCTGTCTGTGAGCAATCCTGAGCATGCGGCGCACGCCTTCTAGGGCGATTTCGTGTGCCACCCTTGTGTGCCGCCTTGGCCTGCTTCCTTTCGGGAGACGCTCCATGCATTTCTGGCAGAGGCCCTTCTCTGGAGTTCCTGCCCTAGGGACCCAGCCAGAGGTATTGCGCCTCCCTGGAGTCTCCAGGTTCTATGCCTCATCTGCAGTCCGGATTGATGCACCTGACACCCCTGATGGGCTTCGCGCCTCCACCGTGACCGCCCCCAGATCAAGACTCCTTGGATTTTGACTTCTGGGAGGAGGACTTTCTACCGCACGGTTGCTTCTCTCCATCTCTGCTCATCAGGCCCACTATGCAGCCTACAACAGGTTCTTGTGGTCAGCGCAGGTCAGATCCTAGCTGCTTTGCCTGACTCGGAGCAAACCAGGCAAGCCATCGCACTCTCTGCACGTGACCTGAATCCAGCAAGGCACCTTACGATGCCAGTGAGGTAGCTACCAGGGTTGTAGGACAGCGATCTGCACCAGGAGATCGGGCGTGGCCGCTTTTCCCGGTTGTCACCCTTGGCCCGGCGTAGGGTGATTTGCTTCACTCACCAGGAACCTATCTCTTTTTCCTGTAGGGCTAAACGACGCTTGTCGGGCAACTTCTCACACCTCCGGGGACCCCTGCCTCGCCTTCCCCACCTCGGCCCTTCAGGCCCAGAAGGTTCCCCTTAGTGTGTCACCCACTGAGGGCTAAGGACTCTGTCCCTTAGGGTGCACGAATCACCCCCTTGGGGCTGTGCATCATCTATTCAGATGAATGGTGAAGATTGACACAGATAAGATATAAAAATTACGCATCTACCATAATTATGATCTTTCTGTGTATCTTCACCATTCATCACAATCCCACCCGCCATCCCCTGGGGCTTCAGTCTCTGGATCCCCCTCCCTCTGTGCCTACCCCTCTTTTTGAGCAGGATAAAGTTGGGACACACAGGGGGGGTAGTTTCTTCCCTAAGGGGTACAATTCGAGTGGCACTCCTTCTCTATTACATATCTTCACTCCTACGGGGTGAGAGTTGGTAGTTGCACTCCTTCTGTTATCCATCTAACTTAAAAAAAAAAAAAAAAAATTTCCCTTTTTTTTTCACCAGATATCTTTACAGAGAGAGTACTGAGTCCCTGTGCCCTGTCCTTCTCCAGAATAGCCGACTCTGCTTTTGGGGTATTGCCAGTTATTCTGTGCCTTGAATTCTGGCAGATGAGCTTTGCTACTCCTTGCAGTGCCTATACAGTCTGGTGACGGACAAGGGTCCTGGATCCTTGTTACCTCTCACTCTCTCCTAAATTCTCTCTCCCCCCTTCCCTCCCTTCTTCCTTTTCCAGAGATTGGGGCCCCTACCCAATCCCCTTAGTCTTACTTCTTCTATGCTGTCCTCTCAGTCATTATTTCTCCTTCTAGTTCAGTTTTTCTCTTCCTTTTTCTGTCCCTTGGACTCTCTTGTCCCACCCTCCATCCCTTCCTCTTACCTCTCCGGTGACTCAGAACTGGTAGGCAGGCGGAGTCGACACAGCTTAACGGCTAATCCTCGAGCGCCACGTAGTACGTCGGTCTCGAGGGCGGCGCCGATGCTGCGTCGGCTCCCCCTATCCTTTTTTAAAAAAAAAAAAAAGGCTCTCGGGTCCTGATCTCCGGCCAGTACCCATCTGTGATGAATGGTGAAGATACACAGAAAGATCATAATTACGGTAGGTACGTAATTTTTATTTTCCTCTGATGGCTCTGGTGGAGTGAGATGGGGAGAGTCAGGTTTGATGCACTATGGGGCTTGAGAGTGGGCTGGAATTGGCAGCAGCTGGGAGGCCTCAGCTTGGGGCTCCATCTGCTGATGATCCATACTGCTGCGTTTATAACTGCGGGTTCCCAGAAGGAAAGCTGTTCGGATTAGGTGGTTTTGGTGAGGGTTCAGTGTCCATTTAAGCAAAATCTGCAGTTTTTAGCACTGTCTGCTCCGGAGCTCACTTGGAGCATGACCACTCTCATCAGATGCGTTACTGGAAATTCTCAAGATGTTCTATGTTGAGCCAGTATGGGAATTTCAGTGCACCTGCAACCCAGTAGTGCAATTTACAATCTCCAATGGAAATGAATCAGCATTCTCCTTTCTTTACTGTTAGTGAAAAGTTTACATTTTAAAACAGTGTTAGAATAATTTTAACATATAGAAATAGCCGGCAGATAAGGACCTTGTGGCCGCCTAGTTGCCTGTGTGAACCCCCAGTGTGCCATCTACTGGTGGGACACCAGCCCTGCCCCCCTCATCAGATTATACCCATATGCTTGTCCCATGCATGCTTGAACTGCGTGATTGTAGTCGCCCCCACCAGTTCTTCCGGCAAACTATTTCAGTCATTCGCCACCCTCTTAGTGAAGTAGAACTTCCTCATGTTGCCCCTGACCCTGCTACCTAACAATTTCATGTAATTCCCCCTGGTGTTAGTAGCACCACACAGTTGAAACAGCTTTTCCTCCTGAGCCATGTTAATCCCCCTTAGGTATTTAAATGCCTCAATCATATGCCCCCTCCTTCTCCTATCCTCCAGGAACTACAGGCCCAATTCCCCAAGTTTCTCTTCATATGACCACTCCTGCATACCCAGCATCATCCTGGTCACCCTCCTCTGCACCGTCTCCATCCATTCCCTGTCCTTCCGGAGATAGGGTCTCCAGAATTGCACGCAGTACTCGAAATGTGGACACAACAAAAATGCATACAGGGAGAGAATCACCTCCCTTCTCCTGCTGGTAATCCCCCTTCCTATGCATCCGAGAATATGATTTTCTTTTCCCACTGCATTCCCATACTGTTTGATCACCTTAAGATCATCAGCAATAATTACTCCCAGGTCTCTCTCCTCCCCTGTAACCTTCAGCACTCCCCCCCCCTCCCCCAAATCATGTATTCCACCCCTGGGTTCCTATGTCCCAAATGTATGATTCTACATTTCTTTGCATTGAACCTCAGTTTCCACTTTCTGGTCCATTCCTCCAATTTCCTCAAGTCTGCCTGCATCCTATCCACCCCACCGAATGTCCACCCTGTTACCTACAGTAGTTTTGCATCGTCAGCAAACAGTGATATTTTCCCTCCCACCCCTTCCATTATAGCATTTATATAAATATTAAAAGTACTGGCCCCAACACGGACCCTTGAAGTACTCCACTGGTCACTCTCCCCTCTGCATATTGCTGAAAGTTGTTACACAGTATGTACAGTAGGCATACTTCTGTTTCTTAACATTAGCATCATTCATCAAGACACACCAAAAAAAAAAAAGTAAAATTAAAGTTTTTCTTTAAATGTCGTCAATTTCAAATTTTCAGAAATACCATTTCTAGGATCATGGATATGTTGTTCATCCACATTCTTTGGCATGTCCCTTCCCCTGTAAATCTTGCCGGAAGTCTTCAAGCTGGCTCCTCCCACCCACCCAGGTGGTATAACCCTTGGCTCTGCCCCACAACGCCAGATCTTCCTTTCCGCTGGAAGATTCATGTTGCCTCCTTCAAACACCATGAAGTCTTGCTATATTATAACAATAGCAGTCAGCCACTGCAGCTGAACTGCCCCGGAGAGGAAGGAGTTAACTCCAGAAGATCTGGAGTTCTACAGCGCGAGGGCGCTGTGACCAAAGCTCTATCTGGCAGTTTCAAATGAAACTGTCAGATTCTTTACTCCGCTTCACTGAACAGTCGCTCCGGAGATCAGCTCCTTCAGCTCGGTTCATTCTCGGTTCAAGAGAGTAGTTTTCGGTTCATTTGAACCGGCAAAAGTCATTATTTTTACCGCATTTCGGTTCTAAAGCTCTATCTGGTAACCGTAAGTACAAAAATTCAAGTCTGTGTGGAAAATTAATTATCGGTTCGGTTTTGAACCGATCGTTTGGTTTTTTCTGCCTTTTAAAACTGTACTGTGGGTTTTAGAGTGCGGTTCCCGGTTCTTATCGGTTCTAAAAAACAAAATTATTACGGTTTTTTCAATACTCATGGACACGTGTTAGGAACCGATAAGGGTGTCTTGCCTGTACTGCCATCAAAAGGCAGTTTTGGTTAGCTGGTATTATGTCTGAGAAACCCAAAAGAAAACCGGCCCACTGGGTTTCAACACTGTGATGTCTATGGGACGCCTTGCCAAGGCTGACCCACACACCACTTGTGTCTATTGTCTGGGGCTGACCACCTCCTGTCAGACTGCCAGGTGTAAAATTTCCCTGCAGCCACCCTGGAGAAGAGATTGGGCGGCTCAGGGACGAGAGGCCAAAAGTCCGCTGACCCGGATGGCCAGCCCGGTTCAGTACCCCACTGGACCAGAGGGAGTGCCCTCTGACCAGGGCGAGACTTCCTCGAAAGGAAGACTGGTTCAGAGGAACCAGTCCCAAGTAAAAGACAAAGAAATCAGGAGGTTTGGAGTCCAGAATTGTGTCTCCAACTGCTGCAGAGATAGCTAAAGCCATTCAGATTGTCCAGTCACTGTCTCAGGGATCTGTAGAACCACCAACAGTTGGTAAAGGTTGGTTCTGCTCAGTCCCAGTGGTTCAGGATTTTGAATTTGAGGATTTTTATGAACCACAGGAGGGGGAGGAGGAATTTGATCAATATATGTGTGGCTGGGAGGGTCTGGACGTGCCCATTGAACCGGGCATTTCTCCAGACAGACCTTTAGAATCTCCCCCTATTCTGTCTGAGTCCCCTTCTTTCTTTATTTTTTACAAAAAGGTTGCAGAAACCCTCCAGCTTCCTTTAGAGGAGGCTGTGGATGAGCAAGAGGAGCCTGATTATGTGGAAATGATGGATATTCCAGAGTCTAGGAGGTTGTCTATTCCTTTGCATAAGTCATTTAGGAAGCAAACAACAAAGATTTTAAAAATCCTCATTCTGTCCCTCCTGTAGATAAAAAATGGACAGAAGGTATACTTTTGTCAGGCTCGGATACAGACTTCTTATTGAGCAGTGTAGTCATGTAGGTGTGGTGCAAGCTGCAGCCTGTGACAAGGCTAATATTCCTCTGGCCTCACATCCTCCTGACAAGGATTCTAGGAAGATTGATGCCATGGCAAGAAACAGTATATGGCAGCTTCTTTGGGACTCAGGCAGGCAAATTATATGGCTTATGTGGCTAGATATCAGAAATCTAGGTGGGACACAGTATTGAGTTAGCCAAGCAGGCCCATGGCCAGCTGGCTAGTGAGTTGGAACAGGTGGCTGCTGATGGCATTGAAGCCTCTAAAGTTCAATTCCATACTGCTGTTGATGTTAATGATGTTTCCTCCAGGGTCATGGCCACTTCGTAGCTTTCCGTGAGGTTGGCATGGCTCAGATGCACTAATCTGTCCCAAGATACTCAGTCAAAGGCTATGGATTTTCCTAGTGGGAAATTCTCTGTTTGGGGAGCAAACAGAAAATTATATGAAAAGATGGATGAATACAGAACTACCTACAAAAGTGCCCAGGCTAGGAGAAGCATGCCATGCCACAAAGGCATGCTCCCAGAGGTAGGGGCAGACCCTTTCCAGGCCTTTTACCAATTTCAAAGCCTCTTCTGCTGTCTCGCAGAGGGTTTCTTCAGAGGCAGGGGTAGACGTGCGCAAGTAGACCGTCTCCTCCCCTCAGCCTAAGGCTGCTGCTAAGCAGGCACCCTGATGAGTGTCCAGGGCCGATTCTCCTGTACCAGTGGGGGCAGGTTGGCCTATTTCAGCCAGAGCTGGCTGTCCCTAACTTCGGACAGATGGGTTCTGGAGGTAATAGGCCAGGGTCTGTTCTCAGCTTCAAATATTTTCCAAAGATGAGAGCCAGGCATTTCCACCTGCAAATCCTTCAAAGCCCTTGCTTTGGAAGCAGAGGTTCTTCTCTTCTGGTCTGCAAAGCAGTGGAAAGGGTTCCTCCTTGCCATCAGGGCAAGGGCTTTATTCAAGATACTTTCTACCCCAAAAGACAGGAGAATGGGCCCATTCTGGATTTAAGATACTTGAACAAGCATCTGTTGAAACCAAAGTTCAAAATGTTAACTCTGGCAATGATATTGCCTTTCCCTAAGCCAGGGACTGGCTAGCTTCCCTGGACCTCAAGGATGCCTATTTTCATGTTCTGATCAGGCCTTCCCACGAAAGTACCTCAGGTTCGAACTGCCCTCAGGCCACTACCAGTTCAGGCAATGCCTGCCCACTCTCCGCGCCAAGGGTATTCACAAAATGTCTCATTGTAGTAGTGGCTCATTTAAGAAGGCAGGTTGCTTGTTTCCTCACCTGGACGACTGGCTCATTGTGGGTCAGTCTCCAGGTCAGGTGAAATCCACTTGCAAGTCACCCAGCAGCTTCTCACTTTCTGGGATTCCTGCTAAACTTACTAAAGTCAGTTCTGGAACCAGTTCAGGCCCTAACTTTCAAGGCGAGAATTGAACACAAGGTTAGCCAGGGCCTTTCTTCCCTCGGAAAGGGTGGACAGACTCATCGCCCTGGCATCCTCCTTTACCCTGCGGGTCTCTCGACCAGCAAGGCATTTTCTGCAACTCCTCGGGCACATGGCTGCTTCCACAGCTGTTGTGCAGGGAGCAAGATTCCAGATGAGGGACATTCAGTTCCATTTGAGGGCCTATTGGTCTCAGAGGAAGGACCCCCTTACCAAATTGGTCCCAGTTACTCAAACCCTGATCCTGGCCTTACACTGGTGGCAGGATCAAAGCAATCTGAAACAAGGGGTTCCCTTCATTCCCATTTCTCCTCCTCACCCTCACCACGGATGCCTCCCTGTTAGGGTGGGGGCTCACCTGGGCGACCTTACCACTCAGGAGTGTGGTCTCCTCAGGAATCTCTGCTCCACATCAATCTTCTGGAACTCAGAGCTGTCTTTTTAGCTCTTGGTCTTTTCAGATTCTGTCCAGAACAAAGTGGTTCAAGTCAGGACAGACAATACCACCACAATGTGGTACATCAACAAGCAAGGGCACTCGGTCTTCAGCCTTGTGCACCGAAGCAATGAAGTTGTGGTCTCTGGCTTATTCCTGAACACCCCTGATAGCGTTCATCTCCCAGGGAAGGACAATGTGTTGGCGGATTTCAGCAGAATTTCTCTAGGGCCATCACGAATGGGCTCTGAATCCACAAGTACTGGGGTCTGTCTTTGCCAGTTGGGGCACCCTCAGATAGATCTTTTCGCGCCCCAGACAACCACCAACTTCTCTTTTTGCTGCAGGCCTCAGTACTGGGCTCAGTCCTCTGGATGCCTTTCTGTTGGATTGGAAAGGAAGTTCCTGTATGCCTTCCCCTTTCTCTCCTTTTCAGGGTACTTGAGAAAATCAGATCTCAACCTTGCAGAGTGATTCTGATTGCCCCAGATTGGGCCAGACAGCCCTGGTACCTCTGCTCCTGTCCCTGGCAGTCCACCCTGCCCTGAGCCTGCCCAGAGTTCATGACTTACTGGCCTGTGCACAGGGAGAGTGTGGTATCCGGACCTCAAGTCCCTCCACCTCAAGGCTTGGCTCTTGAGGAGCTAGAATTGCTGATTTACACCTTTCTCAAGGTGTTATGGATATTTTAAAGGCTTCAAGGAAGCCTTCCACTAGGCCACTTATAATTCTAAGTGGAAGAGGTTTTCCATCTGGTGCTCTGAGAGGCAGATTACCCCAGAATCTGCTGATCTTCCCATTCTTTTGGACTATTTGGTCCATCTGAATTCCTTAGGCCTTAGACCAGCTACCCTGAAGGTTCATCTGGCAGCTGTCTCTGCTTTTGTGTCAGCAGGAAGCCTGCCTCCTTTCTTCTCACCCTGTGTTCTCCAAGTTTTTAAAGGGTTACTTCACACTAACCCTCCTTTCGGGAACCAGCTCCCACCTGGGACCTGAATATTTGCATTGCTCAGTTAATGCAACCCCTTTGAGCCTCTGTCTTCAGCAGAACTCAAGTATTTAACTTGGAAACCTGTTTCTAGTAGCTATCACCTCTGCCAGACGATAAGTGAGTTACAGGCCTGTCAGTGGAAGAAGATTTTATCTCTTTCACAGAGATAAGGTAGTCCTTAGGACTAATAGAAAGTTTTTGCCTAAGGTGGGTTCTGATTTCCACCTGAATCAATCTATCTCCTCCCAGTATTTTTCACTGAGCATTCTTCCTCAGGTGAGAGGAGACTGCACAGCTTGGATGTCAAAAGGGCATTAAGTTACTATCTAGAGCGCACCAGAGGTCATAGGTTCGAATCCCTCCAACTGTTTCTTACCTATGGCGAGGTTGGCAAAGGGAAACCTGCCACTAAGAGAACAATTGCAAGGTGGATTGTCTCTTGTATCCAATTTTGTTATCAGAAACTGGGTAGAGTACCCCCCTCAGGATTGAGGGCCCACCCACCAGGGTATAGCTGCGCCTCTAGCGGCTGCTAGAGACATTCCTATTCTGGAGATTTGTCAAGCTGCTACCTGGAAGACAGTTCACACCTTTACCAAGCATTATTCCCTGGATGTCCAGTCCAGGAGAGATGCTCGGTTTGGCACAGCTGTGCTTCAGAGCCTATGTCCTAAGTAGGTTCTGACCCTCCTCCATGGAGGTACTGCTGTGTAATCTGCTATTGTTATAATATAGCAAGACTTCATGGTGTTTGAAGAAAAAATTACTCACCTTAGTAATTGCTTTTCTTCTCATGGAGTCTTGCTATATTATAACCACCCTCCCTCCTGCCCTCTCAGAACTCCTACTTGGGTAGAGGTGGCAAATTGGTGCAAGCACTGTGTCATGCCATTTAGTTTTCCCTAACCCTGTTTTCCTTTGGGTTAGGGATCTAGATTGTTCATTTAGGTTATTTTTATTGCCCTTCTTGGACTTGGAGTCTTGGGGGAAGGGGGTTCATATGGGCTTGTCAGGAGGAAACGAACCATAATACCATCAATCTTTGTTATTATGGTTCTGGGTGTTTCTTTGTTGTTTATATTGTTGTTATTACTACTAGTAGGTAGCCATAGGCTAGTGTAGTTTTTCCACACAGACTTTTTCCGTCTTTTGATGTTGGCTTCAGAAGATCTGACAGTTTCATTTGAAACTGCCAGATAGAGTTTTGGTCACAGCGCCCTCGAGCTGTAGAACTCCAGATCTTCTGGAGTTAACTCCTTCCTCTCCGGGGCAGTTCAGCTGCAGTGGCTGACTGCTATTGTTATAATATAGCAAGACTCCATGAGAAGAAAAGCAATTACTAAGGTGAGTAATTTTTTCTTCGTGCTCCTGCATTTTGTAAGCCCTGGCTTCAAAACCTTCGGTTATTCCGAAACTTTGTCTAGTTCACATTAGCGATCACTACTACTTACCTTCGATTATGGAAAACAAGTCTTCCCGCGGATTTCACCGGTGTTAATGTGGCCAGAAAATGTCACGCACCGATCCCCACACCGTGTACGTCTACTGCCTTGGTGCCGACCATGACACCTCAAAGTGTGATTTTTGTCTTGCATTTCACCCTAACGTCCTCGATGACCGTCTCGCACACCTGAAGTTGGGGAGGCCAGAAAAATGGAACCCTCCAGTGAAATCTAAGGAGGCTCAGTGGGCGATGGCCGTGGGATCTGCTGAGCAACTGGCATGCATGCAAGCCTTCCAGGAGGAAACCTTCCAGGAGGAAGCATCTCATGCAGGGGAATCCTCTCTTCGGAGCTTCTTTGTTTTGCTCAACCTGGGCTCCACCTTCTCAGGTTTTTTCCCACTGTTGTGCCTGTCTCCCCTGACTAAGGGGGAAGGTCCTGCAGGCACGCACTCCTCTTGGTCCTGTAAGCGGGAAAAGGACCCAGCATCATTTTCGTCTTGATGGAGATGCTCTTGGGATTGGTAAAGATCTCAGTACCAGGAACCGGCAGTCTCAGCTTTGGTTGAAATTGCTTCTTCGGCTGCTGGCTTCTCGGCTTTGCCGTCTGGGCAGTCGACCAAAATGTCAATCGACGTTGAAATAATCATCGACCCCATCGACCCATTATCGCCGACTCCAGTCAACAATTCTTTCAATTGGACTCCGGTCCTTTCCTGCCCCGATGAGGAGACCCAACTCATTGGGATTCCCTTCTAAGAAGTCGTCCCTGACCCTGGGAAATCACCGGTCCCGCTGGTGTCTCCCGAATGACCAAGATGGCCTCTCCGATCTTGATCGAGGTCCAGGACCCCCTCGACTGAAAAGCCGAGTAAGAGCCACAAACGCTCTAAAAAGAGGCAATGCCATCGGTCATCCTCGTCCTCCTCGGATGAGGAGAGGCTCCGGCCGAAACTCCATCAGCGCTATGAGGACCTCATCTGGCAACAGCTGATTTTGACCGGGCACAAGCCAACTCTGGCTCCTACCCCGGCCATTACTTGGCTTTTGCCTCCCAGGCCGAAGCCGACTCCTTCGGAGCTGATTAAGTCGGTTCCCCCACCTGCAGAGCCTGCAAAACCTCTGGTTCGGCCAAAACCAGTCTCTCCACCGATTGTGGTGGAACCACTGCCCAAGCAGCCTGTGGGAGGGGCTCCTTTTAAGGAAGATAGACCGGACACCGGACTTCCCCGGCGTCTTTTGGTCACTGTCACCCTGGACCGGCCTTGGTGGGTCAAAGGTGACCTGAGTGATCGACCGTTGTATCCGGATTCCTCGTATTCAGATGAGACCGGCCCTCATTCTCATCCTGGGATGATGAATCGGCCGGTGGGTTAGAGACGGAGGAAAGTCCTTCGTCCTTTCAGGGCATTCTTCACCTCATCTCTGAGTCTACAGGGATGCCCATGGAACCTATCCAGAAAAAGGTGGAGTACCCTCTCACGGACATCCTCAAGAGAGGGAATACCCCGACAGAGGCTTTTCCTGTGGCCAAAGCCATAGGTGGGCTGGCCTTAGAACTTTGGCAGTGCCCTGCCTCCTGTCCGTCTGCATGGCCCACAAGTATGCGGTGCCCATGGGGTCCCTTTCGGGGTCACAGAGCACCCTTCGGCTGACAGCCTGGTGACCGCCTCTGTATTCAGGCGTACTGGTAGTTCCGCCGACATTGACCATCCTCCCGAAAAAGAATCCAAACTCTTGGATCATTTAGCTCGGAAGGTCTGTGCAGCCTCATCTGTAGGCCTTCATCAGGTAAGTTCATCCATCATCATGGCACACTTCTCCCATGCCCTCCTGGGGTCTTTGGATGAAGTCCTCCCACACCTCCCCACGGACATGCAGACCACGGTCAAGCAGGTCCGGGATCAGGGCCGAGCTGTTACCGAACAGCAGCTTCAGACAGCCCTGGACATTGGGGATTCTTGTGCCCGCTCAATGGCAGCCGCAGTTGCCTCTTGTCGCAGGGCTTATCTGAGACTCTCCTCTTTTCCAGCAGATATTCAGTACAAACTAGCTGATGTGCCTTTCTTGGGCACCGACATTTCTGGCCCAGGTGTGGCTGGTCACCTTCAGCGTATTGAGCAGTCCAATGCCACCTTGGATGCCACTTCTGCTAAAGGTTCTTCAGACAAGAAACAGCAGAAGAAGCCTTTTCGGCACTCTTCCCCTGTGGCATAATGACTCTCCTTTCAAGGAGGGCAACAGCAGGCTCAAGCTTGGCGCCCCCGGCCCAAGCCCAGCCCCCTCCCAGGCCTGTAAAGGAGGCCAAGGTTCAGGTCCTGGATCCTCCTCCACCAAGCCTGCTCAGTGATGGGGTTGGGGCTGCCTCTTCCTCTCCTGTCACGCCAGCTCTGGGTCCTCCTGTGTGGGGCCGGCTCTGCCATTTTCTTTCCGCCTGGTCCATCATTACCACGGATAGGTGGGTTTTGGAAGTGGTCGGTCCGGGACTGCCTCTGGAATTCGAGCAGCACCCTCCAAGCCGAGCCTGCACCCCTCGAGAGGAAAAAGTATCCGTCCAGACTCTGTCATCTCTCCGAGTCAGCATTGCTCAGCTCTTCCTCAAGGAGGCAGTAGCTCCAGTGGCTGTTTCTCCAGCAGACCCAGGTTTTATCTCCAGGTGTTTCCTGGTGCCCAAGCGGACATGGGGCTGGTGCCCCATTCTAGATCTGCATGACCTGAATCAATATCTCAAGTCACGTACCTTTCGGATGCTCACTCTGTCCCAGATCATACCATCCTTGGAGCGAAACATGTGGTTCTGTTCACTGGATCTGCAGGACACATTCTTTCACATCCCAATCCATCCATCTTATTGGTGGTTCCTCTGCTTCAGAGTCGAAGGGACCCTGTACGAGTTCCGAGCCCTGCTGTTCGGCCTGTCATCAGCCCCTTGGGTCTTCACCAAATGCATTGCAGTGGTTGCAGCCCAGTCGGGGGGTCAGAATTTACCCCTATCTCTACGACTGGCTCTTAGCAGGTCCCACCGAACAGGAGGTGGAGAGGTCCAGGGAACTGGCCCTCCAAACCTGCTCCCAACTCGGCCTCCTGATGAACGAGGCCAAGTCGGAACTCGTGCCTTCCCAGGTGATGTGCATCATCAGGGCAGAGCTCGACTCGCGTCAAGCCAGAGCTCGGCTCCCAGCGGACACGGTGGAGGTTCTCTCTTCCTTTGCACAATCATTTTCTGGTTGGGCAGTTGCGCCCTGCCTTGGACTTTCTGCTCCTTCTGGGTTACATAGCGGCGTGGTCCGTTGGGCCTGGTTGCACATGCGCCCCTTCCAGTGGGAGCTGTGCCACCCAGTGGACTCAGCGCCATGGTTATTTCAGCCAGCTGATCACTGTAACCCAGAAGATGTGGAATGCTGTCCAATGGTGGACTGCCCCAGACCGGTTGTAGGAAGGGATCCCGTTTGTCCACCGCAAATCGATGGCCGTCCTCAGACCAATGCCTCTCTCATAGGCTGGGGAGCCCACATGGGGGACAAAAGGGCTGATGGGTTCTGAACCCCCAAGGAGTCCCGATACCACATCAACCTATTGGAGCTCAGAGCAGTCAGACTGGCATTGTTAGCTTTTGCTGAGCTTCGGGGTCAAATGGTTCAAGTCCAGACGGACAATACCATGACCATGTACTACCTCAACAAACAGGGCGGCATGCACTCCCATCTGGTTTGCAGAGAGGCGCTCCACATCTGGACCTTCATCAGCCATTTGGAGGTGAATCTCCTAGCCATCCATGTGGCAGGAGCCTCAAACCATCTGGCGGATGCTCTCAGCCGCTTAGGCGAGACATCCCACAAGTGGTCTCTCCATCCAGAGGTAGCTTACAACCTGTTCTCCTACTGGGGCAAACCGATGGTGGACCTGTTTGCCCCTGGGGAAAACACCAAGCTGAGACTGTTTCATGCCCGCCCCAGTCAGCAGGGCTCACTGCAGGGGGATGCCTTCTCGAGGCCGTGGACCCCAGGCACCCTCTACACTTTCCCTCCATTTCCCTTGATCCACAAGGTGCTCCTCAAGGTGAGGAGGGACAAGGCGAAAGTGATCCTGGTATTCCCCAGACTGGCCGTGCCGGTTCTGGTATCCAGATCTCCTCAGCCTCAGCTGCAGGCCCCCGGAGCAGCTTCCAGCACGCCCAGACCTGATCTCTCTCAGTCAGGGGAAGGTATACCACCTGGACCTTCAATTCCTGCACCTCACAGCCTGGTACCTGAGCGGCTAGAATTCCAGGCTTTGGGTCTTTCCGAGGATGTCCTTACCATAATTGAGGCATCCAGAAAGGAATCGACTAGATGTTATGCCTTCAAATGGAAAAGGTTCTTCATTTGGTGTCAGGGCAAGGGCCTGGACCCTCTGTCCTGTCCAGTGGCTAACATTTACGACTACCTTTGGTCTCTGTCCAAAGGGGGTCTTCGGTCATCGACCCTTAGGATGCACCTGGCAGCCATCTCTGCTTACCGGGCGGAGGTTGGTCAGCCCACATTGGTGCAGGAGAAAGTGGCTGGGCTATTTTTCAAAGGCCTGGATCACATATCCCTTCCAGTGCTTGAACCTCCACCTCCGTGGGATCTACTGCTTGTACTGGCAAAGCTCATGGGCGAGCCATTCGAACCAGTGCATAAGTGTGCATTGTCACACTTGTGGAAGATGACCTTCCTGATGGCTATCACGTCTGCCAGAAGGACAGGGGAGCTCCAGGTGCTTTCGGTGGACTCCCCTTATCTGGTCTTCCACAGGGACAAGGTTGTCCTATGCACCCACTCGAAATTCCTTCCGAAGGTGGTGTCAGAGTTTCACCTTAACCAGGTGTTGACTGTGCCAGTGCACTACCCTAATTACACCTCGGAGGTCCAGTACAGGCTCCATACTTTGGACCTGAGATGTGCTCTCTCCTATTATAAGGAGAGGACGGTGGAAATTTGGGGGGGAGGTTCGTCAGCTGTTTGTCACCTATGCTGAAGTCGCTTGAGGCAGACCTGCAGCAAAACGGACTATTGCAAGGTGGATTACATCTTGCATTAGTCTGTGTAATGAGTTGGCGGGCACGAAGCCTTCCAGAGGGATAAGAGCTCATTCTACCCGCCATACCGCTGCATCGGTGGCTGCTTCCAGGGACATCCTTATCCAGGAAATCTGTCAGACTGCTACCTGGAAGTCAGCAAACACCTTTGTTACCCATTACCACATTGACCTTGAGTCATGCCGGCATGCTGGTTTTGGGGCCACAGTTCTCCAATCTCTGTTCAAACAACATGAAGTCTTGCTGTATTCTGACAATATGCATTTAGCCCCAGCACTTGAACTGCCCCGGAGAGGAAAGTGTTAGCTCTATACAGAAGCATAGAATGTTGAGCTCAAGCTCGGTTTTCAAACCTCTGTCTCTGTTACTTACCAGTGTAACCTTCAGATTCTTTACTCTGCCTAACAGTGAAGTCGCTCCAGAGAATTCTCTGCTTGGTTCAGTAGAATTTGAATTGGCGTTCAGTTTTTCTAACCGATTTATTATTTTTTCGGATTTCCAGCCTCTGTCTACGGTACAGGTAGTGTGGTAGATAGGTGGTGACTTGTGTTTTATTTAAATCAGTGGAAATTGTCTTTTTGTCTCTTTTTCTCATCGGTCGGTTTGGTTAGGAACTGACCTTTCTGATTGTTTCTAATTGTTTTAAAATTTTTCTGGGATTTAGTGTGGTGTTCCGGTGCCGATTGGTTTCAGAAGAACCAGACTTTTTCTGGTTCTTTTACAGAACCCGTAACACGGTTTGTAACCGATCAGTTGGTTATTACCTGGCTTAAAAGCTTTTAAGGGTAATTGTTTAGGTTGGCCATGTCTGAGAAATCCTAGTCTTGCTATATTCTGACTATATGCAGTTAGCCTCAGCACTTGAACTGCTCCGGAGAGGAATTAACTCTATGCCAAGGCATAGAATGTTAAGATCGAGCTCGGTTTTCAAACCTCTGTCCCAGGTACTCTTCAGTGTAACTGTCAGATTCTTTACTACGCCTTACTGTGAAGTCACTCCGGAGATCCCTGCTTCAGTTCAGTTTGGTTGTGGTGAAATCGGTCGGTTTAGTAAACTGCTTCTTTACTTTTTCAGTCTTTACATCTCTGTCCCGGTACAGTAAGTGTATTAGTATGTAGTAGTGTGGTTTAGAAAGAAATTATTTTTTGTTTTCGGTTTCTTTCTGATCGGTCCGGTTGGGAACCAAAGTGATTTGTTGTTTCTGTTTCTATAGGTGTATTTAGTGTGGTTTTCCGGTATCTATCGGTTCCTGAAAAAAACGTTGATTCTCTGTTTTTTTTCCATCCGACCCATGACACGGTTGGAAACGATAGGTTTGATAGTCGCCTGGCTTGAACGCTGGTAAGGGTGACTTTGTATTTAAAGGCATGTCTGAGAAACCCAAAAAGAAAACCGGTCCCACTGAGTTTCAACACTGTTCTGAGTGTGGGGAGGCCTTTGCCAAGGCCGACCCCCACCTCATCTGTGTTTACTGTCTGGGGTTTGACCACCTCAAAACAGACTGCCAGATTTGTAAGAATTTTCCTAAAGCCACTCTGGAAAAAAGATTGAGTAGGCTGAAGGAAAGGGAGGCCAAGAAGTCCGTTGATCCGGATGGCCAGCCTGGTTTGCTTGTGGCCGAACCTGAGGAGGTGCCTATTGACCTAGGCGATACCTCCTTGGGCAGAAGGGGGGTCGGTTCTGTCGAAACGAAAACGTAAGTCACCCAGTTCGGATCCAGCACCACATACTCCAACCACTCACTCACCAGATAGCCAAAGCAATTAGCATAGTTCAGTTGCTTCGCCCAGTTCTGTCTGAACAGGTGCCATCGGTTAGGTGGTCAGATGTGACTCCATCGGATTACGATCTAGATACTTTTTATGAGGAGTGGGAGGGAGACGAAGAGTATCCCGAGGATGAAGACAAAGATAACGACTTTGAATGTCTGGATATGCCATTGAACCAGACAGACCTACCAATGTCTCCCCTCCCAGGCTTTCTGAGTCCCCTTCACACTTCTTGTGTTACAAGAAGGTGGCTGAAACCCTCCAGCTCCCAATAGTTGAAGCTGCTGAGGATGAGGAGGAAGAGCCTGATTTTGTCGAGATGATGGACATCCCAGAGTCCAAAAGATTGTCTGTCCCTCTTCACAAGTCCTTGGGAAACAGACAAAAAAGATTTTATAGACCCCTAACTCCCTACCTCCTGTGGATAAGAGAATGGACAGGAGGTAAATGCTATCAGGCTCAGGTACGGAGTTTTTATAGTCATTGCAGCCATGTTGGGGTAGTGCAGGATGCAGCTTGTGACAAGGCTAACATTCCTTTGGCTGCATACCCCCCAGACAAAGACTCCAGGAAGGTCGATGCCATGGCCAAAAAGCAGTATTTGGCATCTTCTTTGGGACTCAGGCAGGCTTAACTATATGGCCTGCACAACCAGGTACCAGAAGTCCAGCTGGGATACGGGTCTGGAACTGGCTAAACAGGCCTCCCCCAGCTAGCCAAAGAGCTGGAGGAGGTGGCTGCTGATGGAATTGAGGCATCCAAGATACAATACCATGCTGTTGTGGACTCCAGTAATGTGGCGTTAAGAGTCATGGCTACATCTGTGTCTCTCAGGAGGCATGCTTGGCTCAGATGTACTAGCCTTTTGCAGGATGCCCAGGCTAAGGCTATGGATTTCCCTGTAGTGGGTAACTCTCTGTTTGGGGAGCAGACAGAGGCTTACATGAAGAAAATGGATGAGTACAGGACCACCTACAGGAGTGCACAGACCAAAGAGAGGCAAGCCACTCCTCAGAGGCAGCAGTCTAGGGGCAGGCATTTCCACATGCCTTTCTACCAAGCTCAGGCTTCCTCTCCTTTCCCAAAGAGGGGGTTCTTTCAAGGGAGAGGCAGGAGGGGGATGAGCAGGGCTGCATCCTCTTCCCAGTCTAAGGCTCCTGCTAAGCAGACACCCTGATGTGTCAGCCTGGGTCAACTTCCCCATTCCAGTAGGAGGCAGGCTGGCTTACTACTTCCAGGCCTGGAAGTCTGTTACCTCAGACAGGTGGGTCCTGGAGGTAGTAAGCCAGGGACTGGCCCTCAGCTTCAAAAGGTTTCCAAAACGGAGGACCAGGTCTTTTCCACCTGCATCAATCTCAGAGACCCTTGCTCTAGAGGCAGAATTTTCTTCTCTTCTGGCTCTGAGCCACAGAGGTAGTTCCTACTCAGCACAGGGGTAAAGGCCTGTACTCCAAGTACTTCCTTACCCCAGAAAAGACAGGGGAGCGGAGGCCCATCCTAGACCTAAGGTATTTGAACAAACACATCACAGAACCAAAATTCAAAATGGTGACTCTGGGAATGATTCTTCCCTCTCTAAGGCCAGGGGATTGGCTTGCATCCCTGGACCTCAAGGATGCCTATTTTCATATTCCTATCAGGTGCTCCCACAGAAAGTACCTCAGGTTTGAGTTACCTTCAGGCCACTATCAGTTCAGAGTCATGCCCTTCGGCCTAGCATCAGCTCCAAGGGTGTTCACAAAGTGCCTTGCAGTAGTGCTTGCTTTTCTCAGAAGGCAGGGTATTTCCATCTTCCATATCTGGATGACTGGCTAATTGTAGGTCAGTCCTCCAACCAGGTCAGGTCTTCTCTGCAAATCACTCAGGACTTCCTCAATTCTCTGGGGTTCCTTCTCAGTCTCCCAAAGTCTGTTCTCGAACCAGTTCAACTTCTTACTTTCATTAGAATAGAGTTGGATACTATCCAAGCAAAGGCCTTCCTCCCTCTGGCAAGGGTAAAGGTCCTCACAGATCTTGCTTCTTCTTTTCGACCTCTGGTCTCTCATCCAGCAAGGCAATTTCTTCAACTCTTGGGCCACATGGCAGCTTCCACTCTAGTGGTGCAAGGAGCCAGATTTCAGATGAGGGACATTCAGTTCCACCTAAGGTCCTTTTGGTCTCAGAAAAGAGAGACTCTCTCACAAAATTGATTCCAGTGACTCAGACTCTGGTCCAAGCTCTCCAGTGGCAGCTGGACCAGGACAGCCTCAGACAGGGTGTTCCATTTCTCTCTCAAATCCCCTCAGTAGTCCTAATTACAGATGCTTGTCTCCTAGGCTGGGGAGCCCATTTGGTAGCCCTCATGGCTTAGGGGGTCTGGTCCCCTCAAGAGTCTCTCCTTCATATCAATCTTCTGGAACTCAAGGCAGTTTTCCTGTCCCTTCAGGTCTTCTCGGAATCGGTTAGAGGCAAGGTGGTGCAGATCAGGACAGACAACACCACCACAATGTGGTACATCAGCAAGCATGGAGGCACCCGGTCATTGGCCTTGTGCACAGAGGCCATGAAACTGTGGGCTCTAGCCTATTTCCTTCAGACTTCCCTGATAGCAATTCATCTCCCAAAGAAGGACAATGTACTGGCAGATGCTCTGGGCAGAATCTCCCAAGGACATCACAGATGGTCCCTGCACCCTCGCATCCTACAAGTCATCTTCACCAGGTGGGGCATTCCAGAGATAGATTTCTTTGCAGCCCCAGACAATCACAAACTTCCTCTGTTTTGCTGCAGACCTCCAGTCCTGGGGACGGTTCCTCTGGATGCTCTCATTCTGGACTGGAAGGGCAGGTTTCTTTATGCCTTCCCTCCCTTCCCTCTATTGTTCAGAGTCCTGATAAAAATCAGGTCTCAACCCTGCACAGTGATTCTGGTGGCTCCAGATTGGGACAGGCAGCCTTGGTATCCCCTGCTGCTATCTCTGGCAGTGTCACGTCCCCTGTCTCTTCCCAAGAGATACAATCTCCTAACCTCCTCTTGGGAGGATCAGGTACCCCAATCTCCAGTCTCTCAACCTCAAGGCCTGGCTCTTGAAGAGTTAGACCATGCAGGCCTGCATCTTTCTCAAGGAGTTCTGGATATCTTGAAGGTTTCTAGGAAACCCTCCACTAGAAAAACTTACAATTCCAAATGGAAAAGATTCAGCATTTGGTGCTCTTGGAAAGGCATTTTGCCTGATTCTGCAAATATTGCTACAGCTTTAGACTGTCTGGTTCACCTTAATAGCATTGGTCTTAGGCCTGCAACCCTGAAGGTTTACCTAGCAGTTGTCTCTGCATTCCTTTCAGCAGGGAAGGGCTCTTCCTTGGCATCTAATCCTGTTTTTAGTAAGTTCTTCAAGGGTCTGGTTCATATCAGCCCTCCCTTTCGAGAGTCTACTCCGGCCTAGGACCTTAATGTATGCATTGCTCAGCTTATGCAGCCACCCTTTGAACCTCTGACTTCGGCTGAGCTTAAGTACTTGACCTGGAAAACTGTGTTCCTGGTAGCTATTACTTCTGCCAGGTGGATTTGTGAATTACAGGCCCTGTCAGTTGAGCCTGACTTCATTTCCTTCCATAAGAATAAGGTGGTCGTAAGAACCAACAGGAGGTTCTTAACTAAAGTGGTAACAGATTTTCATCTGAACCAGTCCATGTATCTTCCTGTATTTTTCACTGACCATTCCTCTTCAGGGTAAAGACGGTTACACAGTTTGATGTAAAAATGGCTCTTCGCTACTATATAGAACATACTAAGGCACACAGGCATGATTCTCTTCAATTGTTTCTCACTTATGGAGAAGTAGGTAAAGGTAAGCCTGCTACTAAAAGGACTATTGCCTGGTGGATTGTCTCTTGTATACAATTCTGTTATGACAAATTGGGCAAAACACCCCCTCCAGGCCTGGGGGCTCACTCAACTATGGTTACAGCTGCCACTCTGGTGGCTGTCAGAGATATACCCTTACTAGAAATCTGTACAGCTGCCTCCTGGAAAACAGTCCATAGATTCACCAAGCATTACTCTCTGGACATCCAGGCTAGGAGTGATGCTAGGTTTGGCACAGCAGTACTGCAGAGCCTGTTTCCAAAGTAGGTTCTGCATTCCCTCCTCCTGGGGGAACTGCTTGGTAGTCTGCATATTGTCAGAATACAGCAAGACTTCATGTTGTTTGAAGAAAAACTTATGCTCCATAGTTGTGTTGTTTCTTCTAATGGAGTCTTGCTGTATTCTGAACTCCCTCCCTGCCTCCCCTCTCAGAACCTAGTTTTTGGGAAGTGGGATGGCAGGTACAGTGTTGCACCTCAGGGGTGTACCTTGTACCCTCCCTGTTTAGGGTGGGGTAGTTTTATTATTGCTATGTTGATATATATATATATAGTCACTGCCTTTTTTTTCCTGGGTTCTCGACTGAGTTTTTTTGGGCTCAAATTGTTGCCTTTGGCTTTCATAAACAATTTCCACTTTGTGTACTAGTTAGTTAGTTAGTTTGCTGGTAAGAATCTGATGGTTACGCTGGTAAGTACCAGAGACAGAGGTTTGAAAACCGAGCTCGAGCTCAACGTTCTATGCTTCTACATAGAGTTAACTCTTTCCTCTCCAGGGTAGTTCCAGTGCTGGGGCCAACTGCATATTGTCAGACTACAGCAAGACTCCGTTAGAAGAAACAACACTACATTTTTCTTTCCTGTGTAGGGGGGTATGCGCCTTGCCTCCCTCCTCCCAGAGAACTGCTAGGAGTCTGCCAAAGAGTGTGGATGAACAATATATCCATGATTCTAGAAAAACAGGTTACTCATCTGTAACAGTAGTTCTAGGAGTGGTATATGTTGTTCATGCAGACGGACCCACCCGACCTCCCTGGCTGCGGATGCACAACACCTGGCTTTCAGTGGCTAAGATCTGGCATCTTGGGGTGGAGCCAAGGGTTTTACCACCTGGGTGGGTGTGAGGAGCCAGCTTGAAGACTTCCAGCAAGATTTAAAGGGGAAAGGGACATGCCAAAGAGTGTGGATGAACAACATATACCACTCCTAGAACTACTGTTACCGGTGAGTAACCTGTTTATCGCTCCCTATAAGAACTACTACTTAACTGTTTGCCAACATCTTTCATCTCCAGGGTGTAATCTGCATGCCTTTCCCAATCACCAATATTTAAATAAATAAAAAAATAATCTGTTTGTGGCACGCATTTAAAGGAGAACCATAATATTCCCAAATTACCCACCCCTGCAAGCCTTAGCCCCTGATTAGAGGTTTCACAAATAGAGCGCCCTTTTCAGTGAATTGAAACGTTCTTTATTTAATTTTTGAAAAGTCTGGTGCTCGGCAAAATGGTGCATACTCTGTAGCTCCTTTTCGTGGCAAAGTGCAGTGCTGCACTGCTCGGCCCCAGTACACTTGTATTGGAGTCAAGCGGTGTGGCGCTGCAGTTTGTCATGAAATGGGGATAGATGCAGTAGTGAGTGGGATCAGGGGAGCAACAGAAATGGAGCAAGAGGGAGGGAGAGGTACCCCAGGGGTGTCACATCAGGGTAAGGATAAAAAGGCCAGTAAGGTGGAGGGGACGGATGATGCTGTCTCCACCGAAAGGGTGTGGTTAGCCCTCAGGGCCTTAAAGAAAGATAAATCTCCTG
This sequence comes from Neoceratodus forsteri, assembly GCA_016271365.2. Taxonomy (NCBI): domain Eukaryota; kingdom Metazoa; phylum Chordata; order Ceratodontiformes; family Ceratodontidae; genus Neoceratodus; species Neoceratodus forsteri. Next base: position 197,871,959 of record CM028132.1, on the reverse strand, counting down.
GGTCAGATGGCATTCATCCGAGAGTACTATGGGAATTGGCGGACATACTGGCTGCACCCCTGGCGGAGCTCTTCAACAGGTCGTTTGAGACAGGGAGGGTACCTAGGGATTGGCGAGAGGCACATGTGGTATGAATCCATAAAGGGGGGTCGAGGGAAGTACCAGGTAACTATAGACCCATCAGTTTGACCTCGGTGGTGGGAAAATTAATGGAGAGTATACTAAAGGAACGACTGGGAATGTACTTGGAGGAGGTGGGAGGTCTGGATAGTCGGCAACATGGGTTTGTGCAAGGTAGATCATGTCAAACCAATCTTGTGGAATTCTATGAATGGTTAACATCAGAACTGGACAGGGGAAAGCCTGTGGATGTATTATTCTTGGACTTCAGCAAGGCGTTTGACTCTGTCACCCACAATGGTCTGGTGGAGAAACTGACGGGGTTGGGAGTAGGCCCTTTGATGGTCAGATGGATTGAAAACTGGCTAGCTGGACGCACTCAGAGAGTAGTGGTCGGTGGGGAGCTCTTGAACCCTAGAGAGGTCAATAGTGGGGTACTGCAGGGCTCAGTCCTGGGTCCAGTCCTGTTTAATGCATACGTATCGGACATCAGGGAGGGTATAGGGTGTGAAATGAGTCTCTTCGCTGGTGACCCCAAGATGGGAGCAGTAGCTGAGGGGGAAGAGGGGAGGTTGGCCCTGCAAGGGGACCTGGACACCCTGGAAAGCTGGGCTCACACATGGAAATTAAATTTCAATATCACCAAGTGCAAGGTGTTACATCTTGGGCGGGGAAACCCTAAACACAGGTACACCCTGGGAGGGGAGGCGCTGGAGGCCACAACAGGGGAAAAACACCTAGGGGTCATGGTGAATGCATGTATGAATAATTCTGAGCAGTGCAGGAGAGCGGCTAGCAAGGCAAACAGGATGTTGGGATGCATCGTAAGGGGGATCACCTCTAGGAGCAGGGAAGTGATTCTGCCGCTGTACAATGGACTGGTTAGACCACACCTTGAGTACTGTGCATACCTCTCAACCTCCTGCCTCATAAATCAGGGACAAGGCTTAAATAAATCGGGGACAAAGGACCAAAATCAGGGACACATCTTCAAATTTAAAGATATCCATCCAGAAAGCTAGTAGAATATGAGGCTTAGTGCAAAATACATTTTCTGAAGAAGACCAAGTCTGCAACTCTAATGCTTGACATTATTTTGTGCTTACAATCCACAGTGTTTAGCTAAGGAAACACAAATTTTAGGAGGGACAGAGTAAAAGTCTGAGGCAGAATTAGGGACGTCCCTGAAAATCCAGGACAGTTGAGAGGTATGGTACTGTGTACAGTACTGGAGACCACACTTGAAGAGGGACATACAGCTCCTGGAGAGGGTACAGAGGAGGGCAACTAAGATGGTACGAGGACTAGGGGATTTGACGTATGAGGACAGACTTGAGGAGCTCTGCCTGTTTTCATTGGAGGAGAGGAGAGACAGGGGGGACATGATTGAGGTCTTCAAGTACCTCAAGGGAATAAATAGGGTAAACATGGAGGGTATCTTTAGGCTAAAGCAGGGAGGTATCACCAGAGGGCTAGTTGGAAGGTGGAAGGGTGAGGAGGGAAAAGAGGAGGAGGTTTTTCACTGAGAGGATGGTGGATGCTTGGAATACGCTGCCTGGTGAGCTGGTTCAGAGATCCACAGTGGAGGGCTTCAGGAGAGGGTGGGACAGACTCAGAAAGTGGATGTATCAGATGATGGCCTGGCCCGGGGGGGTGGGGATGGATGATAGGGGTTTCTGGAACACGAGGGGCGGGGAGGGCCTCGGCACCCAACTAGGGATCTGAGGTTTGAGCAGACTCGATAGACCGTAAGGCCTAATCTGCTGGCAATTAGTATGTTAGAATGTGATGGATAATCTATTCAGTTGATGTTATCGGTATTCCATTAAGGGATTGAAAGAACAACATACAGCAAGAGAGTAATCCGACAATATTTTAAAACTATGCTTTTAAAAAAGTTAAGAAGTCTTACCTATCTTTTTACAGAACTAAATATTTAAAATGTTACTACCATAAAAAATTGCAAATGAAAAACCCATGTAACTTTTGTTTTGTAACTGCTTTCTGGAAGATGTTAGTAAAATTGATGAGTTCCCTGGCTTGTTTTGCCTTTTCCTTGCATTAAAACCCTTGTAAAGCTTTTATTTAGAAATCTTTGGGTGGCAGCGCTTTGAGGGTGAAATTGTTAAGCAGTATGTAGGCCACAGTCAGCACTAATACCACCACTCTCTTTTTTATTGTGCTTGTGTTTCTAAGCACATAGCGATCTTCCTGCCTGTAATTTATTGAGATAATTAAACCACAAGCCGAATTAATTAAACAAAAATAAATACATGACAGATGTTTGTTTTAATAACCTCGCACTGCAAATATTAACATATTTCTATTAGTGGAGGAACCGGATGCCTTTGTAACTAAAACACACGCAGCCACTCTGTTTTTTTATGATGCAAATTGCGGGAGCCAGTATCAGAGAGAGCTGCTTCCAGACTGCAAAAGAGGCTGCTTTCACAGCAGTTGTCTGTTCATTCATAGGAAAGCTCAGAGCTGACTGGCAAAATATAAAGCGTTGAAGTCTTTGCCTGAGGCCCCAGTTGTTAATGCTCACAGCTTGTTATGCAAATACTCTGTACTAGGATGCACTTTATTTCTAAAGAAGTAATCATTTTAGCAACTTCTCTTTTTAAACAGTGTTACTGGTTTAGAAAACATACACACAGCCCTAGCATTTGATAGTGTGACCTTGAAGTTTGGTTTTATTGTACGTTCTTCATAGTGTTACATTCACTGGCAGTCCTGTAGTTAACGGCTAGACCTTTATCTTGTACTTTACAATAAATGCTTTATTGCAGGTTTGATGTTTTCTTGGTGTGGGTTTAGCTCGGTCACTAACCTCTCACTTTCGAGTGTTTTGGGTTCCTGGGCTGGATATTTTGAACTGCAAGAACTGTCAAGACAGGGCCTGGATAATTGCATGAAAAACATTTCAGATGTCTTCCACCACAGCCTGGTGCCAGATTAGGAAAACTACTGTATATGTGTAAAGGAGAGAGGGGACAGGCGCATGAGGCAGATTTGGCACATAGCCTCGGAAATTAAGGTTCTTGTAGTAAGCATTTTCCTACTTGACCATAGGTTTGTGAGTTTTGCCTTCTCTTAATAGCACTGCTGATGCTTAAGGGAAAACTTTGAACAGCATAATAAGGGGCCAGCCCACGAGTGCATTGACTGGGTTGCCACGTGTGATGCCTGCGACCTGTGTTCAGGGGTGAACCCGGAGCATCAGAGGTGGGGTTGGGGGTTGGGTCAGGCATCCCACAAGTCTGTCTCCTCTGAGGCAGAAGGGTTTGCAAGCTTCTACGCATACACTGCCACCTGGGTGACCAGAGGTGATGGTGTAATTGGAGTGGCAGACTGGAGGAAGCATTTATTTATTATGTACAGTTTGGTAACCAGAAGATGCACACTGAACTGAGGTTTATTTCCAGGTGCGACTGGGGTAGGTAAAAATAGTGCAGAAGCAAGTACACATATGGTCAGGCAGGTTACAGACAACGCCTGGGTATGGAGGCAATACATAGGCACAGAGGCAAAAAAATACATATGTACATAATGTTGGGCAGGTTACAATATTGCAGAAGCAATATTGAGGAGGCAGTATAGCGCAATAGTTTAAGGCTTTGAGCTGCAAACTTGGAGACCTGGGTTTGAATCCCATAGCCCCCACTTGCATACTGTGTGACACTGAGCAAGTCACTTAACTTCCTTGTGCTCCCAGGTCGCACCTGTAAACAAGCTTCAGCTTAGTGTGTCTCGCCTGGTTAAAAAAAAAAAAAATACATTGGAACGTAGGGTCAGGCAGGATTGCAGTAATTGCCTGGATAAGGCTGCATTAGAGCACAGTCAGGCTTTGTATTCATGTGCACTCCATGACGTCTTGCATACTGGCATCCATGGGTGAAACAAATGTGGAAATGACCTGGTAGTACACTGCCTTATGCTGGCACCTCTCAGACCCTAGAGAACTAACTGGCCACTCTGACTCCCACACATGAGACGAACCCGATTGGGGCATTTGTGTCACTCCCTGACAAGAGTTAACACAGCAGGAGGTTAGAGTCAGTAAAAGGAAGAAGGATGGTTATGGTGTGTAGCTGAGCAGAGGGAGGGCAATACTGGCGATGGAGGATAAGCAGTATGAAAGAAAAGACAAAAACATAAATTAGGACCAGTGCTCCAGATAAGATTTTTTGGAGCGAGCAGTGTTCTCCTCATTTTCGTTGTAAGGTGAGCAAAACCAAATCTGGATGACTACAAATGACAAAATGACATCAGGTGAGGAGTACTTAACATTATATATTTTGTTGCATTCTCACACACTCATCCATCACAAGATTTTTACTTCAACATCAGTCTCAGATCTGTCATGTCACACGTGCACCGGCACCACTCAGTTTAAAATAGCTCCTCTTAGGCTCTGGCTGTGTGAGTCTTCAGTGTCATGTAAGAAAAAAAAAAAACTTGTTCCTCACTCTAAGATACCACATACCACATGAAATAAGATGTTATTTATGAGATCATGTTCTGTACAAACTTAGCTTCTTAAATATCAGCAGTAAAAATAAATATCCGTTAAAAAAAAAACACCAAAAAGTAAGTTACGGTGAGTTGCATGCAGGCAGTACTGAGCTGAGCTGCAAAATCATGTTTCCACAGACCACTACCATCCAGAGCACCTTGCTAAATGCTAGCCTCAAATTTCAGTGAAGTGTAATGATTCACAATGACATACTGAAAATCAAGGAGCAAAATCACTCCCTAAGCCCAGAATGCAGTAAACTGTACTGTTTTATTTTCATTTTTTATTGCAACTCATAGCTAGTGCATGACGCACACTGCCCACTCCTGCTCTACTCTCCCCAAACCCCTCAGTAAAACAAATGGAGCCTGTAGGCCTCTCACTCTTCACCATATGTGTGACAGTTACCGGCTCCCCACTCTCTCACTGTGCACCTACTGACTTACTCCACTTCTGCTGTCGAGGGATTCATGCTTCCTGAGTCCTGCCCACATACTGTTACCCACTTTCATCGCCTGTCTGCCGTCTTCTACGTTATACACCACTCACTTCTGCATGCTTACAAACAAACTCCTCACATTTTGGAGAAGTGGCACATTACAGCAGGAGGGTGGAGCATGGTATGTGAACTTGCATAACTTTAAGCATGTGAAATGCAGCATGATGTTGCAGTCAGTGGACAAAATGCATGACTGGGGGGACATGGGAAGGATTTGCAGAGGCGGGCGGTCCCCAGAAAAGGGAATGGCATGCACTAGGTATTGTTGAGGGGGGAACAAAAGGACATAAATAATAAAAGGACACAGAAACTCAGTCAGCCAAGGGGCACACAAAATCAGTCTATTTCATACACTAATCTCTGCAAAAACAGCTTATAAATATTTTTTTCTGAAACAAAAACAGACTGTACGCACCCTATCTGGAGCACTGATGGGTCATAATTCAGATCACATATGTATTAAGTATTCCTTTTCCACGTTCTATTACTCTTATTTCTTGTTATACTTAAAATCATAATCCTCTATTTGTGGTTTATGAATATATGAATATTTAGGTAAGAAAGAAGACCGCCGGGCAGTCTAGTTCCTTCCCCCACCAACTCTGTAGGAATAAATACCATCACCCCCTTTTTCTTCAAGGTAATTAATCTAGTTTAAGTTTGAAGGTACAGTGTTGACTGATACCACTTGTTCTGGAAGTCTAAGTTACGTGTCAGGCATTCATTCTGTGATGTACTTCTTTCTGAAAATCCCTCGAGTCTTTCCCCTTTCAAAGGCATTTAATGATCTTACTTCGAGACACAGCTCTTGCAGCAGGTTACACCATTAGGACTGAAGCCGCCAGGCGCCAGGACCCCACGGAAAAATTCTAGCTAGCTAACTGTGAGGACCTTGACGTCAGGCGTGGTACAAGAGGCGGTCCATGAGTTCCCAGTTCTTTTCCCGCCGTCGACTTAGCTACCTGACCCTTGATTTACCAGTCTGTCTAGCGTGACGCTGCGGAATAGTCTCTTTTTCGATAAAATTTTCCAAACTCTTCAGACCTAGGCCCAGACCACGATACCCGGGCCTGTCCTTCTTGCCAAGGGTTCAACAGCTGTACCAGGATCCGGCGTCAGAGGACTTTGCAGGCGTTTCTTCTGGAGGAACAACTGAAGACCATGTCCTCCAAGGGGGAAAGCTCCAGGGTCCACAAGCACGCGGAGAAGAGAAGGGAGAAGGCCCCTTCCAGGTCCCCTTCTAGGGGTTCGGAGTCCCGTAGCTCTGTTCAAATCTCCCGGCTGCAATCAAGAAACCTTCATCTCAGGAGAAATCATCAGGCCTTCCTCCCTCCCAGGGCCTTGGCGAAGTCCGAGCGACACCATCACCACCGCAAGTCGGGTTCCCGCTCCTCGGTACCCGGCGTCAGGTCTTCGTCGGTGCCTCCACGCCAGGCGTTGGAGCTCACGCCTTTAAAGGCCTGTAGCCCAGGCAGCGGCTCGACGGCCGTCAGCCGTCGCCCTTCTTCCTGGGCCGCCCGTCCTGACGACCGCACGCCGCCATTACATCCCAGCGACGCCGGGGGACCCGACGCCCGCCTCCTGAAAGAAGAAGGCCCTGTTGCCTCCGACCGACATCGGTCAGGAGCCTCTATCGGAGGAGGACCTAGAGCAGCCCGAGGACCAGACGGGCGACCCCGGTCCCGTAGGTACTCCCAGGGATCCCTCGCCATTACCAGAGACCCCTGTGGAGCCGACGCCGGGACCCGACGACCGCCCACCGGCACCCGGGCCATCGTCGGGCCTCTCTCTAGTGGAGGTGAAAGATCTGTTCACCTACTGGTGGGATACCATTAAAAAGACATGGTCTCCCCTCCTCCTCCTACTCCTCCTCCTCCTCCTCCTCCGTTCCTGCCCCCGCCATCGGGGTCGGCAGGCCGTGTTCTCCTCCCCGGGAGCCTAGAACCCCTCCCAGGGGGAGACCTGATAAACGGAGACCTCCGTCGAAATCCTCTTCTGGATCACCCAGCCCCAAGAGATCCAGGAGACGCCGACGTTCGCCTTCAACGGAGGACACGGGATCAGACTACTCCACCTCTAGATCCCCATCTCCACTCTCCATCCCTTCTCTGGACCCACGTGAGATGCCTAGTTCTCCTCCGGATGATCCCTCGTTCCTTGATATTATGAGACATATACAAGAGAACATGGGATGGGATGCTGAAGACTTAGACCCCGAAAGAGTGCGACTCGCCAAATATCTTCGGCAAAAGGACCCCAAGCGTGTGGTGGTACCACCCTTGGTTGACACTTTCGTGGGCGTCACCAAGGCTGCGTGGAGCGTCCACATCGCTCAGCGAGACCGAAGAAAGCTGATCGCCAGGCCAAGGCTCCTAAGGACGCACTCAGTACTTGACGCAGCATCCTCAGGCCGATTCTCTGGTCATCACAGCCTCACATGACCGGTCACAGAGGCCACAACATTTGAGCACCCTGCCACCGGACCCAGAGTCCAAACAACTGGACGCGATGGGTAGGCGCACGATGCTTCCCGCACCCGCGCCATCAGATCCCTGAACTATTTAACCCACATGGTTCAGTTCCAGAACGCTTTGTGGGAACAGGGTCTGGAAGCGGCTGAAAAGATGCCCGAAGGTGAGCAGAAGGAGGAGATGCTTCAGCTCCTCCGTACGGGTTCAGACGTGGGGACCCAAGTGCTAAGAGCCGCGTATGACTCCGCGGACTCATCGGCCCGAGCAGCAGCTTCTGGCGTTTGCCTCCGGAGACACTCTTGGTTGCGCGTCTCCGGTTTTACCCCGGATGTCCAAAAGAACATCTTGGACGCCCCTTTTGAGGGAGAAGTATTGTTTGGTAATCCTACAGAAAAGATCCTTACCAAACTCCAAGAGGCCGGGAAGGCGGTAAGGTCGGTTCAGGCCATGTACCGACCTAAGCTTGGTTCCTTTCGTAGGAACCAAAGCCGTTTTCGTGCGCGGACGCAGAGGCAACAGACCCACTCCGCTGCACCTCAGAGGGGCTCTGGTTTTCGTAGAGCCCAGGGCAAACACCCCGCCAGCCGAGGCCAGCGTTCTCCTAGGCAGGCCCAGCCAGCGGGTCCATCTGCCGCCACAGCCTGACTCCTTGCCGGCCCCCGCCCCTCAGGATCAACGGGAGTTTATAGTCGGGGGTCGCATTGAGAACTTCCTGCCGGGATGGCAGGCCATTACCACCGACAGGTGGGTTCTTCAGTTGGTCAGTCTAGGCCACTTTATAGAATTCGCAGGAAAGCCACCCTCGAGGCCTCCTTTGCTCTCCCGGTATCAGGGTCAGCACAAAGCCTTGATCTGGCAAGAAGTACTCGCGCTACTACGAAAGGGAGCGATAGAGTACGTCCCAGAGAACCAGAGAGGACTAGGATACTATTCCCACTTCTTCCTGGTTCCCAAGAAACAGGGGACCTCCGTCCAATTTGGACCTCAGCGACCTCAATGTGTCGGGTCACTTACAAGAGATTCCGCATGGTGACCCTTCCAGGTCTTATCCCCATGCTCAAACAGGACGCCTTTTAGCGCCTCTAGACATGCAGGATGCCTACCTGCACATCCCTATGGCTCAGGCGCACAGGAGGTTCCTGCGCTTGAGTTTCTCGACCACCACCTTCAGTTCCGAGCCCTTCCTTCGGACTGTCTTCTGCACCGAGGTCTTTTCCAAGTGCATGGCAGTCGTGGCAGCGTCTCTTAGGAGACAGGGCCACCACGTGTTCCCTGCACCTGGACGACTGGCTTCTCATGGCAGCCCAGAGAGCGTTGCTTCTTGCAATCAAGAGCACCCAGGATCTGTTTCGATCCCTGGGCATCCTCATAAATTACGAGAAGTCTCTCCTGGTACCGTCGCAGAAACTGCAGTTCATAGGAGCAGTTCTGGACACTGTTCAGGGAAGAGCCTTTCTTCCGGCCGACAGAGCGGAGCGTATCAGATCCCTCATAAGGGACCTATCACTAAGCAAGGTTGTACCTGCCAGGTCGGTCCTTTGCTTGCTCGGACACATGGCTGCGGCCATTCCTACTGTCCCTTTCGCAAGACTCCACATGCGCATTACTCAGTGGATGCTCAAAGTGCAATGGGACCAAAGGCAAGACCACTTGCAGCATCCGGTCAGACTCACGAATTCAGTGATTCAAGACTGGCAGTGGTGGCTAACCCCAGGGTCGCTCTCATCAGGCGTACCGTTCATTGCGCCGTCCCCGGAGGTCACCCTCACCACAGACGCTTCCGGTCTTGGGTGGGGGGCACACCTGGACGGGGTAAAGTCCCAGGGTACGTGGACCCAGATGGAAGCTCACCTTCACATCAACGTGCTGGAAATGAGAGCGGTCCTCTATGCCCTGCAGGCCTTTCAGTCAGTTATCCCACCGTGTACTCTTCTACTTCAGACAGACAACACGGCGGTGATGTATTACCTCAACAAACAAGGAGGCGCACACTCTTACCCCCTTTGCAGGGAAGCCATGAGAGTGTGGGATTGGGTAATCAGACACGGCGCGAATCTGATCACTGTGCACGTTCCCGGAGTAGACAACACGGTTGCAGACGGCCTGAGTCGTTCTCAGGCCAGAGTCCACGAATGGGAACTCCTTCAGGAGGTAGCAGAGGATCTGTTTCTTCGATGGGGAACTCCAGATCTAGACTTGTTCGCCTCCCATCCAACGCATAAACTGCCCAATTTTTGCTCGCTAGATCCAGGGCCTGGTGTTTTCTGGCGAGGCCGCGTTATCCCTCTCCTGGGCCAACAGATTCCTCTCGCTTTCCCTCCTTTCCGTTGATCCAGAGAGTTCTTCTCAAACTGCGCAGGAGCACGCAAATGATCCTAGTGGCCCCATTTTGGCCCAGACAGATTTGGTTCCCTTTGTTGATTCAACTATCTTGGGAACCCCCGCTCCCGTTGCCGCTCAGCTCCCACTTACTGTCTCAGGAGAAGGGTTCACTTGTCCACCCGGACCTACTTTCCTTGAACCTGCATGCTTGGCTCCTAGAGACATAGCCATTTTGCGTCCACGGGGTCTGCAGAGGTTGCAGAAGTCCTTTCTGCAGCCAAAGCGCGACAGCGCGCGTCACGTGCGCGCCATGATAAGCAGCGTTTTTATTATTATGGTCGCAGCACGCGACCTTTCCCCTAGGTTGTCCTGTGGGAGTAATATTAGAATATTTGCTCTCCCTCTTTCATTCGGGTCTAGCCTACTCCTCTATTAAAGTGCACCTCTGTGCCATTGACACACCACCTCCGGTGGGAAATGATACAGTGGCTCCAGGTGGGCGCCTCGGGGAATTTCTTAGAGTGTTGCACCTTAGGCCTCCTATTAGAGACCCTGTGCCTCCATGGGATTTGCTTTTTGTCCTTGAACAGCTCACGCTTCCCCTTTGAACCTGCAGCGATTGCAGAGCTACGCTTTGTCGTGAAAACGTTGTTTTAGTTGCTGTTACCTCGGCAAGAAGAATTTCTGAACTTCACGCCTCATGTGCAAAGAGCCTTATTTAGTTTTCCACGGGACAGAGTATCCCTGAGGACAACCCAAATTCTTGCCTAAGGTGGTTTCTTCACTACTCTGAACCAGGATATCGACCTTCCGGTCTACTTCCCAACTACTCTAATAGAGGAGAGGCTCTGCTCCATACCCTGGATGTTCACCGCAGCCTGAGGTTTTACCTCAACAGAACTCAGTCCTTTCAGTAGTTCTGAGCAGCTTTTCATTTCCTTCTCTGAGAGAATGATGGGCCAATCAGTATCCAAACAGTCCCTTTCTTGCTGGCTTGTCCAGTTTATTTCTCACTGTTATGGTATCAAACAAAAGGCCCTCCCGAGTACAGTCCGGGGTCATTCCACTAGAGGGGTGGCTACTTCCTTTGCAGCGCTCAAAAATGTTTCCACCTCTGCTATGCGCTGCAGCCACTTGGAGTTCTGTGCATACCTTTATCAGGCATTATAGCCTGGACATCCGCCTCTCGTGAGGGCTGGTTTGGTTTGGCCGCACTTCAGGGTCTCCTGTCCTGGGTTCAGGACCTGGTTTTTTCCTTTAATTTCCTCCTCCCGGATTTTCTGACAGCGTTACTGCTTGGGAATCAGTCCTAATGGTGTAACCTGCTGCAAGAGCTGTGTCTCGAAGTAAGATAGTACAGTTACGTAAGAACTTACCGTAACAGTAGATCTTCGAGAACAGCTCTTGCAGCAGGTACCTTCCCGCCCCACCTTCCCCCTTGGAGGAAGCATGGCTCAGTCTTTCTGAGCAGGAATTGTTATCTTTCTGTCTTCTGACGGCGAATCCTAGGTCTCCCATTTTGATGTCAGCCTGCGGCAAGAAGTCTCCGGCGGGAGAACTGGGGAATCTGGCGGGACCGCCCCCTTTTGTACCACGCCTGACGTCGGAGGCGGGACCGACGTCGGGGGCGGTCCCCGCTGTAGTTAGCTAGCTAGAATTTTTCCGTGGGGTCCTGGCGCCTGGCGGCTTCAGTCCTAATGGTGTAACCTGCTGCAAGAGCTGTTCTCGAAGATCTACTGTTACGGTAAGTTCTTACGTAACTGTACTTTCTCTTGTTCTGTCATGGTTGTACAATCCAAAAAGCTGTTTCTCTATCACTCCACGTTGTTAATGGAGAAGGTAGTTGCACAATCCAGAGAGCAGTGTTTGGTCTGATGGTGTTATTTCTTTGAATTATTGATCTTCCAAGAATCAGTCTTCGCCACTGATTCCCAGTTGTTGGTGTGGACCAGACAAAAGCACTAGGACCCCACGGGAACAAAGATTTTGCCAGGGGATAGACACAGCTACAATGCCCGGCACCTGTGCACCCCCGATGTGATGCTGCACGCCAGCCACTAACTGCTACTAGCTTACTCACTAAACTCCATTCTGTTCTTCCCAACATTGAGTGCACACTCCGAGAGCACAGTGTCTCAGTTCAACACATAGCCGCTATTTCTTACTATGTTACTGCTATTTAAATTTTTTTGCAATGTTGCTTCTCCTTGTTATTTTGACGCAGTGCCAAGGTCCAATGAAAAAAAGAGTCCAAATCATCAAAGAAAGTCTAACAGCCAGCCATTATGCATTGCTGCCCCTGTGGAAGACCGATGGCTGTTCCGGACCAGCATCAGACCTGCACACCCTGTCTTAGACCAGAACACAACATGAATGCATGCGACGCCTGCTTCTCCATGGACTATGGCACCCTAGGGAACAGCACGTTGAAGTAGGACCATCTGATCCCCACCTTCGGAGGCAGGCGTAGAACATGTGCTTCCAAGCTTAGGTGGTTAGGCCTTTTTCGTGGCCCTTTTCCCAGGACCTCTGGTTCTGTGGAACTAGAGAGTTCTCCTCAGCCTCACTTTGCTGAGGCGCTGGAGACTCTGCTGATTGGGTCTGGTGGGGAGTCGATTCCTTTTAAGCTGTCTACTATGACCCTCCACAGTCTGCCTGCACTAAGCAGCAGACATCCCCAATGGTAAGGTCACAGCTGTATGCCTAGTGTGCACCAGTGGACACATCGACGTTGTTGTCTGATGTTGCATGTGCTGTTGTCACTGTTCATGGTAATGATATGGTGGGTGGCATGGGGGATGATAGTGGGCCGCCTTCTTACACTGCTCAAGGTATCAGGAGAGGGACCAGTACTGGGGCTGTTTTATGCACTGTTGGCAGTTTGGAGGTTGTCAAATCCATGGTATCACTAGCAACATCGAGGAGGGTGACAGCACCAGATGGAGGTGGTGATGGCCATGATATAGGTCCTGGGCCCGTCACCAGGTGAGGTGCTGATGACGATATCGTCTCTGAGGTCTTCTCCGTATGGTGTCGTTCACAACACTGAGGAGGGTGATGGCTCAGGGATTGACATTGCAGTCAGCATCAAGCACTGTGTAGGGGGCAGTGACAGGGACAACCCTATCTCTATACTGCTGTTGATCCTGAGCCCAGTGCCAGAGATGGCGCCATCACATGGTCAGATGGTGACCCAGAGGCAGAGTTTTCTGCAGAGCTGCTGGATGTCACTGCCACCAGTGAGGACCAGGGGCACTGATTGGGTCACTTCCACCTTCAGCTGCTCCACCGGCGGACACCCCCCCCCCCCCGAGCTCCCTCCCAGAGCGTGGATCACGCTGGCGCTAGGGGTAATAAACTACCTCAGATTGCAGCACCCTTGTGAAGGGTGATAGCCCGTCGACTGCCCCGCCCACCCCTCCACCCTGGCTCGGCATTTCCTATATAGGCTCATCCTAGTGACATCACTTCCTGTCACCCTTTTAACTAACTCACCATTTCTCCATTTGCAGGTTATACTTGCTAGCCACTAGAGGGCCCCTCTGTCCTTTCCTCCTCTACCTGTATTACCCTCTCACTTCTGCTTATCTCTCTTCCTGCTCAGGCCACTTCTCTCCCCTCTCCAAACACCTGCCTCTGCCCACTTCCCTCCTTTTGCCCATCATTCTGGCTAACCCTACACACCTCCCTGGCCCTACTGCTCGCCCCTCACCTCGCCTGCTACTTCCCTAGTGATCACTAGGAGTCGCTATTTCAACCCCTTTTTCTGGCCCAATCATAGCCCACGGCACGCCTCCTAGTACCTGGTGCCCTGCTCCCAGCTAGGTCTAAGCCCTACTGCCCTACCAGGGTCTCGAACCCTGCACCCTGCCCACCAGAGGCCATGACAGTACCACTACTCCAAAGTGGTATCTACGCTATCTGAAGGGCAACTCATTCACTTGTAATTCCCAACCTGGCTTCAACAGGGTATTATGACTGGTCACCTCTACCTCAAATCTGACATAATGACACCTTCTATGACCCTGGTACTACTACTACTGTTCTCCTCCATTATACTATCCCTCCCGACACCCACTCCCCCTCTATGTCCCTACCTTTCACCACCCCCTCCACTGTCATTCCTGCTACTCCCTTCTCTTGCCCCCTATAAGTCCACTGCTTCCCTCCAGCTATCTCCTGGTCCCATTACCCCACTTCCCCCTCCTCCCCGTCCTACTCCTTTGGTTGCCTCCTTGCCTCTCTCTCCCACTCCTGCACCTACCCCATCCATCCTGCCCACTCTGCTACTGCCCCCACCCACCGAAAGCCTAAATCCGGGCCCCTTCACATGCTACGCTGCCACCTTACCATAGTACTACTCCTCCTGGCTGCTGGGGATATACACCCTAACCCCGGCCCAGCCTGTACCCCCGGCCCTGCCCACCCCATACCAAACCCCTCAGCCAGGGCAAACTCCGACCCCCATCCTAGCTTCCTCCCCCGGGGCCTGCGTCTTCTCCACCTAAATATCCGTAGCCTAGCCCCTAAGCTCGATCAGCTCCAGGTCCTAGCTGTTCACCACTCCCCTGACATAATCATCCTTTCTGAGACCTGGCTAAAACCTAGCCTACCTGATACTAATTTTGCTATCCCAGGGTACAATATCATATGGCAAGACCAGCCCTCCAGAGGCGGTGGGATGGCTATCTACATCAGTTCAGCCCTCCACTTCACTGTTTCCTTTATAAAAACCGTACCCAAAACTTATGAGATTTTGATGGTAAAACTGTCCCCCCCACTACCTGTCTTTGTGGCTGGAATTTACTGCTACCCAGGCACGCCAACCACAATAGTCACCGACCTGCTGGGCCAGCTGTCTTCCCTTGCCCAATCGGGTGAACTTTACACTATGGGTGACTTTAACCACAACTGGCTAGCACCCACTTTCAACAAAACCCAAACCGAGTTAACTGCTCTTCACCTCTGTCAAACAATTACCAAACCCACCCGCTCTAACCTTAAGTCCAGTAATCACGCACTCCCTCCTCTACTGGGCGCTTACTTCCCACCCACACTGCGTCGTCAGCTCTGGTCTTCTCCCTGATTCCATTAGTGACCACCACCTAATCTACTTAGTCCGCAAAATCCACAGAGTCAAATCCCCTCCCAAATTTATATTCCAGCGTTCCTACATATCCCTCAACCTCTCCCCCCTTCTGGATGATCTTCACCACTCTAATTGGGTCCCAAGCACAAACCGCTCTAATATGGATTCAGCCCTTATGCACTTCCAGAACACCTTCCTCTCCGCCTGGGACAAACACGCCCCCCTACGCCGGGCTAGAGTCTGTGGTTCCCACCTACCCTGGATCACTCCCGAGCTGATTGCTTGCCAACAAGCCCGTGATAAGGCCTGGCGAAACTACAAATCCTCACTCCTCCCCGGCAACTACACCTTCTATCACACGCTCCGCAATAGGTGCACCAAGGCCATCCGCCTAGCTAAGTCTGAATATTTTAATAACACACTTAATGCTAACCTTGGTAGACCTTCCAAATTCTGGAAAGTCATTGGCTCCCTTTTTTCCCCCCAAACAGTTAACCCTCCACCGCTTCTCCTTGCCAAGGGTTCTCTCCTCTCCGATCCCCTGGAAGTCGCCACCGAGTTTAATTCATATTTCACTACCTGTGCCCATACCCTCCTTGAAGCCCTTCCACCTGCAATTACTCCATCTCCTCAGTCTCCTATCCCCCACCTATCCGGCAAGAACCCCTTCTCCTTTCAACCCATTTCCCCCTCTGAAACCTTAGATGCCCTCTGCACCCTAAACCCTTCCAAAGGCAAATCCCCTGACGGTCTTGACAACAAACTCCTCTTCTTATCTGCTCCCGCCATCGCTACCCCCCTCGCAGCCCTACTAAATCTTTCCTTCAGTACTGAGTCACTTCCCTCCGTATGGAAGCATGCCACTGTTCTACCCCTCCCCAAACGTGGTGACTCTACCTCTGCATCCAGGTACTGCCCCATCTCCCTCCTCCCCACCCTCACAAAACTCCAGGAACACCTTGTGCTTTCCCAACTCTCCCACTTCCTTGCAGAAACTAACTTCTTCACCCCTTTCCAGTCCGGGTTCAGAAAGCACCACTCCACTACCTCCTCCCTACTCAGACTCACTGACCACATCCTCACTGGGATGTACAAAGGCTAATCACCGCTGCTATTTTTATCGACCTAGCAAAAGCCTTCGACACCGTATCCCATTCTCTCCTACTATCCTGCCTTGCCGGAGCTGGTTTAGCTGAATCTGCCATAAACTGGTTCAGTGCCTACCTTCTAAATAGATCCCAATCCACTAAAATAGCTGACCACATCTCCCCCATCACCTCTGGCGTTCCGCAAGGCTCAGTTCTCGGCCCCATCCTCTTCTCCGTTCTCCTAAGCACTTGCCAAACTCCTGCTCCTCTTCCGCCATTCACATGTATGCAGGCGACACAGTCCTCTTCTCCTCCGGTCGGACTGCGAAGAAGTCACTTCCAAACTTCAAACTGATTTCACCAAAATCCAACTCTGGTTCAATTGCAACCATCTCTCCCTAAATGCTAAGAAAACCAACTCTATGATTTTCGGCACCAGACAGCGCCTTTCCAAACTCACCTCCCCTCTGAGTTTCCACACTCTGAATAACACGGTCCTCGAAGAAGTACCCTCCTTCAG
Organism: Neoceratodus forsteri; assembly: GCA_016271365.2. Taxonomy (NCBI): domain Eukaryota; kingdom Metazoa; phylum Chordata; order Ceratodontiformes; family Ceratodontidae; genus Neoceratodus; species Neoceratodus forsteri. Next base: position 197,855,331 of record CM028132.1, on the reverse strand, counting down.
GTACCTCGGGGTTTGGCTCGACCGCCACCTCTCCTTTTCTACCCACGTCAATTCCATCATTTCCAAACTGTGCCCTAAACTTGGTGCCCTCTATAGAAACCGCACCAGTCTCCCTCTTCCTGTCAGACGCGAAATTGTTCAGAAAATGATTCTACCCTCCTTCGACTACTGTGATGTAGTTTACAGTTCCGCTGCACAGTCCACCCTCGCCAGATTAGACCCCCTCTTCAATGCTTTTTGCCCTCGATGCCCCTCCTCAATCACATCACTGCACGCTTTATCGTTCCCTATCCCTACCTTCTCCGAGTAACCGGTGCCTAATTCATTGCGCTAAATTCACTTCTAACTTCTGGCTCGGTTCCCTTCCTCCCTATCTCGCATCTGCCCTAGCCTCCCCACCCACCCCCTCACATGCCCTCAGATCCACTGACCCTAGACTACTTTTCATCCCACACCATAGGACCACCACCGGCCAATCTGCATTCTCCTACCTCTTCCCTAAACTCTGGAACGGCCTACCCACCCAGGTCCGTCATTCTTCATCCAAGCTCTCCCTTTCCTGTGCCCTCTCTAACTTCCTTGCACCTAGTTGTGGCTGCCCCTGACCACCCTCCTGCTTGGCTCCTCCCCCCCTCCACTCCCCCCTTCGTGCCTGACCAGCGGCCTGGCCATGCCTAATTGTCTGGCTTATATGCTTCCCGCACTTATTCTCCCTCTACTTCCTCCCTCACTCTCTTTCTCCCTTCCCTCGTCCCACTCAACCTAAGCTCCCCATCCCCACCCTCCTCCTCCCTCCCTCCTCACCCACGCTTCCACACCTCCATCTCCTCCCCCATATTCGCTCCAAATCCTTCCTCTCTATGTGATGCATCTCTCTGAAGCTCAACCTCCACTACAGTCATTCAATTTCTGCTATTACTACCTCTGTTCTGTAACTTGCACTTATGCATTTCATGTTTTTGCCTCGAAGTGTACCCTTGTATTGTATACCTTGCCTTATGATCATGTCCTGTACTGTTCCTACCTCGCTGTGAATCCACGAATTGTATATCTGTACTTACTGTGTCTGAGCTGTACTGTACTGTACTGCACTGCCTAATGTATAAGTTCAAATGTAATCCCTCCCAACTATGTACATTTTCCATATTATGCTACTGCGATTTCAACTATTGTATGTATACCTGCCTCCTTTGTAACCCCCTCCCCTCCCCCCCAGGTCGCACTGTGAGACGAGCATTTTTTGTTCAGTGTGCTTTTCCTGGTGAAACATTTTCAATAAATAAATAAATGTAGGAGACACCCTTGAGGCTAATCTGCTAGGCCCTCCCCTGAGTCGAGGCCTCCTACACAGTTCAGCAGCCAAGGCCCTCAAGATGAGGAGTCTCGACTCCCTCTAGCAGGGCCTCACCATTTTCTAGAGAGGCTGCTCTTGTTCATAGGCCCTGAGTGGCAACTAATGTATAATCAGCACTGGGATTTTGTTGATGCCTTAGAGAGTTGGCACAGGGAGTCTGACAGGGCCCAGGACTGGCCCTTCTCCCTGACACCAGTGGTCTCCGGATTCCGCGCCACGTCTCCATTGGTGTCCTCCTCAAAGGACAATGAATCATCTATCCACCTGCCTTCAACTGCTTAGTACACCTTGTACCAGCGATTCTTGGTGGAGCTGCTCCAAGCACTCGACTTAAATGCTTTCACAAGTTGCAGTCTGGCAGCTCTGCCATTGGTACTTCCTGGAGTTCCCAATCTTGATAACTGTTATCGCGCTTCTATGGCCTATGGTCTTCCTCCCCAATTTCTTTCCAGTCTTCATAGAGAAAACAGGGTTGTGCGTTTACTCTCAGATTTACTCCAGCTTTATCTGGTAGTATGGAGCTGTTATTTTTGGGGAGTCCAGGTGGTATTTTTCCATCTTTGGCATTTTGCCATCTCATTTGCAACAGGGTTGCAAATTGGGCTTACCTTTTTGTTACTTCTGCCAGAGCCGTTTGCTCAGGGCTTCTGCCCTGTCTTTCTCCTGTCACTATCCATACTCTTATTTGACTGGTGGTAAGAGGCTATGGCTCCTTTTTAGACCCACTACCCTTGCACCACCTAGTAGGCCCACTCCTTCATTTCTGCGTTGATAGTCCGGTTCTAAATGGTTGTTTATTTTATATCTTGTATCCTTTTACTATCTCTTTAGGTTAGAAAGTATCTAGTCCTCTCTTTATTTTCTCTCCCATTTTGTTCCTTTCCTGGCAAACAAAACTGAGGTGCATGAGGGAGTTGACAATGGTTATTGGCAGTGTGGGGCACCATGTGGGTACTTGCTGCTTGTGAGCATGTCAGTAGCCGATGTCGGCTCCCTTCCCAGGAGAAAAAGATCCTGCATGGTCCTAGTGCCTCCGGCTCTAAACCCATATGTATGACTCAGTGGTGAAGAGAAGATATTCAGGAAGTTCAACAAGTATGGTGAATATGTAATTTTTATTTCTGTGCCCACCCTCCTCAGTCAGGAATGCTGATAGGGAGCCTTCTGTCAGCCCACACCTTCTGTACTCCTTTCCTCACTTCCCCTTGATCCACCAGGTGGTGATCAAGGCAAGTCAGGACAAGGTGACTTTTGATTGCTCCAGACTGGCCCAGGCAGTTCTGGTACCAAGATTTCCTCTGCCTTAGCAGCAGGTCCGTGTTGGTGGCTCCTGCTCCAACTAGACCTTCATTCTCTGCACCTCTCAGCCTGATTCCTGAGCGGCTGAAGTTCCAGGCCTTGTGCCTTTTGGAAGCTGTTCTCCAGGTAGTGGAGGCATCCTATAAGGAGTCTTACGTGGAAGAGGTTCTCACTCTGTAGTCTAGGCTAGGATATTGATCCCTTTGCCTGCTCAGTGGCTATGAACGTCAACTACCTTTGATCTCTGTCAGGACTGCGAACTATGGCCCCTAAGGTGCCCCTGGTGGTGATCATTCACCTACCTGGACTGAAGACAAGCACAAGCTGCTCCATCACTGAACCACATCTGACTCAGCAGCTAGCCTCTCAACTAACCCGATGGCATTTGTTGCATTTTTTTTGGGGGGGTGCTTTAATTTAGCGTGGGTGGGGACAGGTTTTTATTATAAGGACCTACCATGAGTAATGTAAATGTAAGAGAAATCAATGTTGTTTATTTAGTAAGTCATTTAGTTTCAGTATATGGTCTCAGTCGTGAGCTTTGGGAAGAGAGGTGGGGCTTATAGGGTGGTTTTTGGGGGGGGGGCAGTTACAGTTAAAAGGTGGGGGAATGTTAATTAGGAGTTAGGATATCCAGATCTGATAATCTGATGGCATCTCAGTTATGATCGGATGTCAGATTTGGATACGGATTATCCTAATATCTGACTATCCTAATTCGGATTGGATTTTCAATTATCCGAGCAACCCCACTACCCATGATGCAGTAGCCTCTTCCCAGTGCATCATGAGTGACTCAGCTGTGTCCAAGTGATCCTGGTAGATTGTGCCCATAACAACTGCTCTGATGTCAGTTTGTGGGCCGGGAAATCTGGATTTGAATCGCACCAAAATCCTAACAAAATGTAAAAATTTTCCATTTACCTCAAATTTCACCAGAGTGGTGATCCATGATGGCATGGTGTTAGAATAGTAAAGCTACACTAAAGGGAGTTAAGATCAAGAAAAGCGGGTAGCTTTTGAAGTAAAATATTCTCACAGTAAACTGATTCCAGATCAGTTTGGCTGGTAAATTGATCTTAGAGCAGTGATTATGGGAACTTACCGACTGCAGCTTATCTTCCTGGAGGTAAGTCTTCACCATTCATTCATACTGCTGGGGTTCAAGCCGGGGGTGCTGGGACCCTGCGGGAGGCAAAATTCTTCAGGAGGACCACGCATGCACGGCACCGTGAGGCTGGCTCACGCCATATAGGCTGTCTCAGCATCGACCCTCCAACCGCCTCAGTTCCTTTTTTCCCTGCCGACGAGTGTGCTTCAGTGACAATGTCGCTCGTCCACCGTGAGTCCGATCTTCACGTCTATATGACGACAGCGTTTAGCTTTTGTTTAGGTTAGCCTATTTTATTATTTTCTGTAGTAAAAAAATAAATAAAAATGTTATTATTTTCCTCTTCAGCCCTACTGATCAATGGAGTTGGCCATGGATGGTGATGGTAGGGAGTCTCCTTTGGAAGGCTGCTCTGGCAGCTGGGCAGAGTCCAGTCTGCCACCCTCTTGGGGGGGGGGGTCTGACCACGGGCAGTCCGGTGTTCAAGAGGGAGGACAGTCCTCCCATAAACACAAAAAGAAGCAGGCCCATTCCTGATCCAGCTCGGGGACCTGGCACCATTCTAGCTTGAGTTCTCCCTCTTTCCGCCAGAAGGGGAAGAATGATACTGCTCGAGGTTGCCCTCTGGTATGTCTGCCAAGAGGTTTTTGCCATCCGTAGGCAGCAGGCCTTCCCTGGCTCCGTCCGGGTCCCTAATGGCCTCCGTTCATGGTTGCTCAGAATCTCGACACCAGAGACCTTCTCTGTCCTCCTGTGGGGTTTCCAGTGTTGCACCACTGGGCTGCTCTTGTGGAGCAGTGGGTATAGCGTCTGGCCCATGTACTTCTCCCTGTGCATTTGGTGCTGAGGCCCTGGGGTCTAGGTGTCTCGGGACCACATTTTGGGCCTTCAGGCCAAGTAGAGCATTTGGCTCCGGCAATGGAATTTCTTCCCTTGCCAGTGACCGCGCCAACACTGGTTCCATGTGCCAGCCTCCCTCGTTCTGTTTCTTCGTAGGGACTGGCATAAATACCATCCTCTGCCCCTTCTGCCTCTTCTAGGCCAGGTTTGGGTTCTCGGGCAGTGCAGGTGCCGGGTGCAGCACTACATCCAGGGTCCTGCGCCGATTTTTGGCCCCAGTTCCAGTATCACCTGTCCTCTCACTTCCTAGGCCTGGTCTTGGCCTTTTGAGCTTCACACCCCTTCTGCCTTCACCTTCCAAAGAGGATCTGGAGAACGATGAGTCTGACCCTAACTTCATCATTTCTGAAGAAGGTGATGAAGATTCGTTTTATAGCCTGGACAATAAACTGTCAGTTCCAGCTTCTGTTCCTCAAGAGGGCCTTTTCTTCGGAATATGCAGGTATCCCTGGCTCTGCAGACGTCTGCTCTGGATCCATGAAATCAAATGCGTCTTGAATGGCTCCATGTTCCTAATATCCCAGTTAACCTTACGCCTCCTGTTCCCCCAGCCTTTGAGACTCTGTCTGAGGCTGCGTGGGCTAGGCCTACTTCTGTTCCCTCCGTAGCAAGCCCATAGATCAAAAAATATGTCTCCTAAAGAGAGACCTATTCTTGCTTCCCAGCCTACTGCGGATGTGTTGGTTATTCTTGCAGAGAATGACAAAGCTGTTTTACCACAGGAAGTAACAGCACATCCTATCAATAAGGCATCCCGTAAGATTGATACCATGGGAAAAAGGGCTTTCACAGCTGCCACTCTCTGCATGCGTATAGCCAGCTATCAAGGACATTTCTCCCAGTAGGAATATGTCCTATGGACCTCACTTAAGTCTCTCATGGAGAGTCTACTGGAGTCAGATTCTAAGCTTAAGATTCTTCAGACTGTCACCCGTGGAATAGAATCCAATAGCCATCAGTTGAAAGCGGCTGTGGATGCATATGATACTGCTCCCAGAGCTGTCACTGCTGGAATCTGTATTAGAAGACATTCTTGGCTGCGGACATCAGGGTTCTCCTCAGATGCCCCAACAGCAGGTTATGAATGTTCCCTTTGATGGTGCCTACCTGTTTGGCCAACAGGTGGAACAAGCTCTGGAGGCCTCTCAGAAAACCAGAACTGCCATCAAAACAGTCAGACTAGCTCCTCAGAGGGTCAGGAACTGCCAGTTCTTTCATAACAGACAGCCCTTTTGAGGGAGAGGCAGAGGAGCCACAGTCAAGCACCAGTCTCCTCAGCCACAAAAGAAAACACAGCAGAAGGCCCAGGCCCCGAAAGCACCCAGTGCCAACCTGAGACCCTGGCCCTGGTTCCACCTCAACTGCCCGAGGTGGACCTCTCCTTGGTGGTAGGAAGGCATCTGACTCAGTTTTAGTCAGTGGTAGTCGATCACCACAGACAAATGTGTCCTCAGGATTGTTTGAGAGGGATACTCGCTCAACTTTTTAGAGATTCCCCCAGACTTTCTGCCCAAGCAGCAACACACACCGTCAGCTGCTCAGTCAGACCTCTTCACCTCGGAGATAGTAGGCCCTCTCAGAAACAGGGCAGTGGAAGTAGTCCCTGGGCAGAATGCAACTCAGGTTTCTACTCCCATTACTTTCAGGTTCTAAAAAAGACAGGGGGCATATGCCCCATTCTTGACCTCAGAAAGTTGAACAAGTTCTTATATCATGAGAAGTTCAAGATGGTCTCACTATGGACCCTTCTACCACTTCTCAAACAACAGGACTGGCTAACTTCCAGTTGGGCTTCCAAGCAGCATGGCGGTGTAAACGCAGAGCTCTGCTACACCCCCCTCTAATCTTCCAGATTTGACATTCTTAACAACAAATAAATTAAAATAAACAAGATCCAGATATCGGGGACATATGTAAGAAGCAACTTGAAGAAAAATAAAAGAAACAGTACAACTACGGGCAGCAGTGTGCAGAATTAATTCGAGCAGCAGTGTCGGGCCAGGAGCCCTCCGATTCCGAAAACTCTCAAGCACCTGCAGAACGGCAGGACCAGAAGACCATACCAAATAATAAAGCAAGACACAAATGTATAAAGTTAGATACTGATATACAAGGAGCTATTATCGTTTCGTGCAGAAATTAAAGATCTTTATGGAGAGCTTCGCAGAGACGTAGTGAGCCTGGAGCAACGAGCTGATGCATCGGAGAGACAGATAACAGCAGTAGAGAACAGAGTAGACGACATGGAGAATACAATTCAACTCTTCCAAGATCAGTGTGTACAATTGCAAGAAAAACAAGAAGATCTAGAAAATAGAGCTCGCAGAAAGAACTTAAGATTATATTGCATTCCTGAAGGCTCAGAAGGTCAGGACATTACTGAGTTTAGTATTACTTTGCTCAAAACAGCTCTTGAATTGCCCTCTGATATTCAGTTATCATTAGAGAGAGTTCACCGTGCACTGGGCCCACGGCCTACAGATCCGAATGCTAGGCCTCGATCTATTATTATGCGCTTTCTAAGCTACGCAGTCAAGGAGCCAGTATTAACAGCTGCATGGCGAAAAGGCAAGGTCTTTTATGGACAAACCCATTTCTATGTAGATAATGACTACGCTCCACAAACTATGCGTAATCGTAGAGCATATGCAGACATCCTACCAGCTTTGAAGGAGGCAGCCATCAGATGTACAACACCGTAGCCAGCCAGACTTGTGCAACTGCCATCGAGAAGGAAGGAATTTCATACTGCGGAGGAGGCCAGAGAGGAGCTCCTTAAAGCGGGAATTCAAATAAAAACAAAATCCACGATGGGATTGCAGAGAGCTGACCCACCGCGCTGGCAAAAAGTGAATTTGGGCAGAGTACGGAATGGTGGAGAAATAGTAGAGGGGGAACATTTCCAATCGCCTTGCAAATATCCATCGATCGGCATGGGGAAGAACCTGACTGATAGAAGATGAAGATTGGCTTGGGATTTCTCGAGGGTCCTCTGGATAGAGGACTCTGAAAGAGCATGACTGATGAGAGGGACTGGGCATTCAGTTATTTGAACTGGAATCTTTATTTATTAGATGACAACTCTCTCACAGAAGGTTGGACAGAGAAAAGGAACGCTTAATAAGTTTACTTGCAGAAAACTCTGCCATAACAAAGAAACAAGTAAAACTTTTGATCTGGCTGTTCGAACTGTCCCTGACGATTGCTCTGAAGGAAGCAACGGATATAACTTTAAAGAGCAGATTATTGAGGGCTGTTTGATTTGTTTTCAGAGCTAAATTGATGTAAGGGCCTCAGAAAAGCTGCCCTAGTTGTATACTACAGAGTTTAGTTAATAATAAAGCATCTCCAGACCTAACAGGGAAGCCCATTTCAAATCAAAGACAGACAGGTAGGATATTTTGAGTTAACAGTTTGATTTTTATTTAGCTTGTCTTCACATTTCCATTTATTTTTATTAGGGGGAGTAGTATATCCCCAGGAGGCCTGGGCATTTGGTGTTACCAGATATCCTACGGTGACCTCAGACTATCAGGAGGCACGCTTAGGGAGTAAGTTTTTAGACTCCCCTACCTTGGAAGTCAGTATTATTTGGAACACAGTGTATGTACATAGTTATCAAGAAAAAGGTCAGACATATACTGATAATTTGTTTCAGATTTCAAAAGTTTGATAAGACTGCAGCAGGAGATGTTTAAGAATAATCTAGATGGGAAAGGCATAAAATGTTTCAAAAAAGTAACATTCAGAAAGATGACTGGGGGATCGGTATGGTGATCCTCCAGGAACTGGATTATTAAGATGGGGACAAGAGGAGAGAATATGTTTCCATAAGGGAATAAGATGGCTACTCAGATAGTAAAAGCACTCTCGCTTAATATAAATGGGCTTAACAACCCCATCAAAAGGGCCAGACTGTTCTAATATATTAAGAAACACCCCAGTGATTTTCATTACCTCCAGGAAACACACTTAACAGATACCCAACGTGCCAAATTGAATTGGGGGGGCAGGTTTAGGGTATATGCGTCGTCCTTCCCTAAAGGGAAACGATGAGGAGTAGCCATTTTAATACCTAGGACCTCTCCTTTTCATTTAGAAACACAGTGCGTAGACTCGGAGGGAAGGTATGTAATCTTAAAAGGTACCCTTTATGGGACAAAGGTCACGTTAGTGAACATGTATTTTCCCCCTCTTATATCAGTTTGGCTTCTTAAAAGGTTTTTTGTAAAGCTTTTAGACATTTAGACATTATGCACAGCTGTCTTTTAATAGGGGGAGATATCAATTTAACTTTGACACCTCGGTTGGACTCCTCTTCAACTTCCAAATACATTCCAAATATAGGGGAATTCTCTAGCATGATACAGAGAATATATACCTCTCCGAAGGCATACGTTAAAGTGAATGGACAGTTATCTTCAATGATACAGCTGGGAAGGGGAACTAGGCAGGGTTGCCCACTTTCCCCCTTACTGTTTGCCATATACATTGGGCCATTGGCTGAAGCCATAAGGCAACATCCTAATATTAAGGGGGTCTCTTTAGGAGGGAGGGAAGGATTTTACTATATCATTATATGCAGATGATGTATTATTAACACTCACAGAACCAGAAAAGTCCATTCCTGCTACTCTACAAGTGATAGATAAGTTCTCAGAGATAGCCGGATACAAAATAAATATACAAACAACTGAGTTATTATCTTTAAATGTCGTCCCCTCTCAGTCTCTAAAGAACCAGATCCCTCTGAAATGGAGAAATAATAAGATTAAATATTTAGGTGTAAATATTACCTAGAAATCGGAACATTTGGAACTGTTTAATTTAGAGTCCCTATCGATAGAGATAGAGAATTTAGTCAAGAATTGGACACATCAAGTATTCTCATTTTCAGCTCAAATACAAGCTATTCGAATGACCTTATTTCCTAATATATTATACTATTTCCAGACTTTGGCAATTATTCCATCACAATTCTACTTTGTATCCTGGGCTAGAGTCTTTTCGAGATTTGTGTGGGCAGGACAGCAGCCTAGGGTCAGATGTCCCCCGGTGTCGCTCCTGCGGCTCGCAAGGCCCGGGTCGGCGCCGTCCTCTACGCTGTCGGCCGGCGCCGTTGGAGGCCTTGGGCCGCTCGCGCACCAGGGTTCTGACGGGCCGCTGGCCGGGCACCGATTTGTCGTGCGCGGTGCCGTGATCCCTGTCAGAGCAGTTTGCGGGCGCTTGACACTGCTAGCGGCACTGTGAGATCTACTATGGCGCCATCCTCACCGTGTCTCACCTCGGCTCTGAGGTTGAGCACAGCGCCGTGTTCTCGAGCTTGGCACCCGTGGTGCCCGTTTTCCTCAGATCGGGCGCCATCTTGATGTCGCCCCTGCCTCGGTGCCGCTCGTGGTGCCAGGGCGGGTGGCGCCGTGCTCAGTGCTGTCCGCCTTTGAGCCATCCTCGCCGCTTGCCCTTGGCGCCGCCAGCACCGGGTTGCCGCATGGCGCCCGGGCCGGGCTGTCGGTGCTGCTCAGGGCGTCAGTGGGATCGGATGGGTACCGTGACTGGTCCCGGCTCTGGATCTCTGGCTCGGCTGGGGCTGCGCCTCCCTCAGATTCCGCTCGTGGGGCTGCAGGAGGCGCTGGCACTGACTTGGGCACAGCTGTGGTCTCTGGGCCTGTTGGTAAGGATGGCACTGCCCGCCCTCCCACGGTTTGGCACAGGGCCTTGGACTCTACCTCCTCGGAGACAGAGTCGAGCTCTGAGTCAGACATGCAGTCTGACCCCTCGGGGTTGGCTGTTGAGGTGGGCAGCACGGTAGTCTCTTCGACCCGTCGGAGTCAGCCCCCTTCTGAGGTGATGTCGGTGGCTGCCGAGACTAGGGTCAGGGGTGCTGACCAGCAGGCAGTGGTGCGGGCCACCATAGCTCTGCAGCCTGGTCTTGGTGGTTTCTCTGACCCCTCAGTTGTGGTACCCCCTCCAGTGGTGTGCCTTGATTGCCCAACTTTGGGGCCGATTGGAGCACCTGCGGGGGGGAAGGTACTGCACCCTGGATAACCCCTTCGGGGGCTGCCCAGAGATGCCAGCTACCTAGCTGGCCCTCTCGAGGAGGAGGGCTCTTTCAGACTCCCAGGGGTCGAGGGGTGTGGGGTCGGCGCGTCGGCATTTTTCTGGGGTCCACCTGGGCCCCGGGAGAAGCCGTAATGCGGATCTCCGCTCTTCCTCCTCAGTTTCTTTGAGAGAGTCCCATTCTTTGAGGTAGGGGACCGCCCTTCTGACCTGTACAGCCCTTGCCCGCCCAGCACGGGATTCTTCCGGCGCAGCCATGTACCGATGTGGTTGTTCAGCTGTTGGCTGTGGGGTCTTCCAGGGTACCTTCTTCCGCGGGTGCCCACGGTCCGCTCCTTAGCCCAGGTGGAGGTCAGCCGACATCTCTTCTCGGCTCTGTCCCCATTCCTTTGCCACACTCTCCTGCACTCCCAGGCATCCTTGGTCCTAGCGGGCCGCTCACCTGGGAGCAGTTCAGAGCAGTGGCTGCTCGGTTCCCTGCTTACGTTAGGGCAATGGACAGACAGGTTTTTCAACCTCCCCCTGTGTAGCCACCCACTGAACAGACGGTGACCTCCAGCTCCTCATCCCCCTCTTCAAGGGAGAGGAACCTCTGTCCACATCTCTCCGGCTGCTGATCTCTGAGTATCAGCGATTCCTCGTGAGGATGTTGGAGGATTTGCACCTTACTCCTTCCACTATTAGCAATCCTGAACACTGGCGCACTTTCTCTAGGCGATTTTGGCGAGGCCACCTTGTAGCCGCCTTGGCCAGCTCCCCTCGGGAGGCTGCCGTTCGCTCCTGGCAGAGGCCCTCCGGAGTTCCTGCCCCAAGGGATCTCAGCCAGAGGTACTATGACCCCTGGAGTCTCCAGGTTCCATGCCTCATCCACAGTCTGGATTGGCGCAGTTGGATACTCCTGATGGGCTTCGCGCCTTTCACCGTGACCGGCCCCCAGATCAAGACTCCTTGGATTTTGATTTCTGGGGTAGGAGGACTTCCTACACGGCACGGTTACTTCTCTCTATCTCTGCACATCAGGCCCACTATGCAGCGTACGACAGGTTCTTGTGGTCCAGGCTAGGTCAGCTCCTAGCCTCATTGCATGACACGGAGCAAACCAGACAAGCCATTGCACTCTCTGCGTGTGGCCTAGAGCTAGCAAGGCACCCAGCGAGGGCATCCTATGATGCCAACGAGGTAGCTACCAGGGTTGTAGGGACAGCGATCTGCACTAGGCGGACAGCATGGCTACGTCTTTCCCGGTTGTCACCCTTGGTCCGGCATAGGGTGATTAACTCTGCCCACCAGGGAACCTACCTCTTCTCCCACAGAGTGAGATGGCGCTTGTTGGGGCAACTTCCTTCCCCCTCCGGGGGGACTCCATCTCTCTCTCCCATTCTCAGGCTCTCCAGGCCCAGAAGGTTCCCCCTTAGTGTGTCACCCACTGAGGCTAAGGGACTTTGTCCCTAGGTAAAAGAAAACCCCCTTCAGGGGGGCTCGGTACTCACCCATCTGTGATGAATGGTGAAGATCGACACAGATGAGATATGAAAATTATATACCTACCGTAATTATGATCTTTCTGTGTATCTTCACCATTCATCACAATCCCACCCTCCATCCCCCTGGGGCCTCAGTCTCTGGGTCCCCCTCCCTCTCTGTGACTCCCCCTCTCCTCCTTAGGAGTGGGGTAAAATAGGGACACACAGGGGAGTACTTTCCAGGAAGAGTGGATAGCTCGAGCAGCACTCCTTCTCCAGTACCTTGACTCCACCCCTGTGGGGTGGGAGTAGGTAGTTGCCATCCTTCTTTTCTCCTCCCTGTTTCCATCCAACCTATTTCTCCTAAAAAAAAAAAACCAAAAAAAAAAAATCTTTTTTCACCAAAAATCTTTCCTTGAGAGGGTGCTAATTCCCTGTGTCCTGTCCTTCCTCCAGAATAGCCAACTCTGCTTATCTGGAGTGTTTGTCAGCTATTCCGTGCCTTGAATTCTTGCAGAAAGCTTTGCTACTCCTTGCAGTTCCTATACAATCTGGAGATGGACCAGGGTCCGGGATGTCTTATCCTTCTCCCCCCTCTCTCCTAAATTCTTTACCCACCCTACCCCCCGTTCTTCCTCTTCCAGAGACTGGGGCCCCTCCCATTCCCCTTTAGTTTCTAACCTTTTTCTTTTCTGTCCTCTCAGTCATTATTTCTCCTTTTAGTTCATACATCTTTTCCTTTTTCTGTCCCTTGGACTCCCTTGTCCCACCCTCCACTCTCTTTCTCTTACCTCTCCAGCGACTCAGAACTGACAGGCAGGCGGAGTCGACACAGCCAAATGGCCAACCCGCAAGCGCCACGCAGTGCGTCGGCTCCGCCTACTTTTAAAAAAAAAAAAAGCTCCCGCAGGGTCCTGACCTCCGGCAGATACCCATCTGTGATGAATGGTGAAGATACACAGAAAGATCATAATTATGGTAGGTATGTAATTTTCATTTCCTTCGCTTTGTGGCCTTGGGTCAGCACTATCAATTCAGAGTCCTGCCTTTTGGGCTCTCCTCGGCGCCTTGAGTCTTTACAAAGTGCTTCACGGTTATTGTAGCACATCTTCAAAAGCTTGGCATTCAGGTTTTTCCCCTACCTAGATGATTGGCTCCTAGCAACTCCATCAAGGCAGGGTACAGAAAAGGCAGTATCCACAACAGCTCAGTTCTTGACCTCCATGGGGGGTACTGCTGAACCTGGAAAAGTCACATCTTCAACCTTCAGAACAGCTTCTCTTCATAGGGGCCCTCTTGGATGCTACCAAGGCAAGGGCCTTCCTCCCAGAGGACAGAAGGAACAACATCATTTGAAGGACTCAGTTCATCATGGAGAACGGTCCCATGTGGGCTCACTCATTGCAACGGATGTTAGGCCTCATGGCCTCCTCTGTCTTCACAGTGCCTCTGGCTCGACTGCACATGAGAACCACTCAGTGGATGGTCAGCACACACTGGTCCCCAACAACGCATCCTCAGTCCTATCCCATGCAAGTGACAGAACCCCTGCATCGGTCACTTGCATGGTGGACACGGGGACAACCTTCTTCAAGATCTCCCTTTTGCTCTTCCAGAATCTCAGATAACCATCACCACAGATGCATCTCTTCTTGGGTGGGGAGCTCACTGCCAAGGCCATCACACTCGAGGAGTCTGGACCCACGTAGTCTCACCTCCATATTAGCATTCTGGAGATGAGGGCAGTCCTTTACACCCTGTGAGTCTTGGAAGATGTTGTCAGTCTACAGACGGACAACAAAGCAGTGATGTATTACAACAAACCGGGGGAGGGGGCACACTCCTACCCACTCTGCAGAGAAACCATGAGGATATAGAAGTGGTGCCTCGACCATGATGCTCTGATTCAAGCAGCTTACCTGCCAGGGACTCAGAAAGATCTGACGGACCAACTCAGCAGGACGAAAGTGGATCCTCACAAGTGGTTGTTGCCACCAGACATCATGCAGTCTCTCTTTGACGAGTGGGTACTCCAGACCAGGACCTTTTTGCGTCCCCACTCAATGCAAAACTGCCTCTGTTCTGCTCCAGAAATCCAGAACCTGGTGTTTTTTGTTAGGATGCATTCAGGCTGTGGTGGACAAATCGCTTTCTGTACTCATTTCCTCCTCTTCCACTAGTTCAGCTGGTGCTACTCAGACTGGAGGCGCACGGGGGCAAAATGATTCTCATTGCACCGGAATGGCCTCGTCAGATTTGGTTTCCCTTGATCAACAAGTTATCAGTGGCCCCTCTGAGACAACTGCCTCCACGAACGGACCTTCTGACACAGGGATCCCTGGTCCATCCCAACCTGCGCTCCCTTCATCTCTACGCCTGGCTCCTGAAGAGATAGAGGTGAGCAGGTTTAAGGTTTCTCAGAGGGTCTCGGAGATTCTCCTAGTTGCACATAAGCCTACCACTAGGAAAACTTACACAGCCAAATGGAAGCGATTCTCAGAATGGTGTGCTAACATCAACATAGCCACATTCCAGTGTGCCCCAGACAAGGTGTTGGAATACTTGCTAGACCTTTTAGACTGTAAAGCGCCCCAAGTTTGGGGTGAAGTTTCTTGTGGTTTGCATCCACATGAACAGAGAAATTACGTTGACAGTCCAGCCAGACCCCAAGGTACTTGAAGGAGACAGCTTCAGTCACTGCATCATCAAGAGTATGGAAGAAAGGGAGAGGGGTGAATCTAGCAAACCTCTGCCTAGTCCAGAAGTCTTAGAGACTGTTTCTGTGGTGTTGAGGGACAACTGTTTTTTTCAGAATCAGTCCCCGGATTTTCTTAAAGTCCACTTTGAGTCAGAGAGGATAGAGTCAGTGAGCTAGGGGAGAGAGAGGTGGGAGTGATGTGGGGCTTCCTAAAGCCAGACTGGAAGAGAGTGAAGGAGGAGGATGAGTCAAGAAATGGAAAGAGTTACATAGATACATAGACAGTGTCGGCAGATAGGGGCCTGTGGCCCACCCAGTCTGCCCATTTGAGCTTGTAAGTTCAGTTTATGTTTTCCTAGAAGTCTGTTGCCCCTTACCCCTGACCTCCAGAATTCCTTTATGTTGGGAGAGAATAAGGTGTTCCAGGAGGTTAGCCATGGTGGGGGAGGAGAGAGACCTTGTGGTAGTTTCCAGAGGAAGGGGGTGATTGTAGCCAGCTTTCATGAGTTAGGGACTGAGGATAAGGAGGAGAGGTTGAGTAGGTAGGTGATAAGAAGGCTAACGGCATGAGCAGAGAGATACAGTAGTTTAGGGTCATGACCATCAGGGCTCCCACCCTTGTCAGGGGTTAGAGCCAAGAGGGCCTTGAGAGAAGGAGAAAAAGGAGGAAGGGTCAGGGGGGAGGGTAGGAGAGAAAGAAGAGAGGAGGGAGTGGGCAGAAGAGGTGAAAAAGAAGTTGAAAGAGGAGGTAAGTGCAGCAGGTTGAGAGAAAGGAGAGCCACCCACCCTGAAAACGGGGAAGAGACTGTGTTGGAGGGGAGAAGAGGGCAAGGATTACCTTCCAGAGCTTAGAGGGGTAGTTAAGATTGTTCTGGAGTGTGGATGCAAAGTGTTCAGACTTCACAAGCCTAGTAGCTCTAGCACAGGCAGTATGAAGGCCCTGGAACTTAATAAGGTCAGAAGAGGAGCCAGTGGACTTGTAGGTTTTCCAGACAAAGTCACGAGTGTGGTGGCAAGTCAGGAACCCTGTTGAGATCCCTAGGAGGTGAGATCCTCTCACCCTGATTCTTGTGGGTGACGGGGCATGATGATCCCAGACATGAATTTGGAGGTGAAGGGATTGGAAGGTAGAGATGAGGATATGCAAAAACTGTATTTAATCCCTATCTGGGGGAGGTCTACAGGGGTAGGGTACAATAGACATTACAGCTGCTCCGAATCTGGGGTAGGCCAGTGGTGGCAGGAAATAGTGGTAACTTCAGCTACTCCCTTTCTGGGGTAGGCTTACAGACACTGGCCAAGTCCGAAAGATAGATGCTTACTCTCTGGGGTAGACCTGTGAAGGCAAGAAATAGTGGTGACTGCAGCTACTCCTTATCTGGGTTAGGTCTGCAGAGACACGGTAGTGTAGGAAAAAAGAATCTACTCCCTGTGAGAAATAGATCTGCACAGGCAGGATAAATTGTGAGACAAAAAACTACTCCCTTTCTGGAGTAGGCAGGCAGAAGCAAGTGGCCTAAGGAAAGTTAGAGATGTGTGGAGTTGGCTACCTAGATAGGTGTAGTAGAGGGAAAGAGATAAGTAGGTTGGTAATAAGCAAGGGAAAGGGCTCAGCGCAAGACTACAAAAAGAAACAGTGGGAGGGAGGGAACATTTATGGACATTAGGAGGGTAGGGCAGGGTAGTAAGCTGTAGAGGGTATGGGGCAACGGTATTCCTGGGAACAGTATGGGAGGCAGGAGGACGCCCAGTTTGCAGGAATTTTAGCAACTTGATGGCAGAGGTAAGACTGCTAAGGTGGGAGCTGAGAACATTGGAGGAGAGGGGGAGAGCAGGTTTGATCTAGTAGGTAGACTGGGCAAGTGGGCTCAGCAGGAGGGAGAAACAAGCAGTAATGGGAGGGCAGAGGGGAGGGCAGCCCAGATGCATTGGGTTCCTTTACCCATGAGGCTGAGAAAGCCTAGGGAGGTGGAAGGTGGTGGGATGAAGAGGGAATATGGAACAGGTTCCACCCATTGAAAAGGGTAGGAGATGGGGGGCAAAGTGGGAGGCAGAAAAGGGATGGGGGGGTCAGCTCAGGGAAGGGGGAACAAGGGAGATTACAAGGGAAGGGGTGGGTGACAAGGCCAGTGGCACAGGTGGTGGGACTAGGAGGGGGTACCTGGAAGAGAAGAGAATGGAAGGGGAGGCAGAAGGAAAAGTAGGGAAAAATGTAGTTTGGGAGGGGAAGAGTAGTGGTGTTAGCGACATCACTAAATGGGTATAATACCCATGATCACTTGCCTGCTCAATCTGGACCTCACATGTACTCCGCTGTCACGAATTTCAACTTTTTATTAAAATCTAACCATGCCCTTCAAAATTAAGATCATTGCAGCCCTGGACTCCCGCAGCAGCAATGCAAGGTAAGTGGGAACGGGAGCGGGCTACATAGTTTATTTGCACGTCACCTTTAAAGGGACACTGTCAACCTATTTTGCATCATATTATTTCTAGGTAAAAACTCACATTGTATGATTGCTTACCTTCCCTAAAATTCATTGAAGTTGCCGATTGTTTAATCTGCCTCCTTGCTTATTAGAACTGAAATACATGGGAATGTATAGCTATGCCCAGTTTCGTTTTGCTCCAGATTGTTTACCTGAGCTTATTGCATACTTCCTGAACATTAGAAACACTTTCATACAGTGCAGTCACTCATAATACAATAGTCTCATCTGCTCCCACTGCATAATGAGTGTCTAGATTGAGTTGTGGATGTTTCTGAGTCCAGGAAAGATGCCGTTGTAGTTGGTCAAGAAATGTAAACATGTTTTGGTGTGGTAACACCAGTATGGTTGACACTCAGTTTTTTACTTTTTAAAAGGAAAAAGGAGTCTGTATCAAACAGCCAGCTACATCAACAGTCTCTGTAGAATCGGAACAGTCATAAAATGTGTTTTTTTTAAACTAGGGACACTTTGAGGCCAAATGGGGTTGACAGTGTCCCTTTAAAGGAGTAGGGAGAGCAGAGATAGACGGGAAGGAGGAAGGAAATTCTAAGGGTGGGGTGACAGGGAAAATGCTGTAGAAGGTCTTGATGGGGGGGTTCAGAGGACGAGAGGGGAGATGGGGAGGGAAGGGGAGAAAGGGAGAGGGTAGCCAGACCAAGGAGGAGAGTAACATGGAGTTGTGATGGAGGATGGTATCCCTTAATGCTAGAAGTCTAGGGAACAAAATGGATGACCTGCAGGTGTTGATGGTGGAGGGGAAGGTGGACATAGCAGTAGTCACAGAAACTTGGGCTATTCTAGACCACAACTGAGACCGCTCTGTTCCTGGGTAGTAGTTATATAGAAGGTAAAAAGAGAAAGTGGGGTGGAGTACTGATCTACGCAAGGGAAGGCATTACTAGCACAAGGGAGGAAATGGGATGGGAAGGCAGAGATACTGTGGGTGCAATTACAAATGGCAATGGGAAGGAAGGTGAGGCTAGGGTTAATACTCAGACCATGTAACCAGGAAGAGGAATGGGACAGGGAGTTAGGAATCATGATCCAGATGGTGGCAGGCAAGGGTGAAGTGGTGATAGCGAGGGATTTCAGTTTGCCCAAGGTGGGCTGGAGAGTCCCATCCATGACCTGTGCCAGGAGCCACCTGACCCTGGATGCAGTTCATAGTGGTTTTTTGATTCAGAGGGTCACTGAGCCTACTAGGGAAGGGGCCATCCTGGATCTGGTGCTAATGAATGGGGAGCATTTTTAGGATGTTACAGTGGAGGAGCCCCTGGTAGGAAGTGACAATAGTACAGTCTGATTCAGATTGAACTTGGGCAGGAAAAAAGGCAAATACCAGGACAAGGGTACTGAATTTCAGAAAGGCAGATTTCAGGAGGATGGGAGAATTGTTACGGGGTCACCTAGTTAGCGTCAGAAAAGAGATGGGGGTGGATGTTAAGTGGTTCATGATCAGGAATGACAGCAGCTGCCACAAATGAGTGTGTCATACTGAAGGGGGAAAAAATCTCTAAAGCCAAGAAACAAAGTTGGTGTAGTAGGGATGTTGCCCAGGCAGTTGGGGAGAAGAGGACTGTATATAGAAAATTCAAGAAGGACCCCTAAGAATGGAAATAGTGAAGAATACCTGGAAAGGCAATGTAGGCATGTAGGGTTGTCAGGCAGGCCAAGAGGTTTAGCAGGGATGTTGCTCAGGCAGTTAGGAAGAAGAGGACAGTGTGTAGAAAATTCAAGAAGGACCCATAAGAACGAAGATAGGGAGGATTTGCAGATAGCATACCGCCTGCCGAATGACAGGTACATTATGGGCTGTAAGCCCATTAGTCCCCAGTGTGGACCAATGGGCTTGCAGGGCATACTGTACTAGACAGTCCCAAATATGTGCCCATTGGTCCACACTGGGGATCAGTGGGCTTACAGCCCATACTGTACCTGTCATTCGGCGGGTGGTATGCGTGCAGGTTGCAGCCACCCGCCAATGATGGGGGGGGGGTGGTCAAGAGGTTCGGTGTGGGTGTGGGGGTACCACTAGATCACCAGAGAAATATTTTATGGTGACGTGCATCACACCGTGGCAGGGGGGTCCCACGTCACTACCAGGGAGGGTCATTAATGACATTTCTCAGGGAATCGAGGAGACCACCAGCTTACCGGGGCCATTTATGGCATTTATCAGGATTTGGGAGGAGGGGGACCACTAGACTACCAGGGACTGTTTCGTTTGCCATTTACCACGATTGCGGCTACGGGGGGGGGGACCACTGGACTAACAGGGCGCTGTGTCTGCTTGTGGATGGTGTTCTAGGTGGCCACCCACGGCTGGCGGCTGCTGTGTTGTGCCCTGCAATACAGCAGCCCGCCTGTGGGTGGTCGGGAGTTGTTCCCACTTCTCATGGGCTCGGCTTTGTGCCTCCCTATGAGGCGCAATGTAGGGTTGCACCAGCATATGTGCCGCACATCCCGGGCTGAATATCGAGATGTGCCGCATATGCGTGGGCACGCCCATGCATCAGCTGCATACAATTACATTCGCCCGGCGCGCCAGGTTCAGCTGCCTGGGCAACCTTTTAATATCCCTGGCGCACGGGGTTGCTCCGCACAACCCCTTTGAATATCTGGGCTCAGTAGATCATACGATGGTCACTGACGGCATCATGGAGGATACCAGCATCCACAATACAATGAGAATGAGAGGAGAGGACTCATTCCACGAGGGAGTGATTGAAAGATTGTTTTTTTTTGAACAAATTTTATTAAGCATAACAGGACAATATACGTTGAGGTGCAAAAGTACAAGTACAGTGATTGGTAAAGGAAGTACACGTGACTAATATAGGAGAAAGATACGCAAGCAGATTCATACAGTATTGGCAATTGACCACTGGTAGGCTAAATGTGTCTCTCCTATTCTGTTAGCCCTAAAGTCAGCCAATATACATTTATAAGAGCAAACATTGGTAAGGATACACATTGTAAACATTTAGCAGGGAAACAATACGGCAGCATTTGACTGTGATGATGTGTGAGTAAGTATAATAACGAGTATCATTGACTCTAGGTGCATCACATGCCACACTGCAGTCTCTGCAGCTGTCAGTGTGGCTCAGTTGGTAGCACAGCACGTAGCCTCTGGACCAGAAGGTCGTGGGTTCTCGTCCCACACCAGGATTGGACTTGCACCTAAAAATCGCTGGCATCCGAGTGCAGTATTGGGGGGTACTGTTCTGCTGGGGTGTGCCGTCCGTTGGATGAGACATTAAACCGAGGTCCTTTCTGCCCATCCTGGTGTTGTCCTGGTGGGTGTCCAGGCGGAAGTAAAAGAACCCAGGGCATTCTTCGCAAAGAGCAGGGAACATTCCCAGTGTCCTGGCCAACATTCCCCTTCCCATAAACCAGTTCATGCAATTATTCAGGCTGTGTGTAGGTGATGATGTGCGATATGGCTGCCACCACACATTGTCACTTCACTACCAGTCTAGCATTGCTTGTAAAGCGCTTTGGGATACTGTGTATGAAAAGCGCTATATAAATGCTGATTCTTCTTCTTCTTCTTCTCTCTGTTTCTCTATGGATGCCTAAAACTGGCTTCAGTGGCTGACAACATGGGATCCCATATCTTAGTGAAGATGTTAGAATGGCCATTGGCGTGCATCTGAGCCATCTCAATTCGAAGGCAAAGACCCATATTATTGGACCATTGAGGCACAGAACGCGTTCAGGGGGGGATGGAGACATTCGGGTGCATAGTGAAGTTTCCAGAATGCTGTGAATAGCATGCCAGAAAGGTATAATTTTAGGGCACATGAGGGTCATAGGAATAAAGGTGCCATCTTGTATCTTGCATTTCAGGCATGTTGAGGGTATCTCAGAGTTTCTTTGATGGCTTCTAACAGGAGTACAATAAGCTGGATACATGTAGTTAAGTTGTACCTGCCATAATTTATTGGTTCTGGATCATGAAGCTAGGTGGGCTGAGGTCTTTTCCCCAGATTTCCTCAGTAATGGGTGTACCCAAGCCCTCCTCTCACTTTTTACGAATATTGCCTGCAAAAATTGGGGGTTACAACCTCGAAGTATGCTGTAATAAATTGATAGAGGTTTACTAATAGGTTGTGGGTGATGTACCTCCTCCTCATAGGAAGAGGACGGAGTCCCCTCGATAATGGCTGGGGTCTCTGTAGTCAGACACCATGGCATGAGCAGATGCCATATACGTAAGTAGACAAACAGGTTTGTGACTTTATTGTTTATTGTAAAATCTAGGAATTAATACCTTTGAGCCAAGGCTCTTTTACAAAGGTTCCGCGTCGAGACATTTACATTAACAGAACAGACAAGGTACAGAGTTGCACAATTAGGTAACATTTTTTGCTACTTCTTTTTCTACTATGCTGGCCATCCTCCAGAGGGAGCCCCCAGCCCCATTGCCCGGCGTCTGCCATCTGGCGCTGGCCCGTACTCCCAGGGCTTGCCCTCCCCCAATGGGGATGGCAGGGTTCCCCAACCCCCACCAGAGACCGGATCCAATGTGGCCAGTGCCGTGGCTGGCCGGGAGCAGAGCCTGCGAGGCACCCTCCATCATTCACCGTGGCATCTATTGTTTTCCTGTTCTTTTCTCCCCCGAACATCCTTCCTCCAAGTGTCTGCCCCAACTCCTCCCCTTCTACAGTGTCAGCACTCTGTCCCCCAGCCTCCGTTAGGGAGCAGGCAAGCGCCGACCACTGGTGAACCCCCCCCCCGGAGAAGAAGAGCTGTCCATTGGACGTTCAGTCCTTCTCTGCCCCTGCCAACCCCTGGCAGCCCATGCTGATCCCCGAACACGGGTCACCGGCGTAGCGCAAGGTAAGGCGTCCAGCGCCTCAGCTCTCCACACCACTGGGCCGGCCTAGGTCTGTGACTTTAAGTCCATGCTCCACTTGTAGCTGGGCAAACTCATAGAACAAGCCCCCTTATAATAACTGAGCCAGATCAGTCAGACCTAGTTTTTCCTATTTTAGAATAGTTTGGTGACATGGTATATTGTACTGGGACTTGCCTTTCAGTGCATCCCGGATTTGTGTGTGTTTTGACAGACCTGTTTGCCAGTCAATGTACTTGTGCACTGTTAACCACACTGTTGCAGATGCCTTTGTGAATGGGTTGGACAGCTGGGGAACCTTCATGTATTCCAGCACTGCTAATAACAACCCATGTCTGAGGTCCACTCCCAACTCCTGTTCCTCCATTCCTAGCCATGCTGGTTTAGCGCTTGCATTCCCCATGGGGATGTAACTGAGTTGGACAGCCCAGAAATATTTTTTAAAGTCTGGTAGTCCACACCCCTCTTCCCTCGCCGCCAGCTGTAATACTGTATATCTCTCTTGATTCAGGTTGGTTTACCTCGTCGTAAATATTTGTGTATGCTGTAATTAATTTGAGAGAAAAATCTTTGTGGAAGTAAGATTAGGAGAGACTGAAAAAGGTAAAGGCACTTAGGGAGTGTGCACATTTTAATAACATTAATCCTGCCAATTACAGATAGCGGCAGTAAAGTTAATCTGGCACATAGTTCTTTTATATTGCTCATAAGCGGGAGATAGTTAAATATGTATAATTTAGACCATTTTACTGGAATAATCACCCCAAGATATTTCAGGGCACTTACAGGGTTTAGCCGTAAGCTGTTTTCCACAACCTCCACTCTGTTTATTATACCAACTGGCAGTGTCTCACTCTTAGTCCAGTTTATTTTGTGACTTGAAATTACACTAAATTCTGAGAGTAAGGAGTGAAGGCATGGTAATCTCTCTTTGGGGTTTTGTAGGAAGAGAAGGAGGTCATTGGCAAACAACGTAACTTTGTGCTCTTTACCCTTAACTTAACATCCCTGGATTTCCTAGTGTTGTTGGATTGCATTTGCTAAGGACTCAAGTGCTAATACATACAGCAAGGGGGAAAGTGGGCACTCCTGATACGTTCCTCTGGTCAGTTCAAAGTCTTCTATTAGCCCACCATTAATTAGTATTTTAGCTGTAGGTTTATTATAAAGGGCACCTATCCAACTAATAATCTGATACCCGAAGCCCAATTCTCAAAATGCTGAGAACATATTCCCCCATTCGACCCTGTCAAATGCTTTTTCAGCATCCAGGGCTTTAACAGCAACCCTGCGTTTCTTGTGTTGGTTAGCCCAATGATGTATAATGTTGAGGGTTTGCCTAATGTTATGCTAACATAGAAACTGACGGCAGATAAGGACTGCTAGTCTCATCTAGTCTGCCCATTTTCCCTGCCTACCGTAAAAGACGCAGACTCTACTTGATCTCCGGCTTTACCACCTCGTTCCTATTGCTAGGGTTCCCCTATGCCTGTCCCATGCATGCTTGAATCCCCCCACTGTGTTTGCCCCCACTCCCTCTTCTGGGAGTCTATTCCATGCATCCACCACCCTTTCTGTGAAGAAATACTTCCTCACGTGACCCTTTAGTCTACCCCCTTCCAACCTCGTGTCATGCCCCCTCGTTCCTGGACATCTCCTCTTCTGAAAGATGCTACCCTCCGGTACCCTGTTTATGCCTTTTAGATATTTGAAGGTTTCTGATATCTCCCCTGTACTTTCTCTCCTCCAAGGTATACATATTAAGGGCTCCCAGTCTCTCCTCATATGACTTTTGGTGCAGGCCCGGCACCATCTTTGTTGCCCTTCTTTGAACTGCCTCCACCCTGTTTACATCCTTATGGAGATGTGGCCTCCAGAACTGGACACCTTATTCCAAATGAGGTCTCACCAATGATCTGTACAGTGGCATCACCACCTCCTTCCTTCTGCTGGTGATACCTCTCCCTATGCACCCCAGCATCCCACTGGCTCTCCCCACAGCCTTGGCACATTGTTTGGCCACTTTTAGGTCATCAGATATGATTGCCCTGCCATCCTTTTATGAAGCCGGCCTGATCAGGGTGGATATAATTTGGTAGCAGTTTTTGCAACCTGGTAGCTATTATTTTTGCTATTATTTTGTAATCTGCTGTCAGCAGTGAAGTGGGCCTATAAGAAGAGCATTGCGTAGCGCACTTTCCAGGCTTGGGCAACACAGCTATATTAGCAGATCGGGCAGAGGGAGGCAGTGCCCCATTACTGAAGCTCTTCTCGATCATGTCAAACATAGGGTCCAACCGGAGGTCCTTAAACTATAAAGTCAGTAGGTAACCCATCTGGCCCTGGGGCTTTCCCTCCCCTCAGGTCTCTGATTGCATCACATACTTCATGTTTAAAGAATAGCAGCTCCAATCCATATTTATCTGAAGCAGATAGCAGTGTAAGGTTAAATCTTACTTTGAGAGGGCTCTTGCAGTAGGTAATCACCTTGAGGACTAAGCTGCCAGGCGCTAGGACCACACAGAAACTTTTAGCTAGCAGTGTCTGGCGGTTGACCGCCCTCCTGATGTCATGTGACTGGTGTTAGCGTGACGCTGTGTAAGGGGCGTGTCCCACGCCCACCTTCCAGTTCTTTCCCGCACGTTGGACCTTGTGGAGAACGTTGCTTCAGCCGACTGCCTTTTTTGGATGAATATTCCACAAAATTATCGTAAATTTTTTGTTGCGTTTTCATCGTACCTCTTCTCCTTTGTCCTCGTCTCCTTCAGGAGTTTTTTCTCTCTGGCTGCAGCTCCCTCACATAGGCGGCCTTTCTCCTTCTGCCTTGGACCCGCGCTTTCCCGAGGACCCTGCAACCTGCCAGTTTCTTCCATGCCACACTGACTCGTCGTCTCTCTCCCCGGACAGCATCCTTGGATAAGGAGCAGCAGTGGAGGTGGACCTCATCTCTGATAGGAGGTTCTTCAGGCGTCCTCAAGCAGAAGGGTCATCAGGACTTGGAGAAACTTCGGGACCGGGACCGGTCTCCTTTGCACTCGTGGCTCCCACTGGGGACCGTGGGTGAGGAGAGGCCTTCCTCTTGTCTGGGAAGCTCCCCTCAGGCCCAGCCCACTCCCCTTTCAGGGGAACGGCCCTTGGTTCCTCTGCCTGAGCCAGGCCTGGTTGAGGCAGACGTCCCCAGTTCTCTGAAGACTCTCGCCACTCATGGGCCCTTGCTTCCTTTCGGGCCCAGTCTCTGTGGCGAGGCTGGTAAGTCGCTCGTCGGCCTTGCCAGTGAGTGCTCAGCCCCTGCTGGTAAGTGGCTCACCGGCTCCTCTGGCAACCGCCCAGCTTCCACTGATAAGTCGCTCGCTGGCCCCTCCATTGAGCACCCAGCCTTGGCTAAGTCACTTGCTGGCCCCTCCGGGGAGCGACCAGCCGTAACTGGTAAGTTGCTCACCAGCTCCTCCAGGGAATGCCCAGCTGTAGCTGGTAAGTCACTCATTGGCCCCTCCAGTGACCACCCAGCTCCCGCTGAGTCGCTTGCCAGCTCCTCCAACAAGCATCCAGCTCCAGCTGTTAAGTCACTTGCTGGTTGCACCAGCGACCGCCCAGCTCTTTCCAATAAGTCACTCGCTGGCTACCCCGGCAAGCGCCCAGCTTCAGCTGTTAAGTCATTTGCCGGTCTTCCCGACGAGTGCTTAGCACCAGCTGATAAGTCGGTTGCTGCCTTCGACCACTTCTCCTAGGCTGTTAAGCTGCTCACAGACGCTGCCGATGAGCGCTCAGCCATGGAGCTTCCATTAGGCCCCCATGTCTGGCCCAACATCAGTCTTCTGGATCAGCACTCACTGCCGCTTCAGCTGCAGCCACCCAGTTAGGGTGATCCCTCCCAGGAGTTCTCCATTTCAGTCTTTTCGGTGGAGTCCCCAAACTCTACTGTGCTGTGGGCGCCGATGGATGGGGAGCAACTGCCTGCCAGTTTTTCCCATACCCCAGTGCCAGTTTGACTCTCCTCGACTCACACTCTCTCTCTGTCTGTCTCTGGACTCCCAGGTCCCTACGCCTTGGATTCCCCTGTCTGGGCCTTTTTACCCTCCCCAGACGTCCATGGGTTTCTTGGAGCAGACACTGGATTTTCCCCCCGAAAGTCCAGCGTCAAGGCTTAACTCCGTCAGACCCCTTGAATCAACCGGGGCCCCCGTCGGACTTTTGGGCCCTGTCGTTGGAGCCTTCATCAGGTGTTTTTGCATGGGGTTTTCTCATGCCTGGCTCCCCCGCTTTCGGGTCTCCATTGGCAGAGTTCCGGACGCCGGGGTGTCTTACGTTGGCTCACCCGATGCCAGGTTTTCCTCTCCTTCATTGGTTTACCCGACCCCAGGTTTCCAATCCACCAGGGTTTCTGATGTCGGGCCACCTTTCTCCAGGTTTTCCAATGCTACCCTCTCCAATGCGAGATCCTGCACCTCCACCTTCCCAGCCGCAGGAGGGTTGGCGAACCATGTTTCAGTTCTGGTGGAACTAGATCAACAGGCAGTACAATCTAGTGGTTTCCAGGCACCAATCTGCAAACATTATTTTGCCTGGGCCAGGGGCCTTCCTAGTTGGCCCCTTTCTCCGTTTATGCTGGTCGGTTGGGCTCCTTCTTCGGACACTCGACTCAGGTCAGGAGGTCTGGCACCAGCCGCACCAGGTTTGGGGGACTCCTCTGCTTGGGTCTGGAGACGGGCCTCTTAATTTTTCACTGGTCTCTGTCTCCAGTCCAGAACTCCTTGTCAGATTTGGAGCTCTGTACCAGGTGGCCCATTCAGTGGTCTACCAGCATTCATTCTGGGCCTGCCCAGAACCAAATTCGGTTCCTGCCACATTCGGAGCATAATCCTTGATTGCACACACCGTTGCATGACAGATCTCTTGCTGTCACGCCTTCGGGGCCACATACATTGCAGCTGAGGCTTCTATCAGGACCATGGTGGTTGCAGTCTGCTTACGTGGACAGTCAGGTTTATGGTGTTTGGGTCTGGCACAGGAGGTCATCTTGGCCATACAGGATGCTCTCTTCAGGGGCCCAGTACTTTTGGAGGTGATGTGGAGGACATCACTACCAGCTTGCATACTATGGATCAGGGCTTGTATCCTGTGAGCGTGACACTTCGCTCTGGACACGGGCCGGAGATGTCCTTTTGTTGTCCAAAGCAACGTCAGGCCAAGTGGTGACTCATCAGATGTCAACTCACTCGTCGGCCTTCCCCAAGAGCAGCCACTCCACCAGCTAATGCCTACTTTTCCTCCAGGGGAGCTGCTCCAGAACCTCCTGCAGCCCCCTGTCTCGCAGCAGTGGCCCCTGCCTCCGCCACCAGCTCAAGGGAAGTCTCTCGGGGACAGATCCATCAATCACCTGGCAGGTGATCATGACTGACTCTTTGGTCCTTTAGTTAGTTGCTTAAGGCTGCACTAGACAGTTCCTGAAGGGTTCACATAGACAGGTCAGTCTCTCTCCGCAAGAAAACACTTTCTTCTCATAGAGGCAGGGATCAGGGCTCTTCTGGAAAAGTCAGCAATATGGTCCATCCCTGTTTATCAGGAGAGCAGTGGCTTTTACAGCCCCGTCGAAGGACAGCCTCCTGGTCTCCCTGTCCAAGACCTCGGAATGGCTTCCTCAGGTGGGCATTACAGGGTATTACCCCAAGTGCCACCTCACCCCTTCCCAGCACCTCCATTGCATTGGTGCGGTGCTGGACATGCTTCAGGGTCGAGCATTCCTTACATCCCTTGTGGGACAGTCTGCTGGCCTCTCTGTCTACAACTCTGGCCCTTTTTCACCAGATGGGTATTATGGTGATCTACCCCAAGTCTCATCTCACCCCTTCTCAGTGCTCCAATTTATTGGAGCGGTGCTGAACACAGTTCAGAGCAAGGCTTTCCTCCCATTGGACAGAGCAGGAACCTGGCAAGAGCAGGCCAAACAGATGGCATCCAGTCACCAGACTTCGGCCCATTCAGTTTTTAACCTCCTGGGCCTGATGGCAGCAGCTGTCTTCACTGTGCTTCTTGACAGGTTCCACATGTGGATCACGCAGTGGACACCACGGGTCCAGTGGGACCAGAGGTCGGATGACCTGGATCACAGAGTCCTTGTGTCTAGTTCCATGTGGCAGGATCTCTTATGGTGGCAGAATCTAAATAGTCTGCCAGGGGCTTCCATTTCAGCCTACCCCTCTGGTCTGGACCCTGACCACGGATACTCCTAGCCAGGGCTGGGGCATTCCTCTGGGGCATCGCAGCACTCAGGGATCCTGGTCTTAGCAGGACTTCTCCCAGCACTTAATTGTGCAGGAGATGTGAACTGTGATGTACGCCCTTCAGGCCTTCTAGCCCTTTCTCCTCCTGGATCCACCTTTTGTCCAGACAGGCAATATGTGTGTGGTGTGGTACCTGAACATACAGGAAGGTATGTGGTCATATCCCCTGTGCAGGGAAGCGATGCATGTTTGGTACTGGACAGTCCAGCATGACCTCCAGCTGACGGGCACTGCACATCCCAGGAGTCTACAACATCCTAGTGGACAGTGTCAACCGCACTCAGGCAAGAGCATGCAAGTGGGTACGGCTGCTATCAATAGGCGAAAACATCTTTGATCTGTGGTGTCGCCCAGACTTAGATCTGTTTGCCTCCCCATACAATGCAAAACTACCCAGTTTCTGCTTGCTCATTCCTAGGCATGGTATTTTCTGGTGAGACGCTCTGTCTCTTTGTTGGACAGGGAGGTTCCTCTACGCCTTGCCTCCCTTCCTGCTATTACAGAGGGTTCTTCTGAAATTGCAGGCGGAAGGGGGCCACATGATTCTGGTAGCTCCTTACTGGCCTCATCAAATTTGGTTCCCTCTGCTCCAGCTATTGGCCGTGGAACCTACGGTTCCCCTTCCCCTCTTTCAGGACCTTCTGACTAGGGAGCAGTGCATGCTGGTCCATCCGGACCTAAAATCCCTTTACCTCCCCTCAGGGAACCTTCAGTCATAGCTGCTTCACGCTATGGGTTTTCTGACACAGTTGCACGGGTTTTTGTGGAGACCAGAAAGCATTTCACACGAACTACCTATGCGATGAAGTGGAAAAGGTTTTCCATATGGGCATCCTCCGAAGGATGGGATCCTTTTTTCTTGCCCGATTCCTCCAGTCATTGGGTACCTGCTTCACCTCTCAGACCTTGGGCTAAACTGTTCCTCGCTGAAGGTCCGTTTGTTGGACTTTCTTGCCTACCATGCTCCAGTGGACAGCATAACCCGGGCACAGTTGGAGGTTCCCATACCTTTTCTGAAAGGAATTCTCCGCTTGAAACCCTCAGTTCGGAACCCTATTTTGTTGTGGGACCTGAGTTTGTTTCTTGAGAAACTTATTGTACATTGCCTCCCTTTCAACCAACCGCGAGTTGCGACCTCTGCTATCTTTCCTGGAAAGTGTTCCTTTGTTTTTTTTTTGGTTGTCTTTGCTTCTGCTCGAAGGATTTCTGAGCTTCAGGCCCTGATGTGTTAGGAGCTGTATTTGATTTTATACAGAGACCGGGTGGCTCTGCGCACAAATCCTAAGTTTGTACCAAAGGTGGTTTCTGAGTTTACTGTGAATCATACCATACACTTGCTGGTATACTACCCTGAGCATTCCAATCAAGGGGAGGCAATCCTGCACACTTTTGATGTGCACAGATTTTTGAGTTTCTACACAAATCAGACGAAGTCAGTCCGACAAACGGATCAGTTTGTTTCTGTTGTGCCCAAAAGAGACAGCATCGCAGTTTGGAAACAGTGTTTGTCCATGTGGTTGACAATCCGCATTTTGTTTTGTTATCAGAAGTATAACAAACCCCTTCTGGGGGAAGTCAAGGGAGAATCAGCAAGGGGCATGGCTGCATCTACTGCTTGTTTTACAATGGTTTTTGCTGCAGACATTTGTGCCTCAGCTATTTGCAGCTCTGTCCACACTTTCACCAAATGCTATAGTCTGGACGTTGTCTCTAGACACAGGGCTGGCCTTGGACTAACTGTCTTTCAGGGTCTTCTTTCTTGAATCCCTACCTACTGCAGACCTTTGCTGCCTCCCATGTTTCAGACCTTGTCTGTTCCCCTTTCACTGCTTGGGATTCAGTCCTCAAGATGATTACCTACTGCAAGAGCCCTCTCAGAAGTAAGATAGTACAGTTATGTAAGAACTTAGGTAACAGTAGATCTTCGAGAGAGAGACTCTTGCAGTTGGTAACCTATTTCTCTCCCACCTTCCCCCTGCTGCTGCTACTTCTTTCTATACTATTTTTCATTCCAGGAGCCCATTTCTTTTCTCCTGTCACACCTTATTCAGTCTCCGGCGGGAGAACTGGAAGGCGGGTGTGGGGACTGCCCCTTACATAACATCACGCTGACGCCAGTCATGTGACATGGGGGGGGTGGCCCCCCACCAGACAGTGCTAGCTAATGTTTTCCGTGTGGTCCGAGCACCTGGCAGCTTAGTCCTAAGGGTGATTACCTACTGCAAGAGCCTCTCTCGAAGATCTACTGTTACGATAAGTTCTTACATAACTGTACTTTTTTTGCAAAAAATCTCTGGAATTATGATGGAGTAGGAGAAACTTCCGAGGTATATAAAGTTTTATAGAATTTGTTGAACACATCTCCAATATCAGCTTGGTTATTAACTTTCCCTAATATTGGATGCTGAATTAAAGGTATGTTCCCTTTACTCTCCTTTTGTTTTAACTGCGACGCTAAGAGCCTCCCTCACCTGTCTCCATCAAAATACTGCCCGTCTTGATTGAGTTAGATAGTTCTCTTTATTGCTGCAGTATTTAATGTGTTTACCTGCCACTTAAGTTTCTGGAGTAGAAGAAGTAATGTGGAGGTAGGGCTATTCATATGTATGTGCTCAACTGCCTTGATCTTTGTCTCAAGTTTTTCTATTTCCCTGGTTGCCTCTCTCCTTTTATGTGGAGTAGGCAATGGCTTGACCTCTAATGTATGCCTTGAGGACCTCCCATCTTACGGTGCAGGCAGTTTCACCTTGTCTGTTGGGGGTTAAATATTCTCTGATGGACTTGGTCATTACTTTGGAGAACTGGGGATCTTTTAGGAGTACTGAATCTAATTTCCATGCCCGTTTTGGGTTGGTGGTCCCCTGCAGTTCAGTTTGCATAAGCAGCGGAGAGTGATCAGATTCAATAGCAAGGATATATTCCAGAGTGCACTGTTGACATCATTTCCCCCTGTACAGAGTAAGAGGTGTAGCCTGCCATAGGTTCTGTGAGCGTGCAAATAACAGCTATACTTCCTACCAGACAGATGCCTCACCCACCAGACTTCAACCACAGAAAAAGTACTCTTGAGGTCTTTCAGTCCTCTAGCTTTTTTAGAGATAGGGACACGATCAATCATGTCTATCTGAGCTAGTACATACCAGCCTCGTGGGTCAAATATTGACCAGGATATCATTCCTGGGAAACCTGTTCATAGCCAGATGGCTGCCCCTCGGGCCCGGGAATTAAAGCAGGAGGTGACCCACTTGCCCTTCCATGCCCTGCAAGTTCATTCGGCTTCCTTATGAGACATATGCATCTCCTGTAGAAGCAGTATATATATTTTTAGTCTTTTAGCTCTAACTTGTACTTTTTTCCATTTTACCATGTTTTAAGCTATTGACATTCCATGTGGCTGTACTTAATTTATCCATAATCAAAGCCTTCCATGACCACAATGTGCATACACTCCCTAATGCTCGTGTACAAAGTTGTTTTTCCTCAGAAAACACTGTTTCCTGCTAATTCCTTTGACCGTTGTGCA
Source organism: Neoceratodus forsteri (assembly GCA_016271365.2). NCBI lineage: Eukaryota > Metazoa > Chordata > Ceratodontiformes > Ceratodontidae > Neoceratodus > Neoceratodus forsteri. The sequence continues at coordinate 197,823,292 of CM028132.1, read as the reverse complement.
TAAAGTCTCCACCACTCATTCACCCTGATGGGAGTACTCCAGAGGCACTAGGACCAAGTGGGAGCCAAACTTTTTCATGAGGGCCGGCGCCAATATGGAGTCATAAGGAAGTGGCACTGTGAGCCAAGCCCGTGCGGAATAGACTTTCTCAGCGTCGACCCTCCAGCCACCTCAGTTCCTTTTTTCCCCACTGTTGAGTGTGCTTCAGTGACGACGTCGCTTGCCTGCTGTGAGTCAAACTTCAAACCAGCAGCTTAATTTTCAGTTTTATTATTTCGTATTTTATCATGAAGTACCAATTATATTTCAATAAATTTCTTTCTTGTACAAGAAAGACTTCAGCCCTCCATTGATTGAGTCAACCATGAGTGGGGAAGGTGATGGTAGGAGACTTGAGGAAAGCTGTTCAGTCAGCCAGGTCTGGTCCGCCGCTCTCTCCGGGTGTCTGACAGCGAACGGTCAATGATCTTCCTTGTCAATCTTCACCATTACTGCTTGGGTTTAGTGCCGGGCCGCGCACCAACTCTGGGAGTTTTGGGAGTCGGCTCAACGGCACTGCCCTCGAGGCGACGCACCGCGCCATGCCGAGGGGCGCCGCTAGGTGCTGTAGACCTCCTCTATCTCAGTTCTGTTTCTCCCAGGCTGCTGTGCCCTGCTGCGCGGGTAGTTGAACCAGGCCTTCGCGCCACCAAGCCAGACCTTCTCTATTCTCGTATTTCTCATTACGCCCGACACCCGTAAGACCGTTCTGTTTATTTCTACTGTCGACAGCTGCGCGAGTGCTTTTTGCTAATTTTAGTCAAATTTTGTTTCATCCTGTCGGGTTCAGGGGCAAAGCGTAAATTGACGGGCCCATTCACTATCGTCGGTGCTCCTGGGCATTTTCCGCCACGGATCGGCATGATCTTTGTCTTTGTTGCCTGGGACCCAACCACGATATGGATGCGTGTGACACCTGTTTCTCCATGGACCGTCGCGTCCTCGAAGTCCGAGCGTTCAAGATCGGCAAGGCCCCGCTGACTTTCGGGGGATTTTGTTGCTCCAGGGATTCCCAGGTAAGGTCTCTAGGCCCTTCCTCCGGGTCCCCTCTCGGGCTTATACGGTCCGTAGAGGAGAAGGAAGAGGAGGCTTCCTCATCTTCGTGCAAGAGGAAGCTTCTTTTGCTGTGTCGGAGGAATGTCGAGGTCCCTTCCGGGGCCGCGGCGGAGACACCGCCTCGGCAGTCACCTCCTCGGAGGTGCAGGCTCCCCCAGTGTCGAGGCCCACGCCTGCTGGGCCCAGCATCGGTGGACCCTCGACGGCACCTTCCGGCGCCGTTTCGGTGCTGGTGATCGAGACGGCGCCGCTAGTGGCGTAATTCTGGCCTTCGGCGCCACTTGCGGCGCTGCGGGCCAGGTTTTTTCTACTTCCGGCACCGATGGCGGTGCCGTGGGCCTGGCCGGCGCGGTGGGGAGCCGGGCCGGGCGAAGGCTGGCCGGGAGTCCGAGGTCGTCCGGCGCCGTTTCACTGGGGACCCCTGGGGTTGCTAGTATTGTGGTCCAGCTGATTTCTTCCTCTTCGGAGGCTGATGATTCAGATGTGGACCCGTCCTGGCAACCTGATTCTTCAGAGTCAGGGTCCCGGTGGCACGAGGTGCTAGGCGGCCCAGTGGGCCTATTCCTCTGTCCCCGCTGCCTTCCTCCCCTGGGGCCCCCCAGGCTAGGGGTGGTCTGAGGTCCCTGGGGGGCGATGGAGCAGGGGTGGAAGGAGGGGCTCTGCCTCCTTGGGGGCTCGTGGCAGCTACCGACCCTGGTGCTGCTGCACCCCCTCAGGGTGGGAGGTCGTTGGGGTCGAGGAGGAGGGCATTCTCGGAGTCCGAGGGGTCGAGGGGCAGGGTTCAGGCATCTCGGTCTCTGTCTGCCACCCCTAGGGGTGTGGCTAGGAGCTGTAGCACTGGGCCCCCCCTTTCCCTTTTGGACCCCTGGGTCCCCTCTGGTGGCATTGCTGTGGGCTGCCCTTCTGGATCCATGCAGTCCCAGATTCGTCACAGGAGAGGATCTCCTTCTGGGCTCTTCCAGGCTTCGCATCCCCAGGGTTCCATTTTGCGACCTGGTCTGTTGTCCGGGATCCCGCCAGCTCGGGCTCCGTTCCCCGGATTCCAGAGCCCTAGCAGAGAACATTTGCCTGTCCGTAGGTGCCCATCTCCCATTCCTCTGCAGCCACCCCCCGCTCTCCCAGGCCATGTCGGTCCCATGGGCCCATTATCCTGGGAGGCGTTCAGAGGTTCTGTGGCGGCCTTCCCCTCATATGTCAGGTGCATGCATGAATGAGCGGGTTTTTCGCCTATCCCCACCGCTACAAGAGTCCTCTGGACACTCAAGCTCTCCATTATCCTTGTCTCCCTCCTCTGAGGGAGAGGAACCCTCTGCTCATCTCTCCTCCGATGCTGATTTCACTGAATATCAGCGATTCCTTTCGAGGATGGTGAGGGATCTTCGAATTTCCTACATTAGGCGAGACAATACTGAATGGGAGATGCGTGAATTCCTTGGCGAATTCAGTGCCCAGCACCTGGTGGTACTATCCTGGCCTATTCCCTTCCAGGAGGCATCTATCCGTTCCTGTCAATCGCCAGCCGCCCTTTCTCCAGCCCTGGCAGACTGCCAATGTAGGTATTGTGCCCCTTCAGAATCCCTGGGTACTGTCCCCAACCCACCCTCGGGTTTGGCATACCTAGAGACTCCCTCCGGGCGCCTCCGCCTGGTGCACGACCATCCACCGGACTCTGATTCCCTACAGTTCGACCGGTGGGGGCGAAGAGTGTTCTTTTCCTCTCGTGCGATGTCTTGCATTGCATCTCATCAGGCCCATCACGCTGCCTACAGTAGGCATTTGTGGCCAATGCTTTCTCAAATCTTAGCATCAATGCCTGATACGGAGCAAACCAGACAAGCTATTGCCCTCTCTGCTATAGGCCTGGAGCTGTCAAGACACCAAGCAAGGGCATCTTGTGACGCCAATGAGGTGGCTTCCAGGCTTGCAGGGACAGCGATCTGCATTAGATGGACGGCATGGCTTCGTCTATCAAGGTTGTCACCCCTGGCCTGGCGTAGGGTGATTTGCTCCACTTTCCGGGGGACCCGGCTCTTTTCCTCCAGAGCTAGGAGACTACTGCAGGGGCTTTCTCTGTCTCCCCATCCTCGGGGGACACCTCCTAGCTCTTCTGCCCCATAGGCTTCTCTCTGGATTAGCCCAGGGTCTTCCCCTTCTGTTTCTCACCAACAGGAGGCTGTGGGGGTCTTGTTCCCTCAGGGTTTCTACCCCTCCTTCTGGGGATTGGTACTTTTCCTGTTAGCGAACGATGGTGAAGATTGACAAGTGAAGATATGAAAACTACTTATCTACTGTAATTCTTGGATCTTCTCTTGTATCTTCACCATTCATTACTGATACCCACCCACCTTCCCTCAGTGGCCTCCTACTGTGGTGTGTCTCCCTCCCGCCTCGCTCCTCCCTTCCTTTGGCCTTTATGCAAAAAAAAAATTTCTGTTTTCCATCCTTTTTTCTCAAGGTAAAGAGGAACGAGCACGGTCTGTGTTTTCACTTATTCTGAGGGAACTCTTTCTGACTGCCCCTAGGGTGCGAACTCTGGGTACCTTGATCATGTTACGCAGTTCACAGCTTAAGAGACCATGCCCTGGCTCGGCCTCAACAGAAATTTAGATTTCCCCTGGCAGGTATTATTATTCAGCTCATTCTAGCTGGTGCATTGCACTTCTCAGCCTTAAGCGACTGCTCTTGCCTTGCCTTAGGGAGTCTGATTGAGTTCCCACTCTATCCTTTCTTACAAAGCTGCCTTCAGTAAGGCATAATCTTTCCCCATACACTTCTGTGTTAGCACTTAACAGGGTGCTAAGGGGCATAGTCCCCTTCCTGGGTGGGTGCTCTCTCTGGAACAGATTTCTGCACGGGCAGTCTGTGAGCTCTCAGCTAGGATGTAAGGACTTTGCATGTTGAGAGATCAGAGAATCTGCCCTTGTGTCTGATCTGTGCAGGAGGTTCGGTTGAACCTTCTCTCAGTCCTATCAACAGGGATTCTTGCTCCCTTGTTTTAGTCTCGAGCTTATAAGCCTCTCAACCAATGCTCGATGGGCACTGTTCTCCCTCTCAACAAGCTTTCTTTTCTTCTCTTTCCCTCTCTCTGTTCCTCCCCTAGAGCCGCCCTGGAAAGGAGGCCCTGCAGTCCCTTAGGGTAGGAATTCTCTCTCCTCTGTCTGTTCTCTATCGGCTTATGCCTTTTTCAGTTTATATTCTTTCCTTTTTCTGGCCCTCTGCTCTCTTGCCTCGCTTTCCTTCTTTTCTTACTCTTTGTTTTCGCCTCTCCGGCTACCAGAACTGAGATAGAGGAGGAGTCTACGGCACCTAACAGCCGCCCCTCACGCATGACGCAGTGCATCGCTCTCGAGGGCGGCGCCATTGGAGCCGACTCAAAAAAAAAAAACCTCCCGTAGCGGGTGCGCCTCTGGCACTAACCGTAGCAGTAATGAATGGTGAAGATACAAGAGAAGATCAAGAATTATGGTAGGTACGTAATTTTCATTTCTGGGGGATGGGCGGTCCCCTCTGAAGCTTAAAAAGGAACGGTCCCATTCATGGCACTGTTCGACCTCGAGTTTTTCTTTGGCCCACCGGTTGAAGAAGAAACAGCATCACTTGAGGTTGCCCTCTGGTATGTCTGCTCGTAGACAGTCGGTTGTTAGGGTCAGGAGCCGGTTTCCGCTTCTTTCGGAGTCGCCGGTTTCTGTCTCTGGTAGCCAGCCTCTTCGACACCGGAACTTCTCTCTGCCTATTAGAGGGGCTTCCGAACACACCAGCCCTGGCTGGAATTATCCGTGTTCAGGGTCCGGACCAGAGGGGTAGGCTGAAATGGAACCCCCTGGAGCAGTGGGCTTGGAGGTTCTCCCGACTTCCTGAACCAGCCAGTCTATCGCTGGGGCCTTCGGGCCTGTCTGATTCAGATTGGCAGGCAGGGCGGTTAGGACTTCCTAGTCGTGCGACGCCTTCTTCGGTGCTGTTGACTCTGTGTTCTGGTGTCTGTCCCCCTCACATGGCTGCGGCGCAGGGGTCCACACTAATGCCTTTATCTCGTGCCATTTTTCATCCTTTACCTTCAAATTGCAGTTATCAGACTTCTGCGATGGTGGTGTCTGCTGTGGTGCGGACTTCTCTAGCGCCCGATGTCCTTTCGCACCGCAGGCAGGTCGGCACCATCTGGCGGGCGCTAAGGCATTCTGTCGGTGCCATCCTCTGCACTGGGGTTAGTGTCGGCACTCATGTGGTGCTGCGGCCACCCGTCAGTGCCCTCAAGGCCGGGAATATATGCCATGTGTGTGTCTGCTTCCTGTCAGCGCCAGGCAGGATGCAGTTTTCTGTGTCAGCTCCGTCTCTATACTCAGCGCCATTCTCTTCGGCAGTGCCAAGGATGTGTACGGCACTGTCTAGTTTCCAGAGGTTTTTGACTCCGATTCTTTCTCCTTCTCATCCTCCTCCTGGCTTTCATTCCGTTCCTGTCCATACAGTCCCCCCTGGACTGTCAGGAGATGATTTTAAGCCTGATCCAGATCTTCGGCTGGGTGATGATATTGATGCTGATTCTGCCCTTGGGGCTGGGATCAATCCTCCTGCAGAGTTTGTTGTTGAAGACCTTTCCTTTAAGTCTCTGCTGAAGAATTTAAATTCTATGCTTTCTCTCCAGATCATGGAAATTGATCCTGGGAAGATTCTGCGCCTCCAATATATACATGTTCTGGAAATCCTTATGAATTTAACCCCTCCGGTACAGCCCTCTTTCGAGACTGTTTCCCAGATGGTGTGGAAGAATCTGGCTCTTATTCCTTCTGTGGCAAAGTCCATAGATAGGAAATATGCCCCTCCCAAGGATTGGCCCATCTTGGCCTCACAAGCCTTTGCTGATGCCATAGTGGTCCTGGCAGAGAATAAGGCTGTCCTCCCTCAGGAATCTACAGCCCATCCTATAAACAAAGAATCTCGCAAGATAGACACTTTGGGTAAGAGAGTCTTTGCTGCCTTAACCCTGGCTATGCGTAATACCAGCTACCAGGACTATTTTTCTCAATATGAGTATGTTCTTTGGCACTCACTGAAAGCAACGGTGGAAGCTCAACCCGAGTCAGATGTTAACTCAGAGCTACAACATCATAACTAGAGGTATCTAGTCCAATAATCAACAAATTAAAGCTGCAATGGATGCTTTCGATACTGCTTCCCGGGCAGCAGCTGGCATTTGCATCCGTCGCCATTCCTGGCTTGCGTACTTCAGACCTACGAATGACGCCCAACAGAAAGTCATGGCCTTACCTTTCGATGGTATGAATCTGTTTGGGCCTCAGGTGGAACAAGCACTAGAGGTCACATAGAAGACTAGGTCTGCCATTAAGACAGCTAGACCTCCAACCCCTCCCTCTCGAGGAGGTGGGAACAAGCGTCAGTTTCACAACCATCAGTTCTTTCGTGGCAAAGGCAGAGGAGGCTTTAACAGAAACAAAACTCCCCACCTGCAAAAGAAAAAGCAACAGAAGGTACAAGGCCCAAAAGCGCCCAGTGCCACCTTCTGAGTTTCCAGCCCAGGTCCCACCTCAGCTGCCCGACGGGGACTTCATGAAATGTTTCTGGGCTATAGAGGCCCTTTCATCAGATGAATTCCAAACAGCTTTATGAAAAACAGCCCCAAAATTAGATATTTTTTTATTTTGAATAGGAACACTATTAACCTCCCCCTCTTTTAGGTCTGAAATGATCTCTAGTTTGAAAAACATATTTTATGTTCGCTCACCTACTGTAGAATTTGCTGATATAGCTGATTGTTCTCTCTTTTTTTTATTTTTATTTTTTAACTCCCCTCTTCTCGCAGCTCTCCCCTCTTCGGGAGACACCTACGGCTTTTTCAGCCCTCGCTCACCTACCTGGTGACCGGTGCAGTCCATCCCCCATGGAGCCGTGGTTGTACCCCCCCAGGCAGGTATGGGGTGTGGGGCCCTTACACCCCGATGTGTCTATATTTCGTCGGGACGCTGTCTCAGGGCTGGTCGGGGCCTGGTACTCCGTCTACTGGGAGGCTGCATGTTTTTTTCCCATGTTCTCTCAGCATACCATGTCCCTGGACGTCAAAGCGTTGACGCGCCAACGTCTGGCATGTCGCCCCTCTGTTGAGCATCGGGCGTGCTGTACCTCAGGTCTCCATCCGGGGCCAGACAAGAGCCGAGCTCTGGTTCCCCCCTCCCCCCGGAGAGGATGAGCAGTCCCTAGGACGCTCAAGTCCTCTCCCCCCGGCCGGCCCTCCAGCTTCCCAGGCTCGTTCCCGAACCAGGGTCGCTGGCGTCTCAGGCGGAAATCCAACTGCTGCGTCAGTGGGCCGGCTCTGATTGTTCTCTTAATGAGCTCCCTGGCAAAGACTTGATATAAAAAGAGGTGCAGTGTTTTGCAAGGGGGAGAGAGACAGAGACTGAGATTGGAAATTGAGAAGAAAAACTCAGGAGGACGACTCTGCTTTCTATGTTTGTACTGCCATTGTAAATAGTTACACGGAACAATTTTTATTTTGCTGTGATTAATAATAACACGCTATTTGTGAATTTTGAAACTGCTCCTGGTTTTCCTATGCTTCCTGACCTGTGACTTGGCGACCTTCTCCCCTCCGACCCTGGCTCTTCCATTCACCCCCTCCCCCAACATGCCATTAACCTCCTAAGTATCTGATCCTCGAAGGGCTGGATCAGGAAAGGAGAATGAGATAAACAGAGAGAACACACCAACACCTTTATTAGTGTTAGTGAGGATCATCTCTCCCCCCCCCAACATCCCACCTGTCTTCCCCTGCCCTCTCCCTCCCCTCTGCAGCAGGACAGACCCAACAAACAGAAAGTCTATATATTTGTGTTCTTTGCCTCTCAGGGATGGCTCCACCGTTACCCACAATCCAAGTTGCAGTCCAGTGTGGTTGAAGCTGAGGTTCGAGTCCAGGCCAGCCTCATCATTGGTTCAGGAGCCAAAACAATGCACACATACCGTACCATCGCTGCCTCATTTCTTAGTGGGAACTGTTAAGAAATAAGTCACTATGAAAAAGGACATCAAAGCTGTGGCTGCGATGAAAGCAGCAACACTGTGCTGTAGTATTTCGAGAGTACTAGCCATTATCCCTGCAGCTGGTAGTCTATAGTCAGGGGAGTCAGAAGGGAGCCAACATTGGGCAGAACCAGACCATAGGGGCAATATTCAAGACCGGCTAGGGTGAAGTGGACATGCATTCAGACTGTAGGTATTATGATGAACTTCTGATAAGTTTTTCAGGTGGTAGGATTAACGCGTCGATTTCCGGTCTCTCTTCCACACCTGCGTCTTCACGATTCACAAAATCTTCAGCCTTCTGTGGCTGATGAAAGCTCCTAGGAGGGCACCCTGGTCGAGAGATGCACAGTTTGGATTGGTACAAGTGGGCAAAATCCCAGCCCATTAGGTGCAGCTTGGATTTAATTCCAATAAATGTTTGCCTCTTATTCTGTAACTCATGACTGTTGTCCTGAAACACCAGGACCGAACCACCATCAGTCTTTATAGCGTCTTGTGTTTTAGCAGCTCTCAACATGGTTTCTTTATCCTGATATCTCGAATACTTTATAAGAAAATACCTGGGGCGCCCTGACGGCTTCGGACCCACTTGATGTGCTCATTCAGTTTCAAATGCTGCAGTTTCAGCTGGCAAGCTTAGCTGTTGTGACAACCACTTTGTATATTCCATTCAGGGTTTTTACCTTCAATACCCTTCGGCAGACCTACTAGCTTTAAGTTTGATCTTCTGGAGCAATTTTCTAAATCGTTGACTTTGTCCATCAAGAAAAAGACGATTTCTTTCAGCTCCCTCCATTCACTGCCAATCCCTGCCACGAGGTCTTCCAGTTCATTTGTTCTCTTTTTGGCCTTATCCAGCCGGGTGGCATGGGCTGCGGTGCTATCAGATAGCCCAGTGACTACATTTTGCAAATGCGGCATTTGTGTGGTCAAGTTAGTGAAACCTGCCTTCATCTCATTTTGGAGGTTGATAATCATGCTTGGAACGCCCGTAGTGCTTCGTTGGTGGCCTCGCTGTCTTCAGAGGCAGTGCCTGCCGAAACCACACTCTGTGCACAAGTCCTTCCCTCCTTTGGCAAAGCTGACTTATTCGGACCTGCTGCAGGCTCAAATGGGATAGTAGTCTGTTTTTTTAATGATCACTGTGATGCCATGTTGCAGTGCTATAATGATTTACATTTTTTAGCAGATTATTTTACAGATTAAAGAAGATTTTTCTGAAGATGTTGGTGCCCGGTGGGAGTTCACTTAAAACCCGTTTTCCATCTTGCTTGGCTAAGCCACACCCCGAAAGATTTGAGATTAAGATGAGTGGGGTCAGATATCAGTTGGGACAGGAGACACATAGTGTTCAGACAAAATTTATGTAGAGAGGGGTGAGCCAGTAGTGGTTAAAATCCCGTAGGATGAGAAACTCACCTGAGGAAGCATGGGAGGAGATGGAGGTGAGTAGTAGCTCTTTGGCTAATGGTGGAAACATGCCAGGACAACAGTATGGCAATAAAATGGGCACAGAGAAGGGGAGGGCAAGAAATAAGGAAGCAGCTACAAAACAATCAGCTGTATCAGCAAATTCTACAGCAGGGGAGCAAACATAAAATATGTTTTTCAAACTAGGGATTATTTCAGATCTAAAAGGGGGGGATTAATAGTGGTCCTATTCAGAATAAAAAAATACCTAACATTGGGGCTGTTTTTTATAAAGCTGTTTGGAATTCACCTGATGAAAGGGCCTCTGTAGCCCAGAAACGTTTCATGAAGTTATTTGGAGGTCACCTGATGAAGGGACCTCTGCAACCTCAAAACGTGTGTACTACAAGAACCTGTATGCACAGTATCTATGATGTTCCAGTGACGGGTGCGTTATTAGCCTATTAGTCTAGTGTTTCAAGGGCCAGCACAACTTTGAATATTCTTTCCTACAGAACTTGAGCCCCAAAGTAAGGGATTTCCATGAGTAGCATGATAGAACTTTGTCACCTGTGTTCTCAGAGTAGATCTGGAAGGGAGATTTGTATAGGCAATAGGGCCTGTTCTAAACACTAACTAGGGACCCTTTTTTGAACAGACACTAACTAGGCATACTTAGTGTGTGGTTTTGTGTCTGTCTAGAATAGGGCCCCTACCTAGTTAGTGTCTGGTTTTGTGTCTGTCTCGAATAGGGCCCCTACTTAGTGTCTGGTTTTGTATCTGTCCAGAATAGGGCCCCTACTTAGTGTCTGGTTTTGTGTCTGTCTAAAACAGGGTCCATAGTTAGTGTCTGTGTGTTTTTTTTTTTTTTCTGTCCAGAAAACAGACACTAACTATGGACCCTATTCTAGACAGACACAAAACCAGACACTAATTAGGGGCCCTATTTTAGGTAGACACAAAAACAGTTACTAACTAGGATCCCTATTCGAGACAGACATGAAACTGCACACTAACTAGGGGCCCTATTTAAGATAGACACAAAACCAGTTACTAACTAGGAGCCCTATTCTAGACAGACACAAAACTGCACACTAACTAGGGGCCCTGTTCTAGACAGATACAAAACCAGACACTGTCTGAGAACCTTATTCTAGGCAGACACAAAACCAGACACTAACTAGGGTTCCTATTCTAGACAGATACAAAACCAGGCACTAACTAGGGGCACTATTTTAAACAGACACAAAATCAGACATTAGCTGGGGTCCCTATTCTAAGTCAAACTAGGTGGTGGTAAGTGATTGTTGTGATCACTTGTTGCCACCAGTGACTCTGGGACACTGTAGAACTAACATGTTTGCAGCTGTGCGGGAATGGGACCTGAGCTGCCATGCCAGTTGATCAAAGCACCATGTCTAAAAGCATGATGGCCCTATCTAGCCTGATCGCAGCCTCCTGCAACCCCCACCTGTAGTACTTGTTACAGATAGGCGCGAGGCAGGGGTACAGCACTGTGGTTAGGCAGAGAAGACTTGCATAAAGCACCATACCTGAAGAATGGACAGTGGCAGACAATGGGGCTAGGGAAAGGGTTCAACAACTGGATTACCATGAAGTGTTGCATGTTGGGGTGTGGGGAAGTGGGGGGGCACTGGACTACCATGACTGCAGGCTATCGGGCCAGGTATCTCTGGAACACAAGACTCACCGGGGTCATTAAGGTATGGAGTGCCGGGTGGGGGCGATTCTTCCAGGTGCCACTCCCTTTCACTGACCAGCTTGCAATATGGCAATGGTCCTGCTGTAACCCATTTGTAATTACTAACTTGCATGTTTGAGGGTGCAGACCCAGTTAGTGATTTGCACCGAATTCTCCTCCCTCCAACTAGTACCTTTTTTGTGTATCGTGCTAGTGGGTTGCACAATGGGGTTCAGGTTTCCTCCATTCTTCCAGCGTTCAGCCCTTAGCAGCTAGGAATGGGGCCCTGGATGTGCAAGTTTAGGAAGGAAGGGCAAAGAAGAGGACTTGGTTTATATAGCACCTTTCATGCTCGATATATCCAACACACTTGAAGCCATGAAGAGTTGGTAGCAGTAATTAGACACTCTTAAGAGAGGTTAAGGAGAGCTCAGGGAGATGCAGAGAGAGAGTGAGACAATGTTACACCCAGCAAGGTTACATGACTTGCTCAAGGTCATACAGTGAGTTACAGTGTTGGGATTCAAACCTGGGTCTCCAGATTCAGAGCTGTGACCACTAACTAATAGGACACAGTGCTTCCCATTTAATATTGGAGCAAGCCAAATGTCAATTTGTGTACGTACTGTAAACAAGTATGATCAGAAAGTAAGTTCACTTGCCCATCTACCGTTTTTTGTTACCATGCCCTACAGCTTTGATTGTGCTGTTTTATTTGTTTAAAGTAAGTCCCCAAAACAAATGCCAAACACCTTTTCATCACAAAATACATGTGTGATTTAGAAATAACGTTGTTGTGGCTCAGAACGGTATGAATTGAACATGGTTATAAAGTATTTCTAACATGTTTAGTAAATCTCTGGTTTTTGTGCTTTGGTAAGTAGAAGCTTTTAGAACATCTTGGATCCTCCATAAAGAGCTGTGTTGCAAAACATGATCCTAAAGACTGAGGTGTTTCAGTGAACTCTTGCAGACTCTAAACACTGGGCTCTTTGTAAATGGCTTTTGATTACATGCCTATTGTGTAGCTTTTGTTTGGAAAGAACGAAAGTAGCCTCATTATTTATTTTTTTTTTTTTTGTCAAATGCTCAGCTGTTAGTATTTTGTTATTCATTCTGTTTGGGTGCAAAAGTAATCTATCCAGTGGCAAGGCATAGGTTAGATTTGTAACCTAGTTGATCCAACAGCAAAAGCTGCTGCCTGAAATGAATAGATAATTGCTATTCATTTTACTTGGTGAAATATAATTAATCGGAGATTGTCTTCAGTTAAATAAAATTCTGAAGTTATAAGTTCAGTTGGCATGGTCTGTGTCTCACAAAGGGATTCTCTAATATTCTGCAAGGTAAAACACATTGAATTTTTTTTTTTTTTAAACAAAGTTCTTTAACATGATTTATATGTTTATATGCAAGTTTCATGTGTCTATTGTGGTTGTAAGAGTTTCTTCTCAAGTCCTTTGTGCGCCAGAACTTCTGAGCTTTGCTTTGCAGTTCTCTCATCCAAAGAACTCAAGAATGCATTCATGTAGCCATAAGAGACACCATAACTATAAATGTAAATTTATAAACTAAGCATCAGTGTTAACTAACCTGGGGCTTGTATTGTCTTCAGTAACTCTTGTTTTCCAACATAAAATTGTATTGCAGGTTTTGGATTATCTTCCTGGACATAAAGTCTCCACCACTCATTCACACTAATGGGAGTGCACCAGAGGCGTTAGGACCCAGCGGGAGCAAACTTTTTTCATGAGGGCCGGCACCTGAGATGGAACTGCGAGGAAGCAGCACTGCGAGACCGGTGTGTGCGGTAATGACCATCTTAGCGTCGACCCTCCAACCGCCTCAGTTCCTTTTTTCCTGCCGTAGAGTGCGCTCCAGTGATGATGTCACTCACCTGCTGGGAGTTAAACTTTATTAGAAGCTCAAGTTCAGTTTATTGTTTTGTATATTATCTCGAATCAGTACCGATAATTATTAATTCTAAACTGTACAAGAGAAGTCTTCATATTTGCGGGCATATTTGATTTTCCTTTGTAGCTAACAAACCACCAGGCTGTTTTGGGGCTGGAGAGGTTTACCTGTGTCTGACTTGGATGTCTGGATTTTTCTCTGTTTGATTAGCAGGGTACTTTCTCTGTCAAATTGTTGTGTAGGGTATCTTGCTGACAGGAAGGCACTCATCGTAGCGGTGGGTGAGAGCTTTAGTTGATTGTTTGTGAGGACAAGTTTAGGCCCAACCCTTCCCACCCCTCACCCCACCCACCCCTGGAAATAGTTCCTTTATACCTGAGGTTCTGACATCATTTCCTCGAGTGCAAGGTGCATTTCACTGTCATATCCTCTCTAACACACTGCACTGATAATATAAGCATACACGTTGTATAATATATATATATTTTATATAACAAATCACACCTTGCAGCATCTACACACACAAATACAATAAAAAAAAAAAACTAGATAAACATGTGGGAGTAGTGCAATGTAATGGCTGTGGGGCAGCAGTCTTCCAGGCGACTTTCTGGAGGCTGAGATGCTCCTATTTGCAGACAACTATCTGCCCTGAGGGAGGAAGTTGCCAGTCTTCAGGCTGCACTGGACAGTAGTAAGGAAACCTTCCCCCAGGCCACACTGGACAATAGGAAGGGAACCTCCCCCATCCAGGGAGCACTAGTGCCACCACCACTACCTCAGAGGTTGCGAAGAAGGCACAGCAGTTGGACCACAGTGGGCTCAGGGAGGGTGAGGAGGGTGGAACAGAGGCACACCCAGTCAATTGTTCCACTCCACAATCCATACACCATTCTGGGGGAGCATAGCTCCCCTATGGATGCACCCAGAGAAGACTGATGATAACTGTCACAAGGAGGCCCACAGGAAGGAGGCAGAGGACACCACAGGAAAGGAGCAGCTCTGATGGGGACTCAATTAGGGGGATAGAACTGGGGAGCTGGGAAAATGAAGTAAGGTGCCTGCCTGGTGCCATGGCTTGAGGACAGGAAGCGATCCTCAGGATCACGAGAACAGCTGCAAGGATTCCGAGCTGGACGTAATTGTCCACCTAGGGACAAATGACTTGGCTCATCATGAGATTAGAGCAGTGCAGGAGGACATTGCAGAGTTGGGGAGGGACCTAAGACAAGTAGACACACAGTATCCTTCTGAGGTGCTGCCTGTCAAAAGCATGGGGAGGCGAGGTACTGGCACCATGCAGTTTAATGAATGGTTGAAAAATGGTGCGGAGCACAGGGTTTGGCTTCATTGGGGACTGGTTCCACCTTGGAGGGACACCAGCCTATACTGGCAGGATGGCCTGCATCTGTCCAGGAAGGAACAAGTCTTTTGAGCAATCTGTTTAAATGCTTCATTGGCAAGCTTTTAAACTAGTCAAAGGGGAGGCACTGATACAGCAGGAAAATCCCAGCCTCTCCCTACAAAAACAGGGTACTAAATGAGAAAAAGACTGAGGTAGAACGGTCAGTGGGGGATGCTGCAACAGAAGGTAAAGCCATCAAAAATGGAGAGCAATGAGTACTAATGCCCGTAGTCTGGGTAACAAGCTTCCTGAATTAGTGGCCTTGATGGAGGAGGAAGATCTGGATATCGTGGCAGTCACAGAAACATGGTACACAAAACCATGACTGGGACATAAACATACCAGGATATACTGTCTACAGGAGGGACAGGAGGGTAAAGAGGAGGAGGAGTAGTTCTTTACATAAGGGAAGGAATAAAAGCAACAGAACAAAAGGGTAAACAGGGAGGAGAAGAAGCACTGTGGGTAAATTTGGAGACAGGCAATGGCACCAACAATCCGCACAGGGTTGATACAGACCTTCTTCTCAGGGGAGGAAATGGACAGGGAAATGATAGAATGTATACTTAGAATGGCAGAAAAAGGGAGATATTGCTGATGGGTGATCTGAATATGCCGATGTTAACTGGAGTGCAGTTGCAGCTGCCACTCAAGAGTGCAGTTATTCTAGATGCTCCCAGGGGCATGCCTTAGACAGCTAGTACTGGAGCCCACTCGAGAGGGAGCAATATTAGACTTGATTCTCTCAAATGGAGATGGAGAGAGGATCACAGATGTAGAAGTGGGTAGCCATCTGGGAACTAGCGACCATCGAACAGTATGGTTCACAATAAACACAGCAATAGAGTCAAGCCATACAAAGACAAAAGTACTGGACTTTAGGAGGGCTGACTTTGCCAAAATGGGTGAGTGCCTAAGGAATGCACTAGCAAATGGGCAGGAGGAGGGGTGGAAGAACAATGGGAATAATAAAACTGCCATCACAGAGGTAACGAGCCTTTGTGTGAAGCAAATAAACAAAACAAGATTTATGTAAGAAACCACTATGGTTCTCAAAGGAAGTGGCAGTGAAGGTTCAAGAGAAGAAAGCATTCAGGAAGTACAAGGAATCTAGAAGGAGCAGGACAGAGAACTGTATCAGTTAAAGCAAAAGGAGGCTGGGAAGGCAGTCAGAACAGCAAAGGTCCAAACCGAGGAAAGATAGCCAACTCAGTTAAGAAGGGGAAAACCTTTTATAGGTACATCAGGGAGCAAAGGAAGACCAAGGAGGGATAGTGAGGCTTAATAAAGGGAGGGAGGGTGGGCAGAAGGAGACTGTGAAAAGGCAGAGATACTAAACAAATATTTTGCTCAGTATTTACAAATGAAGAGGGGAGGTACATAAAACAAACAGTAGTAACACTCTGGATACAGAAGTTGATACCAGCCCATTTACAGAAGAAAGGGTTCTGAAAGAACTCTTAAACTGAAGGTGGACAAAGCAATGGGGCCTGATGGGATTCATCCCAGAATTCTAAAAGAGCTAAGGGTAGAACTAGTGACAGCACTGACTACCCTTTTAACAAATCATGGGAGGATGGGGTGGTACCGAGGACTGGAGGAGGGCAGATGTGATTCCCTTCACAAAAGTGGGAGCAAGGCAGAAGCAGGAAACTACAGACCTGTTAGTTTAACCTCAGTGATAGGAAAATGATGGAGTCACTTCTGAAGGAAAGAATTGTCGAGTATCTAGAGGCCAGAGGGCACAGGACCCTAGGCAGCATGGATTCACAGCGGAAGGTCATGCCAGAGCAATCTGATAGATTTCTTTGACTGGGTGACCAGTAGTAGATCAGGAGGGGCTGTGGACATGGCCTACCTAGACTTTAGCAAGGCATTTGACACAGTCCTACACAAAGATTAATATACAAGTTAGCCAGCCTGGGAGTGGGTCCCAAGATGACAGCCTGGGTAAAGAATTGGCTGGAGAATGAGACACAGAGAGTAATAGTAAATGGAGTCCACTCAGAAGAAAGGAGGGTTACTTGGGAAATGAGGGTTCGAGATTAGGGACCAGTCCTCTTCAGTGTCTTTATAAGCTACATTGGAAGGACTGGAAGGAAAGTATGTCTCTTTGCAGATGACACTAAGATCTGCAACAGAGTTGATGCACAGGGTGGGGTGGAAAGGATGAGAAGGGACTTGGCAAGGTTAGAGGAATGGTCAAATGTATGGCAGCTTAGATTCAATGCTAAGAAGTGCAAGGTAATGCACCTGGGAAACAAAAACCCAGGGAAGAGTACACAATGGGGGTGAGATACTAACAACAACAAAATGGAAAGGGACCTGGGGTAGTCATATCAGATGACCTAAAGGTGGGCAATATGAGAGGGCAGCAAGGAGGGTGGGGGGGTTACTGGGATGCATAGGGAGAGGCATCACCAGTAGAAAACAGGAAGTTATTATCCCTCTGTACAGACAGCTGGTGAGATCCCATCTGGAGTACTTTGTGCAGTTCTGGAGACCCAATCTCCGCAAAGACATAGACAGGATGGAAGCTGTCCAGAGGAGGGCAACTAAAATGGTGCAGGGTCTGCACCAGAAGACATATGAAGAGAGACTTAAGGAGTTTAATATGTATAGCCTCGGAGGAAAGGGGGGGCATGATAGAAACTTTAAGTACCTCAAGGAATCAACAAAGTCCAAGAGGGTAGCATCTTTCAAAAAGAGGCATGCAAGAACAAGAGGGCTAATTTGAAGATAGATGGGGCGGCTCAGAGGTAATTTAAGGAAGTATTTTTCACAGAGAGGGTTGTGGATGCATGGAACGGCCTTCCAGAGGAGGTTGTGAGTCAAAATCAGTGGTGGAATTCAAGCATGCATGGGACAGTCATAAGGCAATTCTAGGGTGTGGGGGTAAGAAGAAGTAGGCTGCTGGTTAACTAGGATCTGCAGCTTATCCAGTAGGTAGGGAAATGGGCAGACTGGGTGGGCCAAGCGGTCCTTCTCTGCCGTCAAATTCTATGTTTCTATGTTTCAGCCCTCCATTGACAGTCGACCATGAGTGGGTCAGGTGATGGTAGGGAGACTCCGTATGAAAGCTGTTCAGTCAACCGGTCCAGGTCCGGTCCGCCGCCCTCCCGGGGGTTGTCTGACAACGGACAGTCCAATGCTCAGGGAGATGAGTGGTCCCCCTGAAAGTATAAACAGAAACGGTCCCATTCTCAGCACCGTTCGACCTTGAGTTCTTCTTCTACACATAGGTCAAAGAAGAAACGGCATCACTCGAGGTCGCCCTCTGGTTACATCTGCGCATAGACAGAGCGTTATTAGGGTCAGGTGCCGGTCTCCACCTCTGTTGGAGTCACCGTTTTCTGTTTCTGGTGGCCGACCTCCTCGACCCCGGAGCTCCTCTCCGCCTATTGGAGGAGCTTCTGATGATAAGTTTTATCATTGGTCTGTTCTTATGGAGCAGTGGGCTCGGAGATTGGTCCTGTTGCCCGAGCCGGCCAGTCTGACACCGGGACCTTCGAGCTGCTTGGTTTCAGATGTGTGGGTGGGGTGGTCAGGCTTTCATAGTCGCGTGGCACCTTCTTCGGCACCTTTGACTCCGTGCTTGGGTGTCTGTTCCCCCTCACACAGCTGTGGCACAGGGGTCTACACCGATGCCTCTATCTCCTGCCATTTTTCCTTTTTTTCCTTCTAATCGCAATTCTCAGAGTCCTGTGACGTTGCCATCGTCTGCGGTGCCGACTTCTCTGGCGCCGGGGGCTCAGTCAGCGCCGTCTGTGGTGCTGCGGGCTCTGTTGGCGCTGTCTGCGGCACCGGGGGCTCTGTCGGCACTGCATTCTTTCCTGGTGCCATGTGCAATGCCATTTCCAATAGCGGCTCTTTCTTTGTTCTCGGTGCCATTTTCCTCGACAGCGCCAGGGATGAGTGTGGTGCCGTCTGGTTTTCAGGGGTTTTCGACTCCGATTCTTTCTTCTTCCTCCTTATTTTCACTCCTTTCCTGCCTATACAGTCTCCCTGGACTGTCAGGAGATGATTTTGAGCCTGATCCAGATCTTCACCTGGGTGATGATGTTGATGCTGACACTGCCCTGGGGGTGGGAATCAATCCTCCTGCAGATCCTGTTGTTGAGGACCTATCCTTTAAGTCTCTGCTCAAGAATTTAAATTTTACTCTTTCTCTCCAGACCACAGAAATCGATCCTGGGAAGCTTTTGCGTCTCCAATATCTTCATGTCCCGGAAATCCCTATGGATTTAACCCCTTGGGTACAGCCCTCTTTCGAGACCCTTTCACAGATGGTGTGGAAGAATCCGGCTCTTATTCCTTCCTTGGCCAAGTCTTTAGATAGGAAGTATGCCCCTCCCAAGGATCACCCCCATTTTGGCCTCACAAACCTTTGCTGATGCCATAGTGGTCCTGGCAGAGAATGATAAGGCTGTCCTACCTCAGGAATCTACAGCTCGGCCTATAAACAAAGAATCTCACAAGGTAGACACCTTAGGTAAGAGGGTCTTTGCTGCCTCAACCCTGGGCATGCGCATTGCCAGCTACCAGGGCTATTTTTCTCCATATGAGTATGTTCTTTGGTATTCGCTCAAAGCAATGGTAGAAACTCTGCCCGAATTGGAGGTTAATTCAGAGCTACTTCAAACCATAACTAGGGATATCGAGTCCAATAACCAACAGGTTAAAGCTGCAGTGGACGCCTTCGATACGCTTCCCGGGCGGCGGCAGCTGGCATCTGCACCCATCACCACTCTTGGCTGCATACTTTGGGCTTCACGAATGACACCCAGCAGAAAGTCATGGTCTTACCTTTTGATGGTTTATATCTGTTCGGACCTCAGGTAGATCAAGCACTAGAGTCCACATGGAAGACTAGGTCTGCCATTAAGACAGCCAGACCTACGCCCGTCCTTTCCCGTGGGGGGGGGATGGAAACAAGCGCCAGTTTCACAACCATCAGTCCTTTCGGGACAAAGGCAGAGGAGGTTTTAACAGAAATCAGAACCCTCAGCCGGAAAAGGAATTGCAGCAGAAGGCACAGGGCCCCAAAGCGCCCAGTGCCACCTTCTGAGTTTCTGGCCCAGGTCCCACCTCAGCTGCCCGAGGGGGACTCCTCCTCAGCAGTGGAAGGACATCTGACTCAGTTCTACAACCAGTGGAAATCTGTAACATCAGACAAATGGGTCCTCAGGAAAATCCGCGAGGGGTACTCTCTCAATCTTTCAGAAACTCCTTCGGATCATCCTCCCAAACGACAGCTTAGGCTGTCAGTGGTACAGTCAAACCTTCTTGCTTCCAAGGTACAAGGCCTTCTGAACAACAGGGCAGTAGAAGTATTCCCGCTGGATCAGTGAAACAAAGGTTCCTATTCCCATTACTTTCTGGTCCCAAAGAAAACCTGCGGCATGCTTCCCATTCTGAATCTCAGAAAGTTAAATAAGTTCCTACACAAGGAAAAGTTCAAGATTCTATCACTGGGTACCCTACAACCTTTGATTCATCGACACAATTGGCTAGCCTCCCTGGACATGCAGGATGCCTACCAGCACATCCTCAGACACCCAAGGCACCACAAATACCTAAGGTTCGTGGCATTGGGTCAACATTATCAGTTCAGAGTCCTGCCCTTTGTGCTATCCTCGGTACCTCGAGTTTTTACAAAGTGTTGTGCAATTCTCGCAGCGCACCTCAGGAAAATCTGAATACAAATGTTCCCATATCTGGATGACTGGCTCCTAGCAAGTCCCTCCAGGCAAAGAGACTCTGGAGGCCGTAGCCACGGCCTTAGACTTCCTCACGTCCATGGGAATCCTGCTGAACCTCAACAAGTCACAATTGCAGCCCTCTCAGAAGCTCCTATTCATAGGAACTCTTCTGGCCACCTCCTGTGTGAAGGCTTTTCTTCCAGAGGACAGAAGGAGCGATATCTTGCAGATGGCCCGATACATCAGAGAACTCAGCTTGGTTCATCTTCACATGAGAACCTCTCAGTGGATAATCAGTGGTTCCCCGCCACTCTCCCTCAGTCTTTTCTCATCAAGGTGATGGAACCTCTGAAGAGGTCGCTCACCTGGTGGTCTCAGGTGGACAACCTTCTGGAAGGATATCTCTTCGCTCCTCTGGATCATCAGATCTCCATTACCACGGATGCGTCTATGATGGGTTGGGGAGCTCACTGCCGGGATCTCCATACCCAGGGTACATGGACTCAGGACGAGTCTCAACTTCACATAAACATCCTGGAAATGAGAGCCATCCTCTATGCAGTCCGAGCTTTGGAGGACATACTCTGTCACAAAAACATTCTCCTTCAAATGGCCAACAAGGCAGTGATGTACTACATCAGCAAACAGGGCGGTGCACACTCTTACCCATTATGCAGGGAAGCAATGAGAGTATGGGAATGGTGACTGGATCACAAGGCTCTGATTCAGGCGGCTTACCTGCCTGGAGTACAAAACAAGCTGGAAGACCGTCTCAGCAGAACGGAGTCAGATCCTCACGAGTGGTCTCTTGACTCAACCGTCATTCAGTCACTCTTCAAAGAGTAGGGAACTCCAGACCTGGACCTTTTTGCGTCCCCACTCAACACAAAACTGCCTCTCTTCTGCTCCGGAAATCCAGGACCTGGCATTTTTTGTCAGGATGCATTCAGGCTGCAGTAGATAAAACGCTTCTACACGCTTTTCCTCCTCTTTCAGACCCCCCCCCCCCGAAAACACTTCCCCTTAAGACAAACCTTCTGACCCAGGGTCCTTTGGTCCATCCCAACCTGAGGTTGCTTCACCTTCACGCTTGGCTCCTGAAGAGATAGAGGTGAATAGGTTCAATGTTTCTTGTAGAGTTTCAGATATTCTTCTAGCTGCGCGTAAGCTGGCCACTAGAAAAACCTACACAGTTAAATGGAAGCGTTTCTCTATCTGGTGTGCAAAATCCTCTTGGAACCCTTTTTTCTGCCCACCGAATAAAGTCTTGGAGTATCTCTTAGACCTCTCAAACACAGGTCTGCAGTACTTCACAGTCAGAGTTTAACTTTGTGCCATTTCAGCATATCATGAGCCGGTATTTTCCATGTTGCTGGCTCAGTTGCCCATGGTTAAGAGGTTTCTTAGAGGTATTCTGCATACTAGACCTCCTATTAGACGTCTAGTTGCAGCCCAGGACATTAACCTTGTGCTAGACATGCTCACTCATAAACCTTTCGAGCCTGTAGCCACTTGCAAGTTGAAGTTCCTCACTTGGAAAACAGCCTTCCTGGTGGCCACTACTTCGGCCCGTAGAGTTTCTGAAATTCATGCACTGGTCACAGCCCCCCCGCCCCGTACACTGTTTTTCACAAAGACAAGGTAGTTCTCAGGACTCATCCTAAGTTTCTCCCTAAGATTGTTTCAGAATTCCATCTAAACCAACCTTTAGTCTTTCCTACCTACCTACTTTGAGAACTTCCTGAATGAAGGGGAGCGTAACTTTCATTCGCTGGATGTTAAGACAGTGTTGCGGTTCTATCTGGATAGAACGACAGAAATTCTTAAGGCTCAATAACTGTTTGTTTCCTTCAGCGAGACCCGGCTGGGTCAACCTGTTGCTTTCAGATGCATTTCAGCATGGCTGGTGGCATGCCTTTGCCCCTGCTATTCCATGGCACGGGTCAAGCTGGAAGGAAGGAAGAGTGTACACTCACTCTACCAGAGCAGTCGCGGCATCTCTGGCGGAAATCCGTAATGTGCCCACTGCAGATATTTGCAGTGCGGCTACCTGGAGCTCCGTGCATACTTTCGTTAAACACTCTGCCTTGGATGTCCATGCCAGACGACATCTGTCATTTGGCAGGACCATTCTTAACGAACTTCTGTCCTAAGCACGTGAGCTCTTTATCTCCTGCCGCCCTTCTTGGGGGATTATTTTAGTTTGGTACTCTCCCATTAGTGTGAATGCGTGGTGGAGACTTTATGTCCAGGAAGATATGGAAATTACCTACCTACCGTAATTCTTGATCTTCTTGGATGGAGTCTACACCAGTCATTCACACGCCCACACACCATCCCCCGAGCTCACTTCTCTGTTTATGGTCTTCACTCCCTCAGTGGCTGAGCTGTACATAGGTACATATAGGTACATAGGTAGTATTCACGATCTTGGGACAAGCCCATTATGATCATGCCACTTATGCTAAGTGGGTAGCGAACTTGGAAGCTCCCATGTATATATCTAGTTGTGTTTTAAACTGATTTAAATTTGAACTATACACAATATCATAAGGTAAAGAATTCCATAATGGAACATATCGCTATGAAAAAATTTAGATCTTTTGTGGTTCTATTAATGGGTAAAATTAATTTTAGATTATGAGAACGGGTTTGAGCTGTAGAAATATTCCATTGTAGGTGTAATTTTTCAAACAGATATTCATCTCTGGTAGCTTTGTAAAGCAGACAGAGATCCCCACGAATCGATCTGTATTCCATACTATACAAATTAAGCCTTATAAGTCTATCTCTATATGATAAATTATTTAGACCATTTAAGTTATTAATAAATCTCATTTGGACCTTTTCCCTAGATACAATGTCCCCCATCAATGTTGGAGCACAAAAAGCGGAGCAATACTCAGTTTGTTCTTATAATACTAGTATATAGGGGAATCATTATTGTAGGTTCTCTGCTTTTAATGTTCCTATATATGCAATTACTAAGTCTAGAACATTTTTTAATAGTGAGATTTAAGTGATTAGTGAACACTAGCTTGTTGCTTATAAAAACACCCAAATCTTTCTCAACTGTAATATGTTTCAAGCAGTAGTTCTCAATAAAGTAACTGGCACATGCATTATTTTTACCAAAATGCATCACCTTGCATTTATTGATATTAAATTTCAATTTATGCAGTTCCACCCATCTAGATATATAATTCAAATTATCGTGAAGAGTATTTATAGACTCGGGGTTATTGACAACCCCCGCCAATTTTACATTATCAGCATATTTTACAATCCAATTACCACACTTGATGTCGATTCCGGCTATTAAGATGTTAAACAGTACAGGCCCCAAGACTGAACCCTGTGGGACTCCACTAGTAACAGTGGTCCATGGGGACAAGAAACCCTTTAAAACAACACATTGACGCCTATTGGATAACCAAGTCATTATCCATTTAATTATGTATTTGTTAAGGTCTAAATTTATGAGGCAATTATATAGTATATCATAAGACACAGAATCAAAAGCCTTTTCAAAATCCAGATAGATGACATCGACAGGTAAGCCGTAGTCCATGGCTTCACTCACAGGTTCGAAAAAATCAATCAAATTGGTCTGACACGATCTACCAGATTGAAAACCATGTTGAGTTGTATCAGTGAAATCGTTTTCCAAAATATGGGAATTAATTTTACCTAAAATTAGCCTTTCCATAATTTTACAAATAGTAGAGGTAAGACTAATAGGTCGATAATTATGTACCTCCTTCTTGGATCCAGTTTTATGTATAGGAATGATCATTGCATCACACCAATCCATAGCCACTTGTCCCTTATGCAGTGATTCATTATACAGATAAGTTAGTACACCAGCTAATTCCCTTGATAAATTTTTAATGAAAATGGCTGGTATACCGTCAGGCCCAATCGATGTAGAGGATTTTAAAGAATTTAAGATATAAAAGGTTTCAGGTTCAGTAAATTCAATTAAGGGTTCAGAATTAGATGGATTTATACAACCATATAGTCCCTTTTTTTTGAATATGCTAGAAAAATATCTATTGAATTCATTAGCCATATTAGACTCATCACTAATATCAACATTATCAATTCTCAATGGTCCAATTGAAACAGGAGTATTTTTAAGGGACCCAATATAGTTGAAAAACCTTTTCCTGTTATCATGATGAGAGTTAATTAGGCTACTTTCTACGTGCTGCTTGGCCTTTCTAATAGAATTTTTAACCTGGTTTGATTTCTTTTTCAATTTAGTCCAATTCAATACTGATTGGTGTTTCTTGTACTTATTGTAAGCTTTTTTTTTGGCTAGAACTAATCTTCTAATTTGATTTGTAAACCAAGGTGGGGATCTCTTCTGTCCAGTAAACTTTGTTCTAGTTGGTACCCATTCGGAGATACAATATGTTAATTCCTCTTTAATTCTTAGCCATATATTTTCCACTGATTGGCCAGTAAATTCATATTGCCAATTCCAATTCAATAAGTAGTCCTTAATTGCCTTATAGTCAGCTTTGTAAAAATTGTTAAAAGTAGTTTTCCCAAAGGATTTTCTTATATTAAGATTAAATGACCATTTAATAATAAAATGATCACTATTACCCAATGGAGCCATTGTACTAGCAGACTCATTTAAATTTTTAATGTTAGAAAAAATTAAATCAAGAATATGGTTATTCCTAGTTGGTGATCTAACATATTGGTCAAGTCCCAAATGTGATATAGTAGTAATAAATCTTTTTTTCTTGGGCGCTCAGACCAGTTCCTTTTGACCAATTTATACCAGGAAAATTAAAATCCCCCATAAGAACAATATCATTCTTGAAATTAATATTCTCAAGATAATCACACATCATAGCATTGCTGGCAGTATCCGTAGATGGTGGTCTATAACATAGACCTGTCGTTAAAGGGAATTGTTTAGTGTTTATATTTACCCATATAATATCTAAACTAGTAGGATATTCTATATTAGGTTCAGCTTCAGAACAAGAAATACTATTTCTGATATATATAGCAACTCCTCCACCCTTAGAATATAGTCTATTTTTATTAAATAATGAATATCCATTAATATTAAGTCCCCAGTGATCATCGCTGAACCATGTTTCTGTCACACCACATATATCTATATCTTCATTCTCTAAAATAACCTGAAGTTCACTAATCTTATTATTTAAACTCCTAGCATTTAAAAGAAGTAACTTAACTTTGTGACTATTGCCTTTTGAGGAATTGTCCAATTCAGAAACCAAAGGTTTCATAACTAACTTAGGCATAACAGGAGCTACAATGGAATTTTGCCTAAAAAAACATCTATATATGTATTGATTTGAAGGCCCAGAATCTCTTTACCCAATCTATTAAGATGAAGGCCATCCTTTGCATAATATGCCTTATTGTCAATAAACTGTTCCCAATGGGTGAGACATTTAATCTTTTGTTTAAGACACCAGGCTCTAAGCCATGAGTTGATGTGTTTAATTTTGTTTGTTAAATATGTGTTTGCCCTAGGAACTGGAAGAATTTCAGAAATCACTACATGGACCCCTATCTCAGTCAAAATATTAGCCAAACCAACAAATGCTTCTTTGATCATTTGAGATGGCTGATACCAAATATTATTTACTCCAATATGGATAATGACTAAATCCTTTTCTTTACTACCTGCAAGGATCCTAGGACTCATTTTAGCAATGTCCCCAATAGTGGCACCTCGAAAACAAGATAATGTTCGGGCAGCTTTATCCGGATTACAAATGATTCTATCTAAATTAGATAATAAAGAGTCACCTAAAACAAAAATGTCTGGTGTACAATTACCATCATGATTTGTATTGAATCCTTCAACAATGGTTTCAACGTCCACACAATTTTCATTGAAATTTATAAGGTCACCTAATACCAAGTTATTTTTCGGACTAGTTTGAGAAACAGTGTTAATTGGATTATCAGTGGAACCCGGATCAGAAGCTACTTCAGTTAGAATATCAGTGTTCGTAGCGTTCATTAGAGAGGAGAATTTATTATAAGTAGGTATCACAAAAGTATCCGCTTTTCTCCCCCTTTTCAAAGTTTTATTGTGCTGAACTATGAACCAGTCATTATCAGAATCCCCAACATCGTCTAATCTGGGTCTTTTTCTAGAGACTAGCTCAGTTTGAATAGTCTCATAAGTTTTATTAGCTCCAGATTTTCCAGAGTATAGTTGATTATCAATAGATAATGTGCCACTTACCATTTTGCTAGGGGTTTGTAAAACATCAATAACTATGTTGTTACCTGGGCTATCAGAGATTGTTTGAATATTATTGTTCTGCAGTCTTATAGCTGTTTCTTGTTGGCTGTTTTCCAAACTGCATAATCTTTTATCAAACATTATGATTTCATTTTCAAGTTCTTTAATTCTAATACATTTATTACACATAAACGCAGCAATTTTCTCGGGTCCCATATCAAAATCATACATATGGCAGAGAATACATCGGGTACCCACCTTGCCATCTGTAGTAATAACGTTGACATATTAAGATGACAATTATAGAAAACTTACACTATAATATTATGTATAAGATCCAACTATTAAGTTTACAAAATACTTTTAGCCAACTTTTAGCTGTGAAGACTTTATTGTTGACCCTTCTTAACGGGTCATTCGGACTATTTTATGTCCGATTTTTAGGTTAGTCCTTCTCTAGGTTAGTTACACTGCACCTGCTCAGAAAAAAGGTAATGAGGCGGTTGGAGGGTCGACACCAAGATATCCATTACCACACGTGCCGGGCTCGCGGTGCCGCTTCCTCGCAGCTCCATCTCAGGCGCCGGCCCTCCTGAAAAAAAGTTTACTCCCGCTGGGTCCTAGTGCCTCTGGCATACTCCCATTAGTGTGAATGAGTGGTGGAGACTCCGTCCAAGAAGATCAAGAATTATGGTAAGTACGTAATTTCCACATACTGAGCCCTGCACAAATAAATCACTTTATTATGGAAGTCATGATTTCCATGACAATTCATTTACCTGGAATTCCCTGTGAAATCTTCGGGAAGCTTGTAAATCTACTGTAAAATTGTGCCCAAACTGAATTTGGGAAGTTTTAGGTGGCTCTTTCAGTTCTGAGAGTTGTAAACCCTGTAAAATGCTTTTTTTTAATGCCCCCTGGTGTGTTGGTTAGAAGAGAAACTGTATTGTTTTTTTAACAAAAAGCCTCCTGTCTCCCAAAAAAAAAAAACACTTGTAGCGCCTTTCCTTACAGTATATGTTCTAATGTTGTTCATATGAGCTCGGTCAGCCTGTGTAATTTGCTGTTCTTATCATAACCAGCAAAGGAGCATTTCAGTTGAGTTCATGCATCTCAGGGGCCCTAATTATTAGACATGTTGCAAAGTTTTACTTTGCATGTGAAAATGTGGAGAAGTCACTGACTTTACCCTTCACGAAGCCCTTGCAAAGTTACCACACTTTGCCCAATTTGGGGCATAGTGCATTTCATGAAACTAAATGATATGCTTCTCCTGTAAAGTCAGTCTTACTTTTCAAAGGGTGACTAGCTTGGCCGATGCAAAAGGTTGATCACATGGTGACATTGCTACAGAAAATACAGGAAGTACAGGAATCTAACCATGTGACAGTGCACAATCCTAACCTGTTGGGGCATTTGCTCTACATCTGATTTTAGTAGCAGGAGCTGTGTGGCGGCCAAAAGCTGCGTGACCGCATATCCCTGCAGTCTTTTTAGTATCTGTTTTAGGTGTGGGGCTTGTAGTTCTCTAACCCACTCTCAAAAACTACAGCTCCTGGGAAGAGGCCAGTGTAGTTTCCGGTATGCAGGATACTAAAGAAGCCCACAGTGTGCGGGGTGAGCTTGCATGGGCGCATATCATGATGGGGATGGAGGCCTAATGCACCAACCAAAGTAACCATAGCCAGGGCAATTGTTATGTAGCAGGAACATAAGTAGTACGTGCCATATCCTTACTAGCCCTTAATAGTGCTGTAGAAAGGATTACAAGGCTGATGTAATTTTTATGGGCAGGGTTCCATTGTTGGTCTATCTAAATCTTGCAGGGTGGAGTATCAGAAGAGAAGTAGATTAAGGGAAAGGATATCATATTTATTAAGGTAGTGAGCCTTCTGGATGTCTTTGACTGGACCCATTGCATTGTTCTTCTTGTAAATGATATAGTTGCTTAATAGGGATCTATTATTAAACCATATACATACTGTACATTTCTCGGATTGGAGATTAGTTTTGTGAGCTAGCAGTATCAATAATATAAAAACAAAAAAAAATGGAGAACAGTATGCAAAGGGGGTCATTGAGGGTGACTTCAGATGTCACAATTGTATCATAATCGAGGTCATGAGGATGGAGATTGAGGATTTAAGGCAGCGACTAGAGGTGCATAATGAAATCATTACCCTGGAAAGTTTTATTGATGGATCGATTTCAAGTATACAGGAGGACAAGTGTGCAAAACAACAGGCCAGTAAGGATATAGAAGGAATAGGAGACAGAACGAAAAAAATAATAAATGAAGAACGGGGAATGATTTGGAGGCCTCAGATGACGTGGTGTACAGTACAGGGAAGAGTTAAAAGGAGGAGGGGAAGGTCTCTGAGGGAGGTGCCAATTGAATTAAGGAATGGATTCGCTGTACTAGGGAATATTGACCCCAATGAGCCAGATGGGAATGTAAACCATATGGACATAACACCAAACAGGGAAGCTATTAGCACACAGGGGAAACCGGAATCTGTGATTCGAAAGGACATTGTCTCTGACACAGATGGGACACAAATACAGAGCACCTTGGCTGCCCCCCTTAGGAACAAGGAATTAATGGATGGATCAAGGGACAGTAATATAGCACAAACAACACAAGTACCACCACCCATAGTTACTGAACCTATGGACACAGAAATGGAAAATAATACACAAGACATATTGGTACTTGGGGACTCTATTCTTAAGTACACAGACTTGGTTACATGCAAAGGGAGGAAGGAACATTGTATGGTGGCATTTCTTTCAGGGGCAAAAGTAAGTGATCTCCAGGGTAATATAAGAGGTATACCTAGAGGGATCTGTATCACCGGTTACAGTGCTACATATTGGGATGAATGATGTTGGGCGTAGGAGACTGGTAGACATTCAAAGGGTCTTCGAGGTGCTAGAAAGGAAGCTGGTAAACAAGGGTTGTAAACTTATAATATCAAAAATATTACCGGTTCACAGAGCAGGTATTTCAAGAGTAAGGGACATTCAAGGCTTAAACGGATGGCTAAAAAGGTGGTGCCACAGGGAGGATTTTACCTTTCTGCATAACTGGAATATATTTAACAACAGTGATTTGTTCTGTAAGGATGGACTGTACTTGAACAGGAGAGGCTCTAGAATATTAGGTGTAAGGATTAGGACGGCAATAGAAGGAGCTTTAAACTAATGGACCGGGGGGAGGGGGGGGATGTAAACCCTGATTTTTAGGGAGACTGAGGAAATAATAAACAAGAAAGATGTAGGATGGAGGGCCACTGTAACTAGTGCAACGAGTTTACGAAATAAAAAAGATGAGTTGGAATATTTTCTAACTAAAGAGAACATTCAGATTTGTGGGGTAAGAGAGACCTGGTGGACAGGTGAGGATACCAAGAATAAGGATATATTTGGGTATAAGCACTTCAGCAAGGAATGTTCTGATAGATGTGGCGGGGAGTGGTGCTCTACATAGCTGAGAGCATCGTGGTTGAGGAGATTTAGTGGATGTCTGGGGAGCAACTACAGCATATTTGGGTAAAAATAGTACCTAGAAATTGAAAAAGATTATTTTGGGAGTGATATACCAATCACTATCACAAGAGGATTGCTTAAATAACCAGATGTTAAGTTCCTAGAAAATATTGATCCTGAGGATAACATCATTATCATAGGAGACTTTAATATGCCAAATATTGATTGGGAGACATGGGAGGGCAGCTCAAAACTTGAGAGGGATTTCCTCCAGGGTATTTATAAATTAGGGTTGGAACAGTATGTGACGTCACCAACAAGAGAATCAAGAATTCTTGATCTCATGTTAAGTGGTGTGGGGGATGTCATTTCTAACACTGCAGTAGTACTGCCACTTGGAACAAGTGATCATATGAAGGTCTGTTTTTGTATAGCAACTGAAGTTCAGGAAGTACAGGGACTCACGAAGGAGAAATGTTGTGCTAAGGCAAACTTCCAGGCTATGTGCAGTGAGATGAGAGTGTGGGATTGGAACACTGAATTTAAAAACTTGACGCATGAGGAAATGTGGCAAGGATTGGTTACAAAGATGGAAGCACTGGAAGCCAAGTATATCCCTGTGAGGAATAAACATAGAAAAGCTAGAAAAAGGAAACCATGGATTACTAGCACTATCATTGGAATGTTAAAAAAAAAAAAGAAATTTGGCATATATACAGTATATAAGTCTGGTAATGAGACGGAGTGGTCAAAATATAAGGCACTAGCCCGAGAAGCTAAAATCAATAATGGGAAGGCAAAGGCGGCTATGAGTTAAAACTTGCCAAACAAACAAAAGACGATTATAAAGCCTTCTATAGACATGTTAGTAACGTGAAAGGTAACAAAGGGCAGGTGGGACCATTAGTGGATAGGCAGGGGAATTTGGTTACAAATGATAACAGAAATAGCAAACCTGCTCAGTGAATATCTCATCTCCATTTTTGGTGACCAAGCAGATTGTGAAATTACTAATTCAAGTCAAGGGGGATTATTTTCTATAAAATTGGATATAGATGACATAAAAGTCAGGCTCCAGAGGATAAAAGCAAACAAATCACAGGTCCTGATGGGTTAAATCCTAGGGTAATTAAGGAACTGGCAAACAAACTGGCAGGAACTGTCACCATGATTTTTCAAGAATCCCTAGACAGAGGGGCAGTGGTATCCTCCTGGAGAGATGCTGTTATAATACCTATTTTTTAAAAGGGATCCAGAATGGACTGCAACAATTACAGACCAGTCAGTTTGATGTCTGTGTTGGGGAAATTATTAGAGGGAGCTATTAAGGATCATATTGAGAACTTTTTTGCCAATCAGAGTTTGGTGGAGTAAACTCAACATGGGTTTACAGAAGGGAGATCTACTCAAACCAGCATACTGGGTTTTTATAATAAAGTCAGCATTGCATTTGATGAGGTTTTTCTAGATGTAAGGCCTTTGATAAGGTCCCTCATTATCAACTTTTGCAGGTCCTGTACAGCATAGGTTTAAACAGCACACTGGTTACATGGATTACATCTTGGCTTTCTGGAAGAAAGCAGTACGTAGGTATAAGAGGATATATATGTCCAGCTGGACTGCTGTTACAAGTGGGGTGCCACAGGGATCGGTCCTGGGACCCTGTTTGTTTAAAATATATGTCTTATCCATCCCTATAACTGATGGAACATGGCTAGCTAAGTTTGCCGATGATATTAAATTGGGGAGGGCAGTCGAGAATACAGAGGATGCAGTCCAAATGCAAGAAGCATTAACCATGATTGAACAGAGGAATATAAACAACAAACTAGAACTGAGTATAGAGAAATGTGCAGTTATGCACTTAGGGAGAAATAACATGTGCCACAAATATTCATTAGCAGACAAGAATCTCAGGGAAACTAAGAAGGAGAAGGACCTAGGTATACTGATATCTGATAAATTTGAAAACAAAAATCATTGCAATATTGTAGCCAAAAGGGCTAATTCCATCTTGGGAAACATAAGGAGAAATATCATGAACAGGGATAGCAGTGTGGTGCTGTCTATGTATACATCTCTGGTGAGTCCGAGTCTGGAGTACTGTGCACAAGTTTGGTCCCATTGCAACAAGACTGAGATTAAGACTCTAGGGAGGGTACAGCTTAGAGCAATCAAAATGATAAATACAGTGAACCATCTGAGTTATGAGGAAAGACTAAATGAACTGGGATTGTACTCTCTGGAGTACCAAAGATTAAGGGGAGAAATATGCCTGGTTTATAAGGCTTTCACTAACAGTGAGTTATGGGATTGTTTGGATTTAAGGATGAGCGATATCAGGCATAATACAAGAGCACACATCTCACAGTTGCAAGGAGAAACTAGTCATTCCAAGAAGAGGGCATCATGGTTTAGTCAGAGGGTGGTTAGCCTCTGGAACTCATTACCAAGTGAGGTGGAGGGTACTGAGAGTATAGAGATTTTTAAAGGTGATAGGAAACAGTTTTTACACCTCTGGAAGCCCTCTAGTTGATCTTTCTTGACATAAAGTCTCCACCGCTCATTCACACTAATGGGAGTACGCCGGAGGTGCTAGGACACAGTGGGAGCAAACTTTTTCAGGAGGACCGGTGCCGAGATGGAGCCACGAGGAAGCAGCACCGTGAGCCAGACGCGTGCGGTATAGACTATCTCGGTGTCGACCCTCCAACCGCCTCAGTTCCTTTTTTCCCACCGTCAAGTGCACTTCAGTGACGATGCCGCTCGCCTGCTGGGAGTCAAACTTCAAACTATCAGCTTAAGTTTTCAGTTTATTATTTTGTATCTTGTATCGAATAGTACTGGTTACAATTTAATATATTACTTACTGGTTCAAGAAGAAGTTTTCAGCCCTCCACTGACTGAGTCGACCATGAGCAGGGCAGGTGATGGTAGGGAGACACTGTAGATGAAAACTGTTCAGTCAGCTGGGCTGGGTCTGGTATGCTGCCCTCTCCAGATGGGGGTCTGACAACGGACGGTCCAGTGCTGGGGGGGGGGAATAGGCGGTCCCCCCAAAAGCGTAAAAAGAAATGGTCCTGTTCGCGGCACCATTTGGCATCGAGTCCTTCTTCAGCCCACTAGTCAAAGAAGAAACTGCATCACTTGAGGTCACCCTCTGGTACGTCTGCACAGACGGTCGATTATTAAGGTCAGGAGCTGGTCTCCGCCTCTTGCGGAATTGCCAGTTTCTGTCTCTGGTAGCCGGCTTCTTCGACACCAGAGCCCCTCTCCACCTATTAGAGGGGCTTCTGAAGAGCAGTTTCACCATTGGGCCGCTCTTATGGAGCAGTGGGCCCGGAGATTGTCTCGATTGGCCAAGTTGGCCAGTCCGTCGCCGGAGCCTTCGGGTCTGTCTGTTTCAGATCGGAAGACATGGTGGTTAGGACTTCCTAGTCACGCGGCGCCTTCTTTGGTGCCATCGATTCCACGCTCTGGTGTCTGTCCCCCTCACATGGCTGTGATGCAGGGGTCCACACCAATGCCTTTATCTCCTGCCAATTTTCTTCCTTTACCTTCCAATCGCAGTTTTCAGACTTCGAATATGGTGCTGGCTTCCTCTGCGCCGAGATCCTTTTTGGCACCACGGGTGATGTCGGCACCATTGTCAGCACCATCCGACCTGTCGGCGCCATTCTCGGTGCTGCGGGGGGGTTTAGCGCCATATGTGGTGTTATGCTATTCGTCAGTGCCGTCCTCGGCACCAGGGCTGGTGTCAGCATCTAGTGTGGTGCCGCGATCCCTGTCAGCACCTTGTGCAGCGCTGTTGTCTGTGTCGGCACCGTCGTTGTTCTTGGCGCCATTTACCTCTGTGGCGCTGGGGATATGTACGGCGCCGCATGGTTCCCAGAGTTTTTTGACTCCGATTCTTTCTCCTCCTCTTCTTCCTCCTGGTTTTCACTCCTTTCCTGTCCATGCAGTCCCTCCTGGACTGTCAGGAGATGATTTTGAGCCCAATCCAGATCTTCGGCTGGGTGATGATGTTGATGCCGATTCTGCCCTGGGGGCAGGGATCAGTCCTCCTGCAGAGCCTATTTTTGAGGACCTTTCCTTTAAGTCTCTGCTTAAGAATTTAAATTCTACTCTTTCTCTCCAGTCCACGGAAGTAGATCCTGGGAAGCTTCTGCGTCTACAATATCTACATGTTCCGGAAATCCCTATGGATTTAACCCCTCCGTTACAGCCCTCCTTTGAGACTCTTTCCCAGATGGTGTGGAAGAGTCCGATGCTTATTCCTTCTGTGGCCAAGTCCATAGACAAGAAATATGCCCCTCCCAAGGATCACCCCATTTTGGCCTCTCAAGCTTTTGCTGATGCCATTGTGGTCCTGGCAGAGATTGATAAGGCTGTCCTCCCTCAGGAATCTACAGCCTGTCCTGTAAACAAAGAATCTCGCAAGGTAGACATCTTGGTAAGAGAGTCTTTGCTGCCTCAACCCTGTGCATGCATATTGCCAGCTACCAGGGCTATTTTTCACAATATGAGTATGTTCTTTGGCATTCACTCAAAGCAGTGGTAGAAGCTCTGCCCGAATCGGAGGTTAACTCAGAGCTACTTCAGACTATAACTAGGGGTGTTAAGTCCAATAACCAGCAAGTAAAAGCTGCAATGAACGCTTTTGATACCGCTTCCTGGGCAGCTGGCATTTGCACCCGTTGCCACTCTTGGCTGCGTACCTCGGGTTTCACGAATGACACCCCAACAGCAAGTCATGGCCTTACCTTTCAACAACATGTATCTGTTTGGGCCTCAGGTGGAACAAGCACTAGAGGCCACACGGAAGACTAGGTCTGCCATTAAGACAGCCAGACCTCCGCCGGATCCCTCTCGAGGGGATGGGAACAAGCGTCAGTTTCACAACCGTCAGTCCTTTCGGGGTAAAGGCAGAGGAGGTTTTAACAGAAACCAGAACCCTCAGCCACAAAAGAAAATGCAGCAAAAGGCACAAGGTATAAAAGCACCCAGTGCTACATTTTGAGTTTCCGGCTAAGGTCCCACCTGAGCTGCCCGAGGGGGACTCTTCCTCGACAGTGGGAGGATGTCTGACTCATTGGGAGGATGCCTGACTCAGTTTTACGACCAGTGGAAATCTATAACATCAGCCAAATGGGTCCTCAGGATAATCTGCTAGGGGTACTCTCTAAATCTGTCAGAGACCCCTCCAGATCATCCTCCCAAACGACAGCCCAGGCTGTCTGTGGCACAGTCAGACCTTCTTGCTTCCGAGGTACAAGGCCTTCTGAATAACAGGGCAGTAGAAGTAGTTCCACTGAATCAACGAAACACAGGTTTCTACTCCCATTACTTTCTGGTTCCAAAGAAAACCAGCGGCATGCATCCCATTCTGAAACTTAGAAAGTTAAACAAATTCCTACACAAGGAAAAGTTCAAGATGATGAACTCGGTACCCTGCTGCCACTGACTGAAAAATACAATTGGCTAGCCTCCCTGGACATGCAGGATGCCTACCAGCACATTCTCATACACCCAAATCACCACAAATACCTAAGGTTCCTGGTGTTGGGTCAACACTTATCAATTCAGAGTCCTGCCCTTTGGGCTGTCCTCGGTGCCTCGAGTTTTTACAGTGTTGTGCAGTTCTTGCAGCGCATCTAAGGAAAATCAGAATCCAAGTATTCCCGCATCTGGACGACTGGCTTCTAGCAAGTCTAACAAGTCCCTCCAGGCAAGAGACTCTGAAGGCCACAGCCATGGCCTCAGACTTTCTCACGTCCATGGGAGTCCTGCTGAATCTCAAGAAGTCACAGTTGCAGCCCTCCCAGAAGCTCCTCTTCATAGGAGCTGCTCTGGGCACTTCCTGTGCAAAAGCTTTTCTTCCAGAGGACAGAAGGAGCGATATCTTACAGATGGCCCGATTTATCAGAGAACATGGCTCAGTTCGAGCTCTCTCGATGCAGTGGATGCTGGGTCTCATGGCATCCTTGGTGTTCACTGTACCCTTGGCTCGTCTTCACATGAGAACCTCTCAGTGGATGCTCAGTACTCAGTGGTTCCCCAACCACTCATCCTCACTCCTTTCTCATCAAGGTGACAGAACCTCTGAAGAGGTCACTTACCTGGTGGTCTCAGGAGGACAACCTTCTAGAAGGATATCCCTTTGCCCCTCTAGATCATCAGATCTCCATTACCACGGATGTGTCCCTGATGGGTTGGGGAGCTCACTGCCGGGACCTCCACACCCAGGGTATGTGGACTCAGGACGGGTCCCAACTTCACATAAACATCCTGGAAATGAGCTGTCCTCTATGCAGTCCGAGCTTTGAAGGACATACTCTGTCACAAGAACATTCTCCTTCAAACGGACAATAAGGCAGTGATGTACTACATCAACAAACAGGGCGGTGCACACTCTTACCCATTATGCAAGGAAGCAGTGAGAGTGTGGGAATGGTGCCTGCAGCACAAGGCTCTGATTCAGGCGGTTTATCTGCCAGGTGTACAAAACGAGCTGGCAGACCGTCTCAGCAGACCAGAGGCAGATCTTCATGAGTGGTCTCTTGACTCAACCGTCATTCAGTCACTCTTCAAATAGTGGGGTACTCCAGACCCTGGACCTTTTTGCGTCCCCACTCAATGCAAAACTGCCTCTCTTCTGCTCCAGAAATCCAGGACCTGGCGTTTTTTGTCAGGATGCATTCAGGCTGCAGTGGACAAAACGCTTTCTATACGCATTTCCTCCTCTTCCCCTAATTCAGAGGATACTGCTCAAACTGGAGTCCCGGGGGGGCAGAATGAGTCTCATTGCTCCCTACTGGCCTCGGCAGATATGGTTCCTGCTACTCAACAGGCTATCTGAAACCTTCCCAAAACTGCTTCCCCTTCAAACGAACCTTCTGACCCAGGGTCCTGTGGTCCATCCCAACCTGAGGTTGTTTAACCTTCACGCTTGGCTCCTGAGGAGATGGAGGTGAATAGGCTTAATGTTTCTTGTAGAGTTTCAGGTATTCTTTTGGCCGCGTGCAAGCCAGCTACCAGAAAAACCTACACAGCTAAATGGAAACGTTCCTCTCTCTGGTGTGCAAAATCCTCTTGGAATCCTTTTTCCTGCCCACTGAATAAAGTCTTTGAGTATCTCTTAGACCTCTCAAACACAGGTCTGCAATACTCCACTATCAAAGTTCATCTTTGTGCCATTTCAGCATATCATGAGCTTTCCATGTTGCTGGCTCAGCTGCCCATAGTTAAGAGGTTTCTTAAAGGGATTCTGCATACTAGACCTCCTATTAGACGTCCAGTTGCAGCCTGGGACATTAACCTTGTGCTAGATATGCTCACTCGTAAACCTTTCGAGCCTGTAGCTAATTACGAGTTGAAATTCCTCACTTGGAAAACGGACTTCCTGGTGGCCATTACTTCTGCTCGTAGGGTTTCTGAAATACACACCCTGGTCACAGACCCCCCCCCCGTATACTGTATTTCACAAGGGCAAAGTAGTTCTTAGGGCTCATCCTAGGTTCCTGCCTAAGGTTGTCTCAGAATTCCATCTGAATCAATCTTTAGTCCTTGCCTACCTACTTTGCAAACTTCCAGAATGAAGGGGAGCATACCCTTCATTCACTGGACGTAAAAAGAGCATTGCGGTTCTATCTTGATAGAAGAAAGGAAATTTGCAAAGCTCAACAACTGTTTGTTTCCTTCAGCACGACCTGGCTGGGTCAACCTGGTGCATTTCAGTGTGGCTGGTGGCATGCCTTCGCCACTGCTACTCTATGGCACAAGTCAAGCTGGAAGGCAGAGTGTACGATCACTCTACCAGAGCAATCGCGGCATCTCTGGCTGAAATCCATAACGTCCCCATGGCAGATATTTGCAATGCAGCTACCTGGAGCTCC
This sequence comes from Neoceratodus forsteri, assembly GCA_016271365.2. Lineage (NCBI taxonomy): Eukaryota > Metazoa > Chordata > Ceratodontiformes > Ceratodontidae > Neoceratodus > Neoceratodus forsteri. The sequence continues at coordinate 197,785,398 of CM028132.1, read as the reverse complement.
GTGCATACATTTGTTAAGCACTATGCCTTGGATGTCCATGCCAGATGACATCAGTCATTCGGCAGGACAATTCTTAACGGACTTCTATCCTAAACAAGTGAGCTCCTTTCTCTCCTGCCGCCTGTCTCAGGGGATTATTTAGCTTGGTACTCTCCCATTAGTGTGAATAAGTGGTGGAGACGTTATGTTCAGGAAGATATGGAAGTGCGTACTACCGTAATTCTTGATCTTCTTGGTGAGTCTCCACCACCCATTCACACCCACCCTCCATCCCCAAGCGCACGTCTCTGCTTCTGGTCTTCACTCCCTCAATGGCTGAGCTGTGAAGACTTTGTTGTTGACCCTTCTTACATGGGTCATTCGGACTATCTATCTTATGTCCAATTTTTAGGTTAGTCCTCTCGAGGTTAGTTACGCTACACCTCCTCGGAAAAAAGGTACTGAGGCGGTTGAAGGGTCAACACCGAGATAGTCTATACCGCACGTGCCTAGCTCACGGTGCAGTTTCCTCACGGCTCCATCTCGGCACCAGCCCTCCTGAAAAAGTTTGATCTTCCCTTGTCAATCTTCACCATTCATTACTGCTTGGGTAGTGCCGGAGGCGCGTACCCGCTATGGGAGATTATTTTTTTGGAGTCGGCTCCAGCGGCGCTCCCCTAGAGTGGCCTGCGTCATGCGCGGCGGCTGTTAAGATGCCAGACTCCTCCTCCATCTCAGTTCTGTTTCTCCCACCGTCAAGGCTGCACCTGCTGCATGGAGAGTATAGTTACTGCGTCACAAGGCCTATCTGTTGTTCGTCGATGCCATCTTCATCGACCGCATTTCTGCTTCATCCTATTTTTTCTTGACTTCGTCAACTGGTAAGACCGTTCTGTTTTTTCTATTATGTTCGACAACGCCGAGAACTGTTCTGTTTTTTTTCCTTAATTGTTTCGCATCATGTCAGGTTCGGGGGCAAAACACAAGTCTAAGGCGGTCCGTGCCCCTATGCGTTGGTGCTCCTGTGGCCGGCATTTTTCCGTCACGGACCGGCATGATGTTTGCCTTCGCTGCCTGGGACCCAACCATGATATGGATGCGTGCGACGCCAGTTTTTCGAGGGACCGTCGCATCCTGTAAGTCCGTGCGTTCAAGATCGGCAAGGCTCCGCCAACTTTCGGGGGACGGCGTCATTCCAGGGATTCCCAGGTAAGATCTCTAGACCCTTCCTCCGGGTCCCCTCCCAGGCCTATACGGTCTGGAGAGGAGGAGTCCTCCTCATCTTCTCTTGCCGAGGAGGAGGCCTCTTTCACGGTGTTGGAGGAGCGCCGCGATGGAGACACCGCCTCGGCAGTCACCTCTTCGGAGGTGCAGGCTCCCCCATTGTCGAGGCCCAGGTCTGCTGGGCCTGGCATTGGTGGACCCTCGACGCTGCCTTCCGGCGCTGCTTCAGATCCTGGTGCCGTTTGTGGTGCCAGTGATTGGGGCAGCGCCGTTCACGGTGCCATGTTGTCTCTCGGCGCTGCCCGCGCACCGTGGGCCCGGTTGGCTCTCCTAGTGGTGCTGAGTTGGGTCCCTGTGCCGTGGGTGGTGCCGCGGGTCTGACCAGCGCCATTGGGGAATCAGGGCCGGGTTTGAGCGTTGCGGGTGGTCCGAGATCATCTGGCGCCACCGCTGGCACTGGCACCGTTCGCGGTGCCATTTCTCTGGAGACCCCTGGGGTGGCCAGTATTGAGGTCCAGCTGGTCTCTTCCTCCTCGGAGGAGGATGATTCGGATGTGGACCCGTCCTGGCACCCTGACTCTTTGGAGTCAGGGTCTCCAATGAGCTGAGGTGCTAGGCGGCCCAGTGCGCTTATTCCTCTGTCTCCTCTGCTGTCCTCTCCTGAGGCCTCTCAGGCTGGGGGTGGTCTGGGGTCCCTGGAGGGGGATGGCATGGAGATGGGGGGGAAGGGCTCATCCTCCTGAGGGGATTGCGGTAGCTGCTGATCCCGGTGCTACTGCACCTGCTCTGGGTGGGGTGTCGCTGGGGTCGAGGAGGAGGAGGGCGTTCTCTCAGAGTCTGGGGGGTTGAGAGACCTTGTTGAGGTGCCTCGGTCTTCACCTTCCACCCCTCGGGGTGCTGGTAGGAGCCGTAGCGCCGGACCCCGTCTTTCCCTCTCGAGCTCCAGGGACCCCTCTGGTGGCGTTGCTGTTGGCTGCCCTTCTGGACCCATGCAGCCCCAGGGTCATCACAGGGGAGGATCTCCTACTAGGCTCTTCCAGGCTTCGCATCCCCAGGGTTCCATTCTGCGACCTGGTTTGTTGTCCAGGATCCCACCAGCTCGGGCTCTGTTTTCCGGAATTCAGAGCCTCAGCAGAGGACAATTGCCTCGTCGTGGGTGTCACTCTCCAATTCCTCTGCAGCCACCCCCCTCTCTCCCAGATCATACGGGCCAGTAATCCTGGGACACGTTCAGAGGCTCTGCGACGGCCTTCCCCCTCATACATTAGATAAATGCATGAGCGGGTGTTTCACCTATCCCCACCGCCGTAGGAGTCCTCTGGACATTCAAGCTCTCCACCATCCTCGTCTCCCTCCTCGGAGGGAGAGGAACCCACTGCTCATCTCTCCTCCGATGCTGATTTCACTGAATATCAGCGATTCCTTTTGAGGATGGTGAGGGATCTTCGTATCTCCTTTGTTAGGTGAGACAATACTGAATGGGAGACATGTGAATTCCTCAGTGAATTCATTGCCCAGCATTTGGTGGTACTGTCCTGGCCTATTCCCTTCCAGGAGGCGTCTATCCGTTCCTGGTAGTCGCCAGCCACCCCTGTTCCAGCCCCGGCAGACTGCAGAAGAAGGTATTGTGCCCCATTGGAGTCTCTAGGTTCTCTTTCCAACCCACCTTCGGGATTGGCATTCCTAGAAACTCCCTCCGGGCACCGCCGCCTGGTGCACGACCGCCCGCCGGACTCTGATTCCCTACAGTTTGACTGGTGGGGGCGAAGAGTGCTCTCTTCCTCTCGTGCGATGTTATGCATTGCATCACATCAGGCTCACCATGCTGCCTACAGTAGGCATTTATGGTCAGTGCTCTCCCAAGTCCTAGCATCAGTGCCTGATACGGAGCAATCCAGACAAGCTATTGCCCTCTCTGCTATAGGCCTGGAGCTGGCAAGACACCAAGCAAGGGCATCTTACGACGCCAATGAGGTGGCTTCCAGGCTTGCAGGGACAGCGATCTGTATTAGATGGACGGCATGGCTTCATCTATCAAGGTTATCACCCCTGGCCTGGCGTAGGGTGATTCGCTCTGCTTTCCAGGGGACCCGTCTTTTTTCCTCCAGGGCTAGGAGGCTTCTGCAGGGGCTTCCTCCATCTCCCCGTCCCCGGGGGGACACCCCCTAGCACTCCTCCGCCATAGGCTTTGGGGGGGAGCTTGGTACTCACCCAAGCAGTAATGAATGGTGAAGATTGACAAGGGAAGATATGAAAATTATGTACCTACCGTAATTCTTGATCTTCTCTTGTATCTTCACCATTCATTACTGATACCCGCCCATCTTCCCCTCAGTGGCCTCCTACTGCAGCATCTCCCCCTCTCTGCTCATTCCTGTCCCTTCCTCGTTGGCCTTTATGCCAAAAAAAAACAACCCTATCTTGATTTTCCATTTTTCTCTGGACGGATCCTTTTTCCTCAAGGTAAAGGGGAACGAGTAGGATTTATTCTATCCTGAGGGAACTCTTTCTGATTGCCCCTATGGGTGACCTCTTGGCTTCTTAGCCATGTTGTTCAGTTCACAGCTAAAGAGACCGTCCCTCTATTGCTCAGCCCCAATTTTCAGGTTCCCTCTGGCAGGTATTAATTAATATTGTCAGCTTCTTCTGCTTGGTGCTTCTGGCACTTCATTAACCTTGAGCTGTTGTTCTTGCCTTGCCTTCAGGGAGTCCGATTGAGTTCCCACTCTATCCTTTCATACAAGGCTGCCTTCTGTAGGGCTTAACCCCTCCCCACACAATTCTGTGTTAGCACTTAACAAGGTGCTAAGGTGCTAAGGGGCTTATTCCCCCTCCTAGTTGGGCGCTCTCTTTCCGGAACAGATTTTCTTCCTGGGCAGTCTCTGAGCTCTCCGCTAGAGTGTAGGGGGTTGGGATGATGGGAGGTTAGAGAATCTGCCCTTTGTGTCCAATCTGTACAAGCGGTTCAGTTGAACCTTCTCTCAGTCCTATCAGGAGGGATTCTTGCTCCCTCGTTTTTGGTTCCGAGCTTATAAGCCTCTAAACCAATATATCTATGGGCAGTGTTCTCCCCTCTCAACATTCCTTGTTTTCTTCCCTTTCTTCTTCTTCCTTTTCTCTTTCTCTTTATCTGTTCCTCCCTTGGAGCCGCCCCAGAAGGGAGGCCCTGCGGTCCCTTAGGGTAGGCATTCTCTCTCTTCTTTCTGTCCTCTACCGGCTTATTCCTTTTTCAGCTTATATCCTTTCCTTTTTCGGTCCCTTGGCTCTCTTGCCTCGCTCCCTTTTTTCCTTACCCTTTGTTTTTGCCTCTCCGGCTACCAGAACTAGGGCTGCCACCTTTGGATGAGGCAAAAACCAGATCCTAAGCTCTGCCTCTAGCCCCACCTGTTTTCATGACTCATCATGCACTGTTCCTCCAATAAAAGGCAACACTTAAAGCAGCAGTGAAATAAAAATGTTAAGATACTGTACTGTGCCTGTTAAAGTTACTTTCCAGGGTTCTTCCTATTCATGTATTTATTTATTTATTGACATTGGTTAACCAGATAAACATACAGAGATAAAAGAAATCTCATTTACAGATATTATCTGGGGGGAGACGAGGGAAATACTATAAATAGCACATAACAGTATACATACATTATATCTTTTTCTGCCTCCATTTCCTGTTCTTGTCCACAGTACTATTTCAAAGCCAAAGAAGTGATCATACTTTTTTCTTGTGGGAAAAAATAATTTAAAACATTTAAAAATGCCTAAATTCTGTTAGAGATGAAAATGTTTACCAGCAAATGAAAGTGGAGGACAACTGACTCTTTTACTGTTACAAAAGGTGGTGGCAGCTGAGCTGCTATGCCACTTTAAGATGCAGTGGAAAGATTAGCTTAAGTAAGTGCTAATGGTGTTAATGGCCATAACTTTACACCTCCCATGGTGATTGCATTCACAAACAAAAGGCTACACTGACAACAGAACTTGTTTGTAACCTGGACATGTAGCTGAAACAATGAGTGATATGACAAAATCTGTTTCAAAAGAATGAGAGCACTCAAAATGGCTCAAAAACCAGACCAACACAGGGCAAAACCGGATTACCTGATAGGGACCCTGAAAACCTGATCACCAGGTAAAAAACCTGACAGGTGGCAACCCTAACCAGAACTGAGGTGGAGGAGGAGGTCCCGGCACCTAACAACGCCGCCTCACTATGACGCAGCGTGTCGCTTCTCGGGGCAGCGCCGTTGGAGCCGACTCAAAAAAAAATAAAAAATCTCCCATAGCAGGTGCACGCCTCCAGCACTACCCAAGCAGTAATGAATGGTGAAGATACAAGAGAAGATCAAAAATTACAGTAGGTATGTAATTTTCATTTCCTGCTGGGACCTAGCCCCTCCAGCGTACTTCCATTAGTGTGAATGAGTGTTGGAGACTTCATCCAAGAAGATCAAGAATTACGGTAGGTTCGTAATTTCCATTTCTTGTATTGGCTACCCAGTATTCTGATATGTTTTTGGCCTTTTTTGTTAAATTATTAATCTAATTTTGTTGCCTTCTTAAGGACCCTTAATCGCTCCCTCTCTCCTCAGCAGTTGCTGCTGTCTCTTTTCATACTACCTGAACATTCTATGACATCACAAACTCTTCTCCAGGCCATGCAGATGAATAGCATGGAATGGGAGTGTCTGATGTCATAGAATGTTTAAGAAATATGAAAATCAAGAGCTATAGCTGGTGAGGAGAGTGGAACTCAATGTAGATCTGAGCGCACCCCAGAGCTAGATTATTTATTAATCAAAAAATCATCAAAGCATATCAGAATACATAACTGGCATGGAAAGGAAGATGGAAGGGCAGTTTTATTTATTTATTTTTATTTATTTATTTGATTCTCAGATTACCTTTGAGCTGGGAGCTCATTTATAAAGGGTCCACATCATGTGATTGGACAACTACATTACAGAGTTAGAATTCAAGTAGAACAATGGGCTGGGTAATATTACAGGCTCAGTAGAACAGAACATTCGTCAGACATAAAGTACAGGCAATAATCTTATACAGTTAGTTTATACAACACAGATTGTTCAGGCTAACAGGTTGGTAGAGGTAACATTTTTAGACATTGATCATTGAGTATAAAAGTGCACACAGCGGTAGAGGGCGGAGGGGTGTAGCAGCCGAGGGCCTTGTCAAAGTTTGGTTTGGTGTTTAGTTCGTAGAGGGTGGGGTGAGGGCTGGTGAGAGGGTAAGGTGTATTGTAATGGAGGGGTAGATAGGAGGTGAAATTGTAGGGGAAGGAGAGGATGTACGCTTCGTAAGTGATGGTGAGGGATTATATAGTATTAGAGGTTACAGTTGCAGCTACTGGTTGATCTTAAGTGGATCTTAGTATCCAGTTAACTATGTAAAAATCATTTCCTGTGTCCTTTAAGAGAAGGCTAGATGACTACTGCAATAGGAAGAAGATCAAGGGTTACTCTTTTTAACGTGCAAGCTGACATGGGCAACGCCTACTTGGCTCAAGTTAACCTATGAAACCTATGAGAAAGGAGTATGATGTATGTCTGTTGTGCTATGAAGAAAAACAGCCAGTTAGAAAAACTTGATTTATTGCAGCTATTTATTGATATTTTATGTTTAGAGTGCTTCCAGATGTAACTGGAACTGAAATGGGATTAAACAAAAGCAAAAAGTAAAAGAACCTGCCATTGCTGTCTTTACTCCTCGCTCCCCTTCCCTTGGTGCCAGGTGCATTGCCAACTGTGCCTCCTTCATATCCAAATTCTAGCTTGCCCCCCCCCCCCCTTACCTTTCCTCTCTTCACTTCTCCCCACCCCTTACTCCTACCCAGCTCAGTAGCACTGCTTCCCATTCCCTTTCTCCTAGGAAATCTTCTGCTGGCCAAGTTGCCTTCTCATATCGTTCTTTTTCTAAACTCTGGTCCTCTCTTCTTTAATCCATCTGCTACAGGAGCTCAGACAGCAGACTTGATATAGTTTCACAAAATGATGCCTGTCTGAAATGTTTCTTTTTGCTGGCAGAGAAGCAGGTGTAGCCGCCCATATGGTCAGTCACCAGTGTTATGGTCAGTCACCAGTGTTTAAAAAATTATTTTCATTTATTTATTTAAAAAAGGGTGACTGGAGAGGCACACTGAGCCATGGCTCGATTCCAGGTGTTGGGGTAGAGAACATAAGTACAAGCAAAATACAGTGAACATTGCAACCACATATTAAAATGACAGTAAAAATGTGAATGATTGCAGCAACTACAGTTAAATGCAGGCATACATAACGCAGATATGAGCTATGCACCAAGTGAGTGAGATGGGGCAGAAATGGAGTAATGACAACAGTTGTGCAGTAAATATTACAGATTCATTCAGTTGAAATGGGAACCCTGAAGCAGCACTCAGAAGAGGAAAACAGCAGCTGGACCAGGGGCATGAAGGGCTGAGTCACTGGGCACTTTGCCTGCTGCCACAGCAGCGACCTGGGTTTGGGAGCACACCTGTGTTGCAGGAGGTTGGATGGGGGAGAAGGATTGAGCATTCCACAGACAGCTTTCTTCTCCCAGGGTTGGTTGGAATGATGTCTTTGCCTTTGACTGCTACCAGGTGGAGGTCTGGTGGTAGTGCAGGTCTGAGCAGCGTAGGAAGGAGGGCCGTGGTTCCGTGGTGCATGTGTGCCTCCATACTCACAGTACCTGCCGCCATGGTTGGGGACAGAAGGGGAGAAAATGGAAAAAGGGGATGTGCAGGCTTAAAGAAGCCCTGCCCGCTTTTCCAGATGCCCACTGATGCCCAGCCTCTGGCAAATATGGATATCCAGTGAGTACCAGGGGAGGAGAACATACACAGGGAGAGGGGAGCGGGTACAAGGCTGATATCCTGCCCACACTGACCCAAAGAGAAAAAGCTTTTTGGGAAAAAAAAGAGGAAAACAATGTGCATTAATGTTATGTGGGCAAACAGCAAAACAATGTTATTGAAACAGACAGCAGGCAGTTGAAATGTATTCACTATGATACAAAGGAAGGTTGCAAGTTGTGCAAGGTTTGACAGCGTCTCTGGAATGGTAAAGATAATGTATGAGGTTGTCATAGGCTGCAGACTAGGGGCAGGAACAGCAACAGACAGAAGCAAGTTAGGCTGCACAAAGAGGCACACACAAGAATTTATTGCTGATTACTTTTTTTCACTTATTTAAAGGTCATACTACACATGCCAGTACATAGGAACTCGTGACGTGAAAGCCCCAGTGCTTCAGCCACCCATGTGATCTCCCTCATTGTGGTGGGGGTTACATGTGGTGCTGCACTTTAAAGCAGGAACAGGAGGGGGCAAACTGTGAGTCAGGTAAGAGGGGGGGAAAAGCCCGGGGGGAGGAGTTCCAGAGAGAGGACGGGTGCACAGAAAAGGCTGAATGGCCTGTAGAAGTGTTACAGTGGGGGATACTGAGGGAGTGGAAATCAGAGGAATGAAGAGCATATGAAGAAGGGACAAGGGTTGAGAGTGGGCCATAGTGGTAGGGAGGGAGGCGGACCAGTACTGAGAGAAGGGTAGTACCTTGGGAGAGGCACAGACATTTGAGGGATGGTGAGGAGAAGCTTTAGTAAAGGAAACAGTGGTGAGTAAAGAGAGGGGAGTCGGTAGCAAAGCAGCAAAAGAAGTAGTATATGGGGTACAGTCTGGCCAGGATGGTCTTAAGGGCAGCACTGTAGACCATGTCTGCACAGTCAAATGTCAGTAACATCATTCTAAGAATGCTGTCCGAGCAGACTAGGATGGTCAGGCTGGACTTGTTCCTTTATGCTTTAGGTTTTTAATTGTTAAATTTATTTTATTACTGTTAAATGGAATAGATAGATCATTTCAATTTATTGCTGACTCCCAATTAATGTATAAGATAGTTATTTTAATATTTGTATTTGTATCTTGAATGTACAGGCTCTGAGTTCTTGGAAAGGGTTGCTTTATACAGTATCTATCTATCTATCTATCTATCTATCTATCTATCTATCTATCTATCTATCTATCTTTATAGGGCACCAAGATTAGGGTGGAGTTGTTTTTAAGATGGCAACAACATGGGCAGAGAAATCCAGGTTTCTATGTAGCCATATGCTGAGGTTCTTTAAGTGAGACACCTCTTCAAGGGGAGAACCATCAAGGATCCGAAATATGGGGGTAAAACTGAGCCGGCTAAAATGTTGCATTGTGCCTAAAAACGTGGAGACAGTCTTTTGGGCATTAAAGAGCAACTCTACACTATAATAAAAAGTGTAAAACCACCAGATTTACAGTAATTATGTTTCAACTTTATTGATATTCCTGGCCATAAAGTCTCCACCGCTCGTTCACACTAATGGGACTACAGCGGAAGTGGTAGGACCAAGCGGGAGACAAAAATCTTCAGGAGGGCCGGCACCAAGGTAGGAACGAGCATATACTGCACTGCAAGACAGGCTCGCACCATATAGGCTACCTCGGCATCAACCCTCCAACTGCCTCAGTTCCTTTTTTCCCGCCTTCGTGTGCACTTCAGTGTTGATGTCGCTCACCCGCCGGAAGTCAAATCTTCATGTCTATACAACAGCAACTACAGTCATTCACTATTTGTTAGGTTTTATTTATTTTAGTATATCTAGTTTTTAAAAAAACCAAAAAAGACGTACATTTTGATCAATGAAGAAGTCTTCAGCCCACCTCTGACGGAGTCGACCATGAACAGGGGCAGTGACAATACGGAGACTTCACATGAAAGTTGTGTTTTCAGCAGGGCTGGGTCTGGTCCGCCACCCTCTACGGAGGGGGGTCTGACTACAGGCAGTCCGGTGCTCGGGGATGGGCTGTCCTCCCAAAAGCACAAAAAGAAACTGTCCCATTCTCGATTCGTTGAGGACTGCAATCGCTGGTTCTCGAGTTCTTCAACCTCTGGTCAAGAAGGTTCACTGCCCAAGGTCGCCTCTGGTATGTCTGTGCATCGATTGTCAGGAGGTAGGGGCAGGGGTTTGTCTCCGTCTCGTCCAGTGTCCCATACGGCCTCTGTTTGTGGTGACCAGCATCCTCGATACAGGATTCCCACCTTGCCCCCGGGGGTGTCTTCCGGTGAGCAGTTTCATCATTGGGCTGCTCTTATGGAGCAGTGGGTTTGGCAGTTGTCCCACCTGTCTGAGCTGGTGGGCCCTTCTCCTGGGCCTTCAGGCCCTACAGCTTCTAACCTGTGGGCAGGACAGTTGAGATTTCGTAGTCGCGCAGCACCTTCTCCGCTGCTGTCGATGCCACGCTCTGGTGCTTTTCCCCCTCATATGGCTGTGGTGCAGGGGCCAGCACAGGTGCCATTCTCTCCTACTGATTTTCTCAGATCTTCCTCCCTGACTCCAGGGACGGCACTGGGAGCCTCTGGTTCTGTGGTGTCTGGGGCAGTGCCGACTTCGACTTCTGTCGTGGCAGTGCCACGCCCGGCACCGCTCTCTAGGCCAGTGCCGTCTTCTCTTTCCGTGCCGCACCCTGTGCAGGTGCCGTCTGCGCATTCGGCGCCAATTCGCAGAGTGCCTCCTCCTCTCTTTTCTCCTTTTCCTATCTATACTGTCCCTCCAGGACTAGTAGGGGACGATATTGAGCCTGATCCTTCTCTTTGATTAGGAGATGACTTTGACGATGATTCTTCTCTCGGAGTGGCAAATAAACCATCTCCTTCAGTGGAGCCTCTAGTCAAGGACCTCTCCTTTAAGTCTCTGCTAAAGAACATGAATTCCGCTCTCTCTCTCTCTCTCTCTCTCTCCAGACTTCAGAGATTGATCCGGGAAAATTGCTGCGTCTGCAGTATCTGCACATTTCGGATATTCCTGTGGAATTAACTCCTCTGGTGCAGCCTCCTTTGAGACACTCTCACAAATGGTGTGGGATGATCCGGCACCTATTCCTTCCGTGGCTAATTCCATAGACAGGAAGTACACCCCCCAAGGATTGACCAATCTTGGCCTTTCAAGCCTTGCTGATGCCATAGTTGTCTTGGCAGAGAATGACAAAGCTGTCCTACCGCAAGAATCTACAGCACGTCCAGTGAACAAAGAATCTCGTAAGATTGACAGCTTAGGGAAACGAGACCTTATCTCTGTCAATCTTCACCTTTGGGTTATTGGCCGGAGGTCATGACCCTGCGGGAGCTTCTTTTTTTGGGGAGGGGGATGGGAGGAGTCAACACACCATCGGTGCCACCCTCAAGGCCGGATGACGTGGCGCCGCTGGTTTGCCATTATGTGCTGTCGACTTCACCCTCCTGCCAGTTCTGAGTCACTGGAGAGGTGAAGAAAGGGTGGAGGGTGGGACATGGAAGTCCAAGGGACAGACAAAGGAAAAGATATATAAACCAAAAGGAGAAATAAACAACTGAGAGGACAGAAGAAGAAGAAGAGAGAGACTAAGGGGATTAGGTAGGGGCCCCAATCTCTGGAAGTAGGAAAAGAAGAGAGGAGGAATTAGGATAAGCTTGGGGGGGTGGAGTAACAACCATACCCTGGACCTTGACTTGTCTCCAGATTGTATAGGAACTGCAAGGAGTAGCCAAGAGGCTCACTGACAGAATTCAAGGCACAGAATTACTGGCAATAACTCCAAAAGGCAGAAAACGGTTATTCTGAAGAAAGACAGGACACAGGGAATTCTTCCCCATCTCAGGGAAAAAGTTTTTGGTGTGAGAAAATTTAGTTTCTTTAAAATAATACAGGCCAATAACCCAAAGGTGATGATTTTTGAAGATACACAGAAAGATCATAATTATGGTAGGTACGTAATTTTCATTTTTTGCTGCCTCTACCATGGGTATGCGTATTGCTAGCTACCAGGGTTATTTCTCTCAGTATGAGTATACCCTCTGGCATTCACTCAAGGCCACTGTGGAAGCTCTTCCAGAATTTGATGTTAGCTCAGAACTTCTCCAGACCATTACTAGAAACATTGAGTACAACAGCCAGCAACTAAAGGCTGCTATGGATGCCTTTGACACTGCTTCCAGGGCAGCAGCAGCTGGGACCTGCACCCTACACCACTCCTGGTTATGTACTTCGGGATTCACAAATGATGCCCAACAGAGAGTTATGAGTTTACCATTTGATGGAAATTATCTGTTGAGCAGGCACTAGAGGTCACACAGAAAACTAGAATGTCTATCAGAATGGCCAGGCCTCCATCTGCTGCCCCTTAACGGGGTGGGAACCGGCAGCAGTTTCATAACCGTCAGTCCTTTCGTGGCAAAGGCAGAGGGGGCTTCAACAAAAATAAAGCCCCCAAGCCACAAAAGAAAATGCAGCAGAAGGCACAGGACCCAAAAGCGCCTAGTGCCACCCTCTGAGATTCCGGCCCAAGTTCCACCTCAGCTGTCTGAGGGGGACTCTTCCTTTGCAGTAGGAGGGTGTCTGACTCAGTTTTGCAACCAGTAGAAGTCAGTCACATCAGACAAATGGGTGCTCAGAATAATCCGCAAGGGTTACTCTCTAAATCTTTCAGAAACACCTCCAGATCATCCACCCAAGCGACAGCCCCTGCTGTCTGTCTCTGTCAGACCTTCTTGCTTCTGAGATTCAAGGCCTTCTAAAAAACAGGGCAGTAGAAGTAGTTCCATTGGATCAATGTAACACAGGTTTCTACTTCCATTACTTTCTAGTTCCAAAGAAAACTGGCGGTATGCGCAGTATTCTTGATCTAGATCTAAGAAAGTTAAATTCCTTTACAAGGCGACATTCAAGATACCACCACTCGGCACTCTGTTACCTCTGATTCATCAGAATGATTGGCTGGCCTTCTTGGACATGCAGGATGGCCACCAGCATGTTCTCATACACCCAAACCACCACAAATATCTCATTTCAAACAACATGAAGTCTTGCTATATTATGACATATGCAGTTTGTCCCAGCCTTAGAACTGCTCCGGAGGTGAAAGAGTTAACTTCCATGCCAGGCATGGAATCTTGAGCGCGAGCTTGGTTGAAAAAACTGTGTCTGTTGATCTTCAAACTGAAACTGTCAGATCTTTACGAGCAAAACTAACTAAGGTTCTGTGTGGAAGCTGTAAACCTATACTAGCCAACTGGCTATTAAAATATTAACACATTTTTCTGGTCCCAAAACAAAGACTCAAGTCAGGGGATCCAAAAAATAAAATAAAATAAAATACAACACCCAAACACCCCCAAAAAAGGGGTGAAAACACAAGGTGGGCATCATTAAGTACCACTGCACTGCCCACCCACATCCCAAGAGCAGAGGTTCTGAGAGGGGCAGGCGGGGAGGTCATAATATAGCAAGACTCATTAGAAGAAACATTACTAAGGTGAGTAATTTTTCTTCAAACAACATGAAGTCTTGCTATATTATGACATATGCAGACTACACAGCAGTACCTCCATGGAGGAGGGACAGAACCTACTTAGGAAATAGGCTCTGAAGCACAGCTGTGCCAAACCGAGCATCACTCCTAGCCTGGATGTCCAGGAGTAATGCTTGGTGAAAGTGTGTACTGTTTTCCAGGTAGCTGCTTGACATATCTCTAAGATAGGGATGTCCCTGGCAGCAGCTAGGGACGCAGCTGTACCTCTGGTAGAGTGAGCCCTCAGGCCTGAAGGGGGAACCTTACCCAGTTTTTGATAGCAAAATTGGATACAAGAGACAATCCACCTGGCAATGGATCTTTTAGTGGCAGGTTTCCCTTTACCAACCTCACCATAAGTGAGGAACAGTTGGAGGGAGTCAAACCTGTGACCCTTGGTACGCTCTATGTAGTAACTAAGGGCTCTCTTTACATCTAAACTGTGCAGCCTCCTCTCGCCAGAGGAGGAATGGTCAGTGAAGTACACTGGAAGAGATACAGATTGATTAAGGTGGAAATCTGAAACCACCTTAGGCAAGAACTTCCTGTTAGTCCTGAGGACTACCTTATCTCTGTGAAAGGAGATAAAATCAGGCTCCACTGACAAAGCTTGCAATTCACTTATGCGCCTGGCAGAAGTGATGGCTACTAGAAACACAGTTTTCCAAGTCAAGTACTTAAGCTCTGCTGAAGACAAAGGCTCAGAGGGGGTTGCATTAGCTGAGCAATGCAAACATTAAGATCCCAGGCAGGAGCAGGGTCCCTGAATGGAGGGTTGGTGTGAAGCAATCCCTTGAAAAACTTGGAGAATACAGGGTGAGCAGAAAGAGAAGAGGGCTTTCCTGCTGAAATAAAAGCAGAGACAGTTGCCAAATGCACTTTCAGGGTAGCTGGCCTCAGCCCAAAAGTATTTAGATGGACCATATAGTCCAAGACTGTGGGCAAATCAGCAGATTCTGGGGAAACATGCTTTCCAGAGCACCATATGGAAAACCTTTTCCATTTAGAATTATAAGTAGCCCTGGTGGAAGGCTTCCTAGAAGCTTTCAAGATATCGAGTACACCTTGAGAAAGGTGTAGGTCAGCAAACTCTAACTCCTCAAGAGCCAGGCCTTGAGGTTGAGGGATTTGAGATTCGGATACCAAACTCTCCCCTGGGCACAGGTTAACAGATTGTGATTCCTGGGGAGACACAGGGGAAGGTGGACTGCTAAGGACAGAAGGAGTGGATACCAGGGCTGTCTGGCCCAATCTGGAGCAATCAGAATCATCTTGCAAGGTTGAGATCTGATTTTGACTAGCACCTTGAACAAGAGAGGGAAGGGGGGAAAGGCATAGAGGAACTTCCCTTCCCAATCGAGAAGGAAGGCATCCAGAGGGACTGAGCCCAACACTGGTGGCCTGCAACAAAAAACGGAAGTTGGTGATTGTCTGGGGCTGCAAAAGATCTATCTGAGGGGTGCCCCACCTGGCAAATACTAACCCCAGTACTAGGGGATCCAGTGACCATTCATGATGGCCCTGGGAAATCCTGCTGAGAGCATCTGCCAGGACATTGTCTTTGCCTGGGAGGTGAACTGCCATGAGAGAGGTGTTCAGAGAATAAGCCAGAGACCACAACTTCATCGCCTCGGTGCACAAGGCCGAAGACCGAGTGCCCCCTTGCTTGTTGATGTACCACATTGTAATGGTGGAGTCTGTTCTGACCTGTACCACTTTGTTCTGAACAGATGCATAAAAAACCTGAAGTGCTAGAAAAACAGCTCTGAGTTCCAACAGAGTGATGTAGAGCAGAGATTCCTGAGGGGACCACAATCCCTGGGTGGTGAGGTCGCCCATGTGAGCTCCCCATCCCAAGAGGGACGCATCTGTAGTAAGGGTCAAAGAGTGAGATTGAGGGATGAAAGGAACCCCTGTCTCAGATTGCTCTGATCCTGCCACCACTGCAGGGCCTGGATCAGGGTTCGAGTTACTGGGACCAATTTGGTTAGAGGATCTCTCCTTTGAGACCAGAAGGCTCTCAAATGGAACTGGATGTCCCTCATCTGAAATCTTGCTCCTTGCACTACAGCTGTGGAAGCAGCCATGTGGCCAAGGAGCTGTAGAAAGTGCCTTGCTGGTCGAGAGACCTGCAGAGTGAAGGAGGAGGCCAGAGCCACCAGGGTCTTTACTCTTTCTAGAGGAAGGAAAGCTCTGGCCTGCTTTGTGTCCAGTTCTGCGCCTATGAAGGTGAGTAGCTGAACAGGCTCTAGAACTGACTTTGGAAGATTGAGAAGAAAACCTAGAGATGTAAGCAGCTGCTGGGTAACCTGAAGGTGTGATTTGACTTGATCTGGAGACTGACCCACTATGAGCCAGTCGTCCAGGTAAGGAAAGATGGCAATCTTTTGCCCTCTTAAGTGAGCAACTGCTACTGCCAGGCATTTGGTGAATACCCTTGGGGCAGAGGTGAGGCCGAAGGGCATTGCTCTGAACTGGTAATGGCCTGAGGGCAGTTCGAATCTGAGGTACTTTCGGTGGGAGCTTCTGATGAGAACATGGAAGTAGGCATCCTTGAGGTCCAGGGACGCTAGCCAGTCCCCTGGCCTTAGGGAGGGTAAAATAATTCCCAGAGTCACCATTTTGAATTTTGGTTTTAAAAGGTGCTTGTTTAGGTATTTTAGATCCAGGATGGGCCGCCATTCTCCTGTCTTTTTTGGGGTAAGGAAGTACCTGGAGTACAGACCTTTGCCCTGGTGTAGGGGAGGAACCCTTTCTACAGCTCTGAGAGCCAGGAGGGTTGAGACTTCTGTTTCCAAAGCAAGAGCCTCTGATGGATTTGCAGGTGGAAAGGATCTGGTTCTCATCTTTGGAAATTTTTTGAAGCTGAGAACCAGTCCCTGGCTTACTACTTCCAGGACCCACTTGTCTGATGTTAAAGACTCCCAGTCCTGGACGAAGTAAGCCAGCCTGCCCCCTACAGGTAATGGAGAATCGACCTGGGCATCCCATCAGGGTGCCTGTTTGGCAGGAGCTTTAGGCTGAGGGGTGGGAGCAGGCCTGCTGTACCCCGTCTGCCTCTCCCTCTGAAGAACCCCCTCTGGGCATAAGCTGAAGGGAGGCCTGGGCTTGGTAAAAAGGCCTGTGAAAAGGTCTGCCCCTGCCCCTGGAAAGCTGCCTCTGAGGAGTGGCTTGCCTCTCCTTGGCCTGTGCAGTCCTATAAGGGTCCTATACTCATCCATTTTCTTCATGTAATTCTCTGTCTGCTCCCCAAACAGAGAATTACCCACAACAGGAAAATCCATGGCCTTAGCCTGGGTATCCTGTGACAGGCTAGTACACCTGAGCCAAGCCATTCTACGAAAAGCCACAGATGTAGCCATGACTCTTGAAGATACATCACTAGAGTCCACTGCAGCATGGAATTGCACCTTGGATGCCTCAATACCATCAGCAGCCACCTGTTCCAGCTCCTTGGCAAGCTGGCCAGGGACCTGTTTAGCTAAAGCCATAACAAATCCCATCTGGATTTCTGGTATCTTGCAGCATAGGCCATATAATTTGCCTGTCTGAGTCCCAAGGATGCTGCCATGTATTGTTTCTTTGCCATGGCATCAATCCTCCTGGAGTCCTTGTCAGGGGGGGGTGTGTGAAGCCAAGGGAATATTTGCCTTATCACAGGCTGCAGCCTGCACTACCCCCAACATGGCTGCATTGTTGTGAAAGGAACTCCGTATCAGAGCCTGACAATGTATACCTCCTGTCCATCTTTTTATCCACAGGAGGTAAAGAATTAGGAGCTTTTAAAATCTTTATTGTCTGTTTCCTAAAAGATTTATGTAGAGGAATAGACAAATCTCCTAGACTCTGGGATATCCATTATTTCCACATAGTCAGGCTCCTCCTGTTCATCCACAGCTTCTTCCAAAGGGAGCTGGAGGGTTTCAGCAACTTTTTTATAAAACAGAAAATGAGAAGGGGACTCAGAAAGCCTAGGGGGGGATACTCCTGAAGGTCTGTCTGGAGAGATGTCCGGTTCAATGGGCACATCCAGACTTTCAAAATCACATTCACTCTCTTCATAATCCTCCTCCCCCTCCTCCAGTTCATAAAATTCTTCTGTATCATATTCTTGAACCGGTGGAACCAGCCGAACCGACCGTTTACCTGCTGGTGTCGGTTTGGACGGAACCGGGGAAAGCGACTGGACAATTTGGATCGCTTTGGCTATCTCTGCAGCGGTTGGAGAAGGAAAGTTTGGCTCCACACCTGCTGATTTTCTAGTCCTCTTTGCTGGAACTGGCTCCTCCGAGTCAGCTCTTCGTTTGCCCGAGGAAGTATCGCCCTGGTCAGAGGGCACTCCCTCCGGTTCGGTTGGCACCGAACCGGGCTGGCCATCCGGGTCAGCGGACTTTTTGGCCTCTCGTTCCCTGAGCCTACCAACTCTCTTATCCAGGGTAGCTGCAGGGAAATTCTTGCAAATCTGGCAGTCTGCATTGAGGTGGTCAAACCCCAGACAATAAACACATGTGGTGTGTGGGTCAGCCTTGGCAAAGGCTTCCCCACAGACACTACAGTGCTGAAACCCAGTGGGCCCGTTTTTTCTTTTGGGTTTCTCAGACATAATGCCAGCCTAACCAAAAACTTGCCCTTTTCCGGCAAATCGCCAAGCAAGACACCCTTATCGGTTCCCAACCATGTCACGGGTCGTGGAAAAAACCGTAATGAAATCCGTTTTTTTTTAGAACCGATAAGAACAGGGAACCGCACTCTAAATGTAATTTAATCAGTTTTAACAACAACCTGATCGGTTCAAACCGAACCCGATAACAACGTTTACCAAGTTCCACATAGAGAAAAGTAAAACCTGTCTATTACTTACGATACCACAGACAGAGCTTGAACCGACCGGTTGCGGTTAAAATATATACTTGCGGTTTAGAAAACCGAGAAATAACACTTTTTTAACCGACAAATGAACCGAGCAGTAGGAGGAATCTCCGGAGCGACTGTTCAGTGAGGCGGAGTAAAGAATCTTGACAGTTTCAGTTTGAAGATCAACAGATCTTTAATTTTGGCTCCCACTCGGTTCCTAGCATCTCTGGCGTAGTCCCATTAGTGTGAATGAGTGGTGGAGACTTTGTCCAAGAAGATCAAGAATTACGGTAGGTACGTAATTTTCATTTTTCTACTCAGTTGATCTTCCCTTCTCAATCTTCACCATTCATTACTGCTGGGTGTAATCTGGAAGTGTGCACCCGCTACGGGAGTGTTATTTTATAAAAAAAATTTTTGAGAGAGGACTTGGCAGCGCCTATGAGAGCGATGCACCGTATGGTACACAAGGGGCAGCCCGTTAGGCACCGCAGACTCAGTTCTGTTTCTCCTGCCGTCGATGCTGCACCTGCTGTGCGAGTACAGAGTTTTTGTAGTACACCATTAGGCCTTCTTTTGACGCCATCTGTTCAACGACGCCTCATCCTGGTTCTACATCCCGACGCCCTTACTGGCTGGTAAGTTCATTCCAATTATTTGTTTAACAGCATCGTGAGCTTTTGCTGTATTTTATTTTATTTTGCATCACGTCTGGTTCAGGAGCCAGGCGTAAATCGAAAGTGGGCCGCGCCCCCATGTGTCTGTGCTCCTGTGGCCGGCATTTTTCCATGAAGGACCGGCATGATGTCTGCCTCCGGTGCTTGGGACCTAACCATGATATGGATAGATTCGCGCCTTTTTTTCCATTGATCTCCGTGTTCTGGAAATCCGCATGTTCAAAGTCAGCAGGGCCCCGCTGACTTTCAGAGGACGGTGTCGCTCTCAGGCTTCCCAGGCCAGGTCTTTAGACCTTTCCTCTGGGTCCCCTCCCAGATCTATATGGTTTAGTGAGGGGGAGGCCTCCTCATCTTCAAGCCTTGTCGAGGAGGAGGCCTCTATTATGGCATTGGAGGAGCGGCAGTCACCTCTCCTGAGGTGCAGGCTCCCCCAGTGTTGCAGCCCAGGGTTGCTGCGTCCGGCACTGGCGGACCTTCGACACTGCCTCACGGCGCCGCATCAGATCCTGGTGCTGTTTGCAGTGCCGGTGATCGGGGCGGTGCTGGTTCTCATGGCGCCATTTTGGGTTCCGGCGCCGGTGGCTCGGCCAGGGCTGTGGATGGGTTGGCGTTGGGTTCTGGGGCTGTGGGCGGTGCTGTGGGAATGGCTGGCGCCACTGGAGATACCAGCGCCATTCCTCAGGGTGTTCTTGGGGTGGCCAGTATTGAGGTACTGCTGGTCGACTCCTCTTCAGAGGGTGTCGACTCAGATGTGGACCTGGATTGGCTGCCCGATTCCTCAGAATCAGAGACCTTATCTGAGCAGTCCGCCTCTGAGATTCCCAGGCCAGGGGTGGCCTGGGGTCAATGGGGGAGGACAGCTTGGGGTTGGGAGGATTGTCCCTCTGGGGGCATGACAACTGCCAGCCTTGGTGCTGCTGCGCCTTCCTGGAGGATTGGAGTCCTGGCCGGCCTCCTTGGGGACTTCTTCACTGGGGTCGAGGAGGAGGCGTCCTTGGAGTCTGAGGGTCGGGTGAGGCGGTGGCACTCCTCTGTCACCCACGGGGGTGCAGGGAGGAGCTGTAGCACTGTGCCCTGCCTCCCCTTCTCTGGCTCAGGGGTCCCCTCCGGTAGCACCGCCAAGGGTGGCCTTTCTGGACTCATGCAACCCCAGGTGCATCACGGGAGATTCCCCGTCTGGGCTGTTCCGTAGTTCGCATTCCCAGGGTTCCGCCATGTGACCTGGTCTGATCTCAGGGATCTCTCTAGCTCGGGCACCATTCCTTGGACTCCAGAGCCCTGGCAGAGGACAGCCACATCCTTGCAGGTGCCCTTCTCCCATTCCTCTGCAGCTACCCCTCTCTCCCAGGCCACGTGGGTCCTATGGGGTATTTATCCTAGGAGACATTCAGAGGCAGTGCGGCTGCCTTCCTGTCATACGTTGGGTACATGCACGAATGGGTCCTTCGCCTGTCCCCACTGCCGCAGGGGTCTTCTGGACATTCAAGTTCCCCATCCTCCTCGACTCCCTCCTCGGAGGGAGAGGAACCTACTATTCACCTCTCTTCCGACGCTGATTTCAATGAATATCAATGCTTCCTATCGAGGATGGTTCGGGATCTCCATATTTCTTTTGTCAGACGGGACAATACCGAGCGGGAGACGTGCAAATTCCTCAGTGGATTCAGTGCCCAGCATCTGGTGGTGCCATCCTGGCCTATTCCCTTCCAGGAAGCGTCTATCCGCACCTGACAGTCTCCAGCCAACCCTTTCCCAGCCCCGGCAGACTGCAGAAGGAGGTATTGTGCTCCATTGGAGTCTCTAGGTTCTCTCCCTAACCCTCCCTCGAGCTTGGTATTCCTAGAGACTCCTTCTGGGCGTTGGCGCCTGGCGCACAACTGACCACCGAACTCGAATTCCCTACAATTCGACCGGTGGGGCGAAGGGTTTTCTCTTCTTCTCATGCGAAGTTGAGCATTGCATCACATCAGGCACACCATGCTGCCTATAACAGGCACTTGTGGTCAGTGCTGGCTCAGGTGCTAGCATTGATGCCTGATTCGGAGCAGTCTCGACAAGCCATTGCCCTCTCCGCCATAGGCCTGGAACTGGCAAGGCACCAAGCAAGGGCATCTTATTACGCCAGTGAGGTGGCTTCCAGGCTTGCGGGGACAGCGATCTGCGTTAGGCGGACAGCATGGCTTCGTCTATCGAGGTTGTCACCCCTGGCCTGGCGTAGGGTGATTCGCTCCGCCTTCCGAGGGACACGCTTTTTTCCACCAGGGCTAGGAGGCTTCTGCAGGGGCTTCCTCTGTCCCCTTGTCTTCAGGGGATACCTCTTAGCTCTCCTCGGTCTTAGGCTTCCAGTCTAATACGGCCAGGGTCTCTTCTTCCTGTTTCCCACCAGCAGGAGGCTGAGGGTCCTATTCCCTCAGGGTTGTGCTAGACCCCCTTCGGGGGGCTTGGTACTCACCCAGCAGTAATGAATGGTGAAGATTGACAAGGGAAGATATGAAAATTATGTACCTACCGTAATTCTTCTCTTGTATCTTCACCATTCATTACTGAATCCTGCCCACCTTCCCCTCATGGGCCTCATTTCTTGGGCATCTCCCCTGCCCTGCTTGACCTCCTCCCCTTTCCCCTCTCATGGCCGTTGGGGCCTAAATCCCCTGGTGTTTGGGACTTTCCATTCTTTTCTCAAAAGAGCAGCAAAGGATTGGAGAAGGAGTGGAGCTCTGTCTTTTCCTTCTGAGGGAACTCTTTCTGATTTTCCTTGAAGGTGCTCCCTTTGGGCACCTTTCCTTCAGACCAAGTTAGTTCAATCACTAGTCAACAGGGCTAGTTTCTTTAGACGGTCCTCTTCCTTCAGTTCTTGGACCTCGCTGGTGTCCCCGAATCTTGTCTTGCATATGCCAGTCTGGGGCTAGTTAATGTCTGTTCTAGCCCAATTTGAAAATTGCCTTCTTGAACTAGTGGTCTGGTTTCCCTTGGCCCCTTCCTCCCCCAGGAAGTCAGAACAAGTTTTCTTCTCTGTCTCTGTCCACTGTACCAAGAGGTTGCCCTCTTTAGGGCTTCCCCTTCCCTCCATAGTACTAACACATGTCGGTGCGCTAGTTGGGCCTTTTCCCCTTTACCTGGTTGGGGGCTCTTCCTTTCCGGAACAGATTGTTTGCCTTGGCAATCTGTGAGCTCTCAGCTAGAGTGATGGGTAATGGGCTAGCGGGATGTGTAGGGAAATCTGCCTCTCTTGTACCAAGCTGTGCAGAAGGTTCGGTCGAACCTTCTAGACCAGTTGTGTTTGAAGGGATCCTTGCTCCCTTGCTTTCAAGTTCCAAGCTGATAAGCCTTAAAGCCAGTTTAACTCACAACTCGTGGCAGAATTTTTCCCTCCTCCCAATATCCCCTTCTCTTCTTCCTCTCCCTTATCTGTTGCTCCCTTCGAGCTGCCCTAGGAGTGAGGTCCTGCAGTCCCTTAGGGTGGGGTTTTCCTCTTTCCTGTCCTTTATCATCTTATTCCTTTTTCAGTTTGGTTCCTTTCCTTTGTCTAACCTTCAGCTCTCTTTCTCCTAATTCTTTTATTTCGCCTCTCCAGCTTACAGAACTGGGATGGAGGAGGAGTCTGCGGCGTCTAACGGCCACCCCTTGTGCACCACATGGTGCGTCGCTGTCGTGGGTGGCGCCATCGGCACCGACTCCTCCCTCCAAAAAACAAACAAACAAAAAAAAACTCCTGTAGCGGGTACGCGCTTTGGGCTTACACCCAGCAGTAATGAATGGTGAAGATACAAGAGAAGATCAAGAATTACTGTAGGTACGTAATTTTCAATTATTTTTATTTTACTTTTCCTTGGTGTTGAACAACTAAATATTGTTGCTAATGCAGTGTTTATTTCACTGAGTCTCAAAAGTTATATGTCTTCATAAAATGTGGTTGCCCAGACAGACCTGTTTGCCTCTCCATACAAAGCAAAACTTCTGCCTTTCTGCTTGCTCACTCCAGGGCTTGGAGTTTTCTGGTGAGGCATGTTATCTCTTTTCCTGGAAAGCGAGGTTATTGTACTCCTTTCCCCCCATTCTGTCATTTTGAGGATTCTGGTCAAACTGAGAGCCAAGTCAGCCACCCTATTTCTTTTGGCCTCATACTGGCCCAGAAAAATATGGCTTCCTGTGCTCCAACAGTTGGCAGTGGACCCCCCCCTCCCCCCAACCACCACCACCAATCCATTGTGGCTTGCTAGCAGCTGTTCCAGTTTTTATGTTTTTTTAGTATTTGGGGTGTCTGTGCCTATATACCCCAGCACCTCCACCCTACACAACAAGGCTAGACAGAAAAAAAAAGAGTCTTACAGACCATTCATTCAGCAGTCTGGCAGCATACCCATTCTGTGTCGGTGTCACCCTGGTCTGAATCATG
Organism: Neoceratodus forsteri; assembly: GCA_016271365.2. Classification (NCBI taxonomy): domain Eukaryota; kingdom Metazoa; phylum Chordata; order Ceratodontiformes; family Ceratodontidae; genus Neoceratodus; species Neoceratodus forsteri. Next base: position 197,761,901 of record CM028132.1, on the reverse strand, counting down.
AGCTTTAACTCTGATTTGCCTTTTGTTTTTAGATCATCAATGCATCCATGCTAGCTTTTGCTGTTATCCTCCCTCCACCTTCCTGTTTCTTCATAATTCAGCTCCCAGCTTCACATTCAAGTAGTCAACACATAGTCGATTTAGCAGCAGTTTATACAGCATTTCACCCTACATTTCAGCTCCCTCTTCAGTTGTTTGTACAGGCAGCAGTTAAGCACATAAATGGAGAAGTGGCCTTCCAAATACCATTACAAGCCTTATCTACCATGACCATCCACCTGTCCACCGCGACTTTGTTTAGCGGTTGGCATGTTTACTTACACATCTTTCTCTCTCCTCAGTCTCCTGTTGTATTGTCGCTCGACTCTCTCCAGCTGATTGCCTTTTTGAGCTGGTGGACTGTGCTGAGGACTTTGTTGCCAGTCTTATCCTTGGCCAGTACATATGGCCTGCTCCTGCTGCGTGCGTTGCCCTTTGTTTCCAAATTTGTTGCTGTTCACTGAGCTCCCCTACTTGCCCCGATGCCCTTGCTGCATGTACTTAACCCTTGATTTGAACGATCCCACTGTTGCTCCGAACACTCATGCTCTCACTCTGCAAACTTCTGCTTTAACCCACAAAATGGCATCTCCACAACAGTGGAACGAGTGAGAACAGGTGAAACCTGCAGGAGGCACACGTATCGGAAACAGAGGAGTGTGTTTTTTTCCCTACCCCTCCTGTGGACAGAAGGCATTGTTAGTGGCAGACTTACCAAGAGGGTGGACTTACAGATATGGACCAAAACAAATGACCAAAAACAAAAGAATTCCCACCTCCTGGCACCAGGCGTAGTTGGGTGGGGGAAATAAACTGCAGTCTAAATGACTGGAGACTGAGTATTTCTTATGCAAACCACCGAAACAAAGCATCGTAAAGGCCAATTTTACAAGCATAAATAAGGGCTGTATAACAGCTTATCTGATGCAATGGTTATGAATTACACAAAGTGGAGATAAATGTTGATGATACACCCAATTTTGAGTTAAATGACATCTTCATTTAGAATGTGTCAGTGGCTAAAATAAATCATTTATCTGCAAGGTTTGACTTTCATCTACATTGAATATACGTATATATGCAGATGGTGTTCTTAATTTCAAGTCTAGGCTTGATAGCTACCTGAAGAGTAAAGGCATTTCAGGATATTGCTTTTGGGATAAGAGGGAGGCAAACTAGATGGCTGCTCGGCCTCAGTTCATTTCTCCGAATCTATCTATTTATGACTACATCTATAAGTATTACTTGGCATACATGGGTAGGTGAAGAGATGGGGTCTTTAAGTACAGTAATTACTCTGTATGTTAAATTATCACAATTCTTTCTAATTCCAGGTCACAGGAGGCCACCATAGATGGGATTCCTCCCGCATTACCACCGAAACAGTCCAAAAAGAACAGTGTGAGCCAGATTCACCAGTCCCAACAAGAACTGGATAACCATATTAATGAAGCATATGATATTCCTGCGGCATCTGAAAAATACACAGTAAGCTTTCCATGAAATCTCCTGATGGTTTAACTGTTACTTTCAGGGCTGACTTGAAAAATGAAAGAATGAACCCTGTAAGCTGAGTGGTAGTGCTGTCCTTCATAAAGGCCTTGGAAGAAAACCTGTGCCTCAGAAAGAGAAAAAGTCACTTCAGGGTTTTATTTAACTCTAAAAATTGATTAGCGTGTTGCTCATAAAAGTGCTAAAACCTTGTGAAAATGCATAGCTCTTCCCTCACTGTGTTTAACAAACACAACGCTTCTAGAAAAGCTATATAAATACTTTCTATACAGTTAGTATTGTCCCAAGGAAAAAACTGCTAATCAGTTGTTTAAAACCCTGCACTTCTAGGGGGCATGGATACAGCTCACTGTCCGCAGTCTGGCGGTTCCACTGGAAGTGCTGATTTGTCAGATAGCTTGAAGCTAAGCTCCTCCCACCACCCAGGTGGTATATCCCCTGACTCCGCCCCATGACATCAGATCTTGCTTTCCTCTGGAAGAACAGGTCACTTACTTTGGGTCTCTTGCTTGGGAATTAGTGCACCATAGGCAGACCTCTACCTTTGAAGTTTTCAAACTTTTTCAGCACTATTTCCTTGGTCCCTTCACCTCCATAGTGTTATCAGAACTAGAGCAATGGAAACCAGGGTTCAAGTTCTGTGCTCAGTGTAGACAGAAGATGTCAGTCACTGACATGCATGACACATGCTTGTACTGCCTGGGCGAGCAACGTGACATGGCTGGATGCGGCTTTTGTCTTTCGATGCTTCCTGAGTTCCTAGAGGACTGGAAGCATCAGATTCTCCTTGGAAGGCCTTTGGAATGGGATCCGGGGACCGCCCTAAGGGCTGCAAGAAGATGTTGGCAGCATCTAGGTCTGCTCTCCAGCTTGCGGCCCTTGAGGAGGAAGTGGCAGCCACTGCGGTGGGCACCTCATCAGTCTTGGCACTGCCTGTGCCAGTGTCAGAGGGTCATTTACAGAAGGTTTCCATGAAATATATATTGTCCTCCAAGCCTTGGGGAAGAGCACTGCCCACCGTGGTAAGAGACTCAAGTACTGCAGGTGCCAGTCGTAGGACTGGGAGAGATCGAGATCCTCCCGATCCCTCAACTCCCCTGACCACTTGACTGTAGTCGAGACTCTTTCGATTGAGGGGAAGGTCACAAGCACCTTGATAGCCCCACTGGGCTTGTTGACCTCAACTCTGATAGAGTAAGCCATGGAAATCTTCGTTAAGCCTGTCAGTTGGCTGTCAGACAAGACTGAGAAGTCGATCACCTAGACTCTGGTGCTCCTAGTCCTCACTCAAGAGGATGTTGACCAGTCGATGTCCCTGCATGGCTCACCTCGGGAGTGGCCTCCACCGGTAGTCATACTGTACAAGCCTGTCCTTGTCACTATGGCCAGGCATGTGGTGTAACATAACCAGCCAGAATGTTCTCCTCACTGTTGGTCATCCAGTTGATGGTCGAGGTCTTGATCGAGGCGCTGTCGATCCCACATGACCAGAAGTTGTCATCGATGCTCCTCAACCTCAAGAGAGGAGAGGCACCACCACAAGATGTGCCGGTGCTATGAAGAGCACCTCTGTCAACAGTGGCCACTCGGGGCAGGGTAGGGCTCTACCCCCTGGACCATTGGTCACCTGGCACCCACCAGTGATGCCTTCACTGGTCCACACCTCACAAGTGCTTCTTGCAATGGCTTCCCCACCCCTCGGGATTGAGCCACCTCCACTGCAGCCGCAGGTGGGTGCTTCAACCAAGGAGGCCCAGCCAGGCTGGCTGTCGGTGGAAATCACCTATACTGAAGAGTGTGGTCTGGGTGGTCCAGTGAGAAATGGTCGAGGGCCGTTTTCGAGGAGTCCTCGGACGACTCAGACCTTTCGTCCATGGCCTCCTCATTGACTCATATCTTCAACCAGGCATCGGTTGAAGAACTGACTACTGAACATGGGCCGGTGTGTTTTGGAGCCCTCGTGTGATTGATTTCAGAGTCCATGTCAGTCCTGCTAGACCCAGTCCAGAAACGGGCCAAGTACCCATTCACAGACATTTTGGACAGGGATGACTGCCCAGAGGCTGCCTTTCTCATATGTGAGGTCATATTGGGACTGGCCCTGGAGCTTTGGCAGCATCCTGCCCGACACCCTCTACCCGAATGGGTCTTATGTATGTGGTCCCCACTACATCTCGTTCTGAATTCACAGACCACCATTCAGCCTGGTTTCTGATTCAGCCTTCCACAGATCCAGGGGCCATTGAGACGTGGACAAGCCTCCAGACAAGGAGTCCAGGAAGATTGACCACGTCACTAGAAACGTCTGCACGGCAGCATCTTTGGATTTCTGTCAGGCAGGCTGCACCATGATGCTGGCTAATTTTGGGCACTCCCTGATGTGATTCTTGGGTAATATCCTCCCCTAACCTCCCTGCTGACCAGCAGTCAGTGACGAAGATGGCCCGAGATCAAAGTCAGTCACTGGCTAAGCACCAGCTCCAGATGGCCTTGGACATGGGTGTCTCCTCTGCCTGTGCCATGGCAGCAGCTGTCTTTATGCATCGCAGGGCCTGGCTACATCTGTTCACCTTCACGGCCGACACCCATCATTAAGTTGGTGTATGTCACTTTCCTGAACATCGACCTCTTTGGCCCTGGCGTGCAGGGGCATCTCACCTGCATTGAAAAATCCAGCACCACCCTTGACTCTATGGCGTAGTTCCAGAAGGACCAGTTACAAAAGCTAAGAAAAAGGCCTTTCAGTATCAGTGCTTGCAGTCACAGCCTCCTTGGCAGCAACCACGACAAGGGCAGTACCAAGCCTGGTGCCTGAAACCAGATTTCGGTGGCTAGAACCCTAAGAGAGATGGGGCAGTGGTGGTGGTGCCCTTCTGGCTGCAGCAGCTGGTTCCCCCCACAAAAGCTGCCCTGTAATGGGTTGGGGGTTGTCATGCCTCCACCCATCATGTCACTGTCTGCATTCCCTATCAGGGGTTGGCTGAGTCCCTTCTTGCCATGTTGGTCTGCTATCACAACAGACAAGTAGGTAATAGAAGTGGTAGGCAGAGGGCTACCTCTGGACTTTGAGGCTCGCCTGCCATACCGATTCCACACTCCTCAGGAGTTCAGAATGTTACAGGATATGCTGTCCTTCCTTTGGGAGGAATTTGCTCAGCTCCTCCCAAATGGAGCCATAGTGGCCAGTCAGGGTTATGTGCCCAGGTACTTCTGGTTCTGAAACAAATTGGGGGCTGGTGCCCCATACTGGAGCTGCACAGTATAAACCAGTTCATGTGGAAGTGCAAGTTCCAGATGGTCACTCTGAATCAGATCATTCCATCTCTGGAGCAAAACATGTAGTTTTGCTCCCTCGACCTCCAGGATGCACTCTTCCACATCCTAGTCCCATCTGTCCCACTGCCAGTACGTCTGGTTCTGAGCAGAAGGGGTCTTGCACCAGTTCCAGGTCATGCCCTTTGATCTCTACTCGGTGCCCAGGATTTTCACCAAGTGCATAGCAGAGATGGTAGCCTTCCTGAGGTGCCAAGTCATCAGGGTGTATCCCTACCTGGACTACTGGCTGCTAGCCAGGCCATCCAAAGAGACCGTATAGAAGTCCAGAGATCTGGCTCTCCAGGCCTGCCTTGTGCCTGCTGGTCAACCCAAACAAGTTCAAGCTGATACCCTTGCAGGTGATCATGTTCATCGGGGCAGAACTAGACTCCTTGCAGGCCAAAGCCCGCTTCCCAGTGGAGTGGGCACTGGATCTTAACTCTTTTGCCTGATTGGTCCGGGTTGGGCTCTTGCACCTTGCCTGAGATTTCCAGCAGCTGCTGGGGTACATGGTGTCTTGCACCAGTGTGGTCCATTGGGCCTGCTGGCAGATGCGCCACCTGCAGTTGAAGTTGAGCCATCAGTAGTCACAGCGCCTAGGACAGTTGGACCAGCTGGTCACGGTGGCTGATCCCAGAACATCTGGAGGAAGGAATCCCATTTGTCTGCAGAGAGTCAACCATCACACTAATGACAGATGCATCTCTGGTGGGTTGTGAAGCACACCTGGGAGACCACAGAGTCCACAGGTTTTAGTCCCCACATGAGTCCTGTCACCACATAAGCTTGCTGGAGCTCTGTGTAGTGGGCCTTGCTCTGATGGAATTCATTACTCTAGTCAGGGGTCAGGTCATGCAGGTCTGGACAGCCAACACTGCGACCATGTCTTGCCTGAAAGTCAGGGCAGAACTTACTCCCTCCACACCTGGGTGCAGATCTCCTGGTGCAGGAGTTCTCAGACAGCTGGCCCATGCTCTCAGCCAGGTAGGAGACATGTTGCATCAGTGGTCCCTGAATCAGCAGGTGGTGAACCACCTGTTCTTTGTATGGGGCACTCCTCTGGTGGGTCTGTTTGCCTCCTGGGAGGATGCCAAACTGAGACTGTTCTGTGTTTACGCCACAGTCCGGGACACTAGGGGATGCCCTCACAAGGCCTGGAAGGACAAGGCACGGATTACACTAATAGCTGCAGACTGGCCAAGGCAGTTCTGGTACCCAGATCTCCTCAGCCTCTGCAACAGACCTCCGTGGCAGCTGCCTCTTTGCCTGGATCTGCTAACCAGACAACAAGGGAAGGTTCTTCATCCAGACCTTAAGTCCCTGTACCTCACAGCCTGGTTCCCGAGTGTCTAGAATTCCAGGCCCTGGGTCTGTCGGAGGAAGTGTTCCACGATGTGGAGGCCTCCTGGAAAGTCGACTCACAAATGCTATGCATTTAAATGGATGAGGTTATCCATTTGTGCCATGGCAAGGAGCTTGATCCTCTTGCCATCCCTGGGACAATCAACATGGAATACCTCTGGTCTCCCTCTCCCTCTCTCTCTCTCTCAGTTGGGACTGCGAGCGGCGACCCTGAAGGTGCACCTGGCAGCCATTTCTGCTTATCGGGTGTGGGTTGGTAAACTGACAGTGGTCCAGGAAAAAGTGGTCAAGTGCTTTTCAAAGGCCTGGATGATCTGTCCCGACTGGTGTGTGAACCACCACCGCTACAGAATTTACTGCTGGTGCTGGCAAATTTTTTTTTTTTTTTTTTTTTAGTCTTTAGTAACTGAGTAAGGCCCACAAGGCACAAGTGCCTGTTTTCAGGGGTGACCTGGGAGCACTGGGCTAAGTGACTTGCTCAGAGTCACACAGTATGCAAGTGGAGGTTGTGAGAATCATACTCAGGTCTGGTCTGCTAGATGTACGCAGCTCATTCACACCTCGGTTCCTCTAACTCTAGGCTATGCACCAGCCCATGTCAAACTTCGCCAGACCTGTACACCGGTTGCGAGATGGTCATTTTGTTGGCCATTGCACCGGGCAGAAGGATTGAGTTCCAGGCACTCTTGGTGGTGCCTCCTTACCTGGTCTTCCGCAAGGTCACGGTTGTCCTTAGCCCCCACCCAGAGTTCCTCCTGAAGGTCGTATCAGAGTTTCACCTTAACCAGGTGATTAACTTACTGGTATACTTTACAAGGTCATCTTCAGAGGCTAACCACAGGCTCCATACTCTGGACCTGCAGAGGGTGCTCTCTCTCTCTTACTGTAAGGACTACACTGCTGGAGTTTGTGGTGGGGCTCACCAGCTGTTTGTAACATACGCGAAGCTGCGCTTGGCAGACCGGCAGCAGAGTGTATGATTGGCAGGTAGATAACATCCTGCAGCAACCTCTGCTATAGGTTGGCTGGTAGGAAGTCTCCCAGAGGGCTTTGGGCTTATTCCACCAGGCACACCACTGCATCTGTGGCTTCTTCCAGGGACATCCCTATCAAGGAAATCTGCAGGACTTATACCTGGAAGCCAATCTCTCACCTTCATTTCCCACTATAGCATCGACCTTGACTCTTGTCAGGATACTGCTTTTGGGACCTCTGTTCACCAAATAGGTGTGCGCACTTTGCCCCCTCCTCCCAGAGAACTGCTAGGAGACTGCCAGAATGTGGATAGTGAACTGTATCCACGCCCCTAGAAAGGTAGGTTACTCACCTGTAATCATTGTTCTAGATATTGTACACAGTTCACAACCACATAACCCGACCAGCCTCCCTGGCAAGTTGCACAGATCCCTGCTTCCCGTGTGCAAAGATCTGATGTCACGGGTCAGAGTCGGGGGTATATACCCCTGGGTGGTGGAGGAGCTTAGCTTCAAGATGTCTGGTGAATCAGCACTTCCAGTGGAACTGCCAGTATGTGGATGTGAACTGTATACCACTTCTAGGACAATGGTTACAGGTGAGTAACCTATCTTTTCTGTAGAACAGATACTATTTTCAGAAGGACAAATTGCAGAATTAACTAGGTAACCATATCTCTCAAAAACTTTCTTGAAGTTGCTGCTTCCTAAAGTAATGCCAGAACTGTGTGCTCATTCCATCTGAAGCGGACATTTTGAATTAAGGTTGAGCAATGGAATGTTCTAACACATACAGTATATGTCTCCACAGCCACCACTCACCCCAAGATGGTCCAACACTTATTGGGTCCCCGTAGAAACAATCAGCTCACTTTTGCCCCCTCCCCGGCAGCACAAACCACAGTGGTAGCTCCCGAATCTCCCCTGCATTGACACTGATCTGGTCCACTCCACCTTCCACTATTAGGCACTAAGTGAAATCAGCAGACCATACACTTTTTTGTTGAACTGCCAGGAACCCCCTACCTCTCCACAGCAGCTCTCATCAAGTATGGGTACCTTAAGTCTGGTGTGCCTTCAAACCCTCATGCTAGCCTTATTATCCTCAAATAGCAAGGATAAGACACGCCAGGACATTAACAACCACCCCACCCTAGTTGCCGATTTTAACAGTAATCCAGGTACTATTTAGTCACACTGTTGATGCTTATCATAGAGTTGCAAGCCCCCAAATATGTCCACCCAGAAGTGACAACCCCACCCACGTCTTTCTCCTCCCCAGATTATCCTTACTGCAGTGTGACAGGGTTGAATAGGGCCCTGTCCCAGTTGTTCTGGAGAAAGAGTTTAAATACAAGGATCTGTTCTATTCTCTCCTTTTCTGTTTCTTCTCTGTGAGGTTGTGCAGCCAAATTTTCTCATGAGACTTAGGACTTGATCACCCCCAACAGTCTTGCAATTCTCTGCCTCTCGCTATCTCTCTGCCCTCTCTTGTTGTTTTGTCTTTTCTCCCCCTTGCATATCTGCTGGTATAAAAATATATGTGAATCATTATGTGGAAATGTAACTGATATTGGGATCCCTTTGTTTAGAAATGTATATTGTTTTACTGTTGAAATGTATAGTTACACTGTTGAAATGATTGTAAAAAGCTGCTTGGAATTCAAGGGGTTAACCTGTTTGCAAACTCTCTGAGAATCTGTAAGCAAGAGGTCAGTTCTGGGTCACAGTGTTCTTTTCAGTGCACTTGTTGAACTTACGAGAACACTGTGAGAAGCATGCAGTTCTCTTGGGGGGGGGGGGGAGGTTGCAAAGACGTATGAAAACAGAACTGCAATTTCTTGCAGGAGAGAAAACACAGAGCCTGAGATTGGAAATTGAGAAGAAATCCAGATGGAATTTCTCTGTTTATACTGCCTTTGTAAATAGTTATACTGAACAATGTTATTTTTTTATTTTACTGTTATTTAACAGTAAATCTCTTGTTGCGAATTTTACAACTGCTCCTAGTTTTCCTATGCTTCCTGACCTGTGCCTTGATGACAGATGGTGTGAAAAGTGGGATTTACGCCATGCATACGCTATGCCAGGAGTTTTGTGTGTGGGTACTAGACCAAGTACCAGGGAAGCATAGAAGAAAGGTATGGATTCTGCAGCAGCAAGCCCAGGAGTGGTTACCAGGAGAATGGCAGCCAAACTAGCAGACAGAAGTCCAAGCTAAAACTGTACAGCTACCACCAGTTATAGAAAAAGAACAGGCAGTGACAGAACCTGAAAGCCTGACTGCCTTTTTCAAATGGTGGCCTATATAACAAAAAGAGACGGAGAAACAGAGAAGAGAGGAGATGCAGCAGAGAGAACAAGAAATTCAGCATTTAGAAGCACAGAGAAAAGAAGAAATGTAACAACTGGAGCAGCAGAGGAGAGAAAAGATGTAGCGACAGGAGCAGCAGTGGCTGGGTGCCTTGCAGGCTATCAAAGGCAGAGGATCTGGCACAGATCCAGATGAGCAACAGGACACAGGCAACTTGAAATACATTACGCTTACAAAGTTGTGTCCCCCCGATGATATCAAAGCATACCTGACAACTTTTGAAAGGGTTGCCGCAGCCTGCCAGTGGGCAAAGCAGCAGTGGGCAATCAGACTGGTACCTTACCTGACAGGTAAAGCCCAACTTGCCTATAGCAATATGGACACTGCACAGTCAGAAAACTATGACCTGGTGAAAAGCAAAATCCTGAAAAGATTCGACATCTCAGGAGAGACCTACAGGCAGAGATTTCTGTCTCTGAAATACAACTCAGTCGACATTCCTCGAGAAGCCTTCACCTGACTCCGAGAACTCCTGATAAAATGGCTCCAACCAGAGAGCAAAACAGTCCCATAGATCATCGACACATTTGCAATGGAGCAATTCATCAACATCCTGCCTACAGATATGCAGCTTTGGGTAAAGTTACACCAACCAGAAAGTGGGGAAAAGGCTGATCTTCCTGGATACAAAGTCTCCACCACTTATTCATACTGGTGGGACTACACTGGCAGTGCTAGGACCCGGCGGGAGCCAGCATTTTTCAGGAGGGCCTGCGCCAATGTAGGGCCATGAGGAAGCGGTACTGTGAGCCAGGCTCAAGCCGTAGAGACTATCTTGGCGTTGACCCTCCAGCCACCTCAGTTTCTTTTTTCCCCCGCCATCAAGTGCGCTTCAGTGACAATGTTGCTTGCCCGCAGGGAGTCAAAACTTCTCATCTATATGACAGCAGCTTCAGTTTTATTTAGTTTTTAGTAGTTTTATTATTTTCTAGAGAAAAGAAGTAAACGATTCAATTTTATTATATTTTGTCAGAAGTCTTCAGCCCTCCATTGACAGAGTTGACCATGAGTGGGCAGGTGATGGTAGGGAGACTTTGCATGAAACTGTTCAGTCAGCCTGGCTGGGTCTAGTCCACTGCCCTCCACGAAGTGGGGGGGGCTGACTACAGACGGTCCGGGGGGGACGGGGACGGGCAGTCTCCCTGAAGGCACAAAAAGAAGCAGTCTCATTCCAGACACCACTTGACCTGGAGCTCTTCCTCAGACTCCCGATCAAAAAAGAAATGGCACTGCTCAAGGTCACCTTCTGTTACATCTGCGCGTAGATTGTCTGTCAGTTGCTGGGGGAAGGGGCCAGTCTCCGCCTTCAGAGTCCCCTCTGGTTTCTGTCCCTGGTGACTGACATCCTCGACTCCAGAGTCCCTCCCCGCCTGTTGGGGGGGTACTTCGGTGAGCAGTTTCACCATTGGGCCGCTCTTATGGAGCAGTGGGTGCGGAGGTTGTCCCGACTGCCTGATCTGGCTAGTCCATCGCCGGGGCATTCTGGCCTGTTGGTTTCGGACCTGCAGGCGGGGTGGTTGGGACTTCTGAGCTGCACGGCGCCCTCTCCGGTGCCATGGACTCCATGCCCTGGTGTCTATCCCCCTCACATGGTTGCAGCGCAGGGGTCCACACTGGTACCTTTATCTCCTGCGAATTTCTTCGTTTCACTTATTCAAATCGGAGTTTGCAAACTTCTGTTGTGGTGCCGGCTTCTCTGATGCTGGCACTGCGTGCAGCGCCATATGCTGTGTTGGCACCGTGCTTGGTGCCACAGTCCTTGCCGGCACTGCGCTCGGTGTCGCTTCCTATGCTGGTGCTGCCTATGTTCTTGGCACCACTTCCTCTGGCGGTGCTGGTGGCGCTGCATGGGTTTCATAGCTTTTCGATGCCGATTCTCTCTGCTCCTCCTCCTTCCTCATCTTTTCATCCCTTTCCTATGTATACAGTCCCTCCTGGACTGGCAGGGGATGACATTGAACCTGATCTTCGATTGGGAGATGACTTAGATGGTGATTCCGCCATAGGAGCGGGGAACAGATCTTCTACAGAGTCTTTGGTCGAGTACCTTTCCTGTAAGTCTCTGCTGAGAAATTTAAATTCCTCTCTCTCTCTCTCTCTCTCTCTCTCTCTCTTCTCTCTCTCTCTCTCTCTCTCTCTAGACCTCAGATAGTGATCCTGGGAAGCTGCTGTATCTGCACATTCCGGATATCCCTACGCATTTAACCCCTCCACTGCAGCCCTCTTTCGAGACTCTCTCTCAGATGGTGTGGGATAACCTGGCTCTAATTCCCTCTGTGGCCAAGTTCATAGATAGGAAATATGCCCCTCCCAAGGATCTTCCCATTCTGGCCTCTCAAGCCTTTGCTGATGCCATCATGGTTCTGGCAGAGAATGACAAAGTTGTTCTTCCACAAGAATCTACAGCACATCCAATAAACAAAGAATCTCACAAGATCGACACCTTGGGTAAGCCAGTCTTTGCTGCTTCAACCTTGGGCATGCGCATTGCTAGCTACCAGGGTTACTTTGCTCAGTACAAGTATACACTCTGGCATTCACTCAGAGCTATGGTAGCAGCTCTTCCCGATTCGGAGGTTAAGTCGGAGCTCCTACAGACTATTACTAGGGGTATTGGGTCCAGTAATCAACAGCTTAAAGCTGCCATGGATGCTTTCGACACTGCCTCCAGAGCGGCGGCTGGCATTTGCACCCATCGTCACGCTGGGTTGCGTACCTCGGGCTTCACGAATTATGCCCAGCAAAGGGTTATGGCCTTACTTTTTGATGTTGTGTATCTGTTTGAATCTCGGGTAGCGCAGGCGCTGGAGACCACTCAGAAAACTAGGTCAGCCATCAAGACGGCTAGACCCCCTTCCACAGCCCCTCAAAGAGGCAAGAACAGACATCAGTTTCATAACCATCAGTCCTTTCATGGTAAAGGCAAAGGAGGCTTTAACAGAAACCAAACTCCTCAGCTGCAAAAGAAAGTGCAGCAGAAGGCACAGGGCCCTAAAGCACCCAGTGCCACCCTCTGAGTTTCCAGCCCAGGTCCCACCTCAGGCGTCCAAGGAGGACTCTTCCTTGGCAGTAGGAGGGCATCTGATTCAGTTTTACGACTGGTGGAAGTCAATATCAGACAAATGAGTACTCAGGATTATCGGCAAGGGCTACTCTTTCAATCTGTTGGAAACCCCTCCAGATCATCCACCCAAACGACAGCCCAAGCTGTCTGTCTCTCAGTCAGACCTTCTTGCTTCCAAGATCCAAGGCCTTCTGAACAACAGGGCATTAGAGGTAGTTCCACTGGGGCAGCGGAACTCGGGTTTCTACTCCCATTACTTTCTAGTTCCAAAGAAGACAGGCGGTATGCACCCTATTCTCTACCTCAGAAAGTTAAAAAAGTTCCTTTACAAGGAAAAATTCAAGATATCATCATTCGGTACTCTTTTACCCCTGATTCATCAACACGTTTGGCTAGCCTCCCTGGACATGCAAGACACCTATCAACACATTCTCATACACCCAAACCACCACTAATACCTAAGTTTCGTTGCATTGGGTCAGCACTACCAATTCAGAGGCCTGCCTTTTGGGCTGTCCTTGGCGCCTCGAGTGTTTACAAAGTGCTGTGCAGTTCTTGCGGCGCATCTGAGGAAAATTGGAATTCAAGTGTTCCCATATCTGGAAGATTGGCTTCTTGCAAGATCCTCCAGACAAGAGACTCTAGAAGCCGTGGCCACGGCCTCAGACTTCCTCACGTCCATGGGAGTTCTGCTGAACTTGAAAAAGTCGCAACTACAGCCCTCCCAGAAGCTCCTCTTCATAGGAGCCCTTCTGGGCACCTCCTGCACGAAAGTCTTCCTTCCGGAGGACAGAAGGAGCGATATCCTCCAGACGGCCTGCTTCATCAGAGAAAACAGCTCAGTTCGAGCTCTCTCTCGATGCAGTGGATGCTGGGTCTCCTGGCATCCTCAGTTTTCACTGTGCCTCTGGTTCGTCTTCACATGAGAACTACTCAGTGGGTGCTCAGCACTCAGTGGTCGCCGACCACACACCCTCTGTCCTTTCACATCAAGGTGACAGAACCACTGAAACAGTCACTCACCTGGTGGTCTCAGGAGGACAACTTTCAGGAGGGTTATCCCTTCGCCCCTCTAGATCCCCAGATCTCCATCACCACGGATGCGTCCCTGCTATGATGGGGAGCTCACAGCCAGGATCTCCACACCCAGGGCAGATGGAGTCAGGACGAGTTCCAACTTCCCGTAAATGTCCTGGAAATGGTAATATTTGGTAGAATAAGACAAAGTAGGCTACAAGGCCCATTTAATAGTCTCCCACTCCTAGTCCTAGCAATCAAGTAATTGTCTAATCCAGTCTTAAATTGCTCAAAGCATGGTGCCATTATAATATAACTAGGTAGGGAGTTCCATAGTTTAGATGATCTTATAGTAAAAAAAAAGTTGTCTTTTAACAGTTTTTATCCTTGGAACATATAATTGTCTCTAATGTGATCTTAAATCCATTGCTGATATTAGAGAAGCCACATAACCTCATCAAGTTAGAATTTTGCAATATCTTGTAGGTCAGAAGTAAATCACCTCTCATCCTTCGAGTCTCCAGTGTAAACAAACTTAATTCATTTATATTAGACCTATAATCCTTATTATTGAAACCTGCTAAGGATTTAGTTAATTTCCTTTGTGTTTTTTCTAATAAACTAATCTCCTTTTTCAAATATGGGCTTCATAAGGGTGAACCATAATCAAGGTGCGGAATTATATATGATTTATATAATTTCATTAAACGCTCCTTATCTCTAGTAATGAAAGTTTTATTTATAGTTCTTAGCAATCTGTTTGTGATATTGGAGACATAGCGAGTATGATCAACAGTGGCTAACTCAGTATATACCCAAATTCCCAAATCAAGTTCCTTCATGGAAGATTTAGGTGTTTTTCCATTGAGTTTATATTTATATTTTTAATTTTTCTTACCAAAATGCCGCACTGTGCATTTTGATTCATTAAATTCCATTTTATTACATCTTCCCCAAGATTCAGTTAGTTCCAGGTCCTGGCAAAAATCTAGATTGTTCTGTATGGAATCCACTTCATGTTCTATCTTGGTATCATCTGCAAATTTTGAAATACCTCTCCCCATGTCACTAATATACAGCCAAATCAACACTGGACCAAGCACTGATCCCTGTGGTACTCCACTGGTGACACCCTCCTCACTAGACAATACACAATTACTCCTAACAGACTGTTTGTGATTTGTAAGGCAGTTTTTAATCCATCTAAAAATATATTTGTTGATTCCAATTTTATTTAACTTGGATATCAACAAATCATGGGGTACTGTATCAAATGCTTTTCTAATATCGAGGAGGATGACATCAGTGGAGACATTACTATCTAGTTTGTCACTTACAAACTCATAAAAAGACACAGGCCCAGATATTCAAACTGCGCCAGGCTGTTGCGCAATCCTGGGCGCAGCTCAACTTTGTTGCGCACGGGTGTGGCCTAGGCGATATTCAACGGAGCTGCGCTATGGCGCAACAGCTTTGAATATCGCACCCTGGCCACCCCCACTGTGCATGGCGCAGTGGCACTGCGCCAGCGCAAGTGGCCAGAGTGGAGCATGGAGATTCAGTGGCGCAAGTGCCATTGCGCCATGCACAGCACCTGCGATATTCAAATGGGGACATGCAAATGGGGCCATAAGTTATGCAAGGCGCACAGGGGGCCATTTGCATCTCATTACAGCCCCATTTGCATGCCATTAGCATGCAGGTGCGCCGATCCCCGATGACTTGTGCCTGGCGCCCTGTCAGGCAGCAGCCGTCGGGACCAACGCCCCCTGCAGCCTGATCACGGGAAGTCCTGTAAGATAAAAAAAAGTCCAATATCCCTGGTGGTCCAGTGGACCTCTATGTGCCCCGATCACGGGCATCACTGTATTCCCCCCACAAGTCCAATATCCCTGGTGATCTACCGTACCCGCCACCCCACCCGCCCACTGAGCCTCACCACCCCGCCCCCCCGTCAGCCGGCGGGCGGCAGCACGCCACCGCCCGCTGCCGCCTACTGACAGCTCGGTAGGGCTGCACACCCATTGGTTCACAGCATGAGCCAATGGCGTAGTTTATACCAGACATACAGTCCAGACATGTGAATGAATTCATTCGCATATCTGGACTGAGTAGATGGTATGGCTGTATGCCCATTGACTCATGCTGTGAACAATGGGCGGCAGCCCTACTGAGTTGTCAGTTGGCGGTGGCGGGTGGCAGGCGAATGGTTTGCTGCCGCCGCCAGCTGACGGGGAGCGGGTGGTGGTGGGGGTAGCAGTAGATCACCAGGGATATTGGACTGGGGGATTAATGATGCCCGCGATCGGGCTCAGTGCAGTCCACTGACCACCAGGATATGGACTTGGGGGGTGATTAATGATACCTCGATCGGGCACATAGAGGTCCACTGGGCCACCAGGATATTGGACTGGGGTATTATAGATGCCCGCGACCGGGCATGAGGGCGCTGCTGTGGTGCGGCAGGACTGGTGTGGCCACCCACAGGTGGCAGCTGCTGTGTTGCGCCCTGCAATGCGGCAGCTCACCTGTGGGTGGCTATCACTTGTTCCTTTTTTTGGGGGTGTAACTTTGTGCAGGCGCAGGTAGGGGTTGCGTATGCATGACTCTGCACAGCCGGGGCTGAATATCGGGCTGTGCAGGTTATGCATGGGCACACCCCCCCACCTGTGCTTGCATACATGCACTGATGCGCTCCAGTGCATCGGGATTTATCTTGACACTTTTCCTTTTAAATATCGTGACCGCATGCGATCAGTGGGTTTTGCATGAGCTAGTCACTGTTGCTCAATGCGCAACCCTTTGAATATCTGGGCTAGAAGATTTTTTCACATGATAATCCTTCTTAAAACCATGTTGTGACAAGTCCAGAAGATGTAATACCTCCATCTCACTTTCAATTATATTTTTTTACTATCCTTTCCATCAATTTAGAGCAAATAGAAGTAAGGCTAATAGGCCTATAATTAGAGACACTAGAACGACTTCTTTTTTGTGAATTGGGACCACTATAGCTCTCTTCCAGTCATTGGGAACATCACCAGATGATAGTGATGCATTAAATAACATGGTGAGTGGATAAGAAAGTGACTTCGCCAAGTTTTTTAAAATTACAGGACTCAGGTGAGGAAGATGTTTTTAGATTTAATAACTCATCTGACACTTCTTCCTGATGAATTTCAAATGGTTGACTACCTTCCATGGAGAACACAGGATCTAAACTGGTAGATGGATTAAATATAGAAACAAAATACTGGTTAAAGTTAAGGGCTATTTCTTCAGAATCTATAATTGATTTCCCATTATGTACAATTGAGGTAAGTGTGTTATTTTTTTGTTTATTGGTATTTATGTAAGCATAGAAACTTTCTAAATCCTTTTTACATGCCAATTTAAGTTCCAGTTTTCTTTTTTCTTTTGTAATCAATTTATGTAATTTAGCTTGTTCAACTCTATATAAAATTAGATTTTTATAACAGGGATTATTTTTAAATCTCTTAAATAACCTATATTTCCTGTAAATCAGTTTCTTAATTGATTTGTTAAACCATAAGGGAATTTTACCTTTATTATTATATTTCTTCCTCATCAGTACAAATTTAATGAATAACATCCTGAAGGGTAGTATTCATTTTGTCCCACATATTCCTAACATTAAGCCCATTTAAACCTATTTTCCAATTAATATTGTTTAGTTCTTCTATTATTTTCACCCAATTAGTGTTTTTATAATCAGGAGTTTTAATAACAGCTTTTAAATTTGGTTTGGATCTGGTACAGTCAATATAACACTCAACCATATTATGGTCACTAGTTGCCAGGTGACTCTTGACCCTTGTGTCAACAATACGTTCAACATTATTAGTAATAATAAGGTCCAAGATGTTAGCATCCCTAGTGGGTTCATTAACCAACTGATCACAACCACAAGACGTAATGGTATCTAATAGATCTTTTTCGAAATCATTTAGACCCAATAGTGATTCTCAATTTATACCTGGGGCATTGAAATCACCAACAATTAATACATTGGCTAAACCAGAGACTTCCTCAATTTCTTGTAATATTAATTTATTACTACATGGTTCAGCTGATGGAGGTCTGTAACAAACACCCGATATTAATTTGGGAAGGGGAGCCAAGTCAAGACTGAGCCATAAGGTTTCTACCGAGGTTTCATATTGCAATTTTAGATTTAGTTCAGAACAGTGGATCTGATTTGATATACAGTAGAAGCCGCTTAAGTGGGACGGCTGAGTGGAAAGCCGATCGTCCCACTTAAGCGGGCGTCCCACATAAATGAAGTTAGTGATTTTGAGCTTTTGGGATAGAAACCAGTCTTTGCTCAGTCAGAGACTACAATACCCCCTATTCTCCATACATGTACAGAACTGTATGTACACTATCTCGTTTGTGGCTTTATATTTTTTTTTGTTTTGTTATGCTTATGTAACACACTCGTGAAAGATTTTTTTGTTTTGTTTTGTTATGCTTGTGTAACACACTCGTGATTTTTTTTTTTTAGCTTGTGTAACGATGTGGTAAATTCAAAGCCCAATGTACATTTTAGCAGCAGAATCTTCTGTGCTGCTATCATCCAGCAATATTTACATAGCTTCAGCAACTTATGGGAATGCAAATGCTGATGGCTCTGATGGTTCTTCACTTGTAAGTTCGGATGATTGTGATGGTCCAGCAGTTGACGGGTTGAAGAAGTCTGTTATGCTTCTTTGCTTGCGTTCTTTGACAGCTTGAGCCTGCATGGAGTGTTCGATCTCAAACAGCAGCTCCCAGGCTCCAGTCTGACTGTGTTGTTGGCACCACTTCATAGCAGTTCTGTGCCCAGCTAGCGCATCTATGGTGGTGACTGATTTTGCTCCATCATCCTCCTCATCAGCATCGCCACCTGCACTGTCATTCTGTGCTTCAGCATTTTTAAAAACTGCAGTCACTAGCTCCTCATCTGTTAGTTCGCCGACTGTAGGTTCCTCGTCATCCATGCCTATAAACTCTGCAAACATAATTGCATCCATAAAGGATGGCATGACTACATCTTCCAGTGCAGCAGCGGAGGTTGAGACATTGTTGGTGGCAGTTTCAGAGCTGCAGTCAAATCCAGCTTTGTTGAAACAGTTTGTGATTGTGCTCTGCTTCACTGCCTGCTATGCTCGATGTAACATGTAAATAGCATCCAGTAAATTTACCTTGTGGGCAATTTCAGCAGCGTGTGCTGTCTCACCCTCATCAATGCTTGCCACAATTTTCCCAGCAACATAGAAGCGATAATGCCCCTTTAAGTTTTTTGTAACTCCCATGTCCATAGGCTGCAGGATCGATGTAGTGTTTGGAGGGAAAAACACTAACTTAATGAACTTAAGCCGTTTGACAAGCTCAGGTGGGTGAGCGGAACAGTTGTCGACAAACAATAAAATTTTTCTGTTGCTCCTTCGGAGTTCAGAGTCCCAACTCATTAGCAATTCCTTGAAGGTAGCACTGGTCATCCAGGCATTGCAGGAGGATGTGTAAATCACTGGCAGCACATGAACATCCCTGGGAAAACAACATGGGTGTTTTGCTTTTATCAATCACTAGCAATTTCTTTTTTTCAGTCCCTGTCTGATTTGCAAAGCACAGGACTGATATGCAGTCTTCTACTTTCTTGCCGCCGGTGAGTTCTTGGTGTTTCAGTGCATGCCCTTGGTCAGAGTACCCACGGTAAAATAGACCCATTATATCAGCGTTGAAAACATCTGCTGGTGTGTACCCTGACAAAATGCCTGGGAGGACATCTGTAAGCCAAGCCTGGGCTGCCGATGCATCTGCATCCTGCTTCTCACCATGTTCACGCTTGAAGACAACCTGGTGTCTCAGTTTCCATCGAGACAGCCAGCTGTCTGTCGCTTCAAATTCAGCGTGTCCCATTTGTGAAGCCAACTCTGTTGCCTTTGCTTTTAGCATTGGGCCAGACAGTCTCACTCCCTTATCCAGGGCTTGTGTCAGCCACAACATCTGTGCATCTTCTACATCATGGTCTTTTCCCTCCCGCTTGCGCTTTCTGGTGGTATTACTGTTCAACCGCTATTCAGCAAGGATAGACTCTCTATTAGTGCTTATCGTTCCCGCTTGGCTTTTTGAGATTTTTAATTCTGCCGCTACAGAGGACAGCGAACAGCTCGGGCTGTTCAACGCCTCCAGAACACGCACTCTGTCAGCCAAGTTGAGTTCGTTTCTTGGAAAAGACATGACAGAAAGGGATGCAGTTGCAATCAGGCAGGTTAACAGATCTAAAAGAACTGAGCACCAACAGCATCAAGCGACGTGAAACAGGCAGCTTAACAAAAACAGATAGGAACAGGTGATTGTTAAAGGGGGTTTTATAATTACAGGAGCAATTAACAGGTGCTTACAAGGCAAGGAAAAGGTCAGAGTCATTGAAGAACCATCCCACTAAAGCGGATTTATGGTAAGCTAATGTTCCACTTAAGCACTAGAAGTCTAATGCACTTTACATTGAATAGAATCGGTTTTATGGCAAATGTCCCATTTAAGCGGACGTCCCGCTTATTCGCGTCTCATTTAGGTGGCGTGTACTGTATAGCAACAAGCACCTCCACCTCTTTTACCAATCCGATTTTTTGTGAATAGTTGATACCCCCAAAATATTATTAGACCAAGAGCTGGAATCATCCCACCAGGTCTCTGTTACACAGACTATATCAATATCTTCAATAGCCAGTAATAATTTTAATTCTGTTAGTTTATTGGCATTTAAGCTTCGAGCATTTAGATTCAACACTTTTAATTTGGATTTGGTAATAGGATAACTGATAGCTTTTCTACTGCCCTTGTCCCCCTTCTTAACTAGTTTAAATCACATCCAGTAATATCCTCAAAAGTCCTTCCCAATTTGTAAGCCCCACGTTTACTTAAATGTAAACCGTCCCAACAGTAGAAGGAGTTGTTACAAACAAATGTTTCCCAATAAGTCACACATGTATGATCCATTTGCAAGGTCCATTTTCTAAACCATTCATTTATTTATTTGATCTTTTTTTCTTTTTGAAATCCTGCTCTGGGCACTGGTAGAATTTCTGAAAAATAAATTTCACAATTTAAAATTTGTAAGGTTTTAGCCATATCTATATATTCTTGCTTTATTTCCTCAACGGTTAGTTTATTCAAATCATTAGTTCCCATATGAATAATTACAAGAGGATTTGTGCCTGAATTCCTAAGTATGCTACCAATCATGTTATGTATATTTCTTATTCCAGCCCCTCTGAAAGAGGAACAAGTTATATTGTGCTTATCCTGTCTGCAAACAAACTTGTCTATATATTTAGCCAATGAGTCCCCCAATACATAACATTGCCTAGTTGTAGATATATTACTGTCTGGTACACTGGATGCAAGAGTGCCATTATTTACAGCAACAGGTTCCTGAGGTTCACTATTAGGAGCAGTTTCCATCATTTTGATTTTGGCTATACATGCTGGATTAAATATAACAGCCCTAGATTTTGTTTAAGAGTTTTTAATTCCATTCTCTATTATATTGTTAATTAATCCATAACAAGTCTCAGTAGGACCAAGATTAGTAATAATACTCTGGTTTTCATCAATTTGATTCGAGTGAGAATTTGATTCCAACAGCATAGTACTGCTAACAGGCAAAGCTTCAATGTCTGATATTATTACATTATTAGTAACTCTCTCAGACTGAATACTAGATTGACGCTCATTTGTAGGAATAAGAGGGTCAAGATTCCCTAAATTAGTACTACTAAGGGTACCATTTACATTTTAATCCTCCATTTCTTTATTCGATAAATCAGTTAGGGATTGGCTCCATTAGATGCAGTGTCTAAGCATGCTTCATAAGTAACCTCATTGAGTAGAAAGCTGTTACTCGGGACACCATTTTGTGCTTGTAATACTTTAGCCATTTTACTCTTGTTGGCTTTCAGTTTGGTCAAGTTTAGCATAAAATGTAGTAATATCTTCCCTTCAGACACTATTGTCAAGGCACGTTTTGCACATATATATAGTGTTTGTTGGTAATTGAGTAACTAGGGAGTACATGAGATAATTTATACATTTTAGACCAATTTATCCATCAAGAGTCATTATTGTATCAGGTAGTGGATTATTGGACACTGAAGCACAAGTCAGAGGGACCTGGGTAAGTTCTAAGACTCCTGTGTCTCCCATGTTTACAAGGTTCTCAAATGTTACTACAGTGCTTGAAACTTATTTGGCACAAACTGTAGAGGCGATACTATCATACAGAAATAACTGCTTGTTTAAATCCACTATTAAAGGTACCCAAACCTATATAATCATTCAATGTTCCCCGTAGCAGTCCCGCTGGACACGTGCTAAGATAGCATGTCTCCATGCCTTGCACCAGCTACCTTCGATCCGGCTTGCTCAGACGAGTGCTTTTAAGCCCCATAAACCTGGAAGTCTCTTAGTGGTCACGTGACCCAACTCAGAGACCGAGGGTAAACCAAACACATAGGTTTAAAAATAGATATAGGAGAATTTAGCGACCATGTGCTGTAGAACACAAACACAGCACAGCTTGTATCTAGCTGGCATCCACAAATGTCACAATCAGTTACTCCCCTCAAGTTTCATTTAGTAAATACACACAAAAAGATTTTAGGAGTTTGGAGCTGCAGCGTTCTGTTACTGCAATAAGACCATTCTCCTTCAAACAGATAACAAGGCAGTGATGTACTACATCAACAAGTAGGGTGAAGCACACTCTTACCCCTTATGCTGGGAAGTGTTCTGAGTGTGGGAATGGTGTCTGGAGTGCAAAGCTGTAATCCAGGCGGTTTACCTGGCAGGAGTACAGAACGATCTGGTGGACCGTCTCAGCAGAACAGAGGCAGATCCTCACGAGTGGTCTCTTGACACAACCGTCGTGCAATCGCTCTTCGAAGCATGGGGAACTGAAGACCTGGCCCGTTTTGCATTCCCACTCAATGCAAAACTGCCTCTCTTCTGCTCCAGAAATCCAGGACCTGGCATTTTTTTGTCAGGATGCATTCAGACTGCAGTGGACATAACGTTGCTCAAACTGGAGTCGCAGGGGGCAGACTGATTCCAATCACTCCATTCTGGCCTCGTCAAATCTGGTTTCCGTTAATCAACAGGCTATCGGAAACCTTTCCAGTACCTGCTTCCACTGCAGACGAACCTACTGACCCAGGGCCTTGTAGTCCATCCCAACCTGAGGTCCCTTCACCTCCATGCCTGACTCCTGAGGAGATAGAGGTGAACAGTGTCGTCGAGGCACAGGTCAGGAAGCATAGGGAAAACCCAGGAGCAGTTGTAAAATTCACCAAAACTATAGTAGGAGTAACATAAAAAAAATATATATAAACTTGTTCATAAGAACTATGTACAGAAGCAAAATAAAATCTTTCTTGTAATCTCTTTTGCAGTTCAAGCTTAGCCCTTTTATAAGTCTTCAAACCCCATTCTTAGCAAACATGCTGTCCTTGTAGATATCAGGTAGGATGAACCCAGTGTGCTTGAGGCCCCTTTTTTGCAGAAAGGCTCAACATTTTCACTCAAGTAACCTTGAGAGTTTATGCAGTCATCTCAAAATACAAATATATACATTTCAACAGTAACACTATGTATTTTCTAAACAACATGGATCCCAATATCTGTTACATTTCCATACATTTATTTACACATATTTTTATATTATCTGATATAAATATGCAAGAGAAAAAAAATAGACAGCAAGAGAAAACTGAGAGACAATGAGAGACAAAGACTTGCGAGACAGTTCGGGTTGATCAAGTCTGAGGTCTCACAGGAAAATTTGGTTGCGCAACCAGATAGAGAAGAGACAGAAAAGGAAAGAATACATCCTTGCATTTAAACACTTTCTCCAAAACAAATGGGACAGGGCCCTATTCTACCCTGTCACAAACAGGTTTAAAGTTTCAAGTAGAGTTTCAGATCTTCTATTAGCTGCGTGCAAGCCAGCTACTCGAAAGACTTACACGGCTAAGTGGAAATGTTTCTCTGTCTGGTGTGCGAGATCATCCTGGAACCCCTTTTCAAACAACATGAAGTCTTGCTGTATTCTGACATATGCAGTTAGGTCCTGCCTTTCAACTGCCCCGGAGAACAAAGAGTTAAACTTTCCATGGCCAGCATGGAATGTTCACCACGAGCTCGGTTGAAGCTCCTGTCTGCTGTTGTTTAAACTGCAACCGTCAGATTCTTTACTCCGCCTCACTGAACAGTCGCTCCGGAGATCTCTCCTGTTGCTCGGTTCAAAAAAGTCAGTTGAAGTGTAGTTTTTTCGGTTGGTTTCTACCGAATTGATGTTACCGCTTAGTCGGTTCAAGTCTCTGTCTGTGGTACCGTGAGTACGAGGTTTTTTGTTTAGTGGTTCGGCTGAACCGATCAGTTTGAGGTAAAAAAAAAAGCTTGTGCTTGATTTAGAGTGTGGTAACCAATCCATATCGGTTCTAAGAAAAATGTATTTTATTACAGTTTTTTCCAAGACCCGTGACACGGTCAGGAACCGATAGGGGAGTCTTGCCTGGCGGATTGCCGAAAAAAGGGTAAGTTTTGGATAGGACTGGCCATGTCTGAGAAACCCAAGAAAAAAAACGGGCCCACTGGGTTTCAACACTGCAGTGTGTGTGGGGAAGTCTTTGCCAAGGCTGATCCCCACACCACCTGTGTTTATTGTCTGGGGTTTGACCACCTCGATCCAGACTGCCAAATTTGCTAAGAATTTTCCCAAATCTACCCTAGAAAAGAGATTAGGTAGACTGAGGGAAAGGGAAGCCGAAGTCCACTGCCGGATGGCCAGCCGGTTCGGTTCCGACCGAACGGAAGGAATGCCCTCTGACCAGGGTGAAACTTCTTCGGGCAAAGGAGAGCCAATTCTGAGGAGTCGGTTCGGTGAAATGAAAGAAAGCGATAAATCGTCCAGTTCGGACCCAGAAATTCATACTCTGACTGCCCGATGAGATAGCCAAGGCAATAAGGATAGTGCAGTCGCTTAGTTGGGTTCCGACCGAACCGCACCGGCCTGGCAGGGGTTCGTTCGGTCGGTTCCCGGTTCCAGATTATACTTTGGAAGAATTTTATGAACCGGAGAAGGAGGAAGAGAGTATGAGGATGATTATGGTGATTACGAAAGTCTGGATGTGCCTATTGACCCGGACATCTCCCCAGACAGACCTTCAGATGTTTCTCCTCCTAGGCTTTCTGAGTCCCCTTCTCACTATATGTTTTACAAAAAAAGTGGCTGAGACCACCCAGCTTCCTGTGGAGGAAGCAGTACAGGATCAGGAGGAGCCTGATTATGTTGAGATGATGGACATCCCAGAGTCCAGGAGATTGTCTATTCCCCTACACAAATCATTTGGGAAACAGACACATAAAATTCTTAAGTCTCCTAATTCGATACCTCCTGTAGACAGACGAATGGACAAGAGGTACACTCTCTCAGGCTCAGACACGGAGTTCCTTTTCCAGCAATGCAGCCATGTTGGGGCAGTGCAGGCTGCTGCCTGTGATAAGGCAAATATCCCCTTGACATCACACCCCCCAGACAAGGACTCCAGGAAGATTGATGCCATGGTAAAGAAACAATACATGGCAGCATCTTTGGGACTCAGGCAGGCTAACTATATTGCCTATGCAGCTAGATACCAGAAGTCCAGGTGGGACACTGTGCTGGCTCTGGCTAAACAGGCCCCTGACCAGCTTGCCAAGGAGCTGGAGCAGGTGGCTGCAGATGGGATTGAGGCATCTAAAGTACAGTTTCATGCTGCTGTGGACTCGATTGATGTTTCATCAAGAGTCATGGCTACATCTGTGGCTCTTCGGAGGATGGCTTGGCTCAGATGTACTAGCCTCTCACAGGATACCCAGGCTAAGGCCATAGATTTTCCTTTAATTGGTAATTCTCTGTTTGGGGAGTAGACAGAGAACTACATGAAAAAGATGGATGAGTACAGGACCACTTACAGGAGTGCTCAGGCCAAAGAAAGGCAAGCAACTTCTCAAAGGCAGTAGCCAGGGGCAGGGGCAGGCCTTTCCAAAGGCCTTTTTAGCAAGCTCAGGCCTCCTCTTCTTTTTCACAGGGGGGTTCTTTAGAGGGAGAGGCAGATGGGGGATGAGCAGGCCTGCATCCACCCCTCAGCCTAAAGCCCCTGCCAAGCAGACACCCTGATGGGTTTGCCTGGGCCGATTTTCCCATACCAGTAGGGGGCAGGCTGGCTTACTTTGTCCAGGACTGGAAGTCTCTAACATCAGACAAGTGGGCCCTGGAAGTAATAAGCCAGGGACTGGTTCTCAGCGTCAAAAAATTTCCCAAGATGAGAACCTGATCCTTTCCACCTGCGAATCTCTCAGAGACCCTTGCCCTAGAGGCAGAGGTTTCTTCTCTCCTAGCTCTCAGAGCTATAGAGAGGTTTCCACCTACACAAGGCAAAGGATTGTACTCCAGGTACTTCCTAACCCCCAAAAAGACAGGACAATGGCGGCCCATCCTGGACCTAAGATATCTGAACAAACATCTTTTAAAGCCAAAGTTCAAAATGATGACTCTGGGAATTATCCTTCCCTCTCTAAGGCCAGGGGACTGGCTAGCCTCTCTGGACCTCAGAGATGCCTACTTTCACATTCCCATCAGGTGCTCCCACAGAAAGTACCTCATGTTCGAGTTGCCCTCAGGCCACTATCAGAGCAATGCCCTTTGGCCTAACATCAGCCCCAAGGGTTTTCACAAAGTGTCTGGCAGTAGTCATTGCTTTCCTAAGGAGAAAAAAGATCTCCATCTTCCCATACTTGGACGACTGGCTCATAGTAGGTCAGTCTCCAGATCAAGTCAAGTCACATTTGCAAGTGACCCAACAAGTGCTCATTTCCTTAGAATTCCTTCTCAACCTTCCAAAGTCAGTTCTTGAACCAGTACAGCTCCTCATCTTCATAGGTGCAGAGCTGGATACAGTAAAGACAAGAGCCTTCCTTCCCCTGGAAAGGGCAAGGACCCTCATGGAACTGGCCTCTTCATTCACCCTTCAGGTGTCTCGACCAGCAAGGCATTTCCTTCAGCTTCTGGGTCACATGGCAGCTTCCACAGCAGTGGTCCAAGGGGCAAGATTCCAGATGAGGGACATTCAGTTCCACTTAAGAGCCTTCTGGTCCCAAAGAAAGGATTCCCTTACCAAACTAGTCCCAGTGACTCGAACCCTAATCCAAGCCTTGCAATGGTGGCAGGATCAGGACAATTTGAGACAAGGGGTTCCTTTTGTCACTCAGTCTCATTCAGTGATACTCACCACAGATGCTTCCCTGCTGGGCTGGGGAGCCCATTTGGGGGATCTTACCACCCAAGGACTGTGGTCACCTCAGGAATCTCTACTTCACATCAATCTCTTGAAACTCAGAGCAGTGTTTCTGGCACTGCAAGCTTTTTCCAAATCTGTACAGAACAAGGTGGTACAGGTCAGAGCAGACACCACCACCACCATGTGGTACATCAACAAGCAAGGAGGCACTCAGTCTACGGCCTTGTACACACAAGCAATGAAGTTGTGGTCCCTGGCCTATTCCCCTGCAAACCTCTCTGATAGTAGTTCACCTCCCAGGGAAGGACAATGTCCTAGCAGATGCACTGAGTAGAATATCCCAGGGCCATCATGAATGGGCCCTAGATCCTCCAGTTTTGAAAGTGATTTTCTCGAGATGGGGCACTCCAGAGATAGATCTTTTTGCAGCCCCAGACAATCACCAACTTCCTCTCTTTTGTTGCAGACCCCCAGTCTTGGGCTCAGTCTCCCTGGATGCTCTGATTCTGAACTGGGAAGGGAAATTTCTGTATGCTTTCCCCGCTTCCCTCTCCTGTTCAAAGTGTTAGTCAAGATAAGGTTACAACCATGCAAAGTGATTCTGATTGCTCCAGACTGGGCCAGACAGCCCTGGTACCCCCTCTTTTGCTGTCCCTAGCAGTCCACCTTCCTCTGTCTTTTCCCAGGAATTACAACCTGCTGACATCCTCTCACGGGAGGATTTGGTAGCCGAATCTTCGGTCTCTCAATCTCAAGGCATGGCTCTTGAAGAGTTAGAGTTTGCAGATCTGCATCTTTCCCAAGGGGTTCTGGATATCCTTAAGGCTTCTCGAAAGCCTTCCACCAGAAAGACTTACAACTCCAAATGGAAAAGATTCAGCATTTGGTGTTCTAAGAAGAATATTTCTCCAGGCTCTGGTGAGTTGCCTACGGTTCTGGACTATATGATCCAGCTTAATGGCCTAGGCCTCAGACCAGCTACCCTTAAAGTACTCTTGGCAGCTGTTTCTGCTTTCTTGTCAGTAGGCAAGCCTTCCTCTCTGTCATCCCATACTGTGTTTTGTAAGTTTTTCAAGGGATTGCTTCACACCAATCCCCCCTTTAGGGATCCTGCTCCTGCTTGGGACCTTAATGTTTGCATTGCTCAGCTTATGCAGCCCCCCTTTGAGCCTTTGTCCTCAGCAGAGCTTAAGTACTTGACTTGGAAAACTGTGTTTTTGGTAGCCATTACTTCTGCCAGGCGTATCAGTGAATTGCAAGCCCTGTCAGTGGAATCTGATTTCATCTCGTTCCATAGAGATAAAGTGGTCCTAAGAACTAACAAAGTTCTTACCTAAAGTGGTTTCAGATTTCCACCTCAACCAGTCTATATCTCTCCCTGTTTTCTTCACTGACCATTCCTCCTCTGGAGAGAGGAGGCTACACAGCTTGGTTGTTAAAAGAGCCCTTAGCTACTGCATAGAGCGAACCAAGGGTCACAGGTTTGAATCCCTGCAGTTGTTCCTTACGTATGGAGAAGTTAGTAAGGGCAAACCTGCCACGAAGAGATCTGTTGCCAGGTGGATTGTTTCTTGTGTACAATTCTGCTATGAAAAACTGGGAAGAACTCCACCCTCAGGCCTGAGGGCTCATTCCACTAGAGGTACAGCTGCTTCCCCGGCTGCTGCCAGGGATATTCCTATCTTAGAAATTTATCAAGCAGCCACCTGGAAAACAGTCCATACTTTCACCAAGCATTACTCTCTGGATATCCAGGCTAGGAGTGATGCTCGGTTTGGCACAGCAGTACTTCAGAGCCTGTTTCCAAGGTAGGTTCTGTCCCTGTTCCATGGAGGTACTGCTTGGTAGTCTGCATATGTCAGAATACAGCAAGACTTCATGTTGTTTGAAGAAAAAATTACTCACCTTAGTAATGTTGTTTCTTCTGATGGAGTCTTGCTGTATTCTGACCTCCCCCCCGCCTCCCCTCTCAGAACCTAGATTTTGGGATGTGGGTGGGCAGGCGCAGTGTTGGCACCCTAGGGGTATCCTTTTTTTCACCCTCTTTTAGTTTGGGTGAGTGGTTGTGTTTTGGATGTGTTTTGTTTTTGGATTTCCTGACTTGAGTCTTCCTTTTGAAACCAAAAACCCTTTTATCTATAGTTGACAGTTGGCTAGTATGAGTTTTACAGTTTCCACACAGAACTTCTAGTGAGTATTGCTCGTAAAGATCTGATGGTTGCAGTGTAAACAACAGCAGACAGGGGCTTCAGCCGAGCTCGTGGTGAACATTCCATTCTGGCCATGGAAAGTTTAACTCTTTGTTCTCCGGGGCAGTTGAAAGGCAGGACCTAACTGCATATGTCAGAATACAGCAAGACTCCGTTAGAAGAAACAACATTACTAAAGTGAGTAATTTTTTCTTCCTGCCCACCGAGCAAAGTCCTAGAGTATCTTCTGGACCTCTCTAACACAGATCTACTATACTCCACCATCAGAGTTCATCTTTGCGCAATCTCTACGTATCATGAGCCTATATTCTCCATGTCTCTGGGTCAGCAACCTGTGGTTAAGAGGTTTCTTATGGGCATTCTGCATACCAGGCCACCAATTAGATGACCTGTAGCAGTCTGGGACATTAACCTTGTGCTAGACATTCTCACCCGTAAACCTTTTGAGCCTCTAACTACTTGTGACTTGAAATTTCTGACTTGGAAGATGGCCTTCCTGGTGGCCATTACTTCCACCACAGAGTATCAGAAATACATGCTTTGGTCACAGACCACCCCCCCCCCCCAATACACTGTATTTCATAAAGACAGGGTAGTTCTTAGGACTCACCCCAAGTTTCTTCCTAAGGTTGTCTCAGAATTTCATCTGAACCAGCCTTTTGTCCTTCCTACCTACTTCGCGAACTTCCAGAATGAGGGAGAGCATACCCTTCATTCCCTGAACGTGAAGAGAGCCTTGCAGTTCTACTTAAACAGAACTAAGGAGATCCGCACGTCTAAACAGCTGTTTATCTCTTTCAGCCCGACCTGGCTGGGTCAACCTGTTGCTGTTGGGTGTATTTCAGCATGGATAGTAGCATGCCTCCATCACTGCTACTCTATGGCACAGGTTAAGTTAGAAGGCAGAGTGTACCCTCATCCTTACAGAACAGTTGTGTCATCTGTGGCTGAAATCCACAGTGTGCCCATTGCATACATCTGCAATGTGGGCACTTGGAACTTCGTGCACACTTTCGTAAAGCACTGCGCCTTGGATGTCCATGCCAGACAGCATCAGTCCTTTGGGAGGACAATCATTAATGGACTCTTGTCATAGGTGAGCTCCTCTCTTCTCCTGCCGCCCATCTCATGGGGGATTATTTTAGCTTGGTACTCTCCCAACAGTGTGAATGAGTGATGGAGACTTTATGTCCAGCAAGATATGGAAATTACATACCTACCATAATTCTTGATCTTCTTGGATGAAATCTCCACCATTCATTCACATGCCCACCCGCCATCCCCTGAGCTCACTTCTCTGTTTGTGGTCTTCACTCCCTCAATGGCTGGGCTCTGAAGACTCTGTTTTGTTGACCCGTCTTACAGGGGTCATTTAGACTATCTTATGTCCAATATTACCAATATTCACTAGGTTAGTTACGCTGCACCTCCACGGGGGGGGGGAGATACTGAGGCAGTTGGAGGATCGATGCCGAGGTGGTCTGTACAGCGCGAGCCTGGCTCACGGTGCTGCCTCCTTGTGGCCCTACCTCAGCGTCAGCCCTCCTGAAAAAATTTGGCTCCTGCTGGGTCCTAGTGCCTCCAGTGTAGTCCCATCAGTGTGAATGAGTGGTGGAGACTTTGTCCAAGAAGATCAAGAATTACAGTAAGTATGTAATTTCCATTTTCTTTGGCCGGAAGACTACCAAATGGTCAGACAGATGCCACAGCAGCGAGGTAACAGCCAAGCTCTGGTAAGACACTGTTTTTCCCATTTAAATTCCAAGTCTGATAAGAACTCTGGTGGGGGTAACTTCTGTGCCCAAAGACTTTATTTGCTGTAACTGTAATAAGCCAGGTCATATTGCAAGAAATTGCCGTAAGAAGAGCGACACTGGAGCAGATTTGTCCTTATCAAATTGGGGCAAGTACTTAACATATGTGAAGGTGGGAGATAAGACTGTGAAGGGACTTACAGATTCGGGAAGCAAACAGACCCTAGTACATATTGAAGTGCTAGGAAAACAGTGTCCAAAAGGACCAGGTACTGGTGTCATTTGCATCCACAGTGAAACTCGATACTATCCCACCAGCCAAGTGACTGACTGTTGATGGGGGTAGCACCCAAGTTACCTGTACCTGTGATTACTGGAAATGACATTCCAGGATTTACTGAGTTAATCAAAGAGGGAGTTAAATCCTGATGTTTCAGCAGCTGTGGAGACAAGAGCTCAGGCAAAGAAAATCTCAGATGGTGGGGACTCTTTTCCTTTTGCTGATTTTGATTTGGACTTGTTTGAGCACTGCTCCAAGATCCGGAAGTCCAGGAAAGAAAGACGACACCTGAAGAAACAGTGGCAACAAAAGACTGACAGACATAAGGGTTAACACATGAAAATGCTGAAACTAAACTGATCACTGATTGTGATTTTCTTTCAGTACAAGCTAACAATGTTTCTCTCCAGGGTTATTTTAAGCGGCTGGGGGTGAAACCAAAACAGGGCGAACCTATGTTTAAAAAATGTAATGGGCTACTGTACAGAGTTTGGGTTAAAGCTCAGACACAGGAACAGATAGAACATTGGGTTATACCACAAAAGTATAGATCTGAGTTGTTACAGCAGATGATAGTCGTATGGCTGGTCACTTGGGGAGGGATCACACCCATGACAGATTGCTGTACAGATTTTACTGGCCTGGAAGTCATGAAGATGTTGCTACCTATTGCAGTTTCTGTACTGATTTTTAGAAAGTAGCCCCAATGACTAAAAAAGTCAAGGTGTCCCTACTGCCCCTACCCTTGATAGATGTCCCTTTTGAGAGAATTGCAATGGATGTGGTTGGCCCCTTAGACAAAAATAAAAAGGGAAATCGATTCATTTTGGTAGTCTGTGACCATGCTACTTGATACACAGAGGCTGTTCCTATGCATACTGTCACAGCCCCAAAAGTTACAGCAGAGCTTGCCAAAATTTTCAGCAGTGTGGGCATACCAAAAGAGATTATTACTAATCAGGGTAGTAATTTTGGTGCTGCATTACTGAAGGAGCTGTACTGACTACTAGGTATCACTGGCATAAGATCTTCTCCTTATCACCCTCAGACAGACTGTCTTGTTGAGCATTTTAATCAAACCCTAAAATGCATGTTAAAAAGGTTTGTAAAAGAGGAGGGTAAAAACTGGGATCAATACCTACCTTACCTGCTTTTTGCTTATAGAGAAGTGCCACAGGCATCAACAGGTTTTTTACTATTTGAAATGCCGTATGGTAGACAACCTGAAGGGCCACTAAATGTAATAAAAGAAACATGGGAAGATAACCCCTATCAGAAGCAACTCTAGAACATCCTATATGTGTGCCCTGAGAAAGAAGCTGGCAAAATACGTTGAAATTGTCCATAGTAATCAAGAAGAGGCCTAAAACCAGCAGAAGGTTTATTATGACCATGGGGTAAAAGAAAAAGTTTTTGAGCCAGGTGAAAAGGTCTTGCTACTGTTACCACTACAGAAAATAAACTGTTAATGAAGTGGCAAGGGCCTTATAAGGTTCTTAGACGTACTGGCGCAGTTAACTATGAGATTGAGACGCCTGACAGGAAAAATCCTACTAAGATATACCATGCTAACTGCCTAAAGAAATGGGTTGAACAAACACCAAAAGCTGCTTTGCTTGTTTTACCAGAAACTGAAGAAGACATTTATTTATTTATTTAGTTTTTGTTGACCGGGTAAGTGCACTAGACAAATCCTGCCTATTTTCAGGCACGACCCGGGTGAGGGGGATACAGATGAATGCCAACTGACCTTGAACCAGATTAAGCTGTTTGTGGTATTTTTTTTTTAGTGAATGAGGGAAATTTGGCCAGGACACCGGGGAAGTTCCCCTACTCTCTTTTTTGATAAGTGATATAGGATCTTTAACATCCACCTGAACTACCACCAATCCAGGCAGATGGGACCTTGGTTTAACATCTTATCTGAAAGACGGCACCTCAGAAGTGCAGCACCCCTCTCATGCTGCACTACAGTGTCAGTACTGGGATATTAACCCAAGTGTCAGATGTGGGAACTGAACCCACAGCCCTCTGATCTCTTGGCCTCAGAGGTGAGTGCGCTACCTACTGAGCCATTGACACTGCTTAATATTGATGTAGCTTATGATAGATTGGAACAAACTTTTACTGCTCATGCTGTAACGGTGAATGTTTTCTTAACCTCCGAACAAACCGCAGAAATTTGTGACTTGCTAAAGACATTTAACAGTACTTTTACCACAGTACCAGGCTGAGCAAAAGGGGTTGAGCACGCAATAGTGAAAAGGAATGCGCGCCCTATTAGGCAAAAGTCATACAGATTACCAGAGCGGTTAAGAGCTGACGTGGTTAAGGAAATACAAAAAATGAAAGAATTGGGTATCATAGAAGAGTTGAGAAGTGCTTGGTCATCACCAATGTTGATTGTAAACAAAAAAGAAGGGGGTGTAAGAATATGCCTTGATTTTAGGAAACCTAATCAAGTGTCAGAATTTGACAGTTATCCTATTTCCAGAATAGATGATTTGATGAACAGACTGGGGAGTGCCAAGTATATCAGTACCCTCGATCTCACCAAGGGTTACTGGCAAATCCCCCTAGCTAAAGAATCCAGAGACAAAACTGCATTTGCTACTCCTGTAGGATTCTGTCAGTTCACCACCATGTCATTTGGTTTACATGGCACTCCTGCTACATTCCAGTGGTACATGGATGTAATTTTATCCCCTCACACTGGTTATTGTGATGCATACCTGGATGATGTCATGGTATATAGTCCAGACTGGAAAAGCCACCTGGAACACCTATGAGCAGTTATCCAATCGATCAAAAAGGCAGGTCTGACAGTTAATCCTACCAAGTGTGCATTGGCATGTAGGAAACCAGATATTTGGGCTATGTTTTGGGAAATGCAGACATCTAGCCAGAGGTTTCCAAGATAGAAGCTGTAGCTAACAGCTCCGTCCCCAAAACCAAAAAACATGTCAGGTAATTTTTAGGGCTGGCTGATTATTATTGGAGATTTGTTCCCAGCTTTGCCGAGTTGGCTACTCCCCTCACAGAACTCACGAAAAAACAGTACCCGAATAATGTGAAATGGACCCCAGAGTATGACGAAGCCTTTCGGGCCATTAAGGCTGCATTATGTTCAGCCCCCGTTTTAAGAAGCCCAGACTCTGGGAAACCATGTTGGTTATAAACAGATGCATCAGAGGTAGGCCTTGGTGCAGTTCTGAGTCAAAATATAGATGGGACAGAACATCCTATTCTGTATATAAGGAAATTGCATGACAGAGAAAAAAGGTACTCCATCATTGAAAAGGAATGTTTTACAGCAAAGTGGGCAATGGAGTCCCTTAGGTTTTACCTACTAGGAGCTGACATTGTACTTGTAACAGATTACAATCCTCTCTGTTGGCTTAACCAAATGAAGGATAAAAATTCTAGAATCACATGGCGGTACCTGGTACTACAGCCATTTAAATTTAAAGTGATGCAAAAATCTGGGAAAGAGAATGTCGGTGCTGATTTTCTGTCTAGATATGGATCAGGAATTGAGAATTCCGAAGGCCGAAAAAAAATGTGTGAGTTGAAACTTCTCTATTTGATATGCTGTATATGCACTGAATTATAAAGATTATAAGCTACTGTCATGTTAAAGGAGAGTTTAAAGAAAGTTTTGGAAGCCTGTTTTTGTAAATTTGTGACAGGGTTGAATAGGGCCCTGTCCCAGTTGTACTGGAGAAAGAGTTTAAATGCAAGGATATGTTCTAATATTTCCTTTTCTGTCTCTTCTCTGGTTGCGCAACCAGATTTTCTCACAAGACCTAGGACTTGATCACCCCAACAGTCTTGCAGTTCTCTGCCTCTCACCATCTCTCTACTCTCTCTCTTGCTGTTCTGTTTTTTCTCTCCCCTTGCATATTTGCTTTTATAAAAATATATGTGAATCATTATGTGGAAATGTAACTGATATTGGGACCTCTTTGTTTAGAAATGTATATAGTTTTACCGTTGAAATGTATATACAGTAGTTATACTGTTGAAATGATTGCAGAAAGCTGTTTGACACTCAAGAGGTTAACCTGTTTGCAAACTCTCTGAGAATCTATAAGCAAGAGGTCAGTTCTGGGTCACAGTGTTCTTTTTGCTGCACTTGTTGAAATCTACAAGAACACTGTGTGAGAAGCATGCTCGTTTTCTTAACGAGCAGGGGTTGCATAGACTTATAGAGCCGCAGTTTCTTGCAAGAGAGAGACACAGAGGCTGAGATTGGAAATTGAGAAGAAACTCAGGTGGACTTTCTCTTTATGCTGCCCTTGTAAATAGTTATACTGAATAATTTTATTTTTTATTTTACTGTTATTAATAATCTCTTGTTGCGACTTTTACAACTGCTTCTGGTTTTCCTGTGCTTCCTGACCTGTGCCTTGACGACATGCAGCAGATCACAAAAGCTTAGACGGTTAAAAGGCGGAAGCACTCAGCTGATCTCAAATTAATTAAACACTTGCTGACACAGATTGCCTTGCTGCTCCTCCTTCTGCTGTCAGGAAAGATCCAACCCGGCCCCATGCAGCACACGCCAAACACGGGAAACAGCCACGCCACTCTTAAGCAGCGTCTGTCAACATTTGCTGCCTGCTGGCCAAATTTTATACCCTCCAAGCATGGGTTGCACAGCACAAGCCTGATGTGCTTTCGGTAGTGGAGACCTGGCTTACACTCAAGATCCCTGATTTAGCAATTACCCTAATGGACACACTTTATTCAGGCAGGACAGGATTAGCAAGAGAGGTGGAGGCACAGCAGTCTATCTGAAGGATAATCTTCAAGGCCATGTCCATCCTAAAATTAACTCTGGGAACAACGTGTAAATGCTGACGGTCAAAGTACTACTAGGAGTCCACAGTAAGATGCTCATGGTTATAGCCATATCTGTTCCCCCTCGAGAACTGACCACTGGCATTAATATCGTCATCGACTACATAACTAGCCTACACCAAAACTCCAAAGTGTTGTAACGCTAGGAGATTTTAATGTAAACTGGCTGGCTTCTGAGGCAGCCCCTTCTAAGGACGCCATCTCCAACATCAGTATATCACAAATGGTCGAGTCCCCTACCAGAGTTAACTATCGAACTGGTACTAGTACACTACTGGACTGGATACTAACAAATCACCTGGAAAGAATATCCAGCACAACCGTCATTCTGGACATTTTCAGTGACCACTCCCCTATACTTTGCCACTGGTCTAATAAATTCACAAAACCCCCTGCAAAGACCGTTGTAGGGCCAGTTCTGAGAAAAGGGCAGCTTGAGCCTTTGAAGTCTCACCTTAAACAGCTTGACTGATCACCCATTGACTCTACCCAGAATGTGGAAAAAGCACTTGAACATTTTATCATATTGTTCAACCCAGCCTGTGACATCCACGCCCCTATAAGAAAACGGAAGGTCAAGGGTACAAATAACTCCTGGATTACCCCAACCCTCCTTGCCCAAGTGGCCACCAGGGACAATGTATGGCACCGTGTGCAAACCACTGGTAAACAGGCAGACACTCAGCGATATAAAAGGGCCAAGAACACAAGCACTCAGGCAGTCAGTCTTGCCAAAATTAGTCATTTCAAGGGGGAACTAGCCAACTCAAGGGGGATCGGCTGAAAGTTCTGGGAAAACATAAAAGCACTGATTGGGAAAACCACCAAAGTCTCAGCCTCTGTGTTGGACATAAACGGGACAATTTATTTATTTAGTTTCGGATTTAAAACCTTTGAGTCAGGAGCTCTTTTACATAGGTTCCACATCATGTTACATAGACAGGTACAATACAGAGTATACTAGGAGGGCAGGTGAAGCATGAGTACAGCATAGCAGGCAGAGAAGATAAACTTTATATGATCATCAAAATTGTAATCAGACATTTGTCAGAGTATATATAGACTAGAGATTAATACAA
Organism: Neoceratodus forsteri; assembly: GCA_016271365.2. Classification (NCBI taxonomy): domain Eukaryota; kingdom Metazoa; phylum Chordata; order Ceratodontiformes; family Ceratodontidae; genus Neoceratodus; species Neoceratodus forsteri. The sequence continues at coordinate 197,724,715 of CM028132.1, read as the reverse complement.
TATGGAAGCTGTGGGATTCAAACCCAGACCTGGGTTTGAATCCCACAGCTTCCACTTGCATACTGTGTGACCCTGAGCAAGTCACTTAACTTCCCTGTGTTCCCAGGTCGCACCTGTAAAAAAGCTTTCAGCTTAGTGTACTACTCCTGGTTAAACAACTAAAAAAATATATATATATAGCTATCAGCATGTTAGTACTGAGCAATATCATTCATTACTGTACATAGGGGAAGTGCAGCTCAGAGGTCTTGTCAAGGTTGATGTAAAATTAAGATTGAATAACCAACTGTACCCAGGCATTGGACAATGTATGCCTGACCTGATGACTACACAGACAGCATACTAGTATTGAGCAGAATCATTCATTACTGTACAAAGGGGGAAGTGCAGCCTAGAGGCCTTGTTAAGGTTGATGTAAAATTAACATTGAATAACCAACTGTATCCAGGCATTGGATAAAGTATGCCTGACCTAGTGACTAAACAGACTAGACCTAACAACAAAATTTAAATATCCCTAGCACAATAGTTCTATCAGTCCAGTAAGGTAAAATGGTGCCCAGAGGCATTGTCAAGGTAAGGGAAAAGAGATAAAAAAGTAGGGTGGATTAGGTGGGATGGGGGAGGAGTAGAGAGGAAAGTGGGGGGTGGTGGTTCAGGGTTTGGGTGATAAGGGGTAAAGGATATATGTTGTAGAGAACAGGCCTTCACCAGTTCATGAAAAGCAGTCACAAGTGGCACGAGCCACAAGAAGTTGCCGCAATTTGCGTTTAAATGGGTCTAGTGTGGTAGTGTTGGTGACAATCAACCAGGACCCGGAAGGTCATAGGTGACACTGTTAGTAGTGCATTCTGTGACCTCAGCAGCATATTCTCACCTGACTTCTTTGATGTTAACAGCAACAAAATCAAGGTAGGCAATAACAACCCCTCCCCAGGCCCCCTGCCTTTCTGTTTCAAATTAATCACCAAGGCTGAAGCCAAGAAATACCTACAGCTAGTGCTAGGTAAATCACAATACAGTAGTGCTTCCCTAGACCTCAAGCTTATTGCCCTCACCTTGGAAGAAGTATTAACCCTGCTGACCAAAATACTGAACATCTTCTTATGTCCTGCTCAATTCCCCCAGAAATGGAAAACAGTTGTGATAACGCCAGTTCACAAAAGCGGGGATCAGGCCCTGCACACAAATTATTGCCCCATATCAGTTGTACACCCCCCCATGCACTCAAGCACATTGTACCTAATCAACTAGTTGACTACCTTGCGAAATACCAGATACAATGTTCACAGCATCATGGCTTTTGCAAGGCTTACAGCACCACAGCAGCATTGCTAGAGTACACTGGGTATGTCCACAGTGCTCTTGACCATGGTCAGCTGGTGGGGGGTGACCTATATCAACCTCACCAAAGCCTTTGACATGGTCAACCACACCATACTGCTCAATGAACTCTCCACTACCGGTCTTTCGGCCGACGCGTGGGGGGGTTTCAGAAGTTATCTAGGGAGCAGGTCAAGATAAATGGAGTCCTATCAGACAGCCGGCAAGTGCTCTCAGGAGTTCCCAAGGCTTGCTTCTTGGCCCCTTAATCTTCAGCCTCTTTCTACACCACCTCCTCCATATCTGTTCGGAAAGAATTCTTCTCTATGTGGATGATGCCGTTATTTTCACCTGCAACCCTGACCCACACTGTCTTGAGACTCGACTCCAGCAAGGCCTCTCAAATGTTGAGGCCTGGTTCTCGGATCACAGATTACTCAAGAACTACAAAAAGACTAAAGTAATGATGTTCGCAAACACACGGAACACACATAAGTCACATCAATTGACTATCCAGAATGGCCTCAACACCCCACTTGAATCGCTGCCCACCTTTAAATACCTTGGGGTGACCCTCAACAGCACCCTATATTATGCCAGCCACGTGGACCTAGTCACGAACATGGTAAATACTAGATTTGGCCTCCTCTGCAGGCACAGGCACTGCATGACCGCCGAGGTGCTCCAGCTTGCAGTAGATAGTTTTATTCTCCTCCATTTTAGATTATGGATTAACAGTATATAGTGCTGCGTCTGACACTATGCCAAAAGGATAAGCACAGCACTAAACAAAGCTTGCAGACTAATTACTGGAGCCCACCAACTCACCTGTACATGTGACTTGTACTCCATAACAAACCGGCTGAACTTGGAAGGCAGAATGAAATATCAGACCTGTCTCGTAGCCAAGAAAACTCGTCTTGGCCTAACCCCTCCGGCCATCCAGGACCTCCTCAACCCAACTTCTAACTTACACCGGACTCGTATCACAACCAGACAGTCCTACCAGATCAATTTCTGTTGCCCAATGCAAGGACAATGGTCCTTTGTGTAACACGCCCTCAGTTGGCTAAATGTCCTTCCCTGTGACATCTTGAATGAACCCAAGCTGGGTCCCTTCAAGAGTAGGCTACGCATTTACCTCACCACACTTAGTAGCTGCGACTATTAGCCCTAAGCAGGGATCCAACAGTCGTCTGAGCAAGCTCTGCCTACCCCAGCGCACTTATCGGCAGTAACTGCCCTCCACCTGAGCGTCTCCCCATGCCCACACACCTCCACCTCACTTCCTACTGCCCCCTTCACTAGCCCACTTGCCATATCCCCTCTCCCTTCCACCTCTCCCCTTCCCCCGACAAGGTCAGTTTTTGACCGCCCTAAAGTGTCTACTATGTTTACTAAACTTTGTCTACCCATCTGAATTCGCATGTCATCCATACTGAAATAATTGTTCAAGTTTACTCCAGCCGAAGTGTTAAAGGCTGTCTCATATATGTAAAATGTTCCATTTAGTTAATTTCAGTAATGTATGTTCTACTGTGTATCTCTGATGCGGAACCTTTATAAACGAGCACCTAGCTCAAAGGTATTTGAATCCAAGAATTTAATAAATAAAATTAATAAATAATGGGGGGAATGGGTTATAAACAGGAGAACCTTGCCTCTCAGATGGGAAGGAAGTGGATTCATGTGACCTAAATGGGTGTCAGGGGACAGGATATTAGGACCTGACTATGGCTTTGAGAGGCTTACACAAGAGGAATGTGATGGTAGTTGCATGGGACTTTCACAACATAGGAAGGTGTTTTAAGTCTAAATTCTGGATTTATGCTGGTGTGACAATAACAAATCTAAAAGTATTCCAATATTTTTTTTGTCCAGCCCAATGGTGTCGTTCCCCATGACAATCTAGTCCTGGTTAGAATGAAACCCGATGAAAATGGAAGATTTGGCTTTAACGTAAAGGTAGGTTTTTTTTTCTCTCGAAACTAAGATTTCTCAGATGCTGTTTCCTCTTTAACTAATTGCATATTTCTGTTTTTTTTGTTTGATTGATTGATTACAGGGAGGATCTGATCAGAAAATGCCTGTGATAGTGTCTCGAGTGGCTCCTGGAACACCGGTAAGTTCTTAAAATAACTACTAGTATGACTTACAGTAACAGGGATAGATTATTTAAGCAAGAAGGGTAGACCAGGTGTTAAGTTGCCATAAGTTAATCGCTCTCTTGGACTGAAGAACACAAGGCACAGACCAAAGAGAGTCATTAACATAGGTAACCTGTAGTGCATTAAATGTGATTATTAAAAATAAAGTTGATGCATTCATTTTTACAAAACTTAGTTTTCTGTAAAATAATGTTAGGCAGGTTCACATGTGGTGTCCTAATCAAGGGTTTCAAGGCCAAGCCTTTGAGTACTCATCAGTGATGGTCTAGAGGTATCCCTTTTTTTGCCCTCCAGCCCCCAGGGACCTCCAACTATGGTATTGTGCACTGAATCTGCAGGGCCTGAAGTCTCCAAAAGGACTGAAACATCATATACATGACCGACTTCCCAAGGCTGATTCTGCTCAGACAGATGCCTTGGGCAAGAAGGGGTTTTCAGATGTCACTGGGTGACTAGGGTCATGGATCGCGGGGAGCAGTGGATATGGCCTATCTGGATTTCAGTAAGGCCTTCGATACCGTTCCACACAGACAACTTGTGAACAAGGTGGGCAGCCCAGGAGTGGGTTACAAGGTGGTAAACTGGGTTAAGAACTGATTGAGTGGTAGAAGACAGAGGGTCATGGTAAACGGAGCTCAATCTGAGGAAAGGAGGGTGACCAGCGGGATGCCACAGGGATCGATCCTGGGCCCGTTCCTGTTTAATGTCTTCATAAGTGACATTGCAGAGGGGCTGGAAGGGAAAGTGTGCCTCTTTGCAGATGACACTAAGATCTGCAACAGGGTGGACACTCCGGGAGGGGTGGAAAAAAATCAGGAGGGACCTAGGTAAACTGGAGGAGTGGTCCAAAGTGTGGCAGCTGAGATTTAATGCGAAAAAGTGCAAAATCATGCATTTGGGGCGCAAGAACCCTGGGGAGGATTACATGATGGGGGGGAACTGATGGTCACCAAACAGGAAAGGGATTTGGGGTAATCATATCTGATGACCTAAAGGTGGCCAAACAATGTGCCATGGCTGTGGGGAGAGCCAGTGGGATGCTGGGGTGCAAAGGGAGAGGTATCAGCAGCAGAAGGAAGGAGGTGGTGATGCCACTGTACAGATCATTGGTGAGACTTCATTTGGAATAAGATGTCCAGTTCTGGAGGCCGCATCTCCGTAAGGACATAGACAGGGTGGAGGCAGTTCAAAGAAGAGCAACAAAGATGGTGCAGGGCCTGCACCAAAAGTCATACAACGAGAGACTGGGAGACCTCAATATGTATTCCCTGGAGGAGAGAAGAGACAGGGGAGATATGATAGAAACCTACAAATATCTAAAAGGCATAAATAGGGTACGGAGGGTAGAATCTTTCAGAAAAAGAGATGTCCAGGAACAAGGGGGCATGATATGAGGTTGGAAGGGGGTAGACTAGGGAGTAACGTGAAGAATTTCTTCACAGAAATGGTGGATGGATGAAATTGACTCCCAGCGGAGGTGGTGGGAGCAAATGCAGTGGGGGGAATCAAGCATGCATTGGACAGGCATGGGGAACCCTAGCAGTAGGAACAAGGAGGTAAATCCAGAGATCAAGTAGGGTTTGCGGCTTTTATGGTAGGCAGGGAAAATGGGCAGACTAGATGGGCCTAGCAGTCCTTATCTGCTGTCAATTTCTAGGTTTCTGTGATGTGCGTTGCTGCACATCAGGCAGCCTTCAGCAGGCACCTGTAGTTGCAGTTAGGTCTACTTCTAGTTGCAGTGCCAACAAGTGAGTTAGTTGGGCAAGCCATTTGCTTTTTTGCTAGAGGCCTGGAGCTCGCAAGGCTGCAATCAAGGGCATCATAAAATGCCAGTGAGATGGCCTCCATACTTGTAAGAACTGCATTCTCCATCATGCAGATGGCATGGTTTTGCTTTCCCAGGCTGGCGCCTTTTCCCGGTGTAAAGTGCTAAACTCACACTTCCAAGAGGCTCATGTTTTCTCCCATTGGGTCAGGCGAGAGCTGTCAGGGCTCCCTCTCATCTAACCATGACCAGTCTTGGGTCCAGCCAGATCTGAAAGGAGCCTCTGCCTTCAGGTGTTTTCTCCCCAAGAGGACTGAGGGATCTCTGTTTCCCTCTGGGTCAGCCAGATGCCCCCTCATAGGAAAGTGAGGCTTGATACTTGGACACATCAGTGGTGAAGATGGCTTCCTGGAAGATATGAAAATTACGTACTTACTATAAGTGTTGATCTTACAGAATATCTTCACCATTGATTATCAAGTCCTGCTCACTATCCCCCACTCAGACAGAGCCAGAGCCTCTGGGAAGTCCAACCTGCTGGTGCTGACAGCATTGTGGAGGTTTCTTTTCTGTGGGCATCTCCCTAGTCATAACACTTTTGTGGGGTCTCGTTCCCTTCCTGTCATGAAAAAAAAAAAAAGAGAGAGTTGGTCACTCTCTGGTGACCCACTCTAACCAAAAGAAAAGTGGGGTGAAGGTCATCTGCCGCCCTCTCACCCACCCCAAAAAAGGAGGGGTTGTTGCAGAAGGTGGCTTCTTCCTCCTCTTTCTCTTTCTTGTCCTCCTCCTTGTCCGGGGTATTTCTCTTCTGTGGGTGTATCCCTATTAGTTGCTAAATGTAACATGTGCCCTGGGCAGTGTCCAGTGTAACTCCACTGAGCAGCTGCTCTTCATGTAGGGGAGGGGGTGTTATTCACATTTTTGGATCGGTACACTAGCTTTCATACAGGGTGCAACCCTGTGGTTGCAGAAGAAACACGTCTTGTTAGTGTAATCCTTTCTCTGACCATGTCGGTCTTTTTTAGTTGATATACGTTTTTTCTTCTGATTGTGCTTCTGGGCATTGGCCCACTAGCCTTAGCAACGCATAGGGAGATAAACACATCTCGACTCCCTTTAGTTGTCCATTCCTGGATGCACCTAGGTTCCATCTTTCTTCTCCCTGATGTTGAAGGAGGGATAATGTTAATTCACAAGTTCATTCAGTTACCTTTCTGGTAGCATGGAGTTGCCCCTTTTCAGGAGTCTATGTGTCTTTTTCTTCTTTGGTACATTGTGTTATCTCATTTGCAAGGGGGTCCCATTCCTGCTTATGCAGTCCTTAATCAGGAGAACCCACAGGTACTAGTATTACTTTCTAAAGCAGATTTCCTTATGCAACCAGTCCCTGGATGCAGCAACATGGTAGAAGAGTGGAGGGAGGATAAAACCACTCTTTTTGTAAACTTTTATAACATTGCTTGCATGCTGGGGAGGGGGGCAGACCTGCATGAAAAATGAAGGCCACGGCATGGCTACAAACTGAACAGGATTCACAGAAGGTCAAACCTAGCCTGTAGTCAGAAATAAAGCAGTGTTATAAAAGTACTGAACCTAATAAACAAGCTGATACAAGTCTGTAGATTAGTGAACTCCTGAAGAAGCCTGAAACTGTTAAGTTAAACTTTGGGGTGGAATATGCAATCTTGAAGTGGAATTAAAGAATTCTGAAATAGAAGTTTGCAGAGAGAGGATTCCATTCTTGGACATCCCCCTCATGCATCTGCCAGCACCACATGCTTAGGGCTGCTACCCTGTTTTTCTGGACCGCTATCCATCTTTTGTCTGGCTAGTGGTATGAGGCTCTGTCTCTCTATAGATCCAACTACCCTTATGCCACCCAGTGTGCCCTGCTCTCATTCTAAGTTGCTAGTTGGGTTCTAGTTTGTTTTTTATTGTATTCCTATATGCTTTCCCTGTCTCTTTGTGCTAGGAAACCTCTAGTCCTCTCTTGTTTCTCTCCACTTTGTGTCTCTACTGATGAACAGAACAGAGATGATGAGGGAGCCGACGTCGGCTATTGGCTAGTGCATGCGGCACAACGTGATGTGCACAGGCACTGTCATTATCCAATGTCAGCTTCATTTGCTTCTGTGGGGTCCTACTGCCTCCGGCACCAGACCCATCAGTGGTAATCAATGGTAACAATATCCCAGAAGAACAACAATTACGGTAAGTACATCATTTTCATATCATACTCCAAGCAATCTACCAACCAGGGGTCCAGAGCACTCTGGCAGACAAATTAAAGTTGAACAGAGGCAGAGCCTCACATGTGGTAACTAACACCAGACATCATTAAATCACTATTTGACAAGAGGGGCACCCCAGATGTGGACCTTTTTACGTCCCCACTCAACACTAGAGTTCCTCGATTGTGCTTCATAAATCCAAGACATGGCATTTGCTGTCAGGTTGCATTTAGACTACAATGGCAAAATCTGTTTTAGTATGCATTTCTTCCAGTCCCTCTCATCCAGAGAGTGTTTGTCGAATTTGAAGGTGCACGGGGGATCCTAGTAGCCCCCTGCTGGCCTTTGTAGATGTGGTTTCCTCTGTTAATCAACCTTCAGTCACCAAACTGAGATTTCTGCCACTCCAGACGGACTTATAGACCCAGGGTCAGCTAGTCAATCCCAACCTGCACTTCCTTCACCTTCAGGCCTGCTTCCTGAAGAGATAGAAATGAACAGAGTCTCTGAAATACTTGTGGCTAATCGCAACCCTTCCACCAAGCAGACATAGCCAATTGGGAAAGATTTTTTCATCTGGTGCTCCAAAACCCCAACCTGAAAAAGTTTTGGAGTACTTACTGGACCTTTCTGAAGCTGGCCTGCAATATTCCACATTTAAGATCCACCAATGTACTATATCAGCAAACCGCGAACTGGGAGGTACCCTTTTTTCTCATAGCTGCCTGGGTTCCTTAGCGGTATTCTGCGCACAAGGCCTCACATCAGGAAGCCAGTGGCTCCCTGGGATAGCAACCTTGTGCTGGATATGTTAACTAGCAAGCCCTTCGAGCCTACTGAGACTTGTGACTTGAAGTTTCTAACTTGGAAAGCATTTCTGGTAGCTATTATCTCCGCACGCAGAGTATCTGAAATCCATGCTTTGGTCACAGACTCCCCGTATACTGTTTTTCCATAAAGATAAGGTAGTTCTCTGTACACACCCTAAGTTCTAGCTAAGGTGGTGTCAGAGTTCTACCTTGATCAGGCTGATATTCTGCCTACCTACTTTGTGAGCTTCCATACTGAGGGAGAAAGGACTCTCCACTCACTGGATGTTAAGAGGGTCCTAAGGTTTTACTTGGCAGGAGTAAGGACTACATATAGTCAAAACAACTGTTTGTTTCTTTTAACCCTATTCGAAACGGACAGCCTGTCACAGTCGGGTGATTTTAGCTTGGATTTAAACTGCTTTTACCACAGCTATGCTATGGCTCAGGTTAAACTGGAGAACAAGATACTTGCCCACTCCACCAGAACAGTTCTGCATGGATTACTATTCTGAGTGAGCCCTGAGCTCTAGCCCCGTAGTCCAGTGGACTTCTCTGAGATTGGTACTCAGATCCATTATATGGAGAAGATTGATTCGTGGAAGATATGAATGTTACTTACCGTAACTGCTGATCTTCCTGAATATCTCTTCCATAGATTACCACTCCTGCCCACCATCCCTCAGGCTTACCAGTATTGTTGTGTTGGTCTTCACCCCTTTGTAGTTGGTTTGTGAAGGCACTGTGTAAATGGGTTTGGTGGCTGTTCTTACACGGGCCACCCCACCAGGGTTCTCTTATGCCCTTAGGTTAAGTGCATAGGTTACTCGTTAAGTTTGTGCTGCTCACTGAGGTGGCTGAGGGCTGGCACTGCAGCATACCGGCAGGGCCTGCTCATGCTGCCAGCCCTACAGAAAAGTTCTGACACCCACGGGGTCCTAGTGCCTTTGGCACAGAGCCATTAGTGGTAATCTATTAAGAAGATATTTAGGACAGTAAACAGTTGGCGGTAAGTACCTAACTTTCATTTCTTGACCCCTGAGGAGTGATCAAACCCAGGGATCTTCCAGAAATCAGTCTTCACAATGGAATCACACTGATGGGTCTGGGGTGGAGGCACTAGGACCCTGGGGAGCACATTGTTTTGCAGGGAGGAGCCAATGTCGGCTGCTGACGGTGCCTGCGCACCTCATGCTCACTAGACAATAACCGTGTCCAGCTCTATCATGCACCTCAGTTCTGTTCTTTCCACTGTCGAGTGCACACAGTGGGAGCAACAGCGCCTCAGTTTGCAGATCATCATCAACCGAAATTCAACTGCATCGCTGCTGAAAGTTACTGGTTCTTGGTGCCATCTTTCTTTTTAATTATTTTCAGTGATACCAAAAGCTGAAAAAGAGAAGGAGTGGAAGAAACACCATCAGCCTCCCATCATGTGTCATTGTCCCTGTGGGAAACCCATCGCAGTGACAGATTGACATCAGCATTGAAGGACCTGTCTTGACTTAAAAACATAGAAATTGATGGCAGATAAGGACCTCTAGGCCCATCCAGCTTGCCCATTTCCCCTCCCTACTGCAAAAGCTGCAGACCATACTTGATCTCTGGCTTTAGCTTCTTGTTCCTATCGCTAGGGCTCCCCTATGCCTGTCCCGTGCATTTTTGAATTCCCCCACTGTGTTTGCCCCCACCACCTCCACTAGGAGACTATTCCATGTATCCACCACCCTTTCCATGAAGAAATACTTCCTCACATTACCCCTTAGTCTACCCCCTTCCAACCTCATGTCATGCCCCCTTGTTCCTGGACATCTCCTTTTCTGAAAGATGCTACCCTCCGGTACCCTATTTATGTCCTTTAGATATTTGTAGGTTCCTCTATCTCCCCTGTCTCTCCTGTCATCCAGGGTAAACATATTGAGGCCTCCCAGTCTCTGCTCTTATGACTTTTGGTGCACGCCCTGCACCATCTTTGTTCCCTTCTTTGAACTGCCTCCACCCTGTCTGTACTTACAGAGATGCGGCCTCCAGAACTGGACGCAGTACTTCAAATTAGGCCTTACCAATGATCTGTACAGTGGCATCACCACCTCTTTTCTTCTGCTGGTGATACATTTCCCTATTTATTTATTTATTTGAAAGTTTGTGACCGGGAGAGGCACACTAAGCCGTGGCTTGTTTCCAGGTGCAACCCAGGGGCAGGGAAGGGGAATATGTGTACAGATGTAGACTGACTTACAGAACCAGATTAAGCTGTTGGTGGCAGTTTAGTGAATGGGGGGAATTTGGCCAGGCCACCGGGAAAATTCCCCTACACACCTGTAGGGGGATTGCTGGCGGGATGGCCACTTCAGGTGAGCCACCGGAGGAGATGGACATACTGGAAACAGAGGAGCAAGCCTCCTCCTCTGTCCCGATTTTGCTAGAGGCTGCTTTGCAGGAATCAAGAGCTAAACATACGGAGATGAGTGAAACTGATGCAGTTTCGATGGAGAAAGAAAGGATGGAGAGCAGTTCAATCGCGTTGAATTTTGCGACTTCCGAAACTTTAGTTTAACTATTACAAGAGGAAAATGAGAAACATGAGCTACGAAAACGAGCACTGCAAGAAAAAATAAGGGAAATGCAAAGAGAAAGCCTGCCTGTCACAGGGTGGAGTGCGGCTGTCAGAATGGCATCCAAAAGTCGTGACTCTCAGTCGCATCAAAGGATTCAGCAACATCAAAGGCTTGTCTCATGAACAGAGCTCAGGTACCAGTTTTCCCTTCTTATACTAAACAAATGAGAGAGGTTGGCAGTAAAAACGCTGAAGACAGTGTGTGCCCAAAGCCTCAAGAGGAGAAAGACCTGGGGATAAATGATGCAGGCTCTCAACAAGATAAAAATGAGTATGTAGCAGAAAAAGTACAAGCTAGAAATTACATGGCAATAAACTTAAACAGAGATACTGAGGAGACAATGTGTTTGAATGTTGACAAACTCCCTGGAGGGAAAAATAAACCAGAGACATGTCAGGGAAGGAAAGAAAAAAAAAGGAAATATGTGTGACTCATCTACCGAAGGGAGTGTATACCAAACAAAAGTAAATGGCCAAACAAATGCACCTCTCTTTTCCTTCTCTGCTAGAGAGGTGGGAGAGAAAATTGATTATAAAGAAGAACTAAAAATCAAAAATAAGAGAACAGCAGTAACCTTGGCAAACAGGAATATTTCCGTGGAATTCCCTTGCATTAGCGATGACTCAGCTGATGAACTACAGGAAAAGAAAACATAAGGGCCCCAGACCACAGTAACAGCTATTGAAAAAGCCTTTTCTATTTCTAACCCTGTTTCCATCGAAGAGTGGTCACCTGAAAAGGCACTTATTGAGGCAGGATGGGGGAAAAAAAAGGAGGACGGCACATGGCTTCCTGACCCTGAATGGACTGATACAACCCCTGTATCACAAACAGCTGCTGAATGGCGCCCAGCGGTACTTCCAGAACAGCTACCAAAGGAAGCTATAACACTTACTAGGCCTAGAGACACAACAAATTCCCAAAACCATGGTGAGGAATACCAGCCTGAACAATCAACACACAAAAGAAACAGGGAACCTCCCACTATCATTAATGAAGAGCATCAAAACACAGAAACCTCTGCTCAAGGGAATCCTGCAGCTGAAAACATCCCACAAAGACCACTACTGTCAGAATTGTTTTCAAAAAATTAAAAAGAAGCAGCCCCAAGGCGTAATGCTGTTATAATAAGATATATGGGTGGAATGCAAACAAGACCAGAGAGACATTTTGTAGGGGAAAAAAATTGTTAAAAGAATCATTACTGCTGGCCTGGTGGCGCTGAGGGTTGAGGCGCTGGACACCACACCTCATGCCACACCAGCGACGTGGGTTTGAGAACGAGCCCGGGACATCGGGGGGTCGGCAGGGGAAGGAGAAGACTGAGCATCTGAGGACAGCTCTCCTCTCCCAGGAGGGAGTGGGGACACATGCTCGGTGCCTGACTGGCCTCTGGCGGAAGCCGGAGGCATAGCAGACACATGAGCGCACAGAGGGGTTGGGAAGTGACGGACGTCAGCGGAGATGCCTTGACATCGGGGTGTAGCCACTCCCCCAGAACATCAGAAAAACACCCATGGCACTACTGGGTAGACGGAGCACCAGGCCCTGATCCCCAATACCCCTACCTGGCCCGGTGACCGGTGTTCTGACGAGACTCAGGAATTCGAGGGTGCTTGCCCCCCCACCTCATCCCTGCCGGGGGGTTAGCCAAGGCTACGTGGAGGATGAACCGCCATGGGAGACAGGTAGGAGATAGGGACTAGAACAGCCACAGGCGTCTCCCGAAGTGAAGTGCCATGTGAGGGGAGGAGTATAAACCGATAGTAAAAAAAAAAAAAAAAAAAAGAACCATTACATTTTTCACCTAGGGAGGTGTTTGCCTTTATTAACATTTCAGGGGAGGATGATTTTGACGTAAGTTTTAGGGCATCTTATGTGTTAGAGCTCTTTTGGCAACTCTATAATCAAGTTAAGTTCTCTCCTCTATGGACTCCCTTCTTAGTTATTCCTTTGACATAGCCGTTAGTTAAGTTTGCAACAGTAATGTTTAGGAATGAGGGAGTCCGTGTAGAGGACATAACATATTGGTTATCCCAGAAGTGTGAGGTGTTAAGCCCCCCAGAAGCACTATTGGATTCTGAGTTATTCTGGACCAGGGGACGGAAATACAAAATTAAACTGGGGCAGAATGGCACAGAAACCGAACATGTTCCTAATTCTTTTCTCTTAGGAAGGGACGGGGGGTATGCTTTTGCGCTGGGCAGCCATGAGCATGCTATAAGTGTGGAGCTCTGACTCTCCTATCGAGCATATGCGATAAGCCCAGGTGCAACAATTGCAGGGAGGTAGGACAAAATAGCCATCAATATGCAAACCTGACTAAATGTGATTTATGTGAAGTGACTGGACATGTATTTGTCGGAATGCCCTTGTGCTGCAAAAAATAAAGCATCAGTGATCAGCCCTGAACTTTTGATTCAGAAAGCACAGGATGCAGCTAACACCACAGAACAGGAAGAAGGATCAGTACATTTCCATACTCTTACTCCCACCCCCCTTTGCCTACATTAACTAAAGGAACACAAGAAGGGAAGGAAGGTCCAGTATCAAAACCCTCAGAAGCCTTGAAGATAGTCAAATCCCGGTGGGGATAGATGATTTTACACCTGTCTGTTATCAGGATATTCATTGAGAATTCTCCAGGAGAATGTACATCCAAAAATTTTCAAAAAAAATGTTATACCATCTAGAGGAGTTACCAGAAACCCCCCCCCCCCCATCTCTACCAAAAACACCAAGTCATGAATACCTTAAATTCCTATGCAGTATTGGCATCATCTTGGGGTGAATCAGACATGAAGCTTGGGGATACTGAAAACAGAGACAAAGGTCAGACCACAGTAGACTACAAGGGGAAGAAAAAAAGGAAAAGAACTAAAAATAGAAGACAAAGAACCTTAGTGCACAAGTACTGAGGCAAGGGTTGCTCCAGAGGGCATTGGCCGGGAAGCCAAGTTTCAAAGAAATAGAAAATCACACATACTCCCATAATGCAAATCACCACAAAATATTGTGCTGGTTCAACTATAAGCAGAAATGCATAGTGCCGAAAGGCCTCTCACACAGTCTGCAAAGGGTGCTAGCGGAAGACACAGACATGTGTTTCGTCCTGCCAGGGCTCATCAGAGTGCCTCGTTTGTATGACACCCCAGTGGAATGAACTAAGTTGGTCTTTTTGGGTTGGGTTGTGGCGAGCCCAATAAAAACAAAAAACAATCTAAAAGACAAAGAACCTTAGTGCACAAGCACTGAGGCAAGGGTTACCCCAAAGGGCATTGGCCAGGAAGCCAAATTTCAAAGAAATAGAAAATCACACATACCCCCGTAATGCAAAGCATCATGGGCTGTATATACAAATCACCGCAAAATATTATGCTGGTTCAACTTTAAGCAGAAATGCATGGTGCCTCAGTGCTTGTGCACTAAGGTTCTTTGTCTTTTAGCTTGTTTTTTGGTTTTATTGGGCTCACCACAACCCAACCCAGATAGTCCAACTTAGGGTAGCTGGTTCATTGCACTGGTTGTCATACAGACGAGGCACACTGATGAGTCCTGGTAGGACGAAACATGTGTCTATGTCTTCCGTTAGCACCCTTTGCAGACTGTGTGAGAGGCCTTTTGGCACCATGCATTTCTGCTTAAAGTTGAACCAGCATAATATTTTGTGGTGATTTGCATATATAGCACATGATGCTTTGCATTATGGGGTATGTGTGATTTTGTATTTCTTTAAAAATAGATAGTTCATGACCACACTAAGTTTGAGTTCTATAAACATGCACAGTAATTTAAATACTGTGAAGAGACAGGCAGTTTTTCAGTATCTTCAGGAGTCTAAAGTAGACACAGTATTGCTGCAAGAAACCTGGATGTCCTCTATTGACCAGGTTAGGATGTTTTCTGCAGAATGAATCTGGGGGCCCTCCTATTGGTCCTTCGGTCTTGACAAGGCCGATGGCATTGGAATTCTCTTTAATTCTTATTCCTTCTCCTTAAAGAAAATGATAGATCTAGTACCAGGTAGGGTTATGATTATTGATGGGACTTGGGAGAAGAACTTATACAGATTTATTAATATTTATGGTCCTCAAACAAAAGCAGATAGTGTCCATTTTTTCCTGAACTCAACCATTCTTTTTTTTTTTTTTTGTATTATCTATTTTCCCCTCCTACATGCTCCATGCCCCGCCACTCCTTCGAGCAGCTTAGATCCCCCAACCCACCTACTGTTCCCTCTCGAGCCTCTGACATCATATAACAGTCGCCCCACAGGGTAACCTGGTGTAACCCTTCACTGGATGGGTCCCTCTCCTCTGAGGGGAAGGTGCTGGTAGGGGAGGCCAGCGCAACTATTTGGCCCCGGGGTGCTGCTGAGGCAGACATGGCTCCTTCAGGGGCTACGGTGGCATCAGTGGACTGGCAGCCATCATCCGGCCAGTCGTGGAGCAATTTCCGCTTTTCTAGTTGTTCCCTATTGCGCCACTCGTGCAGTGCTCCCAGTCTCCACCAGGGGCCGCTGCAGAGCGACGCTACCCACCCCAGGAGAGGACAGCAGTCCCACGGACGCTCAGTCCTCTCCTTCTCCAACCAGCCCCCAGCATCCCAAGTCCATTCCCGAACTCGGGTCACTGGCATGGCATGAGGTGTGGCATCCAGCGCCTCAACCTTCAGTGCCACAAGGCCGGCGCAACCATTCTTAATGACATCAGTAAATATAATATTTGGGGGGATTTCAGTTGCATACAACCCAAAGCAAACATCTCACTAGAAGGAAAGAAAAATTGCTGTGATTCAAATGCTCTTAAAAAAAAAAAAAAAAGGCATTACGACAGCAGAATTAGTTGATGGTAAGGATAAACAGAATTTCGGGCCACATTATACCTGTAAACGAGGGAAGTGGACTACAGCCATAGATCATATTTTCCTATCTCAACACTTTACAATAGCAAAATATGGGACCACACTGATTGAGCTCTCAGATCATTTATTAATAAAAATAGTTTTATCACAGGGAAAAATCTTAAGCCCCAGAAATAGATGGAAGCTGAACATATCCACGTTACAAGATCCAGAGGTGAGGTGCAGAGTGACGTTTCAAAATTACTGTGGGCCAGAATGTCAGCCTGTTTTTTTATATGATTGTATATGGGATTGGTGGGCAGACACAAAAAGGATATCAAGAACTGGTTCTAATCATATGGGAAAGGCACGGAAAGGAAAACATTCTTAAAATATTTAAAATTAAGGAATCAACTCCATTATTTATATACCCAAGCGACCTACTCCAGATGTGATTACACAGAACAACTAGAAGTAGTAAAAAAGGAAATGTTAGAATTTTACTACAATTGGGCAAAAACTCTGAAAGCAGAGCTCCAATATGGAACTCAGAAAACACCTATAGGAGATCCTTATGGAGTGTTGGGTAAGTTACTTTTTCTATTACTTTTGAAAACTTGTTCCAGGAAGCTCTGTGCAGTCACTAACAAGGATGGATAAGTACTAGAAAAAGTAACGCAACTTACAATTATAGTTACTTGTTTCTTTTTATACAAAAATAAATAACTACAATGGATTAAATTTTTTGAAAGTAATATGTTAGTTATTAGTTACTTTTAAATAAATGTAATCAGTTACAGTTACATATTTCTTTTGTATAAAAAGACGTAAGTAATTATAACTGTAAGGTGTAGTACTGTACATCTCCCAGTACTTCATCCTTGCTAGTGACTGCACAGAGCTTTCTGGAACAAGTTTACAAAAGTAATAGAAAAAGTAACTTACCCAACACTGTTCTTATGAAACCTTTAAAAACAGGAAGAACACAATAGAGTTCGAAGAATTAATAGACGAAGATGGAAATTTACAAAAAACACAAGAACTGCACAAAAAAATTATTTGTTTGAAACACATGATATGGTAGACCTACCCCCTCTTGAGGAAATAAACAAATACTTGAAGAAAGTTCAGACCCTCACCCTTCCTGATAATGTAGAAGAACTGTCCCTTCCAATAACGAAAGAAGAAATTGAACATACTATAAAAAGGCTGAAATTAGGAGCTTCCCCAGGACAAGATGGGATTCCATCTGAATTCTTTAGAATATTTATGAAAGATATGACTCATTGCCTGGAAATATTATATGAGTATTTTCTTAACTAAATTAATTCCAACAGAATTTACTTCAGGGCTAATGTTTTTTTGTTTAAATCAGGAAATAGGCTACAACTGACTATTTGGAGTCTGATAACCTTGCTAAATACAGATTTCAAAATATTGTCACAAATTCTTAATAACAGATTAAGGAAAATAGCATCATCACTTATCCACCCTTTACAGGTCTGTGGTTTGCCAGATAGAAAAATTCAGCATGCTTTAATGCTGATTAGAGATATAATAGAATACAGCAATATGAATCAAAAAATCAGGAATTATGGGGGGGAGGGGGCGTGGCTAGCAGCCGACTGAACAGGTCACATACTCTAGAGCGCTGTCTGACTTTGTATAAAATAAAGGCATAAACTTTAAAATTACTAGCTCAGCTTTCTCTCGCACTGTGGTGTAGTTGATCAGAACTTACTGCTCATTTAATTCAGCAGATCCTCTAACTGAAGCTATAGGGAACCCACGGAAAGCAGGACAGCAAGAATCGGGCAGAGGAAAGCATGGCAGGCCACCTGAGGGCACTGGAACCAGCGGCCTGGCGACTGGAGCAGGAGAATTCGAGAGCCACTAACAGTGTTAAGATACCTATAACTTTCGGTGTCGGCCCTAAACAAAAGCGGAGAAAATCGCAGTGGGCAGGTTTTGGCTGACGAATCACCGACAGACATCTGCCACGACTTGGTGCTATCTTCGACAATAAAGTACTCCGATTGTGCTTGGAGCAGCTGGAAAATGGGGCCCAATTGAATCATGTACATTTATTAGGGATACCAGGAGAAGTAGAAGGGAATGATCTCCTACAGTACATTTGCAGCCTGCTGCAATTTACTCTAAATTCTGCACCAGTGGAGGCCATCATTAAAGTATACAGAATCACACCCAGAAAATCAGCAGAGAACGCTGATCTTCCACATACAATTTTGATCCTGATTGTGGGGCAACATACTCGGGACCAGATCCTCTACTTGGCTGAAACGAAGGGGATACTGCACCTGCCCGAAGGCCCTTGTTTCTGTTTTTTCCCGGATTTTAGTTTTGCCATGAGGCAGTGCAGGAAGGCATTTGATGCTGTTCGTGGTGAGCTAAAAGCGTTGGGAATAAACCACTCGCTGCTACTCCCTGCAAAGTTAAGGATCTCCTTTGCAGGTAAAACTTTCATTTTCTCTGACCCGTCAGATGCGGGCGAACAGCTCCTTAAAATCAAAGTCAATTTCTCCCAAAAGGAGACGGACACTGTGGAACATACTGACACTTGAAAAGATAACTCTGTTCTGTTTCACCTATAATCCGGATGAAATTCCCCTGATCTAATTCCATCATGTCTTCAAAGTTTTGTTCTGTGCATTGCTGTAGTGCCTGAGTCTGTAATGCTTGTGCCACTGTATTATTTTATTGTTTTTCTTTCTGCCTTTATCTAAAGTTGGAGTGTTAGCTCAATGGTAGCAGCCCTTATCGTGGTACTTATCATATTACAAGTGTTTACATGGACTTTATATGAGTCAATTTTTGACTTAATGGGTCTGGTACCCCGGGACATTTTGTTTAAATTTAAGGTACATAGTCTATGGTCATGGCTGAGAAAAGCAATTGATGCATATGTTGTATAAAAGTTATTGTAACTGAACTTCCCCTTCCATGATGTAACAAAGGGAGATAAGAATCTTGTTCCTGTATATTCTCTGTGCCTGTATCTATTTCTATGCCATGGAACCAAGTAAACTCACTTGTCAGTGTCTGATAAAATGAATAAAAATAAAGTAAAAAAAAAAATCAGGAATTATAATATCTATGGACAAGTGTAAGGCCTTTGATTGGGTCTAACACCCCTTTTTGTTTGAAGTTTTAACTTAACTGTGGCATTCCTACAGTGTTTATTAACTGGATAAAAATGTTGTATTCAAATGCAAGAGTTCATCCAGTAATTAAAGGGAAAATAACACAAAAGATAAAGGTAACCACCGGGGTAAGACAAGGGTGCCCTTTGAGCACTTTACTTTACATTTTCTCCTTAGATCCATTCTTACGCATATTACAGGATTTGAATAATTGGCAAGGGATACAGGGAAAATCAAAGTCAGAAACTATGATGGTAGCTGGCCTGTTGGTGCTGAGGGTTGAGTCGCTGGATGCCACACCTCGTGCCACGCTGACGACCCGGGGTCAAGAGTGACCTCAGGTGTCGGAGGGTGAGCTTGGGGCAGGATGATGGAGCATCCCAGGGACAGCTGTCTTCTCAGGAGGGTGGGGTGGGATTATTGTGGCTTTGCTGGCTCCTGGTGGTGACTGGGGGTCGGTGCTAACCTGCGGTTTGCTGTGGGGATGGCACAGATGGTGTCGGATGTGCGGTGTGCGGAAGCTTCATTGATGTCCTGCACGTCTGTGCCGTGGGGTGGGGGAAAAACACAAGAAATCCTCCGGTGCACTCAATGATGTCTGGTCCTTCGGCACTGCACCACTCTGACTCAAGTTCAGCTCCTCCTGACTCCAGACCCTTGGCTTTCCGCGGTGGTGGGGTAAGTACCCGCCGTGAAGTAGCCAGACAGAGGAATGGAGGAGGGGGTTGAGCTCAGGCACTGGGAGTGGTGCAGGGACCCGTGGACCCAGACTGAAAGAGGAGGAACCATAGGGCAACCCCCCCTGCCGAGGAGGGAATAAAAGAAAGCATCAAAAAAAAAAAAGAAACTATAATGGTACAAGCCTGTGCTGATGATTTAATAATTTTTATGCAGTATTACAGGCAAATTCCAGAGTTATTGCATGAATTTGATGACTGCTCACAGGTATCAAACTCAAAAATAAATGCAAATAAATGCAAAGGGCTTTGTATAGGGCCTGTTTACTTCCTGACACAAATATACAAGGCATAGAGATTTCTGCCCCCCACCCCCGAGAATTGTAGGGATAACCTTTGGATCTAAAATATGCCTGATGAAACTGGGAGGGTACTCTACAACAAACAGAACAGAAAGTAAATAGATGGAAACTTTCAAAATAAAAAGGTTCATATTATTAAGAAATTTCTCAGCCCTTGTTTATTATATACAGCTATGATTTTCCCTCCTCCAGTAAAAATGGAAACCAGACTCTACTCCTGCTTTTCCAGATGTTATGGGGAGCGGGCTAAATCCCATTAGGCAATGTTTTACTTGCCTGCCTAAAATCTGGGGGCTTGGAATAGTAGAGCCAGTGGTTTTTTCCAATCCTTATTTATAGCCCAAACAATAAAAATGGGACTAAAACCTATAGTAAATTGGTGCCACAAATGGATTCAGAATACCTTACAGGGGTAATTTTCAGGCTGGACACCTACTCCCCCATAAAGTTTCTCCCTGCTTAGCACTTCCGAATTTTATAAAGCCAGTAGCACAGGAGTTACATAAATGGGGAATAACAAAAACCCAGGTATGTCACAATACAGGGTCTCAGTTATACAATACCATCTTAAGGGAAGTATACCCAATATAACCAGAATTTAAGGACTGTGATCAATCTTTAAATAAATATATTTTGGCACAACTAAATAATAGCAGAATTCCAGTTTATATGTGGGAGATCTTGTGGTTAACAGCATATAGGAGATTAAACATCAGAGGAAAGGTTTTGTCCATATAACTCTTGTCAAGCGATTGAAGAAAACAATGAAACATTTTTCATTTGAATGTTCATACGTGAAACCTCTGTGGCATCTTTTGGCAAAGAAATGGAATCTGTTATGACTAACAAGTTTAAATTACAAAATTTTGGTTATAGTTCGTTACCCAATTTTATATGATAAATATGACAAAAGTACAGTAGTTCTGTTTGGTTGCCTTAAATTTTATACATGGCAAGCAAGATGCCAATGGGTTCTCTCACAGACTAATGACACATGACTCTTGTGTCACAAGCAATGTGGTCAATTTATTTAAAAGATATTTTAGTTCTCTAATTAGACAAGGTACAAAAATGGGGGAAATGTTTCTTATTTGTTGTCAAGTATAAATAATTACACGACAGAATGGCACCATTGAATGAATTATGTATGGAACAATGAATTATAAATATGAGAACTTTTGTAGATATTGTTTATAGCATGATTTTTGTTTATATGTATTTGTGTAATGATGTGATTTTCAATAAAAACTCACCTGCTCTTATCGAGAAGTGCCATGGGATCTTCTAACGTCCACCAGAACAGGCAGATGGGACCTCAGTTTAACATCTCATCCGAAAAGATGCACCCCAGCATCCCACTGGCTCTCCCCATAGCTCTCCCCACAGCCTTGGCACGTTGTTTGGCCTCCTTTAGGTCATCAGATATGATTACCCCTAAATCCATTTCCTGTTTGGGAACCGTCAGTATCTCTTCTCCCCCCCCCCCAACAATATCATGTAATCCTCCCCTGGGTTCTTGCTCTCCCGAAGCATGATTTTGCACTTTTCCGCATAGAATCTCAAGCTGCCACACTCTAGACTATTCCTTCAGCTTACCTAGGTCCCTCCTCATTTTTTTCCACCCCTTCTGGAGTGTTCACCCTGTTGCAGTTCTTAGTGTCATCTGCAAAGAGGCACACCTTCTCTTCCAGACCCTCTGCAGTGTCACTTATGAAGACATTAAACAGGACTGGCCCCAGAAATTATTCTTGTGGCACCCCACTGGTCACCCTCCTTTATTCAGATTGAGCTCCATTTACCACCACCCTCTTGTCTTCAATCACTCAACCAGTTCCTAACCCAGTTTACTACGTAATGACCAACTCCCAGGCTGCCCAGCTTGTTCACAAGTCTTCTGTGTGGAACAGTATCGAAGGTCTTACTGAAATCCAGGTAGGCCTCATCCATCGCTTCCCCCATAACCTCTTCTCTAGTCACCCAGTCAAAGAAATCAATTAGATTTGTTTGATATGACCTTCCCACTATGATTCCATGCTGTCTCAGAACCTGTGCTCCGCTGGATTCAAGGTGTTCCACAATCTTTTCTTTAAGTAGTGATTCTATCATTTTTCCCACTATTGAGGTGAGGCTGACTGGTCTGTAGTTTCCAGCCTCCTCCCTACTCCCACTTTTGTGAAGAGGGACGACATCTGCTCTTCTCTAGTGCTCTGGAACCACTACTGTATCGGAGTGATTCATTGAACAGGGCTGCCAGCACCTCCCATAGTTCCCTTAATATTCTGTGATGTATCCCATCCAGTCCCATTGCCTTGTTCACTTTCAGTTGTATGAGTTCTTTTAGGACTCTCTCTTTCGTAAATGGACTGGTGTCCACCTCCTTCCCATATCTGTACATGTTGCCTAACTGTGGTCCCTCACCTTTACCTTCTTCTGTGAGTACAGAACAAAAATATTTGTTCAGTATTGATGCTTTTTCCATTTCCCCTTCCACACACTCCCCTTCTTCCCCTTTAAACCTTACAAATCCCACCCTAGTTTTTCTCCTTTCACTAATGTTCCTATAAAAAGTCTTGTCCCCTCTTTGTTTACTTTCTGTGCCAATTTTTCCTCCTTTTGCACATCTGCGCTCCTAACTGCTTTCTCTGCTGCCTCCCTCTGTTTATCCTAGTACACTACCCTGTCCTCTTCCTTCTGTATTTCCTGAAAGTCATCTTTTTCGCCCTTCCCATCCTGGCCACTTCCTTTGAGAACCATAGTGGTGTTCTCTTTCTCTTGCCCTTGTTTACTTGCCAAATGACAAGGTTTGTCGCCTCCATTATGTCTTCTTTCAGATGGGCCCACTGCTCCTCAGCTCCCGCCCATTCATCCCTCCCTGCCAGGGCATTCTTGAGACATAGCCCCATCTTAGTAAAGTCTGCCCTCCTGAAATCCAGGACCCTTGCCTGTGTGTGTGTTGCTTGACTCTGTCACTCTACTCATACTGAACCACACTATGCGAAGATCACTGGACCCCAGGTGTCCGCCCACCCTGACTTCTGCAATTTTGTCCACGTTGGTGAATACCAGGTCCAAAATTGCATCCTCCCGGGTGGGCTCTAGCACTAGCTGCCTGAGGCCTGCCCCTTGCACAGAGTACAGGATGTCCCTGCTCCTGGCTGAGGCAGCAGCTGGGATGCTGCATTCCACATGTGGCAGACTGAAATCACCTACCAGCAGCACCTCCCATGTAGCTGCCATTGTGTGGATGGATTCCACTAGAACCCCGTCCACCTCCTCCCCCTATGCTGGAGGTCTGTATGTCATATCCATGTGAACAGTTGTGCAATTGCCCATTTCAAGGGTGACCAACAGTACGTCCACTCTCCCCTGCATTCCCTGTATCTCAGTCGCTCCCTGACGTAGAGAGCCAACCCTACCCTTCCCTTTTTACCCTCCCTATCTCTCCTAAACGGGGTATAACCTGGTATTGCTACATCCCAGTCATGGTTTCTTATATACCATGTCTCAGTATTAGCTACAATGTCCAGGTTAGCCTCCATTATCAAGGCCACCAGGTCTGGGATTTTATTTCCTAGTCTACGGGCATTAGTATACATGGCCTTCCATGTTTTTCCATTTCTCCTTTTATCATCCCCCCCCTTTTGCCTTTTTGCCTCCTCCATTTGTCATTCCTGTTTTTAACCCCCTTCCTCCTGTCCTCTTCTGTTCCCTCCTTTATGAATTTAGTTACCTCTGGTGATATCATAACTTTATGATCCTCCTTGATTCTCCCTGCTTCCTTCTGCCCCCAGCTAGTTTAAATGCTTGCCAATGAAGTATTTAAACCATTCACTGTGGATAACGGTCCCCTCCCTGGATGGATGTAGGCCATTGCCCTTGAACAGGTCCACATTCTTCCATGTGGGTCCCCAATGAAGCTGAAACCCTTCTCTCTGCACTAATTCTGCAGCCAAATGTTAAACGTCCCTGGTGCAGAGATGCCTAGCATCCCCCTTGCCGTGGACAGGCAGCACCTCTGAGAAAATCACAGAACTTACTACCTCCCCAAGGCCCCTCCCCAACTCTTTGAACTCCTTCTGCACCCTTTCTATCCCAGCCTCGTCCCTAGCCAGGTCATTTGTCCTCAGATGGACAATGACATCAAGCTCCCCCCTCCTTGCTACTGCTGTAGTGATTCTCTCGATCCTCTTCCCATCCCTCTGAGCTGTGCTTCCCGGTAGCCACTTTACCTCCCTTTCCTCCACTGTACCTGTCCCCAAATCCACTCCTTGGACTATGATGTCCCCCACTAGGAGAAGCTTCCTCTTCCTTTGGGGTCCTCTCCCACCCGTCTGTGGGGCTCCCTTGTGGAGAACCCGCTCATCCCCCTTGGTCGCAACTTCGAGTGACATGTGGGATCCTCCTACTCCTCCAAATCTGCATAGGAGTTCTTCAGTTGCACTGGGTGGGGGATGCGCTCACCCTTCCTGAGTCCACTGTAGTCTATCCACTTCTTTTGAAACAACATGAAGTCTTGCTGTATTCTGACTATATGCAGTTAGCCCCAGCACTTGAACTGCTCCAGAGACAAAAGGGTTAACTCTATGCCAGGGCATAGAACGTTGAGCTGGAGCTCAGTTTTCAAACCCTCTGTCCCTGATGCGCCTCAGTGCTACAAGTCAGATTCTTTACTTCGCCTAACCATGTCGCCCAGAAAATCCTCTTCGCCTGCCTGGTAAGTAAATTTGGTCGCTTTTAAACTGCTTTTTTTCATTTTGTTACGGTATTCAGATCTCTGTCTATGGTACAGTAAGTGTAGTAGTAGGTAGTTGAGTTTTATTTGATAGAAATTGTTTTTTGTTTGGTTTTCTCCCGGTCAGTCCGGTTGGGAACTGAAACAAATCTTTTACTGTTATTTCTTGTATTTCCTCTGTATTATTGTGTGGTTTCTGGTACTTATTGATTCCTTAAAAAAGACAGTTTCTGCATTTTTTTTAACCGACCCATGACACGGTTGGAACCAATAAGTGTACAGTTGCCTGGCTTAACTGCTGTTAAAGGTAACTTATTTTGTATCCGGCGTGTCTGAGAAACCCAAAAAGAAAACTGGTCCCACTGGGTTTCAGCACTGCACCGAGTGTGGGGAGGCCTTTGCTAAGGCTGATCCCCATCTCATCTGTGTTTATTGTCTGGGGTTTGACCACCCCAAGGAAGACTGCCAAATATGTAAAAACTTTCCTAAAGCTACTCTGGAAAAACGTTTGAGTAGACTGAAGGAAAGAGAGGCCGAGAAGTCCGCTGATCCGGATGGCCAGCCCGGTTCGGTTCCGACTGAACCTGAAGGGGTGCCCACTAACCTAGGCGATACCTCCTTGGGCAAAAGGAAAGCAGACTCTGCTGAGTCGGTTTCGTCAAAAAGAAAATGCAAGTCAGCCGGTTCGGATCCCGGTCCCCATGTTCTGACCACTGAAGAGATTGCAAAAGTGATTACTATTGTTTAGTCAGTTTGCCCAGTTCCGACCTAACTGACACCAGTTCAAATATGATAGGTTCAGTCAGACATAGTTGGTTCTGAAATTGAACCTGAAGCATTCTATGAGGGCAATTGGAAAAGAAGATTATGAAGAAGAGGAAGATGAGGGCCTAGATGAGTCAGTAGAGCCTGACATCTCTTCAGACAGGCCTTCCAATGCGTCTCCTCCCAGACTTTCTGAGTCCCCCCTCCCATTTCTTGTTTTACAAGAAAGTGGCTGATACTCTTCAGCTTCCAGTGGAAGAGGCTGAACAGGATCAGGAGGAACCTTACTTCGTGAAAATGATGGATGTCCCAGAGTCAAAGAGAGTGTCTATCCCTTTGCACAAATCCCTGGGGAAACAGGCACAGATAATTCTGCAGTTTACAACATCCATACCTCCTGTGGATAAGAGGATGGACAGGAGGTATAACTTGTCAGGTCCTGGGATGGAATTCCTTACATCTCATTGCAGCCATATTGGGGTAGTGCAAGCTGCAGCCTGTGACAAGGCTAACATTCCCCTGGCGTCTCACCCCCCCCCAGATAAGGATTTCAGGAAAGTGGATGCCATGGCCAAGAAACAGTACTTGGCATCCTCTTTGGGACTCAGGCAAGCTAGTTATATGGCATATACAGCCAGATACCAGAAATCTATGTGGGATACGGTTCTGGAGCTGGCTAAGAATGCCCCTCCCCAGCTGGCCAAGGAGCTGGAGCAGGTGGCTGTAGATGGTGTTGAGGCATCCAAAGTTCAATTCCATGCTGCTGTGGACTCAAATGATACGCATTCCAGGGTCATGGCTACATCTGTCTCCATGAGGAGATTTGCTTGACTGAGACGTACCAGCTTGTCACAGGATACCCAGACTAAGGCCATGGATTTTCCTGTTGCTGGTAACTCTATGTTTGGGGAACAAACAGAGGCTTACATGAAGAAGATGGATGAGTACAGGACCACCTACAGGAGTGCTACAGCCAAAGAGAAGCAGGCCACTCCTCAGAAGCAGCAATTTAGGGCTGGCAGGGGCAGGCCTTTTCACAGGCCTTTTTACCAAGCCCAGGCCGCCTCTTCTTTCCAGCAAAAGGGGTTCTTTAGGGGAAGAGGCAAACAAGGGATGACCAGGACCCCATCATCCACTAAGTCTAAGCCCCCTGTCAAACAGATACCCTGAGGTGTCAGTCAGGGTCGCCTCCCCGGTTCCTGTAGGGGGCAGGCTGGCTCACTACTTCCAGGCCTGGAAGTCTATTACTTCAGACAAATGGATCCTGGAAGTAGTGAGCCTGGGGCTTGCTCTCGGTTTCAAAAGGTTCCCAAAAATGAGAGCAAAGTCTTTCAGTCCTCCCTCTCCCGTGGAGACAAAGGCCTTAGAGGCAGAAGTCTCCTCTCTACTGCTTCTTCAAGCAGTAGAGAAAGTACCTCTTTGTCACAGGGGAAAAGGACTGTATTCCAGATACTTCCTTACCCCAAAAAAGACAGGGGAGTGGCGAGTCCATCCTAGATCTAAGATAACTGAACAGACATATAGTAAAACCAAAATTCAAAATGGTGACTCTGGGAATAATTCTTCCCTCTCTGAGACCAGGAGACTAGCTAGCCTCCCTGGATCTCAAGGATACCTACTTCCACATACCCATCAGACATTCCCACAGAAAGTACCTCAGGTTCGAGTTGCCCTCAGGTCATTACCAGTTCAGAGCAATGTCTTTCGGTCTAACATCTGCTCCAAGAGTGTTCACCAAGTGTCTAGCAGTAGTGGTGGCCTTTCTCAGGAGTCAGGGCATTCTGCTGTTCCCATACCTGGACGACTGGCGCATAGTGGATCAGTCCCCAGACCAAGTCAAGTCAACTCTAGATGTCACTCAAAAGCTTCTAGATTCCTTAGGATTAATTCTGAATCTAGAAAAGTCTGTTCTGGAACCAGCCCAGCTTCTCATTTTCATAGGGGTGGAACTAGACACAGTCCAGGAAAGGGCATTTCTCCCTCTTTCAAGGGTTCAGTTCCTCATCACTCTGGCTTCCTCCCTTCGTCCTCTAGTGTCTCAGCCAGCCAGACACTTCCTTCAGTTGTAGGCCACATGGCAGCTTCCACTGCTGTGGTGCAAGGGGCAAGATTTCAAAGAAGAGATATTCAGTTTCATCTAAGATCTTACTGGTCTCAGAAAAAAGACCCTCTCTTTAAATTGGTTCAAGTGTCACAAACTCTGGTTCAGGCTCTCCAGTGGTGGCTGGAGACAGTCTAAGACAAGGTGTCCCTTTTCTCAGTCAGGCTCCTTCAGTGATTCTCACAGAGGCCTCTCTACTGGGATGGGGGTGGGGGCTCATCTGGACCAGCTTACTGCCCAGGGAAACTGGTCTCATCAGGAATTCCTTCTGCAGATCTTCCCAGAGCTGTCTTTCTGGCATTTTAAAGATTCTCAGACACTATTCAGGGTAAAGTGGTGCAGATCAGGACAGGCAATACCACAACCATGTGGTACATCAGCGAACAGGGAGGCACTTGGTCCTCGGCCTTTTGCACAGAGGCCATGAAAATATGGTCTCTAGCTTACTACCTTTAAGTTTCCCTGATAGCTGTGCATCTCCCAAGGAAGGACAACATATTAGCAGATGCTCTCAGCAGGATTTCTCAGTGTCATCACGAATGGGCCTTGGATTCTCTGGTTCTTCAGGTAATTTTCAAGAGGTGGGGCATTCCAGAGATAGATCTTTTTGCAGCCCTGGACAATCACCAGCTTCCTCTGTTTTGCTGCAGACCCCCTCTTCTGGGGGTCTGTCCCCCAAGATGCTCTCCTGCTGGACTGGACAAGCAGGTTTTTGTATGCTTTTCCTCCTTTTCCTCTAATATTCAGGGTTCTGATCAAGCTCAGATCTCAGCCTTGCAAAGTGATTCTGGTGGCTCCAGACTGGGCCAGACAGCCTTGGTATCCCCTATTATTGTCCATGTTGGTGACAATACCACTGTGTCTTCCCAGACAGTACAATCTCCTCACCTCTTCGCAGGGGAGGATACTGTATCCCAACCTTCAGACTCAAGGCCTGGCTCTTAAAGAGCTAGAATATGCAAGCCTGCAACTTTCCCAGTCAGTCTTGGACATTCCTAAAGTTAGTAGAAAACCCTCTACTAGAAAAACTTAGCAATTCCAAATGGAAGAGATTTGGTTTCTGGTGTTCTCAGAGGCACATTCAGCCAGATTCGGCTGATATTGCCACTGCTTTGGAATACTCTGTGCATCTTAACAGTTTAGGCCTCAGGTTTACTACTCTCAAGGTACACCTGGCAGCTGTCTCTGCTTTCCTTTCAGCTGGCAAGGACTCTTCCCTAGCTTGTCATCCTGTTTTCAAATTTTTTTTCAAAGGTCTGGTTCACATTAATCCTCCTTTTAGGGAGCCTATGCCTGTTTGGGACTTGAATATCTGTATTGCACAGCTTATGCAGCCCCCTTTCGAACCATCATCCTCAGCTGAACTGAAATACTTGACTTGGAAGACTGTATTTCTGGTAGCCATTACTTCTGACAGAGGAATCATTGAATTACAGGCCTTATCAGTGGAACCTGATTTAATTTCATTTCACAGGGATAAGGTGGTCCTTCGAACCAGTAGAAAGTTCCTTCCCAAGGTGGTATCAGACTTTGATTTGAATCAGTCTGTGTCATTGCCTGTATTTTTCACTGACCATTCTTGCTCTGGGGAGAGAAGATTGCACAGTCTTGATGTAAAGAGGGCCCTTAGTTATTATATTGAACACACTAAGGCCCATAGAAATGACTGTTCAGAGCTGTTTCTCACTTATGTAGAAGTGGGTAAAGGTAAACCTGCTACTAAGAGGACTATTGCCAGGTGGATTGTCTCCTGTATCCAGTTCTGCTATTCAGAGTTGGGAAAGGAACCACCCTCAGGCCTGAGGGCTCACTCCACCAGAGCTACAGCTGCTCCGGTCACAGCAGCTAGACATACCCTTAGTGGAAATCTGTAAAGCGGCCACCTGGAAAACTGTTCATACATTTACCAAGCATTACTCTCTTGCCATTCAGTCAAGAAGTGATGCTAGGTTTGGCACAGCAGTGCTGCAGAGTTTGTTCCCAAAATAGGTTCTGTAACTCCCTCCTCCAAGCGGGTACTGCTTGATAGTCTGCATATAGTTGGAATACAGCAAGACTTCATGTTGTTTGAAGAAAAAATCACCAACCATAGTAATGTTGTTTCTTCTAATGGAGTCTTGCTGTATTCTGACCTCCCACCATGCCTCCCCTCCTGGAACCTAGTGTTTTAGGATGTGGTTTGGCAGGCGCAGTGCTGCACCCCAGAGGTGTACTCGGGATGCCTCATCTTTATTGAGATTTTCTTATGATTTTACTAGTTATATATTGGTTGTTTCACTACCTACTTGGATTCTTTTTGGGGTTGAGTCTTTTGGACCCACAAAAATAAAAAATATGTTTCAAACAACATGAAGTTTTGCTATATTATGACAATTGCAGTATGACCGCAGGTTAGAACTGCTCCGGAGGTGAAATAGTTAACTTTCCATGCAGGCATGGAATCTTGAGCGCGAGGTCGGTTAAGGAAGCTCTGTCTGCTTTCTTTCAAACCCAAACCATCAGATTCTTTACTCCGCCTCACTGAACAGTAACTCCGGAGATTTCTCCTTTGCTTTCTAGAGTTCATTTCAGCGGTTTTAAAAGTGCAGTTTTAAGTCTAAATTACCGACATAACCGTTAGGTTCAAGCTCTGTCTGTGGTAATGTAAGTAATAGATAGTTTTACTATACAAAATTCTGTGTGGAACTTAAAATATTTATCGGTTCGGTTTGAACCGATCAGGTTGTGTTTTAAATCTCTAGTCCTTTTTGTTATGCGGTTCCGGTTCTTATCGGTTCTAAAAAAAACGGATTTCATTACGGTTTTTCCACGACCCGTGACACGGTTGGGAACCGATAGGAGAGTCTTGCTTTGCGGATTGCCATAAATGGGCAAGTTTGGTTAGGCTGGCATAATGTCTGAGAAACCCAAAAGAAAAACCGGGCCCACTGGGTTTCAGCACTGTAGTGTCTGTGGGGAAGCCTTTGCCAAGGCTGACCTCACACCACCTGTGTTTATTGCCTGGGGTTTGACCACCTTCGACAGACTGCCAGATTTGTAAGAATTTCCTGCTGCCACCGCGTGGAAAGAGAGTTGGTAGGCTCAGGAAAGGGAGGCCAAAAAGTCGCAGCCCGGATGGCTGGCCGGTTCGGTGCCAACCGAACCGGAGAGTGCTCCCTCTGACCAGGCAATACTCTGGGCAACGAAGAGCTGGCTCCGAGGAGCCAGTTCCTGCAAAAGGACTAGAAAGTCTGCTGCTGTGGAAAAGTTCTTTCCCCAACAGCTCAAGAGATAGCTAAAGCAATCCAAATTGTCCAGTCTCTTTCCCAGGTTCCTGAACCGCACCATCTGGGGAGGCGTTCGGTTCAACCAGTCCCACCGGTTCAAGATTATAATTTTGAGGAATTTTATGAACCGTGGGAGGGAAGGAGTATGAGAGAAGTGAATATGGTCTGGAGGATCTGGATGCTCCTATTGAACGGATACCTCTCCAGACAGACCTTTAGGGTTTCTCCTCCAAGGCTTTCTGAGTCCCCTTCTCATTTTATGTTTTATAAAAGGTTGCTTGAAACTCTTCAGCTCCCGTTGAGGAAGCTGTTGATGACCAGGAAGAGCCTGATTATGTAGAAATGATGGATATTCGAATCTAAGAGACTGTCTATTCTCTTCACAAATCTTTCAGGAAGCAGACAGTAAAGTTTTAAAACTCCTCACTCTATACCTCCTGTAGATAAAAGAATGGACAGAAGGTATACTTTATCAGGTTCTGACATGGAATTCCTTACACAGCAATGCAGCCATGTGGGGGTAGCGCAGGCTGCAGCCTGTGACAAGGCAAATATTCCCATAGCTTCACACCCTCCTGAAAAGGACTCCAGGAAGATTGATGCTGTGGCAAAGAAACAGTACATGGCAGCATCCTTGGGACTCAGACAAGCAAATTATATGGCTTATGCTGCCAGATACCAGAAATCTAGATGGGATACTGTGCTGGCTCTAGCCAAACAAGCCCCTAACCAGCTTGCCAGGGAGCTGGAACAGGTGGCTATGGATGGCATTGAGGCATCAAAGGTGCAATTTCATGCTGCGGTGGACTCTAATGATGTATCTTCAAGAGTCATGGCTACATCTGTGGCACTTCGCAGAATGGCTTGGCTCAGATGCACCACCTTGTCACAGGATACCCAGTCTAAAGCTATGGATTTTCCTGTGGTTGGCAATTTTCTGTTTGGGGAGCAGACAGAAATTACATGAAGAAAATGGATGAATACAGGACTACCTATAGGAGTGCTCAGGCCGAGAAGGCAGGCCACTCCTCAGAGCAGCTTCCAAAGGGCAGGGGCAGGCCTTTTCATAGGCCTTTTTACCAGGCTCAGGCCTCTTCTTCCTCCTATGCCCAAAGGGGATTCTTTAGAGGGAGGGGCAGAGGGGGTGCAAGCAGGCCTGCTTCTACCCCTCAGCTCAAAGTCCCTGCCAAGCAGGCACCCTGATGGGGTAGCCAGGGCCGCTTCTCCTCTACCTGTAGGGGGCAGGCTGGCTTACTTTGTCCAGGACTCTCACATCAGACAAGTGGGTCCTGGAAGTAGTAAGCCAGGGACTGGTTCTCAGCTTCAAAAAATTTCTGAAGACAAGAGCCAGATCTTTTCCTCCTGCATCTCCTTCAGAGGCACTCGCTTTAGAGTCAGAGGTCTCTACCCTCCTCGCTCTCAGAGCCGTGGAAAGGGTTCCACCCCTACACCAGGGCAAAGGTTTGTACTCCAGGTACTTCCTTACCCCAAAAAAGACAGGAGAATGGCGGCCCATCCTGGATCTCAGATAACTGAACAAGCACCTTTAAAACCAAAGTTCAAAATGGTGACTCTAGGGATCATTTTACCTCCCTAAGGCCAGGGGACTGGCTAGCGCCCTGGACCCTAAGGATGCCTACTTCCATATTCTCACTGAAGCTCCCACCAAAAGTACTCTCAGGTTCGAGCTGCCCTCAGGCCATTACCAGTTCAGAGGAATGCCCTTTGGTCTCACCTCGGCGCCAAGGGTATTCACCAAATGCCTGGCAGTAGCAGTAGCTTGCCTAAGAAGGCAAAAGATTGCCATCTTTCCTTACCTGGACGATTGGCTCTTAGGCCAATCCCAGATCAGTCAACCTACATCTTCAGATAACTCAGCAACTGCTTGCTTCCCTAAGTTTCCTCTGAATCTCCCAAAGTCAGTGCTGGAGCCTGTCCAGCTCCTAACCTTCATAGGCGCAGAACTGAACACCCAGAAAGCCAGGGCCTTCCTCCCCTTAGACAGGGCAAACACCCTAGTCTCCCTGGCCTCCTCATTCACCCTGCAGGTCTCTCGACCAGCAAGGCATTTTCTGCAGCTCCTGGGACACATGGCTGCTTCCACAGCAGTAGTGCAAGGAGCAAGATTTCAGATGAGGGACATTCAGTTCCATTTGAGGGCCTTTTGGTCCCAGAGAAAGGATTCTCTTACCAAGTTGATCCCAGTAACTCGAACCCTGATCCAAGCCCTACAGTGGTGGCAGGATCAGAGCAACCTGAGACAAGGAGTTCCCTTCGTCACTCAGCCTCACTCATTAATCCTTACTACAGATGCATCCCTCTTGGGGTGGGGGGCCCACATGGGCGACCTCACTAGCCAGGGACTGTGGTCCCCACAGGAATCTCTGCTCCACATCAACCTGTTGGAGCTCAGAGCAGTTTTTGTAGCACTTCAAGCTTTCTCCAAATCTGTTCAGAACAAAATTGTACAGGTCAGAACAGACAACACCACTACAATGTGGTACATCAACAAACAGGGGGGCACTCGGTCTACGGCCTTGTGCACCGAAGCCATGAAGTTGTGGTCTCTGGCCTACTCCCTGAACACTTCCCTTACGGCAGTTCACCTCCCAGGCAAAGTCAGTGTCCTGGCAGATGCTCTCAGCAGGATCTGTCAGGGCCACCACGAGTGGTCCCTGGATCCCCTGGTTCTGGGAGTGGTATTTGCCAAATGGGGCACCCCGCAAATAGATCTCTTTGCAGCTCCAGACAATCATCAACTTCCTCTCTTTGCTGCAGGCCCCAGTCTTGGGCTCAGTCCCTCTGGACGCCTTTAGCCTCAGCTGGAAGGAAGTTTCTATGCCTTTCCCCCCTTCCCTCTCCTGTTCAAAGTGCTAGTCAAAATCAGATCCCAATCCTGCAGGGTCATCCTGATTGCCCCGGATTGGGCCAGGCAACCCTGGTATCCTCTCCTCCTGTCCTTAGTAGTCCATCCTCCCCTGTGCCTTCCCAAGAATCACAATCTGTTAACCTGTGCCCAGGGAAGGGTTTGGTACCCGAACCTCAAGTCTCTCAATCTCAAGGCCTGGTTCTTGAAGAGCTAGAGTTTGCTGGCCTACACCTCTCTCAAGGTGTAATGGATATACTCAAGGCTTCTAGGAAACCTTCTATCAGGGTTACTTACAATTCCAAATGGAAAAGATTTTCCATATGGTGCTCGGAAAAGAATATTTCCCCAGACTCTGCTGATCTACCCACAGTTCTAGATGATATGGTCCATCTAAACACTTTGGGTCTGAGACCAGCTACCCTGAAGGTACATTTGGCAGCTGTCTCTGCCTTTGTTTCAGCAGGTAAACCCTCTCCTCTTTCATCTCACCCTGTGTTTTCCAAGTTTTTCAAAGGTTTGCTTCACACCAACCCTCCATTTAGGGACTCTGCCCCTGCCTGGGACCTCAATGTTTGCATTGCTCAGCTCATGCAACCTCCCTTTGAGCCCTTGTCTTCAGCTGAGCTTAAGTTCTTGACTTGGAAAACTCTGTTTCTGGTAGCTATCACCTCTGCCAGATGCATAAGTGAATTACAAGCATTGTCAGTGGAGCCACACTTTATCTCCTTTCACAGAGATAAGGTAGTTCTTCGGACTAATAGAAAGTTTCTGCCTAAGGTGGTTTCAGATTTCCACCTTAACCAATCTATTTCTCTTCCAGTTTAATTCACTGACCATTCCTCCTCTGGTGAGAGGAGGCTGCACAGCTTAGATGTGAAAAGGGCCCTTATTTACTACATTGAACGCACCAAGGGTCACAGGTTTGACTCCCTTCAACTGTTCCTCACTTATGGTGAGGTTGGAAAGGGGAGACCTGCCACTAAAAAATCCATTGCCAGGTGGATTGTCTCTTGTATCCAATTCTGTTATGAAAAGCTGGGTAAGGTTCCCCCCTCAGGCCTGAGGGCTCACTCTACCAGGGGTACAGCTGCTTCTCTGGCTGCTGCCAGAGACATCCCTATTTTAGAGATACGTCAAGCAGCTACATGGAAAACAGTTCACACTTTTACCAAGCATTATTCCTTGGACATCCAGGCTCGGAGTGATGCTCGGTTTTGGCACAGCTGTCCTTCAGAGCTCTATTCCTAAGTAGGTTCTGTCCCTCCTCCATGGGGTACTGCTGTGTAGTTCTGAATTGTCATAATATAGCAAGACTTCATGTTGTTTGAAGAAAAAATTACTCACCTTAGTAATGTTGTTTCTTCTAATGGAGTCTTGCTATATTATGACCTCCCTCCCTGCCTGCCCCTCTCAGAACCTTGTTTTGGGCTGTGGGTGGGCAGTCTAGTGTTGGCACTTAGTAGATGCCCACCTTTTGTTTTCACCCCTCCTTTTTTTTGGGGTGACTGGGTGTTGTGTTTTTCATTTTTTGGGTCTCCTGACTTGAGTCTGTGTTTTGGGACCAAAAAATGTGTTCTTATGTTTAGTAGCCAGTTGGCTAGTGTAGGTTTACAGCTTCCGCACAGAGCCTTAGTGAGTTTAGCTCGTAAAGATCTGACGGTTTGGGTTTGAAAGAAAGCAGACAGAGATTCCTTAACTGAGCTCGCGCTCAAGATTCCATGCCTGCATGGAAAGTTAACTATTTCACCTCTGGAGCAGTTCTAACCTGCGGTCATACTGCAATTGTCGTAATATAGCAAGACTCCATTAGAAGAAACAACATTACTAAGGTGAGTAATTTTTTCTTATTGCCCTTTGGCACAAAAATTTTAAAAAACAGTTTCTAGATTGTTAGTTAGTTAGCATAGTGCTCATAAGAATCTGACGGTTACACTGAGGAGTAGCAGGGATAGAGGTTTGAAAACCAAGCTCCAGCTCAACGTTCCATGCCCTAGCATAGAGTTAACCCTTTCCTCTTCAGAGCAGTTCAAGTGCTGGGGCTAACTGCATATAGTCAGAATACAGCAAGACTCCATTAGAAGAAACAACATTACTGTTGTGAGTAATTGTTTCTTGCTGGTCCACCTTTGAGTTGGTGGGTGTAGACTTAGTGGCCCCTGGGTGGAGGAGGAGATTCCCTGAAACCTAGTCAACTTGGCCTAGAGGCTGGCAGTCTCCGCCCTCAGCCCAGAGAGGTGCCTGCTGATGACTGCTCTCACAACATGAATGTGTGCTGACACCTGCTTCTCCATGGATTGCTGCATTTTAGATATCGATGCAATGAAGTGAGGTCACCCACTCCCCACCCTTGGAGGCTGGATTTGCAAACATGAGGACAAGGCACAATTTTGGGGCCTTTGCCCTGGGCCCCTTCCTAGCATAATCTTTGTTTGTGGTTCGAGGAAGATTCAGACTTCTTTATAACTGAATAATAAAATGTAAGCAATAAAACAGAGTGGGTGTGCATTAGACATTTCTAATGCACTGCCAGGGGCGTGGGGAGGCACAAGCCGCAGGCTGGTGCTGGCCCCTGGCAGTGCGTGGCGTTCAATGCACTGCCAGGGGTGGTGAGGCATGAGCTACAGGCCAAGTGCCTTTGACCCCTGGCCATGTGTTAGAAATGTGTAATGCACAGCCTCGGAGTATCTTACTGTGCTTAAAAAAATGTGACTTTATTTTCTACATTTGTTCAAATTAAAACTATTAGGTTTAAATAATTAAAAATTAATTTTTTTCTTTGTATTTCACATAGTACAAGAAGTTACTACTATCCATCACAACATGCAACTGCTCCTAAGCTACCCTGGATGCCCCCCTACCCAAGATTAGGTGGTGCCATTCTGCTTGTACCCAGTACTTAAACTGAATTTTTCTCACTTCTCTCACTCTCTGTATCAACCTTTTTCGTGTTGTTACCTCAGTTATTGTTATACATTTTTGTTATTCATTCTTGCTACCCCAATTGTACCCTGCCCTTTGTTCCAGTGGTATATTGATTTTGTACTGTTGTGTTGTTATAGTGTATTACATGTCTCTCTGTCTTGCTACTGAAGTTGTATCCTGTTTATTGTCCTAATTTATTGAATTTGCACTGTTATGCTCGCTCCTACCTTTTGTATTTGTATAGTGAGATTGCTCGTGTTACCTTCATCTTGTATTATGTGCTGCACTGTCCTGTCTCGATGGCCTGGGTTGTGTCTGAAAATGGTCCTTGGGACCAGTGTACCTACCTGGTTATCAAACAAATAAATAAGTTCCTTTGCCTGCATCAGCTGGATTATTTTTACTTAGGACCATCTGTGGCCTCTGTAGTTGCAGTTTATAGTAAGTTCCGAGTAATGCACTTGTGTACACCCCTACTAACACACACAAGATATTGATCCAGGATCTCCCCTGCACTTCACAGACTTAGAAGGACTGCTTTTTGTATTTTATTTATCTCAGCTGATGTCATGATGTGCATTGTAGTGCATCAGACAGCTTACAGCAAGGGCATTTGGGCACTGCTAGATCAGTTTCTAGCTGCCATGCTGTGCACACAGTCTGGCAAGCCATCTGCCTTCTGCCAAGGGCCTGGAGTTGGCGAGGCACCAGTCAAGAGTATTGTACGATGCCAGTGAGATGATATCCATACTTGGGGGGACTGCAGTCTGCATTTCATAGATAGCATGGTCAGCTTTTCGTGACTGGCACCTCTGGCCCAGCTAAAGGTGCTTAACTCTCCATTCCAGGGGCTTATTTCTTCTTCCTCAGGGTCAGACGCCCTCCTGCTCCTGTGCACAGAAGCCTCCGCCTGACCCTGACCAGTCTCAGGTCTCACCAGACCCATAAGGAGCCCCCTGCCCTGAGGTGCTGTCCCCCATGCAAAGGACTGAGGGTAATTCTACCTTCAGAGTGAGCCAGCTCTTCCCTATTTTGGAAAGCTTGGTACTTGGACCCACCAGTGTGAATCAGTGGTTTTGGAAGATATGAAAACTACGTACTTACCGTAATTGTTGATCTTCCAGAATATTGTCACAATTGATTCACATACCCACCTACCATTCCACACTCACATAGGAGCCAGGGCCTCTGGCAACTCACCCAGTGGTTGCTGGCAGCACTTCCTTCTTTTATGGCTGTCAGTCTCCTCTGACATGGCTCTTATGTGGGTTTCTTTTGCTGTTCTTACAAAATAAAAAGAGGGTTGAGCACACTGGTGCCAGCCTTCACCATAAACAAAAAATTAAGTAGGGGGTGTCACTCATGCCCCCCGCCACGAACCAAAAACAGCTGTGTTTTTTCTTGTGGCATGGGTAGGTGGCCTCTTCCCTCCACTTTTAACCTCTTTCTCCCTGCCTGGGTTATTCTTTAGGGTTTATCCCTGTTGGTTGCTAAATGCAACATGTGCCCTGGGCACTATCCAGCCTAACTCCACTGAGCAGATGCTGTGTGTGTGGAGAACAACAATGCAACTTAGGACCTGTCCACACTTGCGACTTTAAAATGTTACAGACATCCTGTAATGTTTTAACATTGCCAAATATGGTTTGCATCCACACTCATAAGGTTACTAAACCATGTTTCAAAACAGAGTTTAAACTGTTAAAATTAGGGTTTTAGCTTGGTTTTGAAAACTGTTTAGTAGAAGAATGGTTAGAGTTACCTGTGTGTATGGACGTCAGACTCTGGTTGCATGCTGTGCCTGTAGTTGCACATGCTGAGAGGGAGCTACATTCATGAGAACATGAGAGACATTATTTAGAGCATTACAATGTAAAGTTGAGATTACATGGTGTTAGTGTATATAGGTAGTTGTGCATTATATTCATAGTAGTCATTCAATACATATGCATTTGTAGTATCAGGTGACAGTTGTTTTGAGCCCTAACTTAGACCCTGGTGCGTTGTGTGCCTAGTGTGTTTGTAGGTCCTTTGTGATAAGAGGTTTTCTGGTATAGGGGTTTGGAGAAGGGGGGGGGTATGTCAGGTGTTCTGACAATGGCAGGTGCTGGCCTCCAGCATGTGGTTTTTGAGTCTGGTTCGGAAATTCGGTAGTGTGGATGCTTCCTGTACCATGGGAAGGAGCTTGTTCCATAGATAGGGGGCTGTGTAGGCGAATGGCTTGCCTCCCACGTTGGTTCAGATTCTGGGAGTTTCTAGCAACATCCGCCCAGAGGTCCTTAGTGTCCTGGGATTGTGTTTAGGGGTGATTATAGCTTCAAGGCTGGGAGGAGCAGTTGTGCAGAGTACCTTGTAGGCCAGGCATAGGAGTGGGTATTGTAGGTGAGCATCGAAGGTGGGCCACTGTAGTTTGGCAAGTGTGTCACAGTGGTGGCTTCTGGGGTGATCCTGGGTAGCAAATCATGCTACCTTGTTGTACAGGATCTGCATTCTGGTGACCTCTCGTTTGGCCATCCCCTATAATACTGGGGCTGCATAGGTCAGCGTTGGGAGCAGTACGCTGGTTGCAATGGATATCCTAGCTTCAGGGATAAGTTGGTCTTTTATCCTGTATAGGATACCCAGTTTGCGGTGAAGGGAGGTAGTTACTTGGTCCACATGTTTCGTGTAGGTGAGACCTTGATCCAGTATGATCCCCAGGTACTTCAGAGAGTCAACAACCTCGATGCTTGTCCCATCTCAAGTGGTAAGCAGTAAGGCGTTGGTCCCGTCATGTCCCAGGGATCTTGGTCCAAATAGGATGGCTTTTATCTTGCCTGTATTTAGGACCATTCTATTCTTCATTAGCCAGCCCTCCAGGGATTTTAGATCGGTTTGAAGTGCGGGGCCAATCTCTGCGAGGATGTCAGAAGAGCGGTAGATCCGTATATTGTACAACCGAGGCCCCTCCACAATGGAGGTTGAGGTCATTTGTGAAAAGTGAGACTAGAAGGGGACCAAGGATTGAGCCCTCTGGTATGCCCTCCTTAGGGGTAGGAGGTCAGATAGTGCACCCTTCCAGATGACCCTCTGTGTGCGGCCTGATAGGTAGCTCATGAACCATTTGAGTGCCAGGGGGTCTAGGCCTATATTGCTAAGTTTGGCTAGGAGGAAGTTGTGGTCGACAAGGTCGAACACCTTGGAGAGGTCGAC
Source organism: Neoceratodus forsteri (assembly GCA_016271365.2). Lineage (NCBI taxonomy): Eukaryota > Metazoa > Chordata > Ceratodontiformes > Ceratodontidae > Neoceratodus > Neoceratodus forsteri. The sequence continues at coordinate 197,684,913 of CM028132.1, read as the reverse complement.
AAGGTCGAATGCCTTGGAGAGATCGACAAATACCGCTCTAGTTGGGGACCCTCTGTCCAAGGCTCCCAGGACATCAGTTTTGAGGCTAGTGAGGGCAGTGTCCATGCCATGGTTGGTCCTGAAACCATGCTGGGAGGGGGCTTGTAGTTGGTGAGAACCTCAAGGTACTCCTGGAGTTGGTTGTATATAAGCCTTTCTTGGAGCTTTGCGAGCAGACAGTGTATAGAGATTGGTCTGTAATTGCTCGTTTGTTCCCTGGGGCCACCCTTGTGGATGGGGACTACGTTTGCCTGTTTCCATTAGTTAGGGACTATTCCCTCCAGCAAGGACCTGTTTATTAACCAAGTCACTGGTCTGGTGAGGGATATGGCTCCATCCTTGAGCAGTCTGGGATGTATCCCATCAGGTCCTCCTGTGCCTTTTGTTTTAAGGGCCCTCAGGAGAGTTTGCACCTCTTTTGTTTTCACCATCCGTAGGTGAAATTGGGGTCTGTTTAGGCATGTGGGCTCAGATTCGTTTGGAGCCAGCTGGAGAGGGGGTAGTCCAGCCTTGTATTTTTCTAGAGTGGTGAAGTATAGGTTTAAGGCTGATGCAATTTGTGGGCTGTCACTCTCTAGTTTCCCATTGACCTCCATCGGGCTTGGTTCAGCTTTGGTGTTTCCCCTGATCAGGTTGTTTATGTGTGACCAGAACAGTTTGAGAGACCCTAAGTTAGTTTTCTGAAGCCTGGTGATGTACTCCCTTTTTGCCTATTTCGTGGCTCTCTTACATTCGTTCCTCAGCACTTTGTAAGCCACTAGATCGGCTTGTAGAGAGGTTTTCTTATACCTCTTCCAGGCTTTGTTTCTGTTGATCATTTGTGCTTTTAGGGCAGGGGAGATCCACTTATATCAGCTGCCCTTGGCCCTGAGCTTTTTCAGGGGGGCCAGGAGGTTGGCTGCTTTGTTTATTGAGTGGAGGAGGTATTCAAGTGCCTCTTCTAGAGTGGGGAGGCTTCTGAAAGGACTCCAATCCATGGTATTGAGGTGGCCATTATACTGCACCACCGTGACGTTGGAGTAGTCACGTACGGTCAGTATTCTGGGCTGGACCTTGGGCCCTCTGTTTCTCCAGATGCAGTATGTTGGGGAGTGATCACTTAGTCCATCGGACATGATTCTGGTTTTCAGGATGTTGCAGGGGTTTGACACCAGAGCCCAAACCAGGATTGTGTGGTTCCCCGTCTTATAGTTCGGCCTGGTAGGTACCGAGATCACCTGTATCAGGTTTGCCTCTGTGGTGAGTGACATGAGGTCTTTGTGGGGATCATGAGCCCAGCTGAGGTTGAAATCCCCCATGATAATCTCGTTTGAGATGTCCTTAGCTGTGGCTCTGGTCAGGTTTTTGAGGGATTGGAGAGCCATTTTGGGGGGGGGGGTTATAAACACTTCCTATTGTGAGGTGTTTGTGTTGGTCTAGAGTTACTCTTATGAATATGGATTCGCTGCCACGCAGGATTCCTGTTTCAGTGTTATTTGTGATGTCGTATGGCAGTCCTTGGTGTAGATTAGTATACTGCCCCTCTCTTACCCTCCCTGTCCTTTCGGAAGGTGTTGTATCCTTGGGCAATGACCTCGTGGTGAAGGATTTACCTAGACTTTAGCAAGGCATTTGACACAGTCCCACACAAAAGATTAAGATACAAGTTAGGCCAGCCTGGGAGTGGGTCCCAAGATGACAGCCTGGGTAAAGAATTGGCTGGAGAATAGGACACAGAGAGTAATAGTAAATGGAGTCCACTCTGAAGAAAGGGGGGTTACTAGTGGGGTACCGCAGGGTTCAGTATTAGGACCGGTCCTCTTCAATGTCTTATAAGCGACATTGCAGAGGGACTGGAAGGAAAAGTAGGTCTCTTTGCAGATGACACAAAGATCTGCAACAGAGTTGATGCACAAGGTGGGGTGGAAAGGATGAGAAGGGACTTGGCAAGGTTAGAGAATGGTCAAATGTATGGCAGCTTAGATTCAATGCTAAGAAGTGCAAGGTAATGCACCTGGAAAACAAAACCCAGGGAAGAGTACACAATGGGGGGTGAGATACTAACAACAACAAAAATGGAAAGGGACCTGGGGTAGTCATATCAGATGACCTAAAGGTGGGCAAGCAATGTGAGAGGGCAGCAAGGAGGGCTGGGGGGATACTGGGATGCATAGGGAGAGGCATCACCAGTAGAAAACAGGAAGTTATTATCCCTTTATAAAGACAGCTGGTGAGACCCCATCTGGAGTACTGTGTGCAGTTCTGGAGACCCAATCTCCACAAAGACATAGACAGGATGGAAGCTGTCCAGAGGAGGGCAACTAAAATGGTGCAGGGTCTGCACCGGAAGACATATGAAGAGAGACTTAAGGAGCTTAATATGTATAGCCTCGAGGAAAGGAGGGAGAGGGGGGACATGATAGAAACTTTCAAGTACCTCAAGGGAATCAATAAAGTCCAAGAGGGTAGCATCTTTCAAAAAAAGAGGTGTGCAAGAACAAGGGGCACAATTTGAAGATAGAGGGGGGCTCTCAGAGGTAATTTAAGGAAGTATTTTTCACAGAGAGGGTTGTGGATGCATGGAACGGCCTTCCAGAGGAGGTTGTGGAGTCAAAAACAGTGGTGGAATTCAAGCATGTATGGGACAGTCATAAGGCAATTCTAGGGGATGGGGGCAGGAAGAAGTAGGCTGCTGGTTAACTAGGATCTGCAGCTTATCCATTAGGTAGGGAAATGGGCAGACTGGGTGGGCCAAGCGGTCCTTATCTGCCGTCAAATTCTATCTTTCTATGTTCAGTCTGCATTGCTATTTCGGCTTCCTTTAGTTAGTGCAACTATTATCAACAATCTTAGTGCTTTAGTAATGGATTCTTTTACTCTGACTAACAATTAATACTGTGTTAATGTGTCCTGTCAGCAGTCTTATTTCTATTCGGTTGTAGGTTGCAAAAAGGAATATAATCAGTACCAGACTTATAAAGTGTTAATACGTTTCTAAGTTTTCATGCCTAGTAGGAGAAAGTATTGTTAGTAGAGAAAGTTCAACTTGTGCTACCACAGAGTGCCAGTCACAGTCGTAGCTCTCTGTTTAGGGGGGGTTGTGTGTCTTTCTGTGCTCAAGTGTATGTTCTTTCGTATTGGACAATAATGCTGAGTTTGTTGTTTTCACAAGTCCCCTCTTTTTGACCCCTGAGGAAAAGTTACTGATTGCTTCACTGCTTGGAAGGGAGGTCTTACAGTTCTGGTGGGCGGGACCATTGAGCATTGAAGGGGAAGGGAGGAACGGGCAGGTGGGCGGGAGAAAATGTTGTCCGTGCCAGCTCATACTCGGCACAGGAGCTTCCAGACTCAGCTACGTTCCCCAGGTAAACACTATAAAAGTACTTTTTTTCTTTTCTTTTAGTGTTGAAACGCTCCGTGGGGACTCCTGCTCAAGGCAGGGGACAGATTCTTTTGTTGGATTGTGAGGGAGGTCTGCCTGGCTCTGGCCTATGAGCTAGCACCTCAAACCTCGAGCGGTATCACCATTGTGGGGGGGGGGGCTCACTTGTGCAAAGGTCGCCCTCACCACCCCTGATTCAGTGAGCAGTGGCTAGTGTTACTGAGCCGCGGAGCTGCGATTCTGCTTTTTAACTCACTCATGCTGTGCACGTCACAGGAACGGCCCCAGGGACCAATCCTGTGCAGCCAAATTTCAAGGTCAGCTCACCAGCAAAGCTATGGAAAAATCAGCAGCCTTTTCCTCTGATTCAGCTTGTCCTGCATTCCAGCTCCTACTTGGCACAGGAGCTTCCAGTCTCAACTACGTTCCCCAGGTAAACACGATTAAAGTCCCTTTTTATTTGCTGTTTAAGTGTTAAGTTCACATCATGTCTGGTTCTGGGGCAAAAAGAAAATCAAAAGTGGGCCATGCCTCCATGCGTCGGTGCTCATGTGGCTGGCAGTTCTCCGTTTCAGACCGACACGATGTTCGTCTTCGGTGCCTGGGACCCAACCATGATATGGACCACTGCGACACCTGCTTCTCCATGAACCGTCGTGTCTTAGAAATTTGCCCGTTTAAAGTCGGCAGGGCCCCACCGACTTTTGGAGGATGACGTCACCCGCGGGCATCCCAGGCCAGGACTTCAGACCCTTCCTCTGGGTCCCCTCCTGGGTCTATATGGCCCGGTGAGGAGGAGGGGGCCTCCTCCAGTTGCAGCATGCTGAGGAGGAGCCCTCTTCTGCGGCACCAAAGGAGCAGCACGATTCCTCCTGAAGCCGTACTGCAGGCTCTGTCCCGGCAGTCACCTGTTCGGAGGCGCAGGCTCCCCCATTGTCGCAGATCCTCGGCGCTGCCATATGGTGCCATTTGCAGCACTGGTGATCGGGGCAGTGCACCCAGCAGTGCCGTGTCCCATGGTAGCGCCATTCGTGGCACCTCTGCCAGGGACTCTCCCCGGGGTCACTAGCCTGGATGTCCTCCTGGTCGTCTCCTCTTCGGAGGAGGATGACTTGGAGGTGAATCCAGACTGGCAGCCTGACTCTTCGGAGTCGGAGGGCCCTTTGGGATGTGGCGCCAGGCAGCCCAGTGGCCCTATCCACTGAGTTCCGGGCCTGTTGCCAGCGAGGATCCTTCAGCTGGGGTGGCCATGATCCCTTGGGGGGGCTATGGCTCGAGCATGGGTGCTCTGCCCTGGGGAGGCCCAGGCAGCTGCCATCTTTGGTGCTCTGCCCTTGCTACTGTGCGGCCTCCTTCCGATGGGCCTGCAGGGTTGAGGGAACCCACTCGCTGGGACCGAGGAAGAGGGCTGCCTCTGAGTCCAAGGGGTTGAGACGCTGGGTGAGGTGCGGACACCTTCCACCACGCTGCGGGGTGGAGAGTCGCAGTGCTGAACCCCGCCTTTCCTTAAAGTTTCAAGGCACCTTTGGTTGACAGCGCAGAGGGTTGCCCTTCTGGATGGATGCAACCCCAGGCACGTCACAGGGGAGTTTGCCTTCCCAGAATAAACCTTCACAACCCGGTATGGCCTCGGGGGCCTTGTATCGTGATATCAGTCCCTAGATCTCAGAGCCCTGGAAGAGGTCAGGCACTTTCAGTGTGGTGCCCATCGCCCATCCCTTGGTAGACACCCCCTTCTCTCCCAGGCCATGTGGGTCCTATGGGGCCCTTAACCTCGGAGATGTTCAGAGCCACTGCAGCAGCTTTTCCTACCTATGTTAGAGCCATGGATGAACTGGTCTTCCACCTGTCCCCCCCACTGCAGGAGTCCTCTGGACATTCAAGCTCCTCATCCTCTTCGTCTTCCTCTACTGAGGGAGAGGAACACTCTGTCCACCTGTCCTCTGACGCTGATTTCACAGAATATCAGTGATTCCTTTTGAGGCTGGTTCAGGAGCTTCGTATCTCCCATGTTCTAAGGGCCAATACCGAGTGGGAGGCGCGTTCATTCCTTAGTGAATTTAGTGCTCACCATCTTGTGGTGCCCTCCTGGCCCATCTCCTTCCAGGAGGTGTCTATCCGCACCTGGCAATCTCCAGCCGCCCCTTCTCCAGTCCCGGCAGACTGCAGGAGATGGTATTGTGCCCCCCAGGAGTTTCTAGGTTCCCTACCTCACCCTTCTTCGGGCCTGATGTCCCTAGACACTCCCTTCGGGCCTCGGCGCCTAGCGCATGACCGACCCCTGGATCCGGATTCAGTAAAGTTTGACCGGTGGGGATGAAGGGTTTTCTCTTCAGTTCATGCGTTGATGTGCATAGGTTCACATCAGGCACACCGCGCTGCCTATAACAGGCATTTGTGGCCGATGCTGGCTCAGGTGCTAACATCTTTGCCTGATACGGAGCAAGCTAGACAGGCCATTGCCCTCTCTGCTCAAGGTCTGGAGCTTGTAAGGCACCAGGCAAGGGCATCTTACGACACCAGTGAGGTGGCTTCCAGACTGGCAGGTATAGCGATCTGCATTAGTCGGATGGCGTGGCTTCATCTGTCCAGATTTTCACCCATTGCCCAGCGTAGGGTGATCTCCTCCACTTTCCGGGGGACCTGCCTGTTTTCCTGCAGGACAACTAAGGTTCTTCAGGGGCATCCTCCATCCCCCCCAACCACAGGGGACACCTCCTCGTCCTCAGCAGCCTTGGACCTTACTCGGTCTAATATGGCTAGGGTCTCCCCCTCCTGCTTCTCACCAGTAGGAGGCTGAGGGATCTGTTCCCTCAGGACTGTGCCAGATCCCCTCCGGGGGGCTTGGTACTCACCCAGCAGTAATGAATGGTGAAGACTAACAAGGGAAGATATGAAAATTACGTACCTACTGTAATTCTTGATCTTCTCTTGTATCTTCACCATTCATTACTGATTCCTGCCCACCTTCCTCTCATGGGCCTCAGTTCTTGGGTGGTTTCCCCTGCCTTGCTTGCCCTCCCCCTCCTTGAGGCCAGTTGGGGGCTGAGTCTCCCTGGTACCGCAGAGCTCTCTGTTCCTTCTCTAAAGTCACAGAGTGTTCACTCTGGAGGAGGGCGAGTGGGGTCTTCGCCCTGATCCCTCTGAGGGAACTTCATCTGATTCTTTTACTTCTGGGGTGACCCCCACGTGGGGTTCCAATAATCCTGTGGTTTGCCACCTGTTGACTGTCATTGCTTCAAATCAGTCCTAGAGAGTTAGTGGCAGTTTCCTCCTCTCTTTCCTCTCATGGGTGTCCCGTGGTTCTCTTCTTCTGAAGTGGGGACTGTACCATTTCTCCATGTGGAATCTGTACCAGATGTCTTTCCTTACACCGAAGTCAGGTCTCACTCCTCTTCTGAGCGGAACTATTCCCTCCAAAGGGACAGTTGATGAGGCATAGGCTCTAGGTTCCTTAAGCTTTTGGATAAAAGGATGGGAAGAAAGGTCTGCCTTCTCCAATCTGGTCAAAACCGGTGTTTCAACCTTGAATTTTTAGCCCTTAATGGGCGGGATCCTTGCTCCCTTATCTTCAAATCTCGATGGCAATTTGAAAATCTTAAGCTAGTGGTCTTCCAAATCACCTTGGCAGATAATCCTTCTCTCCCCTTTATTCTTTTCTGTTTCTTCCTGTTTTTCCTCTTCTATCTCTTGTCTCCTTTCCCCTTAAACTGCCTGAGGACTGAAGCCCTGTGGCCACTTAGGGTAGAATTCTCGCTCTCTCCTGTCTCCTATTCAGCTTATACCTCTTTCCATTTACTTCCTTTTCCTTAGTCTATCCCTCGGCTCCCTTGCCTCGCTCTTTTTTTCCATAACTATTTTCTGCCTCTCCAGCTACACAGAACTGGGATGGAGGAGGAGTCTACGGCGCCTGATGGCCAACCCGTGTGTCCCACACAGTGCATCTGCCACGTGGGCGGTGCCATTGATGCCGACTCCTTCCTCCAAAAAAAAGCTCCCACGGCTGGTGTGCGCCTCCGGCTTATGCCAAGCAGTAATGAATGGAGAAGATCAAGAATTACGATAGGCAGGTAATTTTCATTTTTTTCCACTTGAATACTAGCAGTAGCCTTCTACTGGTGTGGGGTTATATAAAGACCCCATTTTACTTATTTTTTAAATGTTTGTGCTATAGCTGCGAGGGGTCATGTGATCCACGAACCATTTCCGCCTTGGCAGCACAAAAGGGAAGCCCCTCAGTGAGTGGAACATCATTTGCATATTTTGTACACTGAAGAATGGGTTGTATTGTAACTGTTTAAACTGAGAGTAGTGTTTAAGCTCTTTTAAAGGTGCTAGAGTTGTGTAGGGATGAGCAATATACATGTGCTCTTGTGGGGTGGACGGAAATCAGCTAACAGCAAGCTCTGAGGACACTGGGTAGTGTAGTCCTGTAGAAAATAACAGAAACTGCACTCAGTACAGGAAGGGAGCACTGTGCTTGAGAAGCACTGCAAAAATACTCATTTTTTCCACTTTAATACTGATGGTAGCCTTTTATTGGTATGGTTATATAAAGATCCCGGTTTACTTATTTTTTAAGTGTTTATGCTATTGCTGTAGCTGCGAGGGATCACATGATCCATGGATCACTTATGTCTCGGCAGCACAAAAGGGAAGCCCCTCGGCGAGCGGAACATCGTTTGCATATTTTGCACACTGAGGAATGGCTTGTATTGTAACTTTTTAAACTGAGAGTAGTGTTTAAGCTCTTTTAAAGGTGCTAGAGTTGTATGGGGATGAGCAGTATACATTTGCTCTTGTGGGGTGGACGGAGATCAGCTAACAGCAAGCACTGAGGACACTGGGTAGTGTAGTCCTGTAAAGAATAACAGGAACTACACTCAGTATAGGAAGGGAGCACTGTGCTTGAGAAGCACTGCAAAAATACTCATGTTTTCCACTTTAATACTAGCGGTAGCCTTTTACTGGTGTGGGGTTATACAAAGATCCCATTTTACTTATTTTTGAAGTGTTTGTGTTATTGCTGTAGCTGCGATGGATCACATGATCCATGGATCACTTATGTCTCGGCAGCACAAAAGGGAAGCCCCTCTGAGAGCGGGCACAGAGACTCGCTACATACGCGTTTGGCGTGTTTCTAGAGTGTCAGGCGGGACAGCCGGGACAAACGGCCAGATACCTTGTATTACTTTGAATAAATGCTTCTGATTCCTGATGTTTAATCAAGTACTGTGAATTACTTATAGGCAGCTGCATCATTTAGTGCAGTCAGCAGCAACAATATTGCCTCATCCTAAGGCCGGCATATTTTAAATTCAGTACATTTACCTCTTGTTATTCCTTCAGGGGCTAGTAGCACCTAGTACTGAGTTGACTGCTACTGAAGCAATTGAGTGTAGCAGAACACCACATCAGAATAGCCAAGATGGAGTAGCGCACTGTGATTACCTTGTACCTCATAAACAGTTGAGTCACCCCCACCCCGTGGATATTGCCTTAGTACACTGTTAGTTAGAAAAATAAAAATGGCAGAATACATCATGACCCCGGATGAAGATATGTGTATCAAATGTTCAAGTTGTTGTATGTATTAAATAATGGACAGCACTATAACTACAGGGGAATAGAGATGTGACAAATGTAAGAATAATATTGAACTACTGCTTAAAGTGAATACAATTTATGGTAAACTGGGTCAGCTTGAAAAAAACCAGATGGAGATGGCCATAAGATTGAAAACACCACCCACAGAGCACAATATAGTAGATCCTGTCTTGCCTTGTGTCAAAAATAATCACTTCTGCAGCTCCTTCGATATACCTAACTGTTTATCTCATGGAAATGAATCTGAACCTACTAAACAACAAGTTTTGCTTAATAAAGAGGAAGGAAGCAAAACCACAGATCAAGATCCAAAAATGAAGTTAAATAATGACTCATTAATGATTCATTACATAAAAAAGGGACAGAGGGTCTGATAATGAGGATGGAGAATGGTCTAAAATAAAGTGGGGAAAAAAGGCGGAAGGGCTATGGGATTCACGGTCCCCATCTTTAACCCATTCCAACTATTGATATAAATTGATGATATGGGTAAGGTAACCCCAGAAAGTAAAACGGATTGCACACAAACAGATATGCCCATTCTACAAACAGAAGACACTTGTTCAATTAACCAAGAGGGGCACATTGAAGCAGAAACTGTAACACCAGACGCAGACATGGAACAAGAATCAACCAAATCAAATCTGTGTGCTGGTGGGATTCCATGGTGAAATTTACTGATAAGTAAGCTGCCAAGGATAACAAAGAAAATATCACGACTAGCTACTTTTCAGGAGCCAAAATCAGGGACGTGTAGAGTATGTTAAAAAATATAGTAAGGGAAAAAGATAATACAATAAAGGTTATTCTCCAGTTAGGTACAAATAACATAAATGGTCAAACAGAAACAGAAATTATTGAAGAATTCAAAAGTATATATAAAGTGAGGCAAGAAATAAAATACAAAGTTGCTTTTTCAGAGATCCTGCTAGTACCGAGAGCAGGTACCAAATAAATGGCAAGATTAAACAAATTAATAATTGGCTAAGACGTTGGACACTGCAGCAGGGGGCTGTGAGCGTAACATATTGGGAAGAATTTGAAAATAAAACTAATATTACAGTTATGTTGGCCTACACCTAAACAAAATGGGCAGTCAAAAGCTAGGACTCAGGCTAAGAGGAATAATTGAAAAACATTTAAACTAAGTGTTAAGGGGGGAGGCAAAACACCTACACAGTCAGAAGAAAGTAAGAGCATACCTAAGACTAGTAGGGAAAGAAATAAATAGAATGAATTGAAAGTAATATCATTAAATGACAGAAGTCTGAATATTTTGAAAAAGTCAGAACTAAAATTAATAATGGTTAAAGAAAAAATTGACATTTGTGCCATTAGCAAGACATGGTGGGACGCGCAGCCAAAATATTGAGGGATATAAAACGTACTACAAAGACAGGACTGAAAAGAAGGGAGGCTGAGTACCACTATTTACAAAAATGCAATCGAAAGTTCAGAGCATATCTTGGATAATAAAGACACATACCCTGAATCCATATGGGTTACAGTGACTACCAAAAACAATAAAAAAAAACTATGTAGGTAATGTTTATAGACCTCCATCAACATCAGTGAATGAAGACTCCATTATAAATAAAGAAACCGAACACATGTCAAATAAAGGCAACATAATTATTCTAGGTAACTTTAACTACCCTAAAATAGACTGGAAATGATGATACCAAAGTAACACAGATAAACAGTTCTTAAATACCCTATTTGATTCAGATCTACAGCAAATGATAAACCAACAAGGGAAGACAATACATTGGACCTCTTATTTACCAATATTCCAGAGTCAGTAAAAAATATTAAAATAAGAGAAACTTTGGGGAACAGTGACCACAACATTATAGAATTTGTGATTAAAACAATCATGAGACAAGATCGTGGAAAAAACATAATAAAAAATTATAATAAGGCAAGCTTTTCTAAAATAAAAAAAATTTAAGCCGGTGGGAATGGGAAAGTTAATTTTCTAACAAAGATGTTGAGGAAATATAGGATTTACTAAGAAAAAGACTGCTCTCATTGGAAAGAGAACATCTATCATATATAATCATGTATAACAAGAAAGGGAAAATACTCATGTGGTGTACTCAGAAGGTGCTAAATCAAAGTGTCAAAAAAAGAGCATATAATGAAATGAAAAAAGATGCTAATCAAGAAACAGTTACAAACCATAAGTCAGAACTTAAAATGTTAAAATAATTAGAAATGAAAGGGAAAAAAGCTGAACTACGTAATACAAATGAAAATGATAACGGTAAAAGTTTTTATGCATACATCAATTTAAAAGGGACACATTATTCTATTGGTCCTATAAAAGTGGGAAATGAGGAAAGTATAAATTTAACTGAAGTAGCTAATGTATTTAATGACAATGTCTGTAATGTGTTTAACTTTGGAACAAATGCAGAGAAGATAAAAACTGGAAATGTAATGGGGCCCAAACAAATTTTCTGTACTACAAGGTAGGTCCTAAATCTTATGACCAAATTAAAAGCCAACAGGTCCTGAGGACCAGATAATCTACATCCAAAATTTTTGAAGGAAATAAGAGAATATATAGCAGCACCCCAGGCATATTCGTATAATAAATCATTTAACACTGGGATCGTTCCTTCTGATTAGGTAACAGCAAATGTCATACCATTATTGAAAAAAGGGGGAGAGCTCAGAGGTAGCTAATTATCGACCAATTAGTTTGACAGCAGTGCTTTGCAAAGTAATGGAAACATTAATAAAATTAAAGGTAGAAGAAATCTTATGTAAAAATGGTTTCCATGACCCCAAGCAACATGGCTTCAGAAAAATATAGGGCATGTGTCACTAACCAGCATTGCTTCTACAAAAGAGATCATAAAAACATTAGAAACAATGTTCCCGTAGATGTGGTGTACTTGGATTTTCAAAAGGCCTTTGATAAGATTCCACATCAGATCTCGATAAATAAATTGCATACACTACAGATTCACAAAAAAGTGATGGATTGGATAAATAATTGGTTGGTTGACAGGAAACAGGGTTAGGGTGAGGCTTGTTTATTCAGAGGAGGGTGACGTTACAAGCGGGGCTCAGTCCTGGGCCCAATTTTATTTTCCTTATTCATTAGCGATATTGACTAAAACATAGATGGATGGATAGTCCAATTTGCTGATGATATTACATTGGGAGGCCCAGTAGGTAATGATCTAAGCAGAAAAAAATCTCACTAGGAATTTGGAAAAAGTAGAAATATGGGCAGAACAATATGATGTTTAATGTAGAAAAATGTTCAACACTCCACTTACAGTAGGAGAGAATAACGCTAGACAGGAATACCACCTAAATAATAAAAGAATTAAAAAAAGTCACTACTAAAACAGATTTTGGAATAATTATAGAGGAAGATCTGGATTTTAGCAGACACTGTAAAAAGTTAGTGCAGAGAACAAATTATCTAGTAAATAGTATCACATGGGCCTTTATGTGTAGGAATACAAATTGCATAATGCCACTGTATAGGGCATATGTTAGGCTGCATACTGTATGGACTATGGAACACAGTTGAGTCCTTACCTAAGGAGAGACGTGGACAGTCTGGAGAGGGTACAGCATACGGTTACAAAGTTAATCCATGAACTAAAGGAAAAATCATATAAAGACAGGCTGATGCAATTGGGTCTCTACAGTCTTGAGAATAGACGTATGAGAGGGGATCTTCTAATGTTGTATAAAATTGTTGGTGACACAGAATTAATGACTGAAATGGGCTTGGAAATGCAGAACAAACCACTGGGACTCAAATTATGTAAATGTCAAACTAAATTAGACCAGTGTAAAAATAACAGATGGATAAATACCTTTACCCAAAGAGCAGGAGGAATGTGGAATGCATTACCATCTGATATAATGCAGAGCAGTAACATCAACACATTCAAAAAAAAGCTAGATAATTAGCTATTCAGCAGTGGGGAAAATTTGACCTGCTGATGTGGGTAGACAGACTAGATGGGCAAAATTGCCTTCTTCTGTCTATACACCAGTATGATAACTCTCAGGTTCTTTGTTGGTAGTTGGGTTTTATTTTGACGTTTATTTATTTTTTTATAATTAGGCTATCCCTTTGGGCTAGAAAGTATCTAGTCCTTGCTTTTATTTCTTTCCACTTTGTTTCTCTCCTGGTGAACAGAACTGAGGTACGTGAAGGGGCCAGCGATGGTCAATGGCTTGTGCGTGTGGCACTACATGAGGTGCGCAGGTACTGTCAGTAACCAATGTCTGTTCCCTTCCTGCAAAAAAATGTGCTCTCCATGGGTCCTCATGCCTCAGGTCCCAGACCTATTAGTATGAATCAGTGGTAAAGCTATTCTGGAAGATAATCACTCATGGTAAGTGTGTAATTTTCATTTCACCACTGTGTTCCAGTCTCCTCCCAACAGCCCCTGTGTTTTTAAATGTTTTTCCTCTTCATCCAATTTAAACGTAACATTCTTCTGAGCGAGAGTCCGTAAGTGGAGCACTCACTCATTTCTAATGCCCGTTAATTTCTGCCTGCCCAACTCCAGTTAGACCAGCCACACTAGAGGAGATAACACGATTGATATAGCTGTGCCCCTCCACAAAAGCGGTCCCAGTGATAACCCAGGGAATTACATACCAGTCAGCCTGACCTCCATTGTGGGCAAGCTCATGGAGACTATACTAAAGGAAAGGTTGGTGGAATATCTAGAGGAGCATGGTCTTCAGGATACGAGGCAGCATGGGTTTATGGCGGGGGGGGGATTGTGTCAAACAAATCTTATTGACTTCTTTGATTGTATCACTAAGACATTAGATAGGGGCCAAGCGGTAGGCATCCTCTATCTTGATTTCAGCAAGGTGTTTGACTCTGTGCCCCACAAAAGGTTGATCAGGAAGTTGGTGGATCTCGGAGTTGGGGAAAAGATAGCCAGATAGGTGGTAAACTGGCTGAGGGACAGAACCCAGAGGGTGGTTGTGGGGGGAGAGTTAGCTGGCACCAGAGAGGTAACCAGTGGTGTCTCGCAGGGCTTGATGCTGGTGCCAGTGTTGTTCTGTGTCTTTATCATTGACACTGGGGATGGCATTAAGGGCAAAATGTGCCTATTCGTGGATGACACCAAGCTCTGTGGGAGAATGGACATAGCTGAAGGAATACAGGCCCTACAGGAAGATCTGGAAAAGCTGGGGAGGTGGTCCAGGATCTGGCAGCTTGGTTTCAATGCTAAGAAATGCAGAGTTATGCATATTGGAGCCAAGAATCCCAGGACAGAGTACTACCTGGGTGGAGTCTGAGTATCTGCATCAGAGGAGGAGGAGAAGGACCTGGGAGTTATGATCACTAGTGACCTGAGGCGCTCCACACAGTGGAAGAAAGCAGCAGCAAAGACGAACAAGATGCTGGGATGCATATCTAGGGGGATCAGTAGTAGGAGAGAGGCGGTTATACTGCCTTTGTACAGGTCACTGGTAAGGCTGCATCTAGAGTATGGAGTTCAGTACTGGTGCCCACACCTCAAAAAGGCTATTAACCTGCTGGAGAAGGTCCAGAGGAGGGCTACAAAGATGTTAGCCAGTCAGCAAGGTAAGGCATACAAGGAGAGGTTGAGCGCACTGAACATGTACTCCCTGGAGCACAGGAGAGAGAGAGAGAGAATGAGGGGACATGATTGGAACCTTCAGGTACTTGAAAGGGATAAATAAGGTTGATAAGGAGAGTCTCTTTAAGCTGAATGGCAACCATAACACAAGGGGGCACAGTCTTAAGCTGAAGGGTGGGAGGTTTAGGAGGGAGGTCAGGAAGCACTTCTTCACAGAGAGGGTGGTGGGCACCTGGAATGCGCTGCCGGAAGAGGTCATTTTGTTGAAGACAGTGGGCAGCTTTAAGAGAGACTGGGATAGGCATTGGGGAAGGTAAAGATCATGAGTAGGGAGGATGGGAGGAGTGGGGAGGGAGGGCAGGGACATTAGCTCAAGCTTTGGACCCTGCAATACGAGCAGACTTGACAGACCAAATGGCCTTCTTCTGCTGGCTTCTTCATATGTTTGTATGTACGTTTTTGATTTACACATTAGCTGTGAGGACCATTTTAGAACCTTTATTTTTCCACAAAGCTTTTGTCCCTCAGGTTACAGGTGGGCTCTTCAGCCCTTGCCTACTTCCTCTGCTGTGTATGACCTCTCTCGAGATTCACCTGCCAGAGAATTCCCCCGGGGATCACGGATTACACACACACTGTGTTGGTGCCAGGGAGGGAGAGAGGGTCATCCTCTCCACCCCGGAAATGCATATCAAGATGATGGGCGGGGTTCCTGAGTGCTGGAGCGGGCAGGAGGGGGTGAGCGAGTCTTCTTATGCCTGCTCCCTATATTCTGCTTTTTCTTCTCTCTGCGATCAACCGTGTGCAGTGACGCTAGGTGTGCATGCATGTGGAGGCGCACACGCACTACGGCGAGTACTGTTGGCCAGCCCCTTATAAGTGACTCCTGTTGCCCTAGCACCACTCCTTTAAGTGGTGATAGTGTAGGGTAAGTGTATCTGGTTCCCCCCTCCCCAGGAGAGGAAAGCAGTAAGAGACTCTGTCCTCTCCTTCACGGGCCAACACCCAGTCACTTGACTCTGCTCCCAAACTCGGGTCACTGGCATGGTGGAAGGTGTTGCATCCAGTACTTCAACCCTCAGCACCACTAGGCCATCTGTTTTAGAACATTTCAGATGTAGTTTATGTCCTTGGTAAGTTTTTCCATTGTTGTCTCAGCACATCTGTATTCTACTATATAAATCTGGTTAGATGGGACATAAAGTACGTTATACAGTTCTACAAGGGTCTTCATCACCATTGTGTGAGTCTTAAACACTCAGTGAGTTTGCTGAAAGGCCAGTAAAGATTGGACGATGCCAGAATCTGAACCAGTATTTAAAAACATGCAACGCAGTTCACATTTAAGCAGTAGTTCTGAGAGAAATTGGTAGTAACCAGAAGTGTATGACTGCTTTATTAATGAAACAAATTGTGTTAGCTATGGTAAGAGTCAGTTCTAATGGGTAATTGCTGTTGGATAACATTTTGAACATTCTAAATTATAGTGTTCATTATGTGATTTAATACATGGTGTAGGTAACGAGGCGCAGTCAGAAAACCACAAAACGTGCATATTATAAGTGGAATAACACAGTGCTGGGTGTGCAGCATGCCCTAATAACTGCACTTCCCAGATGGTTGAAGGCAGTGCTCCAGATAACGATGGCATTCAAGAATAATGGACTCATTGTTTTTATATTAGGTGCATAAAATATAATTTTGGTATGTAAAAGTATTTTAAACTTGGAAAAACATCCCCTTTTAAGTATTTGTGGAGCATTTGCAAAAGCCGGAATGAGCACTGGTACTCATAAAAATTTTTTTTATCATATTTCTTAAATATTGGTGAGTAAAATAGGCCAGCGCTCACCTTATCTGGAGCATTGGTTGAAGGCCTTTGGCTGTGCCTCATGCCGCATAGCTCACCCAGATGGTGCTGTCATTATAGCATTACTCCACACCTTATTGTGTTATTTCCTACTTATCCTCACCGGTGAGGGTAAGACTTTCTCAAGACAACTGTGACTCTACCAGTCATATATTATTGGTCTTATCTTCACATATGAAAATACATGGGGATATCCTACTGCAAGCTGTTATATATTCTCTGTATGTATATGTAGTTACATGTATACATTTATGTGTATATGCAGAACATGTATGAAATGCCAAAGCAAAACTGCTTTTCCAGAATCCAGATGAACAATATTTATTTATTTAGTGAAATGTTTCACCAGGAAGGCATACTGAGCAGCAAGTTGCTCGTCTCCCGGTGCGACCTGGGGGGAAGGGGTACAATAGGGATGAGACATTTTACATTCAAGTTGCACCTATGGCTCAGACCCACTTGTGTGAATCAGTAGTGAAGATATTCTTAGAAAATAAAAATGGTTAGTATGTAATTTTAATTTGTTCCATGTACATATATAGAATTATTTTATTTTCTAGAAGTTGAAAAGATCATCCATAATAAAAGAAGTGAATTGCAAACTAATTATGGCTTTTATAATTAAATTTCTCAGCACAGCTATCTTAAGTAGAAGTACTTGAAGTTGGATTTTACTCTTGTGTAAGTTGTGTGTGATACTTGAACATCATTCTTCATTGGCTTCTTATTTTCAGGCTGATCAGTGTGTCCCTCGTCTTAATGAAGGTGATCAGGTTGTACTGATCAATGGGAGGGATATATCCGACTATACTCACGACCAGGTCGTCTTGTTTATAAAGGCTAGCTGTGAAAGCAACTCCAAGGAACTCGTTCTCCTAGTTCGGCCTAATGGTAAGTGCTATATTAATGCAGCAGTGTAAATCTAATTCAGTCTGACTAGTATGACTTTCCTTACTATTTGTTTAAGTGTAACAGGCCTGGACAGAGAAAAAAGAAAGAAACTATTTACTGTTTTTCCAGCCCTGTTATATCTCCTTTGTAACATTCCTTCAGATTTTTCAGAATTGGCAGCTATTACTGTACCACAGATCTTATTTCGAGAAACAGCTCTTGCAGCAGGTTACACCATTAGGACTGAAGCCGGCAGGCGCCAGGACCCCACGGAAATTTTCTAGCTAGCAGTATTCAGCGGGGACCGCCTCCAACGTCGGTCCGCCCCCGACGTCAGGCACAGTACATAAGGAGGCAGTCCCCCAGAATCCCCAGTTCTTTCCCAGCCGTCAACTCGCCAGCATCGGCCTCTCGGTCTCTACCTAGCGCACGACGACTTAGAACTTCAAGAGTTTCTCCAAACTAATGTCCTCTCCAACTCCTTCACTTGAGGGACACCTTTCCAAGTGTGCCTGCGGAAAACAGATCCCTTTTAAGGATCCTCATTCCTCTTGTGTGCGGTGCTTAGGCCCAGACCACAACACCAAGGCCTGCACCTTCTGCCAAGGGTTCAACAGCTGCGCCAGGATCCACCGTCAGAAGGCACTTCAGGCTTATCTGCTGGAAGAAAAACTTAGTAGGATGGACCAAGAACCTTCCTCCAGGGGCGATTCTTTTTCCAAGGCCCATAAACACCAGGAGAAAGCAAGGTCCAGATCCCCGAACCGGGCCTCGGACTCTCGTAGCTCAGGCTCCAGCAGGTCGGGACGCTCTCCCTCTAGGGCTCATTCTCGGCCCCCTCTGGTCAAAGTCCGAGCCTCAGGTGGCTCTTCGACTCTCCAGCCCATCAAGACTTCAAGGCCCTCGGCTTCCTCCAGCCCCTCTCGGGCCTTTTCCAAGTCTTCCGAATGCCACAAGTCTTCCTCATCAACCAGATGTCGGGATCCCGACTCCAGGTCAATCTCCCAGCCTCCCAGAGGTCCGGATCCACCACCCAGGAAGACTAAAGACCTAACGTCGGACCTGACGTCGGCCAAGCATACTAAGTCGGCCAGGCATTCGCTGGAGCCGCGGACACCAGCCAGGCACCAGACGCCAGCCGGGCGTTCAACAGACCCAAAAGCGTCGGCCTAGCGACTGACGTCGACCTCGCATTCACCGGAGCCAAAGATCACCCCTCCAGTCACCGGTGGACACCAGTCACAGGGATTCAACAGAGGAGGACACGACCCTGCCCTAAGACCAGGCGGGCAACACTGAGGATGCCGGGCTCCCGAGGGAACCTTCACCCATCCTGGAGACACCCGCAGACCTGATGCCCGACCCCGGCGCCAGACCACCGGCGCCAGGCCCGTCGTCGGGCATGAACCTGCATGAAGTAAAGGACCTCTTTACTTTCTGGTGGGACACCATCCGAAAGGATGTGGTCCCTGTAAAACCTCTTCCTCCTCCTCCTCCTTCGCCTCCTATGCCCCCTCCTCCACCAAAGGGGCCAGCAGGACAACCACCAACCCCTAAGGAGTAGACTCCACCTCCTAGGGGTAGATCGGAGAAGGCCTCCCTCAAGATCTCCATCAGGGTCCCCCAGCCCCAAGCGACCCAGACGTCGTCTATATACTCCGTCAGGGGAGGACTCCAGATCGGATACCTCGGATTATTCCAGATCTCCTTTTCCACTCAGTATTCCATCACCTGACCCACATGACCTTCCCAGGTCTCCTCCAGATGATCCCTCTTTCTCTGAGATCATGAGGCACATCCAGTACAACATGGGGTGGGATGCTGAAGACCTCAACCCCGGAAGGCAGCGCCTTGCCCGTTATCTTCGGCAGAAAGACCCAAAGCCTGTGGTAGTGCCACTCTTGGTGGACACCTTCACAGACGTCACCAAGGCTGCGTGGAAGCGTCCGCACTCCTCCCCCACTGTGCCAAAGAAAGCTGACCGCCTGTACAAGGCCCTGAGGTAGGACCAGTACTTGGCTCAACAACCTCTGGCAGACTCCCTGGTCATTACGGCTTCCCATGACCAGTCCCAAAGACTGCAACACATGAGCATACAGCCACTGGACCAGGAGTCCAAACAATTGGATGCCCTGGGGAGACGCATGTATGCGGCTGCTACATGCTCCATCAGGTCCCTGAACTACCTAACCCATATGGTACAATTTCAGAATGCCCTGTGGGAACAGGGCCAGGACCTGGTCGATAAACTTCTGGATGGTGATCAGAAGGCGGAGCTCCTAAACCTTCTCCGCACAGGGTCTGATGTGGGTACCCAAGTACTGCGAGCTGCATACGATTCTGCGGACTCGTCTGCCAGAGCTGCAGCTTCAGGCGTCCATCTCCGGTGACACTCTTGGCTCCGTGTCTCCGGCTTCACCCCGGACGTACAGAAGAACATTCTTGACGTCCCCTACAACGGTGAAGTACTTATTGGTGAACCCTCAGAGAAGGTTATCACCGAACTACAGGACGCTGGGAAAGCAGTCAGGTCTGTACAGGCCATGTACAGATCCAGGCATGGTTCCTTTCGTAGGAACCAGAGCCGTTTTCGCAGCCGGCAACAAAGGCAGCAGCATGTTCCAGCCAGCAACAAAGGGGCACTTTTCAGCAGAAAGCCCAGGCTAAGTCATCCCCAGGCAGAGCCCAACGCTACACTAAATCAGCCCAGCCTGCAGGGACCAGTGCTGCCACAGCATGACTCCTTCCTGGCCCCCGCCCCTCCTCTGGATCAATGGGCACAAAAGGTCAGGAGTTGCATCGCTCGCCACTTTTTAGGGTGGCAGTCGATTACCACCGACTGGTGGGTTCTTCAATTGGTCAAGAAAGATCACTTCATAGAATTTCTTGACCACCCATCGGCAAGACCTCCCCTGCTTTCCCGTTCCTCTGGTCAGCACGCCCTGCTCATACAGCAGGAGGTGCTCGCGCTTCTGGGAAAAGAAGCAATAGAGCACGTACTATGGAACCAGAGGAATGCAGGATATTATTCTCACTTCTTTCTGGTTCCCAAGAAAACGGGACCTCCGTCCGATACTGGACCTCAGTGACCTCAACGAGTCAGTCTTGTACAAACGCTTCTGCATGGTGACCCTCCCAGGTCTGATTCCCATGTTCAAGCAGGGCGCCTTTCTAGCGTCCTTGGACGTGCAGGATGCTTACCTGCATATACCCATTGCTCGAGCGCACAGGAAGTTTCTGCGTTTCGAGTTTCAGGGCCACCATTATCAGTTCCGAGCCCTCCCCTTCGGACTGTCATCGGCACCTTGGGTATTCACGAAGTGCATGGCGGTCATAGCGGTGACTCTGAGGAGACAAGGCCACTACGTGTACCCCTGCCTGGACGACTGGCTTCTCATGGCGCCCTCTCGGGAGGCCTTGATGTCTGTCATTCATTATACTCAGTCTCTGTTTGAGACGTTGGGCATCATTATCAATCAAGAGAAGTTATGCCTGGTTCCATCACAGACTCTGCAGTTCATAGGCGCAGTTCTGGACACCATCCAGGGAAAGCTTTTCTTCCCCAGGACAGAGCGGAACACATCAGATCCCTCATCAGGGACATTTTGGCAAAGAAGACCGTTCCTGCCAGATTAGTCCTTTGCCTGCTCGGACACATGGCTGTGGCCATTGCAACAGTCCCGCTTGCTCGTCTCCACATGCGGGTAACCCAGTGGATGTTATGGGTCCAATGGGATCAAAAGCTAGACCATCTGCAGCTCCCAATCCAGATCATGAAGGCCGTAATCTGGGATTGGCAATGGCGGCTAGATCCAAAGAATCTATCAGCGGGATTCCCCTTCATTGCGCTGTCTCCGATTGTGACACTCTCCACAGATGCCTCAGGGCTCGGATGGGGTGCACACCTCGACGGTGTCCGGTCTCAGGGCCTGTGGACAGCCCAAGAGACTCATCTTCACATAAATATCCTGGAAATTAGAGTAGTTCTTTACACCCTGCAGGCCTTCCAGTCGGAGATTCCACTGGGTACTCTTCTGTTACAAACAGACAATTCCGTGGTGATGTATTAGCTCAACAAACAAGGAGGCACCCATTCCTACCCGTTTTGCAGGGAGGCCATGAGGGTGTGGGATTGGGTTTTGCAACACGGCACAAACCTTATTGCTGTTCGTGTCCCAGGAGTGGACAACAGTGATGACGTTGTCCACTCCTCAGGCTAGAGTCCACGAATGGGAACTACTCCAGGAGGTAGTAGAGGATCTGTTTCGAAGAAGGGGTACACCAGAGTTAGACCTTTTCGCGTCCCCATCCAATGCAAAACTGCCCAATTCTTGCTCGCTAGATCCAGGGCCTGGTGTTTTCTGGTGAGACACGTCCCTCTTCTGGGCGGGCAGATTCCTGTATGCCTTTCCCCCCTTTCCATTGATCCAGAGGGTCCTTCTGAAACTTCGCAGAGAGCAAGCGACGCTGATACTTATCACGCTGTTCTGGCCCAGGCAGATCTTTTTCCCTCTACTACATCAGCTATCCCGGGAACCTCCGGTGCCTTTGCCAATCAGCTCTCACTTGTTGTCTCAGGAGGCGGGCTCCTTGGTCCATCCGGACCTTCGTTCACTGAGCTTGCATGCTTGGCTCCTAGAGACATAGCCATTTTGCGACATGGGGTCTCGCAAGAGGTAGCTGACGTTCTGATGGCCGCGAGAAAACTGGCCACTCATGCTACTTATGCCATGAAATGGCGCCATTTTTGCCTGTGGGCTCAAGCATGGGGGTTTTCGCCTTTAGACTGTCCAGAAAAGTCGGTCTTGGACTACCACCTGTCTCTTTTTTCAGACAGGCTTGGCGTACTCCTCGATCAAAGTACACCTCTGTGCCATCTCAGCCTATCACTTTCCTATAGGCCAATGCACCATATCCAGGGACACTGGTTTACCGGGATTGAGAAAGGGCATATTCCATTTTGCACATTGTGAAAAACGGTATTGTCACCGGTGTCTGTTAAACCAAAATCTGGTGTTACCGATATTTGGTTCTGTGTACTTTATTTAACAATGTTTAACTCTGCCAACATGCATTTTGGCAATTTTGACCTCCACTATTGCACATCCTTCCATCCTTGTACCAATTTAAAGTTATTTTAGGTACAAGATGTGATGGCAGCATCAGCACTACAGACCCCATCCCTAAGGTGTGATGGAAGCAGCACTACGGCCCCATCCCTCAGGTGCGATGGCAGCACCAACAGCACTACAGCCCCCATCCCTCTGGTGCAATGGCAGCACCAACAGCACTACAGCCCGATCCCTCGGGTGCGATGGCAGCACCAACAGTACTACGGCCCCATCCCTCAGGTGCGATGGCAGCATCAACAGTACTACGGCCCCCATCCCTCTGGTGCGATGGCAGCACCAAAAGTACTACAGCCTCCATCCTCAGGTGCGATGGCAGCACCAACAGTACTACAGCCCCATACCTCAGGTGCGATGGCAGCACCAACAGTACCTACGGCCCCATCCCTCAGGTGCGATGGCAGCACCAACAGTACTACAGCCCCATCCCTCAGGTGCGATGGCAGCACCAACAGTACTACGGCCCCCATCCCTCTGGTGCGATGGCAGCACCAACAGTACTACAGCCTCCATCCCTCAGGTGCGATGGCAGCACCAACAGTACTACGGCCCCCATCCCTCTGGTGCGATGGTAGCAGCAACAGCACTCCGACCTCCTCCCTCAGGTGTGACAGAAGCAGCAGCACTGTGGACCCCATCCCTCTGGTGTGATGGCAGCACCAACAGTACTACAGCCCCATCCCTCAGGTGCGATGGCAGCACCAACAGCACTCGACCCCATCCTCTGGTGCGATGGCAGCACCAAAAGTACTACAGCCTCCATCCCTCAGGTGCGACGGCAGCACCAACAGTACTACAGCCCCCATACCTCAGGTGCGATGGCAGCACCAACAGTACTACGGCCCCATCCCTCAGGTGCGATGGCAGCACCAACAGTACTACAGCCCCATCCCTCAGGTGCGATGGCAGCACCAACAGTACTACAGCCCCCATCCCTCAGGTGCGATGGCAGCACCAACAGTACTACAGCCTCCATCCCTCAGGTGCGATGGCAGCACCAACAGTACTACAGCCCCCATCCCTCTGGTGCGATGGTAGCAGCAACAGCACTACGACCTCCCTCCCTCAGGTGTGACAGAAGCAGCAGCACTGTGGCCCCCATCCCTCTGGTGTGATGGCAGCACCAACAGTACTACAGCCCCCATCCCTCAGGTGCGATGGCAGCACCAACAGCACTATGGCCCCCATCCCTCAGGTGCGATGGCAGCACCAACAGCACTACGGCCCCCATCCCTCAGGTGCAATGGCAGCACCAACAGCACTACGGCCCCCATCCCTCAGGTGCGATGGCAGCACCAACAGTACTATGGCCCCATCCCTCAGGTGTGATGGCAGCACCAACAGCACTACAGCCCCCATCCCTCAGGTGCGATGGCAGCACCAACAGCACTACAACCCCCATTCCTCTGGTGCGATGGCAGCAACATCAGCACTATGGCCCCCATCCCTCTGGTGTGATGGCAGCAGCAACAGCACTACGACCTCCCTCTCTCAGGTGTGACAGAAGCAGCAGCACTGCGGCCCCCATCCCTTAGGTGTGATGGCAGCAGTACTACATTCCCCATCCACCAGTGGTGATGGCAGAAGCACTACAGCCCCCACCCCTTCGGTGTGATGACAGTAGCAACAATGCAGTCCACATCCTTCTAGGGTGATGGCAGTAGTGACAGCACTATGATCCGCTTTCTTCAACACCCACAGCCCACATGCACAAGTTACAAATGACTTGGTCTCTCTGCTTGTTAGATCTCAGATGGGAATTGATCTGAACCATCACTGCTAAGGTGGACCACCTTTGTTTTTTCTATCTATAACTTAACTGCCTGAATTGAATTTCTGCCTGTGACACCGCTGACCAGGGTTAGGGAATAGACTTGGGTGTTGGAGGGCCAGCTGGCGGGTGAAGGCTTGAGTGTCCAATGACCACTCACTTCTGGGAGGGAGGGTGGGTTCACAGCTCAGCATTTGCTGGCCCCTGCTGGAGGACAGAGGCATGACAACACGTCAGTCCTCACTGTGGGAGGGCAAGTGGCGGACATCGGCTTGTACCATGACATCATGTGGCCTGTCATGCTCCCAAGAAAATGGGAAAACACCCGCTGGCCAACCGAAGGATGGCTGCTGGTCCCTCCATAAGCCGGAAGCCCCAAACATGTGTCTGTTCTGACCCCTACAATGCCCAGGATACACAGGAAGCTCTTTGGGGCAATTCTCCTCCCCATGTAGCCTCCCAGAGGGGTAGGGGCCCACTCAATGAAGGGTTACTCTGGGTTACCTGGTAGCACAGCAGTAAGGGGCAGTGGATGGTGGTCAGTACTCAGCAGTGGTAGTAGGGGACCTTGGCAGGCCTGAAGGAGTGGATGGCCAGGGGGTAGGAGGAGCAAAAAAAATGCTTGAATTTGCTTCTTTGCAATAAAGTGTCTTCACCTAAAAAATCCACACGTGATTAGTGGAGGACCTTCAAATGGATGTATGCATCTCCCAGACGTGGATGCTTTTTTTACTTGGTGTCCATGAAAAGGGTGTCTCCCAGTTTTCATGTCTTTGTTCAGATTTGAATTGAGCACCACTCTGCCCACCAGCATCATACAGCCCCTGGGGTCTTACCTTCTGTATGTTATTGAATGTGCTTTCAAAATCCACTGGCCAAACATAAGTAGTCTTATAACATTTGCTTTTTGTTGAAGCAGTGTATCAGAAAACTTTTTGTTGTCACAGAGACTGAAACAGCAGGTGGGAGAAAAAGTGCAAATGATCCAATTCACCTAAATGGGGTGCTGACAGTGAAGTCTTTTCATAAATAGTAAGGCATTTTTTTCCTTGTGAACATACTTTCATTTAGACTAGTTTTCATTCAAACAACTGAGGATTTTGGATGGTCCTGCTGATTATAAACTTGAATAAGCTAGTTGGTAACAGTGATCCTGTATTTAACAATCTACAACCTAGATGCTCATATGCAAAGAATACAATAAACACCTGACTAAAATCTAAAAACAAGCTTATAAAACTCATAAAATGTATCTGAACATTTATCTTTACCCATACAGAATCATTGCAGCCCAAGTAAACTCAAGTAAATTACATGGTACACTGACTACTGTTCTATGATGTAGTAAACAAATATTGGTATTTTTTTATATTCTTTGTAAACCAGGTAAGGCCCACTAGAGCAGAACTGCCTGTTTTCGGGAGTGACCTAGAAGCACTAGGGAGGTTAAATGACTTGCTTGGAGTCGCACAGTATGCAAGTGGAGGTTGTGGGAATCAAACCCAAGTCTGTTGGATGTACCCAGTTCAATCACTGTTTGTTATTCTAACCACTAGGCTATACTGCCAGCTATAACACCCATATATGTTTTAATATATGATTTTAATAGTAGTGCACAGTACCTACAGTACAAATTATGAACATGAAACACTACAACATTTTACTAAAACTGAACTGCCACTCAATCTGCTTATTTTTTCTTACATCAAAATCAGTGAATACTTGACAGAGTACTGTAAATAGCTTTTGATCAGGCTTTATTATTCTACATCCAGAAACAGATAACATTTGTTTATTCTGGATTTATTTAATATTTATTTTCTGTGGCTCAGTATACAGAATCCAGTATTGTATGAGGCAAATGTTTTTACATTTTGGAAGAGGCATGTTTCTACGTTTTGGAAGAGGCAACACATCTTATCCGTTTAGGATTCATGTTAGAAACAGAAGTTTTTCTTCATATTTAAAACATATTCAAGTGTAAGTGTATTCATTTAGTAGTTTATGCTGACTAATATATGCTGTAGAAAACAGTAAAGGATTAGTAAAGGATTTATTGTGAAGCACTCAGGATCTATAATAGAACTCCTGCAGTTTCCCAGCAAGTTTTGTAAAAAATCTATGCAATTTCAGGTTACTTTTCCTCACGATTTTCCAGTGGCCCTACCATGTGTGCTGATACCTGTAATTTTTTTTTGTATAATACAGTGTAATATAAATAGTAAAAGACTCTTAGGCACATACTACATGAAAACTGTGGTTCCAGGAAGGAAAGCAGTTCTCAGGTGATGGAGATGTTGGTGGGAAGCATGGGTGGTTAAACTGAATAGCTGATTACAACAAAGCAGTGCGGGTGATTTCCTTACTGACTCTATACACAGCAAAGCAGAAAGAATGTGAAGCACAGCAGCATTCATTTTAAGATGTTGAAATCTGGGTCAGCCCACTGGCGCTGCAGTAGCACTACTACTTGCAATGCCAACAACCCAGGGTCAGAAGCAATCTCAGGTTGCTGGAGGTCTGGCCAGGGGAGTAGGATCGAGCACCCAGGGGACTGCTGTCCTCTGGGGAGGGTGGGCTGTAGGTCCTGCTGCTTTACCACCACCTGTGTGACCATGGGTGGTGATGCAATGGTGCTGCAGAGTGATCAGGAGGGGAGGATGCTAGCCAGGATCTGGAGCAGTGGCATGTCTGTATGTGACCTACCTCCTTGGATCTCCTCTAGTGCCGGTGCCCTCAGAGACAGAGACCAGAAAACCAGGAACAATCACCCCACATTGGCCACTGGCAGAAGGGACCTAGGTGCCCCAGACTTCATAACTAGGCTTCATGAGGGACACACTGGGCTGCCCGACACACACACACACACTAAGGGAGCGTGGAGGGGTGACCTGGGGTCTCCTTCCCTTCCCACCTGGTGGGGTACAACCCAGGCAGGATAGAGGCAGGCCCACAGGAGCTCCTGAGCATTATCTGGGGTTGAATCTAGGGGATACCCAGCCTAGGGATCTCTGAAAAGTGGAGACTGATGCTGTGAAAAGGGGACATAGAAAGAGAAATAAAAAAAATTTAAAAAGATGCCGAAATCTTAGAGATTCTGTGCAGTAACATGCAATTTCCGTGAGGCACCGGTACACGAATTCAAAATCCGCAAACCAAGGAGGATTCTGTGATTGTTACCGGTAAAAATGGAAAACCAGGGTCCCTGACCATATCTCAGTTGGATATGGCACGCGCCTTCCTGAGAGGTGTTCTCCACCTTAGACCTCCAACTAAGGATCCGATTCTGCCATGGGATCTACCCTTTGTCCTGGAGCAACTTATGCTGCCACCCTTTGAGCCAGCCGCAGATTGTGAGCTATGTCTTCTTACTTGGAAGACGTTGTTTTTAGTTGTCGTTGCCTCGGCCAGAAGAATTTCTGAACTTCATGCACTCATGTGCAAAGAGCCTTATTTGGTTTTTCACCAAGACAGGGTATCCCTACGGACTAATCCTAAGTTTCTGCCTAAGGTGGTCTCACTTCTCACCCTTAATCAGGACATCAATCTACCAGTGTACTTCCCCAAGTATTCTAATTGAGGAGAGGCCCTGTTGCACACCTTAGATGTGCATAGGTGTCTCTGATACTACCTGACCAGAACCAAACACCACCCGAAAATCGGACCAGCTTTTTGTCTCCTTTGCCCACAGGATGATGGGAGCTCCTGTTTCCAAGCAGTTGCTGTCCAGGTGGCTCATTCAGTGTATCATGTTCTGTTACCAGAAGCGCAACAAACCCTTAATGGGCGCAGTCAAGGGTCATTCCACAAGGGGGGTGGCTACCTCCTTTGTGGCCCTAAAGAATGTGTCCACCTCGGCCATCTGTGCTGCAGCTAATTGGAGCTCCATGCACACTTTCATCAGGCATTACAGCCTGGATATTGCATCGAGGCGAAGAGCAGGTTTTGGTCTAGCAGTCCTTCAAGGACTTCTGTCCTAGGTTCAGGTTCTATTAAGGATTTCTACCTTCCCCTCCTCCCAATGGTGTGGGATTTCCATTATTGCTTGGGAATCAGTCCTAATGGTGTAACCTGCTGCAAGAGCTGTTTCTCGAAGTAAGATAGTACAGTTACGTAAGGACTTACTGTAACAGTAGATCTTCGAGAACAGCTCTTGCAGCGGGTACTTTCCCTTCCACCATCCCCGCTGGAGGTAGATTCTCATTCCAACATCCTTCTCCTAGGATCAGGTGTTATCAGCATCTCTGATTGCCATTTGATGGCGGATCCTCAGTCTCCTCTTCTGATGTCATCCAGCGGCCATGAGTCTCCAGCGGGAGAACTGGGGATTCTGGGGGACCGCCTCCTTATGTACTGTGCCTGATGTCGGGGGTGGGACCGACGTCTGAGGCAGTCCCTGCTGAATACTGCTAGCTAGAAAATTTCCGTGGGGTCCTGGCGCCTGCTGGCTTCAGTCCTAATGGTGTAACCTTCTGCAAGAGCTGTTCTCGAAGATCTGCTGTTACGGTAAGTCCTACGTAACTGTACGTTACACTGGGTTGTGGCAAACTATACACCCCAGAGTAGTACCTCTACACAGAGATATGAATGATAGATCTTCTAAGGGTCAATCTCCATAAAGCACCTCTCTGTGGTCTTAAGTGGAGTCACTAGGACTCTGCAGGAACCAGAACTTGTGGGGCTGGCAATGTCAGTTCACAGCATGATGTACAGTACTGTGGCGAGCACACCATCAACATATTTAGTCTTTATTTAGTTGTTTATTTTGTTAGGTTAACTGAGTGGGCTCACTGGAACATTAATTCTTACCCCAGGAATCCACTAATATTATTAACTTCTGCAGTGTTTCTTTAAGACAACACTGCCCCACAGAGAATGGAACTACATGCAAATGATGGCACATTTGCCACGTGCCATTTTTCAAAAGCTGCCCAGCTAACTACCTATGTTCTAACTCCTCAGATTTTTTTCTCTCCGCATGTAAGTCAAGACGCCCTGGAGGTTTCCTCTCCCTCACAGTCGTTCCTGACGTGTAATTTCCTTCAAAAACTTAAGTATTTTTTATTTATTTTCAGTGGCTGCCTAGTTTATTGCTTTTTAGTTTTAAATTATCATTTTTTAGTGTATTTTATTTAGTTTACCTGTATCAGTTCCTCTCCGTTTACTTGAAACCAGGGAGGAACCGAGGGTTGTTTATTTTAATTGGAACCTTTTTTACTGTTCCGCCTGCTTTTTCAGTGTTTTTCTATTAAAAAACGCTATTTTTGAACCGTGTTTATTGGTTTCTTTTACCCCCGGTTCCTGGTTACTGAACCGACTGCAACCGAGAGATTTTAAATTTTTTCTTGGTTCCTGAACCAACCGCAACCTTCAAATTTAATGAATGATTTGAGGTTCCTGTTTTCTTTAGCTGTCTTAAAATGTCAGAAAAGCCTAAAAGGAAAACAGGACCCCCGGGGTTCAAAAATTGTTTAAAATGTGCAGAGGTATTTGCCAAGGCAGACAACCATGACCTTTGTGTTGTCTGCCTTGGACAACAACATCTCTTTAGGGAGTGTGATATTTGAGAGTCCTTTCCCTCAAAGACCCTTGAAAAACATCGGGAAAGGCTGCAAAAAAGACTTGAAAAGGGTGCCATGGGTTCTGACCAGTCCATTCCCTTTAAAAATATGGCTGAAACTGCTAGAGCCTCTTGTACCACCCCTAATAGAGGGCTCAAAGGCATTGAACCGGCTAACTCTCCAGTGCCTGCCAAAAGGTTGAGAAAGACTAAGCACACTGGAAAGCAGCAAGGGACCCCTCAAGTGCCTGCTTCTTTGCCTTCGCCTGCTAACTTAGCGCAGGCTCTGCAGGGCTTGCTATCCCCTCAGCCACCTGCTCAAGCCCTGGCAGGGAAAACATCAACCTCTATTCCCCCTCTGCTCCTGGAACAGTTGGTGTGTGGGGGAACTGGAAGAGGCGAGGCACAAGGGGAACTGAACCCAAAGTTTCTCCTGAACTGGAGTTCGGTTCACCCCACCCCAGACCCTCTGAGGATAATTCCTCACATTTTGCATTTGTGAGAAAAGGGTTGAATCCTGGGCCTTGTCACCTCTGAAGAGGTGCAAGATGAAGAGGAAGTTGAATATATAACCAACTTTTGGTTCATAGTTTTCTGTTTTCGGTGTTAGATTATGGTATATGGATATATACTTCTTCTTGTAGTAGTATCTTAAATTGTCTTCAAGTTACATATCATTCTGCCTTAAGATTTTGGTTAAACTTGCCATATCAATCCCATCTTTCTGATTTATATATAGAATAATGCATATGTAGGAGGTTGATATGAAGGTTTTTTACACAGCCAAGGTGTGTGATTATAGAGAAACCTCGAGAGCGAAGCTCGAGAGGTTTCACTATGATCACACACTGAGGCAGTGTAAAAAAACTTCATATCAACCTCCTACATATGTTTTATTTTTTATAATAAACTGGTGCAAAAAGATGTCCATCGGGTAAAGTAAATCACGATGTTAGGAATGAAGTGAAAAAAAAAATTAAACTTAAAAACATTTTTTTTCAAGTTTTTATATTGTTTGCCCAAGTCCTTTAGCTTCAGAGTTAATTGTTTCGTCATCTGAATGGGTCGGGTCATTACAGTCGCTGTTGAAATGAGCTGAAAGTTCTTGCTGTCTGGAAACAATAAGGGTAGTCCTGAAAGTACGGTTTTAGTTGAGAGACTTCCTGCATGGTAAATACTAAATTTCTGAATAAATGATTACACTTTATTACTTGGCTCTGTATGTTGCTGTTAAAATGGAGGTTATGCTGTGTGACAGTCTGTGGTCGGAGAATCGTCTGTTGTTGGCCAATCTGTTTAATTTGTGTGGACTTCTGCCAGCTTCATAGCGCGAGACTGTAAAAGAGTTTTTTCAGGTTGATACGACTTTTTACAACACTTGAAAATGGGTTGATAACAGGGGTCACCAGTTATTATATGAACAATCCGACTCATTATCTTTTGGTAATTGAGTCCGTTTTAAAATGTGTATTTTTTTATATAAAGTAAAAATAGGACTTCTCTCCCCTTCTGTTTCTATGATATTTACCAGGGCTCTAAATGCTCTTTTCACTAGGTCTCAGTATAAATTTACCTTTAAAATACCCTTATTTAAAAAGACCATTGGGCAGAGATCATTGTTATTCAGGGCACCAACTTTTTTTTAATAAAATACCTTCTCAAATTGTTGACAGTAATTCTATATTGGGTTTCAAAAATAGAACAGTGGCTATCCCCTCAAGTATGAATGCACTTTTTTTTGCTGTGTTCTATGTATTGTACTAGCACTTTATGTGGATGGAGTTGTTTGTTCTGAAATATTGCGTCAATTATACGTATTGTATTGTTTTTTTAATTATGACTTGTAACCTGTGAAAACGGGCAGTTTTGCTCTTCTGGTTTACAAGTATAAAAAATTAAAATGAAATGAAAATGAAATAATGGGGCTGACACCCACTAGAAAACTCTTTCCTTCCCCTTTGTAAGTTCTTTAAGAAGGACATTATGGCAATATTGCAAGCACCAAATACTGTTCCTCCTGTTGACAAAGAGTGACAAGAAGTATCAGCTTGACAGGACAGGGGCTGAGTTTCTGTTCACTCACCCCGAGCATCAGGGTGTTGTTCAGCAGGCAGCATGCGAAAATGCTAAGGTGCCTCTGACCTCACACCCTCCTGAGAAGGGTTCAAGGAAAATGGATGCCATGGCGATAAAGCTACCTGTCTGCATCATTGTCAGTCAGACAGGCCAATTACCAGGCATAAGCAGCCCAGTACCAAAATACCCTGTGGCAGTCAGTACTAGACACCTTGCAAAGGAATCCTTCTAGCACAGGGCCAGACCTGGTTGAAATTGCCAGAATGGGACTAGAGGCTTCAAAATTCCAATGTCAAATGGCAACTGATACCAACAATACTGCTGCTATATGGATGGCTGGTACAATAGCCCTCAGGAGGTCTGCCTGGCTCAGGGCAGCTAACCTGACTCTGGCTACCCAAGCCAAGGTCATGGATTTCCGTGTGGAAAACAATTCATTCTTTGGTGAACAAACTGGAGCTTACCTGAAAAAGGTGGATACTTGTAAAACCACTTTCAGGAGCACAGCTAAAGAGAAACCTTCACCTTCTCCTAAGCCAGTTGGAAGGGGAAGTAAAGGTAGGGCATCGAGCAGCAGACCTCTTCCTCAGGCCCAAGCTACCCCACAGCATATGCAGTACCCTACAGACAAGGGTAGGGGTAAAAGAGGTCCTAGGAGGGGGCTCCCAGGCTGAACATGTCCAGCTGCAACTAGAGAAAAAACCCTGAATTGGTTCTTAGGTCCTCGGCAGTGGGACTCCCTCCTTTTATACCTGGCAATCCATCTTAAAAAGGGTCACATTAGCAGTAACTCCGCCAGCATTATGTTAACAAGCTGGGTTTCTTAAGTATAAGGTGAGCTTACTTCCTCATCCACATAGGATTCTTTCAGGGAGTCCCCAGGCTCTAGTTTCCCTTCAACTCCATCACTCCCCTTTATAGGGCTCATTTTGGGGTGAGGTTCGGGGACAATTTTCATACAGTTTAATTTAGGCCCCTCTAATAATGATTTTCAACTGTTCATTTTTAATCTAGTGGGTTTTACACTATGACCCATTCCTGGGTCTGCTGACAGTGCTTCGTATGGATCAGTTTCTGAAATGAACCCTGCCTTTGGTTAGTATTGATGGCTCACCCACAAGAAAACTGTGTGTATAAGATCCTATCTGTGTTAATCTTCACCATTCATCACCTGTGGGTTCTGGCCGGTGGTCACTACCCCGCGGGAGCTTTTTTTGGGGGGGGATGGGTGGAGTCAACACACCGGCAGTGAAGTGCCCTCGTGGGCGGCGCTGGCGTGCTTTCGCGGGTTGGCCGTTAAGTGCCGTCGACCCAGCCCTCCCGCCAGTTCTTCGTCTCCCGCCATAGAGGTCGCACCTCGTGAGGAGCTGCTTTCAACAGGCCTACTGCTGTTCGACTCCATGTCGTCGACGCCGAGTTTACTCCTGCGTTTCCTGCCGGTTCTGTCTTCGCCTTTACTTGACGCCGCTGTGGTAAGACTGTTCCTTTCTTTATTTCTCAGTGACATCATGTCTTTGTTTAAATTGTTTTTCTGTCGATCATGTCTCAATCGGGGGCCAAGAAATCGTTAAAGAAGGGGTGGCCCCCTATGCCGAGGCCTCGTAAGCGGCCGCAATCCATTACTGACCAGCATAATTGTTGCCTCACGTGTCTTGGCCCGCTTCACGACATGCATTTCTGTGATGCCTGCTTATCCATGGACCGTGATGTCATCAAGCAACGTGAGTGGAAAGTTGGACAAGCTGCGCTGACTTTCGGGGATGGGCACACACTCGGGTCAAGCCACGGTCTCTCGGCCTTTCCTCCGGGTCCCCTTCCCATTCTGTATGAACTGTGGAGGAGTGGGCTTCTGCTTCTAGTAGCCTCTTTGTGGCAGAAGCCCCTTCTACAGTGCAGGAGGCCCAGTCCGTTCCCCTCGGGGGACGGGCAGGAGGCACTGCTTTGGCATTTGCCCCTTCGGGGGCGAAGGCTCCCCAGTGTCATTTCTTCTGGCCGGGAAGCCTGGGTCAGCACCTTCCTTGATGCCATCTGTTGGTGCTGTCTTGGGCCTTGACGCCGTTCGTGGAACTGTGGGCCCTGATGGCGCTGTGGTTGGCGCCAGTCTGCCACTCGGTGCTATCTCCGCTGTTGATGCTGTTCGCGGTGCTGATGGTGCTGTGGGAGGTTCTACGGCGCCATCTTTGACTGGTTCTTGTCTTGCTACTGTGTGTAGCTCTGGTGCCGTTTCCAGCGCTGAGCGAGGATGTGACGTCGTGAGAGATATCGTCACCTAGGGAGCTGTCGGTACCGTCGTCATCCCTGACTCTGGTGCCGCTCCCAGCGCTGTGGGTTGGGACAGTGCCATGGCAGGCATCGACTCCGTTTCTGCTACCACTCTCTGCGCCATGTCTTCTTCGGGCACTGTTCGCTGTGTCGTTGGAGAATTCAGCGCCGGCTCTGGTGCAGACACCTGGATTTGGTACCTCCTTCAGTCAGGACGGTAGCGGGCGTCCGTGTACAGTCTGGCACCGGACTTCGGTCTCTACCTCCTCGGAATCCGAGTCTGGTTCGGACTGGCTGTCCGACTCTTTGGAGTTGGCGGACCATGTGGACACCCTGGTAGTTTCCTCGGCTGACTAGAACCAGTCTCTCTCTGAGAAGCGGGTGGTTGCTCCTGAGTCTGGGGTAAGAGGTGCTGACCAGCAGGCAGTGGTGCAGGCCACTATTGCTCTGCAGTCTGGGCTCGGAGGGTTTTCTGCCCCCTCAGTTGGGGTACCCCCTCAGGTGGTGTGCCTGGATTGCCCAACTTCAAACAACTTGAAGTCTTGCTGTATTCTGATAAGTGCAGTTAGCCCCAGCCTTTAAACTTCCCCGGAGAACAAAGGGTTAATCTTTCTATGCAGAGCATAGAATGCTGAGCTCGAGCTCGGTTGATGTCTGTCTGTTTCCCTTTGAAAACTAACCGTCAGATTCTGTACTCCGCCTCACTGAACAGTCGCTCCAGAGAGTTTTCCTGCAGCGCGGTTTGAAAGTCGGTTGAAGTGTCTGTTTTTCGTCGGTTTCTAACCAAAAAAGTTTTCCGCATAGTCGATTCAGTCTCTGTCTGTGGTACTGTGAGTACTAGATCGGTTTTGTACTGTGTTTTCTGTGTGGAACTTGTAAAACGTGTTTAATTCTTGTGTTAACTGTAGTGTGTGGTTACCGGTCCTTATCGGTTCTAAAAAAAAAAAAAAAACGTGTTTTGATACGTTTTTTTCTAAGACCCGTGACACGGTTAGGAACCGATTAGGGAGTCTTGCCTGGCGGTTGCCAAAAAAAGGGTAAGTTTGGTTAGGTTGGCCATGTCTGAGAAACCCAAGAAAAAAAAACGGGCCCACTGGGTTTCAACACTGCAGTGAGTGTGGGGAGGTCTTTGCTAAGGCCGATCCCCACATCACCTGTGTTTGTCTGGGGTTTGAACACCTCGATTCAGACTGCCAAATTTGCAAAAATTTTCCCAAATCTACCCTTGAAAAGAGATTAGCTAGACTGAGGGAAAAGGAGGCAGAGAAGTCCGCTGACCCAGATGGCCAGAATTGTTTGGTTCCGACCGAACCAGAAGGAATGCCCTCTGACCAGGGTGATACTTCTTCGGGCCAAAGGAGCGCCGATCCCGAGGGGTCGGTTCCGACTAAAAGAAAACGCAAAGAAAATCGTCCGGTTCAGATCCAGAAGTCCATGTTCCGACTCCCGAAGAAATAGCCAGAGCAATTCGGATTGTGAAATCGCTTCATCCGGTTCCGACTGATACGGCACCTTTTGGCAGGGGCTCGGTTCAGTCGGTTTCCCCGGTTCACAACTATACTCTTGAAAAATTTTATGAACTGGGGTTTGAGGAGGAAGGGGAGTATGAAGATGAAGATGATGGTGATGATGAAAGTCTAGATGTGCCTGTGGAACCGGACATCTGCCCAGACAGACCTTCAGGTGTATCCCCTCCTAGGCTTTCCGAGTCCCCTTCCCACTTTGTTTTCTTCAGAAAGGTGGCTGAGACCCTCCAGCTTCCTATGGAAGAGGCAGTGGAGGATCAGGAGGAGCCTGATTTTGTAGAAATGATGGACATCCCAGAGTCCAAGAGACTGTCTATTCACCTCCACAAATCTTTTGGGAAACAGACACAAAAAGTTCTGAAGTCTCCCAATTCTATACCTCCTGTGGACAGAAGAATGGACAAGAGGTATACACTCTCAGGCTCAGATACGGAGTTTTTATATCAGCAATGCAGCCATGTTGGGGTTGTGCAGGCTGCTGCTTGTGATAAGGCAGGCATTCCCTTGGCTTCACACCCCCCAGAAAAAGACTCCAGGAAGATTGATGCCATGGCAAAAAAGCTGTACATGGCATCTTCCTTGGGACTCAGACAGGTGAATTATATGGCCTATACAGCCAGGTACCAGAGGTCCAGGTGGGACACTGTACTGACACTGGCTAAACAGGCCTGCCCCTGCTAGCCAAGGAGCTGGAGGCGGTGGCTGTAGATGAGATTGAGGCATCTGAAGTTCAGTTTCATGCTGCTGTGGACTCCAATGATGTGTCATCAAGAGTCATGGCTACATCTGTGGCTCTTCGGAGAATGGTTTGGCTCAGATGTACTAGCCTTTCACAGGATACCCAGGCTAAGGCCATGGATTTTCCTGTAGTGGGTAATTCTCTGTTTGGGGAGCAGACAGAGAATTACATGAAGAAAATGGATGAGTACAGGACCACCTACAGGAGTGCTCAGGCCAAGGAGAGGCAGGCAACTCCTCAAAGGCAGCAGTCTGAGGGCAGGGGCAGGCCTTTTCATAGGCCTTTTTACCAAGCACAGGCCTCTTCTCCCTTTTCATGAGGGGGTTCTTCAGAGGGAGAGGCAGAAGGGGGATGAGCAGGGCTGCATCCACTCCTCAGCCTAAGGCCCCTGCCAAGCAGACACCCTGATGGGCCTGCCCGGGTCGACTCTCCTATTCCAGTAGGGGGCAGGCTGTCTTACTTTGTCCAGGACTGGATGTCTACTACATCAGACAAGTGGGTCCTGGAAGTAGTAAGCCAGGTACTGGTTCTCAGCTTCAGAAAATTTCCCAAGATGAGAGCCAGATCTTTTCCACCTGCAAATCTTTCGGAAACCCTTGCCCTAGAGGCAGAGGTTTCATCTCTGCTGGCCTTAAGAGCCATAGAGAGAGTACCTACCCTACACTGGGGCAAAGGGCTGTACTCCAGGTACTTCCTTACCCCAAAAAGACAGGGGGCGACCCATCCTAGACCTAAGATACCTAAACAAACATCTTTTAAAACCAAAGTTCAAAATGGTAACTCTGGGAATAATCCTTCCCTCTCTAAGGCCAGGGGACTGGCTAGCCTCCCTGGACCTCAAAGATGCCTACTTTCACATTCCCATCAGATGCTCCCACAGAAAGTACCTCATGTTCGAGTTGCCCTCAGGCCACTATCAGTTCAGAGCAGTGCCCTTTGGCCTAACCTCAGCCCCAAGAGTTTTCATAAAGTGCCTGGCAGTAGTAGTTGCCTTTCTAAGAAGGCAAAAGATTTCCATTTTTCCATATCTGGACGATTGGCTAATAGTGGGCCATCCCCAGACAAAGTCAAGTCTCACCTGCAAGTGACCCAGCAAGTGCTCACTTCTCTAGGATTTCTTCTCAACCTTTGCAAGTCAGTTCTCGAACCAGTCCAACTTCTTACCTTTATTGGGGCAGAACTGGACACAGTCAGAGCAAGAGCCTTTCTTCCCCTGGAAAGGGCAAGGGTTCTTATAGTACTAGCCTCTTCCTTCAGCCTTCAGGTATCTCGGCCAGCAAGGCATTTCCTCCAGCTCTTGGGCCACATGGCAGCTTCAACAGCAGTGATCCAAGGGGCAAGATTCCAGATGAGGGATGTTCAGTTCCATCTGAGGGCTTTTTGGTCTCGGAGGAAGGATTTGCTTACCAAACTGATCCCAGTGACTCTGACCTTGATCCAAGCCTTTCAGTGATGGCAGGATCAGGACAATTTAAGACAAGGGGTCCCATTTGCCACTCAGTCTCATTCAGTGGTCCTTACCATGGACGCTTCTTTTCTGGGCTGGGGAGCCCATCTGGGGGCCCTCATTGCCCAGGGACTGTGGTGGGAAGGACGATGTGCTAGCAGATGCACTGAGCAGGATCTCTCAGGGCCATCACAAATGGTCCCTGGACCCTCAGGTGTTGAATGTGATTTTTTCAAGGTGGGGCACTCCATAGATGGATCACTTTGCAGCCTCAGACAGTCACCAACTTCTTCTCTTTTGTTGCAGACCCCCAGTCTTGGGCTCAGTCCCCCTGGATGCTCTGATTATGAATTGGAAAGGGACATTTCTGTATGCCTTCCCTCCCTTCCCACTCCTGTTCAAAGTTTTAGTCAAAAGAAGGTCTCAACCTTGCAAAGTGATTCTGATTGCTCCAGATTGGACCAGACTGTCTTGGTACCCCCTGTTGTTGTCCCTAGCAGTCCATCTTCCCCTGTCTCTCCCCAGGAATTACAACCTGTTAACATCCTTTCAGGGGAGGATTTGGTACCCCAATCTTCAGTCTCTCAATCTCAATGCATGGCTCTTGAAGAGTTGGAGTTTGCAGATTTGCTTCTTTCTCAGGGGGTTCTGGATATTCTCAAAGCTTCTCGAAAGCCCTCCATCAGAAAGGCTTATAACTCCAAATGGAAGAAATTCAGCATTTGGTGTTCTAAGAAGCATATTTCCCCAGATACTGCTGAATTGCCTACGGTTCTGGATTATATGGTCCATCTTAATGGCCTAACCCTCAGACCAGCTACTCTCAAGGTACACTGGTCAGCTGTTTCTGCGTTTCTGTCAGTGGGGAAGTCTTCCTTACTATCTTCTCATCCTGTGTTTTGTAAATTTTTTAAAGGATTGCTTCATACCAATCCTCCCTTTAGAAACCCTGCCCGGGATTTGAATGTTTGCATTGCTCAACTTATGCAGCCTCATTTTGAGCCTATGTCCTCAGCAGAGCTTAAGTACTTGACTTGGAAAACTGTGTTCTTGGTAGCCATTGCCTCTGCCAGGCATATCAGCGAATTGCAAGCCCTGTCAGTAGAACCTGATTTTATCTCCTTTCACAGGAATAAAGTGGTCCTTAGAACCAACAGAAAGTTCAGAACCTTGCCCAAAGTGGTTTCAGACTTCCATTTAAACCAGTCTGTGTCTCTTCCTGTTTTCTTCACTGATCATTCTTCCTCAAGAGAGAGGAGGCTACACAGTTTAGATGTTAAAAGAGCCCTTAGTTACTACATAGAGCATATCAGTGGTCACAGGTTTGACTCCCTCCAGTTGTTCCTCACTTATGGAGAAGTGGGAAAGGGCAAACCTGCCACCAAGAGAACTGTTACCAGGTGGATTGTGTCTTGTATACAATTCTGCTATGAGAAACTGGGAAAGATTCCACCCTCAGGCCTGAGGGCTCACTCTACAAGAGGTACAGCTGCTTCCCTGGCTGCTGCCAGGGATATCCCTCTCTTAGAAATTTATCAAGCAGCCACCTGGAAAACAGTCCATACCTTTACCAAGCATTACTCTCTGGATATCCAGGCTAGGAGTGATGCTCGGTTTTAACAACAGTACTTCAGAGCCTATTCCCAAAGTAGGTTCTGTCCCTCTCCTTGGAGGTACAGCTGACAGTCAACACTTGTCAGAATACAGCAAGACTTCAAGTTGTTTGAAGAAAAATTACTCACCTTAGTAATTATGTTTCTTCTATTGGAGTCTTGCTGTATTCTGACCTCCCTCCCGGCCTCCCCTCTCAGAACCTGGTTTTGGGAAGTGGGTGGGCAGGTGCAGTGTTGCACCTCAGGGGTGCTCCTTTTACACCCTCATCTTTTGTTTGGGTGTTTATTTTATTATATTCCTGTTTGGTTTGGGTTTTGGGTTTTGAGTTTTGGGTTTCCTGACCTGAGTCTGCTTTTGGTAATCCAAAACTTTTTGTTGCCAGTTGGCTATTAAATTTTTTTTTACAATTTCCACATAGAATAGCTATTAGAGTTTTGCTCGTAAGAATCTAATGGTTAGTTTTTAAAGGGAAACAGACAGAGACATCAACCGAGCTTGAGCTCAGCATTCTATGCTCTGCATAGAAAGATTAACCCTTTGTTCTCTGGGGCAGTTTAAAGGCTGGGACTAACTGCACTTGTCAGAATACAGCAAGACTCCAATAGAAGAAACATAATTACTATGGTGAGTAATTTTTTGTTTAGGGCCGATCGGAGCACCCACAGGAGGGGAAGGTGTTACTCCCTGGGTGGTCCCCTCGGGGACTGACCAGGGCTGTCAGCTGCCTAGGCTGGTGTTTGTGAGGAGGAGGGTCTTTCAGATTCCGAGGGGTCAGGATTCGATGCCGCAGCCCTTTTCCAGGACCCACCCGGGTTCGGGAAGGAGTTGTAGAGCGGACCCCCGCCTTTCTCTCTCGGTCTCCTCGAGAGGGCCCTGGTCTTTGGAGGGTAGGGACTATCCTTTTGGAATTCCATGGTCCTGGTCACCTCACAGGGGGTAATCTTCAGGGCACAGCCTAGACAGTTCCAGCATGGTTGATCGGCTGTGGGCTGTTCGGTTTTCCAGAGCCATTTCTTCTCTTGTGGCTCCTGGTGCGTTCTCTTGTCGGGACAGAGGACGGTCACCTTCTGCTGTTGGCCTTGCCTCCACTCCTCTGTCACCACCTCCTGCACTCCCAGGCATTCTTGGTCCTTGGGGACCTCTCTCCTGGGAGCAATTCAGGGATGTGGCTGCTCACTTCCCTTCGTATGTCAAGGCCATGGACAGACAGGTTTTTCACCTTCCCCCTGAGTAGCCAACCCCTGGATCTCCGAGCTCCTCCGCTTCCTCATGCCCCTCTTCAGGAGGAGAGGCGCCCTCTGTCCACATCTCTCCTGCTGCTGATCTCGCAGTGTATCAGCGTTTCCTTGTGAGGATGATGGTGGACCTGCATGTCACTCCACCCACTCAACACAATCGATGCGCACCTTCCTAGGTGATTTCAGTGCGGACACCCTTGTGGTGCCCGCCTGGCCTGCTCCTTTCCAGGAGGCGTCGTCGTGATTCTGGCAGAGGCACTTTTCCAGAGTCCCAGCCCATAGGGATCTGAGCCAGAGGTATTGTGTCCCCCCCCTCCGGGAGTCTTCAGGTCGTATGTCTCATCCTCAGTCAGGACTGACACAGCTGGACATTCCCTGTGGACTACACGCCGTCTACCGTGACCAGCCTCCGGATCAAGATTCCATGGATTTTGTCTTCTGGGGGAGGAGGACAGCTATCTGCACTAGGCAGACAGCATGGCTGCATCTTTCCCGGTTGTCACCCTTGGCTTGGTGTAGGGTAATTTCCTCCGTGTACTGGAGAACCCATCTTTTCCCTCGTAGGGTGAGGCGGCATCTGTTGGGCAACCTCCTACCCCCTCCGGGGGGGGTTCCTGTCTCATTCTCCCTAGTATCGGGCCTCACCAGGCCCGTAAAGGTTCTCTCTCCCAGTGTCTCACCCACTGAGAGCTAAGGGACTTAGTCCTTTATGGTTTATGGCCCCCTTCTGGGGGGGGGGGCTCAGTTCTCACCCACAGGTGATGAATAGTGAAGAATGACACATTTAAGATATGAAAATTAGGCACCTAACGCAATTCCTGATCTTTCTGTGTATTTTCACCATTCATCACAATCCCACCCTCCATCCCCCTGGGCCTTAGTTTCTGGGTCCCCCTCCCTCTGTGTGCCCCCCCTTCCTTTCTGCTGGTCAGAGGCGGGGTGACCTTGGGCACACAGGGATTTTTGCCTTCTGACAGGAGGGGAGAAGGCACTTCTCTCCTCAGTGCCTCGGCTCCACCCCTGTGGGTTGGGGGTTGATGATTGCCCTCTCTTCTTTTCTCTCTCTCCCTCTCTCTCTTCTTCTGTTCCTCCATTCTTGTCCTCGGACTCAACCCTCAAATTAATTTAAGAAACTTTTGTTCTAGGGACATGGATATGTTGTTCATCCACACTCATTGGCAGTATCCTTGCCGCTTTAAATCTTGCCGGAAGGTCTTCAAGCTTGCTCCTCCCACCCACCCGGGTGGTATAACTCTCGGCTC
The DNA here is from genome assembly GCA_016271365.2 of Neoceratodus forsteri. Taxonomy (NCBI): domain Eukaryota; kingdom Metazoa; phylum Chordata; order Ceratodontiformes; family Ceratodontidae; genus Neoceratodus; species Neoceratodus forsteri. The sequence continues at coordinate 197,642,918 of CM028132.1, read as the reverse complement.
CGCCCCATGACGCCAGATCTTCCTTACCGCTTGGAAGCTCAGGTTCCCTCCTTAACGCTCTGCGTTTGCGACTGGTTCCTATTTCTCCGTTTGCGGATTTAAAAATAATATTTTGCAAAAGACTTCAGTCTTGATCCCTCATGACTCGCGATGGACAAATCGACTCCCGGTTTCGGAGATGCCCATGCGGGTAGAAGATGTCTCAGACGGATCCACACTCCACGTGTGTCTACTGCTTAGGCCTTGAGCACGACCCGCGGGCTTGCGACCTGTGCTCATCTTTCTCGTACTCGTCCTCGAAGACCGTGCTGCCCGATTGCAACTGGGCGTCCGAGCGTTCCCTCCGGTGAAGTCAAGGAGGCCCGGTTGTGATGTCTACGGCGGCGGGCTCGGCGGATCAGCTTCGGCGGATGGTCGCCCTCGAAGAGGGGCGGCGCGGGCCGTATCTTCCTCGGCCGCGGCATTTATCCCGCTCTCTCTGGGTTCTTCCTACACGGCTTCCTTTAAGGAGCTTTGTCTGTCCCTCTCCACTAAAGGAGAAGGGCCTGCGTCTGCTGGACCTTTCTCGGTCCAAAAGAGGGACAAAGGTAAGATCCCTCCGTCGGCGCTCTTGGGGAGCGGGAAGGTCCCTCTCCCGGGCCGTCGACCGTCAGCCGATCGACCGCTGGAAACCGACCACTGGCCTCGACGGTGTCCCGTCAGGTCAGTTGACCGAGACTCCCACTGATGAAGTCGAGATTTTCTCGACCCATTAGACGAGACTGTACGCCTTTAGCAGCCGAGATTCCCCTCTCGGTTCCCCAGGAGAGTTGAGATCCGTGGGCTCGCCTGTGCCTCCGGTTCGGGCCCTCGGATGGACCTTCCGAGCGAAGGGAGTGCGGTTCTGGCCGACACCTCCTCGCACCGACCCGGGAATTCGGGACTCTCGGTCTCGGTCTCGGCGGACCTCTTCGCGGTCAACCGTTCCCCGTCATGGCGGTCTCGGTCACCGGCACCATGATGGCGGCGTCGCCCGTCGTCCTCGTCCTCCTCCTCGGATGAGGAAGGCGGTAAATTCGTCGGCCAGTGCGAGAGACCTTATGTTGCAACAACTCCTCCTGGCGGGGAATAAGCCGACTCCGGCGCCTTCCCGGCCATTAAGAATAACTGTCACGGGGGCCGACACAACCCTCGACTTGTCCGAGGCCTACACCAGGCGGTTGTTGGCCAAAACCAGCTGCTCCACCGATTCGGTGGAACCTCCGCCTCCACAGCCACAATTGGGGCTCCGACCAAGATTCTCGATGGCTGAGGGTTTACCCCATCGGCTGTCAGTTACCCTCACTCCGACCGACCTCGGCAGGTGAAGGGTGGCTCAGGCCAGAGGCAGCTCTTTGAGGACTCTTCCGAGTCGAAGGCGATTCCTCCTTCTTCTCAGCGACTGGACTTGGAGTCTTCAGGAAGGTCAGCCAATGGGCGATAGCCCGTCGTCCTTCCTAGGACTGCTCGGCTCATCTCGGAGTCTACCGGGATGGAGCTCGAACCCGTTTCCAAGCAGACCCAGGTATCCCTCACGGAGATTCTGGACCGAGGGATTCTCCGGCGGAGGCCTTTCGGTGGCGAGGCCATAGTGGGTCCGGCACTGGAACTTTGGCAGCGCCTGCTTCCTGCCCTGCCTTGACCAGGATGGCCAGGAAGTATCACGGTCCCTACCGGTTCCTTGTCCGGTTTTGGAACACCCTCTGCTGAGGGGTTGGTTACCGACAGCGTTTTCCGGCAGCGCCCGCAGCGCCAGGGATGTGGACAAACCTCCTGACAAGGTCCAAGAGATGGACTATGTCGGGCGAAAAGTCACCTGCGTCCTCTCGGTACGTCAGGCCAGTTCGCCGATCCTCATGGCACATTTTCTCATGCCCTGTTGGGCTCCCTGGATGAGGTCATCCTCATCTTCCCGCCGATCTGCAGACTACGGTTAAGCAGGTGCGGGACCAGGGCAAGGCAGTGGCCAAACAGCAGCTCCAGACTGCTTTGGATGTAGGGGACTCATGTGCCAGATCGGTGGCGGCGCAGTGGCTATCGTCGGCCGAGGCTTGGCTGAGGATATCACCTTTGCCGGATACCCAGCACAAGTTGGCGGATGTTCCTTTTGGGGACTGACCTCTTGACCCCTGGGGTGGAAGGTCACCTGCAGAGGATCGAGAAGTCAATGCCACCTTGGACTCGGTCTCTTCAGCTCAGAAGGACAAGGCCGCAAACCACAGCCTAAGCCCTTTCGTCCTTCTGTGCCCCAGCGCGCCCGGCCAACGTCAGGGCCAGCAGGCTCGGCCTTGGCATCCCAAACCCAAGCGCGGCTTCCTCTAACAGGAGGCAGGGAGGAAAGGGCCCAGGAGGTCCTCGGCGGTCCCTCCTCCAAGCCTGCCCAGTGACGGGCTGAGGGGTGTCGCCCCCATCCCCGTCACCTTACCCCTGGGTCCCCCCGTGGGGGGACGGCTCCGGCACTTCCGTTCCGCCTGGTCCGCTGTTACCACGGACAGGTGGGTCTTGGAGGTGGTGGGAAGAGGCCTGCCTCTGGAATTCGAGCAGGCACCACCCTTCAGAGCCGTCGCCCCTCGGGGGGCCTCGGGATCCCCAGCCTCACTGGCGGCTCGTCGAGCCGACATCACTCTCCTCCTCCAGAAGGAGGTGGTAAGAGAGGTGGTGGACCCTCCTTCAGACCCAGGGTTTGTGTCCAGGTACTTCCTGGTTCCGAAACGGACGGGGGGCTGGCGCCCCATTCTCGACCTACACGACCTAAACAAGTTCCTAAGGTCTCGAACCTTCAGGATGGTCACTCTGGCTCAGATTTATACCATCCTTGGAGCGGCGTGTGGTTCTGCTCTCTGGACTTGCAGGAGCGTTTTTCCGTCCCTATCCGTCCGTCTCACCAGAGATTCCTTCGCTTCCAGCGGAAGGATCCCTCTTGAGTTCAAGCCATGCCCTTGACTTGTCTCCAGCTCCCAGGGTCTTCACCAAATGCATGGCAGTGGTGACAGCATTCCTGCGGCCGAGGGTCACGGTGTACCCTTACCTGGACGACTGGCTGATGCAGCTCCCTCAGGAAGGAGGCGGAGTGGTCCAGAGATCTGGCCCTCAGGTCTGCTCTCAACTGGGCCTCCTTATCAACGAGGCCAAGTCGGAACTCGAGCGAAGCAGGTGATTTTATTCATCGGGCGCAGCTCGACTCTCTGAGCCAGAGCCGGCTCCCGGCGGACAGGGCCGAGGTTCTTTCCTCCTTTGCCCGATCATTTCTGGTTGGGCAATGCGCCCTGCCCGGGACTTCCTGCGCCTCCTGGGTCTCATGGCGGCCTGTACCAGCGTGGTCCGTTGGGCCCGCTGGAACATGCGTCCCCTTCAGTGGGGACTGGCCAGCCAGTGGTCACAACGCTGCGATCCCTTGGACCAGCTTGTGTCGGTGACACAGGGGATGTGGAATACTCTCCAGTGGTGGACCGTTCCAGATCATTTGCAGGAGGGCATCCCGTTCGTCCGCCCCGAGCCGACGGTCTCTCTGTCGACCGATGCCTCTCTGATGGGTTGGGGTGCCCATCTGGGGGAACACGGGCTCATGGCCTCTGGTCCCGAGGAGTCCGATGCCACATCAACCTGCTGGAGCTCCAGGCGGTCCGCCTAGCTCTCCGCCTTTGCTCCGTTCCTCCGGGGTCAAGTGGTCCGAGTCCAGACGGACAATACCACGACCATGTACTATCTAAACCGCCAGGCGGGGCGCGCTCCATGCTTCTATGCAAGGAAGCTCTCCGCATTTGGTCACTCGATGCGCAGCCTGGGCGGATCTCCTAGCCATTCACGTGGCAGGGCCTCCAACACCCTGGCGATGCCCTGAGCGGATGGGGCTGCATCCCACAGTGGTCTCTCTGCAGGAGGTAGTACAGTATCTGTTCTCCCTTTGGGGCACACCTCAGGTGGATCTGTTTGCCTCCATGGAGAGCAGCGAAGCTGAGTCTGTTCCATGCCCGCCCCGTCAGCGGGGCTCGCTGCAGGGGATGCCTTCTCGAGGCAATGGACCCCGGCTCTTTACGCCTTTCCCCATTTCCCTTGATCCACAAGGTGCTTCTCAAGGCGAGGAGGGACAAGGCGCGGGTGATTCTGATAGCCCCAGACTGGCCTGCCAGTTCTGGTACCAGATCTCCTCAGTCTCAGCTCCAGGACTCGCGGCAGCTTCCAGCTCGCCCGGACCTGCTCTCAGTCAATCAGGGAAGGTGTTCCATCCGGACCTTCAATCCCTGCACCTGACGGCCTGGTTCCTGGCGCTAGAGTTCCAGGCTTTGGGTCTTTCCGACGAGGTCCTCAATGTAGTTGAGGCGTCCCGTAGAGTCGACCAGAAAATGCTATGCCTTCAAATGGAAAAGGTTTTCCATTTGGTGTCAGGGCAAGGGCTTGGACCCTTTCTCCTGTTCCTTGGCAAGCATCTTGGACTATTTATGGTCCCTTTCTAGTCAAGGGCTTAGGTCGACGACCCTAAGGGTGCACCTGGCAGCCATCTCTGCTTACCGGGCGCGGGCCGGGAAGCAGTCGGTGGCGCAGGAGAAGGTGGTCTGGCGCTTTTTCAAAGGCCTTGATCACATTTCCCCTCCAGTGCGGGAACCCCCACCTCCGTGGGATCTACTGCTGGTACTGGCAAAGCTCATGGGCAAGCCATTCGAACCTATGCACAGGTGTGCTCTCTCTCACCTGTCGTGGAAGACCGCCTTCTTGGTGGCTATCACGTCAGCCAGAAGGATGGGAGAGCTCCAGGCGCTTTCCATCGAGTCTCCTTACCTGGTCTTCCACAGGGACAAGGTTGTCCTGCGCCCCCACCCGAAATTCCTTCCGAAGGTGGTGTCGGAGTTTCACCTTAACCAGGTGTTGACTCTGCCGGTGTTCTACCCCAATCACACCTCGGAGGCCGAATATAGGCTCCATACTCTGGATCCTAGAAGGGCGCTCGCTTATTATAAGGAGCGCACGGCTGATATTCGGGGAGAGGTTCGCCAGCTGTTTGTCACCCACGCTGAAGTCAGCATCTGGCAGACCTGCACAAGCGGACGATAAGCAGGTGGGTAACCTCCTGCATAGATCTCTGCTATAAGTTAGCGGGCATGGAGCCTCCCAGAGGGATAAGAGCTCATTCTACCCGCCATACTGCTGCAGCAGTGGCTGCTTCCAGGGACGTCCCTATCCAGGAAATCTGCAGGGCTGCTACCTGGAAGTCAGCAAACACCTTCATTACCCACTACCACATCGACCTTGAGTCACGCCGGGATGCTGGTTTGGGGCCTCGGTTCTCCAGTCTCTCTTTCCCAAGTAAGTATATGGGGTGTGCGTCTTGCCTCCCTCCTCCCGGAGAACTGCTAGGAGTCTGCCAATGAGTGTGGATGAACAACATATCCATGTCCTAGAAATACAGGTTACTCACCTGTAACAGGAGTTCTAGAATGGTATATGTTGTTCATCCACACGACTCACCCCCCGGCTTCGACGCACAACCTGAGCTTCCAGCGGGCCAGATCTGGCGTCATGGGGCGGAGCCGAGAGTTATACCACCCGGGTGGGTGGGAGGAGCAAGCTTGAAGACCTTCCGGCAAGATTTAAAGCGGCAAGGATACTGCCAATGAGTGTGGATGAACAACATATACCATTCCTAGAACTCCTGTTACAGGTGAGTAACCTGTATTTTCTCTCTACCAGATATGTGGTTTCAGGGGGAGGACAACCCTGTATCCTGCCTTTTCTTCCAGAATAGCCGCTTCTGCTCATGTCTGAGTTTATTGCCAGCGATTCTGTGCCTTGAATTCTGGCAAATCAGATTTCTGGCTACTCCTTCGCAGTTCCTACACAGTCTGGAGTCAGGTCTTAAGGTTCATGGTATGTCCTCCCCCTCCCTATTTCTAGTTTTTCCCTCCCTCCTTCCCTCTTCTTTCTACTTCCAGAGATTGTGGCCCCTTCCCAATCCCCTTAGATTTCAAACTCTCCTTCTGTCCTCTCCATCGTTTATTTCTCCTTTTAGTTTGTATATCTTTTCCTTGTCTGTCCCTTGGACTTCATCGTCCTCCCTCCCAACCCTTTCTTACTCTACAGCGACTCAGAACTGGCAGGAGGGTGGGGCTGACTGCACCTAATGGCCAACCCATGAATGCCACGCAGTGCGTCTGCCTCAAGGGCAGTGCCGTCAGTGCATCGACTCCGCCCATCCAAAAAAATAATAAAAAGCCGCTCTCGGGGTCATGACCTCCGGCCAGAACCCACACGTGATGAATGGTGAAGGTGCACAGAATGATCAGGAATTACGGTAGGCACGTAATTTTCATTTTTTTACCCCTAGCGGATGACTGGCTAGTAATGGGAGTTTCCCCATAAACAAGGATCACTTTCAGGGTCTTTAAAAAAAAAAAAAAATCAGTTCTGATCCCTGTGTAGTCACTGCATTTCTTAGACGAACTGAGTGCCATCGTGGGAAGGGTTTCCCTACCCAAGGAATGGTAAACCAAGCTCTGCAACCTGCACCATAGCAGTGCCTATATCCCCTAGACTACTTGGCTTCAGCAACAGGTACTTTCTTGGACCACAGTTTTCAGCACTTGCAGTCCCTTAGAGCTAAGTGCTACCAGATAAAGGGACCCTTCCTCATAAATAAGTATCTCTCTCACCAGGAATATCCATCTGTGCTCCTTAGGACAGAGGCATCTTCACTGTTGGCTTGCCCATCTATGAAGGGGCATCACCCGCAGCCTTTTTAGAGTTGCTGCAGCTCATAAGCCTGAGGGAGCTAGGGGCAGTGCTCCTATCCCTGAAAAACCTTGGTTCCCCTAATTCGAGGGAGGGTGGTACAACTAAGCATGCATACCACCATACTGCAGTACATCCTTACACATGAAGGGACAAGATCTTTTTCCTTCTTCACGTGGGGTATATATGTATATAGATATCTATCTATATGTATATACTGTATGTATATATATATATATATATATATATATATATATATATATATTATGGTAGTACGGTAGTGCTACCATAGTTAGAGTTGATGAGCCATTTACATGTTAAACCTGAGATTTTGCACCTTAATAACTTTGCAGCCGTTCAACGGATTTGCCTGAAATGTGGAATACATGATCAAGAACCATGCATCTTGGCATCTGCCAACTTCACGTACTGTTTAGATATATAGCTGCGGAGTCATTAAGCATGATCCGTGGTGCGATTTACGCTTTTGGAATTTTTGTCATGCCCCTACAGGTCGATGGTTATGCTGACCAGTCAATATCTTCAGGAACGTATGGCCAGGGTTCCTAATGTGCCTGTTGAAGATTTCGTGAAAAATAGTAAACGGTTCTAAAGTTATTCAAATAACAATTTCCTTTATAGGTCAATGGGAAAAGTTAACAAAAAGTCCGACAGTGTCGAAAATGGCCCTTTTACTGTCGCAAATCCACCATTTTGTTTTCAGTTGGTCATCAGAAAAATGCTTGGCATTTAAATCTGGGACCCTCTAGCAACCTAATTATTTTTGTATTCACCTAGTCAGACCCTGAGGATGCTAGGCATGTCTTTATTTTGGGGTAAAACACCCCAGAAATATGTTTTCAAATTTCTGGAAAAAGTACCAAGAAAAGTACTTTCACTCTTGCTATTATCGTTTAATGAATTTCAAAAGCTTTCACAAAGTTCACAGTACTTTTCCAGGCTGTGGAAAATGACAGCAATACTTTGCCACCTGCTGCAAAGAATGATCTTCCTGGACATAAGTCTCCACCACTCATTCACACTAGTGGGATTAGCGCCGGAGGCACTAAGACCCATCGAGGAATAAAACTTTTGCTGGAGGGTCGTGAGAGCGGCGCCCGGCGAGACAAGCGCCATGAGCAGCTCGGCGGTAACTGACCATCTGGCGACGACCCTCCAACAGCCTCAGTTCCTTTTTTCCTCGCCGTCGAGTGCACTTCAGTGCGGCGTCGGCTCACTGTCGAGTCAAACTTCAAACTAGCGCATAGTTTTCAGTTTGTTTTGTAACTTTATCACGATAAGTAGTATCGCTTAATTTTATTCTATTTTCGTTAAATTTTTCTAATATTTAAATTTTACTTGAAGAAGTCTCGCCTACTGGACGAGTCGACCATAGAGCAGGTCAGGTGACAGTAGGGAGACTTACAGAAACTGTTCAGTCAGCGGGCTGGGTCCGTTCAGCCTCCTTCTCCTCAGCGGGGTTCCGACAGCGGTCAGTCCGATGCCGGGGGATGGGCGGTCCCCCGCCGGCATAAAAATAAGCAGTCGCATTCTGGCACCGTTGGCCTCGACTCTTCTTGACCCACAGGTCAAAGAAGACATCACTCGAGGTCGCCCTCTGGTATGTCTGCGCGTCGACGCTCGGTTATCGTTACTAGTTGCCGGTCTCCTTCTTCGGAGTCGCCAACTTCCGGTAATCGTCGTCCTCAACATCGGAGTCCCTTCCCGCCTATAGGTAGGACTCCAGATGAGCAGTTTCATCAGTGGGCCGCTCTTATGGAGCAATGGGCTCGGAGGTTGGTTCTTCTGCCTGGCTCGGTTGCCTCGGAGCCCTCGGGCCCCTCCGGCGATCAGGTAGGGCGGTTGGACCTTCCTAGTCGCGTGGCGCCTTCTTCGGTGCCAGCGACTCCGTGCTTAGGTGTTTCCCCCCCTCACATGGCTGCGGCGCGGGGCCTCACCGATGCCCTTATCTCCTGGTTTTCCTTCTCTAGCTTTCCAGGTTCCTGGGGCTTTCCAGCGACGGCGGGGTCTGTTGGCTTGTCAGCGCCGTTTTGGTGCCGCTGGGTCTTGCCGGCGCCGTCAGCAACGCCGCCCGGTGGTGCCATTGGATAAGGCGGCGCCGTTCGCGGTGTCGTTCCTTGGCTGGCGCCGATCGCTTGGCGTCGTCCGCTGACTGCCGTGCAAGGCGTCGTCGACAGCGCCGTCGCGCGTTCGTCCATGAGCGCCGCCCCGAAAGCGCCGAACAGCGTGCCTCTTGACGCCGCGTCGCCTCCCGATGCCGTCTTCAGCCCGTTTTGCCGTCTCGGCGCCGGCAGCCAAGGGACTCTCCTTGTTTTCTGCTATTTCCTCCTCTCTAATTTTCACTCCTTTCCTGTCCAAACAGTCCTTTCTGGACCATCAGGAGATGATGTTGAGCCTGACCCAGACCTTGGTTGGGTGATGAAGTGGAGGAAACAGGATCTTTCTTTGCTACAGAGCCTGTGGTGAGGACCTGTCCTTTAAGTCTCTGTTGAAGAACCTGGGATCCACTCTTTCTCTCCAGACTACAGACATCGATCCTGGGAAGATATTAAGACTCCAGTATCTTCATGCTTGGAGATCCCTCGTTTGACTCCTCCGATCCAGCCTTCCTTCGAGGCAGCTGTCTCAAATGGTATGGAATAATCCTGCTCTTATTCCCTCAGTGGCTAAATCCATTGATAAGAGTATTCAGCTCCCAAGGATCGTCCCATTTTGGCATCCCAAGCGCTGCGGATCCTATTGTAGTCCTGGCAGAGAATGACAAGTCGTTCTTCCTCAAACTACTACAGCTCGACCTATTAACAAAGAGTCTCGTAAGATTGATACATTAGGTAAGAGAGTCTTTGCTGCCTCCACTCTAAGTATGCATATTGCCAGTTATCAAGGCTATTTTTCTCAGTATGAGTATATCCTGTGGCACTCTATGAAAAGAATGGTTGAAGCTCTTCCAGATTGATTCAAGTCAGAGCTTCTTCTGGCCGTTATTAGAGGTAGTTGAGTCCAATAACCAACAGGTCAAAGCAGCCATGGGCGCTTTCGACACTGCTTCTCGCTCAGCAGCCGCGGGGATTTGTACTCGGCGCCATTCCTGGCTGCGTACTTCTGGCTTCACGAATGATGCTCAGCAGCAGGTGATGGCGCTGCCTTTTGATGGCTCCTTTCTTTTTGGCCCTCAGGTGGAGCAAGCCTTAGAGGCCACTCAGAAGACTAGATCGGCCATTAAGTTGGCCAGACCTCCGCCTGTCCCCTCTCGGGGGCATGTGAACAGACGTCAGTTTCATAGTCGTCTCAGTCCTTTGAGGCCAGAGGCAGGGGGCTTCCATAAAGCCAACCTGCCCAACCTCAAAAGAAGACGCAGCAGAAAGCGCAGGGGCCTAAAGCTCCCAGTGCTACCTTATGAGTCGTTGGCCCAAGTTCCATCCACTCTGCCCGAGGTGGAACTTTCTCCTCCGGTGGGAGGTCATCTGATGTACTTCTACAACCAGTGGAAGTCCATAATTTCGGACAAATGGGTCCTTCGGATAATTCGCGAGGGTTATTCTCTCAATTTCTTGGAAACCCCCCCGAATTGTCCTCCCAGACGACAACCCAGGTTGTCGGCCTCTCAGTCAGACCTCCTCACCGCGGAGATCCAGGGCCTTCTGAACAACAGGGCAATAGAACTGGTGCCCCCGCATCTGCGAAACACAGGGTTCTACTCCCATTACTTTCTGGTTCCAAAGAAATCTGGGGGGATGCGCCCCATTCTAGACCTCAGAAAGTTAAACAAATTCCTCCCCAGGGAGAAATTCAAGATGATTTCCCTAGGTACCCTGTTACCCTTGCTGCATCAACCACGACTGGCTGGCCTCTCTGGATATGCAGGATGCTTACCAGCATATCCCGTCCACCGACCCACGCAGGTTCCTCAGGTTTGTAGCTTTGGGTCAGCATTATCAGTTCAGAGTCCTGCCCTTTGGGCTATCCTCGGGCATGAGTTTTACAAAGTGTTGTGCAGTTCTCGGCGCATCTCAGGAAAAGTCGGGACTCCGAGTGTTTCCCTACCTGGACGATTGGCTTCTAGCAAGCCCTTCGTCAAGGGACTTTGGAAGCCGTGCAAAGCGACTACAAGTCTTCCCACGTCCATGGGAGTTCTGCTGAATTTGAAAAATCTCAACTGCAACCCTCCCAGAGGCTCCTTTTCATAGGGCGCTTCTAGACACCTCTTCAGCGAAGGCTTTCCTTCCAGAGGACAGAGGCTCGACATCCCCTGAATGGCCCGTTACATCAGGAGAACCAATCGGGTTACAGCTCTCTCGATACAGCATGTTGGGTCTCATGGCGTCCTCGGTCTTCACTGTCCCTCTGGCCCGACTGCACATGAGAACCACCCAATGGATGCTCTCACTCAGTGGTCCCCGACTTCTCACCCCCAGTCTTATCCCATCAAGGTGGCGGAGCCCCTTGAAGGTCTCTCACCTGGTGGTCTCAAGAGAGCAATCTCCTGGAAGGATTCCCCTATGCTCCCCCGGATCATCAGATCTCCATCACCACAGACGCATCGCTAATGGGATGGGGAGCTCACTGTCTCTCCCTCCACACTCAAGGTGTATGGACTCAGTTCGAAACTCATCTCCACATAAATGTCCTGGAGATGAGAGCGGTCCTCTATGCAATCCGAGCTCTGAAGGATGTCCTTTGTCACAAGAACATTCTCCTTCAAACGGACAACAAAGCAGTGATGTATTACATCAACAAGCAAGGCGGTGCTCATTCTTATCCCCTTTGCAGGGAAGCAATGAGGGTGTGGGAGTGGTGCTTGGAGCACAAGTCTCTGATTCAAGCGGTTTATCTGCCAGGTATACAAAGCGACCTAGCAGATCACCTCAGCAGGCAGGCAGACCCTCACAGTGGTCTCTCGATCCAGCCGTAGCTCGGGTCCCTGTTCAAAAGTGGGGACTCAGACCTGGACCTTTGCATCCCCACTCAGCATAAACTGCCTCTCTTCTGCTCCAGAAATCCAGGGCCTGGCATTTTCTGTCAGGATACGTTCAGGCTACGGTGGACAAAGCGCTTTCTTTACGCCTTTCCACCGCTTCCTCTAATCCAGAGAGTACTCCTCAAGTTCGAGTCTCAGGGGACCAAGATGATTCTCATTGCTCCTTCCTGGCCTCGGCAACTATGGTTTCCTCTACTCAACAGTATGTTGGCAGCCTCTCCGAGACCACTTCCTTTGCAAATCAGTCTTTTGACTCAGGGTTCGTTGGTCCATCCCAACCTGAAATCACTTCACCTTCATGCTTGGCTCCTGAAGAGATAGAAGTAGATCGGTTCAACGTCTCTCGTAGAGTCTCAGACATCCTTCTGGCTGCTCGGAAGCCAGCCACCCGAAAAACACGTACGCTTCCAAATGGAAATGTTTTTCTCTCTGGTGTGCAAAATCCTCTTGGAATCCCTTTTCCTGTCCTCCTGGCAAGGTTCTGGAGTATCTTTTGGACCTGTCAAACTTAGGTCTTCAGTACTCCACAGTTAAAGTTCACCTTAGTGCCATCTCAGCGTTCCATGAGCCGGTTTCTTCCTTAACTCTGGCTCAGTTACCTATAGTGAAGAGATTTCTTAAGGGGATTCTCCATACCAGACCCCCTGTTAAGCGTCCAGTTGCAGCCTGGGACATTAACCTGGTGCTGGACATGCTCACTCGAAGCCTTTGAACCCTTAGCTACCTGTGAGCTAAAATTTCTTACCTGGAAGACTGCCTTCCTGGTGGCCATTACCTCAGCCCATGGGGTCTCTGAGATACATGCCTGGTTACGGACCCTCCGTATACTGTATTCCATAAAGACAAGGTAGTTCTCCGTACTCATCCTAAATTTCTTCCCAAGGTTGTGTCAGAATTCCATCTAAACCAACCTCTGGTACTTCCGCATCTTAGCTAATTTCCAAAATGAAGGGCGAGCTCTTCATTCCTTGGATGTTAAGAGAGCCTTGCGGTTCTATTTAGATAGAACCAAGGATGTTATAAGACTCAGCAACTGTTAGTTTCTTTCAGCGACACCCGGCTGGGTCAACCTGTCGCTATTAGATGCATCTCTTCATGGTTAGTGGCATGCCTTCGTCATTGCTATTCCATGGCTCAAGTTAAATTAGAGGTAAATTATGCGCTCACTCTACTAGAGGCGATCGCGGCATCCCTAGCGAAGTCGCAATGTTCCAGTGCAGATATATGCGCGCCGCCACCTGGAGCTCAGTGCATACACCGTTAAGCACTATGCACTGGATGTTCATGCTAGGCGACATTCCGCATTCGGCAGAACTATCCTTAATGGGCTTCTATCTTAGGCAGCGTGAGCTCTGGCTCTCCTGCCGCCCTTTTGGGGATTATCAGCTTGGTACTCTCCCACTAGTGTGAATGAGTGGTGGAGACTTATGTCCAGGAAGATAGGAAAGTGCATTACCTACCGTAATTCTTGATCTTGGTGAGTCTCCACCACTCATCTGCCACGCCCACCCTCCTTCCCGAGCTCACCGCTGTATTGGTCTTCACCCTCAAATCTTTAGGCCGTGAGGACTTCTTTACCGACCTCTTACACGGGTCATACGGACTATCTTATGTCCGTTTTTAATGTTGGTTTACTCTTACGTTAGTTGCGCTGCACCTCCTTGGTAAAAAGGTACTGAGGCGGTTGGAGGTCGTCGCCGAGATGGTCATTACCGCTCGGCAGCTGCTTTCATGGCGCCGTGTCTGCGGCGCGCTTCTCGCTACCGACCTCCAGCAAAAGTTTGCTCGATGGGTCTTAGTGCCTCCGGCGCTAATCCCACTAGTGTGAATGAGTGGTGGAGACTCGTCCAAGAAGATCAAGAATTACGGTAGGTACGTAATTTTCCTGTTTGGTCGTTTGGGCTGAAATTTGGAGGGAATGCAGCCAACATCTCACAGATGTGCCTTTCAGTTTTGGTGAAAAAATATTACAGGGCGGCAAAGTTACGGCACTCCAAAGTTGAAGCTTTTTCCCCATGGGATAACATTACGGCGTCCGCCACATTACAGGAATCCTTTGCCGCCCTGCTGCAAAATAACGATTTGGTCTTTTGGGCTGAAATTTGAAGAGAAGAAAGCCAACATCCCACAGATGTGCCTTTTACTGGTTTGGTGAAAACATATTACAGGGAGACAAAGTTATGGCATTCGAACTTCTCTTTTTCCCATAGGATAACATTACGGCATTCACCACGCCTTTCAGGGCCCGTATCTCGGAAACTGTGCAAGAATACGGACTTTTAATTCGAAAATGCTTAGCCCCTAATGAAGGGCCAAGTACAGAATAGCCCAAAGTCATAAATCATATGACTTTTAAATTTTTGTCTACGTGACGGTTCCTGAGATGTAAGCAATTTAGTATTCCAGCTCCTCATTTTCTGCTCCAAGACCCATTATTATGCATACATTCTTTGTACTCACTGTCTTTCTCTATGCAGCTATTGGGGAGAACCAGCCTGTGCGCTTACATTGCTGTTACCCTTACCACTTCTGCTTGCAGTTCCGTAACCGTTTCACTTACTGTTCCCATCTACGGCACCATGTGCGTTACCCTTCGCATTTTCATTTGCACTTGTGTTATTTTAACCATTTGTGTCTACAGTAGTTTATCTTTCTGTTTCGCTTTGCGTCACCATGCGCATTACCATTAGTGTTTGCGGGCACCGTGTTACTATGTGACAAAACAGCTCCCACCGCCGGATTACATTCACTATTTCTCATTATCCTTCTCAAAAAGAAGGAAAATTAGAGGCCAAAAACTCAGTTTAATGCATTGAGTTAGGGTTGTTCCACAGTGACAAAAGCAGGAAATTGATTGTTAGGTTGAGCCCCTTGGACTCCTGCCACCACACCCCAACCAGCATCAGGGTGCTGCTGGGGCTGTCAGTCCCAACTCTCAAACCATTCTCCTATACCTCTGCTTCTTCATACATCTGATGGGTGAGAGTTAGCCGGCGAACTTGCGCTGGCCCCGATGCCCATTGGGGTGTGGGGCGGGGTCCAGGGGCTTTCAACCAACACCTAATATATAGATAGATAGATATATATATATATATATATATATATATATATATATTTAGTTACCTATTTCCAGTGCCCCCTACAGGCTATCATCCTGCCTGGAACAAACAACACCTAGCAGATGACCTCAGTAGGATAAATCAGGCTCATCACGAGTTGGTCCAGAACAACAGATGTTGAAGTATTTAGAGGGTGGCTTACCCCAGTGATAAATCTCTGTGAATTTGACGTGAACCATCACCTGCCTTAGTCCTGTTTTGGATCACCACACAGGGCAAAGTACCCCTGGCTGCTTTGCGTCTGGGATGGTTTGGGGCGGCAGTGGTATGCCTCTCTCCTATCGTAGCCATTCAAGGTATTCATTAAACTGTGACCCCAGCCAGTATCAAGGGTTCTAGTAGTACTGGGGCCCTACAGCCACAGTATTTTCTACTGCTGTCTCGTTTGTCTGTGACCAAACCTGTACCCCCCCCATGGGGATCTCAACCTGTTGACCTCTGCCTGGGGGAGACTCATGTTCACCAACCACAGGTTCCTGGGGTTTAGGCTTGGCCCTTTGGTATTTTGAATATGCTGTTCTGTATCTCTTAGTGAGTTACATGGGAGTTTTTAATGGATCACAGAGAATGTTAAAAAAAAAAAGCCTGTGTTGCAATACGCGAGAAGGCTTTATACCTGGGTGTTCTCCCAAGGGTCTGGAATCAACACTAGCAGATATCCCAGCTTTGTGAGATTACTTTACATACCAGCATTCACTTGTCTTAGCTCTTGACCCGTAGTTACACTGCAGTAGCGTAGCAAATTCCCAGAGGGCCTGGGTGCACGAGTATGTTATAGGACCCCCCCTGGTTTTGAATAGACATCAAAATTATGATTTGGGCCCCTTAAACCTCATGGGCCTGGGTGCGACTGCACCCTTGTAGCTACGCCCCTGTTACATGGTTTTCAGTCCTGCTGCGGAAGGGAACCAACCTTGGCATTCATTCCAATCTTCACTTTATAAGAAGCTGTCTAACCTATATTCCCTTCTGGGACACCAGTGCCAAATGGGACACAGAACACCTACATGGTTAAGCTCATGCTCTCCCTTCTTCAACCCCAAGGTTTCACGATTTTTCTGGGGGTCATCACTTCAGCCTGAGGCGGTCAGTGAGATCCAAAAACTTGTTGTATGAAGATGACTATATCTTTTGCCTTGGAGACTAGATAGCGTTGAGAGCAAGAAAGGGGGGGTCCCTACCCAGAGTCGTGTCAAACTTCCAATGGGACAAGTCTGTAGCCATGCCAGTCTCTTCACTGAGCATCCTTTCCCAGGCAAACACGGACCATGCATTATAGGGGTACAAAGAAACCTTTTATTACCATAAGTCATACCAAGAATCACAGGCAGGACAGGCATGTGCTCTCCCTGACCTATGAAGATATGGGCAAAGAACATTCAGCTCCCAAAAGAACTGGGTCTTGTGGATAGTTTAGTGTAACCAGCTTAGCAGCTCCATGGTGGGAAAAGGAGTTCCATCAGGGTTCCGAGCTAATTACACAATGGTTACAGCTGCCCTGTTGCAGCTGCCAGGGAGGTCCACTGTTGAAAATATGTACAGCAGCTACCTTAGAAGTTTTCTGCACATTTGCAAGGCATTTCCTCCTGGACACTTGTCTAGTGATGATGCCAGGTTTGGCACAGCAGTTCTGCAGAGTCTCTTTATTAAATGGTTCTGTGCCCACCTCCAAAGGTACTGCTTCTTAGTCTACAGAAGTTAGTAATATTAGTGGATTCCTGGGGTAAGAAGAAGTAATTACTCACCGTAGTGATCTTCTTTCTTCCAGGGGATCCACTGATATTAAGTTTCCCACCCTTACCTCCCCTTCTAGAACCAGAGACCTCTACATCCCTGTTGATTAATCAGCTGTGGAGGTGCCAGTCAATAGCATGTTTCTTCTTCTTTATCTTTCTCTAGCCCTGTTGGGCCCTTGTTCCCCATTTTCAGGTGATTCTGACATTGAAGGGGGGTTGTTAATATTGTAATAGTTGCCGCAGTGGGGGCCTTTTATTGGTTATGATAGAATTTTTATTTTGGGGCCTCTTTGTAGGCTCCATCCAAATCTGAGGAGTTAGAACATAGGCAGTTAGCTGGGAAGCTTTTGAAAAATGACAAGTGGCAAAAGTTCCGTCATTTGCATATAGTTCCATTCTCTCTGGGGCAGTGTTGTCTTAAAGGGACACTGAAGAAGATAATAAAGTTAATAGATCCCCTGGAAGAAAGAAGATTACTATAGTAAGTAATTATTTCTTCCTGTTACAGGTGCATCCTCTGGTCAGTTTATTTCAAATTTTTGCCAAGAAAGGCATACAGAGCTGCCAACAGCTCATTTCCAAATGTATTGTTTGGGGGTGGAGATAGATCAACAGATGAAAAAAACTAAATACTATTAACTAGAACCAGTGAATTCCAGTGATCACTAAATGCTGCAGTTTTGCCAAAATTACAGTTTGGATCTGAAATTGTCATTTTTGCTCACTTGGCTTCCAAAAGTGCGGGACCATGCTTCACTGCAGAGTTGCCATGGAGAAAAAAATCCACGTAGTGGCTGTTAGGAAAGTGTAAATATGTATTTTACATAAGTTGGGGGCTGTAGAAAATTGGGAACCTTCAACTTGTTTTTCTGTGCTGCTAGAGTGTCCTGCACTGAACCAGACCGGTTTAATAGCTACATCTTGCATGCAAGTTTGCTGGAGTTCCTAAGGATGAAAGCAGACCTTTCCTCAGATTCCACAGAGTACGGTCAAACAGAAATAAAGAAATATAAATAAAAAAAGTCCAATGGGGCACATTTATGTATTGGTGATAGTTTGGCTGTAATCTTTGGTGTATTTGTGCTGGTGAGGGTTGGTTAGTGCTGGTGTGAGTATGTCAGTCAGGGAGGCTGAGATCTGGAAATCAGGAGTACATCGCTTAGCTGTAAGGAACCACATGCTGGACTTGTGTCCTAAAAAATAAACCAGTCCAGTCTGTTTTTTTTTTTTGTTTTTTTTTGTGTGTGGTGGTGGTTGGGGGAGGTGGCTGAATTTGTCTCAGTGCAGTAGCCAACAGGTGAGGTGAGGGTATACACTTACACATTATAGTGCATCACTAAAACAGTGCTGTTAGTGCTAACTCAGCCAGTCTTGGAATTAGGATTAGAAAATCATCAGGTTAAAAAAGTCAACCAATCCAGTCAGGTTTTTTTTCCAGAGTGAACCGTATGGGAGGAGGGCAGCAAATAGGATGGTTAATTCAGACCGCAAACAGCAGGACACAGAATTTCAGTAAGCAGGGATTTCGTTTTGGACACGTAAAGGCAGGACATGAAATTAATAAAATGAATGAAAATTTTCACTGTAAAACTAAAACATTTTTTTCAGTGAAAATTTCCGTTCTGCAATTTATTCTGAATGGTATTCAGAATTGTCTATTTTTAACCACTGGAATTGTGATAATTCCATATCCAGAAAACATTAGCTCTACTAATAACAATATTACATTACAAAAATAGAAGTCCTATGCAATAATACAGTATATTAGAGGAGCATGATCATAAATACTGAAGGCAAATCAGTACAAAGATACATGTTGTAGATATAATTGAGTTATGATAAGCAGGAGGAAACTGCACATGCAGGTGTAGCCTGGGGATGAGGGGAACAAAATGGCTAGGGCAAAACTAATGGGGGGGGGGAGACAAGAGGTAAAGGGTCATGGACAGTTGCAGGTGGGAGAAGACAAGTCATGAAGAAGAGGCAGAGCAGATTTACAGGGGATGGGAAGGCCAGAGTTTAAGAAATTGATGTGAGAAAGCAGATTGACCAACAGTAGATTTTTCCAAACGGAATAGAGAGGTAATGGGAAATATTACTGTGACGAGGGTAGGAGGAAGGAGAGGGCGAGGGTAGTTGGAATGTAAGGTAGGTGGGAAGGGAACCAAAACAGAATTTTGATATAAAGGATGCACAGTAGGAAAGATGTCTGGCATCAAGAGAGGGGAGTGAAAGGGCAGAGTACAGTCAGCAGTCGTAGGTACGAGAAGGACAGTCTAAAGCAAAATGACAAAAAGAGCAAAAGGGGGGGTCCAGTCTGGCAAGGAAGGATTTGGAAGCTTCACTGTAGATTTTCACCTTGGTCAAAATGGGTGGGTGGGTCATCTCTAAAACAATCTCTTTGCAGACAGGAAGCCAGGATACTCACTTTTGTTCTATGCAGTGCACCAAGCTTGGGGTGAAACTTGTAGTGTATGGCATTAGTATTCACCGAGAAATCAAGATGTCTGTCCAGCCAGATTCCAAGGTACTTTAAAATGATACATCCTCAATCATAGTACCATCAAGGGTGTGACATAAAGGGAGAGGGTGAGTCTGGTAAGCTTCTGTCAGGTGCCAAAAGTCATGGAAACTGTTTTTTGGCATTGAAGGACAGTCGATTAAACCAGAACTAATGCAGACTGTTGTCCAAATCCAACTGCAGCTGTAAGGTAAGTTCATGGTAAGAGGAGCCAGATGCAAAAAAACTGTTATCATCAGTGTACATATGCATGAATGTAGAGGAACAGACAGAGAGGAGGTCATTCAAGAATATGAAAATAGGACCCAGGACAGAACACCTGAGCATATGGAGAGTGGTGATGAAATGGTGTTTCCTATCTGGACAGCTTGAGACCTTCCCTCAAAGTAAGATCACAACCAACTGCAGAGTCAGAGAGGCCTGCTGTTTTAAGCTTGTCTAGAAAGAGGGGATGTGCCACAGTGTCTAAATCTTCAGCAAGATAAAAATGTGGCGGAGGTGATCAGTCCCCAGTCCATACCTAAGAGAATGCAGTCAGTGAGCTGGAGGAGGAAGGTGGAAGTGGAGTGGGATTTCCTGAAACCAGACTGGAAGGGGCTGAAGAAGGAGGAGGAGGAGGAGTCAAGGAAAGAAAAGAGTTGAGATAGTAGAAGGTGTTACTGCAGCTTAGCCAGGATGGGAAGAAGAGAGAGAATGGAGGAAGTCACAGGAGAAGAGGGATCACCACCTTTAGGGAGAGGTATGACAGTAGCCTGTATCTTCCAAGAATCGGTCTTCACCATTCATTACTGGTAGGTCTGTGCTGGTGGCATGAGGACCCCATGGGAGCGTATGGCTTTAACAGCTTCAGAGGTAGGGGACCGCCATCAGGGACAGTGCCGCCCATGAGGCAAATGTATGACATGATGCTTGTGGGCTGGCCAGTAACTGACGCCGGCCCCCTCTCCTTCCTCAGTTTTGTTCTTCCTTCTATCGAGATAACACTCCGTGGAAGCATTCGCCATTTTCTGTCACTAGGCCTAGTTCTGTTCATCAACGCTTCAATTGAAGCAGTAAAACTCATTTCAGCTTTTCATCACCACCTTGTTCTTCTCTGTCCCCTTTATGGCACCAGACATGTTTTTGTTTTATTTCCGTAATCCATCATGTCTGGATCTCAGGAGTCCAAGAAACCTGAGGAAGAAGTGAAGCAAGAAGATGGAGTCTCTGCTCATGGGTCGGGCCCCTGTGGGAGAAACACCTCCATTCGGGACTGACATGCTTGTTGCTGGAGCTGCCTTGGCGCAGAACATGATATGGACCACTGCGATGCCTGCTTCTTCGTGGACTTCTGCACTTTAGAGATCCACACAGTGAGGTAGGATCGGATGCCCTCCCACCTTTGGAGGCAGACATCACACTTGGGACTCCAAATTAAGGTCCCTGGGCGCTTCCTCTAATCCCCTCCCCAGTACCACATGTATTGAGGGAGACCAGGCCTCGTCTTGTCCTTGTCTCACTGAGAAGGGAGTCCTGGGGGAAGGGTCTATGTGTGCAGCCAGCCCATTTCGCACCCCTCCCAGTCTGGTTCCCCCTCATGAGTGTGGACACCCATTGTGGCAGGGCAGAGTCGCAGCTATACACTGGACCCACACCGATGGGTCCCTTGGGGCCGCTGCTTGGCTCCAGTTTGGCTCCTGGCACTGAAGTCGGTTTCAGTGAGTGGAGCAGGGCTGGTCCTCTTCTGCTGCCGCTTGCGGCTCTGGAAGAGGGAAGGTCTCTGGAGCCAGTGGCCCATTGGAGATTTTCTGTATCTCGTCATCTGAGCAGACAGATGATCTGGGGGATGAGGACTGGGATGATCCTGACTGTTTCTGAGCTCTGGTGAAGAAGGAGACCTGTCAGGGCCTAGCCCAACGCCTTTAGCATTGGTGTCCCGGGGTGATTCTCAGTCTAGTGCCAGCCATGGCGCCATCTCTCTCCTGTCTCACACCTCTGCATGCGGCACTAGGGACAGTCCTGGTGTTGATTTTGGTGCTGGGAGAGAGGTCGTGTACTTGGCACTGCGCCAGTTTGGGTTCCGGCTCCACTCTCCATGCAGAGTTGGGTTCCGTCACTGAATCTGACTCCAATGCTGTTTGCGGTGCTGTGGGGGGGTTCCATTGCACCTCGCAGCACTGGTTTCCCCTTACCTCAGGGTTTTGCTGCTGCTGATGTCCTTAGGCCTAGTCCAAGGGGCAGAGTCCATTCCAGTAAGGTGGAAGCTGGTAGGTCCCAGTCGACACTGCACTCCACACCCAGCTCTTGCAGAAGTCGCAGTGTTGCTTGGGGTGCTTTGGCCTCCCCGGAACCATCTGGGCCTGTGGTAGGTGGGGATAGGGCCACCTTGTGGGACCTCTATGTCTCCAATCTCCCCACCTGGGGGTTCCCCCCCAAAGGCACCACCTGGACCACGCCTCTACGGTTGAGCGTTCACAGGTGGATGAGTTGCACAGCCTCTCCTCTCGGATGAGGGCCTCTGTTCGTTCTTGTAGCCCTAGCAGAGGACCTGGCTTGGTCGGCCACAACCCGCCTCCTCTTCTGCTTACCCCTCTGCTCTCCCGGGCATTTTGGGTCATACAGGACCACTTACCTGGGAACGGTTCAGGGCTTCAGTGAGTACCTTCCCCACTTACCTGAGGGCACTGGACCAGGCTATCTTCCAGCCTGAAACCCTGGTACCGACGACCCCTGAGTCCAGCTCCTCCTCGTCTTCCTCCTCTGAGGAAGAGGACTCTTCCATCCACTTTTCCTCCGATGCTGAGTACACCCGTTATCAGCAGTTCCTCTCAGAGATGTTGAGGGAGCTGCAACTTTCCCATTTCTTTGGCCACAATCCTGTATGTCTGGCATTGTCCTTCCTCAGGTAGTACAGTTATACCTCTGTTTATTTATTTATTAAGCAAAAGTTTACAACCTTTGAGCCAGAGGCTCGTTTACAAAGGTACCTCGTCACAGAGAGGACAATACAGTGATAACAACTTGGTACAGAGAAACAGTGTATAATTTTTTTGAGGATACAGGAGGACAAATGAGATCAACAATTTACAACATACAGGATTGGTGAAGTTAACATTGTTCAGAAATAACTAGAACATCAGCAAAAACATAGGATATCAATACAGTGTGTTTTAGCGGAGTCAACAGGAACCAAGGGTATAGAAGGTAGAAGATTTGAGCAGCCAACAGGGGGCTTTGTCAGAGAGTGAGCAAGATAGCTTAGAAACAGCAACAACTGCGAGTAATGAAAAGGTGGTTCTGGAGGGTAGTTTTAAAGCAAGAGATTGTGGGGGTGTCTGAGATACTGGCAGGGAGGGAATTGTACCAAGAAGGGGCACAGTAGAGGAAAGCCCATTGTCCATGAGAGGTCCTTGCCCTAGGTACCTTCAACTTGGTTTTACAGGAGGACCGTGTTGAAGCTAGTGAGTTTAAATGGTGAATAACGGCAGTCAAACCAGGAGGAGAGAGCCCGAGGAGAGTTTTTTTTGTAAGGACGCAGGTTTGATACCAAAGACGTTCGTCAAGATTGAGCAGATTTGCCTGGGAATAAAGATGGCAGGTATGTGTAAGTCTGGGAGCACCTAAGATTAGTCGACAGGCCTTATTTAAGGTGAGGCGGATTTTGTTTAGCGAGGTCTGGTCAGCAGCCCTGTAGACTGGTAAGCCATAGTCAACAAGTGACAGAATGGAGGACATAACTGCGAGTCGGAGGGCATCGGGGGGGGAGACAGTGTTTGTGGCGGTAAAGGAGTCCCAACCTAATATTGGTGGTGGAGGCTAAGACGGAGATTTGGGAATGGAACATGAGGGCAGGGTCAAAGGTTATCCCAAGGTATTTATATGTGTAAACTTGTTGTAGTGGGAACATAGAGCTGGCGAAGACTTGAAGTTGGAAATTACTAGCTTTGTTTTGGGGGTGGGAGAAGATCATAGATGTGGTCTTTTTAAGATTAATAACCAATCTTTGTTCTTTAAACCAGACTTCCACGTCTTTATAGGATAATTGCAGGGAATCTTGGAGGGTGGTGGAGTTACGGTCAGAAGCGAAGATAACAGCATCATCTGCATAAGGGAGGTTGCAATTACAGGCACCTGGCAGGGTGTTGAGATAAAGAGAAAAGAGCAAGGGCCCAAGAATAGAGCCCTGGGGAACCCCAGATCGGATAGGGCAGAGGTCAGAGAGGGTGCCATTGATTTTTACACGCTGGGACCGGGCAGACAGATAGCTGGAGCACCATGAGACAGGTCCTGCAGCAAAGCCAACATGGCTGAGTGCATCCAGCAGGAGAGGATGGGATACGGTGTCAAAGGCTTTTGACAGATCGATGAACACTGCACCAGCAAGAGCTAGAGTCCAGGGAGGAATGGAAGAAGTTAGAAAACTCGATGAGGCGGTATGGTGCTGTGCCAGCACGGAGCTGAGTTGTTCAGGGCAGAGGATACTGTATTTGGTAAGAAACTCAGATATTTGGGAGGATACTACTTTCTTTAAGGCTTTTGAGAGTGGTGAGAGGATTGAGATGGGACGATAATTACAGGAAAGGGCCCTATATCCACCCTTATGTATGGGAGTGACGGTGGCAATTTTCCAGGCAGATGGAAATTGCCCTAGACAGAGTGATTTGTTGAAGAGGCTAGTGATTGGGGTGATGACCTGGTCCAATGCCAGGCTGAGGAGTCTGGGGTCCAAGGAGTCACTGCCAGTGGTGTTGCTTCTTAGGGCCTTGGTCAGATACAGTCTGACTTCATTGACAGTAACCCAGTGGAAGTGGAAAGATGCGTGTGAGGGAGCAAGGTCAGGAGAGTTGGGAGGATTCAAAAAAGTTGCTAGGGAGTACAGAGCTAAGGTCAGTAAAGGATTTATTGAGATGGTTAGCAATGAGATAGGATCAGTAGAGATAATACCCTCAATATTGATTTGGGAAGGCGGAGGAGAGCGTGTACCACCATTTAGTTGTTTGATGTTATCCCAGAAGGTTCTAGCATTCCCCCAGGACGAGGTGAGTGAGGCCCGATAATGATCGGCCTTTGCTTTGCGTATGGCCCAGGTACATTTATTTTGGGCAGCAGCATATGCCTTTCTGTCGGTAGGGCTGCCAGTTTCCATGGCTAGGTGCCACAGGTTAGCCCTGTGCCTAAGGAGTTGGAGTAGGGAAGGAGTGACCCAGGGAGTATGCCATATCTTGGAACAAAGTTTGGTTAGGGGTGTGAAGATATCACAAGCTTTGTTAAACATTAAGGTGAAGAAGGCCAGGGCCGAATCAAGGTCGGTGGCGGTCTCAATGGGAGACCAGTCAACTTGGGCTAGAAGTTGCTTCAGGCCTCTCAGCCCACCTGGTCACAACCGCTGCCGTAGGGTGGCCTATGCAGTGGGTTTGGTTAGGGACATAATCCAACGGAAAAGAATAGGGGAGTGGTCACTGATTCCATCCGGAAGGACTTGTAGATTGCAAACTTGGTTAGGTCGGTTGGTGAGGACTACATCCAGAAGAGTGCTCGACCCCATTGTGGGGTTCACTCTTGTTGGTTGGGTAACAAGTTGCATTAGGTCAATAGCAGTAAAGGAGTCACAGGTGGAGGAGGATGCGGGGCTAAGCCAGTTGATGTTTAGATCACCTGTGAGAATATGCTCAGGGGAATGTGGTAGAGAGGTGAGATACTCTATTAGAGGGACCAGGGACTGAGTTAGATTTTTGGGGGGAATATAGGCGGAGGTTAGAAAGAGGAGGCCTTTAGAGGGGTCGGGGGTAAGTTTTAGGGTAAGGCCCTGGGCCCTGAGGTTAGGACAGGGGCTAGGAGGGCTACTCCAGGAAGGGAGTCTTTGATATAAATAGCACAGCTTCCACTGCCTCCTCACACGGTCTTCTCGAAGAAGGAGTAGCCAGGATTGAGACAAGGAGTCCGGGTAGAGTCAGATAGCTGTGGTTTTGACTAGGGAGATGATGTCAGGTTTGTGGACAGTGACCCAACATTGAGCGAGTCAGATTTCTTCAGGAGACTGCAGATATTCATAGAAGCAATAAAGCCCAGGGGATCTAGTCAAGGAGTTATTGTGGGTTGGGCCAGGGTTGGGATAAATGTTCCCTGACAAGAGTAGAAGTACAGCCCTGATCAGGGGGGTGTGGAAGGCATTTTTGCGTCGAGCGAGATAGTAGGAGTGGGAGAGCTCAGAGACACAAGGAGTGGGCAAAGAGGTACAGGATGGGCAGGCTAGTACAGTAAGTTGCCCGTAGGCGCAAAGGGGGAAGCTAGGTGGGGACTGGGGGGAGGGTACGATAGGTTGGGGTGCAAGGAGATAGTAGAGAAGGAGGGAGGCGACTCTGGGGCCCCAGAGTAGGGGACCTGTGGAGCCATGGAGACACCTGGGTTAGATGGAGGCCACGTGAGAAGGAGGAGGGAGAGGCATAACAAGAGAAGGTGGGCACGCAAAAAGAGGGAGTAACTAGAAAAGCAGAAATACCGCTTCACGGTAGCCGGATGACGGCTGCCTGGTGCTCTGAGGCCATCAAGGTCCTACCGAGCTCTCTGTCTCAGCAGCATCCCTGGGGCTAAAGTGGTGCGCTTGGTCTGCCCCCTTGGCTGGTGTCCTTCCCTCTCAGAGGAAGGACCCATCCGGCGAAGGGTTACCACGGGTCACCCTGGGGGTTGGCTGCGATCTGAGGCGGAATCTCGGAGGACGGATGGGTCAGAGGACTGCCTTGGTAAGCCCAAAGGAGTGGCTACCGTGGAGCATGTAGGGGTAGAAAGAAATAACGAAAAAAAAAAAAAAAACTGTCTAAAATGTTCAGAAGTGTTTGCCAAAGCAGATAATCATGATTTATGCGTAATCTGTTTTGGGCAACAACACTTCTCTGTTGAATGTGAAATCTGCAAGTCTTTCCCTCCTAAGACTCTTGAAAAACATAGGGAAAGACTGCAAAGAAGAATGGAAGAGGGGTCTATGGGCTCTTACCAGTCCACCCCCTCTAAGTCTTTGGCTGAACTTTTCAGGGCCACAGAAACCACCCCGATACGTGTGAGGGCCCTGGTAAGAGAGGTATTGAACCGTCTGACTCTCCGGTGCCTGCCAAGAAATGTAAGAAAACTAAGCACACTGGCCTGCTCCTGCACCAATGCCTGCTGACTTAGCTCAGGCTCTGGCTTTATTACAGATGCTGCAGGGCTTATTACCCCCAAGCAGCCTGTTGCTACTCCTGTAGAGAAATTATCTGCCTTTGCTCCACCCTTAACCACTGAAACAGTGGATTTTGAAGAAGATTATGAGGCAGAGGAGGGTATTGAACCTGAAGTCTCCCCTGAACAGGAGTTTGGTTCACCTCCCAGACCTACTGAGGATTATTCCCCACATTTTTCTTTTATAAGGAAGATGGTTGAGACTCTAGACCTTGCCACTGCAGAAGAGGTGCAAGGTGAGGAGGAAGCTCGGTACATGGAGTTAATGGGGTTAACACCCACTAAAAGGCTCCTGCTTCCTATTTACAAGTTTTTAAAAGAGGACATATTCGAAATTCTTAGAGCACCTAACACTATCACCCCTATTGATAAGAAGAGTGATAAGAAGTACCAGTTGGATAGGTCGGGGCGGAATTTTTATTCACCCACCCTGACATCAGGGAATTGTGCAGCAGGCTGCCTGTGAAATGTGTAAAGTACCTCTTATCCCCTGAGAAGGATTCTAGAAAAATTGATAGTATGGCAAAGAAAATGGTACCTATCTGCCTCTCTTGCAGTCAGACAAGCCAGCTATCAGGCATATGTAGCCCTCTATCAGAAGACTCTGTGGCAGTCCCTCCTAGATGCCGCAGAGACTAGTCCTTCTACTCCAGTGTCAGAACTAGTGGATACTGCTAAATTAGGCTTGGAAGCTTCCAAGTATCTGTTTCAGATGGCAGCTGACACAAATGATACAGCTGCAAGGTGGATGGCAGGTACTGTGGTCATGAGGAGGTTTGCCTGTCTTAGAGCTACTAACCTCACTCAAGTTGCCCAGAACAAGGTCATGGACTTTCCAGTTGAAAATAACTCACTTTTTGGAGTTCATACTGAGGCCTACATGAAAAAGGTGGATGAATACAAAGCCACCTATCGCAGTAAACCTTCACCTTCTTCTGCATATGGAAGGGGAGGCACTATAGCGCAGTGGTTTAAGGCTCTGAGTTGCAAATCTGGAGACCTGAAATTGAATCCCACAGCCCCCACTTGCATACTGTGTTACCCTGAGCAAATCACTTAACTTCCCTGTGCTCCCAGGTCGCACCTGTAAACAAGCTTTCAGCTTAATGTGCTACTCCTGGTTAAACGATTGGGGGAAAAAAAGGGGTGGCAGGGGGTAGGGCTTCTTATAAAAGACCTTTTTACCAGGTACAGACTGTGACATAGCAGCAGTACCAGCCCCAGCAGGTTGGTTTCTTTAGAGCTAGAGGCAGAAGGGGGCCCCAGGCGTGGCTCCCAATCTCAGCAACAGCACAAACAAAATCCCTGACTTATCTCTTCAGGCAGCCTTCCCAGCACCTGTAGGGGGCAGACTGACTCACTACTTCCAGGAATGGCTAAAGATCACCGCAGACAAGTGGGTTCTGGAAGTAGTGAGTTAGGGTTTGTCCGTAAGTTTCAGATCCCTTCCTCCTTTAAGAACAAGACTGTTCCAGGCAGTTCCTTGCACAGAAAGAAAGCTGCTGGAACAGGAGGTTCAGGCTGTTTTATCAAGAACAATGGAACCTGTCCCTTCGAGGCAAAAAGGGCAAAGATTCTATTCAAGGTACTTTCTGACAACAAAGAAAAATGGGGAGTGGCGGCCTGTCCTAGACCTCAGACTACTAAACAAATACCTGGTAAAGTTCAGGTTCAAAATGGTCACATTGGCCATGATTCTGCCAACACTACAGAAAGGAGACTGGCTAGCCTCCTTAGACCTAAAGGATGCATACTTCCATATTCCTATAAGGGAGTCACACCGAAAATACCCAAGGGTCAGACTCCCTTAAGGCCACTACCAGTTCTCAACACTACCCTTTGCTCTCACTTCAGCACCAAGAGTGTTTACCAAGTGCCTGGCAGTGGTGGCGGTGCACCTAAGAAGACTAGGTGTTTCAGTTTTTCCCTGCCTGGACAATTGGCTAATCGTGGGAAAGTCTCACCAGCAGGTGAGAGAGCACCTACAGGTAACACAGGACCTGTTGCAGTACTTAGGGTTCCTCAGCAATGCCAAAAAGTCAGTTCTAGCCCCTGTACAGGTATTACAGTTCATAGGTACAGAACTGAACACCATTGTGGGAAAAGCTTACCTCCCTCAGGAGAGAGTAGCCAGCATTCTGCACCCGGCAAGTTTGTTCGTCCTGAACAAACCAAAGCCAGCAAGACAGTTTCTGCAATTGCTAGGCCACATGGCCGCAGTAACAGGCACAGTCCAGAGTGCCAGGTTTCAAATGAGAGATGTTCAGTTCCACCTCAAAGCACACTGGTGCCGGAGGTGGAATCCTCTCTCAAAACCCATCCTAGTATCAGAATTTCCAGTGGTGGATGGAACAGGACAACCTAAGGGAAGGAGGTCCCCTTCCTGCAGGAATCTCCATCACTAGTTCTCACAACAGATGCTTCCCTGCTAGTGTGGGTGCTCACTTAGGGGAGCATACATCCCACGGCACATGGTCAAGTGCAGAATCCCTCCAGCATATAAATCTGCTGGAGCTGAGAGCAGTTTATCTGGCCCTTCAGGCCTTCTCACACTTGCTTCGAGCAAGAGTGGTAAAAGTCAGAAGAGACAATACCACAACAACATACTACATCAACAAGCAGGGAGGGACAAAGTCCACTCCCCTCTGCACAGAAGCAATGAGAATCTGGAGTCTGGGTTACTCTTGCAATGCCTCCTTACAAGCCTTCCATCTGCCTGGCAAGGACAACATGTTTGCAGATGCCTTGACCAAAATAAACCAGGCCCATCACAAATGTATGCTGAACAAGCAGGTGGTGGGCATCCTGTTCAGGCAGTGGGGCACCCCAGAAATAGATCTGTTTGCATCCCACCAGAACCACCACCTAGCTCTGTACTGCTGCAGGGCCCTTGGCAAGGGAACAGTTCTCCTGGATGCCCTAACTCTGAATTGGACAGGGAGGCATCTCTGTGCCTCCCCCCTTCCCCTGCTACTCAGGGTATTCATCAAGCTCAGATCGCAGCCAGGCTTAATGATCTTGATTGCCCCAGACTGGGCCAGACAGCACTGGTACTCTCTCCTGCTCCCTGTCTGTTGCCAAACCGATTCACCTACCCTAGAGGTACAACTTGCTGACCTCCTTCCAAGGGAGGGTCATGTAACCCAGCCTCAGGTCCCTCAGACTCAATGCATGGCTCCTGAGGATTTAGAATATGCAGGCTTGCAACTCTCTGAGGGCACCATGGAGGTTCTTGGAGGGTATAGAAAACCTTCCACCAAGAAAACCTATGCCTCCAAATGGAAAAGGTGTATGGATAATGGTGTGGTCCCAGCCCATGCTGGCATACCAGCTTTGCTGGACTATTTAACACACCTGCATTCCCAGGGTCTGCAACATTCAACACTGAAAGTCCATTTGGCTTCAGTATCAGCATACATTTCGTCTGGGAAGGATGCCTCTTTGGCATTAAATCCTATCTTCAAGAGATTTTTCAAGGGGTTGTCCCACCTGTACTCTCCTCACAGGGAGCCAGTACCAGCTTGAGATCTAAACATTTGCATTGCTCAGCTTATGTTTCCCCCTTTCGAGCCCATGGTCTCTGCAGACCTCAGGTTTGTTACTTAGAAAACAGTTTTCCTGGTGGCCATCACTTCTGCCAGGAGGATGTGAGCTCCAGGCCCTGTGTATTGAAAAGGATTATATCTCTTTTCACAGGGACAAAGTAGTGCTGAGAACAAATAGGAAGTGCTTTCCCAAAGTGGTCTCAGACATCCATTTGAGCCAGTCTGTCACCCTGCCAGTCTTTTTCACTGAGCATTCTAGCTCAGGAGAACATAGACTCCACAGTCTGGATGTTAAAAGAGCTTTGAGTTATTACATGACTCACACCAGGGACCATAGACAGGATACGCAGCAGCTTTTCCTCACCTATAGAGAGGTAGATAAAGGGAAACCTGCCACTAAAAGGACTGGCTCTCGATGGATAGTTCAGTGTATCCAGTTTTGCTACTCAAAAGTGGGCAAGGAAGCCCCAGACGGGCTCAGAGCTCATTCCACAAGGAGTACAGCTGCCACCATTGCAGCTGCCAGGGAGGTTCCACTGTTGGAAATCTGTAAAACAACTACCTGGAAGTCAGTTCACACCTTTACAAAGCATTACAGCCTGGGCACCCAGTCCAAAAATGATGCCCGGGTTGGCACAGCAGTCCTACAGAGTCTTTTTCCTAAATAGGTTCTGGGCCCACCTCCAAAGGAACTGCTTCATAGTCTGCAAGAAGTAATATTACTGGATTCCTGGGGTTAGAAGAAAAAATTACTCACCTGTAGTAATCTTGTTTCTTCCAACGGAATTCACTATTATTATTACTTTCCCACCCTTCCCTACCCTGCTAGAACCAAAAAGGCCCCTTCACCGCTGACTGACTAATCAGCTGGAGGGGTTTGCCAGCTGTTGGCATCTTCTTGATCTTAAATGTTTTTATAGCCCTTTTCTGGTGAATCTGACATTAAAAAAGTGGTGTTTCTGTGGTTTAATGATTGTTAGTTGCCCCAGTTGGGGACATTTTTTCATATTAGTTTTAATTAGATATTAGTAGGGCCTCTTTGCAGTCTCCAAAGAAATCTGAGGGTCAGAATCTAGGCAGTTGAACTGGGCAACTTTTGAACTGAATGCACAAGCTAAAGATTCCATCATTGGCATACATTCCATTTTGGCTCCGGGGCAGTGCCATCTTAAAGGAGCACTGCAAGAAGAACAGGTTACTCACCTGTAATAGTAGTTCTAGGAGTGGTATATGTTGTTCATCCACACTTATTAGCATGTCCCTTTACCCTTTAAATCTTGCCGGAAGTCTTCAAGCTGGCTTCTCCCACCCACCCAGGTAGTATATTCCTCGGCTCCGCCCCGTGACGCCAGATCTTAGCATGCTGGAAGCCAGGTTGTGTGTGTCCGCAGCTGGGGAGGTCGGGTAGGTCCGTGTGGATGAACAACATGTACCACTCCTAGAACTACTGTTACAGATGAGTAACCTGTTCTTCTAGGATTGTGGATATGTTGTTCATCCACACTTGTTGGCAGACTCCTAGCAGTTATCCTGGAGCAGGGAGGCAAGGTGCACACCCCCTACTTAGGGAACAGAGATTGGAGAACTGAGGTCCCAAAACCAGCATCCTGGCGTGACTCAAGTTTGATGTGGTAGTGGGTAATGAAGGTGTTTGCTGACTTCTAGGTAGCAGCCTGGCAGATTTCCTGGATAGGGATGTCCCTGGAAGCAGCCACCAATGCAGCAGTATGGTGAGTAGAATGAGCTGTTATCCCTCTGGGAGGCTCCTTGCCCGCCAACTCATAGCACAGACCTATGCATGATGTAATCCATCTTGCAATGGTCCATTTAGCTGCAGGTCTGCCAGAAGCGGCATCAGCATAGGTGACAAACAACTGGCGAACCTCTCTACGAATTTCCACCGTCCTCTCCTTGTAATAGGAGAGAGCATGTCTCGGGTCCGAAGTATGGAGCCTGTACTCGGCCTCTGAGGTGTAATTAGGGTAGTATAATGGCAGAGTCAACACCTGGTTAAGGTGAAACTCTGACACCACCTTTAGAAGGAATTTCTGGTGGGGGCGCAGGACAACTTTGTCCCTGTGGAAGATCAGATAAGGGGAGTCCACTGAAAGCTTCTGGAGCTCCCCGTCCTTCTGGCAGACGTGATAGCCACCAGGAAGGCCATCTTCTATGACAAGTGTGACAGTTCACACTTGTGCATTGGTTCGAATGGCTTGCCCATGAACTTTGCCATTACCAGCAGTAGATCCCAC
This sequence comes from Neoceratodus forsteri, assembly GCA_016271365.2. NCBI lineage: Eukaryota > Metazoa > Chordata > Ceratodontiformes > Ceratodontidae > Neoceratodus > Neoceratodus forsteri. The sequence goes on along the minus strand of CM028132.1, from coordinate 197,610,814 downwards.
GGAGGTGGAGGTTCACGCATCAGAGGGGATATGTGATCCAGGCCTTTGAAAAATTACCCAACTTGAAGATAGAAGGGGGGCGGCTCAGAGGTAATTTAAGGAAGTATTTTTTCACAGAGAGGGTTGTGGATGCATGGAATGGCCTTCCGGAGGAGATTGTGGAGTCAAAAACAGTGGTGGAATTCAAGCATGCATGGGACAGTCATAAGGCAATTCTAGGGGGTTGGGGTAGGAAGAAGTAGGCTGCTGGTTAGCTAGGATATGCAGCTTATCCAGTAGGCAGGGAAATGGGCAGACTGGGTGGGCCAAGCAGTCCTTATCTGCCGTCAAAATCTATGTTTCTATGTAACCACTGTCTCCTGCGCCAATGTCGGCTGACTGGTCTGTGCCCGGTAAGCAGAGATGGCTGCCAGATGCACCCTAAGGGTCAATGACCGTGAACCCCCTTTGGAGAGAGACCAAAGGTAGTCAACAATGTTAGCCACGGGACAGGACACAGGGTCCAAGCCCTTGTTCTGACACCAAATGGAAAACCGCTTCCATTTGAATGCATAACACTTCCTGGTCGATTCCTTTCTAGATGCCTCTACCACGGTGTAGACATCTTTGGAAAGACCCAAAACCTGGCACTCTAGCCGCTCAGGTACCAGGCTGTGAGGTGCAGGGATTGAAGGTCCAGATGGAATACCTTCCCCTGATTTAGAGATATCAGGTCTGGGCATGTACAAAACCGCTCTGGGGGCCTGTAGCTGAGGCTGAGGAGATCTGGATACCAGAACTGGTATGGCCAGTCTGGGGCTACCAGAATCACCTTTGCCTTGTCCCTCCTCACCTTGAGTAACACCTTGTAGATCAAGGGAAATGGAGGGAAGGCGTAGAGGAGGCCTGGGGTCCATGGCCTCGAGAAGGCATCCCCCTGCAGCGTGCCCTGCTGAGGGGGTGGGCATGAAACAGCCTCAGCTTGGTGTTTTCCCTTGAGGCAAACAGGTCCACCATCGGTTTGCTGCAGTGGGAGAACAGGCTGTAAGCTACCTCTGGATGGAGAGACCACTCGTGGGATGTCTAGCCTATGCGGCTGAGAGCATCCGCCAGCTGGTTAGAGGCTCCTGCCACATGGAAGGCTAGGAGATCCACCTCCAACCGGCTCACCAGGGTCCAGATGCGGAGCGCCTCCTTGCACAGCAGATGGGAGTGCATGCCGCCCTGCATGTTAAGGTAGTACATGGTCATGGTATTGCCATCTGGACTTGAACCACTTAACCCTGTAGCTGATGAGCGAAAGCTAACAGTGCCAGTCTGACTCAGGTTGATGTGGCATCGGGACTCCTCGGGGGTCCAGAGCCCATGGGTCCTGTTGTCCCCCATGTGGGCTCCCCAGCCCATGAGAGAGGCATCAGTTGTGAGGACAACCGTCGGCTTGGGGCGGACAAATGGAATCCCTTCCTGTAACCAGTCTGGGGCGGTACACCATTGGAGAGCATCCCACATCTTCTGGGTTACAGTAATCAGCTGGTCGAAATGACCGTGGCGCTGAGTCCACTGGGCAGCCAGCTCCCATTGGAGGGGGCGCATGTGCAACCGGGCCCAGTGGACCACTGAGGTGCACACTGCCATATTAACCCAGAAGGCGCAGAAAGTCCCAGGCAGGGCGCAACTGCCCAGCCAGAAATGATTGGGCAAAGGAGGAGAGAACCTCTGTCCTGTCCACCGGGAGCCGAGCTCTGGCTTGACACGAGTCGAGCTCTGCCCCGATGAAGCCCATCACCTGAGAAGGCACGATTTCCAACTTGGCCTCGTTGATCAGGAGGCCGGGTTGGGAGCAGGTTTGGAGGGCCAGATCCCTGGATCTCTCCACCTCCTGTTGGGTGGAACCTGCAAGGAGCCAATCGTCGAGGTAGGGGTAAATTTTGACCCCCTGACGCCAGAGATGGGCCGTCACCACTGCAATGTATTTGGTGTAGACCCATGGGGCTGATGACAGGCCGAATGGCATGGCTCGGAATTCGTACAGGGTCCCTTCGACCCTGAAGCGGAGGAACCGCTGATGGGACGAATGGATTGGGACGTGAAAGAATGCATCCTGCAGATCCAGTGAACAGAGCCACATGTTTCGCTCCAAGAATGGTATGATCTGGGACAGAGTGATCATCCGAAAGGTGCGTGACCTGAGATATTGATTCAGGTCGTGGAGGTCTAGAATGGGGCGCCATCCCCCCGTGCACTTGGGCACTAGGAAGTACCTGGAGAGAAAGCCTGGGTCTGCTGAAGGATCTGCCATGAGAGCCACTGCCTCCTTGAGGAGGAGCTGAGTGATGTCGTCTCGAAGAGCCAACTGGGTGTGTGCAGAAATCCGTTCTTCCCAAGGGGCGCGGGCTCGGCTGGGAGGGTACTGCTCAAATTCTAGAGGTAGTCCCTGACCGACCACTTCGAGAACCCACCTGTCTGTGGAGATAGCTGACCAGGTGAAAAGGAAGTGGCAGAGCTGGCCCCCCACGGGAAGACCCAGAGCTGGCATGACGAGAATAAGTGTGGCAACCCCCACCCTGTCACTGAGCAGTCTTGACGGAGGAGGAAGTTCCAGGACCTGAGTTTCGGCCTCCTCTATGGGTCTGTTGGGGTCCATGCTTGGGCCGAGGGCACCAAGCTTGAGCCTGCTACTGCTGCTGCTGCTGCTGTTCCCCTTGGAAGGAGGACTGCTGAACCGCAGGGGAAGAGTGCCAAAAAGGCTTCTTCTTTTTCTTCTGCTGGTTCTTGCCTGAAGAACTCCTAGCAGAAGTGGTGTCCTAGGTGACATTAGACTGCTCTATACGCTGTAGGTGACTGGCCACTCCTGGGCTGAACAAGTCGCTCCCAAGGAAGGGCACATCAGCTAACTTGTGCTGGGTATCCGCCGGGAAGGAGGAGAGCCTCAGCCAAGCCCTGTGATGGGAGGCAACTGCGGCGGCCATCGAGCGGGCACAAGAGTTCCTAATGTCCAGAGCCGTCTGGAGCTGCTGTTTGTCAACAGCCCGGTCCTGGTCTCGGACCTGCTTAACTGTGGTCTGCATGTCCGCAGGGAGATGTGAGAGGACTTCGTCTAATGACCCGAGGAGTGCATGAGAGAAGTGTGCCATGATGATGGCCGAACTTGCCCAAGGAGGAAGCTGCATAGACTTTCCTCGACGAATGGTCCAAGAGCTTGGACTCTTTGTCGGGAGGTCGGTCAGTGTCGGTAGAACTGCCAGTATGCCTGAACACAGAGGTGGTTACCAGGCTCTCGGCTGAAGGGTGCTCTGTGAACCGGCTGGGACCCCAAGAGAACTGCGTACTTGTGGGCCATGCAGCCAGATAGTGCTGGACATGAGGCAGGATGCTGCCAGAGTTCGAGTGCCAGACCAACAATGGCCTCAGCCACAGGAAAGGCCTCCGTCGGGGTATCCTCTCTCTTGAGGATGTCCGTGAGAGGGTACTCCGCCTTTTTCTGGATGGGTTCCAGGGGCATTCCTGTGGACTCAGAGATGAGGCGAAGAATCCCTTGGAAGGAGGAAGGGCCTTCCTCCATCCCTAGGCTACCGGATGACTCATCCCCAGAATGAGAGTGAAGCCCGGTGATGTCAGAGTCCGAAGAGTCGGGGTACAGCAGTCTGCCACCCAAATCACCCATGACCCGCCGAGGGCGGTCTGGGGTGACCATGACCGACAGACATCAGGGAAGCCCGGTGTCTGGTCAGTCCTCTTTGAAGGAGCCCTCTCACAGGCTGTTTGTGGCTCCACCACTATTGGTGTAGGGACGGATTAGGCCAAACCCGGCAGTGGCGCTGGCAGCAGGGGAACCAAAGGTTTCGGCTTCGCGGGGATCAGCTTCAGCCTAGGAGGCGAGAGCCAAGTAATGGCTGGGGTAGGAGTTGAAGTCAGCTTGTGTCCGGACAATATCAGCTGTTGCCACATAAGGTCCTCATAGCGCCGATAGAGCCTCTCCTCATCTGAGGAGCACGACCAGTGGCGTCGCCTCTTTTTGGAGTGCTTATGGCTCTTTCTTGACCATCCGGATGAGGGGATTCTCAACTGAGATTGGGCAGGCCTACTCGGTCACTCGGGAGACACCGGTAGTACCCAGGGGTCCAGAACCGGTTCCTCAATGGGGACACCAGAGGCTGGGTCTCCTCATTGGGAAAGACAAGGACCAGAGTCCTTTCCAAGGAGTCATCAACCGAGGCCAGCAACAGCGGGTCGATTGGATCGAGAACAATCTCGAGCTCATCGGCCGTATCCTCGGTCAGCTGGCCTGACGTAAGATCCGTGAAGTCTGCGGCCAAGGAAGCGATCTCGACCGAGGTAGAGACTGCATGCTCCTGGAACTGCTCTCGGTCCCAAGAGCACCTTCGCCGAGACGAAGGCTTGCTCGGTTCCTTCTCCCTCTTGCGGGATTGGGAGGAGTGCGAGCCCACGGGCGCCTCTCCCCGGGTGGGGAGAGACTGGAACAACTCAATGTGGAGCCCAAGTTGAGCGGAACAAAGAAGCTTTGAGTGTCCGAAGTGTGAACGGCTTCTTCATCGAACGCCTACATGTGTTCCAGCTGCTCGACGGAACCCGCAGCCATGGAAACTGCCCACCTAGCCTCCTTAGACTTCACCGGAGGGTTCCTTTTCTCCAGTCTCCCCAGTTTGAGATGTGTGAGGGGGTCGTCTAGGACGTTGGGATGGAAGGCCAGATAAGCTGTAGGACAAGGTATCATGGCCGACACCGAGGTAGTAGATGCACATGAGGTGGGGATCAGAGCGCAACATTTTCTGGCCGTAAGGACACCGGCGAAATCCATGGGAAGATTTCTCCTCCATAATCGATGACGCGAAAGCACGATCACTAACTCAAACAAGTTTTAATTTCAGTAAAACCGAAGTTTTGAAAGCCAAGGCCTAAGAAATGCGTGAGCACGAGGGAGGCAACCTGCATCTTCCAGCGGAAAGGAAGATCTGGTGTCACAGGGAGGAACCAAGGTATATACCACCCGGGTGGGTGGGAGGAACCAGCTTGAAGACTTCGGCAAGATTTAAAGGGGAAAGGGACATACCAATAAGTGTGGATGAACAACATATCCACGATCCTAGAAGTAATAGTATTAGTGGATCCCATTGGAAGAAACAAGATTACTACAGGTGAGCAATTTTTTTTCTTTCGGTGCAGTTCCTGCCATTAGGGACCTGTTTTAAAACTACTTTGCTTTCATCAAATTACTAAAACAATGTAACCATTTTGCGATTTCTGCTGTTTATTATTCTTGGCTCCTCTTTATTTGGGAACTGAGCCAATATTTTACGGTTTAGCCTAACTAATTCATCTGTTAGGCTGCTTTTGTTGCTGTTTAGTTTTGAAGGGAACCGAACTGCATTTCATATGCTTTTAACCCCTTTCACATTTACAGGGCTTTGTATCTCATTCAATTTTACTTTGATTTATGCTTCCCTGATTCGTCACTGTTTGGCATGACTGACAGACCTAAAAGAAGATGTGACCTACAGGCTTACATTTCTAAAGTTTGTTTACAGCTCCTGGCAACAACAGACTGTCACGAGTTGTGCTTAAAGTGCCTGTGTCCAAAATACGTCTTAGTTTGTCCTAAAGCTAATAAATTAAAGATAATTTTGGCTTCTCAGTCTGCCTTCACACCACCAAAGGCTCAGCTGAGGCTCATAGGATAAGGCTGCTAAATATGGTTCAGAAGTCAGGGGGTGTGAATGGGGCAGCCCTGAACTGAGTAAACTAAAAGAGCTTCTGAGCAGACATTAGAGTTGGTGCTTGTTTAAAAAAAAAAGTCTCTGTCCCTCCTCCATAAGAAGGAAAGGAGTCACTGGCGGACAAAAACAAAATGCCCCCAGTAGAGGACATGGCTAAGTCCTCACTGCAGGCATTGGAACGTGCAAAAAAAAAATGAGAAGTAGCTGACCCTGTTCCTGAAATTTAGCTCACTTCCAAGTCCCTCAGATGTCTGCACCTCTCACTATACCTTGTGAGACATATGATCAATGCTCTCAGTTTTTCTGCACAGGGAACTGATGAGGATGAGGAAAGCGTTGAATTCATGGATATGATGGTTCATCCCCCACTTAGGTTTTTTTTTTTTCCCAGTTGTTTAACCAAGTGAAACGCACTAAGCTGAAAGCTTGTTTACAGGTGCAACCTGGGAGCACAGGGAAGTTAAGTGGCTTACTCAGGGTCACACAGTATGCAAGTGGGGGGCTGTGGGATTCAAACCCAGGTCTCCAGATTTGCAGCTCAGAACCTTAAACCACTGCGCTATACTGCCTCCTACAGCCCCACTGAAAATAAGATGCCATGTTGATGCTTTCCATCCATAAATCCCTTGGGAAAGCCACTTTTATAATCATGTCTGCACCCACCTCAACTACTGGCGTGTTTTAAAAAAAAAAACAACTTTTAAATAAGTAAATATTGGTTGATAAACAGGGTTCTGGGTACCTATATTGCCATCCTGATCATGAGGGAATGGTCCAGACTGCCACCTGGGACAGGGCAAAAGTGCCCCTTTCCTCCCAGCTTCCTGGAAAAGATTCCAGGAAACTGGATGCCAGGGGCAAGAAAAGTGTACACTTCAGCTTTCCTGTTCTATGGCAGGCAGCTTAACTGGCCTACACAGCACATTAACAGAGAGCCTTATGGCTGTCCTGGCACTGGCAGAAAAAAGTTACTGGTGACTTGGCAAAGGATCTAGTACACCCACATCAGCCATAGGTGTCACAAAGTACCCATTTCATATGGCACTGCATATGAAGGACACTGTATACAGGGTTAGGGCCCATGTAGTGTCCCTAACAAGGGTTGTTTGGTGTAGAACTACATATGTATCCCAGTACTGTTAGACTATAGATACGGATTTGCCTTTTGTGGGAAATTCCATGTGTGGTGGCAAGACAGAGGCTTACATGAAAAAGAAGGATGAATATAAAACCATCTACAAGAGGGTAGAGGATAGTACCCTCATGCTTATGCCCCTGTGAATACCCTCTATAGAGGGCTTCTTGTAGATCTTCCCTTGTCAGTCTATACCATTCATTACTGCTAGGGAGTTGGCACCGACGGCACCGCACATGAGGGTTGGCCGATTTTGTCTGTGTTAGTCTTCACCATTCATCACTAGTGGTGTATGTTGCCAGAGCTAGGACCCCGCGGGAGAATTTTTTTTCCCTCAGGGGCGGAGTCGATGCAGGGGTGGCACCGCCCTCGAGGTCGACATACTATGTGGAGCTCGCAGGTTGGCTGTTAACTGCCATCGACTCTGTCCTCACCCCAGTTCTTCTTCTCCCACCATAGAGTGAGGACCTTGTGGAGCTTCAAGCAAGAATTTTCTGCATAGTGCAGCCTAGTCCATCATTCGGTCATAGATTATTGTCTCAGTTCTGTTAGTCATATTCGACGCCGCTTCTTCAACTCCGATAAGGGCGTTCCTTTCTTTTAAGCGACGTCGAGTACTGTTTTGTGTTTATTTTCGTCCAGTCATGCCTCATTCCGGGGACAAGAAAAAGTTGAAGGTGGGGCGGCCTCCTATGCATCTGTGTCCCTGCAGCTGCCTTTACTCCGTTATGGACCAGCATGACCGGTGTGTCTCCTGCCTCGGCCCGGCCCATGATATGGACAACTGCGATGCCTGTTTTTGATGGACTGCCGAGTTCTAGAAATGTGCACATTTAAAGTCAGACGTGCGCGCCGACTTTCGAGGCGGGTTCGAGATCAGCGGGCCAAGACCAGGACTCTTGAGTCTTCCTCCGGGTTCCCTCCTGATCCTATACAGCACACAGAGGAGGGGGGCTCCCACTAGTTCTAGCCTTGCCACGGTGAGGGCTCCTCCCATGGTGCAGGAGGCCCAGTCTGGCCCTCTTGGGGGCCGGGCGGGAGGCACCATACTGGCAGTCGCTTCCTTGGAAGCAAAGGCTCCTCCAGTGTCGAGCTCTGGGGCCCATGGGCCTGGGCCGGCACCGTCCTCAGTGCCGTCTGTCGGTGCTGCCCTTTGTCGTTTGTGGCACTGGGGGCCCGGGTGGTACTGTGGACGGCGTTGGGCCATCCCTCGGTGCTGTTTCTTCCTCTAGCACTGTTCATAGTGCCAGGGAGGGTAACGGCACCTTGGGTGGTGCAATACCTAATTTCAGGGCTACCTCTGGTTTCATTGCCGTGCTCGACGCCAGGATGGGGGTCAGCACCATGCCTATCTCCGGTGCCATTTGTGGTGCCAGGGATGGGGGCGTGCCGCGGCCGGTGTTGCCTTAGACTCTGGTGCCATTCGTGGTGCTAGGGAGGGGGTGTGGTGCCACAGCCGCTGCCGAATCCGGTGCTAGTCGCAGTGCTGCTCTTGGCTCTGGTGCCGCTTGTGGTGCCAGGGCTGGAGGCGGCGTGGCTCGCGGCCCCAGGACGGGGCAGGACCTGGGAGTAGTCTGGCTTCGGGCCTCTCAGTCCTCCTCCTTAGAGAAGGATTTGGGGTCTGATCTGGACTGACTTCTGGATTCTTTGGAATCCTCCGGTCCCTCAGTGTCCAGCACCTTGGCCCCCACTCAGCTTCCCTCATATGGTCAGACGAGTCCTGTTGGTTCCAGGGTCAGTGGGACTGACCAACTGGTGATGGCCCAGGTGGCTACTGCTGCACTACCTGTGGCCACGGATACATCTGTCCCCTCAGTTGGGGTACCCCCCTCCTTGGTGTGCCTGGATAGTCCGAGTTTGGGACTGCCCTGGGCACCCCAGGAGGGGGAGGGCACTATACCTCTGGCTGACTCCCAGGGGTTGGCTAAGGTTTGCCAGCTGACTAGGCTGGTGGTCACGAGGAAGAGCTCTTTTAGAGTCTGAGGGATCGAGGAGTCAGGATCTAGTGCAGCGGCCTCTCCCTGGGACCTGCCTGGGTTCTGGGAGGAGCAGTAGTGCGGACCCTCACCCTTCCCCATGACACTCCTCAAGAGGGACCTTCACTTTGGAGATCAGGGGCTGTCCTTCTGGGCTCACACAGTCCCGGTCACCTCATGGGAGGAATTCTTCCCGTGAGCACAGCTCCAGCCATTCTGACTTGGTTGAACGACTTCTGTCTGCTGGGTCCTCTGGGTCTCCCTCACTGTTGGGAGCATCCACTCAGTCCCCCTGCCCAGGTAGAGGCTGCACTACTTCTCTAAGGTGCTTGGCCCCCATGCCTCTACCTACTTCTTCTCCTCTCCCAGGTGTTTTTCAGTCCTAGGGGGTCCCTCACCTGGGAGCAGTTCAGGGCTTCTGCTGCACATTTCTCTACCTACTTTAGAGCCATGGATGAGCAGGTGTTCCACCTTGCTCCCATGCAGCCTGACCCTTAATCTATGGACTTGTCGGCGTCCTCGTCTTCCTCCTCAGAGGGAGAGGAACCCTCTGTCCATGTTTCCCCAGCTGCTGATCTCTCTGCGTATCAGCACTTCCTTTCAGGGATGTTGGACAAGCTCCATCTAACCCCCCTCTCAGAAAGCTGACTGGATGACACGTGCCTTTTTAGGTGAGTTCAGAGCAGCCAGCCTCGCAGTTCCCACCTGGCCTGCTCCTTTCCAGGAGGCATCACACTGGGTCTGGTGGTGTCCCTTTTCCTCGGTATCAGCCCCAAGGGACCTCCGCCACAGGTATTGTGCCCCTCCTGGGATCTCCAGGAACTCTTCCTCACTCCCCCTTCATGTGTGACATGACTGGACACCCCCTTGGGGCATCATACCCCAGGCTGTGACCGACCCTCAGACTCAGACTCTTCGGATTTTGATTTCTGGGGGAGGAGAACTTTCTCCTCTGCACGGATTCTGCGTTGTATAGCAGCCCATAAGGCCCACCATACTACCTACAACAGGTACTTGTGGTCCAGGCTAGGACAACTCCTAGCCTCTATGCCTGATTCGGAGAAAACCAGGCAGACCATTGCCCTCTCTGCACAGGGCCTGGAGCTTGCAAGACACCAGGCATGGGCGTCATATGACACCATTGAGGTAGCCTCCAGGATTGTGGGGACAGCGATCTGCACTAGGCGGACGGCATGGCTTTGCCTTTCCTGGTTGTCACCCCCGGCTCAGTGTAGGATGATTTCCTCTACTTTCCGGAGAACCCACCTTTTTTCCCGTAGGGTGAGACGGCGGCTGCAGGGGCACCTTCCTTCTCCCGTTGGGAGTTTCCCGTCTCAACCAGACCAGTCTCAGGTCTCTCCAGACCTGTAAGGGTTCTCCTCTCCAGTGTGCTCCCCCACTGGAGGCTAAGGGACGCAGTTCCTTAGGGATGTATTGGGTCTCCTTCAGTGGGCTCGGTACTCACCCACTAGTGATGAATGGTGAAGTTTGACACAGATGAGATATGAAAACCGCCCACCTTCCCCCTTGGGCCTTAGTCTCTGGGCATCCCCTTCTGTATCTCTCTGTTGTATCCCAACCTCACTCCTTTCTCTCCTTTCCCTTGTGGGCAGAAGGAAGGGGGTCCTTTGAGACACATGGGGAGGAGTTCGTTCCTGTGGGATATAGGGGTGTCTCCTGTTATCTCCCCTACCTTGTCCTTAGCTCAGTCCCCCCAACCCCTGGGGGTCCGGGGAGAGGGCAGGAGACTCCTGAGTAGCCCTCTTTTAAACCCTTTTTATCATTTTTTTTAAGTGTCCCTTTGGGACTGCTCCTCCCTTTCTTCTGTTTTTAGGGTTTTTCCCCTTTTTGGAGTTTTCCTCTTTAGTTTGGTGGGAGGGATGGGTCCGCCACCGCCTCATCTTCCTGCTGACCTGGATTCCCCCCTTAGTTCTAGCTCCTGTGGGGCAACCTGACTGTTTTTAGCAGTCCATAAGTTCTGCCTCTCTGCAACCTGGAAGTGGTTAAAGTCTTCTCCTTTCGAGGTCCAGGTCCGCTTGGGCAGATAGTGGAGTCCTTCCCTCCCCCCATTTTCTTTCTGTCTTCTACCCTCCCTTTCCCATCCCCTACTTCTTTTCTTCCAGAGATTGGGGCCCCTCCTCCCAATCCCTTAGACTGGTTCTGTCTCTCCTTCCTGTCCTCTTTGTCATTTATTTCTTCTTTTAGTTATTATATCCTTTCCTTTTGTCTATCTCTTGGGCTCCCTTGCCCCACCCCTCCATCCCTTCCTTCCTTTCTCTCCAGTGTTTCAGAACTGGGGCGAGGGTGGAGTCAACGGCAGCTAACGGCCAACCTGCAAGTGCCACGTAGTACGTCTGCCTCAAGGGTGACGCTGCCCCATGTCGACTCTGCCCCTGTGAGAGAGAGAGAGAGAGAGAGAAAAAAAGTCTCCTGCTGGGTCCTAGCTCCAGCAACCTACCCCACTAGTGATGAATGGTGAAGATACACAGAAAGATCAAGAATTACGATAGGTATGTAATTTTCATTTAGCTGCCCGTACACTTCTTCACCACAGTTCTGTTTCTGCTACCATCGAGGTTGCATCTGCTGGACAAGTTCCAGAGTTTGCTGCGTCACTAGGCCTTGGCTGAATTTCAACGCCGTGTTCCTGCAACTCTGTTTTCCTTCATCCAGGTTCTGAGTACCACCCGACACCATTGACCCCGGTAAGCTCGTTCCTTTTATTTCCTTACCGACGGCGCCAAGCTTTTCTGTAATTTTGTTAAATTGTTTTCTGCATCATGTCTGGATTGAGGGCTAAGAAGAAATTCAAAGCGGGCCGTGCCCCCATGTGTTGGTGCCCCTGTGGCCGATATTTTTCCGCAACGGACCGGCATGACATCTGCTTTCATTGCCTGGGTCCCGGCCACAATATGGACAATTGTGATGCCTGTTTCTCTATGGTCCACTGCATTGCCCTGCTGACTTTCGGAGGATGGGATCATCATAGGGATGCCATGGCGAGAACTCTTGACCCTGCCTCTGGGTCCTCTCCCGGGTCTATACAACATGCTGAGGAGGAAATCTTCTCTTCTGATTCCAGCCTTGCCATTGAGGAGGATTCTTCTGCAGTGCTGGAGGAACGGCTTGGTTCCCTGTGGAGCTGGGAGGGGAGCACAACTACAGCAGTCACCGCCTTGGAGGTGCAGGCTCCCCTGGTGTTGTGGCCCACGGCTGCTGGGCCCATCACCGGCGGACCCTTGGTGCCGCCTGCCAGTGCCGTTCACGGTGCCGGGTTCCACGGTGGTGCCGTATGCAGCACCATTGGCAGGGGAGCTTCCGGGGTCACTAGTCTGGTGGTATGTATGATGTCCTCCTCTTCGGAGGGGGATGATCCACTGGCCGATCTGGACTGGCGTCCCAACTCTTCGGAGTCAGGAAACCCTCTTGGATGCGACACCAGGTGGCCCAGTGTTAGTCTCTTGGGCTCCCCAGAGTCTGCAGTCTCTGCGAGCCCCCATGTCGATCCTGGTGTCAGGGGCCCTGCGGTGGATAGTGGCTCCGAGGTGCCTGAGGTGATGGTCTTGACCTCGGGGGGCTGGGGCAGCTGCCAGTTCTGGTGCTGCCCTGGCTACCACAGTTGGGATGGGCCCCCTCTTCTCCTTCCTCCCTCAAGGGGCCTGCCAGATTGGGGGACCCCCTTAACGCCGGGTTCGAGGAAGAGGGAGGCCTGAGAGTCCATGGGTTTGAGAGTCCGGGGTGAAGTATGGGGACCCTCTTCCACTACCCTGTGGGGGAGTTGGGGAGGAGTCACAGTGCCAAGCCCTGCTTCTCCTTCTACGAGACTTCAGGGGCACTCTTAGTGGACAGCGCTGGGAGTTGCCCTTGGATCCATGCAACCCCAGATGCACCACAGGGGAGATTCTTCCTCAGGGCTCAGCCAGGTTTTGTTTTCACATTTGCAGTGTCCGCTGACTGGATCGACCCCTGGATCCCCCCATGTGGGAGGAGCTACTGTGGGGTCTGAGCCCTGTCAGAGGCTGGGCACTTTCGGTTAGGTGCCCTTACCCAATCCCTCTGCAGACACCTCCCCCTCTCCCAGGCCATGTGGGCCCTATGGGATCCTTAACCTGGGAGACGTTCAGGGCCACTGTGGCGCCTTCCCTAGGTATGTTAGAGCCATGGACGAGCAGGTCTTTCGCCTGTCTCCACCACCACAGGAGGACTCTGAGCATCCGAGCTCCTCTATTTCCTTGGCTTTCTCATCTGAGGAAGGGGAACGTTCCGTCCACCTTTTCTCTGACACTGATTTCACCGAGTATCAGTGATTCCTCTCGAGGTTAGTTCAGGAACTCCACATTTCCCATGTAGTAAGACGCAGTACCGAGAGGGAGACACGTTCCTTTTTGAGTGAGTTTAGTTCTAACCACTTGATGGCACCTTCCTGGCCTATTCCCTTCCAAGAAGCATCAGTCTGCACCTGGCAGTCTCCAGCCGCCTCATTCCCAGCTCCAGTGGATTGCAGGAGGAGGTATTGTGCTCCCCAGGAGTCTGTTGGTTTTCTGCCTCACCCACCCTTGGGGCTGATGGCTTTAGATACTCCTTCTGGGCTTCAACACCTGGCACATGACCAGCCACCAGATCCGGATTCTGCTGAGTTCGAGCAGTGGGGAAGAAGTCTTCTCTTCAGCTCATGTGTTACTCTGCATCAGCTCACATCAGGCTCACCACGATAGCCTACAACAGGCATCTGTGTTCGATGCTGGTGCAGATATTCACATCTTTGCCTGATTCGGAGGAATCTAGGCAAGCAATTGCCCTCTCTGCACAAGGTCTGGAGTTTGCAAGGCACCAAGCAGGGGCATTGTAGGACGCCAGTGAGATGGTTTTCAGACTGGCAGGGACAGCGATCTGCATCAGGCAGACGGCATAGCTTCGCCTGTCTAGATTGTCACCCATTGCTCGGCATAGAGTGATTTCCTCCACCTTCCAGGGGACCCGTCTTTTCTCCCACAGAGCGAGGAAGAATTTACAGGGGCATCTTCCATCCCCCCAGCCACAGGGGACACCTCCCTAGTCTGACCAACCTTAGGCCATGTTGACCTAGAATGGCAAATAGGGTCTTCCCCTCCTTCATCTTCCCCGCAGGTGGCTGAGGAAACCTGTTCCCTCAGGGCAGTTCCAGGTCCCCTCTGGGGGGTGGGCTTGGTACTCACCCAGCAGTAATGAATGGTGAAGACTGACAAGGGAAGATATGAAAATTAGGTACCTACCGTAATTCTTGATCTTCTCTTGAAACTTCATTCATTACTGATTCCTGCCCACCTTCCCCTTTTGGGCCTCAGCTCCTGGGCCCCACCTCCACTCTGCTCGCCCTCTCCCTCATTGAGACTAATTGGGGCTGAGTCCCCCTGGTATGTCAGGGCCTTCTGTTTCCTTCTCTAAAGTCACAGAACACCCAACCTAGAGGGATGGTGAGTAGGGTCTTCACCCTGGCCATGGAGGGAACTCCCTGGGATTCTCAGTGGGATGCACTGTGGGGTCCATTCCAGGTCTTGGCTTGGATCTGTTTGTCCATTTCTTCTTTTTTAGGAAGGGGACTTCGTCAGTGCATCTCATGGGAGGACCCATAGGGACTTTCTTTCTTTTCCTTTCTCGCTGTACCCCTTCTATAGGGGTAATACTGGACAGAGTCCTCTCTTGTTTAAGGTTTTATTCCCCCCTGAGCTAAACCATCAGGTGGTACATTAAAGAGGGCCATGCTCCAGGACTTTCATCCCGAATGTGGGTCTAGGGGTGGGGGCGGACTCCACCATGCTTATATTTTCCAAGACCATTTCAAATTCTCTTGTTCTGGACCTTCGTCCAGTGGTCCCTGAAGTTGACTGGGTCCTTGCACCTGTGTCTTCATACCTCTCAGGTTTTTCAGGTTGAAAATAAGCCAGTGGTCTTCCAGCTTAGCATGACTGAGGGCTCCCCCCTTTTCCCCTGCATATATTATATGCAGAAGTGTTAGTGGCTCAGCAGGTAGCATTCTCGTGTCTGAAGCTGGGAGATCAGAAGGCTGTGGGTTCTATCCCTGCACCAGGCACTTGGGTTAATATCCCAGTACTGACACTGTAGTGCAGCATGAGGGGGGTGCTGCTCTCCTGAGGTGCCATCTTTCAGATGAGACGTTAAACTGAGGTCCCATCTGCCTGTTCTGGTGATAGTTCAGGTGGATGTTAAAGATCCCATGGCACTTCTCGAAAAAGAGTAGAAGAATTTCCCCAGTGCCCTGGCCAAATCTTCCCCCTTCACTAAAAATACCACCAAAAGCTAAAATGTGGTTCAAGGTCAGTTGGCATTCATCTGTATCCCCCTTCCCTGGGTCGTGCCTAAAAATAGGCAGAATTTGTCTAGTGCATTTACTCAGTCAACAAAAACGAAATAAAAAAAAATCTTTCTCTTCTCTGTCTCTCTCTTTCCCGTGCTGCCACCCAGGGACTGGGGCCCTCAGGCCAGTTAGAAGAATTCCTTTCCCTCTGTCCTCTGGTTGGCTAATTCCTTTTTCAGTTCATGTCCTTTCCTTTTCCTATCCCTTGGCTCTCTTGCCTCACCTGTGGCTTTCTCTATCCCCCTTTTTTCTTTCCTCTCTGGCAGGACATAACTAGGGTGGAGAAGGAGTCTATGGCACATAATAGCCAACCCTCGTGAGCCACGCAATGCATGGGCCTCATGGGTGGCACCATTGGCTCGACTCTCCCCCGCCAAAAAAAGCCCTCGGCAGGTGCACTCTCTGGCTTGCACTAGTCAGTAATGAATGGTGAAGATACAGGAGAAGATCAAGAATTACGGTAAGTATGTCATTTTCATTTATAGGGGTGGGAGGTAGAAAAGGAATTAGGAGTCCAGCACTTGAACCACAGGCAGAACAAAGCCTCTGACAAGCCTGACCAGATTGCCCAAAAATTGCCATTGGGTAGAAGACTGGTTCACTATTTCCATTCTAGAGGAAGTGAGCTAAGGTTTGACTTTGCAGTTCAGAAGATTAACAAAAGTGCAAGACTCAAAGGTTTTTCAACCTCACACCTCAGAGAAGCAAAAATTGCTAGAGTTACATAGATACATAGACAGTGTCGGCAGATAAGGGCCTACGGCCCACCCAGTCTGCCCATTTGAGCTTGTAAGTTCAGTTTGTTTTCCTAGGAGTCTGTTGCCCCTTACCCCTGACCTCCAGAATTCCTTTATGTCTATCCCGTGCATTCTTAAATCCCGTGATTGTTTCAGCCCCCACCACTTCCTCTGGCAGGGTGTTCCACTTGTCCACCACCTGTTCTGTGAAGAAATTCTTTCTCATGTTTCCTCTGAATCGTCCTCCCTCCAACTTCATCCCATGCCCTCTAGTCCTGGAACATCTTTTTCGCTTAAAATAGTGTTTTCCTGCACCTGTTCCTCCCTGCAAGATACTTGTATGTCTCTATCATATCCCTCTCTCCCTCCTCTCCTCCAGGGAGTACATGTTCAGTTCCTTCAACCTGTCTTCATAGGACTTGTGATGCAATCCATGCACCATCTTTGTTGCCCTCCTCTGAACCTTCTCTACCCTGTCTATGTCCTTACGTAGGTATGGAGTTGGAGGTGAAGAAATTGCTGTGACACATGCACTGAGACAAGTACCAGGCGCACAACAAGGCAAGGGACAGTACCCCAGATACTTCCTAGCCCTAAAGAAAAATGCTCAAAATGCTAATGGAAATATCTCAGACTCGGGTTAAGGTTTACAGCCCTTCTCTTTGGCCACACATCAGTTCCATGGGTGTTCACAAAGTGCCCAGCTGTGGTGGCAGCACATTTGAGAAGAAAGGGGTGGTGTTTTTTGTGTTACCTGAACAACAGGGTGATATCAGGAAAAACAAGCAAACTCCTCCATATTGCTGACTAAAAGCACTTTGAAGGATTTGGGCCTCCTCATAAACCTTCAAAGTCTCAAGCAGTACCAGCTCAAGTTCTGGACTTTATCGGTGCAGAGCTGGATGCCCAGCAAGGGAAGGCTTTTCTTCCTTTAGCATGGGTAGCACATCTGTTTTCAATTGCAGAATCCTTCATAGCAGGCCAGCTAAGGTCTGCAGGGTATTTTTTGTAATGTTGCTGGGTCCCATGGCTTCCTCCACAGCAGTGGTACCAGGTGCCAGATT
The DNA here is from genome assembly GCA_016271365.2 of Neoceratodus forsteri. Lineage (NCBI taxonomy): Eukaryota > Metazoa > Chordata > Ceratodontiformes > Ceratodontidae > Neoceratodus > Neoceratodus forsteri. Next base: position 197,593,833 of record CM028132.1, on the reverse strand, counting down.
CCAGATGAGAGATCTCCAGTATCACCTAAAGAACCATTGGTCTCAGAGGTGGGAGACACTATCCAAATTGGTGCCTCTGTCACAACAGCCTTGTTAAGGGCACTGGGCTGGTGGAAGAGGGAATGCAACCTCACAGAGAGGATTCCCTTCCTCCAGCAATTCCCTGTAGTCATTCCCACAGCGTATGCTTCCCTTCTAGTTTGGGGTGCCCACATGGAGGATCTAACTGTGAGTGGCACATGGAGTGCACAGGAGGCGCTAGATCTCCTAAATCTCCTGGAACTCCACACAGCGCTCCTGGCAGTGGGTGTATTTCCCTCCCAGTTCAGTGGTCGGTCTGTCCAGCGCAGAACAGGCAACACCACAACCATGTACAGTACTTCATCAACAAACAGGGAGGAACAAGATCTTCCAAGCTGTGCTCAAAAGCCATGAAGATCTGTATCCTGGAGTATGCCCTGAGGGTGTAGCTGTCCACAGTACACCTATCAGGGCAAGGCACTGTACTAGCACCTTGAGCAGGATCAGTCAGAAAGATCACAAATGAGCTCTGACCCAATAGATGTTGGCATCAGCACCCACAAGGTGGGGGTACACCAGAAATAGATCTGTTTACATCATGGGAGAAGCATCAGCTGCCCCTGTTTTGTTACAGGACTCCAGCAGTGGGCTCAGTCCCATCAAATGCCCTGACTACGACTGGACAGGGAGGTTCCTGTATCCCTTTCCTCCCCCCCCCCTTCTCTTGCTGAGAATGCTCCTGAACCTGAGGAGCTAGTCTAGCCATGATCCTAATAGTCCCAGATTGGACCGGACAGGTTTGGTACTCCCTGCTCCTGTCCTCCTCCATCATGCATCCCATCCATCTCCCACTGGGGCACAACCTGCTTACTATGTATAAGGGCAGAATAACCTTCCCAGACCTCAGGTCTCTGCACCTCAAGGCAAGGTTCTTGAGGAGCTAGAGTTTTTGGACTTTAAACTTTCTGAAGAGGTTTTGCAAGTCCTCAGGGTTTCCAGAAAACCAGAAAAAAATGGAAATTACATACCTACCGTAATTCTTGATCGTCTTGGATGAATTCTTCACCATTCATTCACGCTATTGAGACTACGCTGGAGGCGCTAGGACCCAGAGGGAGCCAGAAATCTTCAGGAGGGTCGGTTCCAAGGTAGGACCACGCATGCACGGCACCATGAGGCTGACTCGTGCTCGTATAGGCTATCTTGGCATCAACCCTCCAACTGTCTCAGTACCTCTTTGGCTGAGGAGGTACAATATAAACTAACCCAGGAAACACCTGACCTAATCAGGGCATGAGATAGCCTGGATGACCTGTGTAAGAAAAAACAACTCAACAGTATCTTCACAGCCTGGACAATGAGGGAGTGAAGACTAGAAACAAGATGAGCGAGCTCAGAGGATGGTGGGTGGGCGTGTGAATGAATGATGAAGACTTCATCCAAGAAGATCAGAATTACGGTAGGTAGGTAGGTAATTTCCATATCTTCCTTGACTAAAAGTCTTCACCATTCATTCACACTATTGGGAGGGTACCAAGCTAAGCACTGATTCCTTGAGCAGAGCGGCAGGAGACAGAACTCGCTCAGGACAGAAGTCCATTAAGGATTGTTCTGCCGAAGGAAGTGTGCTGTCTGGCATGAACATCTAGAGCGTAGTGCTTCACAAAGGTATGCGCTGATCTCCAAGTAGCTGCTTTGTAGATCTGTGCAATGGGCACATTACAGATCTCCGCCAGGGAAGCTGCCACTGCTCTGGTATAGTGGGCATAGACCTGGCCTTCCAACTTGACTTGCGCCATCTAGTAGCAGTGGCGAAGGTATGCCACTATCCATGTAGAAATGCATCTAATGGCAACAGGCTGACCCAACCGGGCCATGCTGAACGATACAAAGAGTTGCTTGGATCTGCAAATCTCCTTTGTTCTGTCGATGTAGAATCGCAAAGCCCTCTTGACATCCAGGGAGTGAAGGATGTGCTCCCGTTCATTCTGGAAGTTCGCGAAATAAGTAGGGAGAACCAAGGGCTGAGGTGAAAATCCGAAACCACCTTGGGTAGGAATTTAGGGTGAGTACGAAGTACCACCTTGTCCTTGTGAAAGACAGTATATGGAGGGTCTGTGACCAAGGCATGGATTTCAGAAACCCTGCGCAAGGAAGTAACGGCCACCAAGAAAGCAGTCTTCCAGGTCAGAAATGTTAAGTCACAGGTGGCTAGAGGCTCAAAAGGTTTACAGGTGAGCATATCTAGCATGAGGTTGATGTCCCACGCAGCCACTGGTTTCCTGACCATGGGTCTAGTGTGCAGTGTCATCAGCCCACTCCTGTGGGGTGGGATTTCTCACTGCATCACAGCAAATCCCTCCCGGGGGGGAAGGCAGGGATAACCTTTCTCCATCCTTCTAGCTGCTCACTGTTTCACAACAGAATATGCACCACAGAAGCCCAGGGCACCCTCTCTTCGTGCGAGGGGATACAAATACAGTCTTGAGTCTGTGTTCCTGGGGCAGAACCCTTTGGCCACTGCACCACAAACAAAAGCCTACAGGCGTGTAGCCAACTCAAGGGCCTATACACCCTATTACGTGTCTTTCCCAGAAATGCAGAGCTCAGTTCAGACCCCCAACAGTCTCCTCTTGAGACCCTTCGTATTTCCTCCCCTCCTTTTGTCACAAAGTCCCTAGTGGTACTTCACTTTTGGTAGTGTTTAGCCTTAAAACAGTTACACAGGCATGGTTTCATTTGAACAACTTTTACCAAGGCAGCACACACACACACAAATGACATAGGCAGAATTATTTTAAAATAAGGCAGCTTTACTAATCACATTAATAAAAACTGGGGGCTGTTGAGCCCGAGTAAAGTGGTCGCTTAAAACTACAGCGCTCTCTAATTATAACTTTAAGAACAAAACTAAGTGCTTAATTAGAGGTTCTAACCAGCAAGAGCTACATATTTGAAAATCGGAGACTTCAGAGAGACACAATGGGGAACTCAAAGAAAAAGGGTTGCAAGACACAACAAAAAGTAAAAGTACTCATGGCCCCCGCCACGAGGTCAGTACAAGACCGCAGTGCAATGGAGGAAGATACAAGTGGAGAGGAGACGCTGCAATCCTTGGGCCACAAAATCAATAGTCTCATCAGCACGGTGTCAGGATTAGCAGAAAAATGTTATTCCCGGACAGCCAGAGTTACTTCTATGGAAGCGGAGGTAAAAGTAATAAAAATAGAAGCTACAGAATCACGCAAATGCTCTGAAGCAGCTATGGGAACCTCAACTAACTTAGTAAAGGAGAATACTCATTTGAGAGCCCGGCTGGAAACACTTGAAAATCAGGCCAGGGCTATAAATTTTCATATTATAGGGATTCCCGAAAGAAGTGAGGGGGATCATTTAACTTTATTCCTTTTGGACTGGCTAGAACAGCAGTTGGGTCAACCTTTCTCGGACAGACATATCCAGATCCAGAAGGCTTATCAGGTGATATCAAGAGGCAGGCAAACCAACACGGTGGCCCCTAGAGCTATAGTGGCAATACTAGATGGCATCGGATCAAGAGACTTTATACTAGCTCTAGCCAGACAAAAAAAAATTCTGCTTTTCGAGGAACCCAGGTGCAGCTGTATCCGGATTTGAGTTTTGCCACACAGCAAAAGAAGAAACGTTACGATGGCGTTAGAGCTATACTGCGAGAAGCACAGATTCCACATAACATGTTATTTCCAGCACGGTTGCGTATAGTGCACGAGGGGATGGTCTACATCTTTTCGGACCCTGCCGATGCTGAGATGGGCCCAAAAACACAAACCAGCGCAGAGACACAGAGGCTCTACGGATCAGTCGGACCAATCAGACCCAGATGAACCTGAAGAGGGAGAGACCTGATCGAAAATCTTAGGACTTGACAGCAGGTCTATAATGAGTGACACTAATGGGGAATAGTTATTAGAATACCCCAGTTTCAAACAACATGAAGTCTTGCTGTATTCTGACAATTGCAGTGATTCTCAACCTTTGAACTGCCCCGGAGAACTAAGGGTTAACTTTCCATGCAGGGCATGGAACGCTGAGCTCGAGCTTGGTTGAAGTCTCTGTCTGGAGTGTTTTGAACCTAAACCGTCAGATTCTTTACTACACCTCACTAAACGGTCGCTCCGGAGATTTCTCCTTCAGCTAGGTTCAAAGTCGGTTAAAGTTTTCAGTTTTTCATCGGTTTAAACGGAAAAAAAGTATCCACATAGTCGTTTCAATCTCTATCTATGGTGCCGTGAGTACCAGATAGGAATTGTTGTTATTTTCTGTGTGGAACTTGTAAAAGTGCGGTCGGTTTGGCTGAACTGACCATTTGATTGTAATTTTGGCTATATTTAGTGTGTGGTTACTGGTTCTTATCAGTTCTAAAAAAAACATGTTTTAGCCAGTTTTTTCCAGTACCCGTGACACAGTTAGGAAACGATAAGGGAGTCTTGCCTGGTGGTTGCCGAAAAAAGGGTAAGTTTGGTTAGGTTGGCCGTGTCTGAGAAACCCAAGAAAAAAAACAGGCCCACTGGGTTTCAACACTGCAGTGAGTGTGGGGAGATCTTTGCCAAGACCGATCCCCACACCACTTGTGTTTATTGTCTGGGATTTGACCACCTCAATTCAGACTGCCAAATATACAAACATTTTCCCAAATCTACCCTCGAGAAGAGATTAGGTAGACTGAGGGAAAAGGAGGCCAAGAAGTCTGCTGACCTGGATGGCCAGCCCGGTTCGGTTTCAACCGAACCAGAAGGAGTGCCCTCTGACCAGGGCGATACTTCTTCGGGCAAAAGGAGAGCTGATTCCAAGGGATCGGTTCCAACAAAAAGAAAGCGCAAAGATAAATCGAGCGGTTCAGATCCAGAGGTTCACGTTCCGACCGCCAAAGAGATAGCCAGGGCGATTCAAATTGTGGAATCGCTCCGTCCGGTTCCGACCGACCCGGCTCCTTCTGGCAGGGGTTCAGTTCGGTTGGTTCCCCTGGTTCAAGAGTATACCTTTGAAGAATTTTATGAACGGGAGTTTGAAGAGGAAGGGGAATTTGAGGATTGTGATGTAAGGGAAGGTCTTTATGTGCCTGTGGAACCGGACATCTGCCCAGACAGACCATCAGGTGTTTCCCCTCCTAGGCTTTCTGAGTCCCCTTCCCATTTTATATTTTATAGGAAAGTGGCTGAAACCCTCCAGCTTCCGTTTGAGGAGGCTGTGGAAGATCAAGAAGAGCCTGATTATGTTGATATGATGGATATCCCAGAGTCCAGGAGACTGTCTATTCCCCTCCATAAATCTTTTGGGAAACAGACACAAAAATTCTTAGTCGACGAACACTATACCTCCTGTGGATAAAAGGATGGACAAGAGGTATACACTGTCAGGCTCAGACACGGTGTTCTTATATCAGCAATGCAGCCATGTTGGGGTAGTGCAGGCTGCTGCCTGTGACAGGGCAAATATTCCCTTGGCTTCACACACCCCTGACAAGGACTCCAGGAAGATTGATGCCATGGCAAAGAAGTAGTACATAGCATCTTCTTTGGGACTCAGGCAGGCGAATTACATGGCCTATACAGCCAGGTACCAGAAGTCCAGGTGGGACACTGTACTGGCACTGGCTAAACAGGCCTACCCCCAGCTAGCCAAGGAGCTGGAGGCAGTGGCTGCAGATGGGATTGAGGCATCTAAAGTGCAATTTCATGCTGCTGTGGACTCTAATGATGTCTCATCAAGAGTCATGGCTACATCTGTGGCTCTTCGGAGAATGGCTTGGCTCAGATGTACTAGCCTCTCGAAGGACACCCAGGCTAAGGCTATGGATTTTTCTGTAGTGGGTAATTCTCTGTTTGGGGAGCAGACAGAGAATTACATGAAGAAAATGGACCAGTACAGGACCACTTACAGGACTGCTCAGGCCAAGGAAAGGCAGGCAACTCCTCAAAGGCAGCAGTCTAGGGGCAGGGGCAGGCCTTTTCAAAGGCCTTTTTACCAAGCACAGGCCTCTTCTTCCTTTTCAGAGGGAGAGGCAGAAGGGGGATGAGCAGGGCTGCATCCACTTCTCAGCCTAAAGCCCCTGCCAAGCAGACACCCTGATGGGCCTGCCCGGGTCGACTCTCCAATTCCAGTAGGGGCAGGCTGTCTTACTTTGTCCAGGACTGGGTGTCTATTACGTCAGACAAATTGGTCCTGGAAGTGGTAAGCCAGGGACTGGCTCTCAGCCTCAAGAAATTTCCAAAGATGAGAGCCAGATCTTTTCCACCTGCAAATCTCTCGGAAACCCTTGCCCTAGAGGCAGAGGTTTCTTCTCTTCTGGCCTTAAGAGCCATAGAGAGAGTTCCCACCCTACACTGGGGCAAAGGTCTGTACTATAGGTACTTCCTTACCCCAAAAAAGACAGGGGAGTGGCGATCCATCCTAGACCTCAGATATCTGAACAAACATCTTTTAAAACCAAAATTCAAGATGATAACTCGAGGAATAATCCTTTCCTCTCTAAGGCCAGGGGACTGGCTAGCCTCCCTGGACCTCAAAGATGCCTATTTTCACATTCCCATCAGGTGCTCCCACAGAACGTACCTCAGGTTCGAGTTGCCCTCAGGCCACTTTCAGTTCAGAGCAATGCCCTTTGGCCTAACCTCAGCTCCAACGGTTTTCACAAAGAACCAGTCCAGCTCCTTACCTTTATAGGGGCAGAACTGGACACACTCAGAGCAAGAGCCTTTCTTCCTCTAGAAAGGGCAAGGGCTCTTATGGAACTAGCTTCTTCCTTCAGTCTTCAGGTATCTCGACCAGCAAGGCATTTCCTCCAGCTCTTGGGCCACATGGCAGCTTCAACAGCAGTGCTCCAAGGGGCAAGACTCCATATGAGGGATATTCAGTTCTACCTGAGAGCTTACTGGTCTCAGAGAAAGGACTTCCTTACCAAACTGATTCCAGTGACTCCGACCTTGATCCAGGCCCTCCAGTGGTGGCAGGATCAGGACAGTTTAAGGCAAGGTGTTCCATTTGTTGCTCAGCCTTGTTCAGTGGTCCTTACCACGGATACTTCTCTTCTGGGCTGGGGAGCCCACCTGGGGTCCCTCACTGCCCAGGGCCTGTGGTCCCCCCAAGAATCCCTTCTACACATCAATCTTCTAGAGCTCAGGGCAGTTTTTCTAGCTCTAAAAGCATTCTCACAGTCAGCTCAGAACAAGGTGATTCAAGTCAGAACAGACAACACTACCACCATGTGGTACATCAACAAGCAGGGAGGCACTCGGTCCATGGCCTTGTGCACAGAAGCCATGAAGTTGTGGTCCCTGGCTTATTCCCTGCAAGCCTCTCTTGTAGCAGTTCACCTTCCAGGCAAGGACAATGTGCTAGCTGATGCACTGAGCAGGATGTCTCAGGGCCATCACGAACGGTCCCTGGACCCTCAGGTGTTGAAAGTGATTGTTTCAAGGTGGGACACTCCAGAGATAGATCTCTTTGCAGCTCCAGATAATCACCAACTTCCTCTCTTTTGTTGCAGACCTCCAGTCTTGGGCTCAGTCCCCCTGGATGCTCTGATTCTGAATTGGGAAGGGAAGTTTCTGTATGGCTTTCCCCCCTTCCCGCTCCTGTTCAAAGTTTTAGTCAAAATAAGGTCTCAACCTTGCAAGGTGTTTCTGGTTGCTCCAGATTAGGTGAGACAGCCCTGGTACCCTCTGTTACTGTCCCTGGCAGTCCATCTCCCCCTGTCTCTTCCCAGGAATTACAACCTGTTAACATCCTCTCAGGGGAGGATTTGGTACCCCAATCTTTAGTCCCTCAATCTCAAGGCATGGCTCTTGAAGAGTTAGAGTTTGCAGATCTACATCTTTCCCAAGGGGTTGTGGACATCCTCAAGGCTTCTCGAAAGCCCTCCACCGGAAAGACTTACAACTCCAAATGGAAAAGATTCAGCATTTGGTGTTCTAAGAAGAATATTTCTCCAGACACCGCTGAATTGCCTACAGTTCTGGATTATATGGTCCATCTTAATGGCCTAGGCCTCAGACCAGCTACCCTCAAGGTACATTAGTCAGCTGTTTCTGCATTTTTGTCTGTGGGGAAGCCTTCCTCACTGTCTTCCCATCCTGTGTTCTGTAAATCTTTTTAAAGGGTTGTTTCACACCAGTCCCCCCTTTAGAGACCCTGTCCCTGCCCGGGATTTGAATGTTTGCATTGCTCAACTTATGCAACCCCCCCTTTGAGCCTATGTCTTCAGAAGAGCTTAAGTACTTGACTTGGAAAACTGTGTTCTTGGTAGCCATTACCTCTGCCAGGCATATCAGTGAATTGCAAGCCCTGTCAGTGGAACTTGATTTTATCTCCTTTCATAGGGATAAAGTGGTCCTCAGAACAAATAGAAGGTTCTTGCCCAAAGTGATTTCAGACTTCCATTTAAACCAGTCTATGTCTCTCCGTTTTCTTCACTGAGCATTCTTCCTCAGCAGAGAGGAGGCTTCACAGTTTAGATGTCAAAAGAGCCCTTAGTTACTACATAGAGCGTACCACGGGTCACAGGTTTGACTCCCTCCAGTTGTTCCTCACTTATGGAGAAGTGGGAAAGGGCAAACCTGCCACCAAAAGATCTGTTGCCAAGTGGATTGTGTCTTGTATACAATTCTGCTATGAAAAACTGGGAAAAACTCCACCCTCAGGCCTGAGGGCTCATTCCACAAGAGGTACAGCTGCTTCCCTGGCTGCGGCCAGGGATATTCCTCTCCTAGAAATTTGTCAAGCAGCCACCTGGAAAACAGTCCATACCTTTACCAATGAAGAAGCCAGAAGGGGAAGGAAGGAAACATATTCAATTCAGTGCTTTAGAGTAACTGGTAATTGCTATTTTTCTTTTAAACTTAGATTGTGGGCGTTTAGTGACACTATACTTTCTTTGTTGTCTTTACTTATAATTGTTTTTGGGCTGTTGAAAATTTAAAACATAGTGGTGGTGTAATTCTGTGCTGTCTTTAATTGCTGCAAATTTTATCTTGGCTTGTCTGACTGCCCTGTAGTTGGGTGAAGGGTGTTAATTGTCTGGCCTCTGACCTCAGCTACGTGATAACTGGAGGTGGGGCTTAGTCAGAGTTAAAGTAGCAAGCAGAGGTTTATTTTCTCAGAAGAAGCCAGAAGGGGAAGGAAGGAAACATATTCAATTCAGTGCTTTAGAGTAACTGGTAATTGCTATTTTTCTTTTAAACTTAGATTGTGGGCGTTTAGTGACACTATACTTTCTTTGTTGTCTTTACTTATAATTGTTTTTGGGCTGTTGAAAATTTATAACATAGTGGTGGTGTAATTCTGTGCTGTGTTTAATTGCTGCAAATTTTCGCCCCCCCTTCCGTTCCCCCAACTCTTAATTATATGCCCTGATAAATCTGATTGACAGGAGCTAAACACAGGGTATAGTAAGGGGTGTGAAGTAGGAGGGGCATAAGGGGGAAGAAGCCCACCCTCAGCACAACAAGTGTTTTGACTCATTTATTTATTTATTGGTTTCTTTTTCCTTTAAAAAAAAAAATATCTGAGGATTAGTGACAGGATTTTTAGTACAGTAAATTAATAAAAAGAGAACTAGGAGAGCTTCAGTAGCAGACAAGTAGTGGAATTGCAGTATAATGTGGGGAGTGGTGCAATGCAGTGGCTGTGGGGCGTCCATATTCAGGCAGACCTTCTGGACACTGAGGTGCTGCCCTATCTGCATGTATCTCTCTGGACTGCGGGATGAGGTAGCCAGACTCAGAGCGGAAGTAAACTGGGTCAGGAGTACCATCATCCCTATCTAGGGACCACCCAGTCCAATGCAGCTGCCTCAAAGGATGCCGAGAACGAGGAGCACTTGGATGACAGTGGGCTCAGGGAGGTTAGAGCAGTCAGGCAGAGGCACATCCCAGATCCTATTCCACTCAAGAACTCATATGCCACACTTGGCAAACGAGGACAACCAAATAGAGGTACCCAGAGAAGTGGAAGGAAAGGATGTGGAGGTTAGCCAAGGAGGTGACCTCAGCGGGAAAGCAGTGGACCCCAGAGGAGGAAGCGAATCCTGGTGGGGACTCCATCGTAGAGGATCCAGCTAGGAACACAGGAGGGGAGGACAGGGAGGTGAGGTGCCTACCAGGTGCCACGGCATGGAGGGATGGAAGGAAGATCCTGGGGATCACTGGGAAGGCAAGACGGAGGGTGAGCTGGATGTCATTACCACCCAGGTACTAATGACCTGGCAAATGGGGAGCCAAAGGAAGTTCAGGAAGAGTTTAGGAAACTGGGGAGGGTCTCAAGCAAGTAGCTACTTCTGTCACTTTCTCAAGTACTACCTGTGAGAGGCAAGGAGAGCATAGGAGTGCATGCACCAGGAACTTTAACTCATGGTTGAAGAACTGGTGCTGTGAGGAAGGGTTTGGATTCATTGGTGACTGGGGACCCACCTGGAGGATGGAGGTTTTCAAGCCTGACGGCCTGCATCCATCCTGGAGGAATCAAGCACTCAGTGATAAGTTTAAATGCTACATTGACAAGCATTTAAACTAGCAAAGGGGTGGCAGGCCAGCAAGGAGGGTACCTACTTGCTCATCCCCACAGCTAGCAGTGGAACCAGTGAACCAGAGGGTGGCTATCTCTGCAAAGCAGTGTGCAAAAGATGGAGATTAGTGCCCAAGAGGTGGATAAGCAGAAAGGGGCAAAATTCAGCAGAAGGGCAGACAGCAAGGAGAACCAGGGATAAATGACAACCAAGGAAGGGGCTGGAGTAGAACAGTGAAGCAGTCTAGGGAGGTCAAATCATGGAAAGCCATGTGTGCAAATGCCAGGAGCCTTAGCAACAAGATGGAAGATCTGGAGGCTGTCATGGTAAGTCAGACCTGGACATTGTGGCCATCACTGAAACCTGGTGCAATGATAACCATGACTGGGAGATGGCCATACCTGGCTACAACATATTCAGAAGAGACAGAGCAGGCAGGAAGGGAGGAGGAGTGGCACTGTATGTGAAAATGACATAAGGGCCACAGAGATCCAGGAGGAACAAAATGGGGAGAGATACTGTGGGTTAAGCTGGAAAGGAAAATGGGGACAGCCATCCGCACAGGTGTGGTCTATAGACCACCAGCCCAGGAGGAAGAAACAGATAGGAGTTGATGCTAGCCATCCAAAGGATGGCAGACAAGGGTGAGGTAGTACTGGTTGGAGACTTCAATATTCCAGACGTGGACTGGAGCATCCCAGCAGCAGCATCAACTAGGAGCAGATTTATCCTGGACTCCTTCAGGGTGCCTTCCTCAAGCAACTGGTCATGGAACCAACTCGGCAGAAGGCAATACTGGACCTTTGCTCACAAACAGGGACAGTGTGATGGGGGTAACAGTGGGGAGCACCTGAGTAACAGTGACCACCAGTCATTGTGGTTTGAAATCACAGAAAGAGCAGAACCAAACCACACAAAACACGTATCCTGGATTTTAGGGGGCAGACTTTGGGAAAATGGGGAGATACTTGAAAGAGGCATTAAGGGAATGGGACAGGAATCAGGGGTTGAGGAACAGTGGGCAGTATTTAAAATGGGGATTACAAGAACAACAGAATTATGCATTAAGCAGGTTAGCAAGAGGAAAGGAAGAGGCCATTATGGTTTTCCAAAGAGGTAGCAAAGAAAGTGAAAGCCAAAAGATTGCATTCAGGCAATACAAAAGACACAGGCAGAAGGGGATAGGGAGATGTACCAGGAGAAGCAAAGGGAGGCAGGGAGGTCAGTAAGGGAAGCCAAAGCTCAGACAGAAGAACACATTGCAAAATCAGTGGGTAGAGGGGACAAAACCTTTTACAGGTACATAAGTGAAAAAAGAAAGACAAAGGGAGGGATAGTGAGACTGAAGGGGGAGGATGGGGGCCGCGTGGAGGATGACAACAGTAAAGCTGACATATTGAACAGGTATTTCTGCTCAGTCTTTACTGAGGAAGAGGGGGTAATGGGTCTGAAGGGAGTACAAGGGTGAGAATGGTGCAGAAATGGACACAAGTCCTTTACCGAGAAAGGGTCCTGAAGGAACTGGAAGTAATAAGAGTTGATAAAGCAATGGGGCCAGGCGGGTGCACCCCAGGGTCCTTAAAGAACTAAGAGAGGTGGTGGCCGAACCTCTGGCTATCCTGTTTAGCCGATCACTGGAAACAGGGAGGTACCCAAAGACTGGAGAACAGCAGATGTAGTCCCTTATACAAAAGTGGGAACAAAGAGGAAGCAGGAACTACAGACCAGTCAGCCTCACCTCGGTAGTGGGGAAGATCATGGAAGCACTACTGAAGGAGAGATTGGTGGAACATCTGGTTGTCAATGGACCACAGGACCCAAGGCAGCATGGTTTCACCAGGGGAGGTCATGTCAGACCAACCTCATTAAATTTTTGACTGGGTGACTAGGGAGGTGGATCGGGAGGGCAGTGGACATGGCCTATCTGGACTTCAGCAAGGCCTTTGACACTGTGCCACATAGAAACTATTACACAAACTCGCGGAATATGGGTGTGGGCAGGACAGTAGTGTGGTGGGTAGGTAACTGGCTGGGTGGCAGGACACAGAGGGTGGTGGTAAATGGCTGTCACTCCACAGAGGAAGAGTGACTAGTGGGGTACCACAGGGATCAGTGCTGGGACCGGTCCTATTCAACATCTTCATCAGTGACATTGCAGGATCTAAGGCAGAATTTCACTGTTCGCTGATGACACAAAGCTCTGTAACAGAGTAGACACACCAGAGGGTGTAGACAGAATGAGAAGCGACCTGCAGAAACTTGAAGAATGGTCAGGGGTTTGGCAGTTGAAATTCAATGCAAAGAAGTGCAAGATAATGCATATGGGGCACAAAAACCCTGGCACAATATATCAGTTGGGGGTGAGGATATAGCATGCACCAAGCAGGAAAGGGATCTTGGGGTTGTCATCTCTGATGACCTCAAGGTAGGGAAACAGTGTGACAAGGCAGCAGGTAAAGCAAATAGGATGCTGGGATGTATAGGCAGGGGCATCACCAGCAGGAAAAGGGAGGTCATAATTCGCTATACAAGACACTAGTGAGGCCCCACCTGGAGTACAGTGTACAGTTCTGGAGACCATACCTACGTAAGGACATAGACAGGGTAGAGAAGGTTCAGAGGAGGGCAACAAAGATGGTGCATGGATTGCATCACAAGTCCTATGAAGACAGGTTGAAGGAACTGAACATGTACTCCCTGGAGGAGAGGAGGAGAGAGGATATGATAGAGACATACAAGTATCTTACAGGGAGGAACAGGGTGCAGGAAAATACTATTTTGCGAAAAGATGTTCCAGGACTAGAGGGCATGGGATGAAGTTGGAGGAGGGACGATTCAGAGGAAACATGAGAAAGAATTTCTTCACAGAACGGTGGTGGACCAGTGGAACACCCTGCCAGAGGAAGTGGTGGGGGCTGAAACAATCACGGGATTTAAGAATGCATGGGATAGACATAAAGGAATTCTAGAGGTCAGGGGTAAGGGGCAACAGACTTCTAGGAAAACAAACTGAACTTACAAGCTCAAATGGGCAGACTGGGTGGGCCGTAGGCCCTTATCTGCCGACACTGTCTATGTATCTATGTAAGCATTACTCTCTGGATATCCAGGGTAGGAGTGATGCTCGGTTTGGCACAGCAGTACTTCAGAGCCTATTCCCAAAGTAGGTTCTGTCCCTCCTCCTTGGAGGTACTGCTTGGTAGTCTGCAATAGTCAGAATACAGCAAGACTTCATGTTGTTAGAAGGAAAAATTACTCACCTTAGTAATTATATTTCTTCTAATGGAGTCTTGCTGTATTCTGACCTCCCTCCCTGCCTCCCCTCTCAGAACCTGTTTTTGGGAAGTGGGTGGGCAGGTGCAGTGTTGCACCCCAGGAGTGTATTTGCTGGCACCGATCTCCCCTTTTGTTTGGGTGCTTATTTATTATTGTTATTTTTTAAGTACATTGGGTTTAGTTTTTGGGTTTCCTGACTTGAGTCTTCCTTGGGAATCTGAAACTTTTTAGCCAGTTGGCTAGTAGTATTTTTACAATTTCCACATAGAGTTTTTAGTTTAAGTTGGGCTCGTAAGAATTTGACGGTTTAGGTTCAAAACACTCCAGACAGAGACTTCAACCGAGCTCGAGCTCAGCGTTCCATGCCCTGCATGGAAAGTTAACCCTTACTTCTCTGGGGCAGTTCAAAGTTTGGGAATCACTGCAGTTGTCCGAATACAGCAAGACTCCATTAGAAGAAATATAATTACTAAGGTGAGTAATTTTTCCTTCTTTGCCTAAATCTGGTTAAGTCTTCATTTTCTAACTAAATATGGACCTTCTATAGCTGAGATTGAAATATCTTGTTTGGCTATCAACTAATTGAAGCTATCATAAATTAAGACTTATTTTCCTGTGTTCACAGAGTCTCATGGTATATCTCTATACCCTATGTTTAGTTTGCTGTTAGAGCCCTAGAGGTACTATTACTACTAGGGATATTGCTGTAGTACTAGTGTAAAGTTCTGATGTTACCATTTTGGTACCTTATGTAGGTAGAAGTATGAGCATTTATCTCCTTATTTAGGGAGCTGGTACGTGTATTCCTAGTTGGATTAAAATAGAATTTAAAATTACATGCTGCTCATGGGCTGGTAAATTAATAGCGAACAAAGCCTAAATAACACTTTGAATTAGTATGTTTTTACTGAAAATCCTCCAAAGATGTATCTAATGGAAACAGTATGATTCTTTTAATATGCTTGTATTAAGAGGGGTGGCTCCCTCCACTGGAACATGTCTGTAATAATTCCTAATGTAATGTATCAGGAATCTCTTTAACTGTATGTTAATGATAAGATCAATAAACATAAAATAAAAAAAAAAAAAATTAATAAAAACAGTAAATAACATAAACACAAATAATTTTAGACATTGGTTACAGGATATTGAAAATAAAGTGGAAAATATACATAGAAACCTACACTTTAAAACTTTAAGATTTAAAGTCTACCTCAAGTCCTTAGTGGTTGAATTTTTAAGTGCAGAGTCCTTAGAAGTGGCAGTTGAAGATCTTGGATCTTCCTGGACTAAGTCTCTATCACTCATTCACACTAGTGGGATAGCGCCGGAGGCGCTAGGACCAAGCGGGAGCCAAGGATTTTCTGAAGGGTCAGCGCTGAGGTAGGATCGCGCATGTGTGGCACCGTGAGACTGACTCGTGCTTGTGTAGGCTATTTCTGTGTCAACCCTCCAACCGCCTCAGTTTCTTTTCTCCTGCCAAGTGCACTTGGATATTGACGTCGCTTGTCTGCCGGAGTCAAAGTTTTCGTCTATACCACAACAGCTTTTAGTGTTTAATTTAACTGTTTAGTAGTAATTTCTTATTTTACTAACAAGAAAAGATGATTATGAAGAAAAAGAAATTCTTTCCTGCCATCAACGGAGTCGTCCTTAGATGGTAACGGTGACGGTAGGAAAACTTGGTTTGAAAGTTGTTACGGCAGAGGGGCTGTGCCCAGTCCGCCACCCTTAAGTAACGGGGGAGGGTCTGACTACGGACAGTCCTGTGCTCGGTGAGGGGGGGACAGTCCACTGAAGCATGAATCTGGCGGTGCCGGGGATCCGGCTCCACTTATCCTTGAGCTCTTTTTCCTTGTTTGGGGAAGAAGAATCTGTGCCGCTCGAGGTTGCTCGTTGGTATATCTGCACGAGGATTGTTCATTGGAAGGGGCGATAGGCCTGAACCGACTTTCATGGGTTCCCTTTGGCCCCGCTCCTAATGGCTGCATTCTCGACTCCGGACTCCATCTCTGTCCTCGTTGGAGTTCCAGTGAGCAATTTCACCTCTGGACCGCTGTGGAGCAGGGGTTTGATTTTCCTTTCCCCCCCTTCCCCGGCTGTGTTCCCGTTTTCGGGCCTCCGGGCCTCAGAGCCGTTGGACCGGAGCCGGGTCAATTGAATCAGGATGAGCGTGGTGCGCTATTGGTGTCTTTGCCATCGTGTTGACCCCTCGTGCCTACCCCCCCTCTTCTTTTTCCATGCTGGGGCCGACACAGGCACCACCTTTTTCCTTCTTCCCTTCTTCTCCATTGGCTTTTCCATGGTGTTTTTCCTGGTGCCGTGCCCGATGCCTTGGTGGCACCGCAGGTCCAGCGCCATGGCCACTGGTTTGGCATCAGTACCGTAGGTGGTGCTGCTGGTGTTTGGTTCAGTGCGGGAGTCGGGCTGTGGATTGATGCCATGTCTCGCGTGTGCTCGGTGCCAAACTTGGGCTTCTCGTATGTGGGCGCCGTGTGTTATATCATTGTTTGCCTTCGTTGTCGGCACTGCTGGTGGTGTAAATGGGTGTCTGACAGTGCTACGGGCACCCGCGGGTGCCGCAGGGGGCATCAGGCACCTGTGGGGGGGCCAGGCACCCGTGGGTGTCGTGGGTGCCATGGGTCCGTGGGTGCCATGAGTCTATGGGTGTCATAGGTCCATGGGTGCCCACGGGTGCCATTGCTGCCATGGGTTTCTTGGGTGCCATGGGTGTCGGAGGTGCCCTTGCATGCCATTGCTGCCATTGGTGCCAAGGATACCTGCGGATTCCTCTGTGTGTGCCCTCAGGTGTCTCCCAGGTTGGCATAGGTACTGCTTGGTGCCCTCCTGTGCCACGAGTGACGCTGGTGCTGCAGGGGTGCCAGTTGGTGCTGTCCAACAGAACTAGGGACAGATCACTGTTTGCGGACCTCTTCTTCTGTGGGACTTGTGGCAGGATGTTTCCGCAGAATGAAATCCTGTTCTGCGGATTATTTTTTCCACGCATCTTAGTGGGTGGCGGTCTGCATCGGGTCTTGTGTCATCCAGCGGTTTTCTGCTGATGGGACTCTTCTGCTCTGTTCTGCCAGTGGAATCTCTCATTCCGCTCAGCACTTTCTCAGCTCCCTATGTGGTGCCAAGCTCCTCGACACCCTTCCTGGTGGCAGAGTCTCTAGTGGCTCTGACCTAGACCTCTCTTTGGGGTCCTTCTGCGGTAGAAGGGCATCTAGATGAGTCTTTCCCTGTCCTTCTGCTCAGTGATACAGCAGATGACTTATTTTACATACTGAAGGACATGCCCTCTCTATCTTTAGAGTCCGTGATGGAAGCTCTTTTTAGTAGTTCCTCAGTAATGGGATCCACCATAGTGTATAGACTGCATCTGTGGACCATACACCTCTGCGTCTAGACTCTTTCAGTCGTCAAGACAATTACACACTGTGGAACATTCTAATTCAGTGGTCGGGAGCCGCACAGACTCTTCTGCTCCTTTGATAGGGGTATACAGCCCCCTTCTGATGGTGCCCCTCTGGTGACTGCTTCGGCACAGGTGGTTAATATCTGTCTAGCTATTATTATTAGTCCAGTCAAGAGTTCAGTTATGGATCCTCAGGCTCCTCCTGCTCCTCAGAGGGATGACATCCTTGTCATTTCTGTATCAGGCAATCCTTGCGAAATAGCAGCCTGCAACCTTATCAGGCTTGGACTAATGATTAAAAAAAAAAAGGGTTAGAATTATCACAGCACAGGGCCTAGTTGGAACTTCCCGATACCACACTTTGGATCTAATCAGGTTCCGCCTCAACCCTGAGGTGGTCATCTCTAAACTTCGGTAAAAAGTACTTGATTTCTTCTACCCGTAGGGGCAGTCCGATCCAGCCGTGGTATAGCTCACCTCTTTTATCTAGAGAGATTTCTCTTATTCTGAGATATTTCCAAAACCTAGGCATCTAACCAGTCTGTTAGTGCCTCCTTTTTTTTTTTTTTAATCAGGCTTTCTTCTCTTGAGCAGAGCCTTGCAGCAACAGAAGTGACTCTTCAATGAGTGGTAACTTAGATTCCTACTTCCAGGCTTGCTTCAACTTAACAGACGACATGCTTCTTTCTTGACCGTAGGTCAAGTAGGTCTTTTTCTGAGATAGCTTCTCAAATATTCACACCTTCAGTTCCTGCACACTGGTTGCGTGCCAGTCGCACACGAAGCTATCCTCTCCGACTGCATGACGGAGCTGTGATGTTTGTTTTTTTCAGCAAAGCAAACTGGAGTCCTTCCTACTCCCTTCTGGGTGGCTGGAGTAAGTAGTGCCTCACCGCATTGAGCCACTTCTGCCACTATTCGGTCACTTCAACGAATGGGTTAGCCCTAACTTGGTCCTGCTGTGTCCCTCTTCGACGCACATCTGCCTCTATTTGCCTTACAAATCCAGCCCCTATTTTGTTCTGTCGGAATGTTTTTTTCCGCAGTGGACACGTCCTCCTGTACACTTTTTCCTTTCTTCCCTGAGTTCAGAGACTGCTACTACAGTTATACACATGGGCAGGATGATTCCTTTTTGGACTATGTAGTGACTAGGATCTGATTCTACTAGACCACCACAAGAGGCTTCTAAGTTGTGCTTCGCCTTCCATCAGGAAGGTTTCAGTGACTAAGTGAAAACCATTCTCCTTGATGGGCTCATCCCATGTGGACCTGCTTTTGCTGACCAAGTAAGGGGTTCAAGTGCTCCTGGACCTGTTGTTTGCAGGTCAGCCATACTTGGTAGTGGGGGTTCCGTCTCCACTTTTCAGTCTACCCTGAACCTGTAGACTTTACCTCCGGCTCTTGCAGTTCCTGAGGTCCTTTTACATTGTATTAGTACATGTCTTTGGCACTGTTAGTTTTGGTTCTATACCAAATTGTGAGTCCGGGTTTTTGCCACTCTCTCAGAGTGGTTGCGGCTTCCTGGCAGAGTTTCATTTTGTGCCCATTGCAGTCGTCTGCAAAGTGGTGAGTTACAACTTGAGCGCTTATCTTGTATGCACTATGTTCTAGATGCTCTTTACAAGACAGCTCTTTTTTATTAGCAGGACAGTCCTTGGCTGTCCTTTCTGAGTGAACCCCATCTCCTACTACCCTACTCAGGGTTGTGGGTTTTAGCTCGGTACTCTCCCACTAGTGTGAATGAGTGATGGAGACTTAGTCCAGGAAGATATGGAAATTAAGTACTTACCATAATTATTGATCTTCTTGGATAGTCTCCATCACTCATTCACACGCCCACCCACCATCCCCTGGGTTCACTCGTTTTTCTTTCCTGGTCCTCATAGCCTGTGGTTCGGACTGTGAAGACATTGTTCTTTGACCTTTCTTACAAAGGCCATCTGGGCCCTCTCATGCCCAGAAACTCGGAATGAGTTATTCTCATTAGTTACGCTGCACCTCCTTGGTCGAAAAGGTACTGAGGCGGTTGGAGGGTCGACGCTGAGATAGTCTACACAAGTATGAGTCAGTCTTGCGGTGCCGCGCATGCACAGTCCTACCTTGGCGCCGACCCTTCAGAAAATGTTTAGCTCCGCTTGGTCCTAGCGCCTCTGGCGCTATCCCACTAGTGTGAATGAGTGATGGAGACTGTCCAAGAAGACCAATAATTATGGTAAATAACGTAATTTCCATTTCTTGGTAGTACAGAAGAATTCTTGAAGAAAATGCCTCTGCTCTTCTAAGCAGGTAGAGAGGATCCCAAATGCAACAATGGCAAAAGGCTTCAAGCTAAAAGGCTGAGATACCCCTCTGCATCCTGGTTTTAAAGGGTTTCAGAAGGGCAGGTCCAGTGGATAGTGGCTGACCCTGTAACTGGCTAACATTCTGTTTCTGTGGTTACCCAACCAATCAGAGTTTAGTATTTTATGACAATATCACAGATATGAGGTTCTGAATATAAAAAAACGACTCGGAGGTCAGCCAACTCAAACTGGATTTCTGGTGGAGCATTCCAGCCTCCCTGCTGGGATATAGCTATAGTTAAACTGCACTCAATACAGTTAGTTGCTAAAATGGTAGCCCATTTCAGCTGGTAACAAGCTTAAGTCACTGTAGCCTTGCAGATATAATAGGAAGCCAGACATTCTGTCTCCTGCGGATGCTGTGGTCCATTCATTCAGACACAAATGGACCTGCCTGCATGCCAGCTCTGCTTAATTATTTCTTATGTCTCCTTTTAAATAATTTAATTAACTCTAGCCCTGGTAGTAGTAAACAGTTTTCCTGCCCAGTAACAAGAATCTGACTTCATTCTACAGGGCCCATGTACTTATACGCATGATCCCTTGAACTTACACTGGCCACCATGGGTGTCTTTGATGCATTATATACATACAGTTATATAAAACATAAACCTCAGCTGACATCTGTTGATTTTTTTTTTTTTATGAAATCAGGAAGTTGATACATGTCAAATAGAATTCTTTGGGTTTCATTCGTAATGATACAGGATGTGCTGGGGTATAGTAAGAGTCCCCCCTTTCTGTAATCTAGTGAACTGGAAGGCATTGATCTTCCTGGACGTAAAGTCTCCACTACTCACTCACACTGATGGAACTACGCCGGAGGCGCTAGGACCCAGCGGGAGCCAACATTTTTCAGGAGGGCCGCACTTCAGGTAGGGTTGTGAGGAGTGACACCGCGAGTCAGGCTCTCGCTGTATAGACTGTCTTGGCATTAGATCCTTCAGGTGCCTTAGTTCCTTTTTTCCTGCCGTCTAGTGCGCTTCAGTGACGACTTCGCTCGCTTGCCGGGAGTCAAAACTTCACATCTGTATGACAGCAGCTTCAGTTGTATTAGTATTTATTAGTTTTATTATTTTCCAGAAAAAATAAGTACCGATTAAATTTTATTATTTCATCAGAAGAAATCTTCAGCCCTCCATTGATGGAGTCAACCAAGAGTGGGGCAGGTGACAGTAGGGAGAATTCGCATGAAAGCTGTTCAGTCAGCCGGGCTAGGTCTGGTCCGCCGCCCTCTACGGAGGGGGGGTCTGACTACAGATGATCCACTGCTCAGGGGGATGGGTGGTCTCTCCAAAAGCACAAAAAGAAGCCGTCCCATTCTCGGTATCACTCAACCTCGAGCTCTTCTTCGGCCTCCTGGTCGAAAAAGAACCGGCACCGCTTGAGGTCACCCTCTGGTACTTGTGCGTAGATCGTCAGTTGCTGGGGGCAGGGGCCAGTCTCTTCTTCTTCTGGAGTCCCCTCTGGTTTCTGTCCCTGATGACTGGCATCCTCAACTCCGGAGTACTTCCCCGCCCGTTAGGGGGGTCCTCCAGTGAGCAGTTTCACCATTGGGCCGCTCTTGTGGAGCAGTGGGTGTGGCGGTTGTCATGGCTGCCTGAGCCAACTAGTCCATCACTGGGGCCTTCAAGCCTTTCAGTTTCAGACCTGCAGGCTGGGCGGTTTAGACTCCCGAGTTGCATGGCGTTCTATCCGGTGCCGTCGACTCCACACCTTGGTGTCTGTCCCCCTCACATGGCTGCGGCGCAGAGGTTCACACCAGTGGCTTTATCTCCTGCTAAATTTCTTAATTTTTCTTCAAATCGCAGTTTAGAGACACTGTGCTCGGTGCTGGCTTCCCTGGTGCCGGTGTTGCATTTGGCGCCATGTGCTGTGTCGGCACCTCACTCGGTGCCGCAATCCTGTGCTGAGGGGCTCTAATGGTGCTGCTCGCGTATCGGAGGTTATCAACGCCGATTCTTTCTGCTCCTCTTCCTTTCCCTTCTTTTCATCCCTTTCCTATCTATATAGTCCCTTCTGGACGACCAGGAGATGACATTGAACCTGATCCTGATCTTCGATTGGGAGATGACTTTGATGATGATTCTGCCTTGGGGCGGGGAACAAACCTTCTACAGAGCCTTTGATAGAGGACCTTTCCTTTAAGTCTCTGCTCAGGAATTTAAATTCCACTTTCTCTCTCTAGACCTCGGATATTGATCCTGGGAAGCTGCTGTGTTTGCAGTATCTGGATGTTCCAGATATCCCTATGGATTTAACTCCTCCGGTGCAGCCCTCTTTCGAGACTCTATCCCAGATGGTGTGGGATAACCCAGCTCTTATTCCCTCTGTGGCTAAGTCCATAGATAGGAAATATGCCCCTCCCAAGGATTGTCCCATTCTGGCCTCTCAAGCCTTTGCTGATGCCATCGTGGTTCTGGCAGAGAATACAAGGCTGTTCTTCCACAGGAAGCTACAACCGTCCAAGAAATCAAAGAATCTACGCGACCCTTGCGTGGCAGTCTTTGCTGCTTCAACCTTGGGCATGCGTATTGCTAGCTATCAGGGTTATTTTTCTCAGTACGGGTATACACTCTGGCATTCGCTCAAAACTATGGTAGAAGCTGTTCCCGATTTGGAGGTTAACGCAGAGCTCCTACAGACCATTACCAGAGGCATTGAGTCCAATAATCAACAGCTTAAAGCTGCCATGGATGCTTTTGACACTGCCTCCAGAACGGCAGCGGCTGGTATTTGTACCCATCGCCATTCTTGGTTGCATACCTCGAGCTTCACTAATGATGCCCAGCAAAAGATCATGGCCTTACCTTTTGAAAGTATGTATCTGTTTGGGCCTCAGGTAGAGCAGACGCTAGAGGCCAATCGGAAAACTGGGTCAGCCATCAGGACAGTTAGACCCCTTCCGCAGCCCCTCAAAGGGGAAGGAACAGGCGTCAGTTTCATAACCAAACTCCTCAGCCACAAAAGAAAGTGCAGCGGAAGGCACAGGGCCCTAAAGCGCCCAGTGCCACCTTCTGAGATTCCGGCCCAGGTCCCACCTCAGCTGTCCGAGGTGGACTCTTCCTTGGCAGTAGGAGGACATCTAACTCAGTTTTATGACAGGTGGAAGTCAATAACATCAGACAAGTGGGTCCTCAGGATAATCTGAGAGGGGTACTCTCTCAATCTGTCGCAAACCCTCGTATCATCCACCCAAGCGACAGTCCAAGCTGTCTGCCTCTCAGTCAGACCTTCTTGCATCTGAGATTCAAGGCCTTCTGAACAACAGGGCAGTAGAGGTAGTTCCACTGGACCAGCGGAACACAGGTTTCTAGTCCCATTACTTTCTAGTTCCAAAGAAGGTAGGTGGTATGCGCCCTATTCTCAACCTCAGAAAGTTAAACAAGTTTCTCTTCAAGGAGAAATTCAAGATGATATCACTCTGTTCCCTTCTACCTCTGATTCATCGACACAATTGACTAGCCTCCCTGGACATGCAGTATGCCTACCAACAAATTCTCACACACCCAAAGCACCACAAGTACCTAAGGTTCGTGGCATTGAGTCAGCACTACCAATTCGGAATCCTGCCTTTTGGGCTGTCCTCAGCGCCATAAGTTTTTACAAAGTGCTGTGCAGTTCTCACGGTGCATCTGAGGAAAATGGGAATCCAAGTGTTCCCATATCTGGACGACTGGCTCCTCGCGAGCCCCTTCAGACAAGAGATTCTAGAGGCCTCAAACATCCTCACATCCATGGGAGTTCTGCTAAGCTTGAAAAAAGTCGCAGTTACAGCACTCCCAGAGGCTCCTCTTCATAGGATCCCTCCTGGACACCTCCTGCACGAAAGCCTTCCTTCCGGAGGACAGAAGGAGCAATATTCTCCAGATGGCCTACTTCATCAGAGAAAGCAGCTCAGTCCAAGCTCTCTCAATGCAGCAGATGCTGGGTCTCATGACATCCTCAGTGTTCACTGTGCCTCTGGCTCGTCTTCACATGAGAACTTCTCAGTGGATGCTCAGCACTCAGTGGTCGCCAACCACACATCCTCATTCCTTTCACATCAAGGTGACAGAACCGCTAAGGCAGTCACTCACCTGGTGGTCTCAGGAGGACAACCTTCAGGAGGGTTCCCTTCACCCCTCTGGATCCGCAGGTCTCCATCACCACAGATGGCGTCCCTGCTGGGATGGGGAGCTCACTGCCAAGATCTCCACACCCAGGGCAGATGGAGTCCCAACTTCACATAAATGTTCTGGAAATGGGAGCTATCCATTACGCAGTCCGGACCATGAATGACATTCTCTGTCACAAGACCATTCTCCTTCAAATGAGGGACTTCAACCTAAATTGGAATAATTAGAGCTCCAGGAAGCTTAAGGACTTTTGTGATACTTGTGGGTTGGCACAGATAACCCCTACAGTCACCAGACTCAACAGAAAAAACCCTGAGTGAAGCACCCTTCTGGATCTCATGTTAGTTAACAAACCTCTTAACATTTTGCATGCCGGGGTGTTTTTCAATGACCTAAGTGATCATTGTGCCATTTCCGGCATCGGAAACTCTCCTTAAATAAAATCACCCCAAAATATAAGTTAAAAAGGTGCTTGAAAAAGTTGTGCCAGCAAGCCTTCCTAAATGACCTGAGCAACATCAGATGGCAAGACTTCTACCTAGCCCCTTCCTCAATGAGGCATTTAACATCTTTCATAGCCTTTTAGTGGGTCTAATAGACAAACGTGCCCTCCTAAGGCTGATCAAGTCCAAGAAAAGTTCTCCTGGCTGGTTATCTCCCATTTTAAAGAAGCCATCAAGGATAGAGACTTTTGGTGGAAAAGAGCTAAGAAGTCACTCTGATGCCGATTGGCCTGCCTTTCGTGTCTCTAGAAACGCTTGTACCAAACTAATTAGGTCTGGAAAAGCCAGATACTTCCAATCAGCCCTGGAAGATAACAAAAACAATGCTGCCAAGTTCTGGAGCATCCTCAGAGAGGTTGAGGGTCATAACACCGATGCCTCTCTTCCAGCCAAAATATTGTCCTGTGATACCACTTTCACGGATAGAGCAGATATACTAGAACAACTCAATGAACACTTTGCCACTACGGGGCTGGCCTTTGACGTCTCTCCAATCAGTAAGATCAGCCCGCACAGGGATGCCAATGATGCCACAAGCCCCAACATCGACACCAATCAGAGTTACTCCCCCCCCCCTTCAGTTTCCGCCCTTTATCTTTCCAGCAAGTGGAGGACCTCTTACTGTCACTGGATACTAAAAAGAGTGCTGGTGCCGACCTCATCAAACCTTTCTTCCTAAAAATAGGCCATTACTACCTTACCGCCCCCATCGTCCACTTATTCAACACCTCCCTGATACAGGGTGCGTTACCCTTGCCATGGAAAACTGCTCACATCATCCCCTTGTTCAAGTCTGAGGACCCTAGCGACCTGAACAATTATCGGCCTATTTCCATACTATCCACCCTTTCAAAACTTCTGGAAAAAATCGTTAACACCCAAATCAGGGAGCACCTGAATTCACAGAAGCTGCTAAACACTGCTCAGTCAGGCTTCAGAGCCAAACATAGCACAGTTTCTGCCCTTACTAAAGTAACCACTGACTGGCAAATTGCGTTGGACTCTTAAGAAGCACATGTTTGCACTCTTCCTTGATCTTGTAAGGCTTTTGATACTGTGGATCACATTATGCTTAATGCATTGAGTAACATCGGTCTCGATAGTACTGCCATTAAATGGTTTATCAGCTACCTTACTAACAGATTACAATGAGTCAAACCTTTGGGAGAACTGTCTCCACTAAAAACACTTCCATGAGGTGTCCCTCAAGGCTCTATTTTGGGCCCAATTTTATTTGCAATCTACATCAGTAACCTTGATTCACACCTGTGCACAGCTAATGTGCACTTATTTGCAGACGATACAGTCCTCTACAGCTCCGACTCTTCTCTGGACATGGCTCATAAGGATTTACAGTGAGATTTTATCTCTCTCCAATATAATCTTGTGAAGCATAAGCTTCTGCTTAACGCCAAAAAGATCAAAACCATGATCCTCTCACCGAACGCCACCCCAGGACCGACATGCAGCCCTAAGATTCTAGCTTTATTGGGTGAACCCCTGGAAACTATTGATACCTTTAAATACCTGGGATTCCGGCTGGACAATAAGTGTGCCACCTGAATGAGCTCTCGAAAAAACTAAGACAACGCTTAGGCATGTTCTACCGCATTAAGCATCTACTTATCAAGAAAGCCAGAAAGAGACTAGTGCAATCTACATTCCTGCCTCTACTGGATTACGCTGACTTTCTCTGCAGCAACTGTCCTTCATCGGTGCTTTGTAAAGTCGACACTCTTTATCACCGGGCCTTGAGGTTCATCCTTAATCTGCCATTTCACACCCATCACTGCCTGCTGTACTAAGAGATGGGATGGTCCTCGCTTACTACAAGGAGGAAAAGAAATTCCTTCCTCTGGTTCTACAGGGCTCCGACTGATAATCTACCAGCATACATCTTGAGCTTTTTTTGAGCATGCCAAGGGGTCGTCCGGCTTGAGATGCTTCTCTGTAATCTGCTTCCATATACCCAGAGTAAAATCATTTCATGGCTCGACTGCAATTAATTTCTCCCTTCCTTTCATATGGAATACGGTACTATACAAAGATCTCTAAAGCTCTCAACCCTCCCTGGTCCTTTCACCTTCAAAGCACTGATAGCAGAGTATCTGAAGAAATCCTGCAACTGTTGTAGGTGACCAGTGCACCCTTAATCACTTGGCGACCCATAAGAAACTCGTGACCCTTAAGAAACGCATGGCTCCCACCTTCCCTAGTAGTGGGGCCCCCTGCATTGTGCAGCCTCATTTCTCAACTCCCTTCACCAGCCTCACCTTACCAACCCCTTGTCCCCTGTACCTGCCTCCTCCTTACCTCTCCTCCTCCTCCTCCTCCCAAGTGTTGTACCAGAAAACTCACTGGGCTACATATCCTAGTGAGTGTCCAAGGTCGAACCATCCTAAGTTTGGATTTATTTTGCATGTTTGTTTAGTGTGCTGTAATTAGCACTTAATTGTGTTATCCCTCTCTGTATAGACCTGTTTTAGCTCCTCATATGTACAGTGTTTATTTCCTACCTTGTACCTGCCTGTGATTTATTTTATTATGCCCAGGACCACTTTGAAAATGAGCTTGCTCAATAGTGTTATGCCTGGTTAAATAAAGTTAGATTGATTGATTGAAATGGACAACAAGGCAGTGATGCACTACATCAACAAGCAGGGCGGAGCACACTCTTACACCTTACGCGGGGAAGTGATGAGAGTGTGGTAATGGTGCCTAAAGCACAAAGCTCTAATTCAGGCGGTCTACCTGCTGGGAGTACAGAACAATCTGGCAGACCATCTCAGCAGAACAGAGACAGATTCCCATGAGTGGTCTCTCAACGCAACCGTCGTGCAGTCACCCTTCTATGAATGGGAAACTCTGGACCTGGACCTTTCTGCATCCTCACTCAATGCAAAACTGCCTCTCTTCTGCTCCAGAAATCCCAGGACCTGGCGTTTTTTGTCAGGATGCATTCAGACTGCGGTGGACAAAATGCTTTCTGTATGCATTTCCTCCTCTTCCCTTAGTTCAGAGAGTGTTGTTCAAATTGGAGGCACGGGGGGCAGAATGATTCTTATCTCCCCATTCTGGCCTCGTCAGATCTGGTTTCCATTAATCAACAGATTATCAGAAACCTCCCTGAAACCGCTTCCACTTCAGACAAACCTGCTGACCCAGGACCCTGTAGTCCATCCCAACCTGAGGTCCTTTCACCTCCACGCCTGGCTCCTGAAGAGATAGAGGTGAACAGGTTTAATGTTTCTTGTAGAGTTTCAGATATTCTATTAGCTGCACGCAAGACAGCTACTCGAAAGACTTACACGGCTATGTGGAAGCGTTTTTCTATCTGGTGTGTGAAATCCTCCTGGAACCCATTTTCTAGGATCGTGGATATATTGTTCATCCACACTATTTGGCATTGTCCCTTTCCCCTTTAAATCTGCCGGAAGGTTTTCAAGCTGGCTCCTCCCACCCACCCGGGTGCTATAACCTTTGGCTCTGCCCCATGACACCAGATCTTCCTTTCCGCAGGAAGATTCAGGTTGTCTCCTCTTGCTCTCGCATTTTGTAGGCCCTGGCTTCTAACTCTTCGGTTATTCCGAAACTTCGTCTTGTTTGCGACTGTGACTGCTGCGTCTCGATTATGGATCCATCAAACAGCTGGAGCGTATGCAGGCCTTCGAGGAGGAAGTGTTTGGCTGTGTGGGAATCTTTCTCTCAGGGTTTCTTCGTCCCACTTAACCTGGGCTCCACTTTCTCGGGTTCCTTCAGAGAGTTGTGTCACTCTCTCCCGACTAAGGGCGAGGGTCTTATGGGCACTCACTTCTCTTGGTCCCGTAAAAGGGACAAGGAACCGGGATCATCTTTGTCTCAGTGAAGACGCTCTTGGGATCTTAAGCAATCTCAGTCCCAGGGGCCGTCCATTTTGACCTCAGTCAAGGTTGGCACTTCAGCCACTGGCTTCTCGGTTTTGCCGTCTGGCCAGTCGACCAAAATTTTGGCCGATGAGGTTGAGATTATTCTCGACCCTATCACCCCATTGTCGCCGACTCCGGTCGATGACTTTCTGACTAGGACTCCAGTCCTTTCCTTCCCCGATGAGGGGACCCAGCCTGCTGGGAACCCTACCGAGGAGGTGGTCCCTGACCCCGGGAAGTCCCTGGCTTACCTGGTGTCTCCCGAGCAACCGAGTCAGCCTGCCCGACCTTGATCGGGATCTCGGACCCCCTCTTCCAACAGGCCTAGGAAGGCACATAAGCGCTCTAAAAAGAGGCAACGCCATTGGTCATCCTCGTCCTCCTTGAATGAGGAGATGCTTCAGCGGAAACTCCGTCAACGCTACGAGGGCCTCATGTGGCAACAGCTGATTCTGTCCGGGTATAAGCCGACACCGGCCTCTACCACAGCCAGTACTTGGCTTTCACCTCCTAGGCTGGAACCGACTCCTTTGGAACCGTTAGAATCGGTTCCCCTGCCCGAGGAACTGGCTAAACCTGTTCCGGCTTGGCCAAAACAGGTCTCTCCACCAATTTTAGTGGAGCCACCACCTAAGCAGCCTGTGGGAGGGGCTCCTTTTAAGGAAACTCTGCTGGATACCAGGCTTCCCCGAAGACTCTCGGTCACTGTCACGCCTGATCGCCCCAGGCAATTTGAGGGCGACCTAGGCGGCCGACCATTGTATCCAGAATCCTCAGATTCGGGTGACAACAGCCTTCACTCTCACCCATGGGATGATGAGTCGGATGGTGGTTTGTCAACAGAGGAGGGCCCTTCATCTTTTCAGGGCATACTCCACCTAATCTCTGAGTCCATGAGGATGCCCCTGGAACCAATCCAGGAAAACACGGAGTACCCTGCCACAGATATCCTCAAGAGAGGGGACACCCCGATGGAAGCCTTTCCTGTGGCCAAAGCATTGTTGGGCTGACCCTAGAACTTTGGCAGCACCTGCCTCTTGCCCAGCTCTGTCTGACCGGATGCCCCACAAGTACATGGGGTCCCTTTCAGGGGTTCACAGAGCATCCTTTGGCCGAGAGCCTTGTGACCGCCTCTGTGTTCAGATGTATGGGCAGTTCTGCCGACACTGATAGACTCCAAGAAAAGGGGTCCAAGAAATTGGATCACTCTGCTAGGAAGGTCTATGCGGCTTCCACTTTAGGCCTCCGTCAGGCAAGCTCGTCTGTCATCATGGCACACTTCTCCCATGCCCTCTTGAGGTCCTTGGATGAAGTTTTCCCACATTTCCCCGTGGACCTGCAGACTAAGGTCAAGCAGGTCCCAGACCAAGACCACGCAGTAGCTAAACAACAGCTACAGATGGCCCTGGACATTGGGGGCTCATGTGCCCGTTCGTTGGCTGCCGCAGTTGCCTCACGCTGCAGGGCTTTGCTGAGGCTCTCCACCTTCACGGTGGACACCAAGCACAAATTGGCTGATGTTCCTTTCCTGGGCACCAATCTCTTTGGTCCAGGTGTGGATGGTCACCTTCAGCGAATCGAGCAGTCCAATGCCACCTTGGATTCTGCTACTTCTGCTCAAAGTGCTTCTGGTTTTAAGAAGCAGCAGAAAAAGAAGAAGCCTTTTTGGCACTCTTCCCATGTGGTCCAGCAGTCCTCCCTTCAAGTAGGTCAGCAACAGCAGCAGGCTCAGGCTTGGTGCCCCTGACCCAAGCCCAGACCTACCCAGGCCCACAAAGGGGGTAGAGGTTCAGGTGCTGGACCCTCTTCCTCCAAGCCTGCTCAGTGATGAGATAGGGGTCACCATCCCTATTCCCATTATGCCAGCTCTGGGTCCTCCTCCGAGGGGGTTGGCTCCGCCACTTCCTTTCCACCTGATCCACTGTTGCCATGGACAGGTGGGTCTTGAAAGTGGTCGGCCAGGGTCTGCCCCTGGAATTTGAGCATTACCCTGCAAGCCGGGCCTGTGCCCCACATGAGGAGAGAATATCAGCCCACACTCAGTTGGCTCTGCGAGACGACATTGCCCGGCTCCTTCTCAAGGAGGTAGTGGTTCGAGTGGCAGATCCTCCAGTAGACCCAGGGTTCGTTTTCAGGTACTTCCTGATCCCAAAGCGGACGGGGGGTTTGTGCCCCATTCTAGATTGCATGACTTGAACCAGTATCTCAGGTCCCGAAACTTCCGGATGGTAACTCTGTCCCAGATTATACCATCCTTGGAGCAGAACATGTGGTTCTGCTCACTGGATCTTCAGGACACGTTCTACCACGTCCCAATCCATCCCTCTCACCAATGGTTTCTTCGCTTCAGAGCAGAGGGAACCCTTTATGAGTTCTGAGCCATGCCATTTGGCCTGTCATCGGCCCCATGGGGTCTTCACCAAATGCATTGCAGTGGTGGCAGCCCACCTCAGGCGTCAAGGGGTCAGAATATACCCAGACCTCGATGATTGGCTCTTAGCAGGTTCCACCCAGCAGGAGGTGGAGAGGTCCAGGCCCTCCAGACCTGCTCTCAACTTGGTGGTCTGATCAACAAAGCCAAGTCGGAGCTTGTGCCTTTTCCGGTGATGTGCTTCATCGGGGCAGAGCTCGACTCTCGCCGAGCCAGAGCTCAGCTCCTGGAGGACAGGGCGGAGGTTCTCGCCTCCTTTCCCAGTCATTTCTGGTTGGGCAATTGCGCCCTGCCCGGGACTTTCTGCTCCTTCTGGATTACATGGTGGCCTGCACCACTGTGGTCCATTGGGCCAGGTGGCATATACGTCCTCCTCAATGGGAGCTGGCCACCCAGTGGACTCAGTGCCTCGGTCATTTTGACCAGCTGATCTCCGTGACCCAGAAGATGTGGGATGCTCTCCAGTGATGGACTATCCTAGACCATTGCAGGAAGGGATCCTATTTGTCCTCCCTGAGCCGACGGTCGTCCTTACGACCGATGCCTCTCTCATGGGCTGGGGAGCCCACATGGGTGACAAAAGGGCCAACGGGTTCTGGACCCCTGAGGAGTCCTGTTACCACATCAACCTGTCGGAGCTCAGAGCGGTCAGAATGGCCGTGTCAGCGTTCGCTTCGCAGCTCTGGGGTCAAGTGGTTTAAGTCCAGATACCACGGCCATGTACAACCTCAACAAGCAGGGCGACACACATTCCCGGATGTTGTGAAAGGAAGCGCTCTGCATCTGGACACTCGTGAGCCGACTGGAGGCAGATCTTCTAGCCATCCACGTGGTAGGAGCCTCAAATCATCTGGCAGATACTCTCAGACGCATAGGTGAGACATCCCACGGGTGGTCTCTCCATCCAGAGGTAGCTTAGAGCTTGTTCTCCCACTGAGGAAAACTGTTGGTGGACCTGTTTGCCGCCAGGGAAAACACCAAGCTGAGGCTGTTTCATGCCCGTCCCCCTCAGCAGAGATTGCTGCAGGGGGATGCCTTCTCAAGGCCGTGGACCCCAGGCCTCTTCTACGCCTTCCCTCCATTTCCCCTTGATCGATAAGGTGCTTCTCAAGGTGAGGAGGGACAAGGCGCAGGTGATCCTGGTAGCCCCAGACTGGCCATGCCAGTTCTGGTATCCAGATCTCCTCAGCCTCAGCAACAGGCTCCTAAAGCATCTTCCAGCACACCCAGACCTGATCTAGGTCAGGGGAAGGTATTCCATCTGGACCTTCAATCCCTGCACCTGACAGCCTGGTACCTGAGCGGCTAGAGTTCCAGGCTTTGGGTCTCTCCAAGGATGTACTCACAGTAGTGGAAGCATCCATGAAGGAGTCAACCAGGAAGTGTTATGCTTTCAAATGGAAAAGATTTTCCATTTGGTGACAGTGCAAGGGCCTGGACCCTCTGTCCTGTGGCTAACATTCTAGACTACCTTTGGTCTCTGTCCAAAGTGGGTCTTCAGTCATCGACCCTTAGGGTGCTCCTGGCAGCCGTGTCTGCTTACCGGGCACGGGCCAGTCAGTGGACGGTGGCGCAGGAGACAGTGGTTGGGTGCTTTTTCAAAGGCCTGGATCACACATCCCCGCTGGTGCATGAACCTCCACCTCCATGGAATCTACTGTTGGTCTTGGCAGCCCTCGTGGGCAAGCCATTCGAACCAGTGTACAAGTGTGAGATGTCACACTTGTCGTGGAAGACGGCCTTCCTGTTTGCTGTCACATCTGCCAGAAGGGCAGAGGAGCTCCAGGCGCTCTTGGTGGACTCCCCTTATCTGGTCTTTCATAGGGGCAAGGTTGTCCTGTGCCCGCACCCGAAATTCCTCCTGAAGTTTGTGTCAGAGTTTCACCTTAACCAGGTGTTGACTCTGCCTGTGTTCTACCCAGACTACACCTTGGCTGCTGAGTACAAGCTCCATACTCTGGAACTGAGATGAGCTCTCTCCTATTACAAGGAGAGGATGGTGGACATTCAGGGAGAGGTTCGCCAGCTGTTCGTCACCTACACTGAAGCGCTTCTGGCAGACCTGCAGCAAAGCAGACGATCGCAAGATGGATTACATCTTGCATTGATCTCTGTTATAGGTTGGCAGGCAAGGAGCTTCCCACAAGGGATAAGAGCTCATTCTACCCACCACATCACAGATTGTCGCTGCTTCCAGGGACATCCCTATCCATGAAATCTACTGGGCTGCCACCTGGAAGACAGCAAACACCTTCATTACCCACTACCACATCGTCCTTGAGTCACTGCGGGATGCTGGTTTTGGGGCCTCAGTTCTCCAGTCTCTTCCCAAAGTAGGGGGTGTGCACCTTGCCTCTCTCCTCCCGGAGAACTGCTAGGAGTCTGCCAAATAGTGTGGATGAACAACGTAACCACGATCCTAGAAAAACAGGTTACTCACCTGTAACAGTAGTTCTAGGAGTGGTATATGTTGTTCATCCACACGGACCCACCCGACCTCCCTGGCTGTGATGCACAAACCTGGCTTCCAGCGGGCTAAGATCTGTCGTCATGGGGTGGAGTCGAGGGTTATACCACCTGGGTGGGTGGAAGAAGCCAGCTTGAAGACCTTCCGTCAGATTTAAATGGGAAAGAGACAATGCCAAATAGTGTGGATGAACAACATATACCACTCCTAGAACTACTGTTACAGGTGAGTAACCTGTTTTTCCTGACCACCAAGCAAAGTCCTATAGTATCTCCTGGGCCTCTGTAACACAGGTGTACAATACTCCATTGTTAGAGTTCATCTTTGCACAATTTCTGCGTACCATGACCCTGTACTCTCCATGTCTTTGGCTCTGTTACCCATGGTTAAGAGGTTTCTTTGGGGCATTCTGCATACTGGACTGCCAATTAGACGTCCAGTAGCAGCCTGGGACATTAACCTTGTGCTACACGTGCTCACCCGTGAACCTTTTGAGCCTCTAACTACTTGTGACTTGAAATTTCTGACTTGGAAGATGGCTTTCCTGGTGGCCATCACTTCCACCCACAGAGTATCGGAAAAACATGCGTTGGTCACAACCCCCCCCCAATATACTGTATGTCACAAAGACAAGGTAGTTCTTAGGACTCACCTCAAGTTTCTTCCTAAGGTTGTCTCAGAATTCCATCTGAACCCGCCCTTGGTCCTTCCTATCTACTTTGCAAACTTCCAGAATGAGTGAGAACGTACCCTTCATTCCCTGGATGTGAAGAGAGCCTTGCAGTTCTACTTAGACAGGACAAAGGAAATCCGAAAGTCTAAGCAACTGTTTGTCTCCTTCAGTACGGCCCAACTGGGTCAACCTGTTGCTATCAGGTGTATTTCAGTGTAGCTAGAAGGCAGAGTATACACTCATTCTGCCTGAGCAGTCGAGGCATCTCTGGCTGGAATCCACAATGTGCCCATTGCGGACATCTGCAATGCGGCCACTTGGAGCTCCGTGCATGCTTTTGTGAAGCTCTACACCTTGGATGTCCATGGCAGACAACATCAGTCCTTTGGCAGGGCAATCCTTAATGGACTCCTGTCCTAGGTGAGCTCCTATCTTCTCCTGCTGCCCATCTCGGTTGGGGGGGGGGAGATTATTTTAGCTCGGTACTCTTCCATCAGTGTGAATGAGTGGTGGAAATTTTATGTCTAGGAAGATATGGAAATTATGTACCTACCGTAATTCTTTTTTTTTATTTCTTTTTATTGGATAGAGGTGACAGCAACGTGTTGTATAGTCATCATCTTACAAGTTTGTTACGGTATTCTTTCTCATTGGTTCTAAGCTAATACTAACAATAAAATAGCAATTGCCTCATTTCTGTGTCAGTGCAATTTTTTACAACATGACTGGTTCATTCACCCTGTAGGCATTCAACTCCCCTTGAGTACTATCCTAATTATATTCCTCCATGGATTAGAGTACTTACTAGAGCAGATGTGAAAGCTGCATTTAGGGCCCTCTCAAGGCCAGGACTTCCCTGATAACAGTAAAATTAAGACTATGTGGAGAGGCTCAAGGGACAAAGTCCGGGTCATGTCCAGATAGGTGGATCACCCAGGTTCTCCACAACACCTTGAATACGGGGTGTTTGTTATGGAGTTTGGTCGTGAGGGATTCCATTTAGTAGATATCTGAAACCAACCCCCTCCGATCTTTAAGAGTGGGAATAATCAGGGATCTCCATCTTCTGGTTATAGCTTTCTTTGCAGCTAGAATGTAAATAGGAAGTAGGGTTCGATACCAGGAAGGTCTATGAGGGGGGAATATAGATAGGGGAACCATTTTGGCCATAAGCTCAACCACCTCTCCTAAACAATCTGATATCTCCTGCTACAGCAAGCACCAATATGGTGTCAACTGCGGGCATGTCCAAAAAACATGACTAAGGTCGGCATACAGGCCTGAACATCTCCGCCAGCACCTGCCAAAATGGGAAGGGAGGTATTTAGTTAGAATTGCTGGTGAAAGAAAAAAGCGACTACAACATTTCCAGGCGAACTCACGCCATTTAGTAGAATGGGTTACTTTGCATGCCAAAGGAGACGCTCACAGCCAATCCTGTTCTGAAACTTCTACTTCTAAATCTCTATACCAGCTGTTCAGAATTGAAAGCGATGAATCACCCATCCCTTCCCTAAGAATTTTATATAGATGCCCCACCTGGTGACTCCACATGTGACCATTAATATTGTCCTCAAGATACTTCCATGCCATTGGAATGGGGTCTGGTAACTTTGAGGTTAGCTCCCTCTGTCATAGTATTTAGTTTTTGACCTGGGTATATCTGTACAAGTCCATATCTGATAAGTCGTAGGTTGTTTTAAGGGGAGCGAAGAAAGACTAAGGCAGGGATACTGAGGCTAAATAAAGAGGAAGGTGGTTGGATAGAGAGGGACAGTGAAAAAGCTGGGATACTGAACGAATACTTCTGCTTAGTATTCACAAAGGAAGAGGAGGGGGAGGTACCTAATCTGGTCAATCGAAGCACTCTGGATAGGGGGGTTGATATCAGTCCTTTCACAGAAGAAAGGGTTCTGAAAGAACTCCTAAAACTGAAGGTGGATAAAGCAGTGGGGCCTGATGGAATTCACCACAGAATTCTAAAATAACTAAGAGGAGAACTGGTAACACCACTGACTACCCTTTTTAACAAATCATGGAAGGATGTTGTGGTGCCCAAGGACTGGAGGAGGGCAGATGTGATTCCCCTTCACAAAACTGGGAGCAAGACAGAGGCAGGAAACTACAGACCTGTCGGTTTGACCTCAGTGGTAGGGAAAATGATGGAATCACTTCTGAAGGAAAGAATTGTTGAGTACCTAGAGGCCAGTGGGGCATAGGACCCAAGGCAGCATGGATTCACAGCAGGAAGGTCATGTCAGACTAATCTGATTGATTTCTTTGACTGGGTGACCAAAGTAGTAGACCAGGGAGGGTCTGTGGACATAGTCTACCTAGACTTTAGCAAGGCATTTGACACAGTCCCACACAAAAGATTAATAAACAAATTAGCCAGCCTGGGAGTGGGTCCCAGGGTGGTAGCCTGGATAAAACATTGGCTAGACAACAGGACGCAGAGGGTAATAGTAAATGGAGTCCACAGTGAAGAAAGGGGGGTTACTAGTGGGGTACCACAGGGTTCAGTACTGGGGCTGGTGCTTTTTAATGTCTTTATAAGTGATATTGCAGAGGGACTGGAAGGAAAAGTATGTCTCTCTGCAGATGACACAAAGATCTGCAACAGGGTTGATACACAAGGTGGGGTGGAAAGGATGAGAAGGGACTTGGCAAGGTTGGAGGAATGGTCA
This sequence comes from Neoceratodus forsteri, assembly GCA_016271365.2. Taxonomy (NCBI): domain Eukaryota; kingdom Metazoa; phylum Chordata; order Ceratodontiformes; family Ceratodontidae; genus Neoceratodus; species Neoceratodus forsteri. Next base: position 197,557,449 of record CM028132.1, on the reverse strand, counting down.
AATGTATAGCAGCTTAGATTCAGTGCAAAGAAGTGCAAAGTAATGCACCTGGGAAACAAAAACCCAAGGGAAGAGTACACAATGCGGGGTGGGATACTGACAACAAAAATGGAAAGGGACCTGGGGGTAGTTATATCAGATGACCTAAAGGTGGGCAGGCAGTGTGAGAAGGCAGTAAGGAGGGCTTGAGATACTGGGATGCGTAGGGAGAGGCATCACCAGTAGAAAACAGGAAGTTGTTATCCCTCTGTACAGACAGTTGGTGAGACCACATCTGGAGTACTGCATGCAGTATTGGAGACCCCATCTCTGCAAAGACGTAGACAGGGTGGAGGCTGTCCAGAGTGGGACAACCAAAATGGTGCAGGGTCTGCACTAGAAGACATGAAAAAAGACTAAAGGGGCTTAATATGTATAGCCTCAAGGAAAGGAGGGAGAGGGGGGACATGGTAGAAACTTTCAAGTACCTCAAGAGGAATCAGTGAAGTCCTAGAGGGTAGCATCTTTCAGAAAAAGAGATGTGCAAGAACAAGGAGGCACAATTTTAAGATAGAGGGGGAACGGCTCAGAGGTAATGTGAGGAAGTATTTTTTCACGGAGAGGGTTGTATCATGGAACAGCCTTCCTGAGGAGGTCATGGAGTCAAAAACAGTGGGGGAATTCAAGAATGCATGGGACAGACATTAGGCAATTCTAGTGAGGGGTAGGAGGAAGTAGGCTGTTGGTTAACTAGGATCTGCAGCTTATCCATTAGGTGGGGAAATGGACAGACTAGGTGGGCCAAGTGGTCCTTATCTGCCATTAAATTCTGTTTCTATGACTCAGGCCTACAGTATTCCTCCCTCAATATCCACCTTTTGGCTGTTTCTGCCTTCCATGAGCCTGTGGGTGACCGCAGTATAGCTCAGCTGGATGTCTCCTGTACATTTCTCAGGGGCATCCAGCATCTGAAACCCCAGTGGAAAAGTTGACCCTGTCTTCTTTTGAGCCAATGGCAACTTGAGCTACCTCTCTTAGAAAGCACTATTTTTAGTTGCATTTACTTCTGCTCAAAGAATTTCAGAGCTTCAGGCCCTCTGGTGTGAGGAGCCTTGTTTGATTTTTCACAAAGACTTTACCTAAGGTGGTTTCTGAGTTCATACTTAATCTGTCCACCTTCCTGTTTATTTTCCTGAGCGTGCCAGTCCAGGCAATCACTGCTCTATGCGCTAGATGTGCGCAGGACTTTGAAGTATTATCTGCTTTGGACTAAGGAGTCCAGAAAGTCTAAGCAGTTGTTTGTTTCTGTCACCCCAGGCAGAGAGGATGCTTCAGTTTCTAAGCAGTGTTTATCCAAATGTTTGGCAAATTGCATTGTGTTCTGCTGCAAGTACGGCAAAGAATTGCGTGGTGCTGTCAAAGCTCATTCCACCAGAGGCATGACTACCACGGTGGCTTGTTTCAAAGGGCTTTCAGATGCTGATATTTGTGCTGCTGCCACCTGGAGTACAGTCCACACCTTCACCAAGCATTATAGTCTAGACATTGCTTCAAGAGCCTGTGTAGGATTTGGCAGGCCTGAGCTACAAGGACTCCTGTCCTAAATTTATGGAGATCCAGCCTCCCAGACTGTCTGCTTTCACTTGTCACTGCTTGGTACTCGTTCCTGTGGTGTAACCTGATGACTGAGATACCCCCAGAGAAGATAGAACAGTTACGTAAGAACTTACCATAACAGTAGATCTTTCAGGGGATCTCCGTTTCCTTCCCACCGTCCCCTTTCTTGGGGCTCCTGTTTAGGACCTGGCTATCTGCTGTATTCCATCATTTCTATCTTGAGCCTGGTCCCTTGGTCTCTCCTCAGTCCCCAGGATGTTAGCCTTGCTCCCTTCATCTCTGGAGGGAAAGAACTGAGAAGAGAATGGGGCTGCCATGCATATATAGAGTTGGTGATGTCAGCGGACATTGACGGTATGAGTGGCCCCAGTTGTACTGCTGAAAATATTCCATGTGGATTCCCAATCTCAGATGGCGAAGGTTCCTACAGTGTAACTTGATAACTGAGATCCCCACAAAGATCTACTGTTATGGTAAGTTCTTGCGTAACTGATCTTCCCTGAATCAGCTTCACCATTCATCACTGGTGGGTTCAAACCGAAGCTCACAGGATCCCGCGGGAAGCTTTTTGCCCTAAGAAAACAGTTTTAGTGCTCTAGGAGGACGGGTGACATCGGGAACGGCACCGCCCTCAAGACTAACGCATTACGTGGCACTTGCGGGTTGGCTAGTAACCGATGTCGTCCCCTCCACTTTGTCATTTCTGATCTTCCTGCCGTCGGAGCTGCAGGTGCTCCATGGGACAGTGACTTCAGTCAACTGTGTCATCTGTCATTTGCCATTTCTGCTTGATCAAGTTACTCGACTCCATTTTTGGCTCGAGTTTTTTTTCTATCAAAAAGTTAGTCGGCGTGAAGTCTTTGCTTTTGTTCTATTTTCCATTGTCCGATTGGTTCCATGTCGGGTTCAGGGTGTAAAAGTTCAAAGGCGGGGACTTCCCCCATGCATCAGTGCCCCTGCGGAAGTTGGTTCACCGTAATGGACCACATGACCGGTGCTTCACGTATCTAGGGCTGAATCACAACATGGACCAGTGCGATGCTTGCTTCAGTATGATGTTCTACCACACCCTTGAACTCCACACGGCAAGGTTGGGACGCACCCCCCACAACCTTGGCGGCCGCTTCCTACAGAGGCTGCTAAGATAAGGACCTTGGGCCTGTTCCCCGGGCCTCCCCCCGCAGCTACACACACCAGGGGAGGGCATGCCATGTGGATTCGCGTTTGCTGAGTCCAGGCACCTGGGGAAGCAGTCAACTTCCTCCGGAAGGTCAGCTGCTGACCACTCCAGGCCAGGTTCCCCTTCAGGGAATCAGGCAACCCTGGTGTCGAGGCCTCTTCTACTCACAAGACCTATACCGGTGGTCCCTTTGCAGGCTTCGGTGGATGCGGCTTTGGCTCCTGACACTGATTCTGGTGTTGGTGAGCGAGGCCGGCACTCCAATGCTGCAGAGTCCCTTCCTGACACCGCCTTCGGTGCCGGGATGGGCCAGGTGACCAGGGTTGCCTCTCTTGAGGTCTCTGTGGTCTCCTCAGATTCAGAGGATGACTCGGTGAACCTGGACTGGCAAGCCAACTCTCGGGAGTGGTCGCACCCCCAGATTCCATTTGAGGACTTCTGTGGGATCAGAACTTGGACTGGACACTGTGCGCAGCACCTCCCCTTTTCTGTCAGTGCCATGGTAGGTGCCATGGAGGGCTCCAGCACTGTCCCTAGTGCAATCTTGGGTAACGATGCCACTTGCGGTGTCATGCCTGATAGTAATGCCATGGGCGGTGTCGTTGACAATGCCGCACCTAGCGATGATACAGTGGTCGGTGCCATTTCGGGGGCCAACACCGCGGTCGGCGCCCGTCTCCATTGTCAGTGCCGCTTCTGATTTCAACGTCGAGGCCGATGTTGATGTCGGGGCCACGTCTGGTGATGGCGCTGAAGTTGGTGCCACTATGCGATTTGGTGCCATTTTCAGTGCCACCCTTGAAGATGTTGCCGCTTTGGGACATGTCTCTGAGGAGGAAGCGGATTTTGGTGCCGGGCCTTTGTTAGGTGCCATCACGGAGTTGGGGGATGGTGTTGGAGGCCAACCCTGGTGCTGGCCTTTCTCTCCCCTTGTCCTTGAGATAGGTCGTCATTGGGAGATCTCGCTTGAGAGGCAGGTTTCTGTCCTCTCCTGGGTGGTTCGGGGCCAGTCCACGTCCCACTGCACCCAGGTGGCCTCGGAGTGCTGGTCTGAGCACCCCTTCCTCCTACAGGGGACAGAGTCCTGCATTGGGTGGGGACAGGGGCCACCCTGTTGGGCTCGCTGGGCTCCTGTCTCCCCACCAGGGGTCTTCTCCCCTTGGGGACAGTTGAGCAGCACTTGGGGTCTGGACAGTGCACTCCCTCGTGGTAGAGGAGTTCTCTGCTGGTGTCCACAGCCCTGCCAGGGAGGGCGCTGTCTTTTTTGACCATCTTGCCCGGTCCTTGACCTCTCTGCAACCTCCCCCTGTTCTCCCAGGTCTCTTGGGTCCTTTGGGTTACCCCTTACCTGGGAGCAGTGTAGAACCACAGCGAGTGCTTGCCCAACATTCTGTAGGGCCATGCATGAGCTGTTTTTTTGCAGTTGCTGTGATGGGATCTTTCCTGTTGGCTTTGCCTGATGGCGAGGTAACCAGGCGAGCTGTTGCCATCTCTACAAGGGGTCTGGAGCTAGCGAGACACCAGGCACGGACGTTGTATGATGCCAGTGCAGTAGCTTCCAGACTGATGGGATCTGCGGTCTGCATTAGGCGGATGGCATGGCTTCACCTGTCCCGGTTGTCGCCCTTGGCCCACTGTAGACTGACAGCCTCACCTTTCCGGGGGGGGCCTGGTTTTTCACCCAAAGAGCCAGGCAGGAGCTGTCGGGGTGCCCTCTTTATCCTGCTGGTCAGGTGACCCACTCTGACTCTCAGCAGTAGCGGGTCTGGCAGACCCATGATGGGCCCTCCCCCCATGAGGGGCTGAAGGCGATCCAGCCTTCAAGGAGGTACTGGTCCACTTTGTGGGCTTGGTACTCACCCATCGGTGATAAATGATGAAGATTGATACAGGGAAGATATATCAATTACGTACCTACCATAATTCTTGATCTTCCTGTATATCTTTACCATTCATCACTGCTTCCCACCTCCCATCCCCTCATGGGCCTCAGCCTCTAGGCAGTGCATCCTCCCTGCTTGCCCTCCCTCCCATTGAGACCAGTTGTGGGTATAGTCCCACTGGTACCTCTGGACTCCCTCTCACTTCTCTGAATCAACAGGGAACCTCCTTTGGGGGGAAGTATGGGCTCTGTCCCTTTTTCCCGTGGCTCCCTGGGGCCCCTTTTTTTACAGTGGACAGTCTTCAGCTCTGTGTTGGAGATCTGTTGCAGACCCCCACCCACACCCCTGGTGGGGTCCTTCCTTCCTGGTCCTTCTGCTGGAAGTAGGACTCCAGGGACCCACTACCATCTTTTTTTTTTTTTTTTTATACTTCATTTTATTGAGGATGAAGAAATCGCAACATAATACATATCTTCTCAGCATTTCAGATACAGTTATGTAGTTCTAGTATTCAATATGTTGTCAGTTACATCTTTCTTCAGCTTTGCTTTTCATTTATACTTCTCATTCATTTTTGTTTAAATTGATAATAGATCAGAATCAACTTTTAAAGTTAAAAAAGCTTAATCTTCCCTCGTCAGTCTTCCCATTCATTACTGCTTGGTGTAAGCCGGAGGCACGCACTCGCTACGGGAGTTTTTGCTTTTCTGTGGGAGGAGTCTCTGCCTATTGACCACGCACAAACTGACGCACTACCATGGTGGTCGAGGGGTGGCTGTTAGGCGTCGCAGACTCCTCCTCTATCCCAGCTCTGTTTCTCCCACCATCGAGGCTGCACCTGCTACGCATGAGTAAAACATAGCTACTGCACCATTAGGCCTTTTGTCTTTTTCCAATGTCTGCTTCAATCTCCTTTATCCCAGTTCTATTTTCTCGATGCCGTTGAAGCCGGTAAGACCATTTTAGTTTTTATTTCAGTGGCGCTGGGATCTTCACTGTTTGTTAAACTTTTTTCGCATCATGTCCGGTTCAGGAGCCTAGCGAAAGTTGAAAGCGGGCCGTGCCCCTATGCGTCGGTGCTCCTGTGGCTGGCATTTCTCCGTTACGGACTGACATGATGTTTGCCTTCGGTGCCTGCGACCTAACCATGATATGGACAGATGTGACACCTGTTTCTCCATGGATTGCCGTGTTCTTGAAATCTGCGCATTCAAAGTCGGCAGGGTCCTGACAACTTTCGGAGGATGGTGTCATTCTCAGGCTTCCCAGGCCCTTCCTCCAGGTCCTCTCCCAGGCCTGTATGGTCTGGTGAGGAGGAGGCCTCCTCATCTTCAAGTCTTGCCAAAGAGGAAGTCTCTTTTGTGGTGTCAGAGGAACGGCGTGACCCTTCCCAGGGTCGCGTCATTGACACTGCCTTGACAGTCACCTCTCCTGAGGTGCAGGCTCCCCCAGTGTCGTGGCCCTCGGTTGCTGGGTCAGGCACTGGCAGACCCTCGACGCTGCCTTCTGGCACCATCTCGGATCCTGGTGCCGTTTGCGGTGCCAGTGATCGGGGCAGTGCCAGTTTGGTCCTCTGCACCATTTGAGCGGCCGGTGACCTGGTCGACTCCATTGACACCATGTCGGTGCCAGTGCCGCGAGCGGCGCCCATGATTCGACCGGGCCCGTAGATGGGTCAGGGCCAGGTTCTGGAGCCGCGGGCAGTGTGCCGGGAATGGCGGGCGACGCCAGCGCCGTTTCTCAGGGGTTCTTGGGGTGGCCAGTATCGAGATCCTCCTGGTCGACTCCTCTTCGGAGGGGCCGACTCAGATGTGAACTCTGACTGGCTCCTGATTCTTCAGATCAAAATGCCTGTGATGCGCGGTATCAATGACCAACACCTCCATCCCAGAATCTCCAGGCGGTCTTCCTCTGAGGATTACCCAGGCTGGGGTGGCCTGATGTCCCCTGGAGGAGGACGGGTTGGGAAGGACTGTCCCAAGGGGGCCATTGCCTCCAGCCTTGGTGCTGCTCGCCTCTCGGAGGATTAGGAGTTCTGTCTTGAGGGGCCTCCATCTGAGGCCCTGGATCAAGGACCCCTTAGGCTGGGGTCGAGGACAGGGCATCCTCAGAATCTGAGGCGTCCCGGGGTGAGGCGTCGGCACTCCTTGCCACCTCGGGGTGCAGGAAGGAGCCGTGGCGCAAGCCCGCCTCTCCTTCTCGGTTCAGGGGTCCCCTCGGTGGTGCCGCCCGTGGGTTGCCCTTCGGACTCATGCAACCCCAGGTGCATAACAGGGGAGATCCTCCATTTGGGCTCTTCCGGAGTTCGCATTCCCAGGGTTCCATCATGCGACCCAGTTTGATTTCAGGGATCCCTCCAGCTTGGGCTCCATTCCCTGGATTCCAGAGCCCTAGCAGAGGACAGTATCCTCCTTCTAGGTGTCCCTCTCCCATTCCTCTGCAGCCACCACCCCCCCAGGCCACTTGGGTCCTACGGGACCGTTAACCTGGGAGACATTCAGAGGCACTGCGGCAGCCTTCCCGTCATATGTTTGGTACATGCACGAATGGGTCTTTCGCCTGTCCCCACTGCCGCAGGAGTTTTCTGGACATTCAAGTTCCCCATTCTCCTCGGCTCGAGAGGAACCTACTGCTCACCTTTCTTCCGACGCTGATTTCACTGAATATAAGCGCTTCCTTTTGAGGATGGTTGGGGATCTCCGTATTTTCTATTTTAGACAGGACACTACTGAGTGGAAGATGCACAAATTCCTCATTGAATTCAGTGCCCAGCACTTAGTGGTGCCATCCTGGCCTATTCCCTTCCAGGAGATATCCGTCTGTACCTGGCAGTCTCCAGCCGACCATCTCCCAGCCCCGGCAGACTGCAGGAGGAGGAGGTATTGTACTCCATCTGAGTCTCTAGGTTCTCTCCCTAACCCACTCTCAGGCTTGGTGTTCCTAGAGACCCCTTCCGGGCGCCGGTGCCTGGCGCACGACTGACCACCGGACTTGGATTCCCTACAGTTTGACCAGTGGGAGCGAAGAGTGTTCTCTTCTTCTCCTATGATGTTGTGTATTGCATCACATCAGGCACACCATGCTGCCTATAACAGGCACTTGTGGTCGAAGCTGGCTCAGGTGCTAGCATCGATGCCTGATATGGAACAATCTCGACAGGCCATCGCCCTCCACTATAGGCCTGGAACTGGTAAGGCACCAGGCAAGGGTATCTTACGATGCCAATGAGGTGGCTTCCAGGCTTGTGGGGCCAGCGATCTGCATTAGTTGGGACGGCTTGGCTCCGTCTGTCAAGGTTGTCACCCCTGGCCTGGCAAAGGGTGATTCGCTCCACCTACCGAGGGACCCACTTCTTTTCTACCAGGGCTAGGAGGCTTCTGCAGGGGCTTTCTCCATCCCCTCATCTTCAGGGGACACCTTCTAGCTCTCCTCAGCCTTTGGCTTCCAGTCTAGTGCGGCCAGGGTCTTTTCTTCCTGTTTCTCACCAACAGGAGGCTGAGGGTCTTGTTCCTTCAGGGTTATGTTAGTCCCCCTCCTGGGGGGGCTTGGTACTCACCCAGCAATAATGAATGGTGAAGATTGGCAAGGGAAGATATAAAAATGACATACCTACCGTAATTCCTGATCTTCTCTTGTATCTTCACCATTCATTACTGAATCCCACCCACTTTCCCCTCATGGGCCTCATTCTTGGGTGTCCCCTCTGCCCTGCTCGCTCTCCCTCCCCCTCCTTCTTTCGTGGCCTTAGAGCCTAAATCCCTTAGCATTTGGGTCTTCCGTTCTTCTCTCAGAAGAGGTATCATAAGTCTGGAGAGGGAGGAGAGCAAGTAGAGCTTCATCTTTCTCCTGAGGGAACTCTTTCTGATTACCGTTAAAGGTGTCCCTACTGGCACCTTTTATCTTAGGCCAAGTTAGTTTAATCACCAATTAACAGGAATAGTTCTTGAACGGTCCTGTTCCTTATTTCTCAGACTTCACTGGTATCTCTGGATCTTGTCCTGTGTATGCCAGTCTGGTGCTATTCAAAGTCTTCCTAGTTCATTTTCAAAATTGCTTTCAGGAACTGGTGGTCTGATTCTTTGGCCTCTGCCTCCCAGGGAGTCAGAACGAGTTTTCTTCCCTATTTCTGTCCACTCTCTCAAGGGGGTGCCCCCTTTAGGGCTTCTATCCCCCTTCTCTCCTGTATTAACACATGGCAATGTGCTAGTGGGGTCCTTTTTCCCCTTCCTAAGTTGAGCGCTTTTCCTCCGGAACAGATTGTGTGCCTTGGCAATCTGTGAGCTCTCAGCTTGAGTGATGGGATTCGGGATAGCGGGAAGTGTAGGAAATCTGCCTTTTGTGTATCAAGCTGTGCAAGCAGTTCAGTCGAACTTTAAGGCCAGTTTTGTTTGAAGGGATCCTTGCACTTTGGTTCCGAGCTGATAACCCTTAAGCCAATTTAACTCACAACTCAGCAGAATTTTTCCCTCCTCCCAGTATCCCCCCCCCCCCAATCTCTTCTTCTTCTTTGTTCTTTCTTCCTCTCCCTTATCTGCTCCTCCCTCGGAGCCGCCCCAGGAGTGAGGTCTTGCGGTCCATTAGGGTAGGGTTCTCCACTTTCCTGTCCTCTATCAACTTATTCCTTTTTCAGTTTGTTTCCTTTCCTTTTACTATCCCTCGGCTCTCTTGCCTCGCCCTTATTCTTCTATTCGCCTCTCCAGCTTACAGAAATAGGATGGAGGGGGAGTTTGCGACACCTAACGGCTGCCCTACTTTTCACGTGGTGTGTCGCTCTCATAGCCAGTGCCGAGGCACTGACTCCTCCTCAAAAAAAAAACCCAAAAACTCACATAGCGAGTGCGCGTGTCCGACTTACACCCGGCAGTAATGAATGGAGAAGGTACAAGAGAAGATCAGGAATTATGGTAGGTATGTAATTTTTATTTCTGGTTTACTCTAACTAAAAACGAGAGAAAATTAAGTTAAAACGAATAAAAAAAATAAATAGGTAAATAAGTATTGCTGCAGTCTACGTCTTATTTTCTCATTCTTCAGTTAATCTCCTATTATTCTCTGATAGTCTAATTTATTCGGTTATCTGTTCTGTTTCCCCCTAGTTAATCTGTATTCTTTTCCTTCATTATTAAGTCCTTGCCTTCAGCTCAAAGTCATGTTTGAATAAGCAAATGAGATTGGTTGTTGTAAATCAGCTTTTTCTCCCAGATATGGATTACGGATGCCATGTATATGGTTTTGCAAATAAGAAAAGTTTGATGAAAGTTGATATGATGTATAATAGGCTTTGTAAGGTTTATATTGGGAAAGGAATTAGGTACACATCATTGCACTTTATTTGAGGAACTTGGTTGGCCAACACCTGTTCACAAAAGAAAGTTGCAATGGTCAAATTTGATTATAAAGCTTTATATATGCAAAAAACAACTTATTTTTATGAAAAATTGGAAAAAGTTCAACATTATTGCAACTTGCAACAGACATTATTACGAGGATTTATCCCTCCAAAATGAATAAATAAATAGTTATATGTGTTTTTCAGCTATTACGTTCCAAGTATGTAATTCAGTAAATAAAGAATCCATAGTCAACCAGGTTGATGTTAAAATATTTATAAAGGTGTTAAAATATGAATTGAGTACGATGTACGTGTAATGACTAGTATGTAGGTGCACATGATGATTAATGATGTTTGTTAAATTTGTCATTGTATTTGTATTGTATGTTGTACTGAGATCGAACAGGAGCATCTATAATATAGGACTTGTCCTAAAGATATTTTAATCTTCCTGGACTAAGTCTCCATCACTCATTCACACTAGTGGGATAGCACCGGAGGCGCTAGGGCCAAGTGGGAGCCAAAAATTTTCTGAAGGTCAGCACTGAGGTAGGACTGTGCATGCGCAGCACCACGAGATGTACTCGAGCCTGTGTAGGCTATCTCGGCATCAACCCTCCAACCACCTCAGTTCCTTTTCTCCCGCCGTCGAGTGCACTTGGATGTCGACATCGCTCGTCTTCCAGAGTCAAAGTTTTCGTCTATACGACAACAGCTTTTAGTGTTTAATTTAACTGTTTAATTTAACTATTTAATAGTAATTTTTTATTTTACGAAGATTATGAAGAAAAAGAAATTCTTTCCTGCCATCAACGGAGTCGTCCTTAGACCAGTGGCAGTGTGGTAGGAAGACTTCGCTTGAAAGTTGTTATGGCAGAGGGCTGTGCCCGATCCGCCACCCTTAAGTAACGGGAGGGTCTGACCACGGACAGTCCTATGCTCGGGGCAGGAGGACAGTCCACGGCAACGAACTGGCGGTGCCAGGGATCTGGCTACGCTTAGCCTCAAGCTCTTCTTCTTCGTTTAGGGAAGAAGAATCGGTGCTGCTCGAGGTTGCTCGTTGGTATGTCTGCACGAGGATTGTTCGTTGGTAGAGGCGAAAGGCCTGAACTGACTTTCGTGGGTTCCCCTTGGCCCTGCTTCTAACGGCCACATACTTGACTCCCAACTCCATCTCTGTCCTCATTGGAGTTCCGGTGAGCAGTTTCACCTCTGGGCTACTCCTGTGGAGCAGGGGGTTTGACTTTCCTTTTTTCCTGGTTGTGTTCCTGTTTTCGGGGCCTCCAGGCCTCGGAGCTGTTGGATCGGAGCCGGGTCAATTGGATCAGAATGAGCGCAGTGCCCTCTTGGTGCCTTCACCATCGTGTCAACCCCTCGTGTCTACCCCCCTCTTCCTTTTCCATGCTGGGGCTGGCACGGGCACCACCTTTCTCCTTCTTCCCATCTTTTCCATTGGCTTTTCCACAGTGTTTTTCCTGGTGCTGTGCCCGACACCTTGGTGGCACCGCAGGTCTGGCGCCATGCCACTGGTTTGGCATTGGTGCCATAGGTGGCGCCGCTGGTGTTTGGGTCGGTGCCATGGCTCGGCACCGCACTCAACGCTGTGCTCAGTGCCGTGGGCTCTGTGTGGTGCCGTGGGTGCTGTCATTGTTGCCTTCGTTGCCGGCGCCGCTAGCAGTGCTGTGGGTGTCTCATGGTGCCATAGATGCCCAGGTGCTCGTGGGTGTTGCGGGCGGTGCCAGGCACCCATGGGTGGTGCCGGGCACCCACGGGTGGCATGGGTACCATGAGTGCCATGGGTTTCTTGGGTGCCATGGTACTATGGGTGCCATAGGTTTCTTGGGTGCCATGGTACCATAGGTGCCATGGGCGTCGGAGTGCCCTTGCATGCCATTGGTGCAGAGGATACCTGCGGGTTCTGCCATGGGTGCCCTCGGGTGTCTCCCAGGTTGGCATAGGTACTACTTGGTGCCCTCCTGTGCCATGAGTGACACTGGTGCTGCAGGGGTGCCAGTTGGTGCTGTTTCACAGAACTAGGAAAAGATCTCCTTTTGCAGACCTCTCTTCCACAGGACTTGTGGCGGGATTTTTCCGCGGAATGAAGTCCTATTCTGAGGATTATTTTTCCACACATCTTAGTGGGTGGCGGTCTGCATCGGGTCTCATCATCTAGCAGTTTTCCATTGATGGGACTTTTCTGTTCTGTTCTGTCATTGGAATCTCTCATTCCGCTCAGCACTTTCTCAGCTCCCTACTGGTGGCGGAGTCTCTAGTGGCTCTGACCTAGACCTCTTTTTAAGGTCCTTCTGTGGTAGAAAGGCATCTAGATGAGTCTCCCCCTGTCCTTCTGGTCAGTGATACAGCGGATGACTCATTTTATATACTGAAAGACACGCCCTCTCTATCATCAGAGTCTGTGATGCAAGCTCTTTTCAGTAGTTCCTCATTTATGGGGTCCACCATAGTATTCAGACTGGATCTGTGGACCATATACCTCTGTGTCTAGACTCTTTCAGTCGTCAAGACAATTACACTCTGTGGAACATTCTAATTCAATAGTCAGGAGCCGCACAGACTGTTCCGCTCCTTTGATGGGGTATACAGCCCTCTTTTGATGCTGCCCCTCTGGTGGTTGCTTCGGCACAGGTAGTTAACATCTGTCTAGCTATTATTAGTCCAGTCAAGAGTTCAGTTATGGATCCTCAGGCTCCTCAGAGGGATGACATCCTTGTCATTTCTGTATCAGGCAATCCTTGCCAAATAGCAGCCAGCAACCTTGTCAGGCATGGACTAATGATAATTAATACAAAAAAAAAAGGGGTCAGAATTATCACAGCACAGGGCCTAGTTGGAATTTCCCGATACCACACTTTGGATCTGGTCAGGTTCCGCCTCAACCCTGAGGCGGTCGTCTCTAAACTTCAGTAAAGAGTACCTGATTTCTTCTACCCCTAGGGGCAGTCAGATCCAGCGGTGGTATAGCTCACCTCTTTTCTCTAGAGAATTTTCTCTTATTCCGAGATATTTCAAAAACCTAGGCATCTAACCAGTCTGTTAGTCCCTTTTTGTTTTTTAATCAGGCTTTCTTCTCTTCTTGATCAGAGTCTTGCAGCAACAGAAGTGACTCTTCAGCGAGTCGGAACTTACTTCCATGCTTGCTTCAGCTTAACAGACGACATGCTCCTTTCTTGACCATAGGTCAAGTAGGTCTTTTTCTGAGGTAGCTTCTCAAATATTCACACCTCCACTTCCTGTGCACTGGATCCGTCCCAGTAACACTCGAAGCTATCCTCTCCGACTGCGTGACGGAGCGGTGATGTTTTTTTTTTTCAGCAAAGCAAACTAGAGTCCTTCCTACTCCCTTCAGGGAGGCCGGAGTAAGTAGTGTCTCACCACATTGAGCCACTTCTGCCGCTATTCAGTCACTTCAACGAATGGGTTAGCCCTAACTTGGTCCTGCTGTGTCCCTCCTCGATGCACATCTGCCTCTATTTGCCTTACAAATCCAACCCCTGTTTTTTCCTGTCTAAATGTTTTTTTTCCACAGTGGACACATCCTCCTGTACACTTTTTCCTTTCTTCCCTGAGTTCAGAGACTGCTGCTACAGTTATACACACAAGGGCAGGATGATTGCCTTTTGGAATATGCAGTGACTAGGATTTGATTATACTAGACCACCACAAGAGGCTTCTAAGTTGTGCTTCGCCTTCCATCAGGAAGTTTTCAGTGACTTAGTGAAAACCATTTTCCTTGATGAGCTAATCCCACCTGGACCTTCTTTTGCTCACCAAGTAAGGGGTTCAAGTGCTACTGGACCTGTTGTTTGCAGGTCAGCCATACTTAGTAGTGGGGGTTCCGTCTCCTCTTTTCGGTCTACCCTGAACCTGTAGACTTTACCTCCGGCTCTTGCAGTTCCTGAGGTCCTTTACATTAGATTAGTACATGTCTTTGACACTATTAGTTTTGGTCACATACCAAATTGTGAGTCCGGGTTTTCGCCTCTCTCTGAGTAGTTGCGGCTTCCTGGCAGAGTTTCATTTTGTGCCCATTGCAGTCATCTGCGAAGTGGAGCGTTACAACTCGAGCGCTTATCTTGTAAGCATCATGTTCTGGATGCTCTTTACAAGATAGCTCTTTTTTTTTATTAACCAGGACGGTCCTTGGCCGTCCTTTCTGGGCGTACCCTATCTCCTACCACCTTACTCAGGGTTGTGGGTTTTAGCTTGGTACTCTCCCACTAGTGTGAATGAGTGATGGAGACTTAGTCCAGGAAGATATGGAAATTACGTACTTACTGTAATTATTGATCTTCTTGGACAGTCTCATCACTCATTCTACCTCCCACCACCATCCCTGGGTTCACTCGTTTTTCTTTCCTGGTCTTCATGGCCTATGGTTCGGACTGTGAAGACATTGTTGTTTGTCCTTTTTTACAAATGCCATCTGGGCCCTCTCAGGCCCAGAAACTCAGAATGAGTTATTCTCATTAGTTACGCTGCACCTCCTTGGTCGAAAAGGTACTGAGGCGGTTGGAGGGTCGACGCCGAGATAGCCTACACAGGCGCGAGTAAGTCTCGTGGTGCCACGCATGTGCGGTCCTACCTCAGCGCCGACCCTTCAGAAAATTTTTGGCTCCCGCTTTGTCCTAGCACCTCCGGCGCTATCACACTAGTGTGAATGAGTGATGGAGACTGTCCAAGAAGATCAATACTTACGATAAGTACGTAATTTCCATTTCCAGCTTATCCTGTATAAAAATAAAGATTTTTACTAATAGTATTATATCATGTGCATAACATCTCTACCCTCAGTTGTATTTATATACCTCTCAATTTAGGTCTGAGTCCCTTTTCCTTTGGTGTGCTCAGTTCTTCCAGGGCACAGGGATCAGGTCCCACCACTTCCTTTTATATGTGCCTCAGCTTACCTCTTGAGTACCCACATCATCCATCTCCCACCTGGTCCAACGATTGATACAGTGTGCCTGCCTATGTTGTACGGCATACATAATCCTCTCCATCTTTTGTACTGAGGTGATAATGTTCACCCATTCCCCTACAATCGGTGCCTCATCCTGTAACCATCGTCTCGTGAGAGCTTTTAATGCAGCCGCTATGAATATTCTCCAAAGATACCTGGCCTCCTTTCCCTGTAGTGGCTTCGGCTCAATTTCCAGTACTAACTGCTCAGGTCCCAGTTCCCCCAACCCTCCAAAGATACCCTATATGTGTGTAGCAACAGTCCTCCAATATGGTTGGATCTGAGGGCACTGCCAAAAAATATCGGCATGACCCACCAATCTCTTCCCACATTTCGTCCAGCATGTGGCATGCTCACTCTGCCTGAACTTTGCCTGGATCCTGGGAACCAGAAACTACCTGATTCTGATTCACCAGATAAATTCTTGCCATGTTGGCGAGGAGGTGGAACTCCACACTGTTTTCCATATTTTGTCCCAGGCCTCTGTTCCTATTCTGATTCCCAGTTCCTCTTCCCATCTTGCCTTAATTTGGAGAGTATTGTGCCCTTTGTCAGTAATAAATATATAATAAAATATTTCTCTCCCTTTTTTCCCCTTCCGATGTTCCCAACTCCATTTATATTAACATCATTGTTATTTCTCTGCAGTTTTTATTGCAAGAGAGTCTTATATTGGTCCATCCTTTGGTTGATTGGTCTGGTCTCCTATTCTGCTTCGGTCAGAAAATCTCATGGCTGAAAATGACCAGTGCTGTTTGGGAAATATTTTGTTGGGTTTATGATCTGAATCCCCCCCACATCAGGGGCTAGATCTGCGGTTGTTCGAGGGAAGGACAGTAACTGTTAAGTGGGGAAGGAAAAACTCCTCTCAGATCCCGGAGAGGAAGGTAAATTAATATTTCTAGGAGTGTGGATATGTTGTTCATCCACACACTTTGGCATGTCCCTTTCCCCTTTAAATCTTGCTTGAAGTCTTCAAACTGGCTCCTCCCACCCACCCGGGTGGTATATACCTCTGCTCCGCCCCATGACTCCAGATCTTTCTTTCCGCTGGAAGATTCAGGTTCCCTCGGGCTACTTCTACAAGTATCGTAGGACCTGGAGTCTAATCGACGGTTTTCGCCGCATTTGCTTTCTTTAAAACTCATAAGAGTTTACGAATCCGATCTGAGCGCATCGGACATGGAGGACAAGTCATCCCCCGGTTTTCGCCGGTGTCCTTGTGGGCAAAAAATGTCTTACACTGATCCCCACCTCTCGTGCATTTATTGCTTGTGTGCCGTGCATGATACCACTGCTTGCACCCTCTGTCTGGCCTTCCATCCCAATGTCCTGGATGACTGCAAGGCGTGCCTACAGCTAGGGAGACCGGAGCTTCGCAATCCACCAGTGAGATCGAAGGAGGACAGGTGGGCAGTTTCCGCGGCTGCGGGATCCGCTAAGCAGCTCGAACAGATGGCGGCTTTCGAGGAGGAAGCTGCCCAAGCTTCAGCCAGCCGAAGTTTTTTCATGCCGCTTAACTTGGGCTCCACCTTTACTGGGTCCTTTCAGGAGCTGTGCCAGTCTCTCCCTACCAAGGGTTAGGCGCCCTCAGGCTCGCACTCCTCCTGCCCCAAGAAAAGGGACAAGGACCTCAAATCTTCTTCTGGCCGAAGAAGACATTCCTGGGACCGACAGCGGTCCGATTCACAGGACCAGGCAGTCTCGGCCTCAGTCGAGATCGCTTCCTCTGCCGCCGGGTTCTCGGACCTTCCGTCAGGCCAAGGCGCCGAGGATACGGCAGAACCGGCCAAGATTTCTCTCGTCCTAATTGAGCCGTTGTCGCCGACCCCGCTCGATGACTCTCTGGAAAGGACACCCATCCTTTCTTTCCCCGATGAGGAGACCCATCCTGCGGGCATCCCGATCGAGGGACAGGAGCCGGATCCTCGGTTTTCACTGAATCCGGCTTCTCCCGATCGACAGAGATGACACCGTCGGTCTCAATCAAGGAGTAGGACCCCGTCAGTAGAAAAACCGAAAAAGGGTCACAAACACTCCTGGAAGAGGCGCCGCCGTTCCTCATCCTCCTCGGATGAGGAGAGACTTAGATGGAAGCTCTGTCGACGTTATGAGGACCTCATGTGGCAACAGCTAATTCTGGCCGGTCAAAAGCCGGCTACACTAGCCATTACTTGGCCCCAGCCTCTTCGGCCAACACCGACTCCTTCGATACCGAGGACCCTGGTTCTCCCTCCGGTAGGACTGGCACGCATTCCTGCTCAGTCTGTTCCGGTCTCACTACCAGTTTTGGTGGAACCACCGCCTAAGCAGCCTCAGGGAGGGGCTCTCTCTAAGTAGGATCGGACAGATGCAGGCTTGCCCCGTCATCTGTCCATCACTGTTGCTCCTGATTGCCCTAGGTGCATTGAAGGGGACATAGGCGGGAGACCCCTGTATCCCGACTCCTCAGATTCAGATGCCACTGGTCTTCACTCACACCCTGATGATGAGTTATCAGTGACAGGCCTGGAGGAAGGTCCTTCTTCCTTCCAGGGCATCCTTCGACTCATTTCTGAGTCCACTGGTATGCCATTGCAGCCTATCCAAAAGAAGGCAGAATATCCTTTCATGGATATCCTTAAGAGGGGGGGATACCCCGACAAAGGCCTTTCCAGTGGCCAAAGCCATTGTTGGCCCAGCCCTTGAGCTATGGCAGCGCCCTGCATCTTGCCCGGCTCCATCTGCCCGCATGGCTTGCAAGTACACTGTACCTATGGGATCCTTGGTGGGCTTCACTGAGCATCCCTCGGCTGAGAGCCTTGTGACTGCCTCAGTGTTTCGGCGCATGGGTAGCTCAGCGGATACTGACCGCCCTCTGGACAAGGAGTCCAAAAATATAGACCATTCTGCCTGGAAGGTATATGCAGCCTCATCCTTGGGCCTTTGTCAGGCCAGCTCAGCAGTGATCATGGCACACTTCTCTCACGCCCTCTTGGGATCGCTAGATGAAGTCCTCCCTCATCTGCCAGCGGACATGCAGACCACGGTTAAGCAAGTCCGTGACCAGGGCTGTGCTGTTGCAAAACAGCAGCTCCAGATGGCTCTGGACATTGGAGATTCCAGTGCATGTTCTCGAGCAGCCGCAGGGGCCACTCACCACAGGGCCCAGCTGAGATTATCCTCCTTTCTGGTGGATACTCAGCACAAGCTAGCTGATGTGCCCTTCCTTGGCACCGACCTTTTCGGTCGAGGAGTGGCAGGTCACCTCCAGCGCATTGAGCAGTCCAGTGCCGCCTTGGATGCCACTTCTGCTAAGGGTTCTTTGGGCAAGAACCAGCAGAAGTGCAAGAAAAAGCCCTTTCGGCACTCTTCCCCTGCAGTTAGGCAGCCCCCCTTCCAGGGAGGTCAGCAGCATTAGCAGCAACAGCAGGCTCAAGCTTGGCACCCTAGGCCCAAGCAGGGTCCCCAACAGCCCTGCAAAGGAGGCTGAGGTGCTGGTCCAGGAGCCTCCTCCTCCTCTAAGCCTGTGCAGTGACAGGTCGGGGGTGGCCACTCCTACTCCCGTCATGCCAGATCTGGGTCCTCCCTTGGGGGGCTGGCTCCGCCACTTTCTTTCCACCTGGTCCGGTATCACTTTGGACAGGTGGGTCTCGGAAGTGGTTGGTCAGGGACCGCCTCTGGAGTTTGAGCAGTACCCTCCTTGCTGAGCCAGTGCCCCATGGGAGGAAAGGATCTCAGTTGGCGCTCCAGTCGGCCCTTCAGGAAGACACTGGTCAGCTCCTCCGCAAGGAGGCGGTAGCTCCAGTGCTGGATCCTCCTACAGCCCCAGGCTTCGTGTCCAGGTACTTCCTGGTGCCCAAGAGTACGGGGGGTTGGCGCCCCATCCTAGATCTCCATGACCTGAATCAATATCTCCGGTCTCGCACCTTCCGGATGGTAACTCTGAACCAGATCATGCCATCTCTGAAGCGAAACGTGGTTCCGTTCAGTGGATCTACATTCTTTCATGATCCAATCCGTCCATCCCACCAGCGGTTCCTCTGCTTCAGGGTCGAAGGGACCCTGTCCGAGTTCCGAGCCATGCCGTTCGGCCTGTCATTGGCCCCTTGGGTCTTCACCAAATGCATTGCAGTGGTGGCAGCCCATTTACGGCGTCAAGGGGTTCGGATATACCCCTACCTCGACGATTGGCTCCTGGCGGGTTCCTCCCTGCAGGAGGTGGAGAGGTCCAGGGGCCTGGGCCTCCGAACCTGTTCCCAATTAGTCCTCCTGATCAACAAGGCCAAGTCGGAACTTGTGCCCTCTCAGATGATGGGCTTTATCGGGGCAGAGCTCGACTCTCATCAAGCCAGAGCTCGGCTTCCGGCGGACAGGGCGGAGGTTCTTTCCTTCTTTGCCCAATCATTTCTGGTTGGGCACTTGCGCCCTGCCTGGGACTTCCTTCGCCTGCTGGGTTACATGGCGGCATGCACCTCAGTGGTCCGTTGGGCTAGGCTGCACATGCGCCACCTCCAGTGGGACCTGGCTGCTCAGTGGACTCAGCGTCAGGGTCTTTTCAACCAGCTGGTAACTGTCACCCAGAAGATGCGGGACGCTTTCCAATGGTGGACCGTCCCAAGTCGTCGGTCGTCCTCACGACCAATGCCTCTCTCATGGGCTAGGGATCCCACATGGGGGACCACAGAGCCCACAGGTTCTGGATCCCCGAGAAGTCCTGTTGCCACATCAACCTGTTGGAGCTCAGAGCAGTCAGACTGACACTGTCAGCTTTCGCTCCTCAGCTCCGGGGTCAAGTGGTTGAGGTCCAGCCGGACAATACCACGACCATGTACTACCTCAACAAACAGAGCGGCATGCTCTCCCGTCTGCTATGCAAGGAGGTGCTCCAGATCTGGACCTTCGTCAGCCGGTTGGAGGCGGATCTCCTTGCATAATGTGGCAGGAGTCTTGAACCAACTGGCGGATACTCTCAGCCTCACAGGCCAGACATCCCACGAGTGATCTCTCCATCCAGAGGTAGCTTACAATCTGTTCTCCCATTGGAGCAAACCATTGTTGGACCTGTTTGCCTCCAGGGAGAACACCAAGCTGAGACTGTACCATGCCTGCCCCCCCTCAGCAGGGCTCGCTGCTTCTCGAGGCCATGGACCCCAGGCCTCCTCTATGCCTTCCCTCCATTTCCCTTGATCCAAAAGGTGCTTCTCAAGGTGAGGAGGGATAAGGCGAAGGTGATTCTGGTAGCCCCAGATTGGCCCCACCAGTTCTGGTATCCAGATCTCCTCAGCCTCAGCTGCAGAGCCCCGGAACGGCTTTGTACACACCTGGACCTGATGATATTGAACCAGGGGAAGGTATTCCATCCGGACCTTCAATTCCTGCCCCTCACAGCCTGGTACCTGAGCGGCTAGAGTTCCAGGCTTTGGGTCTTTCCGAGGATGTTTACACCGTGGTGGAGGCATCTTGTAAGGAATCGACTAGGAAATGTTATACCTTCAAATGGAAAAGGTTTTCCATTTAGTGTCAGGGTAAGAGTCTGGACCCCTTATCCTGCTCTGTGGCTAACATTTTAGACTACCTTTGGTCTCTCTCCAAAGGGGGTCTTCGGTCATTGACCCTTAGGCTGCACCTGGCAGCCATCTCTGCTTAACGGGCGTGGGCCTGTCAGTCGACATTGGCACAGGAGACAGTGGTCGGGCGCTTTTTCAAAGGCCTGGATCACATATCCCCTCCGGTGCGTGAACCTCCACCTCCGTGGGATCTTCTGCTGGTTTTGGCAAAGCTCATGGGCAAGCCATTTGAACCCATGCACAAGTGTGAGCTCTCACACTTGTCGTGGAAGACCGCCTTTCTGGTGGCTATCACATCAGCCAGAAGGACAGGGGAGCTCCAGGCGCTCTCGGTGGACTCCCCTTATCTGGTCTTTCACAGGGACAAAGTTGTCCTTCGTCCCCACCTGAAATTCCTTCTGAAGGTGGTGTCACAGTTTCACCTTAACCAGGTGTTGACTCTGCCGGTATATTACCCTAACTACACCTCGGACGCAGAGTACAGGCTCCATACCCTGGACCTTAGACGTGCTCTCTTCTACTACAAGGAGAAGATGGTGGAAATTCTGGGAGAGGTTCACCAGCTGTTTGTCACCTATGCTGAAGCCGCTTCTGGCAGACCTGCAGCCAAATGGACTGTTGCAAGATAGATTACATCATGCATAGGTCTGTGCTATAAGCTGGCAGGCAAGGAGCCTCCCAGAAGGATAAGAGCTCATTCTACCCACCATACTGCTGCATCGGTGGCTGCTTCCAGAGACATCCCTATCCAGTAAATCTGTCGGGCTGCTACCTGGAAGTCAGCAAACACCTTCATTTCCCATTACCACATCGACCTTGAATCATGTCAGGATGCTGGTTTTGGGGCCTCTGTTCTCCAATCTCTGTTTCCTAAGTAGGAGGTGTGCGCCTTGCCTCCCTCCTCACAGAGAACTGCTAGGAGTCTGCCAAAGAGTGTGGATGAACAACATATCCACGCTCCTAGAAAAACAGGTTATTCACCTGTAACAGTAGTTCTAGGAGTGGTATATGTTGTTCATCCACACGCACCCACCCGACCTCCCCGGCTTTAGGTGCATTACCTTGCTTCCAGTGGGCTAAGATCTGGTGTCATGGGGCGGAGCTGTGGTATATACCACCCGGGTGGGTGAGAGGAGCCAGCTTGAAGACTTCCGGCAAGATTGAAAGGGGAAAGGGACATGCCAAAGAGTGTGGATGAACAACATATATCACTCCTAGAACTACTGTTACGGGTGAGTAACCTGTTTCTCCTCGATCACCCAGGCGCAGGACCTTTCTTTAAGCTTTGCTACACCGGGGGGGGGTGGTTACAATTCTCTCTCTACTATTTACTGGTATGGTTGGTGTACAACAGTACTTACATGGTGCCTGGACAAGTATGAATAGAAAGTCCAATAACTTCTCTCCACGCTGCAACAGTCATCCTCCACTGCATCACCGTCGCGATCCACTACTCCTGGCAGTTTCTTGATGAAGTCTCGAAGCAGGGAAGCTGCTGGAGTGGCGTACTGACTTGCAAGCTGCTTGTGTCTGCACGAGGGCATTGCTTTCCATTCACTGGGTGATTCTTTCCTTTTCTGTTGCACCTGCCTTATGGGGTCTGGGAGCGCAATACCCCATTTCTACAGGGCCTCCTCCACCTCCTGTGCAGATTTGTACATCTTGGGGCCCTCTTTCCAATGGACTCTGAGGTGAGCCGGAAATGGCATTTGAAATTTTAACTGATCTTATCTGTGTCAGTCTTCACCATTCATCACCTTTGGGTATAGTGGCCTGAGGTCACGACCCCGCGGGAGCTCCTTTTTTTTTTTTTTTGATGGGCGGAGTCGACGCACCATCAGCGCCGCCCTCTCGGCCGATGCACTACGTGGCGCTCGCGGGTTGGCTGTTAGGTGTCCCCACCCTCTCGCCAGTTCTTTGTCTCCTGCCGTAGAGGTCGCACCTCATGGGAAGCTCTGTGTGAGAGGCCTGCTGTCTGCTCTGAAGCCTAATCTACAACTTCAACCTCACTTTCTTGACACCGACATAGTTCAACGCTGTTTTATAGCATGCTGATTCCACCGTTCGCCACCACTTGACGTTGCTGGTAAGACTGTTCCTTTTCTTTATTGTTAGCCACGTTGAGTCTTTGGTTGTTTGTTTTGTGGTCATGTCTCGGTCGAGGCGAAAACTTGAAAACAGATGGCCCCTATGCGGTACCCGTGCGGCCATAAGTACTCCGTCTCCAACCAGCATAGCGTTACCTCCGTGTCTTGTCCGCTACGACATGGATTCGTGCAATACCTGCTTCTCTATGGACACGTCGTGTCTCATCCCGGACAGCAGCGTGTGGAAAATTGGGCCGCTTCAATGACTTTCGGGATGGACTCACACTAGGGCCAAGCAACAGTCTCTCAGCCTTTCCTCCAGGTCCCCTCCCAGTTCTGTACGGATCGCGGAGGAGGGGGCTTCTGCTCCTAGTAGCCTCACCGTTGTAGAAGCCCCTTCCATGGTGCAGGAGGCCCAGTCTGTCCCCCCTGGGGGATGGGCGGGAGGCACTGCAATGGCAGTCACCCCTTCGGGGGTGAAGGCTCCCCCGGTGTCATGTCCTCGGGCTGGAAAGCCTGACACGCTGTCCTTGACGCCGTCTGTCGGCGCCGTCTTGGGCCTTAGCTCCGTTTGCACCATAGGAGGCTCTATGGTGCCATCCTTGACTGGTTCTTGCCTCAGCCATTTGCAGTGTTGTGGTTGAGCATGGTGCCATGTCCAGCTCTGGTGCCACTTGCGGCGCCTAGCGAGGACACGGTGCTGTGGGGGTTTCCGATCTCTGTGCCAAGAGCGCAGTCAGAGCCATCGTCGATGCCGTCTCTGGCCTCGGCGCCATGGATCGGGATGGTGTCATGACAGGCTTCGGCCCCGACACTGCTGCCATCCTCAGCGCTGTGTCTTCTTCGCGCACCGTTCGCGGTGCAGGTGGGGGCTTCAGCGACGACTCTGGTGCAATCCCTCGAACTGGTGCCCCATTCGGTCGGGATGGCAGCGGGCGTCCACGTACCATCTGGCACAGGACTTTGGTCTCCACCTCCTCGGAGGCCGAATTTGACTCTGAGTCAGATAGGCAGTCTGACTCTTTGGAGTTGTCTGCTCACGTGGATACTTTGGTAGTGTCCTCGACAGACCAGAACCATCCCCCCTCTGAGGAGCGGACAGTTGCTCCAGGGTCAGGGGTGCTGACCAGCAGGCAGTGGTGCAAGCCACCATTGCTCTGCAGCCTGGCCTCGGAGGGTTTTCTGACCCCTCAGTGGTGGTACCCCCTCAGGTGGTGTGCCTGGATCGCCAAACTTTGGGGCCGATCAGAGCATTCACAGGAGGGGAGGGTGCTGCTCCCTGGATAGTCCCTTCGGGGATTGACCAGGGTTGCCAGCTGCCTAGGCTGGCTTTTTCGAGGAAAAGAACTCTTTCGGACTCCGAGGGGTCAAGGGGTAGGGTCTCAACACGGCGACTCTTTTCTGGGACCCACCTGGGGTTCTGGAAGGAGTCGTAGTGCGGACCTCCACCCTTCCTTTTCGGTCTCTTCAAGAGGGCCCTGTTCTATGGAGGTAGGGGACCGTCCTTTTGGACTTTCATGGCCCCGGTCACCTCACAGGGGGGATTCTTCAGGGCATAGCCTAGGCAGTGCCAGTATGGTTGACCAGCTGTCGGCTGTTGAGTTTTCTGGAGCTCCCTCTTCCTTTGGGGCTCCAGGTGCACCCTCCGGCCCAGGCAGAGTACAGCTGATTCCTGTTGTCGGCTCTGCCACCTCCTCCTGCTCTCCCAGGCATTCTTGGTTCGAGCGGCCCTCTCTCCTGGGAGCAGTTCAGAGCTGTGGCTGCTCAATTTCCCTCTTATGTTAGGGCCATAGACAGGCAGGTTTTCCAACCTCCCCCTAAGCAGCCAGCCTCTGAACCTTTGAGGTCCTCCGATTCTTCATCCTCCTCTTCAGGAGGAGAGGAACCGTGTGTCCACATCTCCCCTTAGCTGCTGATCTCACAGAGTATCAGTGTTTCCTCGTGAGGATGTTGAAGGACCTGCATATTACCCCACCCACTCAGCACAATCCGGAGCATCCAACATGTGCCTTTTTAGGCGATTTCAGTGCAGACACTCTTGTAGTGCTCCCCTGGCCTGCTCCCTTTTGGGAGGCATCGTTGCACTTCTGGCAGAGACCCTTTTCCAGAGTCCCAGCCCCTAGGGATCTCTGCCAGAGGTATTGTGCCCCCCCCCCCGGAGTCTCCAGGTAGTCTGCCTCATCCTAGCTCAGGACTGATGCAACTGGATATTCCTGACTGGCTTCGCACCCTTCACCATGACTGGCCCCCAGATGCGGTCTCCATGGATTTTGACTTCTGGAGTAGGAAGACTTTCTACTTGGCATGGTTGCTTCTTTCGATATCTGCACATCAGGCCCACTACGCTACCTATGACAGGTTCTTGTGGTCCAGGCTAGGTAAACTCCTAGCCTCGATGCCTGATATGGAGGTAACCAGACAAGCCATTGCACTCTCTGCACTTGGCCTGGAACTAGCAAGGCACCAAGCGAGAGTATGTTACTACGCCAACGAGGTAGCTTCCAGGGTCGTAGGGACAGTGATCTGCACTAGGCAGACGGCATGGCTGTGTCTCTCCCGGTTGTCACCCATGGCCCGGCGTAGGGTGATTAACTCCGCTTACCAGAGAACCCACCTTTTCTCGCATGGGGTGAGACGATGTCTGTCGGGGCAACCTCCTACCCCCTCCGGGGGTCCCCATCTCACTCTTCCCACTGTCGGGCCTCTCCAGACCCATGAAGGTTCTATCTCTTGGTGTGCCACCCACTGAGAGCTAAGGGAATTAGTCCTTTATGGCCCCCTTCGGGGGGGCTCGGCACTCACCCAAAGGTGATGAATGGTGAAGAGTGACACAAATAAGATATGAAAATGACGTACCTACCGTAATTCTGATCTTTCTGTGTATCTTCACCATTCATCACAATCCCACCCTCCATCCCCCTGGGACCTCAGTCTCTGGGTCCCCCTCCCTCTCTGTGCCCTCTTCCACCCCCTTTCCGTTGGTCAGGAGTGGGGTGACCTTGGGCACGTAGGGGGATGTTTTTCTTCTAGGGGGAGAGTGGTCAGGATAGGGGGCACTCCTTCCTCAGTGCCTCGGCTCCACCCCTGTGGGGTTGGTGGTTGCCCTCTCTTCTGTTCTCTCTCCCTTTCTCCCTGTCAGCTTTTCCCTTGATTTGTTTGTCCTTTGAATACAACCCTCAGATTAATTTAAGAAACCAGTTTTCTTATACCAAAACTTGATTTTGAGGGGGTATTGCCCTGTATCCAGTCTTTTCTTCCAAAATAGCTGATTCTGCTTATGTTGGAGTTATTGCCAGTGATTCTGTGCCTTGAATTCTGGCAGTTTAGCCTTCTGACTACTCCTTCGCAGTCCCTATACAATCTGGAGACAAGTCAAGGTTCTAGGGTATGTTCCCCCCCAATCCTTATTTCTAAAATTCTTTTATCCCTTCCTCCTCCTCTTCTGCTTCCAGAGATTGGGGCCCCTCCCAATCCCCTTAGTTTTCCAGCTTTATTCTGTCCTCTCAGTCATTTATTTCTTCTTTTAGTTTGTATATCTTTTCCTTTATCTGTCTCTTGGACTCCCTTCTCCCTCCCTTCGAACCTTTTCTTACTCTACGGCGACTCAGAACTGGCGGGAGGGCGAGATCGACGACACCTAACAGCCAACCCATGAGCATCGCACAGTGTGTCGGCCTCGAGGGCGGCGCCAATGATGCGTCGACTCCGCCCATCCCCCCAAAAGAAAGCTCCCACGGGGTCGTGACCTCCGGCCACTATACCGAAAGGTGATGAATGGTGAAGATACACAGAAAGATCAGAATTACGGTAGGTATGTAATTTTCATTTTTTCCTTCAGCACACTTATAATAGGGCCATACTTCAGCCGTGGCTACTGTATTATTGTGGGATAGTTCTGATCAAAAAAATAGCCTAGAGTCCAGGTACGTGACTTCTTTTTTCTGCCATACTCGGCGGAGGATGTCTCTTGTTCTATAGCTACTGAATTTTATTATTACAGATCTTGGGTGGGCAGTGGCTTCCCTTGTCCTTGGCAGTAGGGCTCTATGGGCTCTCTCTATCCACAAATCATACACTGGTAGAAGCTTCAGAACATCGAAGAGCAATTCTATAATGAATTCGGCCATTAGTCCATTTTCAGCTCCTTCTTTAAGCCCATATAGCCACAGGTTATCTCTTCAAGAGCGACTTTCCAAATCGATGCATTTGTTTTCTGTTTCAAGCGCAGGGCATGAACCATCTGGCCCAGATGTAGTATTCCATCCTCAGTCTGTGATATCCAATCTTCAGTCTCCTGTACACGGCACTCTACCCGATTTAGATTGTGGTTTAGCTGGAGAAATTCCGCCTTGTTTTCTGCCTGCATTTCCTTTAGTTCTTTCAGTATGGTATCAGATCTCCGACAAGAGAGCCTATCTGTCTCTTCAACCATATTGTGGGTGGTGAGGGGTTCCACCATCCGAGCCAGGCCTGTTCCTCTGATCGGGGAGGCCCCCTCTGGATCCAGCAGCATCCTTGTCCCCCTTAGTCTGATGGGACCAGGATCTGAAGCCCTTGTCTCTTTGTGTAACCCCTCCAGACATATTTTAACTTTTTGACTGTCAATTAGCTTATTATAATGTTTTTTTTGTGGGTCAGGTACGGAGCTCACTGTCTAGTGGTGTCTCTGATCCATGGCGGCAACGGAAGTCACCACCGCTATCATCTTAACTTCTTAACGTCCTAACAAGAGACTGCTTCGAGTGTCCCTTGTTTTGTTCCTAGTCCTTTAGGATTTCAGGTTAGGGGAACCTCTCTGAGGTCCTGACCAGATATATCACCTCCCTGATGGTGCTGTCAATAAGGAATTATCCCTTTTCCACACTGGGTCTCACTTGGGTGTCGAGGTGATCTCTAGCTAGTGGGCTGTCTTTTCTTGGCCCTCAGCCTTGAAGAGGAAGCGGGGGGGG
This sequence comes from Neoceratodus forsteri, assembly GCA_016271365.2. Lineage (NCBI taxonomy): Eukaryota > Metazoa > Chordata > Ceratodontiformes > Ceratodontidae > Neoceratodus > Neoceratodus forsteri. The sequence continues at coordinate 197,529,892 of CM028132.1, read as the reverse complement.
TGCTAAATTCTGGTGTTTTCCCTAGAGGGTCTATGAGGCTGTTTTGGCCAGTCGGCCTGGTCTCCTGTCAAACCCCTCTTGTCGGCGAGGGTTAAAATTCCCTCTCCTTTTGGAATGCCCCAGGTTCCTGGGCTATGCCTTTCGGGCTCTCCCAAAAAAAAAAAAAAAAATGCCATTTTTGTTGCACAAGGGGGTGAAACTGGTCGACTTAAGTTACTCTGGTCCACAAGGGTTCTTAAATGTAGAGGCATGGTCCATCCTCCCACTGTGCCTTCTTCTCCTCCTTCCTCCTCATCCGTCATTCTTCTTCCTTTTCTTCCTGCCCAGGGGTTGGGGCCCTAACCCAGACCCAGCTAGGCCATCCTCCTTAAGAACCTGTCCTCTCTTATCGGCTTATTCCTCTTTCAGTTTTTAATCCTTTCATTTTACTATCCCATTGGGCTCCCTTGCCCACCCTCCACCCTTGTTTTCTCTTTTTCTGTTTTTCCTCTCCATCGAGCGGACTTGAGGTGTAGTGGAGGGCGACAGTGATTACTGGCCAACTCGCGAACATCACGTGTCGTCCAGCCTCAAAGCGGCACTGTTCTTGTGTTGCCTCACCTCCTAGAGCAACCAAAGCTTTTTCTTTAAGCAAAAGCTTCCAGTTCCTGCGCCTTCGGCTTGAACCCACCAGTGATGAATGGTGAAGATATACAGGAAGATCAAGAATTACGGTAGGTACGTAGTTTACATTTCTTTCCTATCTTGGAAAGCAACTTTTCTGGTAGCTGTCACCTCTACATGCAGAGTATGTGAAATCCATGCTTTGGTCACAGATCCTCTGTATACTGTTTTCCATAAAACAGTTCTCCATACACACCCCATGTTTCTACTTAAGATGTTGTCAGAGTTCTATCTTAATCAGGCTGTAATCTCACCTACCTACTTTTCCAACTTCCAAAATGAGGGAGAAAGGAGACTCCACTCACTGGATGTTAAGAGGATCCTTAGGTTTTGCCTGGATAGGACTAAGGACTACAGACAGTGAAAACAGCTATTTGTCTCTATCGGCCCTAATTGAAAGAGACAGTCTGTCACAATCAAGTGCATTTCAGCCTAGATTGTGAGCTGCCTTTGCCACTGCTATGGCTCAGGTTAAACTGGGGGGCAAGGTATTTGCCCACTCCACTGGTGCAGTTGCCACTTCCCTGGCAGAAATATGCTCTGGGCCTGCTGGAGAAATTTGCAGACCTGCAGCTTAGAGCACAGTGCATGTCAATACAAAGCTGATCCACGCAGTGCATACCTTTACCAAGTGCTTTGCCCTGGATGTCTATGCCAGGCAGCATGCCACATTTGGCAGGATGTTTCCGAATGGATTACTATCGTGATTGAGTGTCCCTGGTCCAGGAAACTTTCTCTGAGCTTGGTACTCTGACCCATTAGTGGGATTCTATGGAGAAAATTAATTCTTGGAAGATATAAAAGTTCCATACTTACCGTAACTGTTACTCTTCCTGAATATCTTTTCCATAGTTTACCATACCAGCCCCACCATTCCCCACTCCAGTATTGTTGCATTATTGTCTTCTAATCCTAGGTATTCTTCAATATCATTACCTCTAGCAGTCAGCTTCCTGGATTGAACTGCCCTGGAGATGAATGGAACTTATGTTAATAGTGGAACACTAATTGGCTCGTGCCACCATTCAAACCTGCTGCCCTATCACCTGCATGTGTTCTAAAACGCTCAGATTTTTTCTCCGCCTGCCTAGTTGGTCGCCTCGAAGACTGCTCCTCAGTGTTACTGAGAGAACTTTAAATTTTAAAGATGAATCATAAGTATTTGTTTTATTTTACTTCATTTCTGCTGCCCGTTATAGATTTAGTTAGTTTTAGCTTAGTTTTAGTGGCTTTTTGTTCACTTTTGTAGTTCCTCAGTTCCTGGCAGCCAGTGAGGAACCATTTAGTTTGGTTTATATGAGCGATAAATCGCTATATCTTTAGTCTTTTTATTTGGTTTGTTTACTTATTATTTAGTCTGGTCTACTTTGTGGATTTTTTTGTGTTTTTTATGGTTTTCCTTGGTTGAGGAACCAACCGCAAGCTTTTAATTCTGTAACTTGCGGTAAATCCCTGGTTTCTTCACGGCCCAGGAACTGTTTTCAAATTTAAAATTATTCTTTTTGGTCTATGTAGCAATGTCTGATAAACCTAAGAAAAAGACCGAACCAACTGGTTTTAAAAATTGTGTTAAATGCCAGGAGATATTTGCTAAAGTGGACAAGCATGATCTAAGTTTGTTTTGTCTTGGAGCTGAATCCTTTGAGTCTGAGTGTGACATATTTAAAAACTTTCCTGAAAAAACAGTGGAAAAATGCAAGAATCATTTTAAAGAAAGAACTTCCACAGGATTGGTTCTGGAGCTGAAGGATCCAGCCGTTAAGAAAACTGGTATGTCTAAAGATGTCTGTTCAAACACCCCTGAAAAAGGCGAGACATCTGGACTTAAAAGACCGGGAGAAGCTGGCCCATCGGCGCAGCGGTTGGACTTCCACTTGCGATGCCAGCGACCCGGTTTCAGGAGCGGACTCGGATCACTGGAGGGCCAGCCAGGGGAGAACAGCTTAAGCGTTCCACGACAGCTCGCCATCTCCAGGGGGGGCATGGGGATGGCCAATGCCCACGCCACTTGAGCGTGATCTCGGGCGGAAGCTCAGGGGGACCACAAGCCCCGTTTGGAGGAGACAGGCATCCAGAAGCACAGTGGACACTGCCGTGTCACACCTTGACATCGGGAGAAAACGGGAAACACACCTGCCGGCTCCAGGATGACAGGCTTTCAATTCAATTCAATTCATCTTTATTTTTAAAAGGCGCTTTTCTTAAAATCAAAGCGCCTGTACAAATTCACAAAACAATAAATACAATAAAATTAAAACTAATATAAATCCTTAAAAGCTATACTGAAAAGATGGGTCTTCAAAGCTCCTTTAAAACTAAGGACGGTCGGGCAGTTTCGCACCTGACGAGGTAGAGAATTCCACAGGGTCGGTGCCATAAAACTAAGCGATCTAGCGCCTGATGTTTTCAAAGCGAACCCTGGGAATCTCTAGCAATCCCTCGTCAGTGGATCGGAGGAGGCGGGAGGGACTGTAAGGGCAAAGGAGCTCTTTCAGGTAGAGTAGGTCCCAGATCATGTAGGGCTTTATAGGTCAGTAAACTGACCTTGAAGGTGATTCGCCAAAACACTGGCAGCCAGTGCAGTCCGCGAAGCACAGGCATTATATGGCTGGATCTAGAAGATCCAGTCAACAACCTGGCTGCCGCATTCTGCACTAGCTGCAGACGCCGAAGTTCAACCCCCGATAGCCCTAGGTATAGGGAATTTTTGTATAGGTATAGGCTTCCTGGGGCATACCTCCGATTTCCCTCTGCTCACCGGCCATCTCCCAAGTTCTGACAAAATGAAGGACTACAGGGGTTGGCACCCACCTCGTCCCACTCGGGGGACTGAAACTCCATGGGGACTGGGAGGTAGGATCCGGTGAGCGGATGGCAGGAGGATGACCCCTTGGATGCCCTGAAGGAGTCAGAGTTGGCAGGCAGTAGGGGAGAATAAAGCATAATTTAAAAAAAAAAAAAAAAAAAAAAACCGGTAAAGGATTCACCTCCTTTAAAGAGACTGGATAAGAAAAAGAACATTGGTCCCATGGCTGAAACAGCAATGGGGCTTCCAGTAGTTCTGGGCAATATGCCCACAGCTGACCAGGTCGCATAGGCCCTCCAAATATTACAAGCATTGCAGACTGGAGTAGCACTGGTTAACCACCAACTGGTTGATTCCTTTTCATCAGCGAGTCTGTCCTCTACAGAGGCTATGCCCCAGGATGATTTTGGGGAGGAGTATGAAGAGGATGAACAGATTGAACCCGAAACATGGGTTTGAATCCCCTCCTAGGGCTCCTGAGGACTTCTCCTCACATTTTACGTTTGTGAGGCAGATGGTAGAGGCCCTTGACCTCACTCCTTATGAACCTGAACAGGATGAGGAGGAGGTGCAGTTCATTGAAATGATGGCATTAACACCAGAAAGAAAGGCTTTATTGCCCATCAGCAAATGTTTCAAAAAACAGGTGGTCAAAATACCTGAGACCACAAATGCTGTCCTTCTTGTGGATGAGAGAGCTGACAAAAAATATCAACTTGACCCATTGGGGGCAGAGTTCCTGTTGTCCCACCCAGATCCTGAGGGAGTGGTACAAACAGCAGCCTGTGATATGGCTAAAGTACCCCTAGCTACACACCCTCTGGAAAAAGATTCTGGAAAGCTGGATGGAATGGCCAAGAAAGGGTATCTGGCAGCCTCCTTGGTGTTCAGGGAGGCTAATTATGTGGGCTATGCAGCCCAATACCAGAAAACTTTGTGGAACTCAGTTATCACCATTGCTGACAAGGCACCACCAAGTCTGCAAGCTGACCCTATGGAAACAGCCAGGTGTGGCGTAGAAGCCACAAAATATCCATTTCATATGGCTGTTGACACAAACGACAATGCAGCCATATCGATGGCTTTGTCTATACCCCTTGGGAGGTTTGCCTGGCTCAGGGCAACCAGCCTTACGCAGGACACTCAAAAGAAGGCTATGGTCTTCCTTGTGGAGAACAAGTCCCTGTTTGGGCCCAAAACGGAGGAGTACATGAAGAAAGTGGATGAATATAAGACCACTTACAGAAGTAACTCTGCTAGGGATAAGGCCTCTACTTCATACAGGCCCTATGGAAGGGGAGGTAGAGGTTATACACGACCCTTCTACCAGGCACAAGCTACCCCTAGTTACCCACAGAGGGGATACCATAGGGATAGGGACCGAAGAGGCTCCAGAAAGGGGGGGAACAGTCCCTTCAGCCTGCCACACAAAACGAGCAGAACCTCTGATGTGTGAGTCAGGGTTGCCTCTCCAACTCCGGTTGGGGGCAGACTGACCCACTACTTCCAAAATTGGAAATCCATCACCACAGACAAGCGAGTGCTGGAGGTGGTGGGTCAGGGACTAGTCCTCAGCTTCAAAACCTTCCCCAGGTTGAGACCAAGACTTTTCAGGTGTCCAGACCCAACAGAAAGGAAACTGCTAGAAAAAGAGGGTTCCTCGCTGCTGGTAGCAAAAGCAGTAAAGCCTGTTCCCTCCTCTCAAAGGGGAAGAAGTTTTACTCCAGTTACTTCCTAACCTCAAAGAAAAATAGTTAGTGGGGGCCCATACTAGATCTGAGATCCCTAAACAGGTATCTCATAAAGCCAAAGTTCCATATGGTTACCTTGGCAATTATCTTACCCACACTACAACAAGTAGACTGGCTGGCATCACTGGATCTCAAGGATGCCTACTACCACATCCCCATAAGGGAATCTCACAGAAAGTAGCTGAGATTCAGACTACCATCAGGTCATTACCAGTTTGCAGCTCTGCCTTTCGGCCTGACCTCTGCTCCAAAAGTATTCACAAAGTGCTTGGCAGTGGTAGTGGTGCATCTGAGAAGACAGGGCGTATCAGTGTTCCCTTATTTAGATGACTGGTTAGTGGTGGTAAAAGACTCTTTGAATCTCACACAGGAGACATTGGAGTCTCTGGGATTCCTTATAAACATCCAAAAGTCTGTACTGCAGCCTGTTCAGGTACTGCACTTCATAGGAGCAGAACTGGACACTGTACAGGGCAAGACTTTCCTCCCCAAGACAGAGTGGACAGTATAGTGAACATTGCAGGACCTTTTGTCCTAAACAGGCCAAGACTGACAAGACATTTCCTGCAATTGCTGGGACACATGGCTGCAGTCACAAGCACAGTGCAGGGATGCCGTTTTCAGATGGGAGACATTCAGTTCCACCTCAGGGCCCATTGGTGCCAGAAAAAGGACCCCCTCTCAAAGTTGGTGCCAGTGTCAGGAACTCGGATACAGGCCCTGCAATGGTGGCAGGACAAAAGCAATCTGAGGGAAGGAGTACCATTTGAGAGAGAGTTCCCTACCATGGTACTCACAACAGATGCTTCTCTGCTGAAAGGGGGGTGCATCTGGAAGAACACACAGTGCATGGCACTTGGTCCCCCACACAGTCACTGCTACATATAAATCTATTGGAACTCAGGGCAGTGCTTCTAGCACTTCAATCTTTTGCATCCCTGATAGAGGGCAAGGTGGTACAGGTAAGGACAGACAATACCCGCCATTATCTATTACATCAACAAGCAGGGAGGGACAAGGTCCGACCTGCTCTGCACAGAAGCAATGAAGATTTGGGGCCTGGCATATTCTCTGCAGGTGTCCCTAGTAGCAGTGCACCTTCCAGGAAAGGACAATACATTGGCAGATGCCCTCAGCAGAATCAGTCAAAGCCACCATGAATGGTGCCTCAACAGACAGGTGCTGGAGAAAGTGTGCAGAAGGTGGGGCACTCCAGAGATGGATCTCTTCACCTCATAAGAGAATCAGTTGCCAAAATTTTGCTGCAGACCCCCAGCCAAGGGGTCAGTTCCTGTGGATGCCATGGTGCTGAACTGGACGGGGAAAACCCTGTATGCCTTTCCTCCATTTCCCCTTACTGCTCAGGATCCTGATCAAGCTCAGGTCCCAGTCAGCCACAATGATTCTGATAGCTACAGGTTAGGCCAGGCAGCCATGGTACACACTGCTGCTTTCTCTGTCAGTGGCCCAACCAATAAACCTTCCACACAGACACAATCTCCTGACATCCTCCCAGGGGAGGATCCTATACCCGAACCTCGGGTCTCTCAGTCTCCGGGCATGGCTCTTAAGGACCTAGAATACGCTGACTTACACCTTTCAGAAGATGTCCTACAGGTGATAAGAGGGTCCAGAAAACCCTCAACTGGGAAAACCTAGACTTCCAAATGGAAGAGATTTTCCATCTGGTGTGCTTCAGTGGAGGTGGAACACACTGAGCAGGATTGTCAGTCCTGCTGGATTACCTGACACACCTACATACTCTGGGACTCCAGCCAGCTACACTTAAGGTCCACCTGGCATCTGTTTCTGCATATCTCTCAGCTGGTAAGGGAGCTTCCTTAGCAGCTAATCCTATTTTTAGGAAATTCTTTAAAGGGCTTGCCCATCTGCATCCCCCCTCACAGGCAGCCAGCCCTGGCCTGGAATATAAATGTCTGTATTGCCAAGCTCCTCCATTTGAGCCACTGGCTACTGCTCATTTAAAGTTTGTCACTTGGAATACTATCTTCTTAGTAGCCATCATGTCTGCAAGAAGGATAAGTGAGTTACAGGCCCTGTGTATGGAGGAAGTCAACATTTCATTCCACAAGGATAAGGTGATACTTAGAACTAACAGGAAATTTCTTCCAAAAGTAGTTTCTGACTTCCATCATAACCAGTCTGTTACTTTGTCTTCTTCACCAAGCATTCTAGCTCTGGAGAGCGTAGACTGCATAGTCTCAATGTAGAGAGAGCTTTGACCTATTACATTGCGCATACAAAGGGGCATAGGCAGGACAAGCAACAACTGATCTTCCCTGTGTCAGTCTTCACCATTCATCACTGGTGGGTGGTTGGCTGGAGACAGGCACCCCACGAGAGCTTTTTTTTTTTGTTTGCAGAGGTAGGAGCCAACGCCGTTGGTGCCACCCATGAGGGGAACGCTCTGCGTGGTGCTCGCGGGTTGGCCAGTAATGGCCATTGACTCCTCCTCCACCTCAGTTCTTCTTCTCCCGCCATTGAGACAGCACCTTGCCAAGCAGCTTGGAATTCTTCACTGTGACATAATGGCCTATTCCGACGTCGACAGAGCCATTGTTGTTTGGGGCCATTCGACACTGATTTCCTTTGACTCCATCACTGCGACTCCGCCTTGGTGCTGCAGCCCACTCGATGCCATTTATCTTCCAGTCCGGTAAGATCTTTCCTTTTATTAGGCATTGTCGAGTCTTTTACTGTTTTTGTGTTTAGTTACTGTCGCATCATGTCTGGTCCTCAGGATAAAAAACATTCGAAGAAAGCGGGTCTGTCTCCTATGCGTTGGTGTCCCTGCAGCCTACAGATTTCTGTTACCGATCAGCATGATGTTTGCCTCACCTGCCTTAGATCCCAGCATGACATGGACACCTGTGATGCCTGCTTCTCTGTGAACCGCCGCATTCTGGAGCACCACGTGTTAAAGGTTGGCAGGGCTCTGCCGACTTTCGGGTGGTGTCGTCGGTCCAAGCGCAGGACTGTCGGCCCATTCTCCGGGTCCCTTCCTGGGTCTACATTATCCCGTGAAGAGGGGGGCCTCCTCTTTTTGCCATGCAATAAAGGAGATTCCTACTTTGGTGCCAGAGGTCTGGTCTGGCTGCACTCTGGGCCGGGCCAGGAGCATCGCTCTGGCAGTCACCTCTTCGGAGGTGCAGGCTCCCCTGTTGTTGGGGCCCATGGCTGCGGGTCCCAGTGTGGGCATTCCTCGGTGCCACTCCGGATCCCAGGGCCATTTGTGGCTCCAGTGATCAGGGCAATGCCATGAGGGGTATGAGGCTGGCCCGCAGCGCCGCAGGCGGGAGAGTCCCTGGGGCCGCCAGTCCGGAGCTCTTCTGGATCATCTCCTCTTCAGAGCTGGATGATTCGGCGGCTGATCCGGACTAGCAGCCTCACTCCTTGGAGTCAGAGGGTTCTCCATGGCCTAGTACTCTTGCACCTCCCCAGGTGCTCCCTCCTGCGGTTCCAGCAACTGCAGCCCGTGCCGACTCTCAAGCCGGTGGCGGCTCGGTGGGTCAGGTGCATGCTGGCAGTCCCACTACTGAGAGAGTGGTGGTCTAGATTTTGGAGGAGGGGGTGGCTGTCGTCTCCGGTGCTATCTCCTTTGTCCGGATCAGAGACACTCCTCCTCTGTGACTCTCCTTGGGAGTCGCGGTAAGAGTTCCTCGGCACAGGGTGTGAGGAAGAGGGCTTCCTCAAGTCGACAGGGTTGAGAGGACAGGGTGAGGGATGGCGGCATCCTTCCGTGGCCCTCCAGGGCCTGGGGAGGAGACACCAGTGCTGAGCCCAGCTTCTCTCCTTCATCCATTTCGAGGTAGTCCTCATTAGGTGTGACTGGGGACCGCCCTTCTGGATCCATGCACCCCGGTCCCCTCATAGGGAAGCTTCTCCTACAGGGCTAAGCCCCGATCACTTTACACTCTTAACAGGTCGGTGAATTTGCAGACCTGTGGATTCCCGGTTATGCCAAGTTCGCCTGTAGAGTCTTCCAGCCCTGGCAAAGGCACATTACATACAGTGACAGGTTCACCTGTGCCTTTGCGTCCAGCTCCTCCTCTCCCAGGCCATGTTGGTCCTTTGGGACCTTTGACCTGGGAACAGTTCAGATCCTGAGCTGCTGATTTCTCCCAGTATGTTAGGGCTATGGACAAACAGGTCTTTTGACCGGTTCTCCCTCCGCAGCCAGAGTCTGACTCCACAAGCTCCTCGGCCTCCTCCACGGAGGAAAAGGGGTCCTCTGTCCATGTGTCCTCCGACACTGATCAAACTCAGTATCAGCGCTTCCTAGCGAGGCTGGTAAAGGGACTTGCACATTACCCACTTTTCCCATCACAATACCGAGCATTCAATGTAGGCCTTCTTAGGCGAGTTCGGGACACACCATTTGGTGGTCCCCTCCGGGCTAGTTCCCTTCTAGGAGGCGTCGTACAGCGCCTGGCAGCTTCATATGCCACAGTTCTAGACCCCATGGACTGCCGGAGACGGTATTTTGCACACTGGGGGTCTCCAGGCTCTCTGCCTCATCCCACTTCAGGACTGACGCATTTGGACACCCCTTCCAGACATAGACGTCTGGTCCGTGACTGAGCCCCGGGTGGGGCAGAGAGTTTTCTCCTCTGCGCGGATGGTACTATCCATTGTTTCGCATCAGGTGCACCACACTGCCTATAACAGGTATCTGTGCATGATGCTGGGCCAGGTTTTAGCATTGCTGCCTGATTTGGAGGCTACCTGGCAAGCCATAGCCCTCTCTGCTATAGGTCTGGAGCTGGCAAGGCACTATTCAAGGGCATCTTACAACGCCAGTGAAGTAGCTTCATGACTTGCAGGGACAGCGATCTGCATTAGGTGGATGGCGTGGCTTCGCCTTTCGAGGTTGTCACCTTTGGCTCGGCATAGGTTACTGGCCCCCTCTTTCCGGGGGACCCATATCTTTTCCCACAGGGCGAGATGGGAATTGCATGGGCGTTTTTCTTCCCTCACCCTGACCAGTCCCAGGCCTAACTGGCCAGTGGAGGGTTCCCCCCTACCTTTTTCCCCACGTGGGGCTGAGGAATGCTATTCTTTCAGGGATTTTCTGGGCCCCCTTCGGGGGGCTCGGTACTCACTCACCAGTGATGAATGGTGAAGACTGACACAGGGAAGATATGAAAATTACATATCTACCGTAATTCTTGATCTTCCTGTGTATCTTCACCATTCATCACTGAATCCCACTCACCTTTCCCTCACAAGGCCTCAGTCCCTGAGCTGTGCTCCCTCCCTGCTCGCCCCCTCCTTGGAACTCTGCTGGGGTTTTCCCCTCCTTCCCCTGGTGGCCTGCTAAGAGACCTCTGGGGGAATGTCAGAGGAGGGTGAGTAGGGCCTCTGTCTGGGCTATCATAAAGACTTCTGGGTGGGCCCTTCCCCTTATCCTGGGCCTGATCTTGAGGGTCGGCTAATCCCCTATGGTCGCCGACCTTTGGGTCCCCTGGAATAAGGGGGGTTCTGGGGCTGACTGAAACTCCCTCCACTCCTTGTTATTCTAATCTTTGGCTGTCTTCCTTCCCTTTGGGAAGGGACACTTTAATAGTGGGATTCCTTCCTCCCTCCCCAGAACCCTGTGGGTTCTCCTGATTCAACCAACGGGGTGGAGGCGATCCTCCTGGGGGTCTAGGGTTGGGGTGGGGGTGATCCTCCTGGGGGTCTAGGGTTCGGGGGGCCTTATCCGTCTTAACAGGATTCTCTAGTTCCCTCAGAATCTCCCTGTTGAATGCTCACCCTTGCAAGATCTGCCCTTGCCACCTTATTTCCTGGATGGGTCTTGGCCTCCTCCTGTCCCCCCCCCAAATCCCTCTTAATTCTCTATCTCTCTTTCTCTTTCTCTTTCCTTCCCTTCCTGCCCTTTTGGCTGTCCAGGGACTGGAGCCTTTCGGCTCATAATCTCTCAGGTCCTCCTCCTCTGTCCTCTGGTCGGCCTATTTCTTTTTCGGTTTACATCCTTTCCTTTTGCTGTCTCTCAGGATCCCTTGCCCTGCTCTTATTTTTCTCTATACCCTGTTTTCTTCTGTCTCCCTGGCATGCAGAACTGAGGTGGAAGAGGAGCCAATGGCCGTTACTGGCCAACCCGCGAGTGCCACGCAGTGTGTTGGCCTCGTGGGCAGCGCTGATGACACTGGCTCCTCCCTCCTACAAAAAAAAAAAAAGGCTCCTGAGGGGGGTGCCTGTCTCCGGCCAACCACCCACCAGTGATGAATGGTGAAGATACACAGGAAGATCAAGAATTACGGTGGGTACATATTTTTCATTTCCTGACCTATGGTGATATGGGTAAAGGTAGGCCAGCTTCAGAAAGGACAGTTGCATGCTGGATTGTGGCATGCATACAATTCTGTTACAGTAAAGCTGGCAAGGAGCCCCCGGTAGGCCTGAGGGCACATTCCACAAGGGGTACAGCAGCTACAGCAGCAGCTAGGGATATTCCCTTGTTGGAAATCTGCAAAGCATCCACATGGAAATCTGTACATGCCTTTACAAAGCACTACAGTTTGGACATTCAGTCCATGAGTGATGCCAAATTTGGCACAGCAGTGCTACAGAGGCTGTTCCCTAAGTAGGGTTCTGGACCCTCCTCCAAAGGTACTGCTTTATAGTCTGCTAGAGTTAATGATATTGAAGAATACCTGGGGTTAGAAGAAAAAATTACTCACCGTAGTAATCTTCTTTCTTCCAGGGTATTCTTCAGTATCATTAACTCGCTCACCCTACTTCCCCTTCTAGAACCAATCAGTATATGCTTACAGGTGGTACTATATTGTTTGTTGGCCTTACACTAGTACAATAATTTTTTTAACCAGATGGCCCAGCTTTATTGTTTTTGGTCTTTTTGGACATTGCCAGTTGGCTTAAGGGAACAAAAGGGGGGGTTTGATTGAATCAAATTATTATTTTGTTGTCAGCTGTAAGGATAGCATAGTAAGGGACTTAACTGCAGGCTCATTCAAAATCTGAGCATTTTTAGAACGCATGTAGTGGACAGGGCAGCAGATTTGAATGGTAGCACAAGCCAATCAGTCTTCCACTATTAGCATAAGTTCCATTCATCTCCAGGGCAGTGTAATCCAATAAGCTGACTGCTAGAGACAATGGTATTGATTAATACCCTGGAAGAAAGAAGATTACTACAGTGTGTAATTTTTATTTCCCCTCTATGTACTTAGTTTGGGCTGTGAAGACACTGTATTACTCGATTTGGTGGCCCTTCTTAAACGGGCCACCAGGGCTGTTTTATGCCCTTAGGGTATGTTCATAAGTTTCTCATTAGGTTCAGGCTGCTCACCTCCTTGGTAAAAAAGATACTGAGGCGGGAACTGGCACCTTTGCATACCAGCAGACACATGGTGACACACGCTTGGGGCCTGTTCACACCGCCAGCCCTGCAGAAAAGTTCTGGCTCCTGTGGAGTCCAGCAGCTCTGGTACAGACCCAATAGTGGTATTCGGGAAGAAGATATTCAGGAAAATCAACAGTAATGGTAAATACATGACTTTCACATTTTGTTACTTTGCTAAAAGATTAGAATTGAGAAATGGACCGTTTTCTCCTGGTTTCCCTGTCACTCAACAATTTCCTTGTGTCCAGGACCAGTGGCTTCTGCTGCAGCAGAAGGCAGCTGTAGTCCTTGAGCAGCCTGACATTGTAACATACAGGAATTTTCCAGAAAGCCAATTCTTCCCCCACTTGTCAGGGTTTACCTGCTTTAAGGGTGAAATGCTCAACTCCCTTCTTTTTCCTCTTCTTTCTCATTCCTTTCACTTTTTTTTTTTTTTGCAAATCCATTATTCATTGAAAAATGGTGCACTATATTAAAGAAAGTAGTACTTTACAGCAAAATGGTTAGAAGGCTTTGAGAGGAACTTATGGACAGTGTGTCTAGCTGTCGGCCATGTTAGACCCCCAACGAATCTGATTTAAAACTAGGGGGTCTTATCCGGGTATCATGTCTCCCATCCCAGGAGATGATTTAGTCTGACTTTTCAGAGGTGGAGGTATTGAAGGAAAGAATAGATCTGTGGGATGAAAAACAATGCATTTGGTTTTAAGACTTTGTTTTACCAGTGTCCAAATAGCAATCTCTTCAAAACAAGGGCCCTATGGGCAGTATGTTGCATGGTTACCACTATGGGCTTAGTACCGTTGTACATTATCGTTTTTATTCTGTAGAATGTTATTACTGCCGTGTGTGGTATCACTGCATCCTAGATATCTATAACATTTCTTTACAGCCATCTATGATGTCGTAGAGGAGAAGTTGGAAAATGAGCCTGATTTCCAGTACATCCCAGAGAAATCTCCTCTGGATGGAATCCATCAGGACGACAATGCATTAAGGGAATCCATGGTGCACCTCAAAGAGGGACTCATCAGTGGGGCTGTTCTAGCTCAGTTTGATGTAAGTATTTTTCAGTTTAGGCTGTGAAGAAATATAAAAGTTGTTCTCTCCTTTATATTATGATTTAAAATTATCACTGAAGTAGGAAGTATTTTTCATTAGTCTTACTATTTAAGTAGATTCAATCAATCAATCAATCGACCTTTATTTAACCAGGTGAAACACCATTGAGAGAACTCATTTACAAGGTGGACCTGGGCAGGTTCACAAGGACATACTGTATATCAAAAAAAGAATTTGTCAATGAAGAAAACAGTGGAAGCATACATGGGTACAAGCAGGCATAAGAAATGTATAATAATAGTCAACTAGTCAAAAACTGAAGACAATAAAGTGCATACAGTGAATACATACATGCTGGTTACTAACCCAGGGTTGGTCAGAGCTTACAGTAAATACATGCAATGTACAGTCCAAGTGCTGAGCCCCAGTAGAACAAAAGAAGAGGGATAAACCATGAACCATAATAAGGGTAAGAAAGGGAAGGAGGGATAAATAGTACAGTGAAAGGGGAGGCTGGGAAGGGCAGGGGTGACAAAACTGGTTGCAATGAGAGTAAAAATGAGCGATCTAGTTCAGAGCAGGATAGGAGGAAGGACTTAGAAGGGCAGGACATAGAGAATAATATGGTGATGGTAGGTGCCTAGGAGAAAAATAGGTGGGGCTTAGGCGTGGCTGGTACAGCGGTCCTGTAGGTACTGTCTGAGGAGGGTTTTGAATTTTGCTAAGCTGATAAGGTTTGGAAGTTTAAGAGACTTTTTCATTACAAATATTACTCCAGGACTGGCCCATTAATACAGTGGTAGAGTTACTTCTCGTGATGCAGGCAATCCAAGTCCAGAAGTGGGTTTGAGATGTGGGTGTGGTCAGCTGTGGAGGGGGTAGTGATTGAGTATCCCACAAAATGCTCTTCGGGGGGGAGGGGTCATGGATCCTACTGCTGTACAGTCACATGGATGGGCCCAATTGGTAGTGAAGCTTGGAGCTGCAGGCCAGTATACATGCCAGTCAGTGCACTTGATTTACCAGCACCCAAACAGCATGCTCTCAGATAGCAGATACTTGAGCAGAAAAAAGACAGCTGGGTGGGTGAGTGACATTTTGTTGGCCCCCACTTAAGCATCAGTTCTCTCCTACTGGCTCCCAGGGTGACTTCAGAGGATCACCTTCACCATTGGAAGCTGGATTTCAAGGGCACAACAGCCATGGTACTGTATGCAGACCCCATCCTGTGAAGGGTAGACTAAGGGGGCAGTGCAGTGGTATGTCTTATGTACCCATTGAGTCCAGGATTACCAGTAATGAAGAGCCCTGAGGGACAAGAAAGTGGCTGCTGGCCATAGCTGAAGAAGGTTCTGGCTAGTATGCATGTGAAGTAAATATAATGCACACAAAAAAGGATTTGTTATTCCATGCCCCATACAGCCACTGAAGCACATCATTTGCCACTCTGCCTTAATTTTATAATCTTCCAAAGATCAGTTTTCTCCTTACAGCCCCACTGTTTAGTCTAAGGCCCAGAAGCACTAGGACCCCACAGTGGCAGATTCCTCCCCACCAGCTTCAGTACTGTGTGGCAGATTCAGTATCTGTTGTCAACGCCCTAATTTCCTCATATCTGAATTCCAAGATTCAGTCTTCACCATTGATTCCCGCTTATGGGGCTGAACCAGAGACACTAGGACCACGTGAGAGCAAAACTCTTGCCAGGGGGCCAGGAACAGCTACTGGGCGTGGCACCTGCACATCCCCCACATGGTGCTGTGTGCCAGCCAATAACCATTGCTGACTCCCTCACTAAGCTCAATTCTGTTTTTCCTGCCCTTGAATGTACACCGCAGGAGTGTAGCACCTCAGTTCAGACTCGTCAGTGCCTTTCTAGCTGCATTACCACTATTTTGACTTTATTTTGGTGGTGTTTATGTTTGTTATTTTATTGCAATGCCAAGTCCGACCAGAAAGGGACGAAATCATAAAAGAAGGTACAACAGCCACCTGTTATGCGTCATAGCCTCTGTGGAAACTGATAGCTGTTCTGGACCGGCATCAGACCTCTGCAGCCTGTCTTGGACCGAAGCACAACATGGATGCATGCAGTGCCTTTTTCTCCATGGGCCACTGTACCCTCAAGAACTGTGCATTGAGGTGGGGTCGGCCAGTCCCCACCTTTGGAGGCAAGCCTTGAACATGTGCATCCAAGCACAGGTCACTAGACTTTTCCCCCTGGGCCTCTTCCTGGTACCTCTAGTTTCATGGAAGTATGGAGCTCCCCTTGACCTTACTACACTAAGCCATAAGAGACTCCATTGAATGGGTTTCGTGGACAGTTGACTCCATCTGGGTGATCAGCTGCAAACCCTTCCCAGTCTGCCTGTCCTGAGCAGCAGATATCCCCAGTGGCGAGGCAGCAACTGTACGCTCAGTCTACACCGGTGGACCCCTCATCGTTGTCATCTGGCATCGCCTGTGCTGTTGTCAACTTTCATGGTGACAATGTGGCGGGTTGCACTGAGGACAAAGCTGGGTCCCCTCCTGACACTGTTTGCAGTGCCAGGAGAGGGACCAGTGCCGTGGTGGTTGTCCGCACTGTTGCAAGTTCGGATGCTGTCACCATCCATGGTGTTGCTCGTGACACCGAGGAAGAAAACAGTTCCAGACATGGTGACGGAGGTGTGAGCACCCTTTGTGTCAGTCTTGGATCCAGCTCTTGGTGAGGTACTGACAACACTGCCATCCTGGAAGTCGTCTCCAACTCTGGTGTCATTCATGCCACCAAGGAAGGTGATGGCTCCAAAAGCAATGTCAAAGTTGGCACCAAGCACGGAGTCGAAGGTGATGCCAGCCATGGTGATGGGGATGACTCTGTCTCTGAGGCTGTCACCAGTCCAGAGCCCAGTGCAAGAGGCGGCACCAACTCGGGTCGGTTGGTGGCCCAGTCACCCTGTGGGACGTGCATACCTCTGCTGTCCTCACCTGGGTGTTTCCCCCATGGGCACAGATCGGGGTCTCTCCTTAGATGTAGGATGACACCCTTTAGGTGACTCTGCTAGGCCCTCCCCTCTGGTGAGAACCCTTACTCAGTTCAGCAGCCAAGGCAGAGGCCCTCAAGACCAGGACTCTTGATCCTCTCTAGCAGGGCCTTAACATTTTCTAGAGAGGTTGTCCTCATTCATAGACCCTGAGTGTCCATTAACATGGTAATAGCACCGGCATTTCCGTGGTACCTTAGAGCTGGCATAGGGAGTCTGACAGAGCCCAGTACAGGCCCTTCTCCCTGACACCAACAGTTCCTGGAGTCAGCGTCTCGTCTGTTATCGACGTCCTCCTGAGAAGACAGTGAATCATCTATCCACCTTCCTTCAGCTGCTGAATGCATCTTGTACCAACGATTCTTGGTGGAAATGTTCTAGGCATCCTACTTGAAGTTGCGATCTGGCAGCTCTGCCATTGAGACTCCTTGGAGTTCCCAATCTCGATACTACTTTCGTTCCACCATGGCTTAGAGCCTTTGAGGAGGCATCCTGGGCAGTGTGAAGGCTCCCTTCTCCAATCTAGCCATTCACAGGAACCCCCTTGCACAATATCGTGCATCCACTGAGTCTGCTGGTGATGTACCTCAGGACTTGAAGTATTGCAGACCACATTGGGGCCACAACACCTCACACATGATTGATCTCCAAAGGCAGATTCCATGCAGATGATGCCTTTGGCAGGAAGGCGTTTCCCTCAGCAACGTGCCCTAATGTGCATTTCTGCACACCAGGCACATATGACAACCTAGAATCATCACCTGTGACTGCAGCGAAGCACACTCTTAGCTACACTACTGCAAAGCAAGACAGGCTAGCACACCATTGATCTTTCTCCCAGGGCCTGGTGGTAGCTCAGCATCATTCAAGGGCATATTACGATGTCAATGAGGTGGCCGTCAGGTTGACAGGAACAGCAGTCTGCATCAGATGGATGGCATGGCTTCGCCTCTCCTGACTGGCACCTTTGGCCTGACGTAAGGTGCTTAACTCACACTTCTAGGAGGCTCATTTCTTCTTCCCTAGAGTCAGGAGGGAACTGTTGGGGAAACTTTCTGCTCCTGTACCACAGGAGCCTCCACCTGGCCTTAACCAGTCTTCAGGTTTCCAGGTGTTCTTGCCCCCTGCTGAGGGTATCTTTTACCGTCAGGATTAGTTGGCTCCCCGTCAGATAAAGGGGAAAGCTTGGCACTCAGACCCATAAGAGGGAATTAATGTGAAGATGTATTCTTGGAAGATATGAAAGTTACGGACTTACTGTAACTGTTGATGTTCCAGGATATGTTCACCACTGATTACCACACCTCCTCACCATCCCACACTCCAGCAGAGCCTGTTAGTGCTGCTTGGCACTACCGAGTGCCATAGCATCTGCCCCAGTTTTGCTCCTTTACAGTAGTAGTTTCTAAAAAAAAAAAAAAAAAAAGTGGTTTGGGATCTATTGCTGAGTTCCCACTCCCACCAAAAAAAAGGAAAACCTCAGAACTGAGGTGGTAGTTCCTTTAAAGAGCAACTATCCTGGTATTTAACAAATGCTGCCAGTATTTTGCTTTTTAACTACTCCTATTTGAGAAGGGAAGGGATTGTATTTTGGCTTCGTGGAGCCGTGCCGATCCCTTCCACTTCCTGGTACCTGCTGAAAGTCCGATCCGCCCCTGCACTATCACGTTTGCTGATGTCACTATACGGGACAGCACAGGGCAAGATACGGAGAAATGAATGGGATAGTTTCTGTTTTGGGTATTTCAGATGGCCATCACGGACAAGTCAAGGGCACTGCTCAACTAATAAGGTCCTTGTTGGTTGAGCTGTGCCCTGGATTATCCGATGTACATGAAACTCTAAAATAGACTTTAAACTGGCCCCATATCTACTTTCTATGTAGCACGCCACTGCGCTGTCAGTATAGTGACATCAGCAAACATGATAGCACAGGGACAAATCAGACTTTCAAAAGGTACCAGGAAGTGGAAGGGATCGGCATGGCTCCACGGAGCCAAATTACGATCCCTTCCCAGATAGGGGCAGTTAAAAAGCAAAATACTGGCAGCATTTTAGAAGTGGACAGGTAAGGCTTCTGTAGCATCCTTGGTGTAAAGCACTGTAAAGTTGCTCTTTAAGGGCCCTCATACCCACTACCACCACCACCAAAAACAAAGTGAGAAAAGGTAGCACCATTACTCCTTTTTATTTCTTGGCCTCCTTCTCCCTGCCCAGGGTATTTTCCTTCTTGAGGTATATCCATATTCATTGCTAACTGCACACTGTGCCTCTGGGCATTATCCAGTCCAGTTTCATTTGGCAGCTGCATTGTCTGTGGAACAGTGCTGTGCACTGCATTGGATCAAGTATTCTAACTCATGCAAGCCTGTTGTTGCAGGAGAAACTGGTCCTTTTCTCTGATGTTTTTTTTTCTGGCTATGCCAGACTATCCTTTTGGGTGGTGTGTCCTTCTTCTTCTCTTGTGCCAGCTGGGCTGTTGGCCGATCACCCTTAGGGGTGCCTGGGGTGATGAACACGTTTCGACTCCTTTGAGCTGTTCCACTTTACAGCTCCATGTGCCCCTGAGAATCCTTCCTTTTTTCTGTGATAGGGTAAAAAGGAGGATATATTTGAGAAGCTGTTCAGTCAGTACTCCATCAGGTAGCATAGGGTTTGTTTTCTTCCAGGAGTCTGTTTGATTCATTCCTATTTTGGTACATGGTGCCATCTCAATTGTAAAGGGATCCCAAGTCTGGGCATCCAGTTTTGTTTTTCTGCCAGAGCCACGTGCTTCAGGGCTGCTGCCTTTTAAGATCACTATCCATCTCCCGTCTAGCTAGTAGTGCAGGACTCTTGTTCCATACCCAGCTACCCCTTTAGGCCACCTAGTGTGCCCTTTTTTCCTTTATTAAAATGTTGGTAATCTTTTTTTTTTTTTTTTTTTTTTGTATTTCCTATATCCTTTCGCTATCCCTTTGGGCTTGGAAAATTCTTAGCCTCTCTTATTTTTTCTCCACTTTGTTTCCCTGCTGTCAAATAGAACAAGGGTTAGTGAGGGTGCTGCAATGGTTATTGGCTGGTGCACAGCACCACATGGAGGTTGCGTAGGTGCCATATCCACTAGCCATGGCTGACCCCCAACACAAGCTTTACCCATGTGTGTTTCTAGTGCCTGTGGCCCAGATCAATAAAAAGTAGTCAATTGTGAAGATATTCTGGAAGATCAACAGTTACAGTAAGTAAGTAACTTTCATGTGCGGATTGCACACTACGGAAGTGAACGGACACTGTCTCGGTTCTTCCTTCTGCCTTGAATTTCTTTCTGAAAAGTGTTATGTTGGGTTCTAAAAACACAAAGGCCATCAAAACCTTCAGGGCCACTGTTCTAGCACTGTTGGTGCAGGAAACATATATTCTACAATGACTAACATACACTTTGTTTCTTCTTCCTTGGACCAGCAATTCTTGGTGGAGATGCTCCAGACACCTGACTTACATATGTTTACAAGCCATGACCCAGCACCATTGGGACACCTTGGAGATCCCAGTCTCAGTACTAGTACTGTTCCACCATGGCCTAAAGCCTTTGAGGGAGGCATCCAGGGCAATTTGGAAGTTTCCCTTCTCAAATCCAGCTATCCACAGGGACTTCCTCACATGGTATCGTGGACCCACAGGGTCTGCTGGTGATGTACCTCAGGGCTTGAAGTATTGCAGACCCCACTGAGGCCACAAAACCTTGCGCATGACCAATCTCCAAAGGCAGACTGCACTCAGATGATGCCCTTGGCAGGAAGTCTTTTTCCTCGGCATATGCCTTAATGTGTATTTCTGCACATTGGGAACAAATGACAACCTTAAACTATTGCCTGTGGTTGCAGCTAAGTACACACTTAGCTACCATGCTGCTAAGCAAGGCAGTCCGGCATGCCATTGAATGCCTTCAACACCTGCATCGCTTTTGTTGTCTAAATTTGGAACTCTGAAAATTAGACATGTCCAAAGCTTTGAGGACAGGCCTTGACACAGGCAGTCTCAAGGTAGGTCACTGGAACATTCCCGCCCATCTCCTCACCATTCTTCGGAGCCAGTTGAGGCACTGAGCTCCCCGCCCCAAACAAAGCAGGGGTCATGAGAAAGTCTTAGGTGGTGGCATCTGGTTGGTCTTCTACCCCTTCTAAGAGGTCTCAGGAGCACCCACCATGGTCAAGTAGCAGCTGATGCCAGACCACCCAGTTGCCAAAAGTGTCGAGTGCTGTCTCAACTACATTGATGCTGAGCTTAGAGCCAGAGCCTGTTGTGCAGCAGTGTGGATGTCAGAGCTGACTTCATTGGGACTGTTGGTATTGTTGTGGGTCTCTGTATTGGTCCTGTTGCCAGTGTTGGCATCTGATGAGGGTCTGGAGTGATCCCTACAGCAGGGCCTTACCAGAACCAGCCAGTTGTCATCTGGCCAGGAATTCTTCCACGAACACTCCTCCACTACACACTACTGGTATTAGCACTCCTTGTTTACGAGGTTTCACTGTCTCTGTCTTTTGGGTGAGGACTGAAGTGGGCAATAGGGTCCAAAACTAAGCTCAGGTCCAGCGGATCAACAGGCTACCAGCATCCCTTTGAGAATTCCACCTCAAGCGCCTCAGTCCAGTTTTGATAGGGTGACTGAGACCCTCAAGCTTCTGGGCCAGTTGTCCCAGCAACCATTTCACCAGTGGATAAAGAATGTTCAGTGTTGGTCCAGAAGTCTAAACTGGCAGTTTTTCAAGCACCACCCCAAACTCCATCCTCAGACAAGGTCCCAGCCTCCTCCGAGGATAAAAAATCCTCTATCCATGTCTCCTTTGCCATTGAAGATTAACTCTTTGAATGTTTTATAAGGGAGATGCAGGAGGCACTGGACTGTCCCTTTTTAGTGGTTGAGGCTTCGGCTCGGATTCCTAGACTACCTACATCTTGTTTGCCAACTTAGGTGTACACTTTCCCTTTTCTCTCAGTGAGAGTTGGTAGTCTGGTTTTATTGTTTATTTTCCTACATCCTATGTCTATCCTTTTGGGCTAGCTTGTCACAAGCCCCAGCTTGTTTTTTCTCTCCCATTTCGCTTCTCTTCTGGTGAGCAGAACAGAGGTAGGTGAGGGAGCTGGAAACACTGTCATTGGTAGGTGCATGGCATCACACAGTGTCTCACAAAAGCGCCATAGCCTGCTGGCCATAAGATTTGCTCACACGGTGTCCTAGTGCCTCTGGCCCATACCCATAAGTGGTACTCAGTGGAGAAGATATTCTGGGAGATCTCCAGTTACAGTAAGTATGTATCATTCATTGTTAGGGAGGAGAGGGAAGAAGATTATTTTGAATGCAATCTTAAAATGGAAAATAATATTTACACTGTATTTTAGGCTGTGGTTATTCCAGGAGCCCCGTGATTTTGTGATGCAGAAGAAAAAATGCTTTTTATGGGGAATTGATAGGTACAACAACAGCAGCAACGTAGTCAGCTGAGGAACCTGTTTGCTGCATACTTACCTAGAATTTGAGTATTAAGAGTCAGACTCTCAGAAGTTTTGGTAACACAGTGGCCACATTTATTAGAACAAAAATTAAAAAATAAATTTTTTGGGGGGGGTTGGCCACTTTCTCAGGTAGTGGTCCAATTAGTTTGTCATTTCCTTTATCTTTGTATTTTAATTTCAGCAATGTTAAACAGGAATGTGATGCATGATTATTCCTTATAGCAGTCTTTTTGGGCCTTAGAATTTGTTCCGGATCAGTGTTAAAAACTCAATAAAGCTGACCCTGTGGTGCAGAACAGTAAGGCACCTACTTGACATGCTGTTGACTAGTTTTTGTTCCTTGAACTTGGGTCAGCTGAACCAGAGACTAGGGGTGGTGAGGAGCAGACACTGTCTTCTCTAGGAGGGACTGATACGCACCACTCCTAAGATGGCTCCTGGCAGTGGCCCAATGGAGGCACAATCTTCCAAGAATAAGTCTTCTCCATAGAGTCCCCCTCTTTGGTCTTAGAACCAGAGATGCTAGGACCCTGTGGGAGTAAACTCTGTGAAAGCGGTCAGCAACTGTGTTGGTACCTGCATGTGCGCATTCCTCATGTACCGGAGTCAGTAACAGTAGTTGACAGCCACAGCTGCCTCAGTTCTGTTTTTCTGGACATAGAATGTACCCTGAGGAAGCAAACCTTTTTAGCTCTTGTTGCATCTTTCTTCATTTTATTGCTTTCAGTAGCATCATGTCAGGCAAGAAAGCCAAGCCCCTGAAGCCTTCAGTTCTACATTTCTGGTGATGCCAGTGTAGGAATAACATCGCCTGCACAAACTTGACATGCCCTTTGTTACCTGCCTCAAACCCACACATGACATGGATGCCTTTGATGCCTGCTCTCCTTTTGACTTCTAGACTTTGGAACTTTGGGCCTCATAGGTGGGACGGTCTTCCAAGACTTCAAGGGCAGGTCTCAGCACAATCAGTCATGAGGTAGGTCATCAGACCATCCTCTCAGCCCCTTCACTGGCTCTCCAGAGACAGTTGAATATTCTGAGCATCCCCCACCTCCACATTCTGGGGTTGTGACAGAGTCTCAGGGGGTGGCTTTGGGAGGACCTTTGACCCTTTTCTGGGTAGTTCCAAGAGTACCCACCATGGTCCGATACCATCAACGCTGGACCTCTGCATTGCTAGGGTCAGTACCTCATTCAGTGCCAACTGCTGTATCGGCTTCTGCCTCAATTGCTGCACCTCTATTGGGGGTGTGTGACTGTTGCCATCGTTGCGTATCTTAGTGCTGACTCTGCTGGGGTCACCGCTGGTGTTGCTGCCTCTGTGGCTGTTGGTGCTGGTGTTGGTCTTGTTGCCGACTCAGCTATTGATTGTGATTCCGCTGCCGGCACCTGGGCCAGTCTTGGAACTACAAGAGTCCCTGCAGTAGGGACCTCCAATGTCAGACCAGTAGTCACTTGGCCAGGGGCAGCCCCTTGGATACACCAGCTGCTAGGAGCCATTGGTGTTGGCATAACCAGACAGGGAGATTTTTGTTTGCTTCTCCACCTCTATGGTGAGGACTCTGGGTGGGCTGTAGTATCATGGACTGGGCGGTATATCATTGCACAGCTACTCCCGATGGTGAAGACCATAACAGCGACAGGATTTGGGCAAAATCTGCATGTCGCTGTAGCTCGTCATGTCAGGACTGCTCTCGGGTGTCCCCGGTCCAGCTGGAAACACGGAGGCATCCCCGACCCCGCATTGCTGACACACAGCAATGTGGCTGTCACTGTCAGGGATGTCTCCATGTCCACTGTCGCTGTGGCATGATAAAACCGGACTGTGTACAAGTATGGTAGATTCTCAGGCCACCAGAATCTCCTTTAGGCTTTCACCTCAAATGCCTCAATCTGTATTTGATAGGATCTCAGAGATGCGTATACCCCCTGGGCCTTTGTCTTTGCAGCAGTTCCAAGATCTAGTCCAGGTAGATGAGCCCAGCGCTTCATTCTCTTCTTGGGAACAGCAACACACACACACACACCCCTTTCTGATCATGGCATTTGAGCCTCCTGTCCTTCAGTGTTCTCCTCAGAGGACAACAAATCCTCCATCTAGCTTTCTTCTGCAACTAAAGACATTCTGTTTCAGCTATTCACAAGGAAGATTTTAAAACTGAAACTTCAAAGGTTTTGAAAACTAAAAGCAATAGAGAAAAGAGGTAGTTTGGGTCTGCCCTGGTTTTCGGCCTACTTTGTGGTGTTTAGATATGCACAAACTCTCCAATGGCTCTCACCACCCTCCCCCTCTGGAACTCCACTCTTGGTCACAGTAGAGACCTGTTTGGGGTGAACAGCTAGTCCAGCTGCCTGCCTCTACATGCCATCCACCAAGCTTCAGAAAAGGGGCCCCATGTTGGTACCTACCTTCAGGGCATGAAAGAGACTGGAAAACTGGCTTCACATTTCACTTACCCCGCTTTCTTTACTGTCTCTGTGGAGGAATCCCCAGCTAACTGTGGGTGGCTAACAGATCTGCTGGGACTCCTGTCTAGCAGATCTATGGCAGGCCACCACCTCCCACCTTAACTCCTTTGAGAACCTCAGGAGGCGTTATGACCTCCCCCAAACAGATTTCTGGAGTTTCTTTCAAAACAACAGTGCGATGGACAGCTGTCTTAAAAACTTCCCCAGGGTTACCGGTTCATCCTGCCCCCGCCCGCCTTACAAACCTGGCTTACAGCCCCACAGGCAAGGCAGGCCTGATCTATAAACAAATCGTCCATGATACCCTGGACCCTTCTGAAGGGTCAAGTTGTAAGTGGTCGCACGCTTTACAGACAATGATTTCAGAGACTGGATGGACCAGAGTATGGCATCTGACCCACAGAGCTTGCCCTGACTCAGAAAGCCTACTTATCCAGAACAAAACCCCACATTTATGCTACCACACCCCAGCTTGACTGTATACTGTTAGGCTCAAGTCCTATGACAGACGCTGGCGCTGCCAGGCTTCCAGCGCTGATCTCCTGTATATCTATGGAGTTGCCCTATGATAAGAGGCTTCTGGTCTTGAATCCATGAATGTTGCAATGAGGTGTTTGGGGGGCTACCTCCCTTTCCTCCCACCGCCATACCTTTTGGGCCTATCACCAAATACACCACCAATACTGCACACACGTGCTGTGGCTAGCGTAGGTAGGAGCAGAAGCTAAGATGCTCCTGCTGCAAAGATGGAGAATCGCAGAAGTACCATCTGTTAACCAGTGGCTGGCAACAGTCAGGGTCCTAACTATCTTAGACTGTCACATCTTGCTAGGAAAACTCTCTCACAGTTTCAGAGAGTCTGGTTCCCTTTCTGGCCTCCTGATACTCCCTCTTAGACCCCTTTTAAACACCTATTTGTATGCAAGCAGCACTCCACCTTGTGACCCCCTCTTCAGTTTCAGTTAGGGTATTAGCAGCAGGAACCTCCATAATGTTTCATCTGTCTTGTGGCTTGCAGTCTCTCCGTGTTTATCTACTAGTTATTAGCTTGTCTTTCAGATGTACTCATGAATGTTTACCCATGTATTTGTATCTATATGCGTTCTCACCGCATGGTATTCTATGGCTTTATCTATGGCTGTATTCTCTGCTAGAGCGTAATATTTACCCTGTGAGGAATTTTGTGTTGTTTCTTTCTAAACTTCAGTAAAAATAATTAACTGTAAAAAATTTTAAAAAGGCAGTGGAGAATATACTTTGCTGCAAATTGGAGAAATAATTTTTTTTCAAGGTACTTTCTAACAAAAAAGAATTGGCGACCAGTATTGAACATCATATATCTGAAAAAAATACTTAAAAAGGAAAGCTTCTTGGTGGTATGCTTACAAACAGTAATCCCCTCCCTTCAGAAAGAGACTGGTTAAGCGCTCTGGATCTGAATGATGCCTATTTTGACATTCAGAAAAGATAAACCACAAGGTTCAGGGTAGGTCAGAGTAGTCTGTACCAGTTGTGGGTCATGCCCTTTGACCTGACCTCAACACCAAGAATTTTGGACTGCTAGTGCAGGGGTAGTACTACCACTTGTGATACCGATGTTCCGGATTCGGGAATGAGCCTGGTACATTGGAGGGTCAAATTGGGGAGGAGGAGGACTGAGCATCTGTGAGGTGGCTCTCCTCTGGGAGAACATATCCTGGCATTAATCTGTCCCCTAGTGGTGGCTGAATGTAAGGGTACTCAGGACTTGCAGATGGGGAGTGAAAGAACTGCGGACAACATGCTGTGCACAAGAGCATGCACAGCAAAGTCCTGGACGTCACTGCATGTCTACTTCTTCTGGGGTCAAGAAAAGGCAAGAAACAGCCCCCCCCCCCCATCCAAAGTCTGGCTGCTCACTGGCCTGGGCACACTTTGGACTTTACCTCCACTAGGAGGCCAACCAGGTGATGTGGGGAGGACACCAAGGAGCTGCAGACATCCCCACCCTGGGGGGCTGGTCTTAAAGTGTGTTGTGGGAGGTCCAGGAGACTTAGGACCCAGATAAGAGAGCCTTGACAGGACAGGAAGCTGGCACTGGTGGATGTCTGAAAGAGGTCCTGATTGGTTGGAGCCTAGGAGGAAAAACAAAACACCAAGATTATTTAGAATAAGCCTTTCTGGAGTAGGGGGTGCTGTGGAGCCCAAGCTGAGTGGCAATAAGTTTTACAGCTCCTCAAATTTTGGCAAAAACTCTTGTGTTTTTATTGTTCGGAATCAGTTTTGAGTGAAATTTCTTCCAGAATCAGGAAGAGCACTTTGGAGAACATCAAAATGGGCAACGCAAAGAAGGATAAAGGAGGAGGAACAGGGGGGAAAAACCTGGCGGACCCTCCCAGTCATCGAAGGAAGACATGCTTATACAGCTGTCCTCCATTGGAACCAAACTACAGAGATTGATCTCTGTAGTTTCAGATTTAGATACTAAGATGGACTCCTTTGGCACCCGCTTAAACTTGGTAGAAACCTCCACTGATCATTTAAAGACTGAGGCCAGCGATGTAAAATGCCAAGTTGAGTCAGCGTCTACAGTCACGGTAAACCTGGTAAAGGAAACCGTGCATTTTCGGGCTAGACTGGAAACCTTAGAAAATCAAGCCCAGTCCTCACACATATGGATACAGGGTCTACCTAAAGAAATCGAGGGCGACCATCCTATCATGTTCTTGCAGGAATGGCTTCAGGAAAAATTAGCACCCGAGGAGCCTCTGATCCCTTTTGCCCTCCAGAAGGCCTCCCAAATTACCCCCCGAGGTTATCAAGATGACTCTGCCAACCTGCGAACCCTTTTGCTGGTGACGGATGGTGTAGGGACAAGGGACACTATTATGAGGCTGGCCAGACATGTGGGGACTATAACTCAGGATGACCGCATGGTTTACCTGTTCCTTGACCTTAGTTATGCCACCCGTTTACGGCGTATGAAGTTTGATGGAGTGCGGCAAAAACTTTGTGAGGCCGGGGTTTCTCATGCCATTATCTGCCCGGCTCAGCTGCGCATGGTGTTCGAGGGGAAGGTCTGGTTGTTCTCGGACCCAGTTGAAGACGGGAAGTGGGCCTCCTGAATGCAGTCCCAGCGGCAGACTCTGAGTTCAGCTGAGGAGGAAGAGAGCCTATATCTAGAGGAGGAGGACAAGGAGAACTGACCTGCCGGAGTGAGACTTTTTGTTTTTCTGTCATTGACTGGATAAAGTTCTGAGAGAACTCAGGGGACATAATATCCTATTTAATACTGATTTACTCTACTTTAAACTTGAATGCTACATTTCTAGTTCCGTGGGAGTCTATTGGGCTAAAGCTGAGAGCTGTTTTGGGACTGCTTAAACAGTCTGTAGTTCCTCTTCATAATAAATGTATTTGTGTATCCTTGGTTAAGGAGCTGCTTACGGTTTTACAGTTTTAGCGTTTCCTATGCAGTGTATATCAATACTTTGCTGCCATTAATAATAGGTTACATTATTCCTTTAGGAGGTAGTATGATGCATTAGCCTCTAGGGGGTGTGTAAAAGTTGGACTTTTGTTGCAACGGACTTCAGTGTCAAAGTAATAAGTCATACTGGTCATGGGCTCATCCACGCAGCATTTAATTTTGGGACTTTGATTTTTTTTTGTTGTTGTTTAACGGCATTTACCCCCCAGTGTGATATCAAAATGTTTAAGATTTACTGCACCTAAGAGTAAGGAGTTTGTGACCTCCATTTGGTATTTAGTGTTATTTCATGGCTGTCTCAGACATGGTATGATATTACTATATTTCACAGTATGGAAAATAATAAAAATAAAGTATATATATAAAAACAAAAAAATGCCTTTCTGTAGGGGCAGCAGCACTGTACAGAGAGGGCATAGTGTTGTTCTCTTACCTGGATAAGTGTGTTTGAAATGTAGAAAAACAAAAGAGCAGGTGAAATCAGTGACTGCACAAACAAAAGCCATACTGAAACAGGTGTTTATTCTGAACCTAGATGTCTTGCCTAGAGTCTACACAGGTGTTTGGAGTTAATAGGAGTAGAGGTCAATGCACAAGAGTGGGGGGGGAGAAACACTTTCTTCCTCTGCAGATGG
The DNA here is from genome assembly GCA_016271365.2 of Neoceratodus forsteri. NCBI lineage: Eukaryota > Metazoa > Chordata > Ceratodontiformes > Ceratodontidae > Neoceratodus > Neoceratodus forsteri. Next base: position 197,501,128 of record CM028132.1, on the reverse strand, counting down.
CAGAAACTCCTGTGCAGTATGCAGCATCCTTCCACTCAGGCTCTTTCAGAATAGCACTGTAGTTCTCGGACTGTTGGAACAGATGTCCTCAGCCACAGCTGTGGTGCCTACCGATGTTTAATTCAGTTCAAGTTTATTGCAGGAAGTACTCCACCAATCAGGCTCATTCACAAGGAGGTCCTGATACATAAAAGGACAGCATACAACATGTACAGCAAACAGTAATCATTTGGACAAGCACAGATACATGAGTCATAAGCAATACCTGTTCTGAAATGGTCAACATACAATAAATAAACACAGTGCAAATATACAGCAAGATAATTCACACAGACCGTGCAGTATATGGCAATATACAGATACATTTCTGTGCGGAGAGAGTTCATGAAGGAGTGAGACACAGTAGCAGAACAAAAAGGTAAATGCTGGAGAGATTCAGAGAGGACGTGAAGAGCAATGAAGGGGAAAGCCGAGTAGGGAAGGGGGTACAGACTGGGTCCAGGACATGGATGGCCTGGCCGAAAGGGTGGAAAATAGGCTGGGGAAGGCAGGGGCCTGGCGGAACCAGGGAGAGTAGAAGACGAGGGTGTAGAGTGCGAAGGGTGCTACTCATTTCGGAAGTGCCAGAAATCTGGCAGCGGTACTAGCACCTATGGCAGTGGCAGATGTGAGATGCATAGTATTACTTTACAGCCCTGGTGTTAAACAAGTACATCACCGGAACAACAAATTGCAGTAAAGTATGTAGATGCATTGATGCAGTAGAAAGAAATTGGGAACCTCTGAGAAGGTGCCCCCTTCCTTCCATCTCTGGTAACAAAGGTACCACAGATGCTGCTCTCCTAGGTTGCGGAGGACATCAGGAGGAGCTCTGTGAGTGGGATTTAGTCCTCTGAGGAGAGAATAGAACACATAAACCTCTTGGAACTGAGGATTTTGCTTCTCTTCTGGAAATTCTTTTCTTCCCTGTTAAATAAATAGTTCAGATGAGGGCAGAGCACAGAACTACGGTGCAGTACTAAACGAACAGGAAGGATCAAGATCCTTAAAAATGCTTCGAGGCAAAGAAAAATTGGGACCGTGCATACAATCTGAATAAAGAAATTTCTGCAGTATGTGTACCTGGAAAAGACAATGTGCTGGCAGACTCATTGAGCAGAGTGGGTTGTGTAACTCATGAATGGACTCTAAACCAAATGGTTCTGGACAGATGGGGAGTCCCAGAGGTAGATGTGTTTGCATACTGTGACAATGGAGAGGTGAATATTTTCCATAACCCCATGCATTTTTCTTGTTGCTAGTTTTTGGCAACTTTTAGAATCTCTGGGACCTATTCTGAGAGCTTCGGATTGGAAAATTCCAACTCCTCAGGTACTGTGACATCAGATGAAGTGCTTTCAGATCTGGGCAAAACACTTTGCCCTTGTACAATGTCAGGAGATCCTGTCTTCTTGAAAGTCTATTGGTTTCATCTGTTGGCTCAACAGCAGGGACTGCCTGGCCCAATCTGGGGCTATCCGGATCTCCCTCTCCTTATTTTTTTCCATCAGTGGAAATGAGGGGTAGCATAAGGAAATGTGTTTCTCCACAAAGCAGTGAGTGCATCCTTTAGGGCAGTCCAATGAATGGCAGTCTGAAACAGAACAGAGGTAGGTGTTAGTGTATTGGCAACTCTTACCCCGATACAACTGATATTACCCAGATCTTAGAGTACCTGGTTCATTTGAAGATAGAAGTATTAATGCCACCCAAGTGCATTTGGCTGCCATTTCAGGTTGTAAACCTTCAACAACCACATCTCTTGCAATTAGCCATCTTTTTAAAAGGTTTGTCAAAAGGTTAAATCATCTGCATCCTGTTATCAGAGACCCAGTTCCACCATGGTATTTGAATCTACTTCTAGCACCGCTGATCAACCCAGGCTTTGAACCTATGGGTTCCTCAGACCTGACTTCAAAAACCTTGATCTTCCAGGAATCAGTCTTCACCATTGATTCCCACTAGTTTGTCTGAGCCAGATACGCTAAGACTCGCCGGAGCCAGAACTTTTCAGAGGACTGGCACAACATAAATTGCCCACACATACAGCTTTGCAAGACTGAGCTCATGGGCACAGGTTTACCTCAGCACCAGCCCTCAACCACCTCAGTTCCTTTTTTGCCACCTAGTACACATCAGTTATGGCATTCTTGCCCACCAGGAGTCAGATGTTTACATCTATACAATAACAGCTTTCAGTTCTTCTCAGTGTTAGTGTTTAAAGCTAGAGTTTGTTAATTTTGTATCAGTTTAGTGTATTTGTCAAAAAAAAATATTTTCTGACAATTTCAGCCCTATCGAGCATCTACAGTCAAAGGACATGGAGTACGGTAGGGAGCCTGTAGAGGCAAGCTGGTCCACTTTCCCTGTTGAGGAAGGGTTCTGACTAGGAGCACTCCATTGCTTGGGAGGAAGGACAGTCCTCCTAGAAGCACAATAAAGAAGCGGGCCTGATCCCAGTCGGGGTTCCTGTGCTGCTCGGCCTCAGCTTCTTCTTTTTCCTGCCAGAAGGTGAAAAAACAACATTGGATTAGGTCGTGCTCTACGAGGTCTGCTGAGAGATCTCTGGTCTTTGGGGACCGGAGGCCCTTACCATCACCTTCAGTGTCACTGAGGGCTTCTAGTTCCAGGAGGTCGGAGTCTTGGGGCTGGAGTCCCCTTCTGTTTGTTAGTGGGGACCCTGGTGGGCAGTTACACCACTGGGCAACTCTTATGGGACAGTGAGTGCAGGATTGGGCCTGTTTGCCTCTGCCAGTGCAGCCGGTACCTGGCCCTTGAGGTCAATAGAGCTGTAGCCGCAGGTGGGGCCATTAGGCCAGGTAGAGCATTTGGTTCTAGCAAAAGCCTTAGGGTCCTCGCTGGTGACTGCACCGCTGATGTCAGTCACACTGGCCGCCTCACTGTTCTGCATAGGGGTTGGGCTGGTCATGATGCCATTCCTGGTTACTTAAGTGCCAGCTGGTTCACTGGTGCTGGTTTCAGGTCCTTCAGAGCCAGACCCTGCGCCACCCCCAGTGCCAGGCTTCTTCCCCGCACCAGATTCAGTTCCTGTTCCAGCGCTGCCCCTTGCACTGGCCTCCTGTCCATCAGGGTCAGTGTATCCAGTGTTACAACAGCTGCATTCTGGTGTGGGGGGCCTGTGACCCACACCTCTCTATGACTCCCCTTTTGAGGGGGGATGTGGAGGGGGACTAGTCTGAACCTGACCTCATCATTTCTGAGGGTGGAGACGATGACTTTTACTTTAGCCTAGACATCTCTGACACAGTTCATGTGTCTGTGCCTCAGGAGGATCTTACTTTTCAGGCTTTGCTCAGAAATATGCACTCAGCTCTTAATATTCGAGCCTACAGTCATTGAGCAAGGTAAATATTTCTGACTGGCGTGGCTTCACATTTCCAGTATACCGGTCAGTTTAGATCCTCCTATTCCTCCTACATTGGAAACTCTGTCTGATGCAGTCTGGAGTAGGCTTGCTGCACTGGCAGCTGTCTGCAAGCAGGCTGACAAGAAATACCTTGCCTGTTAAAATAAGCAAGTGTAGATTTTTCAATCTGTAGCTGATGCCATTGTTATCCTTGCCAAGAATGACAAGCCTGTTATTCCCCAGAAGATCTCTGCGCACTGTGTTAACTGGGAGTCGTGCAGTATTGACACTATGGGAAAACATGCCTATGCTTCACCTACCCTGGGCATGAGAATCCCAGCTGCCAAGGCCATTTTTCTAAGTATGAGTATACTCTTTGGAGCAAACTGAAGTCTCTGACAGAGTCTCTGCCAGAATCAGAGGCTAAATAGGATATTCTGCGGATTGCCAAGCAAGGTATTGCATCTAACAGTCACCAAGTTAAAACCTCTGTGGATGCCTTTGCCACTGCATCTCGCTGTGCTGCTGCAGGCATTTGCATCAGGTGGCATGCCTGGCTGCAGACTTCTGGCTTCACCCAAGATGTCCAGCAACAGGTTATGAATCTTTCCTTTGATGCAACTTACCTGTTTTGGACAGCAGGTAGAGCAACCCTGTTAAGGCATCTAACAAAACTGGAACAACCTTTAGGACTTCAAGGTCTTTTAACCCTCAAAAGGGCAAAGGGCACAGCTTCTTTCAGAATAAGCAGCCCTTTCATGGCAAGGGCAGGGGAGCCCAAAACAGATCTCAGCCTCCCCAGCCTCAGAACAAGGTGCAACCGAAAGCACCTAGTACCACCATCTGAAACTCAGGTCCTACCTCAGCTGCCTGAGGCAAACCACTCCTCTCCAGTAAGGGGGCACCTGACCCACGTCTACCATCTGTGGGATTCTGTTACGACGGACAAGTGGGTCCCCTGGATTTTACAGAAATTCCTCTGGACTATCTGACCAGAAGACAGCCCCTCTTATTAGCTCATATGTTAGAGCTTCTAGCACAGGAGATTGTGGCTTTCTGAGCAACAGAGCAGTAGAAGTTGTAACAGGGTTCTACTCCCACTACTTCCTAGGAGGTACAGTATGTACCTCATTCTGGATCTCAGAAATATGAACAAATACATGGATCGAGAAAAGTTCAAAATAGGATTTCTGTAGGTTCCCTGCTACCCCTCCTGAAACCTCAGGACTGGTTAGCATCCTTGGATATGCCAGATGAATACCAGCACATACTGCTGCATCCCAGCCATCACATATCTCTGTTTTGTTGTGCTGGAATAGCATTGCCAGTTTGAGTCCTGCCTTTTGGGCTTTCCTCAGTGCCATGAGTTTACATGCAGTACTCACAGCACACCTGCAAAGGTTAGGATTTCAAGTCTTTCCATACCTGGACAACTGGCTGATTGCCAGTCCATCCAGTCCTACCACTGCCTCTCAGTTCCTTATCTCAATGGGGTTCTGCTGAATCTTGAGCTGCAACCCTCACAGCAACTGCTGTTTATAGGTACTCGGCCAAATATGACCAAGGCCCGGGCCTTTCTTTCAGACAGCAGGCTGCAGGCAATTCTGCAGATGACATGCAACACCATGGAGAGCAAGGCTGTGCAAGTCCACTCCATGTAACACATGCTCGATCTAATAGCTTCCTCAGTGTTCACATTGCTCCTGGCATGGTTGCACATGAGAATGACTCTGTGGATGTTCAGTGCACAGTGGTCACAAGCATCACACCCTCAGACTTACCCCATTCAGGTGACCAAGCCCCTGGTTTGGTCACTCACATGTTGGTCAGTGGAGGACAGTTTCCTCCCAGAGATCCTCTGCTCCCAACTGGAGCCTCTAGTGATGCTCACCACAGATGCTTCCCTGTTGGGGTGGGTGGCCCAATGTCAAGGTCTCCAAACACAGGGAGTCTGGGACCTGTCAGAGACTCATCTCCACATCAGTGTGTTGGAGAGTCAAGCTGTTTTGTACAGCCTGAGAGCCCTAGCAGACCTAGTCAGCCACAAGGCAGTCCTCCTCCAGACAGACGACAGGTCTGTCATGTACTACATCAACAAACAAGGCGGTGCACACTCTTACCCTCTCTGCAGGGAAGCTGTGAGAGTGTGGGAATGGTGCCTTGTGTAGTGGATCCTGGTCCAAGCAGTTTATCTGCCAGGAGTCTAAAATACACTTGCGGACAAGCTCAGCCAAACAGAGGCAAATCCTTACAGTGGTCACTAGCTCCAGACATCGTGAGATTGCAGTTCAGCAAGTGGAGAACCCCAGATGTGGATCTTTCTGCATCCCCACCCAATGCCAAACCATCTCCGTTCTGCTTCAGAAATCCAGGACATGACATTTTCTGTTAGGATGCATTCAGACTGCAGTGGCAAAATATGTTTCTGTATGCATTCCCACCAGTCTTCCTCGTGCAGAGGGTATTGCTCAAGTTGGAGGTGCAAGGGTGCAAGATGATACTGGTGGCCTCCTGTTAGCCTCCACAGATATAGTTTCCACAGCTGAGTAGACTGTCAGTCAGCAAACAGGAGTTTTCCTCTCAGGATGGACTTGCTGATTCAGGGTCACCTGGTCCATCCCAACCTGCACTCCCTTCATCTTCAGGCCTGGCACTGAAAGAGATAGAAGTGAACAGGTACAAGGTATCTCAGAGGGTCTCCGAAATACTTTTGGCTGCATGTTAGCCTTCCACTAGGAAGACCTATACAGTCAAATGACAACATTTTCCATCTGGTGCTTCAAAACCCACATGAACCCCTTTGGGTGCCCACCTGACATGGTTCTGGAGTACCTCCTAGACTTTTCTGATGCAGGCCTACAGTATTCCACATTAAAAGTCCATGTAGGTGCTGTATCTGCTTACCATGAGCCTATAGGTTCCCTCTACCTAGCAAAGCTGCCGCTATTCAAGAGGTTCCTTAAGGGCATTGTACACACAAGGCCTCCAATCAGTAAGCTGATGGCTGCCTGGGATAGCAAACTTGTACAGGATATGCTCACTCGCAAACCTTTTGATGTCCATGCCAGGCAGCATGCCACTTTCAGCAGGACTATACTGAATGGACTACTATCCTGAGAGAGTCCTCAATTCCTACTGCCCTAGCCCAGGAGACTTTGTCTGAGCTTAGTACTCTGACCCACTAGTGGGAATGGTGGTAAAGACTGATTCCTGGAAGACTGGTAAATTAAGTACTCACTGTAATTCATGATCTTCCAGGAATATCTTCACCATTGATTCATACCCCCCCCTTCCCCACCATGATGGTCGTCACTCCTTTATGTTTGGTTTGGACTGTGAAGACACTGTGTTACTGGTTTGGTGACCCTTCTTAACATGGACCGCCAGGGCTATTTTTTGTCCTTAGGTTAAGTACATAGGTATTTATCAGATTATGCTGCACCTCCTCGGTAAAAAAAGGTACTGAGGCAGTTGAGGGCCGGTGCTGAGGTAAGCCTGTGCCCACAATCTCAGTCTGAAAAGTTTTGGCTCCCACGGGGTCCTAGCGCCTCTGGCTCAGATCCAGTAGTATGAATCAGTGCTGAAGATATTCCTAGAAGATGAAGAATTACACTGAGTACATAATTTTCATTTCTTGGTAGCAGTCACCTCTGCAAGGAGGATGAGTGAATTGCAAGCATTCTGTATAGACCTAAGTTACTTAGTCTTTCATAAACATAATGTAGTTCTCAGGACAAATGTCAAGTTTTCTGCCCAAGGTAGTCTCAAGCTTCTATGTTAAATAGTCTTCAACAGTCTGTTTTTTAGACTATGTGCTAATGGTGGAGAAGAAAAGCTTCACACTTTGGATATGAAAAGAGCCTTGAGCTTCTATAAGTAGAAGCCAGCAAAGAAGAGGTAACAATAGCTAGTTGTCTATACCAGGGGGTGGGGGTAAACAAAGGGCTCCCAGCAGCAAAAATAAACATCTCAAGATATGTAGTCACTTGTATCTGTGTCTGCAATGAAAAGGCTAGTAAGGTACCACCAGCAAGGATGGGAGCACATTATCTCAGAGCGACTGCAGCATCTGTAGTAGCTGCAAGGGATGTCCTCCTGTTGGAGTTGTGCATTGCAGTAAATTGGTCCTTCACCCACACACTCACATCTCATTAATGTGTTGAGGTACAGAGTCAAAGTAATTCTGGGTTTGGGACTTTACCCAAGTAAATCTAGAATTTGCCTCCCAAAGGACTGCTAGTAATCTGTTATTAGGAAGAACTCATGCATCACATTCCTGTTAGAAAAAATTGCTCACCTTCGTAAATCTTTATAATGTATTTGGAACGTTGATTACCCTCTGAAATCTGCAAACCTGTAAACCCACTGACATGACGTGTACACCTTATAAACCTATCTCATGCCACGTCAGTGGGTTTACAGAAAAGAATGTCACCAATAAGCAGCATTCCACAAAACGCGATCGCTAGTCTCAGCAAATTATTCAAACTGCATTCCAATCATAGCAGTTTACAGTCACTGAGACTAGCAATCGTGATATCGGGCTCACAGTTTTTTTCTTTTCCTTGCTTAGATACCTTGCTGTTTCCACCGCGAAGCTCCTCTTGCTACTCCGGATGTCTGGGCCAAATGCAGTTCGACCTCCCACAGTTCCCCTGTCACGCATTCCACCTTGACCTCGATGGGTCAACCGGATGGGTTTTTTTTCCCCAAGTTCGTTTTTCCTCGTCTCTCACAAATTGCGCCAACACACTATGAAAAGATGTTTAACACATATAGATGATAACGTGGCATTGGTCTTCGTTGTTGTTAGGTATGAAACCTTCTCAGCTCTCGAGGTTTGGCTGCCCTAGCAACAACTCGTGGTGATTACACCATGGTTATCACCTATGTGTTAGGCATTATCCTCTATTTCTTATGTGGGATGTAATGCAGATGCTTACTAACTCGTTCCTGCCTCCCCTTTTCTAGGATAGTTCATAGGTCTTCAGAATATAAATATTCCATGAAACTGCTGCTTGAGCATTTAATGGAGCTCTCCTTTAAACAACATATTATGTTTTTGTTTTTTTGACAAAAAAAATCTTTTTTCAAAAATAATTCTTGTTTAACTATAGTGATACTGTACAGTAGTAGGATAGTCAGTAGAGAGCCAGGTGTCATGTGACCACCACAGTGTGAAGGCATTCTTTAATTTTTTTTCAAACTATATGTTTATTGTTTTAAAATAAACAAGCATACAGTTAAAGATCAAGCATCACAAATACAAAAAAAAAAACTAGATAAACATGTGGGGAGTAGTGCAATGTAATGGCTGTGGGGCAGCAGTCTTCCGGGAGTCTTTCTGGAGGCTGAGATGCTGCCCTATTTGCAGACAACTATCTGCCCTGAGAGAGGAAGTTTCCCGTCTTCAGGCCGCACTGGACGGTAGCAAGGAAACCTTCCCCCAGGCCACAATGGACAGTAGGAAGGGAACCTCCCCCATCCAGGGAGCACTAGCGCCACCACCACTACCTCAGAGGTTGCGAAGAAAGCACAGCAGTTGGACCACAGTGGGCTCAGGGAGGGTGAGGAGGGTGGAACAGAGGCACACCCAGTCAATTGTTCCACTCCACAATCCATACACCATTCTGGGGGAGCATAGCTCCCCTATGGATGCACCCGCAGAGGAGACTGAATACAGCTGTCACAAAGGAGGCCCACAGGAAGGAGGCAGAGGACACCACAGGGAAAGGAAGCAGCTCCTGGTGGGGGACTCAATTATTAGGGGTATAGAACTGGGGGGAGCTGGGGAAACTGAAGTAAGGTGCCTGCCTGGTGCCATGGCTTGGAGGGACAGGAAGCGCATCCTCAGGATCACCAGAACAGCTGCAAGGGATTCTGACGTAATTGTCCACCTAGGGACAAATGACTTGGCTCATCATGAGATTAGAGCAGTGCAGGAGGACATTGCAGAGTTGGGGAGGGACCTAAGACAAGTAGCACACACAGTATCCTTCTCAGAGGTGCTGCCTGTCAAAGGCATGGGGGAGGCGAGGGTAATTGGCACCATGCAGTTTAATGAATGGTTGAAAAAATGGTGCGGAGCACAGGGGTTTGGCTTCATTGGGGACTGGGGTTCCACCTGGAGGGACACCAGCCTATACTGGCAGGATGGTCTGCATCTGTCCAGGAAGGGAACAAGTCTTTTGAGCAGTCGGTTTAAATGCTTCATTTGCAAGCTTTTAAACTAGTCAAAGGGGGAGGCACTGACAAGCAGCAGGAAAATCCCAGCCTCTCCCTACAAAACAGGGTACTAAATGAGAAAAAGACTGAGGTAGAACGGTCAGTGGGGGATGCTGCAACAGAAGGTAAAGCCTTCAAAAAATGGAGAGCAATGAGTACCAATGCCCGTAGTCTGGGTAACAAGCTTCCTGAATTAGTGGCCTTGATGGAGGAGGAACATCTGGATATCGTGGCAGTCACAGAAACATGGTACACACAAAGTGACTGGGACATAAACATACCAGGATACACTGTCTACAGGAGGGACAGGGAGGGTAAAAGAGGAGGAGGAGGAGTAGTTCTTTACATAAGGGAAGGAATAAAAGCAACAGAACAAAAGGGTAAACAGGGAGGAGAAGAAGCACTGTGGGTAAATTTGGAGACAGGCAATGGCACCACAATCCGCACAGGTTGTATACAGACCCTTCTCGGGAGGAAATGGACAGGAAATGATAGAAGGTATACTTAGAATGGCAGAAAAGGGAGATATTGCTGATGGGTTATCTGAATATGCCAGATGTTAACTGGAGTGCAGTTGCAGCTGCCACTTCGAAGAGTGCAGTTATTCTAGATGCCCTACAGGGGGCATGCCTTAGACAACTAGTACTGGAGCCCACTCAAGAGGGAGCAATATTAAACTTGATTCTCTCAAATGGAGATGGAGAGAGGATCACAGATGTAGAAGAGGGTAGCCATCTGGGAACTAGCGACCATCGAACAGTATGGTTCACAATAAACACAGCAATAGAGTCAAGCCATACAAAGACAAAAGTACTGGACTTTAGGAGGGCTGACTTTGCCAAAATGGGTGAGTGCCTAAGGAATGCACTAGCAAATGGGCAGGAAGGAGGGGTGGAAGAACAATGGGGAATAATAAAAACTGCCATCACAGAGGTAACGAGCCTTTGTGTGAAGCAAATACACAAAACAAGACGATGTAAGAAACCACTATGGTTCTCAAAGGAAGTGGCAATGAAGGTTCAAGAGAAAAAGAAAGCATTCAGGAAGTACAAGGAATCACAGAAGGAGCAGGACAGAGAACTGTATCAGTTAAAGCAAAAGGAGCCTGGGAAGGCAGTCAGAACAGCAAAGGCCCAAACTGAGGAAAAGATAGCCAACTCAGTTAAGAAGGGGGATAAAACCTTTTATAGGTACATCAGGGAGCGAAGGAAGACCAAGGGAGGGATAGTGAAGCTTAATAAAGGGGAGGGAGGGTGGGCAGAGGAGACTGTGAAAGGCAGAAATACTAAACAAATATTTTTGCTCAGTATTTACAAATGAAGAGGGGAGGTACATAAAACAAACAGTAGTAACACTCTGGATACAGAAGTTGATACCAGCCTATTTACAGAAGAAAGGGTTCTGAAAGAACTCTAAAACTGAAGGTGGACAAAGCAATGGGGCCTGATGGGATTCATCCCAGAATTCTAAAAGAGCTAAGGGTAGAACTAGTGACACCACTGACTACCCTTTTAACAAATCATGGGAGGATGGGTGGTACCCGAGGACTGGAGGAGGGCAGATGTGATTCCCCTTCACAAAAGTGGGAGCAAGGCAGAAGCAGGAAACTACAGACCTGTTAGTTTAACCTCAGTGATAGGGAAAATGATGGAATCACTTCTGAAAGAAAGAATTGTCGAGTATCTAGAGGCCAGAGGGGCACAGGACCCTAGGCAGCATGGATTCACAGCGGGAAGGTCATGCCAGACAAATCTGATAGATTTCTTTGACTGGGTGACCAAAGTAGTAGATCAGGGAGGGGCTATGGACATGGCCTACCTAGACTTTAGCAAGGCATTTGACACAGTCCCACACAAAAGATTAATATACAAGTTAGCCAGCCTGGGAGTGGGTCCCAAGATGACAGCCTGGGTAAAGAATTGGCTGGAGAATAGGACCCAGAGAGTAATAGTAAATGGAGTCCACTCAGAAGAAAGGAGGGTTACTAGTGGGGTACCGCAGGGTTCAGTATTAGGACCGTTCCTCTTCAATGTCTTTATAAGCGACATTGCGGAAGGACTGGAAGGAAAAGTATGTCTCTTTGCAGATGACACTAAGATCTGCAACAGAGTTGATGCACAGGGTGGGGTGGAAAGGATGAGAAGGGACTTGGCAAGGTTAGAGGAATGGTCAAATGTATGGCAGCTTAGATTCAATGCTAAGAAGTGCAAGGTAATGCACCTGGGAAACAAAAACCCAGGGAAGAGTACACAATGGGGGTGAGATACTAACAACAACAAAAATGGAAAGGGACCTGGGGGTAGTCATATCAGATGACCCAAATGTGGGCAAGCAATGTGAGAGGGCAGCAAGGAGGGCTGGGGGGATACTGGGATGCATAGGGAGAGGCATCACCAGTAGAAAACAGGAAGTTATTATCCCTCTGTACAGGCAGCTGGTGAGACCCCATCTGGAGTACTGTGTGCAGTTCTGGAGACCCAGTCTCATAAGACATAGACAGGATGGAAGCTGTCCAGAGGAGGGAACTAAAATGGTGCAGGGTCTGCACGGAAGACATATGAAGAGAGACTTAAGGAGCTTAATATGTATAGCCTCGAGAGGAGGAGGAGAGGGGACATGATAGACACTTTCAAGTACCTCAAGGGAATCAACAAAGTCCAAGGGTAGCATCTTTCAAAAAGAGGTGTGCAAGAACAAGAGGGCACAATTTGAAGATAGAGGGGGGGTGGCTCAGAGGTAATTTAAGGAAGTATTTTTTCACAGAGAGGGTTGTGGATGCATGGAACGGCCTTCCGGAGGAGGCTGTGGAGTCAAAATCAGTGGTGGAATTCAAGCATGCATGGGACAGTCATAAGGCAATTCTGGGGGGTGGGGCTAAGAAGAAGTAGGCTGCTGGTTAACTAGAATCTGCAGCTTATCCAGTAGGTAGGGAAATGGGCAGACTGGGTGGGCCAAGCGGTCCTTATCTGCCGTCACATTTTGTGTTTCTATATGACATTACATACATGACATGTCAGCAGTGAGGGTGCCACTCCTATTAATATACATATTTTATACATCGTATGCTTTAAGGATACGTCTTTGAGGGGATAGTGATTTTCGTTTATGCAATTGGGGTGAGCATAAATGGAGTGTGATGAATTCATTTATATGGGTCACTGTGCACATCAGTTTATTTATGTACACAGTTACTGTGTCACACTCTGTTTATCCATACAGTTTCTACGTCACACACAACTCCCACCCTGGCTGCCGGCGCTACTTCTAAGATTTCATTTTTGGTTATAGCCAGTAACCTCACTGTTCACACACACACACAGACCTAACTTCTAAATGAAGCAGCTGAGCATACCACACTCACAGTAACACCCAAACCATACAGTAAAATAAACTTCAAGATGTTTTTTAACACAAAAAAAAACCCTCAAGCCTCTAGTTAATACCTCTCACTGGCACCCAACTGCGGACTCTTCCAACAAACGAAACGTCTCTACTCAGCTGCCCTGCCCTCAATAAAAAAAAACCTTGCTATGCTCTAAATGTCCATTCTCATCACTGGTAATCAGAATATTTCTTGTTAGTCTGTAGTGGAAATAAAAAGAAGCAAAATTGTGCTACGCACTAACCTTCTTCTACAGGCTTCTCTGTTTCCTTCAGCGCTTCTCTCCAGCTTAAGTCCCGTGCCGCTCCTCTTCTCACTTTAAATCTCCTTCAACCGCTATCATCATCTTCTTGCTTCTCCAGATGGTGTTCTCATGCTCCACCTTCTGTTCTGCTCCTCCATTCCTAATCGCAATCAACAAGTAACACTTACGAAAGAAATAAAAAAAGCCAATATGTCTGTCTGTCTGGCACAGCCTGTCTTCAGGATACCTTGCTAAATTCAGGCGCCATGTTGTCTGAGATTTTTTTCGGTCAGTCTCTGCAACCACCAGTGAGCTATTACATTGCTGCAGATGCGTTATGTCATGACACCGCCTGCATGGCAACAGCTATGACAACAACACAGACAAGAAGCGCAGCAGCATCTTTTGACAATGCGCCCCCCCCCAAAAAAAAAAACTAACCATAAATAAAGAAAAACAGCACACTGAAAAAGAAAGTAACACACAGGTCCTCTTCTGTTGCATAATTGGAATATGCAGGGGGGGACCTTGTGTGATACCTGATTTATCTGTATTCGTGCTGTTTGACCTTGGACACCTCACTAGTGGCTTATGCCACTCATGAGGTTACCCAGGGTCAAACAGCACTCATGTAGCTAAATCAGGTATCACACAGGTCCTTCCTGCATATCCCTTATATTCGTATATTTAAAATATGCTCACAGGTCAGTGCTGTATTTTGGGTCCATGAGTTGCATGGTCAAAAGTCTGTTCATAGTCCTGAGATAAACAATAGATAATCTTTGAGGATATGTCCTCCATTAGTCCACACCTTGGGAACTATAGCCGCCAGTAGGACCACACAGAAACATTCGCTAGCTGGCGGCTGCCCAAGATATGCATCATGTCTGCCTCTGTATAAGCATGGGCAGCCTCATCCCTTCTCAATTCTTTTCTCACTGTTGATCATCCTTCCTCTGAAGGAAACATCAACTTAGGCTTTGCTGTTTAGTCTTTTATTTTACAGAGTTCATTTCATTGTCTCTGCGTGCTACCAAAGTCGAAAGAGCCTTTATTTCAGTATCGTAATTGTGGAGATAAAATTTACAAAGAATACATGCACATGGTCTGTGTGTGCTGTCTGGGCCTGTCTCACAAAATGAGGACTTGTGAGATTTGACAGATCTTCAACCAGGCTAGCAGGCAACACCACAAGAAAGTTCTAGAAAATGTCCTCCTCCTCAAAACTTTGAAAGCCAGAGAGAAGGAATAGGGCCCAAAGTCTGTGTCCCTCTGACCACTGGCTGAGAAGTGGCTACCAGAGTCAGAGGACCAGGACAGGGAACATTCGTCATTGAGGCCCTCTTCATTGTCCGAACACAAGAACAAACCTAGAGAAAAAGAAAGGTCTGCTTCGCCAGCGAGGTCCAATCACTATTGAGACAAGGTAAATCTGCATCATCTCCCATTCCAGTGGCATTGTCTACAGCCCCCCGACCCTTGAGACACCAATGTCAGGCCTTGGCCTAGGCGCTGCCAGTACCTACTATGGACGGTAGGACGCCGTCATCATCAGGCCAAGGCCCATTGACGCAAATAGTCCCATCTCCTTTACAGGGTACTGTAACCCCTAGATGGCGCTATCCCAGGGGCTACTACCCCTGCCTGATTTGCCACTAACAGGTTGAGGGGCCTGGATCCAATGGCGGGTGCCTCCACCCAGAGGTCAGGGTTTGCAATAGTTAAACTTACTTGGTCACAGCCCTGTGGGACACTGCAACCCCCCCTTTCTTCCCACTAGTGGCCCACATAATATATCAGAATTACCTTCACAGTATACACTTACCCCCAGGGCTGGTTCAGGCACTGGGACCTCCTGTAAAATAAGATACAGTGCAACAATCACAGTACAATACTTTAACATAGACAAATACCTCAGGCAGTATAACTTTGCTGAAACAAGCAGCTCTGATTTATTTAGGGGAATATAACAAGGACAGGGGAAATCAGGTTAATTAGCTTATCACTTTACTCATCTACCTATGGCTCTGTGCATAGGCCTATCCCTACCAGTTACTGTCCCTGGGTACCCAAGCCCTAGTGGCTAGTCCAAACCGTGGCAGCTGGTAGGGCCCTTTCCCACAGAGAAAAGAAAATTAGTTTAAACAGTCAGCAGTACAGTGATTCCATTTGGATTCAATGTGGCAATTCAACAGGAGCGACCCTGAATTAGTACTCACGACCTCCAAACAAGATAGGGTCCTTCAATGTCAGCAGGGCTACTCTTGAGCTCCATGAGACTCCTCACACATTTATATGGCAAACTGCAACAGGCAAAAGTCCTTTAATGGCAGCAGGATTCACTTGAGCTAACCAAGCCTCCCACATTTATATGGTGAACAGTAACAGGCAAAAGTCCTTTAATGGCAGCAGGATTCACTTGAGGTACACAAGCCTCTTCACATTTATATGGTAAAACAGAAAGTACTATACCAGGCAGGCTGCTTCTCTATCCCGATCGCAATTACTGCACAATACCGGGAGAACACACAGCAGATTCAGTTCCTGACAGACCGAGTGCAATTCAATTTCTCCAGTCTTCTACAGGGTGAGCCTGGTTTCTACTCTTCAGATATCCTTGATTCTCTTCACAGGACGGATTCAGTCCTAACAAACAGTTACACAAGCTGCAGACCGGAACTCTGGGCCTTACACACGTTTCCCGACTAAAACTGCACACTGAAAAAGCACAGGGCTCCTTCCTTCTTCTCTGCCAGAGCTCAACTGAAACTCCAACAGACAAAACCGGGCACTTCCTTTGAGCTCCTCCCAGTTCTTGATTGGATTGGCTGTCACTCACAATAGACTGCTCCTGTTGGTCCAAAAAGGCGCCGAAGTCTAAACTACATCTCCCAGAGTCACTGCCCATACAATCCTCTTGTGGCTGGCTCAGATTATGAGTCCAAGTTCTGATTCGTCCAAGGCACCATTTTAGAGCTAGCTTACCCCACACTGATTGGTCCAGTTCAGCAGTTCAAAACCAGAATGGGGAACTAGGCAGACACAGATTCTGACTGCAAAGAAAGCAGGTTAGACAAACTGTAATTTCATTATTACTCTAAATGGTTTCTGGCAAACAGTTACATCTTTCAGATAGGTTCCCTTTGCACTCCTAGTGACTGCAAAATGGAGTGAATTGGCAGCAGCTCAAGTGGTACTCAATCAAAGAAACACACAGTCCCCCATACAAACTAATTATGTCTGCAAGCAGACAACTCTTAAAGAGACAGTACCAGAGGTTCTAAAAACACTCACTGATAAATGGCTTAAACGCCAAACACCATTCAGGCTTGGAGCATTCAAGCAAGCTCCTGGAAGTCTTTTGGGAACCCCCATTTGCAGGGGGGTTACAGTACCATCAACTCTCAAGTTGTGCTGGCATCGTTTTCAGAAATGTGAAACATATTCTGCCTGGGCTACCAGTACAGGCGGTTATTCCATCAACACAGCCTCCTGGTACTCAGCCCTGTCAACGAGTTCTACTAGCATGCTGCAGATTCCTCCCTCTCACCTGCTGCCGATGTCACTGGAGCATTCTGCAGCTCTCGTCGTCGATAGTGACATTGACAGTGTATTGGAATACAATCCTGGCCTCATGAATTTAGAGGAGGAAGGGAGAACAAGATCTGGCACCCCTCTCTCTAGTTCTAATCTCTTATCCTGCTGTGAGGACTTGGTTTATACCCTGAGATCTCCTCCTGTGGATCCATATTTCTAAGCCAAGATGCAGCAAATGCAATCCGTCTTTGCTTTGCTGTGGAAGAGGAAGATTCCACAAAAAGAAATCTGATAGAATTTTTGAGATGCCCTGCTCTTCCTCCATTATAATTCCACTTGTATGTCCTGCATTAGAGGATGCTACCTTTGCTGCATGATACAGACCTAACTTACTGCAGTTCCTAGAAAATCTTATAAGCAGTATCCAGTATCATCTTCTAAGCCTTATTATGCTAACCAGCCAGAAACTGACTCTGTAGTCATCATGTCTGCTCATGATAGGTCTAGTGCTCCTAGACATATGAGTACTTTGCCCCCTGATAAAGAATGTAGGAGGTGGAATGTGAGGGACAAGCGTACTTATTCCTCTGCATCATTGGGCCTTAGGATTGCAAACTACCAGGCTCACATGATAAAATATTAGAACAGCCTGTGGAAAGCTGCTAGTACTGTAGCCCAGGCTTTGCCTGATGGCTCTGCCAAGAATGAATTACTTAAAACATTATCCTTTGCTGTGCTCAGCTTATGATGTCTCTAATGCTTCTGCCAGGGCTGCTGCTTCTGGTATTTGCATGAGGCGATGTGCTTAGAACAAAGTTGCTGGCTTTGCCACTAATGTGCA
Organism: Neoceratodus forsteri; assembly: GCA_016271365.2. Classification (NCBI taxonomy): domain Eukaryota; kingdom Metazoa; phylum Chordata; order Ceratodontiformes; family Ceratodontidae; genus Neoceratodus; species Neoceratodus forsteri. The sequence continues at coordinate 197,483,493 of CM028132.1, read as the reverse complement.
GCAGGCAGTTCAAATAACATAAAGTCTTGCTGTATTCAGACATAATGCAGTTAGCCCCAGCACTTGAACTGCCCCGGAGAGGAAAGCGTTAACTCTATGCAGAAGCATTGAATGTTGAACTCGAGCTCGGTTTTCAAACCTCTGTCTGTGGTATTTCCCAGTGTAACCATCAGATTCTTTATTCCACCTAACAGTGAAGTCGCTCCGGAGATTTCCTCTGTTCGGTAAAAGAAAAAGCGTTAGGTTTAAACCGCATATTTTTGTTATTTTCGGATTTCCAGCCTCTGTCTATGGTACAGGTAGTATGTAAATAGGTAGTGACTGTGTTTTATTTTGCTAAAAAGAGTGGAAATTTTCTTTCTTCAGTTTCTTTCCAGTCGGTCCGGTTTGGAACTGACTTTGTAAAATGTTTCTCTCTTTCTGGGATTAGTGTGGTGTTCCGGTACAATTGGTTTCAAAAGAACTGGACTTCTGCTGGTTCTTTTAAAAAGCGCATGACACGGTTTGTAACCGATCGGTTGCTTTATTACTTGGCTTGAAAGCTTCTATAGGGTAATTTGTTAAGTTGGCAATGTCTGAGAAACCCAAGAAGAAAACCGGTCCCACTGGGTTTCAACACTGTACTGAGTGTGGGGAGGCCTTTGCTAAGGCCAACCCCACCTCATCTTTGTTTATTGTCTGGGGTTTGACCACCTCAAGTCAGACTGCCAAATCTGTAAGAACTTTCCTAAAACCACTCTAGATAAAAGACTGAGTAGGCTGAAGGAAAGGGAGGCCGAGAAGTCCATAGATCCGGATGGCCAGCCCAGTTCAGTTGCGGCCGAACCTGAGGAGGAGGAGGTGCCTACTGACCTAGGCGATGCCTCCTCGGGCACAAGGAGAGCCGACCCGAGGGGTCGGTTCCATCAAAGAAAAAGCGCAAGTCTGTCGGTTCGGATCCTGTATCCCACTCTCCAGCCGCGGACGAAATAGCCGAAGTGATTAGTATTGTCCAATCGCTTAGACCGGTTCCATCTGAACCGATACTGCCGGTTCGGTGCTCGGTTTGGTCGGATCCATCTCTTCCAGATTATGACCCAGATGCTTATTATGAGGCTATCCCAGTGATGACGATGATGGGGGTCTGGATGTGCCCGTTGAACCGGACATCTTCCCAGACAGGCCTTCAGGTGTCTCTCCTCCCAGGCTCTCTGAGTCCCCATCACACTTTTTGTTCTACAGAAAGGTGGCACAAACCGTGTGCAGCTTCCCTTGGTTGAAGCAGCGTAGGAGTATGAAGAGCCTGATTCTGTGGAAATGATGGACATCCCAGAGTCCAAAAAACTGTCTATCCCTCTTCATGAATCTTTGGGGAAACAGACACAAAATTTTACAAACCCCTAATTCAGTACCTCCTGTGGATAAGAGAATGGACAGGAGGTATTCGCTGTCAGACTCAGCTGCAGAGTTCCTTTATAGTCATTGCAGCCATGTTGGGGTAGTGCAGGCTGCAGCCTGTGACAGGGCTAACATTCCTTTGGCTTCACACCCCCCGGATAAGGACTCCAGGAAAGTGGATGCCATGGCCAAAAAACAGTATTTGGCATCCTCTTTGGGACTCAGGCAGGCTACTTATATGGCCTACACAGCCAGGTACTAGAAATCCAGATGGTACATGGTTCTGGAACTGGCTAAACAGACCTCTCCCCAGCTAGTCAAGGAGCTGGAGGTGGTGGCTGCTGATGGAATTGAGGCATCCAAAATGCAGTTTCATGCTGCTGTGGACTCTTAATGATGTGGCATCTAGAGTCATGGCTACATCTGTGTCTCTCAAAAGACATGCTTGGCTCAGATGTACTAGCCTTTCACAGGATATCCAGACTGAGAAACATAGACTTTGACGGCAGATAAGGACCGCTTGGGCCATCTAGTCTGCCCGTTTCCCTACCTACAGGATAGGCCGCAGATCCTAGTTAACCAACAGCCTATTTCTTCCTACCCCCCCACAAGAATTGCCTTATGTCTGTCCCATGCATTCTTGAATTCTCCCACAGTTTTAGACCCCACAACCTCCTCAGGAAGGCTGTTCCATGCATCCATTACCCTCTCTGTTAAAAAAATACTTCCTCGCATTGCCCCTGAACCGCCCCCCCATCTTTAAATTGTGTCCCCTTGTTCTTGCACATCTCTTTTTCTGAAAGATGCTACCCTCTTGGACTTTGTTGATTCCACTGAGTTACTTAAAAGTTTCTATCATGTCTTCCCCTCCCTTCTTTCCTCAAGGGTATACATATTAAGCTCTTTTAGTCTCTCCTCGTACGGCTTCTCTTGCAGACCCTGCACCATTTTAGTTGCCCTCCTCTGGACTGCCTCTATCGTGTCTATGTCCTTGCGGAGATGGGGTCTCCAGAACTGGACGCAGTACTCCAGATGGGGTCTCACCAACTGACTGTGCAGAGGGATAACAACTTCCTGTTTTCTGCTGGTGCTGCCTCTCCCTATGCATCCCAGTATACCCCCAGCCCTCCCTACTGCCTTCTCACATTGCTTGCTAACCTTAAGGACATCTGATATGATTACCCCAGGTCCCTTTCCTTTTTGTTGTTGTTACTACCTCCTCCCCATTGTGTAATCTTTCCTGGGTTCTTGTTTCCCAGGTGCATTATTTACATCTTTGCATTGAATCTAGCTGCCACACTTGACCATTCCTCCAACCTTGCCAAGTCCCTTCTCATCCTTTCCACGCCTCCTTGTGTATCAACCGTGTTGCAGATCTTTGTGTCATCTGCAAAGAGGCATATTTTTCCTTCCAGTCCCTCTGCAATGTCACTTATAAAGACATTAAAAAGGACTGGACCCAGTACTGAACCCTGCGGTACCCCACTAGTAACCCATTTTTCTTCAGTGGACTCCATTTACAATTACCTTCTGTGTCCTGTTGTCCAGCCAATGTTTTACCCCCAGGCTACCACCCTGGGACCCACTCCCAGTCTGGTTAATTTGACTATTAATCTTTTGTGTGGGACTGTGTCAAATGCCTTGCTAAAGTCTAGGTAGGCCATGTCCACAGCCCTCCATGATCTACTACTTTGGTCACCCAGTCAAAGAAATCTATTAGATTTGTCTGACATGACCTTCCCGCTGTGAACCCATGCTGCCTTGGGTCCTTTGCTCCACTGGTCTCTAGGTACTAAACAGTTCTTTCCTTCAGAAGTGACTGCATCACTTTCCCTACCACAGAGGTCAAACTGACAGGTCTATAGTTTCCTGCCTCTGTCTTGGTCCCACTTTTGTGAAGGGGAATCACATCCGTCTTCCTCCAGTCCTCGGGTACCACACCATCCTCCCATGATTTATTAAAAAGAGTAGCCAGTGGTTTCACTAGTTCCCCCCTTAATTCTTTTAGAATTCTGGGCGTGAATTCCATCAGGACCCATTGCCTTGTCCACCTTCAGTTTTAGGAGTTCTTGCAGAACCCTTTCTTCTGTGAAAGGACTGGGATCGACCCCCCCCCCATCAAGAGTGTTTCTTTTAATTGGATTAGGCACTTCCCCCTCCTCTTTTGTGAATACTGAGCAGAAATATTCGTTCCATATCCCTGCTTTTTCACTGTCCCCCTCTGCCCACCCACCGTTCATTCTATTTAGCCTCACTATCCCTCCCTTTGTCTTTCTATGCTCTCTGATGTACCTATAAAAGGTTTTATCCCCCATGGATTTTCCTGTAGTAGGTGACTCTCTGTTTGGGGAGCAGACAGAGGCTTACATGAAGAAAATGGATGAACATAGGACCACGTACAGGAGTGCACAGGCCAAGGAAAGGCAGGCCACTCCACACAAGCAGCAGTCATGGGGCAGGGGCGGGCCCTTTCAAAGGTCTTTTTACCAAGCCCAGGCCTCCTCTCTCTTCCCACAGAGGGGGTTCTTCAGAGGGAGAGGTAGACGGGGGATGAGCAGGGTTGCTCCCTCCTCCTCCTCTCAGTCTTAGGCTCCTGCCAAGGTGACACCCTGATGTGCCATCCCAGGTTGACTCCCCATTTCCAGTAGGAGGCAGGCTGGCTTACCACTTCCAGGCCTGGAAGTCTGTGACCTCAGACAAGTGGGTCCTGGAAGTAGTAAGGCAGGGACTGGCCCTCAGCTTCAAAAAATGTCCAAAAAGAAAGGGCCAAGTCTTTTCCACCTGCATCAGTCTCAGAAATCCTTGCCCTAGAAGCAGAGGTTTCCTGTCTTCCAGCTCTCAGAGCTATAGAGAAGGTTCCTACTCAGCGCAAGGGAAAAGGACTGTATTCCAGGTACTTCCTTACCCCAAAGAAAACAGGGGAGTGGTGACCCATCCTAGACCTAAGGTATCTGAACAAACACATTTCAAAGCCCAAATTCAAAATGGTAACGCTGGGAATAATCCTTCCCTCTCTAAGGCCAGGGGATTGGGTAGCATCTCTGGACCTCAAGGATGCTTACTTCCATATTCCTGTCAGGTGCTCCCACAGAAAATACCTCAGGTTCGAGTTGCCTTCAGGCCATTACCAATTCAGAGCCATGCCATTCGGTCTAACATCAGCTCCAAGGGTGTTCACAAAGTGCCTTGCAGTAGTGGTGGCTTACCTCAGAAGACAGGGTGTCGCCATCTTTCCTGGACGACTGGCTGTTAGTGGGTCAGTCTCATTTATAGGTCAAGTCAGCTCTTCAGACTACCCAGGACTTACTCAGCTCCTTGGGTTTTCTTCTTAATCTTCCAAAGTCTGTACTTGAACCAGTTCAGCTTCTCACCTTTATATGCATAGAGTTGGACACTGTACAAGCAAAAACCTTCCTTCCCCTGGCAAGGGTAAAGACCCTAGTGGATCGCGCTTCCTCCTTTCGACCTCAGGTCTCCCGCCCAGCAAGACAGTTTCTCCAGCTCCTGGGCCACATGGCAGCTTCCACGGCAGTGGTGCAGGGAGCAAGGTTTCAGATGAGGGACATTCAGTTTCATCTGAGGTCTTTTTGGTCTCAAAAGAAGGATTCGCTTACCAAACTGATTCCAGTGACTCAGACTCTGGTCCAAGCTCTCCAATGGTGGCTGGACCAGGACAACCTCAGACAAGGGTTCCATTTCTACCCCAAGTCCCATCAGTAGTTTTAACTATGGATGCTTCTCTCCTAGGGTGGGAGCCCACCTGGGAGCCCTGACAGCTCAAGGGCTCTGGTCTCCACAGGAGTCTCTCCTTTATATCAATCTCCTGGAACTCAGGACAGTTTTCCTAGCCCTGCAGAGCTTCTCAGATTCAGTCAAGGGCAAGGTGGTCCAGTCAGAACGGACAACACCACCACAATGTGGTACATCAACAAGCAGGGAGGCACTCTGCCCTCGGCCTTGTGCACACAAGCCATGAAGCTGTGGTCTCTGGCCTATTCTCTTCAGACTTCTCTGGTAGCAGTTCATCTTCCAGGGAAGGACAACATACTAGCAGATGCTCTGAACAGAATTTCACAGGGACACCACGAGTGGTCCCTGGATCCTCGCATACTGACGGTCATCTTCTCCAGGTGGGGCACTCCAGAGGTAGATCTCTTTGCAGCACCGGACAATCATCAACTTCCTCTGTTTTGTTGCAGACTTCCAGTCCTGGGGACGGTCCCCCCGGATGCTCTCCTTTTGGACTGGAAGGTCAGGTTTCTCTATGCCTTCCCTCTCTTCCCTCTGCTGTTCAGAGTTCTGGTCAAGATCAGGACTCAATCCTGCACAGTGATACTGGTGGCTCCAGACTGGGCCAGACAGCCTTGGTATCCTCTACTGCTGTCCTTGTCAGCGTCATGTACCCTGTCTCTGCCCAGGACATACAATCTCCTGTCCTCCTCCCAGGGGCGGATCTGGTACCCCAAACTCCAGTCTCTCCATCTCAAGGCCTGGCTCTTGAAGAGTTAGAATATGCAGCTCTACATTTTTCTCAGGGAGTTCTGGATATTCTGAAGGTCTCTAGGAAACCTTCCACTAGAAAAACTTACAACTCCAAATGGAAAAGGTTCAGTATTTGGTGCTCTCAGAAAGGCATCCTGCCTAATTCTGTGGACATTTCCACAACCTTAGACTACCTAGTTCATCTCAATGGTTTAGGCCTTAGGCCTGCCACTCTGAAGGTTCATCTAGCAGCTGTCTCTGCATTCCTCTCAGCAAGGAAGGGCTCTTCCCTGGGATCTCATCCTGTTTTCAGAAAGTTTTCAAAGGTCTGGTTCACATTAACCCTTCCTTTAGGGAGCCCACTCCACCTTGGGATCTTAATGTCTGCGTAGCTCAGCTAATGCAGCCACCCTTTGAACCTCTGGCTTCGGCCGAATTGAAGTACTTGACCTGGAAAACTGTGTTCCTGGTAGCTATTACTTCTGCCAGGTGGATTAGTGAGTTATAGGCTCTGTCTGTGGAACCTGACTTCATCTCCTTCCATAGGGACAAAGTAGTCCTCAGAACCAGTAGGAGGTTCTTGCCCAAAGTGGTTTCAGATTTTCATCTGAACCAGTCTATATCTCTCCCTGTGTTTTTCACTGACCATTCTTCTTCAGGTGAAAGAAGGTTACACAGTCTGGACGTTAAGAGGACCCTTAGCTACTACATTGAGCATACTAAGGCACATAGAAATGACTGTCTTCAATTGTTTCTCACTTATGGTGAAGTGGGGAAGGGTAAGCCTGCCACTAAGAGAACTATTGCTAGGTGGATTGTTTCTTGTATACAATTTTGTTATGACAAGTTGGGGTAGAACACCCCCTTCAGACCTGAGGGCTCACTTGACCAGGGGTACAGCTGCTTCTCTAGCTGCAGCCAGAGATATACCTTTGTTAGAGATCTGTAAAGCAGCCACCTGGAAAACAGTACATACTTTCACCAAGCATTACTCCCTGGACATCCAGGCTAGGAGTGATGCTAGGTTTGGTATAGCAGTACTGCAGAGCCTTTTCCCAAAGTAGGTTCTGCATGCCCTCCTCCATAGGGAACTGCTTGGTAGTCTGCATTATGTCTGAATACAGCAAGACTTCATGTTGTTTGAAGAAAAAATTACTCACCGTAGTAATGTTGTTTCTTCTAGTGGAGTCTTGCTGTATTCAGACCCCCCCCCCCCTCTCAGAACCTGGTTTTGGGAAGTGGGCTGGCAGGTACAGTGTTGCACCTCAGGGATGTACCTTGTACCCTCCCTCTTGGGTTGAGTAGATGTTATTATTATTTTTTCTGGTGTTTTACTAAATATTGTCACTACCTTTCCTTCTTGGGTTCTCGACTTGAGTCTTTTGGGGCCCAAGAAGATATATTTTGCCCTTTGGCTATATTTGAACAATTTCCATACTTTAGTTACTAGTTAGTTAGCTCGTAAGACTCTGACGATTACACTGGGAAGTACCACAGACAGAGGTTTGAAAACCGAGCTCAAGCTCAACGTTCTATGCTTCTGCAGAGAGTTAACTCTTTCCTCTCCGGGGCAGTTCAAGTGCTGGGGCTAACTGCATTATGTCTGAATACAGCAAGACTCCATTAGAAGAAACAACATTACTATGGTGAGTAATTTTTTCTTTTGAATGCCCCTTTTAGAGGGTCTGTGACAGGGCTGAATAAGGCTCTGTCCCATTTGTTATACAGAAAGAGTTTAAAGCAAGGGTATGTTCTATCCTCTCCTTTTCTGTCTCTTGTCTGTCTGGTTGTGCAACCAAATGTTCTCATGAGATCTAGGAACTGATCACTCTGACAGTCTCACAATTGTCCACCTCTCATTATCTCTCCACCTTCACCTGCTGTTTCTGTCTTTTCTTCCCCCTTGAATATCTGCAGTTGTAAAATATATGTGAATGTTTATGTGAAACTGGAATCCCTTTGTTTTAAATGTATATAGTTATACTGTTGAAATTATTGCAAAAAGTATTTGGAATTTAGGTGGTTAACCTGAGATGCAGTTGCAGCTTCTCTCAGGCTTGTTTGCAAACTCTTTTGCAGAGCTGTCAGCAGGGGCCAGCTTGGGACATTGTTCTATTTGCAAGCCTGCTCTAAAAAGAAACTGACAAGAACTCTGATACATTTTCTGAGAAACAGGATGATCTTCCTGGACATAAAGTCTCCACCACGTGTTCACACTGATCAGATCTACGCCGGAGGCGCTAGGACCCAGAGAGAACCGAAATTTTTCAGAAGAGCCGGCGCTGAGGTAGGAGTCGTGAGGAAACTGCACCACGAGTTGGGCTTGCGCTGTACAGACTACCTCGGCGTCGACCCTCCAACTGCCGCAGTTCCTTTTTTCCCTGTCATCAAATGCGCTTCAGTGACGATGTCGCTCACCCACCGGGAGTCAAAACTTCTCGTCTATATGACAGCAGCTATAGTTTTCAGTTTTGTTTTAGTTGATAATAGTTTATTATTTCCTAGAGAAAATAAACAATTTTATTTAAATACATTTGCCAGAAGAAGTCTTCAGCCCTCCATTGACGGAGTCGACCATGAGTCTGGCAGGTGACGTAGGGAGACTTTGCATGAAAGCTGTTCAGTCAGCCGGGCTGGGTCTGGTCCGCTGCCCTCTATGGAGGGGAGCTGACTACAGGCAGTCCAGTGCTCGTGGGGATGGGCGGTCTGCTCAAAAGCACAAAAAGAAGCAGTCGCATTCTCGGCACCGCTTGACCTTGAGCTCTTCTTCGGCCTCCCGCACAAAAAAGGAACTGCACCACTTGACATCGCCTTCTGGTACATCTTCGCATCTGTTGACGGTTATCGGGGATAGGGTTACTCTCCAGCTTCTGTTCCTGATGCCCGGCATCCTTGACTCCAGAGCCCCTCCCTGCCTGATGGAGGGTCTTCCGGAGAGCAGTTTCACCATTGGGCTGCTGTAATGGAGCAGTGGGTGCGGAGGTTGTCCCAGCTATCTGAGCTGGCTAGTCCGTCGCCGGGGCCTTCCGGCCTCTCGGTCTCGGACCGGCGGGCCATGCGATTGGGACTCCCTAGTCGTGCAGCACCTTCTTCGGTGCTGTCGACACCACATCCTGGTGTCTGTCCCCCACACATGGCTACGGCACATGGGTCCATGCTGGTGCATCTATCTCCAGTTGAATTTCTTCTCCTTTCTTCTAAAGGTTGGAAACTTCTACTGCAGCACCGCTGTCAGTGGTACCGGCCACCCCGGTGTCATACTTAGTGCTGGCTGCCCCAGCGTTGGCGCCTGCGCCTGAGCGGCTTCTGGTGCATGTGCGGCAAGCATGCTCTTGCCCAGCGCCACACTCAGTGCTGCATCCATGCTGTGCACTGTGCCTGCGTGCGTCCCATGCCAGTGCCACTTGTATTCTTGGCGCCGCCTCAGGGTGGTGCCAGGAGCTTTTGCGTGTCAAGATGGGGTCAGAGGTTTTCAACGCCAATTCTCCCGTTTCCTCCCTTTTCTTCTTTTCATCACTTTCCTGTCTATTCAGTCCCTCGTGGACTGGCAGGGGATGATGTTGAACCTGATTCTGATCTTCAATTGGGGGATGACTGAGATGATGACTCCACCCTTGGGGCGAGGAATAAACCCCTTTCAACAGAGCCTTTGGTTGAGGACCTTTCCTTTAAGTCTCTGTTCAGAAATTTAAATTCCACTCAGTCTCTGCAGACTTCGGAGATTGATCCTGGGAAATTGCTGCATCTATAGTATCTGCACATTTCGAATATTCCTGTGGAACTAAACCCTCTGGTGCAGCCCTCTTTTGAGACACTCTCACAGATGGTGTGGGATAATCTGGCCCTTATTCCTGCTGTGGCCAATTCCATAGATAGGAAATATGCCTCTCCTAAGGATCGACCTATTCTGGCCTCTCAAGCCTTTGTTGATGCCATCGTGGTTCTGGCAGAGAATGACAAGGCTGTTATTCCACAAGAATCAACAGCACGTCCCATTAGCAAAGAATCTTGCAAGATTGACACCTTGGGTAAGCGAGTCTTTGCTGCTTCCACCTTATGCATGCACATTGCTAGTTACCAGGGCTATTTCTCCCAGTATGAATATACACGCTGAGCATTCGCGCAAGACTATGGTAGAAGCTCTTCCTGACTCAGAGGTTCCTCCAAGCCATCACTAGAGGCACTGAATCTAGGATGCCTTTGATACTGCCTCCAGAGCAGCAGCAGCAGTTGGTATCTGTACCCATTGCCACTCTTGGTTACGCACCTCCGGTTTCACCAGTGATGCCCAACAAAGGGTTATGGCCTTGCCTTTTGATGATGTGTATCTGTTTGGCACCCAGGTTGAGCAAGCGCTAGAGGCCACTCAGAAAACTAGATCGGCCATTAAAATGACTAGACCCACTCCCGCAGTTCCTCAAAGGGGCGGGAGCAGGCGTCAGTTTCAAAACCGTCAGTCCTTTCATGGTAAGGGCAGAGGAGGCTTTCACAGAAACCAAACTCCTCTCAGCCACAAAAGAAAATGCAGCAGAAGGCACAGGACCCTAAATCCCCCAGTGCCACCCTCTGAGATTCCGGCCCAGGTCCCACCTCAGCTGTCCAAGGGGGACCTTTCCTCTTCAGTAGGAGGACGTCTGACACTGTTCTTCGACCAGTGGAAATCGATCACTTCAGACAAATTGGTGCTCAGGGTTATCCGCGAGGGGTACTCCTTAAACCTGTTGGAAACCCCTCCGGATCATCCACCCAAACGACAGCCCAAGCGGTCTGTCTGTCAGTCAGACCTTCTTGCTTCCGAAATCCAAGGTCTTCTGAACAACAGGGTAGTAGAGATAGTCCCGCTGGAACAGAAACACAGATTTCTACTCCCATTACTTTCTAGTTCCAAAGAAAACAGGCGGTATGCACCCTATTCTCAACCTCAGAAAGTTGAATAAGTTTCTTTACAAGGAAAAGTTCAAGATGATTTCACTCGGAACTCTGCTGCCTCTGATTCATCAACATGATTGGCTAGCCTCCCTGGACATGCAGGACGCCTGTCAACACATTCCCGTGCACCAAGATCACCACTAATACCTCAGATTTGTAGCATTGGGTCAACACTACTAATTCCAAGTCCTGCCCTTTGGGCTATCCTCGGCACCTTGAGTTTTTACAAAGTGCTTTGCACTTCTCGTGGCACACCTAAGAAAACTCAGGATTCAAGTATTTCCATATCTGGACGACGGGCTTCTTGCCAGCCCCTCCAGACAACTGATTCTGGAAGCTGTATCCATGACTTCAAGTTTCCTCATGTCCATGGGAGTCCTGCTAAACTTGGGGAAGTCACAGCTACAGTCCTCTAGAAGCTCCTTTTCATAGGAGCCCATCTGGATACCTCCAGTGTGAAAGTCTTCCTCCCAGAGGACAGAAGGAGCAACTTCCTTCTGATGGCCCGTTCAATCAGAGAACACAGCTCATTTCAGGCTCTCATGGCAGCCTCAGTGTTTACTGTTCCTCTGGCTTGGCTTCACATGAAACCTACCCAGTGGATACTCAGCGCTCAGTGGTCGCCATCCACACACCTTCAGTTCTTTCGCATACAGGTGACGGAACCATTGAAACGGTCACTCACTTGGTGGTCTCAGGAGGACAACCTTCTGGTAGGCTATCACTTCACCCCTCCAGATCCCCAGATCTCCATCACCATAGATGCATCCTTGTTGGGATGGGGAGCTCATTGTGAGAGTCTCCACACACAAGGTCGTTGGAGTCGGGACAAATCTCTGCTTCCCATGAATGCAGGGGTGTGCAAATCAAATTTTTAAACACTTGCCCAAGGGCAAGTGATGTAAAAATTACTCGCCCACGATATCTCCTACTTGCCCTACCGCGAAAGATACTGTACTGTAAAAAAAAAGTTACATCCAGTAATGTCCCCAAAAAAGTGAATTTTGGTCTTAACCTTGCTTGTATGTATGTAATCTACACCGCAGTATACACCACCATCATGACTTGAGCACACAAATCCACCCGCACCACAACACAGGCACGTTAGTAGCCAGCCTGCTGCTCTGACCACCGACCACCTGCTGTGTCACTGTCTCAAATTTATTTTTAATAAATGGACCACGCATCATCATCATTCATCACAGATAACAGATCAGAGAGCACATCACAAAAACAAAAAATTGTTTATTCAGAGCAGTCAGAACACAATTCTGAGCAGTGTACACTACTTGACTCACCACTAGACCAGACATCTAGAAGAGTGGCACAACACATTGGCGGCTAGCTAGGCTATAGAGGATACCACGGTGCGGGTGTTAGCAAGCAAGGCACGCACAGACACCTCACACCACCACAACCCACAGCCCACCAACCACTGACTGACAGTAGACAGTAGTGCCAAGTCATCAGATCACACTGTAACAAGCTGTCTGTGATCTGATGTGATCCTGTGGCCAGCTCACATAATGGGTGTGTCACGTGAGTCATGACATGTGATTTGACATGTCAGTAAATGGTAAATGGCTTAAAATTAATCCAATACTACTGTGTCTGTGTTCCAACAAAAGAAGTAGTAAAGTACAGACCCAGTCAAACAGCCTCTATCCTATCCAGGCTTCAGGTTCATCATGGCTCCTACACAACAGCCTGGTCCTGGACCTGACCCCTGGGACAGGGTGAGAGGTCATGCGTGGCATGTGGTCAGGCAGCTCATTACAAACTTTGAAGGCCCAAGTTCAGCACAACAAGAATTAAGTCAGCAGTGCAGCAGCAGGCAGCAGAATTGGAGGGGAAGCCTGCACAAAATAATAAATCAGTGTGACGATGCGCCAGATGCTGACGGCAGACCACTGAGACCACAACGATTTCTTTAAACAACTATGCCCATGTCCTCCTCCCTCCCTCCTCAAGCTAGGCGCTAGCACTACTATCTACAACTTACAACGAGGTTGACTCAATCCCACTATGAGTCAGAGTCACCAGATGGGAAAACAGAAAGCAAGCATACAGTAGTCTAGAGCAAGTAGACTCACTGACTCTGAGCGAGCGCCCGCCCTATGATGCAGATAACATAGCGGTGCCACCAAGTGAAGTGAAGCATGTATGTTCAGATTCAACTTTTACTAAACTAAAACTTTTACTAGCCACCTTCTCCACTGTGCAGATGACGTGGAGGACTCTCTTGGCAGCTGCCATGGCGGGTTGTGGCATGGGAGGGTGGATCTGCGGGTTTAACAAGACAAAAACACAAATTCATGCTGGGTCTGACCCTCGGAATGTGGGTCAGCTGGGGGGTATGTTCTGGCTCGGTCGACAATAAGATTAAACTAAAAGTCTCACACACTAGACTAAGACAGTATTAGTAACCCTTGACTGTGCTGCGCTGCCTACAATCCCATATATCACCTGGCCCTGCTCACTGCCCCGACTCTGTCTTGACCTTTAAACAACTTCAGAATGGTGTACAGAGTAGACTATTAAGTTGTAGTGTACCCACCTGCCACTTCTGCCAGTCACTCTGCAGCAAACAGGAACGGTGGGTCTCAGGATCTTTCTTGACCCCTTTTCTGACCTCTGGCCATCCAGGAGACCCAGGGTATAGCAATCGATCAGCTGGGGAAGCAAACTGTGTTTGTTTGTTTTTTTTTAACAAAATATTGTCAGCGATCATCGGCGATTGGCGTCAGAAGGAGTCTCGGCACTCGCACCATAGGGAAAACACATTTTCTTCTCTACTGGCACACAGCACTACTGGTCTTCCCACCTCATGGACAGTATTTTCCTCCTCCCATTCTCCAGCCCCTAGCACACGCCACCACTGTTGCCAGCCTGTATAAACAAATCAGAAAACAGAAAAAATGGACTGCAGGCTGGTGGCGGGGAATTGTAGGTTCTGAGCAGAGAGCCACGAGAGCAGAGAGGAAAGGCCCTAAAGCCTGGGGGTGGGGTGGGAGGACAGAACAATGAGAGAAAAAAAAACACACACATAACAGGGCTGTGGCAGGGAGATCAAAGGGTCAGCCCGACTCTGTAATTAGGTCAGTGTCGGGCAATGCAGTTTGCACGCCCCTGCATGAATGTTCTGGAAATGAGAGCCATCCTTTATGCTGTTCAGACTCTGAAAGACGTACTTTGTCACAAAATCATTCTCCTTCAAACGGACAACAAAGCTGTGATGTACTACATCAACAAGCAAGGTGGAACACACTCTTACCTCTTGTGCAAGGAAGCGATGAGAGTGTGGGAATGGTGCCTGGAGCACGATGCCCTGATCCAAGCGATTTACCTGCTAGGAGTTCAGAATGACTTGGCAGAACATATCAGCAGAACGGAGGCAGATCCTCACGAGTCGTCTCTTGACACAGTCGTCATACAATCACTGTTCGACGAGTGGGGAACTCCAGACCTGGACCTTTTTGCATCCCCACTCAATGCAAAACTGCCTCTCTTCTGCTCCAGAAATCCAGGACCTGGCATTTTTTGTCAGGATGCATTCAGACTGCGGTGGACAAAATGCTTTCTGTACGCATTTCTGCCTCTTCCCTTAGATCAGAGGGTGCTGCTCAAACTAGAGGCAAAAGGGGACAGAATGATTCTTATCGCCCAGTTCTGGCCTAGTCAAATCTGGTTTCCATTGATCAACAAATTGTCAGAAACGTATCCAAAACCGGTTCCACTTCAGATGAACCTGCTGACATAAGGTCCAGTAGTCCATCCCAACCTGTAGTCTCTTCACCTCCATGCCTGGCTCCTGAGGAGATAGAGGTGAACAGGTTTAACGTATCCCGAAGGGTTTCTGATATCGTCTTGGTGGCACGCAAACCGGCTACTCAGCAGACCTCCACGGCTAAACAGAAGCGTTTCCCCAAATGGTGTGCAAAATCCCATTTTCCTGCCCACCTAGCGAGGTGCTGGAGTATATTCTAGACCTGTCAAACACAGGTCTCCAATACTCCACCATTAAGGTTCATCTTTGCGCAATTTCAGCTTACCATGAGCCCATACACTCCATGTCCCTGGCTCAACTTCCTGTAGTCAAGAGATTTCTTAAGGGCATTCTGCATACCAGGTCACCAGTCAGACGACCGGTAGCAGCCTGGGACATTAACCTTGTGTTAGGCATGCCCACCCGTAAACCTTTCGAGCCCTTGGCTACATGTGATCTTAAATTTCTGACTTGGAAGATGGCCTTTCTTGTGGCCATCACTTCCACCCACGGAGTGTCGGAAATGCACGCTTTGGTCACGGACCCTCCGTATATGGCATTTCACAAAGACAGGATGGTTCTCAGAACCCAACCTAAATTTCTCCCCAAGGTTGTCTCAGAATTTCATCTGAATCAGCCATTGGTCTTTCCTACTTATTTTGTGAACTTCCACAATGAGGGAAAGCGTACCCTGCATTCACTGGATGTGAAGAGAGTCTTGCAGTTCTACTTAGACAGGGCAAAGGAAATCTCCAAGTCTAAACAACTGTTTGTCTCCTTTAGGGTGGCCCGGCTGGGCCAGTCTGTAGCCATCCGGTGTATTTCTACATGGCTAGTAGCTTGCCTTCGCTACTGCTACTCCATGGCACAGGTCAAGCTAGAAGGCAGAGTAGATACTCATTCTACCAGAGCAGTCGTGGCCTCTCTGGCAGAATTCTGTAATGTCCCCATTGCAGACATTTGCAATGTGGCCACCTGGAGCTCCGTGCACACTTTTGTCAAGCACTATACCTTGGATGTCCATGACAGACAGCATCAGTCCTTTGGCAGGACAATCCTTAATGGAATTATGTCCTGAAGTGAGCTCCTCTTTCTCTCCTCCCACCCGTCTCGGTGGGGGGGGGGGGGATTAGTTAGCTCGGTACTCTTCCATCAGTGCGAATGAGTGGTGGAGACTTTGTCCAGGGAGAATGTAAATTGCGTACCTACCATAATTCTTGATCTTCTTGGACAAAGTCTCCACCACTCATTCACACACCCACCCACCCACCATCCCCCAAGCTCACTTATCTGTGTCTTAGTCTTCACTCCCTCGATGCCTTGGCTGTGAAGACTGTTGTGTTGACCCTTCTTACATGGGTCATTCAGACTATCTTATGTCCGATAAAGATTAGTTTTTACTAGGTTAGTTTATTTATTTAGTTTTTGTTTACGGGGTAGGTGCGCTAGCCAGCAGGTGACTATTTTCAGGCACGACCCGGGAGAGTACAAAACAGGATAACACAAGGAAGCAACATTACAAATTGAGGCAAAAATCATACAGAGTACATTCCAAACATATACAGAGGCAGTTCCAGCTAGTCTAACATGATATAGGCTATACTGGGCAATGAGCAGCAGGCCAAGAGCAAGGAGGTGTTACAAGGGAGTGTTGGTACAGATAACGGGTAAAGAAAGGGAGTTTAGAGCCACTAGGGAAACTTACGGCTTTACCGGGGAAAGCATATGGAGTTAGCCGGGTTTGTGGTTCCCCGACCGGGCAGGATGATGTGGAGTGGCAGGGAAGGGTGTAGGCAACAAGAATCGTGGTGGAGGTAGTCGGCCAGTGCGTGTCAGGAGGGAGGGGGTGGGCCATATTGGGAAGACAGTTAAAGCACCCAGCAGCGAAAAATTGATGGCAGGAAGGAGCCGTAACCTGGCGGCCGGCAGCAGCCAGCCCGAGCAGCAGCAGGCTGCCCAGGGAAAGTGAGGGAAGATGCCAGAGACATCTCGGTGGCAGGCTAGGGGGACCCAGGTTCATGGCCCCACTGTCAGGGATGAGGAAACTGGGAGGGGTGGACGGGAGGAAAAGCGGCTTGAAATACTGCTTTAGCGGTAGGAGGAGGGTAGGTGCAGCTGAGCTCGTGGTTCCAAGGCTGGGCATAAAAAGCCGGTGGCAGTCCCTGGCCGTGGACATTCTGTGGTAAAGGTAGGCAAGAGGGGGGAGGGAGGAGGTGAGGCCTAACTATACCAATATCCATCTGTAGTTAGTTTAGGCAGTGCCCAGGTAGCGCACAGGATAGAATCAATAAATAATAAGGAAAAAATAACGCAAGTAGCAGTAAGTAATGCAAACATTCACAAAACATATTCATACATTAAATTAAATTTGAAGATAAAGATAGGTGTGCTTGGAGAGAGGGATAGATATGGGGAGAGAAACAAAAGGGGGGAGTATGGAGACCAGTAGCAGGGAGTAGGGAGTAGAGACAGGGAGATTCCAGGGATCAGGTAGGGTCAAAGCAGGTGCATTGATCTAAGGTGACCAGGTGTAGTCTCAATATTGCAGCTTGAAAGAAGGATCACGAGGGTGCATGTCTGAGGTCAGAGGGAGCTGGTTCCACAACAGAGGCTGCATATTGGAAGGGGCGGTGCCTTTGTTGGTCTTGACGGCGGGGAATATCCAGCTGGTCTTTGTCAACAGATCTAAGCGTCGGTTTTGGAATGAAGGAAGAAGGGGAGCTTAGCAAGTGCAGCAGGCTGATTTTGTCTAAGGATGAGTAATTTAGACAGGCCAAGAAGTAGCTCCTGGCCGGGGAGAAACCACCCAAGGTCAGTATATAGCTGGCAGTGATGTGTGAAGTCGTGGGGATTGTGCGGGCGTGTCGACATACGTTATTGTATGTAACATCCCATTTGTGCAGAGCAGATTTGTGGTCAGAGGTGAGTAAAGCACAGTAGGTAGCGTCGGTGGTAGGATCCCCTGGCTGCGGCAAGCTTTGCAGAGAGGTAAGCATATAGCTCGTTCTGTAGGCTGCTCCCAACTTGCAGTTAACGTTTTTGCATGTGGATTGGATGTGAAGGTTTAAATCAGCGATTGATCTAGTAGGATGCCCAGGTAACGAAAGGAGGTAACCACCTGCAGAGGATTTCATTTATATCAAGGATGTTCAGGGAGTGGTACACATTCAGAGCTTTGAGTGGTGCCAAGTAACATGGCATTAGTTTTGGAGGAATTTAGGATAAGGCGGTGGAGTTTAACCATTTCTGGACGCTGGAGTAGGCTGTATTAGCGATGTGTTAATGTGCTCTACATTGGTCAGAGCTGGCATAGATAACCAAGTCATCTGTGTAGAGGAGCGAGGAACAGGCAGGTATTTCATCTGGGAGGTTATTGATAAATAGAGTGAATAGAAGAGGACCCAGAATAGAGCCTTGGGGCACTCCGATGTTCGTTACCACTGTGGAGGAAATGTCTGAGTTGAACTTAACAGCCTGGGACCTGTTTGTCAGGTAGCTCCTAAACCAGTCAAGTACAGGGGAGGAGCAACCAATTTTCCTTAGGGAGGATAGAAGCAGGGGGTGGTCCACAAGGTCAAATGCCTTGGTTAGGTCTATAAAGACAGCCCCTGTGAGCTTTCCTTGATCCATGCCAGCGAGGATGTCGGTGGTGAACTTAGCTAGAGCCAGTCGTACTGTGGTTTTCTGAACCCATGCTGTGCATCATTGAGCTGCTTAGTAGTATCGAGGAATTCCTGGATCTGTGTGGCACGGTTTTCAAGGATTTTGCTGAGAGGGATAGTATAGCAATAGGCCTGTAATTAGAGATGTCATTTTTGTTCCTTTTTGAAGATTGGTGAGATCCTGGCCATTTTCCATAGTTCTGGGACTATGCCACTGGTAAGGGACAAGGTGAAAATTCTTGCTAGTGGTTTGGAGATAAAAGGCGCAGCTAGTTTTAGCAAGCAAGGTTCAAGTTGGTCAGAGCTAGGACTGATGTATTCCGATAATGTTTTTAGAAGGTTTAGAACCTGAGAGCTAGTAATGGCTTTGAAATAGAGGGGGTAAGGTTTAGGTTTAGGGTCACTGGCGAAGGAGGCAGAGTCAGTAAGAGGCATATTGTTGGCAGTGGGGGCTGCTGGTGGCAGTACGCTGGTATATGAAGAGAGGTCAGAGAACATATTATTGAAGGCATTTGCCATGGTGATGGGGTTATGCTGCACCTCCTTGGGAAAAAAAGGTACTGAGGCGGTTGGAGGGTTGACGCTGTGGTAGTCTATACAGCCAGCACAAGCCTAGCTCACAGTGCCGCTTCCTCGCGGCTCCTACCTTGACGCTGGCCCTTCTGAAAAATGTTGGCTTCCTCTGGGTCCTAGCGCCTCCAGTGTAGATCCCATAAGTGTGAATGAGTGGTGGAGACTTCGTCCAAGAAAATCAAGAGTTACGCCCAGCCCGGTGGTGCTGAGGGTTGAGGCGCTAGATGCCACACGTCGCGCCACACCAGCGACCCGGTTTGGAGCGAGCTTGGGGGTTGGTGGGGGAGGAGAAGATCGAGCATCCGTAGGACTGCTCTTCTCTCCTCTCCTGGGGAAGGACAGAGGTATATCCCGTGCATGTAGTGGCACCTGTTGGTGGCTGGGTACACTTCAGGTCACAGGGACTTTGTCAGGGAATAGACACTGGGCGGCCGCTCTCTGGACGTGTGCGGGTGCACGCATGTAGCGGGCTGGGCGCTAGTGCACAGCCTTTGGGGAACTAAAGTAGAACCCCCCCCAGTAGGTGAAGGTGGGGCCAGTAGTAACAGCCCCACATCCACCGCCGGGCATCAAGACGTTCATCCGGTTCCCTCTACCTGCGTCGACTGCCCTTCCAATACTGTAGCTAGGGTGCCAGTAGGAGTTAGTGGTCCTTCCCCGGAGGACACAGACCCAGGGAGTACAGGCAAGCTGCGCAGGAGGAATGAGGGATCCCCCCATCGGAATCGAACGGACTACGCTTCAGGCAGGACGGGCAGAGCCACTGACTGAGTGCCCTCACTGGAGAGAGTCTGGAGGGCAAGGGGAGAAAAAGAGAGTTTGAAAAAAAAAAAGATCAAGAATTATGGTATGTACGTAATTTACATATCTCTTGACGAGTTCCCAGACAAAGACTTATAAAAAGAGCAGCAATGCTCGCGAGAGAGAGAGAGAGAGAGAGGGAGGGAGAGACCAAACTTGGAATTCGAGATACCCTCAGATGAAGGACTTTTTCTCTGTTTGTACTGCCTTTGTAAATAGTTATACTGAACAAATGTAATTGTTTCATTTTACTATTCTTTTTTTTTGAACTTTTTGTTTATTGATTTTATAAGCTTACTGAGATTGCTGTAACACAACAGGATATGAGGTACGCAAATCTCCATGCCTCATTTACAATCCAAATACATATACATATTCCTTCATACATATATTATATGTATGGCATAGATATACTGCATCACTATTATTATGTAGAAGTAAATTTAAATTTAACCAGATTAAACTGCAGGTCAGTGTTACTCTCACCAATATCTATAACTCCTCTCATATTACACACCAATTTATCCAGTCCCTAGTAGAATTAAACTTCGGTGAGGGAGCTGATAAACCAGGAATACATGGGCAGTATTAGGCCTTAGATAGTCTGGGCTCAATTAAGTTATATTATAAAACCCACATATCGGGTATGGCCAAAACCTCCCCTGTGGGCTATCAGGATCTTTTGAAGAACTGCTGTTAAAGCTCACGGAACTGAGCAGTGTAAATACACTTAGAATTTTCCCCATGTGTCCTGAGCCATATAAACCATCAATATGGAGAAACTTTAATAAGAGCAGTACATGGTTAACTTTGGCTTAAACATACTCTAGAATTTATATTGGTATTCATGCATACTGTAAAAAAAAGGGCTTTTAATAGCAAGGAAATACGTTTTCAGTGAAAAACTAAGCAGATCAGCCCCGAAAGGAGAATTTTACAGTGACCTCTCTCTAATTTGAAACCCCAGCCATCTCGCTACAGAGTAAACAAAATTACTACTGGGAAATAAGTGTCCCAAGAGAAGTGAACCAAGTCAATTCAACCTGCTTCATCTTCAGAGGAGACGTCTCCTACAGGGTGCAATTTTGCCAGCAACTTCTCCGCAAAATCCGCTGCTTGTTTGGGGTCCACAAAAATATATGTTTTAGCTTTGTGCTGAATTTGCAGCCTTGTAGGAAATGTAAGTTGTGCTTGAATACCATTGCTCAGCAGTTCCTTTTTCATTTTTTGAAGTTTTTTTTCCAGCTTTGTGTCTGGGATGATAGATCCGGAAAGAAAGCCAGACAACTGTTCTCCCAAACAATATCTCCACAGGTCCGTGCAGCTTGTAAGAACAGGATCCTGGCTTTAGGAGATGACAGTGTGGCAGTCGCCATCAGAGACCTTTGTTTCACGTCCCCTCTACATGGTCGCTGAGGGATGGCAAAAACCTTTTGTATTGTGATCCCTGAGTCCTGGGGTAGAAGCTTTAGGTCTGTATAGATTAATTTAGGGACATTAGACCTGCTAGTTGGTGCAGAAAGCCTACCACCTGTGCATTTGCTTGGCGTTGCGAGTTTTCCAGCATCTCAATTTTCCCCCTGAGAAAGTTCAGCTCTTTTGCAAAGGAAGCATTACATTCCTCCTGTCGGGTAGAATTCGCGCACATTTCGGCGATTGCCTGCGAGTGCTCTTTAACCTCAGTATCACTTTCTGAAAGTTTGGCTTCCACTGTGGCCAGTCTTTTATTTGTTTCTTCCCCATTTGCCTGGATTTTAGTCAGAATTGTCATAATCTGCACCGTTGGAAGGTCTGGCGTGACAAGGCCACTGGTTGGAGTCGGGCCTGATCCTGTAGACGTGCCAGCTGGGGAAAGGAAGACATCCAGGCTACGCACTCCATGCTTGCCATCTTTTTTTGGCCCCATTGTGGTCTTGGGTGTTTCAGACGGATTAGGCTATGGTCAGATCTTCATTTCTCTAGAGATAATTACCACTTGGTAGCCTTTGAAGGATACGGTATGCAGAGCTGGTCTAGAGAGCTGCCTCCATGGGGCTGCTCCACAGTGCCCCCCCATTTTACTATTATTGGTGATAAAACGTTACTTGTGAATATTGTAACTGCTCCTGGTTTTCCTATGCTTCCAGACCTATGCCTCAATGACAGGGACAAAACTGTTTGGCTGTGTTGAAGAGGCCCTACGTGGCCTTCATATGTCAAAAATTACTTTGAGGTCTGTGAAGTCCCTGTGTCCCACTTCTGCTAGAGGTTGTGGGAGGGGCTTCTTTTGTCAGTCTGCTGCCTTAGGTGACCATGTCTGCCCTCAGCAAGGCCATGGTAATGGAAGTGAGCCCCTGCCAGGTCCCTTCCCCCCCCAGGCCTCCTTACAAAACAACCCAAAGCAATCTGTTCTGGTGGCACTGCCCCCCCTCCCCGGTTCCACCTGACTCTGTGCCAGCTACACCCCTACCTTCACTAGTACCCCTAGTGGTGGTTGTGGGGGAGGGGGGGGCATGATTTCCCTGCATCTGAAACAATGGTTGGAGATCACTACAGGTGAGTGGGTTCTGATGATAATTGCAAAAGAGCATGCGCTGGAGTTGTTAGAATACCCTCCAGGTCATCTTTCACCTCCTCCTTCTTGTCCTCCAAGCCATTTGTCCCTTCTGAAGGAAGTTTGGTCATTATTCCAAAAATGTACTATGGAACCGGTTCCTCCTTGCAGAGAAACAAAGGGTTTTGTTCCAGTGCTTTCTCGTCCCAAAATGGATATGGGATCTGTGTCCTGAGTTGGATCTCAGGGATCACAATTTGTACGTCGAATTCAAAAAGTTTCAGTGGTATCCCTGCAAGCTCTGATTCCCCCTTTGCAAACAGGGGATTGGCTTTGTTCTCTGAATGTGATGAATACTTACCTTCATGTCAGGATTAGGAAATATCACTGATAATACCTCCACTATATGCTGGAGGGAGAACACTACCAGTTCAAAGTATTGCCCTTTGACTTGTCTTCCACACCATGGATCTTCACCAAATGCTGCTGTCCCAGTTTTACTTGAGACTGCTTGGGAATCATTCCAAAAGCGTAGCCTAGAGGAGGAGATATCTTCGAAGAAGTTGAAACAGTTATGTAAGAACTTACCATAACAGTAGGTCTTACGAGAGAATCTCTTCCATTAAGCCATGCCGTCCCATCATCTTTCCCTGTTCTGCTTCAGTGAGAGATACAACAGATGATGTGCCTAAAACCTACTCCATACATCCTGTATACAGTCCCATGCCTCCTCTTGTCTCCCTGGTGCTGGTCTTATCTCCTGGTTCCCAATGGTTGGAGGTCATCCGAGGCTAATCTCCTTCAGGGAACCGAAGAGTGATGGGGCCACCCCTACTTACGCGCAGACGTGATATGTAATTGTGGGCGTCCCTGGCTAGCAAACATTTCCTTGTGGTCCTAGTGTTGACAGCTATAGTTCCAAAGGAGTTGCCTAATGGAGGAGATTCTCGTGGAGATCTATTGTTACAGTAAGATCTTTTGTAACTGTTCTTTTTCCCTGTCTCACTGGGATAGGAAGGGAAATTTGCCATTCTGTCTCTAATAATTGTGCACTGTATGTGTAAACCCCTATAGGGTATAGCTTCAAGCAGCATTCCAACCATTATAAGGCACAGTTTTCTAAGAAAACTATGACCGTACCTCTTAAGAAAGTAACATTTCACCATCCTGGGTAATAAACACATAATAAGTGGTACAGTTTCACAATAAAAGTACAGTAGAAGCCTCTTAAAGGGGATACCTCTGTGGATGCCCTATCATCCCCTTTAAGAGGCTGTCTCGTTTATCAGAAGCAGCCTTTTTTCGCATCGCAACTGGAAAAGACTTTGATCAAGAGACACACATGTGCGTTACAGTAATGAACAAAACAGAAAACAAACAAAACATCAAGAAGTACTGGATACCAGTTCTTTTTATGGTTACAGCTCCTTTTTGTAAAAGTGTAATTGGTTTGGTTCTTGATTTAATCTTTATTTAATTGGTGAAAGCAACACACTGAACTTTAATTAAAATAATTTAGCTTCACTTAGCAACTTTTGAGAGAGAGGAGTTGGGCAGCTGTAAAGCCTTGACAACTTTTATTTGCTTACTCAGTAGGAGGTCTACTCTTTAGTTGCTGCTTGTAGATGCCATCCTGCAAACCGTACACACTCCAGAGAGATGCTAAACACACTCCAAAGAGATGCCAAGCAGGTGGGAATGTGAAACAGCTTAAATGCAGGGCATTAACGAGGCGCAATTAAATTTTCAGCACCTTTTCCTACATCTGTGACTAGATAATCATCCCAATTAAGCGACAGGCCTGTCTCAATTAAACAGAAGCTGGCCCCACTGAATAACATTAGCCAAAAATCGGTGCTATGGGGACGTCCCCTTTAAGTGGCATCTACTGTATCACAGAAGAAAAAAGAACCATTTGGCAGCTGCGTAATAGAGAACAACTTTAAGTCCAACTGATCAAATAGTAACTAGAACCATTTAGGGTAAATGGCTTCCCCCATTTTATTAAACAGTCCAGATCATGAGAAAATGGTAAACAGTTCAGTCTTAACTGGGGGTTAGTCTATTATCCACCCTTATTTCAGCATAAAGTGATGCTGTGAGCTGATTAGGATCTGTGTCCTCTGACAGAGAGGATCCTCTTGGTTTTCGATCTGAGGCTTCAGCGAGGCGTGCTTCTGGCTCCATTTTAGTGTGTCCGCTGGATCGGATGAAGAGATACCATCTACCAAAGTGTACTATATGGAGTCTGGCTGGGAACACCATGCCGTGTGTTATGTCCACCTCCTTCAGCATGGCCTGGACCACATTAAATCTTGTTTTTATTCTACCTGGTGGCAAAGCTGATGGCTGGGTACATCCTGACTGTCTGGCCATCTTGTAGCAAAGTCCTTTTACAGCTGGAAAGCACCACCAAAACGTCCCTGGTTCCATTTCCATCTGTCACCATCACAGTAGTGCAAGGCGGCCTCTGGGTTGACTTACCTACCTCGTGGTGTCACCCTGTAGGCCATCTGGATGCATATAACCAATAACCATGGCTGTAACCTGCTCACACACCTGAAACTACTCTGTAACCCAAGTCTTTCTCTGTATGAAAATATATATTGTTATCCCGGGTCGCCCCTGAAAAAGGGACCTTCGGGGCTCAGTGGGCCTACCCGGTCACCAAATTTTAAATAAAAATATGGTCATATTAATTACCTTCTCTCTGAGCATCTGTACAAGCTAGTCTTGCCAAAACAGGGGCAGGTGGTCTCATTCACTCCCCTCCAGCATCCCAGTTAAATGAATGTTAGCAGTGCGAGCTTGGTTCTCCAGCATTTCCAAGCGAGACCATAAGTGTGAGTTCTCTTTGAGCACGGACGTAATTGCTCTGATTGCCACATCTGAATGCTTGATTTCTTCAGCCAAAGCCATTTCACAGAGTCCATGGAAGATTCTAAACCTGCCACCCTGCTTATTAAACTGTCACATTTATCTGACAATCCAGACACAGTCTTCATAAGACTATTTATTTTAATTCTCAGTGTTTGAAGGATTTCGTCCAATGTTTTGTCTACAGCATCTGCAGAGCGGCCCTGAGGCAACCCTGTGGCAGGAGGTCCTGGAGCATTTTTCAGCTTAGCTACCTCCAGTTGTAGCTTATCCTTCCATGGATTCCTCATTAGCTTGCAGCCAGCTGTCTGATTCACTTATATATAGCTTTATTATGTTGGACTTCCAAAAAATTATAATTCTGGATCTTAATAGCAAGTCTTGTTGCAGAGGTCTAGATTCTAGTGGCCATCTTGCTTGAGCTCATTACCGCCGCCTCCTTAAATTTTTTAACACTCAATTCCAGGGCATCTCTAAGCACATGAAATGACTGCTATTAATAACAATTTGCATCACACTCTTTAGAAGAAACATTATCACAAAGGTGAGTAGCTTTTTCTTCTTCTGTTAATTTTCACAGTGTTAGCCCCAGAACACAGAAACTGTGCCAATTATTGACTTCCTCTCTCTGAAGTTCCTATGGTTTTGCATATTGCTTGGGCAGAGGGACCGTTTAGGCGGTAGTAGCAAGTATGCATAGTTAGTGGCCATGGCCTAACTATTCTTTTACAGATCTTACTGAAGAAGGCCATGGTTGAAACATGGCTTCTAATTTTATTTTCCATTTTCAGTATGCACTGAGGGCAGCCATTTTTGTTCTGTGAGCATAGAAAATGTGCATAACAGCTGTTGTCTCAATGCATAGAATGATACTTCAGTATCAGGAAAATATGGCAAGAAAAAGCAAAAAAAAATGTTTCACTGAGTCAAAAGTAAATCTTTGCTACCCGATGGCATAACCCCTTATGAGTACTGCGTATACTCACATGTAAGTCTAGTTTGTGGTGCTGAAAATAGGCTCCCAAGAAGGGGACGGGGCCCAACTTATCTGTGAGGTCAACCTATCTGCAGGATTTACTATAGTAAACTAGTTCTTGCAACTGTGTAACCTAATTTTGTACCTAGTTCTGGCAGCAAAGGGAGATTCTGCACCTGATGTTGGTTGCAAAACAGATTTTTCCATCCAATTTGGGCAGCAAAATCATTTCTGCAGTTTTGCTGAAATTAACAAGGAAAGGTGGGGGATCAACTTGCAGACAAGTATATACATTATAAGGAAACTGAATGGCAGTATGCCGTGTTGGGCACAGTGATGATCTTTCTGCTTAAAATTCATGAGTAAAGTATGAAAAAATGACTGAGATTTGGTAAAAAACTAGTATTTGGTATCTATATCAGATTAATTATGGCCACTGACTATTAAAAGCTTACTGCCAGGAGGGGCATGGCCAGCAGCCAAGTTATGAACAGCGTTCTTGCACAGTTCTCAGGCAAAGGCAGAATTCAGAGGATAAAACTTTTTTTCGAATTTAACAATAAATAACCATTACTAAATTGAAAATCAGCCTGTATGCTATCAACTGATACTAAACTAATAGAGGTGGACATAGGTTAGCCACAGCAGTGGTCCATGGCAACAAACCTGGAACCCATGGGGAAGGAGCCCAATTGGAAGAGCCTAAAGCTGGAGGTAGCAAGGAACCACAACTGGGTATGTAGGACCAGGCAGGACCGCAACTGACCAATGCTGCCTTACTGAATGCTAAGCAAAGCCTGGATCGGAAAGTGGAGGACTATAGCACCGAATTAAAACAAATCCACAGCAAGGTAGAAGCTGTGGCCGATGAAGAAAAAGGGGCAACAAAAGAAGCAGACAGGGCCCTACGGTCACCGCAGGACTTACGAAGGAGAATGGCATCTTAAGAAGGTGTCTGGAGAACATAGAAAATACAGTTCGCACTTCACATCTTCGTATCCTGGGAGTCCTGGAACATCTGGAAGGAGAACACTCCTTACTTTTCTTTACGGACTGGCTAAAAGAACTTTTACAGCTGTAGTTTGACTTTAAAATAATCAAGACCTATCGAATCGCACTACATGGCGGCTGTCCACAATTAGCAACGGGAGACCCTGCGCCACGTACTGTAATGCTGGAACTTAAAACATCGGTGGAGAGGGACATCATCCTGCAGCAGGCTAAAATATTAAGCCCGCTTACTTGTAAAGATAACAGGGTCCACCTTTTTCTGGATCAAAGTTATACCACGAGAATGTGACACAAGAGTTTTGACGGGGTTCGCGCACACCTCCGAAACTTGGGGGTGCATCATGTTCCCCTAAAGCCCGCCAGTTTGCAGATTGTCTATGGAGGTAAGACCTATCAGTTTGCCTGTGTCTCCAAGGCATCTAAACTGTTAGAAAAGATTGAGAAACAATTTGTACCTCAAGAGGATACCTCTGATGGGGACTGAACTGTTGGAAGTAAATCCATAATGATGTTTGGTGTGACTTTGGGAGTTAAAGAGGGAAAATTCAAATGTTTGGAATTATACTTAATATAGTACAGTAAATAAATGGTGATTAATATGCCTATATTAAGAGAATAATATCTCTAAAGGGCCAGATTCAAGATGGCGCACTATGTCGCACAATGTATTTCTTCCTCATATATCTACTCCCAGTGATCTCATCCCCACTAACACCTACTGTAGGTGTCCGATTTTGATGTTTGCCTGCCATCAGTTAACCTTTGTTTAGTCAAGTGTATCTCTGTGTTATTGGTAATAGATTAATTATAACACAAAGTGGATAGCCGGAGTAAAATCATATTTATAATTGAAATGGTTGTTAATCTGTGTCATTTTGCCTGATTCTATGCAGAAGGGTGTAAAACTGCTAATGGACTAATGGGCATACCAATATTTTGAGGGTGGGATGATTAACTCTTTTATAGGGTGCACGTTTTGAGCGAACATTGCTGTTCTCCCTGCTCATGGCTACATTGGCTAATGTTGGAATGGTGTAATAATAAATAGCTGGAGAATATATGCATACCCCAAAATGACGTAATGCTGAACAGTGGTGCTTACAGTTTGCTACTGTAAAAATGTAGTAACAACCCTTAGGGTGAATGTTTTTCTAGTATATGCCTGCCTGTTGGAAATAATATGTAGTGTAATATTGCATAAGCCAATAAAATATAAGTACAAAAAAAATGCTTACTGCCAAACAAAACTGTTGTAGAAATGTTTACATTACTCATTTTCATTCTGATTGTGACTGCAGTTCCAAAACTGCACTTGAAACAAGTGTAGGACACGTGCTATGTCATTTGAAAACAAACTCTGGTCAGAGCTAACATGGCTGCTATTCTGCTTTAAAGGGACACTGTCCGCTTTTTTCTGTCATTTGTCCCTCCTATTAAGTGAAACAGAGGTGCTGTACCTAAGTTACTTAATATTTCTTCCCGGATTTGTAATCATTTTCATGGCAATCAAACTTCATATGCTACCATTTTCAATGTGGATCATGTTATTTTGGGGGTGGGGGAGAGTAAATAGAGTTGCCTTTTTTTTTTTTACCTGTCTGCTGGCATTGCCTCTCCTTGCCAATGCAGACAGTTCCAGTCTGTGAGGTAGACTGTGTGAAATAACTGCCCCTGTTTCTGAAGTGACTTGCCTTTGGTCCAGATGGTAAACATACGAACATACATACGAAACTTGCCAGCAGAAACAGGCCTCACGGTCTATCAAGTCTGCTCAGATGTGCAGCTAGCACCTGTAAACTGTTTAAAATAACTGCCCCTGTTTCTGAACGGACCTGCCTCCGGTCTGGATGGTAAACAAACTACAGGAGACACCCTTATAAATATTTATTAGCTGGTGCCCTGATGTTAGTAACAGCTGAAAATAAAAAATAGTGAGAGATTCAAGACAGTGTGCACTGACTGTTTCATCATAAACAAGGCCAAAGATCCTTTGCCTGTAGGGCCCCCACCTGGCTAAATGGTCTTGCTAGTGACACTACCTCTACCACCTTGCTCGGTGCTTTCAAGTCCAGGCTCCAAAATGCCCTCATTGCCTCCAGCACCTGTGACTGCCCTGGCTAACAAATCAGCACTCCTCCTGTTACCTGTTGTGCAGGGTTTTGGCCCCCTCTCACACTTGCCCTCCATGGACCCCCTTCTCATGCTCTTATCCACCAGACAACACCGCCATGGCCGTTTGACCCCACCGTCTCCGACCTCTCCTCACTATTCCCCACCGTTCCTCCCTGCACCTCCCCTATCCCATCCCTTGTGTCTTTCTATTAACTCCTTTTTCCCCTTCCTTCCTCTCTCTCTCTCTCTCTCTCCTATTCCCTTGTCCCCTTCCTCGCACAGTATGGGTTTGTGTCCTGTCTCTAAATGAATCCCAGTGTTATTTTTCCTATTGCAATTTATGTTGTCTACTGTAACATGAGACGTGGAACCTTTGTAAAAGAGCCTTGGTTCAAAGGTACTTGTAATCTTAGAATCAAATAAATAAATAAAAAGTAAATACTTCCTGTATTACTGCAGTTCCCTAGTGCCAAAAATGGAAGCAGTCCATTTCCCTATACCATACTCGATATGCAAATGTCTGGATTTATAGTTATCTCTGTTTTTATTCCGTGTCTTGATTTATCTATTATTTAATATAACAAGCGTTAAGATCTGTAGTTAAAGTAATCCACGCACCAAATCTGTAGTAGCCTACTGTCTTGAATCACTTGCTGTTTTTTCTTTTCAGCCGCAACTAACATCAGGGCACCAGCTAATGAATATTCATAAGGGTGTCTCCTGTAGTTTGTTTACCATCCAGACTGGAGGCAGGTCCTTCCAGAATTGGGGGCAGTTATTTTAAACAGTTTACCTCACGGATTGGAACCGTCTGCATCGGCAAGGAGAGGCAGCGCTAGCAGACGGCTGCCTGCTTTTAATTCTCTGCCGCCACCCGCAGCTCACGGATGGATTCATTTCAAGAAAGGAGATAACCTGCCACGGTAGCTCCACAGGCAATTTCTGAACCAGCAAAAGTAAAACTAGGGATGTGAGCACCCGCAATTTATGAATCGTCTGGGGAAAAAAATGGTAGGTGGCAACCCTATCAATGTGTCCATATATGCCAGAGATAAGAAAGCACTAAAAGCTTTATAAACGTTAGTGCTTTCTTATCACTGGCATACATGGACACAATTGCCAACCTTTTTGTTCTGCTGAGCCCAGAAGTGAGCACGGAACAAGAAAACAGTGCGGCTGCCAGTGGAGGGTGACAAAGGAACAGCACTGTGCTCAGTGGAGAGGACTGCA
Organism: Neoceratodus forsteri; assembly: GCA_016271365.2. Classification (NCBI taxonomy): domain Eukaryota; kingdom Metazoa; phylum Chordata; order Ceratodontiformes; family Ceratodontidae; genus Neoceratodus; species Neoceratodus forsteri. The sequence goes on along the minus strand of CM028132.1, from coordinate 197,453,164 downwards.
TGTGCTTCAGCTCCATTGTGAAAGGACACAGTCTAGGTATCGGTCATGTGCTTCCAGAGTCCCCGTTCCCTACTGTGTAATAACAGTACGTCAGCATAGCTCTGCTGTGCAGCTGTAACAAGAAGTAGTTAGACCTAGCAGCTAGCATGAGGCACATTATAGACACCAATACAGCAGATGCACATCCATGTAGACCAAACAAAAAACGCAAACATAAATACACACAAACTTGCAGTGGTTTATAAGCTGTTCTGTACGTGGCACATGGAGAGCAGTAATGATCCCTGGGGAACTGGAGCTACTTCCTTTGCCCACCTTCCTACCTGTTGATGGATGAAACTGGGCACCACTGAGGGGAGACAGAACATATTGGGAGACTGCATGCCACGGCCTTCATCCCCAGCAGTAGATGAAGCCAAGACACTATACTACTAAGGTTTATACTAAGGTTATTGGATAGCAGAAGGCTTGCACCCATAATTGCTATCCCCACTTCTCAGTGGATTATTTAAAAGTATTTATTCTAAAAATGAGCATCAAGTTTAGTTTTAAAACCCATAAAAGTTGGCTGGTTAACTATCTTCTATGGCAGTTTGTTCCACGCCCGTTATAGTTCTAGGAAGAAAGGAATTATCCCTCAGATTTGTTTTGGATATGCTGCCTAGGATCTGTTTGTGGTGCCCTCTTAGTCAATGATAGTTCCCTATATATTTTATTTCAGAGTCAGCTGAGAGTATATTGTCACTGAAGATTTTTATACAGTGTTAGTAAATCTCCTCTTCTCTGTAAAGGCCAAAGTTTTAATATGTAAAGTCTTTTGGCATAATCAGTACAGTTTAAAGTGTTTATTCCTTTAGTAAATCTCGTTTGTGCCCTTTCCAGCAAGATTATGTCCTGTTTGAGCCCAGGGCTCCAGACTTGAGAGCAATAATCAAAATATGGGCGTAAATATGTTTTGTAAAGTGGCAACATTACTGGTTAGTTTTTATTTGAGAAAGACCTCCTAATACATGTGATTGTCTGCAGTGGGTTCCTGTTTTTCAGTGACTTCATATGGTATTCGTTAAGTCTCTCACTTCATCTACAGTATGTAGATTTGTATTATGTATAGTGTAGCTTTGTTTAGGATTATTTTTGCCACAGTGCATGACCACACATTTATTAATACTAAACCTCATTCCATTATTATCTGCCCACTTCACTATTGTAGTAAGATCTTTAATCATATTATGTATATTCTCTTCAGTACCCACAAGCCCACCCAACTTAAGATCATTGGCAAATTTTAGTAGGGTGTTGATGCTTCTTATTTGAAGGTCTTGTATGTATAAATTAAAAAGGAGTGGTCCCAAAACTGAACCCTGGGGGACACCACTGATCACCTCTCTGTCACTAGCAGGGAAATTTAAAGTTTCAAAGAGATTCACATAACCCTGGACTTCTTCCTGTAGATAGGTAAAATATGGACACCAGCAGGAGGCACGGCATATTTTGGTGGCTTGTGCATTGCCAACTCTCTCTTGACATGCAGATACCATTCCTTACACTCTAGCCGGGGTGGGGGTGCAATCCCATCTGAAAAGAAAATGTAAGGGGAGTAGGTGGTGGAGAACAGAGATGACATAATATTTGTTGAGGCCTAACAGGCATATGGTGAGATTTGGAATTTGAGCTTTAGATTCAGTTCCTCTATGAATAAATGGGAAGCATGGGCCCATGTTTCACATCCTGTTTGTTTCCGAGTGCAACTGGGAAGTTGCATGACGAGCCACTGAAAATATACTACTTCTGAACTTTAAAGCTAGGGAAGTCACCGTTAAAACCAGCAGTTCATATTACAGCAAATATTTTTGACCTATGCCTTTTTATTCCATTTTAGATTGACCTATTCTTCCTGTTTTAAGTCTGCTTTAGCATTTTCTTAGATTTGAAATACTTAATGGAGACCTTCATTTAATGTGTCTGCCCCTTCAACTTTTCATCAGTATTCCCAGCTGTTTTAGAACACCCATTATTTAACATCGCTTTTCTTGGCTGGTGCAGTGGTAGCACTACCGCCCACAATGCTGATGACCTAGGTTCAAGAATGTGCCCAAGTCATTGGAAGGCTGGGGGGGTGAGCATCCCAGAGGATGTTCTCCACCTCTGAGAGGGAGGGTTGATGGATTCTGCTCTACTACTGCCATCTGGGTGACCACAGATGGTAGTGCAAGTGGAGCTGCAGAACTGTGGGGCTCCACGTGCAACACGCATACACACACACACACACCTCAAGGGCTCCATCAGCATCCCATGGAGCTGGGCTAGGAAAACAGAAAAAGAATGCAGGTGCTGCAGGATGGACGTCCACCCCACACTGCAGGGCAGTCACTGAGGCATTCCTCCGATCACACCGACTGACTCTCCATTGGGGGGGAATTGTGCCCCCTCCTGATGGCCCTGCCCTGGGGGGTAAACCAGGATGTTTGTGGAAGTTAAGTTCTGGGTAAGGCGGGTGAAGGGGCTGGGTATGTGGGTAGGACTTACCAAGGCCACCTAACACTAAATTAACATAAACAAATAAATAAATAAAATCACTATTTTGTGAGTAAGATAAACTGTCAACAGACTCTAATCTGTAACCTTATGGGAGACGGGAACATCAGGACTGCAGCAGATAAATAAACTCTAGGCTACGAAATGTAAGGTAAACATAAAATGGTATCGGGCACTAGATCAGTTGATTGTAAACAAAAATGAACAGGAGGGACCATTTGGGGGAGTTCATAATGAAGTACAGTATATTTTTTTTTTCTAGTACTTGAACTGCTGCCTTAGTTGTAAAGCAGCAAACGTATACAATCTACTGTTAGTGTAAAATCCTTTTTATTCACAAGCCAAATAGAAGCGAGAAAGAAATAAGTGCCTTAGCGGGGATTATGTTCTGTTGCACTACCAGCTGTACCACCAAGGCATCTTTTTCTCTAATGCACAACCTGGTGCTGCACAGATAATTAAATTTTTATTCACACGTGTGTGGTATGCAGGCCCCGTGGCACAGAGGGTTGAGGCACTGGACGCCACACCTTGCGCTACGCCGGTGACCTGGGTTCAGCAGCGGACTTGGGAGGTTGGTCAGGGAGGAGGATTGAGCGTCCCTGTGACTGCTCTCCTCCGGGTAGGCAGGGAGGGAGGGGAAGGAATTCTGTAAAGGTGCTGGCTCCTGGCAGTGGCTAGGGTGTAGGGCAGCTCGCGGTGTACTGTTGGGGTCGGAATGGGCAGACATCCGACGTGCAGTCATTGCATGCCTGTACCGTGGGGGGAAGCTTAGAGCATAAAATGGGTTGAATCCTCTGGCACAAATGAGGACCCACCTGCAGCGCCAAACCGGACGCTCCAAGGAGCTCCCCCTGGCTGTGACCCTTTGGCTTTCCGCAAAGGGGGTCTGCGACGTGGCCTTAGAGAGGGAGACGGAAGGAGGTAGCAGCTCAGGCACTGCGCCTGATGCGGGAACCACCAGTGGACCGAAGGGGGAAATCATGGGAACGCCCCTCAACCGAGGAGGTAGGCTGAATAAATAAAAAAAGTAATAAAAAAAAAAAAAAAAGTGTAGTGTGCATGTATATGGAGCTAAAATAAAGAAAAGAGAGAAAGTAGTAAGTGCCTGACTGGGATTTGAACCCCGGCTGCCTGGAATACCATTCAGTTGCACAGCCAGCTGCACTACACTGCACTCGTGTGAATAAATCGTAATTATCTGTGCATCACCAGGTTGTGTGTTAGAGTAAGGTGCTTTTGGGAGGACCAGGCTTCCAGTTGCCTTGATGATGCATCTGGTAGTGCAACATATTGATATTCCAGGCAGCCTGGGTTTATATCCCAGTCTAAATCCCAGATATCTCAAAGGCAGATATTTTTATTATCTGTGCTATTATATAATATTTAGGAATTGTCACAGTTTTGATAGCAACTGAATTTTCTGAAAATTTAAGGGATTTAATTTCTTCTTAACAACAAAGAGCAACGTGCAGGACACCTGAAGTCTGTAAGCCACATATTTCAAACTTGCACATTCCCTTTTATTGCTCATGCAAATTTTAAAGGGCCTTTGAGGCAGAAAAATACCTGTCTGGAGTTTCTAGGCACATCACCGGACTTCAGAAAAGTGGTGATAGTTCAGCAAGTAAAAGTATCACCTGTTGAAAAACATATTAGCTTAAAAAGGCATTAGCTGAAATTAATACCATAGGTACTACTTTATCAGTTGCTATGCAGTGACATCTTTTTGCTGAAAGTAGATGTAACAGTAGAACAGAGGCACTTGCCAAAGTTCTGGAACTTGGAAAAATTCAAAAGCCCTAATTGTACATCTTCTTAGAGGGTATCTCTTGCAGCAGGTCATACACTTGGGTGTCCACCAGAGGAAGCTCTCGTCGACGGTAGCTTTCACCAGCAGTGTTGAATGGGAGTCGCCCACAGTGATGTCATGTCATGCACATGTATAAATAGGAAAATATAATTAGGTATAAATAAATAGGTGGGAAGCCCCTAGCGGCCTCAGTTCTTTTCCCACCGTCTCCCAGCTCACTTCACTTACCACTTTCGCCGTTAGTGTGTTGGTGCTATCATTGACAAGAAAAGTTCACAATTTATTACTTTTCCATATGTCTAGATCTTATCTGTGTCGGTCTTCACCATTCATCACTGGTGGCTTCTGGCTGGAGGAGCAGGACCCCGTGGGAGCATTTTTTTGTAAAGGGAAGAGTCAGAGCCGTGGGCGTGAGCATTTTTGTAAAGGGAGGTGGAGGCCATGGGAGGCACCGATATAGGCCGACACGGCGTGGCGCCAGGGTTGGCCAGTAACTGACACCAACTCCTCCTCCATCCCAGTAGTTCTGCTTCTCCCGCTGTCAAGCAAGCACGACCTTGTGTGTGGAGCATTTGTAGATGCGTCATCAGGCCTAGTCCGTTCAATCCAGTTTTTCATCTGTCCTAGTTCTGCTAAAGCCATCCGCTCTTGGTGCAGTCGACTCCAGTAACACCTTTCCTTTTATTCTTCGGCGCTGAGACCTTTTTTTGCTGTTTTGCTGTTGATTTTTCATCTGATCATGTCTCATCAGGAAACAAGAAAAGAAGACTTTACTGGACTGACTCTATGCGGGCGTCCCTTTGGTCGGCTTTATTCCATATTGGACCAGCATGATCGTGGCCTCACTTGCCTGGGCCCTAACCATGATATGAACCGTTGCAACACCTGTTTTTCCATGGATCGCAGAGTTCTAGAACACCGCACGTTTAAAGTCATCCATACGCCACCAACTTTTGGAGGACAGGCACTCACTAGGGATGCCAGACGTAGATTCCTTGACTCTTCCTCCGGGTTCCCTCCTGGTTCTATACAACAGACTGTGGATGAAGGGGCTTCTGCCCTTTCTCGCCTCGGCAGAGGCGCCTCTCGCAGTGCCAGAGGCCCGGTCTGATTCCTCCGGGGGTCGGGCTAGAGGCACCATTTTGGCAGTCATCTCCTCAGAGGTGAAGGCTCCCTTGGCATCGCAGCCTGTATCTGACAGGCCCGGTGATTTCCTCGGCGCTGCCTTGGATCCTGGTGCCATGTGTAGTGCTAGTGATCGGGGCAGCGCCATGGGCAGTGCTGGGCTGGCTCGCGGTGCTGGGAGCGGGGGGCTTCGGGAAGTTTTCTGAATCGGTGCCTCCGGGGACGATGATGATTCAGAGGCGAATCTGGACTGGCTTCTGGATTCTTAGGAGTCCTCTGACCCCACCCACCCAGCACTTTGGCGTCTGTCCAACCCCCTCCTTCAGAACCGGCGGATCTTACTTCGAGATACAGCTCTTGCAGCAGGTTACACCATTAGGACTGAAGCCGTCAGGTGCCAGGACCCCACGGAAATTTTCTAGCAAGCAGTCTTCAGCGGGGACCACCTCCGATGTCGGTCCCGCCCCCGATGTCAGGTATAGTACATAAGGAGGCGGTCCCCCCCCCACAATCCTCAGTTCTTTTCCTGCCATCGACATCGCAAGCATTGGCCTCTCAGTCACTTTCTAGCGTGCGACAACAAGGAACTACGACATTCTCTCTTTCTCATATGAACTTGGATTCATCTGATGTCCTCTCCAGACACCTCTCTGGAAGGTCACCCATCGAAGTGTGCCTGCGGTAAACATATCCCCTTCAAGGATCCTCACTCAGCCTGTGTGCATTGTCTAGGCCTGGAACACGACACCAAGGCCTGCTCCTTCTGCCAGGGCTTCAATATTCGCACCAGGATCCGCCGCCAGAAGGCCCTTCAAGCATTTCTCTTGGAGGAGAAACTCAAGGCCATGGATAGGGAACCTTCCTCCAGGGGGGGAGTCATCAGGGAAGACCCAAAAGCACTGGGAAAAACACCGGGAGAAGGAAAGGCCCAGGTCCCCAACGAGGGCCTTGGACTCCCGGAGCTCCAGCTCGCGGTCAGACCGCTCTCCTTCCAGGGCTCAATCTCAGTCTCCCCCAGTTCAGGTCAGATCCTCCAGCAGCTCCTCCTCCCTGCAGCCTATCAAGACTTCCAGGCCATCGGCTTCATCCACTCCTTCTAAGGCCTTGTCTAAGTCTGGGGAGCGCCACAAATCTTCCTCCCGCCGTCGGGACTCCGACGCCAGGTCGGTGTCCCAGCCTCTGCGTGGGTCGGACCCGGTCCTGCATAAGACTAAGGACCTGACGTCCCTAAAATGGATGCCAGACCCAATGTCAGCCAAACATCACAGGCACTCCCAAGAGCTGGCTACAGTAAGACACCCGTCGCCGGCCAGGCATTCACCTCCCAGGGCGCCGGCCAGGGGACCGACGCCGGCTACCCCAGAGAGGAGGACCGCACCACCGTCGCCGACCGACTTCAGTCAGAAGGAATCATCGGAGGAGGACACAACTCAGCCGAGGACCAGGCAGGTGACACCGGAGCCGTCGGGCTCCCATGGGAGCCCTCTCTGGAGTGGGAGACCCCCGGGGACCCGGCAACAGGCCACCAGTGCCCAGCCCGTCGTCGGGCCTGAATTTGGCAGAGGTGAAGGAGCTCTTCACCTTCTGGTGGGACACCATCAGGAAGGATGTGGTCACCACGCACCCTCCTCCTACTCCGGCTCTGCCTCCACCTACTCCTGCAACAACTACGCCCCCTCCTCCGCCCAAGGGGCCCATAGGACGGTCACCAACCCCCAAGGAGCCAACACCTCCTCCTAGGGGCAGATCCTCAGATAGGAGAAGACCTCCCTCAAGATCCACTTCAGGGTCACCCAGCCCTAAGAAACCCAGACGACGCCGGTACACCTCATCAGCGGAGGACTCTAGATCTGATACCTCAGGGTGCTCCAGATCGCCTTCTCCCATCAGCATTCCCTCCCTGGACCCACACGACCTACCCAGGTCTCCTCCGGATGATCCCTCCTTCGCCGAGATCTTGAGGCACATTCAGGAGAATATGGGGTGGGATGCTGAAGAACTAGACCCCGAGAGACAGCGCCTTGCCCGCTACCTTTGGCAGAAAGACCCAAAGCCTGTGGTAGTGCCACCTTTGGCGGACACCTTTGCGGATGTCACCAAGGCTGCGGATGTCACCAAGGCTGCATGGAAGCATCTGCATTCAACTCCGGCAGTGCTGAAGAAGGCTGACCGCCTATACAAGGCCCCGAAGGAGGACCAGTATTTGGCGAGCCATCCTCTGGCAGATTCCCTGGTCATCACGGCCTCACATGACTGGTCTCAGAGACCTCAGCACTTGAGCACACAGCCACTGGACCCGGAATCCAAGCATTTGGATGTCCTGGGTAGGTGTACATACGCGGCTGCGACTTGCGCCATCAGGTCTCTAAATTACCTCACCCACATGGTTCAGTTTCAGAACGCAGTGTGGGAACAGGGACAGGACCTGGTTGAGAAGATGCCCGACGGTGGTCAAAAGGAGAAGCTTTTAAACCTCCTCCGTACGGGTTCGGATGTGGGGACCCAGGTGCTCAGAGCCGCATACGACTCTACGGACTCTTCGGCCAGAGCTGCAGCCTCAGGCATGTGTCTCCGGAGACACTCTTGGCTCTGCATCTCCGGTTTTACCCCGGACGTCCAGAAGAACATCCTAGACATCCCTTGCAATGGGGAAGTCCTTTTTGGTGAAGCCTCTGAGAAGATGATCACCAAACTTCAGGACGCAGGGAAGGCAGTTAGATCTTTCCAGGCCATGTATATATCTCGACCTAGTTCCTTTCGTAGGAGCCAGAGTCGCTTTCATGGCCAGACACAAAGGCAACAACCGCGTTCCAGCCAACAGCAGAGGGGCTCCTTTACTCAAAAAGTCCAGGCCAAGTCATCCCCAGGCAGGGGCCACCGATTCGCAAAGTTGGCCCAGCCTACGGGATCTAATGCTGCCACAGCATGACTCCTTCCCGGCCCACGCACCCTCCTCAGGATCAACGGGAAATGAAGGTCGGGGGTCGCATCGCACGTCACCTGCCAGGGTGGCGGTCGATCATCACCGACAGGTGGGTGCTGCAATTGGTCGAAAAAGGCCACTATATAGAATTTGTAGGCAGCCCACCTACAAGACCTCCCTGGTTTCCCCACTGTCAGCACGCCCTGCTTATACAGCAGGAAGTGCTCGCGCTTCTGGAGAAAGAAGCCTTAGAGCACGTTCCAGAGAACCAGAGAGGGCTAGGGTACTATTCACACTTCTTTCTGGTTCCAAAGAAAACAGGGGACCTCTGTCCAATTCTGGACCTCAGTGACCTCAATCTGTCGGTCATTTACAAACGCTTCCACATGGTGACCCTTCAGGGCCTAATCCCCATGCTGAAGCGAGATGCCTTTTTGGTGCCCTTGGAGGACACCTACCTGCATATCCCAATTGCTCAAGCGCACAGGAGGTTCCTGCGCTTTGAGTTTCAGAGCCGCCATTATCAGTTCCGAGCGCATCCTTTTGGGCTGTCATCAGCACCTCGCATTTTTATGAAGTGCATGGCAGTTGTAGCGGCATCTCTCAGGAGACAAGGCCACTACGTGTTCCCGTACCTGGACGACTGGCTTCTCATGGCTTCCTCCAAAGAGGCACTGATGATGGCCATTCATCACACCCAGTCCCTTTTTCAATCACTGGGTATTCTCATCAACTACGAGAAGTCACTCCTGGTGCTGTCCCAGAAACTGCAGTTTATAGGAGCAGTTCTGGACATCGTCGGAGGGAAAGCTTTTCTTCCCAAGGACAGAGCGGAACACATCAGATCCCTCATCAGGGACCTGTCTGTGAAGAAGACCGTCCCGGCCAGATTGGTCCTTCGCCTGCTCAGACACATGGCTGCGGCCAATGCAACAGTCCTGATGGCATGGCTCCACATGCGGGTAACCCAGTGGATGCTAATGGTGCAGTGGGACCAAAGGCAAGACCATCTGCAGCAGCCAATCCGAATCACGAATGCCGCGATTCGGGATTGGCAATGGTGGCTAGATCCGGGGAACCTCTTCGCAGGAGTTCCCTTTGTAGCGTGTCTCTGACTGTGACTCTCTCCACAGATGCCTCAGGGCTTGGGTGGGGAGCGCACCTGGACGGTGTTCGGTCCCAGGGCCTTTGGACAGCCCAGGAGTCTCATCTCCACATAAACATTTTGGAAATGAGGGCAGCCCTTTATGCTCTGTAGGCCTTCCAGTCGGAGATTCCACCGGGTACACTTCTGTTACAAACAGACAATACCGCGGTGAAGTATTACCTCAACAAACAAGGAGGCACCCACTCCTACCCGCTTTGCAGGGAGGCCATGAGAGTGTGGGAGTGGATACTGCAACACGGCGCAAACCTCATTGCAGTACATGTCCCGGGAGTGGACAACACCACGCACACAGTCTGAGTCGCTCTCAGGCCAGAGTCCATGAGTGGGAACTTCTACAGGAGGTAGCAGAGGATCTGTTTCACAGTTGGGGCACTCCAGAGTTAGACCTTTTTGCGTCCCCATCCAACGCAAAACTGCCCAATTTTTGCTCACTAGATCCAGGGCCTGTTGTTTTCTGGCGAGATGCGTTGTCCCTCTCCTGGGCGAGCAGATTCCTCTATGCCTTCCCTCCTTTCCCGTTGATCCAGAGAGTCCTCTTAAAACTTCGCAGGGCGCAGGCGACGCTCATTTTGGTAGTGCCTTTCTGGCCCAGACAAATTTGGTTCCCTCTTCTGCATCAGTTATCCCGGGAACCTCCACTTCCTTTGCCAATCAGCTCCCATATATTGTCTCAGGAGGTGGGTTCATTGGTCCATCCAGACTTACGTTCATTGAACCTGCGCGCTTGGCTTCTTGAGACATAGCCATGATGTGACACGGGGTCTCGCAAGAGGTGGCAGATGTACTCTCTGCTGCTAGAAAACCGGCAACCTTAACGTATGCACCATGAAATGGCGCAGATTTTGCTTGTGGGCTCAAGCGCGCGGTGTCTCACCGTTAGAATGTCCCGAAAAGCTGGTCCTGGATTACCTGCTTTCCCTTTTTCAGTCCGGACTGGCTTACTCCTCGATTAAGGTGCACCTTTGTGCAATTTCGGCTTACCATGCCCCCATAGGCCATCAGATGGTGACTCAATTGGACACTACTTGTGCCTTTTTAAGGGGAGTCCTCCACCTTAGGCCTCCTATCAAGGATCCGGTTCCCCCTTGGGATTTGCCCTTCATCCTGGAGCAGCTTACGCCGGCGCCTTTTGAACCAGCCATGGATTGTGAGCTACTTTTTCTGTCTTGGAAAACGTTATTTTTAGTTGCCGTTACTTCGGCTAGAAGGATTTCCGAATTGCATGCACTAATGTGCAATGAGCCTTATTTAGTTTTCCATCAGGATAGGGTATCCCTGAGGGCAAACCCAAAGTTTCTGCCTAAGGTGGTTTCAGCCCTCACCCTTAATTAGGATATCGACTTACCAGTGTATTTTCCAAAGTACACCAACCGAGGAGAAGCCCTTCTACACACCCTTGATGTACACAGGTGCCTCAGATATTATCTGACCAGAACCAAACAGTTTCAAAAGTTGGATCAACTGTTTGTCTCCTTCGCTGTTAGAATGAAAGGAGCTCCTGTTTCTAAACAGTCTCTCTCGAGGTGGCTCATCCAGTGCATCTCTTTCTGTTATGATAAGCGCAATAAACCCTTACCAGGCGCAGTTGAGGGTCATTCCACGAGAGGGGTGGCCACTTCCTTTGCGGTGTTAAGGAATGTCTCCACTTCAGCTGTTTGCGCTGCAGCCACTTGGAGCTCTGTGCATACCTTTATCAGGCATTACAGCCTGGACATTGCATCAAGGCGAAGAGCAGGGTTCGGCCTAGCCGTCCTTCAGGGACTTCTGTCCTAGGCTCGAGTAGGGTTGTGATCTCTACCTTTCCTCCTCCCTGTGACGTAAGATTGCCACTATTGCTTGGAAATCAGTCCTAATGGTGTAACCTGCTGCAAGAGCTGTATCTCTAAGTAAGATAGTACAGTTACGTAAGAACTTACCGTAACAGTAGATCTTCGAGAACAGCTCTTGCAGCAGGTATCTTCCCGCCCACCATCCCCCTTCTTGTGGAGGTAGGTCGTAGCCAAACATCCATCTTACGAGATGGGAAGTTCTGTTTTTAGTCTTGGCCATCTGGTGGCGGATCCTCGGTCTCCTCTTCTGATGTCATCCAGCAGCCGGGAGTCTCCGGCGGGAGAACTGAGGATTGTGGGGGGACCGCCTGCTTATGTACTATGCCTGATGTCGGGGGCAGGACCAACGTCGGAGGTGGTCCCCGCTGATGACTGCTAGCTAGAAAATTTCCGTGGGGTTCTGGCGCCTGGCGGCTTCAGTCCTAATGGTGTAACCTGCTGCAAGAGCTGTTCTCAAAGATCTACTGTTACAGTAAGTTCTTACGTAACTGTACTTTTCTGCCAGTGTCTTGAGCGCTTGTGGCACCGACGGATGTTCCAGTGCTGAGGGCGGCACCAGGGGGTCCATCGAACTTGGAGGACGTGAACCCCCTGTTTTGTCTGTCCAGGCTGGGTCCACTTCTGGACCTGCTAGGGCATCTGAGTCAGGGGAGAAGGTTCCCTCATCTTTTGCCTCTCAGCTGATGGGGTTGAGCTTCCTCGGTTGGTCCTGAGTAAGAGGTCCCTCTCTGAGTCTTAGGGGTTGAGGGGAGAGCATCAGGAGCAGTGCCCTTCCCTGGTAGCCCACAGGGTCTCGGGGAGCAGCAGTGCTAGCCCTGTCTTCTCCTCTGAAGTCTCCTGGGGGGGGGGAATCTCGTCTCTTGTGGCTAGGGGCTGCCCTTCTGGACCCACACAGGCCCGGTCACCTTGCAGGGGGGAATCCCCTTCAGGGCTTAGTTCTGACCATTTCGGAATGGTTGAACGGCCGGTGACTGCCTTAACTAATGGATTATTCCAGGGTATTGGTTCACCTGTTTGGTCCACGTGCTCTTGCAGAGATTGTTCTCTTCCTCAGAGGCGTTTGGCCCCTTTATCTCTTCCAGCCCCTCTCCTGGGCCACTCTGGTCCTATGGGGCATCTAACCTGGGAGCAGTTTAAAGCCACAACTGCTGTTTTCCTAGCCTACGTTAGATCCATGCATGAGCAGGTGTTTCACCACTCTCCTCCAGGGCAGCCGGAGCCAGACACTGACTTCCTGGACTTGTTGGCTTCCTCGTCTTCCTCACATGAGGGAGAGGATCCTTTTGTCCACCTTTCCTCAGACGCTGACCAGACCACCTATCACCATTTCCTTTCGGGGTTGGTCGATGAGCTCCGCCTATCTAGATTGGCAAGACATAATCCTGAGCAGGCCCTCCCCCTTTCGGGAGGCATCATACTGCACTTGGTATCGTCCATCAGTTCCGTCCCCAGCCCTGAGGGACTACCGGCACAGGTATTGTGCACCCCAGGAATCTTCGGGAGACCTACCTCAACCCTCTTCGGGCATGATGCTCCTGGACACTCCTTCTGGGCACAGAAGCCCAAGACGTGACCGGCCCCCAGATGTGGACTTCGAGGAGTTTGACTCCTGAGGGAGGAGAGTGTTTTCCTCGGCATGTCTCTCTCTCTCTCTCTCTCTCTCTCCCTCCATCACAGTGCATCAGGCCCATCATGCTGCCTACAACAGGCACTTATGGTCTTTGCTAGGACAAGTCCTAGCATCCATGCCTGATACGGAGGCAACCAGACAAGCCATTGCCCTCTCCGCACATGGCCTGGAGCTTGCGCGGCACCAGGCAAGGGCATCGTATGACGCCAGTGAGGTGGCGTCCAGGCTAACGATCTGTGTAAGGTGAACAGCATGGCTTTGTCTGTCCCGGTTATCACCCATGGCCCAGCAAAGGGTGATTGCCTCCTCCTTCCGGGGAACCCACCTTTTTTCCCCACAGGGTGAGGCAGGAACTCGGGGTGACTTCCTTCTCCCAGTCAGAGGGAGACCCCACCTCACCCTGACCAGTCCCAGGCCTAGTTAGGCCTGTAAGGGTCTTCTCCCTTCTGTGTCTCCCCCACAGGAGGCTGAGGGACATTCTTCCCTCAGGGAGGTACCAGGTCCCCTTTTGGGGGGCTTGGTAATCACCCACCAGTGATGAATGGTAAAGATTAACACATTACATACTACCGTAATTCTTGATCTTTCTGTGCACCTTCACCATTCATCACTGCTTCCCGCCCTTCTTCCCCTCTTGGGCCTCAGACTCTGGGCAGTACCTCCTCCCTGCTTGTTTTTCCCCAGTTGAGGCCAATTGTGGCCTTTGTCCTGCTGGTACCTCTGAACTCTCTGCTTCTCTGGGTGAAGTGATAGAGGTTCGCTGTTGGGGGAGGGCAAGCAGGGGCGCTTGTCCCTTCATGTGAGGGCTCATCTGGGCTCTTTCTTGTATTCCTGATAAGGACCCGTCCTCCAGCTGGATCGAGCCCCTTTCTTCGGCTCGATTCACCAGCTCAAATTCTCAACCCTTGGGATCCTCCTCAGGTCTGTAGCAGTTTTGAGGGCCCCGGTGACCCCTAAAATCCTTCCTTCAGGAGCTGTAGCTCCCTCTTCTCCCCTGCTGGTTACAACTATCTTTTTCCCTATGCAGGGTCCCCCTTGGGATTGTTGAGACCATGTCTTAAGTTTTTTTTCCCTCCGGACATCCTTTCCCCTTCTCTCTCAGGGGGATTCTTCATCTCTAGAACCTCTGTGAGAGAATTCCCTCTTCAGGGGGACTCTACAGTGGCATGAGTCCTGTTCCCACCCTAGGGGTTTGTTAAAGACAGGAGTGGGAGATACTTGCCCCCCTCCACCTCTGGGCTGGCGGAGAGGACTTTTTCAAGTCTAGTGCCCAGACTTAGTCTTTCTTCTGGGCTGTTGCCCAGCTAGCCCCCCCACCCCGGTTTTGTTTCTCAAACCTAAGGTGTTGTATACAGCTCCACTTTAGTGGAGATGTGAAAAAGTTTAACTGTGGCTGAAGACAGCGGCCCCTTTCTCCAGAGCCCCAGAGAGCCCTCCGTACCTCTGCAGGGGGGTGGCGCAGTGTCTCACTTTCCTCTCTTCCTTATCTTTCCTATCCTCTTACTCTCCCTCCCTTACTCTGTCCCGTTCTTGCCTGCTCAGAGGTTTGGGGCCCCCGTTCCAGACCCTTAAGTTACCCTTTCTGTCCTCTTAAGCCAGCTTTATTTCTTCTTCTGTTTATATCCTTTCCTTTCCATTTCCTGTCTCTCGAACTCCCTTGCCCCGCCCTCCTTTTTTCTCTTTCCTAACTCTGCTCTCCGGCATGCAGAACTGGGATGGAGGAGGAGTCAACATTGGTTACTGGCCAACCCGTGAGCACTATGTAGTGCTTCAGCCTCGAGGGCAGTGCCACCCATGGCTCCGACTCCTCCCCTTTTACAAAAAATTAAATGCTCCCACGGGGTCCTACTCCTCCGGCCAGAACCCACCCGTAATGAATGGTGAAGATACCCAGAAAGATCAAGAATTACGGTAGGTATGCAATTTTCATTTCTGACTCCTTATTCTGCAAGTGCCATTGTGGAAAGAAGATTTACTGCTATGACAAACATTCCCTCTGTGTCCACTGTCTGAGGGCTGCCCACAACATCTGCTCCTGTGCACATCACCAGGAATTTAACCAAGCAACTCGTCATCGACGACTCCAGGAATTAGAATCTTACCTCATGGAGCAGAAGGTAGCTCTCCTCGAAAAGGACGTACAGTCTGGCTCCTCATCTTGGCCACAGTCAGCGAGCTCCCACACTTCTCAATCTAAGCATCATTCATCAAAGCACAAGCATTGAAAACAAGGACAAGGCTTCCAGAACTCATGGTACGGACCCTTGCCTGTCGATGGCTTCCACTTCTGGGCACTTGTTGATGGCTCGGATCTCTCCTGCTCCCATCCAAAAGACACAGATGGTCCTCATGGCCCTGGCCCAAAGTATGGGAGGCCTCCCACGTCGACCGGGCTACTGCTCTGTCGATGACAGCTTTGCCAGTTATGTCGTCGACGAGACTGACTCAGGCCTTGTCTGTCCTGTCTACTACTCGGGCTTCTTCACTGACGACCATTAATTCTTCGTCGACGACCCCAGCCCTCCAGCATGGGCTCAGGTTCTACATCAGTGACTACAGCCTTTAGGTATTCGTCGACATCGCCTTTTCTACCCCTACTAAACAATCCTCCAGCATGGATCAGGGGTTCATTTTGATGGCTTTACCGTCTTTACCACCACCGTCCAAGCCTGTTTCCTATAGGAGCTCAGCGGGTCAGGAATTGACCATGGCAGCTTATGCTTTTGGTTCTCAACTCCAACCACAGCCCAAGTCCACCGTGCTGCCCCCCTCTGGCATGGGGTCTACTGGAGCACCACCACCACCTGCCACCCCTTTGTGGAGGACTCCTGTCTTTGACGTGGCCTCTGTAGTCAAAACTGTCTTGGAGGTTTTGAAAGCCATGCCGCAACCTTCTCCACCACCTCCCTCCTCTGCCTCGCAAGTGGGTGTGCCCGGAGCCTCCTCCTTCCCCCTCCTTTCAGCCACTGGGGGAAGGAGATCTGGAAGATTTTGAGGAGATAGAGGATGAGGATCTGAGTGATGATGATGATGAGGTGCGCCCCCCTTCTAGTGCCTCTACTTTGTTCTTAGTGGACGAGGATCCAGGGCTCTATACCCGTTGCTGTCCTCCCAGTGACCCTAGTTAATGGATATTGTGGCCCAATTACAACAGGTCATGGGGTTCACCACCACTGATCAGGTCAGGCACTGCCAAAATCTGGCAGATTATTTGGATTTACCTCAGGTTCCTTCCCTCATCCAAGCCTACCAGGATACCATTTTTTGTGGCCTCGCACCACCCTTCCATGGTCCTTATTTATTTATTTATTGAATTTTGTTGACTGGGTAAGCTCACTGAGACTGTAAGTCCCTTTTTTGGGGTGACCTGGTGGTGGGGATACAGATGGTAACCAACTGAAACTGAACCAGATTAAGCTGTTGGTGGTATTTCTAGTGAATTGAGGAAATTTGGCCAGGACACCGGGAAAATTTCCCCTACTCTTTTCGAGAAGTGTCATGGGATCTTTAACATCCACCTGAACAACCACCAGAACAAGCAGACGGTACCTCGGTTTAACGTCTCATCTGAAAGATGGCACCTCAGGAGTGCAGCACCCCCCTCATGCTGCACTACAGTGTCAGTACTGGGATATTACACCAAGTGCCTGGTGTGGGGATAGCACCCACAGCCTTCTGATCTCCCAACCTCAGAGGTGAGTGTGCTACCTGCTTAGCCACTGACACTGACAGGTCCTAAGAAGGCAGACTGTCTTTATCAGGCTCCCACTGACCACCCCTTTTTCACCTCAGCAGCTCAGGCTGATTTGGTGGTCATTAATGCTGCCCATTATTGGACCAAGCGTCCAAAGCACTTGAGTGCTTTGCCTCCAAACAGGAAATCCAGAAAGCTGAATCTGATGTGGAAGGTTTACACCTTATCTATCCTTGTCATGTGTATCCTCAATTATATGGGGCATATGCTAAAGTATCCAAAAACTCCTTGGACTGCTGCCATTGACATGGCTGCCAAGCTTCCCCAGTCTGCTGAAACAGACCAATTGATGGCTACCCTCAGGACGGGTACTAGTCTTTCTCGGTATCTCCTCTGTACAGGTTATGAAACTGTGGATACCTCTGCCTGTAAATCAGCAATGGGTATTACTCTTCGCCGCCGTGCCTGGCTCCGAATTTCCGGATTTACCCCAGATGTGCAACAGACCATCATGAATGCACCCTTTAATGGGCGCAAACTGGTTCAGACACAGAAACTATTCTAAATGATTTACAGGCATCGGGCCGCATGCTTCGTGTGGTACACAACATGTACCATACTCCTCAGTCTTCCTCACAGCACAGGCCCTACTGATCCTTCCAGTTTCGGAGGGCTTTCCGCCAGTGGGGTACAGACTATGAGGCCCAACCTCTTGGCTGTCCCTCTGCCTCCACCTCCAAGGGTTCCTGTGACAATCTTGTCCTGACCGCTGCCACCCCTCCGTCCTTTTGACTCCTTAGCCGGACTCCCCCACCCTCCTTTGCTGGCCTCGGAAGCAATGGGTGGTCGCTTCTTCCTTCATTTGGAGGCCTAGCAATGACTCTCTTCAGATGAATGGGTCCTACAGATTAT
Source organism: Neoceratodus forsteri (assembly GCA_016271365.2). Taxonomy (NCBI): domain Eukaryota; kingdom Metazoa; phylum Chordata; order Ceratodontiformes; family Ceratodontidae; genus Neoceratodus; species Neoceratodus forsteri. Next base: position 197,435,535 of record CM028132.1, on the reverse strand, counting down.
TCGATTGGGCCATACCTTGGAATTGACTCCAACCCCACCGCCACACCCACCTCACCTCTTGTCCTATCCTCCGGACCACGTTCCTTTGCTGCTGGGGGACCTCCTGTCTTCAATTCAGAAACAGGCGGTCCAGTCTGTGCCTCCCAATGATCTGGGCAAGGGCTTCTACTCGCACTTCTTTCTCATGCCCAATTGCACAGGCGATCTTCACCCTATCTTGAACCTCAGAGACCTCAACTGGTACATCCAGTACAAAAGATTTTGAATGGTCACCATAGCAACATTTCTTCCCCTTCTAAATCAAGGGGACTGGCTTTGCGTTCTCGACATGAAGGACGCTTACCTTCATATCCAGATCCATCCGGCACATCGCCAGTACCTCTGGTTCCAGCTCTTGAACTTCCACTACCAGTTCCGAACTCTGCCCTTCAGCCTCTCCTTGGCGCCATGAGTCTTCACAGAGCACTTGGCAGTTGTGGCCACCACCTTTCATTGCCAGGGCCACTACGTGTTCCCATACCCGGATGACAGGCTTATTAAAGCATCATCTCGAGAAGGGTTGCTACACTCCCTCACCTGCACCTTCAAGCTCTTCATTACTGTAAATGTTGCCAGGTCCCACATGGAGCTGTCCCAGCGCCTCCAGTACATCGGTGCTGTCTTGGATACTGCCCACGGATGGGCCTTTCTGCCAGAAGACGGGTGTCAAAAGCTCATCTCCCTGGCCCAAGCTCATCTCCCTGGCCCAGCACTGTTGAGCGGCTCAACAGTTCACTGCGCGCCAGTACATGCGCCTTCTCAGTCACGTGGTCACACCCATTGCCACCGTGCTGTACACTCACTTGCACATGTGCTCGGTCCAGTGGGCCCTGAGCCACCAATGGCACCAAAAGATGACTCCGTCCGGTCGACCCTTGCCCTCCAGGGGGCCCTCTCCTGGTGTCTCGATCTGACCCACCTGCAGCTCGGCATCCCCTTTCACTCCATACTACTGACCCAGACCCTCACCATGAATGCCTCCATCCAGGGTTGGGGTACCCATCTCGGTCCACATCAAACACAGGGACTCTGGGATCCATCTGCCACATCTCTCCACATAAACCTTCTGGAGATGCCGGCCGTCCATCTGGCTCTTCACTCCTTCCAACTGTTCCTTGTTCTAACCCTAGTAATACTCCGGTATTCATAACTTTCTACAGTAAGCCTTCTAGGTAGGACTGCCCAGAGAGAATAGAACACATGCAAATGATGGAACTCTTTGCACGTGACAACTTTTCAAATGCTGCCCTATACTAACTGCCAGTGTTCTAAACTCCTCAGATTTCACTCTCTGCCTGAAAAATCTGGTCGCTTGGAGTGTCACTCTTCTACCTTCCATTCTGATGTGAAAAAACTTAGAAAATACTATAAGCATCTTTTTATTTCATTTGCTGCCTTATACTTATTGTTTATTGTTATTTAACTTAGTCATAGCATTATTTAATTAATTTATGCCATCTCCTCTCGATTCCGTGTAACTGGGAGTGAACCGGGTTAGTTTTTACTTTAGTCAGGGTTTTCTGACTAAAAAAAAAACCCCGTTAGTTTTATAAATTTTAGTTTAAAATGTTTTTTTGTAACCGCTTTTCTCGGTTACTGAACCGATAATCCCGGTTCGTTTTTGTTTTCCTCTGTTCAGTTCCATCGGTTCCTGATCAGTTCCAGAACTGACCGCAGCGACCGAGTTTTATTTAAATTTCATATCTGACTTAGTGGTTTACATTTTTTATCGGTACCGATAAAAAATGTCAGAAAAAACTAAGAAGAAAACCGGTGAACCCGATTTTAAACATTGTTCACAATGTGGGGAAGCCTTTGCCAAGGCAGATAAACACAATTTGTGTGTGGCCTGCCTTGGATATGAGCATCTTAAGGAGGAATGTGATTTTTGCAAAATATTCCTTGAAAAAACGGTTGAAAAATTTCTGGAACGGCTGAAAAAGAAACTTCCTCCACCCAGGGGTCCCTCTGGCTCTGACTAGCCAATACCCCTTGTTAATGTGGGTGAAACCACTTCTGCTTTTGGCCCTACCCCTGAGATGGGTAACTAGGACACCAATAGGGCTACTGAACCAGCTGATTCCCCAGTTCCCTCTAAGAAATCAAAAAAGTTAAAGCACACAGAACCCCACCTACAAAAATGGGGACTTCTGTGCCTGCCTCCACTATGCCTTCTCCCCAAGAAATTGCCCAGTCTTTCAGGGTAATTCAGGCATTATAAGGCCTAGTGCCTACTGATCAGCAGCCACCTGTTCAGACCCCTGTGGGATAGGCTGGCAGCACAGGCAGATCTTCCTTCACAGAAGAGGAAGAATATAGTGAATGTGAGGAGTAGGAAGGAGAACCTATTGAACCTGAAGTATCCCCTGAGCAGGAATTTGGCTCTTCTCCCAGAACATCCGAAGATTACTCCTCGCAATTTACCTGTGTGAGGAAAATGGCTGATTCACTGGACATCACCACAAGGGAGGAGATTGAGGATGAAGAGGAGGTGGAATATTTAGAAATGATGGGGCTAACCCCCACCAGAGCTCTCCTCCTTCCTGTCAATAAGGTTATCAAAAAAGATGCTCTGAAATTACTTCAGACCCCTAATTCCATCCCCCTTTGACAAGAGGATGGACAAAAATATTAGATGGAGAGGGAAGGGGCTGAGTTCCTCTTTTCCCATCCAGACCATCAAGAGGTTGTACAGGTGGTTGCCTGTGAAAAGGGTAGGGTCCATCTGGATTCACATCTACCAGACAAGGACTCTAGGAAAATAGACAGTACGGAAAAAAAATGGTATTTGTCAGCTTCTTTAGCCATATGACAAGCAAATTTTCAGGCTGATGCTGCCCAGTACCAGAAGTCCTTGTGGCAGTCTGTTTTGGCCATGGCTCAGAAAGCCCCCTCACCTCTGATGACCTAGCAGAAACTGTTAGATTTGGGCTAGAGGCGGCTAAATACCAGTTCCAAATGGCTGCTGATACAAATCACACTGTAGCCAGATGGATGGCAAACACGGTAGCCCAGAGGAGATTTGTGTAGCTAAGGTCCACAAATCTCGCTCAAAACACCCAGTCAGAGGCTCTTGATTTCCCTCTAGAAGGAAATGCTCTATTCGGGGAGTCAACAGTGGCCTATATGAAAAAGGTGGATGAGTACAAGGCCACAAACAGAAGCAACTCTAATAGAGAGAAGGCTTCACCATCCACCAAGCCTTATGGTGGGGGGGGGAGGGCAGGTCCTTCCACACCAGGCCCTTTTTGCAACCAGTGGCCACACCCCAGTACCAGCAGTACCCACAACAAGGGTACTTAAGGGGCAGGGGTAGAAGGGGCTCTAGGCGAGGGTCACAGGCCCAGCCTCGGTCGCAAGCAAAATAAACACCTTGACATGCCTGCACAGGCCACCTCCTCCCTCCCTGTCGGAGGCAGACTGTCTCACTTCCTCCAGGCTTGGCTAAGCATCACCACAGACAAGTGAGTCCTGGAGGTAGTGAGTCAGGGTCTGTCTCTGAACTTAAGGTTCCTTCCTCCTCAAAAAAACAGGGTTTTCAGTTCACCCTCCTGAGCAGAAAAGAAACTGCTGGAGGCAGTGGTTCGAAATCTGCTGCTGCTAAGGGCAGTAGAACCTGTCCCAACTCACCTCAGAGGAAGGGGTTTTTACTCCAGGTACTTTCTCACCACAAAGAAAAATGGGGAGTGGCAGCCTATATTGAACCTCAGAGCTCTAAACAAGCATCTGGAAAAACCAAAGTTCAGAATGGTAACTTTGGCATTGATACTGCCAATACTCCAAAAAGGGGACTGGTTGGCATCATTGGACTTAAAAGACGCCTATTTCCACATCCCCATAAGGGAGTCCTACAGAAAATATCTCGGGTTCAGACCCCCTTCAGGCCATTACCAGTTTTCAACCCTGCCTTTTGGCCTTTCTTCTGCCCCAAGGATGTTCACAAAGTGCCTGTTGGCATTTGTGGCACACCTTCGAAGGCAGGGGGTCACAGTGTTCCGGTACTTAGACGACTGGCTGGTGGTAGGGAAATCACCAGATCAAGTCAGACAATATCTACAGACCACCCAAGGGTTCCTGGAGTATTTGGGGTTCCTGATCAATCACAAAAAATCAGTCCTCATTCCTGCACAAGTCCTGCAGTTCATAGGGGCAGAGATCAATACCCTGCAAGGCAGGGCCTATCTGCCTCGGGACAGAGTCAGAAATCTCCAGCTGATTGCAAATTCATTCAGCTTGCACAAACACAAAACTGCAAGGCAGTTTCTACAGCTTCTGGGCCATGTGGCTGCAGCCACAGGCACAGTCTTAGCTCCAGGTTCCAAATGAGGGACATCCAGTTCCACCTCAGGGCTCACTGGAGTCAGAGAAAAGACCCTCTTTCAAAGTCCATCCCAGTAGCAAGGACTTTGCTACAAGCACTCCAGTGGTGGAAGGAGGAACCCAACCTAAGAAAGGGAGTTCCTTTTCAGAGAGAGAGAGTCTCCATCAGCTGTTCTCACAACAGATGAATCTCTCCTGGGTTGGGGTGCTCATTTAGGGGATCACACAACCCCGGTTATTTGGTCAGCTGCAGAGTCCCTCCAGCACATAAACTTGCTGGAACTCAGAGCTGTGTTTCTGGCACTAAAAGCTTTAACAGCATTGGTGCAAGGGAAGGTGGTGCAAGTCAGAACAGACAATACCACCACAATGTACTACATAAACAAGTGGGGAGCACCAGGTTGGGTCCTCTCTGCACAGAAGCCATGAAAATCTAGACCTTGGCTTATTCTTTGGGAGTATCCCTGCAGGCAATCCATCTGCCAGGAAAAGACAATACCCTGGCAGATGCCTTGAGTCGAATCAGCCAGGCCCATCACAAATGGACTCTGGCCAGGCAAGTGGTGCAAGTGATCTTCAGGAGGTGGGGCGCTCCAGAGAGAGACTTGTTCTCATCCCACCAGAACCACCACCTGCCGCAGTATTGCTGCAGGCTACCAAATCGGGGTACACTGCCTCTGGATGCCTTGGCTCCGGATTGGTCAGGGTAGCACCTGTATGCCTTTCCTCCCTTTCCCCTGGTATTCAGGGTACTGCTCAAACTCCAATCCCATTCGGCATCTCTATTCGTGATAGCTCCAGACTGGCCCAGGCAGCCATGGTACTCTTTTCTGCTCTCCATGTCTGTAGCCAAACCAATACACCTCTCTCGGAGATACAACCTGTTAACCTCCAACCAGGGAACCCTGCTGTACCTGAACCTGAGGTCTCTCAATCTTAAAGCTTGGCTCTTGAGGACCTAGAATATGCTAATTTACACCTCTCTAAAGCAGTGTTAGACATTCTGAGAGGGTACAGGAAACCCTCCACTAAGAAAACCTATTCTTCAAAATGGAAAAGGTTTTCAATCTGGTGTTCAACTAGATAATTGGTGCCAGTACAATCTGGTGTATCAGCTGTTCTGAACTACCTCTCTCTCATTTACATTCCCTGGGGCTGCAGCCCAGCGCCTTGAAGGTTCACCTGGGCTGCAGTATCTGCTTACATTTCTGCTGGAGCAAAGGTAACAATGGCCTCAGAACCTACCTTTAGGAGGTTCTTTAAAGGTCTGGCCCATTTGCATCCCCCCCACAGGGAACTAGTGCCAGAATGAGACCTCAATGTGTGCATAGCTAAGCTCCTGGAACCTCCTTTTGAGCCCATGTCTTCAGCTCACCTGAAATATGTCACATGGAAAACAGTTTTTCTAGTGGCAATCACCTCTGCAAGAAGAATAAGTGAGCTTCAGGCTCTCTGCATTGAACAGGACTACATTTAATTTCATAGGGATAAGGTAGTCCTGAGGACAAACAGAAAATTCCTCCCCAAGGTGATTTCTGATTTCCACCTTAACCAATCCATTACCCTACCTGCCTTTTTCACTGAGCGGTCCACTTCTCTTTTGAAAGAAGACTTCACAGTCTGGATGTCAAGAGAGCTCTCAGCTACTACATGACAGCAAATAAGGACCATAGGCTGGACAGAAAACAGCTGTTCCTGACTTATGGGGATGTGGGAAAGGGTAACCCAGCGTCGAAAAGGTCAATTTCTCGATGAATAGTTCAGTGTATTCAATTCTGTTACATTAAAGCTGGTAGGGAACCCCCAACAGGATTGAGGGCCCACTCCACAAGAGGGACAGCTGCTACCTTAGCAGCTGCCAGAGATGTTCCACTGGTTGATATCTGTAAAGCAGCTACCTGGAAAACAGTACACACTTTTATGAAGCACTACAACCTGGATATTCAATCCAGGGGTGATGCTAGGTTTGGCACAGCAGTCCTGCAAAGTCTGTTTCCAAAATAAAGTTCTGTGCCCACCTCCAGTGGTATTACTTTGTAGTGTGCAGAAAGTTATGAATACCTGAGTATTACTGGGGTTAGAAGGAAAATTACTTACCATAGTAATCTTGTTTCTTCCCAGTGATACTCCGGTATTCATAACTTCCCACACTGCCTTCCCTTCCAGAACCTTTAACCTCTGCAGTCCTGCATGCTGTGCTACCAGAGATATACATGTATACCACATTTGAGTACAGTTCTAGCAAATAGGGTTCACATGTGTTGTCCCCTCTTTTTCAGGTGATTCTGACATTTTGGGGGGTCCTTGTTGTGTTTCTTCCTCCAGTTGAAGGGTTTTATGTTAAGTGGTTTATGGGTGTTTAAATTCTTTATTATCTTAGTTTTACTGATCATTATTACTTCCAGTATTACGGTTCCAAGGGCCTACCTTTCCAGGCTTCTAGGAAATCTGAGGAGTTTAGAACACTGGCAGTTAGTATAGGGCAGGATTTGAAAAGTTGTCACGTGCAGAGTTCCATCATTTGCATGTGTTCTATTCTCTCTGGGCAGTCCTTCCTAGAAGGCTTACTGCAGAAAGTTATGAATACCTGAGTATCACTGGGAAGAAACAAGATTACTATGGTAAGTAATTTTTTCTCCCTGGCCCCAGCTGGTCCAAATGGACAATACTTATGTTGTATACTACATCAACAAACAAGGGGATACGAAATCATGAGCTCTGTGCCAGGAGGCCGTGAAACTGTGGAAACAGGCTCCAGCTATTCAACTTCATCTAGTAGCAGTCCATGTTCCTGGAGCCCAGAACATCCCTGCAGATCACCTCAGCCATCATGCTCAGGGCCAGAATTGGGCCTTGGCGATAGGAGTGCACCAGGGCGTATTCTTTCTATGGGGCACTCCGGACATCGATATATTTGCCTCTCTGGACAATCAAAGACTGCCCCACTACTGCTCAGTCATTTCAGATTCACAGGGCCACTCCCTGGATGCCCTGTCCCTCCCCTGACACTGGTTCTTTTTATGTGCCTTTCCTACTGTTCCGCTCCTCCAGCATGTACTTCTCAAACTCCAGCTGGAGCCAGCCTTCATGATCTGATCGCACCCAGCAGATCTGGTTTCCCCTCTTCCAGCAACTGTCAGTCATGGATCTCCTACCCATGCCTCTCCAGCCGGATCTCCCCATGTAGAATCGAGGAACCCTTCTGCATCCCAGTCTCTGGTCCCTTCATCTTCATGCCTGGCTCCTGAGGACATCTTCATAGCTCAGCAACAAGTCTCTACTTCTGCGGCCACCATTCTGCTGGCATCTCAAAAGACATCCACCTGGAAGACTTATATTGCCAAATGGCGACGTTTTGCTGTCTGGATGGCTGCCGAGGGCCTGAATCCCTACTCCTGCCCGTTACTTACAATCCTGGAGTACCTTTCCACCCTCCCCACTCAGGGCTTAAGCTACTCTTCCATCAAAGTTCATCTAGCCACAATCTCAGCTTTCCACAAACCCACTGGGGACAGGCAGGTCATCCAGATGGACCTCGCCAAGATGTTTCTCAAGGGCATTCTCCATCTCAAGCCTCCCATCTGGAATCCCATTCCATCCTGAGACCTCAATTTCATCTTAGAAAAATTGACCCTTGAACCATTTGAACCTGCAGCTACCTGTGACATGTGCTTCCTGGCCTGGAAGGCCCTTTTCGTGGTGGTTGTCACATCGACTCGGCACATTTCCAAGCTCTAGGCCCTAATAAGCCATAAACCTTACCTGGTCTTTCATAAAGACAGTCACTCTCCATACTAATCCTACGTTCCTTTTGAAGGTTGTTTTGGACTTCACGCTCAACCAATCCATTAATTTACCTGTCCTCTACCTGGACCATTCCAACCCAGGAGAATCTCTCCTCCACACTCTAGATATACACCACATCCTGTCTTATTACCTCGCTCGTACCAAACATTTTCGTAAATCCAAGCAACTTATTGTGCCTTCGCTACTGGCAGGGAAGGTCACCCTGTCACAAAGCAAACCTTATCTAATTGGTTGGCCCATTGTATCACCTATTGTTACAATAAATACAATAAGCCCCTTCCCGGAGCTGTCCATGCCCACTCCACCAGGGCTCTCTCTACCTCTGCTGCCTGTTTCAGGGCCATCTCCATCACCAATATCTGTGACGCTGTCACATGGTCTACTGTCCATACATTATAGCCTTGATTTGGCCTCCAGACACCGTACCTTCTTTGTCCATGCTATCCTGCAGGGCTGTCTATCTTGACCGCCCTTCTTATTTGACTGCTTGGAAATCATCCCAAGTGTATGACCCTCAGAAAAGATAGTACAATTTCATACTTACCATAATGGTAGATCTTCAAGAGGATCTCTTGCAGCAGGTCACATTCCCTCCCTCCTTCTCTGGAAAAGCTGTCATCTACTTCTATCTTCTTTGTCCTATTGGGCAATGTCACCGGCCTTCTTGGTTCTCCTCGGTGTCCTGCTCTATGAGTTGGTTGCCAGCCTGGAACTGAGGCTGCTAGGGGCCGCCTATCTATTTATACATATGCATGACATGACGTCACTGTGAGCGGCCCCAATTCAACATTGCTGGCGAAAGCTACCATCGACGAGAGCGCCCTTTGGTGGACACCCATGTATGTGACCTGCTGCAAGAGATCCTCTTGAAGATCTACCATTATGGTAAGTACGAAATTGTACTTTATTACTGGGGTGATTCTGCTTTAGCTCACTGCTGTAAGAGTTGGTTTTGCATGCAGAAGGCTAGTGCTTCCCTTTACTCCCCACGTTCAATCTTTAGTAGCTCCACCCCTCCACCTCAAAAGACAAGTTGGAAGAAATGGGTAAAAGCGTCAGGAGTGTAGTGGTATTTGCTTATGGATCCTCCCACTACTGTTATAGTCAAGGTCACCTCCGTCCCTGCTACACAGGCATGCTGGCAGTTTTAAACACTTACGTTCTCTGTCCCTGGAAAGCAGAGTCTTATTCAATGCTTATTTAAATATAGAAAAGGGAATTCTTTAGATGTAAAAGATTTAAAGTGTAGAGCCAGTTATGTACAGTAGGGTAGCGCCTAGGAACACTAATATATACAGCACAGCGTTCCACATTTACGTGTTACATTGCATATTACACAGAAAGTTACTGTTGATAATGGCAAACTGTTATGCGAAAAAGTCAAATGGCAGCACCACTTTCACCTTTCAGGATGATTTTTATTTTCAGCATATTTACAGTCACGATCCACAGGAATACCCAACATTTTGTCCAGTGGGCTTCCTCAGGAGCAAGGATCTAGGCATAAATTGATACTGTACTTAAAAATGATAAACTTCATATAAACATCAATAAAATCTCAGGCTTACACCAACTCCATGCATATATTATTACCCACATTCACGCTATGCCTCCACCATGTATCTATGTTAAGTAGTACAGTTAATAGTTGCCTGAACATGTTTTAAAATATTGTATACACGTTTATTCATTCACCCGGTGCTTCAATATCAGCTGTAAAAGACAGTAATAGATTTCTTAGATAGAACTGTAATGATTTCCTTAGATATTCATACCTTTTCTCTATATATTTAAAGAACTTTATTTTTCCTCATTCATTTGTTCTAATATTTCAAACATCCTGCATTGGTAAAAAGACATGGGCATATGCTTCCACTCTGTTAGTGATAATGAATTCACCAGCGGACATCGTTGTATCCGAGGCATACTCGATTCATTGCTCAGTTTACATGCTTGTCTGTAGTTCAGTTCTTTTTTCGTTAAACAAACATTCAACCTTGTCAGTACTCTATTCCAAATATAACTTCACACCACTGTCTGTATATCTAAGTATCAGCATTGTAGTAATTACATTAGCGCACATCCACCTCTACCACGCATTTATAAGTGCTTCCATATTTTGTATAGTTTTAAAAGAGAATCCTAAGATTATACCGCACTTGGAACTATGTGATACTTGCAGTCCAGACCTTTCTGTGTCTAATCTATTACTAAACATTTCAGTGTTTTCTTTTCACAATGCAAGTGCTTTCACATTTCTCAAAATAAACCCCACTGGGAACAGCATCACGCTTGCAGTCCGCGTTTTTCTATGTCTAGTTTATAATTGAATCATTTCATTCCTCTCCCATTGAGTATTCCAGGGTACTGTGAGACTTTAAGTATATTGAAAATAAAAAATCATCCTGAAAGGAGAAAGTGGTGCTGGCATTTGACTTTCTTCATTTAGACTTTACTGCTTATCCAGCCCAGAGACACAAGTGAGAATACATCATTAGAAAGGGACCCACCTATTTTGTACTAAACTGTTTTATGCCCCATGTTCATGTATGTATAGTACCAGTTTAAAGCTCTTAGTTGCAGTGGTTAAATTGAAAATGTTTGTGTTGAAAATTCTGGAACTGTCATATCTTACCTGTGTCAGTCTTCACCAGTCATCACTAGTGGGGTCTGCCGGAGACAGGCACCCCACAGGAGACTTTTTTTTTTTTGGCGGTGGGGCCAATGCTGTCAGCACCGCCCAAGTGGCTGACGTAAGACGTGACACTTGGCCAGTAATGGCCGTTGGGTCCTCCTCTACCTCAGTTCTGCTTCTCCCACTGTCGAGACAGCATCCCAGCCGACTAGAGACTTCTGTGGCCTAGTGTTTTCTGCGACGCCAAGTTTGACGCTGTTATCCTTGACTCCGCCTCGATTCTGCTAGTTGACGCCGCTCAAGACCAATAAGACCTTTCCTTTTTATTTTGTGTGCGGCATCGAATCTTTTCCGAATTTAAGTTTTGTTACCATTCTGTCATGTCTGGTCATCAGGACAAAAAGTGATCCAAGAAAATGGGTCGGCCCCCTATGTGTTGGTGTCCCGGTGGCTGATAGATTTCCGTGACTGACCGACATGACATATGTCTCACCTGTCTTGGTTCCCAACATGCTATGGATGCTTTCGATGCCTACTTCTCGATGGACCATGGAGTTTTTGGAGCACCGTGCGTTAAAGGTCGGCAGTGCCCCGCCAACTTTTGGGGGGTGGCGTCGCTTGCACCGGTCCAAGCACAGGACTCTCTGCCCTACCTCCAGGCCCCTTCCTGGGCCTATACAGTCTGGTGAATAGGGAACCTCCTCCTCCTCTTCCAGCCTTGCCATGGAGGAGGTCCCTACTGCGGTGCCGGAGGGCCGGTCTGGCCCTGTTCAGGGCCAGGCCGGGAGCACTGCCTTGGCAGTCACCTCCTCGGAGATGCAGGATCTCCCGTTGTCTGGGTCCGTGGCTGCAGATCTTGGTGTGAGGTGTTCATCAGTACCGTCTTGGATCCCAGAATAATGCGTGCCGCCGGTGATCTGGGCAGTGCCACAAGTGGTGCGGGACCAGGTTGCGGCATCTTGACTGGGGGATCTCTCTGGGCCGCCAATCTGGAGCCCTTCATAATTGTCTCCTCTTCAGAGGAAGATGATTCTGAGGCGGATCCGGATTGGCTGCCTAACTCTTTGGAGTCCGAGGGTTCCCCACAACCCAGCACCCTTGCGTCTCCCCAGGTGCCCCCTCCGGTGGCACAGGTGACTGGGGTTTGTGCGGATCTCCCAGCCACCCCTGGCTCGGGAGGCCAGATACAACCTTCTGGTCCCTCTGCTGCTGGGGTGGCAATCGGGTTCCTGAGTGAGGGAGTGACTGCCATCCCCAGTGCCATTCCCTCTCTCAGAATGAAGATTGAGCCCTCTCCGGTGGGGCCTGTGGAGTTGAGGGAGCCCTTGGTACAGGGGTTGAGGAAGAGGGTTTCCTTGGAGTCCTCAGGGTTGAAGATGAGGGGCAAGGGACTGCGGCATACTTCCGTGACCCTTTGGGGTCTGGGGAGGAGCCGTAGTGCTGATCCCTTTGTTCTCCATTCAGGTTCTCCCATAGAGGTCCCTCTGGGTGGGGCTGAGGTCTGCCTTTCTAGATCCATGTGGCCTCGGTCCCATCATAGGGTAGCTTACCCTACAGGGTTAAGCCCTTACCATTTCAGTTTCCAGGATAGGACGGTGAATCTGCAGACCTGCGGTTTTTCTCTGATGCCAAGCTCTCCTGTGGATTCTGCTATCCCTGACAAAGGCACGTCACATCAGGTGACACGCTTGCCCATGCCTTGCACCCAACTCCCCTTTTTCCAGGCCATGTTGGGCCTTTGGGACTTTTGATCTGGGATTAGTTCAGGTCTCAGGCGACGGCATTCCCTCAGTATGTTAGGACCATGGACAAGCAGGTCTTCTGACCAGTTCCTCCACATCCAGAGTCTGATTCATCAAGCTCCTTGACCTCCTCATCTTCTTCCATTGAAGAAGAGGAACCTTCTGTCCACTTGTCCTAAGACGCTGATCCAGTATCAGCACTTCCTGTCGAGGTTGGTTAGGGACTTACACATCTCCCGCTACGCTAGGAACAATACCTAGCATGCGATGCAGGCCTTCCTAGGCGAATACAGGGTGCACCATTTGGAAGTCCTGTCCTGGCCCTGGCCAGTTCCCTTCTGGCAAGTGTCGTACAGTGCCTGGCAGCATCCATATTCCCAGGAACCAGCCCCTATGGACTGCTGCAGGAGGTATTGCATAACCCACAGGTCACCAGGCACCTTGTCTCATTCACCTTCTGGACTGATGTGGCTGGACACCCCTTTCGGGCTTCAGTGCCCAGTCTGTGATAGGCTCCGCCAAGACCGATTCTTGAGAGTTTGATCGGATGAGGCCAAGAGTCTTCTCTTCAGTGCGAAGCCTGTTGGCAGTTATCTCACATCAGGTGCACCACACTGCCTACAGCATTGCTACCTGACTCGGAGGCTACCAGGCAAGCCATTGCCCTCGCCACTATAGGCCTGGAGTTGGCAAGGCACCAGTCAAGGGCGTCATATGACGCCAGTGAGGTCACTTCACAGCTTGTGGGGACAGCAATCTGCATTAAGTGGACAGCATGGCTTCGCCTGTTGAGGTTGTCAGCTTTGGCCCAGTGCAGGTTATTGACCTCCCCCTTCCAGGGGACCCATCTGTTTTCCCGCAGAGCAAGACGGGAGCTTCAGGAGTGCCTTCCTTCCTTTCTCTAAGGTTGAGGGGACCCTGTCTCAGTCTGATAAGTCCCAGCCTTGAACTGGCTAGTGGAGGTCCCCCTCCCTCCTATTCTCCCCGGGGGGGGGACTGAGGGATGTTTTCCCTCAGGGTTATTGGGCCCCTTTCAGGGGTGCTTGGTACTCACCCACCAGTGATGAATGGTGAAGATTGACACAGGTAAGATATGAAAATTACGTACCTACCATAATTCTTGATCTTCCTGTGTATCTTCACCATTCATCCCTTAATCCCTCCCACCTTCCCCCTTGAGGCCTCAGTCCCTGAGACGTCCGCCTCCCTTCTACCCCAAGCTCTCGCCCTCCTCCTGGAGTTCTCCTGACATTGGGAGGAGGTGGGGGTCTGTGGGGCAGGGTCTGTGGGGCAGGGTCTAGGTTTGAGCGAGTCTCGAACTCTGCTGGGTTCTACTTCCTGGGTCTCTGGGGGGCCCTCCTCTTCTGGACATCTTGTTCTTGCTTGATCCACTCTCTGGGTCTGCTGTTGTAGGGGAGGTGCCTCGGGCCTCCCAGGACACCCTTACCATTCCTCCATATATCATTCCCCCCCCCGATCCCTTTGATGTTTCTGGGGGTAGGGGGACCGAGAACTGTGACAGTCCTCGATCTGTTGGGATTGAGCTTGGGGTGGCCTCTCCCCAAACTCACTGGCACAACCTCCTTTCGTCTTGTGCTCCCTCTCAACCTCTGAGCAGTGCTGGCTCTGCCTAAATCTGGGGGGCTCAGCAATAAAATCTTGCAGCTCTGCTGCATTCTTGCTTTCAGAGCACTTGAGCTTCAGGTCACAGCTCTCACCAGAGTTTTACCTTGGTGTCCCTATACACAGCTTCCCCTGTTCTTTGGGGACCAAAGGCCACCCCCTCCTTCCCCCTCTCTCTCTTCCTCTCTCCCTTCTCCTCCTTTGGTCGCTCAGGGACTGGAGCCTCCTGGCCCACAACCCTCAGGCCCCTCCTCCTCTTTCCCGTTCTCTCATTTGAATACTCTTTTTCGGTTCATTCCTTTCCCTTTACTGCCTCTTGGGCTCCCTTGCCCCGCCCTTCTTTCTCTTTACCTTATTCTGCTGTCTCTCCTTCACGCAGAACTTCGGTGGAGGAGGACCCAATGGCTGTTAACTGGCCAACGCGCGAGCGCTACATATTACTTCGGTCTCTTGAATGGTGCCAAAGTCTCCCACAGGGTGCCTGTCTCTGGCAGACACCCACCCACCAGTGACAAATGGTGAAGATACACAGTATGATCAAGAATTATGGTAGGTATGTCATTTTCATTTCTAGGTGGTGGAACTCTCCTCAAGTAGTCAGTTTCAGTTGAGAAAGATGAATGAGGTGGTGGAAAAGTTTTTTAAGAGGTCCAGGAACAGAGTCCCTGTGGGCTCCTGCCCAGTTTAACCCCTCTCAGGTGTACAGCTGGATAGAAGCAGGACTCCACAAAAAACAAGATGTTGCCAGACCTCTCACCTGCTATGAATTTTGCATGGCGCTATGATTTTTATACTGAAATTCACCCTTGCTCTGCAAAGGTTTACTGATGTTCTTAATTATGTTAGAGCTATTTCTGGGCACACAAGTTACTAAATCATTGAACTAACTTGATAGAAGCATTCCTTAATGCTAAATATATGGGCCCCATTATTAGTAGGCATGTTATTCTATAAGAGAGTGCTACACATTCTGGCCATTTGCTCTGAATTTTGAAGGCTAATGCTATAAATCTTAATGCTGAGAGGTGGAGAGGTGTGGATGTGATGTCTTGGGTTATTATAGGCAAATAAATTGTAAGAATGAGAGGTGTAGATGCATGAGTTTACAGTGTGGGGAGTGTGTTTTATTTATTGAAACAAATCTGTGGGACATCAGGCAAAAGATACTGGATCATTCTTGAGCACTAAAAATAGTAAGGTTTTCATGGGTGGTAAGTGTGAAAGGGGATTTCCTATTGCTTCCTGTTTTTGACTAGGCAGCTCTGAGTAGTTTCCTGTTTGATAACATTCTCACTAAATCTCGCTACCACTCAGGCTATTATTGCAAAACATTTGTGAATAGGACTCAAGAAGAGTGTCACTAACACAATTGCCTTTCCAAGTACTTTGCTGGCGAATTTTTGTACCATAAATGTCGTAGCTGTTTTTTTTTAATAATTGCTGTTTCTTAGCCTTGGTGTGTCTATGTATATATATTCCTGTACATATCTTAACTGTGCGTACTGTCTACTGGTTATGTTCACATGGTTCTATTTTCACTCTGTATACTGCCTAACTTGTGTCGTGTTGTCCTCTATATCAACCTGTATCTCATTGTATCTGTATCTCATTGTACTCTCCCGGGTCATACCTGAAAATAGGCATACAACTTGTCTAGTGTACTTACCTGGCCAACAAAAGCTAAATAAATTGAATTCAAACAGCAAGATAATGACTTTTGACAGTCTCCTTCTTATAGGAATTTCTTAGCTGTTTGTGTTAAAATCTGTTTGTTTTTTCATTTTAAAACTTGCTTCTGTAGACAGGAGGAGACTTTGTTTTTTCAAAGCACCTTTTAAACACGCTGTATCTTAACGCGTTTTGCATACTGATGAATAACAGGCCTGAAAGCAGGTCAACTGTTGGCCCAGTGCCCCTACCCAGTTACTAGATGAATAAAACAATAAAAGCAGTATGAAGACTGTACAGACAAAGAACAGCAACTAATAAGTGCACAGAAGTTTGAGAACCTCACCGTGTTTTAATTAACTGGTAATTCTTCTTTATTTTCAACAGCACAAACAAAATTAGTCTCCATAAAATGTGGCAGTATTTAGCAGTGATAGCACTGTACCTTAGAACTGAAAATAGATTTTGTTTCTTTGAGTGCTGGCATAACAACAAAGCCAGCACTGTCCTTAAATTCAGGCAGCATCTACTCTTTAGCCTGTTAAATGAGGAAGCTGTGGGACTCTTCCCCGACCATTCAATACTTTAAGAATGTAATTTTATTATAAAATGTATCTAGTGTTACTTTTTTTTGTTTAATTTTTTTTATTGAAGTTTAGGTAGATACAATGAACAGATTACAGTTGTCTTCTTTAATGTGAATATAAACTAAACAATCAGAAAACTGTTTAAAATGTGTAAAAATGTTTTACAGAAATAATCATTTTAAAGAGCTAGTGTACTGCCTAAAACTAATATTAGTTTTTAAAAGCAGTCAACCATTATCTTTTAAATGTGAGGTACTTTTTTCTTTTCCTTTTGGTTAATCAAAAGATTCTTTACCTGATGTTAGTAGATGTGATGTGTGGAACAACACTCTGTGTGGCAGCTGACATATCTAGTCCTGTCCCCATATTACATATTCAGCATTGTGACATTACTGCTGCTTAGGAACAGGCATAGGTCAGTCACCTGTGATGTTACCATCAGTGACATCACAATGCTGATGATGTGTGTGGGGGGGGGGCAGAGATAGATATGTCAGCTGCCAGGGTGAGAGCTGTTCCACACATCCAACACAATATTATCACATAGAAAACTTTCTAATGAGCAAAAGGAAATAGAAAACTTCTTCAGAAATAAAAAGTTGCAACTGTCTACTTCTTAAAATTTGTATCATTTTCCTATTTGTTTTGGTTCCACTAGCTCTTTAAGTGTATTGATAATACTGTACATTGACATGTATTCATAAATACCGATACAATGTTTAACTATATTGCTACCATGTTCAACTATATTGAAACATATTGATATGTGTAGATACAGCTCAATATGTGTAGGCATTTTCTAAATTACTCGGCACACTCAAAGCAAAATTATTTTTTGTATTACTATTGTAGTTCTTTATGAATATAGGAAAACCTAGGTGATTTTTACTTCTTTAATCTAAATGTGAACCAGGTCTTCATTTTCACATGCGTTGCAAACATGGGCCAGCAGATAAAGACCAATGGTCTATTCAGTCTGTAATAACAAGACACATCTGAAAAGAAGCTATTAGAGCTCATTATGCCTTTCCTGGATAGAGAGTTTAACAAAATAACATTTTTCATAAATACATAGAATTTGTCAACAGATAATGACCCAGTGGTCTGTCCTTTCTTCCCATTAACTGTCTCACTGTGTATCTCGCCTAACGGCGGACTAGATTTATTGAGCTTATTGCCATAATGGTGTCTTGGTAACCCCGAGGCTGTCTATATCTTCTCCCCCCCCCCATAGACCTCACTGTCCCCTTGTGCCTGTCCCATCCATATTTGAACCACATTACTGATCTGACTTTTTTTTTAAATTCAAGTTTATTGAAATTTCAGAGTCTGCATACCATAACAAGTTATACATAATGTACATATTTGTATATTTCATGAACACTGTAAGTCATTAAAGCCATAGAAACTAAACTTCCCATATTTTATCTCATTTCCCTCATAGGTTTCAACGCAGTCCCCCATGTCTTAGTCCCTCCCTATAGAACTAGTGCTCTGGTTCTTCTCTCCCACTCTCAAAAATCCACCTAAAGACTCAATCCCAGGCTCCATCTGGTCCATTTACGGACGTAGCTATTCATCTTATAATTTATCTTATGTGTTAATTCTTCCATTTCCCTTATTTCTTTTATGATGGAATGCCACTGAGGTAGATCAGGCAAGTCAGGAGATAGCCACTTCCTAGTGATTGATTTGTGGGCCGCCCAGCAATACACCCCAGAGGTACACGCTGTCGGCACCCCTCACTCCCTCAGGAGGTATCCCTAGGATTAAATTCTTTGTTGTAAGTTGTGTGGTACAGGAGAACAATAGAACATAGAAACATAGAATTTGATGGCAGATAAGGACCGCTTGGCCCACCTAGTCTGCCCATTTTCCTACCTAACAGATAAGCTGTAAGATAAGATAATGTCTCCATAGTTCTAGAAACCCCCTTCCTGAAGGGGCAAAGAGCCTCACACTCCAAAAAGATGCCAGAGTGGTGTGCCACTTGGGCACCGCATCCCCTCCAGCAGTGCGAGGCTACTCCTCTGTCCCACCTGCTCTGACTTTCAGGTGTGTAAAAGAATCTCACCGTCATTTTCCAGGCGAATTCTCACCAGTTGGGTGAGAGAGTAGTTTTATTTACTGTCTGAAATATTGCACGCCACTCCTCTTAAGATACTGTTAGCCCCGTTTTCTCTTCCCATTTGGTTTTGGTTCGGAGCAATTCTCTCGACCGAAGTACTCTCATGGCTCTATACAAGGCTGAGATGTGGTCTTTCCTGAGGGTTCCCCTGTGTATAGGATTTATAACCTCCAAGAGGTTCTATGTTTGGGGTTTCAGACCCTGAGGATTTTTAAGTGACTGGATATGCGTTCTGATCTGTAGGTAGCGATAGTGGTCTTGGTTTCTGAAGTGGTATGTTTGCTTGCTAGTATGAAAATCCAATATTGTGTCTCCAGAGGTCATCTGCCCTAGACTGGTAAAGCCCAGTCTGGCCCACTTTCTGAATGAGTGGTCCATCTTGGCTGGGAGGAAATGTTCCGACCAAGCAAACCAGTGTAGTGACCAGATTTCCTTGACTAAATCATATTTGGCTCACAATCTGTGGATCATTTTTATAGTGCCTTCGACTGCTGTCAGTGCAGGCTCTGTCCCCTTGTGCAAAGAGGCATCAGCGACCCTTGCCCCAAGGGGGGGGGCCCTCAGACATGACAGTCTCCATGTCTCTCCAGTGAGCCTCGTACGTCTCGGTGGTCCATAAGAGAGCATTCCTCAGGTAGACTGCCGTACAGTAATCTTCTAAATTGGGGACCATTCTCCCGCCATCCATCTTGTCTGCCTGTAAGAGTGCCAACCTTACCCTAGGTCTGCCCGGGTGCCAGATAAATTTCCCAGTCAATTTCTGCCATTCTTTGAAATGTTTCTTTGGGATAAATATTGGGAGAGATTGAAAGAGATATGAAAACCTGGGGAGGATGTTTAAAGTGATAGATTGTATTTTAGAGTAAAGTGGTAATTTGAGGAGCTGCCATTTGGCAAAGTCTTGCAAGAGTTGGGTCTGGAGTGGGCCATAGTTTGCAGCGAACAGTCTCCCTAAGTGTTTTGTGAGTTGTATCCCAAGATATTTGATTTTTTGTTTATTCCTTTATTCCAATTTAATGGTAGTATCTGAGTTACTTCTGGGGAGGGATTGTAGAAGAATTTCAGAATTTCTGTTTTCTCTTTATTTAATATATATCCTGCATGACAGCCAAATTCTGTGAGTATATTCCAGATTTTAGGGATCGACTTATCGGGGTTTGTGATGTAAAGCAGGACATCATCCACGTATAGTGAGATCTTGTGTTCGGTGTCTCCTATCTTAATGCCCTCCACCGCTGGGTTTCCCCATATGGCAGATGCTAATGGTTCTATATATAGGGCAAACAATAAGGGGGATAGGGGACATCCCTGTCTAGTCCCTTGGCTGAGTAGGAACCTGTCTGATAGGTTCCCATTCAATCTGATGTAGGCCTGTGGGGCTGCATATAAAGTCTTGAGAGTATCTATCATGGTCCCGGGTATGCCAGAGTGTTTTAGGGCCGCAGATAGGAAGGGCAGTGACACCTTATCAAACGCCTTTTCGGTGTCAAGGCTCATCAGATAAGCCGGGGTTTTGTCTAAAGAGATCCTGTTTATAATATTAATGGTATGTCTAATACTATCAGGGGCTTCACGGCCTGTAATAAAACCTGTTTGGTTCTTGTTAATTAAATATGGAAGGAGAGCATTCAATCTGGTGGCCAAGATAGAAGTAAAGATCTTGTAATCAACATTAAGGAGCAAGATGGGTCTGTACGAGCTACATTCAGTGGGGTCCTTACCCTGTTTATGTATTACTGAGATATTGGCATAGTCCCATGAGGGAGGTGCTGCCCCCCCATCCAAATCTCGTTAAAGACCCAGAGGAGGTGGGGGGCCAGCACCCTCCTAAGTTTTTTGTATATATCCCCACTGAATCCATCCGGGCCTGGGCATTTCCCGGGTTTCAGGTGTGTGATGGCCTGGTCGAGGTCCGCAAGGTTTATGGGAGCGGCCAGGGCAGTTTGTTGGTCTTGGGTTAGGGTCGGCAGGTTTAGGGTTTCGAGGAAGTAAATTTTCTCCGACATGGGGGACTCGTGTTGGGGCTGGTATAACTGCTTATAGTATCTCACAAAAGCATCCATCACTTGATCATGTTTATAAGTTAGGGTTCCAGATCTTATCTGTGTCAGTCTTCACCATTCATCACATATGGGTACTGGCCGGAGATCAGGACCCCGCGGGAGCCTTTTTTTTTTTTAAAAAGGGTAGGCGGAGCTGACACAGCATCGGTGCCGCCCTCGAGGCTGACGTACTGCGTGGCACTCGAGGGTTGGCCGTTAGGCTGTGTCGACTCCGCCTGCCTACCAGTTCTTCGTCTCCCGCCATCGAGGTCACCTCGTGGGAAGCTTCTCTGCAATTTTACGCCTTCAGCCTGTTCGAAAAAAATCGACGTTCAGTCCGTCGGTCGTTTACCGGTTCTGGGTTCTGCCTCCACTCGATGTCGCCGGTAAGATCTTTCCTTTTATTTGTAATTCTGCGATGTAGAGTCTGTTTATGGTGTTTTTTCTCCATAGGTCATGTCTCGGTCGGAGGGCAAAAAGTCTTCAAAGACGGGTCGGCCCCCCATGCGTCGGTGCCCGTGCGGCCGAAAATATTCCGTCACTGACCAGCACGACCGGTGTCTTGCGTGTCTTGGCCCACTTCACAACATGGATTCGTGCGTCACCTGCTTCTCCATGGACCGCCGCGTCCTCGAACAGCACACGTTGAAAGTGGGGCGAGCTCCGCCGACTTTTGGGGGCAGGGTTCGCACTCATCGGGCCAAGCCGCGCTCTTTCGGCCCTTCCTCCAGGTCCCCTCCTGGTTCTATATGGACCGAGGAGGAGGGCCTCGCTGCCTTAGCCTGGCCATTGCAGGAGCTCCTCCTGCGCGCAGGAGGCCCGTCCGCTTCACTCCCGAGTGGGCGGGGCGCCCGCCACGGCTGATCGCCCCTTTGGGGTGAAGCTCCCCAATGTCATTCCCATGGCTCGGAAGGCCGGGTCGGCGTAGTCCTCGTGCGTCGGGCCGCCCGGCACTGTTTGCAGTGCCGTATTGCCTGTCGGCACGTCATCAGCGCCGACTAGGTCGCCAGCACCATGGGCCCTGTCGACGGCACCGGGCGCTGCTCAGGGTGCCGTGGGGACAAGGTCCAGCATCGCTAAGGACAGCGCCGAGGTTGAGCACGGCGTCAGCCTGCATGGCTCGGCACCATAGGGCCTTTGGCTCTAGCTGTCGGTGCCATCCTCAGTGCCGTACATGCTCTCAGTGCCACTCGCAGCGCCGAGGGGCCGGTCATTGCCATGTTCAGCGCCGAGTCTGCCCTTGGGGCCGTCGTCGGCGCCACTCCGGTCCTCTGTGCCGCTCGTGGCGTCGTGGGGCCTGGCGGTGCCGTTTTCGACACTGAGGTTGCTGCTGGGGCTGCTGTCGGCGCCGTCTCTGTCCCTGGTACCGCCCCCAGTGCTGGTGGATTTGACGGCACCACCTCTGGCTCTGGCTCTGGACCTTTGGCCCGAGCTGCCCTGGTGCCTTCTGCAGGTCCCGCCCGTGGGGTTGCGGAGGGCACAGGTGCCGTCTCGGGCATAGCTCTGGCTGCCGGGCCCTCTGGCAAACTTGGTTTCGCCCACCCTCCTACTGTTTGGCTCAGAGCCTCGGACTCTACCTCGTCGGAGTCGAGCTCGGAGTCAGACGGGCAGTCACACCCTTTGGGGTTGTCTGCGGAAGAGGGCGCTCCTGTGGTCTAGTCAGCGAAGCGAAGTCAGCCCCCTACTGAGGAGAGTCAGGTGGCCCCCGAGGCTAGGGTCAGTGGTGCTGACCAGCAGGCAGTGGTGCGTGCCACCATTGCTCTGCAGCCTGGCCTTAGGGGTTTCATCGACCCCTCGGTGGTGGTACCCCCTTCAGTGGTGTGTCTTGATCGCCCAACTTTGGGGCCCATCGAGAAACCTACAGGAGGGGGAGGGTGCTGTTCCCTGGGTCTCCCCTTCGGGGGCCGCCCAAAGATGCCAGCTACCTAGGCTGGCCCTCTCGAGGAGGAGGACTCTCTCGGACACTGAGGGGTCGGGGGGTGTGGAGTCGGCCTTTCTCTGGGGTCCACCCAGGCCCTGGGCGAAGCCAAAGTGCGGATTCCCACCCTTTCCCCTCGGGTTCCTTGAGGGAGTCCCATTCTTTTGAGGCAGGGGACCGTCCTTCTGGACTCTTACAGCCCCGGTCGCCTCACTGGGGGGATTCTTCTGGGCGCAGCCAAGGCAGTACCAATGTGGTTGTACAGCTGTCGGCTGTGGAGTCTTCCAGGGCACCCTTCTCGGGTGCTCATGGTCCGCTCCCTAGCCCTGGCAGAGGTCAGCCGACTTCTTTTCTCGGCTCTGCCCATATCCCTCTGCCACATTCTCCAGCACTCCCAGGCATTCTTGCTCCTAGTGGCCCTCTCACGTGGGAGCAGTTCAGAGCGGTGGCTGCCCAATTCCCTGCCTGCGTTAGGGCTATGGACAGCCAGGTTTTTCAGCCTCCCCCGTGCAGCCACCCTCAGAACGTATGGTGACCTCCAGCTCCTCATCCCCCTCTTCTGGGGGAGAGGAACCCTCTGTCCACATCTCTCTGGCTGCTGATCTCTCTGAGTATCAGCGCTTCCTTGTGAGGATGTTGGAGGACTTGCACCTTTCTCCCTCTTCTGTTAGCAATCCTGAGCATGCGGCGCATGCCTTTCTAGGCGATTATGGCGAGGCCACCCTTGTGGTGCTGCCCTGGCCTGCTCCCTTTCGGGAGGCGTCCTTGCGTTTCTGGCAGAGGCCCTTCTCCGGAGTTCCTGCCCCAAGGGACCTCAGCCAGAGGTATTGCGCTCCCCCGGAGTCTCCAGGTTCTGTGCCTCATCCGCAGTCCAGGTTGACGCATCTGGACACCCCTGATTGGCTTCATGTCCTCCACCGTGACCGGCCCCCGGATCAAGACTCCTCGGATTTTGATTTTTGGGGGAGGAGGACCTTCTACTCGGCACGGTTGCTCCTTTCTATTTCCGCTCACCAGGCCCACTATGCAGCCTACAACAGGTTCTTGTGGTCCACACTAGGTCAGGTCCTAGCTTCTTTGCCTGACTTGGAGCAAACCAGACAAGCCATCGCGCTCTCTGCACGTGGCCTGGAGCTAGCAAGGCACCAAGCGAGGGCATCTTACGACGCCAACGAGGTAGCTACCAGGGTCATAAGGACAGCGATCTGCACCAGGAGATCGACATGGCTATGTCTTTCCTGGTTGTCACCCTTGGCCCGGCGTAGGGTGATTTGCTCCGCCCACCAGGGAACCTACCTTTTCTCCCATAGAGCGAGACGGCGCTTGTCAGGGCAACTTCCTTCTTCCTCCGGGGGGACCCCGTCTTGCTCTCCCCACTCTCGGGCCTCCCCAGGCCGGAAGGTTCCCATAGTGTGTCACCCACTGAGGCTAGGGACTCTGTCATAGGGTGGCATGTAAAACAACCCCTTGGCGGGGCTTGGTACTCACCCATATGTGATGAATGGTGAAGATTGACACAGATAAGATATGAAAGTGCGTGCCTACCGTAATTCTGATCCTTCTGTGTATCTTCACCATTCATCCTAACCCTCACCATCCCCTGGGGCCTCAGTCTCTGGGCCCCCCTCCCTCTCTGGCTCCCTCTCTCCTCTTTTGGAGCGGGGTAAAGTAGGGACACACAGGGGGGTTTTCTCCTTCAAAGGGTTCAGCTCAAGCGGCACTCCTTCTCTACTACATGTCTCCACCCCGGTGGGGTGGGAGTTGGTGGTTGCCCTCCTCCTGTTCTCCTTCTGGTTTCCATCCAACTGTTTTTTAAAAAAAAAAAAAATCCCTTTTTTCACCAAACATCTTTCCTGAGAGAGTATTAAATCCCAGTACCCTGTCCTTCTTCCAGAATAGCCGACTCTGCTTCTGGGGTATTTGCCAGTTATTCTGTGCCTTGAATTCTGGCAGAGAGCTTTGCTACTCCTTGTAGTTCCTATACAATCTGGTGATGGACCAGGGTCTCGGATACCTTGTTATCTCTCACTCTCTCCTAAACTATTCTCCTCTCCCTACCCTCCTTTCTTCTGCTTCCAGAGATTGGGGCCCCTACCCAATCCCCTTAGTCTCATCTCTTCTTTACTGTCCTCTCAGTCATTATTTCTCCTTTTAGTTCAGTTTTTCCTTTCCTTTTTTTGTCCCTTGGACTTTCTTGTCCCACCCTCAATCCCTTCCTCTTACCTCTCCGGAGACTCAGAACTGGTAGGCAGGCGGAGTCGACACAGCCTAACGGCCAACCCTCGAGCGCCACGCAGTACGTTGGCCTCAAGGGTGGCGCCGATGCTATGCGTGCTCCGCCTACCCTTTTAAAAAAAAAAAAAAGCTTCCGCGGGGTCCTGATCTCTGGCCAGTACCCATATGTGATGAATGGTGAAGATACACAGAAAGATCAGAATTATGGTAGGTACGTAATTTTCATTTTCGGGCTGTTTTATCTTTGTGATGGCAGCCCTAGCCTGTCTCTGTCTGAGCTTAAAGGCCAACATTTTGTCCACTTGTACCCCTCCTTCATAATAAGACTGTTGAAGGTAGCGAAGTGATTTTTCTAGTTCTAGGTGGTGGAGTCTTTATAGATGGGTTTTGGTGTCTTTAATTTGATCATCTAACTGTTTTGTCCATCTTCATTTTTGCTGAGATTCTAGATCTCTAAGGTGGATGTTCAGCAGTTCTAACTGGGGTTTCCTTTCCTTTTGTTTATAGGTCCCGATAGCGATTAGCTTCCCTCTCATCATAGTTTTGATTGTGTCCCAAACTATCTGGGGGGCAGTGTCCATCCCAGAGTTATGGGTTAGTGTCTGGGCGGCAACCTCTGAGAGTTTTTCTATTGTGTCTTTACAGGGTTTTATTTAACTCTAAAAATTGATTAGCGTTTTGCTCACAAAAGTTCTAAAACATTGTGAAAATACATAGCACTTGCCTTACTGTGTTTATCAAACATAACACTTCCAGAAAACCTATATAAATGCTTTCTGTACAGTTAGTATTGCCCCAAGAAAAAAACTGCTAATCAATTATTTAAAACCCTGCTTTATATCTCTGGAGGGAGGCATTTAGCCTCCATTGGGATTTCCTTCTGGGCAAGTCAAGGTCCCATTCCAGGAATAGGGGTTTAGTGATCTGAGTGAACTGCGGCTCCCACCCATAGATGACCAGAGCTGGGGAGGTCTCTGACGTGTGTCAAAAACAAGTCTAACCTAGAATAAATTTTACACCAGGGGGAATAGCATGTGTAGTTTCTTGCTTGGGGATATCTTTCTTGCCAGATATCTTTTAAGCCTACCTCCCCCAGAAACTAATGGAAGAGTTTGACAGTCCTGGTACTCTGTGTGGGGATTTGGGATGTAGTGTCTAACTGTCTCTTCAAAGTGAGGTTCCAATCACCTCCCAAAAGTAGTGTTCCTTTAGTTTTCTCTAGGATCGTCTTGATTAGTTCTGAGTAAAAAGTGAAAGAAGTGCCTGGAGGGGCATAGATGTTGACCAACGTCACATAAGTGTCCTGAACTCTGCCTATGACGATGACAAACCTCGCCCCGGGTCAGCCACCATAGACTTCTCTTCAAACAGAATGGAGTCCGAAACTAACAATGCTACCCCCCTTTTCTTACCCCTATCCAGCGATGCGTGATAAACTCTGGGGTAAGTGTTGTTTTTAAGCTTAGTGGCTTCGTGGGGGGCGAGGTGCGTCTCTTGCAGGAAGACAAAATGGCTATGCCGCTCTCTAAGGAACTTTAGCACTCTTTTCCTCTTGATTGGGCTATTAAGACCATTTACATTATATGTTAGGACTTTCGCTCTTACAGGGGGCATGATCTCTTTCTCCTACTTATATAAATCTAGACGTCCATCTATGGCTTAGATTTCGACTTCAGTATTGACCAATAGGTAGGCAGGCTCAATTTGTTCTAAGTGAATTCACAACAGACTTACAATTATCTAAATACTAGTCTGATTTCAGAGCAAACTATATAGATAGTATTTTAAATGTGGCTTAATCTACTGATAGACAGGCTTCCAAGGTCTAGCAGCCAAGTTTGGCGCCTAGGGTGCACTCCTCTTACGTGCCTAATACCCGTCAGATGAATCGAGTATGTTTATACTCTAGTGAATATGTCTCGTACTCTCCAGAGAACAAACTACGTCAGGTTTATGAGGTTGAATAGGTTGTACTGCCTTTCATAGTACCAGAACGACCCCTTTTTGAGGTGGAAAAATTCCTCCTGTTAGCAGTTCGACCCTATGTCGCAGTCATTCTGAGTGGGCTGAGCTCGGGATGAGGGTACCCGTCCTGTCTATCCAGGTGGTAATTACAGGCTCATCTCTGAGCCGCATCGTCTGGGGTATCCCCTAGATTTTTGCTCGTCGGGTACATGAGAGCCCAGCCTATTTAAGGTACCCAGTGTAAGAGGAGGGAGCCTAGTCTCAATCCCGAGCCTGCATGAAGAGAAATAGCATTACACAGTCAACAGTAAATGCAACTTATAACCCCTAATAAATGTAATGAACACATGGGAGCTCGAGAGAAGATGTTGCCTGAACTCAAAATGTCCTTCTGTGAGCTTCCAAAGAGCTCCATCATACACGAGATGGTTCTCCTGCCCCGAAGAACAGTAGACTGTCCTGAAATACACTCCCAAACCGAGGGAGCTGTTCTGGAAAAGTCAACAGTGCGTTCTCCATTACCTAGGTGTCAGGGGTGGGTCGCGATCATGAAGACATATCAAGTTAGTCTACAGACCCCTAGGAGAACAAGGCACAAGGATTTCACAGGTAAAAGGATATTTGCGGAGCATCATTCGTCATTGTTCAAGTGGTGTCTGAATGATTTGCCTCGGGTCTAGTTTGGTCCTCACCGCTCTTGCTTCCTTCGGTCTTACTCTCGTCTGCTGTGTGGTTTCATTGAGAAGAGGGAGAATAGAATGGCTTCAGGATCGCGGATACGTCAGCTCGGAGATTGGTCTGTGGATTCAGTTGCTGTGTGCCTTTATGCTTGTAGCCCCTCTGCGCCACGGACCATGCCGAGCGAAGCAGCTCTTTTTCCATTTGTTCTTTGTACAGTGGAGGGAGGGCGATGCCCATGTTTTGCAGGTATGTTTGTGCAGCTAGCAAGTCGTCAAAGATTCTAGGGCCTCGGTCCGTTTCTACCCGGAGACGTGCAGGGTACAGGATCTGTGCTTTTTGGTTTCTACCCCTCAGTTGTTTGATTATGGGCCATAGTTTTTTCTTCGTTCTTGCACTTGTGTGGTGTAGTCGTTGTCCAGGGAGATTCGACTTTGTTGGAAGGCAGTGTCCTTCATTTTCCAAGCCCTGTTGAGCAGATCCTCCTTTGTTGCGTAGCATGTTACTCTGACTATGAAGGATCGAGGTCAGGCACCTGCGTTGGACGGCTTAGGGGCTAGGGAGCGATGGGCTCTGTCCATGTTCACGTCAAAGTCCTACAGGAGGCCCAAAGCATTTCTGAGGACAGCTTGGAGGAAGCAGATAACATTCGGGGCTTTATCTTTGGCACCCTCCAGGATCCCATATATTCTTATGTTTTGTCTTCTACTACGATCTTCCAAGTCATCGATTTTGTGGTTCAGTTCTCTTTCCCTGGTGAGGAGATATAATATGAGATGATCCTGTTGGTCCGTTTGTTCGGTGACAGTGGTCAGTCCGAGTTCCAGTTGGTCAGCTCGATGTTCGATATTGCTGATGTCCGATTTTATTTCTGTGACTGTTTTGTCGATTTATTTTCTACAGGTCAGGCCATCTACGGGATCGTAGCTATGAGGTCCTTGTCTGCCATGTCGGTCTGAAGCTCGGGGGACATGTTTTCCCTTGCGGCCTCCTCGGCAAAAGGGTTGCTGGATTTCTCTCTGATTAGGAGCTCCCGTAGCCTTGAAACTGGTGTCTCTGGGTGTCGAGGGTTTGTGGCTTTTGATCTAGTTGCTTTAACTGGTGAATGCATTCTTTTACTCGGTCGATGAATTTAGATCTTGTTGAGGTCGGTCCAGAGCCACAGAACTAAGCAGTCATTGATTTCCTGACGTCCACTGATGTGATTTTAATCACCCTCTTGGGTAAACTGTTCCATTCATTTACTGCTTGTTCTGTGGAGAAAAAAAAATTCCACATATCCCTTTTACATCTTGTCCCACCGCCATCAACTTCCTCTGGCTATGGTGCTTTTGTACCTCATGAATACCAGTAGGTTTCTTAATGGGAATCCTTTACTGAGACCACAGAATAGTCACCAGTGATTATCAGGTATTTCAGTGCGGTGCTTGAAAAGCTAATGCTTAAAGGTTCATAGGATAATTACGAGATCAAGGGACAAGCCCATTATGATCACGCCACCTAGCCTAGGTGGAATTCATATTTTGATTCATCCATGTACAGATCAAGTTGTATTTTGAATTGGTTTAGGTTTTCGCTGTACACAACATCATATGGTAGCGAGTTCCATATAGGGATTATTCTCTGTGTGAAAAATGTATTCCTCTTTATGGTCTTATTTATATTAGATTTTAATTTCCGGTTATGAGATTTAGTAGCACACATATAGAAGGATATTAATCCAGATAGATTGATTCAAACAGGAATTCATCCTTCATTGCCCTATAAAGAAAGCATAAATTCTCTCTCAGAGAGCGGTATTCTAAAGAATACAAATTCAACTTTTTCAGTCTTTCAATGCAGGGAAGGGAATTCATGTCCGCAATATGCTTTGTAAATCTCCTTTGAACTCTTTCCATAGATCTTATGTCTTGAATCAAAGTTGAAGCACAGAAAGAAGAACAATAATCAAAATTTGGTCTCACAATACTGGTAAATAAGGGAAGTAATACCTCCGGCTCTCTGCTTTTAATATTTTTTAATATACAGTTAGTAAGACAATTACTTTTTTTAACTGTATTATTTAGGTGTTCCCTGAATTTTAAATTATTTGTAATATATACTCCGAGATCTTTTTCGGATCTTGTTATACGTAACTCATGATTATTGATAATGTAATTATAGCATCTGTTATTCTTTCCAAAATGCATAATTTTGCATTTTTCATAATTAAATTTCAATTTATGCATATTAACCCAATTTGAGCTTGATTGTAGATTTGTTTGTAATTTTAAGGCTGAGGCTACATCATTCACAATTCCACCTATCTTAACATCATCTGCATACTTTGTTAGCCAGATGCCTTCCGTAGCGCTTATACTAACAATTAAGATGCTAAATAGGATAGGACCCAAGACAGCCTTGAGGTACACCACTCGTAACTTCAGTCCAGGGCGATTTATACCCAGGAATACAGACTTGCTGTCTTCTATCAGTCAGCCAGAAAGAAATCCAGTCAACTATATATTTATTTAAGTCTATTTTTATTAAGCAGTCTATTAATGTTTTGTGTGACACAGAGTCAAAGGCCTTTTTGAAGTCCAGGAAAACAACATCCACTGAAAAGCCTCTGTCTAATGCTTCACTAATAGGTTCAAAGAAATATATTAGATTTGTATGACGCCGCCGTGGCGCTGAGGTTGAGCGCTGGGCGCCACACCTCGCTCGCGGCGACCGGGTTCGAGGAGACGGACTCGGGGCAGGGGTGTGCAGGGGAGGGCGGATCGAGCATCCCAGTGGATGTTCTCCTCCCTCAGGGTGGGAACCAAGAACGCTTCCGCTTGTACATCACCCTCGTGGCGGTGGAAGCAGCCGACAATAGAGGGATGGGCGGCTCCGTGTAGCAGTCGGGAGGGGACATCACCGATGCATGAGTGCTCTGGCGTGCATCAACACGCCAGCACTCGGACGTACGTCCCAAGCATTGACGTCCAGAGGAAGGGGCGTAGGGGAGAAAATGGAAAATCCCCTCCGGCAGCCCTAGATGAAGGCCGCCCTAAGTCCACCTGGACCACCTACAGGACAGACCCCACTGTGCAAGGAGAGGAGGACGGGCACTCTAGGGGCAGATCCCTAAGGTGGGCGTGGGAGACATGAGCGGACGGAAGGAGGGGGCTCCGGAGGTAAGAAGGAGGATAAAGAAAAGAAAGTATAAAAAAAAAAAAAAGATTTATATGACAAGATCTTCCCGGTTGAAAACCATATTGTGCAATATCCGGAAGTCCTTTGTTCGTTATATGCACATTAATGTTTTGAGATATGAGTTTCTTCATGATTTTCCCCACACAAGACGTCAAAAGATCCACTTTTATATATTGGGACAACTAAAGCATCTTTCCATTCCTTAAGAACCTCTCCAGTAGCTATTGATTCATTATAGAGCAGTGTCAGGGCTCCTGCTATTTCCTCTGCTACCTCTTTCAGAAATATAAATGGAATATTATCTGGTCCAATAGAGGTAGTGGATTTAAATGTTTTAATGGTTGTCAAAACGTCAGCAGCTGTGAATATTACTAAGGGTTCTAAAGATGTTAAATTTATTCATGGTGGTGTTTCCTTTTTTTTGAAGATGATTGCAAAATATTGATTAAAGCTATCTGCCATATTTTGCTCATCACTAATTATTTTACCATTAATTTTTAATGGACCAATTTTGCTTTCTTTTTTTTTTAAGGGTGCCTATATAATTGAAGAATTTCTTCATGTTGTCAGGCTGTCTACTAACTAAATTGTATTCGAAATCTTTCTTTGCCTTCTTAATGACTAATTTAGTTTTTTTTGCTTTTTCTTTTAATTTATTCCATTTATCAACTGATGTGTTTTTCCTGTAACTATTAAAGGATTTCTTTTTGGCATTAACTAGTCTTTTAATAGCTTTATTAAACCATGGAGGCTGACGTTTCTTATTTTTATATTTAATTCTTATTGGAATCCATTTATCTATACAATGATCCATTTTTGGTTTTATCCTGACCCAGATCTCTTTTACAGGTAGCCCATGTAATTCTTCTTGCCAGTTCCAATTTAATAAGAAGGTTTTAATTGCCCTAAAATTGGCCCTATTATAATTACGTAGTTTGGTTATGCCTTTAGGTTCCTTTTTAAAATAATTTACGGACCATTTGATTACCGAATGATCACTATCCTCAAGTGGTGCACTTATTTTTGGTGTATCATATCCATCCCCAAGGTATGTTAGTATTAGGTCAAGAATATTATCATTACGGGTAGGTTCATGGACTATTTGGTCTAATCCCAGGTGTGCCATATTACTCAGGAATTTATTTTCCTGAGAATTGGAGCCTATAGAACTACTCCAATTAATTCCCGGAAAATTAAAGTCACCCATCAGTACTGTGTTCTCCAATTGATTTATGTTCTGCAAATAATGGCAAAAGATATTATGATTAGAGTCCATGGAAGGCGGTCTATAGCATAGCCCTATTGTGATCGGAAAAAGTTTGTGGTTTACTTTAACCCATAGGTTTTCAGAGCCTGGGGGTTGCAGAGTGTCAATATTAATTTCTATGAAATCAGTATCACCCTTAACATAAAAGGCTACACCTCCTCCCCTTGAACTTATATGATTTTTCTTATACAGCGTACAACCTTGTATTTCAAACAACATGAAGTCTTGCTGTATTCTGACATATGCAGTTAGGTTCTGCCTTTCAACTGCCCCGGAGAACAAAGAGTTAAACTTTCCATGGCCAGCATGGAATGTTCACCACGGGCTCGGTTGAAGCCCCGGTCTGCTGTTGTTTAAACTCCAACTGTCAGATTCTTTAGTCCGCCTCACTGCACAGTCGCTCCGGAGATTTCTCCTTTGCTCAGTTCAGAAAAGTCGGTTGAAGTCTCATTTTTTCGTTCGGTTTCTACCGAATTGCTGTTACCGCTCAATCGGTTCAAGTCTCTGTCTGTGGTACTGTGAGTACTAGATAGATTTTCTGTTTAGTTTCTGTGTGGAACTTGTAAATTGTGGATCGGTTCAGCTGAACTAATCAGTTTCAGGTTAAAAAAAAAAAAAAAAAAAGTTTGTGATTTAGAGTGTGGTAACCGGCCAGTATCGGTTCTAAAAAAAAAAAAACGGATTTTATTACATTTTTTTCCAAGACCCATGACACGGTCAGGAACCGATAGGGGAGTCTTGCCTGGCGGATTGCCGAAAAAAGGGTACGTTTTGGTTAGGATTGGCCATGTCTGAGAAACCCAAGAAAAAAACCGGGCCCATTGGGTTTCAACACTGCAGTGTGTGTGGGGAAGTCTTTGCCAAGGCTGATCCCCACACCACCTGTGTGTGTTGTCTGGGATTTGACCACCTCGATTCACACTGCCAAATTTGTAAGAATTTTCCCAAATCTACCCTGGAAAAAAGATTAGATAGACTGAGGGAAAGGGAGGCAGAGAAGTCCGCTGACCCAGATGGCCAGCCCGGTTCGGTTCCGACCCAACCAGAAGGAGTGCCCTCTGACCAGGATGATACTTCGGGCAAAAGGAGAGCCGATTCTGAGGAGTTGCTTCCGGTAAAAAGGAAAAGAAAAGATAAATCGTCCGGTTCAGATCCAGAAATTCATACTCCAACCGCCGATGAGATAGCCAAGGTGATAAGGATAGTACAATCGCTTACTTCGGTTCCGAACAAACCGGCACCATCTGGCAGGGGTTCGGTTCGGTCAGTTCCCCCAGTTCCAGATTACACTTTGGAAGAATTTTATGAACCGGAGGAGGAGGAAGGAGAGTATGAGGATGATTATGGTGATTATGAAAGTCTGGATGTGCCTGTTGACCCGGACATCTCCCCAGACAGACCTTCAGGTGTTTCTCCTCCTAGGCTTTTTGAGTCCCCTTCTCACTATATGTTTTACAAAAAAGTGGCTGAGACCCTCCAGCTTCCTGTGGAGGAAGCAGTAGAGGATCAGGAGGAGCCCAATTTTGTTGAGATGATGGACATCCCAGAGTCCAGGAGACTGTCTATTCCCCTCCACAAATCCTTTGGGAAACAGACACATAAAATTCTTAAGTCTCCTAATTCCATACCTCCCATGGACAGACAAATGGACAAGAGGTACACTCTTTCAGGCTCAGACACGGAGTTCCTTTTCCAGCAATGCAGCCATGTTGGGGTAGTGCAGGCTGCTGCCTGTGATAAGGCAAATATCCCCTTGGCATCACACCCCCCAGACAAGGACTCCAGGAAGATTGATGCCATGGCAAAGAAACAGTACATGGCAGCATCTTTGGGATTCAGGCAGGCTAACTATATGGCCTACACAGCTAGATA
Organism: Neoceratodus forsteri; assembly: GCA_016271365.2. NCBI lineage: Eukaryota > Metazoa > Chordata > Ceratodontiformes > Ceratodontidae > Neoceratodus > Neoceratodus forsteri. The sequence goes on along the minus strand of CM028132.1, from coordinate 197,401,829 downwards.
CCAGAAGTCCAGGTGGGACACTGTGCTGGCTCTGGCTAAACAGGCTCCTGACCAGCTTGCCAAGGAGCTGGAGCAGGTGGCTGCAGATGGGATTGAGGCATCTGAAGTACAATTTCATGCTGCTGTGGACTCCAGTGATGTTTCATCAAGAGTCATGGCTACATCTGTGGCTCTTCAGAGGATGGCTTGGCTCAGATGTACTAGCCTCTCACAGGATACCCAGGCTAAGGACATGGATCTCCCTGTTGTTGGTAATTCTCTGTTTGGGGAGCAGACAGAGGACTACATGAAAAAGATGGATGAGTACAGGACCACTTACAGGAGTGCTCAGGCCAAAGAAAGGCAAGCAACTCCTCAAAAGCAGCAGTCCAGGGGCAGGGGCAGGCCTTTCCAGAGGCCTTTTTACCAAGCTCAGGCCTCCTGTTCTTACTCTCAGAGGGGGTTCTTTAGAGGGAGAGGCAGACGGGGGATGAGCAGGCCTGCATCCACCCCTCAGCCTAAAGCCCCTGCCAAACAGGCACCCTGATGGGTCTGCCCAGGCCGATTCTTCCATACAAGTAGGGGGGCAGGCTGGCTTACTTTGTCCAGGACTGGAAGTCTCTAACAACAGACAAGTGGGTCCTGGAAGTAGTAAGCCAGGGGCTAGTTCTCAGCTTCAAAAAATTTCCCAAGATGAGAACCAGATCCTTTCCACCTGCAAATCCATCAGAGACCCTTGCCTTAGAGGCAGAGGTTTCTTCCCTCCTAGCTCTCAGAGCTATAGAGAGGGTTCCCACCCTACACAAGGGCAAAGGATTGTACTCCAGGTACTTCCTAACCCCCAAAAAGACAGGACAATGGCGGCCCATCCTGGACCTAAGATATCTGAACAAACTCCTTTTAAAGCCAAAGTTCAAAATAGCGGCTCTAGGAATAATCCTTCCCTCTCTAAGGCCAGGGGACTGGCTAGCCTCCCTGGACCTCAAAGATGCCTATTTTCACATTCCCATCAGGTGCTCCCACAGAAAGTACCTCAGGTTCGAGTTGCCCTCAGGTCACTATCAATTCAGAGCAATGCCCTTTGACCTAACATCAGCCCCAAGAGTCTTCACAAAGTGCCTGGCAGTAGTGGTTGCTTTCCTAAGGAGAAAAATGATCTCCATCTTCCCATACTTGGACGACTGGCTCATAGTAGGTCAGTCTCCAGACCAAGTCAAGTCACATTTGCATGTGACCCAGCAAGTGCTCACTTCCTTAGGATTCCTTCTCAACCTTCCAGAGTCGGTTCTCGAACCAGTACAGCTCCTCACCTTCGTGGGGCAGAGCTGGATACAGTAAAGGCAAGAGCCTTCCTTCCCCCTGGAAAGGACAAGGACCCTCATGGAACTGGCCTCTTCATTCACTCTTCAGGTGTCTCGACCAGCAAGGCATTTCCTGCAGCTTCTGGGCCACATGGCAGCCTCCACAGCAGTGGTCCAAGGGGCAAGATTTCAGATGAGGGACATTCAGTTCCACTTGAGAGCCTTCTGGTCTAAAGAAAGGATTCTCTTACCAAACTAGTCCCAGTGACTCGAACCCTGATCCAGGCCTTGCAATGGTGGCAGGATCAGGACAATTTGAGACAAGGGGTTCATTTTGTCACTCAGTCTCATTCAGTGATACTCACCACAGATGATTCCCTGCTAGGCTGGGGAGCCCATCTGGGGGATCTTACCACCCAAGGGCTGTGGTCACCTCAGGAATCTCTGCTTCACATCAATGTCTTGGAACTCAGAGCAGTGTTTCTGGCACTGCAAGCTTTTTCCAAATCTGTGCAGAACAAGGTGATCCAGGTCAGAACAGACAACACCACCACCATGTGGTACATCAACAAGCAGGGAGGCACTCGGTCTACGGCCTTGTGCACAGAAGCAATGAAGTTGTGGTCTCTGGCCTATTGCCTGCAAACCTCTCTGATAGCAGTTCACCTCCCAGGGAAGGACAATGTCTTAGCAGATGCTCTGAGCAGAATATCCCAGGGCCATCACGAATGGACCCTAGATCCTCTAGTTTTGAAAGTGATTTTCTCGAGATGGGGCACTCCAGAGATGGATCTTTTTGCAGCCCCAGACAATCACTAACTTCCTCTCTTTTGTTGCAGACCCCCAGTCTTCGGCTCAGTCCCCCTGGATGCTCTTGATTCTGAATTGGGAGGGGAAATTTCTGTATGCTTCCCCCCCATTCCCTCTCCTGTTCAGAGTGTTAGTCAAGATAAGGTCACAACCATGTAAAGTGATTCTGATTGCTCCAGACTGGGCCAGACAGCCCTGGTATCCCCTGTTGCTGTCCCTAGCAGTCCACCTTCCCCTGTTTCTTCCCAGGAATTACAACCTGTTGACATCCTCTCAGGGGAGGATTTGGTACCCCAGTCTTTGGTCTCTCAAGAGTTTGCAGATCTGCATCTTTCCCAGTGGGTTCTGGATATCCTTAAGGTTTCCGAAGCCTTCCACCACAAAGACTTAAAACTCCAAATGGAAAAGATTCACAATTTGGTGTTCTAAGAAAAATATTTCTCCAGAATCTGCTGAGTTGCCTACGGTTCTGGACTATATGGTCCATCTTAATGGGCTAGGCCTCAGGCCAGCTACCCTTAAAGTACATTGGCAGCTGTTTCTGCTTTCTTGTCAGTAGGCAAGCCTTCCCCTCTATCATCCCGTCCTGTGTTTTGTAAGTTGTTCAAGGGATTGCTTCACACCAATCCCCCCTTTAGGGATCCTGCTTCTGCTTGGGACCTTAATGTTTGCATTGCTCAGCTTATGCAACCCCCCTTTGAGCCTTTGTCCTCTGCAGAGCTTAAGTACTTGACTTGGAAAACTGTGTTTTTGGTGGCCATTACTTCTGCCAGGTGTATTAGTGAATTGCAAGCCCTGTCAGTGGAACCTGATTTCATCTCTTTCCATATAGATAAAGTGGTCCTAAGATCTAACAGAAAGTTTTTGCCTAAAGTGGGTTCAGATTTCCACCTCAACCAGTCTATATCTCTCCCTGTTTTCTTCACTGACCATTCTTCCTCTGGAGAGAGGAGGCTACACAGCTTAGATGTCAAAAGGGCCCTGAGCTACTACATAGAGCGCACCAAGGGTCACAGGTTTGAATCCCTCCAGTTGTTCCTCACGTATGGAGAGGTTGGTAAGGGCAAACCTGCCACTAAGAGATCTGTTGCCAGGTGGATTGTTTCTTGTATACAATTCTGCTATGAGAAACTGGGTAGAACTCCACCCTCAGGCCTGAGGGCTCATTCCACTAGAGGTACAGCTGCTTCCCTGGCTGCTGCCAGGATATTCCTCTCTTAGAAATTTGTCAAGCAGCCACCTGGAAAACAGTCCATACAGTCACCAAGCATTACACTCTGGATATCCAGGCTAGGAGTGATGCTCGGTTTGGCACAGCAGTACTTCGGAGCCTGTTTCCAAAGTAGGTTTTTTCCCTCCTCCATGGAGGTACTGCTTGGTAGTCTGCATATGTCAGAATACAGCAAGACTTCATGTTGTTTGAAGAAAAAATAACTCACCTTAGTAATGTTGTTTCTTCTAATGGAGTCTTGCTGTATTCTGACTTCCCCCCCCGCCTCCCCTCTCAGAACCTAGTTTTTGGGATGTGGGTGGGCAGGAGCAGTGTTGGCACCCTAGGGGTGTCCTTTTTTCACCCTCTTTTAATTTGGGTGAGTGAGTGTGTTTTGGATGTGTTTTGTTTTTGGGTTTCCTGACTTGAGTCTTCTTTTTGAAACCAAAAAACTCTTTTATATAAATGTAGTTGCCAGTTAGCTAGTTGTGAGTTTTACAGTTTCCACACAGAACTTCTAATATTGCTCGTAAAGATCTGACGGTTGGAGTTTAAACAGCAGCAGACAGGGGCTTCAACTAAGCTTGTGGTGAACATTCCATGCTGGCCATGGAAAGTTTAACTCTTTGTTCTCCGGGGCAGTTGAAAGGCAGGGCCTAACTGCATATGTCAGAATACAGCAAGACTCCATTAGAAGAAACAACATTACTGAGGTGAGTAATTTTTTCTTCCTGTCCCCATTGTTCATTGGTAAACCAGGTTTCTGTGATACCACAGATGTGAATATTTTGAGAGTGTAAAATTATTCGAAGTTCATCGATTTTATTTAGTAAACTTCTAGCATATAGTAACATTGTGTTTAACTTGATTTCTTGTGCTGTATATTTAGGTTCTTGAGCAATAACTGTTTTAGCACCTGTACTATGGTTTCCTATTTCAGTACCAATAGTAAAAGAAACTTTCAAATTGGGCATCACCTCCCCCGCTTTCTCCGTTTAAAAAAAACTCAATCTGGGCAGTGAAACTATTTCCCAAGATCTCTGATCCCTTTTCGTTAAGATGTAGTCCATCTTTGGCAAAATAATCCCATTTAAATTGAAAATGTTCCCAGTGTGTTAGGCACTTAATATTCTGCTTTAGGCCCCAGCCACAGAGCCAATCATTTAAGTGTTTTATTTTATTGGTAATGTACTGGTTTGCCCTAGGTATAGGTAAAATCTCAGATAAGACAATATTCCACCCATGTCAGCTAGGATGTTAGTTAGCCCTACGTAGGCTTCCTTAATTTCTTGTGTACTTTGTTTCCAGATATTATTTACACCTGCATGAATGAGTACTAATGGATCTTCACCACTATTTTTTAGTATCTCTTTGCTCAAAGATCATTGGCAAATATATTAAACTGCTTGATGCAGTCTGTATTCAGTAGCAGCATAGGCAAACATGACACTGAGTGGCATTTATATAGTAAAACATGGAGGTCAGTACCTTATACCGTCATCTTTTTACTTTGGGTGTGTTCCTTTATCTGATATTTGTTTCTGAGCTAGCTCCGGGCAGTGTCATTTCGCCTGATGTCATTGGCAGTTTTGTGAATGAGTAACGTGAGTGAGTATGCCTTAGCGCCATCTGCTGGGTAAAGGTTTTTCTGCATCACTGTTTACAACATGAATATGCTGTTACTAGTCTGGCTCCCATGCTTGCACGGAAATGTTCTCTCTCTTTGAAATGTATGTCTAACCCCTGTAGTATGACACACTGTGCGAAACATTGTTTGTGTAATTTCTAGCAGCCACAATCTATGTTTTTTTTCCTGTTTGTTTTTAGCATCATATTTGTAGTTTCCAAAAATGTGTAAATTAATGAAAAGCTGAAAAAACTAAACTAGCTTCCTCACTAATTGGTACTACTTGGGGGCAGCAAGATGTGCTGCTGAGTGATGATGTGCTGCCTAGCTGCCAAATGGTCCATTCAATACTATATTTTTTTTTTATTTAGACTCTGTTTACTCCCCCTTACTCATTATTAGTAATTGATTAAAACATTTGGACTTGTGGCTGAGAGGGAGCCATGGAACAAGTTTTCGGCTGTTGATTGATATTGAAGAAACCATGCATGAGGTGCACTACTGGAGCAAAATATGAGGTAGTCGGAGTTGAAGGTGTCTGGAATAGGACTGGGATGAGAGAAAGTCAGGGAAGCAATTTTCGGTAGCCAACAAGTAAATAAGCATAACGCATGCTAGCAAAAACTGTTGGCAGGATTTGAAGGTGATGGGAATAGGATTTGGCTGAGAGGAAGCCAGGGGACCAGTTTTTGGCTACCAGTAAGTGAATGAGTAGATGGTGTGCTTCAGAAGCAAAATATGGCACAGCAAGTGGAGCCAGAGATAAGGGGAACAGGATCTGAGTGAGATGAATGTCAAAAATGGATGTTTTTTTTCCTTTTTGGGGGTGTCTGAACAATCGATACGGGGTCACTCGCATAAAAGCAGAAACACAGTCTCAAGGACTACAGGGGATATAGAAAATAAGTACTCTTATAAACTGCATGCAAGAACAATCTCCTGTTTATGAAAGTGACAGCTGTGCTGGGAAACATAGAAACATAGACTTTGACGGCAGTTAAGGACCACTTGGCCCACCTAGTCTGCCCATTTCCCCTACCTGTTGGATAAGCTGCAGATCCTAGTTAACCAAAATTTACAAAAAAATACAGGAAATGCGCTTTCTATATTTGCAGGGCTGCTCAACCAAGAGAGCTTCGGCTTTGCCGCTCTCACTTGGTTTAAGCCTAGTTAACCAACAGCCTACTTCTTCCTACCCCCCCACCAGAATTGCCTTTTGTCTATCCCATGCATTCTTGAATTCCCCCACAGTTTTTGACCCCACGACCTACCATGCGTCCACCACCACCCTCTCTGTGAAACAATACTTCCTCTCCAAAAATTGTGCCCCCTTGTTCTTGTGCATCTCTTGTTCTTAAAGATGCTACCCTCTTGGACTTTGTTGATTCCCTTCAGGTACTTGAAAGTTTTAATCATGCCCCCCCCCCTCCTTTCCTTGAGGGTATACATATTAAGCTCCTTTAGTCTCTCTTCATATGGCTTCTGGTGCAGACCCTGCACCATTTTAGTTGCTCTCTTCTGGACTGCCTCCATCCTGTCCATGTCCTTGCAGAGATAGGGTCTCCAGAACTGCATGCAGTACTCAGATGGGGTCTCACCAGCTGTCTGTACAGAGGGATAACAACTTCCTGTTTTCTACTGGTGGTGCTTCTCCTATACATCCCAGTATCCCCCCAGCCCTCCTTACTGCCTTTTCACATTGCTTGCTTACCTTTAGGTCATCTGATATGACTGCCCCCAGGTCCCTTTCCATTTTTGTTGTTGTTAATACCTCCCCCCATTGTGTACTCTTCCCGTGGATTTTGTTTCCCAAGTGCATTATTTTGCACTTCTTAGTATTCAATCTGAGCTGCCATACTTTTGACCATTCCTCCAACCTTGCCAAGTCCCTTCTCATCCTTTCCACAGCTCCTTGTGCACCAACCCTGTTGCATATCTTTGTGTCATCTGCAAAGAGGCATACTTTTCCTTCCAGTCCCTCTGCAGTGTCACTTATAAAGACATTAAAAAGGACCAGACCCTGTACTGAACCCTGCAGTACTCCACTAGTAACCCCTCTTTCTTCAGAGTGGACTCCATTTACAATTACCTTCTGTGTCCTGTTGTCCAGCCAATGTTTTAACCAGGCTACCACCCTGGGACCCACTCTCAGGCTGGCTAATTTGTTTATTAATCTTTTGTGCGGAACTGTGTCAAATGCTTTGCTAAAGTCTAGGTAGACCATGTCCACTACCCCTCCCTGGTCTACTACTTTGGTCACCCAGTCAGAGAAATCTATTAAATTCAAATAGGCAGCGAAACTAGGCAAGGGCACATTCCTGACTGGGCAGGATGCATTATCACGGCCTACCACCCAGGTCCCTTTCCATTTTTGTCATTGTTAAGAACCCCCCAGTTGTGTACTCTTCACCTGGGTTTTTTGTTTCTCAGATGCATTACTTTGTACTTCTTTGCATTGAATCTAAGCTGCCATGCTTCTGACCATTCCTCCAACCTTGCCAAGTCCCTTCTCATCCTTACCACTCCCCCTTGTGTATCAACCCTGTTGCAGATCTTTGTGTCGTCTGCAAAGAGGCATACTTTTCCCTCCAGTCCCTCTGCAATGTCACTTATAAAGTACTGAACCTGCGGTACCCTGCTAGTAACCCCTCTTTCTTCGGAGTGGACTCCGTTTACCATTACCCTCTGCGTCCTGTTGTCCAGACACTTTTTTATGCAGGCTACCACCCTGGGGCCCACTCCCAGGATGGCTAATTTGTTTATTAATCTTTTGTGTGGGACTGTGTCACATGCCTTGCTAAAGTCTAGGTAGACCTTGTCCACAGCCCCTCGCTGGTATACTACTTTGGTCACCCAGTCAAAGAAATCTGTTAGATTTGTCTAACATGACCTTGTGGCTGTGAATCCATGCTGCCTTGGTAGAATGTTGCACAGAGTTCGTGCCAGTGATCTGTGTGACCAAGCGGTTCGGCCAGACTCTGAGTATGAAACGGTCAGCATTTCAGACGTTGATGTAAGTTATTGATTAAATATGCTCAAATGAGTGATATTGCTTGAGAAAATAAGTTGCAATTCTGTAAGTGAGCTTAATAACATTCAATGAAGGCATTAGGCACTAGGAGAATTAAAACAATTTGCCAATGATCTTTAAGCCTTTTGAACTATCTGTTGCTTGTGCATTCTTCCCCTTCCTTGGACAGTAGTCTTCCCAGTAGCTGTAGCACTCAACTCACAGAGGTCTTCAGTTGCAAGCGTATGTCGTGATATAGCAAGACTCCATTAGAAGAAACAACATTACTAAGGTGAGTAATTTTTTCTTCCTGTGGCCGACGCCATTGTTGGCCCGGCCCTGGAGCTATGGCAGCGGCCAGCTTCTTGTCCAGCTCCCTTGGCCAGGATGGCCAGGAAGTATGCCGTTCCCACCGGCTCACTGTCCAGATTCTCGGAGCACCCCTCTGCGGAGGGGTTGGTGACCGAAAGTGTTTTCCGGCGCTCCGGAAACACTCGGGACGTCAACGAGTGTATAGAGTCCAAAAAACTGGACTATTCCAGGCATAAAGTTTACGCTGAGTCCTCCTTAGGCCTTCGTCAGGCCAGTTCAGCTGTACTTATGGCACACTATTCCCACGCACTTTTGGACTCCCTGGATGAGGTGATTCCTCATCTCCCGGCTGACCTCCAGACTACGGTCAAGCAGGTGTGGGATCAGAGAAGGGCGGTGACAAAGCAACAGCTCCAAACTGCTCTCAACATTGGAGACTCTTGTGCCCGGTCAGTAGCGGCCGCAGTGGCCGTGCACCGCAGAGCTTGGCTGTGGATCTCCACCTTCACGGCGGATACCCAGCACAAGCTGGCAGACGTTCCCTTCCTGGATACCGATTTGTTCGGTCTCGGGGTGGAGGGTCACTTGCAGAGGATCGACAAGTCCAGTGCCACCTTGGACTCTCACGTCTGCCCAAAAGGACAAAGGCCACCAGTAGCAGCGTAAGCCCTTTCGGCCTTCTGCCCCTATGGCATGTCCAGCCCAGCAACACCAGCATCAGGGCCAGCAGGCTCGCACTTGACACCCCAAAGCCAAGCCTGCAGCTTCCTCCAGCAGGAAGCCGGGAGGAAAAGGTCCAGGAGGTCCCTCGGCCGGTCCTTCCTCCAAGCCTGCCCAGTGACGGGTTGAGGGGTGTCTCCCTCAGCCTCGTCACTCGCCCCTGGCTTCCCCCCGTGGGGGGACGGCTCTACTTCCTTTCCACCTGGTCCACCATCACCGCGGACCGCTGGGTGTTGGAAGTGGTAGGGAAAAGTCTGCCTCTGGAATTAGAGCAGGCCCCACCTTATTGTGGGGTTTTGGGGTCCGCAGGCTCTGTCGGCTCGTCGAGCCGACATTGCTCTGCTCCTCCAAAAGGGGGTGATCAGGGAGGTAGTGGATCCTCCAGCAGACTCAGGGTTTGTGTCCAGGTATTTCCTGGTCCCAAAACGGACGGGGGGCTGGCGCCCCATTCTAGACCTACACAACCTGAACAACAACAAACAAAATGGAAAGGGATCTGGGTGTAGTCATATCAGATGACCTAAAGGTGGGTAAGCAATGTGAGAAGTCAGTAAGGAGAGCCAGGTGGATACTGGGATGCATAGGAAGGGGCATCAAAAGTAGAAAAAGGGAAGTAGTTATCCCTCTGTACAGACAGTTGGTGAGACCCTATCTGGAGTACTGTGTGCAGTTTTGGAGACCTCATCTACGCAAGGACATAGACAGGATGGAAGCAGTCCAGAGGAGGGTAACTAAAATGGCGCAGAGTCTGCATCAGAAATCATATGAAGAGAGACTGAGAGAGCTTAATATGTATACCCTTGATGAAAGGAGGGACAGGGGGGACATGATAGAAATGTTCAAGTACCTCAAGGGAATCAAAGTCCAGGAGGGTAGCATCTTTCAGAAAAAGAGATGTGTAAGAACAAGGGGACACAATTTAAAGATAGAGGGGGGACGGCTCAGGGGTAATGTGAGGAAATGTTTTTTCACGGAGAAACTGGTGGATGCATGGAACCACCTTCCTGGGGAGGTTGTTGGGTCTAAAACAGTGGGGGAATTCAGACATGCATTGGACAGACATAAGGCAATTGTAGTGGGGAGTGGCAGGAAGTAGGCTGTTGGTTAACTAGAATCTGCAGCTTATCCAATAGGCAGGGAAATGGGCAGACTGGGTGGGCCAAGTGGTCCTTATCTGCCGTCAGTCTGTTTCTATGTGAGTTCCTAAGGTCCCAAACCTTCAGGATGGTCACTCTGGCACAGATCATTCCATCCTTGAAATGAGGCATGTAGTTCTGTTCTCTAGACCTCCAGGACACGTTCTTTCACGTCCGAATCCGTCTGTCCCACCAGTGATTCCTTCGCTTCAGAGCGGAGAGGTCCCTTTACGAGTTCCGGGCCATGCCCTTCGGCCTCTCTCCAGCTCCCAGAGTCTTCACCAAATGCATGGCAGTAGTGACAGCATTTCTGCGGCGCTGAAGGGTCCGGGTGTACCCTTACCTGGATGACTGGCTGATTGCATTCCCCTCCAGGCTGGAGGTGGAGCGGTCCTGGGATCTGGCCCTCCAGGTTTGCTCTCAGATTGCTGTCCTCATCATCGAGGCCAAATTGGAACTCGTGCCAACGCAGGTGATTGAATTCATCAGGGCAGAGCTTGACTCTCTTTGAGCCAGAGCACGGCTTCCGGCGGACAGGGCTGAGGTTCTCTCCTCCTTTGCCCAATCATTTCTGGTTGGGCAATTACGCCCTGCCCGGGACTTTCTGCGCCTCCCGGGCCTGATGGTGGCCTGCACCACGTGGTCCAGTGGGCCCGCTGGCACGTGCATCCCCTTCAGTGGGGGCTGGCCCGCCAGTGGTCGCAGAGCTCTGGTCTTCTGGACAAGCCAGTGGTGGTGACCCAGGAGATGTGGAATGCTGTCCAATGGTGGATCGTTCCAGCTCATCTGCAGGAGGGCATCCCATTTGTCCGCTCTGAGCCGACTGTCATTCTAACGACCAGTGTGCCTCTGATGGGTTGGGGTGCCCATCTGGGGGAACACAGAGCGCATGGCCTGTGGTCCCCTCAGGAGTCTCGATGCCACATCAACCTGCTGGAGCTTTGAGGGGTCCGACTAGCCCTCACCACCTTCGCTCCGTTTGTACGGGGTCAAGTGGTTCAGGTCCAGACGGACAATACCACGACCATGTAAAGAACAAACTGCAACTCCATTTAGGACCTGGAAACCTGATTAAGGCATAATACTGCAGAGCACTGGGTAAGAAGGGGAGATGCACTTTCTACAGAAAGTTTTATTTTTATTTTTCCTTATTGGCATTAAGCAGAGAATTGCAGGATTCCTTTAAAAGGGTAGTAATTTTATAACCAGAGTGAGTGAGATACAACTGAATTTGCTTGAGTGCGGGGGTTGAGACCTAGCATTTGGAAGGATATTTTGTAACATTTTAAGTGTCCTGCTGGCTGAGGTGAGTTCATTTTATCCCTGGACTCAGTAGAGTGGTTTGTGTTGGAGCCGTGGTCTAGTAAATTGTGGTATTAGTTGTATTACTATAAAGGACAATACTCACCAGGGTGGTGGAGCAGTTGTGTGTTGATTGTTTCTAACAGTCACCAGTGGCTGTGCACTACCACCACCCCAGGCGTGGCATTTCCTTTATAGCCACAGTTCTGACATCACTTCCCTCAGGTCTTGAGGCAGAACTGTCCATATTCTAATAACACGTCAACATACATAAAGAGTAGTTACACAAAACAAATAATAGTACATATATAATTACATATTGTATATAATAAGGAGTGGGACATGTGGGGCCGGTGCAATGCACTGGCTGTGGGGCAGCAGTTTCCGGAAACATTCTAAACTGCTAAGGTCATATTTGTAGGCAACTGTCAGCTCTGAGAGAGGAGGTTGCCCACCTCCAGGCTGAACTAGCAAGGACTAAGGAGGCCTCCCCCTCCCAAACAGCACCACTGCCACAACCACTGAGTCAGAGGTTTCGGAGTATGAAGAGCAATAGGACCACAGTGGGTTCTGGGAGGGTGCAGGTGGTGTACCAGAGGCGAAGCCCCCCAGTTGTACCTCTACACAAATCAGATGCCATTCTGGCAGAGCAAGGTTCTTCTATGATGGCACCCTCAGTGGAGACCCAGAAGAATGCTGAGGACATCCACAAGGGAGACCCACAAAAGGGTGGCAAGGGACACCACAGGGGAAGGAAGGAAAGAGCTACTGATAGGGGACTCAATTTTTAGGGGGGTAGAACTGGGGAAGGGAGAGAAGGAAGTAAGCTGCCTGCCTGGTGCCATGGCTTGGAGGGACAAGAAGCGAATCCTCACAATTGTAGAAGCAGCATCACAGGAGAGAGAACTAGGTATCATTGTCCACCTTGGGACAAATGACCTAGCTAGGCATGGGATCAGTGCAGTGCAGAATGAATTTGTGGAGTTGGGGAGGGGCCTCAGACAGGTAGCAAGCACAGTAACCTTCTCAGAGGTGCTACCAGTCCATGGCAGGAGTGAGGCTAGGGTACTGCACACCATGCAGTTTAATGAATGGTTGCAAAACTGGTGCAGAGCACAGGGCTTTGGCTTCATTGGGGACTGGGGGTTCACCTGGAGAGATAAAGGTCTATACTGGTATGACGGTCTGCATTTGTCCACAAAGGGGACCAGGCTCCTAGGTGACAGGTTTAAATGCTTCCTTAGTAAGCTTTTAAACTAGATAAGGGGGGAGGTAGTGATAAAAGGCAGGAAAAGTCAAGCCTCCCCCCACAAAACATGGCAGGTAGTATGGTAAACACTGAGGTACAGAGCTCAACACAGTGCAGGACAGGGGTAAATGGTAAAATAGATAAGAGCAGGGATGGGGAAAAAAGGATCAAGCCAACATTAAATGGAGGGCAATGACTACTAATGCCTGTAGTCTGGGAAACAAGCTTTCTGAGCTAGTAGCTTTGATGGAAGATGAACAATTGGATATTGTGGCAGTCACAGAAACATGGTACACCGAGAACCATGAATGGGATGTCAACATACCAGGGACACAATCTACAGAAGAGACAGGAAGACAAAGAGGAGGAGGAGTGGCTCTGTACATAAGGGAAGGGATCAAAGCTACAGAACTAAAAAGTAAAGGGGGAGGAGAAGAGGCACTCTGGGTTACCTTGGAGATGGGGAATGGCATCACAATCCGCACAGGGGTTGTATACAGACCCCCGTCTCAAGGGGAAGAAATGGACAAGAAAATGATAGAGGACATTCTCAAAATGGCTGAAAAAGGGGAGATACTGTTGATGGGGGACCTGAATATGCCAGATGTTAACTGGAGGACATGTACTGCAGCTACATCCAAGAGCAGGGTCATTCTCGATACCCTGCAGGGGCAGACCTTAGACAGCTAGTGCTGGAACCCACTCGGGAGGGAGCAATACTAGACCGGTATTCTCAAATGGAGAGAGGATCACAAATTTAGAAGTCAGTAGACATCTGGGAACAAGCGACCACTGTACAGTGTGCTTCACAATGAGCACAACCATGGAGATAAGCCATACAAAAACAAGGATACTGGACTTTAGAAGGGCTGACTTTGGCAAAATGGGTGAACACCTGAAGAATGCACTAGCAAATGGCCAAATAGGAGGGGTGGAAGAACAATGGAGAAAAATCAAAACTACCATCATGGAGGCAACAAGTCTTTTGTAAAACAAATAAAGAAAACAAAGCGGAGTAAAAAACACTATGGTTCTCAAAAGAGGTGGCAGGGAAGGTTAAGGAGAAAAAGGCTGCATTCAAAAGTATAAGGAATCACAGAGGGAGCATGACAGGGAACTGTATCAATTAAGCAGAAAGAAGTAGGAAAGGCAGTCAGAATAGCAAAGAGCACAAACCCGAGGAAAAAATAGCCAACTTCGGTCCAGAAAGGGGATAAAACCTTGTATGGGTACATTAGGGAGCATAGAAAGGTTAAGGGAGGGATAGTGAAGATTAATAAAGGAGGGGAGGTGGGCAGAGGAGACAGTGAAAAAGGCAGAGATACTGAATGAATACTTTGCTCAGTATTCACATAAGAAGATGAGGAGCAGTTACCTAAACCAGACAATAGAAGCACTCTGGGTAGGGGGTTGATACCAGTCCATTCACAGAAGAAAGAGTCCTGAAAGAACTCCTAAAACTCAAGGTGGACAAAGCAATGGGCCTGACGGATTCACCCCAGAATCCTAAAAGAACTAAGGGGGACCTAGTGACACCACTGACCGCACTTTTAACAAATCATGGCAGGATGGGGTGGTACCTGAGGACTGGAGGAGGGCAGATGTGATTCCCTTTACAAAAGTGGGAGCAAGGCAGAAGCAGGAAACTACAGACCTGTAAGTTTGACCTCAGTGGTAGGGAAAATGATGGAATCACTTCTGAAAGAAAGAACTGTTGAGCACCTAGAGGCCAGCGGGACACAGGACCCAAAGCAACATGGATTTACAGCAGGAAGGTCATGTCAGACTAATCTAATTGATTTCTTTGACTGGGTGACCAAAGTAATAGACCAGGAGGGCTGTGGATATGGCCTACCTAGACTTTAGCAAGGCATTTGACACAGTCCGCACAAAGATTAATAATCAGGTTAGCCAGCCTGGGAGTGGGTCCCAGGGTGGTAGCCTGGAGTAGTGAACTGGCTGCACAACAGGACACAGAAGGTAATAGTGAATGGAACACATTCAGAAGAAAGGTGTTACTGGTGGAGTACCTCAGGGCTCAGTACTGGGTCCAATCCTCTTTAACATCTTTATAAGTGACATTGCAGAGGGTCTGGAGGGAAAGGTATGCCTCTTTGCAGATGACACAAAGATCTGTAACAGAGTTGATACACAAGAGGGGTAGAAAAGATGAGAAGGGACTTGGCAAGGTTGGAGGAATGGTCAGACATATGGCAACTTAGATTCAATGCAAAGAAGTGCAAAGTAATGCACCTGGGAAACAAAAACCCAAGAGAAGAGTACACAATAGCAGGGGAGGTACTAACAACAACAAAAATGGAAAGGGACCTGGGGGTAGTCATATCAGATGACCTAAAGGTGGGTAAGCAATGTGAAAAGTCAGTAAGGAGAGCCAGGGGGATACTGGGATGCATAGGAAGGGGCATCACAAGTAGAAAAAGGGAAGTGATTATCCCTCTATACAGACAGTTGGTGAGACCCCATCTGGAGTACTGTGTGCAGTTTGGAGACCTCATTACGTGAAGGACATAGACAGGATGGAAGCAGTCCAGAGGAGGGCAACTAAAATGGTGCAGGGTCTACATCAGAAACCATATGAAGAGAGACTGAGAGCTTAATATGTATACCCTTGATGAAAGGAGGGCAGGGGCACATGATAGAAATGTTCAAGTACTTCAAGGAGTCAACAAAGTCCAGGAGGGTAGCATCTTTCAGAAAAAGATGTGTAAGAACAAGGGGACACAGTTTAAAGATAGAGGGGGGACGGCTCAGGGGTAATGTGAGGAAATTCTTTTTCATGGAGAGAGTGGTGGATACATGGAACAGCCTTCCTGAGGAGGTCATTGGGTCTAAAACAGTGGGGGAATAGCAGGCTGTTAGTTAACTAGAATCTGCAGCTTATCCTGTAGGTAGGGAAATGGGCAGACTGGGTGGGCCAAGTGGTCCTTTTCTGCCATCAAAGTCTATGTTTCTGTTTCTAGTAATGGATCATCTCTGCTCAGTGCTCTATAAGTACAAAATTATCCTTGGTAGCTTGTACTGGTGCGGTTCGTCTGAATAGTATGTGGTTGCACTCGTGCGCCTCTCTCTGACTTTCCCGTCCCTCATGCGCTTCTGCACCATTGGCCTTTTCAGCAGATAGATTCAGTACAGCAGTTTTCTGTGGTTTCTGCTTGGCTAGTATTTAGTCCCAGTGGCTTGAACCAGTGTGTACTAGGTTAGTGGACAGCATAATAGGCACTGATCTCTTATAGCTTAGCAGTTGATCTTGGACTTTTCTTGAGTCTGCATCTCTGTTAGTCCACAGTATTACCCTTGGGTGTATTATTATTTTCCCATGCTCTTTGGAGTGCCTCACACTTCTCGAAGTAAATCATACTTTAAAAATGAGCTCCGTGCCTGCCTCCTGGCCTTCGACAGGTGCACTTGTGACTCAACCCCTGGGGAGGGCACCTAGTTAGGCTTCCTTTGCATGTCCCTCCAGCTCATATTTAGGCACTTATCACTCTCTCCCACTTTTAAATAGCAGGCAAGGACAGGCTGTGAGGTATCCCACTGTGAATCTGTCTGGAATAGTTTCTCTATTTACTTGTACCGTATGGTCTGTCTCCCTGAAACTGCATTGTGTATTCCCCTGTATCTATGGATAGCCTAGTGTAATGACTAATTTCTCTTGTACAGTAGGTATCACTGTGCCTGTCTATTCTGTAATGTGGTTGACCCAAGTCTGTATTATGTAATAGTGACCATTGTGATGTGATATGCTTTTACCTGTGTCTGTAACTATCCCAGGTCGTGACTGAAAATAGGCAACTTCTTTGTCTAGAGCACTTACCGGTAATCAAAAACTAAATAAATAAATACATCTTTGGGTTAAGAGCAGATACAGCAGTCTTTGCAG
The DNA here is from genome assembly GCA_016271365.2 of Neoceratodus forsteri. NCBI lineage: Eukaryota > Metazoa > Chordata > Ceratodontiformes > Ceratodontidae > Neoceratodus > Neoceratodus forsteri. The sequence continues at coordinate 197,385,272 of CM028132.1, read as the reverse complement.
TATTTGTTAATTTATTGCAATCTTCTCTGCAATTCCCTTTGATGGAATTCTTTTTTATATTTTTCTGTTTACCTTGGGAGGTCCTATATAGCCCCTCTCAACTTCTTTCCTTTTCAGTTTTGGGTGCTTTTCCCTTTGGGAAATAAATTCAAGGTTATACAAATTTTTGGGTCTGTGTGATAATAGTTACTCCAGAACGGTGAGTCAAAATCATGAAGCAGTGTCAATGACAGCACAAAATGGTAATTTTTTGTTTGTTTGTTGTTTTGTGGCTTTTGGCCTCTGCACCCTTTACTTACGTAAAACCAACCCCGAGGTCATAGCACCTTGGGCAGGGGGTAAAACATATGTCGCCATTTTGTTGTCGCCGTAATTCCCTCACTGACTTGTGGACTCACCATTCTGGAGTCGCTGACATTACGTGCCACCTAATTTTTGATTCCTGTACTACTTCTTTTATGTTCATGGATAGTCATGTGAGGACATTCCTGTTCTCAGACATTTCGGCTCACCTCAGTCTGTAGGCACTACGGTGGCTTCCTTCAGTTCCGTCCTCATTGCCAGTTAGACAGGGATGCTATATAGTAATGTTCACTTTCTCTTGCAACACTACAACTTAGTGGTACGTTCTAGGACGCAGTATGAATTAGGTTGACTACATTGCAGAGCTTGCCCTTTCCATGACTCCAGTTCACTACAACCTCCCTAATCTATATGAATGACTGAATTCATAGGAAGATACAAGTCGGTCAGCGTTCGCCATTATAGATTTCCCATTTCTCAGTGGAAGTGTCCATTTATTCCCCTGTGTATTAGATATCTATCCAGTGCCTTTTTAAATACATGCATTGTCTCACATGTAACTATATTTTTCCAGTAAGCCATTCCAGGTGGATAAAACTCTCAGGTTTAACTATGCCCCTCTTTTGTTTGTTTTATAAAGTTCTCTGTTTAATTGCATTTTATGCTGCCTTCCAACTCCTTCAAGATCTTTCCTTTCTAATCCTGTATACTACCGAAGATCAGTATCATAGCATGCTTATTAGACCAGATTTACAGTAGATCTCCTTTTAGTTTTCTGTATTCTAGATAATACATATTTAGTTGTTCCCTTCTCACTTCATATTGCAGTTCTTTAATGTCCTCTGCCAATTTTGTGGCCCTTAGCTTCACCTCTCAAACCTTTGTATCTCTCTTTTTTTTATATGGGGACCAGAGCTGCCCACAGTACTCCAGGTGAGGCCCAGCAAAGGCACTGTGTAACAGCATCACCACCTCCCTAGACCTGCTGGATATATTTCTGCTTATGCATCCTAGTGTTTTGTTGCATTTTTTTTTTCAAGTTTTATGACAGTGTTCATCAAAATTGTGTGTTTGCACTGCTGTTCACTCAACCACTTAGTGTGACTCTGTGACAAAAATTGCCTCTACAAAGATAGGAAAGTTACTTTCTGATCTTCTAGAGCGTCATCTCCATAGAGCCGCACTCACCCACCCACTATCCCCCAGACTTATGTTTCTGTACCATGTGTGTATGGTTTATCTCCCCACTCCCCTGCTTATTCACCATAGGATCTTGGCTGCACCCGCCCTCAGGAGGGCATTCATTGTGTTTTATTTATTTATTTGTTTTTTTTTGCGTTTACAATTATAAGTAGTTTTTTTGTTTGATAGCTTTTACTTTCTCTTCTCTGTGGTAAATAATAAAAAAAAAAAAGTTACTGAGGCAGTTGGGGCCAGCACCACTGTTTATACTATTAGTGCATATGGCTCTATTCACTGGTGCTGTGACATCATCAAAAGTTCTGGTTCTCATGGGGGTCTAGTGCCTCTGGCCTTAAGACAAAAGAGTTTGGCTGTATAGAGAAGATACTCTAGAAGGTCAAGAGTTATGGTAAGCAACTTTTCTCTCTGATGCAGTTTCTGGGGTTTCTACTGAACAAAACAAATCCATCCTAGAACCAATTCGAGTCTGGTGTTCAGAGGGGTGAAATTGAATATTGTTGGGGAAAAGGCCTTTCTCCCTCTTCGAAAAGTTCAGGACCTTGTCCTTTACAGCAACCTTTTTATCAGCACCCGCAGAACCACTTGGCTGAAGCTGCTGGGATACATTTCTTCAACCACGGCTGCACGGATGAATGCCTTCAACAGAAAAGCAATAATAAAGCATCTTATGGTTTTCATTTCCCCATTTATTTATTTGAAATCTGGTAATCAGGAGAGGCACACTGTGCTGAGGCTTGTTTCAGGTGCAACCCGAGGGAGTGCAAATAGAGGAAGAACAGCAACATAGAGCAAAATAGCAAAACCATAGCACAGCATTGGTAATAAGTTAGTACACATCAGAATAAATACAAATACAAAACTTATGCGTATAGAGAATAAAGTGCAGTACAGCTCAATAAGAACACCTTACAAATGTATATGCATCAATGCAGCAGCACCCAGTGAATAAAAAACAGTATTGTCAAAAAGGCAGATGCTCTGAAAGGCGTGTTAATTGTTTGAACTCATAATGGAGAAACTGAAGTGGTGTTGAAGTGAAGCCCATGCAGGTATGAGGACCCAGCCAGTTGCTTACCCAAAATGCTTAAAGCTTGGCCAGGGAGGTGTCAGGAGGAAAGGTGACGGGAACAGGTGGGAGTGGTTGGAGTTTCAATTGGTGCCTGTGGGTGGTAGGGGCAGGGGAGAGGCGAAAGGGGATGGGGAGTTGTTTGCAGAGCGATAGAAGGCAATAGGAGAAAGCAGATTGCCCAGCAGAGGAGCAGGAGTGAGGACTGGCAAAAGTGTGATGGTCCCTGGAACCGAGGGCACAGAAAGTCGAGGGGAGGAGAAAGGAGAGGGAAGGGAGACAAACAGGTATTTGGATACGAAGGAGGTACAGTGAGCATGGTGGCATGCAGGCAGAGGGAGGATAGATAGGGATGAGTACAGTGAACAGTGGTAGGTGCGGGGGGGGGAGTTTGTAGCAAAGCGGCAATAGGAGTTGCAGAGGGTATCTAGTCCAGCAAGGGAAGTGGCAGTGGAAGGAGAGTGCCATAGACCACATCCACATGGTCAAAGACAGGGAGCACCATCTTGGTTACAGGCTCCCTGCGTACTTGAAGGACTGAGCTACTTCAAGAGGTGTGCCATTCAGAGTGGTGAAGTAGGGGAGAGAGGTTTGGCCAGTTTCTGACTGGTACCAAAGGCCATGGACACCATTTTTTTACTGTTGACTTTGAGTTGGTTGGATTGGAACCAGTGCAGAACATTGCTGAAGTCCCACTGGAATAGGTCTTCCACAGCTGCAGTGGATGGACCAGAGGTGAAGATGTCTGTGTTTTCTGAATACATAGGGAATACATGATGGGTTGCAGTGGAACAACACATTTATCTCCTCTAGTGAGTGGTAAGACCCATCACTCATGAGTGGCGAAGCAAGTGAAAATAAATATTTATCCCAAAATAACATTGATTTATTTACAGTTTATACACCACTGGTGTGGTGTGTATATATATATATATATATATATATATATATATATATATATATATATATATATTATGGTACATACGGTAGTGCTACCATAGTTAGGGTTGAGGAGCCATTTACATGTTAAACCCAAAATTATGCACCTTAATAACTTTGCAACCGTTTGATGGATTTGCCTGAAATGTGGAATATACTATCAAGACCCATATGCCTTGGGATCTGCCAAGATTCGTACCGGTCGGATATATGGCTGCGGAGTTATTAAGCGTGATCTGCGCATGCGTTTATGCTTTTTTTGGATAGCTACGATCGCGCCTACAGGTCGCACGGTTTGCACGACCAGTTTGAAATCTTCAGGGAACGTGTGGCAGAGGTCCCCGATGTGCCTTTCGAAGATTTCGTGAAAAAATATTAAATGGTTCAAACATTATTCAAAAAACAAGTTCCCATTATAAGTCAATGGGAAAAGTTAACAAAAAGTTAAATAGTGTCGCAAATGCAGTTTTTACTTTTGCAAATAGCCCTTTTACTGTCGCAAATCCGCCATTTTGTTTTCAGTTGGTGATTAGAAAAATGCTTGACATTTAAATTTGGGACCCTGCAGCAACCTAATTCTTTTTGTATTCACATAGTCGGACCCTGAGGATGCTAGCTATGTCTTTATTTTGGGGTAAAACACCCCAGAAATATGTTTTTCACATTTCTGGAAAACGTACATTCGCAAAGTACTTTCGCACTCCGAGGTGTTGCAAATTATTCGCAGCTTTGCAAATGCGACAGTACTTTCTAGGCTGTGGAAAATGACAGCAATTCTTTGGCACCCGCTGCAAAGAACGGTTTGGTTTTTGGGCTGAAATTTGGAGAGAACGCAGCCAACATCGCACAGATGTGCCTTTCAGTGTTTTGGTGCAAAAATAGTACAGAGCAGCAAAGTTATGGCACTCCGGACGTCTCTTTGTTCCCCATAGGATAACATGCCTGTATGCCCGTATCTCGGAAATGGTGTGAGATACGGACCTTTCGTCGGAAAATTTCTTAGGCCCCTAACAGGGGCTAAGTACAAAACTAGCCAGGAAAGTCATAAATCATATGACTTTTAAATTTTTTTTCTACGTCTTACGGTTCCTGAGATATAAGCAATTTAGTATTCCAACTCATTTTCTGCTCCGAGACCCATTATTATGCATACATTATTTGTACTCACTGTCTTTCTCTATGAAGCTTTTGGGGAAAACCAGCCTGTGCGCTTCCATTACTGTTACCGTTGCCCTTTCCGCTTGTGGTTCCTTACCCGTTTCACTTACCTTTCACGTCTACTCCACCATGTGCGTTATCCTTTGCGTTTTCATTTGCGTTTGCGCTTCTGTTATTTTTTACCATTTCTGTCTACAGTACTGTTTCTCTTTCTGTTTCACTTTGCGTCACCATGCCCATTACCATTTGCATTTGCGGGCACCATGTTACTATGTGACAAGACATCACATGGCGGACCGTTCCCGTCTACGCCACTGTGTGCGTTACCCTTTCTGTTCTCATTCGCGTTTGCGTTACCATGTGCGCCACTGTTAGCGCTTCTGTTTGCATTGCTGTTCCTGTTGCTATGTCATAAGACATCACGCGGCGGCCGCATGACGTGGCTGGGCCCCACGCTCCCGCCGCCGCATTACATCCACTATTTCTCGATATCATTCTCAAAAAGAAGGGAAATTAGAGGCAAATAAATCCATTTAATGCATCAGTTAGGGTTGTTCCACAGCGATAAAAGTGAGGAAATTCGGTGTTAGGGTTGAAAACCCCCCTGAACCCCAGCCACCCCCAGCCAGCATTGGGGTGCGTATCGGGGTCTTGGTCCTAACTCTCACCCCATTCTCCTATACTCTCTGCTTCTTTACACATGTGATGGGGTGAGAGTTGGGCCAGCATTCAATGCGCACCCAGTGCGGGGCCAGAGGTGAGCAAAGGGTTTTTCTTAACTCACTTTTGTTGCTGTGGAACAACTAATCAATGCATTAAATACGTTTTGCCTCTAATTATATATATATATATATATATATATGTATGTATATATACGTGTGTGTGTGTGTAGATATGCAAGGTGGCACAGGCAGAGGGGAGGTCATTCAGGAAAATGGAGAAGAGGATTGGACCTAGTATGGAGCCCTGTGGGACCCCAACCTGGATAGAAGGTGGAGGCAACAGCACGACTCCAACCTGTACCAATTGTTGTCGGCCCATTAGAGAGGAGCAGAACCAAAGAACAGCTGTAGCTGAGAGGCCAGCAGAGTTCATCTTGTCCAGGAGGAGAGTATGGGACATGGAATCAAAGGTTTTGGCCAGATAGAATAATATAGCAGCCGTAATGTGCCCCTGATCATCAAAGAGAAGGTAGAATCACATGCAGCAGGGAGGACACAGTGGAATGGTGCTTTCAGAAACCAGAGGGGTAGGATGAAAGGAGGTCAAGGATTCTAGAATGGACCAGTTTCTCATGCACTTAGAGAAGGAGGGGAGGAGGGAGATGGGATGGAAGTTGCCATAGGAAGAGGAGTCACCCTTTTGTGCAGTGGAACAACTTTGGCCAACTTCCAGGGCTGAAGAACTACATTTACAGGAACATTTGACCCCTCCCCCCCCCCAGCACCACCACTCTGACTCCTCCTTCCACTGCACTTAAGTAAATTTAAAACTATAAGAGACTGTGTTTGATACAGTTTCAAAGTTCTAATGTTCTGTGATTAAACAAACAAAAAAAATCTTTCATCCACAATAGAATTTCCTCATCCTGGTAGAGGCTGAACTTCTGTTTGATCACATTTTTAGGTGAAATACAAACAAATGTATATTAATTCAAGAAATGGAAATACATTAAAAAAAAGAGAAACCATACATTAATGCAGTAACACACGTGTCACATTTCTTCTTGTTAATGGAAAGGGGGAAGCACAGTAGAAAAAAAAAAATACTCGATACATGAACACAATGTGAGCCACCTATGCAGCCACCACACTGTAGTTGCTCGCTACTAAAGTATTTTCTCAGTTTTTTCCCTGACATTTCAATGCTTAATTTCTTTTTTTTTTTATATTCTTTATTTTTTGTTTTCTGTATAAATATTACAATACATGACAGCAGGAGTTTATACATTATTAATCTTATACTTTACAGTTTTCATAGTATTCTTAGAAATGGCAATTCATGCTTGGCATCCTCTACCGCTATAAAAACTGCCTCCCCCCGATGCTCTTTGACTTGCGGTTATGTCTTCAGTACTGTTCCTTGACGACTATGGCCTGCCGATCTATGGTGCTACTGACACTACCGCCTTCAACAAAAATCGCCTCACCCCAAATAAGGCCTGCAGGCTGATTACTGGTGCCCCCAGACTCACACATATTTGTCAACTCTATGACGAGGAAAAACTGCTTCACCTAGATGAACAGCTACGTTATCAAACCTGTCTCCTCACAAAAAAAATTCTACTCGGGCTATCCCCGCCCAGGGTGACAGCATCCATCCGCCACGCTCAACCCACTGTCGCAACACGAACCTCCAACAAGACCACTGTACTGGTCCCCAGATCCAGGACCACCCATGGTCAGACGTCCTTCTGCTACAGAGCTCCATCCTGGTTTAACTCTCTCCCTGCTCCCATCTCCAACGCCCCCACAATCTCCAACTTCAAAACCGCCCTTCGTAGCCAACTGTTTAACACGCGCAGCTGCTCCTGTCTCTAAATGTGCCCTCCATCTCTCCACACTTGACAATGCCCACTGAGTGGCACTCCACTTCACCCCCCCCACTTCTCCCCCGTTGCATATTGCCTCTGTTATTACCAGCATGTGCTCAGCTGTATCATTGTAATTGCTCCTAAATTGTATAAATGTATGAAACCATTCTGCGTAACTTTAAGTCAGTAGACTTTTATGCTGTAACCTAAATTTGTTTCTGTCTGTCCTTGATGTGACGAGGTACCTTTGGAAATGAGCCTCTGGCTCAAAGGTTGTAAACCGATGTACAAATAAATAAAATAATGATTCCACAATATCTTTCTATTAAGTATCAGGTAGTGATAAATCTATATTAATAGCTTTCAAAAATTGGTCTTATTTACTGTATATAGTTCTATCAGGGAACAAATACCTAATCTAAGACTGAAATATAGAAGACCCATGGCCTCCATTGAAGCTCAAATTGTGATAACTGTCCAGCTCTAAAGGCTACTGATCTTCCTGGACATAAGTCTCCACCACTCATTCACACTAATGGGGATCTGCGCCGGAGGCACTAGGACCCAGCGGGAGCAAACTTTTTTGCTAGAGGGTCGGTGCCAGAGATGGTGCCGTGAGGAGCGGCACTGTGAGCCTCCACTCGTGTAGTAATGACTGTCCTGGCATCGACCCTCCAACCGCCTCAGTTCCTTTTTTCCCTGCTATCGAGTGCACTTCAGTGACGACATTGCTCACCCGCAAGGAGTCAAACTTCAAACTAGCAGCATAGTTTTTCAGTTTTATTGTTTTGTAGTAATATCTCGAATAAAGTATTGCTTCGTTTATTTATTCTTATTTAAGCAAGAAGTCTCAGCCTATATTGACGGAGTCAACCGTGAACGGGTCAAGTGACGGTAGGGAGACATCATATGAAAGCTGTTCAGTCAGCCAGGCTGGGTCCGGTCTGCTGCCTTCTCCGGAAGGAGGGGTCTAAAAACAGACAGTCTAATGCCCGAGGGGGTGGGTGGTCCCCTCGAAAGCATAAAAGTAAACGGTCGCACTCTCGGCACCACTCGGCCTCGAGCTCTTCTTCGGCCCACAGGTCAAAAAAGAGAAGGCATCACTCGAGGGCGCCCTCTGATATGTCTGCGCGTAGACTGTCGGTTATTGGGGCTAGTCGCCGGTCTCCTCCTTCGGAGTCACCAGTTTCTGTTTCTGGTAGCCTACGTCTTCGACATCGGAGCCCTGCCCTGCCCTCTGGTAGGTCTTCAGATGAGCAGTTTCATCAGTGGGGTGCTCTTATGGAGCAATGGGCTTGGAGTTTGGTCCAGCTACCTGGCCCGGTCACTCAGGAGCCTTCGGGCTTTGTAGGAGATCAGGTAGGGCGGTTGAGCCTCCCTAGTTGTGGCGCGCCATCTTGGTGCTTTCTACTCGCGCTTAGGTGTTCCTCCTCCTGGCTTCTGCGGCACAGGGGCCACACCGATGCTTCTGTCTCCTGGTATTCATCCCTCTTTTCCTCAAATCCTGTTTTGAGTCTTGGGATGTTTTTGGCGCCTTGGTGTCAATGTGCCTTCAGTGCATTTTCAGCACCAACATGTCTGTCGGCTGTCCTCGGCGTTAAGGTTTCTCGGCCTTGTATCGGCACTGTCGCCTTGTAGCACCATCCTCAGCGCCGTGCAGTTTCTCGGCACCATCCTCGGCGCTGTGCGTGTTTTCGGTGCTGTGCTCTTCGGCGCCGGGACCTGTTAGGGTGTCATCCAGTCTTCAGGGCTCCTCTTCTTTGAATCCTTTTCCTTCCTCATTTCCTTCTGAATTTCACTCCTTTCCTGTTCATACAGTCCCTCCTGGGCTGTCAGGAGATGACATTGAGCCTGATGCAGACCTTAGGCTGGGTGACGAGGTGGAAGGAACAGGATCTATTCCTGCTGCAGAGCCTGTGGTTGAGGACCTGTCATTTAAGTCTCTGCTGAAAAACTTGAATTCCACTCTTTTTCTCTCCAAACTACAGATATCGATCCTGGGAAACTGTTAAGACTCCAATACCTCCATGTTCCAGAGATCCCTATGGATTTGACTCCTCCGGTACAGCCCTCCTTTGAGACGCTTTCTCAAATGGTATGGAATAATCCTGCTCTCATTCCTTCTGTGGCTAAGTCCATAGATAGGAAATATGCTGCTCCCAAGGATCGACCCATTTTGGCATCCCAAGCCTCTGCAGATCCTATTGTAGTCCTGGCAGAGAATGATAAGGTCGTCCTTCCTCAGACTTCTACAGCTCGACCTATTAACAAAGAATCTCGTAAGATAGACACTTTAGGTAAGAGAGTCTTTGCTGCTTCCACCCTAGGTATGCTTATTGCCAGCTACCAAGGCTATTTTTCTCAATATGAGTATATCCTTTGGCATTCACTCAAACAAATGGTTGAAGCTCTACCGGAATCGGACATTAATTCAGAGCTTCTTCAGACCATAACCAGGGGTATCGAGTCCAACAACCAGCAGGTTAAGGCAGCTATGGACGCCTTCGATACAGCCTGCCGAGCGGCAGCAGCGGGCATTTGTACCCGCTGTCATTCCTGGCTGCGCACTTCAGGTTTCACGAATGATGCCCAGCAACAGGTAATGGCGTTGCCTTTTGATGGTGTGTATATCTTTGGCCCTCAAGTAGAACAGGCTCTAAAGGCTACACAAAAGACTAAGTCACCCATTAAATTGGCTCGACCTCCTCCTGTCCCCTCTGGAGGGGATGTTAACAAACGCCAGTTTCATAACCGTCAGTCCTTTCGAGGCAAAGGCAGGGGAAGTTTTAATAAAAACCAAGCCCCCTAGCCTCAGAAGAAAATGCAGCAGAAGGCGCAAGGACCCAAAGCGCCTAGTGCCGCCTTCTGAGTTGTTGACCCAAGTCCCACCTCTGCTGCCCGAGGGGGACTCTTCCTCAGCAGTGGGAGGTCATCTGACTCACTTCTGCAATCACTGGAAGATCTTAACCTCGGACAAATGGGCCCTCCGGATAATCCGAAAGGGGTATTCTCTCAGTTTTTTTGGAGACCACTCCGGATTGTCCCCCCAGACGACAGCCCAGGCTGTCAGTTCTTCAGTCAGAACTTCTCGCCTCCGAGATACAAGGCCTTCTGAACAACAGGGCAGTGGAAGTAGTTCCACTGGATCAACAGAACACAGGGTTCTACTCCCATTACTTTCTGGTTCCAAAGAAAACCGGGGGCATGCGCCCCATTTTGGACCTCAGAAAATTAAACAAATTCCTTCCCAAAGAAAAATTCAAAATGATATCACTAGGAAGCCTGTTACCTTTGCTTCATCAACACGACTGGTTAGCCTCCCTGGATATGCAGGATGCTTACCAGCACATTCCTATTCACCCAAAGCATCACAAATACCTAAGGTTTGTGGCTTTGGAACAGCATTATCAGTTCAGAGTCCTGCCCTTTGGGCTATCCTCTGTGCCATGAATTTTTACAGTGTTGCGCAATTTTCACAGCGCATCTCAGAAAAATTGGAATACAAGTCCTTCCAGGCAGGGAACTGTAGACGCCGTAGCCACAGCTTCACACTTTCTTACGTCCATGAGAGTCCTGCTAAACCTCAAAAAATCGCAGCTGCAGCCCTTCCAGAGGCTCATTTTCAAAGGAACTCTCCTGGACACCACCTGTGCAAAAGCATTTCTTCCAGAGGACAGGAGTAGCGATATCCTTCAGATGGCCCGAAACAGCGGAGACAGCAGCTCGGTGACAGCTCTCTTTCGGTGCAATGGATGCTAGGTCTCATGGCATCCTCGGTGTTCACTGTACCCCTAGCACACCTACACATGAGAACCTCTCAATGGATGCTCAGTACTCCATGGTCCCCAACCACTCACCCTCAGTCCTTTCTCATCAAGGTGACAGAACCTCTGAAGAGATCACTCACCTGGTGGTCGAAAGAGGACAATCTTCTGGAAGGTTATCCCTTTGCTCCTCTAGATCATCAGATTTCCATTACCACGGATGCATCCCTGATGGGGTGGGGAGCTCACTGTCAGATTCTCCACACTCAAGGTATGTGGACTCAGGACGAGTCCCAGCTTCACATAAATGTGTTAGAAATGAAAGCCGTCCTTTATGCAGTCTGGGCTTTGAAGAACATTCTCTGTCACAAGAATATTCTCCTTCAGATGGACAACAAAGCAATGATGTTTTACATCAACAAGCAGGGCAGTGCTCACTCTTACCCCTTATGCAGGGAAGCAATGAGGGTGTGGGAATGGTGCTTGGAGCACAAGGCTCTAATTCATGCGGTCTACCTGCCAGGGGTGCAGAACGAACTGGCAGACCGTCTCAGCAGAACAAAGACAGATCCTCATGAATGGTCTCTCGACTCAGCCTTAGCTCAGTCACTATTCGAAGAGTGGGGAACTCCAGACCTGGACCTTTTTGCATCCCCACTCAATGCAAAACTGCCTCTCTTCTGCTCCAGAAATCCAGGGCCTGGCATTTTCTGTCAGGATGCGTTCAGGCTGCGGTGGACAAAACCCTTTCTATATGCCTTTCCGCCTCTTACTGTAATTCAGAGTACTTCTCAAATTCGAGTCCCAGGGGGACAAAATGATCCTCATTGCTCCCCTCTGGCCTCGACAGATTTGGTTTTCAGTACTCGACAGTATGTCGGAAACTCCGACGAAACCGCTTCCCCTTCAGATGAACCTTCTGACTCAGGGGCCTGTGATCCATCCCAATCTGAGGTCACTTCACCTTCACGCTTGGCTCCTGAAGAGATAGAAGTGAACAGGTTCAATGTCTCTCTCAGGGTTTTGGATACTCTCCTGGCTGCGAGCAAGCCAGCCACTAGGAAAACTTACAGAAGCAAATGGAAGCGTTTCTCGCTCTGGTGTGCAAAATCCCTCGGAATCCTTTTTCCTGCCCACCAGATAAAGTTCTAGAGCACCTTTTAGACCTCTCAAATTCAGATCTGCAATACTCTACAGTTAAGGTTCACCTTTGTGCCATTTCAGATTATCATGAGCCAGTACTTTTCTTGTCACTGGCTCAGTTACCTGTGGTTAAGAGGTTTCTTAATGGAATTCTGCATACCAGACCTCCTATAAGATGTCCAGTCGCAGCCTGGGACGTTAACCTAGTGCTAGACATGCTCACTCGAAAATCTGTCGAACCTCTAGCTACCTGTGAGTTAAAATTTCTCACTTGGAAGATGGCCTTCCTAGTGGCCACTACCTCAGCCCGCAGGGTCTCTGAGATACAACCCTTGATCACAAACCCTTCGTATACTGTGTTTCATAAAGACAAAGTAGTTCTTAGGACCCATCCTAAGTTCCTCCCTAAGGTTGTTTCAGAATTCCATCTAAACCAACCTCTAGTCCTTCCATCTTACTTTGCGAACTTCCAGAATGAAGGAGAGCATTCTCTTCATTCCTTGGATGTCAAAAGAGCTTTGCGTTTCTATCTAGACAGAACAAAAGACTTTCATAAAGCTCAACAACTGTTTGTTTCCTTCAACGAGTACTGGCTGGGTCAACCTGTCACTATCAGGTGTATTTCTGCATGGTTGGTTGCATGCCTTCACCATAGTTATTCCATGGCGCAGGTTAAGCTGGAGGGCAGAGCGTACGCTCACTCTACTAGAGTGGTCGCGGCATCCCTAGCAGAAATCCATAGCGTGCCCGCCAGATATTTTGCACATGCGGCCACCTGGAGCTCAGTGCATACTTTCGTCAAACACTATGCCCTGGATGTCCATGCCAGACGACATCTTTCATTTGGTAGGAACATCCTTAATGGACTTCTGTTCTAAAATTGTGAGCTCTTGGTCTCTCCTGCCACCCTCTCTGGGAATTATTAGCTCGGTACTCTCCCATTAGTGTGAGTGAGTGGTGGAGACTTATGTCCAGGAAGATATGGAAATGACGTACCTACCATAATTCTTGATCTTCTTGGACGAGTCTCCACCACTCATTCACATGCCCACCCACCATCCCCCGAGCTCACCTCTGTTATTGGTCTTCACTCCCTCAATCTTTAGGCTGTGAAGACTTCTTTGTTGACCCTTCTTATACGGGTCGTCCGGACTATCTTATGTCCAGTTTTTGTTAGGCTATCCTTCTAGGTTAGTTACATTGCACTTCCTCGGAAAAAAGATGCTGAGGCGGTTGGAGGGTCGACGCCGGGATAGTCATTACCGCACAAGCGGAGGCTTGCGGTACCGCTTCTCATGGTGCCATCTCAGGCGCCGACCCTCTAGCAAAAAAGTTTGCTCCCGCTGGGTCCTAGTGCCTCTGGCGCAGATCCCCATTAGTGTGAATGAGTGGTGGAGACTCGTCCAAGAAGATCAAGAATTATGGTAGGTACATAATTTCCATTTCTCTCTAAATAATATATCTCAGTAATTAATGAATGCCGATGAGAGAGAGTGGGTACTTCGGCTGTTCGCCATAAGCGAGTTATAACCTTTTTAGCTGCTGCCAGATACAAATATAGCTTACTTCTGTTTGGTGGAACTTTTCCAACTTCCCCTATATAAAGCAGAATCATCTGATTTAATAATTGTATTTCTGGTCCCACAATATTCTGTAAGCTCTTTTTCATATCTTGCCAGTATTGGGTAACTTTCGGGCAAGCATAAATAATGTGTGTTATACTTGCCATTTTTTCTCCACACTCCCTCCAGAAAGGCCATGTCTCATAGATACAAATTTGGCAATTTTTTCCGGGGTATAAAAATATCTACTATGACATTTCCATATATATTCTGACCAGTATGGTGCCTGTGATGCTCTCATCAAATTAGGAATAGGTTCCAGCCATTTCTCATAAGTTATCTGTGTCCCTAACACTCTATTCCATCTCTCCAGGATATCCTCAGTTGACTCCCTTCAAAAGTCTCTTATAGCCTTGTATATCTGTCCAATTAAATGAATTTGTCCCCTACCTTCAATAGCATCCCGTAATAGGGACATCAATATAGGTATGGGAAAGGGCAGAGTGTTTTGTGCTAATTCTTTCTTATAAATGTCTGGATCTGTAAATATCTATAATGTTGTGTATGCGGGAGTTGATATTTTGCCTGTAGAGTGACAAAAGGAAGGACTCCATTTATGTCCAAATATTGATCTCTAGCATGGCTAAGCCCTTTTTCTGCCATTCCTGATAGACCTGGGCAGCACTAGTATCCAAAGGTATACTTTCTGTTCCGATCAGTTTAAAATAATAAAAAACCTCATGTAATATAGTGGACGTCCTAAGATCATACCAAGCCCTTAAAGTATAATGGGTACCAAATGTGAAGTTCTGAAACTGTGGAGGAGAATTTTGGGAGGCAAATAGAATGGGGACAATAGTAACAAGATCATTTAATATAAATTTGATATATTTCCATGATTTCTCCACATGGGGGTTCAACCATGTCATTACTATTTTACATGTTACTGCCCTATGGTAATCTCTGAGATATGGAAATTTGTATCCCCCTTTTGCTATTGGTAGCTGTAGCAGAGTCCATCTGACTCTTGGATGTTGTCCTGTCCATACAAATCTCTAAAATATTCTGGCCCAGGATGTAAAGTAAAATTGTGATGGAGTGATCGGTAGAGTCTGGAAATAATATAATATTTTAGGAAACAGTCATCCGTATAGCTTGTATTTGAGCTGAAAAAGATAGCACCTGGTGTGCCCAGTTCCCTACTAAGCTCTATCTCTATCAAGAAGGGTTCCAGATTAAGCAGCTCCAGAAGTTCCAATTTCTGGGGTATAGTTACACCCAGATATTTAATCTTTTTATTTCTCCATTTCAAAGGAATCTGGGTCTTCAGGGACTGTGAGGGGATAAAATTCAAAGAGAGTAGCTCAGTTTTTTGTATATTTATTTTACTATTTCTGAGAATAGATCTATTACATGCAAGATGGCTGGAATGGACCTTTCAGGTTCTAGTAGAGTTAATAAGATGATATCTGCATATAATGATGTGGTAAACTCCGTCCCCCCCAAAGGAACTCCCTTGATATTGGGATGTTGCCTTATGGCTTCAGCCAAAGGCTCGAGATAGTTATATATATATATATACACATAAAACAAAGAACCTCTGTGCGTAAACACTGAGGCAAGGGTTACCCCAAAGGGCATTTGGCTGGGAAGCCAAGTTTCAAGAAAATACAAAATCACACATGCCCCCACAATGCAAAGCATCATGGGCTACATATGCAAATCACCACAGAATGTTATGCTGGTCCAACTTTAAGCAGAATTGCATGGTGCCGGAAGGCCTCTCACACAGTTTGCAGAGGGTGCTAACAGAATGTATATATGTAGCTATCTATATATATATATATATATATATATAAATATCTATATCTTGAGCCTTTGGCTGAAGCCATAAGGCAACATCCCAATATCAAGGGAGTTCCCTTATATATATAGAGAGAGAGAAAAGTAAAGGGGAAAGAGGACAGTCCTGCCTGGTTCCCCTTCCCAAATGTAACACTGAAGATAACTGTCCATTCACTTTAACGTATGCCTTTGGGGAAGTATACATTTTCTGTAACAGGCTAATAAATTCCTCAGGGAATCCAAACCTGTGCAAGGTTTCCCATAAAAAAGGCCAGGTAACACGGTCAAAGGCCTTGTCCACATCAAGGCTGTGCAAAACTGCCTGTATCTGTCTCTAATTTAAATGATCTAGTAAATGGATCGTTCTACTTGCATTATCTGTAGTTTCTCTGGCCCGAATGAACCCAGATTGATCTGAGTTGATCAAAAATGGTAACATTTCCTCTAATCTGTGTGCCCATATGGACATAAATAATTTGTAGTCCATATTTAATATGGATAGTGGTCTATAAGAGGTAGTTAATTCTGTTAGTTTGCCTGCTTTTAACATAGGGGAAATATTAGTATACTCCCATGATGGAGGAGGGATACCTCCCTGCTGAATTTCCAGAAAAGTTTTTAACAGTAAAGGAGTCAATTTTTTTTTACTAAAGGTCTTATACCACTCTGACGGAAATCCGTCTGGACCAGGAGTTTTTAATGTTTTACTTTCTTTTATGACACGTCTGACTTCTTCTGATTTGCTAGGGGTTTTTAATCTGGTTTCCATATCGTTAGTTAGCTTCCTTAGTGTAAGGGGGTGAGAAAATTCCTCTACTTTATTAGCTTTTGGGTCTTGTGGTTTCTCATAAAGCTGTCTATAATATTTTTGGAACATTTGCATTATCTGTTGTGAAAAAATAGCTCTCATTTTTCTTTCTGGGTCTACTAAGTGTGTTATGATTGTGGCTGTCCTATGTCCACTGAGCCTTCGGGCAAAATTTCTCACCCCTTTTGGACCTCCTTCATATCTATAAGTTTTTAGATAAAATAATGCCTGTTGTGTCTTTTCGTCTAAAAGTTTCTGGAGCTCTGCTTTTGTCTGATTAATCTGGGTTCGGGCCTTTGTGGTAATAGGTATAAATTTTGTTTGCATTTCCCTTAGTTTCTCATGTAGTTTAACATATTGTTTTTCCCAGTGTTGCTTCTTGTATGCTGAATAAGCTATTATCTCCTCTCTGATCACAGTCTTCATGATATCCCATACTATTGTGTTGGGTATCTCCTGTGACGAATTCTCTGCTATAGCCTGGGCTATTTTTGAATTAAAGCCGTCTCTAAAAGCCTTATCCTTCAGGAAAGATGTATTCAGACGCCACCCAGTGGATTTCTTTGGTATTTTAAAATCCAATCTTAAAAAGAGATGGGAATGATTAGAGAGAAACCTAGGTCCTATAGTTAAATCCTGTAAGCAATCCAAATGCTCTTTTGAAATAAAAAAGTAATCCAGTCTCGAGTAAGAGTTATGTCTAGGGGAAAAAATGTATATCCCCTGGAAATAGGGTAAAAATGCCTCCAGACGTCAGTTAGGCCCAGTGCTCCAAGCTGAGAGGAACATAAACACTGAGCTGATGTCATCCGATACTTAGAGGGTGCAGAAGAGTCCAACTGAGGAGCCAGAATTAGATTAATATCCCCTTCCATAATAAGGCATCTCTGCATATTATCTATGAGTTTTGTAAAAAATCTTTTAAAAAGTCTGACAGATGTGAGAGGAGGGAAATATACATTCAGTAAAGTGACCTTTGTCCCATAAAGAGTACCTGTTAAAATTACATACCTTCCCTCCGAGTCTATGCACTGTGTTTCTAAATGAAGTGGAGAGGTCCTAGGAATTAAGATGGCTACGCCTCACCGTTTCCCATTAGGAAAGGACGACACATACACCTGAAATTGGCCCCCCCCAGTTCAATGTTGCATGCTCAGGACTGGTTAAATGCGTTTCCTGGAGATAATAAAAGTCATTGGGGTGTTTCTTAATATATTGTAACAATGTGGCCCTTTTAATGGGGTTATTATGCCCGTTTATGTTAAGCGAAAGTGCCTTTACTATCTAAGTAGCCATCTTATTCCTTTTTTAGTAAAGATTCTCACCTGGAAACCCCTCACTAATAGTCTAATTTCACAGGAACCATAGTACTTATGTTTCCCCCAGAGCTGATTTTCAGATCACTATCATTTCTGATACATTTTATGCCATTCCCATCTAAATTATACTCAAACATCTCCTGCTGCAGCCATAACAAACAGTTTGAAGTCTGAAACGAATTGTCAGTATATAACTGGCCTTTGTCTTGAAAACTGTGTACATACACTGTGTTCCAAATAAACTTGACTTCCAAGGTAGGGGAATTTAAAAAGTTACTCCCTAGGTGTGCCTCCTGATAATCTGGGGTCACTGGAGGATGTATGGCGACATAAAATGTCCAGGCCTCCTGGGGATATTCTGTTCCCCAAATAGGAAAAAAAAGAAATATGCAGACAGGCAAAAAAAAAAAAAAAACTAATGTTAACTCAAAATGTACGACCTGTCTGTCTTTGTTTTCAAATGAGTGTCCCAGTAACATCGGAAGATGAACCCTCCTCCCACCCGCTATGCAGTTTGTTCTTGTTTTATGTTTTAATAAATTCTATAGTATACCACTAGGGCAACATTTCTTAAACCATTATTTCTTTTGATCTCTAATTCAGATTAAACAGAGCATTATAATCAGTTCTTTAAGGTCTTGTCCAGTGCTCTTTTCAGAACAACAGGCAGGATAAGTTTGACTGGCTAATCCGGATTTTCTACATGTTTCTTTATTGTAAGCTTATTCTCTTCAGTTAGAATTAGTAGACAGTCCTTATCCCTGTTAAACGTCGTATGAGAGAGTTGTTGTCTTATATAGGATACAGTTCAAACGACGTCAGTCCTAGTCTCTCTCATCAGTCGTGAGCTTTCAGGGCCTTCTAGCCTGAGAGCCAGTGAATAATTGCAAACGTAGTGCCAGCTTCCATAAATCAGGTTCTGCCTCTTGCCGATCGACGAAAAGCTGCCAAACGATTAGAAATGTTCCCCATCTTTGTCGTATCTCTGCCATTTTGTACCCTGCCCGAGTTCATTGTGCGCCAACACAGTGGATCCGTTTTCTGTGATCCTGGGGAGGATTTTGTTTTTATTTGAATTCCTGCTTTAAGGAGCTCATCTCTGGCCTCCTCCACAGTATGAAATTCTCTCCTTCCAGATGGAAGCTGCACCACAAGTCTAGCTGGATAAGGTGATGTGAATCTGATGTCTGCCTCCTTCAAAGCTGGTAGGATATCAGCATATGCTCTGCGATTACGCATTGTTTGTGGTGCGTAGTCAATGTCCACCTAGAAACAGATTTGTCCATAAAATACCTTTCCCTTGCACCATGCTACTGTTAATGCTGTCTCCTTAACTACGCAGCTAAGAAAGCGCAAAATAATAGATTGTGATCTAGCATTTGGGTCTGTAGGCCGTAGGCCCAGTGCATGGTGAACTCGCTCTAAATTTAATTGAATATCAGGGGGCAACTCTAGTGCTGTTTTAAGCAGAGTAATAGTAAAATCAGTAATGTCCTGACCTTCTGAACCTTCGGGGATGCAGTATAATCTTAGATTCTTTCACCGAGCTCTAGTCTCCATATCTTCTTGTTTTTCTTGTAATTGTGCACATTGGTCTTACAGGAGTTGGATTGTATTCTCCATGTTGTCTACTCTGTTCTCCATGGCTGTAATCTGTCTCTCTCCGATGCATCAGTTTGCCGCTCAAGGCTCACCACGTCTCTGAGAAGCTCTCCGTAAAGGTCTTTAATTTCTGCTCAAAACAATAATAACTCCTTGTATATAGTATCAAGCTTCATGCGTTTATTTCTCACTTTACTGAGTGATGAGATAGGTTGGTCCTGTTGTTCTATAGGCATTTGAGATTATTCTGAGTCAGAGGGCTCCTGGGCTGACATTGCTGCTCCGATTAACTCTGCTCTCTGTTGCCCTTAGTTTGATTTCTTGTAATTCTTCTCTTTTCAGTGCTCCTCAAGGATGTCCCCGATATCTAGTACTTGTTTATTTTTGATTTCTTTCTTGTTGAAAGCGCCAAATCGGGGAGATTAGTGGGGGTTGTAGCGGAGCGCCGTTCTCACACCGCCATGCTGCTTGGAAGCTCAACTGGAAGTCCGCCTTCATTGTTTAATTTAATAAACAAACAGGTCAGATCCAATAAGGGCTTCCCATAAAGCTAGAGCGCAAACTCCTGCTAACGTATTTATGGATACTTTCCAATCAGTGGTACATTGCAGAGAGCATAAACCTTGGAACTCTTACTATCTGCAGACAACTATAACTGTCCATACGAAACCATGTGGAAACTGAATGGGGTTATCTTTTAGAAATGAATGTTATCCATATGTGGCGAATGGCACCAGTGACCAAAGTGACTTAAGGTGATCCCTGCTGGAAGTACTGCCACCCCCCCCCCAAACTGCTCAGGCTCCCCTGCGCTACAGAGGAAAGAGAGGCATACAAGCCATTTTACTGGAGCACATGGCTCCTGCTTACTTTTGTAGAGTGTCCTGGTCTTACCGCAGCCATGTTAAACAGTACAATCATCCCATTTAAATAGTTTTAACCATTCATCCCTTCTAAGTAGTTTAACCATGATGCAAAAAAGGAAACATCTGAAACTAAGACATTAACAATTTGTAAATTATAGTGCAGAGGTACAATCTTCTTACACCACACAGCTTTTAAGCAAGATACATTCAGATTTCAGGAACCCCCTTGCATTTCAGTTCAGGAACAGATTTATAGTCAAGTCCACACATTGTTTGGGGGAAGGGGGTCCCAGAAAGTAATGTCTTATCAAAGTGCAGGTGAACCCTGTTTGCTCAATATCAGGTCCAAAAAGTTGCTCAATCTCTTCTAAAGGAAGGTATTCGGCTGGCCCACCGGTGCAGTGGTAGCCCTACTGCTTGTGGGGCTGACAACCCGAGTTCGTGAGTGAACTTGGGCTGTTGGAGGGTCAGCTGAGGGGAGGAGGATTGAGCAGCTGGTGGACTGCTTTTCTTCTTCCAGGAAGGGGGTGGTGCAGAGCCTGGTATTAGCCCCTGGTGGTGGCTAGGGTGGGTAGAGTGCAGGAACCACAAGAGAGCAGTGCAAAAACAGCAGATGTCTGACGTGACACATATGGAAGTGTATGTGGCGCTGTTATTGACCCTATGGCATGCATGCTTCATTGTGCCATTTGAGAGGGAGAAAGAAAACCAAGAAAAACTCCCCAGCTGGTAGGATGACTTCTGACCACCTGTGGCCCCCGCATCCAACAGCCAGGAACTGCCGCAGAACCGGATCTGTTCAGCAGCAGGGTTTGGGGAACCCTATCAGGGTGGGCAAGCTCTGGAGGAACAAGCAGGGAGGGTAAGTCATGGAGATGTCGGGATGATGGGGCTGGAATGGTTAACACAGAGGGGGGGACGCCCAGTGCTGGTACTTACTAAATGCTACCCTTGTGATCCTGTCAAGTTCAGTTTTTCTCCTTGGTGGATGACTGCTCTGCTTCCTCAGACTCTATCAGTATGTTGGGTCAGATCTTCCGTTGTCAGACTTCATCATTCATTACTGTTGGGTGTAAGCCAGAGGCGCGCATCCACTACGGTAGTTGGTTTTTTTTTTTTGGAGGGAGGAGTCTTTGCCAGTGGCGCTGCCCATGTGGCTGATGCACTGCGTGGTGTATGCGGGTTGGCCGTTAGGCACCGTAGACTCCTCCTCCATCCCAGTTCTGTTTCTCCTGCCATTGAGGTCACATCTGCTGCGCGAGTAAGCCGAATTTAGTCTGCGTCATAGGCCTTCACTGTTCAACGCTGCCTCTCCATTTCTTCATCCTGGTTCTGAACCGCCTGACGGTGTTGGTAATCTGGTAAGCTCATTCCTTTTCTTTCTTCCAACAGTGCCGGGCTCTTTTGCTAAAGTTTGATTATATTGTTTTTGCATCATGTCTGGTTCGAGGGCAATGAGAAAATCCAAAGCGGGCTGTGCCCCTATGGCCGGCATTTTTCCGTTTTGGACTGGCATGATGTTTGCTTGCAGTGCCTGGGAGCCAATCATGATATGGATCATTATGACACCACCTTCTCCATGGACTGCTGTGTTCGAAGTTAAGCGCGTTTAAAGTGTTGGGGCTCCATTAGAACTTCGGAGGACAGCATCGCTCATCGTTGCCAAGGCCAGGACACTTGATCCTTCCTCTGGGTCCCTCCCAGGTCTATACGGCCCGATGAGGAGGAGGCCTACTCCAATTCTAGCCTTGCCGAGCAGGAGGCCTCTTTTGTGGTGTTGGAGCAACAACGTGATTCCCTGCAGAGTCATGTTGCTGGCACCACCGCAGCAGTCACTTCCATGGAGGTGCCGGCTCCCCGTGTCATGGCCCATGGCTGCTGGGTCTGGCACTGGTGGACCCTCAGCACCACCTCACAGCGCTGTCCTGGTGCCATTCGCAGCACCGGTGATCGGCGTGGTGCCATGTCCTCGCATCACCGTCGCCAGGGCCCTCCCGGGGTCGCTAGCCTGAAGGTCTGCGTGGTAACTTCCTCTTCAGAGAAAGCTGACTCGCAGGCTGATCCAGACCATCACTCTGACTCCTCAGAGTCTGAGACCCCTTGGGCTGCGGTACCAGGCGGCCCAGTGGCCCTATCCCAGAGTCTCTGGAGTCCAGAGTTCCAGTAGATCCTACGGCTGAGGCTGGCCGGTGTGGATTCGTTGGGGACAGCGGTCTGGGTGCTCAGGGTGGGGTGTCCTCTCCTGGGGAGGCCGTGGCAGCTGCCACTCCTGGTGCTGCCCTGACCCCCCAGGTGGGGACTGGGACCCCCTCCTCTGCAGTCTCCCTCGGAGGGCCTGCGGGACTGGTGGGCCTAACTCCGCTGGGGTCGGGGAAGAGGGCAGCCTCTGAGTCCAAGGGGTTGAGGGGCCTTGGTGAAGTGCGGGTACCACCCTCCACTGCCCTGTGGGGAGTAGTCGAAGCACTGAACCCCACCTTTCCCTTAAGGTCTTGGAGGCATCCTTAGTTGGCAGCGTGGAGGGTTGCCCTTCTGGACCCATGCAACCCCAGTCGCATCACAGGGGAGATTCTCCCTCAGGGTTCTCCCGGAGTTTGCCATCTCAGACACAGCCTTCGCAGCCCGGTTTGGCCCCAGGGTCCTCCCATCCGGCAGGACCAGTCCCTGGGTCTTGGAGCACCTGGCAGAGGTTGGGTACTATCAGTTCGGTGCCCATCTCCCATCCCTCTGCAGACACCTCCTCTTCTCCCAGGCCATGTGGGTCCTACAGGGCCCTTAACCTGGGAGATGTTCAGAGCCACTGCAGCGGCCTTTCCCACTTATGTCAGGGCCATGGACAAACAGGTTTTTCGCCTGTCTTCCCAACTGCAGGAGGACTCTGAACATTCAAGCTCCTCTTTCTCCTCGTCTCCCTCTTCCGAGGGAGAGGGACCTTCCATCCACCTGTCCTCCGACACTGATTGTGATGCTGATTTCACTGAGTATCAGTGGTTCCTTTGGAGGCTGGTCCAGGAGCTTCACATCTCTCATGTGCCGAGAAGCAATACCGAGCGGGAGACATGCTCATTCCTGAGTGAATTCAGCACCCACCATCTGGTGGTGCCCTCCTGACCCATCCCTTTCCAAGAAGTGTCTATCTGCACCTGGCAGTCTCCATCCGCCCCTTCCACAGCCCCAGAAGACTGCAGGAGATGGTACTGTGCCCCCCCCAGGAGTCTCTCTAGGTTCCCTACCTCACTTGCCTTCAGGGCTGACGTCCCCAGACACTCCTTCCGGGCTTCAGTGCCTGGCGCATGGCCGACCCCCAGATCCAGATTCCACAGAGTTCGACCGGTGGACGCGAAGAGTTTTCTATTCAGCTTGTGCATTACTGTGTATAGATTCTCATCAGGCTTACCACGCTGCCTATAACAGACATCTGTGATCGATGCTGGCGCTAGTCCTGACATCTTTATCTGATACAGAGCAATCTAGACAGGCCATTGCCCTCTCTGCTCAGGATCTGGAGCTTGCAAGGCACCAAGCAAGGGCGTCTTACGATGCCAGTGAGGTGGCGTCCAGACCTGCAGGGTCAGCGATCTGTATTAGGTGGACGGCATGGCTCTGTCTATCAAGGTTGTCACCCGCTGCCTGGCACAGGGTGATCTCCTCCACTTTCCAGGGGACCCGACTTTTTCCTGCAGGGCAAGGAGGACCTTACAGGGGCGCCTCCTTTCCCCCGGCCACGGGGAACACCTCCTCATCCTGAACAGCCTTAGATCTTGTTGGTCTAATAGGGCTTTAGGGTCTCCCTCTCCTGCACCTCACCCGCAGGGGGCTGAGGGATCTGCTTACTCAGGGCTGTACCAGGTCCCCTCCGGGGGGCTTAGTACTCACCCAACAGTAATAAATGGTGAAGACTGACAAGGGAAGATATGAAAATTACGTACCTACTGTAATTCTTGATCTTCTCTTGTATCTTCATCATTTATTACTGAATTCCACTCTCCATCCCATCATGGGCATCAGTTCTTGGGCATCGCCTCCATCCTGCTCGCCTTCCTACTCTTCCTAGAGGCCAGTTGGGGGCCAAGTCCCCCTGGTACCTCAGAGCTCTGGTTCCTTCTCTAAAAAGTCAAAGAGCATTCAGTTTGGAGGAGGGCGAGTAGGGTCTTTGCCCTAACCTCTGAGGGAACTCCCTCAGATTCTCCTCACGATGCACTAGGATGTCCCCCTCTTGGGGCTATAATAATCCTCTGGTTTATGTCACCCTCTGGTTGTCATTTACATCAGTACAGTCCTAAGAGAGTCCATGGGATTTCCCTCTCTTTTTCTTATGGCACGGATGTCCCGTGGTTCTCATCTCCTGAAATGAGGACTACGCCAGTACTTCTGTGGGAAAACTTCTACCAGATTTCGTTTCCTACACCTAAGTCAGAACTCGCTCCTCTTCTGAGCGGACTGATCGCCCTCCAAGGAATAGTCTGCGAGACCTGGGCTCTAGTATTTTCATAACAATTATGGATAAAGAGTGGGAGGAGAGATCTGCCTCTGCCAAGACGATTAATCCCCCTTCAGACCTTAGTTCTATAACCTCTGTGACTAGCAGGATCCTTGCTCCCTTGTCTTCATTTCTGCAGGGGTTTTGAAACTCTCAAGCCATTGGTCTTCCATTTTAGCATGGCGGAGAGCCCTCCTCCCTCGCCCCATTATCCTTTACTTTCACCTCTTCTGTCTTTCTTCTTTTTATCCTTTGCCTTCTCCTTCTCCCGGGACCGCCCAAGGATTGAGGCCCCATGGCCACTTAGGGTAGGGTTCTCTCCTTTCTGTCCTCTAATCAGCTTATACCTTTTTCGGTTTATATCCTTTCTTTTGTCTATCCCTCTGCTCTCTTGCCTCACTGTCTTTCTCTGAAAACTGTTTCTTCTCTCTGACTCAACAGAACTGGGATGGAGGAGGAGTCTACGGTGCCTGATGGCCAACCCGCATGTGACGCGCAGTGCATCAGCCACATGGGTGGCGCCATTGGCATCAGCTCCTTCAACTCCTCGCTCCAAAAAATAACCTCCCATGGCAGGTGCACGCCTCTGGCTTACACCCAACGGTAATGAATGGTGAAGATACTAGAGAAGATCAAGAATTATGGTAGGTACATAATTTTCATTTTTTGAATCAAGGTTCCAGTAATTTAAGGATTGCTGTATGAGTACATTTTGTCTTTATACTGTATATATACTGCAGCTGTGCTGGTAAGTTAATTCAGTAAGGAATTCCAGCTTCTCTGAATTTCACCATTACTCTGTCAAATGTCCTATGTCTGAACATCGTTGCTTAGGATTAGTCAGGGAAGACTATGATTCTTTTTTCCCCACGATAGTCACTGTGTTTTTGATCTTTGGCAGCTTTTAGAATGTGATCTAGCCCCCCATCATTGGTGTGTGAGGTCCTTTGTTGGCTTCCTGTGCTCATCTTGGATCTATTTGGTATACTTTGGTGATTGCTATTGCATGATCTTCCTGGACTGAAGTCGTCAACTATTTATTCATACTTCTGGGTTCAAGCCGGAGGCACTGGAACCCTATGAGAGCCAAAAATCTTTAGGAAGGTGGGCGCTGAGATAGTACCATGCATGTACAGCAATGCAAGACTGGCTCGTGCCATATAGGCTATCTCGGCGTCACCCCTCCAACCGCCTCAGTTCCTTTGTTCCTGTCATTGAGTGCACTTCAGTGATGACATTGCTTGCCTGCTGGAAGTCAGATCTTCATGTCTGTATGACTACAGTGTTTAGTTCCTTCAGTTTTTGTTATTTTCTGTGTCCCGTTTGCCCCTGCCTGCAGATCTGGTGCCAGGGGCCTTGGGCCTAGGTTCCTCGGACCTGCGGCTGGGGCCTACAGGTCAGGTAGAGTGTTTGGCCCTGGCAACGGCTCCTCCCTTGCCAGTGACTGCGCCACCAATGCTGGTTCCATGTGCCTACCCCCCTCATTCTGTTTCCTCACAGGGACTGGCACAGGTACCATCCCCGGCCCCTTCTGCCTCTTCTAGGCCTGGGTTTGGCACTAGGGCAGTACCGTCTCTGGCGCCGACTTCTCAGTCAGCGCCAGTTCCGGTGTCACCTGTCTTTCCACTACCTTAGCCTGGTCTTGGTCTCTTGGGCTCCACTCCACTTCCTACCTCCCCCTCTGAGGGGGATATGGAGCAGGATGAGTCTGAACCAGACCTCCTCATATTTGAGGAAGGGGATCAGGATTCTTTCTATAGTCTGGACAGTAAGCTGGTAGTTCCTGCCACAGTCCCTCAAGAGGACCAATCCTTTCAATCCCTTTTAAGAAACATGCAGGCAGCCCTGGCTCTTCAGACATCTTCGTTAGACCCAGGAAAGCTTTTGTGCCTTGAATGGCTTCATGTTCCCAATATCCTTGTAAACCTTATGCCTCCTGTTCCCCATCCTTCGAGACTCTGTCCGAAGCTGTGTGGACTATGCCTGCCTCTTTCCCTTATGTTTGTAAGTAAATAAATCGGAAATATGTCCCTCCTAAAGAGAGACCTATTCTAACTTCCCAGCCAGTCACGGATGCACTGGTTGTTCTTGTAGAGAACGACAAAGCTGATATACTGCAGGAAGTAATAGCACGTCCTATCAATAATGAATCTCGCAAGATCAGTACTATGGGGAAAAAGGGCTTTTGTAGCCACTGCTCTTAGCATGTGTATAGCCAGTTATCAGGGGCACTTTTCCCAATCTGAATATGTCCTCTGGACCTCACTTAAGTCTCTTGCAGAGAATCTGCCGGAGTTGGACTCCAAACTTAAGAGTCATCAGATTGTCTCCTGGGGAATAGAATGCAATAGCCATCAGTTGAAAGCGTCTAAGCATACAATACAGCTTCCAGAGCAGCCACTGCTGGAATCTCTGTATTAGCAGACATTCCTGGCTCCAGACATCCAGTTTTTCCTCTGATGCCCAGCAGCAGGTTATGAATGTCCCTTTGGTGGTACCTATCTGTTTGGCCAACAGGTAGAACAAGCCCTGGAGGTCTCTCAGAAAACTAGGACTGCCATCGAGACAGCCAGGCTGGCCGGCTCCTGCAGCCCCTCAGAGAATTAGATCTTCTTGGACTAAAAGTCTTCACCATTCATTCACAATACTGGGACTACGCTGGAGGCACTAGGACCCAGCAGGAGTCAAAATCTTCAGAAGGGTTGGTTCCAAGGTAGGCCCACGCATGAGCAGCACTGCGAGACTGACTCGCGCCTGTGTAAGCCTTTTTTTTTGGTCAACTTTATTTCCCTCCGATCACGGCCCCATGGAACTCTCTCGGGCATCTGAGCCCTTATCCTGCCCACCAGAGGCCCCCCCAAACTGAACCTTCTCTCTCTCTCTCTCACCTCCCTGCAGCCAGCACCCCTAGTGTAACCCTCCCAGGGTGGGTTGCCCTCCGCCTCTTGGGCGCTCTTAGATTCAGACTCCGGCTGCAAGGCTGGACTGAGGTGAAAGACCTGGAAGGACAGACGGGGATGACCCAGCAAAGGGCATGGGGGACTTGGTGCCGTCACCTATCCATGGCGCCATTGTTTTCCACTTTTTCTTGAACTCCCCGAGAGCTCAGATGTGTAATGGCGTCCAGCTCGGTTGATGCACGCTCCCGCGCACCCCTGAAAGATGTCTGCAGCGCTCCGGTCCCCAGTGTTTTGCATCTGAGTACTGTAGTACCTCCAGCCTCCACGAGAGGTCACCAGTACATTGGGTGGTGGAATCCCCCCTTCCTGGGGGAAGAGAGCAGTCCAAGGGACGCTCAATCCTTCACCCTCCCTGCAGACCGCCAACAACCCGGGCTCATTCCCGAACCTGGGTCGCCGGCAAGGCGTGAGGTGTGGCGTCCAGCGCCTCAACCCTCAGCGCCACCGGGCCGGCTGTGTAAGCTATCTTGACATCGACCCTCCAGCCACCTCAGTTTCTTTTTTTCCCACCATCGAGTGTGCTTACATGACAACGTTGCTTGCTCACTGGAAGTCGGATCTTCACATCTATATGACAGCAGCTTATAGTCATTCAGTTTCGATTAATTTAGTTTTAGTTATTAATATTATTTATTTAAAAAAAAAAAGAAGAAATTCTCTCAACCTGTCATCAACAAAGTCGACTGTGGACGGTATTGGTAACGGTAGGGAGACTTCGCTGAAAAGCTGTTCTGGCAGTGGGGCTGTGTCCGGTCCACCACCCTTTGCATGGGGTGGTCCAACTATGGGCAGTCCGGTGCGCGGGAGGGAGGACAGTCCTACAGTCCTCCTGAAAGCACAAAAAGAAATGGTCCCATTCCTGATCCCAGTTTGGGACCTTGCACTGCTTGGCCTCAACCTGTTCTTCCTCCTGATGGACGAAGAAGAAATGGTGCCACTCGAGGTCGCCTTCTGGTAGGTCTGCAAGGGAATCTGCGGTAGTGGAGAGCAGTAGGCTCACCCCTACCCCCATGGGATCTCCGGTGGTCCCTGTTCTTAACAGCTGAGATTTCCGACACCTGAGCCCCACTCTGTCCTCTGATGGGGCTTCCAGTGAGCAGTTTCATCACTGGGCCACTCTTATTAGCAGTGGGTTCGGCGTCTGTCCCGGTTGCCCCTGCCGGTGGACCCGGTTCCTGGGCCTTCAGGTCTTGGAGCCACTGGGCCACGGCCGGGTTGGCAGGGTCAGGATGTGCATTTGGTGCCAGCTCCACATGCTTTACCCCCTCATCTTGTTTCCTCGCAGGGGCCGGCACAGGTACTGCTTCTCTCTCTCCCCTTTCTTTCAGGTCTGGCGGGGGTTCGGTGGTGACTCTGTGGCCTTCGGCAATGCCGTGGGTGGCACTGGGGGTCTTGGTGCCTCGATTGGCACCAGCGTCATCTTCGGTGCTGCGCCAGGGGTGGTGTCGGCATTGCGAGCGGCACCAGTGTCGGCATTGCATGCAGCGCCGGTGCCACATGTGGTGCTGGGGTCCTCGACGTTGATCCGGGTTTCGGCGTCTCCCGTGTTTCCCTGGTCTAGACCTGCCTTCGGTGGTCTTTCCGGGGTAGAAGTGGAGCATGATGAGTCTGACCCTGACCTATTTTTGTTTGAAGACTTGGAAGATGACTCATTTTATGGGGTGGAAAGCAAACCTTCTATGTCATTTGAGCCCTTGGTTGAAGATCTTTCTTTCCAATCCCTCCAAAGGAATATGGGGTCAACCCTGGCCCTGCACTCTTCCTCTGTGGACCCAGGCAAACTTTTACATCTTGAGTCCCTTCATGTTCCTAACATTCCTGTGGACCTTACTCCTCTGGTGCCCCCCCTCCTTTGAGACTCTGTCTCAAGCAGTGTGGGACAGACTGGCCCTAATCCCTTCTGTGGCCAAGCCCATAGATAGGAAGTATGCCCCCCCCCAAAAGACAGACCTATCCTGGCATCACAGCCTATTGCGGATGCTCTTGTGGTGCTTGTGGAGAATGATAAAGCCATCCTCCCTCAGGAGTCCACAGCATGGCCTATAAATAAAGAATCTCACAGGATTGACACTTTGGGGAAACAAGCATTCACAGCCGCAACCTTAGGCATGCATATTGCTAGTTACCAGGGACATTACTCTCAGTATGAGAACACTCTAAAATCAATGGACGAGAACCTCCCGGAGTCTGACGTTACAATGGAGCTTCTTTAGACTATTACCAGGGGCATAGAGTCCAATAATCAACAGCTAAATTCTTCTGTGGATGCCTGTGACACTGCGTCTAGGGTGGCTGCTGCTGGGATTTGTATCAGGCGGCACTCCTGGCTCAGAACATTGGGCTTCTCATCCAGTACTCAACAGCAGGTGATGAATGTCCCCTTTGATGGCGCATAGTTGTTTGGCCCCCAAGTTGAGCAAACATTGGAGGCGCTCAGAAAACCTGGACTGCCATTAAAACAACCAGGCCGGCCCCTGTGGCCCCTCAAAGAAGCAGGAACTGTCGACAGTTTCGTAACAGGCAGTCCTTTCGAGGTAAAGGCCGTGGAGCCTTTAATAAAAAACAAACTCCTCAGCTGCAAAAGAAAATGCAGCAAAAGGCAGAGGGCCCGGAAGCACCCAGTGCCACCCTCTGAAAATTCGTCCCAGGTCCCACCTCAGCTGCCTGAGATGGATACTGCTATGGCAGTGGGGGTCGTTTGACTCAGTTTTACAACCAGTGGAAGTCCATCACCATGGACAAATGGGTCCTTAGAATTATCCCGAAGGGATACTCTCTCAATTTCACAGAGACCCCCCCGGATCTTCCACTCAAGCGGCAGCTCAGTCTGTCCACCACTCAGTCAGATCTTTTTGCTTCCAAGATACAGGGCCTCCTCAGAAACAGGGCAGTAGAAGTTGTTCCCTGGGCAGAGCGGAACACAGGTTTCTACTCCCATTACTTTCTGGTCCCAAAAAAGACAGGTGGCAGCATGCACCCAATTTTCGACCTCAGAAAGTTAAACTACTGTTCAGGGAGAAGTTCAAGATGATCTCCCTAGGAACACTACTACCACTGATTCATCAGTATGACTGGCTGTTATCCTTGGATATGCAGGACACCTACCAGCACATCACAGTGCACCCAAATCACCACAAGTATTTGCTTTGTGGCCCTGGGTCAACACTACCAGACCTTCCTGGATATAAAGTCTCCACCACTCATTCACACTAATGAGAGTACGCTGGAGGTGCTAGGACCCAGCTTGAGCAAACTTTTTCAGGAGGGCCGGCACCGAGATGGAGCCGCGAGGAAGAGGCACCATGAGCCAGGTGCATGCGGTATAGACTATCTTTGTGTCCACCTTCCAGTCGCCTCAGTTCCTTTTTTCCCCGCTGTCGAATGCGCTTCAGTGACGATGTCGCTCGCCCACCGAGAGTCAAACTTCTAACTAACAGCTTAAGTTTTCAGTTTTATTTTGTATCTTGTATTGAATAGTACCGATTACATTTTAATCTATTATTTACTGGTTCAAGAAGAAGTCTTTAGCCCTCCATTGACTGTCGACCATGAGCGGGGCAGGTGACGGTAGGGAGACTTCGGATGAAAGCTGTTCAGTCACCCGGGCTGGGTCTGGTTCGTCGCCCTCTCTGGGAGGGGGGGGTGTCTGACAATGGGCGGTACAGTATTCAGTGGATGGGCAGTCCCAGAAGCATAAAAGCGGTCCCGTTAGCAGCACCATTCGGCCTTGAGTCCTTCTTTTGACCCTACCAGTCGAGAGAGAGACAGCATCTTTTCGAGTTGCCCTCTTAGTACGTCTGCACATAGACGTTGCCCTTCGATGGTGTGCATCTCTTCAGCCCTCAGGTAGAACAGGCTCTAGAGGCTACACAAAAGACTAGGTCAGCCATTAAATTGGCTCGACCTCCTCCTGTCCCCTCTCGAGGGAGTGTTAATAAATGCCAGTTTCATAACCGTCAGTCCTTTTGAGGCAAAAGCAGGGAAAGTTTTTATAAAAACCAAGCCCCCCAGCCTCAAAAGAAAACACAGCAGAAGGTGCAAGGACCCAAAGGGCCCAGTGCCGCCTTCTGAGTTGTTGGCCCAAGTCCCACCTCAGCTGCCCGAAGTGGACTCTTTCTCAGCTGTGGGAGGTCATCTGACTCACTTCTACAATCAATGGAAGTCCATAATCTCAGACAAATGGGTCCTCCGGATGATCCGAGAAGGGTATTCACTCAATCTTTTGGAGACCCCTCCGGATCGTCCCCGCAGACGACAGCCCAGGCTGTCAGCTCTTCAGTCAGATCTTCTCGCCTCCGAGATACAGGGCCTTCTGAACAACAGGGCAGTGGAAGTAGTTCCACTGGATCAACAGAACACAGGGTTCTACTCTCATTACTTTCTGGTCCCAAAGAAAACCGGGGGCATGAGCCCCATTTTGGACCTCAGAAAACTTAACAAATTCTTTCCCAAAGAGAAATTTAAAATATCATCACTAGGAAGTCTGTTACCTTTGCTTCATCAACACGACTGGTTAGCCTCCCTGGACATGCAGGATGCTTACCAGCACATTCCTATTCACCCAAAGCATCACAAATACCTAAGGTTCGTGGCTTTGGAACAGCATTATCAGTTCAGAGTCCTGCCCTTTGGGCTATCCTAGGCACCGCAAGTTTTTACAAAGTGTTGTGCAATTCTCGCAGCGCATCTCAGAAAAATCGGAATACAGGTGTTCCCATATCTGGACGATTGGCTTCTAGCAAGCCCTTCAGACAGAGAACTCTGAAAAGCCCTTAGACCACGGCTTCACACTTTCACGTCCATGGGGAGTCCTGCTAAACTTCAAAAATTGCAGCTGCAGCCCTCCCAGAGCTCCTTTTCATAGGAACTCTTCTGGACACCTCCTGTGTGAAAGCATTTCTTCCAGAGGACAGGAGGAGCGATATCCTTCAGATGGCTCGATACATCGGAGAGAGCAGCTCAGTTTCAGCTCTCTCGATGCAATGGATGCTAGGTCTCATGGCATCCTCGGTGTTCACTGTACTCCTAGCATGCCTCTACATGAGAACCTCTCAATGGATGCTCCGTACTCGGTGGTTCCCGACCACTCACCCTCAGTCCTTCTCATCAAGGTGACAGAACCTCTGAAGAGATCACTCACTTGGTGGTCGCAAGAGGACAATCTTCTGGAAGGGTATCCCTTTGCTCCTCTGGATCATCAGATTTCCATTACCACAGATACGTCCCTGATGGGGTGGGGAGCTCACTGTCAGACTCTCCACACTCAAGGTACATGGACTCAGGACAAGTCCCAGCTTCACATAAATGTCTTGGAGATGAGAGCCGTCCTTTATGCAGTCCGGGCTTTGAAGGACATTCTCTGTCACAAGAACATTCTCCTTCAAACGGACAACAAAGAAGTGATGTATTACATCAACAAACAGGGCGGTGCTCACTCTTACCCCTTATACAGAGAAGCGATGAGAGTGTGGGAATGGTGCTTGGAGCACAAGGCTCTAATTCAAGCGGTCTACCTACTGGGAGTGCAGAACTAACTGGCAGACCGTCTCAGCAGAACACAGAGAGATCCTCACGAATGGTCTCTCGACTCAACCATAGTTCAGTCAATATTCGAAGAGTGGGGAACTCCAGACCTGGACATAGAAACATAGAATTTGATGGCAGATAAGGACCGCTTGGCCCACCCAGTCTGCCCATTTCCCTACCTACTGAATAAGCTGCAGATCCTAGTTAACCAGCAGCCTACTTCTTCCTACCCCAATCCCCTAGAATGGCCTTATGACTGTCCCATGCAAGCTTGAATTCCACCACTGATTTTGACTCCACAACCTCCTCGGGAAGGCCATTCCATGCATCCACAACCCTCTCTGTGAAAAATAAGCACAGCCTAAATTACCTCCTGGGCAGCCCAGCCCCATCTTCAAATTGTGCCCTCTTGTTCTTGCACACCACTTTTTTGAAAGATGCTACCCTCTTGGACTTTGTTGATTCCTTGAGGTACTTGGACGTTTCTATCATGTCCCCCTCTCCTCCTTTCCTCGAGGCTATACATATTAAGCTCCTTTCGTCTCTCTTCATATGTCTTCCGGTGCAGACCCTGCACCATTTAATGCCCTCCTCTGGACAGCTTCCATCCTGTCTATGTCTTTCGGAGATTGGGTCTCCAGAACTGCACACAGTACTCCAGATGGGGTCTCACCAGCTGTCTGTAGAGAGGAATAATAACTTCCTGTTTTCTACTGGTGATGCCTCTTCCCTATGCATCCCAGTATCCCCCCAGCCTTTCTTGCTGCCCTCTCACATTGCTTGCCCACCTTTAGGTCATCTGATATGACTACCCCCAGGTCCCTTTCCATTTTTGTTGTTGTTAGTATCTCACCCCCCATTGTGTACTCTTCCCCTGGGTTTATGTTTCCCAGGTGCATTACCTTGCACTTCTTAGCATTGAATCTAAGCTGCCATACATTTGACCATTCCTCTAACCTTGCCAAGTCCCTTCTCATCCTTTCCACCCCACCCTGTGCATCAACTCTGTTGCAGATCTTTGTGTCATCTGCAAAGTGACATACTTTCCTTCCAGTCCCTCGCCATGTCAGCTTATAAAGACATTGAAGAGGACCGGTCTAATACTGAACCCTCTGGTACCCCTAGTAACCCTCCTTTCTTCAGAGTGGACTCCATTTACTATTACTCTCTGGGTCCTATTCTCCAGCCAATTCTTACCCAGGCTGTCATCTTGGGACCCTCCCAGGCTAGCTAACTTGTATATTAATCTTTGTGTGGACTGTGTCAAATGCCTTGCTAAAGTCTAGGTAGGCCATGTCCACAGCCCCTCCTGATCTACTACTTTGGTCACCCAGTCAAAGAAATCTATCAGATTCGTCTGGCATAACCTTCCACTGTGAATCCATGCTGCCTAGGGTCCTGTCCCTCTAGCCTCTAGATACTCGACAGTTCTTTCCTTCAGAAGTGATTCCATCATTTTCCCTATCACTGAGGTTAAACTAACAGGTCTGTAGTTTCCTGCTTCTGCCTTGCTACCACTTTTGTGAAGGGGAATCACATCTGCCCTCCTCCAGTCTTGGTGCCACCCCATCCTCCCATGATTTGTTAAAAGGGTAGTCAGTGGTGTCATTAGTTCTACCCTTAGTTCTTTTAGAATTCTGGGATGAATCCCATCAGGCCCCATTGCTTTTCACCTTCAGTTTTAAGAGTTCTTTCAGAACCCTTTCTTCTGTAAATGGGCTGGTATCAACTTCTGTATCCAGAGTGTTTCTACTGTTTGTTTTATGTACCTTCCTCTTCATTAGTATCCCTGCCTTTTCACAGTCTCTCTGCCCACCCTCCTTCCTTTATTAAGCCTCACTATCCCTCCCTTGGTCTTCCTTCGGCTCTCTGATGTACCTATAAAAGGTTTTATCCTCACTTCTTAACTGAGTTGGCTATCTTTTCCTCAGTTTGGGCCTTTGCTGTTCTGACTGCCTTCCCAGCCTCCTTTTGCTTTAACTGATACAGTTCTCTGTCCTGCTCCTTCTGCGATTCCTTGTACTTCCTGAATGCTTTCTTTTTCTCTTGAACCTTCACTGCCACTTCCTTTGAGAACCATAGTGGTTTCTTACGTCATTTTGTTTTGTTTATTTGCTTCACACAAAGGCTCGTTACCTCTGTGATGGCAGTTTTATTATTCCCATTGTTCTTCCACCCCTTCTTCCTGCCCATTTGCTAGTGCATTCCTTAGGCACTCACCCATTTTAGCAAAGTCAGCCCTCCTACAGTCCAGTACTTTTGCCTTTGTAGGGCTTGACTCTATTGCTTCGTTTATTGTGAACCATGCTGTTCGATGGTCGCTAGTTCCCAGATGGCTGCCCACTTCTACATCTGTGATCCTCTCTCCATCTCCATTTGAGAGAATCAGGTCTAATATTGCTCCCTCTCGAGTGGGCTCAATACTAGTTGTCTAAGGCATGCCCCTGTAGGGCATCGAATAACTCCACTCTTAAGTGGCTGCTGCAACTGCACCCAGTTAACATCTGCATATTCAGATCACCCATCAGCAATATCTCCTTTTTCTGCCATTCTAAGTATACTTTCTATCATTTCCTTGTCCATTTCCTCCCCTGAGAAGGTCTGTGTCAAACCCTATGCGGATTGGTGCCATTGCCTGTCTCCAAATTTACCCACAGTGCTTCTTCTCCTCCTGTTTACCCTTTTGTTCTGTTGCTTTTATTCCTTCCCTTATGTAAGAGCTACTCCTCCTCCTCCTCCTCTTTACCCTCCCTGTCCCTCCTGTAGATAGTGTATCCTGGTATATTTACGTCCCAGTCATGGTTTTGTGTGTACCATGTTTCTGTGACTGCCACAATATCAGATGTTCCTCCTCCATCAAGGCCACTAATTCAGGAGCTTGTTACCCAGACTCAGAGGCATTGGTACTCATTGCTCTCCATTTTTGATGGCTTTACCTTCTGTTGCAGCATCCCCACTGACCTTTCTACCTCTGTCTTTTCTCATTTAGTACCCTGTTTTGTAGGAGAGGCTGGGATTTTCCTGCTGCTTATCAGTGCCTCCCCTTTGACTAGTTTAAAGCTTGCCAATGAAGCATTTAAACCAATTGCTCAAAAGACTTGTTCCTTCCTGGACAGATGCAGACCATCCTGCCAGTATAGGCTGGTGTCCTCCAGGTGGAACCCCAGTCCCATTGAAGCCAAACCCTGTGCTCCACACCATTTTTCAACCATTCATTAAACTGCATGGTGCTAATTACCTCGCCTCCCCATGCCATTGACAGGCAGCACCTCTGAGAAGGATACTGTGTATGCTACTTGTCTTAGGCCCCTCCCCAACTCTGCAATGTCCTCCTGCACTGCTCTAATCTCATGATGAGCCAAGTCAGTTGTCCCTAGGTGGACAATTACGTCCAGCTCAGACTCACTTGCAGCTGTTCTCGTGATCCTGAGGATGCGCTTCCTGTCCCTCCAAGCCATGGCACCAGGCAGGCACCTTACTTCAGTTTTCCCAGCTCCCCTAGTTCTATCCCCCTAATAATTGAGTACCCCACCAGGAGCTGCTTCCTTTCCCTGTGGTGTCCTCTGCCTTCTTCCTGTGGGCCTCCCTTGTGACAGTTGTCATCAGTCTTCTCTGTGGGTGCATCCATAGGGGAGCTATGCTCCACCAGAATGGTGTATGGATTGTGGAGTGGAACAATTGACTGGGTGTGCCTCTGTTCCACCATCCTCACCCTCCCTGAGCCCACTGTGGTCCAACTGCTGTGCTTTCTTCGCAACCTCTGAGGTAGTGGTGGTGGCGCTAGTGCTCCCTGGATGGGGGAGGTTCCCTTCCTACTGTCCAGTGTGGCCTGGGGGAAGGTCTTTTGGACCTTTTTGCATACCCACTCAACACAAAACTGCCTCTCTTCTGCTCCAGAAATTCAGGACCTGGCATTTTCTGTCAGGATGCGTTCAGGCTGCAGTGGACAAAACGCTTTCTATACACCTTTCCGCCTCTTCCTGTAATTCAGAGGGTACTTCTCAAGTTCGAGTCCCAGGGGGACAAAATTATCCTCATTGCTCCCTTCTGGCCTCGACAGATATGGTTTCCGCTACTTAACAGTATGTCGGAAGTTCCTCCGAAACCGCTTCCCCTTCCGATGAACCTTCTGACTCAGGGGCCTGTGTTCCATCCCAACCTGCAGTCGCTTCACCTTCATGCTTGGCTCCTGAAGAGATAGAAGTGAACAGGTTCAATGTCTCTCGCAGGGTTTCAGATATTATGCTGGCTGTGCACAAACCAGCCACTAGGAAAACTTACACAGCCAAATAGAAGCGTTTTTCGCTCTGGTGTGCAAAGTCCTCTTTGAATCCCTTTTCCTGCCCACCAGATAAAGTTTTAGAGTACCTCTTAGACCTCTCAAATTCAGGTCTGCAATACTCTACAGTTAAGCTGAAATGGCACAAAGGTGAACCTTATCACAAGCCGGTACTTTCCTTGTCACTGGCTCAGTTACCTGTGGTTAAGAGGTTTTTCTTAAAGGAATTCTGCATACCAGACCTCCTATAAGACGTCCAGTTGCAGCCTGGGACATTAATCTTGTGCTAGATGTGCTCACTCGAAAACCTGTCGAGCCACTAGCTACCTGTGAGTTAAAATTCCTCACTTGGAAAACGGCCTTCCTGTTGGCCATTACCTTGGCCCGCAGGGTCTCTGAGGTACATGCCTTGGTCACAGACCCTCCGTATACTGTGTTTCATAAAGACAAATTAGTTCTTAGGACCCATCCTAAGGTTGTTTCAGAATTCCATCTAAACAAACCCTTGCTCCTTCCTACTTACTTTGCGAACTTTCAAAATGAAGGAGAGCGTTCTCTTCATTCCTTGGACGTCAGAAGAGCTTTGCGTTTCTATCTAGATAGAACAAAAGACTTTCGCAAAGCTCAACAACTGTTTGTTTCCTTCAATGAGACCTGGCTGGGCCAACCTGTCGCTATCAGATGTATTTCAGCATGGCTAGTGGCATGCCTTCGCCACTGTTATTCCATGGCGCAGGTTAAACTGGAAGGCAGGGTGTACACTCACTCTACTAAAGTGGTCGCGGCATCCCTAGCGGAAATCCGCAACGTGCCCATTGCAGATATTTGCAATGCGGTTACCTGGAGCTCAGTGCACACTTTTGTCAAACACTATGCCCTGGATGTCCGTGCCAGACGACATCTTTCTTTTGGCAGAACCATCCTTAATGGACTCCTGTGCTAAAACTGTGAGCTCTTGGTCTCTCCTGCCGCCCTCTCGGGGGTTTATTAGCTCGGTACTCTCGCATTAGTATGAATGAGTGGTGGAGACTTTATGTCCAGGAAGATATGGAAATTATGTACCTACCGTAATTCTTGATCATCTTGGACAAGTCTCCACCACTCATTCATACGCCCACCCTCCATCCCCCGAGCTGACCTCTGTTGTTGGTCTTCACTCCCTCAATCTTTAGGCTGCGAAAACTTCTTCGTTGACCCTTCTTACACGGGTTGTCCAGACTATCTTGTGTCCGGTTTTTGGTTAGGCTATCCTTCTAGGTTGGTTACATTGCACCTCCTTGGGAAAAAAGGCAGTTGGAGGGTCGACACCGAGATAGTCATTACCGCACGAGCTGAGGCGTGTGGTGCCGCTCCTTGTGGCTCCATCTCTGGCGCCGACCCTCCAGCAAAAAAAAAGTTTGCTCCCGCTGGGTCCTAGTGCCTCCGGCGCAGATCCCATTAGTGTGAATGAGTGGTGGAGACTCATCCAAGAAGATCAAGAATTATGGTAGGTACGTGATTTCCATTTTCTGTTTCTGGTAGCCAGCCTCTTTGACATCGGAGCCCCTCTCTGCCTATTAGAGGGGCTTCTGATGAGGTTTCACCATTGGGCTGCTCTTATGGAGCAGTGGGCTCAGAGGTTGTCTCGATTGCCTGAGCTGGCCAGTCTGTCGCCGGGGCCATTGGGTCTGTCGGTTTCGGATCGGCAGGCGCGGCAGTTAGGACTTCCTGGTCACGCGGCGCCTTCTTCGGTGCTGTCGACTCCATGCTCCAGTGTCTATCCCTCTCACATGGCAGCGGTGCAGGGATCCACAGTGATGCCTTTATCTCCTGCCAGTTTTCTTCCTTTGCCTTCCAATCGCAGTTTTCAGGCTTCTGATATGGTGCCGTCACCACTGGTGCTGGCTTCCTCAATGCCGAGATCCTTTTTGGCGCCGCGGGTGGTGTCGGCGCCGTCCGACCTGTAGGCACCGTTCTCGGTAATGCAGGGGGTTTCCGCGCCATGTGCGGCACTGCGCTACTTGTCAGCGCCGTCGTCGGTGCCGGGGTTGGCATCGGCACCTAGTGCACCGTTGTAAGCCCTGTCGACACCATGCTCGGCACTGTTTTTTGTGTCGGTGCCATCGTTGTTCGTGGCGCCGGGGACATGTATGGCGCCACATGGTTCCCAGAGGTTTTTGACTCCGATTCTTTCTCCTTCTCTTCTTCTTCTTCCTGGTTTTCACTCCTTTCCTATCCATGCAGTCCCTCCTGGACTGTCAGGAAATGATTTTGAGCCCAATCCAGATCTTCGGCTGGGTGATGATGTTGATGCCGATTCTGCCCTAGGGGCAGAGATCAATCCTCCTGCAGAGCCTATTGTTGAGGATCTTTCCTTTAAGTCTCTGCTTAAGAATTTAAATTCTACTCTTTCTCTCCAGTCCATGGAAATAGATCCTGGGAAGCTTCTGTGCCTACAATATCTACTTGTTCTGGAAATCTCTGTGGATTAAACCCCTCCGGTACAGCCCTCTTTTGAGATTCTCTCCCAGATGGTGTGGAAGAGTCCGGCGCTTATTCCATCTGTGGCTAAGTCCATAGACAGGAAATTTGCCCCTCCCAATGTTCGCCCCATTTTGGCTTCTTATGCCTTTGCTGATGCCATTGTGGTCCTGGCAGAGAATGATAAGGCTGTCCTCCCTCAGGAATCTACAGCCCATCCTATAAACAACAAATCTCGCAAGATAGACACCTTGGGTAAGAGAGTCTGGTGCCTCAACCCTGGGCATGCATACTGCCAGCTACCAGGGCTATTTTTCACAGTATGATCATGTTCTTTGGCATTCACTCAAAGCAATGGTAGAAGCTCTGCCTGAATTGGAGGTTAATTCAGAGCTGCTTCAGACCATAACTAGGGGTATCGAGTCCAATAACCAACAGGTTAAAGCGGTAATGGACGATTTCGATACTGCTTCCCGGGGCAGCGGCAGCTGGCATTTGCATCCGTCACCACTTTTGGCTGCGTACTTCGGGCTTCACGAATGACGCCCAACAGCAAGTCATGGCTTTACCTTTTGACGGCATGTATCTGTTTGGGCCTCAGGTGGAGCAAGCACTAGAGGCCACACGGAAGACACGGAAGACTAGGTATGTCATTAAGACGGCCAGAACTCCGCCCGCTCCCTCTCGAGGGGGTGGGAATAAGCATTAGTTTCACAGCCATCAGTCCTTTCAGGGTAAAGGCAGAGGAGGTTTTAACAAAAAAACAGAACCCTCAGCCACAGAAGAAAGTGCAGTAAAAGGCACAAAGCCCAAAAGTGCCAAGTGCCACCTTTTGAGTTTCCAGCCAAGGTCCCATCTCAGCTGCCTGAGGGGGACTCTTCCTCGACAGTGGAAGGACATCTGACTCAGTTCTACGACCAGTGGAAATCTATAACATCAGACAAATGGGTCCTCAGGATAATCTGCGAGGGGTACTCTCTCAATCTTTCGGAAACCTCTCCAGATCGTCCTCCCAAACGACAGCCCAGGCTGTCTGCGGCACAGTCAGACCTTCTTGCTTCCGAGGTACAAGGCCTTCTGAACAACATGGCAGTAGAAGTAGTTCCGCTGGATCAATGAAACACAGCTTTCTACTCCCCCATTATTTTCTGGTCCCAAAGAAAACCAGCAGCATGCTCCCCATTCTGGATCTCAGAAAGATAAACAAATTCCTACACAAGGAAAAGTTCAAGATATCATCACTCAGTACCCTGCTGCCGTTGATTCATCAGTACGATTGGCTAGCCTCCCTGGACATGCAGGACGCCTACCAGCACATTCTCATACACCCAAACCACCACAAATACCTAAGGTTCGTGGCATTGGGTCAACACTATCAATTCAGAGTTCTGCCCTTTGGGCTGTCCTCAGCGCCTCAAGTTTTTACCAAGTGTGCAGTTCTTGTGGCGCATTAAAGAAAAATCGGAATCCAAGTATTCCCATATCTGGATGACTGGCTTCTAGCAAGTCCCTCCAGGCAAGAGACTCTGGAGGCCATGGCCACAGCCTCAAATTTTCTCATGTCAATGGGAGACCTCAACAAGTCACAGTTGCAGCCCTCCCAGAAGCTCCTCTTCATAGGAACTCTTCTGGACACTTCCTGCACAGAAGCTTTTCTTCCAGAGGACAGAAGGGGCGATATCTTACAGATGGCCTGGTTCATCAGAGAGCACAGCTCAGTTTGAGCTCTCTCGATGCAACGGATGTTGGGCCTCATTGCATCCTCGGTGTTCACTGTACCCTTTGCCCATCTTCACATGAGAATCTCTCAGTGGATGCTCAGCGCTCAGTGGTCCCCAACCACTCACCCCCAGTCCTTTCTCATCAAGGTGACGGAACCTTTGAAGAGGTCACTCACCTGGTGGTCTCCAGAGGACCTCCTTCTGGAAGGACATCCCTTCACCCCTTTGAATCATCAGATCTCCATTACCACGGATGCGTCCCTCATGGGTTGGGGAGCTCACTGCTGGGATCTCCGCACCCAGGGTACGTGGACTCAAGACAAGTCTCAACTTCACATAAACATCCTTTAAATGAGAGCCGTCCTCTATGCAGTCCGAGCTTTGAAGGACATACTCTGTCACAAGAACATTTTCCTTCAAATGGACAATAAGGCAGTGATGTACTACATCAACAAACAGGGTGGTGCACACTCTTATCCGTTATGCAGGGAAGCAATGAGAGTGTGGGAATGGTGCCTGGAGCACAAGGCTCTGATTCAGGTGATTTACCTGCCAGGAGTACAAAACAAGCTGGCAGACCATCTCAGCAGAACGGAGGCAGATCCTCACAAGTGGTCTCTCGACTCAGCTGTCGTTTAGTCACTCTTCAAAGAGTGGGGAACTCCAGACCTGGACCTTTTTGTGTCCCCACTCAATGCAAGACTGCCTCTCTTCTGCTCCAGAGATCCAGGACTTGGCGTTTTTTGTCAGGATGCATTCAGGCTGTGGTGGACAA
Organism: Neoceratodus forsteri; assembly: GCA_016271365.2. NCBI lineage: Eukaryota > Metazoa > Chordata > Ceratodontiformes > Ceratodontidae > Neoceratodus > Neoceratodus forsteri. The sequence goes on along the minus strand of CM028132.1, from coordinate 197,342,963 downwards.
GACGCTTTCTATATGCATTTCCTCCTCTTCCCCTAATTCAGAGGATACAGCTCAAATTGGAGTCCCGGGGGGGCAGAATGATTCTCATTGCTCCCTTCTGGCCTCGGCAGATATGGTTCCCGCTACTCAACAGACTATTGGAACCCCCTCCCCCCCCAAAAACGCTTCCCCTTCAGACGAACCTTCTGACCCAGGGTCCTGTGGTACATCCCAACGTGAGGTCGCTTCTCCTTCACGCTTGGCTTCTGAGGAGATAGAGGTGAATAGGTTCAATGCTTCTTGTAGAGTTTCAGATATTCTTTTGGCCGCGCATAACCCGGCCACCAGAAAAACCTACACAGCTAAATGGAAGCGTTTCTCTATCTGGTGTGCAAAATCGTCTTGGAATCCTTTTTCCTGCCCACCGAATAAAGTCTTGGAGTATCTCTTAGACCTCTCAAACACAGGCCTGCAATACTCCACAGTCAGAGTTCATCTTTGTGCCATTTGGGCGTATCATGAGCCGGTACTTTCTCTTTCACTGGCTCAGTTGCCCATATTTAAGAGGTTTCTTAAAGGGATTCTGCATACTAGACCTCTTATTAGACATCCAGTTGCAGCCTGGGACATTAACCTTGTGCTAGACATGCTTAGTCATAAACCCTTTGAGCCTCTAGCTACTTGCGAGTTGAAATTCCTCACTCGGAAGACGGTCTTCCTGGTGGCCATTACTTCTGTTCGTAGGGTTTCTGAAATACTTGCCCTGGTCACAGACCCCGCTGTATACTGTATTTCACAAGGACAAAGTAGTTCTTAGGACTCATCCTAAGTTTGTCTCAGAATTCCATCTGAATCAACCTTTAGTCCTTCCTACCTACTTTGCAAATGTCCAGAATGAAGGGGTACTTATACGTTCCACTGGGCGTAAGAGAACGTGCGGTTCTATCTTGATAGAACAAAGGAAATTTGCAGGGCTCAACAACTGTTTGTTTCCTTCAGCACAACCCAACCGGGTCAACCCGTTGTTATCAGGTGCATTTCAGCATGGCTGGAGGCATGCCTTTGCCATTGCTATTCTATGGCACAGGTCAAGCTGGAAGGCAGTGTACGCTCACTCTACCAGAGCAGTCGCGGCATCTCTGGTGGAAATCCGTAATGTCACCATTGCAGATATTTGCAGTGTGGCTACCTGGAGCTCCGTGCATACGTTTGTTAAGCACTATGCCTTGGATGTCCATGCCAGACGACATCAGTCATTTGGTAGGACAATCCTTGATGGACTTCTGTCTTAAGCAAGTGAGCTCTTTTCTCCTGCCGCCTGTCTTGGGGGGATTATTTAGCTCTGTACTCTCCAACTGGTGTGAATGAGTGGTGGAGACTTTATGTCCAGGAAGATATGGAAATTACGTACTTTCCGTAATTCTTGATCTTCTTGGACAAAGTCTCCACCACTCATTCACATTGCCCACCCTCCATCCCCCAAGCTCACTTCTCTGTTTCTGGTCTTCACTCCCTCAGTGGCTGGGCTGTGAAGACTTTGTTGTTGACCCTTCTTACACAGGTCATTCGGACTACCTTATGGCAGATTTTTAGGTTAGTCCTCGCTAGGTTAGCTTCGCTGCACCTCCTTGGAAAAAAAGGTACTGAGGCCGGTTGGAGGGTCAACACCGAGATAGTCTCTGTATCATGCATACAACTGCAAGAACCGCTTCCTCATGGCTCCATCGGCCAGCCCTCCTGAAAAGTTTGCTCCCACTGGGTCCTAGTTCCTCCGGAGTACTCCCATTAGTGTGAATGAGTGGTGGAGACTTCGTCCAAGAAGATCAATAATTACGGTAGGTACGTAATTTCCATTTCTGAGCTCTGCCCTTTGAGCTCTCCTCTGTGCCTTGAGTCTTCACAAAAAGTTTAGCAGTTCTCGTGGTGCATCTCAGAAAACTCTGCATTCAGGTTTTCCCTTACCTGGACGATTGGCTTCTAGCAAGCCCATCCATGCTGGAGACACAGGAAGCAGTTGCCATGGCTTCTCAGTTCCTCACATCCATGGGAGATCTATTGAATCTGGAAAAATCTCAGCTTCAACCCTCCCTGCAGCTCCTCTTCATAGGAGTCCTCCTGGATGCCTCCAGGGCAAGGGCTTTCCTTCCGGAGGACAGGAGGTAAGACATTCTCCAGATGGCTCATTAAATCAGGGAGGACACTTCTGTTCGAGCTCTCTCCATGCAGCGGATGTTGGGTCTCATGGCCTCATCCATGTTCACAGTACCTCTAGCCTGTCTACACATGAGGACCACACTATGGATGCTGAGCACACTGGTCACCATCCACACATCCGCAGTCCTTCTACATAAAAGTGACAGAGCCTCTGACGAGATCACTGGCATGGTGGGTTCAAGAGGACAAACTCCTTCAGGATCTACCCTTTACCCCACCAGAGTCTCAGATCACGATCACTATGGATGCCTCGCTGATCGGGTGGGGAGCTCACTGCCAGGATCTCCACACCCAAGGGGTATGGAGCCAGGAGGAATCTCATCTACACATAAATGTTCTAGAGAGGAGAGCTGTCCTCTGTGCTAGCCAAGCCTTGAAGGATGTCCTCTGACGCAAAGTAATTGTTCTTCAGACGGACGACAAGGCTGTGATGTACTATGTCAACAAGCAGAGTGGTGCGCACTCCTACTCATTGTGCAGGGAAAGCCATGAGGTTGTGGGAGTGGTGCCTCAAGCACTATGTTCTGATTCAGGTTGCCTACCTGCCAGGAACTCAGAACAACCTGGCGGATCACCTCAGCAGGATGGAGGCGGACCCACATGTGACAGGGTTGAATAGGGCCCTGTCCCAGTTGTTCTGGAGAAAGAGTTTAAATGCAAGTATCTGTTCTATTCTCTTCTTTTCTGTCTGGTTGCACAACCAGATTTTCTCGTGAGACCTAGGACTTGATCACCCCAATGGTCTTGCAATTCTCTGCCTCTTGCTGTCTCTCTACCCTCACTTGCTGTTCTGTCTTTTCTTCACCCTTGCATATCTGCAGGTATAAAAATATATGTGAATCATTTTTTGGAAATGTAATTGATACTGGAATCCCTTTGTTTAAAAATGTATGTAATTTTACGGTTGAAATGTATATAGTTGTAACACGGCTTAGCAGAGAGCAGTGAAATGGAGCAGCCGCATTGGATGAGGTGGCACAGGTCACACAAACCGAGCAGGTATTAACCCACAGTTAATGCCCGCTCGGTTAGTACCACCTGTCACCACCGCAGCAGTAGAGGGGACCTGTCTGCTCTGTCATCACCCCCTCACGCCACCCGCGGTGCTCACGAGCCGCAGCCTGGTAGGGCCCGCCTGGCAGGTAGCGGGCCGTCAGAGCTTCCACACCGAGAACATGACGGTGCACAAGCCTGTAACAGTCTCCTGCCTCCCGCAGGACACCCAGCCTCCTTAAGGAACTGTAGATGATGTCCGTCACCAGAGCGACACACGGCCGCGCGGCCCTGGACCCCGCCCACCATGAACAAATCTCACGGCACGCACCCAACAGCTGGAAGCACCGCGAATCTGTGCGTTACACAGCCATCTGCCGCCCTGCACCTGTGTGATCGCTCTGATGTCCCCGGCCCCCCCCGCAGCGCGATTGCTGATGGATGCTGGACTGAGCCCTGTGACCAGTTTTGGTGACTGCTGTCACTGTAGGTCACAGAAACCGTTCTCCTTCAGCAAACTGTCTCTGTTTCCGTAGGGTCGCCGGCAACAAGGTGCACACACCGGTAACATAGGCTACGTCGCCCGGCATAGCGAGCCTATGTTACAAGATGCATGTCACCTCCAGCGTCGGGCTCTGCTGGTGATTAATGCCTGCTGGAAGAGTTGGACCTCGCAGTCTTAAGCCGGGCACCAACCCAGCGGGCATGAATCCACCGGCAGAGCTGTCCTTTGTCAGTGATTAATGCTTACTTATACTGTTGAAATGATTGCTAAAAGCTGTTTGGAACTCAAGGGGTTAACCTGTTTGCAAACTCTCTTGAGAAGCTGTAAGCAAGAGGTCAGTTCTGGGTCACAGTGTTCTTTTTGCTGCACTTGTTGCTGTGTTCTTAACGAGTGGGGGTTGCAAAGACTTATAAAAACAGAGCAGCAATAGAATTTCTCAGTTTATACTGCCTTTGTAAATATTCTGAACAATTTTATTTTTTTTGGTTTACTGTTGTTAATAATAAATCACTTGTTGAAAATTTTACAACTGTTACTGGTTTTCCTGTGCTTCCGACCTGTGCCTCGACGACCCCATGCAAATGGTCCCTAGCAGCAGACGTCGTGCAATCGCTATTAGACGAGTGAGTCCAGACCTGGACCTTTTTGCATTCCCACTCAACGCAAAACTACTCCTATTTTGCTCCACAAATCCAGAACCTGGCGTTTTCTATCAGGATGCATTCAGACTGTGGTGGACAAAACGCTTTCTGTACGCATTTCCTCCTCTTCTGTTAGCTCAGAGGGTGTTGCTCAAACTGAAGGCATAGTGGGGGCAGGATGATTCTTATCGCCCCACACCGGCCTCAACAGATATGGTTTCCATTGATCAACAGATTGTCAGAAGTCATTCTGAAACAACTTCCTCTAGGAATGGACCTCCTGACACAGGGGGCACTCATCCATCCCAACCTGCACTCCCTTCATCTCTATGCTTGGTTCCTGAGGAGATAGAAGTGGGTAGGTTTCAGGTTTCTTAGAGAATCTCAGAAATCCTTTTGGCAGCGCATAAGCCCTCCACTAGGAAGACTTACATGGCTAAATGGAAGCGCTTCTCCATTTGGTGTGCGAGGTCTCTTCTAGACCCATTCTGTTGCCCACCAAATAAGGTACTGGAGTACCTCTTAGACCTGTCAAAATCGGGCTGCAATACTCGACAGTGAAGGTACACCTCTGCACGATTTCTGCCTACCATGAGCTGGTATAGAACATGATGCTGGCACAGTTACCACTAGACAAGAGATTTCTTAAGAGCATCCTGCACACCAGACCCCCGGTCAGGAAACCGGTGGCCACGTGGGATAGTAACCTCATGTTAGATATGCTCACCTCTAAGCCTTTTGAGCTTCTAGCCACCTGTGACTTAAAGTTTCTGACCTGGAAGACTGCCTTCTTAGTGGCCATTACTTCCGCTTGCAGTGTTTCTAAAATCCATGCCTTTGTCATAGACCCTCCATATACTGTCTTTCACAAGGACAAGGTAGCACTTTGGTACTCACCCTAAATTCCTACCCAAGGCGGTTATGGATTTTCACCTCAATCAACTCTTGGTTCTCACTTATTTTCCCAGCTTCCAGAATGAAGGGGAATGCACCCTTCACTCCCTGGATGTCAAGCAGTCTTTGCAATTCTACATTGACAGAACAAGGGAGATTCGCAGGTCCAAGCAGCTCTTTGTATCATTCAGCCTGTTGCCATTAGATGCATTTCTGCATGGATAGTGGCATGCCTTTGCCATTGCTACTCGATGACTCAAGTCAAGTTGTAAGGCCGGGTCTATGCCCACTCTAACAGAGCGGTGGCGGCATCCCTGGCTGAGATAGGTAACGTGCCCATTGCAGAGATCTGCAAAGCAGCCACTTGGAGCTTGGGGCATACCTTTGTGAAGCACTTCGCTCTAGATGTCCATGCCAGACAGCACACTTCCTTCAGCAAGACAATCCTTAATGGAATTCTGTCCTGAGTGAGCTCTGTCTCTTACCATCCTGCTCGAGGGATTGGTTCTTAGCTTGGTACTCTCCCAATAGTGTGAATGAAGGATGAAGACTTTTAATCCAGGAAGATATGGAAATTACGTGCCTACCATATTTCTTGAACTTCTTGGACAAATTCTTCACCATTGATTCACATGCCTACTCATCATTCCCCGAGCTCACTCATCCTGTTCTGGTCTTCACTCCCTTGTTTGTCTGGGCTGTGAAGACATTGTTGAGTTGACCCTTCTTACATGGGTGATCCATGCTGTCTTATGCCTGGATTAGGTTAGATGTTCCTAATGTTAATTTGTGCTGCACCTCCTCGGTCAAAAAGGTACTGAGGTGGTTGGAGGGTCGATGCCAAGATAGCCTACACAAGCGCGAGCTAGTCTCACAGTGCAGCGCATGCGCGGCCCGGCCACGGAGCCGATCCTCCTGAAGATTTTTGGCTCCTGCTGGATCCTAGTGCCTCTGACATAGTCAAAATAGTGTGAATGAATGGTGAAGACTTAGTCCAAGAAGATCAAGAATTATGGTGGGTACGTAATTTCCATTTTCTTTATAACAGGCAGCCCTTTTGAGGAAGAGGCAGAGGATTTCCAAACAAACACCAGTATTCTCAGCTGCAAAAGAAAATACAGCAGAAGGCATAGGGTCCGAAAGCGCCCAGTGCCTCCAGCTGAGAGTCCAGCCCTGGTTCCACCTCAGCTGTCCGAGGTGGACTTCTCCTTGACAGTGGGAGGTCGTCTGACTCATTTCTCTACCCAGTGGAAGTCTATCACCACGGACAAGTGGGTCCTCAGGATAGTTTGGGAGGGATACTCCCTAAATTTTCCAGAGTTCCCCTCAGACCTTCCACCTAAGCGGCAATACACTCTGTCAGCTGCTCAGTCAGACCTTCTCATGTAAGAGATAATGGGCCTTCTCAAAAACAGGGCAGTGGAAGTAGTTCCCTGGACAGAGCAAATCACAGGATTCTAGTCCCATTACTTTCTGGTTCTAAGAAAGACAGGGGGTATGCACCCCTCTCTTGATCTCAGAAAGCTGAACAAGTTCTTGTATCGCAAGACATTTAAGATGGTCTCCCTAGGGACATTTTACCACTTCTCAAGCAACACGACTGGCTGGCATCCCTGGGCATGCAAGATGCCTACCAGCATATTCCAGTGCACCCAAACCATTACAAGTTCCTTCACTTTGTGGCCTTGGGGGTAACACTACTAATTCAGAGTACTGCCCTTTGGGCTCTCCTCAGCGCCCTGAGTCTTAAAAAAGTGCTTTGCAGTTCTCATAGCGCACCTTTGAAAGATCGGCAGTCAGGCCTTTCCCTACCTGGACGACTGGCTCTTAACAAGCTCGTCAAGACAGGATACAGAAAGAGTGGTAGCCACGGCATCTCAGTTCCTGACTTCCATGGGGGTTCTGCTGAACCTAGAAAAGTCACAACTTCAACCCTCACAGCAGCTCCTCTTCATAGGGACCCTCATAGACGCCACAAAAGCAAGGGCCTTTCTCCCAGAGGACAAGAGGAATGACATCCTTCAGAGGGCACGTTTCATCATGGAAAACAATCCCGTTCGGACACGCTTCATGCAATGGATGCTAGGCCTCATGGCCTCTTCTGTTTTCATAGTGCCTCTAGCTTGGCTGCACCTGAGAATCACTCAGTGGATGTTCAGCACACAGTAGTCTCCAACAACACATCCACAGTCATACCCCATCAAAGTGACAGAAACTCTATGGTGGTCACTTGCATGGTGGATACAGAAGGACAACGTGCTTCAAGGTCTCCCCTTCGCTCTGTCAGAGTCTCAGATAACCATCACTATGGATATGTCTCTCCTCGGCTGGGAAGCCTACTGCCAGGGCCATCGCACACAGGGCCTTTGGACCCAGGCAGAGTTGCACCTCCACATCAGCGTTGTGGAGATGAGGGCAGTCCTCTGTGCCCTAGCGTCCTGGAACATGTCTTCAGTCACAAGGTAATCCTTCTTTGGACAGACAACAAAGCAGTGATGTATTACATCAACAAGCTGAGGGGAGCACACTCCTACTCTCTCTGCAGAGAAGCCATGAGGGTCTGGGAGTGGTGCCTCGACCACAGTGCCCTGATTCAGGTGGTTTGCCTGCCAAGGACTCAGAATGATCTGGGTGACCACCTCAGCAGGACAGATGCGGATCCTCAAGAGTGATCGGTGGCACCAGACGTCGTACAGTTGCTCTGTGAGTGGGGTACTCCAGACCTGGACCTTTTTGCATCGTCACTCAACGCTAAACTGCCTCAATTCTGCTCAAAAATCCAGAACCTGGCGTTTTCTGTCAGGATACATTCAGGCTGCAGTGGTCAAATTGCTTTCTGTACTCATTTCTTCCTCTTCCATTTATTCAGAAGGTGCTGCTCAGACTGGAGGCCCACGGGGGCAACATGATTCTCATTGCACTGTACTGGCCTTGACAGATTTGGTTTCCTTTGCTCAACTAGCTGTCAGTACATCCTCTGTGGCAGCTACCACTACAGACGGACCTTCTGGAGCAAGGATCCCTGGTTAATCCCAACCTGCGCTCCCTTCATCTCCATGCTTGGCTCCTGAGGTGATAGCAGTAGGCATGTTTAATGTGTCTTAGAGAATTTCAGAGATCCTCCTACCTGCATGTAAGCCTTCCACTAGGAAAACTTACACAGCCAAATGGAAGCGCTTCTCACAATGGTGTGCTAAGATCTCCAAAGACCCATTCCGATGTCCTTCTGACAAAGTATTGGAGCACTTGCTAGACCTTTCTGATGCGGGACTTCAGTACTCTTCTGTAATAGTTCATCTTTGTGCAGTCTCTGCCTATCGTGAACCTGTCCAGAATATGACCCTGGCCCAACTACCTCTATTCAAGAGATTCCTCAGGGGCATTCTGCATACAAGGCCCCCCCAGTCAAGAATCTAGTTGCCCCGGGATATTAACCTCGTGTTAGACATGCTCAGTCATAAACCTTTTGAGCCTCTGGCTACATGTGATCTGACATTTCTGACCTGAAAAACGGCCTTTCTAGTGGCCATCACTTCTGCTAGTAGAGTCTCTGAGATACATGCTTTGGTCACAGACCCTCTGTATACCGCCTTTAACAAAGACAAGGTGGTTCTCCGTACAGACCCCAAGTTCCTGACCAAAGTGGTTTCAGAGTTCCACCTCAACCAGCCCTTGGTACTGCCTACTTATTTCTCTAACTTCCAGAGTGAAAGGGAGGAACCCCTTAAAAGAGCCCTTTAGTTCTACATCGATAAAACAAAAGACATCTGTAAATCCAAGCAGCTCTTCATGTCCTTCAATGCTGCTAGGCTCGGTCAGCCAGTTTCCATTAAGTGTATTTCTGCTTGGATAGTGACATGCCTTCACCACTATTACTCTATGGCACAAGTCAAGTTAGAAAGCCAAGTGCGGGCCCACTCTACCAGAGTGGTTGCTATGTCCTTGGCGGAGATCCGCTCTGTTCCCATTGATGACATTTGCAAAGTGGCTACTTGGAGCTCAGTGCATACTTTAATTAAGCACTATGCTCTGGATGTTCATGCCAGACAGCATGCTTCCTTTGGCAAGACGATCCTTAATGGACTTCTATCCTGAGTGAGCTCCTTCTCCTACCACCCTGCTCAAGGGATTTGGATCTTCCTGGACATAAATTCTCCACCACTCATTCACACTAATGGGGAGTACACCGGGGGCGCTAGAATCCAGCGGGAGCCAAACATTTTCGGGAGGGCCGGCGCCGAGATGGAGCCGTGTGGGAGCAGCACCGCGAGCCAAGCCCGTGCAGTATAGACTTTCTCGGCGTCGACCCTCCAACTGCCTCAGTCCCTTTTTTCTTGCCATCAAGTGTGCTTCAGTGATGACATCGCTCACCCGCCAGGAGTCAGACTTCAAACAGCAGCTTAGTTTTCAGTTTTATTATTTTGTATGTTATCATGAATAGTACAGAGTACATTTTTATAAAATATGCTTACTTGTACAAGAAAAAAGTCTTTATTCCTCCATTGACTGAGTCGACCATGAGTGGGGCAGGTGACGGTAGGGAGACTTCATATGACAGCTGTTCAGTCAGCTGGGCTGGGCTGGGTCTCGTCCGGTCCAGTGCTCGAGGGGATGGGTGGTCCCCCGAAAGCATAAAAAGAAACTGTACCATTCACAGCACCATTCATACTCGAGTTCTTCTTTGGCCCACCTGTCAAAGGAGAAATGGCATCACTCGAGGTTACCCTCTGGTACGTCTGCATGTAGATTGTCAGTGTCAGAGGCAGGTCTGCGCCTCTTCCGGAGTTGCCGGTTTCTGTCTCTGGTGGACAGCTTCTTCGACACCGGAGCCCCTCTCCGCCTATTGGAGAGGCTTCCAGTGAGCAGTTTCACCTTTGGGCCGCTGTTATGGAGCAGTGGTCTTGGAGGTTGTCGGCTGCCCGAACCGGCTAATGTGTCACCGGGGCCTTCGGGCCTGTCAGTTTCGGATCGGCAGGCGGGGCAGTTAGGACTTCCTAGTCGTGTGGCACCTTCTTTAGTGCTGTCGACTCCACACTCCGGTGTCTATCCCCCTCACATGGCTGCGGCACAGGGGTCCACACCAGTGCCTCTATCTTCTGCCATTTTTCATTCTTTTCCTTCAAATCATAGGTCGCAGACTACTGTGGCAGTGCCGCAGCCTGCAGTGCTGGCTTCTCCAGCTCTGGGGTCTTTTGTGGCGCCGTGTATGGTGTCGGCACTGTGCGCGGTACTGCATCCTCTTTTGGCGTGGGGGTGGTGTCGGTGCCATGAGGCACCACTTTCGGTGTCGACACCACATCTGTACTCGGCACTGCTCTCTTTGGCGGTGCTGGGGGACGTCGGCGGCACCACATGGTTTCCAGAGGTTCTCAACACCGATTTTGTCTCCGCCTCTTCTTCCTCCTGGTTTTCACTACTTTCCTGTCTATACAGCCCCCCCCCCCCCCGGACTTTCAGGAGGTGATATTGAGCCTGATCCTGATCTTCGTCTGGGTGATGATTTCAATGCCGACTCTGCCCTGGGGGCAGGGATCAATCCTCCTGCAGAGCCTGTGGTCGATGACCTTTCCTTTAAGTCACTGCTCAAGAATTTAAATTCCACTCTTTCTCTTCAGACCACAGAAATCGATCCTGGGAAGCTTCTGTGCCTCCAGGATCTGCAAGTTCTAGAAATCCCTATGGATTTAACCCCTTCGGTGCAGCCCTCTTTCGAGACTTTCTCAGATGGTGTGGAACAATCCGGCTCCTATTCCCTCTGTGGCTAAGTCCATACATAGGAAATATGCCCCTCCCAAGGATCGTCCCATCTTAGCCTCACAGGCCTCTGCTGATGCCATTGTGGCCCTGGCAGAGATTTATAAGGCTGTCCTCCCTCAGGTATCCACAGCCCATCTATAAACAAAGAATCTCTCAAGATCGACACCTTGGGGAAGCGAGTCTTTGCTGCCTCAACTCTGGGCATGTGTATTGCTAGCTACCAGGATTATTTTTCTCAATACGAGTATCTTCTTTGGCATTCGTTCAAAGCAACGGTAGAAGCTCTGCCTGAGTCTGAGATTAACTCAGAGCTCCTACAGACCATAACTAGAGATATCGAGTCCAATAATCGACAAGTTAAGTTGCAATGGACGCTTTCAATACTGCTTCCAGAGCTTCGGCAGCTGGCATTTGTACCCGTCGTCATTCCTGGCTGCGTACTTCAGGCTGTACGAATGATGCCTAACAAAAAGTCATGGCCTTACCCTTCGATGCTCTGTATCTGTTTGGGCCTCAGGTGGAGCAAGCACTAGAGGCTACTCAGAAGACTAGGTCTGCCATTAAGACAGCTAGACCCCCGCCCGCTCCATCTCGAGGAGGTGGGAACAAGCGTCAGTTTCACAACTGTCAATCCTTTCATGACAAAGGCAGAGGAGGTTTTAACAGAAACCAAACTCCTCAGCCACAAAAGAAAATGCAGCAGAAAGCACAGGGCCCAAAAGCGCACAGAGCCACCTTCTGAGTTTCTGGCTCAGGTCCAACCTCAGCTGTCCGAGAAGGACTCTTCCTCGGCAGTAGGAGGATGTCTGACTCAGTTCTATGACCAGTGGAAGTCTATAACATCAGATAAATGGGTCCTCAGGATAATCCGCGAGAGGTACTCTCTCAACCTGTCAGAAACCCCTCTGGATCATCCTCCCAAGCGGCAGCCCAGGCTGTCTGCTGTGCAGTCAGACCTTCTTGCTTCCGAGGTGCAAGGCCTTCTGAACAACAGGGCAGTAGAAGTAGTTCTGCTGGATCAACGAAACACAGGTTCTACTCACATTACTTTCTGGTTCCAAAGAATACTGTCGGCATGCGCCCTATTCTCAATCTCAGAAAGTTAAACAAATTCCTCTACAAGGAAAAGTTCAAGATGCTATCACTCAGTACCTTGCTACCTTTGATTCATCAACACGATTGGCTAGCCTCCCTGGACATGCAGGATGCCTCCCAACACATTCTCATAAACCCAAAGCATCACAAACACCTAAGGTTCATGGCGTTGGGTCAACACTATCAATTCAGAGTCCTGCCCTTTGGGCTCTCCTCAGCGCCTCGAGTTTTTACAAACTGCTGTGCAGATCTGATCTGTGTCAGTTTTCACCATTCATCACCTTTGGGTACTGGCCGAAGATCATGACCCCGCGGGGGCTCTGTTTTTTTTTTTTGATGGGCAGAGTTGACCCCACCCTAGAGGCCATCGTGATCTGCGTAGCGCTCTGGCTAGCTGCAGCAGGTTGTCAACCCGCCTTCCCGCCAGTTCTTTGTCTCCCACTGTCGAGATCACCTCATGGGAAGTTCTGCTGTGTGAGGCCTGTAGAAATTGTGAAGCCTTTGGCTGCATTAGCCGTGATCGTTCTATATTTACCTGCGGTTTCAGTTTGCCCCGATGTTGCCTGAGTTTAAAAGTAAAACTGTTCCTTTTTCTTTATTTTGCGACATTGGGTCTTCTTTCAGTGTTGTTTTCCGTAGGTCATGTCTCGGTCGGGGGCAAGAAGTCTATGAAGGCAGGACTGGCCCCCCGTAAACCCGTAAGTATTCCGTCACCGACCAACATGACCGTTGCCTCGCGTGTCTTGGCCTGCTACACAACAGTTGATTGCAATGCCTGCTTCTCCATGGACCCGTCGCGTCATCAGTGCTAGCGGCGTGGAAAGTTGACGAGCTCCGCCGACTTTCAGGGATGAGTGCTTTTCGTCAGGCCAAGCCATGTTCTCTCATCCTTTCCTCCGGGTCCCTCCCGGTTCTCTCGGACCGAGGAGGGGGCTTCTGCTTCTTGTAGCCTAGCCTTGGCAGAAGCCCCTTCTGCGGTGCAGGAGGCCCAGTCTGCCCCCTGGGAGTACGGGCGGGAGGCACCACCTTGGCAATGGCCCCTTTGGGGGCGAAGGCTCCCCAGGTGTCGTACCCTTGGCTCGGAAGGCCTGGATCAGTGCCGTCCTCGACGCAGTCTGTCAGCACCATCTTGGGCCTCGGCGCCGTTCACGGTGCCATGGGCCCTGATGGCGCCAGCATCAGCGCTGGTCCATTGCTTGGCGCTGTTGCTGCCATTGGCTCCGTTCGCAGCACCGATGGTGCTCGCGGCACTGTGGGAGGCTCTACGGCACCGTCCTTGACTGTCTTTTGCCCTGGCACTGTCCGCGATGCCATGGTTTAGCACAGTGCCGTGTCCAGTTCTGGAGCTGCTCACGGCTGCTCGCAAGGACACTGCGCTGTGGGCGTTTCGGATCTCTGGCGCCAAGAACACGGTCGGGGCCATTGTCGGTGGTGTCTCTGTCCTTGGCGGCTGGTCACGGCGGACAAGTCGGTGTAGAGTGGGATTTTCTGACTCGCTTTGAGAACATGGTTGGGGTCATCGTCGACGCCGTCTTTGGCCTCGGCGCCACTTGCGGCACCGTGGGCTAGGGCGGTGCCATGACAGGCTCCGGCTCTGATGCTGCTGCCATCGTTGGAGCCGTGTCTTCTTCCTGCACTGTTCGAGGTGTGGTTGGGGACGTTGGCACTGACTCTGGTTCAGTCTGTGGATCTGGTGCCCTTTTCAGTCGGGATGGCAGTGGGTGTCCACGCACTGTTTGGCCCAGAACTTCAATCTCCACCTCTTCGGAGGGGGAATCGGACTCTGAGTCAGATAGGCGGTCTGACTCTTTGGAGTTGGCTGCTCACGTGGACACCTTGGTAGTGTCCTCAACAGGCCGGAACCAGCCCCCTTCTGAGGAGAGGACAGTTGCTCTTGGGACCAGGGTCAGTGCTGCTGACCATCAGGCAGTGGTGCAGGCCATCATTGCTCTGCAGCCTGGTCTCGGGGGGGGGGGTCTGACCCCTCACTAGTGGTACCCCCTCAGGTGGTGTGCCTGGATTGCCCAACTTTGGGGTCGATCGCAGCACCCACAGGAGGGGAAGGTGCTGCTCCCTGGATAGCCCCCTCGGGAGCTGACCAGGGTTGCCAGCTGCCTAGGCTGGCTCTCTCGAGGAGGACAGCACCTTCGGATTCCGAAGGCTCAAGGGGTATGGGATCCATGCTGCAGCCTTTTTCTGGAGCCCACCCAGGCTCTGAGAGAAGTCGTAGCGTGGATCTGTGTCCTTCCCTTTCAGTTTCCTCAAGAGGGCCCCATTCTCTGGAGGTAGGGCACCTTCCTTCTGGACTTTCATGGCCCCGGTCACCTCACAGCGGGGATTCTTCAGGGCGCAGCCTAGACAGTTCCAGTTTGGTTGACCAGCTGTCGGCTGTGGAGTTTTCCAGAGCTCTTTCTTTCCTTAGGGCTCCTGGTGCGCTTCCTAGCCCAGGCGAAGGACAGCCAATTCCTGTTGTCAGCTCTGCCCCTTCTATTCTGCCACATTTTCCTGCGCTTCCAGGTATTCTTGGTCCTAGCGGTCCTCTCTCCTGGGAGCAGTTCAGGATGGTGGCTGCTCAATTTCCCTCTTATGTTAGGGCTATGGACAGACAGGTTTTTCAACCTCCCCCTGAGCAGACAGCTTCTGAACTCCTGAATTCCTCTAACTCCTCATCCCCCTCTTCTGGGGGAGAGGAGCTGTCTGTCCACATCTCTCCAGCTGCTGATCTCGCAGAGTATCAGTGATTCCTCGTGAGGATGTTGGAGGACCTGCACATCACCCCACCCACTCAACACAATCCAGAGCACTCGATTCGTGCCTTCCTTGGCGATTTCAGTGCAGACACCCTTGTGGTGCCCCCCTTGCCTGCTCCCTTTCAGAAGTCATTGTTGTGTTCCTGGCAGAGACCCTTTTCTGGAGTCCCAGGCCCTAGGGATCTCTGCCAGCAGTATTGTGCCCTCCCTGGAGTCTCCAGGTTCCATGCCTCATCCTAGCTCAGTATTGACGCAATTGGATACTCCCGACGGGCTTCGTGCCCTGCACCGTGACCAGCCCCCAAATCAAGATTCCTTGGATTTTGACTTCTGGGGTAGGAGGACCTTTTACTTGGCGTGGTTGCTTCTCTCAATATCTGCTCATCAGGCACACTATGCTACCTATGATAGGTTCCTGTGTTCCAGGCTAGGTCAACTCCTAGCCTCGATGTCTGACAGAGAGGAAA
The DNA here is from genome assembly GCA_016271365.2 of Neoceratodus forsteri. NCBI lineage: Eukaryota > Metazoa > Chordata > Ceratodontiformes > Ceratodontidae > Neoceratodus > Neoceratodus forsteri. The sequence goes on along the minus strand of CM028132.1, from coordinate 197,327,668 downwards.
CCAGACAAGCTAATGCACTCTCTACACGTGGCCTGGAGCTAGCAAGGCACCAAGCAAGGGCATCGTATGACTCCAATGAGGTAGTTACCAGGGTCGTAGGGACAGCGATCTGCACTAGGCGGATGGCATGGCTGCGTCTCTCCCGGTTGTCATCCTTGGCCCGGCATAGGGTGATTAACTCCGCTCACCAGAGAACCTATCTTTTCTCCCATAGGGTGAGATGGCGTCTGTCAAGGCAACTTCCTACCCCCTCTGGGGGGTTCCCATCTCACTCTCCCCACTCTCAGACCTCTCCAGACCCGTTAAGGTTCTCCCTCTTAATGTGTCACCCACTGAGAGCTAAGGGACTCAGTCCCTTAGGGTTGAAGCCCCCTTCGGGGGGGCTCAGCACTCACCCAAAGGTGATGAATGGTGACGATTGACACAGATAAAATATGGAAATTACATACCTACCGTAATTCTGATCTTTCTGTGCATCTTCACCATTCATCACCTTTGGGTACTGACCAGAGGTCATGATCCCAAGGCACATGATCACTGGCACTGAGGTTTTTGAAGTTATGGGGCATGATATCTAGCTGGAGAGTACAGCTGGGTGATAGGTCCAGCTGAGTTTTACACATCATACAGTGCGCACTGATGTTTTTAAGACAACTTTACTGGTAATTTCTTGTCTATAATGCATGCATTGAAACTTCTTGGAGTCCTAAGACAATCTTAGTATGTCTTTAATCTGAGTGGGGGTTGCTTTTCAGGCATCACATCCTTATACACGCTGTGACACTCATAGCTTGATTTAAGAGTCATCTGCTCCAGCAGTGTTATCTTATGTCAATTAAATTTATATGCAGTAGGATTCTTTGTATGTGTTTTGCACCAAGCACCTTTGACCCTGGGACCCTCCTGGCTGAAGGTAATTTGGTACTGTTAATCCTCTCTGACATCACCATCTGTATTTTTTAAATGAGTATTTTAAACCAATGGGGATTTTATTCTGTTTTTTCTGCATGATCTAGCTGTTAAAAGTATTGTTTTTTCTAAACAACGCCCATTAGGCTGCTGAAGGACTGGTTGGTCCGAAAGCTAGAACACTTTGATCTTATCTGTGTCAATCTTCACCATTCATCACAGATGGGTACTAGCCGGAGATCAGGAACCCGCAGGAGCCTTTTTTTTTTTTTTTTAAAGGATGAGGCGGGTCGGCCGCAGCATCCGGCGCCGCCCTCGAGGCCGACGCATTTCACGTGGCGCCGAGGATTAGACGCTAGGCTGTGTTCCACTCTGCCGCCTACCAGTTCTTCGTCTCCCGCCGTCAAGGTCGCCTCGTGGGAAGCCAACTGAAGAAGTTTGACTGTTTTTAGGCCTTAGCCTTTCGCGTTTGTGCGTTCGACAGTCCGTTGGTCTCCTGCTAGTTCTGGGTTCGCCTCCACTCGACGTCGCCGGTAAGATCTTTCCATTTATTTTAAAGTATAGCGACGTTGAGTCTATTTTTGGTGTTTTTTTCCGTAGGTCATGTCGCAGTCGGAGGGCAAGAAACCTTCTAAGGCGGGGCGGCCCCTTATCCGTCGGTGCCCGTGCAGCCGTAAGTACTCCGTTACTGACCAGCATGACCGGTGTCTCGCGTGTCTTGGCCCACTTCACGACATGGATTCGTGCGACACCTGCTTCTCCATGGACCACTGCATCCTAGAACAGCGCACGTTTAAAGCAGGGCGAGCTTCGCCGACTTTCAGGGGTAGGGTTCGCACTCGTCGGGCCAAGCCGCGCTCTCGCGGCCTTTCCTCCAGGTCCCCTCCCGGTTCTATATGGACCGAGGAGGAGGGAGCCTCGGCTTCTTGTAGCCTGGCCTTGGCCGAGGCTCCTCCCGCAACGCAGGAGGCCCATCCCGCTTCCTCCCGTGAGCGGGCGGGAGGTGCCGCTATGGCAATCGCCCCTTCGGGGGTGAGGGCTCCCCTGGTGTCGCTCCCGCGATCCGGAGGCTGGGTCGGCGCCGTCCCTCGATGCCGTCAGTCGGCACCGGTGGAGACCTTCGGACCGTTACGTGGTGCCGTGGGCCCATAGGTGCCGACTCGTCTCTTGGCGCCGTGGGCTTTGTCGGCGCCGTTTGTGGCACTGACGCTGCTCGCGACACTGTGACCCTGGATTCGGCGCCACCTTTCACCATGTCTTGCCTCGGCGCCAAGGTTGAGCACGGTGCCGTGGGGCCTTCGGAGTCATCTGTCGGCACCGCCCTCAGCGCCGTTGGTGCTCTCGGTGCTGCTCGTGGTGCCGAGGAGCCTAGTGGTGCCATGTTCAGCGCCGAGTCCGCTTTCAGAGGCGTCGGCGCCGCTGTGGTCCTCGGTGCCGTTCGCGGCGCCGCGGGGCCTGGCGGTGTCGTCATCGCCGAGGCTGTTGCTGGGGCTGCCGTCAGCGCCGTCTCTGTTCCTGGTACCGCCCTCGGTGCCAGTGGACTTGACGGCGCCGCGGCTGGCCCTTGATCAGGACCTTTGGCCCGAGCTGCCCTGCCGCCTTCTGTCAGCCCCGCTTGCGGGGCTGTGGAGGGCACGGGTGCCGCCTCGGCCACTGCTTTGGCTACTGGGCTTCTTGGTAAGGTCACCTGTCCTCGCCCTCCTACCATTTGGCTTAGGGCCTCAGACTCTACCTCTTCGGAGTCGGGCTTGGAGTCGGACGGGCAGTCACACCCTTCAGGGTTGTCTGCAGAGGAGGGCGAGCCGGTGGTCTCGATGACGAGTCACAGCCAGCCCCTTCTGAGGTGTCAGGTTCTCCCGAGGTTGGGTCAGTGGTACTGACCAGCAGGCTATAGTGCATACCACCATTGCCATGCAACCCTGGCCTGGAGGTTCCTTGACCCTCGGCGGTACCCCCTCCCATGAGTGTGTCTCGATCGCCCAACTTTGGGGCCCATCAGGAAGTCTACAGAGGGGAGGTGCTGCTCCCTGGGTCTCCTCCGGGGCAGCCCAGAGCCTGCAGCTACCTAGGCTGGCCTTCTCGAGACCAGGACCCTCTCGGACTCTGAGGGTCGAGGGTGTGGGTCGGCGTCGACCTTTCTCTGTAGTCTACCCCGGCCCTGGCAGAAGCCGAAGTGCGGACTTCCGCCCTTCCCCTTCCAGTTCCTTGAGGGGGTCCCATTCTTTGGAGGCAGGGGACCGTCCTTCTAGATCTATACTGCCCCGGTCGCCTCACTGGGGGGATTCTTCTGGGCGCAGCCTAGGCAGTACCAACGTGGTTGTACAGCTGTCGGCTGTGGAGTCTTCTGGGACACCCTCCTCGGGTGTCCATGGTCCGCTCCCTAGCCCTGGCAGAGGTCAGTCGACTTCTTCTCACGGCTCTGCCACTATCCCTCTGCCGCATTCTCCAGCGCTCCCAGGCATTCTTGGCCCTAGCGGCCCTCTCACCTGGGAGCAGTTCAGAGCGGTGGCTGCTCGGTTCCCTGCCTACATTAGGGCCATGGACAGCCAGGTTTTTCATCCTCCCCCCGAGCAACCACCCTCGGGCATGGTGACCTCCAGCTCCTCATCCCCTCTTCAGGGGAGGAACCATCTGTCCATATCTCTCCTGCCGCTGATCTCTCCGAGTATCAGCGCTTCCTCGTGAGGATGATGGGGCCTTCACCTTTCTCCCTGTCGGTCAGCAATCCTGAGCATCACGGCCACGCCTTTCTAGGCGATTTGATGCAGGCGACCCTTGTGGTGCCGCCTGGCCTCGCTCCCTTTCGGGAGGCGTCCATGCGTTTCTGGCAGAGGCCCTTCTCCGGAGTTCCTGTCCCTAGGGACCTCAGCCAGCGGTACTGTGCTCCCCCGAAGTCTCCAGGTTCTATGCCTCATCCGCAGTCTGGATTGATGCACCTGGACACCCCTGATGGGCTTCGCGCCCTCCACCGTGACTGGCCCCCAGATCAGGACTCTTTGGATTTTGATTTCTGGTGGAGGAGGACTTTCTACTTGGCACGGTTACTTCTCTTCATCTCTGCTCATCAGGCCCACTATGCAGCCTACAATAGGTTCTTGTGGTCAGCGCTAGGTCAGATCCTAGCTGCTTTGCCTGACTCGGAGCAAACCAGGCAAGCCATCGCGCTCTCTGCACGTGGCCTGGAGCTAGCAAGGCACCAAGCAAGGGCATCTTACGACGCCAGTGAGGTAGCTACCAGGGTCGTAGGGACGGCGATCTGCACCAGGAGATCGGCGTGGCTTCGCCTTTCCCAGTTGTCACCCTTGTCCGTAGGGGTGATTTGCTCCGCTCACCAGGGAACCTATCTCTTTTCCCATGGGGTGAGACGACGTTTGTTGGGGCAACTTCCTTCCTACTCCGGGGGGAACCCGTCTCGCTCTCCCCACTCTCGGGCCTCCTCAGGCCCAGAAGACCCCCCCCAGTGTGTCACCCACTGAGGGCTAAGGGACTCTGTCCCTTAGGGTGCAATGAATCAGCCCCCTTCGGGGGGCTTGGTACTCACCCATCTGTGATGAATGGTGAAGATTGATACAGATAAGTTATAAAAATTACGTACCTTCCGTAATTATGATCTTTCTATGTATCTGCACCATTCATCACAATCCCACCCGCCATCCCCCTGGGGCTTCAGTCTCTGGATCCTCCTCCCACTGTGCCTACCCGTCTTTTTGGGCGGGGTAAAGTTGGGACACACGGGGGTAGTTTCTTCCCTAAGGGGTACAGTTCAAGTGGCACTCCTTCTCTGCTGCATATCTTCACTCCTACGGGGTGAGAGCTGGTGGTTGCCCTCCTTCTGTTATCCATCTAACTTTTAAAAAAAAAAAAAAGAACTTCCCTTTTTTTCACCAAATATCTTTACAGAGAGAGTACTGAGTCCCTGTACCCTGTCCTTCTCCAGAACAGCCGACTCTGCTTTTGGGGTATTGCCAGTTATTCTGTGCCTTGAATTCTGGCAAATGAGCTTTGCTACTCCTTGCAGTTCCTATACAGTCTGGTGACGGACAAGGGTCCTAGATCCTTGTTACCTCTCACTCTCTCTCTTAAATTCTCTCCCCCCCCTTCCTTTTTTAGAGATTGGGGCCCCTACTCAATCCCCTTAGTCTTCCTTCCTCTGTGCTGTCCTCTCAGTCATTATTTCTCCTTTTAGTTCAGTTTTTCTCTTCCTTTTTCTGTCCCTTGGACTCTCTTGTCCCACCCTCCATCCCTTCCTCTTACCTCTCCGGCGACTCAGAACTGGTAGGCAGGCGGAGTCGACACAGCCTAACGGCTAATCCTCGAGCGCCACATAGTACATCGGCCTCGAGGCGCGCGCCGATGCTGCGTCGACCCGCCATCCTCAAAAAAAAAAAAAAAAAAAAAGGTTCTGCGTCCTGATCTCCGCCAGTACCCATCTGTGATGAATGGTGAAGATACACAGAAAGATCATAATTACGGTAGGTACATAATTTTTATTTCTTCTTGTTACATCTATGTTGGTCCATTAAAAGGTATCAAATCATTTGCTTCTGGATCTGTTTTTGCAAGGACTAATACGGAAAATACTAAATCTAGATTTCAGAAAGATATGGAAATTACATACCTACTGTAATTCTTGATCTTTTTATTTATTTATTTTTATTTATTTCCATAACTCGGATTTACAACCTTTGAGTCAGACTCATTTACAAAGGCACCTCGTCACAGGGAGGGTAGACAACAGTTGGTGGTGGAGTACAACAATGGAGGACATTACAGGTGAGATACAATAAAAGAACACATAAAGCAATTCCAGTAATACAAAGGTATACAAAGGCTTCAATTAGTTACAGTTAGTCTAGTATATAAATAATAAGGTATCACTAGGGGTTCTAGGGAGAGATACCTGGGGGGGGTGGTGGTTGCTGGGGGAGAAGGCAGTCCGGAAGGACGTTGTCTGTAAATTGGGCCAGGCGGAGCTCTAAGTATGGGCCAGTCAGGGACATTTACAGCTCTGAGTGTCAGTGAGGTGGTTTCGGAGGGCGATTTTGAAGGGGCCAATTTTGGGGATGTTTATGATATGAGTGGGGAAGGAGCTGTACCAAGAGGGGGCTCTGTGGTGGAATGATCTTTGGGTGAGAGGTCCTGGCTTTCAGGACCTGGAAGGTAACTTTAGTTGCGCTTGGTGGCGACCGAGTGGGAGAGCCAATTTTGGGATGCAACGCAGAGGGAGCCCAAGCAGTGATTTTTTGCCAGTATACAGGTGTGGTAGTGCAGACGCTCATCAAAGGTGAGTAAGTTCGAGGAGGAGTAGAGCTGGCACATGTGCGTTCTGCTGGGGCACCGGTCAGGAGCCTGCAAGCCTTGTTGATCGAGGTCTGGACTTTGGTAAGGGCGGTGGGGTCAGCAGCCGCATAGATAGGGAGTCTGTAGTCGACCAGTGACAGGATGGAGGAGGTGATAGCCAGCCGGAGGGCATTCTGAGGGAGGCAGTCTTTGTGGCAGTAGAGGAGTCCAATCCTGGTGTTTACGGCAGTGGACAGGGAATTAAGATGAGAGTGGAAAGAGAGAGCCAAGTCAAAGGTGATGCCCAGATATTTGTATGCAGACATCTGTTCAAGGTGGTGTAGGGTGCTGGGGAGGATAAGAAGGGGGGCATTTCTGGCATTACTCTGGCGTTGGGCAAAAGGCATAGATTTTGTCTTCTTGAGATTCAGAACTAGACGATGGTCGAGGAACCATTTTTCAGCTTGGCTGAAGGTGAGTTGCAAAGAGTTCTGGAGGGTGATGGGGTCGGGTGGGAGGTGACAAGAATCGCATTGTCTGCATATAGGAGCATACTGCCTGAGCAGTAGCTAGGAAGGGTGTTTAGAAAGAGACTGAACAGTGTGGGGCCCAGGATGGAACCCTGGAGGACACCTGAGCGAACAGGTAGGGCAGCTGATAGGGTACCATTTATCTTGACCCATTGGGATCTGGCATGGAGATAACTGCAGAACCAGGCAAGGGGGCCAGATGAGAAGCCTAGTTGATGGAGGGAGTCGAGCAATAGGGGGTGACACACAGTGTCAAAGGCCTTAGATAGGTCAATGAACACTGCCCCAGCAACGTCCCCTGAGTCAAGTGCAGAGTGTATTTGCTGTGAGAACTCTAGGAGGGCTGTGGTGGTGCTGTGTCCAGGGCAGAAGCCATGCTGTTCTGGACATAGTATGCTGTATTTGGTTAGATATTCCATGAGTTGGGTGGATACTATTTTTTCCAGGGCTTTAGAGAGTGGGGGGAGGATGGAGATCAGTCTGTAGTTATTTGGTAATGTGCGATCTCCATTTTTATGAATTGGTGTAATTTCAGCTGATTTCCAGGCGCTCAGGAATTGACCGAGGCACAGAGACCGGTTTAACAGGTCAGTGAGAGGGGCTAGCATGACATCTACAGTTAGACGGAGAATCCTGGAATCAGTGGGGTCACAGCTGGGGTTGTGGCTGGAGAGGGCTTTTAGTAGGAGTGGTTTGGCTTCATGGGGAGATGTGGTGCAGAGGAGAAATGGGCAATTCAGGGTTGGGGGTGTTGAGGTAGGGATAGGGTCAAAAAAGTGAACAGGAAGGAGTGCGTTTAGGTCAGAGAAAGCCATGTTGAGGCAGTCAGCAGTATATCTTCTTGGATGAAGTCTCCACCACTCATTAACATGCCCACCTGCCATCCCCCAAGCTCACTTCTCTCTTTATGATCTTCACTCCTTCAGTCTTTGGGCTGTGAAGACTTGGTTATTTGACCCTTCTTACATGGGTCATTTGGACTATCTAATGTTCGATTTTTAGGTTAGTCCTCTCTAGGACCTCCTCGGAAAAAAAGGTACTGAGGCGGTTGGAGGGTCGATGCCAAGATAGTCTATACCACGCGAGCCTGGCTCGCGGTGCCGCTCCATCTTGGCGCCGGCCCTCCTGAAAAAGATTGGCTCCCGCTGGGTCCTAGCGCCTCCGGCATACTCCCCATTAGTGTGAATGAGTGGTGAAGACCTCGTCCAAGAAGATCAAGAATTATGCTAGGTACGTAATTTCCATTTTTAGCTTGGTACTCTAACCCAGCAGTATGAATAAATGGTGAAGATTTAAGTCCAGGAAGATATGAAAATGATGTACTCGCCGTAATTCTTCATCTTCTTGGACAGGTCTTCACCATTTATTCATATGCCCACCCACCATCCTCTGAGCTCACTGAATGTGTTCTTGATCTTCACTTCTTTGTTTCTGTTTGGGCTGTGAAGACATTGTTCTTAGCTGACCCTTCTTACACGGGGTCAGAAGGGATATCTTATGCACTTATTGGGTTAGGTGTTCTCTTAGTTAGCATGTACTCAGTAAAAAAGATACTGAGGCAGTTGAAGAGTCTATACTGAGATAGCCTATATGGCGCAAGCCTGTCTCGTGGCAGTGTGCATGCACTGTCCTATCTCGGCGCTGGCCCTTCTGAAGATTTTTGGCTCCCACTGGTCCCAGCGCCTCTGGCTTGAACCCTGCAGTATGAATAAATGGTGAAGACTTATCCAAGAAAGCCAAGAATTACAGTGAGTACGTAATTTTCATTTCTGTGTCGATCAGCTCCAGTAACCATCTTTCAAAAATACGCGCAAGTCCTCACTTTGCACTGCCCCTCCGGTACTCCTAGCACAACATTTCGCACATTCATGAATTGGACAGCAGTTTCTGGCTGCCTGATCCTGGTTTTTAAGACACTTTGCTCTTTGGTGACAGTAGCCTTTGCTGCACGTGATTACTCCCCAGTCTTGCTGAATAATCCACTTTTCTCACCACACCTTCAGTTTTATTTTCAACTACAACAAGTCTTTATATGTATTGGTCAAATGTTTTGTCCCTATGCTTCATAGAGTGTGTGAGCCCTGTCAAGGCCCTCTCAATTGTGTCCAAGCCGGTGAGTGTATCTCCAGCTTTCCCCGGTGACTGTTGCATGTCAGGAGCTTTAGAAGGCCCCATTCCGGATTGGTCAGATTTATTTATTGTTTTTGGATATCCCATCTTTGTACTTCTTTCAAATCTTGTCTTCACACCTCTGTATCAACAGCACTAGTTATTTTTATAGTTAGCCATCCAATTAAAAATAGTTCAAAGTCAAATTGAATGACCTTTCTGTCTTTAACAGTATCCATTATTACACATCTGAAGTTCCTGTGAGAGGATCACATTGTCATTCACAGTCAGGCTAACAGTAATCACATCTTAACTGATGTATGAAACCAAGAACTTTTAAAAATCACGAAATTCAGAAAACATGAGGAAGAAAGTAAAAAAAAAAAAAAAATTATTAGTATGCTGTTTTTGAGCAGCTGTTTTCTCTGGGGGTTGGGATTGGATCCCATTTATGTTTGGAGTAGCTAAAAAAACAAAACTGGCCTGGTGGAGGGTCCTTATTGATTTCTACTAGGGACTATTTTTCACAATCATCTTGTTGCCAGGGCACAGACATGACACTTGAAGATTGAGAAACCATAGTCAGGTTTTCTGAGAATGGTTAGGTCAGGTTGTGAACAGGAGTGAATGGCAACCGCATCCCTTATGGGCGTTAAACAGTTTTTGTCATTTTGCTAGAATGATTGCATTATAGCTGTGTCCTACAGACCAGCTACAAAAAAGTAGTCTTGAGTAGTTAAATCCTTTCTTGCAAAAGCATGTCAGTCCGCCTTCCCAGTCACCACTAGATAAATGATATCACAGCTCCATAGCTCAGGATAAAATTCACTTTTATTAGTAGAACACTAGTGGCAGCGACAATGATACAGGACACCCATCCCACAACAGTCAAACATGTTCACGTGTCTCACGCTTTCTCAAGAAAGGGTCTTGAGAAAGCGTGAGACGCGCAAAAACATTTGACTGTTGCAGGAGAGGCGTTCTGTATCATTTACTGCTGCTAGCGTTCTACTAATAAAAGTGAGTTTTATCCTCCGCTATGGAGCTGTGATATCATTTATCTAGCGGTGACTGGGAAGCCGGACTGACCTGCTTTTGTAAGTAACTTTTTTGATGGCACCAGTCTTGTGTATTTCTGAAGCTGTCTGGTTGTTTTGGTAAATTCTTTCTTGGTCATTTTTTGATTTTAGATTCAGTGTGGTCATAGTGCTCAGGTTCATTGCAAAAAACGTCATTAATGCACCAGTTAGGGTAACTTAACGCCACAGAAATAGGGAAATGCGGCGTTAGGGTGTCCAACCCTATCTACTCCCCTCCAAGTAAAAGGAAAAAAATATTAAGGGTTTTGGGTCTCCGGAGTCTTGGCAAATCAGTGGTGGAGTATTCCTTGGGGTTGTCAACCCTCATATCCTCATTCGTGCAGATCCTTTTGGGATCTGCGTGAACAGGTGTAGAAGTGCAGGGCACTGCTGACCATGGTGTTCTGTGCAGCGTCAGATGTCAAAAGTTACCAGACTTATGAAAGTGCATAGAACAAAGTCAATGTACCTTCATAACTGTGTTGTTTTTCAATATTTTGACCTCAAATTTACAACATAGCCTTGTTATGAACCCACCTCATGAACCCAGTATGTGAAAATGTTCAAATCTTGGCCAAAATATTCCACGGTACAGGTGCAAAAACACGTTTTGGCCAGGTTTTGAAAAATGACAATCGTTACATTCATGAGGTGATGTGAAAAAAATGGCAAAGTTGAAAATTTGAGTGAAAATATTAAAATTTACTAAAGTTATAAGAGATTGTTGTAAAATTTTAATGTATGCTCATAGCTTTGTTGTTGTGTAATATTTGTATCCCAGATTTTCAACAAAGCCTTCTTATGACCCCACCTCATTAACAGGGGTGGAGAAATTTTTCAAAACCTGCCCAAAATGTGATTTTGTGCATCAACAACATCATTCTGCGACACAGGAGCGAAAACTAATTTTGGCCAGGATATGAAAAATGACAGTTATGGTTATGTTGAAAATATTTGTGGTCAGAATATGTAAAATTACCAAAGTTATGAACATGCATTGCAACATTTCAGTGTATGCTCATAACTTTGTCATTTTTAAATATTCTGACCCAGAATTTTCAACACAGCTTTCTTATGACCCCAGCACCTCATGAATAAAGGCAATTAAAATTTTCAAATCCTGTCCAAATGGTGATTTTTGCCAAGTGACTGCAAAATCACCTTTTGAGACTGATTTGCATAATTCACTGCCTTTGGTCATGAATGGGGTTCTAAAAAGGCCATGTTGAAAATCTGGGGTAAAAATTCGCAAAACTGACAAAGTTATGCATCAAAGTTGAAAACCCCATTGAAATACATTGAAACGCACTTACCTTAGTTTCTCATATCGCAGTCGCTGGTTCCAGCAGCAAGACATGTGTTCGATCGGAGTGTGGATCTTCACTCTGGGACCTGTCCAGGTGAGTGAGGGGGTGTGGGGTGTTGGATTCTCAATGGGAAGTCAAGATGGGGTCAGATCAGCGAGGGACCATTTTCTTTTTTACAGGTTGAAAAAAAAACCACTGAGGGACGGTTTTCTTTATTACAGGTAATATTAATGCGGAGACAGCAATGGGAGGGTAGGGGTGCCACTAGACACCAGGGAAAAGTTCTATATGAGGGGACAGTGATTGGAGGGTGGGGGTGCCACTATACACCAGGGAAACATTCAGTATGAGGGGATGGTGATCAGAAGGTGGGGAGTGCCACTAGACACCAGGGAAATGTACAATATGAGAGGATGGGAGTCAGAGAGTGGTGTGTTGCCACTAGACACCAGAGAAATGTACAATTTGAGGGGATGGCGATCGGAGGGTGAGGGGTGCTACTAGACATCAGGGAAACATTCTATATGGGGGAACGATGATCAGAGGGTAGGAGGTGCCACTAGACACCAGGGAAAGGTTCTGTATAAAGGGACGGCGATCGGAGGGTGGGGGGGTGCCACTAGACACCAGGAAAACGTACAGTACGTGAGGGGACAATGATCAGAGGTTGGGTGCACCACTAAACACCAGAGAAATATACTATATATGAGGGGACGGCAATGGGAGGGTGGAGGGGTTCCACTAGACACCAGGGAGATGGCAGTTGACTGCTCTCAGAGCAGCCTGCAGCACAAGTTCCAGCTGCGGCTGCAAAACTCAAGAAAGTCCCACTGTTCTCAAACAGAGAACGCAGGTGAATGGCTCCTCTTGCTAAGCTGGACACCCTGGATTTTGGGTGCCCAGAAAAGGTATTTCTGGCAGTTTTTAAAAAAAAAAAAAAACAGACACCAGAATCTAGCTAAACGGGTCCTGTTGAGCTGGGTTCAGGTGTTTGTTTTTTTAAAAAGACATTTTTTATGTACTGTAATTTAAATGTTTGTAAGTTTAAACAGTGGAAAGAAAATGGTGGCCATCTCGACTGTTTTGTCCCCCACACCAAGTAAATCATGAAAATAACCTTTTCTTTTCCTTTCGCTATAGGTTTTTTTTACCTTTTGCAAAAGTTTTTTTTTTTTTTTTTACCAGTCGAACTGGAATGTTAACTCAAAAATCAGTTTAACTTTAAAATGATATACTGCATTTTTTCACCAAACCTTCCAAAGGCAGACCCATGGCATTGGTCCCTTCATCCCAGAAAATTTCATGAAAAAAATTCCACATGGTCTAGGCTGTAGGTGAGAGCAACAAATACTGAATACTAAGTATAGGGAAACCAAACGTGTGTTACTTTTTTCCCATTTTTTGGTGCTGCGTATCTCGAAAACAGTACAAGATGCCGTCACAAAACTTTCTCCATCTTGAGACTCTAACAGCCTGACTGCACATGCTAGATGTTGGGCTGTTTCGTCAAATAACACCAAAGTTAATAGATATGTTGGCCAGCAGGTTAAGTGGTGTTTTACAGTCCTTACTAGTGGAAAAAAGTAAGATAACTTCAGAAGTAGAAACCAGCAGATGTCTACATTTAACAATTATTTTTAAGGAATCTCTTAACTGTATTTTAATTTATAGTGAACTGTGTAAGCAGTCTAGATCTTTTGAGGTGAAATATTATCATCTTGCCTTTCAGCAACTGTACAGGAAAAAGCCTGGAATGACAATGTCTTGTGCCAAATTACCTCAAAATGTTTCCAAAAACAGATACAGAGACATCTCACCTTGTAAGTACTCTTTGTTGTTGTGGATTTTGGTGGGCAAATTTAGATTACTCATTAGTTTGAAGAGTTTTCTTAAAACTGTAATTACTTATAGCTTACCATGTGAATGATATGGGTTTGATTCCCAAGCCTACACCTTCACGCACAGGGCGACAGAGGGAGTGCTGAGTGGCTATCCAAGGCGCTTTCTTGTCCTGCCTTGAGGAGGATTGTTGGATCCTGCCATTACGCGATTACACATTTGGGCTGAGATATGCAGCTCCAGATGGTATGATAGCTTACTACTGTCATGATACAATGTGGTATCATATGACATGATGGTTTCATACATGTAGTCCTTTGTCAGCAATTGCCAGTCGCTTAGGCTTTACCCCTGCCCACTCTTGAATGGCCAGTAACATCTCCTATATCTGACTGTGCCACAGTCTGAGGGGTTAGGAAATTGAAGGTGATGAAAAACAGGTAGGAACAGTGGTGCTCAGGCATATGATGCGGTGATGCTCTCCCCACCCACTTGTGGAGCTTAAACGTCTGAGTTCCCTGTTGCACCTCTTTTTTTGGAAAAGATCATTAGTCATACTCCCATTTGCCCAAATCTGCCGAGCATGTTATTTATATTTGGGACAGTATTAGAAGGGACTGACAGTTGATGTCTTTGGGCCATTGGAAACAGTTCCAGTAGAAGTGGGATTGAGGGCTTGATGGTTTACTGGAGGAGAGTCTGATCCACTGTATTGAGGGAAAAAAATAGAACATAAAATTGTACTTAAATTAAGATTAAATCATTTATTCTGTTTTCTCATTCAGATGATGCAACACGGGTTATTCTAGAGGGAATGGATGACTATATCAATGCCAACTACATTAACGTGAGTAAAACATTTTGATAAAGTTGTACAGGGCATTAATGTTTTGTGAGCTGCTGTCCAGATAACAGTTGAGACTAAATTCATATTCTGAATAGTCTCAAACACCACAGCGCTGGTCTTATTTTAACTTAGACACGCTTTGTACAGTCGGTAGCTGCATAGAGGTAGTGTAGCCAGTTAGCTGGTATATTTTTTTCCCCCTGCTGAGTAGAGCTCAAAGATCAAAGTTCATATCAGCATTTTATTTCGGGGTTGTGTCATTCTCATATATTTAAATGATTTCTATAAAATCCAGCTGGAATTATATCTTCCATAAATAAGGCTAAAAATAGCTTCACTAACGAGGCATCTGCCTGTCTGATCAGTTAGGTCAAAGATGACTGAAGTGCTACCTGTTTGAGTGTTTTTGCTGTACTGGCATTTAAAAAAATGTTCACTGGACATTTTAAACGAGCATACGGTATGTAACACATGATTAGAAATTGCTAGTATTTTTGCTATTTTTTCATACATTGTTCTCATATTACACTCCTGGTAGATAAACCACATAATTTACATAAGGCATCTGAATTTGATTGACTAGAATCCCTCAGTCAGAGATCTGTTTCAAGGTCCAATCAGTCTTCTCTCCAAAAAAAAAAAAGTGCTAGAAAAGATTTTCTGTGTGGGACAGGAAAAATCTCTCTCAAACATGGTTATTGGAAGACATTATTGCCTGGAAAAGCAGATGTCCTCCCCATATAGCTGGCTGTCTTCAGCAGCACAGAGCAAAAGCATTCATCTTGCACTTCTGCTTTTTGACCAAAGATGCTATTTGTCCTACAGCCATAACAACTTCCTTGTTTAGCTGTCTCATGACAGTCTCCTTTCACAATGTGCAGAGACATGATTTTAATCTTCCTAGTCCATTTTTCTAAGTTTTTTGTTTTTTCGTTCAGACACTCCATTTTCCCCTTATTTTTAACTCTTACTTTCCCTGTTCCCTACCCTAGTGCTTATAGAGTAAATGAAAGGAAGGGAGGGGTTTTGTTTTCTAGAGTGCCTTACAAAATCCTTTACAGTCCAGGAGAGGTAAGAAAGTGAATGCTGGTACCATTTTAGTTTCACAGGAAGATTCAAACAGCATAGAAGTAGATTAGAGGAAGAGGTTGAGGACAGAGAGATTAAGTGTGAGTCAGGAGTGCTGGCTGTGGGATTCATACCTGAGTCTCCAGGTTCCCAGCTGTATGCTCCTACCTTTAGGCCAAACTGCCTTTGCAACTAACGTGAACAGCGGTGGTCTCTAAGACCCCACCAAATCATGCTTATTGCATAAGTGCAAGGGGGGCTAGAGAGCAGTGTGCTCAAGCACTGCCTTTCTGGGGAGCAAGCGCATCAGCTCCACAATACTCCCACTCTACACAGACCCACTGAGCAAGTGACTCATGTCGTGCTGCCAAAGTGCTACTGTAAAGCAATGTGTTTCAGCCCTCCCACCCCAGAGAACAACAAGTGCATCACCTCTACAGTGCTCCTAATCTTCATGGGCCTATTGAGTCAGTGACCTGGGGACAGTTCAAAACTCTTGAGCTCCCACATGAAACCATGTTGTGTTACCCAAGTGCTGGAACAGTGTGTTTCAGGCTTCCCTCCTTAGAGCACATGCATCCACTCTCCACAAGCCCACTGAGGGAGGGAGGGAACCAAGGTCAGTCCTGAACTCTGAACTCCCATGTGGAACCATGTTGTGCTGTCCAAGTGCTGGAGTGTTGTATTTCAGCCCTCCCACCCCAGTGAACAAACGCACCACCTTCACACAACACCTTTGCTGTCCGCCAGTCCATTGCATGAAGGATCCAAAGTCAGTCCTGTACTGTGGTCTCCCATGTGGAATCACATGGTTGCTGCCCAAGTGTTGGAGTGATGCATTCCAGCCCTTTGCTCATCAGAGAGTACTTCTCCACAATGCATCCACTCTCCACAGGCCCACTGAGTGGGGGACCCAAGGGCAGTCCCAAACACTGGTGTCCCATGTGGCACCCCACTGTGCTGCACAGGTGCTGCAGCAATGAATTCTTGCCCTCCCTCACTAGAGAACAGACATATTACCTCCACTGTGCCTCTGCTCTCCACCTGCCTATTGCATTAGGGACCCAAGGTCAGTCCAAAATTCTGGTCTTCTTTGTGGAATCACGTTGTGCTACGCACGTGCAACAGTGATGTATGCTATCCATCCCTTCCCCGAGAGCAGACACATCACCTCTACAACACCTTTGCTCTCCACCAGCCTGTTGTATAAGGGACTCAAGGTCAGAGCCAAACTCTGTTCTTCCAAGTGTTGCAGTAAATGTGTTCTAGCCCTTCCTCTCCACAGTGCAAGCACATTACTTCCAGTGCCTCTGCCCTTGGCCAGCCTATTGCATGAGGGACTCATGATTAGTACCAAACACTGGTTTCCCACATGGAACCATGTTGGGCTGCCCAAGTGTTGGAGTGATGTGCTTCGGCCCTCCCTCTCCAGAGAACAAGCGCATCACCTCCACAACACATCCACATTCTGTTAGTCCATTCCATAATGGACCCAAGGTCAGTACCAAAGACTGATCTCCCACGTGGAACCAGGTTGGGCTGTCCAAGTGCTGTAGTGAGGTGTTTTAGCACTCCCTCTCTGGAGTGCAAGTGCATCACCTCCATAATGCATCAGCATTCCAGCAGCCTATTGTATGAGGTACCCAAGGTAAGTCCCATACTTTGATCTCCCATATAGAACCTTGTTATGCTGCCCAAGTGCTACAGTAATGTGTGCCAGCCCTCCTTCCCCTAAATGTAAGCATATGATCACCACAACACATTCACTCACTGCCAGCCCATTGCATGAGGGATCTAAGTTCAGTCCCATAGTCTGGTCTCCCACATGAAACCGTGTTTTGCTGCCCAAGTATAGTAGTAATGTGTTTCAGTCCTCCCTCTCTGGAGTACAAGCACATCACCTCCACAGTGCGTCTGCTCTTCACCAGCTCATTGCATAAGGGGCCTGTGGCCAGTCCCAAACACGACAAAATCATGTTTTGCTGCTCACAAGCTACTGTGCTGGCCTCCCTGCTTTTAGATTTGGTAGATACACATACCAGTAATAAATCCATAAAATATTACAAACCAATGTTAAACTCTGTCAGTGTCGTACTGTTTTGTATGTTTTTTGTCATCTGTGTTAAACTGAAACTTGAACCAAATCCTGTACCACTGATCAAACTCCCTTTCAACTTGGTGGCTACCATACTGTATGTGATTAACAGGACAGATGCAAAAATGTAAGGAAACCCAGAGTCTGTGACCTTTGACCACAGGAAATTCATATTTTTTTGCATTTTTCTCAGTTGCTGTTCACTTAAAGCCTTAGTTTACATTATTTTTTTACATTGGATCATATTTAGAATATTATCTTTGGTATCAGAAATTAGGTTAAATTGTTAAGATTAATTTATTCCTGGAACAACATAAAGGCACCAAAATGAGTACTGTGTTACCACATGATTGTTTTCCCTTTGCATGGTATATTCTTTGATAATTACAAATATTATAATTATGTAAACATAATATTTTTGAGTATGGTGTTATTCCACTCCTTGGAGTATCAGCCATAGAGTTCAATATAGAGAGGGAGGTTAGAGGGCGGACTCCAATGGCTCAGTTGAAGCCACGCATCCACCATATTAGAGGAGGGTTGAGGTGCCGGCAGAAGTGCAGAAACCCTTCTTGAAACTTAGATAGCAGCACCAGCACACTGTTCTCACAGCAATCTGCTGATCCAGTTGGGTAAGAAGCACCATTAAATACAGAGGGAGTCTCCCCCAAGCCATACGATCTCCCGCTTCTATAAAGTACTGGCAAGCTGTCCTGCAACATTGATGGATGGCGTCCGTTCCACTTGGGAAGCAGAACTAATGCTAGATTTGTCTCCAGAGGACTGGATCTGAATTTGGCGTCGTCACCACCAGACTTCAGGTTCCTGCAGTTGGAGGGAGTTTGGTTGGAAGACAGTAATAAGGTTCTTCCACACCCCGCAAATTACAGCCAAATATTTAACCTCCAGAGATTCATCTTGCTGGGTGACTGTGAAGTTTAAACCCATGCCCATGTTTTTTGGCTCTGCCCAGTTCTAACTAGTTTCTGGGGAGGAGTGGAAATAGTATTGCTGGAATTGTTTCTGAACTTAGGCCACCTGACACCTGAAATGGCAGTTCTGTTGCACTTCCCAAAGCACTTTAAACAAAGACATCAGGTATATCTAGTTATAATATTTCTTGCAGCAGCAAAGAAGGTCATGACGATGGCTACAGCCAGACTCACCAGCAATTTGGGAATGGGAAGATGCCATTTATGATATTTATATAATGGAAAGCTTGACAGCTAGGATACAAGATAAAACACCAACCCTGCTGAACAGATGGACCATATGGTTCACATGTATCTCCTCAAGGCGTCCTGTTTTGTGCCATGAGCGATTAGAGACAACCTGCGGTTTGGGCGGACGGAGTCGGTCAGCCTTTCATTATTAGAATATAGTAATAGGAAGCTCAGGAACTTATTTTCAGCTACCTCCTCACTCCCTAAAACAAAAATTGAAACCCTCCTTGTAAGCATGTTTCTTTATCTGGATTGTCTCTCATCTAGCATTGCATCAAATATACATTTTATATATTATATTGGAAAGATTAGATGTTCATACTCAATGAATGTCTTGGAACATTATGACTGGATATAATGATGTATGTACCATTGTAAAAATTAATAAAAACTAAAGTTTCAAGAAGCACCATTGACAGCAGGGAAATGATGAAGCAGACACACATTGTGGTGACAAAAACAAGGTATGCTCATTTGTCCTTTGCTTGTATAAGCAGTGCGTTACTCGATTGCTGTAAGAACAGTGTGCTAGTGCGACTGAGTTTCAAGAAGGGTTCCTGCACTTCTGCCGGCACCTCAACCTTCCTCTAATATGGCAGACGTGCGGCTTCAACTGAGCCACTGAAGTCTGCCCTCTAGCCTATGGTATCAGCTAAATGTGGCTTTAGGGTATTTCAGTTGTTAATTCAGGATTACAGTGCACAGGATCAATCAGATGAGTTAGCTGAAAAGTCCAAGGAAAACAATGGTCAGCTGGAACTGTGTTGTGTTTTTCTGCAAATGGTTTTCTCAGCACCTGCTTCCTTGTAACAAGGAACTCTTGCCACTTAAGTACGATTGCTGATTCCTTTAAATAAGGCTCTCTTAATTTAAATGGTGTATTGGGGCACATTAAGCAAGGGGCAGTCAATAAAGCAAGTTCATGATGATCTGCTTACAGATATGTTTTGTTCTAACCCCAGGAATCCATCCGTATGAATTCACAAAGTGCAGTCACTCCACAGGAGTGAGCTGCCCCAGAGCTAGAACTTTTGCTAGTTATGAAACTTCAAGTTAGAAGTAAATTCAAACTCTCTTCTGTGGTCACCTTCCACCCTGCCTCCTAATGTCAGATTTATTTCTCTGCTGAAGAGAGCAGTTGCCGAAAAGTAAAACTCAGCTCTTCTCATCAGTCTGTGTTTATTTTATTAAGTTTATTCTTTCAGTTATTTCTTAATACTTTGTGTTAGTTACAGTGTATATTTGTAAGTTATTGTTAAATTTAGCAATTTCTCTGGTTTCCAGGAACTGGAGAAAACTGATAATCAGCACTGATCTTCCTGGACATAAAGTCTCCACCAGTCATTCACACTAATGGGAGTTCGCCGGAGGCCCTGGGACCCAGTGGGAGCAAACTTTTCAAGAGGGCGGCACCTGAAATGGAGCCGCAAGGAGTGGCACCTCGAAGCCCCAGCTCGTGCAGTAATGACTGTCTCGCCGACCCTCCAACCATCTCAGTTCCTTTTTTTCCCCGCCGTCGAGTGCGCTTCAGTGACGACGTCACTCTCCCACCGAGAGTTAAACTTCACTAGCAGCAATAGTTCAGTTTATTGTTTTGTAGAATTAAATTTTGAATCATTACCAATTATATATTTTAATTGTACAACAGAAGTCTTTAGCCCTCCATTGACTGAGTCAACTATGAGTGGGTCAGGTGACCTTAGGGAGACTTATTGTAAAGCTGTTCAGTCAGCGGGCGGGGCAGTCTCCGCCCGCCCTCCCAGAGGGTCTGACAACGGATGGCCCAATGCTCAGAGGATGGGGTGCCCCAGCATAAAAGGAGCGGTCCCATTCTCGGTGCCGTTGGCCTCGAACTCTTCTTCGACACATAGGTCGAAGAAGAAACAGCATCACTTGAGGTCACCACCTGGTTTGTCTGCGAGCAGACGGTTGGTTATTAGGGCCAGCAGCTGGTCTCCACCTCTGTCAGAGTTGCCGGTTTCTGTCTCTGGTAGCCGACCTTCTCGAGACCGGAGCCCCTCCCCACCTAATGGAGGAGCTTCTGATAAGCAGTTTTACCAGTGGGCTGCTCTTATGGAGCAGTGGGTTCGGAGGTTGGTCCAGTTGCCCGAACTGGTCAGTCGGGCCATTCGGTTTCGGAGGGACGGATAGGGCGGTTGGGCCTTCCTAGTCGCGTGGCACCTTCTTCGATGCTGTCGACTCCGTGCTCAGGTGTTTATCCCCCTCACATGGCTGCGGTGCAGGGGTCCACACCAATGCCTCTGTCTCCTGCCATTTTTCCCTCTTTCACCTCAAATCACAGTTTTCAGACCCCTGGGACTCTCTCGGCAGCACCGTGGGCTCTTTCGGTGCCATGCACAGTGCCAGGGGCTCTGTCAGTACCATGCACCACACCGTGGGCTCTGTTGGTGCCGTGCGGGTCGCCGGGGACTCTTTCGATGCTATGCATGGCACTGCGGGCTCTGTCGGCGCCGCTTCAGCTAGTGCCTTCCTCCTTGTTCTCAATACCGTTTTCCTCTATGGCACCGGGGACTGGTGCAACGCCGGCCAGTCTTCAGGGCTTCTCGACTCCGATTCTTTCTTCTTCTGTTCTTCCTCCTGATTTTCACTCCTTTCCTGTCTATACAGTTCCCCCTGGACTGTCAGGAGATGATTTTGAGCCTGACCCTAATCTTTGCTTGGGTGATGATGTTGGTGACACTGCCCTGGCAGCAGGGATCAATTCTTCTGCAGAGCCTGTGGTTGAAGACCTTTCCTTTAAGTCTCTGCTCAAAAATTTAAATTCTACTCTTTCTCTCCAGACTACAGAAATTGATTCTGGGAGGCTTTTGCGACTGCAATATCTTCATGTCCCGGAGATCCCTTTGGATTTAACCCCTCTGGTACAGCCCTCTTTTGAGACCCTCTCTCAGATGGTGTGGAAGAATCTGGCTCTCATTCCTTCCGTGGCCAGGTCCATAGATAGGAAGTATGCCCCTCCTAAGGATCGCCCCATTTTGGCCTCACAAGCCTTTGCTGATGCCATTGTGGTCTTGGCAGAGAATGATAAGGTTGTACTTCCTCAAGGAGCTACAGCCCGACGAATGAACAAAGAATCTCACAAGATAGACACCTTAGGCAAGAGAGTCTTTGCTGCCTCAACCCTTGGTATGCACATTGCCAGTTACCAGGGCTATTTTTCTCAATATGAGTGTGTACTTTGGCATGCCCTCAAAGAAATGGTAGAAGCTCTGCCCGAATCGGAAGTTAGCTCAGCGCTACTCCAGACCATAACTAGGGGTATCGAATCCAATAACCAACAGGTTAAAGCTGCAATGGATGCCTATGATACCACCTCCCAGACGGTGGAAGCTGGCATCTGCACCCGCCGCCAATCTTGGCTACGTACTTCGGGCTTCACGAATGACGCCCAGCAGCAGGTCATGGCTTTACCTTTTGACGGTATGCATCTGTTTGGGCCTCAGGTGGAGCAAGCTCTGGAGGCCATGCAGAAGACTAGGTCTGCTATTAAGACGGCGAGACCTGCACCCGGCCCCCTCCCGAGGGATGTGAACAAGCGTCAGTTTCACAATCATCAGTCCTTTTGGGGCAGAGGCAGAGGAGATTTTAACAAAAACCACAACCCTCAGCCACAAAAGAAAGCGCAGCAGAAGGCACAAGGGCCAAAAACGCCCAGTGTCACCTTCTGAGTTTCTGGCCCAGGTTCCACCTCAGTTGTCCGAGGGGGCGTCCTCCTCAGCAGCGGGAGGATGTCTGACTCAGTTCTACAATCAGTGGGAATCTATAACATAAGACAAATGGGTCTTCTGGATAATCTGCGAGGTGTATTCTCTCAATCTTTCGGAAACCCCTCCGGATCATCCTCCCAAACGACAGCCCAGGCCGTTGGCAGTACAGTCAGACCTTCTTACTTCCGAGGTACAAGGCCTTCTGAACAACAGGGCAGTAGAAATAGTTCCGCTGGATCAACGAAACACAGGTTTCTACTCCCATTACTTTCTGGTCCCGAAGAAAACTGGTGGCATGTGCCCCATTCTGGATCTCAGAAAGTTAAACAAGTTCCTTCTCAAGGAAAAGTTCAAGATGATATCGCAAGGTACCCTGCTACCTTTGCTTCATCAACACGATTGGATAGCCTCCCTGGACATGCAGGATGCCTGCCAGCACATTCTCATACACCCAAAGCACCACAAATACCTCAGGTTCATGGCATCGGGTCAACACTATCAGTTCAGAGTCCTGCCCTTTGGGCTATCCTCGGCGCCTCAAGTTTTTACAAAGTGTTGTGCAATTCTTGCTGCGCACCTCAGGAAAATCAGAATACAAGTGTTCCCATATCTGGACGACTGGCTCCTAGCAAGTCCCTCCAGGCAAGAGATTCTGGAGGCCGTGGCGCATCGAACCTTCCTCACTTCCATGAAGTCCTGCTGAATCTCAACAAGTCGCATTTGCAGCCCTCCCAGAAGCTTCTCTTCATAGGAACTCTTCTGGACACCTCTTGTGTGAAGGCTTTTCTTCCAGAGGACAGAAGGAGTGATATCTTACAGATGGCCCGATACATCAGAGAACACAGTTCGGTTCGAGCTATCGCGATGCAACGGATGCCGGGCCTCATGGCTTCCTCGGTGTTCACTGTACCCTTGGCTCATCTCCACATGAGAACCTCTCAGTGGATGCTCAGTACTCAGTGGTCCCCAACCACTCACCCTCAGTCCTTTCTCATCAAGGTGATGGTACCTCTGAAGAGGTCACTTGCCTGGTGGTTGCAGGAGGACAATCTTCTGAAAGGATGTCCCTTTGCCCCTCTGGATCATCAGATCTTCATTACCATGGATGCATCCCTGATGGGTTGGGGAGCCCACTGCCAGGATCTCCACACCCAGGGTACTTGGACTCAGGACGAGTCCCAACTTCACATAAACATCCTGGAAATGAGAGCCATCCTCTATGCAGACCGAGGCTTGAAGGACATACTCTGTCACAAGAACATTCTTTTTCAAACGGACAACAAAGCAGTGATGTACTACATCAACAAACAGGGCGGCGCGCACTCTTACCCATTATGCAGGGAAGCAATGAGAGTGTGGGAGTGGTGCCTGGAACACAAGGCTCTGATTCAGGTGGTTTACCTGCCAGGAGTACAAAACGAACTGGCAAACCATCTCAGCAGAACGGAGACGGATCCTCATGAGTGGTCTCTCGACTTAACCATTTTCAGTCACTCTTCAAAGAGTGGGGAACTCCAGACCTGGACCTTTTTGCGTCCCCACTCAACGCAAAACTGCCTCTCTTCTGCTCCAGAAATCCAGGTCGTGGCGTTTTCTGTCAGGATGCGTTCAGGCTGCGGTGAACAAGACGCTTTCTATATGCCTTTCCTCCTCTTCCCCTAATTCAGAGGGTACTTTTCAAATTGAGGTCTCGGGGGGGGGGGCAGAATGATTCTCATTGCCCCCTTCTGGCCTCGGCAGATATGGTTTCCACTACTCAGCAGTCTATCGGAACCCCCAAGGCGCTTCCCCTTCAGATGAACCTTCTGACCCAGGTTCCAATGGTCCATCCCAACCTGAGGTCACTTAACTGTCACGCTTGGCTCCTGAAGAGATAGAGGTGAATAGGTTCAGTGTTTCTCGTAGAGTTTCAGATATTTTTTTGGCTGCGCGTAAGCCGGCCGCTATAAAAACCTACACAGCCAAGTGGAAGCGTTTCTCTATCTGGTGTGCGAAATCCTCTTGGAACCCTTTTTCCTGCCCACCAAATAAAGTCTTAGAGTATCTTTTAGACCTCTCAAATACAGGTCTGCAGTACTCCGCAGTCAAAGTTCATCTCTGTGCCATTTCATCATATCACGTGCCGGTACTTTCCATGTCACTGGCTCAGTTGCCTGTAGTTAAGAGGTTTCTTAGGGGTATTCTGCATACTAGACCTCCTATCAGATGCCAAGACACAGCCTGGGACATTAACCTTGTGTTAGACATGCTCACTCGTAAACCTTTTGAGCCTCTAGCTACTTGTGACTTGAAGTTCCTCACTTGGAAAACGGCCTTCCTGGTAGCCACTACTTCGGCCCGTAGAGTTTCTGAAATACATGCACTGGTCACAGACCCTCTGTACATTGTATTTCACAAGGATAAAGTAGTTCTTGGGACTCATCCTAAGTTTCTCCCTAAGGTTGTCTCAGAATTCCATCTAAACCAGCCTTTAGTCCTTCCTACCTACTTTGCGAACTTCCAGAATGAAGGCGAGCGTACACTTCACTCACTGGATGTTAAGAGAGCGCTGCAGTTCTATCTAGATAGAACAAAAGAAATTTGCAAGGCTCAACAACTGTTTGTTTCCTTCAGCGAGACCCAGCTGAATCAACCTGTCATTATCGGATGCATTTCAGCATGGCTGGTGGCATGCCTTTGCCACTGCTATTCTATGACACAGGTCAAGCTGGAAGGCAGAGTATACGCTCACTCTATGAGAGCAGTTGCGGCATCTCTGGTGGAAATCCATAACGTGCCCATTGCAGATATTTGCAGTGCAGCTACCTGGAGCTCCGTGCATACTTACGTTAAGCACTATGCCTTGGATGTCCATGCCAGACGACATCTGTCGTTTGGCAGGACCATTCTTAACAGACTTCTGTCCTAAGCACATGAGCTCTTTATCTCCTGCTGCCCATCTGGGGGATTATTTAGCTCGGTACTCTCCCATTAGTGTGAATGAGTGGTGGAGACTTTATGTCCAGGAAGATATAGAAATTACATACCTACCATAATTCTTGATTTTCTTGGACGAAGTCTCCACCACTCATTCACATGCCCACCCACCATCCCCCGAGCTCAGTTCTCTGTTTATGTCTTCGCTCCCTTGATGGCTGGGCTGTGAAGACTTTATTGTTGACCCTTCTTACACGGGTCATTCGGACTATATTTTGTCCGATTTTTAGGCTAGTCCTTCCAGGTTAATTACGCTACACCTCCTCGGTGGGGGGGGAGGTACTGAGGCAGTTGGATGGTCATTACCGCACGAGCTGGGGCTCGCAGTGCCGCTTCCTCACAGCTCCATCTCAGGTGCCGGCCCTCTTGAAAAAGTTTGCTCCCGCTGGGTCCTCGCGTCTCCGGCAAACTCCCATTAGTGTGAATGAGTGGTGGAGACTTCATCCAAGAAGATCAAGAATTACGGTAGGTACGTAATTTCATTTCCCACCGTTTGAGAACCACTATCACTCGTGCACTATAAAAAAAAAACAACCTCTGTTTATAACTTCTTTTAGTGTTTTTTTAGCTTATTTAACACTCGGTTCCATTTCAGAGGGAACCAAGCTGCTTTTTTGTCTTCAGATTCTATTACCTTATGGGTCTGTTCATGAAAAGAGGTTACCAAAGTGTGACATGAGGGTCGAATTTTCACATTACTTCTAGATTAAGTTTGTGACACATTTCAAAATACTGTGACCCAAGTATGAAAAAAGAAACATATTGGGAGATAAAAGCCTCATAGGTTCCTGAGATAAAAGAACTGTAATGTGTCGAGTGTAACAAGTGACACCACACACTGTGGTGAATGTAACACGTGGCCAAAACATTTGTTTTAGTAGTAAAAACTTTACTAACATATGTAATGAGTTATATTAAAACATGAAAAACAAATATTTACAAGAATTACATTACATTAATTGCAGATTTTATGTTTTGCACCACGTGCTGTGGTGAATGTAACAAGTGACACCACACTTATGTTTCACTTACTAAAACTGTACTAAACATGCCTAACAACTAACATACTACTGCTACTACTGACTGGCACACTGGTATAAAACATTAAAAAATTCAACAGTTACATTACTGGCAAGTGTGATGCATAACACCACATACCATGGTGAATGTAACGAGTGACGCCACACATTTGTTTCAGTTTTAAAAAGTTTACTGAACATGCCTAATGACTAACATGCTACTACTAATAACTGACATAGTGCTACAAAACCTGGAGAAATCTGACAATAATGACAGTACTGACAGGTGTGATGTTTCACACCACATACCATGGTGAATGTAACGAGTGACACTACACATTTGTTTCAGTAGTAGAAAGTTTGCTGAACATGCCTAATGACTAACATGCTACTACTAATAACTGACATAGTGCTACAAAAACTGATAAAATTTGACAATAATAATGTTACACATACCGTGGTGAATGTGGCGAGTTACACCACACAGTTAAAAAAAATTTACTGAACATGCCTAACGGCTAACAAAGTGCTACTACTGACTTACATACTCCAACAAAACCTGGGGGAAATTTGAAAATAATGATATCACTGGCAGCTGTGATGTTTGACGCCACGTACCGTGGTGAATGTAACAAGTGACACCACAAAGAGAATCTATTTTACTTCCCCCCACCACCCCATACACACAGTAAAATCCCTTTTACAACAGATGCCCAGCACTCTCCCTAGACATGCAATTAAGTCACTGGAGATTGTGCTCTAAAAATGTGCCCCCACAATCAGCGAATGATGGTAACCCGAAGCCTACCTGTGGTGAGTGTAACTGCAGACCTCGTTGCATGCAGTGCTTATCTTCATGGAGTGTAGCAGTACGAAATGGAGGAGCTGCATGCAAACAATGGGCTTTAAACCACAACACAGCTCATCCCTCTATGGCTGCTGCTTGGTTCTGAGGGCAGGTTATGACTTTGCAGTAGTCACAGACTGTGACAGGTAAACACTGGACACAACATGGCTCCATGCAGAGTGAGGGTCAAAGGTTGCTCTCCCTTCTGTAGGAGAACTAGGTCAGGCAGTAACACAGCCAGTTATCACAAGGAGGCAAACTGGGCGAGCAGCCAGAAAACCATTTAAAGTGCTAATAGCACAATTACAGATTTTGGGGCTGTGTGTGAATGTTACATGCTGTGACACCTACTGTTACATTCTTCACACTAAATACAAGTCTGCACAAATTAAAAATGGAGCATTACAATGGGCTAAAGAGTACAGATAATAAAAAACACAACTCCAGATTAGTAAGCAGAAGGATTTTATTAAGGGAAAATGGTAAATAAAGCTTGGAAAAACATTGAGTAAAACGTGTTTTTGCATGTCACACTTTTAGCTTAAAAAAAAAAAGGCAGCAATAGGGAGCAGGACACACCATCAAAACAAAATATGGATACTCTAGAATTCTTCAGTTATGTTATTTATCTGCACATATAGTCAGCTTTCAGATTTAGTCAAAAACATATGTCTGACAGGTTTTGATTTTTAAGAATGTGCAGTGCACTGTATGGTGGGCACTGGTACCCCCTTTTCATAAACAGACCCTTATGTAAAACTACATTCTGCGGTGAAGAAACAGCGGTTCACTTTTTAAAGGAACTGAACAATGAAAAAAGCACCCTTTTTGACTTGTCTAGGCTTGTTTAAATTACTTTTCCATTTCTTTTTCCTAAATTTGGAACTGGTAAAATTTTGCTTGGGTGTTCAGTGATTGGTGTGACTGATAGACGTAAAGGAAAACAGGACCTATAGGCTTTAAAACATTGTGCTATTTGTTTTCAGCTCTTGACAAAGACAGGCTACCACGAGCTTTGTCTCAGGTGCCTGGGTTCTGACCACAGTTTTATAAATTGTGATCTCTGAAAAATGTTTTGCCCTAAAATACAAAAGAAAAGGGCTAAGAAAAGAGAAGACCTCATGGCTTCATAGTCTACCTCCGTGTCACCTAAAGGCTCAGCTGAGGGTCCTGCCCTTCAAAGTAAGCAGCATTCCCTGTCACAGGGGGCAGAAAAGAAAGATAAAGCTGCAGAAGATGGTTCAGAGATCAGGTTGTCCGAAAGGGGAAACTCTGAGTCCAGTAAAAGCAAAAGAGCCTCAGAGCAGCCACTGGAAATGGTTTCTGCAAAGAATAAACTGAAAGAAAAAAATGTCTCTGTCACTCCTCCTGAAAAAAAAAAGGAATAGATAACTGACTCAAAACAAATGTCCTCAACAGAGGACATGACAAAGACATAGCAGTGTTTCCAGGCTATGATAAATGTTATGAATATTGAAATGTACTGTGAAGTTGAGGAGGAACTGGAATCGGATGATTCCCTGAGCAGCAGTTTGGCCCTCATCCTAGGCCTTCAGAGAACTACACAGCTAACTATTCCTTTGTAAGGCAGATGGTGAACAACCTCAACATCCCTTCCAGTAAGAGTGAGGAGGATAAAGAGGAGGTAGAGTTTATTGACATGAGAGGATTAGCTTCCACAAGGAGGTTACTATGTCCCATCCACCAATCCCTCAAGAAAACCACTGACAGTCATGTCAGCACCCACCTGAGCTGCCGGCATTCACAAGAAAGTTGGAAAAAAGTATCACGTGGACAGACGAGGGTGCAGAATACCAGTACTCCCATCCTGATCACGAGTGGGTGCCACATGTGACAAGGCTAACGTGCCTTTCTCTTCCCAGCCTTCTGAGAAGGAATCAAGGAAACTGGATAGCATGACCAAAACAGTACATGTTAGCTTCCTTGCTGCTCAGGCAAGCAGCTTACTTGACATACACGGCTCAGTACCAGAAGGCACTTCGGAACTCCATCTTGGCACTCAGTGAGAAAACAACTGGCGACTTAGCACAGGACGTGGCTGACACAGCTAGATCAGTCATGGATGCCACAAAGTACCAGTTCCACATGGCAGTGAACACTAATGACACTGCTTCAAGGGTTCTGGCTCATGTGGTATCCTTATTGAGGTTTGCCTGGCTTAGGACTACCACCCTATCCCAGGACATAAAAACCAAAGCTGTGAATTTCCCCTTTGAGGGAAACTCCCTGTTCAGTGACAAAACAAAGGCTATTTGAAAAAGGTGCATGAGTACAGAACTGCCTACAAGAGCAATACTGAGAAAGAAAAGGCTTTCACTTCCTACAGGCCTTATGGAGGCAGGGGTAGGGCTCATTGCCTGAGGTCCTATGCTTCCTATGACTGTCCACCACAAAGAAGCTACTGTAGGGACAAGAGCAAAAGGGGCACTAGGGGTGCAGCTGCAACACCAGCCCCTAAGTCCCAGCAGAAACAGAACCCCTGACAACTCTGCCCAGGTCACCTGTCCATTGCCAGTGGGAGGAAGGTTGACTCACTGCTTCCAGGAATGGTCAAAAATCACCACAGACAAGTGGGTCATGGAAGTAGTAGGCCAAGGTTTGTCCCTGCACTTCAGAAAGTTCTGTAAACTGTAGAATCCAAGTTTTCCAACCTCTCACACCAACAGAGAAAATCTAGCTGGAGCTGGAGGTAAAGAAACTGCTGTAAGTGCAAGCAGTGGAGAAGGTATCTGCCACACAATGAGGTACAGTTTTTTTCCTCTATATACTTCTTGACCCACAAGAAAAATGGGGAGTGGCAGCCTATTTTAGACCTGAGCTATCTGAACAAACACATAAAAAAGGGAGCTTCAGAATGGTCACACTGGGTTCAGTGATGCCATCTTTACAAGTGGAAGACTGGCTAAGATCACTGGATCTGAAGGATGCCTACTTCCACATGCCTATCAGACCCAGTCACAGAAGGTACCTCAGGTTCAGGCTAGGAAACTGACAATACCAGTTCACATTCCTTTCCTTCGACCTCAGCTCAGCACCAAAGGTTTTCACAAAGTGCCTAGCTGTGGTGGCAGAATATCTGAGAAGGCAAGGTGTGATGGTTGTTCACTACCTGGATGATTGGCTTGTTTCAGAAAAACAGCAGGAGACAAGGTGCTCCATACAGGTGGTAAAATGCACCTTAGAGGGCCTAGGCTTCCTGATAAACCAACAGAAGTCACAGAGAGAGCTAGCCCAAGTATTGGACTTCATAGGTGCAGAGCAGTATACCATGCAAGGGAAGGCCTGTCTTCCACAAGCAAGGCTAGCAAATCTGATTTTGACTGCAGAATCCTTCAGAGTAGGCATGCCAAGGCCTGCAGGGGATTTTCTGCAGCTTTTGGGATACATTGCCTTGTTTACTGCAGTGGTACCAGGGACCAGGTTCCAGATGAGAGACCTACAGTATCACCTAGGAGGTCACTGGTCCAAGAGATAGGATCCTCTGTCCAAGCTAGTGCCTGCAACAAAAACTTTGCTAATGGCACTAGAGTGATGGAAAGAGAAAGGCAGCCTCAGAGAAGGAATACCCTTCCTCCAGCAGTCTCCTACCACTGTCCTCACAACAGATGCATCACTTCTAGGGTGGGGGCCAGCGGTTGGTGGATAATGCAGATTGCCTTCTACAGCAGTGGGATGCCGGAGCTGAGATGGGAACTTCGGCTCTTGGGAAATGGCACCTAAAGGAAAACAGAGGCTAGCAGCAAGCAGAAAAGAAAAAGAGGTAGCCAACCAAGCTACACAGAATCTTTTGGGCCCCCCACCCAATAAATAAATAGAAGCAGCGCACACATGATGGAGGAACAAGCAGAAAGAGAAGCATTCAGGAGCTGGGGACCATAAAGGAAGCAGATAAGTAGCAAAAAGCCTATTCCGGAGGAATTCCAGTCTGTATAAGGGGGTGAGTGGGGGTGTTCAAAAGCTCGGTATAAGGGGATAACTTAGGCACAAGGGGGTGTACTAAGCAGTATTTGTTGGTGAGTGGGTGTTTTTAGTATCTCTGTGAGAGGGGTTAATTTTGTTCTCAAACAGAATCGTGTGTTTGTCAAGTAAAAAAGTAGTATTTGTTGGTGAGTGGGTGTCTAGAAGTTCTGCGAGAGGGGTTCTGCCTGTTCTGTAACAGAATTGTTTGTATAAGAATTGTTTGTTTGTATAACAAAAAACTGTGCTAGGTAGTGATTGTGCAACTAAGGCTTATTGTTCTAGTGAGGGAAAAAGGTTTTTCTGTTGATTATCTAACTAAAATATTTGCTTTTCTTTTGTTTTTTGATTGTGTGACTAAAGCTTAGTAAGGGTTAGGTAGAAAACAAATGATGAGAGTGGTGTGATGCAGTGGCTGTGGGGCAGCAGTCTTCAGGGAGACGTTCTGGAGGCTGTGGTGCTCCCCCATGTGCATGCACCTCTCTGGGTGGAGGTTGCTTGTCTCTGGGCTGAGTTGGCTACTGTTCCGGGGAACTCATCCCCCACCCAGGGACCACCGAGTCCACCCCCGCTGCCTCAGAGGATTCCAGTAAAGAGAGACAGTTGGACAACGGAGGGCTCAGTGTGGGTGAGGGAGGTTAGGCAGTGGCACATCCCACCTGTGATTCCACTTTACAAATTTTATGCCACTCTGGCAGGGCAGCACTGTCCTGTGGTGGCACCCACTGTAGTGGACAAGGTGGATGTAGGGAACCTCCCCAGTGGAGACCCCTTGGGGGTGACAAGGGACCTCAGAGGAGAAGGAAGCAACTCTTAGTGAGGGGACTCTATTATTAGGGGGGTAGACTTGGGGTGGAAGAGATGGGGGAGAGGGAGGTCAAGTGTCTGCCCGGCACCACAGTTTGAAGGGATGGGAAGCGAATCCAAAGGATCGCTGGGGCTACTGGATGGGAGGGTGAGCTAATCATACTAAGGAAGACTAGAAGCAAGGAAGCTGTAAGATCATGGGTGCTCCTATACTATCAAAATATCAAAAGCTAGAGCTCGACTTCATTGTCCACCTGGGGACAAATGACCTGGCTGGGGATGAGGTTAGGGTAGTGCAGAGGGAGTTTATGGAGTTGGGGAGGGGTCTTAGACAGGTGGCATGCATGGTAATCTTCTCAGAAGTGTTGCCTGTCTACGGCATGGGAGAGAGGCTGGGGCACTCCGCTCCAAGGAATTTAACAGATGGCTGAAGAACTGGTGCAGAGTGGAAGGATTTGGCTTCATCAGGGACTGGGGGCCCATCTGGAGGAATGCAGGCTTGTACAGGGTGATGGTCTGCACCATCGGGGGGGGGGCAGGATCCTGAGTGAGCGGTTTAAATGTTTCATTGGCAAACATTTAAACTAGCCAAGGGGGGGTGATGGTAGTAAATGGAAAAGCAAACTGCCCCCCCCCCTTACAGACTAAGGTAGTCCAGAGAGGATCCTAGGACTGAGGAAAAAACAGTAGGGACTGAAGTTGAGGGTAGAGTTACGGGAGGCACAGGGTGAAGGCATAGGGAGAGGAAGGGAGCTTGTAAGGGGGTGAAAGCATCAAAACATGGAAAGCCATGTGTACAAATGCCTGTAGCCTAGGTAACAAGATCCCAGACGTAGTGGCCTTAATGTCGGAGGAAAGCCTGTACATTGTAGCGATCACTGAAACATAGTACAGGGGAAACCATGACTGGGATGTTACCATAACAGGGTACACAGTCTTCAGGAAAGACAGGATAGCAAAAAAGGTGGAAGGGTAGCTATCTACATCAGAGAGGGGATCAAAGCAACTGAGATAAAGGGAAAGCAGGAAGGAGAGGAGGCACTGTGGGTCACATTGGAGCTGGGGAATGGCACCACCATCTGCACTGGGGTTGTCTACAGACCTCCAGCGCAGGGAGAGGAAATAGGGTGTTGGTGGAAACCATCCACAGAATGGCAGAGAATGGGGAAGTGTTGCTGGTCGGGTACCTAAATATGCCAGATGTTAACTGGGACACCTGTGCTGCAGCCACAGCCAGGAGCAGACACATCCTGGATGCACTGTAGGGAGCGTGCCTCGGGCAGTTAGTGATGGAGCCCATCCATGAGGGAGCAGTACTGGACCTGGTTCTCACCACTGGTGACAGAATAATAGATGTATCAGTGGGCAGCCATCTAGGGACCAGCAATCACCATACAGTGTGGTTCAAGGTGAAGACTGGAAGAGTCAAGCCACACGAAGGCAAGGGTCCTGGATTTCAAAAGGGCGGACTTTGTAAAAATGAGGGAATACCTCAAGAAAACCCTGGCAAAGGAAAGGGGAGGAGAGGGGGTAGAGGAACAGTTGGAGATCCATAAAGGAGCCATAACAGAGGCAACAAGCCTTTGTGTGAAGCAAGTAAACAACGCAGAAAGAAAGAAAAAACCACTATGGTTTTCAAAAGAAGTGGCAAGGAAGGTTATAGAGAAAAAGGCATTCAGGAAGTACAAAGAAACAGCTGGAGAGGGACAGGCAAAGCAGAGGGAGGCAGGGAAAGCAGTCAGGAGTGCAAAGGTGCAAGCAGAGAAAAGAATAACCCAGATGGTAAAAGAAGGAGACAAAACCTTCTTCAGGTATATCAGAGAAAGAAAAAGGCCAAGGGAAGGATTGTCAGACTAAATAAAGGGATGGGGAGGGGGAGTGTGCAGAGGGGGACCTAGAAGAAGAAATTCTGAACGAATACTTCTGCTCAGTATTCGCAAAAGAAGGGGAAGGGCAGGGACCACAAGTAGGTGGAAGAAACACACATGGAAGGGAGGTGGACACCAGCCCATTCACGGAGGAGGGAGTACTAAAGGAACTCTCGAAACTGAAAGTGGACAAGGCAGTAGGGCCGGATGGGATACATCCCAGAATGTTAAAAAAACTCAGAGAGGTGCTAATGGTACCACATTGACACCTCTGTTCAACAAATCACTGGAGGAGGGAGTGGTACCAGAGGACTGGAGGAGGGCAAATGTGATACCCCTCCACAAGATTGGGAGCAAGGTAGAGGCTGGTCAGTTTGATCTCAGTGGTGGGGAAAATAATGGAGTCAATGTTAAAGGAAAGGATTGTGGTATACTTTGAGGCCAGTGGGGCACAAGACCCAAGCCAACAGGGATTCACAGCAGGGAGGTCTTGTCAAACAAATCGGGTAGATTTCTTTGACTTGGTGACCAGGGTAGTTGATCAGGGAGGGGCAGTAGACATGGCCTACCTAGATTTTAGGAAGGCATTTGACACTGTCCCACACAGAAGACTAGTAAACAAGTTGGGCGGTCTGGGGGTGGGTCCAGAGATGGGAAACTAGGTCAAAAAGTAGCTGAACAATAGGACCACAGAGAGTGGTGGTAAACAGAGTAAAATCCGAGGAGAGGAGGGTAACCAGCAGGGTGCCACAGGGTTCCGTGCTGGGGCCTGTCCTCTTTAATGTCTTCATAAGTGATGTTGTGGAGGGGCTAGAAGGGAAGGTATGCCTCTTTGTGGATGACACTTAAGATCTGCAGTAGGGTTGACATTCTGGGGGGGAGAATGAAAGGAGACCTAGGCAAGTTGGAGGAGTGGTCAAGAGTGTGGCAGCTTGGATTCAGTGCAAAAAAGTGCAAAATCATACACTTAGGGCACAAAAATCCAGGAGAGGAATACACAATGGGGGGGGGGGTATTGATGACAAATAGACTAAAAAGGGACCTGCGGGTAATCATAACAGATGACCTGAAGGTAGTCAAACAATGTGAGAAGGCTGTGAGGAGAGCCAGAGGTATGCTGGGGTGCATAGGGAGAAGTATCACCAGTAGAAGGAAGGAGGTGGTGATGCCACTGTATAGAACATTGGCGAGACCTCATCTAGAGTACTGTGTCCAGTTCTGGAGGCCGTATCTCTGGAAAGACATAGACAGGGTAGAAGGGGTTCAGAGAAGGGCAACAAAAATGGTGCAGGGGCTGCACCAAAAGTCACATAAAGGGAGGCTGATGGAGCTCAGTATGTATTCCCTGGAGGAGAGGAGAGAGGGGGGATATGATATAGACTTTCAAATACCTCAAGGGTGAAAATAAGGTACAAGAGGGTAGCATCTTTAAAAAAAAAAATGATGTTCAAGAACAAGGGGCCATGATATCAAGATAGAGGGTGGTAGACTTAGGGGTAACTTGAGAAAGTATTTTATCAGGGAAAGGGTGGTGGATCCATGGAGCAGCCTCCCGGCGAGGTTGTAGGGAAATTCAAAAACGCATGGAATAGATATAAAGGAACTCTAGCGATAGGAAAGAGGGTAAGCCACAGAGCATTTAGGATCTGCGGTATACAGAACAGGTGGGGAAAATGGGCAGATTGGGTGGGCCAAGCGGTCCTCATCTGCCATCAGATTCTGTGTTTCTATGGGCGCACCTGGAGCACTCAAGTGCATATCAGCCTCCTGGAGCTCAGGATAGTCTTCCTAGCAATCCAAGTCTTTTCCTCCCGGATCCAAGATCAGTCTGTCCAGATCCGAACAGATAACACCACAACAGTGTATTATACAAACAAGCAGGGAGGAACAAGATCCTCAAGGCAATGCACAGAAACCATGAAGATGTGAAACCTGGCCTATTGCCTTGGTGTAGAGGTATCCATAGTACACCTGTCAGGAAAAGGCAATGTCCTGGCAGACTCTCTAAGTAGAATCAACCAGGGAAACCACAAGTGGACTCTGAACCAGTAGGTGCTGGCATCAGTGTTCAGATGGTGCGGTACACCAGAAGCAGATCTGTTTCCTTCCTGAGAGAACAGCCAGCTCCCACTCCTTTGTTGCAGATCCCCAATAATGGGATCAGTCCCAGAGGATGCAATGGTCCTCTACTTGACAGGGAAGTCCCTTTACATCTTCCCTCCATTTTCACTCCTACTGAGAGTGCTCATAAAGCTCTGGAGGGAGTCAGGAACAATGATCCTCATAGCACTAAACTTGGCCAGGAAGACCTGGTACTCCATGCTCCTGGCCCTCTCCAACAAACCTCCTGTCAACCTGCCACTGAGATACAGTCTACTGACATTGTCTCAGGGTAGGATAACATTTCCAGACCTCAAGAGCCCTACACCTCAGGGTATGGTTCTTGAAGAGCTAGAGTTTTTCGGACTAAACTTATCACAAGAAGTAATGACTGTGCTGGAAGTTTCTAGAAAACCAACAAGGAAAATGTATGATTCAGAATAGAGGAGGTTTTCTTTCTGATGTGCTCCCAGACAGATAAACCCTA
This sequence comes from Neoceratodus forsteri, assembly GCA_016271365.2. NCBI lineage: Eukaryota > Metazoa > Chordata > Ceratodontiformes > Ceratodontidae > Neoceratodus > Neoceratodus forsteri. The sequence goes on along the minus strand of CM028132.1, from coordinate 197,291,572 downwards.
TGCAGACAGGCCTGCCGACAGTCCTGGACTACCTGGTCCACCTCCAGTCTCTGGGTCTAAGGCCCTCAACCCTGAATGTGCATTTGGTAGCAGTTTCTGCTTACACATCAGCTGGCAAAGACAAGTTCTTGCCCTCACAACCCATCTTCAAAAAGTTTTTTAAAGGTCTTAATCACCTGTACCCCTGTGAGGGACCGCCCCCGGACCTGAATGCATGTATTGCTCAACTGATGGAAGCTCCTTTGAGCCTATGGCCACTACAGCACTGAATTATGTCACTTGGAAGACAGTATTCCTAGTGGCCATGTCATTTGCTAGAAGAGTGAATGAGCTCCAAGCCTTCTGCAGAGATCCAGACTACATCATTTTTCATAGTGATAAGGTAGTTCTGAGGACTGACTTCTGCCTGAGTCAGTCAGTTGCCCTTCTTGTTTTTTTTTTGTTACTGAGAAATCCAGCACAGAGGAACAAAAACTTCACTACTTGGATGTTAAGAGGGCATTAAGTTACTACTTGGATCACACAAAGGAGGCCAGGGTCCAGTAGTACTCAGCTTTTCATCACTTATGGTGAAGTAGGGAAAGGTAAACCAGCATCCAGGAGGACCATTTCTCATTGGATAGACTTCTGCATACAGCTCTGCTATGAGAAAGCCGTTAAATTGCCCTCCCCAGAGGTCTGAAGGCACACTGCACAAGAGGCTGACTCTGTGGCTGTATCACATGGTGTCCCCTGCAAGAAAGTTGCAAAGCACCTACCTGGAAAACTGTACACACCTTAACAAGACATTACTGTCTGGACACACAGTCCAGAACAGATGCCAGCTTTGGCACTCCTATCTTGCAGAACCCTTTCCCTAAATAGTTTCTCGACCCAGCCTCCCAAGGTACTGCTATGTAGTCTGCACTTTGTGAATACATACTGATGGATTCCAGGGGTTGAAGAAGAAATTACTTACCGTAGTAATGTTGTTTCTTCTTAAAGAATCCATCAGTAGTATTTACAGTCCCTTACCCTGCCTCCCCTTCTAGAACCTGGAAATAGGTTTACACAAGAATCTTTTTTTTTTCTTTAGGTTTGAGCATTACTTGTTACAGTGCCTTTACAATTGTTGCTAAGTGGTCTGAGAACAAAAGTTTTATTTTTCCATCTATATTTGTTGTTCTGCCTTATCTAATTAACTATTTTTAAAAATTTAGAAAAATAAAACATTTTCTTTGGTAACCATTTAGCTAGTTTAGTGGTCACAACTCCCTCCAGCTTTAAAAAAAAAACTGACATTAGGAGGTAGGCTGGAGCATGACCACAAAGCAGAGTTTGAACTTAGTTCTGATTTGAAGTTCCATAATTAGCATTAGTCCCAGCTCCGGGGCGGCTCATTCCTGTGGACTGATTGCACTTTGTGAATACTACTGATGGGTCCCTTAAGAAGGAACAACATTACTACAGTGATTTTTTTCTTTGTTCCCACCAACTGATATCTCTGCTAGAGATGGAATCAAAGTCAATACTCACTATAATAGTGTCTTTTGACCTCCCCCCAGATGGAGATTCCTTCTTCCAGTATAATAAATCGGTACATTGCCTGTCAAGGTCCGTTGCCAAACACTTGCCCAGATTTTTGGCAGATGACATGGGAGCAGGGCTCATCTATGGTTGTCATGTTGACTACTCAAGTGGAACGTGGCAGGGTAAGTTTATGTTGGGGTTTTGATCTGGTTCCCTTCCCATTTATATGTAGAGAAAATCAGATTGCTACAAGATAAAAGTCAGAACATCTTGGAAATTGTTAGAAATGTTTCCTTATTGGACTGTGGTTTTTCTGACTGCGAGTTTTCCTGTTTAAGAGTATTAGGGAGCTCTAGACTTCACAAAGGAAACTTTGATTAAACATGCTTTTATAAACATTTTGGCTTGTGTTTTATATATTTTATGGTTTTGGCTTCTTTTTTTTTTTTTTTTAATTCCTCCCTGTACTCACACGTCCAGCTTCAGAGCCTGCCAAAATCGGTGGTGTGGGGTCTGGGATGGGCCAGGGAGTCACCTAGCCAGTCAAGGATTTTCCAGCAGTATTAGGTCTCCGCATTGCTGTCAGCATGCCTGCCTCTGCTCGCACTTATCAGCATCGAGGGAGGGACTGTACTAGTCAGTCCCATACTACATTTGCCATCTGGTCTCCATCAGATGGCAGCAGCGGAACAGGACACTGGTACCCCCTCCCTTGGAGAGGAGAGCTGTCCCTTGGGGGCTCAGTGCTTTCTCTTCCCCCGGCTGACCCCCAAACAACCCAAAGTCCACTCCCGAATCACAGTCTCTGGCATGGAAGGCAGTAACGCTATCGCCCGTACCATTGGACTGTCCTGGCTTCCTTCTTTCTTAATAATCCTGCTCAGTAACATGAAACCTTGGATCACTGTCCGCTAGACCTTTACCTGCTGTGGCTGCTTGTCTGTACCTGCCATTACAATCCACTGTTTGTGACATCATAATCCTTGCCATACCAACAGCTTGTGATGTCACAAGCTTAGGGTTGTGACATCTAGTGTAAATTAGCGACTGGAACAGTTGAAAGCTAGGGGGACAGTGATTCTGTTTTCATTTCATGTTTAAGAGCTAGTAGCACCAAAAATAGCAGGCAGAAAATGTTAATAATGTTTAAAAGTGGTCAGTTGATTGTTTTTTATTTCTAAGTATTTTTCTTTTTCTATTTGCTTATTAGAAGGTTTTCCACGTGATAGCATTAGACTTGATGTAAAGGGCAGCACTTTACCTAGAGATTGGCATATCTCGTCCTGTTCCTCTTCATACCTTATCAGCATTGTAACCTCCCTCCCTCACTGTGACATCCAGGTGACTGATCTTGTTACAGGTGGTTGACTCTCCCTTGTGAACTGTGATGCACAGACAGTGAGGACATAGGGTTGGATGATCTGTGAGGAAGAACAGAACTAGCTGCATCAGCCCCTGGTTGAATTCTGTTCAAAACATTATACCTAGGCCAGCCAGGTAAAAAAAAAAGACTAATTCGTAAAAGGAAAAAGAAATAGTTGACTAATTAGTAAAATGGAAAAGAAAAAAATACTTCAGATATAAGAAGTAGTAGTTCAATAGATTTTAAAGTTAATTTCAGGCAGTACACTAGACCTGTATGAACACAGTTCTTGGGAGCAAGCATTTGTCAATGCTGGATGCTTGCCACTGGTATTAATGTTGTACTGGGTCAAGGTGCAGATCCCAGGCCATGCTGGAAGAGTAAGGGTTGGACCCGGGGGTGGGGCAGCAACTGACAAACTGAAGGGAATTTAAAAGAATAAAAAATACTGTTTTCACCATTCTCTACTTGGAGTGGGGGCTGGGCTCTCAGTGTAGCGGTTCCTCTGCAGCAGTGCTGCTGTAGTCTGGTGTACTTCGGTGACTTCAGAAAAGAATGTGGCTCTATTCCCACCAGTCTGGTGTAAGAACATCACAAACTGACGTGCAGGCTGTGGTAGAGCTGTGCTGTACGTTAGGAATAATTGGGGGCCCCAGGGACATATTTTTCTAACCTCTGCCCTTTTCTGTCTTAGTAGTGTGCTGCAGCAGTGCCATTTTCCTATCCTATTTCCCATTTTATGCCTCGGTAGATTTTGTTTTATTTTTTTATTTTATTAAACTCTAGGATAACAGATACCTTTGAGCAGGAACTGCTCATTTACAAAGTTTCCACATCAACAATTGGTCACCTACTGTACCGAGGTAGTCTTCCCCCTCACTATTCTTTCTCTTATATTTTTTCTTTTCTGTCCATATGTGGTGCTAAAGTGCCTGCCATGCTGAATAAAATGCTTGATATGCATATGAATAAGAAAAACAGGTTAAAGAGCAGCTGACACTGTCAGGTAAACTTTAGCAAAACAATCTTTAGAGACAGTCAAGCTTGTAGTTCACATTAGTTCTGCATTTCTCCTCCCCATTATTTATAACTGAGATCATTTGCATTAAAACAGGATCTTTGCTCCTGAAGAGTTCATTTATTCCTGCTACTTTCTCCCTACCTGAAATAATAATGCATCTCTTGTGACATCACAGTTACTCCCATGACAACAGAGGATTATGACCTGAAGTAGGGAATAAGCTATAGAGGCAGATGTACTCTAAAGGAACTCCTAAGGGCTAATGATCATGTATTCATGCAAATTTCCCCCAGTAATAAATGATGGGGAGGAGAAATATATATATAAAATATATATGGAATGCACGCAGAATCATACCTGATTATTTTGTTTTTTTAAAGTTTTCTTTGAGGTATCAGTAGCTCTAAGAAAGTGCTTATAGTGCTTTAGCAATCATAAAGTACCAAGCAGGTTTGCTGGCTGTTGATATAAAAGCGCAGAAAGTACTTTATATGTTTAAAATCCTGATTCTAAAAAGCCTGCAGTGCTTGAATTCAGGACAGAAGCAGTCTAGCCGGAAGAAGGCTGGAACTTAATGAAAAGAATGTGCATGGTAAAATATAAGCCATTGTATGACACAGGTAGTAACCTTTCCCTGCTCTGACACAGAGAGAAACGTAAGACCAGCTGTGCTTGCTGAAAGAGATTTATGAATGTATCTGTTGGCACAGTGTTTTGAAGTCCACGCACTTCATGCCTGAACAGTGTCACTATCTGGCTTGCAGATTATTAGTCAAACCCCATGTAAACTCTCTTGCATTAGATCACTGCGACACACCTCTCAAAGTCCTCTACTATAGCAAAATGCTTTGCCTCTGGCAAGCTTAAAAATTTAAATCTTGCTTCAGAAAGAATGTGATTGAAATAGAATTATAAATGTTGCTAAATAGTGCGTTTTTCCAGCATTTCGTCTGTGATGTCTGGGGCTATTTAAATGTTACCCCACAATGTAGATAATCTTACAAAATGGAAATAGCTAGGGGGGACAAGTTAAATAGAGGCAGGGATAACAAAAATCTTCCTGGACTTAAAGTCTTCACCATTTATTCATACTGCTGGGTTACAAGCGGAGGTGCTGGGACCCTGCAAATGAAAGTCTTCAGGGGGCGGTCGAGGGTTGGACCACTGCAACTTCCACGAGGCTGGCTTAGCCTGTGGAAGCCTCTCAGCGTCAACTCCTCCAGCTGCCTCAGTTCCTTTTCCGCCTTCAAGTGTGCTTCAGTGATGACGTTGCTCACCCGCTGAGAGTCAGATCTTCACGCCTGCATGACAACAGTGTTCAGATTTACTTTGTTTATTATTTTGTTTATTTAAAAAAAGAAGATAAATTTGTTATTTCTAACCCCAGGAATCACTCATTATGATTAAACTGATGCAGTCAGCCTCCTGTGTTGGACTGCCTGGAGAGATGGAATTATATGCAAATGATGGAACTCTCAATTGACTCATCCCAATTTCAAACTGCTGCCCTAGCAACTGCTGCACTCTTGAGTGTTTCAGATTCTTTACTCCGGCTGCCTAGTGAAGATGTCCCGGAGAGCTCTCCTAGTTTTATGCAAAATATTGGAAAAATTGGTATAAATCCAGGTTGTCTAATTCATGACTAAATACAACCTCCTCTCACCAATTCAACATGGTTCCCGAAAAGGTCATAGCACCTCTATGGCCCTGCTCCTCCTTACGAATGATACTCTTACTGCTGTGGACAATGGTCACCTCACGGGGGCAGTTTTTATTGACCTGACAAAGGCATTTGACTTGGTTGATCACTCTCTTCTTCTTGATAGTCTCCTAGCCCTTGGTTTCTCCTAGGACTCAGTCACCTGGTTTAATAGCTATGTATCAAATAGAACTCAGCTTGTCAGATTCAACTCCATGGTGTCTAGCCCTATGGCTGTTAACCTAGGTGTTCCCCAGGGATCAATATTAAGACAACTTCTCTTCTCTATTTTTGTTAACAACATTGCAGCAAATATCCCTGATTGCTCATCTATCCTCTACCCGGATGACCTGGTTTTGTACTGTAGTGATAGCAATATTCACTGCATAAACCTGACCCTTACCACTGCTTTTAAGTCTGTTCAATCCTGGCTCTTCCACCATAAGTTAATCCTTAATACTAGTAAAACACATACTATGTTTGGTTCTGCAGTCAAATTAAAAAGCAACCGGAACATATTCAAAGTTACTGGTCCGGGTGGACTGGTCCTCGAATCAGTATGCTCGTTCAAGTATCTTGGAGTACTCCTTGATGAAAACCTAAACTTTGACAAACATATTACAACTACCTGTAAATCAGTAAATGCTAAAATTGGAGCAGCATACCGAACCAGCTATGTCCTTACACAGTCGGCTAGATTGGCAATTGCCCATGGGATCTTGCTCCCATCACTAGCCTATGGGGTAGTCACTTATCTTTATGCACCTACAACTCTCCTCAGGAAGTGGGATACTACCTACAACAGCATATGCAGATATGCCTCGGCCTCTCCTTGGTCAACTCACCATTGTTAGCTCTATGTCGACCTAAATTGGTTGCCTCCTTCTCTCACTCAAACTCTTGCCCTTGGCTCCCTAACGGACAATATTCAAATATCCCTGTCTCGCTGGCCTCCCTACTTACTCCACTGCCCTCCTCCCATGGCCTCCGCTCATCTGATAAATCTCTGCTACAAATACCTAGGCACAAATCCAACAAAGGTACCCTAGCTTTCTCTCACTCTGCGGCTAAACTCTGGAACTCCCTGCCTCTTGATGTTCGCCTTGCCCCCAACCATGCCCAGTTTAAAAACAGTTATCACTCCCTCCTCTTCAGCCAGGTCTCTTGTGCCTGCTTCAAACCCCCATAAACCTGCTCTCTGCTCTTGTCCCACCTCCCCAATGCTGCAAACTGATCTCGACCAATCCTGCCTTTTTAGTTAGCTTACTTAGGCACTTATGTCTCATCTCTGTTTGTTTCAGCTGCTCTAAACCCAGTGGTTGTCTGCAACCTGTGATTGTTTTCCCCTGTATTCTGTGACTGTTTATTGAACTCTGTCATGTCTTGTTAATTCTCATGTACTGGTGACATCTTGATTTGCTCTGTATTATCTGGTTTTGTTGTTTTTCCTTTACCCAAAATGTATTTTTCTCTGTTTCACCCTAACCTATTGTAATCTCCCAGGTCTTAGCTGAAAATAGTCATGTCTTGGCTTTGGTACCTACCTGGTAAATTAAAAACTAAATAAATAAATAAACTTATTCAAAATTAATTTATCTGGTCGATAAGTAACGTTTTAAGTTTATTTTTCAAATTGCTGCCTTAATGTTAGTTAATTTTGTAATTTGCATGAAAATGTTAAGTATTTAGCAGTTCCCTCACGGTTCCATGGAACCGGGGGTTCCGCTGTTTTAGGTGAGGTTTTTATCTCATTTCTTGTTATATTTGTTATTTTTGAGGTTGGTTCCTTTGACCGCTTGTACTTTTATATTTTTATTTAAATTTATAAATTTTCTTGGTTCCCTTTTCTCTCAGGAACCAAGTAGCGCTCGGTTCCCGAAACTGTTTAGCAGTTGTTTATTTTTGAAATCTTCGGTTCCAAGGAACTGATATTTCTGTGTAGATATATTTAACGATTCCTGCTCAATGTCAGAGGTCCCTGTTGACAAACCTAAGAAATGCACAGGACCCACTGGTTTTAAATATTGTGAGTCTTGTGGTCAAGTAATAGAAAAAGCAGACAGACATCCCCTTTGTGTTTTTGGTCTGGGTACTTAGCCATATTTTTGCCAATTGTGACATTTGTTAAACTTTTTGGCCTAAAACTTTGAAAAAAAGGTCCAAAATATTAGAAGAAATGGCTTCTGCTACTACTGGGGAAAGTAGTTCCTCTACCTCAGTCAGTAGAAAGGATGGAGGTAAAGCTAAGGATCCTGACAAAGGGTTTGACAAAATTGAGCAGGGTAAGTCAAAAAGAGTTGTGGAGACAGGGTCTGAACCTGTTCCACTTAAGAAAAATGCAAGGAAAAACATGTCGCTGCGCCTCCAGCCAAGAAGGCTAAGGAGCTCCCAGCAGACAAACGCATTATGTCCTCGGCTGAGGACATTGTCAAGACCTTACAGGTCTTACAGGCACTGCAGGTTGCAGTCCCAGTTCCCACACCTACAGCACCGGTTCCTGTGCCTGTGCCAGCTCCCCAGGAACCTCAGGCCACTTTTGTTAAATAGGAGGTGGATGATTTTGATGAGGAACTGATAGACCCAGAGGTTTCTCCAGAACAAGATTTTGGATCTCCCCCCAGGGGACCAGAGGATTATACCTCACACTATCCTTTTATAAAAAGCATGGTAGAAACCCTCAGCCTCCCTCTGCAGGAGACCGAGGAAGATTTGGAGGAAGCAGAATTATTTGACATGATGGGTTTAGCCCCGACAAAACGCCTGTTATTGCCTGTGCATAAGTCCCTTAAAATGGCAGCAATGCAAATTTTCCAAACTCCTACTTCGTTTCCAGGAGTGGATAAGAGAGATCAGCTGTATAGGACCACAGCTGATTTTCTTTTTAGTCACCATGACCCTGAGGGGGTGGTCCAGGCTGCTGCCTGTGACAAAGCCAGGATACCTCTGGCTACCCATCCTCCTGACAAAGATTCTCGGAAGATGGATGCCATGGGTAAGAAAGGGTACATGGCTGCTTCCTTGATAGTCAGATAAGCCAATTACATGGCTTATGCAGAGCAATACCAGAAGGCACTCTGGAATACAGTTTTAGCCCTGGCTGACAGGGTGCCAGGTGAAGTGGCAGTTGACCTACAAGATACAGCAAGAGCTGCACTAGATGCCACAAAATACCAGTTCCACATGGCTGTGGACACTAATGATTCTGCAGCCAGACTTAATGGCTTTAGCTGTGTCCCTTAGGAGATTTGCGTGGCTCAGAGCCACCAACCTGACCTTGGATACCCAAGCCAAGGCAATGGATTTTCCATATAAGAAAAACTCGTTATTTGGTGACAAAACAGAGGCCTACATGAAAAAGGTAGAGGAATACAGGGCTGTCTATAGAAGTAATTCTAAAGATAGGCCTGCCACATCCTATAGGGCCCAAACTAGGGGAGGCAGGGGTAGGGGATCCTATCCCAGACCGTTTTTCCAGGCTCAGGCCTCTCAGCCGCAACAGCAGTCTAGAGGCTATTTTTAGAGGTAGGGGCAGGAGAGCTATGAGAAGAGCATCTCCCTTCCCTCAGACTCAGGCACAGCCCTCACAGAACCCCAGATGGACTGGTACAGGTCTCATCCCCTGTCGTAGAACCACCAGTGGGTGGCAGATTGACTCACTACCTCCAGGACTGGCATACCATCACCACAGATAAGTGGGTCCTGGAAGTAGTGAGGCAGGGTCTGGCACTCCGCTTCAAATCACTCCCCAAGCTGAGAACAAGAACATTTGCACCAGTTACATCTGCAGACAGAGTTTTACTGGAAGCAGAGGTGTAGAACAACTGCCGGCAATCAAAGCAGTGGAGCCAGTGCCCCGAAACCAGAGGGGCAAAGGCTTACTCCAGATACTTCCTCACAAGAAAGAAAAATGGATATTGGCAACCTATCCTGGATCCAAGGCTTCTAAACAGACACATTCTAAAGCCAAAATTCAAAATGGTCACTCTTGGAATAATCATTCCCACTTTACAAAAGGGAGACTGGCTAGCCTCCCTAGACTTAAAGATCATGTGCAGTGGTTTTTACATATTTTTTTTTTTTATAAAAGTTTGAAAAGCTGAAATTCAAGTCCCTGTGTCATGATTAGTGTTTCCTGAAAATGTCATGCTGTCTGGTTTTGTGGTTTTCTTTAAATCAGCATTTGTTAACTTGCTCTACAGTGGCTGAAAACAGTGGAGTTGTTCAAACAACATGAAGTCTTGCTGTATTTAGACATAATGCAGTTAGCCCCAGCACTTGAACTGCCCCGGAGAGGAAAGAGTTAACTTTATGCAGAAGCATAGAACGTTGAGCTTGAGCTCAGTTTTCAAACCTGTGTCTGTGGTACTTCCCAGTGTAACCGTCAGATTCTTTACTCCGCCTAACAGTGAAGTCGCTCCAGAGATTTCCTCTGCATGGTTCGGTAAAAGAAAAATAAAGCGTTCGGTTTAAACCGCATATTTTTATTTTCGGATTTCCAGCCTCTGTCTACGGTACAGGTAGTATGTAGATAGGTAGTGACTATGTTTTATTTTGCTAAAAAGAGTGGAAATTGTCTTTCTTCGGTTTCTTTCTGGTCGGTCTGGTTTGGAACCAACTTTGTAAAATTTTTCTCTCTTTCTGGGATTAGTGTGGTGTTCCGGTAGCGATTGGTTTCAAAAGAACCGGACTTTTGCTGGTTCTTTTAAAAAGCCCGTGACATGGTTTGTAACCGATCGGTTGCTTTATTACCTGGCTTGAAAGCTTCTATAGGGTAATTTGTTAGGTTGGCCATGTCTGAGAAACCCAAGAAGAAAACTGGTCCCACTGGGTTTCAACACTGTACTGAGTGTGGGGAGGCCTTTGCTAAGGCCGACCCCCACCTCATCTGTGTTTATTGTCTGGGGTTTGACCACCTCAAGTCAGACTGCCAAATCTGTAAGAACTTTCCTAAAACCACTCTAGATAAAAGACTGAGTAGGCTGAAGGAAAGGGAGGCCGAGAAGTCCATAGATCCAGATAGCCAGCCCGGTTCGGTTGCGGCTGAACCTGAGGAGGTGCCTACTGACCTAGGCGATACCTCCTCGGGCAACAGGAGAGCCGACCCCAAGGGGTCAGTTCCATAAAAGAAAAAGCGCAAGTCTGCCGGTTCGGATCCTGTATCCCACTCTCCAACCGCGGACGAAATAGCCGAGGCGATTAGTATTGTCCAATCGCTTAGACTGGTTCCATCTGAACCGATACCGCCGGTTCGGCGCTCGGTTCGGTCGGATCCGTCTCCTCCAGATTATGACCTAGATGCTTATTATGAGGCTATCCCGGTGATGACGATGATGATGATGATGATGAAGGGGGTCTGGATGTGCCCATTGAACCGGACATCTCCCCAGACAGGCCCTCAGGTGTCTCTCCTCCCAGGCTCTCTGAGTCCCTTTCACACTTTTTGTTCTACAAAAAGGTGGCACAAACCCTGCAGCGTACCTTGGTTGAAGCAGCAGAGGAGGATGAAGAGCCTGATTTTGTGGAAATGATGGACATCCCAGAGTCCAAAAAGCTGTCTATCCCTCTTCATAAATCTTTGGGGAAACAGACACACAAAATTTTACAAACCCCTAATTCAGTACCTCCTGTGGATAAGAGAATGGACAGGAGGTATTCGTTATCAGGCTCAGCTGCGGAGTTCCTTTTTAGTCATTGCAGCCATGTTGGGGTAGTGCAGGCTGCAGCCTGTGACAGGGCTAACATTCCTTTGGCTTCACACCCCCCGGATAAGGACTTCAGGAAAGTGGATGCCATGGCCAAAAAACAGAATTTGGCATCCTCTTTGGGACTCAGGCAGGCTACTTATATGACCTACACAGCCAGGTACCAGAAATCCAGATGGGACACAGTTCTGGAACTGGCTAAACAGGCCTCTCCCCAGCTAGCCAAGGAGCTGGAGGTGGTGACTGCTGATGGAATTGAGGCATCCGAAGTGCAATTTCATGCTGCTGTGGACTCCAGTGATGTGGCATCTAGAGTCATGGCTACATCTGTGTCTCTCAGAAGACATGCTTGGCTCAGATGTACTAGCCTTTCACAGGATACCCAGACTAAGGCCATGGATTTTCCTGTAGTATGTAACTCTCTGTTTGGGGAGCAGACAGAGGCTTACATGAAGAAAATGGATAAATATAGGACCACGTACAGGAGTGCACAGGCCAAGGAAAGGCAGGCCACTCCACACAAGCAGCAATCTAGGGGCAGGGGCAGGCCCTTTCAAAGGCCTTTTTACGAAGCCCAGGCCTCCTCTCCCTTCGCACCGAGGGGGTTCTTCAGAGGGAGGGGTAGGAGGGGGATGAGCAGGGCTGCTCCCTCTTCCTCTCAGTCTTCGGCTTCTGCCAAGGTGACACCCTGATGTGCCAGCCCGGGTTGACTCCCCATTTCCAGTAGGAGGCAGGCTGGCTTACTACTTCCAGGCCTGGAAGTCTGTGACCTCAGACAAGTGGGTCCTGGTAGTAGTAAGCCAGGGACTGGCCCTCAACTTCAAAAAATTTCCAAAAAGAAGGGCCAAGTTTTTTCCACCTGCATCAGTCTCAGAAACCTTTGCCCTGGAGGCAGGGGTTTCCTTTCTTCTAGCTCTCAGAGCTATAGAGAAGCTTCCTACTCAGCACAAGGGAAAAGGACTGTGTTCCAGGTACTTCCTTACCCCAAAGAAAACAGGGGAGTGGCGACCCATCCTAGACCTAAGGTATCTGAACAAGCACATTTCAAAGCCCAAATTCAAAATGGTAACTCTGGGAATAATCCTTCCCTCTCTAAGGCCAGGGGATTTGCTAGCATCTGTGGACCTCAAGGATGCCTACTTCCATATTCCTATCAGGTGCTCCCACAGAAAATACCTCAGGTTTGAGTTGCCTTCAGGCCATTACCAATTCAGAGCCATGCCATTCGGTCTAACATCAGCTCCAAGGGTGTTCACAAAGTGCCTTGCAGTAGTGGTGGCTTACCTCAGAAGACAGGGTATCACCATCTTTCCCTATCTGGATGACTGGCTGTTAGCGGGTCAGTCTCATTTACAGGTCAAGTCAGCTCTTCAGACTACCCAGGACCTACTCAGCTCCTTGGGTTTTCTTCACAATCGTCCAAAGTCTGTACTTGAACCAGTTCAACTTCTCACCTTTATAGGCATAGAGTTGGACACTGTACAAGCAAAAACCTTCCTTCCTCTGGAAAGGGTAAAGGCCTTAGTGGATCTTGCTTCCTCCTTTCGACCTCAGGTCTCCCGCCCAACAAGACAGTTCCTCCAGCTCCTGGGCCACATGGCAGCTTCCACAGCAGTGGTGCAGGGAGCAAGGTTCCAGATGAGGGACATTCAGTTTCATCTGAGGTCTTTTTGGTCTCAAAAGAAGGATTCACTTACCAAACTGATTCCAGTGACTCAGACTCTGGTCCAAGCTCTCCAGTGGTGGCTGGACCAGGAGAACCTCAGACAAAGGGTTCCATTTCTCCCTCAAGTCCCATCAGTAGTTTTAACTACAGATGCTTCTCTCCTAGGGTGGGGAGCCCACCTGGGAGCCCTGACAGCTCAAGGGCTCTGGACTCCACAAGAGTCTCTCCTTCATATCAATCTCCTGGAACTCAGGGCAGTTTTCCTAGCCCTGCAGAGCTTTCGGATTCAGTCAAGGGCAAGGTGGTCCTCGTCAGAATGGACACCACCACCACAATGTGGTACATCAACAAGCAGGGAGGCACTCAGTCCTCGGCTTTGTGCACAGAAGCCATGAAGCTGTGGTCTCTGGCCTATTCTCTTCAGACTTCTCTGGTAGCAGTTCACCTTCCAGGGAAGGACAACATGCTAGCAGATGCTCTGAGCAGAATTTCACAGGGACACCACGAATGGTCCCTGGATCCTCACATACTGAAGGTCATCTTCTCCAGGTGGGGCACTCCAGAGATAGATCTCTTTGCAGCACCGGACAATCATCAACTTCCTCTGTTTTGTTACAGACCTCCAGTCCTGGGACTGTTCCCCAGGATGCTCTCTTTTGGACTGGAAGGGCAGGTTTCTCTATGCCTTCCCTCCCTTCCCTCTGCTGTTCAGAGTTCTGATCAAGATCAGGACTCAACCCTGCACAGTGATACTGGTGGCTCCAGATTGGGCCAGACAGCCTTGGTATCCTCTGCTGCTCTCCTTGTCAGTGTCATGTCCCCTGTCTCTGCCCAGGACATACAATCTCCTCCTCCTCCCAGGGGCGGATCTGGTACCCCAATCTCCAGTCTCTCCATCTCAAGGCCTGGCTCTTGAAGAGTTAGAATATGCAGCTCTACATCTTTCTCAGGGAGTTCTGGATATTCCGAAGGTCTCTAGGAAACCTTCCACTAGAAAAACTTACAACCCCAAATGGAAAAGGTTTAGTATTTGGTGCTCTCAGAAAGGCATCTTGACTGATTCTGCAGACATTTCCACAACCTTAGACTATCTAGTTCATCTCAATGGTTTAGGCCTTAGGCCTGCCACTTTGAAGGTTCATCTAGCAGCTGTCTCTGCATTCCTCTCAGCAGGGAAGGGCTCTTCCCTGGCATCTCATCCTGTTTTCAGAAAGTTTTTCAAAGGTGTGGTTCACATTAACCCTCCTTTAGGGAGCCCACTCCACCTTGGGATCTTAATGTCTGCATAGCTCAGCTAATGCAGCCACCCTTTCCACCTCTGGCCGACCGAATTGAAGTACTTGACCTGGAAAACTGTGTTCCTGGTAGCTATTATTTCTGCCAGGCGGATTAGTGAGTTACAGGCTCTGTCAGTGGAACCTGACTTCATCTTCTTCCATAGGGACAAAGTAGTCCTCAGAACCAATAGGAGGTTCTTACCCGAAGTGGTTTCAGATTTTCATCTGAACCAGTCTGTATATCTCCCTGTGTTTTTCACTGACCATTCTTCTTTAGGTGAAAGAAGGTTACACAGTCTGGATGTTAAGAGGACCCTTAGCTACTACATTGAGCATACTAAGGCACATAGGAATGACTGTCTTCAGTTGTTTCTCACTTATGGTGGCGTGGGAAGGTAAGCCTGCCACTAAGAGAACTATTGCCAGGTGGATTGTTTCTTGTATACAATTTTGTTATGACAAGTTGGGTAGGGCGCCCCTTCAGGCCTGAGGCTCACTCGACCAGGGTACAGCTGCATCTCTAGCTGCAGCCAGAGATATACCTTTGTTAGAGATCTGTAAAGCAGCCACCTGGAAAACAGTACATACTTTCACCAAGCATTACTCCCTGGACATCCAGGCTAGGAGTGATGCTAGGTTTAGTACAGCAGTACTGCAGAGCCCCTTCCCAAAGTAGGTTCTGCATTCCCTTCTCCGTAGGGAACTGCTTGGTAGTCTGCATTATGTCTGAATACAGCAAGACTTCATGTTGTTTGAAGGAAAAATTACTCACCATAGTAATGTTGTTTCTTCTAATGGAGTCTTGCTGTATTCAGACCCCCCCCCCGAACCTGGTTTTGAGAAGTGGGCTGGCAGGTACAGTGTTGCACTTCAGGGGAGTACCTTGTACCCTCCCTCTTGGGTGGGGTAGATGTTGTTATTATTATTTTTTCTGGTGTTTTACTAAATATTGTCACTACCTTTCCTTCTTGGGTTCTCGAATTGAGTCTTTTGGGGCCGAAGAAGATATATTTTGCCCTTTGGCTATATTTGAACAATTTCCATACTTTAGTTACCTCGTAAGAATCTGACGGTTACACTGGGAAGTACCACAGACAGAGGTTGGAAAACCGAGCTCAAGCTCAACGTTCTATGCTTCTGCATAGAGTTAACTCTTTCCTCTCTGGGGCAGTTCAAGTGCTGGGGCTAACTGCATTATGTCTGAATACAGCAAGACTCCATTAGAAGAAATAACATTACTATGGTGAGTATTGGTTTTTTTTCTGTCCTCTCAGTCAAACTTAGAGTGCGATGACATCATTTTGGAGTAGCTTGCTGTTTCAGATTCCCAATCAGAGCAGTAGTTTGTAGAGTTAATGGTTTGCTGAGATCTCCAAGTTCTTACAAACCCAGTCTCTGGTTTGTGTTTAGATAGATCAGCTTAAAATATATCATTATAGTCTCATAAAAAGCTGATGATTTCGATTTTAATGCTAAATTGAAGTAGTGGAAATCTCTCTCTGTGAGAAATCAGCTTGTCTGTATAACAGCTCTCAGTTCTTTCTAATCAGAAATCTGTTTTTTTTTTTCTAACTATATAACACAGGGCTATTAATGAATATAAAATAAATTTAAATTTTGTTCATTCACAAAAACAGTTTGTCTTTGATGTAGCCTTCATAAGTACATTCAAGTAAGAAATGTTTTTTTATGTCTGATTGACAAACAGTACATGTGCTTAAAATACTGCAGCAGAGCGTGACATGCACCTGTCTGAACTCACAAATTGCAGTTATTTGGTGGTTTCTGTGTGAAAATACATCATGAATGTGTATAACTAGAAACACTGTGTGGCATCCCGATGCACCGCATCTCTGCCCCACAGTTGAGGCAGCTGCAGTCTACTGCCACCTGTCCCTGCCCCACAAGCCCCCTGCTCCACATTCGAGGCTGCTGCATCCTGCTGCCCACTGTCTTCTCCCACACAGTCAGGGATTGTGCACCCTGCTGCCTCCATCTCCTGCCTAAAGAATAAGGGCTGCTGCACCCTGCTGCCCCTTGTCCAAACAGTTGGGGTTGCTGCACCCTGCTGCCATCTCTCCCCCACCCTCTCAGTTAAGGAAGCTGCACCTGTTGCCCCCGTTCCCCTCTCCACAGTCAGGGTTGCTCTGTTGTGCTAAGCCTTAGAGTGCCAGGTTCCCTGCCTCCATAGCTGGGACTGCTGTACCATGCTGTGCTAGCCACCAGAAGTGGGGCTTTTGCTGCACCCTGCTAGCCACTTCCATTTCCCCAAATGGGCAGGGCTGCTGCACCACCTGTACCCCATCTCATAGTTATGGCTGCTGTTCCCTGATGCCTCCTGTGTTCCACACCACAGTCGAGACTTCTGCATCATGCTGTCCTCTATCCTTTGTCACCAGAGACAGGGCTGCTGCACCCTGCTCCTTTCTCCACAGTTGGGGTTACTATGGCCTGCTGTGCTTTAGAGCCCCACGTCTCTGCAGATTGGGCTGCTGCACCATGCTGCCACTTGCCACAAGATTCAGGGCATTTACTCTACCCTGTTGAATGCCTCCACAATTGAGGCAGTTGCACCCTGCTGTTCCCCTGCAACCAGGGTCCGATCCCTTTGCTACACCCTGCTGCCCACATCCCTTGTCCCAAACAGGCATGGCTGCAGCACCCTGTTCCCCCATTTGGGACTTCTGTACCCTGATGCCATGCCTGTCTCCTGCCCACTCACTCAGGGCTGCTGCACCCTCCTGCCCTCTGTCCCCCACCCCCACAGTCTGGGCCTCAGCACCCTGTTGCCCCCTGTTCCTATCTCCACAGTCAG
The DNA here is from genome assembly GCA_016271365.2 of Neoceratodus forsteri. Classification (NCBI taxonomy): domain Eukaryota; kingdom Metazoa; phylum Chordata; order Ceratodontiformes; family Ceratodontidae; genus Neoceratodus; species Neoceratodus forsteri. The sequence goes on along the minus strand of CM028132.1, from coordinate 197,274,520 downwards.
GGCAGCTGTGCTGTGCTACACCCTAGGGTCTCATGCCCTTGCCTCTACAGTTGGGGCTGCTGAACCCTGCTACGCACTTCCATTGCCGCAAATGGGCTGGGCTGCTGCACAATGTGCACCCTGTGCCATTGTCAGGGCTGCTGTACCCAGATGCCCACCTGTGCCCTGCCCACAGTCGAGGCTTCTGCACCATGCTGTCCTTTGTCCCCTGCCACCATTGTGCCCTACAGCACCACACAGTCCCTTGCCTCCACAGGCAGAAGGCAGGGGACAGGGTGCAGCAAATGCCCTTACTCTTGTGCTGCACCCTTCCCGAACAGCTGGGGTTGCTGCACCCTGCTGCTGTCTCTCTCTCTCTCTCACCCTCACAGTCAGGGACAGTGCACTTGTTGCCCTCTGTTCCTGTCTCAGCAGGGTGTAGCAAAGGATCTGACTCTGATGGCAGGGGGACAGCAGGGTGCAACTGCCTCAACTGTGGAGGCCTGCAACAGGGTGCAGCAAATGCCCTGAATCTTGTAGCAAGTGGCAGCATGGTGCAGCAGCCCTAACTGCAGAGGCATGGGGCTCTAGGGCACAGCAGGGTGCAGCAGCCCTGTCTCTGGTGACAGGGGATAGAAGACAGCATGGTGCAGAAGCCTTGACTGTGGGGCAGGACACATGGGGCATCAGGGTACAGCAGTGCCCTGTCTGTGAGATGGGGTACAGGTGGTGCAGCAGCCCTGGCCATTTGGGGCAATGGAAGTGGGTAGCAGGGTGCAGCAAAAGCCGCACCTCTAGTGGCTAGGGCAACATGGTGCAGTAGCCCCAGCTGTAGAGGCAGGGAACCTGGCACTCTAGGGCTTAGCACAGCACAGCAGCCCTGACTGTGGAGACAGGAACAGAGGGCAACAGGTGCAGCATCCCTAACTGTGAGGATGGGGGAGAGAGGGAAGCAGGGTGCAGCAACCCCAATTGTTTGGACAGGGGGTGGCAGGGTGCAGTAGTCCCGATTCTTTAGGCAGGGGGATGGAGGCAGCGTGGTGCAGAATCCCTTACTATGTGGGAGAAGACAGTGGGCAGCAGGGTGCAGCAGCTTCGAATGTGGAGCAGAGGGCTAGTGGGGCAGGGGACTGGTGGCAGTAGACTGCAGCTGCCTCAACTGTGGGGCAGAGACATGGTGCATCGAGATGCCACATAGTGTTTCTAGTTATACACATGTATGATGTATTTTCACACAGAAACCACCAAAGAACTGAATTTTTTGAGTTCTGACAGCATGTGTGCTTGAAGTACTGTAGCAGAGTATGACAAGCACCTGTTTGTCAATCTGACATGAAGAAAGATTTTCTTACATGATTGTATTTTTGAAGGCTACATCAAAGACAGACTGTTTCTGTGAATGAACAAAATTTAGATTTTTTTGTATATTCATTAAACAGCCCTGTGTTATATACAGGTAGTTAGTAAAACAATTGAGGTTTGATTAGAAAGAACAGACCTGTGATACACACAAGCTGATTTCTCACAGAAAAAGATTTCCACTATTTCAATGCAGCATTCACTGACCTACGCAGCCAGTATAGTGTTATGCTTGTGCAACTGTGTTAGTTTGATTTTTGCTGTTCGCACACTATTCCAGAGGAATTACCATCCTGTAGGGGTACAAAAGGCAAGGAACCCTCAGAGAGGGTTCCACCCCTAGAGGTGCCACAGGACAATTCTCGTGGCTAAAGGTACCTTAGGAATCCCCAAAAGAAATGTAGTACAATCATCTCCAAAGAAGGAGGCAATACGAAGCATATGAGCAAGCAGTAACTGTGATGTTCTAGCAGGAACTGTGACATAGTAGTAGAGAAGCATAGACAGTTTGGTAACGTAATGAAATGTCCAGGTTTGCGTAGCATGATAGTAATGGTTTGCGTTGAGATTAGGGGATCCCCTAAGGAGAGAGGGAACGGCAGGACATCCTCCACCTCCATCCAACAGCGGAACCTACCTAAAGAAACTAGGGGACACTACTATGCTAACTAAGAGTTATGACCTGAGGCAAGAGAGGAGAGAAAAAAACCCTATGAGGAAATCTCTGGGGATCCAAGGCCTAGGTCGCCTTCCCTCCAGGCTTGGTATAGTTTATTTAGTGACGGCTCTGCAGCTGCAATTTAGAAAACCCAGTTAAAAGGAGGTGGAAAATATTCCAATTTGGAGGAAGGCTGTCACTGAACCCTCTAGCGGGAATGCCATGGAAGGTTGCCAGAAAACTCTGCAACAATACATGCAGCCAAGGCACAGGAGGAGAGCAGCGACTGCTGAGACACTCACCTGGCCTACCCGCCCTAAAATCAAACCAGATGAACCAGAGGCAGTCATGGGGAGAATGCGGTGAAGGTGCCTTGCTAGGGAAACCACTAAAGTCAATGGCTAACTGTTAAGAGTAGAACACTAGAGCCAAAGGAGGTAACTTTTTCCACTCTTCACCACTAGTCTTAAATTCTGCACCAGGAGCTGCTGTCGCATAGCAGGCAGCTAAAGCCAAGCCCGGGCAAGGACACTCCCAGCTATGGGCCAGATGAGAAAGATCCCGCTCCAAGTTGGACACGCTCGAGATGCGGACTACATGCAGAGCGAGACCGTCGGCTGCAGGAACCCTGCGCCAGAATAGAATGGCTGGCATGCCCCAGAAATTGATTGAGAGCTGAAAAGCTGGTGAGCTGAATGAGCATGGCGTGCTGAGATCGTAATAAGCATTGAGTGCTGAGACCTTGCAAGGTCGAATGCAGAATTGAGTGCAGCAGAATCCCAGAGGCTGATGCCGAGGGGATGGCGGTAGGCATGAAGCAGTGGTTTGCGTAGGCAAGTGTGGACCTGCACGTAGGTCAGTAAACAGAGTAGTAATAAGTGGACCTGCTTGTAGGTCTGCATAACGTAGGGCAAACAGCACTGAATAGTGGGGCAAGTCAGCCAGGCATTTCAAAGCCAAATCAAGGTGACAAACTCTCAGGATTTTCAGCGGCGAAGACAGGATTTAGAACAGAAATAATTAGCCACGACCCCCAAGACACCTCCCAGTCCCCGCCATAGGACAAACAAGGAAGCAGTGGAAGGGCCAAGAACCACATGCAGATATTAAAGCTAATTAGTCTCAGCAGGAGCTTTAGCTAACCTCAGAGTAGAACAAGGTACAATAGCAATGGGAGTAAATGACACAGTAGCAGTAAGCAAGTAGGCCTGTGCAGCAGTAGTGAAAACAATTGAGCACACTGAGTTGTAACTGCAATGAACAAAATAAAAGGAGGCACAATGCTCTAAAGCACTGTCACCAGGCAGTGCAATGAGAGTGCTGCAGTGAGGCAAGTAGAAGGAGTTGAGCATGATTCAGCTGTATAGCCAGGGTTCAGTGTGAGCCAGAATCAGGTGAAAGCAATTAAGTATGCAACATGGAAAAACAGCTGTGGCTAAGCTGAATACACAGATAATGTTTGCAGCTGTATTGCAAGGCAATTGAGTGTTGTAACTGAAAGCAAGTAGTACGAGCTCTGGAGCAGCAGTATGCCAGAAGCTTAGAAACAAAGCCCCCCTCCCCCAAAAAACAAAAACAAAACCCAAGACACACAAACACAAAACAGGGAACAAAGATAGAAGAAGCACGCACAGCAGAAGGCAAAATACAACCCAGAAGCAGGAAAGAAACACAGAAGCCGGGGGGTGGGGGTAGGTCCCAAGCAGCTCAGAGGACAGAGTCTTCGGCTGCAAAGAAAAAGTGCTTCACAATAAGGCTGAGAGGAACTGCTTATATAGCTCAGGAAGTGGGAGTGGCTGACTGCTCGGCCACTGAACTCCAGGCAATGTCTTTCCAATTGAAACTGAAATGATCAGCTTTTTAAAGGAAGAGAATGATATATTTTAAGCTGATCTATCTAAACACAAACCAGAGACTAGCTTTGCAAGAAACCTGGAGAGCTCAGCAAACCGTTAACTCTACAGAGTGCTGCTCTGATTGGGAATCTGAAACAGCAAGCTACTAAAAAATGATGTCACTGCTATCTAAGCTTGGCTGAGAGGACAGAAATAACTCCACAGTTTTCAGCCACTGTAGAGCAAGTTAAATGCCGATTTAAAGAAAACCACAAAATAAAATGGCATGAAATTTTCAGGAAACACTAATCATGACGCAATAACTTGAGTTTCAGCTTTTTAAGCTTTTCTTAAAAATATGTAAAAACCATTGCACGTGATCTTCAAGAGATGCTTACTTTCACATCCCTATCAGACCATCTCACAGAAAGTATTTGAGGTTCGATGGCCTCAGGCCATTATCAGTTTGCAGCATTTCCATTTGGCCCAACTTTCTGCACCAAGGGCTTTCACAAAGTGTCTGGCCGTGGTAGTAGAGTTTCTGAGAAAACGGGGTGGCAGTCTTTCCATACCTGGACGACTGGCTAGTAGTGGGTCAGTCTCTGCAGCATACAGAGCAAGGCTTAACACTAACAAAATCTACTCTGTAATCCCTGGGTTTTCTCATAAACGAGCAGAAGTCTCAGCAAACACTAGTCCAAGTACTGGAGTTCATTGGAGCAGAACTGGACACCAGCCTGGGCAGAGCCTTTCTGCTGCAGGACAGGGTAAACAACATTCTGCAGATTGCAAACTCATTTGTGTCAGGAAAACCCAAACCAGCCAGAGAGTTCCTCAGGCTTCTGGATCACATGGCAACTGCCACCACGGTGGTGCCAGGTTCCAGATTTCAAATGAGAAACATACAGTTTCACTTGAGACAGTACTGGTCAAAAAGGACAGACCCACTGTCCAAACTGGTCCCAGTCACCCACAGCCTGTTACAGGCACTGCAGTGGTGGCTAGATGAGCACGACCTTTAGGTAGGTATACCTTTTCTAAAGGAACAACCTTCCTTAGTCCTTACAACAGATGCCTCCCTTTTAGGTTGGGGAGCACACATGTTGGACTACACAGCAAGTGGCACATGGTCTCCTCAAGAGTTCCGGTTGCACATAAATCTGCTGGAGCTCAGGGCAGTGTACCTAGCTCTAGAGGCATTTGCCCCTCATCTTCAAAACAAAGTGGCGCAGGTCAGAACAGACAACACCACAACTATGTACTACATCAACAAACAGGGAGAACCAGATCAACCCCACTGTGCACAGAAGCAGTGAGACCGTGGTCCCTGGCATACTTCATGAAAGTATCCCTATCAGCAATACATCTTCCAGGGAAGGACAATGTACTGGCAGAGTCCCTCAGCAGGATAAGTCAGGACCACCACAAGTGGTGCCTGAATCCCCAAATTCTCAGTACAATTTTCAGGAGGATGGGCACTCCAGAGGTGGATCTCTTTGCCTCTGTAGAAAATCACCAGTTACCAGTGTACTGTTGCAGACCTCCTCTCAGGGGCACACGTCCCCTAGATGCCAGGGCCCTGGATTGGACAGGGATGATATTATCTGTGTTAGTCTTTACCATTCATCACATTTGGGTACTCGACCGGAGGTCAGGACCCCTTTTTTTAGGTAGGTGGAGCAAATGCACCATCGGCTCCGCCCTCGAGGCCGACGCACTGCGTGGCACTTGCGGGTTGGCCGTTAGGCTTGCCTGCCAGTTCTTCATCTCCCGCCATAGAGGTCACCTCATGGGATGCTGAGAAGAAAAATTTGAGGCCTGCTCTGCAGTTTCTCGACTTTGTGATTTCAATCCTTCGGTGCCGAATTCCTTCAGTTCCTCCTGCCAGTTCTGTTTTGCCATACTCTACATCGCCCGGTAAGATCTTTCCATTTTTCTGTATTTCTTTGACGTCGAGTCTGTTTTTGGTGTTTTTTTCCCCATAGGTCATGTCTTGGTGGGAGGGCAAGAAAACTTCCAGGACGGGTTGGCCTCCCCATGCGACGGTGCCCATGGGGGCCGAAAATATTCCGTCACCGACCAGCACGACCATTGTCTTTCGTGTCTTGGCCTGCTTCACGACATGGATTTGTATGATGCCTGTTTTTCCATGGACCGCTGGGTCATCGAGCAACGTACATGGAAAGTGGGGCAAGCTCCGCCGACTTTCGGGGGTCGGGCGCACACTCGTCGGGTCAAGCCACACTCTCTTTTGGCCTTTCCTCCAGGTCCCCTCCCGGTTCTACACAGACTGAGGAGGAGGGAGCCTCGGCTCCTTCCACGGTGCAGGAGGCCCGTCCCGCTCCTTTCGGGGTGCGGGCGGGAGGCGCCGCCACGGCAATCGCCCCTTTGGAGGTGAAGGCTCCCCCAGTGTCGGACCCGCGGTTCGCAAGGCCCAGGTCAGCGCCATCCTCGATGCCATCGATTGGCGCGTTGCAAGCCTCGGTGCCATTTGCAGCACCTTGGACCCTGACGGAGCTGACGCCGACTTGTCGCACAGCATCGTGGCTTCTGTTGGAGCCGTTCGCGGTGCCGATACTGCTAGCAGTGCCGTGGGAGCGGCTACGGTGCCGTCTTTGTCTATGTCTCACCAGATGGCTTTGAGGTTAAGCACGGCGCCGTGTCCTTGGGACTTGGCGTCGGCACCACCTCTGCCCTTGGTGCCGTTCGTGGCACCATGGAGCTGTGCAGTGCCATCCTTGGTGCTGATGGTGCCGTCATCACCACCGTCGGCGCCACCTCTGCCCTCAGCATCGTTCACGGCGTCATGGTGCCAGGCGGCACCATCATCCTCGGCACCGATGGTGCCGTGGGGCTGGCCAGCACTGTGTTCATCCTCGATGCCGCTCGCAGCGTTGTGGGGCCAGATGGCGCCATGACTGGTCCTGACTCTGGAGCTCCTGTTCGGGCTGGAGCTGTGCCCCCTGTGGATTCCGCTCGCGTTGCTGTAGGGGGCACTGGCACTGGCTCGGGCATGGCTTTGGTCTCTGGCACCCCCTTTGGCAAAGATGGCAGTGGGCGCCCTCCTACAGTGTGGCACAGGGCCTTGGCCTCTACCTCCTCTGAGGCAGAGTCGGGCTCTGAGTTAGACGGACAGTCTGACTCTTTGGGGTTGACTGTTGGAGTGGGCAGCCCAATAGTATCCTCGACAAGCTGGAGTCAGCCCCCTTCTGAGGTGGGGTCGGTGGCTACCAGACTGGGGTCAGAGGCGCTGACCAGCGGGCAGTGGTGCAGGCCACCATTGCTCTGCATCCTGGTCTTGGTGGGTTCACTGACCCCTCAGCAGTGGTACCCCCACCTGTGGTGTGCCTGGATCACCCAGCTTTGGGGCCGATCAGAGCACCTACGGGAGGGGAGGGTGCTGTGCCCTGGATAGCTCCTTTGGGTGCTGCCCAGAGCTGTCAGCTACCTAAGTTGGCCCTCTCGAGGAGGGCTCTTTCAGACTCCGAGGGGTCGAGGGGCATGGGGTCTACACAGTGACCTTTTTCAGGGGTTCACCCGGGCTCTGGGAGAAGCCGTAGTGCGGATCTCCGCTCTTCCTCCTCAGTCTCTTTGAGAGAGACCCATTCTTTTGAGGTTGGGGACCGTCCTTCTGGACCTATACGGCCCCGGTCGCCTCACGGGGATTCTTCGGGCGCAGTCAAGGCAGTGCCGAAATGGTTGTTCATCTGTCGGCTGTGGGGTCTTCTGGGGCACCTTCTTCCACGGGTGCTCCCAGTCCGCTCCCTAGCCCAGGCGGAGGTCAGCCGACATCTCTTCTCGGCTCTGTCCCCATTCCTCTGCCACATTCTCCTGCACTCCCAGGCATTCTTGGTCCTAGCAGGCCTCTCTTCTGGGAACAGTTCAGAGCAGTGGCTGCTTGGTTCCCAGCTTACGTTAGGGCGATGGACAGTCAGGTTTTTCAACCTCCCCGAGCAGCCACCCTCTGAACAGCCAGTCCCCTCCAGCTCCTCATCCCCCTCTTCTCGGGGAGAGGAACATTCTGTCCACATCTCTCCAGCTGCTGATCTCACTGAGTATCAGCGCTTCCTTGTGAGGATGTTGGAGGACTTGCACCTCACCCCTGCCACTGCTGGCAATCCTGAGCACTCTGCGCACACCCTTCTAGGTGATTTTGGCGAGGCCACCCTTGTGGTGCCACCCTGGCCTGCTCCCTTTCGGGAGGCGTTGTTGCGTTCCTGGCAGAGGCCCTTCTCTGGAGTTCCTGCCCCTAGGGATCTCAGCCAGAGGTATTGCACCCCCCCCCCGAAGTCTCCAGGTTCCATGCCTCATCCACAGTCCAGATTGACGCAGTTGGATACTCCTGATGGGCTTCGCGCCCTTCACCGTGACCAGCACCCAGATCAAGACTCCTCAGATTTTGACTTCTGGGGTAGGAGGACTTTCTGCTCGGCACAGTTATTGCTTTCCATTTCTGCACATCAGGCCCACTATGCAGCCTGTGACAGGTTCTTTGTAGTCCAGGCTAGGTCAACTCCTAGCCTCATTGCCTGATACGGAGCAAATCAGACAAGCCATTGCACTCTCTGCGCATGGCCTGGAGCTAGCAAGGCACCAAGCGAGGGCATCCTATGATGCCAACGAGGTAGCTACCAGGGTCATAGGGACAGCGATCTGCACTAAGTGGATGGCATGGCTGCATCTTTCCCGGTTGTCACCCTTGGCCTGGCGTAGGGTGATTAAATCCACTCACCAGAGAACATATCTCTTCTCCCGTAGAGTGAGACGGTGCTTGTCGGGGCAACTTCCTTCTCCCTCCAGGGTGACCCCGTCTTACTCTCCCCACTCTCGGGCCTCTCCAGGCCCTAAAGGTTCTCCCTCTTTGTGTGCCACCCACTGAGAGCTAAGGGACTTTGTCCCTTAGGGTGTAAAAGAAAACCCTCTTCGGGGGGGCTTAGCACTCACCCAAATGTGATGAATGGTGAAGATTGACACAGATAAGATATGAAAGTGCATTATACCGTGGTATGATCTTTCTGTGTATCTTCACCATTCATCCAATCCTACTGCATCACTCTGGGGTCTCAGTCTCTGGGTCCCCCTCCCTCTCTGTGCCCATCCCTTCCCCCCTCTCCTTTCTTGTCAGGAGTGGGGTAAAACAGGGGTACACAGGGGGATAATGTTCTGGGGAGAGTGGGCAGCATGGGGGGCACTCCTTCTCCAGTGCTTTGGTTCCACCCCTGTAGGGTGAGAGTTGACAGTTGCCCTCCATTCTCTCCTTCTCCTTGTTTCTGTCCAAGTTATTTCTCCTTGTTTATTACAAAAAAAAAATGTTCCTTTTTTTCACCAATAATCTTCCCTTGAGAGGGTGTTAATTCTCTGTACCCTGTCCTTCTTCCAGAATAGCAGACTCTGCTTATCTGGAGTGTTTTGCCAGCCATTCTGTGCCTTGAATTCTGGGAGAAAGCCTTTGGCTACTCCTTGCAGTTCCAATGTAATCTGGAGACGGACCAGAGTCTGGGATGTTTAACTCCCCGCCCACCCTACCTCCCTCTTCCATTTCCAGAGATTGGGGCCCCTCCCAATTCCTTTAGTTTCCGACTTTTTCTTCCTCTTCTGTCCTCTGTCATTATTTCTCCTTTTAGTTTATATATCTTTTCCTTTTTCTGTCCCTTGGACTTCCTTGTCCCCCCTCCACTCCCTTCCTCTTACCTGTCCGGTGACTTAGAACAGCCAGGCAGGCGGAGTCGACGCAGCCTAACGGCCAACCCGCGAGTGCCACACAGTGCGTTGGCCTCGAGGGCGGCGCTGATGGTGTGTCAGCTCCACCTACCTAAAAAAAAAAAAGCAGCTCCCGCAGGGTCCTGACCTCCGTCTGAGTACCCAAATGTGATGAATGGTGAAGATACACAGAAAGATCATAATTCTAGGGACGTGGATATGTTGATCAATCCACACTTGCTGGCAGGTTCCTTGCCGCTTTAAATCTTGCCGGAAAGTCTTCAGGCTGGCTCCTCCCACCCACCCGGGGGGTAAAACTCTTGGCTCCGCCCCATGACGCCAGATCTTCCTTACTGATTGGAAGCTCAGGTTCCCTCCTTAGCGCTCTGCGTTTTAGGCCTGGATCCACACTCTTCGGTTAAACCGAACCTCATTCTAAAGTTTAAAAGACTTCGGTCTTCCTTTTCCCTCGTGGCTGCGACGGACAAATTGACTCCCTTATTTCGTTGGTGCCCCTGTGGGCAGAAGATGTCCCGGACCGATCCGCACTCCACATGCGTTTATTGCCTTGGACTCGGCCAATACTCACAGGCTTGTGAGTTATGCAAATCCTTTTCGGCCTCAGTCTTGGAGGACCATGCTGCCCGATTTCTCTTAAGGCAACCTGAAAAACGTTGTCCTCCGGTCAAGTCAAAGGAGTTCCGTTGGGCAGTGTCCATTGTGGCAGGCTCGACAGAACAGCTAGAGCAGATGATCACCCTCGAGGAGGAGGCGGCCCAGGCCGCATCTTCATCATCCTCGGCCGCAGCATTTATCTTGCTCTCCTTGGGCTCTTCCTATACAGCTTCTTTTAAGGAGCTTTGCCAATCCCTCTCCACCAAGGGAGATGGGCCATTGGGACATTCCTCTTGGTCGAAAAAGGGTTGCAAAGGTAAGTCCCACTGTCGATGTTCGGGGGAGCCGGAGAGGTCTCCTTCCCCGGATAGTCGACACTTGACTTGGGTCGAGGTTGCAGCTAAGGCCGCTGGCTTCACGGTGTCCCTGTCAGGTCAGCCGGCCAAAACAACCGTCGACGCGGTTGAGATTTTTCTCAACCTGTCGGACAGTTTGTCGACTGGAGAAGCTGACAACCCTTCTTCACTGGTTCCCCCAGTGGAAACCGAGGACTTGCCTGTGCCGGAGTTCCCGGTTAAGGTCCCTGAACCGAGGAGGCGGGTTTTCCCCACCTCTCTGACCCACCCTAGGAATCCCCGAAGGTCTCAGTCTCTGACCTCTTCCAAGTCCAGCCGGTCCTGCCGACATCAGTGGTCTCAGTCTCGGTACAATGGAAAGCAGCGACACCGCTCATCCTCTTCGGAGGATAGGCTCCGGCGCAAGTTGCGTGTTCGCTACGAGGATTTAATGTGGCAGCAGCTCTTATTGTCTGGGAATAAGCCAACTCCGTCGCCTTCCCCAGCCATTAAGTGACTGTCACCGGAGTGGCCGAAACAACCCCTCATAGTGGTCGAGAAGCAGAAGCCAGCACTGGTTGTTCAGCCGAAACCGGCTGCGCCACCCATTGTGGTAGAACCTCCTCCTCCACAACCGAAGACTGGGGCCCTGACCAAGGATTCTCGGTCGGGTCAGAGTTTGCCCCATAGGTTGTCGGTGACCCTCACTTCTGATCAACCTCGGCAGGTGGAGGGTGGCTCAGGCGCTCGGCAACTGTTCGCAGACTCCTCGGAGTCTGACGACAACTCCTCCTTGTTCTCCAGGCCGCTTGACTTGGAGTCCACTGGGGATCAGTCGGTGGACGAGAGCCCATCCTCGTTCCTTGGAATGCTGCGACTCATCTCAGAGTCCACTGGGATGAAGCTCGAACCCGTTTCAAAACGGGCCAAGTATCCCCTCACAGAGATACTGGACTGATGGGATTTCCCTACGGAGGCCTTTCCAGTGGCCGAAGCCATTGTTGGCCCGGCCCTGGAGCTGTGAGCTTCTTGTCCAGCACCTTCGGCCAGGATGACTTGGAAGTATGCAGTCCCTACAGGTTCACTCTCCGGTTTCTTGGAGCATGCCTCTGCAGAGGGGTTAACGACCGACAGCATTTTCCGGTGCTCCGGGAACACTCGGGATGTGGACAAACCACCCGATAATGAGTCCAAGAAATTGGACTACTCTGGGCGGAAAGTATATGCTGCTTCCTCCCTAGGCTTTCGTCAGGCTAGCTCGGCCGTCCTGATGGCACACTTTTCACATGCCCTTTTGGGCTCCCTGGATGAGGCGATTCCTCATCTCCCGGCTGACCTTCAAACGACGGTCAAGCAGGTGCGGGATCAGGGAAGGGCGGTGGCCAAACAGCAGCTCCAAACTTCCTTGGACTTCACTGACTCATGTGCCCGGTCAGTAGAGGCTGCAGTGGCCATACGCTGCAGAGCTTGGCTGCGGATCTCCACCTTTACAGCGGATACCCAGCACAAGCTGGCAGACGTTCCCTTTCTGGGTACCGACTTGTTCAGTTCCGGGGTGGAGGGCCATCTTCATCGGATTGAGAAGTCCAGCGCCACCTTGGACTCAGTCATGTCTGCCCAGAAGGACTAAGGCCGCCAGCGGCAGCATAAGCTCTTTAGTCCTTCAGCCCCTGTGGCATGTCTGGCCCAGCAACACTAGCATCAAGGCCCGCAGGCTTGCACTTGGCACCCCAAAGCCAAGTCTACTGCTTCCTCCAGCAAGAAGCCGGGAGGGAAAGGTCCAGGCGGCTCCTTGGCCAGCCCTTCCTCCAAGCCTGCCCAGTGACAGGTTGAGGGATGTCGCCCCCAACCTCGTCACTCCTCCCCGGGTTCCCCCTGTGGGGGGGACGGCTCCGCCACTTCCTTTCCACCTGGTCCGTTATCACCACGGACTGCTGGGTGTTGGAAGTGGTAGGCAGGGGTCTGCCTCTGGAATTTGAGCAGTCCCCACCCTATCGAGCCGTCTCCCCATGGGGGGCTTTGGGTTCCACAGCCTCTCTGTCGGCTCATCGAGCCGACATTGCCCTGCTCCTCCAGAAGGAGGTGATCAGAGAGGTGGCGGACCCTTCTCCAGACCCAGGGTTTGTGTCCAGGTACTTCCTGGTCCCAGAACAGATGGGGGTCTGGTGCCCTATTCTCGACCTACACTAAATAAACAAGTTCCTACGGTCTCGCACCTTCAGGATGGTCACTCTGGCTCAGATCATTCCATCTTTGGAATGAGGCATGTGGTTCTGTTCTTTGGACCTTCAGGACGCATTCTTTCACCTCCCAATCCGTCTGTCTCACCAGCGATTCCTCAGCTTCAGGGCACAGGAATCCCTTTACGAGTTCCGAGCCATGCCGAAGGGTCCGGGTGTACCATTACCTGGACGACTGGCTGATTGCAGCCCCCTCCAGGTTGGAGGTGGAGCGGTCCAGGGATCTGGCCCTCCAGGTCTACTCTCAGATTGGCCTCCTCATCAACGAGGTCAAATCGGAACTCGTGCCATCACAGGTGATTCAGTTCATCGGGGCAGAGCACGACTCTCTTCGAGCCAGAGCACGGCTCCCGGCAGACAGGGCCGAGGTCCTTTCCTCCTTTGCCCAGTCATTTCAGGTTGGGCAATTGTGCCCTGCCCGGGACTTCCTGCGCCTTCTGGGCCTCATGTCGGCCTGCACCAGCATGGTGCATTGGGCCCGCTGGCATGTGCGTCCCCTGCAGTGGGGGCTGGCCCGCCAATGGTCACAGCGCTCCGGTCCTCTGGACCAGCCAGTGACAGTGACCCAGGAGATGTGGAACGGCCTCCTGTGGTGGCTCGTTCCAGCTCATGTGCAGGATGGTATCCCGTTTGTCCGCCCCGAGCTGACGGTCACTCTGACGACCGACGCCTCTCTGGTGGGTTGGGGTGCCCATCTGGGGGAGCTCAGAGCTCACGGTCTCTGGTCCCCTCAAGAGTCTCAATGCTACATCAACCTGCTGGAGCTTTGAGCGGTCCAACTAGCCCTCACCACCTTCATTCCGTTTGTACGGGGTCAAGTGGTCCAGGTCCAGATGTACAGCACCACGACCATGTACTACCTAACCCGTCAGGGCGGGACACACTCGTTGCCTCTATGCAAGGAGGCTTTCCGCACTTGGTCTCTCGTGATCAGACTAGAGGCGGATCTCCTAGCCATCCATGTGGCAGGAGCCTCCAAAACTCTGGCCGATGCCCTCAGCTGGATAGGGCTGCATCTCACGAGTGGTCTCTCCTGCCGGAGGTAGTACAAGATCTGTTCTGCCACTGGGGCACCCCTCAGGTGGACCTGTTTGCTTCCAGGGAGAATGTGAAGCTGAGGCTGTTTCTTGCCCACCCCCCTCAGCAGGGCTCGCTGCAGGGGGATGCCTTCTCGAGGCCGTGGACCCTGGGCCTCTTCTACACCTTCGCTCCATTTCCCTTGATCCACAAGGTGCTTCTCAAGGCAAAGAGGGACAAGGCACAGGTGATTCTGCTAGCCCCAGACTGGCCCTCTCAGTTCTGGTATCCAGATCTCCTCAGCCTCATTTCCAGGCTCCCAAAGCAGCTTCCAGCCCGCCCAGACCTGATCTCAGTCACCAAGGGGAAGGTACTCCAACCGGACTTTTAATCCCTGCACTTGACTGCCTGGTTCCTAAGCAGCTAGAGTTCCAGGCCTTGGGTCTTTCTGATGAGGTCCTCAGCATCGTTGAGGCATCCTGTAAGGAGTCGACCAGAAAATGCTATGCCTTCAAATGGAAGAGATTCTCCATTTGGTGTCAGGATAAGGGGTTGGACCCTTCCTCTTGTGTTTCGGCTAGCATTATGGACTACCTGTGGTCCCTTTCTCAGCTAGGGCTTCGGTCAACGACCCTTAAGGTGCACCTGGCAGCCATCTCTGCTTACCGGGCGCAGGCCGAAAAGCAGTCGGTGGCGCAGGAGAAGGTGGTTGGGTGCTTTTTCAAAGGCCTTGATCACATATCCCCTCCAGTGCGAGAACCTCCACCTCCGTGGGATCTACTGGTGGTATTGGCTAAGCTCATGGGCAAGCCATTCGAACCGATGCCCAAGTGCAACATCTCTCACCTGTCGCGGAAGACCGCCTTCTTGATGTCTATCACGTCAGCCGGAAGGATGGGAGAGCTCCAGGCACTTTCCATCGAGTCTCCTTATCTGGTCTTCCACAGGGATAAGGTTATCCTGCGCCCCCAACCGAAATTCCTTCTGAAGGTGGTGTCAGAGTTTCACCTTAACCAGGTGTTGACTCAGCTGGTGTTCTACCCCAATCACACCTCGGAGGCTGAATACAGGCTCCATACTTTGGACCCTAGAAGAGCGCTCTCTTCTTATAAGGAGCAGATGGCTGAAGTTCGGGGAGAGGTTTGCCAGCTGTTTGTCACCTATGATAAAACTGCACCTGGGAGACCTGCAGCCAAGCGGACGATAGGCAGGTGGGTCACCTCCTGCATAGATCTCTGCTGTAGGTTGGCAGGCATGGAGCCTCCCAAAGGCATAAGAGCACATTCTATGCGCCATACCACTGCTTCGGTGGCTGCTTCCAGGGATGTCCCTATCCAGGAAATCTGCAGGGCTGCTACCTGGAAGTCAGCACGCACCTTCATTACCCACTACCACACTGACCTTGAGTCACGCCGGGATGCTGGTTTTGGGACCTCGGTTCTCCAGTCCTTATTTCCCAAGTAGGGGGTGTGCGCCTTGCCTCCCTCCTCCTGGAGAACTGCTAGGTGTCTGCCAGTAAGTGTGGATTGAACAACATATCCACGTCCCTAGAAATACAGGTTACTCACCTGTAACAGGAGTTCTAGGAGTGGTATGTGTTGTTCATCCACATAACCCACCCGACGTCGATGCGTAACCTGGCTTCCAGTGCGCTAGATCTGGCGTCATGGGATGGAGCCAAGAGTTTTACCACCCGGGTGGGTGGGAGGAGCCAGCGTGAAGACCTTCTGGCAATAAAGTGGCAAGGAACCTGCCAGTAAGTGTGGATGAACAACATATACCACTCCTAGAACTCCTGTTACAGGTGAGTAACCTATATTTATGGTAGGTATGTAATTTTCATTTTCTGTATGCCTTTCCTCCTTTTCCACTGATATTCAGGATCCTGCTGAAATTGAGGTCCCACCAGCAACAATGGTACTGGTGGTACCAGATTGGGCAAGGCGACACTGATATTCAGTCCTTTTGATTCTATCAGTAGTTCCCCCAATTCATCGGCCCAGGAGGCACAAACAGCTGACCTCCTCTCAGGACAGGATACTGTACCCCAACCTCATATCACTGCAGCTCAAGGCCTGGCTCTTGAGGACTTAGAATTTGCTAGCCTTAAACTGTCAGATCAGGTACAGACAGTGCTTAGGGGTTCCAGGAAACCTTCCACTAAGAAAACATATTCTTATAAGTGGAAGATGTTCTCTATATGGTGGGCAGGTAAGGGTGCTGTCCCCTCCACGGCTGACTTGGCCATTCTCCTGGATTACCTAACACACCTACATTCTCTAGGCCTGAAGCCTTCGACCCTCAGGGTCCATTTGGCTTCTGTCTCAGCTTACCTGTTAGCTGGCAAAGTGAGATCCATGGCCTCTCATCTGGTCTTTAGGAAATACTTTAAAGGCCTCAACCTTCTGCACCCTCCCTTGAGGGAACCAGTCCCGGCCTGGAATCTAAATATCTGCATTGCCAAGCTCATGGATGCACCATTCGAACCCATGGCAACTGCACATTTGAAGTATATCACTTGGAAAACAGTGTGTCTGGTTGCTGTTACTTCAGCGAGAAGGACCAGTGAGTTGCAAGCCCTGTGTACAGATGTGGACTACATCTCATTCCACAGGGATAAAGTGGTCCTCAGGACCAATAGGAAGTTCCTCCCCAAAGTGGTGTCTAATTTTCACTTAAATCAGCCCATTACTTTACCGGTCTTTTTTTTTATTTTTTTTTTATACAGAGAACTCCAGTTCTCCAGAAAGGAGGCTTCACTCCCTTGATGTCAAAAGGCCACTTAGCCACTATATTGACAGAGCCAGGTCTTACAGATCAAGTCAATCACAGCTCTTTTTTTTTTTTTTTTACCTATGATGAGGTAGGTAAGGGCAGAGCTGCCACGAAAGGTACAGTTGTACGCAGGATAGTGCCATGTATACAGATTTGTTATAGTAAAGTGGGTAAACATGCGCCCCTGGGCCTGAAGGCACACTCCACTGGGGTACAGCTGCTTCAGTGGCAGCTTCACGAGAAATTCCACTACTAGAAATCTGCAAAGAAGCTACATGGAAAACAGTACACAGCTTCACAAAGCATTAGAGCCTGGATCTACAATCTAGAAGTGATGACAGGGTTGGTACAGCAGTGCTGCAAGAACCTGTTTTCAAAATAGGTTCTCTGCCCAACCTCCTAAAGTACTACATGGTAGTCTGCATCAGTTTAATCATAATGAGTGATTCCTGGGGTTAGAAGAAAAAATTACTCACCATAGTAATCTTGTTTCTTCAAAGGGATCGCTCATTATGATTAAAGCACCCACCCTGCCTCCCCTACTAGAACCTATAAAGGTTATTCTGCATCCCTGCATTATGGTGTTTTCTATATAAGTTTAGGTTGGATACTCACTTTCTATTTAACCAGTTGGTTTCCTTGTGGTCTCAAGTTTTGTAGGTTTGATTCTCAAGGATGTTTTTGACCTGAGAGGACAAACATTATTTTATAAAAAATTTAGTTTTAACTAGTGGGTCTTGTACCCAGTTAGACTACGTAAGAATCTGAAGTACTCAGAGTACAGTAGTTGCTAGGGCAGCAGTTTGAAATTGGCATGAGCCAACTGAGAGTTCAATTATTTGCATATAATTCCATCTCTCCAGGCAGTCCAACACAGGAGGCTGACTGCATCAGTTTAATCATAATGAGTGAGCCCTTTGAAGAAACAAGATTACTATGGTGAGTAATTTTTTCTTTCTTCTCAGCTGTACCATTCAAAGGCGTGGACCATTGATGGTGAGAGTAGGGACTCTCCATTAGAAGGCTGCTCTGGCAGCTGGGCTGTGTCCAGTCCATGCCCTCTCCAGAGTGGGGTCATAACACGGGCAGTCCGGTGTTCAGGAGAGAGGACAGTCTTCCCACAAACACAAAAAGAAGTGGGCCCGTTTCCGATCTAGGTCGGGCACCCAGCACCGCTCAACCTTGAGCTCTTCTTCTTCCCGTCAGAAGGGGAAGAAAAGGTACTGCTCGAGGTCGCCCTCTGGTATGTCTGCCAAGAGGTCTTCAGTGGTCGTGAGTGGTAGGTCGTCCCTGGTTCACTGGCCCAGCTCTGGTCGCTCAGACTCTAAACAGGAGTCCTTCTTTGTCTTCTTCTTGAGGGTTTCGAGTTTCACCAATGGGCCGCTCTCATAGAGTAGTGGGTACAGCATCTGTCTTGTTTGCCCCTTCCAGTGAATCCGGTTCCACGGCCCTCGGGCCTAGGGACTTCCAAGCCGCGATTGGGACTTTCGGGGCAGGTTTAGCATCCGATGCTGGCAACTGAGTTTCTTCTAGGTTTTCTCTGGATCTTCAGACCTTCCAAAATCTCCACCCCAAGATCTGTTGCATCCCCTCAGAGGTGACTTTTGTTGACCCTGTGATTTACAGCTGTTAAGTCCACATTCATTTTTTTTTAAATGCTTTCTTCATTGGATTTCATCATAAAATGAATAAAAAACTCCCTAAAGAGATAGCATCTTTTGACCACTTATAGTAAATAAATACACTACTTCAGTTGGACACCCTCCCTTGTAGTACATTGAGGGGATAATTATGTATGCAGTATGAATCAACATGAAATGACTTCCACACTGAGGAGTGCCCTAGGAGCCATCAAAGATCACACTGGCCATATGTGACTCCATAAATTAAGATTGCGTAAAACTAAAGTAATACTGAAAGCATGGTCACTCCCATGGGGATTCTTTCCTGTCAATGGAATTAAAGAAGCAGACCATAACAATGCATTGTAGCAACTTGGGTATTGCATCAGTAATATAGCAGATAATTAGTCATTACATCAGTAATGTAACAATTATCTTAATTATTTTAAAAGTGAGTTAATAAAGGATATGTAATTGAATTAGAGAGCAAATTTGAACTAGCATGTTACGATTATCTTAATTATTATAAATGTAAGTTAATAAAGGAGCTGTAACTGAATTAGAGAACAAATTTGAACTAACATGTCTAGAAAGGAGATAAGGAAATACTCCACCAGGGAAACAGATTCTTGTATAGCCTAGGCTATCATGTGATCAGTCAGTAGAGGCCACCCGTGGTTCCAGCTGCTTGCCTGGCATAACATCTAAATAAAGAAAATTATGATCTATGGCTGGAACCACCATTTTAACTGAATTTTACCAGCAAGGTCTCTGCTCCCTATTAGGTCTCTGACTGTGCATCCAAAAATAAACGTCTTGTAAATAGTCTGTAGAGCCCATCTGCAAGATGCTGTCTTTACCTGTTTATACACATCTGGTTAACTTTGCAGTTGCTGTGCGGCTTCTTAATCCTCAAAGGAGTTTTCTTCTTCTTCTTGGGATGATTCATGATGGAATTATTGGGTTAGCCATCCAACATCAGTAGGGTCTGTGAAGAGGTAATCCTTGCCCTAAACTTCCAGTTGGGGGTCTCACCAGCAGCTGGAGTTGCTGAGTGATTTTCAGATAAATCAGAATTCATTCTGTACTGATGTGTGCCATTCTCTGCTGTCTAGTTCTCATATTGGAGTATGTAGACACCCATGCCCCATTCAGTTGCATACCGCCTCTTTGTTGTGCTGCTTGTAGAATCTCATGCATTTCATATGTGGTTGGTGGAACCATCAGCATAGATCAGAGTTGCTGAATCTGCTAGCTCTTTGTGTTCGGTCAAAGGGGTCAACCAGTAGACCTTTCTGACCCCAGAGACAAAATCTCTGGAGGAACAGGCAGCGTTGTTGCAAGCCAGTTGTTGCTTAAGTCCCTCATATCATCTGCTTCCAGTCTCTTTGGCACACCTACTGTGCATGATCCTCAAATTTTGCGAACGTGTAGGGTTCTCCAAACTGTCGAGCCTGGAGAACAGAAGGCCAGTCTTTAATCAGTCTCTTTCATAGAGCCCCACTCTTTGGACTTCGGGCCAGACGTGCTAGGACCCCATGGGAATTAACTTTTTTGTAAGAGTTGCTTTTGGCACCAGAGCATACATTTCACTGTGCACTGGAGCCAGTAACTGTCTGACTGCCTCAGTTCTATTTTTCTTCCAGTTAAGTGCACAGCATGTGGTTTGCAGTTTGCCTCATGCGCATCACATACTTTTTCATTTTCATTAGTATGCTAAGTTCCAAAAAGTAATCCCCAAAACGTCAAGGATGATTTTCTGGCTGTGCAGATGTGGGAAGAATATTACCTGTACTGACCAGCATACTGTCTGCTTCACCTGTCTTGGACCCAGCTGTGATATGGATGTCTGTGAGGTCTGCTTCTCCTTGAACTTTCAGATGCTGAAGCACAGAGCCCTTTCCAGAATTCAGGGGCAGGCCTCAACACAGATGATTGTGAGGTAGGTCATTGGATCATTCCCCCAGGTTCTCTCACTGCTCTCCTGAGACAGTTAAGAGTCTGAGCTTTCAGGCCGGCCCAGTGGCACTGAGGGTTGAGGTGCTGGACGTCGCACCTTGCGGTGACCCGGGGTCACGAGTGACCTCAGGTTGCTGGGGGTCGGCAGGGGAGGGAGAAGAGAGAGCATCTGAAGAACGCTGTCCTCTCCCAGGGAGGGTTGTCATCCTGCTCCTTGGCTGCCCGCTGTTAGAGGTCGGAGTGCAGTGCCGGAGGTCAAGAGACACAGAAGCGTGGTTCAAACAACATGAAGTCTTGCTGTATTCTGACAATTGCAGTTAGCCCCAGCCTTTAAACTGCCCTGGAGAACAAAGGGTTAACTTTTCTATGCATGGCATAGAATGTTCATCTCGAGCTCGGTTGAAGCCTCTACCTGTTGTTATTCGAACTGCAACCGTCAGATTCTTTACTCCACCTCACCGAACAGTCGCTCCGGAGATTTCTCCTGCTGCTCGGTTCAAAGTCGGTTGAAGTGTCTGTTTTCGGTCGGTTTTTCTACCGAAATTGTTGTTTCCGCATAGTCGGTTCAAGTCTCTGTCTGCGGTACTGTGAGTACTAGATATGTTTTGTTCTGTTTTCTGTGTGGAACTAGTAAAGTGTGCCGAACCGATCTTTTTGAGGTAAAATTTGTACTTTACTTTAGTGTGTGGTTACCGGTCCGTATCGGTTCTAAAAAAAACAGGTTTCAGTACGTTTTTTTCCAAGACCCGTGACACGGTCCAGAACCGATAAGTCTTACCTGGCAGCGACGAAAAGGGTAAGATTTGGTTAGGTTGGTATGTCTGAGAAACCCAAGAAAAAACGGGCCCACTGGGTTTCAACACTGCAGTGTGTGTGGGGAGGTCTTTGCTAAGGTCGATCCCTACACCACCTGTGTTTATTGTCTGGGGTTTGACCACCTTGATTCGACTGCCAAATTTGCAAAAATTTTCCCAAATCTACCCTTGAAAAGAGATTAGGTAGACTGAGGGAAAGGAAGGCCGAGAAGTCCGCTGACCCGGATGGCCAGCCCGGTTCGGTTCTGACCGAACCAGAGAGTGCCTCTGACCAGGCGTGCTTCTTTGGGCAAGGAGAGCCGATTCCGAAATCGGTTCGACAAAAGAAAAGACAAGTCGATCGGTTCGGATCCAGAATCTCATACTCCGACCGCCGACATGAAGTAGCCAAAGCGATTCGTATTCTGGAATCGCTTTGATCGGTTCCGACTGATCCGGCACCTTTTGGCAGGGGCTCGGTTCGGTCAGTTCCTCCAGTTCCGGATTGTACCCTGGAAGAATTTTATGAACCAGAGTTTGAGGAGGAAGGAGAGTTGGAAGATGATTATGGTGATGGTGAAAGTCTGGATGTGCCTATTGACCCGGACATCTCCCCAGACAGACCTTCAGGTGTTTCTCCTCCTAGGCTTTCTGAGTCTCCTTCTCACTTCATGTTTTACAGAAAGGTGGCTGATACCCTCCAGCTTCCTGTGGAGGAGGCAGTGGAGGATCAGGAAGAGCCTGACTGTGTAAAGATGACAGACATCCCAGAGTCCAGGAGGCTGTCTAGTCCCCTTCACAAATCTTTTGGGAAACAGACACAAAAAATTCTGAAGTCTCCCAATTCTATACCTCCTGTGGACAGAAGAATGTACAAGAGGTATACTCTTTCAGGCTCAGATACGGAGTTCCTTTATCAGCAATGCAGCCATGTTGGAGTTATACAGGCTGCTGCCTGTGATAAGGCAAACATTCCCTTGGCATCACCCCCCTCCAGACAAGGACTCCAGGAAGATTGATGCCATGGCAAAGAAGCAGTACATGGCATCATCCTTGGGACTCAGGCCGGCTAATTATAGGGTCTATGCAGCCAGGTACCAGAAGTCCACGTGGGACACTGTTCTGGCACTGGCTAAACAGGCTTTCCTCCAGCTTGCCATGGAACTGGAGGAGGTGGCTGCAGATGGGATTGAGGCATCGAAAGTTCAATTTCATGCTGCTGTAGACTCCAATGATGTATCATCAAGAGTCATGGCTACATCTGTGGCTCTTCGGAGAATGGCTTGGCTCAGATGTACTAGCCTCTCACAAGATACCCAGGCTAAGGCCATGGATTTTCCTGTAGTCGGTAATTCTCTGTTTGGGGAGCAGACAGAGAATTACATGAAGAAGATGGATGAATACAAGACCACTTACAGGAGTGCTCAAGCCAAGGAAAGGCAAGCAACTCCTCAAAGGCAGCAGTCTAGGGGCAGGGGCAGACCTTTCCAAAGGCCTTTTTACCAAGGATAGGCCTCTTCTTCCTTTTCACAGAGGGGGTTCTTCAGAGGGAGAGGCAGAAGGGGGATGAGCAGGCCTACATCCACTCCTCAGCCTAAAGCCCCTGCCAAGCAGACACCCCGATGGGTCTGCCCGGGTCAAGTCTCCTATCCCAGTAGGGGGCAGGCTGGCTTACTTTGTCCAGGACTGGATGTCTGTTACATCAGACAAGTGGGTCCTGGAAGTAGTAAGCCAGGGACTGGTTCTCAGCTTCAAAAAATTTCGCAAGATGAGAGCCAGATCTTTTCTACCTGCAAATCTCTCAGAAACCCTTGCACTAGAGGCAGAGGTTTCTTCTCTTCTAGCTCTAAGCGCTATAGAGAGAGTACCTACCCTACACAGGGGAAATGATTGTACTCCAGGTACTTCCTAACCCCCAAAAAGACAGGGGAGTGGCGACCCATCCTGGACCTAAGATACCTGAACAAACATCTTTTAAAGCCAGAGTTCAAGATGGTAACTCTGGGAATTATCCTTCCCTCTCTAAGGCCAGGGGACTGGCTAGCTTCCCTGGACCTCAAAGATGCCTACTTTCACATTCCCATCAGGTGCTCCCACAGAAATTACCTCAGGTTCAAGTTGCCCTCAGGCCACTATCAGTTCAGAGCAATGTCCCTTGGCCTAACATCAGCCCCAAGGGTCTTCACAAAGTGCCTGGCAGTAGTTGTTGCCTTCCTAAGAAGACAAAAGATTTCCATTTTTCCATATTTGGACGACTGGCTCATAGTGGGCCAGTCCCCAGACCAAGTCAAGTCACACCTGCAAGTGACCCAGGAAGTGCTCACTTCTTTAGGATTTCTTCCCAACCTACCAAAGTCAGTTCTCGAACCAGTGCAGCTCCTCACCTTCATAGGGGCAGAGCTGGATACGGTAAAGGCAAGAGCCTTCCTTTCCCTGGACAGGGAAGGGCTCTCATGGAACTGGCCTCTTTGTTCAGCCTTCAGGTGTCTCGACCAGCAAGGCACTTCCTTCAGCTATTCGGCCACATGGCAGCTTCTACTGCAGTGGTCCATGGCACAAGATTCCAAATGAGGGACATTCAGTTCCACTTAAGAGCTTTTTGGTCCCAAAGAAAGGATTCCCTTACCAAACTAATTCCAGTGACTCGAACTCTGATCCAAGCCCTGCAATGGTGGCAGGATCAGGACAATTTGAGGCAAGGGGTTCCATTTGCCACTCAGTCTCATTCAGTGGTCCTCACCACAGATGCTTCCCTGCTGGGCTGGGGAGCTCATTTGGGGGAACTTACCACCCAGGGACTGTGGTCGCCTCAGGAATCTCTTCTACGCATCAGTCTCTTGGAACTCAGGGCAGTGTTTCTGGCACTGCAAGCTTTTTCCAAATCAGTACAGAACAAGGCTGTTCAGGTCAGAACAGACAACACCACCACCATGTGGTACATCAACAAGCAAGGAGGCACTCTGTCTACGGCCTTGTGCACAGAAGCAATGAAGTTGTGGTCCCTGGCTTATTCCCTGCAAACCTCTCTGATAGCAGTTCACCTTCCAGGAAAGGACAATGTTCTAGCAGATGCACTGAGCAGAATATCCCAGGGCCATCACGAATGGGCCCTAGATCCTCTGGTGTTGAAGGTGATTTTCTCAAGATGGAGCACTCCAGAGATAGATCTTATTGCAGCCCCAGACAATCACCAACTTCCTCTTTTTTGTTGCAGACCCCCAGTCTTGGGCTCAGTCCCCCTGGATGCTCTGATTCTGAACTGGGAAGGGAAATTTCTGTGTGCTTTTCCCCATTCCCTCTCCTGTTCAAAGTGCTAGTCAAGATAAGGTCACAACCATGCAAAGTGATTCTGATTGCTCCAGACTGGGCCAGACAGCCATGGTATCCCTTGTTGCTGTCCCTAGCAGTCCATCTTCCCCTGTCTCTTCCCAGGAATTACAACCTGTTAACATCCTCTCAGGGGAGGATTTGGTACCCCAGTCTTCCATCTCTCAATCTCAAGGCTTGGCTCTTGAAGAGTTAGAGTTTGCAGATCTGCATCTTTCCCAAGGGGTTCTGGATATCCTTAAGGCTTCTCAAAAGCTTTCCACCAGAAAGACTTACAACTCCAAATGGAAAAGATTCAGCATTTGGTGTTCTAAGAAGAATATTTCTCCAGACTCTGCTGAATTGCCTGCGGTTCTGGACTATATGGTCCATCTCAATGGCCTAGGTCTCAGACCAGCTACTCTCAAGGTACACTTGGCAGCTGTTTCTGCCTTCCTGTCAGTAGGCAAGTCTTCCTCTCTGTCATCCCATCCTGTATTCTGTAAGTTTTTCAAGGGATTGCTTCACACCAATCCCCCCTTTAGGGATCCTGCTCCTGCTTGGGATCTTAATGTTTGCACTGCTCAGCTTATGCAACCCCCTTTTGAGCCTTTGTCCTCAGCAGAGCTTAAGTACTTGACTTGGAAAACTGTTTTTGGTAGTCATTACTTCTGCTAGACATATCAGTGAATTGCAGGCCCTGTCAGTGGAATCTGATTTCATCTCTTTTCACAGTACTAAAATAGTCCTTAGAACTAACAGAAAGTTCTTGCCTAAAGTGGTTTCAGATTTCCACCTCAGTCAGTCGATATCTCTCCCTGTTTTCTTCACTGATCATTCTTCCTCGGGAGAGAGGAGGCTACGCAGTTTGGATGTTAAAAGAGCCCTTAGCTACTACATAAAGCGTACCAAGGGCTACAGGTTTGACTCCCTCCAGTTGTTCCTCTTTTATGGAGAAGTTGGGAAGGGCAAACCTGCCACCAAGAGATCTATTGCCAGGTGGATTGTTTCTTGTATAAAATTCAGCTATGAAAAACTGGGTAAAACTCCACCCTCAGGCCTGAGGGCTCATTCCACAAGAGGTACACCTGCTTCCCTGGCTCCTGCCAGGGATATCCCTCTTTTAGAAATTTGTCAAGCAGCCACCTGAAAACAGTCTATACTTTTACCAAGCATTGACAGCAGTAGTTCAGAGCCTATTTCCAAAGTAGGTTCTGTCCCTCCTCCATGGAGGTACTGCTTGGTAGTCTGCAATAGTCAGAATACAGCAAGACTTCATGTTGTTTAAAGAAAAAATTACTCACCTTAGTAATTATATTTTTTTCTAGTGGAGTCTTGCTGTATTCTGACCTCCCCGCCTTCCCTCTCAGAACATAGATTTTTTGGGATGTGGGTGGGCAGGTGCAGTGTTGGCACTCTAGAGGTGCCCCCCCTTTTACACCCTCTTTTTTCTTTGGGTGGAATGTTATTTCATTTGATTGGTTTTTGTTTTTGGGTTTCCTGACTTGAGTCTTCCTTTGAGGACCCAAAAATACTTTTTCTGCCAGTTGGCTAGTTAAAAATTTTACAGTTTCCACACAGAACACCTAGTGAGTTTTGTTCGTAAAGATCTGACGGTTGCATTTCGAATAACAACAGGCAGAGACTTCAGCCAAGCTCGAGATGAACATTCTATGCCATGCACAGAAAAGTTAACCGTTTGTTCTCCAGGGCAGTTTAAAGGCTAGGGCTAACTGCAATTGTCAGAATACAGCAAGACTCCACTAGGAGAAACATAATTACTAAGGTGAGTAATTTTTTCTTATGTGACGTGCACTTGCCTCCACACATGCACATTCACGCCACGAGGGGAAGGGATGTATGGGACTAAATGGGAAAAAAAAACAGAAAAAAGTAATATTGGGGGAAAAAAAAGATGCTGAGCTTTGCTTCCCTTAACTGCATTGCTTGTGTGATGGAGTCTCAGTTGGAGGCATGGGGAGGATTTTCGATTCCTTCAGGATGGTTGTAGGAGCGCCCACCATGGTCTAGTAGCCACTGGTGCTGGACCACCCTGTCGCAGGGGTTGGTACTCACCTTGTTACTAACTACTGTGTCTGTGTCTGTGCCCATCTTGGTTCCTATGCCACTGAGTGTGTCACTATGGCTGTCTGTGCCAACATCACTATGCTGGGGCTGGTGCTGTCACTGCTGTTCCAGTTCCAAGACTGTCCTTATGCAGGGTGCTCTGGACACCAACCTGTCATCATCTGGCTGGCGGCTCCCCCTTGAAACAACCAGCCATTAGCAGCCACTGGCATTGGTGCTACTAAACTGGGAGAATTCACTTGTTCCTCCTCTAGGGCGAGAACATCAAAATGGGAGTTATGTCCTTGACTGGGCATGAGTATGCTGGAGTCACAGGACACCAGTGTCCTCTTTAGACTTCTTTCTCAAGTGCCACAGTCTGTGTTCAAAAGGGATACAGAGACCCTAAAGACTCCTGGACCTTTGTCACCACAACAGTTCCATAGCTGGTTCAGGGAGGCCAAGGCAGTGCTGTTTCCAGCATCTCTTCCTCTTACTCCTGCTCATGGCATTACATCCTCCTCCTCTCCTCAGCATTCTCCTCAGAGTTATCCCTGAACCTTTCCTCCACTGAAGACATTCTGATTTAGAGTTACTGAGGAAAATACAGAAGGAGTTGGAATGGCCCTATTTGGTGGGCATCAACAATAGTGCCATGCCTCTTGACTTTTTGATGTTTCCCATCCAGGATGTTGTTTTGTTCCCCTCCCTACCATACTGCATTGGGAGAGGTGACTATAGGAGTCCGGAGGCATCATGGCTACACTGGCCTCCTGTCAAGCTGCTGGCCCTTATTGATTCTCCTGGATAATAGAATCACCTTGTACTTGAATTGATGTTTCTCCAGTATAGTGCAGGACCATCCCTGTGGCCAACCCATATTCTCCCTCAGCAGACTCTTGGCAGATGTACATCTTGGAGAGGAAGATATTTTCTTTGGCTATGTCCTCCCTGATCATAGCCTCATACCAGGTGTACATGACAACATAGCAGCACCATCTGCCATCTCGGGTGCAATCTGTTCTCCAAGCTGTTTGTGTGTGACCAAAATGGCCTGGCCTTTACATACCTGCTAAGGGTGGGGAGGCAGGCACAGGTGTCTCACTACACCTCTGATGTGGCACCCTGCTCGGTGGCATCTGCTGTTTGCCTCAGATGGATGTCTTTGGCTACACTTGTACCATCCAGGGCTGGTCACTTGTCATTGAACCCCTGAATGCCCCTCTCTGAGGTGAAACCCTGTTCTCATTTAAGGTGGTGCAGGACTTGTAAGGACAGACTACCCCCTGGTCCCCAGGATTATCTGTACTCAACAACTGCTGATTGGGAAGAAGACCCCAGTGCTAAGAACTGGATGATTTGAAGCCTTCTTAGTTGAAAATATACTCCTCCCTCCTCAAGGGACAGCTTGCTGCTCAACTAGAGTTGGGCGCTATGGAGAAGATTGATTCTGCCAAACACCAGATGTTCAAGAATACCTTCTCCATAGATCCGCACTCACCTACCCATTGTCCACTTCTTTCTATGAAGGGGTTACTTATAGATGGCACAGTATGCCCTCATGTGGTTTAGAAGCTCAGCAGCCATGGGCTTCAACGGCTCTCCCAGGCGCATCTCAAGTTTCACCACTACATAGTGATAACATCTCGTTTAAGGGACAGTGTGTGATGACTGCCTTATGCTGCTGCAGTAAGGGATCTGGAACACCAAATTATAACATAGAACTCATCTCTGTCAATCTTCACCATTCATCATCTTTGGGTATAGTGGCCGGAGGTCACGGTCCCAAGACTCTATTTTTGGGATGGGGCGAATTGACGCGCCGGTGCTACCCTCGAGTCAACGCATTGCGTGGCGCTCAAATGGGTTGGCCGTTAGGTGTTGTCGACTCCACCCTCCCACCAGTACTTCGTCTCCCACCATTAAGGTCGCACCTCGTGGGTAGCTCTGCTGCATAAGAGGCCTGTTGTCCAGCTTGAAGCCTTCAGCTCCATTCAATTTAAAGTTTATCCTGCCAGTTCCGCTGTTCGCTGCACTCAACATCGCCTGGTAAGACTGTTCCTTTTCCTTTATTTTGCCACGTCGAGTCTTGTTCGGTGTTCTTTATCTGTAGGTCATGTCTCGGTTGAGAGACAAAACTACGAAGAGCAGGACAGCCCCTATGCGCCGGTGCTTATCGCGGCCTGTAAAGTAATCCGTCACCGACCAGCGCTGACCATTGCCTCCCATGTCTTGAGCCGCTACACAACACATGGATTTGTCGGCGCCTGCTTCTCCATGGACAGCCGTGTCATCAAACAGCGGCACTGGAAGGTTGGGCCAGCTCTGCTTGGTTTCGAGGGACTGGCGCACTGGGCCAAGCCACGCCTCGGCCTTTCTCGGGTCGTCCCTCCGGCTCTATATGGGCCACGGAGGAGGGCTTTGCTCTAGTAGCCTCGCTGTTGCAGAAGCTCCTTCACAGTGCAGGAAGTCCAGTCCGTTCCTCTTGGGGACAGGCGGGAGGCACCGCCTGCGCAGTCGCCTTCAGTGAGGCTCCCATGACCGTGCCCTTAGCACGGAAGGCCTGGGTCGGTGCCGTCCTCGATGCCATCTGTCAGCACTGTCTTAGGTCTCGGCGCCATTCGCGGCACCGTGGGCCCTGATGACACCGCCGGTCTGTCACTCAGTGCCATTTCTGCTGTCGGCTCCGTTCGCAGTGCTGACGGCGCCATGGGAGACTCTACGGCACTGTCCCTTACTGTTTCTCGCTTCAGCGCCATCCATGGCTCTCTGCTTGAGCATGCTGCAATGTCCAGCTCTGGAGGTGCTTGCGGCGCCGAGCGAGGACATGACGCCATGGGGGTTTCGGATCTCTGTGCCGAGAGAGCAGTCAGAGCCATCGGCGCCGTCTCTGGCCTTGGCGCCACTTGCGGTGCCATGGGTCAGGGCAGCGTCGTGATAACTCCAACTCAATGCTGCTGCCATCATCGGTGCCGTGTCTTCCCCGCACCATTGTGATGCGCTGAGACATTGGCACCGATCATCGGGTGCAGTCACTCGGTCTGGTGCCCCATTCAGTCAGGATGGCAGCGGGTGTCTACGTACCATTTGGCACAGAACTTCAATCTCCACCTCCTCGGAGGAGGAATCGGACTCTGAGTCAGACAGGCAGTCTGACTCTTTGGAGTTGACCGCTCACGTGGACACCTTGGTAGTGTCCTTGACAGGCCGGAACCAGACCCCCTCTAAGGAGCGGATGGTGGCACCCCGGGTCCAGGGTCAGGAGTTCTGACCAGCAGGCGGTGGTGCAGGCCACCATTTCCCTGCAACCTGGCCTCAGAGGGTTTTCTGATCCCTCAGTGGTGGTACCTCCTCGGGTGGTATGCGTGGATCGCCCAACTTTGAGGCCGATCGGAGCTCCCACAGGAGGAGAGGGTGCTATTCCCTGGATAGTCCCTTTGGGGACTGACCAGGGCTGCCAGCTGCCTAGGCTGGCTTTTTCGACGAGAAGGGCTCTTTCGGACTCTGAGGGGTAGGGGTTCGACACGTCGACCCTTTTCTGGGACCCGCCCGGGTTCCAGAAAGAGTCACAGTGCAGATCTCCGCTGTTCCTTTTCGGTTTCCTTGAGAGGTCCCTGTTCTTTGGAGGTAGGGGACCATCCTTTTGGACTCTCACAGCCCCGGTCACCTCACAGGGGGGATTCTTCAGGGCACAACCTTGGCAGTTCCAGTATGGTTGACCAGCTGTCGGCTGTTGAGTTTTTGGAGCTCCCTCTTCCTTTGGGGCTCCAGGTGCACTCTCTGGCCCAGGCAGAGGACAGCCGATTCCTGTTGGCTGCTCTGTCCCTTCTCCTCTGCCACCTGCTCTCCCAGGTATTCTTGGTCCTAGTGGACCTCTCTCCTGGGAGCAGTTCAGAGCTGTGGCTGCTCAGTTTCCCTCTTACGTCAGGACTATGGACAGACAGGTTTTTCAACCTCCCCCTGAGCAGCTAGCTTCTGAACTCTTGAGGTCCTCTAACTCTTCATCCCCCTGTTCTGGAGGAGAGGAACCATCTGTCCACATCTCCCCAGCTGCTGATCTCGCAGAGTATCAGCGATTCCTCGTGAGGATGTTGGAGGACCTGCACATCATCCCACCCATGCAACACAATCCAGAGCACTCAACACACGCCTTTTTAGGCAGTTTCAGTGCAGACACCCTTGTGGTGCCCCCCCGGCCTGTTCCCTTTTGGGAGGCATCATTGCGTTTCTGGCAGAGACCCTTTTCCAGAGTCCCAGCCCCTAGGGATCTTTGCCAGAGGTATTGTGCCCCCCCCCCCCCAGAGTCTCCAGGCTCTATGCCTCATCCTCAGTGTGGATTGATGCAGCTGGACACTCCTGATGGGCTTCGCGACCCTCACCGTGACTGGCCCCCAGATCAAGATTCTATGGATTTTGACTTCTGGGGGGGAAGGAGGGCCTTTTACTCGGCACAGTTGTTGCTCTCTATTTCAGCACATCAGGCCCACTGTGCTACCTATGATAGGTTCCTGTGCTCCAGGTTAGGACAACTCCTAGTCGCTATGCCTGACAGGGAGTTAACCAGACAAGCCATTGCACTTTCTGCACGTGGCCTGGAGCTAGCAAAGCACCAAGCGAGGGCATCTTACGACGCCAGTGAGGTAGCTTCCAGGGTCGTAGGGACAGTGATCTGCACTAGGCGGACAACATGGCTGCGTCTTTCCCGGTTGTCACCCTTGGGCCGGCGTAGTGTGATTTCCTCCCCTACCAGAGAACCCATCCTTTCTCCCATAGGGTGAGACTTTGTCTGTCAGGGTAAATTCCTACTCCTTCCGAGGAGTCCCCATCTCACTCTCCCTACTCCCGGGCCTCTCCAGACCCACTGTGAAGGTTCTCTGTCTTGGTGTGCCACCCACTGAGAGCTAAGGGACTTAGTTCTTTAGGGTCTAGGGCCCCCTTCGGGGGAGCTCAGCACTCACCCAAAGGTGATGAATGGTGAAGAATGGCACAGATAAGATAAAATTATGTACCTACCGTAATTCTGATCTTTCTGTGTATCTTCACCATTCATCACAATCCCACCCACCATCCCCCTGGGGCCTCAGTCTCTGGGTCCCCCCTCCCTTTCTGTGCCCTCTTTTTCAGCCCCCCTCCTTTCTGTTAGTCAGGAGTGGGGTGACCTTGGGCACATAGGGGGATAATTCTCTATAAGGGGAGAGTGGTCAAAATGGGGGGGGCACTCCTTCCTCAGTGCCTTGGATCCACCCCCATGGGGTGGGTAGTTGCCCTCTTTTCCGCTCTTTCTTCTCCCCGTCAGCCTTACTTGATTTCCTTGTCCTTTGGACACAACCTCAATTTAATTTAAGAAACTAGGTTTCTTACACCAAAAATTTCATTTTGGGGGGGGGGGGATTCCCTGTATCCTGTCTTAACATCCAGAATAGCAGATTCTGCTTATGTGGGAGTTATTGCCAGTGATGCTGTGCCTTGAATCCTGGCAGTTAAGGCTTCTGGCTACTCCTTCGCAGTTCCTATACAATGTGGAGACAGGTCAAGGTTCCAGGGTGTGTTCCTTCCCCCCCCCAACATCCTTTCTCTAGATTCCTTAACCCTCCCTCCGTCCTCCTTTCTACTCCAGAGATTGGGGCCCCTTCCCAATCCCCTTGGTTTTCCACCTTATTCTGTCCTCTTAGTCATTTATTTCTCCTTTTAGTTTGTATATCTTTTCCTTTGTCTGTCCTTTGGACTTCCTTGTCCCTCCTCCCAACCCTTTCTTACTCTGGCTGACCCACAACTGGCGGGAGGCAGTACGACAACACCTAACGGCCAACCCGCGAGCGCCACTATGTGCATTGGCCTTGAGGGCAGCGCCACTGGTGCCTCAACTCCGTCCATCCAAAAAAAAAAAAGAAAGAAGCTCCCGCGGGGTTGTGACCTCCAGCCTCTATACCCAAAGGTGACGAATGGTGAAGATGCACAGAAAGATCAGAATTACAGTAGGTACGTAATTTTCATTTCCTTTCTAGCTCAGAGGTTTCTCTCATGAGCTGATCTTCATTAGGGATATCTCTTTCATCGAGTTACACTTATGAAACATAAGCCGCCAGGTGCTAGAACCATACAGAAATATTTTCTAAGCAGTACCACTAGGGGTCGCCAGTGACACCTTCTAACGTAGACATCCCTACATAAGCATGGGCGGTCCATCCCTCCTCAGTTCTTTTCTCGCCATCGATCATGTCTCGTCAGACCCTGCAGAAATGTGCAGATGCAGTCTTCTGGAATCTTTGGCACTGACTCCCGCGTTGTAACTGCCCATGGCATATGCCGCCTACTCTGGGCTTCCAGTGTTCTTCGGGGCACTTCTAGAGGCTGTGGACCGAACCTGACAGTTTGATTATGGGGCCTACTCGCAACACAGCTGTTTCGGCTTCCAGCAGGTGCTGCGGCTGCTTTTTCCCCTAGAAGCTTCTTTAGGACAAAACTTCTCTGAGGGGCCCTTGGAAGATGCCCCCTCTCCTCCTCCTCTTCCTCCAACTTGATTCCTAAATGCCCCCCCCACTCTCTCCGACCAGGCTTCTTCGAGTAGGGGGAACCAGGGTGGGCCTCTGCACCCCAGCTGGTGCTGAAACTTGCAGGGCACAGTGATGCCTGAGCCTCTCCTGTACCTTCCGTCTCCACTCCATCCTTGGATGGGGTATGGTCGAGTCTCTTCTGGGCCAGTTGTGGCTGGCCCAGGTCCATTGAAAGTGGTGCCCAGTGCCTCCCCTATCAGTGAGTCCTCCCCCATCACTTTGCGGTGATGGGAGTGCAGTCTGTGTCCTCCACAACCAAGCCAGTTGGAGCTGGCTCTGTACATCAAGTGGTGGCGCCCCGTGCCTCCCTCCTCACCACTTCTGCCCCATCACGCAGCAATGGCCCGACTAGCCATCCTGAAGGTGCCAGTTCTGCCTTGGGCCCATCACCGACACTGATGGTGACGTCATGTGGTCCCTGGCTCCAGTCCCTTGGGCTTGGGCTAGGATCCTTGGATACAGAGTCACATCTATGTTCTTTTTAGCTATTCCACCATCGACATGGGATGCCTGTTCTGCCGGAGGGGGCCTGTTCCTTCGTCCCTCTGGAGGGTTGCCTGCCTTCACTTCGACAATCGTGGGGCCCTCTCCCATCAGCGCGGGTGCTTTTGCTTCTCCCCCATTGCTCTGTGATGGCTGGAGCCTTCCACCGGATGACGATGCCTCTGCCTCCCCTATGAGCGGTGTGCTTGTGCCAGTCCCACTGTGACTGGCCTTCAACTTCAGGCTGCCTGGCATAGCCCAGATTCCATTACAGTGAGGCCTCATTATTCGGGCCTCTTCCTGCCTGTCAGGGATATGGCCTCGAAGCTGGGCAGCTCGCTTGCCTTGGCAACAGTTTCTCTTCACCGCCGTCGATGTTGCTTTATGCATCCTTGCAAAGCAGGCATTAGTGATCACCAGACATTCCTTCCTCAGCAAGGCACATCCGAGGTGCCCATCCTGTGGTTTGAGGCATGTAGAGGAGTTGGCTACAGTGGAGAGCTCTCTCTGGTAGTTTCTAGCTCCCACTAGGCTTCACCAGGTGCAGGGTTCTGGGGGACACCCCTGCCACCCCCCACCCCACACACAGGGTTTGCCTGGATGAGAACCTAGGCTGTGTCAGGGATACGCTGGGCTCCCTTTACAGGGGCTTCACATTCTGGAGGTGAGACTGGCCCAGTTTCCGGTACCGCCCCCAGGTTGGAGGTTGTACACCTGTCTACATCCCCTGGTCTTTTGCACTCTTCTTCAGCTCAGAGGCTTGCCCAACAACAAGCCTGCTGTCCCCTCCCTAATGGGGCCCTTGAGCAGCTTGAGGGCTCCTTGGCTACTTTGACTATGGCGACAGTTACCGCAGTGGCCTGTGGATCCCTTTCGAATGCAGCACTGGACTCTTCATGGAGAGCCCACCTGAGGAGCAGCAGTAACAGAGGTGTCCCAAGTCTTCAACAGCAGTGGGATGTTTTGCCATTCTACAGCTTGTTTCTGCTTTACTTGAACTGAACTTGTGACTTGCAGTACCAGCCTACTTTCATCTGCACTGTGATCCCGGGTCTGATTTTACACATACACGGTCCGTTGTCTGTCCGGTGTGCAGGGGCTTGGGAGAGCCGGCAGACGGTCACGGACTTGAAGGGGCGAGGCCAGCGAGATAAAAGCCCGCACAGCTCTCTTCACGGAGAGCTCACCTGTGGAGCAACAGTAAACAGAGGTGTGCCAAGTCTTCAGCAGCAGTGGGACGTTTGGCCATTCTACAGTTTATTTCTGTTTTACTCGAACTGAACTTGTGGCTTGCAGTACCAGCCTGTTATCAACTACACTGTGATGCCAGGTCTGATTTGACACATACTCGGTCCGTTGTCTGTCCGGTGTGTGGGGGCTTGGGAGAGAAGGCAGAAAGTCATGGACTTGAGGGGGCGGGGCCAGAGAGATAAAAGCCTGTGCCGTGCAAGCGCCACTCGGTAAAAATATTTGTAAGACCAGTCAGTCCTTACCCGAAGAAGAAATTAACAACAAAGGACTGAAGCACAGGGTGAAGTTTTTAGATCCTCTTTGGGGGGCCTGTATCTGTAGTTTACTGATTGATCTTCCCTTGTCAATCTTCACCATTCATTACTAGTGGGTGTAAGCCGAAGGCGCGCACCTGCTCGGAACCTTTTTTTTAGAGGGGGAGTCTGCACCAATGGCACTGCCCATGAAGCAGAAGTTTGCTGTGTCAGAAGGCCTTTTCTGCAATTCGATGCTGTGTGTTTTCTGCCATGCTGTTGTTTCCTCCATCCCGGTTCTGAGTATCCACTCAATGCCATTACTACCCCGTAAGCCCGTTCCTTTTAAATTTCTTACCGACGGTGCCGGGTCTATTTCTGTAGTTTCAAACAACTTGAAGTCTTGCTGTATTCTGACAAGTGCAGTTAGCCCCAGCCTTTAAACTGCCCTGGAGAACAAAGGGTTAACATTTCTATGCTGAGCATAGAATGCTGAGCTCGAACTCAGTTGATGTCTCTGTCTGTTTCCCTTTGAAAGCTAACCGTCAGTTTCTTTACTCCGCCTCACTGAACAGTCGCTCTGGAGATTTCTTCTGCAGCTCGGTTCGAAAGTCGGTTGAAGTGTCGTTTTTTCATTGGTTTCTAACCAAAAAAGTTTCCCGCATAGTCGGTTAGGTCTCTGTCTATGGTACCGTGAGTACTAGATAGGTTTTGTACTGTGTTTTCTGTGTGGAACTTATAAAAAGTGTGGATCGGTTCGGCTGAACTGATCATTTGCTAATTTCTTGTGTAACTTTAGCGTGTGGTTAGTGGTCCTTATCGGTTCTAAAAAAAAAAAACGTGTTTTGAAACGTTTTTTCCCAAGACCCATGACCCGGTTAGGAACCGATAAGGGAGTCTTGCCTGGCGGTTGCCGAAAAAAGGGTAAGTTTGGTTAAGTTGGCCACTTCTGAGAAACCCAAGAAAAAAAAACGGGCCCACTGGGTTTCAACACTGCAGTGAATGTGAGGAGGTCTTTGCTAAGGCCGATCCCCACACCACCTGTGTTTATTGTCTGGGGTTTGAACACCTCGATTCAGACTGCCAAATTTGCAAACATTTTCCCAAATCTACCCTTGAAAAGAGATTAGGTAGACTGAGGGAAAAGGAGGCCGAGAAGTCCGCTGACCTGGATGGCCAGCCCGGTTCGGTTCCGACCGAACCAGAAGGAGTGCCCTCTGACCAGGGCGATACTTCTTCGGGCAAAAGGAGAGCCGGTACTGAGGGGTCGGTTCCAACTAAAAGAAAGCGCAAAGAAAAATTGTCCGGTTCGGATTCAGAAGTCCATATTCCAACTGCCGAAGAAATAGCCAGAGCGATTCGGATTGTGGAATCACTTCGCATGGTTCCGACCGATCCGGCACCTTTTGGCAGCGGTTCGGTTCGGTCGGTTCCCCTGGTTCATTATTGTAGTTTGGAAGAATTTTATGAACCGGAGTTTGAGGAGGAAGGGGAGTTTGAAGATGATGATGGTGATGATGAAAGTCTAGATGTGCCTGTGGAACCGGACATCTCCCCCAGACAGACCTTCAGGTGTGTCCCCTTCCCACTTTATGTTCTACAGAAAGGTGGCTGAGACCCTCCAGCTTTCTATGGAAGAGGCAATGGAGGATCGGGGAAGAGCCTGATTTTGTAGAAATTATGGACATCTCAGAGTCCAGGAGACTGTATATTCCCCTCCAAAAATCTTTTGGGAAACAGACACAAAAAATTCTGAAGTCTCCCAATTCTGTACCTGCTGTGGACAGAAGAATGGACAAGAGGTATACACTCTCAGGCTCACCAATGCAACCATGTTTGGGTTGTGCAGGCTGCTGCCTGTGATAAGGCAAGCATTCCCTTGGCTTCAAACTCTCCAGACAAAGGCTCTAGGAGGGTTGATGCCATGGCAAAAAAGCTGTTCATGGCATCTTCCTTGGGACTCAGATAGGCAAATTATATGGCCTATACAGCTAGGTACCAGAAGTCCAGGTGGGACACTGTACTGGCACTGGCTAAACAGGCACCCCCCCCCCAAGCTAGCCAAGGAGCTAGAGGCGGTGGCTGCAGATGGGATTGAGGCATCTAAAGTTCAGTCTCATGCTGCTGTGGACTCTAATGATGTGTCATCAAGAGTCATGGCTACATCTGTGGCTCTTCGGAGAATGGCTTGGCTCAGATGTACTAGCCTCTGGCAGGATACCCAGGCTAAAGCCATGGATTTTCCTGTAGTGGGAAATTCTCTGTTTGGGGAGCAGACAGAGAATTACATGAAGAAAATGGATGAGTATAGGACCACCTACAGGAGTGCTCAGGCCAAGGAGAGGCAGGCAGCTCCTCAAAGGCAGCAGTCTAGGGGCAGGGGCAGGTCTTTTCAAAGGTCCTTTTACCAAGCACAAGCCTCTGCTTCCTTTTCACAGAGGGGGTTCTTCAGAGGGAGAGGCAGAAAGGGGATGAGCAGGACTGCATCCACTCCTCAGCCTATGGCCCCTGCCAAGCAGACACCCTGATGAGCCTGCCCGGGTCGACTCTCCTATTCCAGTTGGGGGCAGGCTGGCTTACTTTGTCCAGGACTGGATGTCTGATACATCAGACAAGTGGGTCCTGGAAGTAGTAAGCCAGTAGTAACTGGTTCTCAGCTTCAGAAAATGTCCAAAGATAAGAGCCAGATCTTTTCCACCTGCAAATCTCTCAGAAACCCTTGCCCTAGAGGCAGAGGTTTCATCTCTTCTGGTCTTAAGAGCCATAGAGAGAGTACCTACCCTACACTGGGGCAAAGGGCTGTACTCCAGGTACTTCCTAACCCCCAAAAAGACAGGGGAGTGGCGACCCATCCTAGACCTAAGATAACTAAACAAACATCTTTTAAAACCAAAGTTCAAAATGGTAACTCTGGGAATAATCCTTCCCTCTCTAAGGCCAGGGGACTGGCTAGCCTCTCTGGACCTCAAAGATGCCTACTTTCACATTCCCATCAGGTGCTCCCACAGAAAGTACCTCAGGTTCGAGTTGCCCTCAGGCCACTATCAGTTCAGAGCAATACCCTTTGGCCTAACCTCAGCCCCAAGGGTTTTCACAAAGTGCCTGGCAGTAGTAGTTGCCTTTCTAAGAAGGCAAAATATTTCAATTTTTGCATATCTGGACGATTGGCTAATAGTGGGCCAGTCTCCAGACCAGGTCAAGTCTCACCTGCAAGTGACCCAGCAAGTGCTCACTTCTCTAGAATTTCTTCTCAACCTTCCCAAGTCAGTTCTCGAACCAGTCCAGCTTCTTACCTTTATAGGGGCAGAACTGGACACAGTCAGAGCAAGAGCCTTTCTTCCCCTGAAAAGGGCAAGGGTTCTTATAGAACTAGCCTCTTCCTTCAGCCTTCGGGTATCTCGACCAGCAAGGCATTTCCTCCAGCTCTTTGGCCACATGGTGGCTTCAACAGCAGTGGTCCAAGGGGTAAGATTCCAGATGAGGGATATTCAGTTCCATCTGAGAACTTTTTGGTCTCAGAGGAAGGATTCCCTTACCAAACTGATCCCAGTGACTCTGACCTTGATCCAAGCCCTCCAGTGGCGGCAGGATCAGGACAATTTAAGACAAGGGGTTTCTTTTGCCACTCAGCCTTGTTCAGTGGTCCTTACCACGGACGCTTCTCTTCTGGGCTGGGGAGCCCATCTGGGGGCCCTCACTGCTCAGGGACTATGGTCCCCCCCCAAAAAATCCCTTCTCCATATCAACCTCCTAGAACTCAGGGCAGTTTTTCTGGTCCTGAAAGGTTTCTTTCAGTCAGTGCAGAACAAGGTGGTTCAGGTCAGAACAAACACCACCACCATGTGGTACATCAACAAGCAGGGAGGCACTCGGTCCATGGCCTTGTGCACGGAAGCCATGAAATTGTGGTCCCTGGCTAATTCCCTGCAAACCTCTTTGGTAGCAGTCCACCTTCCAGGGAAGGACAGTGTGCTAGCAGATGCACTGAGCAGGATTTCTCAGGGCCATCACGAATGGTCCCTGGACCCTCAGGTGTTGAAAGTGATTTTTTCAAGGTGGGGCACCCCAGAGATCGATCTCTTTGCAGTCCCAGACAATCACGAACTTCCTCTTTTTTGTTGCAGACCCCCAGTCTTGGGCTCAGTCTCCTTGGATGCCCTGATTCTGAATTGGGAAGGGAAATTTCTGTATGCCTTCCCTCCCTTCCCACTCCTGTTCAAAGTTTTAGTCAAGATAAGGTCTCAACCTTGCAAAGTGATTCTGAATGCTCCAGATTGGGCCAGACAGCCCTGGTACCCCCTGTTGTTGTCCCTAGCAGTCCATCTTCCCCTGTCTTTTCCCAGGAATTACAACCTGTTAACATCCTCTCGGGGGAGGTTTGGTACCCCAATCTTCAGTCTCTCAATCTCAAGGCATGGCTCTTGAAGAGTTAGAGTTTGCAGATTTGCATGTGTCTCAAGGGGTTCTGGATATTCTCAAAGCTTCTCAAAAGCCCTCCACCAGAAAGACTTATAACTGCAAATGGAAGAGATTCAGCATTTGATGTTCTAAGAAGCTTATTTCTCCAGATACTGCTGAATTGCCTACGGTTCTGGATTATATGGTCCCTCTTAATGGCCTAGGCCTCAGACCAGCTACTCTCAAGGTACACTTGTCAGCTGTTTCTGCGTTTCTGTCTGTGGGGAAGTCTTCCTCACTATCTTCTCATCTGTATTCTGTAAATTTTTTAAAGAATTGCTTCACACCAATCCTCCTTTTAGAGACCCTGCCCCTGCCTGGGATTTGAATGTTTGCATTGCTCAACTTATGCAACCTCCTTTTGAGCCTATGTCCTCAGCAGAGCTTAAGTACTTGACTTGAAAAACTGTGTTCTTGGTAGCCATTACCTCTGCCAGGCTATCCGTGAACTGCAAACCCTATCAGTGGAACCTGACTTTATCTCCTTTCACAGGAATAAAGTGGTCCTTAGAACCAATAGAAGGTTCTCGCCCAAAGTGGTTTCAGACTTCCATTTAAATCAGTCTATCTCTCTTCCTGTTTTCTTCACTGATCATTCTTCCTCAGGAGAGAGGAGGCTACACAGTTTAGATGTTAAAAGAGCCCTTAGTTACTACATAGAGTGTAGCAAGGGTCACAGGTTTGACTCCCTCCAGTTGTTCCTCACTTATGGAAAAGTTGGAAAGGGCAAACCTGCCACCAAGAGATCTGTTGCCAGATGGATTGTGTCTTGTATACAATTCTGCTATGAAAAACTGGGAAAAATTCCACCCTCAGGCCTGAGGGCTCATTCCACAATAGGTACAGTTGCTTCCCTGGCTGCTGCCAGGGATATCCCTCTCTTAGAAATTTGTCAAGCAGCCACCTGGAAAACAGTCCATACATTTACCAAGCATTACTCTCTGGATATCCAGGCTAGGAGTAATGCTCAGTTTGGCACAGCAGTACTTCAGAGCCTATTCTCAAAGTAAGTTCTGTCCTTCCTCCACGGAGGTACTGCTTGGTAGTCTGCACTTGTCAGAATACAGCAAGACTTCAAGTTGTTTGAAGAAAACATTTCTCACCTTAGTAATTATGTTTCTTCTATTGGAGTCTTGCTGTATTCTGACCTCCCTCCCTGCCTCCCCTCTCAGAACCTGGTTTTAGGAAGTGGGTGAGCAGGTGCAGTGTTGCACCTCAGGGGTGCTCTTTTTACACCCTCTACTTTGTGTGTGTGTTTATTTTATTATATTCTTCTTTGGTTTGAATTTTGAGTTTTGGGTTTCCTGACTTGAGTCTTCATTTGGTAGTCCAAAACTTTTTGTTGCCAATTGGCTATTAAATTTTTTTTTTTTTTTACAATTTCCACATAGAATACTATTAGAGTGTTGCTCGTAAGAATCTGACGGTTAGCTTTCAAAGGGAAACAGACAGAGACATCAACTGAGCTCGAACTCAGCATTCTATGCTCTGCATAGAAATGTTAACCCTTTGTTCTCCTGGGCAGTTTAAAGGCTGGGGCTAACTGCACTTGTCAGAATACAGCAAGACTCCAGTAGAAGAAACATAATTACTAAGGTGAGTAATTTTTTCCTTTTGTCAATTGTTTTTGGTGTCATGTCAGGTTCAGGGGCTAGGAAGAAATCCAAAGCAGGCTGTGCCCCCATGCATCGGTGCCCCTGTGGCTGGCATTATTCCATAATGGACCGACATGACATCTGCCTTCATTGCCTGGATCCCAACCACGATTTGGATAATTGCGACACCTGTTTCTCCATGGACCGCCATGTTCTTGAGATCCACGTGTTTAAAGGTGGCAGGTCCCCACTGACTTTCAGAGGATGACATTGTTTTAGGGATACCATGATGATAACTCTTGACCCTGCCTCCAGGTCCCCTCCCAAGTATATATGGCCCGGTGAGGAGGAAACCTCTTCTAATTCTAGCCTTGCTGTAGAGGAGGTTTCTTCTGCGGTGCCGGAGGAACAGCTTGGCTCCCTGCAGAGCCGGGTTGGGAGCACCGCTATGGCAGTCACCTCCTTGGAGGTGCAGGCTCCCCCAGTGTTGTGGCCCACGGCTGCTGGGCCTGGCACCGTCGGACCCTCGGTGCAGCAGGTGGTATGTACCACAGCGGTGCCATTTGCAGCACCATTGGCAGGGGGGCTCTCGGGGTTGTTATTCTGGTGGTGTGTTTGGTCTCCTCCTCTTCAGAGGGGGATGACT
Source organism: Neoceratodus forsteri (assembly GCA_016271365.2). NCBI lineage: Eukaryota > Metazoa > Chordata > Ceratodontiformes > Ceratodontidae > Neoceratodus > Neoceratodus forsteri. The sequence goes on along the minus strand of CM028132.1, from coordinate 197,233,039 downwards.
CGCTGGCCGATCCGGATTAGCATCCCGACTCCCGAAGTCAGGGAAACCCCCACACGTGACACTAGGTGCCCCAGAGCTCGTCTCCCAGGGACCCTGGATTCTGTGGTCTCTGCGGGCCCCCACGTCGACGCTGATGTCAGGGGCCCAGCAGCAGATAGCAGTTCTGGGGTGCCTGGGGCGATGGTCCTGACCTCGGAGGCCAGGGCAGCTGCCACCTCTGGTGCTGTCCTGGCTACTGAGGTTGGGATGGGGATCTCCTCTTCTGCGACTTCCCTCGGGAGGGCCTGTGAGATTGGGGGACCCCTTAGCACTGGGCTTGAGGAAAAAGGTGGCCTCAGAGTCCAAGGGGTGGAGAGGCCAGGGTGAAGCACGGGGGCTCCACTTCCACTGACCCTGCAGGGGGTGGGGAGCAGTTGCAGTGCCGAACCCCGCTTCTCCTCTGAGACTCCAGAGGTGCCCTTAGTGGGCAGCACTGGGGTTTGCCGTTCTGGAACCATACAGCCCCGGTAGCACCACAGGGAAGAATTCCCCGTCAGGGCTCAGCCAGGATTTGTTTTCACATTTGCAGAGTTCGCTGACTGGGTTGACCACTGGATCCCCCCCATGCGGGAGGATCTACTGCGAGGTCTCAGAGCTCTGGCAGAGTCTGGGCACTTTCTGTCAGGTGCCCTTCCCCAATCCTTCTGCAGACACCACCCACTTTCTGAGGTCACGGGGGCCCTATGGCACCCTTAACCTGGGAGACATTCAGAGCAACTGCGGTGGCCTTCCCTAGGTATGTTAGAACCACGGATGAGCAGGACTTTCGCCTGTCTCTACCACTGCAGGAGGACTCTGAACATCCGAGCTCCTCTACTTCCTTGGCTTCCTGATCTGAGGAAGAGGAGCGTTCCGTCCACCTCTCCTCCGACGCTGATTTCACTGAATATCAGTGATTCTTTTCGAAGTTGGTTCAGGAGCTCCATATTTCTCATGTGGTAAGATGCAATACCAAGCAGGAGATGCACTCCTTTTTGAGTGAATTCAGCGCAAACCACCTTGTGGTACCTTCCTGGCCTATTCCTTTCCCGGAAGTGTCAGTCGGCACCTGGCAGTCACAAGCTGCCTCATCCCCAGCCCCAGTAGACTGCAGGAGGAGGTATTGTGCTCCCCAGGAGTCTCTTGGTTCTCTGCCTCACCCACCCTCAGGGCTGACAGCTCTAGATACTCCTTCTGGACTACAACACCTGGCGCACGACCGACCACCGGATCCGGATTCTGCCAAGTTCAACCGGTGGGGAAGAAGAGTTTTTTCTTCAGCTCGTGCGCTGCTTTGCATCATATCACATCAGGCTCACCATGCTGCCTACAACAGGCATCTGTGGTTGATGCTGGCACAAATGTTAGCATCATTGCCTGATTCAGAGGGAATCTAGACAAGCCATTGCCCTCTTTGCACAGGGTCTGGAGCTTGCAAGGCACCAAGCAAGGGCATTGTATGATGCCAGTGAGGTGGCTTCCAGACTGGTAGCGACAGTGATCTGCATCAGGCGGACAGCATGACTTTGCCTGTCTAGATTGTCATCCGTTGCCTGGCATATGGTGATTTCCTCCGACTTCTGGGGGACCCATCTTTTCTCCTGCAGGGCGAGGAGGAATTTACAGGGACATCTTCCGTCCCCTTGGCCACGGGGGACATCTCCTTGGCCTGATCAGCCTTAGACCATGTATGGCAATAGGGTCTGCCCCTCCTGCATCTCCCTTGCAGGAGGCTGAGGGAAACTGTTCCCTCAGGGCAGTGTCAGGTCCCCTCCAGGGTGCTTGGTACTCACCTAACAGTAATGAATGGTGAAGATTGACAAGGGGAAGATATGAAAATTACGTACCTACTGTAATTCTTGAGCTTCTCTTGCATCTTCACCATTCAGTACTGATTCCTGCCCACCTTCCCCTCTTGGGCCTCATCTTCTGGGCACCACCTCCACCCTGCTCGCCCTCCCCCCTCTTCAATGCCAATTGGGGGCAGAGTCCCCCTGGTACCTCAGGGCCCTCTGTTTCCTTCTCTAAAGTCACAGAGCGCCCAGCCTAGGAGGGCGGTGAGTAGGGTCTTTGCCCTGGCCTTGGAGTGAACTCCCTGGGTTCTCAGTGGGGTACATGATGGGGTCCATTCCATGACTTGGCGTGGATCTGTTGGTCCGTTGTCAACTCGCTAAGGGTGGTTACTTCATCTGTGCATCCCGTGGGAGGACCCATAGGGACTCCTTCCCCCCCCTTTTCCTTTCTCACTGTCCCCTATATTATAGGGGTTGTTTCTGGACAGAGTCCTCTCCTTTTTTAGGGGTTTTTCCCCCTAGGCTAAGCCTTCAACTGGTAAGCTTGAGAGGGTCATGCGCCAGGACTTTCATCCCGAATGTGGGTTTAGGGGTAGGGACGGTCTGTCTCCACCATGCTTTATATTCTCCAAGACCATCTCAAATTCTCTTGTTCTGGATCCGTGTCCAGTGGTCCCTGATGTTGACTGGATCCTTGCACCTGTGTCTTCATACCTCTCAGGTTTTTGAGGCTAAAAAATAAGCCATTGGTCTTCCAGCTGAGCATGGCGGCGGTCTCTCCTTCTTCCCCTGTATCTTTCTTTTCTCATTCCTTTCTCTCTATTTCGCTCTCTCTTTCCTGTGCTGCTGCCCAGGGCTGGGGCACTAAGGCCAGTTAGAAAATTCTATTTCCTCTGTCCTCTGGTCGGCTTATTCCTTTTTCAGTTCATATCCTTTCCTTTTCCTATCCCTCGGCTCTCTTGCCTCATCTGTAAATTTCTCTATCCCCCTTTTTCATTTCTCTCTGACAGAATAGAACTGAGGTGGAGGAGGAGTCTCTGGCGCCTAACGGCCAACCCTCAAGCGCCATGCAGTGTGTTGGCCTCGTTGGCGGTGCCATTGGTGTTGACCCCCAAAAAAAAAAGCTCCCGAGCAGTTGCACGCCTCCGGCTTCTACCCTGCAGTAGTGAATTGTGAAGATACAAGAGAAGATCAAGAATTACGATAGGTACGTCATTTTCATTTATTGCAGGTAGTAATGTATTTATTAACAGTGCATTTTAAAATTGTTTTTTGGTTCTTCTGTTTACTTATGTATGTAGATTGCCTGTAGCACAAATTAAGTGGGGGTAATATACAAAGAAAGGTTGGTCTGGAAAGTGGGGAAATATACAAAAGCTGATGATTTGGGGTTAGTGAGGTATTTTGTATCTATAAATTTTCTAAATGGAATGATACAGATCCCCAAAGATGCACTTTAAAAGACCCAACATTTTCTTCATGGGTAATAATTAATAAGGGGAAATGTTTTGTGGGAATAAGGCCTGGTGTAATCTTAAGGACGAATAACCATAAAATCACTAACTTTTGTTTGATGATATTGCTAATAATTGCAGGGGATGTGGAAATTAACCCTGGGCCTCCGTGCTCTCTAGGGAGCAATGGGTACACAGGAGAATGAGGTCTGAAAATAACAAGCTTAAATGTCAGGAGTCTTCAAGCACACATCAATGAAATAAAGGCATGGATAGAAGAAGGGGGCTATGACATAGTGGGGCTGTGTGAAACATGGTTGAAAGATCATGTAATGGATAGTCAACTCACCATAAAGGGGTGTAAAATACATCAATCAATCAATCAATCAAAATCTTTATTTATTCAGGCGAACATCATTGAGCAAAGCTCATTTACAAGATGGACCTGAGTGGTCATACAAATGAGGATACAAGTATTATTACATAGACAAGAATAGAATAAATAGCAATACAATGGCATGAAATGATTATATACAACAATTTACATATATACAAGTAACAATAGAACCATTTAGCCTGTAGGAAAAAAAAGGGACAAAGGTATAGCAGTCCTAAAATATAAGTTATATGGTCTAAACTAGTTTTTAAGTGAATATAATAGGTGATTCGGAAGAAAGAAATTGAGTTAATATAATGGATAGAAAAAGGGAGGTTTAGTTGGGTCAGATAGGTGGGGGATTATGCTTTATAAAAGCAATTGCAGAGCTCTGGAAAAAGGGCGGAGAACAATCTTTTGAAGGATGCCAGAGGTAGTAGGCTATCTAGCTTCATGGATTTTTGGAGAGAGTTCCATGCAGCTGCTAAGGAATAGCTGAAAGCAGCCCTCCCATACCGGTGCAGGCATTGGGGACCTTTAATGTGATGAGTTTACTGATCCTTAAGGTGTATGGCCTGGTTGTAATTTGGGTAAAGCAATCAGTGATATAGGTCGGTAGTTGCCTGTTAACGCTTTGAGTATCCAGATAACAGCATTCCTATTTCTTCTGTGTTGCAATGATGTCCAGTTGACTGCCATATAAAGGGAGCAATGATGGGTGTTGGAGGGAAGGTCAGTAATAAATCTTATGGACCTGTGATACAGGGTGTCCAGCTTATGTAAGAGATGACTTGAACAATGGCAGTAGAGAAAATCAGCATAATCAATGAGGATAGGAATGAGGCCTGAATTAACCTTTTTGGAATCACTGTTTAGGTAATGTTTTATTCTAAAAATAGTCCGAGCCTCTGTCTTAGCTTTTTAGTAACTCTTCAATATGGACAGAATAGTCAAGCCTGTTATCTATCCAGACTCCAAGGTATTTGAAGTTATCAACAAATTCAAGTTTCTCTCCAAGTAAGGTTGGATATAGGGTGTTGGATGCTGGGGTAGTGGTAGTACAACTCTTTGTGGTAAAGAACATAGCTTTTGTTTTTTGCATTTAGAAGTAGTTTTTGTCAAGTAGATTGTGCTGCAGAATGGAGAATTCGGATTGTAGAAGTTCACAGGCTTTGGAAGGTGAGGATTGCTGACATACAATACAGTATCATCAGCAAACAGATGAATGTTAGATTGAGTGAGGTTGGCATCAATATTGTTTATATAAATAGCAAAGAGGATAGGGCCAAGAATAGAGCCTTGTGGTACACCCCTTAGCAGAGGTTTTGGGTGGATAGGTAATTCCATTTCTAACCAGTTGCGACCTATCTGAAAGGTAATCCTTAAACCAGTTGAGTGATAGGGAATCCAGGCCTAATGAGTTAAGGGAGGTGAGTAATAAGTCATGATCCACTGTGTCAAAGGCTTTACTCAAATCCAGAAACACAGCACAGGTAAAATTTTTGTCCAAATTAGTCTGCCAATCGTTGGTTACCTTGGCTAAGGCAGTAATGGTGCTATGCTTTGATCTAAATCCAGATTGTGCAGAATTTAGAAGGTTATTGTTATCCAGATAGTCCCTTAACTGAGAGTTTACTAGTTTTCGAGCATCTTAGATAGTACTGGTAGGATGGAGATAGGTCTGTAATTGTTGAGATCCCTAGTATCACCAGATTTGAGTAATGGAACTACTTGAGCTGTTTTCCAAGTAGATGGAATGGATCCAGTAGTTAGGAAAGATTGAAGAGATGAGTAAGGGGGCAGATAAGACATGTGAAGCAATTTTCAGGAAATAGGGATCCAGGAGTCTGCACCTGCACTTTTAGTTGTGTCTAAATTAGAGAGGAGATCTTCCACTTCTTTCACGGATATTGGGATGAAGGAAAAGTTGAAGTGGCCATTTGTCCCACAGTAGTTTGCAGGTTCAAGGAAGATCTCAGGATATTTGCAGGTGATGAGTCAAATGCTAGGCCAGCAGTGGTGAAGTGAACATTGAAGGTATTTAAGATTTCTTGTTTACCTGTAATTTCTGTGTCATTTAGTAGCAATTTGGTGGTTAAGGCAGGAGTAGAATTCTGGCCCAGAAGTCCTTTATTGTACCCCAGAGTCTGGATGGGTTATTGTAGGAGCATCCAATTCAGCTGTATAGTAGGCAGTTTTGGCAGTTCTTATTTTTTTTGTACATGAATTCCTTGCTTTTCTGAAATTTAGCCAATCACTGGTGTCCTTTGTTTTTCTTGCCTTTTTCCACAGCTTGTCTCTGGTTCTCAAGGCTGCTTTAAGCTCAGAGGTGAACCAAGGGCAGGATTTTACCTTAGTTCTGATACTGGTGATAGGTGCATGAATATTGAGAACATTGGTGATAATATCCTTTAAAGTCTGGAGTGCTGTTTCAACAGAGGTTGTAAGATAGAAATCTTGCCAATATATTGTAGTACTCAGGTCATGGTAACCTGAGATATTGAAATTCTTTTTGACCTTTTGAGGATAAATTCTGAGGATTTGGTGGTTTGAGTGTGGATCTTATGCCAGCTATAGGGTAATGGTCAATCACATCACTTGGCAGTACTCCTGCATGTGAGTATAAGTGAGGCTTGTTTACCAACATAATATCCAGGAGTGAGCTGTTGCTGGAATTTCTTCGGTTAATCCTAGTTGGGTCTTTAATCAGCTGTGTGAATCCATAGGTGTCACAAAAGGTTATCAAAGGTGCAGATACATTAGACAACCAGTTTAAATTCAAATCACCAAGGATGACGGTATCTTCAGGGCCTTGGTTGAGAATTGACCCTAGGTGAGAAAGCAGTTTAAGGCCTGCAGAGGGGGGCCTATAGCATCCAATCAGTTTAAATGGAAGACAATTAGAAGGCAAATTTTGATTGATAAACATTCAAATTCATTTGGCTCAGATGTGTTGATGAGGCAGGTTGCAGAGATGGTGTCCTTAATGTATATGGCCACCCACCACCCCTGAAGGGCGATCTGCTCTGAAGAGCTGGTAATTGGGAAGGTTTACAACACTGTCTTTTGTTGTAGGCCTGAGCCAAGATTCAGAGATGACCAGGAAGTCTGGAAGAGTATGTGCCACCCAAGCCTGTATTAAGATGAACTTTTTAGGAGGCTGCAAGCATTGAAGTGTATGAAACTTAGTCCTTTTATGGTAGTCAGCTCAGAAGGGAAGATAAATTGACAATGGGGCCAGGATTAATCTCAATGGTGCCAATGCATAAAGGAGGTAGAAGATTAATTTGACTAGGGCTCCAAGGATAGGGATAGAGAGTGATCAGAGCATTTCCTCTTAATCCTAGATGCACACTGTGTAGTGGGAGATGGTGCTGTTATATAGGTGTGTCTTTTATCATAACATAGGAGTCTGATGGACAGAAGGGTTTTTATAGATCCAGGATACATGTAAAGGGGCTAGGGAGAGCTGGATTGTTAGAGAGGCTTTATGTGGGATACCCCAGGGGTTGCAGTGTAATAGTGGTTCAAAGTGAATAAGGAATAGATGGTTGTACATTGTGGATGGCAGTGGAGAGCAGAACATACTCATTAACTTATTAAGTCATGACAGGGGTATAATATGATTATCATAATGGAATGGGGAGATAGAGAGGCTAAGGAGCAAAAGGAAACAAGTTAGCATTGTCTTGGGGGTAGGTATGGGTTAACAGAAAGGAATTAGATGTGGCGTGGATGAGAGAAATGGGAAAGAGTGTATAAATACAATTAACCAAGAGGGGGGGGGGGCGGGCAAAAATTTTTCGGTTTGCCCGTACCTTTCACTACTTCTCCGGCCTCCTGGAACTCTTGGTCGGCTGGAGGTCACTGCCCGCTGGCGCTCGGAGCCTTCTGCGGCTGGAGCTGGAGGGCAATGCCGGCTACAAGTCAGGGGACAGAGGAGAAGGCAGTGAGAAGGCAATTTTATTGCAGGCAATCTGCAATTAGGTGCAAGAAACAAGAATCTGCACAACAAAAGACTGGGAGGGGTTTGGGGGTTGGCAAGCCGCCCAGCCCACACAGATCCCCAGAAAAGGCTGAATCACTAGCAAACATCACATCAAAACATGTTTAAATTACCCACAATTTTAAGTAAAACAGCTCTTTTAAGGAAATTAACACAAGTTACAGCTAATCAGAAAAATCCCATCCAGAAAAGTGTTGCAGAGTCCAGCTAAAGTCAATGGGAAAGGCGCACCAATCGGAAGCAAGGCAGAGACAGCGGTCGCTTCCCGATTGAGTTGCTGCACTGACCTTTCACACTGCTTCTCCCGGCCTCCTGGAATTCTTGGTCGGCTGGAGGTCACCGCCGCCCGCTGGCGGCTCGAGCCCTTCTGCGGCTGGAGCTGGAGGGCAATGCCGGCTTTCACACTGCTTCTCCCGGCCTCCTGGAACTCTTGGTCGGCTGGAGGTCACCCCGGCCCGCTGGCGGCTCGGGCCTTCTGCGGCTGGAGCTGGAGGGCAATGCCGGCTTTCACTGCTTCTCCGGCCTCCTGGAACTCTTGGTCGGCTGGAGGTCACCGCCCGGCCGCTGGCGCTCGGGCCCTCTGCGGCTGGAGCTGGAGGGCAATGCGGCTTTCACACTGCTTCTCCCGGCCTCCTGGAACTCTTGGTGGCTGGAGTCACCGCCCGGCCTGGCGGCTCGGAGCCCTTCTGCGGCTGGAGCTGGAGGGCAATGCCAGCTTTCACCTGCTTCTCCGGCCTCCTGGAACTCTTGGTGGCTGGAGGTCACATAGGCAAGACCGGGTGGGTAATAAAAAGGGGGGGGGGGTTATGTTTTCTATAAAGGATGATCTTCCTTGTATGTATCTTCACCATTCATCACTGGTGAGTTATATGCCGGACGCGCTATGACCCCACAGGAGTTTGTAGCTTAGACATTTTTCTAGTGGGAGGAGCTGGGGCCAGTGCTGCCCACAAAGGCGATGCACAGCGTGCTGTTCGAGTGCTGGCCAGTAATCGATGCCAACTCCTCCCTCACCTCAGATCTTCCTGGACATAAGTCTCCACCACTCATTCACACTAGTGGAACAGCGCCGGAGGCACTAAGACCCATCGGGAGCAAACTTTTTGCTGGCGGGTCGGCGCGAGAGACGGCGCCGCGAGACACGGCGCCGCGAGCAACGGCTCGAGCGGCAATGACCATCTCGGCGACGACCCTCCAACCGCCTCAGTTCCTTTTTTCCCGCCGTCGAGTGTGCTTCAGTGACGACGTCGCTCGCCTGTCGGGAGTCAAACTTCAAACTAGCGCATAGTTTTCAGTTTGTTTTTTTGTAACTTTATCACGATAAGTAGTATCGCTTAATTTTATTCTTTTTCGTTAAATTTTTCTAATATTTAAATTTTACTTGAAGAAGTCTCGGCCTACTGGGAGGTCGACCATGAGCAGGTCAGGTGGCGGTAGGGAGACTTCCGTGTAAAGCTGTTCAGTCACGGGCTGGGTCGGTCAGCCTCCTTCTCTCCTCAGCGGGGTTCCGACAGCGGTCAGTCCAATGCCCAGGGGATGGGCGGTCCCCACGCATAAAATAAGCAGTGCATTCTCGGCACCGTTCGACCTCGAGCTCTTCTTGACCCACAGGTCAAAAAGAAGGCATCACTCGAGGTAGCCCTCTGTATGTCTGCGGCGTCGGCCTGGTTATCGTTGCTAGTTGCGGTCTCCTTCTTGGTCGCCAACTTCCGGTGTCGTCGTCCTCGACATCAGAGTCCTCCCGCCTATAGGTAGGACTCCAGATGAGCAGTTTCATCAGTGGGCGCTCTTATGGAGCAATGGGCTCGGAGGTTGGTTCTTCTGCCTGGCTGGTTGCCTCGGAGCCCTCGGGCCCCTCCGGCGATCGGGTAGGGCGGTTGGACCTTCCTAGTCGCGTGGCGCCTTCTTCGGTGCCAGCGACTCCGTGCTTAGGTGTTTCCCCCCCCCACATGGCTGCGGCGCAGGGGGCCTCACCGATGCCCTTATCTCCTGTTTTTTTCCTTCTCTAGCTTTCCAGGTTCCTGGGGCTTTTCCGGCGCCTTCCGCAGGGTCTGTTGGCTTGTCGGCGCCGTTTTCGGTGCCGCTGGGTCTTGTGGTGCCGTCCGCGGCGCCGCGGGGTCTCGCGGCGCCGCTGATCAATGCCGTTGGATACTGCGGCGCCGTTGCGATGTAGTCGCGGCGCGATCGCGGCGTCCTTGGCGCCGTTGTGGCCGTCGTTCTGCGAGTGCCGTCTTGGCATCACATTATCCCGGCGTCGTTAGCGCGCCCGTGGCGTTAGCAAATCCTTGGCCGTCAGAAGCGCTTACAGGGCAGTTGCCTCTTGCGCCGTGCGCCTCCTCCGGTGCCGTCTTCAGCCCGTTTGCCGTCTCGGCGGCAGCCAGGGACTCTCCTTGTTTTCTGCTATTTCCTCCTCTCCTAATTTTCACTCCTTTCCTGTCCAAACAGTCCTTTCTGGACCATCAGGAGATGATGTTGAGCCTGACCCAGACCTTGGTTGGGTGATGAAGTGGAGGAAACAGGATCTTTCTTTGCTACAGAGCCTGTGGTGAGGACCTGTCCTTTAAGTCTCTGTTGAAGAACCTGGGATCCACTCTTTCTCTCCAGACTACAGACATCGATCCTGGGAAGATATTAAGACTCCAGTATCTTCATGCGTGAGATCCCTACAGATTTGACTCCTCCGATCCAGCCTTCCTTGAGGCGCTGTCTCAAATGGTATGGAATAATCCTGCTCTTATTCCCTCAGTGGCTAAATCCATTGATAAAGTATTCAGCTCCCAAGGATCGTCCCATTTGGCATCCCAAGCCGCTGCGGATCCTATTGTAGTCCCTGGCAGAGGACGACAAGGTCGTTCTTCCTCAAACTACTACAGCTCGACCTATTAACAAAGAGTCTCGTAAGATTGATACATTAGGTAAGAGAGTCTTTGCTGCCTCCACTCTAAGTATGCGTATTGCCAGTTATCAAGGCTATTTTTCTCAGTATGAGTATATCCTGTGGCACTCTATGAAAAGAATGGTTGAAGCTCTTCCAGATTGGTTCAAGTCAGAGCTTCTTCTGACCGTTATTAAGTATTGAGTCAATAACCAACAGGTCAAAGCCGCCATGGGCGCTTCGACACTGCTCCACGCTCGCAGCAGCGAGATTGTACTCTCGCCATTCCTGGCTGCGTGCTTCTGGCTTCAGAATGATGCTCAGCAGCAGGTGATGGCGCTGCTTCTGATGGCTCCTTTCTTTTGGCCCTCAGGTGGAGCAAGCCTTAGAGGCCACTCAGAAGACTAGATCGGCCATTAAGTTGGCCAGACCTCCGCCTGCCCCTCAGGGGCATGTGAACAGGCGTCAGTTTCATAGTCGTCAGTCCTTTGAGGCAGAGGCAGGGAAGCTTCCATAAAGCCAACCTGCCCAACCTCAAAGAGAGCGCAGCAGGAAAGCGCCAGGGGCCTAAAGCTCCCAAGCGCTACCTTATAGTCGTTGGCCCAAGTTCCATCCACTCTGCCCGAGGTGGAACTTTCTCCTCCGTGGGGAGGTCGTCTGATGTACTTCTACAACCAGTGGAAGTCCATAACCGGACAAATGGGTCCTTCGGATAATCAGCGAGGTTATTCTCTCAATTTCTTGGAAACCCCCGAATTGTCCTCCCAGGCGACAACCCAGGTTGTCGGCCTCTCAGTCAGACCTCCTCACGCGGAGATCCAGGGCCTTCTGAACAACAGGGCAATAGAACTGGTGCCCCGCATCTCACGAAACACAGGGTTCTACTCCCATTACTTTCTGGTTCCAAAGAAATCTGGGGATCGCCCCATTCTAGACCTCAGAAAGTTAAACAAATTTCTCCCCAGGAGAAATTCAAGATATTCCTAGGTACCCTGTTACCCTTGCTGCATCAGCACGACTGGCTGGCCTCTCTGGATATGCAGGATGCTTACCAGCATAACCCCGTCCACCCGACCCACATGAGTTCCTCAGGTTTGTAGCTTTGGGTCAGCATTATCAGTTCAGAGTCCTGCCCTTTGGGCTATCCTCGGCGCGGTTTTACAAAGTGTTGTGCAGTTCTCGTGGCGCATCTCAGGAAAAGTCGGACTCAGTGTTTCCCTACCTGGACGATTGGCTTCTAGCAAGCCCTTCCGGCCAAGGGACTTTGGAAGCCGTGCAAGCGACTTCTCGTCTTCTCACGTCCATGGGAGTTCTGCTGAATTTGAAAAATCTCAACTGCAACCCTCCCAGAGCTCCTTTTCATAGGGGCGCTTCTAGACACCTCTTCATGAGCTTTCCTTCCAGAGGACAGAAGACTCGACATCATGAATGGCCGTTACATCAGGAGAACCAATCGGTTACAGCTCTCTCGATGCAACGCATGTTGGGTCTCATGGCGTCCTCGGTCTTCACTGTCCTCTGGCCCGACCGCACATGAGAACCACCCAATGGATGCTCTCCACTCAGTGGTCCCTGACCTCTCACCCCCAGTCTTATCCCATCAAGGTGCGGGCCCCTTGAAGGTCTCTCACCTGGTGGTCTCAAGAAACAATCTCCTGGAAGGATTCCCCTTTGCTCCCCGGATCATCAGAGCTCCATCACCACAGGCGCGCCGCTAATGGGATGGGAGCTCACTGTCTCCCTCCACACTCAAGGTGTATGGACTCAGTTGAAACTCATCTCCACATAAATGTCCTGGAGATGAGGCGGTCCTCTATCAATCCGAGCTCTGAAGGATGTCCTTTGTCACAAGAACATTCTCCTTCAAGCGGACAACAAAGCAGTGATGTATTACATCAACAAGCAGCGGTGCTCATTCTTATCCCCTTTGCAGGGAAGCAATGAGGGTGTGGGAGTGGTGCTTGGAGCACAAGTCTCTGATTCAAGCGGTTTATCTGCCAGGTATACCAAAGCGACCTAGCAGATCACTCAGCGGAAGCGGAGGCAGACCCTCACAGTGGTCTCTCGATCCAGCCGTAGCTCGGTCCCTGTTCAAGAGTGGGGACTCCAGACCTGGACCTTTGCATCCCACTCAGCATAAAACTGCCTCTTCTGCTCCAGAAATCCAGGGCCTGGCATTTCTGTCAGGATGCGTTCAGGCTGCGGTGGACAAAGCGCTTTCTTCACGCCTTTCCACGCTTCCTCTAATCCAGAGTACTCCTCAAGTTCGAGTCTCAGGGGACCAAGATGATTCTCATTGCTCCTTCCTGGCCTCGGCAACTATGGTTTCCTCTACTCAACAGTATGTTGGCAGCCTCTCCAAGACCACTTCCTTTGCAAATCAGTCTTTTGACTCAGGGTTCGTTGGTCCATCCCAACCTGAAATCACTTCACCTTCATGCTTGGCTCCTGAAGAGATAGAAGTGAATCGGTTCAACGTCTCGTAGAGTCTCAGACATCCTTCTGGCTGCTCGGAAGCCAGCCACCCAGCGTCACGGCTTCAAATGGAAGCGTTTTCTCTCTAGTGCAAAATCCTCTTGGAATCCCTTTTCCTGTCCTCCTGGCAAGGTTCTGGAGTATCTTTTGGACCTGTCAAACTTAGGTCTTCAGTACTCCACAGTTAAAGTTCACCTTAGTGCCATCTCAGCGTTCCATGAGGCGGTTTCTTCCTTAACTCTGGCTCAGTTACCTATGGTGAAGAGATTTCTTAAGGGATTCTCCATACCAGACCCTGTTAAGCGTCCAGTTGCAGCCTGGGACATTAACCTGGTGCTGGACATGCTCACTCGAGCCTTCGAACCTTAGCTACCTGTGAGCTAAAATTTCTTACCTGGAAGACTGCCTTCCTGGTGGCCATTACCTCAGCCATGAGGGTCTCTGAGATACATGCCCTGATTACGGACCCTCCGTATACTGTATTCCATAAAGACAAGGTAGTTCTCATTACTCATCCTAAATTTCTTCCCAAGGTTGTGTCAGAATTCCATCTAAACCAACCTCTGGTACTTCGCTTACTTCGCTAATTTCCAAAATGAGGGGCAGGCTCTTCATTCCTTGGATGTTAAAGAAGCGCTGGTTCTATTTAGATAGAACCAAGGATGTTCATGAGACTCAGCAACTGTTACGTTTCTTTCAGCGACACCGGCTGGGTCAACCTGTCGCTATTAGATGCATCTCTTCATGGTTAGTGGCATGCCTTCGGTCATTGCTATTCCATGGCTCAAGTTAAATGAGAAGGTAGAGTGTCGCTCTCACTCTACTAGAGGCGATCGCGGCATCCCTAAGCGGAAATTCGCAATGTTCAATTGCAGATATATGCCGCCACCTGGAGCTCAGTGCATACCTTCGTTAAGCACTATGCATTGGATGTTCATGCTAGGCGACATTCCGCATTCGGCAGAACTATCCTTAATGGGCTTCTATCTTAGACGCGTGAGCTCTGGCTCTCCTGCCGCCCTTTTGGGATTATCAGCTTGGTACTCTCCACTAGTGTGAATGAGTGGTGGAGACTTATGTCAGGAAGATAGGAAAGTGCATACCTACCGTAATTCTTGATCTTCTTGGGCGGTCTCCACCACTCATTCCTACGCCCTCTCATCCCGAGCTCACCACTGTAGTTGGTCTTCCTCCCTCAAATCTTTAGGCTGTGAGGACTTCTTTGCTGACCCTTCTTACGGGTCTTACGGACTATCTTATGTCCGTTTTTAATATTAGGTTTACTCTTTCGTTAGTTGCACTGCACCTCCTTGGTAAAAAGGTACTGAGGCGGTTGGAGGTCGTCGCCGAGATGGTCATTGCCCTCCGAGCGCTGCTCTCATGGCGCCGTGTCTCATGGGCGCCGTCTCTCGCGCCGACCTCCAGCAAAAAAGTTTGCTCCGATGGGTCTTAGTGCCTCCGGCGCTATTCCACTAGTGTGAATGAGTGGTGGAGACTCGTCCAAGAAGATCAAGAATTACGGTAGGTACGTAATTTTCCTTTCTGTTCTTCTCGTCATTGAGAGTGCACCTCGTGGGAGCTGAAGAGACGTTTTTACATGGTTCGTCGTTTTGAGTCATCGCCGAAGTTCTGTTCGTCGTTACTCAACACTGTAGATCTTCAGATGGTTGAGACCGTTCCTTTTTTATTATGTTTCTTGTTTTCTATGGTACCTAGTCTTTCACTGTAGTTTTGTTTTATTTTGTGTGGAGTCAATGTAGTCCGATCCGGGGCCTAAGTCATAGTCAAAGGCAGGATGTGCCCATGCATCGGTGCCCCTGTGGCAAGTCCATCTCTGTAACTGATCGCCATGATCGATGTTTATCTTGCCTGGGCCCACAACACGACATGGGCAACTGTGACACGTGCTTCTCCATGGGCCGCTGGGTCCTCGAAACACGCGATGAAGGTGGGTCAGAAACCTCCTACCTTTGGAGGATGTCATTGGTCCAGGGATGCCAAGGCAAGAACTTTGAACCCTGCCCCCGGGTCTCCCCCTGATACTATACGTACCGTGGGGTGCCAGCCGCGGTCAGTTCCGGCCTTGCTGGGACCTCCAGCTCACCAGAGGAGTCAGATGGACAAGTCGGCCTCCTCAGAGAGTCGACTGAACTCTCCTCAGTCATCGCCTCGGAGCTGCCACCACCCCCAGTGTCACGGCTAGTCGAGCCATATCAGCTGGATCTGGAACAAGTGGGCCTCGGGCACCATCTACTGATGCCGCCGGGCTCCTAGCACCATTCCTGGGGTTGGTGAGCAGGGCAGCTGGCCGAGTTGCAGCTAGGCCTCACGCCCAATTCTGAGGGCAGTGCTGGACCTGGGAGAGTGCTGGGGTGGTGCACATCTGGTCATCCTGATCGCCTCCTTTTGGAGAAGATGGCAGGGATGACCAGGGTGGTTGACCCACTCTGAGGGGTCTCCTGATTCCGAGGAGTCACGGCGCCTACTGAGGCCTAACGACAAGATTCCAAAGGTATCTTCTTCTTCTACCTCCCTGACTGGGCCTACCCTTGGGGCTGAGTCTTCCGGCGCTTTTGGTGCCTGGGTCTCTCACCGCACCAAGAAGGAGGGCAGTGCCGATGGTGAGCCAGGGTTGGGGAACGGTGCCAGATCTGGTGGCAGCACCGCACCCGGTGCTAAGTTGGATGTCAGCACCTCCATGGTGGCTGAATCCGGCGTTGGAACGGGAGGTGGTGCTGATCCAGATTCCGATACAGGGGCTGATCCGGGGTTAGCTATTACAGGGCTACCAAGGTCTGCAACTTCCCTGGGGCTTCCTCTGTAATACCTTGGTGATGGCCAATTGGCAGGTCTCTCTCTCTCTCTCTGAAGGGGTAGGGTTTGAGAAGGCCTAGGGTGTCACAGAGGCACTCCCCCAGGGCTACTGGTGGCTCAGGGAGGAGCCACAGTGCCAACCCCTTGCATTTTCGCTCTCCTCAGCGGGGGGGGGGTGATCTGCATCAGGTGGGGTTAGGGGCCGCCTGCAAGAGCCAGACCAGCCCCAATCTCCTCACTGTGGGGCCTTTTCCTTTGGGCACCACTTGAGCTGCTGCTTCATGGTTGGGCGACCTACAGTGGGCACTTTGCACAGCCCCACCCTTCAGGAGGGGTTGTGTGAACGCTCCCGAAGCCTGAGTAGGGATCCTCCTCTGGTTCTCCAGACTTCTCCCCCTCCTTCAGATCCTGTGCCTTGCCCTTCTGCTCTCCCGAGCATTTTGGGTCCTGCAGGGTCCTTGTCTTGGGACCAATTCAGAGCCTTGACCGCAGCTTTCCCTCTCTACTTAAGAGCTGTGGACCAGGTCATCTCCAGACCAGAAGTCCCTGCTGTGCCACAGTCTGAATCGAGCTCTTCTGCTTCCTCGTCTTCCTCCCCAGAGGAAGAAGACTCTTCGATCCACTTGTCCTCAGATACTGATATCACCAGCTATCAGTGGCTCTTGTCACAGACCTCTCCGGACCCGTAGGGGGCTTCTTCCCCCACCAGGGACTGAGGGAAACTCTTCCCTCAGGGAGGTGCCAGGTCCCCTTCGCGGGGCTTCGTACTCACGCACCAGTGATGAAAGGTGAAGATACATACAAGGAAGACATGAAAATGATGCACCTACTGTAATTCTTGATCTTCTTGTATATTTATTTATTTAGTTTTTGTTTACCTGGTAGGTGTGCTAGCCATAGCAATGACTATTTTCAGGCACGACCTGGGAGAATACAAAACAAACTTCTGGAAAACAACAGTAACAGTACATTCTAGAAATAGTCAAAGTGATGGGTACATACAAGCAGGTAGCAAAGATAGGTAATACAGTATCACAGGTAAGTGTAAGCAGCGCAGACAATTTCAAGAAAAATTATTGCTTATACTAACATTAGGAGTAAAATAAATTACAAAAAGTGCAGTGTCACTTTAGGAGACAATGACTAGGTAGATAAGAGAGGAAGGAATGGAGAAAGTGATCGTTCGATGACCAGAGCAGGTCTGAGAGAAAGGAGAAAGTAAGGGACGTAAGTAGTAGCAAGTTGCAGTGGAGGGAAAAAGGTAGGGGGGGGTGTGAAGAGAAAGTGATTAGGAAGTGCAAAAACAGGAGGGTGAGGGAGTAACCCTGTTAGATTGAGAGAAAGTGCTGAGGCAGGATTGTGGTCAAGATTAAACAGGAGGAGAGGGGAGTCAGAAAGAACCTTTCATCTATGGAGGTTTGAAACAGGAGCAAGTACAGGAAGATATGAGCAGGTGGCACAGTGCTTTCTTAAAGCAGGAGTGTGAAGAGGCTTGACAAATGGTTGGAGGGAGGGCATTCCAGTACTGGGGGGCCTGACAGGCAAAAGCACTAGAGCCCACTGTGGTAGCATATCTAGGGATACAGGCAGGGGCATTGTCAGCAGAGCGAAGATCATAGCAGGAGGCCTGACTTTAGAAGAGTACCGCTAGGGGTTTAGGTATCTGGGTCCTAATTATATTGTCAATGAGAGACAAGTGTAGCCTTGACGCCTGAGGAGGAAGCCAACCAAGGTCAGAGTAGAGGAGGCAGGGGTGTTTCAGCCGATGAGAGGAGGATGCATAGCGACATATGTTATTATAGGTAACATCCCATTTGTGAAGACTTGATTTGCTTGCAGAAATGTAGGTAGCTGCCCCATAGCTAAGTGATGGCAGTAGTATCCCACGGGCTACAGCAAGCCTGGCAGATGGGGTCAGGGCATAGCTGGTTCGATAGGCAGCTCCAAGTTTAGAGTTCACAGATTTGCATGTCCTCTGAATATGGAGATCATAGTTCAGTAATGGATCCAGTGTGACCCCCAGGTACTTAAAAGAGTTAACAACTTCTGCTGAGGTGCCACTGATCGTGGAGACTTTAAACTTGTGCTGGGAGTGTTTAAGTTTGAAATTGGATCCGAAGAGCATAGCTTGGGTCTTCGTTTAGTTTAGGACAAGTTTGTGTCTAACCAGCCACTGCTGGAGTATTTGGAAATCGTGGGAGAGCTTCAGGTTTATATCCTCAATGCATTTCACACTAGAGTACAGCACTATGTCATCTGCATACAGTAGGGAGCTAGTGTTCATAAGGTTTGAGGTGATGCTGTTTATAAAGATAGAACAAAGCAAAGGGCCAAGTATGGACCCCTGGGGTACTCCAATGTTAGTCATGGCCTTGTCAGAGAGGGTGGAGTTGTACTTCACAAATTGTGTTTGGTCAGTCAGGTAGCTTTTGAACCAGTTCATAATGTTGGGTGAGAAACTTAATGATTGCAGTGTGTCAATGAGGATAGGGTGGTCAACTAGGTCAAAGGCCTTGGTCATATCAGTGAAGATAGCCCCTGTGAGAGAAGCAGAGTCCATGTCCATCAGGGCATCGGATGTGAATTTGAGTAGAGCAGTGGTGGTACTGTGGCCCTTACAGAAGCCATGCTGGGCAGAGTTTAATAGGTAATTTTTCTGGAGGAACTCAGCAGTTTGGTTAGCACAAGCTTTCCGAGGATTTTCCTGAGAACAGACAAGATAGCAATTGGTCTGTAGTTTGAGGGGTCCTTTGGGTCACCTTTTTTAAGAACAGGGATAATCCTTGCCATCTTCCAAATTTCAGGGACATGTCCCTGGCATAAGGAGAGGGTAAAGATTTTGGCTAAGGGAGTAGCTATGAACGGCGCAGCTAGTTTAAGGAGTTTGGGCTCAAGATTGTCAGAACTGGCAGCCGTATGCTCAGAGATATTATTCAGCAATTTCAGTACATCAAGTCTGGAAACAGATTTAAAGAAAAAGTTTGGGCCAGAGGCATTTGCTGGATATGCTACGGTCAGGTTGGAGGGGAAGGTGGAGGTATAGTTTGTTAGGTCAGAGAAATTGTCATTGAAAAAGTTGCCAGTAGTGTGTAGATTGTTGCAATGGACTCCATTTAGTACCATTTCATTAGGGGTGGAGGATAAGTTTGAGCCAAGGAAGAACTTAATGTGGGACCAGAATTTTCTGGAGTCACCATAGGAGTTCATTAAGAAGTCTTTGCAGTAGGAGCTTTTGGCTTGTTTGATCTCCTTTTTGCAGGCATTACGCATAGTCCTGTAGGTGATAAGGTGAGTGGCTAGGCCAGTGAGTCTGAAACAGAGCCAGCTTTTATCTCTTAGGCGAAGTTTACTGAGTAGATCAGATTTTAGCCATCGGGTTTGTTTGTTTTTTACCTCACGCATTACTATGTGGCAGTGCTTGTCCTGCAGCGCTTGGAAGTGGGTCAGAAAGAGATCAAGAGCAGATTGGGTATCACTTGACTCATAGAGAGAGGACCAATCAATGTTAGTAACGTCCTGTAAGAACGCCTGAGAGTCAAAATGGGCATAGTTGAGAAAGGAGATGTACCTGGGCTGTGCAGGTTCTGACCTCCCTTTATCCCAGACACAGAAAGTGAGGGAGTGGTCAGTGATGGCATCAGCTAGTACACCTGAGTTGACTGTGTGTTCCGGGTGGTTAGTCATTATCCAGTCCAGTAATGTTCTGCAGTTGGAGTGGGGGATGGTCCTTGTAGGTTCAGAGAACAGTTGGTGCAGGTTTGAACTTTGTAGTTTGATTAGGGAAAGGGCTTGGGAGTTTCCTAGCCAGTTTATGTTTAGGTCTCCGAGTATCAGAACTTCATTTCTTCCGGATAAGAATGAGGTGAGCCAGTAGTTCATCCAGGCCTCTTTGGCCACCTTTGGAGGGTTGTAAACGCAGACAATATGAAGTAGTTTGGTCCCGAGTGTGAGACTGGCATGAAGGGCTTCACAGTGCAGGAGGGGAGGCAAGATAATAGCAGAGAGCTGAAGGCGAACTTTAAAATAAATAGCTGTGCCGCCAACCCTCTTGGTTGCAGGTCGGTCCTGTCTTAGGAGATTGTAGGATGGGAGGGAGTAAACAGTGTCGGGGGTGGAGGGTTTGAGCCAGGTTTCAGTTAGGCAAATTATGTCAGGCTTGTAGAGGAAGGTCAAAGCTTCTAGTTCCTAGAGATTATGCACAAGGCTCCTGATGTTAAGGTGAGCAAATTTTAGGCCTTTTGTGTTGCTAATTGGGTTAGTTGCGGGGTTAACTGGCCCCGGGTTTAGCTGTACGTCGCCAGAGAGCAGAATGGTCATAAGGAGCAAATACCAAAGTCTGAGGCGCAGGAAAGGGTATAGGGTCCGAAAGCGAAGGTGGTAATTTTTGAAGACCGAAAAGACAATGTTGGACCATGCCTTACGTAGTAGAAAAGGAGTGGAGTCACAGTGCGCATTTGGTACCACTAAGAGGTTAGAGAAATAGAAATCATGGGAAGGGAGGCGAGGGATTACCGGAGTAGCTGGAGGTATATTTAATAGCAACAAGTGGAATGATGGGATAGAGGAGACAAAAAAAAAAAACATCATCAGGCACCGAGTCATTTTAGTTGGCAGGAATGATGAGGTGGTATGCCTGAAAAAATTGTTATACTCCTGTGAGACGAGGCAGAGATTGTGGGAATTGGAGAGGGGACCAAGGTAAATAGATACTATTCGTCAATACCAAGGTAATATGGATGGGAAATTTGAGGAAAAGACTGACTACCAGGAAGAAAAACTTGTAAGGAGGGCAGAGCTACTAATTCAGCAACATCTAGCTTTGCCAGCACATTTGAAGAGATGTGAGGAGGAGAAACAGAGCCAATGAAAGAGAACTAAGAGAGGAGGGCGGGGCTGGGAGACTATTTAAAGGAGGCCTGGGAGGGGATGGGGAGGAGAAAAAGAGACTGTAGTTAGCAGTGGGAGAGCAAGTAAAATCAATGGTTCTGTAGGTTGGAAAGGCGCTCCAATCAGGAGAAGTCAAAGTGCAGGCGGACCAGTCAGGCTCAGTGCACAGGCGCTTAATCAGGAGGCAGCTGTCTCTCTGTGGCTCGAGCAAGCAAACAGCGACTGTACCTTGTTTCGGATCCGGCTTCGGTTCAGGAGGCGGGTAGAAAAGAATTGCATTCAGGTGGCGGCGGCCATGGGCTTAAGAGAGGCCGCAGAGTTTCAGAGGCGCCGCTTGGGCGCTGAGTCCTTGTTTCGGGATCCGGCTTGCGGTTCCAGGAGGGCGGGAAGAAGAGAGTGCGTTCAGGTGGGCGGCAGCCACTGGTGGCCATAAGAGGGGCCCGCCGAGTTTCAGAGGTGCAGCTCAGGAGCAGATTCATCATTCACCATTCATCACTGCTTCCCACCCACCATCCCCTCTTGTGCCTCAGCCTCCGTAATTCTTGATCTTCTTGTATATCTTCACCATTCATCACTGCTTCCCACCCACCATCCCCTCTTGTGCCTCATCCTCTGAGCAGTGCCTCCTTCCTGCTTGCTCTCCCCCCCCCAGTTGAGGCCAGTGGTGGGCAGAGGCCTACAGGCTCCTCCGGGTATGCTGATCATTTGGCTAAAGCGTCAGTGACTCTCCTTGGGGGGGAGGGCAAGTGGGGCTGTTTGCCCCCTCTAATGTGGCTCCTCGGGACCCCTTCTGCGTGGACTGGATGGGGTTCCCCCTCAGACTGCCAATCTACTTCATGGGAAAAGGGATCGGAGCAAGGTCCGGTGTCTTGGATTTGGGACCCTTGCTGATCTTAGATGGGTTTAAGGCTTCTGAGGATTCCCTTCTCTTCCCTTTTTCCTTTTCTTTTCTCCTTTCAGGTTACTCAGGCTGGTTAACCTGGGGCAGTTCCCCTTCTTCTCAAGGAGCACTCCTTGGTCAACCCATCTTCCCTTGCTCGCTGGCTCGGGATAAGTAAAAAAAAAAAAAAAATTCAGGGTTTTTTCTACCTAAAGTCTTGGATTGAAGGAAAGGGGTCCTGCCCTATGATGGGTTCTGTCCCACCTCTGTGTCCTTGGGACAGACTTACAAGACCCTGGCACCCACCTTCTAAGGGTCGGTAGAGTACATTTCTTGATTGTCTCTGCCTCCAACTTTTTTTTGCAGTGCCTATCATGTTCATTTGGTCTAGACATTGTTCAGATGTCAGACCGTTCTAGCCTTCTCTCTCCTAGCATGCTGGAGTAATTGGGGATTATGGAGGTGAGTGCTGTTTCTTTTTAGCACCTAGATGCTCTCTGGCTCACTGGAGATGTAGGGTGCCAAATGGTCTCTCATTGTCTTTCTCGCCTTCCCCCCCAACCCTTCACTTCTCTGTCCCCTTAGGACGGCCCAGTGGTTGGGGCCTCCCTATACCACACCCTCAGGTAGCCTCCCTCTCCTCTTGTGTCGGCTTATTCTCCTTTCTGTTTAATATCTTTTCCTTTTACTATCACTTGGGTTCCCTTGCCCCACCCTCTTTCTTCTCTATATCTGTTTTTCACTCTCTCTGGCCAACAGAACTGAGGTGAAGGAGGATTCTGCATCGGTTACTGGCCAGCGTTCAAGCAGAACACTCTGTGTTGCCCTTGTTGGCGGCACCAGCTCCCCCCACTAGAAAAATTTCTAAGCTGTAAGCTTCTGCCTCAGGCGTATAACCCACCAGTGATGAATGGTGGATATCAAGAAGCTCAAGAATTACTGTAGGTATGTAATTTTCATATTTCTAGGTTGAGGAAGCTGAAAAAGGACCCACTGATGGAAAGATTGATTTCTTAAGTATTAGAGTTAGACTGGGAGTCACTGGGTGCAAGCATCTGTACTTGACCTGTTTTTATTCCCCCAAGTATAAACTGGGAGATTACTAAGTATTTGATTTATGAACCAATATACATAAAAATAAAAGAGAACACATTATACTAGGGGATGCAGACATAGATTGGAGAAAAGAGAGGGATTTAGGGAATCTAAAATTGAATATGGACGTGGGTCACTTTGTTCAGATGATAGAAATGCCAATTCATTACATTTATAAATCAAACAAGCACACTATTATAGACTGAATGATCACAAATAGACCTGGAAACATCTTAAGGTGGAATTTTTTATCATACTCAATCTCAGACCATTGTTCCATCTTTTGTGTATGGAACATGCAGAAACAACATCACAATCAAGATTCATTTACAAAAGGTGTACGAATAGACTGAACTTGGAGGGCTATATGCGGGATCTAGAACTGATAGACTGGGCACAGGTTATGAATTCTACAGACTTGGACAGAATGGTGGAACAATTTACTGGTTTCTTGACTCAGATGTTCAAAAAACATACCCCAGTTACTAAATGGAGGGTGAAAGGAAAATGTTCACCCTGGTGAAAAGGAGCCTCAGGGATCTAATCAAAAAATGGGAGGGAATGAGGAAACCGTATTTAGTAAAAAAAGATGGAGAAAGTTTAAGACAGTATAAAACATTTAGGAATAAAGTTAACAGGGAGGTAGCTGGTGCAAAATCAGAATACTATCACCAAGCCCAGTTACAGAATACTAGGGACCCAAAAACAATGTTGGCAGTCATTTAAGCAAGCTTATAGCCCACAGGACATGAGTAGTATTAAAAATGTGAAAGAGGGTGACTTGTTGATACAAGACAGCAAAGAAATGGCAGAAAGTTTCAACGTTTTTTTTTAAAAACAATAAGTGGATGGGTTGGAGAGAAAAGAAAAGGAGAAGAGGAAATTGTTAGAAACATAGTTGAGTTGCAGGAAAGTAAGGTGCCAACCTTCAAATTTGATAAAAGAAAAGGATGTCTTAGTTTTGCTACAGGACATTAAAGAAGGGAACTGGAGGAATGGGTGAACCACCTCCAAGATTGTTAAACTTATCAGGTACAAAAATAGTGGTCCCTTGACCAAATTGTTCAGTCTAGCGGTAGAAGGGGGATTAGTAACCTTAAAGTGGAACGAATCAGGCATGATCCCAATACACCGGGGAGGATAGGCTTGCTATGTCAAATTACAGGCCAGTATTCTGGTTAACAGTGGTGAGAAAGCTGCTGAAGTGTGTGCTTCGCCAGCTGCTTGCTTACCTGAAGAGGCACAGTCTGCTCATAGACCAGCAGCATGGATTCCAGGGTGGGCAATCTACCACAACGGCACTGGCTGGGTTCGCGGATGCCATGTTGGTGGCCAGTGAGGGGGCAAGGTGGGCCACCGGACCAGTGTTCGTGGATCTGGCTGTCGCCTTTGACACAGTGGCCCATGGTTTACTTTTGCTTAAGTTGGGGTGTATGGGGGTCAAGGGGACAGAGATTGAGTGGTTTAAGAGTTCTATGGAAAATCGGACACAGAGCGTAAAAATTGGTAATAACACTTTCAGAACCTACGGATGTTAAGGCAGGCGTACTACAAAGACCAGTGTTAGGGCCTTTGTTATTTTCGATCTTTATGAATGATCTACCTAAACCATTTTCTATTACAAACAGTATAGTATATGCTGATGCCACAGTGATCTGGGACTCAGCTTCAACTAGTAGTGAAATACAGGTGTCTTTACAAAATAAATATTATATCTTGGCCCAATGGATTAGGGAACATAAGCGGATTTTAAATTAGACTAAAACAAAAACTGTGCTGTTTAGAACTCCACAAAAACTGCAAAAGGAAAGTAAGCTACAAATTATTGGACAAAATGGAGTATGTCTCCCCTTAGTTTCCTCATTTAAATACTTGGGAATACTTCTTGATCCCAGCTTAAGTCTGGTACCCCATATTGAGAAATTAAGTAAAAGGCTTAACCAAAAACTGGGTTTCTTATATAGAAATTTGAACTCCCTGACTGAAGAGGCTTGACTAGTAATAGTAAAACAAGTGTTAATGCCCATTCTTGATTATGGTAATATGTTTCTCTACTGCAGTGGGGTATTTAAATCGAAATACAACATCTTATTTAACAACATATGTAGATTTGCATTCCAGATCCCATCCCGGACATATCACTACTTAATGTATGATAAATTGGGAGTCCTATGCCTGGAGAGGAGACTAAAGTTCTCATGTAGGTAATTTTTTCTTTAGAGTGGCAAGAACTGCTGAACCCTTGGATCTCTCAAGTACATTATTACCAATAAAAAGAGAGCAAATTACAAGAAACAGCAGGGCTACTTCTAGTTCTGCCTCGCAGATAATGGCAGCTTTAAACCAACAGCTCTCAATTCCCTCCCAAAGCAAAACCCTCTTTTTGGCAGCAGATCTACTCAAAAACTGGACAAAAAGATGCACAAGAGGGGTAGTAAAGCGTACGAACCAATAATGCTGAAAAAAACAACAAAAACACAAGAGGATGCAGAAGGATCTTATTCAGAGGCCTCCGATGCGGAGAATATCACGATGCAGCCTGCGGGACCTTCCCTTAAAAACCTCAATGCTGTCAGTCTTATACCTAAAATAAAAAATGTAAAAAAATCAACCTTGATACTATTTACCAGGAACTTTGTGCCTTCCGAGCGGACATCAAGCAAATGTACAGGGAGATGCTCAAAGATATAACCCAGTTCGAACAACAGGCTGATGACACTGAATGCCACCTTACAGTCACAGAGAACCGGGTCAACAATATCGAAGGCCTGGTTCAACAGCTCAGAGAACAAGAAGAGCTTTTGGAGTTGAGGCAAGAAGATGCGGAGAACAGAGCTCTCCGAAAAAATATTTGGTTCTGTTGCATACCGTAGGGCTTGTAAGGAGGAGATGTTAAGGACTTTGTCAGCATGCTCCTTTGCACGACCCTGGAACTCCCCCCAGACATGGTGATAGAATTGGAGAGAGTCCGCAGAGCGCTGGCATCCAAGCCAACCTCCCCAATGGCCAGCCCCCGCTCAATTATTGTCAGTTTCCACAATTATGCTGTGAAAGAGCAGATCCTCCTCCTCAGCCTGGTGCAAACAGAAACCCTTTAATGGGCAGCAGCGGTTTTATATTGATCATGATTACGCTTCCAAAACAGTGAAGCAACGCAAGGCATATCTACCTTTACTCCCTGTACTGAAGGTGAAAGGGATCAAATTCACCACTCCCTACCCAGCAAAACTTGTGGTAGCACTGCCAGATGGAAAAAGAGGAGTTTGGCTCAGCATAAGAGGCAAAGGAGGAGCTCACTAATAGCGGATTTACCATACCAGACCGCCAACCTCTGCCTGCTGACTCTGGATCCCGACCCCCCAGATGGCAATCCGTGACAAAGGCCTCATCCAGCAAAGGGGGAAGGGCTCTACTAAGATGCAGCGTCTGGCAGCATTTTGGCGGATACTTCCACAGAATCCTAAGAGCAAATGGACGAACACGTACAATTAACCGACTGAGATACCAGGTAGGGGGAGACAGTTAACAGTGGGGAGGAGGGGAGGCGAGGGGGCATGTCTCACTCTATAGCCTCCCTGGATATGGGGGATTCGCCCAACTCTAGATCCCAGCCACAGTCTGTTATAGGCCCTCTGTATGATTGGGCCATCGAGGTCACTCGTTGCAGTGCTCCCATTCGTGTCTCTACCTCCCCGATACAGATTCCCTCTCCTGGGCTGTAAACCTGTCTGCCTACAAAGCCTCGAGGAGGCTCTCATGGCCCAGTGACTTTTGACTCTACGTCCTGGTGCAGGCCCGAAAAGAGGCCCTATGCATCATCACAGACTGAGACCACAAAATCTGTGTGGGCTAATAGACAGTACAACGACCACTTGAATCCCCTCACCTCTGGGCTTTCTCATTAAGGGCCTCTACCCTGACCACGATGGTTGCAGTAAGACCTGGGAAGAGGCCACCTATCGCTTATAGCACTGAAGTTCTCCACAGGGTCTAGGCACTCTGGCTGAGTAATGTTTTACCAAGTTAAGCAGGGACTGGATATGTTGCCTACCCCAGGTTATTAACGACTGACTCTCATGCAAAGCATAAAGAGTAGAACGAGCATTAATATACTTGGCTCGTTCAAGGACTAGATGCTGTCAGACTAAATATATCTGTGGTTCTCACATTTAAATCATAAATATTTGTCTAATCTAACAGGAAATGTTAAGATTATTTGGTTCATGTTTATAATGCTATACCACAGGGTGCTATAGGAATCTTGGATATTTCTGCCGAGATGGACCATTGCCCGTGGGTAACTAACCCTTTTCTAACCTTGCTGTTTTCCATATTTACCTATTTTATTTGGGACCTTTATGGTCTTCAGGGGGCCCAGGGATGGAAAAACCCTGGCTACGCCCCTCTCCTGATTGCAGTCTAGTCACCAGTGTTGCATTACAGGAGAAACAGGAAAGAATATTTTTTCTTCCTCCACCCATCGGATTAAAATGGATCCTGTTGACTTTACTTGTTTTTGGTATATCCTATCGCAATGTTGGGACCACGGTATGAGGTTTAAAGGGTGTGGTTTTACTGGGGCCTCGTTGGCCTTACAAGGTGTTTTATATGATCTTCCTGGACATAAGTCTCCACCACTCATTCACACTAGTGGGAATAGCGCCGGGGGCACTAAGACCCATCGGGACAAACTTTTTGCTGGAGGGTGGTATGAGAGGCAGCTGCGAGACACGGCGCCCTGAGCAGCGGCTCGAGCGGCAATGACCATCTCGGCGACGCACCCTCCAACCGGGCTTCATAGTTCCTTTTTCCGCCTGGCCGAGTGCGCTCAGTGACGACGCCGCCGCTTGTCGGAGTCAAACTTCAAATCTAGCGCATAGTTTTCAGTTTGTTTTTGTAACTTTATCACGATAAGTAGTATCGCTTAATTTTATTCTTTTCTTAAATTTTTCTAATATTTAAATTTTACTTGAAGAAGTCTCGGCCTACTGGACGGAGTCGACCATGAGCAGGTCAGGTGGCGGTGGGAGACTTCGTTGTAAACTGTTCAGTCAGCGGGCTGGGTCGGTCAGCCTCCTTCTCCTCAGCGGGGGTTCCGACAGCGGTCAGTCCGATGCCGGGGATGGGCGGTCCCAGCGGCATAAAATAAGACGTCGCATTCTCGCACGTTCGCCTCGAGCTCTTCTTCGCCCACAGGTCAAAAGAGAAGGCATCACCGAGGTCGCCCTCTGGTATGTCTGACGTCGGCCGGTTATCGCTGCTAGTTGCGGTCTCCTCTTCGGAGTCGCCAACTTCCGGTAATCGTCGTCTCGACATCGGAGTCCCTTCCCGCCTATAGGTGGGACTCCAGATGAGCAGTTTCATCAGTGGAGGCGCTCTTATGGAGCAATGGGCTCGGAGGTTGGTTCTTCTGCCTGGCTCGGTTGCCTCGGGCCCTCGGGCCCCTCCGGCGATCGGGTAGGGCGGTTGGACCTTCTCAGTGGGTGTAGGGCGCCTTCTTGGTGCCAGCGACTCCGCTGTAAAGTGTTTCCCCCTTCACATGGCTGCTGGCGCAGGGGCCTCCACCGATGCCCTTATCTCTGTTTTTTTCCTTCTCTAGCTTTCCAGGTTCACAGGGCACTAGGCGCCTTCCATGAAGTCTGTGGCCAGGCGCCCGTTTGGTCACCGCTGGGTCTTGTGGTGCCCGTCCGGCGCGCGGGGAGTCTTCTTGGCGCGCCAGCGTACCGTTTGATAAGGCGGGCCGTTCGGCCATCCAGCCGCGCCGTTGCGGCGTCGTCTCCCGCAGCATACGTGGCATTGTAATCTCTGCGGCGCCGTCGGCTCTTATGAGGCAGCGTGCCTCTTCGGCGCGTTAGCGGCGTCGTCTATGCAGTACCCGTCTTGCGTATCCGGCGGCGTCGTTAACCAGCGCCGTCGCGCGTTATCGTCGCGGCGCCCGTCGGCGCTTGCAGGGCGGTTGCCTCTTGAGCGCGTGCGCTCCTCGTGCCGTCTTCAGCCCGTTTGCCGTCTACGGTAGCGGCATGCAGGGACTCTCCTTGTTTTCTGCTATCTTCCTCCTCTCTAATTTTCCTCCTTTTCCTGTCCAAACAGTCCTTTCTGGACCATCAGGAGATGATGTTGAGCCTGACCCAGACCTTGCGTTGGGTGATGAAGTGGAGGAAACAGGATCTTTCTTTGCTACAGAGCCTGTGGTGGGGACCTATCCTTTAAGTCTCTGTTGAACAACCTGGGATCCACTCTTTCTCTCAGACTACAGACATCGATCCTGGGAAGATATTAAAACTCCAGTATCTTCATGCTTGGAGATCCTACAGATTTGACTCCTCCGATCCAGCCTTCCTTGAGCGCTGTCTCAAATGGTATGGAATAATCCTGCTCTTATTCCTCAGTGGCTAAATCCATTGATAAGAAGTATTCAGCTCCCAAGGATCGTCCCATTTGGCATCCCAAGCCTTTGCGGATCTATTGTAGTCTGGCAGAGAATGACAAGGTCGTTCTTCCTCAAACTACTACAGCTCGACCTATTAACAAAGAGTCTCGTAAGATTGATACATTAGGTAAGAGAGTCTTTGCTGCCTCACTCTAAGTGTCGTATTGCCAGTTATCAAGGCTATTTTTCTCAGTATGAGTATATCCTGTGGCACTCTATGAAAAGAATGGTTGAAGCTCTTCCAGATTGATTCCAAGTCAGAGCTTCTTCTGGCAGATTATTAGAGTGATGAGTCAATAACAACGGAAGTCAAAGCCGCCATGGGCCTTTTCGACGCAACTATAACGCTCAGCAGCAGCGATTTGTACTCGCCATTCCTGGCTGCGTAGCTTCACAGCTTCCGAATGATGCTCAGCAGCAGGTGATGGCGCATGCCTCTGATGGCTCCTTTCTTTTTGGCCTCAGGTGGAGCAAGCCTAGAGGCCACTCAGAAAGACTAGATCGGCCATTAAGTTGGCCAGACCTCCGCCTGCCCCCTCTGGGGGCATGAACTCAGACGTCAGTTTCATAGTCGTCAGTCCTTCGAGAGGCAGAGGCAGGGAAGCTTCCATAAAGCCAACCTGCCAACCTCAAAGAGCACGCAGCAGAAAGCGCAGGGGCCTAAAGCTCCCAGCGCTACCTTATGGTCGTTGCTCGAGTTCCATCCACTCTGCCGGTGGAACTTTCTCCTCCAGTGGGAGGTGCGTCTGATGTGCTTCTACAACCAGTGGAAGTCCATAACCCGGACAAATGGGTCCCTTGGATAATTCGCGAGGGTTATTCTCTCAATTCTTGGAAACCCCGAATTGTCCTCCCCAGACTGACTGTCAGGTTGTCGGCCTCTCGATCGAACCTCCTCACATGGGAGATCCAGGGCCTTCTGAACAACAGAACAATAGAACTGGTGCCCCGCATCTGCGAAACACAGGGGTTCTACTCCCATTCTTTCTGGTTCCAAAGAAATCAGGGGGATCGCCCCATTCTAGACCTCAGAAAGTTAAACAAATTTCTCCCAGGAGAATTCAAGATGATTTCCTAGGTACCCTGTTACCCTTGCTGCATCACCCGACTGGCTGGCCTCTCTGGATATGCAGGATGCTTACCAAGCATAACCCCGACCACACACATAGAGTTCCTCAGGTTTGTAGCTTGGGTCAGCATTATCAGTTCAGAGTCCTGCCCTTTGGGCTATCCTCGGCGCCGCGAGTTTTTACAAAGTGTTGTGCAGTTCTCGCGGCGCATCTCAGGAAAGTCGGACTCCGAGTGTTTCCCTACCTGGACGATTGGCTTCTAGCAAGCCCTTCCGGCCAAGGGACTTTGGAAGCCGTGCAAACGACTTCTCGTCTTCTCACGTCCATGGGAGTTCTGCTGAATTTGAAAAAATCTCAACTGCAACCCTCCCAGAGGCTCCTTTTCATAGGGACGCTTCTAGACACCTCTTCAGCGAAGGCTTTCCTTCCAGAGGACAGAAGACTCGACATCCTTCGAATGGCCCGTTACATCAGGGAGAACCAATCGGTTACAGCTCTCTCGATGCAACGCATGTTGGGTCTCATGGCGTCCTCGGTCTTCACTGTCCCTCTGGCCCGACTGCACATGAGAACCACCCAATGGATGCTCTCCACTCAGTGGTCCCTGACCTCTCACCCCAGTCTTATCCCATCAAGGTGGCCAGGCCCTTGAAGGTCTCTCACCTGGTGGTCTCAAGAAGCAATCTCCTGGAAGGATTCCCTTATGCTCCCGGATCATCAGATCTCCATCACCACAGGCGCATCGCTAATGGGATGGGAGCTCACTGTCTCTCCTCCACACTCAAGGTGTATGGACTCAGTTGAAACTCATCTCCACATAAATGTCCTGGAGATGAGGCGGTCCTCTATGCAATCCGAGCTCTGAAGGATGTCCTTTGTCACAAGAACATTCTCCTTCAAGCGGGACAACAAAGCAGTGATGTATTACATCAACAAGCAAGCGGTGCTCATTCTTATCCCTTTGCAGGGAAGCAATGAGGGTGTGGGAGTGGTGCTTGGAGCACAAGTCTCTGATTCAAGCGGTTTATCTGCCAGGTATACAAAGCGACCTAGCAGATCACCTCAGCAGAGACGAGGCAGACCCTCACGAGTGGTCTCTCGATCCAGCCGTAGCTCGGTCCCTGTTCAAAGAGTGGGGACTCCAGACCTGGACCTTTTGCATCCCCACTCAACACAAAACTCTCTCTTCTGCTCCAGAAATCCAGGGCCTGGCATTTTCTGTCAGGATGCGTTCAGGCTGCGGTGGACAAAACGCTCTTCTTGCTTTCCACGCTTCCTCTAATCAGAGAGTACTCCTCAAGTTCGAGTCTCAGGGACCAAGATGATTCTCATTGCTCCTTCCTGGCCTCAGCAACTATGGTTTCCTCTACTCAACAGTATGTTGGCAGCCTCTCCGAGACCACTTCCTTTGCAAATCAGTCTTTTGACTCCAGGTTCGTTGGTCCATCCCAACCTGAAATCACTTCACCTTCATGCTTGGCTCCTGAAGAGATAGAAGTGAATCAGTTCAACGCTCTCGTAGAGTCTCAGACATCCTTCTGGCTGCTCGAAGCCAGCCACCCAGAACGTCGCTTCCAAATGGAAGCGTTTTCTCTCTGGTGTCAAAAATCCTCTTGGAATCCCTTTTCCTGTCCTCCTGGCAAGGCTCTGGAGTATCTTTTGGACCTGTCAAACTTAGGTCTTCAGTACTCCACAGTTAAAGTTCACCTTAGTGCCATCTCAGCGTTCCATTAGCCGGTTTCTTCCTTAACTCTGGCTCAGTTACCTATGGTGAAGAGATTTCTTAAGGGGATTCTCCATACCAGACCCCCTGTTAAGCGTCCAGTTGCAGCCTGGGACATTAACCTGGTGCTGGACATGCTCACTCGGAAGCCCTTCGAACCCCTAGCTACCTGTGAGCTAAAATGTCTTACCTGGAAGACTGCCTTCCTGGTGCCATTACCCCAGCCACGAGGTCTCTGAGATACATGCCCTGGTTACGGACCCTCCGTTATACTGTATTCCATAAAGACAAGGTAGTTCTCATTACTCATCCTAAATTTCTTCCAAGGTTGTGTCAAATTCCATCTAAACCAACCTCTGGTACTTCCCGCTTACTTCGCTAATTTCCAAAATGAAGGGAACGACTCTTCATTCCTTGGATGTTAAGAGAGCCTTTTGGGTTCTATTTAGATAGAACCAAGGATGTTCGCAAGACTCAGCAACTGTTCGTTTCTTTCAGCGACACCGGCTGGGTCAACCTGTCGCTATTAGATGCATCTCTTCATGGTTAGTGGCATGCCTTCGTCATTGCTATTCCATGGCTCAAGTTAAATTAGAAGGTAGAGTGTCGCTCACTCTACTAGAAGTGATCCCTTGTAACATCTAGCGGAAATTAGCAGTGTTCCAATTGCAGATATATACAACGCCGCCACCTGGAGCTCAGTGCATACCTTAAGCACTATGCATTGGATGTTCATGCTAGGCGACATTCCGCATTCGGCAGAACTATCCTTAATGGGCTTCTATCTTAGACGCGTGAGCTCTGGCTCTCCTGCCGCCTTTTGGGGATTATCAGCTTGGTACTCTCCCACTAGTGTAGATGGTGGTGGAGACTTATGTCCAGGAAGATAGGAAAATTACGTACCTACCGTAATTCTTGATCTTCTTGGACGGAGTCTCCACCACTCATTCACACGCCTACCCTCCATCTCCCTCGAGCTCACCGCTGTATTGGTCTTCACTCCTCAAATCTTTAGGCCGTGAGGACTTCTTTGCTGACCCTTCTTACGGGTCATACGGACTATCTTATGTCCGTTTTTTAATGTTGAGTTTACTCTTTACGTTAGTTGCGCTGCACTCCTTGGTAAAAGGTACTGAGGCGGTTGGAGGGAAATCACGAGATGGTCATTGCCTTTCGAGCCGCTGCTTTCTGCGGCGCCGTGTCTCGCGGCGCCGTCTCTCGCGCCGACCCTCCAGCAAAAAGTTTGCTCCCGATGGGTCTTAGTGCCTCCGGCGCTATTCCCACTAGTGTGAATGAGTGGTGGAGACTCGTCCAAGAAGATCAAGAATTACGGTAGGTACGTAATTTTCCTTTCCTGCAATTCAAATACTTTCTTACAGGAATTTATCTGTGCTACGACAGACACTGTTGAAATCTGATAGCGAATTATCTGTACTTATGCAACAGTGACTTAATGCCACAGAGTGTCTGCTATTTTGTTTTACAACATTTTGTTCTTATATTACCTTAAAATTGACAGTGGGAATGAACATACTCCTATACGTGACCTACCAAATGATTTATGCAGCATGTTTATTAGAAGGGTTTAATACCATTGTGGATCCATTTATATCTTTAAGCCCTCCTATCATATTTTGGAGTGGGGGTCACCTCTCCCTGCCACTGCACTGCCCCATATATATGCCATGGCCAATACATCATTAGTCCTTTCTCTTAATGTGAATGGTATTCACAAACCAATAAAGAGATATAGGCTTTTAAAGTTCTTGAAGCAAGATAAATCAGATCTGATTTATCTGCTGGAAACACACTTCTCCCAGGAGGAGCATGCCAAATTTAAGGCACTGGGGTTCCAGATGCTGTTGGCCTCTCCCACGATTCAGGCAGAAGGAGAGGAGCCTCCATTCTGGTACCACGAGAGACTCAAGTCACACTGCAAGAACAAATTGTAGATAAGGAGGGGCACTATGTTGTAATGGTGGGGAAACTGTTCACCTCCCAGGTTACATTAGTCTCGGTTTACTTACTGCCGGGTACTACAACACCAGTTGCCAGAAAATTTATAAATGACCTTCTTTCAATTATACAGGGGCAACTCATAATGGGGGAGAGATTTTAACATAACTTTAGACCCAGCACTAGATGCCGTGCCACCAGCCAGCTATCGAATCACTCCCTTACAAAAATACTTATGCACAGCACTTCCCTCCTTGGGTATAATGGACCTTTGGAGACATTTTTACCCAACGACTGAAGTCTACTCCTACTTCTCCGCAAAGACACACAGCTTCTCCAGACTAGACTATTTTTTTAGCATGGTGGAACATTTGGATTCCATACAGGATTATTTACTATGGAGCGACTATTTTATCAGATGACTTCCCCTTGTACGTTAAACTAGACCTTGGCAAGCCTCAGCGGCGCTCTTTTTGGAGATGAAATATTATGCATCTCCAGGACCCCGAATTCATACAGTGGGTTCAAGATTCCATTCCCAGGATAACAGCAGACAACGCCACGCCGGATATAGCTAATACTATATGTTGGGATACTCTTAAGACTGTTCTATGGGGAGAGATCATTAAGTATTCTATACACAAAAAAAGGCAGTAGGAAGAACTTCAAACTAATATGTAAAAACAGCTGGTAGAACTGCAAGCAAAATTCCCCCAAGGAGATAATTTAGTCCGCCTTCAGCTGCAGTCAGTAAAGCAAAAATTACAAAAAATAATAGACCAGAAGATAGAGCAATAATTACTTTACTTAAAACTAAACTATCAAGAGGGGGGCCCCCAGGGAGCCAGGAACCTAGCCAAATGATTGCATGGAGCAAGTGCTCAGGTAGCCATTACTAGCCTGGTAGACCCTAGGGATGGCCGCCTTCTCCAATATCCAAAAGACGTTAGGCAAGTTATGGTAGCCTATTATACAAAATTGTATACAGAGGACACTTGCCCCACTCCTCAACAAATAGAACGCTATCTAGAAAGCATTCCTCTCCCCAGACTTACGGAATCCCAGGTACAGACACTACTGACTCCAATCACAAATAGTGAGTTCCTAGCTATAATTAAGCAGTCAGAAGCTAAAAAAACACCCAGGGCCAGATGGCTATCCAGACAGAGCTCTTGTCCCCACCTTGATTACAGCCTTTCGGGATATCCAGAGAGAGGAACAGCCGACTCCTACATGGAGATACCCCGAAATAGTGGCCATCCTTAAACCCCAAAAGGACCCAAAACTTTCAACATCCTAGAGACCCATATCAAAACTAAATTATGACTATAAACTTTTTATATCGGTACTAGCCCACAGAATCGATGCCCTTCTCCCCCAACTTATAGACCCAGACTAGGTTGGCTTTGTTAGAAAACACCAAGCACATGATGCAGTGAGGCGCACCCTACTTCTGGTAGAATATGCAACCCAAAGGCAGATTCCTCTAGCGCTCCTCGGTCTCGATGCCGAAAAGGTATTCAATAGGGTGTCTTGGCCCTTTCTCTAGGCAGTACTATGACAATTTGGTTTTCCAGATAGATTTACGGCTCAGATACAGAACACGTACCAAACCCTGCTTGCCTATCTTAAACTGGATGGCTCCCTATCAGATCCCTTCCCCCTCTTGAGGGGATCCCAACAGGGCTGCCCCCTATCTCCCTTATTATTCACTCTATACCTTGAACCTCTAACATCCATTGTCAGATATACTCCCAGTATTGAAGGTATACCCATTGGAGGACATTCTTATAAAATAACATTGTTTGCAGATCATATTCTGTTAACATTAATCTCCCCGTAAAATTCGGTTCCAGCAGTCCAGGAACAATTGGAAACATTTAGAAAGCTAGTAGGGTATAAGTTGAATGGCTCAAAAATAGAGGTTCTAAAATATTTGTTCTTCCCTTCGACCACACTGAAACAACATCTTCCCTTCTGGTGGAGCAGGATGGAGATGCGTTATCAGGGGATCAAGTTACTGGCACAAATTTTACACTTAGAATTGGTAAATTTTGAACCCCTAACTCAGCAGCTAATAGGAGATCTCTCGCGCTGGACGCAGTTATCATTAGGAGTTCTAAACTGAGTCAAAGATATTCAACAAAATGTACTTCCATGACTCCTTTTTTTTTTCTTCAAACGCTTCCAATTGCCCCTCACAATCGTGTTTTCACTCATGAGATAAACTGATTTCCCAATTTATATGGAGCGGCAAGCCCCCTACATTAAAATATACTGTGCTGCAGCTCCTGAAAGACAGGGGAGGGTTAAATCTCCCCAACATGCAACAATATACGCAGGCAGCCAAACTTAGAACCCTCCTGACCCAACTCACACCGCATCAGAAAGCCCACTGGAAACAAATAAAACGCACTCTTAATGGCATTCCTGATCTCACTCCTTATATTCTGGGAAATCCGCAACTGCGTCTCCCACTATGTAAATTTTCCCCATACACCGCGGAACCCTTTAGACACCGGGTCTCTGTCTTCAATTCTGTATTCACATTCGCAGAAAGATACTTGCAAGCTCTGACTTACGAGTTGGTTACCCCCCAACCAAGTCTCTTAGGCCCTGTCCACACTACGCCTCTGTAACGTTACAGAGGGTGTAAAACGTTACCGTAACAGGTCGCGTTTACACCTGTAACGTTACAGAGGCATTCGTAACCGTTATTGAAACCACATGTGAACTGGTTTAACAGCGATTGATCTTGATCCCGCCTAGTAGCGACGTTACGGCAGTAGTGTGGGCGGCGGTAACAGTCCCTACGAGGAGCATGGCGCAAGCTGCATTGTGAGATCAGGTGCCGCTGTAGCGGTCGCCCGATTCACGATGTGTGGACTGGCAGTGCGGTCCGTAGCGGACACCACCGGTGTGGGCGCGCTGCACCGCTCCCGGTGGTAACGGATTGCAGCCGTTGCAGGCGTGGCGTAATTAATGAACAAGGCCTTAGGAGATGACCTACTTTTCATATCCGTTTTACATATCAACTAATAGGACCTACAGGGTTTCTTTCTTTTGCATCCCTCCGGACTATTTATAAGCTACCTTCCACTGAATTTTCTGTCTTATCTTAAACTAAAGATTATATTACAGCCTTGGGAGGAGGTCCTAACTCCGGTGGCTGAGGCACCCTCTAGTATGAGAAAATTAATAACTTCTTGTTTGGGAGGGATCGAACACGAGCATCTCATAAGCAAACTTTATAAAGCATTAGCAGAATACTCTCCCGAAAGCACAGATGATGTCAGGAAAAAGTGGTCTAAAGGGCTCGGACTGCAGGTAGACCAAGAAATGTCGGAGGCTAGTGCTCTCTAATCTCTAAAACTATCTACCACCACCACACACTGGAGGGAGTTTGCCTGGAAGGCCAGGAGACAGTTTTTTTGAGCACCAAACATTGCAGCTGAGTATACAGGCCCAGAACAGGGAAGCTGTTGGAGGGAATGTGGACAGCTGCTTGCGGACATAGAGCACATAATGTGGCTCTGTCCACTCCTCCACCAATACTGGCAAGAGATCATAGCAGAGCTTCAAGAAATATACAAAATCCCTGAACTTTTCACACCTACCTATTTTCTAACGACAGCCACCCCAAAAGATATAAAGATAAGCAAACTCTTATACAAGCAGACAGCCTTATTGATATTAATAGCTAGAAAAGTAATAACCAGGTTATGGCTTACAAAGACCCTCCCCTCCAAACAACAGTGGAGGAAATTGGTATATAACCTGGAATGGACCTCGGCCAGGTTACAGCTTTTGATAACAGATGGCGTAAATGGTCCTCTACCAACTCGACCACTATCCAGATTTTGTACCATAGATACTAGAACTATAGGGGTACTACTGCATCCCTATAATACAAACATAGAAAAAAATCCTGGGGGAGTGAACTCGTTCTCTACACTACCTTACTTGTTCTGCTTTCTCCCTGTATAGCACTTTAGGGTATATCCCTGTTGTTGCTGCATACAACATTGGCTTCACCTTGTCCATACTCCGCTGAAACTTTCTGTCATGTGGATAGTGATTGGCATTGGGAGCATGGTGCAGCTCTTTTCTGGATATTTTCTGTATTGCAGGGAGAGGCAAGTGCAGTAGGATTTTCTGTGTTGTACTCCTCTTCTTGGTGGAGTAGGGTTTTCTTTGCTATAGTCAGCTTGTTAGAGTTCACGTTTTGTTTTTTTATGCCCGTTGCCTCCTTCTTCTCACAATATGTTTTCATCGTTCCTTTGGAAAGAGCAAGCAGCTAGAATTTGTTCCTCCTGGATTTTTTTTTTTTAAGTACTTATTTTATTTAGTTTTTTGACTTTAACTTTCATTCAAGACACAGTTCGACAAGAGCTGTTACAGTTCTGTAGGCATTGTCAGTTAACATTTCTCATGCTTGTTCAAGTTTATCAACAGGTATCTTCTTTTCATAATCAACCCTCCCCAAGTTCTGGTTTATGGACAGAATTCTGGATCAACCTCCATATGATAGGTGAGCCACCTCTGCCCTTTTATTCTGAATGTATGCTCCTTATCCGCAATTTTGGCAGACATGGATTCCACTTGGTAAATGTGTGTCATTATTGTCTTCCATTCTCGCATTTCTGGGATTTTAGTTGGCATCCATTTTCTTGTTATAGTCTTCTTTTGCCTCAAGCAAATATATAGATAAAAGAGTTTTGGTCCAAGAGGAGAGCAGTCCGGATATATATGTAGTAGAAACATTTCCGCTGTTATCTCTATTCTCTCTCCTATGCTTTTTGATATCTCTGTTTGCAGTGAGGTCCAAAATGGTATCAGTAACGGGCATTGCAACATAATGTGTGCAGGGTCTGCCAACTGACAATCACACTCCCTGCAACACCTTCCAGACCTCTCTGGTAAATATTTGGTAAGTTTTGCTGGGGAGCGGAAGTATCTATACCGACAGTTCCAGGAGAATTCTCTCCAGGAAGTTGAAGAGGTGATCTTTAGCGCAGCTAAAGTTCCTGCTGACCTTTGTTCACCTGGAACCACCCGGTCTAGGTCTTTGTTCCAACTTTGTAGTATGGTGTTTGTCATTTCTGGAGTTAGGTCTGTCAGTATTTTATATAGGGTCCCTATAAGGTGACTCCAGTGGTTCCCCCGAATGTGGTCCCTGTGCCTCCTGGATTCTATCCAGTTATGTCTGTTGTATCCATAACTCTCAATTGTCCCAGATTATGAGGGACATCCCTCATTTTATCCCTCAAAATTGTTCTGTTCCTCATGAAAAAAGGTGCTGCCCGCACAGAGAATGTGCTGTAAATTCAGCTTTTAAAGCGACAATTCATAATATTCTAAGATGCTAAATGAAAAATAAACTTTGTATAAGTAAACATAATGGTTTCCACAGGATTCTGAGCTTGTATCTCCTTTTATGAGGATGTGTCCCACATTGTGAGGGTCAGTGTTCCTCATTTCAGTGACAGAAGGTTGAGAGGTGTGCTTGTCTTGCTTCTCTGAGTGGAGCTTGAGAGGATCTTATCTATGTCAATCTTCATTCATCACCTTTGGGTAATGTGTCCGGAGGTCATGACCCCAAGGGATCTTTTTTTTGGGGGGGCGGAGTCTACACACTGCATGGCGCTCGCGGGTTGGCCGTTAGGTGCCATTGACCCCACCCTCCTGCCAGTTCTTCATCTCCCACCGTAGAGGTCGCTTCTCTTGAGGAGCTACTATCAAGAAGCCTAGTTTTATGTGTTGTCGACGCTGAAAAAATTCTTCGATGCCAACAAATACTTCCTACTGGTTTCATTTTCGCCACCACTCGACGCCGCTGTGGTAAGACGCTTCCTTTTCTTTATTTGTCAGCAACATGGAGTCTTTTGTTTAACTTGTTTTGCCGTGGATCGTGTCTCGGTTGGGGGGAAGAAATCATTGAAGACGGATCGGCCCCCTAAGCGTCAGTGCCCGTGTGGTCGCAAGTACTCAGTCACCGACCAGCATGATCCTTGCCTCACGTGTCTTGGCCCGCTTCACGACATGGATTAGTGCAATGCCTGCTTCTCCATGGACTGTCATGTCATTAAGCAATGCGCATGGAAAGTTGGATGAGCTCCACCGACTTTCGAGGGACGGGCGCGCACTAGTCAGGCCAATCCGCGGTCTCTCAGCCTTTCCTCCGGGTCCCCTCCTGGTTCTGTATGGACCGTGGAGGAGGGGACTTCTGCTCCTAGTAGCCTCACCATTGCAGGAGCCCCTTCCGCGCTGCAGGAGGCCCAGTCCGTCCCCCTTGGGGGGTGGGCAGGAGGCACTACTCGAAGGCTCCCCTGGTATTTCCTCGAGCTGGGAAGCCTGGATCCGCACCGTCATTGACGCCATACGTCGGTGTCGTCTTGGGCCTTGGCACCATGGGCCCTGATGGCACCATGGTCAGTGCTGGTCCGCTGCTCGGTGCTGTCTCTGCTGTTGACGCCATTCACAGCACCGATGGTGCTGATGGTGCCGTGGAAGGTTCTATGGCACTGTCTTCAACCGTTTCTCACCTCAGCGCCGTGACTGGGGATGGCACTGTCTCTAGCTCTGGTGCTGCTTGCAACGCCGAGCGAAGACACGGCACTGTGGGCGGTATCAACCTCGACATCACTTATGGTGCCAAGGGAGCTGTCGGTGCCATCGTCTGCACCGTCCCTGACTTCGGTACCGCTCGCGGCGCCATGGGTCGGGATAGCACCGTGGCAGGCATCGACTCCATTTCTGTAAGTTCAGAAAGTAAAAAGAAAATGGCAGCCATCCGTTCTCGATCCCGTGTCTTCTTCGGGCTCCGTTCGCGGTGCCGTTGGAGAGTTCGGCACCAGCTGTGGTGCACATACCCGGACTGGTACCTCCTTCAGTCTGGATGGCAGCGGGCGTTTGCATACAGTCTGGCACCAGACTTCGATCTCTGCCTACTTGGAGGCGGACTCTGAGTCTAGTTCCAACTGGCTGTCCGACTCTTTGTAGTTGGTGGCCCATGTGGACACCCTGGTAGTTTCCTCGGCTGACCGGAGCCAGACCCCCTCTGAGGAGTGGGCAATTTCCCCCGAGTCTAGGGTCAGGGGTGCTGACCAGCAGGCAGTGGTGCAGGCCACTATTGCTCTGCAGCATGGGCTCGGAGGGTTTTCTGCCCCCTCAGTTGCGGTACCACCTCAGGTGGTGTGCCTGGATCGCCCAACTTTGAGGCCGATCGGAGCACCAATGGGAGGGGAGAGTGCTACTCCCTGGATAGTCCCCTCGGGGATTGACCAGAGTTGTCAGCTGCCTAGGCTGGTGTTTGCGAGGAGGAGGGCTCTTCTGGATTTCGAGGGGTCAGGGTGCCATGCAGCGGCCCTTTTCGGACGCAGGTTGGGAAGGAGTAGAGTGGCGTGGACCCCACCTTCCTTCTCGGTCTCCTCGAGAGGGCCCTGGTCTTTGGAGGGAAGGGACCGTCCTTTTGGAATTCCACGTCCCGGTCACCTCACAGGGGGGAATCTTCAGGGCACAACCTAGGCAGTTCCAGCATGGTTGATCAGCTTTTGAGTTTTCCGGAGCTCCCTCTTCCCCTGGGGCTCCAGGTGCACTCTCTTGCCCGGACGGAGGACAGTCAATTCCTGTTGTTGACTTAGTCCCCACTCCTCTGTCACCTTCTCCTGCTCTCCCAGGCATTCTTGGTCCTAGAGGACCTCTGTCCTGGGAGCAATTCAGGGGTGTGGCTGCTTATTTCCCTTCCTATGTCAGGGCCATGGACAGGCAGGTGTTCCAACCTCCCCCTGAGCAGTCAGCCACTGAATCTCTGAGGTCCTCCACTTCCTCCTCATCCTCTTTGGGAGGAGAGAGGCCTCTGTCCACATCTCCCCTGTTACTGATCTCACAGAGTATCAGTGTTTTCTCTTGAGGATGATGGTGGACCTGCATGTCACCTCACCCACTCAGCACAATATGGAGCATTCGATGTGCACCTTCATAGGCGATTTCAGTGCAGACCCCCTTGTGGTGCCCCCCTGGCCCGCTCCCTTCCAGGAGGCATCATTGTGTTTCTGGCAAAGACCCTTTTCTGGAGTCCCAGCCCCTAGGGATCTGCGCCAGAGGTATTCCCCCACCGGTCTCCAGGTAGTTTGCCTCATTCTCAGTCAAAACTGACACAGCTGATCACTCCTGATTGGGCTTCGCGCCCTCCACCGTGACCAGCCCCCAGATGCAGATTCCATGGATTTCGACTTCTGGGGGCGGAGGACTTTCTACTTGGCATGGTTACTTCTTTCAATAGCTGCTCATTAGGCCCACTATGTTACTTACGATAGGTTTCTGTGGTCCAGGCCAGGTCAGCTCTTAGCCTCTACGTCTGATTTGGAGGTAACCAGACAAGCCATCGCACTCTGCACTTGGCCTGGAGCTAGCCAGACACCAAGCAAGGGCATCTTACGATGCCAGCAAGGTAGCTTCCAGGGTTGTAGGGACAGCGAGTTGCACTAGGCAGACAGCATGGCTGCGTCTTTCCCGGTTGTCACGCTTGGCCTGGCATAGGGTGATTTCCTCCGCTTACTGGAGAACCCATCTTTTCTCCCATAGGGTGAGGCAGCGTCTGTCAGGGCAACCTTCTGCCCCTTCAGGCAGGTCCTCGTCTCACTCTCCCCAGTCTCGGACCTCTCCAGACCCATGACGGTTCTCCCTCCCAGTGTGTCACCCCACTGAGAGCTAAGGGACTCAGTCCTTTAGGGTCTAGGGACCCCCTTTGGGGGGCTCGTTACTCACCTAAAGGTGATGAATGGTGAAGACTGACACAGATAAGATATGAATATTATGTACCTTCTGTAATTCCTGATCTTTCTATGTATCTTCACCATTCATCACAATCCCACCCACCATCCCCCTGGGGCCTCAGTCTCTGGGTCCCCCTCCCTCTGTGTGCCCCTCCTTCCACCCCCCTTCCTGTCCGATGGTCAGGAGCGGGGTGACCTTGGGGCGCACAGGAGGATTTTTACTTCCTGACAAGAGGGAAGAGGGATCGGGGGAGGGGCACTTCTCTCCTCAGTGCTTCGGCTCCACCACTTTGGGGTGGGAACTGGTGATTGCCCTCTCTTCTTTTCTCTCTCTCTCTCTCCTCCTCTATCATACTCTGTTCTTGTCCTTAGGGTCTCAGCCCTCAAATTAATTTAGGAAACTGTTGTTTCTTACCTCCATATATTGGTTTCAGGGGGAGTGCAGCTCTCTATCCTGCCTTCTTCCAGAATAGCCGCTTCTGCTTATGTCGGAGTTTATTGCCAGTGATTCTGTGCCTTGAATTCTGTCACTGCAGCCTTCTGGCTACTTCTTCGCAATTTCTATACAATCTGGAGGCAGGTCAAAGGTTCAGGGTATGTCCTCCCCCTCCCTATTTGTAATTTTTCCCTCCCTCTTCTTTCTGCTTTCAGATATTGGGGCCCCTTCCCAATCCCCTTAGATTTCTAACTCTCCTTCTGTCCTCTCCGTTGTTTATTTCTCCTTTTAGTTTGTATATCTTTTCCTTTGTCTGTCCCTTGGACTTCCTTGTCCTCTCCTCCTCCCAACCCTTTCTTACTCTACAGCGACTCAGAACTGGCAGGAGGTGGGGTTGACAACCACTAACGGCCAACCGCGAGCGCCACTAAAAGGCCGGCCTCGGAGAAGGTGGGCGCCAATGGTGCGTCAACTCTCCAAAAAAAAAAAGTTCCTGTGGGGTCGTGACCTCTGGCCACATTACCCAAAGGTGATGAAGAGTGAAGATACACTGAAAAACCAGGAATTACGGTATTTACGTAATTTTCATTTTTATCTGCTAACTTGAAATTGTTCTTTTTGGAGTACACAGGTTGTTTTAATACAAGCTGGCAGCCTGCCATCTTAATTACACGGGTGTCTCTTTTCAAGTTCTGTGTATACACCAGAGCTATGTGCCATGGGTGTTGCCCATTTCTTGTTTATCTCTACCCTTCCTTCCCGGTAGCTGATAATGGGCTCTGGCTCTTTATGCTTGCTACCCTTGTGCCACCTTGTAGGTCCAGCTGTTAGTTTTTTTCTGAATTGGTACAGTAGATTGGTTTTATTTGCTTTTTTAATTTTTGCATCCTGTATACTTTTCCTGTCCCTTTGGGCTAGAGGTCAGTAGCATTTCATTTCTTCCCAATTGTTGCTTCTACTGGCAAACAGAACTGAGTAAGGGAGGGGGCCGGCATTGGTTACTGGCTAGCTCACATGCGTAACGTCAGCACGTTGGCTGCGTGGGCATTGCCAGCAGCTGTTGGTTCCTTCCTAACTGCAAAAGACTTTGCTCCTACAGGGTCCTAGTACCTCTAGCTTAGACCCATACATGTGAATGAATGGGAAAGGTATTCTGGAAGGTCAACAGTTATTGTGAGTACATAATTTTCATTCTAGGGACATGGATATGTTGTTCATCCACACTATCTGGCAGGTATCCTTGCCACTTTAAATCTTGCCGGAAGGTCTTCAAGCTGGCTCCTCCCACCCACCCGGGTGGTAAA
The DNA here is from genome assembly GCA_016271365.2 of Neoceratodus forsteri. Lineage (NCBI taxonomy): Eukaryota > Metazoa > Chordata > Ceratodontiformes > Ceratodontidae > Neoceratodus > Neoceratodus forsteri. The sequence goes on along the minus strand of CM028132.1, from coordinate 197,188,670 downwards.
ACTCTCGGCTCCGCCCCATGACGCCAGATCTTCCTTACCGCTTGGAAGCTCAGGTTCCCTCCTTAATGCTCTACGTATAAGACTGGTACCTAATTCTTCGATTTTTCGAATTTAAAAGTTTTTTGCTTAAAAGACTTGGTCTTCTCTCCCTCATGACTCGTGGACCATCGACTCCCGGTTTCCGGAGATGCCCTTCTTGAGCAGAAGATGTCTCGAGGCGGATCCGCACTCCACGTGCGTCTACTGTCTGAGGCCTGGAGCAGACCCGCGGGCCTGCGACCTGTGCTCTTCCTTTCGGCATACGTCCTCGAGGCCCGTGCTGCCCGTTTACAACCTGGGCGTCGAGCGTTTTCCTCATTGAAGTCAAAGAGGCCGGTCGGCGGTTTCCACAGCGGCGGGCTCGGCGGATCAGTTCGAGCAGATGATCGCCCTCGAGAGGAGTGCGGCGGCAGGGCCGCTTTACCTCGCCAAGTGCATTTGTCCCGCCTCTCTCAGTGCCTCTTATTCAGCTTCTTTTAAGGAGCTTTGTCTGACCTCTACCAAAGGTGAGGGACCAACTTCTGCTGGACCGTTTCTTGGTCCAACAAGAGAGACAAGGGTAAGTCCCACCGTCGCTCTTGGGACGGGAAGATACCTCCCGAGTTGTCGGCCGTTGACTTGATGCGCCGCTCGGCCGGCCACTGGTCTCACGGTGTCCCGTCAGGCCAGTTGGCCGAGACTCCCGTTGACGCTGTTCGAGATTTTTCTCGACCCATTGGCGGGTTGTCGGCAGGAGAAGCGCGAAACTCCTCTCCCAGTTCCCCGGTGGGAGTTGAGGACCCCATTGGCTTGTCTGTGCCTCCGGTTCCGGAGCCTTCGGTTGAACCCTCCGAACCGAGGGGAGTGCCGGTTCCCCACGACACCTCCCCGCACCGTCCTCGGGAAAGCCGAGGTTCTCGGTCTCGGACTTCTTCGCGGTCCAGCCGATCCCGCCGTCATAGGCGGTCTCGGTCTCGGCACCGTGGCAAGCGGCGCCGCCGCTCGTCCTCTTCCTCCTCCTCAGGAGGGGAGGCTTCGACGTAAGTTGCGTTGACGATATGAGGACCTCATGTGGCAACAGCTCCTTCTGACCGGGAACAAGCCGACGCCGTCGCCTTCCCCGGCCATTAAGTGGCTGTCACCGGAGCGGCCGAAACAACCCCTCATTTTGTCCGAGGAGCCTGTTCCCAGGCCGGTTGTTTGGCCAAAACCTGCTGCCCCACTGATTCCGGTGGAACCTCCGCCTCCACAGCCGTTATTTGGGGCTCCGACCAAGAATTCTCGGTCGGCTCAGGGACTGCCCCGTAGGCTGTCTGTCACCCTCACTCCCGATCGACCTCGGCAGGTGGAGGATGGCTCAGGCCCGAGGCAGCTCTTTGAGGACTCTTCCGAGTCTGAACACGATTCCTCCCTTTTCTCCAAGCGAATGGACTTGGAGTCCTCAGGAGGACAGTCGGTGGATGATAGCCCTTCGTCCTTCCTGGGATTGCTTCGGCTCATCTCGGAGTCCACCGGGATGAAGCTTGAACCCGTTTCTAAGTGGGCCAGGTATCCCCTCACGTAGATTCTGGACCAAGGGGATTCCCCTACGGAGGCCTTTCCGGTGGCCGAGGCCATAGTGGGCCTGGCCTTGGAGCTCTGGCAGCGCCCTGCTTCCTGCCCTGCGCTTTCGGCCAGGATGGCCAGGAAGTATGCGGTCCCTACCGGTTCCTTGTCCAGTTTTTAGGAACACCCCTCGGCCGAGGGGTTAGTTACCGACAGCGTTTTCTGGCGTGCCGGGAACGCTAGGGATGTGGACAAACCTCCCGACAAGGAGTCCAAGAAATTGGACTATGCCGAGTGAAAAGTCTACGCTGCGTCCTCCCTTGGCCTTCGCCAGGCCAGTTCGGCCGTCCTCATGGCACATTTCTCTCACGCCCTGTTGGGCTCCCTGGACGAGGTCGTCCCTCATCTTCCCGCGGATCTGCAGACCACGGTTAGGCAGGTGCGGGACCAGGGCAGGGCAGTGGCCAAACAGCAGCTTCAGACTGCTTTGGACATTGGGGACTCATGTGCCAGGTCTGTGGCGGCCGCAGTGGCTATGCGTCATCGGGCTTGGCTGAGGATATCCACCTTCACTCCGGATACCCAGCACAAGTTGGCGGATGTCCCCTTCTTGGGGACCGACCTCTTCGGCCCTGGGGTGGAAGGTCACCTGCAGAGGATCGAGAGTCCAATGCTACCTTGGACTCGGTCTCATCCGCTCAGAAGGACAAGGCTGCAAACCACAGCCTAAGCCCTTTGATCCCTCTGCGCCAGGCCACGTCCGGCCCAGCAGCGTCAGGGCCAGCGAGCCTGAGCTTGGCATCCCAAGCCCAAGCCGTCGGCTTCCTCCAACAGGAAGCAGGGAGGTAAGGCCAGGAGGTCCCTCGGCCGGTCCCTCCTCCAAGCCTGCCCAGTGACGGGTTGAGGGGTGTCGCCCCCAACCCCGTCACCTCACCCCAAGTTCCCCCCGTGGGGGGACGGCTCCGTCACTTCCTTTCCGCCTGGTCCATTATTACCACGGACAGGTGGGTGTTGGAAGTGGTGGGAAAAGGCCTGCCCTTGGAATTCAAGCAGGCCCCGCCCTTCAGAGCCATCGCACCTCAGGGGGCATCGGGATCCGCAGCCTCACTGTTGGCTCACTGAGCTGACATCGCTCTCCTCCTCCAAAAGGAGGTGATCAGGGAGGTGGTGGACCCTCCCTCAGACCCGGGGTTTTTGTCCAGGTACTTCCTGGTTCCAAAACAGACGGGGGGCTGGCGCCCCATTCTCGACCTACACAACCTAAACAAGTTCCTAAGGTCTCGAACCTTCAGGATGGTCACTCTGGCTCAGATAATACCATCCCTGGAACCCAGCGTGTGGTTCTGCTCTCTGGACCTGCAGGACGCATTCTTTCACGTCCCTGTCTGTCTGTCACATCAAAGGTTCCTTCGCTTTCGAGCGGAGGGATCCCTTTTCAAGTTCTGAGCCATGCCCTTCGACCTGTCTCCAGCTCCCAGGGTCTTCACCAAATGCATAGCAGTGGTGACAGCTTTCCTGCGGCGTCGAGGGGTCCGGGTGTACCCTTACCTGGACGATTGGCTGATAGCAGCCCCCTCCAGACAGGAGGTGGAGAGGTCCAGAGATCTGGCCCTCCAGGTTTGCTCTCAAGTCGGCCTTCTCATCAACGAGGCCAAGTCGGAACTCGAGCAAAGCAGGTGATTCTTTTCATCGGGGCAGAGCTCGACTCTCTTCGAGCCAGAGCACGGCTCCCGGCGGACAGGGCCGAGGCTTTTTCCTCCTTTGCCCAATCATTTCTGGTTGGGCAATCGCACCCTGCCTGGGACTTCCTGTGCCTCCTGGGAGGCTCATGGCAGCCTGCACCAGCATGGTCCGTTGGGCACGCTGGCACATGCGCCCTCTTCAGTGGGGTCTGGCCAGCCAGTGGTCACAACGCTGCGATCCATTGGACCAGCTAGTGATGGTGACCCAGGGGATGTGGAACGCTCTCCGGTGGTGGACAGTTCCAGTTCATCTGCAGGAGGGCATCCCGTTTGTCCACCCCGAGCCGATGGTCTGTCTATCGACCGATGCCTCTCTGATGGGTTGGGGTGCCCATCTGGGGGAACACCGGGCGCACGGCCTCTGCTCCCCGCAGGAGTCCTGATGCCACATCAACCTGCTGGAGCTCCGAGTGGTCCGCCTAGCTCTCACCACCTTTGCTCCGTTTCTCCGGGGTCAAGTGGTCCGAGTCCAGACAGACAATACCACGACCATGTACTATGTAAACCGCCAGGGCGGGACACGCTCCATGCTTCTATGCAAGGAAGCTCTCCACATTTGGTCACTCATGCGCAGCCTGGAGGTGGATCTCCTAGCCATTCATGTGGCAGGAGCCTCCAACACCCTGGCCGATGCCCTAAGCCGGATAGGGGCTGCATCCCAGAGTGGTCTCTCCTGCGGAGGTAGTACAAGATCTGTTCTCCCACTGGGGCACACCTCAGGTGGACCTGTTTGCTTCAGGGAGAGCGTGAAGCTGAGCTGTTGCATGCCCGCCCCCTCAGCAGGGCTCGCTGTAGGGGATGCCTTCTCGAGGCCGTGGACCCAGGCCTCTTCTCGCCTTCCCCCATTTCCCTTGATACAAGGTGCTTCTCAAAGCAAGGAGGGACAAGGCGCAGGTGATTCTGATAGCCCCAGACTGGCCCCCAGTTCTGGTACCAGATCTCCTCAGCCTCAGCTCCAGGCTCCGAGGCAGCTTCCAGCTCGCCTGGACCTGCTCTCAGTCAATCAGGGAAGGTGTTCCATCGGACCTTCAATCCCTGCACCTGACGGCCTAGTTCCTGAGCGGCTAGAGTTCCAGGCCTTGGGTCTTTCCGACGAGGTCCTCAATGTAGTTGAGGCGTCCCGTAAGGAGTCAACCAGGAAATGCTATGCCTTCAATTGGAAGAGGTTTTCCATTTGGTGTCAGGGCAAGGGCTTGGACCCTTCCTCCTGTTCCTTGGCAAGCATCTTGGACTATTTATGGTCCCTTTCTCGTCAAGGGCTTAGGTCGACAACCCTAAGGGTGCACCTGGCAGCCATCTCTGCTTACCGGGCGCGGGCCGGGGAGCAGTCAGTGGCGCAGGAGAAGGTGGTCTGGCGCTTTTTCAAAGGCCTTGATCACATTTCCCCTCAGGTGCGAGAACCTCCACCTCCGTGGGATTTACTGCTGGTACTGGCAAAGCTCATGGGCAAGCCATTCGAACCAATGCACAGGTGTGAACTCTCTCACCTGTCGTGGAAGAGCACCTTCTTGGTGGCTATCACGTCAGCCAGAAGGATGGGAGAGCTCCAGGTGCTCTGCATCGAGTCTCCTTCCCTGGTCTTCCACAGGGACAGGGTTGTCCTGCGCCCCCACCCGAAATTCCTTCCGAAGGTGGTGTCGGAGTTTCACCTTAACCAGGTGTTGACTCTACCGGTGTTCTACCGCAATCACACCTCGGAGGCCGAATACAGGTTCCATACTTTGGACCCTAGAAGGGCGCTCGCTTATTATAAGGAGCGCACGGCTGAAATTCGGGGAGAGGTTCACCAGCTGTTTGTCACCTACGCTGAAGCCGCACCTGGCAGACCTGTAGCCAAGCGGACGATAAGCAGGTGGGTCACCTCCTGCATAGATCTCTGCTATAAGTTGGCGGGCATGGAGCCTCCCAGAGGGATAAGAGCTCATTCTACCCGCCATACTGCTGCATCGGTGGCTGCTTCAGGGACGTCCCTATCCAGGATATCTGCAGGGCTGCTACCTGAAGTCAGCACACACCTCATCACCCATTACCACATCGACCTTGAGTCACACTGGGATGCTGGTTTGGGGCCTCAGTTCTCCAGTCTTTATTCCCTAAGTAGGGGGTGTCGCTATGCCTCCCTCCTCCCGGAGAACTGCTAGAGTTGCCAGACAGTGTGGATGAACAACATATTCATGTCCCTAGAAATACAGGTTACTCACCTGTAACAGGAGTTCTAGGAATGGTATATGTTGTTCATCCTACGACTCTCCCGACTACTCGGCTTCGACACAACCTGAGCTTCCAGCGGGGCCAGATCTGGCGCCATGGGGCGGAGCCGAGATTTACCACCCGGTGGGTGGGAGGAGCCAGCTTGAAGACCTTCCGCAAGATTTAAAGCGCCAGGGAGCACGACGAGCAAGGAGGAACTAAATGGAGACAGGAAGGAAGGGAGGATGAGCCAGGCTAGTTTAGCAGATGGGGGAGAAGGACCAGTTGCGAGCAGTGAGGGGGAATTAGCAAGGTACAGAAGGATACTCAGGAGGAGGAGAGGCATAGGATTGGAGGGGAGGGGGTGCATGGTAAATAAGGAGGGGGTGGCATGTGGCACCCAGATAGGGGGAGGAACAAGGAGCCGGTTGGGTGGAGGGGCCGGTAGAAAGGATGAGGGACATGGAAGAAGGGGGGAATGGAGGAAAAGGAGTGGTCAGAGTGCTCCTGCTGGGGGATTCTATGATCAGTGGTATCAAATGGGATAGGGAGGGAGAAGCCTGGCCAGTTAGAACAAGATGCTTCCCTGGACTAATGGTGCACAGGGCTAAGCACGAGGTATATCAGCTGGCAAAGGATTGTGGGGGTTACCCAGACATACTGGTCTACCTGGGTACAAATGACATTGAGGGAAATAGCGAGCTAGAGATACAGGAAAGATTCAGGGAGCTCGCCAGCGTCTGTCATGACATAGGATGCACAGTTTCCTTCTCAGAAATCCTGCCAGTGCCAAGGGCTAGTGGGGAACACAAAAGGAAGATTAGGGGGATAAACCAGTGGCTCAGGGAGTGATGTGAGGCCAGAGGGTATGGGTTGATGGGGGATTGGGGGGAGGCCTGGGAGGATAAGAAGCTGTATGCTAGAGATAGACTACATCTCAATTTGGAGGAGAGGGGAATCCTTAAGTTGAAAATAGAGGGGTTCATTGGTGAAAAGTGGGGTTTAAACTTGTGAAGGGGGGGTGGGATGGGAGAAAAGGCTGTCAAGGGTGCCGATAAAGGAGGGACTCTGTCTCCACCCCCCTGGGGACCAGGAGGATTGCAGGAAAAGGCCGACTGGCAAAGTGCCGACATGGGGAAAACAGAATCCCCATGGGAACACGAGCAGGGGAAATGGAACTTTAGGGAAAGGGTGGAAGGTAGTCCTGCTAAATGCCAGGAGCTTGGGCAATAAAATGCCTGAGCTCCAGGCGATGCTAACTGAGGGAGCAGTGGATGTGGCAGCGGTCACTGAGACTTGGGCCACTGCAGGACATGACTGGGACCTGAACCTGGAGGGTTACACTATGTTCAGGAAGGACAGGGGGGAGGAGGGGTAGCAATGATAGTCAAAAACTGCATTGGCATAGGGGGAGTAGAGGAGGCGGAGAGAACCGTGGAGGTGATTTGGGTCACCTTGATAACAAGGGGGGGCAAGAGAGTAAAAATAGGAGTGGTGTATAGACCCCCTGCCCTGGCAGAGGAGCTGGAGGACAGTCTGGTGGCAGATGTTGGGAGGCACTGCAGACTGGGCAGAGGAACCGTGGTGGTGTTGGGGGACTTAAACATGCCAGGAACAGACTGGGAGACTATGACATCCTCTGTGACCAGGGAACAGAGGTTGTTGGATGTCTTTCAAGACGCGTTCCTAACTCAGCAGGTGAGGGACCCGACCAGGAGGCGTTGGTACTGGATGTGGTCCTGGCAGACAGTGACCAGATTGGGGGCCTGAGGGTGGGGACCTGCTGGGGGAGTGACCATGCCACGGTCTGGTTCTGCCTGGACCTAGGAGGGGTAGAAGGCTGCACAAAGATGGAAGTAACCGACTTCAGGGGTGGATTTTAAGGAAAGGGAAGGATCCTTAAGGAGCATTTGGATGGGATTGGGTCAGACATGGACGCTGATAGTAGGTGGAAATCATCAGGAGAGGGTGCAGGATGCTACCTGCACCTGTGCAAGAGTAAGACAATCGGTGGGGCCCAAAACCCTGCTGGTGGACCAGGGAGGTCCAGGAGGTGGTGCAGGGAAAGAAAGCAACCTCTAAGCAATTCAAGTGCTCAAGGAGTGAAAGGGATCGAGGGGAGTACGAGCTGATGGCTAGAAGGGCCACTAGAGTGGTGAGGGCGGCTGAGGCAAGGAAGGAGCAGAACCTGGCCAGGGAAATTAGGAGAGGGAACAAGGGGTTCTTTAGATACATTGGGGGAAAACGAAGGGTGAAGGGGCAGATTAGCAGGATTAAATCAGGGGAGAGATGGGCACAAGACCCGGGGGAGCAGGCTGAGGTACTAAATGAGTACTTCACCTCAGTTTTCACCAAGGAAAATGGGGGTGCTGCATCATACATGGGAGGAGACAGAGATACTGAGGAGGGGGACCCTTACCGATCGGCGGGTCTGGGGAGAGGGGGAGGCATCACTGGCAGGTGGGGGAGGGCTAAGCAGGGAGAAGAGGTACCGGAAGTGGAAATCACAGCAGAGAGAGTGAGGGAAGCCCTCAGCTCCCTTAAGACGGAGAAAGCACTGGGGCCAGATAAATTACATCCTAGAGTGCTGAAGGAACTTGCGGATGTCCTGGCGAAACTTTTCACCATCTCTCTGAGGACAGGGTGGGTGCCCCAAGACTGGAAGGTGGCGCATATAGTGCCTATCCACAAGGGGGGATCAAGGGAGGTGGCAGGGAACTACAGGCCTGTCAGCCTGACATCGGTGGTGGGCAAGGTGATGGAGGGCATTGTCAAGGAGAGGCTGGGGACCTGGATAAGTCAGGGTGCCTGGACGATAGACAGCATGGATTCATCCCGGGGAAATCGTGTCAGACAAACCTGGTGGAGTTCTATGACTGGGTGACAAGTGCCTTGGACCTGGGTAGACCAGTGGACGTCCTCTTTCTAGACTTCAGCAAGGCATTTGACTCTGTTCCTCACGTGGGCCTGTTGGATAAGCTGGGAGAAATGGGGGTGGGGAACCAGATGATCAGATGGATAGGCAATTGGCTCCAGGACCGGACCCAGAGGGTCGTATTTGGTGGGATAGTCTCATCCCCAAGGAGGATCATTAGTGGGGTCCCACAGGGATCAGTCCTTGGGCCCCTTCTGTTCAACGCCTACGTATCTGACATAAGGACAGGAATCAGGAGTGAGATGAGTCTCTTTGCAGATGACTCAAAACTGGGGGCGGTGGTGGATGGGGAGGAGGGGAGGGTGGCCCTACAGGGGGACCTGGAGGCTCTGGAAAGGTGGTCTAGAAAGTGGAAGCTGAGGTTCAATGCAGGAAAATGCAAGGTACTCCACCTGGGGCCAGAAACCCAGGCCAAGTGTACACCCTGGGGGATGCTACAAGTCTCGATGGCTGAGAGGGACCTGGGGTGGTGGTGGTGGTGGATGTCAAGATGAACAACTCTGAGACTTGTAGGAGGGCAGCAGCCAAGGCCAACAGGATGCTGGGATGCATCGCTAGGGGATCACCTCAGAAGGAGGGAAGTGATACTCCCTCTGTATAACTGCTTGGTGAGGCCGCACCTTGAGTACTGCATGCAGTTTTGGAGGCCACACTTAAAGAGGGACATTAACCTCCTGGAGAGGGTCCAGGAGGGCAACAAAATGATTTTGGGCTTGGGGACAGGACCTATGAGGAGAGGCTCGAAGAGCTAAATATGTACACATTGGAAGAGAGAAGGGACCGGGGAACATGATGAGGGTCTTCAGGTACATGAAGAGGGTAAATAGGGGAGGAACAGTCAGGGTGCTTCAAGGAAGGAGGAGGGGGCCACTAGAGGGCATGGGTGGAAGCTGGAGGGGAAGATTCAGGGAGAAAGGAGGAAGTGCTACTTCACTGAGAGGTGGTGGAGCCATGGAATGCACTGCCTAGGGGCTGGTGGAGGCAGAGACAGTGGAGGGGTTTAAGAGGGTGGGACAGGTACAGGGAAGGGTTCTGGAAGCAAAATCCAATGCAGCATGAATATCTGGAACTGGGAAGGGAGAAGCCAGAGAAGGCGAGGGGGACAGCAAGGTCAGCACCCTGGGTGGGGGCTGACCAAACGAGAAGACACGAAAGACCGTTAGGCCTATTCTGCTGGCATTTTAGTATGTTAGTAAGGATACCTGCCAGACAGTGTGGATGAACAAGATATACCATTCCTAGAACTCCTGTTACAGGTGAGTAACCTGTATTGTCTTGACCTGGTCCTCACAAACAGGGAGAATGTCTGAGAGGTTATGGTAAGGGAAACTCTGGGGCTGTTGACCATCAGATAGTGTTGATCTTCTTCAGGGGTATCTCAGTCATCAGGTCACACCATAGGAATTTCACTGCCAGATGGAAGATTATCAGCAGTACAACTAGGGCTGCCCACGCCGACGTCATCTGCTGACGTCACCAACCCTATATAGACTTGAGTGACCCCACTCCCTCCTCAATTCTTTCCCACCATCAACTTGGTTTGCATGGATCTCCATGGTAGCTGTTGCATAGTTTCACGCCTTTTTGCCTACGACTTTAATTTTCTGATCTCTTTTTATTAGAGATTCCCCTTCTGAGAGTTATTCCTTTTTCTTTTCTCCCCTGTTGCTGCTGTGGTGGATGGAATTTCACCTTTTCAGTTGAAATTTTTTTGCGGTGTCTGCTGTCATGGGCCTGTCCTCATCATCTAGGACTGCAAGCCTCAGTGGAAGTTTATTCTACTTGCCCTCCAGTGCAGGAGGAGGATCTTCCAACATTCCTAATGGAACAGTTCTGGGCAGTGATTCTCCAGGGTTCCTCCCTCCCCATCGCCGGTGGGTTCTTTGAGCTTGCATACTGCCAAGGCCAGGACCAGTGCTTGTGATCAGTCATTCAGAAGACCATGACCAGGACCACTTGCCCCAGCATTCCCACCCCTGATGGCTCCTCCTTCTTTAGGGGGTTCCTCGTCAGTGGCTCGGGCTTTGTCGAGGGTCACTGTCCAGGTCTTTGCCTTTACCAGACCCATACTGACAGCATTGTCCCCACCTAGCCGAGCAATAATCCAATGGCAGAGGGGAAGGAACCACAATCTGAGGGAGATGACCCAATGTTCCGGCAGATGACAGAAATGAGCCAGCAATTCGAAAAACAGGCCCGAAGTCACACAGCAAAAAACCACAGTCTCTGGGCAAACTCGTCCTTTACCCCAGAAAATGAACGTGTCGACACCCTCTATGTCAGTGTTCTCCAGGAAAGGATTCTCATTGGCAAATAAGTATGCCACAGTCTAGTCGACCCTCTTCTTTGGTGGAAAAAGAAACACCTCCCGGTAGTACTGGCAGGCCTGGATGCAGCCGACACCTAGGGGCGAGATGACCAGACAGCTGGGCCACAGTGATCACAGGCGGTTTTGTTAGTAGTCGGCCCCTCTGTAAAAAGAGCACCTCCTAAACATGAATGCCAAGTGTGTTTTGTTTCCCTTTAAAGCTACAGCAGAAACGCAGTGACCTGGATGACAGCAGGTGGGACAGCAGGCAAGACTCCTTCCTTGAACAGCACCCAAAGAAGGTAGGAGATCCATGGACAGCTATCTGGAAAATAAAAGAGCTAACTCCTATGCTTCCTCACTCCCCAGCCGTGCCTATCTGTAAAACCCTGACTAACTCCACGCCGGTGACCCGGGTTTGGGAGTGGACTCGGGTCGCTGGTGGGTTGGCTGGGGAGAGATAGGCTTGAGCGTCCCACTACAGCTCGCCTTCTCCGGGGAGGGTTGAAGCTGAAGCCCGCACACTTGCCTGACTCCGAGCAGAGGCTCGGAGTACTGCAAGCCCCCAATGGTAGGAGATGGGCAGCCGCTACACAGCGTGGAGGTCGGCGCCTTGACGTCAGGATTCGCATGCTGTAGGGGAGGGAGGAAAGAGGAAACACATCTGCCAGTTCCGGAAAGATGGACTTCTCGGAGAGTGCCTCCAGTGTGCCCCGCTCACCAGACCACCTCCTCGACGTGACGCAATGAAGGATTCTCGGGGTGAAGGCACTCCACCTCGTCCCCGCTTGGGGGGCAAACCGAAGCTCCATGGTGGATCGAGAGGTAGGTCCGGGTGGGCGAGAGGCAGGAGGATGACTCCTTGGATGCCCCGAAGGGTCAGGGCCGGCAGGCAGTAGGGGAGTAATATAGAGAAATTTCAAAAAAAAAAAAAAACCTGATTAAAACCCCTAACTCAACCAGGAATGCTGAAAACGTTTAGGATCTCTGGTCACAGGAATAGACCAGAAGATCAAAGACTTCCAAATTAGAGCTCGTAGCAGAAATAACAGTAAAATCCACAGCGAGGGAGCAGATTGCTCTCAGACAGAGAGAGCTGCAGAACATTAGCACAGCTCTGCCGCCATCTTGCTCCATCCCCAAGTGCATATTTTTCCCTGCACATTAAGGGAAAATCCATATAAGCTAGCAAATTCCTGTAGGACTGTCTAGGCCATAGGAATAGACCATTCGGGGAAAGGAGTGTCAGTAGAACGTCACCTGCATAAAGAGCAGGTTTATATTCTGTGCCCCCGAGCAGGAACCCCTCCACCCACTCAGACCCTCGAAATGCCTCCACCAAGGGTTCGTTATAGAGAGCTAAAAGTAACGGCAAGAGAGGACACCCTTGCCTAGTGACACACTGTAGGGGGATGAGGAGAGCGAGAGCCATTAATATTAATGTAGGCCATAGGGCCAAAATAAAGGTTTTGGAGCCAGGCAATAAACTGAGCAGGAAATCCAGAAGCCAGCAGGGTGCCCCAGAGAAAGTTGCAACACACCCTGGCCAGTGCCTTTTCCACATCCAAACTAAGAACAGCAGCTGAGATAATACGCTTATTATTATATTCAAGAAGCAGAAAGGTACGATGTATATTGTCAGTCGTTTGACATTGTCTTGTAAAGCCAGCCTGGTCTGAATGAATCAGAGAAGGGAGTCAAGACATGGGGCCCCTCACTGTAATTGATCTTCCAGTATATCTTCACCATTCAGTCCGACATCCACCCACCATCCCCCACTCAGGTAAGGGCCAGTGCCCCTGGGTAGCTCACTTGTTGTGCCTTAGCACACCGACATCTTCTTGCCACTCCCTTAGAGCCTTCTCTTTCTCCTCTGGGGGGTCATTTATTTTTTCTTAAACACTTTTAATTTGGAAATGGGCCCTCCTGCCCTCTTCCAACCCAGCTGTTTTTCTCCCTCTTGAGAGTAACATTTTTTTTTTTTAACTTTTTATTTATGGATTTTATGAGATCACAGCAGGTACCCTAATACATAAAATAAAGGGGTAGTGTGCACAGGCCCACTCACTGAATGTACAGGCAATCATTGATTCGATCGCGCACAATAATCAACAAGTCCATGCAGTATAGGGAACTGCCAGTTATCTGATAAATCAGGAGTAAAGTCAGATCTGGTTATGCTGTAGAAGAACAACACTCTCACTTTAAATATTTTATAATCAACTAATGCACCAGCATATCAGGTCCCATGCAGGAATACAGTTCTGTAGGGGTGCTGACAGGCACAATGTATAGAATCAAAAATGTCCCCAGGTACCTGAGCTCAGTTAAGTTGCAGTGCATCCCCACATTATAAGGCCAGAAAATCTGCCCTGTGAGGTAATAGGTTTCGAATACTAAAGAGTTGGTAATCGTCCACAAATTGAGAGGTGTATGTCACCCTCCTGATGACGTACTGTTAGTATGAAACCGGTCAAGGTGTAGAGCTGGGAAGCAGAGCTTCTTTGTTATGTTGGCGTCCGTATTTATTGTTAAATAAACCATATTTTGTACTCCAGGACTGAGGTTGTGCGGTTCTTTGCTATTTGGTATGTCACATCAATACACACTGTCTATTCTTACATTGGTCTAAGGTCAATTATATTGATATTTATATTTTATATGGAACAGCAAAACATGTCAAACATGCAACCTAGAATACAACAGATACACTCCGACCGTTAGTTTATAAAATTGCAAACAGAACTTAGTCTAGCTCATGGCATCAACCTAATAAAGCAGGGTTATCAGGTTGTCTCATTAAATTACCCTTCTTCATCTTAAGCAGCCTCCGGTGGGTTCCATTGTGTGATTAATTTTTCTGCAAAGGCGGCCGCCAATACAGAGTCCACAAATATATGTGTCTTTGAGTTGTGGCGGATTTGCAACTGTGCTGGAACGTTCAGCTGTGCCAAAATACCATTTGACAGGAGCTCTTTTTTTATCTGTAGCTCTTTCTTCCTGGCTTGGGTTTGGGCTGATAAATCAGGAAAGAAAGCCTGCCGACTCCCCACTGGATCGCGCAGCCTACAGGATATGGATCCGAGCCTTGGTGGAAGAAAGTGTGGCAATAGCTGTTAGTGGTCTCTGTAAGGGGTTGCTTCCTGGTTGGGGCCTTTGTGGGATGGCAAAAATTTTTTTTTTTTATTTTTTTTATTTAACATGCTTTTAGTCATGGGTGCCTGAAGTTCAGCCCTGCTTCTCGCCTGACCCCCTCTTCACTCCTGGGATCCCCTAACATCGATACCCCTTGGCTTGCCCTCCAGGGCGAGGCTGTTCAGGCAAGTATGGGACCCCCACGACGCTGGTACAAGGGTGCTAGTAGAGAGTGTCCACCGGCATTGTCTCCCTGGCTTGCCCACCAGGGTGGGGCATGGCGGCTGCACTCCTCCATCACAGACGCCGGTATTAGGTTGCCAGGAGATAAGGTGGTGGCAGTCAGAGCTGGTGGAGTATCATGAAGGATGACCACAAGGATTTGTTCTAGTAAGAGACCCCAGGGAGGCATGACGTGCAGACATCTAGTACGTCCCCCACAACATCTCCAATACCAGTTGCTGCTGGCCCCCGGCCTCCGCCCGAGGTCAGTCTTGCACCAGATACACAGCCCCCCCCCCAGAGAAGGAGAGCTGTCCCTAGGACGCTCAGTCCTTCTGCTCCAACCGTCCCTCTGACTCCCGAGTCCATTCCCAAACCCAGGTCATCTGTGTCACAAATGGAAATCCAACTGCTGCACCAGCGGGCCGAAGATGGCAAAAACTTTAACAACTTTTACCCCATATCTACTGGCAGTAGTTGAAGGTCTTCAAAGGTCATTTTACTCATTGTGGTTAGAATGTCTGCTTTGCCTGCAAATCGGGGTGGGAAGCCCACAGTCATGATATTGGCTTGACGGTTGTTTTCTAAGTTCTCCAGTTTTGTTTTTAGGAATTGAAGGTCCCATACGCAAACTGCATTCCATTCCGTTTGCCTCGGTAAGTTCTTTAATCGCCACAGTGTTTTATTTAATTATTTATTTAAGCGTTTTACCAGGAAGGCATGCTGAGCAGGCTACTGCTCGATTCCAGATGCGTCATGGGGGAGGGGCAATGCATACATGGTTGAATGTAAGCAAGTACAAAGAATAATGCAAATACAAAATATATAGTACATATTACTAGCTAGTGACAGACACAATGGGTTAATAATACAAGTTGATTAGAATTCTTGGCAGGCACAGTATAAGACTCAATATAGTGAATTTGGTTAAGCCAGTAAACATTAAACATTAAATGGCCTAGACACATGAGCAGGTAGGGAAGAAGTGAACTAGGAGCAAGGAGTTAAGATCCGGGGAGGAAGAGAAGTGACAAATGTTTGCTGGGAGGGAGTTCCACAAGTTGGGCATAAGGTAGCTAAAGGCTGCCTGTCCTACGGTAAAGGATCAGTGAGGGACAATTAGGGTTCATGAGTCATCATGTCTCAGTGAGTACGCTTGAGAGGATGTGTTGGCTAGGGCATTTGAGAGGTAGATGGGGAGCAGATGGGACCAGTACTTGGCCGAGGTCTTGGCACAGTAGGACAGCCTACGATTTTCTAGAGATGTAAGGTTCATAGAATGGTAGAGGACGCAGTGATGGGTGGAGTAAGGGCAGTTCAGGGCAAAGCGACAGAAAGCGTGGAAGAGGGGATCCAGTCTGGCTAGGGTGGACTTAGGACCTGCACTGTAGACAGCATCCCCGTAGTCGAAGACTGGGAGTATAATTTTCTCCACAGTGGCCCTCCGGGCTGAGATTGGGATATTGTCACGGTTACAGTAAAGTGCACCGAGCCTGGGGTGAAGCTTCTTAAGTATGGAGTCCACATGCGAAAAAAAGTTGAGGTACTGATCAAGCCAGACTCCAAGGTACCTGAAGGAGGTACAGGCCTCGGGGGGGGGGGGGTTCCCTTCCACGGTATGAAACATGATAGGGGAGGGGAGCCTCGAAAGTTGTTGTCTTGTTCCAAAAGTCACAGAAACGGTTTCTTGGCATTGAGGGAGAGTTGCCTTGAGTGCAGACAGAGCTGGACCTGATCAAAGTTAGACTGTAATCTGGTCATTACTTCTGTGGTTGAGGGGCCTGAAGTATACAGCACGGTACCGTCCGCATACATGCGAATGGAGGTGTGTGGGCAGACAGACGGCAGGTAGTTTAGAAAGACTGAGAACAGGAGGGGGCCCAGGATGGAGCCTTGCGGTACCCCAGTAGTGACGGGGCTGAGGTAGCAGAGCTGACTCTGACTGATTGGTACCTGCCTACAAGGTACGAGTGGAACCAACTGGTGGCCCAGTTAGACAGCCCAGCATTGGAGAGTTTGGACAGGAGTAAAGAGTGGGAGACGGTGTCGAATGCTTTGGCTAGGTCAATGAAAATAGCGGCTGTGATGTGGCCAACATCCATACCAGTGAGGATGGAGTCGGTGAGCCTGAGAAGGGGGGAGGAGGAGGTTGAGTGGGATTTCCGAAAGCCAGACTGGTAGGGGATGAAGAAAGAAGAGGAATCAAGGAAGGGTGATAGACAAGAGAGTACTAGGCACTCTTGGAGTTTTGCCAGAATGGGTAGTAGGGAAACAGGACGGTAATTGTTTGGGTCAGAGGCATCACCACCCTTGTGAAGGGGGATTACGGTGGCATGTTTCCATTCTGAGGGGACTTCAGCAAGGGAGAAGGATAGGCTGAATAGGGCGGCCAGGGGTTTTGCTATGGCAGGAGCTGAGAGGTGGAGCATTTTGGAGTCCAACCCTGTTGGGCATTTACCTTTGTTAGGATTAAGGGCAATCAGCGCATTATATACACCTCATCCTGGGTGATGGGCTGAAATGAGAAAGAGTGTGTTGTAGGTGTGGCATTGGCAGGGGAGGTAACACTGAGTTGCATTGTAGGATGAGGGGAGAGCAGGGGAGTTGGGTGGCAGTTTGTAAAGTGGGAGCTGAGCTGTGATGCCACGGCTGGCGGGTCTGTGATGGTGAGTCCACCTACCAGTAGGGTAGGAGTGGGGCATTGAGAAGGAGGACTGAGCAGCGATTTTACCACTTTCCAGAATTTGGCCGGCTGATGTGAGGTGGAGGTGAAAGAGGCTTTGAAGTAATTAGCTTTAGCTTGGCGTATTTTCTTAGTGCATGCATTGCGTAACGTGCGATATAACTGGAGGTCGGTTGGTGAGCTGGAAGATTTGAGGCTTTCCAGGCTTTATCCCTATTCCTGAGGTGGGCTATGATTTTAGTCAAGATCCAGAGGAGGTGTGCGCCTCTGACTCTGGTATGCCTGAGGGGGTTGTGGTAATCCCAGACGGCAGAGAAGTTGGACTTAAAGTACACCAGGGCCTCATCAATGGAGATGGATCGTTTGAGGAATGACCAGTTGGTACTGTCCAGGTTAAGTAGTGCGGAAAGGTCCAGGGACTTGAAGGATCTAGTCATTAGGATCCAGGGAGGGGGGTGCTTTAGGTCTGTGGATTTTTCTTACAGAATAGGTGCCATGATGGTCACTTAAGGCATCGGGTAGGAGGCCGGAGGCGAGGATCCTATGAGGGTGTGAGGTGGGGGATCAGTCCAAGAGGGTGTGATTCACTGTTTGGTAGTTTAACTGAGTGGGTTCTGTGATTTGCTGTGTTAGGTTTAAAGCAGTTACTTTGGCTCGAAGCTTGGAGTTAGCCACAGCGAGTCAGTTCTGGTTAAAGTCTCCTAGTATGTGGAGCTCGCCTCCAGAGGCCAGGGAGTTCAGTGTGCCTAGGTGGTCCAGTATAGCAGATGTATTGGAGTCAGGTGCACAGTAGGTGCCAGCAATGTAAATCTGAGTAGAGTGGGGAAGGGAGATTTTTACCATTAGTGCGTCAATGGACTCAGACGGTAGAGACAAGGGGACCTGAGAGAACTGGATTCTGCCCTCATTTTCTGTTAGCTTTGCCTTCACAGCCACTAAACATACATTTGTGTCCTCTCCAGTAGTCTGTATTTTCGTCAGCATTGCCAGAATCTGCTCCTTAGTTAGGTCCGGCGTTGAGGCCACGCTTGAAGTCACTGACCCCAATCTTCTGGAGGAGTTTGCAGACGAGAGGTAAACATCCAGACTGGGAGGCATGCTTCGAGTCTTTTTTCAGCCCCATCCTATACAGGGACGTTTCCACCAGGTATTGATGCTGATTTAAAATTGATAGCAATTTTATGGTTCATTGTGCAGTGTGGTCTTAAATGCGTCTGCCGTGTTGCTGCCCTCTCCCCCCCCCAAAAAAAAATATCTGTTTTTTAGTGATATGGGTGTCTATACCTTGTTCGCAGTCAAGAAAAAAAAATCCTTTGGGTGTATTTTTCCCCTTTTTCCCTTAAGGACTCTTTCCTCTCCATGTTTGGGATATCTCTAAGGGCATATTTCTGTGTTAGGCTCTCATTCCCCTCATCCGTACCCATCTACATTGGGGTTTTCTGTGCATCACCCAAGATCTCTCCTGCCTCCCTAATTGATTCTCTCTCCAGTATCACCTCACATGTTTCTTCTGGCAAACTCATTCTCCTTGGGGACTTTAACATAAATTGGCTCTCTGCTACATCGAGATAGATTATCCAGAGGATTGAGTCCCTAAGTTTGACCCCTGTTATCACTAAACCTACACGACTCAATCCCCATTCCTTCAACCACACTCTGGACTGGGTTCTGTCCTCCCACCACCACCACCACACTGCTACAGCAGGTACCCTACTGACTCTTTCAGTGACCACCGCATGATGTGCTGCATCAAGAAGATCTGACGTCCCCCCTCCACCCCAAAATATATCTAGTCCAGGTGCCTCCATTAGTTAACCTCAGTGCTCTCCTGAGCAACCTCGCTGCAACAGATTGGTCAGCCATCCCCTTGGCCTTTGACGTTGAGGAGGCCGTCTCCCTTTTTTCACTCTAAATTCAAGGACTTGTATGCCTCCCTCAGGAAATAGTCTCAAATCTTCCCATCTTCCCTGGATCTTCATTGAAATCATCGATCAGTGCAAGTCTCATGATCTAGCCTCAGCCCACTATAAATTATCCCACACCCTCCCTAATCTTCTCCACTACAGGGCCCTGAGACACAACTGCACCAAGGCTGTCCAGACTGCAAAAATCCCATTATTTCATAACTAATCTCGAGAAGAACCTTAACTCCCCAGCCAAATTCTGGAAGGTAATCCACTCCCTTTTTGACCCCCCCCCCCAACTCCCCCACCTAGTCTGCTCCCTCATGGTTAATGGCTCATCCATGTGTGACCCTGCCACTGTTGTTGCTCATTTCAATGAGTTCTTCACCACTTATCCCGTTCCCTCTCCCCTGCTATAGGCTCCCCTCCAGCTCCCAGCTCCTTTCCCTCTAATCCACCCGCTCTTCCACTTTCCCAGCATCACCATTCAGGAAAACCCTGCATGCCTTCTCATCTATTAATCTGTCCAAGTCCAGCCCTGACTGGCTTGATCTAAGCTCCTCTACCTCTCAGCACCTGCCATTACACCGCCATTTACTCATCTGCTCAACCTCTCATTCAATCTGTACTCTGTTCCTCAGCCCTTAAAGATTGCTAAAGTCCTTTCACTTCACAAAGGGGCTGACCCCTCCTCACCTGGCAACTTCTGCCATCTTCCTCATCCCCTCCCTTGCTAAACTGCAAGAGTAGTTAGTCTACTGTAGATTTTTAGACTATCTCACCTCCTCCAGTTTCCTCTCACCATTCCAGTCTGGCTTCTGGAAGCACTGCTCCGCTATTTCCTCTCTACTGCATGTAACTGACTCCATCTTCTCTGGGATGGCACGAGGATGTGATCCTGCCCTTGTACAGGTCCTTGGTCAGGCCGCATTTGGAGTACTGCGTGCAGTACTGGCGTCCGTAGTTGATGAAGGATATCAGGCTGCTCGAAGCAGTGCAGAGTAGAGCGGCAAAAATTATACAGGGAACGGAAGGCAGAACCTACGAAGAAAGGCTGAGACACTTGAGTTTTTACACCCTGGAGGAGAGAAGGGATCGGGGTTGGGGGGGTATGATTGAAACTTTCAAATACATGAAGGGGATCACCAAATCTGGCCCAGATGGTTGTTTAAGCTGAGGAAGCAAAGGACACGCGGGGCATGGGCTAAGATTGAGGGTGGCAGATTCGGGGGATGAGGCATTATTTCACTGAGAAGGTGGTGTCAAAATGGAACACTTTACCAAAGGAGGTGGTAGCATGCAGGACAGTGGGTAGTTTCAAAAGGGTGTGGGACAGGGCAAGCAGGGACTGGGAAACAACACTGAGCAGTTTCCGGAGGTGGTGGGGGGATGGGGGTGGGGCAG
The DNA here is from genome assembly GCA_016271365.2 of Neoceratodus forsteri. NCBI lineage: Eukaryota > Metazoa > Chordata > Ceratodontiformes > Ceratodontidae > Neoceratodus > Neoceratodus forsteri. Next base: position 197,168,584 of record CM028132.1, on the reverse strand, counting down.
CTGCAATATAAGGGTGCTAGCTGCACATTCAAGCAGACTTGATAGACTGTGAAGCTTGTTTCTGCTGGCAAGTTTCGTATGTCCATATGGATCAGGAGCACATCACTGCTGCCATATCAGTTTAGCTAAAGCCTTTGATTCTGTGTCTCACCCGCTCTTCCTGCATAAGCTGAGCTCTGCTGGCCTCTCAACTCCTGCTGTTGATCGGTTCCATTCCTACCTAACAGGCTGTCTACAGTCAGTTCAGGTTGGTGGCATGCTTTCACTTCCCTTTCCCATCCAGGCTGGGGTCCCACATGGCTCAGTTGTAGGCCCCATCCTGTTCTCGATTTTTCAGAACAGCTTCCCCTCTGCCTGTTCCAGCCCACATATATACATGTACTTTATGCAGACTGCACAGTCATCTTCACCTCCGGTCCCTCTTCTGCTTCAGTGGAAGACCTGCTCCAGCAGGATTTCCACAGTGTCATGTGCTGGTTCCACTCCAACCATCTCAAGGTCAACACCAAAAAAATGGTGTCTATGATCTTTGGTACCAGCCAAAAATGGCCACTCTCTTGCGACTTCCAGACTTCTCCTCATTGGATAGATCCCCTCTTGAAGTGGTGTACTTCAAGTACCTCAGCGTGTGGCTTGACAGCAAGCTTAACTTCTCAGCCCACATCGATGCTGTCCATGCAGAACTCCACCCTAAGTTGGGTACCCTCCACCATAATAAAGACTGCTGACCCCTGCTGGTCTGCCATGAGCTTGTCACCAAAATAGTGCTCCCAGTCTTCGACTATGCGGTTGTGGTTTATGGTACTGCTCCCTTCACTTCCCTAGCCAGACTGAACACCCTCTGCAGTGCCTTCTGTCACTTTGTGACAAATTCCACTCCCCACACGCACCAGTGCACCCTCTGCTCCTCTAGTCCCAGTCTCTACCCTCACATCACCAGTCACATTGCTCCTCCTTCATCTCCAAATACTAGTTTGATTCCGTTTCTTCCTATCTCTCCAGTCCCACTGCTTCAAGCTCCCTCTGGTCCATGGACCAGAGAACATTTTCCACTCCTAACACCCATTCCTCTGCTGAGCAGTCTGCCTTCTCCTATCGCCTTCCAACACCTTGGAACGAGCTCCTCTTTTCCTTTTGCCATTCCACCTCCCCAGGCTCCTTCAGGCACCAGTAGAAACTCCTCCCACTCCTGTCTGCACATGTTTCCCATTGAAGTCCCCACCAAGTGATTATGGTTGCTCAGGGCTTCGCTCCAACACCATCAAACTGTTACCTAAATCCGCTGCTTTTTTTGCCTGTATTCCATTTCAGTTACATTTTGCAGTTTGTCTTTTGTACCAGTAATTGCACTGCATTTGAAACATAAACTTGCACTTTAATCTGAGCCAGTGCTTTTGCCTGAATATTATTATATACTGTACTGTGTTTGCACTTCATGTGTGCACCACTGTAATGCACTGTATTGTTGTATGGCTATTTCCACCTGTAACCCTTCCCCTGGCTCGCACCTGGAAACAAGCCTTGGCTTAGTATACCTTTCCCGCTTACCAATTTTCAAATAATAAAGAAAATATCCCTATGGCTGCTATAACAGCTGGTTGCCACCTTGCCTGTGAGCCTATGCCATGTGGCACCTTCTAGCTCTTGCAGTAAGGTGCATCTTCAGCCTTGTTGTATTGCAGGGAGGGGCAACTGCAATATGAGCTTTTGTATTCTACAGGTCAGCCTTTTGAACTGAGTACTTATACCTCACCTAGATGTTGGGATTCACCTTTATATCTTTCCTTCATACCTTTAGAATGGCAAGAAGATAGTTTTGGTGCTCCCAGACTCTGTTCAGTCACATCTCCATTAGAAGCTTTGGGGGTTTCCCCCACTAATTTCTTGTCCTCTTGGGAGCACAAGAACTTGAATTAAGTAGGCATCCTACCACGTTAACTACACTAGATCCCCTGTGCCTCTTGTGCCAGCCAGAGCTGTATGCCAGGGCTACTGCCCTTTCCTCTCTCCGCCTTCCTTTCCAGGTAGCTGAGATAAGCTCTGGCTCGTACACCCGCTACTTTAGGCCACTTTTAGGTCCAGCCCATAGTTCTGCTAAGTCAGTAGTTTTGTTTTTTTGGTTTTTGTTTTTGTGTGTTTATTATTTTTATATCCTGTATCCTTTTCCTATCCCTTTGGGCTAGCAATCTCTCTCTCTCTCTCTCCCCCATTTGTTTTATCTCCTGGCAAACAACTGGGGAGAGGTGGGCCATGTAGGTTGCTGGCCAGCTCACATGCACAACGTCATTGCATTGGCTTTGTGGGTGTTGCCAGCACTGACATCGGTCCCCTTCCTAAGCTGAAAAAGACTTTGCTCCCTTGGGATCCTAGCACTTCCAGCTTAGACCCATCAGAGTGACTGAATGGTGAAGATATTCTGGACGATCAAGAATTACACTGAGTATGTAATTTTCATTTATAGATGCTGTCTTAGGGTACTAACTTGTTAAAATGCACATATCAATATTTGAGGCATAATGCTTGGTGTTTAGCCTTAATGGTAAATGGGAATGCGTTCTCTTGTTAGAAAGATCTATATCTATAAAGTTCTTAGAGTGTAAGCCTTATTCATACTGTTAGAAAATGGGTTGCAGAAACCCTGCTCTCTGATTGGTCAAGAGCACCCTCTACCCGGGTGGGTATCAGGTAACGGAAACCAGTAAATAACTAGTCCCCATGCCTGCCTGCCTTTTTATCAAAATCATTGGCCCTCGGAATGTTGGCTTTTGAATAAGCCGCCATTTTTTTCCTGTTACTTAGCGAACCACATAGTGAGTGATGATGCCTGGACAGTGGCAGTTTCATGATGGTTCTATTCCTAAAAAAAAAAAATCTTTATTATAGAAAGGTCTGCCTCCAGTTCACTGCTTTATGTCACTGTCATCACTGCTGCAGATCACTCGGGTTCGTCAATTGACAGGAGTGTGAGTGGTCAGGATCACGACAGCAAGGAACAGGATGAGGGGCAGAGAAAATGATGAGCCCTTTCTGTTTTCCTTGCTTAGCGGGCGAGTTTACGGCTCCCCCCTCCTCCCCCCCCCAGGTCTGTCTTGTTTTTTTGTAAATGAAGTCACTCAGCCTTCTTTGCTGAAAAACGTATACATCAGCTGAGAGAGCGAGAGAGCGCATGCTATCTCCAGTAGCACTACTCTGTAAGAAAGCAGTGGTAATTTCTTCATTTTCCATACCACAGGTGGTTGTCCACATGCGGTATGGAAAATGAAGAAATGACCGCTCCTCTCGTGCGTAGTAGCAGTACCAGAGCTAGCTCTCTCTCTTCCTTGCCCACCTGCCCACCACCACTGCTCCCAAGATTGATTTTTCCAGCGATAGTGTAGATTATCCAGTGTCAGTCCCCCATATAAAAAACTGGAAAAACAAAAACCACAGCAAGCAGAGAAAGAGAAAAGGAAGAAACAGCCGCTCTTCCCACATATACTAGCGGTACCAGAGTTAGTGGTCTCTCTCTCTTCCTCGTCCACCCGTCCAACAACACCGCACCTCAGTGTGACTCTCCCAGTGTTTATCCCATGGAAAAAAAAACACAGCAAGTAGAGAAATGTATTTTTTTTGTAGCCACTCTTTTCCTCTCGGAAAATCTATAGTGCTGCCCACACCTGCAACCTTTCCAGCTCAATCTCAGAAGCTACTACACTATCAAGTAAAACTAAGACATGGAATGAAACAATAAATAAAAATACAGTGTGTGTGTGTGTGTGTGTGTGTGTGTGCGGCGTGTGTGTGTGTGTGTGTGTGTATATGTGTAAAATCATGGCAACCACCTCCAAAGTCAAAATTAAATATAATTACAATGCAGGCGGAGGAACTATTTTATTACAGAAATAACTTTATCCTAATTTTTCAGTAACTTTTTTTTATTAAACTTATTTTTTTTACAGTACCCATTTTCTAAGCACAATAATACCCTCCAAGGTGGGCGGTATTGTGATATACCGGACCTTCCAGGGGCTACAAGGCCCTCTGCCTGCGGCGTCGGGCCTCATTACGTCCCTGGGCAGTCCGGTATAGCACAATACCGCCCACCCTGGAGGGTAATATTGCTTACATATTGCTCAGTGTTATATTAGTGTAACCCCTAGATGGTGCTATCCCAGGGGCTACTACCCCTGCCTGATTTGCCACTAACAGGTTGAGGGGCCTGGATCCAATGGCGGGTGCCTCCACCCAGAGGTCAGGGTTTGCAATAGTTAAACTTACTTGGTCACAGCCCTCTGGGACACTGCAACCCCTCTTTCTTCCCACTAGTGGCCACACAATATATCAGAATTACCTTCACAGTATACACTTACCCCCAGGAGCTGGTTCAGGCACTGGGACCTCTTATAAAATAAGATACAGTGCAACAATCACAGTACAATACTTTAACATAGACAAATACCTCAGGCAGTATAACTTTGCTGAAACAAGCAGCTCGGATTTATTTAGGGGGAATATAACAAGGACAGGGGGAAATCAGGTTAATTAGCTTATCACTTTACTCATCTACCTGTGGCTCTGTGCACAGGCCTATCTCTACCAGTTACTGTCCCTGGGTACCCAAGCCCTAGTGGCCAGTCCAAACCGTGGCAGATGGTAGGGGCCCTTTCCCACAGAGAAAAGAAAAATTAGTTTAAACAGTCAGCAGTACAGTGATTCCATTTGGATTCAATGTGGCAATTCAACAGGGAGCGACCCTGAATTAGTACTCACGACCTCCAAACAAGATAGGGTCCTTCAATGTCAGCAGGGCTACTCTTGAGCTCCATGAGACTCCTCACACATTTATATGGCAAACTGCAACAGGCAAAAGTCCTTTAATGGCAGCAGGATTCACTTGAAATTTACACAAGCCTCTTCACACATTTATATGGTAAAACAGAAAGTACTATACCAGGCAGGCTGCTTCTCTATCCCGATCGCAATTACTGCACAATACCCGGGAGAACACACAGCAGATTCAGTTCCTGACAGACCGAGTGCAATTCAGCAATTTCTCCAGTCTTCTACAGGGTGAGCCTGGTTTCTACTCTTCAGATATCCTTTGATTCTCTTCACAGGACGGATTCAGTCCTAACAAGCAGTTACACAAGCTGCAGACCGGAACTCTGGGCCTTACACACGTTTCCGACTAAAACTGCACACTGAAAAGCACAGGGCTCCTTCCTTCTTCACTGCCAGAGCTCAACTGAAACTCCAACAGACAAAACCGGCACTTCCTTTGAGTTCCTCCCAGTTCTTGACTGGATTGGCTGTCACTCACAATAGACTGCTCCTGTTGGTCCAAAAGGCGCGAAGTCTAAACTACATCTCCAGAGTCACTGCCCATACAATCCTCTTGTGGCTGGCTCAGATTATGAGTCCAAGTTCTGATTCGTCAAGGCACCATTTTAGAGCTAGCTTACCCCACACTGATTGGTCCAGTTCAGCAGTTCAAAACCAGAATGGGGAACTAGGCAGACACAGTTCTGACTGCAAAGAAAGCAGGTTAGACAAACTGTAATTTCATTATTACTCTAAATGATTTCTGGCATAACAGTTACATCTTTCAGATAGGTTCCTTTGCACTCTAGTGACTGCAAAATGGTGTTGGCAGCAGCTCAGTGGTACTCAGTCAAAGAAACACACAGTCCCCCATACAAACTAATTATGTCTGCAAGCAGACAGCTCTTAAAGAGACAGTACCAGAGGTTCTAAAAACACTCACTGATAAATGGCTTAAAAGCCAAACACCATTCAGGCTTCGAGCATTCAAGCAAGCTCCTGGAAGTCTTTTGGGAACCCCCATTTGCAGGGGGGTTACATTAGTAATTCCCCTATCTGGACCGCTTGAGAAGTGGTCTGAGGATTGCTTTAATAGTGTATTTTCTGATATGTATCTATTTTGTATAATCTTTCTGAGAGATACTTGTATGCTGTGCTTGCAAATTTATAAATAAAATGATGTAACAAAATTAGGGAAGGGATTGTCAGGATGAAAACGGAAGAGGAGGAGGAAAACAACAAGGGTACGGCAGACATATTGCTTTGTGGTGAAAGAAAGTGGACTGATCCCACAGTGCAGTTTAAGACCCAGGCATGATGGAGACAGTATTGACATGGGAGCTACGGCAGAGGAGAGGGTACTGAATGGGATAGGAATGCTAACGGCAGACAAATTTTCAGTGTCTGACAGCCTGCACTTCAGGGTGTTGAAGTAAATGGGGCAGATGCTAGCAACATTCTTGATTGACCTAACTTCAGTTGCTCGCTAGAGACAGGTGTAGTGCCAGACAACTGATGGGTGGCTGGTATGCTGCCCCTATGCAAAAGTGGGAGTAGGGACAACTTGGGGAATTACCTGCTGATCAGCCTGACCTCAATAGTGGGTAAAATACTGCAAGCCACTATTAAGAAAAGGTTGGTGGAATTCCTGGAGGTTAAAGGGTTACAGGACAGAAGACAGCATGGTTTGTTGGAGGGACAATTACTTTGATTCAGTGCCCAGGACTTTAGTAAAGCATTCAACTCCATTCCACATAAGCTTATTAAAAGGACAACTAAACCCCCTATTTTTACAAGAAGCTATTTAAAAAATCTGGCTCCATAGAAAGGTAAAGGAAAGGCTCCTGTTGACATTGATGCTAAAATTGCATTTATGTAATTAACATAAATGCATTTTCGTAGCATTTTAAAAATGTAAACATCAGCCTTCCAATTTCAAAACTCCTGCTCTGTCTGCTCGTTAAAATAGCCACCGGAGGTGCTGTGTGATGTCATGGGCGCCTCGTGCAGACAGCTACAGTATTCTCTCTAATGCCAAAAGGCTCCGTTTATTTACATTCTTTTAGAGTCGTCTCACAAAAGTAAACAAAACCATGACTTAACATGTGTATTATTTTGATCGATACACATGTTAGGCTATGGTTTTGTTTATTTTGTTAATCAAAACTTACAGAAACTGAGTTTTAACACGGGTGCAAACAGCAGCACAGTAAAACATTTCAGAATCCTGGTGGTCTAGTGAATATTCTGAAGTACCAGTCCGGTCCAGTGGCAGAAATGCTGTTCAAACAACATGAAGTCTTGCTGTATTCTAACTATTGCAGTGATCTCCAACCTTTGAACTGCCCCGGAGAGGGAAGAGTTAACTTTCCATGCAAGGCAAGGAACGCTGGGCTCGAGCTCGGTTGAAACCTCTGTCTGCTGTTGTTTGAACCCCAACCGTCAGATTCTTTACTGCGCCTCACTGAACAGTCGCTCTGGAGATTTCTCCTTCGCTCGGTTCAAAAAAGTCGGTTAAAGTGTCGTTTTTTCTCTCGGTTTCAACCGAATTTCTACAATCTAACCTGTTGGTTAAGTCTCTGTCTGTGATACTGTGAGTACTAGATAGGTTTTCTATATTAGTTTTCTGTGTGGAACTTGTAAACATTGGATCGGTTCAGTTTGAACCGCTCAGGTTTGTGAAAAAGTTTTTCTGTTCTTATTAGAGTGTGGTAACCGGTCCATATCGGTTCTAAAAAAAATGGATTTTATTATGTTTTTTTTCCAAGACCCGTAACACGGTCAGGAACCGATAGGGGGGGTCTTGCCTGGCGGATTGCTGAAAAAAAGGGCAAGTTTTGGTTAGGATTGGCCATGTCTGAGAAACCCAAGAAAAAAACTGGGCCCACTGGGTTTCAACACTGTAGTGTGTGTGTGGGGAAGCCTTTGCTAAGGCTGATCCCCACACCACCTGTGTTTATTGTCTGGGGTTTGACCACCTTGATTCAGACTGCTAAATTTGTAAAAGTTTTCCCAAAGCTACCCTGGATAAGAGAGTAGGTAGACTGAGGGAAAAGGAGGCTGAGAAGTCCGCTAACCTGGATGGCCAGCCCGGTTCGGTTCCGACCGAACCAGGAGTGCCCTCTGACCAGGGCGAAACTTCTTCAGGCAAAAGGAGAACTGATTCTGAGGAGTCGGTTCCAGTTAAAAGAAAAAGAAGGGATAAGTCAGCCGGTTCGGATCCACAGGTTCTTTCTCCAACCGCTGATGAAATAGCCAAAGCGATAAGGATAGTTCAGTCGCTAACTTCGGTTCCGGCCGAACCGGCACCATCCCAGGGTACTTAAGGAGCTAAAGGTGGAACTGGCAGAGCCATTAGCAGAACTGTTTAGTGAGTCTCTGAGCACAGGAGAGGTCCCAGAAGACTGGAGAAGGGCTCATGTGATCCCGCTCCACAAGAATGGTAGCAGGGAGGGGCGGGGAACTACAGACCAGTCAGTCTTACCTCAGTAGTGGGCAGGATTATGAGGCACTCCTTAAGGAAGAGGATACTGCAACACTTGGAATCCATAGGGGCAGGGATCCAAGACAGCATGGGTTTACAAAAGGAAGGTCCTGTCAAACTAATCTCATAGATTTCTTTGACTGGGTAACCAGAGTGGTGGACCAAGGGGGAGCAGTTGATGTCGCCTACCTTGACTTCAGCAAAGCTTTTGACACTGTTCCACATAGAAGATTGATAAATAAGCTGGGTAGGCTCGGGGTGGGTAAGAAGTTGGTCAACTGGGTGGCAAACTGGTTGATGGGCAGAAAACAGAGAGTGGTGGTAAATGGTATACAGTCAGAAGAGATGCAAGTCACAAGTGGGGTACCTCAGGGGTCAGTCCTGGGGCCAGTCCTCTTCAACATCTTCATTAGTGACCTTGCAGATGGACTAGAGGGTAAGGCTTGTCTGTTTGCAGATGACACCAAGATCTGCAACAGAGTAGATGATCCAGATGGGGTGGGCAGAATGAGAAGAGATCTAGATAAACTAGCAAAATGGTCAGAAGAGTGGCAACTGGGATTTCAAACAACATGAAGTCTTGCTATATTATGACAATTGCAGTTTTACCCAACCTTCGAACTGCTCCGGAGGTGAAAGAGTTAAGTTCCATGCAAGGCATGGAATCTTGAGTGCGAGCTCGGTTGAAAACTCTGTCTGTTGTGCTTCAAACCTAAACTGTCAGATTCTTTACTCCGCCTCACTGAACGGTTGCTCCAGAGATTTCTCCTACTCCGGTTCATTTGTCGGTTTTAAAGTGTATAATTTTCGGTTTCAAACCGCATTTGTTTTAAAATAAAACCGCAACGGTCGGTTCAAGCTCTGTCTGTGGTATACGTAAGTAATTCAAAGTTTTACATTTATTTCTGTGTGGAAATTATATCGATATTATCGGTTCAGTCCTGAACCGATCAGGTTGATTTAAAATTACTTTAAATTGCTTTAGAAGTGCGGTTCCCGGATCTTATCGGTTCTAAAAAAGCAGTTTCATTACGTTTTTCCCGACCCGTGTTACGGTTTGGAACGATAAGGGTGTCTTGCTTAGCTAGGGCCGTTAGCGGGCAAGTTTTCTGGTTAGGCTGGCATTATGTCCAGAAACCCAAAAGAAAAACCGGGCCACTGGGTTTCAACACTGTGATGTCTGTGGGGAAGCTTTTGCTAAGGCTGACCCACACACCACATGTGTCTATTGTCTGGGGTTTGACCACCTCAATTCAGACTGCCATATTTGTGTGAATTTCCCTACAGCTACCTGGGATAAGAGAGTTGGTAGGCTCAGGGAAAAGGAGGCTAAGAAGTCTGTTGACCCGGATAGCCAGCCCGGTTCGGTGCCAACCGAACCAGAGGGAGTGCCCTCTACCCAGGGTGAGTCTTCCTCGGGCAAAAGGAGAGCTGACTCGGACGAGTCGGTTCCAGTTAAAAGGACTAGGAAGTCAGCAGGTCTGGAGCCAAAAATCCCTTCTCCAAATGCAGCAGAGATGGCCAAAGTGATCAAAATTGTCCAGTCACTTTCCCTGGTTCCGACCGAACCGGCACCATCAGGCAAGCTGTCGGTTCGGTTGGTTCCCAATTCAGGAGTATGATATAGAGGCATTTTATGAACTGGGGGGGGGGGATTATGAAGAGAGTGAATGTGATTTTGACAGTCTGGATGTGCCCATTGAACTGGACATTTCTCCAGACAGACCTATGGAAGTTTCTCCCCCCAGGCTTTCTGACTCCCCTTCTCATTTTATTTTCTATAAAAAAGTGGCTGAAACCCTCCAGCTTCCTATGGAAGAAGCCGTGGATGACCAAGAAGAGCCTGACTATGTGGAAATGATGGATATCCCAGAGTCTAGAAGACTGTCTATTCCTATGCACAAATCCTTCAGGAAACAGACAGTAAAAATTTTAAAAGCCCCTCATTCTGTACTTCCTGTGGACAAGAAAATGGACAGGAGGTACACTTTGTCAGGCTCTGACATGGAGTTCCTCTCACAACAATGCAGCCATGTTGGGGTTGTGCAGGCCACAGCCTGTGATAAGGCAAATATTCCTTTGGCTTCACACCCCGGACAAGGACTCCAGGAGGATTGATGCCATGGCAAAGAAGCAGTACATGGCAGCATCTTTGGGATTCAGACAGGCAAATTATATGGCTTATGTTGCAAGATATCAGAAATCCAGATGGGATACTGTTATGGCTCTAGCAAAAGCAGGTCCCTGAACAACTTGCAGGAGCTGGAGCAGGTGGCTGCTGATGGTATTGAGGCATCCAAGGTGCAATTCCATGCTGCAGTGGACTCTAATGATGTATCTTCCAGAGTCATGGCTCATCTGCTGTGCCTTCAGAAATGGCTTGGCTCAGGTGTACTAGCCTGTCACAGGATACCCAGGCTAAGGCCATGGATTTTCCTGTTGTGGATAACTCTCTGTTTGGAGAGCAGACAGAGAATTAGATGAAGAAAATGGATGAGTACAGGACCACCTATAGGGTGCACAGGCAAGGAAAGGCAGGCCACTCCTCAAGGCAGCTTTCCAGGAGCAGGGCAGGCGCTTTCATAGGCCTTTACCAACCCAGGCCTCCTCTTCAGCCCTATGCCCAGAGGGCTTCTTCAGAGGAAGAGGCAGCGGGTACAAGCAGGCCTGCTACCACCCCTCAGCCTAAAGCTCCTGCCAAGCAGGCACCCTGATGGGATGGCCAGGGCTGATTCTCCACTACCTGTAGGGGGCAGGCTGGCTTACTTCGTCCAGGACTGGAAGTCTTTAACATCAGACAAGTGGGTCCTGGAAGTGGTAAGCCAGGGACTGGTTCTCAGCTTCAAAAAATTTCCAAAGATGAGAGCCAGATCCTTTCCATCTGCAAATCCTTCAGAGGCTGTCGCCTTAGAAACAGAAGTTTCAACCCTCTTGGCTCTCAGAGCTGTGGAGAGGGTTCCTCCCCTACACCAGGGCAAAGGATTGTATTCCAGGTACTTCCTTACCCCCAAAAAGACAGGAGAATGGCGGCCCATCCTGGATCTCAGATACCTAAACAAGCACCTTTTAAAACCAAAATTCAAAATGGTGACTCTTGGAATTATTTTACCCTCTCTAAGGCCAGGGGACTGGCTAGCGTCCCTGGACCTCAAGGATGCCTACTTCCATGTCCTCATCAGAAGCTCCCACCGAAAGTACCTCAGATTCGAACTACCCTCAGGCCATTACCAGTTCAGAGCAATGCCCTTCGGTCTCACCTCTGCCCCAAGGGTATTCACAAAATGCCTGGCAGTAGCAGTTGCTCACTTAAGAAAGCAAAAGATTGCCATCTTTCCTTACCAGGACGACTGGCTCATAGTAGGCCAGTCCCCAGAACAAGTCAAATTACACCTTCAAGTCACCCAGCAGCTGCTCACATCTCTAGGTTTCCTTCTCAGTCTTCCAAAGTCAGTTCTACAGCCTGTTCAGCTTCTCACCTTCATAGGCGCAGAACTGAACACACAACAGGCCAGAGCCTTCCTTCCTTTAGAAAGGGCAAAGACCCTGGTTTCTCTGGCCTCCTCCTTCACTCTGCAGGTCTCTCATCCAGCAAGGCATTTTCTGCAGCTCCTAGGGCACATGGCTGCTTCCACAGCAGTAGTGCAGGGAGCAAGATTTCAGATGAGGGACATTCAGTTCCATTTGAAGCCTTCTGGTCTCAAGAAGAGATCCTCTATCCAAGGTGATCCCAGTAACTCGAACCCTGATCCAGGCCCTACAGTGGTGGCGGGATCAGAGCAATCTGAGACAAGGGTACCCTTCATCCCATGATCTCACTCCTTGACCCTTACTACAGATGCATCCCTCTTGGGGTGGGGAGCTCACATGGGCAGCCTCACCACTCAGGGATTGTGGTCCCCTCAGGAATCTCTGCTCCACATCAATCTGTTGGAACTCAGAGCAGTTTTTCTAGCACTTCAAGCTTTTTCCACATCTGTTAAGAAGAAAGTGGTACAAGTCAGAACAGACAACACCACTACAATGTGGTACATCAACAAGCAAGGGGGCACTCGGTCTACGGCCTTGTGCACCAAAGCAATGAAGTTGTGGTCTCTGGCTTATTCCCTGAACACCTCCCTTATGGCAGTTCACCTCCCAGGCGAAGACAATGTCCTGGCAGATGCTGTCAGCAGGATTTCACAGGGCCATCACGAATGGTCTCTGGATCCCCTTATCCTGGAGGTGGTGTTTGCCAGGTGGGGCACTCCTCAGATAGATCTTTTTGCAGCTCCAGACAATCACCAACTTCCTCTTTTTTGCTGCAGACCCCCAGTGTTGGGCTCAGTCCCTCTGGATGCCTTCCTTCTCAATTGGGAAGGGAAGTTTCTCTATGCATTTCCCTCCTTCCCTCTCCTGTTCAAGGTGCTAGTCAAGATCAGATCTCAACCTTGCAAGATGATCCTGATTGCCCCAGATTGGGCCAGACAGCCCTGGTATCCACTGCTCCTGACCCTAGCAGTCCACCTTCCCTGTGCCTTCCCAGGAATCACAATCTGTTAGCCTGTGCACAGGGAGGGTTTGGTATCGAATCTCAAATCTCTCAACCTCAAGGCCTGGCTCTTGAAGAGTTAGAGTTTGCTGACATCTTTCTCAGGGTGTACTTAATGTTTTGAAGGCTTCAGGAAGCCTTCTACCAGGAACTACTTATAACTCCAAATGGAAGAGGTTTTCCATATGGTGCTCTGGTAAGAGTATTTCCCCAGAGTCTGCCGGCTTGCCCACAGTTCTGGATTATATGGTGCATTTAAATGCTTTGGGGCTGAGACCAGCTACCCTAAAAGTGCACCTGGCAGCAGTCTCTGCTTTCTTATCAGCAGGTAAATCCTCTTCTCTCTCAGCTCATCCAGTTTTCTCCAAGTTTTTCAAGGGGTTGCTTCACATCAACCCTCCATTCAGGGATCCTGCCCCTGCATGGGATCTTAATGTTTGCATTGCCCAGCTTATGCAACCTCCTTTTGAACCCATGTCTTCAGCAGAGCTTAAGTACTTGACTTGGAAGACTGTGTTTTTGGTAGCTATCACTTCTGCTAGGCGCATAAGTGAACTACAAGCATTGTCAGTGGAACCTGATTTTATCTCCTTTCATAGGGATAAAGTGGTCCTCAGGACTAATAGAACATTCCTGCCTAAGGTTGTCTCGGGCTTTCACCTGAATCAATCTATGTCTCTTCCTGTGTATTTCACTGACCATTCTTCCTCTGGTGAGAGGAGATTGCACAGTTTAGATGTCAAAAGAGCTCTTAGCTACTACATAGAGTGTATCAAGGGTCACAGGTTTGATTCCCTTCAGCTGTTTCTCACTTATGGTGAGGTAGGAAAAGGGAAACCTGCCACTAAAAGATCTATTGCCAGGTGGATCATTTCTTGTATCCAATTGTGTTATCTAAAACTGGGTAAGGTTCCCCCTTCAGGCCTGAGGGCTCACTCTACCAGAGGTACAGCTGCGTCCTTGGCTGCTGCCAGGAACATCCCTATCTTAGAGATATGTCAAGCAGTTACTTGGAAAACAGTTCATACTTTCACAAAGCATTACTCCTTGGACATCCAGGCTAGGAGTGATGCTCGGTTTGGCACAGCTGTGCTTCAGAGCCTATTCCCTATGTAGGTTCTGCCCTCCTCCGTGGAGGTACTGCTATGTAGTCTGCAATTGTCATAATATAGCAAGACTTCATGTTGTTTGAAGAAAAAATTACTCACCTTAGTAATGTTGTTTCTTCTAATGGAGTCTTGCTATATTATGACCTCCCCCCAACCTGCCCCTCTCAGAACCTCTTGTTGCTGTTGGGATGTGGGTGGGTAGTGATTTGTTGGCATCTAGTGCTTACCATTGTTGTTCGTTGTTGTTGAATTTTCATTTCTTGGTCCCCTGACTTGAGTTTTGTTTTGGACCAGAAAATGTGTTGGTGCCTGGTAGCCATTTGGCTAGAGTAGGCTTACAGTTTCCACACAGAACCTTAGTGAGTTTTTGCTCGTAAAGATCTGACAGTTTGGGTTTGAAGCACAACAGACAGAGTTTTCAACTGAGCTCGAGCTCAAGATTCCATGCCTTGCATGGAACTTAACTCTTTCACCTCCGGAGCAGTTCGAAGGTTGGGTCAAACTGCAATTGTATAATATAGCAAGACTCCATTAGAAGAAACAACATTACTAAGGTGAATAATTTTTTCTCAATGCAAAGAAGTGCAAAATCATGCACATAGGGAAGAGAAACCGTGAAGCCACCTATAGGCTGGGAGGGGAGTTGCTAGCAGTCACAAAGGAAGAAAGAGACTTGGGCATCATCATCACTGATGAAGTGAAATCATCCAAACAGACCTCTAAAGCAGTAGGTAAGGCTAGGGGGGTGTTAGGGTGTATTAGTAGGGCTATCACAAGTTGTAAGAGGGAGGTAATAATCTCTCTTTACAAGACACTGGTTAGGCCCCATCTGGAGTACTGCGTGCAGTATTGGAGGCCACACCTTCACAAGGACATTAACCAAATTGAGGCAGTCCAGAGAAGGGCAACCAAAATGGTGCAGGGACTGCATCAGAAGACATATGAGGACAGATTAACAGAGCTCAATATGTATACCCTTGAGCAAAGGAGGGAGAGAGGTGATATGATCGAGGCAAACACCTTAAGGGCATTAACAAGGTGAAAGAGTCTAACATGTTTAAATATAAGAAAAATAGCAGGACAAGAGGACACAGCATGAGATTAGAGGGGGGCCGATTAAGGGGGAATGTGAGGAAATTCTTTTTCACAGAAAGGGTGGTGGATGCATGGAATGGCATAGCACAAGAAGTGGTGGCTATGAATACAGTGCAGGGCTTCAAACAGGCATGTAATAGGCATAAGGGAGCAATACAAATGACTATGAATAGATAGGCCACTGACAGAGCAAAGGCCGATGGCACATTTATAAGGTAGAAAAAGAAATGGGCAGACTGGATGAGCCTTGCGGTCCTTATCTGCCGTCAACTTCTATGTTTCTATGTTTCATCGGTCAGGGGCTCGGTTCGGTCGGTTCCCCCGGTTCCGGATTATACTTTAGAATAATTTTATGAACCAGAGGAGGAGGAGGGAGAGTATGAAGATAGTGATGGTGATTATGAAAGTCTGGATGTGCCCATTGACCCAGACATTTCCCCAGACAGACCTTCAGGTGTTTCTCCTCCTAGGCTTTCTGAGTCCCCTTCCCACTTTATGTTTTACAAAAAAGTGGCTGAAACCCTCCAGCTTCCTATGGAAGAAGCAGTAGAGGATCAGGAGGAGCCTGATTTTGTTGAAATGATGGACATCCCAGAGTCCAGGAGATTGTCTATTCCCCTCCATAAGTCTTTTGGGAAACAGACATTTAAAATTTTAAAAACTCCTAATTCCATACCTCCTGTGGACAGAAGAATGGACAAGAGGTATACTCTTTCAGGCTCAGACACGGAGTTCCTTTCCCAGCAATGCAGCCATGTTGGGGTAGTGCAGGCTGCTGCCTATGATAAGGCAAATATACCCTTGGCTTCACACCCCCCAGGTAAGGACTCCAGGAGGATTGATGCCATGGCAAAGAAACAGTATATGGCAGCATCTTTGGGACTCAGGCAGGCTAATTATATGGCCTACACAGCTAGATACCAGAAGTCCAGGTGGGACACTGTGATGGCTCTAGCTAAACAGGCCCCTGACCAGCTTGCCAAGGAGCTGGAGCGGGTGGCTGCAGATGGGATTGAGGCATCCAAGGTGCAATTTCATGCTGCTGTGGACTCCAATGATGTTTCATCTAGAGTCATGGCTACATCTGTGGCCCTTCGGAGGATGGCTTGGCTCAGATGTACTAGCCTGTCACAGGATACAGAGGATAAGGCCATGGATTTTCCTGTCATTGATAACTCTCTGTTTGGGGAGCAGACAGAGAATTACATGAAAAAAATGGACGCGTACAGGACCACCTACAGGAGTGCTCAGGCCAAAGAAAGGCAAGCCACTCCTCAGAGGCAGCATTCCAGGGGCAGGGGCAGGCCCTTTCATAGGCCTTTTTACCAAGCCCAGGCCTCCTCTTCTGCCTTCGCTCAGAGGGGGTTCTTTAGAGGGAGAGGCAGACGGGGTATGAGCAGGCTTGCTTCCACCCCTCATCCTAAAGCCCCTGCCAAGCAGACACCCTGATGGGTCTGCCCCGGGCTGATTCTCCACTACCTGTAGGGGGCAGACTGGCTTACTTTGTCCAGGACTGGAAGTCTTTAACATCAGACAAGTGGGTCCTGGAAGTAGTAAGCCAGGGACTGGTTCTCAGCTTCAAAAAATTTCCCAAGATGAGAACCAGATCCTTTCCACCTGGAAATCCTTCAGAGACCCTTGCCCTAGAGGCAGAGGTCTCTTCCCTCTTGGCGCTCAGAGCCATAGAAAGGGTTCCAGCCCTACACAGGGGAAAAGGTTTGTACTCCAGGTACTTCCTAACCCCCAAAAAGACAGGAGAATGGCGGCCCATCCTGGATCTGAGATTTTTATACAAGCAGCTTTTAAAGCCAAAATTCAAAATGGTGACTCTGGGAATAATTCTGCCCTTTCTAAGGCCAGGGGATTGGCTAGCCTCCCTGGACCTCAAGGATGCCTATTTTCACATTCCCATCAGGTGCTCCCACAGAAAGTACCTCAGGTTCGAGTTGCCCTCAGGCCACTATCAATTCAGAGCAATGCCCTTTGGTCTAACATCAGCCCCAAGGGTGTTCACAAAGTGCCTGGCAGTAGTGGTTGCTCTCCTAAGGAGAAAAAAGATCTCCATCTTTCCATACCTGGACGACTGGCTCATAGCGGGTCAGTCCCCAGACCAAGTCAAGTCACATCTGCAGATAACTCAGCAACTGCTCACTTCCTTAGGATTCCTCCTAAATCTTCCAAAGTCAGTTCTGGAACCAGTGTAGCTCCTCACCTTTATAGGGGCGGAGCTCAATACAATAAGAGCAAAGGCCTTCCTTCCCTTGGACAGGGCAAGGACACTAGTAAAACTGGCCTCTTCTTTCACCCTTCAGGTGTCTCGATCAGCAAGGCACTTCTTGCAGCTCCTGGGCCACATGGCAGCCTCTACAGCAGTGGTCCAGGAGGCACGGTTTCAGATGAGGGACATTCAGTTCCACTTGAGAACCTTCTGGTCACAGAGAAAGGATCCCCTGACCAAACTAGTCCCAGTGACTCGAACCCTGATCCAGGCTTTGCAATGGTGGCAGGATCAGGACAATCTAAGGCAAGGAGTTCCTTTTGTCACTCAATCTCATTCTCTAATCCTTACCACAGATGCCTCCCTCTTGGGTTGGGGAGCCCACTTGGGGGATCTGACCACCCAAGGGCTGTGGTCACCTCAAGAATCTCTGCTTCACATCGACCTCTTGGAACTCAGAGCAGTGTTTCCTATCACTGCAAGTTTTTTCCAAGTCTGTTCAGAACAAAGTAGTCCAGATCAGAACAGACAATACCACCACAATGTGGTACATCAGCAAGCAAGGGGGCACTCGGTCTACGGCCATGTGCACAGAATCAATGAAGTTGTGGTCTCTGGCCTATTCCCTGCAAACTTCTCTGACAGCAGTGCACCTCCCAGGGAAGGACAATGTCCTGGCAGATGCTCTCAGCAGAATATCTCAGGGCCATCACGAATGGTCCCTAGATCCCCTAGTTTTGAAGGTGATTTTCTCCAGATGGGGCACTCCACAGATAGATCTTTGTGCAGCCCCAATCACCAACTTCCCCTTTTTTGCTGCAGACCCCCAGTATTGGGCTCAGTCCCCCTGGATGCTCTGATTCTCAGTTGGGAAGGGAAGTTTTTGTATGCTTTTCCCCCCTTCCCTCTCCTGTTCAAGGTACTAGTCAAAATCAGGTCTCAACCCTGCAAAGTGGTTCTGATTGCTCCAGACTGGGCCAGACAGCCCTGGTACCCACTGTTGCTGTCCTTAGCAGTCCACCTCCCCCATTTCTTCTCAGGAATTACAACCCGTTGACATCCTCTCAGGGGAGAGTTTGGTATCCGAATCTCAAATCTCTCAATCTCAAGGCCTGGCTCTTGAAGAGTTAGAGTTTGCTGATCTGCATCTCTCTCATGGTGCTTTGGATATTCTAAAGGCTTCTCGAAAGCCTTCCACCAGAAAGACTTACAACTCCAAATGGAAAAGGTTCATTATATGGTGTTCTGGTAAGCATATTTCTCCAGAGTCTGCTGGGTTGCCTACAGTCCTGGACTATATGGTTCATCTCAATAGCTTGGGACTCAGACCAGCTACACTCAAAGTACATTTAGCAGCTGTTTCTGCTTTTTGTCAGTAGGTAAGCCCTCTTCTCTTTCAGCTCATCCTGTATTTTGTAAATTCTTCAAGGGATTGTTGCACACCAGTCTTCCCTTCAGGGACCCTGCTCCTGCTTGGGACCTAAATGTTTGCATTTCTCAGCTTATGCAACCCCCTTTTGGGCCTTTGTCCACTGCAGAACTTAAGTACTTGACTTGGAAAACTGTATTTTTGGTAGCCATTACCTCTGCCAGACGCATCAGTGAGTTACAGGCCCTGTCAGTGGAGCCTGATTTTATCTCTTTTCATAGAGATAAGGTGGTCCTAAGAACTAATAAGAAGTTTTTGCCTAAGGTGGTCTCAGATTTCCACCTTAACCAGTCTTATGTCTCTTCTTGTTTTCTTCACTGATGATTCCTCCTCTGGAGAGAGGAGGCTGCACAGCCTGGACGTGAAAAGGGCCCTTAGCTACTACATAGAGCGCACCAAGGGTCACAGGTTTGACTCCCTTCAATTGTTCCTCACTTATGTTGAGGTCGGTAAGGGAAAACCTGCCACTAAAAGATCTATTGCCAGGTGGATTGTCTCTTGTATACAATTCTGCTATGAAAAATTGGGTAGGACCCCACCCTTAGGCCTGAGGGCTCACTCTACTAGAGGTACAGCTGCTTCCCTGGCTGCTGCCAGGGATATTCCTGTCTTAGAGATATGTCAAGCAGCCACCTGGAAAACAGTCCATACTTTTACCAAGCATTACGCTCTGGATATCCAGGCTAGGAGTGATGCTCGGTTTGGCACAGCAGTACTTCAGATCCTATTCCCAAAGTAGGTTCTGTCCCTCCTCCATGGAGGTACTGCTTGGTAGTCTGCAATAGTCAGAATACAGCAAGACTTCATGTTGTTTGAAGAAAAAATTACTCACCTTAGTAATGTTGTTTCTTCTAATGGAGTCTTGCTGTATTCTGACCTCCTCCCCTCTCAGAACCTGTTTTTTGGGACATGGGTGGGCAGAAGCAGTGTTGGCACCTAGAGGTGCCCCCTTTTTCTCACCCTCCTTTATTTTGGGTGTGTTGTGTTTTGTTTTTTGGGTTTCCTGACTTGAGTCTTTGCTTTGAAACCAAAAAACCCTGTTTATTAAATTTAGTTGCCAGTTGGCTAGTGTTAGTTTACAGTTTCCACACAGAACGCCCAGTTAGTATAGCTCGTAAAGATCTGGCGGTTGGGGTTCAAACAGCAGCAGACAGAGGCTTCAACCGAGCTCGAGCTCAGCGTTCCATGCCTTGCATGGAAAGTTAACTCTTTCCTCTCTGGGGCAGTTCAAAGGTTGGAGAGCACTGCAATAGTCAGAATACAGCAAGACTCCATTAGAAGAAACAACATTACTAAGGTGAGTAATTTTTTTCTTTTCTTTCATTTGTAGTATGGCATTCCACAAGTGTGCTGCAGAATAAATAAATCCATTGCTGACTGAAGCTTTCCACAATATTATCCCCCCGGCCATCAACCTGCTCACTTCCCCGTAAGCTGTCACACACTCCGCCGACCTCTTGCATTCACTGTACTAAAAATAACCCGGGCTATGTATCCTGATATGCTGCTGAAAAAACAAACAATTAGAGAAGTTTGCCCAGATATTTGCATCCCCGACCATCAGTCTTCATGCTCGGTCACCTGCTCGCCAGCCAGCCTGCCGTCGCACCTCCGCTTTATGTGTACGCCTCTGCATGACCCAGTGCCACCCATCTACCCAGTTCCACAAGAAGCACCATTGTTCACATGTACCCGGTCCTGTCTGTATGAAAGTGCACGCGGTTACTGAAAGAGTCCATCCTTACCAACGTGCAGTACTGAATGATGTCATTCAATAGTGCCTGCTGGAAAAGATGGACCTTTTCGGTAACCGCATGACGGCGGGCTGCACCCGTGTTAAAGCTCCATTTCTGTACGTTTTAATTAACAAAATAAACAAAACCATAGCCTAACATGTATATTGATCAAAATAATACACGTTAAGTCATGGTTTTGTTTACTTTTGTGAGACGACTCTAAAAGAATGTAAATAAACTGAGCCTTTTGGCATTAGAGAGAATAATGTAGCTGTCTGCATGAGGCTCCCATGACATCACACAGCACCTCTGGTGGCCATTTTAAGGAGCAGACAGAGCAGGGAGTTTTGAAATGGGAAGGCTGATGTTTACATTTTTAAAATGCTACGAAAATGCATTTATGTTAATTACATAAATGCAATTCTAGCATCAATGTAAACAGGAGCCTTTCCTTTACCTTTCTATGGAGCCAGATTTTTTAAATAGCTTCTTGTAAAAACAGGGGGTTTAGTTGTCCTTTAAGGAACCGCCTGCTATGAGTATAGGGGAGGAACTGACAAACTGGATTTGTAACTGACTGGGGTGAGAACACAGAGTGGTTCTAAATGGGAAGTTTTCCATGGTGATGGGGGTCACCAATGGGGTACAATTGAGGCGCCCTGAGAATGATGCCCTTTAATATCTTTATTTGTGACATAGATGAGGGCAGTCAGGACAAACTCTGTCTCTTTGTGGATGACATGAAAATGTGAAGCAGGGTGGACAGCAAGGAGGGAATAAGGGTAATGAAGGGGGATCTGGAAAGGTTGGAGAGGTGATCTGGAGTATGGCAGCTGAAATTTGATACAAAAAGTGCTGTGTCATGCACATAGGAGCAGGAAACCTAAGAATGGAATACAGTATGGGGGGAGAGGGCGTGGGTGGAACAGAAAGCAGAGGAAAGGTACCTATGAGTCATAATATCTGATACCTTTGATGTGGGCTACTGAAACTGAGTGACTCAGATATGAGCAACTCAGTTTTGGCACCCATTAGGTGAGCTGCCCTGGAAGGGTGGCGAAGCAGGAAGAGTGAGGATACATATTAGCGAGGGAAGAAGAGCGATGATATAGGACGTCGCCCAGAAGGGGAGGGATAAGGAAGAAGGGATGTGGAAGGTAGTGTGGTGTGGTGTTGCTGAGCTGGCCATGTGGGGTGGTGGTGAGGGTGGCTGGCTGCAGTGCAGTAGATTAAGGGTTCGGGGCTGGGTGTACATTTTTGTGTTTTCTACAAGCAGGATTTTTTTTCATAAGTGTCTCCTCCTCCCTGACATGCACCCTCTAGAGTTGATAATCTTAAGTAAGAGGGTGTGGGGGGCGAAGGATAATTATAATTTATGCTTTTCACCTGTGTTGTTGTGTTTCTTACTGGGAGTGTACATAGCCATTTTTCTTTTTGGCGATGTACACTCATTCTAACAGCAATTGCGGTTTGACGATTGCCATTATGACATGGAACCATAATATCTTATAACCAGAAAACAGCAGTGCACTATTATAAGGCAGTGAGTAGGACCAAGAAAGAACTGGTATGTATAACAAAGGGCATTAGCAGCAGGTGCAAGGAGGTGATAATGCACCTGTATAGATCCCTGATGGGAACACATTTGGAGTATTGTGTACAGTTCTAGAATCCACACATGAGGAAGGATAGGGTCGAATCCATTCAGAAGTGGGTCACCAGGATTATTCAGGGGCAGCAGGGTAAATCATACATGCAAAAGCTGGCGGACCAGAAGCTGTACTCGTTGGAGACCAGAAGGGAGAGAGGGAAAACATAATAGAAATATGCACGTTTCTTAGGGAATAAACATGGTGGATAGCAGTAAAGGTTTCACCCGAGGTAAAATTAAAAAAGGAAACTTGAGCCGGCTCAGTGGTGCTGAGGGTTGAGGCTCTGGATGCCACAGCTTGCCCCACGCCGGTGACCCGGGTTTGGGAATGAGCACAGATTGCTGGGGATCAGCTGGGGAGGGAAAGGATTGAGTGTCCGGAGGACTGCTGTCTTCTCCCAGGGTGGGTGGGTTGTTGCTCCCGTCGAATGGCTGCCACCAAGTGGAGGCCTGGAGGGTAGTCTGGGACTGATGGCAGCACGAAGGGAGGGTGTTGCAGACTGAAGCATGTGTATATGTGCATTTCTGCAACTGGGGAGGGGAGAAAACAGAAAAATGGGTCTGGCAGGCTCCATGACAACCCCTACAGCAGCAGCAGGGTGCTGGAGGAAATGAGCCCTCGGGGCTGGAGCCTGCCTTCCAGCCCTATGTGGGGAGTAAAAAAAAGCAAACTTGAAGTCGGTAGGGAGCAGGTGTAGAAAGGACATCAGTAAATACTTTTTTTGACAGGGTGTTGGGCAATATGTTCCATTTCTCCAATGAGATGGTCTCTGCAAAGACCATAGTGGGGTTCAAGCATAGGTGTGGTAGGCACATGGGTTTAGTGGGGGACATGGTGGGGCAAAACTAGGATTCTGACTCGTGGGTCTAGTAGGGCGAAGGACAGACTGGATAGACTAGTTGACTTACTACCTGTTGACAGTTTCTCTGTTTCAGTGTAAAATGCCATATTTAACTGTACCTGAATAATGTTGAATGTGAAAAAAAAATTATTTTGTAGTGTTTTCTTTTTATTGAAGGCATTCAGTACAGTTTTTTTCTTCATGGAACCAGGAATTTAGAGCACTGACTATGTTACTGCATGGGTTCAGAACTCTGACCACAAACTGTTGACCTATCAGAGCACTGCTCAGAGTACTGAATCCATGTGATGATGGGCACAACTCCAAAGTTCTGAATCCATGGAGAGAATTGTGCAGAAAGTTGTCCTTAAAAAAAAAAAAAAAAAAATAGCACAAAACTCAATTTTTCACATTAACTTTTATTCATATTCATTTAAATATGGATTATTTGGTGGTATGGCAATCTTTAAAAAAAATCCATTACAAACGGTTGCAAATTGGTATACATGTTGTGTCTTTAAGAGTACTGGAATTAATATAATGTTCTGATAAGTTTCTGGTGGACAAAGCACAGTGTTTATAAATTAATCCGGCCTGCGTAATTCTGTTGGTCTCAGAAAGCAGTAAATACCATGCTTTTCCCTTTGTTCAAGTTCAACAGTTTTCTAAATGCTTTCTTCTCCAGGTGAAATGCCACCAGTATTGGCCTGACCCTGCTGGAGATGCTGCATATGGGAATTTCCAGATCATCTGCCATTCAGAAGAGGGGAATCCTGCCTTTGTCTGCAGAGAACTGACCATAAGTAACCTGGAGGTAAGGCTGCAATACTTTCATTTTTGTCAGTTTGGTTCTGTTTCTTAAAGCTGCAAGTAGAATTGTAGGATCTTTAAAGAATCAAGTCTTCTCCATAGAGTACTACTTTGTGCTCTTAGAGCTGGACACACTAGGACACCACAGCAACCAGAAGATTTGGGACCACCAGAACCGATGAATACAGGACTGGATTTACAGTAATGCAAACTACGCCTGTGCATATGGCCCTATGTACTGAGGGGCCCCACTGGGCATGGTTTCTTTATTGCAAGGTAGCACTTTTTTTCTATTGCTGCTAAATTCAGTCTCTGAGTGACGAGGAGGAGGTTTCATTGTCGACCGCTGTGCCAACCAGTAATATTGCCCCCCCCCCCGTCTCATCTGTCATCCTCATGATTTGCTGAATGAGTTGTGTGAATGTGTCCACCACTGTGAAGATGACTGATGTTGATGGTTCCTACATTTTGGTTCCATTAATCTCATGGTGCTGTGGTAGTGAAGATAATGTTTTTCTTCATGGAGCTATAGAAACATAGAATTTGATGGCAGATAAGGACCACTTGGCTCACCTAGTCTGCCCATTTCCCTACCTAATGGATAAGCTGCAGATCCTAGTTAACCAACAGCCTACTTCCTCCTACCCCCCAACTAGAATTGCCTTATGTCTGTCCCATGCATTCTTGAATTCCCCCACTGTTTTTGACTCTATGACCTCCTCAGGAAGGCTGTTCCATGCATCTACAACCCTCTCTGTGAAGAAATACTTCCTCACATTACATCTGAGCTGTCCTCCCTCTGTCTTCAAATTGTACCCCTTGTTCTTGAAACATAGAAACATAGACTTTGACGGCAGATAAGGACCGCTTGGCCCATCTAGTCTGCCCGTTTCCCTACCTACAGGATAGGCCGTAGATCCTAGTTAACCAACAGCCTATTTCTTCCTACCCCCCACAAGAATTACCTTATGTCTGTCCCATGCATTCTTGAATTCTCCCACAGTTTTAGACCCCACAACCTCCTCAGGAAGGCTGTTCCATGCATCCAGTATCCTCTCTGTGAAATAATACTTCCTCACATTGCCCCTGAACCGCCCTTCCTCTATCTTTAAATTGTGTCCCCTTGTTCTTGCAAGTCTCTTTTTCTGAAAGATGCTACCCTCTTGGACTTTGTTGATTCCACTGAGGTACTTAAAAGTTTCTATCATGTCCCCCCTTCTTTCCTCAAGGGTATACATATTAAGCTCCTTTAGTCTCTCCTCATCTGGCTTCTCCTGCAGACCCTGCACCATTTTAGTTGCCCTCCTCTGGACTGCCTCTATCCTGTCTATGTCCTTGCGGAGATGGGGTCTCCAGAACTGGACACAGTACTCCAGATGGGGTCTCACCAACTGTCTGTACAGAGGGATAACAACTTCCTGTTTTCTGCTGCTGATGCCTCTCCCTGTACATCCCAGTATACCCCTAGCCCTCCCTACTGCCTTCTCACATTGCTTGCTAACCTTAAGGTCATCTGATATGATTACCCCAGGTCCCTTTCCTTTTTTGTTGTTGTTACTACCTCCCCACCCATTGTGTATTCTTCCCCTGGGTTCTTGTTTCCCAGGTGCATTATTTTGCACTTCTTTGCATTGAATCCTAGCTGCCATACTTCTGACCATTCCTCCAACCTTGCCAAGTCCCTTTTCATCCTTTTCACGCCTCCTTGTGTATCAACCCTGTTGCAGATCTTTGTGTCATCTGCAAAAAGGCATACTTTTCCTTCCAGTCCCTCTGCAGTGTCACTGATGAAGACATTAAAAAGGACTGGACCCAATACTGAACCCTACGGTACCCCACTAGTAACCTCTCTTTCTTCAGAGTGGACTCCATTTACAATTACCTTCTGTATCCTGTTGTGCAGTCAATGTTTTACCCAGGCTACCACCCTGGGACCCACTCCCAGGCTGGTTAATTTGACTGTTAATCTTTTGTGTGGGACTGTGTCAAATGCCTTGCTAAAGTCTAGGTAGGCCATGTCCACAGCCCCTCCCTGATCTACTACTTTGGTCACCCAGTCAAAGAGATCTATTAGATTCGTCTGACATGACCTTCCGCTGTGAATCCATGCTGCCTTGGGTCCTGTGCTCCACTGGCCTCTAGGTACTCAACTATTCTTTTCGTTCAGAAGTGACTCCATCCTTTCCCTACCACAGAGGTCAGACTGACAGGTCTGTAGTTTCCTGCCTCTGTCTTGGTCCCACTTTTGTGAAGGGAATCACATCCGCCTTCCTCCAGTCCTCGGGTACCACACCATCCTCCCATGATTTATTAAAAAGAGTAGCCAGTGGTTTCACTAGTTCCTCCTTAATTCTTTTTAGAATTCTGGGGTGAATTCCATCAGGACCCATTGCTTTGTCCACCTTCAGTTTTAGGAGTTCTTGCAGAACCCTTTTTTCTGTGAAAGGACTGGGATCGACCACCCTATCAAGAGTGCTTCTGTTAATTGGATTAGGCACTTCCCCCTCCTCTTTTGTGAATACTGAGCAGAAATATTCGTTCAGTATCCCTGCTTTTTCACTGTCCCCCTCTGCCCACCCACCGTTCATTCTATTCAGCCTCACTATCCCTCCCTTTGTCTTTCTATGCTCACTGATGTACCTATAAAATGTTTTATCCCCCTTCTTAACTGACTTGGCTATCTTTTCCTCAGTTTGGACCTTTGCTATTCTGACTTCCCTCCCTGCTTCCTTCTGCCTTAACTGGTACAGCTCTCTCCTGCTCCTTCTGTGTTTCCTTATACTTCTGGAATGCTATCTTTTTCTTCCTGACTTTCACAGCCACCTCTTTTGAGAACCATAGTGGCTTTTCTTTCGTTTTGATTTGTTTATTTGCTTCACACAAAGGCTTGTTGCCTCTGTGATGGCAGTTTTGATGATTCCCCATTGTTGCTCCACACCTCCTTCTAGCCTGTTTGCTAGTGCTTTTCTGAGGCACTCTCCCATCTTGCCAAAGTCAGTTTTCTTAAAGTCCAATACCCTCACTTTTGTATGAATTGACTCTGTAGCTGAGTTTCGTGAACCACACTGTTTGATGGTCACTTGTCCCAGATGGCAACCCACTTCTAGATCTGAGATCCTCTCACTGTCCCCGTTTGAGGTATGAGGTCTAAGATTGCTCCCTCACAGTGGGTTCTGAAAATAGCTGTCTAATGCCTGCCACCTGTAGGGCATCAGAATGCCCTGCTCTTGGATGTGGCTGCAGCAAATGTGCTCCAGTTAACATCTGGCATATTCAGGTCTCCATCAATAGGTATCTCTCCTTTCTCTGCCATTCTAAGAATGCCTTCTATCATATCCTTGTCCATTCCCTCCCCTGACATGGGGTCTGTACACAACCCCTGTGCGGTTTGTGGTGCCCTTTCCAGTCTCCAGGGTGACCCACAGTGCCTCCTCTCCTCCCTGTTTACTCTTTTGTTCAGTTGCTTTTTCCCTTCCTTTAAATAGAGAGCTACTCCTCCCCCTCTTCTTTCCTGCCTGTCTCTCCTGTAGGTTATGTACCCTGGTATGTTAACATCCCAGTCATGGTTCTCTGTGTACCATGTTTCTGTGACTGCTACGATATCCAGGCATCCCTCTTCCATCAAGGCCACCAGCTCATGGAGCTTGTTGCCCAGACTACGGGCATTGGTACTCATTACCTCCATTTCCTGATGGCCTTGCTCCCTTTGCCCCATCCCTGTCCTTCTTGCCTTTGTCACTTTCTCCATTTAGCCCGCCCTTCTCCTATTGACACCTCTATGTTGGTGTTTGCCGCACTCACTACCGTGATTATTTGGGGGGAAGATTTCCCTGCTCATTTCCAGTGCCTCCACCTTGGCTAGTTTAAAAGTTTGCCAATGAAGCATTTAAACCTATCACCTAGGATCCTGGTTCCCCTTCCGGACAGATGCAGCCCATCATGCCAGTATAGGCTTGCATCACTCCAGGTGGACCCCAGTCCCCAATGAAGCCAAATCCCTGAGCTCCACACCAGTTTTTCAACCACTGATTGAATCCCATGGTGCGGAACACCCTAGCCTCTCCTATGCCGTAGATGGGCAGCACCTCCGAGAAGGTTACCATGCGTGCTACTTGACTAAGGCCCCTCCCCAATTCCACAAACTCTTTCTGCACTTCTCTAATCCCTTTCTTAGCCAGGTCATTTGTCCCTAGGTGAACTATGACATTCAGCTCCCTCTCCTGTGCAGCTGCTCCGGCAATCCTGAGGATTCGCTCCCTGTCCCTCCAAGCCATGGCGCCAGGCAGGCACCTTACCTCCCTCTCCCCTTCCTCCCCCAGTTCTACCTTCCTAACAATGGAGTCCCCCATCAGGAGTTGTTTCCTTCCCCTGCAGGGTCCCCTGCCACCCTCCTGTGGGTCTCCTTTGTGGAGGTTCCCAGCATCCTCCTTGGTCTCCACTGCGGGTGCCTCCATAGAGGAACCACACTTTGCCAGAATGGCATAGGAATTGTGGAGAGGTACAACTGGAGGGATGCGCCTCTGTTCCACCACCCTCACCCTCCCTGAGCCCACTGTAGTCCAACCGCTCCTCTTTCTTGGCAACCTCTGAGGCAACGGCAGTGGCACTGGTGGTCCCTGGATGGAAGAGGAGGTCCCACAAATCTTGGTCAACTCAGCCTGGAGATGAGCAACCTCCTCCCTCAGCCCAGAGAGGTGCCTGCAGATGGGACAACACCGCATCCTCCAGAACGTCTCCCGGAAGACTGCTGCTCCACAGCCACTGCACTGCACCACTCCAATCATGTCTTATTTCTGGCCCCTTAACTGTTTTCAATCCTTATTCTTTCCTCTGTTTTTTTTCTCTCTCTCTCTCTCTCTCCTTACTTTCTGCCTGTGTGCCCTTTAAGCTCCTGATTGTCCTGTTCTGAGACAAGAATATCCTATATTTCTCAGTGGACCACTTACTTGCTCAGAGGAAGACCTCCAGTAGCCAGAGGGGGCCGGAGAGCTACTCCTGCCCTTCTAGGATGGTGGGTCTTTGGTGGCTCTGTGATCACTCACTTCCTGCTCTTGCACATCTCTTTTTTTGAAAGATGCTACCCTCTTGGACTTTGTTGATTCCCTTGAGGTATTTGAAAGTTTCTGTCATGTCCCCCCTCTCCCTCCTTTCCTCGAGGCTATACATCTTAAGCTCCTTTAGTATTTCTTCATATGTCTTCTGGTGCAGACCCTGCATCATTTTGGTTGCCCTCCTCTGGACAGCCTCCACCCTGTCTATGCCTTTGCGGAGATGGGGTCTCCAGAACTGTACACAGTACTCCAGATGGGATCTCACCAGCTGTCTGACAGAGGGATAACAACTTCCTGTTTTCTACTGGTGATGCCTTTCCCTATGCATCCCAGTATCCCCCCAGCCCTCCTTACTGCCTTCTCACATTGCTGGCCCACCTTTAGGTTGTCTGATATGACTACCCCCAGGTCCTTTTCCATTTTTGTTGTTGTCAGTATCTCACCCCCCACTGTGTACTTTTGCCATGGGTTTTTGTCTCCCAGGTGCATTACTTTGCACTTCTTTGCGTTGAATCTAACCTGCCATACATTTGACCATTCCTCCAACTTTGCCAAGTCCCTTTTCATCCTTTCCACCCCACCTTGCATATCAACCCTGTTGCAGGTCTTTGTGTTGTCTGCAAAGAGACATACCTTCCCTTCCAGTCCCTCCGCAATGTCACTTATAAAGACATTAAAAAGGACCGGCCTCAGTACTGAACCCTGCGGTACCCCACTACTAACCTTCCTTCCTTTCTTCACTGTGGACTCCATTTACTGTTACTCGCTGTGTCCTGTTGTCCAGCCAGTGTTTTAACCAGGCTACCACCCTGGGACCCACTCCCAGGCTGGCTAATTTGTTTATTAATCTTTTGTGCGGGATTGTGTCAAATGCCTTGCTAAAGTCTAGGTAGGCTATGTCCACAGCCCCTCCCTGGTCTACTACTTTGGTCACCCAGTCAAAGAAATCAATTAGATTTGTCTGACATGACCTTCCTGCTGTGAATCCATGCTGCCTTGGGTCCTGTGCCCCACTGGCCTCTAGGTGCTCAACATTTCTTTCCTTCAGAAGTGATTCCATCATTTTCCCTACCACTGACGTCAAACTGACAGGTCTGTAGTTTCCTGCCTCTGTCTTGCTCCCACTTTTGTGAAAGGGAATCACATCCTCCCTCCTCCAGTCCTCAGGTACCACACCATCCTCCCATGATTTATTAAAAAGGGTGGTCAGGGGGTGCTGTGGAGCACACCTACCAACAAGTCGCGGGAAAGGAGAGCTCCTAGAAATTGAAGCTATAGGGCTGATAAAGGTTAATATTTTTGATCCAATACCACTTTGAATGAAATAATCAAATTCTCTTCACTACAAGGAGTCTATTGATATTAGACTTGGACAATGAGTCGCAATTCTAAAGTGGCCGGAGCCGCTGCTAAAACTCAGCCACCAGCAGAACTGACGACATCGGGAGAGTCACAAATACAACCCCACTCAGGGCCTGAACCACCTTGGAAGGCCCTACAGAAAGCAATGCAGGCCATAGATGGTAAAATTGAGTTGGCCCTAACTCGTATGACTGAGCAAGATGTCAGGATGGACATTGCTACAAAAACAGCTGGAGTAGCAGAGTCGATGGCTGCTAAAGCTTTGGCTTCAACATCTCAATTGTCCCAAGAAAATGTACAATTACGCTACAGATTAGAAGCCCTGGAAAATTTGCAGAGGGCCCAAAATGTCCGAATAGTTGGGCCGCCAGAGTACATCGAGGGGGGAGAATTTGCTCACATTTCTAAGTGACTGGTTACCTGAAACTTGGGGCTTAGAAGGGACTTTCTCGACATGTTTTCTTAAAGCATCACTCCTAGAGCAGCCGCTAACCAGGGAGATGCACCACAGACCATCCTGCTTCAAACCGTAGGAGCCGAGAAGAGGGACATGATTTTACAAGCTGGCAGAGGAGCGGGGACTCTCAATTATCAGGGAAAGACTGTACACCTGTTTCTCGATCTATCTATCGCCACTCGCGCCCGGAGGAAAAGATTTGGTGGGGTACGTGCTAAACTCAAGAGTGTCAGTGTTGTGTACTCTCTGTTGATGCCTGCCCGCTTGAGAGTGTTTTACAGTGGGCACATGTATCAATACACCGACCCTGAAGAGGCCGGAAAGAAAGTCGAATCCATCAGGAAGGAGTTTACTAGATCGAGACCGGAGGAATCCAAATCGGAAAACGACGACTGAACAGTTAATTAATTGGTTGGATTTGATTTACCACCCTGTTTTCTCCTCTGTTTGATTATGCCTGCTTGTAATGGGGATCAGGTGGGGAATGTTAAGACCATGGGGGAGTAGCCCATATCATAGCTAATGTTGGACGCTAAAAGATAACTGTTGGAGGGGTTGATAGCCTGATCATTCTTTACTATTAAAAGGGGCAAATAAGTTTGTAGGATATATGGGGCTAAACACAGCTACCTGGTGCTGTACCTTGTTTTCTGCCTTATTTTGGGTGGTAGAAGCAGTGAGTTTGACTGGGTAGTTTCTAGCATAACCTGGTTTTTTCCTTTTTCAGTCTTGCAGCTTTGAATGTTTAACTGTCTGTTAAAATTGAAAGAACAGTTTATACATTATTGATTTGAACATCTCCATGACCACATAACATGTAAAGCAGCATCAATGTAGGAAGGGGATCACATCAGCACTGGTTGCTGAGTCTGTATTTCAGAATTTCTACATTTTCAGTTTGAAATGACCACCCATAGTTCTGTAGGGTACGGCATATTTTGGACTTAATCATCTTTGGACTTAATGTTATAGCAATACCCCCATATCTGCAATCCTGATTGCATAAACTAGATATACTAAATACATTGAATGTATTGTCTGACAATATATGATCTCTTGCATGAGATGATCTTATGTAATTGTTTTTGTTTCAAAAGCAATAAAATATAAATAACAAAAAAAAAAGGGTAGTCAGTGGTGTTACTAGTTCTTCCCTTAGTTCTTTTAGAATTCTGGGGTGAATCCCATCAGGCCCCATTGCTTTATCCACCTTCAGTTTTAGGAGTTCTTTCAGAACACTTTCTTCTGTGAAAGGACTAATATCAACCCCCCTATCCAGAGTGCTTCTATTGACTGGATTAGGTCTCTCCCCTGCTTTTCCCTTGTAAATACTGAGCAGACATATTCGTTCAGTATCCCTGCTTCTTCACTGTCGTTCTCTGCCCAGCCACTTTCCTCTTTATTCAGCCTCAGTATCCCTGCCTTCTTCTTTCTTTGCTCCCTAATGTACCTATAAAAGGTTTTATCCCCCTTCAAACAACATGAAGTCTTGCTGTATTCTGACAATATGCAGTTAGACCGACCGGTTCAACTGCCCTGAAGAACCAAGAGTTAAACTCTATGCAAATGCTTAGAATGTTGAGCTCGGTTTTCAAACTACTGTCCTCAGTACGTTCTAGTAACTGATCAGATTCTTTACTCCGCTCACCAGTGAAGACGCCTTTGAGATTTCTCCTCACTGCTTTCGGTCTAGCGTAGTTTCGACGGTTTATTTCAAACCGCTTTGTTGTTTTATTTCAGTAACGTTCTCAAACCGCTGTCTTCGGTATAGCTCACGTTTCCTAGGTTGGGTAAGTGTTCAGTTTCCGATCGGTTCCGCGACCGTGAGAGAGCTGAACTTCTAAATTTCTCTGTTTATCTAAATTTTCACTCTGTTGGGATACCGATGCAAAGTCCTAACCAGAACCGGAGGCTCTCGGTTCATTTTTTGGCTGGCTCTAAACTGTTGGCCGGTTCAGACGTTGTCTTTGCTATTACCCAGCCTAACTAAGCCTTCAGGGGTAATTTTTCTCTTTTCTTCTATTTCTTTATCCTGGCCTAACTAAGCCACTATGGATAAAGTAGGTATTTGAGTCTTGCTTAACCGGCCTAACTAAGCCACTGGGTTAAGCTCCAAATTTTAGGGTTATGTCACAGAAACCCGAGAGAAAAAACGGTCCCACTGGGTTTCAGCATTGTACTGAGTGTGGGGAGCAATTTGCAAAAGCTGATCCACATTTGGTTTGTCTGTATTGTTTGGGTTTTGACCACGTACAGACTGTGATATTTGTAAGAATTTCCCTCAGTCTACTTTAGACAGGCACCTGTGTAAACTGAAGGAAAGAATGGACAAGACTGCTGAGGCCGGTTCCGGTTCTACTGACCCTTCTGATCCGACAACCGACCTTTCAAGCCAGGGTGAACCATCGACGGCTAAACGACGCTCAGAGTCAGTTTCTGAACCTGCACCATTGAAGAAAGCCAGACACTCTGGTTTGGAACCGCGTAAGCAATCTGTCTCGGTTCCAGTCGCGGGTGAAATTGCAAAGGCCATCCGAATAGTGCAATCTTTGCAATCTGGATTTGGCGAACCGTCGCAGGTACCATCTAGGCAGCCAACGGTTCTGGATACCGGTTCAGCTCCTTCAGGACACCTTGATCCTGAGGAGTATTACTTTTCTGAATATGAGGAGGAGGAGGATGAGGAGCAGGATGAAGGGGAGCTCACTGACCCTGAGGTCTCCCCTGACCATCCTCAGTACGAATCCCCTCCTAGGCCTGTGTCTGAGACTACCTCCCATTTTGCTTTTATGAGACAGGTGGCTAGGACCCTGCAGCACTCTGTACAAGAGGCCAGGCAGGAAGATGATGAGGAAGAGGATTACAAAGAGATGATGGATCTTCCTGTATCCCAGGGACTTTCGATTCCCACTCACAAGTCCCTAAAGAAGCAGACTTTAAAGATGCTCCAAACCCCTAGTTCTGTCCCTCCTTTAGATAAGAAGATGGACAGGAAGTACCTTCTGGCTGGCAATGGCACTGACATTTTAGTTAGCCATTGTAGCCATGTAGGGGTAGTTCAAACTGCAGCCTGCAAGAAGGCTGGCATTTCCCTGGCCTCTCACCGCCCCTGACAAGGTTTCCAGGAAGGTGGATTCTCTTGCCAAGAAAGGGTACCTGGCATCTTCCTTGGGTATCAGGCAAGCCTCATATATTGCTTATGCCTCCAGGTATCAGAAGTTCCTTTGGGAGGCTGTTGAACAACTAGCTAAAAAGGCCACTCCTGAATTTTCTGCTGACCTTCAGGAGTTGGTCAATAAGGGGGTACAAGCATCTAAATCCCAGTTCCACATGGCTGTGGACTCCAGTGATGCAGCTTCTAGGGCTGTGGCTTCTGCTGTATCTCTCAGGCATTTTTCCTGGCTCAAGTGTACTAACCTGTCCCAGGACACGCAGAATAATGCCGTGGATTTTCCTCTTGTCCAGAACTCTCTGTTTGGGGAACAGACTGAGGCATATATGAAGAAAATTTATGAGTACAGAGTGGCATACAGGAATGCTTCAGCAAAAGAGAAGGCTGCCACTTCTCAGAAGCAGCAGGGTAGGGGCAGACCTTACCCCAGGCCTTTCACCAGGCCCAAGCTTTTCCCTCTTACCAGCAACCCAGGGGGTTCTTTAGAGGGAGAGGCAGGAGGGTTGCTGGCAGGGCCACCTCCACCCCCCCAGTCTGCTACCCCAGCCAAACAGACACCCTGAAAGCTCTAGTCGGACCGCCTCCCCGTATCCTGTTGGGGGCAGGCTGACCCACTATTTCCAGGCTTGGTCAGAATGACAACCCTGGCTATCATTCTACCTACTCTCAAGCAAGGGGATTGGCTGGCATCCCTAGACCTAAAGGATGCTTACTTCCACATCCCCATCAGACAGTCTCACAGAAAATATCTCAGGTTTCGACTGCTTTCAGGCCACTACCAATTCAGAACTATGCCCTTCGGCCTGACATCTGCACCAAGGGTGTTTACAGAATGTCTGGCAGTAGTGGTGGCATTCCTCAGAAGACAAGGGGTTTCAATTTACCCCTATCTAAACGACTGGCTGTTGGTGGGTCAATCCCCAGCAGGTCACAGAAGCCCTAAAACTCACTCAAGATACTCTTTGCTTCCTGGGGTTTTTGGTAAATCATCAGAAGTCTGTCTTAACCCCAGTACAGAGACTAGACTTTATAGGGGCAGAGCTGGATACCGTTCAGGCAAGAGCCTTTTTGTCTTCTGCAAGGGCGCAGGCCCTCATAGAGTTGGTAAAATCCTTTCAAGTTCAAGTTCCTCGTCTGGTGAGGTACTTTTTACAGCTTCTAGGACACATGGCCTCCACCACAGCTGTGGTTCTGGGGGCCAGGTTTCAGATGAGGGGCATTCAGTTCCACCTCAGATCCTTCTGGTCTCAAAAAAGGATTCTCTGTCCAAACTGATTCCAGTGTCTCACACCCTTCTGTTAGCTCTTCAGTGGTGGCAGGAGATGGACAACCTCAGCGTGAGGGTTCCTTTTCTCCCTCTGGTACCCTCTCTGGTGCTGACAATGGATGCTTCTCTCCTGGGCTGGGGTGCCCACCTGGGGGATCACACAACACACGGTACACGGCTCCCTCAGGAGTCTCTCTTGCACGTCAGTCTTCTGGAACTCAGAGCAGTGCTCCTAGCTATTCAGGAGTTTGCCAGTCTCCTACAGGGCAAGGTGGTACAGGTCAGGACAGACAACACCACCACCATGTACTACATCAACAAACAGGGGAGAACAAGATCCTCCTTGCTTTGCACAGAATCCATGAAGATCTGGAAGCTGGAATATTCTCTCAACATGTCACTATTAGCAGTTCACTTGCCAGGCAAGGACAATGTACTGGCGGATGCTCTCAGCAAAATCAGCCAGGGCCATCGTGAATGGACCTTGAACAAGCAGGTCCTTCTTTCAGTATTCAGGAGGTGGGGTGTTCCAGAAATAGATTTCTTTGCAGCCCCAGACAGTCACCAGTTACCTCTGTATTGTTGCA
Source organism: Neoceratodus forsteri (assembly GCA_016271365.2). Taxonomy (NCBI): domain Eukaryota; kingdom Metazoa; phylum Chordata; order Ceratodontiformes; family Ceratodontidae; genus Neoceratodus; species Neoceratodus forsteri. The sequence continues at coordinate 197,132,986 of CM028132.1, read as the reverse complement.
GGCCTCCACTCCAGGACTCAGTGCCACTGGATGCTCTCCTTCTGGACTGGTCAGACAGGTTCCTTTATGCTTTTCCTCCCTTTCCTCTGATAGCCAGAGTCCTGGTCAAGTTGAGGTCCCAGTCTGGCACAATGATTCTCATAGCCCCAGATTGGGCCAGACAACCATGGTATCCGATGCTGTTGTCACTGACAGTGACCAAATCGATTTCTCTACCTAGGAAGTACAATCTGCTGACATCCTCTCAGGGCAGGATAATGTACCCCAATCTTCAGTCCCTTCACCTCAGGGCTTGGTTCTTGAGGAGCTAGAATATGTAGATTTACACCTGTCTTAACCTGTCCTGGATATCCTGAAAGGTGCCAGAAAGCCTCCTACCAGAAAAACCTATTCCTCTAAATGGAAAAGATTTTCCATCTGGTGTGCACAGAAGGATTTGGATCCTCAGCAAGCTGCAGTTCCACAGCTTCTGGACTATCTGGTCCACCTTCAGTCTCTGCATTTACAGCCATCTACCCTGAAAGTACACCTTTCTGCTGTCTCTGCTTATCTTTCAGCAAGGAAAGCATCTTCGCTGGCTGTAGGCCCAATTTTCAAAAGGTTTTCCAAGGGGTTGTTGCCTCTTCATCCCCCACATGGGGAACCTACCCCTGCATGGGACCTGAACATATGTATAGGTCAGCTTATGCAGCCTCCTTTCGAACCTATGTTTTCTTCAGAACTCAAGTTTCTCACTTGGAAAACTAAACTGTTTTTCTAGTAGTTATCACTTCTGCTAGAAGAATCAGTGTGCATCAAGCCTTTTCTGTGGATCCCAACTATATTTCACCTCACAGGGACAAGATTGTGCTCCGAAGCAACATGAAATTTCTCCCTAAGGTGGTTTCTGATTTTCATCTGAACCAATTCATTACTTTGCCTGTATTTTCCTCAGATCACTCTAGTTCAGGTGAATGCAGGCTGTACAGCCTAGATGTTAAACTAGCTATTAGCTATTATATGGACAGGACAAAAGAGCTAAGGCAAGATTGTTCCCAGCTTTTTCTTATGGGGATGTTGGCCAAGGCAGGCCAGCTGCAAAAAGAACTATAGCCAGATGGATTGTGTCCTGTATCCAGTTCTGCTACGGTAAGCTAGGTAAGGACCCACCAGCAGGTCTTAGGGTCCACTCTACCAGAGGCACTGCGGCCTCCCTGGCAGCTGCCAGGGAAGTCCCCTTGCTTGAGATATGGAAGACTGCCACCTGGAAGTCTGTCCATACATTTACTAAGCATTACAGCCTGGATATTCAGGCAAGGAGTGATTCCAGGTTTGGCACAGCAGTACTGCAGAGCCTATTCCACAAATAGGTTCTGTGCCCACCTCTTGGGGGCACTGCTTTATAGTCTGCATATTGTCAGAATACAGCAAGACTTCATGTTGTTTGAAGAAAAAATTACTTCCCATAGTAATGTTTCTTCTAATGGAGTCTTGCTGTATTCTGACCTCCCACCCTACCTCCTCTTCAGAACCTGGGGAAGGGTGGCTCTTCTGCAGCAACTTTATGAAACCATCAGTGGTAATGTTTTTTTCTGGGCATCTGTGACTTGAGTCTTTTATATGCCCTTTGGTTTTTGTTTCCTGATGTTTCCCTTGTTGGGGTCCTGTTTAGGCTTAGTTGTGGCCATTACACACATATTAAATTAGTTTGCTTCATAGAATCTGATCAATTACTAGAACGTACCGAGGACTATGGTTTGAAAACCGAGCTCGAGCTCTATGTTCTATGCATTTGCATAGAGTTTAGCTCTTGGTTCTCTGGGGCAGTTGAACCGGTCGGTCTAACTGCATATTGTCAGAATACAGCAAGACTCCATTAGAAAAAACATTACTGCGGTAAGTAATTTTTTCTTCTTAACCAAGTTGGCTATCTTTTCCTCAGTTTGGGCCTTTGCTGTTCTGACTGCCTTAACGGGTACAGTCCTTTGTCCTGCTCCTTTTGTGTTTCCTTATACTTCCTGAATGCTATCTTTTTCTCCCTTACCGTCCCACCACTTCTTTTGAGAACCATAGTGTTTTTTTCTTTCGTTTTGATTTGTTTATTTGCTTCACACAAAGGCTTGTTGCTTCTGTGATGGCAGTTTTGATGTTTCCCTATTGTTGCTCCACCCCTCCTTCTAGCCTGTTTGCTAGTGTTTTTCTGAGGCACTCTCCCATGTTGACAAAATCAGCCCTCTTGAAGTCCAGTACCTTCACTTTTGTGTGGCTTGACTCTACAGCTACATTTATCGTGAACCACACTGTTTGGTGGTCGCTTGTTCTGAGATGGCTACCCACTTCAAGATCAGAGATCCTCTCTCCGTCCCCATTTGAGAGTACCAGGTCTAAGATTGCTTCCTTCTGAGTGGGTTCCAAAACTAGCTGTCTGAGGCATGCCCCCTGTAGGGCATCGAGAATGGCCCTGTTCTTGAATGTGGCTGCTGCAAAGGTGCTCCAGTTAACATCTGGCATATTCAGGTCCCCCATCAGCAATATCTCCCCTTTCTCTGCCATCCCAAGGATGCCTTCTATCATTTCCTTGTCCATTTCCTCCCCCTGAGACGAAGGGTCTGTATACAACCCCTGAGCGGATTGTGGAGCCATTTCCAGTCTCCAGGGTGACCCACAGTGCCTCCTCTCCTCCCTGGTTACCCTTTAGTTCTGTTGCTTTGATCCCTTCTCTTACATAGAGAGCTACTACTCTCCTCCTCTTCTTCTTCCTCCCTGCCCCTCCTGTAGATTGTGTACCTTGGTATGTTGACATCCCAGTCATGGTTCTCTGTGTACCATGTTTCTGTGGCTGCTACAATATCCAGGCATCCTCTTCCATCAAGGCCACCATTTCGGGGAGCTTTTTACCTAGACTACAGGCATTGGTACTCATTACCCTCCATTTTTTCTGCCTTTATTTCTTTTTGCTCCATCCCTGTCCTTACTGCCTTTGTCTTTTTCTCCATTTACCCCTGCCCTTATCCCTATTGACTGCTCTATCTTGGTGTTTACCTCACTAACTACCCTGATTATTTTTTTGGGGGGCTAGGATTTCCTGTCTCCTTTTTTTAGTGCCTCCCCCCTTGGCTAGTTTAAATGCTTGCCGATAAAGCATTTAAACCTATCATGTAGGATCCTGGTTCACCTCCAGGATAGATGCAGACCATCGCGCCTGCATAGGCCTGCATCCCTCCAGGTGGAGCCCCAGTCCCCAATGAAGCCAAATCCCCTGAGCTCTGCACCAGTTTTTCAACCAGTCATTGAATCCCATGGTGCGGAGTACCCTAGTCTCATCCATGCCATAGACAGGTAGCACTTCCGAGAAAGTTACCATATGTGCTACTTGTCTAAGGCCCCTCCCCAACTCCACAAACTTCTGTTGCACTGCTGTGATCCCATTCTCAGCCAGGTCATTCGTCCCTAGGTGGATAATGACATCCAGCTCACTCCCCCTTGCAGCTGCTCGCACGATCCTGAAGATTCGTTTCCTGTCCTTCCAAGCCATGGCGTCTGGCAGGCACCTTACCTCCCTTTTCCTTCCCCCCCCCAGTTCTACCCCCTAATAATCGAGTCCCCCACCAGGAGTCTCTGCCTTCCCCTGTGCGGTCCTGTGCCAACCTCCTGTGGGTCTCCATTGTGGAGGTTCCCAGCATCCTTCTTGGTCTCCACTGCAGGTGCCTCCATAGAGGAACCATGCTCCACCAGAGTGGTGAATGAATTGTGAAGAGGTACAACTGGAGGGATGCGCCTCTGTTCCACCACTCTTACCCTCCCTGAACCAACTGTGGTCCAACCACTCTTCTTTCTTGGCAACCTCTGAGGTAGCGGCAGTGGTCTGGGTGGTCCCTGGGTGGGGGAGCAGGTTTTCCGAATCATTGCCAGGTCAGCATGAAGACGAGCAACATCCTCCCTCAGACCAGAGAGGTGCCTGCAAATGGGGCAGCAGTGCAGTTTCCAGAATGTCTCCCGGAAGACTGCTGCTCTACAACCAGTACATTGCACCACTCCCCACATGTCTATGCCCCATCCTGTTACAGATGCTTTTCTTTTGTTGTTTTTTTGTTCTTGTTTTAGTGTGTGCAAGCATGTGAGTGTCTCTACCCCCTATTCAGTGTGCTGTGCCTTTAAGGATATGAACAGGTGTATGTTGTTAGCAGTTTTGGGGAAGTGATGTCAGAACCCCTGCTATAAAGGAAGTTATGCGCTTGGGGCGGGTGAGGTGTGGGGAAGGGTGGGAGAGAGTAAACCTGTGCCGTCCAGAAACCATCAACTACAACTCTGACCCTCCACCCCGGGGAGTGCCTTCCTTCCTTTCAGACACCTATTTCACAGAGGTTAAGTACCAGGTCTAGTCACAGATGAATGCAAATATCTCCCAGCTGCAGTTCCTCCCTGGCAAATTAAAGTTAAAACTAAGAGAAGTCAAACCCAAAAACAGAATCAATACTAGTTACTTACACAGGTCCAAAAAGTAATAATTCAGTTCAGTGTAGTCTAGAAAATTACCTCCTCGATTTAAGGAATCTCTGGCTACTTTCTCTCTCTTTCTCTCTCAGCAGACACAGAGCCGTGGGGCATTTGAGACAAAGGGAAGGAGTCAGGACTCATAGCGGAGCTTGAGCGCGAGTAAGGGAAGGGGAGACATCAGTCAGCCACTCAGCCCTGAGCCAGGCAGTGCTCATATTTAGCAGCATTGGTCAACAACAGACAGCTGTCCAGAGGAGGAAGTGAACCCACCTACCCACTCACCCAGCGCTTGTAAAGAAAAGAAAGTGAAGTTAGCGCCACAGCGGGCCTTGGACACTCTAGGCCAGATGCTGCACACACACTAGAGTCAGCAACACATGACAGTGGATCATAGACACTCCAGGCCAGACACAGCAGTGTAGCATTGGTTTCCACAGCAGCAGCAGCAGTCGGGTACGAGGTGGGTTCTGTTTGGAAAGATGCTAGGGTCAAATTGATGAAGAGTCCCAGGGAGTCGCTGTGTGTCCGAGCCGACTAGGGGTGGGTAGGTCAAGGGAGGGAGGTGAACAGAACAACTGAATGGACTGAATGTTACAGTATCCTTAACAAAATGTCTTAAAGTGATTCTCTGAGGTTTTGCAGGTGCCTTTTTTACATAGTCTGCCTTTTGTAAAAAAAAAAAAATCTGTCATAGTCATTTTTTTTTTGTTTTATCAGCACTTTGTTTCTGCCCGACCTCCAGTTTTCTGCATGCGGCCACCCCCCTAGAATGGTGTCATGCAAGGGAACTGTCTATGTTTTACATACAACAACAAGGAATTCTGGATAAATTATAAACGTGACTTAAATGTTCAGTACTAAGAGGTGCAGTCCCTTATTTGATAATGGTAACTGCAGTAATAGCACCTAATATGTAGACATATTTATTTATTTAAAAGTTCCACCAGAAAAGACATACTGCGCAGACAAGCTCGTTTGCAGACGCGTCCTGGGAAGAGGGGAAAGGAGTACACATTAGCTACATATGTAGCAAGGCATTGTGGGTACAATAAGAAGTTGTTTTCCAATTTCCTTACTGTGAGGTGCAGTCTCACATTTCTGTAGTGGCTTCAGCAATGAAAGCTCTCATATGATTCTTTTCAAAACAAGTCATTGTGCATATTGTATCTAGCTGACAAGATTTCTTTACTGAAAGATATATTCTCCTATTTCTGTACTGACCACAGAAATGGCTGATTTTTCTGTCCCCCTAATCAAAGTGCAGTCTCTTATTTTTGTACTGTTTACAGCAGTACAGTCTGTAGAAAAGTTTCTGGAAAAATGATCTTGTCTGTGTCAGTCTTGACCATAGATCACTACTGGGTTCAGGCTGGAGGAGCTTCGTGGGTTGGCTAGTAACCGACACTGACCCCCTTCCCAGCCCCAGTTGTGCTTCTCCTGCCATCAAGTGAGCACGACTTCGTGAGAGAATGGCATATTTCTCCTGCGCCAATGGGCTAGTCTGGCGGTACTGTAGTCCTAGTTCTGCTCTGCTGTGATTTCTCGGCGTTCGACTGGTAAGATCTTTCCTTATTTTTTGTCGACGCTGAATACTGTGTTTGTTTATTATTTTTTTCATCTGGTCATGTCTCGTTCAGGGCACAAAAATAAATCTTCCAAGGTAGGTTGGCCTCCTATGCGGCAGTGTCCCTGCGGCCAACTTTACTCCATCTTGAACCAGTATAACCAGTGTTTGACCTGCTTGGGCCCTAACCATGACATGGATTATTGTGACGCCTGCTTCTCCATGGACTGTCGTGTTCTGGAACTGCATGCGTTTACAGTCGGATGTGCGCCGCCAACTTTTGGTGGACAGGCTCGCACTCGGGAATCCAAATGCAGGGTTCTTGGCCCATCTTCCGGGTTCCCTCCTGTTCCTATAGGGCCCATGGAGGAGGGGGTTTCCACTCCTCTTGGCCTTACTATGGTGGGAACTCCTTCCACGGTGCAGGAGGCCCAGTCTGACCCCTTCGGGGGTTGGGCGGGAAGCACCGTCCTGGCAGTTGCCTCCTCGGATGTGAGGGCTCCTCCCCGGTGTCATGGTCTGAGGCCTCCAGGCCAGATCCGGCACCGTCCTTGGTGCCACCCACCTGTGCCATCCCTGATTCAGCGGTGCTGGTGATCTGGGCGGCAGTGCGGGGCCAGCCTCCTTCGCCATTCGCAGGGATGGGAGCGGCGCCTTGGGCAGCGCGGGGCAGGCTCATGTGCTGCGGCTGGGAAAGACCGGGGGAGTTGTCTGGGTTTGAGCCTCCTCTGGGGAGGACGATTCTGAGGCTGAACCAGACTGGCTCCCGGATTATTTGGAATCCTCCGGTTCCTCCTCGTCTAGCGCTTCGGCTCTGGTTCAGCCCCATTCCAGGGAGCTGGTGGCTTTGGCTGATTCCATGGTTGGTGGCACCGACCAGTCCTCGGGTGCCCCAGGGGAGCATCGCAGGGTAGCCCAGAGTCAGTAGTTCGTCTGCTTACCTGGGAGGTGTACCCCCTCCGGTGACAGCTGTCGTTGGCCCTGCTTTTGAGCCGACTGGAGTATCCCAGGTAGGGGAGGGTACCCCTCCAGCAGTTGTCTTTCAGGAGTCAGCTGCGGTGGGTCCAGTTACCTAGGCTGATACCGAGAAAGAGGGCTCTCTCTGAGTCCGAGGGTTTGAGGGGACAGGATCAAGGGCGGTGCTTTTGCCTGGGAACCCGCAGGGGTTCAGGGACGAGTCACAGCTCTGGTCCAGTCTTCTTCCCCGAGGTCTCCCTGGGAGGGCCCTCATCTTTAGAGGTTAGAGGCTGCCCTTCTGGGCTCATGTGGCCTCAGTCACCTCGCAGGGGGAATTCTCTCTTTGGGCTCAGCCCTGGCCATTCCAGCTCGGTTGAGCGGCCTTCATCTGTTGGGACCATCAGGTCTCCTCCTCCCTTGGGGTCTCCTGTCCAGTCCCCCAGCCCTGGCAGAGGTCGTGCTCCTCCTCCTCCTCGGAGGTGACTAGCCCCTTTGGCTCTGCCAACCCCTCCCTCACTCCCAGGTCACTCCGGTCCTACGGGGCCCCTTACTAGGGAGCAGTTTAGGTCTACGGCTGTACTATTCCCTTGACCTTACTCCGCTCCTTCCAAAATGTTGGTTCTTGAGGCAGTATTTTGGGGGGGGGGGGGACCCTGGTGACTCCCTCAGTTAGTTTCTCCTTCCCTCCAACCACGTCCTAAGTAGTTTCCCTGATGAAGTTCCCCTGGAATCTCCTCTCCCCTCTTCAGAGGATGGTAAATCCTACACTGCTCAGCTCTCCTCCACTGGAGGTGACACCTCTCTAAAACTCTATAGGAACCCTGGGGGTATTCCTCCTCATTGGATAATCCACCAAAGTGACTCTGTCCCCACTTCAGATACCTTCGACAAGAGGGGGAGACACTGGCCCATTCTTTGGCCCTGTATGGGACTCCTCAGTTGCATTTCTCCAACTTCCTGGACTTGTGCCAGCCTGCTAATTCTCAGCCTTATTCAGGCCCTTCTCCAGCTTGGCAGAAGAGTTCTTGGCCTGAGGCAATGCTAGTCCTTACACCTGGAACAGTCCTCTGGGGCCTGTTCTGTGGCTGCGGTGTCTCCCCTCTCCTCCTCTTCTTCTTTTCTGCCCTCCGTTTCTATCCCTCCCTTACTCGCCCAGAGATTGGGTCCATCCTGTCCTAATTTCTTAGGTCTCCTTCTCTTTTCTGTCCTCTCTCCAGCCTTATTCCTCCTTTTGGTTGTACATCCTTTCCTTTTTCTGTCCCTCGGCCCCCTTGCTCTCGCTTTCTATGTTTTTCTCTGTCTCTCTCCAGCATGCAGAACTGGGGCTGGAGAGGGGTCGACGTTGGTTACTGGCCAACCTGCGAGCACCACGAAATGCGTCAGCCTTGAGGGCAGTGCTGCCCCAACGTCGACTCCTATCCTTTTGCAAAAAAAAAAAAGCTCCTGCTGGGTCCTGATCTTCCTGCCAGAACCCAACAGTGATGAATGGTGAAGATACACAGAAATATCAAGAATTATGGTAGGCATGTAATTTTCATATTTTGTGATGCAAGTGGGTCAGAAAGATCAACTGCCATTCTGTGTAGATGTTTCACTTTTACTTCCTGCTGGTGAAGTGACAGCTTCTGTCAGAATGTAGGAGCGTGATGATACTTTGAATGACTGTAAGTACTTTAGGAGTGTAATTATGGGTCAGAATACTTTTATTTTTCACTGGTATCTAGCTTACACTAGAAGTCCAAAATTGTGAAAAAGGATGTCTGCAATACCAAGACTGACCAACAGAGGTCTCTGTTTCAAAACTTTGTTTCCCTTGCATGATGTCATGGCTGGGGGTTGCAGCACTGAGAAAAAAAGGGGCACGGTTATGCAAATGAAGCAGAGCACAGAAATTAGAGCGTTTTTTCCATGGAAAACCACTTTTTGGTAGTTTGAATGGTAGGAGATTGATTCACAACTTCTACAGATTACGAGTCCCATGTGTTATGGTAAACCTCAGAAAATCACTTTAAATGTGTGAGTCTGACACCTCAGATAACTCAATTTTACCCATGGGAAGCCTTATGATATAGCTTTGTCCTTCTTTGTGAGGCAGAAGTTTGAGAGGTACGGTCAATAACTGAATGGGACTGGTGTAAAAATATGACACCAGGGTAGAGGGGAATGGGGGACTGTTTGAGTGGGACATAACCCTAGCAGTGGGGCACAGGGAAAACTTATCTGAAGATCTGAGTCTTGGATTACCCTGGTACTGGGGATAAAATGGGGCTTGGTCTAAGTGGGGTATTACTCTGGCAGTGAATAAAGTGGGGCACAGTCTGTGTGGGGTATTGCCCAAGCTGAGTGAAGGGCTTGTTTTTCAGACTGTTAGAGGAGCAGAAGGGTGGGAGGTGCGGCGGAGCGCGGGGAGCCTATGGTTACTGCTGTGCGTAGGGCCCATGGCAATGTAAATACCTCCCTGGATAGCACTGGATGCATGGCATTATGCGCATACCTACCGTGTATATAGCATCATTGGCTTCAATTACTTCAGTGCCTTTTTTCCCCCGCCACTGAAGTGCAATTTTCCTCATCGTGGACCCCGCTCGACCAGGAGGCACTGTCAGCGCTCCTCATCCTCCTCATCCTTGAGTGAGAAGAGGCACTGCCGCAGAATGCGCCGGTGCTACGAATGTAACCCCTAGGTGATGCTATCCCAAGGGCTACTACCCTTGCCTGCTTAGCTAGTAGCAGGTTAAGGAGCCTGAGTTCTGAATGGGTGCCTCCACCCGGAGGTCAGGGTTGGTAGTGGTCAAGCTAACCTGGGCACAGCCCTCCGGGACACTGTAATCTCCTCTTTCCTTACTAGTGGCCAGAACAATACACAGTAATCACTTTCACAATACCCCTGATACACTGCACAAGTACCCACACTGTTTGCACTTACCACCAGGGCTTTCTTCTGGCCTGGTCCTGGGGACCTCCTGTAAAACAAGGTTATACACAGCAAATAACAGCATTCTCTTGCACAAACTGGAACCACAGTCAGGGTAAATGCAAAAAAGAGTTAGATCTGATTTATTTAAGGGACTTGAACAGGGAGGGGCGTAATCAGGTTAACTTGCTTAAAGGCTGTATCTATCAAACAGTTTTGCATGCACTTCAGGGTCCATAAACAGTCACACACTCTGACACTTCCAGATGGAGAGTGGTGGGCTAGCCAGGAACATTGCAACTGGTTAGGGCCCTGTGATGGAAGAAAACAACGTGCACAACACACACTATTTGTAATCCGGAGCCGGAGGGCTCAGTTCTTGAAAAGAAAACAAGACAATCAGATGACACACTTTTAGATTAGGCTGTTGTTGCAGGGAGCTACCCTGATGATTACTCACAATATCCAAGACTGGACACAGGCCGGATGAAAATCGAGACTGGTGGTTAATCTGGAGTGCCAGGAGAAGCAGAAACTACGCAAATCGCCGAGGCATCGTTCCTGTTCAGGCGTGGAGCAGTGGACTGATCCCCAGGCAGGTCTCTCGTTGATGGCTTTCTCTGTGCAGCGGGTAGTCTGGCTGGGCCAGTGTGGCAAGGCCCCAGCTAAATGGAGACAAATTCGGATACAGTCCGTTTTGGGCTGGATACAGCTTCCAGCAAGCAGAACATAGTTCACACAGTGGGGAACCAAATCACGACCCACTAACAACTCGCAGCACATTTACATGTAAGGAAATTTTACTGTACCAGGCAAACCACTCTCCGGTCATGATCGCAGAGTCTCTATGCAAACTGGGGATTCAAAAGCAGCTGGAAATCCTGACAGGCCGATTGCATTCAGCAAAATCTTTGGTCTTCTTCAGGTATGAGCCTGGTAAAAAATCAGTGACTTACTTCATTCTCACAAACTTGGATTTAGTCCAGAATAATTCTCTTCTCTCCCTCTCAAGGGCAGCAGGCAGACATGCAGGCCACAACTCAGGCCTTTCCACAGTTCTCCCACATGAAACTACTCAGACGGCTGCTTGACTGTCTCAAGCTGTTGCCTCTTCAGCTCCCAACTTGGATGTAATTCAACTGCCAGAAAACCTGGTACTTTCCCCAGAATCCAAAAGGTTTGGTTGGCTGATCTGTCTGTCAGTTACAACAAATGCTTCCCCTTCAGGTGCAAAAAGGCGACAAAAGCCCCAAACTACAATTCCTATAGATTTTCACTCCAGACAGCTCCTGTAGTCCAGCTCCATTTTAGGTCCCACCAGTACTGATTGGTCGAATTCGGCAGTCCAGGACCACAATTGTGGAGATAAACAAAACAGTCTTTGCTGCAAAGAAGGCAGGTTAGACAAACTACATTATCATTATCACTCTAAATGATTTTCAGCAAATGCTTACATCTTTCAAAAGAGCTCCCTTTCAGATTACTTGTGACTGCAATCCAGGCAGCTCTTAAAGAGACAGTGCACAGAGGCTATACAGGCACTCTCTGGCAATCACATTTAAACTGCCTGCTAAAACGCAGGACACCAGCCTGGCAGTGAGCATTTAGGCAAGCTCAAGGAAGACTTTTCGTGAAGCCCCATTTGTAGGGGGGTTACACGAGAATTTCCTCTGTAAGCAGTGGGCCATTGCAAGGCAGTGTAGGAGGCTGCGCCAAAGACCTACAGTCCCCTGGCAACTGCCAGTGGTTCTCCCGCTGGCCTAGATCATTTAGGTGCTGCCAACACCCACTTCTCCATCAGTCACAGTGGAGCCATTACCCCGACAGCCACTGACCAGCACTCCAACTAATGAGGCCAGCTGTTTGGCTCCCAGCTTGACAGGCCAGTTGTTGGTGAGGATCACCCCAGGTGAAGAGTCCTGGTAGGTCTGGGGTGAAATATGGCTAAGAGCTGTCTGAGGAGTAATTTGATGACTCTGATTAAGAGTCAGTGGCCTCCTCTGGGACTCGCTCTTTGACTGAGGCATGGTTGATGAGCATTCCACCAACCAATTGTATCATTTGGTGCGATGCTCCGCCTTATTGCAGAGTCTACAGCAGTCCCATTGAAACCAGTCCCGAAGAGGATGTTTTGATTCTTTAGGTCCGGAGTATGATTTAAAAAATTGTGATTTATGTCAGATGTTTTGCCCTAAAACACAAAAGAAAAGAACTGCAAAAAGAGGAGCTTTTCAGCACATTGTCTGCTTATTTGTTATTTATTTATTTATATGAATCTTGATGACCGGGAGGGTCCACTGAGACAAACGAGTCCCATTTTCAGTCACGTTCCAGGGAACAAATGCGTTTCTAGTACAGCAAGGTACAATACAGAAACCAGAAGGTAACACAAAGATAATGGAGAGTATAAACACAATAGAGCAGTACTTTGAGTATAGATACAGTGAAACAAATTAGAGCATATAATCATAACACAAGTACAGACAAAAACGGAACATAAGGTACAGTGCTTTTGAGTTGTGGTACATAATAGGCAAAATTTACTCATCAGATTTCATCGGGTAATGATGCGGTCAGAAGGAAGAGCACAGCCGGCCCGGTGGCGCTGAGAGTTGAGGTGCTGGATGCCACACCTCACATCACGCCAGCGACCCGGGTTCAGGAGCAGACTCAGGGAGCCGGGGGTCAGCCGGGAGAGAAAGGCTGAGCGTCTGACGACGGCTCACCTTCTCCAGGGGGGAGGGTTGGAATCCAACCCGGCACGCGGTGACCTCTGACAGAGGCTGGGGGCATGACAGCGTGTCTGCACCCCGGGGGTTTGATTGGTCATGGGCGGTGGCCTGCAGACCAGTCACCTCTAGGGGGTTGCATCATCTAGGGGAAGGACGTTGCAGACATCGGCGCTTGCGCCTTGACGTCAGGGGCTGGCAACTCCCTTACAGAACAGGGGAAAAACACCCCTCAGAGCCAGGAAGATGGAGCGCTGAGCCGGGTCCTGATGTGCCAGTGCGTGCCTGACAAGACTTGCAAGATTTGGGGGGTACCCGACGCCGGATGGAGGGACCAAAGACTGTAAGGTAGGCACTGGTAGGGGCAGGCTTAATGGGTGACTCCCCATGGAGTGGCTCTGGTTGGGCAGTAGGAGGGGGGAAAAAGAAATATTAAAAAAAAAAAAAGGAAGAACACAGTTAGGCACAATTACTGAAGCAGGTAGTAGGTTGGAAGAAGACCTCTTTGTATTTTCCTTTGAAAAGAGCAATAGTCTTGCAGGACAGTAGAGTGTATGGGAGGTTGTTGCATTTACGGGGAGCAATGTAGAAGTATCTCTGACCTTCCACTAGATGAGTCTTGGGTAGGACAAGCATTGGGAGGTGTAAAGATCTTAGAGATCACGGGATGGGTTTAAGGAAGAGCAGGTTAGTTAGACTGGGTGGCGGAGGTAGATGGATAAGTTTGAAGGTGGCACAAAACACCGGGAGGTCACGTTTGGCTTCAAAAGAAGGCCAGTTCAATTTATTAAGTACGGCACAATGGTGAGTATGCACTGGAGCCTTGGCTGCAAAGCAGGCAGTTCTGTGGTATGTCATTTTTGATTTGTTAAGGAGTGTCGCCTTGACCGAGTGAGTCATTGAGGCTCCAAAGAAGAGACCAGGAAGAAGGGTGGCAGAGGCAGTTGTCTTTCTGGCACTGTTCGAAAGGTATGGGGCAGTACGGTATAGCAGACCTAGTTTTTGGTTGGAGACCTTAATGACATTGTTAGTATGCACGTCAAAGGATAAGTGTTCGTCGAGTGTGAGACCTAAGTATTTGAAGGAGGAAACACCTTCATGAAGGGCACCTGAGGTGATTTTGATTGTTACAAGGGAACCGGAGGATAGATTGAAGGAGGTATGGTGGAATAGCATGGTTTTAGTTTTTTTTTTCGTATCCAGGACTAGTGGCTTAGCTGCTCCCCTCCAAGGAACTGGGGACAAGACATATGAGGAGAGGCTCAAGAATTGAACATGTACACCATCACATAAAGGAGGAAAAGAGGTGACGACATTATCGAAACATACAAGTATCTGCGTGGCATAAATAGGGTGGACCCCAAGAAACTTCTCTCCTTGAACTCAAAACCAGGGATAAGAGTAATGCCCTTAACCTCGCAGGGGTAGGTTCAGGAGAGAGGTCTGCAAGCACTTTTTCATGGAAAGAGTGGTGAACAGGAGGAACAGGCTTACCTACCTGAGGCAACAATAGAGGCCAGATCCATGAGCAGCTTAATTCATGGGATGGTACAGGCATATAGAGTTAATCAGAAAAGTGGGGTGGCAGAACTAAAGGGACGGAATGGCCACTAGGGCCAGTTCAGAGTGGTTAGGTTGTGTGGGCAGACTTCATGGGCCTTTAGCTCTGTATCTATGTATGGATCTTTACTAAACACCTATAAAAGAGCAAGTCATTGCACCCAGTATGCAGAAATTAAATGACCTAACTGTGTATGGAGAGGTGGTTCTTACTAAAGCATCTCCTACGTCTGTTTTTGACTAGTTTTTAGGCAGTAGGATGTCTCCATCGAATTCAAAACAGCAAGCCACCATCTTGTTTACTAGTGAATTTCATTTGTATAACATTTTAAAAAGCTGGGTCTTTATAACTGCAAGCTATCATCATTTGATTTTTTTTATTTACTCAGGGTAGCCCACCTGAGATGCAGTGTGTCATTTTCAGTGAGGTCTTGCTTCTACCAAGAGTTAACAGCTGGCTGTACTGAGGCACTGTGAGATCAAGTGGAATTATTTTAAATCGCAAACTCGCACTCTGAGCTTGTCTCCATTGCAGAATTCAGTCAGCTTCCTATGTGATTATGTGTAACTCTGCATCAACCAGCTTCAACAGTTTAAATGAAAATGAACCATCTGCTACATTTTAAATTAACATCTCTTTTCTGTGCTTTCCTTGCTGTGAGCACCTCATTCCTTCAAGCCTTGCTGAAGCTCTGATGTCTGGACAGTTGCTGTCCCTAGACAGCTCCAGTTAGAAGCCCCTATTGACAGTACCACTAAATTTATTTATTTGAAAATTGGTGACCAGGAAAGGGACACTGTGCCATAGCTCATTTCCAGCTGCAACACAGCCAAAGGAGAAGTGGTATACAAAATGCATAGCACAGACACAATTTGCAGTTAAAATAAAATGCAATCAGAAAAGCATGAAGAGTACAGATAGAAGTACAGAATGAATAGGCAATACAAAAAAACATTTAAGTGCTAAAGGTACCTGGTCTGTCCCATCACAGAGAGCACACTTCTGCATCAAGTAGAAGTAGTCCCGTGTGCTCGAGAGTGATTGGGGGTGGGAGCCTTAAGGCATTAGAGACGTAGGGCAGGAACCTCGTGCATCACTGGCTTTGCAGGTCAGAGCATTACAAGAAACATGTGATATACCAGGTCTGCAACTTCCCATTTGCATCCTGTATTCCTGCCGCCCTTCCCTCATAGAGAAGCTGCTGTTAGGGGTGTGCTACAGAATTTCCAAACAGGAGGTGATACTTAGCACAGGTACCTGGAACAAGATACAGTAAGAGGACATAAGGTGTCCAGCAAGTAGGGTTCAATTTTTTTTTTTTTTTTTTTTTTATCATGAGGTTTTATTTTAACTAAAATCTAGTAGGATATAGGAAGGACCAAGACAAGGTATTTGAGGACTTCTTGGGCACTTTAAAGGCTAACTTAGTTCCGCTGCCTAAATGCTACAAGCAGGCCTGCTGAAAAACATTTTTTTCCTAGGGACATGGATATGGTGTACTTATCCACTCTTCTGGCAGTGTCTTTCCCCTTTAAGGCTTGCCGGAACATCTTCAAGCTGGCTCTTTCCACCCACCCGGGTGGTTACTCCCTCGGCACCACCACGTAACATCAGATCTTCCTTTCCTCTGGAAGAAGAAGGTTCTCTCCTTACCACACTCGCGCTGAAGAGGACCTTTGTTTTATTTCTTCAAATTCTAATAAAAAACTTAGCTTCCAGGCTATTTTCGTCTCGCTGTTGACATGGACAATGCAAAGTCTGCTCTGGGTTTCCAGAAATGTGCCTGCAGGCAGAAGATGTCCCAGATGGATCCACACACCATGTGTGCGTACTGCCTGGGCCACAAGCACAATCCCCAGGCCTGCAGCATTTGCCACACTTTTCACCCGTGCACTTTGGAGGATCGTCATGCCCACCTGCTTCAAGCAACTTGAAGTCTTGCTGTATTCTGACAAGTCCAGTTAGCCCAGCCTTTAAACTGCCCCGGAGAACAAAGGGTTAACCTTTCTATGCAGAGCATAAAATGCTGAGCTTGAGCTCGGTTGATGTCTCTGTCTGTTTCCCTTTGGACGCTGTCATATTCTTTACTCCGCCTCACTGAACAGTCACTCCGGAGATTTCTCCTGCAGCTTGATTCGAAAGTCGGTTTAAGTGTCGTTTTTTCGTCGGGTTTCTAACCGAAAAAAAGTTTCACGCATAGTCGGCTCAGTCTCTGTCTGTGCTACCGTGAGTACTAGATAGGTTTTGTACTGTATTTCTGTGTGGAACTTGTAAAAAGCGTGGATCAGTTCGGCCGAACCAATCATTTGTTTAATTCTTGTGTAATTTTAGTGTGTGGTTACCAGTTCTTATCGGTTCTAAAAAAAACGTGTTTTGAAACATTTTTTCCAAGCCCCGTGACACAGTTAGGAACCGATAAGGGAGCCTTGCCTGGCGGTTGCCGAAAAAAGGGTAAGTTTGGTTAGGTTGGCCATGTCTGAGAAACCCAAGAAAAAACCCGGGCCCACTGGGTTTCAACACTGCAGTGAGTGTGGGGAGGTCTTTGCTAAGGCCGATCCCCACATCACCTGCGCTTATTGTCTGGGGTTTGACCACCTCGATTCAGACTACCAAATTTGCAAGAATTTTCCCAAATCTACTCTTGAAAAGAGATTAGGTAGACTGAGGGAAAAGGAGGCCGAGAAGTCCGCTGACCCGGATGGCCAGCCTGGTTCGGTTCTGACCGAACCAGAAGGAGTGCCCTCTGACCAGGGCGATACTTCTTCGAGAAAAAGGAGAGCCGATCCCAAGGGGTCGGTTCCGACAAAAAGAAAGCACAAAGAAAAATCGTCCAGTTCGGATCCAGAAGTCCATGTTCTGACCGTCGAAGAAATAGCCAGAGCGATTCAGATTGTGGAATCGCTTCCGTTGGTTCCTCCGGTTCACGATTATACTTTGGAAGAATTTTATGAACCAGAGTTTGAGGAGGAAGGGAAGTTTGAAGATGACGATGGTGATGGTGAAAGTCTAGATGTGCCTGTGGAACCGGACATCTCCCCAGACAGACCTTCAGGTGTATCCCCTCCTAGGCTTTCTGAGTCCCCTTACCACTTTATGTTCTGCAGAAAGGTGGCTGAGACCCTCCAACTTCCTATGGAAGAGGATCAGGAGGAGCTTGATTATGTAGAAATGATGGACATCCCAGAGTCCAGGAGACTGTCTATTCCCCTCCACAAATCTTTTGGGAAACAGACACAAAAATTCTGAAGTCTCCCAATTCTATACCTCCTGTGGACAGAAGAATGGACAAGAGGTATACACTCTCAGGCTCAGAAACAGGGTTTTTTATACCACCAATGCAGCCATGTTGGGGTTGTGCAGGCTGCTGTCTGTGATAAGGCAAGCATTCCCTTGGCTTCACACCTCCCAGACAAAGACTCTAGGAAGGTTGATGCCATGGCAGAAAAGCTGTCCATGGCATCTTCCCTGAGACTCAGACAGGCGAATTATATGGCCTATACAGCTAGGTACCAGAAGTCCAGGTGGGACACTGTACTGGCACTGGCTAAACAGGCCTCCCCCCCAGCTAGCCAAAGAGCTGGAGGAGGTGGCTGCAGATGGGATTGAGGCATCTAAAGTTCAGTTTCATGCTGCTGTGGACTCTAATGATGTGTCATCAGGAGTCATGGCTACATCTGTGGCTCTTCAGAGAATGGCTTGGCTCAGATGTACTAGCCTCTTGCAGGATACCCAGGCTAAGGCCATGGATTTTCCTGCAGTGGGTAATTCTCTGTTTGGGGAGCAGACAGAGAATTACATGAAGAAAATGGACGAGTACAGGACCACATACAGGAGTACTCAGGCCAAGGAGAGGCAGTCAGCTTCTCAAAGGCAGCAGTCTAGGGGCAGGGGCAGGCCTTTTCAAATGCCTTTTTACCAAGCACAGGCCTCTTCTTCCTTTTCACAGAGGGGGTTCTTCAGAGGGAGAGGCAGAAGGGGATGAGCAGGGCTGCATCCACCTCAGCCTAAAGCCCTGCCAAGCAGACACCCTGATGGGCCTGCCCGGGTCGACTCTACTATTCCAGTAGGGGGCAGGCTGGCTTACTTTGTCCAGGACTGGATGTCTGTTACATCAGACAAGTGGGTCCTGGAAGTAGTAAGCCAGGGACTGGTTCTCAGCTTCAGAAAATTTCCAAAGATAAGAGCCAGATCTTTTCCACCTGCAAATCTCTCGGAAACCCTTGCCCTAGAGGCAGAGGTTTCTTCTCTTCTGGCCTTAAGAGCCATAGAGAGAGTACCTACCATACACTGGGGCAAAGGGCTGTACTCCAGGTACTTCCTGACCCCAAAAAAGACAGGGGAGTGGCAACCCATCCTAGACTTAAGATATCTAAACAAACATCTTTTAAAACCAAAGTTCAAGATGATAACTCTGGGAATAATCCTTCCCTCTCTAAGGCCAGGGACTGGTTAGCCTCCCTGGACCTCAAAGATGCCTACTTTCACATTCCCATCAAGTGCTCCCACAGAAAGTACCTCAGGTTCGAGTTGCCCTCAGGCCACTATCAGTTCAGAGCAGTGCCCTTTGGCCTAACCTCAGCCTCAAGGGTTTTCACAAAGTGCCTGGCAGTGGTAGTTGCCTTTTTAAGAAGGCAAAAGATTTCTATTTTTCCATATCTGGACAATTGGCTAATAGTGGGCCAGTCTCCAGACCAAGTCAAGTCTCACCTTCAAGTGACCCAGCAAGTGCTCACTTCTCTAGGATTTCTTCTCAACCTTCCCAAGTCAGTTCTCGAACCAGTCCAACTTCTTACCTTTATTGGGGCAGAACTGGACACAGTCAGAGCAAGAGCCTTTCTTCCTCTAGAAAGGGCAAGGGTTCTTATGGAACTAGCCTCTTCCTTCAGCCTTCGGGTATCTCAACCAGCAAGGCATTTCCTCCAGCTCTTGGGCCACATGGCAGCTTCAACAGCAGTGGTCCAAGGGGCAAGATTCCAGATGAGGGATATTCAGTTCCATCTAAGAGCTTTTTGGTCTCAGAGGAAGGATTCCCTTACCAAACTGATCCCAGTGACTCTGACCTTGATCCAAGCCCTCCAATGGTGGCAGGATCAGGACAATTTAAGACAAGGTGTTCCTTTTACCACTCAGCCTTATTCAGTGGTCCTTACCACGGACGCTTCTCTTCTGGGCTGGGAGTTCATCTGGGGCCCTCACTGCCCAGGGCTGTGGTCCCCCAAGAATCCCTTCTCCGATCAATCTCCTAGAGCTCAAGGCAGTTTTTCTGGCCCTGAAAGCTTTCTCTCAGTCAGTACAGAACAAGGTGGTTCAGGTCAGAACGGACAACACCACCACCATGTGGTACATCAGCAAGCAGGGAGGCACTCTGTCCACGGCCTTGTGCACGGAAGCCATGAAACTGTGGTCCCTGGCTTATTCCCTGCAAACCTCTCTGGTAGCAGTTCACCTTCCAGGGAAGGACAGTGTGCTAGCAGATGCACTGAGCAGGATCTCTCAGGGCCATCACGAATGGTCCCTGGACCATCAAGTGTTGTAAGTGATTTTTTCCAGGTGGGGCACTCCAGAGATAGATCTCTTTGCAGCCCCAGACAATCACCAACTCCCTCTCTTTTGTTGCAGACCTCCAGTCTTGGGCTCAGTCCCCCTGGATGCCCTGATTCTGAATTGGGAAGGGAAGTTTCTGTATGCCTTCCCTCCCTTTCCACTCCTTTTCAGTTTTAGTCAAAATAGGGTCTCAGCCTTGCAAAGTGATTCTGATTGCTCCAGATTGGGCCAGGCAGCCCTGGTATTCCCTGTTGCTGTCCCTAGCAGTCCATTTTCCCCTGTCTCTTCCCAGGAATTACAATTTATTAACATCCTCTCAGGGGAGGATTTGGTACCCCAATCCTCAGTCTTTCAATCTCAAAGCATGGCTCTTGAAGAGTTAGAGTTTGCAGATCTGCATCTTTCCCAAGGGGTTCTGGATATTCACAAAGCTTCTTGAAAGCCCTCCAACAGAAAGACTTATAACTCCAAATGGAAGAGATTCAGCATTTGGTGTTCTAAGAAGCATATTTCTCCAGATACTGCTGGATTGCTTACTGTTCTGGATTATATGGTCCATCTTAATGGCCTAGGCCTCAGACCAGCTACTCTCAAGGTACACTTGTCAGCTGTTTCTGTGTTTCTGTCTGTGGGGAAGTCTTCCTCACTATCTTCTCACCCTGTGTTGTGTAATTTTTTTAAAGGATTGTGTCATACCATTCCTCTTTTTAGAGACCCTGCCCCTGCCTGGGATTTGAATGTTTGCATTGCTCAACTTATGCAACCCCCTTTT
This sequence comes from Neoceratodus forsteri, assembly GCA_016271365.2. Lineage (NCBI taxonomy): Eukaryota > Metazoa > Chordata > Ceratodontiformes > Ceratodontidae > Neoceratodus > Neoceratodus forsteri. The sequence goes on along the minus strand of CM028132.1, from coordinate 197,112,469 downwards.
GAGCCTATGTCCTCAGCAGAGCTTAAGTACTTGACTTGGAAAACTGTGTTCTTGGTAGTCATTACCTCTGCCAGGCGTATCAGTGAATTGCAAGCCCTATCAGTGGAACCTGATTTTATCTCCTTTCACAGGGATAAAGTGGTCCTTAGAACCAATAGAAGGTTCTTGCCCAAAGTGGTTTCAGACTTCCATTTAAACCAGTCTGTGTCTCTTCCTTTTTTTCTTCACTGATCACTCTTCCTCAGGAGAGAGGAGGGTACACAGTTTAGATGTTAAAAGAGCACTTAGTTACTGCATAGAGCGTACCAAGGGTCACAGGTTTGACTCCCTCCAGTTGTTCCTCACTTATGGAGAAGTAGGAAAGGGCAAACCTGCCACCAAGAGGTCTATTGCCAGGTTGATCGTGTCTTGTATACAATTCTGCTATGAAAAACTGGGAAAAACTCCACCCTGAGGGCTCATTCCACAAGAGGTACAGCTGCTTCCCTGGCTGCTGCCAGGGATATCTCTCTTTTAGAAATGTGTCAAGCAGCCACCTGGAAAACAGTCCATACCTTTACCAAGCATTACTCTCTGGATATCCAGGCTAGGAGTGATGTTCGGCTCTGGACAGCAGTACTTCAGAGCCTGTTCCTCAAAGTAGGTTCTGTCCGTCTCTCCATGGAGGTACTGTTGCATGACTTTGTCAGAATACAGCAAGACTTCGTTGTTTGAAGAAAAATTACTCACCTTAGTAATTATGTTTCTTCTATTGGAGTCTTGCTGTATTCTGACCTCCTGCCCTGCCTCCCCTCTCAGAACGTGGTTTTTGGTAAGTGGGTGGGCAGGTGCAGTGTTGCACCTCAGGGGTGCTTTTTTTTACACCCTCTTTTTGTGTGGGTGTTTATTTTGTTATATACCTGTTTGGGTTTTGAGTTTTGGGTTTCCTGACTTGAGTCTTCTTTTGGTAGTCCAAAACTTTTTGTTGCCATTTGGCTATTAAAAATGTTATTTTACAATTTCCACATAGAATACTTAGAGTGTTGCTCATAAGAATCTGACAGCGCTCAGAGGGAAACAGAGACATCAGCCGAGCTCGAGCTCAGCATTCTGTGCTCTGCATAGAAAGGTTAACCCTTTGTTCTCCAGGGCAGTTTAAAGGCTGGGGCTAACTGCATTTGTCAGAATACAGCAAGACTCCAATAGAAGGAACATAATTACTAATGTGAGTAATTTTTTCTTCGAGCCCCAGGTGGAGCAAGCTCTGGAGGCCACACAGAAGACTAGGTCTGCCATTAAGACAGCTAGACCTGCTCCTGCCTTCTCCCCGGGGGGGTGCCAACAAGCGTCAATTTCACAACCGTCAGTCCTTTCGGGTCAGAGGAGGTTTTAACAAAAAACACAAACCTCAGCCACCAAAGAAAATGCAGCATAAGGCACAAGGCCCCAAAGTGCCCAGTGCCACCTTCTCAGTTTCTGGCCCAGGTCCCACCTCAACTGTCCGAGGGGAACTTTTCCTCAGTGGTGGGAGGATGTCTGACTCGGTTCTACAACCAGTGGAAATCCATAACATCAGACAAATAGGTCCTCCGGATAATCCACGAGGGGTACTCGCTCAATCTTTAGGAAACCCATCTGGATCATCCCCCCAAATGACAGCCCAGGCTATCAGCAGTACAGTCAGACTTTCTTGCTTCCGAGGTACAAGGCCTTCTGAACAACAGGGCAGTAGAAGTAGTTCTGCTGGATCAATGAAACTCAAGTTTCTACTCCCAATACTTCCTGGTCCCGAAGAAAACTGGTGGCATGCGCCCCATTCTGGATCTCAGAAAGTTAAACAAGTTCCTTCTCAAGGAAAAGTTCAAGATGATATCGCAAGGTACCCTGCTACCTTTGCTTCATCAACACGATTGGTTAGCCTCCCTGGACATGCAGGATGCCTACCAACACATTCCTATACACCCAAAACACCACATATACCTAAGGTTTGTGGCGTTGGGTCAACATTATCAGTTCAGAGTTCTGCCTTTGGGCTATCCTCTGTGCCTAGAGTTTTTACAAAATGTTGTGCAGTTCTCACGGCGCATCTCAGGAAAATCGGAATACAGGGGTTCCCATATCTGGACGACTGGCTCCTAGCAAGTCCCTCCAGACAAGGAACTCTGGACGCCGTAGCCACAGCCTCAGACTTCCTCATGTCCATGGGAGTCCTCCTAAGTTTCAACAAATCACAGTTGCAACCCTCCCAGAAGCTCCTCTTTATAGGAACTCTTCTGGACACCTCCTGTGCAAAAGCTTTTCTCCCAAAGGACAGAAGGAGCGATATCTTACAGATGGCCCAATACATCAGTGAAAACAGCTATCTCAGTGCAACGGATGCTGGGTCTCATGGCATCCTCGGCGTTCACTGTACCTTTAGCACGTCTCCACATGAGAACCTCTGAGTGGATGCTCAGTACTCAGTGGTCCCCAACCACTCACCCTCAGTCCTTTCCCATCAAGGTGATAGAACCTCTGAAGAGGTCACTTGCCTGGTGGTCACAGGAGGACAACATTCTGGAAGGATACCCCTTTGCTCCTGTGGATCATCAGATCTCCGTTACCATGGGCGCGTCCCTGATGGGGTGGGGAGCTCATTGCCAGAATCTTCACACCCAAGGTACGTGGACTCAGGACAAGTCCCAGCTTCACATAAACATCCTGGAAATGAGAGCTGTCCTCTATGCAGTCCGAGCCTTGAAGGACATACTGTGTCACAAGAACATTGTCCTTCAAATGGACAACAAAGCAGCGATGTAGTACATCAACAAGCAGGGCGATGCACACTCTTACCCATATGCAGGGAAGCTATGAGAGTGTGGGAATGGTGCCTGGAGCACAAGGCTCTAATCCACGCGGTTTACCTGCCAGGAGTACAAAACGAGCTGGCAGACCATCTCAGCAGAACGGAGACAGATCCTCTCGAGTGGCCTATCGACTTAACCGTCTTTCAGTCATTCTTCAAAGAATGGGGAACTCCCGACCTGGACCTTTTTGCATCCCCACTTAACGCAAACTGCCTCTCTTCTGCTCCAGAAATCCAGGACCTGGCATTTTCTGTCAGGATGTGTTCAGGCTGCAGTGGACAAGACGCTTTCTATACGCCTTTCCTCCTCTTTCCCTAATTCAGAGGGTACTTCTCAAATTCTAGTCTCAGGGGGACAAAATGATCCTCATTGCTCCCTTCTGGCCTTGGCAGATATGGTTACCGCTGTTCAACAGTCTGTCAGAAACCCTTCTGAAGGCACTTTCCCTTCAGACAAACCTTCTGACCCAGAGTCCCATGGTCCTTCCCAATCTGAGGTCGCTTCACCTCCACTCTTCGCTTCTGAGGAGCTAGAGGTGAATAGGTTCAGTGTTTTTCATAGGGTTTCAGATATTCTTTTGGCTGCACATAAGCCAGCGACTAGAAAAACCTACACAACCAAAAGGAAGTGTTTCTCTAGCTGGTGTGCAAAATCCTCTTCGAACCCATTTTCCTGCCCACCAAATAAAGTCTTGGAGTACCTTTTAGACTTCTCAAATTCAGGTCTGCAGTACTCCACAGTCAAAGTTCATCTTTGTGCCATTTCAAGTTATCATGAGCCGGAACTTTTCATGTCACTGGCTCAGTTACCTGTAGTTAAGAGGTTTCTTAGTGGTGTTCTGCATACTAGACCTCCTATCAGATGTCCAGTCACATCCTAGGACATTAACCTTGTGCTAGACATGCTCACTCGAAAACCTTTCAAGCCCCTAGCTACTTGCAAGTTGAAATTCCTCACTTGGAAAACAGCCTTCCTGGTGGCCATCACTTTGGCCCATAGAGTTTCTGAAGTACATGCACTGGTCACAGACCCCCCGTACATGGTATTTCACAAGGACAAATTAGTTCTTAGGACTCATCCTAAGTTTCTCCCTGAGGTTGTCTCAGCATTCCATCTAAACCAACCTTTAGTCCTGCCTACCTACTTTGCAAACTTCCAGAATGAAGGGGAGCGTACTCTTCATTCTCTGGATGTTAAGAGAGCGCTGCGATTCTATCTATATAGAACAAAAGAAATTCACAAGGCTCAACAACTGTTTGTTTTCTTCAGCGAGACCCGGCTGGGTCAACCTGTCGCTATTAAATGCATTTCAGCGTGGCTGGTGGCATGCCTTCGCCACTGCTATACTATGGCACAGGCTAAGCTGGAAGGCAGAGTGTACGCTTACTCTACTAGAGCAGTTGCGGCATCTCTGGCAGAAATCTGCAACATGCTCATTGCAGATATTTGCAATGCGGCTACCAGGAGCTCAGTGCATACTTTTGTTAGGCATTGTTCCTTGGATGTCCATGCCAGATGGCATCTGTCATTTGGCAGGACGATTCTTAATGGACTTTAGTCCTAAGTATGTGAGCTGTTATTTCCTGCCGCCCGTCTCAGGGAATTATTAGTTCGGTACTCTCCCATTAGTGTGAATGAATGGTGGAGACTTTATGTCCAGGAAGATATGGAAATTACGTACCTACCGTAATTCTTGATCTTCTTGGACGAAGTCTCCGCCACTCATTCACACGCCCACCCACCATCCCCCGAGCTCACTTCTCTGTTTTTGGTCTTCGCTCACTCAGTGGCTGAGCTGTGAAGACTTCATTGTTGACCCTCCTTACACGGGTCATTCAGACTGTCTTATGTCCATGTTTAGGTTAGTCACGCTGCACCTCCTCGTAAAAAAGATACTGAGGTGGTTGGAGGGTCTATGCCGAGATGGTCTTTACCGCACGAGCCGGGGCTCGTGGTGCCGCTTCCTGGCAGCTCCATCTCTGGCACCAACCCTCTTGAAAAGTTTGCTCTGGCTGGGTCCTAGCACCTCCGCTGTAGATCCCATTAGTGTGAATGAGTGCTGGAGACTTCGTCCAGGAAGATCAAGAATTACAGTAGGTACGTAAATTCCATTTCCCGCTTAGCTATAAAGAAGTCGAAGATTCACTTCTTAACATAGACATTCGTAAAAGTGCAGGGGACGATGGTCTAGAACCTTATTTTCTTAAACTAGGCTATCTCGACGTCACTGCCCCATCCTCCACATATTCAGTCTTTCCAGTTCCGCTGCCACTGTTCTCTCCTGCTGGAAATCCGCCCACGTCCTCCCATTATTCAAGTCAGGGGACGCATGCGACCTAAATAGCTATAGGACCATCTCAATCTTACCTGTCCTCTCCAAAGTCCTCAAAAAGCAAGTTTACTCCCAAATAAAACTCCATATCGAATCATCTTCAATCCTCAGCCCTGCGCAATATGGCTTTCGGTCCAACCACAGTACAGTCACTGCTCTAGCCAAAGTTATCAATGAATGGATCACAGCCATAGACCCCAAGAAAGTTACTGGTGCAGTATTTTTAGATCTCAGCAAAGTGTGCGACACTGTCGACCACAATCTGTTAGTCTCAAGCCTAATAAAAGTAGGCACTACCCAGCTTGCAGTTCCATGTGGTTTACCAGCTACCTATCTGGTAGGATCCAGAAAGTAAAAGCTGGTGGACTCTTTTCTGCATCCCTCCCAGCTTTCAGGGGAGTCCCGCAAGGCTCCATATTAGATCCCATCCTCTTCTCCCTGTACATCAATAACCTTGATGCACATATATCCCAGTTCCATCTGCATTTCTTTACTGATGATACTGTACTGTACACATTAGGCCCTACACTGGCTGAAGTGAGGTATGTACTCCAAGCCGACTTTGCACAACTAGAAATCAACCTAATCAATGCCAAACTACTCCTCAGTGCCAAGAAAACTAAGGCCATGATCTTTGCCCCAAACACCACCTCCACTTCCCTTGCAAACACACACAAAGAATTCATCACTACCTCCTTAGGTGAACCCCTTGAAATCATCTCAAAATTTAAATATCTTGGTATGTGGCTAGACAACAAGCTTTCCTTTCACGACCACCTCGACGATCTGGCAAGGAGGCTAAAAATTAGGCTAGGTTTCTTCTTCCATAACAAGTCCCTATTTCCATTGGATACCAGAACTAGACTGGTCCAGACCACTTTCTTGCCGCTTACCGACTATGGAGATCTAATCTGTTCCTCCACAGGAGCCTCAGGACTCTGCAAACTAGATGTCCTCTACCAACGCGCCATATGGTTCATGACAAACCTACCTTACCGAACCCATCTTTGCGATTTGTACCTAGACACTGACTGGACATCACTCTCAACTAGACGCACGCTTCATGCTGGTATCTGGACTCTTAAGCTACTCCTGAACAGGCTCCCAAGCTATCTCACAACCCTTTTCCGTATTTCCCATATCGCCTACTCTCTTAGGAAAAATTACCTCCTCCTCCTCAATGTACTGAGAACCCGCACCTCACTCGGCAAGCAGGCCATATCAAGTGCACTCCCAACTATCTGGAACCAGCTCCATTGCCTACTGAAGCTTCCCAATACTGTCCCTGTCAGCCTGTTTAAAAGGTTGGCTGCAGCAAAAATGAAAGATACGTGCAGCTGCTTCTAAATCCTAGCTGACTGCTCTAACTCTAACCCACTGCTTCCTCTTACTTACCTAGAAATTAGCTGCCTTGTTACTCCGAAACAAGCACTTAGTACCTTTTTTCTGTACTTGTATTTTTCTCTCATTGTCATTTTTATGCAACATGTTAATGCTTGCCCATAATTCTGTACTTGAATTTGTACTGTTTTTTCCATTATGCAGTCTGTAACTACCTGTCTGTGCCAAAGGACCTCTTTGTGAATGAGCTTGCTCAACGGAGTTCTACAATAAACTTGAACATGAACTTTTGTTTCGTATGCACTGTATGAATTTAGATTGTGTTGTATTTAAGATTGTTACTATAATATTGTATTACATGATGGTTTATTGTACTGTGAAACTGTAATCTTAAACAGGACAACTTTGATAAACAGGGCCTAACTGGTCCTAAAAGTTATTCTCCTACTAAAAAAGAAAGCTTTTATCTATCATCATCTATCTAGCAGAGGGGGACCAGGAAAAGGCAGACATTCTGAAGAAATACTTTTGTTCAGTGTTCACAGAAAAAGCAGAAGGGGAGGGCCCACAAAGAGGTAATAGGAGCTTTGATGGGAGGGAGATGGACTCTAGTGCTTTTACGGAGGAAAGACTCCTGAAGGGAATTGCTTATCCAAAAGTGGGCAAAGCAATGGGGCCAGACAGGGTACATTCAGTGATATTGAGGGAGCTCAGGGAGGTACTGGCTGCACCTGTGACAGTCCTATTTAACAGCTCACTAGAGACAGGAGTGGTTCCAGAGGATTGGGGATGGCAGATTTAGTCCCACTTCACAAAAGTAGTAGTATGTAGGAGGCTGGCATCTATAGGCCAATCGGTCTGACCTCAGTGGTGGGAAAGTTAATGGAATCACCGCTGAAGGAAAGGATTGTAAAATATCTTGAGTCCAGTGGGTTACAAGACCCAAGGCAGCATGGGTTCACCGGGGGGGGGGGGGTTCACGTTGAATGAATCTGATAGATCTTACTTCAAAGGAGGTTCTTGCAGCAGGCCAACACCAGTAGGACCAAGCCGTCAGGTGCCAGGACCACAGAGAAACCTTTTTAGATAGCAGTTTACTATGGGGGACCGCCCACTGCCGTCACCCCACTGACAGGGGCCTATCCTATAAAGGCAGGTGGTCCTCACACCTTCTTCAGTTCTTTCCCGCCGTCAGCCTGCACAAGTTGGACCACTGACACCGCCGCAGTTACAGTTGACCGACATTTCCTGCGCTATCGCGCTTTTTTTTTTCTTTAGTATTAACATTGAATTTTCAGTGTTACTGGATTCAGGTTTATGTCTTCTCAATCTGACTTGTCCTCTGACTGCTCCATGAAGTGTGCCTGTGGAAAAAACATTCCAGAAAAAGACAGTCATTCTGTTTGCATCCTGTGCCTAGGCCCCAACCACAACACTGAAGCTTGCCAGTTTTGTCAGATGTTTAACCAGGCTGTACGGAGATATCGCCCGAAATTTCTGGAGAGCCATCTCCACAAGCAGAAGCTTGTTGCAGTGGAACAGGAGCTGCAGGCCAGGAGCTCTTCGGCTTCACCAGCCCACTTCTCCGGGCCTTTTCTTATCCACAGCCTGGGAAGAAATCCAGCAGGAAGGACAAGCACTGAGATAAGGACCAGGACTGGTCTACTTCCTGCTCGCAGTTGCCCCATAAACCGGCGACCGCAGCTGGGTCTTCCTATCAGCCCTTACTCCTGCTGGGCTGTGGGGGCTCCGCCGCCCACCCTTATCTCTGTGGCGGGTGGCAGCTTCTCAGGGCAGGGGACTCTGTCTCTTGCTCCCCAGCCCCTGACACTCAGGACCCTGACTTCCATGGGCTCTCAGCCAGGTGGCTCAGCCAGTTGTAGCACATTGGGTGCCAGCTCCTCTATGGATGCCCCCCTGGCCAAGGCACTGCCTGCATCCCCTCTACGGGGGCCAGCATAAGTCCTTCTAGGCAGCACCCGCTCAGGCTGTCTGAATTTCTCCAAGTCCGGTCTCTCCTCAGCCTTCGCCAGGGATGTCTTTGTCCCCCCGGCGCCAGTCTCTCCTCACCCAGCACCTGTGGATACCCCTCCCAAGCTTCCTTGGCCTATGCCCACTGGGCGGCCGCCTGTTCAGCCGGCTCCCCTGCTGGGCCTACGCTGGGGTAGCTGATGCCAGCCCCGGCCAGACCAACACTGTCTTATCCCCTACTTGGCGCCAGCCTACTGCTATCCTTTGGTATATAACTTTCCTTCGCCAGCACGGCTGATCTAAAAACAGTACAGGCCAATTTGTCCCATGACTTTTTAGCTGTTCATGATTGGTTTATTAAGAATAGGCTTATACTGAGTGGAAAAAAAAAACTAAGTCTATGGTTTTTCATAAAACTAAAAGCAGAGTAAAGCAAAACACTACTCTTTCCTTGGTGACAGCTCATGGGGTGGAAATAGAGCAAGTACAACAGTTCAGGTACCTCGGTCTTATTGTTGATGAGGGATTAACTTTTGCACCTCTTATTTCTAATATAACTAAAGTCTTACATCAAAGACTGGGAGCACTTTACCTTCTTAATTTGCTCCTGGTTCTTTCTGCCAGGAAAATGTTGGCACTAAGTTTTTTAATTCCCGTAATATTTTATTTATTTATTTATTAAATTGTGGTGACCCAGTAGGCCCACTGAGCCCCCATAGGTCCCTTTCTCAGGGGTGACCTGGGATTACATTACATAGTATGATATACAGAGTAAGACATTCATCGCAAATTACAGGCAGTTACTTATCACAAGTTTCAGTGGCATTCATAAATATATACAGTACATAAAGATATAGTCACATTATTGGAGCAGAGTGCAGGGAAGCATAATTCATAACAGATAAGGAGACACACGCTTGGGTAATGTCTGGTGTAACGTTTGGGAGATAATACATAATAGGTAATAGATTATGGATTACTGTTCTACCATTCATCTGGGGTAGGATTATTGTCTAGAGTTAGAGTACTCTTAAATTTAATTGCTAGATCTTATCTGTGTCAGTCTTCACTATTCATCACTATTGGGTACTGCGCCAGAGCTAGGACCCCGCGGGAGACTTTTTTTTTTTTTCCTGTGGGTGGAATCGACGCAGGGTTGGTGCCGCCCTCAAGGCCGATGGTCCACGTGGCGCTCGTGGGTTGGCCATTATCTGTCTCTACTCCGCCCTAGCCTCAGTTGTTCTACTCTCATTGTTGAGTGTAGACCTCGTGTGGAGACTACAAGCAAGTGTGTACTTCGTGTTTTGCGGCCTGGTTTAGCCAGTTTAGTTCTCGGTTCTGTTTCGCCCTGCTCGATGTTGTTCCTGGTACTGGTTAAGACCATTTCAAATTATTTTCAAGTGGCGTTGAGTACTGCTTACTGTTGTTTTACTGTGCGGTCATGTCTCATCCCAGGGGCAAGAAGTCATCGAAGGGGGGGCAGCCACCAATGTGTCGGTGCCCCTGTGGCTGCCTTTATGCCGTGATGGACCAGCATGTCCGCTGCGATGCCTGCTTCTCGATGGATCGTCGAGTTCTTGAGATCGCGCCCGTTTAGAGTCGGACATGCGCGCCCGACTTTGAGAAGGTTCGCTGATCAATGGGCGAGTTCAGGACTCTTGACCCTTCCTCCGGGTACCCTCCTGGTCCTATACAGCTCATGGAGGAGGGGGCCTCCACCGATTCTAGCCTTGCCGCGGCGGAGGCTCCCTCCACGGTGCAGGAGGCAGAGTCTGCTCCCTGTCGGGGGGCGGGTTGGAGGCACCACTCTGGCAGTCGCCTCTTTGGAGGTGAAGGCTCCTCCAATGTTGTGTCCTGGGGCGCCCAGGCTGACACCATCCTCGGCGCCGTCTGGTGGTACTGCCCTTAGCTCTGGTGCCATTTGTGGCATCTGATGCCCGGGCAGCATCGCAGCTGGCGCCGGGCCATCCCTTGGTGCCGCTTTTGCTCCTGGCACCATTCATGGCACCGAGGATGTCGGCAGTGCCATGGGAGGTGCTGTCCCTGTTTCTGGTCTCGGTGCCATTTGTGGCGCCGCAGCCGGTGCCACCTTCAATTCCGGTGACATTCGTGGTGCTGGGGGGAGTGCGGTGCCATACTCGGTGCCATTCTGACTCCGGCACTGCTCACTGCACCGGGGAGAACCGCAGCATCGGGCGTGGTGCCATGCTTGGCTCCGTTGCCACTTGCAGTGCCGGGGCTGAGGGTGGCCCGGCTCGCGGTCCAGGAACTGGTAGGGATTGGGGAGTGATCTGGCATTGGATCTCTGTGTCCACTTCCTCGGAGGGAGACTCTGGGTCTGATCTGGATTGGCTTCCAGATTCTTCGGAATCTTCCGATCCCTTGGTGTCCAGCACCGTGGCTCCCACTCAACCTCCCTCTGTGGGTTGGACGTTGCCTGCCGGTTCTGTGGTCAGTGGTACTGACCAGCTGGCAGTGGTCCAGGTGGCCACTGACATGCAACCCGGGGCCACTGTTGTGTCTGCTCCATCAGCTGGGGCACCCCCTTCCTTGGTGTGCTTGGACAATCCGAGTTTGGGACAGCCCGGGGCACACCAGAAGGGGAGGGTTCTTTACTCTGGGTGGATTCTTCGGAGTCCACCATGGGTTGTCAGTTGCCTAGGCTAGTGGCTATGAGGAAGAGGGCTCTCTCTCAGAGTCTGAAGGGTTGAGGGGTCAGGGTTTGGCACAGCGGGCCCTCCCTGGGACCCATCCAGGTTCCGGGAGGAGCCATAGTGCGGACCCTTGCACTTCCCTGGAATGCTCCTTGAGAGGGACCTCAACTTTGGAGGCCAGGGGCCATCCTTCTGGACTCGCACGATCCCGGTCACCTCCTAGGGGGATTTCTTCCCATGGGCACAGCTCTGACCATTCCGATCTGGTTGAATGGTTGTTAGCTGCTAGGACCTCCAGGTCTCCCTCCCTGTTGGGAGCTTCCTCTAGGGCCCCCCCTACCCTGACAGAGGCCATTCTCCTGCTGCTAGGAGCTTGGCCCCCCTTGCCTCTGCCTCCATCCCCGGTTCTCCCAGGTATTCCCGGTCCTATGGGTCCTCTTACCTGGGAACAGTTCAGAGGTTTGGCTGCACATTTCCCTACCTGCCTTAGTGCCTTGGACCACCGTGCAGCCGAACCCTGAATCTCTGGGCTCATCAGCCTCCTCATCCCCCTCCTGGGAAGGAGAGGAGTTATCTATCTACATCTTCCCAGCATCTGATCTTTCTTCATATCAGCCTTTCATCGCGAGGATGCCGGACAAACTCCATCTCACCCCGTCCCCTGTGAGCAATCCCGAGCATGTGAAGCGTGCCTTCTTAGGCAAGCACAGTGTGGACAACCTGGTGGTTCCCACCTGGTTTGTCCCCTTCTGGGAGGCATCACATCGGCTTTGGCAGTGTCCCTTCTCCACTGTTCCAACCCCAGCAGACCTACGCCAACGGTATTGCGCCCCACCCCGGGTTTCCTGGTACCTTGCCTCATCCCCCTTCAGGTTTGATATGCCTGGACACCCCCTCTGGGCCTCGCGCCCTGCACCGTGACCGACCCCTGGACTTGGACTCTGCGGATATCGATTTCTGGGCCAGAAGGACCTTCTATTCGGCACAGAACCTTCTTTCCATAGCTGCACATCAGGCCCACTATGCTTCCTTTGACAGGTTCTTGTGGTCCAGGCTAGGACAGCTCCTAGCCTCAGTGCCTGATACGGAGGAAACCAGGCAAGCCATTGCCCTCTCTGCTCAGGGCCTGAAGCTAGCAAGGCACCAAGCAAAGGGCATCTTATGACACCAACGAGGTAGCCTTCAGAGTTATAGGGACAGCGATCTGCATTAGGCAGATGACGTGGCTTCGCTTATCCCGGTTGTCACCCCTGGCCCAGCATAGGATGCTTTCTTCCACTTACCAGAGAACCCACCTTTTCTCCTGCAGGGTGAGATGGCAGCTTTCGGGGCACTTTCCCTCTCCCACTGGGGGTTCCCCGTCTCACCCGGACCAGTCTCAGGCCTCCCCAGACCTGTAAGGGTTCTCCCCTCCGGTGTCTCCCCCACTGAAGGCTAAGTAACTTAGTTCCTTGGGGATGTATTGGGCCTCCTTCGTGGGGGCTCGGTACTCACCAAGTAGTGATGAATGGTGAAGATAGATGCAGGTAAGATATGAAAATTACGTACCTACCGTAATTCGTGATCTTTCTGTTTATCTTCACTATTCATCACTAAATCCTGCCCACCTTCCCCCTGGGGCCTCAGTCTCTGGGCTCCCATCCCCTTTTGTGTCTCCTTATTATTCCAGATCCTCTCTCTCCTTTCCCTTGTGGGACCCTGGAGACATGCAGGGAGGAGTTGCTTCCTGTAAGGTTGTTTTTTGGGTGGGGAGGGGGTCCTTCCTCTCTCTCTCTCATTCGTCTTTGGCTTTCTACCCACTCCCTTAAATCTAGAGTGGGGGTGGAGGTATGGATGGACTCCTAAATCCTCTCCCTGCCATTCTCAAAACCCCTTGTTTTTCCTTATTTTTCCTTATTTTGGATATCTATTTGGACTAATTCCTCCTTACCTTTTTAGGGGTTCTCCCCTTTATCGAGGGGGATGCGCCCTTGTCTACCTGGAACTCCTTCTTCTCTAAAGGTTTTTGGCTCCTCTTGGGGCTACTGCTGCTTATTCAGCTGCAGGCTTCGCCTCCTTGGCAGCTTCTCTTTTAAATAGGCAAGACTGGGTGGCCCAGGCGATCCTTGTCTGCCATCAACTTGCTCAAATACTAGGGGTTCAGGTCTGACTTGCCAGGAATACAGTCCTCTCCTTCTCCCCTCTTCTTTTCCTCTTCTTTCTCCTTTCTATCCCTACTTCCTTTTCCAGAGATTGGGGCCCCCCCTTTCTCCCAATCCCCTAAATCTAGTCTTCTCCTTTCTGTCGTTTATTTCTCCTTTTAGTTTTTATATCCTTTCCTTTTATCTGTCCCTTTGGCTCCCTTGTTCCACCCCTCCATCCCTTTCTTACACTCTCCGGTGTCTCAAAACTGAGGTTAAGGTGGAGTCGACGACAGACAACGGCCAACCCGCGAGCGCCACGTGGAACGTCGGACTCGAGGGCGGTGCCAACCCTGTGTCGACTCCACCCATAGGAGAAAAAAAAAAGTCTTCCACAGGGTCCTAGCTCCGGCGCAGTACCCAGTATGATGAATGGTGAAGATGCACAGAAAGATCAAGAATTACGGTAGGTACGTAATTAACATGTTTTCCACCCAGTTGCCAACAAGGACCCATCACTGTACCCTTTTAAGGGCTGCTGGATTATTGCCCTTTGAATGTCGATATAAGCAGCAGCTTGGTATGTTGGCCAGAAAAGTGTCCTTGAATAAGATTCCTCCTCTCCTAGCTTCCATTTTTACTGGACACCACAGCACAATTTCTATTAGGTCGTATAAATTGTTTTCAGTTCTACGGATGTTGACTTAAACAGGTCAAAGGTCTTTTTATATATTTATTTATTTAGTGATTCCTTTTTTAATTTACTATTATCCATCTTCGATTGTTTAAATAACTCAGTCATGACCTTTAAGATAAAATTGAAATGTTATTTATGAGGAAAGTGTCTGTAAATGTTTATCGTAATATTTAATCCTAAATGTTCTGTAGATGTCTGTTAAGGATATACGCAAATGTTCATTCTGATGTTTAATCCTGATGTTTTGTAGACGTCTGTTAATGTTGTGTGGAAACTAAGTTTGACTTCTTATTTGGTTAGTCATATGTAATTTATTGTTTATGTATACTGGTCGACCTTGTAAATGGGTCTTTGGCCCATGGACTTTCCACTTTAAACAAACAATAACGTATTGTTTACTTCTTGGTGCCTTATTTATTTTTTCAGAAAGACAGGGTATCTTTGCGTACCAATTCTAAGTTTCTTCCTAAGGTGGTGCCGGAGCTTACTTTGAATCAATCCATCCACCTTCCTGTTTATTATCCATAGTACTCTAATCATGGGGAGGCTTTGCACCTTACTTTGGATGTTCAGAGACTCTTACGATACTATACTCACCAGACTAGGGCTTTGAGAAAGTCGAATCAATTGTTCATTTCATTTGCCCCATGAGTGAGGGTGCTGCAGTGTCCAGTGTTTGTCTAAGTCAGTAGTTCTCAAACTTTGTCACAGTGAGCCTCCCCAAATCCGTAGAAAAGATTTTGAGCCTCCCCAAAAACTGAAATAATACTGAGCCTCCCCAAAGAAAAATAACATACTGTACTTTGCGCAGTACACCATGAATAAATTGCAACACCTTTGAGTACTTGGCTCACATTCAGTTCTTTATCTTATACTGATGTGAAACTTTTGAAAAGGAGCTCCTGTGCTCAAAGGTGTTATCTGAATAACAAATAAACAAATATTATTCAGTTTATTGTAACCCCCCCCCCCAAGCCAGCCTACTTGCTCCGCTATTTTCATTCTTGAACCATTGTTACCCCTTGTTGCAGTACCTTCCTGGGTCAGACTACTTTCTCCATTTCCTCCCTACATATGAAATAACCTTCCTACATACTTGCCTCTCCCCTCCATCCCTGCTCCTAAGCAACTTCTCAGGGATTGATTTGCTCCTTCCTGCTACTGCTCTTAGCACTTCTATGCTCAACTCTTGTATTTGGGTTGTTCTACCATCAGTCTACAAATTGATTAACCACTTATTAGTTTATTGTTCATATTTGTTTGTATTATTGCTCATTGTGTATTTCTTGATTGTTTTGCAGTTACCTTTTGAAATATATTCACTCCCTACCCTTCCCTGGGTACACCTGAAATGAGCCTTGGCTCATTCACCTTCCCTTGTCACCTATTAGTACATAAATACAGTACATAAAATTCACCTACTTATCCTCTTTCAGTTTGCTTCATCTCTTCACACAAAATATATAAAACAAAAAATTTAAATACAGTACTTTTTCAGACTTGCTTGGGCCTCCCCTGGAACAGGTTGGGGCCTTCCCAGGGAGGCTGGCCTCACCATTTGAGAACCCCTGGTCTAAGTGGTTAGCTAATTACATTGTTTATTGTTACAGAAAGTACAGCAAGGAACTTCCAGGAGTGGTTAAGGGCTATTCCACTAGGGGTACGGCTGCTTCTATGGCTTGCTTCAGTAATGTGTCCACTGCAGACATCTATGCAGCCGCCACTTGGAGCTCTAGCCATACCATCACCAAACGCTACAGCCTGGACATTGCCTCTAGGTGTAGGGCTAACTTCGGCCTGGATGTTCTGCAGGGCCTTCTGTCTTCAGCCCATGGCTGCTGTTTTTCCCTCCTCCTGGTGCTGCTTTCTTATACTGCCGGAACTGCTTGGGACTCAATCCTACTAGTGCTGGCCTGCTGCAAGAGCCTCCCTTGAGGTAAGACAGTATAGTTATGTAAGAACTTACCGTAGCAGTAGGTCTTTGAGAGGAGCTCTTTCAGCCGGCTGTGATTTTCCCCCTCTCCATCCCCCTGTTCTCTGTCTGTTCATCTCTTCGATGTGAGTGAGTTTTCTGCTCTTTCTTTGTTTTCTGGCTCTCAAGAAACCTCCTCAGTTCCTTCTTCCACTGCCTGCTTCGGGTCTTCGGTGGGAGAACTGAGGAGAAATGTGGGGGACTGCCTACCTTTATAGGATAGGCCAATGTCAGCGGGGTGGCGTCGGAGGTGGGCGGTCCCCCGTGGTACACTGCTACCTAGAAATGTTTCCATGTGGTCCTGGCACCTGATAGCTTTGTCCTACAGGTGTTGGCCTGCTGCAAGAGCTTCTCTCAAAAATCTACTTTTATGGTAAGTTCTTACATAACTGTATTAATTGTTTGACTGGATGACCAAGGAATTGGATCAGGGTGGAGCAGTGGATATGGTGTAATTCGATTT
Source organism: Neoceratodus forsteri (assembly GCA_016271365.2). NCBI lineage: Eukaryota > Metazoa > Chordata > Ceratodontiformes > Ceratodontidae > Neoceratodus > Neoceratodus forsteri. The sequence goes on along the minus strand of CM028132.1, from coordinate 197,096,094 downwards.
CAGGAAGGCTTTCATGACCCTTCCACATAGGAGACTCATAAGGAGGCTGGGCAGCTTAGGAGTGGGTCCAAAAGTGTTAAATTGGGTAAGAAATTAGTTAGGGGATAGGCAACAGAGGGTGGTGGTACACAGAGTTCACTTCAAGGAAGGGAGGGTGACCAGTGGGGTGCATCAAGGATCAGTACATGGACTGGTCCTCTTTAACGTCTTCAATAGTGACATTGAAGAGGAGCTGGTGGGGAAGATCTGCCTGTTTGCAGATTGCACCAAAGTCTGCAGTAGGATGGGCACTCTGGGGGTGGGTTGGAAAGAATGTGTGGAGACCTCAGAAAACTCAAGGAGTGGTCAAGGGTATGGCAGCTGGGTTTCCATTAAAAACAGTACAAAATCATGCATTTAGGGCACAGAAACCCAGGGATGGAGTACAAAATGGGTGGAGATGTATTGACGACCACCAAACAGGAAAGAGACCTGGTTGTAGTCATATCTAATGACCTAAAGGTGGCCAGGCAGTGTGACAAGGCAGTTGGTAGGGACAGTGGGATGTTGGGGTGCATAGGGAGAGGTAGCACCAGTGGCAAGAGGGAGGTGGTGTTGCCTCTGTATAGATCGCTGGTAAGACCCCACCTGGAGTACTGTGTCCAGTTCTGGAGAACACATCTGGAAGGGCATAGACAGAGTGGTAGCAGTCCAGAGGAGGGCAACTAAAATTTATTTATTTATTTATTTAGTTTTTGTTGACCGGGTAAGTGCACTAGACAAATCCTGCCTATTTTCAGGCACGACCCGGGGGAAGGGGATACAGATGAATGCCAACTGACCTTGAACCAGAGTAAGCTGTTGGTGGTATTTTTAGTGAATGAGGGAAATTTGGCCAGGACACGGAAATTCCCTACTCTTTTCGTGAGTGCCATGGGATCTTTAACATCCACTGAACTACCACCAATCCAGGCAGATTGGACCTCGTTTAACGCCGCATCCGAAAGACGGCACCTCAGAAGTGCAGCGCCCCTCTCATGCTGCACTACAGTGTCAGTACTGGGATATTAACCCAAGTGTCAGATGTGGGAACTGAACCCACAGCCCTCTGATCTCCCGGCCTCAGAGGCGAGTATGCTACCTACTGAGCCACTGACACTGAAATTGAGCTGCAGGATCTCCAAAAGCCCTAGTAGGAGAGACCAAAAGACCTCCATATGTACATCCTGGAAGAGAGAGGATAAGAGAGAGAGATATTTAAGTACCCCACAGGAGTAATAAGATACAGGAGAAAAGTATTTTTCATTAAGAAAAGTTGCTCAATAACAAGTGGAGATGCAGTGAAGTCGGAGGGGGTGGATTCAGGAGAGACGTGAGGAAGTACTTATTCACAGAAAGAGATGTGGGTGCCTGAAACACTCTTTCATCAGAGCTGGTGGGGGCGAAAACAATGGTGGTGTTCAAGAATGCATGGGATAGGCATAAGGGAATCTTAGAGGAAAGGGACCTGGGGGAAGAAAGAACCAAAGATCAGGTAGGGTCTTAAGTGACACTGTATGTAGAGAAAACTGGGTGGGCCAAGCAGTCCTTATCTGCTGTCAAATTCCAAAAGGCCTTAAATAAAGCATACCGCCTTCTTACTGGTGTTGCACGCTTGACACACGCCTGCGATCTTTATGCCCAGGTTAGCTGGTTACAGTTTGACAGCAGGCTCAAATACCAGTCACGCTTGCTTGCAGAAAAAGTCACCTTGGGACTGCTACTCCCTGGCATAATGGCCCTCTTTCCCCTGCACGAACCCACGTGAAAATTGTAGCTCTTGGCAAACAGGGTTTCAGAATCTCATGGTGCCACACCACCTTTGTACAACGTGGCATTCACATACAGAGTTCCGTAGTGGTACAACTCCCTGCCTCCTGACATAACCAGTGCTACTTTGCTGGGCTTCTTTAAAGAAAAGCTCTGGCAGCATCTAATCTCACTGGCAACCTGTGACTGCTACCACTAATTTGCATTTACCTTGCTCCTACTATTTACAATCTATTTGATCTCTACTGATTAGTAAAATGTTACGCTTTATGTCCATTTCTTGGGCCCCCACTCAAGTTAACACTTTCATGGGCTTTCCACCCCTGCCTAAATTATTTTACCTCCTACCTCCCTCCACCTCCTCTTCCCTTTTTTGCCCCTCCGTCATTCTATACCTCTTTCCTCCCTACCACCTTAATACATCTTCATCGTCACCCCTCTACCTACACCACCTCTTCCTCCCTACTCTCCTCCACCCCTTCTTTCCCCCCACCCTCCTCTCCCTTTATTCCACTTTGACTACATAGCTTATTCTTCCCTTTCCCTCCTATCTATATCCATCGTACCACCCACCTTTGCTTGCCTTCTCCCTCCCCGCACCTTCCTTCTCCCTCCCCTGTCCCTCTCTGCTGGTACGAGACCTTCTTTCTTTGACTGGGGCACAATCCAGTTATCTGCCTGTGTTATTAGTTGTACAATTCTCCTTTTTAAACACACGTCCTCATGTTATGTTACCGTTACCTAGTGAAACATTAGCATTTGTTTTGACTCTGCACCCTGTTCGTGCATAAATTGTGTAACTATTGTTAGAATTTATGCCTAGAGACAGTTTTCAATTGTTTCTTGCAGTATCTGTATCTGTGGAACATATCTGTATTCTTGTTTGTGTCATACTTGACATGGAACCTATGAAAGAGCTTTCTACTCAAAGGTGTTAATCCAAGATCTCAATAAATACATAAATAAAATTATATGATTATATAATGATTTACTCACTGGTATGCAAATGTAGTATCTGAACAGCTGAGCCAGGGCAGTTGTGCAGAAACTATCACCGTGGACCGAAAGATGGCTAACATTCAGAGTGGCTGGTTTCAGCCAGATCAGTACATGACTGGAAGACAGCCTACATAGATTTCCAGCTGGCTGGAATCTCTGAAGCTCATTCTGGTTACCTATGTTACCCAGTTTGAAATAAGCATACCTTTTCTTATAGTTTCACTTACTGTACTGGGAGCATGAAAATAGCAAACTGTGTCCAGTTCTGGAGAACACATCTGGAAGGGCATAGACAGAGTGGTAGCAGTCCAGAGGAGGGCAACTAAAATTTATTTATTTATTTAGTTTTTGTTGACCGGGTAAGTTTACAGTATTTACGGTATTTACAGTGAAAATAAAATCTTCCTTTGTCAATCTTCACCATTCATCACTGCTGGGTGTAAGCTGGAAGGCGCGCACCTGCCATGGGAGCTTTGAGGGAGGTTAGGCGGTGGCATCGCCCACATGTGCGTGGTGGCCGTTAGGCGCCACAGACTTCTCCTCCATCCCAGTTCTGTTTCTCCCGCCGTCGAGGCTGCGCCTGTTGCACGAGTGATAGTATATTTGCTACGCCATTAGGCCTTCAACTTCGACACTGAGTTTCAACACCGCTCCTTCATCCCGGTTCTCCATCCCGATACCATTGAACCTGGTAAGACTGTTCTTTGTTCTTTTTCGCCGGCTCCGGGATCTTTTGCTTATTGTTGTTTAATTTCTCATCATGTCCTGTTTGGGGGCCAAACATAAATCTAAAGCGGGCCGTACACCTGTGCGTTGGTGCTCCTGTGGCTGGCATTCCTCCGTTACGGATCAGCATGATGTTTGTCTTCGGTGCCTGGGACCATACCATGATATGGACCACTGCGATGCCTGTTTCTCCATGGACCGCCGCATCTTGGAAATCTGCGCATTGAAAGTCAGCTGGGCCCCTCTGACATTCAGAGGATGAAGTTACCCTCGGGCCTCCCAGGCCAGAACTTTAGACCCATCCTCCGGGTCCCCTCCTAGGTGTATATGGCCTGACGAGGACGAGGCTTCTTCTGCGGTGCTGGAGAAGTGGTGTGATTCCTCCCATAGTTGCACTGCTAGCGCTGCTCTGGCAGTTTCCTCCATGGAGGTGAAGGCTCCCCCGGTGTTGCAGTCTGCGGCTGGGCCCCAGCACTGGCAGAACCGTGCCATTAGCAGCACAGGTGATTGAGACCTAGCGCGGGCAACGCTGCATTGGGTCTCAATGCTGTTAGTGACACCGGTGACTTGGGCACTGCCACTTTGGGTTCTGGAGCCATTCGCATCGCTGGTGACTCGGGCGGTACCGGCGGCAGCACTCTGGGTTCTGGGGCCATTCGTGGCGCCAGTGACTCGGGCAATTCCAGCGGTGACGCTGTGTCCCGTAGCAGTACTGTTCGCGATGCCGTTGCCAGGAGCTCTCCTGTGATTGCTAGCCTGGAGGTCCTTCTGGTCACTTCCTCTTCGGAGGGGGACAGCTCAGAGTTGGATCCGGACTCACAGCCTGATTTTTCGGAGCCAGAGGACTCGGTGCGATGTGGCATCAAGCGGCCCAGTGGCCCTATCCCTGAGTCCCCGGAGTAAGTTGCCAGTGAGGATCTTTCGGCTCAGGGTGGCCTTGGATCCCTCGGGGGTGATGACTTGGGTCGGGGTGTCCTCTTCTGCGGAGGCCACAGCAGCTGACATTTTTGGTGCTGCTATGGCCTCTTGGGAGGAGGCAGAGACCCCTGCTTCTGTGGCCTCCCCGGGGACCCCTACACTGGCCTTGAGGAGGAGGGCTGCCTTAGAGTCCGAGGGGTTGAGAGGCTGGGGTGAGAGGTGGCGACACTCTTTCACCACCGTGCTGGGGGTGGGGAAGAGTCGCAGTGCTGAGCCCCACCTTTCCCTCAAGGGCTCAGGGGCACCCTTGGGTGGCATCGCAGAGGATTGTCTTTCTGGACTCATGCAACCCCAGAAGCATCACAGGGGAGACTCCCCTTCTGGGCTCTTCCAGAGTTTGCCTTCTCAGACTTCTTCCTTGCAACCCGGTATGATCTCAGGGCCCTCCGTCATGGTGGCATCGTCCCCTGGATCTCAGAGCCCTGGCAGAGGCCAGGCACTTTCTCAGGTGCCCATCGCCCATCCCTCTGCAGACACCCCCCCATTCCCTGGCCGTGTGGGTCCTATGGGGCCCTTAACCTGGGAAAAGTTCAGGGACACTGTCGTGGACTTTCCTTCCTATGTTAGGGCCATGGACGAAGAGGTCTTCCACCTGTCTCCCCCCCCCCCGCCGCAGGAGTCCTCTGAACATTCGAGCTCGAGCTCCACTTCCTCCTCGTCTCCCTCTTCTAAGGAAGAGGAACTTTCTGTCCACCTGTCCTCCGATGCTGATTTCACTGAATATCAGCAGTTCCTTTTGAGGCTGGTTACGGAGCTCCATATTTCTTTAGTTTGCAGGGACAATACCAAGTGGCAGACGCATGCTTTCCTCAGTGAATTTAACGCTCTCCACCTCATGGTGCCTTCCTGGTCCATCCCTTTCCAGGAAGCATCTGTCCACACCTGGCAATCTCCAGCTGCCCCTTCTCCAGCCCCGGCAGACTGCAGAAGACGGTATTGTGCCCCCCAGAAGTCTCTAGGTTCCCTGCCTCACCCACCTTCAGGCCTGTCGTCCCTAGACACTCCCTCCGGGCCTTGGTGCATGGTGCATGACCAACCCCCGGATCAGGATTCTGTTCAGTTCGACTGGTGGGGATGAAGAGTTTTCTTTTCAGCTCGTACATTGATGTGTATAAATTCACATCAGGCACACCACGTTGCCTATAACAGGTATCTGTGGTCGATGCTAGCCCAGGCTCTAGCATCGCTGCCTGATACGAAGCAATCTAGACAAGCCATTGCCCTCTCTGCTCAAGGTCTGGAACTGGCAAGGCACCAAGCAAGGGCATCTTATGACGTCAATGAGGTGGTTTCCAGAATAGCGGGGACCGCGATCTGCATTAGGCGGATGGCATGTCTTTGTCTATCCAGATTGTCACCCATTGCCTGGCGTAGGGTGATCTCCTCTGCCTTTCAGGGACCCGTCTATTTTGCCATAGGGCAAGGAGGCTTCTTCAGGTGCTACCTCCGTCCACGGGGGATACCTCCTCGCTCTCCACAGCCTTAGACTTGCTTAGTCTAGTATGGCTAGGGTCTCCCCCTCCTGCTTCTCACCAGTAGGGGGCTGAGGGATCTGTTCCCTCAGGGCTGTACTGGGTCCCCTTTGAGGGGCTTGGTACTCACCCAGCAGTAATGAATGGTGAAGACTGGCAAGGGAAGATATGAAAATTATGTACCTACCGTAATTCTTGATCTTCTCTTGTATCTTCAGCATTCATTACTGATTCCCGCCCACCTTCCCCTTATGGGCCTCAATTCTTGGGCGTTTCCTCCACCTAGCTTACCCTCCCCCTCCTTGAGGTCAGATGGGGGCTGAGTCCCCCGGTACCTCGGAGCTCTCTGTTCCTTCTCTAAAGTCACAGGAAGTTCAGCCTGGAGGGCGGCAGCGAGTAGGGTCATCACCCTGAATCGTCTGAGGGAACTTCCTCTGATTCTCTTACTTATGGGGTGTCCCCCGTTGCTGGTTGGATCACCCTCTGGCTTGTCACCCTGTAACTGTCATTTCTTCAGTACTAGTGCAGTGCAGTACTAGGAGAATCCATGGGAGTTTCCTCCCCCTCCTTTTTTCTTTCCTGGTTGTCCTGTGCCTCTCTTCTCTGAAGTAGAGAGTATGTCAGTACTCCGTCTGAGTACTGTACCAGATTTTTTCCTACATCTAAGTCAGTACTCACTCCTCTTCTGAGCGGAACTGCTTCCCCCTGAGGGGCAGTTCGTGAGACCTACACTCTAGGTTACATAAGTTTTCGGATAAATGGGTGGAAAGAGAAGTCTGCCTTCTCCAAACCAATCAAGGCCTATATTTCAACCTTGAATGCTTAACCCTTAACTGGCGGGATCCTTGTTCCTTTGTCTTCACACCCTGTTGAGAATTTGTAGATTTCTAGCCAGTTGTCTTCCAATTTACCTTGGCAGATAGTCCTTCCTTCCCTCTATCCCTTTTTGCTTCTTCCTGTCTTCTTTTCCTATTCCTTACCTCCTTCTTCCCTTAAACCACCCGAGGATTGAGGCCCTGTGGCCACTTAGGGTAGGGTTCTCTCTTTTCTGTGTCCTGTTCGGCTTATTCCTTTTTCAGTTTATTTCCTTTCCTTTGTCTATCCCTCGGCTCCCTTGCACCTCTCTTTTTCTACAATCTATTTCTGCCTCTCTGGCTACACAGAACTGGGATGGAGGAGGAGTCTGCAGCACCTAATGGCCACCCTGCACACACCACACACTGCATCACACATGTGGGCGGCGCCATCAGCGCTGACTCCTCCCTCCAAAAAAAAAAAAAAGCTCCCTTGACGGGTGCGCATCTGGCCTACACCCAGCAGTAATGAATGGTGTCGATGCAAGAAAAGATCAAGAAGTGTGGTTGGTATGTAATTTTCATTTTTTCTGTAATAGTTTCAGGTGAATAACTTTGTCATCTTTTAACAGTGTAACTGCAGTGAACTCAATTTATAGTTAAAAACTGAATGAAACTGTTTTATATTTCAAAAGTGTTTGAAATACTGTTACAAACAGTGTTGCTTTGTAATAAGTCAAGTTCAGAGTTTATTGAGTATGTATTGATAAAATATCTTCACATACTTAAAAATGAACAAAATATTTAAAACATTAAAAAGTCAGTGCATCAGAACATTTTCACAGGGTTGAACTAGGGTATTGGGGGCCCACCTGGAAAATTAATAGGGGAAGGCACAGGGTGACACACTCATATCAGTGCTGTACTTAAATTTGAAACACTAGCTCTGTGTTTGCATCCTACATTTACCTACAGTGCCCCACATACCCCATTTTAATAATAAAAAGATGATACACATGAAGAATTTCAGAGTTTAGAAGGTGGCCAGGTATACAACTGAGTGGGGCCCACCTGGAAATTTCCAGGTATCCTGGTGGGCCAGTCCAGCTCTTAATTCCAGCTAACAGTTCATAGGTTAAGTTAGTTTATACATAGCATGACTTGCAAATTTTGCTCTACGTCACATGTTTTGTTTCTGAAAAGAACAGGTACTCATAGATACATAGATATATACATAGACAGTGTCGGCAGATAAGGGCCTATGACCCACCCAGTCTGCCCATTTGAGCTTGTAAGTTCAGTTTGTTTTCCTAGAAGTCTGTTGCCCCTTACCCCTGACCTCCAGAATTCCTTTATGTCTATCCCATGCATTCTTAAATCTCGTGATTGTTTCAGCCCCCACCACTTCCTCTGGCAGGGTGTTCCACTTGTCCACCACCCATTCTGTGAAGAAATTCTTTCTCATGTTTCCTCTGAATCGTCTCCCTCCAACTTCATCCCATTCCTCTAGTCCTGGAACATCTTTTCACTTAAAAATAGTGTTTTCCTGCACCCTGTTCCTCCCTGTAAGATACTTGTATGTCTCTATCATATCCCCTCTCCTCCTTCCTCCAGGGAGTACATGTTCAGTTCCTTCAACCTGTCTTCATAGGACTTGTGATGCAATCCATGCACCATCTTTGTTGCCCTCCTCTGAACCTTCTCTACCCTGTCTATGTCCTTATGTAGGTATGGTCTCCAGAACTGTACACTGTACTCCAGGTGGGGCCTCACTAGTGTCTTGTCATAGCGAATTATGACCTCCCTTTCCCTGCTGGTGATGCCCCTGCCTATACATCCCAGCATCTTATTTGCTTTACCTGCTGCCTTGTCACACTGTTTCCCTACCTTGAGGTCATCAGAGATGACAACCCCAAGATCCATTTCCCTGCTTGGTGCATGCTATATCCTCACCCCCAACTGATATATTGTGCCAGGGTTTTGTGCCCATATGCATTATCTTGCACTTCTTTGCATTGAATTTCAACTGCCAAACCCTGACCATTCTTCAAGTTTCTGCAGGTCGCTTCTCATTCTGTCTACACCCTCCGTGTGTCTACTCTATTACAGAGCTTTGTGTCATCAGCAAACAGTGAAATTCTGCCTTCTAGGTCCTCGCCATGTCACTGATGAAAATGTTGAATAGGACCGGTCCCAGCACTGATCCTGTGGTACCCCACTGGTCACTCTTCCCTCTGTGGAGTGACAGCCATTTACCACCACCCTCTGTGTCCTGCCACCCAGCCAGTTACCTACCCACCACACTACTGTCCTGCCCACACCCATATTCCCAGTTTGTGAATAGTCTTCTATGTGGCACAGTGTCAAAGGCCCTTGCTGAAGTCCAGATAGGCCATGTCCACTGCCCTCCCCTGATCCACCTCCCTAGTCACCCAGTCAAAATCACGAGGTTGGTCTGACATGACCTCCCCTGGTGAAACCATGCTGCCTTGGGTCCTGTAGTCCATTGACAACTAGATGTTCCACCAATCTCTCCTTCAGTAATGCTTCCATGATCTTCCCACTACCCGAGGTGAGGCTGACTGGTCTGTAGTTCCCTGCTTCCTCTTTGTTCCCACTTTTTGTATAAGTGGACTACATCTGCTGTCCTCCAGTCTTTGGGTACTCTCCTGTTTCCAGTGATCAGCTAAACAGGATAGCCAGAGGTTCAGCCACCACCTCTCTTAGTTCTTTAGGACCCTGGGTGCACCCATCTGGCCCCATTGCTTTATCAACTCTTATTACTTCCAGTTCTTCAGGACCCTTTCTCGTGTAAAGGGACTTGTGTCCATTTCTGCACCATCTCACCCATTGTACTCCTTCAGACCCATTACCTCCTCTTCCTCAGTAAAGACTGAGCAGAAATACCTGTTCAATATGTCAGCTTTACTGTTGTCATCCTCCACGCGGCCCCATCCTCCCCTTCAGTCTCACTATCCCTCCCTTTGTCTTTCTTTTTCCTTATGTACCTGTAAAGGTTTTGTCCCTCTACCCACTGATTTTGCAATGTGTTCTTCTGTCTGAGCTTTGGCTTCCTTACTGACCTCCTGCCTCCCTTTGCTTCTCCTGGTACTTCTCCCTATCCCTTCTGCCTGTGTCTTTTTGTATTGCCTGAATGCAATCTTTTGGCTTTCACTTTCTTTGCTACCTCTTTGGAAAACCATAATGGTCTCCTCTTCCTTTTCCTCTTGCTAACCTGCTTAATGCATAATTCTGTTGTTCTTGTAATCCCCATTTTAAATACTGCCCACTGTTCCTCAACCCTGATTTCTGTCCCATTCCTTAATGCCTCTTTCAAGTATCTCCCCATTTTCCCAAAGTCTGCCCCCTAAAATCCAGGATCGTGTTTTTGTGTGGTTTGGTTCTGCTCTTTCTGTGATTTCAAACCACAATGACTGGTGGTCACTGTTTCCCAGGTGCTCCCCACTGTTACCCCCATCACACTGTCCCTGTTTGTGAGCACAGGTCAGTATTGCCTTCTGCGAGTTGGTTCCATGACCAGTTGCTTGAGGAAGGCACTCTGAAGGAGTCAGGATAAATCTGCTCCTGGTTGATGCTGCTGCTGGGATGCTCCAGTCCACATCTGAATATTGAAGTCTCCAACCAGTACTCCTCACCTTGTCTGCCATCCTTGGATGGCTAGCATCAGCTCCCTATCTGTTTCTTCCTCCTGGGCTGGTGGTCTATAGACCACACCAATGCGGATGGCTGTCCCCATTTTCCTTTCCAGCTTAACCCACAGTATCTCTCCCCCATTTGTTCCTCCTGGATCTCTGTGGCCCTTATGTCATTTTCACATACAGTGCCACTCCTCCCTTCCTGCCTGATCTGTCTCTTCTGAATATGTTGTAGCCAGATATGGCCATCTCCCAGTCGTGGTTATCATTACACCAGGTTTCAGTGATGGCCACAATGTCCAGGTCTGACTGTACCATGACAGCCTCCAGATCTTCCATCTTGTTGCAAAGGCTCCTGGCATTTGCACACATGGCTTTCCATGATTTGACCTCCCTAGAGAGGTCTACTATTTTTTGTTCTTTTAACAGTAGTCATATTATCAAAACCTGACAGGTACCACCATTTTTCCCTTTCAACCTGTAAAATTGGACATTCCATGTTTAAATGCTGTAATGTAATTCTGATTTCCTGGTTGCATTTACTTTGTAGATTACCTTTATTAATTTTCCCTTTGCCAAATATGTTAATGATCCTTTCATTTTCCAAGATGCCTAATCTGAATCTATAGTATGCAACTTTGTTTCTCATTTTCACAAAATTGCAGATATAGTTAATTTTTCCTGAAAGCCTTAACATCCATATATAGGTGTGTGCCTTGAATATCAGATAGTTTTGAAAAAGCAGACTGGAAAAAGACATCATTAATTCTCTGATCTTCCTGGACATAAAGTCTCCACCACTCATTCACACTTATGGGATCTATGCCGGGGGCGTTAGGGCCCAGCGGGAGCAAACTTTTTGCAGAAGGTCGGCGCCAGAGATGGAGCTGCGAGGAGCGGTGCCGCGAGCATCAGCTCATGTGGCAATGACTATCTCGTGTCAAATTCTCCAACCGCCTCAGTTCCTTTTTCCCTGCCATCGAGTGCACTTCAGTGATGACGTCGCTTGCCTGCCGAGAGTCAAACTTCAAACTAGCAGCATAGTTTTTCAGTTTTTATTGCTTTGTAATAATATCTCAAATAAGTACCGCTTAGTTTATTTATTCTTATTAAAGAAAAGAAGTCTCAGCCTACATTGGCGGAGTCAACCATGAGCGGGTCAGGTGACGGTAAGGAGACTTCGTATGAAAGCTGTTCAGACAGTCAGGCTGGGTCCGGTCCACCGCCCTCTCGGGGTCTGACAATGGATAGTCCAGTGCCTGAGGAGATGGGCGGTCCCCTCGGAAGCATAAAAGAAAACGGTCGCACTCTCGACACCGTTCATCCTCGAGCTCTTCTTCAGCCCACAGGTCAAAAAAGAGAAGGCATCACTCGAGGTCGCCACTTGGTATGTCTGTGCGTAGACGGTCAGTTATTGGGGCTAGTTGCCGGTCTCCTCCTTCGGAGTCACCGGTTTCTGTTTCCGATTGCCGACCTCTTCAACATCGGAGCCCTACCCCGCCCTCCGGTAGATCTTCCGATGAGCAGTTTCATCACTAGGCTGCTCTTATGGAGCAGTGGGCTCGGAGGTTGATCCAGCTGCCTGGCCCGGTCACTCCGGGACCTTCAGGCTTTTCAGTGGATTGGGTAGGGCGGTTGGGCCTCCCGAGTCGCGTGGTGCCATTTTCGGTGTCGTCGACTCCACGCTTAGGTGTTTTCCCCCCTCAGATGGCTGCAGTGCAGGGGGCCACACCGATGCCTCTATCTCCTGGTATTCCTCCTTTTTTCTCCTCAGATCCTGTTTTTCAGAACCATGGGATGTTTTCTGCGCCTTCGGCGTCATTGGCTCGTTCGGCGCCGCCTTCAGCGTCGAAGCAACTGTCTGTGCCATCTTCGGTGCCATTGGGGTTGTCTGTGCCATTGGCGCCATCTGTGGTGCTGTGCGGCTTTTCGGCACCGTCTTCAGCGCCGCGTGTTTTTTTTTCAACGCCATGCCTTTCTTCGGCACTGAGGCCTGTTAGGGCGTCATCCAGTCTTAAGGGCTCCTCTTCTCTGAATCCTTTTCCTTCCTCATTTCCTTCTGATTTTCACTCCTTTCCTGTCCATGCAGTCCCTTCTGGGTTGTCAGGAGATGACATTGAGCCTGACCCAGACCTTCGCCTGGGTGATGATGTGGAAGGATCTCATCCTGTAGCAGAGCCTCTGGTCGAAGACCTGTCTTTTAAGTCTCTGCTGAAAAATTTTAATTCCACTCTTTCTCTCCAGACTACAGATATTGATCCTGGGAAGCTGTTAAGACTCCAATACCTCCATGTTCCAGAGATCCCTATGGATTTGACTCCTCCGGTACAGCCCTCCTTTGAAACGCTTTCTCAAATGGTATGGAATAATCACGCTCTCATTCCTTCTGTGGCTAAGTCCATAGAAAGAAAATATGCTGCTCCCAAGGATCGACCCATCTTGGCCTCCCAGGCCTTTGAGGACCCTGTTGTAGTCCTGGCGGAGAATGATAAGGCCGTCCTCCCTCAGGCATCTTCGGCCTGGCCTATAAACAAAGAATCTCGCAAGATAGACACCTTAGGTAAGAGAGTCTTTGCTGCTTCTACCCTGGGTATGCATACTGCCAGCTACCAGGGCTATTTTTCTCAATATGAGTATGTTCTTTGGCATTCGCTCAAACAAACGGTAGAAGCTCTGCCGGAGTCGGACACTAATTCGGAGCTACTTCAAACCATAACCAGGGGTATTGAGTCCAACAACCAGCAGGTTAAAGCAGCTATGGACACTTTCGATACTGCTTCACGGGCAGCAGCGACAGGCTTCTGTACTCACCGTCTCTCCTGGCTGCACACTTCAGGTTTCACGAATGATGCCCAGCAACAGGTCTTGGCGTTGCCCTTCCATGGTGTGTATCTCTTCAGTCCTCAAGTAGAACAAACTCAAGAGGCCACACAAAAGACTAGGTCAGCCATTAAATTGGCTCGACCTCCTCCTGCCCCTTCTCGGTGGGGGGGGTGTTAACAAACACCAATTTCATAACCATCAGTCCTTTCGAGGCAAAGGTGGGGAGGTTTTAATAAAAATCAAGCCCCCTCAGCCTCAAAGGAAAACGCAGCAGAAAGCGCAAGGACCGAAAGTGCCCAGTGCTGTCTTCTGAGTTTCTGCCCCAAGTTCCACCTCAGCTGCCCGAGGGGGACTTCTTAGCAGTGGGAGGTCATCTGACCCAGTTCTACAACCAGTGGAAATCGATAACATCAGACAAATGGGTCCTCTGGATAATCTACGAGGGATATTCCCGCAATCTTTTAGAGACCCCTCCAGATCCCCCCCCCCTCAAAACGACAGCCCAGACTGTCGACAGTTCAGTCAGAACTTCTCGCCTCCGAGATACAAGGCCTTCTGAATAACAGGGCAGTAGAAATAGTTCAGTTGGATCAACGGAACACAGGGTTCTACTCCCACTACTTTCTTGTTCCAAAGAAAACTGGGGGCATGCGCCCTATTTTGGACCTCAGAAAACTGAACAGATTTCTTCCCAAGGAAAAGTTCAAAATTGTGTCACTGGGAACCCTGTTGCCCTTGCTTCATCAACACGATTGGCTAGCTTCCCTTGACATGCAGGATGCTTACCAACATATTCCTATTCACCCAAAACATTACAAATATCTAAGATTTGTGGCTTTGGGCCAACATTATCAGTTCAGAGTCCTGCCTTTTGGGCTATCCTCAGCACCACAAGTTTTTACAAAGTGTTGTGCAATTCTCGCAGCGCATCTCATAAAAATCGGAATCCCAGTGTTCCCTTATCTGGATGATTGGCTTTTAGCAACTCCATCCAGACAACAGACTCTCGATGCCATAGCTACAGCTTTGGATTTTCTCACATCCATGGGAGTCCTGCTAAATCTCAAGAAATCTAAGCTACAGCCCTCCTAGAACCTCCTCTTTATAGGAACCCTTCTGGATACCACCTGTGCGAAAGCCTTTCTTCCAGAGGATAGAAGGAGCGATATTCTACAGATGGCCCCGACACATCAGAGAAAACAGCTCAGTTCGAGCTATCTCAATGCAGCGGATGTTAGGCCTCATGGCTTCCTCAGTGTTCACGGTGCCCCTAGCACGTCTCCACATGAGAATGTTTCAATGGATGCTCAGTACTCAGTGTCCCCAACTACTCATCCTCTGTCCTTTCTCATCAAGGTGACAGAACCTCTCAGGAGGTCACTCACCTGGTGGTCGCAAGAGGACAATCTTCTGGAAGGATACCCCTTTGCTCCTCTGGATCATCAGATTTCTGTCACCACAAACACATCCCTGTCGGGATGGGGAGCTCACTGTCAGGATCTCCACACTCAGGGTACGTGGATTCAGGTCAAAGCCCAGCTTCACATAAATGTCCTGGAAATGAGAGCCGTCCTCTATGCAGTCTGGGCCTTGAAGGACATTCTTTGTCACAAGAACATTCTCCTTCGGACGGAGAACAAGGCAGTGATGTATTACATTAACAAGCAAGGTGGCACACACTCTTACCTTTTATGCAGGGAAGCAATGAGAGTGTGGGAATGGTGCCTAGATCACAAGGCTCTTATTCAGGCGGTCTACCTGCCAGGAATACAGAACGAACTGGCAGACCATCTCAGCAGAATGGAGGCAGACCCTCACAAGTGGTCTCTAGACTCAACCGTAGTTCAATCGCTATTCGCAGAGTGGGGAACTCCAGACCTGGACCTTTTTGCATCCCCACTCAACACAAAACTGCCTCTTTTCTGCTCCAGAAATCCAGGGCCTGGCATTTTCTGTCAGGATGCGTTCAGGCTGCAGTGGACAAAACGCTTTCTTTACGCCTTTCCTCCTCTTTCCCTAATCCAGAGGGTACTCCTCAAATTCGAGTCTTAGGGTCACAAGATTCTCATTGCTCCCTTCTGGCCTCCACAGATATTTTACATTACTCAACAGTATGGCTCGAAACCTCTCCTAAGACGCAATCCCCTTCAGACAAACCTTCTGACCCAGGGTCTTCTGGTCCATCCCAATCTGAGGTTGCTTTATCTTCACACTTGGCTCCTGAGGAAATGGAGGTGAATAGGTTCAATGCCTCTTGGATAGTTTCTGACATTCTTTTGGCTGCGTAAAAGCCAGCAACCAGAAAGACTTGCACTGCAAAATGGAAGCGTTTTTCCCTCTGGTGTGCAGGATCCTCTTTGAATCCCTTTTCCTGCCCACCCAATAAAGTTTTAGAGTACCTTTTAGACCTCTCAAATTCAGGTCTTCAATACTCTATAATCAAGGTTCACCTTGTGCCATTTCAGCCTATCATGAGCCATTACTTTCCTTATCTCTGGCTCAGTTACCGGTAGTTAAGAGGTTTCTTAAGGGTATTCTGCATACCAGACCCCCTGTCAGACGTCCAGTTGCAGCCTAGGACATTAATCTCGTGCTAGACATGCTCACTAGAAAACCTTTTGAGCCACTAGCTACCTGTGAATTGAAATTTCTCAGTTGGAAAATGGCCTTCCTGGTGGCCGTCACCTCAGCCCGCAGAGAGTTTCTGAAATACATGCCTGGTAACAGACCTCCGTACACTGTATTTCACAAAGATAAAGTAGTTCTTAGGACCCATCCTAAGTTCCTCCCTAAGGTTGTCTCAGAATTCCATCTAAACCAACCTTTTGTCCTACCTACTTACTTTGCTGATTTCCAGAATGAAGGAGAACGTACTTTTAATTCTTTACATGTTAAAAGAGCTTTGCGCTTCTATTTAGATAGAACGAAGGAAATTCGCAAAGCTCAACAACTGTTTGTCTCCTTCAGCGAGACCCGTCTAGGTCAGCCTGTCGCTATCAGATGCATCTCAGCATGGCTGGTGGCATGCCCTTGCCCTGTTATTCCATGGCACAGGTCAAGCTGGAGGGCAGAGTGTATGCTCACTCTACTTGAGCAGTCGTGGCATCCCTGGCAGAAATCCACAACGTGCCCATTGCGGACATTTGCAATGCGGCTACTTGGAGCTAAGTGCATACTTTTATTAAGCACTGTGCGCTGGACGTCCATGCCAGATGAAACCTTTCGTTTGGCAGGACTATCCTTATCGGACTTCTGTCCTGAATTTGTGAGCTCTTGGTTTTCCTGCCGCCCTCTCGAGGGAATTTTAGCTCGGTACTCTCCCATAAGTGTGAATGAGTGGTGGAGACTTTATGTCCAGGAAGGTATGGAAATTACATACCTACCGTAATTCTTTATCTTCTTAGATGATGTCTCCACCTCTCATTCACACACCCACCCTCCATTCCCCGAGCTTACCTCTCTGTTTTGGTCTTCACTCCCTCAGTGTTTAGGCTGTGAAGACTTCTTTGTTGACCCTTCTTATATGGGTCATTCGGACTATCTTATGTCCGATTTGTATTAGACTAATCTTTCTAGGTTAGTTGCGCTTCACCTCCTCAGAAAAAAAGGTACTGAGGCGGTTGGAGGGTCGACGCCAAGAGAGTCATTGCCACACGAGCTGATGCTCATGGTGCCGTTCCTTGCTGCTCCATCTCTTGCGCTGACCCTCTGCAAAAAGTTTGCTCCCGCTGGGTCCTGGCACCTCCGGCGTAGATCCCATAAGTGTGAATGAGTGGTGGAGACTTCGTCCAAGAAGATCAAGAATTATGGTAGGTATGTAATTTCCATTTCTGCTTCCTTGGCATAAGCTGCAATGTTAGCACTGGTGAATGGATCCTAAAGTCTTGGCAAGCCATGCCCTGTCAGTATCTCATTTAAAGAAACCAGTTGCCCATGTCTGTCATTGTACTGGATTCATTCCGAATTGGCCCTAATAGTGATTCTGATGAGAAAAGAGCAGTTTTCCTGTACCAGCTGAATGTGCGAACCATGGTTCTTGTTTCTAGGGAGCGGGTCTTGGTTTCAGTATACAATAATAGCAGATGGAGTATCCCAGGGAAGAATTAAAATATTTGGTGTGGAGATATTTAGTACAAGCTTCAAATTTTAAGTTTCTTCTTACTAGCTAAAATAGCCCAAATCTCTCTTCCATAGAGAAAATGACTATTAATCTTGGTATCAGTGATTTAAGCAGTGCAGCAAAGGAGTTATCTGCAAGCTGCTTTGCAAACCTTGGAATCCTTTTTGCAGGCCTGGCCCAGTGGTGCGGAGGGCTGAGGTGTTTGGGAGCCTTACCACCTACTACGCCAGCAACTCAGGTTCAGGAACAAGATCAGGTCACCAGAGGTGAGCCAGTGGGGTAGAGGACAGAGCTTTGGAGAGACTGCTTTCCTCTCCCGATGAGGCATGCTGACTCAGCCCTTGACTGCCACCAGGTGGAGGCCTGGGGTAATACCTTTGCTCGAGCGTCTGTGCGTCTCCATGTGCTGCATGTACTTACATGCAACAGTCAGTGCAGGCTACGTGGAGCCCTGCCTGCCAACAGCCCATCACAGGCAGAGAATCACTGGGTGGGGCGGACAGCCCTTTCCTTCCTGACTCCACCATGGGGGGGCAATCTGAGTGGGGGGTCTTCATGTCAGGTGAGTCCAGGGAAGGTGGGTGCCAGATGGGGGAGGCAAAGACAGGGCTGAGAGCCCACCTACAATGATCACAGGGCAAAACTAATTAATGGAAAAAATAATCCCTTTTGCAGTCTGGGAGGCTTTTTTTTGTTGTTGTTGTTGTTTCTCCTATATGTGTTTTCCTGTTTAATGTCTTGTCAGACCTATATATTCCTTGACAGCTGCTAATTTCAGACTGCCTACGTTCCAGTGCTTGTGCTGAGGGCTGCTTCCTCCAAAAATCTTAATATTTGATTTTTAATTGCAGTCTGTTTAGGTAATTTTCAGTGGTGATTAGTGCCCTCTTATTAGCCTTAATATGGATTTCTGATAAGAGTATAATATCATCAGCGTAACGCAAAATACAAATTCTTGTTTCTCTTATGGTTGGTGCAGAGGTGTTGGTGTTCATCAGTGCATGAATAGGTGTCTTAATATGAATATTAAAGAGAGACAGTGACAAGAGGCACCCCTGCTTTATTCCTTTTTGTGGGAATTTCTTTTGATAATGACCCATCATTCCCAATTCTAATGCACGCACAGTTTCTTAGTGTAATAGTTTAATGACCTTTAGCAATTGCTCATTTATTACTAGGGTTTGTGTGACAGGGTTGAATAAGGCCCTGTCCCATTTGTTATGCAGAAAGAGATAAACACAAGGGTCTGTTCTATCCTCCCTTTTTCTGTCTCTTGTGTTTTTGGTTGCGCAACTAAATTTTCTTGTGAGACCTAGGAACTGATCATTCCGATGGTTTCGCAATTCTCCGCCTCTCGCTTTCTCTGCCTTCCCTTGCTATTTCTGTATTTTCTTCCCCCTTGCATATCTGGAAATATAAAAATATATGTGAATCTTTATGTGGAAATGTCACTGACACTGGGATCCCTTTGTTTAAAACTGTATATAGTTTTACTTTTGAAATGATGGCAGAAAGCTATTTGGAACTCAAGGGGTTAACCTGAAATGCAGTTTTTAAGCCTTTTGCAGAGATTTAAACAAGAGGTCAGTTCTGGGTCACTATGTTCTTTTTGCCACACCTGCATCAAAACTGACAAAATCATTCTGTAAACTTACAAGAACATTCTGTGGGAAGCAGGCTGTCTAAACGAGTTCCCTGCAAAGACTTGTTATAGAAAGAACAGCAATTTTTTGCAGGAGAGAGACTGAGCTTTGAAACTGAGAAGAAATGCCCAGAAGGACTGTTTTCTATGTACTACCTTTGAAAATAGTTATACTGAACAAACCTAAACCTATACTTCCTCACCTGCGCCTCGATGACAGTTTGCTTTGAATGTTATCAAAGGCACTTTGCACATCTAGAAAAGCCACACATAATTTCTGTTTTTCTCTATTGCGTGCATATTTATTAAACAATTCAGTATAAGTATATAATCCATTGTTCCCTTATTCTTGCGAAAACCCGCTTGAAATTCGGAAAATATGTGATTCTCATCAGGCCATAATTCAAGGTTTGGATAGTATTATTCTTGAAAGTATTTTGATGCCTATGCATAAAAGAGTGATTCTCCTACAGTTGTTTATATCTTAGAGATTGCCTTTTTTCAGTGTGAGCACTATAATTCCCCTTTTCTAGTCATCTGTGAGACTTAAGGTATGAATTATCTGGTTAAATAAGGGTGTTAATATTTTTGCCCACTTTTCAGGTTCTGCCAGAAATACTTAGGCTTGAACATTATCACATCCTGGGGCCTTGTTGTTATGCTGCGATTTTATTACATATATTACTGTACCTTGGCTTAAAGGGAAATGTCCATCTGGAATCGGACCTCACCCAAGTGTGAAGTGGGGTCCAATTAGCATTTTCGCCTGGGACATGTGCATTGAAAACTGTAGCTATTAAAAGCTCTGACTATATAGTAATCCTGTGCACGCTTCCACGGCTGCTCCCTGTGTCATACGTCATTCACAGGACAGCCGTGGGAGGTTGTGGATGTGCAGCTAGGGGCACTTAGATTCAAAATGCCGGTTGGAGAGATGGCAGGATCAACCAGATCAAAACTAAATTATCCCACAGACTGTAAATAGTGCAAAAGTTATTTTTACAAAAATGCTAATCTGACCCCACCTCACAATGACTTGCGGTCAAATTCAATGTGGACGTTTCCCTTTAATCGCTAAAGGAAGCTGCTATTGTTGCTATCTAATAAGTGCATATCTGGATTTGTTGGAGTGATTTCATAAAGCACACATCTTGTTTTGTTTCAATTTTCGATCAGAAAAATGAAAACCGTCAGTTGACCCAGATCCAGTATACAGCATGGCCTGATCATGGGGTTCCAGATGATTCCCGTGACTTTCTGGACTTTGTCTCTTTGGTTAGAAAAAAGAGAGTTGGCAAAGATGAACCCGTTGTTGTTCACTGCAGGTATGTACATATTTGTACTTTTTAGGTGCCAACAAGCATAGCTTGTAGCATCTCTTGTAGTCATGTGTATTCTTTTCTGCATTTTCTAAAGATTAGTGTGACAGTCACTCTGAGCAACTCGGTGGTTGGTGTCAGATAGGATTGGTAGGGTTGGAGACAGTCAATCTAGATTTATTTTTGTTAGGGCTTGTATTTAGTTAGTTATTTACTTGTCATTTTTGACCAGGAAAGTCAGACTAAGACATGATAGCTTGTTTCCAGGTGAGTCCAGGGGAATGGGTCCCATGGACCTGTTTTATTGACATACAGGTTTGAATGCAATCTGAGCAGGAATCTCCTAGACAGCAGCCTTGTTAATTACTGAGCTCCATACCATCTGTGTAGGTACAGTATGAGAATCAGGCATTCTACTAGCAGGGGGAAGGGAATCTAGACTGGGAACTCACAAGCTAAGAACACAAAGAAAAAGCAGGACAGGACATCGACCTCCATCTTGAACAAGCTCTCAAAACTTTCTGTGTGGTATAAAATTGGAAGGAAATTTACAAGTCTTCATACAGCTGCTGTGACACGGAAGAAGAAACATTTTCAGAACAGGAAGTAAAATATGTCAAGTAAAATTTGAACAAATAAATCACCAGGGCCTGACAGGCTGCATTCCAGACTTATAAAAGAGACAACATCAACATTAGTGGGCCCATTAAGACTGTTCTACAACAAATCATATTCTGAAGGTGTAGTTCCAACTAACTGGAAAAAAGCTATGGTCATTCTGATTCATAAAAAAGGAACAAAACAGTCCATAGAAAATTACAGGCCTGTCAGCCTAACTTCCATCTTGGGAAATTATTAAAAGGCAGACTGGTCAGAGAAATATTGAACAAGAATTTGCAGGATAACACACAGCATGGTTTTGTTACAGGTAGATCATGCACCACAAATCTTATAACGTTTTACAACAAACTAAGCTTCAGACTAGATAAAAACCTCCCAGTAAACGTCATCGTCTTAGACTTGAAAAAGGCCTTCGATAAGGTACCACATAAATAATTAGTAATCAAAATTGGGAATATAGGCTTAGACAAAAAAATTGATGGGTCAATTCATGATTAATAAATGGATCCCAAGCAGAGAGAATAAAGGGGACTTAAGTCTGAAGAGGGTAGTGGTAGTAGTGTTGTGTTATGGGGGTCAGTTTTG
Organism: Neoceratodus forsteri; assembly: GCA_016271365.2. Lineage (NCBI taxonomy): Eukaryota > Metazoa > Chordata > Ceratodontiformes > Ceratodontidae > Neoceratodus > Neoceratodus forsteri. The sequence continues at coordinate 197,074,571 of CM028132.1, read as the reverse complement.
GGACCAGCACTTTTTGGATCATGTATTGGGGACCTACATAACAGTGTTTAAAATACTGTCGCAGAGTTTGCTGACAACTCCAAGATAGGTGGAGAAATAGACACAGAGGGAAAATATATTTCATTAGTAAATGACCTAAAAGGAAAAGAATTATGGGCACTAAGAAACAAAATGTTTTTTTAATACAGATAAGTGTGTGGTGCTTCATACAGGCCTTAATAACCTCTGGAAAACTATTTTTTAAATAATACCGTACTGCGCAAGGTGGATACAGAAAGAGACTTGGGAGTCATAGTTAGTCAGAACTTATCTAACACAAAGCAGTGGAAACAAGTAACATTAACAGCCTATAGACTATTAGGATGTATCAAAAAGGCATTTGTAACTGGAACTGAAAGTTGGATCATGCCCTTATATAGAACAAACATGAGACCCATTCAGATAATTGCTTGCTGTACCGAAATCCACATCTGAAAAAGGATGTTGAGATCTTGGAAAGCATCCAATGCAAAATGGCAAAATTAATATCCAGATTAAAAAACAAGGCCTACTGTATACAGAAAGATTGCGTGAACTTGGTATGTACACACTGGAACACAGAAGGTGCAGGGGGGACCTATTGCAACTCTATAAGATTCTAGGCAATAAGGTTCTTATGGCTGAAATGGGATTAAGCTTTAGTGGGAGAAAGATTACCTTAAGATCCCATAATAGAGCCGGCTGGTGATGCTGAGGGTTGAGGCACTGGACGCCACACCAGCGACCTGGTTTCTGGAGCGAACTCAGGTGGCCGGGGGCTGGCAGGGGAGGGAGAGGATGGAGCATCCGATGGACTGCTCTCCTGTCCCAGGGGTGGGCTCTGGGGCTGCTCGGCATAGAGGTGACTTCTGGTGGAGACCGGGGGTACTGCTGATGCTGAGCCATACAAGTGGGCGGAGTGATGGCGGACATCAGAGACTTGATTGCGCAGACGTCATTGCACGTCCATACTCCGGAGGAAGCTACACATGGAAAATCCCTGTCCTTGGGGATAGGCAAAGACACCTCTGCCCCAGCTGGGCCACACTCCCAGCTACCGGGCACACTCCTCTCCAGTGCCAATCACCCAGTTCGGCACACCTGATTCTAGATAGAGCGCTCTGGGCAGATAGAGTGGCCCCACCTCAGGGGGTTCAGAGCCGGGGGTCCGTTGGGCTGGTGCGAGGAGAGGAGATGTCTCGAGTGGGAGGTAGAGCTTGGGTTGAGGCGGATGATGCCGGAGAGAGTTCCCTGGGGGCAGTGCATTAAGAGAAGTTAAAAAAAAGATCCTATAATAGACAGATTAACATTAATAAAGCAAATAAAAATACCAGGAATTAGTTCTTTAATGTAAGAGTGGTAAGGGCATGGATTAGATTACCACAGCAATTGGCTGACATGTCATCATTCCATTTATTCAGAAATGAACTAGCTAAAGTATTAAATGATACAAAGAAAAATGGAACTGTTTACCACTAGGAGTGGGAGGCGGACTGGAATGGCAAATAGCCTGCTTCTGTCTGACAACCCAAGTAAGTAAGTAACCCAAGAAATTCAAATTCAAGATGGTATCACTGAGCTCCGTGATTCCATCTCTACAGGAAGGAGACTGGCTGGAGTCAGTGGATCTGAAAGACTCTACTTTCATATACCAGTAAAGTCCAGCCACAGAAAGTGCCTCAGGTTCAGAATAGGGAATGGCCACTACCAGTTCACAGCATTTCCCTTGGGCCTATCCAAAACACCCAGAGTGTACACAAAGAGCCTAACTGCAGTGGCAGCACATTTGAGGAAGCAGGGGCTGGTGGTGTTTCCCTATCTTGACCACTGGCTAGTCTCAGGAAGATCACTCTGGGAAGCCAAGCCCTCCCTCATTCTGACACAAGGCACCGTGGGGGACCTGAACTTCCTCATAAATGTTCAGAAGTCACAGAACCAATATAGGTTTTGGACTTAATAGGTGCAGAGCTAGATACCTTGCAAAGGAAAGCATTTTTTCCCCAATTAAGGGTAGCAAATCTGGTAGCAACTGCAAAATCCTTCAAGGCAGGTCAACTCAGACCTGCAAGGGATTTCTTGCATTTGGTGAGGCACATGGCATCATCACCTTCAGTGGTACCAGGTTTCAGATGAGAGATAGGAAATACCACCTAGGGAGCCATCGGTCCTAGAGGTGGGATCCATTTTCAGAACTAGTGCCTGTCACAAAGTCTCTGCTAAGGGCACTAGAATGGTGGAAGGAAGAGGGCCTTCTTTCAGCAGTCTCCTACAGCCATACTCACAACAGATGCCTCCCTCCTGGGCTGGGGCTCCCACCTGGAGGACCTCACTGTAAGTGGTATGTGGTGTACACAAGAGATTCAGCGGCACATAAATCTCCTTGAGCTCAGGGCAGTGTACCTGGCAATGCAGGCCTCCCCACACACACACACACATCCAGATGTCAGTCTGTCCAGATCAGGACAGAAAACGCCACAACTATGTATTACATAAACCAGGAGAAACAAGATCTTTAGAGCTGTGCACAGAAACAATGACAGTCTGGAACCTAGCATACTCCCTGGGGGTTCAACTTTCAGCAGTCCACCTGCCAGGGAAGGACAATGTGCTGGAGGATTCCCTGAACATAATCAGCCAGGGAAATCACAAATGGACCCTGAAACAGCAGGTGCTGGCCATAGTGTTCAGAAGGTGTGATGACCCAGAAATAGACTTGTTTGCATCTTAGGAGAACAACCAACTACCACTGTTCTGTTGCAGACTTCTGTTGGTGGGTACAGTCCCAGAGGATGCTCTAGTCCTCAGCTGGTCAGGGAAGTTTCTTTATGCCTTCCCACCTTCCTCACTTTTGCTGAGAGCACTACTAAAACAGTGAAGGGAGTCTGCAACAATGATTCTCATAGCTCCAGATTGGGCTTGACAGATTTGGTACTCCCTACTACTGCCCCTCTCCAACAGACAGCCTGCCAACCTGCCCGTGAGATGCAGTCTGCTGATATTGTCCCAAGGCAGGCTAACATCCCAAGATCCGAGAACTCTGCGATTCAGAGCATGGTTCTTGAAGACCTAGAACTGTGTAGACTAAATCTCTCAGAGGTGGTTATGAAGTGCTGAAGGTTTCCAGGAAACCAGCAACAAGGAAAACATATACCTCAGAGTGGAAAAGATTTTCCTTTTGGTGTTCCCTTAGACAGCTCAACCCATTGCAAGCAAGTCTAGCCACAATCCTGGACTACCTAGTCCACCTCTTGTCCTTGGGCCTCAGGTCCTCAACCCTGAAGGTTCATTTGGCAGAGCTCAGTGGCTTTGCAGCCCATTTTCAAAAGATTCCTTTAAGGCCTTAATCACCTGTACCCCTCAGTAAAGGGATCTTGTCTGGCCTCGGCACATGAATCTGTGCTTTGCCCAGCTGATAGAGGATCCTTTCAAGCATATGGCAATTGCTGTTTTGAAGTTAGTCACCTGGAAAGCAGTTTCCCTGGTGGCACTCACATCTGCCAAAAGGCTGAGCAAGCTACAGGCCTTCTGCACAGATCCTAACTCTAGCATTTTTTCACAGGGAAAAGGTAGTCCTAAGAACTAACAGAACATTCTCCCTAAAGTGGTGTCTGAATTCATCTGAATCAGTCAGATCACACTTCCAGTTTTCTTTATAACAAAATCCAGCTCAGGAGGACACAAACTCCACAGGCTAGATTTTAAGAAAACTCTGAGCTACTGCTTGGACCACACAAAGGATGTAAGATCCACTAATACTCAGTTATTCATCACCTATGGTGATGTGGGGAAAGGTAGAACAGCATCCAAGAGAAACCTCTCTCAGATAGTTTCCTGCATACAGTTCTGTTATGGCAAAGCTGGCATTCAGCCACCTGAAGGCCTTCGGGCTTATTCCACAAGGAGCACCTCTTTCTCTGTGGCAGCAGCAAGGGGTGTCTTCCTGCAGGAAATCTGTAAAGCAACTACCTGGAAAACAGTACATACTTTCACAAATGATTACTGTCTGGACATATAGTACAGTCCAGAAGAGATGCCAGCTTTGGCACTACTGCCTTGCAGGACTTTTTTCTTAAATAGGTTCTGTACCCAGTCTTCCAAGGTACTGCTATGGAGTCTGCACTTGTTAAGCATAAGTGAAGGATTCCTGGGGTTTGAAGAAAAAAATACTCACCGTAGTAATGTTGTTTCTTCCAAAGGGATCTCTTACTATGCTTGACAATTCCTAATTCCTGCCTGCCCTTCCAGAACTGGAATAAGGTCACACAAGAAATCAGTTCTTTCTGTTTGCTTGAGCATTACTTGTTACAGTGCCTTTGCAATTGATGCTTGGTGATCTCAACTGTTTAATTCATTCACAGCCTTTTAAAATTGCTTCTACCTTGTAAAACAGTTTTACAGACATTTTACAATTTCCTTTTGGTATATTCTTGATGGTATATTTTTTTGGTAGCCATTTTGCTAGTTTTAGTGGTCACTGCTTACCCTAACTTTAGAAATAAATAAGACATTAGAATTCTGGGGTGAGCGTGACCACACAGTGGGGTTTGAATTTAATCTAATTAGCATAACATTCTAAAACCCCGGGGCAGCTCATTCCAGGGGAATGATTGCAGTTGTTAAGCATAGTGAGGGATCTCTTTGGAAGAAACAACATTACTTTGGTGAGTAATTTTTTTCTTCTTGATCTTCTAAGAATATCTTCAGTATTGATTCTCATGCCTGCCCACCATTCCCTGGACTCACTCCAGTATGGTTGTGTTGGCCTTCACCTCTTTATGCTTGGTTTGAGCTGTGAAGACACTGTGTTACTGGATTTGGTGGCCCTTCTTACACAGGCCACCACAGCTATCTTATGCCCTTAGGTTAAGTGCATAGGATCTTGTTAGATTATTTATTTTATTGTATTCTGTGGTTACTGGGTATGGCCCACTAGGCACAAGTGCCTGTTTTCAGGGGTGACCCGGAGCACTGGGGAGGTTAAATGACTTGTTCAGAGTCACACAGTATGCAAGTGGAAGTTGTGGGAATCAAACCCAGGTCTGTTGGATGTACCAAGCTCATTCATAGCTCATTACTCTAACCTCTGCGCTATACTGCCAGCCCCAGGTTATGCCGCTCATCTCCTCAGTAAATCCTCAGTAAAAAAAAAGGTAGTGAGGCAGTTGGGGGATGATGCTACAGTAAACTAGCGGCTGCATGAGCTGACGCCCAGTGTCACATATGTGCGCTGCCTGCCGCTCTGCCAGCCCTCTGAAAAGTTCTGGCTCCCACTGTGTCCTAGCACCTCAGGCTCAGACCCACTAGTGTGAATCAGTGGTGAAGATATTCTCAGAAGATCAAGAATTACAGTGAGTACGTAATTTTAATTTCCAGGGGGTTCACTTCTTTGCCCGTTGGGTCAAATGGGAGTTTTCAGAGCACTTTCCAATGCACGGCATCACCATTGCAATGTCCTGTCTGCCTTGGGCTGGCTACCCTTTGAGTCTAGACTTCGATATATTACCCTTAGCTTAATACACAAATTCATCTATCACTTCACTCCCCCAACTATCTGTGATAATCCAATGCAAATTCACCCATAGAGCCCTGAGGTCAGCCTCACTGCCCTTCTAGCTGTTCCAAACCTTAGTCTCTCCTCGGCCCGGAGATCATTTGCCTACACTGCTGTGTCCTCCTGGAACCCGCTGCCTCCCCCAAGCCTGGCCTGCCCCTCCATTACTCAATTCCAAAGTGCTATGTATCACACCTTGAAGCCCCTACTTGTTCATGCTTTTGGTAACTCCCTGAGTTTACCTACTTTTCACTGACTGCTGATTATTGACTCCCAAGACCTACCTTTGCATCTCTGTCTCCATCCACCAGTGTTTGTGGACTAGAGGGATACAAACTTGCGGCCTGGGCATAGTTTTGATAATCTTATGCTGAATTGTACCCTTATTGCATTAGCCTGTGTATCTCTGCTTAAAGTGTTGTACCTGCTTGCTGAAGTAACTTTATCCTGTTCAACTTGTATTGCTAGTACTGCGCTCGCTGTTGAATGTCAACCAATCAATCAACTTTATTTAACCAGGCATAAAACACCATTGAGCAAACTCATTTTCAAGGTGGTCCTGGACATTAATACAGTACAATACAGTATAAAACAATACATAGTTACAGATGTGGTAGCCAACAATGTAGCAACATTGAACAGGTGTAGGCAAAAGGTCTAACATAGTTACATACAACTACTTCCCATAAGGGGTTTACAGGACTGTGAGAAGATGACCATCCTAGGCTGTCTCCACTAATTAGAAGCTAGTACCTTTTTACTAATAAGCAGGGAGAGAGGGGAAAGAGAATAATAAGGGTGGAGGGAGGGAGCGAGAGTGCGCTACAAGAAGGGAATAGACTAAGAAAGACCGAGTTTAGGGGAGATAAAAACTAGTAAGTGCTGGAGATCCATTGCTAGGAGAGGGAAGGAGGTGACATTCGGAGTGTAATATTTGCGGGAGGGACCAGTGGCTAAGGTTCAGAGTCATCTAAAACAGCTGCATGTATCCTTCAGCAGGTCCGTTATCAGGGCTTTGAACGTGAAAATACTAGGGAGTGAGGAAAGCTTTAAAGAACTTTGCATAGCATTCCAAAGCGTTGGTAGTGAACATAGAAACATAGACTTTGACGGCAGATAAGGACCGCTAGGCCCATCTAGTCTGCCCATTTCCCTACCTACAGGATAGGCCGTAGATCCTAGTTAACCAACAGCCTATATCTTACTGCCCCCCACAAGAATTGCCTTATGTCTGTCCCATGCATTCTTGAATTCTCCCACAGTTTTAGACCCCACAACTTCCTCAGGAAGGCTGTTCCATGCATCCACTACCCTCTCTGTGAAATAATACTTCCACATTGCCCCTGAACCGCTTCCTTCTATCTTTAAATTGTGTCCCCTTGTTCTTGCAAGTCTCTTTTTCTGAAAGATGCTACCCTTGGACTTTGTTGATTCCCTTGAGGTACTTGAAGTTTCTATCATGTCCCCCTCTCCTTCTTTCCTCAAGGGTATACATGTTAAGCTCCTTTAGTCTCTCCTCATACGGCTTCTCTTGCAGACCCTGCACCATTTTAGTTGCCCTCCTCTGGACTGCCTCTATCCTGTCTATGTCCTTGCGGAGATGGGGTCTCCAGAACTGGACAGTATTCCAGATGGGGTCTCACCAACTGTCTGTACAGAGGGATAACAACTTCCTGTTTTCTGCTGCTGATGCCTCTCCCTATACATCCCAGTATACCCCCGGCCCTCCCTACTGCCTTCTCACATTGCTTGCTAACCTTAAGGTCATCTGATATGATTACCCCAGGTCCCTTTCCTGTTTTGTTGTTACTACCTCCCACCCATTGTGTATTCTTCCCTGGGTTCTTGTTTCCCAGGTGCATTATTTGCACTTTTTGCATTGAATCCTAGCTGCCATACGTCTGACCATTCCTCCAACCTTGCCAAGTCCCTTTTCATCCTTTCCACGCCTCCTTGTGTATCAACCCTGTTGCAGATCTTTGTGTCATCTGCAAAATGGCATACTTTTCCTTCCAGTCCCTCTGCAATGTCACTGATGAAGACATTAAAAAGGACTGGACCCAATACTGAACCCTGCGGTACCCCACTAGTAACCGCCCTTTCTTCAGAGTGGACTCCATTTACAATTACCTTCTGTGTCCTGTTGTCCAGCCAATGTTTTACCCAGGCTACCACCCTGGGACCCACTCCCAGGCTGGTTAATTTGACTAATAATCTTTTGTGGGACTGTGTCAAATGCCTTGCTAAAGTCTAGGTAGGCCATGTCCACAGCCCCTCCCTGGTCTAGTACTTTGGTCACCCAGTCAAAGAAATCTATTAGATTTGTCTGACATGACCTCCGCTGTGAACCCATGCTGCCTTGGATCCTGTGCTCCACTGACCTCTAGGTACTCAACTATTCTTTCCTTCAGAAGTGACTCCATCATTTTCCCTACCACAGAGGTCAGACTGACAGGTCTGTAGTTTCCTGCCTCTGTCTTGGTCCCACTTTTGTGAAGGGAATCACATCTGCCTTCCTCCAGTCCTCGGGTACCACACCATCCTCCCATGATTTATTAAAAGAGTAGCCAATGGTTTCACTAGTTCCTTCCTTAATTCTTTTAGAATTCTGGGTGAATTCCATCAGGACCCATTGCTTTGTCCACCTTCAGTTTTAGGAGTTCTTGCAGAACCCTTTCTTCTGTGAAAGGACTGGGATCGACCCCTATCAAGAGTGCTTCTGTTAATTGGATTAGCACTTCCTCCCTCTTTGTGAATACTGAGCAGAAATATTCGCTCAGTATTCCTGCTTTTCACTGTCCCCTCTGCCCACCCACCATTCATTCTATTCAGCCTCACTATCCCTCCCTTTGTCTTTCTACGCTAGCTGATGTACCTATAAAAGGTTTTATCCCCCTTCTTAACTGAGTTGGCTATCTTTTCCTCAGTTTGGGCCTTTGCTATTCTGACTTCCCTCCCTGCTTCTTTCTGCCTTAACAGGTACAGCTCTCTGTCCTGCTCCTTCTGTGTTTCCTTATACTTCTGGAATGCTATCTTTTTCTTCCTGACTTTCACAGCCACCTCTTTGAGAACCATAGTGGCTTTTTCTTTCGTTTTGATTTATTTATTTGCTTCACACAAAGGCTTGTTGCCTCTGTGATGGCAGTTTTGATAATTCCCCATTGTTGCTCCACACCTCCTTCTAGCCTGTTTGCTAGTGCTTTTCTGAGGCACTCTCCCATCTTGCCAAAGTCAGCCCTCCTAAAGTCCAGTACCCTCACTTTTGTATGGCTTGACTCTGTAGCTGAGTTTAACGTGAACCACACTGTTTGATGGTCACTTGTCCCCAGATGGCAACCCACTTCTAGATCTGAGATCCTCCACTGCCCCGTTTGAGAGTACAAGGTCTAAGATTGCTCCCTCATGAGTGGGTTCTGAAACTAGCTGTCTAATGCCTGCCACCTGTAGGGCATCAAGAATGGCCCTGCTCTTGGATGTGGCTGCAGCAAATGCTCCAGTTAACATCTGGCATATTCAGGTCTCCCATCAACAGTATCTCCCTTTCTCTGCCATTCTAAGAATGCCTTCCATCATATCCTTGTCCATTCCTTCCCCTGACATGGGGTCTGTACCTAACCCTGTGCGGATTGTGGTGCCCTTTCCAGTCTCCAAGGTGACCCACAGTGCCTCCTCTCCTCCCTGTTTACTCTTTTGTTCAGTTGCTTTTATCCCTTCCTTTACATAGAGAGCTACTCCTCCCCCTCTTCTTCCCTGCCTGTCTGTCCTGTAGGTTATGTACCCTGGTATGTTAACATCCCAGTCATGGTTCTCTGTGTACCATGTTTCTGTGACTGCTACGATATCCAGGCATCCCTCTTCCATTAAGGCCACCAGCTCAGGGAGCTTGTTGCCCAGACTATGGGCATTGGTACTCATTACCCTCCATTTCCTGATGGCCTTACCCCCTTTTGCCCCATCCCTGTCCTTCTTGCCTTTGTCACTTTCTCCATTTACCACTGCCCTTCTCCCTATCGACACCTCCATGTTGGTGTTTGCCACACTTACTACAGTGATTGTTTGGGGGGGCTAGGATTTTCCTGCTCCTTTCCAGTGCCTCCCCCCTTGGCTAGTTTAAAAGCTTGCCAATGAAGCATTTAAACCTATCACCTAGGATCCTGGTTCCCCTCCCGGACAGATGCAGCCCATCATGCCAGTATAGGCTTGCATCACTTCAGGTGGACCCCCAGTCCCCAATGAAGCCAAATCCCTGAGCTCCACACCAGTTTTTCAACCACTGATTGAACCCATGGCACGGAACACCCTAGCCCTCCTATGCCATAGATGGTAGCACCTCGAGAAGGTTACCGTGCGTGCTACTTGACTAAGGCCCCTCCCCAATTCCACAAACTCTTCCTGCACTTCTCTAATCCCTTTCTTAGCCAGGTCATTTTGTCCCTAGGCGGACAATGACATCCAGCTCCCTCCCCTGTGCAGCTGCTCCAGCAATCCCTGAGGATTCGCTCCCTGTCCCTCAAGCCATGGCGCCAGGCAGGCACCTTACTCTCCTCTCCTTCCTTGCCCAGTTCTACCTTCCTAACAATGGAGTCCCCACCAGGAGTTGTTTCCTTCCCTGCCACCCTCCTGTGGGTCTCCTTGTGGAGGTTCCCAGCATCCTTCTTGGTCTCCACTGTAGGTGCCTCCATAGAGGAACCACACTTTGCCAGAATGGCATAGGAATTGTGGAGAGGTACAACTGGAGGGATGTGCCTCCGTTCCACCACCCTCACCCTCCCTGAGCCCACTGTGGTCCAACTGCTCCTCTTTCTTGTGAAAAATTGATTGCTGCAGAGCCATAAGTTGTTTTCACTCTAGGAATCTGGAAATAAATCATGGAGAAGCGTCTCAAGCCATAAGATCCCTTGGCACATTCAAAGAAGTGCGAAATGTATGCAGGGAGATTATCGGATAGTGCTCTAAAGAGCCAAAGGAGAGCATTTCTTTTCCTCCTGGTTGGGAGTGAGGGCCATCCCAACTCCTGGTATAAAATACAGTGATGAGCACGATGAGGTAGGTTAAGAATAAATCTTAGGGCTCGGTGGTAAAGGGTGTTAAGTTTGTTAAGCATTGTTGTAGGGCAATGACTGTAGAGGAAGTCAGCATAGTCCAGTATGGGGTAGAAATGTGGATTGTACTAGTCTTTTTCTGGCTTCTAAGGTAAGCAGATGTTTAAGGCGATAGAAAAGGCCTAACCGCTGCCTTAGTTTCTTCGAAATTTCATGCAGGTGGCACAGGTAGTTGAGCTTATTATCCAACCAGAACCCTAGGTATTTAAAGGTATCAACTATTTCGAGGGGTTCATCTAACAGCGTTAGGATTTGGGGGATACAAGTAGATCCGGAGGCAGACTTTGGTGAGAGAATTATGGCTTTAGTCTTTTTAGCGTTGAGGAGGAGCTTGTGTTTGATGTGGTTATGTTGGAGAGTGGTGAAGTCCAGGGATGAGTTAGTAGTGTAGAGTACGTTATCATCTGCAAATAAGTGCACATTGGCTGTGCACAGATGCAAGTCCAGGTTACTGATATAGATTGCAGAGAGGATTGGGCCCAGGATGGAGCCTTGTGGGACACCTTGTAAAAGGGATTTTTGTGGGGACAGATCACCTATAGCTTTTACTTGCTGTAACCTATTGGTTAGGTAGCTGGTGAACTATTTGACGGCAGAGCTATCGAGACTGATATTACCCAGAGCAGTAAGCAAGATGTTATGATCCACAGTATCGAAGGCCTTGCTAAGATCCAGCAATAGGGCAACTATTATACAATGTGTTATTCTGTATAAATGTTGTATCAACCTCTTCACTGTTCAACTGTACTGTTCTTCCCGGGTTGCCCCTTAAAAAGCAAATGCCATGTCTCAGTGGGCTTACCTGGTTACCAAAATTAAATAAATAAATAAACTTTCCTACTTATCCATCTAACTTGGAACATTCTCTAGTCTTGCCAGACCTGTGATGAACCTCCACCATGGGTGTTTTCCCCTACGAAGAGGGCTGGTGGTACCTGTTACATTCAGGATGAGCCAGCTCCTCCCTTATTGAGAAGCTTGGTTCTCGGACCCATCAGTATGACTCAGTGGTGAAGACTGATTCTTGGAAGATACGACAATTATGTACAGTACTTACCTTAATTATTGCTCTTCCGGAATATCTTCACCATTGATTCAGACACCTACCCACCAGATGTCATTTTTTTGTCCATTTTTGTCATCTTTTTGCTAGGGATTGTCCCAAGTTGAGTTCCCTTTTTTTTTTTTTGCTGCTTCTACCAGACCATTTTATCATGGATGCTGGCCCTTCTCTTCGTGTCACTACTCGCACTCTATATGATTAGTGGTAAGAGGTCCGGGCTCATTTTTAGACCCACTACCTTTGTGCCACACAGTAGGCCCACTCCTTAGTGTCTGAGTTGGTAGTCAGGTTCTAATTGGTTGTTTATTTTATATCTTGTATCCTTTTACTATCTATTTGGGTTAGAAAGCATCTAGTCCTCTCTTTTATTTCTCTCCACTTTGTTTCTCTCCTGCTGAACAGAACTGAGGCGCATGAGGGAGTTGATGACAGTAATTGGCTAGCACATGCGGCATCACATCAGGTGTGCTTGCAACGTCATTAACCGGCGTTGGCTCCCTCCCTGTAGGAAAAAAGGCTCCTGCGAGGTCCTAGTGCTTCTGGCTCTAAACCCGTAAGTCTGAATCAATGGTGGTGAAATTCTGGAAGATCAGCAGCTATGGTTAGTGTGTAATCTTCATATCTTACTTCGAGAGGGCTCTTGCAGTAGGTAATTACATATAGGACTGATGCCAGCCGGTGTCAGGACCCAACGGAAAAATTTCTAGCTAGCATTCTCTGGCAGGGGACCGCCCCCACGTCAGGTGACTGATGTCATGTGGCGTCAGTATAAAGGGACGGTCCCCACGCCTGCCTTCCAGTTCTTTCCCGCCGTTGGCTCATGTCAGCACCTCGCGGTAAAGTTCAACGCTCATCAGCTCTGTCGCCGGTAGTATTTACCATAATATTTTTCTAATTATTCAACTTAGTCATCAGCTTTCGTTGGTGTATGTTGTCCCCTACACCCTTCGAGCACAAAAATAAGTGCGACTCATGCGGCGTCCAACTCCCGCACAAGGACGGCCATTCCCAGTGCCTCTTCTGTCTGGGCCCGGACCATTACGTGGAGAAGTGCCAACACTGCCTTAAATTTAACACCACCACCCGCAGATGGAGGTAGCAGTCCCTGGAGGCCCATATCCTCAAGAAGAAGATGTCCTCCATGGAGAAGGAGTTGAAAAAGCTCTAGTAGGCGTCCACTTCCCCTGAAGGCCATCGTAAGAAGGACAAGGAGAAGCATTGGGACAGGGGCTCCTCTTCCACTGCGACTCCGGCTGGAGTCACCGTGCTCCAGGTAATGTCCCGTCTGGGGGACCGCTCCATGACAGCCGTCTTGGAAGTTTCAAGGTGGCGCGCCTCGCCCGCCTGGCTCACGCTGCGTCTTCGGGTGCCTCTGGGCTTTTTGGAGGCCTCCGCTCACGGTAAAGCCGCCACTGTGCGGCCTACTGGTTTGAGCGGCTCCAGTAAGCCAGATGTCAGCTCCTCTGATGCCCACACAGAGATGGTCGATAAGTCGCTCGACCCTTTGGGGTGGCGCACGGCCACTATCCCGCCCGACCAGGCCACCCCTCCTTCGCAACCTGCCTTGGGCAATGGTTCCGCTAAGTCAGACGCCGGCTCCTCCGACGTCCACCCGGACCCTGCTGATAAATTGGATGTTGTCCGACCGGCGTCCGGCGTGGCGCTGAGCCGTCGCCGACCTCTTACATCCGCCATTCCGGCTCCCGCAGCCTCTCGTTCCTCTGGGGATCCTGGGTCCCTCAGCCTGACCCTAGGATTTTCCCCACCATCCCTGGGTGATGCTGAGGTTCCTGCTGTGCCTCCGCCAGGCCTCCCTCCCGCTGGGCTGGACGTCCTGACATAGGTTCCCCAGACGCCGGCTCCAACACTGGTCATACCGACACTGGGCGACATCCCTCTCCCGGGTGCCGCTCCAACACCAGGCCCTCCACCCGCCGGGTCTTCAGCTCCAGGCCTGCCCGCTGGGCTTCCAGCCGGGTCATCTGCTCCATCAGACCCCCTGGCCCCCGGGTATCTGGCGCAATCTTATCCGGTGCCGTCTTAGCCGGCTCCACAGTATCCGACACCCCAGTACCCGACGGCGGCCTACCGACGCTGCAGTACTCGGTGCCTCACTACCCGACGCCGGGTTACCCGCTGTCAGGTTATGGATATGCACCCTACGGGTACACTCAGTATCCTTATCCTCCTCCTCCACCGCCCCCTCATTTTCCGGTAGACTTGAAGGAGACTCCGACCTCCTGGTGGGCTGGGGCCAAAGTCCTCCAGAGGATCCTTCTTTCTCGGAGTTGATGTGCAAAATCCAGAAAGTTCATAAGTGGCACTTTTTGGAGTCGGACCCACAGAGTAAGAAACTCGCTGAGCGCCTGGATCTGCCCGAGACCGCTCCGACCTTGGTGCCACCCTGGATTGAGCCTCATGCTGACCTTGTTTCCACCATTTGGAAGCAACTGTCGGCATTAGCCTCTCTTACTCGGAAGTCTAATAGGCTATACCAGGCTCCGAGGGTGTTGACTTCCTTGAGTCTCACCCCTCGAGCTGACTCGGTTGTGATTAGCGCCTCTCACGGACGGTCAGCTAATCCGAAGCATTTAAGCTCGTCTCCACCTGACAGAGAATCCCGTCTTCTGGACCAGTACGGCAAGAAGATCTGTGCTGCTTCCACTCTGGGTATTAGGGCCCTGAACTATGTTGGCCACATAGAGGATTACCAGAAGGCGATTCTTAGTGAGGTGGAATCCAAGTTAGACTTCCTTTCTGACTCTCAGGTTAAACAAGAAATGGCTGACCTTGTCCGTTCTGCTCATTCGGCCAGTCAGCACATGCTTCATGCCACGTACGATGCAGTGGACACTGCTGGTAGGAGCTCGGCTTTCGCTGTAGGCTTACGGCGTCATGCCTGGCTCCATGTGTCAGGTTTGGTCCCGGAAGTGCAGTCCGCTATTCAGGAAGTGCCCTTCCAGGGTTCGGAGCTGTTTCTTGGTGATGTCAAGGACATTATTACCGATCTGCAGGAGAAGGGGACTGCACTGAAGTCTGTGGATTCCATGTACAATCCCCCTCCAGCGCAGCGTCATCCCTTTCACAGGAGGAATCGGCAAAGAAGCGAAACCACAGGGAATGAGGGCCAATAAACGTTGGGCCCCTCTGGCTGCCAAGCCCCCACCGCCCAAAAAAGCAACGGGAGCTAGGGCCGTGATGCTGTCACACACCACCTGACTCCTTTCCTCTCCCACAGCCTCTGGCTTTTCCAGAGGAACCGGTAAGAGGGAGGTTTTCCCTCCACCTCCCGGATTGGGAGAGGATAACGTCATTTTTCTGGGTACTCCAACTCATCGCAGAGGGACACTCAATAAAGTTTCTTCAGAAACCCTCAACACCCCCAAAGGTCGTCGTACTCACAGGAGCATCTTCTTCTGGTCCAGGAAGAAATTTCCTCCCTTCTCTTGAAGGAGGCAATATAATCCGTCCCCATTCCTCTTCAGGGAAGGGGGTACTATTCCTGTTTTTTCCTGGTCCCGAAGAAAACAGGGGACGTGAGGCCGATTCTCAACCTCAGCTCCCTGAACTTGTTCGTGGAGTACAAGAGGTTCAGGATGCTCTTGCTGCTGAGCCTCCTGCCCCTTCTCTGGCTGGGACAGTGGCTGTGCACTTTGGATATGCAGGATGCCTACCTGCATATCCCTATCCGCCCTTCCCACTGCAAATACCTGCGTTTTGCGTTCCAGGGGGACCACTGCCAGTTCAGGGCCCTCCCATTTGGTCTTTCCTCAGTGCCCCGGGTGTTCACCAAATGCCTTTCGGTGGTAGCGGCCTACCTGCACACCCAGTGGGTACAGGTTTTCCCATACCTGGACGATTGGTTCCTGGCGGCCCCGTCCAGGGAGGAACTTCTGTGCTTCCTTTCCCTTACCCAGCAGGTCTTTGCCTGCCTGGGTATTACCATCAACCAGGCCAAGTCCCATCTGATCCTGTCCCAGAGGCTCCAGTTTATCGGGGCGATCCTGGACACGACTTCTGGCATGGCCTTCCTGCCATTAGACAAGGCAGCCACTCTCCAGGCCCAGGTCAGCCTGTTGTCCAGCTGCAGGCGGGTCAGCGCCCAGGTCAGTCCTTCGCCTCCTCGGGCTAATGGCAGCTGTGATTCCGACAGTCCCTCGCGCTCGGCTCCACATGAGAATCTCTCAGTGGACGCTTCGGCCTCAATGGGATCAGCTAGTGGACGACCTAGATCAACTTGTCCTGGTCTCCACTCTCATGACTCGGGACTTGCAGTGGTGGATGGTTCAGGAGAACCTCTGCCGGGGAGTTCTCTTCGGTCTCCCTCCCCCCTCGCAGACCTTGACTATGGACGCCTCCAGCAAGGGTTGAGGAGCCCATCCCGGTCCTCACAGGACTCAGGGCTCCTGGTCCAAGCTCGAGAAGTCCCTTCACATCAGTGTGCTCGAACTAAGGGCGGTACTGCATGCTCTTCAGGCTCTGCATCTGTATCTGTCTCCCAGACACCTTTCTGAAGTACCTGCGACACCTCTTCGATCTGGGTCTGAGCCATTCATCCTTAAAGGTTCACATGGCAGCCATTTCGGCCTATCATGTCCCCTTTGCAGACAGAACGTTTGCTCAGCTGGAGGTCTCCAAGATCTTTTTGAGAGGGGTCCTTCACTTACGACCCCCTACCTGGGTTCCTGCCCCTCCTTGGGATCTGAATTTCATTTTAGAGAAGCTTACTCTGCCTCCTTTCGAGCCGGCAGCCTCAGTGGACCTAAAGTCCCTTTCTTGGAAGACTCTCTTCCTGAGTGGCCATTACTTCTGCTAAGCGGTTCCGACTGCAGGCCCTGATGTAAAATCATATTTGATTTTCAAAGGGCGATGTGGTCTCAGCATCAAACCCTAACTTTCTCCCTAAGGTGGTAGCGGAATTGATGCTGAATCAATCCATAGAGCTGTCTGCCTTTTTTACGCAGCACTGTAATCATGGAGAGTACCTCCTGCATACTTTGGATGTTCATCGAATTCTGAGATACTACACCAACAGGACGAAGGATCTCAGAAAGACTGATCAACTGTTCGTCTCTTTTGCTCATAAAAGAGAAGGCAGTGCTGTTTCTAAGCAATGCCTATCGAAATGGTTGGCTCATTGTATAACTTTCTGTTATGACAAATACAACAAGACCCTGCCAGGTCAAGTTAGAGACCACTCCACCAGAGGGGTCGCTGCCTCTGCAGCTTATTTCAAGAATGTGTCAGCGACTGACATTTGTGCAGCCGCCACTTGGACTTCTGTCCATACCTTTTTGAACCATTACAGTTTGGACATTGCCTCTCACTGTAGAGCAGGCTTCGGGCTGGCTGTTTTGCAAGGCCTCCTTTCATAAGGCCTTCACAATCAGAGGGTCTACTTCTGAGTAGCTTTCCTCCTCCCATTTGCTTCTCCTTTTCCTTGTTCCAGACTACTTGGGACTCAGTCCTATATGTAATTACCTACTGCAAGAGCCCTCTTGAAGTAAGATAGCACAATTACATTAAAACTTATCTTCGAGAGAGGCTCTTGCAGTAGGTAATACCTTCCCGCCATCCATCCCCCTAAGCTTTTCAGCTACTTTTCCAGGAGGGGAAATAATTTGCTTCTCTCTCGTCTTGCCTTTTGGTCTTTGGCAGGAAAGAACTGGAAGGCAGGCGTGGGGGACCGCCCCTTTATACTGACACTGTATGACGTCGGTCACCTGACGTGGGGGCGGTCCCCCGCCAGAGACTGCTAGCTAGAAATTTTTCCGTTTAGTTCTGACACCAGCCGGCATCAGTCCTATACGTAATTACCTACTGCAAGAGCCTCTCTTGAAGATCTACTGTTACGGTAAGTTTTACGTAATTGTACTTTCTGTATGGTCTTAACAACCCTGATGTACTTGGTGATCCAAAAGAGTCCTCCTTCAGGTGAACAGCAAGTTTTGACATGTAGTGTGTCAGCAAGAGCACACTCTTACCCTCTCTGCAGGAAGGCAGTGAGAGTGTGGGAATGGTGCTTGGAGCAGTGGATCTTGTTCTGAGTAATCTGTGTGTCACGGGTCCTGAACAATCTGGCAAATGGGTTAAGTTGAATAGAGGCAGATCCTCACAAGTGGTCACTAGCACCAGACATCATGAGATCACCATTCGGAAGAGTAGGGCATCGCAGATGTGGACAGTTTTGTGTCCTCACTCAACACTAAATTGCCTCGATTCTGCTGCAGAAATGTCAGCAAACTGAGGATTATGCCACTCACGATGGATTTACTGACCCAGGGACAGCTAGTCCACCTGAACATCCACTCCCTTCACATTCAGGCTT
Source organism: Neoceratodus forsteri (assembly GCA_016271365.2). NCBI lineage: Eukaryota > Metazoa > Chordata > Ceratodontiformes > Ceratodontidae > Neoceratodus > Neoceratodus forsteri. The sequence goes on along the minus strand of CM028132.1, from coordinate 197,056,509 downwards.
GGCTCCTGAAGAGGTAGAAGTGAATAGGTTTAAAGTTTCTCAGAGGGTCTCTGTGATGCTCTTGACTACAAAAAAACTTTCCGCCAAGAAGACAGACACAGCCAAATGAAAAAGATTTTCTGTCTGGTGTTCCAAAACCCTCGTGGACCCCTTTGGGTGTCCACTTGAAAAGGTTTTGGAGTACTCACTGGACCTTTCTGATGCTGTCCTGCAGGATTCCACAGTTAAGATCCACCTATGTGCTGTATCAGCATACCACAGACCAGTAGATATGCTGTCTCTGTCACAGCTGCCACTGTTTAGGAGGTTCCTCAGGCATATGTCTCACACAAGATCCCACATCAGGAAGCCGGTGGCTCTCTGGGATCTCAACCCATATGCTGACTCACAAACCCCTCAAGCCGACTGTGACTTGTGACATGAAGTTTCTAACTTGCAAAGCAGCATTTCTGGTGGCTATCTCGTCTGCAGAGTAACTGAAGTCCGTGCTTTGGTCACAGATCCTACGTATACTGTTTGTTCCATGAAGATATGGTAGTTCTCCGTATACATCCCAAGTTTCTGCCTGAAGTGGTGCCAGAGTTCCACCTTAATCAGGCTTTAATCCTGCCTACCTACTTTGCCAACTTCCAGATTGAGGGAGAAAGTACTCTCTACTCGCTGGATGTCAATAGGATCCTTAGGTTTTACCAGGACAGGACTAAGGACTACAGACAAGCCAACCAGCTCTTTGTTTCTTTTGACCCTAATCACAAGGGACTGCCCATCACAATCAAGTGTATGTCAGTCTGGAATGTAAACTGCCTTCACCTCTGCTATGCCAAGGCGAGATCAAGGTACATGCCCACTCCACCAGAGCAGTTGCCACTTCCCTGGCACAGTATGCTCTGTGCCAGTTGCAGAAATTTGTAGTGCTGCAACTTGGAGCACATTGCATACTTTTACCAAGAACTGTGACCTGGATATCTATACCAGGAAGCATGCCACCTATAGCAGAACAATTCTGAATAGATTACTATCCCGAATGAGCCCTGAGCTCCAGCCTCCCTAGTCTGGGGGACTTTTCTAAGCTTGGTACTTTGACTCAGTAGTGGAAATCAGTGGTGAAGGTGGAGTCTGAGAAGATATTAAAGTTACGTTCTTACAGTAATTCTTATCTTTCTTCACCATTGATTCACACACCCACTCACCATTCCCCTGAACTCACACCAGTATTGGTCTATTGGTCTTCAGTTCTTCACCCTTTTTACTTTGGGCTGTGAAGACACTGTGTTACTAGGTTTGGTGGTCCTTCTTGCACAGGCCACCAAGACTATCTTATACCCTTAAGTTAAGTGCATAGGTTACTCATTAGGTTCATGCTGCTAACCTCCTTGGTGAAAAAAGGTACTGAGGCAGTTGGAGGCTGGTGCTGTTGTATACCAATTGGCACATCTGGTGATTTGTGCACAGGGCCTGCCTGCATTGCCAGCACCCCAGAAAAGTTCTGGCTTCCACTGGTTCCTAGCGCCTCCGGCTGAGACCCATTAGTGATACTCTATAGAGAAGATATTCAGGAAGATCAGCAGTTACAGTACATTCATACTTTAATATTTCACTCCTCTTTTCTAAGGCTGGGAATAAGGATTGTTGCAGTAGGAGCTTACTGGTGTGTAGATTTAAGTACAGGGAAAAAAAACTTTTTATTATAACAGCCTAGGAATGGTCTGTCCTTTCCTTTGTCTACAGTCTTAGAGTTGGGCTTGAAGGCAGTCCTACTTTTCTGAAAAATCCATCAATGTAGATTTAGAATGGTGCTCAGCTATAGGTGTGAAATTGTTTCTGATGTCATGCTACTGTTAGTAATAGAATAAACAGGAAGTATTTATTTGTTCCTTTTCTCCATTGTAGACTTGATGTAATGCAAGGTCATGTACAGGTTCAATAAAGTAGTTGTGGACAGTAGAAAACTGGCATTGTGTACACTCAGAGGTAGCACCCAGCAGCTATTTGCTGACCAGCAGTGCCACCTGCTGGTAAAAATTTATAACCACATAGGCTTTTCATGGTTTCTGCTCATGGGCCAAAAATGACATAATAAATGTAATTCAGAGTACTTAAAATTGCAATTTTTGTTTATAAGCCCTTGTTGACTTACATAACATGTAATGAAATGCTGAATAAAACATGTAAAGTCTGCTGAATTTGGAAGCCTGTAAATTCAGTACTTTTGTCCAGCAATTGAGATCCAAGAAGTAAAGAAGTCAGTGGGATTGTTGCCACATAGAAACATAGAAATTGATGATAGACAAGGACCGCTTGGCCATCCAGATTGCTCATTTCTCCCTACCTACACTATTACCGCAGACTGCGCCCAATCTACAGCTCTTTCTCCTTCCACCTTCCTTTCCACTATGATTCCCTTATGGTTATCCCATGCATTCTTGAATCCCACCACATTGCCCCTACCAGTCCACCTCTACTGGATGGCTCTTCCAGGAATCCACCACTCTTTTTGTGAAGAAGTACTTCCCCATATCTCTTCTGAATCAACCCCCCTCCAGCTTCATAGCATGTCCCCTTGTGCTTGAACACCTTTTCTTCTGAAAAATACTTCCCTCCTGTACCTTATGTGCTCCCGTGAGGTATTTAAAGGTCTCTATCATATCCCCCTTCTCCCTCCTTTGTTGCAGGGTGTACATATTGAGGTCCTTCAGTCACTCCTTGTAGGGCTTTTGATGCAGACCCTGCACCATTTTACTTGCCCTCCTGTGGACCATCTACACTCCATGTCCTTCCGGAGATATGATCTCCAGAAATGGACACAGTACTCTAGGTGGAGTCTTACCGGTGATCTATACAAAGGCAATACCACCTCCCTCTTTTTGCTGGTGGTACCCCTCCCTATGCACCTCATCATCCCACTAGCCCTCCCAGCTGCCTTGTAACACTGCCTGGCCACCTTTAGGTCATCCGATATGATGATCCCCAGGTCTCTTTCCTGCCTGGTGGTCATTAATACCACTCCACCTATTTTGTACTCTGTCTCAGGGTTTCTGTGCCCTAAGTGCACTGTTTTGCAATTTTTCACATTGAAACCTAACTGCCATGCCCTTGACCAGTCCTCTAATTTTCTCAGGTCTCTACTCATTCTTTCCACCCCCCACAATCTGTAATCACTGTTGACTGTTTTCTAAGTATTGTAGATAAACAAATTTGAGCTAAGGTTAAAGAAGTAGTACTTGTTAAATTCTTAAACATTAAACCAATGAAGCTACATGTACTAAGAGTCAATCTCCTCCATAAAGTGCCACTTTTCGATCTTGGGGACAGAGACACTAGGACCCCACAGGAACCAGAACTTTGGGGACTGGCACATGCCATGTGCATGGGTATGGCACCAACAAACAGTGCCACATACACCAGTGGTATAAGTAGGCACTCTGACCTTGCCTGCTTCTGTTCCTTTTTCCTGCTGTCCAGTTGTGGGGGAAACCAGGCCTTTTCATGGTCCAAATAAGTTTTCCTATCGAGCTCAGTGTTGTTTTTATTTTTTTTTAATTTTATTTAGTTTTTGTTGACCGGGTAAGTGCACTAGACAAATCCTGCCTATTTTCAGGCACGACCCGGGGGAGGGGGATACAGATGAATGCCAACTGACCTTGAACCAGATTAAGCTGTTGGTGGTATTTTTAGTGAATGAGGGAAATTTGGCCAGAACACCGGGGAAATTCCCCTACTCTTTTCGATAAGTGCCATGGGATCTTTAACATCCACCTGAACTACCACCAATCCAAGCAGATGGGACCTCGGTTTAACGTCTCATCCAAAAGACTGCACCTCAGAAGTGCAGCACCCCTCTCATGCTGCACTACAGTGTCAGTACTGGGATATTAACCCAAGTGCCAGATGTGGGAACTGAACCCACAGCTCTCTGATCTCCCGGCCTCAGAGGTAAGTGTGCTACCTACTGAGCCACTGACACTTTCCCTGTTTATTAGTTGGCTTGGTACTAAGGCCTCAGTGTTCACTAGTTTACCTTATTTTACATGGTACGGAACAACAGTTCTGCTCCGACACCATGGCCACTGTCACCATTTTTTTTGTCCTGCGCTACAACACTGTTTTCAGTTTTTGTCTAACCGTTTCAGTACCATTCCATGTCTCCATGCCCATGCTGCAACATGGCATTATTGATGGTAACATTACCAACATTGTTTTGGCACTGACCTCCTCTACTCCCCAAACCTTAATTTGAGAGTGTTTCAGGCCTTTATCATCATCCAGCACTGCTGCCTGTTGGTAGTGTGTGGGAATGTGATATCATAGGGTCTCGGATGGCACCATTTGGGGACATTCTCTTAATGCTGAGAAGGGCTCATTTGGGTCTTTCGGGTCCACTGAGTACTGAAACCCTGTATGTGAGTCTCCATGTCCACGTCCTGATGTGACATTGATGACTACAATGGTACAGACATAGTACCACTCCCACTATGTCTACAGACCCTCTCCACAGGCTGAAAAGTGGTACATGTTTTGCCTCTGCACAAAAGCATGGAAAAGAGGAGCCAGGGGACTATGGATCAGTCAGTTTGACCTCAATAGAGGACAAACTGCTGCAATCTCTCATCAGAGAGAGGCTAATGGGGATTCTGTTAGCAAATGGGCTACAGGACAGAAGGCAACATGAGTTTGTGGCAGGCAGATCTTACAAATGAACCTGACTGACTTCTTCAGCTGCGTGACAAAAACTGTTGATAAATGCCAGGCAGTTGATAGACTGCCTCTTGGCTTTAGCAAGACGTTTGACTCAGTTCATACAGGCGGCTGGTCAATAAACTAGGTGATCTTGGACTGGAAGACAGACTAACACAGTGGGTTAGAAACTCGCTGGGGGGGAGAACACACAGGGTAGTGGTAAATTGGGAGAGATCTGAGGTGAGGGAGGTCACTAGTGGGGTCCTCTAGGGGGTCGGTCCTCGTACCGGTACTCTTTATCAGTGACATTGAAGAGAGTATCAGAAGGAAAATCTGCCTATTTGCAGATTATACGAAGTTCTGTGGCAGGGTTGAGTGTGAGGAGGGCATCTGCATACCTCTCAACTGTACCACATTGCGATGAACATTCCTCATTTTACTTCACAAAAGCTCCCTGTTCCACATTTTGAGGACTTGTCCCACATTCAGTGTTAACATTTTAAAGCAAAAATCTATAGTAATTGATGCAAAAAATATATTATTCAATTAATAACAGACTTTCTTAATATAAATGCAAACATTTTAACAGTGTTCTGAGCTTCTTAGGTAAAGATTTGATTAAGTGTTCCACATTTTGCTCATTTGTTCCACATTTTGAGAGACAATGTTCCACATTTGGGGGACAAAAGGTTGAGAGGTATGGGCATCCGTGAGCTGGAGGAGAATCTGGAGAAACTGGAGAAATGGTCAAAGAAATGGCATCTGAGCTTAAGTGTCAAAAAGTGAAGGTTGGGGGCAGAGCTAGCCGGCAAGCTGAACAGATGTGTTCTCATTGTGCCCTGCAGCCAACTTTCTTGTTTTGATCAAATTCCTCTCTATTTTCATTGTTTGCCTAACATAGAATTAGTGATTGTTTTTTAGACGTAACGTTGGTACTATGGGACCGAAAAAAGCGGATAAGGCTGCTACTTCAAGACTGGCAGGCGATGAGAGTAATTTGTGGGGGTTTATGCCTCTGTAACCCCCCTGCAAATGGGGGTTCCCAAAAGACTTCCAGGAGCTTGCTTGGATGCTCCAAGCCTGAATAGTGTTTGGCGTTTAAGCCATTTATCAGTGAGTGTTTTTAGAGCCTCTGGTACTGTCTCTTTAAGAGCTGTCTGCTTGCAGACATAATTAGTTTGTATGGGGGGACTGTGTGCTTCTCTGCTTGGGTACCACTCGAGCTGCTGCCAGTTTACTCCATTTTTGCATTCACTAGGAGTGCAAAGGGAACCTATCTGAAAGTGTAACTGTTTGCCAGAAATCATTTAGAGTAATAATGAAAATACAGTTTGTCTAACCTGCTTTCTTTGCAGTCAGAACTGTGTTTGCCTAGTTCCCCATTCTAGTTTTGAACTGCTGAACTGGACCAATCAGTGTGGGTTAAGGTAGCTCTAAAATGGTGCCTTGGGCCGAGTCGGAACTTGGACTCGTAATCTGAGCCAGCCACAAGAGGATTGTATGGGCAGTGACTCTGGGAGATGTAGTTTGGACTTGAGCGCCTTTTGGACCAACAGGGGCAGTCTATTGTGAGTGACAGCCAATCCAGCCAAGAACTGGGAGGAACTCAAAGGAAGTCCCAGTATTGTCTGCTGGAGTTTCAGTTGAGCTCTGGCAGTGAAGAGGAAGGAGCCCTGTGCTTTCGGTGTGCACTTTTAGTCGGAAAGCGTGTGTAAGGCCCAGAGTTCCGGTCTGCAGCTTGTGTAACTGCTTGTTAGGACTGAATCCGTCCTATGAAGAGAATCAAAGGATATCTGAAGAGTAGAAACCAGGCTCACCCTGTAGAAGACTGGGAGAAATTGCTGAGTGCGCTCGGTCTGTCAGGAACTGAATCTGCTGTGTGTTCTCCGGGTATTGTGCAGTAATTGCGATCGGGATAGAAGCAGCCTGCCTAGTATAAGTACTTTCTTTTTATCATATAAATGCGTGAGGAGGCTTGTGTAGCTCCAGTGAATCCTGCTGCCATTAAAGGACTTTTGCCTGTTACTGTTTACCATATAAATGTGTGAGGAGGCCTGTGTAGCCCAAGTGAATCCTACTGCCATTAAAGGACTTTTGCCTGTTGCAGTTTGTCATATGTGTGAGGAGTCTCGTGGAGCTCAAGAGTAGCCCTGCTGACGTTGAAGGACCCTATCTTGTTTGGAGGTCGTGAGTACTAATTCAGGGTCGCTCCCTGTTGAATTGCCACATTAAATCCAAATGGAATTACTGTACTGCTGACTGTTTAACTAATTTTCTTTTCTCTGTGTGAAAGGGCCCTACCAGCTGCCACGTTTGGACTAGCCACTAGGGCTTGGGTACCCAGGGACGGTAACTGGTAGGATAGGCTATGCACAGAGCCATAAATAGATGAGTAAAGTGATAAGCTATAATGCCTGATTTCCCCTGTCCTTGTTATATGCCCTAAATAAATCAGAGCTGCTTGTTTCAGCAAAGTTATACTACCTGAGGTATTTGTCTATGTTAAAGTATTGTACTGTGATTGTTGCACTGTATCTTTTTATTTTACAGGGGTCCCAGTGCCTGAACCAGACCTGGGGGTAAGTGTATACTGTGAAGATAATTCTGATATACTATAGTGGGCCACTAATGTGGGAAGAAAGGGGTTGCAGTGTCCCAGAGGGCTGTGACCAAGTTAGTTTAACTATTGCAAACCCTGACCTCTGGGTGGAGGCACCCGCCATCGGATCCAGGCCCCTCAACCTGTTAGTGGCAAATCAGGCAGGGGTAGTAGCCCCTGGGATAGTGCCATCTAGGGGTTACATCTTGAATATGGCCACTAGAGGACACACAATCCCAGCGGTGCCTCCAAGATGTAACCCCTAGATGGCGCTATCCCAGGGGCTACTACTCCTGCCTGATTTGCCATTAACAGGTTGAGGGGCCTGGATCCGATGGCGGGTGCCTCCACCCAGAGGTCAGGGTTTGCAATAGTTAAACTAACTTGGTCACAGCCCTCTGGGACACTGCAACCCCCCTTTCTTCCCACTAGTGGCCCACACAGTATATCAGAATTACCTTCACAGTATACACTTACCCCAGGTCTGGTTCAGGCACTGGGACCCCCTGTAAAATAAGAAGATACAGTGCAACAATCACAGTACAATACTTTAACATAGACAAATACCTCAGGCAGTATAACTTTGCTGAAACAAGCAGCTCTGATTTATTTAGGGGCATATAACAAGGACAGGGGGAAATCAGGTTAATTAGCTTATCACTTTACTCATCTACCTATGGCTCTGTGCACAGGCCTATCCCTACCAGTTACTGTCCCTGGGTACCCAAGCCCTAGTGGCTAGTCCAAACCGTGGCAGCTGGTAGGGCCCTCACACAGAGAAAAGAAAATTAGTTAAACAGTCAGCAGTACAGTAATTCCATTTGGATTTAATGTGGCACCAACAGGGAGCTAATTGAATTAGTACTCACCACCTCCAAACAAGATAGGGTCCTCAATCGCCAGCAGGGCTACTCTTGAGCTCCATGAGACTCTCACACATTTATATGACAAACTGCAACAGGCAAAAGTCCTTTAATGGCAGCAGGATTCACTTGGGCTACAGGCCTCCTCACACATTTATATAGTAAACAGTAAGCAAAAGTCCTTTAATGGCAGCAGGATTCACTGAGCTACACAAGCCTCCTCACACATTTATATGATAAAAGAAAGTACTATACCAGGCAGGCTGCTTCTCTATCCCGATCGCAATACTGCACAATACCCGGAGAACACACAGCAGATTCAGTTCCTGACAGACCGAGCGCAATTCAGCAATTTCTCCAGTCTTCTACAGGGTGAGCCTGGTTTCTACTCTTCAGATATCCTTTGATTCTCTTCACAGGACGGATTCAGTCCTAACAAGCAGTTACACAAGCTGCAGACCGGAACTCTGGGCCTTACACACGCTTCCACTCAAAAGTGCACACCGAAAAAGCACAGGGCTCCTTCCCTCTTTACTGCCAGAGCTCAACTGAAACTCCAGCAGACAAAACCGGGCACTTCCTTTGAGTTCCTCCCAGTTCTTGGCTGGATTCGCTGTCACTCACAATAGACTGCCCCTGTTGGTCCAAAAAGGCGCCGAAGTCCAAACTACATCTCCCAGAGTCACTGCCCATACGATCCTCTTGTGGCTGGCTCAGATTACGAGTCCAAGTTCTGATTCGTCCAAGGCACCATTTTAGAGCTACCTTAACCCACACTGATTGGTCCAGTTCAGCAGTTCAAAACTAGAATGGGGACCTAGGCAAACACAGTTCTGACTGCAAAGAAAGCAGGTTAGACAAACTGTATTTTCATTATTACTCTAAATGATTTCTGGCAAACAGTTACATCTTTCAGATAGGTTCCTTTGCACCCTAGTGAATGCAAAAATGGAGTGAATTGGCAGCAGCTCGAGTGGTACTCAAGCAGAGAAGCACACAGTCCCCCCATACAAACTAATTATGTCTGCAAGCAGACAGCTCTTAAAGAGACAGTACCAGAGGCTCTAAAAACACTCACTGATAAATGGCTTAAACGCCAAACACTATTCAGGCTTGGAGCATTCAAGCAAGCTCCTGGAAGTCTTTTGGGAACCCCCATTTGCAGGGGGGTTACACCTCCCCAGGAACTTTAACAATTGCTTTATTGCAGCAGCCTGGGAGTGAGGCTCTTGACTGGATCTATCACTATGGATCTATGCCAGACCCCGATGCAAAAGATCCACTGCAGTGACTAGTGTGAATTGTTGCCCCCCTCCTTTTTTCTTTCTTTCTTATTCCTTTTGCTTGTTTTTCAGTGTTTTCATTTAGATCAACTTCCACACCAGTTCACTGCAGACTTAAATTCAGACTGGGAACACTTTAACGACACTGTAGGGGGAATGGGGCTGTTTAATGTTAACTGCTGATTCTCCCTTGAGTTTTGTATTATTATTGCCCCTCTTCGGAGAATCCTATGAAACATATCTTGTGGGGATTAGAGAATGATGCAGTGTTCAACTTAGTGACTTTCCTTCATCACAGCCCAGTTAAATTTAAGATTTTGGCTCTCAATGGTCTGTCATTGTATATTCTGCCTGGGCTGTAGGGAGATGGGGCGGGCATCCTCCCAGGTGTGGTCCTGTCAGCATTAACCTATTGCAGGGCATAGCTGTAGGCTTTTGTTACCAGATAGGCGATGCAAAGTTTAATTGTTTCTGGATTAAGGTGGAAACCTTAATAGCCAATTCTGAATCACCAGAAGCTTCTTCGGGGGGGGGGGGGACACCCATCAGTGGTCGGTCGTTTTTTTTATCCTCCTGACCAAGGCAGGTGAGGTGACACCCTTCCTCTGAAGTTTTTCACCCTTGGAGACCGCTTGTCTGACCCTCCTCTGGTGGGAGGGGTATGGGAGCGAGGGGCATTTCACATAACCCGTGCTCCAAGGTGGAAGGAGCTTCCTTCTGAATATGGCTGGTTCAGGCCTGCTTGTAAATAGTTCTTTGATTGTTAAAGAGTTTAAGGGAAAATTGGGGAGGAGGGAGGTTGGGGAGTTGCACAAAGTTTATTGGGGAGTGGGGTTTAAATGCAGCGTGGGACAAAGGGATAGATATGGGGATTTTCCCCTTTTTGCCTGAACCTGTTGCTTAGCAGAGGCAGGGAGTTTCAATCCAAAGGTATCTTAGTAACATGGCGGTTGAGCGGGTTATAATCACGCTAGCCAGGATATGGGGACATTAAAAATGTTCCCTCTAAATGTTAAGGGACTAGGTTCACCAGTAAAAAGATGCAATGTCCTCAAGGACTTGGATAGGGCGAGATGTGATACTGGTATCCTGCAAGAAACCCGCCTCGGCTCAACAGAACATAGCAAATTGCGCTGCCTGTGGGTGGGGGAGGTGCTCACATCCTCTCACCCTAAGGCAAAAAAGGCAGGTGTAGTCATTCTAATTAGAAGAGGTTTAAATTTTACAAAGGTCCACTCATCCTCTGATAAGGAAGGTAGGCTGGTGGGTATATCCAGTAAAATAGCAGACAGGGTGATTCACATTGTCAACATTTATGCCCTCATACCCAGTAACCCACAGTTTTCATGTACCTATTTGGGGTGGTGGCCTCGCCCTGATGGTCAGATTATTCTAGGAGGCGACTGGAACTGTATAGAAAACACAGTTATGGATCGATCTCAGGGAGCAGGGCATGATAGAGGCTCCAGTTCAAAAACCCTACATAATCTTCGGATAGAAGCAGGACTGATAAATATATGGAGAGACCAATTTCCCTTCAGCAGGGACTTCACCTTTTTTTTTTTTTTTTTTTCCATGCCCAAAATACATATTCACGTATGGATAGGTTCTATACACAGAAATCTTGGGCAGATATGATTAAAGACCAGCAGATTTATCTCATTTGCCTGTCCGACCATGCAAAAATCAGTATATCCATAAACTTAGGACCTTTGCAGAAACAATCCCTGTGGTGCCTTAATTCTGGGCTCCTCAGAGAGGAGGCATTTATTTTAAAAATGAAAGATGTTAATAGCTAATTATATTAAAGAGAATACAGGGACTGTGTCTAAGGTGAAGTTTCTGTGGGATGGTCTCAAGGCGGTGCTCAGGGGAGATGCTATCTCCTATGCGGCACAAAAAAAGAAAGCACAACAGCAGAAGCAGGCAAGTCTGGAGCAGAAAATTAGGGAATTATACGACCTTCATAAGTGGGGGAGGTTTGGACGCTGTGTTGCACGATCTTAGGGTGGCAAGAGATCAGTTATACCAACATCATGCATTCAAAACTGAAAACTCAATACGATTCACAGCACAAAAATACTACGAGGGGGGCAACAGAGCTGGAAGGCTCTTAGCATTCTGGCTTAGGAAACGAGCAATGGAGAGGTATATTTCAGGAGTGAAAAATCTTCAACATACAGATAAACTAGAAATGAAACCCTGTCGCATTGCAGACTGCTTTAGGCTGTTTTAAAAAGATCTTTATACCTCAGAAGCGCAGACATATCAAACAGGAAAAATCAAGAACTTTCTAGGCAAGTTGCGGCTACCACGGCTATCTCCGGAAGTAGGGGAAGGTCTGGAATACCCGTTTACTCAGGGGGAATTGGTGGCAGTAATCAAATTGCTCAAACATAATAAAGCTCTAGGACCAGATGGTTTTATCATAGAATACTATCAGAAGTTTCAGGCAGATCTGGCGCCCTTATTACTGCAGGTTTGTAATGTCTCGCACGAGCCCTCCGAGGCTCCAGACACTTGGGCAAAGGCATTGATATCGGTCATCCCAAACTAAGGATCCCACTCTGTGTGGCAGCTACCGTCCCATCTCCCTTCTTAACCTGGACGTTAAGATCTTTGCCAGAATGGTGGCGAACAGACTCCAGGTGGTAGTAGCTCGACTGGTACACTCAGACCAAGCGGGGTTCATGCCGGGGAGACATCTCTGGGACAATGTCAGGAGACTATTGACTATCATGGCCACACCCCAAAAAGAACCTCAGAAAGATCCAGCAGTAGTAATTACATTGGATGCCAAAAAGGCATTCAACCGCATTGAGTGGAGTTACCTGGGGGGCTATACTTCAAAAATTTAACTTTGGGCCAACATTTTGAGCATGGGTCTCTAACCTATACACTAATCCTATGGCCCAAATGAGACTGAATGGGGTTCTTTTGCAGTCATTTCCAATCAGGAGGTACCAGAGGGCTTCCCCTTTCACCCTTTTATTCACCTTAGTATGGAACCCTTAGCAGAGGCATTTAGGTCTCATCCGTCACTTATAGGGATTAAGGTGGGCTCGGTGGATAACCGTATCTCACTTTATGCTGACGACACCCTTCTCTACTTACAAAACCCTGAAACCTCTCTTCCTAGAGCTATGGCCCTGCTAGAGGAATTCTGGAATATCTCCGGTTTCAAAATCAACGAAACCAAATCAGAGATGGTCTCCATTGGTGCTGAGGTCTCTGTGGCTGTGAGGTCCTTAACTAATTTGAAATGGTCAAATACCAGTTTCAGATACTTGGGGATTCACATTTCCACAGATTTAAGTAAACTCTACCAAATTAATCACCAGAAATTACTAGAGGCAGTAAGAAAAAACTGTGATGACTTCTGGTGACTTCACCGAACCTGGTGGTTGACCTGAACTAGAGCTCCTTGCATCCCACAAACCAAACCTCCCTAAAATAGCCGAAATAAACAGCAATAACCACCGAATGGCATCCAGACCTAAGGGAGGGAGTAAGCAGAACAAAACTCTGGGTAAAATGCATTTGAAGCACGATGATGGAGGGGGATCTCCCCGACAGCGGGAGCCAGGCCACAGCGCTTCTCTGAATGGAGCTGGGGCGCAGGATAGCGACACAGACCAAGAATACGAATGTTTCTCGCGGTCCAGATATGACACCTTGCTGAGTGAGATTAAAGCCTTTAGAGCAGAAAATAAACATGAATTCAATAGTCTACAGGTCAGACTAACAAATATGGAGACTAAGATCGAGACGACAGAGTCCAGAATTTCAGAGGTAGGATATGACCAACCCACCTGCATTCAGCGGTCGATTTCTTGGTTAAAAACCAGGAGACCATGCAGCAAAAATTAGTAGATATGGAAGCATGGAGAGACAACATCCGAATTTATGGTCTCCCTGAGGGCTCTGAAACAGGTCTTATGGAGGAGTTTCTTGAGGACTTGCTTCGAGACGTTTTGGCTCTCCCTCATGACTTCCAATTTAAATTGAAAGAGCCCATAGAGCGCTAACACCTAAGCCTCCTGACCCGAATGAGAGACCGCGTTCTGTTGTACTCAAGCTTTCCAATTATAAGAACAAAGAGAAGTTACGCTCGCTTGATCTAAACAGATAGTAAAATATAACGCTTCCGATTAATCTTTGATGATTACCTCCAGAAATAGCGAATAAGAGAGCAGCCTCCTCACCTTTTTTTATACTTTATTTCTTTTTATCTCCTTCCCTACTCGAGCCCACTCCTTCCTTCCTCTCATCCCTTCCATTCCACCTCCCGTGAGATCTGCCCCAGATTGCCTCCTTCTTCCTCCCTGCACAGTGGGTCTGTCCCTCTTTTGGTGATTCGGATGGTACCGAGAGGCTATCATCTAGGGCTGCGAAGGTTTTCCGTTTTCTCCCTGATTTCCCCTGCCCTCTGAGGCGTCGTGCACTGGGACATACGTCCCGAGGCGTACTGTGCCGCCAGCCCTCGGGCGCGCCGCCATCGCCCCCGCTCCGTGAACGGAGCCACCTCCATCCTCATTGCCGGTGCTTCCACCGCCAAGGAGGAGTGATGCAGAAGCAGCGTTCTGGTTCCACCCCTGAGGAGGAGGCATCCATTGGGACGCTCGATCCTCTCTCCCCTGCCGACCCCGGCCACCCGAGTCCGTTCCCGAACCCGGGTCGCCAGTGTAGCGCGAGGTGTGGCGTCCAGCGCCTCAACCCTTGGCACCACCGGGCCGGTACTCCTCACCTATCTTAAGGGTACTGAAGCAACATAAAGTAAAGTTCCAGATCCCATATCCTGCCCACATAAAAGTTTTTGGGGACACAGGAGTCGCAACATATGAAACACCCTTTGAGATCTACAAGGAACTACAAAGGAAGGGATGGAGCTCTGAAACTGACCGACCGAGGGAACACCACCCACGTGCATCCAGAGTAGAATGGCACACAGCAACCAAGAATTCAGCTCGAGCAGCAGTTCCTAGAACCATGGCCAACGTCAAGCAGCTATTGGATCGAATGGGGCAGCAGAACCGCAACCTGAACCCAGAAAAGGATTCAGACAATACTTGAAGATAGGGTGAGTCACTCTGACTTAAAATGACAGGCGCCAGTGGCTCAGTAGGTAGCACACTCGCCTATGAGGCTGGGAGATCAGAGGGCTGTGGGTTCAGATCTTCCTGGACGTAAGTCTCCACCACTCATTCACACTATTGGGATCTGCACCGGAGGCACTAGGACCCATCGGGAGCAAACTTTTTGCTGGAGGGTCGGCGCCAGAGATGGCGCCGCAAGGCACGGCACCACGAGCCTCAGCACGCGCTGTAATGACTATCTCAGCGTCGACCCTCCAACCGCCTCAGTTCCTTTTTTCCTGCCGTCGAGTGCGCTTCAGTGACGACGTCGCTCGCCCGCCGGGAGTCAAACTTCAAACTAGCAGCATAGTTTTCAGTTTTGTTATTTTGTAGTATTATCTCGATACAGTATCGCTTAGTCTTATTTTAAAAATAAAGAAGTCTCAGCCTACTTTGACGGAGTCGACCATGAGCAGGTCAGGTGACGGTAGGGAGACTTCGTATGAAAGCTGTTCAGTCAGTCGGGCTGGGTCCGGTCCGCCGCCTTCTCCGGGAGGTCTGACAACGGTCAGTCAATGCCGGGGGATGGGCGGTCCCCCCAGAAGCATAAAATAAGCGGTCACATTCTCGGCACGTTGGCCTCAAGCTCTTCTTGACCCACAGTTCTAAAGAGAAGCATCACTCGAGGTCGCCCTCTAATATGTCTGCGTAGGCGTTCGGTTATCGGGGCTGGTTGCGGCCTCCTCCTTCGGAGTCGCCAACTCTGCTTCTGGTAGCCAGCGCTTCGACATCGAAGTCCTACCCCGCCCGCAGGTAGGTCTTCAGATGAGCAGTTTCATCAGTGGGCGCTCTTATGGAGCAATGGGCTCGGAGGTTAGTTCAGCTACCTGGCTCGGTCACTCATGGGCTTTTGGGCTCATTGAGAGACCAGATAGGGCAGTTGGATTTTCCTGGTCGCACGGCACCTTCTTCGATGCTGTCGACTCCGCGCTTAAGTGTCCCCCCCCCACATGGCTGCGGCACAGGGGGCCACACCGATGCCTTTATCTCCTGCTCTTCTTCCTTCAAAACCTGTTTTTCGGAGTCTGGGGGTGTTTTCACCTCAGTGCTGTGCGGCGCCTCGGCGCCATCTTCAGTGCAGTTTGGCTTCTTGGCGCCGTTTTTCGGTGCCGTGTGGTCCCTCAGCGTCATTTTCGGTGCCGCGTGGTCCCTCGGCGTCGTTCTCGGTGCCGTGCGCCTCCTCGGCACCAGGGGCTCCCTCTGCCTTTCAGGACTCCTCTTTTCACTCGCTTCCTTCTTCCCTCTCTTCTGATTTTCATTCCTTTCCTGTCCATACAGTCCCTCCTGGACTGTCAGGAGATGACATTGAGCCTGACCCAGACCTTCGGTTGGGTGAAGAAGTGGACGAAGCAGGATCTATCACTGCTACAGAGCCTGTGGTCGAGGACCTGTCATTTAAGTCTCTGCTGAAAAATCTGAGTTCCACTCTTTCTCTCCAGACTACAGACATCGATCCTGGGAAACTGTTAAGACTCCAATACCTTTATGTTCCGGAGATCCCTACGGATTTGACTCCTCCAGTTCAGCCTTCTTTCAAGACGCTGTCTCAAATGGTATGGAATAATCCTGCTCTCACCCCTTCGGTGGCTAAATCCATAGATAGTAAATATTCAGTCCCCAAGGATCCTCCCATTTTGACATCTCAAGCCTTTGCGGATCCTATTGTAGTCCTGGCAGAGAATGATAAGGTCGTTCTTCCTCAAACTACTACAGCTCAACCTATTAACAAAGAATCTCGTAAGATAGACTCCTTAGGTAAGAGAGTCTTTGCTGCTTCTACCCTAAGTATGCGCATTGCCAGCTACCAGGGCTATTTCTCACAGTATGAGTATATCCTGTGGCACTCTATCAAGCATATGGTTGAAGCTCTTCCGGAGTCGGATGCAAAGCCAGAGCTTCTTCAAACCATTACCAGAGGTATCGAATCTGACAACCAGCAGGTTAAAGCAGCCATGGGTGCTTTCGACACTGCTTCCTGTTCAGCTGCTTGTGTATTTGTCCGCCCGTCATTCCTGGCTGCGCACTTCGGGTTTCACGAATGCCGCGCAGCAGCAGGTAATGGCGTTGCCCTTTCATGGTACATATCTTTTTGGTCCTCAGGTAGAGCAAGCTCTAGAAGCTACACAAAAGACTAGGTCAGCCATTAGGTTTGCTCACCCCCCTCCTGCCCGCTCTCGAGGGCATGTCAATAAACGTCAGTTTCATAATCGTCAGCCCTTTCGAGGCAGAGGCAGAGGAGGTTTCCATAAAAACCAACCTGCTCAACCTCAAAAGAAGACGCAACAGAAAGTACAAGGGCCCAAAGCGCCCAGTGCCACCTTATGAATGGCTGGCCCAAGTCCCATCTCAGCTGCCCGAGGTGGACTTTTCCTCTCCGGTGGGAGGTCATCTGATGCAGTTCTACAACCAGTGGAAGTCCATAACCTCAGACAAATGGGTCCTTCGGATAATTCGCGAGGGGTATTCACTCAGTCTTCTGGAGACCCCTCTGGATCGTCCTCCCAAACGGCAGCCCAGGCTGTCAACCCTTCAGTCAGACCTTCTCGCCACCGAGATTCAGGGCCTTCTCAACAACAGGGCAGTAGAAGTGGTGCCGCTGCATCAACGGAACACGGGTTTCTACTCCATACTTTATGGTTCCAAAGAAGTCCAGGGTATGCGCCCCATTCTGGATCTTAAAGCTAAACAAATTTCTCCCCAAGGAGAAATTCAAAATGATTCTCTGGGAACCCTGTTACCTTTGCTTCATCAACACGACTGGCTAGCCTCCCTAGACATGCAGGATGCTTACCAGCACATTCCTATTCACCCAAGGCACCACAAATATCTGAGGTTTGTGGCTCTGGGACAACATTATCAGTTCAGAGTCCTGCCCTTTGGGCTATCCTCAACACAGCGGGTTTTACAAAGTGTGCAGTTCTATCGGCAGCACCTCAGAAAGGTCGGGATACAGGTGTTCCCTTATCTGGACGATTGGCTTCTAGCAAGCTCTTCCAGGCAAGGGATCCTGGATGCCGTGAGGCAACTTCTCGCCTCCTTACGTCCATGGGAGTTCTGCTGAACTTCAAGAAGTGCAACTGCAGCCCTCCCAGAGGCTCCTCTTTATAGGACTCTTCTGGACACCTCCTGTGCGAAGGCTTTTCTTCCAGAAGACAGAAGGAATGATATCCTTCAAGCCCGTCACCGGGAGAACTCCTCAGTTACAGCTCTCTCGATGCAACGGATGCTAGGCGTCATGGCTTCCTCAGTGTTCACTGTACCCCTAGCACGCCTGCACGTGAGAACCACTCAGTGGATGCTCAGTACTCAGTGGTCCCCAACCACTCACCCGCAGTCCTATCTCATCAAGGTGACAGAACCTTTAAAGAGGTCACTCACCTGGTGGTCTCGAGAAGCAATCTCCTGGAAGGATATCCCTTTGCTCCTCTGGACCATCCGATCTCCATTACCACGGACGCATCCCTGATGGGGTGGGGAGCTCATTGTCAGGCTCTCCACACTCAAGGTGCGTGGACTCAGGTCGAGTCCCAGCTTCACATAAACATCCTAGAAATGAGAGCCGTCCTTTATGCGGTCCGAGCATTGAAGGACATTCTGTGTCAAAAGAACATTCTCCTTCAAACGGACAACAAAGCAGTGATGTATTACATCAACAAGCAGGGCGGTGCTCATTCTTACCCATTATGCAGGGAAGCAATGAGAGTATGGGAATGGTGCTTAGAGCACAAGGCTCTAATTCAAGCGGTCTACCTGCCAGGTATTCAGAACGAACTGGCAGACCATCTCAGCAGAACAGAGACAGACCCTCACGAGTGGTCTCTCGACTCAACCATAGTTCAGTCACTATTCGAAGAGTGGGGAACTCCAGACCTGGACCTTTTTTCATCCCCACTCAACTCAAAACTGCCTCTCTTCTGCTCCAGAAATCCAGGGCCTGGCATTTTCTGTCAGGATCGTTCAGGCTGCAGTGGACAAAGCTTTCTTCACGCCTTTCCACCTCTTCCTCTAATTCAGAGGGTACTCCTCAAGTTCGAATCCAAGGGGACAAGATGATTCTCATTGCTCCCTTTTGGCCTCAGCAGCTGTGGTTTCCACTACTCAACAATATGTTGGCAGTTCCTCCAAGACCACTTCCCTACAGATGAACCTTTTGACTCAGTAGCCTGTAGTCCATCCCAACCTGAGATCGCTTCACCTTCCGCTTGGCTCCTGAAGAGGTGAAGTAAACCAGTTCAGTGTGTCTCGAAGAGTTTCAGATATTCTTCTGGCTGCACGAAACCAGCCACTAGGAAAACTTACACAGCCAAATGGAAGCATTTCGCTCTGGTGTGCAAAGTCCTCTTTGAATCCTTTTCCTGCCCACAGATAAAGTTCTGGAGTACCTCTTAGACCTCTCAAATTCAGGCCTACAGTTCTCTACAGTCAAAGTTCACCTTAGTGCCATTTCAGCATATCATGAGCCGATTGTTTCCTTATCTCTGGCTCAGTTACCTGTGGTTAAGAGATTTCTTAAATGAATTCTGCATACCAGACCTCCTACAAGATGTCCAGTTGCAGCCTGGGACAATAATCTTGTGCTAGATATGCTCACTCAGAAACCTTTCAAACCTCTGGCTACCTGTGAGCTAAAATTTCTCACCTGGAAGACTGCCTTCCTAGTGGCCATTACCTCAGCCATGAGGGTCTCTGAGAGATACATGCCCTGATCACAGACCCTCCAGTATACTGTGTTCCATAGGGACAAAGTAGTTCTTAGATACTCATCCTAAATTTCTTCCAAGGCTGTATCAGAATTTCATCTAAATCAACCTTTGGTCCTTCTGTCTTACTTTGCGAACTTCCAAAATGAAGGAAGCGTTCTCTTCATTCTTTGGATGTTAAGAGGGCCTTAGCGTTTCTATCTGGATAGAACCAAGGACTTCATAAAACCAGCAACTGTTCGTTTCCTTCAGCAAGACCGGCTGGGTCAACCTGTCGCTATCAGATGTATCTCAGCATGGCTAGTGGCATGCCTTGCACTGCTATTCCATGGCAGGTTAGTTGGAGGTAGGGTTTACGCTCACTTACCAGAGCCGTCGCGCATCCCTAGCGGAAATTCGCAATGTGCCCATTGCAGATATTTGCAACGCGGCCACCTGGAGCTCAGTGCATACTTTTGTTAAACATTATGCACTAGATGTCCATGCCAGACGACAGTCTTCCTTTGGCAGAGCCATCCTTAATGGACTTCTGTCTTAGAAGTATGAGCTCTTGGTCTCTCCTGCCGTCCTCTCGGGGGATTATTAGCTCGGTACTCTCCCAATAGTGTGAATGAGTGGTGGAGACTTATGTCCAGGAAGATATGAAAATTACGTACCTACCGTAATTCTTGATCTTCTTGGACGAGTCTCCACCACTCATTCACACGCCCTCCATCCCCCAAGCTCACCTCTGTTGTTGGTCTTCACTCCCTCAAATCTTTAGGCTGTGAAGACTTCTTTTGTTGACCCTTCTTATACGGATCGTCCGGACTATCTTATGTCCGGTTTTTAGGATGAGGCTACCCTTCTAGGTTAGTTAAGCTGCACCTCCTTGGTAAAAAGGTACTGAAGGCGGTTGGAGGGTGGCCTTCGAGATAGTCATTGGTAGCGAGCTGAGGCTCCAGTGCCGTGCCTCATGCGGGCGCCATCTCTGGCGCTGACCCTCCAGCAAAAGTTTGCTCCCGATGGGTCCTAGTGCCTCGGCGCAGAGATCCCAATAGTGTGAATGAGTGGTGGAGACTCGTCCAAGAAGATCAAGAATTACGGTAGGTACATAATTTCATTTCCACATCTGGCACTTGGGTTAATATCCAGTACTGACACTGTGTGCAGCATGAGAGGTGCTGCAATTCTGAGGTGCCATCTTTCGGATAAGACATTAAACCGAGGTCCCATCTACCTGGATTGGTGGTAGTTCAAGTGGATGTTAAAGATCCCATGGCACTTATCGAAAAGAGTAGGGAATTTTATTGAGAAAAGGTGGGCTTCATTACAAAAACATTCACAAAATGACAAAGAGAAACAGTAAACAAAAAAAGAAAAGGAAGGATACAGAAAATCAAGTCAAATTCCAAGAATCACAGTTAATCCATAAATGAAGAAATTGCAGTCTAGAACATCTAGAAAAATCAAACTTTTTCAAGGTAATTACAGCATTTCTAACATTCATTATAATTTCCAAAATAGGGATCCATTTTTGGTGCAAAACTAGCAAACATCTAGCTTGCCATAAAAAATAACGCATGAAACATAATACAATATATATAGTTTCAGAGTGATATTTAGTAAGTAAAACTGAATGCGTCCCAAACATAATATCAGCATAAGACAGCTCAGTAAAAGAGGCTCTTTCAGAGAACAGCAATAGTTGACCAAAATCAGAAGCAAATGCTAATCATGAAATAAATGAGCCTGAGATTCTATAATTGAAAGACAGAATCCTTAGGACAGTATCTATCACACAGCATTTTATGTTTGTGATTCCCCTTAACACTAAGTCTACCATAATTACCGAGCCAGACCATATCCCACACATAAGGAGAGAGTCTAGGATTCAAAAGTTGCATCAGGATCCAAGACTGACAAGCAGGCGGACAGGATGGAAAGTCAACAAGATCCAAAGCCTCTCGTCTCCAAATGTGGCATATATAGCCTTCTAGTTAGTGTACAAAATCATCAGGCTTTAACCCCCAGACCATGGCAAGTTCCGACCTCCGCACCAAAAGTTGGAAGGCCTGAAAGTTTAGCCACAAATCTCCTTTTGCCTTGTTCCCAGGGAGAGAGACAAGGCAGAAGCCAGGAGCAAAGAAAGGGTTTCCAACCCTTATTACCTGGTTTTAAGGCACAACCCAAATTATAACTAAAAAAAATACTATAAAAAAAGCTACTGGGTGTACCATCCCAATCCCACCCTCACTAGGAGGCCGATAAGTGAAACTCAGCTGATGGGATTCAACCTAGAACCCCAAAGACCCTGAAAGAAAACACTATATAATCTGGTAAATAAAGACATGTGGGAGGGGAACATAACACAGGTACAAAAAATGAGGACCATCAAGGTTTTCAGTAAATAAACTCTTTTTCTCCCAATCAGCTGCTGCCGCCACCCAGCCAGAAGCCTATCAGCCCTACGCTAATGCCCCAGACCAATTCAACAGTGGTAAATCTCAGACCCAAACCAGAGACCGAGAATCCGAATAGGCTCAGAAGAGGCGGACACCAGCAAAGCGCCAGACTCAGGAAAAGTAGGGGAACCCAACGGGAGCCCAGCACTCTTTAAAAAATTAATCCGGGATCCTGCCAGTAAGGAATACCGTTGGAACACATCCTACTCATCTAAATGAGATGCCACGGTCAGAACCAAATCGTCAGTGTAGGCCAGTATTTTGATGGGAGGGAGGCCAGAAGGCCCTTGTAACCCAAGGATCCCAGGGCAATGAAGGATCGCCCTTATCAAAATATCAATACCAAAGGCATATAAGAGGGGACTCAAAGGACACCCCTGACGCACCCCCCTTTTTACCAAGACAGGATGTCCCAACCAGCCATTAACATTAGGGAGGATCACAGCCTGAAAATAAAGAGCACAAATCAATCAATAAATTTGGAGGAAATCCAAATGCAGTAAAACTGAAAACAAATATGTATGGAAACCCTATCAAAGGCTTTCTCCTGGTCAATAGCCAACACCCAACCCTGAACACGATTCAGGTCCCCAAGGGCAAATAGTTCACGTAATAAAATCAAATTATCAGATTGGCACCTACCAGGGATGCCACACTTCTGAACAGGACTAAGTAGCCGAGCTACCTTAACAAGTCTAGCAAGCAAAATTTTTGCCACAAGTTTGCTATCCACATTAAGTAAACTCAACGGTCTCCAATTATTGATGTCTGAAGCCTCCCCCTTCTTATGAATGAGGACCAAGATTGCCTCTTTCATGGACTTGAAAAGGAGGCTTTAGACAACATAGTCGATAAACAAAGAGTTAAAGCAGGAACCAAATCAGTGCAAAGCGTAGAATAAAATCCTGCCGTGAGGCCATCAGAGCCAGGAGCAGAATCTCGTTTTAAACCAATGATAGCCTCTAATACTTCCCCTCAGCAAGAGGGGAGAGCATCTCACATTCTGCTGGAGATAGGGAGGGCAAAGATAATGAGTCAAAGAAAACTCATCAGCAGTGGCGGAGATTCAGTCCCAAACATGCTCAAACAAAATGTTCAACAACCTGGAGAAGGGCCTCTGGGAACTAACTTGATCTCCGAGGGATACCAGGTTATAAATAACGAGAGTCCACCCTATTCTGACATTCTTTAAAAGGGTCAAGCCCCTTTAGTGAGTTTAGTCCCAAAGCGGGCTTTGTATCCCAAGATTTAGCTCTATCATACTGTAATGCCTTCATCTGATCACAAAACAGAAATCTGCGAACTATAATCATAATGATTTCCTCAGATAGAAATCAAATTCTGTAATTGTTGCCGTGAGCCAGGTATTTCTTATATTGACAGGTGTGAGCCTCAGCGGCTTTCTGTTGGAAAACCTTCTTCCAACCAGCCTTAGTGTCCTCCCACCATTCTAAAATATCCTCATAAATGTCAGCAACAGACAATCATGCTGCCCAGTCACGCTTCCACAATTTTTGAATTTTGGGATCATCCAGAATGGAGTCATTAAGTCTCCACTTGTTCTTTTTACACGAGGAACATCAGACCAGAACAATACAACCTTTAAGGCTACATGGTCAGAGAATTCACTAACCAAAGTCCGACAATCTTGAACAGTAAGCATATGAAAGAAAGACAAAATCAATCCTAGTTCAGACAAGAACCCGAAAATAAGTAAATCCACCTCTGGGGTGACAAGTCCTATAGGCGTCCTGGAAATTAGCTGTCGACAAAACATTCTTCAAAGTCATAGAATCACTAAACAATTTGGTAGTCTGAAGTCCCTATCAGACTGATGGAGACCACAATTAAAATCCCAGCCCAAATGATCAGTCTAGAAGTATGTAAAATGGTTGAATAGATCAAAAAGAGCAGACTGCAAGGCTTTAGTCTGAGGGCATATACCACAATTAACTTAAATCGCTCAGTGTGAAAGGAGAGGTCAAGCAGCAGTGCACAACCTGGAAAAATATCCACCAATCGAGATACCCGAAGGGCAGAATTAGAAAACAAAATACCAGCCATCACACTTATCAACCCCAGAGGACCAAAAGAAGGCCTCTGAGACCAAGCCAGAAGCTTGCTGAAGGTCAGTATTAGTTTTTAAGCGGGTATCCACTAAACAAGTGATGTCACAATGCATCTCTTGTACAGAGAGCAGAACACCACCAAGTTTGTTTTTTCCCTTAATGCTGTTAACATTAAAGGAGAGAATGGACAAGGAATCCATATCAAAGATTAGGGAGATTTACCATGTCGCTCTGTCTTGTCCGTTTAGCAATGGGATCGACTTCTCCACCTCCATCCGTGTCAGTATTAGACACAAGGGAGGAGGTGTCTGATTCATCATCCCCAGAATCCGTATCAGTAATATCAGGAGCTAGAATCGCAAATTTATTACCAGAAGCCCAGAACCGGAACCTAGGGGCCTTACCCTTACCAGAAACAGTCAGTCCCTTCCTGGTCCTTTTTGGAACAGTAAAAGGGGAGTCCTGTTCCGGGACAGGCAAAGCCACCGGGGGGGGGGCATAACCAGAGGAGAAGCAGTGTCAGGGGAAACCAAAGGAAGGCCCTCCGGGGCCACCAGAGAAGCAGGCTCAGTTAACAAAGAGTCATCCTGAGGGGCCGAAGCAGGAGCCTTCCCAACTGCAAGCTGTATAACAGGATCAGCCGTGGCCGAAGAGGGAAGGGGGAGAGCCGCAGAACCAGAACAAGAACGACTCTCAGCAGACTTTTGTGCCAGCTGTTGTTGAGCAAAGTTAATGAGGCCCACATGGGAGGGACAATCATCCCGGTTATGTGAGGCCCAAGGACAATGACCATAAGCATGACCAGTGTTTTCACAGAGGTTACACTTAAAAAGGTTCAAACAAGCACTGGAGGAATGGCCAAATTCCATACAATGGCTGCATTTAAGAGTATCACAAGCAGAGCTAAAATGGGCCAGAGAGCCACATTTAAAACAAGACCTAGGCTGCCCTGCATAAAAAAATCAACCCCTTATCTTTTCCAAGGAAAAAAAAAATAGGCAAGTGAGCTGGACCAGAGTCTGAGGAAAACAACTTAACCTGAACTTTCCAACCCCCATCCCAAATCTGTTCACTATCTAAAGCTGGAGTGGGTTTATTCAAAACCTCACATCTCTGTCGGAGCAAAAATAAAATGTCCTCCACATTGACACCTTCATTTTTAAACATAATAATAATAGTCTTAACAGTAGGTTTCGTTAAAGGGAGAACATGAAAGGGGGCCCAAAGGGGGAAAGCTTTAAATTTAGCATATTGGACCCAAAAACGGTCCAAATGAGAAACATGTTTAAAACTTACGTCAAAATTAGAATTCCCTAAACTAATCAGGGCAAAATTTCAGATGAAAAGAAATGCATCGACCCTTTAAGCAAATTTTAGCAACATACAGCCTGTCGGGGGTATCCAACCTCCCTTATATAACCTGACTGCATTGCGTCTAGGAGCAGGCTCACCTTTATGGGATTGGAACAAATCAGTTCACTTAAAACCCACTGAGACACTAGGTTTGGGAACCCTCCCTGCCCAGCCTCAGGGACCTGACCTAAACGGCCTGGTGTAGCAGAGGTCGAGCCACTCTGTTCGGAAGCTGGAGAAACCAAGCTCGGGAGGGACACCGAGAAGCAGAGACATGCACCCCAACACCAGAAACAAGAGCCTCAGTAACCACAATATCCCTAAGACTGCAGAATCCCCCAACAGTTTTATCAACACACACAGAGTCCATAGTACAGAAGCAGATAAATTACCCGGGCAAGTTGGAGCTCAGAGGGACAGAAGACACAGCATTCACCAAAGTACCAGCGTTTTTCAGCATCCGAATATAGGAAGGATCTTGCGAGTCTGGAGACCAAGACCCACCACCTGATTGTTCCCAGCCAGCCTCCCGTAATGCACAATCAGGAGGTCAAGAAGCTTCCACAGGTAAAATCGCCGGTTTTGAAGTGCTCAACCCTTCAGCTCCAGAAGCAGAAGGAACTCCAGGCAGTTTACTCCATCTAGGTCTCTGGTCTGGGAAGGAAAAGAAACATCTGTCCAGCAAAAGACACTCTGAAGTCTGTAAAGAAGAGACATGGGCACCAGCAATAGGTTCAAGAGACAGTCAGCAGGGGCTTTAGGCACACGGCTACAGAATCCGTTGAACTGCCAGCCTGAGAATCAAGGAAACAGTCTGTAGGAAGTGCAGGAACGACCGAATTCTGTGAAACACACCTTTCCTCCGGTCCGTCAGCCAAAGTCGTCCGACTAGAAACAGCAGACACCAATGCAGAGGATCGGTCGACATCTGAAAGACCAGCAAGTTTACAGTCAAGTAAGACCATTTGCCGCAGCAACTGAGAACATGCAGCGATCAGCCCCGATTTATCTGTAGGCAAAGGCACGATAACACCAGCAGAACAAGCCATAGCCGAAGCATCATCAGAGGTAAGAATACTGAGGTCGACAACCTCAGCTACATCACAAGCAGCAACAACAGCCTCTGGATCAGACAGTACAGGAGAGGAGGCCAGCTCCCCTGTACTAGATGCATCCATCTCCTCCAGCATCCTAGGCAGACTGACCACAGCAACGCTAGTGGCCAAGGGTCCCCCTACTGGCAGCAATGCAGCAGCAGAGTAGGGGAGTTTCCCTGGTGTCCTGGCCAAATTTCCCTCATTCACTAAAAATACCAGCGACAGCTTAATCTGATTCAAGGTCAGTTGGCATTCATCTGTATCCCCCCTCCCCCGGGTCGTGCCTGAAAATAGGCAGGATTTGTCTAGTGCACTTACCTGGTCAACAAAAACTAAATAAAAAATAAAATAAAAAAATAAAAATTACCAGCTACTTAATTGTAGCTAATTACAAGTGAGGTGTTTCGTTTCTTCCAATGTGAAACAGACACCTGTGGGGAAACCTCTTTCAGCCATGCACTAGCTGTAAGTGTGGGGGGGGGGGATTCAGTACTAACTCTTGACAGCATGAACCCTTGGATTTAAACCCAGGAACCTTATTATTTGAACTCAGGGGCTTATCCCCTGCTGGATGTGGTTGGGGTTGGGGAGTGGGCTTAATATGGAGCGGGAGGGATTACATTTAGTGAGCCTATGCCCTGAGACACCGTCTGAAAGAAATCCCTCGCATTCATCACTGCATGGACTGTTTCAGTATTAATTTTTCTCTTGCTATTGTGCCTTTTTTTTTGTTTCTCATGCGGTGGGTGTACTGGGAAATGCCAGATGGGGGGTTCGCTGCGGGAGGATGGGGTTTCCTACTTCCAACAACAAAAGCGATAATATACCATGCCTTTCAAGTGTTAGGTCTAACTTTTCTAATATGGTGGGAGGTTGAAAACCACCTATATCAACAAAATTGACATTAAGGGTGATGTTAACCCTGGTTTGTCTCATTTTGTTGGCCTGATCTTGTGTTGGGCTAGGGAGGGCCTGGCTTGCTATGCAGCCACCACATCTCCCACTCAAATGGCACCACAGGAGATCTTATCTGTCAGTCTTCACCATTCATCACAGATGGGGTACTGGCGGAGATCAGGACCCAGCGGGGAGCTTTTTTAAAGGATGGTAGTCGGCGCGGCATCAAGCGCGCTGCCTTGAGGCCGGCGTGATACGTAGCGCTTGAGGATTAGCCGCTAGGCTGCATCGACTCCGCGTGCCTACCAATTCTTCGTCTCCTGCCGTCGAGGTCGCCTCGTGGGAAGCTGTTAGAAGAAAAACTTGGCCTGTCAGCCTTTATTGCGACGTTTAAGTCCGTCGGTCTTACTAGTTCTGGGTTTGCCTCTACTCGATGTCGCTGGTAAGATCTTTCCTTTTTATTTAAAAGTTTGCGACGTCAAGTCTGTTTTTGATGTTTTTTTCCGTAGGTCATGCCTCGGTCAGAGGGCAAAAAGTTTTCCAAGGTGGGTCAGCTCCCTATGCGTCGGTGCCCGTGCGGCTGCAAGTATTCAGTTACCGACCAACATGACCGGTGTCTCGCGTGTCTTGGCCCGCTTCACGACATGGATTTGTGTGATGCCTGCTTCTCCATGGACGCGTGTCCTCGAACAATAGCGTGGTAAGTGGGCGAGCTCCAGCGACTTCGGGGGTAGGGTTCGCGTCGTCCGGACCAAGCAGCTCTCGGCCTTTCCTCCAGGTCCCTCCCGGTTCTATGCGGACCGAGGAGAAGGAGCCTCGGCTACTAGTATCCTGGCCTTGGTCGAGGCTCCTCCCATGGCGCAGGAGGCCCGTCCCGCTTCCTCCCGGGGAGCAGGGAGGCGCCCGCTATGTGTCGCCCCTCAGGTAAGGCTCCCCAGTGTCACTCCCGTGGTCCGGAAGGCCGGATCGGCGCCATCCTCGCGCCGTTGGTCGGTGCCGTCAGGGCCTTCGGCGCCGTTCACGGTGCCGTGGGCCCTGTCGGTGCCGACATCGGTGCCGACTCGTCTCTCGGCGCCGTGGGCCCTGTGGCGCCGATGCTACTTGCGGCACCGTGACCCTGGATTCGGCATCGCCTTTCGCTAGTCTCGCCTCGGCGCCGTCCCGGCGTTGAGGTTGAAATCACGACACCGTGGGGCCGCCGGGCGTAATCAGTCGGTGCCGTCCACAAACCACCATTGGTGCTCTCTCGGTGCCGCTTAATGGCCGGAACTAACGGTAATAAATGTTGATTGCTGAGTTCACCTTCCGGAGCGTTGGCGATAAGCAGGTCCTACGTGGCAGCCAGCGCTGGCGCCGAGGGCGGACCTGGCGGTGTCCGGCGCCAAGGTCGTAGTTAGGAGCTATCATTGGCGCCGTCTCTGTCCCTGGTATAGCCCCTGGTGCCAGTGGACTTGACGGCGCCGCAGCTGGCCCTGGCTCTGGACCTTTGGCCCGAGCTGCCCTGGCGCCTAATCAAGGAAGTCCAATAATTGTACCTCTGTTCCCTTCCAAATACAAAAACCATCATCAATAAAGCATTTCCACAAAGTAATACACGAGTACCATCTATTTTACTATAGTTGCTCACAAAGTTCAAACAGTCTGTACAACTGTTCAAATAATCAAAGAAGTCCAATAATTGATCATAAACATTTTTAAAAATTGTCCACAAAGATATTTGCATAACTAGGACCAGTGATGCCTCCCCATTACTGTCCCTTAATCTGTCAATAAAAATAGATTTCAAGACAAAATTGTTTTCTAATACCAGTCGTTCCATTTTCAATAGAAACTCATTCTGAGGTTTTACCCTTTGGTATCTCTCTCAAAGCTAACAGTCCTTCTCTGGAGGCGGGCACTAGTGTAGAGATCTTTAACATCAGAGTTACTAAAATACTCTGTTCATCTGTCAAATTATCTCTATTGAAGACATCCAAGGGTCTAATAGTGTTCCTAGAATCCTTCAAGTGTGCTCATGTATCAGCGATTACTGGCTCGAGGTGGTAATCTATATATACTGATAATGCTTCCAGTGTTGATCTTATGACAGCCACACTAGGTTTGCCAGGGTGATGTTTCTGCCCGGTTCGCCTCACTCGGGGATTCTTCTGGGCGCAGCCTTGGCAGTACCAACGTGGTTGTACAGCTGTCGGCTGTGGAGTCTTCCAGGACACCCTCCTCAGGTGTCCATGGTCCGCTCTCTAGCCCTGGCAGAGGTCAGCCGACTTCTTCTCTCGGCTCTGCCCCATCCCTCTGCCACATTCTCCAGCGCTCCCAGGCATTTTTGGTCCTAGCGGCCCTCTCTCCTGGGAGCAGTTCAGAGCGGTGGCTGCTCGGTTCCCGGCCTACGTTAGGGCTATGGACAGCCAGATTTTCCAACCTCCCCCCCCATGCAGCCACCCTCGGAACAGGGGCCTGGCAGTGTCGGCGCCGAGGTCATAGCTGGGGCAGCCGTCGGCGCCGTCTCTGTCCCTGGTACACGCCCTGGTGCCCGGTGGACTTAGCCAGCGCCGCCAGCTAACTCTGGTGCCCAGGACCTTTGGCCCGACTGCCCTGGTGCCTAATCAAGGAAGTCCAATAATTGTACCTCTGTTCCTTCCAAATACAAAACCATCATCAATAAAGCATTTCCACAAAGTAATACCACAGTACCATCTATTTTACTATAGTTGCTCCCAAAGTTCAAACAGTCTGTACAACTGTTCAAATAATCAAGGAAGTCAATAATTGATCATAAACATTTTTAAAAATTGTCCACAAAGATATTTGCATAACTAGGGCTGATGCCCCCCATTGCTGTCCCCTTAATCTGTCAATAAAAATAGATTTCAAGACAAATATTGTTTTTTTCTAATACCAGTCGTTCTATTTTCAATAGAAACTCATTCTGAGGTTTTACCCTTTGGTATCTCTCTCAAAGCTAACAGTCCTTCTCTGGAGACGGGCACTAGTGTAGAGATCTTTAACATCCAGAGTTACTAAAATACTCTGTTCATCTGTCAAATTATCTCTATTGAAGACATCCAAGGGTCTAATAGTGTTCCTAGAATCCTTCAAGTGTGCTCATGTATCAGCAATTACTGGTTTGAGGTGGTAATCTATATATACTGATAATGCTTCCAGTGTTGATCTTATGACAGCCACACTAGGTTTGCCAGGGTGATGTTTACGGCCCCGGTCGCCTCACTGGAGAGTTCTTCTGGGGCGCAGCCTTGGCAGTTCCCACATGGTTGTACAGCTGTCGGCTGTGGAGTCTTCGGGACACCCTCCTCGGGTGTCCATGGTCTGCTCTCTAGCCCTGGCAGAGGTCAACCGACTTCTTCTCTCGGCTCTGCCCCTATCCCTCTGCTACATTCTCCAGCGCTCCCAGGCTTTTTGGTCCCTAGCGGCCTCTCTCCTGGGAGCAGTTCAGGCGGTGGCTGCTCGGGTTCCCGGCCTACTTTAGGGCTATGGACAGCCAGGTTTTCCAACCTCCCCGTGCAGCCACCCTCGGAACATTTGGTGACCTCAGCTCCTCATCCCCTCTTCTGGAGAGAGGAACCTCTGTCCATATCTCTCAGCTGCTGATCTCTCTGAGTACCAGCGTTTCCTCGTGAGGATGATGGAGGACCTTCACCTTTCTCCCCTGTCTGTGAGCAATCCCTGAGCATCACGGCTGCGCCTTTCTAAGCGATTTTGGAGTGCGGCCACCCTTGTGGTGCCGCCCTGGCCTACTCCCTTTCGGAGGCGTCCATGCATTTCTGGCAGAGGCCCTTCTCCGGGTTCCTGCCCCTAGGGACCTCAGCCAGAGTATTCGCTCCCCGAGTCTCCAGGTTCATGTCTCATCCGCAGTCTGGATTGGCCGCACCTGGACACCCCTGGACAGGCTGCGCCTCCACTGTGACCGGCCCCAGATCAAGACTCCTTGGATTTTGACTTCTGGGGGAGGAGGACCTTCTACTCGGCACGGTTGCTTCTCTCCATCTCTGCTCATCAGGCCCGCTGTGCAGCCTACAACAGGTTCTTGTGGTCCGCTAGGTCAGATCCTAGCTGCTTTGCCTGACTTCGGAGCAAACCAGGCAAGCCATCGCGCTCTCTGCGCGGCCTGGAGCTAGCAAGAGCTACAAGCAAGGGCATCTGACATGCCAGTGAGGTAGTTACCAGGGTCGAGGGACAGCAATCTGCACCAGGAGATCGGCGTGGCTTCGCTTTTTCCCGTTGTCACCCTTTGGCCCGGTAGGGTGATTTGCTGCGTGGAACCTATCTCTTCCCGTAGGGCAAGATGGCGTTGTCGGGGCAACTTCCTTCCTCCCGGAGACCCGTTCGCTCTCCCACTCACCGGGCCTCATCCAGGCCCAGAAGGGTTCCCCCTTGAGTGTGTCACCCACTGAGGGCTAAGGTCTCTGTCCTTTAGGGTGCATGAATCAACCCCCTCTGGGGCCTGGTACTCATCATTTGTGATGAATGGTGAAGATTGACACAGATAAGACATAAAATTACGTGCTCTACCGTAATTATGATCTTTCTGTGTATCTTCACCATTCATCACAATCCCCCGCCATCCCCTGGGGCCTCAGTCTCTGGGTCCTCCTCCTCTGTGCCTTCCCTCTTCTTGAGCAGGGTGCAGTTGGGACACACAGGGGTATTTTCTCCCCTAAGAGGGTACAGCTCGTGGCACTCCTTCTCTACTACATATCTCCACCCCTATGGGGTGGGAGCTGGTGGTTGCCCTCCTTCTGTTATCCATCTAATTGTTTAAAAAAAAAAAGATTTCCCCCTTTTTTTTTCACCAAATATCTTTCCAGAGAGAGTACTAAGTCCCTGTACCCTGTCCTTCTCCAGAATAGCCGACTCTTGCTTTTGGGGTATTGCCAGTTATTCTGTGCCTTGAATTCTGGCAGAGAGCCTTGCTACTCCTTGCAGTTCCTATACAGTCTGGTGACGGACAAGGGTCTCGGATCCTTGTTACCTCTCACTCTCTCCTAAATTTTCTCCCCTCCCTTCTTCCATTTCCAGAGATTGGGGCCCCTACCCAATCCCCTTAGTCTTACTTCTTCTGTACTGTCCTCTCAGTCGTTATTTCTCCTTTTCGTTTAGTTTTTCTCTTCCTTTTTCTGTCCCTTGGACTCTCTTGTCCCACCCTCCATCCCTTCCTCTGACCTCTCCGGCAACTCAGAACTGGTAGGCAGGCGGAGTCGATACAGCCTAACGGCTAATCCTCGAGCGCCACGTGGTGCGCTGGCCTGGGGGCGGCGTCGATGCTGGTGTCCGCCCTATCCCGCAAAAAAAAAAAAAAAAGCTCCCAGGGTCCTGATCTCGCCAGTACCCCATCTGTGATGAATGGTGAAGATACACAGAAAGATCATAATTACAGTAGGTACGTAATTTTTATTTCCATCTTCTCCACTCGAGCTTACAGGGGACATTTTGTAATGATCCCCCACTGTGGAAGTCACTTTGCGCACAGTTGTCTTAAGGGGGGGTGGGAGATATATAAGTGCACAGTTTTTTAGCCCTTAGTTGGGGAATGGATTGTTTAGGGGATAGTAGTATTAGTAATTATAATAAAATTAAGTTGAACCCTACCAGAAGAGAATATACACATTATTCAGCCCCACATCATATTTATACCAGAATTGATTATATGATGGTCTCCAAGGAGCATCTGTACCTTTAGAGGAATGCCAGCATACCCCATCAGCAGGGCTTGACAAATTAGGTACTTGTCTACGGACAAGTGGCTTGTCAAAAAGTAGTTGTCCCAGTGCTGGAGTTGGTAGTCCCGGTATAAAATGGCATATTTTTAGTGGAAAGTATAAAAATACAGAAAATGTAAATGGATTTATTGTGAAAAATAATTTGCTTTAGCTTTTTTCTCTGCATTTTGTTTTAACTTCTGTGCAATTGTGAAAATACTGAAATAGTGTACTCAATAAAATGTTATCTTTGTGTATGTTGTGTAATTTTTTACCTTAAGCTGCTGTGTTTAGTGCTTGCGTCTCACAACACAAGAGGACCTGGGCAGGACAAAGTAGGTGGGAGCAGGACCCAACTACTGGTACTCCGACAGAGTCTGCAGTTGTTCACTTCTCCAAGTTCCTGAATGCTCTTTCTCAGGGCGGGTTAGACCTCTCTCACAGCCACACACATGCCTCCAACAAAAAAAATATATTTTTTTCCTGTAGCTGTAGCACAGAAACATGTTTTCCTTTTAGTTTATTTCTAGTAAGTCCAGATTGTTCTCAAATTCCTCTACCCTCTCAGGGCAGGTTAGGTCTCAGACACACACACACACACACACACACACACCCCTCCACCAAAAGGCTACTTATTTATTTTTCTGCAGCACAAAAACTGTTTTATTCCCAGTTTTAATTTATTTCTAAGGTGTACTTAATTGTTCCAAGTTCCTGTCTCATCTGACCTCTACCTTTTTAGGACAGGACACAACACCTCTCTCCACGACGCAGCCCAAACAGAGTTAGTCGGCTCCTCCTAATACTCCTATTTAATTTTCTTTAATATCTTTTTTTTAATCGCTTTTTCTTATATTTTTTTAATTAATTGAATTACTTTTCGATTTTTCTCAGTGGTCAGGTGGGTCACTGGTCAGGTCAGGAGTAAGGGCAGCAGGGTCCACTTTTCAGTAATGTCTCTAGTCTGCAATAGTCAGTAGTCGCTTTCTTGCTCCTTTGCAGCAGTAGTATTTTATACATAATATACTTGTCCAAGGCAGGTTGACCAGCCATTAGTTACTGTTGGGCAATGAAGGGTTTTGTTCATTTCTGCTGCCCATTCTGTTAAGAAGTTGGAATTTAGTTTTTAATTAGGCAGGACAGTATTAGGAATAAGGATCATAAAAATAAAAAAAGCCCCTAGCCAACCTGCTGCCTGCTTGCCTGCCTACACACAGACTAGTACACTCACTGAGTCACTGACTGTACTATGTAAGTAGTTAGCAGTGCATTTGTACTGTCAGTTAGTTTTTTCCTCAGATATGTCTGATTGCCCAAAATGCTACTTTGGAAGTACACTGGTTTAGCTTTCTAGGTTTGAAAGATTCAGATATTCTAAGCCCTTGATATACTGCAGCTGGAATACTCCACTCTGCTGCCTGTGGTCTTCTACAGATAGTTACCACGGGGCTCCTGCCCTTCCCCCCTCTCTTCACTCTCACCCCCCCCCCATTTGTCTCCCTCCTTCAAATTCAGTAAGTGCTGCAGCTCAAACCCCCAAATCATACACAGGCAAGGCTAAGGCAGCTTATGATCAAATTGCAGCAGCAGTAGTTCAATGCAGCGGTTCCCGGTCCTGCACCCAACATCAACAAGAGAGCTATGGCACAACTGAAAAGACGTCCCTTCACTGTGAAAGCCAGACAGTAAATGAGGACTGAGCGCCAAGACGTCTCCGTCTCATCCTATGCCTGAAATCACCACCATGGTCAGTGGGCTTCCCCTACCTTGCAGCCTTGTTTCCTCATTGGCTCTGCAGCTCTTCCATTAGAGGACTGCCTCCTCGTTCGATCCCTCATGGAAGCTGCTCGCTGCCATAAGTAGGTGATCGCTCTTTCTTACCTGCTTTACAACCGCAATCACGTGGTGTCACTCAGCTGGTCAGATGACCACGGGACTAGGGGACACTTGGGAGATGGGGCGGGAAAAGTCGAACAAGCTGCCTGGAGTGAGGAGCAGCCTACTGGTGGAGGGCTGTACTGCAGTCTGGTAAAGAAAAACAGTGCTAGCCTGGGGACAACTGGCACAGAGTACGCTGCCAGTAAACTGCTTGTCCTTGACATTTTCTTGGTAGCCTGGGACGTCGGGCTATGGGATTTGTCAAGCCCTGCCCATCAGTTTTATCAGATCATTCCCAACTTACTCTGCTCTTAAGTGGCCCACAGACGGGACAGTCAGTCTGGAGGTTTAACAATTTCCTCCTGAATTGAAGAATTCATTGAAATGGTGAAACTCAAAATACCCCAATTAGTAGGAAAACCAGACCCAGAGATATCTGCTGCTACATTATGGGACACCCTAAGGGTTGTCTTAAAGGCGACATCATAAATTTGCTGCTAATTATAAAAGCGGCAGAATCAAAGGTTAGAAAAACTACAACAGCAATGTAAAATTCTGCAAGAATAGCATCGGTGGGGATAGGGCAGTATACCCTTTGTTACAAATTACAAAGCAGCAGATTCAATACTTAGTAGATGTCCGTACAGAGCAATTACTACAATACTTGAACCAGAGATATTATGAGGCTGGCCCCCGGGCGACACAGCTACTAGCCCATAGACTGCGCCAAAAGACTTCTAAGGCCTCTATCCTCCAGATTCATGATCCATTACAAAACAAATTGTTCGATCCCCTCTACGTATAGTTCAGGTTTTTGAGCAATTTTATAAGAAGTTGTACACACCAGAGAGCTTCCCAGGGATGGAGGCAATTTCAGCCTATCTGGTGCGGTTGGGTTTGCCATCCCTCACAGAGGAGTCCCAGCAGAAAATAAGCCAGTTTATATTGGCCACAGAGATGCACTATGCGATAATCTAATAAAAGCCTGGGACTGGACGGACTTGCAGGGGGAATTTTTAAGGCATTTAGGGACCATTTAACCACTCCGTTGTTGGAAGAATGTCATCAGGTGCAGGAAGGAGAACCAGTGCCACCAACCTGGAATTATGCCACTATAGCTAGTATTCCCAAACCAGGGAAAGATGCCACGCAGTGTATGGCATACAGACCTGTCTCAATATTGAACATAGACTATAAGCTGTTTACAACAATTATAGTCAAAAGGTTGGAGACAGTCTTGCCTGCCCTGATTAGTCTGGACCAAACTGGGTTTATTCCGGGAAGATAGACTCAGGACAATATTAAGAGATCTTTGCATCTCCTGCACCACACCATCTGGTTGGGGCTCCCTTTTTTAATGTTAAGCCTGGGCTGAGAAGGCCTTCAGCCAGGTGGCGTGGCCTTTTCCATACAGGTCCTTCACAAATGTAATTTTTCTGACTCATTTATAAAGATTATCAACAGTATTTACACACAATCTAAAGCCTATGTCAAGATAAATGGTAGGTCTCACCCCATTTCTTTAAAGAGAGGTACTATACAGGGCTGTCCTATGTCCCTACTGCTATTTGCCCTATATTTAGAACCCCTAGCCCAAGCCCTGAGACAGCAAGCAGAGATCCGGGGATACATTTAGGAAGCGATTCCCATAAATTGGCACTTTATGCTGGCACGATCTTTGATATATTTGACAGACCCAGAACAGTCATTAGACCCTTAAGGCTTGTTTTGCTGGAGTTTGGTGCATTAGCAGGATATGAATTAAATTCAGCTAAAACAGAGGTGCTTCAGTTGAACTATCACCCTCCCATGTAACTAGGGCTAAATATCCATTTAGGTGGAATTTGCCTTCTCTGAAATATTTGGGAGTTAGATTGGAACGGATGTTCCTTCTTTATTTGAGATTAACTACACCCACTCCTAGACAAACTTGGGGGGGACCTAGAAAGTTGGGCCCTAATTTCACACCTTTTGATTCAAAGGGTCGTATCAGTGAAAATGGTATTGCTTCCACGATTTCTCTATCTGGCACAAACCTCGCCAGTAGAGATACCTAAGAATACTTCCGTAAGTTAAACCGTAAAATCTCTAGCTTTCTATGGGGCGCAAACAGGTCTAGAATTCACTTTTCGCTCCTCCAGCTCCCCAAGTCACAAGGAGGCTTAGCTCTTCATAGATACATAGATACATAGACAGTGTCGGCAGATAAGGGCCTATGGCCCACCCAGTCTGCCCATTTGAGCTTGTAAGTTCAGTTTGTTTTCCTAGAAGTCTGTTGCTCCTTACCCCTGACCTCCAGAATTCCTTTATATCTATCCCATGCATTCTTAAATCCCGTGATTGTTTCAGCCCCCACCACTTCCTCTGGCAGGGTGTTCCACTTGTCCACCACCCATTCTGTGAAGAAATTCTTTCTCATGTTTCCTCTGAATCACTCCTCCCTCCAACTTCATCCCATGCCCTCTTGTCCTGGAACATCTTTTTGCTTAAAATAGTGTTTTCCTGCACCCTATTCCTCCCTGTAAGATACTTGTATGTCTCTATCATATCCCTCTCTCCTCCTCTCCTCCAGGGAGTACATGTTCAGTTCCTTCAACCTGTCTTCATAGGACTTGTGATGCAATCCATGCACCATCTTTGTTGCCCTCCTCTGAACCTTCTCTACCCTGTCTATGTCCTTACGTGAGGTATGGTCTCCAGAACTGTACACTGTACTCCAGGTGGGGCCTCACTAGTGTCTTGTATAGTGGAATTATGACCTCCCTTTTCCTGCTGGTGATGCCCCTGCCTATACATCCCAGCATCCTATTTGCTTTACCTGCTGCCTTGTCACTGTTTCCCTACCTTGGGGTCATCAGGATGATAACCCCAAGATCCCTTTCCTGCTTGGTGCATGCTATATCCTCACCCCCAACTGATATATTGTGCCAGGGTTTTGTGCCCCATATGCATTATCTTGCACTTCTTTGCATTGAATTTCAACTGCCAAACCCCTGACCATTCTTCAAGTTTCTGCAGGTCGCTTCTCATTCTGTCTACACCCTCTGGTGTGTCTACTCTGTTACAGAGCTTTGTGTCATCAGCGAACAGTGAAATTCTGCCTTCTAGGTCCTGCGCCATGTCACTGATGAAGATGTTGAATAGGACCGGTCCCAGCACTGGTCACTCTTCCCTCTGTGGAGTGACAGCCATTTACCACCACCCTCTGTGTCCTGCCACCCAGCCAGTTACCTACCCACCACACTACTGTCCTGCCCACACCCATATTCCCCAGTTTGTGTAATAGTCTTCTATGTGGCACACTGTCAAAGGCCTTAGCCTTTACTTCCACATTTACTTTTCTTCCACATTTAGAAACTTACTATTTGGCTGCTCAGCTCAGAACAGTCGTATACTGGGTGAGCCCAGAATATGTTGCCAAGTGGAAAACTTTGGAGAAACAGGAGGGAGACTTGCATCACCTGGCTAAGATATTGTTAGCCCAAGATGGTGTGAGCAGGATTAGAATTCTCAGTCCCGTACATACTCCACCTTAAAATGCTTGTACAGTATAGTGAGAAACAGAAGATTCACCAGGTGGAGGGCTCTATTACAGTCAGTTCCATACACACAGGATTTTCTTCCTGCTTCCATGGATCTGGGATTCGTAGATGGGGAATAAATGGGCCTGCACCTGATCTCTCACTTTTTAAGGGGAGGGGATTGTTGTCTCTGGATGAGCTGCATACAATATATGGAATCCTATGAGGGACAGATTTAAATATTTACAGGCGTGTAATTTTATTAGGGCTATTTCTGGGGATTTATGGACTTCCAACCCACCTCCACAGATAGTGAACACACTGATAGATATAGTAGAAAACTGAGTTTCCCCAATCACACCATCTCACAGGTGTATGGGATCCTCCTCTCAGCCTGGTGAGTCTCTAATCTGCTAACAAGGCCTGGGAGGAACTGGAAATTAAGTTTGACCAGCAAACCTGGGAGAATCACTTATCCAGACTCCACACAGGGACCTCAGCAGTCTCTTGGAAGAAATTTTCCTGGAAGATCACTGTTAGATTTTTATCACCCCAGAACACAGGCCAAATATCAAACTGCAGGGTCTCCAACATGCTGGAGAGGGATGTGCTATACCCTAGCTGCATTGGCACACATCATGTGGGGGTGCCTAAATTGATTCCCCTTTTTGATGATCTGCAAAAGGCTTTGTCACTGATATTCTCTCCAGAGGTCCATTAACTCTCTTGCTGTTCTTTTTTGCTGACTTTCCACAGGAGTGTAGGGATTCCCACACCAACAAACTGCTGAGGATATGCCTCTTGGCAGCTAAAAAATCCATAACCAAAAGTTGGCTAAATCAGAACCTCATCCTTCTCAAACAATGGCAAGACATAACAACTATATATAGGATGGACTATGTTACAGCCTTGGTAAATAAAAAATCTCAGGTATTTGAAATGATCTGGTGGAGATGGATCCTTTATGTATCTCCATTAAGACCAGAATTTGTGCCATAAAACTCTCCTTCACACACATGACACTTTATCATAAGGTCAGTATGAATATATGATACCATTATCTTGACATTAAAATTGAAGCACCGTATATTTCTGTGGACGGGCTCGTTGCCCCTCTGGAGGGCAGCAAGGCACAGCACTTTAATTGTTTTAAGTTCTAGGATGTTTTTTAGATGCCCCTAGAAACCCCAGATGAATTAATTAAAGATAATCCCAGCTTTTGAATATGTAATTGATAGTACCTGTATTGATATATTTGTACTGAATGTAAAGTTCAGGCGCGAGAATTTTGTATATTATTGTTTTATTTGTTGTATAATTTTATCTTTCTTTCATAAAAAGAAAACCAAAATAAAGAAAGTTAAAAAAAAAAAAAGACTGTGATAGATGGTGGCCTCTCCACTGTCAGTGGTAGACAGGGTGAGTCAGTGAGAATGAATGTCAAGGTTACTCTTCCTCTTTGACTCATTATCACTCTGCCACCAAAGAAATCTGGTCTGACATTACCAGACTGCTAAGAAAATTTATCTGGGCAGGAAAAAAGCAGAGACTAAATTAGTCACTGCTCAAGATGGCTAAGGGGGAGAGAGGGTTAGGAGTCCCAGACATTAAGGGCTACTATCGCGCAGCCCAGCTGCAATATCTGGCCACTTACGATACCTCACAGGAGGTGCAAAGTTGGGTCAGAATGGAATTGGATCTTATGAGAAAGTGCACTCTTCGATCCATACTGTTTAGTAAATGGGATCCTAGGTTGCTTCGCACCTTGCTGACCCCATGGCTCAAAAATACGGTACAGACATGGATGCAGTTAATAAGGGAGAGGAAGATTCAACATATTATTTTGGGATCTGGGAAAATAACAGACCAGTTAGACTTCCTTCCGGGGAAGGAAAGTCAGGTGTTTGCCCGCTGGGAGGCCCTGGGATTGTGCCATTTTTCTCAGCTATATGCAGCAGAAACATTAAAAAGTTTTCCCAAATCCAACAGGACTTTGCGGTTCCAACAAATGATTTTTATGGTTATCTACAGGTCAGGCATTACCTCCAGGTGGGGAAGGGAGTGGGCTATAAGAGACCACATGAAGCACAGTTCTTGATAGATTGCCTTTTGGAGCTTTCAAAGGGTATGGAGCAGAAGACTTGCTTGATTTCCAGAATTTACTTGGCTAGGGGGGTGGTTGCAACGGCTAGTAGGGACAGAATCCAGAAGCTCTGAGAGAAGGAACTGAAGGTGGGAGATAGTCACTTAAATTGGGATAGAATCTGGAAGATGGCACAGAAGACCATGGCCTCCCATTCATGGAGAAAGTTTCATTGGCAAGTACTTACCAAATACTTTAGAACACCAGTAGTGACTAAGCACTATGGGGAAAATCTATCAGGGGAATGTTGGAGAGGATGCGGGCAGCCAGGGACTCATGTTCATGTCTTCCGGGGTTGCCCCAGACTAAGGAGTTTTTGGGGCAAGATCACAGAACACATGAGCTCTATTCTTCAAGTGCAGATCCCAGCTAGCCCAGGGTGCCTGGTACTGGGGGAGACTCCCCCGGGGTTGAGGGGTACAAAAACTAGGTATTTATTTCCCATTTTGATTTCAGCAGCCCAGAAATCCATCACTCAATTCTGGCTGTTAGAACGCCCACCTGGAGAAGAGCAATGGCTGACTTGTTGCCATCAAATTAAATCTATGGAAAAGCTGACGCAAATTTAAGACTTCAGCCTGAGTTGTACAAGGCTCGTTGGTTGTCTTTTTCACGTTTCTGAGTAGCACAAAGGTGTTCCAGTTGTGAGATTTTGGCCAGAGAGGCTTTGGACCAATAAGATGTTAAATCAACATATAGGTTTCAACCTTTGGTAAGACTGTTCATCTGAGATAAAAAAAAAAAAAGACCTAATATCCAGGAATTGCATGATATCGGGGCACTACTCCTCACTGCAGGCTGAGGCAAGCGGAAGATAGGTATCCTCACAGTCCGGTACTAAAGGAGAAACTGAACAAGATTCCAGGCATTCTGGACCCCAGGACCATGCTGGGGGGAGGGGTAGTTGGGGGTGTTAATTAATAATTTGCGTGGTATTATATATTAATATATTCCTAGTGTTTAAAACAAGTAGGGACTAGCTGGGTCTGCGTATGTAATTTCTGTTTATGCAAGGTAGGAAATAAGCTGCAGTTATTTAGCCATAAAATATGAACTGAGTCGAGTAATATGGCTTGCTACAATGCTTTAGAGACTTCTCATTTACTTCTTTTTAAGGTTTAGCAGCCGGCCAGCTGCATGCCAATACTGTCATACATTAATTAACACTAGTACACGTTAATATTATGTACTCTTTTCTGTTTGTCTGTAGATTTGCTCTTTTTTTTTATCTTTGATGTCTTTGTGTAAGAGATACTAAAATTCAATTTAAAAAAAAATGGTAGCTTCACTCTAAATCAGTGGAGGACTTTTGATACCGAAACCTGGTACTTCCGCAGTGGCGCCGACTGCAATTCCAGAGGATCCTACAGAGATTTAAACTATCAGGGACAGAAGGTATCTTTATTTCCTGATGTGGTGTCCCGTACCCAATCTTGGAGAAAGGAGCATCTCGAATACCAGTAGCATCTGGGCAACCATGGTATCTCTGCAAATCTGTTCTTCCCACAAGGCTGCATCTTACCTTCAAAGGCAAACCATACCTCTTTACTGATGTCGATGCAGTTGCCAAGTTTCTGGACCGTTTGCCACATCAAGGAGACCAGGATTTAGAAGATGAACAGGTTGAGGCTTTCTGCGTAGATTCTGCCATGTTACAGTCGGGACTGTCCACAATCCATTTTGTAGTTCGTGCCACTATCTATAGTTCTTTGAGGCCATTGCCACAAATTTCAGCTGAACAGTATTGTTGGTTATCTAATCTTGAGTGTGTCGCAGTTAGGAAGAGGGTACATTCTGTTTCTCATTGTTTGAGCTGGACTGTAATCTCCTATGTGTAGTTACTCTCCCTTTACTGCAGGCATAGATATATCTTCTGCTAACGATAGTTAATATTGTAGTTAAAGTTACAGTGTACTGTTTCATACAATTAGGATCTTTAGATCTCTATATGTCTTGCTTTCTATGGTTACTCTGCCAGACTTTTGGTTGTCAGGGGTGCATGGGGTAGATTTTGGGCTGTAGTGTAACAAATTACTATAGTAACGGACCTATTTTTTTTGGGGGGTCTTCCTACATTTCCCAGCTCCTTCAAGGGGCTGAATCCACTCAATATTGTATTTTTTATATCTAACTAGGTGAGAGGGTATCTGAGTATGGGGGTTGCTTGTTCTGAATTCTCATTATTTGTCATAAAATCTCTGATCTTATCTGTGTCAGTCTTCACCATTCATCACCATTGGGTACATGGCCGGAGGTTATGACCCTGTGA
Organism: Neoceratodus forsteri; assembly: GCA_016271365.2. Classification (NCBI taxonomy): domain Eukaryota; kingdom Metazoa; phylum Chordata; order Ceratodontiformes; family Ceratodontidae; genus Neoceratodus; species Neoceratodus forsteri. The sequence goes on along the minus strand of CM028132.1, from coordinate 197,013,867 downwards.
GAGCCTTTTTTTTTTTTTTTTTTGGTAGGTGGAGCCAACGTACCATCGGCGCCGTACTCAAGGCCGACGCATTGCGTGGCGCTCGCGGTTTGGCAGTTAGGCGCTGTCGACTCCGCCTGCCTATCAGTTCTTCATCTCTTGCCATAGAGGTCACCTCGTGGGAAGTCGGATCCGATTTGAAGCCTACTGCCTATGCAGTTCGTTATTCAGCTATTTCTCATGCCGCAGTCCATCGGTGCCGTGTCCTGCTGGTTCTAGTTGCCTTACTCGACGTCGCTGGTAAGATCTTTCCATATATTTTAATGTTGGCATCGTCGAGTCTGTTTTTGATGTTTTTTTTCTTCATAGGTCATGTCTTGGTCGGCGGGCAGAAGACTTTGAGACAGGGCGGCCCCATGCAGCGGTGCCCTTGTGGCGTAAATTTTCCGTCACCGACCAACACGACCGTTGTCTTGCATGTCTTGGCCCACTTCACGACATGGATTAAATGCGGCGCCTGTTTCTCCATGGATCGCTGGGTCATGAACAGCAGCGTGTGGAAAGTGGGGTGAGCTCCGCTGACTTTCGGGGTCTGGTGTGTACTCGTCGGGGCCAAGCCATGTACTCTCTGCCTTTCCTCTGGGTCCCCTCCAGTTCTACATGGACCGAGGAGGAGGAGCCTCGGCTACTAGTACCCTGGCGTTTGCGAGGCTCCTTCCATGATGCAGGAGGCCCATCCGGCTCTTTTCGGGGCAGGAGGCACTGCCACGATGTCGCCCTTCAGGGGTGAAGGCTCCCCGGTGTCAGACCAGTGCATAAGGCCCAGGTGGCTTGGTCCTCAACGTCATCGGTCGGCCGTTGTGAGCCTCAGCGCCGTGGGCTCTGATGGAGCCATTGTGAGCGCCAGTTTGTCTTTCGGCTCCTCGGCTGCTGTTGGCACTGTTAGCGGCACCCGATACCACTAGCGGCGCCGTGGGAGTTTCTACGGCACCGTCTTTGTCTGCGTCTCGCCTCGGTGCCATGGGGGTGCCAGATTCCGTTGTCGGCACCACCTCTGCCCTTGGCATCATTCGCAGCGCTGTGGAGCCGGGTGGCACCATCCTCGGCGCCGATGGGGCCACCCATCTGTCTCCACCCTCCGTGCCGCTTGCGGCGCCGTGGATCCAGATGGCGCTGTGGCTGGTCTCGACTCTGGAGCTGTGGATTGGGCTGGGGCCGTGCCCTCTGTGGATTCCACTCGCGGTGCTGTAGGGGCACTGGCACTGGCTTGGGCATGGTTTTGGTTCCTGGCACCCCCTTTGACAGGGATGGCACCGGGCGCCCTCCTACGGTCTGGCACAGGGCCTCGGCCTCTACCTCTTCGGAGGCGGAGTCGGACTCTGAGTCAGACGAATAATCTGACTCCTTGGGGTTGACTGTTGGAGTGGGCAGCCCTGTAGTATCCTTGACAAGCTGGAGTCAACCCCCTTCTGAGGTGGGATCGGTGGCTGCCGAGACTGGGGTCAGGGGTACTGACCAGTGGGCAGTGGTGCAGGCCACCATTGTTCTGCAGCCCAGTCTTGGTGGGTTCACTGACCCCTCGGTAGTGGTACCCCCGCCTGTGGTGTGCCTGGATCACCCAATTTTGAGGCCAATCAGAGCACCTATGGGAGGGGAGGGTACTGTGCCCTGGATAGCTCTTTCGGGTGCTGGCCAGGGCTGTCGGCTATCTAGGCTGGCCCTCTCGAGGAGGAGGGCTCTTTCGGACTCCGAGGGATCGAGGGGCATGGGGTCTGCACGGCGACCTTTTTCTGGGGCCCACCCGGGCTCTGAAAGAAGCCATAGTGCAGATCTCCGCTCTTCCTCCTCGGTCTCTTTGAGGGAGCCCCATTCTTTTGAGGTAGGGGACCGTCCTTCTGGACCTATACGGCCCCAGTCGCCTCACGGGGAAGGGATTCTTCCAGGTGCAGCCAAGGCAGTACCAAAATGGTTGTTCAGCTGTCAGCTGTGGAGTCTTCTGGAGCACCTTCTTCTTCGGGTGATCTTGGCCCAGGCAGAGGTCAGCCGACATCTCTTCTCGGCTCTGTCCCCCTCCCTCTGCCACATTCTCCTGCACTCCCAGGCATCCTTGGTCCTAGTGGGCCACTCTCCTGGGAGCAGTTCAGGGCTGTGGATGCTCCATTCCCAGCTTACATTAGGGCAATGGACAGACAGGTTTTTCAACCTCCCCTCGAGCAGCCGCCCTCTGAGCAGTCGGTGCCTTCCAACCTTTCATCCCCCTCTTCTGGGAGAGAGGAGCTTTCTGTCCACATCTCTCCAGCCGCTGATCTTGCTGAGTATCAGCGTTTCCTCGCGAGGATGTTGGAGGACTTGCACCTCACCCCTGCCACTATAAGCAATCTGGAGCACTTGGCGCATACCTTTCTAGGTGAGTTCAGCGAGACCACCCTTGTGGTGCCTCTCTAGCCTGCTCCCTTTTGGGAGGCGTCGCTGCGCTTCTGGCAGAGACCCTTCTCTGGAGTTCCTGGTTCTAGGGATCTCTGCCAATGGTATTGCGCCCCCCCCCCCAGCATCTCCAGGTTCCATGCCTCCTCCGCAGTCCGGATTGACGCAGTTGGACACTCCTAATGGGTTTTGCGCCCTTCACCGTGACCAGCCCCCAGATCAAGATTCCTCGGATTTTGACTTCTGGGGTAGGAGGGCTTTCTACTTGGCATGGTCCAGTAACCTCAGATCATCAGTGCAATTTGGAAAGCAAATGGAACGCTGAGGATGCAGTGAGATAGATCTATGTCTGCAGTAAATGGAGAGTAACTACATAGAGGATAGCTGCAGAGGAAAAAAGGTAATTTTGTCCCTGTGCAGATCAGTGGTACAACTGCATATGGAGTACTGTGTGCAGTTTTGGAGCCCCACCTCAAGAAGGACACAAACAAACCAGCTGTTGCAGAGGAGTACGACCAAGATGATACATGGCCAGCAGTTTAGGATGTAGCAGCAGGGACTGCAGAGTCTCAGTTTGTACTCTGGAGGCAAGGGAGGGTGGCGAAGCAAGATCAAAATGTTTAAATACATGAATGGCATAAGCAAAGGGGACACATACAAGCTGGAGGTGATCAAGGAGTGTAAACGTTTTTGTTTGGTAACACCAGTATGGTGGGCAGTCTGTTTTTCACTTTGAGGGAGTAAATGATCAAAGGGTAGGAATATGTGATAACCTATTAGTCATCAAAAAACTCCTACATCTAGCTGCTGTAGCGAAACTTTACCAGGTTTCACGTGTAACTGTGTTTTATGTTCTAATACCCTGAAAAGGGACTTTCGGGCTCAGTGGGCCTACCGGTCATCAAAATTTAATAAATAAAACATTGCCTATTGGTTGCAACTATGCACTGTATATTTTCTTTGAAGTGCTTGCTGTAACCTGTCATAACCTGCCATTCCATTTTACCTTGCTCAATAAAACATGTTTTAAAAAAAAAAGTCAGACTCAAACTACCAGCTACATCAGCAATCTACCAAATATGACATGTCATTAAATGTGTTTTTTTTAAACTAGAGACACTTTGAGGCCTAAGGGGGTTGACAGTGTTCCTTTAATTACTGTTTATACCAACACTTAGCAGTCTGTCTCTTGTGGGCTATTGCTGATCTGTACCTATGTGATAGATTTTTAGTTATAGGACAGGTTGTGAATACATTTGTCGGCACTGCCACTGATGCTACCAACGTTCTGCAGAACCCTGTTAAAGATTTGAAGCAAGACTGCAAAAGCTGAAACACACAATACACCGTATAGTACACTAACTCTAGCTGTCTTAAAAAGGAAAAAAAATTTCAGATACGTGCTGTGCAACAAGAATGTTGAAGAGGAATTTCTTCAGTTGTACTTGTTCCATCACAAAAGTGCTGTAAATCAAACTGAACTGATGAATTCTTACCAAGCTTCCAGTGTTCAGTTCGCAGTCCTTTCTTTGGTGTGTGGGACTAGGAGGTGACCACATTTAAAGAGCATTTTAAAAATATTTAACAGATCTTTCCAGTTGTTATTACACACCTTGAAAATACTCGAGTAACAAAAACATCAGTGGAGAGTGCAAGGGCTCGGGCATTTCAAGTGAAGTTCACGTTGAAGAAATGTAACTAAAGGGCTTTGGAACCTCAAGATGTACAGTAATTGTTATTCTGTTCAGGATTTCACTTGCCTTATAGGAGGGTGCCCACATTAACATAAATGCGTGTCTGGGGATTAATAGTAGTACTTTATAACACTGCAGAAGCAAAACATGCCCTAGTATTGTTGACAAAGTACTGTATACATATGTATTTGGGAAAGGGGGAATTGTTTAACCAGGAAAGGCACACTAAGCCAAAGCTTGTTTCCAGGTGCAACCTAGGAGCAGAAGGGTCACACAGTAGGCAAGTAGGGACTGTGAGATTCAAACCCAGGTCTACAGGTTTGTAGCTCAGTGCCCTAAACACCAACGCTATACTGCAAACAATAGACAAATGCCTTTAAAATTATTTCTCATGTGGACAACACAGACAAAAGGAGTCCTTGAATCCCTCCTATGTACTACCTATTCCACAGTACTTCTCCTTGAACCTCAAAGCATCACTGGAGGTGGTTAGTTATTAGTTTATTATTATTAGGAAGTGCTCCATTGAGCAGGTTCATTCTAAGGAGGTCCTGGAGATCTCAAACAATACAATGAGCGTACATGATCTTATACAAAACAGATTTGGATAGCACGGTAAACAGCAATGGCAGTAATAAGGTACAGCTTGGATTGTTGCAAATAACTGATACATTATATACAAAAAAAACTAACTGCATTAATGTGCACGTAGATGATACACATAGAGCTAGACAAGTCTTCACTGGGGGCAGAAGGAAAAGGACAAAAAGAAAAAAGTGAAACCGTGGAGATGTAGATGACATCACAGAGGAGGGTGGTAGGTTCTGACGGACAGGAGTATTGTGCACTGAGATGGGGGTATGGGGAAGGGGGTCTAGGGGAGGGTGGTGACTGGAGTAGGGTAGGAGGTGGTAGGGAGACAGGGAGGTGGAGGAAGGGGAGGGTGGTAGGTTCAGCAGGATGGGAATATTGTGCACAGAGATGGGTACAGGGAGGAGGGTCTAGGGAGGAGGTGATGGGTAGGGAGGAGGGGTAGGGAGACAGGGAGGTGGAGGAAAGAAAGAAGTGCTAGGAGACAGAATGGATAAGGGGTTGGGGTAGGAATATAGGGGTGGGGAGGAGGGGTAGGTGGTAAAAGCTTGTGGCTCAGCTTCCATTTTGAAATGGTTTCATAGATACATAGAAGCTGTCTGAAGAAAAGGACCTTCTAGCCCACCTAGTCTGCCCTGTGGTCCCTACCTATTGTGTTACTGTAGACCCTAATTGATCTCCGGCCTTAGCTCCCCCCAGCCCTGTTACCAAGGTCCCCTTGTGTCTATCCCATGCATGTTTGAAACCTGTTACCATTTTGATACCCACCTCTGCTGGGAGGCTGTTTCAGATGTCCACCACCCTTCTGTAAATAAGTATTTCCTTGCATCCATTTTAAGTCTCCCCTTTCCAGCTTCATATTGTGCCCCCTTGTCCTAGATCTTCTCTTTCTATGCAAAGTGCCACCTTCCTGATACCTTTGAGGTATTTGAATGTTCCTATCATGTCTCACCTTTCCCTCCTTTCCTTTAGAGAGTACATATTTAATTTCCTGAATCTTTCCTCATAGGGCTTCTGGTGCAGGCCATGCACAATTTCAGTTGCCTTCTCTGTACTGCCTCCACCTGGTCTATGTCTTTCCTGAGATGGGGCCTCCAGAACTGGACACAGTATTCCAGGTGGGGCCTCACCATTGATCTATACAGGGGTATCACTACCTCCCCCTTTCTGCTGATGATACTCCTTCCTATGCACCCTATCATTCTACTAGCCTTCCCCACTGCTTTATTACACTGCTTTGCTACCTTCAGGTCATTAAATATGATGACCCCCAGATCCCTTTCCTGTTTTGTGGTTGTCAACTCTCTTCCCCCCCCCCCCCAAAATATTTTGCCCTTGGGTTTCTGTGCCCTATGTGCATACTTTTGCACATTTTGGCATTGAAGCCCAGTTGCATCTTGACCAGTCTTCTAGCTTTTTAGATCTTCCTCATTTTTCCACCCCACCCTACCCCTGGTGTGTCTACTTTGTTGCAGATTTTGTGTCATCCACGAACAGGCATACCTTTTCTTCCAGCTTCTGTGATATTGCTAATAAAGACATTGAAGAGGATAGGTCCCAGTACTAACCCTTGAGGCACCCCTCTGGTTATTTTACCTTCTTCCAAGTGAACTCCATTTACCACCACCCACTGAGTTATGTTACTTCGCCAATTATGTACCCATTTTACTATCCTTTTGGGCGCACTCCCAGGCCTCCCAGCTTACTTACCAGTGTTCTGTATGGAATGGTATTGAAGGCCTTACTGAAATCCAGGTAGGCCACATCCACTGCTCATTCCTGATCCACCTCCTTGGTAACCCAGTCAAAGAACTCTATTAGGTTTGTTTGGCAGGATCTCCTCTTTGTGAACCCATGCTGCCTCATATCCTGCAATCCACTGTTTTTAAGGTATTCCACCTTGGGAAAGCGTGGGTTGAGGGTTAATATTACAATATATGTAAAAAAAAAAATGCATTTTATTTAATTTAAATCTTGTGTTTCTTCTAATAAGCAGAGGGGTCCATAACAGGTACTTTTTAACTTAATTTCTTCTACCCTGATACTACTACAGCAGCTCTTTAAATGGAAGAGGAGGAACTGTAGTGGTGGTTCCTGAAAAATGCCCTTTCTTCTAGTGGTATAGTATAGACCTTCTCACCATAGAAAGTCAAGTAATACTACATTTACCATACAACATTCTTGCAGCCACTCATTTCTGTAGTATTTGGATGGGGTTTCTTCCTGTGGCCGGGTGTGGGTGAAGGATAAGACAGACAACAGCAGATTAGTGCAACACACCACAGTGAAGCTTTACTTTGAAAGTGAGGATAAAATAATAAACTCCAAAATAAATAAAGCAAAATTCTTTACAGAAGTGCAGGTAATTCACTTTCCTTAGTGACCACAGGGGATAACCTTAAGCAATGGTACATCCCTTCTTCAGTATCAGACAACAGACAATGTGTGTCCTTCCTCTGCACTTGGTCAGTACTTACTAATCCACTGATCTACTGTTCTGTCTTTCCTGTGGAAATGAACTATCTCCTATGTTGGTCTTGCGTGTTTGGGTGATGGGGAGCTCAAAAAAGAAAAACCCCAAAACAAGCTAAAGACAAAGAACCTCAGTGCAGAAGCACTGAATCAAGGGTTACCCCAAAGGGCATTGACAATAATGCCAAGTTTCAAAGAAACAGAACATCACACATACCCCCATAATACAAAGCATCATGGGATGTATATGCAAACCATCATGCCATTTTAGGCTGGTTCGGCTTCAAGCAGGAATGCATGGTGCCAGTAATTTCTTTTAGGCATGCTGCACTTTATTTCTGACTGCACTTAACAATAGTTTAAACAGCAGTTTCTTTTTATCTAGCACTCTATATCAAACCCCTTCCCTTGCAAGATTTGCAGGGCACTGTATTCAAACAACATGAAGTTTCATTTTATAAAGCACCTTGCACTTCAGTAATGCAATGCAAGCACTTTATGTCTGAAAGTACCTTAAACACTTTATCTTTCTTCATATAAAGCACATGTAGTTCTTTATTAAACAGGCAGCAAGCAATCTTGGCATTTTATGAAGGTATACATATTTATTCAGGTTCCAGCCTTCTTCCTATATACAGTCAGCTACTGTATTTGCTCATAGCCATATCTGTTATTTCCTTAGAAAGGCATATGGCTTCTGGTTACTATACTTGGAGGCAGTGTAGCGCAGTGGGTTAAGGCTCTGAGCTGCAGATCTGGAGACCTGGGTTTGAATCCCACAGCCACCTAGGTGCATACTGTGTGATCCTGAGCAAGTCACTTAACTTCCTTGTGCTCCCAGGTTGCATCTGGAAACAAGCTTCGGCTTAGTGTGCTACTCCTGATTAAACAATGTTCCCTTTCCCTTCCCTTTGGTGAGGGACGGAATGGTGAATAAGAAAGAAAGGAAGAAAAGAAATTTAGGGAGAATACAAAAAGACTGCCGTAGGTGGCCAACCTACTGCAGTGTTAGAACAAAAAGAACAGGGTTGATCTTCCTGGACTAAAAGTCTCCACCACTCATTCACACTACTGGGACTGTGCCAACCTGGCATAGTGGATCCTGACCAACTTCCCCAGTAGAGTCCAAAATGTCCAGGTGCTCCCTGATTGCCTCAGTGACCACTCGCCAGTTGCATGTATGTGGGTTAATAAGGTAAAAAAGGACCCCTCCCCACTCTGGTTTTTTGCAGAGTCCTGCAGAGGGGTGCAAAACGCAACATTGACAGCTTTGGCCAACATTGACTGGTCTCCTCTCGATGGTCTCCAAGACATTGACCAAGTTTTGCAATTCTTTGTGTCCACAGTCAATGGTATTTGTGATGCCTACGCCCCCCTGAGAAAAAGAAGGATAAGGGCTGCTTCTAATGGATGGATTTCCAGGGACCTCCTTGATCTAATGAAGGAGCAGGACAACTTCTGGGAACTTGACAGAGGCACGGGTAACCAATCTGACTCCAAAAGTATCGGGCAGCCAGGAACAAGTGTACTGCTCTTGCCAGGCAAGCCAAGGTGGCTTACTACAAGGAGCAATTGGAACATAATTGGGGCAATGGGAAGCAATTCTGGGATAACATTAAGGAGCTACTGGGCAGGGAAGATAGAAGGCACCCCTCCATGCTCAACTTAAATGGCACCCCCACCCTAGATGTACACACAATTGTTGAAGCCTTCAGTGTAGCCTTCTCCAACCTCAGTTCTGTCCTCCCACCCAGCTACCTTGACCCTCCCCCCACAGCACCTGCCCAAACCCCGAGATAATTTGACCCATCCAAATTTTTACTTCAAGCGTGTCACAACCGAGGAAGCTAGGACCTACATTACTAAGGTGCTGGGTAAAACCAGACTTTGTAGTGACTCACTCGACATGAAATTGGTGGAAGTTGCCTTGGACAAGTTGGTGGTTCCCATCAGCAAGATCTTTAACAAGTCTCTCACCCTGGCTAAACTCCCTGCAGCTTGGAAGGTAGCTGTAGGCACCCCTGTTCTAAAAAGTGGGGACCGGTCTTGCACTGCTAACTACAGACCAATATCTATCCTCTCCCCCCTCTCTAAGGTGCCTGAAAGGATCATGGCTGACCAGGTTACAGAGTACCTTCAGAGTACAGTCTACTGTGCCCACAACAGCATGGATTCCATCAATGGCATAGCACAGCCTCTGACCTTAGTTGAATTCACAGACTCGTTCACAAGGCCTTGGATGGGAGCAGCCTGGAGGATCTATCTTCATAGATCTCACCAAAGCTTTTGATACAGTCAACCATCACATCTTGCTTGACCAGCTTCAGCACCTCAGATTAGCCTCTGAAGTCATCCTCTGTTTCCAAGATTACCTATCGAGAAGAGCACAGAGTGTAAAAATTGGGACAGCTATCTCTCGTCTAGAGATATGGTACTGGGTGTTCCACAAGGGTCTATACTGGGTCCCTCTCTTTAGACTGTTCATCAACAGACTTCAGAGGCCTGCAATAGAAAGATTATTCTGTATGCAGATGACGCTGTCATCCTTAGTAGTAGTGCCCAGCTTCAGCAGCTACAGGATGATCTGCAGTACTCATTTCGCAGCTTGGAGGACCAGTTCAGCTCTCAGAAATTGCTTCTCAATTACAAGAAGACTAAGACGATGCTGATGACCACTCACCAGCACAAGAGATCTCTTCTGTCCCTTACTATTACTAACAACAAGGCTGCTCCACTCGAGCAGGTCAACTCTTTTAAATACTTGGGCGTGATCATTGATGACACCCTCTCATGCTTGCAGCACATCGATCAGGTCATCAAAACAGTGAACACCAAACTTGGAGATCTTAACGGTGTCAGTCTTCACCATTCATCACACGTGGGTAAGTCAGCCAGAGGTCACGACCCTGAGGTTTTTTTTTTTGACAGGCAGAGCCAACACACTGATGGCGCCGCCTTCGAGGCTGACGCACTGTGTGGCGCTGGCGGGGTTGTCTGTTATGTGACATCAGCCCCACCCTCCCACCAGTTCTTCATCTCCTGCCGTAGAGGTCGCACCTCTTGTGGAGCTCTCTTCGAAATTTCGCCATCGCAACTCAGCCTTCAACTCATATCGAGAAGCAAATCCCATTGGTTCCGTTTCGCCACCCACTGAATGCCGCTGACTGGTAAGACCATTCTTTTATTGTTTTTATAGCAACATCGAGTCTAGTTGTACTTTTATTTGCCGTTGATCATATCTGGTACCGGGGGGGGGGGGAGTTGCAGAAAATGGGGTGGCCTCCCATGTTTCGGTGCCCGTGCAGCCACAAGCATTCTGTTACTGACCAACATGATCACTGACGTGTCTTGGCCTGCTTCACGACATGAATTTGTGCGATGCCTGTTTTTCAGTGGATCGCTGAGTTCTTGAGCAGTGCACATGGAAAGTTGGACGAGCTCTGCTGACTTTCAGAGGACGGGTGCACACTCGTTGGGCCAAGCCATGGTCTCTCGGCCTTTCCTCCGGGTCCCCTCCTGGTTCTATATGGACTGCAGAGGAGGGGGCTTCCGCCTCTAGTATCCTCGCCATGGTGGAGGCCTCTTCCACGGTGCAGGAGGCCCAGTCCACTCCCCCCAGGGAGCGGGTGGGAAGCACCGCTCTGGCAATCGCACCTTCGGGGGCGAAGGATCCCCCGGTGTCATGTCTTTGGGCTCAAGAGCCTTGGCCAGCACCGTCCTCGACACACTTGTGGCACCATGGGCTCTGGCGATGCTGTGGTGGCACGGTCCATCACTTGGTGCTTTTCTGCTGTCGGCTGTTCTTGGCACTGGTGACAGACCGTCTTTGATTCTTTCTGGACTCTGCGCCGAGACCAGGGACAACGCTGTGTCTAGCTCTGGCACCGCTTGCGGCACCCTGCTGGGCGACAGTGCCATGGGGGTGTTGTTCTTGCTCTCGACGCTGTTCGTGGTGCCAAGGGGGCTATCAGCATCTGCGCTATCTCCCCGACCCTGGCGCCTTGCACTGCGCCGCGGAAGGGGACGACGCAGTGTCGGGAGTCAACTCAGGTTCCGCTGCCGTGGTCGGGACCATCTCTTCCTCGGGCGCCATTCTCAGTACTGCAGAGGAGATCGGCGCTGAGTCTGGTGCGGGACCCCAGATTGGTACCTCCCTTGGTCCAGACAGGAGCAGGTGCCTGCGGGTGGTCTGGCACCGGGCCTCGGTCTCCACTTCTTGGGAGGTGGACTCTGGGTCTGGTTCGGACTCACTGTCCAATTCCTCGGAGTTGGCAGAATCCGTGGGCACCTCAGTAGTCACTTCGGCGGCCCAGACCCAGCCTCCCTCTGAGGAGCAGGCAGTTGTCCCAGAGTCTAGGATCAGGTGTTCTGACCAGCAGACGGTTGCCCTGCAGCCTGGACTTGGAAGATTTTCTGCTCCCTCAGCTGGGACACCCCCTTCTGTGATGTGTCTGGATCGCCCAACTTTAGGGCTGACCAGGGCAGCCACGGAAGGGGAAGGTGCTACTCCCTGGGTGGTCTCCTCGGGGACCGCCCAGGATTGTCAGCTGCCTAGGCTGGTGTTCTCGGCGGGGCTCTCTCAGAGTCCGAGGAGTTGAGGGGCCTGGGTTGGACCCACCCGGGTTCAGGAGGAGTCAGTGCGGACACCCTTCTTCTCGGACTCCTCGAGAGTGCCTTGTCTTTAGAGGAAGGGACCATCCTTTTTTTTTATACTTTTTTTTATTTTCCAATGACATCTCATTGAGCATACATATAGCAAACAGACCGTAATAGTATTTTCATCTGGGAGCAGGTCCCTTAATAAAAGTAACAAGAGCATTTGCCATATTGAGTTACCACATAGGGGTAATGCTATAACTAGTACAAGACTAAATAAATCGAAAATTAAACATCCTGTATTTATGCTGTGTAAAAGAGACCAAGAGCAGCATGGCTATATCTACAATGATTAAAATGTCCAGCATTTAGTCCCAAAAACACAGCTCAATAAGAGCAAATGGCACCATCGTAATATCTGAATTAACTACCAAAGTAGATTTCCTGAACATATATTTTGGAGCAAAGAGGAAACCTTTTTTTTTGGAGGGATGATATAAGTTAGCCCACCCTCCTGATTAGACCACATCCTTAATAATTCTAATATTACAGAACAGTAGTTAAACTGCATAGAAACTATCCATCTTAATTTGTTCAAATGGTATACAAAAAAATTCAGAGCAGATCTCCACAGTCCCTTCAGGTGTCCGAATTAGAGTCTTCTTGGGTACTCACATCATACGTAGCCATTCTAGTAGCCCATTTTCCTGCCTCCACAGGGTCCATAAATAGATAGACCTTTCCCTCATGGACTATGTGTAGGCAAGCCGGGAAAACTATAATGTGAGGTACACCTGCTTCTCATAGGATTTGCCTAACTGCATCAAACTTCTTGCGGCATTGCCACGTTGCAAAGCTTAAGTCTGGAAACAGAAACACTGGGTGATCTTTGATCATCAGCGGGCCTGCTCTTCGAGCCAGCGCCAGTATCATATCTCGCACTCCTGCCCCAGAAGTAACGATCATCAGGGTATTGGCTCCTCTGATTGTTGTCGACCACGAGGATTGACTCTGTAGATCTTCTGTATACCCACAATTGGATCTTGCCCCGCAGCCAGCAATTTTTCAGTAAGGAATTAATTGCCATGCGAGGGTGATCTCCCTCGAAGCCTTCTGGCAAGCCCAACAGTCGTATATTAGCGCTCCTAATTTGATTCTCCATAGTCTCGAGCCTTGTACGAACATGTTGCATTTCTTTGGACATCAAGGCAGCAGCTCCATTGGCAGAGTCAGCCCTTTTTGTTACCTCCATAAATTCCGACTTTAGGCCCTCGACCGCAGATTCCAGTACTACCACCCGGCTATTAAAGGAATCCACTTTCTGAGAGAGGCTAGTCACAGAATTGATCAAAGTCTGCATTTTCAGCCCCAGCGTCGTGAGGGATTCTTCAGTTCCAGAAGTAGTTTTAGTTAAGTCTTCTGGGGCCGGTCGCAAGGTTTGTGCTGCACCACAGCTTTTGTCTCGATCTGAAACTCCTGTAGCTTTATCACGTTTAAGATTCCCCATATTTCCTAATTCAATGGTCGGGAGTCCAATCTGATAGTCCACTTTGATTCAAACAGCCTGTAAAATGCAGTTTTTGTTATTTAAATGTGGAAAATTGCAGAGACGTATTTTCTTGCTTCCACCAAGCTCGGGCTCCACAGCGCCCCCCACCCCCACCCGGGACCATCCTCTTGTGCTCACATGGTCCCGGTCACTTCACGGGGGATTCTTCAGGGCGCGGTCTAGGCAGTTTGTGTGGTTGATCAGCTGTCGGCTGTTGGGCTTTCTGGAACAACTCCTCCCTTGGGGACGTCTGGTGGGCTCTCTTGCCCGGACAGAGGACGTTCCACTTTTGTGGTGGATCTTTCCCCCATTCCTCTGTCGCCAACTCCTGCTATCCCAGGTATTTCTGGTCCTATGGGGCCTCTCACCTGGGAACAATTCAGGGGTGCGGCTGCTCACTTCCCTACTTATATCAGGGCCATGGACGAGTGGGTGTTCCACCCTTCCTCTGAGCAGCCGGCCCCTGTATCTCCGAGGTCTTCCGCTTCCTCTTCCTCCTCTTCTGGAGGAGAGGAGCCTTCTGTCCACATTTCCCCTGCCACTGATCTAGCCGAGTATCAGCTTTTCCTCACTAGGATGATGGAAGACCTTCGGATCACCCCCTCCTCTCTGCACAAACCAGAGCATGTGGCGTGTGCCTTTCTTGGCGACTTCAGTGCAGCCTCCGTTGTGGTGCCTGCCTGGCCTGCTCCTTTTCAGGAGGCATCAATGCACTTCAGGTAATGTCCCTTTTCCAGAGTTCCAGCTCCTAGGGATGTGAGCGAGAGGTATTGTGCCCCCTCCCCCCGAAGTCTCCAGGTAGTATGCCTCACCTTCAGTCAGGGTTGACACAGTTGGACACTCCTGATGGGCTTTGTGCCCTTCACCGTGACGGCCTCAGATCAGGACTCTTGATTTTGACTTCTGATGGAGGAGGCATTCTACTCAGCATGGTTGTTGTTGTCAATTGCTGCTCATCAGGCCCACTATGCTTCTTTTGATAGATTCTTGTGGTCCAGGCTAGGTCAGCTCCTAGCCTCCTGCCTGATTCAGAAGTAACCAGACAAGCCATTGCGCTCTGCACGGGCCTGAAGCTTACAAGGCACCAAGCGAGGGCATCTTACAGTGCCAACAAGGTAGCTTCCAGGGTCATAGGGACAGCGATCTGCATTAGGCGGACGACATGGCTGCATCTTTCCCAGTTGTCACCCTTGGCCCGACGTAGGGTGATTTTTTTCCACCTCCCAGAGAACCCACCTTTTCTCCCGTAGGGTGAGACAGCATCTGTTGGGGCAAATTCCTACCCCCTCCAGGGGGTTCCTGTCTCACTCTCCCCAGTCACGGGACTCGCCAGGCCCATAGAGGTTCTCCCTCCCAGTGTCTCACCCACTGAGTGTTGAGGCTTAGTCCCTTAGGGTCTCGGGCGACCCCTCTTGGGGCTCAGTACTCCTGTATGTGATGAATGGTGAAGATTGACACAGATAAGATAGGAAAATTACATGCCTACCATAATTCTTGATCTTTCTGTGTATCTTCACCATTCATCTATTCCCTCCCTCCATCCCCTGGGACCTCAGTCTCTGGGTCCTCCTCCTCTGTGTGCTTCCCCCCCACCCCTTTCCTTTGGTCAGGAGTGGGGTGACCTTGGCCATGCAGGAGGATTTTTCCTTCTTCCTTTGGTTGATGGAGGCAGAGTGGGAGGGGGCTATTCTCCTCATTGCCTTCGGCTTCCGCCCCTTTGGGGTGGAATGATGGTGGTGGCTGCCCCCTCTATCCTCCTCTGGACCATGTCCTTGTGGTCTAATCCTCTTCTTGTTTTTAAGAGGGGGGGCTCCCCCCTTTTTTTCCCTGTTTTGGTTGGTCAGGGAAGGGGACAGCCTTCGGCTCCTGGTCCCTCTTATCTCTTACGACATTGTGTCGCTCTGCCGAAGTATGCTTGCCAAATTCCTGTGCCTTGGATTTGGCGGCCTAACCAGGCTTGCAACTACCTGGGCAGTAGGTTCTTCCAAAATTGGGACCAGACCACAAACCTTGAGTTTGTCCCTTCCCCTCCTACTTAACGTTTCCTTCCCTTTCTTCTTTTCCTTCCTTTCTTCCAGAGATTAGGGCCCCTCCCAATCCCCTTAGATTTTCTCTCTCTCCCTCGTCTGTCCTCACAGTCATTTATTTCTCCTTTTAGTTCTTATATTGTTTCCTTTGTCTGTCCCTTGGACTTCCTTGTCCCACCCTCCCAGCCCTGCTTCTTACTCTCTCACAGTGACTCAGAATTTGGCAGGAGGTGGGGCCGATGTTCCTTAGAGCCAACCTCGCAGCGCCACAAGTGCGGCCGGAAGGCCCAAAAAAAAAGCTTCCACGGGGTCGTGATCTCCAGCCGACTATCCATGTGTGATGAATGGTGAAGATACACAGAAAGATTAAAAATTATGGTAGGTACGTAATTTTCATTTCTCTACAGGCACAGACAGTACCCAACTTCTGAGGCACTCAGGTTGGCAGTCTTCTCTTCCATCTTGTCTGTTAGTGACCACGGACTCATGGTCTATGGGTCTGCATCAGGCACTGCACTAAAATGAGTAAGCATGGCCCTCAACAAGGCCTGCAGGCTGGCTCTAAGGGCTGATAATCTCCTACACACCTGCTCCCTCTATGAGCGCATTAACTGACTCAGTCTTGCCAGCAGAATCAAATACCAAACATGCCTACTTGGCAAGAAATCTCTCCTAGGTAAAGCTCCATTGGCCTTCAAAGAACTCCTCCGGCGAGGTAGATCTGGGTACCACACTAAAGGGCAGACTCGCAGCCCACTTGCTGTCCCCTTCAGAAAAACGGCGCTTAACCAATGGTCCTTCGCATACAGGGCTCCTTCTTGGCTAAATGAGATCCCAGCATGCCTTTTACTCATTAACAGCCTCCCTGTCTTCAAGGTGGAACTAAGATGTCGCCTTGCCAAGGCTGAGGTATGTAGCTGCAGGTAACTTGTACCGCTAGCACCCGGTAGCTTGGAGTTAGCCTGCTCCTGGGATGCATTCTCCGATTTGCTACCCTACTGCCTAGTAACCCTGAGTTTAAACTCCTACTTCCTACTACTTGCCAGCCTTTGAACTTTAGCCTTCCATAGCCACAGCCTGTCGCAGAGCCTTCTATCTACTGTTCTTAACTCGGCACTCTGTTTTAAGTCCCTCCCCTGCCATTGACCCTTCACAAATGCGATTGTCTCAAAGCACGTGTCTTCCCCCCAGATTATTCTGTGTATGGTCCTCCCTCATATTGCTCTCTAGTATGTTCCTGCTAGGTCAGTTCTGCACAGAAAATTAACCCTCCCCCATCTTTGCCTTGAATTAACGACAAAGCCTCCTCTTGGCTCCATTATCATACAGGGTGTGAAAGCCTATTATGAGTCTCTCCCCTCCTGATTTTATATGAAATAATGACAGTGCCTCCCCTGGCTGCTATACCATCTGCTAAATTAGTTCCTTAAACCCACAGCACTCACTATGTACCTTGGCCTGTACTAACTGCAATATGTGCCTCTATATGAGATCGCTTACAACTGTAAATAGACCAGTTGCTGTTATTTCTTGTATTTTTTGTCTCTGTACATATTTATTTATTTATTTAGTTTTTGTTGACCGGGTAAGTGCACTAGACAAATCCTGCCTATTTTCAGGCACGACCTAGGGGAGAGGGATACAGATGAATGCCAACTGACCTTGAACCAGATTAAGCTGTTGGCTCCATACTCTGTAACTACCTTTCTGTGTTGTCGTCCTGTCAAGATGTGGAACCTTTGAAAAGAGCATTTTGCTCAAAGGTTATGTCAAAAGACAAAAAATAACAAAAATAAATAAAATATGCTGGAGGCACTAGGACCACGGGAGCCAAAAATCTTCAGGAGGGCTGGCACCACAATAGGACCGCCCATGTGTGGCACTGTGAGACTAGCTTGTGCCATATAGGCTATCTCGGCATCAACCCTCTAACCGCCTCAGTTTCTTTTCTCCGGCCGTCAAGTGCACTAAGATGACGACGTCGTTCGCCTGCCAGGAATCAAGTCTTCATCTACACGACAGCGGCTATAGCCATTCAGTATTTGATTAATTTACTACTTTTAGTGTTCTTTTCTTATTTAAAAAAAGAAGATGAAGCAGAAGATGAAGAAATTCTCAGTCTGCCATCAAAGGAGTCGCCCTTAGATGGTAGCAGTGACAGTAGGGAGACTTCGTTTGAAAGCTGTGATGGCAGTGGGGCTGTGTCCAGTCCGCCACCCTTTGTGGAGGGGGGGGCTTCGACCACAGGCAGTCCGGTGCTCAGAGGGAGGACAGTCCACTGAAGCACAAAAGTAGTGGGCCCGTTCCTGACCTCGATCGGGGACCTGGCTCTGCTCAACCTCAAGCTCTTCTTCCTCTATTCGGTGGAAGAAGAAATAGTACAGCTCAAAGGTCACCTCGGGTATGTCTGCAGGGGGCAGTCAGTAGTGGAGAGCAGTAGGCCTGACTCAACCGATTGGGGTCCTCTGTGGCTCCGTTCTTAAAGGCCACGATCTTGACACTGGGCCCCATCTCTGTCCTCGATAGGGTTCTGGTGAGCAGTTTCACCTCTGGGTCACTGTTGTAGAACAGGAGGTTCGATGTCTGCCCACTTGACTTGGTCCGTGGACCCAGTTCCAGGGCCGTCGGGCCTTGGAGCCACTGGGCCACGCGGCCGAGTCGGGTGGGCAGGATGTGCACGTGCCCTCTCCAGTGCCACTGGCGCTGACCCCGTGCCTCCCCCTTCACCTTTTCCTCTGCAGGGGCCTGCATAGGTACCGCTTTCCTTCTGCCCCTTTTTCTTCAGGTCTAGGGCCAGTATGCCGGGTGCCGCTTGTGGTGCTGGCACTGAACTCTTTAACGCCGTTTTGGATGGCAGCATCTCCTGTGATTCTCGCTTGGCTGTGGTAGAAGTGGATCTGGATGAGCCTCTCCCTGTCCTACTTTGCTGAAGACACAGCAGATGACTCATTTTAGGAGCTGGAGTGCAAGCCTTCTGTATCAGCAGAGCCTGTGATGGAAGATCTTCTTTTCAGTTTTTCCTCAGGGATATGGGGTCCACTATAACATTTCAGACTTCATCTGTGGACCAGAGCAGACTTCTACGTCTGGAGTTCCTACATTCCTCAGTACGAGTACACCCTGTGGAACACACTAAATTCAGTGGTCAAGAGCCTCACGAAATCTCTCATTCCATTGCTAGGGGCATATAGCCCAATAATCAGCTAAAGCTTTTATTGACCACATGACACTGCCCCTAGAGCGGCTGCCATTGACAACAGCTGATTAACATCTCCTTGGGGATGCTTATTGGTTCAGCCGTCAGGTTGAGCTCTGGGGGGCGCTCAGACTTCTTCTGCCCCTCAGAGGGACAACACCATCGTCATTCTCATAACAGGCAGTCCTTTCAAGGTAGAGGACTGGAAGCCTTTGTCAGGAACCAACTCCTCAACTGCATAAAAAAAAAAAAAATTGCAGCAGAGGGCACAGGGCCCAAAAGCACCCAGTACCATTCTCTTTGGATCCTGCCCAGGTACCACATCAGCTGTCTGAGGTGGACACCTCTCGGCGTTAGTGGGGGGCACCTGATTTGTTTTTGTAACTAGTGGAAGTCCAGTACAGCAGACATAAGGGTCAGCAGGCTTGTCTGAGAGGGATACTTTCCCAGTTTAGCAGAGATTTTTCCCCAGACCCAGGCAGCAGCCCAGTCTGTTTGCCTCTCTGTCAGACCCTCTCTCCTCTGAGAGACGGGGCCTCAGAGCAGTAGAAGTTGTTCTATGGTGAGTCAGAATACAGGTTCCTACTTCCTTTGCTTAGTTCCAAGATAACAGGCGGCATGCGCCCATTTCTCTACCTTGAAAGGTTAAACAAGTACCTGTTCAGGAAGGAGTTCACTACAACCTCGGTATTCAAGCCTTCACTTCCTGGATGTTTGACTCCAAGCCAGCCCATCTGGGCTGAGTCTCAGGAAGCAATTACCACAGCTTCTCAGTTGCTCTTTTCCAGGAGGGGTTTTCTGATTGAGGGAAGGCGCCAGAATTCACCTTCCCAGCAGCTCCTCTTCATAGGAGCCCTCCTGGACACCTCTAGAGTGAGGGTTCTGCCTTCCAGAGAATGGAAGAAATTGCCTCCTCAGATGTCTCATTACTTCACGGAAAGCAACTCTGTTCGGGCCCTTTTCGATGCAGCGGATGCTGGGACTTATGCCTTCGTCCACAACATATAGTGGTCTCCGACCACGCATCCGCAATTCTCCACATAAATGACAGAACCACGGACAAAGTTACTTATATTTTAGATGCAGTTTGCCTAGCTTCTGCTTGGTCTACCCTTACCCTCTAAATCCCAGATCACCATCACCATGGTTGCACTCCTGATTGGTTGGGGAGCTCACTGTCAAGACCTCCACACTCGGGTGTGGAGCCAGGAGGAAGAACATCATCGTCTCATAGATTTCTTAGAGATGAGAGCAGGGGTGTAGCCAGGCATATCTGTGTTGTGTACACAATCTCCAACAGCTACCCCCTTCCCTTAACAAATGTAAACATCCTCTACAAATGCTGCCCCCTTCCAAACAAATCAGACTGTTGTCAGATGATTCCTCTAATCTCTATAAAGGTTTATACATGTATCTGTCTCCTAGGCAATAGACGTTTGAACATGCTACTTCTGTGGCCTACACTAACTCAGATACTTCAGATTAGAATGAACATAGATACATACATAGATACATAGACAGTGTCGGCAGATAAGGGCCTATGGCCCACCCAGTCTGCCCATTTAAGTTTGTAAGTTCATGTTATGTTTTCCAGGAAGTCTGTTGCCCTTACCCCTGACCTCCAGAATTCCTTTATGTCTATCCATGCATTCTTAAATCCGTGATTGTTTCAGCCCCACCACTTCCTCTGGCAGGGTGTTCCACTTGTCCACCACCCGTTCTGTGAAGAATTCTTCCTCACGTTTCCTCTGAATCGTCCTCCCTCCAACTTCATCCCATGCCCTCTAGTCCTGGAACATCTTTTCGCTAAAAATAATGCATTCCTGCACCCTGTTCCTCCTGTAAGATACTTGTATGTCTCTATCATATCCTCTCTCCCTCCTCTCCTCCAGGGAGTACATGTTCAGTGCCTTCAACCTGTCCTCATAGGACTTGTGATGCAATCCATGCACCATCTTTGTTGCCCTCCTCTGAACCTTCTCTACCCTGTCTATGTCCTTACGTAGGTAAGGTCTCCAGAACTGCACAGTGTACCCAGGTGCGGCCTCACTAGTGTCTTGTATAGTGGAATTATGACCTCCTTTCCTGCTGGTGATGCCCTGCCATGCATCCCAGCATCCTATTTGCTTTACCTGCTGCCTTGTCACACTGTTTCCTGCCTTGAGGTCATCAGAGATGATAACTCCAAGATCCCTTTCCTGCTTGGTGCATGCTATATCCTCACCCCCAACTGATATATTGTGCCAGGGTTTTTGTGCCCCATATGCATTATCTTGCACTTCCTTGCATTGAATTTCAACTGCCAAACCCCTGACCATTCTTCAAGTTTCTGCAGGTCCCTTCTCATTCTGTCTACACCCTCTGGTGTGTCTACTCTGTTACAGAGCTTTGTGTCATCAGCGAACAGTGAAATTCTGCCTTCTAGGTCCTGTGCAATGTCACTGATGAAGATATTGAATAGTACCGGTCCCAGCACTGATCCCTGTGGTACCCCACTGGTCACTCTTCCCTCTGTGGAGTGACAGCCATTTTCACCCTCTGTGTCCTGCTGCCCAGCCTTACCTACCCACCGCACTACTGTCCTGCCCACACCCATATTCCCCAGTTTGTGCAATAATCTTCTATGTGGCACAGTGTCAAAGGCCTTGCTGAAGTCCAGATAGGCCATGTCCACTGCCCTCCCCTGATCCACCTCCCTAGTCACCCAGTCAAAAACTTCAATGAGGTTGGTCTGACATGACCTTCCCCTGGTGAAACCATGCTGCCTTGGGTCCTGTAGTCCATTGACAACCAGATGTTCCACCAATCTCTCCTTCAGTAGTGCTTCCATGATCTTTCCCACTACCGAGGTGAGGCTGACTGGTCTGTAGTTCCCTTCCTCTTTGTTCCCACTTTTGTATAAGGGGACTACATCTGCTATCCTCCAGTCTTTGGGTACCTCCCTGTTTCTAGTGATCGGCTAAACAGGATAGCAAGAGGTTCAGCCACCACTTCTCTTAGTTCTTTAGGACCCTGGGTGCACCCCATCTGGCCCCATTGCTTTATCAACTCTTATTACTTCCAGTTCCTTCAGGACCCTTTCTCGTGTAAAGGGACTTGTGTCCATTTCTGCAACATTCTCACTCCTTGTACTCCATTCAGACCCATTACCTCCTCTTCCTCAGTAAAGACTGAGCAGAAATACCTGTTCAATATGTCAGCTTTACTGTTGTCATCCTCCACACAGCCCCATCCTCCCCTTCAGTCTCACTATCCCTCCTTTGCCTTTCTTTTTCACTTATGTACCTGTAAAAGGTTTTGTCCCTCTACCCACTGATTTTGCAATGTGTTCTTCTGTCTGAGCTTTGGCTTCCCTTACTGACCTCCCTGCCTCCCTTTGCTTCTCCTGGTACTTCTCCCTATCCCCTTCTGCCTGTGTCTTTTTGTATTGCCTGAATGCAATCTTTTTGGCTTTCACTTTCTTTGCTACCTCTTTGGAAAACCATAATGGTCTCCTCTTCCTTTTCCTCTTGCTAACCTGCTTAATACATAGTTCTGTTGCTCTTGTAATCCCCATTTTAAATACTTCCCACTGTTCCTCAACCCCTGATTCCTGCCCCATTCCCCTTAATGCCTCTTTCAAGTATCTCCCCATTTTCCCAAAGTTTGTCCCCTAAAATCCAGGATACGTGTTTTTGTGTGGTTTGGTGCTGCTCTTTCTGTGATTTCAAACCACAGTGACTGGTGGTCACTGTTCCCCAGGTGCTCCCCCACTCTTACCCCCATCACACTGTCCCTGTGTGTGAGCACAAGGTCCAGTATTGCCTTCTGCCAAGTTGGTTCCATGACCAGTTGCTTGAGGAAGGCACCCTGAAGGGAGTCCAGGATAAATCTGCTCCTAGTTGATGCTGCTGCTGGAATGCTCCAGTCCACGTCTGGAATATTGAAGTCTCCAACCAGTACTACCTCACCCTTGTCTGCCATCCTCTGGACCATGAGGTCTTTTAACGTCCACCTGAACAACCACCATAACAGGCAGATGGGACGTCGGTTTAATGGCTCATCCAAAAGACAGCACTTCAGGAATGCAGCATCCCCCCTCATGATGCACTACAGTGTCAGTAATGGGATTTACCCCGAGTGCCTGGTGTGGGGCTAGAACCCTCAACCTTCGATCTTCTGGCCTCAGAGGCGAGTGTGCAACTTGCTGAGCCACTGACAGATGTTCAGTCTGATAGCCTCCTCAATGTTTACAGTGCCCTGGTGTGTCTGTACGTGAGAACTGCTCAGTGCTTGAAGGTCACAAGCATCACTCCATCAGAATCACCCCATTCAGGTGACCAAACCCCTACTTAGGTCCCTGGCATGGTGGTCAGTGGAGGAAGATCTCCCTGAGCTTCCCATTCACCCCACCAGAACTAAAAGTCGTTCTTACCACAGATGCCTCCTTGCTGGAGTGGGGAGCCCAATGTCAGGGCCTGGTGTCTGATACCTATTGGAGACTCATCTCCACATAAACGTGTTGGAGATGCAAGTAGTTTTGTACAATCTGAAAGCCCTAGTGGACTTAGTCAGCCACAGGGCAGTTTTCTAACAAACAGACAGTCTGTCATGTATTATATTAACAAACAGGAGAAGCACACACTTACCCTCTCTAAGGGGGAAGTGAGAGTGTGGGAATGGTGCCTAGAGTAGGAGATCCTGCTTCAAGCAGTTTATTTGCCTGGAGCCAGAACACTTTGATAGACAAACTCAAGTTGAACAGAGGCTAATCCTCACGAGTGGTCACCAGCTCCAAACATTGTGAGATCACTGTTCAACTAAAAGTGTACCCCAGATTTGGAGCTTTTTGTGCCTCCACTCAATGCCAAACTGCCTCAGTTCTGCTCCAGAAATCCAGGACATGGTACTTTCTGTCAGGATGTATTCAGACTGCCATGGCAAAATCTGTTTCTGTATTCATTCCCTCGAGTCCCTCTCATTCAGAAAGTGCTGCTCAAATTGGAGGCATAATGGGGCAGGATGATTCTAGTGGTCCCTTGCTGATTTTTGACAGCTATGGTTTCCTCTGTTGAACAGACTTTCAGTCAGCAAACTGAGAACTCTACCATTCAGAATGAACTTGTTAATACAGGGTCAGCTGGTCCAACGCAGCCTGCACTCCCTTCACCTTCAGGCCTGACTCCTTGAGTGATAGAAGTGAACAGGTACAAGGTATCCCAGAGAGTCTCTGAAATACTTTTGGCTGTGCGTAAGCCTTCTACCAGGAAGACATACACAGCCAAATGGAAAAGATTTTCCATCTGGTGCTCCAAAACCCACATGTACCCCTTCAGGTGTCATCTGACAAGGTTCTGGAGTATTTACTGGACCTTTCTGATGCTGACCTGCAATATTCCACAGCGAAAGTCTACCTGTGTGCTAGTTCAGTGTACCACGAGCCTGTAGGTGCCCTCTACCTGGCACAACTGCCATTTTTAAAGAGGTTCTTGAAAGGTATTTTACACGCAAGGCTTCCCATCAGGAAACTAGTGGATCCCTGGGATATCAGCTTTGTGTTAGACATGCTCACTTGCAAGCCTTTTGAGCCTGTTGCAACATGCAATTTAAAGTTCTTAAGCCTTAACCCTTGCCTTAGTTGTTTCAGGCCCTGGGCCCAGCACCTGGCCTCATGCAGTGCTCTGCTGTGCTATTTGGATGCTATATATGTAGTCCCCTGTGTAGATTGTCCAGATTCCAAACATCCATCACCAGAAGGCTTGTGACAGATGTGTTATTCCATGAGACAAAGGTGCAGGATGAGTTTGACAAGCCACTGGACAAGGAGTCCAAGAAACAGGATCACCTTGACTGTAAGGTGTATACGCTGTATCCTCTGGGTGTCCACAAGGTTAGCTAGTGGGTGTTGATGGCTCTTTATAATGAAATTAGTTCTTTGAGAGGCTCTCTGACCTGACCAACCTTCTCCCTGAAAAGAGCCAGCAAGATCTGCATGAGATCCAGGATGTTGGGCTTGCAGTGACCAAGCATCAATTGAAGGTTTCCCTAGACTTGGCTGACGTGTCAGCCCAAGTGCAGTGGCCATGGCAGTGGCTATATGCCTGGCTGTAGATTTCATTCTTCACCTGGGAAGTCCTATAACACATGGCAGACCTTCCCTTTTCAGGGACCGATTTTTTTTTTTGGCCGGGGTCTAAGACCATCTCACGTTCATCATGAAGTCCAGTGTCACCCTGGACTCAGTGACATTGGTCACTAATCTGAAGCAGCAGACCAAACCCTGGCCACAGGGCTCCATTTACTTTCGTGGCCCCTGTTAGGGCTGTCAAGATCAGCAGGAGCAGCCACAGCAGCAATTCCAGCAGCTTCACCCATGCCAAGCCCTTCACTAAATGTAGAAGCCAAGGCCAGCACAAGGTGGAGGAGGTGATCCCTTCGGGGCCATCCTCAAGGTCAAGAAGTGGCAGGATGAGGGGCCTCATCTCCTCCTGTACCAATCTCTGCTACAGCGGCTGGTCGGGACCAACTCTTGCAATTCTTGCCACAGTGGTCTGTTACCACTTTGGACAAGTGGGTTCTGGACAGTGAGATCAGGGTTGTTCCTGGAATTTGAGACCTTATCCCCTTGTCAGTCTAGAGCACTGTTTAAGGAAATACTTTCACTGGAGCTTCTTCCCATATTATGGAGAAAGGGTTCATCAGCTCCTCGAGCAGCATGCGATAGAGCCTGTCCCAAAAAACTGAGCTGCGCAGGGATTTGTATTATGGAACTTTCTAGTACCTAGTTGGATGGGGCTGGCATGCTGTCCTCAGCCTGTGAATCTTGAACAGGTTCATCCGCATTCAGAAGTTTTGCATTGTAAAAATGAACTAGATTATTCTATCCCTGGAGTCAGGAGCTTAATTTTGCTACCAAGACCTCCAGGATGCATACTTCTACAAACCCATCCATCCATCACGTAGACTGTTCCTCCACTTTCAGAGGGACAGACCCTGTATCAGTTCTGTGACACTTTTGGCCTGTCATTGGCCATCAGGTCTCTCTGAGTGCTTGTCTGTCATAGAAGTCCTCCTCGGGCACAAAGACATCAAGGTCTTCGCATACATAGATGACTGGCTCATCACGGTGAGCTCAGTACAGGATGTAGACCAAGGGACCAGACAGTCGAGACATTCTGGGACCTTGACCTGTTGACTAATATGACCAAGTACGAGCTCTTCCTAAAGCAGGTGATCATGTTCACTGAAGCAAAGGTGGACTTCTTCCAAGTCAGAATTTATCTGCTTCAGGACAGAGTGGTGGACATGTCCTCATTTGCCCAATCATTTTGGGTTGGCATTAACTTGCAGCTTAGGATTTCTTCTTAATCTTCCATGAATGCATCTTCACCATTTATTCACACTAGTGGATCTTAGACCAGAGGCATTAGGACCCGTGAGAGTCAAAACTTTGAAGAGAACCAGCGTTGAGGCAAGTGGTGCCCATGCCGCGTAAGCACGAAGGTGGCTCATTAACCAGGCTTACCTTGGCGCCGCGCCCCCAACCACCTCGGTTCCTTTTTTCCCATCAAGTGCACTTCAGTGACGATGTCGCTCGCCCTTCAGGAATCAGAACTTCACGTCTATATGACAGCCACTTCAGTTAGTTTCAATTTTAGTTGTTTAAAGTTAGAATTTCTTTTTTTGTATCAATTTAGTTATTTTATGAAAAATTTTCTGTCAGTTTCTCTCAGCCCTACCAAGCCTCATCACAGCGTCTCTACAGGATCATGGTAGGGAGCCTTCCCAGTGTTTAGCCTGGCGCCATGTTTGGTGTGGTGCCATGTTGACTTGGCGCCGTGGTTGACCCAGTGCTGTTTTGGGCCCAGTGCTGTGTTTGCCCTGGCTCTGTGGTTGGCAGGCTGCTCCAGCAGCAGTGTCTGTGTCCGGTCCACTTTCCTGCGAGAGAAGGCTTCTGACCACGGGGTCCTGTGCTTGAGGGAAGGGCAGTCCTCCATAGCACAAAGAAGCAGGCCAGTTCCCGATTCTGGTTGGGTTCTTGGCATCGTTCAGCCTCGAGTTCTTTCTCTTGCCCTTCAGGGGGAGAAAGAAATGGTACCACTTGAGATCGCCCTACAGGAAGCCTTCCGAGAGACCCTCTGTTCATGGGGCCATGGCCCTTTCGCGTGGCCCACGTTGCCGTGAGGCTTAGTGCCGGGACACTAAAACCTTGAAACTGGAGTCCCCTTCTATCCTTAGCGGGTGTCATTGCTGGTGGTTCCGGTCCCTGACCCTCATAGGTTGGTGGCACTGAACCCATGGGTGAGGCCCCCCCAAGCCAGGTAGAACGTTGGCTCCAGAAACAGCCCCCTGCCCTTGCCGGTGACCATGCTGCAGACTCCTGCCCTGCTGGCCACACCCCTATCTTGTGTCACTTGGTAGGACCGGCCGGGTACTGCTCTGGTCACCTTGGTGCAGCTGGGGTTGTTGGTGCTCTGGGGCAGGCACTGGTGCTGAGTTCAGCCCTCTGGCCTGTCATAGTGCCTTCCTAGCCCTGGTTCTATTGCTGGTTCAGCCCTTGGTGTTTCTCTAGTGCCAGAGTCTGTCTCTCTCTCTCTCTCTCTGCCTTGGTGCCAGTTCTTTTCCTCGTGTGTGTTGTGAGGGTCTGGCTGTTGAGTTGGTGTTGTGTCTGCACGACACTGTTTTTGATCTGCTGCCATGTTTGGTCCGGTGTCGGTCCGGTGCCCGTCCAGCGCTGGGTCTGACTTTAGGGCCGGGTTCCATGCCAGATCTGGGACAAGTCTGCACTGTCCCTAGTGCCATCTCCGGCACCCTCTGTAGTGTTCTGTGTGACCCCCAGTTGACACCAGAGGTTCTCGGTTTAGGGGAACCTCCCTACTCCTCTCCCCCTGGGGAGATATTGAGGAAAATAAGTCCCCACCCCCATATCAGTTCTGAGGGTGACATTAATGACTTCTTTGCCTGGACTCTTCAGACCCAGGTACTTCTGCTGTGCCTCGGGGCATGCTTTCTTGTGCTTGCTAGCTCCAAGGGTAATTTTTTCTGTCTATCCTTGCAGCTCGCTTTTGCCTTGCACAGGATTGAATTTAAATTTTAAAAAGCAGGGGATTCTGCTGCCATATATATACAAGATTTATCCAGGCAGTCACCAGTTCTTTTATTTCTTCAGGATTGGTTAGCTCCCTGGATATACAAGCTTCTAGGTGCTTTCCCCTGCGATTTCACAGCACACCCAAGATATTAGGACTCCCAAGTTCCCTTACCCGGACAGTTGGCTGATAGCCACTTCATCTAGCCACCAAGCTTTAGCCACAGCCTCTCACTTCCTTCCCTTCTTGGGGTTCTGTTGAGTCTAGAAGTCTTGGCTCTGACCCTCGCAGTAGTTGCTGTTCCTGGGAACTCTCCCAGATGCAGTCAGGGCCTAGCCTTCCCCTGAGAGCAATACGTAGATGATCCTGCTTACAGGATGCTATTTTTTGGACAGCAACTCTGTATATGCACACTCCATGCAACCCATGCTGGGCCTTATGACAGCTGATCAAGCCCCTGGTTTGATCACTCACTTGCCAGTCCGTGGAGAACAATCTCCTGCTCAGTTTTCCTTCTCCCATCTGGGACCCTGGGCAACTCTCTTCTCAGAGGCCCCCCATTGGGTAGCTCATTGTCCATCTTTCAGTCATAAGGTATCTCAAACCTGTCCATCAGAGTGTCTTCTCCACTTCTGTGGGTTGCACATGCAAACTGTTTTTGTATAGCTTGTCAGCCCTGGTGGATCTCAACAGCTACAAAACAGTCCTTTTCTGGACAAACGACAGTCTGCCTTGTATTACACGAACAAACAATGAAAAGCATTCTCCTACCTTGTGTGCTGAGAAGCTATGAGAGTGTGGAGAGAGGGTCTGGAGCAGGGGATCCTTCTCCAGGCCAATTATCTACCAGGCGTTTCGTACACACTGTCAAGTACGTTTGGCCAAACTGGTCCTCCTTCAAGACTGATTTTGTGAGATCACTGATCAGTGAGTGGGGCACCTCAGACGTGGGCTCTTTTGCACAAACTGCCTCGAGTCTGTTCTAGAAAATCAAAGCATGGCATTTCTGCCAGAATGCTTCAGATTGCTGTCAGAAATATTTTCTGTATCGTCCCTCCGAGCCCCTAGTGCTGGGAATATTGCTCAAACTGGACGCACAAGGCAAAATCACTTGCTTGCACCCTGTGACGCAGCAGATATGGTTTCTCTGTTAATCAGGCTTTCACTCAGCCAGCAGAGGATCCTTCCTCAGTTGGACATGTTCTCTCAGGGTCTTCTACTCCATCCCTGCAATACTTAGGGTATTTTTTCACATGAGGCACCTCTTCCAGAAGCTGGTAGTTGCCTGGATATCGGCCTTGTGCTGAATGTGCTAACCACAAGCCCTCTGAGCCTTTTGTGACTTGTGAGCTAAATTCCTACTTCAGAAGCAGCTTCTTAGCGGCCTTTGTCTGGAATCCATCTCTTGATCGCAGATTCCCCTTATACTGTTTACCACAGGGACAAGGTAGTGCTCCGCACTTGATAAGGTCCTTCCTAAGTGGCATAAGAGTTCTCTCTGAATCTGCCACTGTGATTCCTACCTACTTGCCAGCTTCAAGAATGACAGAGAGCACGTTCTCTCCATCTCTAAACATTCAGGGGTCCTCACTCCTCACCTGGAAAGAACTAGGATTGCAAATAATTCAAACAGTTCTTGATCTCCTTGCTTTCAGTTAAAGAATCACCCTGCTCCACTCAGGTGCATTTCTGCCTGGGCTGTGAGCTGTCTCGCCTTTGCTATGCCTTGTCATAGGTCATGTTGAAAGGTCAGGTACATGTCAACTCCACAATTGCAGTTGTCTAGTCCTAGCAGAGGTTTGTTCTGTGCCTGTTGGTGATGCATTGCAGCGCAGTAACTGGGATCACAGTGCACATTTTGTTACACTACTCGCTGCATGTCACTACTAGGCAGTATGCTGCTTGGCAGGACTGTCCTGAATGGACTTCAGTCCTGAGTGAGTTCTTCACTCCTACCACCCTACCCCAGGGGTTCTATCTCAGGTTTGTATTCTGACCCATTAGTGTGAATAAATGGTGAAGATACATTCCTGGAAAGGCTGGCCAGGTGCCACTGAGGGCTGAGGCACTGGATGCCACACTTAGCGCCATGCTGGTGACCCGGTTTGGGCTGCCAGAGTCTGGCTGGGGGGTGGGAAGGGCAAGGAGCGGATTGAAGCAGCCGGCAGGCAGCTCTCCTCCTCAGGGAGGGAGGGATGTAGGGGTTTCCCTGGCACTTGGCTGCTTCCCAGTGGAGGCTAGGTGGCAGTGCCACACGAGAGGGGAACCTGACAATAGGTCGGGGAGGCAGAAGGGGCCATCACCGGAGCCGCGGTGCACATGCATGCCTCCACACACATGGGCAACTGCAATCTGGGGCCTCGGGTAGAAAGGGGAGAAAACTGCGAAAATTGGGGTCTGCAGCTGGATGAAGCCCCCAGGCCGGCTCCAGTGGTCCACCAAGGCACAAGAGGAGGGTGCATTGAAGCAACCGTGGAGTCCAGTACGGTCAAGCTATTACAGGACTGCTGCCTGTCATGTGCATAAATACCTGATTTGGGGAGAAGATACATTCCTGGAAGATAGGAAAATTACGTACTTACCTAATTTTAGAATATTATGTTTAAGTTTGGGCACCATACAAAAATAGGATTAGATGATTTCATGAGGAAAGCAATTTACATTTTAAGGTGTATTAGATGAGTCCAGATGGCCATTAGGCTCCCGACTCGTGTTAGTAGCATAGAAGTTGATGGAAGATGAGAACCACAAGGCACATCCAGTTTGCCCATTATTTCTACATTATGAATGTGCAATAGGCATGTACTCTGTCAATGACCTATCTATTCATACTCATCTATATTGCTCCCTTATGCTTATCCCATGCCTGTTTGAAGCCCTGCACTGTATTCATATCCACCACTTCCTGAGGTAGGCTGTTCCATGCGATCACCACCCTTTATGTGAAAAGAACTTCTAGGAGCATGGATATGTTGTTCATCCACACTCTTTGTCATGTCCTTTCCACTTTAAATCTCACCGAAGTCTTCAAGCTGGCTCCTCCAACCCACCCTGGTGGTATATACATTGACTGCGCCTCATGACACCAGGTATTCCTTTCTGCTGGAAGATTCAGGTTGCCTCCCTTGTGCTCACGCATTTTGTATGCCCTGGCTTTCAAACCTTCGGTTTTACTGAAAACTTGCATTGATCGCATTAGCGATCGCAAGTCTGCTGCTTCTATCATGGAAGACAAGTCTTCCTCCGGATTTTGTCGGTGCCTTTGCAGCCAGAAGATGTCGCACACCGATCCCCACAACCTGTGCGTCTATTGCCTCGGTGTCGACCATGACACCTCGAAATGTAATCTGTGTCTTGCCTTTCATCCCAGCGTCCTCAACAGTTGTCTCACACGCCTGAAGCTGGGGAGGCCAGAGAAGAGGAACCCTCCGGTGAAATCCAAGGAGGCTTGGTGGGCGGTTTCTGTGGCTGCGGGATCCGCCGAGAAGTTGGAATGCATGCAAGCGTTCGAGGAGGAGGAAGCGGCTCGTGCTGCTAATTTCTCTTGGAGCTTCTTCATTCCGCTCAACCTGGACGCCACCTTCTCTGGTTCCTTCAGAGAGTTGTGCCAGTCTCTTCCGACCAAGGGAGAGGCGCCTGAGGGCTCGCACTCCTCTCGATCCCGTAAGCGGAAGACGGATCCGGGAGCATCTTCATCTCGACAGAGACATTCTTGGGAGCGGAAAAGATCTCAGTCCCAGGAGCATGCGGTCTCGACTTTGGTTGAGATTGCTTCTTCGGCGGTTGGTTTTTCGCTTTGCTGCCTGGTCAGCTGACCAAATTATTTCATCGACAAGGTTGAAATCGTGATCGATCCTGTCGATCCAATATCGCAGACTCCAGTCGACGATTCCTCGATCAATCCCTAATCTGGTCTTTCCAGAATCAAAGAAGTCCCTGATCCTGGGAAATCACCGTCCCACTGGTATCTCCTGAGCGACCGAGTCAGCCCGCCCGATCTCGATCGAGGTCTTGGACCCCTAAGTCCAACAGTCAGAAAAGGCCATAAGTGCTCTAAAAGAGGCAATGCTATCGGTACGCCCCTTCGGATGAGGAGAGGCCCCAAGGAAACTCCGGGCGATGAGGACCTCACTGGCAACAGCTAATTTTTACCGGGCACAAGCCCACTCCGGCTTCTACACCGGCCATTACCTGGCTTTTGCTTCCTAGGCCAAAGTCGACTCCTTCAGAGCTGATTAAATCGGTTCCTCAGTTCGCGGAACCGGCAAAACCACCTGTTCAGCCCAAAACGGTCTCTCCGCCAATTGCAGTGGAACCACTGCCCAAACAGTCTGTGGGAGGGGCTCCTTCCAAGGAAGATAGACCAGACAACGGGCTTTCCTGGCGATTGTCAGTCACATTCACCCCAGATCACCCTCGGCGGGTCGAAGGTGATCTGGATGGTAGACTGTTGTATCCAGATTCCTCGGATTCGGATATCACCAGCTTGCATTCACATCCAGGTGATGATGAATCTACCATTGGCCTGGAGACGGAGGAAGGTCCCTCGTCTTTTTAGGGGATCCTTTGCCTCATCTCTGAATCTACAGGGATGCCCCTGGAGTCAATCCAGGAAAAGGCAGAGTACCCTCTTACAAACATCCTTAAGAGAGGGGATACCACGACAGAGGCCTTTCCTGTGGCCGATGTTATTGTCGGCCTGGCCCTCGAACTTTGGCAGCATCCTGCCTCTTGTCCAGCTTGGTCTGCCTGCATGGCCCGCAAGTGCACAGTGCCCATAGGGTCCCTAGCAGGGTTCACGGAGCACCCTTCGGCCGAGAGCCTGGTGACCGCCTCTGTGTTCAGGCGTACTGGCAGTTCTGCCAACACTGACTGACCTCCTGATAAAGAGTCAAACTCTGGACCATTCAACCAGGAAGGTCTATACGGCTTCCTTCTTGGGCCTTCATCAGGCAAGTTCAGTCATCATCATGACACACTTCTTCCACACCCTTCTATGGTCGCTAGTTAAAGTCCTCCCACATCTCCCCGCTGACATGCAGACCACGGTCAAGCAGGTCCAGGATCAAAGCTGAGCTGTTGCCAAACAGCAGCTTCAGACAGCCCTGGACATTGGGGATTCTTGTGCCCGCTCGATGGCTGCCTCAGTTGCCTCTCGTCGCAGGGCTTGGCTGAGGCTGTCCTCCTTTCTGGCAGATACCCAGCACAAACTAGTTGACGTGCCCTTCCTCGGAACCAACTTGTTCAGCCTAGGAGTGGCCGGCCAGCTTCAGCGCATTAAGCAGTCCAATGCCATCTTGGATGCTACTTCTGCCAAGCGTTCTTCGGGCAAGAACCAGCAGAAGAAAAGAAGAAACGCTTTTCGGCATTCTTCCTGCGGCTCAGCAGTCCTCCTTTCAAGGTGGACAGCAGCACCAGCATCAGCAGCAGGCCCAAGCCGGACCCCAACAGGCCCATAAAAGGCCGAGGTTCAGGTCCTGGGGCCTCCTCCACTGCCTGCTCAGTGACGGGCGGGGCTGTCAACCCCTCCCGCCACCTCAGCTCTGGGTCCTCCTGTGGGGCCGGCTCCACCACTTCCTTTCTGCCTGGTCCGTTGTCAATTCGGACAGGTGGGTTCTCGAAGTGATCGGTCAGGGACTGCCTCTGGAATTCGAGCAGTACCCTCCAAGCCGAGCCCGCGCCCCTCGGGAGGAAAGAGTATCCGCTCAGACCCAGTTGGCTCTCAGAGATGACATCGCTCAGCTCCTCCTCAAGGAGGCAGTAGCTCTAGTGGCTGATCCTCCAGCAGACCCAGGCTTTGTCTCCAAGTACTCCTGGTGCCCAAGTGGATGGGGGACTGGTGCCCCATTCTAGATCTGCACGACCTGAATCAATACCTCAGGTCACACACATTTCGGATTGTCACTCTGTCCCAAATCATACCATCCTTGGAGCAAAACCTGTGGTTCTGTTCACTGGATCTGCAGGACGCATTCTTTCACATCCCAATCCATCCATCCCATCAGCGGTTCCTCCGCTTCAGGGTTGAAGGGACCCTGTACGAGTTCCGAGCCATGCCACTCAGCCAGTCATCACCCCAATGGATCTTTATCAAATGCATTGCAGTGGTGGTGGCTCATCACAGGCATCGGGGGGGGGGTCAGGATTTATCCTTACCTCGACGATTGGCTCCTAGCAGGTTCCACCCAACAGGAGGTGGAGAGGTCTACGGACCTGGCCCTCCAGATCTGCTCCCAACTCGGCCTCCTCATCAACGAGGCCAAGTCGGAACTCATGCCTTCTCAGGTGATGGGCTTCATCGGGGCAGAGCTTGATTCTTGTCAAGCCAGAGCTCGGCTCCCGGTGGACAGGGCAAAGGTTCTTTCCTCCTTTGCCCAATCATTTCTAGTTGAGCACTTGCACCCTGCCTGGGACTTTAAAGTCCTTCTGGGTTACATGGCGGCGTGCACCTCAGTGGTCCATTGGGCCCGGCTGCACATGCTCCCCCTCCAGTGGGAGCTAGCCGCCCAGTGGACTCAGCACCACAGTCAATTTGACCAGCTGATCACTGTAACTCAGAAGACGTGGGACACTCTCCAATGGTGGACCGCCCCAGACCAGTTGCAGGAAGAGATCACGTTTGTCCTCCCCTAGCCAATGGTCGTCCTCATGACCAGTGCCTCTCTGATGGGTTGGGGAGCCCACATGAGGGGCCAAAGGGCCCACGGGCTCTGGACCCTCGAGGAGTCCCGATGCCACATCAACCTGTTGGAGCTCAGAGCAGTCAAACTGGCACTGTCAGCTTTCACTCCTCAGCTCCGGGTCAAGTAGTTCAAGTTGAACGGACAATCCACGACCATGTACTACCTCAACAAATGGCAGCACACAATCCTGTCTGCTGTGCAGGGAGGTGCTCTGCATCTGTACCTATTGAGCGATTAGAGGCAGATCTCGTAGCCATCCATGTGGTAGGAGCCTCAAACCATCTGGCGGATGCTGTCAGCCTCTTAGGCCAGACATCCCGCGAGTGGTCTCTCCATCCAGAGGTAGCTTACAGTCTGTTCTCCCACTGGGGCAAACCGATGGTGGACCTGTTTCCCTTCAGGGAAAACACCAAGCTGAGGCTTTTTCATGCCTGCCCCCCTCTGCAGGGTTCACTGCAGGGGGATGCGTTCTTGAGGCCGTGGACCCCAGGCCTCCTCTTTGCCCTCCCTCCATTTCCCTTGATCCACAAGGTGCTTTTCAAGGTGAAGGTGATCCTGGTAGCCCCAGACTGGCCGTGCCAGTTCTGGTATCCAGATCTCCTCAGCCTCAGGCACCTGGAGTGACTTCCAGCACGCCTGGACCTGATAATACTCAACCAGGGGAAGATATTCCATCCGGACCTTCAATCCCTGACCTCACGCCTGGTACCTAAGTGGCTAGAGTTCCAGGCTTTGGGTCTTTCTGAAGATATCTGCACCGTGGTGGAGGCATCCAGAAAGAAATCGACCAGAAAATGTTATGCCTTCAAATGGAAAAGGTTTTCCATTTGGTGTCGAAACAGGGCCTGGACCCTCTGTCCTGTCAGTGGCTAACATTCTCGACTACCTTTGGTCTCTCTCCAAAGGGGTCTGCGGTCATCTAACCCTTAGGGTGCAAATGGCAGCCATCTCTGCTATGGCAGCCATCTCTACTACGGGCACAGGCCGGTCAGATGCATGGCGCAGGAGACAGTGGTCGGTGCTTTTTCAAAGTCCTGGATCACATATCTCCTCCAGTGCATGAACCTCCACCTCTGTGGGATCTACTGCTAGTATTGGCAAAGCTCATGGGCAAGCCATTCAAACCAGTGCACAAGTGTGCCTTGTCACACTTGTCGTGGAAGACGGCCTTCTTGGTGGCTATCCGTCTGCCAGAAGACAGGGGTGCTCAGGCATTTTCTGTGGACTCCCTTATCTGGTCTTCCACAGGGACAAGGTTGTCCTCGCTCCCACCCGAAATTCCTTCCGAAGGTGGTGTCAGAGTTTCACCCTAACCAGGTGTTACTCTGCCAGTATACCTACCCTAGCGACACCTCGGAGGCTGAGTACAGGCTCCATACTCTGGACTTGAGATGTGCTCTCTCCTACTGTAAGGAGAGGATGGCGAGAAGTCGGGAGAGGTTCGCCAGCTGTTTGTCACCTACGCTGAAGCCGCTTCTGTCAGACCTGCAGCAAAACAGACCATTGCAAGGTGGATTGCATCATGCATAGGTCTGTGCTACGAGTTGGTTGGCAAGGAGCCTCCCAGAGGGATAAGACCTAATTCTACCCACTATACCGCTGCATCGGTGGCTGCTTCCAGGGACATCCCTATCCAGGAAATCTGTTGGGCTGCTACCTGGAAGTCAGCAAACCTTTATTACCCATTACCACATCGACCTTGAGTCATGCCAGGATGCTGGTTTTGGGGCTTCAGTTCTCCAATCTCTGTTCCCTAAGTAGGGGGTGTGCGCCTTGCCTCCCTCTTCCCGGAGAACTGCTAGGAGTCTGCCAAAGAGTGTGGATGAACAACATATACCACTCCTAGAATTACTGTTACAGGTGAGTAACCTGTTTTTCCTCACATTACCCATTAATCGGCCTCCTCTAATCTCATGCTGTGTCCTCTTGTCCTGCTATTTTTCTTATATTAAAACATGTTAGACTCTTTCACCTTGTTAATGCCCTTAGGATGTTTGACTGTTTCGATCATATCACCTCTCTCCCTCTGCTTTAGGGTATACATATTGAGCTCTGTTATCTGTCCTCATATGTTTTCTGATGCAGTCCCTGCACCATTTTGGTTGCCCTTCTCTGGACTGTGCCTCCATTTTGTTAATGTCCTTGTGCAGGTGCGCCCTCCAGTACTGCACGCAGTACTCCAGATGGGGCCTAACCAGTGTCTTGTAAAGAGGGATTGTTAATGCCCTTAAGATATTTGAATGTTTCGATCATATCACCTCTCTCTGTTCTTTGCTTTAGCGTGTACATATTAAGCTCCGTTATCTGTCCTCATATGTTTTCTGATGCAGTCCCTGCACCATTTTGGTTGGCCTTCTCTGGACTTTGCCTCCATTTTGTTAATGTCCTTGTGCAGGTGCACCCTCCAGTACTGCACGCAGTACTCCAGAGGGGGCCTAAGCCAGTGTCTTGTAAAAAGGGATTGTTAATGCCCTTAAGATATTTGAATGTTTCGATCATATCACCTCTCTCCCTCCTTTGCTTTAGCATGTACATATTGAGCTCCCCTAATCTGTCCTCATATGTTTTCTGATGCAGTCCCTGCACCATTTTAGTTGCCCTTCACTGGACTGCCTCCATTTTGTTAATGTCCTTGTGCAGGTGCGGCCTCCAGTACTGCATGTAGTACTCCAGATGGGGCCTAACCAGTGTCTTGTAAAGAGAGATTATTACCTCCCTCTTACAACTTGCGATACCCCTACTAATACACCCCAACATCCATCTAGCCGTACCTACTGCTTTAGTGATCTGCTTGGATGATTTCAGGTCATCTGTGATGATGATGCCCAAATCTCTTTCATCCCTTGTGATTGCCAGCAACTCCCCTCCCAACCTATAGGTGGTTTCAGGGTTTCTCTTCCCTATATGCATGATCTTGCACTTCTTTGTGTTAAACCCCATTTGCCACTCTTCTGACCATTTTGCCAGTTCTCATTCTGCCCACCCCATCTGGATCATCTACTCTGTTGCAGATTTTGGTGTCATCTGCAGACAGACAAACCTTACCCTCCAGTCCATCTGCTATGTCACTGATGAAGATATTGAAGAGGTCTGGTCCCCAGGACTGATCCACAGGTATCCCACTTGTGACTTGCATCTCTTCTGACTGTATACCATTTACCACCACTCTCTGTTTTCTGTCCACCAGCCAGTTTTCCAACTTCTGAACCACCCCGAGCCTACCCAGCTCATTAATCAATCTTCTGTGTGGAACAGTATCAAAAGCTTTGCCGAAGTCAAGGTAGGTGACATCAACTGCTCCCCCTTGGTCCACCACTCTGGTTACCCAGTCATAGAAATCTAAAAGTTTAGTTTGACAGGACCTTCCTGTTGTAAACCCATGCTGTCTTGGATCCTGTGCTCCTATGGATTCCAGGTGTTGCACTCTCCTTTCCTTAAGGAGTGCCTCATAATCTTGCCCACTACTGATGTAAGACTGACTGGTCTGTAGTTCCTGCCTCTTCCCTGCTACCACTCTCGTGAGTGGGATCACATCGCCCATCTTCCAGTCTTCTGGGACCTCTCCTGTGCTCAGAGACTCACTAAACAGTTCTGATAATGGCTCTGTTAGTTCCACCCTCAGCTCCTTTAGTACCCTGGGATGTATGCCATCAGGTCCCATTGCCTTGTCCACCCTGAGCTTTGCGAGCTCTTGTAGGACCCTTTCTTTTGTGAAGGGACTAGTGCGCACCTCACTCCCCGTGTCCATGGTGCTGAGCTGTAGACCCTGCCCTACCTTCTCCTCAATAAATACTGAGCAGACATATCTATTTAGGATAGATGCTTTTCCTTGGTCCTCCTCCACACACTCCCCCTTATCCCCTTTGATCTTAGCAATACCCCCTCTGGACTTTCTCCTTTCACTAATGTATCTATAGAAAGTTTTGTCCCCTTCTTTTACTGTTCGTGCTAGTGTTTCCTCAGTTTGGGCCTTTGCCCACCTTACTGACTTCCCTGCTTCCCTTAGAGAAGTTTGGTATGCCTCCCTATCTTCATCCCGCTGTGTTCCCTTATATTTTCTGAAGGCCAGCCTTTTGGCTCTGACCTGTTCTGCTACTGTTTTTGAGAACCAAAGTAGTTTACTCCTTTTGCTCTTCCTTTTCTCTCTAACACAATGGGATGTTGCTTCAAGTACTGCATCCTTAATGCTTGCCTACTTTGCCTGTACCTTCTTACCTGTATTTCTTCTTGCCAGGGCTAGCTGAACTCTGTTTGCCATCTTATCAAAGTCAGCCCCTCTGAAGTCCCATATTTTTGCTTTGGAATGGGATGTTTAGTTCTATTGGCCAAATTGAACCATACCATATGATGGTCACTGGCCCCAGGTGACCTTCTACCTAGAGATCTGTGATCCTTTCCCTGTTAGTAAGTACTAGATCTAGGATAGTCCTGTCTCTTGTGGGTTGTCCTACCAGTTGTTTGAGGCCCTCCACCTGCAGGGAATCCACTATGTGTCTAGTTCTGGCAGATGTTCCTGCTGGTACAGTATTGACCAATCTGTATCTGCATGTTGAAGTCTCCCATTATCAGAACCTCCCCTTTAGCTGTCATGTTTTATATATCTTCTAACAGTAATGTATCCATGTCCTCCCCCTGGTCTGGAGGCCTCTAGACAACTCCATTTCGTATGGCTTTCCCATTTCCTGTTTCCAGGGTGTCCCACAGTTCTTCTGGCTCCTTATGTGTATTCTGAATTTCTGTAGTGGTGATATTTTCATAGACATAGAGCGCCTCCCCCCTTTTGCACCTCTGTCTCTTCTGAACAGTACATAGCCAGGTACTGAAGTCTCCCAAGTGTGGTTACTGGTGAACCATGTCTTGCTAATGGCTACTATGTCCAGTTTAGCCTCTGTCATTGTTGTCTGCAGGTCTGGGATCTTGTTCCCCAGACTGCAGACATTATTTATGATTTTCTATTGGCCAGATTTTGGTGTATTAGTTGTCGGGCAAGGTCCGGCATTTCGCCTCTTGGCGTCGTGTGGGGAGCCTGACCGCTTTCTACCTGGTGATGCAAATGAACTACAAACATGCTCAACTCCTGTTTGATCACTAGCTGAGGGAGGGTGTTCTTCACGTTCGATGTATCGTGCTGCACCCTCTCCCCATTGCTAGTTTAAATATTCTGCAAAGACGTCAAACTTCTGCCCCAGTGCACTGATTCCCTCCTTAGTCAGATGCAGTCCATTGAATTTAAAGAACTTTCACTCCAAAAACTGTTGCCAGTTCCCTACAAATATGTGTCCTTTTTCCTAGCACCAGCCCTTGAGCTACATGTCTAGCTCCCCTATCTCCCCTTCTCTGACCTTCCGTCCATCTTCCCCCTCTCCCAGACCAGCAGGATCTCAGAGAAGGAGATGCTGGACGAAATGGATGACCGTTTGTCTCCCAGCCTGGTCAGATGTTCCTTGGTCTCTACAGCTGACTGGCTTGCGAGATCGTTAGTCCCTGTGTGTACCAGGACATCAGTGTTTTCTCCTGCTTCCTGCACGATTATAGCAATGCGGTCAGTGTCTCTCCCTGCTGAAGTACCTGGGAGACATCTGACCATTACCCCTGGCTGGAGGTAGGTATCAACTCCCCGAATTATGGAGTCTCCTATGATCAAAAGTGTTTTGGATATCCTTTTTGCTTTTTTTGTTTTGGTCCCTGTTTTGGGCGACTTTTGTTGTGCTAGTTCCTGTGCTGCAGTGTCCTGCTCTGCAGTGTCCTCTGCCCCTTTGTTTGATTTCAGAGATAGAGGCAGATACCTGTTTGTAGTTTTTATATGGTTTGTGGAGGTGATACATTGGAGAGCTTTGAGTGATGGGGCACCAGATTTGCCCCTCCTAAAACCTGCCAACCTCCCGAACCAAGTACCATCTGCAGTCGAGGTGCTCCATTTGGATGTTGGGAAATGTTGGATGGTTCTTATAATATATTTCCTCCTGAATATGCGATTTGAGGCACGCAGTGTCTGCCCATGCTGCCTGGAACGGAGCCCTTTGATTGCCAATGGTCCAGCATGTGTACGACAGCGCCCCAAATCCTGTATAACTGCCCTTTTGAAAAGTATACCGTAGTACCTGCAGTTAATAATATCCATTCCAGATAAGTTGCTGGGTTTATAACCTGATCTGAGTAATTAGAAGGAGGAAATGAAAGCAAAAGTTAGATTTTTTTGTTTTGTTTGTTTGTTTTTATAACTTGTTATAATAAGTTAAATTACTTGTGCTCCTGTAAGTGAAGTCACTGTGTGGATACCCCTTTGATCCTCCCCTTCCTGCTTTGCTACAGGAAATGGCACGACTTGCTACCCTATAAAAGGAGTGTAGCATGGAGTGGTTGGGGTGTATTGTTTCTGTGATAATTCCTGATCTTCTAGGAATATCTTCACCATTTATTCACACGCCCACTCTGCCATCCCCAAGCTCACTCCAGTATCTTATTGGTCTTCTCCCTTGTTCAAGGCTTGAACTATGAAGACACTATATTGCTCACATACTGACCACTCTTGCACAGGTCATTAGGGCTCCTTATGCCCTTAGCATAAGTGTATAACCAATAGTTTGGTTATACTGCACCTCCTTGGTAAAAAAGGAACTGAGGTGTTTGGGAGCTGGCACCAAGGTAAGCCTGGTGCCACGAGCCATTCTAGTGGTACATTGTATGTGTATCATTTGCCTGGATGCCGGCCCTCCTCAAAAGTT
Organism: Neoceratodus forsteri; assembly: GCA_016271365.2. Lineage (NCBI taxonomy): Eukaryota > Metazoa > Chordata > Ceratodontiformes > Ceratodontidae > Neoceratodus > Neoceratodus forsteri. The sequence continues at coordinate 196,972,863 of CM028132.1, read as the reverse complement.
TTGATTCCCACTGGGTCCTAGTGCCTCCTTCTAAGACCCATTAATGTGAATAAATGATGACTATATTCCTAGAAGATCAGGAATTAAGTTAAGTACGTAATTTTCATTGTTGTGCTTCATGGGATTCTACCATGGCTGTGGAAAGATGGGCATACTGGCACATGAGATCTGTCCAGTGTGAGCTTGGGCCCTAGCTGTGCCAATCGTATGCAGCTATGAATCAACCAGTCCAGATCATCCAGTTGATGCTGAATGCCATCTGTTGTTGGCTGTCCCATAGTGAACATGACAGAGGGCATCCTGTTCGGCTGAGCAGAGCCCTTTGTCCCACTGACAACAGATTTATAGTGTATGGTGGAACGTCGTTCTCCACCGAAATCAATCGTTTTCGAAACCTTGTAGTCACACACTAGTGACGTTTGCAGTACAACAGAATGATGTTTTCTGCTGTACTGCGAGCGTCACACTGTATCTCGCGCGGCATATGACAGTGAGGGCTCACTCCATAGACAGGACACATGGCCCGAAAAGCAGCAATATCAGGGGCAGTATTAATGGTTAGTGTGGACGTTCACAATGTAAATTCTTTTTCCTTCTGGTAACTGTTTTTTTCCCCAAAAGCGGCGTTCCTGCACACTATAAAGAAAAGTGCATGGGGAACAGTTGACAACAGGGCATCTTTCACCTCGTTGGCACTATGACAACGGATTACCTCGAGCTGCGCTCTCGAGGTAATCTGTCGTCATAGTGCCAACTCGGTGAAAGAATAGCCCTGTTGTCAACCGTTCCCCATGCACTATCCTATATATTGCTAGTGGGCTGGGGTGCACATATACTGTATTGCATAGCATACAGGTTCTGGTTGCCAAGTAGGACTGCTGCACATTAACCTGCTGGAACTGTCAAGCAGATGGCAGATGCTCTCAGTCGTGGGAGAAAGGAGTTCTTTTACTGACTGCTACACACGCAGATGGTGTCGCAGTTGATCTCAGCATGGTGGAAACTGTAAATGGATCTTTCACTTCCTGGGAAGACAGGACGCTGAGACTGTTCTGTACCCATCCTCCTCAGCAGGGCATTCTGCATATGAATGTATTTTCTCAGTTCTGGACTCATGACCCCCTTTATGTCCTTCCCTCCATTTCATCTGATCCACAAGGTGGTTCTCAGGTTCAAGTGTCAGGGTATCCTTGGTTCTCATTGTGCCAGACTGGCGCCCAGTCTTGGTAACAGGATCTCCTCAGTCTCACTAGCATACCATTGTGGCTGCATCCACACCTGTCAAGCCTGCTGATGCAGTTTGAGAGCATGATCAGGCATCGGATCTGCACTCCTGCACCCAAACATTTGGTTTCTAAGTGGCTAGAGATCTTCCTAGACATAAAGTCTCCACCACTCATTCACAGTGATGAGACTATGCCAAAGGCGCTAGGACTAAGCGGGAGCCAAAAATCTTGAGGAAGTGGCACCACAAGCCTGGCTCGTGCTGTATAGGCTACCTCAGCGTCGACCCTCCAACCACCTCAGTTCCTTTTTTCCTGCCGACGAGTGTGCTTCAGTGATGACGACACTCACCTGCTGGGAGTCAAATCTTCACGTTTATACGACAGCAGCTAAGTCGTTCAGTTTTGATTTAGTTTTAGTATATTCTTAGCTTATTATTTTAAAAAAAAAGTGTTTTTGTTTTCACAAGAAAGAATAGAGAAATCTTCAGCCCGCCTTCAAACGGGACCGGTGTCAGTAGGGAGACTTTGCATGAAAACTGTATTTCCAGCAGGGCTGGGTCTGGTCCCCCGCCCTCTACGTGTGGGGGGGTCTGACTATGAGCAGTCCAGTGCTTGGGGGCAGTTCTCCGAAAGCTTACAAAAAGAAGCGGGCCGTTCCCTATCTTCATGAGAAACCTGGCACCGTTCAGCCTCGAGTTCTTCTTTGTCCCACCAGTCGAAGAAGAAACAGTACTGCTCGAGTCACCCTCTGGTAAGTCTGCACATGGATCGTCAGTTGCAGGGGACAGGAGACTGACTCGACACTGTCGGGGTTGCCTGCAGCCTCTGTCCCTGGCAACCAACATCTTTGACTCCAGAGCCTCTTCCTGACCCCTGGGGGGGTCCTCTGGTGAGCAGTTTCATCATTGGGCCGCTCTTATGGAGCAGTGGGTTCGGCGGTTGTCCTGACTTCCCGATCCGGCAGGATCAGTCCCGGGGGCTTCGAGCCAACGGGTGGGGTGGTTAGGACAGGCTTGTCATGCAACACCTTCTTTGGTGTCATCAAAGCCGTGTTCTGGTGCTTTTCCACATCACATGGCAGTGGCGCGGGGGCTAGTACAAGTTCCTCCTCCTCCTTCTCAGGTTTTCACATCTTCATTCTTGGGTGTCCCAGAGTTTGGGTTGGGAGCCCCGAGCACCCATGCGATGCCACCTTCAACTCCGGTCTTGGTGATGCCGCGATCGGTGCCACATGTAACGCTGTCTGTGGCGCCACGTTCTGTGCTGTTTACGGTGCCAGTGCCGCCTCAGATGCATGTTCGCATGCACCCAAGCCATCAGAAGTATCTCTGATTTGTGGCTCTGGGTCAGCACTACCAATTCAGAGTCTTTCCCTTTGGGCTGTGCTCGATGCCTTGAGTCTTTACAAAGTGCTTTGCAGTTCTCGCAGTGCATCTCAGAAAACTCGGAATTCAAGTGTTCCCCGTGTCTGGATGACTGGCTTCTAGTAAGCTCATCCATACAAGGGATGCAGGAAGCTGCGGCCATGACTTCCAAATTTCTCACTTCCATGGAAGTTCTGTTGAATCTGGAAAAGTCCCACCCTCTGTGTTTCGTCAACCTCTCCCAAGGCTGAACTGATCGTACCCTCTCAGGAAGTCTGTAAGGTTTCTGTCTAATTGAAGGGAAGAGGTATGGCACAGGTTAAACTGGAAGGCAGAGTATATGCCCATTCTGCCAGGGCAGTCGCGGCATCTCTGACAGAAATTGAATGTGCCCATTGCAGACATCTGCAATGCAGCTACTTAGAGCTCTGTGCACACTGTTGTGAAGCACTACACCTTGGATGTCCATGCCAGACAGTGGCCGTCCTTGGCAGGACAATCCTGAATGGACTTCTGTCTAAGTGAGCTCCTCTGTCCTGCCGCCCTTCTCGGGGATTATTTTAGCTCTCGGTACTCTCCCATCAATGTGAATGAGTGGTGGAGACTTTATGTCCAGGAAGATGTGAAAGTTACATACCTACCGTAATTCTTGATCTTCTTGGACGAAGTCTCACCACTCAATCACTCCCACCTCATCCCGAGCTCACTTATCTGTTTTGGTCTTCACTCCCTTGATGGCTGGGCTGTGAAGACTCTGTTGTGTTGACCCTTCTTATATGGGTCATTCGGACTGTCTTATGTCCGTCATAGGTTAGTTTCATAAGGTTAGTTTTCACTGCACTTCCTTAGTCAAAAAGGTACTGAGGCGGTTGGAGGGTTTACCCCAAGGTAGCCTATACAGCGCGAGCCGGGCTCGTGGTGCCGCTTCCTCGTGGCCCCACCTAGGCGCCGGCCCTCCTGAAGATTTTTGGCCCCCGCTCGGTCCTAGCACCTCCAGCATTGTCCCATCAGTGTGAATGAGTGGTGGAGACTTCGTCCAAGAAGATCAAGAATTGCGGTAGGTATATCATTTTCATTTCTGGGCCGTTGGGCTTTTCAAGGGTATTCTCTGAGTTTTGGAGGCATCTCAGAAGGAGTTGACAGCAAAACTTCACTTGCAAGTGGACAAGGTTCTCATGCTAGTGTGAGGAGCTTGGATTGCTGCTCCCCTCCTGCTCCATGATCACTTCCTTGACTACCCATGGTCACTGTCTTGGGGTGGGTTGTGAGTTACGTCCCTTGAGGTGCACCTGGCTACCATTTCAGCATACCGCACCAAGTTGGTATGCCAACAGTGGCACAGAACAACATTGTCAACCGTTTATTTAAAGGGCTGGACTACCTGTCCCCTCTGGTACATGAACCAACCCCACCACAGGACCCACCGCTGATGCAGTCACGGCTAATGGGTGAAACCATTTGAGCCTATGGACAAATGTCATCTGTTGCACTTGTCAAGGACAACCATGTTATTGGTCGCCATCATCTCTACCAGATAGGTGAAAAAGCTCCAGTTGCCATCTACGGTGTTACTGAGTCTGGTTTTCCACAAGGACAATGTTGTCCTATTCCCCCATGTGAAATTCCAACCTAAGTTAGATCTTCCAGGAATCGGTCTTCATCATTGATTCCCACTAGTGAGTCTAAACCGGAGGCACTAGGACCCACTGGGAGCTAGAACCTTTCAGAAGACTGGTGTTGCAGTAAGCAGTGTGCATGCACGATGTCGCAAGTCAGTGCACATGACTGCAAGTTTACCTTAGTTTCAACTCCTAATCGCTTCAGATCTTCCTGGACATAAAATCTCCACCACTCATTCACACTAATGGGATCTACGTCGGAGGCACTAGGACCCAGCGGGAGCAAACTTTTCAAGAGGGTCGGTGTCAGAGATGGAGCCGCGAGGAAGCAGCACAGCGAGCCGTGGCTTGTGCAGTAGAGTCTACCTCGGCGTCAACCCGCCAACTGCCTCAGTTCCTTTTTCCCGCCGTCGAGTGCGCTTCAGTGAACGACGTTGCTTGCCCTCCAGGAGTCAAACTTCAAACTAGCAGCATAGTTTTCAGTTTATTGTTTTGTAATTTATCTTCAAAAGTGCCGAGTAGATTTAATTTAAATTTATTGATTAATAAAGAAGTCTTCAGCCGTCCATTGAAGGAGTCGACCATGAGCGGGTCAGGTGGCGGTAGGGAGACTTCGTGTAAACTGTTAAGTCAGCTGGGCTGGGTCGGACTGCCGCCCTCCCCTAGAGTGGGTCTGACAATGGACTGGTCCCATACTCAGGGAGATGAGGTCCCCCTGAGCATCAAAGGAAACGGTCCCATTTGCGGCACCGTTTGGACTCGAGTTCTTCTTCAGCGCACAGGTCGAGAAAGAGAAGGCATCACTCAAGGTCGCCTTCTGGTATGTCTGCGTGTCGACGGTCGGTCATTGGGGCTAGGCACTGGTCTCCTCCTCTTTTGGAGTCGCCAATTTCTGGCTCTGGTGTCCAACTTCTTTGACGTCGGAGCCTGTCGGAGCCTATTGGACGGGCCTCCGATGAGCAGTTTCACCAGTGGGCTGCTCTTATGGAGCAGTGGGCTCGGAGGTTGGTCCAGCTGACTGGTCCGGTCACTCCGGGGCCTTTGGGACCGGGTAGGGTGGTTGGACCTTCCTAGTTGCGCGGCACCCTCTATGTGCCGTCGACTCCGTGCTCAGGTGTTTTCCCCCCTCACATGGCTGCGGCGCAGGGGTCCACACCGATGCCTCTAGCTCCTGTTAATTTTCCTTCAAATCGCAGTTTTCAGAACCTTGGGAAACTCTCGGAGCCATCCGCAGCGCCGAGGGCTCTGTCGGCGCCATCCGCGGCACCGGGGGCTCTGTCGGCACCATCCGTGGCACTGAGGGCCCTGTCGGCACTGTGCTCTTTGTCGGCACCGTGTGCTGGGCTGTTTCCAATGGCACTGACTTCCTTGGGTTCGACACCATGTTCTTCATCGGCGCCGATGCTTGGTGTGGCACCATCCAGCCTTCAGGGCTTTTTGACTCAGATTCTTTCCTCTTCTGATTTTCACTTCTTTCCTGTCCATACAGTCCCCTGGACTGTCAGGAGATGACTTTGAGCCTGACCCAGATCTTCATCTGGGTGATGATGTTGAAGGAGCAGGGATTAATCCTGCTGCAGAGCCTGTGGTCGAAGACCTTTCCTTTAAGTCTATGCTGAAAAATTTAAATTCCACTCTTTCTCTCCAGACTACAGAAATCGATCCTGGGAAGCTTTTAAGACTCCAATACCTACATGTCCCGGAGATCCCTATGGATTTAACTCCTCCGGTACAGCCATCTTTTGAGACCCTTTCTCAGATGGTATGGAACAATTCTGCTCTCATCCCTTCCATGGCTAAGTCCATAGATAGGAAGTACGCTGCTCCCAAGGATCGACCCAAATTGGCCTCACAAGCTTTTGCTGATCCCATTGTAATCTTAGCAGAGAATGACAAGGCCATCCTCCCTCAGGCATCCTCAGCCCAGCCTATCAATAAAGAATCTCGTAAGATAGACACCTTAGGTAAGAGAGTCTTTGCTGCCTCCACCCTGGTTATGCGTATTGCCAGCTATCAGGGCTATTTTTCTCAGTATGAGTACATCTTTTGGCATTCACCCAAGCAAATGGTAGAAGCTCTGCATGAGTCTGAAACGAATTCAGAGCTACTTCACACCATAACCAGGGGCATCGAGTCCAATAACCAACAGGTTAAAACTGCAATGGACGCTTTCAATACTGCTTCTCAAGCAGCGGCGGCAGGGCATTTGTATTCATCACCACTTTTGGCTACGTACTTCGGGCTTCACGAATGATGCCCAGCAGCAGGTCATGGCTTTACCCTTCAACGGTATGTATCTGTTCGGACCCCAGGTGGAACAAGCTCTGGAAGCCACACAGAAGACTAGGTCAGCCATTAAGATAGCTCGACCCACACCGCCCCTCTAGGCAGGAAACTCTGGACGCCATAGCCAAGGCTTCAGACTTCCTCACGTCCATGGGAGTCCTGCTAAATTGCAACAAATCGCAAATTGCAGCCCTCCCAGAAACTTCTTTTCATAGGAACTCTTCTGGATAACTTCTGTGCGAAAGCTTTTCTCCCAGAGAACAGAAGGAGTGATTTCCCTACAGATGGCCCGATACATCAGACAAAACAGCTCGGTTCGAGCTATCTCGATGCAACGGATGCTGGGTCACATGGCATCCTCTGTGTTCACTGTACCCCTAGCACTTCTCCACATGAGAACCTCTCAGTGGATGCTCGGTACTCAGTGGTCCCCAACCACTCACCCTCAGTCTTTTCCCATCAAGGTGACAGAACCTCTAAAGAGGTCACTCACCTGGTGGTCGCAGGAGAACAACCTTCTGGAAGGGTATCCCTTTGCTCCTCTGGATCATCAGATCTCCATTACCACCGACGCGTCCCTGATGGGGTGGGGAGCTCACTGCCAGAATCTCCACACCCAAGGTACGTGGACTCAGGACGAGTCCCCCGGCTTCACATAAACGTCCTGGAAGTGAGAGCCGTCCTCTATGCAGTCCAGGCCTTGAAGGACATACTCTGTCACAAGAACATTCTCCTTCAAACGGACAACAAAGCAGTGATGTATTACATCAACAAACAGTGCGGTGCACACTCTTACCCATTATGCAGGGAAGCTATGAGAGTGTGGGAATGGTGCCTGGTGCACAAGGCTCTAATCCACGTGGTTTACCTACCAGAACTAGCAGACAATCTCAGCAGAACGGAGACAGATCCTCACGAGTGGTCTCTTGACTCACCCGTCGATCAGTCACTCTTCAAAGAGTGGGGAACTCCAGACCTGGACCTTTTTGCATCCCCACTCAACGTAAAACTGGCTCTCTTCTGCTCCAGAAATCCAGGACCTGGCATTTTCTGTCAGGATGTGTTCAGGCTACAGTGGACAAAACGCTTTCTATATGCCTTTCCTCCTCTTCCTCTAATTCAGAGGGTGTTTCTCAAATTCGAGTCTCAGGGAGACAGAATGATTATCATTGCTCCCTTCTGGCCTCGACAGATATGGTTTCCGCTACTCAACAGTCTATCAGAACCCCCCCCCCCGAAGATGCTTCCCTTCCAGACGAACCTTCTGACCCAGGGTCCCATGGTCCATCCCAACCTGCGGTCACTTCATCTTCGGCTCCTGAAGAGGTAGAGGTGAATAGGTTCAATGTTTCATGTAGTGTTTCAGATGTTCTTTTGGCTGCGCGTAAGCTGGCCACTAGAAAAACCTACACCGCCAAATGGAAGCGTTTCTCTATCTGGTGTGCAAAATCCTCTTGGAACCCTTTTTTCTGCCCAACGAATAAAGTCTTAGAGTATCTTTTAGACCTCTCAAATACAGGTCTGCAGTACTCCACAGTCAAAGTTCATCTTTGTGCCATTTTGGCATATCACGAGCCATTACTTTCCTTGTCACTGGCTCAGTTGCCTGTAGTTGAGGTGTTTCTTAGGGGTATTCTGCATACTAGACCTCCCATCAGACGTCCAGTCGCAGCCTGGGACATTAACCTTGTGCTAGACATGCTCACTCGTAAACCTTTCGAGCCTCTAGCTACTTGCGACTTGAAGTTCCTCACTTGGAAAACCGCCTTCCTGGTGGCCATTACTTTGGCCCGTAGAGTTTCTGAAATACATGCACTGGTCACAGACTCCCCGTACACTGTATTTCACAAGGACAAAGTAGTTCTTAGGACTCACCTTAAGTTTTTTCCTAAGGTTGTTTCAGAATTCCATCTAAACCAACCTTTAGTCCTTCCTACCTAGTTTGCAAACTTTCAGAATGAAGGGGAGCATACACTTCATTCACTGGATGTTAAGAGAGCGCTGCGGTTCTATCTAGATAGAACAAAAGAAATTTGCAAGGCTCGACAACTGTTTGTTTCCTTCAGCGAGACCCGCCTGGGTCAACCTGTCACTATCAGATGCATTTCAGCATGGCTGGTGGCATACCTTTGCCACTGCTATTCTATGGCACAGGTCAAGCTGGAAGGCAGAATGTCCGCTCACTCTACCAGAGCAGTCGCGGCATCTCTGGCGGAAATCCATAACATGCCCATTGCAGATATTTGCAATGCGGCTACCTGGAGCTCCGTGCATACTTTCATTAAGCACTACCCCTTGGATGTCCATGCTAGATGACATCTGTTGTTTGGCAGGACCATTCTTAACGGACTTCTGTCCTAAGCACGTGAGCTCTTTATCTCTGCCACCCGTCTCGAGGGATTATTAGCTCGGTACTTTCCCATTAGTGTGAATGAGTGGTGGAGACTTTATGTCCAGGAAGATAATGGACATTACTTACCTACCGTAATTCTTGATCTTCTTGGATGAAGTCTCCACCACTCATTCACACGCCCACCCACCATCCCCCAAGCTCACTTCTCTGTTTATGGTCTTCACTCTCTGAGTGGCTGAGCTGTGAAGATTTTATTGTTGACCCTTCTTTCACGGGTCATTTGGACTATTTTATGTCCGATTTTTAGATTAATCCTTCTAGGTTAGTTACGCTGCACCTCCTCAGAAAAAAAAAGGTACTGAGGCAATTAGAGGGTCGACGCCAAGATAGCCATTACTGCACGAGCCAGGGCTCGCGGTGCCGCTTCCTCACAGCTGTATCTCAGGTGCCATCCCTGTTGAAAAAGTTTGCTCCTGCTGGGTCCTAGCACCTCCAGCGAACTCCCATTACTGTGAATGAGAGGTGGAGACTTCATCCAAGAAGATCAAGAATTACTGTAAGTACGTAATTTCCATTTCAGGGAAGAGTTCACTAAACCTCAGCATCCAAGTCTTCACTTCCTGGACATTTGGCTCCTACCCAGCCTATCCAGTTAAGAGATACAGGAAGCAGTCACCACAGCTTCTCAGTTGTTCTCTCCAGGTTTGGGGAAGGTGCCAGTTCATCTTCCCAACAGCTCCTCTTCTTAGGGGCCCTCCAGGATACCTCCAAGGCATCAGTGTCGTTCCAAAGGATGGAAGAAACAACACCTTTAGATGGCTCGTTACATTATAGAAAACAAATCTATTCGGCCTCCCTTTTGGTTGAGCGGATGTTGGGACTCAGGTCGTCCTCCGCAGCAAGCAGTGGTCTCCAACCATGTATCCACAATCCTCCATACAAGATGACAGAGCCTCAGACAAAATCCGTGAGGGGCACACTGTCAAAGCCTCCACACTCAGGTGTGGAACCAGAAGGAACCTCATCTTGTCATAAATTTCTTAGAGATGAGAGTTATATTATAAGCAGAGTCCTGGAGAATGGCCCCCTGCCACAAAGTGTTCCTACTTTGGAAGGACAGTAAAGCTGTGATGTATTACATCAGCAGACAGGGTGGGGTGTCCCTCTACCCTCTCTGCAGTAGGGCCGTGAGGTTGTGAGAGTGGTACCTCGAGCACGATGAGTCAGTTCAGATTTCGTGCAGTCGCTTTTGACGAGTGGGGCAGTTCGGACCTGGTCCTCTTTGCGTCCCTTCTCAATGCAAAACTGCCTCTGTCCTGCTTCAGAAATGCAGACCTTGGTGTTGTCTGTCTGGATGTGTTCACAGCAATATTCAAGACGCTCCCCTATATGTTTCCTCCTGTTCCATTAATTCAATCAATCAAAATCTTTATTTAACCAGGTGATCACTGTTGAGCATAACTCATTTTCGAGGTGGACCTGGGGTATACAGGGTAAGACAGGTCAGAAAGATACAATGAACAATATACAGGCAGGAATAAAATACAGATAAAAAAAATATACAGGGATAACATCAAAGGCATATACAGTGATGTAGTACAATTGGAATCTGGAAAAAGGAACTTAACTGATAACACAGCATACAAGTAAATGAGAAATTATACATGAATAAATGTAACAGTTGATGGGAACAGTAGAGAAGGGCGCCCGACGTTAACAGTAAGTAAAGATCCAGAGTAGGGGTAAGGGTTAGAAAGCTACTGTAGAAGAAATTTGTGAGTAGGTAATAACAACAGAGTAAGGGTACATCTGGGATACTGACAAGGGGGGGATGAATAAGACAGGAAATACACAATGTTAAAATATGAATCACTGCAGAAGCAAGGGATCTAGGTTCAGCCAAAAGGATTCCGTGGGAGAAGGAAAGAGACGAGGGGGGGGGGGTCGGAGGATGACAGGTGAATAAAGAGGCGAGAGCAGGGGCAGTGGATAGGGGAAGGCAAAGGGGGAGCCCCGAATTATAATTATCAGACACAGTATACTGTGGAGGCAGGACTCATCTGTCCCGGATAATAGATATGACAGCATCAAATAAAGCAGGTGCAAGAGTCCTTGTTATGACTTAGGTAAAGAGATTTGAAGGTAGAAAAGGAGATAGAATGGGTTAGTTTCAGGGTCCTTTGCAAATTATTCCACATCTGCGGTAGTACATAGCTTATGGCTGCTCTGCCAAAATGTGATTTTGCCTTGTAAACATGTAGGGCAATGAAGGAGGCACTTCTCAAGGCATACCTGCCGAGAGTACGTAATGAGAGGCAGGCGGAGATGTACTGGGGCAGCAGTCCTATGATCGCTTTATAGGTCCAGAATGCAGCATTCCTCTTTCGTCTACAGCTGAGGGATGTCTATCCTACTGCCATAAACAGTGAGCAGTGATGGGTAGAATACGGTAGACCTGTAACGAATCTTAAGGCACGATGATAAAGTGTGTCAAGTTTTGCAAGGGCAGCGGCAGTACTCTGGCCATATCAGAAATCTGCATAGTCAGGGTAGAGAAAGAAAGGTGGTTTGGACCAATTTCAACTTGGCATCTCTAGTAAGTAGGTTGTTTATCTTGAAGAAGAGACCAAGTCTCTGCCTAAGTTTCTTTGACAACTCATCAATATGGTCCGTGAATGCGAGTTTGTTGTCTAACCAAACTCCTAGGTATTTGAATTTAGTTACGTAGTCCAACTGCTTCCCAAGGATAGTAGTGATGAGTGGAAGTGTTCCATCAGACGCAGGATTAGAAGCATGAACAAGAGATGAGAGGAGGAATGCTATTGTTTTTTTGGCATTAAGAAGTAACTTCTGGTTAAGTAACTGTAGCTGCAGCAGGTTGAATTCACTTTGAAGGGTTTTCTGTGCAGCATCAGGGGAAGATTTGCTGACATAGATCACCATGTCGTCTGCGAATAAATGTATTTTAGCTTCATTGATAGTATCGTCAATTTTATTAATATAGATAGCGAAAAGCAAAGGTCCCAGGATGGAACTTTGAGGTCGCCCCTCATCAGAGGTTTTAAAGGAGAGACTTCTCCCTCAACCTTAACTTGCTGAAATCTGCCAGAGAGGTAGTTTGTGAACCATTTTAAGGAAAGGGCATCTAGGCCCAAATTCCGAAGGGATGAAAGAAGCAGGTTGTGATCCACAGTGTCAAATGCCTTACTTAGGTCCAGGAACACCACACAGATAAAGTTCCTATTGTCCAACTCTGTTTACCAGTCGTTGGTAACTTTAGAAAGAGCAGATATTGTGCTATGCTGTGCTCTGAAGCCAGACTGTAGGGGATTAAGCAAGTTTTCCGATTCCAGGTAATTTCGTAGCTGGACACTCACTATTTTCTCTAACAACTTGGACAGAATAGGAAGTAATGAGATTGGCCTATAATTATTAAGATCCCTGGGATCACCAGATTTGAACAACGGGACCACAAGAGCAGACTTCCAAATGGGTGGAAGTTCACCCTGAGACAAAGATAGATTAAAGAGATGTGTAATTGGAACTGCTGGAACATGATATCTGACCTTTAAGAAGTAGGGTTCCATTAGGTCGGCTCCAACAATTTTTTTGGAATCTAACTGAAGGAGGAGATCTTCAACTTCTTTCAGGGTTGTAGGCTGGAATGAGAAAGATGGGCTGCAAAAGTGTTTATCCTGAGTATCCTCAGCAAGTTGTTGACGGAGCAAGCAAGCGGGGGAAGAGTCGAAGGCTAGACCAGCTGTGGCAAAATGATTCTTAAAGGAGTCAAGGATAGAAGGTCTGTCAGAGACTACAGAATCACCAACTAAGATGTTATCAGGAATACGATTTCCAGAAGAACGGCCTTCAATCCCTTTGATTATATTCCAAAATTTAGAAGAACAACTGGAAGCTAGCTCTAGCTGTACACGGTAAAATGTGCTTTAGCTTCTCTAATCAACTTAGTGCAATGGTTCCTTGCCCTTCTGAATTGAATCCAATCATTAGGGAGGTTTGATTTCCTAGCAGTTTTCCAGAGCTTGTCGCTGCACGTCAGGGTACCCTTCAAGTCCTCCGTGAACCAACGGCAGTTTTTTCACCTGGTGCGGACTCTCACCAAGGGAGCATATTTGTTTATGGCTCCTAGCACAATATCAGAAAAAATGTCATGAGCTGCAGTCACGGACTTAGCTAAATAAAAGTCCTGCCAGAGCAGGGAGTCCCTTTGCTCTAAAATGTACCCCCCACAAGTCAAAGTTATGAGTGCGTCTTTTAATAGTGAACTTGGGAATCTCTGTGATTTTATGAGATTTCCTTACACATGCAATTAGGCAGTGGTCACTAATATCCGAGAAGAAGACACCAGCATAGGAAATTAGGTGCGGCTTGCTAACTAAGATAACATCTAACAAAGAACTTTTTTGATAAGGTTATTTTTATTGGGACGAGTAGCCTCATTAATCACTTGGGACAGTCCAAATGAGTCACAAAACATTTTTAGAGGAGTGGAGGCATTGGTGAACCAGTCTAAGTTGAAGTCCCCTAATATGATATATTGTGAAGCAGCTGAGCTCATGATATTCCCAAGATGATTCAGTAGTAGTAGATCAGCAGACGGAGGTCTATAGCAGCCTGTTACACAAACTGAGGCGCCATTTGCAATCTCAGTTTTTAAGGAAAGACTTTCAAATTCATTTTTGACCAAGGTGGAGTCTACAATGGAGACACTGAATTTATCCTTGATGTATATAGCTACACCACCACCTCTGGTCTGCCTGTCAGCTCTAAATAAACTGTAGGATGGAATATTTACTTCCAAACTACTAGTTACTGGTCTAAGCCAAGATTCTTTGACTACCATCACGTCTGGAGCTGTATGACAAACCCAGCCCTGTACTTGTGATATTTTTTTAATAGACTGCACACATTGACATGCAGGAAACTCAGCCCCTTCAGGCTGTGTAGGTCAGCAGGAGCTGTTAAAACTGCAGGGGGACCTGGATTGAGCTCAACATTGCCTGAACACAGCAGGAGTAGTAGCAGAAGCTTCCTACATGAATGTGCAATGAGTTTAGACTGATTAGTATTTTTGTACGTGTGAAGTTCATGAGAATAGGCTGACTGAGCCAAAGGACTGGCACCATGCAGACCTAAGGCTGCCTATAAGAGTGTTTTGGCAGGGAGTAGCCAGGAAGATTGGTGAATAAAGGCAGAGAGAGGTGTGCCCCAGTGAGGTAATTCTATAATGGTTCCTACATGCCATGAAGGGTAAAGGGCTTGCTGCAGGGAGGGAAGTTGTAAATTACGTGCGAGCTGGTCAACACGGAGACAAATATTCAAACAGGATGAAGTGGTATAGGAACCACAGTCTGTCATGGGAGACATCTGGTCGACAAGGCTTAGCCCCAGGAAACATAAAATAAACATGGACAGGCACAGATGATTATGGAGAGCCTTCATTGTGAGACAGTCACTCAGCATATACTGATGCAATTTAATAAGGTATTAGAAGAATGGAAGCAATGTATACTTGGCGATCATAGAATACAAATTAGCAAAAAGCTGCCTGAGCATCAAGCGGCAATAGGAGGAAACAAATTGATATTTACCAATATTGGCCAATAGCAAAGGTGAATGAGTAGTAGGCGGAGAGTGAGAGCATTTAAAGGTGGCCTAGGAAGGGGGTGGGGCAGCTGAAGAAAAAGAACATTACAGAGAGCGAACTCAGACTGACTGTTGTAAAGCAGAGTTACTTAAAAATAGCAGGCAAATTCGACTGGCCAATCAGGGGGCTCTAGACAGCCAGCCAGCCAATAGGCATCTGTCCCTAGAAGGCACCTGAGTTTGAAACTCCGAAAATAGCTACAGGTGTCCTGAACCTATCTTCTGCACAGCCAGGGGAAGCTGTGGCTATATGCTGAAGTCCGTACCTGCTGCGCATATCTTAGGGGCCGGTGGATGATCCTAGCACCGTAGAGGCGCTTCAGCTTCTCCTGACCGCGACAGCGGTTGCAACCCAAGGGGGCTAAGGGGGATGCCTGCTGCGTGTATCTTAGGGGCTGGTGGATGATCCTAGTGCCGTAGAGGCGCTTCAGCTTCTCCTGACTGCGACATTCAGAGGGTGCTAATCAAGTTGTATGCACAGGAGGGCAGGATGATTCTCATCGTCCCAGACTGGCCTCATCAGATTAATTTGCACTGATCTACACTCTATCTACACTCTATCAGAAGTTCCCCCGAGGCGACTACCTCTACGAGTGGACCTTCTGACACAGGGACTTTAGTCCATCCCAGCCTGCATTCCCATCATCTCCATGCCAGGCTCAGAGGAGATGGAAGTGGGCAAGCTCTAGTTTTTCACAGTCCATCGTGGACATCTTCTAAGTCATGCATAGGCCTTCCACCAGGAAGGCTTACATGGCTAAGTGGAAACCCTTCTCCATCTGGTGTGCAAGTCCCATCTGGACCCTTCGGTTGCCACCAAGTTAAGTGTTGGAGTGCCTCTTGGACCTGTCAAACGCAGGTCAGCCATACTCAGCAGTGAAGGTACACCTCTGCGTATTTTCAGTCTTATCTTGAGCCAGTAGACATCTTGTCACTGGCTCAATTACCGTTAGTCAAGTTTTGTTTCATTAACTCCAGAAAGAAGGGGAGCACTCCCTTCACTCTCTGGATGTTAGGACAGTTCTGCGATTCTACATTGACAGAACAAAGAGTTACACATAATAGCAACCATTGTATCTTCAGCATGCCTCGGCTGGGTCAGCCTGTTGCCATGAGATGTTTTCTGCTTGGTTGGTAGCATGTCTTCGACACTACTAATCCACATCACAGGCCAAGTTGGAAGGCTGGGTTCACACCACTCTGTCGGAGCGGTTGCAGCTTCCTGGCAGAGTTTTGTAATGTGCCCGTTGCAGACATCTACAAGGCAGTGAGTTGGAGCTCAGTGCATACCTTTGTAAAGCACTATGTTGTGGATGTCCATGCCAGACAGCTCTCTTCTTTGGCAGGACAGTCTTTATGGACTTCTGCCCTGACTGAGCTCTGTCTTTGACCGCCCTACTGGGGGGGTTGATTTTTAGCTCGGTACTCTCCCATTAGTGTCAATGAGTGGTGGAGACTTTTAGTCCAGGAAGATAGGGAAATTACATACTTACTGTAATTCTTGATCTTCTTGGACGGAGTCTCCACCAGTCATTCACATGCCCACCCACCATCCCCCAAGCTCACTCATTCTGTTTTTGGGCTTCACTTCCTTGTTGTTCAGGCTGTGAAGACATTGTTCAATTGACCCTTCCTGCATGGGTCATCTGGGCCTTCACATACCCGGAGGTTAGGGCTAGGTTTTCTTTCATTAGTTTACACTGCACCTCCTTGGTTGAAAAGATACTGAGGCGGTTGGAGGGTTGATGCCAACATAGCCTATATGGCAAGCGCTTGCCTCGTGGCGCCGTCCTATCCTGGCGCCGGCCTTCATGAAGAATTTTGGCTCCCGCGGGGTCCTAGTGCCTCCAGCGTAGTCCTATTAGTGTGAATGAGTGGTGGAGACTCCGTCCAAGAAGAGCAAGAATTACGGTAAGTACGTAATTTCCATTTTTAGTGTCTAACACAGAGTTTATTTTTTGCATCAGTTTAGTTTTATTACATAAAGATAACTTAGTTTCTCTCATCCCTACTAATTGTCAATGATTGACGACCATGGAGGGTGGTAGGGAGCCTGAAGAGGCAGGCTGCTCTGGCAGCAGAGCCATGTCCGGTCCACTCTGTCCTCCAGAGAGGTGTTCTGAGGATGGGTGGTCCAGTATTTGGGAGGAAAACCAGCGTTCCCATAAGTACAAAAATAAGTGGTACCAATCCCACAAATGCTCGACGCTGGAGTCCAGGCACCACTCGGCCTTTACCTCCTCTTTTAAGAAGGGGAAGAAATGGCACTGCTTGAGATCACCCTGTGAGGTCTACCACAAGGCATTGAACTTCCTGGAGTCAGAGGTCCCTACTGTTGTCACTTACTACACCAGGAATTTCAAGGCCTGGGAAGTTGGTGTCTCAGGCCCAGAGTTCCCCTCTGTCTTTATGTGAGGTCTGTGGTGAGTAGTTCCACCACTGGGCAGCTCTTAGATAGCAGTGGGTGCAGATCTGGCCCAAGTGGCACTGCTAGTGGCATAGGTCCCTGACTTCTCTGGGTTGGCTGGGTTGGAGCTGCCAGTGGTACTGCTGAGCCAGAAGAGTGTTCACTTGTGGCAAAAGCCTTCAGGTCCTTGCCAGGAGCAGTGCCACTGACTTCTGTCCCTCTTGTGGTGTTGCTTCTGTCCTGTTTGGGGATGGGAACAGCCACAGTGCCACTGTAGATCACTTCAGTGCTGGCTGGGTCATCAGTGCTGTTTCTGGTGTCTCATCTGGTGCCAGGTTTGGGCCTTTCAGGGCCTAGCCCAGTATCAAGTGAAGTGTCGGGCCTGGCATCACAGGGGCCAGCGGTGCTGGAAACCCTCCCAATGTTACTGCCCTTCCTCACAAAGTGGAAAGCTCAGAGGCCAAGCACACACATCACATGCTCAATGTTCCTAAGGCTGTGCTCTTCTAGAGGAAGCATACAGTGGAATTTCATGGTGTTTTGCCAGCTGTTTCTAACCTATGTTGATGCCACTCTAGGCAGAGTGGCAGATTAATAGATGCTTGCCTGATGGAATACCCCCTGCATCACTCTGTGTTTTTGGCTGGGAGGAGCAACCCTTTGGCTTGGAGGCTTACTTTACTAGATATACTGCTGTATTTGTTGCTGCGTGAAGGTACATTCCCATTTCTGAACTACAGTATATAAGGCCACTACCAGCTAGAATGCACACATATATTTCTGTCCTATTACACTGTTCACTTGCTCAGGTGTTGTGATGCTGCTTTTGTAGCTACAGTCCTCCAGTCTCTATTTGCCTAATTTGGGGTGCACGCCTTGCTGCCTCCTCGTGAGGACTGCTAGGAGTCTGCCTAAGTGTGGATACTGAACTGACTCTACATAATTAGAACTAGAGGTACTACTAGTATTTAGTTAACACCTACACAACCGTCCCTGGCAAGGTTTACTTCAGATTCCTGTTCCAGCTTGCAGATCTGAGTGCTTTGGAGGCAGAGCCAGAGGGGACAGCATGTTTGGGTGGTAGGAGTCATCAAGCTTGAAGACTGTTCCAATGACTGAGCTTGCTCAATGGAAATCTGCCTAAGAGGATGTGAACTGAATACCAGTAGTAGAACTGTGGTTACAATTAAATAACCTCTGTTTCCTGCTTAGCATCCAAAGTAATCTGTGTTCAGTGAATACAACATTTGGAAGAAATGTGAAATGTTAACTTAACAAAAGTGTATATTTTTTCCAGTGCGGGGATTGGCAGGACAGGAGTTCTTATTACTATGGAAACAGCTATGTGTCTGATCGAGTGTAATCAGCCTGTGTACCCACTAGATATTGTCAGAACAATGAGAGATCAGAGGGCCATGATGATTCAGACACCCGTAAGTACCCTTTCTTGCTTTTCACATTACAACAGTGCAGTAAGTTACTTCTGAAAAGACCCAAAAGATGGTATGAGATCTCATAAATATGGTTATCATTACATTAATATCAATTTATCCCATATTATAAAATGAGTAAGAAAAATGTAGAGCTGTGATTGGCTGAGAAGCACTTCAGCCCATGTAATTAGTAGCTCATAATTATATTGTAGATCCAGCCAAGCCAGGCAACTCACGGTGAAGCAACAGTCCATACACCCCTCCCATCAGAAAGCAAATGTCAGCCATATCAGTAGTGAACACTGTCACAAACGCACTCAGCAGGTCAGGCCCTCTGCTTCCACAGTGCCAACCTCTGAGCGCAATAGTGTGAACAGGTAACAGACAGGGTAACCCTCCTGTCTGCTTTTGGGTCCAAATCACCTTTAATCTCAAGTTCTGGGGGGGTTCAAACTGTGAACCTTATACTAGCATACCCAATGTACAGGCTCAGATACATACCCTCTTCGGGGATTGCGGTATAATCTTTCGCCAGGGGCACCAAGCCAGGCTTCCAAAATGAACTCTTAAAACTCTATAAAAAACCTTAGGTATATTCTTACCTTTTCCCAGTTTAGTAACACCATCAAGCTTTTGAACAGTTTTTGTCAGTCTTAACCCTCTATACGTCACATGCAGAAAAAGAACTGGCAGACCCAGACAGTCTTTCAAAATAAAGGGTACTTTACTAAAAGATGATAAAAACATGAAAAATGTAAACACAGAACAATATATCAAAGAGCTCACAACATATAAAAGAACAAGGGAAGATTACAAAACAAAAACTCCTACCACAATACAATTAGACTTTTTCTATCTAATGTATTACCTCTGTACAGTGTTTAAGTTATATCAGAGAGCCCTGTCTCTCTTGAGACCCAAAATGATATGTCATATTCCCCAGTTACAAGGATACATTGCAACTCCATATCCCCACCCCCCTTGGTGAGTCATCTAGCTCCTGCTTTTTAGAATTAAAAAAAATACAAACAATGATTTCCTGACAGGAGATATGTGACATCAGCAAAAATTCATTTCCCAAATTATGAATCTTTGATGAGCCAGTTCCTTTGAAGATTTACAACTCTGCAATCAATCGCCTAGGTGTGAGATAGTCCTGTCCTGTAATAAAATGTATATTTAGCTTCCCAACTTCAAAGCATATCATAAAAAGGCCATAAATTGCAGTCTCTCAAGGAAGTTAATTACATTACAGGGATGATCTGGTCAATGTAATATATCCTGTAGCTTCAGTGAAACCTAGTGGGGGGGGGGGCACCCATGGAAGCACAGACTCACATATTATATTTATATATTACAAATATTATACAGCAGTTATAACCAGCTGGCCAAGCTTCACAAACACCACTTCCAGTAGAGATTAAAACAACAAAAAAAATGTTTTATATAAATGTTGTGTCCTGCTGCCATTCCTAAATTGAAACTGGCATGTTCTTTATACCATAGGAGACTACAGGTTACAAGTTTGTTGCACTAGAATAGAAAGAAGTGCCTCTTAAACTGCCCAGCTGCATTGATATTACAAGAAAAACATAAAACCAGAAGGATTTATTTCCAAATAAAATAAAATAACCAAACGATCTGAAATAACTAAAACAGCAGAGAGGACATGAAGAACACACCAGTTTCAGGCTCTGAATTCATCCTGTTCGTGTTCCTCACATCACAGAGTGCAACAGCTCTGAGAGGTGACAGCACACATCCTTCTGGGGTGCATTGCAGTGTGAGAGATCAGAGTCGGTAGAGGTTCACGTCCGAAGTACCAAAGTATGATCATGTGGCAGACACATTAAGACAACACAGGACAGTTGCAGTGTAAAGGGGGGCGGTTAGACAGGCAACAAGGAAGATTAAAAAAAACAGTTTTTCCCCATAAAGTTATGCCTTTATTTCTTTTTTAAATGTATTGTGTAGGACCAGTTTGTAAGGTGCAATAAGGCACTTTAGGGATGTGTGATTATGGTCAGTAATCACACTTCTCTCTTGGATGTTTAAAAACACTTGATGCAGACACCTCATACCTAACAGCCTCAAGAGGCATGTGATTCAAACAACATGAAGTCTTGCTGTATTCTGACCTATTGCAGTGATCCCCAACCTTTAAACTGCCCCGGAGAACAAAGAGTTAACTTTCTATGCAGAGCATTGAATGCTGAGCTCGAGCTCGGTTGGAGTCTCTGTCTGGAGTGTTTCAAACTCAAACCGTCAGATTCTTTACTCTGCCTCACTGAACGGTCACTCCGGAGATTTCTCCTTCAGCTTGGTTCGAAAGTCGGTTAAAGTTTCAGTTTTCGTCGGTTTTTAAACCAAAAAAGTTATCCGCGTAGTCGGTTCAGTCTCTGTCTGTGGTGCCGTGAGTACTAGATAGGAATTGTTCTGTTTTTCTGTGTGGAATTTGTAAAAGTGCGGGTCGGTTCAGCTGAACCAGCCATTTGATAGTGAAATCTTCTGTTTTGTGTTTTTACTTAGTGTGTGGTTACCAGTCCTTATCGGTTCTAAAAAAAACGTGTTTTAGTACGTTTTTTTCCAATACCCATGACACGGTTAGGAACCGATAAGGGAGTCTTGCCTGGCAGTTGCCATAAAAAGGGTAAGTTGGTTAGGTTGGCCATGTCTGAGCAACCCAAGAAAAAAACTGGGCCACTGGGTTTCAACACTGCAGTGAGTGTGGGGAGGTCTTTGCTAAGGCCGATCCCCACACCACCTGTGTTTAGTGTCTGGGGTTTGACCACCTCAATTCAGACTGCCAAATATGTAAAAACTTTCCCAAATCTACCCTTGAGAAGAGATTAGGTAGACTGAGGGAAAAGGAGGCCGAGAAGTCCGCTGACCCGGATGGCCAGCCCGGTTCGGTTCCGACCGAACCATAAAGAGTGCCCTCTGACCAGGGCATTACTTCTTCAGGCAAAAGGGGAGCCGATTCCGAGGGATCAGTTCCGACAAAAAGAAAATGCAAAGATAAATCGTCCGGTTCGGATCCAGAGGTTCATGTTCCGACTGCTGAAGAGATAGCCAGAGCGGTTCAGATTGTGGAATCGCTCCGCCCGATTCCTACCGATCCGGCACCTTCTGGCAGGGGTTCGGTTCACTTGGTTCCCCTGGTTCAAGATTATACCCTCGAAGATTTTTATGAACCAGAGTTTGAAGAGGAAGGGGAATTTGAGGATGATGATGGTGAAAGTGAGGGTCTAGATGTGCCTGTGGAACCGGACATCTCCCCAGACAGACCTTCAGGTGTTTCCCCTCCTAGGCTTTCTGAGTCCCCTTCTCACTTTATGTTCTAAAGAAAGGTGGCTGAAACCATCCAGCTTCCTATGGAGGAGGTTGTGGAAGATCAAGAGGAGCCTGATTATGTAGAAATGATGGACACCCCAGAGTCCAGGAGACTGTCTATTCCCCTCCACAAATCCTTTGGGAAACAGACACAAAAATCCTAAAGTCTCCTAACACTATACCTCCTGTGGATAGAAGACTGGACAAAAGGTATACACTTTCAGGCTCAGACACGGAGTTCTTATACCAGCAATGCAGCCATGTTGGGGTAGTGCAGGCTGCTGCCTGTGACAAGGCAAATATTCCCTTGGCTTCACACCCCCCAGACAAGGACTCCAGGAAGATTGATACCATGGCAAAGAAACAGTACATGGCATCTTTCTTGGGACTCAGGCAGGCGAATTACATGGCCTATACAGCCAGGTACCAGAAGTCCAGGTGGGACACTGTACTGGCACTGGCTAAACAGGCCTCCCCCCAGCTAGCCAAGGAGCTGAAGGCAGTGGCTGCAGATGGGATTGAGGCATCTAAAGTTCAGTTTCATGCTGCTGTGGACTCCAGTGATGTGTCATCAAGAGTCATGGCTACATCTGTGGCTCTTCAGAGAATGGCTTGGCTCAGATGTACTAGCCTCTCACAGGACACCCAGGCTAAGGCCATGCATTTTCCTGTAGTGGGTAATTCTCTGTTTGAGGAGCAGATAGAGAATTACATGAAGAAAATGGATGAGTACAGGACCACTTACAGGAGTGCTCAGGCCAAGGAGAGGCAGGCGGCTCCTCAAAGGCAGCAGTCTAGGGGCAGGGGCAGGCCTTTTCAAAGGCCTTTTTACCAAGCACAGGCCTCTTCTTCCTTTTCTCAGAGGGGGGTTCTTCAGAGGGAGAGGCAGAAGGGGGATGAGCAGGGCTGCATCCACTCCTCAGCCTAAAGCCCCTGCCAAACAGACACCCTGATGGGCCTGCCCGGGTCGACTCTCCTATTCCAGTAGGGAGCAGGCTGGCTTACTTTGTCCAGGACTGGATGTCTATTACATCAGACAAGTGGGTCCTGGAAAGTAATAAGCCAGGGACTGGTTCTCAGCTTTAGAAAATTTCCAAAGATGAGAACCAGATCTTTTCCACCTGCAAATCTCTCGGAAACCCTTGCCCTAGAGGTAGAGGTTTCTTCTCTTCTAGCCTTAAGAGCCATAGAGAGAGTACCTACCGTACACTGGGGCAAAGGACTGTACTCCAGGTACTTCCTGAGCCCAAAAAAGACAGGGGAGTAGCGACCCATCCTAGACCTAAGATATCTAAACAAACATCTTTTAAAACCAAAGTTCAAGATGGTAACTCTGGGAATAATCCTTCCCTCTCTAAGGCCAGGGGACTGGCTAGCCTCCCTGGACCTCAAAGATGCCTACTTTCACATTCCCATCAGGTGCTCCCACAAAAAGTACCTCAGGTTCGAGTTGCCCTCTGGCCACTGTCAGTTCAGAGCAAATGCCCTTTGGCCTAACCTCAGCCCCAAGGGTTTTCACAAAGTGCCTGGCAGTAGTAGTTGCCTTTCTAAGAAGGCAAAAGATTTCCATTTTTCCATATGTAGACGATTGGCTAATAGTGGGTCAGTCTCCAGACCAAGTCAAGTCTCACCTGCAAGTGACCCAGCAAGTGCTCACTTCTCTAGGATTTCTTCTCAGCCTTCCCAAGTCAGTTCTCGAACCAGTCCAGCTTCTTACCTTTATAGGGGCAGAACTGGACACACTCAGAGCAAGAGCCTTTCTTCCTCTAGAAAGGGCAAGGGTTCTTATGGAACTAGCCTCTTCCTTCAGCCTTCGGGTATGTCGACCAGCAAGGCATTTCCTCCAGCTCTTGGGCCACATGGCAGCTTCAACAGCAGTGGTCCAAGGGGCAAGATTCCAGATGAGTGATATTCAGTTCCACCTGAGAGCTTTTTGGTCTTCGAGGAAGGATTCCCTTACCAAACTGATCTCAGTGACTCTGACCTTGATCCAAGCCCTCCAATGGAGGCAGGATCAGGACAATTTAAGACAAGGTGTTCCTTCTGCTACACCGCCTTGTTCAGTGGTCCTTACCACGGACGCTTCTCTTCTGGGTTGGGGAGTACATCTGGGGTGCCTCACTGCCCAGTGGCTGTGGTCCCCCCAAGAATCCCTTCTCCATATCAACCTCCTAGAGCTCAGGGCAGTTTTTCTGGCCCTAAAAGCTTTCTCTCAGTACAGAACAAGGTGGTTCAGGTCAGAACGGACAACAGCACCACCATGTGGTACATCAACAAGCAGGGAGGCACTCGGTCCACGGCCTTGTGCACAGAAGCCATGAAGTTGTGGTCCCTGGCTTATTCCCTGCAAGCCTCTCTGGTAGCAGTTCACCTTCCAGGGAAGGACAATGTGCTAGCAGATGCACTGAGCAGGATCTCTCAGGGCCATCATGAATGGTCCCTGGACCCTCAGGTGTTGAAAGTGATTTTTTCAAGGTGGGGCACTCCAGAGGTAGATCTCTTTGCAGCCCCAGACAGTCACCAACTCCCTCTCTTTTGTTGCAGACCTCCAGTATTGGGCTCAGTCCTCCTGGACGCCCTGATTCTGAATTGGGAAGAGAAGTTTCTGTATGCCTTCCCCCACTCCCCTTCAAAATTTTAGTCAAAATAAGGTCTCAACCTTGCAAAGTGATTCTGCTTGCTCCAGATTGGGCCAGACAGCCCTGGTACCCCCTGTTGCTGTCCCTAGCAGTCCATCTTCCCCTGTCTCTTCCCAGGAATTACAACCTGTTGACATCCTCTCAGGGGAGGATTTGGTACCCCAGTCTTCAGTCTCTCAATCTCAAGGCACGGCTCTTGAAGAGTTAGAGTTTGCAGATCTGCATCTTTCCCAAGGGGTTCTGGATATCCTCAAAGCTTCTCGAAAGCCCTCCACCAGAAAGACATATAACTCCAAATGGAAGAGATTCAGCATTTGGTGTTCTAAGAAGCATATTTATCCAGATACTGCTGGATTGCCTACGGTTCTGGATTATATGGTCTATCTTAATGGCCTAGGCCTCAGACCAGCTACTCTCAAGGTACACTTGTCAGCTGTTTCTGCGTTTTTGTCTGTGGGGAAGTATTCCTCACTATCTTCTCATCCTGTGTTCTGTAATTTTTTTTAAAGGATTGCTTCACATCAATCCTCCTTTTAGAGCTCCTGCCCCTGCCAGGGATTTGAATGTTTGCATTGCTCAATTTATGCAACCCCCATTTGAGCCTATGTCTTCAGCAGAGCTTAAGTACTTGACTTGGAAAACTGTGTTCTTGATAGCCATTACCTCTGCCAGGCGTATCAGTGAATTGCAAGCCCTGTCAGTGGAACCTGATTTTATCTCCTTTCACAGGGATAAAGTGGTCTTTAGAACCAATAAAAGGTTCTTGCCCAAAGTGGTTTCAGACTTCCATTTAAACCAGTCTATGTCTCTTACTGTTTTCTTCACTGATCATTCTTCTTCAGGAGAGAGAAGGCTATACAGTTTAGATGTTAAAAGAGCCCTTAGTTACTACATAGAGCATACCAAGAGTCACAGGTTTGACTCCCTCCAGTTCCTCACTTATGGAGAAGTGGGAAAGGGCAAACCTGCCACCAAGAGATCTGTTTCCAGGTGGATTGTGTCTTGTATACAATTCTGCTATGAAAAACTGGGAAAAACTCCACCCTCAGGCCTGAGGGCTCATTCCACAAGAGGTACAGCTGCTTCCCTGGCTGCTGCCAGGGATATCCCTCTCTCAGAAATTTGTCAAGCAGCCACCTGGAAAACAGTCCATACCTTTACCAAGCATTACTGTCTGGATATCCAGGCTAGGAGTGATGCTCGGTTTGGCACAGCAGTACTTCAGAGCCTATTCCCAAAGTAGGTTCTGTCTCTCCTCCATGGAGGTACTGCTTGGTAGTCTGCAATATGTCAGAATACAGCAAGACTTCATGTTGTTTGAAGAAAAAATTACTCACCTTAGTAAATGTGTTTCTTCTAATGGAGTCTTGCTGTATTCTGACCTCCCTCCCTGCCTCCCCTCTCAGAACCTGTTTTTGGGAAGTGGGTGGGCAGGTGCAGTGTTGCACCCCAGGGGTGCTTTTTGGTTACACCCTCCTCGTTTTTGTTTGGGTGCTGATTTATTACTGTTATTTGTATTAGATTGGGTTTTTGGTTTCCTGACTTGAGTCTTCCTTGGGAATACTAACATACTAAAATGCCAGCAGAATAGGCCTAACGGTCTTTCGCGTCTGCTTGTTTGGCCAGCCCCCACCCTGGGAGCTGACCTTGCTGCCCCCCTTGCCTTCTCTAGCTTCTCCCTTCCCAGTTCTGGATATTCTCGCTGCATTGGATTTTGCTTCCAGAACCCTTCCCCTGTACC
Source organism: Neoceratodus forsteri (assembly GCA_016271365.2). NCBI lineage: Eukaryota > Metazoa > Chordata > Ceratodontiformes > Ceratodontidae > Neoceratodus > Neoceratodus forsteri. Next base: position 196,946,798 of record CM028132.1, on the reverse strand, counting down.
TGTCTCGCCCCCTCTTGAACCCCTCCACCGTCTCTGCCTCCACCAGCCCCCTAGGCAGTGCATTCCATGGCTCCACCACCCTCTCAGTGAAGTAACACCTCCTCCTTTCTCCCCTGAATCTTCCCCCCTCCAGCTTCCACCAATGTCCTCTAGTGGCCCCCTCCTCCCTCCTTGAAGCACCCTGACTGTTCCTCCCTATTTACCCCTTCATGTACCTGAAGACCTCTATCATGTCCCCCGGTCCTTCTCTCTTCCAATGTGTACATATTTAGCTCTTGAGCCTCTCCTCATAGGTCCTGTCCCCAAGCCCCAAATCATTTGGTTGCCTCCTCTGGACCCTCTCCAGGAGTTTAATGTCCCTCTTTAAGTGTGGCCTCCAAAACTGCATGCAGTACTCGAGTGCGGCCTCACCAAGCAGTTATACAGAGGGAGTATCACTTCCCTCCTTCTGGAGGTGATCCCCTAGCGATGCATCCCAGCATCCTGTTGGCCTTGGCTGCTGCCCTCCTACAAGTCTCCGGTTGTTCATCTTGACATCCACCACCACTCCCAGGTCTCTCAGCCATCGAGACTTGTAGCATCCCCCCTCCCCGGTGTATACTTGGCCGGGTTTCTGCGCCGGTGCAGTACCTTGCATTTCCCTGCATTAAACCTCAGCTTCCACTTTCTAGACCATCTTTCCAGAGCCTCCAGGTCCCCTGTGAGGCCACCCTCCCTCCTCCCATCCACCACCACCCCCAGTTTTGAGTCATCCGCAAAGAGACTCATCTCACTCCTGATACCTGTCCTTATGTCAGAGACGTAGGCGTTGAACAGGAGGGGCCCAAGGACTGATCCCTGTTGGACCCCACTAATGACCCTCCTTGGGTATGAGACTATCCATAGCACGACCCTCTGGGTCCAGTCCTGGAGCCAATTGCCTATCCATCTGATTTTCTGGTTCCCCACCCCTTTCTCCCCAGCTTATCCAACAGGCCACGTGAGGAACAGAGTCAAATGCCTTGCTGAAGTCTAAAGAGGCGTCCACTGGTCTACCCAGGTCCAAGGCACTCGTCACCCAGTCATAGAACTCCACAAGGTTTGTCTGACACGATTTCCCCAGGACAAATCCATGCTGTCTATCGTTCAGGCACCCTGACTTTTCCAGGTCCCCGCCTAGCCTCTCCTTGACAATGCCCTCCATCACCTTGCCCACCACCGATGTCAGGCCTGTAGTTCTCTGCCACCTCCTTGATCCCCCCTTGTGGATAGGCACTATATCGCCACCTTCCAGTCCTGGGGCACCCACCCTGTTCTCAGAGATGGTGAAAAGCTCCGCCCAGGGTTTTGCCAGGGCGTCCATAAGTTCCTTCAGCACTCTGGGATGTAATTTATCTGGCCCGGTGCTTTCTCGTCTTAAGGGACCTGAGGGCTTCCCTCACTCTCTCTGCTGTGATTTCCACTTCCACTACCTCTTCTCCCTGCTTAGCCTTCCCCCCCCTTGCCAGTGATGCCTCCCCCTCTCCCCAGACCTGCCGATAATTCATGAATATACTTGATAGATGGCAAATATGTTCCCTCACCTAGAATTGAACCTCTGACCCTTTGTTTGTAAAGCAAGCACACATCCAGTGCGCCACCCAAGGAGCTTAGGAATCCAAAACTTTTTTCTGCCGGTTGGCTAGTAGGAATTTTTACAATTTCCACACATAATTTTTAGTTAGTTGGGCTCGTAAGAATCTGGTGGTTTGAGTTTGAAACACTCCAGACAGAGACTCCAACCGAGCTCGAGCTCAGCATTCTGTGCTCTGCATAGAAAGTTAACTTTGTTCTCCAGGTCAGTTTAAAGTTTGGGGATCACTGCAATAGGTCAGAATACAGCAAGACTCCATTAGAAGAAACACAATTACTAAGGTGAGTAATTTTTTCTTATTGAACCATAATCACACACCCTGGCTTCCGTTATTGCATTCTTACATATCAAATTACTGAGATCTAAAGAAAAATTGCATTTTAGAGGAGAACTGTAGCGAGCCTGCAAATCATTTTATTGCACAGAAGTTCTGTTCTAAATACTGATTCAGAAGGAACACTGTTTGCTTTTAGCTGTTTTTTTAACACCATTTAAAAACAATCCCTGCAGACTACTTTATTTCTTATTATTGTCCATCATATACACAGTGCCTGGGTAACATAATATAAGCATTTAGTGAGATTTTTTAAATATTTGAAGTATTTGCCAACATGACTTAATCCTCGGTGGCCCACTGCTCCTGCACATGCACTTATAATATAGCTCTGAAGCACCTGTTTGCTCATGCATACATCAGTTTGAACTGAAGTCGTGTTAGCCAAAGTGATTTTCCAACTAAGCAGACTTTCCTGAACACCAGAAAGTGACTACCGTGTTAAAGTGAGCACTCTAACATGTGTAATTCTCTGAAATCTAAAGTGGTTTCCCACAGAAGCAACAACAAATAATGGTCAGTTGTCAGACTTTCCTGGGCAAACTTAACCCCTTTTTCATTGGCCTTTGGTACTGCAGTAAAATAACAGACACCACAAACAAAAAGAAACTGTGATGACACAAAAGAAAATAAGCAGTGATGTGGTGAACTGAGGCACTGAGCTCCTATGGTGTGCACTCAATGGTGGGAAGAACAGAACTGAGGTTCTGAGGAAACGTGAGGAAGAATTTCTTCACAGAACGGTTGGTGGACAAGTAGAACACCCTGCCAGAGGACGTGGTGGCTGAAACAATCACGGGATTTAAGAATGCATGGGATAGACATAAAGAAATTCTGGAGGTCAGGGGTAAGGGGCAACAGACTTCTAGGAAAACATAAACTGAACTTACAAGCTCAAATGGGCAGACTGGGTGGGCCATAGGCCCTTATCTGCCGACACTGTCTATGTATCTATGTATCTATGAGGTTAGTGTGGGAGCTAGCAATGGTTATTAGTTGGTGCGCAGCATGCATGGAGAGTGTGAAGGCTCCAAGCCCAGTAGCTGTGACCCCCTGGCAAAAGCTTTGCTCCCACAGGGTTCTCATGTGTCCGACCCAGACCCATAAGTGAGAATCAGTGGTAAAGATTGATTCTTGGAAGATCTAACACACTTTCGTTCTTTCAGACAGTGGCCATCTGAGGCAGTGTATGGAGGGTATGAGCTGGTTGCTGTCATTTTATTATGATTAACTTTCTTTTTAATCATTAACGGGGCTGGCGGTATTGCCTGGAAATTAGCGTAACAAGCTGTGAATGAGCTTAGTACATCCAGCAGACCTGTGTTTGATTCCCACAATCTAAAGCTCCGTCCTCGCTTGCTGCGATGCTTGTAGCTCAATCCTTCTCCTATGGGCTGCATTCGGCAGATAAGTCTCTACTCAGCGTACCAAGGTGTCAGACATCCAAAGGCTCCGGGGCCTTCCACCATGCTGCCCCTCAGCTCTGGAACTGTCTTCCCCTAGCTCTTCGTCAGGCTAGATCCCATCTCCACCTTAAAAGAGCTATGATGGCATCTATCTCTAGCAGACCCTTGCACTTGTTTTGACCATACTTAATTCCCCTCTGCCACTACGTACTTTCCCTGGCAGACCCCTGAACTTGCAATTGTCTAGTTTTTATTTATTGTATTTGTTTTATTTTACCTTTTTTTTTCTTTTAAGTTGTTTTGTGTTGTTTTTTATTGTTGTAAGCTGCCCTGAGCAATCTGGAAAGGGCATCAAACAAAATTGCCTTGCCTTGCCTGGTAAATACAGTCTAAGATGTGTAAAAGCAGGACACCACTGAACATAATATATGACATCTCATCTGGTCTGTCCTGGGTAAGTGTGTAAAGGCAGAACCCCAAAACAGCTGTTTTTATCCCACGTAATTCCCCTCTGCCTCCACTTACCTTTTATTCATACCTTCTACCATGTCTCTCCCCTTCTATTCCTACTCTAGCCTCCCTTTTCTCCACTAGTAAAACTTATCCTATCTACCCTCTAGTGTCTTTCTTTGACATACCTAACCCCACCTAGACTACCTATAGTATCTTGTAGGCTAGTTTCTCTCTTAATCTTCCTATTACACCATCATCATGCTTTTTTCATGATGATACTGCGCTATGTTATGTATAGTGGTGATCGTATAAAAGTTTGGAAGTGCTGAGGTATGCCTCGAGGGTACCACTAGGGCAGTCAAGTTCACGTGGTGATAGTATAAGCGTTTGGCAGTGCTGAGGTATGCACCCGAGTGCCTCCTCAGCGCTGCCAAATGTTTATACAATCACCACGTGAACTTAAGTGCCTCAGTGGTACCTCGAGGTACCTCAAGGTATACCTCAGCACTTCCAAACTTTTGTATTACAACTGTTTGCATAACTTTTGTTGACTACTGCTAGCCCTCTATGGAATGAACAGTGTTTTACCTCGTAGTATGCTGCTTTCATTATGTTATTCACGTATAATGTATGGGGAGCCCTTACTGTTAACAGAAATCAAGCAGATTTCAACCTTGTTATGCCATTGTTATGACATGCCTCTGTTGTTAACCCTTCTTGAGTTTGTCATATCAAAGATATAACAAAAAGGAATGCTCACAACAATCAATGTTCTGTAAAGTAATTCAGTGAAGTAATATAATCTGTGATTACACAAATTGGGTATCCCATACACTATAAAATATAATGTATGGTCTTTCGTTAATAACCATGCTGTAAACACTTCTTGAGGTTGCCATTGTCACAAATGCACTTAGCAGGTCAGGCCCTCCATGCACAATCATGTGAACAGGTAACAGACAGAGTAACCCTCCTGTCTGCTTTTGGGTTCGAATCACCTTTAGTCTCAAGTTCTGGGGGGATTTAAACTGTGAACCTTATGCTAGCGTACCCAATGTACAGGCTCTTCGTACCCTCTTCTGGGATTACAGTACAATCTTTCGGCAGGAGCACCAAGCCAGGCTTCCAAAATGAACCCTTAAAACTCGAGACCTTAGGTATATTCTTACCTTTTTCCACTTTAGTAACACCATCAAGCTGTTTGAACAATTGTCAGACTTAACCCTCTCTACATCACATGCAAAAAAGAACTGCCCAATACACAGGCAGGCTCTTGAAAAAAAGATTTTACTAAAAGATTATAAAAATATGTCAAATATGAACACAGAATAATATATCGAAGAGTATACAATCACTTAAAAGCAAAGAAAACTACAGAACAAACTCCTGCCAACATACAATTAGATCTTTTCTATCTAATGTATTACCTCTAAGTGCTTATCAGAGAGATGTCTTTCTAGAGTCCCAAAATAATATGACATATTCCCTGAACCGAGGAAAAGATAGCCAACTCAGTTAAGAAGGGGGATAAAACCTTTTTTAGGTACATCAGGGAGCGAAGGAAGACCAAGCGAGGGATAGTGAAGCTTAATAAAGGGGAAGGGGGGTGGGCAGAGGGTGACAGTGAAAAGGCAGAGATACTAAACAAATATTTTTGCTCAGTATTTACAAATGAAGAGGGGGAGGTACCTAAAACAAACAATAGAAACACTCTGGATACAGAAGTTGATGCCAGCCCATTTACAGAAGAAAGGGTTCTGAAAGAACTCTTAAAACTGAAGGTGGACAAAGCAATGGGGCGTGATGGGATTCATCCCAGAATTCTAAAAGAACTAAGGGTAGAACTAGTGACACCACTGACTACCCTCTTTAACAAATCATGGGAGGATGGGGTGGTACCTGAGGACTGGAGGAGGGTAGATGTGATTCCTCTTCACAAAAGTGGGAGCAGGAAACTACAGACCTGTTAGTTTAACCTCAGTGATAGGGAAAATTATAGAATCACTTCTGAAGGAAAGAATTGTCGAGTACCTAGAGGCCAGAGGGGCACAGGACCCAAGGCAGCATGGATTCACAGCGGGAAGGTCATGCCAGATGAATCTAATAGATTTCTTTGACTGGGTGATCAAAGTAGTAGATCAGGGAGGAGCTGTGGACATGGCCTACCTAGACTTTAGCAAGGCATTTGACACAGTCCCACACAAAAGATTAATATACAAGTTAGCCAGCCTGGGAGTGGGTCCCAAGATGATAGCCTGGGTAAAGAATTGGCTGGAGAATAGGACACAAAGGGTAATAGTAAATGGAGTCCACTCTGAAGAAAGGGGGGTTACTAGTGGGGTACCGCAGGGTTCAGTATTAGGACCGGTCCTCTTCAGTGTCTTTATAAGTGACATTGCAGAGGGACTGGAAGGAAAAATATGTCTCTTTGCAGATGACACAAAGATCTGTAACAGAGTTGATGCACAAGGTGGGGTGGAAAGGATGAGAAGGGACTTGGCAAGGTTAGAGGAATAGTAAGATGTATGGCAGCTTAGATTCAGTGCTAAGAAGTGCAAGGTAATGCACCTAGGAAACAAAAACCCAGGGGAAGAGTACACAATGGGGGGTGAGATACTAACAACAACAAAAATGGAAAGGGACCTGTGGGTAGTCATATCAGATGACTTAAAGGTGGGCAAGCAATGTGAGGGGACAGTAAGGAGGGCTGGGGGGATACTGGGATGCATAGGGAGAGGCATCACCAGTAGAAAACAGGAAGTTGTTATCCCTCTGTACAGACAGCTGGTGAGACCCCATCTGGAATACTGTGTGCAGTTCTGGAGAACCAATCTCCGCAAGGACATAGACAGGATGGAAGCTGTCCAGAGGACGGCAACTAAAATGGTGCAGGGTCTGCACCGGAAGACATATGAAGAGAGACTACAGGAGCTTAATATGTATAACCTTGAGGAAAGGAGGAGAGGGGACATGATAGAAACTTTCCAAGTACCTCAAGGAATCAGCAAAGTCAAGAGGTAGCATCTTTCAAAAAGAGGTCTGCAAGAACAAGGGGCACAATTTGAAGATAGAGGCGGCTCAGAAGTAATGTAAGGAAGTATTTTTTCATAGAGAGGGTTGTGGATGCATGGAACGGCCTTCCGGAGGAGGTTGTGGAGTCAAAAACAGTGGTTGAATTCAAGCATGCATGGGACAGTCATAAGGCAATTCTAGGGGATGGGAGTAGAAAGAAGTAGGCTGCTGGTTAACTAGTATCTGCAGCTTATCCATTAGGTAGGGAAATGGGTAGACTGGGTGGGCCAAGCGGTCCTTATCTGCCGTCAAATTCTGTGTTTCTAGTTACAAGGATACATTTCAATTCTATCTCCCCAACCCCTTGGTGAGTCATCTAGCTCCTCCTTTTTAGAATTAAAAAAATACAAACATGATTTTGTAGCAGAAGGTATGTTAAATAATGTCACATCAGAAGGAAAAGCACTTCCTAAATATGACTCATTAATTAAACATTTTCTCTTTGATCTTCTGTGGTTTCTATTCCCACGACATATCAAAGGGTTTCACAACTTTTATCACCATGGTGGTATCAGTGTTCTTCCTCTTAAGATGTCATAAAAGTTTATGAGGCTGATCCACTTCAAAGAGCCTAGGCAAGTCATAACAAGGAATAAAATGCAATTTCTCAAGGAAGTTAATTACATTACAGAGATCTCCTGGTGAGTGTAATATATCCTGTAGTTTCACTGAAACTTGGGGGGGGGGCACCCATGGAAGCACAGCTGTCTTATGTGAGACAATCACATACTATATTTTTATATTACTGATATCATTCAATAATCATAACCAGCTGGCCAAGTGTCACACTCCTCCCCACCTAGACTGAATTTGGGGGCTCTATCCCCTGCAGGGGATGAGCTTCCCAAGTCAGTTCACTCCTCATATAGACGCGATAAGCCATCTGCGTTCTGATTGGTCGCTCCAACTCTATGTAAGATCATCATGTCATACCCTTGCAAGGCAAGACTCCATCTTAATAGTCTACCATTAGTTTTTCCCATTTGGGTCAGCCAAACCAGTGCCTCCTTCAGTCTGGTAAAGGCTTTTTCACAGGCTGATTCCCAGGTAATTTTCTTTGGCATCTTTTTCTTTACCAGGTCAGATAGTGGAGCAGCCAAGGCAGTGTAATTGGGTACGAATTTCCTATAGTACCCTGCTGTCCCTAGAAAACTCCTGACGTGCTTCTGCATTTCTGGTCTGGGCCATGCCTTGATCACCTCTATTTTTACCTGGTTAGGACAGAGCTGTCCCCAGCCTACAACATGCCCAAGGTATGCCACTTCAGCCGTGGCCACCTGGCACTTCTCAGCTTTGACAGTGGGCCCGGCCCTCTGTATCCTGTCCAGTACTTCCCTAAGGTGGGACAGGTGTTCCTCCCAGCTGGCACTAAAGATGGGAGTGTCATACAGGTACGCCACGGCGTGCTCCTCAGCACCATTTAACACCTGGTTCGCCAACCTTTGGAAAGTGGCCAGGGTGTTCTTCATTCTGAAAGGCATTACTTTAAATTCATATAAGCCTACCGGAGTAATGAAGGCCAACCTCTCCCTAGCACTGTCAGTTAACTCTACCTACCAATACCCCTTTCTCAGGTCAGTAGTCGTAAGGTATGTCGCCCCTCCCCCAACTTGTCCAGGAGTTCATCCGTCCGGGGATCGGGTGGGTGTCTGACTTTGTGACTGCATTCAGTCCATGATAGTCCACACAGAAATGAGTAGAGCCACCTGGCTTGGGTTCAAGGACTATGGGTGAGGCCCAGGGGCTGTGGGATCTCTGGATTACCCCTAACTCCAGCATTTCCTCCACCTCCCTCCTAATGTCCTTTTGGACAGCCTCCAACACCCGATATGCTGTCCGCCTTATGAGCGTCTGTGTCCCTGTCTCCACATCGTGCTTAGCTAAGGGGGTTAGTCCAGGCTTGGAGGAAGGTTCAGGAGGGAGATGAGGAGACACTTTTACAAAGAGGGTGGTGGCTGGGTGGAATGCGTTACCTGCTGAAGTGGTATGCAGTAGAACAGTGGACTGCTTCAAATGAGGATGGGACAGGACAAGGGGGAGGGTTAATGAAGGGGAAGGGTGGAAGGGAAGGGCAGCTGCAGAATAAGGGGTGCTAGCTGCACATTCGAGCAGACTTGATAGACCTCTAGGCCTTTATCTGCTGGCAAATTTCGTATGTTTGTATGTTCGTAAACAGTGGGGCAAAGTCTGCTAAAACCTCCCTTACTTCCTGGATCTTGTCCGGGGCCAGCTGGGGAGACAATTTAACTGCCTCTACAGAGGACTCCCACTTGCTTTCTTCCAGCAAGTCCAGAAGGGGTTCTCCTTTGTCCGTCCCCTCCCCAGGACTATATATTGCAAACACCATGTCAGCTCTATTAGCATATGGCTTCATCATGTTGACATGGTACATTCTTTCTGTATGTCTTCTGTCAAGTAACTCTATGATACAGTTCACATCATTTACCTTTCTAACTATTTTGTACGGTCCTGCCCGCTCAGCCTGCAGCTTGTCTTTCCGGACCGGAATAAGGACCATGACTTCCTGACCCATCGTGTACGAGCGAGCTCTGGCTCTGCGATCATACCACACTTTTTGTTTCTGTTGGGAAGCTGACAGGTTGCTCTGGGCTGTCCCCATAAGCTCCTTCAGCCTCTCCCTAAACCTGAGGATGTAATCCACTATGGGATTTCCCCGGGTGGCGTGCTTGCCTTCCCAGTCCTCCCAGATCAAGTCTAGGGGCCCACGTTCCCAGCGTCCATATAAGAGCTCGAAGGGGGAAAATCCTGTCTACTCTTGGGGCACCTCCCTGTATGCAAAGAACAGGTGGGGAATGTATTTCTCCCAGTCCCTCCCATGCTGTTCAGCAAACGCTTGGAGCATTGACTTCAGGGTACCGTTAAATCTTTCCACAAGCCCATTGGCTTGCCGGTGATCATGTGTCGTGTGTCTCTGCACCACCCCATATTTCTCCCACAAACATTTCATCAGGTCTGACGTGAAGGAACCCCCTCGATCGGTGATAACCTCCTGCGGAAACCCAACACGGGAGAAAATCCCAAGTAAGGCATCTGCCACTTTGTCTGTCCTCAGTGAGGATGGGCAACTGCCTCTGGATACCGGGTGGCATAATCCACCACAGTCAGGATGAACCTCTTCCCGGAGGAGCTGTGGGTATTTAAAGCCTCACAATATCCATTCCTACTCTCTGGAATGGCTCCTCCACTATGGGCAATGGAATTATGGTGGCTTGGGTTTTCTTACCCGCCTTCCCTATTTCTTGGCACCGGTGACAAGACCTACAATACTCCTTCTCCTGCTGGGTGAAGTTGGGTCAATAGAAATTCTGCTCCAGTCGCTGTGTAGTGTGCTCGATTCCCAGATGACCAGACAAGGGAATATTGTCTGCAGTCTTGAGCAACTGCTCACGGTACTCCTGGGGAACGACAAGCTGCCTTCCTATCACCCCTCCCTCTGTCTTCACATCCTGAGTATACTTGGTGGGATCCTAAGTACTGATAGTGGAATTTCCAGGCGAACTCTGTTTACACTGTTGAAGAAGTTACCCTCAAAGCCAGAAGTGCACATTTTAACCATGTTGTCAAGGTAATCTCCATACCCTACTCTCTGTTCCACCTATCCAAAATCATCTGAGCCAAGTCTCCCAGGCGTTCCTGTAGCCCACAGTAAAGATTATTGATTAATGGGTCCATGGGATGTCCCTCAGGGCATCTAAAATAATTGTTTAAACAAGTGGGGAGGGATTTGGTAATCTAGTATGATCTGCTTGTTTATGCAGGAGATAAGGTCGAACCTGAAGATACCTGAAATGTTCCTGTCTAGTTGAACCATATAAACCTTGTAGTGTTTCAAGTGGAAGTACTCCCCTGGAGTCAAAGAACTTGAATATATATGTGAGGCCCAATCTTCTCCACCTATGAAAGATGGGATCCATCAGAGCCAGAAGAAAATCTCCATCTACTGTTAGTACTTGACTAAAATAGGACTCCCAAGCCAGTTTAGGGTGTAAGAATATATATACGTGAGGCCCAACCTTCTCCACCTATGAAAGGTGGGATCCAACAGAGCTAGAAGAAAATCTCTATCTACCGTTAGTACCCAACTAGAACAGGACACCCGGGACAGTTTAGAATGTAGTGTAAGAAACTGCTACACCCTTAAGGTGACAGCTGTAAAATGCATAAAGTCAGCTATACGGAGAGAATTTACTCAATTAGCGAAAAGAAGTAGACCTATATCATACATATCATTAAGTGCAAATTCTATTTGTTTCCACGGTAGGGCCACTTGGGTTAATAGCCAGGTCAGTATATACACAGATTAGATGCTGTAGCATAGTTTAACAGATTAGGACCTCCCTTACTGAATGGTAGTTGTAAGAAAGAATAGTGAAGACAAGGGCAGAGGCCTCCCAAATAAACTGGGAAATAAGTTTGTTCCAGGAAGCAAAAATGATATGAGCTTGGGACTATGGAGAGGGTCTGATATACTGTAGATAGAATAGTCTTTACAGGACATTTATACAAACAGACTTGATTCTGGAAAAAGCAAACAAAGGAAGTTATCCTCGTTATCAGAAATCAACTGCAAGTGGTCCATAATTTAACAATTCCAAGTTTCCTAAATCCTTCAGGATATAGATCCGTAGGTGTTAGAAACAAACATAGAAACATAGAATTTGATGGCAGATAAGGACCGCTTGGCCCACCTAGTCTGCCCATTTCCCTACCTAACGGATAAGCTTCAGATCCTAGTTAACCAACAGCCTACTTCCTCCTATCCCCCACTTGAATTGCCTTATGTCTGTCCCATGCATTCTTGAATTCCCCCACTGTTTTTGACTCTATGACCTCCTCAGGAAGGCTATTCCATGTATCCACAACCCTCTCTGTAAAGAAATACTTCCTCCACATTACCTCTGAGCCATCCCCTCTATCTTCAAATTCCCCCTTGTTTTTGCACATCTCTTTTTCTGAAAGATGCTACTCTCTTGGACTTTGTTGATTTCCTTGAGGTATTTGAAAGTTTCTATCATGTCCCCCCTCTCCCTCCTTTCCTCGAGGCTATACATCTTTAGTTCCTTTAGTCTTTCTTCATATGTCTTCTGATGCAGACCCTGCATCATTTTGGTTGCCCTTCTCTGGACAGCCTCCACCCTGTCTATGTCTTTGCGGAGATGGGGTCTCCAGAACTGTACACAGTACTCCAGATGTGGTCTTACCAACTGCCTGTAGAGAGGGCCAACAACATCCTGTTTTCTACTGGTGATGCCTCTCCCTATGCATCCCAGTATCCCCCCAGCCCTCCTTACTGCCTTCTCACATTGCTGGCCCAACTTTTGGTCATCTTATATGACTACCCCAGGTCCCTTTCCATTTTTGTTGTCACTATCTCACCCTCCATTGTGTACTCTTCCCCTGGGTTTTTTGTTTCCCAGGTGCATTACTTTGCAGTTCTTTGCATTGAATCTAAGCTGCCATACATTTGATCGTTCCTCCAACCTTGCCAAGTCCCTTTTCATCCTTTCCAGCCCAACTTGTGTATCAACCCTGTTGCAGATCTTTGTGTTATCTGCAAAGAGACATACTTTCCCTTCCAGTCCCTCTGCAATGTCACTTATAAAGACATTAAAAAGGACCGGCCCCAGTACTGAACCCTGCAGTACCCCACTAGTAAACCGCCTTTCTTCACTGTGGACTCCATTTACTATTACCCGCTGTGTCCTGTTGTCCAACCAGTGTTTTACCCAGGCTACCACCCTAGGACCCACTCCCAGGCTGGCTAATTTGTTTATTAATCTTTTGTGTGGGACTGTGTCAAATGCGTTGCTAAAGTCAAGGTAGGCCATGTCCACAGCCCCTCCCTGGTCTACTGCTTTAGTCACCCAGTCAAAGAAATCAATTAGATTTGTCTGACATGACCTTCCTGCTGTGAATCCATGCTGCCTTGGGTCCTGTGCCCCCACTGGCCTCTAGGTACTCAACAGTTCTTTCCTTCAGAAGTGATTTCATCATTTTCCCTACCACTGAGGTCAAACTGTCAGGTCTGTAGTTTCCTGCCTCTGTCTTGCTCCCACTTTTGTGAAGAGGAATCACATCTGCCCTCCTCCAGTCCTCAGGTACCACCCCATCCTCCCATGATTTATTAAAAAGGGCAGTCGGTGGTGTTACTAATTCTTCCCCTTAGTTCTTTTAAAATTCTGGGGTGAATCCCATCAGGCCCCATTGCTTTATCCCCCTTCAGTTTTAAAAGTTCTTTCAGAACCCTTTCTTCTGTGAAAGGACTAATATCAACCCCCCCCCTATCCAGAGTGCTTCTATTGACCAGATTAGGTATTTCCCCCTGCTTTTCCATTGTGAATACTGAGCACAAGTATTCATTCAGTATCCCTGCTTTTTCACTGTCGCTCTCTGCCCAACCACCTTCCTCTTTGTTCAGCCTCAGTATCCCTGCCTTAGTCTTTCTTTGCTCCATAATGTACCTATAAAAGGTTTTACTCCCTTCTTAACCGAGTTGGCTATCTTTTCCTCGGTTTGGGCCTTTGCAATTCTGACTGCCTCACCCGCTTTCTTCTGCTTTAACTGGTACAGTTCTCTGTCCTGCTCCTTCTGTGTTTCCTTATACTTCCTGAATGCTATCTTTTTTTCCCTTACCTTCCCCGCCACTTCTTTTGAGAACCATAGTGTTTTTTTTTCTTTTGTTTTGATTTGTTTATTTGCTTCACACAAAGACTTGTTGCCTCTGTGATGGCAGTTTTGATGTTTCTCCATTGTTGCTCCACCCCACCTTCTTGCCTGTTTGCTAGTGTTTTTCTGAGGCACTCTCCCATTTTGACAAAATCAGCCCTCCTGAAGTCCAGTACCTTCACTTTTGTGTGGCTTGTCTCTACAGCTAAGTTTGTTGTGAACCACACTGTTTGATGGTCGCTTATTCCCAGATGGCTACCCACTTCAAGATCAGAGATCCTGTCTCCATCCCCATTTGAGAGTACCAGGTCTAAGATTGCTCTCTCCTGAGTTGGTTCCAAAACTAGCTGTTTGAGGCATGCCCCCTGTAGGGCATTGAGAATGGCCCTGCTCTTGGATGTGGCTGCAGCAAAGGTGTTCCAGTCAACATCTGGCATATTCAGGTCCCCCATCAGCAATATCTCCCCTTTCTCTGCCATCCCAAGGATGCCTTCTATCATTTCCTTGTCCATTTCCTCCCCTGAGATGGGGTCTGTTTACAACCCTTTGCAGATTGTGGAGGCCATTTCCAGTCTCCAGAGTGACCCTAAGTGCCTCCTCTTCTCCCTGTTTACCCTTTAGTTATGTTGCTTTGATCCTTCCCTTACATAGAGAGCTACTTCTCCTCCTCCTCCTCTTCTTCCCTCCTGTAGATTGTGTACCCTGGTATGTTGACATCCCAGTCATGGTTCTCTGTGTACCATGTTTCTGTGACTGCCACAGTATCCAGGCATCCCTCTTCCATCAAGGCCACCATTTCAGGGAGCTTTTTACCTAGACTACGGGCATTGGTACTCATTACCCCCCATTTTTGTATGGCTTTATTTCTTTTTGCCCCATCCTGTCCCTACTGCCTTTGTCTTTTTTTCCATTTACCCCTGCCCTTCTCCCTATCAACTGCTCTATTTTGGTGTTTACCTCACTAATTACCCTGATTTTTTGGGGGGGCTAGGATTTCCCTTCTCCTCTTCAGTGCCTCCCCACTTGACTAGTTTAAGTGCTTGCCACTGAAGCATTTAAACCTATCACCTAGGATCCTGGTTCCCCTCCAGGATACCTGTGCTGTCCAGAAACAATCACCTACAACTCTTACCCTCCACCCCAGGGAGTGCCTTCCTTCCTTTTAGACACCTATTTCACAAAGGCTAAGTAACAGGTCTAGTCACAACTGACTGCAAATATCTCCCAGCTACAGTTCCTCCTAGGCAAATTAAAGTTAAAACTAAGAAAAGTCTACCCCAAAAACAGAATCAATACTAGTTACTTACACAGGTCCAAAAAGTAATAATTCAGTTCAGTGTAGTCTCCTCCTTGATTCAAGGAAGCTGTGGCTGCTTTCTCACTCTCCCTGTCTTCAGTGTGAGAAGGAGACTGCAACACCTCTGAGACAAAAAAACCTTTTCAGCAAAAAAGAAATAAATAAAATAGGGGCAAACAGTAATTTTGCTTAGCCTAATGATAAAAAGTCACAAAAATGTAAGCACCACCTGTGATACTTTCACAGAAGATATACCCTGTAAGAAACACTTTGCTACAGAGAAAAATAAAGCAGTAACAGAAGATATACCTTGCAAAAGACAATTTGAATCAGAAGATTACAGCAGTAATCTGTTAGCACACACCTGTAGGCACACCTTGTAATAATGCAGCAGAAGGTATACCCAGCAACAGCAATTTGAATCAGAGAAAAATAAGCAATGAAATGTTAGCAACAAACAGTAACAATCCCTGTGAGTACAAAATAAAAACAGCAACACACAGTAAATCTGCCTAGCCAAAAGTCTTAATCCTTTCCCCTACTCTGGTAAGGTTCTTAGTTCTGTCCTTTCAAGCAAGCTAGAGGGAAAGAGCTCAGGTGAACCTAGGTGCCTTGGCCAGCAAACCTAGACTTCTACCTTCTGTTTTATTCGTGTACTACAACATTTAAGGGGTAGATCCCAAAGAAAAGGAGAGGGAGAATAATGTAAAAAAAAAAAATAGTTCTGTTTTCTGGAGGTTCCTAGAAAAACCTGCTCGTCGACCATATTCTCACAAAACGGACGAAGCTGCTGGGATGGATCTGTCTGGATTAAGAAAAAAGAGGAGCTCATCACTAGCATATAATGTAACCTTATAATCCACATCCACTAGTGGTAGCCCCTCGATTTCCGAATTACTGCGAAATGTAGTGGCCAGAGGCTCAATATATAAGGCAAAGAGAGGTGACAGGGGGCACCCCCTGTCAGGTACCCCTTTGTAGGTGAATTGGGGAAGAATGGGAGCAGTTAACTCTTGCATAAGCCTGTAGGTTAAAATATAATTATTGAAGCTGGAAGCTAAAGGACTCAGGAAAACCAAAGGTTGACAAAGTGCCCCAGTGGAAGTTCCAGGACACGCTGTCAAAAGCCTTCTCTGCATCAAGACTAAGTAGAACCGTTGGAATCTGTCCAGAATGAACATGTTCTAAAAGTAAGAGGGTATGGTGAATGTTGCCCATTGTTTGGCGTTTCCAGATGAAACCCGCCTGATGTGGATGAATAAGGGAGGGAAGAAGCCAACAAAGCCCATGCACCCATATCACCATAAAAATTTCGTAATTGACATTAAGAATGGAAATTGAGCAGTAGCATGTTGGGGAAGAAGCATCTTTACCAGGTTTTAATATTGCAGCAAGAGTAGCATATCACCAAGAAGGGGGAGATTTACCAGTCATAACAGCTAAAAAGGTTTGAGATGAAAGGGGGAGGAGATGGTTAGTAAAGGCTCTATACCACTCAATCAGGTATCCATCCGGCCCTGAACATTTTTGTGTGTTAGCATTCCCCAGTGCAAAAAGAATGTCTTCCTGTTGAATAGAGAATAGGGGCATCTAAGGAGGTTCTTTGAGTTTTGTGAGTTGAGGAATAGCACATTTCGAGAAATGGGTCATAATACTGTGTGAACCAGATGGTGTAGGGTCTGCATAAAGGGAATTATAGTAGTCATTTTTTATTTATTATTTCAAATTTGGATTAATACCTTTGAGCCTATGGGCTCTTTCACAAAGGTTCCAAGTCGAATTTAAGGACACATGATATAATAACATATGGATACAAAGCAAGTCACAAGAAAACATACACATATATGGTAAAGGAACATATTGAGTCTGAAGTTTTAAGAGTACAGAGTTACAAAGCAGCAACATTTGTGGCATCTAATAACACACCAGCAAGAGTCTTAAAGCAAGGACACAGAGAACATTAGCATAAGGTTGCAAAGTAAGTTATACAAAATATACACAGATGAGGGTAAGGAATCCATTGAGGTGGTAGTTTAAAAGGTGCAGAGAGTTACAAAGCAGCAACAGTTGTGGCATCTAATAACATACTTGCAAGAAGCAACAATTGGAAAACTCAAACCTTAGTGTTACCGAGAACAAGTCAGGAGGTGACTTTGTCAAAAGAGACAAGATAGGGTAGGCTGCTGCTGGAGTAGGCATTGTCTAAGAGGGGAGGGTAAGGTAAGTGAATTAAGAGTTGCAGTCACATTGCATAGATTGGATAAGGAGGAGGCGGAGGTCTTTCTTGAAGGGGCTGATTCTTTCACAATCAACGAGGGCTGCAGGGAGCTAATTTAATCATTGCAGCCCACGGTAGGACAGGGCTCGCTGTGCGAAGGTGGTTCTTTTAAAGGGGACATGGAAGGTACTCTTAGTGGAGCTACATGTAGATTTTGAGGATTTTGCGTATTGGGAAATACAGGCCATGGAATTTGGTGTCTGACCAAGCATGGATTTTTTCCCCCATCACACATGCCTGATATTTAACCCTGAGGTGGAATGTGAGCCACCCTATGTCCGAATAAAGGTTCTAGGGACATGGATATGTTGTTCATCCACACTGTCTGGCACTTTCCTTGCCACTTTAAATCTTGCCGGAAGGTCTTCAAGCTGGCTCCTCCCACCCACCCGGGTGGTAAAACTCTCGGCTCCGCCCCATGACGCCAGATCTTCCTTACCGCTTGGAAGCTCAGGTTCCCTCCTTAACACTCTGCGTATAGACGGGATCCTAACTCTTCGGTTCGCCCGAAAATAGTTTTAAAATTCTCAAGACTTTGGTCAAATTTTTCCCTCGTGGCTGCGATGGACAAATCGACTCCCGGTTTTCGGCGGTGTCCATGCGGGCAGAAGATGTCCAGGATGGACCCGCACTCCACATGCATCTACTGCCTCAGCCTTGATCACGACCTGCAGGCCTGCGAGTTGTGTAGATCTTTCTCGACCAACATCCTTGAAGACCGTGCTGCCCAGTTACAACTTAGGCGCCCCGAGAGGCGTTATCCGCCGGTGAAGTCTAAGGAGGCCCGTTGGGCGGTGTCTGTGGCGGCTGGCTCGGCTGAGCAACTCGAGCAGATTGTCGCCCTCGAGGAGGAGGCGGCCCAGGCTGCATCCTCATCTTCCTCGGTCGCGGCATTTATCCTGCTCTCTCTGGGATCCTCCTACACAGCTTCTTTTAAGGAACTTTGCCAGTCCCTTTCCACGAAGGGAGAGGGGCCATCGGGACACTCTTCTCGGTCAAGAAAGAAGGACTCGAAGGGTAAGTCCCACCGTCGACGTTCGTGGGAGTGGGAGAGGTCCCCTTCCCCGGACAGTCGACACTCGACTTCGGTCGAGGTTACGGCTGAGGCTGCTGGCTTCACGGTGTCCCCGTCAGGTCAGCCGGCCGAGACACCCGTCGATGCGGTCGAGATTTTTCTCGACCCGTCGGACGGGCTGTCGACTGGTGAAGCCGACAACTCTTCATCACCGGTTCCCCCAGTGGAAACCAAGGACTTGCCTGCACCTCCTGTGCTGGAGTCCCCGGTCAAGGTTCCCAAGCCGAGGGAGGAGTAGGTGTCCCCCGCTCCCTCCCAGACCCACCTTCGGAGACACGGAGGATCTCAGTCTCTGTCTCGGACCTCGTCTCGGTCCAGCCGATCCCACCGACATCGACGGTCTCAGTCTCGGCACCGAGGTTAGCGGCCACACCACTCATCCTCGTCTTCCTCCTCGGAAGAGGAGAGGCTTCGGCGCAAATTGTGTCGACGCTACGAGGATTTAATGTGGCAGTAGCTCCTTTTGTCCGGGAACAAGCTGACACCGTCGCCTTCCCCAGCCACTAGGTGGCTGTCACCCGAAAGGCCGAAACAACCCCTCATGGTAGTCGAGGTGCCCAAGCCTGGGCCGGTTGTTCGGCCGAAACCAGCTGCCCCACCGATTGTGGTGGAACCTCTGCCTCCACAACTGAAATTGGGTGCACCGACCAAGGAGTCTGTCAGGTCAGGGTCTGCCCCACTGGTTGTCGGTCACCCTCATTCCCAACCGCTCTTGGCAGGTGGAGGGTGGCTCAGGCTCCAGGCAGCTCTTCGCAGACTCCTCGGAGTCTGACGATGACTCCTCCCTGTTTTCCAGGCCCCTTGACCTAGAGTCCTCTGGGGGGGCAGTCGATGGACGAGAACCCATCGTCGTTCATGGGTCTGCTTCGGCTCATCTCAAAGTCCACCGGGATGCAGCTCGAGCCCGTATTCAAGCGGGCCAAGTATCCCCTCACAGAGACACTGGACCGAGGGGATTCTCCCACGGAGGCCTTTCCGGTGGCTAAAGCCATTGTTGGCCCAGCCTTGGAGTTTTGGCAGCGGCCGTCTTCCTGTCCTGCGCCTTCGGCCAGGATGGCCAGGAAGTATGCGGTCCCTACCGGCTCTTTGTCCGGTTTTTCGGAGCACCCCTCTGCGCAGGTGTTGGTCACCAATAGCGTTTTCCGGTGCTCCGGGAATGCTAGGGGTGAGGATAAGCCCCCTCCGACAAGGAGTCCAAAAAGCTGGACTATGCCGGGTGCAAGGTGTACACTGCATCCTCCATCGGCCTCCATCAGGCCAGCTCGGCTGTGCTGATGGCACACTTCTCCCCCACGCCCTCATGGGCTCCCTGGATGAGGTGATCCCTCATCTCCTGGCCAACCTGCAGACTACGGTCAGGCAGGTGTGGGTTCAGGGAAGGGCAGTGGCGAAACAGCAGCTCCAAATGGCTCTAGACATTGGAGACTCCTGTGCCCGATCAATAGCGGCCACAGTGGCCATGCACCGCAGAGCCTGGCTGAGGATATCCACCTTTACGGCGGATACCCAGCACAAATTGGCGGACATCCCCTTCTTGGGGACTGACCTGTTTGGCCCTGGAGTGGAAGGCCACCTCCAGAGGATCGAAAAGTCCAACGCTACCCTGGACTCGGTCACCTCCACCCAGAAGACAAGGGCCATCATCAGCAACATAAGTCCTTTCGCCCTTCTGCTCCTGCGGCACATCCGGCCCAGCAACACCAGCATCAGGGCCAGCAGGCTCGCGCGCTTGGCACCCCAAAGCCAAGCCTGTGGCTTCCTCTAACAGGAAGCAGGGAGGAAAAGGCCCAGGAGGTCCCTCGGCTGGTCCTTCCTCCAAGCCTGCCCAGTGACGGGTTGAGGGGTGTCGCCCCCAGCCTCGTCGCTCCCCACTGGGTTCCCCCCATGGGGGGACGGCTCCGCCACTTCCTTTCTGCCTGTTCCGCTATCACCACGGACCACTGGGTGTTGGAGGTGGTAGGAAAGGGCCTGCCTCTGGAGTTCGAGCAGGCCCCGCCCTTCCGAGCCATCGCCCCACGGGGGCCATGGGGTCCGCAGCCTCCCTGTCGGCTCATCGAGCCGACGTTGCCCTGTTCCTCGAAAAGGAGGTGATCAGGAAGGTGGTGGATCCTCCACCAGACCCGGGGTTTTTGTCCAGGTACTTCCTGGTCCCGAAACAGACGAGGGGCTGGTGCCCCATTCTAGACCTGCATGACCTGAACAGATACCTAAGGTCTCGAACCTTCAGGATGGTCACGCTGGCTCAGATTATTCCATCCTTGGAACGAGGCATGTGGTTCTGTTCTCTGGACCTCCAGGACGCATTCTTTCACATCCCTATCCATCCGTCCCACCAGAGATTCCTCCACTTCAGGGCAGAGGGGTCCCTCTACGAGTTCCAGGCCATGCCCTTCGGCCTTTCTCTAGCTCCCAGGGTCTTCACCAAATGCATGGCAGTGGTGACAGCATTCCTGCGGTGCCGAAGGGTCCGGGTGTACCCCTACCTGGATGACTGACTGATTGCAGCCTCCTCCAGAATGGAGGTGGAGCGGTCCACGGATCTGGCCCTCCAGGTTTGCTCTCAAGTTGGCCTCCTTGTCAACGAGGACAAGTTGGAACTTGTGCCAGAGCAGGTGATACAGTTCATCGGGGCAGAGCTCGACTGTCTGCGAGCCAGAGCACGGCTCCCGGCGGACAGGGCTGAGGTTCTTTCCTCCTTTGCCCAGTCATTTCAGGTTGGGCAATTGCACCCTGCCCAGGACTTCCTGCGCCTCCTGGGCCTCATGGCGGCCTGCACCAGCGTGGTCCATTGGGCCCGTTGGTACATGCGTCCCCTACAGTGGGGACTGGCCAGCCAATGGTTACAGCGCTCCGGTCCTTTGGATCAGCTAGTGACAGTGACCCAGGAGATGTGGAACACTCTCCAGTGGTGGACCGTTCCAGCTCATCTGCAGGAGGGCATCCCGTTTGTCCGCCCCGAGCTGACGGTCTCTGTCGACCGATGCCTCTCTGATGGGTTGGGGTGCCCATCTGGGGGAGCACAGAGCACACGGCCTCTGGTCCCCTCGGGAGTCCCGATGCCACATCAACCTGCTAGAGCTTCGAGCGGTTCGTCTAGCCCTCACTGCCTTCACTCCATTTGTATGGGGTCTAGTGGTCCAGGTCCAGACGGACAATACCACGACCATGTACTACCTAAACCGCCAGGGTGGGATGTGCTCCATGCCTCTGTGCAGGGAAGCTCTCCACATTTGGTCCCTCGTGCGCAGCTTGGAGGCGGATCTCCTTGCCATCCATGTGGCAGGAGCCTCCAACATTCTGGCCGATGCCCTAAGCTGGATAGGGGCTGCATCCCACGAGTGGTCTCTCCTGCTGGAGGTAGTACAAGATCTGTTTTCCCACTGGGGCATGCCTCAGGTGGACCTGTTTGCCTCCAAGGAGAATGCGAAGCTGAGTCTGTTTCATGCCCGCCCCCTTCAGCAGGGCTCGCTGCAGGGGGATGCCTTCTCGAGGCCGTGGACCCCGGGTCTCTTCTACGCCTTTCCCCCATTTCCCTTGATCCACAAAGTGCTCCTCAAGGTGAGGAGGGACAAGGCGCAGGTGATTCTAGTAGCCCCAGACTGGGCCCGCCAGTTCTGGTATCCAGATCTCCTCAGTCTCAGCTCCAGGCTCCCGAGGTGGCTTCCAGCCCGCCCGGACCTGATCTCAGTCAGTCAGGGGAAGGTATTCCATCCGGACCTTCAATCCCTGCACCTGACGGCCTGGTTTCTGAGCGGCTAGAGTTCCAGGCCTTGGGTCTTTCCGATGAGGTCCTCAACATTGTTGAGGCGTCACGACGTAACAGAAAATGCTATGCCTTTAAATGGAAGAGATTCTCCATTTGGTGTCAGGGCAAGGGCTTGGACCCTTCCTCCTGTTCCTTGGCAAGCATTCTGGACTACCTGTGGTCCCTTTCTCAGCAAGGGCTTCGGTCGACGACCCTTAAGGTGCACCTGGCAGCCATCTCTGCTTACCGGGCGTGGGCCGGGAAGCAGTCAGTGGCGCAGGAGAAGGTGGTCGGACGCTTTTTCAAAGGCCTTGATCACATATCCCCTCCGGTGCGAGAACCTCCACCTCCGTGGGATCTACTGCTGGTATTGGCTAAGCTCATGGGCAAGCCATTCGAACTGATGCACAAGTGTGACATCTCTCACCTGTCGTGGAAGACTGCCTTCTTGGTGGCTATCACGTCAGCCAGAAGGATGGGAGAGCTCCAGGACCTTTCCATCGAGTCTTCTTATCTGGTCTTCCACAGGGACAAGGTTGTCCTGCGCCCCCAACCAAAATTCCTTCCGAAGGTGGTGTCAGAGTTTCACCTTAACCAGGTGTTGACTCTGCTGGTGTTCTGCCTCAATCACACCTCAGAGGCTGAATATAGGCTCCATACTTTGGACCCTAGAAGTGCGCTCGCTTATTACAAGGACCGGACGGCTGAAGTTCGGGGAGAGGTTCGCCGGCTGTTTGTCACCTACGCTGAAGCCGCACCTGGCAGACCTGCAGCCAAGCATACGATAGGCAGATGGGTCACCTCCTGCATAGATCTCTGCTATAGGTTGGCGGGCATGGAGCCTCCCAGAGGGATAAGAGCTCATTCTACCCCCATGCCGCTGCATCGGTGGCTGCTTCAGGACGTCCCTATCCAGGAAATCTGCAGGGCTGCTACCTGGAAGTCAGCACACACCTTCATTACCCACTACCACATTGACCTTGAGTCATGCCGGGATGCTGGTTTTGGGGCCTCGGTTCTCCAGTCATTATTCTCTAAGTAGGGGGTGTGCGCCTTGCCTCCCTCCTCCTGGAGAACTGCTAGGAGTTTGCCAGACAGTGTGGATGAACAACATATTCATATCCCTAGAAATACAGGTTACTCACCTGTAACAGGAGTTCTAGGAATGGTATATGTTGTCCATCCACGACCCACTCAGTCTCCCCGACTTCGACGCACAACCTGGCTTCCAGCGGGCTAGATCTGGCGTCATGGGGCAGAGCTGAGAGTTTTAACCCCTGGGTGGATGGGAGGAGCCAGCTTGAAGACCTTCCGGCCAGATTTAAAGCAGCAAGGAACCTGCCAAACAGTGTGGATGAACAACATATACCATTCCTAGAACTCCTGTTACAGGTGAGTAACCTGTATTTACATGTGTGCATCAGACGGTCAGCCTCAAGAACAAGCCTGCAAGTCCTGGAAGGGAAAGAGTATTTTATTTTTAATTGTGGCTTAAGGGAAAGATAGGTGCTATCTGAGCCAAGGAAAGTGTGTTTCTTTTTTTGCATTTTTTTTTTTTTATTTTAGCATTGACAAAGTCATGCTTTGTGAAGTTTGGCAAGAAGCTAAAAACATTGTGAAGCTATGCATAGTGCAAGGTTAGCCACAACTTTGTAAGAAAAGTTTTACTTCTGTGCATCTCTGCTTCTGAGAGAGTGCCCAAACTTCCTGAAAATGTCACTGCCCAACTTGAGAACAGAACACAGTACTTAGTAGCAGGTTAGGAGGAAAAAATTGGACCCGGTATCCCTAAAATGGCAATTAAAGAGTTTAACTGAATTTCAGATTTGAAGTTACACATTCTCTTAAAAGCCTAAATTAACCTGATAACTATTGGAAAGACAGAAAGTGTGAAATAGCAATGAATGATAATTGCAGTGTACTGTATCATGGCTGCTTTAGTTGAATTTATTCAGAGAAGTTCTTCAGAAGAGATCATGTTCTGAAATCTTTTTTTCGTCTTTACAGAGTCAGTACAGATTTGTTTGTGAAGCTATCCTGAAGGTATATGAAGAAGAACTGGTTAGGCCTTTAAAGACAACACTGTACAAGTAGAGAGCAGGACACCAACAGTTGCTATAGAACCCTGTCCCTTTGAGCGGTCATCGGGGATTGAACTGCTGGCAGCATTCATGGTGCCATAACCTCTGTTCACAGAAACTGCTGCTGCTTCAGAACAACGCTGATGAGAGGAAAGTCAGCCAAGTCGAGCTTCGACTTTAAGAACTTCAGCACTGTTGCACTTTAAGTTAGGAGAAAAAGGAAAAAGAAACTACATTTGTGTTTCATGCATTTCAGAAAGACTACAATATTTTCATGGTTTGCTCTGGGGAAATATGCTAATAGTGCATTTAGGGCATTGAATAGAATTTGCTATAGTGCCATAATATGAGTCCCCCAATCCACACACACAAGATGGCCTCATTTCAGCAGTCAAGGCTTGGAATTAACCTTTTTTACGTTCTGATCTAAAATTTTTAAAAAGCAGCTTGATTGAAGTGCTTTCGTTGTTTTGGTAGTTAGAATCCGTCACCAATAATGTGGCAAAATACAGACTTCCTTTTTCTGTTCCTTCTGCCACTACTTAGATGGTCCATCCCATAGTTTTCTTGCCCAGTAATTGAAACGTAACCAGCAATTCAAGCATGCTTTATGGGATCTACCATCTCTAGGATTCCACAATGGCACTGTGAGGGAGAAGAGAAAGGTTTTTCACTCCTGTCAGACTTGTGATCTCAAGAAAGCAAAACCTGCAGTAAGTAGTTCCTGTAGCTGCTGCACCATCAGAATCCAAGCTCCTTGATCAAGCTACATACATGTCACTAGGGTCAGTGAGTACTTATTCAGCCCTAAGTGCCCAGTGTACTAATTTAAAGCCCTGTTGACATACTGCTGTTGCTGCATCATAACTAAGCAGATTATTCCACCATGCAAATTCTTACAGTCTATGCTTATGGGAGCAGCACACTGCAATGAATGACATACTGTATCTATTCTGTGCCTCATGTTAAAGTGATTTTCTGAGCTTCTTTTTGTCAGTGTAGGACTTACCGTAGTTGATAGCCTACATTGGCGATAGTCCATTTCTGGCATTTTTATGATATGTATATGCCAGCCCAAGTGCAGCTAGAGGGGATCGTAGTTTGGCCCCGACAAGGTGGCCAGTCAATCTCTTCCACTTCCTTATTGATTTCCGTGCCCCTGTGCTATGATGTGCGTGGGGGCACCTTAATGAAATGAATGGGGACATTTTTATATTAGTATTTTATGCATTATGATGGTGAGTTAGAGATTAAGGAAGGCCACACTTGACTCCTTGTTAGTCGAGGGGTGGCCTTCCTTAATTTCTAACTCACCATCATAATGCAAAAATACTAATAAAAAGCCCCATTCATTTTAATGAGGCTTCCACTCCTCCCTTGCTGCACGTCAGAAGCGTGGGGGCATGGAAATCAATATGAAGTGGAAGGATCGGTTGGCCATCTTGTTGGACCAAACTACGATCCCTTCTAGCTACTCATGGGCTGGCAAGTACATACTGTAAATGCCAGAATGGACTGTCGCCAACCTAAGGTACCATATCCTGCAAAGTGGTACCTTAAGGTCAGAAAATCACTTTAAGCAACTGTATGTCTTAGCACCGTAACCATGTTTACTTCATTTTTATTCCTTTTATTGTGCTACATACTGTAGAACTAGAAATAAACACTGTAAAACATATTCACTGTAATCATTCTATCCTTTTAAGGCACAATAGTATTTTGACAGCATTTATTTCTATCTTGTATTTGTGCCACATGGTTGGTTGCTTGGAGTCCGACCAAGAGCAATGATTGTTGCTGATGAACAGACCTTGTTAACATGCTCAAAAAGTTAACTAAGTAGCCGGCTCCATGGTGCAGAGGGTTGATGCGTTGAACGACACACCTCGCCCCATGCCAGCGACCTGAGTTCAGGAGCAAGCTCAAGCTGCCAGGGGTCGACAGGGAGGAGGGCAAGGAGCTGGATCAAGCTGCCACAAGACAACTCTCCTCTCCGGAGAAGGACGTGGGGTTTCCCTGGCTCTTGGCTGCCACTCAGTGGAGGCTAGGTAGCAGCACCAGGCCACAAGAGAAACCTGGCATTAGGCTGGGTGGGGGAAAGGGCTGTCACTGGAGCCATGGAGCACATGCGCGCCTGTGTTCTAGAGCCCAGGATAATGGGGAGAAAACCAGAGAAAAACATCACGACTCCCCTGTCGCCAAGTAGGTGAAGGTGGCGGCGGGCGGGGCAAAAAGGCAATATAGAAAAAAAGAAAAGTAAACTAAAATCACTGTAACTAAAATAAAAAATTACAGTATATAGCATGTTTCTCCATCAAACTGCATCAGATTCCATTACGGCGTTTGCAGCTTCAGTGGCATCAGCGGTGTCAGCGTGTTCAGGTACAGACTGGTATGGGGTGTGCAAAAGAAAGGTACAGTTAAGTACAGTACTTCATTTGCAACAACAGCGTTAGGTATGGTGTTTGGTTTCACCCCTAGTCATCTACCAAAAGTCATGCAGAATTTACCTTCACCACTGACAACAATGGTGGACCTATTGGCGGTGCAGAGTGTATTTTGCAACTTCGGAGTAGTAAGACAGGAGCAGGACCCACAGCTGGAGCCAAGTTCCTGCACTTTTATTGTGGCAACCACAGCAGGGGCTCCTAGATCAACAGGTATCCCAGTATTTTACAGAAAAATGTAGCTGACCAGTTCAGTGTAGCAAATGCTGTAATATACTGGAAACTATGGGCGTTCGCCCAGAAGTATAACCAGGAAGTATGTCAAGCTGATCTGTGAGCCTGCAGCTGATGGTCAGCATTCAGCCAGTAGGGATCTGCGGACCACGATTAAAAGTTTACATGGATATTTCTAGTTCTACAGTATTTATGGACTGCTTAAATTTAACTAGTTTTTTTTTTTTGCTGATTGCTTCTTCTCTACCATGTGATATGAACATTGTCTCCATGGCAGATACTGCAGCATGCTTGATTAGTTGAGTACAGTGTATTGTTTTTTATTCTGCTCCTTAGTTTGGGGAAAAGTTGCTGTGAGCAAAACAGCCTCACTGAAAGTACAGTAATACTGGAGGGTTGATTAACCTACTGCTTAACAGTTAAAAGGAGCAGAAAATCACAAGTTAAACAATAAGGCATGACAGGGAGTGTGTTATGGTGGGATAATGGCCCACCTTGGGTGGGTTGAAGCATGAGGCAAAGTCGAGTGCTTCCACCACCCAAGAAGGGTCATAATCTCACCATAATGCACTCCCTGGACTGCATTATTGCAATTATGAAATGGGTCCTTTTTAATAAATTTGGAGGTATTTTTAAACATATTTTTGTTGGGCTACTTTCAGCTGGGCCGTTGAGCTGGGATAATGGCTTTGCTGAAAGTACCTCTTAGCCAATCAGGAGGCAACATTCTTTCTACAAAGTACATAATAATTACAGTATGGCTTTTTCATAATAATTACAATATGTCTTTCACCTTAAAGAGACGATCTGCGTTTTGGTAATCTCAGCATGGAAAGACATGCAGAGTCTCACAACATAAACCAGTATTCTAATTTAAGCCGAGTTTACACTGTGGTAGTGCTGCGGCATGTACGTCACTCCCTTCCCGATGCACCATCTGCGGTCCCGTTTACATAGCCCACCTTCACAGCACTGCAGGTCACTCTGAGGAGGGGCTGTGAATTCATTGGAGACTGATTTTTAAAACAGCCTTTGTAGCGAAGCAAACGCAGCAAAGCGTTCACACTGCTATTTAATGCGCTCGCTCCACTACTGATCCAACAACTGAGTCAGATCAAAAAAATTATTCAACGGGCACATATGGCACTCCTGACAATGTAAACAGGGCTTTAATGTCATCCATTGCTAGCCTAGGCTGCCAGAATACTGCGTGGACATCCTTACCCAACCAGATACAACGCACTGAGATAAAATCTTACATTACATTTTAAATAAAGCAAATTTATTATATCCACAAGTTATTTTCAGTAGTGTGTAGCCCTCTGAAGTAGACCACGTGACGGGGATCTATGTAATCCTCTATTCAACTTATGTATCAGAAAGCCAGTGAGTGATCGCAGCTGCATTTCTGATGATCTTGTTTTTTTCTGGTAGCTAAATTAGCGAATTGCTAATTTTGAGATGGTAATTGGGGAAAGCACCTGTGCACAAGAAGCTTTTTTTTTGTTTTTTTTTGTTTTGTGTTTATACCTCACACACTTGATAATCCACTGTCAGGTAATCTGAGCTATATGACATTGTAGACTGAGTTTAGCAGGTTTCAGTTCTGTTGCTGATGTAAAGGATTTGCCCTGCTCATATTGTAGCTTGACTTAACTGTCCCAGCTGGTTAAAAACCTGGCTCCTTTTTTTAATATTTTGTGCCATTATCACAGCAGTATAGATCTAACAACCATGCAGAAACCCACTGCTGTTATTATTTCTCCTTGTAGCTGGAGTGCTCTTCTGAATTGCACCCAGAGCTCTAGGAAGTGGAACATTTTTTTTTTTGGGGGGGGGGGTCAGTGTGGTCTACATTTTTTTCAAACCCTGGTAGTGCACCATTATATGTTATAATAAAAGCCTGCTAATTGAATAACATGATCGGAATCAAATTCTCTCCTTTTTCAGGCAGTCCACATGAAATAAAATGTGTTTGCATTCATTCCTCTGGATGAGGGAAAACTGGCTTCTACAAGAGCCCAGTTTAACGAGATCATCCCTATTAATATTTCCTGTAAGTGACTTCTGTTTTAACACACCTTTCCCCAAATTTAGCAGTTTACTAATGAAAATGTTGGTTAGTTGGAGGGCTAGGTTAGTAAGCACTTAACCTTTTATGGTGCCTGTAAAACCACCCATCCTCCTTTTAGTTTTCTTGAAGAAATAATGCTGTGCATATTGTGAGCATGCCACTGAAAAATACTGCCACTGTGCATTTACAGCCAGAAAATAATATAATTATGAACAGAGAGCAACAGGGGACTGCTTTGCATTTTCTTGTAGTGGAATGTAGAACACAAATTTCTGCCAAAGCAGTTTGTTTTCAGAAGTACCATTTATACCACGTGTGTATGGGATACAACCTGATGTTTTGTAACCACACGGCACAACCAAAACGATACTAGGGTATGACTTGTTTCACCTTCAGGAGTGGGACCACTGCTTCACGGCTTATGTTAGAAACATGCTGCAGACTGTGTGCTTAACAGTGGACAAATGGGGTCAGTTGATTAGATTTTGCTTTGGTTAGTGAGTTGGGCAAAATCACGAGTCACTGATGAGTGACAAATATTATATGGGGCACTTACTTGCTCCTTTCTTCTACAAACTCTTGACCTTTAGTAGCAGTTGTGCTGTTTCTAGAAGTAACTCATCAAAGATTAACTAGATGAGATGATGCCGTTGTTTGCCCTTCTTCGGCAGGTTGTCCCTAGCAGGTTTAAAAGTGGTCATACAACTAAACAGGCTTGTATATTTCATATGAAAATGTACCACAAAGGTGACACTCTTGCTGTCTTGTTTGTTCTCTCTTTGCACATTCATACACTTTGTCCATGTGTATATCTATAAATATATAAAACTGTGTGTATGTAAATATCTAAATCACAGAAAAATAAGGAATTTCTTAAATTAAGAAAGTTTTTTAAAACGTTATGCCTTATCACACCACGAAGCGTTATTTTAAAGACATGTCATTTTTGGCACCTGGTACTGTATCCAGACCACAGAAATAGTGGTATAAATGGCTTTAAGATATTTTTGTATGGCCAGATCAAAATCTGATTGCTGTAATATTCCCTGGGGTTTCAGATCTCTGTATTATTACCTTATTAGATGAAAGTATATACAAGATATTTTCTTTTTGTGTGTCATGCTGTGTAAAAAACATGAATGTATCTCTCTTTCAGACATGCTAAATTGCAGGTGGTTAGAGTAATGACTGTTGGATTTTATGGATAATTATTTTTCATACCATTTGTTAAAAAAAAAAAAAAGAAAAAAAGAAAAAAGTTTATAACACTTCCATGATTTAAAAACGTGCAGGTTTAAAGTGGTTTTCATGTAAATAAGAGCAATATTATGAATATTGTCAGTCTAGTGCCAATGTATTATGTACATATTATTTTTTTGCCTAACAGTTGAAACATGCTTCTTTGTTGTTAGTTTATAGTTTCTTATCCATAGGCATTTTTTTTATTTAGAAGCTTGGGATTATTGGACCCTTTTGTTAAATATGAAGTTAAAGCACGTATCGATAGATGACATATTTGTCAGTCATCTTGCTATGACCATGAGCTAAGATCTGGCACTTCATTTAATAAGATTGAGCATCCTGAAATCAAGATTACCATGCATATAGTCTGCAGTATATTCCACAGGATTACAGAATGTGGATCAATAATAATAGTTTTATTAGTTTGAAATAAAGTACTTATTTTTCCAAGTTGGTAAAAGGCATGCAAATTAACTGGTATAGTAGTATAACTTGTCCACTTACCACATACCACTGGTACGCAGTAGCCCATCCACAGAAGAATTCTTGCCAGGTAACTTCCCCATAGAATATACTTTACAGTAATTAAGATATAAAGCCTGTTAGTTTACCTGCATGGCTTAATAGCTATGCAAGAAGAGTCAGTTGAATTGAGTGAGAAACACTGATTCAAAAGTTGATAAATAATTTGGCTAAGAATCAATAACATAAATATGGATAAGATGTTGTTTTAAACGTAGGAAAAATGGTCCAGTTCTCAAGATGAAACTAGTCTTGTGTGGAACAGCCTTTGATCTCATGCCAGTGTCATAATGAAGGCATTTCCTTTCATATTTATGAACATCTGTAGCAATGGACATTTAATGTCATGGAATGATTATTTCATTTGAAGATTATGCTAAATCAGTTACTGAATTTCTTTAAACATCTCATCCCAATGGTAGGTAAACTCTTCTTTTGAATCTGGCTGGTTGTGCCACCTGTGGATGCGTGTTTTTATACTAAACTTGTTTTTTAACATTAAGGCCCATTTCTGAAGCCCTTGTTCCAGAATTACATAGTAGCACTTTATATTACATTGTACTACTGAATTGTTTAGGGGAGAATAATTTTGAGAAGAAGAAGCTTAGTTATCTGTACAGAGCTTATAGGAATACGCACTGCTACTGTTGCTTTATAATGTTGTACTCGTTTCTGGTTTGTATAATGTGTACAGAATTTTTGTTTATAACAGTAGCTCTTGACTATTCTATAAGTCTAGCTTTGCCATATAATAATAAATTTAGGTTTGATACTTTAAAAATGGTGCAAACAATAACTACAGGGTAGTCTCTCAGATTTAACTTTGCAGTGTTCTTCCCCTTTGCTAGCATCCAGTTAATTTCAATGCTCTTTTTTGATGCTCTTCTTAATTTCAGCATTAATTTGTTTCAACCGAGCAACTTGTACTCCTTTTTTACTTCTGTTGTAATTTAATTTGATAACCAATTGTTGCTGAGTAAGGCAATAGAGTTTAAACTTTACAAACAAAAAAAGATTACTGTTAAAACTATCTTGCATCAACTGATTTGCTTATTTATAAGTGTGTGTGTATTTATTTACTGAACATACACACACACAGTACATATATACACACATATACTCACAAAGAACAGGTATAAACTGCCCAGTAATGTTGGCATGATCAGTTAAGACCTGCTAATAACAGTATTATTGTAATTTAGCCTCTGCCATATGAGAAACAAAAAGTCTGTGATTGGAAGTCCCTTCTTGGAATTGGCACATTGCAGAAAATGTCAGAACATGCTTAGAACAGTCACCCATAGAACACGATTAGTTTGGTATCTGTGTGTTAATTACATAACTAAATTACATGACCATGCTTGGTTTTGTTGGCTAACCACTAATGAGCATTGTAAAATCAAATACAGTAGTAGCTGGCCTATTAACATTTTTACACCTCAAGCAAAAGCAAGGACTCTGCAAAACATTTACAGCTCCGAAGAAGAAGAAAATTCATTTTCAAAGTCAGCTGTAGTGGTGTTTAATTAAAACAGAATATTTTTGTTTCTCATTAACTGCCTAAGTACTTACATAGCAATTCATAATTTATTGGACTGAAGAATAAATGTATCCGTGGTTTCAGTGCACATTAGCCTTGATTTTATAACAGGTGCTACATTGTGTTTGTAAATACATGACCATTCTTCCGATCTGATAATATCACAGTCACTGTAGAGCCTTTTTTCCCTTGCTACGTAAGTAATGGTTTTACATTTCTACTGCAGCTTGTTAGTTGCCTTATTTTACTGGGCTTTGTGCTGCAGAAACATTACTACAAGCATTTAAAAGGTCACTTCTGTTCTTTAAAGGTTTTCAGCGCCAGCTGTGCTGCTTAGTCCTGCATGTTTTTTTAATAAATCGGAACTCACAGTTTATAGTGTGTATTTTTTTTTATTTGGCTAAAATCTTTCTTCTTTTGAAAACGTACGCTCTTTAAAAATGTAAGCTATTTACAAGAAAGTGTTTTAGGAGACTAAGCAGCATAGTGGTTAATGGATTTGCAAAAGCATTCACTTGAATTTGATCAACACTGGAAAATGTGAAAAGGAATCAAGCTTTTTCAATTGCAGTTACTGTGTGCTTTAAAATACCTTATACATATTTGTTCTAATTTTCAGCCAAGACTTTTTTTTTTGCTGTTAATGCCACAATAAATTTTAATGCTATAAATTATAACACTTTACAAGATACCAGCAGTTCCCATGGTGAACGCTAAAGTACATCAGAGAAATCTCGTGTTTAGTCTTAACAGCTTCAGTATATTCTGTGAATTAAATGCTCTGTTATAAATATTTGATGGATATATTTAATTTCAGTTTACAGAATAGTCTTGTTTAGGTACAAACTTAATAAATATAGTTTACTTGTGAATCTTAATTGTTAAGTTGCATAATAAAAAAATGTGCTTTAGCAATTGAAAATTTGACCATCTCTGTTTTCTTCAGGCAGTGTGTGTTTTGTTTCCCAGAACTCACCCTTCTCCCCGGACATCTGCTAGCAAAGAACTGTGCTGAACCTATAAATCATTTCTTCCTTTAGAAGGTGTTTTGAAATACCCATTCCAATATTGTTATTGTTTCATCTCTAATGGTCTTTGTAAATTCAGTGAGTGTTACTGATTTATACACTGATACTACCTGATGATGTAGGATATGTCTCATTTAACCACAGAATTCTGTAGCAGAACACTGACTCATTGTGAATGAGTAAAATACATCATACAGATCTAGCATGTTTTTAGGACCAGAGTGCAAGTCAGAAACACCCACAGAATTTACTCAAAGCCCATTAGCACATTGGAACAGTAGCAGACTGTGAGCCAGTACTGTATTTTTACGGCTGCTGTGGGCAGAGCCCTGCAGATGTCTTGCTGTCAAAAAAGGACTCCATGGGCTGGCCCGGTAGCACTGGATGCCACACCAGTGACCCGAATTCAAGAACTGACTCAAGCCACCAGGGTTCAGCAGCGGGAGGAGAGGATTGAGCATCCGGAGGACTGTTCTTCTTTTCCGGGGTGGATTCGGGGGATTCCTCATATGGTTGAGGCTCGTAGTGACGGCTGGGGGCACCACACACCATACTGGAGCAGCCAGTGGGGATGGTGGTGGCGGGCAACTGCGGGAGGGGGTGGGAGTGCATCCTCCATGCACTGTTGCCATTGCATGACTGGCACCAGAGGGGGATAATCTGAGCAAAAACCCCTGACTGCCAGTAGGTGAAGGCAGCACCAGTGGTCAGCCCCACATCCAATGCCAGGCTTCTCAGTCCCTGCTTACGGTTCTCCCTCCAAGTCCCTGGTCGCTCTACTAGGTTGTAGATAGAGCACCAGGAAGAGTTCGGCAGTCCTGCCCCGGGGGACTTAGAGCCCCATGGGGGGGTTGTGTGGCCAGGAGAAGCAGAGAGGAGAAGGGCCAAACCAGAGAGATGGGGAGTTGGAGGCTTCAGGCAGGCGGGAGAAAGCCACACCAAGTGTCCACGCCGGAGAGAGTCCAACAAGTCAGGAGAATAAAGTCTGCAAAAAAAAAGGACTTTGCGCATTCCCTCAGACCAAACAACATTTTTGGAGTTGCACCACAGTCCCCTCAGCAGTACATGAATAACTTCACTGTCTGTATTCATTGCAGCAGTCCCACAGCGCTATTTTTTCTATATGTGGGACAGACAAGATTGCTAGCTTACTTGCTTCCCTTTTTTATACCCTGCCTAGTCCCCTCCTGTGATGTCCCAGACTCCTGTTGCACTGCAAGTCTGCACTTAAGTTGTGGGTGGAAGTTGCTGTTGTTGTTACCCCCCGCTATACCCAGAGTCATGGCAAGCCACAGGAGAAGAAAAGGTTTTGCTGGAGTGGCACACAAACAGGAAGCAGTCAGTTCCGTATGAAGCTGTCTCTCTTGTCATGGTTGTCAGCAATTCCCCTCCTGCTCCTTTTCTCCCATAACTTGCTCAGAATCATGCTAAACCACAAGAGAGAAAAAGGTTTGCTGGAGTGGCACACAAATGGGAAGCGGTTGGTTCTGTATGAAGCTATCTCGTTTGCCATGGTGGTCCCAGTAATTCTCTCCTGCTCCCTTTCTGTCCCATTCTAGTATCACATTCTATTCTCTGTCTCTCTCTCTCCCCCCTCCTCTGTCTCTTTTTACAGGACCCTGCAGACAAACTATGGTAGGAATAATGGATCACTTGCTGTGCTAATAGTTTGATGCTCCTTGGCTCTCTCTTTGTTTTAGATTGCAGCTCCAATCCGATTTGGGCTGAGTGAGCCCACTCGCTGTGGTAGTTGTTTGTTCCTTTTCAAATTTAATTTGCATCCCTTCCCTGTACCTTGCCTAGTTCCCTCCCATAACATCCCAGACTCCTGTTGCACTGCAAGTCTTCGCTAGCTGGTGGAAGTTGCTTCCCCTCCCACATACCCAGAGTCACGGCAAACTACAGGAGAAGAAGAAAATGGCAGCTCCTTTGAGATCTAATTATAAATTTTAAAGGCATAGTGATCTAACCCTGACCACACTCTACCTCCCACCCTCAGCCTCTTATGCCCACCCCATGAGGAGATTTTCCACCAAAAACATCTGGACACCACCCCCTCTCCTCCCTTACCTGGTGTGGCTGACTGTTGTTTATTTTGGCTTGGCTGCACTTGCTACAGTTTCACCATCCTCCACCCAGCAGTAAAATAACACAGCAGCCATGCTGTGACCTGACCAAACCAACCTGCTTGAGCTCTCCCGCTGGATGCCTGAGGAGGATAGGATTGGGATTCCCTGGCCAGGACAACAACTTGCCCTTTGCTCTCCCCTGGCTACCGCAACCACGCTCTTCTTTGGCAAAGAATCTTCAGACCACTGTCATGAATACAGTATAAAAACAGGGATCTAAAAAGTACAGCAACACGCAGTGATATGCAAAAGCCACTATTCCTCCACATTCTGGTTTACCTCAGTACTAACTGACTTGGTGAAGCAGGAGTTGAGTGGCTGAAATGAACACTGACCAGGGAGGAGCGGACATGTTTAATTTATAGGCTCAATGATTTCAGGCTCCAGTATGCTGATATAATCACTTAACTTATTCTTTGAAACTCATTTAAAGAGGACAGGCAATAAAAAAAATGGTAATTAGACCAAATGTATCTTGTCATTATTACTACTACTTGTGTGTGATTATGTCTGTAAAAAGATATTGGATGTAATTTTTTTTAATAAATATTTATGATTTTATGGAGTCTAACAATATGGCTGTTAATGGAGCCACTTCATTTAGCCTTTCCGTTTCCACCATCAGCTGTCCTTGCACCAAGCACTCTATGTGTTTCCTGAGCTGCCAAATGGTTCGGCTACAAGGAAGTGAGTGCAGAGCCGCATTGAGCTTTTTTCATCTTTCCCTCTACATATCTGCAACTATTAATTGAAAAATGTTTGTTTCATTTTTTATGAGGAAAAAAATCAGTCAGAGATGTGATCATTTACACACAATACATGGGCACTTCTATTTTTCCGGAGACGCTTTATCCATAACCAATGGGTTTAGTATAATATTCATGATCTTATCTGTGTTAATCTTCACCATTCATCAGTGGTGGGTTCTGGCTGGAGGAGCAGGACCCTATGGGAGCATTTTTTTTCTTTTTTCCTGAAAGGGGGAGGAGTCTGCCATGGGCAGTACCACCCTCGAGGCCGATGCACTGTGTGGCACTCGCGGGTTGACCAGTAGTCGACATCGATGCCTCTTCCACCCCAGTTCTGCTTCTCCCACTGTCGAGTGAGCACAACCTCATGAGAGAGCAATTCAGACTGCAACATCTCAGCCTAGTTCGTCCAAGTCTGTCCTAGTTCTGCAGGAGCCATTGCGTTCTCAGTGCTGTTTTTACTGGTAAGATCTTTCCTTATTTTTCTTTGGTGCCGAGACCTGTTGCTGAGTGTTTATTGATTTTTCCATCTGGTCATGTCTTGTTCATGATGTGGCAGTGTCCCTGTGTCCGGCCTTATTCCGTCTCGGACCAGTATGATCGTTGCCTGACCTGCCTGGGCCCAAACCATGATATGGACTGTTGCGATGCCTGTTTGTCCATGGACTGCAGAGTTTTGGAACACCGCTCATTTAAAGTCTGCCACACACCACCGACTTCCGGAGGACAGTTGCACACCAAGGATGCCAGATGAAGGTCCTTTGACCCTTCCTCCGGGTCCCCTCCTGGTTCTGTATGGGCTGCGGAGGAGGGGGCTTCCACCTCTCCTAACCTTGCCACAGCGGAGGCCCCTCTTACGGTGCCAGAGGTCTGGTCTGACACTTCGGGGGGGTTGGGCCAGAGGCACCGTTCTTGCAGTCACCTCCTCTGAGGTAAAGGCTCCCCCGGCATCGTGGCCTGTGTCTGCCAGGCCTGGCCCAGTGGTTTCCTCAGCGTCACCTTTTGGCACTGCCTTGGATCCCAGCGCCATTTGTGGCGCCAGTGATCGGGGCAGTGCTGGGCTGCCTCACGGTGCCGTTTGCAGCACCAGGAGTGGGAGGGTTCAGGAGGTCGTCTGGATCTGCTCCTCCTCCTTGGGGCCGACGATTCGGAGACAGATCTGGACTGGCTTCCCGATTCTTCGGACTCTTCCCCGGCCAGCACTTCTGCACCTGTCCAACTCTCTCCTTCAGAGAGGGTGGTTTCTGCTGGCACTGGTCTTGGAGCTGCTTGCAGCACCAACGGATCTTCCATAGCCAGGGGCAACACTGGAGGGTTTACTGGGGCTGGTAGGGCCTCTGGACTTGGAGGAGGCCAGCCCCCCATTTTGGGTGTCCAGGCTGGGCCCATTTCTGGATCTGCTTGGACGTCTAGGGCAGGTGCAAAGGTTCCCTCACCGGCTGCCCTTTGGGAGCTGGTAGGTGAGGTTGAGCCTCCTTGGTTGGTCTTGAGGAAGAGGTCCCTCTCTGAGTCTGAGGGGTTGAGGGGACAAGGCTGGCAGCAGCGCCCTTCTCTGGCAGCCCACAAGGATTCGGGTTGGAGCCGCAGCACTGGTTCTGTCTTCTCCCCTGAGGTCTCCTGGGGGAGATCTCGTTACTTGAGGCTAAGGGCCACCCTTTTGGACCCACGTGGCCCTGGTCACCTCACAGGGGGGGAATCCCCTACTGGGCTCAGTCCTGACCGTTTCTGGAAGGTTGAATGGCCAGTGACTGCCCCGACTGATGGATCCTTCCAGGGTGTTGGATCACCTGTGCAGTCCCCTAGCCCTGGCAGAGGACGCCCTCTTCCTTAGAAGCATTTGGCCCCTTTACCTCTGCCTTCCTCTCCCCTTCTCCCGGGCCACTCTGGTCCTATGGGGCCTCTAACCTGGAAGCAGTTTAGAGCTATGGCTGCCCACTTCCCAGCTTATGTCAGAGCCATGGAAGAGCAGGTATTTCACCGTTCACCCGAGCAGCAGACGGACTCTGACTCCTCTGCTTCCTTGTCTTCCTCACCTGAGTTCCATCCATCTATCCTCAGACACTGACCAGACCTATCAGCGTTTCCTTTCGGGGCTGGTCGATGAGCTCCACATTTTGCTATTGGCAAGATGCAATCCTGAGTGGAAGATGCACGCTTTTCTAAGTGAAACAGTGCAGGCAACCTGGTGGTGCCCACCTGGCCCTCCCCCTTTAGGGAAGTGTCGTACCGCATCTGGCAACATCCATCAGTCCCCTCCTCAGCCCCGATGAACTGCTGGCACAGGTTTTGTCAACCCAGGAGACCTTCCTCACCCATCTTCAGGCGTGATGCTCCTGGACATTCCCTTCGGGCATAGAAGCCCGAGGCACGACCAACCCCTGGAGGCAGACTCTGCAGAGTTCAACCACTGGGGGAGGAGAGTCTTCTTTTCTGCGTGCCTCTCTCTTTTGATTGTAGCACATCAGGCCCATCATGCTGCCTATAACAGGCACCTATGGTCCTTGCTGGGACAGATCCTGGCATCTGTGCCTGATATGGCGGCAACCAGACAAGCCATTGCCCTCTCCACACGTGGCCTGCAGCTTATAAGGCGCAAGCAAGGCATCGTGTGGCCTCAGTGAGGTGGTGTCAAGCTAAGCGGGCAGCGATCTACGTCAGGCGGATGGCATGGCTTAGTCTTTCCCAGTTATTACCCATGGCCCAGCATAGGGTGATTGCCCCCTCCTTCTGGAGGACCCACCTTTTTTCCCCACAGAGTGAGGCGGGAACTTCAGGGGCAACTTCCATCTCCCAGGCAGAGGGAGACCCCGTCTCACTCTGACCAGTCCCAGACCTAACTAGCCCTATAAGGTTCTCCTCCAGAAGGTGGTGAGGGATGTTCCTCCGTCGGGGAGGTGCCAGGTCCCCTTCTGGGGGCTTGGTAATCACCCACCAGTGATGAATGGTGAAGATTAACACAGATAAGATATGAAAATGATGTGCCTACCGTAATTCTTTATCTTTCTGTGTATCTTCACCGTTCATCACTGCTTCCTGCCCTTCTTCCCCCTCTTGGGCCTTAGACTCTGGGCAGTGCCTCCTCCCTGCTTGCCTTGCCCCAGTTGAGGCCAATTGTGGGCAAAGTCCCACTGGTACCTCTGGGTTTCCTGCCACTTCTTGAAGCATCAGGGACCCATCTTTGATGGGAGGGCAATCAGGGATGCTTGCCTTTTCCTACTGGGTACCACCCATTGTCCTCTTCTCATGCTTCTGGAAATGGCTCCATTGCCTTGGGCAATTTGTCTGTCCCCGTCTTGGGGACAGGTCGCCTTCTCTAGCCTTTGGCTTGTGGGACCTTCATCATAATGAAATGAGAGTGGGAGGGCCCTGGGATCCACTAGTCTCCCCCTTCAGGAGCTGTGCCTCCTTTCCCTTCTCGTTTCCAGCTCAGTTCTCCTGGGCAGGCTCCTCCTCCAAAACAGCATGGATGTGTCTGTAAAGAGAAACACAGTCTTCAGGCATCCTCTTCTCTTCTGGCCTCGGTCCGGGGAGAGCGGTATCCATCTCTAGATCCTCTTGTGATGAGTCTTTCTGCAGGGGAACCCTGCAGTAGGGTGGATTCTGTCCCTACTCCAGGGTAGCTTAGGGAAAGGAGTGGGAGACCCTTGCTACCCATCCCTTTTCATATGCTCTGGGGGAGAGGGTGCTTTAGCCTGGTGCCATGGCTGTTACTGTCATACTGAGCCAATCTCTGGCCATTCTTACCCTTCTCAAACCCAGGGGTGTTTCTGTTCTATGCTCCTTCCTTGAAGCAGAATAAATGTTCAGAGGTTAAAGGGAAACTTAGACAGTAGTGCACCTCTCTCTTCAGTCTCAGAGAGACCTTGGACCTCTGATGAGTCAACAAGGGGTCTCCCATCTCCTCTCCACTCTTTTCCTCTTCTTCTGTCCTTTCTCACTGTCCCTCCCTTACTCTGTCCCCACCTTTTGGCCTGCCCAGAAGCTTGGGGCCCCCTGTCCCAAACCCCAGGTTCTCCCTTAAGTCCTCTAGGCCAGCATTATTTCTTCTGTTTATATCCTTTCCTTTTTCTATCTCTTGGGCTCCCTTGCCCCACCCTCTTTCTTTTCTCTGCTCCTGATTTCACTCTCTGGCATGCAGAACTGGGGTGGAGGAGGAGTCGGTGTCGATTACTAGCCAACCCATGAGTGCCATGCAGTGCATCAGCCTTGAGGGTGGTGCCGCCCATGGCACCGGCTGCTCCCCCTTCAGAAAAAAAAATGTTCCCATGGGGTCCTGCTCCTCCAGCCAGAACTCACCAGTGATGAATGGTGAAGATGCACAGAAAGATCAAGAATTACGGTAGGTACATAATTTTCATATTTTGTCTGTGTTTGGCTGGCCTATAGAAACTTTAATAGTAGACATTCCTGCCTGTTTCAATTTAGGAACACTGTTGCAAACGTGCCAAGCGCCCTACGTGCTTCCTGAGCTGCCAAATGGTTCAGCTACAAGGAAGTGAGTGCAAAGCCATGATAAACTTTTTTCGTCTTTTCCCGTACATATATATCTGCAACTATTACTTGGAAAATGTTCTTGCCCTCAAATTAAATCAATCTCAGTAGTGCAGCAATTTTGTTGTTTGTTAGTTTCATTTTATTATGAAAAAAAATCAGTCTGAGATGCGATCATTTACACACAATACAAGGGCACTTCTATTTTTCTGGAGACGCTTTACGCATAACGAATGGGTTTAGTATAATATTCATTAATTTGTGTGTGTGTGTGTGTGTGTGTCTCTCTGTGTCTCTGGCCCATAGAAACTTTAATAGTAGCCAGCCCAGTGGTGCTGAGGGTTGAGGTGCTGGACGCCACACTTCGCACCAGGCCGGCGACCTGGGTTGGGGAACAGACTCGGGCCACTGGGGATCGACAGGGGAGGAGAGGGATCGAGCATCCGAGGACTCCTCTCCCATTCTGGGGTGGGGGGACATCAGTGTTTGGTCTGCTTCTGGCCCCAGCGGAGGCTGTGGGGCAGTGCGCCGATACTGCAAGCTGAGGGGTGGAGATGGGGCAGATGCCAGGAGGAGCACATGTGGATGCGTGTGCG
Organism: Neoceratodus forsteri; assembly: GCA_016271365.2. Lineage (NCBI taxonomy): Eukaryota > Metazoa > Chordata > Ceratodontiformes > Ceratodontidae > Neoceratodus > Neoceratodus forsteri. The sequence continues at coordinate 196,905,706 of CM028132.1, read as the reverse complement.
CTCCTCCACTGACGTCATTGCACTCCCCCCTCTCCGTAGGGGAGAAAACTCAAAATAGAGTCCGCCCAAGGATGAAGATTGTCCCATCGCCACACCGCTGGGGGGCACTTCCCCTGAATTGGATCCAATCGGTGAGTTGAGTCACTTCCCACCCCCCCGCCATGAGGGGTAATTCATGGGGGCTGAGGGCGAGGGGGCCTAATTCCCGGTGGTGTGGGTGGGGGAGATGTCCGAAGGCAGGGGTGGACTCCGGACAAAAAAAATACAAGAAACTTTAATAGTAAAAGTACAGTTACGTAGGAACTTACCGTAACAGTAGATCTTCGAGAGAGGTTACTTCTGTAGGTCATTACAGAAAGGACTGGCGCCACCTGGTGTCGGGCCACACTGAAGACTTTTCTAGCAATCCCTGATGGGGGACCGGCCACCCGATGTCATGTGACCGACATCAGCGTGACTGTATATAGTGGGCGGTCCCCACGCCTGCCCTCCAGTTCTTTCCCGCCGGAGCCAGGAAGAGGCCTGATGGCAGGAGCAAACAGGATTTGGAGTCCCTGTAAGAAATAAAAATAGGGGAAGGAGGGAGGGAAAAATATGACCTACTGAAGGAATCTCTCTCGAAGATCTACTGTTACGGTAAGTTCCTACATAACTGTACTATCTTACTTCGAGAGGGTTCCTTCAGTAGGTCATTACATATAGGACAGAGTCCCAAGCAGTCCCTCCAAAGAGAGACCGAGAGAAATGGGAGGAGGAGAAAATAACTCCCAACAGAAACAGGGAACCAGAATGGACCCAGCCTAGGACAGAAGGCCCTGCAAGACAGCTAGGCCGAAGTCAGCCCTCCGCCTAGAAGCAATATCCAGACTGTAGTGTTTACTAAAGGTGTGGACAGAACTCCCAAGTAGTTGCTGCGCAAATATTAGCCACAGAGACGCTCTCAAAAGCAGCAGAAGCAGCCATGCCCCTAGTAGAATGACCTGTGATGGGACCCGGCAGAGGTTTTCCATACTTTTGATAATACCGAATACAGTTGCCTAACAATTTGGAAAGGCACTGCTTCGAAACCACTTTGCCCTTTGACCTGTGGGCAAAAGAAACGAAAAGCTGATCGCAGTTACGGAAGTCCTTGGTTCGGTGTGTGTAGCACCGAAGGATCCAATGGACATCCATGGTGTGCAGGAGTGCCTCACCTCTATTCGAATTGGACGGAAAATAAACTGGAAGCTCTGCTGATTGGTTCAGTGTGGCTTCTGACACCACCTTGGGTAAGAACTTAAGATTTGTCCTGTGGACCGCCTGGTCTTTGTGGAAAATAAGATAAGGCTGTTTACAAACCAGAATGTGAAGCTCCGAAATCCTTCGAGCTGACCTAATGGCAACCAAAAATAGTCTTCCAGGAAAGGAAGCGCAAGTCACAGCTCATGGCCGGTTCAAACGGGGGAAGAGTGAGCTTCTCCAACACAAAGTTCAAATCCCAAGGTGGAGTTGGGCTGCAGATGGGGGGGCTTCAGATGGAGGATCCCTTTCAGAAAGGTTTTTGAGACCTCCAACTGAGCCATGGGTTTATCGTCCACCAGCTCGTGGTACGCTGAAATTGCTGAAAGGTGGACCTTCAGGGAAGAATATGACAGACCTGAGTCTGACAAATGGAGGTATTCCATGACTTGTGGGGCAGAAGAAGAAAAGGGGTTCCAATTCTTGGCAGTTGCCCAGATGGAAAAACGTTTCCCCTTCATGGCATAAGTGGAATGAGTAGAGGGTTTTCTAGCCTCTAAAAGAACCTGAGCTACTCGAGAGGAGACCCCAAAGCACTAAATCGCTATGTTTGCAGGAGCCACAAATGAAGATGCAGGGTCCTAAGCCCCGAATGAACAAGGCGACCTTGATCCTGAGTCAAGAGGTCGTAGGTCATTGGAAGTGGAACCGGTGGTTCCCTCAACAGCTGTTGTAGCAGCGGGAACCAAATTTGTCTCGGCCAGAGAGGGGCGATGAGAATCATCCTTGCCTTCTCTGCCTGTAGCTTGAGAAAGATGCTCTGGAGAATGGGAAATGGAGGGAAAGCGTACAAAACTTTCCCTGTCCAAGAGAGAGATAGCACGTCGTGCCAGAAAGCACCATGCCCTGGAACAAGCGAGCAAAAACTGGGAAGTTTTGCATTGTATTGGGAGGCGAAAAGGTAGAGTTCCAGATGCCCCCATTTTGGGAAGAGATTCTGCCACTTTCTGATCTAATTCCCATTCATGAGGTAAGGTCCAAGACCAGATAAGACTGTCTGCCAGGACATTTTGGATGCCAGGAACATGCACGGCCACTAGGGCCAGATTGTGCTGGACCACCCAGTTCCATACTCGCATCACCTCCCTGCATGGGGGTACGAGCAAGTTCCTCCTTGTTTGTTGAGGTACCAAACTACCAACATGTTGTCCATTTGGACCAGCAGTGATCCCTTGGGAAAGAGGGTCTGGAAGGCCTGTAAGGCATACAAGACCGCCCTCATCTCCAGAACATTGATGTGTAATGATGCCTCCAAGCTGGACCACAGTCCTTGTGCTTGGTGTTCCCCTAGATGTGCTCCCCATCCCATGTTCAATGTGTCTGTAGTTAAGGATGCCAGAGGAGTTGGGCTTCTGAAAGGAAGACCCACGGAAAGGTTACAGTGGTCTCTCCACCACAGCAATTCTTTCTGAACTGCAGACACCAGGACCGAAAGGTCCAGGTCATCCAGGAGTTGATCCCACTGCACCCGCAAGGACCACTGAGTGACCCTCATGTGGAGCCTCACCAAGGGAACAGTAGTGATGGAGGCTGCCCTCAGACCAAGAAGATGTAGGATTTCCCAGGCCAGAATGGTCCTGGACAACGCCACCCACGAAGCCTGATGGATCAGGGTCTCCAACCTGTCTGGAGGAAGGAAGACTCCGCATTGGACAGTATCCAGAACCGCCCCAATGAACTGTAGTCTCTGGGACGGTGACAAGGATGACTTGGGAATGTTGACAGTAATCCCCAGTCTGCCAAAGAGGTCCAGGGTAAAGGAGAGAGCCTCCAGTAGAGAATCCCTGGACGGGGCTGATATCAGCCAATCGTCCAGGTAAGGGAAGACTGCAATACCCTTGCAGCTTAAAGAGGCTGCCACCACCACTAGGCACTTGATAAACACCCAACGTGCTGAGGACAAACCAAAGGGGAGTGCCCAAAACTGGAAGTGTTCCCCTTGGAATTAGAACCACAGGAAACGGCGGTGGCTGGGGAAGATCAGGATGTGCAGGTAAGCGTCTTGCATGTCCTGAGCGCACAACCAGTGATTCTCCAGAATAAGTGAAAGGAGGCTTTGCAGCGTCAGCATCCTGAACTTTTTGTACTCGAAGCGATTGAGACTGCTCAAGTCGAGGATGGGTCTGAAGTCTTCTGTCTTTTTTGGAACCAGGAAAAAGTGGGAGTAGAACCCCCTTCCCCTTTGCCGGAGGGGAACACACTTTATTGCTTCCTCGAGCTGGAGGCTTTGAACTTCCTCTCAGACAAGAAGAGCCTGATCCCTGGAGTAAGAAGACCTTTTTGGCAGAGAATCTGGAGGGACTTACAGAAACTCTGTGGTGTGTCCAATGGACACCAAGTACAGGAACCATGCATCGGAGGTTATCGCCTTCCATTCCTGCGCATGGTGGGTGAACTCCCCCCCCTCACCTGCTCCTCGTCATGAGACTGAGAAGTCAGTGGGGACAGGGAGTCAGGAAGTGGCAGGACGTTCAGGGGGAGGACCCCCTAAACGTCTCTGGTTCTTGGAGGCCGGAGGAATGGCTGAACCCATGGCCTTGCATTTGCCCTGGTGCCGAGCTGGGGCCTGTTTTTTCTGCCTCCAGGTCCTTTTCCAAAAGGGCTGTTGCTGCTGTAGAGTGCCCAATTGGTACATGGGCCTTACTGATCATAGGGCAAGACCTCTGTCCTGGAGATCAGTAATAATGTCTTTGGTGTCTCCACCAAAAAGCACCAAGCCCCGGAAGGGGGCGTCCTGAATCGCAGACTGAACCTCATTGGCAAGGCCAGAGATATGGAGCCAGAAATGCCACCTTAAGGCAACAGCAATAGCCGAGGCACGAGCCACTGAATCAACAGTCGTGTGTGACTCGCAAAGCATGCCTACAGGAGAAGCGAGAGAGGCAAAGATCCTTGGCAAGCTTCTCCTTGAGGCTTGAGGGTTCCATAGACTGGGCTCGGGCCTCTAACCTGGCTACGGTAGCCTTTTGGTGTGACACCATGTGGACCACATAGTTGAGGGATCTAAGAGCGCATGTGGCTGAAGCATAAACTTTTCTGCCGAACTGGTCCATCTGCCTCGACTCTTTGTCTGGAGGAGAGGTGCTCGTGTGCTTGGGTGCAGCGGAGCAGTCATGAGCAGCTGAAATGATAACAGAGTCCACCTTAGCATGCGTCTTAAGAAACTGAGCTTCCTTCAGCGCCCAGTATATCCTCTCTGCCGTCTTGGGGACAGCTGGGAGAGAATGAGGCATCTGCCAGATCATAGAGGTAAGGTCCTGGTGAGGCCCAATCCAGGGAGGAATGGGGACCGGAGACAGAGTTAAGTCCAGGTGCTCGGCTAGTCTCTGTCTCATGGGGTCCTGATCCTCTGACTCCCAGTCGAAGAAATCTTTCATGGACCTCAGAAGATCTGAGAAGGCAGGGCCCCATTGGGGTGACTTGGGGGGGGGACCTTGCCTTTTGGACCCCCGGGTTCCTCCAAGGCATCCTCCGCCAACTCATCGGCATCCTCGTCATCATCATCATAGTCTGCCCCCTTGTCAGGAAGATTACGGATGTCCGGAAGGGTGATGTCCTGACGTACCACTCCGAGACATGTACCGTGGATGGAGAAGAGCTTCTTGGGGACGCAGACCTTGGAGAACGTGGAAGTGGGAGTCTTGTCTCTAGGTCTGACACCAACTCCAAGCATGCCCCCTGCCACCAAGATTGGATTAAAGTCTTGAAGTCTGGCGTGGCCAGAGGGAGTGGAAGAGGAGGTTGCGGCTGAGGTGGTGGAGGAAGAGGAGGCATTACCAGTGGGGGTGGGTAATGATAACCCTGGTATCCCTGAAAATGGTAGTAGGGGTTATAACCAGGGTAGTACTGTCCAAAGGAACTCCATTCAGGAGGAGGACCAGTTGGCAAATGGTCCCTAGGATACCTGAAGGGGTAATGTGGGACAGTCTGAGGTCTAGTATAAATCCCCGTCATCAGATCTGATGGAGGGGGGTACCCACGTCAGTCCCGCTGTAGTGTAAATTGGCAGGGGGGGTTCGGCGTTGGGATAGCCAACGTCAGGACTGGCACCACCTGATCTGGTGCAGGAAGGGGATCCAGTGTCAGAGGAGCTGGCGTCGGGGCTGGACGAAGGGGGCCCGATGGCAGGACCAGGTCTGGCGCTGGAGCCGAAGGCTGGGGCAGATCGTAGGGCCCTGGCTGTGAAAGAGTCAGAGTATCCGGCATCGGGATTGGATTCGCCGGATCCGACGGTGGGATCAGGGCTGGGATATTCTTTGGCTCCGAAGGGATCCCACCTGAAGGAGGAGGAGGGGCCTTCACTGGAAGGCCAGATGGCCGAGGAGGAGCCTCCTTCCCTGTGACCCCATCAGGAGAGCGCAGGGAAGATCCCGAGGAGTCCATTACATCGAGGGGTTCTGCACTGTCTTCGCCTGAGGTACCTGCCTGAGAAGGGGAGGGTAAGGGTGAAGGACGAGGGGGGAGAGGGGCATTCTCCCCCTGGTTCTGCCGGGCGTCGGGTGAGGCGCCATTAGGCCCCGATGGGAGAACCACGCCTGAGCAGCTGTCAGAGACAGGCATGTTATTAGACTGAACCGGGCGAGTGGGGAAGGAGTCCTCGGCCGACTTATTGGCTGGTGCCGGGGGTGGGTTCCCAAAGGCTGGGGAGCTGTCTTACCGGTGGCCGTGCGGTCCCCGGAGGAGCTGGGGGCCGACCTAGCGGCCATAGTGGTGCAGCCATCTGAGGAGCCAACGGTCGAGTGACCCAATGAAAATTTTCCAGACTTACCATCCGGGGTCTTCTTAGGCGGCGGCTAAGAGGCGGTCTTGCTCATCAGGGGCCACGGGGCCTCAGGTTGGTCCATGGAGCGCTCCTGAGATTTCTGCTTGTGGTGCTTCTTGGAGAGAGAGAAGACTTCTCAGAAGACAACTGTCTAATGCAGTCCATTTGCTTCTCTAATGAAGCTAAGCGGACTTTAAGAACATGGGCCTCCAAAGCCTGCTGTCTCTGCGTTTTGGTGGCCTGATTAAATGTTTGGCAGTCTGAGCAGGATGAGACAGGGTAGTCTGGGCCCAAACAAATCATGCACTTCAAGTGACCGTCCTTATGAGGGATCTGCATGCCACAGGACAAGCACTTCTTCTTGGGTGAAGACAGTAAGTAAATGTGGAATCAAAAGGAAGGATTTAGCGAAGGAAAAAATAATCCGACGCAGGAACTAACACGACAATTGCTGTATGGAAGTCTGTAATGTGACTGACACGAGGCGACAGCGGGAAAGAACTGGAGGGTGGGCTTGGGGACCACCCACTATATACAGCCACGCTGACATCGGTCATATGATGTCGGGTGGGCGGTCCCCCATCAGGGATTGCTAGAAAAGTCTGCCATGTGGCCTGATGCCAGGTGGCACCAGGCTTATATGTAATGACCTACTGAAGGAACCCTCTCAAAGTAAGATCATTCCTGCCTGTTTCAGTTCAAGAACACTGTTGCAGATGTGCTCACAGAGCCAGAGTGGGTGCCTGCAAAAATGAAAGCAGCAGGAGGACACAAACGGCAGCATTCTTCCTTGTAAACCAGAAATAAACATTAAATCAAATAAATATAATGACAAGTCATCAAGAGAAAAAGCCAGAGTGCCACAGCACCAATGCCCCGGCACTTCGAGTCTTAATCATGACTTTTTGTCGAGGCGGAGTGTCAGTGCCGTGTCCCTGAATTTATTCACAAGTAATTAATGACATAATGGATAACACAGCACTGATTGAATTAGCAGAAACAGCATGACAAATTTATATTTAACTATATTATAAAAACCCACATTTAAAGTGACTAAGTGCAAAGAACAATGAAAACCAGTAAAAACAGCAGCATGCAAAAAAGTGTAATAAATTTTAGAATTGGACCTGCAAGTACCTGAAATTAATGAAAATGGAGAAAGACATAAAACCACGAGTTCAATTAATATCAAATCACAATTCCCAAAATAGTACTACAAAGCCCATAAGATTCCTAATACAGTATTATCTATATAAATTGAAAATATAACAGATTATCAAAGTAACTGTCCAGCGGGCTTGTCTGTATGAACTCATGGCTGCTTGTAATATCATAAAACATCAGTGGCAGATCTCAAATGGGCTGTAGCGTATAATAAAAAATACAGGCTTGGAAAAAGGAAAAAGTGAGGGAGGGAGACCTATCGGAGCCCGGCTGCCAATCGTAGTGCATTGGATTATAAAAAAACGTGAAAAATAATATTGCATGCAACTGAGAAATGAACTTGAAAGAACAACGTAAACATAGAGACTGTGCTACTAAGTAAGTGAAGCGCACCAGATTATAACACATTGAAAAGTCAGTTTCATGTTGCATGTGTGATGGGGGGATAGAAAAGAAAATAGTGGGAACCAGTAGAATAAGAGCCAGGTTGCTATACGTAAAGCACATCTGACTAAAATGTCAATTTTACATTAGCTTAGTGTAACGAACTTAAAAAAGTTTGATATGTGGGAAATCTGGGAAGTAGATTAGAGCTGGGCTGCTATATATTAAAGGTGCTCCAGATCAAATCATAATCAAGGTTGGGTGGGGGAGGGGGGAGAACAGAAGGCAGGGAACCAGCAAAGTAAGATTCTAGTTGCTATATATACTGCACACCAGACTGGAATGTCAATGTTACATTAGAAACTAGAACTATAAACTGACGGGTCAAATTACCAGTTCAATGTCTGGTGCATAGTGTAGTGCTAGTGTATACTTATGAACTTGAACTTTGGCCTTTCTCTATTCCCACCCTTGGTAGGTAAGCCAGGTAGCGTGTAGGGAATAGAAGACCTAAAAAGATTTTATTAATGGTTCGAAAGATTGCCTCCAACTCACAGAGAGTGTGACCTGTAGCACGCAGGAGAGGAAAAAGCCTTGTGGAGGAAACCTCTGAGGACCCATGGCTACTGACCTGCCTGTCCTCTGGGAAGCCTAAGAGGAGATGATCCTAAATGCTTGAACTGGGTTCTTATTCTGGTTTAGGGCATAGTAATGATAGCGTGATGAAGCCAGTCTTCTGAGTCTTTGACGATGTGTGTAGGAAGTTCAGTCCTTGACGTTGAAGAAGCAAATCCCATTCGGTTGAATGTCCAAATGATGAAGATTGATCGAGTCCAGCTTGTGAAGGAAGGTTTGAACAAGATCCAGGACTTTTTTTGTGGTATTAGGTGATAGGTTATTGAAAGCAAACTGAGGACATGATAAGATCTGAGCATGAGGAAGAGCATTAGCTTTGTCTAGCTGGGCTGCTAGACTCCTGTACTTATGAATGGATAATAAGCTATGCAAACTCCTTAATGTAATCTGACGGACTTTGAAGAAGGTGAGGGCAGGAGAGAATGATCAGTCCCTTTGTGTAGATTGGTGATTTTACGATGTTGGGAAGGATCTCAGAGCTGTTTAAGGATGATGAGATAATGAATACTCAGGATGCATGAATCCAAAGAAGGCTAGACAAAAATAGTGAAAACCATGATGTTCGAAGTATAGTCATTGGATCAGAGTTCAGTAAATTCACTATGGAGGCATATTATAGAGAGACTACGAGGGGTCTAGGTGAATGAAGCTCTTTAGATACCTAGCTGAAGAGAGTAATTGAAGGACTGCAAAACGATAAAGGCGAGGATGGAGTAGGCTGAAAAGGCAGGAACTGGATACCTAATAGGTATAGCTGAATTTTTACATATGATGGTATCAAGGCTTGATGATGAATTAGAAATGCTAGTACATGGTTTAGGTGAGTAATAGGAAGGACTGTGATGGCAAGATGATGGATATGTTTCATGCTGTAATATAAGTAGCTTGGTGGTAGGAGCTACAGTGGCCTATGTGGCATTGACTTGTCGGTGATTAACTTCCAGCACATTTTGTTAAGGCATAGAGAGTGGAGGAATCATAAGTGAATCTGCTAACTGATGAGGAAACGGAGGTTTGATATTGGAAATGGTGTAACTCACCAAGTGAGTTGATTGCATAGTTTGATGTGGAACTGATGCAGTGAGAAACTGTGATAATAGATGACCAAGTCAGTTGCGCGTGAGCAGCATGATGGCATGGAGCAAGAATGGCCTTTTGTGATGGTATTTGCTAGAATGGATACAAGGACAGATGTATACTGTCTGGGATTAGAAGACCCTTAGAAAGGCAACTGGCATGACTGGTTAATCCTGAAGAGGAGATGTAGGTGACTTTATAAAGCATTAAGACGTCCAGAGGCCTAGGAGCAGTGATTTGGTATTGCGCAAAGATAGCAGGATAGCTGTGCGTTGGAGATGTGCAGGTGCCTATTCCAAGACACTAGACCGAAAAGGGATTCTGTGAAGAACATCAGTTAGCTATTCCAGGAAGGTACGGGTGGGATGACAGGGTTAATCTAATGTGCTACTGCCAAGAATTGGATGTAATGGTGCATTTCGAAAACTGAAGGTGCGAGTACCGATAGGACATGGAAGACTTCCATTGAGGAAATATATAGTGCTGTTGAGGTATCCCAGGAGGGAAGTAAGTTCATGTTTCCATTGCTAGGGAATAGGTTCGAAGAGGATTCCACTAAAGCTTGGCTCTTGTGGAGAATATCAGGAGGAAATAGCTTCCATACGGTCGTCTGAATCCAATAAGATGTCTTATGAATGATTCTGTGGCATAGACTGGCAGGTAAGAGCTTCTATAAGGTCTGAATCCAATAGGATGCCAGGGAATAATTCTGTAGAGATTATTGGGAGGTAATGGTGCTTCCATACTGACTGAATTCAAGATGCCATGCAGTTCAAGGAATGTCCCTAGACTAGAGTTTTCTTCAGTGAGAGGAATGGATAATCTTTAGAACGCAGGACAGGGGTGATGATGCCAGCCATAGGAGGAGAATAAGGCAGATAAATGAGGAGACATAATCGAATAAATGATTGAGTGCTGGATGAGGAGATGTAATGAAATAGATGATTAAGTGTTGGATGCTGGAGACATAAATGAACATATGATTGAGTACTGGATGCAGGAGATAATCAAATGGATGATTGTTGGATACAGGAGCTATAAATGAACACGACTGAGTACTGGATGGAGGAGACATAATCAAATAGATGATTGAGTGCTGGATGCAGGAGACAATTGAACAGATGGTTGAGTGCTAGATGGTGGCACACTTGGAAAATGCCCAAAAAGAAAAACAGGGAAGCAAATGTGCCAGTGCCCTGGGCTGTGGAGCAGCGGAATGGAAAATGTACAACATAATAGCTGTCCATCCTAGAGACGCCACAGAGACATCACAGAGGAATTAGCAGGAAGCAGTGCCGGGAGACGAGGGTGATATTGGAGTTGATGAGCTAACTAGGAGACACAGCAGGTCAAAAATGTCCAAGGTGCGATATTGAGATGACTGATCCAACAGAGAGGAATGACGTGCTGAACAGGACCCAGGAGAAATCCATTTAGAATTTTAGAGTGGGACGGATGACTGACAGCAAGTTCCTATACAGCAGACAGTAGGGCAGTGGACGACACAGGAGGAGAGCACAGAAATGCCAGAAGGGTCCAATATAATCCAAAGGATAAGTTGCACAACCAATGGAAGCTCAATGTCACATGGCGTGGAAGGACCTCACAATAGATCCTGAAGCAGTAGAGGTGGGAAGCGAGGAGGAATGCAGACGGAGACAAGTTCTGGGCAAAATCTTGGAGGAGCAGGAATGTCCAGATCGCTGATGATGGAGGAAGTGACAGCTTGAGCTGAAAGGCCGGATATGGGAACCACAGCAGTACTGTACAGGGCTGCAAGATGGAAACTGGAAGGCAAGCAGAGCTACAAAGTCCTGAATCACAGACAAAAGGGGAAGACTCCGATGATGTCCAAGATCCAGAATATGATGAGCAAAAGAGCAAGGGCAAAGGACATACTTCCACAGTGCGAGCAAAAACGAGTACAGGACAGCTTGACAGGTGAAGTTCAGCCATGAGGCAATAATAGTCCATTCATCAGTGGAGGAGATAGAGTCTGAAGTCCAAGAATGGGCCGAAGAGCAGAGGAATAAGGCTTGGGAAATCCACAGGACTGTCTTTGAAGATCTGAGGCATGGTGATAACTGGCTTGGCCCAGGCACAGGAGACTGAAGGCAGATGGTGGGGGGACCCCAGGTCCGGACAGAGCTAAACAATACCGGTAGAGAATGGAATTGGCAGACTATGTGAGTGGATGAACAGACTCCCGTTCCCTGGAGACCTGGCGAGCCCACTGGCACTCATACCCAGTGCAGGAGGTGGGGACAGAGACTGTTGGATTGTAGGTATGGACTGAAGTGGTCAAATTATGGCATAGGATGTAATGATGGTAGAAACTGAAAACGATGAACAGGCTCCCATCCCTGGCAGACTAGCAAGCCCACCTATGCTCAGTACCCCACGAGGCAGAGCTAGGGACAGAGACTGATGAACAATGTTATACAATGGAGTAAAAGCAGAAACTGAAAACAAACAGAACTCCCATCCTCGGTAGAAAGGGCACGTTCACCTTCACTCAATACTCCACCAGGTAGAATTAAGGACAGAGACTGCCAGAATGGATCACTGTAGACGCAGAAAAAACATTTGATCACTTGAATTGGATTTTTTTTATTTGCCACATTGAATAAATATGGATTTGGGGATCAGTTCTGCACATGGCGGAGAGCTCTTTATTCCACCCCCACAGCATGGATTAAAGTGAATGGCACTGCTTCAGACTCCTTGGTAATTAACCGAGGGACCAGATAGGGTTGCCCACTCTCCCCAATCCTATTTGCCCTTAGCATCGAACCCTTAGCAAAGCTTATCCGTTCTGACCCAGACATCAAGAGGATAGAGGTTGGGGATGGGGAGAATAGATAACCCAGTACATACTTTCTCGTTTTATACCAGATTTTAAAATATGGCCATGTTTCTGGGTTTAAAATTCATGAAGGGAAAACTGAAACAATCCTGGTGAGTGGAATTAAAACACCTGCCCTCGCCAAAATGATCCCCTTTAAATGGGTATCCTCAACAGTCAGATAACCTGGGAGTTCATTTCCTGGAGAATATTTTTAATTTTTTTTTTTAACCGGGGAGAGACATAAAGCTGAAAGTTTGTTTACAGGTGCGATCTGGGAGCACAAGGAAGTTAAGTGACTTGCTCAGAGTTACACAGTATGCAAGTGGGAGCTATGGGATCCAAACCCAGGTCTCCAGGTTTGCAGCTCAAAGCCTTAAACCTACCTGGTGGGGTACTGAGTGAAGGTGGATGTGCCCCGTCTACCGAGGATGGCAGTTCTGTTCGTTGTTTTCAGTTTCTGCCTTTACTCCATCATATAACATCAGTCTCTATGCCTAGCTCTGCCTCGTGGTGTACTGAGTGAAGGTGGGCTTGCCAGTCTGCCAGGGATGGGAGCCTGTTCATTGTTTTCATTTTCTACCATCATTCCATCCTATGCTATATAATTTGACCACTTCAGTCTGTATCTACAATCCAACAGTCTCCGTTCCTACCTCCTGCATTGGGTACTTGAGTGTCAGTGGGCTCGCCAGGTCTTCAAGGATGGGAGTCCATTCATCCACTCACACCTATACCAAGTTAATTATGGCTCTCATGAAAGAAGTATACACGCATCTTAAAAGATGGAAAATACTCCCACTCTCTATATTAGGCAAAATTGAGATGATCCGGATAATATTCTTCCAAGATTTCTTTTCCTATTCCAAGTCCTTCCTTTAAAAATACCACATTCAGACTGTTTGAAATTAAATAAAGCATTACATCATTTTGTAAGGGGGGGGGTGCAAGAACATGGCGGTCTGATTTACATAGTCCCAGAGAACAAAGAGGTCTGGGTTTATCAAATTTCAAGCTATACTATCATATGGCTCAAATAACGTCATGGATCACACTGATGAAACAGGATCCTGAAAAAACATGGGTAGCTCAAAGAATCAGGCGGAAGAAGAGGTCCTCACCCACTGGAAGAGTTTGAAATACCCCCAGCGGACCTCTGTAAGCTGGTAGTAACTAACCCATGGACACGGCATTTTATACCATATCTGGAAAAAAATTCAGAAGGGAGTTAAATATTTCGGAAGAGATAACCACACGTGCTCAGATAGTATAGTGCAAACAATTTAAACCCCCTAAAATGGACTCTGCCTTTCACAGAAAGAGGGCTCTCTGCCTACAACATTTCTCCCAATTCATCCATCAGGGGAGTCATCAAATCATTTAATACAATGAAGACGGAATTTCACCTGTGACAATCTGATTTCTTTCTCTACCTACAAGTGGTCTCATTCCTTGAAACAGGCCTGCATCTTCAGAGAGCACAGCAAGACCCCCATCCCTTGTCCTTGGTGATCCTTAGAGCAGCCCAAGGCACAATACAAAAGAAATTTATATCCCTACTTATCCTCACCTGTATCTAAACTCACTCTTCACCCCCAGTCGACTTTCAGCAAGCCTGGGAAGGGGAATCTGGTCAGAACCTCACACCTCAAGAATGGAAATCAGTGTGGTTGGGTGTGTTTTGTACCTCAGCCTCAAATAATTGGAAAGAATTTCACTGGAAGCTAGTAGCCTGTTAATTTCAAACTCCTACCCATACAACACATTACTCTAGCACTCGCTCGGATAGATGCTGGCGTCAGTGTAGAGGGATGGGCCCTCCATATCATATTTTCTGGGATTGCCCTGTTATCCATCCCTTTTGGGCTGAATTAGCCCAGAGATACAAACAAATGGCCCAGATGTTGGAAGAACCAGAGTTTATCCACTTAATTTTGGGCATCCTTCCTAAATGCAAACGTAGTAATTGTCAGAAATCCTTTTTAGGAATTCTTTTAGCAGCAGTAGGCAAAGCCATTACAAAAAAATGGTTACTCCCAGACTCACCCTCGATAGCAGATTGTATCATATTGCTTAAGCAAATATATCGAGTAGAGAAACTGACTGCCAATCTAAGATTACAATTAGATACATTTAAAGGGACCTAGCTCCCATTTATGAAACTTATTGAAGAGTTAGAAGGTACCTCTATTTAAACCCAACAAGCACAGGGATACTGAGTTTAAGATCTCTCAGCCTAGACCCTTGGATAGCAGATTACATTAGTTATACAACTGAACCCGGATGTGAACACTGCCTTTCAAGCCACCGGCCTCAACTACTGAATATCCTCTGTATTTAGATTAGATTTGTTTTTTTTGTTTCATGTATATAGTTTGATGTGATATTTCACTTAAATTTACATGCAGACACAGTCTTTTAATGTAATAGTCAGGATTTGTCCTGGACAGTCTTAGAGAGTACCCACAAAGAGGACAACACTGCAGTTTACCAGGGAACTATTTATTTATTGAATTTTGTTGACCCGGTAAGCCCACTGGGCCTAGAAGTCCCTTTTTCAGGGGCGACCGTGGGAGGGAGATACAGATGGTAAGCAACTGAAATTGAACCAGATTAAAGTGTTAGTGTTTTTTTGTTTTTTTTTTAGTGAATGGGAGAAATTTGGCCAGGACACCGGGGAAATTCCCCTACTCGTTGGAGGCAGAAGGCACTGTGTGGCTGAGCAGCGTTACTGCTCAGTGGTGTCTGGAGCTTTGACAGAGACGGACGTGCGGGAGGCTGAGGAGTAGGTCTCCTCCTTGGCTCCCTTTGCAATTGCTATGGAAGCCTGTGCAAATGAAGAAAGGATGGAAAGTGAAACAACGACGATGGAGGCAAAAGATGATGAGGAGGACTCACCGGGGGATGCGGTTTCCCGAGTCCAGGTGCAGAAGCAGGAAGTATGGCTCAAAGAGCAGGTTATGGAGCAGGCTTTGTGGTCCCAAGTCGACAAGGTGGAATGCTGCTATCAGGCAGTGAGGATGCATTTGCAGGAGGCACTGAAGCAGAAGACGGAATCAGCGGTGGTACAGGAAGCAGAAGTACAGGACGGAATGATGGCTACAGATGTGGAAGAGGGAGAAGTTGCAAGTGAGGAGATGGTGAGTCAAACTAGCGATAGTTTGAAGACGGATTGTGCAGACAAGACGGGTAAACCTTGCTACAAGGGGAGATGGAATACTGGAACAGCAATTAGGAAGTTCGGGGGCGGACAAAAGGGAAATGGACATGATAGCTGGACAAACGGCAGACACAGGCATTATTGGAGCTACTGCTCAGATTGTGCTGCCAGCTGTAACTTTTACTATTGGGTCCTCCATAGGAGGCTCGAAGAGACTGTTAAAAGAGGGGGGAAAGAGCAGGAAACTGCAGAGCTGTGTTGTGGATGGGTCCAGGCAGGGGCAAGACAAGCTGCAAGTGGGAAAAGACCCAGATAACTGGGTGGCAACAGCCTTGCAAGCTGCAGACTGGGTGAAAAACTCTACAGGGAATGGGTGGGATGCAAATCTAAATAAAGAAAATTCTTCTGCTGGATTAAAAAGTTCTGGAGTTCTAGACCCCCCGAGGTTACAGTAACTCCCTCATTACCCCCGGGACAGCTCTTCCCTTTAGGGGAAGAAGTACTTCAACAACAAGATGCACCTCATCCCTTGCTAAAGATTATTAGAGACCAGGAATCAGAGGGTTTCAGTGATTTGGTAGAGGGAACTGAGAGAGAAAAGGAGGTGGTGCACCAGGGAACCACTTCTGTGGATGCATCAGAGCATGTTTCTCTGGTTCCAGACCCTGATAAAGTATGGCATGGGAAGGTAACAGAGCATTTATTTCCAGCTGATACAGGCCCTTTGATGGAACCTGCAGAAAGAAGGAACGCTGTAAGATTAAAATACAGGGGTGATGTTGCCACGGTCCCAGACAGGAAATTTGTTGGTAGAGTTTTGCTAAAAAGACAGTATGAAGTATTATGCATACGAGATTTATGCTTTAATACATGTGCCAGGAGATGTGGTATTTGATGTTAGTTTCGAACACCCTGCAGGATTAGAAAGATTCTGGAAGCAATACCGGATCATGAAGCTTTCGCCCTTATGGAGGCCTTTTTTGGCTATACCGCTAACGAAACCCCTAAGAAAAAAACTTACAGTTTTATTTCGTAATGAAGGGGTAAATGTTGCGGATATCACATATTGGTTACAGCAGCACTGTACTATTAAAGGTTTCCCTGAACTTATTTTGGACGAGGAACAATTATGGACAAGGGGGTTGAAATATCAAGTGGTTCTGAAGTTGGTGAATGGTCAGACTAATCATTTACCAAATTATTTTTTTCTGGGTCGGGATAGGGGAGTGATTTTCTAATCCTGGGCAACTGAGGGCCTGTTTCTGATGTGGAGATGTGGGTCACCTCAGTAATGTGTGTGATAAACAAAAATGTGGATTGTGTGGGGATTTGGGGCATGTAGGGGCTCATTGTCGGCAACCCTCAAAATGTAACTTATGTGAGGAACGGGGCACTCTTTTCGTACCTGCTCATGGGCCTCGCATAACAATGTAGATAGCACTGTTAGAGCTGAGCAGGATATATATGTAGCTACAGCGCAAAAAGAGAAAATGAGGATGGTTGAGTTGTTGACGATAGTTCCTGATAGAAATCCATTACCACAAAGGGTTCCAAGGAAGACAGGGAAGGCTGCGACTGTGGAAAAGGAAGTAGGGGAAGAAAGTTTGGAGGGAAACATTCAAAATGGTGCACAAGATGTAGGTGGGGAAATGGGAACAGAGGAATTGGTAGAAGTAGCAAGACACCCTTGTCAGGTAGATGGAGGCGACAGGGAAAATGAGGAGGTGGATCAGGTAGAAGAAATAGTAGAAGAAGGTGTTTCTATGCCCCCCCCCCAGCACAGTTAGAGGCAGATTTCCAGAGGGTGACCAGATCCAAAGCAGGGAAGTTACTAGCAACTGCCTCAGTACAGCCTAAAAGGATGGATGAGGTAGCAGTACAAAATTTGTATGCACTGTTGTTTGAGGAAGGGATGGAGGAGGACGGCTGTGACTCAGATTTTTCCTCAGTGGCCTCCTCTCAGGCAGATGGAGTTTCAGGGTCTGGCCCTCCAGAAAAACTGAAAACTAGGAAGAGGAAAAAGGAAAAATGAGTAACATTGGACATTTTCTATATTTTTATGAAGTAGTTATGGCTATCTCCTTTCTTACGGTTAATGTCAATAGCATAAAGTCCTATGAGAGGAGACGGAGCACTCTTCTGAGTCTCAGCATTGGGGGTGGGCACGTTACCTTGTTACAAGATACTCGGTTACATTCTTCAGTTGAAGTACAAGTTGCACAGAAAGATTGGAGGTGGGGTGTCTCATATTGGTCGATAGGAGAAGAACAGTGCTGTGGGATAGGGGTGCTGTTTATAGGGGTTGTTCAGGTGTTATATGTTTATGATATAATACCAGGAAGGGTCATGGTTATGAATGTGATACTACAGAAAGAAGTATTTCGGATTATAAACATATATGCCCCGCAGACTAAAGCAGAAAGGTCTGAGGTGTTTAGACAGGTAGAACCTTATTTAAATACTTCCAAATTGGTGTTATGGGGAGGAGATTTTAAATGTGGGCTTTCACATAGGGATTGGGGAAGGGCTACACAGAAATCTTTTGTGATACTAATACTTTGTTAGCAGTCTTGCGTAGGAATAATTTAAAAGATGTATATGACATTCTACAGCAGGAGTCGAGGCATACCTTTTTTAAAGGAAAACTATCCACCAGGATAGACTTTTGGGTTGGTATCAGCAAGAATGACTTGTCAAAGGGTGGAAGTGTTACCTTTGGAAACATCAGACCATTTGGTAGTTAAATTAAGGCTGGGGGAAAGACAGAAGTTAATGGTATGGAGGGGTTGCTGGAAAATGAATACTTCAATGTTGCAGGATGCCGTGGTAGAAAAATCAATAATGAAGTTATTTCAGGTAAGGAAGGATATATGTTTTATGTATGAGAGCCCAATAGAATGGTGGGAAGATACAAAGAGGGATCTGCAGTATTGGTATGGAACTTTTACGAAAAGGCAGGCTAAAAATAGATACATTGCATATTTGGGACTTAGGGCAAAATATCTACAAATCCTAACACAGGTGGGGGATAGAGAACATATTAATACAGCAAAGTTACAGAATTTAAAAGACCAAATGAGACAATATTTACGGGAAACAGTAAAGAAAATGGCAAGTCAGCAGAAATATAGGACGAGAGGCACAAAAGAGGAAGTAAATCCTTATGAGGGAAGCATGCAAGGTGTTCAAAAGGTGACTATGACAGGCCTCAGAGATAAACAAGGTAATTTGAAGGACCATAATCAAGATATAATGCTTATTATACAACAGCATATGGTAGACACCTTTCAAAAAGAAAGGAAGGAAGGTCAAGATTTTTTTTACAAAAATAGATATACCGGCATTGTCAAGGGAGGAGAAAGAAGGTTTAGTTGCTCCCATTTCTGTGTTAGAAATAAGGGACACTATTTTAAAATTATCTGCTAAGACGACTCCTGGACAGGATGGGATACCAAACGACTTTTATAAGCATTATATTGATATTTTGGTTCCCTGTTTAGAAGTGCTTTACAACGTCATTTGGGAAGAAAGAAGGCTTGTTCCTTCAATGCGGATGGGAATGATGTTTTTTCTATTTAAAAAAGGTGATCCATATGAGTTAAAAAATTGAGGCCGTTAACGTTATTGAACACTGACTATAAAATACTTGCAAAAATACTTACAGAGAGGTTGGCACACATAGCACAGAAAGTAATTGTCCAGGAGCAGACTTGTGCAGTCCCATGTAGGAATGTTGTGCAGAATCTGGCATTTATTAGGGAGATTGTGGAGCACAGTTTAGGTAATAAATTAAGTGGTTATTTAGTTAGTGTCAGTGGACCAAGAAACTGCTTTCGATACAGTCGGACAGGAATATCTTTGGAAGGTACTACACCATTATGGGGTTCCACAAGGTTTTATAGAGATGGTTAA
Source organism: Neoceratodus forsteri (assembly GCA_016271365.2). Taxonomy (NCBI): domain Eukaryota; kingdom Metazoa; phylum Chordata; order Ceratodontiformes; family Ceratodontidae; genus Neoceratodus; species Neoceratodus forsteri. The sequence goes on along the minus strand of CM028132.1, from coordinate 196,886,488 downwards.
GGTGTTGTATGATGAGGCTCAGGCTATACCATTGGTGAATGGTTTTTTTAAGGGTTCCAATTTATTTGAAAAATGGGATAAAGCAAGGTTGCCCAATGAGTCCCTTATTGTATGTTTTTGGTTTGGACCCTTTATTAAGGAAAATTGGGCAAACCAGGGACATTAAGGCTATAATCAACAATGATGGTTATGAATTCCAAAAAGTCTCAGCTTATGTGGATGATTGTGTTTTTACTGTAGCAGATGGAGAATCAGGAGTTAAAATTTTGAAGATGATGCAAGAGATTTATAATATGACAGGTATTAGAGTTAACATGAGTAAAATTATTGTATTGGTTTTAGGGAAAAGTAGGAACATAGAGAATTTTCCTATTCTGATGACCAATGATCAAGTTAAGATTTTAGGAATATATTTTGGGAATAAAGAGTCAGAAGAACAAAACTGGAATGAGGTTTATGATAAAGCAAAACTTAAAGTGCAGGCATGGTTATCTTGGAAGATGTCAAGGAAAAAGAGAGAGTTTATCTCTTGAGAGCATACATAGCGCCTATTTTTTTGTATGTATCTCATGTGTTTCCCCTGCCTTATAAGATGCACGTAAAAGTTTTGGGTTTATTTTTTCACTTTTTATGGGGTGGTAGGTTGAATCATGTCAAAAGAAATCACACCTATAGGGTAAGTAAAGAAGGAGGGCTGAACATGTTACATCCTCTAGTTTACCTATTTGGTAATTTCTTTTTTAGTTCAGTTTGCCCTTTGTTGTTGCAGGCACCAGGGATGGGGCAAGCTTGTATGCAGCTTTGGGGCAAACCTTTTTTAGCAGCATGGGAGAGAGGGAAATGGCACCCTACAGAGCATGCTCCCAGCTATGTACAAACTACAATCCGTTATATTAGAACCTGGAAGATAGAGTTGGCATGGTGCGTAGGGAAAGGAAAGAAATTGTTTTATAATACAATTTTGGATACTTGGTATCGAGAGGACCCAGTGTTTAAGGTATCTCCTCTAATTGATATCACTTTATTGTTGGATGGAATGACAGACCCAAGAATACCTCTGAAAATGCAAGATTTTGCTTGGATCTGTGATCATCAGAAATTGCAAGTAAAGGGCAATCAGAAGCATAAGCAGATGGACGAGAGAAGGTGTGGAGAAAGAGCTTGTGCTGGAGTTGTGGAGACAATGCAGCATCTTTTTTTGACTGTATTCATGTTCATGATTTTTGGAAATTACTGTCGGATTTATGGGGGAAAAATTAATATTGTTAATAAATTATAATGTTTTGGTTCTAGGACAAATTCCGACTACCTGGGCGAAATGGGCAAAAAGTACAGTCCATATTTTATTGGTATGTATAAAATGGTCCATTTGGCAGGCGAGATGCCTTAGAGTTCTACAAGGTAAAGTAGTTCAACAGCAAGATTTTTTTTTTTTAATACAGCAAGAACTGGATAATATTTATGAATATGAAAACCGTACCCTGGGGAAAGTAACACTTGCTAAATTATGGAGGAATGTTGGTCGGGTGGGGTAAGGGTGTTTGCATTAAGGAGTGGGATCTTTAATATATGGAGAGTCATACGAGGAAATATGGAATATGTTAGTAGTGTTATGCTTTTCCTTTTTCTAATTTGTTTTGGTGAGGTTTTTATTTTTTATTTTTTGGGGATCTGGAAAAGGTGGAAGGGTTAGTTATATTAATAATTGTTTGAAAGTGCTTTTGGTTTTTCTTTTTGAGCCAATAAGAAATTTCAGTATGATTTATTTATATCACAGGTTTTGATGATGTGTTAATTTGTATTTTGTTTTTGAATGTTGAATAAAAATTTCCCCTACTGTTTATCGACAAGTGCCATGGGATCTTTAGCATCCACCTGAACTACCACCAATCCAGGCAGATGGGACCTCGGTTTAACGTCTCATCCAAATGATGGCACCTCAGAAGTGCAGCACCCCCCTCATGCTGCACTACAGTGTCAGTAGTGGGATATTAACCCAACTGCCAGATGTGGGAACTGAACCCACAGCCCTCTGATCTCCCGGCCTCAGAGGTGAGTGTGCTACCTACTGAGCCACTGACACTGCAAGGTAGGTACGCTGTTGTTACTCTTTCTGTTATTTTATGTGGAACCATGTTACATAGAAACATAGAAGTTGACGGCAGATAAGGACCGCAAGGCCCATCCAGTCTGCCCATTTCTTTTTCTACCTTATAAATGTGCCATCGGCCTTTGCTCTGTCAGTGGCCTATCTAGTCATACTCATCTGTATTGCTCCCTTATGCCGATCCCATGCCTGTTTGAAACCCTGCACTGTATTCATTGCCACCACTTCCTTGCAGTAGGCCGTTCCATGCATCCACCACCCTTTCTGTGAAAAAGAATTTCCTCATATTCCCCTTTAATCGGCCTCCCTCTAGTCTCATGCTGTGTCCTCTTGTCCTGCTATTTTTCTTATATTTAAAAATGTTAGACTCTTTCACCTTGTTAATGTCCTTAATGTGTTTGAATGTTTCGATCATATCGCCTCTCTCTCCCTCCTTTGCTCTAGAGTATACATATTGAGCTACGTTAATCTGTCCTTATATGTCTTCTGATGCAGCCCCTGCACCATTTTGGTTGCCCTTCTCTGGACTTCCTCAATTTGGTTAATGTCCTTGTGAAGGTGTGGCCTCCAGTACTGCATGCAGTACTCCAGATGGGGCCTAACCAGTGTCTTGTAAAGAGGGACTATTACTGCCCTCTTCCAACTTGTGATACCCCTGCTAATACACCTTAACATCCCCCTAGCCTTACCTACTGCTTTAGAGGTCTGCTTGGGTGATTTCAGATCATCGGTGATGATGATGCCCAAGTCTCTTTCTTCCTTTGTGACTGCTAGCAACTCCCCTCCCAGCCTATAGGTGGCTTCAGGGTTTCTCTTCCCTATGTGCATGATCTTGCATTTCTTTGCATTAAATCCCAGTTGCCACTCTTCTGACCATTTTGCTAGTTTATCCAGATCTCTTCTCATTCTGCCCACCCCATCTGGATCATCTACTCTGTTGCAGATCTTGGTGTCATCTGCAAACAGACAAGCCTTACCCTCTAGTCCATCTGCAATGTCACTAATGAAGACTGGCCCCAGGACTGATCCCTGAGGTAAACTTGTGACTTGCATCTCTTCTGACTGTACACCATTTACCACCACTCTCTGTTTTCTGCCCGTCAACCAGTTTGCCACCCAGTTGACCAATTTCTGACCCACCCCGAGCCTACCCAGCTTATTTATCAATCTTCTATGTGGAACAGTGTCGAAAGCTTTGCTGAAGTCAAGGTAGGCGACATCAACTGCTCCCCTTGGTCCACCACTCTGGTTACCCAGTCAAAGAAATCTATGAGATTAGTTTGACAGGACCTTCCTTTGTAAACCCATGTTGTCTTGGATCCTGTGCCCCTATGGATTCCAGGTGTTGCACTACCCTTTTCTTAAGGAGTGCCTCCATAATCTTGCTCACTACTGAGTAAGACGGACTGGTCTGTAGTTCCCTGCCTCCTCTCTGCAACCACTCTTGTGGAGCGGGATCACTTGAGCCCTTCTCCAGTCTTCTGGGACCTCTCCTGTGCTCAGAGACTTGCTAAACAGTTCTGCTAATGGCTCTGTTAGTTCCACTCTTAGCTCCTTAAGTACCCTGGGATGTATGCCATCAAGTCCCATTGCCTTGTCCACCCTGGGCTTAGCGAGCTCTTGTAGGACCCTTTCTTTTGTGAAGGGAGTAGTGCTCACCTCCCTCCCCCTGTGTCCATGGTGCTAAGCTGTGGGACCTGCCCTACTTTCTCTTCAGTAAATACTGAGAAAAAGTATCTATTTAGGATAGATGCTTTTACAGGGTCCTCCTCCTCACATGCCCCCTTTTCTCCTTTGAGCTTAGCAATACCCCCTCTGGCCTTTCTCCTTTCACTAATGTATCTATAGAAAGTCTTGTCACCTTCTTTTACTGTTCATGCTAGTGTTTCCTCAGTTTGGGACTTTGTCTGCCTTACTGCTTTCCCTGCTTCCCTCAGTGCAGTTTGGTATGCCTCCCTATCTTCATCCCGCTATGTTCCCTTATATTTCCTGAAGGCCAGCCTTTTGGCTCTGACCTTTTCTGCTACTGTATTTGAGAACCAAAGTGGTTTCCTTCTTTTGCACTTCCTTTTCTGTCTAACACAATGGGATGTTGCTTCAGGTATTGCATGCTTAATGCTTTCCCACTTTGCGTGTACCCCCTCCCCTGTGTTTCTTTTTGCCAGGGCTAGCTTAACTCTGTTGGCCATCTTATCAAAGTCAGCTCCTCTGAAGTCCCATATTTTTGCCTTGGAATGGGATGATTTAGATGTAGTGGCCAAACTGAACCATACCATGTGATGGTCACTGGCCCCCAGGTGACATTCTACCTGGAGATCTGTGATCCCTTCCCTGTTAGTCAGTACTAGATCTAGGATAGCCTTGTCTCTTGTGGGTTGTTGTACGAGTTGTTTGAGGCCCTCCCCCTGCAGGGAATCCACCATGTGTTTAGTTCTGGCAGATGTTCCTGCTGGTATTGACCAATCTGTATCCAGCATGTTGAAGTCTCCCATTTTCAGAACCTCCCCTTTAGCTGTCATGTTTTGTATATCTTCTAACAGTAATGTGTCTGTCCTCCCACTGGTCTGGGGGCCTGTAGACAACCCCAGTTCTTATGGCTGTCTCATTTCCTCTTTCCAGGGTGGCCCACAGTTCTTCTGGCTCCTTATGTGTATTCTGAATTTCTGTAGCTTTGATATTTTCATTGACATACAGGGCCACTCCACCCCCCCTTTTTGCACCTCTGTCTCTTCTGAACAGTACATAGCCAGGTACTGAAGTCTCCCAAGTGTGGTTACTGGTAAACCACGTCTCACTAATTGCTACTATGTCCAGTTTAGCCTCTGACATTATTGCCTGCAGGTCTGGGATCTTATTTCCGGGGCTGTGAGCATTTGTGTACATGACTTTCCATTGGCCAGATTTCCGTGTGTTAGTTGTTGGGTGAGGTTTGGCATTTCTCCTATGTGTCGTATGGGGAGACGGACCTTTTTTCTTACCTGGTGATGCAAATGAACTGCAAACATGCTGAATCCCTGTTTGACCACTAGCTGGGGGGGGTCTTCCCATTCGACATATGAGGTGCTGCACCCCTCTCCCCATTTGCTAGTTTAAATATTCTGCAAAGACGTCAAACTTCTGCCCCGATGCACTGACTCCCTCCTTAGTCAGATGCAGTCCATCAAATTTAAAGAACTTTCGCTCCCAGAACTGTTGCCAGTTCCCTACAAATCTGTGTCCTTTTTCCTGGCACCAGCCCTTGAGCCACATGTTTAGCTCCCCTATCTCCCCTTCTCTGACCTTCCGTCTGTCTGCCCCCTTTCCCAGACTGGCAGGATCTCAGAGAAGGAGATGTCTGTTGAAATGGATGATAGTTTGTCACCCAGCCTGGTCAGGAGTTCCTTGGTCTCCACAACTGACTCGTTGGCAAGATCATTAGTCCATGTGTGTACCAGCACGTCAATGTTTTCTCCTGCTTTGTGAACAATTTTAGCAATGCGGTCAGTGTCTCTCCATGCTGATGTACCTAGAAGACATCTGACCATTACCCCTGGCTGGAGATGGGTATCAACTCCCTGAATCATGGACTCTCCTATGATCAGAATTTTTTTTGGATTTCCTTTTTGCTTTTTTTGTTTTGGTTCCTGATTTGGGCTAGTTTTGTTGTGCTAGCTCCTGTGCTGCAGTGTCCTGCTCTGCAGTGTCCTCTGCCCCTTTATTTGATTTTGGAGATAGAGGCAGATACCTGTTTGTAGTGTTTATATGTTTTTTGGAGATAATATGTTGGAGAGCACAGAGTGATGGGGCACCCGATTTGTCCCTCCTAACCACCTGCCAACCTCCTGGACCAACTACCCTCTGCGGTCGAGGTTCTTCTGTTGGATGTTGGGGAAATGGTGGGTAGTTCTTATAATGTATTTCCTCTTGGATATGAAATTTGAGGCTTGCAATCTCTGCCCATGCTGCCCGGAGCTGAATCCTAAGATCTCCAATGGCCCAGCATGTAAGAGAGTGTCCTAAATCCTGTAAGACTGTCCTTCTGAAAAGTGTTCCACAGTACCTGCAGTTAATGATATCCATTCCAGATAAGTTGCTGGGTTTATAACCTGGTCAGAGTAATTACAAGGTAAAATATGCAAGTAATGGTTTGATTTTGTGTTTTGTTTTCGTATAACTTGTTATAACAAGTTAAACTACTAGTACCCCTGTAAATGAGCTCACCTTGTGGATGCCCCACTGATCCGCCCCTTTCTGCTTTGCCACAGGAAATGTCACAACTGTGGTACCCTATAAAAGGAGTGTAGTGTGGGGTGGTTGGGGATGGGGGTGGGTGGCTGGGCCCTTCCCCTGCCGAAAAAGAAGAACCATGGATGAAAGAACAAGGAGGTAAGAGCAGAAACAATCAGTCAACAACAAATGCAGTAACTCTGAAAGCTTATCCTAATGTTAGATAAAACTGTAAAACCTGTAATAATTTCAGAGAAGATATAACCTGTAAGAAACACTTTGCTGCAGAGAAAAATTAAGCAGTAACAGAAGATATACCTTGCAAAAGACAATTTGAATCAGAAGATTACAGCAGTAATCTGTTAGCACATACCTGTAGGCACACCTTGTAATAATGCAGAAGAAGGTATACCAGCAACAATAATTTGAATCGGAGAAAAATAAAGCAATGAAATGTTAGCAACAAACAGTAGCAATCCCTGTGAGTACAAAATAACAATAACAACATACAGTAAATCTGCTTAGCCAAAAGAAGTCTTAATCCTTTTCCCTTGCTCTGGTAAGGTTCTCTGCTCTGTCCTTTCAAGTAATCTTAGAAGGAAAGAGCTCAGGTGAAGCTAGGTGCCTTGGCCAGCAAACCAAGTCTTCTACCTGTATTGTTAAAGTATTGTTAAACGCTTGTGTGTATCCTCTGTGATCATGCAATAAAGAAGTTTTAAAGAGGCTGCCAGAATGATGATATAGGTTGGAGACTGATGGAACTGGAGATGGGAGGGTCATAAAACGGGGACTTCATGAGGCAGTCAGGATCTGCGCTAAGTTGAAACGTAAGGGAGCAAGGTCACATAAACCATGCTGGTGGTCCAGTGAGGTCCAGGTAGCAGTCAGAGAAAAGAAGGCGGCTTACAAAAAATATAAAACAACAAGAGGGGATAGGGATAAGGAAATGTACCAGCTTGCATCTAGAAAAGTCACCCAGATGGTGGAGGGAGCAAAGTCCAGTAAAGAGCAGCGGCTGGCACAGGGATACATGGAGGGAAAAGGGGTTCTTCCGTACATTGGGGAGCGGAGAAAAACTAAGGCCATCTCAGCAGATTGAGATCAGAAGGAGGGTGGGTGGAAGAGGCGAGGGACCAGGCAGAGGTATTTAACTAGTACTTTGCCTCTGTGTTCACTAGGGAGGGGATGGATATCTACAAAGCAAGGCACAAAGGGATAGAAGCGCAGGGAGTGGGATCAGGGAGCAACAGAAATGGAGCAAAAGGAGGAAAGGTACCCCAGGGTGTCACATCTGGATAAGGATAAAAGACCAGTAAGGTGGAGGGACGGATGATGCCATCCCCACCAAAAGGGTGGTTTGCCCTCAAGGCCCTAAAGAAAGACAATCTCCTGGGCGGATGGCATTCATCCGAGTACTATCGAATTGGCGGACATACTGGCTGCACCTTGGCGGAGCTTTTCAACAGGTCACTTGAGACAGGGAGGGTACCTAGGGATTGGCGAGAGGCACATGGGTACCAATCCATAAAGGGGGCCAAGGAAGTACCAGGAAACTATAGACCCATCAGTTTAACCTCGGTGGTGGGAAAATTAATGGAGAGTATACTAAAGGAACGATTGGGGTTTACTTGGAGGAGGTGGAGGTCTGGATAGTCGGCAGCATGGGTTTGTGCCAGGTAGATCATGTCAAACCAACCTTGTGGAGTTCTATGAATGAGTAACATCAGAACTGGACAGGGTAAGCCTGTGGATGTATTATTCTTGGACTTCAGCAAGGCGTTTGACTCTGTCCCCACAATGGTCTGGTGGAGAAACTGATGGGGTTAGGGAGTAGGCCCTTTGATGGTCAGATGGATTGAAAACTGGATAGCTGGATGCACTCAGAGGTAGTGGTCTGTGGGGAGCTCTCGAACCTACAGAGGTTGGTAGTAAGGGTACCACAGGGCTCGGTCCTGGGTCCAATCCTGTTTAATGCATACATATCAGACATCAGGGATGGTATAGGTGTGAAATGAGTCTCTTCATGGATGACTCCAAGATGGGAGCAGTAGTTGAGGGAGAAGAGGGGAGGTTGGCCCTGCAAGGACCTGGACACCCTGGAAAGCTGGGCTCACACATGGAAATTAAATTTCAATATCACCAAGTGCAAGGTGTTGCATCTTGGTTGGGAAACCCTAAACACAGGTACACCCTGGGAGGGAGGTGCTGGAAGCCTCAACAGGGAAAAGACCTAGGGGTCATGGTGGATACATGTATGAATAACACTGAGCAGTGCAGGAGAGCAGCTAGCAAGGTAAACAGGATGTTGGGATGCATCATGAGGGATCACCTCTAGGAGCAAGGAAGTGATTCTGCCGCTGTACAATGGACTGGTTAGACCACACCTTGAGTACTGTGTACAGTACTGGAGACCACATGAGGGACATACAGCTCCTGGAGAGGTACAGAGGAGGCAACAAAGATGATACGAGGGCTAGGGGATTTGACTTACGAGACAGACTTGAGGAGCTCTGCCTGTTTTCATTGGAGGAGAGGAGAGACAGGGGACATGATTGAGGTCTTCAGGTACCTCAAGGGAATAAATAGGGTAAACATGGAGGGATCTTTAGACTAAAGCAGGAGGCATCACCAGAGGGCATTGTTTGAAGTTGGAAGGTGGAAGGGTGAGGGGAAAAGAGGAGGAGGTTTTTCACTGAGAGGTGGTGGACCCTTGGAATGCTCTGCCTGGTGAGCTGGTTCAGAGATCCACAGTGGAGAGCTTTAAGAGAGGGTGGGACAGACACAGAAAGTGGATGTATCAGATGATGGCCTGTCCCGGGGGGGTTGGGATGGATGATAGGGGTTTCTGGAGCACAAGGGATGGGAGGGTCTCGGCACCCAACTAAGGATCTAGGTTTGAGCAGACTTGATAGACCATAAGGCCTAATCTGCTGGCAAATAGTATGTTAGTATGTAACTGGACTCCCATCCCTGGCAAACAGAGCAAGCCTACCTTCACTCGATACCCCACTAGGTGGAGTTAGGGATGGAAGCAGAGCGACTGCTGGCATGGGCTAAGCAAGGAAAGGGCGGCTGGGTGCCACACAGAAGAAAAGAGGAGCAATTCAGAAGGATGAAGCAGGAGAAAAGGTAAAGCAACAGGGAAAGTTGGGAAACAGCAGGAGGAGGGCAACACATATGCTGCCGAACAGGAGGCAAAAGTAAACAAACAAAAACAACACTGAAGCATGAGGATGAATTGGGGAGTGAATAGCTTTAAGATACAATAGGACAAACTAAAGCAAACAACAGAGAAATGCTAGGAGGACAAATATTAGGAGTGTTTAGCTTTGAGATGAGAATGAGGCATCTGCAAGGTCAGTACAAGTTAATGGTAGGGAGGAGGTAGAAAACAGCACTGATGTGGAGCATAGCTTGTCTGGTACCTCTGCTGAATTCACTCTGGATCTGCATCCCCAAGTAGCTCATTATGCATGCAGCATGTGGGGTGTCGCCCTTAAATGTCTGGTACAATAAGCACAAGTAGAGATAACTGTTAGAAATGGCATTCGTTATATAATGTGTTGCATAGGTTCATGAGTCTGCCCAGGTGATGAGTAGACCATCGGGAAGAAGGAGTTGCAGGACCAGACAACAGCAGGCACCGTAAGCAAATTAAATGAACTGACAGGGAAACATACTGTGGGAATAGAACAAGTAGAGACAGGCAACGTGGTGAATTCAGATAGGATGACTGAATGGTTCTGATCAGCAATGGCGGTAACATCGAACACATTAGTGGCAAATCAAGAAATGATTTAAGCTTAGTATCCTTTAAAATAAAAACATGCTTGGAATTCTGTTCCTCATTGTAAGACCAGAGCTTTACATGTTAATTCCAAGTGGTTGAGAGGTATAGAAACGAGGGTTATAGGACCTCATGAGGGGAAAAATTAAACTTGGAAAAGGTAGGTAGGATGGAGGATGGAATGAAACTGATAGTGAAGAGCAGGAAAGGGGTGCAAGCATTAGAACTGCAGTTGAGTGCAGTACAACAGCTAATAGTGGAGGAGTATAGCAAATGATCTGATGAAGGACGATATCATGGTAGTCCATCATGAAGCAGCCTGCAGGGGTATGAACAAGAGGTGTTAACAAACAGTTACTGTATCTCTGTGGTGGGACAGCTGTAAGCGAAGCACTGAGGGATGACGTCACACCCTGGAAGCACTGTAAAGAAACGAGGCGACAGCCCCGCTTAAGAGGTACGGACACCCAAAAAAGAGAAAAAAAGATGGAATATAAAGGCAGCCACGAACAAATGACATAGGAAGACAGAGAAGCAGACAAAGGACAAAAGGGAGGACTGGGAGGGGGGAGGGGAGGAGAAAAGAAAGAAGCAAAGGGGAAAAGGGAGATGGAGGAAAGGGGGGCAGACAAACTAAGGAGAGAGGCAAAATAGAAATGGAATGGAGGAAGGCAAAGGAAGGAACCGAGCAGCGAGGAAGCAGAAACGAAGGAGGCTCAGCCACGCAGGAGCCCCGAGTGCTGCAAAACCTAGGTGTTTCACAACATGTTAAGCAAGAGCTGCTGGGAGTGGCTAACCTTTATTTGGAATGTGGGAGGAGCTATTCCCCCCACATTGATCCTCGGGCTTCAGCCCTCCTAAAAAATTAAAACATTTGAAAAAAAAAGAGAGGAAGGACCAAAAGGAAAAACAAGGAATTGTGCCAAAAAATGGTTAAAAAAACCAAAAGATTTATCAGCTATAGCTGTACCTCCCCAACATAATACTGACACCCCCAGTGTCACGACCTGAAATAAAGAAAACCTTCTCTTGTTTTTTTTTCTTTAGTCAACCCTGTAAAATGAAAAACGTACATCGAGGTCTGTTGTGACCATTACTGTCCCTGCACCCAGCCCTCCCACTTAGCCCCACTTAGCATCCACCACCCTACCACCCCAAGTGTTTACTTACCCACCAGGGATCCAGCGTCATGATCTTCTGTGGACCGCAGACACATCTTCACTCTTCAAAGCCAGACCATGGATTGAGGAAACAGGTATGTGATTCAATGTATTGCTAAGGGGTTTTGAACTTAGTAGCATAACATGGCCATCTTTGCATCATCTTCCTGGACATAAAGTCTCCATTACTCATTTACACTAATGGGAGTATGCCGGAGGTGCTAGGACCCAGCAGGAGATAAACTTTTTAAGAAGGTCCGGCACCGAGATGGAGCCACAAGTAAGCGGCACTGCGAGTTAGGCTCACGCGGTATAGACTATCTCAGTGTCGCCCCTCCAACTGCCTCAGTTCCTTTTTTCCTGCTGTCAAGTGTGCTTCAGTGATGACGACGCTCGCCCGCCGGGAGTCAAGCTTCAAACTTGCAGCTTAGTTTTCAGTTCTGTTTTGTATTTTATCACGAAAAATACCGATTACATTTAATAAAATTACTTTTATACAAGAAGTGTTCAGCCAACCATGAGTGGGGCAGGTGACGGTAGGGAGACTTCGTGTGAAAGCTGTTCAGTCAGCTGGGCCGGGTCTGGTCCGCCGCCCTCTCTGGGGGGGGGGTCTGACAACAGACAGTCCAGTGCTCGGGGGGGATGGGCGGTCCCCACAAAAGCATAAAAAGAAATGGTCCCATTCACAGCACCGTTAGGCTTCATGCTCTTCTTCGGCCCACCGGTTGAAGAAGAAATGGCATCACTCGAGGTCGCCTTCTGGTACATCTGCATGTAGATGGTTGGTTGTTGGGGTCAGGGGCCGGTCTCCGCCTCTTTTAGAATGCCAGGTTTCTGTCTCTGACTGCCAGCTTCTTCGACATCTGAGCCCCTCACCGTCTATTGGAGGGGCTTCCGCTAAGCAGTTTCACCATTTGGCCGATCGTATGGAGCAGTGGGCTCGGAGGTTGGCCTGACTGCCCAAACCGGCCAGTCCTTCACCGGGGCCTTTGGGCCCATCAGTTTTAGATTGGCAGATGGAGCGGTTAGGACTTCCTGGTCACACGGCGCCTTCTTCAGTGCCGTCAACTCCGCGCGCCAGTGTCTATCCCCTTCACATGGCTGCAGCGCAGGGGTCCACACCGATGCCTTTATCTCCTGCCATTTTTCATTCTTTACCTTCAAATCAAAGATCAGACTTCTGCGGGATGCCACTGCCTGTGGTGCCAGCTTCTCTGCCGCTGAGGTTCTTTTTCAGTGCCGCATGTGGTGTCAGCACCGTTCACACGCTGCATGCCCTGTCGGTGCCATCCTCGGTGCCGGGGTGGTGGTTGGTGCTGTGGTGGTCCACACCGTGTTCAGCACCATGCTCCCTGTCAGCGCCATGCGTGGCGCCATTTTCTGTGTTGGTGCATTCTCTGTGCTCAGCGCGGGGGTGGGATTGACGGTGCCGCATAGTTTACAGAGGTTTTCAACTCTGATTCTGTCTCGTCTTCTTCCTCCTGGTTTTCATTCCTTTTCTGTCTATACAGTCCCCCCTGGACTGTCAGGAGATGATATTGAGCCTGATCCTGATCATCGGCTGGGTGATGATGTTGATGCCGATTCTGCCCTGGGGGCAGGGATCAATCCTCCTGCAGAGCCCGTGGTGGAAGACCTTTCCTTTAAGTCTCTGCTCAAGAACTTAAATTCTACTCTTTCTGTCCAGACCAGGGAAATCAATTCTGAGAAACTTCTGCACCTCCAGTACTGCATGTTCCGGAAATCCCTATGGATTTAACCCCTCTGGTACAGCCCTCTTTGGAGACTCTTTCCCAGATGGTGTGGAAGAATCCGGCTCTTATTCCCTCTGTGGCCAAGTCCATAGATCGGAAATATGCCCCTCCCAAGGATCACCCCATCTTGGCCTCACAGGCCTTTGCTGATGCTTTAGTGGTCCTGGCAGAGAATGATAAGGCTGTCCTTCCTCAGGAATCCACAGCCCATCCTATAAACAATCTCGCAAGATCAAAACCTTGGGTAAGCGGGTCTTTGCTGCTTCAACTCTGTGCATGCGTATTGCTAGCTACCAGGGTTATTTTTCTCAATACGAGTATGTTCTTTGGCATTCGCTCAAAGTAACGGTAGAAGCTCTGCCTGAGTCGGAAGTTTCCTCAGAGCTACTACAGACCATAACTCCTCAGCTGCAAAAGAAAACACAGCAGAAAGCACAGGGCCCAAAAATGCCCAGTGCCACCCGCTGAGTTTCCGGCCCAGGTCCCATCTTAGCTGTCCGAGGGGTACTCTTCCTTGGCAGTGGGAGGTCATCTGACTCGGTTCTATGACCAGTGGAAGCCTATAACATCTGACAAATGGGTCCTCATGATAATCAGTGAGGGGTACTCTCTCAGTCTGTCAGAATCCCCCCCCCATGATCATCCTCCCAAGCAACAGCCCAGGCTGTCTGCTGTGCAGTCAGACCTTCTTGCTTCCGAGGTTCAAGACCTTCTGAACAACAGGGCAGTAGAAGTAGTTCTGCTGGATCAACAAAACACAGGTTTCTACTCCCATTACTTTCTGGTTCCAAAGAAAACTTTCAGCATGCACCCTATTCTTGATCCCAGAAAGTTAAACAAATCCCTCTACAAGGAAAAGTTCAAGATGATATCACTCGGTACCCTGCTACCTTTGATTCATCAACACAATTGGCTAGCTTCCCTGGACATGCAGGACGCTTACCAACACATTCTCTTACAACCAAAACACCACAAATACCTAAGGTTCGTGGCATTGGGTCAACACTATCAATTCAGAGTCCTGCCCTTTGGGCTATCCTCAGCGCCTCAGGTTTTTATAAAGTGCTATGCAGTTCTCGCGGTGCATTTAAGGAAAATCGGAATTCAAGTATTCCCATATCTGGATGACTGGCTTCTTGCAAGTCCCTCCGGACAAGAGACTCTGGAGGCCATGGCCACTGCCTCAGATTTCCTCACTTCCATGGGAGTCCTGCTAAACCTGAAAAAGTCGCAGTTGAAGCCCTCCCAGAAGCTTCTATTTATAGGAGTCATTCTGGACACTTCCTGTGTGAAAGCCTTCTTTCTGGCGGACAGAAGGAGCGATATTCTTCAGATGGCCTGCTTCATCAAGAGAACAGTTCAGTTCGGGCTCTCGATGCAGCGGATGCTGGGTCTCATGGTATCCTCAGTTTTCACTATGCCCTTGGCTCATCTCCACTTGAGAACCACTCAGTGGATGCTCAGTACTCAGTGGTCGCCAACCACTCATCCTCAGTCCTTTCACATCAAAGTGACAGGACCTCTGAAATGGTCCCTCACCTGGTGGTCTCAGGAGGACAACCTTCTCGAAGGATATCCATTCGCCCTTCTGGATCCTCAGATCTCCATTACCACAGATGCGTCCCTGATGGGCTGGGGAGCTCACTGCCAGGATCTCCACACCCAGGGCATGTGGTCCCAGGACGAGTCTCAACTCCACATAAACATTCCGGGAATGAGAGCCGTCCTTTATGCAATCCGAGCTTTAAAGGACATACTCTGTCACAAAAACATTCTCCTTCAAATGGACAACGAGGCAGTGATGTATTACTTCAACAAGCAAGGCGGTGCACACACTTACCCATTATGCAGGGAAGCAATGAGAGTGTGGGAATGGTGTCTAGAGCACAAAGCTCTGATTCAGGCAGTTCACTTGCCAGAAATACAAAATGAGCTGGCAGACCGTCTCAGCAGAACAGGAACAGATCCTCATGAGTGGTCTCTCGACTTAACCATCGTTCAGTCACTCTTCAAAAAGTGGGGAACTTTTGCATCTTCACTCAAAGCAAAACTGCCTCTCTTCTGTTTTAGAAATCCAGGACCTGGCATTTCTTGTCAGGATGCATTCAGGCTGCAGTGGACAAAACGCTTCTTTATGCATTTCCTCCTCCCCCTAGTTCAGAGAGTACCGCTCAAATTGGAGGCACGGGGACAGAATGATTCTCATTGCCCCATTTTGGCCTCATCAGATCTGGTTTCCTCTAATCAACAGACTATCAGAAACCCCTCCGAAACCACTTCCCCTTCAGACGAACCTTCTAACTCAGGGCCCAGTAGTTCATTCCAGCCCAAGGTCTCTTCACCTCCATGCATGGCTCCTGAGGAGATAGAGGTGAACAGGTTTAATGTTTCTTGTAGAGTTTCAGATATTCTTTTAGTTGCATGCAAGCCAGCTACTAGGCAAATCTACACAGCTAGGTGGAAACGTTTCTCTATCTGGTGCGTAAAACCCTCTTGGAATGCGTTTTTCCTGCCCACCGAATAAAGTCCAGAGGGTTTATTGCTAAGATCAAAGGGGATAAGGGTGTGTGCGAGGAGGAGGAGGAGGACCATGTAAAAGTATCTATCCTAAATAGATACTTCTCCTCAGTATTTACTGAAGAGAAGGTAGGGCAAGGCCCACAGCTCTGCACCATGGACACGGGGGGGGGAGGTGTGCACTAGTCCCTAGTCCCAAAGGGTCCTACAAGAGCTCGATAAGCTCAGGGTGGACAAGGCAATGGGACCTGATGGCATACATCCCAGGGTACTAAAGGAGCTAAGGGTGGAACTAGCAGAGCCATTATTAGAACTGTTTAGTGAGTCTCTGAGCATAGGAGAGATCCCAGAAGACTGAAGAAGGGCTCATGTGATCCCGTTCCACAAGAAAGGTAGCAGGGAGGAGGCAGAGAACTACAGACCAGTCAGTCTTACCTCAGTAGTGGGCAAGATTATGGAGACACTCCTTAGGGAAAGGATAGTGCAACACCTGGAATCCATAGGAGCACAGGATCCAAGACAGCATGGGTTTACAAAAGGAAGGTCCTGTCAAACTAATCTCATAGATTTCTTTGACTGGGTAACCAGAGTGGTGGACCAAGGGGGAGCTGCTGATGTTGCCTACCTTGACTTCAGCAAAGCTTTTGATACTGTTCCACATAGAAGATTGATTAATAAGCTGGGTAGGTTCAGGGTGGGTCAGACGTTAGTCAACTGGGTGGCAAACTGGTTGACGAGCAGAAAACAGAGTGTGGTGGTAAATGGTATACAGTCAGAAGAGATGCAAGGCACAAGTGAGGTACCTCAGGGATCAGTCCTGGGGCCAGTCCTCTTCAATATCTTCATCAGTGACATTGCAGATGGACTGGAGGCTAAGACCTGTCTGTTTGCAGATGACACGAAGATCTGCAACAGAGTAGATGATCCAGATGGTGTGGGCAGAATGAGAAGAGATCTGGATAAACTAGCAAAATGGTCAGAAGAGTGGCAACTGGGGTTTAATGCAAAGAAGTGCAAGATCATGCACATAGGGAAGAGAAACCCTGAAGCCACCTATAGGCTGGGAGAAAAGTTACTGACAGTCACAGAGGAAGAAAGAGAGTTGGGCATCATCATCACCGATGACCTGAAATCATCCAAGCAGACCTCTAAAGCAGTAGGTAAGGCTAGAGGGATGTTGGGGTGTATTAGTAGGGGTATCACAAGTAGGAAGAGGGAGGTAATAATCCCTCTTTACAAGACACTGGTTAGGCCCCATCTGGAGTACTGCGTGCAGTACTGGAGGCCACACATTCACAAGGACATTAACCAAACTGAAGCAGTCCAGAGAAGGGCAACCAAAATGGTGCAGGGACTGCATCAGAAAACATATGAGGGCAGATTAACAACTCAATATGTATACCCTAGAGCAAAGAAGGGAGAGAGGTGATATGATTGAAACATTCAAACACCCTAAGGGCATTAACAAGGTGAGAGAGTCGAACATGTTTCACTATAAGAAAAATAGCAGGACAAGAGGAAACAGCATGAGATTAGAGGGAGGCCGATTAAGGAAGTTCCTTTTTCACAGAAAGGGTTGTGGATGCATGGAACAGCCTACCTCAGGAAGTGGTGGATATGAATACAGTGCAGGGCTTCAAACAGGCATGGGATAGGCATAAGGGAGCAATACAGATGAGTATGAATAGATAGGCCATTGACAGAGCAAAGGCCTATGGCACATTCATAAGGTAGAAAAAGAAATGGACAGACTGGAAGGGCTTTGCGGTCTTATCTGCCATCAGCTTCTATGTTTCTATGTATCTTTTAAACCTCTCAAACACAGGTCTGCAATACTCTACAGTCAAGGTTCTTCTTTGCACAATTTCTGCGTATCATGAACCAGTACATTCCATGTCTTGGCTCAGTTACCTGTAGTTAAGAGGCGTTCTTAAGGGCATTCTGCATACCAGATCACCTGTTAGACATCCAGTTGCAGCCTGGGACATTAACCTTGTGCTAGACATGCTCACTCGTAAACCTTTCTAGCCTCTAGCCACTTGAAAGTTGAAATTCCTTACTTGGAAGATGGCCTTCCTGGTGGCCATTATTTCTGCTTGTAGAGTATCAGAAATACACGCTTTCGTCACAGACCCCCATGTATACTGTATTTCACAAAGACAAAGTAGCTCTTAGGACTCATCCTAAGTTCCTCCCTAAGGTTGTCTCAGAATTTCTTCTAAATCAACCTTTAGTCCTTCCTACCTACTTTGCCAACTTCCAGAATGAGGGAGAGCGCATACCCTTCATTCCCTGGATGTAAAAAGAGCTTTGCGATTCTATCTGGACAGAACAAAAGAAATTTGCAAGGCTCAACAACTGTTTGCCTCCTTCAGCATGACCCAGCTGGGTCAGCCTGTTACCATCAGGTGCATTTCAGCGTGGCTGGTGGCATGCCTTCGCCACTGCTACTCCATGGCACAGGTCAAGTTGGAGGGCAGAGTGTACGTTCACTCTACCAGAGCAGTCACAGCATCTCTGGTAGAAATTTGTAATGTCCTCATTGCAGACATTTGCAATGCGGCTACCTGGAGCTCCGCGCACACTTTTGTTGAGCACTATGCTTTGGATGTCCATGCCAGACAACATCAGCCATTGGCAGGACAATTCTTAATGGAATTCTGTCCTCTCTGTCTCCTGCTGCCCGTCTCGGGGGATTATTTAGCTCAGTACTCTCCCATTAGTGTGAATGAGTGGTGGAGACTTTATGTCCAGGAAGATATGGAAATTACGTACCTACCGTAATTCTTGATCTTCTTGGATGAAATTTCCACCACTCATTCACACGCCCACCCACCATCCCCTGAGCTCATTTCTGTTTCTGATCTTCACTCCTCCAATTTGGGCTGTGAAGACTTTGTGTTTTGACCCTTCTTACACAGGTCATTCAGACTATCTTATGTCCGATAGTTAGGCCAGTCCTTCTCTAGGTTAGTTACACTGCACCTCCTTGGAAAAAAAGGTGCTGAGGTGGTTGGAGGGTCGACGCCGAGATAGTCTATACCATGTGAGCCTAGCTCACGGTGCCGCTTCCTCGCGGCTCCATCTCGGCGCCGGCTCTTCTGAAAAAGTTTGGCATCCACTGGGTCCTAGCGCCTCCGGTGTACTCCCATTAGTGTGAAAGAGTGGTGGAGACTTCATCCAAAAAGATCAAGAATTACGGTAGGTACGTAATTTCCATTTTTTGCCGCAGATTTTCAACATGCCTTCTTTGGGACCCCACCTCATGAAAAATTGCACTGACATTAGGGAAATCTGTCCCGAAAGGTGATTTTGTGATCCCTGCGTGAAATCACCTTTCAGGCAGGAGTTGAACATTTTCTCTGCACTTGTTCATGGGGCGGGGTCATAAGAAGGGTATGTTGAAAATTTGATGTAAAAATATTACAAAACAAAGTTATGAGCCTACATTGAATTTTTGTGAATGCAGGCTCATAACTTTGGTAATTTTCAGTATTTTTACCCCAAACTTACAGCATAGCCATTTCTTTACAGCACCTCATTAATGTGACAGCTGTCATTTTTCAAATCCTGGCCAAGGTCCCTGCATGAAATCACCTTTTGGGCAGAAGTTCAAAATTTTCTGTTTCCTTGTTCATGTGGCAGGGCCATAAGAAGGTTATGTAGAAAATTTGTTGTAAAAATATTACAAAACAACAGTTATGAGCCTACGTTGAATTTTGCAAACGTAGGCCCCTAAATATGGTAATTTTCAATATTTTTACCCCAAATTTTCAACATAGCCATTTCTTTACAGCATCTCATGAATGTGACATCTGTCATTTATCACGCTCAACTGCAGCCATCCGTGGCTTCTGCCACAGTTTGTTAATAACAGCTTTGTCAGAAAATACAGGCTAGTACTTTTCACCTTCCAGTAGAAGGGCACATGAATTTTGATACTGTGCTATAGTTTACCGTGGTCCTCTACATACATACCTTTATTACCAGTTAACTTCATCGCCAAATAGTAGTTCAAACAACATGAGGTCTTGCTGTATTCTGACATATGCAGTTAACCCCAGCACTTGAACTGCTCTGGAGAGGAAAGAGTTAACTCTGTGCAGACAGCATAGAACGTTGGTCTCGAGCTCGGTTTCAAACCTCTGTCTGCTGCACTTCAAAGTGTAACCATCAGATTCTTTACTCCGCCTAACTGAACAGTCACTCTGGAGTTTTCTCCTTCACTCAGTCGTTTCGGCCCAAAGAATTCATCGGTTTTTCAACCGGTTCTGTCTTTTCCGTTTCAGATCCCTGTCTGTGGTACAGTAAGTGTTGTAGGTAGTGCAGCTTAGTTTTGTTTCATTTGAGATACCATGTGGAAATTGTAAAAAACAGTGGATTGCTCCGGTTTGGATCCGATCAGTTAGGGTTTTGTTTAGTTTTCTGTAGAGTGAGGTTCCAGTTCCCATCGCTTTTAAAAAAAACTTATTTTTAACGCTTTTTTTCCACGACCTGTAACGCGGTCAGTAACTGATAGGAAGGTCTTACCTGGTGTAATAAAAAGCTGTAAAGGGTAAGTTTTGTGGTCTGGCCATGTCTGAGAAACACAAGAAAAAAAAATGGGCCCTCTGGGTTCAACACTGTGTTGAGTGTGGGGATGCCTTTGCTAAGGCAGACCCTCACACCACTTGTGTTTATTGTCTGGGGTTTGACCACCTTGATTCAGACTGCCAAATATGTAAGAATTTCCCTAAACACACCCCGGAAAAAAGGTTGGGTAGGCTCAGGGAAAGGGAGGCTGAGAAGTTCACTAATCCGGATGGCCAGCCCGGTTCAGTTCCTGCCGAACATGAGGGGGTGCCCGCTGACCCAGGTGATACACCCTCAGGCAAGAGGAGATCCGGCTCAGAGGGGTCAGTTCCATCAAAACGGAAAAGAAATGGCTCAGAGGGGTCAGTTTCATCAAAACGGAAAAGAAAGTCAGCCAGTTCGGATCCAGAACCGTATACTCCAACCGCCGAGGAGATTGCCAGGGCGATTAATATAGTGGAATTGCTCCATCTGGTTCCAACTGATCCAGCACCTCTCAGTAGGCGCTCGGTTCGGTGGGATCCTCTGGTTCTGGAATATGTTCTGGATGAGTATTATAGACCAGAAGGGGAAGAAGATGATGATGATGAATTTGACGACAAAGGTCTGGATGAGCCCATCAAACCGGTCATCTCTCCAGACAGGCCTTCTAATGTTCCCCTCCCAGGCTTTCTGAGTTCCCTTCCCACTACTTGTTCTACAAGAAGCTGGCTGATACTCTTCAGCTTCCATTGGTGGAGGCTGACAAGGAACAAGAAGAGTCTGACTTAGTGGAAATGATGGACATCCCAGAGTCCAAGAGGTTGTCTGTTCCCATCCATAAATCCTTAGGGAAACAGACACTAAAAATATTACAAACTCCAAATTCATTACTTCCTGTTGATAAAAAGATGGATAGGAGGTATATGCTTTCATGCTCTGATACAGAGTTTTTGTACCACCAATGCAGCCATGTTGGGGTAGTGCAGGCTGCAGCCTGTGATAAGGCTAACATACCCTTGGCTTCACACACCCCAGATAAAGACTCTAGGAAGTTTGATGCCATGGCCAAGAAACAATACTTGGCATCATCCTTGGGACTCAGGCAGGCTAATTATTTGGCCTACACAGCCAGATACCAGAAGTCTAGATGGGATACTGTTCTGGAGCTAGCTAAACAGGCTTCCCTCCAGCTAGCCAAGGAGCTGGAGGAGGTGGCTGCTGATGGGATTGAGGCATCCAGAATGCAATTCCATGCTGTTGTGGACTCAAATGATGTGGCATCAAGAGTCATGGCTACATCTGTGTCTCTTCGGAGACTGGCTTGGCTCAGATGTACTAGCCTTTCACAGGACACCCAGGCTAAGGCTATGGATTTCCCTGTTGAGGATAATTCTCTGTTTTGAGAGCAAACAGAGAATTATATGAAAAAGATGGTTGAGTACCGGACCACATACAGGAGTGCACAGGCTAAGGAAAAGCAGGCAACTCCTCAGAAGCAGCAGGCTAGGGGCAGGGGCAGGCCCTTTCACAGGCCTTTCTTCCAAGCACAGGCCTCCTCTTCCTTTTCTCAGAGGGGGTTCTTCAGAGGGAGAGGCAGGAGGGGGATGAGCAGGGCTGCATCCTCTTCCCTGCCTAAGGCTCCTGCCAAGCAGACACCCTGAGGTGTCAGCCCGGGTCGACTCCCCATTTCCAGTAGGAGGCAGGCTGGCTTACTTTCTCCAGGCCTGAAGTCTGTTACCTCAGACAGGTGGATAGAAACATAGAAACATAGAATTTGATGGCAGATAAGGACCGCTTGGCTCAACTAGTCTGCCCATTTCCCTGCCTACAGGACAAGCTGCAGATCCTAGTTAACCAACAGCTTATTTCTTCCTACCCCCCACAAGAATTGCCTTATGTCTGTCCCATGTATTCTTAAATTCTCCCACAGTTTTAGATCCCACAACCTCCTCAGGAAGGCTGTTCCATGCGTCCGTCACCCTCTCTGTGAAAAAAATACTTCCTCACATTGTCCCTGAACTGCCCCCCTCTGTCTTTTGATTGTGTCCCTTTGTTCTTGCACATCTCTTTTTCTGAAAGGTGCTACCCTCTTGGACTTTGTTGATTCCACTGAGGTACTTAAAAGTTTCTATCACGTCCCCCCTCTCCCTCCTTTCCTCAAGGGTATACATATTAAGCTCCTTTAGTCTCTCCTCGTATGGCTTCTCTTGCAGACCCTGCACCATTTTAATTGCCCTCCTCTGGACTGCCTCTATCCTGTTTATGTCCTTGCAGAGATGGGATCTCCAGAACTGGATGCAGTACTCCAGATGGGGTCTCACCAACTGTCTGTACAGAGGGATAACAACTTCCTGTTTTCTGCTGGTGATGCCTCTCCCTATGTATCCCAGTATACCCCCAGCCCTCCCTATTGCCTTCTCACATTGCTTGCTAATCTTAAGGTCGTCTAATACAATTACCCCCAGGTCCCTTTCCAATTTTGTTGTTGTTACTACCTCCCCCCCCATTGTGTAATCTTCCCCTGGGTTTTTGTTTCTCAGGTGCATTATTTTGCATTTCTTTGCACTGAATCCAAGCTGCCATACTCCTGACCATCCCTCCAACCATGCCAAGTCCCTTCTCATCCTTTCCACACCTCCTTGTGTATCAACCCTGTTGCAGATCTTTCTGTCATCTGCAAAAAGGCATACCTTTCCTTCCAGTCCCTCTGCAATGTCACTTACAAAGACATTAAAAAGGACTGGACCCAGTACTGAACCCTGCGGTACCCCACTAGTAACCCCTCTTTCTTCAGAGTGGACTCTATTTACAATTACCTTCTGTGTCCTGTTGTCCAGCCAAACTTTTACCCAGGCTACCACCCTGGGACCCACTCCCAGGCTGGTTAATTTGACTATTAATCTTTAGTGTGGGACTGTGTCAAATGCCTTGCTAAAGTCTAGGTAGGCCATGTCCACAGCCCCTCCCTGGTCTACTACTTTGGTCACCCAGTCAAAGAAATCAGATTAGTCTGACATGACCTTCCCGCTGTGAACCCATGCTGCCTTGGATCCTGTGCCCCACTGGCCTCTAGGTACTCAACAATTCTTTCCTTCAGAAGTGATTCCATCACTTTCCCTACCACAGAGGTCAAACTGATAGGTCTGTAGTTTCCTGCCTCTGTCTTGGTCCCACTTTAGTGACGGGAAATCACATCCACCTTCCTCCAGTCCTCAGGTACCACACCATCCTCCCATGATTTGTTAAAAAGGGTACTCAGTGGTTTCACTAGTTCTCCCCTTAATTCTTTTACAATTCTGGGGTGAATTCCATCAGGCCCAATTGCTTTGCCCGCCTTCAGTTTTAGGAGTTCTTTCAGAACCCTTTCTTCCGTGAAAGGACTGGGATCGACCCCCTCTATAAAGAGTGCTTCTGTTAATTGGTTTAGGCACCTCCCCTCCTCTTTTGTAAATACTGAGCAGAAATATTCATTCAGTATCCCTGCTTTTTCACTGTCCCTCTCTGCCCACCCACCGTCCATTCTATTCAGCTTCACTATCCCTCCCTTTGTCTTTCTACGCTCCCTGATGTACCTATAAAAGGTTTTATCCCCTTTCTTAACCGCGTTGGCTATCTTTTCCTCAGTTTGGGCTTTTGCTAGTCTGACTTCCCTCCCTGCTTCCTTGTGCCTTAACTGATACAGCTCTCTGTCCTGCTCCTTCTGTGTTTCCTTATACTTTCTGAATGTTATCTTTTTCTCCCTGACTTTCCCCGCCAACTCTTTTGAGAACCATAGTGGCTTATTCTTTCATTTTGATGTGTTTATTTGCTTCACACAAAGGCTTGTTGCCTCTGTGATGGCAGTTTTGATGTTTCCCCATTGTTGCTCTACCCCTCCTTCTAGCCTGTTTGCTAGTGCTTTTCTAAGGCACTCTCCCATCTTGCCAAAGTCAGCCCTCCTGAAGTCCATTACCCTCACTTTTGTATGGCTTGACTCTGTAACTGAGTTTAACGTGAACCACACTGATGGTCACTTGTTCCCAGATGGCAACCCACTTCTAAATCTGAGATCCTCTCACTGTCCCCATTTGAAAGTACGAGGTCTAAGATTGCTCCCTCACGAGTGGGTTCCGAAACTAGCTGTCTGAGGCATGCCCACCTGTAGGGCATCAAGAATGGCCCTGCTCTTGGATGTGGCTGCGGCAAATGTGCTGGAGGTGGTAAGCCAGGGGCTTGCTCTTAGCTTTACAAAATTCCCAAAGCTGAGGGTCAAATTCTTTCCACTTGCAAATCCATTCGAGACCACTGCTTTGGAAGCAGAGGTTTCTTCTCTTATAACTCTCAGGGCTGTAGAGAGAGTTCCTACTCAACACAGGGGCAAAAGTCTGTATTCCAGATACTTCTTTACCCCAAAAAAGACAGGGGAGTGGCGGCCCATCCTAGACCTCAGATACCTAAACAAACACATCCTCAAACCAAAGTTCAAGATGGTGACTCTGGGAGTAATTCTTCCCTCTTTAAGGCCAGGAGATTGGTGAGCTTCCCTGGACCTCAAGGACGGTTACTTTCACATCCTTTTCAGGTGCTCCCACAGAAAGTACCGCAGGTTCGAATTGCCTTCAGGCCATTATCAGTTCAGGGCAATGCCCTTCGGCTTAACATCGGCTCCAAGGGTATTCACAAAGTGCCTAGCAGCAGTAGTTGCTTTCCTCAGGAGACAAAGGGTCTCCATTTTTCCATACCTGGACGACTGGCTCATTGTGGGGCAGTCTCCAGAACAGGTCAACTCACATCTACAAGTTACCCAACAGCTGCTCACTTCTCTGGGTTTCCTTCTCAACCTACCAAAGTCTGTTCTCAAACCAGTACAACTTCTCACCTTCATAGGAGTGGAGTTGGATACTGTGTAAGCAAAGGCCTTTCTTCCCTTAGTAAGGGTAAAGGCCCTTACAGATCTTGTCTCCTCCTTCCGCCTTCTTGTCTCTCGTCCAGCAAGACATTTTCTTCAGCTTCTGGGCCACATGGCAGCTTCCACTGCAGTGGTACAGGGAGCCAGATTTCAAATGAGGGACATCCAGTTCTACCCGAGGTCCTTTTGGTCTCAGAAAAAAGATCCTCTAACCAAATTGATTCCAGTGACTCAGACTCTGATCCAAGCTTTCCAATGGTGGTTGGATCAGAACAATCTTAGACCAGGAGTCCCATCCATCAGTCAGACTCAGTCAGTGGTTCTAACCACAGATGCCTCTCTCCTGGGCTGGGGAGCCCACCTGGGAGCCCTTACAGCACAAGGTGTCTGGTCCCCTCAAGAGTCTCTACTTCATATCAATCTTCTGGAACTCAGGGCAGTATTCCTGGCTGTCCAAGCTTTCTCGGTCTCAGTGAGGAACAAAGTGGTTCAGGTCAGGACAGACAACACCACCACCATGTGGTACATCAACAAACAGGGAGGCACTCGGTTTACGGCCTTGTGCATGGAAGCTATGAAAATATGGTCTCTGGCTTATGCCCTGCAAGCATCCCTAGTAGCAGTCCATCTACCAGGGAAGGACAATGTGCTAGCAGATGCCCTGAGCAGAATATCTCAGGGCCACCACGAATGGGCCCTGGACCCCTTCATACTGAAAGTAGTCTTCTCCAGGTAGGGCACTCCAGAGATGGATCTTTTTGCAGCCCCAGACAATCATCAACTTCCTCTTTTCTGCTGCAGGCCTCCAGTCATGGGCACAATTCCCCTGGATGCTCTGGTTCTGCATTGGGGGGGAAAATTCCTTTATGCCTTTCCTCCTTTTCCCCTGTTATTCAAGGTCCTGGTCAAGATCAAGTCACAACCATGCAGGGTGATCCTGATTGCACCAGACTGGGCCAGACAGCCTTGGTATCCTCTGTTGTTGTCCCTAGCCGTTCATCTTCCCCTATCTCTCCCCAAGAGGCACAATCTGCTAACCTCCTCTCAGGGGAGCATCTGGTACCCCAACCTTCAGTCTGTCAACCTCAAGGCTTGGCTCTTGAAGTGTTAGAGTATGCAGGTCTGCACCTGTCTCAGGGGGTGCTGAATATTCTCAAAGCTTCTCAAAAGCCTGCCACCAGAAAAACTTATAATTCCAAATGGAAGAGATTCAGTATTTAGTGTTCCAATAAGGATGTTTTACTAGATACTGCTGATCTGGCTACAGATCTTATCTGTGTCAATCTTCACCATTCATCACCTTTGGGTTCTGGCCAGAGGTCACAACCCCACAGGAGCTTTTTTTTTTGGGGGGGGATTGGCAGAGTCGACACACCATCAGCGCTGCCCCCGAGGCTGATGCACTGTGTGGCACTCCCGGGTTGGCCATTAGGTGTTGTCGACTCCGCCCTCCCGCCAGTTCTTCGTCTCCCACCGTTGATGTTGTACCTCATTGGTAGCTCTGAAAAACTGCATGAGAGGCCTGTTGAACTTCTTGAAGTCTTCGACTCCGATATCGTAGTCCGTCGACTCCGTCAAGTCAAATCTTTCCTGCCGGCTCAGTTTTTGCTCCACTCAACATTGCCTGGTAAGACTGTTCCTTCTTTTATTTTGCGACGTCGGGTCTTGTTTGGTGTTGTTTTTCCCATAGGTCATGTCTCAGTCGGGGGGCAAGAAAACTATGAAGATGGGACGGCCCTCTATGCATCGGTGCCCATGCAGCCATAAGTATTCCATCACCACGCAGCATGACTATTGCCTCACGTGTCTTGGCCCGCTACACAACAGGGATTTGTGCAACGTTTGCTTCTCCATGGACCGTCGTGTCATTGAACAACGTGCGTGGAAAGTTGGATGAGCTCCGCTGACTTCTGGAGGACGGGCGCACACTCGTCAGGCCAAGCCATGTTCTGTCGGCCTTTCCTCTGGGTCCCCTCCTGGTTCTGTATGGGCCGAGGAGAAAGGGGCTTCTGCTTCTTGTAGCCTCACCATTGCAGAAGCCCCTTTCGTGGTGCAGGAGACCCAGTCCATTCCCCTTGGGGGACGGGCGGGAGGCACCGCCTTGGCAATTGCCCCTTCAGGGGTGAAGGCTTCCCCAGTGTTGTACCCTCTGCTTGGAAGGCCTGGGTTGATGCTGTCCTCAACGTTGTCTGTCGGTGTTGTCTTGGGCCTCAGCACTGTTCACGGTGCCATGGGCCCTGATGGCGCTGTCGTCAGTGCTGGTCCATCGCTCGGCGCCGTTGCTGCTGTCAGCTCTGTTCATGGTGCTGATGATGCTGATGGCACCTTGGGAGGCTCTATGGCACTGTGTCCAGCTCTGGAGCCGCTTGCAGTGCCGGGTGAGGACATGGTGCTGTGGGGGGTTCAGATCTCGGCACCGAGGGCGCAGTCAGAGCCATTATCGGTGCCGTCTCTGGCCTCAGCGCCGCTCGCAGTGCTGTGGGTCGGGATGGTGCTGTGGGGGTTTCTGACCTTGGCACCATTTGCAGTGCCGAGAGCGCAGTCAGAGCCATTGTTGGTGCCATCTCTGGCCTCGACGCTGCTTGCATTGCCGTAGGCCAGGACAGCGCCATGACAAGCTCCGGCTCCGATGCTGCTGCCGTCGTCGGTTTCATGTCTTATTCCCATACCATTCACGGTGCGGCTGAGGGTCTCGGCGCAGACTCTGGTGCAGTCACTCGATCTGGTGCCCCTTTCAGTCGTGATGGCAGCGGGCGTCCACGTACCATTTGGCACAGAGCTTCGGTCTCCACCTCCTTGGAGAGGGAATCAGATTCTGAGTCAGACAGGCAGTCTGACTCTTTGGAGTTGGTTGCTCACATGGACACCTTGGTAGTGCCCTCGACAGGCCGGAACCGCCCCCTTCTGAGGAAAGGACAGTTGCTCCCAGAACCAGGATCAGGGGTGCTGACCAGCAAACAGTGGTGCAGGCCACCATTGCTCTGCAGCCTAGTCTCGGTGGGTTTTCTGACCCCTCAGTAGTGGTACCCCCTTAGGTGGTGTGCCTGGATCGCCCAACTTTGGGGCTGATCAGAGCACCCACAGGAGGGGAGGGTGCTGCTCCCTGGATAGCCCCTTCGGGGGCTGACCAGGGTTGCCAGCTGCCTAGGCTGGCTCTTTCGAGGAGGAGGGCACTTTCAGATTCCGAGGGGTATGGGTTTGATGCAGCGACCTTTTTCTGGAATCCGTCTGGGCTCCGGGAGAAGTCATAGTGTGGATCCCTGCCCTTCCCTTTTGGTTTCCTTGAGAGGGCCCCATTCTTTGGAGGTGGGGGACTGTCCTTCTGGACTTTTACGGCCCTGGTCACCTCACAGGGGGAATTTTTCAGGTGCAGCCTAGGCAGTCCCAGTTTGGTTGACCAGCATTCGGCTGTGGAGTTTTTCCGAGCTCCTTCTTCTCTTGTGGCTCAAGGGTGCTCACTAGCCCAGGTGGAGGACAGCTGATTCCTGTTGTCGGCTCTGTCCCCTCTCCTCTGCCACATTCTCCCACGCTCCCAGGTATTCTTGGTCCTAGCAGTCCTCTCTCCTGGGAGCAGTTCAGAGCTGTGGCTGCTCAATTTCCCGCTTATGTCAGGGCTATGGACAGACAGGTTTTTCAACCTCCCCCTGAGCAGCCAGCTTCTGAACTCTTGAGGTCCACTGACTCCTCATCCCCCTCTTCTGGAGGAGAGGAGAGGAACCATCTGTCCACATCTCCCCAGCTGCTGATCTCACAGAGTATCAGTGATTCCTCGTGAGGATGTTGGAGGACCTGCACATCACCCCACCCACGCAGCACAATCCAGAGCACTCGATGCGCTCCTTTCTAGGTGATTTCAGTGCTGACACCCTTGTGGTGCCTCCCTGGCCTGCTCCCTTTCGGGAGGCATTGTTGAGTTTCTAGCAGAGACCCTTTTCCGGAGTCCCAGCCCCTAGGGATCTCTGCCAGAGGTATTGTGCCCCCTGCCCCGGAGTCTCCAGGTTCTATGTCTCATCCTCAGTTAGGATTGATGCAGCTGGACACTCCTGATGGGCTTTGCGCCCCTCACCGTGACTGGCCCCCAGATCAAGATTCTATGGATTTTGACTTCTGGGGGAGGAGGACGTTCTACTCAGCATGGTTGCTGCTCTCTATTTCAGCACATCAGGCCCACTATGCTACCTATGATAGGTTCCTGTGGTCCAGGCTACATCAACTCCTAGCCACTATGCCTGACATGGAGATAACCAGACAAGCCATTGCATTCTCTGCACGTGGCCTGGAGCTAGCAAGGCACCAAGCGAGGGCATCTTACAATGCCAACAAGGTAGCTTCCATAGTCGTAGGGACAGCGATCTACACTAGGCAGATGGCATGGCTGCATCTTTCCCGGTTGTCATCCTTGGCCCGGCATAGGGTGATTTCCTCCCCCTACCAGAGAACCCATCTTTTCTCCCATAGGGTGAGACGGCGTCTGTTGGGGCAACTTCCTACTCCTTCTGAGGAGTCCCCTGCCTCACTCTCCCACCCGGCCTCTCCAGACCCGTGAAGGTTCTCTCTCTCTCTCTCTTGGTGTGCCACCCACTGAGAGCTAAGGGACTTAGTCCTTTAGGGTTAGGGCCCCTTCGGGGCCTGCACTCACCCAGCAGGAAGGTGATGAATAGTGAAGATTGACACAGATAAGATATGAAAATTACGACTCTACCGTAATTCTGATCTTTCTGTGTATCTTCACCATTCATCACAATCCCACCCTCTATCCCCCTGGGGCCTTAGTCTCTGGGTCCCCCTCCCTCTCTGTGCCCTCTCCCTCGCCCCCCTCCTTTCTGTTGGTCAGGAGTGGGGTGACTTGGGGCACATGGGATAATTCTCTCTAGGGGTAGAGTGGTCATGATAGGGGGCAGTCCTCCTTCAGTGCCTCGGCTCCACCCCTGTGGGGTGGGAGTTGGTAGTTGCCCTCTTTTCTGTTCCCTCTCCCCTTCTCCCCATCAGCTTGCTTTAATTTCCTTGTCCTTTGGACACAACCTTGATTTAATTTAAGAAACTAGATTTCTTACACAAAAAAAAAAATTCTTTTTTGGTGGGGGCTGCCTTTTCTTCCAGAATAGCCTATTCTGCTTATGTTGGAGTTATTGCCAGTGATTCTGTGCCTTGAATTCTGTCAGTTAGCCTTTTTGGCTACTCCTTCGCAGTTCCTATACAATATGGAGACAGATCAAGGTTCCTGGGTGTGTTTCCTCCCCCCCCCACATCCTTATCTCTAAATTCTTTAACCCTCCCTCCCTCCTTCTTCTACTTCCAGAGATTGGGGCCCCTACCCAATCCCCTTAGTTTTTCAAACTTATTTTTTCCTCTCAGTCATTTATTTCTCCTTTTAGTTTATATATCTTTTCCTTTGTCCCTTGGACTTCCTTGTCCCTACCTCTCAACCTTTTCTTACTGTACAGCGACTCAGAACTGGTGGGGGGGCGAAGTCAACAACACCTAACGGCCAATCTGCGAGCGCTATGCAGTGCGTCAGCCTCGAGGGCGGTGCCAACAGTGCGTCAACTCCACCTATCAAAAAAAAAAAAAAAAGGCTCCTGTGGGGTCGTGACCTCCGGCCAGAACCCAAAGGTGATGAATGGTGAAGATACACAGAAAGATCAGAATTATGGTAGGTATGTAATTTTCATTTTTGGATTCTATGGTTCATCTTAATGGCCTAGGTCTTAGGCCAGCCACTTTAAAAGTTCATTTAGCAGCTGTATGTGCATTCGTGTCAGCAGGGAAGTCTCCCTCTCTGGCATCTCATCCTGTCTTCTGTAAATTCTTTAATGGTTTGGTTCACACCAACCCTCCCTTTAGGGACCCTACCGCTGCTTGGGATCTTATTGTTTGCATTGCTCAGCTCATGCAACCCCCTTTTGAGCCTTTGGCTTCAGCCAAACTCAAGTTTCTGACTTGGAAAACTGTGTTCCTGGTAGCTATGACTTCTGCCAGGCATATTAGTGAATTACAAGCTCTGTCAGTGGAGACAGATTTTATTTCATTCCATAGAGATAAGGTAGTCCTTAGAACCAATAGGAGGTTCTTACTCAAAATGGTCTCAGATTTTCATCTGAACCAGTCCATGTCTCTTCCACTGATCGTTCTTCTTCAGGAGAAAGAAGATTACATAGTTTGGATGTTAAGAGGTCACTTAGCTACTACATTGAGCATACTAAGGCACTCAGGTATGAATTTCCCCAATTGTTTCTCACTTATGGTGAAGTGGGGAAAGGTAAGCCTGCTACTAAGAGAACTATTGCCAGGTGGATTGTCTCTTGTATACAATTCTGCTATGAAAAGCTAGGCAAAATACTCCCCTCAGGCCTGAGGGCTCATTCGACTAGAGGTACAGCTACTTCCCTGGCTGCTGCAGGGATATACCTTTACTGGAGATATGCAAAGCAGCCACCTGGAAAACTGTCCATACTTTCACCAAGTATTACTCTCTGGATATCCAGGCTAGGAGTGATGCTCGGTTTGGAACAGCAGTACTGCAGAGCCTATTCCCAAAATAGGTTCGGTACCCCCCTCCATGGTGGTACTGCTTGGTAGTCTGCAGAATACAGCAAGATTTCATGTTGTTTGAAGAAAACATTACTCGCCTTTTAGTAATGGTGTTTCTTCTAATGGAGTCTTGCAGTATTGTGACCTCCCTTCCTGGCTCCCCTCTCAGAACCTTTGTTTTGGGAAGTGGGCTGGCAGGTACAGTGTTGTACCTCAGGGGTGTACTTGGCACTCCTGCTTTTTAGAGAGGGGGAGTAGGTTATGATTATGTTGTTTTCTGGTAGCTTTATGTTGGTTCACTATCTGGTTTTTATTTTTGGTTTCTTGACTTGAGTCTTTGGGGGAACCAAATCAGTTGTTGCCTGTTGGCCTATTCTATTACAGTTTCCACTTTGAATAAGTGTAGTTAGTAATAGCTCATAAGAATCTGATGTTTACACTTTGAAGTGCTGCAGACTGAGGTTTGAAACCAAGCTCGAGCCCAACATTCTATGCTCTCTGCATAGAGTTAACTCTTTCCTCTCCGGAGCAGTTCAAGTGCTAGGGCTAACTGCATATGTCAGAATATAGCAAAACTCCATTAGAAGAAACAATTACTAAGGTGAGTAATTTTTTCTTTGGATCCCTCCCCTCCTACCTTTTTTCCCTGATCGCTCCCACTCTCTATTCTTCCTACTCACTTCACTCTAGGGATTCGCGTACCTTCTCCATTCCCTATCCTCATTCTTCTGCTGGCCAAGCTGCCTTCTCCTACCATCTCCCCTTCCTCTGGAACCTGGTCCTCCCCCGCCTCTCCCCTTCTCTCCCAGCCTTCAGACTCTATCTAAGGCAACTTCCTGCACCCTTCTGTTCCTGTATACCCCCTTCCTAACCCCATAACCTCTCCCTTGACCCTCTCCTACTCTGTCCTCTGCCTTTCACCATCTTACCTGTACACCAGCACACACTGTACACTTTGCCTCACACATGATTGTTTTACTGTCTACTGCTGTATAATGAGGTGTTGTTATATCACACTAGCACATTTTACTGATGCCTCTGTATGTACCCATTGTCCTGTATATTAATGGTACATCGTTATTTGTTTTGTAAGTTGTTACTCCCCACAACCTCTTCTCCGTGTCACAGCTGGAAATGAGCATTGGCTCAATGTGCCTTTCCTGGTTACCAGTTTTTAAATAAATTGGCAGCAATAATAAATATATGTGCCAGACTGAATGCACCATGCATGGGTTATCTAGCGAGGGTAGCTGACTTGGAAGGGAGTATTTTTTTGTATTATCTTTTTATTGAAAATAAGCATTCCAGCGTACAACAGCAGCATATCACAGCAGTATACAGTTAGTTCCATATCTAATGTATTAAAATTAACCTGCTGATCTACACTGACCCCAAAAGGATATTTTATAAATTTAAACAATAAATAAGAAAAACAAACATAACAGATATGCATATTTCATCTTGGTTTTATTCTCTTTACAGTTTTAAGATAAGTCCACCTCGTATCTCACTAGGGTTTCATTGCAACTATTAATCATTAAGACAATTTATTTAATTTACTGCTACTTCTCAAATCATCCATAGTGCCCTGCTAGCTGACCTTTCTTTTATCAGGTTCCTCCTTTCCGTAGCATCTGGGCTTCTGCCGCAAGCAGGGCGGCCAGAAAAATTCCCCACTTCAGCATGCATTTTTCTGTTTTCCTTTTTAAAATATAAGTCATAATATCCACTGTCAGTACTTGAACCACCAAATTTCTCCACTGGTCTATAGTAGGCATGTTGCATGACACCCATATGTTCTGGATTCCCTGCCTAGCCACACCAACAAAATTCTTATCCAGTGAGGGTACAGAACCCACTCCTCTTCATTCTCCTCCTCGTCCACAACAAAGAGTAACAAGTATGAATTGTATCCAGCCCCCCCCCATATCCAGGACATCTCCTGTTCTACCTTTTCCCAATAGTTTTGTAATACATAACATTCCCAAAAGTAATGGAAATAGATCCTCCTATCTTTGTAGCATCTGCCACACATTGGAGATATCGTTGGATGAAATTTATGTACTATACTAGACGGTCAGTATATTCTATGTAGAAACATAAATTGTGTTTCCTTATATTTATTACAAATTAACAACCCCATATGAGAGCCTAACATACGTTGCCAGTTCTCCTCACCTATCTCTCTTCCAAAATCAATTTACCATTGCTGCTTTACTCTCCTAGTTAGATCTGGGAAGGAAGGAGGATCTGTCCACTCTAGCCATCTGGCCAATTAGGCCTTTAGCATTCCTCTTAGCCCTATACACCCTATACACCTCAGACTCTATCTCTTCTAATTTAGAGATGGTTAAGGTATCCCTCTGA
Source organism: Neoceratodus forsteri (assembly GCA_016271365.2). Taxonomy (NCBI): domain Eukaryota; kingdom Metazoa; phylum Chordata; order Ceratodontiformes; family Ceratodontidae; genus Neoceratodus; species Neoceratodus forsteri. Next base: position 196,852,617 of record CM028132.1, on the reverse strand, counting down.
AGTGTTCTCGCTAAAGCTCTCACCTGTAGGTATCTAAAGAAATTATCTCTTGGGATCTGTAAGGCTGTTTGTATATTGGTAAAGGGTACAAACCCTTCCCATCCATACAGGTCTCCCACACATCAAATTCCTTTCTCTTACCATGTTTATAACCCAGGGTCTTCCAGGCCTGGCAAAAAAAAAAACAGGTTTTGTGCAATAGGGACTAACAGAGTCTGTTTAGTGGGTGCCCCCCGTCATGCTTTAATCTTTTTCCATGCCTCCAGTACTCATAGAACTAAAGGATTATGGTCCTTGACCACTATGTAAGCCTTCTTCCCCCCATTCACCAAGTAGGCCAAGAGCCACCCTGGGCATCCCTCCTCCTCCAGTGTTACCCAACTTGCCTCCTATCCCCGGTTCACCCAATCTTGAAGATATCTGACCTGCATGGCCAGGTAGTAGCCCTGTATATCCAGAAATCCCAGACCTCCTTTCTCCTGTCCTCTCTTCAGTCTAGCTAACCTCATATGGGGTCTCTTCCCGCATCATATAAACTCTGTGAATCCTTTTTCTAACTACCTAATATCTAATCTAGTAGTGCCCATAGGAAGCATTTGCATCGCATATATAATTCGAGGCAAAATTTAAATTTTTATTAAATTTATATGCCCCATCCATGAGATGGGGAGAGCTCTCCACCTCTGCAGGTCTCTCTCAATAGCCTGAAAAAGTGGCATGTAATTCGGGGCATATAAAGTATCCAGCCACCACCCTACCTGTATCCCCAAGTAAGTCATATTTCCCTTCACCCCCTGCAGTCCCTACATATTCTGAATGATGGTTTGATTCTCCCCACTCACATTCATTAGATGTGATTTACTAATATTTAACTTATTCCCTGAAAAACTAGAGAAGGAAGCAAAAACCTCTAATACCACCGACGCTGTCATATCCAGGTCTGTAACAAATATCAACAAATCATTGGCATATAGCATGAGCTTATGCTGGCATCCCCCTTTCCATAATGCCTCTGATACCCTCCTCTGATCTTATTTTAATAGCCAATTGCTCTATCGCTAAAGCAAATAAGAGAGGGGGCATCCCTGCCTCATTCCCCTGTGAAGTGAGAATTTCTCTGATGGGGCTCCATTTACCAGAACACATGCTACTGGGTTTCGATATAACATTTTCACCATTCCCAGGAATCCTTCTCCCATGCTAAATTTCTGCAGTACCTCAAACAGGTATGCCCATTCCGTCCTATTGAACACCTTCTAGTCATCCATGGACATCACATATGTCTGCCCAGGATGCCGAGAACCCCACCATATCACATTAAGGAGGCGCCTCATATTATAAGACATTCTTCCTTGTACAAACCCAGGTTGGTCTCCATGAATGACAAATGGGAGTATCCCCTCGAGTCTTCTCACCATCACCTTCGCAGTAATTTTAGTGTCACAATTTAACAGTGAAATGGGCCATGGAGGCGAATTCCTGCAGGTTTTTCCCTGGTTTTGGGAGAACGCAGATATTAGCTTCACAACAGGAATTAGGAAGCCCCCTCTCCCCCCTTGCCTCCCCTATTACTCTGGCCAGAGGACCAACCAGGGCCTCCTTCATTTCCTTATAATATCCAACCACAAACCCATCTGGGCCCCCAGTCTTTCCACTTCTTAGGCTGCTTAAAAGCCTTAAGTACCTCAGTCTGCATGACTGGTGCCCCTAATATTTTTCTCTGCTTCTCCAAGAATTGTGGGATATGAATCCCTTCTGAGAACTGTTGAGCCTGAGATTCTGTTCCTTGGCATTCGGCTGTATACAGTTCCTGGTAAAACTCATGGAATCGTTGTCTGATTAAATTATTTTCATTCACCAATTGCCCCATATTTAGTTTTAATGCTGGGTATATATGCCACTGTCCTCCCCCTTTCATCAATCTCACTCATAAGGTCCGGCTTTATTTCCCCATTCATATACCCTTTGTCTGACAAAGAGTAACCTCGTCTGGGCCTCCTCTGTGGAAGGGAGTATTTTTAACCTTGTTAACTAATCACGGAAACAAGTTCCAAAACGCAGGCTGATTTTTCTACGTAATATCCAGACACTTGGTTTCAGCATTCTGCCATTGGAAATTTCTTGCTTATTAACCGATACCACGAAACACATGGTTTCAGCATTCCATCTGGATATTTCTTGCTTATTAATATAAATCTCCAAACATTTGATGTCAGCATTCTGCCACTGGGAAGTTCTTGCTTATTAGCTGAAATCACCAAGCACTTGATTTTGTTATTCTATCATTGGATATTTCTTGCTTATTAAAGGTAAGCACTATTTAATGGAATATCCCCACCACCCAACGGATAAACCCCGATTAGGAGTTTCACTTGGAAAAAAAATTTTTATTACCTTCCAGCACCTTTATATTAGTTTGAAAAAAAACCTGGTACGTACACAATGGGCACACTTCGTAGTGTCATTTCAAGTATCCACGTGGCTCACTTGTGTTAAATGCATACATGTGAGATGCACTGAGCTGTGCTGATACTCGAAATGGTGCCAAGCATCACGGCCATGGTTTACATCCATGGGGGGTTGTTATGAACTAATATAAAGCTGCTGCAATGTAATAATTTTTTTTTTACCACAACAATGTTTTACGTTAAGCAAGAAGAGACAAGGTCCACTCCACTGTGTACAGAGGCAATGAAGATATGGAGCTTTGCTTACTCCTAAATGCTTCTCTGCAGTCAATTCATCTGCCTGGCAAGAGTAATACCTTGGCAGATGCCTTGAGCAGGATAAACCAGGCCCATCATGAATGAGCACTGAACAAGCAAGTGGTGAATGCTCTATTCAGGAGGTGGGGAACCCCAGAAATAGATCTTTTTGCATCCCACCAATATCACCACTTACCTCTCTATTGTTGCAGGGCCCCTGTGAAGGGGACAGTTCCCATGGATGCCTTGATTCTGGATTAGACAGGGAGGCATCTCTATGCCTTCCCCCTTTTCCCCTGATACTCAGTGTACTCATCAAGCTCAGGTCCCAGCCAGCTTCAATGGTTCTGGTAGCCCCAGACTGGGCAAAACAGCCTTGGTACTCCCTCCTGCTCGCAATGTCGGTGAACAAGCCGATTCACCTCCCACAGAGGTACAACCTGCTGACCTTCTTTCAGGGGAGGGTAATGTACCCCAATCTCAGGTCTCTCAAGCACAAGGCATGGCTCTTGAATACTTAGAATATGCAGATTGGCAGTTCTCTGAAGGAGTATCGGAGGTCCTTAGAGGCTATAGGAAACCTTCCACTAAGAAAACTATGCCTTGAAATAGAAAAGATTTTCCATTTGGTGCAGAGATAAGGGTATAGTCCCAGCCCAAGCTGGCATCCCAACTCTTCTGGATTACTTGTCTCACCTGCATTCCCAAGGGTTGCAGCGCTCAACCCTAAGGGTGCACCTGGCTTCAGTCTCAGCATACCTTTCAGCTGGAAAGGATACCTCCCTGGCATCAAATTCTATCTTCAAAAGGTTCTTTAAAGGACTCTCTCATTTGTTTCCCCCTCACAGGGAACCACTGCTAGCATGGGACCTTAACATTTGCATTGCCCAGCTTATGCTTCCGCCCCTTGAGCCTACGGCATCTGCAGAGCTTAAATTTATTACTTGGAAGGTAGTCTTTCTGGTAACAATCACTTATGCCAGTAGGATAAGTGAGCTCCAGGCCCTTTGTGTGGAAAAGGACTATATCTCCTTACACAGGGACAAGGTAGTTTTGAGAACTACTGGTAATAAGAAGTTTCTCCCCAAGGTGGTCTCTGACTTCCATTTGAACCAGTCTATAACCTTGCCAGTTTTCTTTACTGAACATTCTAGCTCAGGGGAGCATAGATTACACAGTCTGGATGTAAATAGAGCTTTGAGTTATTACATGACTCATACCAAGGACCATAGGCAGGACAGGCAACAACTGCTGCTCACCTATGGGGAGGTAGGTAAAGGACTCCTGCCTCAAAGAGAACTATTTCTCAGTGGATAGTTCAGTGTATTCAGTTTTGTTACTCAAAAGCAGATAAGGTACCCCCCTCTTAGGGCCCATCCTACAAGGGGCACAGCTGCCACTATTGCAGCTGCCAGAGAGGTACCTTTGACAGAAATATGGAAAGCAGCAACCTGGAGGTCAGTTCACACCTTCACTAAGCATTATAGCCTGAACACCCAGTCCAGGAGTGATGCTAGATTTGGCACAGCAGTTCTGCACAGTCTTTTTCTTAAATAGATTTTTGTCCACATCCTTGAGGTATTGCTGCATAGTCTGCAAGAATAATAATAGTAGCGGATCCCTGGGGTTAGAAGAAAAAATTACTCACCTGTACTAATCTTGTTTCTTCCAAAGGGATCCACTAATATTATTACTCCCTGCCCTGCCTCCCCTGAGGAATCAGTAAACTGAAAAATCCTCTCCACAGCTGATTATATGCATACTTGGAGTGGTATGCCACTTACTGGCTCTTCTTAGTAATGTTTTATACCTTATAGGTTCTTTTTCTTAACTAAATCTGACTGTAAGAAAAAGGGATATTTCCTTTTTGGTCCTTTGCTTAATGTTAATAGTTGTCCCAGTTGGGGTTCCCTTTTTTCTATTGTTATTTTATTATAGCCTCTTTGCAGGCTTCTAAGAAATCTGAGGTTAGAATGTAGGCAGTTACACTTGGCAGTTTGAAATTCGATGCACCAGCTAAGAATTCCACCATTAGCAAAGCATTCCATTTGGCTCCAGGGCAGTGCTGACTTAAAGGAGCACTGCAAGAGTAATAATATTAGTGGATCCCTTTGGAAGAAACAAGATTACTACAGGTGAGTAATTTTTTCTTGTGGGGGAGTGATGGTTAAATCCCTATCATTTAAAGTCTCTTTGATAGGTTCTTTAGCCTCTAACTCCCCCTCTCCTAGTTTAAACGCCCGATGCTGACGTCGAACTTCTGTCCCAGCGCTCTTACTCCTTTCTTGGTTAGGTGCAGTCCGTTGTATCTGAAGAACCTCCTTTTCCAGAAGTCACCCTAAGCACCTATGAAGTGGAACCCTTTTTCATGACACCAGCTCTGCAACCATATGTTGAACTCTTCAGTCTCCTTTCTTCTGATTCTGTCTGCGCTTCCACCTTTGCCCCACACTGGAAGAACCTCTGAGAAGGTCGGGGAGATTCATTAAAGTTTTTGTAGAGTAATCAATTTTATAATTGACCAACAGTCTTTGAAGATATATTAGGAAAAACTTTCTTCTGGAGATCACATGATGCTGGCAGCCTAAGAGCAGCAGAAACATGGAGCTTTCGCCTTCCACCTCCCTCTACTGCTTCTAAGCTAATTTTCTAGCTACCAAAACCACAGATACCTTCCTCTTCAGTTAGAGCCTGCCTGCAGCACTCTTCGATGAGAGAACCTAATCGCTATTGGTCAGGTGTACCGCGATGGAGGCAGATATGTGGCAGGCCCCGCTCCGGCACACTCCTCCTCCTACACCGGAGAAACTACCTAAAAAATCCAAGGCCCAAGGGGCAGCCTCTAATAAGTCCAGCTCACCAACAACAGCAGTTCTGCTCACTGAAGACCGCTTCTTGCAGGAGTTATTGCCTTTTTGGGAAACCCTGGCTGATATCTCCACAGAGATAAAATCGTTCAGAGGAGACTTAACCAACTTGAAGCGTAGAGTGGGCGATACGGAGGCCCACTCAACCTCTCTAGAGTGCTGGAGGGAGAAAATGGACCCCGAGGTGGTACTTCTAAAACAACAAATACAAAAGTTGCAGCTCAAAACAGAAGATTAAGAAGGGTGGAGCAGACGCAACAACATCTTAATAATGGGACTACCAGAATCTGAGGAAGGCCCTGATATTATCGCTTTCCTCCAGAAATTTTTGGCAAAAGTTGTGGGCCCGTCCCCGTTAAATCCTGCTAATCCTGCTTATGATGTTCGCCTGGTTAAATAAAGATCTTGATTGATTGATTGATTGAAATCCTGCTTATCAGATAGAATGAGCTCACAGATTGTTAAGACCAAGACTCTAGGCTGGAGCTCCCCCAGATCAATCATTCTCAAGTTCATCAGCTATATTGAGAAGCAACATGTTCTTTCTAAAGTAAGGGAGTTGCAATCGATACTCTGGGAAGGTACAAAATTGAGAATTACCCAAGATCTTCCCTACGAAACGAAACAGAAAAGAGTAGCATTTCATCCAGTTGTCAGCAAATTAATAGCTGCAGGAACTCCATTCAGAATGATCTACCCAGCATGATTACAGGTCTCCATTTCTGGCTCATGGCTGTCCTACGACTCACCTATTCAAGCTACCGCAGCTCTTACCTCTGAGCTACCAGAGCTATTCAAAGCTGGCTGACTGTTGGTTTCAACTAATCCTGTTTCGTTTTGGCTACATAAGTCCGAGTTAGCCACTCCTTAATTGCAGGTTCAAGTTGCTGCTGAAAAGATGTTTTTCACAAGTTAGTACTTCAATACTGACTTTTGGTGGTGACTGTTCATGGAGATGGCCATCCCTAATGTCTCTGCATTACTAGGCCTCACTCTGTGGAGATTCAGTTGAGGAGCAGACCATATAGGACTACTGGAAACAGTGCATATTTTACAGTGGCGGTTTCAAGGGGAAGCCTTTTAGGTGATGCCTTGTTCTACATGCATCAGCCTTCCCCCAGGGACTGCCACGTGGTCTGATACTCTGCTTCTCTAAAAGTTTATCCCTAAATTGCTAATAATTAGTTTAAACTGATTTGTTGTTCTTTCTTTTTCTCAATTGTTTAACTAGGAGTAACACACTAAGCTGAAAGCTTGTTTACAGGTGCAACCTGGGAGCACAGGGAAGTTAAGTGACTTGCTCAGGGTCACACAGTATGCAAGTGGGGGCTGTGGGATTCAAATCCAGGTCTACAGATTTGCAGCTCAGAGCCTTAAACCACTGCACTATACTGCCAGGTTCTTTACCTGTTGCTGACTAGTCTGATGTGGGGGAGTGATTCTCTTTACTGGGCTTCACAGGGCAGCATATTAACCCCTGCAAGGGGTAGAGAATGGGTTACCGGTAAGGTTTCACAATGTGGCTCGAATATTAATACCAATTAGTAATTTTCTTTTAGACACTCTCCTCTCTTTACACACAGTCATCAGACAGTGTTACAGAGGAGTATTTTCTCTAGAACAGTATTCTAATAGTGGTGTGCCGGCATTCTCCTGGGTTTCATCAGGCCCCCTCAGTAACATCGATAATTGGCTCCTTACAGCAAGATCCTAGAGAATTCCACCCTATCCGGCTAACCTAATCAGATGTTATGCAATCCCCGAAACAGAAATCTGTCAGTTTACTGAGCTTATGCTAATTTTGGTGACCATGTCCGGACATCTGACAGGTGGCTAAATGACAGTACCAAATGTGCACTAGGAGGAGTATATCCATTTTGCTGACACACCAACCTAACATTCTGAGATGTCTTCCTATAGTGTAGGAGACAGACCTGAGAACATGGGAGTGACCTGCTAGTGGGGGGGGGGCTACCTGTGGCTCAGAGCTTGAGAGTAAGACCGCATTGCATACTGGCCATTATGGGGGATAACCCCTTGCCTCCTTTCTGTTTTCAGATAGTGGCAAGACTGCTCTTGGTTCTGAACCAACCCAAAATAAGGTCTCAATCCCCAACAGGGGATTCCCACACTCTGCTAGGCTATTCAGTGGGAAGGGTGGACAATGGGACTAAAAAGGGTTGGCTACTCCCTCACTTAACAGCTTTGGTGTCACTAGTTAAAATGAACATTCGGAGTGCCTTTGTAAATAGTTGCCTGGGTATATGGGGGGGGCTTCCAACTTTTTGGGAGGGGACACGGTGACCACACTGCTATTCTTCTCTGTTACAGTTCTTTGGAGCAGTACTGTATACCTTACTGAAATTGGGACCCAGGGTGGGAAGGGGGGGAGCTCGGGAGGGTGGTGCACACACTGGGAAGAAAGTGTCTGTTTCCTTTAATAAAAGTTGCATTTTGGTCTACATGTGTTTTTGTTCCACAGAATTGATAATCCTGACCCCAGGTTTTTCCTTAACGCATACTTCTTCACAATCGCATGTTCTACTTCATGAATTTTTGGGGAATGGGGGGGGCGCAGAGTGGGCCAACCTAATGGAACAGATCAGCTATTAACTGTAATTAAAGACGATCATGGCTAGTCAGACAGTCAAGATAGTATCCTGGAATGTAAGGGGAGCAAGAGAGCAACTTAAGAGGTATCAAATTCTTAAACATCTCTTGTTACTTAAAGCCCAGATCATTTTCCTCCAAGAAACTCACCTTCTATCCCAGGAATCTAACTGGTTCCATAGACAGGGGGTTAATCAAGTGTTCTCTGCAGGAGATTCTACCTGAAGTAAAGGTGTAGCTATTCTACTTATGAAAAATGTTGCCTTTCAAGCCGAACATGTGAATTTTGACCCACAAGGTAGGTTTGTACTGGTCAAAGGTATATTAGGAAGGAGTGACATAATTCTGGGGAGTGTTTATGGTCCACTTGGGGGTGACCCCACCTTTCTCGTGGACCTAGCAGACAAAATTGCATCCCTTTTACTGGCTCCCCTTATTTTGGGCAGAGACCGGAATCTCCCTCCTACCCAAGACCTAGACCGATCGTCCCAGCCTCTTCGACCATTATCCTCAGCTCAGTGAACCCTTGGGGATTTCAAGGAGCTACTAGGTTTATGTGATCCCTGGAAGGTTTTTAACCCATCTGCTTGGGTCTACTCATTCCACTCCACAGACATCTCACATCATCCAGAACTGATTATATACTTACCAGTTTAACCTTATTACCTAGGGTTTTGGAAGGGGAAGTACATCCTATAGTACTCTCCGACCATGCCATGGTCTGGCTTCAGTTCTTCTCCTCTCACGACACACAACGTGACCCCACATGGAGGCTCAATACACAGCTTCTCAAAGATGACTTAATTGTCAAAAGGATTAAATCCTAATGTAACCCCCAGGAGGCGCTATCCCAAGGCCTACTACCCCTGCCTGATTTGCCACTAACAGGTTGAGGGGCCTGGATCCGATGGCAGGTGCCTCCACCCAGAGGTCGGGGTTAAGACAGTCTGATATGACTTGGTCACAGCCCTCTGGGTCACTGCAACCCCCCTTTCTTCTCACTAGTGGCCCACACAAATCAATCACAGTACCCTTGCAATATACACTTACCCCCAGGATTGGTTCAATCAGCGTGACTCTGAGGACTCCCTGTAAAACAAGATGATACAGTGCAAAAATCACAGTACAATACTTTAACATAAATGAATACCTCAGGCAGTGTAACTTTGCTGAAACAAACAGATCTGATTTATTTAGGGGGATATAACAAGGACAGGGGGAAATCAGGTTAATTAGTTTAAACGCATTAATAATCACAGTACTGTGCACATATTTCAGAATCCCAAATGTCACTCTTACTGGGTACCCAGGCAATAAGAGGCTAGCCTATTTGGTGCAGCTGGTTGGGGCCCTGAAGACCTGAAGATGGAAAATGCAAGCACAATACCCAAATTGTAATCCGGAGCCGGTAGGCTCAGTTCGTGGAGAAAGAAAGGAAAAGTTATCAGATGGAACACTTGCAATTAGATGATGGCAGAGAGCTACCCTGATTTGTACTCACAAATTCAATACTGAAACTGAGTGGAAGGCAGATTGTCCTGGATTGCCAGGAGGAGCAGACCATGTGGACAAGGTCCTTGTGACTGGACCCCACGGCAGTTCAGAACAAATGGATGTAGTCTGGATTAAGCTGGGGTTTACTTGCAGCTTCATGCACTCAATTCACTGTACAGGGGATTTGAAACGTGAGGCCCCACAAGCACTACACACATTTATATGTAAAAGGAAAGTACTATACCAGGCAGGCTGCTTCTCTATCCCAATCGCAATTACTGCACAATACCTGGGAGAACACACAGCAGATTTAGTTCCTGACAGACCGAGCACGATTCAGCAATTTCTCCAGTCTTCTACAGGGTGAGCCTGGTTTCTACTCTTCAGATCTCCTTGATTCTCTTCACAGGTCGGATTCAGTCCGGACAATCACTTGCACAAGCTGCAGACCAGAACTTGGGGCCTTACACATGTTTCCCGACTAAAACTGCGCACCGGAAGAGCACAGGGATCCTTCCCTCTTCACTGCCAGAGCTAAACTGAAACTCCAGTAGGCAAAACCGGGCACTTCCTTTGAGTTCCTCCCAGTTCTTGGCTGGATTGGCTGTCACTCACAATAGACTCCCCCTGTTGGTGCAAAAAGGCGCCGAAGTCCAAACTACATTTCCCAGAGTCACTGTCCATACAATCCTCTTGTGGCTGGCTCAGATTACGAGTCCAAGTTCTGATTCATCCACAGGCACCATTTTAGAGCTCCCTTAACCCACACTGATTGGTCCAGTTCAGCAGTTCAAAACTAGAATGGGGAACTAGGCGCAAACAGTTCTGACTGCAAAGAAAAGCAGGTTAGACAAACTGTATTTTCATTATTACTGTAAATGATTTCTGGCAAACAGTTACATCTTTCAGATAGGCTCCCTTTACACTCCTAGCGACTGCAAAAACAGAGTGAATTACAGCAGCTCGAGTGGGACTCAGGCAGAGAAACACACAGTCCCCCATACAAACTAATTATGTCTGCAAGCAGACAGCTCTTAAAGAGACAGTACCAGAGGCTCTAAAAGCACTCACAGATAAATGGCTTAAACGCCAAACACCATTCAGGCTCGGAGCATTCAAGCAAGCTCCTGGAAGTCTTTTGGGAACCCCCATTTGCAGGGGGGTTACACTAATTCAAGACTCCATGGCACAAATCAAAATTCGGTCCCCAGAGTTGACCATGAATGGTGTACATTAAAGTGTTATCTCCAAGGTGAGTTCATCCGCATGGCCTCCAAAAGGAAGCATATGCAGGAAACTAAGACCAAGTCACTCCTAGAGCAAATACGCTCTCTGGAACAGTTCTCATCCCCCTCTTCTCCACCAGACCTCCCTGCTCTGTCTGAGAAATGACTACTCAGAATTATCACAGGAAAAAGCTGAATATACCATACTAAAAACTCAATATAATAACACTGAACAAGGGGATAAGGCAGGGCCACTGCTTGCTCTATGTCTAAGAAAGCTAGAAAGTTCTAAGGTAATTCAGTCCATAGAAAATCAGGACAGATTGGTTCAAACTCATCCCAGAAATATTGTGCAGGTTTTTGAACATTTCTGTGCAAATTTCTATGGTTGGAGAGCCTCCCCACCACCCTTGCAAGAGATCGAGACCTACTTATGTAAGGTTCCCCTCCCTAGTCTGGACGATGCTCGGCAGACCCTCCTGTCTTCTCCCATTTCATTACACGAAGTAGAATTGGCCATCAGAAACCTAGCCTTAGACAAGTCCCCCAGGCCTGATGGTTTTCCATCAAACTTCTACAAATGTTTCCTTAAAGAACTGTCGCCCCTCCTACTTCCATCTCTTTCAGTATATTCTGTCAGCAGATACACTAGATCCCTCCCTTCTCGGGGCCGCTATCGTCCCGCTCCTTAAACCGGAAAAAAAAAAACGTTCACCCATCGAGTTACTGCCCTATCTCCCTCCTAAACTGTGACCTTAAAATCCTAACCAAAATCTTAGCTACAAGAATCAGGAAGATATGATCACATCTTCTCAGTCCGGAACAAGTTGGGTTTGTTCCCAGACAATCATCGTCAGATCACTTGCGTCAACTGGTACATATCTTCCAGTCCGCAAAAGTAGCAGTTACTTCTATAGCCCTGATCTCCCTTGATGCTGAAAAGTCATTTCATAGTGTAACCCCCATGTTACCCGGGGTTACTAGAATCCCAGTAAGACCTAGTGGTAGGCAAGGAAGGCAGCTTGTGAAACTCCAGTTAAATGGATTTCACACTGTCTCACTCTATTCTCAGTCTCAGCTGAGACTGAGGGATGACATCACCATAGAACTATTGCAGCTGCATCAGCCACACTGGAATCTGCAGAAGGGAGTAAGATTAGAATGTTGGGAGTTTTGAACAGTCAGCGTGTGTAGTCTGTAGTTGGAGATTGGTGTGAGAGGAGCATAGCAGTTCCATGCACAGGCTCTTGGAGCCTCAGCTCTGAAACAGAGCTACATTTAGGGAAATGTGTGTGTTTCCACCTAAAGAGGGACACAGTAAGCTGTTCTTTAAAGTGCTGGAGACCGCTGATATGGGTCTCTGTGCCCCACCCCTCAGGGGATGGGGCAGGAAGGTTTGCCTGCTATTCCAGGGGCAACCCCCTGGCTACTGCTAGAGAAGAAGCTGCCTTATTTTTCCCTAGTGTGTGGGGTACAAGAAGAGTTTCAAGATTCGCCAGTGGGGCACCTGCAACCGAAGGGTGAGTTCTGCTCTTTCTAAAGGGCTCATGTTTCATCCTGAACTGTGTTAAAGTGGGGATTGGATTACTGAAGTAGTGGGAAGCCTAGAGTAATAGGCTTAAACAAAAGTAAAAGTATGTTCAAGTCCAGCACAAAGGGAAAGTCAAGACATGTAGAGGAGATGTGATATACGTCTACCCAGTAATCTACATTGCCAAGCTTTCAAGAGAGTTGTTTAGTATCCAGAGAAATGGCCGGGTATGGATTGTGGGAGCTGGAGGTGGGAGACCCCCATCTTTAGTAACCAGGTCCACCTCTACGAATTTGCTCTGTGGATTTCTACTTTGCCTCATGCACTTGGCCAGTGATGAGGGAAGTACCCAGACGTGGGATGGAAGGAAATTTCTTTAGGAGTCGAAGGCTCTAAGGTGGTTTGGGGAGCCACCAACAGGAAAACTGGTTCATTCCCATATGGACCGCTGATCAAGTGGCCAGCGGGGGAGCCGGGCCATGGGGGAAAACCCAAGTAGTGTACAAGTCGGGCTGTGTACCCAAAGCTGCGTGCAAGTCCAGGCTGTGTGCCTGGTGGGTTCAGAACCTGAGGGCTGGAATAGTGAAGAAGTGTTTTGTTATCTCTAATCTGCATTACCAGGAATGTAGCCCTGTGTGGGGTCCGTCTATGCTTTGTTTGTTCAGTTTGGATGTGAATAAAAGCCACACTTTAGAATCCCATTCCTGGTATTGGACATTACAGTTATTGCTTCCTGTGTTCAGATTTACTTGGGTGCCCCTGTGCAGAGTAGCCAAACTTAGGCTCCCTGTGCCGAGAAACCTAGTCCTCCCTGAACCCAGTCCCCACCAGGTACTGCTGTCAACTTCAACAGCATACCACCTGTCATTTTACAAAAAGGCAGGGGTCCGGGGCCTTACAAAATGGAGGAACCGCTTTGGATTTTTATTTTGGGAGGAAAGGTGCACGGGCAAGGGGCTAGCATTTTGGCTATCTGGCAGTGGGTAGCCCAAAAAGCTGAAGCAAGTTAACTAGTGTGTCGCTGTGTGCTGTGATTCTTATGCTGCTGTTAAAATGCCAACTGTTTACCAAGGAGCAGTAAAGCTGAAAGAGTATGCCCTTGTCCTGCATCAAATGTTTACAGCGTTTTTGCCAGCTTTTTAAAGAACTGTTGTGATAAAGAAAAGTGTGGAAGACTAGGGGTAGCAACAGGAAAACTGTGCCCTGGACGTTGGAAATGCTTTTGAGTAAACTGAGAGACTTGCTGTGTGAATGGCCATGCTAAATGGCTGAAATGGGCTCCTGCTGTGGAGTCAGTTGAAGAAAAAAGAAAAAAAAAGTGTTCTGCAGTTTAAATTTGCCTGCTTGACGATCGCCGTGAAGAGAAGAGCACTCGCGAGGGAAAGAGGCTCATTTGCATGGCGTCGCATCATTGGTGAAGCTGCAATCTGTCCCGCCCCTTAGCCAGCTCTACAGTGACTGCCCAGCATTTGAGAGGGAGTGAGTGGAGTGCGTGTACTGGCTTGGTGGAGGAGCGTTGTGGTGATTAAAAAGTGCTGTAAAACTTTTAAAAATAGCCTTTTCTATTTAAAATCGGGCTCAACCCGCATCTCGATCAACTGAATTGCGAGTGTGGTAATCGGGGAGACGATCGGCAGGACTGCCCACCCATTTTCTTTCTGAGGCCTCCAAGACTGGCTGCAGGCCGTTTTTCCATCGCAGCAAACAGCTACTGATAACAGTGAGTACCAGCAGTAAAAGTTGCTCAAACAGTGATTTTCTGCCAAAAGCCAGCTGAAACTGTGTGCAGCAGTGCAGTCGCTTCTCAAATAAAGACTGTGTCAAGTTTTACCAGCAAGTGCAAGTCTGCTAGGCCATTGACTGTGAGCATAGTTATAAATTCAGCATCAGTTTAAAGTTTTAAAGCCAGAGAGAGACTGTGCGTTGTAGCCAGATGTGCAGCACTAGTTTACAGGCAATCCTGTGCTTGAAATCCTGAGGCTTTAAGGGACTGTGAGTTAAAGAAATGCTTAAAGAAAGTGAAAAGTCCGTGGCAAATCATGTAAATGTGTTAGAAAAAGAACAGTGCAAGTTTGTGCAGTTTGAGCAAAAGTTATCAGTAGTGTATGTAAATCGGATGCGCAGTGGCTTGACCCAATTTCTGATTGTTGATGCGCAGGAGTGCTGCCGCCGCCATTACAGGGGTGGGGTAGTAAAGTAAACACAGCAGCAGAGGAGCCATTTTAAAAGTAAAGAAAGTGTTCAGTGAAGTGGGACTTTCATTAACAGTGAGCATTTATTTGTTTTACCTGCAGTTATGGCTTCAGGACCCGCTCGCTACCCGGATCATGCCCGGGCTGCAGTAACAGGAGCAGTGAATAGATTAAGGGACATTGAAAGGTGTTATTATGGAGGACAACTGCCTTCTCATGTGGCAATTCCTGGATATCCAGTGCAAGTGTGTCAAATATGCTTAAATGCTGGAAGGGACGCCTTCATGATACCTCACCTGTTCTGGGTGCCTAGAAAATATGGCTTGTATAAAGTGCCCCAGATCTGCTTTGGTCTTCCACATACAAAGGTTCAGGAATCTGTAGTTGGCAGCACACAGCACCAGGTGGAGCCTGTTGAAGAAAGCCCCTCGGGGGAGTGTGGCACAAAGCTAGAGGGTGCAGATTTAGAGACAGAACCAGATGTTGATGTTTCGGATGCTGGATCTCAGAAGGAAAGTTCAGATAAATAATAAAGGGATCTTGGGGTTATCATCTCTGATGACCTCAAGGCAGGGAAACAGTGTGACAAGGCAGCAGGTAAAGCAAATAGGATGCTGGGATGCATAGGCAGGGGCATCACCAGCAGGAAAAGGGAGGTCATAATTCCACTATACAAGACACTAGTGAGGCCCCACCTGGAGTACACTGTACAGTTCTGGAGACCTTCCCACGTAAGGACATAGACAGGGTAGAGAAGGTTCAGAGGAGGGCAACAAAGATGGTGCATGGATTGCATCACAAGTCCTATGAGGACAGGTTGAAGGAACTGAACATGTACTCCTGGAGGAGAGGAGGGAGGGAGAGAGGGATATGATAGAGACATACAAGTATCTTACAGGGAGGAACAGGGTGCAGGAATACACTATTTTAAGCGAAAAGATGTTCCAGGACTAGAGGGCATGGATGAAGTTGGAGGGAGGACGATTCAGAGGAAACGGAGGAAGAATTTCTTCACAGAACGGGTGGTGGACAAGTGGAACACCCTGCCAGAGGAAGTGGTGGGGGCTGAAACAATCACGGGATTTAAGAATGCATGGGATAGACATAAAGGAATTCTGGAGGTCAGGGGTAAGGGGCAACAGACTTCTTGGAAAACATAAACTGAACTTACAAGCTCAAATGGGCAGACTGGGTGGGCCATATGCCCTTATCTGCCGACACTGTCTATGTATCTATGTATAAAGCATCAGTAGACCCCTGGAAGGGGGAGGGGCCTAGCCCAAATCTCATAGGAGAAGATGAGATGCGGGAGGCCTTTGAATGGGAGGTGTCGACCTCCGCACCTAGTGATGAGTGGATAGTCTCAGGAGTGAGGACGACTGCTCACTCCTGGGCTCAGATCCTCAGTGAGGAAGAAGATGAGGGGGAACCTATGTAGCCTTTTGAAAAAGGAACGGGTACACAGCCTCAAGCTCTTGCCTCGGAGGAATGCATGGAAGAGAGTGGTGATGCCACTGCCCTGGCTATGCAAGAAGTAGTAGTCAGGGATCCGTTTTTCATCTCGTTGAGGATGTGTAGCTGGCAGAACCAGGACTGGCCACCCCCAAGCCAGGCCAGCGGTCTCAGGTTGACCAAAGCTAGTAAAGAGGAGAGACTGGTTCATAGGAAGGCGAATGAAATCTATGGGATGACCTTTCCTACCTTTCCTCGGAGAGTCTGGGAGGAGATTGAGAACAGCAGGAAATCCTGGATCTGGGCCGAAGCAATGAAATGTGTGCATCCTGGTGCAAACAAGCATGTCAGAAACAGACTGTTTCATGAGAAATATACCCAGTGGAAGAGAGGCAGGACACTGTTTATGGACAGAGTGCGAAAAGGATGGAGAGGGACATGAAACCTTTCACTGTGTGAATTATGTGCGCCCAGACGGGGTAATAATTCAAGCTCCTGACCCCCGGTACTATTGGCCTCAATGCAAGGACCTCCCGGCAAATGTGCCCGTGCCTGCCAGATGGAAAGCCGAGCAGTGGTAGTCAATACTGCCACACCAGCCATCGTAGTGCCTTTATTGATCCGCCAGTATGGACATTCAGGACTCAGGTGCCCCACATTCATCAGTTCTATAGTGTACTGGCCTTTCCAGAATCCATCGACTGGCCCACCAGATGACTTCAGATCCAGAGAGGACACCAGCCCAGCTGTATCCTGATCCATCGCCTGGTAATCGGATGACGTCAGACCAGCTGTTTTCCTTTTTGTTCCTGTTCTAAAGTTCCGTCTCCAGAGATGACATCACCCAGCAATTCCCAGATGTGCCCTCCTGTAGTTCCCGGAAGATGTCCGCCCAGCTGTATCGGAAGAAATGCTGCCAGGGAGAGTCTTCAGCTGAAGAGCAGGTCGGTGTATCTTAATCGTTCTACAAGGGGCTGGTAAATTCGAACTTTTCTATCTTTATGACATTGCAGTACACACCCTACACTAGCAGACTCCAGAATGTGTGAACTGTCCTCAAAGACTCTCTCCTTCAGGACTTTGGCCTGCTAGAACTGTGCTTCACCAGGCTCCAGCCCAGGAGAGACTCTTTAATGGACTAGCCTTCGGGCACTATGGTCACTAGTTGGGACTTCTAGGGCACTCCATCCCCCAAATGTGTATTGTAAATAATATCATTGTTTTTCTACTGTTTTCTAGTGTATATACTGTTTTTCTACCCTTTAAAAAAAAAAATTCTTTTTGGGATTCTCCAGTGTTTTGATGGTAGGGGTTTAGGTAGACTGTGTATGCAGATTAGGAGTGTGTGTTGTCTTTCTTTTTCTTGCAGGTGTTCCTGAAGAAGATAGAAAAGAAGACAAGAAGAGGAGGAGGGGCTCATCGGAGTTTCTCACTAGTACTTTAGTGTGTAGTAATTTAAAGTACTGTGGTTGTTATTGTTGTTGTTACTGTATTAACCCTTTTCCTTCCACAGGTGTGGTTGTGGGGGTAGGGAGGCAGTAATGTAAGTTAATAGTATGGTATTAGTTTCTTGGTGTGTGGTTGCAGGGTGCCCAAGGTCGGGGAGGTCCCCAGGTTGTTTTTGTTTTGGGGTGTTAAGTTAGAGGCAGATAGGTTTTCCCTAGAAGGCTAGGGGGGATAGACAGGCTGTGGTCCTGACCTGCAGTAGGGGTTGCAGTGCTGATCTATTAGGGCTATGCTCTGGACAGTTCGACCAAAGCCACTAGGCGTCCATAGTAAGTGGGTAGAGTAGAGGCTGATATGTCAGCTAAAGGCCTCTGGGCCCTTAGTGTTGCCTGCCTGTGCTCACACATGGTAGGAGGGGGCCTGATCACCCCCCCTCCGTAGGTAGCACATAGGGTGGGATGGCCTAAGCCGGGTAAACAATGACTGCGGACAGTCATTTTCCTGGTCAAAGGCGAGTGTAACCCCCCGTTAACCGGGGTTACTAGAATCCCAGTAAGACCTAGTGGTAGGCAGGGAAGGCAGCTTGTGAAACTCCAGTTAATGGATTTCACACTGTCTCACTCTGTTCTCAGTCTCAGCTGAGACTGAGGGATGACATCACCATAGAACTATCGCAGCTGCATCAGCCACATTGGAATCTGCAGAAGGGAGTTAGATTAGAATGTTGGGAGTTTTGAACAGTCAGTGTGTGTAGTCTGTAGTTGGAGATTGGTGTGAGAGGAGCACAGCAGTTCTGTGCACAGGCTCTTGGAGCCTCAGCTTCTGAAACAGAGCTACATTTAGGGAAAGGTGTGTGTTTCCACCTAAAGAGGGACACAGTAAGCTGTTCTTTAAAGTGGTGGAGACCGCTAATACAGGTCTCTGTGCCCCATCCCTCAGGGGATGGGGCAGGAAGGTTTGCCTGCTATTCCAGGGGCAACCCCCTGGCTACTGCTAGAGAAGGAGCTGCCTTATTTTTCCCTAGTGTGTGGGGTACAAGAAGAGTTTCAAGATTCGCGATGGGGCACCTGCAAACTCAAGGGTGAGTTCTGCTCTTTCTAAAGGGCCCATGTTTCATCCTGAACTGTGTTAATGGGGGATTGGACTACTGAAGCAGTGGGAGGCCTAGAGTATAGAGGCTTAGCCAAAAGTAAAAGTATGTTCAAGTCCAGCACAAAGGGAAAGTCAAGACATGTAGAGGAGATGTGATACACGTCTACCCAGTAATCTACATTGCCAAGCTTTCAAGAGAGTTGTTTAGTATCCAGAGAAATAGCCGGGTATGGATTGTGGGAGCTGGAGGTGGGAGACCCTCATCTTTAGTAACCAGGCCCACCTCTACGGATTTGCTCTGTGGATTTCTACTTTGCCTCATGCACTTGGCCAGTGATGAGGGAAGTACCCAGATGTGGGTTGGAAGGAAATTTCCCTTTAGGAGTCGAAGGCTCTAAGGTGGTTTGGGGAGCCACCAATAGGAAAACTGGTTCATTCCCATATGGACCGTGGATCAAGTGGCCGGCAGGGGAGCCGGGCCATGGGAAAAACCCAAGTAGTGTACAAGTTGGGCTGTGTACCCAAAGCTGCGTGCAAGTCCGGGCTGTGTGCCTGGTGGGTTCAGAGCCTGAGGGCTGGAATAGTGAAGAAGTGTTTTGTTATCTCTAATCTGCATTACCAGGAATGTAGCCCCGTGGGGGTCCATCTGTGCTTTGTTTGTTCAGTTTGGATGTGAATAAAAGCCACACTTTAGAATCCCATTCCTGGTATTGGACATTACAGTTATTGCTTCCTGTGTTCTGATTTACTTGGGTGCCCCTGTGCAGAGTAGCCAAACCTAGGCCCCCTGTGCCGAGTAACCTAGTCCTCCCCGAACCCAGTCCCCACCAGGTACTGCTGTCAGCTTCAACAGCTGACCACCTGTCATTTTGCAAAAAGGCAGGGGTCCAGGGCGTTACAGTAGGGTTGACTGGGAGTTTCTCTGGGCTACTCTCAAGAAGATGGGATTCCCATCCTTATTTCTTCGATGGCTTCAAGCTATTTACTCCTCTCCTACAGCAAGACTTTATTGTAATGGAGTACTTTCTTCTAGCTTCCCTCTTCACTCGAGCACCAGACAAGGCTGCCCCTTATCTCCTTTTCTCTTCAACCTTTACCTAGAACCCTTGATCAGGCAACTAAAATTATTACCCCATATACACGACATTCCGACCGTTAACAAGACCCCAGCCCTGTCGATATATGCGAATGACATTCTCCTGCACCTCTCACTCCCCTCAGCTTCCCTCAAAGAAGTTCTCAGAATAATAGAAGAATACAGCCTCTTCTCCAATTATAAACTAAACCACAGCAAAACCAAGATTTTCCCTTTAAATCATCACACACACAGTGCTGACTTCTCCCGATTCGGTATGTGTTGGTCCCCCCAACCCATCAAATATTTAGCCATTTTTTTAATCACTGATGCTGCTCTCATGAAAAAACTCAAACTGGAAGACCTAATCTCAATAATCCAGCAAGATTTATTAAAATGGACACGCCTCCCTTTGTCCTTATGGGGTAGGATCAGTATTGTTAAAATGAATATCTTACCCAGGCTCTTCATCCCACTTAATATGCTGAGTATATGGCTTCCTCTTGACTTTTTTCAACATATTCATGCCCTCATTACCAACTTTGACTGGATAAATCCCCGAGGTGATCGTATGCCAAACTGACACCACCGAAAGAATTTGGGGGCCTCTGACTCCCAAATGTGTACTACTACTGGGCTAGTCACCTCGAGAAGTGTGGGAAATGGTTCACTGCACATTTAACTTGCCAGAGTGAAAATTATACCCCAATTTGGTTACAAATTGAGTCAGATTTGTTCTCCTCTTCCAACATCTCCCCATCTGTGGCCTTCTTTGCTTCTAGGGCATCTCTGCCACCTCACCTTCATCCTACGGTAATAGGAACATCGGTCAAAGTGCTTCCTCAACTATATATCTCCCTTCACAAATTTTCCGCCAAAGACCTCACCCAACCCCTGTTAACTAACCCCAATCTGAAACTTGGTGATTCTATTCTTCCCCGTGAGTGGCTTCCACAGTTACAGGGCAACAGAATATCAGATTTATACTCATCAGGGATCTTGCTCTCCTTAAATGAGAGTCCTACAAACTTTCACATCCCCCCACATAACATCTTTAAGGTCTATCAGTTGAGACACTTGCTACTGAAACACTTTAGTCTCACTCCTGAAGCATCTGCACTTGACAATTTACTGAACCAGATGCAAAATCTGACAAGTCAACCTCATGGGATGGCTTCATTGTACTACCGCCTCCTTTCTATACTTTGCCCATCTCACTTAGAGGGCTTCAAAGTTTGGGAGCGTCTCCTACCTGATCACACATTCAGTTGGGCACATATATGGAAAGACCTGCAACTGTATCATATTCAGGATAGAATAAGACTCACTCAATACCAAATAATAAACAATATGCATTTATACCCCTGTTAAACTTGCCAGGATAGGTCATCTCACATCTCCGGTCTGTACAAGATGTGGAAAAGCAGAAGGGACCCTTCTGCATATCTTCTGGGGCTGTGAGAAGGTGGCCCCCCTGTGGGACAAGATTAAATCCCGTATAAATCCACTACTCGGATTACAGGAGCTTTTCACTCTTTCAATCTGCATCATAGGAGATTATGCTCAAATAGGGGTCAAAGAAAAATGGTATCACATTTCACTCATCTCTATGGCAGTCAAAAAAACTAGTCCTCAAACATTGGATTGACCAAAATCTCAGCTCTCATAAGGAATGGCTACATGAACTGCCCTTCTACCTAAGGACTGAATGCATGATTGCGAGTATCCATAACAAACCGCATCTATTTAATCATAAATGGGGCAAACTGTACACGCTATACCTGAATCTACCTCCTGGGTAGCTCCTCTTGCTTCCCACTGCACCTTTATATATACGTCAGCTTTGATTTCTCCTTGTGTTGTTACTGGCTAATCGGCACACTCCAGGAGAAGGAGGCGGGGCTTCAGGGATGGAGAGGGGAAAGGGCAGGAGGTTGAGGGGGGAAGAGGTGTGTCTGAAATAGGTACCAAACTTTCTAAGAACTGTTTTATGAATGTAAGTATACTTGTAAACTTCAATAAAGTTTCTTAAATAAAAAAAAAGAAAAACGTTCTTCTTACTCCCCCACCACCACCACTCAACTCAGTAATTTACCACTTTACTATGAGAACTGCTACCACTCTTATTATTTAATACTTATTTTGGATATTGGGACATGGATGTTGTAGAGGTGTTGGACAACTACACCGTGAGTTGATCTTTACCTTTAATAATAACACAGGCAGAGGAAGGTAAAATCCTAACAGGGATTCTAAGAAAAAACAACTCACAGTTTCCATAAGTACTAAAAATACCTACAACAACAATCAGTAAGGTATGAGAGGCGGGCTTTGACACTGAGTCATTATAAAAACAGAAACGCATTCCGAGAGGCCTTAGAAAATTGGTGGAACGAAACCTAGGATTTTCCAATGAGATGTTAGAAAAGAAGTGGGATGGTGCTAGAAACCATTGTTCACTAGACTTTATGCTTATTTGCATAGAGGCATTAACTAAAGAACAGATTACTGTACATACAGAAATTAAATCATTAGAAGAATTAAAACAGAAACCAGACCTTGAGGAATACAAAATTACATGAGAGAAATTCAATAAAACATTACAAAGAAATAGAGGAATACATAAAAAAATTAGGATGTTTAAACAAACTCTTCAGACCTATAGGGACAATAAGGTTTTCACCTGGAACAAATACAAACCTTCATATAGAAACAGATATACATAACCCAGATTCAGATTCCTCCCAGCACTCGGACAATAGATCTGGTAGAGAATACTGGGGACAACAAAGAGATTTTTTAGACAGGGGAGAAGAGGGTGGGGAGGCTGAGAGGTTGGATGAAACAACCATACAGAGACACATACAATCCAACTTATGAGACAACACAACCAAGTACATCTGGCCAAGGCACTACAACCCAAAAAAAGCAGACCGAGACCAAGACAAAGGTACAGAAAAAGAGAAATAGAAGGAGACAAAGACCAAACACAAGGGGGGACCGGTTATGAGAAGGGGCAGCAAATCACAGAACAAATGAGTGAGATACCCATTTACAACCTGTCACACCATGTGCTGAATACTGAGGAAATTGCAGTACTCAGTAAAGGCCCGTCTTTTTGTCCACATAATAGAATGGATTATTTTATAGTACGTCTTAACATGCAAAGATATTTTCAAAAAATTAGACTGAGACAGTTCTTCCGAACTGAGAAAGAAACACCCTTAGATGCCAGCAAAATCCCAAAACAAGCCTTGTATTAGGTTACAAATCAAAGTTTATGCATCCTGGTAATATACCATCAAATACTGATACCTATATAAAGGTGGTTGAAAGAGATCTAGCAAGAATGACAAGGGAAGATAAAAATACTGACAGAAGAAAAATTTACAATTTATCAGCAAAGGAATTCTCAGCACTTCAGAATCCAGAAAATGACCACACTGTAGTAATAAAACTTGCAGATAAGGAGTGTGGTATAGTAATGTTAGACTATGAAATGTACCAAAGAGGATGTCTCAGACAATTGAGCATGAAGGACACATATAAAAAACTTCAGGAGGATCCAACCAGTAACACACAAGAAATTGTCAATCAATTATTAGAAAAGGGCTATGCTGGCCTGTTGGCACAGCAGTTGGATTTCTGCTTGCGACGTTGACGACCCGGGTTTGGGAGCAGATTTGAGGTGCTGGAGGGCTGGCAGGGGGAGAAGGCTTGAGCGTCCGATGACCAGGGGCATAGCTACAAAGGTGCAGGGGGTGCAGCGGCACCCAGGCCCATGAGGTTTGAGGGGCCCAAATCATAATTTTGATGTTTATTCAAAACTGGGGAAGGGGTCCTGTAACATCGTGTTGCACCCAGGCCCACTGGGAATTTGCTACACTACTGCCAACGACTGCTCACCTTCTCCAGGGGCAGTGTTGGGATGCGGTCTGGTGTCTGCATTGTGCACTTACCAATTAACTGGGGGGGGAGGCATAGTGGACGTTGGCGTATGCCTTGATGTCATAGCACACTGTGCTCCTGGGGAGAAGATAGAAAATTTCTCCTCCGTTCGACCAGATGATGGCCATCCAATCCCTCTGCCACCATGAGTGCCCTGGTCAGGCCCCCAGAAAGACCACCTCAGCAGCACCTGAGGGGCCAAGTGTTGCACTGGCCGGCCCCTACCGGTGCCTTTCTCCTCTGAGGGGGAGAACCCATCTGGTGAAGGGCTATACCGGGTTACCCCGAGGGTGGCTGCCATATGAGGTGATAGTGGATGATGGCAATAAGCGAGGGTACAAGCGAGCGGTAGGAGGAATAAGGCCATTGATGGCCCAAAGGAGAGGCCGACAAGGGAGATACAGGGAAGGAGAAAAAAATAGATAATACAAAAAAAAAAAAAAGAAAAGGGCTATGATTGAGCCTGTATCTGTATATGTGAATAACTTTATTCAATCCTTCATAGAAACAACACCAGCCTACTTGAAAGACACAGGGGGATGTGATTAGCCTCATCTTGGTGCTTCTATTTTAGTATCTGTTGATGTCAAAGACTTGTATACAAGCATCAAACATGGATGGGGGTTGGAGGTATTGGATATTGCATTACAACAGAGACCAGAAACTGAGAATCCACCAAATGCATTTTTTGTTGACGTAGCCCAGTTAGTGTTCACTAAAAAGGACTCTAAATTTGACAATAACTACCGTCTGGAAACGAGAGGAACAGCTTGGGGCTCAAGTATGGCCCCAGTCTACACAAACGTAGTTATGGCAGTATCTGAAGACAGGTTTATTCTAGACAATAGCCAGAACCCAGTTAAAGGAAAGAGCAGCATTTGGAAATGTTCTATTGATGAAGTTCTCGTCCTTTGGAAAGGAACGAAGAATTAGAACAATTTCACCAATACCTAAATAGATGCCTTAATGGCCTAGAACTTACACTCATGGGGAGCTCTGTGGAACCCAAGCAAGAGGGACACTAGGGCTTAGAGTGCTGAAATTTATTCCTGTCATAATCTTTTATAAAACACTTCCAAGACTACCTTTGCCAGTTATATTTGGCACATTTGTTGCTGAAGATCCCTGGAGTAACTTGGGAAACCCTCAGAAAGATAAGTCTGTGTCCAACAGAGCTAAGGGCAAAACTCTGTTGGGGGCTCCCACCACGAGGTCAGTGCAGAGCAGTACATTGGATCTTTTTGAGGGCTCTGCTGATGAAACTTTGCAGACATGGTGCTAAAATTAACAAGATCATTCAAACTGAATCAGGCTTAGCCAATGAATTTGATACCCTAACTAATCATGTGGTGAGCCACAAGACAACCGTTGAATCTGTGAAATCCGCTACTATGGATGCCTCCAAGAGGGCAGATGCAGCCTTGGGAACAGCAGCTACCCTCATAAAAGAAACTATGCACTTCTGGTCTCATTTGGAGAACCAGGTTCAAGCTGCTAATGTGAGGATCTTTAGTATGCCAGAGGACAGTGAGAGAGACTCACTGATGCTTTTCCTGCATGATTTGCTGGCACAGCAGTTTGGGGCAATCTTTCTACCCGTTCCTTTAATATCCAAAAAGCCTGTCTGGTCATTCCCCGTGACAGGCCAGACAATCCAGAGGCTTCTTAGGCCATTGTACTAATGACTGACGGTGTGGGCACCAGGGACTTTCTGTTACCATATTGGCTCAATGCAAAGGCCCCTTGCTTCAGGATGGCCAAATCGTTAATCTCTATCCAGATATCAGATTTGCCACTCAGTAGGAAAAAAAAGAAGTTTGATGGGGTACGGGCCATGCTTTGGGAGGCAGGTGTCAGCCGTGATGATTCCTACCCACCTCCGAATTGTACATGAAGGCAAGATTTTTCATTTTTCAGCCCTGTCCAAACCTCTGAAGTGGGCATAGAAACATGCCCAATCCAGTTGCTGCCGAGAGGACCTAGATGACCCCACCGAAGGTGACTCCTGAAGGAATATTTGGATTATTTCCTCTATGACCTTTCGTTAAATATCAGTTTGGACTGTGTGGTGGGTAACTGGTTGGATTTCAGGTGAGTCACTTGTTACTCTTTTTATATACACTCGGCTGCTGGAGCTCTGATGTGAACCCTGAATGCACCTTCCACTTCACACCTTCCTTTATTGACTGTTCTATTTGGACTTGTGTTGATCCCCTATTCTTTTATAAGGAGAGGTTTGATGTTATTTTAATTTTACAACTTATAGCTGTGTACATGTTTGCAAGGTTTTTTTTTTCAATAGTCTATCTATAAAAGTATTTGAGCCTTTACTGTAGAAAGCGTTCATGTTGCCCTCCCTTTCTCAATCTGTTCATGTACTGACAGTGCCCTGGCTCTGTGTATTGCATGGCATAGTTTCTGTATCCTTTTTTAGGCAGGCCAGAAAGATTTCCCATATGGTTGGACTTCCTTACAATGGACATACCACCACACCACTCTTGGGCTCATTTACGTAGCATTTATTGTATAATGTATTTGTTTTAATATATACTCCCCCCTTCCCCAATGTCAAGCAGAGGGCTTGGCAGAGAACATCAGGAGGAAGGAGTGCTGTGTGACTGGACTTCTCTACTGGGACTATATTGCCCTCCTTCCCTCCCCTCCACCCTCTCACCCAAAGCTAGTTTTACTTTTATAGGCACAGGATTTGACTGACAACAAGAGCTTCCTGTTTGGGAGCAGGAAGTGAGTGATCACAGAGCCACCAAAGACTCACCATCCTAGAAGGGCAAGAATAGCTCTACGGCACCCCTAGCTGCTGGAGGTCTGCCTCTGAGCAAGTAAGGGGTCTACTGAGAAATATAGGATTTTCTTGTCTCAGAACAGGATGATCAGGAGCTTAAAGGGCACAGAGGCAGTAAGTAAGTAGGGAGAGAAGAAAAAATAAACAAAGGAAAGAGTAAGGATTCCATACAACAGTGAAGGAGCCAGAAGTAAGACATGATGGGAGTGGTGCAGTGCAGTGGCTGTGGAGCAGCAATCTTCTGGAAGAAGTTCTGGAGGATGCAGTGTTGTCCCATCTGCAGGCACCTCTCTGGGCTGAGGGAGGAGGTTGCTCATCTCCAGACTGAGTTGGCCAGGATTTGTGGGACCTCCTCTTCCATCCAGGAACCACCAGGGCCACTGCCATTGCCTCAGAGATTGCCAAGAAAGAGGAGTGGTTTGACCACAGTGGGCTCAGAGAGGGTGAGGGTGGTGGAACTGAGGCGCATCCCTCCAGTTGTACCTCTCCACAATCCCTATGCCATTCTGGCAAAGTGTGGTTCCTCTATGGAGGCACCCGCAGTGGAGAACAAGGAGGATGCTGGGAAGCTCCACAAGGGAGACCCACAGGAGGGTGGCACGGGACCCCACAGGGGAAGGAAACAACTCCTGGTGGGGGTCTCCATTGTTAGAAAGGAGGAAGGGGAGAGGGAGGTAAGGTGCTTGCCTGGCACCATGGCTTGAAGGGACAGGGAGTGAATCTTCAGGATCGCCGGAGCAGCTACACAGGAGAGAGAGCTGGATGTCATTGTCCACCTAGGGACAAATGATCTGGCTAAGAAAGGGATCAGAGCAGTGCAGGTAGAGTTTGTGGAGTTGGGGAGGGGCCTTAGACAAGTAGTATGCACAGTAACCTTCTCAGAGGTGCTGCCTGTCTATGGCGTAGGTGAGGCTAGGGTGCTCCACACCATGGGATTCAATCAGTGGTTGAAAAACTGGTGCAGAGCTCAGGGATTTGGCTTCATTGGGGACTGGGGGTCCACCTGGAGTGATGCAGGCCTATACTGGCATGATGGGCTGCATCTGTCCAGGAGGGAAACCAGGATCCTAGGTTTGTTTTTTCAATTGTTTAACCAGGAGAGACGCACTAAGCTGAAAGCTTGTTTACAGGTGCAACCTGGGAGCACAGGGAAGTTAAGTGACTTGTTCAGGGTCACACAGTATGCAAGTGGGGGCTGTGGGATTCAAACCCTGGTCTCCAGATTTGCAGCTCAGAGCCTTAAACCACTGCCCTATACTGCCACCCAGTGATAGGTTTAAATGCTTCATTGACAAGCATTTAAACTAGCCAAGTGGGGAGGCACTGGAAAGGAACAGGGAAATCCTAGCCCCCAAAAAAGTCAGGGTAGTAAGTGAGGTAAACACCAAGATAGAGATGTCTATAGGGAGAAAGGGGGGTAAATGGAGAAAGTCACAAAGGCAATAAGGACAGGGATGGGGCAAAAAAGAGTAAGGCCATCAGGAAATGGAGGATAATGAGTACCAATGCCCGTAGTCTGGGCAACAAGCTCCCTGAACTGGTGGCCTTGATGGAAGAGGGATGCCTGGATATCGTAGCAGTCACAGAAACATTGTACACAGAGAACCATGACTGGGATGTTAACATACCAGAGTACATAACCTACAGGAGAGACAGGGAGGGGAGAAAAGGAGGAGTAGCTCTCTATGTAAAGGAATGAATACAAGCAACTGAACAAAAGAGTAAACAGGGAGGAGAGGAGGTACAGTGGGTCACCTTAGACACTGGAAATGGCACCACAATCTGCACGTGTTTGTATACAGACCCTCATGTCAGGAGGAGGGGAAGGAATGGACAAGGATATGATAGAAGGCATTCTTAGGATGGCAGAGAAAGGGGAGATACTGTTGATGGGAGACCTGAATATATCAGATGTTAACTGGAACACATTTGCTACAGCCACATCCAAGAGCAGGGCCATTCTCGATGCCCTACAGGTGGCATGCCTTAGACAGCTAGTTTCAGAACCCACTTGTGAGGGAGCAATCTTAGACCTTGTACTCTCAAATGGGGACAATGAGAGGATCTCAGATCTAGAAGTGGGTTGCCATCTGGGAACAAGTGACCATCAAACAGTGTGGTTCATGATAAACTCAGCTACAGAGTCAAGCCATACAAAAGCAAGGGTACTGGACTCAGGAGGGCTGACTTTGGCAAGATGGGAGAGTGCCTTAGAAAAGCACTAGCACACAGGCTAGAAGAAGGGGTGGAGCAACAATGGGGAAACATCAAAACTGCCATCACAGAGGCAACAAGCCTTTGAGTGAAGCAAATCAAAATGAAAGAAAAAGCCACTATGGTTCTCAAAAGAGGTGGCGGGGAAAGTCAGGGAGAAAAAGACAGCATTCAGGAAATATAAGGAAACACAGAAGGAGCAGGACAGAGAGCTGTACCAGTTAAGGCAGAAGAAAGCAGGGAGGGAAGTCAGAATAGCAAAGGCCCAAACTGAGGAAAAGATAGCCAACTCGGTTAAGAAGGGGGATAAAACCTTTTATAGGTACATCAGGGAGTGTAGAAAGACAAAGGGAGGGATAGAGAGGCTGAATAGAATGGTCAGTGGGTGGGCAGAGAGGGACAGTGAAAAAGCAGGGATACTGTATGAATATTTCTGCTCAGTATTCACAAAAGAGGAGGAGGGGGAGGTGCCTAATCCAATTAACAGAAGCACTCTTGATAGGGGGGGTTGATCCCAGTCCTTTCACAGAAGAAAGGGTTCTGAAAGAACTCCTCAAACTGAAGGTGGACAAAGCGATGGGCCCTGATGGAATTCACCCCAGAATTCTAAAAGAATTAAGGGGAGAACTAGTGAGACCACTGACTACCCTTTTTAACAAATCACCGGAGGATGGTGTGGTACCTGAGGACTGGAGGAAAGCAAATGTGATTCCCCTTCACAAAAGTGGGACCTAGACAGAGGCAGGCAACTTCAGACCTGTCAGTTTGACCTCTGTGGTAGGGAAAGTGATGGAATCACTTCTGAAGGAAATAATTGTTGAGTACCTAGAGGCCAGTGGGGCATAGGACCCAAGGCAGCATGGGTTCACAGCAGGAAGGTCATGTCAGATGTATCTAATTGATTTCTTTGACTGGGTGACCAAAGTAGTAGACCAGGGAGGGGCTGTGGACATGGCCTACCTTGACTTTAGCAAGGCATTTGACACAGTCCCACACAAAAGATTAATAGTCAAATTAACCAGCCTGGGAGTGGGTCCCAGGGTGGTAGCCTGTGTAAAACATTGGCTGGACAACAGGACACAGAAGGTAATTGTAAATGGAGTCCACTCTGAAGAAAGAGGGGTTACTAGTGGGGTACCGCAGGGTTCAGTACTGGGTCCAGTCCTTTTTAATGTCTTTATAAGTGGCATTGCAGAGGGACTGGAAGGAAAAGTATGCCTCTTTGCAGATGACACAAAGATTTGCAACAGAGTTGATGCACAAGGAGGCATCGAAAGGATGAGGAGGGACTTGGCAAGGTTGGAGGAATGATCAGAAGTATGGCAGCTTGAATTCAGTGCCAAGAAGTGCAAAATAATGCACCTGGGAAACAAAAACCTAGGGGAAGATTACACAATGGGGGGTAGTAACAACAACAAAAATGGAAAGGGATTTGGGGGTAATCATATCAGATGACCTTAAGGTTAGCAAGCAATGTGAAAAGGCAGTAGGGAGGGCTAGGGGTATACTGGGATGTCTAGGGAGAGGCATCACCAGCAGAAAACAAGAAGTTGTTATCCCTCTGTACAGACAGTTGGTGAGACCCCATCTGGAGTACTGTGTCCAGTTCTGGAGACCCCATCTCTGCAAGGACATAGACAGGATAGAAGCAGTCCAGTGGAGGGCAACTAAAATGGTGCAGGGTCTGCAAGAGAAGACATACGAGGAGAGACTAAAGGAGCTTAATATGTATACCCTTGAGGAAAGGAGGGTGAGGGGGACATGATAGAAACTTTTAAGTACCTTAGTGGAATCAACAAAGTCCAAGAGGGTAGCATCTTTCAGAAAAAGAGATGTGCAAGAACAAGGGGACACAGTTTAAAGATAGAGGGGGGGCCGTTCAGGGGCAATGTGAGGAAGTATTTTTTCACAGAGAGGGCAGTGGATGCATAGAACAGCCTTCCTGAGGAGGTCATGGAGTCAAAAACAGTGCAGGAATTCCATAATGCATGGGACAGACATAAGGCAATTCTAGTGGGGGGTAGGAGGAAGTAGGCTGTTGGTTAACTAGGATTTGCAGCTTATCCTGTAGGTAGGGAAATGGGCAGACTAGGTGGACCAAGCAGTCCTTATCTGCTGTCAAAGTCTATGTTTCTATGTTTGTAGCATGTATCCGAGCATACGTTCTTATTAAGAGGAGTGGCGTCCTCGTGTTTATGTGATTTTCATGTATGTACCATGCTTGTATTTTTAAGTGCATGTTTGTTATGACCCTAATAAACATAAAATATAAAACAAAACAAAAATAATTTACATTCACATCTGGAGCGAACTCAGTCCCTCTCCTAGACCTAAGTCCCAAAACAAGTTGACTACTAAAATATACAGAAAAGAAACAGACAAGAATGCAGTTATGTATGCACAGAGCTTCCACCCAAGGAAACTCATTAACAGTATCCCATATGGTCAGTTTGTGAGGGTGAAAAGAAATTGTTCTAAACAGGATGACTATACACAGGCTGCTATCAATTTGACATATGGATTTCAAGACAGGGATTACCCTAAAGAGAATCTAGATGATGCTAAACATAAAATGGATGGTATTGACAGAGGTCATTTACTGACTCCCAAGCCAAAAAAACTGGAATAGACAAGATCATTTTTTTCTACAACATATTGTCCTGCATTTGGTGATAAAAGTGATATAAGGTCACTGATTTTCAAACACTGGCTTAGGAGGCAGTATAGCGTAGTGGTTAAGGGCATTGAGCTGCAAACCTGGAGACCTGGTTTGAAGCCCATCAGCCCCCGCTTGCATACTGTGTGACCCTGAGCAGGTCATTTAACTTCCTTGTGCTTCCAGGTTGCACCTAGAAACACGGTCTGGCTTAGTGTGCCTTTCCTGATTAAACAATTTCCCCTTTCCTTTTCCTATATTCTTATTTCTACATCACTGGGAGGTGAATTTTCAAAGAACAACTGCTGGTGGTGGCAAAGAAGGGCAGATATTTGAGAACTGAATATGTGTGAACGTATATAGATTCTGGATTTATATATATGCCTACAGTCTTCTAAGAGTTAAGGGATAGATTTTCAAAAGCACAGCACGCAAAGCCACCTTGAAATATGAATTTCTTTGAAAGAACAGCAAAGAACATCAAAGGCTCATTCCCCTGTGGAAATTGTGGACAATGTAGTAATGCAGTAAAAATAAACATTTTGAGAAACACTTATTTGGATGACGACGCACCCCAGGAACAATTTCTTACAAGCAATACCAATCATGTTATATATATATATATATATACCAAAATGCCCATGTGATCAGGTATATGTTAAAAAAAAAACAGAGAGCTAAAGAAACATGTATCAGAGCATAAAAATAGTATTAGGAGAAAGGATGAAACATCGACTATAGCACTTCACTTCAATGGGACCAGACATGGAATGTGAATGACCTGACCCATGACAGAGCATGGGTTTACTGAGCATTAATCCAGTACGTCATCAGCATGGTCACACACAACCGGGAACTGTGGGGTGTTTGCTTTCATGGTTACAAAGCAGTATAAAAGGTTTTCACTTGCAGCACTCATGGCTCTCCATAAGAGGTTGGGGGAGCCATGCTCATGGTCGAAACGCTGTCTGATAAGAATACCATGTCTTTGAAATTGAAGTATAACTCTGCCACGAATGTGCATGACACTTATGTTTTGTGGGTTTTTAAACTGTTCGGTATAGTCAGAGCAGTGACATAGGCTTAACTAATGAAATAATTCTTATTTTATGAAACAGGGCACCTAGAAATTGAAAGGAAATGCATTGTTTAAAGTGAGAGAAAACATACAGAGAACTCTACAAGTAAGCGTGAGCTTCAGGGCATTAAACTTTACAATTTGTAAATATAACACAACACACAGTGTTTGTATTCAGTTAAAGTTAAACAAATCCACACATAAAATCAAAAAGTTAAAGAAATCCACATATAAAATCTAACCTGTCATGTCACAAGGTCTGTTTTTATGTAGTATAAACGTGAAATAAGGTTACGCGCAAAAGATCAAAAAATACTCGAGCACAACTAACAAACTTTAGGTATACTATGTATCAGCGAAAAGAATGTGATGGTACATCAAACTAGCTGGAGAATTTGTGAATGACTCCTTCGGCACATTTTGATAATACTTATTCTTGACTAATTGTCTGTACAGAGAAAGAACAGTGATGGTTAACTGTATGTTATTCACATTGGTAAATACTTTATCTTACGGAAAAAATAACAGAACACAAGAGATATTTTGAATCAAGGTATGCAAAAAGAAAATGTTCTAGTTAAGCTATACTATACATTAATGAAGTAAATGGATTATATATTAAAATATCTGCCATTTAACTTACTTTTGACAGTACAAAAACAGCAAGTAACATATGGAAAAAGAAAAAAATAATTCCTCGTATTCTGTGTCCAGGTATGAATTCTGCTGAAATGTAAATACCGTTTCATTAGTGGGTTGACCATCCACGACACATATCTTGTTTATTATATAGTTAGGGTTGAGTAGGCTGTTCAATGTTAAACCCCTACCTTTGCCCTTTATCAGCTTCGCCCCCATTCTATGGATTTGCAAAACATTTTGCATGCACAATCTTGGCAGCAAGGTCTCATGTTATGCCACATTTCAGTAAATGCCAAACTCTGGGTTGTTGTGACATAAACACACTCCTTTTGCTCATCCACATCCAAACACATTACTTAGAATAATACATGTGGAATCATGTGTAATCATTTTTTTTTTTTTACACATCTGAGATGTGTGATGCCACTTTAACTCTCAATTAGTGTGTAAAAAAAGTTACCATACTCCCCATGATTTCTTTTTTTCTGATTGCTGTTTTCAGAAGTTAAGTTGTACTGTGCTGCTCTGCCAGATAAGCCACTTAATCTCGCCCTCCTTTCAGGAGAAATAGCAAGTGTTTTTCATTGACAGGCTGCAGCAGTTTGTTGCTCTGTTACACATGATTGTGACATCACCCTCCTGTATAACTGAGAATTACAACCCATTTTCTGGTTATAAACATACCTAGTAACTTAGTAATTTAAGGTCAGAAGGGACTTTAGGTCCATTATGTTCACCACCTGCTTTATAATCAGGTAAGAATAAGTATATTGTGTAAACGTGAAGAGGTTCCCTACCTAGTCTACTATTGATGTAACCCAGTGCCTTCCCGGGTTACTACACTATTCACTAGAAGTGTTTAAAAAAAGTGCTTAGAATTGTACTAGAATCCTATGTAGTGTAATGGGTTTTGTAGTCATTCTGGGCAGCACATGGTTAACTTTTGGTCATCTGGACAGAGGTTCCAAGTGGTAAGGGCTTTGCAGCATCAGGAGCCACAGTGGAAAGTTGCAGTGGGTGTCAGTTGCTCAATCAGAGCTTTGAGTCAGTCTGACTGAAGAGAGCCTCAGCAGAGGTACCAACTCTCTCCTGTCCTGTTTCAGTCCCAGAGTAGCTAAGCATCTAGTCGTGGTGGCGGCCTCTTCCTAAGTGTACCCCTATGTGGAGTAAAGGACTTTTAAGACATCTGGTCATGGGAACTGTGAGCAAAATGTGGGAAACTTCCCTGAACTGTAAGAGACTTTTCTCTGTGATGCAGCCCAGAGCAGGCTCCTCCAGGATGCTCCCATGGGAATGCCTGCGAGGGTTTGGAGGGACAGAACTCCAGTTTGTCTGGCAGGATGTTTGAAAGATAACCATCTGAGCCACACCTCTCAGGCACAGTTTCTGTAGGGGACAGAGTGGATCACTTTGACTGGAAAATGGGATATTTCCTCTCTGACCAGAAGATGGAGAATGGCTCACGGATAACAAAGTATTGTACATGTCACAGTGTCTGTGTTTTTCTAGTAAAGGACAGAATCTGTCCCTAAAGTGATGCAGTTTCTGAAAAGAATGCAATGTTGGGGGGGGCCAGCAGTCGAAGGGAACAGACGTCTCTCAGAGAGCTCCCTGGATCCGACCGTTCTTCAGACCTAAAATACCTTAAACGCTTATTATAGCCTCAATAATCTGCATCAGCCTGAGCTACTTTCAAAAAGGGACAGATTGATATAAAATTTAATTCACTTCAAAATGGTGCACCTGAAGAAAAAGCCTCCACAAGACAGCGGTGGTGTGAAGTCGAATAGGCCCGGTGATCAGTCAACAGCAGGGGCCTCAAGCCATGAGGTGAGCACTACTGCAAGCAATTCAACTTTTAGATAAAAAAGTGGACATAGTAACTGATCGTCTGGCAGCCATGGATACCAAAATAGCGAAGGCTTCTGCAACAGCCGAAGGAGCTGCTGAATCTGCTAACAACACTGCTACGCCCGTATCGGGAGTTATTTCGGAAAATAAACTTGAGACTCTGGATGGAACAGCTCGAAAATAAGGTTCGCTCAGCCAATCTTCATATCCTAGGATTCCCGGAACAACTGGAAGGACGAGATCTAATGGGATATATGGAGTCACTAATATTCCAACTTTGGGACATTGAAATAGTGGGGGGAGACAATGAAGGTGTACCGAATCACTCCCAGATGCCATGAACTTTCCTCGGATTTGCCTCGTGCAATTTTAGCAGTGACTACAGGGCAACATATCTGGGATAAGGTGCTGGCAGCAGCTAAAATGAAGGGTGCAGTGTCGTTAACTTCTAGGGAGAAAGTGCATTGTTTTCCGGACTTGAGCTTTTCTACCCGACAACGTCGTAAGGCATTCGATACAGTGTGATCTGGATTGCGAGCTCTGTGGGTCTCCCATGCACTACAAATCCCTGCCTGACTACGAATACAGTATGCGGGGAAAACATACATCTACACCAACCCATCTGAAGCGGGGAAACGATTGTCTGCAATACAGAAGGATTTTGCTCAACAGGACACAAATAAAGGACTCTGATGAGGGGGACTGATGTTGGTCTTAATTAAAATTTCAGTAAGTTGACCACCACGTGGTGGGCCTATCACTACCTACGATACAGACACCCAATTTGTTTTGGTTAAACACTTATTGAGTTTACTACTAGCTAGTAACACCTACATGTATGTTTAAATCTGCTTGCATTCTGTTTTTGTACTTATTGTTGGCATAGGCTGATGAAGAGACTGTGTTTGTTTTTTTGTTTCTTATAAAATGTATAAAATCAGTGTCTGAGTTGGTGTGAAGGAGTGCGGGAGGGGGGTTTCTCTCTGAGACATCTGCTGGAGTAATGGAATTTAATAATATATAGCGTTACATAGACAAAACTAACGCCTTGGGCGGAACAGTTTAAGTGCTAAATAGGCACACAGACACTTACTGGACATAATTGCAATTAATGTCCATGTTCTTGCTGCCGGGCTGTCAGAACTCATATTTTGGCTGCGTATGTTTAAAATTTAGAAGTCAGCCCTCATGTGATGTAACAATGGATGCTGAGTTAACTATTCTAGTTATATGATGCATAATTCTTAGCATATGGTACTCAAAACCAAGATATGACTTTCTTGTATGTCTGTACTATGAAAAGCAATAAAGTATAAAAAAAAAAAAAAAAGAATGCAATGTGTGTGTTTGCAAGTAAGGACACCAGCTGTCCCCAAAGAGTTTTCTGTTCCTGACAAGAAAAGTAAACTGTTTTTCAGTAAAGGACACCAGTGGTTCCTAAAATGTTTCTGACTGTAAGAAGAAAATGTGTTTGGTGAATCCAGAGTTGTTCAAATCACGTGAGGACATGCTCTGTCCTGGCTCTGATCCCAGAAGAGGGATGGACAAAGAGACTTTTGCTTGATCCCTAATTCAGGGACCCACTTGGACTTTGTATACCATATGAAGGACTTTGTACCCTTTGGGCCTTCTGCACCTCCACCCCCAAGTTGGGCAAAACTTTTTTCCGTTTACCGCCTTGTGAAATGAAATCCACTGCTTGATACTAACTTAAAGGAGAGGACATTCCTTTATGCTTGCTATATTTTACTTGTGCCCCATCATGATTGTGCAGGTTCTAGGCCAGCCCACCAGCACAGCTGCAGAGCTACTGCTTGTGGCACTGACGAACCCAGTTTGGGAGCGAACCTCGGATGTCAGAGGGCCAGCCCGGGGGGGTGGAGGCTGAGGGTCCAGGGGACTGCTTGCTTCCTTCGAGGAGGGAGGGGATCTGCTACCCAGTGGCTACTGACCTCTAACATTAGCTGAGGGGCATGGCAGTTCAAAACCATGCTGGGTGCTTGTCGGGGTGGGACTGGCGGACCTCTGCATGTTGGGGGCGGAAGCGCATCTGACTGTGCACTGAGGTCATTGCACGTCTGGCCTTGCTCTGCCGAGAGGGAGGGGAGCACTTAAGGCAAAAATAACCTCAGCATGAGCCCCAAGACACCCGGGATCCCAGCAAGTGCTGGGACCCAGCCAATATGGGGGGAGGTCCCCCCCCAGGCAGCAACCGAGGCCAAAAATATGCACATGATTGTGTAGGTTCCCTGGTGCCCTCTGGAAGAAGAAGTGAAGAAGAACTTCTTTTTTTTTATACTTTATTGATATGTTCTCAGAGAATTCAAAATACATATAAAGAATACAGAAAATAGGAAAGCATATGAAGAGAATTCTAAGACTTAAAAAATTTATAATTTCTGTAAAAAAAAATATATATATATATATATATGTGACAAAAGAAAGAAATTCGAATAAGTATTGTAAAAGTTGGTTCAACAGCAAATAAAGAAAAAGAAAACCAGTTATTATCAAAAACCATACAGCCTGGTAAAAAACAAATTAATATAAAGAGCTTCAGCAGTGCTGTCACCATACATAACTTGACCGAAAATTACAATACAATGAATTAAACCAATTACCCCTGCCCTTGGGAAAAAAAAAAAGAGAAAATCTTTCTTAGGAGGCATAAGGGAAAATATTGATTTCATCTAAGTTAGCAGTTAAAATATTAAGGATTTGTTGATTGAGGAGGGTCCTTTGCTCAGGTTTACATTGAAGGGGCACTTATGTGGGGGTAACTCCTCCTGATAAAGCACCTAACATGTCCATCTGTTGGCCTAAGCAGTAAGTCGATGCTGTAAAGTGAACGTTAGTCTCCATCATTTGGATCTGGGTAACTATATGTATCCAGTCCGAAGGGGTGGGTGGCTCCGGATTTAGCCAGCGTCGAGTGATTGCCTTAAGGGTGGCTTTTATCAGAACATTCTATAGATATTTGGTCTCTCACCTGTTCAAGTGAGTGAGTGAGGGGGGGATCCCTAAGATTAGGTGTTCGGGACCTAACTCGCCGCAGTGAGGGTCCCCAGTATGGTAATGTGGGGGGGGGTAGGATAGTTGTGATTTGGATAAGGAGATGCCCAGGGAGGAGAATGTCCCAAGACAGAGGACCATCATACCTGGTATCCCTCCCTAGGGCTCTGCCAAATGTCCTCGGGCAGCAGGTAGTTCGTCCGGCCTGCTCAGCTCATCCCCTTTGGGCTATTCTTTGTAACACAAGGTCACTGAGGAATAAGACTGCCATGATGGAGTCCTTCATTGCTGATTCCTCAGCTGACCTTGTTTACATTATTGAGACCTGGGTGGGTGATGACGCTGGCCCTGTGCTGGCGGCTTCTGTTCCCCTGGGTTACTTTGTACTGCATTACCCAAGGAGGGACCACGGGGGCTATCTGTTTTAGATCTGCTCTTGGGCCTCACTGCATTCCCAGTGAGAACACCAATGTCTTTCGAGTGTGTGGCCGCTTAAGTGTGCTTTGGGAGTCAATGGCAGGATAGTCCTCATCTTCCGGGGGTCTGTTCCTGCAGGAGCTTGCAGACTTCAGCACCAAGCAGGTGTTGGAGTCCCCCAGGACTATGATCCTGGGGGATTTTAATGCTTGGGTCGATGAATCCTGTAGTTTTGGCCAAGAACTCCTCCAGCTGATGAATTAGCTGGGATTGTCTCAGGTAGTTACCTCCAAGATGCACATCCATAGCCACACTCTTGACCTGGTCTTCTCACTTGGACCGGCGGTCAAGACTGATCTGGTCAGTTGATCGGATCATCATGTGGTTAAGTTCCTCTGCGGGGCCCCCTGTAATTTAATCCCTTCTGTGGAGACTATCCGTGTTGTCCGAAAAATAAATTGGAACCTCGCCAACTCTAGGAGTCAGTGAATGTCTCGAGCCTGATGCTAGCTTGTGCTCAGGGTCCAGAGGCTGGTGTTGAGGCTTATAACACAGCCTTGACTGAGGTCCTGGACCTGACTGCACCTTTCCACGCTTGTCCCTTGGCCTCCTGGCGTCGCTCACCGTGGTACTGTGCTGAGCTGTGCTGGTTGAAGACTAAGGGGGGTAGGTTAGAGCGTACCTGGAGGAGGCCTCGCTTTGAGGAAGACAAGGTGGCGCTGAGGCTCCATTATTTGGAGTATCAGTGGGCAACTGACCTTAAGAAGACAGAATTTTTGTCCCAGTCAATCGCTGCAGCAAGAAACCATCCAACTGCGCTGTTCCACACTGTCGACAGTTGGCTAAATCCCTCCTGTCTGCAGTCTGGGACAGAATTTTCTGCAGAAAAGTGTGAGCAGTTTGGGAGTTTCTTTGCTGACAAGGTGTCCTCTATCAGGGCGAGTATTGGCTCCTCTGGTCCAGCCTTTGCTGGAGTTGATTGGCCTGCTGGTAAAGATCTCTTTCCGAATTGGACTGAGTTTCAGCCAGTTTTGGCAGTTGAGGTCCTCCGTCTGCTTACCAGCATGTGTCCCACCACCTGTGCCCTGGACCCAGGTCCAACGTGGTTTGTCATTGGCTGCTTGGATTCCTTGGGCCCAGTGTTTGTGGAGATATATAAATGGGTCTTTAAGTGAGGGTGTCCTTCCTATGTTCTTGAAGGAGGCTGTGGAGAGTCCCCTCCTTAAAAAGTCAGCCTTAGACCCTGACATTCTCTCGAACTATAGGCCCATCTCTAATCTCCCCTTTTTGGGAAAGGTTATGGAGAAGGTGGTGGTTAGTAAGTAAGTAAAATTCATAGAATCATAGAAGAATACGAGTCATAAGCTGAACAGCCATTGGACTCGACTGCTTTAACTCTAAAAATGCATATTTCTTATCACCCATAAAGACATCCAGGGATGCTTTAAAGCTGTCTGTCATTGCACTGGTCACCATCTTAGTAGGTATCTTGTCCCACACGGTAACCACTCTCTGATTGAACCACTGTCCCCTTATATTTGTTGTAAAGAACTCACCTTTTAACTGATATTGATAGAATCTATTACTCCCGGCTGTATTCATGGTTAAGCCTATGGATTCCCACAGATCAGCATTGTTTAAGGCTCTATACAACAGACACAGGTCTCCTCTAAGTCTTCTGCACTCGAGACTGTACAATCCAAGCTGTTTCAATCTGTCACCATACTTCATGTTCTTTAGTTGGCTAATATTCTTGGTTGCTCTTCTATGGATTCTCACAATCATTTTAATATTGCTAACTTTGTATAGAGTCCAAAACTGGACGCAATACTCCAAGTGTGGTCAATCCAGGGACAAATATAAGGGGAGCACCACATTCATGTCCCTACTTTTGATGTTTCTATGAATGCAACCCAACATCCTGTTTGCCTTACTGGCTACAGCTTTACATTGTTCAGATGCAGACAGATTGTTTGCCACCAGTACCCCCAAGTCCCTCTCCATCTCCAATATTGAAATTTGTTTACCATACAGGTAGTATATGGCCCTTGAGTTTTTACTTCCCATGTGCATAATTTTATACTTATCTAGATTCAGGGTAAGTTTGTTTTCAGTTAACCACTTCCCTACTTTATTTCCATCTGCAGCTGTTTTATAGCTAGTTCATCATTCACTATACTAGATATTTTAATATTGTGTGCGAACTTTGAAATCCAGCAGAATTGGGACATCTTCAATGGGGAAACATAGATACTAAATAAAGTAGAGCCCAATACTGAACCCTGTTGTACCCCATTAGTTATTTTAGCCCATGAAAACAGATGTTCTGCCACGCAAACCCTCTGCTACTTCCCCTCAAGCCAAGAGTTAATCCATCTGACTATATTAATATCTAGTTTAATGTTAGTCTTTCTATTAGCTGGTTGTGTGGCAAGGTATTAAAAGCCTTTGAGAAGTCTAGATACAGGACATTAACTGGTAAGCCCACATCTAAAGCACTGCTAACAGGATCAAAAAAGTACAAGTTGGTTAGACATGAACGACCTGTCTGAAATCAGTGCTGATTTATGTCCACCAGTCCCATTTCGGCAATATGAGCACATATCAAATGTCTTATTATACCTTTGGTTATCTTACTTACAATTGATGTTAGGCATTATTCCCCCACTAGGCTCAGGGAACTTCATCCAGTTGAGTGCCCACCATTGTCATCCGACACCTATTTTAGGTGTCGAGCATTGGGCATTCTGAAGAGGTGAGGACGAAGGTGGAAAGCTGGGCCTTGTGGGGGACAGGAGAGGGGAGGGCGGATCGGGGTTTTAGGGTCCAGAAGACGTCATGGGGTGAAATGGGGTCAGGATAGAGGTTGCTCTTATCTTGTCCCCATACCCAAGAGTCCCGAAGATATCAGACAGGTGCCGAGGTCTTCCCCGACATCTCATCCTGCCTTGGCGGTGTGGTGCAATGCCAGATCTATAAAAAACAAGACAGCTATTATAGCTGATCTTGCTGGGTCATCTGATCTGACTTGCATCACCGAGACCTGGCTGGATGAAAATCCTGGCCCTATATTGGCCTTGGCAACTCCAGCTGGGTTCTCGGTGATACACCGTCCCAAGGCTGGATCAGAGGACGGAGGTGTGGCCATTATGTTTAAATCGGAACTGGGCCTTGTGGATGTTCCATTGGGAACACCAGATCTTTGAATATATCCTGGTGAGGTGCAGGTTGTGGGATTCTTCCTCATCTACCGTCCACCAGGTGGCGGTGGCAATTCCTACAGGAGATTGCAGACTTCATTGTCGACCTTGTGTTGAGGTTTCAGATTAATACTTCTGGGCGACTTCAACTTCTGGGTCAACGATGAACTCTCTCCATTTTGGTCAAAGTCTCCTCCAGTTGATGAATACACTGGGCCTGACACAGGTTATTACCGCCTCTACCCATATAGGGGGTCATTCATTAGATCTGGTCTTTCTTGGTATGGAGATCACTGACCCGGGTGGAACCAGTCAGTTGGTCGGACCATTACACCATAAGGTTCAGCTTCAGGGCCCCCTCTAATAGGTCTGTCCCTACAGAGATGGTCCAATACCGCCCTTTAAGGGGTATTGGCCCCAATGACCTAATGACGGTGTTGGATCTATCGAGTTTGTCGGGTGAATGCATGAGTCCAGATGGTCTTGTACTTGCCTATAATAAGGCTGTGGGAGATGCTCTGGACAAAATTGCTCCTGCTCGTGTTCGGCCTCTCACCATCCGTCCAAGGAGTCCATGGTTTGATGGCCTTGAAGGAATTAAGCGAGTAGGTCAAGGCTGAGAGAGCCTGGCTGGAAATCGGGCCTTGATGCTGACAGGCTTAGATTGCTAGCCCATTATGATGGCTACCAATCAGAAATCACTGTAAGAAGGCAGAATTCTGTCCAGAGAGATTTCTGCTGCAAAGAATCGACTGCTCAGCTTTTCCGACTGTGGACAGACTGTGCAATCCAGTCTGTCTTCAGCCTAGAGAAGCCTTTTCTCAGCTTAGATGCGAGGAGTTCACTCCGCCTTTGCAGATAAGGTTGCCAGCATCAGGTCCGCATTGGTCCGACCTTTCCTTCGGGGATTATGGTGGACGCATTGGTGGTACCTAGTCCTTGGCCTGTCTGGTTGGATTTTCACCGCCCGGAATTGCTGACATTGTGAAG
The DNA here is from genome assembly GCA_016271365.2 of Neoceratodus forsteri. NCBI lineage: Eukaryota > Metazoa > Chordata > Ceratodontiformes > Ceratodontidae > Neoceratodus > Neoceratodus forsteri. The sequence goes on along the minus strand of CM028132.1, from coordinate 196,810,116 downwards.
ATCATCCAAACAATGCGCCCAACCAGTTGTAGTTTGATCCGGTCCTACACTGCTGTTAGTAGGTTGTGTAGAAGTTATCTACCCAATCCTTGCTAACATTGTCTGGAAATCCTTGAGAGGGGTTTTTCTAACCCCTTAAGGAGGCAGTAGTTCACCACTCCTAAAAATCCTCCTTGGACCCAGACTGTCTAGCTAACTACCGCCTATATCTAACCTGCCATTTGTTGGTAAGGTTATTGAAAAGGCAGTTGCACTGCAATTGGATGATCATCTTACCTCCCATAATGTCTATGACTCTCCAATCTGGCTTCAGGAAAAGGCAAGTACTGAGACTGCCCTTGTTCGGGTATTGAGCGACCTCCTAATGGCCAGAGATCGAAGGCTTGTACCATTCTGGTCCTTCTTGATCTTTCTGCTGCATTTGACACTGTAGACCATGGGGTGCTACTGAGCGATCATGGTTTTTGTGGGCTGTCTGGTACAGTCCACGAATGGTTTCGCTTTACCTCACCGTAGGTCTCAGAGAGTTGTCACCGAATTTATTCCTCTGACGCCTTCTCCCTACCATGTGGGCACCCAGGCTCCATTTTAGCTCCCATGTTGTTTGCAGTGTATATGCTGCCATTGGGAGAAATCATCAGGAGATACAGCTTGAGTTTTCACTGCTATGCAGATGATACTCAGCTGTACCTATCCTTTCTCCCGATCAGAGTGATGCACTCTCCGTACTTAACAACTGCCTGGATGAGATCAGAATTTGGATGAGTTCGAGCTGGTTAAAACTTAATCGGATAAGACTGAGGTATTGGTTGTGGATCCAGGTCATCCTGGGAGGGGTTTGGTGTTGGACAGCCATCGGGTTTATTACTTGGTGGTGTTCCGCTCTCTAGCTCTCGACAGGTGCTAAATCTGGCGTTATTTTGATGATGGTCTGACCCTGAAATCACAAGTGTCAGCTGTTGTCAAATCCTCTTTACCATCTGAGGAATATCGCCTGGGTGAAACATCTGATTCCCCAGGAGGACCTTTCGACTTTGGTCCACGCCTTTGTTACCACCCGCCTGGACTACTGTAATTCCCTCTACCTAGGGCTACCAGGGGTTGACATCCGCCGCCTTCAGCTGGTGCAGAACGCTGCAGCCAGGCTTTTGACTGGGACTCTTAGAACCAGTCATATTACGCCTGTGCTTCACGAACTGCACTGGCTGCCTGTTCGGTGGCGGATCACCTTTAAGGTTGGTTTACTAACCTTTAAAGCCCTACACGATCAGGGACCCGGTTACCTGAAAGATCTTCTGGTTCTCTATTGCCCCCTCCGCCCCCTCCGCTCCGCCAATGAGGGATTGCTAGAGATTCCCAGGGTTCGTTTGAAGTTGTCAGGATCTCGTGCTTTTGCCTTTTCAGCTCTTACCCTGTGGAATTCTCTACCTCATTGGTTAAGAGAATGCCCGACCGTTGACAGTTTTAAAATTGCTTTAAAAACATATCTCTTTACTTTGGCTTTTCCTTTATAGTTGTGATTGTTTAATGTTGGATTTTCCTGTTTTATTTAATCTGTACAGCGCCTTGATTTTGAAAGGTGCTTTAAAAATAAACATGAATTGAATTGAATTGGTCTAAAATTACCACAATCAGTTTTTGAGCCTTTTTTGTGAATAGGTATTATTTATTTATTTAGTTAGTTTTTGTTTACCAGGTAAGTGCACTAGCCAGTAGATGACTATTTTCAGGCACGACCTGGGAGAGTACAAGACAATACATACAGAGGGTGTTTACAGGGAGAAAATGACATTTGACAATACAGCTTGTAAGGCAATAAATAATAGACAGTAAAGCAAAGTGCTTGGCATGAAGTATAAGTAGCTAAATTAGCTATGTAGGCACGGATAACAGTAAATCAGCATTGGTCAGCACAGTATGCAACAATAGCTGTAAGAGTATAACAGCAGTCTAACTACAAATTCAGGTGCAGGTTATAACATGAGGGAGTACGGTTCTACAGGTAGACATAAAATACAACATGCAGGCAAGAAACAAGCATCTAAGCAAGTAAGCGTGTTTAGGAAGATGAGAGAGAAAAGGGAGAGGAGAGAGGGGTGTGATGTATGGGGTTGGGGGTTTCAATCTAGCAGGAGATTTTGGATTGTCCAGTGGAGATAGGCATGGGGCAGGGTTCGTTGACACGGTCAGGTAGGGTCAAAACAGGTACACCATTCAGCAGTAGCTAGGTAGCGTTGTAGCCCACTTTTAAAGTGATAGTGGGATGTAGATTGCCTTAGATCCAGTGGCAGCATATTCCACATCTGAGGGGCAGCATGCCCGAAGGCCCCGGTGCCTATGGTGGTATGACACCTGGGTACCCTTAGTAGCGATTTGTTTATTGACCTCAATCCACGGTTTGAGGTGATGGGATGTAATAGCTCTGCCAGTGATGCCGGGGTTTCCAGCCTGTTTATGGAGTCAGATAGACAACCGAGATGGTATTGTCTGGTTGCAGAGGGGGAGAGCCAGCCAAGGTCACTATAAAGCCAACATCGATGCTTGAGCTGAGGGGACGAAGATGCATAACGACAGACATTATTATAGGTGACATCCCATTTTTGTAGTGCTGATTTGTGGGCAGCAGCCAGGATAGGAGCACAGTAAGTCAGGGTTGGGAGAAGGATCCCCCTGGCAGTGGCTAGCTTAACAGAAGGCGTTAGCATATAGCTTGTTCTATAGGCGGCACCCAGTTTACAGTTTACTGTTCTGCAGGTTGATTGAATGTGGAGGTTTAGGCCTAGAGATTGGTCGAGCAAAACCCCAAGATATCGAAATGAGGTGACAGCCTCTAGTGTGTTCCCATCCAGGTCGAGCACCATCAAGGGGGAAGGGCAGGATCTTAGTTTGGGGGTGGAGCCCAGGAGCATGGCTTTAGTTTTATGTGTATTTAGAACCAGTCGATGGTTGCTCAGCCAGTTTTGAATACTGTTGTAGGCCATGGTCAGAGACGAGTTTAAGTAGTTGATGTTATTAGAGCTGGCGTAGATGACAAGGTCATCAGCATAGAGAAGAGAGGAGCAAGCCGAGACGTTGTCTGGAATGTTGTTTATGAAGAGGGAAAAAAGAAGAGGTCCCAGAATAGATCCTTGGGGAACTCCAACATTAATTGTGGTGCTATCCGATGTTGTGGAATTGAATTTCACTGCTTGGGTCCTGTCGGTTAAATAGCTCCTGTACCAGTTTACAACAGGAGTGGAGAAGCCTATGGTTTGAAGAGTGGACAGGAGTAGGGAGTGATCCACAAGGTCAAAGGCCTTGGTAAGATCAATGAAGACAGTGCCTGTTAGCCGTCCAGCGTCCATGTTGGAGAGAGTATCTGATGTGAGTTTGGCCAGGGCCGTTGAAGTGCTATGGTTTTTCCTGAAGCCATGTTGCGCGTCACAGAGCAGGTTTGAAGTTTCCATGTAGTCCAGGGTGTGGGTGGTGACGAGCGTTTCCAGTATTTTGCTCAGGACCGGGAGAACAGCTATCGGTCTGTAATTTGAGATCTCATTTCTATCCGCTTTTTTGAATATCGGAGTTATCCTGGCAATCTTCCAGAAGTCAGGCACGACACCACTGGAAAGGGATAGTGTGAAGATTTTGGCCAAGGGTGAGGCAATGAGATGGGCGGCCATCTTCAAGAGGCGGGGTTTAAGAAAATCAGATCCTGGGCTGGTGGTGTCGGAGATAGTTCTTAGTAGTTTTAGGACCTGCGTGTTGGTTATGGCTTTAAAGTAGAAAGACCGGGCCGGCGGAGATCTAGTTGGTGAAGACGAGAGGCCTGTAGTCTCGCTTGAGTCGATGGGCTGAGATATGATGGGCGCCTGTGGAAAGGTGGCAGTGTAGGGTGAGAGATCGGAGAACATTCTGTTGAAGGCATTCGCTAAGGTGTAGGAGTCATTGCAGTGGGCACCATTGAGGATCATCTCTGAGGGGGTTATAGATTGAGATGTGCCAAGGAAGGTCTTTATATGGGCCCAGAATTTCCGAGGGTCATGGGCTGAGCTGGATAGCAGGTTCTGGCAGTACCTACTTTTGGCTTGCCTTATCTGCTTTTTGCAGGAATTTCTGTGTAGTTTATACGTCATGTAATCTGTAGGTAGGCCAGTGTTTTTGTAGTGCTTCCATAGTTTGTCCCTGTGCCGTAGCTGTGAGAGCAGGTCTTTGTGGAGCCATCTGGTTTGGTTTCCTCTGACTCTCTTTTTCACCTTTGGTGCATGTCTATTCAGGACTTTACTGAAATTGTTAAGGAAATCTCGTAGGGCATCCTCAACTTTTTGAGCATGGTGAACTTCAGACCAGTCTATGGTGGAGACATCGTGAAGGAAGGAGTCTGCGTCCATGTCTGCAAAGTTAGTAAAGGTGACAAGGCGGGGCGGAGGAGATGGTGGGGCACCTGAGGTCCATTGACAGAAAATTGGAGAGTGGTCAGTTATGGCATCTGCCAAGATACTGGCCTTGGCCACGTGCTCAGGTCGATTAGTGAGAATCCAATCAATAAGAGTACCTGGTTTAGATGGTGTTACCATCCTAGTGTTCTCGGTTATGAGCTGGTACAGGTTAAAACTGTGAACTAAGGACATAAGGGCACTATGAGAGGGACCCAACCAGTTTAGGTTTACATCCCCGAGAATTAGGGCCTCATTTAGGTTGACAAATTGTGATGTTAGATTTAGTAGGTCCTGAAATCCAGCCACTCCACCGGATGGTGGGTTGTAGATGCAGACTATGTGCAGTTTCTTTGCACCGAGGGTGACAGTCGTATGAATGGACTTGCAAGTCATTGATGGGTCTCGTAGCGGGGCTGTTGTGATACTGAGGTGGGTCTTGTGGTAGAGTGCAACGCCACCGCCCTGTTTGGTACCAGGTCTGTCATGTCAGATAAGAGAGTAGCCCGGTATATCGCAGTGTGTCAAGTATTCGTGGTTTTAGCCAAGTTTCTGTGAGGCATAGTATGTCAGGTTTATAGACTTTGACCCATGCTTCCAGTTCGGCCATGTGGCTCATCAGACTCCTAATGCTCATGTGGACAATGAGAAGTCCTTTATTTGCCCATCTGGTTTGGATGGTGGCAGTGCTGCAGCTGGGAGGGCCTGGATTTGGTTCAGTATCGCCTGATAGTAGAAGCTCCAGCAATGCTAGGAATGCTAGCCTTACCCTGCAGTAAGTTTTGGGCGGATGATGCTTCCTGCCCAGCTTACTAAGGGCATGAAGCATGTAGTATGTGCATCCTTTTTTGTGGAGAAGATATTGCCATGTGGTGGCTGGGCAGCACTTGGAAGCCAGCATATTGGAGAACCTGAAATCCCTGGCAGTAGGACAATTTTGATACAGTCCACATGGTAGTGAGATAGTGAAATTCTATTCAGACAAAGTAATATTAGTAGGCTAGGCAAGAGATATAGTGCCCTTGTTATGCCACTTGGGGGCAGTGTGCCTGAAGAGATGGGTGGCATGATAGATGGCAATAGCGCCTAGACCTAGTGAGGGCTGCGAGCCAAGACTGTGATTGACCGGAAAAGAATTTGAGAACTGTAGGTAGGCAGAGAAAGTGAGGCGTTTCGATCTTCGGGTCAGCCTACAGAGTAGCTGAGAATTTTCCTCGTGTTAGGTCTTGGTAACCAGTATCGAGTTGGTTAAGACCCAGTGCAAGGGGGGGAGAGAGAGAGAGGTAGGTAGTTTGGTGGGTCTCAGAGCAACCTGACCAGGAGGCTGATTCAGTGAGGTGTATTGCAGTGCAGCTAAAGTGGCTGAAATGACTTTTCTCCTACTGGTGCACAGCTAGAAGTAGAAAGATCACCCCCAGTGGTGACAGAATATAAGGAGCCAATGAGAAAGTGGACACTTAGTCATATGACCTACAGTATCCTATATAGGTAGAGGTCCGCCCAGGGTGGGTGGAGGTGGGGCGGGTGAGGAACTGGCGCAAAGTGCCAGCAGGATGAATGAAGCACAGGAGGAGCTGTACCACTTGCTGAAAATTTGCCTGGGGAAGGCGCTCTGCGAGCGGGGAGAGAGGCTGGCTCACAGTGGTGCTGGGCGGTCTAAGTCTCGAAGCTGTCTGTAAAGGGCAGCCAAAGTTGTAATTCCTCTGTGAAAACAGCTGCTTTCAGTGAGTGGGTTCAGTCCAGGCAGCGTCTAGCGCTTTAGAGATAAATCCGGCAGCTGAAACTGCTGGGGCACGTACCTTGCAGCGGTTTACGGTTTTGGCGGGAGCAGGTGCCTGGAAGCGACCGGGCTGCTGGTCCACAGTCCGGGCTGAGTGTAGGGCGGCCTTCCACAGGCTTTCCTGGAGGAGCGAGGCAGTTCTTGGCGCTTGCGGCTGGGCTTTCCACTTGCTCAGTGGGTCCACGGCAGTGCTTGGGTCCATAGGAGGCAGCGATCCAAAGCCCCGGTGGGCTTTGATGGATCTGAGGAGGAGAGCAAGGGAGAGGGGTTAAATAAGCGTAGGTGCAGAGGGGGGCAGGCTTAGAAACAAAGGAAAAGGGCAGGCAGTGAGAAGAGGGGAGGAGGACAGTAGCAGGAGCAGGAGAGAGTTTAACAGTTTTAAGGCAGATTGACTTAGGCTATAAACACTGTGATTAAGTATCCAACTAACTACTGCGCTGCTAAGAACTGTGTTTTCTTTCAGTTTCTAAACACTTCTGTACATGCAGAAATCACTGGAGGGTTATACAGAGGCACAAGGCACACTAGGTCGAAACAGTCTTGCACGGCAAACTAGGCACACCCCCTGAAATTAGCACAGGAGGAGCTGTACCACTTGTTGAAAATTTGCCCGGGGAAGGTGCTCTGCGAGCGGGGAGAGAGGCTGGCTCACAGCGGTGCTGGGCAGTCCAAGTCTCGAAGCTGTCGGTAAAGGGCAGCCAAAGTTGTAATTCCTCAGTGAAAACAGCCACTTTCAGTGAGCGGGTTCAGTCCAGGCAGCGTCTAGCGCTTTAGAGATAAATCTGGCAGCTGAAACTGCTGGGGCAAGTACCTTGCGGCGGTTTACGGCTTTGGCGGGAGCAGGTGCTAAGAAGCGGCCAGACTGCTGGTCTTCAGTCTGGGCATGAGCGTGGCTGGTGGCTCCTTCCACAGGCTTTCCTGGAGGAGTGAGGCGTAGTCTTGGGTGCTTGCCGCTGGGCTTTCCGCTCACTCAACGGGTCCACGGCAGCACTTGGATCCATAGGAGGCAGCGATCCAAAGCCCCGGTGGGCTTGGATGGACCTTGCAGCAGTTTACGGCTTTGGCGGGAGCAGGTGCCAGGAAGCGGCCGGGCTGCTGGTCCTCAGTCTGGGCGTGAGCGTGGTGGGCGGCTCCTTCCACAGGCTTTCCTGGAGGAGCGAGGCATAGTCTTGGGCGCTTGCTGCTGGGCTTTCCGCTTGCTCAGTGGGTCCACGGCAGCGCTTGGGTCCGTAGGAGGCAGCGATCCAAAGCCCCGGTGGGCTTGGATGGACCTGAATTGAATTCTCGGATTAGACACCTTTGAGCTGAAAGCTCTTTACATAGGTTCCACGTCAGGGGATTACATAAGCGGATTACTTAGTAGCTACATAGTAGCTACCAACAGACGGTAAGCACTTACAAGAAAAATTACAGTGTCAGAGAATAATACAAGACAAATCACAGTTAACAGCACATAATGAAGACAAGTGACAAGTTTGAGTGGCATTGTACAGTGTATGCCAGAGCAAGAAGTTTATACATGAGTTAGGCAGACAATTAGAGACAGTACCAAAATAACAATAATAGTGAGATCAGCCCATGAGGCCTAGTCAAGTTGGGGGGGGGTAAGAGCAGGGTGGGTTGATGAGGTAAGGGAGGCAATGGAGGAGATGAGAGGGTAAGGGTAGGGACAGGAGGAAAGGTATGGGAGGGATAGACAGGGTGGGAGAGTGAGAGCAGCGGAGGGGGAGGAGTGGGGGGTGAGGGAGCTGAGGGGCAGGGAGGAAGTGCACTGTGCAAAGAGAAGGCTAGAGTCAGCCAGGATTTTGAGTGCCAGTAGGAAACACGCTGCAAGCGGTACAGCTAGTGGAAGCAGTTGCAGCTGACATTAGTTGTTAGGTATTGCCATAGCTTACATTTAAATGAGCCCAGCATGACTGAAGAGGTGATGCCATTATGTAGAGAGTTGAGCCAGAGTAGGGCTCTATAGGTGAAAGACCTTTGTCCTAGGGAGGTGCAGCAGTGGGTAGTCTTGAAGACCTGGTTGTCAGAGCTTCTGGTGCAACATGGGTTGCAGTAGGGGGTAAGAGGTTTCTGAACCCCAGGGGGCACCAGACCTAGGTTTACATTGTTTAGCAAGCTGGCATGTTTGGTACATAATTCTGCCTTTATACTGGAGCCAATTTGCCTGAGTACACAGGTCACAAGTGTGAGTAGGATGCGCAGCCCCGGTGAGGAGCCAGCAGACTTTGTTTAGTGCCGTTTTGATACAACAGAGGGACGTGTGAGTTGCAGACCCATAGATAACGAACCCAGTCTATAAGTGAGACAACCGAGCTGTGTACAGCTAGATTCAGAGCTTCCAAGGTCAGACTATGTTTGTGCCTGTAGAGCAGCTCTATACACATATTCACAAAATTCCAGAAAACGCCCCAGCGTCCTGCTGTTAGTTGGAGCAGTTATAGGAGGCCAGTCCCAAACTTCACAAAGAAAATTATTGACCACACTCCAGAGAAAAAAATATACACAACAGCAATAAATTATTGCACTTTTAGAATATTTATTACTGAGCCAACTTGCTCTACAAGTTAAAGTTGGTCAATTACACAGGCACAAAAACCCCAGCGCTTCGCCTTCTCCTTAAGGCTTCATAAGGGGGTCCAATACGCATATTGACTGCTTTGGCAATATTGTCAATATGAAGAGCATAGGACAAAGTGCTGTCAATAGTAATCCCCAGGTATTTAAAATGCTGAATTAGTTCCAAAGGAGAACCCACATCATTAGTGATAGTAAGAGGGGAGGACTTATGCCTGTTTAGGGAGCTAGAGAAAAGCATAGTTTTCATCTTTTTATAGTTCATTATGAACTTGTGATCGATGAACCACTTCTCTACATTGGCAAAGCTAAGTTGTAGCTGATTCTTGAGAGAATTGGGGTTAGGATTACTGGTAAAAATAACAGCATCGTCAGCGTATAGCAGGATATGATTCTGGCAGGAGTTAGGGAGCTTGTTCAGGAAGATACTAAACAGTAGAGGTTCCAGGATGGACCCTTTTGGGACTCCCAAGAGGACAGATCTACTATCAGAGAGGACATCTCCAATCTTCACCTGCTGCGATCTGTTATCAAGGTAGCTTTTAAACCAATCTGCAGAATCATTGGAAAGGCCAATGCCAGTTAGTTGGTCAGCCAGAAGGGCGTGACTTACCGTGTCAAAAGCTTTGGTTAGGTCAATGAATGCCACACCAGCCAGATGACCTTATTATATTGTATTATAGAGGCTTCCTTCCAAACCTGAATTACCGTACCCTCTAACAATGAACTATTCAGGATATCAGTTAAGGGTCCAGCCAGGACACCAGCAAGCTGCTTCAACATGGCAGGATGCAGATTATCTGGTCCTGGTGATTTATGTATGTTTAGGTTCTCCAGTCTTGTAACCACAACCCTCTCTGTGATAATATGTTTATTGTTAGGTAATTTGGTAAAAAGTTGTTCCCATTGGTCTGACAACACATCCTTTTTAGGTGTATAAATGCTGGCAAAATGTTAATTAAAGGCTGTTGCCATCTCCCTTTCCCCTTTAACAACTTGACCATTTACTACAAGAGGCTGGAACACTGAATGCCAGTTTCTTGAGCTATTTACTACATAGCTGAAAAATGCCTTTATGTTGTCCTTTGAATTGGTTGCTAGATGCAATCCATGCTTCCTTTTTGCCTCCCTAACACTGATTTTACATTTTTTGCATCTCCTTTTATATTCTGCATAATTGTTAGATGAGGGATTTTTGTTGTATTTGTGAAGACTGATTAATTTTTTTTATAGTTGTGCTAAACCAGACAGGAATGTTACTGTTTGTTGTATTTTACTCTTGACCGGAATATACTTTTTGGTACAGTGATCCATCACCTCAAGTAACTTTAGTCATTTGAATTCTACAGTTACTGTATGCTCCTGAACTCATCTTTCCAATTCCAGCCTTCAATAAACTGTTTTATCTTTGCATAATCTGCCTTATCATAACACCTAACCTTTGTGTTGTTGACCAGTGAGTCCTAATTATTATTAATAGCAAGCCTGACTATATTATGATCATTGTTGCACAGTGGTTCCCTCTCTGTGTATTTAATTGTGCTAACCTCCAAACTGGTCAGCACAACATCTAGGATATTGTTACCTCGTGCAGGTTCGCAGACCAGTTGCTGCATATTATTTGGAGTAGTAATCTCCAATAATCTCTTTCCATAATAAGTTGAAGCTGAATTATTTTTCCACTCAATGTCAGGGAGATTAAAATCACCCATTATTATGGTGTTTATCCCAGGCTCTAGCAGCTCCAATTTTTCAAACAATATGCTGTTTTCGTCACTTGATAACCCAGGCGCGCTATAGCTTACACAAATCAGTATCATTTTGCTATTTTTAGGGTAAATGTTGAGCCAGACTTGCTCCACCTTATTATTTGCTCCATTTATACTTGGAACCTCACTGGACTCCAAATCATCTGAACCATAAACAGCCACACCACCACCACGTTTATCATTTCGATTAATATAATGTACCCTATATTCTGGTATTGATAGACTCCAGTTACTATCATTCCACCACGTTTCTGTAACTCCACAAATATGAACCCCTCAGATTTCAGTAGGTACTGTAGTTCGCCTTTCTTGTCTGTTAAACTTCTGGCATTAATTAGAAGTAATACCCCCCCCCCATGACTTAGCTTAAACTACTTGCATTTCCATTATTTTTCAGGACTCCTGATATACTTTTAGCCAGAATGTTTTTGCCTATTTTACTTAAATGTAACCCATCTCTAGCATAGGGATATGTTTTCCCAAAAAATTGTTTCCATGTATCGAGGAATGTTAAGCATATCTGCCTACATTGGTTCTCCAGTCTTGTGTTTATTCTTCGTATTGTATAATTTTTTTCACAATGGCATTTGTTGAGGGGGAGAATTCCCAAAATCACAGCTTCGGCCCCAGTTTCTTTTATAAAGTTCCTAACGTTCAGTATTTCAAGTGCTATATCTTTCTCATGTTCTTTCCTAAATCATTAACCCCTGCATGGGCCACTACTGTTTTGTATTCAGTGCCACTACTGAATAGTTTTTGAAGAATTCGATTTCTATCTTTAATTCTAGCTCCAGGTAGACAGTTTACCTCTTTAATTAACTTGTCATTTTTACATATTACTGAATCGCATCTTCTTAATATGGAGTCCCCTATAACAAGCTCCATGACTCTTGGTTCAAATTTATCCTCTGTATCCATGGTGGTATTATTACCCCTATTTGTGGCATCTATAACTGTGCTGTCGTGCATATCAGTTAGTGCTGAATAGCTATTTGACAGGTCTATTGTAGTGTTCCCCATTGCCTTCCTGCATTTTTTAGTATTAGAGTTAGCAATCATAGCCCAGTCCCCATCTCTCATGTCACTACTCTCCCCTGATTCTACTTCATAAAAAAATGTCACTATCTTTCTTCCACTTATCCATTTTAATTTTATTTGGTCGATCTTTGTTGTCCAATGGTTGTTTGTTTTTTAAACTTTTTTATTTAAAGAAGTTTTCCAATATAAACAATAACAATTTACAAGTATAACATAGCACTACTCATTAACAAATTCAGGTATCAAATAAAAAAGGTACAAATGTCGTCAGACTAAATTAATGCATTATATGGTTCTTTTTGAATCATATTAAGTTGATTGGGTAAGCTAACTATGTGTTCCTCTTGTAGTAAAAATAAAAACATAGAATGAAGGCATGGCATTATACATCATATCTAAATACATTTCTCTTCTAAATTCTAAAATTAGGTAAATTAAGTAGCTGTTGATGTCAAACTTGATGGAGGTTTTGTGTAGGGCAACTATATTGAGATATAGAATGGTTTAGATTTAGAGATTTAGAATGTATGGCTGGGGTCCTAAAGAACCTCAGTGCCACCTTCCACGAGAACTCCCTCCAGAGGTGAGAGGCAATAATCTTGTGTAAAGATTATGTATGGCGGTCCCATATAGACTTTGGAATTATGATCTCCAAGTCCGATTCCCATCTCTGTTTTACTAGTTGCAAGGAGTCCTTTCTTTAAGGCTGTTAGAGCCTTATAAATATATGAAATCATATGCAACATGGGGGCCAATCCACCTAATGCTTTACATATTAATTCAACAATCTGAGTCTTGGAGCCTTCGACTAAGGTGTCCTGAGGGAATGTTTTAATAAAGTTAACTGCCTGGAAGTATCTAAATTGGTCCTGTCATTGTAGGTCATATTTAGCACTTAGGTCTTCAGACAAGAGAGGGTGACCCTGCTTAAGAAGATGCCAAAGTGTGATTATTCCCAACCTTTCCAACCTAATTAAGTCCATATCCAGCCTGTCTGGCTGAAAAGATTGATGAGGGTAATGAAAACAATAACTGCCACTTTACTGAACTGTTTAGAATTTATAAGCTGCTGCCAGTTTCGTATTGTGTCACAGGTATAAGGGCTGGCAGTGACTTCCATCAATGAAATCCTAGGATATGGAACGAGAATATGGAAAAGATTAGTTAAATCCTCCTCCCACAGTCCTAATTCCCCCCATTTGGCAAAGTATTGTTTGTGAAGCCTACCCCCCCTTCACTTCCACCCCTCTTACCACCTACCCATCTACTATAATCTCCCACTATGTTTTCCTCTCACTTTCCACCTTAATTTCTTCTCACTCCCTTCTTTCACCCCTCCAACCTCCGATAATGCCCACTCTTGGCTGATCACCCATCCTCCCACCCCTGACGAGGCCCACTCTCGGCTGACCACCCTACCCCCTCCATTTTGAATGACCCACCACTCATGTGAAATCCAACACTAAGTCCTACCCACCTCTCTCTTCATAATCCCTTTTCTGGCACTACTGCTTATTAGATGTATATAATTTCATTGTACTTGGTTGCCTGTGTAAATTGTTCCCTGTTATTCTGTGTACTTTGTATTATCTGTAATGTGTGTCCACCACTGACATGGAACATTTGCGAATGAGTCCTTGACTCAAAGGTATTAATCCCAAACTGAAATAAATAAATAAAATAAAAATATTATTTGGAGTTGGACAGTGGCATGATAGAATACTAGGTCAGGGAGGGCCAGGCCACCCTGTTTTTTTGGGAATTGTAATATGGAGAATTTAATTCTAGGGGGTTTAAAAACCCATACATATCGAGATATCTTCTTGTTTAATTCTGGAAAAAAAATTATTCAGTGGGGTTATTGGTAGGGTCTATGCCAGATACAATACTCTTGGAAGCAGATTCATCCAGATTGCCTCCACCCTTTGATTCAAAGGGAGGGGGATAGTTCTCCACCTTTCCAAATCTAAGGTCAGTTGCTGCAGTAAGGGGGCGTAATTATACTTATACAAGTGTGAAGAGGCCTCTGTCAAATTCACTTCCTGACATTTTAAGTATGGTAAATGCCAATGAAATGAAAATGCCCTCTTAATCTGTTCCAGTAAAAATAACCCCAGATAGCAATATGTCTGTTCACAAACCCCAGGTTCCCCATGTAAACTAAAATGTTCCACCCAGTCTCACCTGTCAAACATTCCATCGCATTGAAGAACAAAACCTCCCACCTATGCATTTCACCATAAAAAGTGCTCATGCCATACTTATACATAACAGTACCCAAACTGTCCAGTACCATCCACATTAATATGATTCTATAGGTGTCTGACATTAAATAAACATTTTTATATATGCTAAAACCATCAACTGTACACAACAGCATAAACAATAACATATATAGCAAGTATTTTAAAATTAGGCTTCCAAGGTAGAAGGGAAAAGAAAGTAGCCCTTTCATTGGCTGGGAAGGTCCCCAGAATACCCGAGGAGCCGAGTTGGAGGGGTGGCTAGCTGCTGACAGTGCCCAGCCCTCCTGGTCAAACAAAACTGTTGACCTTAGTGATAACCTGGCCATGAGGAGCAGAACAGTGTGGAAGTAAAGGCCACCAGCACTCTGCAGACAGTGGTGCATTAAGCCATAAGAAGAAAAAAAGTCCAGTGCCCCGCTGTACCCCATTGCCCAGATTCATGAATTGCAAAGAAAAGTAATGAACCCATTATTCTTCGATACCTAAATAATGCACCAAGGGTAAACTCCCTAGAAAGAGAACACTTTTTGTTTGTGTTTGTTTAACTTGTAATTCCAAACATAACACTATACCACTCTTGTATAGCCCACTGTAACACTCCCTCTACTGGTGAAAGCTAGAAAGAAAAAGGAAAAAACACTGCTGCCCACATGCTAAGCTGTCGTTACATCAATAATGAAACAAATAAGAAAATAAGTCTACTGCATAATGTACTGCAGTTAAAGAACATAATATTGTCTGTTAAGAGGTATATTCCAGTTCTCAGCTACTATATCATCTCTCCAATGCCAGTGAGGGAGAAAAAATCATAGAAAAAACATATTGAGTAGATCTCCGTCTACAGCCCTTGCTATTATTTAATAACTGTGGCTTATTTGACTATAGGACTGCTTGTTTTCTTGAGTGTTCATCATAACAAACAACGTTACCTTCGGTATTACTGGTATCCTCAACAGCAAGTTTCTAATTCAGTTGGAGCTTCAGAAACCTCCATTGTGCCCCAGCAAAAGCATTAAACTTTCCCAGATCAGATCCTCTTCTTCAGGTCGTTCCCTTCTGAGTAGCATTTAGATACATAGTGGGGCACGGTGTAGCGATGGCTTCAAGTAGCTTTTTAATATCCTGCAGTGTAGTTGGGGCTGATCACTTTGCAGCACCTTGAGCATTGTGGTGCTTAACCGTTTGCCACTGTGAGTGCTGTGGTCAAGGAGGTTGCTCTGTACTGCCATCCAGGGAGGTATGCCATCCACGATCTTCCAGAGCCTTGATTGCATCATCATCAGGGGTAGTGTAGAGCTCTGTGCCTGTTGTCCAGAAGACCCGGAGCTTTGCAGGGTAAGGGGTTTGAAAACTGACTTTGTGCACCATGAGTACTTTAAGAATTGGTGCATATGCCGATCGCTTTTCTGTATGGCTGGAGGGTAATTCTGATCAAACCATAATCGGGCCGATTGTATTCAACCTTCCTCTGTTGCCAGACAGGTCTAAGAATTGCTTCCTTGTCCTTGAAACTTGAGAATTGTAATACCACCAACCTAGGATGTGCGTTGGGGTCTGACAGTTTAGGCATTAATGGTGTATGAGCCCTCTCAATTCTGAAGTTAAGGGATGGAGGTAAAGAGAGTACATGTTTCAACATGTCTTTCAAAAATTCAGCCATATTTCCCATCTCTGCACCCTCCGGGAGCCTATAAATCCTCAGATTATCTTGGTGGGAGCGGGCCTCTAGATCCAGACACTTGGCGTTCAACAACTCCATCTGATCTACTAGAAAGTCCACAGCACTATGTAGCTGATGCAGACCATCTTCCATTTTTCCAATTTCTTTCCTCAGTGTCCCGAATCCTGGATTCAACTGCTGTAAGTGTTGTACTGAGGTGCTTAAACTCTTGTTGAGTCTCCAATCTGAAGTTTTCAATTTCGGAGAGTAGGGTCTCATATCTGGTGAAGAGAACGTCTCCAATTCTGCTTCAGTGTTCGTGTTGGGTCCTACCAGGCTGAGGGGGGAGTCACCGCCACAGTGTTGAGAGCTCACAGAGCTGTATCCATCAGCACCTAGCAGATTCTGCCATTGTTTTGAGCGGATTCCAGTAGATTTATCCTTTCCACTGGTCTTTGATGCCAATTTAATAATTTGTAGTCAGCTATAAAATGTGTGGAAAGGAATTTTAATCAGAGCGATGTGGGAGCTCAATGATCAGCCAGCCATTCGGTGGCTGATGTCCATCCAATAGTTGTTTTAGTACTGCCAGTTCTGATTTCAATTTATCTATCTCCAAACACTTTAAGCACTTAAACTCTGTCATTGTTTTGTCTACATCCTCTGACAGATACATTTTATAGGAACCACATCTTATCACTGATCCCGTATCACATAGAATGTCTAGCAATTGTTCATTTGGCTCCTCCATTTTGTATACTTATTTTCTATGCAGATTGCTGTGTAGCTCTACGCTAAAATGTCACGTCAACAAAAACAGAAAACAACACTATTGAACTCGTTATTTCCCTTAGGCCTGTTCCCCTTTCTGCTCCATTATTCAGGAAAATAGCAGCAAATCTAAATGTTTGGTTTAAAGATGCGGGTAGCACTTCATGCAGTGCTCATTCAATAAAAACAGCTCCTCGTAAACATCAAGAGAAAAAAGAAAAATAATACATTTTTTTGTTTGTTTTAAAGCTGCTATGACACACACACAAAGACTTAGCATATACTTCAATATAGTTGATCAGCTAAACATTTAAGGACTACCATGGGTCTTTAACTTGACAGTACTCAAATGCACATTACGAAGCTTTTTATGTAACCAGTGGAACATGGGGGTTACTATTTATTGCTTTAGTTCCAGTTAGGTTAGACTGTAGTACAACTCTTGGAATGTTAACTTACTGAATGTTATGCCCTTCTTCCCTTCCGGACACACCTGACATGTGCCGAATGTGCATGTCTCGGCATGCATCTCCGCACGCGTTGTGCTCTTGCCCCAACCCAAGCTAGCCCCGCTTGCTAGGGGCAAGTAGTTTTATGCACCATGACCCGGAATTAGCTTCCCAGGGTCATGGTAGAAACACAGGCTAAAAACATGGTTTGCTGCTGGTACTGTCTCCCAGCTTCCACACCTGGCTCACAGTGCAGCAATTAAGGTTTATTGAGTCACAAATGCTCCTGCTCACTAGGGGCGAGTAGTTTTATACACTGCAACCCAAAAGTAGCTTCTCATGGGTCATGGTAACTCAGGTACTAAACTGTCTATGAGATTGCTGTAAGAATTACTCCAGTCACATCAGACCTAGCTAAAAACAATAACAGAACAGCAAGACAAGCTGCTCTTCTAAAAGTGCAACATGCACTGCTCCTAGCAATTTAGCGGAGGTGCTGTGGACTACAACTTCACCCTCCAGTAGTTCAATTTCAAGTAGACCAACCCACTTAAACTCACAGCACTATTTCACATCTATAATAAAAAAAAATACACTGGCTAAAAAACATGGTTTGCTGTTGGTACTGTCTCCCAGCTTCCACATCTGGCTCACAGTGTGGCAATTAAGAGTTATTGGGTCACAAAAATGTTATTTGTTTGGCGCCCATTTCAGGGGCTCTGGGCACTTTACATAGAGATACAAACATTTAAAACATATCAATAATAACAATAATTTAAGTCAGAGCCAGTGCAATTAAAATTACTTACCAAATAATAAATTAAAACTTAATGCCCCATTAAAATACTACTGAACATTAAAAGCTTATTTAAACAGGTGTGCTTTAAGTCCACGTTTAAAGCTCTCCACAGAAGGGGCCTCTCTTACAGATTGAGGCAACGAATTCCACAGTATGGGTCTGGTGACTTTAAAGGTGCGGTATCCAGATGTTTTGAGTCATGCCTTCGGGACCGTGAGAAAGCCCTCCGTTGAAGAGCAGAGTGAGCGCACCGGGCAGGTAGGTGTCAGAAGGTCTGACAGATAACCAGGATCTGACTTGTATAGGACCTTGTAGATGAGCAATCCCACCTTGAAGGCAATCCTTCACCTGACCGGCAGCCAGTGCAGTTAGCGCAAAACTGGAGTTATACACTATGAGCAGACCTAGGAAGGCCTGTCAACAATCTGGCTGCAGCATTCTGCACCAGCTGCAATCAGCAGAGGTTATCCCACTGACCCCAATGTAAAGAGCGTTACAGTAATCAAGCCTGGATGTGACAAAAGCATGCACCAGTGAGGGCAGGTCATCAGGTGGGATTAAGGGTTTAATACGGATGATATTCCTCAAATGGTAAAAACAATTTCAGATGATGACGGACTCCTGAGCATCAAGTGTCAATCCATCATCAAGGATGATGTCCAGATTTTGCACCTTATTGGATGCCACCAGCAAGGTGGCACCCAGGAACAACCCTATTCCTGATCCGGTGGCGACCACGTCCTGCCGATGACCTGGCTCAGTCACTAGTACCTCAGTCTTATCCGGGTTGAGCCTTAGCGAGTTAGAGGACATCCAGTCCTGGATCTTGGATAGGCATTTATTTAGCACATCCACACCATCCGATGTTCAAAGTGCAAAGGACATATACAACTGGGTATCATCTGCATGGCAGTGAAAACCCAGACCATAGCACCTACTGATGTCACCCAGGGGCAGCATGTACACCGCAAACAACATGGGTGACAAGATTGAGTCCTGAGGAACTCCACAGGTCAGGGACTTCGGGCAGAAGGAGAAACTTCCCATCACTACCCATTGTTTCCTGCCTGTCAAAAAGGACTCAAACCAGCTGGCACTGAGGGTTGAGGCACTGGCGCCACAGCTCACGCTATGCCAGCAACCCAGATTCGGGAATGACCTCAGGTCATCAGGGTGCATACGTGGGGGGGGTGGAGCAGGATTGAGCGTGCCAATGGGCAGCTCTCCTCTCCTGAGGGTGGTGAGGGTGGTTAACATAGGCAGAGAGGGGGCAGCAAAACAGTTATGGGAGGCAGAAGGGGCTGAGCTGGCACCACAGGGTGCGTAGTGTGCCTCCACACCCTCGCACAGCTGTGTACCGGGCCTTGTGGGGGGGGTCAGGGGAGAAAAACGTGTAAAGCCCTATGTGTCCTTGTTGCCAGTTGGTGGGAGGAGGCAACGGGGACCAAACAGTTCTCCAAAAAAAAAAAAAAGGACTCAAACCAATTGATGACTTTGCCGGTGAGTCCACAGAGACCTTTAAAGCAATCAAGTAGCACCACATGGGCTACGGTATCAAAAGCTAAAGAGAGGTCTAGGAGGATGAGAATTGACCACTGTCCTCTATATTTCATCCTGAGGAGATCATTTTGCACTCTAAGTAACGCTGTTTCAGTGCTATGTTTTCTCCTAAATTGAGACTGGAGTAGCTTATAGATGTCAAAGGTCATCAGGTGGGCCTCGAAAATTTGTCTTGCTAAGGTGACTATACTGTCTATCCCATGCCTGTTTGAATTCAGTGACCGTCTTGGCCGCCACTACCTCCGGTGGCAGGCTGTTCCAAGGGTCCACCACCCTCTCTGTGAAAAAGTACTTGCTAACATTTGTTTTGAATTTACCTCCCACCAGGCACATGTTGTGTCCTCTAGTACATGCAGTCCTGTTTTCCAGGAAGAGGTTCCTGGTTTGTACTGTGTTAATCCCTTTAACAAATTTAAATGTCTCAATCATGTCACCTCTGTTCCTCCTCTGCTCGAGGGAGAATAAATTTAGCTGGCTGAGCCTAGCTTCATATGTTTCATGGCACAGACCCTGCACCATTTTGGTGGCACATCTCTGCATGGTTTCCAGATGGTCTATGTCCTTTTTTAGGTGAGGTCTCCAGAACTTCGCACAGTACTCCAAGTGAGGTCTCACCAGGGACCTGTACAGCAGGAGGATTACATCACACTTCCTACTGGTAATACCCCTGCCAATACATCTGAGGATGTTGCTTGCCTTTAGTGCCGCTTTTTCGCATTGCTTCCCTACCTTTAAATTGTTTGAGATCATGACACCAAGATCCCATTCCAGTTTTATTTCTTCTGGTAGCTGCCCCTCCAGTACATACTTCATGCATGGGTTCCTTCTACCCAAGTGTATGACTTTACATTTTTTGGCACTGAATTTCAACTGCCATTTCCTGGACCATTCCTCTAGCATTCGGAGATCTGCCTCCATTTCTGCGATCCCTTCCTGTGTGTCCACCCTGTTGCAGAGCTTCGTATTATCTGTGTAACCCCTGGACCCCTGCCTTTTTGCAAAACGACAGGTGGCATGCTGTTGAAGCTGACAGCAGTACCTGGTGGGGACTGGGTTCGGGGAGGACTAGGTTACTCGGCACAGGGGGCCTAGGTTTGGCTACTCTGCACAGGGGCACCCAAGTAAATCCGAACACAGGAAACAATAATTGTAATGTCCAAAACCAGGAATGGGATTCTACAGTGTGTCTTTTATTCACATCCAAACTGAACAAACAAAGCATAGACGGACACCCACAGGGCTACATTCCTGGTAATGCAGATTAGAGATGCAGAACACTTCTTCACAATTCAGCCCTCAGGCTCTGAACCCACCAGGCACACAGTCCGGACTTGCACGCAGCTTTGGGTACACAGCCCGACTTGTACACTACTTGGGTTTTCCCCATGGCCCGGCTCCCCCACCGGCCACTTGATCCATGGTCCATTATGGGAATGAACCAGTTTTCCTGTTGGTGACTCCCCAAACCACCTTAGAGCCTTCGACTCCTAGAGGGAATTTTCCTTCCATCCCATGTCTGGGTACTTCCCTTATCACTGGCCAAGTGCATGAGGCAAAGTAGAAATCCACAGAGCAAATCCGTAGAGGTGGACCTGGTTACTAAAGATGGAGGGTCTCCCACCTCCAGCTCCCACAATCCATACCCGGCCATTTCTCTGGAAACTAAACAATTCTTTTGAAAGCTTGGCAATGTAGATTACTGGGTAGATGTATGTCACATCTCCTCTACATGTCTTGACTTCCCCTATGTGCTGGACTTGAACATACTTTTACTTTTGGCTAAGCGTATTACTCTAGGCCTCCCACTACTTCAGTAGTCCAATCCCCACTTTAACACAGTTCAGGATGAAACATGGGCCCTTTAGAAAGAGCAGAACTCACCCTTCGGTTGTAGGTACACCACAGGTGAATCACGAAATCTTCTTGTACTCCACACTCGTGGACAAAATAAGGCAGCTTCTTCACTAGCAGTAGCCAGGGGGTTGCCCCAGGAATGGCAGGCAAACCTTCCTGCCCCATCCCTGAGGGATGGGGCACTGAGACCCTTATCAGCGGTCTCCACCACTAAAAAACAGCTTACTGTGTCTCTTTAGGCGGAAACAGACACCTTTCCTAAATGTAGCCCTATTTCAGGGCTGAGGCTCAAGAGCCTGAGCACAGAGCTGCTGTGCTCTCTCACAACAATCTCCAACTGCAACTGCCACAGACTGACTGTTCAAACCTCCCAACATTCTACTCTAACTCCTTCTGCAGATTCCATTGTGGCTAATGCAGCTGCGATAGTTCTATGGTGATGTCATCCCTCAGTCTCAGCTGAGACTGAGAACAGAGTGAGACAGTGTGAAATCCATTTAACTGGAGTTTCACAAGCTGCCTTCCCTGCCTACCACTAGGTCTTACTGGGATTCTAGTAACCCCGGGTAACAAGGGGGTTACATCTGCAAAAAGGCAGACTTTCCCTTTCAGTTCTTCAGCGATGTCGTTGATGAATATGTTGAAAAGGATGAAGCCTAGTACTGACCCCTGCGGCACATCACTTGACATCTTCCCCTCTTGGGACAAGGTGTTATTTACCATAACCCTCTGTGTCCTGCCTTGCAGCCAGCTTGAGATCTATTTAACTACTTTGCGACCGATGCCAGCTTGCTCCAGTTTGTTGGCTAGCCTTCTGTGTGGAACTGTATCAAAGACTTTACTAAAGTCCAGATATACCACGTCCACCGCTGCCCCTGGTCTACTTATCTTGTAACCCAGTCAAAAAATTCTATCAAATTTGTTTGGCATGAGCATCCTGGTGTGAAGCCATGCTGCCTTGGGTCAAGTTGCCCACTTGCTTTCAGGTAGTTCATTACCTTTTTCTTAAGCAACGTCTCCATTATTTTACCCGCCACTGAGATCAGACTTACTGGGTGGTAGTTTCCTGCTACCACTCTTGTGCAACGGCACAACTGTGGCCCTTTCCCAGTCCTGTGGTACTATCCCATTCCAGTGAACTGTTAAACAGTTCAGCAAGTGGGGCGGCAAGTTCATCCCTAAGTTCTTTTAGAACTCTTGGGTGTATTCCGTCAGGGCCCATTGCCTTGTCCACCTGTATTTTAGACAACTCCTCAAGGACCCCTTCTTTCATAAAAGGTATATGTCTGCTCCCCTGGTGTGGGGAAGTGTCCTGGCTGGTGCTGGACCATTACCAATGTCTTCCTGTGTGAAGACTGAGCAGAAGAATTCATTGAGAACTTCTGCCTTGTCTTTGTTGTTTTCCGCCAGGTGTCCTCCTTGGCTACCAGCCACGTTATTCCTCCTTTGCTCTTTCTTTTTTCTCGAATGTATTGATAAAAGGTTTTGTCCCCCTTTTCACTTCTTAAGCCACTTTTTCTTTGGTCTGGGCCTTTGCCACCTTAATAACTTTCCTAACTTCCTTGAGTTTCTCTCTGTAGGCTTCTCTATCCTTTTCAGACTTAGTCTCCTTGTACTTCCGAAAAGCTTTTCTTTTCCCTAATTA
This sequence comes from Neoceratodus forsteri, assembly GCA_016271365.2. Taxonomy (NCBI): domain Eukaryota; kingdom Metazoa; phylum Chordata; order Ceratodontiformes; family Ceratodontidae; genus Neoceratodus; species Neoceratodus forsteri. The sequence continues at coordinate 196,787,556 of CM028132.1, read as the reverse complement.
TAGTAGCTACCTCTTTGGAGAACCAGAGGGCGTTCCTTGCCCTTTTGGACTTGCTGATTTGTTTAGTACATAGCGCTGTGACTAACGCTATAGCGTCTTTCAGCTTTGTCCATTTGTCCTCCACATTCCATGTGGTATCTGTTGCCAGAAGGGGCTTGATCCTTTCCCTCATTTTTTTGGCAAATCTGTTTTCCTGAAATTGAGCACCCTGATTCTGGAGTAGCAGGGGTCCTCAGTCTTGCTAATGGAGAACCAGCTTGACTTGTGGTCACTGGTACCCAGACTGATTCCCACTTGTATGACTGATACCCTGGCACTGTTAGTGAGTACCAGGTCCAGGATAGCTGATTCTCTGGTGGGAGAAACCACCATTTGATTCAGTCTTGCCCCCTCAAACCATGAGGAAGTCTCTACGCCTCTCTGAGGAGGCTGTGAAGGTGGACCATTCTACGTCTGGTAGAGTGAAGTCCCCGACTAGCAATAGCTCGCCTTTGTCGGCCATCCTCATTATGCCTTCCAGGAGAACCTTGTCCTTTTTGATCTCCTGGTTTGGGGGTCTATAGATAACTCCAACTCTGATAGGGTTCCTGTTTCCAGCTCACAGAGTGATCCATAGGGCCTCTGTCTCGCCTTGTGTTCCCTGGGTCTCAGAAGCATTTATTCCTTCCCTGATATTAATCTACTTGTATTCCTAAATATTTATATGTAGTAGCCTGAAAAGGACAAAACCATTTATTGTATTTGTTTGTCTAGATTTACTTACTCAAGGTTGACCGAAAAACATGGACTGCATTTTTTTTTAATTTAGAATTAGTTTTGAATTTGTGAACCAAGTTTGCAGCACATTGAAAATCACTTTATCAATTCGATTCAGCTTCTCTTATGTCTGCTCCTTCTGACACCAACACGGTGTCATCTGCATATAATCTTATATTTGTTTTGGTCATATGGCTTGGGAGCTCATTTACATAAATGAGGAACAGTAGGGGCCCCAGAATTGATCCCTGGTGTACTCCTTGGAATGTCAATGCTATCTCTGATTTAGTACCCCCCAATGTTACCAGCTGGTATCGCTCTGATAAATAGGAGTGAAACCAGTTCATGGGTTCCTCTGCAACACCTATTGCACTAAGCCTGTTCAACAAGATTTTGTGGTCCACTAAATCAAATCCTTTGGACAAGTCCACAAACACCACGCCCATGGCTTGCGCCTCCCCTAACGGAGAAGGATCATAGCTTGCAGAGTTTTTCAAAGACCAGCTGGTTAAGCATCTGGAGAGTTTGTTTATTTATGAACCTCTTCAATCAGGTTTTCAGCCCCGGCATAGCACCAAGATGGCTTTGGTCAGGGTGGCACATGATCTGTTCATGGCGAAGGACCGAGGGCACGCTACTATCTTGGTGCTCTTTGACCTATCCTCAGCATTTGACATGGTGGATCACAGGGTATGCCGAGCCGGTGTTTGGCCAAGATTAATGATTGGATGTCTGCTAACTGGCTATGTCTCAGCCCCGGCAATACAGAGGTTATGGTGACTGAGCCGGGTCATGGAGGTGTCTCCACTGACAAAAGGCTGCTCACTCCAGTAGTTGATGGGCGCCCCCTGTCGGTGGTCAATGTCGTTAGGGATCTTGGTGTTTTTCTTGATGACTGACTTACCCTCGAATTACAGGTGTTGTCTGGCATTAGATCCAAGTTTTTTCATCTCCAGAATATCGCCAGGATCCATCCGTTTCTAACACCTGCTGATCTGGATATGGTCATCCATGCCTTTGTCACCAGCAGATGGGATTACTGTAATGCTCTTTACCTAGGGCTGTCTGGAGGATTGCTTCGTCGACTGCAGCTAGTGCAGAATGCTGTAGCCAGGATGTTGACGGGTGCCTCTATGAGGGACCATGTCACTTCTGTTCTGAGTGCTCTGCACTGGTTGCCTGTGGGTTTGCTCATCACCTTCAAGATATGTTTGCTAACCTACAAGGCCCTATGTAGTTTGGGACCTGACTGCCTTAAAGAGCTTCTGGTTCCGTATCGGCCTATCTGTCCCCTACGCTCCGCCAAGGCTGGTCTGCTTGTTGTACCCTCCTCTCACCTAAAGAGATCCGGTGATAGAGCAATTGGTACAGCTGCTCCATCTTTGTGGAATTCTCTTCCACCTTACATTCTTGCAGCCAGTTCGGCTGAGGCCTTTAAAGCCTCCTTGAAGACTTAATTGTTTGAAAAATCTTTTAGTTTTATTTGATTATTTGTTTTTAATATTTCTGGGGATGTTTTTATTGTGAAGTACTCTGAGTCCCTGGAGAGGGTGCTATAAAAATAATATTTGCCTTGCCCTTGCTTGCCTAATAGGGGATGGAGATCCAATAGGCAATGCAAGTATTCCCATATAGAGTCCCAAAACACTTGAAGCTTTGGACATTGCCAAAAAATGTGGGCATGTTTGGGTTCCGGGGAGCCACAAAGCCTCTAACATACAGCAGTGATATTGGGGTCCATTTTACTTGAAGAATCGGTACCAAAAAGTACTGAATTTGTGTTTTCCAGGTGAACTCTCTCAAGCCTGAAGATGAAGTGGTGCGCTAGGTTGCTAGCCAGTTATTTTCCAAGTCTTTCTGGGACAGTCCCATCCCCAGCTCTTTCTCCTAGTTGGTTTGGGCTTTACTCAATGTTATTCCTATGTCTTGTATATCATTTGAATACAATAAAGTAATTGCACCTTTACCTGTTGGGTTGTCCCACATGACTTCAAAGGGAAGGGGAGACCCCACAGTATGAGTTATGTTTTTAATCAGCTGTGAGTTGAAAAAGTCTCGTAGTTGATAATACTGAAATTTATCCCCAGGTAAAGGATTACATTTTTGGGCCGCTACTTCAAAGGGAATTACTGTGTTCACCCGGAGAAGTTGCCAATGGGAGTGTAAACCCATGTGTGCCTGATGTATGATGCATGCTTTCCTGGTTCGCTTAAATAAATAAATGTATGAACCAGGGATCAAGTGAAGCCAATATGAAAGAATTATCTTACATCCACCAACAATATCTCCAAAGAGATTGCGCCGTGGATCCCCTCCACACACCCCACCTTCAACCCTCAAGTGCTATAGCAGTACCCTGAAGGGTATGCTTATCTGTGTTATGTAGTTGGTGTAGAAAAGGCAAGGCTTGTAGTGGGGAGGTATTGAATTCCAAAAGTTCAATTTGTTTCCAGTGGGAGTAGTAATGCTTGTTAGACCAAAGTAAGACTATTTTCATTTGGGTTTGCTATCCAGTAACCTATTCATAAGGGGACCGCAAGGCCTCCTTGTGTTTTTGATAAAGAGAGTTTTCTGAGTGACCCTGGGTCACTTTGCCCCCCAATGAAAGTAAGTATCTGTTTCTGCCATGTAGAAAACTCCTGTTTAGGAATTGAGCAGGGCACACTTTGAAATAAATACAAAAAGCAGGGTAATATATTCATTTTAGCTGACTGTACATGGGCATGTAAAGGGAGTAGTAGTAGACCCCAACGCTTATAATCAGAATGAAGTATTGCAATAAGTGACAAATAATTATCCCGAAATAAAAGTAGAAATAGAAAGACCCAAAGTAATTCCTAGATAATGCACTGTGGTAAGGTCCCATCTCATTGGATAACAATCTTGCAGCGGTTTAGTAATAGAATAAGAAAAGGCCAAAACCTCAGTTTTACTGGTATTTAAGGTATAACCTTTGAAAATATTTGTATTTCTCGAAATATTTCTGGAAGGGATTGCTCAGGGCACCCTAGGAAAAGCAGCACATCATCTGCTTACATAGCTAATTTATATTCTTGTCTGCCCAGTGTAACCCCTCGTATGTTATAATTTAGGCAGATTCATTGAGCAAAAGGTTTGAGATATAACACCAACAGGAGAGGGGAAGAGGACAACCCTGACGAGTTCTTCTTCCCAAATGAAAGGGTTCTGCAATATGTCCATTTACCCGAACATAACTGGTAGGAGTAGAATATATTTCATTTACGAGTTGTAAGAAAGTGTCCATGAATCCAAAGCCAGCCAGGACCCCTAATAAATAGGCCAATGAGACCTTGTCGAAGGCCTTTTCTGCATCTGAGCTCATTATCAAGGCTAGCTGTTTTGCCCGGTACAGATGATCTATAATATGTACTGCCCTTTAGATATTATCCTGTGCCTGATGCCCCAGAATGAATCCAGTTTGATCAAGGTGAAAAAGTCTAGGTATAATATGTTCTAGTCTACATGTAATTATCCCAGTTAATATTTTAAAATCAATATTTAATATGGAAGCAGGCCCGGTGGTGCTGATGGTTGAGGTGCTGGTGCCACACTTTGAGCCATGCTGGCGACCAGAGTTCAGGAATGAGCTCGGGCACTGGGGGAAGGAGTAGGATCGAACACCTGATGGACTGCTGTCCTCTCCCTGGGGAGGGATCCAGGGTTTCTCCGGCACAGTAGTGACCCCCGGTGGAGACCAGGGGCACAGCTGGCACACAGAGCAGTTAGGGGAGGAGCGTGGCAGACTCCTATGACACAGCCCTGCTGGCGTCATTGCACGCCCGCTCTCCTAGGGGAAACACACAAGCCTGAAAAATCCCCCGATCCTGGATAGGCAATGGTTTTCCTCTAAGCCACATCGTCACACTCCCAACATTGGGCCCTGTCTCCGCCTCTCCTACTCCTCCCCCACCACGGCTGGCACAGTGGATTCTAGATAGATTGCCAGAGTGGAGGTGGCCCTACCCCAGGGGGCTCAGAGCTGGGGAGTCCACCAGCAGGAAGATGGTGGAGGACAGCCAATCCTCTGAGGAGATGGGGAACCAGGTGGGTGGTAGACTGGTGTCAGGCCTGCAGGAGTAGCCTGAGAGAGTACCAGGTAGGCTACATAAATAAATGATACAAAAATTATATATTTAATATGGAGAGAGGGCAGTAGGAAGCAGAGGTGGTGGGGTACTTGGCTGGCTTCAAAAGCACAGACATGATTGCCTGAGTCCAGGAAGGTACTATGGCTCCCCTCCTCATGAAGAGTAGTCTGATATGCCCTATGTAGTAAGGGGACAATAAGCTCTTGAAAGAGTTTATAAAATTCCCTGGGTAGCACATCCATCCCTGAGCATGTAACTGTTTTTAACCGCTTTATCTCAGATATAATTTCAGACTGCGTAATGGATGCAGTTAACAAGCGGTTATCATCCTCTGTGACCTGGGAGAGGTGCCATTGTGCTAAGAGGTGGATAAAACATCTTGATCTTTGGGGGGGGGGGGTCATCTTTATAAAGGACAGAGTAAAATTCTTTAAAGATGTTAGCTATATCTAGGGCGGAACAATATGTCTGTTTAGTTTGAGGATATATTATTTTTGGTATAGTTGCTTTTGTTTTTCTGTTGGTGCATGCAATTTACCAGCAACGGAAGTACCCTAGGTCCCCTTCATTATTATGATTATTATTATTATTATTTAACTATGATGATGGGTGAGTACACTGGTGAAAGAAGTCTTTTTCAGGTACGACCCGGGTGCAAGTGCACAGAATAAAGTATACACTCGTGATGATACATAAACAGCAGTGATAACAATATGTACAAGACAATATGCAAAGAATAGTATGTACAGAATAGTATTTACCTGATACAATGCCAAGACAGTGTGTGCAGCATAACAATATGTACAGTATATATACACTGCAACATTCACATGAATTCGCTATCAGAAAGTGCGAAAGGGTAAGATAAGTATGTTTGAATGCAGCTAGTTTTAAGAGGGAATAGTAGATGAGTGCAGGTGGTGCAAGTTAACAGGATGGAGTATGGAGGAAAATGGGGGGTTAGTGGGAATGCTGACATACAACATGGGAGAAGTAGTAGGATTTCAAAAGATTTGTAAAGGCAGAGGGAGAGGTGGTTTTTCTTATGAGAGGGGGTACTGAGTTCCACATTGAGGCAGCACAGTAGGAAAAGGATTGCTGGCCCATACTGATGCAAAACGACTGAATGACAATGTTGTTGTGGGAGGAAGATTAACAAGAAGGATCTGCCTGGCCAGGTAAGGCGGGTTGCCAGTACGCCAAGTTTTGTTGATAAGGGAGCCAAGAGCAAGGTTTGCTCTGAATTGTGAAGGTAGCCAGTTTAGGTTGTTGAGCACTGTGCAATGGTGGGTATTGTGGTTGCAGCCAGAGGCAAATCTGGTTACAGTATGTTATAACAGAGAAAATGCTTTTTCTGTAGAGCAGATGATTTGCCGGAACCATTGATGACTGCAGAGCCATACTCAAGCATGGGGAGAAGATTAGCCTGAGCGATTTTGACCTTGTGTCAGGAGTCAGGAAGCAGCAGGCTCTGTAGAGAAATCCTAGTTTTTTGTGAACTGAGGAAATAGTGTGCTGGAGGTAAATTTCAAAAGAGAGGGAGGGGTTGAGGTGTACTCCAAGGTATTTAAAGTAGAGAGTCTTTTCTAGAGGGGAGCTGTTGCCAGTATTGATACTAAATTGAGGGAAGAGAAGGGAAAGTTTTTGCTTGGAGTCAAACAGCATGTACTGTGTTTTTGGTAGATTTAGGATCATTTTTTCTTGAGAGAGCCAGGCTTGCAAATGAGTTGCTGAGAGAGTTATTGATGGAAGTAATATTATCAGTATGAAGGACTGCATCGTCAGTGTAAAGAAGTGTTTGTACTGGTCCACAGATAGTAGGGAGATCATTAATGAAAACTGAGAACAGGAGGGGCCCTAGAATTGAGCCTTGAGGGACTCCACTGGAGATGAGATTCACACCAGAAATGGAGTTTCCGATTTTGACAACTTGCTGGCGATTGCGCAGGTAATCTTAGAACCATGCAGGGCCAGATCAAGCCTCTGGGGGGCCTGGGGCACTGGACCTCTGGGGGGCCCATGCATGTGCAGTGTTTATGACATGTGAAAATCCTCAACCCATCTAGGGGGGTCTGGGGACATGCCCCCCACCCGAAAATTTTGAAAAAAATGGTTGAAAATGGTGCACTTTAGGGGGTTTCCTTATTGTTTTCTGATTTTTTTTCCTACTGTAAAAAGTGACACTTTATGCTGGAAAAATACTGTACATGCCACTGCCTCAAATCATATATTGTATGTTTCATATTCACATATATGGATAGTACAAATTTGTATGTGCTTTCAGAATATGAATATATAAACATACGGTGGATATTACTACAAATATATATAATATTTGCAAAGTGAGACAGCGTAGGAAGGGCAGTGTTCAAACTTTGGGGAGGTCTGGTGGGGGGGCTTGAGTCTGGAAGGTGTGTACTACTCCATTCGCAAAAGAAAGGGTGCTACAAGAGCTCGCTAAGCTCAGGGTGGACAAGGCAGTGGGACCTGATGGCATACATCCCAGGGTTCTAAAGGAGCTAAGGGTGGAGCAAGGATAGCCATTATCAGAACTGTTTATTGAGTCTCTGAGCACAGGAGAGGTCCCATTTTTTTGTTTGTTTTTTTGAGAGTGACATCTTGGAGTGCCTAAAGAATTGCTAGTACAGAGAGTACTCAGCAGCCAAAGACAAGTGTAAAGATGATTCACTGGCCACTGAGGTGGACGGCGATAGGATAAGGCACTGACTCCAGGGTCTGTTGGTGTCAAAGCCTCACATCATTTCTGCTGGTGCCAAGAAAAGGCCAGAACTTGGCCACGCTGAGTCCCTATGGAAGATATCTAATGCAACAAAAACTCTGTATTTCTCCTATATTATAGTGGCCCATCCGGGCCTGAATGTGGACAACCTCTGTAAAAGTGGTGAGGCCCCAGAAGATGACAAGACTCAGTGTGTACATCAGGGAGAAGAAAGGGAAACCTAGATGAATATGGATTTGCAGGACTGGACTACACAGTCAAAGGTAGTAGAGATGTGTTCATCTACCCCAGCACCCTTACAGGTAGTGTGCAAACAGCCCAGTTACACAAGAATAAAAGGGGCATACCAATCAAGACAGTCTGACATAGTCAATAAGAAACAATTTCATCAAGAAAATGGGCCAGCTTCTCCAGCAACCACAGGGATGTACCCTGTGTAAGAGCTAGTGTAGTCAATCCAAAAAGGTGCATAGCACGTCCCATGAGCAGAACAACTTCCAAGCACAGTTAGACTGAATAGTGCACAGGGGCATGTGCTGCATTTAGTAACTATCAGGAATATACCCCAGGCAGGGAGGAGGAGGCCAAGAAAGAAAAAGGTAGAAATAAGCTGCGTTCCAGAAAATCCCTTGTTTGGGTTGGTGGAAGGGCCCATGGGATCCTTACCCCTGACACTTGGTTGTTTGTCACCCCATTCTCCATTCATCATAATTTCCCCAATACAGAATCAATTTATGCTAGTAGAACATGGCATTTGCGTGACTTAGCAGTTGCAAATGTATCAATAATGTCATCAAAGCTGATTTGTCGAAGTATATCACTTTCAATACTTAGAAGAGTGAGTGCACTCAGACGGTCATCTCGCATTGCAGATCGAGTTTGTTTTTAATGAGGGCCATTTTGCTGGATGAGCTTCACCTGAGCAGTTAGTCACCATCAGTGACAGGTACATGCGAAGAGTGACAGAAACATTCAGAAAGGTCTCTTGCAGTTCTTCAGTAATGAAGTAGTGATGCTCGAGATAGTGGTGAATCACAACCTCTTGCCTTTGCAAAGCTGATGGACTGAGACATTTCACCAGGGAAGACCTCAACAGACAAGTCTGATGGGTATTCTTGAGCTAATTTCTGAGCCTCAAGATGTATTGCCTCATCAGTTAAGACGTCAGAGTCCACTATAACTTTGAAGCGATCATAGACACTTTGGTAAGCCAAATCCTGTAATTCAAAGCCATAATGAGGCAATCTATTATAACCAAGTAGGTCTCAGTCCGAATTTTCTCTGCCAGTTAGAACAACTCCTTCAGATTGCACGTCATATACTGCATGTTTCTTTTCCTTTCCTTGAGTGATCAGTTCTGTAATTAGAGGAGCCAGAAAATTCTTGTGCTCGCATTTCAAATTTATCGAAACAATCACGTAATGTGTTGACAAAGCTTTCGAGAGATGTCAGTAATTCAACAGCTGATTTAAGATCAATTTTGCTATGTTGCAAAGATTTGCTCGTCGCATTGAATCTGACAAGAATGGTATTCCACAGATCACAAAGAAATGCTGTTTCGACTAACTCCATTGTTTGGGACAATGAGTCTGCCTCATGTCTTGAGGTGCCATTCTGATGTTCATCATCAGCGATTTCCTCCAGAGCAGCTTTGATGTCGGCATAGCTGTCAAAGAGTGCCTTGGTTGCATCTGCACATGCAGACCACCGTGTGTCAGACAGTGACTTCAGTGTCAATCCACCACCTTTCTCCTTTAGTGTTTCATCAACACTGACCAACGTGTGTAGACGCAGAGAAGAAAGTGTATGCTTTCTGCAGAAAGCCAAAGAAGCTGACTGCCTCGACACAGCAATCAACAGAATTAGAACCAACTAGGTTCAGAGAATGGGCAGCGAAGGTACAATATTGCTAGGGGGTTCACTTGTCTGAGTCATGCTTGCATGCCAGAGTATCATCCAGCCATGTTGTTTGCATTGTCATAAGACTGGCCACGGCAATCCATGAAGTCAATGGCTTCAGTCTTCAAGTAGTCTAGCAGAGTATTTGCTAGGTCTTCATCCATATGACTGCTGATTTGCAGGAAAGTCAAGAAGCGCTCAACTGGAACACCATTTAACACATACCGAGCAATCACAGTCAGCTGATCAACGTGAGTTAAATCAGGCGTTGAATCAACAGATACTGAGAAATACTTGCTATTCTGCATTCTCTAACAATAGTGCCTCTAACATGGTTCGCCATGATTTAAATGAATTCTTCAAAAATAGTTGAGGACAGGTAAGCAGGCTTTCCTCACCAGCATTACCAAAGTTTTCTATATGTGTGGCCAGAAAGGATCAAACTTGCTATCAATTCTATGCAACCAAGGAAGTTGCCATTATGTTTTGATCTAATAATCTCATCATCTCCTCGGAAGGGCCTCTCTCAGCCAGAAGAGTAACAACAGCCACTACCCGACATAATACATCACGCCAATACTGCTTTCTCCTGACACTGCTTCTCCAAACTGCGTCAACATGGCAATATTCTTTGCGACGGTTGCAAACGCTGAGAATGCAATCTCTGTGCACGCACTTTCTTCATGCGGCGGATTCTCTCGTCAGCTTTTTCCAGTCATTAAAACCGCTAACTTGTGAAAACTGATCTTTCTGACTTGTCATCAGCGCAGAAGAAACAGTATAGAGATCCTTTTGAAGGACTATATAGCATCCATTTCCTCAGATGCATCTCACCATTCGTCCGCCTGGTGTAGAACATGTGATTTTTCATGAAACGGAAATGCCCCTTTGGCTGTCTCTGTGTTGGGTTGTAATAACGCTTTGACTTCATGTAACTGTCAGAGTCAGTCTTATTCTGGCAACTGTCTGGTCCTTTCTCAATCCAGAAGTCCACTGTGGCGGAACATATGGGGAACCACTCCGCAGGATCAGTTGATTGACATTCACATTCATCATGTACTGAGTGTGATGAATCGCTGATAGGCTCCTTCTGTCCCAAAAACATGTCATCATTTTCATTTGTGGACGTGGCAGTCAAAGAACACTGGTGGACAACCACAGTATTGTCTTCAAAATGTTCTAAATCAGATTCCGCATTAGGATGTGCCTGTGATACTTCAAAGTTGACAGTAGCATTCACACTTGCTGAGGGATAACTAGTTGGGGTGACAAGGACATCAGCTGACACAGAAGCATTAATCGCAAAAAATTGACTGAGTCGAGGGGTCTTTGCCAACACGGAATTCAGTTTATCTTGCTTCTCTTTCGCAATGTGACGTTTCAGAGCACTTGATTGCAAAACTCTTCGTGGCATTTTCTTTAATCTTATACACACACACTGTCTTCACACGTCCCAGTCAGACCTGGGAAACAAAATGAGGGATTGGAAAAGAACTGCATACAGTAGTAATTGTTAGTAATCACACAGTTAACTGGCAACATAGTTGGAAGCCACAATAATGTTAGTCTCCACAGAAATCCTGATCACACTTTTAAAATCAAAAACTGAAAACCACCATTTTTTTCTATCAGTCACCAAGACAGCCACTGAGCTGGCAAAGCTCCAACCCTCATGCACACATATGCAGACACCACCAAAATGACAATCTAAATAAAGATCTCCAAAACCAACAACAGCAGTTTTCATTTTCAGACTATGAGTGCTAGCACGCCGTCTGCTCACTGCCACTCACATCCTTTACCACCTCGCCGATGCTCACCTCTTCTTAACCCAAAGACAGGCAACTCTATTTTTTTCAATCCACATATAACCTAATTTTCTAAGCACAATAACACCCTCCAGGGTGGGCGGTATGGGCTATATCCACCCCTCCAGGGGCTATAAGACCCTCCGCCTGTGGCATCAGGCATCATTATGCCCCTGGGTGGGGTACAGCCTAATACCGCCCACCCTGTTGGGTATTATTGGTTGCACACAGCATGTATCAAGCATGCTTTTATTTGAAATTGCAAGCCATGATGTAGCTCTCATACAGATATGTACTGTACACTATTCCCATAAATTTTAGTACAAAATGATGATGAAAACTAAAAGGCAGTCTTGCTTACCTCTGATAAACTCTCCTTTCAGCCTGAAAATGAATGAACTACTCGAGTCGGCCAGGCGCCGCGGTCTTCTCTTTTAGTAGTCAGACTCTATAGCAAAATGCTCTAAAAATAGAAAAACAGAAAAATAAATACTGTATCTTGAAGCCGAATAAAGCCCTCTGAACTGTAAAGGCCATCACTGATGACCTGAAATCATCCAAGCAGACCTCTAAAGCAGTAGGTAAGGCTAGGGGGGGTGTTAGGGTGTATTAGTAGGGGTATCACAAGTCGTAAAAGGGAGGTAATAATCCCTCTTTACAAGACACTGGTTAGGTTAGGCCCCATCTGGAGTACTGCGTGCAGTATTGGAGGCCACACCTTCACAAGGACATTAACCAAATTGAGGCAGTCCAGAGAAGGGCAACCAAAATGGTGCAGGGACTGCATCAGAAGACATATGAGGACAGATTAACAGAGCTCGATATGTATACCCTTGAGCTAAGGAGGGAGAGAGGTGATATGATCGAGGCATTCCAACACCTTAAGGGCATTAACAAGGTGAAAGAGTCTAACATGTTTAAATATAAGAAGTAAGTGGTTTAAAACTGCCATCAGCCAGACAGTCACGGTACTTAGCAGCATCCCAGGCTTGTAACTGGTAAATGGGAAACCACAACCACCCAAGTGGGGTATAACCAATACCCACAGAATGACGCTGGGTAGCTGCAGCCAAGTACAATACTGCATACACACCATCAGCAGTCAGGTAGTAGCAAGGAACCTAATGATACTCCTTGTTATTAATTTGCCAGATTGGATGCCAATATTCATAGACCATCCAGATAGGGAGTTAGCATTGCTGCAGACATACTAGAGATGGCTGCAACCAGTACAGAACTGTTTAAATACTGTGAGCAGTCAGGCAGTATTAGGCAACCAGTACAATACAGTGTAGCATACTATCAGTAGCCAGACAGCAGTAGAGAACATAGCAGCATCCCACTGTAATAGTTGGAAGCCACTCCAGTATACACAAACAATAATGTTTAAATACTGTGAGCAATCACAGAATATCAGGCTGCAGTAGTGCCTGAGGAAGGCATTTTGGTGCCCTGGGCAAGAAACTAAGTTTGTCCCCCAAGAAAAGAGCTGGGGTCTGTGGGACGCAAGGCCCCAGAAGCTCTGAATGGTTTACATGCTCTGTGGTGAGTTTTGGGGCTTTTCTTGAAGCAAAACATACTTTTGTTACAGTTCTCTACCCTTGATTTCAGGAAATATTTTTCTCCCATGGAATATGAGATGTGAAGAGTCTTTACTGACTCCTTCCTCCTTCCCAGATAAAACTGGGAGGGACCCACCACACCAACCCTATGGTGGAGATGTGATCATGCTGTGGGCATGCTTCTGTTGCAAAGTCCAACGTCCTCCACAATCACTGAAACCTATCAACGCAGGAACTCATAATTATTGAGGGGTGTGAGGGTGTAGCCCTCCAAATTACAAACATTTTAAATTTACAGTAAGAGACTGCTTGTTTAACCTCCCCGTTCAATGCAATGCAATAATTACAACTCACTGACAATTTGCTGGAGCACATTCCAATGTTCCAGGCTGCCAAACAGGCAGAGGAGAATGAGGATCCACAATAATTTAACTGCCTAACTAGTTGTGAGGTTGCTTTATATGTTTTGTAATATTCCATGATATTCTTTCTGTGGGGGTGCTCTGCCTCCCCCACCACCACCACCACCCCAGGTATAAAATACAACTTCATCAGTGCACCCGTGGGATGTGGGGGGCAGAGCCCCCCACAGAAAGAATAATATCACAGAATATCACAAAACATAAGACCAGAAACCATAAAAAACTAAAAACAGTGCTGTGGATGTATAGTAATGTAACGGGGACAACTGCGACGTTTCTGGAGGACATTGGACCAATTGTAATCAGGTTGTGTGGGGAAGTTAAACAAGCAGTCTCTTATTGCAAATGTAATGTCATTCTTGTACCTGGGGGCTTTGCCTCCACTCCCGTCCCCCCATACCCCCATCAATAATTATGAAATATTAATCAATTTAATTATTGATAGGGGTGTTTGGGGGGCAGACTAGAGCCCCACAATTACAAGAATATCCATTATCATTAATAAAAGCAGCATTATTCCCAAAACAGGCATATAGTTGTATCTGACAGACATCTCTCTTTGTGATGGGGGACATTGCACTTGCTGCATTTCAGCAGGTTACTGTAAGTAACCTAATAAGTGCCAGTGGCCCAACATTCTCCATCACAAAGAAATGCCTAATTCCTCCCTGCCCTGGTAAGCATAAGGGGTACCATGATCAGCCACATATGGTATCTTGTATGGGGGGGATATGTAAACTGCGAATAACTTCCTTCCTTATGACAGGACTAGAAGGATAAGTAGTAAGTTCAACTTAGCCTTCTAGTCCTGTCATAAGGAAGGAAGTTATTTGCAGATTACATATCGTCAAGTTGAACACTGTCTGTAATTTGTTGTTCAGGTAATAAAAGTACAATTTCCATTTAATACATTTAAACAACTTAAACTCAAGTAGTTGAATTTGAATCATGTAGATTCACTCTCAAAGGAAGGAAGGGCATTTCTATTACATCAACAACAAGGAAATTACATGCGAGTGAGTGTGTGTGTGTGTGTGTGTGTGTGTGTGTGTGTGTGTGTCAGTTTTGTGCTTGTGCTTACAGTGCTTCTGTACTTGTGCCATTTATTTTTTTTATTTGCTCATTCATTTATTGCTCTATGCCATTACTGCCCTGCACTAATGCCTTGCATGCCATTGCCAATTGCTATGTAAATAATATAACTGTATTAAGCCTTGCCTTGCTAGTTAATAGCTCCCCCCCTCAAAATTAGTGGATGCCACTGCTCATCCATCCTCTATGCCCTGCCCTATGAGTTATGAGACTGGGAGGTTATCAGCACAGCAGTCGGAGGAATACAAATTTGATGTGGGTACAGGGCGCTGGCATTCATGATCATTACAACAACAGACTCACTCAACCAGATGCGGCCTGGCCCCGCTCTCACATGTTCCAACAAGAGCGAGAGATGGGCTCACAGTCAGTCACTGCTGCTGCCAGGTGTGTGGGGCCGCAGGGGCTGCTGGATTGTGCAGGGGAAGGGACTCTGGGAGAAGTAGTGGGAGGTGGGATGCAAGCCTGGATGGCTGCCTGCCAGTGCCTGGAGCTGTTGGACAATAGCTAAATAATATAAATATAATAATAATAATATAAAATAATAATAGTCAAATTAACCAGCCTGGGTGTGGGTCCCAGGGTGGTAGCCTGGGTAAAACATTGGCTGGACAACAGGACCACAGTAGGTAATTGCAAATGGAGTCCACTCTGAAGAAAGAGGGTTACTAGTGGGGTACCGCAGGGTTCAGTACTGGGTCCAGTCCTTTTTAATGTCTTTATAAGTGACATTGCAGGGACTGGAAGGAAAAGTATGCCTCTTTGCAGATGACACAAAGATCTGCAACAGGGTTGATACACAACGAGGTGTGGAAAGGATGAGAAGGGGCTTGGCAAGGTTGGAGGAATGGTCAGAAGTAAGGCAGCTTAGATTCAATGCAAAGAAGTGCAAAATAATGCACCAGGGAAACAAAAACCCAGGGGAAGATTACACAGTGGAGGCGGAGGTAGGAACAACAACAAAAATGGAAAGGGACCTGGGGAAATCATATCAGATGATCTAAAGATTGGCAAGCAATGTGAGAAGGCAGTACGGAGGGCTTGGGGGATACTGGGATGTGAGGCAACACCAGCAGAAAACAGGAAGTTGTTATCCCCCTGTACAGACAGTTGGTGAGACCCCATCTGGAGTACTGCATCCAGTTCTGGAGACCCCATCTCTGCAAGGACATAGACAGGATGGAGGCAGTTCAGAGGAGGGCAACTAAAATGGCGCAGGGTCCGCAAGAGAAGCCATACGAGGAGAGACTAAAGGAGCTTAATATGTATACCCTTGAAAAAAGGAGGGAGAGAGGGGACATGATAAAAATGTTTAAGTACCTCAAGGGAGTCAACAAAGTCCAGGAGGGTAGCATCTTTCAGAAAAAGAGATGTGCAAGAACAAGGGGACACAATTTGAAGATAGAGGGGGACAGCTCAGGGGCAATGTGAGGAAGTATTTTTTCACAGAGAGGGGGGTGGACTCATAGAACAGCCTTTCTGAGGAGGTTGTGGGGTCTAAAATTGTGGGAGAATTCAAGAATGCATGGAACAGACATAAGGCAATTTTTGTGGGGGGTAGGAAGAAATAGGCCATTGGTTAAATAGGATCTGCAACGTATCCTCTAGGTAGGGAAATGGGCAGACTAGGTCAGCCAAGCGGTCCTTATCTGCCATCAAAGTCTACATTTCTATGGCAAAATAAAATTAATTTTCTTTCCAATCTTTGCCATCTGACTCAAGGGACGGTCCCGGTCCCGGATGAGGACCAGAGGGAGTACTAGTCATCTATTAAGTCCAGAGACTCACCAGCCAGGCTCGGCTCCCACTCAGCAGAGGACTGCCTTGTTTTACTAAACGTGTGTATGTTTGTACTGCCAGGAGGGGGCATTATTGATATTTACTCCCATATTTGAAATGGTTTATTGGACAGTGCTGCAGTTTCCTTTCTGCTGCTCATTTCTGCATGGGATTCAGGAGAGACAGTAAAAGAAATAAAAGTCACATACACACACCGGGTAATGCAGCCCAGGTCTATTTTTAATCTGTGTTAATAAAAGAGAAACCATTTAAAAGAGGGAGCTCGCACTTGTGAAACAAGGGTTATCTGGGTTTGAAATACAGGTGTGCAGGTGTACTGCTTGGATAGTTTCAAAATTGAGTCCAGAATATGCTTTGGAGTTTTTATTTAAATTTTTTTATCTTTTTAACCTCTCCACTTATCATGAATTACCCTCAAACTGTCTCCTAACTTGACCTGGCATCTCACCTTCTCAAGGTAAAGGCCAATATATTTCTTAAAGGTAAAATAATGGCAAAACACAATGCAGGCAAAGCTTTTTCATTTGGATGATTGCTCATGAAACTGACAAACAAGGGAATTTATTGTAAAATAATTTCCTTTACCAGCACCAAGACTATATATAATTTAGTGGTAATACTCGAGAATCTTTCTGGGTCTTCCTGTTGTGTTTCTTTAATGCCAGTCATTACTTGAACTGCAGTACATTGCCTTTTTGTGAAAAAAAAAATAAGTGAAATGGACCTGCAGTTTAAAACCTGTTTCGACCCAAATGAGTCTCTAAAGCCAATTTGGATCAGCAGCCCAAATCTTTTGAACACTGAATGCCTGCTGGAAACATTAAGAGGTTAAGACACTATCATCCACACTGAAGGCAAGCAAGGGAGCGACTGAGGTGGACAACGGCCAGGCTCAAGTCAAGTCACTGGTCACTGCTGCCAGGTGTGTGGGCTGGAGGATTGTGCAGGAGAGGGATTTGGGGACGCAGGGCTGGATGGCTGCCTGTTTACCGGCATTGCATGGAGCCGAACACTGCATGACCAAATATTTTTTTCCAACTGCCGCCAGACTCGGCGGGTGGGGAGTCGGGAGGAACAAGAGCAACAGGGAGCTGGAGTACTAGGGTCCTTTACTGATGAGCGAAGCAATTTAAAAAGCTCTGTATTTTTTTTTTTTTGCTAATCAAAAACGGTCGATTTGAAATTTGCCAGGCTATGCAAGATCAAAGCCAACACAGCCGGAAAGCTACTGTACATTGGTTCGGTGCTGTGCCGGCAGCCTTTCAGTGGTCGCTCTTGCACTTGAAGCCGTCCACCTTCACCCCCCCTCCCCGCGAATCACTAACTGAGCAGCTGGGTGGAGGGATGGGAGGGAGGAGACAGGGCATGGCTGGCAACAAAAAAATTCCGAACGGGACCACATTTAAAAAAAATAACGTGAACCTGGTCGATTAATGGGCACTATTTTCGCTGCTGACCACAGGCTACTACTACTAGTCTACCTAAGGACCATGATCCAATCCAGGCATGACTCGTCCCGACTCCCAGCTCAGACAGTAAGTACCTGTGTGTGTGTGAGTGATTTGTTTAGTTTTTTTTCGTCTCCCGAGTCCTCACTAGTCTCAGTCAGTACTGTACCGCACTACCGACAAGTAAGTTTTATTTAATTTGAATTAAGTTGTTTGAAAACTGAACAGATTAGCCCGGCGGGAACCTCTTCACAACCAACGACAACGAACGAACCTAACCCACGTCTGCTCAGCTCTATCTCCTCCAAACTTCACAGCAGGATTGTGTGTAGCGTATTTATTTATATCAGCATGCGCAGTCAGATGACATACACCCGCACGCCACATGACTCTCTCTGCTGTAGTTGGCCTGCATATCATGTGATCCCCCATTGGAGTCTACTAGGCAAGTCAGGCGACACTGCTGGCAAAAACAGGAACAGCAGGGGCCGCCGGCAGCAAGTCCTTTAAAGCAGTGGCAGCCACTTTTAAACGGTGCAACTTCATGCTTTTTTTTGGCCTATTTAACACGCAAGTGTGGTGTTTCTCAGGGGTCCTCCCCCATAGTGGGGGGCCTGGGGCATTTGTCCCATTTGCCCCCCTCTTAATCCGGACCTGGAACCATACAGTGGGGGGGGGTTCCCGAGGCCAAGTGGCAGGAGTTTTGGGATGAGAAGTTTATGATCGACAAGGTCAAAGGCTTTTGTCAGATCAATGAACATGGCACCTGTGATGTAACCTGTGTCCATGGCCTGGTAAATGGCGTCAGTGAAGGTTATTAGGGTAATATCTGTACTGTGACCTTTTTGAAAGCCATGCTGTTTCAGGCAGGTGAGGTCATGTAACTGCAGGTATTCGGTGCACTGGTGGTGGATGATTTTCTCTTATAACATGGAGTTAGTGAGCTAAAGGTTACTGACCCACCAGAAGATCAGTAAATCAGCCTCTTCAGGTCCCCCGTTACCGGACTACACGGGGTCAGCGATCATTTGCCTATCGTGCCCCCAACTGGCTAAATACCCTTAGCACCACTATTACCTCCTCTAACTCTCTAGGTGCTTTTAAATCTAGCCTGTTCTCTCACCTTGCCACCTCCAACTCTTGTGACTGCCTTGATTAAATCCTAACTATTTCTTTTCTCCTACCTGACCACCTACCTGACAAAGGCCTGGTAGAGGTTTCCTTTTCTCTAACCATGGTCTGCTCCTCCCTCCTTTCTCTCTCTTGTACTACCTATCACACTTCCCTTACCTATTCTTTCCCTTTTCCTAATGTTCTCTAAATGATGAAAGTGTTTAACTGGTAATTTATCTGTCATTCACAAATGTATATGATGTTTAACTGTTTAATGTCACTGTTTATTTCCTTAATGTAATCTAAAGGTGCAACTCACTGTAACCCTATTGTTTGTACCTAATTTTGATGCGGAACCTTTGTAAAAGAGCCTTGGCTCAAAGGTATTTAATTGCTAGAATACAATAAATAAATAAAATAAAAATAAAGGTTGCGAGTGGCTGAATCATGGCACGTGAGCGTGCATTAATACATGCTATTTTTACAAATGATGTGAGAAGGTACCAGTTATATCAGTGATCCGTGCCGGATCTGTGCTGCTGGCTCCGATGGAGCAAACATCAAAGCAGCCATTTTTCACGATATGCCTTAGCAGGAGGTGAACTGCTAAACTTGTAATATCTCAGACAGCTGTGCCTTGTAGTTGGGTAGAGAGAAATCAGTAGACGGCATTGCAGATTATATAAATGTGGTGGCCCAGGTCTTGATATCCGGAACGTGTGTTCCCATAAAAGTTAAAATCGAACTGTGCTGGGCTAAGAACAGCTAAACTAGTAAAACCGTGTCCCTTTTAAAGTATATTTCAAGTTGTAGACACCAGCAAACTTAAAATGTGGCATGTCTCGTCGGCTGTTCAAGAGGCTTCTTCCCCCCTCCTCCCTTTCCCTTCTGCAGGAGTGTGCTGGCCATTACCATAGCCATTTAGTGTTGTCCGCTGTTCCCTGTCAGTGCACAGCAGTGAAGCTGACTTTCTGTCAGCAGTGTCCAGTACAGCAGGAACCAAAAGAGACTAGTAGCGCGGCTGTAATCATCTGGCTATTGATGAGAGACAGTGGACCTACTCTCCATCCCCATGCCTCATACAGCATCCCTCCCTCCCTCCCTTGCACAAAGCGGGTCCTGCTCCTCTGTGCCCTTTCCCATGGCCCAGTGTTGCCGGTATGTGCCACTCCCACATACAGTGAGAGAGAGAGAAAGTTGGAGTGACACTTCCGAGAGTGGCACAGAGAAATGCTGTACAGCTTGCCTTTGTGTGTGCTGGGGGTCAATGTCCCGCAGCAGGATGACAACCAGAGCATTGGTGCTGAAAGCAAAAGTGACAGGTGTGTGTGTGTGGTATTACAGTTGGGACAGAGACAGACAGAGCCACAGCCAGGTTCTGGGAAAGTGCAGTGTGTCTGCACGTCAGTGTTGGTTAGTACTGTGCAAGTGGGGGGGGGTGCAGTAAGGGTGGTAGGGTAGCCAATTTATCATACACTATTATGCACAAGAAATGTCACAGATCATTTCAGTATTGTATCTGTGACATTTCTATGTGCATAAGAACAATGCAGTATGCAGAATTTGTTAGGGACTGTTTTGCAATGGCAGGATACAGTATCTTTTTTCTTATTTAAACAGCAAAAAAAAAGATTTTCCCATATATTGTTGTTGTTTAAACATACCCCATGTTATAAGCACAATAACCCACTCCGGGGTGTGCGGGTAGTGGGGATTAATCAACACCCCGGGTGCTGTGAGGGCACTCGGGCTGTGCCCTTGTGCCTCACAATGCACCCAGGGTATTGATTAATCCCCAATACCCGCACACTCTGTCATGGATTATTGCTTACTTGAAGTTTGGCTAGGGCTGTGAGAATCAAAATTGGGTGGTAATTTTCGAGGGAAGTAGTTTTCCCTTTCTTGTGTAGGGGACGACTGTGGATGGTTTCCAGAGGGGTGACACAGAACAGGAAGAGAAGGATAGGTTGAAGATTTTTGAGATGGGAAATGAGATTTGGGGGTGGAAAGTTTAAGAAATCCAGGGATAAGACCATTGGGACCAGTTGATAAGTCATATTTGAGAGTGAGGAGTAGTTTATGAACTTCTCAGGGCGTGACGCTTTTGATGTAGAATGGAGGTCGCCTGATGTCAGATTGAATCTTAATGGGGGAGGGTCCATATGTCCAGTGGATCTGTATTTAGTCAGGTCACAGAAAAAAATCACTGAAAAGGGTGGCAGTTTTTAAGGGATCAGAGAAGTTGGTTCTGTTCTGTTCAATAGAGATGGTATGGAGGTGTTGCTGGCCACTGAGGAGCGAATTAACTGACTGCCAGAACTTTTTAGGATTATGTAGGTTTTGTGTTTGTTGGGATTTTAGGTTCTGGCTTTTGGTGCTATGAATTAGGTGTTTACACTTATTGCGTAAGCATCTAGAAGTGTTCCAGTCAGAGATGCAGTTTGTTGTCTTTTATTTAGCCCAGGATGCATCCCTTTTATGCATAAGCGCAAATATGTCCTTTGTGAGCCATGGGGATTTTTTGGCTTTAACTCTGTGGGTACACAAGGGAGCATGCTTGTCAAGCACTGATGAGAAGGTGAGAGTAAGATATTCGAGTACTCTGTTGACATTGGAGACTGTGTCAAGGTGGGACCAGTTGATATGGTGCAAGTCAGACAAGAAAGAATCAATATTTAGGTTAGAGACATTTCTGTAGCAAATAATCCTAGGAGAAAATAATCCTGTTTAAGGATGCTGTTATGCCATTGGCAGTATATGGCATGATGATCACTGATTGAATCGTTTCAGACTCCTGAAGTTAGGATTCTTTCAAGATTGTTAACCAGGATCCAGTCCAGAAGGGTGTGTTTACCGTCCTAAGGTTTGATCTAGTGGGGGATTGTATGATTTGCTGAAACAGACCTGAATTTAGTGCGTCCATATAACCAGGTGCCTTATCTAGCCAATTCAGGTTAAAATCACTGAGTATGATGCATTCGGTAATTGGAAGTGTATCGAGCACATGGGTTAGGTCGTAGAGGCTATTGATCCCTGCTTTGGTTGGGTTGTATATGCAGATGATACACAGGGTTTTGGGACCTAGAGTGATGCTGATGGAAAGCCATTTACAAAGGGTACTGCAGGTGTAGGAAGGGACACAGATTTCTGCTTTGAGGTTGACGTCAGTGTAAATCAAGATGCCACCTCCTTTTTTTGGGTGTCTGTCCTTGCAGAAGATATTAAAGTTTGGGAGGGAGATTTCTGAGTCTTTTATAAGAGGTGAGAGCCAGGATTCTGAGACTGCCAGAATGTGGGGTTTATAAAGGGATGAGAAGGCCTCAAGGTCTTGCATCTTGCATAAGATGCTTCTAGCATTTAGATGCATGATGCAAATGCCACTGGGGCTAGACCATATCGCAGGTGTCGTGGGGGTGGTGTCTGCAGGGCAGGGATTGGTTTCTATGTCTCCAGATAGTAGAAAGAGGGCAACTAGTAAGTGTGTCTGTAGGGAAGCAGCAAAGGAGGGGTATGTCGAGCTTAGAGAAATGATGTGGTGTCCTAGGGAGGAGACCAAGAACTGAGATGTTAAGTTGCTGTGGGGATAGCTGGAACTGAGTGGCGGAAGTAGGGGTAGTTACAAGAGGGGTAGTTGTATGGCTGAGACCGTGCTCAAAGAATAATAACAGTACACAGGAGATAATGCCAGCACAGAGCCCTTTCAAGGCCATGGTAGTGGTCCGCCTGTACAGGATGGGAGACAAAAGTACCGTTACGTAAGAACTTACCGTAACAGTAGATCTTCGAGAGAGGCTCTTGCAGTAGGTAATTACATATAGGACTGACGCCAGCAGGTGGCAGGACCCCACGGAAAAATTTCTAGCTAGCAGTTCTTGGTGAGGGACCGCCTCATCGTCAGGTGAGACCGCCGAGACGCTGTATATAGGCGGTCCCTGATGCCCGCCTTCCAGTTCTTTCCTGCCACAGGCCTGAAGAGGCCGGACGAGGAGAGAGGAGTGGATATTTCCCTTAATGGAAAAGGAGCTGAAAAAGCTTAGGGGGATGGAGGGCGGGCAGGTATTACCTACTGCAACAGCCTCTCTCGAAGATCTACTGTTACAGTAAGTTCTTACGTAACTGTACTATCTTACTTCGAGAGGGCTCTTGCAGTAGGTAATTACATATAGGACTGAATCCCAAGCAGTCTGGAACAAGGAGAAGCACCGGGAGGAGGAAATCTACTCTAGCTGTGCAAGCCTTAAGATAAGAGGCCTTGCAGGACAGCCAGCCCGAAGCCTGCTCTACAGTGAGAGGCAATATCCAAACTGTAGTGTTTTGTAAAGATATGGACGGAGGTCCAGGTGGTGGCAGCACAGATATCTGCCACTGACACATTCTTGAAACAAGCCGCTGAGGCAGCTACTCCTCTGGTGGAGTGGCCTCTTACTCGACCCGGCAGGGTCTTGTTGTACTTGTCATAACAGAAAGTGATACAATGAGCCAACCATTTAGATAGGCATTGCTTAGAAACAGCATTGCCTTCTCTTTTATGAGCAAAAGAGACGAACAGTTGATCAGTCTTTCTGAGATCCTTCGTCCTGTTGGTGTAGTATCTCAGAATCCGGTGAACGTCCATAGTATGGAGTAAATACTCCCCCTGATTAGAGTACTGCGTAAAAAAGTTGAGTAACTCTATGGACTGGTTTAGAGTAGACTCCACTACTACCTTAGGGAGAAACTTAGGGTTAGTACGCAGAGCAACACGTTCCTTGTGAAAAATCAAGTATGGAATTTTACACATCAGGGCCTGGAGTTCGGAAATTCTCCTAGCGGAAGTAATGGCCACCAGAAAGAGAGTCTTCCATGATAGGAACTTCAAGACTGCTGAAGCTGCTGGTTCAAAAGGAGGCAGAGTAAGTTTCTCGAGAACAAAGTTCAAGTCCCAAGGGGGAGCAGGAGTACATATAGGAGGTCTCAGATGGAGGACCCCTCTGAGAAAGGTCTTAGAGACCTCCAGTTGAGCAAATGTCTTGTCTGCAAAGGGGACATGATAGGCTGAAATGGCTGCCATGTGGACTTTCAGAGAAGAATGACTGAGACCCAGGTCAAAAAGATGTCATAGGTACTCCAGCAGAAGCCCCGCTGAGCAGGAAAAGGGTTCCACATGCTTAGAATCAGCCCAGATAGTGAACCTTTTCCACTTCATGGCATAGGTAGATCTAGTGGAGGGTTTTCTAGCTTCCACCAAAATCTCCGCCACTTGGGGAGAAACCCAAAAACGGGATTGAGTGAAGTCTGCAGGAGCCATGCATGCAGCTGAAGAGATTTGAGGCCTGGATGGACCAGGGTCCCCTGATCCTGGGTCAGCAAACCTTGTGATAGAGGAAGAGGAAGAGGAAGAGGATGATCCTCTGAGTATTGTTGTAGAAGAGAGAACCAAACTTGCCTGGGCCAGAAAGGAGCCATCAGAATCGTGCTCCTTCTGCGACTAGTTTCTGTAAGACTCGTGGGATAAGTGGAATTGGGGGAAAGGCATAGACGAATCTGTCCTTCCAGTCTAGAGACAGAGCGTCTCTCCAGAAAGTGCCTCACTCTGGAATGAGCGAGCAGAAGACAGGAAGCTTTGCGTTTAGAGGAGATGTGAACAGGTCGACCTGTGGTGTTCCCCAAAGTCAGAAGATACTGTCTAGGACCCCTTGGTCCAGTTCCCACTCATGAGCCAGAGCAGACAAGCGACTTAGCTTGTCTGCCAGGGTGTTGTCAACTCCCAGAACATGAATTGCCGTGAGGTGAAGGTCATGTTGTGTTGCCCAATCCCAAACCCTCATTGCTTCCCTGCAAAGAGGGTAGGACCGAGTCCCCCCTTGTTTGTTGATGTACCAAACCATGCACATGTTGTCCATCTGAACAGCTAGGTGGCTGGGAAGGATGTATGGGTGAAGGGCGTGGACAGCGTACAACACTGCCCAAAGCTCGAGCACATTGATGTGGAGTGTCTGTTCGAGCTTGGACTAAGAGCCCTGGGTCCAATGGGGACCTAGATGGGCTCCCCAACCTTCGCCCGAGGCGTCTGTGGTTAGAGTCTGGGAGGGGGGAGGACGAAAGAAAGGAACTCCCCGAAACAGGTTCTCTCGAACCATCCACCATTGCAAGTCTCGGAGCATCGGCGAGGAGACTAGAACTGGGTGATCTAAGTCGATCACTAACTGATCCCATTGGGAGTGGAGAGTCCACTGAGAGACTCTCATGTGAAGCCGAGCGCGAGGAACTATCGGGATAGCAGCCGCCATGAGCCCGAGAAGGTGAAGGACCGACCTTGCTCTGACTCACCTGTGGTCAGACAACAGACTTATTTGAGTCTGGAGGGTGGACACCCGGTCCGGTGGCAGGAAGGCCCTGCCAATGGTTGTGTCTAGAATCGCCCCGATAAACTGTAGTCTCTGAGATGGGATCAAGTGAGACTTGGAATGGTTGATGGTAATACCCAGGCAGGCAAACCTGCTGGGTAAGGGTGAGAACAGCGCAGGGGTTCCTGGACAAGGCCTTGAAGTCAATCGTCCAGATACGGAAAACCTGCACCCCCTTGGTAAGCAGGTAGGCCACCACCACCGCTAGGCATTTGGTAAATACTTGGGGCGCTGAGGATAGGCCAAACGGAAGTGCCTTGAACTGGTAGTGGTCCCCCTGGAATGCAAAATGAAGATACTTGAGATGAGATGGGCGAATGGAAATGTGCAGGTAAGCATCCTGCATATCCAGGGCACATAGCCATTGACCTGACCAGAGAGGGGCAGAAGGCTCTGCAACGAGAGCATTCTTAACCTTTTACATGTCACAAAAAGATTCAGGGAACTGAGATCTAGAATAGGTCTGAGATCTCCTGTCTTCTTTGGGACCAGGAAGAAATTGGAATAGTAACCCGTCCCTTGAAGATGAAGGGGGACGGGTTCTAGTGCTTCTTTCAGTAGCAGAGCTGAAATCTCCTCCTGGACCAAGAGAAGATGTTCCCATGAATATGACAACTTTGGGGGGCGAGGTGGTTTCTGTAGAAACTCTATCGAGTGTCCTTCTGCGATCAGCTGGAGCACCCAAGAATCTGAAGTTATCCTCTCCCATCCCAGAAGGTGGAGGGAAAACCTCCCTCCTACTAGTTCCTCTGGAGAGTCCGGAGGCTGTGGGAGAGGAGAGGAGTCAGGTGGTGTGGGGCAGCGCCGCAGCTGAAGCACCCGCTGCTTTGTTGGGTGAGGGGGGCTTAGCAGCTGCGGGGGCCCAACGTTTTGTGGCCTGCCTTCCCTGGGGTTTCAGCTTGGGCCGACTTCGTCTACGAAAGGGACAGTGCTGCAGCTGGTGGGGGCGGTACATGGAGTCAATGGACTTCAATGCCATCCCCTTCTGCAAATCTGTGATGATGTCCTTGACATCACCACCGAAAAGCACCGACCCCCGGAAGGGTCTTCCTGGATAGCGGACTGCACTTCCGGGACCAACCCTGACACACGGAGCCAAGCATGACAACGTAGGCCTATGGCAAAAGCTGAGCTCCGTCCAGCAGTGTCCACAGCATCGTAGGTCGCATGAAGCATGTGTCGACTGGCCGAACGTGCAGAGCGGACAAGATCAGCCAACTCCTGCTTGACCTGAGAGTCCGGCAGGGAGTCCAGTTTGGTTTCCAACTAAGAGTGGCCTTCTGGTAGTCCCCCATATGACCGACATAGTTCAGGACCCTAATCCCCAGCGTGGAGGAAGCTAAGATCTTCTTTCCATACTGGTCCAGTAGGCGGGATTCTTTGTCAGGTGGCGACGAGCTGAGATGTTTTGGGTTAGCCGACCGGCCGTGAGCGGCGCTAATAACGACCGAGTCAGCACGAGGGTGAGAATCTAAAAAATCAACACCCTCGGGAGCCTGGTATAACCTATTCGACTTCCATGAAAGTGGGGCTAGAGCTGACGGCTGCTTCCAGATGGTGGTAACAAGGTTGGCGCGAGGCTCAATCCAGGGTCACCCAAAGTTGGAGCTGTTACGGGCAGATCCAGATGCTCGGCGAGTTTCAACCACTGAGGGTCTGGTTCCAAAGAGTGCCACTGATGAACCTCCTGGATTTTTTTGTAGCAATTCCATAAAAGAAGGATCTTCCGGAGGAGACTTCAGAGGAGTCCTTGGCCTGGGCTTCGATGGAGAGCGTGGCTCGTCGTCCCTTTCAGAGCAACCGTCGGAGGAATCCAAGGAGTCCAAGGGTGAAGACGAAGAGGAAAAAGACTCCCTTTCCCCGACCCGGGGGAGGAACAGACCCCTGGGAAGCACCCGAGAAGCATATCCTGCCCCTCTCTGGACCCAGATGGGAGAGCCCTGGAGTCCGGAGGTGGTGAGGAGTGTGCCGCCGTGGATGTGCAGGAACCTGGATGGCACCGTTGTCGGTAGGCAGCTCTCCACCTCCCTGGTGAGCTGAGCCTTGGCCTCAGCCCACCAGAGGCCAGAGTCTCCTGCAAATCCACCGGCGGCTGTGGGGGTGGTGGAGGAGGGGGATAAGGATATGGGTTATACCCATATGGAGAGTATCCAAAACCCGGTGTCGGGTACTGAGGCGTTGGAAAGACCAGCGTCGGGTACTGTGGTGCTGGATACTGTGGTCCTGGATACGCCGGCGTCGGATAGGACAGAGGGTATCCAGGAGCTGGAGGAGTTGCTGGAGCAGACGGCAAAGCCAGCAGCCTCACAGGTGGATCCAGGTTGGAGGGCCCGGCAGCGGGGTGATATCCAGAAGCGGGATGTTGGCTGGAGTCGGTAAAACCAGCATCGGGGCCAACGTCAGAGGTGCCGGCGTTGGAGCTGGCATCCGGGGAGCCGACGTCAGATCTGGCACACCAAAAGAGGACATTCCAATGGAGGAGGAACCCAGCGTTGCCGGGGATGGAGGGAAAATCCCGGTCGGGCTGGGGGACTCAGGTCCCCGATGGCAGCGAAGCTGCAGAGAACCGGGGATGACGGACGTGGGTAGGTCCACCATCGGTTCTTTCGCCGACCAGACATCGGATGAACCGATGTGCAGTTTTACAGTGAGCTCCCGGCGGGCGTTGGAGGAGCCAGCATCCGACTTATGGGAGCCTTCACTGGAGGCAGACTGAGGAGAAGAATCAGCCTGGTCCGGCGGGAGAGGAGCCGCACACCGCCCCGAAGGGTTGTGCGCCTTACCGGCTTTCTCCGCACGGATGTCAGAGGAGCCAACGTCCGGCTTACCGGAATCGCCCGTGCCAGTAGGCCGCAAACCTACGGCCAAACCAGGGGCGGAGGCCTCCAATTGCCCGGAGGCGCCCGAAAGGCCTGAGCACGAGCCAGATGGGTGGGCCAGCGCCCCCTCGGAAACCTCCCAGATGGCTGTCGGGAGAGGCGGTCCCCTGAGGGACGTTACCTGAGTACTGGCGACTCCCGAGGGAGACGCTGCAGAGGAGCCCTTGTCCCGGTGCCTCTCTTTGTCTTTCTTCTTCCGATGGTCTTCGGGGGAAGTGGACACCTGCCTCAGTTTTTTGAGCTCCTTCTCCATCGAACTCATCTTTTTCTTCAAGATGTGGGCTTCCAGGGATTGCTGCCGCCTTTTCCGGGTAGCCGCATTGAAGCTGAGGCAGTGCTGGCACTTCTTGACCAGGTGATCGGGGCCTAGACAGAACAGGCACAGGGAATGGCCGTCCTTGTGCGGGAGTTGGGTGCCGCATGAGTCGCACTTATTTTTGTGCTCGGAGGGTGTAGGGGATGACATACACCAATGATGACCTGACGATTGTCAAAAAAAAAAAAATCAAAATTATGTTGGTAAAAAGCAGCCCGAAGGGAGGCTGACGAAGAACAAACTTTTCGCGAGGTGTTACAACGAGCTAACGGGGGAAGAATTGGAAGGCAGGCATCAGAGACTACCCCTTTATACCGATGTCTCCCGATGCCAGTCACCTGATGTGGGGGCGGTCCCTCGCCAGGGACTGCTAGCTAGAAATTTTTCTGTGGGGTCCTGCCGCCTGCTAGCATCAGTCCTATATGTAATTACCTACTGCAAGAGCCCTCTCGATGTAAGATAATAAATAATGAGAGTTGAGAAATTTCATTTGCCCAGAAGGGTATTGTAAGGAAATGTCACATGCCCAGAAGGGTATTATAGGTGACCGAAATGGGGTAAGTGAGGTGTTCGTAAATGTAGGTAGAGCTCACAAGTGTGGATAGGTTTATATTGGGACTTGAGAGGTAGTTTATTAGTCTTGTGTGTTTAAAATCTAAGACTTACATTAGCAAGTACTTAGCTGAGAGAGTTAACTTGGAAGGAGGTAGACAGTATCTGAGTGGGGAGAGACCAAGGGTGACTGGTCCGATGAGGTTGGGGGGGACTGGGTGAGACCAAGTGACTGGAATGTACAGGGGTGGAAAAGCGAGCTGATTGTTTTTTTGTGCAAGTCAGCCTATAACAGTAAGACCCCCTTAGGGTGGGATTGTGGTTGGGGAGGGTGGGTGGCAAGAGGTATGTGGTGCCGCACAAAGCATGGCGCTATGTCCTGTGCAATCTCTGTCTTAAAAAATGCAATTTCTGCTCTACTTCATGGTCTAAGACGATGTTGAGGTCCTTTTTCAGATTGATCAACTTAGTTTCTCATCTTAGATCCACCCTACCCTTCTGCAAATTTTCTAATTTTGACATTTGGGCTTGTAGTTCTGCTTTCTGGGCTTCTCATTGCCACTTTTTCTTTACTGAAATTTCTTAAACTTTTCCTCGGAGGATGACTTTTACAGTATCCCATAAGGTTGTGGGGGTTACATCCAGGGTATCATTTTCCTGTACAGCCTGTGCTATGGTATCCCTAATTTGAGTTTGGATTTCTCTACCTCACAATAAAGAAAGATTCACTCTTAGATACATAGATGCTGATGGCAGATAGGGGCCTTTGGCCCACCTAGTCTGCCCATTTATGCATGTAACTGTGCTTCTTCAAGCTTCCTTAGAACTAGGTTGTCACTCTCCAGAAAGTATTTGTCCTAGGCTGTCCTAGGTCTAATCTATGAAGAATATTGGACGCTACGGTAATTAACCTCCCATTATAGGAGCCCTTCAATGCTATGTAGCACCCATTGACGTCAGTAAGGGTGTCTTTCAATTCAAAGGGCACTTTCTTTGACACTAGAATAGCCGTACCCCAGCATCACCCTTTTTTATAGGAGGGAGCAATTACTATGCTGTACCCAAATTTAGCCAACTCGTCATGCTCCTCTCCAGATAGGTTTCTTGAAGTAGTATGAATTCAGCCCCCATCTTTTTTATGGATGACAGAATTTTATTTCATTTTACAGGGTTAGTAAGGCCCCGAACATTATATGAAGTAAAAGTAGTACTTAAGTTATCCATAAGTAAAGGTAAAGAAAAGGTAAAAAGTGGTTCTCTAATTCCTCCAAAAAGTAGCAGTGGCAGTCACAAAGTGGCATAAGCAGGAGATATATTTTTAAAAAGGTGACAGCAATATTTTTTTTCATATAGCTGTTTGGTCCCCGTCACCTCCTCCCACCAACTGGCGATGGGGACACACAGGTGTTTACAGGTTTTTCTCCCCTGACCCCCAAGGCCTCAGCACATGGTCATACAAGCATGTGGAGGCACGCTACGCACCCTGTGGTGCCAGCTCAGCCCCTTCCACCTCCCATAACTTTTTTTTGCCGCCCCTCTTTGCCTACGCTACCCACCGGACCTCCACCCAGTGGGAGTGGAACTATGGGGGGCGCCAACTCACCCTCACCATCCTAAAGAGAGGAGAGCTGCCCATCGGCATGCTTGATCCTGCTCTGCCCTCCACCACCCCCACGCCAGCACTCAGACGACCCAAGGTCATTCCCGATCCCGGGTCACTGGCGTAGTATGAGGTGTGGCATTAAGTGCCTCAACTCTTAGCACCACCGGGCCAGCTAGCAATATTTAACATCAAACAAGAAACTGTAATATATGCTGCCAACAGGGCAGAACTCATGTACAATGTACATAAACTTCCAAGGTAGGAGATCAGAAGTGTTTGATCTCTAATCCCATCCTCATCCAAAAATTGTGTTATTTGTGGGGATGGATTGAAAGAGATATCAGTGCCCCCCAAAGGGGAGGCCCTCTTTCAGAAAAAGTGTTTCCTAACGATACCCCTGCATTTACCACATCTGAGCTTCTGGGTATATCCCTGTGTTCTGTTGGAGGACACCAAATCAGAAATCTTTGTTCACCCGTTGATACTCTTGAGTATGAGGAAAGCTAAGATCATGTCCCCTCATGTTCCCTTTTTCTTCAAAGTGAACATAATAAAGGGCCACCACCCTCTCTTCATAGCTTTTGTCTCCTACACTCGTGGAGTTGGATTTTCAAAGGGCCAAAATGGCCCTGAGAATAAGTCCCATCTTGCAGTTTGTTGGTGCAGAAAAACATCTCCATACTGGTGGACAGTTTGATTTTCAGCCTGTGTTCCACACGGGTGGCAGGTGCAGCTGCTTAGCATTTTGGTGCAAGTGCACCAAATAGACAGTGGCAAGCTGCCTAAGTAGCAGAGCCGGTAGCAAATGACTGCACGATCGAAAGTATGGCTTATGCAGAGAAAGCTTGCAGATCTGCATGATTTTTCTTCATGTGTGCCGAAAACGTCCAGGTCTGAAAATCCAGCCCGATTATTTTAGTGGCTCTATAGTGCACTCTCTCAACTGCCACAATGTCCTGCTGTATTGAAGAGCCCAGAACTGTATGCAGTATTCCAACGTAACCAGTTATTACAGCATTTCCCCAGTCCATTTTATGAGGTAATTAAATGTTTCATCAGGAAATTAGCAAATGTTCAGTAAAATAAGCTATATTTAATGCCTGGTCTTAAAGATGGCAGTTCTATGAGCAGTTAATTGGAAGTTAGGGAGGTGATCCTTTGGTATCCATGGCTCATCAGTAATAGCACTAGCTGACATATTATGCTAGGGGAATGTGGGGTAGCTGTGGTATAAAAGAATAATCGTCAGTGGCTTAGTATGCAGCATGCTCACATCCGGGGCCGGAAGATCTGAAGGTCTCTGGATCTAGCCCCACACCAAGTATTTGGGGTACTACCCAATACTGACACTGCACTGCAGCACTAAAGGGGCTGCAATGTTGAGGTGCCATCCTTTAGAAGAGACGTTAAATCAGGGTCCCTTCTTCTCATCTCTGGTCACTGCCCATTTGAAAATTAACAATCTCCTGGCACTTATGGAGGAAGAGTAGAGAGGTTTACCCTGTGTCATGGCCAACAACGTTCCACCAGTCGGAAGCACGTAGTGAGAGTGACACCCCTGCACCGATCCTCCCCACAATGACACAAACAGCTCGACCACATCAGCAGCACCTGACAGACCACAGCGACACCCTCCAAAGTGTCGACAGGTACAGGGTGTGGGGTCTGTGACCGGGCTGCGAGCTGCCTGTGCCATGTTGGCCATTTGCCGTGTTGCCTGTTCCTGCCATGCAACACTAACATGCCACTCCCAGCGGTTGCATGCTGTGCCCTGTCATGCCACTCTGGCAATGTCTGTAGCCACTGCTGTGCTGTGGCGGGTGGGGGATGCGCTCCCAGCGGTTCACCCTCATGGGTGTTTGGGGTGAGGAGCATCGCTGTGTGGCAGGTCGTGGTGGTGTCCATCGGGTTGTGCGGTGCCGGGCGTTGCAGTTCTGTCCATCGGACTGGTGCACATCGGGGGTACACTGCGTCAGTTCAGCTGTGTCGCTGTGGGGGGTGTTGGAGCAGTTGCTGTTGATCTTCCATGGTGCTTCCCCACCAGTCAATACAGTGGGTCCAAATAACAATTGTGTGGTGCTTTTTCGCTGTCTCCTCAGTTGTATATATGACTGCATTTGTTGCACAGTCCCTTGTACACATGTTGTAGCTCAGAAACTGCATAATAAGACAAAAAGTTACACCATTTAAGCATTTAACATTATTTAGTGGTATTTGTTATTCACCATATCATTGTTTCATTAATACTGTTTGGTTAAAAAATAATCAACATTCCCATTTCTCTTTTCATTTGCTTTTATTCCTGAACTAACATATGGGTAAGAAAAATAAGTTTAGATACTGGCCCAGATATTCAGACTGCGCCGGGCAGTGGCGCAAGCCTGGGCACAGCGCAACTGGGCTGCACCAGGGCCAGGACAAGGTGATATTCAACGGTGATGCAACATGGCACAGCACCGTTGAATATGGCAAGGTTGGCGCACATATTGCGCCAGCGCAAGCCACAGAGAGGGAGCATGGGGATTCACCAGCGCAAGTGCAGGTGCACTAGGCGCATCACCCATGATATTCAGCCGGGGGCATGCAAATGAGACCATAATATATGCAAGGCACAAATGGGGCCATTTGCATGTCATTATGGCCCCAATTGCATGTGTTGCACAGGGCGGCTCCGTGAAATGCGCCTGGCGCCCTGTCTAGCTGCTGTCATCAGGGGTGGGTCCCTGGTGGGCATTTGTAACCACCTCCCCTCCCGTACGCCCGATCGTGGGCATCTGTAACATTACAAAGTACCTGGTAGTCTAGTGGTCCCCTCCCCGTACGCCCGATCGCGGGCATCTGTAATGTTAAACATTACCTGGTAGTCTAGTGGTCCCTCCCCGTATGCCCGATCTCGGGCTGTTGTAATAAGAAAGTCTAACCTGGTGGTCTAGTGGTACCAACCTCCACACCCACCCACAGAGGACCCCCCCATCATCGGCGGGCAGCAGCACCGCACCCACATACTGCCCAGCCACCTGCCGAATGACAGCGTACAGTATGATCTGTACACCTATTGGTCCACAGTGTGGAGCAATGGGCTTGCAGACCACACTGTGCTACACAGGACCAGATATGTGAATGACTGCGTTCATTCACATATCTAGCTCCTGTGTAGTACAGTATGATCTGCAAGCCCATTGATCCACACTGTGGACCAACAGGCTAACAGATCATACTGTACGCTGTCATTTGGCGGACGGTATGCAGGCAGCGCTGCCGCCTGCCGATGATGGGGGTGCTGTAGCCGGGGGTCCTCTGTGGGTGGGTGGGAGGAGGGTACCACTAGACTACCAGGTTAGATTTTCTTATTACAACAGCTCCATGATCGGCATAATGGGAGGGACCACTAGACTACCAGGTAATGTTTAACATTACAGATGCCTGCGATCGGGCATATGGGGAGGAAACCACTAGACCACCAGGTACTTTGTAATGTTACAGATGCCTGCGATCGGGCATATGGGGAGGGGACCACTAGACCACCAGGTTATTATGTTTTATTACTACAGCCTGCGATCGGGCATACGGGGAGGGGGGGGGAGTCCACTAGACTACCAGGGAGTGTCCAGGTGCTTGTGGACGGTGTTCCTGCTGGGCAGGTGGCCACCCACAGCTGGCGGCTGTTGTGTTGCACCTTGCAATACAGCCACCTGCCTGTGGGTGGCCAGCATTTGAGCCTGTTATTGTCGGCTCAACTTTGAGCACCAGTGTGTGGCGCATGTAGGGGTTGCGTCAGCATATGCGCTGCACATCCCGGGCTGAATATTGGGATGTACCGCATATGCATGGGCACACCCCATGCATCTGCACCGCATATATTACCAATGTGCCCGGGGCATCGGAGGTTGTGCCATGCAACCAGCCCCTTTGAATATCATGCCAGGGCGCATTGGGGGGTTGTGCATGGCGCAACCCTGTTGCACCATGCAAAACCCCTTTGAATATCTGGGCCACTATTCTCAAGAATTGGAATATGACTGATTTACAGAGATATGTTAGCAGCCAAACAAAGGATTATAGACATTTATAATACACGGTTTGCATATTTTTTCTATAGGAACTCCGGTGAAAACAGAACTCATAATAGTACTGCTCTAAGGATTCTAAGTCATAATACCATCACTCAGACAGATTTCAGGTCAATGGTATTATAATTTGGAACCATGATAAAAGATGTGAGTGAGATAAACATTTGAAAAACAACATAGACCAAAAAAAATATGTATTATTACCAGCTTTATTTTGTTGAATTTCAGCGGCAAACATTGAACAAGAAGAAATTCCCAAAGATGGAAACATAGACCGAACAGCAAAATTAATTCACAGATGAGGGGTGTGTGTGTGTGGGGGAGGGGGGTTAAGGTCACCAAGACACGCCGTAGCCAAGGTGACTTGGTTCCTGAGGTCAGCCATTGCCATGGCAGGAAGGAGAGAGGAAGGTTTGTTGCTTGTTTTTTGTTTTGGGCTGGTGGGGGGAAGGCTGCACATGAAAGCAACATCGCATTCATTGTGTCTGTGGCAGTAACTATAGTTGACATTGGGCTGGCGGGTGAGTGCTCTTGTAAGTGAAATGAAAATTGCCATGGCTATGGGGGGAGCTGGGGAGGGGGGAATAGTAAACAGAAGTGACAGAGACTGACATTGGGGCCAAGGGGCAGGGAGCACCGCAAGTGAAATTGACATCGCTGCAGCTAGGAGTGTGGACCCTGTGTGTGGTGCATGAGTGAAAGTGTGTGAACAGAGTACAATGCGTAACCCCTAGGTGGAGCTATCCCAAGGGCTACTACCTCTGCCTGCGTGGCTAGTCGCAGGTTAAGGGGCCTGAGTACTGAAATGGGTGCCTCCACCCAGAGGACAGAGTTGTTATTAACAAGGTTAACCTGGGTACAGCCCTCCGGGACACTGTAACCCCCCCTCTTTCCCCTCTAGTGGCTTGGACAATATGCAACAAACACTTTCACAGTAGCCCCTATTCAGCATACAAATCCCCACACTGTTTGCACTTACCACCAGGGCTGGTTCCACCAGTTTGACCCTGGAGACCCCCTGTAAAACAAGATTAGGCACAGCAAATAACAACAGTACAGTGCTTTTGGTACAAACTGGAACCACAGTCAGATTAAATACAAAAAGAGTTAGGTCTGATTTATTCAGGGGAATTGAACAAGAGAGGGGCGTAATCAGGTTGATTGATTCTAAAACTGATCTTGTCAGGCAGTTATGCATGCACTTTTAGTCCCTGCACAGTCACACGCTCTGGGTACCCAGTTGGAAGTAAGGTGGGCTAGCCTGGAACATTGCCCGGGGTAGGCCGGCGTCGCAGCTGGTTGGGGCCCTGTGATGAAAAAAAAAGGCATGCACAACCACACACAATTTGTAATCCAGAGCCTGAAGACTCAGATCATGAAAGGAAAAACAACAGTGCAATCATATGACAACACTTGAGATTTAGCTGTTGTTGCAGGGAGCTACCCTGATTGTTACTCACACTTAGACGAAATGGAGACTGCAGGTTGATGACTGGTTTGCCAGGAGAAGCAGGGCCCACACGAATCACTGAGGTGACGTTCCTGTTCGAGATGGTTTAGCAGAGGGCTGATCCCCGGGCGAGTCTCTCGTCGATGATGCTTTCTGTGCCTGAAGTAGTTGGCTGGGCCAGGTGGCAAGGCCCAGGCCGGGTGGAACAGTTCGGATTTTGAGTCTGGTAGTGCTGGATGCAGTTTCCAGCAAGCATGGCACATTTACACAGTGGGGAACCAAATCGCGACCCACTAACAGCACACAGCACATTTATAGTAAAGCAATCACCATACCATAATGTGGAAGGCAGTCTGGCTGCAATATCAGTGTCTGAGCAAAACCGGGAATTCTGTGGTAAATGGATGTCCTGACAGGCCGATCGCGTACAGCAAATCTTCGGTCTTCTTCAGGTTCAAATCTGGTCACTCTTCAGTGGCTTTGTCACACTCCAATTCCGATATAGTCCGATTGCTAAGCCTTTTAAAGGATTCCCTCTCGAGGGACTGCAGGCCAGACTCAACCTTTCCACCAGTCTCCCGCGTGAACTACACAGGAGCTGCTGCTCGAATCACTCGAGCTGTTTACTCTTCAAACTCTAACTCCAGACTGACTGACTGCAGCAGGCAGCTTGGGAATTTCCTTTCAGTCCAAAAGGTTCTGGTTGGTTGATCCATCAGTCTGTCAAAGCAAGGGCTCCCCCTCCAGGTGCATTTACTGTAGGTGCCAAAGTCTCAAAACTACAATTCCTATAGAAATTCCTCCCACAAGACCCCATTGGGACAGACTCCATTTTAGGGTCCTCAAAGGTACTGATTGGCCCATTCTGGCAGTCCAGGACCAAGATGGTGGTGATAAACAGAACTGCCCATGCTATAAAGAAGGCAGGTTAGACAAACTACAGTATCATTACTATGCTAATAGATAATCAGCAAATAAGTACAGCATCTAACAGAGCTCCCTCTGCGGAAATAGCGATGGCAGAACGGAGCGATTATCTGGCAGCCCAGGCGGGACTCAAGCATAGAAACACTCAGCCCCCTCCCAGATTAAATAAGCACCACGTTATAGGCAGCTCTCAAAGAGACAGATATCAGAGGCATTAAGGCACTCTCATAAACACTTTTAAAATGCTAAGACACAGGATACCAGCCCGGCAGTGAGCATTTAGGCACACCCAAGGAAGACTTTCGGGAACCCTTATTTTTTTTTCGGGGCGGGGGGTTACACAATGTATTACATAAACAAAGTATGACAACCTGTTATGGTTACTGTAACTCTGTCTTGGAATTCCAAAGACATCGTAAACATCTTGAGCGTCGCTCTCAAGTTTTAGATGTCACTGCAATCCCTCAATGGAGTTACAGCACCGTAACAGATAGGGTGCATATGTTATTCTATTGATAAACAAAGGGATCTGGGAAGGCCTAACATAACTCAAAACTTTAAAGGTTATAAAACTCTTAAATAAATGCATAACAGAGAGGTATATACTGAAGTCTGCCAGAATAATTTTCAAGTTAAAATGTTAGATAGCTTTCGGTTTGGGGTTAATGCTGGTACAAATACCTGGTGGGGGCAACTTTTATTGACTTCACCAAGGTGTTTGATAACATCAACCACTCTGCTCCTTGAACAGCTTTTCAGCACCAGCTTCTCCCATGACACTGTTGGGTGGTTTAGGAGCTATTTATGTGGGAGACACCAACAGGTTAAAATTAATGGGGTCTTATCCGATAGTCGAATAGTAAGCATGGGAGTGCCACAAGGATCTATACTCAGTCCTTTAGTAGTCAGTCTGTTCCTAAACCGTTTACCCCTAGCCTGCCAAAACCCAGTCCTATTATATGCGGATGATGCTGTACTGTTCTCTAGCGACCATGACCCCAAACTTTTGGAAAAAAACCTTCAGCTTAAAGAGCCCCTGACATCGTTAGAAAAACGTAGAAGAAATGTAAGATTTAGATGGTTCAGTTTATATTTCATCTATTTTCTATAATTATTTACATTTTTTCTTTATTACTTAGGACAGGTGAATGAAAAAGGCTTACTGTCTCTTAGACCTTATCTGCTCTTTCTGCTATCCTACATATGACATCATAATCCAGGTTGCACCTGGAAATGAGCTTCTGGTCATGGTGCTTTTTCCAGTTACCAACTTTTAAATAAAGAAATAAATAAAATATATAAGCCCCCGTTTATGGCATCATAATTATCCCCTCAGCAACAGTCAATGATGTCATAAACATAACTCTGATGTCATATGTAGGCAAGCAGCCAGAACAGATAGGGCAGTGATCTTGTTTACATGCAGATGTCCTTAGTAATAAAGAAGAATGAGAAATACAGAAACAATATTAAAATATAGGCTCACTTGTGCTAAACATTCCATTTTCTCAAAGTTGTCACAACGGTGTCGGGGCTCTTTAACTTCAGTATTTTAGAAAACTGGTTCATTAACTAAAATTGCTACTAAATTGTAAAAAAAAAC
Source organism: Neoceratodus forsteri (assembly GCA_016271365.2). Lineage (NCBI taxonomy): Eukaryota > Metazoa > Chordata > Ceratodontiformes > Ceratodontidae > Neoceratodus > Neoceratodus forsteri. The sequence continues at coordinate 196,749,021 of CM028132.1, read as the reverse complement.
AAACACATGCTCTTTGCCTCCTTGAACAGCAAGCTGAGGGCATACAAACTGGCCATCCATAACAACCAAAATGTCACTCTCGATTTGATTTACTCTTTCAAATAATTAGGGATTATGCAAGACAGTGCCCTTACTTTCTCAGGCCACACTGATCTAGTGGCCAAGCATATACCTGTAAACTAGAAAATTGGCCTCCTGCACAGACACAAGCATTGTCTGACTCCTAAGGCAATAAGACTGGCTGTAAATAGCTATGTGTTATCTACCATTGATTATGGACTTGCCATATATGGAGCTGCCTCAGACTCATCCCTCCATAGGCTCTCAATTGCTCTTAACAAGGCTTGTAGGCTGGTTACAGGAGCTCACAGATACACTCACAACCTGTGAGCTTTATTCCCAAAGGGCTGGCTCCAGCCGAAAGGCAGGCTGCAATACAAAACCTGTCTGCTAGCTAAAAAAGCAACTCTGCATCTAACTCCCAGAGCATCCAGAACCTGTTGTTCCCCCATGGAGAACACTAGACTAACTAGAGGCTCCTGCAATCAGCCTTTTTAAGGTACCTTTCTGTCGTACCTCAAAAGGCCAAAGGGCTTTCGAGCATCATGCCCCAAACTGGCTAAACTCTCTTCCTGGGGAAATCCTTGGTGCAAGGAAGTTAGGCTCATTTAAAACCAAACTTCGGTCCCACCTTACTGCCCTCTGCAGTTGTGACTGTGTCACTTAACTTTTCTTCCTAATTTATGTAATAGCAGATCTTCCACGGAGTGGTCTCTTGCAGTAGGTAATATAGTTGGGTTGTCGCCAGAGGTTGCTGTGGTGCACAGCAGCTCATCTAGCAGTCTTTTTCACCAGGCACCACCCACACGACATCAGCTTCCTGTTTCCTATACAAGTGTGGGCGGTACTTGGTTTCCTCAGTTCATTTTCCCTCTGTCTTCAGCTCGCGCACAGCAGCTACAGCAATGTCTGTGCAGCATTCATCGATGAGAATTTGGATTACAAAACGAATGTCTAAAGACTCATCAATCAAACAAGCACTATTTCGTTCCTGTCCTTGCGGCAGGAAGGTATACCACTTCGACAATCATACCTCTTGGGTAAGGTGTCTGGGACCCACACACAATACCAGTTCCTGCAATTTCTGTCAGGAATTCAATCAAGCAACTCGTTAATGATGGTTGCTTGAAATCCAACATTTATTAATGGAACAGAAAATGTCTCTCTTAGAGAACCATGGGGCTCATACCAAGGGCTCCCCCACCACTGGTTCTTGTTCATGGCAGAAAAAGGAGAAGGAGAAATCCTCCTCACACTCCCTGCCCCACCACTCGTCAATGGCCACCGTTCCAGGTGTCCCTCCGTTGACGGTGCGCCTTCACACCACTCCTTCATCGACGGGGACTCAAATCTTCTCGTCAATGGCACTTACCAGTGCTTTAAATGCAGTCCAATACATGGCTGCTTCATTGACAGAGACTTATACCCCCTCATCAACGGCACTTTCCAGCCCTTTTAATACAGCCAAATACACGGCTGCTCCTTCGACGGGGACTCCTCTCCTGTTGAAAGCATCTGACAACTTAAGGGATACTACTCCTTTTTTCCTTGCAGGTCTGTCGACGAGACCCCGCATTCCTCAGGGGAAACCTATGGCTTATGTCCTACTTAGTGCCTCTCCACCCTCCCAGGTGACCACCTATAGGGGTCAGGCGGACAGAGATCGGGACCCTGGTCTTTACCACCCGGGGTGAGACTGGCTCAGATTACACGTCCAATTCCCTCTATCACTCCACTTATTTCTCAACATGACCCCCTTCCTACCCCACCTCCTTTTCAAGAACTGGACATTTCTAATGTAGTCCAGCACATCTTGCGTGCCATGCAGCACTCCCAGCCCTCGGACCCAGGAGAGCAAGATGATCCTCTCCGATCGCTTACTCTTCAGCCTAAATGTTTCCATAATGACAGGGATCCCATACCACCCTGGTCCCTTCCTCCTCACATGGAGGACTGTTTCTCAGATGAACAAGAATTACTGGCTGACTTCCCCAGTGATCTTGATGAGAAAGAGTTTCAAGAACTGTATTTTCCAAATCCTGACTCTCCCTATTCAGAAACTTCTTCTCTGGATGAGGACCTGCCTAGAGCTTCTGCAGCCTCTCCCCCAGATGACCCAACCTTTAATGTAATGATGGTTCAAATACAAAAGGTCACGGGATTTGCTACCATAGAACATGACAAACAACGTAAGGATATGGCAGAATATCTTGAATTACCAGAGGAGCCTCTCTTAGTGGTTCCTCCACTAATCCCAATTTACCAGAATGCCATGCTGGCAGCCTGGCATCAACCTTCAGCTATTACAGCTATTCCCCATAAGGCGGATCATTTATATCAAGCTCTTCTGGACCATCTCTTCCTATCCACCATCCCAGAGATGGATTCGGTGGTTATTACTGCTGCTTATGATCATACTAAAAGACCTAAACACATGAGCTCCTTACCTCCTGATAAGGAATCCTGAAGAACTGACTACCTGGGTAATTTTTTTTTCCCTCAGGTACTTTGAATATCAGGATCTTAAAAACTGTATGGGTAACATGATTAAATACCAGTGTACATTGGGGTCTTCTGTCATTGAGTTGATCAATAAACTCCCTCCCTCACAAGAAAGGAAAAGATTATTGGCCACACTGTCAACTAGCAACTCTATCTCTTGCCACCTACTCAGGTCAGGCTATGATGTCATAGATGCCTCAGCCCGACTATCAGATACAGGCATTTCCATGTGTTGCCATGCTTGGCTCTGTGTTTCAGGCTTTGCACATGATATGCAACATAAAGTAGCTAATGTCCCCTTTAATGGGTGTAAGCTGTTCGGGCTAGGTACTCAAACTTTACTAGATGACCTACAGGCATCAGGCAGAGCTCTACGTATGGTTCATGGCATGTATCGTACTCTGCGGACAACCTACCATACTCAATACTCCTCTTATTCCAAAAGAGGTGACAAATACAAAGCAAAAAATGCTAGCAGTAGCTTCAGAGGATGTACTCAACCCACCGTAGGCAACATCTCTGCCACCAGGGGTGCCCGCCCCCACCCTTCTGGAGGGGCAGGGCTGCCCAGCTCCCAGTGACCCACTAAGAGCTTTCCCCACACTTTCTTGACCAGGACTCGGAGGCTGTGGGAGGTAGTTTTGCCCTCCATTTGGAGGCCTGGCAAACAATCACTTCAGACAAATGGGTCCTTCAGATCATACAGAGTGGTCACACTCTGGAATTTATCTCTCATCCCCCCCATCCTCCTCAGAACATTCATTATCCATCAGATCATATAACCATCCTTCAGGAGGAATTGAGGGCTCTTCTGATCAGACAGGCTATTTCTCCAGTACCTCCCTCGGAACATCAAACCGGATTTTACTCACACTTCTTTATGGTACCCAAACGAACTGGAGACCTCAGACTGATACTGGACCTGAGAAAACTGAATCTTTTCATCCAATACAAACGTTTTCACATGATAACTCTAGCTTCCATCATGCCAATACTGAAACAGAGAGATTGGCTTTGTGCCCTAGATATGAAGTATGCTTACTTACATAATCCCATTCACCCTGCCAACCACAAATTTCTGCACTTCCACCTATTAGGTCAAAACTACCAGTTTTGAGCACTCCCATTCGGCCTCTCTTTGGCCCCAAGAGTGGTCATCAAATGCCTGGTGGTGGTCGCAGCTGCCTTAAGAAGAAAAGAGCATTTTATCTTCCTATATCTAGATGACTGGCTAATCAAAGCAGACTCCAGAACAGCTCTGCTTATCTCCCTAGAAACTACCCTAAAGATGTTTCACACTGTAGGGATTGCAGTCAATTGGCCAACATCCAACCCGACTCCAACTCAGTCCCTCCAATACATTTGAGCTGTCCTAGATACAGCCTTAGCCAGAGCTTACCTTCCAGCCACTCAGCGGGATACACTTATGTCCCTGGCATCACGCATACAGACTCAGAAAGTAGTCACAGCCAGACAAATGCTGTGCCTCTTGGGTTGTATGGCTGCCACCATCCCTACAGTGGCATTCGCCTGTCTTCATATGAGACCTATTCAGTGGACCCTCCAGAATCAATGGTCTCAAAGAACAGGACAGTTCGAAGACAAAATCAGAATTACTCTCTTTCTGAAGCCAGCTCTGACTTAGTGGATAATCAGAACCAACTTATGTCAAGGAATGCCCTTTCAGTCCCTTCCTCCTACACAAATGTTAACCACGGATGCTTCCCTAAATGAATGGGGCACACACTTGGGTCCGTACTGGACACAAGGCAAGTGGACTGCTTCTCAACCTCAGTCTCACATCAGTCTCCTAAAGATGAAAGCTGTTCGCTTAGCCCTTCAGGCATTCCAACCCCACTTAACTCCAGGACCCTGATCCAATCAGACAACACTGCAGTGGTGTTCTACCTCAACAAGCAAGGAGGTGCGAAATCCTGCATTCTATGCATGGAGACCCTGGCAGTCTGGCAAGAAGCCATATGGCAACACTTAATAATTACAGTCATCCACTTACTGGGACGTCACAATTTACTGGCCAACTGGCTAAGTCGCTGGTCCTCCACGAACGAATGGGCACTTCACAAAGAAGTACTCCAGAAAATCTTCAACCTCTGGGGAACTCCACAATTAGATCCATTTGCCTCCCCAGAGAATTACCGTCTCCCCAACTATTTTTCCATTATCCCGAGCAAAAAGGGACAGTCTGTAAATGTCCTGTCCCAATCCTGGACAGGATTCTTCTTATATGCTCCCCCCCATCCCTCTCCTGCAACAGACTCTGCTGAAACTACAACTAGAGCCTGCCAAAATGATCCTCGTAGCTCTGCTGTGGCCTCTGCAAATATGGTTTCCCCTCCTTCAGCAACCATCAGACCAATCAGACTGGACCTCTTGACATAGTGTCAAGGGACCCTCCTGCACCCCAACCTGAAGGCCCTACACCTTCACGCTTGGCTCCTGAGGATGCTTTCACAGCCAGATTACAAGTGGCCTCCTCTGTTGCCAACATTCTCTTGGCCTCACGTAAACCAGCAACCAGAGAAACATATAATTCCAAATGAAAATGCTTCTCCATATGGTCTGCTTCTCGATCGTTGAATCCGTATTCTGGCCCACTGATGAAAGTCCTAGACTACATGGCCTCATTATCCGAGTCAGGTTTAAGTTATTCCTCCATTAAAGTCCATTTGGCCACTATTTTGGCCTTCCATGAACCGCTAGATGACAGATTACTATACCAACACCATCTAGCCAAAATGTTTTTGAAAGGAATGTTACATATCAAACCACCTATTAGACGACCCACTCCTCTGTGGGATCTCAATTTTCTAATAGAAAAATTAACCCTGGAACCATTTGAACCAGCGGCCACTTGTGACTCCCATTTCCTTTCATGGAAAATCTTATTTCTAGTGGCTGTTACTTCCGCTCAGAGTATTTCTGAGCTTCATGCCCTCATGTGTAGAGAACCCTACTTGATTTTTCACAAAGACAGAGTGGTACTCCCTACCAGCCCTTCCTTTCTTCCTAAGGTAGTGTCTGAACACACTCTAAACCAAACCCTGGAGTTACCGGTATACTATCCTGAATACTCCAATCAAAGCGAACATCTACTACATACTTTAGATGTCCATCGTATATTACTTTACTACACTAATCAAACCAAATTGATTAGAAAGACTTCTCAACTGTTTGTCACCTTTGCCCTGAGCCAAGAAGGGCTCCCAGCTACTAAAAGAACCCTTTCTAACTGGTTGGCACTTTGAATTACATTTTGTTATAAAAAATATAACAAACTCCTACCAGGACCCATCCAAGCCCATTCCACTAGAGCTATGGCCACTACTGCAGCTTGCTTTAAAGGAGCCTCCATTTGAGATATCTGCAATGCAGCTACCTGGTCCACATTCCATACATCCATGAAGCACTACAACCTGGATATTGCTTCATGCCGTAGGACGGCCTTTGGCTGAGCAGTCCTACAAGGCTTTCTGTCATAAGGTCTGCCCATCTTGGGTATATTGCTTGGAACTCATCCCAAGCATATTACCTACTGCAAGAGACCACTCCATGGAAGATAGTACAGTTATGTAAGAACTTACCATAACAGTACATCTTTGAGGAGTGTCTCTTGCAGTAGGTTCATTCCCGCCCTCCGTCCCCCTCCTTCTCTAGTAGAACAAATTCTGGTCCAATGACCTTGGGTTGGAATATCTTTGGTACCTCGGGTTCCCCTCGGTACTCACTTTTGCGAGCTGAATCTGGCACTGAGGATACCAGGTACCGCCCACATTTATATAGTAAACAGGAAGCTGATGTCATGTGTGGGTGGTGCCTGGTGAAAAAGACTGCTAGATGAGCTGCCGCGTGCCACAGCGACCTCTGGCAATGACCCAAGTATATTACCTACTGCAAGAGACACTCTTCAAAGATATACTGTTACAGTAAGTTCTTACATAACTGTACTTTCATGTAACTTGTGGCACTTATGCATTAGACCAGTTTTCACATCCCCTCATCCCTTCCCTTTGAGCTACCCATGGTCCTTCCCGAACTCCTGATGAAGCCTCTGGCTGACTCTCATCCCCTCTCAGCTGCTCCTCATCCCATATCCCTCTCTTCAACCTAGCTTATAAGGGTACAACTGTTACTTGTCTTACTTATACTAAGATTCCAGTCTCCATTGCAGCTGTCATTTTTACTTTTCAGCCAGTACTTTATTTGATGGACTAGTTTGTTTTGTACCTATTTACTGTTGATGTGTCTTTGTATTTCCCCTGATCCCATTCTGTTGTATGTATTTGGTCCTTTTATTGCTCCTATGTACAACTACATGTTGATTTTTGTCTGCTCTATTGTTTACACTATGACATGGAACCTCTGTAAATGAGCTTTCAGCTCAAAGGTACTCCAAGATTTAAAATAAAATAAATAAAATACTTGCTTTTTTAACTGGCCAGTTTGTTAGGGGTTTAGATTGTAAGAGTGGATGCTCAAAAAAATGGAATACTACACATATCCTATTAGAGTGTACCCTGTTAGAAAAATTAAGGTAAAAATGGGTCTCAGAGATGTCAAGACCTTTATTGTTTACTTCTAGGGATGAGAAAATCAAATATTTGTTGATTTCTGCAAGTACATCCATACTGTATGCCATTGTTAAAGTTGCTATTACTGCTAACTTCATGAAACAGATCTTTATGATAAGGAGATGATTTTATTATAAATTCTTGAAATATAATGCTTTTACATGATCTGTGTAATGTCAGTTTTTATGTATGTTCAGCCTCTGCAGAGGCTTTATATTCTGTAATAAATAAACTTTGAACTAAGATATATAATTTTTACGTTTTTAAGTATGCGCTCCTGTGTCATTTCCATCATGAAAAAATTAAATATCTTGAAACAGTACTGTGCTGTGCTATTTACTATCAAAAAGATGAGAAAACACCATCATATGTCCTCAGTATGAATCCAGAATGTACATTTAGCAGGTAGCCTCACTGGAAGAAATTTGCAAAAATGGTGAGTGGTGGCCATCTTTAATTATGTGAGTCATTGATTACAAAATTAGCTATAAATGCTGTTTTAAAAATATCTGAGAAAATTAAAAAGACATGGAAGATGAAGCTATGGATGTTAGAAATACATCTTTGATAAAAACAGAATAAGGGATAGGGGACTGTGTATTATGAGGTTGTAATACTCAGAGGTTCTGGTCACGTGTGAACCTCGAGAGTGAAGCTGGAGAGGTTATGTCACCAGGACCTTGAGATGGTATTTTTAGTTGAATGATACACAGTCCGTCACCCATTTTTTAATTTTTTGTAACATATGGATCCAAGGAGTTTAAAAATGCTTGCAACCCACCACCACACATACACACTGGGCAGCAAAAACCAGGTTGGTTTTCATTCATTTAGCACAAAGTCTTTGCTTCACTTCAGAAAAGTGTTATTGTGCAGTACATTATGGGCCCCATATTCAGGGACAGCCAGCTCTGCGAGCACACAGGGGTGCCAGGCAAAAAATAAGGATGGCTGGCCCTGGCGCTATATTCAAACAGATAGCATGATCCGAACTGACTGTGCTCTCTGTGTGAATACTGGGCCATGGTAGTGTGGTGCACAGGCAGTGGTTGCCATGCTGTTTGCTGTGCTACCAGAGTGCTGAGCCAAAGACCGCCCATAGGCATAAAGTGCAGCACACAGTGGTTAGCGCCACGGCCCCTATGGGTGACATTCAACCCAAACATGCAGATGAGCCCATTGGGCATGCATAGTGCTTGCAGGCCATTTGCATGTCCATTATGGGCTCATCTGCATGCTTCCACATCAGCTGTATGCTCTGGGCCATGTTCCCCCCAAGCCCCGATCCCCACAGCAGCACAAAAAACAAGAAATCCCTGGTAGTCCAACGGTCCCTCCCATGCCCCGATCCCCACAGCAGTACAAAAAAAGAAATCCTTGGTTGTCCAGCAGTCCCTCCCAAGCCCTGATCCCCACATACATTAAAAAAAGAAAAATCTGCAGTGGTCCCTCCCATGCCCTGATCCCCTTTCTACAAAGGTAAATGTTTCCCTGGTAGTCTAGCCGTCCCTCCCTAGCCCCAATCCCCTGTCATGAAAATGAAAAGGATAACCTGGTGGTCTAGCGGTCCCTCCCTAGCCCCCATTCCCTGTCATGTACAAGAAAAAGATACCCTGGTGGTCTAGCACTCCCTTCCGAGCCCCAAGCCCCTGTCAAATGACAGAAATAGTATTCCCTGATAGTCTAGCCGTCCCCCCTCCCAATACCCTGACCTGCCCATACTGGACAAAACACCATTCCTGGTGTTCTAGTGGACCCCCACCCTGGAAGATAGTGCCCCACCGGCCCGTTTGCATGGACTAGCGACCTGGTTCCAAACAGTGTTACCTCATACAGTCAAATCTCGATTATCCAGACAAATTCCAAATCCTCAGCTGGTCCTGATAATCGAGGTTTGACTGTATTACAAGCAAAATATGTAACAAATAGGGGACTGTGATTACTTGGCTAAACTATCATCCCAAAGTTCTGGAGATATGTTAGAACCTCTCGAGCTTCGCTCTCGAGGGTCCATGTCCCCAGAACCTCTTGATGGTATTATAGCCTTGTAATACACAGTCTCCTATCTATCATTCTATTTCTAGTATATAGTTTGGCCTTACTATGTATCAAAATCAATTCCTGCTGAAAAGTTGTTGTGCACATTCTAAAAGTTATTGTGCACTTTCTAAAAGTTGTGCACATTCCAAAAGTTATTGTGCATGATCTATAATTAAAATTCAGTTACTGGGACTTCCGGTGACGTCACGGGAGTGATGGGATGCTAGACTAAGAGCTCCAGGGCCCATCTACAAGAATCAAACTTAATCCTCCTTAAAATTACGAGCGGCAGAGTTTTAAAGGACGAAGATTGGTTTCAAAATGACCACCAGAAATAATAAGCCGAAAATCACAAAAAATAATAGTTCCCAAATGAAGCTAAAACAGCTCACTATGGATGAAGAAAGAGAGGGCTACGCGGCCTGCTCAAGAAGAGATCGTAACATCTCAGAGTCATCGGCAGATATGGAGGATAGCGAACTTTTACTTCCAAGGAGAGCCAAGAGAACCCTCCAAAAAATGTTATCCTCAGCGCAGAAGATAGAATCCTCGCTAGCAGACCTGCGACAGGATGTACGCAATATAGACGGCAAAGTAGCGGAAAACACAGCTAAAATAACTGAAATAACAGAGCTGCAAGACACCAATAATAAAGTCCTCCTGTTTTTGCTACAAAAGGAAAGAGAAACCCAAGCCAGACTAGAAGACATAGAGAATCGCTCCCATAGGAATAATTTCCGGATCCACGGAATTCCAGAGGGGGCCGAGGAGGGCTGTGCCACTACAATTGATTTTATTCAGTACCTGCTGTGCTCCCTGATGGAAATACCCCTTGATTTAGACCTGACCCTGGATAGAGCACATCGCTCGTTAGCCCCGAAGCCTACCAATGCAGAGGCAAGGCCCCGATCGTGGATAGTTAGGATGGTGCAGTTTCAGTCAAAAGAATGGATCCTGAGAGAAGCATGGTGACTCAAAGAGCTCAGATTCCAGGGACACAGCATCTTCTTTGAGCAAGACTTCTCTCCAGCCTTGCAGCAAGAAAGACTTAAAGTGAGAGCAGTGCTGAAGGAGGTCAGAGAGAAAAAAAAAATAAAGGGTCAGTTGCTATTCCCAGCCGACTATGGTTCCACACGGAAGAGAGTCAGAAAACTTATGAAAATATTTTGGAGGCCGCCCCACTGCTAAGAAACTGGGGTATTGCGCTGCCAGATCTGGAATTGGAAGCATTCGAGAGAAAACTCCAACAAAACATCTGGCATACGGTGGGAAGAGGGACCAAGAGGACGCGGCCAGGCACAATCCCGAAGATAATGATGAAAGAAGCGGAGAAGATAATCAACGGGGCAGAGGCAAGAGGAAAGCGCCCAGAGCATGGCCTGAGCACTGGATCACCCCCTCAGTGCTGAGATGTGGGCTGGCATCCATTGGACGGAGTAACTGCTTGTGAGAGAATCGGAAGGAGAGCGGCAAGCTAATGGACTACATTTGGGACTATGTACAGATAAGTGGCCCCTGGAAGAACTGATCACTTGTTCTTTGTATTTGTTCTGTTTTGCTTTCTTAAGAGATGGTGGAGAGAGGGGGTTGCGTGGGTAGGGGAAAAGGGAGGGGGGAAGGGAGGGAAGTGGAGAGGGTCACTCCGGTGAACTTGAATAATTCAAAGTCCAGAATTAAGCTTCAATAACAGGGATGCAGTGTATAAGGATTAGGAAAGGCCGTTTTTTGAAGGGATGCTTGGTGGGATGTAGGGTGGTGAGAATCCCCGACCTGCGGAGACTTAGCCAATGGCAGGCTCTTGCTGGGCTGATGGGAGAGGCCTCCGCAGCTCGTGGGTTGGTTCTTGGGGGGGGGGGAAGAGCCATCAGGAGACAGTTCGATTGCACGTTGATGGGAGCTGGGGCCTTGCTGACTCTCCTCTCGCATGGGGCCTGACCCCTTCAATCGCCAATAGAGAAAGTAACAAGAATGGGAGGGTGAGGGAGAGGAACTCAAGGAACCTGGACTGGGTTTTAAAGTGAGGGAGAGAAGGTGAAAGGGAACAGAACAGTGGGACAGACTAGAGTGGTTTCCCCCAAGACGGCCTTGTTTATCTCCGTCAGGATAGCACTAGACACCCCATAGGAGGAGGTAAGGGGGGGAGACACTAGAAAGAACAAGGGCAGGCTAGAAGAATTTAATTTGGAATAGGGGAGTAACAGGGTCAGATGGGAGGCACAACAGAGTAGAGCAAGGGAGGGGATCATGGAGTAAACCAGGTTCATGTTAGAGAGCCTCCCATCTCACCAGATAGCTTGAAAACAGCAGCTTGAACTTAGTCAGCGGGTTAGGCAGCCACTACCAGAACAAGGAGGTGTGATGGGGGTGGAGGAGTTGACCGGGGGGGGGGGGCTGTGGTGGAGACCACGTTGCCTTAATTGCAACTTGGGCGAGGTGGGCTCTCCCTAACGGCTCCAACACATAAATTGAGGCCACCGGGTCGGAGAAGGAAACATTAAACACTTCTGTTTCCAGTCCAGTGAGGCTTTGCCTGGGAAGGGGCTACCAACAAACAATAACTCCACGGGTCAGAAAAGTGGCTGCATAAAGGAAGAGGAGACGAAGAACTATTACCACGGAGGCAAACTGGGATTATCTTTAAAGGCCATAGAATTACACAGTAGAACAGATGGAGAAGGGAGGAGGGAACATACTAAGTATAAAAAATGAGAGGGGTCCTGGGGTGGGGCAGGTCAGAGTTCTGGAACGGAGATATGTGGCATATTATCCAGAGCAAAGGATAAAACACCAGCTCTGAGTCTCTTAAGTAGAGACGGTGGGTGTGTGATACACACATCATGAGTGTAGCAAGGCTACCTCCTCATTCTCTCTCTCTCTCCTTTTATACAGGGGAGGCAGGGACTGAGGAAAGCACATAGGGAGTAGAGTTTCTTCCTTAGTCCCTTCCTTTTATTCCTCTTCTCCCCTCTTTTCAAGGGGGGGAGGGGAAGGGAATTGATTTCTTGATAATACAGAAATTTTTATTGTTGTTCTTCTACTGTTTTAGACCACAGTTGGTCCAGTAGAAATAAGGTTCAATGTTTGACAAAAGTTGTAAATTAGGAGTTAAATTTTTTATTTTTTTCTCTCTCTTTTTTATTATATTTTTTTTTTTGGTATGAAGTTCTCACTTTGGTCCGAAGCAAAAATTCAAGAAAAGATGCAGGATAATAAACAAAACAAAGGAAAGGGTACAAGTAAGACAAGGGTAAGAAGATCTGAGTATGAATACATACTCAAAGAGACTACTACCCCTGTTGCCTATTGGAGGTCTCCATGTACAACAAAATGAATTGCTTAAATGTTTGCTCCTACAATATCAAAGGAGTAAATTCACCAGTAAAATGGACGAGATTATTGCAGGAACTTAAAAAGCTGGGGGGGATGTGATTTTCCTCCAGGAAACACATTTATCTATGCCAGAGCATCTCAAATTATGACGAGCATGGGTGGAAAGGGTGGTGGCAGCTTCACACCCTAATGCCAAAAAGGCAGGGGTAGCGATATTAATACGTAGGGGTCTACACCTGACTATAGAAACTACAGAAGGGGGAATGCAGTGAAGATATGTGAGAGTGTCGGCAAAAACTCAGTGGAAGCTTACTCATTTTATCAATATTTACGCCCCAAATAGGCATCAAGAGGCCTTTTTTGAAAAAGTTTTTCAAAAAATAGCGGACCTACCACAGGGCCAGATACTTCTGGGGGACTTCAATGTGGCCCCACATCCACTGAGGGACCGTTCCTCTAAGAGGGAGGCTACGAATAAAATAGCCTCGAAGGTCCTAACTACACCGACAAAAGAATTAGGTCTGGTAGACATCTGGAGGACACACCACCCGAAGGAAAGAAACTATACCTTCTACTCAAATCCCCAAAGATCGTACTCAAGAATAGACCTTTTTTATACAAGTGGCACGCACCTTCATGAGGTCATAAGCTCTGACATACACAATATAACCCTGTCAGATCATGCCACAATATCAATAGGGCTGAATCTCCTACCCCAGGGCAGACAAGCCCTGTGGAGACTAAATGTGTCTCTATTGAATAATAAGACTCTAGTGGAAAAATTTAAGGAAAATATCAAAGACTTCCAAGCAGTTCACAACCGAACGACCCACTCTGCATTACTTAAATGGGACACCCTCAAAGCGGTGATAAGGGGGAACATAATCAGCTTTGCCTCTGCCCAAAAGAAGCTAGGAATTATCACTCACAACAAGCTATCCACCGAATTGGCTGCAGCAGAGAAAAAGCACAAAGCTAACCCTCATGATCGGCAGATCCAAAAAGAATTAACCCAAATCCGGAAAAATCTACAAGAGTTTGAAAATAAAAAAGCAGAGGGATATCTGAGATTCACAAACCAGACATATCATGAGGTGGGGGGAGAGCTTCAAAGCTCCTAGCTTTTAGGCTAAGAAAAGCTCATATGGATAGGTTTATTCCCTTTCTACAAGACTCAGGGCCACAAGGGCTTAAACAAGAGGACCCAAATGAAATTGCACTCCAATTTCAAAAATTCTATCAAAATTTGTACAGAGAGGAAAGAGATGAAGCCACAATTAAAAATGCAATGGGTTCATATCTGGATTCAATTAACCTCCCCAGAATATCTGAAGTGATGAAACAAGACCTGAATCGCCCCATTTCAACAGAAGAAATATTGGGGGTTATCAAATGGCTACCAGGGGCAAAACACCAGGCCCAGACGGGTTCAGTGGAGAATTTTAGAAGGCACTTGGGACCACAGTGGCCCAGATACTAACTGAAGTCTTTAATAAATGCTTAGAAGAGGGCAAAACACCAGAGAGTTGGACCCAATCACTAATAACAGTGATCCCAAAAGCAGGGAAGGACCTTACGAAATGTGCTTCATTTAGACCAATAGCCCTATTGAATCAAGATCTAAAAATATTCACCAAAATACTCGCTATTCGGCTCCAAAAATATATAGAATTACTAATACACCCTGATCAATCAGGTTTTATACCGCATCGCCAACTAAATGATAACATAAGATGACTTCTAAGCATTATTCGGAAGAAAATCCCTAACACAAAAACAGACCTGGCAATCTTTTTAGATGCGGAAAAAGCCTTTGATAGGCTAAATTGGACATATCTCTTTCAGGTACTAAGAAAAATGGGTGTTGAAGGGAACTTTCTGAACTGAATAAAGCTATGTTATCAAGACCCTCAGGCGAGGGTGAGGGTAAACGGCACAATATCCCCCTCCCTTTAAAATTAGTAGAGGAACAAGACAAGGATGCCCTCTCTCACCCCTGCTTTTTGCGATTAGTATGGAACCACTAGCCCAAGCCATATGACAAAGGGACAAATAAAAGGAATAGAGATTCAAAATACAATTCATAAAATATCCCTATATGCAGATGATACCCTAATTTACCTAGGAGACCCAGAGACTTCCCTTCCATCCCTATTAGACTTATTGAAGAACTCTGGGGATATCTCCGTTTTTAAGATTAATAAAGAAAAATCGGAAGTGTTAGCATTGGGAAAAGCTCCTAACCAGAGATTAATAGAAATGACCCCTTTTAAATGGGTAGACATCAAAATTAGATACTTAGAGATACAAATTCATGTTCAGACAGGATTAATTTATAAGTGTAACTACGGACCCTTAAAACAACAGGTGTATGCTGACATGAATAGATGACTGGTCCTTTCCCTAACATTTATAAATAAAATAGAAGCAGTTAAAATGAACATCCGTCCCCGCTTTCTGTTTTTATACACCAGCCTTCCTTTATCAATCCTAAGCAAGGACTGGAAAGATTCAAAGAAAAGAATATCAGACTTCATATGGGCAGGGAAGAAACCGAGAGTCCGTTGGGATATACTAATAGAACATAAAGAAAGAGGGGGACTGGGGCTCCCGGATTTTTCCAAATATTAACTGGCGGCCCAGTTGTTACCGGTTATTAAAATACTGATGTGCGGGAGGAGTCATGGATGGCGAGAGATAGAAGAAGGAGATTGCCAGCTGGGTCCACTTAATCTGTTGCCTTGGAGAATTCTCCCTAAAGAGTTAAAACAGCTTAAAAACCCCTTCACACAACACACCATGTCGATGTGGCTGAAGGCCAGACAAGAGTGGGAGATACCAAGACCAGTCTGGGAATATCTCCCCCTGTATAACATGCCGGGCTTCCCTGCACATAGCAGAGATGCACGCCTGGCTGAGTGGGTGATTAAAGGACTCATATATCCAAGACAACTTCTGGGGGTGGACCGCTTGAATTCATTCATAGAGGTACAAAGGGAGTTTACCCTAAATGAGGCAAATGTGTTCAGATACATTCAATGTATCCACTATATACAGAATAACATTGGGCTAACGGAACTGGCCCAATGCCCGGCATCCCCGGTAATATTAACTCACCAAAGGAGCACATCACAGGACGCTAAAATTTATATTTCACAAATATACAAAACATTAATAGAGGACAGGGGTACACTGGCCATCCAGAGAATAACAGACCACTGGGACGCAGAGGCAGAACACTGTATTTCAGAAAGGAAATGGCAGGAGATTTGGAGGGGAGTCCAGAAAACAACAAACTCACCTTCTTGGAGAGAATTTAGATGGAAAATTAATATTCGACTCTTTAGGACCCCAACGATCTCATGTCATTATTCATCCCTCTCTTTGGATAAATGTTGGAGGAGATGCGGGTCTAAAGGCACACACTATCATATTTTTTGGGCCTGTGCCTGCATATCCCTGGACAGAAATATCCAAAGAGATAGCTGAAATATTCTCTCTGGGGACAACACTAGAGTTTGAAAATCTAGTACTTGGACTTCCCCCAAGGGATCTGAAAAAGCAGACAGAGAAATATTTGTTTTTGTGTTGGTGGTGGCCGCATTGAAGTCCCTCACCCAGAAGTGGCTTAAGGAGGACCCACCCTTGAAGACCCAACGATACAATAATATTGCTCAAATAAAAAGCATGGAGGCAATCACAGCAAGGTTAAGATTGACCACTGAGAAATTTAATGCCAGATGGCTCCCTTTCTTTGATCATTTAGAGGAGAAGGAGGGCATCCCTACCCTTGGGCAGTTACTGCATGCCTAAAATGGAGATTAGCTTCAATGCTCAGATCATAGCAGATCACCTGGGAGCCTTGTTCCAGGGAGATTCGCTGGTGAAGGGTTTGTACATGGGGACTTCCCGGTAAACTGAGTAATTACCTGATATTGCAGGACTTTAAGAGACTGTAGGGCCAACAAGGAAAGAACGGTGTAGTTTGACAATAACTAAAAACTGATACTGAGAATGAAAACCCTCCCCCTTTTTTTTGTGTGTGTGTGAATAGAGATGTTCATGAACTTTGGTTTGTTGGAATTAGAGATCTACAAATTTAGAGAAATGGCTAGTTAAAGATACTGGCAACAATAAAGGAGACATCCATGATCATACCCCTTACAATGAGGGAAAATGAGAAAAGCAATAAAATGGACAGTGGAATGAACTTTGTTTCTAACAATAACCTCGTGTAAATCTGGATGTAACAGTATGTCTTTCTGAAATGTATAGAAAGTCTAAGTATAATGAAGTAATTGTATGCTATCATTTATTAAATAAAAATATTTAAAGTTCAAAAAAATATAAAATTCAGTTACTTTGAAGCTTGTGCTGTCTCCCACCTCATATTGTCTTTCTTAATGGCTCCTAAACTTCATTCAGCACCGTCCTGGTCAAACAACCTCAACAGAAATGTCAGACATGAAAAGCGTTGTACAGAAAAAAAAAAGCATCTGACATATCCGTTGAGATATCGTTCTTGTCAGCTAAGTGCTGCTCATTTCTGTCCCCTATCTCCCATGTCAAATCGATCATTTTGCCAACATACCCCTGAGATAGAGTACAAAAATATAAAATGATGCCAGAAAAAGAAGTAAATATTTTAGTGTAACACGAGTCCCTGGTACTATCAGGAAACTGCTCGCTCTCCAACTACAACGGCTTTCGAGGGACAGACTCACTGTTGAAAGCCACTTTCATGTCTCAACACTGTACTTGATAAACTGCAGCTGGTAAGGAATGCAGCATGCTTGTGGGTCAGGAAGAATAATGGAGGGGCACAAACTAATATTGGGGGCACAAACTAGCAGTAATACCAGGGGAGAGGCACACACTATTACAGCAAACTAGTATGAAACAAACAAAACTCTCCTGTCATTTTTTTCTTAAACCATATACTATAGCAAATAAAATATGGGCACCCATACACAACTCGACTTGTGTTTCCATCTTAGGGTTGCGATACCGGCATAGACCTCTTGAGCTTCACTCTCGAGGTCCATAAATGGGTATCTCAACCCCCAGATGGAAACACAGACTCATTGTGTATGGGCGCCCATACTTTATTCCTTATGTAATATATGGATAAGCCACATAGTACTGAAATCCATCTAAAAATGTCCTGTTATACTACTGTTGGATTCTTATAATACTATTGTTTAGAGCTCATAATACTATTGTTCTGAGCTCTCAACAATAGTGTTACAAGAAATAACCATGTCCAGGTACTGCACACACATCCTCACGGCCAGCATGAGCTGTCTTTTACTGTAACTGACAGGTAAAATAAAAGCTGACTCACCGCTGACTACAAAATTATGAAAGTTCTGTTGTTTGTCTCCGATCAAAAATGCACAGTCCCCTCAACAATGTAATACATTGCCACTCTGAGTCACACCACACTATGCTGTAAACATGAATGACTTGTTGTCTTCTGCGGTGACTGCAATGTGTGCCCTAACTGGACAAGGGGCAGCTGAAACATACTCTTTTTCCACTGTGAAAGTGCTGACAAGAAATCAATGAAAGAGCCAGCCCAGTGGTGCCGAGGGTTGAGGCGCTGTATGCCAGACCTCGCACCACACCGGTGGCCTGTGTTCAGGAACAAGCACAGGCCGTCGGGGGTTGGCAGGGGAGGAGAAGGCAGGAGCATCCGCCGATAGCTCGCCTTCTCCTGGGGAGGGAGGGTTGCCGGGTTTGGCACTTGGGTGCCTCCTAATGGCAGATGGGAGGTACAGTACCGGCAGCCTGCACGCAAGAGGGGAGGCTGAGCACAGCAGACAATCGGCAGGAACGCGCTCAGAAGCAAGTGCGCATACTCCACCAGGCATCATTGCACATTCGTGCTTGCCTAGGGGAGGGCTAATGGGGGCGGAACCACCAGAACAAGGAAATGCACCAGAGTGCTGGTAGGTGGCAGCGTGCCCTGGCCCCACGACCACTGCCGGACCCTGCCCACCTGGGTCTCAATCCTCTGCATACCACCAATACCTGGATGATATTAGATGTCTAGGGTGCCTTTAGGATTGGCGGCCCTACCCTGGGGGGGTAAGCCGGGGGGGCACTTGTCGGGCGGAGGTAAGGTATCAGCCGAGCTCCAGGAGGGGACCCAGGGGTTGGGGGGGTTTCAGGCTGGGTGGGAGACAATCAGGACGTCGCATGAGAGAGGCCACCACTCTGGTGGCTGGAGGGAAAAAGAAGTAAAAAAAAAAAAAGAAAGAAATCGATGAAAATGTAGTGATGCCACAGACTAGGGACACCTACTTTTTCACCTTTCCTCGCCTCCTTCACCCAGTTCACTAATTTTTTTTATTTTGAACAAGAATCTGGAAAATGCTCGGGGACATGGTCTGAAATGTAGTGCAACTGTCTGGTGTTGACTAGGTAAGCATGAGACTCGAGCACTGGAGGTAGTGGTACCATTACGATGTTATAGGACTAAAAAAAAAAAAAGCAGAGAAACAAAAGGGGAAAAATTGGTTCAGGTAACAATAGATGCAGGATTTTAGAAAAGAAACTGCAGTCTGTTACAGTTTACCATTGAGGCTACAGTTGGAAGGGGCTGCTTATGAGATAGAAACAGTGAAAGTTTATAGGGTCCATATATTGCAAAAAATAATGGATAGGAAATTGTGTCTTACTGGGCTAAAATACCATCTCGAGGTTCTGGTGACATGTAGGAACCTCTCAAGCTTCGCTTTCGAGATTCACGTTACCAGAACCTTTCGATGGTATTATAGATCATAATACATAGTTTCCTATCTATTTTATTTATAATACCTGTAGGAGTGCGGGATTAGACACTACCAGCAAGCAAAGTAAATGGCCTTGGCTCAGAATGTTGCCCCCCCCCCCATACACTTGTAAGCCATAGCTTACATAGCATATGCCTTCCTACATCTTTGAGTCCATATAACCCACCCAGTGACGCAACTGAAATCAGCTGTCACACCTATGTGTGCCTCTCCTGGTCAGAAATAGTACCAAGATGCAGAGGTGTAGCCAGGCAATATACATAGGTGCACCAGGACTGTTTGTTGCCTCATTTGGCACAATAAATACAACTTTTGTATCTCATGATACTGGTTGTTGCCCCCCCCCCATCCCCCTCATTCATCATTATGCATGGGTAAATACGGATGCCATACATTGCTAAGACACCTACATACCAGCCCAGAGGCTGAAAAGATTTATTGCCGTTGGGATGCAAAGACAGTGTAAGTGACCAGTCCTTCTAGTGTTGACTCCTATGAATAAAATTACAGAAGGGTTCAGCATGTTCTGTGTTATGTTTTCATGGACAAATAAAGTAGTTGAGACCCTATTTGCTGCCCCACCTCCCTCCTCCAATAAATTGTACACCATGGAGTATGACTGCCTACACCCATGCTAATAAGTATATATATATATATATATATATAGCAAGAAAATGTCCTGGTCTTTGATTAATCAATCTTGGGCTGGACTCCTAACGTTATCCCAGTACAACACCAAGGGTCTAGTCTCACTGTGAACCTTTAGATGAGCTATATTACCTTTTTTTTTTTTTGCGCATCTCCTCTTAAGAAACAAAAATATTTGTCCACACTAAAAAACATTCTTTCAAATTTTTTTTATATATAACAAGGAGCCATTGTATAATAGCAATAATACCCTCCGTGTGTGTGTGTGTGTGTGTGTGTGTGTGTGAGATTTGGGATAACCGCAGGCCTCAGTTGTTGGACCCACTCGGCCTGCGGCCTTCTGCACAACCACCTGAGGCGTGACGTCATCCCAGCAGGACACACACGCTGTCGGGCATTATTGCTTAAATAATGCAGACTGGCACCTTAAATGGAATGCAAATTTCAAAGCAGTCATTTGCTTTCGTCCTATGTCGGTGGGCCACGGCACCACCAGTGTACACCGTGTCACCAATGCCATCCATTAATTTTTACTGAGTGCGCCTGACTCGTAATTGTCCTTTCCAGCGACAGACCAAATTATGCTGAGCTGCAACTGAGGAATGTGGGCCCCGCTCCTGTACAGCGCACGCATCGCCCTTTTAAATAGCAAAGCCCCTTAATGAGAATTAATTTGCGAGCCGACGCCATTTCCTGGGAGACTTCCAATCCCATCCCTGTTGGAGCTATTGCAGGCTTTTTTTTTTTGAGTAAATAATTTCAGTCAGTAGTCGCTGGTTAGAAGTCGCCGTGTTTTAGCTTCGCCACCTCTTTGTGTGGGTTTCATTTAGGTTGATTTTGTTGAGATCGACTGTTGTGCCGCGCTGCTGAGCCCTTCATCTTTGTCTGGATTTTTTAATTTTTTGGTAGCTGCTGCTGGTGGATCCTCTTTGATTTCGCTGTTTGCTTTCTGTGGCTGCAGTTTCATTGACCATCGAGAGACCCCCACTCCAAACAAAAACAGCCCCAGAAAAGAGTAACAAGGTATGAACGCAATTCTCTTTAAAAACGTCTTTCGATCGTGTGGTTCATTGAAGATTTTACATTTTAGTTTTTAAACCGTATGAAAAAGCGTCCACGGGGTAACAGAGTCGATGTCCACTATGTTTTTTTTTTTATAACGAATTGCTGTTAGTTTGAGAAGAAACGAGTTTCGGTTACAGAAGGCTAGCAAAAACATGAGTGTGTGTGACTAGTATTTACTTAAACGAGTTTCATTTGAAGTGATTCTAGCACCTGGAGTAATGGTTTAGGGACTGTCTGTAGAAACACAGTACATGGGGGGAAAACTACCTGTTCCCAGGAGGGCAGCGATACCAACTGTTGCATTTTTTTTCCTTGTGGCTTTTCTGTAGTTCTCCGTACTTGTGTCTTGAGTTACCCCCTAGTAAATGTTACAGCAATTGCGCAGAAGATGGCACCTTTACGTACTTACTGTTGCAATAACATTTTGGGAACTTTAGGAAGAATGGGGGCCCGGACTTTAAGCTGTTCCCACACATTAACAATTAATGGTAGAGTGTTGGTGCATGGCCTGTTTGGGCTCTGAGCTCTCTCTGTAAACACAACGGGAGATGATGGGTACAAGCCCCCCCCGGCCCCGTTGTTGCCTAAACCTTAGATAATCTGAAACCCACAGTTATTCTGCAGGTGCCCTTGATGGGTCAGGTTTTACATGTTTGTATGCCCCCCTCCAAAAACAGAGATGACTCAAGTTTTACTGATGTGTTTGCATGTCGTCGTCCCCCCAAAAAAACCACTTGACAGTGAGCATCAATAATTCAGAAACAAAGATAAAGAGAAAAAGCATTAAAAGGGGTTTGACCACTGATTCTGGGACTGGGAATAAGCTGTAGTCCTAGGCAGCAGTTCCCATACATTAATAACTTTATTGTACTTACTTGAACAAAATAAACACTTTTTGACGACAGTCTTTCCACAGCGGTAAAAAAAACAAACAAAAGTGTACTGTATAAGGTATTGTGTATCATTCTTTTGTAATGTTGAATTTTCTAAGAGCATGGATACAGTTCGCTAACGACACTATGGTAGTTCCACTAGGACAGGCTGAATAGTCATGTCTTTAAGCTAAGCTTCTCCTACCACCTGGACGGTATATCCTCCAGCTGCGCCCTGTGCTATCAGGGGCCAGATATTCAAAACTTGGCCCAGGTGCTAAAGGAAGTTTACCCACACTAAGCGGCTTTTGCACCAAATTTGTGTGTGGGGTCTATTTTCAGACACCCTCACAGCACAGGCAAAACCCATTAGTGCCCAAGTGCTAAGTTACTGCTGCGTCCATGCAAATGAGGGAGGGCTTCCCTGCATATGGTTGCAGCAGGAAATTGAGACGTTTGCACAGTCAGTAAGTGACATCCTAACACCGCCTTTTTATACCCTGACTTAATGGGGCCCAAGGCCCTGGTGGCAGGCAAAGGTACTGCAGCCAACCCCCCCCCACCTGTTGCAGCTGTGCATGCCCTGATGTCTAATGGCACCCTCTGCCTTCTGATCTCCATAATAAAATTAGTTATTCCCTTGTGTCTAGTGGCACCTCTGCCCTCTGATCCCCTTCCCCTTAATAGAGTAGTCATTCCTTGGTTTCTAGTGGCACCCCCCACCCTCTGATCCCAGTCCCTGTAATGGGTGCTCTTGTTTCTAGTGGTAGCCCCCGCACCATGACACCCCCTGCCCCCAAGCACCCATCCCAGCTGAGAGCCCATGGTCCCTGACATCTGGCAATCCTTCGGCATTGAGCAAACCACCCTGCCACCCCCCCCCCTCTACGCGGATCCAGTACAGCGATCGGCATAGCCCTCCTCTCACCAGCTCGGCTGGCCGCCGTATGAAATGATGGAGTGTATATATTGTCACTTTGAGACTGTCCTAAGCCAGAGGTTGTTCCTCTGAGGTCGATGCTTCTGAACGTCGTTCGGCATGTGATCCACCATCCATGACTCTTTGGAGGTTTCTCCTAGATCAGTATAGCACTCCTCACCAGCTCATCTGGCCACTCTATGAAATGAAGGAGTGTGCATACTGTCACTTTGGGACCATCCAAAGTCAGAGGTTGTTCCTCTGAGGTCAGTGCTTCTGAACGTTGCTTGGCACATCATCCACCATGACCTTCCGGAGGTTTCTCCTCGACATCTGCGCCACCCCCAGGTTGAGACGGAGATGCTGCTCACACTCTTGTCACTGAACCAGGAGGTGTTGGCGTTGACACTCCCCAACCTCCTTAGGTGAGGAGAGGCACCATTGCAAGATGTGGCAGTGCTATGAGGAGCTCCTTTGGCAGCATTTTACCATCACGAGGCAGGGTAGAGCTGTACCTTTTGGACTTTTGGTCATGCCTATGCCACTCCATCCATGGCAGATGTCCTGTGTCTGTTTCTCCACCCTTGAGGATGGAACCACCACCACCACCGTAGCTCTTGGCAGGAGCTCCTAAGAAGACTTCCATGCTGCTGCTGGCTTGTCAGGCTGGCTGTTGGTGGGAGTCATACAGTCCGAGAACACCTGGGTGGTTCATGGCAGCAGATGGTAAAGGGCTGTTTTCAAGGAGTCCTTCAAATCTGGGGGGGGGGTCATCCATAGCCTTGTCGAGGACCCACACTTTCAACCAGGGCTCAGTCTATAATGTGTCCACAGTCCATGAGCCAGTGTTATTTAGGGCTTTAGTCTGGCTTGTGTTGGAGTCATTGATTGTGCCCTTGGAGTCAGTGCAGAAGAGTGTGAAATACCCCTTTACCGACATCTTGGGGAAAGGGTTGAATTCCCAGATTTGCCTTTCCTATGGCTGAGGCCATCTTGAGTCTGGTCCTGGAGCTTTGGCAGCATCCAGTATCCTGCCTGGTACCCTCCACCTGTATAGTCCACAAGTATGCTGTCCTTAAGGGTCCCTCTCAGGGTTCTCGGACCTCCCTTTGGCCGAGGGCTTGTCTCGGACTTGGCCTGCTGAAAGTCTGGTGGTGAAGGGGATGCGGCCAGGCCCACAAACAGTGAGTCTAAAAAGCTTGACCATGCGGCAAAAAAGACTGTGCCACCTCTTCTCTTGGTCTTTTCCAGCCGAGCTATGCCATCATGATGGCCAACTTTGGTCAGTCCCTGTTAGGAGTGCTACTTGATGTCATCCCTCACCTTTCTACTGATTGACAACTTGAGGTGAAGTTGGTCAGAGACCAGGGTCGGGTGCTGGCTAAGCACCAGCTCCAGACAGCTTTGAAGATGGGCGACTTTCGTGCCCATACCATGGCATTAACCATCATGATGCATTGCAGAGATTGACAGTGGCTTTCCTCCTTCATGGTGGATACCCAGCACAAACTAGCCAGTGTTCCATTCCTGGGCACTGACCTCTTTGGTCCTGGGGTAGAGGGACATCTCGGTTGGATCAAGAAGTCCACTGCCACCCTAGATTCTGTGGTATCCCAGAAGCACCCTAAGGCCAAGAAACCTAAGATGACCTTCCTGTATAAGTCTTTTAAGCCACAGTGGCGCTGGCAGCAGCCTCAGCAGGGGCAATACCAAGCCTGGAGAACAAAGCCCATTTTCAGTGGCCAGTGACTGAAAAGAGGTGGGGTAGGGGAAGTGGTGCCCATCTGTCCCCAGCAGCTGATGCCCCCTCCAAAGCTGCCCAGTGATGGGTCGAGGGGGTCATCCTCCCGTCTGCCCAGTCCCTGACCCAGCTCCGACTGGAGGGTTCTGCTGTGCCACTGGTCCATCATTACTATGGACAAGTGAGTAAAGTGGTAGGCAGAGGGTTGCCACTAAACTTTAAAGCTCTCCCACCTAACTAGCTCCATGCTTCTTGGGAATCTGTGGTGTTGCAGGACATGCTGTCTGCCCTCCAGGGGGATGTTGCCCATTTCTTGTGAAGGGGGCAATAGCCTCTGTCCCAGACATCCCTGGCAAGTCATGGGTACATGTCCAGGTACTTCCTGGTTCTGAAATGGATGGGGGACTGGTGCCCCATACTGGATCTGCATGACTTGAACCAGTTCATGTGGAAGCTCAAATTCTGTATGATCAGACTAAGTCAGATTATACCATCTCTGGAGCAGGCCATGTAGTTCTGCTCCCTGAATCTTGAGGACTCTTTCTTCCACATCCCAGTCTGTCCGTCCACTGGTGGTCCCTGTGGTTTCACAGAGAGGGGGATTTTCTGTCAGTCCCAGGTCATGGCCTTCAGTCTTTTGTCTGCATCCAGTGTCATCATCAGTTGGCTGCCACCACTGCCATGCTTCCTTTGGCACAGGGGCATAAGGGTGTATCCCTGCTTGGACAACTGGCTGATAGCTGGGTCATCCAAGGTGGTTGTAGAGCTGTACAGAGATCCGGCCCTACAGACCTGCAGAGAACTGGGCTTGTTAGTCATTCCAGACAAGTCTGAACTGATCCCCTCACTGGTGATAAAGTTCATCAGGGCAGAGCTAAACTCCCTGTGGGCCAAGGCCCGTTTCCCTGTGAACCAGTCTCAGGAGCCCACCTCCTTTGCCTGATCATTTCATGTTAGGTGTTTGCTTCCTGCCCAGGATTTTGTGAGGCTTCTGGGGTACATGGTGTCTACCAACAGCGTGGTTTGTTGGTCACACTGGTCGATGTGCCACCTGCAGTGGGAGCTGGGCCACCAGTGGTCTCTTTGTCTGAGTCATCTAGATCAGCAGGTCCTTGTGACCCAACCTGTGTGGGATGCCATCCAATGATCCTCTGTCGTAACAATAGGTCAGAATGCCAAGTTTGATTGTGGGCACTTAGCTAGGCCTTTAGCCTCATGTCACCAAGTTTGCATAAATGTTATAGATCATTTTAAGACTAGCTCAAATCTTGTTTTATACTTATTGTTTGTAAGTTCTGGATAATTTGAACAACTTTTATCACACCCAAATGTGATGTGTAGAAAAATAGTTTTTATTTGTTGTTCTGCAGTTTTTCTAATTACTAATAATTTGTATAGATATAAAACCTTGTCACGGTAAACAAACCTGCAAACATAGAGAAATAAAGATTTCAGGAAATTGAAACAAACATTTCAGAAATAAGCACAACAAACAGGGGTTGAAACTAACTTTTTCAGCCACTAGACGGCAGGGCTAGTGACTGACAAAATCCACTGGCCCAACAGGATTTTCACTAGCCAAACAAATTACCAGAAATTAAATTTTTTCCCCAAAAACAAGTTTTATTGTGGTTTTTAACAATAAGCATTACACTTTTAATGTAAAAAAAAAAAAAAAAAAAGTTTTAATCTTTTTTTTTTTTTTATTTTTTTTTTTATTTTACTGGCAATGGACTGCAACATGAACATGAAAATAAAATGTTTAAGGAGAGAGTATGGGGCAGTACAACTCTATCCAGAAGAGATGGTCTAGACCCATCCAGGAGGGACATCAGCCAGGAAAGGGCAGTTGGGACACAGCTAGAAGTGCACAGCTCAGACCCAGCTAGGATGCAGCAGCACAACAGACTCAGCCGGGATAAGACAACTAAGGATACTCTGACCCCTTTTCAGCTTGCAGTTGTTGTCACCCTTGTCCTCTGAGCATTCTGCAGCTCCCATTGGCAATTTCCGTCGTCTGCACCTAGTAGCCAAGTCTGCAACTTCATTGTCTATATACACTAGTAGCCGTGCAAAAGTTGACCATTTGCGCGATACACTGCATGGTATGCGCAATAGCACAATACATGTTATTCAATAACTATTTCAGTAATGCGCCATGCAGTTATATAGCGCAAATGGCAACTTTTGCACGATTACCACAAGGTGCCTGGCAGCGCTGTGCAGCACTAGGTTTACCCGCCCAAGGTGAAATCTACGCGCATCTGGCAGGTGGGAGCCAATTTCGAACCCTGACAAAGAAATGTAAATATTATGATAGCTGTATACTATGGGCTGGCTATTCAAACTGCGCTGGGCAGGGGCGCAAGCCCAACTGGGCTGTGCCAGGGCATGGACCAGGCGATATTCAACTGTGCTGCACCATGGCACAGCACCATTGAATATGGCACTGATGGCACACGCACTGCGCCAGCGCCAGTGGCAGAATGGGAGCAGGGGGATGCGCCAGCACAAGTGCAGTTGCGCTAGGCGCATCAACCACGATATCCAGCACTGGGCATGCAGATAAGGCCATTATGCATGCAAGGTGCAAATGGGGCTATTTGCATGTCATGGCCCCATTTGCATGCGGTGTGCTGATCCCCGGCGACTTGCGCCTGGCGCCCTGCCAGGCTGCAGCCCTCTGGGACCGACACCCTGCAGTCCTATGGCGCTTCCCCCACTCCCGTATGCCCGATCGCAGGCAGACATATTGATATAACCCTGGTGGTCCAGTGGATAGCCCTCTATCGCCCAATCGTGGGCAGTAGAATGGAAGACACCCCGGTGGTCCAGTGGAACCCCCCCCCCAACCGCCAGGTCGCGGGCATACATAGAAAAAGACACTGGTGGTCCAGTGGTACCCCCCCCTTCCTGCCCACCCAGTGTGGTCCCCTCGCCACTCAGCACCCCCCCAGTCAGCGGTGGGTGGCAGCACCCTGCCTGCATGCCGCCTGCCGACTGACCGAGTACAGTATGGTCTGTCGCCTGTTGGTCCACTGCATGGACCAATGGGCGTGCAGACCATACTGTCCACAGAGCTCGATATGTGAATGAACGCGTTCATTCACATATTGGGCCTGTGTAGTGCAGTATGGCCTGCATGCCCATTGGTCCATGCAGTGGACCAATAGGCATACAGACCATACTGTGTGCTGCCTTCCGCCACTAACTGGGTGGGAGGTGCTGGGTGGCGGGGGACCGCAACGGGTGGGGAGGGGGGTACCACTGGACCACCAGGGTGTCTTTTGCTATGTCCGCCCACGATCAGGCGATTGGGGGGGGGGTTCCACTGGACCACCAAGGATGATCTATACTTATGCCCGCGATCGGCGACTGGGGACCTTGCACTGGACCACCGGGGAGTATTTCTACCTATGCCCGCGATCGGGCATTGGAGGGCGTTCCCCTGGACCACTAGGGTTTATTATTACATATGCCCGCGATCGGGGGGGTATCCCCTGGACCACCAGGGTTTTAAAAGTACAGTTGCCCACGATCGGGCAGGGGGGCACAACTCTCCCAGGGCAGGGGGCTTGAGGTCAGTGTTCTGGGTGGGCGGGTGGCCACCCACGGCTGGCGGCTGCCGTATTGCGCCCTGCAGTAAGGCAGCTCGTCTGTGGGTGGCCTGGACTTGATCCTGGTTTTCCCAGGCACATCTTTGTGCCCCCCTCAGCGGTGCATGGCGGGGTTGTGCCACCATATGCGCTGCACATCCCGGGCTGAATATCGGGGTGTGCCGCATATGCATGGGCATGCCCCCACACTTGCGCCGCATACATTACCGATGTGCCCCGGCGCATTGGGAGTTCTGCATCGCAACTTGCCCCTTTGAATATCGTGCCGGGGTGCATTGGGTGGGTTGCGCATGGCGCATCCCGTTTGAATATCCAGGCCTGTGCCTTCTGTATGCCTGTATATAGCATAACCTTCTTGCATAAGCACTTGCAAACTTTGTACATTAGTGTCTTGGATTATAGTTCTGTATAAAACTTATTTCGATACTTTGTAGCCTGCAAAATGTTTATCTTTATAATGAGCATGAGCTGAACCATTTACCCAAGACCCTTTATTTGAGAGGATAAATTTACCATACCACTTCCTCAACTAAGCCAAATTAGTGTATTATAAAAATAATACTCTGACATCTGGTTATGTAGAGACTTGAGTTATCTTTCTTCTAACTTCAAAATTTTGGCAGGTTCTTCTTTTTGTGTAATCACCCAGTTCTCTGGGGTTACTAGAATCCTATTAGTATTACTCTTAGGCTGGTAGAAAAGGCAGCTTGTAGGGAGCTCATTAGGGGCTTTCTACATAATACCATCATTGTTTTCTCGTCTAGCCTGAGTGAGGATGATTGTCATTTAGAACTCTCACAGCAACATAGCCATTTTTGTGTCGGCTGGTCAGGGGAAGTTTTAGAATGTTCAGTTAGTCTGAGTTGGAGAGTCAGAGTGGCAGGAGGCTGCCAGTTGGGGCTTTGTCACAGGGAGCCCTGTGTTTCTCACCCTAGTTTGGATTAAATCTACAGTTGCCAGTGACGTGGTGGAGACCTTTTGCAGCAGGAATCCTTGATTTCACTCCAGGGGGAGTGAGTGGGACTGCCAGTTCAGTAGATCCAAGGGGCAATCCCCTGAAGATCGTAGAGTGTTTACAGCTGCCTTTGAGAAGGACATTGTGTGAGAAATTCTGACAAAGCTACCATGAAGAAAAAGGGTGTTTTCTGGTTTGTTTTCCATGCCTTAAGGAAGGAGCAACAGATATGCAAGTACGGATGCAGAAACTGTTCTCAGGAGTTGGCTGAGGTTTGTGTGCCCAAGATGAGGCTACATCACACCTGTCAGGACCCCTCATACGCTTCGGCGTCAAATTTAAAGCTTAGAGTCTTTAGCAATTCAGTCGGGATTGAAGGCTACTTTTGGTGCAGCCCTGAAGGGAATGGCAGAGACTATCGGTTGGGGCAAAGGGTGGGAGGAACGCCATCTGGAGTCTACAAGGCAGGGCTAACTGGTTCGTTGATGGGTGCCAAGGTTCCCTGGGTAGAGTCCAATGCCCATGATGAAACTTAAATATGTGGCTGAGGTCACAAGTTTGCACTGTGAAATGTGTTTTGGAAATGGCTCAAGAATGTGGTTCAGGCCACGAGCATCCAGTTTGGGGAAATGGAAATGTATTTGAAAGTAGCTCAAGTATGTGGCTCAGGCCACGAGCACTTTGGGGAAAAATGGATAGAGAAGTTTCTGTGGAAAACTGTACTGCCTAGCAAAGAGTTTCTGAAAACTGCTAGTTTCTGGTAGAGGGAATCTTGCTTTCAGAGCAAGCAGCTGACTAAAAAAGCTACAGAATTTCTTAGTAATTGCCCTCCACCCACCTACTCTAATCCAGTTCTACGTTTATAGTCACTGGATTTGACTGACAACAGGAACTTCCTGTTTGGCAGTAGGAAGGGAAGGATCACTGAGACACATTAGTTTCATCAACCTGGAAGGGGAAAGAAATATAGCTCTCCCCAAACCAGCTGCTGGAGATCTGAGTCCAAGCAAGGAGGAAGGAGACTACTGAAGACTACAGGAAGTTCTTGTCCCAGAACAGGAAGGGCAAGAGTTGTAAGGGTACATAGGCAGTAGGAAAGTAGGTGGAAAAATACTTAGAGGGAGGTGAGAGTAAGCATAAAAAGCAACAGGAGAGGGAACACACAATAAATCATGATGGGAGTGGTGCAGTGCCTGTGGGGTGGCAGTGTTCCGGGAGATATTCTGGAGACTGCAATGCTGCCTTATTTGCAGGCACGTCCCTGGTTTGAGGAAGGAGGTTGCCCGTCTCCAGGCTGACCTGGCTAGGATTCATGAAACCTCTTTCCCCTACCCAGGGACCACCAGGGCCACCACCGCTACCTCAGAGGCTACCAAGAAAGAGGAGCGGTTGGACCAGGGTGGGCTTGGGGAGGGAGAGGGTGGTGGAACAGAGGTGCATCCCTCCAGCTGTACCTCTCCACAATTCATATGCTGTTCTGGTGAAGAGTGGTTCTTCTATGGAGGCACCCGCAATGGAGACCAAGGAGGATGCTGGGACCCTCCACTAAAGAGACCCACAGGAGGGTGGCATGAGACCCCACAGGGGAAGGAAACCACTCCTGGTGGGGGACTCAGTCATTGGGGGGGTAGAAGTGGGGAAGGAAGGAGAGAGAGAGGTCAGGTGCCTGCCTTGTGCCACGGCTCGGAGGGACAGGAAGCAAATCCTCAGTATCGCGGGAGCAGCTGCACGAGGGAGGGAGCTGGATGTCATTGTTCACCTAGGGACAAATGACCTGGCTGGAACTGGGATCAGAGTAGTGCAAGAGGAGTTTGTAGAGTTGGGTAGGGGCCTTAGACAAGTAGCATGTACGGTAACCTTCTCGGAGGTGCGGCCTGTTTATGGCAAGGATGATGCTAGGGTACTCCACACCATGGGATTCAGTGAATGGTTGAAAAAATGGTGTAGAGCTCAGGGTTTTGGCTTCATTAGGGACTGGGGAGCCACCTGGAGGGATGCTGGCCTGTACTGGCGTGATGGTCTGCATTTGTCCGGGGGGGAACCAGGATCCTAGGTGATGGGTTTAAATGCTTCATTGGCAACCATTTAAACTAGCCAAGGGGGAGGCACTGAAAAGGAGCAGGGAAATATCAGCCTCCCCCACAAAACACAGTAATTAGCAAGGGAAACACCAAGGTAGAGAAGTCATTTGGGAGCAGGACAGGGGTAAATGCAAAAAAAGGCAAGGTAGTAAGGACAGGGATTTGGCTAAAAGGGGTAAGGCCATCCAAAAAATGGAGGGTGATGAGTACCAATGCCTGTAGTCTGTGTAACAAGGTCCCTGAACTAGCGGCCTTGATGGAAGAGGGATGCCTGGATATTGTGGCAGTCACTGAAACATGGTATATAGAGAACCATGACTGCGATGTCAACATACCAGGATACACAATCTGCAGGGAGGGTGAAAGAGTAGGAGGAGCTGTCTATGTAAGGGAAGAGATCAAAGCAACAGAACTAAAGCGTAAACATGAAGTAGATGAGTCACTATGGGTCACCCTGGAGACAGGAAATGGCACCACGATCCGCATGGGAGTTGTGTACAGACCCCCATCTCAGGAGGAGGGAGTGAACAATGAAATGATAGAAGGCATCCTTAAAATGGCAGAAA
Organism: Neoceratodus forsteri; assembly: GCA_016271365.2. Classification (NCBI taxonomy): domain Eukaryota; kingdom Metazoa; phylum Chordata; order Ceratodontiformes; family Ceratodontidae; genus Neoceratodus; species Neoceratodus forsteri. Next base: position 196,717,239 of record CM028132.1, on the reverse strand, counting down.
AAGGAGAGATATTGTTAAGGGGGGACCTGAATATGCCAGATGTTAACTGGAGCACCTTTGCTGCAGGTACATCCAGGTGCAGGGTCATTCTTCAGACAGCTAGTGTTGGAGCCCACTTGGGAGGGAGCAGTCTTAGACCTGGTACTCTCAAATGGGGACGGAGAAAGGATCTCGGATCTAGAAGTGGGTAGCCATCTGAGAACAAGTGACCACCAAACAGTGTGGTTCATAGTAAACACAAATATAGAGTCAAGCCATATAAAAGGTAGAGTACTGGACTTTAGGAGGGCTGACTTTGGTAAAATGAGAGAGTGCCTCAGAAAAGCACTAGCAAATGGGCAAGAAGGAGAGGTGGAGGAACAATTGGGAATAATCAAAACAGCCATCACAAAGGCAACAAACAAGCCTTTGTGTGAAGTGAATCATTAAAACAAAACTAAGGAAAAAAAACACTGTGGTTCTCAAAAGGGGTGGCGGGGAACGTTAAGGAGAAAAGGACAGCATTCAGGAAATATAAGGAAACACAGAAGGAGCAGGACAGAGAACTTCATCAGTTAAAGCAGAAGGAGGCAGGGAAGGCAGTCAGAATAGCAAAGGCCCAAACTGAGGAAAAGATGGCCAATTCTGTAACGAAGGGGGCTAAAACCTTTTTATAGGTATATTAGGGAGTGAAGAAAGGCCAAGGGAGGGATATGGAGACTTCATAAAGGGGAGGGAATGTGGTCAGAGGGTGATCGTGAAAAAGCAGGGATACTGAACAAATATTTCTGCTCAGTATTCACAACAGAAGAGGAGGGGGAGGTACCTAAAACAAACGAGAGAAACTCTGGATAGGGGGGTCTATACCAGTCTATTCACAGAAGAAAGAATTTTGAAAGAACTCTTGAAACTGAGGGTGGACAAAGCAATAGGGCCTGATGGGATTCACCCCAGAATTATAAAAGAACTAAGGGTAGAACTAGTGACACCACTGACTACTCTCTAACAAATCGTGGGAGGTTGGGGTGGTACCTGAGGACCGGAGGAGGGCGGATGTGATTCCACTTCACAAAAGTGGGAGCGGGGCAGAGGCAGGCAACTACAGGTTAGTTTGACCTCAGTGGTAGGGAAAATGATGGAATCACTTCTGAAGGAAAGAATTGTTGAGTACCTAGAGGCCAGTGGGGCACAGGACCCAAGGCAGCATGGTTTCACAGCGGGAAGATCGTATCAGACGAATCTAATAGATTTCTTTGACTGGGTGACTGAAGTAGTAGACTGGGGAGGGACTGTGGATATGGCCTACCTAGATTTTAACAAGGCATTTGACACAATTCCACATACAAGATTAATATACAAGTTAGCCAGCCTTGGAGTGGGTCCCAAGGTGGTAGCCTGGATGAAAAATTGGCTGGACAACAGAACGCAAAGGGTAATAGTAAACTGAGTTCACGATGAAGAAAGGAGGGTAACTAGCGGGGTACCACAGGGTTCATTACTGGGACCGGTCCTCTTTAATGTCTTTATAAGTGACATTGGATAGCACCTGAAAGAAAAAGTATGTCTCTTTGCAGACGACACACAGATCTGCAACAGGGTTGATGCACAAGGTGGGGTGGAAAGGATGAAAAGGGACTTGGCAAGGTTGGAGGAATGGTCAAATGTATGGCAGCTAGAGTACACAATGGGGTGAGATACTAACAACAACAAAAATCAAAAGGGACTTGGGAGTAATTATATCAGATGACCTAAAGGTGGGCAAGCAATGTGAGAAGGCAGTAAGGAGGGCAGGGAGGATACTGGGATGCATAGGGAGAGGCATCAACATTAGAAAACAGGAAGTTGTTATCCCTCTGTGCAGACAGTTGGTGAGACCCCATCTGGAGTACTGCGTGCAGTTCTGGAGACCCCATCTCCGCAACGACATTGGCAGAGTGAAGGGTGTTCAGAGGAGGACAACCAAAATGGTGCAGGGTCTGCACCAGAAGACACATGAAGAGAGACTAAAGGAGCTTAATATGTATACCCCCGAGGGAAAGGAGGGAGAGGGGGGACATGATAGAAACTTTCAAGTACCTCAAGGGAATTAACAAAGTCCAAGAGGGCAGCATTTTTCAGAAAAAGAGATGTGCAAGAACAAGGGGGCACAATTTGAAGATATGGGGACGGCTCAGAGGTAATGTTAGAAAGTATTTTTTCATGGAGAGGGCTGTGGATGCATGGAACAGCCTTCCTGAGGAGGTTGTGGAGTCAAGAACAGTGGGAGAATTCAAGAATGCATGGGACAGACATAAGGCAATTCTAGTGGGGGGGGTAGGAGGAAGTAAGTTGTTGGTTAACTAGAATCTGCAGCTTGTCCGTCAGGTAGGGAAATGGGCAGACTAGGTGGGCCAAGTGGTCCTTATCTACCGTCAAATTCTATGTTTCTAAGTTAAAAAGGTGTATTTGTTTTGCCATGACCAACCATTGGTGGTCCACTTGTGCTTTAGTAACATCTTTGAATAAAGCCATACTGCACAATCCCAGCTGCTGCATTGGACATTCTGATCATTGCTTTCTGTGTGGAGTTATTGGGGCCACCTCAGTAGTTAGGTCTAGCATACACCTAGCATCCCCTCCCCGGGACCTGGTTGTATTTACAAAGGTTTATTTTGGTTATTGTACCCCCACCCCCTTTTTCCATTAGATAACAAGCCTGGTATACACTGTAAAGCTAGGGGTGGTACCAATCTGAGTATTTTGCTAAAAAGTAAACGGTAAGCCATATGTGGGGGACTAGTTCTTTTAATGGGTGTGCTAACTTGCCCAAAGTGGCATGGGGCTTACATTTGGATGACTCTAAAGGTTTTCCTAGTGGTGTAGAACCTTGTTGGAGCTTCTGTTTTACTTCATGCACACTCGAACCTTGGACTTTGAACCCGTTTGGCATCAATACACAGATGTGCAAGCTTGCTTTTCCTGGTTCAGACATCCATAGGCAGTCTGAAGTCCTTTGTTCTGGTTTTGGCGGGAACCTTAAACAGCAAGATGAACAACAAAATGTCCATAGCACCAGCATGTCCTGTTGGCATTTCAATTAGAAGAGCTGACCCAGCCCCTCTCGGAACCTATCTTTTATTACCTCTGGTCCAAAGTGACATCATCACCTTGCTAGGTCATCATTGCACCAGTTTTGATTGGTCTTTGCACAGGGAGGGTGTGTGTGTGTGTGTGTGTGTGTGTGTGTGTGTGTGTTTCTTTTTCTTTCAGAGCCTCCACCTCTTGCAGAGAAAGTAAAGTCTCAAGCCCAGCATTTTTTCTTCTAACTTTTGGATGCCACAACATACAGTTTCCAAACAAACAATTTGGATTTTGCATAAAATCTGGAGTCTTTTGACGTCGCTTGTGTTTCTAGGACAAGTATTTCCTGAGATAAGTTAATAGTGATTATAACTTCATTTTCCAGCAAAGTCAAAACAAAGTGGTACTTTTGATTTTCATATTTTAGGCTCCAGAACTAAGCAGGTTGCTCTCACATCCAAGTTCCATAAAGTCCTCAAAAGCATAAGATTCCTTGGCAAAGAGCTGTGTCTTTGTTCATGGGCAGTCAACCCTGAAGCCATGCTTGCTACAAATTGTTAAATAAATCTCCCAGTCAGTGTGATGCTTTCCTGCATCCATGCACTTATCCAAAAGTCGTATTTCTGGATTTGTTATGACATCAGCTTCAATTTAAGATCAAACTCGATATACATACCTTTGAAGATTATTGTTGCAGGTCGTTCATGAAGATAACGGATTACTGAAAGACACTGCTTGATTAACAAGGATCATGTTAATCAAGTGGTGCTTTTCATTAATCTGTTAGTGGCCATTCATGATCTTATAAAATGAACGAAAACTCTAGCCCCATTCATTTCAGTGGGGCGTGGCGGCTGGACTGGGGCTCTGAAAATGCATTGGGCCGATGCTAAAACTAATTTACGAAGAAGTTATCTACAATATGGGCTGCAGACATTATTTCAAATCTGGCTAGAACGACTACCGCAGAGGGCAGCTACCACACCCTGCAAGTGGTAGCTGCCGTCGGGTAAGTCAGAACTTCACTTTAAGCATTTATAAAAAATATAAAATAGTAATTATAAAATAACGCAAAATTAAATATTTTTATAACTGTTTTTGTTCCTATGCCTCAACATCTGGAGGAAGGAATCCCATTTGTTTGCCCAGAACTAACCATTACGCTCACAGTGGGATGCATCTCTGATGTGGTGGGGAGCACACCTGGAGACCAGAGTCCACAGGTTCTGGTCACCCCGAGAGTCCCTCACCACATCAATATGGTGAAGCTCCATGCAGTGTGGCTGGCTCTGTCGGAATTTGCTTCTTTGATCAGGAATCGCGTCATGCAGGTCCAGACAGACAATACCGCAGCTATGTTTTATCTGAACAGGCAGGCAGGACCAAACTCACTACCTTCTCTTGTTGGGAGGTTCTCCGCATCTGGGTACTGGTATGCAGCCTGGTTGCAGATGTCCTGGCAATTTGTGTCACAGGAGTTCACAGTCAGCTGGCAGACTCTGTCAGCTGGGTGGGAGAGACCTTGCATGAATGGCTTCTTCATCAGGAGGTGGTAAGCCACATGTTCTCCTGATGGGGCACCCCCTCAGGTGGCCTTGTTTGCCTCCTGGGAGAACAGAAAGCTGAGGCTGTTTTGTGGCCCCCCGTCTGGGACACTGGGGGTGCCTTCACGAACCATGGACCCCAGGCCTGCGTACGCCTTCCCCCCCCCCTTGAGCTACATGGTGGTGGTAAAGGTCAAAAATGACAAGGCACAGATGATCTGATAACTCCAGACTGGCCCTGACAGTTCCGGTACCCGGATCTCCTCAGCCTTGGTATCGGGCCTCTGTGTCAGTTGCCTGTTTGTCTGGACCTGCAGACCAGACAGCAGGGAAGGTCCTGCACCTGGGCCTTCAATCCCTGCATCTTTTGGCCTGGTTCCTCCGTGCGTAGAGGTCCAGGCTTTGGGTCTCTCGGAAGAGGTACTTTGCAGTGTGGACCTGAAAGGAGTCGACTTGCAAATGCTATGCATTGAAGTGGAAGTGGTTCTTGATATGGTGCCAGGGCAAGGAGCTTGATCCTCTTACCTGTCCTATGGTGAGCATCCTCTACTACTTCTGGTCCCTCTCTTAGTTGGGCATGTGAGCAGCGACCCTTAATGTGCATCTGGCAGCCATCTCTGCTTACCAGGTGGGGGCTGGTGATCCCAACAGTGGCTCAGGAGAAGATGATCAGGCACTTTTTTAAAGGCCTTGACCAGTTGTTCCTTCCAGTGCATGGGCCTCTGCCACCTTGGCCCCTACTGCTGGTGGTGCTGGCTGTGCTTATGGGCAAGCCGTTCATGCCTATGCATATTTGTGAGATGTCACACCTGTTGTGGAAGATGGCTTTCTTGGTGGCTATCAAGTCAGCCAGAAGGATTAGTGACCTTCAGGTGCTCTCTGCAGAGTCTCCTTATCTGGTCTTCCTCAAGGACAGGGTTTTTCTTTGCCCCCACCTGGACAGGGTTGTCCTTTACCCCCACCTGAAGTTCCTCCCAAAGGTCATGTTAGAGTTTCACCTTCACCAGGTGATAAGTCTTCTGGTCTGCTTTAGCAGACCTTCAGAGGTCGACAGCAGGCTCCATACTCTGTACCTGAGGAGGGTGCTTACTTATTAGAAGGGGCATACGGTTCAGGGTGAGGCTTAGCAAGTGTTTTGTAACATAAACACGGAAGCCATGCCTGGCAGACTGGTAGCAAAGCTGACAGTTGGCAGATGGATTTCCTCCTGCATGGACCACATCTATAGGTTGGCTGGTAGTGAGCATCCCAGAGGGCTTGGGGCTCATTCCACCAGTCATACCACTGCCTCAGTGGCTGCCTCCAGGGACATCCCCATACAAGAGATCTGTAGGGCTGCTACCTGGAGGAAAGCACACACAGTCTCCCATTACAGCATCAACATGTCACGTGGTGATGCTGGTTTTGGGGCCTCTGTTTTCTACTCTCTGTTCACCAAATAGGGGTGTGTGCCTTGCCCCCTCCTCCCAGAGCATTGCTAGGATTCTGCTATAGTGTGGATAGTGAACTGTATCCATGCCGTTAGAAATATGTTACCTGTAAGCTTAGTTTTAGGAGTGGTAGAGTTCATATCCTCACAACCCAAGCGGCCTCCCCTGGCACATGGACACAGATCCCTGCTTTCAGGGTGCAGAGATCTGATGTCATGGGGTGCAGCCGGAGGATAATGCCCTGGTTGATGGGAGGAGCTTAGATTGAAGGCGTCCGATGAATTCGCCTGTTCCAGTGGAACCACCATAGTGTGGGTGTGAACTGTATACCACTCCTGGAACTACAGTTACAGGTAATCTTTATTTCTGATGCCTCTTCCAAAATATCTGAAGTGACGGTACTGTATATTTGGAGGTTGTAAACCAAAAACTATGTGAAACATTATAGTCTATACCAGGCTTCTCCAAGGAGTAGCAAGCTGGAATGTTTACCCCATGATGATCTGTGGAAAAACATACCGCCCGTGTTAACATTAAACATTAACTTTGGGCAGGCTGTAGTCTGTTTTTTGTTTTCAGTGCAACATTATCTGAAGAGAACTTTTTGTTGTTGTTGTCATTCTGTGCCTTGTAGTTAAAGGAAAGATTTGTGCCTGGAACATGCAGAAAATGTACAAATGATCCAGATATAGAGCAGAGGGGTCAGAGCTACGAATGGAGTGACCTCTCATCCAGAGGTGCAGAATATTCTAGGAGGCCTGAGGAAGGGATATGCTTTCCTTGATTTTAAATAAAAAAAAAAAAAAAAAAAAAAAAAATATATGTGTATATGTGTGTGTGTGTGTGTATGTATATATAATATATATTTATATTTTCAAAATTGCACAACTCTGTGCTTTCTGGAGAGCATTCAGAAACATAGAATTTGATGGCAGACCACTTGACCACTAGCTGCATTATTACTGCAGATCCTACTTGATCTACAGCTTTTTCTCCCTCCATACATTGTTTGAACTTGTTTTCATTCTGATTTTAAAAAAGTGCCAAACACAAGCTACAGTCCTGAAAGTGGAAGAGCAAGGTTTGAATCCCATATCCAAGACCAATTTCTTTTTTTTCTTTTTAATTTTTTTTCCCTCTGGTCACGGCACGAGGAGGCATCTCTCAGGCATCCTGCCTGTTCCTGCCCGCCTGAGGTCCCCCCCGAACCTGTGCCTCCTCTCTACCCCACCCCTCCCACAGCCAGCACCCCCAGCTTAACCCCTCTGGGGTGGGGCTGCCCTTCCTCGTTGGGTGCTCTCACACACACAGACTCTGGCAAAGGGAGTGGGTCCTGGGCGGAGGACCTGGAAGGCCAGGCAGGGTGGATCCGGCGATGGGCATGGGGGTCAGGTGCCATCGCCTCCCTCTTGGAGCTGGGTTTTTCAGTGTTCTTGGTGCCCCTCCCCCTGCGTGGTGCACATATAATGCTCTGGTGCACGGCAACCCTGCCAGCATCATCCACGCTGCATGACATGCAGCTGACGTGCTGCAGCACCCCCAATCTCCACTGGGAGCCGCTGGCACGCCGAACAGTCCCCTACCCACCCCCGGGGGAGGAGAGCAGCCCTCAGTCCTCACCCTCTCCCTGCCAATCCCTGGTGCCCGAGCTCGGGTCACCGGCGTAGCGCGAGGTGTGACATCCGGTGCCTTAACCTTCAGTGTCACCGGGCCAGCAAGACTAATTCATGTTGACTGAACAAGTTTGTGTAAAGTGAGTTTGTCACTTTGAGAGAACTTTGTAAAACCATAATAGTTAATCTTTTATACTTCAGATATCGTCTTTCTCTTCCCTCAATCCTTGTGACAGTGTGCATAAAACAGGATTCTTGTCCCCTAGAGTTCTATTCCTGCTGCCAAGTCATCTGAGACCCCACATGGTTTTATTTCTGTGGAAATGATTATGATGTCACAAACAGGATTGTGATTTATGCAACCCCATGTTTACTTCTGCAACCTTACTGTCTGGTTATTGGGTTTGCCCAGCTGCTGCACTGTATTTTGCAGCACATACTGGCATCATATGTAACCTCTCTTGGTGTCAGTGGGGCAGGCATGGCATGGGGCAACCTTCTGTTTCTAGGGGTAAAGTGGACAGCTCACGAGATGGTTACTCTACATTCAGTACACTGTGCACCTTTTCCTAGACCATGGGGTGAGCTTGGCTTGGACCTCTGCTCTTGACAAGAAAAATCACAGCACAAGGTGGTTTAAGCAGTAGTCACACTTTACTGACTTGGTTACACACGTGGGAACCCAGTCCCCGAAAGCTCTCCTGGTTAGTACTGTACAGACAAGTTTTGATACTGACCCCCAGACATAAGTCAAGACCCAAGGATCACTTCATAAAGACTGTACCCTCCTTTCACATGAGCTATACAACCCCTCTTGTTCACACCAGTGGCTCTGGCTAAAGTTTGTTTTACTCTGGATAACTTTACCAGTTTTTCTGACTGTGCTATTAGCTTTAGATTTTACTCGCATTGGACCCCCCCCCCCCCAATAGTGTCTGGTCAGTTAATGATGCAGTAGGCATCACTGCCTTAGGTACTTCTTACTCTGACTTACGTTTGCTGGTGGGCATCCCAGGGTTCCCTGGTCCTGAGGGCAGCTGCTCCATACCAGGCCAGTCTCTTTGCTGGAGCTCAGAAGGCCACCCCTGTGATGGGTGCCTCACAGCAGCATCATCTTACTCACTGGTAAGTGTGCTGGGCACAGTGTGTTGGCACATACTGCGCCTGCCCACTGGCAGCGGTTGGTAGTCACCCCAGCTCCTCTGCTAGAGGCAGCAGCTCTGGTACCCATCCCAGCTCAGAATCTTCTGTACTCAGTGTAGACATATCTCCTCCTTTAATCAGCAGCTTTATCTCTGTAACCAGGTATCTCTCCTTCAGGAGTTCAGCATTTCTTGGGCACAGGACTGCAAAGTACCCCCACAGGTGACAGTCCTTGTTCTGTAGGACCCTCCCTGCACTGCAAGGCTGCCAGGGACTCCCACTAAGGGTAAGCTACTCCCAGGATTTAACAAGGCTCTACAAGAAATGCCCCCAGATCCCTTTCTTGGGATCTCCATTGCTGTCTTGGATCTTGTAACAACATTGTAGCAAACCAAGACTTTTGAGGGAAGAAACATCAGAAAAAAGATTCCAGGCAAACAAAGTTCAGTGAAAAAAGTTGCATTACTGCAGCACAAACAAGAGTTCAAAATCGGCTCACTCTTGCAGAGCAAAAACTAAAGACTTTCAGTTTAGCTCTATTCAGCCTTCCAGTTCACAGCAGCTCTGAGCACACTCTCTGTATCACTCTCTGCTCAGTCCTTCCTCTTGCTCCAAAATCACTGATGAGGCACATCTGTGTTCTTCACCTGAAGGGATTTCCAGGCCTGCAAACAGCCAATGCAGATGGCCATTAAAGGGCCAGGCCAGAAATCGGCAGGGCTGTCTCGATTCACCCTATTCTCCTGCTAGTATCTTACTGATGAGGGGGATCCAAGTGAAGGTTGTATAGACTCTTTCACATACCCCCCCCCTCAGAGCTGTGTCCGTGGCATGCCCGGCATTGGTAACCATTGAGCTGCCCTCCAGGGAGTAAAAGTCAGCATTACAATGCAGGGAGCCTGCCCTGTGGTGCATCTGGAATGAAAACTACTACAGAGCCAGATGCCACAGGGTGACTTGGGGGAATTGGCATCCTGCATGGCATGTAACCATTTGAGGGGAGCGTGGTCAATGACCAGGATGAAGCATCTTCCCAACAAATGGTAGTGCAGAGCTACTACTGCCCACTTCACTGCCAGACACTTTTTCTAGTGTGGCATAACATTGTTCCCTGGGAAACAGTTTTGTGGACAAATAAAGGATTGAGTAAATCCCATCGTCATATTCATGTGACCAGAAAGCCCCCACCCCTGCTTCTGAGGCAGCTGTGTACAAAATGAATGGACGGTTGAAATCAGAACTTTGTTTGATGGGTCCCTTACATAACACACTTTTGATAGTTTGGAAGGCCTTCTGACACTTTCAGGCCCACTGAACGGGGCAGCCTTTCTAGTCAGTCAGTGGGGTAGCAAGTGTCAAACGCTGGAATGAACCAGTGATAATACCCTGTTAAGCCAAGAATGGACCTAACATGCTTTTTGGTAGTTGGTACGGGACAGTCAGCAAGGGCTTTTATCTTAACTGGTTATACATGGCCATTCCCAACCATGTATCCCTGTTCGCTAGGTATTTTGTTTCCTGTTGCCGTAGGGCACGTTATGCAGCATTGGTTATGAGACCTTCTACCTGAGCGACTGAAGGACCACAGCCACATCCTGCAGATGAGTGTCCCAGTCAGAGCTAAATATAACATTGTCCAGTTTTCTGCTGCATGTAACCCATGGGGACAGAGAATGCAATATGTCATTCTGTGAAATGTGGCGAGGGCGCCATACAACCCAAAGGAAAGCACCATAAACTGATATAGACCAAATGGGGTAACAAATGCCATTTTCTCCCAGGATTCAGTACTTGGTGAGAGTTTCTAATACCCATTAGTCAGGTCTAGGGTACTGAGATATATGGGGTCTTACCCTGGCGATCCAGAAGTTCATCACCCTGGGCATGCTATGTGCATCAGACTTGGAGACTGCATTGACTTTCTGGAAGGCAAAAAAAAAAAAAAAAAAAAAAACAGGTCGAGTCATCTGGTTTTAGGACTGTAGGTGTAGACCACTCGCTCTGAAAGTCCCCAGTGGGTCCTAGTTCCAAAATAGAGTGGCTCTCCTCCTTTACCGTGGCTCAGATTTGTTCCAGGAGCCTATATGGCTGTTGGGTCCAGACACCTGGGTCTGTCTATGTGGTATTGGACCACATGTGTTCATCCCAGTTTTGTGGAGAACACATTTCCAAAATTTCTTAGCAGTTGCTGGGCTTTGGGTTTCTAGTTCAGGTTGAGTTGTTCATCCAGTGGGAGTGGGCTTGATTCTTAACATTTTAGGGTCCAAGTCGAGGATTCCATCTTCAGTGCCCTCATCAGGGTCAAGATTAAGTTTTGCTGCCACTAGCTGTCGGGGCTAGTGACTGGGAAAATCCTCTAGCCCCACACTTTTTTTTACTGGTCTAGCTGATTTACTTTTTGAACTGTTCCCTTCTCCAGCACAAGCCTGCAAAGCTAGTTAAATTTTTTTTTTTTTTTTTTACTAGCCCAATACAAAATCTACCAGCATTTGGCTAGTGGGCCAGTGCTAATTTTGACCCCTGCTCATCTGTAACCTGACATGAGGTCCCCTATAGGTTTTTCTGGGTCAACTAACTAAACCTCCCTGTCTTTCTAGGGTTACAGCAAATTAACACACTAAATTTGTTTTCCCTTTTTTTCAGTTGGATTGTAATACTTATTAATAAACTGGCCCCACTTTTCTCAGGACCTTATACAGTCCTTGCCATTTAGCCAGGAGTTTGCTTTAAGAGCTAGGGAGCATACATACTCTGTCACCAAGTTTGAACTGCCGTAGCATGGCCCCTTGGTTATAGTGTCTTGACTAAGTTTGCTGTGCTTTTGAATAAATTCTCTAGCAAATTTGCCAGTCGTGTTCAATCTTTCTCATTTACTTTATATATTGGAGCATATTAAAGAACCTGTTTGCCTGTTCTTCCCTAATCTCTTCTATGAGATCCAGCATCCCTTGCGGTTGTTAGCCGTACAACAAATCACAGGGTGAGAAACCTGTGGGCAGTTGTTGCACCTCCTGAACTGCAAACATTAAATAGGGTAACCAGTCATCCCAGTCTTTTGCCTCAACTGAAACAAATGTAGACAGCATACTTTTTTTTTTTAAGGATTTGAGGATTTGTTAAATCTTTTGACCAAGCTGACTGTAAGGGTGGTACACTGATGTGTGGATCAGGGGTGTGCAAATCAGATTTTTAAATATTTGCCCCAGGGCAGGTGGCGGTCTAAAAATTACTTGCCCACGAACTCTTGTACTTGCTCTACCTCAAAAGGTAGAAACCTGTGGTACTGGAACTTAGAATTTTTTTTTTAACAACCTCCACCTTCTGAGTAAAATTCCCCCTCAGGTTCCTCCTCTTAAAATGTTGGATTCACCACACACACCCCAAATCTGTTTTCACAGTACAGCTGCAAGGATTCCCAGTGCACATAAATATGACAGGTTCCAAGCCAGGGCTCTTCCTCCATTGGGGACTCCTTTGAGCTTTACATATCTGCATGAAAAGGGTTTGTGGTAAAAATGGATACAAATAAACAAAAGTGTGGGAAGACAGTTGGGATTAAAAAAAAAAAAAAACACCAAAAGTGGTGACCATACTGTGCTTCAGCTGTTGTGGCACATTTTCAGATAGCAGGGAGTAAGCACACATTAGGCCAGGTATCATCATCAGTGGCCTATGGTGTCTGGTGTGGCCAGAAGCAGACAGTGGTACAAACTTAGGCAAGATGCAGAACAGTAGGCCAGGGATCATAACTTGGGCATTAGGCTTAGCTAGGCAGGCAAGGCAGCATATGGCCAACTGAGCAAGATGGTACCAGCAGAGAGTAGTGCATGATGCCGTAATCTTTACTTCATCAAAAAGCCAGCCAGCCCATGATACAGCGACCTGACCCCACCAAGCAGGGACACTGTTTGGCGGCCTGTTCCACCAATATTATTGACTGCCCTGCACCTGCATAGCAACTTAAATTGACAATGTCCACTGCCCCCCACCCCACAACTTACAAGTCACAGACTAGTCCACTCCCAAACAAGGCCTTCTAGAGTTCAGCCTCATTTTGTTTAATCTCCAACAGCCAGCACATATTTCAATAACTTTCAGACCATGCGAGTCCAGTCTCTGTCCTCTGCCCCCCCACAACAAGAAAGTCACCGCAGCATCACTGTGTGCATAGTCGAACCACCCAAGCACATCAGAATCATCCTTTGGTGCACCCAGCCACCACCTGACCACTTACTTTGTCCTCTAATACTATAGCCAGCAGTGTGTGTGGGAGTGTTAGCGCCCTAAGTGACACTTTTTTCACCCACCTCTGACTGTCCACTCCTGTTCCAGTTCTTTGCCAGCCGCCAGTGATGAGGGAGCCACACGGCTTAAGTTGCTTCTTCTACCCTGGCTTCTTCACTTGAAAGAATCGGATGCTGCTTTATTAATTGGACCAGGACAGGGGTAGGTTTTTCAGCCATGTTGTCATCTGGTCCTCTCATCAGGTGATTCAGTGTTAACAATATGATCATCCTCCAATAATGGCGCGCACATCTGGCTGGTCCTTCCTGCATTGTGGCAAAGGTTCTCTGCCTTCAAGCTAATTTTGGCCAATGGACACATGCCACCAATTTTACTAGCCCGCAGCAATAAATCAGGGATAGAACCATCGGTCGAATCTGAAGCTTGGGGAGGGGGGAGTCTTGGAGTGGCAGAGGGTGGGGAATCAAAAATGAAAACACACCTGGGAGGATGCATTCTCCCAAAAAAGGATGAAAAAAAAAAACACACTTGTCCTGGGGCTGTAGTCAGCAGATCAGAGGATCTGTCTGACAGTAATTTTAGGTCCGCCTCGGACATCCGGCAATGCAGTGCCGCTGTATGCAAGGGGTACAGTGTGGGGGTCAGGGGTGCCACTGCATGCCAGGAATGTTTGGATTGGGTCACGGAGTGGGTTGGGGTAACAAGACATTTGGATGCTTGCACTAGGGCAGGGTGTGGGATGGAGGTGCACCTGGACACCAAGGATACTTGGATTGGGGCAGAGTGAGAGGGGGTGCTACTGGACCCGGAAAGTTTGGCACTGGGGTGAGGTGTGGGGTAGCAGTGTGCTCCAGTTAGTTCTTGCCATAAAAAGTAGTGACAGTGCCAGCTGCATCTGTGTATTTAGTGCTTGCTTTGTGCACTTTTCTATGTGTAGTGGGGCGTGTATGCATCTGAGTAATAGGGTGAAGGGTGCCAGAGAGTGTGTACATTTATATATGTATGTATCTGTGTAGGTATGATGCATGTCTACATCAAGAGCCAACTGCTTCTTTGTAAGCTTGATGCATAAGGTTTTATATTTTTTTTGTTCTATTATTTTCTTCGGGGCCCAGCGTGGTTACCCGGTTATCAAAATTTAATAAAAATAATAAATATTTTAACACATATCTGACCAGAGCTTGTGTCTGTATTATGTTTGTTATTTTAATAAGCTGTTTGGGGCCTAACCACAAGCCGAGAGATATATAGATATAGATAGATATAAATAAATATATATATATATTTTCTCTTTATTTGCTGTTTAGGCCACTAGCTACTTCGTCCATCTTCTGCTAGACTTACTCCATTCTGCTGTCCCCAAGCCACTCTGGAGTCCATATTGGATTTGTGGGGGCGGGGGACGCCTTGTGTGGTGGTGGTGGTGGTGGTGTGGGGCCTGCAGGGTGTGAAGTCATCCTCCTCTGTAGGAGCATTTATCCACCATTCTCATCTCTTTCCAAGGGCTGCCAGTGGCAAAATGGCCATGCACTCAAGCATGCAGTCATGTGCTATCAGCCAGCATCATCCCTCCCCCAGGTGCACCTGCCTGTAGCTCCACTTGTCACCTAGGAGATGGGCTTTCAGGTGGCAGCAGTCAGTCTCCCTCCCCAGTGTGGAGAACATCCTGCGACATGCTCTATCCTTCTCCCCAGTGTGGAGAGTACCTTGTGGCATGCTATATCCTTCTTCCCAGCTCCCAACACCCCTGGCTCGTTCCCGAAACTCAGCCACTGGCATCATGAGCGTTAGTGCTACTGCTGAGCCGACATGCCCAGCTTAGATTTAGTCTGCTGTTAAATGGTTCAAGACCACTGCTGGGAGCATTTAATGTTCTCCTTAAAAACAGTACAGTCCTTTAAGGAAAGGTTGGACATACTAGGTACCCTGGGTAGTAAAGCCAATGGGGAATTCCTATGAATTGGTGTGTATTTGCATAGCACACTTATTTCATCCCTGCTTATGAAGTGGAAATGGGGAGCAGACAGTTCATTTTATTTAGTTTTTATTAACCAGGTAAGGTACACTAGACAAACATTTGCCTATTTTCAGTTACAACCACTGGGAGAAGTACACCAAAAACAAAATCATATAAGCATCCAAAGCTAAGGTAATTTTATGTAAGCAGTAACACAATGGGGTGTGGGTTAGTCTGGATAAATGCATGCCTAGGGACGTAGTGAGGCACGAGGCTCAGCAGAGTGCCTTACTATACCTAGAAGTGCATTTATCCAGACTAAGCCACACCCTGGAGTGTGTTATTGCGCTTATAAAATCGGTATCTGATGAGAAACTACAATATTAAAAAAATAAATAAAATAGCAAAACAAACAAAAAAAGACTATGTGAAATAAGCCTTCCACTTTGCTTAGGTTGCTAGGGACGCTGTTATGTGAAATGCTGTCACTAGGGGGTGTTGAAGAGAGCTGCCGAGTCACTAGGTTAGGCTGCAGGCAAGATTGCGATTTTGGTTTCGGTCTTGCCTGCAACAAGCTACCATCTACTGTAGGAACCTCTGAAAAGGTTCTGGTCTGCGTGTGTTTGGTGCTTCAGAGGAACTGTGCAGCACTGAGGTGAAGGGGAGATGGAAGCAGCTTAGTAGGGACAGTGACAGTATTTTGAGGTAGAAACAACACTTTTTTTAGTGTTGTGACACTTTACATTTTTCGTGTTTGGATTCCTGTTTTGCTTGCTAAGATGGTGCTGTTTAGCGAGGAATCAACATGGTGGGTTTGTGAGCCTTAAACCGGGGTAGCTGAATGATATTTTGTTGGGAGTGCTTATCGTTTTTGGGGGACTTGTTTTTAGGCGTGGTTTATTCAAAATAAAAGAAATAGCTGGCAAGGGGTGCCAGCCAGTCAGTTTTCATTACTGTCTTTAACCATTTTATAAAGTGAATTAAATACAAGGGAGAATGAAGAAAATAAAGATGTACATTCATCGTAGCAGATACACTATGTGGTAAGTGGAGAGGTGTCCATAAGTGTAAACACAATAATCTGTACACAGTTTGGTGGCTAGGAGCAGGTTCGTACAGCCAATTGGACATGATGGATTTAGAGTCCATTCCAACCTAAAACTGCTATGTATGTTTAAATTGTCACAGTTGTCCAAATAAGTTTTGGACATTTCAAAGTACTACTGTATGCATGTTATAGTGATACTTTGACACTCACTAGATCTGGTTTAACTTTTTGCAGAAGGCTTTCTTTTTGTTCACAAGGTTGGCCGATAACCATGTCATTGTACATGGGAAGTTGCTACTTCTCTCGAGTTACTGGCTTACTGGAAGATTTCTGGTAACATTTTACATGCTGTATGGAATCGAGTGGATCTAATAACATTTTTGTTACATTTTTGTCAAGTGAGGTAACTGTTTGTTTTCCTAGAAGCATGTGAAGGGGTGCTTTTATAAAACTCTGATAAGGATAAAGTTGCAGTTGACTGGTTGAAGTGGGTAACAAGTTTTCCACTCTACTACAGTACTTGGCAATCTGTATAACTTTGGACGACTGAAACCAAAGCAAGACCTTGTGGCCAATCCTCATATGGGCCATTTTTTGGATCAATATTGCATGTTTGACTCTATTGAAAGCCTTAGATTCGTGGACAATGCTACCATGCACCACTTATCTAGTGCATGGGAGACATGAAATCTAATAAAGGGCAGTAGAGTGCAGTGGTCTGAAGCAAAACTGCTGAAGAGAGAGGAGTTTAAAGTCCGAAAGATATGTAAACAATTAATGAATTTCTCTCTCATGGGAATTTTAGAAACCAAGAGAGGAGTGCAGCTGGTCTATAATTATTTGCTAAAGTTGCATCCCCTCCTTTAAAAATTGTCATTCTATTTGTTAAGTGCCATAGGTGTCACCCAGTCACTATCCCTATTCAACTTCTTTGCCCCTTTCTACAGTCTTATCTGTAACGCTAATATTGGTTTTAAACCATGTGGCAAAAGGTCAGTGGGTGATAAAGTTAAACATTTGAGGATTCAGATGAATTGGGAAGCGCTGGGACAAGACAGGATAACATGCTTCCCAGCAAAAGGCTGTGAAGGAAGACAACCAAGCTGTTAGCAGCATGTGAGCAGGGTTGGGAAGCAGTCTGGGTACCCCAGGAGAACAGATAATTAACGGGGAAAATGTACAGGAATCTAGAGAAAGGATATAAAGCCTGAGCCTATACCAAAATGTATTGTTGTTCCTGGATCTGTGGAGTGCATATATAACTTAGCTCTTCAGTTTCTTCACCAGTAAAGGACAAGTGCTAATCACACAAAGCTGGGGAGACGCACCTCACAAGTTGTTGTCTAGACTGTTAATGGTGAGGTAGTGGACCCTGGGATTAACCCCCTATTGTACACCTTTTACTAAAGACAAAATATCAGATTTTGATCCTTTTTATATTAAAACCAATTGAGAATTAACCAATAAGTAACTAGCAAACCAATTTTAAAATGATTGCATTACAACACAAAGTTGACAACTCCGATAACCGTTGAGAATGGTCTAAAGAATTAGTGGCCTTAGACAGGTTTATAAATATTGCACCGGAGTACCAGCACTCGTAAAGTCGTCTTCTTAAAGATGCGCGTTCACAAATAATAAACAGACAAATGACTGTTTTATTGCATCTTGATGTGTTACTTTCTGCATTTATAATTAAACATTTGTGTAGTGAATACTGCTAGTAAAAAAAAAAAAAAAAAAAAAAAAAAAATTGACTGTGTACCTGTCATTCAGTATATGTTGGAGATTTATGTTAGAACATCTTTGTATTAGATATTTTAACGGTACATTTTGAAATGTCAATGAATGTAATGTATGGGATTCAAAACTTATAATAAAGTATACAAAAAATTACATAGGATGTCGGTTACAGCTTGTTGGAAGTGTAGCCTACTACCACTGCACTGCAGAGTGGCCTCTTTTATAAATGGCAGTTACGTAGGAGCCCAATGTATTCCTTTTTTTTTTTTTGCTACAATTTATAGTTTGTGGTTTTTGTAGTAAGCCCAATGTATTTCAGTGAGAAACTAAAGATGATTTTTATCATTTTCAAAAGAAATGGATGCTTTCAGCAACAAACTGTACCTTTTATGTGTTTGTATTATTGTGGGCCATCTGTACGATTTGTACAATTTTATAAAACAGTACTTGGCTTCTCTCTTCTTCTTCTTCTTCCCAAGTTAAATCTGGTTAAGAAGAATCACCTGCTAAAACAACAGATCATGTTATGAAAAGTCACATTTCTGTTAAATCTTTTTTTTTTTTCCTCAATTTCTTTATTACTTCCTCAGCTGTGGGTGGTTCTGTGGTTCCACTGCTTCTGGCGACTTTCTCGGCTGCTCCCCAGGACCCAGTCAGAGCTCAGCCTTTTGCCCTGCCATCCCAGGGTCGCTTCACAGCGGGGATCCATCCCACACACTGCGGAAAACCTGGAGGCCGGGAGCTAGCTTAAGTCGGTCTGCCGTGGCACCAGGAGGCCAGCCATCACTCGCGCCAGAGGATTGGTGCTTTTTTGGCCCCTGTATCCTTCCACAGTGTGTGCGTGCAGTGGCGTCCAGGACGCTACCGCAAGCGTTCTCTCTTGCAGCCCATCGAGACACCTGCCCGTGCCAACCCACACTTTGTTTGCCGAGCCTGTACCATCCCTGGCCACCACCAGGAGCCGGTGCCTCAGCGATTCACCCCACCCCCTCTCCAAGGGACACGAGCTCCTCCTTCCCCGGCCAACCCTCCGAGACCTAGGCCGTCACATTTCTGTTAAATCTATACTATTTAGTGGAAGAAAGGTTTACGTTTCTATAAAAATCTGAAAATAGATGTGCCATTTCCCATTGAAATACATTCAGTTTTGCCAGCAACACTGTGCTGCAGTACTGCCACTTGGGTGACCACAGGCAGCGGCGCAAGCTGGAGCCACCAGCATATGTGGGTGGGGTTTTTGGCTTGAGCCAAGTCGTGATGGCATGCATGCTCGACATGCACTGCTACCATGGCGGCCATTCACAGCTCCAGCCAAGGGGTGGGGAGTAACTAAGGGGTAATACCCCTTCAGCCACTGCAGAATAAAGACTGGGGCCATCGCAGGCCCCGTACTAGCTAAAGCTGACCAGATTACCGCTTGGTCCCTTCTTCCCTGGGATGCCTCCTCATATCAGGAGTGGGGGCCACCATGAGGATAAGCCATGGTCTCCCAGTTGGACTGGATGGTGGGTTGGTGGGGCTGAAAGGAGCAAGCTAAAATTCTGAATGGGGTCCATCCCCGAGGTGCCAGCCAGAGGAGCCAAAAATAGAATTTGCAGGGGAAAAAAAACTCTTCATTCTTTAAGATGTACGTTCTTACTTTAAATTGCTTCTATTTCCATAAATATCAACTTAAAGGAATCTGTCAAAAGCATTACCAAAGATGGTCTGTGTGCATGAAGTTAGGCTTTTGAAGCTGGAGGCATAGCAAGTGTGTGTTCATATGTCATTTTATATTATTCCTTTTCTAAAAAGCAGTCATTATGAACATACTGGTAGTTTTCTTGCAAAAGGTGGATGACCGATTTATTCATTGTATCACACTTTGAAGTACATATATTTATATCTGTTAAATTTTATTACATGCAGATTAAGAAGATGTTGAAATTCTTGCGGCGGACCCTTGGGCGCCGATCGATGCGCAAACATGCAGAGAAGGAGCGACTGAGAGAGGCACAAAGAGCTGTAACTCACATTCCTGCTGCTGGTGATGCTAAATCCATTATCACATGCAGAGTGTCCTTGCTTGATGGAACGGACGTCAGCGTAGACTTGCCGGTAGGCTTCTCTTTATATGGATAGGACTAAATACAGTAATAATCACAACACAGTGCTTACCCTGGAACTGGAGAACTCGCACTAAGACTGATATTCATAGAAACTGAATTTATTGGCAGAAAAGGACCACTTGGGCACGCTTAGTCTGCCCGGATACTCTGCCGAATTGGTGTCTGTAGATCCTAACTGGTCAACTGTGATCCTCTCTGCCTAGTTACTAATGTACCCCTATGTCTGTCCCACACATGCTTGAAGCCCCCTGCTGATTTTGCCCCCAGTACACCAGCTCGGCCACTGAAAAAAGTCTGAGATCAGTAGTCGGTAGCCCTGCTGGTTAGTGGCTGCAAAATGTAATTTCGACCCCGTTCTTGTTGCCTTAATTATGTCCTCCTGTATTTTTTCCCCACTGTACCTCTTGCCCTCCCTTGCAATCCCCACCCTTCACCATAAGGCAGTTTCTGAGGTTAGTTCCCATTTCTTTAAATTCCAGGATCCTCTTCCTCGTATGGTGCCTCTGCTTATGTCCTTGTTAAAGCACACTGTATGGCGATCGCTGGTATCTAGGGGATTGTCCACTGTGACGTCTACAATGCTGTCCCTATTTGTAAGCATCAGGTCCAGTATTGCCCTGTCCCTAGTAGGTTCTCTGACAAGCTGCCTGAAAAGAAAAGCCCTTTTTAAGGAGTCTGGGATGGGCCCTGCTCCTTGCCGAAGCTGCTGTTGGAGTGCACCACTCCACGTCTGGCAGATTGAAGTCAGCAACTAGCAGCACCTTCCCCTTACTTGCCATTCTAATAATGGCTTTCCCAAGTACCTTATCCAACTCCTCTACCTGTGCTGGAGGTCTGTACACTACCCCGGTACAGACAGTGGCCCAAAAGTCTGTCTCCAGGTTGACCCACAGCACTTCCTGTATGAACCTGTACCTCTGTGGCCTTGATTCCTCCTCCACATATAGGACAAACCCCTCCTCCCTGCCCTTTTTCTCTGAATGGAGAGTAGCCCGGTATGGACATTTCCCAGTTCATGGTGCTCAGTGCACTATGACTCTGTTATGGCCACCAGATATAGGCTAGCCTGAGCCCAACGGCTTCCAGGTCTGGATTTGTTTCCCAGATTCCTTGCATCGGCACACATGGCTCTCCATAACTTACTCATTCCCTGCCTGCTTCACCCCTTTCATCTTCTCTTTTCCTTATCTCCTTTAATTCTTTACTTTTGTATACCTGATTTATGCCCCCCCCCCCGTTTTCCTATGTGTTGTTCCCACCCCTGTCTTACTGCACCCCTGCTCTAGGGAATTTACTCCTCGAGGGCCCTCCCCATATTCCATCAACTTGGAGTGGGTGGGGGGTAGTTGCAAACTTGGTTTTACAGCCATTCTCCACCCCCCAACCCCAGCTAGTTTAAACGTTCATTCTGTTAGCATTTAAACCTCCAGCCAAGGATGGCAGTCCCCTTCCTGGAAGGAAAGCAGTCTGTCTATAGAGGTCCGTATTCTCCCAGGTTGGCCCCTAGTCTCCAGTGTAGCGGAAGCCCTCCTCCATGTACCATGCCTTCAAGCAGTTGTTAAATGCTGTGGTGTGGAATACTTTTTCCTCTCCCTGGCTGTACACAGGTAGCACTTCGTCAAAAGCCACCATGCATACCACCTGCTTGATGCCCTCCTCAGCTCTCTGAAGTTACTTTGCACTACCCCATCCTGTCCCTTGCCAGGTCATTTGTTCCCATGTAGACAATGACAGCTAGCTCCCTCCTATCTCCTGCAACTGTAGCAATTCTCTGGATACACTGTCCAATCCTCAAAGCCAAAGCACCTCTTAGGTAGTTTGTCTTCCTTCCCCTGCTCCCAAGTATATTCCCCTAACAGTAGAGTCCCTCACCAGTAGCTGCTTCCTCCTTGGCCGAAGGCATCTTTCTCCCTTCTTGGAGAGACCCTGCCTACTAAAAACTTCCACTTCCTCCCTTCCCACTGCTATGGGTGCTTCCTCTCGACTGCCCCATCCCATCAGTATAGCAAAGGAATTCTGCAGTGGTACAGGCTGAGGAGTATGCACAGTTTCCCCCATGCTCCCAAAGACCACCAGGGTCCATCTGCTCTGCCTCCTGTTTGGGAGCAGTGACGGACTTGGTGGTTCCTGGGTGAAGCAGAAGGTCCTTTGTACCCTTGACAGTATGGCCCAGAATCCAGCAGCCTCTGCCCGCAACACAGAGAGTAATAGGTCAGCACCTCAGTCTCCAGAAGATGTCGTGAAAGTATTCATTGTTCTGTGCACAGTTTTTGTGAGAGTAATCTCTAGCTTTTCACAAAAAGAGACAAAGGAAGCCATGACTATTTTGAAGAGATCACATACCTAATGTACTGCCCACCTCATACCTGATTTAGGGTACGAAATGTATCTGTTTTGGTGACTGTTCATCTTCATCTGCATCAATACAGATCTCTTCTCCCAAACTGTCATGTGGTACAAAACTGGGCTGTTGTACTTTGCAAATTAAGCTCTCATAACACAGTGGAACTCTGCTAGATACTGTTGGGGATCGATTAACTCAGTGGGTTGGTTGGTTGGCAGTTGGTTCTGGAGTCTTTCACTCATCCTGTTGGCCAGTGGTTTGAGTGCAGCCCAGGTTGTTAATGGCCAACAGCAGTTAACATCTGTTGGATGTTTAGTGGACTGTATGAAAGGAGTTGTCATGGTTTCAAAAGAACAAAAAATGCTGAAAGTAGAAAATAGAATCATAGACTTGATTCAGTTAAACGGTACCTTTGACAAGCAGGTTTGTTATGCCGCTGTTGGCCTTTCTGGTTGAAATTCCCTGGTTTAAGCATTATGATGTAGATGTAGTATGTGAGAAGATAACTTCCATAGTGAAGTGACACAAACACTACATTTCAAATGCATTGTAGTCGTAAACATAATTGACCTGGAGATTGTGTCCTCATTGACTCGCCTATGATGCTTTATATCTAAAGATGAGCTTGTACTGCAAAAAACGTGCTTCAGTAAAGCTGAGCTTAAATGAACAAAGTTAGAATTGGAGTTTTGACCATGGGTCTTTCAGGAATTATGTATAAAGAGAAAAAAAACAAAGCTAGTGGAAAAAGCAGGGGTATGGGGTAGCGGGTGGATGGGGCAGAACCTGGGACAGTAACGATCTGTATGCAGGGGATAGGCTGCACTTGAGTGGGAAGCGGAAGGGGGTATTAAAGCAGAAGTTAGAGGGGTATATAACGACAAAGGTGGATTTAAACCAGGTGGGAGGGGGTGGCGAGTGGACAGCTGGTAGGCTGGGATCCCGAAGAGAGGAGCCAAATGAGCTTACACCCCAAGCTAGCAGGGAAGGATTTGGGGAAGTTGCATGGGGGGGGATAGGAGTGAGGAGAAGCATGGAAAAGAAGGGAGAAGGGGACAGGATGGAGGGCAGTCTCACTAAATGTGAGAAGCTTGGGTAACAAATCAGCTGAGTTACAGGTGCTCTTGGCAGTGAGGAGGGTGGTGGATATTGCAGCCATCACAGAAACTTGGGCTACCGGGACTGGGATCTGGCAATTCCAGGGTATAAATTGTACAGGAAGGACAGTGGGGTGGGGAGGGGGGATGAGGTGGCAGGATGGGGTGGCAGTCTGTGGAGGGACAGGATCAAATGTACAAGGGAAGAGGAGGAGGAAAGGAGAACGTAAGTAATTTGGATGCATCTCCTGGACTCCAGGGGTAGGAAGCTGAGGTTCAGGGTGGTGTGCAGGCTGCTGTCCCAGGCAGAAGAGCTGGACAAGGAGTTAGCAGAACAAACCAGGAGGGTATGTAGGGTTGGGGACTTCAATTTGCTGGGGGTTGACTGAAGCACTCTGGTTGCCTCCAGTGCCAGGGAGCAGGTGCTGCTGAATGCGATCAGGTGGGACTCCTGACACAGCAGGTCACTGGACCTACTAGGCTAAGTAACATACTAGATCTGGTACTGTCGAATGTTGAGACAGTGAGGGAAATAAGGGTGGAGGACCCACTAGCTGATAGCGATCACCAAACCATGTGGTTTACTATCATGATGAGCAGGGAGTCAGGGGGCTCACTAACAAAGATGGTGGACTTCAGGAGGGTAGACTACAGGAGGATGCAGGAGATACTGAAAGGTAGACTTGAGGGCATAGGGCCAGGGATGGAAGCAGAGCAGAAATGGGACATTATTAAACAGGACATTACAGAGGTGACAGAAGCTTGCACCAAGTTACAGAATAAGAGGAGCAGACCAAGAAAACCATGCTGGTTGAACAGCGAGGTGATGAGGGCAAAGAGGGCTGCATACCAGAGGTTCAGAAGGATGAGGAAGGAGGAGGACAGGGAGAGGTATGCAAGATGGTTCAGGGAAGTGACCAAGAGGGTGAGGGAAGCTAAGGCTACAAGGGAGCTAAGGTTAGCACAGGGAAAGGGGGGACTTTTCAGATACGTCAGAAAGAAAAGACAGTGCAGGGATAACATGGGGGGCTTTTTCAGATACGTCAGAAAGAAAGAAAGTGCAGGGATAACATAGTGAGGATAAAGAGGGGTGGGGGAGGGCAGAAAAGGAGAGGAACAAGCGGAAGCACTAAATGAATACTTTTGCTCAGTGTTCACGCAGGAGGAGGGGGGTACCACTACCACCTTGGACCGGGGGGGGGGGGAGGTAACGGATGGAATAATTGAGGGAAGTAGAGTATTAGAGGGACTAAGGGTGCTAAAAGTGGACTGGGGCCGGATGGTATCCACCCCAGGGTGCTGAGGGAGATGACAGAGGTGCTGGTGGAACTGCTGGCGGATCTGTTCAGCACCTCCCCTGGATATGGGATGTGTGCCACAGGACTGGAGGATGGCACATGTGGTGCCGGTACACAAGAATGGCCCAAGGGATGAACCAGGCAATTATCGGCCGGTCAGTCTCACTTCCATAGTGAGCAAGCTTATGGAGACTATACTGAAGGAGAGGCTGGTGTCATTTCTAGAGGACAATTCCCTCCAGGATGTGAGACAGCATGGGTTCATATCGGGGAAGTCCTGCCAGACTAACCTAATACAATATTACGACTGGATAACAAGAGAGCTGGGTAGGGGCCATGCAGTGGATGTCCTCCTACTTGAATTTCAGCAAGTCCTTCGATTTCAGTACCTCATGGGCGGCTTGGGGGTAAGCTAACTGGTGTGGAAGTAGGGGCGAAGATGGCAAACTGGATTATAAACTGGCTGAGTGGGAGGCTACAGCGGGTGGTGGTGATGGTGGTGGGGGAATTCTCATCACCTAAACCAGTGATGTGTGGGGTGCCTCAGGGCTTGGTGCTGGGCCCTGTGCTATTTGGGCTGTTCATCTCCAACATCACGTAGGAGTGGTGAGCAGTGTAAGTCTGTTCGCAGACTATACCAAAATGGGTGCAGTAGTGGACGAAGAGGAGGGTTGGAAGCAACTGCAGGGGGACCCAGCCAAACTGGAGGGGTGGTCGGAGAGGAGATAGCTGGGGTTCAGTGTGAAGAAGTGTAAGGTTATGCACGTCGGGGCAAAGAACCCAAGGAGAGAATACTGGTTTGGGGGGGGGGGGTGAAGCTGGGGATCACCTGAGGAGGAGAAGGACCTAGGGGTGATAGTAACAGGGAGTATGAACAATTCTGCTCAATGCAGGAAAGTGGCAGCAAAGGTGAACAAGATGCTGGAGTGTATAGCGAGGGGGTTCTCATCCAGGCGGAGGGAGGTGATCTTGCCCCTCTACAGGTCACTGGTCAGGCCACACTTGGAGTACTGTGTGCAGTTCTGAGGCCATACCTGAGGCAGGATATCAAGCTATTGGAGGGAGTGCAGTGGAAAGCAACGATGATGATACAGGGAATGGAGGGGAGAGACTGAGACCAGGCTGGGGAACTGAATATGTACACCCTGGAGGAGAGGAGGGATGGAGGGGACATGATTGAAACTTTCAAGTATCTGAGGGGAATCAACAAGGATGGATCCGGCGGGGTTTTTAAACCGGAGAAGGGACACTAGAGGGCATGAGCCAAGGATAGAGGGGGGAAGATTTTAAGAGGGAGATGAGGAGTCATTACTTCACAGAGAGAGTCGTGTCGAAGTGGAACACCCTACCAGAGAGGGTGATATCATGCAAAACTGTGGGTAGCTTTAAAAGGGCATGGGACAGAGAACAGGGGAGAGTACAGGCGGGTGAGGCTGAGAACGGCCATGGGCGGACAAAAGGGGAGAGGGGAAGGCAGCTCTCCTCTCCTGGGGTGGCTCCTGCCCCCTCCCCCTGTAGTCCGGTTGCCACTGGGTGGAGGTTCATTGGTTGGCGTGGGCAGCATGTCGGGAGGGTGCTTCGAGACACGGTGTGCGCATGCCTCCACATGCCCACGCACGTCCGAGGTAGGGATGGGAATCTGGGAGAAAAAACAAAATAAGCACCAAAAGTATATATGGAAGAAAAGGGGGGGGGGAAGTGATGAAGACTGTGGGAATTCCTTCCTGTAAAACATAGTGGTCCTTTAGATTGGGGAGTCCTGGTGTGTTGGTAGTCTTGCATGAGAGGTCAAACACTAAATGAGCATGGAGTCTAAACTGCTGGGTCGCTCAGTTGGAGTTGGTTCCTTCCATGGCAGGGGTGAGTCTTTTTTTTTTTTTTACTTTATCATCTGTTCATGGGCGGGGATGTACCTCCTCACTGGTGCCTCTCATCCCTCCCCCAGGCCACCTGGTCTGGGTAGCCCATAGTTTGCACCCTACAGTGGGGCTTCCCTAGAGGAGAGATTGAGATCAACCAGAGGCCCCAGCAGAGGCCTACGCCTGGGATGTCATTCGGGAGGCGGTCCAGGGGCGTCACAGTGCTCGGTGTCCAGGGGTTTTCTCCTTGGTTTCCCCCAGGAGGTGCTGACATGCAGTGACATCAGCATGGGCTAGACGCACTCCTCCCGCAGATGTCCGCCAATGTCTCTAATCACTGTTTGGTAGTTCGCTGTTGCGCACAAGTCTCCACTGAGTGTCACTGACATGCTAAGAACCCTCCCCCAAGAAGTGGAGGGCTGACCATGGGATGCTCATCCAGCCTCCCCGGCCGACCCCCTGACGCACCATGCTCGATTCTGAACATGGGTCGTCCACTTCACTGGTGGCAGCACTACTGCTGTGTAGGCGGTCTGACTACTCGAGTCTGTCTTGCAGCTGATGTGTGATCATAAATAGATACCAGCTCAAAGAGAGATTCAGTAAATTACCCTGCAGAAGTTGGACACAACTTTTGACAAAGCACCAAGGTGGAAGGTTGGAGAAACCCAACATTACAACCTGCCCACCTCTGGGACTTAAACAGGGCAGCAGAACTCTCATTCCACAACAGTGTGCAAGGTGCTTATTCTGCTTATAGGGGCGTTTAATGCATTTGCAGCAATAGGGAGCATCCTGCATGTGTTCAAGTCCAGTGGGCATGCAGGACCTGAAAGTGGGTGAGCACACTATGCCTTTTGAGGGCCAGATATAATTTTGCACATTCTGCCAAAACAGAAACTGTTTTCTCATATGAAAAAATGCTGTTTACCACAGTATCTTTTATGCGTAGTCTGACGACTCCCCCCCCCCCCCCAAAAAAAAAACCACCTTGGGGAATCTAGTTAGAGGGAAGACAGTAGTAACAATCCCAACCCTCTTGCCCATAGTCTTTTTTTTTTTTTTGTCAACTCTGTTTATCCCTCCTAGCCACCGGCATCCCAGGACCTCTTTCAGGTGTACCTCACCCACGTGAGGCACCTATTGCCCACCTGAGACCCTCCCGACCAGGGAATCTGGGAATGCAGTACCCTGCCCTCACCCCTCTGACCCCAGCCGGCCCCCGGATCACGCCCCCGGCGGGAGCTACCCTATTCCTTACCTGGAGTGTCCTTTTTGGAATCAGACGAGGATCTGGGAGCAGGAAGCCGAGGGCTCCGAGAGGCTGGTCGGAATGAGTCCGGGGCTGGGCTTGTGTGCCATGGTTCCTCGAAATCACCGTCGCCCTCCTGAGAGCTGGGGATTTCCACCTTGGTTTCTGTGTCCCGAGGGCGCAGATGTGCAATGGCATCTGCTTGCGACAGGCCCGCTTCCATGCCCATATGTATGATGCCCGACGATGCCCCATACCCTGCATGTGTGCCCTTGCAGGCCTCTGTGCTCCCCGTTAGCCACTGTGAGACGGCATCACCCACCCACCACCCACCCCAGGAGAGGAGAGCAGTCCATCAGACGCTTGATCCTACTCCTCCCCGGCTGACCCCCAGTGACCTGAGTCCACTCCCGAACCCGGGTCACCGGTGTGGTGTCCAGCACCTCAACCTGCCGGCACCCATCAATGAGCCTTAAATCCAGCTTTTTATCTTCTGTTATTTGACCGCTTGAGCTTCAGGTCAGGACTACCCTTGCTGCCTCCCAGCACCACCATCTGCCATCCCTCGCCATCCTTGAGGTTCTTGCATAAGGGGCTCAATTGTGCATGCAACAATTTTGATGGCTCTTTGGGTTCCCCCATTATTTCCCTTCCTCCCTCTGCATGTCACCACTTGATGGTACTGCCTCCGCCATTATTGGCCTTGAATGCCACAGCAAAGCCCGTGGGGGAGGGGCGCAACCTCCCTAGCCCCCACAGGGGTCTGCTGTGCCAACAGTGGAACCATCCCCACTTAGGTTGGGAAGTGCTACCATTGTCAGCACTATTGCGTAGCTTTGTCCTCCCATCCACATGTCCCAAGTCGGCTCCTAAACCTGGGGTGCTGGCACAGAAGTGAAGTGTGTGACTGCTGGGCCAGTGGACAGACCCACCCAACACTGACTTTTTTCCCCATTCCATTTGTTTCTGCTCTTTACTGCTGACCTCTTCCTCTCCCCCAACCCCTGGATGAGTCCCCAGCCTCATCACCTGGCATCTCTGGGACTTACTTGTTCCTGTCTTTCCCTCACTGCTACCCTCTTGGTGATGGCTGACTAGCAAGACACACTGTCCCTTCCTCCTGAATTAGGAGCACTATCCAAAGGATGCTCAAGCCACGCTCCCTCCACTGGCCAGCCCCCAGGCGACCCAAGTTTGTTCCCAAACCGAGTCGCTGGCATAGCAGGCTAATGGGCTGGCCTCCAACACTGACTTTAATGTTCCTGCAGTCTCTCTTGGGCATCTGGCCCCACAACACTCTGCCCCACGCTCTCTCTCTTGACGGGGAACATATGTGAATAGTGCCCATCATAGTTTGAAAGTCCTTGAAAAGCTCCTTTTAAATGTGGTATTGGGTTACTCTGTCACTGGCAGCAGTCCAGAGCACTCAATTCTGCCCCATACGGATACTACATTGTGACCATTCTTAGAGCCTTGTGATATGTCTGACAATTAAGCTTTATTTGACTACAGTGGGGTTAGCCACAGCTTGAATGTTGGTGACATTACAAAGTTCCAGAAATAGTGACAATGTAGTATCTGTATGGAACAGACGATCTGTAGACTGCTGCCAGCTACAGGTAAGCCCAATACCTCCTTTAAAAGAACATTTCAGGGGCTTTTAAACTTTGGGCACTAATCCCTAGCGATGGAAAGATTGTCCTGTTATCCTAAGGGGAGGTTAGAGCGGTTCCTGTTGGTGTGGGAGCCTTTCTTGCAATCCCTTTCCCCATCGGAAGCACGGCTTCTTCGGGAGGGCATATGCCAAGCTCTGGGCCATGACAGAGGTGATATGAGTGGAATTGAGATAAACCTTTATCTTATGACATCGGATGGGGTCCCTCCTGGGCGTAGCTACTCACTGTTTTGATCATATAAATTTGAATTGTTTTTGATACCAGTTAAGGTTAGTTTTTAAGGGAATGGACAGGTTGCTAGGTATTGGTTTGGTTTTTGCAGTTTGTTCTTGTTTGCCTGTTTTTATTTTTTTGTTATCCTTTGCCTGATTGTATTTTAAGTCTGTGGTATTTTGAGCATAGTGACTTAGTATACAGAATTGGTTCTGTGCTATGTTTTATTTCAGTGCTTGCTCAATAAAATTACAGAAAGAATAAACAAAAAAAAAAAAAAAAACTTTTGGTGCAGATCATGAATGTTCCTCTTTTAATGTTTCTGTAGATAGCTACAGTTGTGGGACCCCCAATTACTGCTGACAAGGGTTGGTGTTGCGTAGCATGAACAGATGTGTTACTTCCCTTGCTGGGGGCCTGCTGAGCAGTCCCACTTTGAGAGCAGAATTCTTGTTGCCCTGAGCATGCTGTTTTTTGCCTCTGTATCAGTCCTGGGAAGTTTGCCTTGTCTGATGTACATATTGTGACGTCTGTATGTATTGACTGTGTCTACTGTACATGTAAAGTGATTAAGTACCACTCCATGGCATATATATTCACACCTCCTGTATAGTGTGGCTCTGAACATGTGTTGTCTCTGTTTCTTTTGCCTCCATTGGAATGTCAGTAGCGTATCGTGTTGCTCCCCAACACCTCTCCCCTCCCACCCAACCAGGTCGCAGCTGGAAACGAGCCCATGTGGACTCTGCTTCCTTACTTGGTAATATATGTTAAAAAATAAATAAAATAACCAGGTTTTTTGGTAGCTGCTGCTGGGGATGGGTGCTTACTCTTTGCCAGCAATGAGCAGAATTGTGCATTGTGCTGGAGGAGATGAAGGGCAACAGCAAGTAGCAAATTTATCACACAAATGTTTCACTTAAGGGACATTATTGCTGCAGCTGGATGGTGCTGTAGCTAGGTCCAAAAGGGAAAAACAAAAGCAAGTGGTACGCAGTTTGAACAGGAGGCTTGAACTAATTGGTAACAACTATGGTGCATGTTTTGTCTGCCGTAGGTAAATTGCAAGCAGTAGCTTAAATAGTTGCAGACTCTTCTGCTGTCCAGACGTCATGTCTTATCAGTGGAGTGGGCATTTATCTGCTGTGGGCAGTACTAGAAGTTAAGGTTTTTGTTGGGTTGCTACTTTGGCTAGTATGATTTTTTAAGAGGTGGCCAAAATATCTGGGTCAGCTTGGTGTAGTAACCTAAGTCCTGAAATTGCAGGAATATTAAGTCATTTCTGCAGTTTGGTGACTTGGGGAAAAATATGGGAGTCTCCTCTGTGGTGATCTGATAATATCCCGACTGGCAGAAATAAAGTCCAGGTCGCTGTGGCATTCAAAAAGGTCGTGGTGAAGCGCACTGGTTGTAGTGTTGAGTAGACCTGCACCTCCATGTCCTTAAACCATTTATACTTCTTGTGATGGAAAGCCATTTGGTCTTGGTGCTTATGGACAGGTCTTAAAAATCAGATAATGTTAAGTGGGGGACAGTTGGGTGCATTATTCAGCCAGCCCCGGTAGGCCTCCCACTAAACTATATACGTTTTTTTTAAGGGACGGAGGGTGTGTGTCAGGGTAGTCAGAACTGGTTGTAAAAAGATTGGAAATATTTTAGACCCCAGGGGTTTGAGTTCTAATTTAGAGCTAGAACTCCCATGGGTTCTAAGTATTAAGGGTTCCACATACTAAATAAAACGTTTTTTTTTTTTTTTTTTTGTTCAGACGTTTCAAAAGCAAGAGATGCCAGCCTGGAAAACAAGTATTTTCTTTTAAGTGACTAGTGAAAAGTAACTCATCCCCACCGGTCTATCATCTTTCTTTCTACACATTCAGTAGATGAGATCTTGGTTTATCATGGAATGCAAGAAATTTAAACTTCTGCAGAAGTCCTCTGACAGAATGTTCGCCACTCTCCACACAGACATTAACAGAAGGCCTCAATAAAGCCATGAATTCAGTTTTGTCTGGGCAGGGTTAAGCAGCAAAGATTGTCCTCGTAGGCAGGTAAAGAAAGGAAGGGGATATTTTGTGGTCTGGAAAGAAGCTTTAAAAAGAAAGAAAAAAAAAAAAAAAAAACTATGAGCAGTACTTCATT
This sequence comes from Neoceratodus forsteri, assembly GCA_016271365.2. Classification (NCBI taxonomy): domain Eukaryota; kingdom Metazoa; phylum Chordata; order Ceratodontiformes; family Ceratodontidae; genus Neoceratodus; species Neoceratodus forsteri. The sequence continues at coordinate 196,685,491 of CM028132.1, read as the reverse complement.
TATTTTTAGTTGGTGTATGTGTGTGTTTAAAAAAGGATGCTAAAGGGAATGCACATTTAATTAATTTTTTTTTCTTATATTTTAAGAGGGTTTTATTCTGGGGCCTAGCTGACTCTTTTTTCTAGTGCGAGTAAAGGTGACAGCCATGTTTGTTATGGCAGTCAAGAATTTTTTACAAAATGCATTGATTCGTTAGTGTGCTGTGTCTTTAGTGGTAGTACTCTGACATTGCACAGCCGCTGACCAGTCAGGGCACCGTAATTTTACCACCTATTTTATGGCCTTTAAAGAGTTGCTGACGCCTTTAGGAGAACTTTACCAAAACATAACATTTAGATGCAGTCTAGCTTGTAGTTCCCATTAGTGCTGTATTTCTCCTTCCCATTATTTATTACTGAGGTCATGTGCATGAAAACAGGATGCTTGCTCCTGAAGAGTTCATCTATTCCTGTTGCTGTCTCACTACCTGAGGTCATAATGCACAGCTTGTGGCATCACAAGTACTCCCATGGCAACAGACTGTCACAACAGAGGATTATGACATGAAGTAGAGAGTCGGCTATAGAGGCAGATGAAACGTGAGAGATAAAGATCACGCATTCATGCAGATGTCCTTGGTAATAAATTCTCGGGAGGTGGAATCGTGTGTGTGTGTGTGTGTGTGTGTGTATATATGTAATATAGTTTTTCAAAGTTTAAGGCATCAGCAGCTATTTAATAATCAGCAACTGTAAACACATTTTTGATATGTTGCTGTGTACTGATGACTCATTCAAAAGCCCATCATCTGTTTCCCTGTGTGTCACTCTAGTTAGTCATGTATCGCAGCTGGCCATCGCATATGACTTTGACTGTGGTATATCACTTTTATTGCCAACTGGCAAGATGCATTGTTTTGTCCCTGCAGCTTTCATTCTTATTCCTCCCAGACTCCCCAAACAGCAGTGATCTTCACCAGTGCAGTACAGCCCAGTCCTTTCTCAGGAAATCCCTCCTTTTATTTTAACGCCAGTGTCCCTCACTGTAGCTCTGGCTACTCATCCATGCCCTCCATGTTAGTATTTCTGCTGCCTCCATATATTTGCATCCTCCATGTTTCTTGTGACCGCTGCTCCAAACTGCTGAACCGATGCACTGGAACGCCATGCTGACCCGACTGCACGCCATTGTCATCCTCACCAAACGACTCTAAGGGTCTGACTGGTCTAGCCACACCTTCTTACGTAGGAGGACCCTGTGCTACTGAACTGAAACTGGGCTAAAACTGTACCCAACACAAGAGCACCGCTATACTATGGAAAAGTGGGAGGACATAAAAAAGTAGAGGCAAACCAGAAGCGATCATAAATGCTATCTAAATAAAAGAAAAATGTCCTAATGTATTACATAATGTAAATGCTAGCTAGGTAAGTGTGGTGTATAAGGAAATATAACATCGGGGGAGGCCAATTGGGTCATGATTCCCTTCAGGCTCGTTATAGGTAAAATAGCCCCCTTCAAGAGAGAGAAGGAGAGAGAGAGGAGGAGAGAGAGAGATGACATGGATGAGACAGAGGGATAGTAGGAAATCTTCATGAGCTATATGTGACCCCTTCTGACCTCATGAATGGTGGCGTATAGTGAGTGAGGATAGATAGATATATATATATATATATATATATATATATATATATATATATATATATATATATATATATATATACATACATACACACATACACACATACACACATATATATATATATATATATATATTTTCCCCCCAAACTATTTTTTCTCACCTCCCATCCATTGGCGCCTCTCTGGAGTGAGCACGTGGTGCTATGATATCTCCCGTCTGCCTGAAGCCTTGGACTACAACTCCAGAGGCGCACCCTAATCCCAACTGTCTGCCTGACCTGTTCAGATCTGAGTCCCCCGGGGAGGGACTGCCAAGCTCCTCAGGCTCTCTGTCTATAGTATTGAGGGCAGCAGTCATGGATAGGACCGGGTTGCGACCAGAAGCCCAGCGGTGACGTGGGGTCATGACCTCTGGCTCCTCCTTCGCCTACCAATGGCGAGAGGGTTTTTTTCCCTCTTTTCCTCCCCACCTCTTCCTCCCTAGTGGAGCTGGGATGTGTAGTGACGTCCAGCGCCTGCCGAGCTTCACCTCTGTCATATGGCAGCGCCGCAAGTTCTGCAGCTCCCCCCGACTTCTGCCAGAGGTCACTCAGGAGTGATGCTTGTCCCTACACCTTCCCCAGGAAAGGAGAGTTGTCCTCCGGATGCTCAATCCCTTCCTGCCCCTGCCGACCCCCGATGGCCTGGGCTTGTTTCCGAACCCGGGTCTCCGGCATGGTGCGAGGTGAGGCGTCTAGTGCCTTAACCTTCAGCGCCACTAGGCCGACTGAGTGAGGATATTTCTACTATCTCACTCTACCCCATGTCATATTTGAGTTGTGCAACAGGTGTTTTTTTTGATAGGAATGATGACGTTACAAAAGGGGGGAAAAGTACAAAATGTAAACTGTGCCCCTTTATCAGTGGCTGATCATAAAAGAAGCAGAATCAATGCAGTGCACATTAATATAGTGAAAATCAGAACAATCAATATAGTACAGATGTGAACCAGCAAGCAACAGAGTTTACAAAGCATCTCACATCTGCTGGTTTCGATGCTGTACATGGCTATTGTGATGTCATCAGCATTGTTAAAGCTGTTCTGTAATTGGTTCAATATTCCATTGTGACATACTCAGCTTTGCAAGATAGTTGTTCTACCTTAGAACACGTGAGATATAGGGGATATGGTATGGGTGAGTGTGCCATACGTTTCTTCTCTTCATGAGAGGCCTGTGACCTCTTGACCCCTCACAGGTGGGATAGCCACGAGTGAGGTATCAAGAGGTCGCAGATCTTGAAGACCAAAAACACATGACTCACTCACCCATGCCATGTCCGGTTTATACAAGGAGCATGTTGCCAAAACAACTGAGTAAATGGTGGAGTGGAACTCAAAAAGACTGATATAAAAACGGTAGGTCACGAGTGAGTGAAAGTTGGTCTGTGACTGTGACGAACCGGAGTGTGGAGATAGCTGGTGTGACAAACCCCATTCATAAGATATAACTGCTATCTTATGAGTTGGGTCCATCATCAGCTGAGATACTATTTTCATCTCTGTTGTTTTGGCAACACTCTCATAGTACTACTTTATACAGTCTTTTTTTTTTTTATTCTTTTTGGAGCCACCTACTGCCATTACCTTCTGCTCAGTCACGGACCCCTCTGCTATCACTCCCACATCAGCCGTCGTCCTGATGCCCCCTGGCTCACCCCCCAAGGTGGGGTTGCGGCACCCAATCCCCTCTTAGGGTGCTGCAATCAATGGGATAGGTCAGGAGTCAGCCTGGGAACTGATTGCAGCTGAGGGGCAAGCATCATCCAGGTGGGTCGGTGGCCTTTTTTTTTTTTTCTCCCTGGTTTTTGCAAGGGCGGGGACCTGCAGTGATGACCAGCGTCTACTCCGCCCTCCAGACTTTATGGCACCAGCATAGGCAGTACACCCAGCCTCCACTAGGTGTCAGTGTAATGCTGACACACTCCCCACCCTCCCCCCTGGAGAAGGAGAGCAGTCCTTGGGCGCTCAATCCTTCTCCCAGCACAGCCCTCCGACATCCCAGGTCCGTTTGTGAACCTGGGTCGCAGGTCGGCGCTCTGCCCCTGCAACAACAAAGTCAATTTCAAAGTCAAAGTCAGTTTTATTTAAAAAGACGCCCAATCCCAAAGGCTCTGGGCGCCGCACAAAAACTATACAGTATGTCATACCGTGTACATTAGAATTAAAATATCATACATATAACTTAATCTCCAAAAGCCTGCACAAATAAAAAGGTCTTAAGACGACTCTTAAAGGCCTCTATAGTGGGGACCTCTCTCACTTCAAGCGGCAACGAGTTCCAGAGAGCTGGAGCAGCAACTCCAAAAGATCGATCCCCTGCTGATTTCAACCTAGCTCTCGGAACTTTGAGAAGGCCACCACCAGAGGAGCGGAGATCCCGGACAGAGGTGGACGGTACCAGGAGATCAGAAAGGTAGCCAGGGCCCTGTCCATGTAGGGTCTTATAGGTGAGAAAACCCACCTTGAACAAAACTCTCCACCTGACAGGCAGCCAGTGCAATTCGCGCAATACCGGAGTGATATGACAAAACTTACTTTGTCCAGTCAAAAGCTGGGCAGCAGCATTTTGTAATTAGCTGCAGTCTGTAAGAGAAGTTCCAGAGACCCCTAGATAGAGCGCATTACAGTAGTCAAGTCTCGAAGTGACTAAGGCATGTATCAGAGTAGGGAGGTCCAGAGCCGGAACAAGGGGCTTAATCCTGGCGATATTTCTAAGATGAAAAAAGCAGGAACGTACCACGGAGGATATTTGAGCCTCCATAGACAAGTTCCTGTCAAAGATCACACCAAGATTACGCACCCTTGGGGAGGCCATCAGTGACACAGCTCCTGGCACAATGCCAGTCGCAGAATCAGAGGCCATCCCATCACGAGCTCTGTTCAACTCCACTACCAATACCTCAGTCTTGTTAGGGTTAAGTCGCAGCCAGCTGGAAGACATCCAGTCATTTATCTCAGCCAGACAGATATTCATCACATCCACTGCATTTGATGTTCCTGGGGCAAAGGATAGGTATAGCTAAGTATCATCAGCATAGCAATGAAGACTCAGACCATACCTCCTAATGATCGCCCCCAGGGGCAACATGTATACTGCGAACAACATTGGGGCCAATACCGAACCCTGAGGGACTCCACACGAAAGGAGGCAGGGTACGGATGAGAAATTACCCATCACAACCCGCTGCCTCCTGTTAGTAAGAAATGACTCAAACCATTTGATGACAATACCGGTGAGTCCATAACTCCCTCAGGCGGAAAAGCAACACACAATGGTCCACAGTATCAAATGCTGAGGAGAGATCGAGGAGAACAAGAATTGTCTTGTCCCCCCGATCTCTAGCCCTGAGGAGATCATTTTGCACCCGAACTAATGCAGTTTCAGTGCTATGCCTGGCCCGAAAGGTTGACTGGAAGGGATCATACAACTCGTGGGTCATGAGATGCTCTCCCAACTGAAGTGATACCACCTTCTCAACAACCTTTCCCAGAAATGGAAGAGTGGAGATAGGACGGTAATTTGCCCTAATCTCCGGGTCCAGAGAAGCTTTCTTTAAAAGGGGTCTCACCAGAACCTCCTTCAAGGCATCCGGAAAGACACCCTGACTCAAGGAGCACTGGCAATCAGGGCAAACACCTGGCCAACAGTGTCAATGCACCTCATCAAGAAGCGCGTTGGCACGGGATCCAGTTCACAAAAGGTATACTTCAAGTTGGCCGCTATCTCAATGACCTCACGAACCTCCACTGGCCTAAACTCCCCCCACCTAGAGAGAGTGCTCTTAGAACATGACTGACGACTACTGACAGCAATGGTATTACTGGCTGAGGAGACCTCCCGCCGGATCGCAGACACCCTGTCCGAGAAAAACCGAGCAAATTCCTCACAATCCTCATTCGAGGAAACTCTTCCGGGCTGAAGACAGGATGGATGAAGAAGTCTGTCAACAGTCCGGAAGAGTGAGGCTGGTCGGCTTCTCCCAGCAGCAATCTCCCGAGACAAAAATGTTGTCTTCTTTTGGTTGATTGCCTCCTGATATCGCAATAATGCGCCTCCAGGACCAGTTGTCAGCCCCAGGCAGGATTTCCTCCAGCGACGCTCTAATCTCCGACCCAGCTTCTTCATTTCCCTGAGATCACCATCATACCAAGGTGACCTCAGGTATGAAGTTCTGGGTCGTACACGGACAGGTGCGAGGGAGTCAATGGCGCCAGATAGCACCTCATTATAGGCGTCTACCCCGGCGTCAACGCTCCGACGCATGCATCACCCACCCTTGATAAATCAACTGCCGCCAAATAACCCTCAGGGGTAAGATCTTTTAACGGGCGGCAGCAAAATATCTCAGAAGGGGAAGAGATTATGACGGGAGCACTAAATGTGAACTTCACTGTGCAATGATCGGACCAAACTACTCGATCGATATCGAGATCAGCGATCTCAATTCCCAGTGAGAACACCAGGTCCAATGTGTGGCCATCCTGATGATTAGGCACGCCGACAGACTGCACCAGCCCCAAAAGGGACATACTCTGCAGTAACTCATCGGCGCACCTTTGACTTCTATCCTCGGCCCAAACATTGAAGTCCCCAAGAAAAATACATCTTGGGGAATCCAATGTTTCGCCGGCAACAAACTCTGCGAATTCCTGCAGAAACCCCCCCATCGGACCAGGAGGGCGATAGATGAGGAGGATCCTGCAGCCAACGCCAAGTCCTCCACGAACAGCCACACATTCAAATGAACCTGGGGTTCCCACTGGGTGCAGGGTGAAGTCCAAATTTGATTTAAAACAAATAGCTACACCGCCACCCCTACGATTTTCTCTGGGGCAGTGCACCACAGTGTAACCTGGGGGGACTGCAGCCTCAAAAACAGGGCCGGCATCATCTCCCACCCAGGTCTCTGTAATGCACGCCAGGTCGACCAATGAAACCAGAGCGGCAATAATAGCCGTCTTGTTTCTGACGACCTAGCGTTACTACACACTGCCGTCAGAGGTATTGAGGGTGATGCAGCCCTAGAGGTCACCTGGCCACTTGACCTGGTGGCCCCCCTGGCAATAGGCACCAACCACGTCTGGCTTCTCCTAGATGCTCTATTTATTCCAGGGCGTCTCCTGGACTTAACCACCTCGATCCTTTGATCGACCTGCTCCTGATCATCCCACAGCGCATGCGCAAAACAGTCCCCCCCCACCAATCCCCACTTCCCTACAACGTCTGATGATATCAGACACAGGGAGGGGGATAAAAGGATGCAGCGCATGCAGCTGAGAAATTCCATAAACAATCCTAGGCCTTGAGAGTCGTCTAACAAAACCCCTACACATATCTAATTTAAATAAACCAAATGGCACATATAAATCATGCAGGCAATACACATAAAATCTAGTTTACAATAAAACTGGTTGACATACATAAGCTATTATGGCACAGTATAATTCCCACCTTACAACTAAAACAAGCAGATTTCAACTCCGAGTGGCGCTCGCACCACTCATAACGCTCGCGCTAGCGAGCGGCGCCTGCGTTTAAGCAGTGCCTCCCCACTCCCACAACCAATCAGCCGGCAGCCCCCCTCTCGTAGCTCCAGCTCCAACAGGTTGGTGCAGATTACCTACAGCCTCTCACGCTGTATCGTGCACAGAGGTTACGTGGGCGAATGAGTAGTTGTAGTCCAGAAACAAAGCCACACAATCCTGATCAGTGTTAAATGATTTGCAGCTAGTGCACAGCTGCAACGAACAGCGCTTTACCAGACAGCAGAAGGAAGTATACAGAAATGCCGCTAGCGAGCGACGCCTGCGTTTAAGCAGTGCCTCCCCACTCCCACAACCAATCAGCCGGCCGCAGCCCTCTCGTAGCTCCAGCTCCAACAACGGGCCAGCTAAAGTAGTACTGTCTTGCAAGTTGGTCATAAGATAGCAGTTTTATCTTCCCTTAATCCAGATCCACAGCGAAATTTATACAACAGTAGAACAATAACATAGATCTGGGCTATAACAAATGGATATTAGGGCAACGATAAGTGATACGAATTTCTTTAGTCCAGCACAAGTATGAATACAATGTGGCCATAACCCCGTCCCTCAAATGGTGCCTAATATCAGTCAGCCTGTTGTGAGAGAACCTGGCTACCCTCTAGTTCTTAAGTCGGTGTCATAAAGGGCAGCCACACCACCATAAATGTATCCGTCTGAAGTCTGTCAGTAGCCAGCTTTTCCAGCCTGTAAATACCTTTCACTATAGCGACCCAGTCCTCCAGTCTGGGACTCATCTGGGAAAGCCACTATTTAGTAATGGCTTTACCCGTTGCTGCTAGTAGGATACCCAGAAAGTCTTTTTGATAGTTGGTTCATTGGCCTAAGGGTAATCTGCCTAGCACCAGAGCCTCAAATCCAGGAGTATTGGCCATCTCTGCTGTCATTCCAAATTTTGAACCTAATTCAGCCCAGAAGGGCCAACTAACTGGACAGTCCCAAAATATGACATGGAGTCCCTACCAAAGCACAGTCCTGCCAACATTGATCAGTGTGATTCCTTGTATAGTGTTTAGTCTTGGGGGGGTGAGAAAAAAGTTGCTGATAAGCTTCCAGTCTGAATTCCCTCCAATTATTGGAGGCTGAAAAATGGAATACGCCTTCCCAGACCCCCCCCCCCCACCAGTCCTTTGGGGTTAGTGTCAAGCCAGCCTCAGTGTCCCGTGCTATCTGATAAGCTGGGCTGGGGGGGGGGGTGTCTCCCTGCTGCTTGCATATAGCACTGAACTAGGTGAGAGATGCAGTGCTTCAGTAGTTACCCCTCCCCAGCGTGTTCTTCTATACAAATTAAAGGATGTGTGTCACCTTGGATATCGCTGATCCTATTACTCTGTCTATGGAAGGATGAGACTTCTAAATACCAAAAGAAATCGGATCTACGCAAAGTAAATTCCACTTAATTAAAAGTTGATAACCGGGAACAGCACACTGAGTTAAGGCTCGTTTCCAAGTGCTACAACTCCCTCCCCACTCTTATCACAAATGTCCCCAAAATCGGCCCCTTCAAAATCGTCCTCCGAAACCACCTCACTGACACTCTGAGCTGTAAATGCCCCTTACTGGCCCATACCTAGAGCTCCACCTGACCCACTTTACAGACAACATCCTTCCGGACTGCCTTCTCCCCCAGCAACCCCCCCCCCAACCCCCAGGTATCGCTCCTAGAACCCCTAGTGGTACCTTATTATTTATATAGTATACTAATTGTAATTAATTGAAGCCTTTGTACACCTTTGTATTACTGGAATTGCTTTGTGTGTTTTATTGTATCTCACCGTAGTGTTCTCCATTGTTGTACTCCACCACCAATTGTTGTCTACCTTCCCTGTGATGAGGTGCCTTTGTAAATGAGTCTTTGACTCAAAGGTTGTAAATCCGAATTATGAAATAAATAAATAAATAAAAAGTGCCCAGTGAGTGAAGGGCAGCAACCAGGGAACAGAGCAGGTGAGAGTCAGGAGAGAGGACACTGGGTTGGGGTAAGCAAGAACAGGTGAGTGCAGGAAGTTTCCTTAGGTGGGGATGGAAAGCTGGGAGAGAAGGGAGAGGCGGAGGGGGGAGGGAAGCAGATTCCAGATGGAGGGGAAGCGATTGGAGTAGGCTGCTTGGCCAGCAGAGTAGTGAGGGTAGGGTGTGGAGAAGATGCGGATTCCCGGGGGTGAAGCAAGTACAAAGAGCAGGGCGCTAGGCATAGCAAGGAAGGATGGACAGGAGGGAAGGGGCCCAAACCAGTATTTGGCAATGAAGGCAGGGCAGTGGGCCTAGCGACGAGATGCCAAGGGGAGGATAGAGAGGGATCAGTGATGCAAAGGGTTTGCAATTGAGCAAAGGATTTTATGATGCCACTGTGTAAGAATTGTGAAAACCTAATGGGTCCCAGACCCGTCCATCTTTGAAAGGTAGTGCTGTATCTGATTTAGGCGGGAGAAACTCTTCACAGCTATCCAGTTGTGTAAAACAAGTTAATATATTCTTAACATTGAGATCTTTTTGGGCATGACCCTTATTAAAATAAACTGAGCCATGGATTTGTTGCAGAGAGGGCCATGAGTTTTCCAGATGGAGTATCCGACATCTCCTGAAAACTACCACCTCTATTGGTATTCTTTTCCATTGCAATCCACAGATTTTCTGTGCTATCTTGTTTTGTAGGCTAACTATGGGAGGAGTTGGACCATCCTATAGTTTTAGGTTAGGTATGCCCACCCCGTGCCTTAGACCTCTGCAGATCTCCCCATATTATCCTAGCATCTTTTACTCCCCAAAAAAAAAAAAAAAAGGCGGTGTAGGACTTTTAAGCTTTACCCAGCCTGTACGGGGGACCTTAAGGGGCAGTGTTTGGAAAAGGAACAGGAAATATGGCAGCATATTCATCTGAAATAGTGCCCACGTTGCCTAATACGGACAGGGGGAAACACCTCCCAGCATTTCACATCTGCCAGGACCTCATCAGTTTTCCATAGTTCACTTGGTAGAGTTTCATCAACCCCACTGGCAAGTGGATCCCAAGATACTGAATCATGATGGTCACCCAAGTGTAAGGATTCAGTTGTCTCCGTACTGATGTCCGTTTTCCACTGATCAGGACCACCTCTGTCTTTCCTACTTTGATTATAAATCCAAATATGGCCCATAGTTGTTCTGCAGGACCTGTTGCAAGCGCAGAAAGGTACACTGTGGGTTTCGGAGGTAGTGCATATTATCGTCTACATATAAAGATATTCTGTATTCCTTTCCTCCTACCTGAATACCTTCTATGTGAGGGTGTGTTCTCACCAATGCCAGAAGTGGTTCAGTGCTAAGGGCAAACAGCAAAGGTGAAAAAGGACACCCCATCTAGTTTGTCTGCCAATCTTCAGTGAGTCCAAAACCATGTCATTCACCTTGACCCATGTAGTAGGCATGCTGTAGATGTCTGCCAACCAGTAACAAAACTGGACTCCAAAATCAAACTTGGTGAATGTCACATGAAGGAAATCCCAACTGAGCCTAACAAAGGCCTTTTCTGCATCAACCTATGGTTTTCTGTGGCTTCCTAGCTTGTTTCCCTTCTTGAAAGTGGTTTCAGCATCTTCAAATATTATTGGAGAGGTATCTGTCCAGTATAAAACCTGTCTGGTCAGGATGTATAATTTTGTTGAGGACTCTAACTCGTATCACCAGTATTTTTAGTAAAGATGTTAGAATCAACATTCAGGAGGGAGATGGGATGATGTGAATTGCATCTATCTGCAGGTTTCACTAGTTTGAGTATTGCCACAATGAATACTGATAGCCAGGAGTTCGTAAGTCTCCCAGGTTTTCTCCCAGTGTTAAAGACCCTTGTCAAAAGAAGAATCTGGTGATGTTTAACATTTAGGGCCTGGGGATTTACCTGTATTCATATCCATCATGAACTGTTCTACTTCTGCCTGTGTGTCTGGGCTGTCAAGCGTATTTTTATCTTCATCTGCCAGTTTTGGGAGTTTTAACCTATTTACAAAATTCTGTATCTCATCTGTGGTATACGAAGTTTGGTAGTAGGCCTTACAGTGGTTTGCCACATCTTTGGTTGTAAAGGCTTTGCCCTGGCCTCTCCTTGGGGGATTTACTTTTTTAACATAGTGTTCAGCCTGAGCTTTCTGAAGGCAGAAGGCCAAGAGATGCCGCCTTATTTTCCTGTGTATTTTGGGTTTAAATATTGCAGGTTATCTTCAGTTTTATAGTTTAATAATTCCAGTCAGATGTGTTTGAGCTGCTCAGTGGCGGCTGGGAGTTCCCACATTTTATGGCTCTTCTCCAAGTCTTTTAGAGTGGCCTGTAATGTGAATGAATTTTCTTTCTGCTGCTGCCTTTTACATTGAGATGCATAGGAGATAACTCCCCGCAGTTTCACTTTTAGAGCATCCCATAACCACCTTTCTTAAACCTTGGTGTCCCGATGATCTCGTAAATAGTCTGGTCTGTGATTGCAATATCTACCAAGGTCATAAAGTCCTCCTCCCCCAACAAAGATGCATTCATTCTTGAAAACCCTAGTCCAGTCTCCCAGCAGAGGTGCCACTGATACCGCTGTATTGTCTGAGTGGACTGTGGAGTGAATATTACACTTTATGAATTTATGTAGGTCTGTCGTATTACCTTGGAAGTAGTCAATGTGTGAGCAGGACTTGTGCAGATTGCAGTAGAAAATAAAATCTTTTTTACATGTATTTAACTCCCTCCAGATGAGTCGGGGCATTTTCCACCATTCCAGCTGTAACTGCTCTACTCATTAAATTTATTTGTGACTAAATTACCAGATGTGCGGTCGTTCTGTGGATTCACTACACAATTGAAGACCCCATCCATCAGTAGAGGTGCTCCCTTGCTTGGCTGCCTTTCTATGAAATATCAATGAGAAAAGACTGGGGTGTCTTCATTAGGGGCATAAATGTTGATTAAATGGATCTTTTGCCAAAGACCTGCCCCAAGACTATTGCCAGTCTGCCATTTTCTATATGTGTGTAAAATGTCCAAAGGGATGTCCATACATTGTAGTAGTAGTAGTAGTAGTGTGACTGCCCCCGCCTGTTTGCCTGAAGCTTGTGATGAGGCCACCACTTGTTCAGTCCATGCCCTGCATCATTTCTGGTGCTCTAGGTTGGAGGGTGTGGTCTTTTGACGAAAAGCTATGCCACTCTGGAGAAGTTTCTGGTGTGGCAGTATCTTGGTTCTCTTTACCACGGAGTTGATGCCTTCCTTGAACATTCAAGGAAATAACATTTAAGGTACTCCTAGGGATGGTGTAACAGACCCAGAGCTGATGAAACCATGCTGAGACTGGGGGATACTGATTCTGCATCCCTACATGAGTTCCCCTGGTTACAGAACTGCTCACCATCACCCATAGGAAGCAGTACGCAATATGTATTACAGAAATAAGGAAACTGCACAACAGGTGCGAAGTGAAAAAGGGGTAAACATCCGAACATAAACCATGGTGATAATGTACTTCCAAGGTTAAAGGAGCTCCCCCTGTACCCAAACCGGGGAGAGCATAACTATATAGCTTTGGTGCTTGCATTGGTAGGCAAGCCTGACCCACCAGAGCAGTGTCAGATGTGGTCTGATGACCTATGGCACTAGAGGTCGTGGCATGGAGAAAATACCAGCCCCCATCCTGAGCCATGGGTAGATATAACTTTCTGTAGATAAAGTGTCAATAAAATAACTTAAACCGTTCCCTGGTGGGGGTCTACCACTGCCCCCTCCCACGGTGTCCTACCATGCTACCAGAGTGAATATAGACAACACAGAGGGCATGGTGTCTGTCTCTCCCCCACCCCCAGCTGCCTCTATTGTTCTGTGCAGCTGCTGTGCACTGCCGCTGGCCCCTATGTGAGTGAGAGAGAGAGAGAGAGAGAGAGAGAGAGAGATGGTATATTTTGCCCTACAGCACACTTAACCCGTTGTTTATATAATTCTGGAGGATGATAGTTTAAGGTTGGATTGCATTTGCTGTCAGTTCCAGGTTTTACTTTTGTGTAAGTTGCCCTAGTGTTTTTCCCATAGTTTAGTTATGTTTTTGGTCTGATTGCCCCTTAGTGTTTTCGTAGTGTAAGGTCCTCCTATAAAAGGAGGCGTGGCGATACATTCATTAGTTTACGTTTAGGATGGTACTGGGAAACAAAGTGCCATCTGCAATCTGGAGTGGCTTGGAATATGCATTTGGGAGTGGTGTGAGTGCCTGGAAGTGGCGTTTGAGAGCTGCATTGGCATTGAGTGTGAGGATGGGAGTGTCATAGTGTTGAGCGAGTGGGCATCCGGCAGCAGTATGAAGGTGGCAGCAGCAGTAGCATGGCGGGCTTGTCTGTGGAAAAGGGGTGGGATGTTGAGGGACATGACTGTTTTGTGAGTGAGGATGGAGGGACAGAGGTGTTGAGTTTAGTGGTAGGGTTTATGGGCAGTTATGGTAGGTAGATTTTGTGTATTTGTGCTGCTGCTTAGGGGTTTTATTTGTTACACAACCAGTTAACTATGACCAATGTATTTATGCGTTGAGAACAACTCAATGCATTAATACCTAAACACACTATGGACCAGCTTTTCACAGCCGAAACGGAACGTAATACAGTACCTTTAGTAACACAGGTAGCCACCTTAACACAAGTAAAAAATCGCCCTAAAAGCTTCACAAGCTCTCACAACTGCAACCCCTAAGCTCCAAGAGACCAGAAAAGCACCTACATAAACTGCCCTAACCTACAACCCTCTCACTAGCACAACACTTTCTCTCTCTCTCTCCCCCCATACACACTTGAATTTCAGCTATGTCCCTCGACACAGCAGCTGTCTCTTCATAGTGAAGCCCTCCATGTTGCTACTGGTGTCTCCATGGTACTGCTGTCTAAACTCTGCTGCTACTGAGTCCGGCAATTCTCCCGACTGCAAACACCAGTGCTCTGATCACCTTCACTCAGGACCACCTCTCCTGACTACAAAATACGTGCTTCTGGAGACTGCCACACTGGACACACTGCTCCAGACTACCACAACTGACTGTATGTGTGATCCTGAACTAAAGGAAGTACCACCCTTCCCATACCTATTTTTGTTTTGTTTATCCTACAACCAAAAACATGTACGTGCTCAAGATACAGAGCAAGCATCCACCCTCAGCACTTTGGGGAAAAATTACACTACACTATGGAAAAAGACGGCAAACAGTGCCCATGTATACCACTGCACTGCAGGGAAAGCACTAGACTATACAAAAACATTACAGCAACAAAAATATCCAGAAAGTATCGGAAATAGTTTAAAACCACCAACTACATGCAGTATATAAAACATTTGGGACCCAATATTCAAAAGTTTGCGCGGGCGCTAATGGGTCTTTACCTGCTCAAAGTGGGGTTTGCACCAGATTCCCATATTTAAAAGGGGCTGTTGTGTGGGCAAAGAGGGTTAGTGCCTGCACAAAACATAATGTATGCGGGTGGGCCGTGACCATGAATATCTGCTACACCATTTTTAGCGGCTTTGTGCTGCACAAACGTGTGTGTTTTTTTGTTTTTGTTTTTAGTATGCTTTTTTTTCCCCCTGCTGCCAGCCGCCCGGAACCTCAGCCTGGTCACGGACCTTGGGCTTCCACCTCCAAATCGGCTATGACCCTCCAATACCCCATGGCTTACCCCCCAAGTGCGGGGCTGCGGCACAAGCTCTCTAACAGTGCTGCAGGTGATGGGATAGGTCGAAGGGCTGGCCTGGAGGCTAATTGAAGCAGAGGCGGGCTTCTTCTAGGGCGGCCGGCAGCTGAAGATTTTTCTTTGTTTTTTCTTGTTAGGGACGTGCAGTGACGTCTGGCGTCTGCCCCACCCCCCTGAACATTCTGGCGCCAGTCGCTGTGGTACCTCCCTGCCTCTGCCAGGGGTCCGTCAAGCACCGGTCGCACTCCCCTCTCTCCCTCCCAGAGAAGGATAGCAGTCCTCAGGATGCTTCATCCTTCTCTTCTCCCCACGGACCTCTGATGTTCTGGGTCACCCGGCGTCATGAAGTGGAAATCCAGCGCTGCACAAGTGGGTCGGGCCGCTGCACAAAGTTTTAACCCCGACTTACTGTGGCAACCCTAGTGGCTGCCAGAGGTAATGCAGCCGCCTAGCTGGTTAGCCACTGGGAGCACACACCTCTCTCTCTCTCTCTCTCTCTCTCTCATCTCCAGCCTGTGCTGTCAGTTAACAAAATCCGTGGTAATGGTGATCCCCCCCCCCCCGATTGGCAGCCTGTCCTATTATTACCACAATCCCTGATGGTAGTGGTCCCCCTACCCCACCCCTCAATCGCCAGCCCCCTCCTGTCATTAACATAATCCCTGGTGGTGGTGCCCCCCCAAATTGCCAGACCATCCTGTTATTCACATAATCCCTGGTGGTAGTGGTTCCCCTCCCCTCTGATTGCCAGCCTGTCCTGTCATTACTGCAATCCATGGTGGCAGTGCCCTCCCCGATCACCAGCCCGTCTTGTCATTACCACAATCCCTGGTGGTAGTGGGTCCCTCCCCTTGATCGCCAGCCCATTCTGTCATTCCCACAATCCCTGGTGGTAGTTGCCCTCCCCCACTCCGATCACCAGCCTGCCCTGTAGTATAAAACAATCCCTGGCATCTAGCAACCCCCTCCCCCCCCCAAATATGGCACTGAACACCCCCACCATCACCTTACCATTCCCCTCAGTGCTGCGGGTACATACGGCAACTGGAACAGCCCTCCTCACACCTCCTTGGCCAGCCACCATATGTCTAGGCAGGGAGCATGCCCCTTGTTTATAGGACAGGGCAAATCACCGTGCCCTATAAATAGGGGGCAGCTCCTGCCTGGACTTATGGCAGCTGGCCGGGGAGGTCTGCTCAGATACTGTATGCACCTTCAGCATCGAGGGGATGGTAGGTGAGGATGTTTAGTGCCACAGTGGGAGGGTGCTAGGCGCCAGGGATTGTTTTTGTACTACAGAACAGGCTGGCTATCGGGGGCTTGACCACCATAGATTATGTGGTGAGATTGGGGAACCACTACCACCAGGGATTGCGGTAGTGACAGGAAGGGCTGGCTATCGCTGGGGGAGGCACCACTACCAAGGATATTTACACGGCTCTGGGCCTGTGTAGTGGTAGGGGGTGCGTCACGCTGGCGTGCCTCGCTACCCATGCAAATGAGCCCATAATGGGCATGCAGATGACCCCTAAGCACCTTGCATGTCCAATGGGATCATTTGCATGTGTCCCTTTTGAATATTGCAGATAGCGCTCTGTCACTATCCATTCTGGCAGCATATTTTGGGAGCCATGTCAGGGCGGTGCTAAGTGGCTTAGTGCTGTGCTACCATGGCCTATATTCAGTCGAATAGCACCAGTGCGCTGTTCGATTGAATGTAGCATCTTCGAGCCCCCAGGCAATCACAAGCAGCAGCCCAAATTTTTGTGCTCCGCTTTGTGCATTTTTGAATATCGGGCCCCGATGACAAAGTCCTGTACACTTGTGAAGTATCCACATCGAGGGGTGCCTGTTTGGCTCATAATGCCACTTGCCCTTTGAGCTTGTGGATTGAGCAGATTAGCCACACTCTATGAGCTATTTCCTTGTATACAAAACTTTGCCTTCAGATAGTGTGTCTGTCTGTTATATATTATCTCTTTCACCCACCAACTTCTGTGGAGCAATACCTTCCCAGCTGAGACATCACACGACGTCTGAGTGTGGGGATGGGGCCAGCACGCTCTCAAAACGTGGAAGGAATTGTGCAACTGTCTTCTCTTCTCTGAGCCAAAATACGATCCCTTCTTTTCCCCAAATGTTAACATACTAACATACTAAAATGCCAGCAGAATAGGCCTAACGGTCTTTCGCGTCTGCTCATTTGGTCAGCCCCCACCCTGGGAGCTGACCTTGCTGCCCCCCTCGCCTTCTCTGGCTTCTCCTTCCCAGTTCAGGATATTCTAGCATTGGATTTTGCTTCAGAACCCTTCCCTGTGCCTGTCCCACCCCTCTTGAACCCCTCCACCAGCCCCCTAGGCAGCACATTCCATGGCTCCACCACCCTCTCAGTGAAGTAGCACCTCCTCCTTTCTCCCCTGAATCTTCCCCCTCAACTTCACCCATGCCCTCTAGTGGCCCCCTCCTCCTTCCTTGAAGCACCCTGACTGTTCCTCCCTATTTACCCCTTCATGTATGAAGACCTCTATATCATGTCCCCAGGTCCTTCTCTTTTCCAATGTGTACATATTTAGCTCTTGAGCCTCTCCTCATGAGTCCTGTCCCCTAAGCCCCAAATCATTTTGGTTGCCCTCCTCTGGACCCTGTCCAGGAGTTTAATGTCCCTCTTTAAGTTTGGCCTTCAAAACTGTGTGCAGTACTCGAGGTGTGGCCTCACCAAGCAGTTATACAGAGGGAATATCACTTCTCTCCTTCTGGAGGTGATCCCCCTAGCAATGCATCCCAACATCCTGTTGGCCTTGGCTGCTGCCCTCCTACAAGTCTCCGAGTTGTTCATCTTTTTTTTTATACTTTATGTTTATTATTTTGTATAAGGCATCATACAGATTCATGCAAGAGTAAGACATTACAATGGTGTTTACAATCGATGAGGTCGCCACTTAATATGCACAAGCTTGACCACTTATTCTTTTTGATACATCAGTGGGGGAGTATCTAAAAACATTTTCCAAACCAAAATTATTCCACTCTGGCTGATTTTAAGCCCATGAGCTACTTGGCATTAAGACCTTTACCAATATAATATAAAATTTCTATAGTATTTAGGTCACCTTAACAGCAAGAGTGACCTTATCATGCCATGACTTCTTAATTGTGCACATTCAGTGCTTTCCCATTATTTTATGCTGCTAGACAAATTCTAAGTACGGTATAACTTTCAATAAACAGATATTTGCATTAACCTATTCATCATGAATGCAGTAATGTCTTGAAAGATCTAATAAAAAGAAAAGGAAGAGACAACAGAAATTAAAGTCTCTGATATGTCCCACAGTATTGCAGTATAGGCTAGAGTCCCGTTTTTAATCGGGCACACAATACCATTTTTAAACGCCAGTTAGTAGAACATTCGCCATTCCTGCCTTCCGCATTTTACAGTGAAGTGTATCCATACCATTCAATTATCGTCATCTTCTCCTTCAGACGACTCTGCATCTGGTCTGCGTCTGTTACGATCTTGATGAGCGTATTTCTGGCTCCATTTAAGAGCTTCCTTTGGATCAGAGAAAATATGTCTTTCCTTCGTGCACAATTCTTAGGCGGGCAGGAAATAACATGCCGTGATGGATTTTGGCCTCTCGGAGCACAGCATGAACCCCTACAAAATTCTTTCTTTTCTGACGCGTTGCATAACTAATATCTGGAAACATTTGCACTGCTTGTCCCTCACATATGAGAGGTCCTTTTTGTGCCGGCAGGTAATTTTGAGTACCCATTCCATCAGTGACCAAAACCACCGTGCGTGGTGCCTCTAAGTCCATCGGTCTTCCCCTCGGAGTTATTCGGTACGCTTTTTGAGCATTTTGGAGTTTCAAAATTGTTTCGTCTCCCAGTTGTTGCGTTAACCAGATCACGGAGAAACAGTAGTAGGTGATCACCCTCGACCTCTTCTGGAATCCCGATTAGGTGAAATATTTGCAGCTCGCACCTGATTTTCCAGGGTTTCAATTCTAGCCTTGAAATGGTTCATTTCTTTTGTCATTGACGAAACTGTCTCCATTGCTGCATCTGCTCTACGGGTCGATTCCACTGCCGATGTTTGTATAGCCTCAAGGTTAGTTTCTAACACGACCACACGGTTAGTTAAAGAATCAAATCTCTCCGCCATCCCTGCCACTGTAGAGATGAGTCTTATCTATTTTTAGACCCAGTGATTGTAGGGTTTCTTCCTGCGATTCAGTTGCTTCATCTCCACGGCCTTGAGCTGAGCACGTGCCGTGAGGAGTAGACTGTTTTTACTTTTTGCTCCTGAACCATGTGATTGATCCTTACGAGGATTGCCCATATTGTTGTAGGATACTTCCGATAGTTGTTTCTCTAGTTTCTCTTCCTTTTCGTCTCTAGAAATGCGTTTTAATAGTTTATATTCTCTCAAGTTACTTTACTCTCTAGAGTTTAGCAGCCATCTTGCTCGGGCTCCACAGAGTTCTTCTCCCCGAGTTGTTCATCTTGACATCTACCACCACCCCAGGTCCCTCTCAGCCATCGAGACTTATAGCATTTGCCCTGAGGGTGTACACTTGGCCGGGTTCTGGCCCCAGGTGCAGTACCTGCATTTCCTTGCATTGAACCTCAGCTTCCACTTTCTAGACCATCTTTCCAAGAGCCTCCAGGTCCCCTGTGAGGGCCACCATCCCCTCCTCCCCATCCACACGCCCCAGTTTTGAGTCATCCGCAAAGAGACTCATCTCACTCCTGATACCTGTCCTTATGTCAGAGACGTAGGCGTTGAACAGGAGGGGCCCAAGGACTGATCCCTGTGGGACCCCACTAATGACCCTTCTTGGTGATGAGACTATCCCACCAACTACGACCCTCTGGGTCCGGTCCTGGAGCCAATTGCCTATCCATCTGATCATCTGGTTCCCCAACCCCATTTCTCCCAGCTTATCCAACAGGCTTATGTGAGGAACAGAGTCAAATGCCTTGCTGAAGTCTAGAAAGAGGATGTCCACTGGTCTACCAGGTCCAAGGCATTTCGTCACCCAGTCATAGAACTCCACAGGTTTGTCGACAAGATTTCCCCAGGACAAATCCATGCTGTCTATCGTCCAGGCACCCTGACTTTTCCAGGTCCTCCCCTAGCCTCTCCTTGACAATGCCCTCCATCACCTTGCCCACCACCGATGTCAGGCTGACAGGCCTGTAGTTCCCTACCACCTCCCTTGATTCCCCCCCTTGTGGATAGGCACTGTATGCGCCACCTTCCAGTCCTGGGGCACCCACCCTGTCCTCAGAGAGATGGTGAAAAACTCCCGCCAGGGGTTTTCGCCAGGACATCCACTAAGTTCCTTCAGCACTCTGGGATGTAATTTATCTGGCCCGGTGCTTTCTCCATCTCAAGGACCTGAGGCTTCCTCCTCTCTGCTGTGATTTCCACTCCTGCTACCTCTTCTCCTTGTAACCTTCCCCTCCTGCCAGTGATGCCTCCCCCTCTCCCCATACCTGCCCCGATCGGTGGGGTTCCCCTTCCTCAGTATCACTGTCTCCTCCCATGTATGATGCAGCATCCCCATTTTCCTTGGTGAAAACTGAGTGAAGTACTATTTAGTACCTCAGCCTGCTCCCGGGTCTTGTGCCCATCTCTCCCCTGTTTTAATCCTGCTAATCTGCCCCTTCACCCTTCGTTTTTCCCCAGTGTATCTAAAGAACCCCTTGTTCCCTCTCCTAATTTCCCTGGCCAGGTTCTGCTCATTCCTTGCCTTAGCTGCCCTCACCACCCTAGTGGCCCTTCTAGCCATCAGCTCGTACTCCCCTCGATCCCTTTCACTCCTTGAGCACTTGAATTGCCTATAGGTTGCCTTCTTTCCCCGCACCACCTCCTGGACCTCCCTGGTCCGCCAGCAGGGTTTTCGGGCCCTACCGCATTTTCGTCTTACTCTTGCACAGGTGCTGGTAGCATCCTGCACCCCTCTCCTGATGATTTCCCACCTACTATCAGCGTCCATGTCTGACCCAGTCCCATCAAATGCTCCTTAAGGATCCTTCCATTTCATAAAATCCGCCCCCCCTGAAGTCAGTTACCTCTGTCTTTGTGCAGCCTTCTACCCTCCTGGGTGAGGCAGAACCAGACCTTGGCATGGTCACTCCCGTCAATGGGTCCCTTACCTCAGGCTCTAATCTGGTCACTGTCTGCCAGGACCACATCCAGTATCCGTGCATCTCCTGGTCGGTTCCCCACCTGCTGAGTTAGGAAAGCATCTTGAAAGACATCCAACAACCTCTGTTCCCTGGCCACCGAGGATGTCCTAGTCTCCCAGTCTGTTCCTGGCATGTTCAAGTCCCCCAACACCACCACCCTTCCCCTGCCCAGTCTGCAGTGTCTCCCAACATCTGCCACCAGACTCTCCTCCAGCTCCTTCACCAGTACAGGGGGTCTATTCACCACTCCTATTTTTACTCTCTTGCCCCCCCTTGTTATCAAGGTGACCCAAATCGCTTCCACGGTTCCTTCCGCCTCTTCTACTCCCCCTATGCCAATGCAGTTTTTGACTATCATTGCAGTAACAAAATGTTGATTACTGTCCCTCAGGCTTACCAGGCAGACTCCTCCTGCTTCGTTTCTTGGCTGGCTCAGAGTTGAGTATGATTGGTGCTAGTTAAAATACTTGAAAAAGTAATGCACTTTTTTGTCTCTGTACAAATCGAGGTTCATGCATACAAGTCTGTTACTTTGGCCAGTACAGAACTTTACCTGTCTATGCTCCAGTACAGTTTGTGAAAATAAAATCGGATTAAGCAGAGGACCAGTTTCTGAAGATTGCCTTTGTTTAGGTATTGTGGTGCAGGAAAGTGTTTTATTTGGCAAGAAAGGAATCTTGATCTTCTCAAGCTTCTGCCACGTCAGGGAACATACTGGCATTGGTCTGAATTCTGAGAGGGCTTTTGGAGGGACACATGCCTGCTCCACCTGTCAGAGCTTCAGAATACCAAACCTCCTTCCTAATTCTGCCCTGACACTTGTGCGCATTGCCTGAGTCAGTTTCGATGTTCAAAGTAATAGCGCAAGTGTTCCTATGCTTGTTTTTCAATATAAAACATATTTCATGTTCAAGACAAAGACTTCTTTTGGGCCATTTGTTGATCTCAGTGTGCCATAAATCTGTGTAACTCGTGCATGCATGAGTTCACTTTAGTTCGATGCCACCTTGCTCAGACACACATTCTCTTGTCCTCAGGAAGGCATAGAGGCATGGGGGGGGGTGCGAGGGGGAATTTGGATGAGCTACAAGGTAAAAAGTTTGGACTGGGTCAAATTAAATTATATTTTGATTGAAAAGTAACAATAGAATAAAGAATAATGCAGAACGGGCAGCCTGCGTACAGTAAGTAGGCAAGCAAGCATGTCATTTCTGACCAGTACATAGGACCACAACTAAATACTGAAAGCTGACAATGCCCCAGAGTGTCCCAGTGTGAACAGAAACTTTCACCCCCACCCCCACGGAAGGCAATTTTCCTGTTTTAGCAATTTGGTTTATATAGAATGATATATGGGGTGGTGTGTGTAATAAGACTTTTACACACACTCAAGGTGTTTGACGCAACATAAACCCTGAGAGCAGAGCTCGAGGGGTTTATCTTGGCATCTAACACTAAGGGTGTGTGTAAACTTCAAGTTTCTGCACCACCCCATATTTTATTTTATATAATTGCTGGGTTTCCCTTTTTCATCACAGCAATATGTAAAAATAAAAGATGTTCCTTGTGGCCGTGGTTGTTAGGTTTCCTTGTGTAGTCCGCAGTGGAATCTATTTATTTAAAGTTTTTTAATTTGTGTTCGGTTGGCAGCTGGGAAGTTGTTGTGTGTTTTTTTTTTTTTTGGTGGTGGTTTTCAAAATCACTTACTGCGTCAGTGGCAGTTCGGTCTTAAAAGGGCAAGACAAGGTGGCCCGTGATCCAAGTCGAAGAGCTGGTGCTGGCGCATGTGTGGAGTGAGGGGAAACCCGGTGCGTGTTTGCCATTATAAACACTCCATTTTTTTTTTTTTTTTTTTTTTTTAAGGACAAGCAGATGTTGGTAAACTAGTGTGTTTAGTCAAGTGCATGTGGTGCCTGTAAAATGAATGACTCATTGCAGTATTATTGTTAGAACAAGTAGGTGTCTGGAATACCTAATATTCCCAACCTTTTGAATCCCTCATTTGCTGTAGTTGTATCTGTGAGACTGCAGTATATATTTGTATATTGCTAGTAATAAAGTATGTGTGTGATTTTGTATTTTTAGTGTGTGTACGTGTGTGTAATGTGCTGAAAATGTGCTTTTCTTAGTTTGGTTTAGTAATGTTAGTCGGTGATAAAGAAAACTGTAGTTTTGGGGATTTTTGTTATATTTTCTGTTTCTAGCGCCCCTGAACCTGACCTGGCATCAAACACCCATCTCCCTCAAGGTCCTTTTCCAGCCCTTGTAACCTCTTGGGGACCAACACTCCTTTCTTGCTTTCGTTCACTCCTAACGCTGGCCCCTGAACCAGTAATTTGTGGTTTATCCCCCACAGGTAGGCTCTTGGAGGGGGACCAGGCCTTCAAAGATATACTTCATTTGACTGAATGGGAGACTGGCAAGAGGTGCTGGCATGGGGTAGGCAGCCCAGGGAACCCAGGTGGGTAGTTGTGGAGCAGAAGGAGTTTTCCATCCTCTCCAAGGCAGGTGGTGTCTTAAGACTGATTCAGAGTGATGCAGGAATCTGCCTCACCAGAACTAACTATATATATATATATATATATATATATATATATATAATATTACGTATATGTGTGTGTATATATGTGCGTGTGTGTGTGTGTGTGTGTGTGTGTGTGTGTGTGTATATTTATGCAATAGGTGTGGACTCGGAAGTCATTGAATAAATCGATTCATCTTCACAGCCGTTGAATAAATAAAATGTATCCATATGGTTGCTATGTCACAGTCGCTCCGGAACTCATTTAGAATGTTCAGCCTTGGTAGCAGTGCTACCCATATTCAAATGCGAATAACTTTAAAATGAAAAAAGCGTGGTACTGCAAGCATGAAAGTTGTTCAGCACAAAATTATCTACAAAATGAGTGGTGTTTCATTTATAGATACCTTATAGATTTCTTTATAATTAGCAAGAAAGAGCAGGAAATGCAATTTTTTTTTGTTCACTTTTTTGACAAACATATGCAAAAACAAGGTAAGCAATCAAAAGCAAATGTCCCTGGACTGACTGAAAGCATCCCTATTGCATAAATGAAATGTACAATGGTGAGCTGTCAGATAAATGATTTATCTACACTTGTGCTGTTTGACCTCGGACACCTCACTCGTGGCATACGCCATTCTTGAGGTTACTCGAGGTAAAACAGCACTTGTGTAGATAAATGATTTATCTGACAGCTCTCCATTGCATATCCCATACTGTATATATACAGTGTGTGTGTGTGTGTGTGTGTGTGTGTATATATATAATATTCAACTTCTCGGCACTGTAGTTTTCCACATGAGATCTGTAAATAGAGGTGGGCAAAAGTTGCAAATTCTGCTTTTGCGCAACTCTCGAGGAAATTCACGGAATTTTCCAAACATCCACCATAGGCGAGATCAGAATCTTTTGAATGTGTTTGGTGGATTTTCACCCTGTTCTGTGGAATTTTTTGTCTGAGCTGTGGAATAATGCACATGAACTGCAGAATAACAGTTCAGAGGAATTTTTTTTTCTGCAGTTTAATGAATTATTCCTCAGTATGTGTAATTATTCTGCAGTTAAGCAATCAGTTCTGCTGACTTTTTTCTCTGCAGTTTAATACAATAGTCTGCAATTTATTCCGCTGTTCTAAGTCAGAATTTCCGCGAAAGTTGCTAATTTGATTTCTGCACTTTTGTGGAAGTAAAAATCTGACTCTTGCGGAAATTCCACCAGCGGAAGGTTTTTTGGTTTCGCACACCTCTATCTATAAAA
The DNA here is from genome assembly GCA_016271365.2 of Neoceratodus forsteri. Taxonomy (NCBI): domain Eukaryota; kingdom Metazoa; phylum Chordata; order Ceratodontiformes; family Ceratodontidae; genus Neoceratodus; species Neoceratodus forsteri. The sequence goes on along the minus strand of CM028132.1, from coordinate 196,660,635 downwards.
CAAGTCCCATGAAGAGGACATGTTGGTGACTACAGCTTCCAGATAGACTATTGTATTTCATCAAATAGAAGCTGCAGCTTCTATCAGAATTCTTTTATTTTGACCTGTGATAGTTTCAGTTTTACCATAATAGGGTGTTACATTGAAAGCTTTGTAAGTTTTGGGGCATTGTTGAACCCTTACTCCCCCTAATATTTTGGGGGTCAAGATTTCAGTTAAAAACCATTGCTTTGACCAAAAGTTCTGGTATTCCGTTATTGAGCCTTGAAAACCTCCGTATGGCTTAACACAACAAGCATGCAGTTGATCTGTACTTTTAAAGTGATCAACTCTCTAATTAAGCCAGGCATTAACAACATGACATAAAAACTACTTTTATGTCTTTATTTAATGGAATGGGACTATATTTTGACACACAGAGTTGCTTTACCAAATGTTTACCTCCACATTTGCTGTACTCTCCTCACATTATCATGCAGGTTGTTTTTTTTCTGGTTTTATTTTGCATCATCGTTTACTTCACCAGCACCCTTCCATTCCTTCAGGAGTTTCATGTGTGGTGTCCTCCCTGCCTGGCTACTATTACCTGTGTGGGATCAAGCCAGCTTGGGTCTGTGGGTCTGAGAGTTCCAGCAACCATCCTTTAGTGGCCCAATGCTTTTTCCTTTTTTGTTTCCCTGGGACCCTCCCATCCCCCATAGCAGCATGGAATTTGCTAGGCTGTCATGCACAATGTTACCCTGATGCGAGGAGCAAGCTCTCAACCAACCATCAGTGTCAGTGGGGTGGGGGAACATGCTGCCAACTCTTTGTCTGGTACAGCTTGCTAGGGGGCAAGGCTCTTCCTAGTCTAGTCACCCAGGTACCAGCCTCACATGTCCGAATCCAAACTCTAGTCTCTAACATGCCAGCGCAGACTATCTGGTGGCCTTCGTTTTCTCTTTCGGACTTCCCTTTTTTTCATCCAGGACATTGTTTTTCATTAAGCATCTTCTCTCTTGTCCCTGGTGCTGTCATCTGCTTTGGCACAGAAGCAGGTCAAGGTCTTTCTGTTCCGAGACAACCTCCTTGCCCTATTGCTAGTCGATGGTACAGGGCCCAAAAGTGCCAAGTAGGGACTATCATTCAGCATCTCCAGGAGATTTTTTTAATTCCCATTTCCTTTCTTGACCTCCCCCTTCCTTGCAGTGCTGTGCTGAACCACTTTGACCATTTCCACACAGGCATACCTCTGCAATCCTTCAGGGGGCTCGCTGGGACTGTGGGTGCAGCGATGGCCCTTCCCCAGTCAGAGAAGCCTTGCTACCCATGGCACTATCTGACCTGGCTGCCCTCTCATCAGCTGCTTCTGAGCTTGCTCCCAAACCTGGGTCACCAGCATGGGGGTAGTCCCAGAGGGCATCTTCCAAACCTGGGTCACGAGCATGGGGTAGTCCCAGAGAGCGTCTCCCAGACCTGGGTCACCAGCATGGGTAGTCCCAGAGAGCGTCTCCCAGACCTGGGTCACCAGCATGGGTAGTCCCAGAGAGCGTCTCCCAGACCTGGGTCACCAGCATGGGTAGTCCCAGAGAGCGTCTCCCAGACCTGGGTCACCAGCATGGGGTAGTCCGAGAGAGCATCTTTTGAACCTGGGTCACCAGCATGGGGTAGTCCCAGAGGGCATCTCCCACACCTGGGTCATGAGCATGGGGTAGTCCAAGGGCATCTTCCAAACCTGGGTCACCAGCATGGGGTAGTCCCAGAGGGTATCTCCCAAACTCTGGTCACGAGCATGGGGTAGTCCCAGAGAGCATTTCCCACACCTGGGTCACGAGCATGGGGTAGTCCCAGAGGGCATCTCCCAGACCTGGGTTATCAGCATGGGTAGTCCCAGAGGGCATCTCCTACACCTGGGTCACCAGCATGGGGTAGTCCCAGAGGGCATTTTTTAAGGGGGGGGGGGGACAGGCCTAGTCTTGAGCAGCGCACAGATTGCTTTGACTGGATACCAGGTTTTGGGTGTCTGCCCAGTCTACTTCTCTGAAATGTGTAGTAGTATATATTAACTTGCAGATTGTACGGGGTTTAAAACTGGAGGTGAGGGGTGGGGAGGATTGTGTGTGTTGCTCTGTTTTTGTAGTGAATCTGCTGTTCCTGCATCTCCATCTTTGGTCACTCCTGTAGTAGCAGTAAAACCAGTGCCACATTGTGTAAACACTGTGCAATTTGACACTTTTAAACCATAAATTTATTTCGTAGTTGAAGAAAAAACTACCAAATTCTGTTATTTTTTTTTCTACAGTTCGGCATGTTTACTACATTTTCACTTTTCTGGACTGGAAGACGGAAATTTGAAAAGCTGAGGTTGGGTACTGTTGTTGAATGCAGTGTGTGTTTGTTTGTGTGTTTTTTTTTTTTTTTTTTTTTTTTTAAATTAACTTTTATTGTGAACATCAAGGTACATTATCAGACAAGAATATAACAACCTCTTCAGATACCACAATTAAGTAAGTACAGCTAAAAAGAAATGTTACCGTTGAAAACAAAGTGCTTCATTAATGTTTTACAGTCCCAGAGATTCACCCTCTGCCTTAATTCAGGTAAGAGTATTGTAGGTGTTTCTCCTTAATTGTCCCGGTATTCTTACCCTAGTGTCAATGGAGGAAAACAAATGAAAGATCAGTCCTCTTGAACCAATGTCCGTGGTATCCTGCTAGCTCCGTACTGAAACACACTTGAAGTTTCAAATAAAGATTACCAAAAGCATCTGTTGCACCTCTTGTACCGTTTACTTGTCTGGCAGTAAATGAAAGTACATCTGTATATGCTCTCTTACCACCTATATATAACCATATAGAAAAATACAACTAATAAACCTTTTTTCAGCCAATAAAAAAAGAAAACTGTGCCTCATTTAATAAACAGTAATAGTTAATTCAATTATTCCTCTCTGTGTTTTGTGGGTTAGCTCTGTTAGTTAAAATGGGTAGATACTCCTGTAGTTAATTATTTATTTAGGGATAAGGGTCATGCGGTGGATGTTCTTTACTTGGACTTCAGCAAGGCTTTCGAGTTGGTGCCTCATGGGCGGCTTGGGGGGAAGCTAACTGGTGTAGGAGTAGGAGCAAACCTGATGGACTGGATTACAAGCTGTCTGAGTGGGAGGCTGCAACGAGTGCTGGTGAGAGGAGAGTGCTCAACTCTAAGGCCAGTGGCAAGTGGGGTGCCACAGGGCTCTGTGTTGGGGCCAGTATTGTTTGGGCTTTTCATATCAGACATTGGACATGGGGTGGTGAGCAAGGTAAGTCTGTTTGCTGACGGCACCAAAATCTGAGCAGTGGTGGATGGAGAGGAGGGGTGGAAGCAGCTGCAGGGGGACCTAAGCAAGCTAGAGGAGTGGTCAGAGGTGTGGCAGCTATGGTTCAGTGCAAAGAAGTGTAAGGTTATGCACTTTGGAGTGAAGAACCCAAGGAGAGAATACTGGCTGGGGGGGGGGTTAAGCTGGGGATCACTGAGGAGGAGAAACACCTTGGGGTAATAATGGGGACCATGAACAACACTTCCCAGTGCAGGAGAGCGGCTGCAAAAGCGAACAAAATGCTGGGGTGCATAGCAAGGGGGTTTCCATCCAGGCGAAGTAAGGTGATCTTGACCTTCTACAGATGACTGGTAAGGCCACACTTAAGAGTATTGTGTGCAGTTTTGGAGGCCATACCTAAAGCGTGATATCAGGCTGCTGGAGGGGGTGCAGAGAAGGGCAACAAAGATGATATGTGGAATGGAGGGGAGAGACTATGACAGCAGGCTGGGAGACCTCAATATGTACACCCTGGAGGATAGAAGGGACAGGGGGGACATGATGGAGGCATTCAGGTATCTGAGGGGACTCAATAAGGATGGGGCAGATGGGGTCTTTAAGTTAAGGAAGGGGAGGGTCACCGGGGGGCACAGGCTAAGAATGGAGGGGGGAAGATTTAGGAAGGAAATGAGGTGACACTATTTCACAGAGAGGGTGGTAGCAAAATGGAACGCCCTACCAGAATGGGTGGTATCATGTAAATCTGTGAACAGCTTCAAAAGGGTATGGGACAGGGAATGGGAGCGTGAGGGTGGGGGGTGGCAGTGGGATGACAAAAGGGAGGGTGGTTGGAGCAGTTGCAGACTAGGGGGTGTTGGCTGCACACTTGAGCAGACTTAGACCGGGTGGTCTGTTTCTGCTGGCACATTTGTATGTTCGTAACTCTCTGTTGATTATTTGGGTATGACTTGATTCCCTGTAATCTGGGGGTACGGATTGAATTTTTTCTTATGGGTTGTACATAGCACTCTATAATGGGGGGATGGGAGGACTGTCTGAAGTTTCCCACCGATAAAGGGGTGTTTTTGTAGTAATTTTTCTAGTACTGGTGTTCCTTTCGTCTGTTCAGTGTGATCATAATGAGGTAACCACCTAGCATCGAATATGTCTGTTTAAAGTCTCAATTTCGCTCTAGTTGCCTCTGCATTTTTAATTACTTTAACATTGCTCCACCATTGAGATATTTTTTTGGGGGTTGCAGTCATCCAATTTTGGGTAATGACCTTAGTGGCTGCTGTCACTAGTATGAGAAATAAATAAATAAAATTGAAGATTTTAAACTCTCTGGGTGGGGGACCCAAAACCAAATTTTCAAAGGATGGGGTCTGATTTTAAGTGCAGCATTCGCTGAATTGTTGATCCTGCTTGTAATCAAAAACTTTGAGTTTGTGGGCATTTCCAGAAAATGTGATAGTGATTACCCTGTTCACCGCAACCCCTACAACATCTGTCCGAGGGGTAAGTCTTATAGTACTTGGACATCTTAGGGGTTCTGAAAAATCTATTAGTGGTTTTCCAGCGGAATTTCCTCCAGCACAACAAGGCTGATGTCCTTTGCGTGTATTTCTAAATTATCTCTCAATCCTCTCTGCTAATTGATTGTTCTGCTTCCCTCTCCCATCTCTGTTGTATCGCAACGATAGAGAGGTCCCCCACATTCTCCTGCAGGAAGTTATAAAACTGCGATGTGAACCCCCTTGAGTCTAGTGTTTGTGTCCTCCTAGCCAATATCCTATTACCCTGTGCCATCTGTGAGGCTAGGCACGTGACCCCATGTCCCCTCCCTATATAGTCTGTGCATTGTAAACAGCGGTAAAAATCTTGTTTAGGGATCTTGTATTCTTTTTGTAAAGATAACGTTCTTGATTATCTGTCCTGAAATGAATTGGTTTAGGTAAAAGCCCTTCGCCTCCCAGCATTTAAAGCAGGGGTCTGTAGCTGCCGATGGGAAGTCAGGGAGGTACTTAAGTGGAATAAATTCCTGTACATAAGTAGGAAGTTCCCAATGAGCTCTCACCTTAAGCCACATTCGCAATGTGTGTTTTGTCCAGTCATTCTTGATTGAACTCGAGTCTTTTGAGAGAATAGCCCCTGGAAGAATCTTCAGTGGTAACTGGGGATGAGCCTGGGCTTCTAATGTCCGCCAGCCCTCTCCCGATGTGGAATGTAACATTCTAATCAAAGGTGTGACTTGTGCTGCCAAGTAATATCCCTCAAAGTCTGGCAACCCCCAGCCACCCTACCTCTTCTTCCTGTGCCAGACTGGCCATCTAATTCTAGGTTTTCACCCTGCCCATATAAATTTTGCCAAGGTTTTTTTCAGGGATTTCCAATCCGTAGAAGGTGTGGGGAGGGGGAGTGTGTTATACAGAAATAAATACCTTGAAAGAATATTCATTTTTATTGAATCAGGGCGATTCGATGAGGCTAAGGGGAGAGCCTGCCATCTGTGAATTGTCTGTATTGATTTGCTGTCTAAGGTGGCCATAGTTATAAAGTTTGGAGAGCTGAGTAGGAATCCAAATCCCTTGTTATGCACCTTGTCCCACACCCAATTGAATGGGATACTTTTTTTTTTTTTTTGTCAGGATCGGCTGAGCCTCCCACCAATAACACTCCTGTTTTGTTCATATTAAATTTTAAATCCCGAAATGGTACCATATTCTTCAAAAAGATGTAGAAGTGGGGGAAGGGATCGGACTGGGTCCTCCACAAATACCAAGGTATCGTCTGCATAAAGGGATACCCAGCAGTCCCTTCCACCCACCTGTATTGCCCTTGGTTTGGTCCACCTAGGCGGAGTGCGAACAGTAGGGGTGAGAATGAACACCCTTGCCTTGTTCCCCTTTGAATCTGAATGGGCTTCGAAAGGTGCCATTAATCCTGACTCTTGCCGTTGGACCATCATAACATAGTGCAATCCACTGTTGGAACTTCCCCCAGGCCAAAATGCTTAAACACTTCTCTTAGATAATCCCAGTTCAGGCGGTCAGACACCTTTTCTGCATCAAGAAATATGGCTAACTGGGCTGTGGATGTGTGATTTTTATATCTTAAAATATTAAGAAGTTTCCTGATATTGTCAGATAGTCGATGTGGAATAAAGCCAGTCTAGTCTGGTCTATGTGAATTAATTGTTCAGTGCGGGTCTGGAGCCTAATTGAAAACATTTTAATTAGGATTTTCAAATCCTGGTTGAGAAGGGAAACAGGACAATAGGCCTCACATTGGTTTTTAGGTTTCCCAGGTTTGGAAATGAGGGTCTCACGCCAAGACCTTGGTATAACTTTCTCCTCCAGAACCGTGTTAAACACTTTTGTAAGAATAGGGGCAACTTTATCTATTAATATTTTGTAGAATTCACTGCTGTACCCATCAGATCCTGGGGTTTTACCTGTAAGGAGAGATTTTATTACCTTTCGTACTTCCTGTTCGCTGACGAGGGGCATCTAATTCTTGTGAGGCTCGTGTAGATGGCTTAGGGAGACTTCATTTTTCTAAGAAGCATTGTGTTTTTTTTGGATCATGTCCTCTGTCTCTCCCCCTCTGCTGCATATAGTTTCTGGTAAAATTTGTGAAATTGCTCCGCTATATCCCTTGGTCTTTGCCAGGGGTGTGTTGGCTCCTGCTTATTTTTAATTTGTGGTACCATCCATTCTGCCTGACCTCTCCTGAGTCGGTCAGCCAGCAGCTTTGCTGCTCAGCCACCCTTGTCCTGATATTTTTGATTTAGAAACCTAAGCTTCCCCTCTGCCCTTTGTTTTCTAACTGATTTAATTCTTCCCTGGTCTTCCTCACTTTTTTAATAATAGCTTTATTTATAAAGTGGGATGTCTCATGCTTTGGATTGCTTTTTAATAGTTGTTCTATTTACCTTAGCCAGGCCATGAGCCTATCATAAGTCAAATTGGCTAATTATTTCTTATCGGAGGCCTGGGAAATTAGCTCCCAAATTGATATTATTGAGTATTTTTGTTCTAAGTTTTGGGATATAATTTTTTTTTTTTAATATTCTTTATTTTCTCAGGATGTCACATACTTTTCATTTAGCACTTAATACAGGTATACATAACCAGCTTTTTGTCTTAAAAAGGATACAAATAAGATAAGAAAATATTCCAGGGAGACAATTCTACATGACTTGTGTGGACAAAGTTCTCGACATTATTTTTCAAGTATCAGGAGCAATGTTAAAAACATATTAATACTATCATTTCATAAAGTATACACAATTAATGGGAGGAGAAACCAGAGGCGAGCCACCACCAAATTCTGTCAACGGGATAACTGTTTGTTTATTTACCTCATATTTCCCAGGACCTGCCCCAACCAGGGATTACAGTGGAAAAATTAAATATTTTTAACAAAAATGTAATGTCTCATTATTCATGGTATAAAAGAGGGGTCACTTTCCATAATATACAGCATCCATGGTCGCCAGCAATGATCAAATTGGGAGGTCCTTCCCTTGCAGTCTGCAGTCAGATGTTCGTTTTTTTTTTTTTTTTTTTTGAAATGTCTTTTTCCCTCCTCCTACGTTCCTACCAGATCCGCCCCTTCGGCAGTCACCATTGGAACCCTTCCCTACCACCGACTTACCTGCTGCCTAGGGTCCCTCATCCTGCTGCAGATTGCCCCCCCAGGCAGGGTTCGGGATGGGGCGAAATCCCTTTACCTTAGTGTCTTCTCCGGTCCCTACGACAGCAGCAGTTGATGGCACATCAGGACTGGGTTCGGCGCTCCGTCTACCCGGCTCTGGAAGGTGATTTTTCCCTGTTCTGTGGGGACGTTGCTAGCCCATGACGTCAAGGCGCAGACGTCCTCAACGTCCCCAATGATGCAACCCGTAGAGGTGACTGGTTCACTGGCCTCCGCCCGTGACCAAACGAACCCCTGAGGTGCAGACGAACTGTCGTGCCCCCAGCCTCCGCCAGAAGTCACTGTTCGCCGAGGTGGATCCCCACCCTTCCCCCCGGAGAAGGCGAACTGTCGGCGGACGCTCAGCCTTTCTCCCCCCGGCCAACCCCTGGCGACCTGAGTCAGCTCCCGAACCCGGGTCGCCAGCATGGTGCAAGGTGTGGCGTCCAGTGCCTCAACCCTCAGCGCCACCAGGCCGGCTGTCAGTCAGACGTTCTAAGTGATACATATCACTCCAAATAGAATGCCATAAAACAAGTGTTGGGGATGTGAGCTGGTGCCAGAGGCGAGTTATAACATTTTTTGCCGTTTAAAAGTTAAGTGTATATCATGTCTCTAGGAGGTAATTTGACCCATACTGGGGGTATAGATAATAGGACTAATTCTGGTGATAAAACCACAGCTTTAAAATCTGAATACCAGCAGAAACCTGTGTCCAGAAAGGGGCTAATACAGGACAAGACCAAAATATGTGTATGTGAAGCTTTTGGTTCCCTACATCCTCTCCAACAGCAGCCATATTGTTCTGGGAGAAATGTTATCAGTTTAGAAGGGACATTAAAAATCTGACTCGACATTTCCAAGTGAATTCCTTCCAATATCCAGCTTGGGATACCTTCATGGGGAGGAGGGAGTATTTAAGCCACTTTTACTAAGGGATATCTGTACCCAGCTCTTCATTCCAAGCCTTTAGAATTAGCTCAGATGTTCCTCCCAATATCTATACCAAGGCCCTATAGGCTTGACCTACCAAGTGTTGCACCTGATGTCCCTTCAGAGAGCTAATTAATAGTTCAAGGAGGAGTGGTGTAGGATGTGAAATTTGACACAGTGGGATATAATTTCTGATATTGAGTCCTTTAATTTAGCCACTAGTGTTTTGTCGGATAATAGGGATACATTTATCCTTCAAAGGGACTGTTTGTTTGTGGGTAATAGTGTTGTCAGTAGAAGTCTGGGCATGATCGGATAATGTGGTGTTGTGTATCTTGGATCTTGTAATCCTGAACATAACTTTCCTGTGTATAGAACGTGTCTATATGAGAGTAGGTTCTCTGGGGATGAGAGTAAAAAGTAAAATCCCTCTCATTACCATGCTGTGCCCTCCACACATCTTGGGGCCAAGCTTAGTGGACAGAGCCCCCAGGACTCTAGTTGCCTGGCGGTTGATATGAGTGACTGCCGGGGATCTATCCAAATGGAGGTGTGCTGCAGTGTTAAAATTCCCTTCTAGAATTATTTGGCCCGCAGGTAGGTTGGCCACCCTATCAAAAACTTCCTTTAAAAAATGTTCTGGACTGCCAGCCTGCCGGCGCAGCGGTAGCACTACTGCTTGTGATGCCATCAAGCCGGGTTTGGAAACGAGCCCAGGAAGGCAGAGAGCTGGCGGGGGGGAGAAGGCTTGAGCGTCTATAGGACAGCTCGCCTTCTCCGGGAGGGAGGGGTTCAGGCTTGGTGCTCTGTTGGCCTCTGGCGGAAGCCGGAGGCACAGCAAGCAAGGAGTAGAGAGAAGGGTTGGGGCATGGTGGATGTCTGCAATAACGCCATGCCCCCAGGGTGCACGCCATGCCCCCAGAACAGGGAAAAATCTGCGCTCGAGTGCAAGTGCAGACCCTGGTAGCTCCCACCTGCCTGATCCACCGGGGACCCAATGAAACGTAGAAGTGTCTCTGGGTTTATGGGCCCCACCTCGTACCCAACTGGGGGTGCAGCCATGGCTCCATGGGGGTCCGCCGTGGAAGTCGGGTAGAACAGTGAAGTGGGGCAGACACTCGTGTGCCTCCCATGGAGTGGGGCTCCGGTGTGAGGAGGAGGTTAAACATATTTAAAAAAATAAATAAATGTTCTGGACTGTGGTTTGGGGCATAAATGTTAATAATGTGGACCTGTTGCCCACAGATATCCCCTGACATCCTCATAAACTTCCCCTCGAGTCCACTGTCCACCAAACTGACCTGTAGTGGGCTGTCTCTTCTTACTAATACTGCAATCCCTCCACTTTTGTTATTCGAGGAGGAGGCCTCAACTCATCCCACCCAATTTCTACACAATTTTATATGCGCAATAGGTGACAAATGTGTCTCCTGAAGGAGCACTGTGTCACATTAGAATTTTTTTTAATTTGTCCAGGAGACGAGTTTTTTTGATCGGGGAATTAATCCCTTTTACATCATAGGAGAACATTTTTGTTAGCCATGGTCATTATAGGTAAAAAGTGATCCAGAGTTCCTTAGTGGTTTCTCCCTTCCATGTTCTCTACCACTTTTCTGCCATACTTTGTACTGTCTACCCTTGAGGCATAACCATTTACAAACAGAAACAAACTTTTGAACCATCTATAACTCTAAACAGTGTAATTTCAAAAATAGAAATCTGTATATTCTACTTTTAATGTCTGGTTAAACTTTCTAGGTGTAATCCACTAACTCATGGATGTACAATTGTTATTCTGATCCCCTGATGTTATGGGGATCGGGTATAGGCCAAGGTGTTAGGTCCATCACCTCGGATTATAACGTGCAGGATTGGGGGTAATAGCAGAATATTACGACCCCCAAAAACTGTTAATGTCACCTGAAGGCTTTGGCTTTCAAAATTGGTACACTTTCTTGTGTTGCTCCAAAATATCCTGCAATTCCATTTAGCGGCAAGTAGGAATCTGCTCTCCCACTGCCATCCCAACTCTTCCATCCCCTACTCTGCAGTCCTAAAAAGGGTTGCAAGTCAAATGCCGTTGGGGGAGTGAAGGATTTATCAGCACACTTGTAGAGTAGCTCTTCCCTAACACATTGTCTCTAAAGATTTTAAATATTGCTCCACAAGTTATTAACCCTGTACAGCCCCCCCCACCTCCAAACACAGCAACCACCCCACAACTCCCACAAAATCTCTTATTGTGAGCAGTAGCATATTTAACCCAGTGTCCTTTAAATAAACCAAAACATGTCCCAGCCCTGAGGAGGTCAGAGTTCCAATAGAAATGTTCGGGCCATGTTTCATTTGTTTCCCTTTAAAACTTCCAAAAAGTGGTTATAGTGATCATCCTGGCTTCTCTTCCCCCCGCCCCCAGCTGGGTACAACCGCTCCCTCAGATTTTCTTCAAAAGAGAAGTCTGGGTTACAAAATCCCCCTCTTCCACCACACAAAGTTTCATCCATTGCTCTGAAGCTTAGCTGGGCTGGAGTGAGTGTTCTTTTCCCTTGAGCTACCCTCTGCTTTCATTAGTTTGGTGGTGTCTCTTTTCATTAACTGCCAGGATTGCTCCAGCAGTGCGTTCTGCAGGCGTTGACCAAAGCAGTTCAGTGTTTAAATCCGCCACTCCTATATTTATTTATTTCTTATTTTATTTATTTATTTTGAATTTTGATAACCGGGTAGGCCCACTGAGACAGAATTGTCCCTTTTTTCAGGGGCAACCTGGGGAATAAGGAATTCCACAAGATGGTACTAAGTACAGTGAATACATGAGGTAGTAAATATTTGGAAAAAAACTAGTATAATCCGAGGTTAGAAATAGTATATGCACAAAAAGTATCCCAATGTTTGCCGAGCTAAATGTCTCAGATGCTGGCTAAGGATACCAAAGTGAATCCATATAGGGCTTGCATCATTAATCTAGTAATTTTGTTTGCCTCTGAAGTCGTTGAAGGTTACTGAATACCATTGTTCCGGGATATGTGTTTCCAGTCCAGTTGAGAGCTACCGTACACTACATAATTCAAAATATTACAAATTTACAAAATATAAGAGGATTTAAGTGAGGGGAGAGAGAACAGAAATCTCATTAGGAACTGTAACTCTTGGGAGAGCCATGGGGAGTTAATGTCTTTGGCTCTCCTCAGTTTGAAAGGGGCATGACTGTCAAGGATAGAGGTAAAGGTAATTATTTTTTTTTTTTTTTTTTTTCGGTTGTTTAACCAGGAGCGGCGCACTAAGCTGAAAGCTTTTTTACAGGTGCAACCTGGGACTACAAGGAAGTTGAGTGACTTGCTCAGGGTCACACAGTATGCAAGTGGGGGCTGTGGGATTCAAATCCAGGTCTCCAGATTTACAGCTCAGAGCCTTAAACCACTGCGCTATACTGCGTCAGTATAATTATTAGGTATTCAAGGGCCTGATTTATGTCTGGTAACATGGTGATGGGGGTCCAGTCTGTGGAGCTAAGGCTATGAAGGAATTCGGAGGTATTAAAGTATGTTTGGTCTCTAGATTTGATGGTTTTTGGGGGAGGGTGGAGAAAGTTATTTCTCCATATACAGAAGGTTGGGGAGTGATTACTTAGTGCTTCCGGGAAGACTCCCGCCGCCCTAATGTAGGACCTGCTATTAGTTAACATCCATTCGAGTAGGGTGTGATTACCAGACTTCATATTAATTATAGTGGGTTGGTCGATTAGCTGTTCTAACTTTACGTCCGATAGTTACAACAGATACTGAGCATTTCTGGAGCCCATCCAGTCAAGATTGAAGTCCCCACATATTATGGAGTCCCCTTGGGTTAAGGTGTCAAGACTGGTGAGGAGTTCAGTAAGGGAGGTGGGCACAAGTTTCGGGGGCAGGTAGATACACACTAACGTCAACTGTTTGACGTTGCCGAGGGTGATTGAGATGAACAGATGCTCTATGTCAGGGTTGATACCTAAGCTGGGTAGTTCACTAACAGCCAACCCTGTCTTTGTATAAATCAGTACACCCCACCTTTCTTGCGGGGTCGGTCCCGGCGGTAGGAAGAATATCCAGGAATGGCGACTTAATGAGATTGAATGGCAGGTTTTAGCCAGGATTCTGTTAAGCAGAGGACATTAGGCTTGTATTGCTGAGTCCAGCCTTCAAGTTCTGCGATCTTGTGTCTGACACTTAGGATGTTCATGTGAGCTATCTTGAACCCTTTGGTCTCTGACCAGTTTGGGCAGGGAGATAGGAGGTGGTGCTGAGCCTCCTTGAGAGGCCCGGGGTTTAGTTCAGTGTCACCACATAGCAGAATTAGGCACATGTGGTAGTGAATGTTAGGTGGGCAGACAAACTGAGTCTTGCGCCAGTTCCGGTGCCTGTGCACATGCATAGTTGTTTTGGAGCGCTGGGCGAGGACAAGCTGGCTGAGGTAGAGGGTGGGTAAGTTAGAAGAAGCAGGAGAGTCTAACAGTGGAGGTAGGAGAAACGTTGGGGAGGTGGGCGATAGAGTAGATGCACTACCATTGTAGAGCCTGCAGATATGGAGATTGGCCAGGAAGGAGCATAGCAGAAGAAAGGCTTTTGTCAGTGGGAGTAGCATTTTGTCAGAGAAGGCAGACTAATTTGGAGAGTGCAGCGTATCGAGTGGCAAGGATAAGTCAGCCCTACTTGGCTTATTATCACAGGGATAAGTGGAACTTGACAGAGGGATGAGTTTGCTTGGGCAGATAGAGGACAGGGTTTATGCTCTCAGGCGTAAAATCGATTCCATAATGAGCCTGTATAGTACATACTCCAAGTGTGATTTCTTGGCCAATAGGGAGATGGATCTGGATCAGTGGGTGGGACTTAGGTGTATTTAAAGGAGACAGGGTGGAGGGGGTGGGTCAGAAATCAAGACAGTGCACAATAGTGCTCAGCAGTCCAAGCGCAGAAGTGTCTGATCAGCAGATAAAGCCGTGGAGAAGTAGCCCAGGAGAGCCAGCAGCCAATCAGGGCTTGGCAGCAGCTGAGAGCAGCCACTGGGATGCTCGTTCCCTGCGGTGGGGAGCCATTCGCAACACTGGCTTGGAAGCCGCAGTCAAGGTGCTGTACCTGGGGGTAGTGATCCAGGGAGAAATCCTTGAGGTGGCAGTCTGGCCGACGGTTTCCTCCCGTCAGTTACGGGAGCATGGGTGGCCCTGAGGGGCAGCACCTGGGGGAGGAAAGAACAGGAGAGGATTAAAATTTATAGTTTGGGACAAAGACTAGGCTGGGTGCTTAACTTGAGGGCCGGGGTTAGAGGATTAGTGAAATGGGCTGTGGGGGCAGGTAAAACAGCTCTGCAGGGGGCCGTTTTCATGGCGCCTAAGCCACTTTGAGCTTCTTTGTTTGAACAGAGGACAGAAGCGGGAAAATGAATTTCTTAGCAGGTCGAGCTTACTCAGATCTTTAGGCTATGTGTGTTTGAGCAGAGGACAGGAGTGAGAAAGAGAATAATTAAAATGGGTAGAGCAAGGTTGCTAGCGGTAAAAAGACTTTTTTAGCAAGTAGAGCTTGCACAAAATATTTCCGGCAAATGGCAATGAGTGTGGAGCAAGGTTGCTAACAGGCAGCAGGTCAGGCTGCATGTAAGACGGAGAGAGTGTTAAAGGAGGGCTATAATGGGCTAGCTCTTAGAAATTCTGAGAGGAGGAAGGGTAAGGCAGTGTGTGAAACTTCAGCTGTAGACAGTGAGGAAAAATAGCAGGCAACACTTGTATAAGTAGAAAGCTCGTTTCCCTGATGCATACATTTTCACAAGTCCCACAGTATTTGTAGCACTTCGGGTACCACACTATTTGTAACATTACAAGTCCCACAGTATTTGTAACATTAGGAGAGCAATTTAAGATAAAACAGTTGTAAGTATAGGAAGTGCATGAGGCGAGTCAGTGCAGGGAGGGTGGGGTGGGTGAGGGACGGTCCTGGTCAATGCCAGAGTAGGGGCAACAAAATGCCCGCGCTCCAGGTGATGCTGGCAGAGGGATCAGCAGAGGTGGCAGCGATTGAGGAAACATGGGCTACCCAGAAGAATGATTAGGACCTAAACTTGGAGGGCTACAAAATATTCAGGAGGGATAGAGAAGTGGGTAGAGGAGGGGGTGTAGCACTGATAGTCAAGGAGGGCATACTGGTGAGCAGAGTGGAGGAGGCAGAAGGGGGAGTGGAAGCGACTTGGGTAACCCTAACATCGGGGGGGAAGGGAGGCAGGAGATTGAAAGTAGGGGGTCGTATACAGACCACCCACAATGGATGAGGAACTGGAGGGAAAATTGGTTGAGAACATCAGGGGGCCCTGTGCCTGTGGAAAGGGAAGGGTGGTGGTCATGGGGGACCTAAATATGCTGGGGGCAGACTGGGACACCATGACATCAGTGGTGGCCAGGGAACAGAAGCTGATGGATGTGTTTCAGGATGCCTTTCTGGTCCAACAGGTGGGGGAACCTACTGGGGTTGGGGAGGATACTGGACGTTGTCCTTGCAGACAGCAACCAGATAAGGGGTCTGGAGGTGTGTAGCCCACTGGCAGGAGGAGACCATGCCACAGTCTGGTTTCTGCTGTGTCTAGGTGGGGAAGTCAACCGATCAAACACAGTAGTAGTGGATTTCAGGGGGACAGACTTCATGGGCAGGATACTGAGGGGGAGATTGAGCCAGATTAGGCCAGACATGGATGTAGGTAGCTTGTGGGAGACCATCAAAAAAAAAAAAAAAAAAAAAGGGAGGGTACAGGAGGCTACCTGCTTGTGTGCAAGGGTAAGGTGTAAAAATGGTAGGGCCAACAAGCCGTGCTGGTGGACCAGGGAGGTGCAAGGGGCGGTGAGGGATAAGAAAGCTGCCTATGCACGGTTTAAGTGCTCCAGGGGTTAAAGGAGAGGGGTGAGTATGAGCTGTCGGCTAGAAGGGTCACAAGGGTGGTGAAGGGAGCCAAGGCGAGGATGGAGCACAACCTGGCCATGGATATCCGAAGGGGTGAAAAGGGAATTTATAGATACATAGTGGAAAAGAGGAAGGGGAAAGCACAGATCTCAAGGATTAGGACTGGGGAAGGATGGGCTCAGGAGGCGGGGGACCAGGCAGAGGTACTAAACAAGTACTTTGTCTCGGTATTTAGGGAGGAAGACATGGGCTGCATTCACCTGGAGGGGGGGGCAGCCGAGAGGGGAGGACAGGGGGAGATGAGAGGATCAGAAGGGGCTGGGGTACCAGGTGGGCCAGGCCCAGAGTAGGATGGGGGCCTTATAGAGGGGGAGGCTAGGGAGAGTAAAATCACAGAGGGCAGCATGAGGGAGGCCCTGTGGGCGCTGAAAACTGTCAAGGCACCAGGACCGGATGGGCTGCATCCAAGAGTGCTGAAGGAACTGGCAGACGAACTAGCGACTCCACTAGCTGCGCTGTTAAACGCCTCTCTCCAGACAGGGTGGGTTCCCCAAGATTGGAGGGTGGCCCATGTGGTGCCTATCCACAAAGGGGAGGTCTAGGGAGGAGATGGGAAATTACAGGCCTGTCAGCTTAATGTCGGTGGTAGGCAAACTAATGGAGGGCTTCATCAAAGGGATGCTCGGGAGGCAGCTGGATAGGCTGGGGCACATGGATGACAAACAGTATGGTTTGGTCCCGGGGAGATCGTGCCAGACCAACCTCATAGATTTTTACGACTGGGTGATGGGGGCCCTGGACAGAGACCAGTGGACGTCTTGTATCTGGATTTCAGTAAGGTGTTTGACTCGGTACCCCACTTCCGGTTATTGACAAAGTTTGGGGGGATGGGGGTGGGAAGACAGTTGCTTAGATGGGTGGAAAGCTGGCTTACAAATAGAACACAGAGGGTGGTGGTTGGTGGGATAGTCTCCTCCCCCAGGAAGGTCTTCAGTGGGGTGCCCCAGGGTTCAGTATTGGGGCCACTCCTGTTCAACGCCTATGTCTCCGATATAGGGATGGTGGTTAGGAGTAGGATGAGCCTCTTCGCGGATGACTCCAAACTGGGAGCACTGGCCGACAGGGAGGAAGTGAGGGTGGCAGTCCAGAGGGATCTGGATACCATGGAGGGTTGGTCAAGGAGGTGGGGGCTGAGGTTTAATCTGGGGAAATGTAGGGTGTTGCATCTGGGGGTCAGAAACCCAGGGCCACTGCAAGCCACTTCGAGTGAAAGGGACCTCGGGGTGGTGGTAGACACCAGAATGAACAACAGTGAGAACTGCAGAAGAGCGGTGGCAAAGGCAAACAAGATACTGCGCTGTATGGACCAGGGAACTATGTCCAGGAGGAGTGAGGTGATCCTACCTCTGTATAATGCCTTGGTCAGGCCACATCTTGAGTATTGCATGCAGTTCTGGAGACCTCACCTTAAGAAGGACATAGTACTGTTGGGGAGGGTCCAGAGGAGGGCAACCAGGATGATCCAGGGCATGATTGATAGGACCTATGAGGAGAGGCTGGAAGCCCTTGGGCTGTATTCACTGGAGGAGAGGAGAGACGGGGGGACATGATTGAGCTATTCAAATATGTGAAAGGGATTAACAGGGGCAGAGCCAAAAAAATGTTCAGGCTAAAGCAAGGGGGCACAACCAGAGGCCATGAATGGAAGCTGAGGGAGGAACCTACAGGGGAGAGCGTAGAAGGCATTACTTCACTGAGAGGGTGGTGGAGCCATGGAATGCGTTGCCTGGGAATCTAGTCAAGCAAGGCACTGTGGAGGGCTTCAAGAGGGGTGGGACAGATGCATGGGTGTACTGAAGCAGGTTGACCCTCTCGGGCAGGGAGGGAGGAGGAGCTAGCGACCAATAGGGGCTGGCTACTGAGCAGACACGAAAGACCGACAGGCCTATAGTATGTAAGTACTCTTGGACTACTGATATGTTTAAAACCAAAGTACATATAACGTATCTCCCGACTATGAAATATCCCCAAGAAATCAAGACATTAGGGGAAGAGCTTCTAGAATTGATGCAAATACCTTCGGTCTGGATTCCAAATAAATCTTTAATCATACCGGTCCGGATTCCAAATAAATTTTTAATCTTACCGGAAACGGCAGTTGCACCTTGAGGCCCTTTTTTTCTCTAATTTCCTTTATTACTCCCCTCACCTGCTGTTGTTCTGATTGTAAAGCTGAGGAGTAATCTTGCTCGAAAAAAATTGGTGCATCTTTATATTTTAAATCATGATGCCTCCAGGCTTTCTTGCAAGAACATTTCTTCGGCCTGTAAAAACGACATCCGCACAATCCATGATCTGGGTTTGGCTTTAGGATCAGCCGATTTTTACCCAAATGATCTGTGAGCTCTGTCCATGTTTAGTTTGCTGTTGGAAGGGAGTGATAGAGTGGATCGTAACAACTGCTGCATGAAATCCAGTGTAGTTGGAAATCCCTCTTCCTCGCCTTCTGGTATATCATGCACCATAAAATGTTTTCTCCAGGCCCTATTTTCAGTGTCTTCTAGCCGGTTTTGCAACTCTTTCGCACCGCAACAGATCTAGGAGGACCCAGTCGCTGGATTCTTGGGCCTCCGCTATCTCCAATACCTGCGTGGTGTTGGCATTCACTTTTTTTGTCCAGGCCCTTGATATCTTGGTGGAAATCTGCCAGAGATGATTCAATCTTATCTACAGATTTGAGTATTTGTTGGAGGGCTCACTCAGATTTAGTAGAGAGCAAATCCTCCTCTTCTGTTGGCTCCACTGAAGATTCAGAATTCGGCCCCGGCGTGACTGAGTGAGGAAACTCTCCATTTCCTTGCCAAGTGTAAGTTGCTTCAGTTTGGGGTTTTGCTTAGCCGATTTCGGACCTCTTTGCCTCTGAGGTTTTTGTGGACATTGTTTGCTTCACGTTGGTGTCAGAAATTCTTCTAATCCTAGGATTAATAAGGAGGATAGCAACTGATTTTAGCAGGACAGATGGAGTTCCCGAAATTAGACATCACCGGAAGTCTAATGTAGTGGTTATTATATACAGAGTTTTAGGGATCCCCTCATCTGTCTCTTCTCCCCCCCCCCCCCACAGAGCACAAAACTGAATTATAAGCCCTGTTAGTAGCCTAAATTAAAAACAATACAGCTGTATAATAATCCTTTGACCCCCCCGCCTATTCACAAGCACATGCAGACCCACCTGTAATATTACCTCACTTTACTGATCATTAAAAACAGTCTAGCTGTACAACCTCTTTTAGCAAGCAAGCAAATCTTTATTTATATAGCACCTTTCCAAAACCAAGGTGCTTCACAGTTAAAATACAACATATTAACATAAAATTCTCATTAAAACAATAAATATAACAGTAATTTAAAAGTCAGGGAAGGCTAAGTTAAAAAGCTATGTTTTCAATTCCACTTTGAATCTATCGACGGTCAGGCATTCTCTTAACCGATTGATGTAGAGAATTCCATAGAATAGGTGCAGCAAAAGGAAAAGAACGAGTACCAGATGTTTTCAAACGAACCCTGGGAATCTCTAGCAATCCCTTGTTGGTGGATCAGAGAGGACGGAGGGGGCAGTAGGGAGTTAGGAGATATTGCAGGTAGCGGGGTCTCTGTTCGTGTAGGGCTTGAAAGATTAGCAAGCCAACCTTAAAGGTGATCCACCACAGAACAGGCAGCCAGTGCAGTCCGTGCAGCACAGATGTAATATGACTGGTCCTTGATGTACCAGTCAGAAGCCTGGCCGCAGCATTCTGCACTAGCTGCAGGTGGCGGATATCAACCCCAGGAAGCCCTAGGTAGAGGGTATTACAGTAGTCAAGATGGGTGGTGATGAAGGCGTTGACCAATGTTGGAAGGTCATCTTGAGGAACCAGGTGTTTCACCCGGGTGATATTCCTTAGATGGTATAATGAGAATTTAACCATGGCCGACACCTGAGCTTTCAGGGTCAAGTCATCAAAAATAACACCCAGCCGGTGACCCGGGTTCGGGAATGGACTCGGGACACGAGGGGTCGGCAGGGGAGGAGAGAGGCTCAGTGTCTGTGGGACTGCTCTCCTTCTGGGGTGTGGTAGGATGTATTGCTCTGCAGTGCCCCCGTGGAGACCAGGAGCACTGCATGAACGTCGCAATGGAGGGATGTAAGAAAACCGGAAAAAAACGCTCTGGATTCACCGGATGATGGCAGCCAGCCCCCGAAGGACCTCCCCAGAAAGCTTAATCTGCCTCAGCAGCTCCCCAGAGGCCAAGAGAAAAGTGTGTGCTAGGTGTCCCCACTGGTGCCTTCCCCTTTGGAGGAGAGGGACCCACCCGACGAAGGATTATGCCGGGCTACCCCGGGGGGTCAGGCTGCAAAATGAGGTAGGAGGGCTCCAGGGGGAGGAGGAGTAGGGGGCTATCCGAGACCACGGCTGCCAGAAGGAGTGGGGGGTCCTGGGCCCATAGGGGTTACAAAGACATGATGCATAAATAACACCCAGATTACGCACCCGGTCTGAGGTGGTGAGCTGAACACCATCAAGCCAAATGCCTGATGCTTGTCCAGCCCCAACACCTGCCTCTGGACGACCTGGGTCCACAGCCAACACTTCGGTCTTGTCCGGATTCAGTCTCAGCCAGCTGGTGCTCATCCAGTCCTTGATCTCGGTGAGTCAGACTGTTATTTAGCACCAAGAATGCATCAGCCTGTCTGGGTAGAATGGACATGTACAGTTAAGTATCATCTGCATAGTAGTGAAAACTCAAACCATATCGCCTGATGATATCTCCTAATGGCAGCATATACACTGCAAACAACATGGGTGCCAATCTGGAGCCCTGCAGCACTCCACAGGACAGGGGGAGGGTGTCGGAGAAGTAAATTCCAGTGACCACTCTCTGGGACGTCTCTGCGAGGAAAGAGCGAAACCATTAGGGGACTGTACCAGACAACCCACAAAGAAGCCGCAAGTGCTCCAAAGGCACATCATGGTCCACAGTGTCAAATGCTGCAGAGAGATCAAGAAGGACCAAGATGGTACGAGCCTTTCGATCTCTCGCTATTAGGAGGTCCTGCATTTTCATCCAGTCAGGTCTCAGTGATGCATACCAGATCTGCTGTTCCGAGAAGATCAGCTATAATAGCTGTCTTGTTCCTAATGGATCTGGCATTACATAACACCACCCCAGTAGGATGGGTTGTCGAGGAAGACCTTGGCTCCTGCCCAGTTCTTGTGGAGCCCTTGGGTATGGGGACAGGACAGGGAGTACCTCTGTCCTACCTCCATTTCACCCAAGGGCGTCTCCTGATCCCCATTACCTCCATCTGCTCTCCCCCTTCCTCCACTAGGCCCAGTTTTCCCCCTTCACCTTCTAGCTATCCCTAAGGCTTGACACCTTATGTAGGTCTCTGATGGTAAATAGGGACACTCAAAGGGACGTAGTTCCCCGAGCCTAGTGGGGGAATACTGCCTGACCGTCTTTAAATCTTCCCAGCACATTATCTAGCGTAATAAGAGCAGCACAGCCAAATCACTAATTACGCACACTCTCACTAAAATTCCAACCGACTTAAATCAACACACAGTACACCCCAACTCACTAAATCAACACACAATAGCAAATAATAATACATTAAATAAAGTGCTTTTGAAAGTCCAATGCAAGGTAAATGTCCAGGTAAAGAAGAACACCTAAAACTTCTAGGAAATTATTTTAAGCCAAGTGACAGACTCGCCCTCACTTGATTATATAGTCACTGACCAGAGTTACTTTCCTCTCCCCATTAGCAACAACACAGAATTAAAGCAGTAAGACAGTCTTTGGTGGTACTCTTACTACCCCCCCAAAACCAAAAAGTCAGGCCAGAGTTCTACCCTGAGCTGATGCCGCTGGTGGATTGTCCAAAACAGAGCAGGTTGTTCAGTCGCTCACAGAATTCTTCCTCCAGCATACACGTCCGCAGCATTAGGACCATCAGATAACACCCCCTGGGGGCCCTAAAAACCAGCCAGACCTTAACCAGTAAATCTAGGCCTCTCGGGAGAACACAACCCACCGGTCTGCACCCCTGTGATGCCTCTCTGGACTCCGGTCCATTCAGGCAACAACCCACCAGATGAGCTATGGTCTCAAACCCAAATGATATTGCCACTCTTCCCCACAGATCGATGACCAGCCACAGTCAAGGCTGACATAGACCGTCTAGGTCAGGGGGCATTGGAGACCTTAGCCATGCACCAACAGCCCTCTGCCAAACATAGCTGCCAAGAGTCAACCGTCCAGTTAGACTCCTGCCACTGTCTCTCTCTCTCTCCCCCACCCCCACCAGAAGCCTAAAACCGCTCAAACCCACCAGCTGTTCCTCCAGGAATAAGAGAGCCAAATACCTGTGTGAACGGGGCTGCAGAGAAACTTCAGGAAAATGCACTAGATCCACTGGCGATAGTCGCTTTGGTCGTGCTCTCACCACACCGACCAGCTAGTTTGTTGATTCACTCTGATCTATAGAGTGACTAGTCTTGACACCACATGGTTCCCTTGAGTCCACCTCCACTCCAGACCACACTCCAACAGAGCCCCAAACGAAAAACCCAGGCAACGAGCAGAGGGACTATGGTCAGATGAAAACACAGGTGGTTGCAGCTCCAGTCTTGCTCTCACCACACCCACTAGCTAATTTGTTTAGCCGAAATGATTGAACAGCGGCTAATCCAGGCATGCAAGTTCACTCAAATCCACCTCACTTTGGACCCCGCTCCAACAGGGCCCCGACCGAAGAATCCGGACAAAAGCAGGCAGGTAATCTAGCAGCTCCTGATAGAACTCTGTAGCAATCATCAGTCGCGACCTTCCTAAAAAACGGGCTGTCGTGATGCAGGGATGAAAAATAAAGTACCCCTGTTTATGAACAGAGTTAAAATTTAAAGGATTCAAGAGAGTTACTAGCAATCCGTAACACCACTAGTGCTAAGGTGTCCAACGTTATAAAAACCAGCAATACAAAACAGCAAACACCTTGACTAACACTCGAAAAAATGTTATGCTTTGCTATCTTACTCACTGTAAGCCCTAACTAAATCGAACTATAGAACTAACTAAAAAACTAAAAATAAAACCCAAAAACCAAAAATACAAGACAGGAATAGCTGTAAAATCTCTAAGCACTCTAAGCTCTCGCAGACTGCTCACATAGGCAGCTCACACACAGCTGTCATTTTCTCCCTCTCATCCACTTCAACTTTGCCACACATGCGTAACTGCTGGGCACTCATGTTGGTTGTCAACTCTACTTACAGCTTTTTTGTCTTGTCGCATGCGGGGAGACAGATCCACCCCATCCCCGCCTGGTAGTGCTGGCGGGGGTCGGATCACTGGGTCTGCAGACAAGGGACGGAAGCAGGGCAGACATCTCGTGTGCTGCGTACAGAAGTGTGCGCAGCTTGACCATTGACGACATTGCGTGCCACAGCTCCTCTGCACCATGGGGAAAGGAGGGAAACAAGGGAAAATTCAACCTAGCTGTCTGGATGATTCTTCGACCACTCAGTCTGTGCACCAGCAACCTGGCACAGATTTGACTGGATCCTGTCTAGCAGGTCAAGAGAGGCTCTCCGCCACCCCGCCACACAGGGTAAGCCGTGGGGGAAGCTGGAGCCAGTCATTATGGAAGATGTTGGGTGGTGGGGCTGGGCGTGGATCAGAGGGGAGAGAAGCCAGCCGGGGAGGGAGGGAGAAAAAGAACAACAAAAAAAAAAGTTCAACTTTGCAGAAAAGTAGAGCAGCCCCTGAGTGGGTAATAAACTATGCTAATTGTACTTGAAGCTTCAGAACTGTTAGCCAGAGACTCCCTCTTACCCAAGTTTATTCATTGCAAAAAAGAAAAAAACTGTTTAAGCACCAGTGAGTTTCAGTACAAAGCCACAAAGGTAGAGAAATGCAGTGTTTAAGAAAAAGAGCAGGAATCTTGGTGATTATGTGGTAGGGTGTTCCAAAGGTTTGAACAATTACTCCAAGCAGAGTTGACATTCGACACTGTCAGCAACTCCTATTGTTATGATTTTATAGTGGATGCCTTTTGGTAGTATCCACACTTCTTCAAATAATCATTCAAAGACTAAGAACAGATTACATTCAGTAAGATTCTGGAGAATTTTATCCTAGTGTTGCATTTCCTTACTTTTGCAGCTTCTTCAGCAACTATAACTGGCGCCTTAATTTATTTTTCATAATTTCCGTCCTGTTTTAAGAATTTAAAGGATATGTAATAACAGATGTATACTAGTTTATATTGAGAATACAGGCTGAATACTTTTTTTTTTTTTTTTGGCCAGCACTCGCTGGAGTCCAGTGTTACCCCCTCATTGGTCCTGTTACATGCCATCTAATTACAAGCTGTCCCTGCTGTCCAGTGGCATCCTCACTCTTTCCCCGCCCATGCCAGGCACTCCATGCTGTCCAGTGACACCCTCACCCTCTCTCCGCCTTTGCCAAGCTCTCCCTGCTGCCCAGTAGCACGCTCACCCCGCCCATGCTAATCTCTCCCTGCTGCCCAGTAGCACCCTTGCCCTCTCCCCACCCAAGCCAAGCACTCCATGCTGTCCAGTGGTGGCGATTCCCTGTTCTGTTTCCCCTCTCCCAATCCCAGATATTAGCTGATGCAGCCCTCTTCACACATCATGTTCTGCCTGCCACCCTCTGATTTAATAATAGCCCTAAAGCGGGGCTTATCATTGCAGCGGCAGCATTGCTGCTCACACCTGCAGGACATTATCATCCAGGGAGTGACAGAAGAAAGGAAGTGGGCACTGTTGCAGTACTGCCAGTTGGGTGAGAGCAGGCGGCAGTGTGGGAGGGAGAATGCAAGCTTGGCTTTGGAACGTGGTCAAGTCCATGTAGCCCTTGCGCTCTGTAGCCTGAGGATAGGTGAAACTAAGGAAAAGTCCCTGTGGTGAGTGTTTCACCAGTTGCAGTGGTGGAAGCATAGTGCTCAACAGCTCCAGGGATGGGCTTCCAGTGCCAGATTGTGTGCCAGGCCACTTATAGCGGTACAGAGGAGAGCCAGTCTGTGTGCATCACAGAACAGAATGGGAGAGCGAGATCTGTTTGTGTGTTATAAAGTATTATAGTAAATATAAAGGGGGGGCTGTTATAAACAAAATATATTAGGACTGTCAGTAGTTAAAAAGTTATCCATAGCAAGGAAACCGAACCTTAGGTGGTAATAAAAAGTGGCGTTGCCTGGGGGGTGATGGGGTGGAATCGCACCATAACAAAAGGGGAAAGATTAACTGCAGGTACAGGTGTGGGCTTGGAGATCTTGGAGAAAGGATTTGAAGGAAAGGGAAGAGGAGCATAGTGCAGAAGGAAGTTGTTCCAGAGGTGGGTTAGGCAGGAGGAGAAGGCAGCTTGCCAAGCAGAGGTTTAGAAGCCATGATTTGCAGACGCCATCTGCACAATACTGATGATTCCTGTGCAGTGGTCAGCGGAATTGTGCTGTTGCTCCATCAGTAGCTGCACTGGACGCGGGTTGGCGGCCTCACCTGCTCCACTGAGCATTTGTGAGAATTGTTTCCTCAAGGCCCTGAAGAGCCCTCCAGCTGTAGCAACATCATTTAAGCTGTCCAGTGACGATGAGTGTTGAGAAGGGGAGATTTTTATATTTTTTTTTCTTAATTTAAAATTTGCATTACTAAATGGTGTACACCATCTTAGAGGGAAATGTGACCAGGGTCATACTCCAGAGAAATCTATACTTCACTCTGACTTCAGGCATTCTACACTCTAACATGGCCGCCGCCTGCTGCTGCTGTACACACAACCATGTGATGCCCCCTGTAGCCTTATATTCGATCTCTACGCTCTGACCATTCAGTCAGAGTTGCTTTGTATGCTAGTCTGATTTAAAAAAAAAAAATGGGTGAAGTCTTGTTTTCTGATTGGCGGTCAGGGTTCCAAAGCAGTGTAGTTAAGAAATGGGAACTGCATTGCTAAACTTACATTTTTTGTTTGTTTTTGGTTTTACTGTGGACCCATTTTATTAGCACAGTAAGACACCTCAGTTTGGGTTACTATTCCTGAACTGCCCTTCTGGGGGGGTTGAAGGCACTCTGCACAAGCACCTTGTGCCTCACAGCAACACACTTTTATTTATTTATTTATTTATTTATTTATTTATTTATGTATGTATGTATGTCGTTGGTGACTGGGTAAGCGAGCTGATTCAAAGGACCTTTTTCAGCCGCGAACCGGGCCACAAAAGTGGCAGACAAACAAGTATCAACAGGAGTATAATACAGTGATACAGGGTGGGGAAAAAAAAAAGAAAAAATGCATTAAAGCAACCCACACTCTGCCATGTTTTTTTGCTTACATAAGTACTAGTTCGGAAGTTTAATCCACAGTTTAGAGAGACTGTCAAACTCCATAATATGAGTACATGTGTGTATTAATAACGTGTATTATCGAGTTTGGCTCATGGCAGATCTTTTCATTTTACGATAACAATTCTGTTTGCATTACTGAGTGAAGCCGAAACACATACTGACAAAATTAGCTGCAGCTGGCTATTCACTACACAAGCTTTTAACCTCGGAAGAACTCCTAATAGTTTCGATTAAGGAACTGCCTAAATTTATGAGCTTCACAAGATAAGATACACTTATTTGAACCATTTCCTTTTGTGTGTGCTTCAGTTTTTTGGTTTTTTTTGTTAATCCCTTTAATTACTCTTTGGTGCACTGCTGGTGGGTCCCAAGGTTCGCTCCTACCCTGTGTTTCTTTGACTGGAGGAAAAGAGGCTCTGATGGAGAGAGGAGCATAAGGTGAGTGAATCTGTCCAAGAGGAAGTTGCTTCCCATACATACTCGGGTTTGCAGTTGGGAACAGAACCCTTACTTGGGCCCTTGGTTCGGGAGCAGAAGCCATGCTTGGCTCCCCCACTGGGCACAGAAGTGGCAGCAGCCACCAGTAGTAGACCGATTCCTGCAGCTATGTTTTGATTCCTGGAGTGGGCAAAAGTGTCTGTTTTCACTTTGGCCACCAGTTATAAGAGATAAAATATGGAGAGAGAAGTAAAGGTTTTTTTTTTTTTTTTTCAACACACCTTTGGTGCGTGATGGCCTGCTCAAACTTCTCAAGCTTAGTTCTTGCAAATTGATAGCCATCACACACCTTGAGTCTGTTTTTAAACAGTTAAAAAAAAAAAAAAAAAATTCAATATACCCCTCACCATACATTATTCTCTGTTTCACTACTAGATGAGACTGCTTTGCACAGACCGCCTTTTCACACACCCTCGTATGCAGCTTTCTGTAAAGCTCAGATAGGATCTCTGACAGCATTTTTATGAGTGTTACGGCACAGTGGTATTGACACTATTACCTCATCTCAGCATGGATAGTGCAGAGGACACATTGTTTAGTGTGAATATAAATGACCCTAAACTGATAATTTTGTGACAGGATTTGAGACTTAATCTGACAAAGCGTTCTGATGATAAATTTGTATAGAAGTGGTTATCAGTTAAGTGCCTTAAACACTTATCATGAAAGATAAAGGCTGTTAGACAAAACAGTTGTTTACCTTGCCCTTCTTTCATGTTTGTGGACATTCTGTTCTTGT
Organism: Neoceratodus forsteri; assembly: GCA_016271365.2. Taxonomy (NCBI): domain Eukaryota; kingdom Metazoa; phylum Chordata; order Ceratodontiformes; family Ceratodontidae; genus Neoceratodus; species Neoceratodus forsteri. Next base: position 196,633,167 of record CM028132.1, on the reverse strand, counting down.
TGAAGTGTTCTTCCATAAGACCAAAAAAATAGATTTTGATCTTGGTAACAGTTACAGAAAAATGGGATAGGTAGAAAGGTTTTTAATTTCTTTACTCTTTTGGAGGTGAGTCACCATTTAGGCATTCATACAGTATCACAAAGCTTTCTTTTCTTATGTCCTTTTAATTTTTGTAGGGTTCGTGCTGCCGCCCCCCAATCGTTTCATTTTTTTGCCTCCCCAAGCTGTCCTCGTTCCATCCCCTAAACAAATCTGGATCCTGCTGTGCCAAAGTAGTCCTCACTAACACTCCAGTTACTGTGAAGGATTTGGGCTGTTCTCATTCCTTTGGGACAAACAACAAGGGCTTGTGATCCCTGGATGCTTATGTCCTGTTGTAGGACTAACACATAAATAAGAATGGAAAGGATGGAAACTCCACTGCTGTATAATTTGTAATTTCAAATAATTCTGTTTTGTTATAATTCATCTAAGAACTGACTGAATCCACTTTTTCAAGGTTTGGTGGTCACCTGTTTAGTTGAAATATGAAACAAAAACATTTCAGTTCATAATTAAGAATATACTTTCAAAGAGAATCAAATCCGCCACCGATCACCATTTTGTTGGTGTCAAAAATGCCTAATAAAGTGACTGATTACACCATATGCTTTTTCTATCCAAATAGTACAGTCCTAACTGTTTACATTTTTACACCTTTATGTGTTTCTGAACTCCAGTGACACCCCCCCCCCCCAAATGAACCATAATATCCTAAACCCATGTTCCTTAGATGTAATTAGCAATAAGGTACAACCAGGGATTATGTTAATGTGCTAGTTAATCACCCTGGCTGATGTGGCACAAGTGCACAGCCGAGTGCCATATTGCCCCCAGGGGTGATTAACTTCAACATTAACATTATTTTATTTTATTTTATTTTTATTTAGCTTTTGTTGACCGGGTAAGTGCACTAGACAAATCCTGCCTATTTTCAGGCACGACCCGGGGGAGGGGGATACAGATGAATGCCAGCTGACCTTGAACCAGATTAAGCTGTTGGTGTATTTTAGTGAATGAGGAATTTATTGACACCGGGAAATTCTCTACTCTTTCGATAGTGCCATGGGATCTTTAACATCCACCTGAACTACCACCAATCCAGGCAGATGGGACCTCGGTGTAACGTCTCATCCGAAAGACTGCACCTCAGAAATGCAGCACCCCTCTCATGCTGCATTACAGTGTCAGTACTAGGATATTAACCCAAGTGCCAGATGTGGGAACTGAACCCACAGCCCTCTGATCTCCCGGCCTCAGAGGCGAGTGTGCTACCTACTGAGCTTAACTAACATAACCCCTGGGAGTACCTTATTGTTGTGGTTATAATTGGATTCAGTTTTTCTTGCTGTTTTCTAATGACACACAATATTAATTTGTTATTCTCAACCCTTGACATGAAATGTAACAACTGCCCTTGAAATGTTCTCTTCTTGTGCCTTGTCATGGGTGCATGTTTCCGCATTCCTCCTGTTGGTCCGGGCTGGGGACATTGAGACCAACCCTGGGCCCTCCTGTCATACTCTCCTCACCCTCACCTTAACGTCCATTCCCCTGACTGAAGGTTTAAAAGTCGCTCATATGAACATTCATTCGTAGCTTACACTCCAAAATGGCCGAACTGGAAGCCTGGACCACCCAGATGTCACCATACATCTTGTGCATATCTGAATTGTGGCTAAAACCTGCTATCAAACAGCATGAGGTGTCTCTACCTGGTTATGGCATTCTCAGAAACTATAGGATAGGTAAGCGGGGTGGAGGCGTACTGATCTGCTATAGGTCTGGTCTAGCCATCGCTGTTCTTCCTGCTCCTAACATAACATCATCTCCTGCTGAGTCTCTTTTCATTACACTTGGCAATGTTAAGAAACTCATCACTGGATATGTGTATATATGCCCCCCAGCCATACCTCCACTGGGCTGTCCTCCCTCCTAGCTTCCCTTGCCAACCTTCCAAGCCATGATCTTATACTCTGTGGTGATTTTAACTCAGACTGGCTACACCCTGACGGAGAAAATGCGTGCCTTGCTTGCAGACTCCAGCCTTACCCAACTCCTCCAAGATCCTAGATGTATCAACACCAAGTCTGGAAATCATATCTTACTTGATTGGATGTTTACCAACTGCCCGCAGGAGATCAAAGCAGCGGGCGTACTCCCAGATTGCATAAGCGATCACTCCCCCACTTTTTGTGTGCAGAGAAACTATCCTAACTCACTTCCTAAGATCTCCCTGGTTTGGGACATGTCTAGGTTTGACGCTGGCAGCTTTATCTCCACCATCAATAATACCGACTGGCGCCCCATCAAAACACTCCCTGATATAAATCAAGCCTTGGACTTCTTAATCTCCACCTTTACTGAAATAGTTAACCAGCATGCCCCCCAGAAAAAATGTAGGTCCAAGGGCGTCGAGGCTTTGTGGCTTACCAAGGAGATTAGGATGCAGATGTACCTCCATGACAAAGCATGGCGCACGTACAAAAAGAGTGGACTTCCCTCCGACTGGCAAGTCAACAGACAACTCAGAAACAAATGCAGAAATTCACTCCAAAAAGCCAAGTGCCACCATTTCAAATTCCTACGAGCGGAACACCTTTGGAAGCAAGTTAACTCCCTAGTAAAAGGAAAGGCTGTGGAAAACCCAAGCTCTTATCATTGTCAGTGGCTCCACCCTTGATGATTCTGCCTCTATCGCCATTGGTTTTCATAATTTCTTTATAGATCTCCACAAATACACCTCACTCTTCCATAACTCTCCCTCTCCAAACTCTGTTCCCCATCTAACATTGGGGCACATCCTGAGTTCCACCTGAAACTGCCACACTCAAAGAAGTGCAGCAGCTTCTCTCCAACTTGAAACCTGAGAGCTCTCCTGGCCATGACTCCCTAGAACCAGAATTACTTAAGTTGGGCTCCCCAGCCCTTGCCCGCCCCATATGTGACTTATTCAACCGGTCCTTTCTCTCTAACTCTGTCCCTGATAAATGGAAGGTGGCAGTAGTTGTTCCAGTTCTCAAGGCGGGTTCCTACACCATTGCTGACAACTACTGACCAATATCCATTCTTTATCCACTGGCCAAAATCCAAGAACGCATAGTTTATAACCACCTCCAGGAGGACTGCCTCGACTCACACAATCTACTATCCCCTTGTCAACATGGCTTTAGAAGGAATCACAGTACTCTCACTGCCCTGATAAGAATAACATCGATATATTCCATGTTGTGGACAAAGGCTTCGCCAGAGGTGCCATCTTCGTTGATCTCAGTAAAGCATTTGATCTGGTAAATCACGGTCTTCTGCTCCATTAGCTTCTTCTCGGTCTGGACAACAGTGCTCTGAATTGGATCAAAAGTCATCTGTCCAGTCGCTCCCAGAGAGTTGAGTGGGATGTCTCCCTCTCTGAACTATGGCCAGTTACCCACGGTGTTCCACAAGGTTCCATTCTGGGTCCTATATTATTTTCGCTCTTCATCAACTACCTTCTCTGTTTCTGTGGAGGTGCTTCTGTACATCTATATGCTGATGACTCAATCTATCGCTCCTCTCCACACATTGAACATATCAATCGGGACCTTGCCTCTGACTTTGCTTCCCTTGAAGACTGGTTCAATCGCAATCATCTTGTTCTTAATTTAAAAAAAAAAAAGCATGATTTTCTGTCATTGTCCTGTACCTAAGCTAACTCCCCCTCCCCCTTAGTATTACAACCCTTAAGGGAGATACCTTAGAGGTAGTCCACTCCTTTAAATATCTGGGTTTCACCTTGGACTATTCGCTTCCTTTCAGCACTCATGCCTCAATTATTGTTAAATCTCTCAACCAGAAACTAGGACTCCTCTATCGAATCCGTCAGTTTCTCACGTCTGCCTCTTGCCTGAAAATTGTCTCCTCGTCTCTTCTTCCCCTCCTAACCTATGGTGCTCCCCTGCTGCTTTCTACTAATTCCTCCTCCCTGTCACTCCTCTCTCAGGCCTACCACAGGGTAGGATGGGTTGCCTTGGGGCCAACACCTGTTCACATCACTGTGATGTCCTCTCCTCTTTGGGATGGTTTCCACATGAAGCTAAATTGAGGTACTCCTCCTTGTGTCTCATATTTAAGCTCATCCACAAATTCATGCCTCCTTGCCTTAGTGAACCAATACGCCTCAGACAAGCACCACATACCCTACACTCTACCTCACCTCCCCTTCTTATCGTTCCAACTCTGCGCCTAGCCATCGCCAGGAGATCTTTTTCATTTGCCACTCTCTCTGACTGGAACTCTCTTCCTCCCGCCATCCTGTCTTCCTCCTCTCTTCCTCTGTTCCAATCTCATTTGTCTGCCTCTTCATCCTGCTCTTGCTTCCACTGACAATGCTCCCCTGGACTCTCTTCTACCTCTTCTTCTCCTACATTACCCTGTACTTCTCCCTCCTTTCTCTCTGTCACTTGCCTTATCCCCCCTCCCCCTCCTCTATATATATCCGACAAGATCTCAATTGTATATGTACTGCTAAATTATATGTTTTGTTTGTTAAAATTGTGTTTATGCTCACCAGTGTATTTTTAATCTACTGATTGACAGTTATTGCTCTGTAATGTATTACCTCTTTGTTTTTATTGCACTGCTTCTGTATGTTTGTTCGACCCTGAAAAAGGGACTATAATTGTCACAGTGGAATTACCCAGTCGGCAAAACTCAAATAATAATAAATAGTCCCTACGCCAAAGGTTTACATGGGGAAAACAAATCTGTTCTTCGGCTGTGAGTTGGCAGTGAGTCTGCTGGGTGGGGGGGTACTTCATTCTACTCAGCTGTGCTGCGACTCTTTTATTCAAAATTGAAATTCAAAAGTCCATTTCATTAGCCCCGCTTGTAACAGTACTTCAAAGGAGTGTCCTACAAAACAGTTTAGTTTAGTAAATGATGTATCCCATTATCTAGCACTGCTCAGCCATAAAAACAGGAAAAAGTAAGTTCGTTGTTTAATTTGACCTTTTTTTCAAACATGGGTAAATGATTCCTGGCATTGTCAGCCTTGCTCAAATGGTTGCCATCAGTTCCAGACATAGAATGTTGCAAATGTAAGTAGGACCTTGATTCTTTAATCAGTACTCAAGTGATGAGGCTCTACAAGTATGTTAATAAGAAGATTGGCTGTCAACATTCAGAGAGCCTTATGTCAATCAGATTTAAGCATTCTTGAGACCCTTATAATAGTGTACTATAGTGCACATGTTAACATCCGTGCCTGATTATCAATCATGCATCAAATATATACAAACTTAAATAGGCTTGTAAACAGTAAGTGCTTTTTAATAATGCTGTGTAAAAATGATTGAAAGACTGGCATGCATGTAGTTATAAACATATGATATTATATGACTGTATCCTTGTAGGTTCATTGTTTGAGGTGCAAGTCCTTTTAATAAGAGGACCATTTGATTATAATTAGCCTACATATCTCCTTCGAATATATTACTTGGGTACTTGCTTTACATGTTACAATCCGCTCTGATGAAAAAAGATCACACTGTTGTATGTACTGTTTAAACTGTCTTTCATATTATAACCAGTGTGACTTCTCAAATAGTCCTCCGTAGTCCTGTTCTTCCCTAATGTTTATTTAGTGTAAAACGGACTATTCTTGATAAAATGCAAGTTAAACATTAGCTTTGTTTTCGTTTGCTTGAATATCAGCTCCATCACTTCTTTGGTTGCCTGTACATCGCTTCTCTGACCTAGCTCAAGCACCAATACCTCCGTTTTGTTCAGGTTAAGTCTCAGCCAGCTAGATGCCATCCAGTTCTGGATCTCAGCCAAACACAAATTAAGCACCTTGACTACATTGGGCCTCTTGGGTGAAAATGACAGATTCAGTTGATTATTATTTGTGTAGCAGTGAATACCCAGCCTGTATCTTCTAATGATCTTTCCAGGGGCAGCGTGTACACTGCGAACAGCATGGGAGAGAGTACTGACCCTGAGGTACTCCACAGAGAAGGGGCTTCGGGAGTGAGGAGAAATTCCCTATCACTACCCTCTGCATCCTGTCCTTGAGGTAGGACTCAAACCAGCAGATGATGGTCCAGTGAGTCCACAGTACTCCCTTAGGTGGTCCAACAGCAACCCATAGTCCACAGTATCGAAGGCTGAAGAGAGATCGAGGATAACAAGAACTGACTATTCTCCTCTATCCCTTACCCTGAGATGATCACTATGTTATCCTGACCAGCGCAATCTCAGTACTATGCCTGGACCTAAATCTGGACAGGAGATGCTCATAGATGTCATAGGGAGTAAGATGTGCCTCAAACTGCAGCACCACAATCTTTTTTTAGTAACCTTCCCCAAAAATGGGAGGTTAGAGACAGGTCTGTAGTTTGCCAGGCAGTCCGGGTCTAGAGAAGTTTTCTTCAGAAGGGGCCTCACCAGCACTTCTTTCAATGCACTTGGGAAGATCTCCCCTGAGAGGGAGCACAAGATGGTGCCGGCAAACACCAGATACAGTAACCCCATGCAGCTCACTAGAAGGTATGTCGGGCCTGGATCCAGTTCACAGGAGGTGGGCCACAGCTCTGAGATTACCCTATAAACCACCTCCACCATAACCGTACTCTATATACACACACACACACACACACACACACACACACACACACACACACACACACTCTCGCTCTCTCTGTCTCTGTCTTTGTTGGCCCCAGTAAGAACCAAGCAATCTGCTCCTTTAACATCCTAGCTCCCTTCACATAATTGCTTGGGGCTTACCTCTGAGTTTGCTTCTTCTTAAGCATACAAGCCCGAGCTTATTCAGGGGTCTTACCTGAGCTAACAACCGCCTGCTGTCTTCCAAACCCCCTCCTCTCTCTTGCCCTTTTGCTGCTTGTGCTTCTCATTGCTTCTGCACCTGTGTCTATCTTCTACTTCGACTCAGCTGTACTTGTGTATTTTGCATGGGATCTACAATGAATCTCACAACTCTTTGGCTGAGTTGCTTTATATGCTTGGTGCATATCACCCCCTCTTTCTCTCCTGCATGTAACTCCTCTGACCCACTTTTCAGTCTGTGGTCTCTTAACACATGTCCATTACCCCCAACTCACATCCTTCTACCAGATGCACCAGTTGTCACTGGGACCTATGCACCCAGGTCCTCGACCGCTCCGTGTTGCACTTTCCACAGAAGGCACCTCTGTTCTGTTCAGTTCCCCTCCCATGCATGCACCTCTTCCACTATGATTCTTATCTACGCATCCCTATGCCCCTGCAACACACACTTCCTGCCACCTACCCCTTCTGACCCCAGACCCCATAAAAGGGTAAGATCATGCTTGCTTAAGTTCCTATTAAATGCACTCATAAAACTCCTTTTACTACTAATTTGTGCAGGAAACATTGAATTTAATCCTGGCTCCCCCCTCCCCCCGATCACTGCTCCCTCTGCCCTGCCTAATATAAAGGGGCTAAGCCTGATGCACAATAATGCCTGTAACTTACTAAAGAAACTTGACACTTTTCAGGCACGGTTCAACCTTGCCTCCCTTGACATTGTTGGGGTGACAAAATCCTGGTTGAGACCGTCTACACTGGACTATGAAATAAATATCCCTTCATATAATGTATTTAGGACAGACAGGTTAGCGGGGGGGGTTGCCATCTATGTACAGGACAGTTTCACTGCCACCATCGTCGACTCAATGTCTGTACCCCTGGAATTTGAATGTACTACCCTAAAACTGCTCCTGCCCTCGTCAACCCCAATTCACCTCATAGGCTGTTATAGACCTCCCTCTGCTGGGAACAAGGTGTTGCATAACCTGTCTGATTTGCTAACCTCCTTATCCTCCGAAGTTATCATTATGGATGATCTCAGTATGGACTGGTTATCTTCTTCTTCCCAACCCCTAAAAGATTTATGTGACAACTTTGGCTTATCACAGCTTATTATGGAAGCTACGTGCCCTAACATAACCCTAAAAACAGCACCCTGCTTGGCGTCATTTTGGTCAACAAACCCCATCTGTACTCACGCTCTGGTGTATTTTTCAGTGACATCAGTGACCACTGTGTCATTGCTTGTGTTCGGACCTCCGCTAAGCTCCTCCTCTAGCTATGTCTTTAAGAGATTGAGGTGGAGGTTTGACCCCAATGCCTTTCTCTTTAATGTATAGCACGCCAATTGGCAGAACTTCTGCCTGGCTTCCTCAGTAGCTGAAGCATATGAAGTGTTTCATAATATCGTCCTCAGTTCTATCAATAAACATGCGCCCCTCTCCAAAATTCACACTACAAAAAAAACATGCCATTGGTTCTCTGCCAGCTTGAAAACAAAACTGCTCCATAGGGACTCACTCTGGAAGTGGGCTAGGAAGTCCAAACAGCCTGCTGACTGGGCAGCCTTCAGAGCAGCTAGAAACCGGTGCACCAGATTGACCAGGGATGTGAAATCTTGCTTCTACCGTTCTGAACTCGATTTCTCTGCCACTAGCTCATCCAGTTTCTGGAAGACATTAAAGGAAGTCCAAGGTCATAACTCTGCTAGTCAATTCCTTCCTAAAATCTCATCGGGCACTTCTGCCACCACTGATGACAAGCAAGAAATCCTTGAGCTCTTCAACCATTTCTCCACAGCAGGCCTAGCATTCGATACCTCCCCAGCCAATAACTTTGGTGCAAAATTTTGCACTTCTAACACTACCTTCCCAGCCGCTGATTCATCTGCCCAAAGTGAAGCCTTCTCCTTCGCACCTGTCACAGTGAAGGAAGAAGAGGACCTCCTGCTCCACCTGGACAGCAGGAAGAGCACTGGTGCAGACCTGATTGAGCCATACTTTCTTAAACTTGGCTACTGTGTCCTTTCACCCCCGTTAACCCATCCCTTTAACCTGTCACTTGCCCAGGGCACACTCCCTGACATATGGAACATTGCCCACGTTATACCAGTTTTTAAATGGGGCAGCACTAGTGACCTAAACAGTTACTGCCCTACTCCCTACCCTCTCTAAGCTCCTTTAAAAGGTGGTCAACTCCCAGCTAAGGTAGTACATCGAGGATGCTGACCTTTTAAACCCAGCCCAATCTAGCTTCCAGCCTCGCCACAGCACCATCACAGCTCTTGCTAAGGTCACAAATGACTGGCTGAATGCCCTGAACGCCAGGAACTTTGTCTGTGCACTGTTCCTCGACCTTAGCAAAGCATTTGATACGGTAGACCACACCCTGCTTCTGGCTGCCTTAAGGAATATTGGCATTAACAATCCATCCCTTGAATGGTTCTCCAGCTACCTTACTGACCGTTACCAGCAGGTCAAGGTGGGGGAGTGACCTCTTCCCGGTCTATTCTTCGCCCACTCTTGTTTGCCATTTATATAAATGACCTAAATGCCGATGTCAGATCAGCAAATACCCACTTATTTGCTGATGACACTGTGCTATACGTGGCTAGACTGACCTTGGAACAAGCATGCAGAGACCTCCAAACAGAATTCAGTCACTTGCAGGTTAATATCCTGTACTCTAAGCTTCTGTTAAATGCCAAGAAAACAAAGGCCATGATCTTCTTCCCCTAGGTGAACTCCTCCAGTCACTGCCCTGTGAGAATAGCACCTAAACTTCTTACTGTGCTTGGTGAACCTCTGGACTGCGTAGAGTCCTTTAAATACCTGGGGGTGTGGATTGAGACTAAACTCTCGTTCAAAGTCCGTATCGAAGAAATCTCTAAGAAACTCAGGCAGAGGCTTGGGATAGTTTTTAGAATCAGGCATTTGCTAACACAAGAGGGTGAAAAAAGGCTGGTACAAACAATGTTTCCGCCTCTTCTTGACTATGCAGACTTTTTGTATGGGCACTGCTTGAGCGTGGCACTGTCCAAACTAAACACCCTGTACCATAGGGTGCCCAGATTTGTAACTGGTGCCCCCTATTCAAGACATCACTGTACCCTTTACAAGAGTGTGGATTGGTGCTCACTCAGCTTCAGGAAGCACAAGAACGCCGTGCTCTGGACCAATAGGGCCATTACTAGCAAGCTACCTCGGTACATTAAGGACTGCTTGCCTAACTGCAACCCCAGTACCTAAATGCTAAGAAGTGTCTCTTATATTTCCTTTTCCATCCCTAAAGTTAGGACATGCTTCAGCAGAGCTGCAATAAGCCATGCCCTCCCTGTCCTCTGGAACAGTGCACAAAAAACACTGCAGCTTGCTTCCCCGGTGCCATTGTCCTCTTTCAAAAATCTGTTCACACAGTCCTTCCAGGAGACCTGCAAGTGTCCATAAGCTAACCAAGTTACTCCCTAATTTGTTTATCTAGCCTTTTTGTCTAGCCGGTGTTTCCTTACCTCTTTGTATGTAGCTGCTCTCTCTCCTTGCCCCCGTTGCCCGTCTACATTTTAAACCTGTTATACCTCTGTTGTTTTCTTTTTGTATTCCCTGGGCATATTCTGTGCTTACCTACATAAATGCTATGTTACATCAAGCTCCTCCTCCTCCTGGGGCTGTATGGGTGGCTGTTTGTGCTTGTCTGTGTCTGTAGGTTAGTTTTTGTTCATTTACATGTTTTTCTGCTGGGAATACCTGTGCCATTCTTGCACACAACATTGGTGAAAGTCTCCTGGACTGAATTTCTGCAAATCGCCATCATCAGGTATCAGCTTTTTAATTTTAAATCAACTTTCTTGAAGCCTCCCCAAGGAAGCATATGCCTTACAACTAGTCTTACAAACATGGTGATGCTGGGTCCTGCAACTGAATCAACATTTCAACATTCTCATCTGACCACTCTTAAAGCAACTGCACTTGTGGACTTTAAAGAACAAAGGAATTTTAACACATTTTGTGACTGAATCAACGTTTTGTCTGACCTTTTCCAAAGGTATTGTACTTGTCTCTGAGGACTTTGAAGATCAAAGGAAACATACAGACAAAAGTTTCCACATTGCATATGCCTACTGTCTGACCTACTCCAAGGTATTGTACTTATCTCTGAGGACTTTGAAGAACAAAGGAAACATATAGACAAAAGGATTTTTACATTGCATATTCCCAGGCCACAGTTTATCACCTTTCAGGAACTTTAACATATTATGTGATCCTGGATCTCAACAGTACTATAGTACTTCTCTTAAACCCTCTGGCACCAAACCCTCCAGTTTTGTTTTTTTTCATTTTCTCTGTACTTTGTTGCCATAGTGCTTAGCTATCCACCTTAGCCCACTAAAATCAGTACCCCACTCACCTCCTATTGCTCCTTTGACACCCTAGCCCTACTTCTCGGCTCTCTCTGCCTCGCTAAAAATGCTTTGGCTTAGTCCTCACCACCTGTTCTTGCTCACCCTAACCCTCCTTTTCCCTTATGCCAACTCCCCCGCCCTACCCTACCCCTCCACCTACTCTCACCTTTCTATACTACTACCCTAAACATTGTACCATGGCTTTTACCTGGAAGTCTTAAACATCACCCAATCAATACCTGGGTGCAAAGAGCCATATTCCTAATTGGAAACTGCCACATCATTATAACTCACTAACGATCACCCTCTACTGGGACTCCAGAAGACAATCCAAGCATCTTAAAAAGTACAAGCAGAAACTCACTCCAACCTATTATGAACTACGAATGGCATCGCTGAAACTCCTGCTCCTCCTACTTTTAATATCTGGTGGGATACACCCAAACCCTGGTCCTGTTGCACTGTAGCAGACAAAAACAGGGAAAGTTGGTAGTGGTCTCTCCATTATCACTCTAAATATCTGCAGCCTCCTTCCCAAATTGGCATCTCTTCAAACTCTCACTGGACAAAAAAACCCTGATATACTAGCCATTGTGGAAACCTGGCTATCTCCCAGCACCTCGGATCATGCGGTCTCGCATGAAGGCTACAATCTTTCAGACTCGACCGGCAAGCAAGAAGAAGGTGGGGCTGTGCTATCTATAAGGACAACCTCTCCTGTCAACGTGGCAGCTTCACCCCCACAAACGCATGAACACAACTCCTCCTATCAAACTGCTTCTTGGTGCACAAAACAAAGTTCTCACAGTGGCAGCAGTCTGTATCCCTCAAAAGACCACCGTGCCAGTAATAAGTCTGTACTGATTTTGTTAGTCTGCAGCCCTCTAGAAATGGGCTCCTCCTCCTCGGGAGTTTCAACATAAACTGGCTCGCCTCTGACACTGGATCTTACAAAGATGACATTCTAGCAGCAAACCTGACTCAGATGGTAACCTCCCCCAACCGGAAAAATTACAAAACTGGTACAAGCACCCTTATTGACTGGATTCTCACAAATCACCCTGACTGGATTAAAAACATTAAAGTCCTCCCTGACTCCCTCAGTGACCACTCCCCAGTGTCCTGTACCTGGTCTAATAAATTTCTCAAGCCACCCCCCAAAGTTATAACAAGCAGAGTATTGCCTTATGGGAATCTTGTCAAGTTGAAAACCCATCTCTACAACAGGACTGGACGCCAATCCTTGAATCAACTGATATTAATACCGCTAGAATACTTCATTAAATCTTTCAACTCTGCATCACTTATATGCCCCAGTAAAAACGTGAAAATCAAACGCTATCAAATCCATGGATTATCCCAAAACTACTTGCCGAGCTCAAGGTTCGGGACCACCTCTGGGCAGTTGCCAGAGACACAGGCTCACCTCATGATACCCTAAAATACAAGCAGGCACGAAATAGATGTACCTCACAAATTAGTCAAATGAAGACGCCTATTTCAAAAATGCCCTTGAATCCACCTGGGGTGATGGAAGAGCCTTTTGGGACAACATCGAAACATAATGGGTAAACAATCAAAATCGTCACCTACCATTATGAAAGTTGATGGATCCACCACTCTTGACCCAAAGTTTATTGCAGATGCGCAATAAGACATTCACAGACCTTAGTGGGTCCTCCCCCCAGATTTCTTCTCGGACTTACCTGTGCCTAGCCTAGTATCACAAAACACCCCTCGTGACAAACCACAATTTTACTTCAAGAAAATCAGTGCATGAAGCACACAAGTACATAAGAAAGGCCTGCTCCAAATCCAGAACAAGTAGTGACACGCTAGATCTAAAAATCCTGTCTCTCACCCTGGATGAAGTAATTCACCCCCTTGCAAAAATTCTTAATCTGTCACTTTGCCAAAGTCAATTTCCCAATAAATGGAAATCTGCCATAGTTACGCCAGTGCACAAAGGGGGGGACAAAACCTCAACAGGAAACTATCGACCAATATCAATACTCCTCCCTCTCCAAAGCACTTGAACTAATAGTGGCAGACCAACTCTCTGATTACCTGGACAAATACAATCTACTCTGTAATCAACAGCACGGCTTTAGGAAAGGACATAGTACAACAACAGCCTTACTTGATTTCTCTGGAGAAGTCCACTCAGCCCTGGACAAAGGGTGCCAAACAGGTGCAGTCTTTAGCGATCTTACAAACGCTTTCGATACAGTCCATCATGGCCTACTTACCTCCCTACTTTCTAGCCTAGGCCTGGCCGAAGGTCCTTGTGCTTGGGTAAAAAGTTACCTGTCCAATCGGTCACAGGCTGTAAAATCTCTAATGAACTCTCCGACTTCAAACCAGTTCTCTCGGTGTACCACAGGGATCAATTCTTGGACCGCTCCTCTTTAGCCTGTTCCTTAACTCCCTCCCAGATATCTGCCAGAAGAAAATAATCTTATCGCTGATGATGCTGTAATTCTCTCTTCCCACAAGGATCCAAACTCCACTGAAAAAGCCTGCAACTTGCTTTCTGTAGTGTTGAAAGGTGGTTCCTGGATAGTAAACTTGTGCTAAACCACAATAAAACAAAAGCCATGCTCTTCTCCAATCACCAAAACAAAAATAGGCATACTCCACTCACCATACAAACCTCTGCGGAATTACACTGGACCAAGTAAATACTTTCAAATACCTTGGCATCACTTTTGACCAAGGGCTCACCTTTGCAACCCATTGACAACACTGCGAAAACAGTGAACCAACGCCTTGGAATACTATTCCGTAACCGTCAATTTCTAAATCAAGCTGCATTGAGAATAGCTATACAGAGTTCCATAATCTCAATCATTGACTATGGCCTTATTACTTATGGCTCAGCTACCTCCACTGCTCTAATGATCTCAATCACTCTAAATAAGGCCTGCCGGCTTCCTCACGGGGCTCAAAGACTGACTCACACGTGTGATCTGTACTATGAATCAGGCTGGTTGAACCTATCAAATCGTCTTATTTATCTCACCTGCACAATGGCAAAAATCTATCTTGGGACTGACTCCATTATGTATTCAAAACCTACTCGACTGAATCTGGCTCATGACCCTCCACCAGATCTGAGCAGCCAACCTTTCCTGGTTCGAGATGCCGGACTGCACAGGGACAAAGATCTTTCGCATACAGGGCCCTGACATGGTTCAATGCGCTTAGTCCACCTACTCTATCCTCAACCTTGCTTGAAGCTTTCAAATTCATGCTCATGCCCACCTCACCACCACTAGCAACTGTGATTGCGCTAGATAAAGACTACTACTCCTCATGTCCATCCTCACATCTGAGGCCTCTTCCTCCTGACTAATGAACCTCTGGTACCTCTACTACTTCCTGTTTCCACCCAAACTCACCCCCTTTTTCCTGTCCCCTCACTTACTCCCCTCTACCTTTCCCTCCTCTCTAGCCTCCTTTGGCGCCTAATGATCACCCTCTCCCAGGAAGTTTCCTTAACCTCGAAATTGTCTAGCTTGAACCTGTTATAGCTTGTTTTTCTATGAAACTTAAAAACGTTACTCCCTTAAACTGTTAATAGCAAATTTATGATGTAACTTTCCTGTCTGGTTTTACCTGTAATGTGTATCGTGCTTTGTTAAATGTTCTTTGTGACGTGGAACCTTTGTAAAAGAGCCGTGGCTCAAAGGTATTAATTCCTAGACTAATAAACTAAACTAAACATTAGTTTTGACATGTTAATATAGCAGTCATTCTTTTCTGGATGTGCTTTTACTATGTACCTACCATGTACAGAACTTGCATATATTTGTATTCTGTACTCTGCCTGTCTGTATACTTGCATCTGAATTATATACCCACCATTATGTGTATATTCCTTTAACTAGGTGTAACTGATATATTAATCGTGTACCACCTGCATATTCTCTGCCAGTGTATATTCGTGTCTGCGACTGTGTCTTTTTCCTGATGTATATCTTCTTCAGGTCCATCTTGTATACGAGTTTTACTCAGTGGTGTTTCACCTAGTTAAATAAAGATTTGATTTGAAACTGTCCCCATGACAGAGTGGTGTGATTGTGAAATGCAGGCTCAGCTTGACAGCCTGGTTGGAGAGATCCCAACTCAAATAGAGGACACCCTATCTGACAAAAATCAAGCAAACTCTGCAAATAGTGGATGAACACACTCTCACCAGTTGTAGACGAGTAGGATAAAGCAACCAGTCTACATTCTGGAAGAGCTGAACCTTTTGATTCTTCCCAGCAGTAATCTCCGTGGACAGAAATACTGCCCTCTTACAGGTGATTGCATTTGGGTGTTCACGATAGTGAGTACTCAAAGTCAGTTTGTCCATCAGTCACAGATCTCCACCAACAACTCTCAAACCTCCAGGCCCTGGACTTCAACTTCATGAGCTCCCTGTCAAACTGTGGGGATCTGTAGCATGAAACAAGGAGTCCTATAT
The DNA here is from genome assembly GCA_016271365.2 of Neoceratodus forsteri. Classification (NCBI taxonomy): domain Eukaryota; kingdom Metazoa; phylum Chordata; order Ceratodontiformes; family Ceratodontidae; genus Neoceratodus; species Neoceratodus forsteri. Next base: position 196,617,430 of record CM028132.1, on the reverse strand, counting down.
GGATTGGTGCAACTGAGACAAAAGCTGAGGTGTAATGGCCTTATTATAGGCCACCCCCACCAATCCTGTCTTACATGCTGCCATCGCACCCGAGATGGCCAATACTGCCTGAAGTCTTTTGGTGACAATTCTCTTGGGGTGGGGAGAGGGGGGTGGGTGGGTATTGGAAATGTTTTTATTTATTTAGTTTTTGTTAACCGGGTTAGGTGCGCTAGCCTAAGTTGACTATTTTCAGGCATGACCCGGGAGAGTACATACATAAAATGAGATTACACAATATATAGCCAATAATACAGGTAGGTTAGATACAGATCAAGTCAAACAGTACTTGAGATAATACATAAAGCTAGGCAGTAATGACAAAAGGTGACATTAGTCCATGAAAATAGTAACTGAAACTGTGCTAAGTGACAGCTACAAAAACATTTTTATAGCATAGCTTGTTTGCAGGTGCAGTGGTGTCATGGGAGAAGGGGAGAAATAGGGTGGTGAGCTGTGAGGCATGAAGTAGGAACAAAGCATGTGCAAGGGTCCCGGGATAGGTGGTGATATAGTTCTTTTTCGAAGATTGGGTGGGAGTTGGCCAGCCTCAGGGCAGGAGGGAAGGAGTTCCAGGTGGCTGGGGTGGTACTTCAGAAGGCTCTGGAGCATTTCACTGCAAGACACCTGGGTACGGTAAGTAGAAATTTGTTGGCCAAGCGTAGTCCGTGGGCAGGTGTCTGTGGTACAAGTAGAGCTGCAAGGGAGGAGGGGGTTTGATTTCAGATTACTGAGTCTGTGAGGGTACCTAGGTAGTATAATTGGTAGGCAGGTGGGAGAGCCAGCCTGGGTCGCTATATAGTGTGAAGTGGTGCTTGAGGCGATGGGAAGAGGAGGCATACCAACATATGTTATACTTGACATCCCATTTATGGAGAGCAGTCTTATGGGCATTAGCAAAAATGGAGACACCATATGTCAGCGCAGGAAGCAGAATACCCTTGACAATGGCCAATTTAGCGGATTGTGTTAAGTGACTAGTCTTGTAGGCGATTCCAAGTTTGTCATTTGTTGCTTTACAGGTTGACTGGATGTGCAGACCGAAGTCAAGGGATTAATCAAGGAGGATGCCCAAGTATTTAAAGGATGTGACACAGTCGATGAGAGACCCCCAGAGTCATGGACTAGGAGGGGTTCCTTACAGGCCCCGAGTTTGGGAGCAATGCCAAATAGCATGGCTTGGGTCTGTTTAGTGTTGAGGATGAGCTTATTAACATTCAGCCATGTTTGCACATTCCTGAAATCTGAGGAGAGGGTTTCATTGATGATGTTGGCTTTGTCAGTGCTGGAGTAGAGGATGAGATCATCAGTGTAGAGTATAGCTGAGCAGGAGAGTATGGCATTATCTATGTTGTTGATGTATAGTGAGAAAATAAAGGGTCCCAGGATGGAGCCCTGGGATACTCCAGTGTCAGTGTTGGTCACATCTGAGAGAGCGGAGTTGTATTTAACAAGTTGTAATCTGTTTGATAGGTAGTTGTTAAGCCAGTCAACTACAAAGGATGAGAAGCTGAGTCTATGGAGGGTTGAGAGAAGCAGGGGATGATCAACAAGAACGAAAGCCTTGGTAAGATCTATAAATACTGCTCCTGTGAGTAAGCCTTTGTCCATGTTGCGGAGTACATCAGTAGAGAATTTAAGAGCGGTTGAGGTGCTGTGTCCTTTTCTGAAACCATACTGAGTGTCTGAGAGAAGGTTGTTCTTTGTGAGATAGTCAATGGTTTGGGTTGCAACAAGCTTCTCCAGTAGCTTGCTTAACACAGAGAGGATGGCTATAGGCCTGTAGTTGTTGATATCCTTTGGGTCTCCTTTTTTAAGGTTAGGCGTAACTCTGGCAATCTTCCAAAGATCTGGGACGACGAGAGAAAGACAGTGTGAAAAACTTGGTCAACGGTGAGGCAATCAGTGGTGCCGCTAGCTTCAGGAGTCGTGGCTCTAGTGAATCTGAGCCAGGGCTAGTGTTGTCGGATATGTTTTGCAATAGCCTTTGGACCTCTGACCTAGATATAGCTTTAAAGTAGAAAGGAGGGGTAGTAGTTACTTGGCAGTGGTCAGCACTGGATGCAGATCTCTGGGGTGTGCAGTAAGGCTGAGATGCTGTGGGAGGTGAGAGGAAGGATGAAGTGTACTGAGACAGGTCCTTGAATATTCTGTTCAAGGCATTTGCTATAGTGTTTGAGTCATTGCAATGCACACCATTTAGGATCATGTCCCCTGGGGTCGACGACTGGGCATCCTCAAGAAAGGTCTTGATGTGTGTCCAGAATTTTCTAGGGTCACCAGCAGAGTTTGTGAGCAGTTCTTGCAATAGATACTCTTTGCTGTTCTTATTTGTTTTTTACAGGTGCTCAGAGAGGCCCTGTAGGTACTGTAGTCCTCCGGTAGCCTGGACACTTTATACTTCTTCCAGTGTTTATCCCATGTGCGAAGGTTAGCCAGCAGGTCCTTGTGTAGCCATCTAGTTTGTTTACCCCGACCCTTCTGGTGACCTTGGGGATATGTTTATTCTGGACTGCTGTGAATTATCATTGAAGATGTCGAGGGCTGTTGCAGCATCGTAGGAGTGATAGATGTCAGACCAGTTGATACAGGATACATCATAGAGGAAAGCTTCCACGTCCAGTTTGGCAAAGTTAGTAATTATGATGTAGCGTGAAGGGGGTTGGGGAGCAGTCTCCAAACTCGATACACAGAAAGTAAGGGAATGGTCTGTGATAACATCTGCCAAAATGCCTACTGTTTGCACATGGTCGAGGCGATTCACCAGTACCCAGTCTGTGAGGGTGGAGGTAGTTAAAGAAGGGGTGGTTCTAGTGGGTTCAGTTAAGATCTGATGCAGATTATAGCTTTGTGTTCGCGTCAGCAGGGTGCTGTGAGTTGTTCCCAGCCAGTTTAGGTTTAGATCGCCTAAGATTATGACCTTGTTTTGCTTGGCATTCGTGATGGTTCGATCAAGTAAATCCTGAAGACCTGTGGTACCTCCAGTGGGCGGATTGTAGGTGTAGATAATGTGGAGTTTTTTTGCACCAAGGGCAATGGTTGTGTGTAGGGACTCTCAGACTGAGGTGGAGCCAGTGGGTGGGTGGGCAGATGGTAACATCAAGATGATTTTTATAGAGAGAAAACACCCCCCCCCCCCCAACTCCACGTTTTGGGGAAGGCCTATCTCTACGTATCATGGAGCAATTGGCTAAGGAACATAAGGAGTCCAGAATGTGAAGCTTGAGCCATGTTTCAGATAGGCAGAGTAGGTCTGGATTGTACACTTTTGTCCATGCCTCGAGATCAGCAAAGTGCTTGGTAATGTTCCTAATATTCATGTGGGCAATGAGAAATCCTTTTCCTGAGACAGCGGATAGGTCAGTGGGAGAGTAGTGGACAAAGGGGCCAGGGTTGAGTTCCATGTCCCCTGATAGTAGGACGAGGAGGAGTAGGAGAAACCACAGTTTAATAGTGTGGAATGGGAGATGAACCAATTGTCATTTTGCATTTTCTGAGCATGCGAAAAGAGTTGTAGGTACAACCCTTCAGAACGATAAGGGTAGTGTGGGCACGCACAGATTGTGTTTCGGCAGTTAGGTTGGAGAAAGTAAAGTCGTTATGTTGTGAGGTATATTCTCCATGGTGGTTGTTGATAGGAACAGAGATAGATACCCCATGTAAGCATAGTAGCAGTGTCAGAAATAGGATTCGTCCTCCCAATCTGTGAGTGGCCAGGATCAGCCAAATCTCCACAAGTGGTGGACTGCAAAGGGGTGTCACCTGGTATCAGAACCAGAACAAGTACCGGAACCAGATGCCCATGCTATAGGGTTTGTATTATACAATAATATGAGTGTTCAATTTCTGTGTATACAACAAAACCGATCCAGGGCATGTTCTCAAAACTCAGGCAGTTTATTATAATTATAATTATTATTATTTCTATAATTGGCATACTCACATGCCCACTAAGCTACATAAGCATAAGTTACATGAAAGACTATTCACAAAATTCTTTCAATATGTTATGACAAACTCATTTTCTTCCTTACCCCAGCATAAGCAATGAGCAGATAACTATTTTATGAGCCTAGCAGTCTTCTCCTAATGCCATTCCCTGATCTGAGAAATGGAACCAACAAGCGTAACTAAATTGTACAGCAATGTTAGTATTCCTATCACAAATGACTATTTAAAGCTATAGTCTAACTAACCTGTTGCCTAACTTATGTATGCACGTAGCCAAACATTTCCCCAAGAGTGGTCTTATTCAACCGATAGTCCTGGCAATTTAAAGTTTGCATGTGAAGGCTAAATGTCGGAGGCAAAAGGGCTCATTCAATCTTGCCACTCTGCTGGGCCCTGTCAGCAAGTCTTGGCCAAAATGCCCGCCAGGAAACACTCAGTACCTACTTTCCAGGAGCATACGTGGAGTGTCTCCCTGAGGTATGAGGAGGCTGGAGATGTATAGTCTGAGGAGGCTCTTTGTGGAAGAAGTTGCAGTGCTAATAAATGCATTGTGTTGTAATGCAGTTCAGTGTACATTGTGTTAAAGCTCATAAAGCATGTTATTTATGACTTTCTTGTCAAATACATTTCTAGGGATGCGGATGTGATGTACTAGCCACACTTCTGGCAGCGTTCCTTCCGCCTTTAAATCCTGCCAGAACGTCTGCAAGCTGGCTCCTCCCACCCACCTGGGTGGTAACTCCCTTGGCACCGCCCCATGATGTCAGATCTTCCTTTGCACTGGAAGAAGGTTGCCTCCTTACCACTGTCTGCGCTGAGTAGGCCTTTTGCTTCAAAACTTTGAAAACTGTCTGTAGGCGACTTCGAATATTTCAAACTCTCAACATGGACCATTCCAAGTTGGCGCCAGGTTTCAAACAGTGCGAGTATGAGCAGATGATGTCCTGGCCAGACCTGCACACCTCGTGCATCTACTGACTCGGCTATGATCCCCAGGTGTGTGGCCTGTGTCGTACCTTGCACCCCAGTACTCTGGAAGACCAGCATGCTAGGCTCTTTTTGGGGTGCACAGATGAACGGGACCCTTCCCTTCAGTCGAAAGACCCCCTCCCCCCAGTTGGGTAGTCTCTGTGGCTGCAGGGTCCACAGAGCAACTTGTGGCATTTGAAGAGGGAGGTAAAGGCTCAGGCTGCAGAACATGCCTCTTAGGTTTAGGCATTTGTGTTGCTTTTCTTTGGCACCACCTTTTGGGGACATTTAGAGATTTATGCCAGTCCCTTCCCACCCTTGGGCAGGGCCCCCTCTAAGGGCATGAAATCTTCTAAATCTTTGAAAACGGAGACTAAAAAGAAATCTCGTCATCAATCATGGGATCGGGAGCGCTCTCTGGCCTCTGATTCCCATGCTTCTCTGGAGGTTTCAGCTGTGGTTGATCCTTCAGTCCATGCCACTGGCTCCATGGTCTCCCCATTGGGCCAGTCGGTCGAGATACCAGTTGACCAACCTGTCAAGATTTTTTTCAAGCCAGTTGACTCATTGTCACAGGATGAGGTGGCTATCTCTCTAGGACTCTGGTCCTACCTGTCACATCTCTGGGTGGGTCGGACCAACACGCTGATCCAGTCACTAACTCTCGGGATTCCATTACCCTGGAGGATCCTCTGCTTTTGCAGATTCCTTCCAGTTCTCACTGTTTGCTTCCCCGATGGTCGAGGTCAAGATTGTGATACTGAAGTTCAAAGTTGAGCAGCCCACGCCGACGTCCACATTCCCACTTTCGGCATTTGGGTACTTTGTCTTCCTCCTCGGGCGAGGAGAGGCTCTGACGCAAAATGCACTGGCGATATGAAGAGCTCATGTGGCATCAGCCCATGTTTATTGGGGTAGGCCGATACCGGTTCTCATCCCGGCTCTTCCGTGGCTCTCACCACCAAGGTGTCAGCCTACTGTGGCTCGGCCGATTCTGGCCTCTGTGCCCATCCAGGTGGAGTCGTCGCCTAATTAGCTGAAGGGGGACCCTCCTAAGGATGCGTACTGCTTTCAGGGTTCCTTGTCGGCTGTGGTCACAGTTACTCCTGACAGACCCCAGAGGGCAGTGGGGACTCTTAACGGTCTACCACTTTTCACAGATCCTTGGAGTCTGAGGTCTCCTCCCTTCACTCCAGTTCATTGGACGCAGAGTCTGGAGAGGATTTGTCTACAGAGCATACTTCCACCTCTTTCGGGGGCTTGCTCTGCTTAATTTTGGAGTCCACTGAGGTCCAGATGGAGCTTGTACAGAAACAGGCCAAGTATCCCCTGAGTGAAATTCTTGACTGGGGGGACACCCCGGGAGTAGTCGTCCCAGTCGCCAAGGCCATTCTTGGCTTCGCTCTGGAGCTTTGGAAGCACCCTGCCTATTGCCCTGCGCCACTGGTCCATATGGCCTGCAAATCTGCGGTCCCCATGGGTTCCCTGTCGGGTTTCACTAACTATCCCTTGGTTGAGCATCTGGTTGCTGACTCAGTTTTCTGGCATACTGGCAATGTCGGGGACGTGGACAAGCCTCCCAACAAGGAATCCAAAAAGTTGGATCACATCACCAAGAAGTTCTATGCTGCCTCTTCGCTCGGCCTTCGGCAGGTGAGTTCCATTCTTTTGATGGCCCACTTCGCTTATGCTTTGCTGGGCATTTTCGAGGTGGCGTTTCCCCCAACTCCCAGCTAACTTTATAGACCAAGGCCAAACAAGTCTTGAACGTGGGACGAGCGGTGGCTAAGCAGCAGCTCCAGACAGCCATGGACATCGGCGACTGCTGTGCCCAGTCTGTGGCTGGGTGGTCATGTACCGCAGGGCTTGACTGAGAATCTCTACCTTTACAGCAGATACCCAGCAGAAATTGGCAGATGTCCCCTTCTTGGGCACCAACTTCTTAGGGCTGGGGGTGGAAGGACACTTTACTCGTACTGAGAAGTCCAGTACCACCCTGGACTCTGTTACCTCCAACCAGAGGGATCCCAAGGGCTCTAAGCTCCAAAGGAAGAAACCCTTTTGGCCCCTCTCTACCCCTGTGGCCAAGCTGTCCCAGCCCCCAGCTTGGCAGCATGCCCAGGCTTGGCGTCACCAACTGAAGTTGGTTGCTTCGGTCGTCTTGAAAGCCAGGGGGGTCAAGGTCCTGCTGCTGCCTTAGCTGGTCCCTCCTCCACCTCAAGCCTGCCTAGTCCCCCATGCCTGTCCTGTCTCTGATGGGTCCTCCCGTGGAGGGCTGTCTCCGCCACTTCCTTTTTGCCTGATCCGCTGTCATCGTGGACAGGTGTGCCCTCGAGGTGGTTGGCCAGAGTCTGCCTCTAGAGTTCAAGGCTTACCCGCCTTGTCGAGCCCATGCCCCACGGGAGGAAATGGTGTCCGGCGACATGATGTCAGCCCTTTGGGAAGACATTGCCCAGCTCCTCCAGAAGGAGGTACTGGCTCAGGTCCTGGACCCTCCAGTAAGCCCAGGGTTTGTCTCCAGGTACTTCTTGGTGCCAAAGCAGATGGGCTGGCGCCCTGTCTTAAATCTGCATGACCCGAACAAATTACTTCAGTTGTGCACTTTCAGAATGGTCATTCTGTCTCGGATCATTCCATCTCTGTAGCAGAACATCTGGTTCTGCTCCCTGGATTTTCGGGACGCATTCTTCCACGTGCCAATCTGTTCGTCCCACTGCCGGTTCCTGCAGTTCCATGCAAAGGTATTCTCTAAGAGTTCCAGGCCATGCCTTTCGTCCTCTCCTCGGCTTCCAGGGTCTTCACCAAGAGCATTGCAGTGGTGGCAGCCTACCCAAGATACTGAGGGGTCTGGGTGTATCCCTACCAGGACAGCTGGCTTATAGCAGATCCCTCCAGGGAGGAGGTGGAGGGGTCCATGGATCTGGTCCTCCAGACTTGCTTGTCCCTTGGCCTCCTGGTGAATAAGGCCAAGTCAGAGCTCATACTTTCACTGGTGATGCAGTTCATTGGGGGTAGAGCTCGACTCTTACAGAGCCAGGGCTTGGCTTCTGGCAGACTGCATGGAGGGTCTCTCCTCCTTTTCCTGATCATTTCAGGTTGGGCAGTTGTGCCTTGCTGGGGACTTCCTGTGCCTCCTGGGATACATGGCGGCATGCACCAGCATGGTCCGTTGGGCCCAGTGGAGAATGCACTCTCTGCAGTGGGAACTTGCCCGTCAGTGGTCTTAGCACCAGGGCCACTTCAACCAGCCGGTCACTGTGACCCAGCTGAAGCGGGATGTCCTCCAGTGGTGGTTAGTCCTGAAACATCTGCAGGAAGGAATCCCATTTGTCCGCCTGGAGCTGATGGTCACCATCATGACCACCTCCCTGATGGGCTGTAGTGCCCATCTGGGGTAACACAGAATCCATGGACTCTGGACCCCTGAGGAGTCCCGATGCCATATCGACCTACTGGAGCTTTGGGCAGTTTGGCTGGCACTGACCATCTCTGCTCCGCATTTTCAGGGTCAGGTTGTTCAGGACCAGATAGACAACACCACGACCATGTTCTACCTCAATTAACAGAGCCGGACACACTCCCTTCCTCTGTGCAGCGAAGCTCTCCACGTCTGGACCTTCGTGCTCAGCCTGGCCGTTGATCTCCTAGCCATCCATGTGGCTGGCCCCTCCAACCAGCTGGCAGACACCCTCAGCTGTGTGGGTGAGTGGTCTCACCATCCAGAAGTAGTACACAGCCTATTCTTCTGATGGGGCACCCATCTGCTGGATCTGTTCACCTCCTGGGATAATGCAAAGCTGAGGCTGTATTGTGCCTGACCCCCTCAGCAGGGAACACTGCAGGGGGATGCCATCTCAAGGCCCTGGACCCCAGGCCTCCTCTGTTCCTTCTTTCTGTTTCTACTATGGTTCTCAAAGGAAGTGGCAGTGAGGGTTCAAGAGAAAAAGAAAGCATTCAGGAAGTACAAGGAATCACAGAAGGAGCAGGACAGAGAACTGTATCAGTTAAAGCAAAAGGAAGCTGGGAAGGCAGTCAGAACAGCAAAGGCCCAAACCGAGGAAAAGATAGCCAAATCAGTTAGAAGGGGATAAAACCTTTTATAGGTACATCAAGGAGCGAAGGAAGACCAAGGGAGGGATAGTGAGGCTTAATAAAGGAGGGAGGGTGGGTGAGGAGACTGTGAAAAGGCAGAGGTACTAAACAAATATTTTGCTCAGTATTTACAAATGAAGAGGGGTGGTACCTAAAACAAACAGTAGAAACACTCTGGATATAGAAGTTGATACCAGCCCATTTACAGAAGAAAGGGTTATGAAAGAACTCTTAAAACTGAAGGTGGACAAAGCAATGGGGCCTGATGGGATTCATCCCAGAATTCTAAAAACTAAGGGTAGAACTAGTGACACCACTGACTACCTCTTTAACAAATCATGGGAGGATGGGGTGGTACCCGAGGACTGGAGGAGGGCAGATGTGATTCCCTTCACAAAAGTGGGAGCAAGGCAGAAGCAGGAAACTACTGATCTGTTAGTTTAACCTCAGTGGTAGGGAAAATGATGGAATCACTTCTGAAGGAAAGAATTGTTGAGTATCTAGAGGCCAGAGGGGCACAGGACCCAAGGCAGCATGGATTCTAGCGGAAAGGTCATGCCAGATGAATTTGATAGATTTCTTTGACTGGGTGACCAAAGTAGTAGATCAGGGAGGGCTGTGGACATGGCCTACCTAGACTTTAGCAAGGCATTTGACACAGTCCCACACAAAGATTAATATACAAGTTAGCCAGCCTGGGAGTGGGTCCCAAGATGACAGCCTGGGTAAAGAATTGGCTGGAGAATAGGACACAGAGAATAATAGTAAATGGAGTCCACTCTGAAGAAGGGGGTTACTAGTGGGGTACCGAGGGTTCAGTATTAGGACGGTCCTCTTCAATGTCTTTATAGCGACATTGCAGAGGGACTGGAAGGAAAAAGTAGTCTCTTTGCAGATGACACAAAGATCTGCAAAGTTGATGCACAAGTTGGGGTGGAAAGGATGAGAAGGGACTTGCATGGTTAGAGGAATGGTCAAATGTATGGCAGCTTAGATTCAGTGCTAAGAAGTGCAAGATAATGCACCTGGGAAACAAAAACCCAGGGGAAGAGTACACAATGGGGGGTGAGATACTAACAACAACAAAAGTGGAAAGGGACCTGGGAGTAGTCCTATCAGATGACCTAAAGGTGAGCAAGCAATGTGAGAGGGCAGCAAGGAGGGCTGGGGGGAGACTGGGATGCATAGGGAGAGGCATCACTAGTAGAAAACAGGAAGTTGTTATCCTCTGTACAGACAGCTGGTGAGACCCCATCTGGAGTACTGCTTGCAGTTCTGGAGACCCAGTCTCCATAAGAACATGGACAGGATGGAAGCTGTCCAGAGGAGGGCAACTAAAATGGTGCAGGTCTGCACCGGAAGACACATAAAGAGAGACTAAAAGAGCTTAATATGTATAGCCTCGAGGAAAGGAGGGAGAGGGGGACATAATAGAAACGTTCAAGTACCTCAAGGGAATCAACAAAGTCAAAGGAGTAGCATCTTTCAAAAGTGTGCAAGAACAGGGGCACAATTTGAAGATGGGGGTGGCTCAGAGGTAATTTAGGAAGTATTTTTCACAGAGAGGTTGTGGATGCATGGAATGGCCTTCCGGAGGAGGTTGTGGAGTCAAAACAGTGGTGGAATTCAAGCATGCATGGGACAGTCATAAGGCCATTCTAGGGGGTTGGGGTAGGAAGAAGTAGGCTGCTGGTTAACTAGGATCTGCAGCTTATACAGTAGTAGGGAAATGGGCAGACTGGGTGGGCCAAGCGGTCCTTATCTGCCGTCAGATTCTTTGTTTCTATGTTCCACAAAGTGCTGATCAAAGCCAGGAGGGACAAAGCATGGTTGATCCTGGTGGCTCTGGACTGGCCTCGCCAGTTCTGGTACCCCTATCTCCTCAGCCTCAGCAGCAGGCTCCCATGGTGTTTTCCTCTCTGCCCGGACCTGCTCTCTTGAAGTCGGGTGAAGGTACTCCATCCAGACCTTCAATCCCTGCACCCGACAGCCTGGTTCCTGAGTGGCTGGAGTTCCAGGCTTTGGGTGTGTCTGAAGATGTCCTCACCGTAGTTGAGGCTTCTCGGAAGGAGTCGACCCGAAAATGCTATGCCTTCAAATGGAAGAAGTTCTCCATTTGGTGCCAGGGCAAGGGGCTTGACCCTTTATCTTGTCTGGTGGCTAGCATTCTTGACTACCTTTAATCCCTCTTTGTTGGGCCTTCGGTTGACAAACCTTCAGGTGCACCTGGCAGCCATCTTTGCATACCGGGCACGGACTGGTATGCCATCGGTGGCACAACAGAAGGTGGTCTGGTGCTTTTTCGAAGGCCTTGACCACATTTTCTCTCCAGTGCGTGAACCGCCACCACCTTGGGACTTGTTGCTGGTATTGGCAAAGCTCATGGGCAAGCCATTTGACCAATACACAGGTGTGACATCTCACCTGCCGTGGAAGACCACCTTCTTAGTGGCTATCATGTCTGACAGAAGGACCAGTGAGCTCCAGTTGCTCTTGGTGGAGTCTCCTTGCCTGGTCTTTCACAGGGACAAGGTTGTCATTCGCCCCAACCGGAAGTTCCTCCCGAAGGTTGTGTCAGTGTTTCACCTTAACCAGGTGATCAATCTCCCAGTGTACTTTACCAACCACACCTCAGAGGTTGAGCACAGGCTCCATACTTTTGACCTGTGGCGAGCGCTCGCCTACTACAAGAAGCGCACAGCTGGAGTTCGGGGAGAGGTTTGTCAGCTATTTGTCACCTACGCTGAAGCCACACCTGACAGACCAGCATCTAAGCAGATGATTGGCAGATGGATTGTATCCTGCATCGACTTCTGCTGTAGGTTGGCAGGTAGGGAGCCTCCCGTAGAGCTAAGGGCTCATACCATCAGTCATACCACTGCCTTGGTGGCTGCTTCCAGGGATATCCCTATCCAGGAAATCTGCAGGGCTGCTACCTGGAAGTTGGCACACACCTCCATGTTCCACTATCACATCGACCTTGAGTCACGCTGAGATGCTGGGTTTGTGGCCTCAGTTCTCCAATTTCTATTCCCTAAATAGGGGGGTGTGCCTTGCCCTCTCCTCCCAGAGAACTGCTAGGAGTCTGCCAGAAGTTTGGATAGTACATCATATCCACGTCTCTAGAAAAACAGGTTACTCACCTGTAACAGCAGTTCTAGGAGTGGTATATGGTATACATCCACACTGACCCACCCGACCTCCCCTGGCAAGTGGCACACAGGTCTTTCTTCCAGCGGGTAAGATCCGACATCACGGGGTGGTGCCGAGGGAGTTACCTCCCGGGTGGGTGGGAAGAGCCAGCTTGAAGACGTTCCGTCGGGATTTAAAGGGGAAAGGAACACTACCAGAAGTGTGGATGTACATCATGTACCACTCCTAGAACTACTGTTGCAGGTGAGTAACCTGTTTTTTCCTCCCATAAATTTATAGTATGCTTTGAAGCCCAGTGCTTCTGGGGTTAAAATGTGTTGTCCTATGTAACGCATTTTACCAGGCTGCAAGTTGCTATGTGTCATTTGTTTGATAAGCCTTATACATGCGTTAAAACTGCTATGCTAAAAGGCTTCTAAAATATTTCTCAGAAATATAGTGATATGTACAACTAGTTGGCATCAGCCTGCTTTTTGCTTGTGTTATTCATTACCCCCACTTAGCAGTTAGGATGGGATTGAATGATGAAAGAGCTGGTATCTTTGGGAGGATGATTGGGTGTACAGGGTGCGGGGCGGCCATAATATTGAATTGGACATGGAGGTTTGGGGGGTGCCCAGTGTGTTACCAGTTGGCAGGCCTCAGGCAGGAGGTCAAGGGGATCAGGAGGCAGTTGGAGGGTGGGTTGGAGAGGGGAGCCAGGAATCCTACAATGATAGGCGAGGACAAAATGACATGCCCAGGAGTGCAGGCGGGAGTGAGAGGACTAGGTCCACATGGTCGCTCCGGGAGTGATATGAAGATGCCAGTGTATGGACCCCACTCCGAAGGGACGGGCGCCCAGAGAGAGCCAAGGAAGGTAGAGATTGGAGTGGGCGAGCCTGGGGCAGGCATCACACTTACAAATGATGAGGCAAGGCTGGCGGGCTGGGGTGCAGGATGAAGGAGGGATTGGTCAGGTGTCAGGGATGGGGGTGTGAACCATAGGAGGGGAGGGCATGGGATACCAGGGAACCAGATGGGCGGGGAAGGGGGCAGGAACCCAGGTCCGAGGGAGGTAAGGCAAAGGGGGTGCACAGAATGGAGAAGGGGTGGACGAGGACAGGACCCAGGACAGGGCAGAGTTGAGGAGGGGAACAGCAGACAGGGCAGAGTTGAGGAAGGGAAAAGCGTACAGGAAGTGGGGTGAGGAGGGGAGCACTCTGGGTAGACCTGCTCCGAGACTGGAAATTTCGGAAGAGAGGGGTGTAGAGAGCACTAGGTCACTAGGGCCTGTTACTGCAGAACCTGTGGGGGGACGGGAGGAGAGAAGGGAAGCAGTAATAGGAGGCCAGGGTGGAGGAGCCAATGGCAACAGTCCAGCCGGGGAAGAGTTAAGGGGGGCGACTAGTGATATTCAAGCTGTGGGGGGGAGCGAGGAGCAAGCTGGGAGAGGGAGTCGGAGGAGTGAGCCTGGAAGGGCACAACCGAGCTAGTGACGCCCAGGCTGTGGGAGGGGCGAGGAGCAAGCAGGGGGCCGTAGCCTGGAGGAAGAGTCTGGAAGGGCACATACAGACTTGTGACCCCCAAATTGCAGGGGGTGAGAGGAGAAAACTGGGGGACGTAGGTAGAAGAGGGAGCCTGGAAGGGCATGCACAAAAGACACCCAGGCTGTGGGGGGTGCGAGGAGCAAGCCGGGGGACGGAGACAGGAGTATGGAGGGGCACAAATGGGCTAGTAACTTGGGGGGGAGAGGTAAAGGTGCTCCTGATGGGTGATTCCGTGATTAGGGGTGTCCAGTGGGAGGGGGGCTGGGGAAGGAAAAGGTAGCCCAGTCAAGGTTAAATGTATCCCAGGCCTATCGGTACATAAGGCCAAATTCCACCTATACTCAGTGGCAAAGGAATGCAGAGGATCCCCAGACTTTCTAATTCACCAAGGAACAGTGAACTGGAGATACAGGCAAGATTCAGGGAATTGGCCAGGGTTTGCCACTCTAAAGGATGCTCAATCTTTTTTTCTGAGATACTGCCAGTACCAAGGGCGAACAGGGAACATAAGCAAAAGCTTAGAGAGGTGAACTAGTGGCTCAGGGAGTGGTGCAAGTTAGAAGGGTATGGATTGATGGGGGACTGGGGTGATACATGGGAAGACAAGGGGCTATTTGCCAGGGATAGGCTGCATCTCAACCTGGAAGGGAAGGAGATCCTTAAACTCAAACTTTTTGGATTCATAGGTGACAGGTGGGGTTTAAACTTGTAAAGGGGGGAGGGATAGAAAGACTGAAAGCCCCAGCAAGGAAGCGTGAGTGTTCAGGACTAGACCATGCAAAGCGGGCTGCGGGTAGTGATAAAAGACCAGGTAGAACTGAGTGGGGAGGAGAGACAGGGGATTGCGCTGGGCTGAGAAGACTGGAGAGGGGGGAGGGTGGAGGACGGTCCTGATCAATGCCAGGAGCATGGGCAATAAAATGCCAGAGCTCTAGGCAATGCTAGTTGAGGGTGCAGCAGACGTGGCGGCAATTACTGTGACATGGGCCACCCAGAGGCACGATTGGGACCTAAATTTAGAGGGCTACACAATGTTTAGGAAGGATAGGTGGGTGGGAAGGGGGCATTGATAGTCAAAAATGACATCATAGTGGAATCGAGGAGGCATAGGGAGGTGTGGAGGCAATTTGGGTAACCCTACAAATAAGCCGGGGGGTAAAAGATTAAAAATAGGGGTGGTGTACAGACCCCCTGCAATGGAAGCAGAACTGGAGGATGATCTGGCTGAGAACATCAGGGGTCACTGTGGCCTCGGAAAGGGCAGGGTGGTGATCATGGGCGACCTGAACATGCCGGGGGTGGACTGGGTCACTATGACGTCCTCGGTGGCCAGAGAGCAGAGATTGATGGATGTCTTCCAGGTTGCCTTCCTAGTTCAGCATGTGTGGGAGCCTACTAGGCAGGATCGGATTCTAGGCATTGTCCTAGCAGATAATGACCAGATAAGGGGCCTGGAGGCGAACAGCCTGTTGGCAGGCAGTGATCATGCCACGGTCTGGTTCCTTATGTTCCTAGGGGGAGAGGAAATTCGCACGAACACAGAAGTAATAGATTTCAGGGGGGCATGGGAAGGATTCTTAAGGGGTGCATGGATGAGATGAGGCCAGACATGGATGCTGGTAGCTTGTGGGAGACCATTAAGAAGGGGGTGCAGGAGACTTTGAGGGCCTGCGCAAAGGTAAGGCGCAAGCAGGGTAGCACCAGCAAGCCGTGTTGGTGGACTCGGGAAGTGCAGGAGGCGGTGAGGGGGGAAAAAAAAGGCTGCCTACACGCGCTTAAAGCGCTCAAGGGGGGCTAGGGAAAGGGAAGAGTATGAGTTCCTGGCTAAGAAGGTCACCAGGGTGGTAAGGGGGGCCAAGGAGAAGGAGCTTAACCTGGCCAGGGATATCCGCAGGGGTGGGAAAGATGTTCTGTAGGTACATAGGGGAGAAAAGAAAGTGAGGGCACAGATCAGCAGGATTAGAACTGGGGGGGGGGAGGGGCACAGGAAGCTGGGGAACAAGCAGAGGTGCTAAATGAGTACTTTGCCTCTGTCTTTACTGCAGGAGGTGGGGGATCCTTCCAAGCCGATGGGAGGGGAGAGAAGCCCACTGAACCAGGAGGTTAGTTGGAGACTGAAGGTCTGGTTGAAGCTAGGGCATGGGATGGGTCGTATCTAGAGGGGGGAGGAGAGGATGCATGAGGAGGTGGGATGGGAGGATGAAATCACAGCAGATAGGGTGAAAGAGGCCCTCCAGTCGCTGAAGATTGAGAAGGCGCCGAGGCCAGATGGGCTGCATCCAAGGGTGCTGAAGGAACTGGCTGATGTGCTAGCAGCTCCACTGGCGTCACTCTTCAGCATCTCTCTGATGACAGGGTGGGTGCCTAGCCACAAGAGGGGGGTTCAGAGAGGAAATGGGGAATTATAGGCCTGTTAGCCTAATGTCTGTGGTAGGCAAGGTTGTGGAGGGCATTGTCAAGGAGAGGCTGGGGGGGCAGTTGGAAAGGTTGGGGCACCTGGGTGACAACCAGTATGGTTTTGTATCGGGGAGGTCATGCCAGACTAACCTGGTGGAGTTTTATGACTGGGTGATGGGTGCCCTGGACCGACATAGGCCGGTGGACGTCCTCTATCTGGATTTCAGTAAGGCGTTTGACTCGGTACCCCACAATGGCCTACTAACAGAGCTGGGGGGATGGAGGTGGATTGGCAGCTGCTCAGGTGGGTGGAGAACTGGCTTACGGGGCGAATACAGCGAGTGGTGGTTGGAGGGATAGTCTCCTCCGCCAGGAGGGTCATCAGTGGGGTCCCCCAGGGTTCTGTCCTGAGACGACTGCTGTTCAATTCCTATGTCTCGGACATAGGGTGGGGTGTTAGGAGTAGGTTGAGTCTCTTTGCGGATGACTCAAAACTGGGAACACTGGCGGACGGGCAGGAGGGGGGGAGAGAGAGGCCCTGCAGGGGGATCTGGATACCCTATGGGGGTGGGCAAGGAAGTGGGGGTTGAAATTCAATGCAGGGAAATGTAGGGTGCTGCACCTGGGGGTCAGAAACTCAGGACATGCATATACCCTGGGAGGGACCACACTGCAAGTCACTTCGGACGAGAGGGACCTAGGGATAGTGGTAGACAGCAAAATGAATAACACTGAGAATTGTCGAGGAGCTGCAGCAAAAGCAAACAGGATACTGGGCTGCATAACCAGGGTGATTACTTCCAGGAGGAGGGAGGTGATCCTCCCTCTGTATAATGCCCTGGTTAGGCCGCACCTTGAATACAGTGTGCAGTTCTGGAGACCCCATCTTAAGAGGGACATAGCGCTGCTGGAGCGGGCCCAGAGGAGGGCAACCAGGATGATTCAGGGCTTGGAGGGTAGGACCTATGAGGAGAGACTGGAAGAACTCAATCTGTATGCATTGGAGGAGAGGAGAGACAGAGGGGACATGATAGAGGCTTTCAAATATGTAAAGGGGATAAAAAGGGTGGAGCCAGGGAAGTGTTCAGGCTCAAGAAGGAGGGAACTACAAGGGGGAAGGGGAGTACAGGGGGGCACGGGGGACACTTCCTCACCGAGAGGATGGTGGAACCATGGAACGCACTGCCCAGGAGTCTGGTGGAAAAGACCACAGTGGAGGGATTCAAGAAGGGTTGGGACAGGTACAGGGGGAAACTGAGGCCTGGGAAGACCACCTATGGGGCTGGGAGGGTGGAGGAGCAAGCTCTCAGTAGGGGGCTAGCTTCCGAGCAGACACGATAGACCATGGGGCCTATTCTGCTGGTTTTTACTATGATACTATGATTATTGAAGTTCAGAATACTTTTGGGGCTTGTTAAGCTATCAAATTCCTTTATCTACTGGCTTTACCTGGATTTGTCCAGGTTCTCCTCCACCAGCTCTGCCTGGATTTTTCCAGGTCTTTGGGAAGTGACTTCCCTGGTCTCAGGGGGACCCCGAAGGAGAACTTCACTATATAGTGGTCTGAGCAGCTTACCAGGTCAATCTCAAGGCCATTAATCTGGAGCCCTAGGGAAAAGACCAAGTCCAAGGCATGCCTGTGGTGTGTGTGTGTGTGTGTGTGTGTGTGTGTGTGTGTGTCACTGAAAAAACACTTGTTCTTGGCCCAGTAATTCCATCGAGTGGAGAAAATCTTGTCCAATCTTCAAGAGTTCGGTATTGATCCATGCATTGAAGTCACCCAGGCAGAACCAACCATCTGGGTGACTCCAACACCTTGTTGACGATTATTTTCAAGATTTCCTGCAGGAAGTCCTTATTGTGCCCCGTACACCCATGCGCGGCCATGTGTTCTAATGACAGAATTTCTCCCACTGGGTGCACAGTGAAATTCAGCTTGGATCTAAAGCAGATTGGGGCCCCGGATCCCAATCCAGCTAGGACTACCGCATCCAAGACTGGACCTGCATCATCACTCAGCCAGGTCTCCTTGATGCAAGCCACATCAAGCAAGGAGCTAGACATTAAATCTGCCATAAAGGCAGTCTTGTTCTTCATTGATTTGGCATTGTAAAGCACCGCCCACAGGGGATGGATGGAGACAGCAATGGTACCTGCCCACTTGGTCCATTGAGAGCCCTGAGTATGGGAACCAACCATGCCTGGCCTCGCACTAGATCCAGTTCTGCCTCTGTGCATTTCCAGGTCCTCACCAGCCCCATAACACTCACCACACCCCACTGCCTACCACTGCACCGCCTCACACTGCCCACCTCCCTGCACTGCTGATGCAGCAAAGCTGACAGGGGGAGTCATTGAAGGGTGGAGGTCCAGCAGCTGGGATTGGGAGTAGCTAAGCCAGGAGTCCCAAGACCCGAGTACATGATGCTGCCAAAAACCACACAAAGCTCAAACCCCACTAGTTAGTTAATAAATAACCACCAAAATATTACACTGTCTCCCCCCAACTACCCAGCAATCATACAAATACACGCACCATCTACAACCCTATTGGGCAGTCACACCAGCACATCTACAATCCACAATAAATTACAATATATGAAATTCCTAACCACACACAGTACCATTCAAACCTCTAATCTAGCCCCACTCATAACTGCACCGTTCAACCAATATGCCACACAGTAGGATTAAATAAATTAAATGTTATCAAGTTTAGTAGAATCCAGAACACACAGTTCAAGGTGCAGTAATAGTCCAATTTGATTTTGCAGTTGCCGACTCAAAGTCCATAGGAAAGTTTCTTGTAAGATGCACTGTGTCTGGCAGTCTGCTTTCATCAGATATGTCCAGTTCAACAACACACAAAATCCCAAAGCAGCACTGTCACTTCTTGCTTTGAGGAAAAAAGTGCTGTGGAAATTCAAGAAATGAAGTTTCAGCCTGCAAAGCTCTCTTACCACATGCAAGCCCCCTCTGGTTATTGCAGACAAAGCCTAGTTCAGTATTCCTGGTCCAGTCCTGTTTCCAGCTCTGCCCACTGTCCTGCTCACAAATGGGGCTTATAAAACAGTCCCCACTGGCTCCGTTGGCAGTTACAGGTTAAAACCCAGATTCGGCTTCAGCAAGTCTCAGTATCTTCATCCCAGCTGCCGAGTCTGTACACAATGACAGGTGTTTGAGCTGAAACTCACTACTCATCCACAGACTGGCTTACATGTCTGACCTCACCATCAGCATGCAGAGCCGAGTCTGCCCTCCTAAGCACCACTCTTCTTCTGGGTCTCTGCCTGGTTACCGGGAGGATAAAAAGTCACAGGCTGCTCTGTTTCTAGAAGAGTTAACCACAGCCTACCATACACCATACTACAAATGGCAGTGTTGAAACTGATTAAAATTTGTGAATGAGAGGAATTGCAGCCCAGACTATAGGGGGTTCTGCCTCAAAAAAATAAATGCTGGGTTACCTGCACCAGCTCACCGAAAACCCCTGACTCACTAAACCGTGTTACTAATCCTTACTACACTACACACACTGTACTGCCGTATCCAGGTTTTTTTTATTTTTCATTTTTCTCCTCCCCACCCCCACCCCTGGACACCAATGGGGACTGTTCATATGCTCATGTATGCTAAAGGCATGTCCTAGATCCATCACTTACCAGGCTTCAGCATTCACTGGTCACCCAGATGGCCATATTGCAGAAGAGTCTGCGATCCCTCCCGGAGGAGGAGTGTTCTCTAGGGTGCTTTATCCTCATCCTCGGGCTGTCACTCCACAGCTTGAACTAGTTCTCGAACCAGGGTGTTGGTGTTGCAAGCTATAGCATTACCAATTTGCCACCATCTTTTTTTTTTTTTTGGTATCTTTATTTTTATTTGATAATAAAACTGAACACACCAGTGAGCCAAACAATTAATGACATTAGTGATGGAAACACCATTACAAAGCAATACTTGATAACTCATACTGGTAGCAGGATTACATAAGTCATTAATGACTGATACAACATGTGAGGTACGACCAGAAAAAGTCCAAAATCGTTAAAAAAGAAAGTGTCCATGTAGGGTTAGGACCTTAACCGTGCCATGACTGTGGGATAACCTGAAAAGAAAAACAAGAGAGCAACATGTATAAACTTAATCTAGTCATTATTCTCTCAAACTACCACAGCCTTCAACAGGGAAAATTTAGTGCTGTGAACACTCCCACCCCAGAACTCATTTGAATACATGAACAAAGTGATGAACAATAATTTGGCAGTCTGGTCCCCCTTAAAGAAAACCTGCTTAGTCAATTGCATGAACAGCATACAAAACAAGTTTGCAAGGAAAATTATCTAACTTGCTCCGGAGAAGAGAGCAAAAATAGTAATGGGGCATAATAAAGTTTTAAATCCATGACCCTGGGAATATTAGAGGTCCCTTGCCACTGCGTTGTGGACAATGCTATTTTAAGCACGCAGTGCCCAGGCATTACAAAAGTAAAGAAACATTAATACATTAGTATATTTGAGGGGAAACTGGACAAAAAGTCAAATATGCAGACAATGGTTAGAAGATGCTCACTCCCCTTCTTCCAATCCATCCTGTCTCTCCTCACTGACAGTCTCATCTCGACGGAACTCCTGGACAATCTAGTCCACCCTTTTTTTTGGCTTCCACAGGATCATTAAACTGAAAAGTTTTGTTAGCATAATTGATACGGAGTCACGCTGGTGCATTGAAGGTATGCACAACTCCAAGACTCCTCAGTTGCTGGTGAAAGGGGTCGAATAATTTTCGGTGGGTTCAGGTAGCATATGACCAGTCAGCCTTCCAGGTAACACGCTGTAGCTAAAACCTTTGGGGGGTTGTCATTCCACAGGCTGTCAGCATCTCTCATGAGAGAGACTCGGTAACACTTTTTAACTCTGTTTATACCTCGTCTTGTGGAACTCTCTCAGGCATCCTCCAATGCCCCCAACTCTACCTCCATGCCTGAGAAGCCTCCTAGTTCCTGGCACCAGCCCGGCTATCCCCCGGCTCTGAGCCCCGAGGTAGGGCCACCCTATCTGCCCAGGGCGCTCTATCTAGAATTCAGGCTGGGCTGGGCTTGGCCCAGGAGAGGAGTGCAGCCAGCGGTGGAGTGTGGTCGGGAGAGTGGAGGTCTCGTCACCTATCCACAAGTTTGTTTTCCTTTAGTTACGCCCCAGACGTGTGGCGTGCAGTGCTGTACAGCCTGCGACGTGAGTGCTTCCACCCACGTCTGGAAGATAGCCGCCCAGCGTCTACCCTGTTCTTGAGCCCTTGTGTGCTGCAGTGCCTCCGACCTCCGCTGGGGGCTGCTGCTGTGTCGGGCCACCCCTGGATCCTTCCCCGAGAGAGGAGAGTAGTCCTCCGGACGCTCAATCCTGTCTGTCCCCTGCCGATCCCCGGCGGACCGGGCTCTCATTCCTGAACCCGGGTCACCGGCATGATGCGAGGTGTGGTGTCCACGTCTCAACCCTCCGCGCCACCTGACCGTCAATAACATGTTTTTATATTACAAAAATCATAGATTAATCAGAACCAGCTGTACAAGCGTCACATGGTTCTCTTTATAGAGAAACATAGAAAGTGAAAAAAAACCCAGTTGACAGGACATCAACGATTTTAATGTAAGGATAGGTAAGATGTCAGAACAAACCTGTGACACAGATCTATGGGAAATAGATGAACAGCTTAGAATAATAAACAGGAATTCTGATAACCACAACATAAATTCAAAAGGTCAGCCATTGCTATTGTTTTTTTTAATAAATAAATTCAGCCTGTTGAATGGAAAAGTACCAGGAGACTTAACAAGGTGCAGTTACTCTCCCAACAAAGTGAGGGGGTTGTCTGTGATTGATTCAGCTTTCGCAGACGTTTATTTAACAAAATGCTATACTTGCGGGTCCTTGCAGAAGCGACCAGTGATGCTTCTCCTTTAATGCTTCTATTTCATTCATTAGCGCAAAGACCCAAAAGCTCTGAATTGGAGGAAGCAGCTGAGGAAGACGCTACTCTACATTTATTGATCCAAAATAATAAAAATATTATGTGGGAACCCTCAGTGTCTGAAAATATAGAAATTTAGAACTCTGTGGAGGTAATGGCTGTGATGCAGAAGGTCGATCAGATAATAAAAATATTTAGTAGCAGTCTTATTACTGGAGCAAGACGGAGTACGTCAAACTTATCCTGGTTTAACAAACCGTATCAAAAGCAGAAAAGCTGTACTTAATAGATTATTAATACAATCAAAGAAAGAAGAGCCATCTACTAGATTATAAGGAAGCATTTGTTAGCTTGAAAAAAGAATTCAGTAACTTACTAACAAACAGAAAGGAACATACGAAAATAACTGGGGGAACTGCAGCATGCAGATCAGTATGAAAATACAGCAGTATTTTGGAACCTGGCTGCTTATGGAAACAAGGGTACTAGGACAAATATTAATGTTTGTTCCAGCTCCTACTTGACTTGAGTATTTCTGTAGAGCGTAAACAGTTTTCAAATTGAAGAAAGTCCGCAACCCTTTAGCATAACAAATAATTTGATTCACACATCTTAGGGCAGAAAAGTAGTAAATCGCTGACCCGGTGGCACTGAGGGTGGAGGTGCTGGACGCCTTACCTTGAGCTACGCCAGTGACCCAGGTTCAAGAATGACCTTGGGTGGTTGGGGTGTCTGCATTGGGGGGACTGGAACAGGATTGAGCAGCCTTGCGCTGCTCTCCCTGTCCGGAGGGAAGGTTGCCCATCCGCACTCCCACTGTCACCAAGTGGAGGTCCAGTGGCAGTGCAGGCGGCTAC
This sequence comes from Neoceratodus forsteri, assembly GCA_016271365.2. Lineage (NCBI taxonomy): Eukaryota > Metazoa > Chordata > Ceratodontiformes > Ceratodontidae > Neoceratodus > Neoceratodus forsteri. The sequence continues at coordinate 196,594,482 of CM028132.1, read as the reverse complement.
AGGTGACTGGTAGAGTGGGGCATCCCACAGTGCGTGACGTGCGCATGCCTCCACATGCGCACGCTCCACCAAGGATGTGAGGGTGGGGGAGAAAATGGGGAGAAAGAAATAAACAGATAATTGAAAAACAAAAAGTTAAAGTAGTACATCATTTGCATAGGTGGGATTCCTGCTGAGGTATACAGATGTAATCCAAGATAGTGGGCAAAAATATTAACAAGGCTTTTTAACAAAATAAATACAGATTTAAAAATACCAGAGACATGGTTTTATAGGATGGTAGTCTCCATTTTCAGAAAAGAAAATACCAGTGAGGAACACTTGGATGACGGTGGGCTCAGGGAGGGTTAGGACGGTCAGGCAGAGATGCATCCCAAATCCTATTCCACTCCAGAACTCATATGCAGCACTGGCAAATGGGGACAACCAAACAGAGGCACCCGGAGAAATGGAAAGGAAGGATGTGGAGGTCAACAGAGGAGGTGACCTCAGTGGGGAGAGCAGTGGACCTCAGAGGAGGAGGAAGCGAATCTTGGTGGGGTACTCTAATGTAAGAGGGATCCAGCTAGAAACACACGAGGGGGAGGACAGGGAGGTGAGGTGCTTACCAGGTGCCACAGAATGGAGGGATGGGAGGAGGATCCTGGGGATTGCTGGGAAGGCAAGACGGGAGGGTGAGCTGGATGTCATTATCCACCTAGGCACGAATGACCTGGCAAATGGGGAGCCTAAGGAAGTTCAGGAAGAGTTTAGAAAATTGGGGAAGGGTCTCTTGCAAGTAACTACATCTGTCACCTTCTCTGGAAGTACTACCTGTAAGAGGCATGGGAAAGCATGGGGCGTGCACACACCAGGAACTTTAAAACATGGCTGAAGACTGATGCTGCGAGGAAGGGTTTGGATTCATTGGTGAGTGGGGACCCACCTGGAGGGATGGGGGCTTGTTCAAGCCTGATGGCTTGCATCTGTCCTGGAGGGGAATCCAAGCACTCAATGATAAGTTTAAATGCTACATGGATGAGTATAACCCCCCACCGGCCGCTTGTTTAACTAGTAAGCACACCTCCCATACTATTTGTGTCTGGGGCGGGAGGGGGGTTGGGGTACAAAGCACATGACACATTATTTACAAAACACAGAAATTACCAGTACTAAACCCAGGTCCTGAGGAGAGAAACTTTGCTAAGGGCTATGCTAGGTCTGCACTTCTGGAGGGGTACCCAGTAATTCCACACAGGAAGCAGTAACAAGATTGTCCATACCAGGTTGGGCTTCTAGAGTGTGGCTTTATTCCAAAGAGTCTGCACACAAAAGCAAAGCTGGACACCCAAGGGTTTACACTTCATGGCACAAGGCAAATGCAGAACATCATCTGTAGAAAACAGAAACTCGAACTTTCCATATAGCATAGGATTTGGAACTCTCTTCAGCGGCACTGCCTAAGCTGAAAACGCACATCTTCTAGTGGCAATGGCCACAACGGAGCACAAAATTTCTTCTAGTGGCACTGGTCATGACTTAAAACATTTTCCCATATGGCATAGGATTAAACATCTGGAAATGTGGCAACTGGCCACGATGGAACACAGTGGTGCTCAAGACTAGGACAACTCACTCCAGGGGGTAAACTTTCTCTTCAGGCATTGACCATATGAGTTGAATAAATGGGCGCCCATACAGAACCCAAAGTGCTGAACTGGTCACTCCAGATAGGGGGCTGCCCACCTTTTGCTTCCTAGACCATACTTAGCCATTCTTTCAGAGTTACGCCTCAACATTTGCAAACTGTAGAACTATGCATCTTGGAATTACTTTCACATTCAGCATTAAAAATGCACTACTTCGAAGTGTAAAGATAAAGTTCTGTACAACGTGCTAAGTCACACCGAGGACTCCACTATTTGTCAGCCAGCTTTAAGAAAACATTTTGAGAACAGTCTCGAACAGAACTGGGTGCATAGGTCCCTTTGTCAGAGTAACACCCCAAAGAAAACGAGGCAGGTACATTTCTCCTGGGAATGCCCAAAGTCAGATTTACTCACGGTATGTACATACAAAGGCAGCTTCAAATGTCCTGGATCAAAACAGGGGATTGCTCCTTGGATCCATTCTGCAGTCCTCTTCATTCCACTGGGGATGAGAACATCAGGAACTCCTGCTAGACTGTTTCCACCACTTATACAACGCAGGCAAATGGTTCTCAGATTAGGGTGAGAAAAAGTAGGCTCTCCTCAAAGCCCACACATCAACTCTTCACTCCTCCACTGCTCATGCTGCTGCTGCTGGCACAGAACTCACTGAAAATTCTAAAACTCCCCACTCAAAGCTAGCTGTGTGGCTTATACTGCTGCGAGAGTTCTAAATTACGTCGCTTTTCTGCTCTCAGCTGAGACGAAGTAAGCAGAGAGGGAGCAGGTGAAAATCTATTTAACTAGATATTCACCAGCTACCTTCCCTACCTAACACTGACACTGATGGGATTGTAGTAACCCCAGGGAACAGGGGAGTTGCACTCGCCCCATGCCATGTAAATGACTGCCCGCAGTCATTTCTCTTATTACCTACGGGGAGGGGTGTTCAGGCCCTCTCCTACCATGTGCCAGGCGCAGGCAGCACTAACGGCACAGAGGCCAGCTGATGAAACTTCAGCCCCTATCCTACGATCTTATCTATGGAAAATAAGTGGCTCCAAGAAAACTGCCTGAAACATGCCCTAATAGACCAGAACTGAGGCCCCTACTGCATGTCAGGACCACAGCCTGTCTATGCCCCTAGCCCTCTAGGGAAAATCTATCTGACCAGGCTGCCCCTCAGGGAATCTCCCCCCCCCCACCCCAAGCTCGGGGTACCTGCAAACAAAAACAAGAAGGAAACGACACATTGCAATGCATTACATTTCCCAAACTTTCCCCACAATCTCACACCTGTGAAGAAAAACATGTTAACACCCTGTTAACCACAACAATTCTAAATCTTTAAGAAAAAAGAGGAACTCGGCTGAGCTCCCACATCCTCTTTTTCTTCAGGAACACCTGCAAAAGAAGAAAAACACAATCACATTCTGCATACCGCACAGTGTCTGAACCTCCGTCTGAACACTAGAGAATCCCAAACATTTTTTTCTAGAAAAGTACAAAAGTAAAAAATGTAAAACAGACATTTATACAACACATTTTGGGGGGATAGAATGTCCTAAATGTCCCATACTAGTGACAGAATGTCGTTGCCCGAAGGCAAGGTCCATAAAAGAGTCTCTCCTGGGCTGGAGCCCACTGAAGAACAGTTCTGGAACAGGGCAGGGCCTGAAAAGCACTGCAATCCATGGGGAGAGTCTTTGAGGACAGTTCAAACAGTTTGTGGTCAGTCTGCCAGATGTAGTATGTGTTGTGCAAAGTCAGTTAGAAAATAGAAAATTTGGCCTTACCAGTTCCTTGAAGACCGAAAACAAAGGATCACCTTACTTCTCCAAGCTGAAGACTCTCTCTCCCACCAGACGGCATCTTCGGATACAGCTGGGTTGAAGTCCTTTGCAAAACCAGATGACGAAACAGGAAAATAGCAGGACTGACGTAATCTGGAATGCCAGGCGATGGAAATGGGGAAAACACTGCTGGGATGAAGAATCTGGTTGCACTTGAAGAATCCTGGAATACTAGCAGAGCTGCATCTTCCTCCTTGGATTCTGCTGCTGCTGTATGGCAGACACTGGGCTGCCACTGCTCGCTTCCCTCTAGGCATGCTGGGCATATTCACAGGGAGTGGCACCATTAAGGGTAATACCACTCGGGGTGAGGTGCAAGAACTATGACACCATCTGGGCTTTCAAAGTTGATGTTATGGAATGTTTCCCTGCCTTGTCCACAATTCACACAGTGTCCATAAACAAAGTTCTGCCCAATTTCCAGAATTTCAGTTGATCATTTATGACTTATGCTGCTGCACCAGGGTGCAAATTCTTGCCTGCCTCTTCCAGCAACCAGGACTTCCTGTTCTGTTCAATTTCCTCCCAGACTCTACGAGGAATGGTAGGAAAGGACCTCCCATATATAGGGTTGGCCCTCCTATGTACCAGTTTCTCCTCCTTACTACTCTTCACAAGTGTATGGCCCATGGCTTGGCTTGGGGGTGACCAGTTCTGGTTGAGCCAGTGCCGCATACTTAACGAATGAAAGAACTTGTGCCTGACCATCTCTGTAGGCAGGGCACTGGAGCCTTCTTCTCTCTCTGGCTCCTCCGAGGCAGGAGCTTGAAGTGACTGACGAGGACTCTCAACATGAAGATACATTTCTTCATCCTCCTCTTCCTCACTCAGGATCTAAGCCCAGGAGTGAGCAGATGTCCTCACTCCTGAGACTGTCCACTTCTCACTGGGCGCGGAGGTAGACACCTCCCAGTTCAGTGTCTCTTGCAATTTGTCCTCCCCTTACTAGGCTAGGACTTGGACCCTCTTTCCATGGGCCCACGGTCCTCCCGATGCACTGCTCACCTGGGACACGGGTGTAGAAAACCCTTCTTTGTTCCTGCCCTTGCAGTAGATCAACATTGCGCTCGCTCTCTCTCTCTCTGCCACACTCCATGGGTCTTCGTTCAACCTGGTGCTGCATGCTGCTACTGGCAGAGTTTCCTACTTTAGTCCACATGGGAGCCAAACAAATTTGTGATCCCCTCTCTGGCACTGCAACCCTGCTCATACCATACTTCACAAGACAATCCGAACAGTGGAGTATCAGAAACACATGCCTTCCAGCCCTGAGGCATGTAATGCATAGTCTCACTGGTTAGCTGGGGTTTGCAACATCTGGAGGCAACCCTTCACCCTAGAAAGTTCTCTCTGTTTCTCTTAGTGTGGCAGCCTCCTCTGCGATCATAGCTGGGGCATGATCCGGAAAGCAGGAAGTTCCCAAAGTCATGTCTGCAATCAAAACACATAAAAGTTTGTTGTTACTTATTTGTGTACCAGTCTCTTTACAGTCTAACAAAATGGCTTTCTGCTGCTGTGTTTACATTGCTAACCCCACCCTATAATGGCAGTGGTAGCTCTCCTCATGCATCAAATCTGTTTCTGACTCAAAAACTGCATTTCCGACCCTTTATTGCTACTGATTTTACTCAAAATTGTTATCGATTGCACTGCTTGTATCTTTCTCAGCACATTCATATGATTTTTACAGGACTTTGCGATCAGCATACGAATCAAGATTATTTACACATGCTCAAAGTCGCTTGCAAGCCACAGTATTTTCTACGCACAGGATTGCCTGCTTGTTACAGCCTAATATACAACTCAGTCTCTCTCTTGCTCAGAACCATTTTACTGTTGCTGAACCCATCATAAATGCTCACAGTCTATGCTCAGAATTTGTTTGTTGCCTTGCTGCTTACAACTCTCAGACCTTCTTTGCAAAACAGTCGCACTGTTTACACACAGATTCAGCTGACTTGAAAATCACAACAGTTCAGTGCTCAGTAGTTTGGGTTGTACTCACTGAAATCAGTAGCTGGCTTTCTCTGGTGGTAATTTTTGGCCTGGTGCTGATCCTGGAAGGCCTTTGGGGTGAAACGGGCTGGCAGTCCCACCGACTGTAGCCACGAATGCCACGCTAACTTTCCAGTTGGTCAGACAATGGGTTGAGCCTGAATTTACAAAGCAAAAGTCTGTTTTTCACAGATTAGAACGTTCACAAGCCCCTCGATGGTTGGTCCTGGTCTGATCAGCTCGCACGCCACTCTCTCTCTCTCTCCGCCTCGAACATTTGGCTGCACTCAGAAGCTGGCTGGGGGTAGGACTGATTGCAGTCGCGCCAGTCATGCGATGCCATGCAAATGAGCCCTCTATCTCTCCCTCCTCTCTCTCTCTCTCTCTCTCTCCCCTTCACAGCGATCGTCAAGGAGGGCAAATGCAAACTAACTTTTTTTTTTTTTTTTTTCTGGCTGCAACTTCAACGGCGGGGTACCGTTTGACCATTTTCTTCACAGATTTTGGCAATTTCTTTAGCGACTCCCCAATTTGCACACAAAGCACATGAAACATTCAGGGCACATTTCTCTCTCTCTCTGTTTCCTAAAGTCCACACTACTTTTGGCATTTTACATTGCAAATTAAAAGTTCTGTGAAACGTTGTAGATGCAGGGACGTGGACATACACTTTCTGGCTTTACAGTCTGTTGTAAGTTGGCACACACACACACACACACACACACACAGCAGCACTGTAGTAGCAGGCACACAGCGGCACATATGGATGGCACTCTCTTGGGCAAGATCCTTTTGTGCAAAGCTTCCTTTCCTGTTTTGGGCTACCATGCCACCAGACAGACAAAACACTAGCCATACCCTCAGCAAAAATCTTCTGTTCTCTCCTCAAATTCAACAGCATCCTTGGACGAGTCCCAATTTTGTAACCCCCCAACGGCCACTTGTTTAACTAGTAAGCACACCTCTCATACTGTTTCTGTCTAGGGGAAGAGAGAGGGGTGGGGGTTCAAAGTGTAACATACTGTTTACAAGACTGCAAAATGACCAATACTAAACCCAGGGCCTGTGAAGAGAAACTCTGCTAAGGGCTATGCTAGGTCTGCAGTTCTGGAGGGGTACCCAGTAATTCCACAGAGGAAGCGGTAACAAGATTGTCCATGCCAGGTTAGGATTCTAGAGTGTGGCTTTTTTCCAGACAGTTGGTACACAAAAGCAAAGATGGACCCCCAAGGGTTTATACTTCGTGGCACAAGGCAAATGCAGAACAACATCTGTAGAAAACAGAAACTCGAACTTCCCATATAGCATAGGATTTGGAACTCTCTTCAGCACCACTGCCTGAGCTGAAAACGCACATCTTCTAGTGGCAATGGCCACAAGGGAGCACACAATTTCTTCTAGTGGCACTGGCCATAACTTAGAACATTTTCCCATATGGCAAAGGATTAAACATCTGGAAATGTGGCAGCTGGCCATGACTGAGCACACTGGTGCCCAAGACTAGGACAACCCACTCCAGGGAGTAAACTTTCTCTTCAGGCATTGGTCATATGTGCTGAATAAATAGGTGGCCTTACAGAACCCGAAGTGCTGAACTGGTCACCCCAGATGGGGGTGCTGCCCACCTTTTGCTTCCTAATCCATACTCCGCTATTCTTTGAGTTACACCTCAGCATTTGTAGACTGCAGAACTATGCATCTTGGAATGACTTTCACATTCAGCATTAAAAACACACTACTTCTAAGTGTAAAGATAAAGTTCTGTACAATGTGCTAAGTCACACCGGGGACTCCACTATTTGTCAGCCAACTTTAAGAAAACATTTTGAGAACAGTCTCGAACAGAACTGGGTGCATAGGTCCCTTTGTTAGAGTAACACCCCAAAGAAAACAAGGCAGGTACATTTCTCCTGGGAATGCCCAAAGTCAGATTTACTCACAGTATGTACATACAAAGGCAGCCAGCTTCAAATGTCCTGGATCAAAACAGGGGGATTGCTCCTTGGATCCATTCTGCAGTCCTCTTCATCCCACTGGGGATGAGAACATCAGGAACTCCTGCTAGACTGTTTCCACCACTTCTATAACACAGGCAGAACTCCCAACTCACAGCTAACTATGTGGCTTATGCTGCTGCAAGAGATTTTTTTTTATTATTTATTATACTTTTTCGTGCCACCTGCTGCCGTTACTTCAACCTCGGTCATGGCCCCCTGCACTCCAACTCCCACATTTAGCCGTGACTCCCTGATACCCCCTGGCTTACCTCCCAGGGTGGGGTTGCGGCACCAGGCTAAGTGCTGCAGTGTCAGGATAGATTAGGGAGCCGGCCTGGGAGCTAATTGGAGCGGAGGGGCAGGCTTCATCCAGATATCAGGCAGCTTTTTCTTCTGTATGCAGGGAGTGGGGACGTGCAGTGATGACTGGTGTCCGCCCCACCCCTCGAACTATGTTCTGGTGCCGGCTGCTGCGGTGCCCCTGGCCTCCACTAGGGGTCTGTCTGAACCGATCACACTCCCCTTCCTCCTCCCGGAGAAGGAGTGCACTCCTTGGGACGCTCCATCCTTCTCCCCCCAGCTGACCCTCCGATGACCTGGGTCAGTGCCCTAACCTGGGCTGCCGTCATCGCAAGTGGAAATCCAACCACTGCACTGACTGGCCAGCTTGCTGCGAGAGTTCTAAATTATATCACCTCTCTGCTCTCAGCTGAAACCAAGTAAACAGAGAGGGAGCAGGTGAAAATCTATTTAACTAGATATTCACCAGCTGCCTTCCCTACCTAACAGTGACACTGATGGGATTCTAGTAACCTCAGGGGAATGGGAGGGGAGGGTTACACAAGCATTTAAACTAGCGGGGTGGAGGCAGGCTAGCAAAGAGGGTACCTAATTGCCACCCCCCATAGCTAGCAGTGGAACCAGTGAACAGGAGGAGGAGGAGATATCACTGCAAAGCAGTGTGCAAAAGATGGAGATAGGCACCCAAGGGGTGGCCAGGCAGAAAGGGGCAAAATATAGCAGAAGGGCAGACAGCAGGGAGAACCAGGGATCAGGGAGAACCAGGGAAGGGGCTGGAGTAGAACAGCTAAACAGTCCAAGGAGTTCACATCATGGAAAGCCATGTGTGCCAATGCCAGGAGCCTTCGCAGCAAGATGGAGGATCTGGAGGCTGCTATGGCTCAGTCGGACCTGGACATTGTGGCCAGCACAGAGACCTGGTGTAATGATAACGACGACTGGGAGATGGCCATACCAGGCTACAACATATTCAGAAGAGACTGGGCAGGCAGGAAGGGAGGAGGAGTGGCACTTTAAGTGAAAGATGGCATAAGGCCACAGAGATCCAGGAAGAACAAAACGGAAGGGGGGAAGGGAGATACTGTGGCTTAAGCTGGAAAGGAAAATGGGGTCAGCCATCTGCACTGGGGTGGTCTACAGACCACCAGCCCAGGAGGAAGAGACAGGGAGTTAATGCTAGGCATCCAATGGATGGCGGACAGTGGGGGAGGTGGTGCTGGTTGGTGACTTCAGTATTCCAGACATGGATTTGAGCCTTCCAGCAGCAGCATCAACCAGGAGCAGATATATCCTGGACTCCCTTCAAGGTTCCTTCCTTAAGCAACTGGTCATGAAACCAACTCGGCAGAAGGCAATGCTGGACCTCATGTTCACAAACAGAGACAGTGTGATGGGGTAACAGTGGGGGGGGAGCACCTGGGGAACAGTGACTACCGGTCACTGTGGTTTAAAATCACAGAAGGAGCAGAACCAAACTACACAAAAAGTCGTATCCTGGATTTTAGGAGGGCAAACTTTTGGAAAATGGGGACTTGCTTGAAAGAGGCACTAATGAGAATGGGGACGGAATCGGGGGTGGAGGAACAGTGGACAATATTTAAAACTGGGATTACAAGAGCAACAGAATTATGCAATAAGCAGGTTAGCAAGGGGAAAGGCAGGCCATTATGGTTTTCCAAGGAGAAAGCCAAAAAGACCGCATTCAGGCAATACAAAAAGACGCAGGGAGAAGTACCAGGAGAATCAAAGGTATCGGGGAGGTCAGTAAGGGAAGCCAAACATCAAACAGAAGAGTGCATCGCAAAATCAGTGGGTAGAGGGGACAAAACCTTTTATGGGTACATAAGTGAAAAAAGAAGGGCAAAGGGAGGGATAGTGAGACTGAAGGGGGAGGATGGGGGCAGTGTGGAGGATGACAACAGTAAAGCTGAACAGATATTTCTGCTCAGTCTTTACTGAGGAAGGGGAGGGTAATAGGCCTGAAGGGAGTACAAGGGATGGGAAGGGCGCAGAAATAGACACAAGTCCCTTTACACGGAAAAGGGTCCTAAAGGAACTGGAAGGAATGAGTGTCGATAAAGCAGTGGGGCCAGATTGGATGCACCCCAGGGTCCTAAAGGAACTGAGAGGTGGTGGCTGAACCTCTGGCAATCCTGTTTAGCCAATCACTGGAAACGGGAGGTACCCAAAGAAGAGGACAGCAGATGTAGTCCCCTTATACAGAAGCGGGGAACTACAGACCAGTCAGCCTGACCTCGGTAGTGGGGAAGATCATGGAAGCACTTCTGAAGGTGAGATTGGTGGAACATCTGGTTGCCAATGGGCTACAGGACCCAAGGCAGCATGGTTTCACTGGGGGGAGGTCATGCCAGACCAGCCTCATTGAATTTTTTAACTGGGTGACAAGGGAGGTAGATCTGGGGAGGACAGTGGATGTGGCTTATCTGGACTTTAGCAAGGCCTTTGCCACTGTGCCGCATAGAAGGCTATTAAACAAACAGGGGAGTATGGGAGTGGGCAGGACAGTAGTGTGGTGGGTGGGTAATTGGCTGGGCGGCAGGACACACAGGGTGGTGGTAAATGGCTGTCATGGCATAGGGGGAAGAGTGGTCAGCGGGGTACCACAGGGATCAGTGCTGGGACCAGTCCTATTCAGTGTCTTCATCCATGACTTTGCGCAGGACCTAGAAGGCAGAATTTCCCTGTTCGCTGATGACACGAAGCTTTGTAACAGAGTGGACATGCCAGAGGGTGTGGACAGAATGAGAAGGGACCTGCAGAAGCTTGAAGAATGGTCGAGGGTTTGGCAGTTGAAATTTAGCGCAAAGAAGTGGATGATAATGCATATGGGGCAACAAAACCATGGAACAGCATATCAGTTGGTGGGTGAGGATATATCAATTAAATTTCAATTTTAATGATCAGTTAAAAAATATTACATGGTAAAACACAAAAAATACAATAGTTACATTTCAAGTAACAATGTAAACAGAATATAAAGTGCTAATTTTATATACACTATCTTATGTCCAGCATACATTTTCAGTCTCTGGGTTCGTACAATTACAGGGTTGCACATGTAAGTAAACTCAGGGAGCTAATTATATCTAACAGTAAGGCCGGAAATTACTTACATTGACAGCATAAGTATGATCTTCAGTATTCCAGTTTTAAAGGGGAAAGAAAGACAAATGGGGTGTAAGTGAGATCAATTATCTATATCTACCCAGGGAGCTAATAACCATCATAAATGGAGAGAACGTAAGAAATTAGTAGTACTATTCAGAATGGTTAAATCTTTGCTATGAAATAGTTCCACTAAAAGTTTATCCAAGGAAAGTTGTGAAAGGTTTAAAATATTTCCCAGCCATTTGTCTCTATTCTTCTGAAACAGAGGGCTTAAGAAAATTATGTGCTTTAGTCATCTTCTGATTTTCCACACTTACAATAGGGAAGGAGGCCTTCAGACCTTTTTTGAATTTAATATATATAATTTGCTTTATACAGTTCCATTCTGTATTGTCATTAATCAACGAGAATCTGGGTCGGTTAGTTTGGTTAAATAAGGTTCAAAACAATGTATTATTTTAATTTGTTTGTACCATCTGTAACATTTATAGTTGACTGAGCACTCAAAATGTTTTGTTCTGTCAATGTCTTGAATTCTGGATATGACTATATTCTTAATTTCAATCTAGGGTTTAAAATAAATTATGGTTAAGGCAGAACCAAGGCCTAATGTAAATTTATTTTTTAATTGGATCTATAAAGGTGCTCGAAAACCATAATCAGCATATTTCATTTGCATTTCCAAGCATTGCCTTGGGAGGCGTCCTCTGGGAGCAGGGTGAGGATACATCATGCACCAAGGAGGAGAAGGACTTTGAGGTTATCATCTCTGATGGCCTCAAGGTAGGGAAACAGTGCGACAAGGCAGCAGGTAAAGCAAATAGGATGTTGGGATGCATAGGTAGGGGCATCACCAGCAGGAAAAGAGAGGTCATAATTCCACTATACAAGTCACTAGTGAGGCCCCACCTAGAGTACAGTGTACAGTTCTGGAGACCTTGCCTACATAAGATCATAGACAGGGTGGAGAAGGTTCAGAGGAGGACAACAAAGTTGGTATAGGAATTGCATCACAAGTCCTATGAGGATAGGCTGAAGGACTTGAATATGTACTCTCTGGAGGAGAGGAGGGAGAGAGGCGATAAGATAAACATAAACAAGTACCTTACAGGGAGGAACAGGGTGGAGGAATACACTATTTTCCAGTGAAAAAGATGTTCCAGGACTAGAGGACATAGGATGAAGTTGGAGGGTGGGCGATTCAGAGTAAACATGAGGAAGAATTTCTTCACAGAAAGGGTGGTGGACAAGTGGAACACCCTGCCAGAGGAAGTGAGGGGGGCTGAAACAATCACGGGATTTAAGAATGTATGGGCTAGACAAAAGGGAATTCTGGAGGTCAGGGATAAGGGGCAACAGACTTCTAGAAAAACTTAAAGGGAACTTCCAAGCTCAAATCCTTATCTGCCGACAGTATCCGAGACCCAAGTTGCTACAGACTAATTTCTCTTCAGTGTGTTTCAGCAAAAATACTCCCCAAAAAAAATTATTATTCCCTCCGGTCACGGTCTGCGGGGCCTGTCTCAGGCACCCTGCCTGTTCCTGCCCTGCCTGAAGTCCTCCGACCTGTGCCTCCTCTCTCCTCCTTCTCATCCCACAGTTGGCACCCCCAGCTTAACCACTCCAGGGTGGGCTGCCCCCTCCTCTTTGGGCGCTCTTTACAGTCAGTCTCTGGCTGTGGGCAGGGCCGGGCGGAGGAACTAGGAAGGCCAGGCAGGATGGACCTGGCTGTGGGCATGGGGGCAGGTGCCGTCACCTACCCTGCAGACCAGGCTTTTCCGCGTTCTGGTGGTCTCCCTCCCCAGTGTGGTGTGCGCGCTTGGTTGCAACGGCTCACGGGCAACTGCAGCAAGCGCCAGCCACACTGAGTACGCGGCTGCCCTGCATGCTGCAGCCCCTGGTCTCCACTGGGAGCCGCTAGCACGCCAGGTGATTCCCAGCCTCCCCCAGGAAGGGAGAGCAGCCTAGCAGGCGATAATCCTACTCCGCTCTGCCGACCCTTCGTGCCAGAGCTCACTCCCGAACTCGGTCGCCGCATAGTGCGAGGTGTGGCATCCAGCGCCTTAACCCTCAGTGTCTCCGGGCCAGCCAGAAATATACTCTTAATTGGATAGGTTAAACTATTGGGTAGAAGAATAAGTATTTTAAGTACCAAACTGTTTGGATTTAGAGAAAAGAATTCGACAATTTAACATTTTCATTTTGGACTTTTTAAGGAAAACATATGTAACACAGAAAATAGAAGCTCTCTGTCTAGCTTTTATAGATATACTCTGGGCATTCAATAATGTGAATAGACAGATACTTTGCAAATTTCTGTCTAAACTGGCCGTTTATTTCCATATACTTGCACTTTTGCGGAAATGCATGTGTACTAAAATTAAGGTAAGGTACTCGGTAAGAGGGGACATGACAAAAGAAATGTATGATGCATAGATCAGATTGTGAAAGATCTACAAAATGTTGATACAGATGCTCCCAAAATGAAAATAAATCACACAGTAAATGTAAATGGTCAAATGCTTGCTTTGTACCTTCTCTGTATAGGAAATGTTCTACTGTGTAACTAACTCTGGGTCGCCCCTGAAAAAGGGACCTTCGGGGCTCAGCGGACTTACCCAGTTATCAGCATTGAATAAATAAACGTGTAATGTATGGCAGAACGTTGTTCTCCCCTAAAATCCATCTTTTGATGGTGGTGGTGTTATACCATCGATGTGGTGTCACGATGTTGTTATACCATTGTGGGCACACCGCATCAATACTACAACAACAACAGAGCTGTCATGTTGGTAGTACGGCTGATCATACGCTCCACTAGTTTGAATAGCTCTGATCAAATTGACAGTCTCCCCCCCCCCCCACATACTCGTCCTCCATACCAGTCCGCACTCACCTTCTGTTCCCAGTATTATTAGCCAGTCCGTTAAAAAAAAAAAAAAAAAAAAAAAGACGGGGCTAGTAGCCTGGGCTGAGTGGTCGCCTTCAGCGCTCCCAATCCAACTTCCGAATTTCAGTTAAAATTACTAATTTCTGCAGCCCAAACTCTCCCTAAGCCTACTACTACTTGCTATTTGGAGTACTGTACCCAGCAGAGGAGAATCAATTGAGAGTATGGGGAGAAAAAATGCTGAACAGAAAGCTGATTTCTTTGTTCCATGTGTCGGGGCCTCCAAGCTGCCATCTGCTTCTACGGCCTCCTCATCCACAGGACAAAGTTCGGAGGAGCACCGACCCGCAACATTGGAATCCTTGCAAACTGTGGTGTTAAATCTCACCAAAACAGTTCAACAAATTGATCAAAAAAAAAAAAAAAATGAACACATTTCATGAGCGCATGGTAAATGTGGAGCAAAGGTTGGACGGAGTAGTTGATACCGTGCAAGCGGTGGAACGCTCATCAGACTGAGCCCAGGCTTCAGCAGCAACTTGTGGAAAGGAACAAACCCTACTGCGATCTTGCCTTGAGCACCTGGAGAACGTAATTAGGGCTGCTAATGTCCGCGTGCATGGGATCCCGGAGGGAGCAGAAGGGGAGGACCTGCTTGCATTCCTGATTTATTGGCTGAGTCTTTGGGCCTGAATTTACAAGGTGATGTGGTTCGGGCATACCGTATCAGCATGCAGAGAGCTGGTGGTCAGACTGAGGGTGCTAGGACCATTATGCTGACAACCACTTGCGTGGTCATCAGGGGCAAGATTTTACAAGCTGCACGCTCCAAAAGAAACTTGGAGGTAGATGAATCAAGGGTTTTGCTCTTCCCTGACCTGTCTTATTCCAACCCTACAGAAGTGGAAGAGTTTCGATGCCATTCGCTGTCTGCTGCAGGAAATGGGTATCCCTAACAAGCTTCTCATGCCGGCATGTTTGCATGTATCAGTTGGCTGGAGGGCATATATCTGTACAGACCCAAAGGAGGGCTCGAAGCCTGTAGACAAGATGGAGACAGAGCTGCAAGGGAAAGCGATTCATCTTTGGAGACGGAGCTTGGGAACACCTGAACATGGATTGTAAGTTTTTACTTTCAAATTGACTTTCCTAGACTCTAGAGATAAGGGATGTTGCTAGAACTTTCTGCAGTTTTTGAATCTCCTGCAGCGGGAACCTTTCTTACTTGCTGAGACTCTTATGGATGGGACGTAGTGCTGCATAACAGGCCAGAAATGTTGCTGTTATTTCTTATTATACATGGAACTTTTTGGGACAAATGTATTTTAGATTTCATGTATCTGGAACTGGCTCCAATCAAAGAACTATACCAGTGTTTGGATGCATCGTAATAAGGGGCTTAAGAAGTGGCTATTGTTTTAGGGTGGGGATAAGGGCTGGCTTACAGTGGAGCTTTGTTTTCTTTTGCTGTGTTTGGGGAACATACTGAGAGGATTAATGGAGTGCATGTTATGTGTCAGTACCGTAAAGGCATAAAAGCCGAATTTCTTAATTTTTTTAGGAGATTGTAACTGATACTATCCAATATAAGCGTTGGCAGCATTAGCTATTTTGATGATATAATTCTTTATAGGTAACTATTTAAGTGGGTATTCCCCTGAATCTTATACCAAATGTTGCAGTGTTTCTTGAATCTGTGTATCAACTTACTCTGAGTGCATATGTTGTACTGCATTGCTCAGTGTATTCATGTGCATTAAGGCATAAAAATATATAAATAAAAAGGAAAAAAAAAGACGCAAAGTAAAGCTTTTTTTCTCCTGTTTTCTTTTGTAACCCCCAGACCCCTGCCTTTTTGCCAAAACGACAGGTGGTATGCTGTTGAAGCTGACAGCAGTACCTGGTGGGGACTGGGTTTGGGGAGGATTAGGTTACTCGGCACAGGGGGCCTAGGTTTGGCTACTCTGCACAGGGGCACCCAAGTAAATCCAAACACAGGAAGCAATAACTGCAATGTCCAGAACCAGGAATGGGATTCTACAGTGTGGCTTTTATTCACATCCAAACAGAACAAACAAAGCATAGACGGACCCCCACGGGGCTACATTCCTGGTAATGCAGATTAGAGACAACAGAACACTTCTTTACTATTTCCAGCCCTCAGGCTCTGAATCCACCAGGCACACAGCCCGGACTTGCACGCAGCTTTGGGTACACAGCCTGACTTGTACACTATTCTGGGATTTCCCTGGCTTGGCTCCCCTGCCGGCCACTCGAACACCTTCCATTTGACATGGAACACATTTTCTGGTGGCTCCCTAAACCACCTTAGAGCCTTCGACTCCATAAGGGAAACTTCCTTTTAATCCCACGTCTGGGTACTTTCCTCAGCACTGGCCAAGTGCCTGAGGGAAAGTAAAAGTGCCACAGAGCAAGTCCGTAGAGGTGAATTTGGTTACTACTGATGGGGGGTCCTCCCACCTCTCGACTTCCACAATTCATACCCGGCCATTTCTCTGGACATTAAATATCTCTTTCTGAAAAGCTTGGCAATGTAGATTAAAGGGTAAATGCATGCCACATTTCCTCTATATGTCTTGGCTTTCCCATTGTGCTGGACTTGAACATACTTTTACTTGGCTTAGCCTATTCCTCTAGGCCTCCCACTGATTAAGTAGTTCAATCCCCACTTTACAACAGTTCAGGTGAAACATAGGCCCTATGTCAGAGCAGACTCACCCTTTGGTTGCAGGTGCCCCACACAGGCGATTCCTCACAGGAATTTCTTTCCCACAACTTCTGGTACCGCAGCACAACTTGAAGTAAGGCAGCTTCTTCCCTAGCCGGAACCAGGAGGGTTGCCCCTGGAATGACAGACAAACCTTTCCACCCCCATCCCCTCGGGATGGGGTACAGGGACCAGTAACAGTGGTCTCCACCACTTCACAAACAGCTTACTGTGTTTCTCTTTTGGTGGAAACACTCACCTCCCCTTTACAGTAGCTCTGTGACAGAGCTTAATGCTCAGAGAGCCTATGCACAAACTGCTGTGCTCCTCTCTTCAAGACTGCTCACACACAACTCCCCTAAAAAACTTCTAACATTCTAACCTAACTCCAGATTCCAGTGTGGCTCATGCAGCTGCGAGAGTTCTGTGGTGATGTCATCCCTCAGTCTCAGCTGAAACTGAGAACAGAGTGAGACAGTGTGAAATCCATTTAACTGGAGTTTCACAAGCTGCCTTCCCTGCCTACCACTAGGTCTTACTGGGATTCTAGTAACCCCGGGTAACAGGAGGGTTACACTTTTACATCTGCAGGGGTCATGCTTAACGTTTTTTCTGCAGTGGTCCACCCGGGAAAGTGATGCCTAGCTGCATTGGTCCCTTAGAGATTGCACTAGCCCCAAGCTCAGCATAATTCTTTGAGGTGGCTAGGGAGGGATAGATTGTTGCTTATGCCACAAATGTGCCATGTGTGACCTAAAGGGGCCTATTGGAACTCATGCTGCCCACCAGCACAGCTTCAGGAATTTGGTCACCATGCCAGGGATTCTTTCCCTCAAGTTCGCCAGCCCCCCTTCCACTCTTCACCAGCTGCAAGATTTAGTGTGGCTCAGGATTCTTTTTTCCGCACCTGAAGTTCACCAACCCTCCCTTCTCAAATTCTCATCCAGTCCGCCTGTGATACTGAGTGTACGCAGGTGGCGTGCATCATTCTGCCAGGTCGACACAACATTTTTGCCAATGTAAGGATGCCCCCCAATCCCATCTCCATACCTTTATGTAGGGTTGTTGCCCCACTGTGCTTTCATGTGGGAAGGGAAGATTGATGTCATCAGCTGAACTAAAAAGTAAATGCTAATCCAAACACAGTAATGGAAGGACTTGCTTATGTGGCACAGAGCGGTCCCTGCTAACCTCCTCCCATCCCCCAACCCCCTCTCGAATTTCAGTGCTTTCACCATTGTCGGTAACATCAGATTGATTTTCCTAAATATAGTCCTCTACAGTGTTTCACTCACTTTCTCTACGTTATAAATGGTGCAGTACACAGAAAAACTTTTTTTGTTAGCAGAGTAGGCAACCTAAGAGGCACATTTTACTTAATCCCCTCAGCCGCTCCGATACTGCAGGATCCGATCAAATCACTCGCACAGCAGTCTCACTGGGGCGCAGCCTGGCCTACTGTAACACCTGGGCTATGATACTTCAGCCAGACGCACACTACTCGCGCTTTTAAAACAATGTTCCAGTGACTTAGAGAAAGTTTTTTTTTTTTTTCTGCTTAGTACCAGGCAACAGCAAGTTAAGTGGCCCAATAGTTTACTTGCAGTTCCCTCAGCAGCTGTGACACTGTGGGATACAGGCCTAACTAACTCTTGGGACACACACTCCAGGTAAACTCGCACTTATTTGCTTTAGATCGACATCCCCAGTGTCCTGCAGTGAGCGTTTCTTTTTGAAATAAAACATGATTGTTGAGACTGAGTTATCTTTTTTTTTGGGGGGGGGGTAGGGCTTGAAGTCGTCATGATCGCAGCGATGGAACCTCCTTCCTCAGCTGCAGACCCGAGGCTTTTCAGTGGGCTCCCTCTTAATCACCTATGTAGCAGCAGCAGCTCAGAAGGTTGGGATGGGCAACAAGAGACGCAAAATGGATCTTCACCAATGAAAGGGCTCCATGAAGACGTGGGAGGAGTTTTTCAAGTTAGTGAGCGTAGAATAAAAAAAAAAAAAAGAACTGCGTTCCTCCAGAGATTCCCTTAAAGGGCCATCGCCCAGTTGGCTAGATTTATTGCACTAGCCACACCGGGAAAGTCAGGGGACAATTGCACTGGCCCGAGGCACTTTGCACTATGCCCCGGGCCAGTAAAATAATGTTAAGATCGACCCCTGCAGTACTGAGCCATGTTGTTGCCCTTGAACAGTACATCATACACTATGGTATACATGGGGCATGGCTGCCATGCCTACACCCATGATTAGAATTGTTAGGTAACATTAACTTTGCATGCCAATGCATTAATGTATTAATAAAATGCTACCGGCTGCTGACTGCAATAAAAAATGGGCAGGATTTTTTGAATGTTGGAACCGCGGTTCACAGAGAATTCATTTGGGGACGTTTTAATCTAACAAATTTTGATAAAACCTCCAGAAAGTTTTCTGTGTTTTTTTTTTTTTTTGTTTTTGGTTTTATCAATCAATCTGTTGTTTATTTATTTATTTTTTTAATCGATCTGTTTTTATTAGTAATCGATCTGTTTTTTTAGCCGTATTTTGACGTTGTCACAAAAAACGTTAACATTCAAAACCTGTCCAATATTTTTAAACCAAACCATCCAAAGGCACACCCTTGGCATAGACCCCAGCACCCATGAAAAAATAATGGGAAAAGTTCATACTGTCTAGGCTGCAGGTGAGAGCAAAAATCCCCATGTTAAGTATACAGGGGAAACATTTTTTTTTTCTTCACTTTTATTATCCTCCATATATCGAAACCCCTACAAGATGCCCTCATGAAACTTCCACATCTTGAGATTCTGACAGCCTGACCACGCATACCAGATTTTGGTCGTTGTCCCTAACGCTCACCCCATTCCATAAGTAAATGAGCTGAGATGGGGCAGTATAGGAGAATGGTGAGCGTTTGTGCCAGTGACCCCAAGGCACACCTCCCAACACCTGTCAGTGTCTGCAGAGTGAGTTGTTAGGACTGGAAACCCTAACACCACATTTCCCTACTTTTGCCGCTTTAGTAGGAACCCTAACTGTTGCAGTAACAACATTTTTTGCAGTGAATTTCCTTACTTTTTCCGATAGTATAATCGTGTATATGGGAGCGTAGGGCCCTTCAGGCCCTGTGCTCCAATCCCTCCAAAGATGCACATATGTAGGTGTGGAAGCGAAGGGCCCTATGCTTCCATTTATGGAGCAACAGTGACCAAATTGTCAGCATAGACATCTTTATTTTTTTAAATAGATCTTGATTTTATGTTATATTGCTGTAAGTTAATCATCATAGGTTCAGTATCGTTAAGGTAACATGTATACAGTATTTTCTTTGTCATAACAGTTTCAGTTCTTATACAGTCTTTTTATGTTTCCTGTTTCTACTGATGTGTTGTCTCGTCTCTTCTTAGATTCAATGCTAAGAAGTGCAAGGTAATGCACCTGGGAAACAAAAACCCAGGGGAAGAGTACACAATGGGGGGTGAGATACTAACAACAACAAAAATGGAAAGGGACCTGGGGGGGTAGTCATATCAGATGACTTAAAGGTGGGAAAGCAATGTGAGAGGGCAGCAAGGAGGGCTGGGGGGATACTGGGATGCATAGGGAGAGGCATCACCAGCAGAAAACAGAAAGTTATTATCCCTCTGTACAGACAGTTGGTGAGACCCAATCTGGAGTACTGCGTGCAGTTCTGGAGACCCAATCTCCATAAGGATATAGACAGGATGGAGGCTGTCCAGAGGAGGGCAACTAAAATGGTGCAGGGCCTGCACCGGAAGACATATGAAGAGAGACTTAAGGAGCTGAATATGTACAGCCTCGAGGAAAGAAGAGAGAGGGGGGACATGATAGAAACTTTCAAGTATCTCAAGGGAATCAACAAAGTCCAAGAGGGTAGCATCTTTCAAAAAAAGAGGTGTGCAAGAACAAGGGGGCACAATGTGAAGATAGAAAAGGGGTGGCTCAGAGGTAATTTAAGGAAGTATTTTTTCACAGAGAGGGTTGTGGATGCATGGAATGGCCTTCCGGAGGAGGTTGTGGGGTCAAAAACAGTGGTGGAATTCAAGCATGCATGGGACAGTCATAAGGCAATTCTAGGGGGTGGGGGTAGGAAGAAGTAGGCTGCTGGTTAACTAGGATCTGTAACTTATCCTATAGGTAGGGAAATGGGCAGACTGGGTGGGCCAAGCGGTCCTTATCTGCCGTCAAAATCTATGTTTCTATGTTTCTCTTCTCTTCCCTTCTCTTCTCTCTGTGAGTGTGAGTATTTGTATACAGGTCTCTTGTTAAAGTTGACATGTTCCTGGAAAGAAACAATATTTAATCTTTCTGAGTTTCAGGATGGATCATGTGGTGCCCTCCTGTCTGTTTCTAGATTTCGTTATCCTCTCTAACCTACCTTTTTCTTTTAAGGGTTATGGAACAAAATCTGGGTAATTATCTAGTTGGTATCTGGTCCACTTGTGCCACTGAGCTTCGGATTGCTTCATACAGCTACTCAGTGTGGCTTGAGTTCTCTAATGCGTAAATCTCTCTAATTTGATTATTCCAATTTTCCTTCTTGGGTATAGTTTTAGTGCGCCATAGACGGGTCACCACCGCCTTACGTGTGACTAAGGTTAATGGTGTAATTTGCCTGTAGTCTGCCTTGTTTATCTTCAGATCCCTCTGGGGAAGTAAAAGTGAGCAGGTAGACTGGGTTAAACAATTCTGGGTATCCATATATGTTTATGGTTTCTTGTATTACCTCTGCCCAATATTGTGTGAGTAGGGATGGGCCCACAGCACATGTGTTTGTGCTGCCTGATGGGCCCCACTCCCTCTCCAGCAGTCTCCGTTTTTATCTTTTAAATTGCTACTATTGCTGGGGTACGAAAGAAGCAGCTTCTTAGCTTCCACACAAACTCCTTCCAATAAGTGGATTTGGAAACGTTTTATGAAGGTAGAGCCACCTTTAGCCAGTTTATGGGACATATGTCGCCTTGAAGTTCTGTCTCCCATTTTTGTCTGATTTGCTTAGTTGACTCTGTTGGGTTTTGCCTCAGTGCTTTGTAGATTTGGCTAATAAGATGTTCGGCAGTGGTACTCCCCAGGCAGCCGATTATTAATGTTATTAATTGTGATGGGGTTTCGGCTGTTGCTGCCAATTCATGTTCACTGGACCCAAGATATCTTTTAAACTGGAGGTAGCTATAAAAATGTTTTGGTTGGAGCCCATATGTTCTTTGAAGCGCAGCAAAGGCCTGTATACCCGTTGGGCTAACTAATTGGGATATTAGCTTAAGTCTGAATTGTTCCCAGTGCTTTAGTGTATCCCAGGGTTCATCTTATTAGGTGGAAAGTTTGGATCTGATTTTTGGGCCCTTATATAAATCTCTTCAGATCTAGTCATGTAGTATTTTTCATTCTGCCCCACCCTGTTAAGGTTGTTCTGGTATGCTGTGGGTACGTGTTCGATTTCCTGTCATCTTTAAGGCTGCATAGAACTACTTCCGATAGATTATGATGCTGATTTATGTCTAATTCTAGTTGTTTCCAATGTGCTTATAGGAGGTTCAGTCAGTTAAGGACTGTTTTCACTTGCATGGCTAAAGCATATTGCTCAAAGTTTGGAAGACTGACTCCTCCAACTCTCTGGAGAGTTGTAGTACGGTATACCTAATTCGAGGGGTTTTTCCTTGCCATATGAACCGTGATGTGGCCCTGTTCCAGGTTTGGTAATAACTTTTGTCCTGGGGTATTGGGAGTGTTTGTATCAAGAACAGGATGTGTGACAAAATATTTTGTTTAATAACATCTATTCTATTTAGGAAGCTCAAGGGGAGTCTAGTTCACCTAGAGAGATCTGCTAATATTTGTTTAGTCAGAGGTTCATAATTGAGTAGGTCTACTACCTCCATTCTTTTAGTGAACTGGATCCCGAGATAACGAATAGCATACTTGGACCATTTAAAGGTGAATGTTCTTTTTAGTTTGGTTGGGGGGATGTAGTTATATACCAATACTTCTGTTTTCCGCTTATTGATTTTATATCCTGCCAGTCGGACATACTGTTTTATCTGTTCCCAAACTGCTCGAATGGATTGTTCTGGGTTAGTAAGTGTCAGCAATATGTCATCTGCAAAGAGGGAGATTTTGTTTTGTTTGACCCCTACCTAAATCCCTGTTACTTCTGGGTGTGTTTGAATTGCCACTGCTAGTGGCTCTAAGTACAGAGCAAACAAAAGTGGTAACATGGGGCATCCCCCTAGATAGTTGGAAGGGTTCAGAGAACGTCCTATTAATTTTGACATATGCCATGAGGTTCCCATATATGTTTTTAGCTGAGTAATCCGTTTTTCTGGGATTCCAAACTTCGACAGGGTCACCCATAGAAATCCCCAGGCCACCCTGTTGAAGGCCTTCTCTTCATCGAGGCCCAGCAGCCCAAGGGGAATTCTCCTCTGTTGAGAGTACTCGATCCACATGTAGGCCCTACGGACTGCATCCTGGGCTTGTCTAGTCTTAATGAAGCCCACTTGGTCCAGGTCTATTAAAGATGAGAGAATTGATTCCATTCTGTGAGCCAGTTTGGACATATATAATTTGTAATCAAAATTTAACGTGGAAATGGGCCAATATGAGGCTGGGTGATTCTTATCATTTTGTGGTTTGAGGATGGCTGCAATTACTGCATATTTCCAAGTTGGGGGGGGGGTGCACCATCTTGTAAGGACCTATACATCGAGAGGAAGAATGGTAGTGACAGATTTTTAAATTGCTTGTAAAATTCAGCAGGGTATCTATCAGGGCCTGGGGCTTTTTGATTTTGGGATTTAATGAGAATTTTGATTTCTTCTGAAGTTATTGGATTGGTCAGTTTATCCCCTTGTTCCAGTCGGAGTTTAGGTAGGTTTAGTTTGGCCAAATAATCATTTATTGTTTGAGTGGGATGAGTCGGTTTCTGTAGAGTTTTGTAGAAATTGGCAAATATCTCTCTGATTTCTTTTTGCTTTGCATTTGACTTCCCCAAGTTAGGGTCTATTATATTGTTTAGCCATGCTCTGGTTTTTCTCTCTGTTTTCTAGCTAACTTTCTGGCTCCCTGTGCCCCCCTCGCCACCATGGTTTTCCATTTTCATATACATTAATTGTTGTTCTAGTCTCTGGTCCATTAGTTTCTGTAAATGTTGTTTAGTTTGTTTGATCTGGGCTTGTATCAGTGCATCTGATTGATTATATTGTAACTGTAGGGTTCTGAGAGTTTCCTGTAACTCTTTCCACTTCTGGTCCCTTTCTTTTATTTTTCTTGATGCATATTTTATTTCCCCCCTAATGACAGTTTTAAAGGTGTCCCACAATATTGGTGCCGAGATTTCTGGGTGTGTGTTTTCTGATATCGTTCTAGGTATACCTTCTTTCAGTAATTTCTTAAAATTAGGTTCTCTCGGGTGTAAAAGATTCATTCTCCATTGTGTGCTCCTTCTCTCCCCGCCCAGATCGAACTTTGAATATATTGGGACATGGTCCGACAATATGGTAGCCCCATGCCATATATCCACCAGTGCGTCCAGACTCTCCACATTTGTGAAGATGTAATCTATTCTTGAGGCTGTGTTTGTGTGGGCAGATCTATAGGTAAATTCTTTTTGGGTTGGGGAAACATTTTCTCCAGCCGTCTACCAGACCTAAAGTTGTAAGGTTCTGTTTTATACTTTTTTTGTAGTGGGTTAGTGTGGCGTGGGAGTGGTCTGGACGCATCCAGCTGCGGCTGCAGCGTAGTGTTCAGATCGCCTCCCAAGACAAGCTGCCCCTGCATTTTAGTAATTTAGTTGTGAAAAGAATGTCTGGGCAGCTCTTCTCTTTGCACCTGGGGGAAGGTAGAGCGACGCTAACGTGAGTTTATGGGAGTATAGCTGGCCTACCACTATGGCATAGCGCCCCTCTTCATCTATACATTGGTCTAGGATCTCAAAAAGGAGATGTCATGATATCAACACCGGCACTCCTCGTCTCCTTCCCAAGGGGTGAGCTGAGTCTGCCACTGGTTTGTATCTTGAGGTATGCAGCTTTTTGTGCTCCAAGGATGACAAATGTGTCTCCTGAAAGAGCACTCTCACTGATTTTTGTTGCCCAAGATATTGCTGTAGGCGTGATCTCTTAATAGGGCTGTGTATCCCATTGATATTAAGGGATATAATTAAAATTGGACTAGCCATTTTGCAAATCGTGGGGGGTGGTTCTATTGTATCATGATCCATCCTGATTCATCACCTGCATAGCTTAACATCTTTTTATTAGTCAAATCAACTTGTATTACTCGTTTTTTATATTGCACCCTACTATTCTCTTTCTGCTGGCATTTAACAGCAATAAGTCTTAAACTTAGGTAAAGGTCCAACAATGTACACTTAACATCATAAACTTTTAAAACTATTCGCCAATATGGCGATAAAACAGTGGATAGAACTTGCTACCATGTAGCATTCAGGGTAGTCAATACAAAGTTAATATAATTTCCCATTTGTCGTGGGTTTGGTTTGCCTGGGTCATTAGTTGCAACCTTCTAGGTTGGGAGAGTCGTGTAGTCTCTCCTAATTTAGGGTAGTTGGTATTTCCCTCAGGGGTATATCCTGGTATAGGACAAGACCCTTTGTGCCATACCACCATGGGTTATGGCACCATCAGTTTGGCTCACCGCCAGTACTCAGATGTGGAGCAATATGAGCACCAAAACAAGGCTCATTCCTTAAATTTTGGTGTCAGTCTCAGCTCGGGGACATTTCAGCCACGGGTTATAATTGTCTGATGGAAGGCAATCATGGCTTTGTCTGTTTTGAGGGTGTTTATATAGTGGCTGGGGGGGTCAGTGCAGCTATCGGCTCCCCCATGATATGGTAGTGTTGGCGCCAGGCGCCTGAGTCGATCTGTATGCCTGTGTCTCCACCAAGGAAGGAAACTAGAACAAGCAGTGGTTCGAGGGCAGTGATCTGGGGCATATCCTTTCCAGATATGCTGGTAGCTTCCCATGTTCCCACCTTCTGCTATACCAAGGTTCCATTCTGCTTGGTAGGCATGTGTGTAAGGGCCTCAGGAGGAGCTGCTTTACTTGCCCTAACCATTGGATGGCATACAGCCAGTCCAGGTTTTAGTTCTTTTCTTTAAAGGTTTTTCATTTATCTTACGCAGTTCTATTAGTTTAAACCGCTTCTGGTTGCAGTTCAACTGTTCATTCTTTGGTTTTCTGGCTTGGGTATATTGTGACCCCCACACACACACACACAATTCACTATTTTAATTCCTTCCATGATCGAATGTCTCCTAGTCCCCACTCCAATGGAGAACCGTAGATTACAGTACCTGTTAGAGAATTCGACTCTCAAATCGGGGGTTCCCTGCTAAATTTTTGTAGTAATTCTTTTGCATCTTGTAAGGTTGAGAGCCCCTGTCGCCTTCTCATTTGCTGCACACGTTTCGTTTCCCATACCTCTTTTGCCAGGTTTTGCTTATCCTCATCAGGTTGTCTTCTTGTGGGCATTGGTACAGAAATTCCCTTGCTGTTTAGGGCTTTGGCGGCTTCCTCTGGTGTCTCGAATGCTGTCAGACCCTCTGGGAACATAATCACGAGGCGGGCAGGATGTGGCATTGAGAATCTGTGTTGCTGCGTGTTCAGTGTTCGAAGGATAGGGCATATGCTCTTCTTTTAGCTGTCACTGCAGTGGAATAGTCGTTGTTGAAATATATCCTGTAATCCTTATATTTGAGTTCTTTCATGCGACAGGCTGTAGTAAGTATTTTCTGTCTAATGGCATAGTTTAGGAATTTCAATAGTGTAGCCCTCGGCCTTTGATCCTTCTGTTGGGGCTTCAGTTGCAGGGTTCTATGGGCCCGTTCTGTGTCGAGCGGGAATGCTGGGTCTAACTGCAAGAGCTCTCCAAGGAAGGTATCCATAAATTCGGACATGTCCCTTCCTTCCTCATCCTCAGGTACCCCAGAGATTCGGATATTGCATCTACGCGATCTATTTTCAAGATCGTTGCACTTGTCCACCAGTTCCTGGTTCCCTTCCATCAGATGCATTACCAGGTGCTTGAGTCGATCGGTTCTCGAGTCTGTAGTGGTTTGCTGAGACTCCAGCTTCGGTGACACTCTGCCCCACCTGAGTTAGCTCCGTTTTAATTTGATCTTTAACATTTCTGATCTCTTTTCTGAAGTCTTGCAGCTCTGTCAGGATGTCTGCATTGCTTGGTTGTTGCTGCTTGTTGGTGGAGGCCGCCATGGTAGCGTTGGGACCTGCATTCGTGGGGTTAGGAACTAGAAGGGGGACAGGATCAGATCTACAATACAGTAGCTGCTTGTTTTACATTGTTTTTTGTGGATTCTACTTGGTAGAATGTTATTTCTTTTCTTTCTTACTACTAAGGGGCTAGCAGGGTATTGTTTGGGGCTGTTGGAATTTTGAAACCTGTTTTGGTAGCTATAAGTGGGCTCATTTGTTTGGTTCACTGTGGCAGGCTGCATTTGTAGAGGCCTATTTCTTCTGTTTTAAAACGAATTGGTGTAATTTAACTGGGTCTGTTTATTTGAATTGGAGACCTATATCTTCTAATTCCAAACCTATTTTGATGTGTTGTTGGTGAAGCTGTTTGAATTGGAGTCCTGTTTCTTTGGGTAGCAAACCTATTTTGGGGGCTTTGAGTAGAATTGTGATTCATTGTTGCTGGCTTCACTAGCTGCAAAGTTGATGCACAGTGGGGAGTGTGCTAGTGGTCTGACCAGAGGCCCCAGCTACCTGACTGTTTCTGGAAGACTTCTGCTGGTCCCACTCCACCCAAACCCTCACCCTACCCACCCCTGGTCCATTATTTCTTTGTACTAGGGTTCTGACATCACTTCCTCAAACAAGCAAATGATATGCACCTGTCATAGCAAAAGCAGACATCCAGGAAAGGAACAGCAGCAAGTGAAGGAGACTGCTCTCTCAGTGGAAGGGAAGTAAATGCAAATCTAGGAGCTTTCATTATTACTTCTTCGCATTGATATTGCATTGAGAAAAGGAGGAGTAGGAGTTTGAAGAAGGTTGTGCAATGGCTACTTAAAGTTTCTGAGTGTGGATAGGAAGGATAGGAATATAAAAAGCAGTTGCTCAATATATCTAAACGTGTGCAACAAAGGAGGTAAGGGAAATAAAGAAAATGTTTTGCACTGATAGAGGAAGGAGAGGGGAGACTTGGGGGAGTGTTTGGTATCCTGCATCTGGAAGGGTGGGGGGTCACTGGTGGGCAACGACAGCAATGGGTAGGGTGGTAGGCTGCAACAACTGCGGTGCACCAATCTTTCTAAACATTGCCTGGAGTGTGGGAGGATGTTTAGTGTGCAACCACATAGAAAAACTTAGTTCCTCCTGCAGACCCTCAATCTCCTTTCTAAGACAGGCAAGGCAGATTGGGTGGGTTTAGCCCAATACTGGAGGGAGGAAGAAGGAGATGAGGGAGGGGCGTTTAAGACAACAGTGGTGAGGAGAGGGTCAGAAGAAGGGAAGCAAAGACAAAGGGGCCCAGGCCAGGAAGAACGATTGCCGGGGAAACCAGGTCAGGAGACAAAAGACAAATGGAAGGAGGGAATAGGGACTTGTGAGGGGAGGCGAAGAAGTGGCAAAAGTCATGGAGTGGAAAGGAGAGAACAGGTTACTATGAAGAGAGAGGGAGCAGGCATTTGTGAAGGGTCTTCAGAAAACAGCTGTGCACTGCTAGAGAGGAAGAAAGTGGAGGAGGGAAATGATGCAATTAGAGGAGTAACTGATAAATGTCTGGACCAAACTGGAGCGGGGGGAAGTTCTGCTGGAGAATTGCAACAGTGGTAAAAGGGGGAAATAATGTGCAGGAGGAAGAAGAGGAGCTGGAAATGAGAGAGGGAGATGAATGGAAGCAAGCAGGGAGTAAGAGGGGTGGAATCTTAGTGCTGGGGGACTCAATACTAAGAGGAGTTAGGTGGGGTAGCAAGGGGGAGAGGCATAGTCGCATTTGGGTGGAGGCCATGCCAGGAATGACAGCGGAAAGGGTGGGACAGTCTGTTCTGAAATATGCTAGAAGGGGTAGGAACAATCCTCATTTAATTATACATCTTGGGACAAATGACGTGGCTGACAAGACGGTAGATATAGTTCAGAGGAGGTTTGAGGAACTAGCACAATTATGTGAGGGGGCAGGAAGATCAGTAACTTTTTCCGAGATACTTCCGGTGCCAAAGGCAAGCACAACAAGAAAGCTGAGAATAGAGGAATTTAACGGATATCTAAGAACCTGTGTTGTGCTAAAGGGTATGGGCTGTTGGGGTGGGGGGTGGGGAGGGACCTGGGAGGACAGTAGCCTCTATGCCAAGGACAGACTACACTTGAGTGAGGAGGGAAAGAAAATGCTGAAACAGAGGATGGAAGAGTATATAGAGGAAGCTGGGAATTTTAAACTAGGAGTGGGGGGTGGCAGTTGGGGAAGACATATGCAGAGACCACAGGTTGGGAAATCATATGAGCTTACCCCCCATAACAGTGACAAAGGACAAATGGCAAGTACTATTGGTGATGCTAGGAAAGGAGGGCAGGATGGGAGGGGGGGAAAAGGGTGGAAGGTGGTTACCCTTAATGCTAGGAGCCTTGGGAGGAAAACTGCAGTTACAGGTTCTCATGGCAGAGGAGAGGTGGACATTGCAGCCATCACAGAAACATGGGCCACCCAATATAATGACTGGGACCTGGCTGTACCAGGGTACAGGTTATTTCGTAGGGACAGGGTGATTGGGAAAGGAGGGGAGTGGCACTATATGTGAAGGAAGGACTGAAGTGTAAGGGAGGAAGGGAGGAGGGTAGTAATGGAGTCACTTTGGGTGCAAATCCAGGATTCCAAGAATAGATTCTTAGAATGGGAGTGGTGTACAGGCCACCATCTCAGATGGAGGAGTTAAACAGGAAACTAGCGGGACAGATCAGGAGGACCTGCGGAAAGGGTGGTGTGGTGATTGTGGGGGACTTCAACATGGCAGGAGTGGACTGGAGCACCCCAACAACCAGGAACAGAAGGGAGCAGGTACTGCTGAATGCCTTCCAGGACAGCTTCCTGCTGCAAATGGTCAGTGAACCAACCAGGTTAGGGAATACCCTTGACCTTGTGCTGGCAAATGGGGACTTTGTGAGAGAACTTACAGTGGAGGAACCGCTGTCAGGGGTGACCACAACTCAGTATGGCTCACATTGGATATGGGCAGGAAGGGTGGAATCTGGCACAAGAGTGCTGGACTTCAGGAGGACCGACTTTGGGAGGATGGGAAGTGGTAGAAGGGTACCTGGCCAGAATTCAATCTAGTATGGATACTAACCAGAGGGGGAGCTATAAAGTTGGGGATAGTGGAGGCAACCAAAATCTGCTGCAAAGCCCAGAGCAAGAAGGCTAGGGCTAAGAAACTGAGCTGGTTGAGCAAGGAGGTCATGGAAAGGTAAGGAGGAAAAGAGCTGCCTTTAGGAAGTACAAGAAAACAGGGAGGGGAAGACAGAGGAGTATTGACAGAATCGAAGGAGGTGACAAAGGGCATGAGGAGCCCTAGCATCTCTGAAACTCAGGCTGGCACAGGCATTAGAAGGGAGAAGGACTTCAAGTACATCAGGAGAAAGGGCTGTAAGGACACATAGTAAGGATTAGGAAGGAGGGGGTTGGGTGGAAGCAGGCACGACAAGGCGGAAGCACTAAATGAGTACTTCTGCTCAGTATTTACTAAAGAGAAGAGGGGTGACACCCAAGGTGGGAGAAATGGCAGAAGCGGGGGAAGTGGTGACAGATGGGAAATCATGGAGGAAGAGTTCGAGAGGGTTTGAAGGCACTGAGGGTGGACAAGGCGCCAGGCCCAGATGGCATCACCCAGGGTACTGAAGGAGCTGCCAGAGGTCCTTGCAGGACCTTTGGCAGACCTATTTAATGCCTCACTACATTCAGGGTGTGTACCTCAGGACTGGAAGATGGCTCATGTGGTGCCCTCCACAAGAGTGGCCCCAAGGATGAACAGGAAACTACAGACCCAGTGAGCCTCCATCCATCGTGGATAGCTAATTGAGACTATCCTGAAGGAGAGCTGGTGGCCCTCCTAGAGGCCAAAGGACTACAGGACAGCAGACAGCATGGCTTCATGCATGACAGATCCTGCCAAACCAACCTGGTCGAGTTCTATGACTGGGTAACTAGGCAACTGGACAGGGGCCATGCAGTGGATGTCCTGTATCTGGACTTCAGTAAGGCGTTCGACTCGGTGCCACATGGAAGGCTGGGAAGGAAGTTAGTAGGCACAGGGGCGGGTGCAAAGCTGGTGAGATGGGTAGGAAACTGGCTGCAGGGAAGGCAACAGAGGGTGGTGGTGGGTGGAGCTCTCACACCCAAGGGCAGTGACAGCGGTGTCCCACAGGGCCTCGTGTTGGGACCAGTGTTGTTTGGGATATTCATTGCAGACATATCATGGGACATCAAGAGCAAGATCAGTCTGTTTGCTGATGATACCAAGGTTGGCGCGGTGGTAGATGACCTAGGGGGATGGCAGGGGTTGCAGGATGATCTGGCAAGCTTGAAACCTAGTCAGACACCTGGCAACTGGGGTTTAATGCCAAAAGTGCAAGGTGCTGCATTTTGGGATGAAGAACCCAAGGAGGCGTTACCAGCTAGGGGAGTGCAGCTAGCCCAGGCGGAGGAGGAGAAGGATGTGGGTGTGCTCATTACAGGTCACCAGGCAACTTCAGGAACAATGTAGGAAGGCAGCTGCAAGGCCAACAAAATGCTGGGTTGTATTGCAAGGGTATATCCTCGAGGAGGAGGAGGTGATTCTGCCACTGTATAGGACATTAGTTAGACCACACCTGGAGTACTGCGTGCAGTACTGGCGTCCGTATCTGAAGAGGGACAT
The DNA here is from genome assembly GCA_016271365.2 of Neoceratodus forsteri. Taxonomy (NCBI): domain Eukaryota; kingdom Metazoa; phylum Chordata; order Ceratodontiformes; family Ceratodontidae; genus Neoceratodus; species Neoceratodus forsteri. Next base: position 196,563,038 of record CM028132.1, on the reverse strand, counting down.
TAAGTTACTGGAGGGGGTGCAGCGCAGGGTGACAAAGATGATCAAGGGGCTGGGGGACTTTCATATGAGAGGAGGTTGAAGGAGTTGAACATGTACTCACTGGAGGAGAGGAGAGACAGGGGTGACATGATTGAAACCTTTAAATACATGAAAGGAATAAACAAGACTGGTACAGAGGGGTTGTTCAAAGTAAGGGAGGGTAGGGCCACCAGGGGCCATGATATGAGACTGGAGCGAGGAAGGTTCAGGAGGGAGATGAGAAGACACTTTTTTACAGAGAGGGTGGTGGCTGGGTGGAATGCGTTACCTGCAGAAGTGGTATGCAGTAGAACAGTGGACTGCTTCAAACGAAGATGGGACAGGACAAGGGGGAGGGTTAATGAAGGGGAAGGGTGGAAGGGAGGGGCAGCTGCAGAATAAGGGGTGCTAGCTGCACATTCGAGCAGACTTGATAGAGCTCTAGGCCTTTATCTGCTGGCAAATTTCGTATGTTCGTTAGATGACAGTAATCTGCTGTCATCCGGCGCTTTCTCGTTCTTTAATTTCTTCCTGCTGCCTCCCATGTACTTTCTGTGCTCTGTTTAAATGTTACTTAGGATTATTTGATTTAAATAGTAGGTTTTAGGAGCGTTTTTGTCCCCGAGATTGAGTGCCTATTTCAGTGCTGCATCCCTGGCGGTGATGTCACCGGAAGTCCAGCATAGCCATCTTATTACCCCACCTCATATACCCCAGTACAGAAAAATTGTCAAATCCACACCAAAACGTAATTCTGTGCAACTGCAATGCCATTCCATACCACAGGTGCGAAAACACATTTTGACTAGGATTTGAAAAATGACAGCTGTGACATACATGAGGTGGGGTGATAAGAAGGCTATGTTGAAAATTTGGGTAAAAAGATTTAAAAATTTCCGAGGTTATGAGCAGGCATAGCGAAATTACAACAGATGGTCATGACTTTGGCACGGTTTCATATTTTGACCCCAAATTTTCAACATAGTCTTCATATGACCCCATCTTATACACTTATGAAGATCTTAAAATCCGTGCCAAAATGCCATTCCGAGCCACAGGTGTAAAATCACATTTCAGGCAGGATGTGAAAAATGACATCTGTACTGTTCATGAGGGTGTGGAAAATTTGGCCACAAAATATTGAAAATTACTAAAGTTATGCGCGTGTGTAGAACAGTTTCAGTGAACACATGTAACTCGGGCTTATTTAGGAATTTTGTCGCCAAATTTTCAACATGGCCTTTTTGGGACCCCAACTAATGAACACTGGCGCTGTCCTTGTTAATTGGTCTCGAAAGAGGATTTTGTTCAGTGACTGCAAAATCGCCTTCCAGGCCCAATTAACGAAACAACAATGAAAGTGTTAATGAGGTGGGGTCCCAAAAAGGCCATGTTGAAAATTCGGTGAAAAAAAAAAATACCTAAAAAATGCCAACAACATCAACATAAGTTCAGAATGCCACTAAAATGCATTATAAGGCACTTTCCTTCATTCTTTAGTTTGCAGTTTGGTTTTGAAGAGTGCAGTCGTGTTCAGGTCCACAGAAGATGACAGCCAGTGATCTCAGTGGTAAGTATAGAAGACAGCGGGGGCAGGTGATGGGTGCTCAGTGGGAGGGTTGGGATGGGGAAGGGGACGGGCGACAACGAGGGACCATTTAAAAATAAAAAATATATCGGGGGACTATTCTTTTTTACAGGTTTTAAATACATATTTTGGGACACTGGAAGTGGGCTCCCCAAGGTCCCAGACTGCTGGGGGAAGGAATACATATGTAGGGACACCGGGGAGTGGGCTTCCCAGTGTCCCTTAGTGTCAGGGGGTCTCCTACTGCCGACATGGGGATTGGGGCCCCCCTCCGTGTCGACAACAGCATGGTACATCGGGGGACTGTTTATTTACAGGTAATAACAATTAAGTAGCTATATTAGGACACTGGCAGGGGTGGCTTCTGCTGCCGACATGGGGATTGGGCACCCCAATGTCAGTAAAGATGTATTTAATATTAACATGCCTCTGCCCCCATAAAGGCAGTAAAAGGATAAAACAATCCTTTATTTAGGTGAACAACAACAGTTGTTCACCTAAACTGGGGCCGAGGAATCTGATTCTGGTAACAATTTGGCCGATAGGTGGCCAGAATTATTATTTTTATTTTTTTAACCAGTGGCTGATGCCATTTTGTTAAAAAAGTTGTGCCACAATTTGCGGCATTTTTGCAAAACTACTTCCACAAATTGCAGCACTAGGCAGTAAAAAAACAGCCCAATTAAAATAAACACATTTTATCCACGTTTTCAAAAAAATAACCACAGAATCGTGTTCCTCGGGTCCTGATTTAGGTGAGCACAAGTGTTGGTGTTTACCTAGGGGCAGTATGTTTTAAACTGTTTAAATTTTTCCACCTTGCTAACTGAAAACAAGATGGCGGAATCTCGAACCTACATTCTGCATTTGTGAGGGCAACTACTACTTTTGTGGCAGTAGAAAGTGCTTTTGCATGGCACATCTAATTTTTCCCATTGGATATAATGGGGAAACTTTAAAGTTTAATAACTTTTGAACGGATTAATATTTTTTCACCAAACCTTCAAAAAGGCACATCTGTTACCCAGACCCCCATATACCCTATAAATTTCAGACCAAACCCCCAAGCCATTTTGGAGAAACAGCGTGACAAAGAAATTGGCACAAAAGTGGTAATTTTCACAGTTTTTGACATTCCGAATCTCTGCACCCGTACATCTGACTGGAACGAAACTTGCCAAATGCAGAGATTATGATCTTTGACAGCATGCAAAATTTAATGTGAATCGGTTGAACAGTTGCAAAGTTTGGGTTTAACATAGAAGTGACTGTTGAACCCTAACTATAGTGGCACTACTGTGCCACTATAATATGTATGTATAATGTTTATTTCTAGCCCTAATGGTTAAAGGAGCACTGTCCGCTTTTAGCCGTTTTTTTTTTTTTTTTTTTAAAGCCCCATTTAAAAAGGCACATATTTGACACATTGCTCATCATGTACGTAGTGCTTGTTTAACATAAAACGTGCATTCAGTGATGTTTTTTCAATATTTTTAATTTTACCCATCCTGACTTTATCTTGGGCAGACTGCCACTCCAGTGTATGCACTGCTAACGGGGTGCCAAAGTGTCATAAACTCTTGCATGGATGAGTCTTACTTTTTCTAAGTAGTGTCAGCCAAAACGATTTTCGAGCAGATGAGTCTCCTGTGCACAACAGCTTAACTAACTTCATTGCAAAAACAAGTGCCGTAACATTTAAAGGGACACTGTCCGCTTTTATGCCATTTTTAAAGTGTCTATACTGAACATGTATGGACGAAGCATTAACAATGTAAAAAACATAGATGGCAGGTGATTTGTACAGCAGTGCAAGATATTTATTTTTGTAAAAACTGTATTCTGGCCATCCCGATTTCTGTAAAAACAATATTCTGGCTGTCCCGATCGAAGTATCCATGGCACATGTCCACGAGCTAGAATGGCACTGAGCCATTGGTAAACTCATTCATGAACGAGTTACTTTGTGTGATATATTGGTAAAATGTTGCATCTGTTATCATTCTTGCCACGGATTTTCTGCAAAGATATTCCCCTTCAAAAATGAGTGCTCTAACCCATTTTATTTTGTGTATAAAAGTTAAAACCATGACTCTAGGCATGTACATTAGAGTTTACCTCTACATTGGCTTTATTCTCCAGCAAATTAATTAGGGGTAGCAATTGTGACGCTTGCTAATAACCCTTTAAATCCAGGACCCCCATCTCCACCCCCCCCCCCGTATTTTTTATTAGTTTCTCATTTAATTCTGGGTTTCTTTCTCTTCTACATTAATTTACACAGGGCCTTTTGTATGTGTCTCTCTCTTCTTTTTTTGGCTAGCCGAGGTGCCACTGTTGCTAATAGAAATCAGAATCTTGGCAGAATATTCATTTTAGCCACTTCTATGCAGTTGGAGAAGGACCGTGGAGTTTTAGACCAGCAGTTAAGGTCTGCAAATGCTGCTTGAGTCAGTGGTGAATAATTTACTTTCTGCAGGGTCTTTATACAGGTATCTGGATTCTCAGATATCAGGTCTTCGAGGTGACCCTATTTATAGAGTATGACTGATCTGACCTGAGGTATAATGGTCCCACTAAGGTATTGAGTTTCAGCTTTGGCATCATTTACTTTGAAACCCAGTATAGGTCCATAGTATTGTAAGAGTTGTGAGAAAGGGGGCATAGATCTCACAAGGTTCTTCATGATACTGGGGTGTTATCAGCATACATTCACACGTGATGGTCTTGTCCTTTGACTATTATACTTTGAATCTCTGTATGTCGCCTAATGGCAGCCGTCAAAGGCTCCAATACTAAGGGCAAAGAGCAGGGGTGACAGAGGGCAGCCTAGAAGCTGCAGGCTGGAGGTGAGGGTTAAGCATTAAAGTTGACAACCCCAAGAAAGACCTCACCAGTGATTCATGAAGACTCCAGAGATCCAAAACCCTGTTTTTTTCCGGTTGCTTTTGGGGGGGGGGAGGGTAGAGTTTCTGTGTTGGAAACCCTAACACCACATTTCCTTACTTTTGTGGCATTAAGTTGCCCTAACTGGTGCATTAAGGACGTTTTTTGCAAATAATTTATATAAAATCATACTCAAACTAACCGCTTCGTCAGCAATCTCTACATACTGTGACTAGTCATAACATACGTTTTTTTTTTTAAACTAGAGGCACTTCGAGGTCTAAGAGGTTTGACAGTGTCCCTTTACATGTCCTGATGATCTTTTTTACACTTTTTCTTTTAAATAAAACCTGAAAGGGTAGTATACCCATTGTCCACTTCACTTCACTCAGTGCCTGGGTCCAAACCTGGAACAACAAACATCGAATCACTGTCCTAAAACACTTTGTTGAGTGGTTTCAAGTTCAGTTCAGGCAAGTCAGCAAAGTACTTCTTTAAAATTTCAGCCGCCATGTAAGAATCATGAGTCTAACACCATTAGCTGTCAGTCCATTTTGAAGGCTGGTATTAACTGGATTCTGTAACCTTTTTAAAAGACTCCAGTATTCCTTTGGATTACTTTAAATTTGTAATAGTTTGTTTCCCCTAATCTTATTAGTTTATTACATTTGTGTTTCCATAATTTTTTTTATTCCATTCAGTATCTTCTTTGTCTTGCCTTCCCTCAAATCTTTTTTAATTAACTTTTGAGGTTTGAATACAGTCTGAAATCCATGGCGGATGATATTTTAAGAAGAATCAGCATTTGTATAGCACTTTTCATACACACTGTATCCCAAAGCACTTTACAAGCAATGCTAGACTAAGAGTGAAATGAGTGAATGTGTAGTGGCAGCCATATCGCACACCAGCGCCCACACACAGCCCTGGACAGTTGCATGAACCGGTTTTATGGGAAGGGGAATATTGGCCAGGACACCAGGAATGTCCCTACTCTTTGCAGAGACTGCCTTGGGTTCTTTTACTTCCATTTGGGCACCCACCACGACCTCACCAGGATGGGTAGAAGGGACCTCGGTTTAACGTGTCATCTGAAGGAGTGCACACCCCAGCAGTACAGCACTCCCCAGTACTGCACTCGGGTGCCAGCATTTATTTGATGGTTTTAAAAATTTCAGGGCATGGTGATCACAAATATGTATTAAAGTCTTGGATTGCTATATCTGTCTGGAAAGAGTTTGGAACAGTTCAGCACACAGCCTAGCCTGTAGGCTTGTTCTAAAGTCGTCTAGGTTAAAGAGCCACTGACGCCTCAAGAAGAACTTTGAAAAACATAATATTTGGACAAGAAGCTGTTCATTTTTCCTATTAGTTTTGTGTTTCTTATCCCTGTAATTTATCGCTGAGGTCATATACTTGAAAACAGGATAGTTGTTCCTTGAAGGTTCATCAGTTCCTATTGCTTCTTCCCAACCTGATGTAATACCTTGCTTGTGACATCAGTTATTCCCATGGCAACAGATTGTGATGTCACAACAAAGCATTATTATTTCAAGTAGGGAATATACTATAGAGGCAGATGAACTCTAAGGGATAAAAATCTTGGTTGTGTGGCAGTTTCTTTAGTATTAGTATAGAGAAGAAATCTATAGAAGATATATGAAATATAACTGACTTGTGTCTAAATATTATGTTTTCCAAAGTTTTCCCCAAAGGCGTCAGCTGCTCTTTAAATTTACTCATAGCCTGTTCCATGGTGCCAAGTGATGGGGCATTGTTCTAGCACACTGGCGATCTGGGTTCACACCCCAAGCCCAGATGTCAGGAGCAGAGGCTAGCAGACAGGGAGTCAGAGCATCCCTCAGATGCCTCCCTCCCAGTGGCTGGGTCATAACGTTCCGCTATCAGAGCGGCTCCTGGTAGTGGCCTAGTGGAGGTGTTCTTGGCAGCGTGGGCGACCATACGCTGCCGAATGCCCCAGTCCACCCCAGGACACTGCTGCAGACCTGCAAATGTGGGAGGTGCGTGGGGCTCCAGAAAATGGAAAGCTGCTGTCTGTCAGCCGGATGATGGCAGCCATGTCCCACCACACCACAGTTCCCCCAGGTGCACCACTCCTGTCTCCCCCTCCCCCCCCCCGTGCCTGCTATTCCAGAGGGGTCAGACCTGATATTCCTCTCTTCCATGCTCTTACCCTTGGGGGGAAGGGGGCCACAGCAGGGACAAACTGGAACCCTCCAGACGCAGGTACGTTGTGGGAATCCAGTGGCAGGAGTTGGCAGTGGAGGGATGAGACTGGCAAGCAACAGGAACAATGTGTGGCCCAAAGGAATGGCGGACTGAGGGGCCAGGGTAGGTGGGAACATTTTTTTTTTTTTTTTTTTTTTTACTGATATCAACCTTTAAAGTTAATTTCCAGTGTTTTTAATTTGGGTTTTGGGCTTTATAGACCATTACCTTATGGTGGCCATAGTCCTTTGGAGTGTAATTAAGAAATTTTAAGGCACCCCAGTTCATGAGGGAAGGGATTGTAATTCAGGCCGAACCGATGGCCAGCTGATCTGTCCCACTTGTCGATCCCTATGGGAGTAATTTTCCAAACATTTTTACAAGTGTTACAGCATCCTTTGATGTAGATGAATGCCATTGCTATACAAATGGGGGGCCCTATAAGTTGAGCAGTGGCTTTCATTTAATTTCATGGTAGAGTGAATTCAGAAATACCTTTAATTGGATAACAATCACCAAGGTTTAGTGGCAAAAATCTTGCTCAGTTACTTGCATGTTTAATGGAACTAACATTAAATCCAGTATTTACCTTAATTACACGGACAAATCTTGTGAGTTCACTGATAATTTGCTTCACACTCAGTATACCCAAACTCTCCTCTAGTTGTTTCCCTTTAGTCTTGATTCCAGTTAGCGTTGAAATAACTGAACAGGATGACTTCATGGTTCCCTAACTTCACGTATTGTCTGTTTGCCAACAACTCAAAGGTTTTGTCTCTGTCCTTGATGGCTAATAGATCCCACTGACTACCAACCTTATACAGTATATGTGGACCAGTGGACAATCTGTTCTCCTCAAATTCTTAGAGTAAAATATCAGTGACTTGCATCAGGCACCCTCCTCTTTCTCTGTCCTGATTTACACCGTTATATTCTTGCAGCTGTATTTCACTGTCACTCTCATTATTCAGTCATGTTTCTGACAAGCGTAGAATGTAGAAGTTTTCTTTTCAGACCAGATTTGTAGGTCTTTTTTTTTTTTATTTGAAGCAATACTTTCGGCCATGGCCAATCAGTTTTTTACTTGAATTATTTTTGGGGCCTGGGTTAAATTCAGTCCCTATACTTGTGGACAGTAGTAAAGGTTATCAACCCTTTGCTTCTCATAAATTGTGAACTTAGGGTTACTTCCTTAATTTTTAAATTAAAATCTGAGGCATTAACAAACTCCCTCTATAAATTATTAGAGGGGAAGAGACTTGAATTACCAGCCCCACACCTATGTGAGGGGCTGGTCCCGATTACAATCCAAACAAAAATGTCTTACTTTTCTTGTTTTAAATTAGAAGCCCTTGCATTTGGTTGATCCTGTTATCTTGCAGCCCTGACATTTACTTTTGGGAGACTGCCTGAAACCATCTTAGAATATGTGGGCTAAACATAATCTTAAATATAGCCTCCAGAATGCTGCGACTGGCAAACAGCTGATCGAAACTTGTATGCACTAGAAACAGAGTTTCTATCCATTGAATCTCCCGCAGCTGCAGCCTCTCCTTCAGGTCAGCTGTGGGGGAGTCTGGGATACTTTTAGCTCATCTCCCAGTTGAAAGTGTCTGGACAGCAGGATCAGCCAGATACAAGGTCCACTAACATAAAACTGGAAAGTGAGGAATGTTTGTTTTGAACATTAAGTGCTAATTGGGGCCAGCTGCCATACATAGGTGTGGGGCTGGCATTCATGACTGTTCCTCATTTTAAAACCATTTCTTTTTGTGATGGTGATAATTTCACCCTTTTGCTTATCTCAGATATGGAGATGACTTTTATAGCATTTTTCATGTCATCACTTGTGCCTCCAGCTGTTACTGATTTTGCCAAAATTCCAGTGAAAATGACTTGAAATACTGGGGGGGGCGGCAAGGCAAGGGGAGAGGGAAGGGTGACCGGCAGATGAAGTGGGGGAAATGGATGTTGAAATCCCCAGTGGGAGGGTGTGGGAAGCCCTCAAGGCCCTAAGAGGGGATAAAGCACCGAGCCCAGACGGGATCCATCCCAGGGTGCATAAGGAATTGGCTGATACCCTGGCCGCACCCCTGGTGGACCTTTTTAACTCCTCTCTGCATTTGGGATGGGTGCCTCATGACTGGAGGATGGCCCATATTGTGCCTGTACACAAGAGTGGCTCGCGAGAGGAGCCAGGAAATTACAGGCCGGTTAGCCTGACATCGGTAGTGGGGAGAGTGATGGAGGTCATCTTGAAGGATAGGCTGGAGGGGGTTCCGGAGGGACAGGGTCACCTAGATGATCGCCAGCATAGCTTTAAGGGCAGATCTGTCAGACCAACCAGGTGGAGTTCTATGAAGGGGTGACAAGTGCACTGGATCAGGGCAGGCCAATGGATGTCCTCTTTCTGGACTTGAGCAGGGCATTTGACTCTATGCCACATTCTGGGCTACTGGGAAAGCTGGAGGATATGGGGGTGGGGGGCAGATGGTCAGGTGGATAGGAAACTGGCTAGTGGGGCATGTACGGGGGGGTCTCATCCTCCAGGAGAGTCTTTAGCGGGGTTGCACAGGGGTTGGTACTGGGCCCACTCTTGTTTAATGCCTATATCTCAGACCTCAGAAGCAGTATCAGGAGTGGGATGAGCCTCTTTGCCAGTGACTCGAAGCTGTGGGCGGTGGTGGAAGGGGAAGAGGGGAAGCTGACTCTCCAGGAGGATCTGGAGACTCTGAGGAGGTGGTCACGAGCCTGGAAGCTAAAGTTTAATGCTGGGAAATGCAGGGTTCTACAACGGGGGACAAAAAACCCGGCTCATGTATATACCTTTGAGGGGGAGGAGAGGAGGCACTGCAGGTCTCTAGGGGGGAGAAGGACCTCGGGGTGGTGGTGTATGCCAAAATGAATAACTCAGAGCAGTGTAGAAGGGCTGCGGCCCAAGCAAATAAAATGCTGGGGTGGATAGCAAGGGGGATAACCTCAAGGAGTCGATGGGTGCTCCTTCCACTGTACAATTACCTAGTTAGACCATACTATGAATACTGCTTGCAGTTTTGGCTTCCCTACTTAAAGAGGGGCATTGCTTTACTGGAGAGGGTACAGGGGAAGGCAACCAGGATGATATTGGGGCTAGGGGAAAGGCCCTATAAGGAGAGACTGGAGGAGCTCAACTTGTACTCTCTGGAGGAGAGAAGGAACGGGGGATATGATAGAGGTCTTCAGATATCTCAAAGGAGTGAATAGGGTAAGCCTTGAGAGGGTGCTTCAGCTGAGGGCCACCAGGGGACACTTGGTGAAGCTGGACGGGGAAGACTGAGGGGGGAAACAAGGAGACGCTACTTCACTGAGAAGGTGGTGGAGCCCTGGAATGCTCTGCCAGGGGAGTTGGTGGCTGCTACAACTGTGGAGGGGTTCAAGAAAGGCTGGGATAGGTATAGGGGGAAGGTGCATCCCAGAGCCCTGCTGGGGGGCGGGGGACCTTGTAAGGAGGGGGCTAAAAATAGTGCCCTGGAAAGGCACTGATCATCAAGCTGACTCGATAGGCTATAGGGCCTAATCTGCTGGCTTCTTAGTATGCTAGTGTTACTAAACAGACTGCATGAAAGGCATTCATGACTGAGACTTAAGAGTTATAAAAGGCAGAAGGTAAAAGATTGTTCTACTAAATATCCCAAGTCGCTCTGTTCAAAACTTTAACAATAGTATATTAAAGGAAAGCAGTCAAAATACAGTGCGCCCCGCCCCCCCAAAGGCTTAGCCCCAATTAAGCTTTTCATAAAGAAAATGCATTTTTTCCCCCAGTGGAACTTACTTTATTTAATTTTTCAAAGTCTGGGAGTTGGAATAGGCGACTGCTGTGCGGCTCCACTTGAGTAAGTGCTGCACCGCCCGCCCAATGCATTTGCACTGGAGCAAGCAGTACAGCGCAGCACTTTTACTCTAAATGGAGCAGCGCAGCAGTCGTCATATTCCCGACTCCCGGACTTTTGAAAAATTAAAGTAAGTTAGTTCCACTGGGGGGAAAAATGCATTTTCTTTATGAAAAGCTTAATCAGGGGCCAAGCCTTTTGGGGGGTGGGGCGTACTGTATTTTGACTGCTTAGCCTGCAAGCTGTCAGATGTAGGTTAGGCTAACCAGTTTGTAAATGCAGTTAGTCTGTGGTGTGAGCAGAGTGACGGGCTCCAGTTCCCTCTGGAGACTCACTGTGTGACCCCCTCCTACTTGTCTGTCTCACGTCTCCACTGCCACATACAGTGCCTTCAGAAAGTATTCACCCCCCTTGGCTTTTGTCACATTTTGTGATGTTGCAAACTGAAATTAAAATACATTTATATGGGATTTTTTTGTCATGTATCTACACAAATTACTCTATAATGTCAAAGTGGAATAAAACTTCTGGAATTTTTTGTACATGTAATTTAAAATAAAAACCTGAAATGTCTTGATTTGATAAGAGTTCACCCCCTTTGCTAGGACACTCCAAATTGAGCTCAGGTGCATCCAGTTTCCTTGTGAGATCACTCTAAAACTTGAATGGAGTCCACCTGTAGTCAGTTCAAATGGTTGACAAGATTTCAGAGGAAATACACCTGTCTATATAAGGTCCCACTGTTGACAGTGCATGTCAGAGCAGAAACTCTACCATGAAGACCAAGGAGCTGTCCGTAGAACTCCGTGATAGAATTGTGAGGAGGCATAGATCTGGGGAAGGGTATAAAAACATTTCTAGGGTGTTGAAAGTTCCCAGGAGCACAGTCAAGTCCATCATTAGGAAATGGAAAGATTACGGAACCACCTAGAGCAGGCCGTCCTCCCAAACTAAGCAACCGGGCAAGAAGGACCTTGGTCAGGGAAGTGACCGAGAACCCAGTGACCACCCTGACAGAACTACAGAGTTCCATGGCTGAGATGGGAGAACCTGTCCAGAGGACAACAATCTCTGCAGCACTTCACAGATGTAGCCTCTATGGGAGGTGGCTGGGCGGAAGCCACTCCTGAGAAAAGGCCACATAATAGCATGCCTGGAGTTTGCAAGAAGGCACGTGGCAGACTCTGAGACCATGTGGCAAAAGATTCTCTGGTCTGATGAAACAAAATTGAACTCTTTGGCCTGAATGCAAGCGCTATGCCTGGCAAACAGAACACAGCTCAGCACCGTGTAACACCATCCCTACCATGAAGCATGGTGGTGGCAGCATCATGTTATGGGGATGCTTTTCAGTGGCAGGGACTGGGGTACTTGTCAGGATAGAGGGAACAATGAATGGAGCCAAATACAGGCACATTCTTGAGGAGAACCTGCATCAGTCTGCAATAGACCTTGGACTGGGGTGAAGATTTACGTTCCAACAGGACAACGACCCCAAGCATACAGCCAAAGCAACACTGGAATGGCTTCAGAACAAGAAGGTGAATGTCCTTGAGTGGCCCAGCCAAAGCCCAGACTTGAATCCCTTTGAGAATCTGTGGAAAGACTTAAAGATTGCGCTTCACCGACGCTTCTCTTTCAACTTGACAGAGCTTGAGCAAATCTGCAAGGAAGAATGGGCGAAAATCCCCAAATCCAGATGTGCAAAGCTGATACAGACATACCCAAGAAGACTCAAAGCTGTAATTGCTGCCAAAGGCGCTTCTACAAAGTATTGACTCAGGGGGGTGAATACTTAAGTAAACAAGATATTTCAGTTTTTAATGTTTCATAAATATTTGTTAAACAATGAAAATATTTTTGCCCCTTTAAATTGTTGAGTATGCTGTGTGAATCAAGGGGGAAAAAATAATTTCAATGCATTACAAATTCTGGTAGTAACACAACAAAATGTGACAAAATCCAAGGGGGGGGTGAATACTTTCTGAAGGCACTGTAGATACATACATACATAGACAGTGTCGGTAGATAAGGGCCTATGGCCCACCCAGTCTGCCCATTTGAGCTTGTAAGTTCAGTTTTTGTTTTCCTAGAAGTCTGTTGCCCCTTACCCCTGACCTCCAGAATTCCTTTATGTCTATCCCATGCATTCTTAAATCCGTGATTGTTTCAGCCCCACCACTTCCTCTGGCAGGGTGTTCACTTGTCCACCACCCGTTCTGTGAAGAAATTCTTCCTCACGTTTCCTCTGAATCGTCCGCCCTCCAACTTCATCCCATGCCCTCTAGTCCTGGAACATCTTTTTCACTTAAAAATAGTGCATTCCTGCACCCTGTAAGATACTTGTATGTCTCTATCATATCCCCTCTCTCCCTCTTCTCCTCCTGGGAGTACATGTTCAGTTCCTTCAACCTGTCCTCATAGTACTTGTGATGCAATCCATGCACCATCTTTGTTGCCATCCTCTGAACCTTCTCTACCCTGTCTATGTCCTTACGTAGGTAAGGTCTCCAGAACTGTACACTGTACTCCAGGTGGGGCCTCACTAGTGTCTTGTATAGTGGAATTATGACCTCCCTTTTCCTGCTGGTGATGCCCCGCCTATGCATCCCAGCATCCTATTTGCTTTTCCTGCTGCCTTGTCACACTGTTTCTCTTCCTTGAGGTCATCAGAGATGATAACCCCAAGATCCCTTTCCTGCTTGGTGCATGCTGTATCCTCACCCCCCAACTGATATATTGTGCCAGGGTTTTTGTAGCCCATATGCATTATCTTGTACTTCTTTGCATTGAATTTCAACTGCCAAACCCCTGACCATTCTTCAAGTTTCTGCAGGTCCCTTCTCATTCTGTCTGCACCCTCTGGTGTGTCTACTCTGTTACAGAGCTTTGTGTCATCAGCGAACAGTGAAATTCTGCCTTCTAGGTCCTGTGCAATGTCACTGATGAAGATGTTGAATAGGACCGGTCCCAGCACTGATCCCTGTGGTACCCCACTGGTCATTTTTCCCTCTGTGGAGTGACAGCCATTTACCACCACCCCCCTCTGTGTCCTGCCGCCCAGCCAGTTACCTACCCACCACACTACTGTCCTGCCCACACCCATATTCCCCAGTTTGTGTAATAGTCTATGTGGCACAGTGTCAAAGGCCTTGCTGAAGTCCAGATAGGCCATGTCCACTGCCCTCCCCTGATTCGCCTCCCTAGTCACCCAGTCAAAATTCAACGAGGTTGGTCTGACATGACCTCCCCTGGTGAAACCATGCTGCCTTGGATCCTGTAGTCCATTGACAACCAGATGTTCCACCAATCTCTCCTTCAGTAGTGCTTCCATGATCTTCCCACTACGAGGTGGGGCTGACTGGTCTGTAGTTCCCTGCTTCCTCTTTGTTCCCACTTTTGTATAAGGGACTACATCTGCTATCCTCCAGTCTTTGGGTACCTACCCTGTTTCCAGTGATTGGCTAAACAGGATAGCCAGAGGTTCAGCCACCACCTCTTAGTTCTTTAAGGACCCAGGGTGCACCCCATCTGGCCCCATTGCTTTATCAACTCTTATTACTTCCAGTTCCTTCAGGACCCTTTCCTGAGTATAAGTGACTTGTCCATTTCTGCACCATTCTCACCCCTTGTACACCCTTCAGAGCCCATTACCCTCCTCTTCCTCAGTAAAGACTGAGCAGAAATACCTGTTCAATATGTCAGTTTTACTGTTGTCATCCTCCATGTCCCCATCCTCCCCTTCAGTCTCACTATCCCTCCCTTTGCCTTTCTTTTTCCCTTATGTACCTGTAAAAGGTTTGTCCTCTCTACCCACTGATTTTGCAATTTTTCTTCTGTCTGAGCTTTGGCTTCCCTTACTGACCTCTGCCTCCCTTTGCTTCTCCTGGTACTTCTCCCTATCCCTTCTGCCTGTGTCTTTTTGTATTGCCTAGATACAGTCTTTTTGGCTTTCACTTTCTTTGCTACCTCTTTGGAAAACCATAATGGTCTCCTCTTCCTTTTCCTCTTGCTAACCTGCTTAATGCATAATTCTGTTGCTCTTGTAATCCCCATTTTAAATACAGCCCTGTTCCTCAACCCTGATTCCTCCCCATTCCCTTAATGCCTCTTTCAAGTATCTCCCGTTTTCCCAAAGTCTGCCCCCCTAAAATCCAGGATACGTGTTTTTGTGTGGTTTGGTTCTGCTCTTTCTGTGATTTTAAAACCGCAGTGACTGGTGGTCACTGTTCCCCAGGTGCTTCCCCACTGTTAACCCCATCACACTGTCCCTGTTTGTGAGCACAAGGGCCAGTATTGCCTTCTGCTGAGTTGGTTCCATGACCAGTTTGAGGAAGGCACCTGAAGGAGTCCAGGATAATCTGCTCCTAGTTGATGCTGCTGCTGGGATGCTCCAGTCCACGTCTGGAATATTGAAGTCTCCAACCAGTACTACTCACCCTTGTCTGCCATCCTTTGGATGGCTAGCATCAACTCCCTATCTGTTTCTTCCTCCTGGGCTGGTGGCCTATAGACCACACCTGTGGGATAGCTGTCCCATTTTCCTTTCCAGCAACCCACAGTATCTCTCCCCATTTTGTTCCTCCTGGATCTCTGTGGCCCTTATGTCATTTTTCACTTACAGTGCCACTCCTCCTCCCTTCCTGCCTGCCCTGTCTCTTCTGAATATGTTGTAGCCAGGTATGGCCATCTCCCAGTCGTGGTTATCATTACACCAGGTTTCACCTCTGTTGCGTGTGTTGTGTACCCCGCTGAATCTAGAAAAGAGGCTGGTAGCCCTTAACATGTTAACCCTGGAGAAAAGAGAACTTGGGGGACAGGATCTCACCCTTACAAAATTAAGAGTATTGCCAAGATCACACAGATGGAGATTGTGTGATCTAGTGTTCTCTAGCAGGATGTAGGGAATATGCTCAGAAGGTCGGAAGCGATAAATACTGGGATAATGTTTTGGGGTACTACTTCTTCCAAAAGATGGTCTGAACCTGTAGAACAGCCTACCAGCCGAGACAGTGGATATGAATTCCATACAGGTGTTCAGGATAGTGTAGGTCTGGACGAAGGTCTGAATTTAAAGACAGACAATCGCAGGGTACCCTGGGGTAGGAAAATCACTATAAATGCATACATGTCTGCACAGCATTTTTATTCATCTTTGCTTCTGAAGGGGGTGAAGGCGGACCTCAAGTCTCTTCTGACCTTAAGGTACTATGTTACTGTGTCACGCTTTATAGATTAAAGCAGTGCCTCCTACCAATCGTGGCACTCCCTTCCTTTGAGCATGTGACACTTTTATTCTGTAAAGCATGTCTCATGAACCGGTGCTGTGTAAACAGCCTCATGTAGGGGAGGGCTCTTAAATTTTGTTTCAGCCCCAATCAGTACTATATTACTGCAGAGGGGTTACCGGTCAAAATGTCACTTTAATTATAGCGCCATAAGACTGACTCAAAAATGTTGCATAGCAAAATGCTGTAGGGGGCATATGGCCATCTTGTGATATTCAACATTTGCTGTGTTGCACCGAGTGGAGTTAGTTATTTAGTGTGGGAGGGTGCCGTGGCATTATACCATAGTGCGGGTTCATGTTATTTTGTGGTGTTTTGTTCCGCTCTGTCATTGTACAGGTGATGCTTGTGCTGGTGTGCAGTGACTACTGTTTGTGTGCTGTGACTGTTGTGGGTATGTCATCAGTTGGAGGCTTTGTGTAGCTGTGTGTGTGCCATGTCTGCTGGTGTCTGGGGTGGCTTCCACGTGAAGTGTGCTGTGGAAGGAGACTTTCGACCTGTGTTGCCTTGCTCTGTGGTTTCATCACGGGTTACTCTTCACTCTTTCTTCAGTGTGTGTGCTACTCTCTTTCGTTGCCATACCGCTTGAGCTAGTGTCGAGCAAGAAGGGTGGTTTCTTGCTTTTGTATCAAGGCTTTCTGTATCGGAAAGAGGGGTTGGTATCGGACAGCTTTGCTAGGGTGCATACTGTGAATGGGGGGGTGCTTATGTATGGCTGTACCTTTGCACTTTGGTAATAGAGTTCTTGCTGCCTCTGATGTGTGTTACTGCGATTCTTCTTTTTTTTGTTAACCCACAGGTTTTTGATGTTTTGACATGCAGTGGTATTATTGTGCGCTGTATTTGTGTTTGGCACAGATACATAGCGTTTCTTTACTGAGACAATTTTTGGCTCGATACTAACACATGATGCCCTGCAGAGGAGACCACTCTTATGGTTGTAAGGTTGGTCTCGCCTACATTGTTAGGGTATTGGAACTGCTCACTTTGGTTCATGGTTCTCGTACCCTAAGAATGAGCAATAGACCACTCTAACAACCGTAAAGATGGTGTATGTGTCCGTATTGAGAGATACAGTGAAGCACATTTTGCACCCAGATTTACTCTCACTCTACAAAGATGTACTGAAGCTCCAGTTCACATAATGTTGCAGCGATTTCTGGACATAAACATTAAAATATTAAATTATCATGACAGAAACATTCATTGACACTAAACGTCACTCGTTATTTGTAAACTAAGAAACTGCTACATTTGACCATTTGTTCTGCGTTTGGAGGCTAGTGCTACAGATTTGAACACAGAGATGTTGAGAGGTGTGCCAGAGTTCTGTTGCAGGGATTACTGTGGCATTAACAAACTCCTTCCATAACGGACTCCTCCTAGTGTGAAAGAAGGTTCACCTAAAGTTATCCCATGGAGCACTTCACACAACAGTACGTAATAGTTTGCAGAAGTCTTTCTGGTGAACCTAAATGTTGATTCTGTTACAGAAATTGTCAGCAGCACTTCATATCACGTGAGCTACTCTTATGATGTGCGTCATAAAGAAATGTGGCTATAGGGAGCAATATATGAACAGATGCATTTATTTTTGTGAGAAAGTTTTAAGTGAACTGAACTCGAAAAAAAGATACTGAGTCTTAAAATGTTCATTAAAATCAGTAAAACCCTCAGCAATGTGGGATTACAGTTTCTACAAATATTAATTTATTTCTTTTAATCACTGACTTGATAGGCAGTATGCTAGAGAAAGAATTTCAGATCTCAAGAGCTTGGCCAACTTTCTTAAAATCCCTCACAAAACAATGTAGGTCTGAGGCCACAATTCATTAGAGCATACAAAGGAGCTTTTGTGTCTGTGCGTTCAGCATAATCAGACACTCTATGTGCCCAGGCAGCACAAGAGGCCTCCATAGGTGGCACCAAACCAAACATTGTAACTTTGAGAAAGCCGAGCTTAATTTTTGCAGTGTTCAGGAGAACATTTTATGTTTAAAAAGTTCTTTGTGATAAGAAAGTAAATATAAACTGAAATGGCTTCAGTTTTTGTATGTGTGTGACATTTTGGGCTGTCTTCTTCCCTCCCCGTCTGTTCTGAAAAGGTCTTTTTAACCCAGCTGGGGATGTGATTTCCTAGAGGACCAACAGAATTTGTTGGGGTATATTTTTTCTTGTATTTTATTGACCATGAGCCTGTCAGCAGGGCAAGGCATACGAGGAGAGGTTGAGGGCACTGAACATGTACTCCCTGGAAGACAGGAGAGAGAGGAGACATGGTTGGGACATTCAAGTACTTGAAAGGGATAAGAGTCTCTTTAAGCTGAGTGGTAACCATATCACAAGGGGGCACAGTCTTAAGCTGGAGGGTGGGAGGTTTAGGAGGGAGGTCAGGAAGAACTTCTTCACAGAGTGGGTGGTGGACACTTGGAATGCACTGCCAGAAGAGGTCATCTCGTTGAAGACAGTAAGCTGGGATAGGCATAGGGGGACGGTAAGAATTGTGGGTAGAGAGGATGGGAGGAGTGGGGAGGGAGGGTAGGGATATTGGCTCAAGCTGTGGACCCTGCAATATGAGCAGACTTGATAGACCAAATGGCCTTCTTCTGCTGGCTGCTGCTTATGTTCATAAGAGAAGCAGCTACTCCCCCAGCATTGCTTTTCTTCTGGCGAGAGCTGTTTGCTCATTGTGTTGGACAGACTGCATTTAGTGGCAAAACTTGTTTGCACCCATAACAAAAAGTTTTTATCCTGCCATCTGATGGAGCAGAAAACTAGTGCAGGAGCTAATTTCTCACTGAAGAGGAAGGAGCCAAAAGGATTTTTGCTGCAGCTGAGTTATCCGGCTTTTTCTGTTGTGACGTCAGTGAGTTTTGGAACTTTTGAAATTATCCACCAGGAAAAGCATGCAGAGCGGAAACCACTTCCTTGATGCATCATGGCTTGCTGTAAAAGGAGTGCAGAGGCGACATACAGCTAATAAATACGCTAGGCATTAGAGTAAATTCCATCACCTGATGATAAACACAACAAGGCAAGAACGCATGGCAAGTTGCAGGCAGTTATAGCATGTAGCAGTACATACATATCTCTCAGCTGTCCTGGAGTATGAGGTCCGTCCCTCATTTTACACCTCAGAATTGCTGGATCTCTCAAGGTGCTATAAATTCAGACTTTAAAGCAGAAATTTATAATATTCTTTCATGTTGAATCAAAAATAAACATTGTACAAGTAAACGCAATGGTTTCCACAGTGTTTTGAGACTGTGTCTCCATGTTTGAAGATCTCTCTCATTTCCAGTGCCCATGACCTCATGTCAGTGACACAAGGTTGCGAGGTATGAGTATATAGATAAGTCCATTAGTGCAGTTTGGAATTGGCAAGAAGTGGAACAATACAACAGATGCAGTGACTAGGAAAAGCAGACTGATACAGGACAAGCATTTGTCAATGCCGAATGTTTGCCGCTTGCAGTGCTGTTATACTGGGTCTTGTTTGTACACATTTTTTACTATATATTTGCCCAGGATGGACCAGATGAGATGCAATATCTCATTTGCAGTGGTGTCCTGCTTTTATACATTTTTACATAGAGAAACAGAAATTGATAGAAGATGAGGACCGAAAGGCCCTTTACTCTGTCAATGGCCTATCTATTCATACTCCTCTGTATTTCTCCCTTATACCTATCCCATGCCTGTTTGAAGCCCTGCACTGTATTCATGTCCACGACTTCCTGAGGTAGGCCATTCCATATATACACTACCCTTTCTGTGAAAAATAGCTTCCTCACATTACCGCTTAATCAGCCTCCCTCTAATCTCATGCTGTCCTCTTGTTCTGCTGTTTTTCTTATATTGATACATGTTAGACTTTCACCTTGTTAATGCCCTTAAGATGTTTGAATGTTTCGATCATATCACCTCTCTCCCTCCTTTCCTCTAGAGTATACATGTCCTCATATGCTTTCTGATGCAGTCCCTGCACCATTTTGGTTGCCCTTCTCTGGACTCCCTCCATTTTGTTAATGTCCTGTGCAGGTGCGGCCTCCAGTACTGCACACAGTACTCCAGAAGGGGGCCTAACCAGTGTCTTGTAAAGAGGGATTACCTCCGTCTTACAACTTACGATACCCTTACTAATACACCCCAGCATCCCTCTAGTCTTTCTTACTGCTTTAGTGGTCTGCTTGGATGATTTCGGGTCATCTGTGGTGATGATGATGCCCAAGTCTCTTTCTTCCCTTGTGATTGCCAGCAACTCCCCTCCCAAACCTATAGGTGGCTTCAGGGTTTCTCACCCTATGTGCATGTTCTTTCACTTCTTTGTGTTAAACCCCATTTGCTGCTCTTCCGACCATTTTGTCAGCTTATCCAGATCTCTTCTCATTCTGCCCACCCCATCTGGATCATCTACTCTGTTGCAGATGTTGGTGTCCTCTGCAAACAGACAAACCTTACCCTCCAGTCCATCTGCAATGTCACTGATGAAGATATTGAAGAAGACTGGCCCCAGGACTGATCCCTGAGGTACCCCACTTGTGTCTTGAATCTTTTCTGGCTGTATACCGTTTACCACCAATCTCTGTTTTCTGTCTGCCACCAGTTTGCCACCTGGTTGACCAACGTCTGACCCACCCCAAGCCTACCCAGCTTATTAATCAATCTTTTGTGTGCAACAGTATCGAAAGCTTTGCTGAAATCAAGGTAGGTGACATCAACTGCACCCCCTTGTTCCACCACTCTGGTTACGCAGTCAAAGAAATCTGAGATTAGTTTGACAGGACCATCTTGTTGTAAACCTATGCTGTCTTGGATCCTGTGCTCCTATGGATTCCAGGTGTTGCACTATCCTTTCCTTAAGGAGTGCCTCCATAATCTTGCCCACTACTGTGGTAAGACTGACTGGTCTGTAGTTCCCTGCCTCCTCCCTGCTACCACTTTTGAGGAGCAGGGTCACATGAGCCCTTTTCCAGTCTTCTGGGACCTCTGCTGTGCTCAGAGACTCACTAAACAGTTCTGATAATGGCTTTGCTAGTTCTACCCTTAGCTCCTTTAGTACCCTGGGATGTATGCCATCAGGTCCCATTGCCTTGTCCACCCTGAGCTTAGCGAGCTCTTGTAGGACCCTTTCTTTTGTGAAAAGACTAGTGCACACCTCCCTCCCCCATGTCCATGGTGCTGAGCTGCGGGCCTTGCCCTACCTTTTCAGTAAATTCTGAGCAGAAGTATCTATTTAGGATAGATGCTTTTCCTTGGTTCTCCTCCACACACTTTCCTTACCCCCTATGATCTTAGCAGCACCCCCTCTGGACTTTCTCCTTTCACTAATGTATCTACAGAAAGTCTTGTCCCCTTCTTTTACATTTTGGCTAGGATTTGAAAAATAACTTTCCTGTTCATGAGATGTTGTGAAAAAATGGCTATGTTGAAAATGTGGGTCAAAATATTGAAAATTAATAAAGTTACTTAGTGTGCGTTTAAATATTTCGGTGTATGCTCATAACTTTGTTGTTTTTTTAATGTTTTTACCCAAAATTTTCAGCATAGCCGCCTTATGATCCCACCTCACGAACAAGGATGGAGAAGATTTTTAAATGCTACCCAAAAGGTGATTTCGCTTACTGACCACAAAATCACCTTTCGAGATAGATTTGCACAATTTCACCACCCTTGTTTATGAGGGTTAGGGTCCCAAAAAGGCCATGTTGAAAATTTGGAGAGAAACAAAATGACCAAATTATGAGGGCAAGTTCAAAACATGTTGAAATACACTGAACTGCATACCCGATTTCCTCAGTTCCCAGTCCAGCTTTGAAGATTGAAAATGTGTCTCCGATCCAGAGAGGATTACGGTGTTGGACTCCCAGTAGGTAAGTAGGGGGTGGAGGGGGGAGGTAACATCATCAGTGTGTACTGGCAGCAACAGACATTGATGGGCTTTTTTTTCTTTATCTACAGTGTGTATAAAAAACAGAGTATGACAGGTGGTTTTCTTTATTTCAGGTACCCACACTGTGGAATGAGCACCCGATTGTTAGTTGTTACCTTTGGCGGCGCTGGGGGTGGGCTCCCTGATGTCACACAGTGGAAACAGTCGGGATGGGTGGGTACAAGACAGCACTGGGGATTGGGCTCCCCAATGTCAGAAAATTAAGAAGGGGGAAGCAGTGGAAGGTGAGAGGGATTCTTGGTAGAGGTCTTACCTTGGCGCCGGCCCTCCTGAAGATTTTTGGCTCCCTCTGGCTCCTAGCGCCTCCAGCATGGTCCCATTAGTGTAAATGAATGGTGAAGACTTTGATTAAGAGCATTAAGAATTACGGTAGGTGTGTAATTTCCATTTTTGGTGTAGAGAAATACTTGGTTTAGACTGAAACCAGCACAATATATTGTCAAAATCCAACTGTAGATGAATGAATAAAGGCATAGTGTGGCCTAGTGGTTAGAGCACTGGCTTGGGAACTGTTGGGTCTTGTTCGAGGATATCTCTTGCATGAGGCCACACCTATGAAACATGAGCCACCAGGCACTAGGACCACATGGAAACTTTTATCAGCAGTATTACTAGGGGCTGTCCACATCGATGTCCCTATATTAATGTGGGTGGCCCAGTTCCTCCTCTGCTTTCCCGCCATCGATCGTGACTTGTCAGACCCTGCAGAAAGTCCCTGTGCTCCAGTAGTAGCTGGCAGTTCTGGGGACCAAACCCTGGGTGGGTGCAGAGTGCAGGTAGCCCCAGTCCCAGGGAAACATAGGATTACCTTCAGCCACATAAGGGTGGGGATGAAGAGCTGGTCTACCAGAAGGGTAGCACAGAAGGGAAAAGGCTGGCACATCCCCACAGGAAATAAAAACAGTGCCCGCTGTGTTACCAGGGGGCCGGGCAGGTGGTGGTAGACTACTGGGGAGCATTGATAAGACAGTGTAGAGACTGGACCTGGCCAGCGGCAACTAAGGGCAGAGAACCGTCTGACATAGACGACTGCATCGTTGGGCCTGAGGGATCGGGAGATGGGGGAGGGAAAGGCACCTCTGTTCAGAACAGGCACACCACGTCGACTGCGAGGATGCCAGAAAGAACGTAAGTGGGACTCTTAACTCACAGAGCCTGGTCTGAATTAAAGGGACCGAAGCTAAGAAACTCGGTCTCGACGTCCATGCTGTTGAAGTAGCCCAGGAGGCAGCTGATGGGGGAAGATGGATTGAGCGTCCCAGGGTAAGCTGTCCTCCTGCAGAGTGGGTGAGTTGCCACCCACGCTGCAGTACTGCCACCTGGGTGACCACAGGTGTCCATGCAGTCAAGGGCACTGTGGGTGGGAGGGACACAGACCAAGATCTGGTGCGGTAGCATGCCTGTGCATTCACATGCATCTAGTATCTCCAGTGCGTGCCTGTGTCCTCAAGGCAGAGAAAACCAGGAAAAAGATCCCACAGCCAGCCTGAAGATGGCCCTCGAACCAAACATGGATCAAGTGGGAACCCTCAACCACTAACCTGATGAAGACTTGTTCAGGTAGGAGGTGGTCCTTCCTCCTTCCCCACTTGGGGGGGAGGGTCTGAGACCACGGCAGCATGGAGGTAGGTGGCTGGAGGGACTGGTGTTTGGCAGAGCTAGACACCTTGGGGGACCCTGAGTGATAGGATCGTCTGTGGCATAGGAGGAGGCATAAAGAAGGGAAAAAAAAAAAAAAAGCCTTTCGTCCATTGTCAGGTGGAATACCTTAAGTCTTGAAAGCAGCAGTTCATCGAGGATATCTGCTCCATTGGGCCACACCTTTGGAACTGTAAGCCATCAGCATCTGTACTACTTGGAAACTATTGGTAGCTGGCAGCCACCCACAGGAATGTTCAGTATCACTGTCTGTATAACGTGGGGTGCCCCAACATTCCTTAGTAGTTCCTCCTGCCATCGATCATTCTCATAAGGCCTGCTATGAAACAGTCTTGAAATAGCCATTGCTGTCTTATTTTCAGCTCTTTATGCATTTTTTCATTGTCGTCTCTGTATGCCGCCGAAGGACAAAGAACCTTTGTTCCAATATTGTTGTTGTGGCTACAAAATCTGTAAGGATGACACTTTCACACTGTCCGTATGTGGTGTTTGGGCCTGTCTCATAACGTAAGGGCCTGCGAGATCTGCCAGAATTTCAGTTGGGCTAGCAGGCAATGCTGACGGAAGGCTTTAGAAACCTTTCTTACCCAAAAAGCATTGAAAGCCATGGAAAAAACTGCAGGTTACACTCCCTCTTTTCCCTCACCAGCCAAGAAAAGGACATCAAAATAAAAAGAAAAGCGGTTATCGAGGGCCTCGTCTTCTTCCAGCCATAAGCATAAAGGTAAGGCTGTTTTGCCGGTGAGGTCCAGATCACCATTGAAAGTTATGTCCTCGTTAACGCCTGCTCCACTTGCAGACTACAGCCCCCAGCCCCAATGGACAGTCGCTGACCTAAGGTTGGGGCTTGGCTTGGGCACTGCTGTACCTACTATGGATAGTATATTGCCACCATCATCTGGCTCTGAGCCTTCAATGCAGGTAGTCCTGGACACTTTTCATAGTGCCAACTCCCAGGCTGTGCTGACATCATTTTCAAAAATATGTCCTGTTTTTCTGTTGTTGCCACAGGTGGTTTTTTTGCTGTCAACAAGGCCACCTGGGGACTTCCGGTGACGTCATGCCCCTGGCAACAACTTGAACTTTCAGCTCCGTCCTCACCGAGGCAAAGAAAACAATAATTCAGCATCTGGAGCTCCAAACCGGGAAAAATTAACAGTACTTTTAGGGGGAAATGCCTAGATGCAGATTGGACAAACTTAAACCTTTTTTGGACGCCGTAGAACCAGAGGGAAACAGCTGTGACAGTGACTTCTCACATGTCTCAGCGAAGTGAAAACTGTAGTTGCCGAGCGTGTTGGGCCCCGAACATCTCCAGACAAATGGACCAAGTTCTTAGAGAACTGACACTTCAGGAAAGAGACACGTCCCACGTTTGCTGCCCTCCGGACTGATGTGGGGAAGATCGAGAAAAGGATGGATGAGCTCGAAGAGCAGGCTACAGCCTCGGACTCCTGAGTAGATGAAGCTGAAAATGCTATCTTACAGCTTCACCACGAGGTACAGGGCCTACGTGAGAGGGCGGAGGATGCAGAGGCTTGCAGCCCAAGAAACAACCTTCGAATATCTGACTTTCCAGAGGGCAGTGACCTGATATTGTTCATGCAGCAGTTTTTTAGAACAGCACTAAGCCTACTGGAGGATTGCCTGCTGGAGATGGATCGCGTACATCGCACGTTGGGCCCTCAAACACCCAACCGCCCACGTGCAATCCTAATTAGATTCCTGCACTATCAGGAGAAAGAGCTGGTCCTGCACAAATCATGGTAGAAGGGGGAGTTAAAAAAAAGAATAGCACATTTATATGGATAACTATTACCCCACCGCCATTGCTGCTAGACACCATACATATGCTCCTCTCCTTGGAAAGCTTAAAGAAGCAAAGATCAAGTTTAGGACTCCTTACCTGGCGAAACTTGTAGTGCAGCTCAAGGATGGACCCAAAACATGAAAGTGCTGAAGAGGCGGCCCAGGGACTTTTAAAAGAAGGCGTCAGGGTAACTCTAGACCAGAAACCACCGAATAAGACTCTGGCGACTAAATTAGCAATGAGGGCCTGGAATCGAGTGCCGTCGAAGGAACAACGTCAGAAGGAAGGCGCCTCAGCCCTTCAATAGTTTGTGGCTGGACTCCGCAAGCAGGCCTTAGTCGAAAGTGATACGGACCTAGCACCACAAGTGGTGAAATGAACAATGTGCTGCATTAATGGACTGTGATGCTGAGCTGGAAATGAACAGGTAGGCCTGCTAAGCTGACCCCCATAAATTGTACTGCCCTGTGTCTCGCAGGCCCCTGCTCTTTCCTGGTATTCTCCTCCTGATCCCCCAAGATAAACTCCGGCCTCTTGGCTGGAGTAGAATGGTTTGTCCCTTTGGGTTGCTGGAACATTCATAACGATCTGGTCTGGTTGGACCTGTTTGCAAAGGTGACCTGTTACACCAACTAGATAACGACATAGCCGGGGTAGATGCTCCGGCATGTCTGGGGCCAGGGCTGGGGACTGTGGAGCAGGGATGCTGGGTTGAGGTGGGGGTGCACTGAGATGCGGGCGGGGAGCGGGTCAGGCCTATGGCCTCCTAATGGCTCCTTCTTCATCTTTTCTCTCCTCTGCTCTCCCCCCACTCCTATTCTTCTCTCCTGTTCTTTTTAAGTTCAGGGGGGAGGCAGGGTGGGAGGCTAGACTCTAGGTACGTGGGTCTCGAGGGATGTACAGGGTGAATACTCATATATATCATGCAGAGGTGAATCAGGATACGGAGGCCGGTCTGCGTTGGGGTGTCACCCCGAGGGCTGAGCGGCAGGCAGGTCTCCGCAGGTGTGGAGGTGACCAGTGTGCCCACGCCCCTTCCCCTTTTCCCCTTCGATGGCTGATTCACCAAGGTGGATGCCTTGGCAGGGAGGGGGGGCAGTTGGCAGCCATGGTGGAATTAGTGACTGAACCAGGCAGAGGTCCACCCTCTCACAGCTCTCCAGCGCTGAACTGGTGGGGCAGAGAGTGGTAGGGCCATACAGCTCATACAACTACATGTTTTGCCTCGATCATTGGCAGCTAGGGGTTTAATTTAAACCCCCTCGGAGGCCTAACATCCAGTGACAAATGGCCTGGTACTAGCTTGGGTTTAAATAAAGCTGTCATCTGAATTTTATATTAGATAAGGATTAATTCAGTTACAAGCCTGGCGGGGGACTTGGGCATGACCACCTTCCCCTTTCCCCCAGAAGAGACCTTTTACGTTGGGTCCTCCCAGAGACGCAGACTAAGCCTAAATTGGCACTTCTAGTCCTGGGAGCCTAACAGCCCCCAGACCCATGCCCACTTGGTATGGCACTGTGTTAGTTTGAGCCCCATGTTCTCTCCGAAAGTTAGTTTACCTCACACTTGTTTACTGTTTGAAAAGTTAATGTTGGAGGGTGATTTATTCCCCTCACCAGTCCATTGGCAGTCACCTTCTAATACAGCAGATACTAGTGCAGGCAGATTTACAAGTGGGGGTACCAGGGAGAGACCTAGTTTAACTCCTATAACCCCAAGGGAAAATATGAATGGCTAATGAACCACTACGAATTATGTCTTTGAATGTGAATGGGCTGGGAAACCCCATTAAACGCACAAGAATGCTTACAATGCTTAAGAAGAGTCTAGCTGGAATTGTTTACATACAGGAGACACACATGAATGCTAATGAACATAGAAAGCTGGCTACAAGGGGTTTCTCACAGGTTTTGTCATCCTCATTTAGTGGGGGCAGAAGGAGGGGGGTCACCATACTGATCTCTGGCCAGACACCATTCCAGGTGACTCGGGAGTGGGCAGATTCAGAGGGCCGCTTGGTAATAGTACAGGGAATGCTGCAGGATAACGAGGTGACCCTGGTGAATGCGTACTTTCCCCTGGGCTCACCTTTCCTGACAGTTGGTTACCTGCTAAGGAAAATATTGGAACTGTCCAGGGGTGTGTTGATCCTGGCAGGGGACTTTAATATAGCCCCAAACCCTTCATTGGATACCACTAACTTGGCTAAAAATAGGCAACCTGCCTCACATAAATTCTTTGAGATTCATTCAGGAGCTGGACAGATGTATGGCACACCCTTCACCCTAGAGACAGACGTTACTGTTGTTATTCTGCCACCCATGGTACGTACACTAGGATCGATGACTGCTACATGCAAAAAGAACACCTGGGGGTTCTTAGGGATGCCGCCATGGGGGATATTGCCCCCACTGATCACGCTCTGGTGATAACACACTGGGACCTTGGTCTAGAAAGACATAACACCCTTTGGAGACTCAACCCAATACACCTTAAAAGTGAGCCCTTCTGGGAATACGTGGGGGACAAAATACAGGCGATACTAGAGGACAGCAGTTCACAGGACACCAGTCTGATGGGATACACTGAAGGCAGTTCTTAGGGGCCACTTAATACAGTTTACTTCCGCCCTGGCGAGGCAACGCCGAGAGAGACAGTCACAATTAGAACAGACTCTTAGTTTCCTCCAGGAGGCTCACCAACAGGGGGATCTCTCAGTAGAGACTCGGCTAAAGCGGACCAAACAGGAACTTGACAAGCTGTGCATGCAGTGTACTGAAATAGCTTTGGCATTCCTCCGGCAGAAGTAGGGGGAGGTGGGGCTCAGGGCCTCTTGCCTATTAGCCTTTCGTCTCCGTAGACAGAGGTGACTTTCTACCATAGCATCGATCAGGGACCCGTCCACGGGTACAATTCACACAAGGCTGGGACAAATTACTAGGGCCTTCTGTGAATACTATAGGAAGTTATACACCCCATACTACTTAAGTGAGCAAAGCTCTGCTGATGCTTCTCTCTCCCCCCCCCCCCCCGATCTTTCCAAACTCGGTAGGGACCAACAAAACGGCCTTATTGCTCCCATATCCCTTATGGAACTCAGAGCAGCCATTTCAAACCTTAAAACCATGAAGGCTCCTGGCCCGGATGGATATGGGTCAGAATTCTATAAACGTATGGAGGCATTGGTTGGCCCCCTCATGCTTCAAGTCTACAATGAACTAATGCAAGGACAAGGTGTCTCTCCCCCCACCCAAGCTGGTCATATGCTACTGTTTCTTTCATTCCAGAGCCAGATAAAGACCCACAGTTATGCAGCTCATACCACCCTATATTGGTCCTGAACATGGACGATAAAATCCTAATGTCCATTCTAGCCAAACGACTAGATGCGATTCTCCCCCACCTGATAGCACTAGACAAAACGGGCTTTGTAAGCTTGAGATCTACCACTGATAATACTAGGAGGTCCTTGCACCTGGTTCAGGAGATGCAGTCACTCAGAGCCCCCTCAGTCCTTCTCAACCTTGATGCTGAGAAGGCATTTGACAGGGTGTCATGGCCCTTCCTGTTTGCCACAATGCAAAGAATGGGGATCCCTCTTATGTTTATTTCCATGATCAGGGCTCTTTATACTTCCTCTAAGGCAAGTGTGAAGGTTTCGGGCCATCACTCTGACTACTTTTCTCTCCACAGGGGCACTCGCGACAGATGTCCTCTGTCTCCCGGGCTGTTTGCCATCTTCATCGAGCCTTTGGCCCAGACGATCAGATGCTCACCCCAGATATCTGGAGTGCTTGGGGGGGGGGGCACCGTATTGCCCTGTATGTGGACGATGTGTTGTCGTTCCTTGCTGACCTTTTACACTCAGTCCCAGCTGTATTTCAGATTTTGGAAGAATATGGGAGGTGCTCAGGGTACAAGCTGAATACCTTAAAAACGGACGCCCTAGCATTTCACTTTGACCCTCCCTTAATCCTTACAGTCCCACCTATTTCAATGGGACCTTGATAAACTAAAATACTTGGGCATCTATCTCTCCCAATCTAATACACAGACGATCTGGCACAGTTATGAATCCTTCAGCAGCCAGTTTCAGGCAGACCTCACCAGATGGGCCATACTACCACTTAATCTAATTCAGTGAGTGGAGGTGGTCCAGATGGTAACCCTCCTCTGGGCTTGATACCTCTTCCAAAATGTCCCGATATGCGTGCCTGTGAAAACAATTCAAGCCTGGAATAAAGCAATACTAAAATACGTCTGGGCTAGCAGATGTCCTCGAGTCCGCTTCTCGGTACTCTGGAACACAGAGGTGGGGAGCAGTCTAAAGAAGGTAACCTGCTTTTTAGCTCCACCCTGTTATCCTGTAATGAGGACTCTGTTGTTGATGCACCCAGATCTCCCCCTGAGGATCCACTTTATAGGCAATGCCTTAGCAAATGCAATCTACCATGGGCTTTGCCTTTTTTTTTTTATACACTGTTTTTTCATTTTATCATATATCATGACAATATACAATACATATAGGGAACAGACCACATACTTATTCAATCATTGGGGAGGGGACACCCCCTTAATCAAAGGATAGAGAATTTAAAATTGTATCCACTATATAGCGTTACTACATTAGAGGGTTCCAGTAAAATTCCCAAATGTTTGTTGTGTTAGGGAGTCCAAGAGCAACGTGGCATTTATCAAGAATATTTAAGGATTGTCCATCAATGTCCAGCCTTATTCAAGGGAACATGTCCCCACTGGGACAAAATGGTGCCATGTGTAAACCTTAATGTAAAAGAGAATCCTGTTTTAACTTTCTGCAGCAGATTAAAAGAGAACTTCCTAAATAGGCATTAGAATGCTTACACTTCAGACAACATCACTAATTAAAAAAAAAGGCCGGCCCGGTGGCGCTGAGGGATGAGGCGCTGGGCGCCCACCTCTCGCGCCACGCCCGGTGACCGGGTCGAGGACGGACTCGGGTTGCGAGGGTCGGCAGGGGAGGGAGGATTGAGCGTCCAATGGATGCTCTCCTCGGGGGCGGGGGGACGCCAACCCCCGAAAATGTTGTGTGGGAGCACTGGCACTTGAGGGGGCTTTGTGGCTCTGTTCGCAGAGCCCGGGAGGAGGGACATTGGAAGGTGTTGAGAGAGACGGCGTATGCATCGCCTCTCTGGACGCTCTGCGTCCTTGTGCTGATGTCCCAGGGGGCGGGGTTGTGGGGAGGGCACAAAATGGAAAAAACCCTTCGGCGCCCCTAGATGAAGACGGCTTCATCTAATAGGGACCACCGATCCCCAGGACAGATCCCGCTATGCAGGAGAGGAGGGAAGAGGCACTCTAGGGGCAGATCCGGGGGGGTCCAAAAAAAGGAATTGAGCGGTCTGAAGGAGGGGGGACCGAAGGCAGGGAAGGAGGATAAATAAAGAGAAAAAAAAAAAAGTAAGAGCTACATTCTGAAAATAAACTATTAAAACATTATTGTAAAAGCTGTGTGTAGGGCTAGTACACTTGACGTAGAACATGACTTTAAATTAATGACCCCATCTTTAGCCTCTGTCCTTACATAATATGTATCTGAAGGGATCCAATACTACCAAACAGAGTTAATTAGGCAGAAAACTTAGCTTGTACAAAGATCAGGTGTGGCTTGCAATAAAGTCCAGAGTTTCAAGTGTCTCCATTGATCTCCTTGGTGGTGCTTCATGCTTCTTAAAGACCATGACCATGTGGTCTGCCCATTTGCCAGCATCGGTCGGATCCAAAAAAATAAATACTTTCCTTGATGAGTGACCCTTAATTGTGCAGGGAAGATGATGGTATGAGTGATGCCTATTTCCTTTAAGGATCTTCGCACACCGTCAAACCTTTTCCACCATTGGGTTGAATAGCTGAGATCGGGGAAGAACAACACTGGATTGTTATTCTGCATGATAGGGCTGACCCTCGGGGCGCATCTGAGAATGCGATCGTGGGTGCCAACTCCAGCCGTCACAACCATGAGCGTTCTGGGCTCCTCAGGGTTTTGAGGTCGACCTCTTGGGGTTATTTGGTAAACTTTATGGATGTCCCAAGAGACATCATCACGTTCCGGGAGCTGCTTTTCAGTAAGCTACTCATAGACGAACATAATCGGATGGTCTCTCTCATTCCCTTCAGGGAGACCAGTGATCCGGATGTTGCCTGCCCAAGCCTGATTTTTTCCAAGGCCTCTAGTTGAGCACGAAGGTACTGATTTTTTTTTTTTTTTTTAACCATTAGAGCATTTGTAGTAGCGTTAGTATATGATTGCTTTTTAACATCCTGGATTTCACTCTTAAAACCATCAATTGCATTCTCAGCCACCAGTACTTGGTTGTTGAAATCATCCACCTTCTGGTTTAAGGTGGAAACGGAAGCAATTAAGTTCTGGAGTTTACGACCCAGAGAGACCATGGTTTCTGTAGGTTCAGTGTCTAATTCAGCTTGCTGCTTGGGGAGAGGACGCGAGGCCCCAACAGTTCCCTTACTTCTCTCTGCTCCACTCTGCACTCTGTCCTTCTTAGGGTTGCCCATTCCAGCTATATTGTTAACGTTCTCTCCGATTTTAATATTTAAAAGTTCATTCCACCGCACGAAAATGCCAAAATTAGCAGTTTATCTGAGTGTGTTGAAGAGTTACACTAATCTGCGGCTGCATAGCTTGGGCTCCACAGTGCCCATCCCCCATGGGCTTTGCTTTTGAGGAGCAGATTCCACTACAAGGAATCTTATGGAATTTTTGGAAGTTCCTTGCAAACCTTCCATTATTCTTCTTTCTGTATATCCTGCATTAGAAGATGCTACTTTTGCTGCTTGGTACAGGCCCAGTACCCCGCATGCAGTCTCAAGGAAGGCTGATAAACAGTACTCTGATCTGTCTGTTAAGCCTTATTATGCTAAACAACCTGAAACTGACTCTGTAGCCATGATCGCTGCTCATGCTCACTTTAGGGCCCCTAGGCACATGAGTACTTTGCCTCCAGATAAAGAATCTAGGAGTCTGGATGTAATGGGCAGATGTACTTCTGCCTCCACATCCTTAGACCTGTGGATTTCTAATTACCAGGCCCATCTGATAAAATATCAGAATAGCCTATGGAAGGCTGCACATACTGCAGCACAGGTGCTTTACCTGTGGTCCTGCCAAGACTGACTTACTTAAAACCATCATTTAAACAGAAGTGTCTCTTCCAGGCCGTGCACCTACCCCATAAAGATTTTTTTCAAGGATATGCAACATTGGTGATCTGTCACTGGTAAGAGGTCAGCACCAGTGTGCCTCAATAAAGTGAAAGAATAAATACGCTTACCATTATGATGTCTTGAAATTCATTTTAATCACCACACCTTACGTTACACTTCAACAGCAACATATAAAATGTCATGAAGTACATCCTCTGGTGTTTCCATTTAATATTCAGGTTTTCTTATGCAAGTAGAATGGGACCAAAATAAATAAGCGTTTTAAAAAGTTTTTTAATTTTTTTTGCAAAATATTTGCCGTATTCCATTAAGATCTACCTTTGCAGGAAGCTTTCCTTTCCAAAGTGCTAAGTGCTGTACATTTTGGTTTAACCAAGAAGACGCTCTGCATCTCTACTGCAAAGTGCAGAGTGCTCTGCAGTCCTGCACTAGGTTAACCAATCAAACACCATGCATTTTAGCATCTTGTCATCCTTCCAAGTTCATTTACATTTTATAACTGCTAAAATAACAAACCAGTCTTTTTTTCCATTTGACCGTTCCACTGCCCAAGTGCTCACATGCATGACATCAGACTAATGTTTCAATATGCAATCGTGCCTTCCTCAGAGTCCACCAATGGCTCTTTCAGATGAGGTGTTTAAACAAAAATCTTAAAGTGATACACACTACACATTTTTACCATACAATCTCTTACTTCAGCACAGGCTTTACCTGATGGTTCTGCCAAGACTGACTAACTTAAAACCATGTCAGCTGGTTCTGAAGTTGGCAAACGTCTGCAACGTTCAGCATATGACACATTGGATGCCTCTGCCAGGGTTGCATCCTCTGGTAGCCTGGCTCAGAGTAGCTGGCTTTGCTACTGATGTGCAAAAGGCTATTTTGAATGCTCCTTGAGTGCTCCTTTCAGGGGCTCATAACTATTTGGAAGTGGTATTGCAGATGCACTATGTCACCTTCAGTCCTCCAAAATGACTTTAATATCTGTGAAGTCCCTTTGGCCTATGCCCACCAGAGGTTGCAGCAAAGGTCTCTTCATAGGTCTGGTGCCAAGTTAGCAATACATATCATCAGCAGTCCTGTGGGAGCGTGGTGGCCTCTTCTCCCCCTCCGGTGCCCATGCAGAAGCACCTAAAGAAATCTGTTCTAGCCTGCCTGCCCCCAGCTCCACCTGATTCTTCTCTCTCCCAGCTGTTGCCTCCAAGGGTGAGAGTTTTGGGGGGGGGGGGGTCTCTGCATGAGGAAGCTCAATACAGACAGGTGGGTACTGGAAGTAACAGAAAAGGGGCATGCTCTGGAATTGACAAAAAAGCCCTCCAAATCATCCTCAGTCTTGTTCCTTTTACCCTCCGGGCCATTTGTCCTATCTGAAAGAGGAAGTTCAGACCCTGTTTCCAAAACATGCTATTGAACCTTACAATTTTATATCCCTTTACCCATATATCCAGTTAGTATTTTGAAGATGTAACTTACTTTATTGCCTGTTTGATGCTTTGCTGTGTTATGTTTTTATAAAAAGTGTCTGCGTACACTTACCGTGTGTTTTTATATTTTGTACCACTGCTCCTCGCTCTGTAACCCTTTCCCCAGGTTGTTCCCTAAAAAAGGGACACTTCATCTCAGTGGGCTTACCTAGTTACCAAAATTGAAATAAATATATAAACCTGTTCACCCACAAGACAGACACAAAGGGTTATATTCCAGATACTTCCTAGTTTCGAAGTGGACAGGAGATCTGTGTCCTGTGCTGGACCCAAAGACCCCTCCCCGAGCAGGCTACAGTAGGAAGTAGGGAGAACCTGAGGGGAGAGAAGTATCTCAGGGTGTAAATTAATAAAGGAAGCAGGCTGGTAGAAATGAAGGGGAATGCAAACACAAGCATTAAAAACAGTGGGGGGTAAGTAGGGAGGACAAAATGGGGAAAAAGACTGGGAATAATCAGAGTGGTGGTAAAATCTGAAAGGCAAGGTGTGCGAATACTAGAAGTCCAGGAAATGTGATTTCAGACCTAGAGGCCATCCTGGCAGAAGATGACCTGGATATTGTGGCCCATTAGCAAGTCATGATACAATAAAAACCATGACTGGGGACGCTGGCCCGGTAGCGTGGTGGGTTGAGGTGCTGAACGCCACACCTCACGTCACACTGGTGACCCAGGTTCGGGAACAAGCCCGGTTGGCGGGGGATCAAATGTCCAGGGACTGCTCTCTTTCTCCGGGAGGGTGGGATGGGGTATCCACGGCTCTGCCGGCTCCTGGCATTGGCTGGGGGTCATTGCAAAGGATTGCACAGGGCTGCTCGATGTGGGGACGGCACGGGCGGCGTCCGACATGTGGTGCATGGGAGCATGCACAACAGCGTCATTGATGGCAAGCCCATGCCGGGGGAAAGGGGACCTAACTTGCAGAAATCCTCGGCGCGCTACATGGACTATCTGCCAGCACTGCGCTGCTCTGACTCCGATGCTCCCCCTGGATCCTGACCTCCGACTTCTGTGGTGGTGGAGTACATACCCACTGCGATGCAGCTGAGGTGTGGAATGGAGGAGGGGGTGAGCATGGCACTTGGAGTGGCATGGGGGGCTGCAAGACCGGACGGATTGGGAGGGAACCATAGGTAACACTCTCCCAGTCACAGAGGGAATAAAGGAAGAAAAAAGAAAACCATGACTGGGACATGGCCACACCAGGCTGTATTCAGGGAAGGACAGGGTGGGAAGAAAAGGAGGGAGTGTGGTGCTTTATGTGAAGGAAAGTACAAAAGTGATAGAGACACAGGAAATATAGGGGCTGGGGCAGAGGCACTGTGGGTCACTCTGGAGAAGGGGAATGGAGTCAGTATTTATACTGGTGTGATCCACAGACCTCCAGCACAGGGGGAGGAGTTGGGTAAGGTTCTGGTGGAAGCTACTGGCAAGATGACAGAAAAGGGGGAGATGTTTCTAGTAGTGGACTTCAGTCTGCTGGATGTAGATGGGGGAGCCTCCCAGCTGTGGTTTCAGCTAGAAACGGGGATGACCTGGACTCCCAGCAGGGGTGCATTCCTCAGGCAACTAGTCAACAATCCCACTTGTAATGAGGAAATATTGGACCTGGTACTAACGGAGACAGTGTAGCAGATGTCAAGGTGGAAGGCCACCTGGGGGCCAGTAATCACCGTATATTGTGGTTCAGTGTAAGGATGGCTGCAAAGTTGAACCATACAAGGGTGTGGGTCTTGGACTTTAGTAGGGCAGGTTTTATAAAGATGGGTGAATGCCTCCTGGATGACCTGAGTGGGCCGGAGGAACAGTGGTGAAGCAAAAAAGGGGAGTAGTGAAGGTTGCAAAACCTCTGCATCAAAGTGAGCAAAAGTAGGAGGAAAAAGAGACCCCTGTGGTTCTTGAAGGAGATAGCTGAAAAGTAACGACTAAAAGGATGGGATTCAGAAGATACAAGGAGATGCAGAGGGAATAGAATAGGGAGGTATATCAAGAGAAACAGGGAAAGCAGTAAGGAGCGTGAAGGCACGAATTAAGAGAACAGCCCAAGTGGTAACAAAAGGGGGCAATATATTTTTTAGGAATGTTAAGTGAAAAGAGGAGGACCAGGAGAAGGATTGTAAGGTTAAAAAGTGTTTTTTTTTTTTTAATTCCTTTTTTCCTGGGGGTCCTCCGTCTCCCATCCGCTAGTCACGGCCCCAGACTCCACCACCTGCCTATTTACCGCCCCTCCCGGTCACCCGGAGAGCAGGGGCGCGGCACTGGTGCCCAAATTCCAGTCGCCCGGAACCCAGTAACTAGTTGGGAGTGCAGGCGGCAGGGGGTGAATTAGGCAGGAGGCTTCTCCTCAGACTGAGGACCTCCCTCCTTCTTTTCCTTGGGTTTTTCCTCCCGGAGGCGGGACGTGCAATGATGCCAGCATCGCCCGCCTCCTCCCCTGATACTAGCGTGGCAGCGTGAGAGCCCCAGCCTCCGCCAGGAGTCCTCAGCGCTCCGGTGCTGCCCCCCCTCCCGGAGGAGAGGCAGTCCATGGGACGCTCGATCCCTCTCCCCCTGGCCAGCCCTCTGGCGACTCGGGTCTGTTCCCGAACCGGAGTCGCCCGGTATAGCCGGAAATCCCACCGCTGCGTCGATGAGCCGGCTGTTAAAAAGTATTTTGGGGGACAGTGTAGAGTGGGAACCAGGAAAAGGCTGACATCCTGAACAAATACTTTTGTTCAGTGTTCACAGTGAAAGGAGATGGGGAGGGACCACAAAAAGCTAACTGGAACTCTGAAGGGACGGAGATGGACACTAGTCCTTTTAGTGAGGAGAGCGTCCCAAAGGGACTTGCTAATCTAAAAGTGGAGAAAGCAATTGAACCAGAGGGGGTACATCCCTAGAGTATTAAGGGAGCTCAGGGAGGTACTGGTTGCACCTCTGACAATCTTATTTAATAGCTTACTGGAAACAGGAGTGGTTCCAGAGGACTGGAGGAGGGCAGATGTAGTCCCACTTCATGAAAGTAGTAGCAGGGAGGACTCTGGCAATAATAGATCAGTCAGCCTGATATGTTGGTGGTGGTAAAGTTAATGGACTTACTGCTGAAGGAGAGGATAGTAGAATATCTTGAATATAATGGGTTGCAGGACCCAAGACAGGATGGAT
Source organism: Neoceratodus forsteri (assembly GCA_016271365.2). Lineage (NCBI taxonomy): Eukaryota > Metazoa > Chordata > Ceratodontiformes > Ceratodontidae > Neoceratodus > Neoceratodus forsteri. Next base: position 196,525,884 of record CM028132.1, on the reverse strand, counting down.
TCACAGGTGGGAGGTCATGTCGAACAAATCTGATAATTTCTTTTATTGAGTGACTAAGGAATTAGATCATGGTGGAGCAGGGGATGTGGCCTGCCTAGATTTCAGTAAGGCATTCAATACCATTACACATAGATTACTAAGCTACCTTTTTAACTTTGAAGTGGGACCAAAAGTGGTAAACTGGGTAGGAAATTGGTTAGGGGATAGGCGACCGAGAGTGATGGTAAACGGTTCACTCTGAGGAGGGGAGGATGACCAGCGGGGTGCCTCAGGTATCAGTGCTGGGACTGGTCCTCTCTAATGTCTTTATAGATGACATTGTAGATGAGCTAGAGGGAAAGGTCTGCCTCTTTGTGGATGATACCAAAATCTGCAATAGTAGGGACACTTTGGGGTGGGGGGGGGGTTAGAAAGAATGCACATGGACCTGAGAGAACTTGAGGAGTGGTCAAGGGTATGGTAGCTGAGTTTTAATGCGAAAAAGTGCAGAATAATACACTTGGGGCACAAAAACCCACGGGTCATAGTACAGAATGGGGGAAGTGTTACTGACTACCACCAAGCAAGAGAGAGACCCGAGGGTAATGATCTCTGATATAAAGGTGACCAGGCAGTGTGACAGGGGAGTTGGGAGGGCTAATGGAATGCTGGGGTGCATAGGGGGAGGCATCACTAGCAGGAGGGAGGTGGTGATGTCTCTGTCTTTGTACAGATCTGCTGGTAAGACCTCACCTAGAATACTGTGTACAGTTCTGGCGGCCACATCTCCAGAAGGACATAGATGGTGGTGGTGGTGGTGGTGGTGGTGGTGGTGGTGGTGGTGGTGGTGGTCCAGAGGAGGGCTGCTAAAATAGTAACAGTCTGCATCAAAAGTCCTGTGCGGAGATACCAAGGGAACTTGGTACGTACACCCTGGAGGAGAGGAGGGAGAGGTGAATATGATCAAGGCCTTTAAATACCTATTGGGGGTAAATAAGGTACAGGAAGAAAGTATTTTTGAGAAACAAAAAAGGTGCACAAGAACAAGGGGTCATGCTATGAAGTTGGGGATAGATTAAAGAGAACCATGAGGAAGAACTTCTTCAAAGAAAGTGTAGTGGATTCCTGGAACAGCCTACCAGCCAAGATAGTGGGGATGAAAACAGTGGAGGGGTTCAAGAATGCATGAAATAAACATATGGGAATAGAAAAGAATTGAGGGAGGGAGAAAGAGCCGAAGATCAGTTAGGGTCTACTGTGATATTGTAAGTAGGGAAAATAGGCAGATTAGATGGGACAAGTGGTCCTTTTCTGCTAGCAAATTCTGTGTTTCTATTACCTCAGTCTGTACATTGACTACAAGAATTTTGAATGGTGTCTCTGCAAGCCCTGATAAGCCTGTTACAAAGAAGGGGCTGGCTCTGTTCCTTGAACATGAAGGATGCATACCTTCATATCAAGATAAGACAGTGCCACAGGCAGTACTGCCACCTCATGTTGGAGGGCAGGCACAATTGGCTTCAAGTGTTGTCTTTTGGCTTATTTTCTGTACCATGGGTATTTACCAAATGTTTCGGAGTGGTTGCAGCAGCCCTTCACAGGTAAGGGATTTGTCTTCCATTACCTGGATGATTGGCTCCTGAAGGCCAGTTCCATGGAAGCTGTTATTCACACCTTTTCCTGAATAACATAGCTGTTCGAGGCATTAATGATAACAAACAGTCAGTGTGCCAAAGTCATGCTGACCTTGTGCCAAGGCCTGTGGCACATTAGGGTGGTACTGGACCCAGACAAGGGATGTCTTCCTGCCGCGGGACAGAGCAGACACCCTTATTGCTTGGGTGCACTTGATACACCGGAGCTACTACATCTCTGTCAGGACAGCGTTATGTCTTCTGGGCTTGACGGCTTCTGCCATAGTAACAGTACGCTTTGCTCGGCTCCATATGTGAATCCCACAAGGACACTATGGGTACAGTGGGATCAGTTGATGGATGAGGTGGAACAGGCGATTCCCGTCACGACCCAACTTCACTGAGCACTACTATAGTAGAGAGACAGCAGCAGCTTACTCAAGGGCATTCCATTCTTTGTACTAGTTCATGAACAGATGCTTACCATGGATGCCTTGGACTCCAGTTGGAATGCACATCTTGGCTCCTTCCAGACACAAGGGTCCTGGAACAGAGCGGAGGCCGAACTATACATAAATGTCTTGGAAATGAGTTGTCCTGCACAGCCTTCCAGTATGTCAGGATCATCTCTGCCTTGGTCCTCTGTTAATCCATGGACAGTGTCAATGTCATACAGCAAAGGGGCACTCAGGATTGATTATTGATTTTTAAATTTTTTTTGTTTTTGAAGTTGTCAAATATGCTTACAGATCGCATCAAACATTATTATTATTTTTTTTTTTTGCTATTATTTTCTCCTCTGTCCCTTCTCTTTGCCGTCCTCCAAGCCCTGTCTCCTGAACATCAGGCCCCCCCCCCCCCCACGGCTTACACTCCATGGCTGGGTGGCGGGGAGCCCCCCAGCTCAACTCGCTAGGTCTGGATCCAGCGTCGGGGAGTGTCTTCTCTGGGGCAGCACCTGCGGAGGACAGCCTTCCGTGCCGCACGACCGGGACCAGTTTCTGCTTTTTTCTGCAGAGGGGAGCATGCAGTGCAGACAATGGCTGAGCTGCAGCCAGCACATCAGTTGGCTGCTCCTCCTCCGTGTGCTATTGTACAGGACTCAGTGTGTCAACACTTAGCCTCCGCTAGCTGTCAGGCAGGTGCTGGTCTCTGTTCCACACCCTCCCTGGGAGAGGAGAGCTGTCGTCTGGACACTTGATCCTCTCCCTCCATGGCCCACCCCCGAAGACCCGCTCGCACCACGAACGCAGGTCGCTGACATGGCATGAGATAAGGCATGATGCCTCAGCCCTCCACACCACTGGGCCAGACAGCATCAAACATTTTTAAAACCTAGAATAACGTATATTTCCTCTAATTTGTTACTGCATGTTATACAACGGCAAGAAAAATCCTGGTAAGCTGGTTGATCAGTGGCCACCTTCTACAGTGATATTAGCCCATTACAACTTCACTGTATGAAGGTCCAGCACACAAATGACCGCATGCCATTTAAAAAAAAAAAAAAAAAAATCGCTCCATGTCCCACGTCCTGCCTGAAATCAGCAAGCCACACACAGAGAAAAGTATTCAAACCCACCCACCACCTTTTAGTTTAATTCTCGGCTCTGCTCACCCCGAATTACCACCACCACCTTTTAGTTTAATTCTTGGCTCCCATGCCGAATTACCAAATGAAAGTGAAACCATCACTTTGAGTGGCTACATAGTCCCCATTCAGCACCACGTTAGAAACAGCGCATGCACTTTTCAAAAAAAAAAAGAGAGCTGTCACAGCGATTGGCTTCACACCCACATCTTACTCTAGTTTTGAGGTTGTGAAGCTCATGCTTCGGATGGCTTTAGTTATTTTTTCATAGTTCAGCTTTGGACTTAACTGGTAAGATGCACACCGCTGTTCCCACTCCAACTCGTCAAACATCCTAAGCGCATAGACAGTGCTTTGTCTGCTTACTATCCGGAGACTTGTTTTGGCATCCCAGGAAACGGAGAGGTTGGGACAGAACAAACTATTTTTTGTGACTCTTATGTTCCTCCAACAACTGGGTTCAGATTGGACCCAAACTGTGCCTGCTCCTGGTTGTTTCCATTTACTACTTACACAAATTTAAAATGGCTCATTCCCATCCCCTTCAACCCTGTTCATCAGTCACCAAACACAGACCATTTCTTCCTGCTTCTGAACCCCAGACAGCAAGTGCATGGAGGCACCGCTCAATCACACTGCAAGAACAAGCACAATGTGGAAAGGTAACGAGAGGTGGTAGCAGCACCACCTACTACACATAACAGAAATTGTGGATTTTTTTGGTAAACAAATATACATCTGCATACAAAAATCAATAACAAAAAAGTATGTTTCACATTTTTTCTTTTTGTGTTCTCAAACGAGCCAATGTATAATAGCAGTAAGGCACTCCAGGGCGTGTGAAGCACGAGGCCGCACCCAAGGCGTGACATTATCCCAGCATGAGAGACACCCTGTCGCACATTATTGATTAAATATTAAAGAATATATCAAAAGGGAATTTAAAGTAGAATGTATTAGATTTATACTAGTCCAGCTCATTCTTGAGGCTTCCTGGATAAACAATGCTGACTAATCAAACACTGAAAACTTGCAGAGACATTTTCTTGCATCAGTCCTCTAATTACCGTCCCCCCCCCATTAGTTGTGTCAATGCTCTGCCAAAAAAACAAAAGTTTTATTCAGGCAGAAAAAATGTATTTTATGTATAGTAAGCTGCTCTGAAGTTAATTATAAAGATTGTAAGTCCATTCTTTTGATATTTTCCATTACATCTTTCTCAAAGGACATGGGAGATTCCGCGGATTCCTACGTGACATATTGGTACCCATAATAACTAGCTGATCCACCTCAGAGAAGATCTGCACCTTATCATCTTTAGTTATCGTCACTTTTGCTGAGGGCAGCAAAGAGAATTGGGCTCCAGTTTCAAAAATTTCCTGATGACAAGCCAGGAATTTACTTCTTTATTCCTGCGTACCATAACAATAGTCAGGAAAGATTTTATCTATTTATTTATTTATTTAAATGTTTCACCAGGAGGGCACACTGAACAACAAGTTGTTCGTCTCACGGTGCGACCTGGGGGGAGGGGTTACATAGGGTTGTGAAGGATGATCAGTTACAGTAGTATCTGGTAGTTACAGTAGTACAAACAATACGGCATTGTAAGACTGGGCAACAGTTGGAACACAAGGTATTGTACAATAAACAGTAGTGGAACATTGGGTAAAAGATGCAGTACTTTATATTCTTATACCCAAGGAACTACGCAGTTTGGCCAATGTGAATACAGAATTAGTCAGGAGTCAAAGGTGAATGTGGCAAAAATTGTAGATTTTGATGTTCCTGTTTCCTGATGTTTCTTGGGTACTCTAAAGGCTCAGATGAGCAAAGGAGGGTTGTCTTGTGGCAAGTTGAGTTTTAACGGAACTGTCCTTCGCCGATTCTCTAGTGTCATGAATGAATCAAGCTGTTCAGGAATGCCAAGTATTCTGATGTTTCTGTGCCTCAGAAGATGTTCATTGTTTTTCAGGCTTAGGGTTAATATTATAATTCTTTCATTAAACTCTGGCAAGAAGCCTATAGGACAGTGATTTTAGCATAATGCTTTGTCAGCACAGTGGCATGTTCAGTCACAGGTTTCCTTGCCTTTTTTAGAACTTGTACCTGTTTAATTTCAGATTACAAAAAGTCTGTTTTTTTTTTTTTGTTGGTTTTTTAAGCAACACATCAAACCTTTAGTCACTGTGTGCCATCCATAAAAGCAGTTTATCAGTTGCTCGCCCCAGGGAATCCAGCATAATTTATTTTATTTATTTAAAAGTTGGTAACTGGGAAAGGCACACTGAGTCGCGGCTCTTTCCAGGTGCAACCCGGGGTCTTGGCAAATATACACATACAGGGGTAAAAACATTTGGAAACATTACAAATAAAAAGGAACTATGTACAATTATTATTCTTTGGCGCTGAAGGAGTGGACTGTGAAATCGAGAGAGAGCTAGAGCTGACAGGATTATATTGAGTGTTCTGCCCCATTTTCTGCGTAGGAGCTCTGGTTTTGAGTCTGGGGGGGGGGGGTCCCTTGTTTGTGCTTAGCCTGTGGGGAGGTCAGTGTGCTGACAGCACTACCGACGTGCTCTGGGATCGGGTGAGCAGGGTGAAAATGATCTTCCAGCGGAACTGACCATGGCGAGAGAAACTAATCTAATCTGCTTGTATGTTGTACTTTCCGTGAACCCATGCCGTGATGGCTTTGCAGAAAAAATAGATATTCTTAAAAATAAAGGTTTCAGGAGAGGAGATCTTGCAGATTTAAGGAAATGAAGCTGCTGCTCATTCAGCCATCTTGAGAACCCCCAAGGGGGCACGTACTCCAATCCTCCATACAGGGAGGTAATGAGAGTGTGATACTGGGTAATGTCTGATGACCTTCTGCTATTGGCCATGTTTCTCCCAGGTTTCCAAAATGTCTTGGCAGACAAGCTAATCAGGTGTCAGTCCCTGACTTGTGAATGGGAACTGGTGACCTCCATGGTAAACGACCTGTTCGCAAGACGAGGTAATCCACAGTTGGACTTTTTCTGTCTCCACATAGTGGAAAACTGCTGCATTTTGCTCGCTTGCTCCAGGGCCTGGAGTTTTTTTGGTGAGAAGCAATGACCCTCTCTTGGAAAGAGAAATTCCTTTATGCATGTCCCTGCATTTCTCTCATGCAGAGGGTTCTGCTCAAGCTATGAGTGGAGAGCATCACTCTCATCTTCCTAGCTCCCCTCTGTCATCACCAGATATAGTTTCCACTCCTACAACATCTGGAGATGGAGCATCCTGTTCCTTTGTCAGCGTCTGGGGTGTCTGGTCCCTACATCTGCATGCATGGCTCCTAAAAAAATAGCTATTGTACGTTTTTGGGGTATCGCCTAAAGTTGCTGATGTCTTGCTTGTGACTAGAAATCCTTTTACCAGATATAGTTATTCCTTGAAAATGGAAGCGTTTCATTTTGTGGTTTGCTTCTTGGGATATGGACCCATTTACATGTCCTGTGAATTCTGTTCTGGAATATTTGATTTCATTTTATCTGGTTCAAGTTTGCGGTATTCCTGTAGTACGGTGCATTTGGCTACCATATCAGCATTTCATGTCCCTGTTAATGGCTGTACTGTTGCACAACTACAAGTGTCCCATTGGTGCCTTACCTCACACCATGCCAGCGACCCAGGTTCAGGAACAGACTCTGGTCGCTGGGGGTCAGCAGGGGAGGAGAGGATTGAGCGTCCATAGGACTGCTCTCCTCTCCTGGGTGGTAGTAGGGTTGCATCGCTCTGCAGTGGCCCCCAGTGGAGACTGGGAGCACTGCATGAGGGCTGCAATAGGGGAAGCACCAGAAAAGCAGAAACTGCTCCGGGATTGGCTGGATGACGGTTGCCAGTCCGACGACAACTCCAAAACTCCCGATGGAGCCATATCCACCTCAGCAGCTCCCTGGGGCCAAATAGTGTGCTGGATGCCCGTCCCTGGTGCCTTCCCCTCAGGAGAGGGACTAACCCCGCGAAGGGTTACGCCGGGTTACCCTGGGGAAGGCTGCAGTATGAGGTAAGGAGGCTCTTGGGAGTAGTAGGGGTTGACGGAGACCATGGCAGCCTGAAGGAGTGGTGGGTCCCGGAGCATGTAAGTGGATAAAGAAATAATGCAAAAACAAGAAGTGTCCCATACTGTTTTTGAGAGGTAGTGTTCATATGAAACCTGTATTTGTAATCCAGTTCCCCCTTGGGACTTGAATTTCATACTTGAGAAATTTACTTCTGCTCCTTTTGAGCCTGCTGTAACTTGTGGCCTTGGTTTCCTTTCGTGGAAAAGTAATTTCTGAGGTTCAAGCTATAATGAATGAGCCTCATTATTTGAATTTTCACAAAGACCGACTCTCTTTTACATACCATTCCTAAGCTTTTACCAAAGGTGGTATTGGAATTTACACCGAAGCAAACACTCCACCTTCCTGTTTATAACCCTGAGCATGTCAACAAGGTGAGGCTTTGCTCTGTACAATTTTTTTTTTTTTGGTTATACTTGCTTTATTCGATTGTCAGAAAGAACATACAGTGCACAGTAGGCACAGCCATTCCATTCTGCAGCATACTGTGTTTAACATCCAACTTTGTCCCTGTGCAACGTTATGGCTAGATGTGTCCATTTTTTTTTTTTTACTTTATTTTTTATTGAGTTAAACTGTGTACATTACACAGTATTATGTATTATGTATCATGTAGGTAGGCATACATTAATATCATAGCAGATACCATAAGTACATGCACACCGCATTTTTTACAGTAAGGATTGTTTATACCCCTACTCTCTCGGTACTACATACAGGGGGTTACCTCAAATCTATCTATTAATTCCCAGTATCAGAAACCCAAAGGCTACGTCTGCCATGAGCAGGGATTACCAACATAGAAAATCCCAGTGTAGTACCATATCCCTTTTATGTACTGTAGGTAAATGATCCCTTAACTCCAAATCTATAACAAACTTAATTAATAAAGCAGAGCCCCATTTCAAACAATGACCCCACATGAACACACTTTATATCATTTGTATAAGCCCCTGGGAGGGTTAAAGAGAAACTATGAATTTTTCATTACTTTTATGTTCCCCACACCAAACCTTTATATATGCCCAGATAAGCCAACACTTGAAAGTGCTAAACAGGTTAAGTAACTAAGGAAGGAAATGCATGGTTCAGTCTGTATGGACTTCGTGTTAAGCAGCCCCTTCCAAACCCCCATTTAACCCCCAGCCAACATTAGAGGGGAAAAAAAGGAATTATTCTACTTTAAAGTCTATAAAGATTGTGGCAGCTCTGGTAAACAGGAGCCAGGGTTCAGTTCAGTAGCTTAGGTCCATTACAAATAATCTATCTTGCCGATCGCTACTCACTAATCTCAGACCCAGAGTCTGCATCCATTTCTTTAGCCCGGAATTCTCTTTCTATACGGTCCAACAGTCTAGCAGCTTCTCCGGTATCGGCAAACTGATAAGCCTTCTCTCCATACACCACTCGAAGACTTGCTGGCATTAACAAAATATGGTGCACTCCCAACTGTCGGAGTCGCGCTCGGACCCCATCGAAACTCTCTTTGCATTCGCGGGTCACATAACTCAAATCTGGGAATAGGTGAATACGATTCCTTTGCCATTCTTGAGGACCACATCTTCTAGCCTGGGCCAGGACTCTATCTCTGTCCAATATGTTTCCTAATACCACCCTTAGTGTGCGAGGTGGATATTCGTTGGTAGTGGTCTGCTTCCTCCCACCACATATATTCATCCGGTACACTTTAAGGATCATTATGGGGTCTTCCACGTTAAAAACCTCTTTAAAAAGGTCTGCCACAAACATTATTGGTTTTTTTTCCTCAGCTTCTTCAGGTAGCCCAAGGATCCGCAGATGGGTAGCTCTGGCAGCATTTTCTAGATTCTCTAAACGACTGCACAAGATGGTATTTTCTTTCGTTAGGCCTGCAGATACTGTTAAAGCCGTCTTGGCCGATTTTGAGGCTGTTTTCGTTTCTTCCTCCAGAACTCCCATTTTAGTGTCCAGTATCTTAAATTGCGTTGTAAAGTCCTCTACCTTCTAGACTAGCCTTTGTATGGCTTTGAGCAAGGCCGCGTTTGTAGGCTGCAACATTCCCTCCTCTTCTGCTCCATGACTGGCCTCCTTACTTGTCTCTTTACTGCTGCCTGGCTTGGCGTCCTTGGGCTGGGTTTCTTGTCCTCCCATACTTGACCTATTACTCCGACCCATAGTTGTCTTTCTAGATGATGAATGGAACTGCAAATTAGACTGAAATTTTCTCTTCCTCTTCGTCTTTCCTTTGGGTTGTTTTCAGGCTGTCCCATGAATTCTTAACCATCAAATGTTCATATTTTAATCATGTTCCACAGAGCTCTGCAATAACGATGCTTCAAGCTCGGCAGCTAGCCACGCCCCCCCCCCAATGTGTCCATTTAAAATTTTTTTTTACAACCTGTAAGAAACTACGCAACACTAAACCCTTAGTGACATTACATGGTTATACAGTATTAACTGAGTAATTGAGTCCATGGCAATGAACACTATCAAAGGGCTGGTTATAAGAGGAACACAATAGCTCTGTAAGGCCCATCATTATATTCATTTGCTTCCCAGGTAAGTGCACTGATCCTATGGACTGTTTTCAGGTATGACCTGGGCCATGGAGATGGCACAAAATAAAATGGGGACAAGTACAATAGGAGTTTCAGGTACAATACAGAGCACTGGAACACATTCAAGTATTACTGTACAGTTTTGTACAAGGATAAGCATGAAGCGATTACAATAATGTATTCTGGGCTATTGAGCAGCTAACGGACCCTTGTTAAAATAGAAAGAATAACATACAAATTGGCTCCCTTCCTGCCTTCAGGTGGAGTAAGAGCTGTGAGGCTGCCCTAGGTTTTAAGGTACATTTGCAGAGTCCTCAGGAGCCTCACCTGTGACCCCCAAATCTTGTGTTGGTTCCCAGCACATTCATCTGGTGAGGTACTCTTGAGCCCTGTCTTGAACTGCAAAGGTCAACCATTCCATCTCACAGATCTGGTTTATCACTCCTTCCCATTCACCTGCCGTGGGAGTGGAGGTCTGTAACCACCACCTCATGGTGGTTTTCACAGTTGCTACTATACGTACTTTCCATAAGTAGTTAATATCCTTCCCTTTAGCCCCTCATGGGGGGAGCCCAAGGATCAGGTGTTGGAATTGAAGGGGCTCTTCTGTAGTGAAAATGTTAAGCAGCTTGTCCTATGCTGTTTGTCAGTATTACTGCAGGCAGGGACAAGACCAAACTATATCGCTGTGATTTTCCCTCTTCGCTCTGCACCCTCTCCAAAAGGTGGCATTAGATCCAGAGTCCCATTTGGCTTTCATAACTGGGGTAAGAAGGTAACGGGTGTGTACTGTCCAGGCAAATTCCCACCATCTAGGGAGGATGCCTTTTTTTTTTTTTGTCTCCGGGGCCACGGCAAGGAGGCTCCTTCTGCACCTCCCCAGGATCCCTGGTGGTGAGGGCACCCCACAGTTTACCCCCATTGGTGGGGCCAGGAGAAGGAGCCCCCAAAGATCATAATCCTGTTTCCTTTCTCCAGGTCACCCTGGTGACGCAGGCAAGTGGAGGTGTGACCAGAAGACATCATATGACCTTGCCATGCCCCTCCTTTTTCCTCCAGTGTTTTTCTCCCTTAATTGATGATGATGAAAACTTTATTTTTATACAGGGAATTCTAATCATTAGGATTATACAATCCTGTTCTCAGAAGAAGCCAGAAGGTGAAGGAAGGAAACATATTCAATTCAGTGCTTCAGAGTAACTGGTAACTGGTATTTTTCTTTTAAACTTAGATTGTAGGCTTGTAGTGACACTATACTTTCTTTCTGTGTTGTCTTTACTTATAATTGTTTTTGGGCTGTTGAAAATTTAAAAAATAGTGGTGGTGTAATTCTGTGCTGTCTTTAATTGCTGCAATTTAGCCCCCTCCCTTCCCCAACTCTTAATTATATGCCCTGATAAATCTGATTGACAGGAGCTAAACACAGGGTATAGTAAGAGGTGTGAAGTAGGAGGGGCATAAGGGAAGAGACCACCCTCAGCACGACAAGTGTTTTGACTCATTTATTTATTTATTGGTTTCTTTTCCTTAAAAAATATATATCTGAGAATCAGTTACAGGATTTTAATACTGTAAATAAATAAAAAGAGAACTAAGAGAGCTTCAGTAGCAGATAAGTAGTGGAATTGCAGTATAATGTGGAGTGGTGCAATGTATGTGGCTGTGGGGCAGCCATATTCAGGCAGACCTTCTGGACACTGAGTGCTGCCCTATCTGCATGCATCTCTCGGGACTGAGGGATGAGGTAGCCAGACTCAGAGCGGAAGTAAACTGGGTCAGGAGTACCATCACCCTGTCCAGGAACCACCCAGTCAATGCAGCTGCCTCAAAGGATGCCGAGAGCGAGGAGCACTTGGATGACAGTGGGCTCAGGGAGGTTAGAGCAGTCAGGCAGAGGCACATCCCAGATCCTATTCCTCTCAAGAACTCATATGCCACACTGGCAAATGAGGACAACCAAATAAGTACCAGGGAAGTGGAAGGAAAGGATGTGGAGGTTAGGCAAGGAGGTGACCTCAGTGGGAAAGCAGTGGACCCCAGAGGAGGAGGAAGCGAATCCTGGTGGGGACTCCATCATAAGAGGGATCCAGCTAGGAACACAGGAGGGGAGGACAGGGAGGTGAGGTGCCTACCAGGTGCCAATGCATGGAGGGATGGAAGGAAGATACTGGGGATCACTGGGAAGGCAAGACAGGAGGGTGAGCTGGATGTCATTATCCACCTAAGGTACTAATGACTTGGCAAATGGGGAGCCAAAGGAAGTTCAGGAAGAGTTTAGGAAACTGGGAGGGGTCTCAAGCAAGTAGCTACTTCTGTCACTTTCTCAGAAGTACTACCTGTGAGAGGCAAGGGAGCATGAGGTGCATGCACCAGGAACTTTAACTCATGGTTGAAGAACTGGTGCTGTGAGAAGGGTTTGGATTCATTGGTGACTGGGGACCCATCTGGAGGGATGGAGGTTTGTTCAAGCCTGACGGCTGCATCCATCCTGGAGGGAATCAAGCACTCAATGATAAGTTTAAATGCTACATTGACAAGCATTTAAACTAGCAAAGAGGTGGCAGGCCAGCAAGGATGGTACCTACTGCTCACCCCACAGCTAGTAATGGAACCAGTGAACCAGAGGAGTGGCTATCTCTGCAAAGCAGTGTGCAAAAGTTGGAGATTAGTGTCCAAAAGGTGGATAAGCAGAAAAGGGGCAAAATTCAGCAGAAGGGCAGACAGCAAGGAGAACCAGGGATAAATGACAACCAAGGAAGGGGCTGGAGTAGAACAGTGAAGCAGTCTAGGGAGGTCAAATCATGGAAAGCCATGTGTGCAAATGCCAGGAGCCTTAGCAACAAGATGGAAGATCTGGAGGCTGTCATGGTACAGTCAGACCTGGACATTGTGGCCATCACTGAAACCTGGTGTAATGATAACCATGACTGGGAGATGGCCATACCTGGCTACAACATATTCAGAAGAGACAGAGCAGGCAGGAAGGGAGGAGGGTGGCACTGTATGTGAAAAATGACATAAGGCCACACAGATCCAGGAGGAACAAAATGGGGAGATACTGTGGGTTAGCTGGAAAGGAAAATGGGGCCAGCCATCCGCTGAGGTGTGGTCTATAGACCACCAGCCCAGGAGGAAGAAACAGATAGGAGCTGATGCTAGCCATCCAAAGGATGGCTGACAAAAGTGAGGTAGTACTGGTTGGAGACTTCAATATACCAGATGTGGACTGGAGCATCCCAGCAGCAGCATCAACTAGGAGCAGATTTATCCTGGACTCCCTTCAGGGTGCCTTCCTCAAGCAACTGGTCATGGAACCAACTCGGCAGAAGGCAATACTGGACCTTGTGCTCACAAACAGGGACAGTGTGATGGGGGTAACAGTGGGGGAGCACCTGGGTAACAGTGACCACCAGTCATTGTGGTTTGAAATCACAGAAAGAGCAGAACCAAACCACACAAAAACACGTATCCTGGATTTTAGGGGGGCAGACTTTGGGAAAATGGGGAGATGCTTGAAAGAGGCATTAAGGGGAATGGGACAGGAATCAGGGATTGAGGAACAGTGGGCAGTATTTAAAATGGGGATTATAAGAACAACAGAATTATGCATTAAGCAGGTTAGCAAGAGGAAAAGAAAGAGGAGACCATTATGGTTTTCCAAAGAGGTAGCAAAGAAAGTGAAAGCCAAAAAGACTGCATTCAGGCAATACAAAAAGACACAGGCAGAAGGGGATAGGGAGAAGTACCAGGAGAAACAAAGGGAGGCAGGAAGTCAGTAAGGAAGCCAAAGCTCAGACAGAAGAACACATTGCAAAATCAGTGGTTAAAGGGACAAAACCTTTTACAGGTACATAAGTGAAAAAGAAGGACAAAGGGAGGATAGTTAGACTGAAGGGGAGGATGGGAGCGTGGAGGATGACAACAGTAAAGCTGACATATTGAACAGGTATTTCTGCTCAGTCTTTACTAAGGAAGAGGGGTAATGGGTCTGAAGGGAGTACAAGGGTGAGAATGGTGCAGAAATGGACACAAGTCCCTTTACACGAGAAGGGTCCTGAAGGAACTGGAAGTAATAAGAGTTGACAAAGCAATGGGGCCAGATGGGGAAAATTCTAGGGTCCTTAAAGAACTAAGAGAGGTGGTGGCTGAACCTCTGGCTATCCTGTTCAGCCAATCACTGGAAACAGGGAGGTACCCAAAGACTGGAGGACAGCAGATGTAGTCCCCTTATACAAAGTGGGAACAAAGAGGAAGCAGGAACTACAGACCAGTCAGCCTTACCTCGGTAGTGGGAAAGATCATGGAAGCACTACTGAAGGAGAGATTGGTGGAACATCTGGTTGTCAATGGACTACAGGACCCAAGGCAGCATGGTTTCACCAGGGAGGTCATGTCAGACCAACCTCATTGAATTTTTGACTGGGTGACTAGGGAGGTGGATCAGGGAGGGCAGTGGGCGTGGCCTATCTGGACTTCAGCAAGGCCTTTGACACTGTGCCACATAGAAGACTATTACACAAACTGGGGAATATGGGTGTGGGCAGGACAGTAGTGTGGTGGGTAGGTAACTGGCTGGGTGGCAGGACACAGAGGGTGGTGGTAAATGGCTGTCACTCCACAGAGGGAAGAGTGACCAGTGGGGTACCACAGGGATCAGTGCTGGGACCGGTCCTATTCAACATCTTCATTAGTGACATTGCACAGGATATAGAAGGCAGAATTTCACTGTTCGCTGATGACACAAAGCTCTGTAACAGAGTAGACACACCAGAGGGTGTAGACAGAATGAGAAGGGACCTGCAGAAACTTGAAGAATGGTCAAGGGTTTGGCAGTTGAAATTCAATGCAAAGAAGTGCAAGATAATGCATATGGGGCACAAAACCCTGGCACAATATATCAGTTGGGGGTGAGGATATAGCATACCAAGCAGGAAAGGGATCTTGGGGTTGTCATCTCTGATGACCTCAAGGTAGGGAAACAGTGTGACAAGGCATCAGGTAAAGCAAATAGGATGCTGGGATGTATAGGCAGGGGCATCACCAGCAGGAAAAGGAGGTCATAATTCGCTATACAAGACACTAGTGAGGCCCCACCTGGAGTACAGTGTACAGTTCTGGAGACCATACCTACGTAAGGACATAGACAGGGTAGAGAAGGTTCAGAGGAGGGCAACAAAGATGGTGCAGGTTGCATCACAAATCCTATGAAGACAGGTTGAAGGAACTGAACATGTACTCCCTGGAGGAAGGAGGAGAGAGGGGATATGATAGAGACATACAAGTATCTTACAAGGAGGAACAGGGTGCAGGAAAACACTATTTTTAAAAGCGAAAAGATGTTTCAGGACTAGAGGCATGGGATGAAGTTGGAGGGAGGGGCGATTCAGAGGAAACATGAGAAAAGAATTTCTTCACAGAACAGGTGGTGGACAAGTGGAACACCCTGCCAGAGGAAGTGGTGGGGCTGAAACAATCACGGGATTTAAGAATGCATGGGATAGACATAAAGGAATTCTAGAGGTCAGGGGTAAGGGGAAATAGACTTCTAGGAAAACAAACTGAACTTACAAGCTCAAATGGGCAGACTAGGTGGGCCATAGGCCCTTATCTGCCGACACTGTCTATGTATCTATGTAAGATAGTCCTGTTTATATTTCACTTAGTTACATCTAAACATATAACATTAATCAAATAAATACAAAATGTACACAATACACAACATTTCAATATCCAACAATACATTAAGACACAAATACAAAACAAAAAATACAAGGTTTCACAATAAGGATTTCCCATACATAATCATATACAACTACATTCTATTTTATGAAGTTTCAGAATTTCATTTTTAAAAATCGTGTGGTCTTCTAGAGATCTTATTGGAGGGGGTAGAATATTCCATACTTTAGCTGCCTGACATAAAATGGAACCATTGCTCCCCTGGACCCCATTCACATGCACTCAAGAACCAGTGGTCCCGCTCCACCACCACCCCAGCCTCACGCCTAGCCCCCCATCTGCACGGCATTGCCACTGAGTCTGAACTCAGTGGCAGCAAAACTCTGAGGTAGCCCAGCTCTCTCAATCTGAGAGGGAGAGCTGACTGCTTAGTCCTGCTACCATCCCCCAAGCTCCTTCTCAAACTCTGGTCGACAGCATGGAGAGCTAAGGCGCTGAGTGCATCAGCCCTCTGCGCCACTGGGCTGGCCCAGGAGGATGCCATTTTTGCGTGGCTTTCCAAATGTTAGCCCATTCCTTTGGTGTTACTTGAAACTGAGCCTCTGCCTGCCATTTATCTATTATATACTGGGTTTATGTACCAGAGTCTTGCATCATAATTTGATACAGTAATGTAAGCACCCCTTTTTGTTGTATAGAACTCAGTAAGATGGGAAGGGGACAACATCTGTTTGGTCCACTCTTCCCACTAGCCGCTTGCATCTTAGTTTAGTTATTATATAATCCCTAAGGTGGAAATTCTAAAATGGTTCCAGTAGCCCAGACAAATTCTGCTTTGCAGGTTTCAGAAGTTTTATGTTTGTCGTTCACCCTCGAGCAGTTGTCTGATGTAGACCTGCCTGACCTACAGTCCCTAATATGGACTACGATGATTGTATGTTACAGTATGAGAGATCAGTATTTACTCATGCTTGCTATGATTTACTGGTCAGTATTATATTTGTAGTCTTAGCACACCACTTCTAGCTATTAGCCATAATGCTGTGGTCAGCATATTATATGAATCACTCCATTGTAACCCAAAATATAGTCGTAGTCAGTATAATTGCTTATCACTGTGTACGTGCAAACATAATGGCCTTGGGTGCAAGCCGACCACTGTACCCACCAGTAGAAGTACTTTGTTTAGCTTTTCTACTATGCAGATAAGCCGGTTACCAGGTAATGGACCTTCTTATCTCTGACTATAAGAATTTGTCATTCTGTTTTTCACTGTGTTTTTCCTATAACGACACTGGGTGTTTGGAGGTTCCAGACTCCCAGCTGTGGTAAGCTGTCCTTTTCACATGTATTGGGGATAAACCTTCATTCTGCAACACCTGTCTTTGTGTTGTGTTTTGATCCTGCCAGAACCCAACACTGGGGTATTGTAGTTTACAGAAAGCTTGCCTTCTGAACCACATATCTGTTGTACTCAGGTAGAAGCCCTTACCCGAGCTAGCCATTTATATCTCCAGAGGTATTTAATTACAGAATGTTGTTTGGTACATTTGTCCCAGGCATCTAAAGTTACTTGCATCATCACAAAGTGGTCCGCGGTTCCTTCTTGCTGGAGTGCTCTATCAAACAGAAGGGCTGGGAGCTGGGTGGGTTCTAGTAGGTCCTGTTCCATAGATTTCCAGGTAGTGACACATGTTTGATCCCTCCACGACAAAGCTAATTTGACTTGTGCCGCAAGCCAGTAAGCTTCTAAAGATGGGATGGCCCAACCTCCATATCACTTTCCAGTTCGCAGGACTCCGCTTCAGACCCTGGGTCTCGTCTGCCCCCATATAAAGTTGTTTTTGAGCTATTGCATACCATACCTGACACGCATGCACTGGGGCACACTGGAATAAGTAAAGGTACCTGGGCAAAAGATTCCTTTTTAATTGCCTGTATTTGAGCATATAGCAGCTGGGGCAATATAGACTACTTCTTAATGTCAGTTGCCAGTGCTTGCGTTAGGGGTATGAAATTGCCGTGGTACAAAAAGGCAGTTGTGGAGCGTAAGTAAGTATCTAAGTACTTCAATTTTGTCATGCCCCATTTCATCGGGTATTGCTTTTGGAGGGTGGTGGACAGATCAAAACTAAAGGTGAGGACCTGTGTTCTGGTATTATTTGGGGTGTATCTGGAGAGTAGGAAAAATTCCTTCACCACCTACATGACTCTATTGCCGCATGCTCTTGATGTACATAAAACATAGATTATATGATACGTGCACTGAGAGCCACAGTTTTGGTTCATCTGCCCGGGAAAGGGCGCACCTGTATTCAAACAGTGCCTGTCAAATTGGCTGGTGAACTGCAGAAGTTTTTGTTACAGGAAGTACGGTAAGGAACTACCTGGTGCTGTTCGTGGTTACTCCCCAAGAGGTATGGACACTTCTGTCGCTTGCTTCCAGATTGTCCCTGCTGCTGACATATTTGCTGCAGCCACATGGTACATATTTTCACTAAGCCCTACAGTTTAGACATAGTCTCTCACAGACATGCTGGCTTTGGTCTTGCTGTTCTGCAAGGTCTTCTGTTTTGAGCGGGTTTATGTGATAATGGCGATCACCGTTAGGGCGATGGCACATCGCCGAAAATAATTTCGGCAATGTACTTCCTGGCGCACAGCAAAATGGTGCTGGGGACTTCAGATTTTATGCTTTTTTGCAGGTGGCTGTGCCCCCCATACCCTCTACTAAAGTATTCTCAACTTCGGGGTGCAAAGCAGAAAAATTGGTCCGGCGCAACAAACGCACTCCTGCGCCTGACCCAGCACCATTCCCACTCTTGCCCTGAACCCACCCACCATACCACAGGAGCAGCTCACTGCAGCACCACCCCTCACAGTCCCTCTGTCCCTTCCCACCCCACACTCGGCGTGCTCGCTCCCTCCCTGTGCGCGTAGACATGTAGTAACAGGATGTCTGTATTTTTGCTCACCCCCATCCAGTCTTCCACCTTCCCTGGTCGCCCCGATGACAGGTGCCTCAGTTGAGTCACTGTTTTAGCCCAGTCGTGGTCACCACAGTCACGGGATACCGTTCTGAGCACATATCCAACTGTGTCATGCTCCCTGGACACTTTGTACTGCTTGGGAATCATTCCAAAGGTGTAGCCCAAATGGAGATGATATCCTTGATGAAGACAGAACAGTTACATAAGTACTTACTTTAACAGCATATCTTTAAGAGAATCTCCTTCATTGGGCCTTAGCGTACCCTCCCTACTTCCCACTTTTTTTTCTGAGGGATGAACCAGATGCTGTACCTAGGGCCTTACTCTGTGCATCATTCTTCAGTCCAGTGGCTCTCCTTGTTTGCCTGGTACTGGTTTGGTCTCCTGGCTCTTCACAATAAGAGGCCCTCTGAGGTTCATCTCTGGGAGGAACTGAGGAGTGTGGGGGCCGCCAACATTATATAGGTGGTGACGCTGCATGTCATTGTGGGCAGTCCTCTGCCTGCAAAAAGTTCCTGAGTGAGCCTGTTGCTGACCGGTTACAGTTCCAAAGCCCAGTGAAGGCAATTCTCTCAAGATCTGTTGTAATGGAAAGTTCTTTCTTCATTCTTTTTGGGGATTTGCTTAGTGGCCTGGCTGCCTAAGTGTGTGTCTGTGGTTGAAGTATGGATTTGTCAGGATTAGATACAGTATTTTAAGTATGACCATGCATTAAATGTTTTAAGACACTGTTTCACTGGCAGTTGAGAAGCACAGCTGTGTATTAAATGTTTTGAAAAAGAGAACTAGTATTCATAACATTGAGGTCCTCTGGTTATCATAATAAGGACTCTGCCACATCCAGAAATGGTGCAGTACAATCCTTTATTAAATTGCTGTTATGCCGATTATTGTGCAAAGCTCAACCAAGTAATTGGCCCCTCACCTATGCATTTTGTACATCAAATGCTTTCTCAAGAAATGTAAACCTTGAGAAAGTATCTTAAATGTGGAACTTGTTGGTGAGAGGGCAGTTACCTGGTTGAGCTGTGCACATTACTCTGCACAAAGGCACCTTAGACTTGCACTTCTTCTGGATAAAGAAGTTTCCTTATGATAGACAGCCTGAAGACTTGCAAGGTTGGGAGTGCACGTTTGCTTATTTCAGAACTGTTACTGTCGAACTAGTAGACCCACCAGCCCTGGATGTGGCAGGTTACTCTCCAAAGAATTGCATGTTTTAAAGCACAATTCCTGGTGGTTATTTTGGGGGTTAAAAAAAATGGTCAGGGGATAAGACTGTGAGGTACGTGTCTAGAACAACTTTAGAAAATTTGTTTTTAAGGACATAACCTTCACTGATGAGGCCAAGGTAATTAACATGAGATCCGGCTTGCTTACTTTCTGTTACTGACCCCAAATCATATTGGGGCCAAACTTGGTATAGACTGTGGCAAGTCCAGAATACCAGGATATGAGTTGTGGTTCACGATTTCTTTGTTGACTGTTTGGCTATGTCTTGAGAAACATCCACCTAGGTAAGCTAAAATGTGGTGAAGACCTTTCCCAATACCAGTTCTTGTGAATATTAAAGAACACCTTTCTTAATTCTAAAAGTATCAAACGGGGAGCTCCCTTACCTCATAGAGCTCCTCCAAGATTATTTTCACTTTTTTTTTTTTTTTATCATCTAATCCCCAAGGAAGGGAAGGATCGTAATTTGCCCCGAGGGGCTGGCGCCTTGTTCCACTTCCTGACTCTTTGATCTGCCCCGTGCTCTGACGTTTTGTGACGTCTTTATAGGTCAAGTGCAAGAGGGGCTCCCCATTCACTTGAATGGAGCGTCTTTTTTCAAGTGTGATTTCCTGATTTTTAAATTGTGTTTTGGCACCTGATGCTAGGTACCAACTAACAGGAGCCTTGTTAGTTGAAATCTGGCATCAATGTATAAAACCTGATTTTAAAATCGGGAAATCACATTTGAAAAAGATGCTCCATTCAGGTGAATGAGGCGATGCCGCTTGACCTATAAAGACTTCACAAAACGTCAGAGGCGGGGCAGGTCAGAGAGTCAGGAAGTGGAACCGGGGTAATAAATATAAATAAAAATTAAAATTAAAAAGTGAAAACAGCCTGAGGTGTTCCCAGTGAGGTAAGGAGCTTCCTGTTTGATGTTTTCAGAATTAAAAAATGCCAAGAATGGTACACTTTAAGGTATATTAACAGTTAATATTCTGCAACATTTTTGGAGCTGGAAACACCTACACCGCTTCAGACTAAAGCCCTATTTTTAACGTGACCAAGCTGTTCCATACCTGTGCAGCACTCCCAGATTGCTCTGGATTTTCCCTGTAACTCCAGGGCAAATTTCCTGTGTTTTCCTGTAGATTACATTACTTCCTGTGGAAGCAGAATTGCTTTGTTTTCCTGAATAACCAGTGCAAGTCTATGGGAACAGTTTTTCTGTTACTGGCTGCATTTTTATGTAAAATACAGGAATCCATATAGATCTAGGAGCCCTGTCTGTGTAGCTCAATCTAGTGTCAGTCTGCACCAGGTATGTTTTTTTTTTTTTTTTTATTTGCAATTTATCGGGAGTTGGCAGGCAGCTACAGCTCCTCCCTTGGAGGGGCTCATCTCTTTGACCCGGCATCCCTACCCCAATCCTGCCAGTAAATCCCCATGGGTTGCCCCTCCCCCCGTGACAGGACTGGGGCAAGGAGTGTCTGCTTTCTCCCCTCCTCTGGAAGCCAGCGTCCAGATTCCAGGGCAGTGTGGGTGCAGCGTGCCGCCCGGAGCCTGCCAGCTCCATTTTTTTCAGTTATGTGTTCCCCGGGGCCTACGAACATGCAATGGATGAACCGCTTGGCTCTCCCTCCACAGAGGCAGCCTCATGCCCTGACGTGGTTCCCACACCCTTTTTGAGCTGCTCGCCCGTGCCAACCCCCAGCCACTGCTGGGTGTCAGCTGACAGCAGCACTGTCCCAGGATGCTCAATCCTTCCTCAACCCTGCCGACCCCTGAGCAACCCAAGTCCATTCCCGAACCAGGGTTGCCGGCGTGGCACAAGGTGTGGTGTCCAGCACCTCAACCCTCTGTGTCACCAGGGAGGCCTGCACCAGGTAGATTTTGAAGCCAGTGGGTTACACCACTTCAGGATGGCAGCTTCCACACCAGTATCCCTCCAGTGACTTGTGAACTGCATTGTGGGGCCCATCCTGCAAGGAGTGCCCTGGTTCTTCATTGTGCTAAATTACCCACAGACAGTGATTGCAAAGTGGTCAACACTAATGGCCCATTTACACTGCCTGATCTGCACTGTTGTGGGCGGTGTAGATGAGTTGCACCAGTGCAGAGCAGGCAGCATAAGCGGCTTCCAGAGTGTTCTAAGTTGCTTCATTGCAACACAGAATGATCGGTGATTTGCAGGGTTCGTGCAGCGGTGCAGGTGTGTTGTTTGATAGTGTATAAACACGCAGCTCCGTGGCACCCCACGTTAAGTGGAAAACAAATTGTAAAGCTGTGTCCTGAATGTCACTCCCTTTTAACAGATCCCACTGATGTCATAAATCAGTATGCCATTCCAGTTCAAAACTTACGGTTAAGGCCTCTTGTCCCACAGCTTATGCCACATAGCAAAATGTTCCACACAGCAAAACCTGAATGTCACTCCCTTTTGCCCAATGCTTCTACACTCATGTGCCACACAGGACTGAAGAATAAAAAGGCATTGCCGCCCCGGTGGAAATATGGTTTGCAGTGCAAAAGTTTAGTCCAACATCAGAACTGAACCTGCAGCGATCCACAGGCGTGTACATGTGAATGCCAGGCAGCGGTGTTTTAAGAGGAGTGGCGGTGAGGGATGCAGACTGGAGCACAGCAGGAGGGGGTAAATGTAAATGCAGCTTTATACTTAACTCCTGCACCAGTTTGGCTCCTTTCTCTGGCAGAGGAGCAGAACAGCCACACCGGTTTGATACCCATACACTTCATAATCACAGATGTACACCAGTGTTGCTCTCCAAACCACGTTCACCAGTGTAGAAATGGCCACTGTAAAACCGAGCTTGACATTCCCTGGTGGTTCAGCAACCCCATATCAGATTCATAATTTTTTCCCCAGTACGTGATGGTCATCTAAACATTTAGCATCCACAACCAAAAACATGGGTTGCCATGCTTTCAGCTACATGGTGAGACTTAACCTCCTTTTATGGTAAAATATCCATGAGGGGTGGCCGGCCCAGTGGCGTGGAGGGCTGAGGCATCCATGCCTTACCTTCTGCCATGCTGGCAACCCGTGTTCGTGGTGCGAGCAGACGCTGGGGATTGGCTGGGGAGGGAGAGGATTGAGCATCCTGAGGACTGCTCTCCTCTCCCGGGGAGAGGGAGGGTTGGTGCTTCCGTTGAATGACTGCCCCTGGGTGGAGGCCCAAGGGAAGTGCGAGTCTGCAGGGTGCCACAGAAGGGAGGGTGCTGTGGGACTTCCGTGGATGTGCATGCGCACCCCAGCAACAGGGTCATGGGAGAAAATGGGGGAAAGTTCCCCTGGCTGCGGATGATGACCGACCCTCCGCAGGCTCTGCATCCGGTGACTGGGCAGCAAAGAACACTGTACAAGTAAGTCCTGGTAATACCAGGGTGACTGGGTGTCGGTCAGAGGGGAGCAGCCAGGGGGGTGAAAGCAGTTGACACAGTTTATTTTATTTAGTGTTTGTTGACCAGGTAAGTGCACTAGACAAATTCTGCCAATTTTCAGGCATGACCCGGGGGAGGGGTGTACAGATGAATGCCAACTGACCTTGAACCAGATTAAGCTGTTGGTGGTATGTTTAGTGAATGGGGGGAAATTTGGCCAGGGCATGCTATGGAATCTTTAACATTCACCTGAACTACTACCAGAAAAGGCAGATGGGACCTCGGTTTAATGTCTCATCCGGAAGACGGCACCTCAGGAGTGCAGCGCCCCCCCCTCATGCTGCACTGCTGTATCAGTATTGTGGTATTAACCCAAGTACCTGGTGTGGGGATAGAACCCACAGCCTTCTGATTTCCCAGCCTCAGAGGCGAGTGTGCTACCTGCTGAGCCACTGATACTGCAAAAATCTGTAAGGGATGAGATGGTTTTATGCAGTTATAACATCCATGTTTTAGGTGTCAATATGCGTGTGAAAGAAAAACAGAAAGAAGGACACATCATTTGTCATGAAGTTTGCTCAGTTTTTTTCCACAAATGCAAAAGAGTAAATTACCAATACTAGGACACCCTTTCTTGAACTAATAATCTCAAAAATGGGGGAAATATTTGTATGTTTTTATGCATAAAACCACTTCAATCCCCATGTAATTTTCATAAAACTTTCTTTGATAGATGCAGAATATGGTTGTGAATGTAGCAAACTAAAGAAATGTAGGGGTTGTCGGGCTTCTTTTGGTTATATCTTCTTTTAGAATTGGTGTTTGAGGTGATCGGGCTCAGAGCAAAAATAATTGAAAATCCAAATAAAAAGTAAAACTTGCCAGAAAACTATTCAGAGTGTTTAAGTACATGAAGAATGATGAGGATATTAATAGAAAAAAGTAACGACAGATTTCCTCACTGCCATGCTGCATATATTCTTAGCTGGACATGACCTAGGGTAAATCATTATTCTAATAATAATTCCGTATGTTTAAGAATGTACTTTTGCCAGCAAAGAGCCTTAAAAACTTTCAGGCACATCAGAAAAATGAACATTTGAAACATTAGGAAATGTCTTTAAGATGTGTGGACACCTACCAGAGGCAGTATAGCGCAGTGGTCTAAGGCTCTGAGCTGCAAATCTGGTGACATCCAGCAGACCAGACCTGGGTTTGAATCCCACAGCTTCCACTTGCATACTGTGTGACCCTGAGCAAATCACTTAACCTCCTTGTGCTCCCAGGTCGCTCCTGTAAAAAAGCTTTCAGCTTAGTGTGCTATACCTGATTAAAAAAAAAAACAACCTGTGGAGTGAAAGAGTGTTGGGTTTGTTGAGACACTTGAATGCACTCCTCGCCTGTACTCTGGTTGTATTTCTAGCTTCTTGCTAATATGCAACATTCCTTTGTTCTTGCACTGTTGTACTTATGAACCACACTCCATATTTTGTACTCTGACTGTATTGTGTGTTCATTTATTATGTAAAACTCATTTTGTATATTGTTTCCTACTGTTTTCCCCTTCCCCCAAGTTGCACCTGTAAACGAGCCCTGGCTTAGTGTGCCTTTCCCGGTTACCGAAAGTTTAAATAAATGAAAATAAATAAGTGTGCTGATCAGACTTTCCATATCGGGCTGGCTCACTGTGTGTTCCTTTCAGTATTCTCCACAGCCCACATGGGGATGCTGCTAAAATAAAACGGGGATGGCACAGCACTCTGCGGAAGCCAAAGTCAATGGCCAGTGTGTGTTAACTCACCTTTGCACTTTTAGCCATGATGGCTTAATTTTAGATACCATTTCCAGTTGTATTTTGAGAACCACTTGTTTAATTGTGATCAAATATCAATCAATCAAAATCTTTATTTATCCAGGCGGGCACCATTGAGCAAGGCTCATTTGCAAGGTGGACCTGGTCATGAATACAGCAAAGTACAGTACAGAAGTAGGTATACAAAAAGCAATAATATATACAAGGAAGAAAAAGTATATATACAGTACAATACAAGGCTGAAATAAATATGGAATAAAGACTAGCGGTTCTGAGGCTGAAAGTAGTGTGGCCACTTCCAAATTAGGTTGCTCATTTTTTGAATACATTTTTATTTATTTATTTATTTATTTATTTTTTTTTTACAACTTTTTTTATGCCCCTTCCTCTCTGGCCCCATAGACCCACACCTCCGTCCCGGGATGCTCATGCTGTCTTACCCGGCTTAGCCGACCCTCCGGCTCTGCCCCCCCCCAGGTGAGGCCGCCAACTCCTTTGGCACTCTCTCTAGGAATCTAGTGGGCCCCCCGGAGTGAGGAGAGGAGCCAGAGGTCGGGTGTGCAGGATCTGGCAGTGAGTGTGGGATGCCATCCACGGGCCCTGCCTTCGCCTACCTGTGTGCCAGGGCTCCATTTTTCTTGTTTTTGGTCCCTGGAGGCATGGACATGCACTGATGCCCAGCACGCGACCAGTGCGCTCCTGCACCCACCCACAGGGCATCCGCTGCAACCTCCACCCTGCAATGGTGCTCCCGCAAGTTGCAATACCCCCAGTCTCCTCTGGGAATTGCTGTGTCGCAGGAGACACAACCCACCCACCCCCAGGAGAGAACAGTCCTCCAGACACTCAGTCCTCTCCCACCCCTGCCGACCCCCGACAACCCGAACTCGTTGCTGAACCCGGGTCGCCGGCGTGGCGTCCAGCGCCTCAACCCTCAGCGCCACCAGGCCAGCTCTTTTGAACACATTCTTACAGGGGCCAAGTATTTGATCCCCATGCTCAACTTGTTCTGTAATTGCTTCTGAGTTCACATGTGTAGCACGCACACACACACACACACACACACACACACACACACACACACACACACACACACTGCAAATATTCAAAAGGCAGAACATATCACTCTCTGAAATATTCCAAGGGCAAAACATTATCTTAAGATATGACAGCTTGAGAAAGTGTCCTTGGTTTTAAATGAACTGAGCCAACAGCTTCTTCGTGCTGATGTCTAGTGGCCATCTTACCCCCTGACTTCTCCTCTCTATTCCCTGCTTTACATTTTTAATCGAATGACCAATTCACGTTTTTCCTAGATGACAAAACTTTAGAAGTCCAATGCTTTATTCGTCTACCTTTTCCTGAATAAGAAGCATTGAAAACTAAAGGCTCTGAGGTGGGATATGCTAGTTGGAGCTAAAGAGGAAGGTGCAGGATCCCATTTCTTACAAGGTTTCCTTTAGAAACTTGTAAATGTTGACCTGTGGCATGTGGTAAATGTTAACATTTGCAAAGCGTTAATGGTCTGCGTCAGTTTTACCCCTTGACTAACACAGTATTTTTTTGCAGTGTCTAAGAAATTTACAGTGTGAAGATGTACTTTCTTTGTGAAATAAAAGGACTGGCTAGATAGGAAGTTGCTGAAGTCCTTCAGCAGTTACTATGGTTATTAAAGGGCTCTTCTTGGTGTGCTGCAGTGTTCTACAGGAAGAGTTGTGACTGGTACACCATTAGTTCTGTGTGGGTAGCAGGAGGAAAATGATTTTCCCTTGTTCTTGGAACCTTTTCTAAGAATAAAGTTCAAAATCAAAGCTGCTTAAATTTTTATTTGTACACAAGCGTGCTGTGCTGTCCATGGCAGTTTGTTTTTGATTTCCATTTCTGGAAGTAATATGAATTTACAACTTTATTTTTAAGTTCTTAAAAATTTCTGTGCGTTTTCATCCTTTCTTGGGAGCCTTAGCCAGTTGTCTTTGCCACAAGCTTCTGCATCACACCTGAGGAATTACTAACACTCCAGGTTCAATCCCTGCTTTTGCTGATGATATCAGTACAGAACCATGCTGCCCCCACAACAGGGATCCAGGGTTGGGGGCAAGCCCAAGTGACCTTCGGGCTTTCTATGCATTCTCACAAGGCAGGGAGGAAAATGACCGCCTTGGTCAGCTGTGGTGGTCGCACATGACCTACAACACAAAGAAATCTCTCCTAAAATGCTATAAAATACAAGTGACTCCTCTAATCTGCCATATGACTAGTGCAGCAGTAGAACTACTGCTTGCCTAATCCCAGATGTCTGGTGCCAACCGGCGAGTCAGGGTTCAAGTGCAGACATTCCATCTTGTGAGGGAAGGTTGTTTTCCTGCACAGCTGCCCCCTCGTTGTAGTACGTATATGAAAGAATATTTCTAGGGACGTGGATATGTTCAATCCACACTTACTGGCAGGTTCCTTGCCGCTTTAAATCTTAAAGGAAGGTCTTTATGCTGGCTCCTCCCACCCATCCGGGTGGTAAAACTCTTGGCTCCGCCCCATGACGCCAGATCTTCCTTACCGCTTGGAAGCTCAGGTTTCCTCCTTAGCACTCTGCGTTTTAGGCCTGGATCCACACTGTTTGGTTAAACCGAAACTTATTCTAAAGTTTAAAAGACTTCGGTCTTTTTCTCTCATGGCTGTGATGGACAAATCGATTCCCTGAATTCCGCGGTGCCCCTGTGAGCAGATGATGTCCCAGACCGACCCACACTCCATGTGCGTTTACTGCCTAGGACTCTGACATAACTCGCAGGCTTACGAGTTATGCAAATCCTTTTCGGCTTCGGTCTTGGAGGACTGCGCTGCCTGACCGCTTTTGGGGTGCCCTGAAAAACGTTATCCTCCGGGTTAAGTCGAAGGAGGCCCATTACTCGGCAGACCAGCTGGAGCAGATGATCGCCCTCGAGGAGGAGGCGGCCCAGGCCGCATCTTCATCTTCCTCGGTCACGGCATTTATCCCACTCTCCTTGGGCTCTTCTTATACAGCTTCTTTTAAGGAGCTTTGCCAGTCCCTCTCCACCAAGCGAGAAGGACCATCGGGACATTCCAGTCGGTCTAAAAAGAAGGACTCCAAAGGTAAGTCCCACTGTCGATGTTCATGGGAGCGGGAGAGGTCCTCTTTCCTGGACAGTCAACAGTCTACTTGGGTCGAGGTTGCGGCTAAGGCTGCTGACTTCACGGTGTCCCCGTCTGGTCAGCCGGCCGAGACACCCGTCGACGCAGTCGAGATTTTTCTTGACCCATCGGACGGTTTGTTGACTGGAGAAGCCGACAACCCTTCTTCACCGGTTCCCAGGTGGAAACTGAGGACTTGACTGTGCCTCCTGTGCCGGAGTCCTCGGTTAAGGTCCCTGAACCGAGGGAGGTGCGGGTTTCCTCCACCCCCTCTCTGACCCACAATCGGAATCCCTGAGGGTCTCGGTCCCTGACCTCTTCCAGGTCCAGCCGGTCCTGCCGTCAGCGGTCTCGGCACCATGGAAAGCAGTGGCACTGCTCATCCTCATCGTCTTTTTCAGAGGATAGGCTCCGGCATAAGTTGTGTTGGCGCTACGAGGATTTAATGCGGCAGCAGCTCTTAGTGTCTGGGAATAAGCCGACTCCATTGCCTTCTCCGGCCATTAAGTGGCTGTAAACGGAGCGGCCGAAACAACCCCTCATAGTGGTCGAGGAGTCAAAACCGGCACCGGTTGTTCGGCCAAAACTGGCTGCTCCACCCATTGTGGTGGAACCTCCACCTCCATAACTGAAGATTGGGGCTCCGACCAAGGATTCTCGGTCGGGTCAGGGTTTGCCCCATAGGTTGTCAGTCACCCTCACTCTCGATCGACCTCGGCATGTGGAGGGTGACTCAGGCGCTCGGCAGCTGTTCGCAGACTCCTCTGAGTCTGACGACGACGACTCCTTGTTCTCCAGGCCGCTTGACTTGGAGTCCACTGGGGGTCAGTTGGTGGACGAGAGCCCATCCTCGTTCTTAGGAAAGCTTCGACTCATCTCAGAATCCACTGGGATGAAGCTTGAACCAGTTTCAAAACTGGCCAAGTATCCCCTCACGGAGATACTGGACCGAGGGGATTCCCCGGAGGCCTTCCCGGTGGCTGAAGCCATTGTTGGACCTGCCCTGGAGCTGTGGCAGCGGCCAGCTTTTTGTCCAGCACCTTTGGCCAGGATGGCTCGGAAGTATGCAGTCCCTACAGGTTCACTCTCCGGTTTCTCGGAGCACCCCTCTGCGGAGGGGTTAGTGACCGACAGCGTGTTCTGGTGTTCCGGGAATGCTCAGGATGTGGACAAGCCACCCGATAAGGAGTCCAAGGAATTGGACTACTCAGGGTGGAAAGTATATGCTGCTTCATTCCTAGGTCTTCGTCAGGCTTGCTCGGCCGTCCTGATGGCACACTTTTCACATGCCCTTTTGGGCTCCCTGGATGAGGTGATTCCTCATCTCCCAGCTGACCTTCAAACAACGGTCAAGCAGGTGCAGGACCAGGGAAGGGCGGTAGCCAAACAGCAGCTCCAAACTTCGTTGGACATCGCTGATTCGTGTGCGCGGTCAGTAGCGGCCACAGTGGCCATCTGCCACAGAGCTTGGCTGCGGATCTCCACCTTTACGGCAGATACCCAGCATAAGCTGGCAGACTATCCCTTCCTGGGTACCGACTTGTTCGGTCCCGGGGTGGAGGGTCATCTCCAATGGATCGAGAAGTCCAACGCCACCTTGGACTCTGTCACGTCTGCCCAGAAGGACAAAGGCCGACAGCAGCAGCGTAAGCCCTTTTGTCCTTCAGCCCCTGCGGCATGTCTGGCCCAGCAACACCAGCATCAGGGCCAGCAGGCTCGCACTCGGCACCCCAAAGCCAAACCTAATGCTTCTTCCAGCAGGAAGCCGGGAGGGAAAGGCCCAGTCAGTTCCTCAGCCGGCCCTTCCTCCAAGCCTGCCCAGTGACGGGTTGAGGGGTGTCGCCCCCAACCTCGTCACTCCTCCCCGGGTTTCCCCCGTGGGGGGACGGCTCCGCCACTTCCTTTCTGCCTGGTCCGATATCACCATGAACCGCTGGGTGTTGGAAGTGGTAGGCAGGGGTCTGCCTCTGGAATTCGAGCAGTCCCCATCCTGTCGAGCCGTCACCCCACGGGGGCTACGGGTTCCGCAGCCTCTCTGTTGGCTCATCGAGCTGACATTGCCCTGCTTCTCCAGAAGTAGGTGATCAGGAAGTGGCGGACCCTCCTCCAGACCCAGGGTTTGTGTCGAGGTACTTCCTGGTCCCAAAACGGACGGGGGGGCTGGCGCCCCATTCTCGACCTACACGACCTGAACAAGTTCCTAAGGTCTCGCACCTTCAGGATGGTCACTCTGGCTCAGATCATTCCATCCTTGGAAAGAGGCGTGTGGTTCTATTCTCTGGACCTTCAGGACGCGTTCTTTCATGTCCCAATCTGTCCGTCTCACCAGAGATTCCTCTGTTTCAGGGCAGAGGGATCCCTTTATGAGTTTCGGGCCATGCCCTTCGGCCTCTCTTCAGCTCCCAGGGTCTTCACCAAATGCATGGTAGTGGTGACAGCATTCCTGCGGCACTGAGGGGTCCGGGTGTACCCTTAACTGGATGACTGACTGATTGCCGCCCCCTCCAGGTTGGAGGTGGAGCGGTTCAGGGATCTGGCCCTCCAGGTCTGCTCTCAGATTGGCCTCCTCATCAACGAGGCCAAATCAAAACTCGTGACATTGCAGGTGATTCAATTCATCAGGGCAGAGCTAGACTCTCTTCGAGCCAGAGCACGGCTCCCGGCGGACAGGGTCGAGGTCCTTTCCTCCTTTGCCCAATAATTTCTGGTTGGGCAATTGCGCCCTGCCCGGGACTTTCTGTGCCTTCTGGGCCTCATGGCAGCCTGCACCAGCATGGTCCATTGGGCCTGCTGGCATATGCGTCCCCTGCAATGGGGACTGGTCCGCCAGTGGTTGCAGTGCTCCGGTCCTCTGGACCAGCCAGTGGCAGTGACCCAGGACATGTGGAACGGCCTCCAGTGGTGGCTCGTTCCAGCTCATCTGCAGTAGGGTATCCCGTTTGTCCGCCCCGAGCTGCTGGTCACTCTGATGACCGATGCTTCTCTGATGGGTTGGGGTGCCCATCTGGGGGAGCATAGAGCTCACGGCATCTGGTCCCCTCAGGAGTCTCAATGCCACATCAACCTGCTGGAGCTTTGAGCGGTCCGACTAGCCCTCACCACCTTTGCTACATTTGTACGGGGTCAAGTGGTCCAGGTCCAGACGGACAACACCACGACCATGTACTTCCTCAACCGACAGGGCGGGACGCACTCCATGCCTGTATACAAGGAGGCTCTCTGCACTTGGTCTCTCGTGATCAGCCTGGAGGCGGATCTCCTAACCATCCATGTGGCAGGAGCCTCCAACAGTCTGGCCAATGCCCTAAGCGGATAGGTGCTGCATCTCACGAGTGGTCTCTCTTAGCGGAGATGGTACAAGATCTGTTCTCCCACCTGGGCACCCCTCAGGTGGACCTGTTTGCCTCCAGGGAGAATGCGAAGCTGAGGCTGTTCCATGCCCGGCCCCCTCAGCAGGGCTCGCTGCAGGGGGATGACTTCTCGAGGCCGTGGACCTCGTGCCTCTTCTACGCCTTTCCCCCAGTTCCCTTGATCCACAGGGTGCTTCTCAAGGCGAATAGGGACAAGGCGCAGGTGATTCTGGTAGCCCCAGACTGGCCTCGCCAGTTCTGGTATCCAGATCTCCTCAGCCTCAGCTCCAGGCTTCCGAGGTGGCTTCCAGCCCGCCCGGACCTGATCTCCGTCTACAAGGGGAAGGTACTCCACCCGGACCTTCAATCCTTGCACTTCACGGCCTGGTTCCTGAGCGGCTAGAGTTCCAGGCCTTGGGTCTTTCCGACGAGGTCCTCAGCGTTGTTGAGGCATCCCATAAGGAGTCAACCACAAAGTGCTATGCCTTCAAATGGAAAAGATTCTCCATTTGGTGTCAGGGTAAGGGGCTGGGCCCTTCCTCCTGTTCTTTGGCTAGTATTCTGGACTACCTGTGGTCCCTTTCTCAGCTAGGTCTTCGGTCGACGACCCTTAAGGTGCACCTGGCAGCCATCTCTGCTTACCGGGTGCGGGCCGGAAAGCAGTCGGTGGCGCAGGAGAAGGTGGTCGGGTGCCTTTTCAAAGGCCTTGATCACATATCCCCTCCGGTGCGAGAACCTCCACCTCCATGGGATCTACTGCTGGTATTGGCTAAGCTCATGGGCAAGCCATTCGAACCGATGCACAGGTGTGACATCTCTCACCTGTCGTGGAAGACCGCCTTCTTGGTGGCTATCACGTCAGCCAGAAGGATAGGAGAACTCCAGGCGCTCTCCATCGAGTCTCCCTATCTGTTCTTCCACAGGGACAAGGTTGTCCTCCGCCCCCACCCGAAATTCCTTCCGAAGGTGGTGTCAGAGTTTCACCTTAACCAGGTGTTGACTCTGCCGGTGGTCTAACCCACTCCCACCTCAGAGGCTGAATATAGGCTCCATACTCTGGACACTAGAAGAGCGCTCTCTTATTGTGAGGAGCAGACAGCTGAAGTTTTGGGAGAGGTTTGCCAGCTGTTTTGTCACCTGCGCTGAAGCCGCACCTGGCAGACCTGCAGCAAAGCGGACAGTAGGCAGGTGGGTCACCTCCTGCATAGATCTCTGCTATAGGTTGGCGGGCATGGAGCCTCCCAAAGGGATAAGAGCTCATTCTACCCGCCATACCGCTGCTTTGGTGGCTGCTTCCAGGGACGTCCCTATCCAGGAAATCTGCAGGGCTGCTACCTGGAAGTCGGTACACACCTTCATTACCCACTACCACATCGACTTTGAGTCATGCTAGGATACTGGTTTTGGGACCTCGGTTCTCCAGTCCTCATTTCCTAAGTAGGGGGTGCGCGCCTTGCCTCCCTCCTCCCGGAGAACTGCTAGGAGTCTGCCAGTAAGTGTGGATTGAATAACATATCCACGTCCCTAGAAATACAGGTTCCTCACCTGTAACAGGAGTTCTGGGAGTGGTACAGATCATTCATCCACCACGACCCCACCCGACCTCCCGGCCCGGCGCACAACCTGGCTTCCAGCCAGGCTAGATCTGGCGTCATGGGGTGGAGCCGAGAGTTTTACCTCCCAGGCGGGTTGGATGAGCCAGCTTGAAGACCTTCTGGCAAGATTTAAAATGGCAAGGAACCTGCCAGTAAGTGTGGATGAACAACATATACCACTCCTAGAAATCCTGTTACAGGTGAGTAACCTGTATTCTAGGGACATGGATATGTTGTTCATCCACACTGTCTGGCAGGTTCCTTGCTGCTTTAAATCTTGCCGGAAGGTCTTCAAGCTGGCTCCTCCCACCCACCCGGGTGGTAAAACTCTCTGCTCCGCTCCATGATGCCAGATCTTCCTTACCGCTTGGAAGCTCAGGTTCCCTCCTTAGTGCTCTGCGTTTTAGACCGGATCCTAACTCTTCAGTTTGTCCGAAACTAGTTTTGAAGTTTTCTAAACTTCGGTCTTCATCATCCCTCGTGGCTGCGATGGATAAATTGATTCCTGGCTTTCGGAGGTGCCCTTGCGGGCAGAAAATGTCCAGGACAGATCCGCACTCCACGTGCGTCTACTGCCTAGGCCTAGACCACGACCCACAGGCCTGCGAGTTGTGCCGCTCCTTTTTAAGCCACCGTCCTGGAAGGTGCGCGCGATTGAGCTCGGGCCCGGAAGCGATACCGTCGGTAAAATCCAAGAGGCTCGTTGGGTGGTGTCTGCGTGGCTGGCCGGTTGAGCAGCTCGAGCATATGATAAGCCCTCGAGGAGGAGCGGCCAAGGCGCATCTTCTTCCTCCTCCTCACCGTGACATTCATCCAGCTCTCTCGAGTTCCTCATACGCGGCTTCATTCAAGGAGCTTTGTCAGTCCCTTTCCACGAAGGAGGGGGCCTTGGGACTTTCTTCTCGGCCCAAGAAGGAGGAGTCGAAGGGTAAGTCCCACTGTCGGCGTTCGTGGGAGCGGGAGAGGTCTCCTTCCCTGGACAGCCAACTGTCGACTTTGGTCGAAGTTGCGGCTCTGGCCGCTGGCTTCATGGTGTCCCCGTCAGGCCAGCCTGCCGAGACTCCCGTCGACGCAGTCGAGATTTTCCTCGACCCGTGGGACAGGCTGTCGACTGGTGATGCCGATAACCCTCCTTCACCGGTTCCCTCGGTGGAAACCGAGGAACTGCCTGCGCCTTCGGGGCCGCAGTCCCCGGATAAAGTGCCGGAGCCGAGGGAAGAGCAGGCGTCCCCCGCCCCTTCCCAGACCCACCCTTGGTCTCCCCGAGGGTCTCGGTCTCGGACTTCATCTCGGTCAAGCCGTTCCCGCCGACATTGGTGGTCTTGGTCTGGGTACTGAAGTAAGCGGCGACACTGTTCCTCCTCGTCCTCTTCCTCGGATGAGGAGAGGTTTCGACGTAAATTGCGTTGACGTTACGAGGAGCTTATGTGGCAGCAGTTACTGTTGTCTGGGACTAAACCAACTCCGGTTCAGCCCCGGCCATCAAGTGGCTGTCGCTCAAACGACCGGAGCAACCACTCGCCCCAGTCAAGATGCCCATTCCTGGGCCAGTTGTTCGGCCGAAACTAGCTGCTCCACCGATTGTGGTGGAACCTCCACCTCTGCAACCGAAGTCTGGGGTACCGACCAAGGATTCTCTGTCGGGTCACGGCCTGCCCCACAAGTTGTTGGTCACCCTCACTCCCGACCGTCCTCAGCAGGTGGAGGGTGGCTTAGGGCCGAGGCAGCTCTTCACAGACTCTTCGGAGTCCGATGACGACTCCTCCCTGTTTTCCAGACAGGTCGACCTGGAGTCCTCTGGGGGCCAGTCATTGGATGATAGCACATCGTCCTTCTTGGGTCTGCTTCGACTCATTTCGGAGTCCACCGGGATGCAGCTCGAGCCCGTGTCCAAACGGGCCAAGTATTCCCTGACGGAGATACTGGACCGAGGGGATTCCCCCACGGAGGCCTTTCCGGTGGCTGAGGCCATTGTCGGCCCAGCCTTGGAGCTTTGGCAGCAGCCTGCTTCCTGTCCTCGCCCTCAGCCAGGATGGCCAGGAGAAATCACGGTCCCTACTGGCTCTTTGCCCGGTCTCGGAGCACTCCTCTGCCGAGGGTTAGTCACCGACAGCGTCTTCGGCGTTCCGTAACGCTCGGGCGTGGATAAGCACCCCGACAAAGAGTCCAAAAAGCTGGACTCGCCGGTACAAGGCGTGACGCTGCGTCCTCCCTCTGCCTTTGACAGGCCAGCTCGGCTGTGCTGACGGCACACTTCTCCCATGCCCTCATGGGCTCCCTGGATGAGGTTGTCCCTCATCTCCCGGCCGACCTGCAGACCACGGTCTGTCAGGTGCGGGACCAGGGTAGGGCGGTGGCGAAGCAGCAGCTTCAGACTGCTCTGGACATAGGTGATTCCTGTGCCAGGTCAGTAGCGGCCGCGGTGGCTATGCGTTGCAGGGCGTGGCTGAGGATATCCACCTTGATGGCAGATACCCAGCAGAAGTTGGCAGACGTCCCCTTCTTGGGGACTGACCTCTTTGGCCCTGGAGTAGAGGGACACCTCCAGCGGATCGAAAAATCCAATGCCACTCTGGACTCGGTCAGCTCCGCCCAGAGGGACAAAGGCCGCCGTCAACAATAAGTCCTTTCGTCCTTTGGCCCCTGCAGCATGACCGGCCCAACAGGGCCAGCAGGCTCGCGCTTGGCGTCCCAAACCCAAGACCGCGGCTTCCTCCATCAGGAAGCAAGGAGGTAAAGGCCCAGGAGGTCCCTCGGCTGGTCTCTTTTCCAAGCCTGCCCAGTGACGGGCTGAGGGGTGCCACCCCCAGCCTCGTCACTCCCCCCGGGTTCTCCCCCGTGGGGGCGGCTCCGCCACTTCCTTTCTGCCTGGTCCGTTATCACCCGCGGACAGCTGGAGTCGATGGAGGTGGTAGGAAAGACCTGCCTCTGGAGTTGAGCTGACCCAGCCTTTCGGCCGTCGCCCCTCGAGGCCACGGGATCACCCAGCCTGCTGTCGGCCCTCGAGCCGATATTGCCCTGCTCCTCAAAAGAGGTGATCAGGAAGGTGGCGGATCCTCCTCAGACCGGGTTTGTGTCCAGGTATTTCCTGGTCCCAAAGCGGACAGGGGTCTGGCGCCCCATCCTCTACCTGCACGACCTGAACAGGTTCCTAAGGTCTCGGACCTTCAGGATGGTCACTCTGGCTCAGATAATTCCATCCTTGGAACGAGGCATGGGTTCTGTTCCCTGGACCTCCAGGACACGTTCTTTCACGTCCCAATCCGTCTGTCTCATCAGAGATTCCTCCGCTTCAGAGCAGAGGGATCCCTTTACAGTTCAGGCCATGCCCTTGGCCTCTATCTAGCTCCAGGGTCTTCACCAAATGCATGGCAGTGGTGACAGCATTCCTTGACGCGAAGGGTCGGGTGTACCTACCTGGACGACTGGCTGATTGCAGCCCCCTCCAGAGCGGAGGTGGGCGGTCCAGAGATCTGGCCCTCAGGTTTGCTCTCAGATTGGCCTCTCATCAGCGAGGCCAGAGTCCCGAACTTAATGCCAAAGCAGGTGATACTCTTCATCGGGCAGAGCTCGACTCTCTTCGAGCCAGAGCTCGGCTTCCGATGGACAGGGCCGAGGTTCTTTCCTCCTTTGCCCAATCATTTCAGGTTGGGCAATCGTGCTACTGTCCGGGACTTCCTCGCCTCCTGGGCCTCATGGCAGCCTGCACCAGCATGGTCCGTTGGGCCGGTTGGTACATGCGTCCCCTTCATTGGGGACTGGCCAGCCAAGTGGTCACAACGCTGCGATCCCTTGGACCAGCCCATGACAGTGACCCAGGAAATGTGGAACACTCTCCAGTGGTGGACCGTTCCGGCACATCTGCAGGAGGGCATCCCGTTCGTCCGGCCCGAGCCGACCGTCTCTCTATCGACTGATGCATCTCTGATGGATTGGGGTGCCCATCTGGGGGAGCACAGAGCGCATGGCCTCTGGTCCCCTCAGGAGTCCTGATGCCATATCAACCTGCTAGAGCTCCAAGCGGTCCGCCTAGCTCTCACCGCCTTCACTCCGTTTCTACGGGGTCAAGTGGTTCAGGTCCAGATGGACAATACCACGACCATGTACTACCTAAACCGCCAGGGTGGGACGCGTTCCATGCTGTTATGCAAGGAAGCTCTCCTCATTTGGTCCCTCGTGCGCAGCCTGGAGGCAGATCTCCTAGCCATTCCCGTGGCAGGAGCCTCCAACACCCTGGCCGATGCCCTAAGCTGGATAGGGGCTCGTCTCATAGCGGTCTCTCCTGCTGGAGGTAGTGCAAGATCTGTTCTCCCACTGGGCACGCCTCGGTGAGACCTGTTTGCCTCCAGGAGAATCGAGAAGCTGAGACTGTTCCATGCCCCCCCTCAGCAGGGCTCACTGCAGGGATGCCTTCTCAAGGCCGTGGACCCGAGCCTCTTTATGCCTTTCCCCATTTCCCTTGATCCACAAGGTGCTTCTCAAAGCAAGGAGGGACAAGGCGCAGGTGATTCTGGTAGCCCCAGACTGGCCCGCCAGTTCTGGTATCCAGATTGCTCAGTCTCAGCTCCAGGCTCCCGAGTCGGCTTCCAGCCCGCCCGGACCTGATCTCAGTCAGCCAGGGGAAGGTATTCCATCCAGACCTTCAATCCCTGCACCTGACAGCCTGGTTCCTGAGCGGCTAGAGTTCCAGGCCTTGGGTCTTTCTGACGAGGTCCTCAACGTCGTTGAGGCATCCCGTAAGGAGTCGACCAGGAAATGCTATGCCTTCAAATGGAAGAGATTCTCCATTTGGTGTCACGGGAAGGGCTTGGACCCTTCTGCCTGTCCCTTGGCAAGCATTCTGGACTACCTGTGGTCCCTTTCTCAGCAAGGGCTTCAGTTGACAACCCTTGAGGTGCACCTGCAGCCATCTCTGCTTACCGGGCGTGGGCCGGGAAGCAGTCGGTGGTGCAGGAGAAGGTGGTCTGGCGCTTTTTCCAAGGCCTTGATCACATTTCCCCTCCGGTGCGAGAACCTCCACCTCCATTGGCTCTACTGCTGGTATTGGCCAAGCTCATGGGCAAGCCATTCGAACCGATGCACAGGTGCGATATCTCCCACCTGTCGTGGAAGACTGCCTTCTTGGTGGCTGTCACATCAGCCAGAAGGATGGGAGAGCTCCAGGCGCTTTCCATCAAGTCTCCCTATCTGGTCTTCCACAGGGACAAGTTTGTCCTGTGCCCCCACCCGAAGTTCCTTCTGAAGGTGGTGTCTGAGTTTAACTTTAACCAGGTGTTGACTCTGCTGGTGTTCTACCCCAATCACACCTCGGAGGCAGAGTATAGGCTCCATACTTTAGACCCTAGAAGAGCGCTCTCATATTATAAGGAGCGGACGGCTGAAGTTCAGGGAGAGGTTCACCAGCTGTTTGTCATCTACGCTGAAGCCACACCTGGCAGACCTGCAGCCAAGCGGACGATAAGCAGGTGGGTCATCTCCTGCATAGATCTCTGCTATAGGTTGGCGGGCGTGGAACCTCCCAGAGGGATAAGAGCTCATTCTACCCGCCGTACCGCTGCATCGGTAACTGCTTCCAGGGATGTCCCTATCGAGGATATCTGCAGGGCTGTTACCTGGAAGTTGGCACATACCTTTATTACCCACTACCACATTGACCTTGAGTCACGCCGGGATGCTGGTTTTGGGGCCTCGATTCTCCAGTCTCTATTCCCTAAGTAGGGGGTGTGCGCCTTTCCTCCCTCCTCCTGGAGAACTGCTAGGAGTCTTCCAGACAGTGTGGATGAACAACATATCCATGTCCCTAAATCAGGTTACTCACCTGTAACAGGAGTTCTAGGAATGGTGTATGTTGTTCATCCTAACAAACGACCTCGCCCCGGCCTTTAACCTGGCTTCCAGCAAGCTAGGTCTGGCGTCATGGGGTGGAGCCGAGAGTTTTACCACTCGGATGGGTGGGAGGAGCCAGCTTGAAGACCTTCCGGGAAGATTTAAAGCGGCAAGGAACCTGCCAGACAGTGTGGATGAACAACATATTCCATTCCTAGAACTCCTGTTACAGGTGAGTAACCTGTATTTTTTGTCTTATCTTCCTGAATAAAGAGGAGGTCTTGGATGATTCAGATGGAGAAGGTGACCTCTATGAAACAGATCTGCCCTCCAGCTCTATCCTCTATAGGGCGTTAGACACTGTTTTCCTGGCCCCCAGGTTGTCTTCTAACAGCCCCTCTTCTCAGAAATTACTCAGACAAGTCCAAGAGGTCCCGAGTGTTGAGGGGGAAGCAGAGAGGACTCCAGGGATTTACTGCGTTTTTTTGAGGTTAAACCTTCACCTCCTGTGGTGATACCTTCTGTATACTATACTTGGCAGGAAGATGTGTTGAATACCTGGCAGTATACTCTGGCTTTATTCCCAGCCCCTAGCATGGCTGATGAGCTGTACCAGGCCACACCTATTGAGCACTGTATTGCTCTCCCATACATCGTTCCTGAACACTCAGCTATTCAGGATCTCTTGAGGGACTTCAGTATCTTGGATCATTTTGGTCTTCTGATGTGGAGCCAGATTAGTTTAATGTTGTAGGCAGTAAACTTTTTGCCTAGTTGCGTCTCTGGACTTGGACATGGAAACTTCCTGAGCGTATGTGTTGAACTATTTAGATACTCTCTGGTTTTTCTCCTACCTGCCAGGCTAATCGTCTTCCTGACCCTGGGGCACCCATCACTGCTTCAGATATTTTGAGCAGCTTTAATAATTTTGTGTTCAAAGCAGTATCGTCCTTTTGGGGGGTTCTCGTACCCTAAACCCCCTTCCTCCCACTCCACTGTTGCCCCCGCGGGTACAAGTGGCAGGCAGGATCTCTCTACATCTATCCAAATGGAAGGAGCTCAGGACAGACTAGTGGGTTCTAGACATAGTGGAGAAGGGGTATGCTCTGAAGCTGTTGTCCACCCCTTCTGGTACATACCCATCTCCTCCTCCTTTTCCACTGGACCACTTACCCCTACTAAAAGCAGTACACTCACTTCTCAAGAAGAAGGCTATCGAACCTGTTCCTTTAGAGGACCAGAACAGCAGGTTCTGTTCTAAGTACCTCCTCATTAAAATGGACAGGCGAGCTAAGGCCCGTGATGGTCCTGTGAGACCTGAATAAGTTTATTGGCAACAAAGAGCTTTGCATGATGTCATAGTCATGGCTGCACTGCAGGGTAGGACACAAGGAGTCTGTATACAGGGCCATTTTTCCGAGCTGGAGCAAGTGAACGAGTGGAGTTCCGCGAGGATCTGTGCTCAGACCTGCACTTCTTTGTATAAGACATGTTTGATAATGTCCAGAATTGGGCCACCAGATATGTGGATGATACCAAACTAGGCGGGGCAGTTTGCAGTATATCACAAATTGAGTCAATACAATCAGATCTAGATAACATAACTAGATTGGCATTTAAGTGGGGAATGTGTTTTTAATATAGATAAATGTATAATACATTTTGATCATCAATCCATTTCTCACACACATGCATTATGCAGTACTGTAAAAAATAGTGTTGATAACGAAAAGGATTTAGGGGGTCCAGTTCAGTCAGCGTACTTCAGTTATTGCTTAAGCTAATAGGAGTCTATGGACTATTAAAAAAAAAAAAAAAAAAAAAAAATAGTAGAAAGGAAGAGGTGATGATGCCCCTTTACAGGGTCTACGCAAGACCCATGTTAGACTATGGGAATCATTTGTGGTGTCCATACAAAAAGAAAGGTGTCCTGAAGATGGAAAATGTCCAGCGCCAAGCAATAAAAATGGCTTACAGTGGAAAAAAAACAAAACTTGTAAGAAACATCTAAAATATCTAAAATTCACACCCCTTGAAACTAGAAGGCTCGGGGAGACTTGTTGCTTATGTATGACATCTGTGGTGATCCATACTTGATTATACAATAGCAAAAAGAACACCTGACCTGTGATTGGTCAGTGTATGCCTGGGACAGTGACGTTATCTCAGTATAGCATCACTGTATGAAGTCCAGGCACACACATGACCACATGACAGAAGAATCATGAGTCTCCTCCAGACATTACTGCCTTTTCGACCAGCTGTTGGAAAGCAATTCAGACCCCCCCCAACCACGATATCAACACCCCGCCAACACCAGTTCTGTCAACCAAGTAAGCAGACTTTGCACATTCAGTGAAAAAAAAAAAAAAAAAAAAATTTCATGGCAGCCTTTCTTTTTTTCCCCCAGCAAACACAGTGACTTCAGTGAACCACGGAGATTGTAACTGCCGGTCACATGGTTCACTAACGCTGCTCACTTCCCTAACACCGCTCACTTTCCCAAGAAAAATGCTGCCACGAGATCCCTGTCACTGAAACAAGAGTCTCTTCATGTTCTTTGTAACTCCCCCTCCCGCCATCAAAAAAAGGGTAAAACAACATTGTGATCTGTAAACTGCAGTGAGTGACTGAATAGGCATGCGCATGTTTAGACTGTCACTGAGTGGCTGTTTCCATGATGCTCACAAATGTTCCACCGTCTTCTGAGGCTTTTTCTTCTTCTCCACAAACTTTCCCAATCCCATTAGCAAAACTGCAAGTCTAGCTGTTCTCCTTGCTTGGTTTTCCATACACAACTAATCCGGTAGCAGGGCAAAAAGTGGGCCACTTAAACTGGGGTAAGACGAGGGATCGCAACATAGATGGGAACTACCAAGGGGGGGGCGGACGAAACCATGTTGGGGGGGGGGACACCATAACAAGTAAGAGAAAGCTTTGGAAATGTCAAAGCTGGTGCGACTGACATATCAACCAGCATGTAGCAGCACCACCTAGTAGGGGAAACATTCAGTTGAACTTTTTTTTTTTTTTTTAAACGGTGTACTTCCACATCATAAAAATGAAGAAAAAAATCTACTTAAAACGTTTTGTTTTCAGTCTTTTTTTCTTTCTTAATAAACAAACCATTGTATAATAGCAATAATGCACTCCAGGGTGTGTGTTTGTGCTGGGATAACGTCACTTCTCAGGTGTTGAACACAGTCGGTCTGCGGCCTCGTACTTCAGCCACCCGAGGCGTGACGTTATCCCAGCACGACACACACCCTGTCATGCATTATTGCTTAATTAAGTAACTAAAATTTGAATTTAGAATAACAAATGAACTAGAGGACATCCTTTGCAGTTCACAAAATGGAAGTTTAATACAAATAGTAGGAACTATCACTATACACAACGTGTTATTAGCCCATGGAATAGACTGTCACTGGATATTATTCTGACACAAATAAAACTGAGTTTGAAAAAAAGACCAGGCAACTGTATCATTAATGGGGCACAGTTACAGTATTATTGTTAATATACAGGAGCTAAAATGGACTAACACCTCCTTTGCTTCTTACTTCCTTAGTATGAACTTTAGTATGCGACTCCAAGCTGTCACCCCCATGCTACAGCAGTGGGATTGGCTCTGTGCCGCAGACGTGAAAGATGTTTCCCTTCGTA
The DNA here is from genome assembly GCA_016271365.2 of Neoceratodus forsteri. Taxonomy (NCBI): domain Eukaryota; kingdom Metazoa; phylum Chordata; order Ceratodontiformes; family Ceratodontidae; genus Neoceratodus; species Neoceratodus forsteri. The sequence continues at coordinate 196,483,366 of CM028132.1, read as the reverse complement.
TCAGAATCAGAAAATGTTGTAGATGGTACCTACGCTTTAAACTAGCAGATGATCGTTACCATTTTCAAGTTTTGCCTTTTGATCTTTCCTCAACGCCACAACTACTTAACTAGCTGCTTTGGGGTTGTAGCTTTTGCCCTTGGGGGAGAGAATGCCTTTGTCTTCCCCATTTGGACAACTGGTGACTAAATTCTTAGTCCAGGGAAGTGGTTCAGTACGCAATGTCCCATACATTATACTTGTTCGAGAACTTTAGGATTGATTATGGTCAGCATACCAAAATCGGTACTGACTCTGTCCATGGCTCCAATTCATAGGTGCACTATTAGACACGACAGTGAGCAGTGCACTCCCACCTCCAGACAGAGCAGAGGACTTGGTTGCTCAGGCTCAGCTTCACTGGCCCACTAGTTAATTGCTGAAAGATTTTGCATTGGGCTAGTAAAACATTTTTAAGTTGCCCTGCTGACTTGAGCTGGAGGTAGTAATAATTCAGTAGTACACCAGCTCGGCCAGCAGAAAAGTATGTGGGGCTACTGATTTTCCCAGTCACTAGCCCTTCTGTCTAGTGACCGCAAAATGTAACATGAGAGTGCCTCTGTACCAGCCCAAACCATGCTCCATCTCTTGGTCTCATAGCCGCTGCCATCATGATGGTCCCATTGATCCGGCTACATGTGTAAATCTCTGACTGGACACTTTGGACCTGATTCTACAAACATTTGCGGCGCCGCAGGGGACTTGAGACGGGGTGTTTGTTGGAACTTGCGACTTGTGTCGCACATTGTGGCAAGCGCAATTCTGAAAGGAGCTTGCCGCAAAAGCCCTACTGGAATATCTGGAATGCAGGGCGCAGGAAGTTAGACTACCTTCTCAGTGGTTTAGCTTTGTGTCTGAGGTTGTGGGACCTGGGCCAAACCTGTGATGCATGCAGCCATAATGTGGGGAAAATGTTGCAAATGCAACACCCCTTTGAGAATCTGACCGCTCTGAGACTGAGGGGCTTTGGCACATCTGCGACCCCCTTTGCGTCAGACGCGAGGCGTGATGCAAACCCTGCATCCCCCTTTTGGAATTGGATCCTTTGTATACAGTGGGTCAACAGAAAGATGACCTAGAATGCAACATTCTTGTCACATCACCTCTCTGCTGTACCCGGAGGTGATGGATGGCCTGCCTGCACTTGTTGAGTATTCCTTTCTTTTCCCTGACCCTGGTACAGGTTCTAGCTACAGACAGCTGCCTCCCAGTCAGGCTGGGGAGCATACCTGGGTTATGACATGACCAAGAGGTCCTGGACTGAACTGGTCTTGGTTTTCCACATTAATATTGTGAAAATGAGAGATGCTCTTCTTGGTCTCCAACTCATCCCAGGTCCTCTGTTGATTTAAAAAGGCCATTGTCCATAAAATGCGTACATCAGCTGGCAAGGGGGTGCTCAGTCTTACCCCTTCTGCAGGAAGCAATAAAAGTACTGGAATGGACAAATCTCATGGCCTTCAGCTGTTGACCATATCACAGTCCAAGTCAGCCTCCTTCACAGGAACATAAATGGGAACTGCTGACCTACACCGTGAATGACCTCTTCTGTAAATGGGATTGTCAGGTGATGAATCTGTTTGCATCTTTGCACAATGCAAAACTGCCTCATTTTCACTCGCTCACTCCAAGCCCGGGAGTTTTTCTGCAAGGTGTATCATCCATGTCACGGACAGGGAGGTTCCTTTATGCATTTCCTCCAGTGACTTTAATTCAGAAGGTTCTGTTTACGTTATTAGAGACAAACAGGAAAAAAAAGGTGCTTCACTGTTTCAGTTGATTAACAAGGTTGTGCCCCGATACAACCACAAAATCGGTGCAACAAAAGAATAGTGCACCCACCTATGACTGAAAACCACCGCACTAAGTGTGATACTGAAATGCCAGGAAACGCACTGAAAGATCACACAAGAAATTTTTAAATAAAATATTCACAATTTTATTCCAGATCATTTTCTTTATAGGTGACATAAAAACAGTGCAAAAAAATGTGTAGAATACAAGACGCAGAAGCGCCAGTGAAAACTGACGAAAAGACCCTTACATTTTGCCCCATCTGGGTGGGGCTTCTTCAGAGGATATTTAAAAATCCCTTGTGAGACCTTTTAAGTGTGTTTCCTGGCATTTCAGTATCCCCCTCCATGCAGTGGTTTTCAGTTATAAGTGAGTGCACACTGTTCTGTTGTTGCACTACATTATTGGAGACCAGATGAGAGAGGAGTGATGTGATAGACCTTTAAAGGCTACCTAAACATACTTGAAATGGGGTACACAGTTGTTAAAACCCTCCTGTGGAAGCAGAGCAGACAGGGAGAAGTTTTAAATGGTAGAAGCAGTTACCTTCAAATCCAACGTTTAGTACTTTTTCGGCGAGTTTTCTTGTAACCTAAGTATACTGTACATGTTACATAGCGATCAGGCTCTCAAGGTACACACATATTACTAATCTGAGACACAGAACATAAGGCTGCATAGGGACTGACTACTGGGAATGTCCTGACTTGCTAAGACTACATCATCACATTAGACGTTCCCAGCAGTCGTAGGCTCAGCGGAGCTCTAAAACGGTTTCCTGGTTTCGGCATTACAAAAAACCTCACCGAAAAAGCACTAAGCATTGGATTTGAAGGTAACTGCTTCTACTATTCAAAACCTCTCCCTGTCCATTCTGTTTCCACGGGTGGGTTTTAACAACTGTGTACCCCATTTCAAGTATGTTTAGGTAGCCTTTAAGTCCTTGAAAGGGATAAACTGGGTGAACTGCGAGGAACTGTTTAGCAGTGAATATCAGTTCAAGGACACAGGCACGAGTGGAAACTGATGGGATGGTGGTGCAGGAGGGATATGAGAAAGTTATATTATACAGAAAAGGTGGTGAAACAGTCTGCCCTGCCGAGGTGGTGCACACCAAAACCATAAATGGTTTCAAGCACAGCTGGGACAAAGAGAAGGGTATAGTGGTTACGCAGGACAGTAGCAGTAGGGAGGGGGAACATAGGTGGATAATGAGGGCTAGTACCCTGTATGCACTGTATGTCTCTGGATTTGATGTGGACGTATGGGCAGACCATTGGTCTCCCCATACACATTTTGTCCACCTTTCCTCCCCTGGCTGCCCCTTTCCATCAAGTCCCCCAGCCATGTCAGCCGGCGTCTCTGGGACTTACTTTCTCACCAGTGACCTTCTGCTTGCAGGACTACGATGGGATGCCCGGTTCTCTGTGCAGAGCCTGTAAAGGACCAGACTTCATCCTATGGTCAGAGGGTTTTTTCTTCTATTTTCTCGCCGAATCTACGCATGTGCAGTGAGTGCAATGTGCGAGCCCCGCCTCCATGGAGATGCCCTTCAGGTCTTGTGTGTGGTCCTTCCCCTTTATGGCGTGCCCAGACTCCACTGTCACCCAGACTCCTCCAGGTGGCAGAAGAGCAGCGAGTTGTGCTCAGCCCCCTCCCTGAGGGAGGAGAGCAGTCCTATGGAAGCTCAGTCTTCCCTTCCTCGGCCGGCCCCTGAGTGACAACCATCTATTCCTGAACCCAGGTTGCCTGTGTGGCTGGAGATGAGCACAAGCACCTCAGCCCTCCACCTGCTGGTCTTTTTTTTTCCGTCATTGTCTATGTTTCTGTGGCCAACACAGACATCGTTTTAATGCCCCCGAGATTGCGGTAAGCAAACCGTGTGAGTCTGTGACACTGTATTGCCCCATGTCCCTTAATTTTCTATGCACAGAGAAAATTCAGAGCAGTTGCTTGATATCACTGACTACATTTTCTGAGTCTAACACTGGCATAAAGACTTGGGGAAAACGTAGCTAAAGATGTAAAAAAAAAAAAAAAAAAAACAGTGCAGAATTTTCTCTGTACATAGGGATTGATGGGTATGGATCATTACTGCATCACAATCTCGTGTGGTTTCAGGGTTCGTTTATGGCAATCCCAGGGGGCATTAGAACAGGTTTGCACTGGACATCCTGCTGCACAGCCATCTGTTCAGCTCAGGTTCATGAGCAATATGTATAATACTCGCAAGACCTACGGGCAGCTATTATACCTTTTATGATTCCACACGACATTACCGGTCCTTATTAGGATCCCACGGTTCTCCTTAAGCTCCTCATATTTCTATAGTTGTCATAAACATGATTTCTTAAGATATTTTTGCACAATTTTCGCCCACTGCCGGCGGAGCTCGTGATGGTGGTACCGACCATACGGGGTTCCATCCCCCTGTCTGGATCATGCTGCACAGAAGTGGGGGTGGAGTTTTGTGGCAGTTTTTCCCCCATTGCCCTTCTTGGTTCCGAAACTGCACAAGGACCAGAGTCCAGGCTGTATACGTGCTAATGTGCGTTGCAGCCAAGTGGGCACGGGGAGGAGGTTTGAGTGTCCCACAGGATGCTCTGCTCCGAGAGGGGACGGCTGTCGTACTATTCCACTCCCGCCACCTGTGGATGCACTGGTGGTGGCGCGGGACTTGAGGTATGATTTTTCAAGATATTTATTTATATTTTTTAAATGGAAGCAGAGGAGGCTGCGCAGTTGACTCCTCAAGTACTGACGGGTCCTGCGGTGTCCTGCATAATAATGAAGTTTCGTACAGTATATGGAAAGCACTTTTGAGTTCTACTTATGGTAACAATTTACTGGGAAGGGGGATTTTGTGCAGTTATATTTTTATTATTAAAACGTGTACATGTAGACTGATAACTGCCATGGTTTGCTTACCAGGCCTCCTCACATTATAGCAGTGATCAAATCAAATTTAATACATGATTTCAGGGTTGCTGAGCGCGCTGACAGCACGTGTGAGCCAGGGGCTATCTCCCCCCATCCCCTACTCTTGTTTACATTGAAAAAAATCTTATTGTGTGGTTGAATCCTGAGAGGGCGGGGAGGGAGGGACAGTAAGGTCAGCTGCCAGGGTGGGGGCTAACCAAAACAGCAGACTTGAAAGACAGTTAGGCCTACTCTGCTGGCATTTTAGTATGTTGGTATGTTAATCACATACAAATGGAGATTAAAATCATGGGCTGAGGCATTTGCCAAGGATTTTATTTTTTTATTTGTTTATTTTTGCCCCCCGGGGGGAGATGCTCATTAAAGACCACTAATTGGACACAACCAAAATCCTCGAAAAATGTTACTTTTTAAGAGCCGTTATTTTGGCACGTTTCCTTCTCTGTAAGGTAATGATATTTATTATTCTTTCAGAAAAAAGCCAAAGGCCAGGAGCTGTTTGATCAGATCATGTACCATCTGGATCTAATAGAAAAAGATTACTTTGGACTCCGGTTTATGGATTCTGCTCAAGTGGCGGTAGGTCATTTGTTCATTTCATATTGGCAAGTAATACAGTTTTGGGTAAGGTCTTACTGTATTTGTGCCACAAAAAATTAATTTAGAGCTACTTTGTCCTTCAGTGCTGAGGCATAGTTGAAATTGTAACTGGTAGGTACAATCCTCTTGGCCCTTATTCTTCAGTATGCCTTGGTCAAAAATGTAGCCCTTATCTAATGGTGTTGGAATATTGCTGTGCCTGGGATGTGGTGCTACTTTGCAACATAATTGAATCCACGGTGCCTGAAATTAGGACCTAGTGTTCGCTTTGCTTCCTTTGAGGGGGCGGGACGGGACGAGGTTCGCAATCACAACATCCTCCTTTACAAAAGGGATTTAAGAAGTCAGCCCTTTGACTTTAGTTTTTGTTAATCTTATCCTAATGTATGTGGTAGAAATGCTTCATTTTACAACTAGTTTCGACTGCTACTACCTCAGTTACTCTTGGAACTTGAGCCTATCCCTGAGAGCTGTTGACATTTTTGGGATAAAATGTAATAAACTGCAGTGAGGACAGCATAACCTCAGTTATGTGAGCTCCGGATGTATTGTCCAAGTATGTTTACACAAAGGAGGTTACACTGCATTTTGTAATGCATGGTTAGTGAATGTCCAGCACAAACACTGCCCACTCAAAAAGTAGTTCCTGTTACAAAAAGGAAAAATAATAATTATTATGACTTCATAATTACAAAACAGCACGTTTCACAAAGGACTGAGCTCATTCAGTTTTTCTGTTTACTATGGAGCATGCTCCGTGCTCTACATAACCCTTTTAAATGGTGATGCCAACATTCTGGTTGAATAACTATTTGGCCACCCTACAACTGATAGGAAATAGTTTTTATGCTGTTATGTACCTCCTGTTTCTTTCCACTCAATCATGTATTATTTATTTATTTTTTTTGCATATTCTTTTTTTTCAACCCTCCTCGTACTCGCTGGCCACCACTCCTTCAGGCTCCACAAGTCCCCCGCTAACCCCGCTGTCCTAACCCAGCCCTCCTCTAACTCCACGAATCACAGATGATCCCCGGGATATCCCAGTGTATCCCTTTCGCCGGGCGGGTCCCCCTCCTCCGAGGGGGAAGTCACCGGGGAGAGGGGATGACCCCAGCACACTCTGTACTTAGGGCCTGGGGATGCTGCTGCTGCAGAGGAGGAGGAGGCCCCAGGAAGGCACTGGAGGCATTCTGGGATAGAGAGCCATCATCTGGCGGCCAGCGAGTGGTATTTCCTGTTTTTTCCCTAGGTGCATGACGTTCGAATGTCAAGGCATTAGCCGACGTCTGTCACGCACCGACCAGCAGTAAACCCAACGTGTTGCCCTACCCCTGGTCTCCACCAGCGGTCGTCCAACACCGGGTCGTAGCCCTCCCTCCCTCGAGACAATGAGCAGTCATGGGACACTCAAGTTGTCTACCCCGTCCGGCCCTCCAGCGACCAGAGCTCGTTCCCAAACCCAGGTTGCTGGCATCGCAAGCGGAAGTCCAACCGCTACGCTGGCGGGCCGGCTCCAGTTATATATTCTTGCATGCTTTCACCATTTTTGATAATTTAATCCTCTAGTTTTGTTGTGTCCTTGGATATGGGCACAGGTTATATGGGTTGAGGGTTCGGGACTGTGGGGCTACTACCATTCCATCCAGGGATATTGAAAGTAGAAAGTGACTGATTTTTTTTTTCAAGGGGAGTAAACAGAATGTTTGGGGCTGGAATTCCGGCCGGAGACTGTTAGACTGCATTGGAAAGGCAGCAGGGGCTCAGTGTGTTCTTCCCCCTGCTCTCTGCCAGGACTCCTTGTGAATCCCAGAGATTTCTGCCGCTATCAGTTTTCCCCTCCATAGTGTTGAAGTCCATACAGTTTAATTTAGAATCTACAGTTCAGCAACTGTTTACAACTACTGTACATCTTCAGTTAGAAGCCACCCTCTATTACAAGCCGCATGGAAAAAAGCAAACTTGTCATAGAAGCTGTGACTTTTAATTGAGCTAATTTCAGATTGGTGTATTATTGTAGTGTTTTGAACTTATTGTAACCTACCCATCCTAAAGCATCCATTGAGCAAGTGCAGGATCTTGATATAAATCAAAAAAAAAAAGCAAGTTCAGGTGTTTACATCTAATGCTAATTATTGAGTCCGCATATGCTAGCAGAGAGTGAACTGTATGGATGCTGAAACCATGTGGCATGCCAGTGTCACACCGATGGCACTCGCTGCTTGTGGTCAGGAAAGAAGGGGACACGAGTGGGAAAATACTTAATATTATATTTAGTAAGCTACAAAGCTAAGAGTAAAAAAAATCATCTCCCTTTGACTCACTGTTTGCAGTCGGTCACACTGAATAGGAGCGGGTGGGAGGCACGAGATGCGGCATACCAAAAGACTATATTTACTACTGCTTACCATTACTTTCAGTGCCAAAGCTGTAATAAGGAGACATTTTCTTTCTTTTCTTGTGCACAGCATCTTCTGACTCGCTGCTTATGTGAATATGAGCAGGATAGGAGTTTTTTCTAGAGTGGGCAGCTTAATCTAGGTGGCATTTCATAGCAGTTCAGATAGAAGCTTGAGGAAAGGAGGGAGAGGGGGGACATGATAGAAACGTTTAAGTACCTCAGTGGAATCAACAAAGTCCAAGAGGGTAGCATCTTTCAGAAAAAGAGACATGCAAGAACAAGGGGACACAATTTAAAGATGGGGGTGGTTCAGGGGCAATGTAAGGAAATATTTTTTCACAGAGAGGGTAGTGGATGCATGGAACAGCCTTCCTGAGGAGGTTGTGGGTCTAACACAGTTGGAGAATTCAAGAATTCATGGGACAGACATAAGGCAGTTCTTGTGGGGGGTAGGAAGAAGTAGGCTGTTGGTTAACTAGGATCTGTAGCTTATCCTGTAGGTAGGGAAATGGGCAGACTGGGTGGGCCAAGTGGTCATTATCTGCCGTCAAAGTCTGTTTCTGTGTAAGCAGCCCTCTTTTACAAGCTGCCCTCGAATAGAAACTGCGGTTGAAAACAGCAGTCTGTTACTAGAAGCCGTGGCTTCTATTCAGAGACATATGGTACTTATAATATTGAATGCTAGATTCTCCCTCCTATTGGTGGTCACAGGGCTGTCGTACAGCTGAGATCTTACCTCTGTGACTTCCATAGAGGCAGGACGTAGACTTTTTGGGACAGAAGTATATGTTCGACCCTGTGGATTGTGCCAGTCTTCTCTCTGCCACCACGGAGACTGATAGCACAGAATATAGGCTGTCACAGGGTGACAACAAGACAGGTTTCATTTTGTTTCATTTTATTTCCTTTTAGTCTGGTTTTTTTTTTTGTTTGTTTGGATCATCCTTCTATGGATCAGCTCTACACCACACAGCTGTACTGTTAGGGAGCCTTCCCACATGGCACTAACCGATGGCACTAACCAGCACTGTTGGATTCCAGCATATCCTTGTGGGCTTGGGGAATCTTGATCTGGCAATGAGGATACAGCAAAGACCTGCATATTAGGGTTGCTCGGATACCACAAGATCCCGACCCTTCATAGTGTAACCCTTAGGTGGCGCTATCCCTTGGGCTACCACAGGGGCGTCATGCAACCAGAAATTGTGCTGGGGCACAAAATCCACATCTCTGTAGGGGGGTCTGGGGGCATGCTCCCCCAGAAATATTTTGAAAAATTGAAGTCAAATGGTGCATTTTGGTGACTTTAGCAGACCAGGAAGCTGTTCCCAAATAAGCTAAATACCATAATAATGATAGAGCAATGATAATCTTTTCCATTCTTGTTCATTCTGTAGACAGTTGCCATTTGTATTGGACACAATACTCCAGGTGTGGTCTCACCAGTGACCCGTATAGTGGCAGAATAACCTATTCCTTCTTAGAGGCGATATCCTTGGCTATGCAACTCAGCATTCTGTTTGCTTTAGCTGCTGCTTTATAGAACTCTGCTGTGCGTTTCATGTCGCCTGTACCATAACCTCCAGGTCTTCCTCATCTTCTGATACCTTCACCGGGACTCCCCCTAGCCAGTTGTTTGCTTTTGGATTTTTGGCTCTCATGTGTTACACTTTACATTTTTTATCATTGAAACCCAACTGCCAGATGTCAGACCACCTCTCCAGCTTTGCCAGGTCCTCCATTAGATCCTGCCTCCCTTCCTCTGTGACCACTCTCCCACAGAGCTTAGTATCATCTACAGAGAGACAGATTTTACTCTTGACCCCCTCAACTATGTTGCAAATACATACATTGAACAACACAGGTCCCAGCACCGAGCTCTGTGGGACACCACTGTTCACTGGTCTAGGTTTGGACAGCTCACACCCTACCATTACTGGTGGGGTGGTTAAGTGACTTGATCAAGTCACTCAGTATGGAAGTGGAGTTTGTGGGACTCAGACCCAGGGCTGCTTGATAGCCCATGCTCATTCGCAGCTCATTACTCTAACCTCTAGCCTATACTCTAGGCCAGCCTCATTTAGCATGCTTCAGTGGGCTAAAATAAATATCCATAAAATGTGGCTTTCACCTACAATATATAACTGTACCAATAATCAGCTGTGGTTTCCAATTTATTTTTTAATCATGATGAATAGCTGCCTTACAACATTTGGCCTTTCTTGGTGGTGGGGAAGGTGCAGCTGGTAAACCAGAGCTATCTGTGGCTTTATACTGTAACAGACACACTAAAGCAAGACAACAGTAAACCACTTTTATTAATGTCAGTCTTGCACTGGTCCTAAAACATTTCTTTGGAACAAAGTGAACTGCACAAATCAATATAAACTATGCATCCTCCCCCACACCACAGCCTCAGACCTTCCTCTCTATTTCCTCCTGACCACCCCCTTGTGAGGTCTATGTAAACTTCCACCTCTACTGAAATAGGAATGAAATTTGTAGGATTATGGGACAGCCTTGCTGAAACTCTAAGGTGGGAAAATGAGGGGTTTATATACTTGCTTCACTGCTGAACCCAAATAGTATCCTGGCTTGTAAGCAGTAGGTAGAGAAGACAATTAACTCTGGATGTCATTTTGAATGCCAACTAAGAAACACAACCAAGAGAAACGGCTGCACTGCTGCACTGCACAAGCATGCACACCCAGCCATGACCAAGTTAAGCTATTAACCAACAACAACTACGTATCTTTTTTTCCTTGTTCTCCCACTGCTCTGCATTTTCTTCATCGTGCAACTCAGTACCAACTGTGAGAACTGGTGGCTCCACTCTAGTGAGCCAACTCTCACACCTGCAGTGGGCTTGGGAGGTGGTAAAGGGAAAAGGAGTTGATCAGTATAAAGATTATAGCAAGTCTCTCCAGGACAACATTCCAACTTCAAGCCAGGCTGGATTTTGCTTTGCATCTGTCCCCACCCAGTGCCATGGTGCAATTCTGCAGCAGTCGGTAAGTGAAGGATTTCCCCACCCCAGAAAGGTGCAATCACTTTGACAATACCCCCATCCCAGCTGGTAACTAATGGGTTCCTCACCCCACTGCTGGATTTTTCCCCTCCCAACCAGACCACACTGTTGTCACATGTCCTAATCCTTCCCACACCTCAGCAGGTGGGTGGCACTGAAGGAGGCAGGTGGCACTCATCACCCAGGAGTAAACACCTTCTGTCGGGAGCTGGTGCAGTAACCCGCCAGTGTAGCAGCATGCTGCATGGCTCTCCTCTTACCTCACTCTGCCCAGGAAACTCACCTCTAGGATAACAGTCCTCCCTGAAAATATTTCCCAGGACTTCAAAAAATGTCACAGGAGGCCCTCTGCTACTGCCAGAGTTCAGCCGCTTCCGTCTTGCTGGCCGTTTCATGATGCATTCTGAATCCTCATAGCTCACTGTTCCTTCTTGCTCCCACAGTTTTGCTATCATATTCAGCTCACTAACGCATGCCAAATCTTAACGGGAACCTGCTCCCCCTCTGCAAGTCTTAAGGCTCAGCCACGGAATTTACCTAGACAACACTGAATAACAGTCCTGCTGCCTGACGTATATTCAACACCCAAAAAGTGACCTTAAATTACCTGAAGTAAAAGATAGCAGATTGCCTCACTGAGACATGGAGGCAGACATCTGTGTACAGAGAATGAGATGGAATTCTCTGGAGGACTGCAAAACCACTGAAACTCAAAGAGGAAGAGTAACGCTGATCTAACGTACTCCAACCGTTCCCCCTACTCGAACCAAATGTCCTCAGAGATCAGAGCCCTTTTATGAAGCAACCACGGCCCATCACAGGGAAAGTAGATGCTAAGACAGACTCACCCGTCACTGCTTGATGCTGGAACTGCTACTCCTCTCCTGGAAAAGGATGACGACGTGACAGCACATACACAAAAATCTAATTCAATACAGCGGCCCGACTCAGCTTCGCTTTCTCTCATTCGGGTCATCTCCTCAGTCTGTTGTCCCCTTAGTCTGCTCTCGTTTTGCGCATAGTGAAGAAGGCACATGAAATTTTAAAGCACGCTTTGCCACGCGTCAGCTTTTCTATGTGATTGGATAGCTCCTTGGAGACAGCCAGGCAGAGGCAGACAACACAATCTGGAGAAGTGATTGGTGGGAACTAAATCTAAAGTCATCACGGACCACCAATCACATCTCAAACACCAGCTAGCTAGCAGTAAACAAAACCTCACCCACATCACCGCTTTCATAAAAACCCTATATTGTTTTGAACAGTCTGATTTTCTAGAAAATGAAAATACAATAAAAAACCTTTTTAACTAGTTTGGGCAATTAATTTTGGGGGGGGGCACATGCCCCCTTGGGCCCTATGGGCATGACGCCACTGGGCTACCAGCTTCTGCAGTACCCCTTCCACCTTCAAAAGGTACTCCGACAACAGCTCCCCCGACTGCTGCTGCACAGTGGTAAATCTTCTCCACAACCTCCGTACATCCCAGTCTGGGTCAAATACAGCACCCAAAGCCTCCAAATACTGTTTAGGAGAAACAGAGGCCTCTTGCTCCCAAAGCCTTCGCACAACCCGCAGTGCAGGACCTCTGAGTGATGCCAGTATGATCTCCCTGTTCTGATCATCAGTCGCTGGCCTATCACTTAACATCCATTCAGCACGTGTACTCCAAGTCTCCCAGTCTTCCTCCCCCACAGTGGGTGGGCACAGTCCCAGAGAACACACTCTCCATGATCACTAAAGGTGCGAAAACGTTTGTTTTCAGTAGAACGTAACACTGATCCTCCGGGCCACTAGAGGGCGCTAATCCCAGCGGTGCCTCCAAGATGTAACCCCTAGGTGGTGCTATCCCTTGGGCTACTACCCCTACCTGCTTGGCTACTAACAGGTTAAGGGGCCTGAGTTCTAAAATGGGTGCCTCCACCCAAAGGTGTGGGTTGGTTTGGGTTACGTTAACCAGATCACAGCCTTCTGGGACACTGTGACCCCCCCTTGATTCCCACTAGTGACCCACACAGTACACAACAGTAACTTTCCCAATACCCCAGATGTGCAAACTCATACACTTGTACTTGCCACTTACCCCCAGGACTGATTCCTTTAGCTTGACTCTGGGGACCCCCTGTAAAATAAGGTGATGCAGTACAACAGTGACAATGCAATACCTTTAGCATAAACTGACAACACAGTCAATGTAAATTTGCAGAAACAAACAGATCTAATTTATTTAGGGAGCTGTAACAAGGAGGGGGAGAAAATCAGGTTAATAGCTTGATCACATTAATAATCTCAGTACTGTGCATGCACTTAGAGTCCCAATCAGTCTCGTTCTCTGGGTACCCAGGATAGGAAAGGGGCTGGCCACGTCCATTGCAGCAGGTTGGGGCCCTGTGATGGAAAAAGGAACATGCACACACACAATTTGTAATCCGTAGCTGGATGGCTCAGTTCGTAGAAAGAAAAGCACAAACAATCAGATGACACACCTTGATTAAACAAAAGTTGCAGGGAGCTACCCTGATAATTACTCACGATACCCAGGCTAAACACAGGAGGGCTGATGGATGAACTATTTGGATTGCCAGAGGGAGCTTGGCCCCTCAACAATGGATCTTTTTGTGCAGCAAGGTAGCGAGGCAAGACCCTCGTGGCAAGGCTTATCTGAGCCAGGCAGCACGGATTCAGTTCGATTCTTACTGGGAAAACTGCGTCCAGCACTAGCACACAGTTTACAGCAAGTGGGGAAACCAGATCGCAATCCCCTTCCAGCACATGCACATTTATATGTAAAAGAAAGCTTACTGTACCAGGCAGGTGACTCCTCGGTCCCGATCGCAAAACACACTGCAATTACCCGGGAGCACTACGGTAGCTAAAGTCCTGACAAGCCGATTGCTTTCAGCAGAATCTTTGGTCTTCTACAGGGTAAGCCTGGTCCCAACAGCAGCAGCAGCTTGCTTTTCTTGTCAAACTTCAGATTCATTCTGAAAACACCTTTTTCTCCATCCTCCTCTCACAATGGCAAGCAGGCAGAGATTCGGGCCTCACACGCACCTCCCGCACGAACTACCATGCCGCTCGAACACAGCAGAGCTGAGCTTCTTCACTCTCTAACCTGGATGTGGCTTTCTTTCTGCCCAAGCTTCATGGCACATCAACAGTCAGTTCGGAGGCACAGTCTGAAATTGAAGCATCCCTTTTCTTCTCCAAGGTAGGAGAGCTTCAGGCAGGCAGGCCAGACTTCGCCTTCCCACCTAATCTTCGCGCTACCCCGTGCGGCAGCAGCTCCACAGGCTGGAGCTCCTCACTCTCCAAGCTCCAACATACTTCTGACCCTCAGAGCAGGCAGCTGGGGAATTTCCCTTGAATCCAAACAGTTCGGTTGGTCTGTTCTGCTGTCAAGTCACTACAGGGCTCCCTCTGTAGGTGCAAAAAGGTGCCAAGGATCCAAAACTACAGTACAGAGAGTCTCACTCTACTTAGACCCATTTCAGCAGGCTCCATTTGAGAATCCCAGTACTGATTGGCCCAAAGCAGGCTCCATTTTAGAGACCTTGCCCCCCCGATTGGTCCATTTCGGCAGTCCGGGACCAAAATGGTGTAGCAGGTCAGAAACAATTCGTGCTGCAAGAGAAGCAGGTTAGGCAAAACACATTTTCATTACCATACTAACAGGTCACCATTAAGTAGTTGCATCTTTCAAGAGTGTTCACTCTGCACCAGTAGTGATGGCAGAAACAGAGTGAAAATCCAGCAGCTCGAGCAGGGAAATGCACAGTCCCCCCTTGAGATTAATTATATTTCAATCGGGCAGCTCTTAAAGAGACCGTACTTGGAGGCTCTTCGGCACTCGTAAACAGTTTATTTTTAAATCGGAGAAAATGCAGGACACCAGCCTGGCAAAAGGCATTTAGACACACCCAAGGAAGGCTTTTTGGTGACCCCCATTTGTAGGTGGGTTACAATAGGATAGTCTGATGTTAGGATAATCTGTTTTACAATCAGATGTCCAATGCCATGGTCGGATGTCGTTTGATTTGGATATCTGAATATCCTAATAGTGAATTCATTCAGTTATAACCCAAATAGTAGACATTTTAAAAGATGACAGTGTACCTTTTCTAGTGTAACGCCATCTTCTACCTTAACCACATTGTTTCCATCTCCAGCATCTTCATTTTAAACCTGGTCTGAATTGTTTTTGTGATGGAGAAATATTTCTGCAGATAGGGGTCATCTTTTTTGCAACATACACGTACTACAGATGTACGTTACATGGAAGTAGACCCTGGCAACAGCCGGAGGCAAATCCGGTGCATATATTTCAAACAACATGAAGTCTTGCTGTATTTTGACATTATGCAGCTAGCCCCAGCACATGAACTGCTCCGGAGAAGAAAGAGTTAACTCTATGCCTGAGCATAGAACGTTGAGCTTGAGCTTGGTTCAAACTTCTGTCTGCTGCACTTTCAAATGTAATCATCAGATTCTTTACTCTGCCTAACTGAACAGTCGCTCCGGAGATGTCTCCTACGCTTTCTGTTCGGTACAAGTAAAAATGTCAGTTTAATACTGTTTTTTTTCTGTTATTCTTTCGGTTCACATCTCTGTCTGTGGTACAGTAAGTGTATAGGCAGTGGACAGATTGTTTAAAGTGTGTGTTTTTTATGTGGAAATTGTTAAACTTTTTTTTTTTTTTTTTTTTTAATCGGTTCAGCTGAACCGATTGTCTGGGTTCTTTAATTGAATTTGTGGTTTAGTGTGAGGTACCGGTCCTTATCGGTTCTTTAAAAAAAAAAAAAAAAAAGTGTTAACAGTTTTTTCCAATACCCATAACACGGTTAGGAACCAATAAGGGAGTCTTGCCTGGCTGAAGCTGAGTAAAGGGTATGTTTTTTGTTAGGATGTCTACGTCTGAGAAACCCAAAAGAAAAACCGGGCTCACAGGGTTTCAACACCGCAGTGTGTGTGGGGAGGCCTTTGCTAAGGCTGATCCCCACACCACCTGTGTTTACTGTCTGGGGTTTAACCACTTCGCTTCAGACTGCCAAATCTGTAAAAATGTTCCTAAGGCCACCCTGGATAAATGATTGGGCAAGCTTGGGGAAAAGGAGGCCGAGAAGTCCGCTGACCCGGATGGCCAGCCCAGTTCGGTCCTGACCGAACTTGAGGGAGTGCCCTCTGACCAGGGTGATGCTCCTTCAGGCAAAAGGAGAGCCGATTCTGAGGGATGGGTTCCGTCAAAAAGAAAGAAGAAAGACAAATCTGTCGGTTCGGATCCAGAACCACATCGTCCAACCGCCGAAGAAATTGCTTGGGCGATTAGTATTATGGAATCGCTCTGTCCGGTTACTACTGATCCGGCGCCATCAGCTATGCACTCAGTTCGGTCGGTTCTTCCAGTTCCGGATTATTTCCCTGAAGAGTATTATGAACCGGACCTGGAGAGGAATGAAGATTATGATGATGACAACAACAACGATGATGGTGTGGAAGGTCTGGATGAGCCCATAGAACTGGACATCTCCCCAGACAGATCTTCTGGTGTTTCCCCCCCTAGGCTTTCTGAGTCCCCTTCACACTTTGTTCTACAAAAAAAATGGCAGAAACCGTCCACTTCCTTTGGTTGAAGCTGTTGAGGAACAAGAGGAGCTTGACTGTGTGGAGATGATGGACATCCCAGAATCCAAGAGACTGTCGATTTCCCCTCCATAAATCTTTTGGGAAACAGACACATCGACTGCTTAAGACTCCAAATTCTCTACCACCTGTGGACAAACAAATGGACAAGAGGTATATGCCACCAGGCTCTGGTACGGATTTCTTGTACCAGCAGTGCAGCCATGTTGGGGCTGTGAAGGCTGAAACCTGTGTTAAGGCTAACATACCCTTGGCTTCACACCCCTCAGATAAGGATTCCAGGAAGATAGATGCCATGGCTAAAAAACAGTATTTGGCATCTTCTTTGGGACTCGGGCAGGCTAACTACATGGCTTATACAGCCCGATACCAGAAGTCCAGATGGGATACTGTTCTGGAATTGACTAAACAGGCTTCCCCCCAGCTAGCCAAGGAGCTGGAGGAGGTGGCTGCTGATGGGATAGAGGCATCAAAGATCCAGTTTCATGCTGTTGTGGACTCCAATGATGGGTCATCACGAGTCATGGCTACATCTGTGGCTCTTCAGAGAATGACTTGGCTCAGATGTAATGGCCTTTTACAGGATACCCAGGCTAAGGCCATGGATTTCCCTGTGGTGGATAATTCTCTGTTAGGAAAGTGGACAGAGAATTATATGAAGAAAATGGACAAATATAGGACCACCTACAGGAGTGCGCAGGCCAAGGAAAGGCAGGCAACTCCTCAGGAGCAGCATTCTGGGGCAGGGGCAGGCCTTTTCAAATGCCTTTCTATCAGGCACAGGCCTCCTCTCCTTTTCCTTGGAGGGGGTTCTTCAGAAGGGGGATGAGCAGGGCTGCTGCCAAGCAGACACCCTGATGTGTCAGCACAGGTTGACTCCTCCCCCTCCTGTAGGAGGCAGGCTGGCTTACTACTTCCAGGCATGGAAGTCTGTTATGTCAGACAAGTGGATTCTAGAAGTAGTAAGCCAGAGACTGGCCCTCGGCTTCAAAAGATTTCCAAGGCTGAGGGTCGGGTCTTTTCCACCTGCAAACATCTCTGAAACCATTGCCGCAGAGGTTTTCTCTCTACTGGCTCTCAGAGCTATAGAGAGAGTGCCTATAGTACACAGGAGCAAAGGTCTGTATTCCAGATACTTCCTTACCCCGAAAAAGACAGGAGAGTGGCGAACCATCCTATATCTAAGACACCTAAACAAACATCTACTAAAGCCAAGATTCAGAATGGTGACTCTGGGAATAATTCTTCCCTCTCTGAGGCCAGGGGATTGGCTAGCCTCCCTGGACCTCAATGATGCCTACTTTCACATTCCCATCAGGTGCTCCCACAGAAAGTACCTCAGGTTTGAATTGCCTTCAGGCCATTATCAGTTCAGAGCAATGCCCTTTGGCCTAACATCAGCACCAAGGGTATTCACAAAATGCCTAGCAGTAGTAGTGGCCTTTCTAAGGGGATGAAACATCTCCATATTTCCGTACCTGGACGACTGTCTCATTGTGGGGCAGTCTCCAGACCAAGTCAAGTCAGACCTACAAGTGATTCAGCAGTTGCTCACTTCTCTAGGATTCGTACTCAATCTTCCAAAGTCAGTTCATGAACCAGTGCAACTCCTGACCTTCATAGGGGTAGAGTTGGATACGGTTCAAGCAAGAGCCTGTCTTCCTCTAGCAAGGGTAAAGGCCCTCACAGATCTGGCTTCTTCCTTTCGCCTTCTGGTGTCTCAACCAGCAACACATTTTCTTCAACTCCTGGGCCACATGGCAGCCTCCACTGCAGTGGTACAAGGTGCCAGATTTCAGATGAGGGACATTCAGTTCCATTTGAGGGCCTTTTGGTCCCAGAAAAAAGACCCTCTAACCAAGCTGATTCCAGTGACTCAGACTCTGATCCAAGCTCTCCAGTGGTGGTTGGACCAGAACAGTCTCACTCAAGGAGTCTCATCACCCAGTCTCATTCTGTGGTTCTCACCACAGATGCCTCTCTCCTGGGATGGGGTGCTCACTTGGGTGCACTTGCAGCACAGGGAGTGTGGTCTCTTCTTCACATCAATCTCCTAGGGCTCAGGGCGGTGTACTTAGCTCTATAAGCCTTCTCAGAATCAGTTCAGAACAAGGTGGTTCAGGTCAGGACGGACACCACCACCATGTGGTACGTCAGCAAGCAGGGAGGCACCCGGTCTACGGCCCTGTGCACAGAAGCTTTGAAAATATGGTCCCAGGCTTATTCTCTACAGACTTCTCTGATAGCAGTTCACCTTCCAGGGAAGGACAATGTGCTAGCAGATGCTTTGAGCTTTCTCAGGGCTATCACTAGTGGTCCCTGGATCCCTTAGTGTTGAAGGTAATATTTTCAAGGTGGGGCACTCCAGAGATGGACCTCTCTGCAGCCCCAGACAATCACCAAACATCCTCTCTTTTGTTGTAGACCCCAGTACTGGGCTCAGTCCCTCTGGATGCTCTACTTCTGGATTGGCAGGGAAATTTCTGTATGCCTCCCCTGTTGTTCAAAGTTCTGGTCAAGATAAGGTCACAATCTTGCAAAGTGATCCTGATTGCTCCAGACTGGCAGACAGCCTTGGTATCCTCTGTTATTGTCCCTGGCAGTTCATCTTCCCTTAGCTCTTCCCATGAATCACAATCTGCTAACCTCCTCTTGGGGCAGAATATGGTCTCCCAACCTCAAGGCATGGCTCTTGAAGAGCTAGAATATGCTAGTTTAAATTTGTCTCAGGGGGTTCTGGACATTCTCAAGACCTCTCCAAAACCTGCCACCAGAAAAACTTATAATTCCAAATGGAAAAGGTTCAGCATTTGGTGTTCTAATAAGCATAGATCTCCAGATTCTGCTGAATTGGCTACAGTCCTGGATTATATGGTTCACCTTAATGGATTAGGCCTCAGACCAGCTACCCTCAAAGTACACTTATCAGCTGTTTCTGCATTTTTGTCAGTAGGGAAGTCTTCCTCACTGGCATCTCACCCAGTTTTCTGTAAATTCTTCAAAGGATTGCTTCATACCAGTCCCCCCTTTAGGGATCCTACTCCTACTTGGGACGTTATTGTTTGCATTGCTCAGTGTATGCAACCCCCTTTTGAGCCTTTGGCCTCAGCAGAATTTAAGTACTTGACTTGGAAAACTGTGTTCCTGGTAGCTATTACCTCTGCCTGGCGTATCAGTGAATTACAAGCTCTGTCAGTAAAGCCTGATTTTTATCTCATTCCATAGAGATAATGTGGTCCTTAGAACCAATAGGAGGTTCTTACCCAAAGTGGTTTCAGACTTCCATCTGAACCAATCCATGTCTCTTCCTGTGTTCTTCACTGATCTTTCTTCTTCAGGAGAGAAAAGATTACACAGCTTGGATGTTAAAAGGGCTCTTAGCTACTACACTGAGTGTACTAAGGCACTTAGGTTTGACTCCCTTCAGTTGTTCCTCACTTCTGGTGAAGTAGGGAAGGGTAAACCTGCTACTAAAAGAACTATTGCCAGGTGGATTGTCTCCTGTATACAGTTCTGCTATGAAAAGCTAGGCAAAGTACCTCCCCCTCAGGCCTGAGGGCTTATTCGACTAGAGGTACAGCTGCGTCTCTGGCTGCTGCCAGAGATATACCCTTATTAGGGATATGCAAAGCAGCCAACTGGAAAGCAGTCCATACATTCACCAAGCATTACTCTCTGGATATCCAGGCTAGGAGTGATGCTAGTTTTGGTACAGCAGTACTGCAGAGCCTATTCCCAAAAATAGATTCGATACCCTCCTCCATGGAGGTACTGCTTGGTAGTCTGCATAATGTCAGAATACTGCAAGACTTCATGATGTTTGAAGAAAAAATGACTCACCTTAGTAATTGTGTTTTTTCTAATGGAGTCTTGCTGTATACTGATCTCCCTCCCTGCCTCCCCTCTCAGAACCTGTTTTTTGGGAAGTGGGCTGGCAGGTGCAGTGTTGCACCAAATCAGGGGTGCAATTGACACTCCTCCTTTGTTAGAGAGGGGGA
This sequence comes from Neoceratodus forsteri, assembly GCA_016271365.2. Lineage (NCBI taxonomy): Eukaryota > Metazoa > Chordata > Ceratodontiformes > Ceratodontidae > Neoceratodus > Neoceratodus forsteri. The sequence goes on along the minus strand of CM028132.1, from coordinate 196,462,926 downwards.
GTGGTTTATGTTATGTTGGTTGTTACTTATGGTTGTTCACTACCTAGTTTTTCTTTTGGATTTTTTGACTGTAGTCTTTTGGGATCCAAAATATTCGGTTGCCCTTTGGGTTAGTAACTTTGCAATTTCCACACAGTAGGTGTAGCTAGTTAGTATTAGCTCGTAAGAATCTGATGGTTACACTTGGAAGTGCAGCTGACAGAGGTTTGAACCGAGCTCGAGCTCAACGTTCTATGCTCAGGCATAGAGTTAACTCTTTCCTCTCCGGAGCAGTTCAAGTGCTGGGGCTAACTGCATAATGTCAGAATACAGCAAGACTCCATTAGAAGAAACACAATTACCAAGATAAGTCATTTTTTCTTTCAGACCCAGATCTTCCTCCTGTTGTCTTGCTGGATGTTTTCCAGTTGCTGGTTTGGTGTTCAAGACCATTGATGTTTTCTTCCTAGCTGCTGCATCTGCTGGATGTGATAGCTGAAAGACAGCGGCCGGCTGAGGAAGTGGGTGGGTTGTGCCAGTCGCCCCTCATTGGAGATTTTTTTTTCACCAAACTGTGTGTTCTGGAGGGGAGGAAGGTGGGATTGAGGTTCAAACTGAGGGTGGTGGGATGGGGGGGCTTGTATAGTTGAAATGATCTGGGCTGGGGAGGAGGGGAGGGTTGTTTTTGTCTTTGTTTTTAAAAAATGAATATCAAATATGAACACTGAATACCCTATTATTTGGGGCTCCAAATAGAATATTTGGATGAATATTCAGGATAAGGTATTCACACACCTCTAGCTGCCAAACCACCAACAGTCGCCCTGCCCGCACTCCTAGAAACAATTACAGTGTGCACAAAAGCAGCTGTGCCTGAAGTGCAATACACCACCCCACCCAAGGACCCTCCTCCCACCTCTCTATTACCACCAGGTCCCTCACCAACTTTTCCGCAGCATAAATGTGCATGCGCTTGTCCTTCGCAGTACTTTAACAGGCATCAGTGTGATTGTCCTCACTATCATGATCACGCCTGGCCCCTGAGACCCCAGAACCCTCCTTACAAGAATGCATTGTTTTTATAAGGAAGGACATTAAAAAAAAAAAAAAAAAAGTGTTTTTTAAATCGCACCCCAAAAAAAGAAAGTAACATTTGTAACAAAATTAGATTGACAAAAATGCTATTTACAAAGAAAATATGAAAGTTCAATGACCAGGTCATTGACGGTATGTGTCTGCACTGCGGTCAGAGCAGGCCTCACTCACACAGTCACAATCAAGATAGTTTTTTAAGCTGACGCACTGAATGTCTTACCTGATGGACTAGACAGAGTAAAACAGTGGATATCAACAGTGGAGACACTTGAGCAATTTAAGTGTCTGAAGACGGTCAAAATGCCTTAAAGCTGCAGACTAGACTTTCCTAGCCCCCTACTGCATGAGGAAACCTCAGTCATCTGCCGGGGGAGGCAGAGCTGCAAGCAAGAAGTACGTGAATATACTTCCTGCTTGCAGAAGAAGACAGGCAGCTGAACCTGGATAATTCGACACCCAAGGTGATTTTTAGGATATAGGATTTTGAGGACCAATATCCTAAAAATCATCTGTTTTCCTAACTATTCATTTTCTAAATGGTTTATCTGAGCAACACTACTACGTACAACTTGTATGTACAGTATTTAGGTATGCCACATTTACATTTTTGGCACTGGCTTGAGAAACACTTAGGCAGCCATGATCAAAAAGAATCAGTGCTGCGCTGACCTTCCAGATCTCTGCATGAATTCTGATTTGTGGTTGGTATATTTTTGGCTATGTGTTGAGATCCAGTTATGCAATTGTAATAAGACATGGTGTAGACATACACTTCAGGAAGCTGGGGGAGAGATTGGAAATACGGACAACCTTGCTGACTTTCTCTGAGGTTATATATATGCCTGTGTGGGGAAAAGGAAACTGCATGAACAAGATCAGAGAAAAGGAAATTGTGGAATTAAACAGTCTGTTACGAGAATAGTGTAAGGACAGAGATTACCATATCATAGGTAATAGGAATGGTGTAAGGAGAGTGGTTACCATATCATAGGTGGCTGGGGGAGCTTCTGGGAAAGAGGTTGTTTCAAGTAAGATGGTCTTCACTTAAGGAACGAGTGCATTGGGTCAGAAGTTCAGTGTTCACCTCGGGCATTTCAACTAGAAAAAAAGGGGAGTTCGGCACTAGGAAACCTGTCGGCGATAGAACAGAAGATGGGAACTTAGTCACCACTCCCCCACAACCAAGGTACACTACATCACTCAACAAATGCAATCATAATAAGAAGAAAAAGGCTCTAAGGGACCAGAAAGAAGACCAAGGATGTGGGAAATTCAGGAAAATACTAGCAGGTGGAAGGAACGATTCAGCTGCTGGTTCTTGGATTGAAAGGGGGGGTCATGCTAGAGGCCTAGGAAACGAGATCAGTGACCTTCAGGCATGGATGGTGGAGTTCTGTTTAGATCTTGTGGCTGTCACAGAAACCTGGGCATCTGACAACAACGATTGGGATCTCTCAGCCCTGGGTTATGCACTTTTCAGGAGGGATAAAAAGGGTGCCAAGGGAGGGGGTAGCACTTTATGTTAAAGAGGGGATAAAGGCCACGTCATGTGATGTAAGCAGTAAAGAAGGGGTGGAATCAATGTGGGTACAGCTTAATTCATCATGCTTGATAGTGGCATCACAGCACATGACAGAGGGGTCCCACAAATGGGGATACCAATATTTACCACAGGCAGAGTCGGGGAGGTGCTTAAGCATTTAAAACAGGGCAACTCTCCTGGACCCGATGGAATGTATCCAGGGATACTTAGGGAGTTGGCAGGTGAGTTAGCAGACCCCTTAGTGCACCTGTCTAACCATTTGCTTCTGTCGGGAGTTGTGCCAAAGGACTGGAAAAGAGCTGACATGGTGCCCCTGTATAAGGGTTGAAGTAGGGATGAAGCCAGTAACTACAGACCAGTCAGCCTCACGTCAGTGGTAGGAATACAAATGGAGATCCTAATTAAACAAAACATAAAAGAATACTCGGGCAGGTATGACCCTGAGGATGATGAACATGATTTTGTAGCAGGCAGGGTCATGCCAGACAAACCTGATTGCATTTTTTGATTGGGTGTCTAGAGAAGTGGATAGGGGTCATCCAGTGGGCCTTCTCTGTTTTGACTTCAGCAAGGCCTTTGGTTCTGTACCACATAACCACCTGCTGAAGAAACTAGAGGATCTGGGCATAGCAAACTGCATTGTGAAGTGGGTGGGTAACTGGTTGGAGGGCAGGAGGCAAAGAGTGGTAGTCAACAGGGAGAGGTCAGAGGAGGGAGAGGTGATGAGTGGGGTCCCACAGGGCTCAGTCTTGGGACCAGTCCTATTCAATGTGTTCATCAGCGATACAGGAGGAGGTATCTAGGGCAAGATAGCTTTGCAGGTGACACTAAGCTAGGTGGTAGGGTGGACAGTGAAGAAGCAGTTGACAACGTACAAAAAGATCTGAAAAAGTTTAGGAAAATGGTCTAGTATCTGGCAGCTGAAATTCAATGCCAAGAAGTGCAAAGGGATGCATATAGGCAAAAAGAAAAACAACCCAAGGACAATCTGTTGGCTCAATGGGGTCATACTGGATGCCTCAAGAGGAAAGGGATCTAGGAGTTATAAGTGACACCCTAAAACAAGCCAGCCAATGCAATGCAGCATATAACAGGGCCAACAAAATGCTGGGGTGTATAGGGGAGAGGATTTGACAGTAGGCAGAGGGCGGTGATACTACACTGTATAGATCCATGGCAAGACCCCAATCTAGAGTACTGTGTACAGTTTTGGAGACCAGACCTTGAAAATGACAGGATAGAAGCCATTCAGAGAAGGGCGACCAGAATTATACAGGGGCTACCGTACGAAGAACGACCGGAGGTGTTAAACATGTACTCAGTAGAAACAAGGAGGGAAAGGGGGGGGGGATATGATTAAAACCTTCAAGTACATGAGCGGATTAAATACAGTACCCTACTCAGAAATATTTACTAGGCCTCCCAGATCCAGTACAAGGGGGGCATGGATGGAAACTGAGGGGTGGGAAGTTCAAAAGGGATCTTAAGAAGCATTACTTCTCGGAAAGGATAACTGAGCCATGGAACAGACTACCGGCAGATGTGGTAGGGGCTAGGACCATATCTGCATTCAGAGGTGGTTGGGATAAACAATATGCTAAAATTAAATCCACTAGGAAAAGTGTCAGCTAGGCCGCAGGATCTCCTAGGATCTTGGGATCTAATGGGCAGACTTGCTGGACCTATGGGTCTCCTTTTGCCGTCACCTTTCTGTGTTTCTATTGTACCTTCTAGGGATTTTTGTATTATCAACCATAGTGATGTAGAACAACCTTTTACAGAGAATCTACCCAGCTCAACATTCAGCGGTCAAAAAGGTTGTGCAGTAGCTTTAGCCCAGTATATCTATTTCTTGGCAGAAGTGGCACCTAAACAGAATTATTGACAGCCTGCTTTTTAATTTACAAAAAAGATCAAGACTTGCAGAACCCCTGGGCTGTAGATCTTCAGCATGTTCCAGGGTGCCATTCACCACAGTGACAAGTGATGTCACGAAATGGACAGTGTGGCTACTTTAACCCACATGATAACTCTGGGTCAGATATGACTCATGTTGTGTTGATAAACATTAAAAATGTCATATTACTATCAACTGGGTGACCACAGGTGGAAGTGCAAGCAGAGCCACGAACTGAGAGGCAGATGCAGACGAGCTTGGACGTGCACATGCGTGCATGTACGCCGGTAACACTTTCCAGCATCTGCATGGGGGGTGGAAGGAGTAATAATAGCCAGCCCAGTGGCACTGAGGGCTGAGGCACTGTCTGTGCCTTACCTTGTGTCATGCTAGCAGCTCTGGTTCGGGTCTCTAGGGACCGGGGAGGGCCGAGAGTGGACTGAGCAGCCGACTGGCAGCTTTCCTCTTTTGGGTTGAGGAGTTGTGCTATGCTGACCGTTGGCAGCCCCCAGGTGGAGGCCTGGGTGCCGTGCTGATGTCTGGCAGGCAGACGATTGTCAGGGAGGGTAGAAGGAGCCACAGTCCCAGAGCGCATGTGCACCTCCATGTGCATGCAGCATCTGAGCATGCTGCGGCTTCAGGAGGGCACTGGGACAGGGACAGAAACAACCAGAGGAAAATGAAGCAGACCAGGCTCCATGAAGCCCCACCTGGACGCCTTGACCCGCCGCAGGGGCATCCAGGGACCGGGCCAATGAGCCACCTTGGATGGCTGGAGGATAAAAACCTTTATTAAAAAAGGAAAAAAAAGAGGAGCAACAGCCATAGCAAGAGGATATCCAGCCCTTACTGCAGGCCTCTCACTGCTGACCATGGGACTCCTCCTCAAGTACCTGTTTGGTCTCCGGGAGGTAAGAGGGGCCTCTCGCAGTGGTCCTGCCCATGGTGGGTGAGCCAGAGATGTAAGAGGGAGAAGTACATTCTAGAGAAGGCGGATGGTGGGGCTGGATGAGTAGGGTTAGGACACATGGGGGCTGGATCTCGGAAGAGAAAAGCATACTAAACTAAAAATGTAATAATAAGAGTTGACTTGTCGATGCAGCGATAGTGCTACTCCTTGCAGTACTGAACCGTGTTCGGGTACTAGCGGGGGCCATCTGGGACAGGCCCACGGTAGGAAGGATTGAACACTCTAGGGACTGGTCTCCTTCGGGTAGGAGCTGTATTGTTGCCACTTGGTGGTGACCAGGCTGGAGCACACCTGGGAAGTGCAAGAAGGGGGAAGGGTAGCTGCTGGACACCCAGCATGCACACTTGCATGCAGTTGTCATTGGGTTCCAGCAACCCTGGGGAGAAAACACAATGTTGGAGGAAAAATCCATGGTCTGCTGTACATCGGCCCCTCACCCCCCCTCTAGGCTTACACATGACTGACCGTGTAAGCCACCCACCACTTTGTGGTCCTTGGTAAGTGGTGTATAATCAGTAAGTCCATGTAAAGGTTGGTGTCAGGGCTGGATGGAACCATTGAGCGGAACTGGATGAATCTCCAGTTCACTTTATGGGAAATGGTGCTGTGTTCTCCATATAATGACATCACTATTGTTATGGTAAGTAGAGCCCCAGGGCATGTTGGGAGACCCACGGCCAAGGTGCTTCTTAAATTTTGTTTTTGTTTAGTTTGTAATGGTGTTACTACAATATAAGCTAGGAAATAAATGTACTGGACAAATGCTGCTGTCCAACCATTTGATACCCTGATGGAAACTGTCACTCTTAAAGCAGTAATGCAGCGAAATTCAGCTGAAAATCCGACCCTGCCTTTTTTTTTTTTTTTTTTTACCTTAAAAAAATTCCAGGCATATTCCAGTTTTATTTGGTTGGCAAGATATAGTTTTGCTAACATTTTAAGAGTTTTGTCACTGTTTTAATTTTTTCTCAAGAAAAACAGACGGCTGTCACATTTAGAGCTAACTTTGTAGACCTGGGAAAGAGATTGAGAGGTATGCTAATATATTTACTGTAGCTGAAAGTAGCTTTTTGGAAAAACATTTTTCATTGCATTGCTGCTTTAAGGGTTTTTAGATTTTGGTTGAGTACCCAGTTATGTGTGGCTTCTGGCTTATTGTCACATTTTAGGATATACTGTCATGAGAACCACTTATCAGTTGTGATCAGGCTTGTTAAAGGCATACCATAGTTTCAGAATCTCAGCCATGGTAGCCTAATAACGTGTGAGTTCTGACTTGTGATCGGCTAGGATGGTTGAGGTTCAGTCACAGAAATGCTCACCTGAATTTGATTTGAGCAGCTGTAAAAACAAATTTATGGAGATTCACCTGCATTTTTTTCAGTGAGATTTGTACCACAAATACTGGTGCCTCATATCGGTGAAATGCCATCTTTTTATATTTTATAAAATTTTATGCTGTTAATTTAGAAGTAGAAGGGGTCATATATTTACCTCCCCCCAATCCTTTGTATTTCCTGGTCTCTCGAGACGCCCATGATCCACCCCTGCACTCAGGTATGTAATGATGTGTATCCAGGGACAGCGTGGGGACACGCCCTATTAAAGTCTACTGGGGGAGACGTTTTAAGTGTTTTTATATATACAGTGCCTTCAGAAAGTATTCACCCTACCCCTTGGATTTTGTCACATTTTGTTGTGTTACTACCAGAATTTTTAATGCATTGAAATGATTTTTCCCCCTTGATTCACACAGCATACTCAACAAGTTAAAGGGGCCAAAATATTTGTATTGTGTAACAAACATTTATGAAACATTAAAAACTGAAATATCTTGTTTACTTAAGTATTCACCCCCCTGAGTCAATACTTTGTAGAAGCGCCTTTGGCAGCAGTTACCCAAGAAGACTCAAAGCTGTATGTCTGTATCAGCTTTGCACATCTGGATTTGGGGATTTTCGCCCATTCTTCCTTGCAGATTTGCTCAAGCTCTGTCAAGTTGGATGGGGAGCGTCGGTGAACCGAAATCTTTAAGTCTTTCCACAGATTCTCAATGGGATTCAAGTCTGGGCTTTGGCTGGGCCACTCAAGGACATTCACCTTCTTGTTCTGAAGCCATTTCAGTGTTGCTTTGGCTGTATGCTTGGCGTCGTTGTCCTGTTGGAACGTAAATCTTCGCCCCAGTCCAAGGTCTATTGCAGACTGATGCAGGTTCTCCTCAAGGATGTGCCTGTATTTGGCTCCATTCATTGTTCCCTCTATCCTGACAAGTGCCCCAGTCCCTGCCGCTGAAAAGCATCCCCATAACATGATGTTGCCACCACCATGCTTCATGGTAGGGATGGTGTTACATGGGTGATGAGCTGTGTTTGGTTTGCGCCAGACATAGCGCTTTGCATTCAGGCCACAGAGTTCAATTTTTGTTTCATCAGACCAGAGAATCTTTTGCCACATGGTCTCAGAGTCTGCCACGTGCCTTCTTGCAAACTCCAGGTGTGCTATTATGTGGCCTTTTCTCAGGAGTGGCTTCCGTCTAGCCACTCTCCCATAGAGGCTACATCTGTGAAGTGCTGCAGAGATTGTTGTCCTCTGGACAGGTTCTCCCATCTCAGCCATGGAACTCTGTAGTTCTGTCAGGGTGGTCATTGGGTTCTTGATCACTTCCCTGACCAAGGTCCTTCTTGCCCGGTTGCTCAGTTTGGGAGGACGGCCTGCTCTAGGAAGAGTCTGGGTGGTTCCGTAATCTTTCCATTTCCTAATGATGGACTTGACTGTGCGCCTGGGAACTTTCAACACCCTAGAAATGTTTTTATACCCCTTCCCAGATCAGTGCCTCCTCACAATTCTATCACGGAGTTCTACGGACAGCTCCTTGGTCTTCATGGTAGAGTTTCTGCTCTGACATGCACTGTCAACAGTGGGACCTTATATAGACAGGTGTATTTCCTCTGAAATCATGTCAACCATTTGAACTGACCACAGGTGGACTCCATTCAAGTTTTAGAGTGCTCTCACAAGGAAATTGGATGCACTTCAGCTCAATTTGGAGTGTCATAGCAAAGGGGGTGAATATTTATCAACTCAAGACATTTCAGGTTTTTATTTTAAATTACATGTACAAAAAATTCCAGAAGTTTCATTCCACTTTGACATTATAGAGTAATTTGTGTAGGTACGTGACAAAAAATCCCATATAAATGTATTTTAATTTGATTTTGCAACATCACAAAATGTGACAAAATCCAAGCGGTGGTGAATGCTTTCTGAAGGCACTGTATTAACGCTTGTGTTGCTTTTTCAAACTCTGACAAATCAGACCGTACTGAAACCCATGGTATCGCATGATATTTACCAAGTCTTCCTGTTTTAAGAATAGTGCTAACAGTCATAGCCATTTTTAGAGAGCAGCGAACTCTGCAGTCTCAGGGCGCCCTGCTCATGGAGGGGGCCCCCCAACCAGAGCAGGTGACCTTATTAATTTTTAAATGTTTCTATCTTCATAAAGCAGCAAAAATGCTGTGCAGCTCCTTCTGATGTGGCATCATGTGATGTCATGGAATGCCTCACCAAGCTATAACCCAGTCAGTAAGAGGCAGATGGGCAGCAGTGGATGGGATGGGAAGAACATCCCCAAGGACTAACACTGCTGTCTTGTACTGCAAATAAAATAAAATGATGCACATTTGGAGAGCAGTCAAACACATGGGGTGAAGGTGGTCCAAGTGGGGGACTTCGCTTATCCTGCTGGCAGCCCCAGAATCCTAAAGCCTGCCCTGTGAACAGTGCCTCTTCACTCATGTACCAAAGTCCTAAAGATGCATTATGCTTCCAGATCTACGCTGTGAAGACAGTGTCATTTTATAAAAGGTTGTTCAGACAGTGTATTACAAAAAAAAGTTTGAGAGACTTTCTGTACATGTTTTGGTACAGTGAACTACTGTTATAAGAACTTCTTGCTGAAAAAACTTCTCTTCAAATTGCAGTTAATTTCTGTTTACAGTAGTTATGTTACTTTGCCCTAATAAATAAAAAAAAAAAAAAAAAAAAAAAAAAATTCTCAAATTTAACATTCCAGTGATGTTGTGACTGGATGTTTTTTCAGATGGTAAGGAATCACTTGTTCAGCTTTACCCACTACGCCGGCCCGTCGGCGCAGTGGTTGGATTTCCGCTTGCGATCCTGGCGACCCGGGTTCGGGAGTGGACTCTGGTCGCTGGAGGGCCGGCCGCGGGAGAACGCTCGAGCGTCCCATGACTGCTCGTCTTCTCCGGGGGGAGGGAAGGGACCGAAGCCCGCAGCTTGCCTGACCCTGAGCGGAGGCTCAGGGGTTTGACAAGTCCTGCTACTGCAGGAAGGGGCCAGTCGCAAAGTGTGGTGGACGTCAGCATGTATGCGTCATGACGTTGGGGCACACACCACATGCTGGGGAGAAAAACGTGAAAAAGAGCCTGCCACCACTGGGGAAATGGGGACGTGCCCACGATGTACCTGTGCCCGCCCAACGGACCCAGACTGACGCAACGTAAGTTTCAGGATGTTAGCGCCCCACCTCGTCCCCGCTTGGGGTGGGGTAAGCAGCGGCTCCATGGGGGCTTGGGGTCCGTTCTGGGCAGGGTGTCAGGTAGTAGGATGTCTGCCATGTCTCCTCTGATGGGTCGGGGGTGTCAGGCGGGGGAGAGGCGTATAAAGAGAGATTTCAAAAAAAAAACAAACAAAAAACTTTACTCACTACTATACACTAGAAAAACACATTGCAAATGAGGCAGAGTAACATAATAGTAAATCTGCATGAGGTTGTTTCCTGTTACCCAGTGCCACTTGCCTTCACCCAGAAGAAAGTTGGTAGCCCTGTTGTCAGTCATGGGGAATACTGTGAAGCAAAAGTGCATATCATGCTCACTTGTTTCAGAAGCTTTTCTGGAATTATGTCAATATTCCAGATGGAAATTAACATAATTGCTAGAAAACTTTGAGAATTTTTATGCCTCAGCCATGAAGGTGGGTAGTATTATGCAGTCACATAATCAATAACCATATTTTAGGCATGTCTTTTTATTTATTTATTTATTTTTTTATGTAAAGCTTCACTTAGCCTTGCTGTTATATATTAGATTCCTTTCCGACTTGGGGAGTGGATACTCCGTGGCTACCATTTGCTGTATGGTATGAAATGAGTTTCTATCTCATATAAGCTGGATGCAAAGGACAAAACATAGACAGTGGGCCCAATCCACAGAAGTTCCAAGAATGCCACAAGCCCCAGGTGCGCTGAACTTCTGGTGCACGGGTCTTGGCGGCATTCCCTGGCTGGCGATTGGGCTTCTTGATCCCATGCACTGACTGCAGCAAATTGGACCAGCTTTTTCTGCTCTTGCTTGCAGCAATCTTGGGTACCCAATTTACGGGGCCTGCGCCAGATATTTGGCATAAGCTGCCATAAATCGGGGAAAAGCGTCCCAATTGCAACAGATCTTCTTGAATAGGCGCAGGCTGTGGCAGCATCTTCAGTGCAGCTGTGCCAACCACCGAGGTTGATGCTGGACTTGGCTCAAGCTCTGCGTCGCGCTTTATGACTTGGGCCCCATGTCAGGAGAAAAAGACAATTGGCCCATCCACTTTGCCTGATTTTACCCTACCCAACTCTGTGACCTATTGTCTGTAAGGGGTTTTCGCCCTTGCCCTCCCTCGCCTCACTCTTATCTCCCCCAGAGTAACTATTAATCCCTTTACTCTATCCCATCTGTGCTTAATCCCATTAATGTTTTTTCGATCCACCACCTCTGCTTGTAGACTGTTCCACGGCTCAATCACTCTCTACCTAAAGTAAAACCCTCCCACATCCCTCCTGAATCTCCTCTCTCCCCAACCCTCGCCACGGCTTCCACTCATGTCTCCTTGTTTTTGACCCAGCATTCCAGCTGAGTAGTTTCTCACAGTTTACCTTATTCATTCCTTCATGGAACTTGAAAATCTCTGTTATATCTGGCCTCCAGTGGGTTCTTGTTCAGTGACTTGAGCCGGTCTCCTAGGATCTGCCCTGTTAGCACTGAATCATTTTGGTTACTCTACGCTACACCGTCTCTAGTCTCTCTCTCTCTCTCTTTCCTAAAGTGGGGACTCCAGAACTAGGTACACTGTTCCAGATGGGGCCACGCCAGTGATCTATAAAGGGGCTGTTCAAAGTAAGGGAGGGGAGGGCCACCAGGGGCCATGATATGAGACTGGAGCGAGGAAGGTTCAGGAGGGAGATGAGGAGGCACTTTTTTACAGAGAGGGTGGTGGCTGGGTGGAATGCATTACCTGCAGAAGTGGTATGCAGTAGAACAGTGGACTGCTTCAAATGAGGATGGGACAGGACAAGGGGAAGGGTGGAAGGGAGGGGCAGCTGCAGAATAAGGGGTGCTAGCTGCACATTCGAGCAGACTTGATAGACCTCTAGGCCTTTATCTACTGGCAAATTTCGTATGTTCATAGTATTATCTCTTTCCTCCTGGTATTGAAATCCCTGCCAATATACCGCAACATTTTGGTTGCCTTGCTGTAGGTCTTGTTGCATTGGCTAGTTTATTTTAGGGAATCGTTTAAGACTCCCAGGTCCCTTTCCACTGAAGTAGTGCCCAGCTTAACCCCTCCCATCCAGTAGTCTGTCCTGGTGTTCTTGTTCCATGTGCATCACTGTACACTTTTTGTCATTCAGTTTTAACTGCAAAAGCTTAGGCCACCTCTCTGAAATTTGCAGGTCACTCTGCTACTCCCTTAATCCCTCCATGCTGTCTGCCCTGCCACAGAGCTTAGCATAATCTGCAGAGAGAGAGACATCTTGCCCTGTATTCCTTCTCGTATGTTGCTGATGAACATAATCGTGAGGACTGGTCCCAGGACAGACCCCTGCGACACCCCATTTGTGACCTCCCTGTCCCCTGATTTGACCCAGTTTGCCATCTGCGACACCCACCACCACCACCACCAAATCCCACCCATCTAACTAGGTCCTTCACTGCTCACACATCCTCTGACTTCTCCAGCAACCTTCTGTGTGGCACAAAGTCAAATGCTTTGCTGAAGCTGAAGTAGAGTTAAACCCACTACTTGTTTCTTTATCAGGTCAGTGTGACAATCTTCTTGTCCATTCCTGTCTCCTCCATTGTGGAGTGGCACCATGTCTGCCATTGTCCAGTCTCTCCCATTCACCCCTGACTGTAGTGAATTACTGAATAGGCCTTCCAGGGGTTCAGCCAGTTCAGATGCCGATTCGCTGAGCACCTCTGGGTGCATCCTATCTAGCCCTGGAGCATTATGTATTTTCAAGGTGGCAAGCCCTCTTTCATCTAGAAGTACCATCTGCCCATTTCTGGGATCCCGCTTACAGTAGCCTTTAGCTGGCTTATCTCTCCTTTCAGGGATGGTGACCAGGATCTTCTTGCTGATGTCACTGGAGAAAGGTGGGGGGAGGGGGCCCTTGGTAACGTTGAAATGCATAGGTCTGTCATTTTCATAAACATTCCATAATGTCTGTATTTGAGATTTTTTTTCACTTTCTGTTTTGCTGCCTCCTCTGGCCTGCCCCAATCTTCAAGTTCCCTCTTTTGTCTGTGCCCCTAGGGCTTGCCCCCTTCCCATGACAGGGCCTTCCTTGGATATTCTCCATGCCCCTCGACTAACTTTTTAACCAGCATTTAAAGGAAGAGTGATGCAGAGCTTGAGGGAGAAGACAGTGGCATTCTTGGTGCATGGATATAGTTCACTATCTATACTCTGGCAGTTTCACTGGAACGGTCTGATTTACCAGATATATTTAAACTAAGCTCCTCCTACCACCCGGGCAATATATCCCTGACTCCACCCCGTGGTGCCAGATTATTCTTTTTATATAACTATTTGGTCCCCGTCGCCTCTTCCTGCCAGCTGGAGACTGGGACACACAGGCATTTTTACAGGTTTTCTCCCTGACCGCCCCCTCTTGAGGCCCCAGCACACGGCTGTGCAAGTGTGTGGAGGCATGCTCCGCACTCCATAGCACCAGCTCAGCCCCTTCCACCTCCTGTAACTGTTTGCCGTCCCCTCTCCGCTACCCACTGGACCTCCACCTGGTGGGAGTGGAACTACCGGGGAGGCGCCAACCCACCCTCACCACCCTCGGGAGAGGAGAGCTGCCCATCTGCATGCTTGAGCCTGCTTTGCCCCCCCCCCCACACCAGCACCCCAGTGACCAGAGGTTGTTCCCGGACCCAGGTCACTGGCGTAGCGCGAGGTGTGGCATCCAGCACCTCAACCCTCAGCTCCACCAGGCCACCTGCCACATCATTCTTTCCCCTGGAAGGATAGGTCACCTCCTTTATAGCTCCCGCTTAGGATTTAACGTACCATAGGCAAACTTTGTCTTTCAAAGTTTTTTTAGTTATTCTGGTTCTTTCCTCGGTTCCTTTGGGTCCCCTTGTAGACCTTCGATGGAGCAATGGAAGTGGGGTTCAAGTTCTGTGTTCAGTGTCTGCAAAAAATGTTGGTCACCGACCCACACAACACATGTATGAACTGCCTGGGCGAGTACGACGTGTCAGGGTGCAGCCTTTATCTCAGCATGCTTCTGGAGTCCCTCGAGGATGGGAAGTTCTGTCTCTTGGTGGGTAGGCCTTTGGAAGAGGATCCAGAGAACTAGTCTAAGGGCCCCAAGAAGACCTTGGGTATGGCTGGGTCTGTTTAGCAGCTTGTAGTCCTTGAGGCGGACATGACTGCTGTTGCGGTGGGCACCTCTTTGGTCTTGGTGCTGTTCCTGGCTTGGCCCAGCATCAGAGGGTTATTCACCAGTGGATTCTGGGGCATGTGTCTTGACCTCCAGACCCTGGGGTAGGGACCATGCCCACCATGGTTCCAAGCAGAAATGCTGCAGGTGGGACCTGGAGAGATTGCAGTCCTCTGGTCACTTGAAGTTCGGGGAGAGGTTCGACAGCTGTTAGTCACCTCTGCTGAAGCCGCACGTGGCAGACCTGCAGCCAAGCGGACGATAGGCAGGTGGGTCACCTGCTGCATAGATCTCTGCTATAGGTTGGCGGGCATGGAGCCTCCCAAAGGGATAAGAGCTCATTCTACCCGCCATACCGCTGCATCAGTGGCTGCTTCCAGGGACGTCCCTATCCAGGAAATCTGCAGGGCTGCTACCTGGAAGTCAGCACACACCTTCATTACCCACTACCACATCGACCTTAAGTCACATCGGGATGCTGGTTTTGGGACCTCTGTTCTCCAGTCCTTATTTCCTAAGTAGGGGGTGTGCGCCTTGCCTCCCTCCTCCCGGAGAACTGCTAGGAGTCTGCCAGTAAGTGTAGATTGAACAACATATCCATGTCCCTAGAAATACAGGTTACTCGCATGTAGCAGGAGTTCTAGGAATGGTATATGTTGTTCATCCACACAACCCAGCCGACCTCCCTGGCTTTGACGCACAACCTGGCTTCCAGCGGGCTAGATCTGGCATCATGGGGCGGAGCCGAGAGTTTTACCACCCGGGTGGGTGGGAGGAGCCAGCTTGAAGACCTTCCAGCAAGATTTAAAGTGGCAAGGAACCTGCCAGTAAGTGTGGATGAACAATATATCCCATTCCTAGAACTCCTGTTACAGGTGAGTAACCTGTATTTCTGTTTCTCCAGTTTCAATGCCTCTTATGTTATTATCCTAGGTGGCAATTGCTAGGGGTTCAATAGCCAGGGCAAACATAAGGGGGAATAAGGGGCATCCCGGACGAGTGCCTCGGTGAAGAGAGACAATCTTCGAGTCTAATCTGTTGGTTCTGATCCTCACAACCAGGTCGGTATACAAGATATCAATCCACATCCTGTATTTCACTCCAAAACTATCTTTCAAGTATTTTTTTTTTTTTTTTTTTTTTTTTTTTAAGAAAGTCCCACTCCAGCCTATTGAAGATTTTTTTTCAGCATCGAGCAATAATAGGGAAAGTCAGTGTGCTGAAAATTATTGATGATATTTATAGTTCTTCTAATATTTGATTTAAGCTGATGCCCTGTAGTGAAGCCTGTTTGATCTTCATGTACTAATTCAGGCAGGACCCCCTCAAACCTGGTGGCGAGGATCTTTGCCAATATCTTAGCATCAGAATTAATCAGAGATATAGGTCTATATGACTCAGGCAAGGTTGCATCTTTGCATTTTTTCTTAAACAGTATTAGTTTGGCTTCTCTGAAGGAGTTGGGCAGAGTCTTATTTTCAAAGACTTCATCAAACGAAGATTTAAGGAAGGGAGCTAACATATCAGAATAATTTACAAAAATCGATGGGAATCCCATCCAGGCCTGGGGCTTTTGCCTGGGTCAGAGTTTTTATTGCAAATAATATTTCTTGTATTGATATGTCTCTCCAAGATGGGCTACCCATTCTACTGGGATGTTTGGAAATTTAATTTTATTCAAAACTAAAATAAAAAATAACCTGGTTTGAGTCTATGTACTCTGAGGTGTATAGTTTTTGATAATGTCAAAAGTCTTATTAATTTCTTGAGGGTTGTTAGTAATGTTTCCTTCTTGATTTTGAATCGATGAAGTTAAATTTTCCTCCGTTTCCTTTTTAAGTTGCCACACTAGAATTTATCGGGCTTATCTCCCTTAGCATAATATTTACTTTGAGTTGTTAATAACATTCTTTCCGCCTCCTCTGTAGCCAACTGGTTATATTAATTTTTGTACTTTAATAGTGATTGTAAGTGTATGGGGTCCATTGTGTTCTTATGCATTTGTTCCATCTGTAAAATAGCTTGTTCTGATTCATTCATTTTTTGTTTTCTAATTTGTTTTCTTTTGAGTACATGTTATAATATTCTCTTTAGTGAATGCTTTGAAGGCATCCCAAGTGCAGTTCCAGATGGTATCTTTTGGATTGTTCTTTTGAAAAAAGTATTTTATTTCTTCATTCATATATTCTTTAAAACTTTTATCTTTTAAAATAATAGGATCACAACAAAAACTCTGTTTTAGTTCATTTGGGTCGGGCTGTATATGAATACAGACCGGGGTGTGATCTGACATTATGATGTTTTTATATTCCACCTTTTCAATGCTATATAGCATTGTTTTGGATATTAAAAACCTATCTAATCTTGAATAATTCTGTTGAACTTGTGAGGAAAAAAGAGAGCTGTTTTGTGAGTGGATTGTTATATCTCCAGATATATATAATGTTGAAGTCGGACATGAATTGGCTCAGTTTGGCCGCAGCCGAAGTAATCTTTTCCTTAGTTATCGTGGATTTATCCAGTTGTGGGTTAACAACTAGATTAAAGCCCCCCCCCCCAAATTATAAATGGAGATGGAAAAGTAGCTAATTAAAGAAATAGTTAATTAAAAAATAATGGGAGAGTTTTCATTAGGCCCATATGGGTTTATAATAGTAACTTTCTGTTCCAGTACTATAATTTACACTATTATATGTCTACCATTTTTATCAATAAAAGACCTGCCAATTTGGATGCCCAAGCCCCGTTTCAAAAAAAAGGACCCCCCCCCTTGAATTTCTTTTATATGGGGCATTCATTCCATATCCCCATTTCTTACAGTAGAAATTAAATTGTTCATCCATTAAATGTTTCTTGAAGTAATACACAGTGTATGTGGCTTCTGTCGATATAGTTAAATATTTTTTAGTCTTGATCCGATCCTGTAACATTTACATTCCATGTCATACATTTAATATTTACTGCCATGTCATAGACTTGGCAGCTTATTTTTTCAATGTATTATCAAGATCTTTGTTTACCACCTTCTTCAACTGTAGAGTGAATGTAGCAGCACAATCAATAAATAGTCCAAACAATGATAATACAGAAATCAACCAATCCTTGTAAAGCACTAATATGCAGATAAATTTAGGAGGACCCCCCCCACTCTTCCCTCCTATGTCCAACCCCCTTCCCCCAACTCTTAGACTGTCTATTACGAAAACATTTTGTGTAATTACTGTTTCCTGCGAAACTGAACTTAATACTGAGAGTCCCAGTAATGCCTCCCTTTGCATCTGCCATGAGGGCACTCCAAAGAGAGTGGTTCCTCTATGGAGGCACCTGCAGTGGAGACCAAGGAGGATGCTGGGAACCTCCACAAAGGAGACCCACAGGAGAGTGGCATGGGACCCCACAGGGGAAGGAAATAACTCCTGGTGGGGGACTCTATCATTAGGGGGGTTGAACTGGTGGAGAGAGGTAAGGTGCCTGCCTGGCGCCATGGCTTGGAGGGACAGGATGTGAATCCCCAGGATCGTGGGAGCAGCTGCACGAGGGAAGGAGCTGGATGTCGTTCACCTAGGGACAAATGACCTGGCTGGGAATGGGATCAGAGCAGTGCAAGACTAGTTTATAGAGTTGGGGAGGGGGCCTTAGACAATTAGCACGTACGTTAACCTTCTCTGAGGTACTGTCTTTCTATGGCAAGGGTGATGCTAGGGTACTCCACACCATGGAATTCAATGAATGGTTAAAAAAACTGGTGCAGAGCTCAGGGTTTTGGATTCATTGGGCACTGGGGATCCACCTGGAGGGATACAGGCCTATACTGGCTCGATGGTCTGCATCTGTCTGGGAGGGGGAACCAGGATCCTAGGTGATAGGTTCAAATGCTTCATTGGCAAGCATTTAAACTAGCCAAGGGGGTAGGTACTGAAAAGGAGAAGGGAAATCCCAGCCTCTCCCAACAAAGCAGAGTAATTAGCGAGGTACACACCAAGGTAGAGATGTCAATAGGGAGCAGGACAGGGGTAAATGCAGAAAAAGGCAAAGGCAGTAAGGACAGGGATGTAAGGGGTAAGGCCATCAAAAAATGGAGGGTCATGAGTACCAGTGCCCGTAGTCTGGGTAACAAGCACCCTGAACTAGTGGCCTTGATGGAAGAGGGACACCTGGATATCATGGCAGTCACAGAAACATGGTATACAGAGAACCATGACTGGGATGTCAACATACCAGGGTGCACAATCTACAGGTGGAACAGGGAGGGTAAACGAAGAGGTGGAGGAGTAGCTCTCTATGTAAAGGAAGGGATCAAAGCAACGGAACTAAAGAGTAAACGGGGAGTAGAGGAGGCACTGTGGGTCACCCTGGAGACAGGAAATGGCACCACAATCCGCACAGGGGTTGTATACAGGCCCCCATCTCAGGGGGAGGCAATGGACAAGGGGGTGTGGGGCAGCAATAATCTTAAATTGGGCATGGAGGTTCGGAGGGTGTCCAGTGTGTTTTCAGCTGACAGGACTTAGGGAGGAGGTCGGGGGTCGGAAGAATGCTGGAAGGCATAAGGGGGAGAATGGGGAGGAAAGGAGGAGAAAGAGCCTCACAAGAGTAGGCGAGGCCACTACGATATACCCCAGGGAACAGGTGGACATGGACCTTATGGGTACTCCGGCGGGGTAGGGCACGATACAAGCAACAGATAGAAAACACTTCGTAGGAAGGTGGCCGATCAGAGGGAGCAAAGGAGGGAGGGGGGTATAGGAGAAAGCAAGTCGGGGGCAAGCATCACACTTAGTAATAGATTCACCATGCTGTATCGAGGAGAGGAGGTGGAAGAGGCTGGCGAGAGTGGGGAACAGGCGGACAGAGGCGGTTTGGTCAGCAAACCGGGGGAGGTTGGGGCAGGAGGTTGTGGAACAGGAGGGAGCAGGCAGTGAGGTTTTGGCTGGCTGCCGGGGGATGGGGTAGGGAGGTGGCCACATCCACAAGAGGGGAGGTAGGGAGGGAGGAGGGACATGAGCCGAGGTTGGAGGGAGGACAGGGGATGGAAGAGCATAGGCGAGGCCGGGGAATGGGGTTGGGCAGGCACTTAGGCGGGGAAGTCAGCCAAGAGAGGGGTAGTAGGGGGTACTCTAGAAAGGCCAGCCTCAGGGCGGGAGAAATCGGATGAGGTGGTGGGAGGTTGGGAGAAATATGACAGATGGGGTGGGGAGACAAGACTGGGGGTTGGAGGGAAGCAGTAGTAGGGTGTCTGGGTGGGGGACCTGTGAATTCTGGCCCAGAAAGGGAGCCGGGGAGGAATCAGTGCCACCCATGAGGTTGGGGGGCGAGGAGTAACTGGGAGCCGAGAGGCACGTGACAGACTAGTGATCCCCGGACGGAAAGGGGGAGGTAAACAGGGGTCAAGAAAGAAGGAAGAGCCTAGAAGGGATCAAAAGGGCCAGTGAGTTTTTTTTTTTTGGGGGGGGCAAAGGTGATCCTGCTGGGCGACTCCATGACCAGGGGCATCCAGTGGGAGGGGGTAGGGGAGCGAAAAAGCAGCCCAATCAAGGCTAAATGTATCCCAGGCCTATCCGTACACAAGGCCAAATTCCAGCTATACTCATTAGCGTTGGAATGCGGGGGATCCCCAGATTTCCTAGTATATCTGGGCACAAACAACTTGGAAGGGAATAGTGAACTGGAAATCCAGGCGAGGTTTCGGGAACTGGTCAGGGTCTGTCACTCTGTAGGAAGCTCAGTCTCATTCTCGGAGATTCTGCCAGTACCTAGGGCGTCCGAGGAGACCAAGCATAAACTCAGAGGGGTTAACCAGTGGCTTAAGGACTGATGCAGGGCAGAAGGGTATGGGCTGATGGGGGACTGGGGGTACACATGGGAGGACAAGGGGTTATATGCCAGGGATAGAATACATCTCAACCTAGAGGGGAAGGAGATCTTGAAACTAAAACTCGCTCGATACATAGTTGAGAAGTGGGGTTTAAACTTGTAATGGAGGGAGGGATAAGAGAAGGAATGGAACTAGGAGGGCTGATCGAGGTTCCAGGTCTAGGGAGCGAAAAGAGTGCAGGTGACTGCAAAGTAAATACAGCCAGAGCGTTGCAGGAAAGGGGCGAATAGGGAGTGCGCAGGTCTGAGACAATTGGAGAAGGGAGGGGGGATGGGGTGGAGGTCGGTCCTGATCAGCGCCAGGAGCATGGGCAACAAAATACCCGAGCTCCAAGCGATGCTGGCTGAGGGATCTGTGGATGTGGCGGCAATTACTGAGACATGGGCCACCCAGAAAAATGATTGGGACCTATACTTGGAGGGATACACAATATTCAGGAGGGATAGAGAAGAGGGTAGAGGAGGGGGTGTAGCGCTGATAGTCAAAAATGGCATAGTGGTTAGTGGAGTGGAGGAGGCTGATGGGGGGGGTGGAAGCGATTTGGGTAACACTGCAAACAAGGGGAGGCAAAAGACTGAAAATAGGGGTGGTGTACAGACTCCCCGCTATGGATGAGGCTCTGGAGGAAAAATTAGTTGAGAACATTAAGGGGCACTGTTTCCGTGGAATGGGTAGGGTGGTGGTCATGGGGGACTTTAAAATGCTGGGGGCAGACTGGGACACTGTCATCAGCAGTGGCCAAGGAGCAGAGACTGATGGATGTGTTTCAGGGTGCTTTCCTGGTCCAGCAGGTGGGGGAACCTACTAGGGAAGGGGGAGGATACTGGACGTTGTCCTTGCAGACAGTGACCAGATAAGGGGACTGGAGGTGTGTAGCCCGCTGGCAGGTAGTGACCATGCTACGGTCTGGTTTCTGCTGTGTCTTGGGGGGGGGGGTGGATAACCGCTCTAATACAGTAGTAGTGGACTTCAGGGGGGCGGACTTCGTGGGCATGGGCAGGATCCTGCAGGGGAGTTTAGACAGGATTAGGCCAGACATGGATGCTGGTAGCATGTGGGAGGCCATTAAGAAAGGGCTGCAGGAGGCTACTAGCTCATGTACAAGGGTAAGGCGTAAGAATGGTAGAGCCAACAAGCCGTGCTGGTGGACCAGGGAGGTGCAAGAGTCTGTGAGGGATAAAAAGGCTGCCTATGCATGTTTTAAGTGCTCCAGGGGGGTAAGGAAGAGAGGCGACTACGAGTCGACAGCAAGGAGGGTCACCAGAGTGGTGAGGGGAGCCAAGGTGAGGATGGAGCAAAACCTGGCTAGGGATATCCAGAGGGGAGGAAAGGGATTCTATAGATACATAGCGTAGAAGAGAAAAGGAAGAGCACAGATCTCTAGGATAAAGATAGGGGAGGGATGGGCTCAGGAGGCAGGGGATCAGGCAGAGGTGCTAAATGAGTACTTTGCCTCGATGTTTATGGAGGATAACAGGGGATCCATTCAGCCTGAAGGGAGGGTGGGGGAGACAGCTGAGCGGAGAGGTCAGAGGGAGTTGAGAGGACAGGAAGAGGCCGGGGCACCGCGTAGGCCAGGCCTAGAAAGGGATGGGTGTTTTTAAGTAAGGGGGTTGATTGGGAGGGAGAAATCACAGAGGACAGGGTGAGGGATGCCCTTCAGGTGCTAAAAACTGATAAGGCACCGGGACCGGATGGGCTGCATCCGAGGGTTCTGAAGGAACTGGCGGATGAACTATCAGCTCCACTAGCTGCACTCTTCAGCGCCTCTCTGCAGACAGGATGGGTGGCTCATGTGGTGCCTATCCACAAAGGGGGGTTTAGGGAGGAGATGGGAAATTACAGGACTGTCAGCCTAACGTCTGTGGTAGGCAAACTAATGGAGGGCATCATCAAGGAGAAGCTCGGGAGGCAACTGGAAAGGTTGGAGCACCTGGATGACAAACAGTATGGTATTGTCCCGGGGAGATCGTGTCAGACCAACCTCATAGATTTTTATGAATGGGCGACGGGGACCCTGGACCGACAAAGACCAGTGGACATCCTATATCTGGATTTCAGTAAGGCGTTTGACTCGGTACCCCACATCGGGTTGTTGACAAAGCTGGGGGGGGATGGGGGTAAGAGGACAGTTGCTTAGATGGGTAGAAAATTGGATAACGGTACGAACACAGAGGGTAGTAGTTGGTGGGATAGTCTCCTCCCCTAGGAATGTCTGCAGTGGGGTTCCCCAAGATTCGGTACTGGGGCCACTCATGTTCAATGCCTATGTCTCCGATATGGGGAGGGGGGGTTAGGAGTAGGATGAACCTCTTTGCAGATGACTCAAAACTGGGAGCACTGGCAGACGGGGATGAAGTGAGGGAGTCAGTCCAGAGGGATTTGGATACCCTGGAGGGGTGATCAAGGAGGTGGAGACTGAGGTTTAATCCAGGGAAGTGTAGGTGCTGCATCTGGGGTTCAGAAACCCAGGTCATGTATACACCCGGGGGGGGGGGGGGCCTCACTGAAGCCACAACGAGTGAAAGGCACCTGGGGGTGGTGGTAGACACCAAAATGAATAACACTGAAAACTGCAGAAGATCTGTGGCAAAAGCTAACAGGATTCTGGGCTGCATAGCCTGGGGAATTATGTCCAGGAGGAGGGAGGTGATCCTTCCTCTGTATAATGCCCTGGTCAGGCCGCATTTTGAGTACTGCTTGCGGTTTTGGAGACCTCACCTCAAGAAGGACATAGCACTGCTGGAGAGGGTCCAGAGGAGGGCAACTAGGATGATTCAGGGCATGAGAGAAAGGACCTATGAGGAAAGGCTGGAAGAACTTGGGCTGTACTCATTGGAGGAGAGGAGGGACGGGAGGGACATGATAGGGGTCTTCAAATATGTGAAAGGGATAAACAGGGGCACAGCCAAAGAAATGTTCAGGCTAAAAAAAGACACAGCCAGGGGGCATGAGTGGAAGTTGCAGGGGGGGAATTACAGGGGAGAACGTAGAAGACATTACTTCACTGACAGGGTGGTGGGGCCATGGAATGCACTGCCCGGGAGTCTGGTGGAGGAGGGCACAGTGGAAGGCTTCAAGTGGGGGTGGGATAGGTGCATGGGTAAACTGAAGCTGAAGATGACCCTCTCAGGGGCTGGGGAGGTGGGAGAGCAAGTGCCCACTAGGGGCTGGCTTCCGAGCAGACACGAAAGACCATCAGGCCTTTTCTGCTGGCTTTAAGTATGTTAGTAAATGATTGAAGGCATCCTTAGAATGGCAGAAAAAGAGGAGATTTTGTTGATGGGGGACCTGAATATGCCAGATGTTAACTGGAGCACCTTTGCTGCAGCCACATCCAAGAGCAGGGTCATTCTTGATGCCCTACAGGGGGCATGCCTCAGACAGCTAGTGTTGGAACCCACTCTGGAGGGAGCAATCTTAGACCTGGTACTCTCAAACGGGGACGGAGAAAGGATCTCAGATTTAGAAGTGGGTAGCCATTTAGGAACAAGCGACCACCAAACAGTGTGGTTCACGATAAACACAGCCATAGAGTCAAGCCATACAAAGGCAAGAGTCCTGGACTTCAAGAGGGCTGACTTTGGGGAAAAATGGGAGTGCACCTCAGACAAGCACTAGCAAACTGGCAAGAAGGAGGGGTGGAGGAACAATGGGGAAAATTAAAACAGCCATCACAGAGGCAACAAGCCTTCGTGTGAAGCAAATCAACAAAACGAAGGGAAAAAACACTATGGTTCTCAAAAGAGATGGCGGGGAAGGTTAAGGAGAAAAAAGTAGCATTCAGGAAGTATAAGGAAACACAGAAGGAGCAGAACAGAGAACTGTACCAGTTAAAACAGAAGGAAGCGAGGAAGGCAGTCAGAATAGCAAAGGCCTAAACTGAGGAAAAGATAGCCAACTTGGTTAAGAAGGGGGTTAAAACCTTTTATAGGTACATTAGGGAGTGAAGAAAGACCAAGGGAAGGAAGGGTGGGCAGAGTGTGACAGTGAAAAAGCAGGGATACTGAACGAATACTTCTGCTCAGTATTCACAAAAGAAGAGATGGGAGAGTTACCTAAACCAAAGAATAGAAGCACTCTGGATAGTGGGGTCGATACCAGTCCATTCACAGAAGAAAGGGTCGTGAAAGAACTCCTAAAACTGAAGGTGGACAAAGCAATGGGGCCTGACGGGATTCACCCCCAAATTTCTAAAAGAACTAAGGGGAGAACTAGTGACACCACTGACTACCCTTTTTAACAGATCATGGGAGGATGGTGTGGTATCTGAGGACTGGAGGAGGGCAGATGTGATTCCCCTTCACAAAAGTGGGAGCAAGACAGAGGCAGGAAATTATAGACCAGTTAGTTTGACCTCAGTGGTAGGGAATATGATGGAATCACTTCTGAAGGCAAGAATTGTTGAGTTCCTAGAGACCAGTGGGGCACAGGACCCAAGGCAGCATGGATTCACAGTGGGAAGGACATGTCAGATGAATCTAATTGATTTCTTTGACTGTTTGACCAACGTAGTAGACCAGGGAGGGGCTCTGGACATGGCCTACCTAGACTTTAGCAAGGCGTTTGACACAGTCCCACACAAAAGATAAAAATAAACAAGCTAGCCAGCCTGGGAGTGGGTCCCAGGATTGTAGCCTGGGCAAAACATTGGCTGGACAACAGGATGCAGAGGGTAATAGTAAATGGAGTCCACTCCGAAGAAAGGGGGATTACTAGTGGGGTACCGTAGGGTTCAGTACTGGGACCAGTCCTCTTTAATGTCTTGATAGGTGATATTGCAGTGGGACTGGAAGGGAAAGTATGCCTCTTTGCAGAGCATGGTTTCGTGACTACCTCTCTGGACAAGCCCAGGCTGTCTGCACGGAGGGTGCAATCTTAAGCACCCAGGAGGTCCATACCAAGGTCCCCCAAGGACCTGTACTCGAACTCATCCTGTTTTCCCTGTTCGTCAACTCACTTACCAAAGATAGCATCACGTTAACTCGCTGTTGTAGGCCAGTGACCTTATTCTGTACCGTAGTGCTAATACCCTGGCCAGACTTTCATCCACACTCACAGACAACTTTGGCACCATCCAGCAATGCTGTTCGGATCAAAACCCAGACTAACTAGGTGGGCTGATGTTGCTACCTCTTTTTGCATCCAGTCTTCGGATGACTCGCCCCTTGAGTCAGTGACTTCCTTCAAGTGCCTGGGAGTCAGCCTTGACCCTGCACTGACTTCCTCTGATCACATTGGATTCACCGTCTGATGCGTGAACCAGAAACTAGGAGTCTGATACAGGCTCAAGGACTATGTGACCCCAGAAGCCAGCCTCGCTGTCGCCCAGGGCACCTTACACCTCTTGCTGGACTACTGCTCTCCCATCTAGACACAGGCCTGATCCTCCAGCCTGTCCAGACTACACCCAACCTGTAACAGCATCTGTAGGCTTGCCTTGATGGCACCCTACCCCACACATCACTGCTACCTCTACCAGGCCCTAGGCTTGCTCGCCTCTCAGGCCCACTGGGACGATCTCCTAGGCTGCCTAGTTAACGGATCCATCAGGGAAAAGGAGGTGTTCACCCTCTTTCCCCCCTACTCAGGCCTAAGCCCTGCCACCAAAGCCTCCAGACCACCTCCTCTAGCCTAATATTAGAGTGCTCACAAGTCAACAGGAGTATGGGCCAGAAAGCCTTTTCTTCAGCGTCTTTGAGTCTTTGGAACAGCTTGTCTGCTCCTCTGTGGACTCTGGGCTCACACCCCCTATTCAGTTTGCACTGCCAGACTTCCCTTATTACTACCATCACCTGTAAATGCTCTCCTCCCCTCCCCCCAGATGATTGACAGACCCCATCAAAGGGAAACCGGAGTACCACAGTCGACTCTGGAAATTGGTTTGTTCTGTTTTTTTTTTTGTTTTTTTTTTGGACATGCTGACTCTGGATACTGTTGTAACTGTAATGAAATATGTTGTGCACTGCATTGCCACTGAAACTCTGTGCACTATAATTGCTTGTACTGTGGCCACTTGATACCCAGTTTTTGTATCATTTTTTTGGTTTTTGTGTTATTTATTTTCTTCCCTTCGTGTTACCGCCTCAGCCACTCCTTCAGGCTGTGCCAAGGCTGGATCTGATCCGTCTGTTCCTGAACCCCGGCCCTCATATTGCAGTCCCCCAGGGTAACCCGGACATAACCCTTCGGCGAGCGCGTTGAGGGGGAAGGCACCAGAAGGGCAGGATAGCACAATACTTGGCCCTTGGGGAACTGCTGAGGGACCGGGAGCTCTGGGATGTTGACTGCCTCAGATCCCCAGGCGGCCGTCATCCGGCTGAATGCGGAGCCAGTTTCTGCTTTTTCTGGTGACGTTCCCTTGCGCTGTCTGCCCAGCCCCGTCTGCACCGGAGGCCGCTGCAGAGTGACGCATCCCCTGCTATCCACCCCAGGAGAGGAGAGCAGTCTTAGATGCTCAATCATCTCCTTCCCCTGCCAGCCCCGGCGTCCCGAGTCCATTCCCAAACCCGAGTCGCCAGCGTGGCTCGAGGTATGGTACCAACTCCTCAGCACTCTACGCCACTGGGCCGGCTTGTTTTGTATCATTTAATGCTTTGCTTGTGTATTGTAGCTGCTTGTTGTTCCTGTACCTTCCCACCACCACTTGTAACAACTTATCAGAAACAGCCACCAGAAATCTCATAGTTGGTGATTCCATAAAAAGATTTACAGACACCCAGTTTTGTAAAAATAATAGGGAGGGTACTATGGTAACCTGCCTCCCAAGGGTCAAAATACTTGACATGCACCAATGACTTGGTAAATTGATCGGCACACAGCTTAGAAACACTAATGTAGTGGTACTTTTTTTTTTTTTTTTTTTCTCCCCATGATAGTTTTTATTTTCTATTTCAAATACATATCTAAACTTTTACAATCGATCACAAACATTTCTCAGATAAACAGTGTAAGAGTAAGCTTAAAAAACAAAGAACTTATTAAAAAAAACAAAAAAAACCTGTATCTAATAAAAACAAGGTTTAGTAACTAGTGTTTAGTAATAGTAAAACTGAATCAGAAGATCTAAAACTTACATTGAATCCCTCTATCATGAACACTAATATTTATTGTATCATGAGCCAAAAAGGTGACCAGGTCTTGTGCAATATATCTAACTTATCATTCATAGAATAACACATTCTTTCATTGTTGAATAAAAAAGCCATTTGGGTGTACCATTCACTGATGGAAGTTGCAGAATTGTCTTTCCGGTGTTGCAAAATAAGGCTTTTAAGGCATAGGGATGCCTGTGAGATCCATATTTTTTATATTTATCCAATTCTAATGATAGTGAATCAGGAACCACTCCAAAAAGAAAGATTAATGGGGATAACTGAATGTTTTGCCCAGTTACTTTACAACAGATTGTCTGTATTTCCTTCCAAATTGTTTGGGTCTTTGGGCAATCCCATAACATATGCGATAGACCTGCATTAGTATCGTTTCACTTCCAGCAGTTAGTGTTAATTATGTAACTCATTTTGAATAGTTTCTCAGGACTCAGATAATACCTATGTAGGATTTTAAATTGAATTAACCTACCTCGAGTCTCTTTGTGATTTTTGGGAGCGGACTTCCACGCTTGGTCCCACTCCTCTTATGTTATTATGAGGCCCAACTCTTCCTCCTATTCTCTTTTGGCCTTAATAGTCAAACTTGGCGATGTTAAGTTATCAGTCATTATTTTGTAAATGACCCCAGACCCTTTTTTAAGTGATGTTACTGTAATCAGATGTTCCCAATCCTCACATGGTGGAATTGTATAGTCACTCCTTAAAATACCTGACTCAATCAGGATTTCTCTTAACTGTAGGTGGTAATGAAATTGGTATCCGCGTATCCTGTATTTTTCCCTAAGATCTTGAAATTGAAGAACAACTCAAGTGTTCTCGTTAACTAGATGACACACTTTAGAAATACCTGAGTTTATCCACTCTATATTTAAGAGTTTTATTTCCCTTCATTATTCTTGGGTTCCCCCATAATGGCATAATGCCCAGTGGTGTGTTGGTTGAATTTATAATACTATTAACTTTTTTAATACTAATACA
This sequence comes from Neoceratodus forsteri, assembly GCA_016271365.2. Taxonomy (NCBI): domain Eukaryota; kingdom Metazoa; phylum Chordata; order Ceratodontiformes; family Ceratodontidae; genus Neoceratodus; species Neoceratodus forsteri. The sequence continues at coordinate 196,434,734 of CM028132.1, read as the reverse complement.
GATCCCTGAATAGAAGGGTTATCAAAAGTATTTCCTTGTTGCGGAATGTATAAGTGATCAAAAAGAGAATTGGGAGCAAGTATATTTCTCTGTTTCTATCCATAAGGGCAGCGAATCACCATTAGGATTAATATCTGAGTTTACATAGTGTTTCAATGCATGTTTTAGCATAAAAACAAGTTGATATTGTTCCCACCATGGTAATGCAAAGCCTCCATTACCACATGGCATTCTTAATTTAGCAATACTCAATCTTGGTGGTTTTCCTTGACATATGAAGTTTCTTATTATTTGGTCTAGCCTTTTGAACATTTTTTTCCCCAAGTAGTATGGGTAGGTTTTGAAATAGATAGAATAATCTTGGCGCAATGTTCATTTTAACTATGTTCACCTTACCCCATAGTGAGATTCAATTTCCCCCCACCTAATCAAATCTAACTCAATATCTTTTATCAATGGCTCATAGTTGAGGCTCACTAACTTTTTTAGGCGGACAGTGATTTGTAAACCTAAGTATGTAATGCTGTCTTTGAACCATTTTCTGTTTAACACATTCTCTAATAAATTCATGGTTAAAGGGCAAATACCCTTTTGTAGTAGCTGTGTTTTACCCCAATTTATTTTCAGCCCTGAAAAATCCTCAAATACTGTACTTTTAAAATAGCTTTCAAACATTGACATGAATGTACTGGATTACTTATTGTCAATAACAAATCATCTGCAAATGCCAAAGCCTTGTGTTCTGTTCTTTGGAGAGTTATACCTTTGATCCCTGAATGTGTGTTAATTATCTGAATAAGGGGTTCGAAGGGTAAGATGAAAAGATAAGGGGGAGAGCAGACATCCTTGTCTTGTACCACAAGTTAGTACTATTTCGGGAGACAGCATACCATTCGTTAGCACCTGAGTCTTTGACTTGCCATATAACATTGTTACCCAATTAGAGAAATCTTCCCCACAGCCAAACTCATTAGAGTTTTTATCATGTATGTCCAGTTCACAGAGTCCAAGGCTTTCAGTATGTCAAGCGATAGAATAATATGACTTTCTTTTTATTAATTTACTAACTACCTGCTTACCCCTGCCGCTAAACTGGCAATTGCTAGAGGAATCCTGTTACCAACCCTCACCTACGGTGCTCCCATCCTAACCATGGCCAGCAAAACTGCTCTGCACCAATGGGACACCACCTTCAACAATGTTTGCAGGTATGCGGCTAAAGCACCGAGCCTGAAGCACCATTGTCAGCTATACAAAGACCTGGGCTGGCTATCTCCCTCCTCCACCAGGCAATATTACCTCTGCAACCTTTCGGACACCATCATCAGAGCATCAAAGCCAGCTGAGCTCTCAAAACTACTCCAACCGGTTATACCTTCACGGACCTTAGATCCTCTGACAAGTCCTTATTGAATATTCCTCTGCCGCACAAAAAGGGCTCGGGAGCCTTCAGTTATGCTGCCCTCACTTTTGGAACTTGCTGCCCAGGGACTAAGAAGTGCTCCTTCTCACGATGCATTTAAGCACAATCTCAGAGCTTTCCTTACCTCGATGGACAAATGTGTTTGTTTTGATCCCTCTTGAATCCCATGCTCCTAACCTGTTCTCCTCCCTCCCTATTATGTATTATAGGCACTTGCGCTTTTTTATTCTTGGTTGTTTTTGCTTTTATGTTTCATGTTTGTTGATACTGTATAACATTGTTGTTCTGATGCCAATTGTAAAGCTCTCTATTACTGCCTAGTCACTTAGCTTGGCTCCGCTCCTGAGCTGTTTCCCCCACCTTCATTCCTTATCCTGCACCCTCTGTTCCTGTAACACTTACTTTCCCAGCCCCGCTCTTCCCTTCCCACTTAGCCATTTCTCCAGTACCCCTGTCATTACCCTCCCTTTTCCTGCCCTTCCCTCTCCTGCGCTTTGCCGCCTCCTCCCCTCTAACCGCCTCCACTCCCTCTCTGCCGTCTTTCGGTTCCACCGGCCCGGTAACAGGTTGCTACCTTGTACCGCTAATGCCGTAACTTGCCGCCACCCTTCCTACCTTTCTTTCACCTTTCTGCCCCTCTCCCTGCCAGCTTTCCCCTCCTTCTTTTATTCTTCCCTCTTCTCCCTATGCTCAGTCCTCACCCCCTTCCCTCTCCTATTTTATCCCGCCTCCCACCAGTTTGCGTGACTCCCCTCTCTCTCCTGCCGTCTCGTAGTTCCACCGGCTCGGCCGCAGGTTACTACTCTACCCCGCCAATGCCGTTTTCACCGCCTCGCCTCTTGTCCTCCTCCCTTCTTCTGCTCCGCTGCGCTCTTACTAGGTGCACTCTATCTCTCTACCCCCACTCATTTCCCTATCTGTTCCGTGCCCTTCATCCCTTTTCCCCCTATACCCTGCCCTTCCCACCCTACCCTTCCCCTTCCCCATTCCTTTAGTTCAAATCCCTCCTCACCCTTGCACCTAGTCCCACGGCCCTCCCTGCACATCACCCTCTCCCTCTCTTTTTTGCACCCATAGCTTCACTGTCCTGTTCCCCGACCTCTCCGTCTCTCTTGCCGACTCCCGGTTCCACCGTCCCGGCCACAGGTGGTAACCTTCTCCCGCTAATGCCACACTTGGCGCCTTAACCTCCCTCCTGTCCTCCCCTTTTTTGCTATTCGCCCTACCACCCCCTGTCTCCGTCTCTCCTGCCCTACCCTTACACCTGTCCCCTACCACCTCTCCCCCTAGTTCTCAACAACTGAATACATGTAATTTTATCCTTATTGCTATGCTTGATTACACTGTGTGACTTTGTCCTTTGCAAATGTACCTGCTCTGTGTAATTTCTTATGTATCCTGCAAATATATCCTGCTTTGTGTAATCTCTTATGTATCACTGTGTTCTGTAACTGTACCTCCCGGGTCGTGCCTGAAAATAGTCACTTGTTGGCTAGCGCACTTACCCGGTCAACAAAAACTAAATAAATAAAATTAGCTGACCAAATCAAATTTAGTAGTCTTCGTACGCTATCTGCTTCAGATCTGTTCCTAATAAATCCAACTTGTTCTTGGCCCACCAATTTAGTTATAACAGTTTGCAGTCTTTTAGATAGTACTTTGGCTAGTATTTTATAATCAGTATTCATGAGTGAGATTGGCCTATAATTAGCGCAATCTAAGCTGTCTTTACCTTTTTTATGAATAAGTGTGAGATATGCTTGTTTCATGGTAGGAGGGAGGGACTTTTTATCCCATGCTTCTCCCATAGCTGAATACAAATGTGGTAAAAGGGATGGTGCCAACTTTTTGTAGTATTCACCCGGGAAGCCGTCAGGTCCTGGTGTTTTACCTGGGGAAAGATCTTGCACAACTAATTGTATTTCCTCTAAAGATATGTTTTTCACTAACATCTCTTTTCTTCTGGTTTAAGAGAGGGCAGTTTTATCTTCTTAAAAAAAACTATCTAGTCGATCAGGTGATGGGGCTTTCTTGCCTGAGTATATATTCTGAAAGAAATCATGGAATTCTTTATTAATTTCCTTATTTCTTGTGACTGTCACTTCCAGTTTAGTTTTTATACCCGTAATAATGTTTTGTTGTTGTTTTCTTTTGAGTCTAAAAGCTAGTAGTCTACCTGCTTTTTCCCCAGCTTCCCAGTATCTTTGTTTTAATCTGAAGAGTGCATATTCTGCCTTTTGTGACACTATGGTGTTTATCACTCCTTTTAGTACTGACATTTTATGTAAGATTTCACCTGATGGTGTCTCGTTTTTTTTGACAAGTCTGACAACTGTGTCAGTTCATCATCTTTTTGCTTAAGAACCCTGTTTCTCTCCCTTTTCTTACCAGATGATTACTTTATTATTTCTCCCCAATGTATGCTCTATAAGCTTCCCATATTGACATCTGTGAGGTCTCCCCATTATTAAGTTTAAAATACTCAGTTGTTTGTTTCTGAATCCATGCAATAAACTCTTTTTCTGTTAATAAGGACGTATTAAACCTCCATCATCGTGTTTTTTCTCTTAAGTCTCCAATTACTAGATCCAAGCTTAGCAAGGCATGGTCAGATATAACTATGGTATCCAGTTCGGCATCTAGTATATTAGTTATCATCGAGTGGGAAATAAAAAAGTAATCAATCCTACTACACATTAAATGCCTATTTGAGAAGAATGAGAAATCCTTATCAGTTGGATGTAGTTTGCGCCATGTATCAGAAAGACCGGTGGTGTTTAACATATTTATGAGAGATTCTCTTGAGCTGGTTCTCATCTGAATTTTCTTAACAGAGGATCTGTCTAGGATAGGGTCCAATAATTCATTAAAATCCCCACCCAAAATAATTTCATAACCTGTGAACGAACTCAAAGTTACTGTTAGTGAGTTAAAAAACTCGCTCCTTCCCTCATTGGGTGCATGCACATTACATAGAGCAATCCTCTGTCCATCTAATAAACCTGTCAAGATTTGATAGAGCCCTTCTGTGTCAGAGAGGTGATTATGTTGGGTGAAATTAATTCCCTTCGTAATCAAGATGGCCGTGCCTCTTTTTATGGAAGAGAAGCATGCACTTTCAGCTTGCCCAACCCAACCCCTTTGACGTTTCAAGGATTCTTCAAATGATAAGTGTCTCTTGAATGAAGGCTATATCTGCTTTTTTTGTTTAAATAACATGGAACTTTTTTCCTTTTGATCGGAGATCCAAGACCAATGACATTCCATGAGACAAATTTGTAATGTCATATTTTTAAAAACAGAGTATAAAATAAAAACTAAACCTTATTTATACCAGCATAAAGCACTGTACAACAGTTAAGTTATGAATTCACACTCACTCACACAATGTTATTTGCACCCACACACTCACACATACACTCTCCCCCCCCCCCAAAAAAAGGCCTTTTCTTGGCCTTAGTTCTAATAATTTTATCAAGAACTAATAGATTTCAATTTAGGTTCAATAGAAACTCGTTAGAATGTAATTAAATACACAAGAACAACTATACCAAACCCAATAGATTGTTCAATGGGTAAGTTAGGTAGGCTGGATCTCTACCTCTGTTGTCTAATATTCACCGGACTTAAAGTCCAAGGTTTTGGATACCTAAGGTGGTTTCGACTGAATTAAGACATAGATCCCCAGCTTTAACACTTGTAAGCATATTATCATAAATGAGAAGAATATATAACTAACTAGTTCGTTGTTTACTAAAGTTGTTGTGAAATTATTCCCCAGACTTCAGTGCACAATTCCACAGGATCTAGACAGTTAATTTAATAAAAACAGGAGTTAAAGAATAAACAGATAAAATAGTAATAATAAAAAAAAGAGTAGCATGAAGAGGGGAAAAGAGAAAAAGGTGACTATTGTATATAAATTATTTTGATCCATCATAATGTCAACAGGCAAAGTAACAAAATTAGGCCCATACCCCACCAACTCACCAAAAATAAAGCCATCTACATGACTGAATCTGGGAAGTATGGGTAAGGGAATTAGTCAATTAGAAAGTCTCAGTATATTTCTTATTTGCCAACTGTTTGGACACTGGATCTTTAAGTTTTAATTTTTCAGCAGATTGTGTGTTGTACATAATTGTTGCTACTGACTAGTTTCGAGGGCTAATTAATTATTTAAACTACTGTGAAGGCTTCCTTTCAGTATGATATTAGGTTTACAACTATTGTTCCTGTCCAAACAAGTGACGGTAATTATAATATTACCAAAAACGAACAAAAAGAAATCTAAATCAAAATAGAAGTGAAGCATTTCAAATCAGTTATCCCCCAGAGTCTATCCCTCTTTTTTGTAGCTTCACAGTAGGCAGTAATTTAAGAAGGTTGACAGAACTTTAAAAAAGAACAGAAGTAGAATCTCTAGCCAGTGCATTTCATACATATAAAGTAAACTTTTCCCCCTTCTCCTTAACACTATCTATTCCATTACTTAACAAAATATAATGGATAACAATCAATTCCACTCTTCTTTCAATACCTCAAATCCCTTTTGTAATTAAAAACAACCACTTGAAATGCATTTAACATAGTATAACGCTAGCTAACCCAAAAAAAAGGGGGGGAAGGGGGAAACTCATATTTAATTAAATTGTATTTGTAACATATCAAAGACAGTGATTCTGGAGCTCCATCCCCATCGTTGTAATATTTATAAGCCTTGTTACCCAAGACTAATAAGGAAGCAGTCAAGCATAGTCACACTGTAAAAGGAGATCGAAAGAAGGTACAACACATATTGCAAGTGTTCAGCTATGCAATCCTTCTTCTTACCTTCCAATAACCCCGACAAGAGAAAAGGAAACACTTTTGCTTCCCATAACCATTTAGCTCCCACGGTGTAGGAAATAATGATGAGCAAGCTGCTAGAATTATGTTTTGATCGAAATCTGTTACTTTCCCAGCACAGCCTAGCACCTTAATAGGTTGTGACCTTTAACCCCACGGTAACCAAGATACGCGTAAGGGCACCTCCTTAACCAGTCGGAAGCTCAATTCAAGCAAAGGTCAATTTTAACAGCTCAATTTCTAGGTTGTGACCATCAGGGAGACAATATTGGGTTGTAGGTCCAGTTCTTCCTGTGGTGGTGTATGTAATGTGGAATCATACGATCTACTGCTGTCTCTGCTCCTAGATCTGCTTCTAACTCTTTGGGCTTTGGAACAAAGAATTGGGAGATGGCTCTGCTTAATTAGGGCTCTCTGCTTCGTTGTTATAGCTGAGGTATGTTTCATCACTGGGCTATGATTTCCTTGAACAATCAAAGAGTAGGGATGTGGAGCTGTGTCTTTTGGTTCAGATTCTGCAGATGTATTACTAATATTGTCCTTGACAATATGAGCATTAGGAGGGGTCTGGGCCTTCACATTCTGTCTTGCTGTACTCGAGGCGCCTCGCACTTTAATATGTTCCGATGAAGGTCGAGCAGTATTCTCTACTCGCTGTTTTTTTTGAAATGTGACATCATTTTGAGAAAAGTTTCTAACTATTTTTTCACACTGTAGCACAAATGACAGAGCTTCCCTAGTACCATCAAAAGATCGAATTTTTCCATCTGGTTCAACCACATTTAAAATCGCAGGATATTTAAAATAATATTTAATTCCCAGTTTGACTAGTCTCTGTTTAATTTCGGAAAAACTTCTCCTTTTATCCATAACTAATGAGGAGAAGTCTTGAAAGATCAGAATTTTGTTCCCCCCTCCAGTTCAACTGTTTTTCCCTTGACAACCTTAAAATCTGTTCTTTAACTGAGAACCTTAAGAAATAAGCAGTGATAGGTCTAGGTCTCTGTCCTGTTTTTCGGATAAGGACCCAAAGTACAGTGTGCTCTTTCTAGTTCAAGAGCCCAAGGCCGCTGATATCCTAGCAGAGAAGGGAGAAGATGTTGTAGAAATTCAGTCATATTACTACCCTCAGACCCCTCCGGAACCCCCCAAGATTCTCAAATTATTCCTCCTACTACGATTTTCGAGATCATCAGTTTTCTCAGTCAGAAAGTTTATCTGTTTATTTTGTACAAGGATCTTCTAAAGATGCCACTGTTTCTTTAAAAATCTGAACTTATTCCTCAGAGTAATCTAATCTCTTATTAATTAAAATTGAATCTTGCCTGCTATCCGCCACAGACTGTTGGACATCTCCAATTTCTATTTTAACGTCATTCAGCATTTCTTTTAGTAGCTGGATATCTGTTTTGTCTGCCATTGTAGAGTGGTCAGCCGATCAGCGTGTAGCGCTTTTCTGATCCATCGTTGCGGTTCGAGTTTGACAGTTTAGAAATAATATTGTGGTTACAAACGTATTGTCAGGCTACTTGTGACTTAAGAATTATTCTATGGTAATTCCGATTAATTTTGGTATAAATTATAAACGAACCAGTCGAATAAATGTTTTTTAAGAATAAAATAAGATGCAAAGCTGAGGAGCTGTACTTCTATGCTGCCATCCTTCACGGTGCCGGCTCGCGCTGCCCGTTCCAGTATAGTGGTACTCCATGTGGGTACAAAAGATGTGGGCTACTCGCATGAAAAAGGCATTTGCCATGACATCATTGGAATGGGTATGGAATTGAAAGATAAGGGGTGTAAAGTTGCTGTGTCAGGGATACTTCCAGTGCCCAGGGCCTGCAGAGAAAAAAATGACACTATCAAAAGAATAATCATCAGGCAGGCCAACTGGTGTGGGGAAATTGGGGCTTACTATTCTAAATACATAGGGAATCTTCCACAATCAAACACGGCTATTAGTTAAAGATGACCTACACATTAACAAACCAGGGGCTATGATCTTAGCTCAGTAAATTCAAAACCAATTAACCAACCTGACTGTAAACTAGGTGATGGGGGGAAGCTCATAACGCCTCCAAACATAATCTTCCTACAAACCGAGAAACTGAAACACCTCCAGATAGGTGGAAGTGTGCACTGATCAGTGCCTGAAGCCTTAACAATAAAATGGATAATTTGGTTGCTTTTACTATCCCAAGGACAGCTTGACCTAGTTGCTGTCACAGAGATCTGGTGATCATCTGAAAAGATCTGGAGAAAGGAGATTCCAGGATTTCAGTTATTTTGTAATGATCGATGCAACAGAAGGGGGAGGGGGTAGCACTCTGTATCAAACAAGGAATTCTCTGTATAGACATATCTAACAAAATTAAATCCCTTAACTCAGAGAGCAAAACAATATGGATTAGGATATCAAGTAAAAATACAAGAAACTTAAATATAGGTGTGTGCTACAGACCCCTAGACACCACTACGGATGATTAGTGGCCGAACTTGAGAATGCATGTGACATAGCTGACACGAGTGTAGTAGATGATGTAGACCTGAGTGACATAAACTGGACAACTAACCAGGCTACCACACCTACAAGTAGGAACTTTCTCCATTGGATACAACAATTAAGCTTATCTCAACATGTTGAAGTCCCAACTAGAGACAAGATTCTAGACCTGATACTGGGAACTGAGGGTATCAGTATTAAAAATGTCTGTTTGGAAGGTCCCCATTGGAAATAGTGGTCATAACATCTTACTCTTTAACACCTTAACAGGGCATTCCTTTGTACATGGGGCACTGAAATTTATCAACACAGTTGGTAGAGATAAGATGAATGAGTATCTGGGCAAAATAGATGGGATACCCAGTTTACGATAAAACAACTGAAGAAAAATGGCAATTCTTAAAAGATGCTATATTGTCAGCTAGAGACAAGTTTATTCTGAAAATCAAGATGTATACCAATATGTGTATTAAACCAAAATGGCTTTCCACAGAAATCAAAAGACTGATTAAAAAAAAAAAGCCTATGTACACAGCACTACACTAAAACAAATCAGAAAGCAATTGGTTTACATGCAGAAAAAGAGCATAACTGTAAAAAGGCTATTAAGAACACAAAGATGCAAATGGAATTCAGTATTGCCAAGAGTACAAGCAGACATAATTGGAAGCTATTCTGTGGATACATAACAAACCGGAAACTGCATAGGACCAGCACGGAAAACAGTACTATCATTGCACACACTATTGAAATGGCAAACTGCTTGAAGATGTCATTTCTAGTACACTGAACTTGACCTAGTACAGTAGTTGAACCATTCTAACTCTGCATCAGCAGGAGTTAATGCATTGTTACTGTTGTCACAAATGCATTCAGCAGATCAGGCCCTCTGCTCCCACAGTGCCAACCTCCGAGCACAGTAATGAACAGATAACAGACAGGGTAACCCTCCTGTCTGCTTTTGGGTCTGAATCACCTTTAGTCTTGTGTTCTGGGGGGATTCAAACTGTGAACCTTATGCTAGCGTACCCAATGTGCAGGCTCAGATATGTACCCGCTTCGGGGGATTGCGGTACAATCTTTTAGCAGGGGCACCAAGCCAGGCTTCCAAAATGAACCCTTAAAACTCTATAAAAGACCTTGGGTATATTCTTACCTTTTCCCAGTTTGGTAACACCATTAAGCTTTTGAACAGTTTTTGTCAGTCTTAACCCTCTATACGTCACATGCAAAAAGAACTGGCAGATACCCCAGGCAGTCTTTCAAATAAAGATTTTACTAAAAGATGATAAAAATATGAAAAATGTAAACACAGAACAATATATCAAAGAGCTCACAATCATATGAAAGAACAATGGAAGATTACAAAACAAAAACTCCTACCACATTACAATTAGACTTTTTCTATTTAGTGTATTACCTCTGTAGTGCCTATAGTTAGATCAGATATGTCTTTCTTGAGTCCCAAAATATGTCACTAAACAGTTCAGACACAGTATAGTTTAAACTCTCTCCACATCCCTTCTGTGAGTCATCTAGCTCCTCTTTTTAGAATATAAAAAAAATAAACAGGATGTCCTATCAGTATATTAAATAAGGTGACATCAGCAAAACTCATTTCCCAAATTATGAGTCTTTTGATCCACCAGTTCCTTTTTAAGTTTACAACCCTGCAATCCTCTCACCTAGGTGCAAGATATCTGGCAGGAATCAGCTTAATGATGTCCTGTTTCTGAAGTCATAAATATGTATATTCTAGGAGTGTGGATATGTTGTTCATCCACACTCTCTGGCATGTCCCTTTCCCCTTTAAATCTGGCCGAAAAGTCTTCAAGCTGGCTCCTCCCACCCACCCGGGTGGTAAATACCTCAACTCCGCCCCATGATGCCAGATCTTCCTTTCTCCTGGAAGATTCAGGTTCCCTCGTGCTACTTCTGCATTTCGTAGGCCCTGGATTCTCAATGACAACGTTTTCACCACAATCGCTTTCTTTAAAACTCATTAGAGTTTACGATACAGATCCGAGCGCATCGGACATGGAGGACAAGTCGTCCCCCGGATTTCGCCGGTGTCCCTGTGGACAGAAAATATTGCGCACCGATCCCCACCTCTCATGTGTCTACTGCTTGGGTGTCATCCATGACACCACCTCTTATTCCATCTGTCTGGCCTTCCATACCAATGTCCTAGATGACCGCAAGGCGTGCCTAAATTTGGGGAGACCAGAGCTTTGCAATCCACCTGTGAAATCGAAGGAGGCAAGGTGGGCGGTTTCTGCGGTCGCGGGATCTGCCGTGCAGCTCGAGCAGATGGCGGCTTTCGAAGAGGAAGCTGCTCAAGCTTCGTCCAGCCGAAGTTTTTTCGTGCCTCTTAACCTTGGCTCTACCTTCACTGGGTCCTTTCGGGAGCTGTGCCAGTCTCTCCCCACCAGGCCCTCGCCCTCGGGCTCGCACTCCTCCCACCCTAGGAAAAGGGACAAGGACCCCAAATCTTCTTCCCGAAGGAGACGTTCCTGGGACCAAGAAAGGTCCGATTCTCAGGAACTCATGGTCTCGACCTCGGTCGAGATCGCTTCCTTGGCCACCGGCTTCTTGGACCTTCCATCAGGCCAAGGCACCGAGGCCAAGGACACGGCTGAACCGGCCGAGATTTCTCTCGACCCGATCGAGCCTTTGTCGCTGACTCCGGTCGATGACTCCTATCCTTTCCTTCCCTGATGAGGAGACCCAGCCCTCAGGTGTCCCAATTGAGGGAAAGGTGCCGGAACCTCGGTTCTCCCCGACTCCGGCTTCTCCCGATCAACTGAGCCGACCCCATCGGTCTCGATCGAGGACCCAGGACCCCTTCGGTCAAAAAACCGAAGAAAGGTCACAAGCACTCCAGGAAGAGGCGTCTCCACTGATCCTCATCCTCCTCGGACGAGGAGAGACTTTGATGGAAGCTCCGTCGATGTTATGAGGATCTCATGCGGCAACAGCTGATTCTGACCAGTCAAAAGCCGGCTCCGCCTGCAACACCGGCCATTACTTGGCCCCAGCCTCTTAGGCCGATGCCGACCCCTCCGGAACCGAAGATCTCTGTTCCTCCACCCGTAGGGCCGGCACGCATTCCAGCTCGGCCTGTTTCGGTCTCCCCACCGATTTTGGTGGAACCACCGCCTAAGCAGCTTCAGGAAAGGGCTCTCTCGAAAGAGGATCGGACAGACACCGGCCTCCCCTGTCGTCTGTCCATTACTGTTGTCCCCGATCGCCCTCGGCATATATAGGGAGACATAGGCCGGGGACCCTTATATCCCGACTCCTCGGACTCTGATGCCACTGGTCTGCACTCGCATCCAGGGGATGATGAGTCATCAGTGGCAGGCTTGGAGGAAGGTCCTTCCTCTTTTCAAGGCATCTTCTGCCTGATTTCCAAATCTACCGGAATGCCCTTGGAGCCTATCCAAAAGAAGGAGGAATACCCCTTCACAGATATCCTCAACAAGGGGGGATCCCACGATGGAGGCCTTTCCAGTGGCCGAAGCCATTGTTGGCCCGGTCCTTGAGCTATGGCAACGCCCTGCCCCCTGCCCAGCTCCATCTGCCTGCATGGCCCACAAGTATACGGTACCCATGGGGTCCCTGGTGGGTTTCACAGAGCATCCCTTGGCTGAGAGCCTTATGACTGCTTCTGTGTTTAGTCGCACGGGTAGCTCAGCTGACACTGACCACCCTCTGGACAAGGAGTCCAAGAATATGGACCATTTTGCCCAGAAGGTTTATGCGGCCTCATCCTTGGGCCTTTGTCAGGCCAGCCCAGCTGTGATTATGGCACACTTCTCTCATGCCCTCTTGGGGTCACTAGCTGAAGTCCTCCCTCATCTCCCAGTGGACATGCAGACCACGGTGAAACAGGTCCGTGACCAGGGCCATGCTGTTGTGAAACAGCAACTTCAAATGGCTCTGGACATTGGAGATTCCTGTGCCCGCTCCTTAGCAGCCGCAGTGGCCACTCTCCACAGGGCCTGGCTGAGGTTATCCTCCTTTCTGGTGGATACTCAGCACAAGGTAGCTGATGTGCCCTTCCTTGGCACTGACGTCTTCGGTTCAGGAGTGGCAGGTCACCTCTGGTGAATAGAGCAGTCCAGTGCCACCTTGGATGCTACCTCTGCAAAGGGTTCTTCGGGCAAGAACCAGCAGAAGCGCAAAAAGAAGCCCTTTCGGCACTCTTCCCCTGCGGTTAGACAGCCCTCCTGTCAAGGAGGTCAGCAGCAACAGCAGGCTCAAGCTTGGCACCCCAGGCCCAAGCAGGGTCCTCAACAGCCCCTTAAAGGAGGCTGAGGTGCCGGTCCAGGAGCCTTCTCCTCTAAGCCTGCTCAGTGACGGGTCAGAGGTTGTCACCCCTACACCCGTCACGCCAACTCTGGGTCCTCCCATGAGGGGCCGGCTCTGCCACTTTCTTTCTGCCTGGTCCGGTATCACTTCGGACAAGTGGGTTCTGGAAGTGGTTGGCCAGGGACTGCCTCTAGAATTCAAGCAGTACCCTCCCAGTCGAGCCTGCGCCCCTCGGGAGGAAAGGATCTTAGCTTGCACTCAGTCAGCCCTTCGGGATGACATTGCTCAGCTCCTCCGCAAGGAGGCGGTAGCTCCAGTGCCGGATCCTCCTACAGACCCAGGCTTCGTGTCCAGGTACTTCCTGGTGCACAAACGGACGGGGGGGGGGGGCTGGTGCCCCATCCTAGATCTCCATGACCTGAATCAATATCTCAGGGGTAGCACCTTCTGGATGGTAACTCTGAACCAGATCATACCATCTCTGGAGCGAAACATGTGGTTCTGTTCACTGGATCTACAGGACGTGTTCTTTCATGTCCCAATCCGTCTGTCCCACCAGCGGTTCCTCTGCTTCAGGGTCGAAGGGACCCTGTATGAGTTCTGAGCCATGCTGTTCGGCCTGTCATTGGCCCCTCGGGACTTCACCAAGTGCATTGCAGTGGTGGCAGCCCATCTTCGGTGTCGAGGAGTTCGAATATATCCCTATCTCGATGACTGGCTCCTGGTGGGTTCCTTCCTTCAGGAGGTGGAGAGGTCCAGGGATCTGGTCCTCTGAACCTGCTCCCAGCTAGTTCTCCTGATCAACAAGGCCAAGTTGGAACTCGTGCCCTCTCAGGTGATGGGCTTTATCGGGGCAGAGCTCGACTCTCGTCAAGCCAGAGCCCGGCTCCTGGCGGACAGGGCAGAGATTCTCTTCTCCTTTGCCCAGTCATTTCTGGTTGGGCGCTTGTGCCCTGCCTGGGACTTTCTGCGCCTTCTTGGCTATATGGCGGCGTGCACCTTGGTGGTCCGTTGGACCCAGTGGCACATGTGCCCCCTCCAATGGGAGCTGGCCGCCCAGTGGACTCAGCGATATGGTCACTTCGATCAGCTAATCACTGTAACCCAGAAGATTTATGAAACCTATTCCAGTAACAGCCAAGCCAAGGGTACAAAAATCCAGGAAGCCCTAAATGAATTAGAGGTTTGGGCCCAGGAAAATGGGGCTACATATAATGTAGCCAAGTGTGCAGTGATGCACATGGGTAGGAACAGTCTGGGGGTGTTGTATAAACTGGCAGGGCAAGAATTAAGAGTGGTTCAGGAAGAGCAAGATCTAGGAATTAGGATAAATAATTACCTTAAATTCAATTTACAGTGTAACCAGATGGTCAGAAAAGCAGGAAGTACACTTAGTTGTATACCTAGACATGTTAAGAGCAGGGAAAAGGAAGTCTTGCTTCCACTGCATACCTCCCTGGTGAGGCCACATACAGAGTATTGCGAGCAGTTCTGGGCACCAGGACAAAGAGGAGCTGTAAATATGATAGAGAGGATTCAGAGGACGACAACAAGAAAAATTAGGGAAGTTCAGGGCCTTGATTATGAAGCAAGGTTAAAAAAATTAGACGTGTTCTCATTAGAATATCGTAGGTTACGTGGGGACATGTGTATGGTTTATCAGGCTATGTCAGACCATCAACTGTGGGAGTTGTTGGGCTTTGAGCTGCGGGAACAGAATTATAATACACGAGCCCATCCCCGTAAGTTAAAGTGTGATAGATTCAATAGGCAGGCAAGAAAACATTGGTTTTTGGTAAGAGTTATTAAAATATGGAATGAGTTGCCTATAGAAGTCGTCGGTTGTCAAACAATATCAGTATTTAAACATTATCTAGATCTTTATCTACGGAGTAAAAATATATCTGGGTACTAGTAGGAGTCATGGCGAGCAAATGGACTTATGGTGTTTGTAAAGCTCAGTTTTACTTATGAAACCTATGTGGGACGCTCTCCAATGGTGGACCGTTCCAGACAGATTGCAGGAAGGAATCCAGTTTGTCCGCCCTGAGCCGACAGTCGTCCTGATGACTGATGCCTCTCTCTTGGGCTGGGGAGCCCACATGGGAGACAACAGGGCCCATGGGTTCTGGACCCTTGAGGAGTCCCGATACCACATCAACCTGTTGAAGCTCAGAGCAGTCAGACTGGCCCTGTCAGCTTTCGCTCCTCAGCTCTGGGGTCAAGTGGTTCAAGTCCAGACGGACAATACCACGACCATGTACTACATCAACGAACAGGGCAGCACGCACTCCCATCTGCTATGCAAGGTGGCGCTCCGAATCTGGACCCTCGTCAGCCGGTTGGAGGTGGATCTTCTTGCCATTCGTGTGGCAGGAGTCTCGAACCAACTGGTGGATGCTCTCAGCCGCATAGGCCAGACATCTCACGAGTGGTCTCTCCATCCAGAGGTAGTTCACAATCTGTTCTTCCATCGGGGCAAACCGTTGGTGGACCTGTTTGCCTCCAGGGAGAGCACCAAGCTGAGACTGTACCATGCCCGCCCCCCTCAACAGGGCTCGCTGCAGGGGGATGCCTTCTTGAGGCTGTGGACCCCAGGCTTCCTCTACGCCTTCCTCCATTTCCCTTGATCCACAAGGTGCTACCCGAGGTGAGGAGGGACAAGGCGAAGGTGATTCTGGTAGCCCCAGATTGGCCCCGCCAGTTCTGGTATCCAGATCTCCGCAGCCTCAGCTGCAGGACCCTGGAGCGGCTTTGTACATGCCCGGACCTGATGATATTGAACTGGGGAAGGTATTCCATCCGGAGCTTCAATCCCTGCACCTCACAGCCTGGTACCTGAGCGGCTAGAGTTCCAGGTTCTGGGTCTTTCCAAGGATGTCTACACTGTGGTGGAGGCATCTCGTAAGGAATCGACCAGGAAATGTTATGCCTTCAAATGGAAAAGGTTTTCCATTTGGTGTCAGGGTAAGAGTCTGGACCCCTTATCCTGCTCTGTGGCTAACATTTTAGGCTACCTTTGGTCTCTCTCCAAAGTAGGTCTGCAGTCATCGACCTTTAGGGTGCACCTGGCAGCCATTTCTGCTTCCCGGGCGCGGGCTGGTCAGCCGACATTGGCACAGGAGACAATGGTCGGGCGCTTTTTCAAAGGCCTGGATCACATATCCCCTCCGGTGCGTGAACCTCCACCTCTGTGGGATCTCTTGCTGGTTTTGACAAAGCTCATGGGGAAGCCATTCAAACCCATGCACAAGTGTAAGCTCTCACACTTGTCGTGGAAGACAGCCTTCTTGGTGGCTATCACATCAGCCAGAAGGACAGGAGCTCCAGGCGCTTTCGGTGGATTCCCCTTATCTGGTCTTTCACAGGGACAAAGTTGTTCTGCGCCCCCACCTGAAATTCCTTCCGAAGGTGGTGTCAGAGTTTCACCTTAACCAGGTGTTGACTCTGCCAGTATACTACCCTAACTACACCTCGGACGCCGAGTACAGGCTCCATACTCTGGACCTCAGATGTGCTCTCTCCTGTTATAAGGAGAGGACGGCTGAAATTCGGGGAGAGGTTCGCCAGCTGTTTGTCACCTATGCTGAAGCCGCTTCTGGCAGACTTGCAGCGAAGCGGACCATTGCTAGATGGGTTACATCATGCATAGGTCTGTGCTATGTGTTGGTGGGCAAGGAGCCTCCCAGAGGGATAAGAGCTCATTCTACCCGCCATACTGCTGCATCGGTGGCTGCTTCCAGGGACATCCCTATCCAGGAAATCTGTCGGGCTGCTACCTGGAAGTCAGGAAACACCTTCATTTCCCATTACCACATCGACCTTGTCACGTCGTGATGCTGGTTTTGGGGCCTCGGTTCTTCAGTCTTTGTTTCCTAAGTAGGGGGTGTGTGCCTTGCCTCCCTCCTCCCGGAGAACTGCTAGGAGTCTGCCAAAGAGGGTGGATGAACAACATATCCACGCTCCTAGAAAAACAGGTTACTCACCTGTAACAGTAGTTCTAGGAGTGGTATATGTTGTTCATCCACATGCACCCAACCGGCTTTAGGCGCACCACCTTGCTTCCAGCGAGCTAAGATCTGGCGTCATGGGGCGGAGCCGAGGTATTTACCACCCGGGTTGGTGGGAGGAGGCAGCTTGAAGATTTTCCGGCCAGATTTAAAGGGGAAAGAGACATGCCAGAGAGTGTGGATGAACAACATATACCACTCCTAGAACTACTGTTACAGGTGAGTAATCTGTTCTTTTAGTTTCCCAGCTTCAGAGCAGTAACAGGTTATAAAACGGACATAAAATGCAATTTCTCAAGGAAGTTAATTACATTACAGAGATCTCCTGGTCAATTTAATATATCCTGTAGCTTCAGTGTAACCTGGTTGGGGGGGGGTCACCCAGGAGCACAGGCTGTCTTATGTGAGACAATCACTTACTATTTTTTTATATTACAAATATCATACAGCAATCCTAACCAGCTGGCCAAGCGTCACAACTGTAATATATACTGTTACATAACTTAGAATACAGGCCTTGAAAAAAGTTGTTATATCTATCATATACTATGTGCATGTACTGAACCTTTTTTATTTTCAATAAAGCTAAGTTTAAAAAAAAGAAATTGCAAACTGTTTCAGTAACTATTTTGGATCGGTATATGCACCCAAAACCAAGGGACTGCTATTATCTCCAACCAGCACTTTCGTTGCCCCTGCAAATATCAGTGGAAACAGTTATAGAAAAAAATGTCACATCTTAAAACCCAGTCCTCACCAGGTCCAGACAGTGTTTCTGGAAGTATGTTAAAAATCATGAGTCAGCATGTTGGCAAGCCCCTCTACCATGTTTTCCAAGAGTCACTGAGTACGGGAGTTATCCCTTCAGACTGGGAACTAGCAGAAATCGCCCTGCTTCATTAAAGAAAAAAAAGGGGGGAGCAAACAAGTTATTTTATTCATTTATTTATTTAAAAATTGGCAACCAGGAAAGGCACACTGAGCCGAGGCTCATTTCCATGTGACCTGGAGGATAGGGACGAAAAGTACAGGCGAAGTAAAAATTAAACTCACAGAGCATCAGATGGCGTAGACATAGGCAAACATTACAGGTGTAGGAGCAAGTGTGGAGATTATTACAGACTTCTAAGCCTTATGTCCATACTAGGGAAGATCTTGGAGTTTATCATAAAGAACAAATCGACAATCACATACATGATTTTGATCCTGTACAACATGGCTTCAAAAAAGGAAAATCATGTACCACCAACCTGCTTTGCTTTATGAAAACAAAAGTGGCTCACTAGATGTGAGAATGCCATGTGACATCATATTCCTGGACTTCAGCAAGGCATTCAGTCTCATAACACACTTTGGCAACTATTCAAAAAATGGCTGAGGCTAATACAGAACCTTGCCCAGTTAGATGGTTCATGAATTGGTTGCAGGATAGAACCCATTCAGTAAAAAAAATTTAGGGGTTCAAGTCAAATATCAGCAGTGTTACTTGCAGAGTACCACAGGGCGCTGTTCGGGCCCATTAGTCTTTCACATATTAATGGCTGAAAGTAGTGGCAGATTTGCCAGTGACTCCAAAATAGGTAGTTAGTGCAACATTGGCACAATTACACCGTATCCAAGCTGACCTAAATGACATACACAACTGGAGCAATAGGTGGGAAATTAGATTTTACGGCGATTAAGTACAAATTCATGCATTTGGGCCATAACATTCCCAATTATCATACAATTTGGGGTCCATTAAAGTTAACAAAGTACATGTGAAAGAGATCTGGGCGTACTCAGACAGAATCAGCCTGGACATCCTCGTCCAGTTCATTATCCCTATTCCTTTTGGCCCTGAATTGCTGTTGGTTGTGTTTATTTTAATGGAGGAATAAGTGTCATCATTGTTAGGGACTGCACTTCTACCATAGGGGTGAAATGCCCTGGGGACCAGTAGTACTGTCACTGAGGGTCAGTATTTTTGTTTCATTTCTTGCTGGTTTGATTCAGTTGTATTCACTTTATTTATGAGAACAATCTGATTTTCTACTTTGAAAATATGTATATAGACATTTGTGACCGGTGAAAGTCATTGTTTGTTAGGGCACACTTAAAAGATGCATGTTACATTTATGGCATCTGATGCCAATATCCCCATCCAGAGATTTAATTTTATCATCCAGGTTAGAAGTCTTGATACACCCTATTGGTGCAGTACACAGGATAGATCTAGCTAGTCACAGGTTGTACATGTCTGTGTAGGTTTAGAGAAGTGTTTTTTTTTTTTTTTATTTCCTCACTCTCCCTCTGTCCCCGGCTCCCTAATAGATAGTACGAGGTACAGCAGTTATACGATGTATTGCCACCCTAGGGAAATAGCTACTTAATGTACTCACTTGCTCCTAAAGTGCTTGCAAGCATAAGTGCTGGTGGAGAACATCACAAGCTACAGAGGATCGAAATGTACTAGGTTACTTAAAGACGTCCATACACCTGAGACCCCTGGGACCTCTCTGTGTGCCTGCCTTGCCGGAGCTTGCCCCGCTTGCTAGGGGTGATTATCTTTTTACCGCATGACCCGGAAATGCTCCTGAGGTTTCTGCCACACAAACAACTTAAACTAGAGCCTGCTAATGTAAAAATACACCTGCACAGTAACACACTGCATTCCCAAGTATAAAACAAGCTTACAGTAGCTCCTGTTAAAAAAATTTCAGCCTTCGCTTGGCACAGTAGTTTTTCGGAGACTACGCCGTCTCCCTTTTTCCTGTAGTCCTGACCTGGATGTAGAGGGACCCCAGATGACCCTGACACACAGCAAGGCAGTCAGTAGTGCAGAACAATATCATAAAGCAATATAGAGGTTGTGAACAGCATATACTGTCACCCAGCTTCCACGTCTGGCTCACAGTAATGCTATGATGCAGAGGTAATTAAGAACTATGTGTACTTTGTTGAAAATGCAACCTGCCTCTGTTTTGTACCAACCAGGTTTGTTTGCATACTCTCTTAATACCCGTCTTTCTTGAAAATAGGCATATTATTGCCTAGTATACCTATGTGGTTACCAAAAACTAAATAAATGAATGAAAGGGAATCTGTGCAGATTTCAACAGTAAGCTGGAAGGGGGTTGGGCCCACATTATTAAAAGATTGCAGCATTACTTAAAGAGCATGTGCAAAGGCTGAACATACCTTTTAATGTGCTGCTGCATGTGATTGACTAACAGGCTGCTGAAGGGTCCTCTGTGGTGATTTCTGGTCTGTGTTGCTGAAACACCCAGAAAATCACCTTTATTTCCCCTCACAGATACTGCTGCTTACGTTCAGCCTTCAGTTTGGATTTCCTGCTGCACTGCCTAAAGGATGTCTAGCGTGTTGACGACATTAGGTGTGCAAGCGGGACTGTGGAGGGACTGGCAGTACAGACTCCTACTGTATTTGCTGCCATTGGCAAGGTGTTAATAGAGTAAAGTCATGCCTGCAGTGTATTTTAAATGTCTGTCCCTCCCTGTGCTGCTCAGGAAGAGTAGCAAAGTTATTTTCTCATACTGTGTACGACAGAGAAACTCTGACTTCGGCAGGATCCTGCATTGCAAAATGTGGGGATTGTTTTTGCCGGCTGCTCTTGTGGTGCATAGTGTGCTGTGGAGAGACCAGTCAACATGAACGGTCATGCGCAGATCCACGGCTGCAGTTTTAAATGTAAATTGTAAGAGTTGTAGTGCTTGTTTGCAGTAATGAATAGTTTTTTTTATTCTCAGCGTTTATCTCTAAATCGGAAAAGCAGTTTATTATACTGTGCTCCAAATATGTAAATTAGCCTCGGACAACTCTTTGTGCTGCTCGGGACATGGGCTGGATGCGCATTCTCAGGTCCCGATTGTGCTGGGACAGACTGGGGAAGCAAAGGGGGCGATGCTAAAAAGAAACATCCGACTCAAGTAAGTTAAACTTGTCATGCAACACGGCATGAATATACAGCACAGGGAGGGACAGACATTTAAAATACACTGTAGGCATGACTTTAGTCTATTAACACCTTGACAGTGTCAGCAAATACAGTAGGAGTCTGTACTGCCAGTCCCTCCACAGTCCTGCTTGCACACCCAATGACATCATTACTCTAGGGATCGCTTCTGTGGGGTGTCTGTGCAGATTGGGGACAGTACAACCAAACAGGGCAGCAATTTGAGGTGTAATAAAACACTGTATTTTAACAGATACTCCACAGTAGTGACAGGACACCACTTCGAAAGGTGTCTTGTACTGCTGTATTAACTCTGAAGGAAAATGTAGTGTGTTGCACATGATCGTTCCGATTTCTGCAATTGTTCGATAATGTTGATTATATTGGAACAATAGGCTTAGCTGGGGTCCTGGGTGCCTAGAAACTCCTCAAATCTTGCTTCTATTATGTTTTCATAAAAGAGGTTTGTTGTACAGATGGTTTAAATAATGGACTTTGTTTGGTGAATGGTCCCCCATTCCCAAATTTGCTGTGTTGTAACTATATGAGAGTGCAGGTACAGACTCTTGCTCACCAAGGCCCTTTTCCAAATGAATATTAATGTTCAAATTATAAATTGTTTTTATTTCTGGTAAAGTATTTCTAAATCCCGATGGTCCAGTGGCAGTGCATTGTGCTACCGTGCAGGTGAGTCGGGTCTGGGAGTAGACTCGGGTTGGGAGGAGGACCAGGCTGAGGCAGTGTGCTTTGGCTGGGGAGGGTTAACGGTGGGTTCCAGTGCAACAGCAACCCCTGCAGATGGACCAGAGAGCTTTCTCATGCCACAGGGGCAGGCTGTGCTCACCAAAGCCTGCGTTCACTGCCCATGCTACAGTTGTGGGATTAAAACCTGGGGAGAAAGCCAGTCCAGTGGCGTGGAGGGCTGAGGCATTGCGCCTTACCTCCTGCCACACCGGCGACCCATGTTCGGTGACTAACACAGTTCACAGGGGGTCGGCCAGGGAGGAAGAGGATCAAGTGTCCAGATTACAGTTCTCTTCTCCCAGGGAGGTTGGCTTGGTGGTCCCACCGAATGACTACCCCCAGGTGGAGGGCAGAATGGCCAAGAA
Organism: Neoceratodus forsteri; assembly: GCA_016271365.2. Taxonomy (NCBI): domain Eukaryota; kingdom Metazoa; phylum Chordata; order Ceratodontiformes; family Ceratodontidae; genus Neoceratodus; species Neoceratodus forsteri. The sequence goes on along the minus strand of CM028132.1, from coordinate 196,412,572 downwards.
GACATCAACGATGGGAGGGTGCTGCAGGATTCCACAGCGTGTGCGCTGACGTATGCACCCCAGCAATTGGGGGGCGAAATACGAGGAAGAAACGCTGGCAGGCTGCATGAAGCCCAGACAGTGTTCCAGACCCTCAGTTCAAGCCCCAGCAACTTGGATTGTGTGCACTGGGGGTTGGGGTGGAGGATGGCCCTCCCCTCCCTGGCCTCGCCACGGAGGGGGGAATCCGTGGGGGACTCACCGGGCGGGGGGAGGGGTCAAGAGAGAGCAGTATGATCACAGGGTAGATGTGAGCCCTCCTGAAGGGAGAGACAAAGCCTGCCTGCCAGCCACCCCGGGGAGAGGAAACAGAAGGGGGGGACCTGGGGAGAGAAATCACGGCTGCCGTCTACATGTCAGTTTCAGCCTGAGCAGGGCATGTCCCTATCTACAGGGGTATATTCCTGCATGTCGATGACAGCTGGGGCAGGGGGTAAAAGCCTATGTAGAAAAAAGGGTTCAGTTACGGCTTCTTTCCTCCTTCTGTTTCTTCCTCCCCACTGGGGTGGATGGCAGGTGGATCGCCTTCCTTCAGGAGGGTCTCATCCACCCTGGGACCGCATTTCTTTCCTTACCACCCTCCGGCAAGTCTCCCCATGGATTTCTCCCCGTGGTGGGGGCTAGAGAGGGCGGCTGCCCATGCCCCCCGGTGAGTCCCCACTGATTTTCCCCGTGATGGGGCCAGGAGGAAGGCTGTCCCCACGCCCGTGCATACAATTCAGTTGCAGTGAGTTTAGCTGAGGGTGGGCGTGTGGTTTGGCCATCATGTAGCCTGCCAGCATTCCTGTTTTTTTTTTTTCCGTTTTTCTTTCCTTCCCACCTCCCTGTTGCTGGGCGCAGTCAGCGCTTGCGCCGCATGAGAGCATGTGCACGCTGTGGAGTCCCACAACACCCTCCCATTGTTGGTGTCTTCCTGGCCGCTCTGCCCCTCTGGCCTCCACTTGGGGAAGTCATTCGGTGGGACCACCAAGCCAGCCTCCCCAGGAGAGGATAGCTGTCCTCCGGACGCTTGATCCTCTCCCACCCAGGTTAACCCTATGCGACCAGTGTTTGCCACCAAACATGGGTCGCCGGTTTGGCAGGAGGTAACGTGCAGTGCCTCAGCCCTCCACGCCACCAGGCCTGCCAGTTGCGGTATTTTCTGAGTCACGTAGAAATTCCTTGTCATTGGAGAACTAGAGTCGAAGAAGATTTCCTCAGAAACGTTTAAAGATTCCTGGTGAATATGCTCAGCTGTAAAACATCTGCATGTTATGTCTTTAAGATATTTTAGACACTATAGAAAGTCACCTGAAATCAGAATTTTTCCTCCAGCCAAACAAGCATTACAGCTTTGATAGATTTCACATCCTTGTCCTGCTGCCTGTTGCTAAGAAATAGCAATGTCTCGACAGAGTAATTTGAGAAGCAGATATGCTGAAGTTAGTACAGTACTTAATGTGTTGATGCGCAGAAGTAATAAAAATTGTTTATGAAAATGGACTACAGCTCATTTTGAAACTTGACACAGCATTTTTTTTTTTACACTGAAACCCTTTATATATCTCTAGCTGTTTGACCCCCCCCGCCCCCCGCAACTTATGCATCACTGCCTGGTCTGCTGCTAGCAACTCTTCAGCCCCATCTGTTATCCCCCTCCCGTTATAGCTGGTGGAATTCATCCTTTAGACCACTCTGTGCGCATACTGTTGTTGTTTTTTTTCTTCCTAGGTTTCTCCCTTGGCCCCACTTGGTGCTCGAGTCCCTGCAGGCTGCACAAGCACAGAGTATCACCCTGTAGAGGATGCACACCCCCCAGCTCACCTCTGGGGTTGTTGAGGCTTCAGAACCACAACCCAGCTCCTGAGTTTGCACCCGTGTCAGTGGTGTAGGAGCACAGCAGGCTACTGTCTAAGCCATGGGGTGGCCCAGAAATTGTATTTCTTTACTAACTCCTCCTTCCACTTCATTATCTCTCTTCTAGTAAAACGTGTGCTTGCAGGCTGCTTTGGAGTAGGGATGGTGCTATGCAGAACGGTACAGAAACAATGAGCTCTGAAGGAGTTGACTTTTCTATTAAAAACTAATTAATTTTATATGTAATGTTAAGTTCAGGCTTGATTGTATCTGGAGTGGTTTTTTTTTTTAATAGGCTTAAAATAACTCTTTAGGTACAGTATGAATTTGATATGATATGTCCCCTATTGTTCCCTTTTTCAGTATCCTAAACCCTGAGATTTTTCATTGTAGTTCATTCCCTAACACAGCTTCAGTCCGTGCCTGTCTCAGGGTTTTAAACTGTCTAGCACTGGAATGTGGAGGAGAGGAAAGAAAACAGACACAGGATGAAGCAAACTTGTGAGATGCCTTTCTCCGAGCTCCTCCACTCCCATTACTTACCACCACCCTGACTATGAGGGGGGAAAAAGCAATACTTTGTTTGTGACACTAGCTTACTCTGCAGTTTCTTTTTTTACACAAGTACAGATGCTAATTTAAAGGCAATTTTTTCCATACAGCTTTTTTCTTTCTCCTGAAGTCCCTGTTGTACCTCTTATCTCCCCTGCTTGGGGTTTGACCTCCCCACAACTTTCCTTCTGTGGCAGGGAATCTCCGACTAGGCTCTGGTGGTGGTAAGAGTTTTCTGGAACCTAAAGCCACAGTATATGGGGTTTTTCCTTTCAGTTCCCTCAATTGAAGAATTGGTCATTTAAATCAGTTATTGCTGCATCTATGTTTTTCACTAAAACGACTTTATAAGTGCAGTAAGACACTTCTGTGGCATCAGACTGACTAGGGCCCCCCTGGGCATGCGGTACTCTTGGCGTAAATCTCACCCTGGTGTGTCTTATTGCTTACAGAGAACCATAAAAAATGTAAGTAATTAAGTTATAACTGTTGCGGTCTGGACTGAGTGGTGCAGATAAATATCTCAATCAGTTCTAGTGGGTTGCTTGCTGTAAAATATCAGATTGATAGTTCTTGCACTTCCTGAGCTTTGAGTAACAGATCAGTGAGTAAAAAGATCTGTATTCACATGCTGCCATAGCCACTTTACATTCAGTTTGTTTTGATAATTGGATTCATGATTCAGTATTATGAAACCAAATGACTGTGACCTTTTGCTTTGTTTTCCCCTTAATTTATATTTTATGCTCCTTGGCAGTTTCTTCCCTCCTGGCTTGCCCACCTGACACCGGAACACACTCCGCCGTGCGACATCAACCCCACAAGATTACCCCCTCTGGGTGGGGCCATCCCAAGGGACGGTAGTACTGTGTTGTCGCCGAGACAGGAGGTCCTGAGGCTTTTTTTTTTTGCCATATAGGTAGGTTCCCCAGAGGGACACGGCATGCAGTGACGCCAGGACGCTGCCCCCGTGCGCCCCCAAGGAGATGTCAGCATCAGCCCGCTACTCCACCACAATCTTGACAGGCTCTGGTGATCACTCTCTTAGCTCACTGCTAGGGGCCAGGCATGCACCAAGCACTGTAACCCCCCCCCCACCACCACCACCAAGAGGAGAGCAGTACCTTGGACGCTCATCCTCTTCCTTCCCCTTGGTTGGCCCTCCAGTGGCCAGAGTTCACTTCCGAACCTGGGTCACCAGCATTGTAAACGGTTGCACAACTGCTGCACCAGTGGGCTGGCTGTGACCTTTTAAGATAAATGTCAAAGCATATGTTGTGGTGTTCTGATAGTTGTTAATCAACTTCCAAAGCTTGTTTGATACATATTTATTTATTTAGGAAATCGGAATTACAACCCTTGGTAAAGTCATGCCATTTTGAATTCTATATAAAACATTTTACAGTGGAATTAAAGGTGCTGGGGCACAATTGTGACTCCTTTTTTAGTTCTGATTTTCCTTCACTCCCTTCCTAGCCCTCCTTTCTCCTCTCCCTTGCGTGTTCCTCCACTTGCTCACTCCGTTCTGTGGACTTCTGCACTGTTTTTATTCCCCATTACAAATCTTTCTTTTGACAGCCGCCTTCTGGGTCTCCAAGTCCCCAGCTCCATTATGCCCGCTTCTTACCGGTTCCGCAAACTTCTACTAAAGCTAAATTTTGCTCCCTCCTATTTTTTGTTCAGTAAGTACCTGGTTAGAGCTTTTGGCACTCTTCCATTAGCTGAGACGTGCTTGCTTTAGTTCCCCAAGGGCTTTGCTTTGCCCTAATACTAATCCAAGTCAATGTTTAGATCTTTTTTGGGGGTATCTCAGTCATCAGGTCACACTGCAGGAACTTCACCGTTGGTGAAGCAAGATCCACGCAGAAGATTTTCAGCAGTACAACTGGGGTCACTCACATTGTCGATGTCCATCAACATCACCAACCCTGTAAAGGCATCAGCAGCCCCGCTCCTTCCTCAATTCTTTCCCACCATTGACTCAATTGCATGAGTCTCCGTGGAAGTTCCGACGCAGTCTCGCTCCATTTTTTCACCTTCGTTTTTTTCTCTGCAAATTTTCAGAATCTCTTCTATTAAAGCGATTCCTTCATTTTGTTTATGTCGAGAGTTAATCCTTCGACTTCTCTCTTCCATCACTGCCGCTGCGGAAAGAAGATTGCCTCCACATACGAACATTCCCTCTCTGTCTGCTATCTTGGGCCTGACCACAAAGTTGCTGATTGTGAGCTCTGCCAGAAGTTTAACTACCCTCAGGCAACACAAAAAAGCACTTAAAAATTTTCTGATGTATAAACAGGTAGCCAGTTTCGGGCAGGGTCCTCAGGTGTCCCAGCCTCTCAGTCGCCGACAGGGTCATTAAGCTCCTTGGCCAGGTAACCACCCCCTGATGAAGCCTGAATATGCAAAGCGCTGGGGTACCTGCACACGAACTTCTGATCATGTGCTTACCATACTTTCTTCATTTGTAATATTGCATATTACTGGAATAAATTGAAGTTATTTTCCATTACTATTGACTACTGACTATTGATGGGATTTTTGCCCTCTTCACTGGAGAAAGTTATCTCTTGACTCTGGAGTGCGTGGTGAGTTTATTTCTGTACTGTGTCATCGAGCTCCCAGGGTTGAGGATTGCAAACTACCTGTCTCGTATGGTTAAGTACCGGAATTCTAACTGGAGGAAGGACAAGGCTACTTCCCAGGTCCTCCCTGATTGCACACAGAAGCAGGAACTTTTTAAGTGCCTACAGACAGCTGAGGATGTTAGCAAGCACCTCCTCAGGGCCCTCTGTGACATGGCTGACACTGTTGCTAGGGCTGCTGCCATGGGCATATGTCTGCATAGGCATTCCTGGTTGAGGGTCTCAGGTTTTGCTGCTAATGTCCAGCAGAAGGTGCTCAGTGTCCCTTTCAGTGGCACTAAACTGTTTGATCCTGATGTCTAGGATATCAGCAGTGATCTACAGGCCTCAGGCAGGGCCATCAAGTCTCTCCACTCTCTCTACCATACTCCGCCGAGAGGCAGACAGTACCCCTTCTTTCGCAAGGCAACCGATAGATCCAGTGAAGCCTCTCGCCCTCAGGGGAAGTGCAGAGCCCCTGCTGCCTTGCCTGCCCCCTCCAGTGCTGGAGCTGTGGCCAAGCATCCCAGAAGCGAGGAACCAGCCTCCATGTCTGGATCCGCCCCTCCTTGATTCCTTGCTAGACCCCTCCTCTTCCGTTCTCCCACCAAGAGGAGGTGGTCGGAGGTCGGTTCTCCCTCCATCTGAATCAATGGAGAGCTATAACTTCGGGTGCCTGGATATTGCAGATCATAGAAAGGGATCACAACCTGGAGCTCATCAAGCAACCCCTAGATACCCCTCCCCCACCCTCCTGTTACACCCCGGCTCACTTGTCTGTTCTCCGGGAGGAGGTACAGTCCCTTTTGCACAAGCAGGCCATCAAGCCAATAGCCTGGTGCCTGGGTACTGACTCGATGGCTTGCTTGTGCAAACAAGGGGTTTTATTTCAGGTTTTACCTTGTCCCCAAAAAGACCAGAGATTTGAGGCCCAGTCTGTATCTAAAGGACCTCAGTTCTGTGTGTCCAGTACAAAAGTTCCGAATGGTAACATTGTCAGGCCTGATGCCTCTCCTTACGACAGGCAGTTGGCTGCATTCGCTGGTAGTGCAGGATGCTTACCTGCACATATTTGTCTTTCCTCTTTATGGGAGGTTCTCCGCTTTGCGTTCCAGGGCGAGCATTATCAGTTCAAAGTGCTGCCCTTTTGCTTGTCCTCTGTGCTGTGGGTCTTTACCAAGTGCATAGCAGCAGAAGGGAGGGACTGTACATGTTCCCTTATCTGGACGATTGGCTTCTAAAGGCCTTGTCCAGGGAACAGCTCCTGCTGACTCTGGAGAGAACTCTCCAGCTTTTTCTCTTCCTGGGCATTACTGTCAATCTGCTCAAATCTGTCCTAGTGCCGTCCCAAAGGCTGCAGTATATAGGAGCAGTTCTAGACTCGGCACAAGGAAAGGCCTTCCTGCCCCAGAACTGAGCAGAGTATCATATAGCTCAAGAAGTCGCTCAAAGCTACTACATTCCTGCCAGCGTGTACCTGAGAATTCTGGGTCTGATGGTGTTTGCCATTCCCACTGTTCCTCTGGCCAGGCTTCATATGCGCATCCTCCAGTGAACCCACATGGTACAGTAGGACCAGCGCACGGACAAGTTCAGTCACCTGGTCCTGGTCTCTTCCCAAGTCTGCAAGGTGCTGCAGTGATGGATAGACCACTTAAACCTACTGCAAGGCATTCCATTTCAACTCTCCACTCCTCAGCAGACCCTCACCATGTTTGCCTCCGGTCTGGGCTGTGGAGTGCACCTGTGGCCCTTCCAAACCCAGGGCTCGTGGTCCCAGACAGAAACCTCCCTGCATATCCGTGTCCTGGAGATGAGAGCGGTGCTGTACGCAATGCAGACCTTTCAGAGCCACCTTGCTCTGGGTCAGCTGTGCAGTCAGACAATCTCAGTGTAGTGTATTACATCAACAAATGGGGGGGACCCATTCGTACCCCCTATGCAGGGAGGCCGTGAGAGTGTGATACTAGGTGTTAGATTACGGTCTGATACACTCTGCGGTCCACGTCCCAGGCGTGCTAAGCCCTCTGGCGGACAGCCTCATCTGGACTCATTCCAGTATGCATGAGTGGGAGCTTCTCTCATCCATCACAGAGGAGTTGTTTAACAGATGGGGTCGTCCAGAGTTGGACCTTTTTGCATCCCCACTCAATGCAAAACTGCCCAATTTTTGCTCGCTGTATCCAGATCTTGGAGTTTTCTGGCGAGACTCGTCCCTCTCCTGGAGCAGGAGATTCCTTTACACCTTCCCTCCATTTCCTTCTAATGCATAGTGTGTTAATCAGACTGCAGATGGAGAGGGCCAGCATGGTTCTGGTAGCTCCATTCTGGCCTCTGCAAATATGGTTTCTAGGGACATGGATATGTTGTTCATCCACACTTATTGGCAGGTCCCTTGCCGCTTTAAATCTTGCCGGAAGGTCTTTAAGCTGGCTCCTCCCACCCACCCGGGTGGTAAAACTCTCGGCTCCGCCCCATGACGCCAGATCTTCCTTACCGCTTGGAAGCTCAGGTTCCCTCCTTAGCGCTCTGCGTTTTCGACTGGTTCCTGAAAATTTCGGTCTTCGAATTTATTGAAGTGTCCTTTCTGAATCTTCGATCTTTTCTTCTTCGCTACGGTGATGGCTTTTTCCGGCCCCGAGAGGTGCACGGTTAGTTCCTCCAGGAGGGACTCTCACTCCACGTGTGTTTTTTGCCTGGACTTGGATCAACATCCTCAGGCTTGCAATTTTTGTTCTGCCCTTTCGGTCAGCTCTCTGGAGGACCGCGCGAACCGTTCGGGGCTCGGACATCCGGTAGTTTTTTTCCGCTCCGGAGATTCCATCGGACCGGCGGGTGTCCGCTTCGACTGTTTCTCTGCAGTTTGATCCTGCTGGGGAAGGGGCGGTTCCCCCCCCGGTTGCGGCGCTTATCCCGCTCTCCTTGGATTCATCTCATGCAGCTTCGTTCAGGGAGCTTCGTCATTCCCTCTCCTCCAAGGGAGAGGGACCCTGGAGTCCTGCCGCTCGGCCTAAGGCTAAAGGGCTGCAGGCGGAGTCTCTTCGTCGGCGGGAGCGGGAACTCCCCCTCCCTCATCGGCCGACGCTCGACTTCGGTCGAGGATTCGGCTTCGGCCACTGGCCTCACGGTATCCCCATCAGGTCAGCCGGCCAGGTTCCCCGTTGACGTTGTCGAGTCTCTCGACCCGTCTTTTGGGGGGTCTTCTGGTGCCGTCATCCCTCCGCCTTTGGCGGAGGCTGAGGCTCTGTCCTCCCCTTCGGGTCGACAGCCCTCGGTCCTTTCTTCCGAGCCGAGGGAGGAGCGGGTGCGTCCCGCTCCTTCCCAGGCCTGCCCTCGGTCCCCCCGAGGATTTGGGTCTCGGTCAACCTCTCGGTCTAGCCGCTCACGCCGATCTCGGCGTTCTCGGTCCAGAATCTCCATAAGGGGCACCGAGTTAAGTGGCTTTGCCGTTCTTCCTCAGATGAGGAGCGGTTTCGATGCCGCTTGGTGTCGAGTGTTACGAGGAACTACGTGGGCGGACAGTTGTTGTCCAGGTTTCAATCACCTCGATTCATTCTCCAGATAGCAAGCAGCACGCTCGTTCGGCGCTGCTCTAGAATCGATCGAGGGCCTCTCCAGGGCGGTTGCTGGAATCGACCCTCGCTGCCCTCCGCCCGGGTTCAGGCCAGGCCATGACCTGTTCTTCAGGTCCTCGGTCCCTCACTCTGCCGCCCCGGCGGACGAAGAGTGCCTGGGCCTGCGGCAGCTTTTGCAGAGATCCTTCGAGCCTGAAGCAGGCTCTGCTATGTTTCCTAGCAGGGAGGACCCGGGTCTTCCCAGGAACATTCAGTAGACGCCATCGTCTTCGAAGGGTCTGCTTCAGCTCATTTCAGAATTCACTGGGATGCAGCTCGAGCCCGTCTCCAATCGGGCATCTTACCCCCTTATGGAGATTCTGGATCGAGGGGGTTCTTCCTCGGAGGCCTTCCTAGTGGCTGAGGCTATCGTGGGCCCAGCCTTGGAGCTATGGCGGCGGCCTACTTCCTGCCCTGCGCCTTCGGCCAGGGTGGCTCGGTGGTACCCTGTCCCTGTCGGTTCTCTGCCCGGTTTCTCGGAGCACCCCTCGGCTGAAGGGGTAGTCACCGACGATGTTTTCCAATGTCTTGGAAATGCTGGGGATGTGGACAGACCCCTGACAAGGAGTCCAGAAGGATGGACTACGTTGGGCGTAAGGTTTACACTGCGTCCTCCCTAGTCCTCCGTCAGGCCAGTTCGGTTGCACTGATGGCACATTTCTCCCACACCCTTTTGGGCTCCCTGGACGAGGTCCTCCTCATCTCCCTGGCTGACCTCACGGACCCGCGGTTCGGCAGGTGCGGGACCAGGGTAGGGCGGTGGCGAAGCAGCAGCTTCAGACGGCTCTGGATCTAGGCGACTCCTGTGCCAGATCGGTGGCGGCCGCAGTGGCCATGCGTCGCAGGGCGTGGCTGAGGTTATCCTCCTTCTCTTTGGAAACCCAGCACAAGTTGGCGGACATCCCCTTCTTGGGGACTGACCTTTTCGGCCCTGGAGTGGAGGGATACATCCATGGGCCCGAGAAGTCCGATGCCACTCCGGACTCGGTCACTCTCACCCGGAGGGTCAAGGGCAGCCATCAGCCTTTGTGTAAGCCCCTTTGCCCCCTGAGCCCTGGGGCCCCACCGGCCCAGCATAAGGGCCAGCAGGCATGCGCTGGGCGACCTGTTGCCAGTCCAGTGTCTTCCTCCAAAAGGAAGCAGGGAGGCAGGAAACCGAGAGGCTCCTCGGCTCCTTCCTCCTGTAAGCCTGCTCAGTGACGGGCCAAGGGGCACTGCCCCGGCCCCGTGGTCCCAGCCCGGGTTTCCCCATGGGGGTACGGCTCCGCACCTCGTTCTGGAGGTATTTATGGGTGGATCCTGTCGCAGGTTGCGAGCGGTTTCCCCTTTTTGAGCCATTGCCCCATGGGGATCTTGGGTCCACTGCCTCTGTGTCGGTCGTACCGACATGCCTGGCTCTCTAGTTAGAGGTGATCAGGAAGGCTGTGGACCACTCCCCATTCAACCCTGGGTTCGTGTCCAGGTATTCCTGGTCTCAAACGGACGGGGGCTCGCGCCCATTCTCCCGCACGCCTGGATGGTCTCTCTACTTCAGGTATCCCATCCTCAGAACGTGGCGTGTAGCTGTTTCCTGGGTCTCCAGGATGTACCTGCTCCTCGTTCCGTCCGTTTCTTGGGAGGCTCCACCCCTTCTTGCGGGGGAGCTCCTTACAAGTTCCTAGCCAGGCCCTTCTTTGCTCAGCAGTCTCTGCGGCACTGAAGGGTCCGGATGTCACCCCACCGAAGGCAGACTGGTCTCCGTTTTCCAGGGCCAAGTGAGAACTCGTACCTTAGTGGTGAAGCTTCTTGGGACTAAGCTCGACTCTTGAGTCTGAGCTCGGCTCGAGGCGGACTGGAGGTTCTTCCTCCTTTGCCAGTCGGGTTGGCGGGAAATTATGTCCTGCCAGGACCTCCTGCTCCTCCTGGGCCTCAGGGGCCTTCCCTAGTGGAGGGGGCAGCCAGAGGTCATAGCGCTCGTCCTTGGACCAGTTCATGACTAACAGCCCAGGAGTTAAGAGAACACTCCTTGGACCGTTCAACTTCCGCAGGAGAACATCCTGTTCATTTGCCCTGAGTCGGCGGTCTTCTCCGACCGATGCTTCTCGGATGGGTGGGGTACCCATCTTGGGGAATACAGAGTGCTTCGCCTCTGGTCCTCTCGCGAGTCCTGATGTCCTTCCTGCTCACTGGAGAACAGACGGTCCGCTTAGCCTGCACCGCTGGCTCCGCTTGTACGGGGTCTACAGGTCTAAGTCCAAGTATGACAACACCAAGACCATGTGCTACCTACTCCACCAGGTTCGGTCGATCCCCTTGTCTCGCTGCAAGGAGGTTCTCCGCATTGGTTGTTACAGTCGAGGGTTCCCAGCCATTTGATGGCAGGAGCCCGATTCCTGGCTGCTGCCCTGAGCGGGCATAGGCTGCGCCTCATGAGTGGTCTCCCTGCGGAGGTAGCACAGGATCTTCTCCTCTCCTCTTCCCTCTGGGGAGAATACGAGGCGAGACTTTTTTTTGCCCGCCTCAGCAAGGTCTGCTGTGGGATGCCATCGGGTCCTCGGACCCCGGGCCCCTCCGTGCCTCTCCCCCATTTCCCTTGACCTACGGGCAAGGCGAGGAGGGACTTGGCGCAGGTGATGCTGGTAGCCCCAGACTGGATTGGCAGTTCTGGTATCCAGCTCTCCTCAGTCTCAGCCCCAGGCTCCCGAGGCGGCCTCCAGTCCACCCGGTCCTGTCTTTCCTTTTCAGGGGAAGGTTATCCATCTGGATCTTCAATCCCTGCACCTGTAGGCCGACCCCTGTGCGGCTAGGGGCCAGGCCTAGGGTCTTTCGGCAAGGTCCTCGACCTTCGAGGCATCCTGCTAAGAAATCGACCAAGATGCACGTTCTCTGGGAGAAGTTCTCCCTTTTTGTTGATGGGATAGGGCCGTGCCCTCCCCCGTCCCTGGGTGAGCATTCCGGACCATCTGTGGTCCATCCTTAAACCAGGACTTCGGCCGACGACCCCTAGGTGCTTCTCTGGGTCTCCTCTGTCTTCTGGGCGTGGGCCGGGAGGCAGTTGGTGGTGCGGAGAAGGTGGTCTGGCACTTCTAAGCCTTGATCACGCCTCCCCTTTTGGGGAGAGTATCCCCGTTTCTGTGGGATCCTTGCTGGTATGGGCTTAGCTCATGAGCAAGCCATCCAAACCTTTTTGCACAGGTGCGAGTTTCCCCCACCTGTTGTGGAAGAACACCTTCTTGGGGCCACTCTGCCATCCAGAAGGCGGGGAGAGTTTCAGGCGCTCCTTTAACCTCCCTATCTGGTCTTCCACAGGGACTAGGTTGTCCTGCGCCCCACCCAAAGTCCTTCCGAAGGCAGTGGCGGAGTCTTCCCTTCGGGGGTATTGCCTCTGCCGGGGTTTATCCCCATTCACACCTCGGAGGCCGTATACAGGTTCCATAGGAACCGGTTTAACGCTCACCTACCTAGGGAGCGTAAAGCTAAAGTTCGGGAGAGGTTCGCCAGCTGTTCATCATCTTTGCTGAAGCCGCATCTGGCAGATCTGCAGCCCAGTGGACGACAAGCGGGCGGGTCACCCCTGCATAGGTCTCCACTATTGGCGGGCGGGCATGGAGCCTCCCAGAGGGATAAGTGCTCTTTTTTACCCGTCCTTCCGCTGCATTGGTGGCTGCTTTCGAGGATACTCCGTCCAGGATATCCGCAGGGCTTCTCCAGAAGCAGGCTTTACCATTCCCCTTCCACATCGACCTTGGGTTGCACCGGGGTGCTGGTCGGGGCCTCTGTTCTCCAGTCTTTCTACCTAAGTAGGGGTGTGCGCCTTGCTGCCCTCCTCCCGGAGAACTGCTAGGAGTCTGCCAATAAGTGTGGATGAACAACATATCCATGTCCCTAGAAATACAGGTTCTAGGGACATGGATATGTTATTCATCCACACTTATTGGCAGGTTCCTTGCCGCTTTAAATCTTGCCGGAAGGTCTTCAAGCTGGCTCCTCCCACCCACCTGGGTGGTAAAACTCTCGGCCCCGCCCCATGACGCCAGATCTTCCTTACCGCTTTGAAGCTCAGGTTCCTCCTTAACGCCTCATGATAAGACTGGTTCCCATTCTTCAATTTTCAAATCAAAAGTTTTTGCTATAAAGACTTCGTCTTCTCTCCTCATGGCCGCGATGGACAAATCGACTCCGAGCTCGGAGATGCCCTTGCGGGCAGAAGATGTCTCGGACGGATCCGCACTCCACGCGGCTCACTGCTTAGGCCTTGAGCACGACCCGCAGGCTTGCGACCTGTGCTCTTCTTTTTCGGCCTACGTCCTCGAAGACCGTGCTGCCCGTTTACAGCTGGGGCGTCCCGAGAAAAGATTTCCTCCAGTTAAATCTAAAGAGGCCTGGTCGGCGGTGTCTCGTGGCGGGCTCATGGATCAGCTCGAGCAGATGATCGCCTCGAAGAGGAGGCGGCGGCGCCTACCCGGCCGGCATTTGTCCCGCCTTCTCGGTGCCTCGATTCGGCTTCTTTTAAGGAGCTTTGTCTGACCCTCCTCGACGAAAGGTGAGGGTCCAACTTCTTCTGACCTTTTTCTCGGTCCAAAAGAGACAAAAGTAAGTCTCACCGTCGACGCTCTTGGGAGCGGAAAGATCCCTCCCCTTAGTTGTCGACAGCCCACTTCGTCCACTGCTTCGCCACTGGCTTCACGGTGTCCCCCAGGCCAGTTGACCGAGACTCCGTCCGACGCTGGGGATTTTTCTCGACCCGTTGGACGGGTTGTCGGCTGGAGAAGCTGAGAATCCTCTCTTCCCGGTTCCCCTGGTGGGAGTTGAGGATCCCGTCGGCTCGTCTGTGCCTCCGGTTCCGGAGCCTTCGGTGGAATCGTCCGAACCGAGGGGAGTGCCGATTCCCGACACCTCCCCGCACCGTCCTCGGCCTAGCAGAGGTTCTCGGTCTCGGACGTCCTCGCAGTCCAGCCGATCCCGCCGCCATAGGCGGTCTCGGCACCGCGGCAAACGGCGCCGCCGCTCTTCCTCCTCCTCGACGAGGGAGGCTTCGTGCAAGGCGCCGGAGGTATGAGGAACTATGTGGGAACAGTTTCTTCTGACCGGGAATAAGCCAACCTGTCGCCTTCCCCGCCATTAAGTGTCTGTCATCGGAGCGGCAAACAACCCCTCATTGTAGCAGAGGAGCCTGTTCCCAGGCCGGTTGTTCGGCCAAATCCAGCTGCCCCACTGATTCTGGTGGAACCTCCGCCTCCACAGCCGTTAGTTGGGGCTCCGACCAAAAATTCTCGGTCGGCTTGGGGACGGCCCCATAGGCTGTCTGTCACCCTCACTCCCGATAGACCTCGGCAGGTGGAGGGTGGCTCGGGCCCGAGGCAGCTCTTTGAGGACTCTTCCGAGTCTGAGGATGATTCCTCCCTTTTCTCCAAGCTAATGGACTTGGAGTCCTCAGGAGGACAGTCAGTGGACGATAGCCCTTCGTCCTTCCTAGGATTGCTTCGCTCATCTCGGAGTCCACCGATGAAGCTCGAACCTGCTTAAACGGGCCAGGTATCCCTCACGGAGATTCTGGACCGAGGGATTCTCACAGAGGCTCTTCCGTGGCCAAGGCCATAGTGGGTCCGCCTGGAGCTTTGGCAGCGCCTGCTTCCTGCCCTGCCTTCGCCAGGATGGCCAGGAAGTATGTGGTCCCTACCGTTCCCTGTCCGTTTTCGGAACACCCTCTGCTGAGGGGTTGGTTACCGACAGCGTTTCGCGTGCAGGAACGCAGGATGTGGACAAACCTCCCGACAAGGAATCCAAGAAATTGGATTATGCCGGGCAAAAGTCTATGCGCCCTCTCTCTGCCTTCGCAGGCCAGTTCGGCCGTCCTCATGGCACATTTTTCTCATGCCCTGTTGGGCTCCCTGGATGAGGTCGTCCCTCATCTTCCCGCGGATCTGCAGACTACGGTCAGGCAGGTGCGGGACCAGGGTAGGGCAGTGGCCAAACAGCAGCTCCAGACTGCTTTAGACATTGGGGACTCATTTGCCAGGTCTGTGGCGGCCGCAGTGGCTATGCGTCGTCGGGCTTGGCTGAGGATATCCACCTTTACTTCGGATACCCAGCACAAGTTGGCGGATGTTCCCTTTTTGGGGACTGACCTCTTCGGCCCTGGGGTGGAAGGTCACCTGCAGAGGATCGAGAAGTCCAATGCTACCTTGGACTCGGTCTCTTCCGCTCAGAAGGACAAAGGCCGCAAGCCACAGCCTAAGCCCTTTGCGTCCTTCTCGCCCCTCGCGCCCTGGCCAGCAACGTCAGGGCCAGCAGGCTCGGGCTTGCATCCCAAACCCAGCTTGCCGCTTCTCCAACAGGAAGCAGGGAGGTAAGGCCCAGGAGGTCCTCGGCCGTCCCTCCTCCAAGCCTGCCCAGTGACGGGCTGAGGGGTGTCGCCCCCATCCCCGTCACCTCACCCCTGGTTCCCCCCGTTGGGGGACGGCTCTGACACTTCCTTTCCGCCTGGTCCGTTATTACCACGGACAGGTGGGTACTGGAGGTGGTGGGAAAAGGCCTGCCTCTAGAATTCGAGCAGGCCCCGCCCTTTAGAGCCGTCGCACCTCGGGGGGCCTCAGGGTCCACAGCCTCACTGTCGGCTCATCGAGCCGACATCGCTCTCCTCCTCCAAAAGGAGGTGATCAGGGAGGTAGCGGACCCCCTCAGACCCGGGTTTGTGTCCAGGTACTTCCTGGTTCCGAAACGGACGGGGGGCTGGCGCCCCATTCTCGACCTACACGACCTGAACAAGTTCCTAAGGTCTCGAACCTTCAGGATGGTCACTCTGGCGCAGATAATACTATCTCTGGAACACGGCGTGTGCTTCTGCTCTCTGGACCTGCAGGACGTGTTCTTTCACGTTCCTATCCGTCCGTCACATCGGAGATTCCTTCACTTTCGAGCGGAGGGATCCCTCTTCGAGTTCCGAGCCATGCCCTTCGGCCTGTCTCCAGCTCCCAGGGTCTTCACCAAATGCATTGCAGTGGTGACAGCTTTCCTGCGGCGCCGAGGGGTCCGTGTGTACCCTTACCTGGACGATTGGCTGATAGCAGCCCCCTCCAGACAGGAGGTGGAGCGGTCCAGAGATCTGGCCCTCCAGGTTTGCTCTCAAGTCGGCCTTCTCATCAACGAGGCCAAGTCGGAACTCGAGCCGAAGCAGGTGATTCTGTTTATCGGGGCAGAGCTCGACTCTCTTCGAGCCAGAGCACGGCTCCCGGCGGACAGGGCCGAGGTTCTTACCTCCTTTGCCCAATCATTTCTGGTTGGGCAATCGCGCCCTGCCCGGGACTTCCTGTGTCTCCTGGGTCTCATGGCGGCCTGCACCAGCGTGGTCCGTTGGGCACGCTGGCGCATGCGCCCTCTTCAGTGGGGTCTGGCCAGCCAGTGGTCACAACGCTGCGATCCATTGGACCAGCTAGTGGTGGTGACCCAGGAGATGTGGAACGCTCTCCAATGGTGGACCGTTCCATCTCATCTGCAGGAGGGTATCCCGTTTGTCCGCCCCGAGCCGACGGTCTCTGTATCGACCGATGCCTCTCTGATGGGTTGGGGTGCCCATCTGGGCGAACACCGAGCGCACGGCCTCTGGTCCCCGCGGGAGTCCCGATGCCACATCAACCTGCTGGAGCTCCGAGTGGTCCACCTAGCTGTCACCGCCTTTGCTCCGTTTCTCCGGGGTCACGTGGTCCAAGTCCAGACGGACAATACCACGACCATGTACTACCTAAACCGCCAGGGCGGGACGCGTTTCATGCTTATATGCAAGGAAGCTCTCCGCATTTGGTCACTCGTGCGCAGCCTGGAGGTGGATCTCCTAGTCATTCGTGTGGCAGGAGCCTCCAACACACTGGCCGATGCCCTGAGCTGGATAGGGGCTGCATCTCACGAGTGGTCTCTCCTGCCGGAGGTAGTACAAGATCTGTTCTCCCACTGGGGTACACCTCAGGTGGACCTGTTTGCCTCCAGGGAGAACGCGAAGCTGAGGCTGTTTCATGCCCGCCCCCCTCAGCAGGGCTCGCTGCAGGGGGATGCCTTCTCGAGGCTGTGGACCCCGGGCCTCTTTACGCCTTTCCCCCATTTCCCTTGATTCACAAGGTGCTTCTCAAGGCAAGGAGGGACAAGGCGCAGGTGATTCTGATAGCCCCAGACTGGCCCCGCCAGTTCTGGTACCCAGATCTCCTCAGCCTCAGCTCCAGGCTCCCGACGCAGCTTCCAGCTCGCCCGGACCTGCTCTCAGTCAATCAGGGGAAGATGTTCCATCCGGACCTTCAATCCCTGCACCTGACGGCCTGGTTCCTGAGCGGCTAGAGTTCCAGGCCTTGGGTCTTTCCGACGAGGTCCTCAATGTTGTTGAGGCGTCCCGTAAGGAGTCGACCAGGAAATGCTATGCCTTCAAATGGAAGAGATTTTCCATTTGGTGTCAGGGCAAGGGCTTGGACCCTTCCTCCTGTTCTTTGGCAAGCATTTTGGACTGTTTATGGTCCCTTTCTAGTCAAGGGCTTAGGTCGACGACCCTAAAGGTGCACCTGGCAGCCATCTCTGCTTACCGGGCGCGGGCCGGGGAGCAGTCGGTGGCGCAGGAGAAGGTGGTCTGGCGCTTTTTCCAAGGCCTTGATCACATTTCCCCTCCGGTGCGAGAACCTCCACCTCCGTGGGATTTACTGCTGGTACTGGCAAAGCTCATGGGCAAGCCATTCGAACCAATGCACAGGTGTGAACTCTCTCTCACCTGTCGTGGAAGACCGCCTTCTTGGTGGCTATCACGTCAGCCAGAAGGATGGGAGAACTCCAGGCGCTCTGCATTGAGTCTCCTTACGTGGTCTTCCACAGGGACAAGGTTGTCCTGCGCCCCCAACCGAAATTCCTTCCGAAGGTGGTGTCGGAGTTTCACCTTAACCAGGTGTTGACTCTGCCGGTGTTCTACCCCAATCACACCTCGGAGGCCAAATACAGGCTCCATACTTGGACCCTAGAAGGGCGCTCGCTTATTATAAGGAGCGCACGGCTGAAATTCGGGGAGAGGTTCGCCAGCTGTTAGTCACCTACGCTGAAGCCGCACCTGGCAGACCTGCAGCCAAGCGGACGATAGGCAGGTGGGTCACCTCCTGCATAGATCTCTGCTATAAGTTGGCGGGCATGGAGCCTCCCAGAGGGATAAGAGCTTATTCTACCCGTCATACTGCTGCATCGGTGGCTGCTTCCAGGGACGTCCCTATCCAGGAAATCTGCAGGGCTGCTACCTGGAAGTCAGCACACACCTTTATTACCCATTACCACATCGACCTTGAGTCACGCCGGGATGCTGGTTTTGGGGCCTTGGTTCTCCAGTCTTTATTCCCTAAGTAGGGGGTGTGCGCCTTGCCTCCCTCCTCCCGGAGAACTGCTAGGAGTCTGCCAATAAGTGTGGATGAACAACATATCCATGTCCCTAGAAATACAGGTTACTCACCTGTAACAGGAGTTCTAGGAATGGTATATGTTGTTCATCCACACACTCACACCTCCCGGCTGGCGACACGAACCTGAGCTTCCAGCGGGCCAGACTCAAGGCCATGGGGCGGAGCCGAGAGTTTTACCACCCGGTGGGTGGAGGAGCCAGCTTGAAGACCTTCCAGCAAGATTTAAAGCGGCAAGGAACCTGCCAATAAGTGTGGATGAACAACATATACCATTCCTAGAACTCCTGTTACAGGTGAGTAACCTGTATTTCCATTACTTCAGCAGCTGGTGGATGAACCTCCAGTTCCTCTTCCCCTCTACAGGAAATGCTGACCTTGGCTCAGGGGACCCTGGTCCATTCCAACCTCGGGTCCCTCCATCTGCATGCTTGGCTTCAGAGGACATAGCCATCACCAGGTTTGGGGTCCCCAGCAGAGTGGCAGATGTCCTGTGGCTGCACGGAAGCCTTCCACTTGAGCCACACATTCCATGAAGTAGAAGCGGTTTGCCATCTGGGATGCCAAACATAATCTGGACCCTTTCACCTGTCCGGTGAGCCAGATCCTGGACTACCTGACCTCTCTGTCTGACTCAGGTCTCCAGTACTCCTCCCTCGAGGTGCACCTTTTGGCTATTTCTGCCTTTCATGAGCTCATGGGTGACCGCAAAGTTGCTCAGCTGGATGACTCCCGTACCCTTTTAAGGGGCATCCTGCATCTGAAACCCCCAATCCATTTTCCTGTCCCGGCTTGGGAGTTGAATTTTGTTTGAGAAATTGACCCTGTCTCCTTTTGAGACAATCTGCACGGGCTTTCTCTCTTGGAAAGTGTTATTTTTAGTTGCCAGTACCTCTGCTCGAAGAATTTCAGTGCTTCAGGCCCTCTGGTGCGAGGAGCCTTATTTGATTTTTCACAAAGATAGAGTTTTTTGCGCACAAATCCTAAGTTTCTTCCTAAGGTGGTCTCTGAGTTTACACTCATTAAATCCATCCACCTTCCTTTTTATTTTCCTGAGCATGGCAATCCAGGGGAAGCTCTGCTCTGTACATTAGATGTGTGCAGAACTTTGAAGTACTACCTGCTTTGCACCAAGGAATGTAGAAAGTCAAAGCAGTTGTTTGTTTCCTTCGCCCCAGGTAGAGAGGGCGCTTCAATTTCTAAGCAGTATTTATCCAAATGGTTGACAAATTGCACTGTGTTCTGTTACAAGGACAGGAAAGAATTGCCTAGAGTGGTTAAAGCTCATTCCACAAGGGGCATGGCTACTTCTGTGGCTTGTTTCCAAAGGGTCTGTGCCACTGACTTCCGTATGGCTGCCACCTGGAGTACCGTCCATACTTTCACCAAGCACTACAGTCTGGACATTGCCTCAAGAGCCTGTGCAGGTTTTGGCAGGGCGGTGCTGCAGGGCCTCCTGTCTTAAATTTATGGTTGACCTTCCTCCCAGACTGTCTGTTTGCACCTGTAACTGCTTGGGACTCATTCCTACGATGTGACCTGCTTTCTGAGATAACTCCGAAGAAGATAGAACAGTTACGCAAGAACGTACCGTAACAGTAGATCTTTGAGGGGATCTCAGTCATCAGGTCTGCTTTTCCTCCCACCATCCCCCTTCTTGGGGCTCTTGTTCTGGAACTAGCTGTGTGGTGTATCCAGCCTTTCACATAGGCCTGAGCACCTCCTCTCTCTCTCTCTCTCTCTCTCTCTCTCTCTCTCTCTGGTCCCCCATGGCTAGAGCTATGCTCCTTGTCTCTCCGGGGAAAAGAACTGAGGAGGGAGCGGGGCTGCTCACGCCTTTATAGAGTTGGTGATGTTGACGGCTTGGACAGCCCCAGCTGTCCTGCTGACAACCTTCCTTGTGGATCCTGCTTCACTGAAGGTCCTACGGTGTAACCTGATGACTGAGATCCCCTTGAAGATCTACTGTTACGGTAAGTTCTTACATAATTGTTCTTTTACCCTTTTCAATCCCACTGCCTATTTACCTTCTATGATTTTATTCAGTTGTTACATTGTACTTAATATATTTTGACAGTCTTGCACAGTTATCTGCACAAGATTGTATTCTTTTTTTTTTTTTTTTTTTTGAATCTTTCTTTCTCACTCCACTCACCTGAACTCTTTCAGGAGTGGTCACACATGGTCCTGGTCCTTGTCCCGCCCGTCTGAAGCCCCTCTTACCTCTTCCATCCGCTGCTGCTAACGCCCGGTCCCCCAAGGCAAGACCGCCAGATACACTCCTCCTGGCGCTCTATCTAATAATCTAGTCTGGCGGAGCGTTGCGGATGGGAGCACACACGGGGCAAGATGAAGGCCAGTCTCTGGACGTGGTGGACCTAGCCCCCCATACCCTCCGTCACCTATCAGGAGGTGGAGGGTTTTTCCATTTTTCCTCGTTCCGCCCTCATCCCCGCCCCCAGGCAGAGCCGCGATGTGCAGTGACGCCATGGAACGCCTTGTGGCTCCATAACCTTCTAGCCAAGGCCCTTGTCTTGTGGTACCTCGGTCTCCACGGAGGTCACTGCAATGCCGGGCATAGTGCCTGATCCCCTCTCCCGAGGAAGGAGAGCTGCCCTCTGGGCGCTCGATCCTTCCTCTCCCCTGCCGACCCCCATGAAATACATGCATGCATGCTTGAAAGAGGAAACCTTACAAACTTTAGGAGCCAAGCTTAATCGGCTCATCTCATCAGTGACAGATCTTTTGAATAAATTCGATACGCTAACTAATCGGGTGGCTACTGTTGAAAACTCTGTAGAGAGGGTCCAAGTAGCATCAACAGAGGCCTCCAAAAGAGCTGAAGCTGCGATGGGAGCTGTCTCGACCATCATCAAAGAGAATACTCATCTTAGATTGAAAATAGAGACACTTAAAAAAACAAAAGAGGGCTCACAATCTTAGGCTTTTGGGACTACCAGAGGAGTGTGAGGCGGATCACCTATTGATGTTCCTCCAGGACTGGCTAGTTCTACAGCTGGGGGAAAAAATCTCTAACGTGGTTCAAAGATTCCAAAAAGCCTATCGAGTCACTCCCTGGGGATGCCTAGATAATCCGGAGGCCCCGCGCACTGTAGTGATCGTGATGGATGGGGTCGGTTCAAGAGACCAGTTTATAGCACTTGCACAGAAAATCCCTGCTCTATGATGGCCAACAATTGCAGATGTACCCAGATCTCTCATATGCTACTCGGCAAAAACTAAAGAGGTTCAATGGTGTTTGAGCTCTCCTGCTTGAGATGGATGTTTCCCACAGCATGGTCTTCCCAGCTCGTATTCGGATAGTACACTGTGGACAAATGTACTTGTTTTCGGATCCGGAGGAAACCCAGAAATGGTGTCAGAGGAATGACCCCGCTAGATCCTGAGGCCTGGAAAAAGAGGATGTTTCATCCGATGAGGACATTTCTTGAGCTTTAATGTTTAGCACTCTCGACTGTTAATATTTGATACCTCCAAATGTCTTGGGTCGGGTAAGAGGGATAATTATACCCCAGGAGGTAAGTGTTGCTGATTCTTAAAACTGACATGTTTTTCCTAATATTTCATGTTTAAGCGCGTTGTTCAACTGTTGCTAATGTGGTCTTTTAGCCAAATTGCATTGTTTTGTTACTGGGTCGTTTTAACTGATCGTTGGTAAAATGTTTTTCTGCCATATTTTGACTGACTGCACTTTAAAGCGCCTAATTTTTGGGATAGCATGGTGGACTACATACCCACTTATAGTGGGCTGGATACGGGTCTTTACAGACTTTCTACCATTATCATTCTTGTACCATGCAGCTCATGGACTCCGTCTCCGCTAAAGGGATATCATTTGACAAAAGTAAACTATCTGTTTTCCCCCTGTAATGATGTATCTTTTAACATTTAATGGACAAACTGGTAATGTTATGAGGAGTGGCGCCCTCTAGGTATAAATATACATGTGTTAAAATTAAATGTCAGAACTGTAACTCTGTTTTAATTACAAACTAAAAAGTTAAAAAAAAAAAAAAAAAAAAACAAACAGAATTAGGTTATACAGTTGCAAAACTGGTTTACCATTGTAATCCTTGCAGATAAGTTGGCCTCACAGATAATGAGAGATTTTACTTCGAGAGGGCTCTTGCAGTAGGTAATTACATATAGGACTGACGCCGGCAGGCGGCAGGACCCAGAAAAATTTTAGCTAGCAGTCTCTGGCAGAGGACCGCCCCGATCAGGTGACTGGCATCAGGAAGATGTCGGTATAAGGCGGTCCCTCGCATCGCCGTTAGCTCATGCCAGCCTGCTTGATAAAAGTTTCCTTGCTTTCGTCAAACTCCATTGATATTTTACCAAGTATTTTCGCTTTTCTTAGCGTCAGGTATTAGATTGGTGTATATGCGTCCTACACCATCAGAGCACAAAAACAAGTGCGACTCGTGCGGCGCCCAACTCCCGCACAAGGACGGCCATTCCCTGTGACTTTTTTGCCTAGGCCCCGACCATCCAGTAGAGAAGTGCCAGCACTGCCTTAGTTTTAACGCGGCCACCCGGAGAAGGCGGCAGCAGTCCTGGGATGCCCATATTCTCAAAAAGAAGATGAGCTCCATGGAGAAAGAACTGAAAAAGCTTCGGCAGGCGTCCACTTCCCCTGAAGGCCATTGCAAGAAAAAGGACAAAGAAAAGCACCGGGACAAGGGCTTCTCTCCCACCGCGACTCCCTCGGGAGTCACCGTGTTAAAGGTAACGTCCCCCCGGGGGACCGCTCCTCGACGGTCGCCTTAGAGGCTTCTAAGGCGTTGTCGGCCCACCCTGTCTGGCTTGAGCTTGGGCCCTTTGGGTGCCTCCAGGCTCTTGGAGGCCTCCGCTCCTGGTAAAGACGTGGTTTCATGGCCTACTGGTGCAAGCAGCTCCGATAAGCCGGATATCGGCTCCTCCGACGTCCTCACGGAGAAGGTCGGTAAGTCGCCCGACCCTTCGGGGCGGTGCGTAGCCCCTGTTCTGCAAGACCAGGCCGCCCCTCCATCGTGGCCTGCCTCCAGCAAAGGGTCTGTTAAGTCAGACATCGGCCCCTCCGGCGACCACCCGGATCCCGCTGCTAAGCCGCATGTCGGTTCGCCCGACGTCCGCACAGCAGAAGAGCCGACGCCGGACCCTCCCACGTCCGTCGTTCCAGGCTCCCCGCAGCCTTCGCTGCCTTCTGGGGACCCTGAGTCTCCTCAGCCTGACCCCGAGGATTTCTCCCCTCCATCCCCGGGCGACGCTGAGGTCCCTGTTACGCCTCCGTCAGATCATCCACCTGCTGGTCCCACCGATCTGACGTCTGCTTCCCGGCCGCCGGCTCAGACACGGGCACCTCGGCTGCCGGCTCCGACGCTGGTATTGCTGACTCCGGGCGACATCCCGCTTCCGGATGCCGCCCCGACACCGGGCCCTCCACCCCCTGGGACTTCTGCCCCAGATCCACCCGTGGGGCCTCCGGCCGGGCCGTCTGCTCGGCAGCTCCCCCGGTTCCCGGGTACCCGACGCCATCATACCCGGGACCGCAGTATCCGACGCCTCAGTTCCTGACGCCGGCCTATCCGATGCCGCAGTACCCAGCGCCACAATACCCGACGCCGGGCTTCCCGCCGTCGGGTTATGGATACCCGCCTTATGGGTATAACCCATACCCATATCCCCCTCCTCCTCCATCGCCCCCCCCCAGCCGCCGGTGGCTTTGCAGGAGACTCTGGCCTCCTGGTGGGCTGAGGCCATGGCTCAGCTCACCAGAGAGGTGGAGAGTCGTCTTCCGACGACAGTGCTGGTACAGGTTCCTGTACGTCCATGACGACAAACTCCCTCACCACCTTTGGACACCAGGGCTAAACCCTCTGGGTCCAGAGAGGGTTAGGACACGCTTCCCCGAGGGCTTCCCAAGGGGTCCGTTCCTCCCTCTAGACGGGAGAGGGAGTCTTCGTCTTCCTCCTCGGACTCCTCCGACAGCTGCTCTGAGAGGGACGACGAGCCACGCTCTCCGTCAAAACCCAGGCCAAGGACTCCTCTGAAGTCTTCTCCGGAGGATCCTTCTTTCACGGAGCTGCAAAATCCAGGCGGCACGTAAGTGGCAATCCTTGGAGCCAGACCCACAGCGTGTAAAACAAGTATGTACGGCATTTCTTGTAGGCTAATGAAAGGGAGGTAATCTCTTCTCTCCCCGCAGCCACCACACACACGTAATCACACAAGCCAAAGGTGAATGTGATTTACCATGGGAGTGGGATTATTGGTTGGTAACCCACCCCTCTGACTTGCCTTACTGCTACTATGAAATGCGGTAAGGTGACACAGTAGAATTTTTTTTTTTTATTTGATAAAAAAAAAAAGCCAGCCCAGTGGCGTGGAGGTTTGAGGCACTGGACGCCACACCTCACACCATGCTGGCGACCTGGGCTTGGGTTGCTGGGGGTCAGCGGGGGGGGAGGAAGGGAGAGGACTGAGCATCCGACAGACTACTCTCCTCTCCTCTCCCGGGGAGGGAGGAATGGATGGCCACTCTGCTCCTTGGCTGCCTCCTGGTGGAGGTCAGGTGGCAGCGCTATGAGTTGGGCACAAGAACGTGGCAACGTGCCTCCAAATGCATGCTCACGGCTGCGAGGGGGGGGAATCAAGAAAACAGAAAATGACATCTGCAGGCTCTGTGACCCTACCTGCCAATCGGCATCCCACTCTATCGCCGGACCATCAGAGACCCTGACTGGATTGATGTACTGGGTGGGGGGGTTGGACAGCCTTCCCCTTCCCAGCCCCGCCACAGGGGGAGGAATCTGGGGGGTACTAGGGTTTCAGTGATGCCGGGGAGCGATTACAAACACAGGTGGCATGATAGAGGGAGTAACCTACCTGCAGATGCCAGGGGAGAGATTAACAGAATATGAAAAATTAAAAAAAAAAAAAAAAAAATCCTATCCGTGTGCCCCGGCATCTAGCAACAGCCAGCAGGGTGCATGCGACCAATGTGAATACTGTGATATGTACACAAGTCCCAGACTGGATTACTGAGTCCAGTTTTTAAAAATATTTCAGATGACCGGCCAAAAAAAAGAGGGGGTAGGAAGTTTCAAACTATTTCATTTGAATTTTTTTTTAACCTTCTCTTTTATCTCTGTTACCCTGTGTAGCTCTCCTACTTGGGGCCCCTGCGACTGCTATCTATAACATGACGGGCCCCTAGAGGGCATCTTTTGAGTGGTGTGGGAGCCCCTAGAGTACTGCTGGCTGTCATTTGACAGGCTGGTGTGGGTGTTCATCTCCCACTATCTGCTGTCCTATGGATACCACCCAGCTCCATGACGGCTCTGTGCTGGCACATAGATTCATCTGTGGACAAGGATAAACCCTCCTTGTTCTGCTGCAGGGGTCATTGTGATTGTGAAATGTGGCAGCACCCTCTTCTGGTTGAGAAAGGGCTGCCACTGACAGCACACCCGAACTACAGCCGCTCAAGTCACTGACAACACAGGCTCACTCCTAAACCTAGGTTTCCTCAGTAGGAGCACAATGCGCTGGGCCCATTTGGTGAACATTAATTTGGAAAATATTTCTTTTCTTTGTTTACTAGTTTTCACTGCACCCCACACCTGTACTCAACCCTTTTGTACTCAAGTTCGGCCCAGTGCTCTCACACACCACTTACTATTATGCATTCTTACACTGTGCAGAATACTCCCGGCTGCTCTTTTCCACTGTTTTCCATAGCTGATCCGCTTCCAGCATTTCCCTTGGCTCCACCTCACCTCACAGTCCTTCTTGCACAGCACACTGCATATCCACTCTGCTATTGCACTGCCTATCACATACCCACTTTGCCTTCAACATACTTGCTTTTCCTCCCATGTACCTGATGTGTCCCTGCACAGCCTGCCGCATACAGTACCTGCTCAGTCTCAGACATACTCCCTTTACCTCCTGCATATCCATTATCCAAATCTGCCTACCCCACTGCCTCTGGGTACCCGCTCTGCTTACCCCACTGCCTCTGGGTACCCGCTCTGCTTACCCCACTGCCTGTGGGTACCCGCTCTACTTACCCCACTGCCTGTGGGTACCCGCTCTGCTTACCCCACTGCCTCTGGGTACCCGCTCTGCTTACCCCACTGCCTCTGGGTACCCGCTCTGCTTACCCCACTGCCTCTGCATAATCAGCTTTGCTTCCTGCACCTCCTCTACATACCTGCTCTGCCTCACCACTGTGTACCCCCACTGCTTCCTGCACTGCCTCCACATACCTGCTCCAATTCCTGTGCACTGCCTCTACGTAGCTGCTGTGCCTCTGCACTGCCTATGCGTACCTGCTCTTCCTCCTGCACCACCTCTGCTTACCTATTCTGCCTCTGGTCTGTCCGATTCACCTCCTGCACATTGGTTCTGTTGCCTTTGGGTTTCCATGTCTCAAACCCCTCTCAGTAAAATAATTCAGAATATTGTGTTTAGGGAGGGTCAGTGAGGTAGCAGGAACCTAAATATTTTTGGGGCCTTGTAAATTATTACAGAAAGGTTTTTAAAGTGTTGTGGAATATAGCTCCTTCATACTGGGTTGATGCTGTTGAATGCAAAAAAGAAATCCAGGGATTCCCCCATGTGTGTTCACACACCTGGGAGTGAAGATACGTAGAGTGAGAGCCTGTGTCAATATATGCTGTATCTACATTTTAGAAAATGGGTTGAACAGTTTGAGACTTCTGATTGGATAAAGTCCCTGTGCCAACTGCACCATTACCCATGGAAATCATTGGGCCATGTTTGAAATTCAAACTTCAAAACCTCTTTTTTTTTTTTTTTTCTTGCTTAGCAAGCAAGCTACTCAACTGGTCCCTCCACCCCCACCCCGCAACGTCCCCTGGCTACTATAAGTCCAATTTTGTACTTCTATTCTACCTCCTTGCTGAACACAAAGCAGTTTTTTTATAATTGCAGCTGCCAGCACAGATGTGTGTTTACCTTGCAGCAGTGTACACACACTGAATGTAGCATTTAGACGGCTTTCCCGTCACTTCCCCCTGCACAGCCTTGGCTTCCTTTTCTTGGAAACAACTGTTTTATCAAATCAGTAAAAAAAAAAAAAATAGAAAGTAACCATAGATTTAGCATTGCAACTTGTGTGGCATTTACTGGAGTCCCATCATCACATTTCTAACTCATGTCTGGCCACTCTACCATCCGAGTGCAGTCCTGACCGCACTGAAATCTGTACGGGCCCTTGGCAGTTTTAAGAATAATATGTAAACAACAATATAAAAAATTTTCCCCACTGATCAGATAGATCAGTTCACAGTGAAATGCGACTTGTGGAAAGGTGTGTGTGTGTTTGGGGTGCAGTGCTGTGAGGTGGGGAGAGGGGTTGCCAACAAACCAGAAAAATGCTCTGTAAAATAACAGTGCCCTCTATTGGTAATTTTAACTTGTGGAGGGACTACTTTACAGGAAAACTGTTTTAAATTCATTTTTGCTATTTTTATTTATTTGTGCATTTATTTACAATTTATGGAATGTTTTAAAAATACCTATTTCTAAGTGCAATAATACCCACCATGGTGGGTTGTATGGGCTGTACCCACCCTTCTAAGAGCTCCTCGTTATGCCCCTGTGTGGGCAGGTATACCCCAATACCGCCCACTCTGTCAGGTATTACTACTTGTGTAATGGCAGGTTGTAATAGGATGCTTTCATTTTTTTTTCCTGAAAAATAAATGTAAAGTGGCTTGGGCTCTCTTAAGCATTAATTCTTCTTGAGTGGCAATTTGAAAACCATTAAGGTCTGTAGGAGATATTATCGTGCTGCTGTTTACTCTCATCATAAAAGACAGTGAACACTGCTGTTACTACCCCCCTCTTCTCCTCCACCACCCTTTCCAAGTACCCAGCTGTAAACAGTAATCATTCTTCTCTCTTTCAGCACTGGCTGGATACTACAAAGAGCATCAAGAAACAAGTTAAAAGTAAGTGAATTCCTTTTTGCTGAAATGTTCAGAGTGAATTTTGTAATGGTTTGGACATTTAAAATGGCATACCATTTTTGTAATTATCCATTGCAAATTATGTAAGAGCAACTAACACTATTTTTTAAACTGGGGCAGGCCAGTCATGCCCAGATGCACTGTCTGCCCCAGGGTCTTAAAACAGTCATTTTGTAAAAATATTTTTCTCATTGGAGTTAACATTTTAGTCTTTTTATGTTAAACCACCTGCACTGGTCTGGAGCAGCAGGCTGTAGACCCCCCCCATATTTTCATGCTAATTAAGGGATGTGGCTATATCACATTTGCTGGATAGTTTAGAGGAACTGAGAAGGGAAGCTGTGTACAGTAACATCTTTCAGTTTTGTGGGTAGTATTATCAGGCTTATGGAAATCATGTACTCATACGCTGTGATCTGCTCATCCTCTGGGGGAATGATTGCTAGACTGTGTTGCCCTCAAGTACTCCCCAATCCCTGTAGCAGCCCCTGGCTGGGTTTTGAAGATGATTGTTTATACTCTCCATGGCAGAGATCAGTTGCTGTGATTTGACTTTATTTGTTTGGGGGGGGGGGCACTGAAATAGTTGGTGAGAAGCAGGAGGGGGTGGAATGAGTAGACTGACGCCTAGAGGGAAAAAATGATTCAGTGGTGAACAGATATTCAGAAACGTACTAGTTGATTGGGCTACAGCTGACATGTCTTGATTAAAAAAGAATAACTTTCTTAAATACAGATGG
Source organism: Neoceratodus forsteri (assembly GCA_016271365.2). Taxonomy (NCBI): domain Eukaryota; kingdom Metazoa; phylum Chordata; order Ceratodontiformes; family Ceratodontidae; genus Neoceratodus; species Neoceratodus forsteri. Next base: position 196,383,774 of record CM028132.1, on the reverse strand, counting down.
CTTTTTCATTCTTACTGTATCCTAAAGCCATTTACAAGCAGTGAGATAAACTGGTAATGCAGTGACTGTAAACATGTAGTGGTGGCAGTTCTGCTCATCAGCTTCCACACGCTGCCACAGTTTCCTGAACCAGTTTTATTGCAAAGGGGAATATTGGCCAGGACACTGAGAAAGATCCCGCATGCTTAAAAAAACTGCCATGTATGTTCTTTGACTTCCACCTGGGCATCCACTAGGAGAGTACAAGAGATGGGCAGAAGGTATCTCAGCTTGACATCTTATGTGAAGGCGAGCACATCCCAACAATATTGTGTCCCCTGTTCCTTCACTGAAGTGCCAGTGTTTGTCGTTTGAGCCATGTCGGGCGTAAGACTAGAACCCACAACATGCTGGCCAGAGGTGGATGTGTTACCAGCCGAGCCATGCTGACTTGTTGGTAGCATGAAGTAATGTCTGGGTAGCTCACTAAACTGACAAAAGTGATTGAACCATTAATTCACTCACTGTCCTTGAGGTGGACTTGTGTTCTAAAATAGGATGTTTGACCCCAACAGATAGTTATTCCCCCCACCACCAAAAAAGACTGGTGGGTTACATACTAACATACTAAAAGCCAGCAGAATAGGCCTAATGGTCTTTTTGTGTCTGCTCGGTAGCCAGCCCCTGTTGAGCGCTAGCTCCTCCCCCCCCGGCCACCAAGAGGGTCAACTTTGGCTTCAGTACACCCATGCATCTATTTCACCCCCTCCTGAAGCCCTCCACTGTGCCCTGCTCGACTAGACTCCCGGGCAATGCATTCAGTGGCTCCACCATCCTCTCAGTAAAGTAATGCTTTCTATGTTCTCCCCTGTAGGTTCCCCCCTTCAATTTCCATTCATGCCCCCTGGTTGTGCCCCCTTTCTTTAGCCTGAACATTTCTTTGGTTCTACCCCTATTAATCCCTTTCACATATTTGAATACCTCAATCATGTCCCCCCCGTCTCTCCTCCAGTGAGTACAGCCCAAGGGTTGACTTTGGTTTTCATCCCTGTGTTGCCGAACTGGATGACACACCATTTCTAATAAGAAAGGGGTATGCCACTAGAAATTCGGATATAGAAACATAGACAATGATGGCAGAAAAAGACCAGAGTTCTATCCAGTCTGTACAAGTTCCCTATAATCCCTGGAACCTATTGTTCCTCCAGGGTACTAACCCTCCATGTTCTCTCTCTCTATTTTCCTCCTTGGTCTTGTCTCCCCCGGTAACTACTATACCCTTCATTATGTCCCAGCCCTGCTTGAATCCCCTGACTGTTTTCAGACCCACCACTTCAGCTGGTAGACGGTTCCACCACCCTGTCTGTAAAGTTAGTACTTCCTCACATTTCTCTTGAATCTACCTCCTGTTAATTTCCATTCATGTCCATGTGACTGTGAATTGGTATTCAGAAGTGGTGTCAGTGGCTCAGTAGGTAGCACACTTGCCTCTGAGGCCGGGAGATCAGAGGGCTGTTGGTTCAGTTCCCACATCTGGCACTTGGGTTAATATCCCAGTACTGGCACTGTAGTGTAGCATGAGAGGGGTGCTGCATTTCTGAGGTGCCGTCTTTCGGATGAGACGTTAAACTGAGGTCCCATCTGCCTGGATTGGTGGTAGTTCAGGTGGATGTTAAAGATCCCATGGCACTTATCTAAAAGAGTAGGGGAATTTCCATGGTGTCCTGGCCAAATTTCTCTCATTCACTAAAAATACCACCAACAGCTTAATCTGGTTCAAGGTCAGTTGGCATTCATCTGTATCCCTCTCCCCTTGGTCGTGCCTGAAAATAAGCAGGATTTGTCTAGTGCACTTACCCGGTCAACAAAAAACTAACTAAATAAACTAAACTAAATAGTTCCCTGCAGTTCACTTTAATTCCTTCAAGGAACTTGAAGGTCTCTATCATATCTCCCTTCTTCTTTCTGGTCTTCAGTGAGTACAGATTTAGTACCTTGAGGCGCTCCTCATAGGACTGGCCCTGAATCATTTATGTTACTCTGTGCTGCACTGTCTCCAGCCTATCCTTATCCTTTCTGAGGTGAGGACTCCAGAACTTGGCACAGTACTCCAGGTGAGGCCTCACCAAGGATCTGGATAGGAAAAGTATTACTTTTCTTCTGCTATCAGTACTCCTCCCGATATATCCCAGCAGCCTGTTAGCCTTGCTATAGGCCTTGATCATTCTTCAGTCAGAGCTCTTGTAGCAAGCTACACAATTAGGACTATGCCACCAGGCACTAGGACTCCACGGAACAATTCTAGCCAGCAGTACCCAGCGGGGACTGTCCCCATTGTCAGTCCGCCCCTGATGTCCGCCAAGTGGTATAAAGGGCTTGGTCCCCAGCTCCACCAGTTCTTTTCCCGCTGTCTACCCATGCACATCGACTCCATGGATGTCTTGTTGCTACTGTCGACTGCCATTTTGTTCTATGCTTCGCGTACCCTATTACTGTTCTTTATTACAGCGATTACCATTTTATGTCTTCTCCTTCGACTACAGCCAAGCAGCAGAAGTCTAAGTGCGCCTGTGGTAAGCAGATTCCGGCCAAAGACTGCTGTTCAGTGTGCCTCTTCTGCCTGGGGCCTACCCACGATGCGGACACCTACCCGCACTGCCGAAAATTCAGTTGACGCACCCGGATTTGTCGCTTGAAGACCTTGAAGGCCTGCCTCATGGAGCAAGAACTCTCCAGCAGAAACCAGCAGGCTCCTCCTCTTCTTCTTTTTCCACCTACAAGTCTCCGTCTTCCCTAAAGGACCAGAGGACCAGCGGGAAGCACCACCATAAGATGGAGAAACGTAGGTCCAAATCCCATTCCCGATCTCCTCACCTGAAGGGTAAGTCCTCAAGTTTGCACTCCCGTGGGAGAGCGGACTTGGCCCCTCCAGCAGGCCTCTCTTCCTCTGGCCTGCCGTTGATGAAAGCCCCTCGTCCTTCTCCTGATGTTGGGTGGTGGTCCTTCTGGGCATGGACCTTCAGGTCCTTCCCTTAGCCTTCAGCCCTTCCAGCAGGTCACAGGGACCAAGGCCAGGGATACAGCCGAGACTACCTTAGGCAAGAAGTCTGCCGTTTGTCCGGCTGGGACGCCACTGTCATCGTGCATGTCCTTAGGACCTGATGACAGGCATGGGCATCAGGAGCACTTTCGCCACCCCAGAGACGGCTCCCCCAAGTAGCAGCTGTCTGACTCCAAACGTCAGACTCTGATGTCCGCTTCTTCCTGACTCCACTCAGGCGATGTCTCTCCCTAAACCACCGACTGAGCAGTCAGAGGGAACCCTGATGCAAGGGGGTCATACACTGGCTTTGCCTATGCCCCCACCTCGTTCACCAGAGGACCAGATGCCAGCCAAGTCAGCCCAACCCAGATGCCAGAGGAGTGGCTGTCTGAGGTCCCTGACACACCAGACCTGACAACCGGCCTGACGCCCCCAAACCATCCGTCAGGGGACCTGATGACGGAGGACCCTCAGGCACTGGTTGAAATGCCAGGGCCCAGTGCTCCCTTGGACCTGACACAGGACCTGGCGAACATTCCAGAGGAACCAGAGCTTCCATAGCCCTCTTTAGTCTCCCTAGCTGAGGTAGGGATGCTGTTTACTGCATGGTGGAACACAGTTAAGGGAGACCTTCTTCCGAAGGAAAGGCCTCCCGCACCGGTGGTGCCACCCTTGGATCTGGCTCTGGCGCCTCCACCAATGCCTCCTCCCGCAAGGGGGGGCACCCATGCCCAGGAGCCCCTCACCCCCTAAGGAGGGCATAGATGAGGAAGGATCTCACCGAAGGGGTCGCAGGTAGTTTTCCTCTTCAGGGTCTCTTCCTTGTCTCCGAGATCAAAGACTGGATGAGCTCAAGTTGGCTGAGACTGAACCCAGATAAGACTGAGGTGTTGGTTGTGGACCCGGGTCGCCCAGGGTGGGTTTAGGGGCTGGGCACATGTCGGGCCTATGGCTTGATGGTGTCCGGCTCACTACCTCAGATCAAGTGCATAACCTGGGCATTATTTTTGATGACGGCTTGACCCTTAAATCTCAGGTGTCCGCTGTGGTTAAATCCTCATTTTACCATCTGAGGAATATCACCCGGGTGAAACACCTGGTTCCACCGGGCGACCTTCCAATACTGGTCCATGCCTTCATTGCTACCTGTCTTGACTACAGCAATGCCCTCTACCTAGGGCTGTCTGGGATTGATCTCCGCCACTTGCAGCTAGTGCAGAACGCTGCAGCCAGGCTGTTGACTGGTACTTCTAGGACCAGCCACATCACGTCTGTGCAGTGCGAACTGCACTGGCTGTCAGTTCAGTGGCAGATCACCTACAAGGTAGGCCTGCTTACCTTTAAAGCCCTACACGAACAGGGACCCGACTACCTGAAAGATCTCCTGACTCCCTACTCCCCCAGTTGTCCTCTCCGATCCACCGATGAGGGATTGCTAGAAATTCACAGGGTTTGCCTAAAAACTTCTGGAGCTCGTGCTTTTTCATTTGCAGCATCAACCCTGTGGAATTCTCTACCTCGTTGGTTAAGAGAATGCCTGACCATCAGTAGTTTTAAATCTTTGTTAAAAACTTATTTATTTTCATTGGCTTTCCCAGACTGATTTTAAATAATTTATGTTGTTGTCTGTTTATAATATTGTAGTTTTATACTGTGTACAGTGCCTTGACTTCGCAAGGCACTACATGAATAAAGATGTGCTTGCTTGCTTGCTTGTCATCCTCAAACCGTGCATAGACCCAGGTCAGTTTCTATATCTCTCTCCTTGGATTACTCAGGAGAAAGATCTTCATCATCCTCGGAGTCATCAGATGAAGGGTCTTTTCCCCTCATTCTCCAGAGGATCATAGGGACTCGCTGAAGTTGCCCCAGATGACCCAACTTTTATGGACATGATGCGCCATATTCAGTTTCTCAATCAGTGGGATACTGAAGAGTTGGACCCAGAGAGACGCAGGCTTGCTAACTTTTTGGGCATGAGCGCCCCCAAACCTGTGGTAGTCCCGCCTTTCCAAGACATGGCTAAACTGGCATGGAAACACCTATCTATGGCCATGGCTGTCCCGAAGAAAGCAGATCGGCTCTATAAATCTCCCAAGAATGAGCTTTTCCTGGGGGAGAACCCCCAAAATAGCCAAAACTTCTGAGTTTGCAACCACCCGCCAAGAAATTAGATACTTTTGGCAGGAAGGTTTTTTTCTTCAGCTACATGCACCATTTGGTCTCTTAAATTTTTTAGCCCATATGGTGCAATACTAAAAATCCCTGTGGAAAAAGGCTGTGGAGCTTGCTCAAAGACAGCTGGATTCCCCCAGCAAAACAGAACTCCTAGATGTTCTGCAGTCGGGACTTGACGTAGGCAAGCACAATAATTTTTTTTTTTTTGGTTTGTTTTTTACTTATGCTTTTATACTCCCCTTAGCGCCACAGTTGCCCCTTTCTTTGGGGTCTCAATGCTCCCTGGCGACAGGAGCATTGGGGTCGCATGCCCAGATGAGTGTCCCAATCTCTTTATTACTTAAGCTCTCCAGTTTACCCCCCCCCCCGGCTAGGGTGGAGGAGTTCCCCTTTCCCTCCTACCTTCAGTGAGATTGTGCACTTTGTGCTGCTTTCCAGCTCCTTGATCGCCTGACACCAAGGCCTGTTTACAGCCGCAACTGTGGGGTATTTTTCTTTGTTCGGTCCTGCCCGCATATGGCAGCGGTGGTCTAGGGAGGACCATTGAGACGGGGGCGCACTGAGATGTGCCTCTGCTCAGGTTCCCAGCCGATGCCAGCCCCTCCCCTACTGTTGGTTTCCCCTACCGCACTGCCACCATCCGTGGTCACCCGGGTGGTGGCAGTGTAGCAGCGGGGAACGCAGCCCACCCCTTCCCAGAGAGGGAGAGCGGCCCATTGGGCGCTCGGTCCCTCTCCCCCAGCCAGCCTTCCAGCAGCCCAGGCTTGCTACCAAACCCAGGTTGCTGGTGTCGCAGACGGTAGCACAACTGCTGTGCCGGCAGGCAGGCCCATTTTATGGGCTTCCTATGACTCAGCTGACCATGGCTGCTTGCGCTGCAGCGATAAGTCTGTCTCAGATGCCACTCTTGGTTGAGGATGTTGGGGTTCTAGTAGGACCTCCAGGATGCTATCCTGGATGTACCTTTTAATGGGTCGGTCCTGTTCGAGGAAGACACACAGAAGATTATCACAGACCTACAGGACTCTGGTAAGACTGTCTAGTCAGTCCACCAAATGTATTGGTCAGAGCCCTTTTCAGCAAAGAAAAGGCCCTTTTGGCATTCGAACTCCCAAAAGTCTAAGGGACAGTAGCCAGAGGTCCTTTCAAGTGAAAGGCTTCTTCTTAGCCCTCTGGAGCCCTGGGACCTAGAGTCGCCAAATCCTCCCAGGCCTCCCTGCCCACCCCAGGGACCCATGCCTGACTCCTTGCTCCCCCCCCCCCTTCCCCAGCGGAGTCTGTAGGGGAGGGGATAGGGGATTGGTTCTCCCTTTACCTAAAAGGGTGGACAAGCATCACCTCTAGTGCTTGGGTCTTAGCCATCATCGAAAAGGGTCATGCCCTGGAGTTCGTGGAGATTCCTCCCAACAAACCCCCAGTTCCTTCTCGGTGCTCCCAATCCCATGCAACTCATCTCAGAAGAGATTCAAGCCTTGCTGCCCACGAGGGCCATAGAGCATGTACCTCCGTCTCAGAGAGGGACAGGATTCCACTCCTACTTCTTCTTGGTTCCCAAGAAGACCGGGGAGTTACGCCTTATCTTGGACCTTAGCTTCCTGAACCACTTCATAGAATACAAGAGGTTCAGGATGGTGACATTGCCAGGCCTGATCCCCATGCTACATCAAGGGGACTGGCTTTGCTGTCTAGACATGCAAAATGCTTACCTGCACATCCCGATCCTTCCAGCTCACTGAAGGTTCCTTCGCTTTGCATTCCGGGGGAGCATTATCAATTCAGAGCCTTGCCCTTTGGCCCCTCTTCAGCTCCATGAGTCTTCACAGAATGCCTTGCGGTAGTGGCTACAGCACTGTGGCGCCAGGGACATTTTGTTTATCCTTACCTAGATGATTGGCTCCTGACCGCTTCTCCCAGAGACTGCCTCCTGTTCACTCTGTTAGATATCTTTGAGATGTTTCAGTCTCTGGGCATCACATTAAACATGCCCAAATCATTTTCTTGGCCCTCACAATGTCTTCAGTACATAGGGGTCCTTTTGGACACAGAGAAAGGGAGGGCCTTTCTTCCACCAGACAGGGGTGTTCTGCTTCAGAACCTAGCTCTTTGGGTCTCCTCCTCTGTCCAGGTTCTGGCTCGAACCATGCTCCCAATTGCTCAGTCACATGGCGGCTGCTATAGTGACAGTACCCCTGGCACGCTTGCATATGCGATACCTCAGTGAACCTTCGGGTCTCAATGGGATCAAAGGTCAGATGACCTAAAGCAACCCATTCAAATCTCAAGAGCCGTGTCGCAGACTCTGTCCTGGTGGCAGACGTCTCCCAACCTAATGTCGGGGGGTTCCTTTTCATACAGCTTCACCACAATAGGTCCTGACCACCGATGCCGCCAGCCTCAGGTGGGGAGCCCACTTCCAAGATCGCAGAATGCAAGGCACATGGTTGGCTCTGGAGTTGACCATACACATCAGCATCCTAGAAATGTGAGCGGGCCTCTACACCCTTCAGGCCTTTCAGACAGACCATGTACAGACAGACAACATGTCTGTAGTATTTTACGTAAGCAAGGGGGGAATGCATTCATAGCCTCTGTGCTGAGAGACGATGAGAGTGTGGTACTGGACCATAGAGCATGGTCTCACTTTGACCGTGGTCCATGTTCCAGGAGTCCAGAACGTCTTAGCCGATGGACTCTGCAGATCCCGGTCCAGGAAACATGAGTGGGAACTGCTTCAAGAAGTGGTGGATGACTTCTTCGAAAGATGGGGTCATCCAGAGCTGGACCTCTTTGCATCCCCACCAACGTCAAACTGCCCATTTTCCTGCTTGCTAGATCCAGGGCCTGGTGTTTTCTGGCAAGACCCTTTGTCTCTTTGTTGGACAGAGAGGTTCCTCTATGCTTTTCCTCTGTTCCAGCGGATGCTGCTCAAGATTCAGGAGGAGGGGGTGGAGATGATTCTGGTAGCCCCACTCTGGCCATGCCAGATTTGGTTCCCCCTGCTTCAGCAGCTAGCGGTGCAACCTCTGATTCCCCCTTCCCCTGTCCTCACGATTGCTGTCCCAGGAGCAGGGCACCCTAGTCCTCCTGGACCTTGGATGCCTGCATCTTCATGCTTGGCTCCTACAGACCCAGCAGTTTCCCACTATGCGGTCTCTATGAGAGTCGCGGAGGTCCTGGTAGAGGCTCGTAAACCTTCCACTCGCGCTACGCATGCCATGAAGTGGAAGCATTTTTGCTTATGGGCATCAGCTCATTTCCTGGATCCATTTTCCTGTCCGGTGAACTCTGTCCTGGAATATTTGCTGTCTCTTTCTGATACAGGACTCCGATACTCCTCCGTCAAGGTGCACCTTTCTACCATCTCAGCTTATCAAGCATTGGTGGAAGGAAGGGCTGTCGCCCAATTGGATTTGTGCCGTACCTTCTTACGAAGGATACTGCACATCAACCCTCCCATTAGGGACCCTGTTCTCCCATGGGATCTTTTGTTCATTCTAGAGAAACTCACGTTGCCTCCCGTTGAACCTGCCACAGAATGCGAGCTGCGCTTCCTTTCATGGAAAGCATTATTTTTAGTTGCAGTTACTTCTGCTTAGAGGCTTTCTGAGCTCCAGGCCCTTGTGTGTAAGGAGCCTTATTTAGTTTTTCGCAGAGGCGGGGTGTCTCTGAGAACTAATCCTAAGTTTCTTCCAAAGGTGGTGTCCGAGCTTATCCTGAACCAGAACAGCAACCTTCCTGTTTATTACCCGGAGTATTTGAACCAGGGGGAGGCACTTCTCCATACTCTAAATGGTCACAGGGTCCTCGGGTACTATGTAGACTGCACCTGCTCAGTTCGTAAAACTGATCAGTTATTTGTTGCCTTTGCTCTCAGATCCTGGGAGCGTCGGTTACTAAGCAAACCTTATCTAAGTGGTTGGCTAACTGCATTACGTTCTGATACAAAAAGTACAAGAAGCCCCTACCGGTATCGGTGAAGACACTCCACCAGGGGGGCGGCTGCCTCTTTTGCAGCATCATGAAATGTCTCGGCAGCTGACATTTGCACCATGGCAACTTGGAACTCCGTGCACACCTTCGTGAAGCACTACAGTTTGGACACAGTTTCTAGGAGGAGAGTGGGATTCAGCCTAGCCATTCTACAGGGACTCCTTTCTTGAGATTCTGATGGTTTCCCTTCCTCCCTACTGTAATTTGCTTTTAGCACTGCTTGGGAATCAGTCCTAATTGTGTAGCCTGCTGCAAGAGCTCCAGCTTGAAGAGTGACAGCACAGTCACGTAAGAACTTACCGTAACAGTAGATCTTCGAAAAGAGCTCTTGCAGCAGGCGCTGCTTCCCCCTGGCCATATCTTCTCCTTGCTGGGAACTCTCGGATCTTACTTGGTTCTCCTTTCCATCCATCTGCTGGGTCTCCGACGGGAGAACTGAGGTGGGGCTGGGGACGGCCCTCTTTATATCATTGTTGGACATTGAGGGCGGACCCCACTGGGTACTGCTAACTAGAATTTTTCCATGGGGTCCTAGTGCCTGGCAAGGCAAGGTAATTTTATTTATAAGGTGCCCAATCCCGGAGGCTCTGGGCACCAAACATAAATAAGGACATACAGCGGTAAATTAAAACATCATAAAACCTCTTAAAAACCATAACAAGATTAAAGTTCAGCATGATAAAAGTTTTCTGAAGTCTATCTTCAGTGGACTGGCCAAAGCTAAAGGTGGTGTCAGCAGTCAAAGACCAGGCAGAAGAGGTGGGCCTTTAGCCTCCCCTTAAACACCTCAGTCGAGGGAGCCTCCCAGACTGCAGGTGAAAGCGAGTTCCACGTGGTCGGCCCAGAGACACTAAAAGCACGATCTCCCGAGCTCTTGAGCCAAGCCCTGGGAACGTCCAGGAGGCCCCTCGAGGAGGAATGGAGGGAGCGAGCAGAGGACGCTGGTGTCAGGAGCTCAGACAGGTAACCACGACACAGTCCGTATAGTGCCTTAAAGGTGAAGAAGACCCACCTTGAAAAGGACCCTCCACCTGACTGGCAGCCAGTGCAGAGCATGCAGGACTGGAGTCGCATGACTTGACCGCGAGAGGCCTGTCAGCAACCAGGCCACAACATTCTGCACTAGCTGCAGCATTAGAGTCGGCAGGTCCTCATGCGGAATGAGGGGCTTAATCCGGGCAATGTTCTGCAAGTGGTAAAAACCACTGCTGACTATAGCTGACACCTAATCTTCAAAGGTCAATCCACAGTCAGGGATCACACCCAGATTTCGCGCCCTTGGAGAAGTTGCCAATGGAGCAGACCCCAGAACAAGTCCAGAGTTAGTCCCTGGTGGCAACCCATCATGCCTGCGACCAGGCTCAATCACCAGCACCTCAGCCTTAGCCGGGTTGAGTCTCAGCCAGCTGGAAACCATCCAGTCATTGATTTTAGCCAGACAGCTGTTAAGCACGTAAACCGCTCCCGATGTTCCGGGTGCAAGACAAATACAGTTGGGTATCATCTGCATAGCAGTGAAACTCCACACTGTATTGTCGAATGACCTCGCCCAGGAGCAGCATGTACACTGTGAACAACATTGGTAACAAGATCGAGCCCTGAGGTACTCCACACGGCAGAGGCACTGGGGAGGAGGAGAAATTTCCCATCACCACCCGCTGCACTCTGTCAGAGAGATAGGACTCAAACCATTTGATGACCATGCCGGTGAATCCACAAAACTCAGAGCCGATCAAGGAGCACAGCGAGAGCCACAGTGTTAAAAGTTGAGGAGAGATCGAGGAGCACAAGAATTGAACTGTTTCCTCTATCTCTAGCCTTGAGCAGATCATTATGCACTCTCACTAGAGCAGTTTCCGTGCTATGTCTGGCCTGAAAACCCGATTGGAAAGGCTCATAGATATCTGGGGACACCAGGCGATCCTCAAGCTGATGTGCCACCAGTTTCTCAACAACCTTGCTCAAAAATGGCAGGTTGGAGATCGGACGGTAATTCGCCAGGATGTCTGGGTCGTCTGGTGGCATAATCCTAACTGTGTAGCTTGCTTCAAGAGCTCTTCTCGAATATCTGCTGTTACAGTAAGTTCTTACATAACTATACTTTGCACTTACTCGATTGCTTAAGTGAGTTGCTAATAATTCCCAGATCCCATTCCTCAGCTGTAGTGGCAAGTCTCTCTCCTCTCATCCAGTGCTCTGTCTTGGAGTTCTTTTTCCCTAGGTTCACTACCTTGCATTTTCTAGCATTGACTTTTAATGTATCAAAATGAGTTTGATTTAATGCTGACTATAACCCTGACCTGTGATATAGTCTGAGAAAGTCATCTTACCAGTAAAGAAGATGAAAACCACAACCAAACTGCAGGTACTAAGTGAAGAACAAAGGTTGCTACATGGTTTGGGGTACTACTTGGTGGTGGTGGGAGGCTGGATAAGAGGAAGAAGATGAGGAAGTTCAAATTGTATATCACCCAGAGGCTCCATCAATATACTCTTTATTTACCATCACACCAGGGTAACAAAAAGGCAGCAAAACATTTCATTTATTCTTTGGTAACCGAGTAAAGATACTGGACCAAAGGTCCCTTTTCAGGCCCGACCCGGACAAAAAAAACATACGAAACTACACAAGTACAATCAGCAGCAGTACAAAACAAAAAAATACAAATTACAAATTGCAGTTACAAACAGATTTATGTAATAAATAACTTTTAAACCTTTGTTTAAAAGTTAAAAGAGGGAGCAATCCTAACATCAAGTGGGAGTGAATTCCAATGCAAGGGTGCTGCTGTTGAAAAAGCTCTAGAGCTTAATCTAAACCGAGACCTGGGGACAAAATATAGGGGGCCGTCAGCCAACCTCAGGCTGGGAAGCAATTCTTTTATTACAACAAGATCAGAAAGAGGAAAAGGGAGCCAAAGTAAAAACATTTATACATCAGACAGCCAACAAAATATTCTATTCTGCAACTAGGGGAAAACCACTCCAACCGAGAATAAAGATTACACCAATGTGTCGTATTGGGGGCTCCTAAAATAAATCTGCAAATATTATATGCCACAATTAATGCTTGCATTTGTTTTGTACCTATGTTATAATATAAACAAGAACTGTAATCAAAATAGGGAAGAGGAGAACCAATAGCAATTGCTAATCTAGTTGCTTGTGAGAAGAATGACTTGAATTTGTATAATGCACCTATTCTTTGATTTACTTTCTTAACCATTGACAGAATCTGAGGTGAAAAGGTCAAACTGGGATCCAACTGTGTGCCCAAATACTTAAATTGAGACACTTGTTCAAGCAGGCCACCCCGAAAATCGGATATCCTCAGTTCCGGGGTGTCCACCAACATAAATTGAGTGCCAAATAACATAACTCTTGTTTTAGCCGAGTTCAAAACCATAGCATTTAAAGTAAGCCAAGAACAGACTGCACCAAAATCCTTCTCAAGGGAACAAGAAAGTTCAGAGATAGAATTTGACTGAGCACAAATTACAAGATCTGCATAAAGCAGTGATTCACTAAACTTACAAACTCCAGGAAGCTGATTAATAAAAATAGAAAACAACAGGGGTCCCAAAATGGACCCCTGAGGCACACCACAACTAACTGGCAAGACATCAGAAACCACAGAACCTACTTGAATAAATTGACACCTGTTACTCAGATAATCATAGAACCAAGTAACAGCGACATCAGAAAACCCCAGATCTTTCAATTTTGTACAAGCCAAACCGTGATCAGTCAAATCAAAAGCCTTGGTTAGGTCCACGAACACCGCCCCAGTCATCAAACCCTTCTCAAACCCACGTAGGACGGTGTTCGTGAACCCAACCAAGGCCATGCCCGTAACAAAGTGCTTACGGAACTCATGTTGTTGCCTTGACAACAAATCATGGGTAACCAAATAGGTATCAATTTGCTTAGCCAGTAAACGCTCAAGTAGTTTGCTAAGGGGATTCAGTATTGGTATTAGCCTATAATCATCCATGGAAGTAGCACAGCTCTTTTTTGGAATTGGAACCACCTTAGCTTTCTTCCAGGACAGGGGAAAAACACCTGTAGCCAATGACATATTAAAAATATAACAAAGGGGATCTGTAGTAAAGGGGATAGCCAGTTTTAAGAAGCTGGCATCCAGCCCTTCCCCGGAGTCAGTCCCTTTATTTAGGAGAGAATACAGAAGATGGAAAACTTCATTTGATGTTACTTCCTTAAACAAAAACCTGGTTCTGTCTACCAAAGGAACAGAGGAAAAGGATTTAGTATTACCAACCTGAGGAAAAACAGATCTAAACTTAGAAAGATCTGAAAATTTAGAATTTAACTGTTTCGGGCATTATAGCATCCAAGATGAAAAACTTGTAGCAGACAGCAAGACAAGACTCCCTCCCCCAAATAGTGGCAACTGGCCCCTAAATCCCAGTTCCACAGTATAAAACCCTGTCTTGTGTAGACATGATCACTTTATTTACTGCTCACGATGTGGGTGGGACTATCTATCCTGAGCTCATTTTATCTCTGGACTAGACCTTCCTTCCAGCTGCAGAGCACACACTGCCTACGCAAGAGACACTTTTCTTAAGCCAAAGTTGAGGAACTGCCTACCTCCCATCCAGAGGTTAAACTGAGCAAAATCCCACAGAAACTTGGTTCCATCACCTTTTAAAAAACTGTACGACAGTTCCACCACCTCTGACACCTTTCTCCATTGACTACAGTAGTAGCATTCCACCACCTAGAAATGACAATTCCGCCACCTAGAAATCTAGATGTGAGCGTTCCTTCACCTAACCATTTCCAATTTAACCTCTACCCGCATCACAACTGTTTGTTTGGGGTGGGAAAACCCCACTTCTGTAGGCAGCGTCAGTTCCTAGTGGTTGGAAGACAGCACAAAGCTGTTAAACAGATGAACACAGGCCTGAATCGCACCACAGCCCCTGGCTCACCGTCTGAGCTTGTTGATGTCACTTTCCAGCTGTAAAAAACAAAGAAAAAGAAAGGGGGGTATGGAAGCAGGGCACCACTAGATGTTGCATCTCAGGCTGTTCGAAGCGAAACAGTGATTTAAAAAGATTGACACACAGAGGGAAGTGAACAGAAGTCCCATCCCCTGCAAGGGTTGTAGACCGGCTTATCTTGGGATTTACAGCATAGAGAATAATGGATGAAGAACAATGGGGCTGTTTCCATAGAGGGGTTGAGATGACATCATGTAGACCTCGAGAGCAAAGCTTGAAAGGTCCATCATGTCATCTCAGCCTCAAGAAGGAAATGCCAGCTACGTTGGGTGTGGTTGCTCATGGTTTATTTTCATAGTATATGGTTTTACTGTATGTCAAAAGTGAGAATTTCAGTTTATATACTGTAGTAGTCCCGGCCTATCCATTTCCCTCCCACATACCTTTCATCACTCACAGTCCGTAACTGTATTAAAGATTATGTTGATAGAGGGGACTTAACAGGAGACAACCATACAGAGCAACTTTTTGTGTCCTCTGAACTGAGCACAAGAACTTGGCATGATCTTTGAACTGTGTACAGGTACTTTTGCCCATGCACAAGGATTTTTTGTTTGTGGAAATCATACACAAGGCGTAACCATATACTATAAACTTGATCATGGCTGATTAGAGAAGGGTATTTCCCTACTCTCTTTTTCTTTAAGGGGGAATGGGCATTTCTAGTAGCTTTTTTCATATCCTGTTTGTGTGAGGCAAATATTTTGTTATCAAGCATTGCATTTCAGAGGTGGGTCATTGTTAGGTCCAATGCAGCTCAGGCTGCAGGGGGGCTCGGCAGTGGCAGCTAAATGATCAGACAGGCTGATTCTGAGTTTTATTTTTGCAGGGTGGAAACTTCTCATAGTTGAAAGGAGCCAACTGCTCCATTCACAGAGCGGTTGGCACCTTTCATCTACGTAAACCCTCCTGTTCTAGTTTTTTTTCTGTTTTGTTTTTTAATAATCTGCAGTCAGAAGTATCGCCCCATGTTGTCCTGGAGCAAAAGATTTTAACTCCCTCCCACCTCCCTGTCTCTTCCTGTGCTCGGTCCATGGAATGAACACACACACACACTGCTGAGTATCCCTCCCACTGCTTCCTACTCCGTCTGTTTTTCAACACCAACGTGCCCGATTCCTGGTGCTGGCTAGTACCCCCCAACCCATTTCCACTGTGTGTCACCGGGGAGCCCCTGGTGCCACCAGCTGTGACACCGACACTGGGCTTCCCAGTGGCTGTACCTGAAATAAAGAAAACCGTCCCTCAAGGTAAGTGTGTGTGTGTGTGTGTGTGTGTGTGTGTGTGTGTGTGTGTGTGTGTATGTATGTGTGTATATATATATATATTTTTTTCTTAATCCCTGTAAAAAAAGAACAAGGTCCATCGATGTGTGCTTCTGCCACCCCTCTGCTGCCACCACCCTCCCCCACTTGACCCCCCTTCCCCTTATTTACCTACTGAAGGTTCAGCACCATAATCCTCTCTGGACCAGAGACGGTGACATCGTGACTCTTCAATGCTGGACCAACAACTGAAGAAATCTGGTTATACAGTCAGTGTATTTCAATGTGTTTTGAACTTGTACTCATACTTTGGTCATTTTTTTTCAATATCTTCCCCCTTCCCCAAAAATAATTTTCAGCCTGGCTTTATGACCCCACCTGATGAACAAGGTAGGTGAAATCCTTCATATCCCACCCAAAAGGTGATTTTGCAGTCACTCCGCGGAATCACCTTTTGGGTGGGATTTGAAAATTTTCACCTACTGAGTTCTTGAAGTGGGTTCATAAGAAGGTTATGTTGAAAATTTGGGGTAAAAATATTATAAAAAGTTTTAAATACATCTAAAATTTTCAGCGCTTGCTTATAACTTTGGCAGTTTTCAATATTTGGACCCCATATTTTCAACATAGCCATTTTTTCACACCACCTCGTGAATATGACAGCTGTTGTTTTTCCCAGTCCTGTCCAAAATGTTTTCCCACCTGTGGCATGAAATGGTAGTTTTTGCTGGGATTTTGAAATTTTCACCTACTGGGTTCATGAGTCCTGAGAAGACTCTTCTTAAAATTTGGGGTTGAAATATTTAAAAAAAAAAAAAAAAAAAAAAAAAAGATATGAATGCACATTGACACCACCTCAGAAACTCAACAGCTGTCATTTTTTAAATCCAGGCCAAAATATGATTTAGCATTGTGGAGCGAAATGATGTTTCATCCGATATTTTATAAATGACAGTTGCCATGTTCGGAGGAGGTGGGGGTGGGTCATGAAAAGACTATGTTGAAATTTTGGGTAAGAACGGTTACAAAAAAAAAAATATATATCTCTATATCTTGTAACATTATTTGCAGGGATGGCTGTTGACTCAGTGGGGACCATGTTGTCTTCCTGTGCCAGTGACCCGAGTTTGATTGCGAGCTTAGTGAGTCGGCTGTTTGGACCAGGGCTGAGGGGAAAGGTGCTGCTGTGTCCGACACTGGTCTCAGCCTGGGGAAGGACAGAGCAGTGTTCTAGCATACACAACACTTGTGGTGGGCCGCGGAGCCTTACCTCACAAGTGGTTGACATGCATGTTATGGCCTGAGGGACCCATACACTGCATCTGGACAAGTAGGTAATCCTGGCAGCTTTAAATTACAGTGCCGGCACAGACCTACAATTAGTGGAAAGTCAACATCCACCACAAATTACTCATCTCACTGTGCATGCCTGCCACACATACCATACAGGCAAATATTCAGCATTGACAAATGCTTGCTTATTATATTGGCAGCAGTAAAACTCCAGAGCTGGTATTGGGTGCCAGAACCTTTAATCTGTTGACATTTTCAGATTAAATATGCAGTGATGTCAAGACAGGTTAAATATGACACTTCCTTAGTATAGTGAGGGCTAGATAAGAATAGGGTTCATCAGTCAGTCTTTTTTTTTATCAGTGCTGGATTCTCATCTTCACCATTTAATTCAAATTACAGTCAAAACCGGTTAAAACCAGGTTAGTAGCTCTGCTGTCTTGGTACAGCTGTAGTGACAAAGATACTTTGGTGTAAACCTCCTTCCCTGGTCTAGGGGATTTTCAAGCAGTGACACGTGGCTGTCGAGGTGGGGTGGCATACCATAAATGCATTTATATTTAACAAAGATCAAATCCTCCTGGGTATGAGGGGCTAGAACCAGCAGATAACTTGGCACCATTAGTTGCCGTACAAACAAATGTCCACACCATCTGCAGAGTTTAGATCATCCTTTATTCTCATATTGACCAGTATAAGCAGATGGAAAGCACAGTGAACGCTTCTGTCTAGCTTAGAAGTTTTGGATGACAGACGTCTCAAACAGTTATTGTTAAGGCACCACTAGGTGATGAGGAAATTATTTTTTTACGTAGTGAACTTCCATCCCATTTTCCTTTCCATGCCAGTTACTTATTTTGATATGCTGTGACTAATTTTTCAGAAATAATTTAGCTTTAGGGTGCTCTCAGATCTACATAGAGTTCCACTCTCTTCAGCAGCTACTGTCCTTTTCAGGTTTATTTTATTTATTGAAAATTTTGGAGACTACCTTTGAGCACAAGTGTTCTTTTGTGAAGGTTCCACATCTGTGACAGAGATTACAGGGTAACATAATACAAAAAAGCAAATTCCAGTGGAATGTTGTCAAAACATTTACAAGGTGGTCAAACTAGTAGCATAATAAACAGGCTAGATCAGTTGCATACAGTTTTACAGTAAGGCAGGTAAACAGAAGACGCATAAAGCAACCGTAATGTACATGGCCTCAGAGCCAGAGTCCGAGACGGTTCAAAGTGTAAACCAGGAGAGACAATTGTGACATTCTATGACATCACTTGTACTTTTCCATGATGTTGATCTAAAAGGCCTGGAATGGTGTTACTGATGTCATAGAATGTTCAGGCAGTACGAAAAGAGAGCAGAAACTGCTTGAGTTAGAGAGAGAGATGGAGATTTTGGATAGTTACAAAGAAAGGCAAAAAAAATAAGGTATTAATAAATTAAGAATAAAAAAAGGTCAAAACATATAAAAATATTGGATAGCCATTAAACGGGAAACCTGAGGGCATCTAGAAATGTACAAAAAAAAAAAGTTTTCCTTTCATCTTTAAGAAAGTGAGGATGACTGCCTAGATGGCATGCAAAATATGGTATCCAGGGAAAATACCATGTGGTGCAATTGCATTTTTTTCCCGCTATCAAGCTTCTTCTGCCAGGGTTGTAGAGGGGCTCTTCAGCCCTTGATTGCTTCCTCTGCCATCTATGACCTCTCTTAGGGCTTACATTACAGAATTCCCCACTGATTTCGCCCTGTGGTGGGGCCAGGGAACGAGAGCTGTCTTCTTCAACCCAGAATGCACATCCAGAAGTTCAGCAGCGGTTCTGGGTGGTGAAGCAAGCAAGCAAGGGCGGGCAAGTGGAGCTTCATTTGCCTGCTTCCGCTTTCCCATTTTTGGTTCCTCTCTTGACCAGTCATGCTAGGTGTGCCTGTTACTAGCCAGCCCTGTACTTGTTGCTCCCACTGCCCGTGGTGACATTGTGGGGTGGTGCAGCTAAGTCCCCCTTCCCGGGAGAGGAGAGCAGTCAAATGAATGCTTAGACCTCTCCCACCCCAGCTGACCACCAGCGAACTGAGTGCATTCCTGAAACTGGGTCACTGGTGTGGTGTGACATCCAGTGCCTCAAGTTCAACCCTCGGTGCCACTGGGCTGGCAAAGAAAGACATTCTAACAAGCAAATCTGACATCTCTCATAATGTCCTTCAGGATAACCGATGACTTAGCTTGAAACTAAGGGTTTTGTGTATAGCAAAACATACAGTAATGGAGACAATGGTTGTGTGACTTTGCCATGCCTGCGAGCATGTGAAAGGATGTTAAGGCCCACCGGGCACCAGCATTTACCACCTAAATTCTCTATCCCTGTGCACATGGAAGGGAATCTGTGGGTACAGCTGACAACAGAGTGTGAATCAGACCCTAGCACGTAGCAAGGTAACCTTCCTTTCCGTTTATAACTTCACTTTATTCAAACGGTATGTTATAACAGCATTGCACAGACTTTTCCAACTACAGTCCACTCCACTTATACCGCCTGCGGTTTAAGCAGGCAGTCGGTTACAGCAGGCATTTCTAAAAAAAAAAAAAAAAAAAAATTACCAAAGCCGTTTATAGCGATCTTGTTGCGCCTGCTATTTCAGGCAGTTTTCACCTGACTCTGGTAAGTGCTGACAGTGTTCACACCTACTAAACAGTTAGACTACAGTGCGGCCACAGCTATCAGTTAACCAATTAACGGTTTGTTCAAACAACATGAAGTCTTGCTGTATTTGGACTATTTGCAGTAATCTCCAACCTTTGAACTGCCCCGAAGAGGAAAAAGTTAACTTTCCATGCAAGGCATGGAACGCTGAGCTCGAGCTCGGTTGAAGCCTCTGTCTGCTGTTGTTTGAACCCCAACCGCCAGATTCTTTACTCCGCCTCACTGAACAGACGCTCCGGAGATTTCTCCTTCGCTCGGTTCAAGAAAGTCGGTTAAAGTGTTGTTTTTTTCTCTCGGTTTCAACCAAATTTCTGCAATCTAACCTGTCTGTTAAGTCTCTGTCTGTGGTTCCGTGAGTACTAGATATGTTTCCATATTAGTTTTCTGTGTGGAACTTGTAAACATTGGATCGGTTCGGTTTGAACCGATGAGGTTTGTGAAAAAGTTTTCTATTCTTATTAGTGTGTGGTAACCGGTCCGTATCGGTTCTAAAAAAAAAACGGATTTTATTACGTTTTTCCAAGACCAGCGTAACACGGTCAGGAACCGATAGGTGTCTTACCTGCGTGATTGCCGAAAAAGGGTAAGTTCTGGTTAGGATTGGCCATGTCTGAGAAACCCAAGAAAAATCACCACTGGGTTTCAACACTGTAGTGTGTGTGGGGAAGCCTTTGCTAAGGCTGATCCCCACACCACCTGTGTTTATTGTCTGGGGTTTGACCACCTTGATTCAGACTGCCAAATTTGTAAAAGTTTTCCCAAAGCTACCCTGGATAAGAGAGTAGGTAGACTGAGGGAAAGGGAGGCCGAGAAGTCCGCTGACCCGGATGGCCAGCCCGGTTCGGACCCAACCAGGAGGAGTGCCCTCTAACCAGGGCGAAACTTCTTCAGGCAAAAGGAGAACCGATTCTGAGGAGTTGGTTCCGGTTAAAAGAAAAAGAAGGGATAAGTCAGCCGGTTCGGATCCACAGGTTCTCTCTCTAACCGCTGATGAAATAGCCAAAGCAATAAGGATAGTTCAAGTCGCTAACTTCGGTTCCGACCGAACTGGCACCATCGCTCAGGGGTTCTATTCGGTCGGTTACCCCGGTTCCGGATTATACTTATAGAAGAATTTTATGAACCGGAGGAGGAGGGAAAGTATGAAGATAGTGATAGTGATTATGAAAGTCTGGATGTGCCCATTGACCCGGACATCTCTCCAGACAGACCTTCAGGTGTTTCTCCTCCTTGGCTTTCTGAGTCCCCTTCCCATTTTATGTTTTACAAAAAAGTGGCTGAAACCCTCCAGCTTCCTATGGAAGAAGCAGTAGAGGATCAGGAGTAGCCTGATTTCATTGAAATGATGGACATCCCAGAGTCCAGGAGATTGTCTGTTCCCCTCCATAAGTCTTTTGGGAAACAGACATTTAAAATCTTAAAAACTCCTAATTCCATACCTCCTGTGGACAGAAGAATGGACTAGAGGTATACTCTTTAGGCTCGGTCACAGAGTTCCTTTCCCAGCAATGCAGCCATGTTGGGGTAGTGCAGGCTGCTGCCTGTGGTAAGGCAAATATACCTTTGGTTTCACACCCTCCAAGATAAGGACTCCAGGAGGATTGATGCCATGGCAGAGAAACAGTACATGGCAGTATCCCTGGGACTCAGGCAGGCTAATTATATGGCCTACACAGCTAGATACCAGAAGTCCAGGTGGGACACTGTTATGGCTCTAGCTAAACAGGCCCCTGACCAGCTTGCCAAGGAGCTGGAGTGGGTGGCTGCAGATGGGATTGAGGCATCCAAGGTGCAATTTCATGCTGCTGTGGACTCCAGTGATGTTTCATCTAGAGTCATGGCTACATCTGTGGCCCTTCGGAGGATGGCTTGGCTCAGATGTACTAGCCTGTCACAGGATACCCAGGCTAAGGCCATGGATTTTCCTGTCATTGGTAACTCTCTGTTTGGGGAGCAGACAGAGAATTACATGAAAAAAATGGATGAGTACAGGACCACCTACAGGAGTGCTCAGGCCAAAGAAAGGCAAGCCACTCCTCAGAGGCAGCATTCCAGGGGCAGGCCCTTTCATAGGCCTTTTTAACAAGCCCAGGCCCCCTCTTCTGCCTTTGCTCAGAGGGGGTTCTTTAGAGGGAGAGGCAGACTGGGTATGAGCAGGCCTGCTTCCACCCCGCAGCCTAAAGCTCCTGCCAAGCAGACACCCTGATGGATCTGCCCGGGCCGATTCTCCACTACCTGAAGGGGGCAGGCTGGCATACTTTGTCCAGGACTGGAAGTCTTTAACATCAGACAAGTGGGTCCTGGAAGTAGTAAGCCAGGGACTGGTTCTCAGCTTCAAAAAATTTCCCAAGATGAGAACCAGATCCTTTCCACCTGCAAATCCTTCAGAGGCCCTTGCCCTAGAGGCAGAGGTCTCTTCCTTCTTGGCTCTCAGAGCCATAGAGAGGGTTCCAGCCCTACACAGGGGAAAAGGTTTGTACTCCAGGTACTTCCTAACCCCCAAAAAGACAGGGGAATGGCGGCCCATCCTGGATCTGAGATATTTAAACAAGCACCTTTTAAAGCCAAAATTCAAAATGGTGACTCTGGGAATAATTCTGCCCTCTCTAAGGCCAGGGGACTGGCTAGCCTCCCTGGACCTCAAGGATGCATATTTTCACATTCCCATCAGGTGCTCCCACAGAAAGTACGTCAGGTTCGAGTTGCCCTCAGGCCACTATCAATTCAGAGCAATGCCCTTTGACCTAACATCAGCCCCAAGAGTTTTCACAAAGTGCCTGGCAGTAGTTGTTGCTTCCCTAAGGAGAGAAAAGATCTCCATCTTCCCATACCTGGACGACTGGCTCATAGTGGGTCAGTCCCCAGACCAAGTCAAGTCACATTTGCACATAACTCAGCAACTGCTCACTTCCTTAGGATTCCTCCTAAATCTTCCGAAGTCAGTTCTGGAATCAGTGCAGCTCCTCACCCTTATAGGGGCAGAGCTCGATACAATAAGAGCAAGGGCCTTCCTTCCCCTGGACAGGGCAAGGATACTAGTAAAACTGGCCTCTTCTTTTACCCTTCAGGTGTCTCGACCAGCAAGGCACTTCTTACAGCTCCTGGGCCACATGGCAGCCTCTACAGCAGTGGTCCAGGGGGCAAGGTTTCAGATGAGGGACATCCAGTTCCACTTGAGAACCTACTGGTCCCAGAGAAAGGATCCCCTGACCAAACTAGTCCCAGTAACTCGAGCCCTGATCCAGGCTCTGCAATGGTGGCAGGATCAGGACAATCTAAGGCAAGGAGTTCCTTTTGTCACTCAACCTCATTCTCTAATCCTTACCGCAGATGCCTCCCTCTTGGGCTGGGGAGCCCACTTGGGGGATCTGACCACCTAAGGGCTGTGGTCACCTCAAGAATCTCTGCTTCACATCAGTCCCTTGGAACTCAGAGCAGTGTTTCTGGCACTGCAAGCTTTTTCCAAGTCTGTTCAGAACAAAGTAGTCCAGATCAGAACAGACAATACCACTACAATGTGGTACATCAACAAGCAAGGGGGCACTCGGTCTATGGCCTTGTGCACAGAAGCGATAAAGTTGTGGTTTCTGGCCTATTCCCTGCAAACTTCTCTGACAGCAGTGCACCTCCCAGGGAAGGACAATGTCCTGGCAGATGCTCACAGCAGGGTATCTCAGGGCCATCATGAATGGTCCCCAGACCCCCTAGTTTTGAAGGTGATTTTCTCCAGATGAGGCACTCCACAGATAGATCTTTTTGCAGCCCCAGACAATCACCAACTCCCCCTTTTTTGCTGCAGACCCCCAGTATTGGGCTCAGTCCCCCTGGATGCTCTAGTTCTCAATTGGGAAGGGAAGTTTTGTATGCTTCCCCCTTCCCTCTCCTGTTCAAGGTACTAGTCAAAATCAGGTCTCAACCCTGCAAAGTGATTCTGATTGCTCCAGACTGGGCCAGACAGCCCTGGTACCCACTGTTGCTGTCCTTAGCAGTCCACCTCCCCCTGTCTCTTCCCAGGAATTACAACCTGTTGACATCCTCTCAGGGGAGAGTTTGGTATCCGAATTTCAAATCTCTCAATCTCAAGGCCTGGCTCTTGAAGAGTGAGTTTGCTGATCTGCACCTCTCTCAAGGTGTTTTGGATATTCTAAAGGCTTCTCGAAAGCCTTCCACCAGAAAGACTTACAACTCCAAATGGAAAAGGTTCATTATATGGTGCTCTGGTAAACATATTTCTCCAGAATCTGCTGGGTTGCCTACAGTCCTGGACTATATGGTTCATCTCAATAGCTTGGGACTCAGACCAGCTACACTCAAAGTACATTTAGCAGCTGTTTCTGCTTTTTTGTCAGTAGGTAAGCCCTCTTCTCTTTCATCTCATCCTGTATTTTGTAAATTCTTCAAGGAATTGTTGCACACCAATCCTCCCTTCAGGGACCCTGCTCCTGCTTGGGACCTAAATGTTTGCATTGCTCAGCTTATGCAACCCCCTTTTGAACCTTTGTCCTCTGCAGAACTTAAGTACTTGACTTGGAAAACTGTGTTTTTGGTAGCCATTACCTCTGCCAGACGCATCAGTGAGTTACAGGCCCTGTCAGTGGAGCCTGATTTTATCTCTCTTCATAGAGATAAGGTGGTCCTAAGAACTAATAGGAAGTTTTTGCCTAAGGTGGTCTCAGATTTCCACCTTAACCAGTCTGTTTCTTCCTGTTTTCTCCACTGACCATTCCTCCTCTGGGGAGAGGAGGTTGCACAGCCTGGACGTGAAAAGGGCCCTTAACTACTACATAGAGCGCACCAAGGGTCACAGGTTTGACTCCCTCCAATTGTTCCTCACTTATGGTGAGGTCGGTAAGGGAAAACCTGCTGCTAAAAGATCTATTGCCAGGTGGATTGTCTCTTGTATACAATTCTGCTATGAAAAATTGGGTAGGACTCCACCCTCAGGCCTGAGGGCTCACTCTACTAGAGGTATTAGCATGCTTCCTGGCTGCTGCCAGGGATATTCCTATCTTAGAGATATGTCAAGCAGCCACCTGGAAAACAGTCCATACTTTTACCAAGCATTACTCTCTGGATATCCAGGCTAGGAGTGATGCTCGGTTTAACACAGCAGTACTTCAGAGCCCATTCCCAAAGTAGGTTCTGTCCTCCTTCATGGAGGTATTGCGTGGTAGTCTGCAATAGTCAGAATACAGCAAGACTTCATGTTGTTTGAAGAAAAAATTACTCACCTTAGTAATGTTGTTTCTTCTAATGGAGTCTTGCTGTATTCTGACCCCCCCCCGCCTCCCCTCTCAGAACCTGGTTTTTGGGATGTGGGTGGGCAGGAGCAGTGTTGGCACCTAGAGGTGCCCCTTTCTCACCCTCCTTTATTTTGGGTGTGTGTTGTGTTTTGTTTTTGGGTTTCCTGACTTGAGTCTTTGCTTTGAAACCAAAAAACCCTCTTTATTAAATTTAGTTGCCAGTTGGCTAGTTAGTTTACAGTTTCCACACAGAACGCCCAGTGAGTATAGCTCGTAAAGATCTGGCGGTTGGGGTTCAAACAACAGCAGATAGAGGCTTCAACCGAGCTTGAGCTCAGCGTTCCATGCCTTGCATGTAAAGTTAACTCTTTCCTCTCCGGGGCAGTTCAAAGGTTGGAGATCACTGCAAATAGTCAGAATACTGCAAGACTCCATTAGAAGAAACAACATTACTAAGGTGAGTAATTTTTTCTTCTAGATGAATAAAACAACCGCCAATGCCCTAGCTTCTGTTTTAGCAGTTAATTCTCAGTTCATCAGTCAGTCAGTGTGAAATCAGCACCAGCAATGTCTGAGCACTTTACCACCCCCAAATCAGCAGTTGCTGAGTGGCACCAAAATCCAGAGAGGAGGAGAAAGAGGGAGGGGAAGGATGGCGAGGTGGAAGGTGCCCTCCTTAGATGGTTTCAGAATGCACACTGCCAGGATCGATGAGGACCAGGAAGTAAACACAGCAGAGGATGTGCTCCTTAAGGTGAGGAAGCACAGCATCCATATAGCAGAAGGCAGACTGTTCAGCATAATAGAATATTGTACTTCATGGGACACAAGTAGGAGTAGCGCTACCAAAGTGTGGCACTACTACAGTACATTGTTTTTTGTGTTTTTAGCGATGTTGAACTGTAACCAATGCTTTACAGGCTTTACCAAGGTAAAAATGGTCACAAACTGTTCACAAATGGATATAACGTCCATTGCCTATATCGGGCAAATCTCTCTGACAAACCTGCTCGTTATAAGCGGTGGGGACTGTATTACGTAAGTTGCTACATGCATGCGGCAGTAGGTGAATGCATCTTAAGATTTTATATAAACCAACTAGTCATTAAGGAAAGGTTAAAAAAAAAAAAAAAAACTGAGGAGTGCAACACTGCTCCAGCTGAGCCGTAGATATTGTCTGAATACGGTTATACAGTCTGACAAGTTCTTAAATTGATGTATTGGGGGTTAAGGCATAAGATGTCTGTCCTAATCATGCATGTGGGGAGCCATAGCTCCTCCCCTTACTATTAAATAAGTCCATGCAGCTGCAGACGTGTTCTATACCTTGTGCAGTTCCATAACAGACAGTAGCCTGTAGAGGAAAGAGTAAGGATTGCAAACAGTTAAGGGGCCAGAAATAAGACATGATTGGAGTGGTGCAGTGCAGTGGCTGTGGAGCAGCAGTCTTCCGGGAGATGTTCTGGAGGATGCGGTGTTGTCCCATCTGCAGGCACCTCTCTGGGCTGAGGGAGGAGGTTGCTCATCTCCAGGCTGAGTTGGCCAGGATTTGTGGGACCTCCTCTTCCATCCAGGCACCACCAGTGCCACTGCCGCTGCCTCAGAGGTTGCCAAGAAAGAGGAGCGGTTGGACCACAGTGGGCTCAGGGAGGGTGAGGGTGGTGGAACAGAGGCGCATCCCTCCCATTGTACCTCTCCACAATTCCTATGCCATTCTGGCAAAGTGTGGTTCCTCTATGGAGGCACCCACAGTGGAGACCAAGGAGGATGCTGGGAACCTCCACAAAGGAGACCCACAGGAGGGTGGCAGGGGACCCTGCAGGGGAAGGAAACAACTCCTGGTGGGGGACTCCATTGTTAGGAAGGTAGAACTGGGGGAGGAAGGGGAGAGGGAGGTAAGGTGCCTGCCTGGCGCCATGGCTTGCAGGGACGGGAAGCGAATCCTCAGGATTGCCGGAGCAGCTGCATAGGGGAGGGAGCTGGATGTCATTGTCCACCTAGGGACAAATGACCTGGCTAAGAAAGGGATTAGAGAAGTGCAGGAAGAGTTTGTGGAATTGGGGAGGGGCCTTAGTCAAGTAGCACGCACGGTAACCTTCTCGGAGGTTCTACCCATCTATGGCATAGGAGAGGCTAGGGTGTTCCGCATCATGGGATTCAATCAGTGGTTGAAAAACTGGTGTAGAGCTCAGGGATTTGGCTTCACTGGGGACTGGGGTCCACCTGGAGTGATGCAAGCCTATACTGGCATGATGGGCTGCATCTGTCCGGGAGGGGAACCAGGATCCTAGGTGATAGGTTTAAATGCTTCATTGGCAAGCTTTTAAACTAGCCAAGGGGGGAGGCACTGGAAAGGAGCAGGAAAGTCCTAGCCCCCCCAAATAATCACGGTAGTAAGTGCGGCAAACACCAACATAGAGGTGTCGATAGGGAGAAGGGCAGGGGTAAATGGAGAAAGTGACAAAGGCAAGAAGGACAGGGATGGGGCAAAAGGGAGTAAGGCCATCAGGAAATGGAGGGTAATGAGTACCAATGCCCGTAGTCTGGGCAACAAGCTCCCTGAGCTGATGGCCTTAATGAGAGGGATGCCTGGATATCGTAGCAGTCACAGAAACATGGTACACAGAGAACCATGACTGGGATGTTAACATACCAGGGTACATAACCTACAGGAGAGACAGGCAGGGGAGAAGAGGGGAGAGTAGCTCTATGTAAAGGAAGGGATAAAAGCAACTGAACAAAAGAGTAAACAGGAGGAGAGGAGGCACTGTGTCACCTTGGAGACTGGAAGGGCACCACAATCCGCACAGGGTTGTGTACAGACCCCCATGTCAGGGGAAGGAATGGACAAGGATATGATAGAAGGCATTCTTAGAATGGCAGAGAAAGGGAGATACTGTTGATGGGAGACCTGAATATGCCAGATGTTAACTGGAGCACATTGCTGCAGCCACATCCAAGAGCAGGGCCATTCTTGATGCCCTACAGGTGGCAGGCATTAGACAGCTAGTTTTGGAACCCACTGTGAGGGAGCAATCTTAGACCTCGTGACTCTCAAACGGGGCAGTGAGAGGATCTCAGATCTAGAAGTGGGTTGCAATCTGGGACAAGTGACCATCAAACAGTGTGGTTCACGTTAAACTCAGCTACAGAGTCAAGCCATACAAAAGTGAGGGTACTGGACTTTAGGAGGGCTGACTTTGGCAAGATGGGAGAGTGCCTCAGAAAAGCACTAGCAAACAGGCTAGAAGGAGGTGTGAGCAACAATGGGGAATTATCAAAACTGCCATCACAGAGGCAACAAACCTTTGTGTGAAGCAAATGAACAAATCAAAACGAAAGAAAAAGCCACTATGGTTCTCAAAAGAGGTGGCTGTGAAAGTCAGGAAGAATAAAATAGCATTCCGGAAGTATAAGGAAACACAGAAGGAGCAGGACAGAGAGCTGTACCAGTTGAGGCAGAAGGAAGCAGGGAAGGAAGTCAGAATAGCAAAGGCCCAAACTGAGGAAGAGATAGCCAACTCAGTTAAGAAGGGGGATAAAACCTTTTATAGGTACATCAGCGAGCGTAGAAAGACAAAGGGAGGGATAGTGAGGCTGAATAGAATGAACAGTGGGTGGGCAGAGGGGGACAGTGAAAAAGGAATACTGAATGAATATTTCTGCTCAGTATTCACAAAAGAGGAGGGGGAAGTGCCTAATCCAATTAACAGAAGCACTCTTGATAGGGGGGTCGATCCCAGTCCTTTCACAGAAGAAAGGGTTCTGCAAGAACTCCTAAAACTGAAGGTGGACAAAGCAATGGGTCCTGATGGAATTCACCCCAGAATTCTAAAAGAATTAAGGGAGGAACTAGTGAAACCACTGGCTACTCTTTTAATAAATCATGGGAGGATGGTGTGGTACCTGAGGACTGGAGGAAGGCGGATGTGATTCCTCTTCACAAAGTGGGTCCAAGACAGAGGCAGGAAACTACAGACCTGTCAGTCTGACCTCTGTGGTAGGGAAAGTGATGGAGTCACTTCTGAAGGAAAGAATAGTCAAGTACCTAGAGGCCAGTGGAGCACAGGACCCAAGGCAGCATGGGTTCACAGCGGGAAGGTCATGTCAGACGAATCTAATAGATTTCTTTGACTGGGTGACCAAAGTAGTAGACCAGGGAGGGGCTGTGGACATGGTCTACCTAGACTTTAGCAAGGCATTTGACACAGTCCCACACAAAAGATTAATAGTCAAATTAACCAGCCTGGGAGTGGGACCCAGGGTGATAGCCTGGGTAAAACATTGGCTGGACAACAGGACACAGAAGGTAATTGTAAATGGAGTCCATTCTGAAGAAAGGGGGTTACTAGTGGGTACAAATGAGGGTTCAGTATTGGGTCCAGTCCTTTTAATGTCTTCATCAGTGACATTGCAGAGGGACTGGAAGGAAAAGTATGCCTTTTGCAGATGATACAAAATCTGCAACAGGGTTGATACACAAGGAGGCATGGAAAGGATGAAAAGGACTTGGCAAGGTTGGAGGAATGGTCAGAAGTATGGCAGCTAGGATTCAATGCAAAGAAGTGCAAAATAATGCTCCTGGAAACAAGAACCCAGGGAAGAATACACAATGGGTGGGGAGGTAGTAACAACAACAACAAAAAGGAAAGGGACCTGGGGTAATCATATCAGATGACCTTAAGGTTAGGCAAGCAATGTGAGAAGGCAGTAGGGAGGGCTGGGGGTATACTGGGATATATAGGAGAGGCATCAGCAGCAGAAAACAGGAAGTTGTTATCCTCTGTACAGACAGTTGGTGAGACCCCATCTGGAGTACTGTGTCCAGTTCTGGAGACCCCATCTCCAAGGACATAGACAGGATAGAGGAGTCCAGAGGAGGCAACTAAAATGGTGCAGGGTCTGCAAGAGAAGCCGTATGAGGAGAGACTAAAGGAGCTTAATATGTATACCCTTGAGGAAAGAAGGGAGAGGGGACATGATAGAAACTTTTAAGTACCTCAGTGGAATCAACAAAGTCCAAGAGGGTAGCATTTTTCAGAAAAAGAGACTTGCAAGAACAAGGGGACACAATTTAAAGATAGGAGAGCGGTTCAGGGGCAATGTGAGAAAGTATTATTTCACAGAGAGGGTAGTGGATGCATGGAACAGCCTTCCTGAGGAGGTTGAGGGGTCTAAAACTGTGGGAGAATTCAAGAATGCATGGGACAGACATAAGGCAATTCTTGTGGGGGGTAGGATGAAATAGGCTGTTGATTAACTAGGATCTGCGGCCTATCCTGTAGATAGGGAAATGGGCAGACTAGATGGGCCTAGCGGTCCTTATCTGCCGTCAAAGCCTATGTTTAGCCTTACGTAGAATTCTTGGGTGTTGCCGACCGTCCCAGTGTCGAGAGATATCCAGAAATTGCTCCCCTCTTGGATTCAGCTGTGATGCATTTCATTTCTCTGCCTTACAACTTGGTGCTTCAAACCTCAAACTGTGGAGAGACTTCAGAAAGTCATTCTAGAGAGTAATGGGCTGCTGTTGACATTGTTTGAGCAGCACCCTCCCTGCTGTTGGGACCCTAACACCATGTCCTGGAATGTGAAAGGCTAATCTCTACCCCGTACTTGTGTGATTGTCTGATGTGTCTGTTCCCAGAACCTGAAAATCCCTGGATACACTGAAAATACATGTGTGTGTTGTTGCCCCTCTTCCCACACCCTCTCCAATACTCATCACTACGTGTGTTTCCAAAATGTTTGGTAATTACTGGAGTAGTAAAGTACCATACTAACGTTTCCCATGCAAATTCTCTATAAACTGGCAAGGACGTAACCTTCACATCAGTCTGTAATCTCCCTGAACTATAATTTCTCCACAGTTGGTGTACCCCCTCCTGCTCCCATCCTTGCCTAATACCTCATACGTTCTAATGGAGGTCCATCGCTTTTGCTGATAGGTAAATTTCTAAGATATATCTGAATTTATCTTTCAGAATAACTACCCAGCTGAAAAAAAAAAAATCGATTACAGATCTATCCTTATACCCGTCAGTTGTGTTTCCATCACTTCTCAGAAAGTGTCTCACCCTGTTGTTGTCTCAGCATTTCAAACTCTACTGTCCTACCAGAGGAGGTACACTGTGAGAAAGTTGAGGCCTTTTTCTGCCCACCTACGAAATCCTCCATCTGAGCTTGGGGGCATTAACCCTGTGTAGTGACAAAATTAGCATCAGGATCAGGGGGTCTCTGTCTCCGTGTGTGTGTGTATATATGCGCGCGCATGTGTGGCCTCCCTGAATTTAGTCATGATTTGTCACATGTGACTTACCCACTGGTTCCTAACTTGTTTATGCAGGTCAGTAGGGTATGCGAGGGAGTGCCCAGAGAGAAACCGGCAACTTCTGTGCTTCAGACTCCACCCAGTGCAGGTCTTTTCCTCTGCTTGACCCAGGAAGAGAGTGCTACTGATGGAACTGCCAAAGAGTATGTTTGAAAGTTTGGGAGTGCTAGGGCCACTCCGCCTTGCTCCCTGGGAACTGTAAGATAGCCCTCCTGACACCATCCACACAAGTGGTGACCAGTGCCATATCACAACCTATTATAAACCACAGTTTAGTCTGGCGGTAAATTACAAAGTATGTACATTACAGTTCTCGGTGAGGATAATGCAGTCACAATTTCCAATAGCAGCAAAGACAGCAGAATTTTGTTCCCATACTAGTAGAACACGATTCCAAAGCAGTGAAGAAATAGATGTTCCCCAGCTCGTGCAGCAGTAAACTAGCAGTAGCATCAGTAAGAGATTAAGGAAGTGGGTGGGGGGATCCTGCGAATGTGGTATATCTGGCCTTGGGTGAAGCATGTGATACAGTACCACACATGCACTTGTTCATAAAATAGAGAACTTTGGTGTGTGAGGGGTGGGGGGTTAAAATTGGTTGCATGTTCGGAGGTAGTCATAATTAATATTTAAACAAACATGGAATCATGTGACAAGTAGGGTTTCATAGGGATTAGTTCTGGGACCTCCGCTGTTTAGTATATTTATAAGTGATCTGATGGTGGGTGCCAGCAGCTGGATCACCAGGTTTGCTGATGACACCAAGATGGGAAGAGTAGTTGCATCACAGCGGGCGGTCTCAACAGGTTTGGGAACTGGGTGGTGGAATGGCAGATAACCTTCAGTGTTGAGAAGTGCAGGGTGATGCATCTAGGAATGAAGAGCAGCAATGCAAAGTACTGCCTGAGTGGCATGTAGATTACTGAAAGCAAGCAGGAAAAAAACATGGAAGTGCTCCACAGCACTTTGAAATGGCAGGTGCAGTGTGAAGTGACAGCTAACAAAGCAGACACAATCATGGCACACATTAAGAGAAACATAGTAAATAGTGTAGGTCTAGAGATTTGATATGCCCTCATACAGACCCTTGCTCTGGCCCCATTTAGAGTACAGGGTGCAGTTCTGGTCCTTAATATCTGAAGAAGGATATTGACAGTGGAGAAAGTAGAGGAGAACAGCCAAGGTGGTTGATGGAATGGAGGGCATGGGCTGTTGGGACCGATTTGCAGAACTGGGGTTGTTTTCTGTGAAAAAGAAGACCTGAGAAGACATGATTACAGTACTGAAGTATCTAAAAGGGATGGCCCTTATCAAACCAAGTTCATCTCTTCAAGATACAAATGTAAAGTCTGTAGTGCAACTGCCAAATCCACCCTTGCCAGACTGGACCCTTCTTTCACTCCTTCTGCCGTTTTACCTTGGACTGTCCTCACCATTCCTACCACTGCTTTCTTTTCTCCTCCCTCTCACCCCTCTCCTCGCGCCAGGCGCCTCACACACTGTGCCTTCTTCATATCCAAATTCTGGCTTGGCTCCCTCCCTGCCTGAGTTTCCTCTCTCTTCTTCACCCCCCCCCACCCTTTCTGTAAAATCCCCCAAATCTACAGCTGGTCAAGCTGCCTTTTCCTTCTCTTCCCTAAGCTCTGGGCATCTCTTCCCCTGACCATCTGCTCAGCCTCTTCCCCATTTGCTCTTCAGTCTCTTCTTTATGTCTTTACATCTTCTTCCTGTAACTGTTTCTGGCCCCTGACCTTAGTACCACGGCTTGCGCAATTGTATGGCCATGCTCTGGGAGTTCCCCCCCATATGTAGTTGGGTAGTTGGCCACCCATATTGATGTTGCCTACCTTAGGCACTTGTACAGCTTGACTTGGCTCAGAATATTGGTTTTGCTGATCTGTTAATGCATTGTACTCTGCATTATTTTGAATATGTTGTTTTACCCGCCGGTGAATTCGGGGCACGTAACTGTATTGTTACTCTTGCACCTATTGTACTGTCTGCTTTTACCTCATGGGGAAAAAAAACATACTGAAATGAGTCATATCAACTCAGTATTTCTTCCCTGGTAAAGTGTTTGTAATAAATAATAAGATGCACAAGGGTGGAAGAACAAGGGGACGCTGTCGGTGAAGGAAAGAAAATACAAGGAAAATGTGAGAAAGAATTACTTTACAGAGCAAATAGAACTAGACTGTGCCAGAGCATGTATTATTAGCTGACATAATAATAACCTTCAAGCTCTGACTCGACAAGTACTTTAAAGAAAATGGCGTTCCAGGGTATTCTGGGTGCGAGGGAGGAACTTTACTACTAGTCTCCCCTCCTCCAGTATATACATATGTATGCATGGATATGCAGTAAATACAGTATGTCTGCCGCTCAAGTTTTAAAACAAAAATCTTTTTCTGAGGCTACTTTTTTAATTGTACGTTCTAGATGAGTACCGTGGATGTGTTACGGTGGTACTAGGACATGTTTTTGATGGTAAACAGCACCACGCCATACTAAGGTGTGTAATTGTTTTCATTATGGGCATGGCAAGAGAGCAGAAACTTTTTAAAAAGTTGAAACCCTCACATCAGTTCAGAGAGATATATTTTTTTTATCAGTAGTTTTCAGTTTTTGTCCCCATTTTCACCCGGGACCCCGGCGCGTACGTGCATGTGTGTGGAGGTGCATGCGCACGCCGAGTACTGGCTTGGTCCCTTCCACCCCACCCCTGGCTATCGCCACCAGCCCCTCCCACCAGACTTCTACCTTGTGGGAGCAGAACTACAGGTGGGTGGGCAACCACCCCAGGAGGGGGAGACCTGCCGGGTCGCCAGCATAGCGTGAGGTAAGACATCCAGTGGCTTAGCCCTCAGCACCACCGAGCCGGCATCTGTTCAGAGATGAAATCAAATAAAAGGAAAAATAAGTACTGCATAGTGTGTGTGTGTGTGTGTGTGTGTGTGTGTTTTTTTTTTTTTTTTTCTTCCCAGATATAGATTATTGAAACAACAAAAAAAAAAACTATGCAGTTACATTGCTAACATATTATTCTACTTCAATTTGCATATGTATGCCTTTGTATTTTTCAGTTGGGTCAAAGTGATAAAATCAACAGGACACTGTTGGAAACTGGACGCTGCATCCCACTGGAGCTTTAATTGTTAAATGATTTTAAATAAACTGATATGTGCTAATGGGGGTCACTGGTGTGGTGTCACTGTGCTCGATCTTGTTTACATCTTTATCTGCAACATAAGGATAGGTGCTTAGGGGAAGATGTGCCTTTTTGACAGATAAGATCTGTGGCCAGGTGGATAGTGAAGAGGGCGTCAGAATTGTGTAGGGGGGGCCTGATATACTGAAAGGGTGGTCAAAAGTATAACAATTAAAAATTAACGTTAGAATGTGCAAGGTGATGTGCATGGGGCAAAAACACTTGATACAGAATGGGGCAGGTATTAGTGGAATGCACTACAGAGGAAAGAGACTCTAGTGTAATAACGTCACAGTCTGAAGGCATCAGCACAATGCAGTAGAGTGGTGGGGAGGGTGAAATATTGGTTTATAGGGAGGGGATTTCCAGCATTAGAAAGGAGGTGCTGCTAATGCTGGACAGGTTGCTGGTTCATCCTCACCTGGAGTACTTTATTTGGAGTCCACATCTAAAGATGGACAGGGACAGAGTGGGCACAGTGCTGAGGAGGGGCTAACCAAGATGCTTCAGGCACAAAAGGAAGGGACGTATGAGGAGAGGTTGGCAGATCAGGGACACGTGCATGCTTGAGGAGAGAAGTGACATGGCTGAGAGGAGGTAAGTAAAGCAGCTAGCAGGGAATTGTTCAGACTTAATGGGAACATATAAACACCAGGGGTAACTCCATGAAGGTGGGGCAAGGTTAAGAAAGAGAGAGATATACCAGGAAGTACTTTTTCATGGAAGGGGTGGTGGGTGGCTGGAGTAGGCCACTTGAGTTAGTTTGTGTGAATTCAGTGGTGGTATTGAAGTGCTGATTTCAAATGATGGTGGGACAGATAGAAGGGCTTGATAAAGACCACACCAGAAAGAAAGGGAGGGGGGAGTGAAGAGACTCTAGGCATCTCTCATATAGCATTAGTTAGGCAAGAATGGGCAGACATGATGGGCCAACGGGCCTTCTTCTGCCGACAGATTTTAGGTCACAAATGCTTTTTTATGTGTTATTTAAAAGTGGAAGTTTAGTGCAGTAGCTGATATTCTGTCTTCAGTTTTTTGAGGTCAGGCCCGGACTAATGCAGCAGATGTTATTTAAAGCACTGTGTCAGTTTACAGATATGACAGCAGACTTGAAAAAGACAAATTGTATGTTGTTTTTAATTAAAATGATTGTTTTATCCATAGTTGGTCCACCATACTGTCTTCACTTGCGGGTTAAGTTCTATTCTTCAGAACCCAACAACCTTCGGGAAGAGCTGACAAGGTAGGAAAAAACCCTGTCATTGGATTTTATTTTTAAGACTGTGGGTCAGTGGTGTATGGGGGAGACTGTGGTTGTGAAAGTCCCTGCATCTACTGTCAGTGTTGTTTGGGAGCCTAAATGTGAGACATCGGAACAAGCAGAGAAGTACAAGAGGAAATGCGTACATAAAAAAAATTGATACATCTGTTTTGAGCACTTTTATGTAGAAAACAAAAGTAAGGGCTATTAGAAATTGAGGCAGTGTTTCTTTGTCCGTTTCTTTCTTTCTTTCAAATTTATTTAACATTTGGTTATCAGGAAAGGCACACTGAGCCAGTGCTCATTTCCAGGGATGACCCAGGGGGAGGAGAACAACAATAGAGTAAAAAACATCCCATGGATATCAGGTATGTGGCGCAACTTACTAGGTTGACAGCCTAGGTGAGTGTCCTGAGTTGTCACACATTGCATAGCTGAGGCAGTTCTAAGTGTGTGGGTCTCAGTCAAAGCCACCTTCTTCTTGATGAGTGCAAGTGACCCCTGCCATTTTACAGCTGCCTGGGATTGGAGAGTTCTCTGGATAGGAATACAGGGCTCCAGAGAGGAGAGTGGCATAATGAAGGACGCAGACTCATGAGACTGTGATGTCCAGTCCTGCGTCAGTTTGTGTGTTTACCAGACCTGGTCCTAGATCATTTCTGACTGATCAAAAGGGTCTCCCGTCATGGGCTGTACCCTATGAGGGTGTGCTGGGATATAGATGGATGAAAAACAGGTGGAAACAATTGGGAGATACTGTCAGATGCCATGTTCAGTTGTGGCACCAGACGTCTGTGTTCGCAAAGAGGGCGCCAGATGTCAGTGTCCACAAAGAGGGCACAGACCCTGTCCAGAAGGGCGAACATGGTGACTTGGTGGCACCCAGTGGTAAGATCAGAAGGAAGGCAGCAAAAAATATCTTATTAGTAGAGGACTCTATGATTAGAGGGGTGGAGAATGTGGTGCCGGATGGGGAATTGGGGCGGTCAAATGCCTTCAGTCATCTGGGATATGGATAGGATTGGGAGGATGGTAGGGGAAGGGGAATGGTTTCTTGGGAGTGGTAGTACATTTGTGTACCAACAATCCGGTGAACCAGCCTGTTGAGATGGTGAAGCCCAACATTTGAGGTTGGAGGACAGATTGAAGGCACACTCGGCTTCCCTGGCATTTTCTGAGGTTCTCCCTGTGTGGGGTAGAGGGAAGGAGAAGACTAAGGAGTTTAACGTGTGGTTTAAGGGATGGTGTCAGGAGGAGGGGTACCATTTTGTGAGACTGGGGGGAAGCTTCTGGGACAGGTGGTTCTTCAAGGGTGTGGCCTTCCCCTAATGAGAGGGCTCTAGTGTGCTCCGGCAGAAGTTTGATGTCTACTTTGGTGGACATTTAACAGCTTAATCTGGTTCAATTTCAGTTGCTTACCATCTGTATCCCACCCCCTTCCAGTCGCCCCTGAAAAAGGGACTTCTAGGCCGAGTGGGCTTACCGGGTCAACAAAATTCAGTAAATAAATAAAAATAAATAATTTAAACTAAGGTGGGAAAGGCTGAGGCTTGGGGAACCACAGAGGAAGAACAACAAAAGGTGAACCTAATTAGGACTTCCCCAGAAACCGAGACTGAAAGCAGGGGATGGATGCATCTTGACAGGGGTCCATAATAAATTAAGAAAAGGGATCTGGGAGCCAGGGGCACATAGAACAGGCAAGGGGCAGTACACAGAGGACTGAACTTGGCCCTGGGGGATGAGCAGGATCAGCAAACATCTGATCGGAGCTTATAAAAACTGTAACATGCACTGCAGACTGTTGAATCTCCCACTGCCTTAGCCCTCGTCTAATATCACCTGCAGAGGATTCTGGAATTTATAGTTACAGAAAACGTCCACTTACCAATCAGCAAAATTAGTCTGATGTTATCTTCTGTACTGTAGTAAACAGCAAGTAAAAAAAAAAAAAAAATTTTTCAGGAAGTGCAAATGGGGGCTCTTAGTGCTGACTGTTCCCTTTTAAATATCACTGCCATCTTCTCTTGGCTTTAAAGAGAGTGAGTGCATGATGTCTGGTTACAGATATCAGAGCTGCTGTGTGAGTCAACCAGGAGCTGGCTATTACAGCAACACAGATGTAAATATCCCTGCCCTTGAAACTGATTGCATCATCTCTGCAACATGCTTTAACTTCCCATCAGCATATTTGCCAACGACCAAAATCCATTCCCAAACGGTGACACGGGCTGAAACACTGATACAGTTCTTAGTTTTTTGAAGTATTTTTTGATATATGCCGAGACCCTGATGTCTGCAATTTGGTTGACCCACTGCCTTACTGTCTTTTTTTAAATAAATGTTTTTACCTAAGTCCCTGATATTGGCAGAGCAAGTGTTGATCTTTTTATCTTGTGTTGTCTCTCCACCCCCTTCATGCCTGGAAACCGCCTCACACCAGCTTGCTCTACCACTCTAACTCTGACCTGGCTGGCATCTTGTGGGCTACCTCCGTGGTGGCACCCGCATAGCTTAACAAAGGCTGGGACACAAATGGATTCTTGCCAGACAGGCTCATATCTTTGGCCCCATTTGGATTCTTGCAAAACTGGGCCAGAGGTGTAGGCTAGGACGTTGCATTGAAGCCAAGCCGACTGGCGGAGTGGGCCTTCTTTTTTTCTATTCTCCCCAGTCCTCTGGCACTGAAACAGTCCTGCACAGTCACTGACATGTACATGTCCTGTGTGTGCTTTTTCCAACCCTACATGCCACCTTCTACAGTGAGCCCTTTGCTGGAGGTGCCAACACATAATGTATCTCACACTGCTTGCAAGCACAGGGCATCATACTTCCCACTCCTTGGTGATGAAGCATTCCATCTCAGGCAGTACTTCCATCCCTGACTGCTGGAATTGGGGAAACTGGATTTCTAGGGGCGTTGAGATATATATATATATATATATATATATTTCATTATCCACACATTGGCAGTTCCACTAGAAGCTGCTGATTCATTGGAACATCTTCAAGCTAAGTGCCTCCCACCACCCAAGCAGTTTATCCCTTGGCTCCACCCCGTGATGTCAGATCTTCCTTTCCACTGGAAGCTTTAATGTCTTCCGTCACAGCTCTATGGGTTGCAGGCTACCAAGAACACCATTGGCGATTTTTGCTATTTTCCTTCAACATTTCAGAAGTTCCTCAACCCCTTCTCTTCACGATTGGTTTGGCTCCAGCCTCATTGACAGAAAATGGAACCCAAAGTGAAGCCAGCTCTTGGCTTCTAATTTTGCATTACATGCTGCCAGAAACTTTCGCGGACTGATGCACATGTGTCTTGCCTCTACGATTTGGGGGCTGGACACAGTGTTTCGGGGTATGACCTGTGGTGGGCAGTGCTCCTTTCCTCTTTGAAGGATCATGCAGCCCGGCTTCTTCTCAGCTGGCTGATGGCCTTGGCAGCAGGCCCAGCAGGGGCCATATCAAGCCTGGCACCCGAAGGCCAAATTCTCTGACCAGGGGCCAAAAAGAGGTCTGGGTGGGGGAAGTGGTGCTCCTCCAGCCCCAGTGGCCAGTGCCCCCTCCAGAGCTGCCCAGTCAGGGTTCAGCGGGTGTCGGCATCCTTCCTGTCCAGTCCCTGATCCAGCTCCTTGTGACGGGTTGGCTTCTGGCTACACCTTTCTGTCATTACCATGGACCAGTAGGTTCTCGAGGTTGTAGACAGAGGGCTGCCTCTGTATATGGAGAGTCTTCTGCCGTACCTATCCTGCACTCCATGGGAATCGTTGGTGTCACAGGACACACTGCCCACCCTAAGGGAGGACACTGCTTAGCTTCTTGCGAAAAGGGATATAGCCCATGTCCCAGACACCATGGCAAGTCAGGGCTATGTGTCTGTGTACTTCCTTGTTACAAAATGAATTGGGGAGGGGCTGGCACCCCATATTGGATCTGCACAATCTCGTCAAAGTCTATGTTTCTGTGTTTCTATCCCTAGAGCAGGTCATGTGGTTCTGCATCCTGGCCTCCAGGATGCATTCTTCCACACCTCTGTCTGTTCCACTGGTGGTACAGTTGGTTCTGAGCAGAAGGGGTTCTGTATCAGTTCCGGGTCATGTCCTTCGGCCTCTTGTTCACGCCCAGGGTCCCAACCAAGTGCATGGCAGGGGTGTCAGCTTTTCTTGCAGTGAAAGGGCATCAGATGTACCCCTACGTGGATGACTGGCTGATTGTTGGGCTATCCAAGGAGGCCATGGAGCGGTCCAGGGATCTGGCCCTCCAGACCTGCCGAGACTTGAGCTTCTTGGTCAACCTAGCCAGTTCCGAACTGATCACCTCAGAGGTGATTCACTTCATCGGGGCAGAGCTAGACTCCCTGTGGGCCAAGGCCTGTCTGCCTGTGGACTGGGCACTGGATCTTATCCCCTTTGCCCGATCATTTCAGGTCGGGTTCTTGCATCCTGCAGCTGCTGATGTACATGGCATCTTGCACCATGTGCTTCCAGACACACTCAGCCAGTGGGAGAGATGTCACACAAGTAATCCCTGCATCAGGAGGCCCACTGATAGATGTGGCACCTGCAGTGGGAGTTGGGCTGTCAGTGGTCCCAGTGCCTTGGACACTTGGACCAGCCAGTCACGGTAACCCAGCCAATGTGGGAAGTCATCCAGTGGTGGTTAGTCCCAGGACATCTGGAGGAAGGAGTCCTATTTGTCTGCCCAGAGCTGACTGTCATGCTACCAACAGATGTATCTCTGGTGGGGTTGGGAGAGCAACTGGAGGACCGCAGAGCCCACGGGTTCTAGTCACCCAGTGAGTTCTGTCACCACATCAGCCTGCTGGAGATCCATACAGTACAGTTAGCTCTGATGGAATTTACTTTAGTCAGGGGTCAGGTCGTGCAAGTCCTGATGGACAACACCATGACCGTGATCTACCAAACAGGTAGGGCAGCATGCACTCCCTTCCCTTTTATCAGAAGGGCCTGTACTCCAGGACTCTGGTGCACAGCCTGGGTGCAGATCTTCTAGTGATTTATGTTGCTGGAGTGGACAGTCTGCTTCCAGACACTCTCAGCCGGGTGGGACAGATGTTGCACAAGTAATCCCTGCATTAGGAGGTGGTGAACTACCTGTTCTCTCTGTGGGGCACACCTCTAGTAGACCTGTTTGCCTCCTGGTAGAATGCAAAACTGAGGCTGTTTAGTGCTTGCCCCCACAGTCTGGGACACCGATGGGGATGCTGTGAGGCCCTGGACCTTGGGTCTGATGTACACTTTTCCTCGATCCACAGAGTGGTAGTCGAGGCCTGGAAGGACAAGGCATGAATGATCTGATAGCTCTGGACTGGCCATGTCAGTTCTGATAACTGGATCTCCTCAGCCTCAGCAGCAGACATGTGTGACAGTTGCCTCTTTGCCTGGACCTGCTGACTGGACAGCAGGAGAAGATCCTGTGTCTGGTCCTTCAGTCCCTGCATCTCACAGCCTGGTTCCTGAACAGCTAGAGTTACAGGCTTCGGGTGTTACAGAAGGTGTGCTCCACGTTATGGAGCACACCTGAAAGGCGTTGCCTTGCCAGTGCTACACCTTTAAATGGAAAAGGTTTTCCATTTGGTGTCAGGGCAAGGATCTTGAGTCTATTGCCTGCCCTGTGGCTAGTATCCTTGAGTAACTCTGGTCTCTCCCCCTTAGCTGGGGCTGCAAGCAGTGACCCCCAAGGTGCACCTGGCAGTCATTTCACATACCAGGTGTGGGCTGGTATGCCAGCGGTGACCCAGGAGAACATGGTTGGGTGCTTTTTTCAAGGGGCCTTGACTAACTGTCCACTCCAGTTCATGAACCGCCACCAGTTTGAGACCTACTGCTGGTGCTGACTGTGCTCATGGGTAAGTCATTTGAGCCTGTGCATAGGTGTGAGATGTCATACCTATCATGGAAGATGGCTTTCTTGGTGGCCATCACGTCAGCTAGAAGGATCAGTGAGCTCTAGATGCTCTCGGTGCAGTCTCCATATCTGGTTTTCCACAGGGACAGGTCTTTCACCCCCACCCGAAGTCCCCCCTGAAGCTAGTATCAGAGTTCCACCCCTTAACCAGGTGATGAACCCTCCAGTATATTT
This sequence comes from Neoceratodus forsteri, assembly GCA_016271365.2. Lineage (NCBI taxonomy): Eukaryota > Metazoa > Chordata > Ceratodontiformes > Ceratodontidae > Neoceratodus > Neoceratodus forsteri. The sequence goes on along the minus strand of CM028132.1, from coordinate 196,342,154 downwards.
CACCAGCCCATCTTTGGAGGCCGACTGCGGGCTCCATAGTTGGGACCTGTGGAGGGCGCTCACTTATTGTAAGGAGCATACAGCTGGAGTTCAGGGTGAGGCTTGCCAGCTGTTTGTAACATGCTGAAGTTGCACCTGGCAGACTGGCAACAAAGTGGATGATTAGCAGGTGGATAATGTCCTGCATCAACCTCTGCTATAGGTTGGCTGGTAGGTAGCCTCCTGTAGAGCTCAGGTTTCATTCCACCAGACATACCGCTGCCTCGGTGGCTGCTTAGACACATTCCTGTCCAGGAGATCTGCAGGGCTGTCACCTGGAAGTCAGCACACACCTTCATCTCCCACTACAGCATCAACCTAGAGTATCATCGGGATGCTGCATTTGGGTCCTCTGTTTTTCAGTCTCTTTGCCAAGTAGGGTTGTCTGTCCCTTGTCCCCTCCTCCTAGAGAACTGCTGGAAGTCTGCCAGTGTGTGGATACGGAACTGTATCCATGCCCCTTGAAAAATTAGTTGCACACCTGTAACCGTAGTTCTAGGAGTGGTACATAGTTCACATCCACACTACCCACCTGGCCTCCCCTGGCAGGTGGCACGAGGATCCCTGCTTCCAGCATGCAGATTCTAACATCACGGGGCAGAGCTGGAGGATACACTGCCCAGGTGGTACAAGGAGTGTAACTTGAAGATGGGCTGACGAATCAGCACTTGCAGTGGAAGTGCCAATGTGTGCATGTGAACTATAGACCACTCCTAGAACTATGGTTACAGGTGAGTAACCAGTTTTGTTTCTGCTCAATCCCAGGTTGGCTGCTTGGTATCACATTACATCACTTCTCTCATCAAGCAGCACTAGGTCACCTGGAACAGTGGTTCAGGTGGAGCATGTTACGCTGCCTTGTGGGTGACTTGGGGTCGCATATTAGATCCACGTGCCTGCATGAGGCCAGTGGAACTGTGGGAGTTCTGCAAAGACAGCGCTGTCAAACTCTGGTGGGGGTTGAGGGATGTGTGTCCTGTTGAATGATTGCTTTCTGTGGGCAGCAGGGGGTTGTGGGTAACCACACAACATTGGCCCCGCCACATGGGAGGAACAGACTGAGGGAGAGAGAGAACTAGGGGGAAAATTACTCCCTCGGGTGCCATTACTGGAAGACTCTGTGCCCAGCATCTGTAGCCCTGGCTCTGCCTGCCACCCCAGATGGTTCTGTGTGCTGGTGATGGGGCCAGTCCCCACCCTGCACTGAGGGTGTAAGCTTGCAGGACTTCTGCTAGGTGGTCAGGGTTTGAATTAGGAGATTGGTAGAGTGGGCCACTAGCCGAGCGGGATACAGTGGGGGCAGGAGCAGCTAGATGGTAGGGAGTTAGCGCGCCTGGAGTTAAGTGGGAGAAAATAATGTATTACAGAAAATAAAGCGGTAATGGCCTTGTTCTTTATCATTGTAGGAATCAAATGGAGACCATTTTCCTGACATTTAATGTTTAAATATAAAACTCCCGCAGTATAGGCTGAGTAAATAAATATTTATTGTGAGCTAAGTTTTAAATGGAAATGTAGAATTTGCCAGCAGATAAGGACTGCTTGGCCCACCTAGACTGCCCATTTTCATAACCTGCAGTATCACCACAGCTCCTGCTTGATCTCTGTCCCATTTTCCCTCCTCCCCCTAAGATTCCCTTATGCCTATCCCATGCATTCTTAAACCCCACTACTGCTTTCACTCCAACCATCTCTGCTGCTAATATATTCCAGGAATCAACCACCCTTTCTCTGAAGAAGTACTACCTCACATCTCTCTTTAATCTAACCTTCTCTGGCTTCATAGCATGTCCCCTTGTTCTTCAGCATCTTTTTTCCCAAAAGATACTTCCTTCCTTCCTTCCTGTACCTTGTTTATCCTGTGAGTTATTTAAAGGTCTCTATCATGTCCCCTTCTCTCTCCTGTCTTCCATGGTGTACACATGTAGGTCCTTTAATCTCTCCTCATTACAATGACAGAGTAAAGGCCAATGGCACATTCATAAGGTAGAAATAATGGGCAGACTAGATGGGCCTTGCAGTCCTTATCTGCTGTCAACTCTGTTTCTGTTTCTCATAGGGTTCTGATGCAGCCCCTGCACCATTTTAGTTGCCTTCATCTGGACCTCCTCCACTCTGTCTATATCCTTCTGGAGATGCGGACTCCAGAACTGGACATAGTACACTATGTGGGGTCTTACCAATTATCTATATAGAGGCAGCACCACCTCCCTCTTTCTGCTGGTGATACCCCTCCCAGTGAATCCTAGCATCCCGCTAGCCTTCCCAACTGCCTTGTCGCACTGCCTGACTAACTTTAGGTAATCTGATATAATTATACCCAGGTCTCTTTCCTGCTTGGTGGTCATCAGTCCCCCAGCCCCCATTCTGTGCTCTGCCTCAGGGTTTCCATGCCCCCAAGTGCATTATTTTGCACTTCTTGGCATCAAAACACAGCTGCCATACCCTTGATCACTCCTCTAAATGTCTCGGGTTTCTGCTCATCCTTTCCACCCCGTGTGTCTACCCTACTGCATATTTTGATGTCGCCTGCAAAGAGGCAGCCCTTTCCTTCCAGCTCCTCTGCAGTGTCACTTACAAAGACATTAGAGGACTGGTCCCAGCACTGATCCCTGAGGCACCCGACTGGTCACCCTCCCTCCCTTGAAGTGAACTCCATTTACCACCACTCTGTCACCTGTCCCCTAACCAATTTCTTACCCAGTTTACCACCCTTAGACCCACTCCTAAGCTACCTAGCTTGCTTGTCAATCTTCTCTGTGGAGTGGTTTTGAACGCTTACTGAAATCTAGGTAGGTTATGTCCACTGCCCCCCGGATCAAGTTCCTTAGTCACCCAGTCAAAGAAATCTATCAGATTTGCTTGATATTGTCCTCCCTCCCCCATGAATCCATGCTGCCTTGGGTCTTGCAGCCCACGGGATTCAAGATATTCCACTATCCTTTTTTTTCAGTAGTGATTCCATTAACTTTCCCACTACCGATATCAGGCTGACTGGCCTATAAGTGCCAGCTTTCTCCCTGCTACCACATTTGTGAAGTAGGACTACATTTGCCCTCCTCCAGGACCACACGTGTTTCCAGTGAGCTGTTAAACAGGACCATCAGAGGAGCAGCCAGTACCTCCCTGAGCTCCCTCAATATCCTTGGGTGGACTCGCACCTCAATACAGTAACCCCCTCCCTGCCCAACAAAAGATGTAGTCCCAACGCACATTGTGGAAAAATTCAAAGAATTGCTGATAATTTTTTTTTTTAAACTTTTATCATTTTTTTCCTTCACAGATATTTATTTGTTCTTCAACTAAAACAAGACCTTCTCAGTGGAAAGTGAGTATAACAATCATTTTCTCTGCCCAGTTTTAATAGTAATGCTTGCATTCATGTGGCTTAATGAATGACATATATGTATATATGTGTGTGTGTGTGTGTGTGTATATATATATATATATATATATATAATGTGTGTGTGTGTGTATACACATATATGTATACTGTGTGTGTGTGTATATATATATATATATATATATATATATATATATACACAATATATATGTATACTGTGTATATATATATTTTTTTTAAATTTTCATTATACCTGTTGGATGAATTTACTACATTTTTCTGTAACCTGCCTAAAGTACAAGGGCATATGATTCTTAGATCATGGAAGGCAGTGTGATTAATGACAAGTTTAAGTCCCACCACAGCAGCCACAGACTTCCGGTAGTTTTTCAGCAGTTAAGCAAGACTCTCCAGGGTACGAGGTGTTGGAGGATATCCATGCTTCCAGGGGGTAGTGAGGCCGGACACCCCAGGTGGAGGCCTTGCAGCCCCTGGAAGTGTGGGTATCCCTCAACACCCCACACCCTGGAGCATCTTATTGCACTTAGAAAATGAGGTTTAACTTCAGTGTTGCAGTAGGATAAAAAAACTGTATTTTAAAAGTTTAAAGGTTTAATTTGTAAAATAGTCCATATGCAGGAGCAGTGCTTTCTTTTGGAGGGATCTGTTGGCTGATAAACATACAGCTTTGGAATGCTGTCAGCCAGTCAGGTGTCAGGATTTTTCCTAAATCTCTTTTTGAAGTAACTATCATTCACTCAGTTGTACAGCTGGGTAGATGCAGGATCCAACTAAAAATTAGATGTCTTAATCTCTACTGGCTCTGCCATATTGTAACGTCAGAATAAAAATACAGTTTACTTAAAGGGAAACGTCCACCTGCAGTTGGGCCATGCCTTGGTGTGAGGCATTGCCCGATTAGCATTTTCGAAGAGTGGTTTAGTAAGGATTAATCCACTCAAGAGCATGGGTTACTGGGGAATTAATTCACTGGGGCAGGGGTTTTAATACCAGGTCGAGTGCCAACAGCCACCCAGCCATGCATTAATTCTCCGTGTAACCCACGCTCTCGAGTGCGGTTACAAATGCCCCAGGCCTGCGAACAGAATCCCATTCTTCCTGGCCATGTTAAAAATACACAAAGATTCCATTTACCGTCAGAGGCCACACGGTGCAGCTGGGGAGAAGATTGCAGCCCAGAAAGTGGAGCCAGTAAGCAAGGACAGGTACAGGATGGAGCAAAATGTGGATTAATTCCCCATTTGTCTCAGACAGAAAAGATTAAGTTTGCCATCAGAGGCCACACAGTGCAGCCGGGGAGAAGATTGCAGCCCAGTAAGTGAAGTCAGTAAGCAGGGATGGCTAAAGGTAGATTCATTCCCCACTTCTCCTGGAGGTACACTGAAGAATAGTCAGGAGGGGGGTTTACAAGGACTCTGCAACACACACATCAGATGGCCAGGGAAAAGGGGGAGTGCAAGGAGTGGGGAGAAAGAGCACTGCAAGTGTGTTCGGATTGTGAAGCCACCAGTAACATCATGCTGTTATATCGCAATTAAATCCTGGGACAACATTTGAGCCCAGAAAGTGCAGCCAAGCAGAGCCGGGGAGGTAAGATTCTACAGGGAGGGCTGCAGCCAGTCATACTATAGTTTCTGTTCTGTAGGAGAGGCTACCTGTACCATACTTTTGTTGTTCGCATTGTGAAGCCACCACCTCCACTACCTGGACTCTGGCACAGAGAAGTGCAGGCTGGGACTTGCACATCGAATTGCAGAGCAGAGAAGCACAGGAGGAGGTTAGGAAGGAGTAACATTTACCTGGAGTCAGCAGCACAGAAGAATCGAAATTAAACTGCAAGCGGCGAAGTATGAGTGAGGAAGGAGAGTACGATTGCAGTAACTGTACCTGCCGTGGACATGCAGTTAAGCAAGTAAGGAGGGACAGCTAGCGAGGCTCGGGGACACAACACTGCAGGTTGACACATACAGACGGACTTTCAGAGCCCAGCACTTTTGCTTGTAAACGGAGCTACCCACCCTGTTCCCAGAGCTTTTTAGAAAGCATTAGTGGCACACTTGCACTTGCTCCACTCTCTAGGAACAGAACTGTGCTGCTTACTACTTTCTGTCCACTCTGGACTGTGTGACCTGCTGTGTACTGTGAACGCTTTTGCCACTTGTAGTCGAGGGGGCATCCCGCGATTGCAATCTCACTTGTGCAGGGAGCAACCGTGGATTAATTGAGAATTAATCCACGGTCTGCTGACAAATGGGAGCGGGCATTTTCCCTGACCACATTATTAAGTTGTTTAACTTTGGGTTTATGAGATACAGCGAACATTATCTGGTTGATCCTGTCCCCCTTCCGCTGGCATTTTGAATGGCTCAGCATGACCACAACCTCCTGTGGCTGTCCTGGTGTGAAGTATGAGACTGGGAACATCCGAGAGCGCGTGCATAGACATCTGTGTAAATGAAGCTATTAACAGCTCTGGTTTCCAAAATACATGTCCTGGTGCTATACCAAGACCAGGTATAGACTGACAGTCGATACCTGATCTCGCTATAGACCTGGGACATGTATTTTGGAAACCAAAGCGGTTTATAGCTCTATTTACACAGGACGTTATGCATAATCACAGCTGCTCCTCGTCTCATATGTCACCCTGGGACAGTCGCAGAGGAGGTCGCAGGTGTACGAGCAGTTCAACATGCCGACGGGATCAACCAGATAGTGTTCTATGTATCTTAGAAACCGTAAATTAAACAAATTAAACCACTCTGCAAAAATGCTAATCGGGCCATGCCTCACACTGAGGCATGGCCCGATTGCAGGTAGACGTTTCTCTTTAAGCGTAATACCTTAAATTGGCTGCTACCAGAGCTCAAAGTCAGCCTGTCATTTGCTAGGTTCATCAAAAAAATTATGTACACAGGCACCCCTCCTTACTTAGCTGAACAGATTACGTTCACCGATCTGTCCTCCTCCCACTCAACCTCAAAAAATAACGTAACAATTCCACTATTTTGCACAAATATGGACAATGCACATGCCGTCTATTCAGAACTCAGTACCCCCATCATACTCCATACCCCCCATCAAAAAAAACTCAACACTGTGCCTTTACAAGGAAGCTGAAAGCCTATTACTTTACACTAGATGTCCGTGATTGTTGTGGCTAATCTTGTCCTTGTCACCCCTCCGCACCTACAAATTATTGTATGGTCTGTATCAAATTATTGTAACCCACAATTTAATGCTGCACCTGCATTGTGTATGCATGCACTATTTACTGTTATTTGTACTCACTGTACTCGGTCTCTGTAAATTTATTTTGTTGACTACTGTGTCTGTGCTTTGAGGCAGTATAGCGCAGTGGTTTAAGGCTCTGAGCTGCAAATCTGGTGACATCCAGCAGAACAGGCTGTGGTTTGAATCCCACAGCTTCCACTTGCATACTGTGTGACCCTGAACAAGTCACTTAACTTCCCCTGTGCTCCCAGGTTGCACCTGTAAACAAGCTTTCAGCTTAGTGTGCTACTCCTGGTTAAACAAATAAAAAAATAAATAAATAAATAAAAAAAAAATTATATTGCACCTGGGTCTTGCCTGAAAAAGGTACCTGTTGCCAGTGCACTTACCCAGTTACCAGAGTTGAAATAAAATAAGGACGTGACCAGAAGTTGGGTTACCATCAGATGATCTAACCCTAAGTAGTCTTTTATTTTTTTAAACACATCTTTTTTTCCCTCCGGTCACTGACTGGGGGGCGCCTCTCTCAGGCATCCTGCTTGTTCCTGCCCTGCCTGAAGTCCACCTACCTGTGCCTTCTCTCTCCCTCCTCCTCTGTCCACGATCGGCATACCCAGCTTAACCCCTCCGGGGTGGGGCCACCCCTCCTCTTTGAGCGTACAAATAGAATAATAGATAGGTTCTGGTGTATTACAAGGCAGTAATTCCATCGAGAGGTTCTGGGGATACAAGAAAACCTCGAGATGGAATTTCTGCCTTGAAACACCAGAACCTATTTGTTATTTTTTGTAATATATGGATGCAAGGAATTTTTAATTTCTTACTTGTGCCTGCTGTACGGCGCTGCGGTCTGCAGAGTTAGTAAGACTCCCGAGTGTCGCTCGCCCTCGCTCACACCACTCCACTCCTGCTCCCACTTCCAGTCCCATTCCGCTTCTTTCTCTCACAAAAAAAAAGAAACAAAACTCGGTTCACACAGTAGTCACATCGGTAATCCCAACTATACTATTACGAGGACCGGAAGTATAGTATTATTGGGCCGGAAGTATGCTATTACGAGGACTGGAAGTATACTATTACGGGACTAACTACTGTATTACAAGGAATTTTTTGTATGTATTTTGGAGGTATTATTTTCACTATCCATATATTACAAATAAATAATTCAACTCATGGATATGGCTTTTGAAATAAAATGCATTATGCTCAAAGGGATACAGCACCCTTCCCACTCAAGTATCTTCCTTCAACAGATAACTTAGACTAGCATTACTAGCAATAATGACATTACAGTAGGTCTGAAGCCACCCCTTCCTATAATTATTTACTACTCTGTAACACCTGTCTGCTTTCTTTCACTTTTCCTACCCACACCTTTCACCAGGCAAACTTAAAAAGAAGTGAAAGGAATTTAGTTCTCTTATCAGAATTCTGCAGTAGAGTTATTGCAGCAAACAATGCAGTTTCAATGGGAGTTAATCCCTTTCGTCATGCAGTAAACCTGTGACACTGTGCTTCATCCTGGTGGGCTTTACTGTACTTTCCAAGTGAAGAGTGGCAGCTGCCGTTTGCCCCACCCTAGTGGGGTTGGGGGGTGAGGAGAGGGATTAAGATAGGTTAATAAAAGCTCAGATGTCATCTTTTTTCATATAGCTGTTCATCTCTACCTCTGTGGTCTGCTCGGGTCCGCTCCTCTCTCTCACCGGTGACCTTTCCTCCCCTAACAGTCAGTACCCATCAGGTCTCCGCAGCATGGGGCTGGAGATTTCCTTCAGTTTTCACTGGGCTCCCTAGAAGCATTTTGTCTCTGTCCATCCTCTGTCCACAGTGTCACACACAGGGTTGCTATGACAGTATGTTGTGGTGTTACTTTTACCCAGGCAGGAGCACTTTACGATAGGCAGTCCTCTCCTGGTTGCAGTCACCGAGGTCACTCCTGAACCTAGAGTCCTGCATGAAAGTGCACTGCATTTCCTCTGAATCACTGTGTGTTCCCAGCTCAGATACTATTCGCCTGCAAATATAACTGCGCTGTTATTTTTGTATTTAGATCGCCCCAAGCAATATTCTGAAATCAGGGTATGAAGAGTTTTCAAAGTTTTCCTTGAAAGTAATGCAGTGGCTCAATTCTTTGAAAATGATACATGGCTGGGTTTTTGTCATAGTGGCCTTCTCACCTATGAGGTTTCCCTCTACTGCAGTGTGGTCCTTAAAGAGCCAGCTGTTGGTCAGTTCACAGTGCTTCTTCATAGTACAGTGACATTGCACCATGCATTATTAACCAGCTGTAAAATGTGATGCAGGGGGGTGTAGTGGTTCCCTGGCAAACAGTTTCACACTGTGGTTACATTTGTGGCAAGCTCATGCTGTGGTTTATTACTGTAGGCCTCGCTTGTAAAATCATTACAGGTAAAATTTAGAACTGCTGAGTAAACCAGTTTAGTTATTTTTCAATTACACATTTGGGTTTATATTTAAAAAAAAAAAAAAAAAAAAAAAAAAGGGGGCGGGCACTCCGGGGTTTTATCAGTATTCTCAGCATTTCCTGAGCGCCAATTGTTTAAGATTACATTTTCTGTTTTTGCTCTTTTTCTTTTGAATTTCCATATTTTAGCCACTGCTTACAGCCTTTCCCTGTGCCTGAAGAAAGGTTGTCGTCCTCAGCTCAAATCACTGTATTCATTTCTACTATTCTTATTTTCTTTGATTGTATTTATTCAATCTCTGATTGCAAAATACCTTTGAGCACAATAGCTCATTTACAAAGGTTCCATGTTGTAGGGGAGGGTACAGAACAAACATTGGAAAACTAACTGATGAATTTACAGTACATAAACTGGCAGAGTATTACATCAATAGAAGAGGCATTGCAACTACAGAATAAAAATCAGCATCTGCTATTACAGAAGTATAAATAAGCATTGAACAAGCTAAACAGAAGCAGTTGGGCAGGGAGGCGTGGAGGAGAGGGGGGAAGGATTTTAGTGCAAGGAGGTGGCTAGCAGCCAGAGGCTTTGTCAAGGGGGCTGTGGGAGAGAGCAAGGAGAGATGGGGAGGGACCAGGGACGGGTAAAAGCCTGGGGGATTTACTGTTCTGATATCTTCAAGGAATTGTCTTCGATTGCATGTGTAGCCATTTTGGTAAAATTGCAAAGCCCTCTAGCTTTGCAAAGGTTTTTGTAAATTATTTTGACAATTGTTTGGTAAAACCCTGCTGGAAAGAAGGGACTGTATTTTGGTCCCGAGTAGGTGGTCAGCTGGTTCCTTCCACTTCCTGATGTACCTGACCCACACCCCATAATCAGTCGCACAGTGACATTTAACCACAGGGTGCGCAGGGACCTGCCCCATTAAAGTGAATAAAGTAATCTTTAATTCATTTTTTTATGTTATTTAGCATTCTGATGTTTATTAAAGTCACCACTCAAATGACAAGGCCCTTGTTAGCTGAGCAGAGGCTTTGACAAACATCACAGTACTCAATAACATCTTTAAAAAAGTAATGATCCCATTCACTTTAGTGGAGTGCACTCCTGAGCTCTCCTTTGTTAGTTGTCACTGTGCGTCTTGAACGCTTGGGTGGGGTTGGTACTTTGGCAACTGGAAGGGTCAGCTGACCACTTACTCTTGGCTAAAATATGACGCTTTCCCTCCTTTCCGGGGCGGGGGGGGGGTGTTGAAGGTTAGTGGCTAGACAGATTCAACAAACACAGGTAAAAGGTGTAGAATGCACTTTGCAATATTTATTTTCCAAAATAAAATACACACAGAAAGGAAATGGGTGATTAGTCCTTCAGTTCTGCAAAAACAGTGCACAATTCCCTCAGTGCACAACTTCCAGGCTTTGTTCCAGCCAAATAGATTCCTAGCACGTGAAAACTGGCATGTACTGTGAGAAACTGTGCACAGTTCCCTCAGTGCACAACTTCTAGGCTTAGTTCCAGCCAAATAGATTCCTAGCACATGAAAACTTGAATGTAGGGGAGGCGCTGTGGAGCAGCAGGATGGCGGCAGCACTCGAGTAGCTCCTATTCTGCATTACCTGAAAGCTTTAAATACCTAAGTTTCATTTAGCCTAGACAACTGTAAAGTTACTAAAGATCTGTAGGAAGCTGTCGGGGAGATGGTGGGGCAAAAACAAATATGCAAAGAGAGTAGTGCAAAGCTTGGAACTTTCTTATCTCCTGCAAGTTCCAATATGGGAGTTGGACCTGCAGCGGTAGCTGGAACTTCGGTGTCAGAACTCCCAATCACGCAGATCTTGGCGATGTTGACCAAGATTCACGAGACTGGGGAAGACGCAAATAAATGACTGGCTGTTATAGAGGTGAAGATCTCCGACACCAATCGTCTCATCCAAGAGAATGCTGAAGCCATTAAAAATCTACAAGGTTCACAAGGTTGACAGGCCGATTGGAATGCGGCCTATGTCCAGGACTTATCCTTCCTGAAGGCCAAAGCAGAGAATCTGGAAAATGCCCAGAGAGAGGCAAACATCCGAATTGTGGGATTTCCCCCCCCTCGACATGCTGGAGTTACTGAAGTTCTATCAGCAGTCACCAGATTAATCTTCGAAGATCTGAAACTCCTACCTGCAGACTCTGGAATAAATATAATGAAAGTTTTTGCCATACCCCAGTGATTCAGGCCACGAGGTGATGCCCAGCAGAGATCAATGACAGCAATTGCCACACTGTCTGCACCGGAGGTGCGGATCTCGCTCCTGCAGGTGGCTAGAGCTCAGGGAGAGATTGTTTGGGAGGGCAGTCGTCCAGGGTTTTTCCTGGAATTGTCATCCCAGACACAGACAAGAAGGAAAGAACTACAAGTAGTAAAAAAGGATCTTCTGTGACATAGCATAGAAGCCAGATTGAACGATCCAGCGGGGGGGGGCGTGCGCTGCTGAGCACCCAACATGGCGGCTGCTTAATTTTCGGCTCCTGACTCATCGGTAATTAAAAGCCTAACTTCTACACATCATGACCAGATCGGCAGCCTGAAATATCGGAATCCTGTCTCGGAAGCCCTGTGAACTATAACATGAGTCCTAAAAGGGATCACAGACATGCCACACAAAACCTGGATGCCTTTCTCTCCTCACTGCAAACATTGAGAGGGGTGGGACCAGGGCCATCTTCCTCCACTGATTCAAAAACGAGTGAAGCCCCGAATCCTCAGATTATGGCTTTTCTCCAAAAAATACAGGCGGCCGGAGAAGAAACAAATTGCCGATTAGCCACAGTGGATGCTCGTTTTACTGAAATTGACGACAAGGTGCAAGCTCACGATGCAGTCATTTTGGAGCTTAAATCCAAGAGAGCGCTCCAGAGCACTAGGAATGCCACGTTCGTGCAAGATCTTACCTTTTTGAGGACCAAAATTGAAATGCTGGAAAACGTAGAGGCAGTCGAACGTTCGTAATGTGGGCTTCCCTCTGAGCTTTGCATTCACTGCAGACATCTTTGCCAGCTATCAATAGACTGATCTTTTCAGACCTAGTACAGTTGCCTGTCGATTCCGGGACTACTGTTATTAAGGCCTTTGCCATCCCCATGCAATCCAGAAGAGGTCCAGGGAATGAGCGCCCTTAACAGCTATTGTTACTTTATCTAACCCAGAGGCCCATATACCTTTACTGCATGCTGCAAGACTCAGGGGAGATGCAGTTTGGGAAGACAGCAGGATAGCCTTTTTTCCAGATATCTCGTCGTAGTCCCAAACAAGGAAAAAGGCATTACAGGTCACGAAGAAACTACTCCTGGAGAATGGCATTGATGCCCAGTTAACTGTTTCCTGCAAAGGTCTAAGTTACGCATACGGGTAAGCACCATCTATTAATTGACCCTGAGGCGACTGCTGCATTGGCAGACACTCTGATAGAGGTCCAAAAAACATCATCTAAACAGGTGATCGCTTTGGATTCAGTTCTGAATCGGACACAACTGACTGACTGGGATGCATTTAAATGGGATTTCCCTTTTTCTTGTCCTAACTTCCAGAGGAGAATTCACTGTTTCTTTAAAATGGTGTTTCTGGATGAGACTTACTGTCAAGGTTGTTTATTCATGTTGTATAAGCCATGTTGGTAATTTTAAAGTTTAAGCCTGTTACTAAATTACCTGCCTAGTGAGGGATACCTTATCTTACGGGGATTTTGTACCCCACTCAATTTGTGAACTGATTGAACTCTCCTATTGATAATCTGTCTCCCTGTCAGTTGGCTGATCTGACAATAATGCCAGGGGTGATATGCAACTTAATATTTTTTTTTTTTTTTTAAAACCCTTTTTCTCCCCTGACCCCACTCTGCCTACCTTGATGTTCTGGCATCCCTTCGGTCTTCAGGCCGCCGTCCCGAAGGTCCCTCCAGCTCCTATGTAGGTCTCGCGGCTGCTACCCTGGCTCCCCGTGGCGGGGAGCCCTACCCATGCCCTTCCACCGGAACCAGGATCCAGTATTGCCTCTGAGTCGAACGATCTCCCCAGAGACGGCCATCATGCCACCACGACTGGAGCCATTTTTCCTTTTTTCCTTTCCTCGTGGACGTCTGTGGCGTGCAATGTCACCAAGGGACAGGAGCGTGCACGCCACTGCAGGTCCCTTCCTGTGTCAGTCACAGCACGCCCCCCTAAGTCTGTCAATTGCCTGCCATCACCCCCCAGCCACCGCTAGAGGCCACTAGGCCACCGAGGCATCCTGCCCCCGGAGAAGGAGAGCAGTCCTCACAGATGCTCGACCCTTCTCCTCCCTGCCGACCCAGGCTCATTCTCGAACCTGGGTCGCTGCATGGAGCGAGGTGTCCAGCACCTCAACCCTCAGCGCCACCGGACCGGCCATGTGCAACTTAATTGAGTCAAGGCAATCTATATAATCTGTGTTTAGTTTCCACTCATTAGGATGTTTAGCCCTCCATTACCATTTAGGTATCCTACGAAGGGCAGAAATAGTGGTAAATTGTTTGTGTGATTGAGATAGATATATATATATATACTGTGAGTGTTATAGCCTACATTATTATCTAGTCAATAAATTATTCCTATAATTGTTGTGGATCACATGGTAGGACTGAATATTTAATACTGTATACTCCTATGAATAATATCCTGTACCTGGATGTGATGTATGAAATATGTCTCCTAATGTGATATGTGCGATATGGTATATGCTGTATTACATATAATCCATAAATAAAAAGTACAAAAAAAAAAACAAAACTATCCAGCGCGACTCCAAACAGGACATAATTTGAAGATGCTGTTTTTCTTGACCCCATCGCAGCAGCTCAATTTGGCGAAAAAACAGTTGGTTAAACTGAATCCTCCAGACCCCATATCAGATGACGATGGGTGATGTACTGATTTTCTTTAGCTGGATTTAACTTTACACCCGTTTGGGGACCGGGACTTTCTTACATATGTCTGAGGGTCCTTATTGAGCTGGTTAAAGTATTACATTTCTCTTAAGATGCTTTACATTGTTTCCTTTTATTTATTTTTTTATTGCATTTAGAAAATACAATAAGAAGTTACATTCAGATGTCAGACATCAGTACATTATATAGGAACCATCCAACGGATAAGGAATGAGCAATCTAGACATTATACAGTTAAGAATGAGGAGGGAAGTCCATGAATAAATGTTTACGTCCTATACAAAATGGATGGCTACAACCTACAGAACTTAGGTGGTCAGTCCAAGTAGAAAAAGGTAGTCCAAGCATGATCTTTCCTCAACACAATTTTTTTTTTTTTTATTTTGTAACTGATTTATCTCCTGTCCCCAGGAGCCCCCATTGGCCGACCAGCCCCCCAGTTCCGACTCCCAGAATTACTGGGGCTTACCTGTCACCCGGCCTGGGAGGCGGTCCCTCACGGGGTTGGGCTTCATCCTGCCACCGGGGAATTTTCTTCTCCTTTTTCTCCCTTAACCCGGGGCCCCAGGAGTAGACGCATGCGCATGGAAGCACGCATGCATACTAAAGCCCTGGTGACAACGCCTTGTGCCCACCCCACAGCCTAATACCTGTGCCCCCTCTGGCTGTTCCACTCCTGGCCTCCACTAGAAGGCAGACCTGTGCCGAGAGATGCACTGGATTCTCCCCAGAGAGGAGAGCTGCTGTCTGGCCACTCTATCCAGCTCCATACCCCCCCCCCCCGCTGGCCTCCAACGGCCCGAGCTTGTTCCCAAACTCTTGATTGCTGGCATAGTGCGAGGTAAGGCACACAGTGCCTCAGCCCTCTGCGCCACTGGGCCGTCTCTCAACACAATTCAGAAGAGACAGAGCAGGCAGGAAGAGAGGAGGAGTGGCACTGTATGTGAAAAATGACATAAGGGCCACAGAGATCCAGGAGGAACAAAATGGGGGAGAGATACTGTGGGTTAAGCTGAAAAGGAAAATGGGGCCAGCCATCCGCACAGGTGTGGTCTATAGACCACCAGCCCAGGAGGAAGAAACAGATAGGAGTTGATGCTAGCCATCCAAAGGATGGTAGACAAGGGTGAGGTAGTACTGGTTGGAGACTTCAATATTCCAGATGTGGACTGGAGCATTCCAGCAGCAGCATCAACTAGGAGCAGATTTATCCTGGACTCCTTCAGGGTGCCTTCCTCAAGCAACTGGTCATAGAACCAACTCGGCAGAAGGCAGTACTGGACCTTGTGCTCACAAACAGGGACAGTGTGATGGGGTAACAGTGGGGAGCACCTGGGGAACAGTGACCACCAGTCATTGTGGTTTGAAATCACAGAAAGAGCAGAACCAAACCACACAAAAACACGATCCTGGATTTTAGGGGGAGACTTTGGGAAAATGGGAGATACTTGAAAGAGGCATTAAGGGAATGGGACAGGAATCAGGGTTGAGGAACAGTGGGCAGTATTTAAATGGGGATTAAAAGAACAACAGAATTATGCATTAAGCAGGTTAGCAAGAGGAAAAGAAGAGGAGACCATTATGGTTTCAAAGAGGTAGCAAAGAAAGTGAAAGCTAAAAGATTGCATTCAGGCAATACAAAAGACACAGGCAGAAGGGGATAGGAGAAGTACCAGGAGAAGCAAAGGGAGGCAGGGAGGTCAGTAAGGGAAGCCAAAGCTCAGACAGAAGAACACATTGCAAAATCAGTGGGTAGAGGGGACAAAACCTTTTACAGGTACATTAAGTGAAAAAAGAAAGACAAAGGGAGGGATAGTGAGACTGAAGGGGAGGATGGGGGCCGTGTGGAGGATGACAACAGTAAAGCTGACATGTTGAACAGGTATTTCTGCTCAGTCTTTACTGAGGAAGAGGAGGGTAATGGGTCTGAAGGGAATACAATGGGTGAGAATGGTGCAGAAATGGACACAAGTCCCTTTACACGAGAAAGGGTCCTGAAGGAACTGGAAGTAATGAGTTGATAAAGCAATAAGGCCAGATGGGGTGCACCCCAGGGTCCTTAAAGAACTGAGAGGTGGTGGCTGAACCTCTGGCTATCCTGTTTAGCCGATCACTGGAAACAGGGGAGGTACCCAAAGACTGGAGGACAGCAGATGTAGTCCCCTTATACAAAAGTGGGAACAAAGAGGAAGCAGGGAACTACAGACCAGTCAGCCTCACCTCGGTAGTGGGGAAGATCATGGAAGCACTACTGAAGGAGAGATTGGTGGAACATCTGGTAGTCAATGGACTACAGGACCCAAGGCAGCATGGTTTCACCAGGGGGAGGTCATGTCAGACCAACCTCATTGAATTTTTTGACGGGGTGACTAGGGAGGTAGATCAGGGGAGGGCAGTGGACATGGCCTATCTGGACTTCAGCAAGGCCTTTGACACTGTGCCACATAGAAGACTATTACACAAACTGGGAATATGGGTGGGCAGTACAGTAGTGTGGTGGTGGGTAGGTAACTGGCTGGGTGGCAGGACACAGAGGGTGGTGGTAAATGGCTGTCACTCCATAGAGGGAAGAGTGACCAGTGGGGTACCACAGGATCAGTGCTAGGACCGTCCTATTCAACATCTTCATCAGTGACATTGCGAGGACCTAGAAGGCAGAATTTCACTGTTCGCTGATGACACAAAGCTCTGTAACAGAGTAGACACACCAGAGGGTGTAGACAGAATGAGAAGGGACCTGCAGAAACTTGAAGAATGGTCAGGGTTTGGCAGTTGAAATTCAGTGCAAAGAAGTGCAAGATAATGCATATGGGGCACAAAAACCCTGGCACAATATATCAGTTGGGGGTGAGGATATAGCATGCACCAAGCAGGAAAGGGATCTTGGGGTTATCATCTCTGATGACCTCAAGGTAGGAAACAGTGTGACAAGGCAGCAGGTAAAGCAAATAGGATGCTGGGATGTATAGGCAGGGCATCACCAGCAGGAAAGGGAGGTCATAATTCCGCTATACAAGACACTAGTGAGGCCCCACCTGGAGTACAGTGTACAGTTCTGGAGACCATACCTACGTAAGGACATAGACAGGGTAGAGAAGGTTCAGAGGAGGGCAACAAAGATGGTGTATGGATTGCATCACAAGTCCTATGAGGACAGGTTGAAGGAACTGAACATGTACTCCCTGGAGGAGAGGACGGAGAGAGGGGATGTGATAGAGACATATGAGTATCTTACAGGGAGGAACAGGGTGCAGGAATACACTATTTGTAAGCGAAAAAGATGTTCCAGGACTAGAGGGCATGGGATGAAGTTGGAGGGAGGACGATTCAGAGGAAACATGAGGAAGAATTTCTTCACAGAACGGGTGGTGGGCATGTGGAACACCCTGCCAGAGGAAGTGGTGGGGGCTGAAACAATCACGGGATTTAAGAATGCATGGGATAGACATGAAGGAATTCTGGAGGTCAGGGGTAAGGGGCAACAGACTTCTAGGAAAACATAAACTGAACTTACCAGCTCAAATGGGCAGACTGGCTGGGCCATAGGCCCTTATCTGCTGACACTGTCTATGTATCTATGTTGATGTGTGACCCCTTCCCTAAAATGATTAGATTCAAAATGATTTAGCACTAACTCCCACAAAAAAAAAAAGAGGGATATAACTGTATAAACTAATTTATACATTTCTCATTAATTGTTATAACAGGTACAATGAACGTCGTACTTCCAGATACTGGATAGCGTCTCTAAACAGACCATAGCCCTTCCAACTTCTCTCTAAGGTTGTCGCATCTGATTTGTCCGAGCTGTGATCCTCCGTCCTGGACCCATGTGCAGCCTCAAACTCTCTTCTTATTAATTCAGCCCTTTTTCCAGCCTCCGCTGGGTCTTTAAATTGATATGTGCGGCCTCCATAAAAAATTCTCATCCGCACTGGCATTAACAGTGAGTGCACCACTCCAAAACTTCTCAACTGGGCCTGGACCCCATCAGATTGTTTGCACCAAGCCCTCGTGGCGTAGGATAAATCCAGGAAAACATGTATGATGTGTCCACCGCAGTTTAACCTTTCCGCTGTGCGAGCGGCCTGGAGCAAACAGTCTCGAGTTGCCACACCGTCCGCTATCAAAAGGATGGTACGGGGCAAAGTCCTGTTGTGCAGCCACCGATCGTGGTGAGGTCCTGTATGCCTGGAGGAATTGAAGAGCCCATTCGGAATTGAGATGTAGAGCCCCTGGCAGCCAGGCTTTTAAGAAAGTTGGGGGATCCGGGTCGTCCTTGCTTTCCGGCAGTCCAACAGTGCGAAGATTGGAAGCACGCTGAGCATTTTCTAGTGCCTCCAATCTATATCTAAGTTGAGAGTTCTCCTGAGTTAATTTAACAGTAGCAGAAAGAGCCTTAGTTGCTTGGTACTCTGCAAAATTAGCTGTTCTAGGGACATGGATATGTTGTTCATCCACACTTATTGGCAGGTCCCTTGCCGCTTTAAATCTTGCCAGAAGGCCTTCAAGCTGGCTCCTCCCACCCACCTGGGTGGTAAAACTCTCGGCTCCGCCCCATGACGCCAGATCTTCCTTACCGCTTGGAAGCTCAGGTTTCCTCCTTAGCACTCTGCGTTTTTGACTGGTTCCTGAAAAGTTCGGTCTTCAAATTTATTAAAAAGTATTGAATCTTCGATCTTTCTTCTTCACTGCAGCGATGGCTTTTTCCGGCCCCGAGAAACGTCGGTTAGTTCCTCCAGGAGGGACTCTCACTCCACGTGCTCTTTTTGCCTGGACTTGGATCACGATCCTCGGGCTTGCAATTTTTGTTCTGACCTTTCGGTCAGCTCTCCGGAGGACCGCGCTGCCCGTTTGGGGATCGGACATCTGGTGGTTTTTTCCGCTCCGGAGTCTCCATCGGACCGGCGGGTGCCCGCCTCGACTGTTTCTCTGCAGTCTTATCCTGCCGGAGAAGGGACGGGGGATCCCCTTCCCTCTCCTTCGGTTGCGGAGCTTATCCCGCTCTCCTTGGATTCTTTACATTCAGCTTCGTTCAGGAGCTTGGCCATTCCCTCTCCTCCAAGGGAGAGGGAACTGGCCTGTCTTCGGCCTATTTCAAAGGGTCATGAAGGGTCTCTTCGGGAGTGGAAGTTTTCCTCCCTCATTGGCCCGATTCAGTCGAGGTTTCGGCCTCTGGCCTCACAGTACCCCTTGTCAGGTCAGCCGGGCCAAATCCCCTTCAGGGGGTCGGCTGGAGGCTGTCTTCCCGCCTCACCTCGGCAAAAGTCGAGGCTCTGTCCTCCACTTCGGGTCGACAGCCCTCTGTCCATTCCGAGCCGAGGGAAGAGCGGGTGCTCCCCGTTTCTTCCCAGGCCAGCCCTCGGTTACCCTGAGGATTTGGGTCTCGGTCTACCTCTCGGTCTAGCCGCTCACGCCGATCTCGGCGTTCTCGGTCGGAGCACCGGGTTAAGTGGCTTGGCCGTTCTTCCTCGTCCCCCGCCTCGGATGAGGAGCTGTTTCGATGCCGTTGGCGTCGGTGTTTCGAGGAACTTATGTGGCGATAGCAGTTGTCTGGGTTTCAGTCGACCCCGATTCATTCCCCAGATAGCAACCAGTCGCCGCTTGGTCGGCAGCTGTTTGTATCGGTCGAGGAGCCCTCTCCAGGACCGGTTGCTTGGCCGACCCTCGCTGCCCCTCCGCCTTTGGCGGAGCCCAGGCCGAACCGTGCCCTATCCTTCAGGTCTCTCGGTTCCCTCACTCCTGCCCGCCCCCGGTGGACGAAGAGTGCCTCGGGCCCGCGGCAGCTTTTTGCAGACCCTTCGGAGCCTGGAGCAGGCTCTGCCATGTTTCCTGATGGGGAGGACCCTGGATCTTCCCAGGATCATCCAGTAGACGACAGCCCATCGTCTTCGAAGGGTCTACTTTGGCTCATTTCAGAGTTTACTGGAATGCAGCTTAAGCCCGCCTCCGATCGGGCCCTTACCCTTCTGGAGATTCTGGATCAAGGGTTCTTCCACGAGGCCTTCCGGTGGCTGAGGCTATTGTGGGCCCAGCCTTGAGCTATGGCGGCGCATTCTGCCCTGCGCCTCGGCCAGGGTAGCTCAGCGGTATCCTATCCCAGTCGGTTCTTTGCCGGTTGCTCGGAGCACCCCGGCTGAAGGGGTTATTACCGACGACGTTTTCCAATGTCTTGAAATGCCGGGATGTGACAGACCTCCGACAAGGAGTCCAGAAGGATGGACTATGCGTCGGCGTGAAGGTTTACGCTAAGGCCTCCTTAGACCTCCGTCAGGCCAGCTCGGTTGCACTGATGGCACATTTCTCCCACACCCTTTTGGGCTCCCTGGACGAGGTTCTCCCTCATCTCCCAGGCGACCTGCGGACCACGGTTCGACAGGTGTGGGACCAAGGTAGGGCGGTGGCGAAGCAGCAGCTCCAGACTGCTCTGGATCTAGGCGACTCCTGTGCCAGATCGGTGGCGGCCGCAGTGGCCATGCGCCACAGGGCGTGGCTGAGGTTAACATCCTTCTCCTTGGAAACCCAGCACAGGTTGGCGGACATCCCCTTCTTGGGGACTGACCTTTTCGGCCCTGGAGTGGAGGGATTCATCCATGGGCCCGAGAAGTCCGATGCCACTCCAGACTCTGTCACTCTCGCCCACGGGGTCAAGGGGGCAGCCAGCCTTTAGCAGCCCTTTGCCCCCGCAGCCCTGGGGCCCCCCTGGCCCAGCATGAGGGCCAGCAGGCATGTGCTGGGCGACCTGTTGCCAAACCAGCGTCTTCCTCCAAAAGGAAGCGGAGAGGCAGGAAACCGAGGGGCTCCTCGGCTCCTTCCTCCTCTAAGCCCGCTCAGTGATGGGCCAAGGGGCATTGCTCCGGCCCCGTCGTCCCTGCCCGGGGTTTTTCCCGTGGGGGAACGGCTCCACACCTCATTCTGGAGGTATTTAGAGTGGATCCTGTCGCAAGTTGTGAGCGGATCCCCTTTGAGCCGTTGCCCCACGGGGAATTTGAGTTCACTGCCCCTGTTTCGGTTGTCCGACATGCCTGGCTCTCTAGTTAAGAGATGATCAGGAAGGCCGTGGCCCCCCCTTCCCCATTCAACCCTGGGTTCGTGTCCAGGTATTCTTGGTCTCTTACGGACGGGGGCTTGCGCCCATCCTCCCGCACGCCTGGATGGTCTCTCTTCTGCAGACATTCCTGAGGACGTAGCGTGTAGCGGATTCCTGGTCTCCAGGATGTACCTACTCCTCGTTCCGTCCGTTTTGGGGGAGGCTCCACCTCTTCTTGCGGGGGAGCTGCTTACGAGTTCCTAACTCTTCCTTGCTTAGCAGTCTCTGCGGCATGGAAGGATCCGGATGTCACCCCACCCGGAAGGCAGACTGGTCTCCCATTCGGGAGCCGAGTGAGAACTCGTATCTTAGCGGTGAAGCTTCTTCGGGACTAAGCTCGACTTTGAGTCCTAGCTCAGCTCCGGGCCAACAGGGCGAGGTTTTCCTCCTTTGCCGGTTGGGTTGGCCGGGGAATTACGTCCTGCCAGGACCTCCTGCTCCTCCTGGGCCTCAAGGCAGCCTTCCTTTAGTGGGAGGGGCCAGCCAGAGGTCACAACGCTGTGTCCCGTGGACCAGTTCGTGGCTTACAGCCCAGGAGTTAGGAGAACGCTCCCTTGGACCGTTCTAACTTCGGCAGGAGACTATCCTGCTTGTTCGCCCTGAGTTGCTGGTCTTCTCCGGCCGGTGCTTCTTGGATGGGTGGGGTGCCCATCTTGGGGAATGCAGAGTGCATCACCTCTGGTCCTCTTGTGAGTCCCGATGTCCTTCCCGCTCGCTGGAGACAGACGGTCCGATTAGCCGGCACCGCTCGCTCTGCTTGTACGGGGTCTAGTGGTCTAAGTCCAAGTTGAATTATTCCAAGACCATGTGCTACCTACTCCGCCAGGTTTGGTCTATCCCCTTGTCTCGGTGCAAGGAGGTTCTCCGCATTGGGCGGTTGCGCAGTCGAGGCTTCCTAGCCATTTCATGGCAGGAGTCCATTTCCCTGGCTGCGGCCCTGAGCCGGGCATAGGCTGCGCTCATGAGTGTCTCCCCTGCTGGGGGTAGCACAGGATCTTCTCCCTTTTCCCTCCGGGGAGAATACTAGGCGAGACTGTTTTTGCCCGCCTCAGCAAGGCTTGCTGTAGGGGATGCCATCGAGGCCACGGACCCCGGCCCTCCGTGCCTCTCCCCCATTTCCCTTGACCTACGGGCAAGGCGAGGAGGGATTTGGCGCAGGTGATGCTGGTAGCCCCAGACTGGATTGCCAGTGCTGGTATCCAGCTCTCCTCAGTCTCAGCCCCAGGCTCCCGAGACGGTCTCTAGTCCGCCGGTCCTGTCTTCCTTTTCAGGGGAAGGTTATCCATCTGGACCTTCAATCCCTGCACCTGTTGGCCGTCCCCTGTGCGGCTAGGGGCCAGGCCTAGGGTCTTTCGGCAAGGTCCTCGACCTTCGAGGCGTCCTGCTAGAAGTCGGCCAAGATGCTTGTCCTTTGGGAGAAGTTTCCTTCTTCCGACAATGGGACAGGGCGGTGCCCTTCCCCGTCCTTGGGCATAGCATTCCGGACCTTTTGCGGTCCATCCTTATACCAGGGCTTCGGTCGACGACCCTCTGGGTGCCTCTGCGGTCACCACTGTCTTCTGGGCGTGGGCCGGAGGGTAGCTGGTGGTCCGGCACTTCTAGGCCTCGACCACGCCTCCCCCCTTGGGAGAGTATCCCCGTTCCTGTGGGATCCTTGCTGGTATGGGCTTAGCTCATGAGCAAGCCATCTGAACCTTTGCACAGGTGCGTTTTCCCCCACCTGTTGTGGAAGAACACCTTCTTGGGGCCACTCCGCCATCCAGAAGGCTGGGAGAGTTCCAGGCGCTCCTTTAACCTCCCTATCCGGTCTTCCACAGGGACTAGGTTGTCCTGCGCCCCACCCGAAGTTCCTCCAGGAGGTGGTGGCGGAGTCTTCCCTTCGGGGGTTTGCCTCTGCCGGGGTTTATCCCCATTCACACCTTGGAGGCCGTATTCAGGTTCTGTGGGGAACCGTTTTAACGCTCACCTCGTGAGAGTGTAGAGCTTAAATTCAGGAGAGGTTCGCCAGCTGTTCATCACCTTCGCTGAAGCCGCATCTGGCAAATTGCAGCCTAGTGGAAGACAAGCGGGTGGGTCACCCCTGCAAGGTCTCCACTTTAGGCGGGCGGGCATGGAGCCTCCCTGAGGGATAAGCGCTCTTTTTAACCCGTCCTTCCACTGCATCGGTGGCTGCTTCCAAGGACACTCCGGTCCAGGATATCCATGAGGGCTTCTGCCGGGAAGCAGGCTTTACGTTCCCTTCCACATCGAGCCTTGGGTGCGCCAGGGGTGTTGGTCGGGGCCTCGGTTCTCCGGTCTTTCTACCTGATAGGGGTGTGCTTGCCTCCCTCCTCCCGGAGAACTGCTGGGAGTCTGCCAATAAGTGTGGATGAACAACATATCCATGTCCCTAGAAATACAGGTTACTCACCTGTAACAGGAGTTCTAGGAATGGTATATGTTGTTCATCCACATGACCCACCCGGCCTCCCCGGCTTCGACGCACAACCTGGCTTCCAGCGGGCTAGATCTGGCGTCATGGGGCAGAGCCGAGAGTTTTACCACCTGGGTGGGTGGGAGGAGCCAGCTTGAAGACCTTCCGGCAAGATTTAAAGCGGCAAGGGACCTGCCAATAAGTGTGGATGAACAACATATACCATTCCTAGAACTCCTGTTACAGGTGAGTAACCTGTATTTTTCTTCGCTACCTCTATTTTATGGTCTTGTTCCCATACGCTGTAAT
Source organism: Neoceratodus forsteri (assembly GCA_016271365.2). Taxonomy (NCBI): domain Eukaryota; kingdom Metazoa; phylum Chordata; order Ceratodontiformes; family Ceratodontidae; genus Neoceratodus; species Neoceratodus forsteri. The sequence goes on along the minus strand of CM028132.1, from coordinate 196,318,333 downwards.
ATGGCTTCGATTTTGTGTCGATGGCCTGCATCGATAATTGCAGAGCTTTCTGGGGCTGTTGGTATTCAGGTTGGCGTTGATGAGGCCTGTTGTTCTATTGATGATGGAGGTTTGGATCCGCATGGTCCTCCTTTGTTAGTACGACCCATCCTTTAAAATTACAGCAGTGGATTCTTGAGATAGTGCTCTATCGAATGATGTTGATGTTTACTCGAGATTTTAACTTTAAAATTTTATTTTCATAGTTAAAAAAACGTCTCTGGTGTGGTGAACTGTGAGAAATGCTTCCACTTCGTAGGTGTGCTCTCTAGTGCCCCCTTTACATTGTTTCCTAAAGCTAGGTTGAAAGTTTGTATTTCAAAATCTTATTACATTAAAAAAAATTTCTGAGCATGTGCCATTATCTTTATGCAGTTTTGGTATAAAGAACACGCTTTGCTGCTCCACTTAAATGATCTAACTTTCATTACCCTTTTAGACTAACATGGTAGGGGTCATCTTAAAAGGTGAGCATGATCACCACTCCGTTTGTGGACATAAACAGTTTATCTGTTGTGTATCCTGTACCCATAGGGCAGGTTGCCTTGTTCTGCTATAGGCTATGGGTTTTTGATTCCGCGTAAGTGAACCCAGGCTATCTTGTACATATTCTGCCTACTAGTGTTAAGTTATTCGGCCCACCACACTACTCTAAAGCTGCAAGAGGGCTGCTAGCCTGGCCTTAAAGATTTATAGGACTTAAGTTGTGGTGAGAATAACACTGGTCTACAGGGTAATTAGTTCAGTCTTTACTCCTTTAAGTCTATATCTGACAGTATCATATAGTGTTTGGACTTGCAGCTTTAATGACCACGCAGTCAATGTTATGTATCTGTACATTCACTATGGAGAGCTGTGTACCATATGTCTTCTTTTTATATATGTTACAGTTGATGTAAAATCATAACATTTTTTATAAATAAAAAGTTTAAAAAAAAAAAAAAGGGGGAAGGAAACTTGCATGTACTATGAGAAACTGTGCACAATTCCCTCAGTGCACAACTTCTAGGCTTAGTTCCAGTCGAATAGATTCCTAGCACATGAAAACTTAATTTCAAGGCCACGCTGGATCAGGCTGTATTTCAGCAGTACAGGAGAATCAAAAATGAGTGCTGCAAAAAGCAATAAGGGCTGCCAGAAGCAAATTTTGCAAAACTGTGCTGCTGAGCTCAGCTAGGGACCCCAGGAGGTTCTGGAGGAACATTAAAAACATAGTTAGTGGTTCCTCGAGTGGTGAGGCCTCTGATATGCTTATTGATGGTGCTAGCTGCAACTACTCGCTAACCATCGCAAATGCATTTAACCTATTTTTCTCTGACCTGTCTGCTTTCACCTCGTCATTCCCTCTTGGTGGAGGTGATAACTGTGAACAGGTCCCTGCCCCTCCACTATCGCGCCTGCTCTTTTATTTTAAGCCTGTGACGGTGCAAGAGGTGCAGAGATTGCTCTCTGACCTCTCCCCCTTCTCCAGTGCTGGCCATGATGGTTTGGAACCAAAGCTCCTCTGTCTTGGTACCTCTCGTATTGCCTCCCCGTGGCCCATATTTTCAATCTGTCCCTGTCATCTGGGGCTATCCCAGACATATGGAAGGTCGCCAGGGTGGTCCGTGTTCTTAAACAGGGGAACCCCAAACTGATTGAAAACTACCGTCCAATAGCCATTCTGTCAGTGGTCAGCAAACTTCTTGAGAAAGCTGTGGCAGGGCAACTCTTGGAGTATTTTCAGTCACATGACCTACTGTCACCTGTGCAGCATGGCTTTCGGAAAGGGCACAGCACATCCTCTGCCCTTGTCACAGTCTCATCCTGGATCAGGGCGGCTATGGACCAGGGCAAACTCTATGGGGCTAGCTTTATAGATCTCTCCAAGGCCTTTGATCTTGTTGACCATGCCATGGTCTGCACTCAGCTTAGGTCCTATGTTCTGTCACCTGGTGTGCTTTGCTGGTTCTCCAACTATCTTCATGGCAGAAAGCAGCTTGTCAAATATGGTAAGGAGCTCTCGGGCTCTACTTCTGTAACCATGGGTGTCCCCCAAGGCTCTGTCCTGGGGCCCCTGCTCTTCTCCATTTTTGTTAACAATCTCCCCTCCGCCTTTGTCCATTGTAGGCCCCTCCTCTATGCAGATGACCTGGTCATCCTCGCTCATTCTCCGGACATAGGGGTAATTAATCACCACCTGAGTGAGGACTTTGGGAACATTCAGTCCTGAATTTCGTCCCATAAGTTCGTTCTTAATCTTAAGAAAACCCAGGCCATGCTCTTTGGGTCCCAGGCCAAGATTAAGGCCTCTCCTGCCCCTTTATGCGTTACTGGTCCGATAGTGTTCCGATCCTTGTTACTGACAACGTTAAATACCTTGGGGTGACACTTGACCCACAGCTTGACCTTGCCCGCCATATTCAGAATGTATGTAAGACTGTCAACTGCAAACTGGCCTACAGAGCTAAGAGCAACCTTACTCCTGCTGCCCGTCTTGCTCTTGCCAGAGGTGTGCCCCCCCCCTTCGCTTTGCTACGTGCTCTTTGTTTGCTCGCCTCCTCCTAAGCTCACCTTTCTAAGTGGTTCACTGCTCACAACAATGTCTGCCGCTTTGCTCTGGCTGCCCCTGCCCCACCCATCATTGTGACCTATATAGCAAGCTGAATTGGCTCTCCCATCAAATCACCTAGACTTTGTCCTGGGGTGTTTCACGGGCAAGGTCCTTGGTACTGGCACCCCTCCTGGGCTGGTGAAATTCCTTGTCCCAGCTGTCTCCTCATCTTAGTCCTTCAGGTCTCTGGGTCCCGCCATCCTTAAGATCCCTGCTACCCAGACTCAAATGGGGGATAGAGATTTTGCTGCGTGTGCTCCCAGACTGTGGAACTCATTTCCTGCCCAGGTTTGCTCCTCCCACTCATGTGTGTCTTCGATCCCCCCCGTGGAAGCATCTCAAACTTTCATCGTCGTGTGGTTGTCCCAAACCCCCGTGATCTCTCCTGGTCCTTCACTGCACTCCTTTCTCTTGGATGTGTTCTGGACAAGTATGGGTTGCTTGCTGGGTATATAATGTACCATAACCCATGTTTCGGGGTGTTGCTCTAGCTGTGGCTCCACTTCCTGGGGCCTTAAGGTGTATATAGTGTTGTATCTGCTGCATCTCAATTTGTACTTATTGTACTGCTCTTAGTTTCTACATGTTATTCTGTTGTGTGTATATACTGTACAAGATATGCCTTATCTGACCTGTAATCTGTCTCAATCTGTATCATGCTAGCCTATGTACTTAAATCTGTAATTCCTGTACTCTCCTGGGTCGTACCTGAAAATAGGCAACTGTCTTGTCTAGTGTACTTACCTGGTCAAAAAAAGCTAAATAAAATAAATGTACTATGAGAAACAGAGCACAATTCCCTCGGTGCACAACTTCCAGGCTTTATTCCAGCCAAATAGATTCCTAGCACATGAAAACTGGCATGTTTCATGAGATGCTTCCGCCATGACAGTCCAGTCTCCACTGACTGACTCATCTGTTTTGCATCTCAGGAGGTAGGCTTTTATACCTGCCTACTGATTTCAGCATCATGTGACCTGTCTGACTCACAATTCTATTAAGTAAATGAAGGCAGGCTGACTCATCCTAAATAAACACAGACAGGCTGACTCATCTGACATGGGGTCATTATATTTCTTTAGAAAACAGGATATAGCATGTTTACACACCTAGATTATTACAGCAGCTCTCTTCATTTTCCTTAAAATCAATGTTACCCTTTGAATTGGCACAAGCCCCCCATTCAAATGACATCACATTTATGGTAACAGTATAAAAGAACTGGCTTTTGATCTGACCCTATGGTCAACTCTTCAGTTTGGGGACAGCTACAGTATCTTTGTAGCTGGCTGCCCCCTTCATTACCCACCAACTCAGAAGAGGGAATAAAACAAAAAAAACTAATGCTGGTCCTTCATTTACAACAGTATGTGGGAATGGAGAGAGGCTGTACAAACAAAACTGAGAATTTTGATGAGGGAGGTGGAGTTATCTGACATACTGAAGTGTGCAAGTCTTTTTTTTGTTCTTTTTTCCTTTCCTACAGTCCAAAATAAAACTGAGTTGTGAGTGTAATGAGAAGGTGTGTGTTAATATGAGTCTGTGGGTATAACCGAAACTGAACTTGAAATCTGGGTGAAAACATCCCATTAAAAACACAAGCTGTACTTGAAATCATTGTCAAAACTTCTCATTGAAAACCCCAGCTATAGGTGGTGGTTCCAGCGTTCTGGCTGGAGAGGACATGTTAGCTTTGAGCTCCATTGCCAAGATGTAAATTTAAACTGCAGAAAGTTTTTTGAATACAATTTTTGACAGTTTCTAGCACAGTGCGGTCTGGTGACCATGGTGTAAGTTTGAATCAGGTATGACATGGGATCACCTTGTAAGAAGCACTAGAAGGGGAAAGCAGGAAAATTCCAGGAGGCAGCCACAACAAGTGGAGTTGAACATGATGCTGGTGGAGAGGTCAAACCCTTGTTGAGTGAGGTTCTCTGGGCAGTTTGTGACCTTGAGAAAGCTGTTACATACTTGGACGAAAAAAACCGGTACTTAAACAGTCAGGTCACCCTTTCTGGAGATGAAGCTCGATACTGCCATGAAGGAAGTACATCAGACAGCAGAATCTGCTAATAAATCTTCTTTCAGGGATCATTATTAAAAGAACAGGTTCCTATGTCTGAGACTGAAGCACTTTGGAAATGGTGCTTGTAGACTTCTTGGTGTCTCAGAGGAGTCAAAGGGTTCGGATGCAGTCTCTTTCATAATAAGATACTTACAGGACTTTTCCTAACATGGACGTGGCAAGCTTTATTCAAAAGACCTACAGCATGATGCCGCAAAAGAGAACGGGTAATGGAGAATTACCATGGACCTTGTTAGTGGTCATGACTGGAGTTTCAGTGAGGGACAGAGTCTAGCAGGCAGCAAAACAGAAGGGAGAACTGTATCTTGCAGAAGACGGAATAATTCATTGCGTCCCTACAAAGTTACTTGACCTGGCTGAGGTATAAAAGTTCTGACGCTTTTTTGGACCTACTTGCAGAAGCTGGGGATTACACACACCCTCCAGCTATTCACAAAATGATGTGTATGCTAGTAAAACTTTTCTTTAAACGGACCCTGTGGATGCTAGCAAAAAGCTGGAAGCTGTCTGGCAAGACTTTGTTTCTCAGGCGACTATATAGGAGTCTGAGGGCAAAGATGGATCACGAAGTCTGTCACTTTGAAGTACCTAGTTTGTTGCTGTATTATGCCACTGTTAATGTTGTGCTATTGAGCATGCTTGATACTGTGCTAGGTAATGTACCTAGTAAGTGGATGAGAGGTTTAACACCTGAGATCGGATGCAGAGACAGGCGGCTGTTCACAAACTTTCCTTGAAGTTATTTATATTTGTTTTCTCCCCATGGTGCTGTTTGGTGCCACAGAGCCGCATTGCTGGAACCAAGAAGACCACCGTCAAGTGGCTTTGGGTAGATGTAGGGTGCTGTATGTGCACAGTCACCACTGTTGCACATAGCATTGGAAGTCACCCCACAATAAGGTACAGAAAAGCCAGTTTTATAATCTCATGATTAAGGTCATCTCATATTGCAAACTTGTATCGTCTAGGCTTGCAACAACGCACTCTCCGTTTAGCCTTTGGGACTCAATATTAATAAATAGAAGCACAGAAAATGTCAACAGAGATAAGACCATTGGTCTATCCAGTCTGCCGTGTTATGCCCTTTCCTACCCCAGGAGCTATTGTCTAGTCCGATGTAATTTGCTGTTCTTAAATCATTACGAACATACGAAATTTGCCAGCAGATAAAGGCCTAGAGGTCTATCAAGTCTGCTCGAATGTGCAGCTAGCACCCCTTATTCTGCAGCTGCCCCTCCCTTCCACCCTTCCCCTTCATTAACCCTCCCCCTTGTCCTGTCCCATCCTCGTTTGAAGCAGTCCACTGTTCTACTGCATACCACTTCTGCAGGTAACGATTCCACCCAGCCACCACCCTCTCTGTAAAAGTGTCTCCTCATCTCCTCCTGAACCTTCCTCGCCCAGTCTCATATCATGGCCCCTGGTGGCCTCCCTCCTCCCTTACTTTGAACAGCCCTCTGTACCTGTCTTGTTTATTCCTTTCATGTATTTAAAGGTTTCAATCATGTCCCCTGTCTCTCCTCTCCTCCAGTGAGTACATGTTCAACTCCTTCAACCTCCTCTCATATGATAAGTCCCCAGACCCTTGATCATCTTTGTCGCCCTGCGCTGCACTCCCTCCAGTAACTTAATGTCCCTCTTCAGATACGGACGCCAGAACTGCACGCAGTACTCCAGGTGTGGTCTAACTAATGACCTATACAGTGGCAGAATCACCTCCTCTCCTTGAGGATATACCCTTGCAATACAACCCAGCATTTTGTTGGCCTTTGCAGCTGCCTTCCTACACTGTGCCGAGTTGTTCATTGACCCGTGATGAAGCACACCCAGATCCTTCTCCTCCTCTGTCTGGGCTAGCTGCACTCCCCTAGCTGGTAAGTCCTCCTTGGGTTCTTCATCCCAAAATGCATCACCTTGCACTTTTGGCATTAAAGCCCAGTTGCCAGGTGTCTGACCAGGTTTCAAGCTTTGCCAGATCATCCTGCAACCCTGCCATCCCTAGGTCATCCACCACCGCGCCAACCTTGGTATCATCAGCAAACAGACTGATCTTGCTCTTGATGTCCCATGATATGTCTGCAATGAATATCCCAAACAACACTGGTCCCAACACCGAGCTCTGTGGGACACCACGTCACTGCCCTTGGTGTGAGAGCTCCCACCCACCACCACCCTCTGTTGCCTTCCTGCAGCCAGTTTCCTACCCATCTCACCAGCATTGCACCTGCCCTGTGCCTACTAACTTCCTTCCCAGCCTTTCATGTGGCACTGGAGTCGAATGCCTTACTGAAGTCCAGATACAGGACATCCACTGCATGTCCCCGTCCAGTTGCCTAGTTACCCAGTCATAGAACCCGACCAGGTTGGTTTGGCAGGATCGCCACGTATGAAGCCATGCTGTCTGCTGTCCTGTAGTCCTTTGGCCTCTAGAGGGCCACCAGCCTCTCCTTCAGGATAGTCTCCATTAGCTTACCCACATGGATGTGAGGCTCACTGGTCTGTAGTTTCCCGGTTCATCCTTAGGGCCACTCTTGTGGAGGGGCACCACATGAGCCATCCTCCAGTCCTGAGGTACACACCCCGAATGTAGTGAGGCATTAAATAGGTCTGCCAAAGGTCCTGCAAGGACCTCTGCCAGCTCCTTCAGTACCCTGGGGTGGATGCCATCATTGTGCCTATAAGTTTTCTTTCTTATTTATGCTGCATTTAACTTGTGCAGCAGTTTTAAGAATGCTGTTTAATGTTTTATCTTGTGCTTTTTTTTTTAAACAAAGGTCTCAGGTTGAGGGCTCAAACTTTGTTGGGATACAGTTTTTTTTGTTTCTTCAGGTTTTGTGAACTGTTCGTTACTTAGGTGATAAATATTGTGTGCTTAGCACTGCAAGACAACTTTTGGGGACTTTTTTTTTTTTATGGGTATTGATCCATGGTCATGCCACAGCAGTATATCTTGTAATAGTATTAGTTTATTGAATCATTAAGCAGTTCCCAGAGATGAATCTATTTTCCTATTGTTAAATTCCCTTGCCTAGCTCTATGATGTATTTCTGAACTGAGCATTTTATTGTAGAATAAACACAGTTAAAAACCCAGCTATAGTTGAAATAGGGTTCAAAACCCACTATTGAAAACCTCAGCTGTACTTCAAACTGGCGTCACAACTTACCATTGAAAATAATGGAGTGGCTCAACAATCTGTTAAAATAGTACACATGACTGGGGTTTGCCATAGGAACCTCCTCATCTGTGGGGTTTTTCGTCCCTGAAGTGTGATTCTACTATATGATGCAGCTGTTAATTTAATGTGGTCTTCCACGCTGATGTCAATGACTGCCGTACATATTTAGAATTTGGAACCTGTAAATGGTGTCATATATAAATACTTATTGTTCGAAACCCGTAATAGTGTAATAAATCAAAGACGACTTACTGCGAGCTCGTGTGCTTCTTGTAATCACTCAACCACCAATGGTGTTATTAAAGTACTTAGGGGAGGCCCCCCATATGAGGTTCCCTGCCCCTCGCTGTCAGCCCATCCTTCACCAGCCATTACCTCATACTGCACGTCCCATTTTCTTCAACTCTCTCCTCTGTACACCCATGCCGTATGTTTACCCTGATCAGCGGCCGGTGACCCACAGATATCAGTTGCCCTTCCCTGATAACTCATCAGGGAAGTAGTGGCTTTATGGAGGGTGTGCAAGAGCTTATTTGGTACACGGAGCTACCAGGGGCCTGGTGTGTCTGACTGCATGCGGCTACTCATGGGAGCTTGAAGCAGGACCGTGGCTAATGGTTCCAGTCAGCAGTGCAGGGACAAAGGCCGGAGTGGCACTTTGAAGGCAGGAAGCACCGTAGTGGGGTTTAGTAGGCACAAAGGAGCAAAGCCTTGTTGGCAGCTGAAGGAGACAAAGAAGGGAATAATACTGGCACTGAACTGCAGAGGAAGTGTGTGGACCACCCACAGGAGGAGTTGGTGAGCAACGCAGTGGAGTCTGTTTTCAGGGGCTTAGTGCAGACAGGTATGAATACAGGGAGGTAGTGATGTGGTGTGTGTGTTTTCACGTGCGGTGTGGGGGTCAGTGACATAACTGATAATGGAAGTCAGGAACTGCTGGTATAACTTGAACTTCTCTACTGGGACTAAGAACTGGAACTCTTGTACTGGGATCTTCTATTTAGGGTAAAAAAAGTGTGTTTGTCAGAGTTAGTTAAAGTGAATTGTCTGTTACCTGTGTTATCTGTGTAGTTATCTAGGTGCTTGTCATAGGTGGCTGAAGGGAATTATCTGTGAAATTAAGTGTAGAAAGATTTGCAAAGTAGGGGGGAGTGGCTTAGTTAGAAGGAGCCAGGTTAAAACCAGATTTAAATACTGCCCTAGATAGCTTCTGCCAGAGAACAAGCAGAGCACCAGGAGGAAGGACCTGCTGGTATAACTAAACTTCTCTACTGGGACTATATTGCCCTCCTTTCTGCCCCTCCACCCAAAGGCAGTTCTACTTTTATAGGCACAGGATTTAACTGACAACAGGAACTTCTGTTGGGGAGCAGGAAGTGAGTGATCACAGAGCCACCAAAGACTCACCATCCTAAAAGGGCAAGAGTAGCTCTCCGCCTCCTCCCCCAGCTGCTGGAGGTCTGTCTCTGAGCAAGTAAGGAGACTACTGAGAAATATAGGAACTTCTAGTCTCAGAACAGGAAGATCAGGAGCTAAAAGGGCACAGAGTAGGGACAGGAAAAAAAAAAAAAGAAATAAACAAAACAGAGGAAAGAGTAAGTATTCCAAACAGCAATTGGGGGAGAGAAATAAGACATGATGGGAGTGGTGCAGTGCAGTGGCTGTGGCACAGCGGTCTTCTGGGAGATGTTCTGGAGGCTGCAGTGTTGTCCCATCTGCAGGCACCTCTCTGGGCTGAGGGAGGAGGTTGCTCATCTCCAGGCTGAGTTGGCCAGAATTTGTGGGACCTCCTCTCCCACCCAGGGACCACCAGGGTCACTGCAGTTGCCTCAGAGGTTGCCAAGAAAGAGCAGCGGTTGGATCACAGTGGACTCAGGGAGGGTGAGGGTGGTGGAACAGAGGCGCATCCCTCCAGTTGTACCTCTCCACAATTTCTATGCCTTTCTGGAAAAGTGTGGTTCCTCTATGGAGGCACCCACAGTGGAGACCAAGGAGGATGCTGGGAACCTCCACAAAGGAGACCCACAGGAGGGTGGCATGGGACCCCACAGGGGAAGGAAACAACTCTTGGTGGGGGACTCCATTGTTAGGAACGTAGAACTGGGGGAGTAAGGGGAGAGGAAGGTAAGGTGCCTGTCTGGCGCCATGGCTTGTAGGGACAGGGAGCGAATCCTCAGGATCTCAGGAGCAGCTGCACAGGGGAGGGAGCTAGATGTCATTGTCCACCTAGGGACAAATGACCTGGCTAAGAAAGGGATCAGAGCAGTGCAAGAAGCATTTGTGGAGATGGGGAAGGGCCTTAGACAAATAGCACGCACGGTAACCTTCTCGGAGGTGCTGCCTGTGTATGGCATGGGTGAGGCTAGGGTGCTCCACACCATGGGATTCAATCAGTGGTTAAAAAACTGGTGCAGAGCTCAGGGATTTGGTTTCATTGGGGACTGGAGGTCCACCTGGAGGGATGCAGGCCTATACTGGCGTGATGGTCTGCATCTGTCCAGGAGGGGAACCAAGATCCTAGGTGATAGGTTTAAATGCTTCATTGGCAAACATTTAAACTTGCTAAGGGGGGAGGCACTGGAGAGGAGCAGGGAAATCCTAGCCCCCCCCCAAAAAAATCGGGGTACTAAGTGAGGTAGACACCAACATAGAGATGTCGATAGGGAGAAGCGAGGAGTAATGGAGAAAGTGACAAACACAGTAAGGACAGGGATAGGGCAAAAGGGTAAGGCCATCAAGAAATGGAGGGTAATGAGTACCAATGCCCGTAGTCTGGGCAACAAGCTCCTGAACTGGTGACCTTGATGGAAGAGGGATGCCTGGATATCGAGCAGTCACAGAAACATGGTACACAGAGAACCATGACTGAGATGTTAACATACCAGGATACACAACCCACAGGAGAGACAGGGAGGGAGAAGAGGGGGAGTAGCTTCTGTGTAAGGGAAGGATAAAGCAACTGAACAAAAGAGTAAACAGGGAGGAGAGGAGGCACTGTGGGGTCACCTTAGAGACTGAAATGGCACCACAGTCCGCACAGGGTTGTATACAGATCCCCATGTCAGGGGGAAGGAATGGACAAGGATATGCTAGAAGGCATACTTAGGATGGCAGAGAGAGGGGAGATACTGTTGATTGGGGACCTTAATATGCCGGGTGTCAACTGGAGCACCTTTGCTGCAGCCACATCCAAAAGCAGGGCCATTCTCGATGCCCTTCAGGTGGCATGCCTCAGACAGCTAGTTTTGGAACCTACTCATGAGGGAACAATCTTAGACCTTGTACTCTCAAATGGGGACAGTGAGAGGATCTCAGATCTAGAAGTGGGTAGTCATTTGGGAACAAGTGACCACCAAACAGTGTGGTTCACGATAAACTAAGCTACAGAGTCAAGCCATACAAAAGTGAGGGTTCTGGACTTCAGGAGGGCTGACTTTGGCAAGATGGAAGAGTGCCTTAGAAAAGCACTAGCAAACAAGACTAGAAGGAGGGGTGGAGCAACAATGGGGAAATATCAAAACTGCCATCACAGAGGCAACAAGCATTTGTGTGAAGCAAACAAGCAAATCAAATCAAAACGAAAGAAAAAGCCACTGTGGTTCTCAAAAGAGGTGGCGGTGAAGGTTAGGGAGAAAAAGATAGCATTTAGGAAGTATGAGGAAACACAGAAGGAGCAGGACAGAGAACTGTACCAGTTAAGGCAGAAGGAAGCAGGGAGGGTAGTCAGAATAGCAAAGGCCCAAACTGAGGAAAAGATAGCCAACTCAGTTAAGAAGGGGTATAAAACCTTTTATAGGTATATCAGGGAGCGTAGAAAGACAAAGGGAGGGATAGTAAGGCTGAATAAAATGGATGTTGGGTGGGCAGAGAGGGACAGTGACAAAGCAGGGATACTGGATTAATACTTTTGTTTAGTATTCACAAAAGAGGAGGAGGGGGAGGTGCCTAATCCAATTAACAGAAGCACTCTGGATAAGGGGGGGGGTCGATCCCAGTCCTTTCACAGAAGAAAGGGTTCTGAAAGAACTAAAACTGAAGGTGGACAAAGCAATGGGGCCAGATGGAATTCACCCCAGAATTCTGAAAGAATTAAGCAGAGAACTAGTGACACCACTGACTGCCCTTTTTAACAAATCATGGGAGGATGGTGTGGTACCTGAGGATTGGAGGAAGGCAGATGCAATTCCCCTTCACAAAAATGGGACCATGACAGAGGCAGGAAACTACAGACCTGTCAGTTTGACCTCAGTGGTAGGGAAAGTGATGGAATCACTTCTGAAGGAAAGAATTGTTGAGTACCTAGAGGCCGGTGGGGCACAGGGCCCAAGGCAGCATGGGTTCACAGCGGGAAGGTCATGTTGGACTGATCTAATTGATTTCTTGGACAGGGTGATCAAAGTAGTAGACCAGGGAGGGGCTGTGGATATGGCCTACCTAGACTTTAGCAAGGCATTTGACACAGTCCCACACAGAAGAATAATAGTCAAATTAACCAGCTTGGGACACAGAAAGTAATTGTAAATGGAATCCACTCTGAAGAAAGAGGGGTTACAAGTGGGGTACCGCAGGGTTCAGTACTGGGTCCAGTCCTTTTTTCTTTATAAGTGACATTGCAAAGGGACTGGAAGGAAAGTATGCCTCTTTGCAGATGACACAAAGATCTGCAACAGGGTTGGTACACAATGAGGCGTGGAAGGGATGAGAAGGGACTTGGCAAGGTTGGAGGAATGGTCAGAAGTATGGCAGCTTGAATTCAATGCAAAGAAGTGCAAAATAATGCACCTGGGAAACAAAAACCCATGGGAAGATTACACAATTGGTGGGGGGAGGTAGTAACAACAACAAAAATGGAAAGGGACCTGGGGGTAATCATATCAGATGACCTTAAGGTTGGCAAGCAATGTGAGAAGGCAGTAGGGAGGGCTGGGGATATTGGGATGCATAGGAGAGGCATCACCAGCAGAAAACAGGAAGTTGTTATCCCCCTGTACACACAGTTGGTGAGACCCCATCTGGAGTACTGCGCCCAGTTCTGGAGACCCCATCTCTGCAAGGACATAGACAGGATGGAGGCAGTTCAGTGGAGGGCAACTAGAATGGTGCAGGGTCTGCAAGAGAAGCCATACGAGGAGAGACTAAAGGAGCTTAATATGTATACCCTTGAGGAAAGGAGGGTGAGGGAGGACATGATAGAAATGTTTAAGTACCTCAGTGGAATCAACAAAGTCCAAGAGGGTAGAATATTTCAGAAAAAGAGATGTGCAAGAACAAGGGGACACAATTTGAAGATAGAGGGGGGGATGGCTCAGGGGCAGTGTGAGGAAGTATTTTTTCACAGAGAGGGTGGTGGATGCATAGAACAGCCCTCCTGAGGAGGTTGTGGGGTCTAAAACTGTGGGAGAATTCAAGGATGCATGGGACAGACATAAGGCAATTTTTGTCGGGGGTAGGAAGAAATAGGCTGTTGGTTAAATAGGATCTGCAGCTTATCCTCTAGGTAGGGAAATGGGCAGACTAGGTAGGCCAAGCGGTCCTTATCTGCTGTCAGAGTCTATGTTTCTATGTAATACAGCACATAAGGGTGTGCAGTGAGATATCTGGTAATCAGTGGAAGCAGGGATGCAGCTGGTGATGACGTGTGAGACATTGACACAGCTGATGAGAGGGCAGTGATGTAGCTTGCAGCATGGGAGCAGTGACAGCTGGCAGTAACTGGGCAGTGACACAACTGGTAATGGTAATTATCCTCCACTAGTGATGGAGGTGGTGACACAACTGACTGGGGGCAGTGACACAACTGGCATCAAGGAAGGTGGTGAAATGGCAGGCAGTGAAGGGCCAGTGACACTTCTTCCAATGAGGGGGCAGCAGCACAGCTGGTCATGGGGGCAGTGGCAGCTAGAAATGGTGGCAGTGACAGCTGGTAAGGGGTGCAGTGACAGCTGGTAAGGGGTGCAGTGGCAGCTAGTAATGGAATGGGGAAGTGGCAGCTAGTAATGGAATGGGGAAGTGGCAGCTAGTAATGGAATGGGGGCTGTGATATAGATGCTAATGGTGGCAGTGAAACAGCTGGTAATGGGGCAGTGACAGCTAGTAATGGGGCAGTGACGTAACTGGCAATGGGGACAGTGAAACAGCTGGTAATGGGGCAGTGACAGCTAGTAATGGGGCAGTGATATAACTGGCAGTGGTGGCTGTGATACAGCTGGTGATGGTGGCAGTGAAACAGCTGTTAGTGGGGCAGTGACAGCTAGTAATGGGGCAGTGATATAACTGGCAGTGGGGGCTGTGATACAGCTGGTGATGGTGGCAGTGAAACAGCTGGTAAGGGGTGCAGTGACGGCCCGTAATGGGGAAATGGGCAGCTAGTAATGGGGGCTGTGCTATAGCTGCTAATGATGGCAGTGAAACAGCTAGTATTGGGGCAGTGACCTAACTGGCAGTGGGGACTGTGATACAGCTGGTGATGGTGGCAGTGAAACAGCTGGTAATGGGTAAAGTGACAGCTGGTAAGGGGTGCAGTGACGGCCTGTAATGGGGGAAATGGGCAGCTAGTAATGGGGGCTGTGATATAGCTGCTAATGGTGGCAGTGAAACAGCTGGTAATGGGTCAGTGACAGCTAGTAATGGGGTAGTGACATAACTAGCAGTGCGGGCTGATATACAGCTGGTAATTGGACTGTGACGACTGGCAGTGGGGGCAGAGATGGCTAGTAACTGGGTAGGGGGGTGACTGCTGGTAATGGTGCAGTGATGCAGCTGGTAATGAGGGCACCGATACAGCTGGAAACCAGGGAGGTATGTACAAAGCTGGTAATTGGTGTGCAGTGACACCTGGCAATAGAGAGGGGCAAGTGATAACAGGAGGGGGTGGTGATAAAGCTGGCAGTGGTAAGGAGGGCAGTAACACAATTGGTAATCGGAGGGTGACAGATGGCAACGAGGGTACAAGTGACTTGGAGTCCGTGCCTCCCCATTTCACTGGTACTCAATATACTAACTGTATAACCACTTTATTATACCATTTTCACAAGCGCAGATTCGGCTAGTGTTGGCCAACTCTACTTATACTTTTTATCAGTATGAAAAATAGACATAGGTAAACAAAGAGCATGGTTGTAGACAGACTGCTTCTATTTAGCAACTTGGCCCTAGAGCTACCACCTCATCCAGTACAGATTGGTACAATACCTGTTAAGTTTTTTTTAAAGATATTGTGTTTTTATTTTGGGGTGGGGGAGTGCAGTCCCAACAGCAAATTCTTTTGCAGCTAATAGGGAACTGATATCGTCACGTGGCATCTTCCTCACGGCCTATGTACTGGTGTCACACACGTGAGCTCCAGATGCCAGCCCCTTCCTTCCTCATTTATGTTTTTTCTGCTGTAGAAGGTGAACCCTGGGAGCTACAGTCCACTGTGTCAGCACTTGTTTACCACTGTTGTTGTTGCTGACCTGCCTCTTTTTGACACAGAACCAGCACTGTTACCGCTGTTTTGGCTTTGTCTGTGTTTTTGGCATCGAATTGGGTTTGTATCTCATTTTATTGCTTTCAGTTAGTATGATGCCGAGTTAGAAAAAAGGGGCTAAAAAGGCAGGCTGCCCACCCCCCATGTGTTGGTGACTCTCTGGGGCCCTATAGCAGCGTCAGACTGACACTGCGAGTGTCACTCCTGCCTCAGACCAGACCACGATATGGGCATGTGCAATATGTGCTTCTCCATGGACAGACGCATCCTCTAGTTCTGCGTGCCGAAGTGGGAGTAATTCATGCCCTACCTTTGAGGGGGGGCCTCGTACCTGTGATGCCAAGGTCAGGAGTTTGATCCTTTCCTTGGGCCTCTTCCCAGTACCTTTGGTAATGTGGAAGTGCAGGGTCCTCCCTGACCTTGCCTTGCTGAGGTGTCGGAGGCCAAGATGGTGGGTCTGGTAGATAGCTGGCTGTTTCTGTGTGACTGGCTGAGCACCCCCCATGGTCCGTTTGTACTGGACAGTGGATGTCCTCGGTGGTAAGGCTGAATCTATATGCTCATTCTGCACTGGTGGACACCTTGGTGTCACAGCCTAGTGCTGCCCTGGCTCCTGGTACCATTCGTGGTACTGGTGAGTGGGGGCAGTGGTGGTCATGAGGCCAGGTCCCCTTCTGGCACCACTCGCAGTGTCCAGAGAGTGGTCAGCACTGGAATGGCTCCCAGTTCAGTAACCGAGGTGGTTGTCACCCCCCCCCCCCGAGGGGCCCTCATGGCCTTGGGGAGGAGCATGGCGCCACCCTTGTTGGTGGACATGGAGATGCTGACCCTGGACCCGGTTCCGAGCATGACATTGGCAATTGTGTCGCCCTTGGAGCTGTCCCTAGGCCTGGTGCCGGGACCTGCTCTGGTGTCACCCACGATGTCTGTTAGGATCCCAGTGTTGGTCATGGTGGTGAGTTGGTTTTTGGTGCTGGTCATGGTGCCAGGGATCGGAGGGTGGGTCCGGAGGTGATATGGATTCCTATGTGCTCGGTTCTGAGGACAGCACCAGCTATGGTAAAGGGTTGGAACCTGCCACTGGATCTCCTGCTGACCCTGAGACTTGTGCCGGAGATGGCACTAGTCAGGATTCTGACAGTGGCTTGAAGATGTTTCTCCTCAGAACCTGTGGCTGATTCTGTCACTGGTGAAGTTCGGAGTTGCCCTGTGTGACCTGTTTGGCTCTGCTCTTCACACCTTGGGGTTCCCCCCCAAGGGCACCGACTGGGTCGATCAACAGATGTTGGTCGAGACTGCTCAGGTGAACTTGCCAGGTCCTCCCTTCAGGAGAGGTCTCCTGAGCACTCCCACAGCCCTGGCAAGGTGCCTGGAGCCCCTGCCTCCTCCTTCTTTCCTGGTCCTCTGCCACCCCTCCCTGAGCTACCAGATATAATGGTTCCTCTTGGTCCTATTACCTGGGCTTTGTACAGGAGAACGGCTGGTACCTTACACCTTTACCACATACAGTACAACTAGGCAGAGGTCAGGCTCTTGGCCCCGGCACCACCTCCTTTCGAGTCCAGCTTCTTGTCTCCAACTTCCTCCCCTGAGGAAGAGGAATCCTCTGTCCATGTGTCCTCAGATTCTGAGTAATCATCCTAGAGATTCCTTACAAACATGCTGAGGGAGCTAGGCATTGGCTTTTTTGTTGGTCACAGTCCTGTGTCCTTGCCACTGAGACTCCTCGGAGGTTTTAGTGATGACAACTTTGTCATTCCGTTTGGCTTCAAGCCTTGGAGGAGTCCTCTAGGGCAGTCTGGATTGGTCTGCTTTTCACTGCTCCAGCCTATAGGGATGTCCAGCTCAAGTATTGCACTCACACGGAATCTGCAGGAACCATGCCTCATCCCACTTTAGAGTTTCAGGTGCTGTAGACCCCAGCTGGGCCTTGGCGTCCTTTGCGTGACTGACCTTCCAAGGCTTACTCTGTGCAGATAGATGCCTGCGGGAGGAGGGGATTTTACCTCATCATGCACCCTTGTGTGTATTGCTGCACACCGGGCACATCAGGCAGCTTACAGTAATGCACCTAACTGCACTGCCTTGCTGCAGATTAACTGGGCAAGCCATTAGCCTTTCTGCCCAGGACTGGGAGCTGGCAATGCATCAATCAAGATCATTGTACAGTATCAGTGAGGTGGCCTCTGGGCTGGAAGGAACAGTAGTCTGCATTCGGTACTCTAGTTTGGCACCTCTGGCCCAGCATAAGGTGCTTAATTTGCACTTTCAGGGGGGCTCATTTCTTTCCTCCCAGCATCGGGCATGAGGTGTTAGAGCACCTTCCTGCTTCAGAGTCACAGGAGCCTCTGCCTGTCCCTGACCAGTCTCAGGTCCTGCAGGACCTGTGAGGATTCATTTCACATGCCCTTGCTCATGTAAGAGCCAGGGTCTCTGGCAGCTGACTCCATTGTGCTTTTGCACACTGTGCACATTGCTGTTTTTCTTGCCATTCCCAGTCGGGAGATGCTTCCCCCCCCCTTCATATCTGGAGGGTGGAATCATTTTTTTCTGTCTCCCTCACACTAAAAAAAAAAAAGGGGTGCGAGGATTCTCTTAGTTTTCTTACTAACCAAAAAACATCTTGGGTGTTGAACTTGTTCTCTTCCCTGTTTTTCTTGTTTCTCCCATTCCTTTCCCATGGTATACCCCCTTGAAGGTATACCTATTGTTTGTACATGCAACATTTGATTTAATCATGTCCATTCTTCCACTGAGTCTTTGTTACAAGTGGATAGTGATTGGCATTTGGGTCAAGATGAAGATGTCGCATAGGTTACATTCCTGTGCTTGCAGCGAGAGGCAGGTGCAGTAGGATTTTCTGTGCTATACTCCTAGGGCTTGATTTTTAGAGCCCCGAGAATGCTGCAAGCCCCTGGTGCGGCAGTCGTTTGGTGCACGGGGCACGCAGCATTCTCCTGGCCGGTGATTGGGATTTTCAATCCCGAGCATCAGATGCCACAAGTTAGGTCAGCTTTTCCCTGGTCTGACTTGCCCCATTTGGTTGACCTTTTTAATAGGGCTTGCGCAAGATCTTTGGTGCAAGCTGCCATACAGTGGCGAAAGTATCACAACTAGGCTCGATGAACTAAAATCGGGTGCAGTTGCGTCAAAGGAGTGTGGCACAGCTGTGGGGTTGATGCAGCCCTGTGTCACCCTTTGAAAATTGAGCCCTCAATCTTCTTGGATTTCACTTTTCATGTTTGGCTGCTGCTTCTTGGATTGTTTTTTCATTGCTCCTTGGAGTGGCAAGAAGGCAGTATTTGTGCTCCCTGGGCTGTCCGTTTATGCTTGTTGTCTCACTCCCATGGAAGGGAGCCTGGGTTGTTTTTTTACCCTGCTAAATTAAAGTTGTCCTCTTGAGAGTAGAGGGACTTTTTTCATCAAGCAGGCTTTCCGTCATCGCAACAGTGGTCTCTGTTTTAAGTCCCTGAGGATATGTCAGCACTGTATGCTAGGGCGGCGGCCCATCTTTTTTTAACTCTACCTTTTTCTATCCAGGTAGGGGGGGGAAGGACTCTGGTTCTCCATTCCCACTACCCTTGTGCCATCCTGTAGGTCAAACGCTTAGTTTCCTAAGTTGGTGGTCTGGTTTTATTTAGTTGTTATTTTCATATC
The DNA here is from genome assembly GCA_016271365.2 of Neoceratodus forsteri. Lineage (NCBI taxonomy): Eukaryota > Metazoa > Chordata > Ceratodontiformes > Ceratodontidae > Neoceratodus > Neoceratodus forsteri. The sequence goes on along the minus strand of CM028132.1, from coordinate 196,299,312 downwards.
CTATATCCTTTCTGTTTGTTTCTTCTACTGGCAAACAAAACTGAGGAAGGGAGGGGGCTGGCATCGGTTAGTGGGTAGCTCACATGTGCGATGTCAGTAAGTCAGCCGTGTGGATGGCGCCACCTGCTGACATCGGTCCCCCGTTATGTGTTAAAGGCTTTGCTCCCACGGGGTCTTGGCATCTTTGGCTTAGATCATTCTGTGTAAATGAATGGTGAAGATATTCTGGAAGATCAACAATTACAGTGCGTATGTAATTTTCATTTCCATAGGAGAGAACACACTGTGTACTGAACTGTCTCATGCACTGTTTTCCTGCCTCCTGAGTAGTGGGATGTTTTCTGGTGTCTTCAATGTCACTTGTTTGTGTGTTTCTCAAGGAGCCTGGAGTTCGAGGTGGGGGTGGGATTGACACAGTTCTAAAACATAGGCCAATAAAAATGCTCTTGATCTGAGGGCAGAGTAAAATTTTGGGTCATCTTTGTGCTGTGTGTGTTGTGAATAGCACAAGGCTGTCTTGTAAAACCTATTTTAGAAGTTTGCTTCTAATGCAGTTTTTTTTTCCCCCTAATCAAATATAGGTTGGAGTGCCCTTTTGATACAGCAGTTCAGCTGGCAGCTTATTCCTTACAAGGTAAATTTTTGCTTTAATGTTTGATGGGGGAATGTATTATCAAAGGGTTTAGTAATCCTTTGTGGTCACACTGTGTACTCAATTACCCACAGACTGTAGGAGATTTCATTTCCTTACTTTGCTATTGCACTTTCTAACTGTGTGGTAAATCGATTCTTAAGGTGGATGAACACTGGCAGCATCTGGAAGCAGTTAATTTAGTGGTTAAAGTGCTAGGGGACCATGCAGGGGGGAAAAAAACAGTTGGCCTGTGTGATCTGCAAAACAGAATAGCAAGAATGGGAAAAGTGGAACAAACACTGTTCTTCCAGTGTTGTAACCTATCTTTGACATTCTTCATAGGATGAATGAAGTGATGTGACCTAAGGATTGACCCAAACCTCACTATAGGCTTTAAGTTACAAAAAAAAAAAAGTTCATCTTTAGCACTGGAGGAAGAAACTTGACAGATTATTTCAGTTATTCATGATATGTTTCTGCTGTTCTCTGATGCTTACATCACATTATACTGTGTAAGATCTGAACTCTGTTTAGCATTTCATTAGAAAGACTTTTTTAAATGACATGTCATGCATGTATTAGAGGATGAAATAAAATGGTCCTTATTTGGATTATGCAAGGCACCTGCTACCATGCAGATGCATTATTTTATTCTTATTATATTGCTCCATTTGGCTTAAGCAGATGATTCTGTATGTTAGGTCTGTGGGGCAGCACCGACCTGAGTGGCCACTGCTGTAGTAACATAATGACCTAGCTGAGTACATCAAAAAATAGCTTCAAGGGATTTTTGAGAAAACGGGGGAAATATATGGTGTTATACACAATATACACATGTATACATTCCTATTGTGCGAGGAAATAATACTATGTAGTTAGGCTAACATGCTTATAAACCATGAGACCAAAGAACGAGTGGATTTATGAGCTCTTTAGCCCTCAAGATGGCATCATTTTACAAGTACCTGAGTGTGTGCTAAAGATCACTACCATCACCAATGATGACTGCTATTTCAGTGTGGCTAAACTATTTAGGATTTACCACTGTGGTTAAATGCTTTCCACCCACTGGGTTCTGTTTTTTTTTTTTTTTTATATATATTGTATTCTGTCCCCTATGCCCCTAAAGGCTCCCTTCTTGATCACTCCCCCCAGCCCCGTTACCCAGCTCCTCTGGGACTTACCTGCACCTTCGTCCTCTGCTGAACACTGTGGTTGTGCCTGGCCACCAGTGCAAGACCTATAGAGGGTCAGTTGATCATCCTGCTGCCCGGGAGTTTTTTTCCCTCCATTTTCTCCTTTCCCTCCCTGTTGCCGGGGCGTTACATGACAATGTGTGTACAGGGAGGCATGTGCATGTTGCAGAGTCACGCAGCACCCTCCCTTTTTTGGCATCCCCAGCCCGTTCTATGCTCAGGCCTCCTCTTGGGGGGCAGTCGTTCAGCGGGACTACCAAACCTCCCTCCCAGGAAAGGAGAGCCATATCCTCCAGAAGCTCAATTCTTCCTCCCTGCCCCTTCGCCAACCTCGACTCAAACCGCTAGCAACACGGTCGGCTGTGTGGTAGGAGGTAAGGTGTGATGCCTCAGCTCTCCACGCCAGTGGGCTGACTAACCATCCACTGGATTCTAATGGACTATTTTGCAGTGGCTTTATGTCCTCAAGGTAATCCTAGGTCTGCCCATTAAGATTCCAGCCAATTAGGCACCACTGCAGCATTTTTTTTTTTTTCCATCTTGTTTCAGCCAGCTCATGCAGTCCAATCATCAGGAGAATTGGGATGATTGATGGGACTCTCAGAGGTCAGGAGACAAGTGCGTCTTCTACCAAAGCCGACACGCACAAGTGGCAGGCAGGTTGCATTGCCTTCTAAAGAACAATATTGATCAGGGTGAACAGACCTAAGCCTGGCCACACACTAGGTTGTTCTTGATACCAAAATAATATTGTATGTAACATTATTTTACTTTAGAAATAGTGGCTAGTTTAGTTCCCATGTGGCTGAAAAATCTGTACATTTTAGTCACAGTACCCAAGACTTTTTAGAACCCTTATGCTCACCCTAAGTAAACAGCACTTTTCTCATGTCCATTTTATGTAATACATTCGGTTAGTTGAAAAACTGCTTTATTGTAACTTCTGTTAGTGATGTGAAAAAATGTTCAGTAGAGCAGGAGTGAATACTTAACAAGCTTGCTAATGATTCCGGTTGAGTGTGAAAAAGCCAGCCTCAGTAATTTGACTTGCAAATTGTGTGACTGTGAGCCACAGGAACATGGCTACTGTCCATTTCTGTGCTGTGTAAGAGCTCCATTCCTCAGCAATGTGCTTTTAGCTCTGTTTGGAAACTGTTTAAAAACCACAGCATCTGTAAGGGTAGGTTCATGCTGTTTGTATGCTGTATTGAAATAATGTTTTGAAAGCGGCTTATACATTTTTTTTATATACTTTATTTTTTCCATTGTGTACAGCACAAAAGAACATTACATTCGAGGTGAGAGTGATCTCAAATAGAATCATTTTAGTAATGTAAATACAGGATTTGTGCACTATCACTATAGCTACCTCATAATGGGGTCTTAATTATCTTACTTTTAAGTAGATATCCTAAATTAAATCCAAGTAGAGACCAATTGCAGCATGCTTATGGACTAAAACGATAATCCCTCAATAATTACCTAGGTGCAGAGCACCCATTAACACAACTTGTGCTTTATGAGTCCATATACATTCAGTAATTGATTCAACATAAGCTTACTTGACTGCACTATTACACAGCACCCTCTTATTTTTATCTCATTCAAGTTTACTTTCAGAAGGTACTTTTTAGTCCCAATATTAAATCACAGGTTACTATATTATTTGAGCATGTGGACTTTAAACATTTTAAGAATGGGATAACTCCCCATCTCCTTTATGCCCATATGAGCCCCTTTTGATCAATTTTAAGCAGCAAGCTATGCAACTTTGGTAAGATTTAAACCAGCTGATCAACTCGGTAAAATGTTGATGTATTTTAACTTTTTGCTAGACCTTTAAACCCTAGGAGTATCTCTTCTCCTATTATTGATTACCCAGACAATGAAAGAAAAAAACCTCTTTCTTTTAAACAAATAAAGGGTCCAGCTGTTCACCACAAGAGCGAGTTAGAGACTGTTATACTTGTAAGGTATAGAGTCATTATAAAGAAATACGACATCACACACATCCCCACAGTGCAAAGCATCATGGGATGCACATGCAAATCACCACAGAATATTATGCTGATTCAACTTTAAGCAGAAATGCATGGTGCCTAAAGTCATTATGTCCCTTCAATCTCTGTCGTCGTCCTCATCAGTAGACCTAGAGCGGTGAGCAAAATCTAGTTTAATCATTTCCAGTCTCTTGCCAGCTTCTGTTGGGTCTGAAAAAATGTAAGTCTTACTAGCATAATGCAGTCTGTCTCGCTGGTAATTGCAACACATGATTGATCCCAAGTGCACGGAGACCTGCTCGCACAGCATCAAAACTTTTTCCGGCGTCGCCTCGTTGAGTAACTTAGGTTTGGGAAAAAGTACAGTAAATACGCTCACCTGATTCCAACTTAAGTGGGCCCAAAACTTTGGCTGCATCCATTGCAGTGTCCCGAATATGTGCCCTAGCAGTTATGACCATGATAGTACGAGGAGTTTCCGCCATTGGTTTCCTACATGGGTTCAGACAGTAGGTTTTAATGAGTTGCCCATGCAAATCCAAATTAAGCAGCTTCAATAGTAAGTTCTGGACATAATCTTGTAGTGATTCACCCTCAGCTTCCGGGACCCCTAAAAGCCGAAGATTGTTCGCTCGCATGTTATTTTCTAGAGTTTCAAGCCTAAGACGCGTAGACTTATTTTTGGCTAATATCCCCGCTATAGCAGCTGCTGATGTATTGGCCGAATCCACCGCTATTTTAGCATCTGTGGCCACGATATCCATGCGGGATTCCAGTGTAGTAAAATGGGTACCCAGACTGTCAACGTTTCTGTCCAGCTCCCTTATAACCTGAAGAACCACGTTGTTGGAGGGCTCAGAGGCCTTGCTCCCCTCTGCAGATAGGCCGCTGCCGCTTGGCATTTCTGTTTGCTGTCTCACTTTGCTGGAATCAGCGTGCACCGTCTGGCGAGTTTTCCCCATTCCTGTTGACCAAGTTTTGCACCAGCTCTCTCTAACAGCACTAGCGTTCCCTTTATTAGAAAAAAGAAAGTACATTTCTGAGTTTAACTTGTTTTTTAGGTGTATTCTGGAGGAGCTTCTGTAAAGTGTCTGTTCTGTCTGGCTGCTGGCCAAGCCCCCCGCATATAAATGTTTTGTTTTATTTTAGAATACTGATTGTGGAATGTTCCTGATGATATTTGTACCCAAATTGTTTGCAAAACTGGCTTTATGAAAATCTGCTGCTTGTAAAATGTGTGTGTTAAATTGTGTTACATTAAGTTGCAGCAGTTTTGATGCTCTTTCAGAACTCCACCTCACCCTTGCGGGAGTCCATTCAAAATATTTCCGTAATTCTTTTTTGTTTTGTCTTTTGTGGTTTGGAAGGGAATGGATTATAATGTGGCACTGAGGATGTGGCCAGCCGATCCCTTTCACCTCCCAGTGTGTTGGGTCTGTCCCCCGTGCTTAGACGTTTTGTGATGTCTGATGAGATGCAGCCTGCAGGGTGTGCTCCATAGACTTCTATTGGCTGTTTTCCTTAATATTGTTTTAAATTAAATGTAATCTTTTGACTTGAATCAAAGCCCCCGCTCAACTAACAAAGCTGTTGTCTACAACAAGTCACATTCTGTTGCAGTTACTATCAGGCTAAAAATTTGCTGCATAGCTGAAAGGGTCCAGAACTGTATCAGAAAACTTGCTAAAGTCCAGGAGGTGGAGGGGAGACGGTGCTGCTGACATGCATATGTGATGACAGACTCTCACAATTTGGTCAGGACTTTCTCCAACTTGTGAACTCGGGCTTCACACAGGCAGTTGCCTCTGCGACCCATAATCATGGGGACACTCTGGATTTGGTCTTCCTCCTGGGGATGGAGGCCTCCAACTTGGTGGTGGAACCAGTTGGATGGCCAGATCACCACACTGGAAGGTTCAATTTCCATGCCCCCACCAATAGGACTGCCCCTGTGGAGATGGTCCGGTACTGCCCTTTGAGGGGGTTGACACCAGATGGCCCATTGGTGGTGCTGGACCTATTGGGATTACCATGTGCAAGCAAGGGTCTGGAGCGCCTGTTACAGGCTTATAATGGGGCTGTGGCGGGCACTCTGGATGCTATAGCGCCTGTCTGATTTCATCCTCTCACTCTTCACCCTTGGTCCCCTTGGTTTGATGGGACCTTGAGGGAGTTGCGGCAAGTTGGACGAAGGTTGGAACATTGTTGGTGGAAATTGCACCTTGAGGCTGACGGACCCTATAATGGTCCATCAATCTAAGTCTATCAAATCAGCAATCTCTCATAAGAAGGCAGAGTTCCTGTCAAGGGAGATTGCTGCAGCTCAGAATCAACCAGCTCAGCTCTTTTGAACTGTTGACAGACTGCAATCCAGCCTATCTGCAGGTTCGAAGAGCTTTTCCATAAGAAAAGTATGATGAGTTTGCACGGTTCTTTGCTGATAAGGTTGCCGACATCAGGTCCGAGATCTGTTCAGCTCGTTCTGTGGGGAATGGCAGTGGCCAGTGTGGGGTTGCGACTCCTCAGTTCTGTTGGGTGGACCTCTATCTGTTGGAGATCATGGATGTCATGCAGATTGTCTGAGGCATGCGCCCAACCTGCTGTAGTTTAAACCTTGGCCCAACGCGCCTTTTGATGAGGTGCATTGATGTTATCGGCCCAGTCTAGGCAGAGATGGTCTGGAGCTTGTTAGTCAGGTGAGTTTCCAGACTCCCTGAAGGAGGCGGTGGTGACGCCCCTCCTTAAGAAAACTTCTCTCGACTCTGATTGTCCTGCCAGCTATAGACCAGTCTCTTAACGTCCCTTTTGTAGGGAAGGTTATTGAGAAGGTGGTTGCGCTGCAACTGGAGAATCATCTTACCATCTATATCTGTGATCCTCTTCAGTCTGGGTTTCGGAAGAGGCATAGCACTGAGACTGCCCTTGTTTGGGTGCTCAATGACCTCTGGATAGCGAGAGATTGGAGGACCCATTCTATCTTGGTCCTCCTTGATCTTTCAGTGGCGTTTGACATCGTGGACCATGGGATGCTGCTGGAGCGCCTGAGGTTTATCTGTGGCCTGTCTGGAATGGTCCTCAGGTGGTTCCACTCATTCCTCACTGGCAGGTCTCAGAGAGTGGTATAAGGATTTATTCCTCTGGATTATTCTGTCTTGCATGTGGGGTACCACAGGGCTCTGTGCTGTCCCCCGTGTTTATGGTGTACGTGCTGCCATTGGGGAACACTGTAAATAAGTATGGGCTGGGTTTTCATTGCTATGTAGATGATACCCAGCTCCGCTTGTCCTTTGTGCCTGACCAGGATGGTGTGGTCTCACTGTTTAACAACTGCCTCGCCAAGATACAGGACTGGATGAATGCCAGTTAGCTGAAGTTGAATCCTGATAAGACTGAGGTATTGGTGGTGGATCAGGGTCGCAAGATAGAGAGGTATGAGGCAGGTAGTTCCTCTGGGCTTTGGCTTGGGGGTCGCCAGCTACTGACCTCTGAATGGGAACGGAATCTGGCTGTTCTATTTGACGATGAACTGACGCTTTGTTCACAGGTGGCAGCTGTCGTCAAGTCCTCTCCTTACCATCTGAGGAATATCGCTCGGATTAAGAACCTTACTCTGTCTGGCGACCTTTCGACGTTGATCCACACTTTGGTGACCTCACATCTTGACTACTGTAACTCCCTGTACCTAGAGCTTCCGGGGGTTGATATACGCCGCCTGCAGCAGGTGCAGAATGCTGCGGCCAGATTGTTGACTGGGCTTTCTCGATAGTCATATTACTCCTGTGCTGCGCAAACTGCACTGGCTGCCTGTTCGGTGGCAGATCACCTTCAAGGTCAGTTTGTTGACCTGTAATACCCTACACGGACAGGGTCCTGGCTACCTGTAAGATCTTTTGTGTCCCTACTGCCCCCTCCGACTGTTCTGCTCGGCTGATGAGGGATTGCTAGAGGTTTTCAGGATTCGTTTGAAGACATCTGGGTTGCGGGGGTTTACATTTGTGGCCCCTACCCTGTGGAACTCTTTACCTCATCTGATAATAGAGTGCCTGACAGTGGAGAGCTTCAAAACTGCCTTAAAAACATACCTGTTTGAGCTTGCCTTTCGTGTTGATCTGTGAATTGTTCATTTGATAATGCTGGTTTTATATGTTTTACTTATTTATTGTAATGGGTGCTATGATCTCCGGAACAGAGCCTTTATAAAAATATGGGCTGGTTGATTGGTTGGGGTGACGGGGGTTGACTGGTTCCAGCACTTTATCATTAAATATACTGCAATCCAGGAAATGGAGGGCAGAGAAAGCTGCTGGTATATGTGTGTGTGTTTTTTTTGGGGGGGGATTGTTGAATGGGATAAATACTTGTATTCCAGAATGTGCTTCAGTCCGGGACACCAAGTTTATAAATTTGTCAATCCTGGACACCATGGATTGAATTTCTACAGTGGAACATTCAGCGGGCCACTGGACCACCAGAGAGAACCAGCGAGTCACATGAAAAAGACTGTCTAAGGTGCTGGGGTGGGGGACGAATCAGGCATCAGTGCCTCATGCCATAGCCTTTAAGCATGTTATTGTGCCATGCAACTGGTGCTACACCACGGTCACACATTCATGGTGGTCACAGTTTTCATGTTTACAGTCAGAATATCTGGTGATCATCATTTGCACTGGAACTTAGCCACTGGAATAGACTCCTCCCTTGCAGCTAAATCAGGGCTTTGCGTACAGCAGTTTTCAGTGGTGGCGAATGTGAGTCTTACTGTCCTAACGTCCGCCACCCCTCACTGTGACTGTGTATCGGATTCCTGAAGTTTTTAAATTGAACAAACCCCTTGCTGATATCCCACGAATTTATGAGAACACTGAATTTTATGACTTGTATTCTGGGGAGAGGGGAGGTTGCAACACAGTGGAGGTTACTTCTCAGCCTGGGGAGCCTTATAATAATGGCATATCATATATTTTATTTTTATTTTAGCTTTTTTTCACCAAGAAGGCACACTTAGTTGAAAAAAACACTATAGAAAACAAACTCCTGCAGCTCATAATGGGAAAAAAGGAAACAAAAACTGTTACAAAGAACATTATATCCAAAAAGGTATTTTTGTTTCACATGGAAGGCAGCAAGAGTATACAGGCTAGAACAGAACAGTTTAAATGCAATATATTATTTTTACAAATACACAACAGCATTAATCTGGTAAAACAAAATCTTGTTTCTAGGAGCGTTGATATGTTCATCCACACTCTTTGGCATGTCCCCTTCCACTTTAAGATCAACCGGAAGTCTTCAAGTTTGCTCCTCCCACCCACCTGGGTGATATAACCCTTGGCTCTGCCCCATGACGCCAGATCTTCCTTTCCGCTGGAAGATTCAGGTTGCCTCCCTTGTGCTCATGCATTTTGTAGGCCCTGGCTCTAAAACCTTTGGTTATTCCCAAAATTTGTCTCTGCGTTAGCGACCGTGAGTTTAACTGTTCGATTATGGAAGACAAGTCTTCCCCCGGATTTCGTCTGTGCCCTTGCGGACAGCAAATGTTGCGCACGGATCCCCACACCACATGCATTTATTGCCTCGGTGTCAACCATGACACCTGGAAATGCGATATGTCTCACCTTTCATCCTAATGTCCTCAACGACCATCTCGCATGCCTGAAGCTGGAGAGGCCAGAGAAACGGAACCCTCCAGTGAAATCCAAGGAGGCTCGGTGGGTGGTTTCCGCGGCTTTGGGATCCGCTGAGCAATTGGAATGCATGCAACTGTTCAAGAAGGAAGCGGCTCGCGCTGCAGAGACTAATCAGAGCTTCTTCGTTCCACTCAACCTGGGCTCCACCTTCTCGGGTTCCTTCCAAGAGTTGTGCCAGTGTCTCCCGACCAAGGGAGAGGTGCCTGCGGGCACGCACTCCTATCGATCCCGTAAGCGGGAGAAGGATCCGGGATTGTCTTCATCTCGACGGAGACGTTCTTGGGAGCGGGAGAGATCTTGGTCCCAGGAACATGCGGTCTCGACTTTGGTCAAGATTGCTTCTTCTGCTGCTGGCCTTTCAGCTTTACCATCTGGTCAGTTGACTGAACTGTCGATTGACGATGTAGAGATCATGATTGACCCGATCGATCCTTTATTGCCGACTCCAGTCGATGATTCCCTCAATCGAACTCCTAATTTGGTCTTCCCAGATGACTAGACCCAGCCTGCTGGGACTCCCATCAAGGAAGTAGTCCCCGACCCTGGGAAATCACCGGTCCCGTTGGTGTCTCCTGAGCGACTGAGTCAGCCTGTCCGATCTCGATCAAGGTCTCTGACCCCCTCGACCGAAAGGCTGAGGAAGAGCCATAAATGCTCTAAAAAGAGGCAATGCCATTGGTTGTCCTCGTCCTCCTCGGATGAGGAGAGGCTCCGGAGGAAACTCCGTCAGTGCTATGAGGACCTCATGTGGCAACAGCTGATTTTGACTGGGCACAAGCCAACTCTGGCTTCCACACTGGCCATTACCTGGTTTTCACCTCCTAGGCTGAAGCAGACTCCTTCGGAGCCGATTAAATCGGTTCTCCAGCCCGCAGAGCTGGTAAAACCTGCAGGTCGGTCTAAAATGGTCTCTCCATTAATTGTGGTGGGACCACTGCCCAAGCAGCCTGTGAAAGGGGCTTCTTCCAAGGAAGATAGGCCAGACACTGGGCTTTCCTGGCGTTTGTCGGTTACGGTCACCCTGGACCGCCCTCAGCGAGTCGAAGGTGACCTGGGCGGTCGGCCGTTATACCCAGATTCCTACGACACCGGCCTGTATTCTCATCCTGGGGATGATGAATTGGCCATTGGCTTAGAAATGGAAGAAGGTCCCTCGTCCTTTCAGGGCATTCTTCGCCTCATCTCTGAGTCCACAGGAATGCCCCTGGAGCTAATCCAGAAAAAGGCAGAGTGCCCTCTTACGGGCATCCTTAAGAGAGAGAGGGGATCCCCCGACGGAGGCCTTTCCTTTGGCTGAGGCTATTGTTGGCTCAGTCTTACTCTGGCAGTGCCCTGCCTTTTGTCCAGCTCTGTTTGCCCGCATGGCCCGCAAGCACGTGGTGCCCATGGAGTCCCTTACGGGGTTCACAGAGCACCCTTCTGCCAAGAGCCTGGTGACCACCTCTGTGATCAGGTGTACTGGCAGTTCTGCCGACACTGGCCGACTTCCTGATAAAGAGTCCAAGCTTTTGGACTATTCAGCCAGGAAGGTCTATGCGGCTTCCTCCTTGGGCCTTCGCGAGGCAAGTTCATCCATCATCATGGCACACTTCTCTCACGCCCATCTAGGGTTTCTGGATGAAGTCCTCCCACATCTTCCTGCGGACATGCAGACCATGCTCAAGCTGGTCCAGGATAAGGGCCAAGCTGTTGCCAAACAGCAGCTTCAGACAGCCCTGAACATTGGGGATTCTTGTGCCCGTTTGATGGCTGCCACAGTTGCCTCTCGTCGCAGTGCTTGGCTGAGGCACTTCTCCTTCCCAGTGGATACCCAGCACAAACTAGCTGATGTGCCCTTCCAAGGGACCGACCTGTTCAGCCCAGGACTGGCTGATCACCTTCAGCGCTTTGAGCAGTTCAGTGCCACCTTGGATGCTACTTCTGCCAAGGGTTCTTCGGGCAAGAACCAGCAGAAGAAAAAAAAGAAGCCTTTTCGGCATTCTTCCCCTGCGGCTCAGCAGTCCTCCTTTCAAAATGGACAACAGCACCAGCAACAGCAGTAGGCTCAAGCTTGGTGCCCCCAGCCCAAGCCTGGCCCCCCTCAGACCTGTAAAGAAGACCAAGGTTCAGGTCCTGGAGCATCCTCCTCCAATCCTGCTCAGTGACGGGGTGGGGGCTGTCGGCCCCTCTCCCGTCACCTCAGCTCTGGATCCTCCTGTTGGGGGAGCCAGCTCCATCACTTCCTTTCCGCTTGGTCTGCTTCGGACAGGTGGGTTCTCAAAGTGGTCAGTCAGGGACTGCCTCTGGAATTTGAGCAGTACCCTTCAAGCTGAACCCGCGCCCCTCTGGAGGAATGAGTATCCACTCAGACTCCATTGCTGTCCGAAACGACATTGCTCAGCTCCTCTTCAAGGAGGCAGTAGCTCTAGTGGTGGATCCAGCAGCAGACCCAGATTTTGTCTCCAGGTACTTCCTGGAGCCCAAGCGGACGGGGACTGGCGTCCCATTCTAGATCTACATGACCTGAATCAATATCTCAGGTCACGCACCTTTCGGATGGTCACTCTGTCCCAGATCATACTATCCTTGGAGCAAAACGTGGTTCTGTTCACTGGATCTGCAGGATGCATTTTTTCATGTCCCAATCCGTCCATCCCATCAGCGGTTCCTCCGCTTCAGGGTCAAAGGTACCCTGTAAGAGTTCTGAGCCATGCCATTCGGCCTATCATCAGCCCCACGGGTCTTCACCAAATGCATCGCAATGGTGGTGGCCCATCTCAGGCGTCGGGGTGTCGGGATTTATCCTTACCTCGATGACTGGCTCCTAGCAGGTTCCACCCAACAGTAGGTGGAGAGGTTCAGGGACCTGGCCCTCCAGATCTGCTGCCAACTCGGCCTCCTGATCAACAAGGCCAAGTTGGAACTTGTGCCTTCTCAGGTGATTGGCTTCATTGGGGTAGAGCTTGACTCTTGTCAAGCCGGGAGCTCGGCTGCCGGCGGACAGGGCAGAGGTTCTTTCCTCCTTTGCCCAATCATTTCTGGTTTGGCAATTGCGCCCTGTCTGGGACTTTCTGTGCCTTCTGGGTTACATGGCGGTGTGCATCTGTGATCCGTTGGGCCCGGTTGCACATGCGCCCCCTCCAGTGGGAGCTGGCCGCCCATTGGACTCAGCGCCACAGTCATTTCGACCCGCTGATCACTGTGACCCAAAAGATATGGGACACTCTCCAATGGTGGACTGCCCTAGACCGGTTGCAGGAAGGGATCCTGTTTGTCCGCCCTGAGCTGACAGTCATCCTCACGACCAGTGCCTCTTTCATGGGCTGGGGAGCCCACATGGGGGACAAAAGGGCCCACGGGCTCTGGACCCCCCAGGGAGTCCCAATGCCACATCAACCTGTTGGAACTCAGAGCAGTCAGACTGGCACTGTCATCTTTCGCTCCTCAGCTCTGGGGTCAAGTGGTTCAAGTCCAGACGGACAATATCATGACCATGTACTACCTCAACAAACAGGGCGGCATGCACTCCTGTCTGCTGTGCAGGGAGGTGCTCCACATCTGGACCCTTGTGAGACGATTGGAGGCAGATCTCCTTGCCATCCATGTGGCAGAAGCCTCAAACCATTTGGCGGATGCTCTCAGCTGCTTAGGCCAGATATCCTATGAGTGGTCTCTCCACCCAGAGGTAGCTTACAGCCTGTTCTCCCACTGGGGCAGACTGATGGTGGACCTGTTTGCCTCCAGCGACAACACCAAACTGAGGCGTTTCCATGCCCGCCCCCCTCAGCAGTGCTCGCTGCAGGGGGATGCCTTCTCGAGGCCATGGACCCCATGCCTCCTCTATGCCTTCCCTCCATTTCCACTGATCCACAAGGTGCTCCTCAAGGTGAAGGTGATCCTGGTAGCCCCAGACTGGCTGCGCCAGTTCTAGTTTCCAGATCTCCTCAGCCTCAGCTGCAGGCCCCCAGAGCGGCCTCCAGCACGCCCGGACCTGATCTCACTCAATCAGGGGAAGGTGTTCCATCCAGACCTTCAATCCCTGCACCTCACAGCCTGGTACCTGAGTGGCTAGAGTTCTAGGCTTTGGGTCTTTCCGAAAATGTCTACACTGTGGTGGAGGCATCCAGAAAGGAATCAACCAGGAAATGTTACACCTTCAAATGGAAAAGGTTTTCCATTTGGTGTCAGGGCAAGGGCCTGGACCCTTTGTCCTGTTCAGTGGCTAACATTCTGGACTACCTTTGGCCCCTCTGCAAAGGGGGGGGTCTATGGTAATCGACCCTTAGGGTGCACCTGGCAGCCATCTCTGCTTACCAGACGCAGGCAGGTCAACCAGTGGCGCAGGAGACAATGGTCAGGTGCTTTTTCAAAGGCCTGGATCACATATCCCCTCCAGTGCGTGAACCTCCACCTCCTTGGGATCTACTGCTGGTACTGGCAAAGCTCATGGGCAAACGATTCGAACCAGTGCACAAGTGTGAGTTGTCACACTTGTCATGGAAGATGGCCTTCCTGGTGGCTGTCACATCTGCCAGAACGACAGGGGAGCTCCAGGCACTTTTGGTAGACTCCTCTTACCTGGTCTTCCACAGGGATAAGGTTGTGCTACACCCCCACCCAAAATTCCTTCCGAAGGTGGTGTCAGAGTTTCACCTTAACCAGGTGTTAACCCTGCCGGTATACTACCATAATTACACCTTGGAGGCCGAGTATAGGCTCCATACTTTGGACCTGAGATGTGCTCTCTCTTATTACAAGGAGAGGATGGCAGAAAGTCAGGGAGAGGTTCGCCAGCTGTTTGTCACCTACGCTGAAGCCGCTTCTGGCAGACCTGCAGCACAGTGGACTGTTGCAAGATGGATTACATCATGCATTAGTCTGTGCTATGAATTGGTGGGCAAGGAGCTTCCCAGAGGGATTAGAGCTCATTGTACCTGCCATACCGCTGCATTGATGGCTGCTTCCAGGGTCATTCCTATCCAGGAAATCTGCCGGGCTGCTACCTGGAAGTCAGCAAACACCTTCATCACCCACTACCACATCAACCTTGAGTCATGCTGGGATGCTGGTTTTGGGGCCTCAGTTCTCCAATCTCTGTTCCCTAAGTAGGGGGTGTGCACCTTGCCTCCCTCCTCCCGGAGAACTGTTAGGAGTCTGCCAAAGAGTGTGGATGAATGACATATCCACGCTCCTAGAAAAACAGGTTACTCACCTGTAACAGTAGTTCTAGGAGTGGTATATGTTGTTCATCCACACGGACCCACCAGACCTCCCCAGCTGCGGACGCACAACACCTGGCTTGCAGCGGGCTAAGGTCTGGCGTCATGGGGCGGAGACGAGGGTTATACCACGTGGGTGGGAGGAGCCAGCTTGAAGACTTCCAGTTGATCTTAAAGTGGAAGGGGACATGCCAAAGAGTGTGGATGAACAACATATACCACTCCTAGAACTACTGTTACAGGTGAGTAACCTGTTTTGCTGTGACACTTGAAAATCACTTAAAGACCTAGCAGAAACTCTTCCTTTTGACAGAATTCAAAGAAAGTAAGCAAAGGAAGGGGCGAATGTGGACACTAAATGTAGCTGGACTTGTCTAAAAGAGGTGCAGCACCCCACGCTAGGGTCTGAGGGGGAAAGCCAGGTACTGAAGGGCAAAGGAGTGATGAAATGAAACGAAACCTACTTACTATCATATTTATCAAGTGGGTTTCTGTGAGGTTTTGATACTGTTTGGTTTTATCTTTTGATGTGTTCATTGTATGTTTATCATAAAAAGTCTATAGAGATTTTAATGGGACTAGCTGCCTGAAAGGATCCTGCTGTCTGATATGGTTGTCATTTTTACTGAAATTCCTAACAGTGTTGTGGCAAAAAGATCATTAGACAGAATAATACAAACGGAATAATAGATGTTATATAGAATTATAACAAGGCTGTGAGTCCATCAGGGGGATCTAGTGATTTCATGGACCACAAGACTAAAACGTTGCTCCTCCTCCAAGTGTCCTAGATCAATAACCACCCTTGCTTCGTAGCTCCTTAACTGCTTCCTATGTCCCTCTTGGCACAAAATGATAAATTCCTCCAATCTTCAGAATGTGGTTGGCAAGCTTAAGTAATTCAGTGCTAACTGGCATCGTTACAGAAATACTCGAATAAGCTTACTTACCAGTGCAAAGGAACTTGCACGGCAGTGTTTGGGGAGCACCGTGGAGTGCCAAAGCAGGTCAGACAAGCATGGAAGATTGGATGCACTCATCATTTGGGGGGGTGAAGGACTGGAGAGGTGATAACTGATCTGTAAGGGGGGGCGTATTATTAATCTTGGGGAGGAGTTGATAACAGGTGGGAAGGGTGGTGACTTCTGAACTGAAATTGGTAGGGGGGGGTTGTTCATGTTTTTTGATGGTATACCTTACCAAGATTCGCTTTAAAATTCAACTTTCATGGTCAAGAAAATAGTTTTTGAGTACAGTTATGTGTGTTTGTTTCAGCTGAGCTTGGTGACTTTGATCCAGCAGAGCATCCCCCGGACATTGTGACAGAGTTCAGATTTGTCCCCAGCCAGACCGAAGAGATGGAACAGGCAATCTATGAGAAATGGAAAGAATGCAGGTAGGGACACAGTTTCTGGGAAACAGGCCTTGCATCTGATAATTGAAAGGAAACACATAGACATATTGTAGTTTTCCTATTTCAGTTTATCTGGAAATGTGTGCGCTTGCATTGTCCAGTCTCCAGACTGGCTACTACTCCGCTAATATGACCAGGTTATAATTAGTAAATAAAAATGGTTATTGGGCAGGAAAAGGCAGCATCGGCAATGGATACAAAAACAGGGAAAAAGAAATGGTTATTATAAGTGAACAGGAAAAAATGTGTTTCCTTTAAAGAGCACTTCTCTCTTAAAAGAAAAAAAGCTTTAAACCCCTTTTATTTGCAGCAGCAGTAATAGTAGTATTTAATTTTGTCTAGTTTCTTGTCTTCATCCCATCATTGGTTATTTCCATACTCTGAGCATTTGGGGAGGACTAAAAAGCTTTCAGCAGCAGAGGAGTCTATTATACAAACTACAGGTCTGTCTTTGGCCACTTAGTAATTTTTAATTTCCTCATTTTTTTGCTGATGTAATGGACTGTGAGCGATATTGTGAGGTGGGAAGGTTTGTGAATCGGGGGCGGAGGGAGAAAACAGTGGAGTTGGGCACCATTGTTGTGGGCAATTTACATAACTGCTGGGCACCAATCAGGTCCTAGTAGTCCACTTATTAAATCCCAGATGACCAGCAACTCTGAAACATGAGGACCATGGAGCAGGAGGACTGCATCTGCAGGACATCCACAGGGAGGTCCACTGTTATGTGGGGCACTCTGCTTGTTTCTTTTTCTGGTTCACGGTAAGCAGCATCTGAGCCACCCACCGAGGATACTCTGTTTGTACTGTGTTTGACTGAACTGTACATAGGCTGAGGTATGGGTAGTGCTGTGTGCTTCTGACAGTATGTCTGTTGGTAGGCACCTAGGAGAGCTTGACATAAAACCTGTCTAGAGTAAGGCTTCTTAGGTTTTAATTCAGGGTTTGTTAGATAAAAAACTTGTGTGTCCTGGTATTGTGAACTGAGGGCCTAGCTTATACCTATCTAGGGTGAAGCTGTGTAGCATTGTTGCACTAAGGACTGTGGTTGGGTATATAGAGAAAGCCTAGCAAAACTATGCTGGTTACAGCCATGCTAGGTGCAAATTCAAGTAATTGTGAAGTAACTTGGGCAGTGGTCGGAGGAATAGGCTCAACCTGAACAGGATGTAGACTTGGGATGGTGGGGGGCATGGATAGCTGCATGGACTGCGGAGTGGCCTTCTTTCGGGAAGGGGCTTTGGAGATGTTCACTTCTGAGTTGGCTGCAGAATGGGTTGAAATACGCTTTCTACGCAGCACAATGGAGAGAGCTGTGGTTGCCTGCTAACACTCCTCTTCTGCAGTTGCAT
Organism: Neoceratodus forsteri; assembly: GCA_016271365.2. Taxonomy (NCBI): domain Eukaryota; kingdom Metazoa; phylum Chordata; order Ceratodontiformes; family Ceratodontidae; genus Neoceratodus; species Neoceratodus forsteri. Next base: position 196,281,831 of record CM028132.1, on the reverse strand, counting down.
ACTGGAGTCCATCCAGGGAGGTTGAGGCTAATGGGCCAGGGGCCAGACTGGGACCACCAGGTGAAGGTAGGAGTCCTGAACCTGTGACCAAGAACTACTTCACCCCCACTGGGGGAGGCAGTCCAGCCAAGAACTCCCTAAGGAAGATGGCAATGATTACTTCTCTGGCTCCAGTCACTGCCAGTAGGGCAACACTAAGGAGAAGGCGGGGGCCTAAAACCTGAGAGTAGAAAGAAGGGTCTTAGTTGTCAGAGGCTGAATAATAAGGGGGACAGAGAAGGTGGGTTATGTAGGCTAGCAGGGAATAGGGAATCAAAACAAAAAGGGCAAGCATTCTCTGTGGTATGCAGGCTTCTGTTAGTACTGTATACTTTATTTGCTGCTGTGAAACAGTTCAAAATAATGTCACAAGAACACACCTCTCCTAGCCTAAGACTGGAGGATCAGCCCTCGGGTAAAAACTAAAACTTTAATTAGAAAAAGAACTGGGGGATGCATCTTGAGCCAAGCTATGGAGACCACTTCAAACAGTACTTGGCTGAATAATGATGCTGGTCACCACTGCTTAACTTTTTCTTATAACAAGTCTTCATGCTCATTTGTATAGTCAGTTATTAAATGCTAATGTCAACTTCTCACAGCTTTAAATTAACACTGCTTCTTCAGGGCCTGTACTGACCTTAACAGGGAACTGAAGACAAAATTTACAAAAAAAAAAGTTGTTCAGAGTGTTTTTCATTTGTAGGTGTACTCCTAGTACGTCCTTCCCTTTGTTTCCTGAAAGGATTTTTTTCTAAATTTGCTTGCTGGGTTTATGGACCTTGGTGTTGTCCATGTTCGTATTTGTTATGGCTCTTCTTGTTCTTGCAGTGCCTCCCATCCCATGTGACAGTGCTGTGTCCAGGACCATTAATTCAATAAGAGCTATTTTGTACATGTGTTTTGTATATTCTGTTATATCAGTATCAGGGAGGAGCAGTGGACATGTCCTGCCTGGATTTCAGCAAGGCTTTCAACACTGTTCCACATAGGAGGCTGGTAAGCAAATTGGGGAATAAGGTGGTAACCTGGGTAAGAAACTGGTTGGAGGATAGGGCATAGAGGGTAGCTGTAAACTGAGTTCACTCCGAGGAAGAGAGGATGACCAGTGGGTGCTTCAGGGATCAGTGCTGGGACTAGTCCTCTTCAGTGTCTTTATAAGCGACATAGCAGAGGAACTGGAAGGAAAGGTCTGCCTCTTTGAGGATAATACCAAGATCTGCAACAGAATGGACGTGTGTGTGTGTGTGTGTGTGTGTGTGTGAAGGATGGATAGGGATCTGGAATGACTGGAGGAGTGGTCAGGGGTGTGGCAGCTGGGTTTTAATGCAGAAAACTTCAAAATAATGCACTTGGCCCATAGAAACCCGGGAGCAGAGTACAGGATGGACAGAGTGACACTGACGAAGACCAAGCAGGAAAAAGACCTAAGAGTAATAATATCAGATGACCTAAAGGTGGCCAGGCAGTGTGACAAGGCAGTCAGAAGGCCTAGTGGGATGCTGGGTTGCATAGGGAGGGGGGTACTGCCAGCAGGAAGAGGGCGGTGATGCTCCCTGTACAGATCGCTGGTCAGATCTCACGTTGTGCTATCCAGAGGAGGGCTAGCAAAATAGTGCAGGTTCTATATCAAAAGCCCTATGAGGAGAGGCTTAAAGAGCTCAATATTTACACCCTGGAGGAGGGGGAGATATGATAGAAACTTTTAAATACCTCACGGGGGTTGTTAAGGTACAGAGGGGGTATGTTTCAGAGAAAAGTGCTGTAGAACAAAGGGGCATGGTATGACACTGGAGAGGGATAAGTTCAGGAGGGATGTGAGGATTTACTTCATAGAAAGGGTGGTGGGTGGTGGATCGTGGGAACAGCCCTTCAGCAGAGATAGTGGGGGTGAAAACAGTTGTGGGGTTTAAAAATGCCTGGGACAGGCACAGGGGAATCGTAGGGGTAAGGGGGGGAATGGAGCCGTAGATGAAGCTGGTTCTTTAGCAAAAAATAAAGGTTAATAAAAATGGGCAGACTGGGTGTGCCCAACAGCCCTTTTCTGCTGTCATATTCTGTATTTCTATGCAACATATAAACATTATATTTTTTTTTTTTTTTTTAAGAAAACCACCTTCATTATTGAGCCTGTCTTTCTACTTTATGAACATTTGGGCAGTCCTTTTTTACTTTATTTTCAGTGTCTAGATGCCACTCCAAGAACACACTTCCCCTGGGGAGTAGCCAAGGGCATAGATTTGATAGGTGTCTTCTGGGGGCTGCAGTGAGACAGGACACCACTAGGATTGTGAGGATACTAGAGGCTTGGGGGAGGAGTCAGATGTGATTGTCCACCTAGGGACTAATGACCTGACCAGGCATGAGTTGGAGGAGGTAAAGACTAGTTTACCTAGGTTGGAAGGCAGTTTGAGTGCTGCCGTAGCATTGGTGGATTTCTCTGAGGTCCTTCTGGTGTGACACAAAGGTGAAGCAAAGCTTCTGAAAATTGGCCAGTATAGCTTATTGCTGAGGGAGTGGAGTGGGAAAGAGGGTTTCAGATGCAGAGAGATCGGGGGAGTGGGAACACTTTTGCAGGGATAGGAGGCTTTTTAAAAGGGATGACTTCCATTCCACTGAGCAGGGGAACATGCTTTGTGGCAGAAGTTTGTTGCCTTAATTGTTAAGCATCTAAACTAAGTGTGGGTGAGGCTGAAGCTTGGGGAGCCCAGAACACAGAAATATGTGTAGGGGGACCTTATTTTCGGGGGGGGGGGGCAGGAATAATGATGGGGCACAATCAAAGGGGCAGGAGGGGACAGCAAATAGGTGGGTGAGGAGGACAGGCCAGTGAAGGACATGGAAGGGAAGCGAGGTGGTGGGTGATCAGTTTAAATGCCAGGAGCCACAGAAGCAAAATTGGGGACCAGCAAACACTGGCAACAAATTGTCATTTAATTTTCATTTATTTTTTGTTAACTGGGTAAGGACACTGGGCCGAAGGTCCCTTTTCAGGCCCGACCCAGGCAAAAATACATCAAAAATTGACAGAACTATTAAAATACATAAATAAACATAAAGACTCTGCATATAACAATTACGTACAGAAATCTGAAGTATATATTGTTTAACTTTGTCTTAAAATTTACAAGAGAAGAGGCCTGACAAATGAATCTATAGCACATTCCAATAAATAGGAGCTGCAACCGAAAAAGCGCACGGTACACTTTTAAGCTTTGATTGAACAACATTCAATAAAGTGTCATTTGCTGATCTAAGGCTAGGCAGCATAGATCTGGTCAAAACTAAACCTAACAAAGGAAACAAGGATTTATAAAAAAAGGCATTTAAATATGTTACAACCCAAAAAATACTGAATCCTAGAAAGAGGTGGACATCCAACCCAGTGATGAATACAGACCACAATAGTGTGTATGAACTGGGACTGCAAGCACAAATCTGAAAATATTATTGTAGACCACCGTTAACGAATGCAATTCCTTCAAACCCAAATTAAATACAAATTGGGATGCATAATCAAAATGTGGGAGAAGTGACCCAATGGCAACAGTCTTTCTTGTCTCCACTGTAAAATATGAGTTGAATTTGTAAAGTAAACCTAATTTTTGATTAATAGTTCTAACAACAGACTGTACCTGCAAAGAAAAAGTTGGCCCAGGATCCAGAAGAACACCTAGATAATCTGAACTGATTAACCTGTTCGGTCAGGGACCCAAAATGATCACGCAAAACTAGCCCCAGATTATCCCCAAGCATGAATGGCATACCAAAAAGCATCATCTTAGTTTTTTTAAAATTTAACACCATAAGATCATTCGTAAACCGAGAACATACTTCCCCAAAATACTTCTCTATGGCAAGAGACAGTTCAGATACTGACTTGGATTGGGGGGAAAAAAATCAAATCGTCAGCATACAAAATAGCTAAGCAGACATCACAGCTGTTATGAAAATGTGGGCTACACCCAGCCATGATTAGGATCTCACAATCCGAGGCAATGTCTTCAGGAGGAATAGGGCAAGGGGATTGCGCTATACATAAGGGATGGTATAAGGGCAACTGTGGAGAAATACTTTGTGGGGAGGGGGAGGATGGAATCACTGCAGGGGTCTGGTTGTGGTTTTGGGGGAGCATTAGGCTAGGGGCTGCCGACAGGCCCCCAAACCACATGGTGGCAGGATACCAGATTTTAATAGGGGAAATTAGAAAGGCTGTGCAGCTGGGGACTGTGGTCCTGATGGGAGACCTTAATCTGCCAGTCATGGCCAGGCACATACTAGTGGTAAGGAGTGCACAAAGGCGAGCACTAGTAGAGAACTTTCAGGACTGTCTCCTTGTACCGTATGACAGTTAACACACTGAGTGTGCCATCCTCAACCCAGTGCTCTCTAACCAGGCCCTTATTAAGGAAGTACAGGACGAGGAACGTCTGAGGATGAACAGTCACAGCACAATGTAGTTTTAACATTCCCCTTGGGGCCCAGTGTCCCAGGACACAGATGCTGGTGCTGGACTTAAGGAAAACAGATTTTGGGATGATGGAAGGGTTGCTGCAGTTTATCCTCTAGGGAGTAGAATAGGGCAAATAAAAAGGAATAGAAGCTAAATGGGGGGGCATCAAGAAGGCAGTGCTGGAATGTCTCCAAATGTTGTGTGAATTCAGTGGAGAATGGTAAGAGTCATAGGAATCCTCTCGGATTTTCCAAGGAGGTTAGAGAGGCTATAAGGCAAAGATGGCAGCCTTCAGAAACTATAAAAGGCGACTGACAGCTGAAGGCAGGAAATCTTACTAGGTCAGGCTAAGAGCAGCAGGCGCAGTGGTGGAAAAGGCCAAGGCGGTGATGGAACTTGGGATAGCTGTGGTAGTAAAGGTGCATGACCAAGCCATCTTTAGGTGTATTAGGGAGAAGAGGAGGACTAAAGAGGGTATAGAAAGGATACAGAAAGGAGTCTGAGTGGTTGAGGATTAGGGGAGGGCAAAGCTACTGAATGAATACTTCAGCTCAGTATGCATAGTGGAGTAAGGGTTGACTGTTCAACAAAATTGGCGAAAGGAATAGGCAGAGGCTGGAGATCATGCAAAATACAGGGGACAGGGTTCTAAAGGGGTTGGGGGTTGAAAATGAATTGGGCACCAGGACCAAAGGGGCTGCACCCAAAGGTACTGAGGGAAGTGGAGGGGCACTGGAGGAGCCTTTGGCTGATCTTTTTCAGCTGCTTTCTGTGACGGGAGGTCCTAAGGGACAGGAATGTTGATGTCCTTCTCCACGTAGGGGAAAAAAGGGGGATCTGTGTAACTACAGGTTAGTTAGTTAGACTTGTATCAAGGGAAGCTGCTTGAGTTTTTTATACAGGTGCAGATTGTAGAATTTCTTGAGGCCCGTGACCTGCAGAATAAAATGCTGCACGATTTCATTAAAGGGAGGTCATGCCAAACTAACCTCACTGACATACCTCTCAACCTTGTGTCCCCCAGATGTGGAACATTACCTCTCAAAATGTGGAATAAATGAGCAAAATGTGAAACACTTAATCAAATCTTTACTTAAGAAGCTCAGAACACTGTTAAAATGTTTGCATTTCTGTTCAGAAAGTCTGTTGTTAATTGAATGATATATTTTTTGCAACATTTACTATAGAGTTTTGCTTTAAAATGTTAACACTGATTGTGGGACAAGTCCTCACAATGTGGAACAGGGAGCTTTTGTGAAGTAAAATGAGGAACGTTCCTCGTAATGTGGTACAGTTGAGCGGTATGCTTACTGATTTCTTCATCTCTGATTTGCATGAGTAGGCAGAAGCCAGGCTTTGGATGTCCTTTACCAGTAATCTAGCAAGGCTTTTGACTTGAGAACATACGAACATACGAAATTTGCCAGCAGATAAAGGCCTAGAGGTCTATCAAGTCTGCTCGAATGTGCAGCTAGCACCCCTTATTCTGCAGCTGCCTCTCCCTTCCACCCTTCCCCTTCATTAACCCTCCCCCTTGTCCTGTCCCATCCTCGTTTGAAGCAGTCCACTGTTCTACTGCATACCACTTCAGCAGGTAACGATTCCACCCAGTCACCACCCTCTCTGTAAAAAGTGTCTCCTCATCTCCCTCCTGAACCTTCCTCTCCCAGTCTCATATCATGGCCCCTAGTGGCCCTCCCTCCCTTACTTTGAACAGCCCCTCTGTACCCGTCTTGTTTATTCCTTTCATGTATTTAAAGGTTTCAATCATGTCACCCTCTCTCTCCTCTCCTCCAGTGAGTACATGTTCAACTCCTTCAACCTCCTCTCTGTATGATAAGTCCCCAGCCCCTTGATCATCTTTGTCGCTCTGCGGCACCCCCTCTGGTAACTTAATGTCCCTCTTCAGATACGGACGCCAGTACTGCGCAGTACTCCAGGTGTGGTCAACAATGACCTATACAGTGGCAGAATCACCTCCCCTCGAGGATATACCCCTTGCAATACAACCCAGCATTTTGTTGGCCTTTGCAGCTGCCTTCCTACATTGTGCTGATTTGTTCATTGACCTAGTAATGAGCACACCCAGATCCTTCTCCTCCTCTGTCTGGGCTAGCTGCACTCCCCCTAGCTGGTAAGTCCTCCTTGGGTTCTTCATCCCAAAATGCAGCACCTTGCACTTTTTGGCATTAAAGCCCAGTTGCCAGGTGTCTGACCAGGTTTCAAGCTTAGCCAGATCATCCTGCAACCCCTGCCATCCCCCTAGGTCATCCACCACCATGCCTACCTTGGTATCATCAGCAAACAGACTGAGCTTGCTCTTGATGTCCCATGATATGTCTGCAATGAATATCCCAAACACTGGTCCCAACACTGAGCCCTGTGGAACACCGCTCGTCACTGCCCTTGGGTGTGAGAGCTCCCCACCAACCACCACCCTCTGTTGCCTTCCCTGCAGCCAGTTTTCTACCCATCTCACCAGCTTTGCACCCACCCCTGTGCCTACTAACTTCCTTCCCAGCCTTCCATGTGGCACTGAGTCGAATGCCTTACTGAAGTCCAGATACAGGACATCCACTGCATGGCCCCTGTCCAGTTGCCTAGTTACCCAGTCATAGAACTTGACCAGGTTGGTTTGGCAGGATCTGCCACGTGTGAAGCCATGCTGTCTGCTGTCCTGTAGTCCTTTGGCCTCTGGGAGGGCCACCAGCCTCTCCTTCCAGGATAGTCTCCATTAGCTTACCCACAATGGATGTGAGGCTCACTGGTCTGTAGTTTCGGTTCATCCTTGGGGCCACTCTTGTGGAGGGGCACCACATGAGCCATCCTCCAGTCCTGAGGTACACACCCGATATGGTGAGGCATTAAATAGGTCTGCAAAGGTCCTGCAAGGACCTCTGCAACTCCTTCAGTACTCTGGGGTGGATGCCATCTGGGCCTGGCGCCTTGTCCACCCTCAGTGCATTCAAACCCTCTCGAACTCTGCTCTCCATGATTTCCCATCTGTCACCACTCCCCCGCTTCTGCCATTTCTCCCACCTTGGGTGTCACCCCTCTTCTCTTTAGTAAATACTGAGCAGGAGCAGAAGTATTCATTTAGTGCTTCCGCCTTTATCGCACCCTGCTTCCACCCAACCCCTCCTTCCTAATCCTTACTATGTGGTCCTTACAGCTCCTTTTTCTCCTGATGTACTTAAAGAGTCCTTCTCCCCTTCTCAATGCCTTGTGCCAGCCTGAGTTCCGTAGATACTTGGGCTCCCTTACTGCCCTTGTCACCTCCTTGATTCTGTCAAGTACTCCTTCCTGTCCTCCCCCCTCCCTGTTTTCTTGTACTTCCTAAAGGCAACTCTTTTCCTCCTTACCTTTTCCATGACCCCTTTGCTCAACCAGATCGGTTTCTTACAAGGGTGCTGCAAGATGGTAAAAGCTGAGGGGGCTGAGAATCAAAAGGGCACTTATGAGGGTACAAAGGGCACTTTTTCTATAGTAGTTTTACCATACAGTAATTAAAGTGGAGTGGCCACCAGCCTCCTTCCACCGTTCCTCGCACCTATGGTTTCTAGCCCCAGCCTTCTTGCTCTGGGCTTTGCAGCAGGTTTTGCTGCCTCCCACTATCCCCAGCTTTATGAGCTCCCACCTCTGGTTAGTGTCCATACTAGACTGAATTCTGGCCAGGTACCCTTTTACCACTTCCCCCATCCTCCCAAAGTCGGCCCTCCTGAAGTCCAGCACTCTTGTGCCTGATTCCACTCCTTCCTTGCCCATATCCACTGTGAGTCATACTGAGCGGTGGTCACTCCCTGACAGTGGTTCCTCCACTGTAAGTGTTCTCACAAAGTCCCCATTTGCCAGCACAAGGTCAAGGGTATTCCCTAACCTGGTTGGTTCACTGACCATTTGCAGCAGGAAGCTGTCCTGGAAGGCATCCAGCAGTACCTTTTCCCTTCTGTTCCTGGTTGTTGGGGTGCTCCAGTCCACTCCTGGCATGTTGAAGTTCCCCACAATCACCACACTACCCTTCTCGCAGGTCCTCCTGATCTGTCCCGCTAGTTCCCTGTCTAACTCCTCCGTCTGAGATGGTGGCCTGTACACCACTCCCATTCTAAGAATCCTATTCTTGGAATCCTGGATTTGCATCCAAAGTGACTCTGTACTACCCTCCTCCCCTTCCTCCCTTACACACTTCAGTCCTTTCTTCACATATAGTGCCACCCCCCTTCCTTTCCTAATCACTCTGTCCCTACGAAATAATCTGTACCCTGGTAGCAGTGTCAGTGGCTCAGTAGGTAGCACACTCGCATTTGAGGCCGGGAGATCAGAGGGCTGTGGGTTCAGTTCCCACATCTGGCACTTGGGTTAATATCCCAATACTGACACTGTAGTGCAGCATGAGAGGGGTGCTGCACTTCTGATGTGCCGTCTTTTGGATGAGACATTAAACCGAGGTCCCATCTGCCTGGATTGGTGGTAGTTCAGGTGGATGTTAAGATCCCATAGCCTTATCGAAAGAGTGAGAATTTCCCCGGTGTCTGGCCAATTTCCTCATTCACTAAAAATATCACCAACAGCTTAATCTGGTTCAAGGTCAGTTGGCATTCATTTGTATCCCTCCCGGGTCGTGCCTGAAAATAGGCAGGATTTGTCTAGTGCACTTACCCGTCAACAAAAATAAATAAATAAATAAATAAACAGACAGGTCCCAGTCATTGTATTGGGTGGCCCATGTTTCCGTGATGACTGCAATGTCCACCTCTCCCTCTGCCATGAGAACCTGTAACTGCAGTTTTCCTCCCAAGGCTCCTAGCATTAAGGGTAACCACCTTCCACCCTTTTCTCCCCCTCCCGTCCTGCCCTCCTTTCCTAGCATCACCAACAGTACTTGCCATTTGTCCTTTGTCACTGTTATGGGGGTAAGCTCATATGGTGTCCCAACCTGTGGTCTCTGCATATCTCTCTTCCCCAACTGCCACCCCCACTCCTAGTTTAAATTCCCAACTTCCTCTATGTACTCCTCCATCCTCTGTTTCAACACTTTCTTTCCTCCTCACTCAAGTGTAGTCTGTCCTTGGCATAGAGACTACTGTCCTCCCAGTCTCCCCAAACAGCCCATACCCTTTAGCACAACACCAGGTTCTTAGCCATCCGTTAAATTCCTGTATTCTCAGCTTTCTTGTTGTGCTTGCCTTTGGCACGGGAAGTATCTCTGAAAAGTTACTGATCTTCCTGCTCCTCACATAATTGTGCTAGTTCCTCAAACCTCCTCTGGACTTATCTACTGTCTTGTCAGCCAGGTCATTTGTCCCAAGATGTATAATTAAATGAGGCTTGTCCCTACCCTTCTAGCATATTTCAGAACAGACTGTCCCACCCTTTCCGCTGTCATTTCTGGCATGGCTCACCCAAATGCAACTATGCCTCTCCCCTTGCTACCCCACCTAACTCCTCTTAGTATTGAGTCCCCCAGCACTAAGATTCCACCCCTCTTACTCCCTGCTTGCTTCCATTCATCTCCCTCTCTCATTTCCAGCTCCTCTTCTTCCTCCTGCACATTATTTCCCCCTTTTACCCCTGTTGCAATTCTCCCAGCAGAACTCCCCCCCCTCCAGTTTGGTCCAGGCATTTATCAGTTACTCATCTAATTTCATCATTTCCCTCCTCCACCTTCTTCCTCTCTAGCAGTGCACAACTATTTTCTGAAGGCCCTTCACAAATGCCCACTCCCTCTCTCTTCATAGTAACCTGTTCTCTCCTTTCCACTCCATGACTTTTGCCACTTCTTCGCCTCCCCTCACAAGTCCCTGTCTCTTCCTTCCATTTGTCTTTTGTCTCCTGACCTGGTTTCCCCAGCAATTGTTCTTCCTGGCCTGGGCCCCTTTGTCTCTGCTTCCCTTCTTCTGACCCTCTCCTCACCACTGTTGGCTAAATCGCCCTCCCTCATCTCCCCTTCTTCCTCCCTCCAGTACTGGGCTAAACCCACCCCCCAATCTGCCTTGCCTGTCTTAGTTCTTCCTGCAGACCCTCAATCTCCTTTCTGAGTTTTTCTATGTGGTTGCACACTAAACATCCTCCCACATTCCAGGCAATTTTTAGAAAGATTGGTGCACGCAGTTATTGCAGCCTACCACCCTACCCATTGCTGTCGTTGCCCACCAGCGACCCCCCACCCTTCCAGATGCAGGATACCAAACACTCCCCCAAGTCTCCCCTCTCCTCCTCTATCAGTGCAAAACATTTTCTTTATTTCTCTTACCTCCTTTGTTGCACACGTTTAGATATATTGAGCAACTGCTTTTATATTCCTATCCTTCCTATCCACACTAAAAACAGACTTTAAGTAGCCATTGCACAACCTTTCAAACTCCTACCTCCTTTCCTCAATGCAATAGCAATGCTAAGTATAATGAAAGCTCCTAGATTTACATTTACTTCCTCCACTGAGAAGCAGTCACCTCTTCACTTGCTGCTGTTCCTTTCCTGGATGTCTGCTTTTGCTATGACAGGTGCATATCCTTTGCCTGTTTGAGGAAGTGATGTCAGAACCCCTGGTATAGGAAATAATAGACCAAGGGTGGGACCAAGATCTTCCAGAAACAATCAGGTAGCTGAGGCCTCTGGTCAGACCATTAGCACCTTCCCTCACTCTGCACTCAAACTTTGCAGCTAGTGAAGCCAGCAACAGTGAATCAAATTCTACTCAAAGCCCCCAAAATAAGTTTGCTACCCAAAGAAACAGGACTCAATTCAAACAACTTCACAACAACACATCAAAATAGGCTTGGAATTAGAAGATATATGTCTCCAATTCAAAGAAACTGACCAGTTAAATCACACCAATTATGTTTTAAAACAGAAGAAATAGGTCTCTACAAATGCAGTCTGCCACACAGTGAATCAAACAAATGAGCCCGCTTATAGCTACCAAAACAGGTTTCAAAATTCCAACAGCCCCAAACAATACCCTGCTAGCCCCTTAGTAGTAAGAAAGAAAAGAAATAACCTTCTACCAAGTAGAATCCACAAGAAACAATGTAAAACAACAAGAAGCTACTGTACTGTAGATCTGATCTTGTCCCCCTTCTCGTTCCCTCTGAGAAGCCAAAGCACTGAGTTCCAAACTCTGTGATTTCCCTTGTGCTGCTTTCAAAATCAGACAGTTCCATAATTCCGGACTTAATGCCATACAGGAGGCCTGTGAAGGAGCTAAGGGACCTGGGAATGGGGAAGTGCTTATAAATGTGGGCAAGTAATTGGCGGGGGAGGGGGGCCCAGAGAGTTGTGGTAGTGGTGAATGGAACTTATTCAGGAATTAGGAATGTGATGATTGGAGTACTACAGGGTTCAGTCCTTGGAACAGTACTTTTCAACATGTTCATATGTGACATTTTTATTTATTTATTTTATTTCAAAATTTGATAACTGGGAAAGGCACACTGAGCTGAGACTTGTTTACAGGTGTGACCTCGGGGGGGGGGAAACGCAGCAGAAGGGCATACAGAGGAAATCTGTTCGCGGATGACAGGTGTGTGGCAGGGTTGTTGATATGCAGGAGGGGATCAGAGAAATGTGAAGGGACCTGGGTAGAACCTCACAGTTTGAGATCAGATGGAGGACATGGGTGTTCTACATATCAGAGAGGGATAAGTCCTTTATTCCTGGACTATGGCTGGCTGTTGGGGGGGATCCCCCCCCCCCCACGAGATGTGCGATGATCAGGAGATGAGGGGCATAGACTCGTGTACGACTGGAGGAGTCTGGACATCACTGTTGATATAAACATTCAGGGTTTTTTACCTTATCCTTTTATGAACCAAGTATTGTAATATGTCCTGGTACCTCTTCCTGTTGTGGACCTATGCCGAGCCTTGCTAGTAACCATGTCATAATTGTCGATGCATTTTCCTGGTCATTAAGATGTCTTGACGATTGTATGTTTTCCTTGTGTATTTCAATAACAATCACAGTTAAAAAAAAAAAAAAAAAAAAAAAAATCAGAAAGGACCTTGGTCTGGCAACTCAGATTCATTATGGAAAATGAAAGGTTATTCATACTGGTTCCAAAACCAAGTATTGGATAAGTATCACAGAAGGTCAAATAACAGAGGAAAGGGATCTTGGGATAATCAAGTGACCATCTCAAGGCGTCCCCCAAAGCAGTAAGGCATATTCCAAGTCAGCCAAATGCTGGGCTGCATTGGTAGGGGCATTACCAGTAGGAGGCAGGAAGTGGGGATGCCTTTTTGCCCAAGACTGCATTTGTTTTTTTTTTTTGTTTCTCATATAGGTTTTTATTCTCCAGGCATGTTGCAGGCAGCTGCTCAGCCTATCCTTACTTCCCCTGACCAGCATTTGCTTCTCCAGTCTCCTGACCCACCCCACCCCCATGGATTCTCCCCTGTGGTGGGGCCAGGAAGGGGAAGGCAATCCTCCCCCCACCTGGAGACCCAGCGTCCAGACCAGAGGGTCTGCGATCCGATGGCAGCATGGGGCGAGGGCAGGCAGGCAAGGCTTTATGTAGCCCATGACCACCATTTTGCACTGTTTTCTCCCCTTGCTGCGGTGGGCCATGTGCGTGTGGAGGCATGCACATGCTACATAACCACAGCCCTTCAGTTATGCTGCTCTCTGGCACTGTCACCCAGCCTCCACCAGGTGGCAGCCAAGAAGTGAGACAGCATGGTTCCACACACACACACCTACCTCCAAGTATGTTCCCAAACCCGAGTTGCTGGTGTGGTGTGAGGCAAGGTGCATCGCAACTCAGCCCTCTGCACCACTGGGCTGGCTTGAACTGCATTTGTAATAATTTATTATCTTTATTGTATGAAATAAAAAGCAGTTTTTGTACTTTGCAAGAAACTGTTGAGTGTGTGCTGCTGTTCTTGTCGTTTACATTGGGGAACAATCCTGCCCCTCCACAAATCTGGTAATTCTATACCTGGAGTACTGTGTGCAGTTTTGGAGCCCCTGTGTAGTTTTGGAGTCCTCTTCTTAAGAAATGCAGAGATGCCGGCCCATTGGCGCTAAGGGTTGAGATGCTGGACGCCACACCTTGTGCCACGCCAACGACCTGGGGTCAGGAGCAGCCTTGGGTTGCCAGGGGTCGGCAGGGGAGGGAGAGGATTCAGCATCCGACTAACTGCTTTCCTCTGTCTGGGAGGGGAAAGTTGTCTTCGTGCTCCTTGATTGCCCCCTAGTGGAGGACGGAGGGCAGCACCCGAGTCAGGGAGGCGCAGGAGCACAGCTACAGGACGTGCGCATGCCTCCACACATGCGCGTTCACGCTGTGAGGGGGAGGGAGGGCAGGGAGAGAAAATGGAAGAAACGTGGATCTGGCAGGCTCTGTGATGGCCTGGTCTGTTATGATCCTGGCTCCACCTGGCATCTGGATTGTGCTTGGGAGGGGGTGCCACAGTCTTCCCTCCAGCCCTGCCACGGGAGGGGGAAGGGGGCCACTGGAAATGAGCGGGTTCGGAGAGACCAGGGCCCTGAAAGACTAGCACACTGAGAGGGGGCCAGAGCAGCCTGCCAGATCCGACAGAGGCAGGAAAAAGTAAGTGTGTGTTTGTTTGTGTATATATATTTATATATATATATTTATATATATATATATATATATATATATAATCTATCTATCTATCTATCAGAGATCACTTGGAATTAGTGTAGAGGAAAGCTGCCAGAACGATGCATGGCATGGTCCTGTAAGGAAAGAGTGAGCAGGCTGAACGTGTATTCGCTTGAGGCAAGAAGGAAAAAGAATATAATAGAAATATTTAAGTACTTCAAAGGATCAACTGGATGGGCTGTCGGCAAATATTCAAATGCAGCGAAGAAACTTGCAGTATGTGGTATGGGTACAAAGTGGTCAGGGGTAGGTTCAGAGAAGATGCGAAGAAATATTTCTTCATGTAAAGGGTGGTGGACAAGCAGAAAAGCTTGCCAAATGGAGTGGTTGAGGCAGAGACACTGAATGCATTTAAGGTGGGTGGGGTGGGACAGGAGTAAAGAGCTGATAGTGTGAATAAGAGCGGTGGAAGAGAATAAACCTCTGCAACTGACTGGGACTAGGGGGTGGGGGTTGAAATCCTTGAAAAAATCAACAGAAACATAAATAAAAGGTCTTAGATTGTACTGTGCGAGAAGTGAGTTCAAGCTTAAGTATTTTTGTTAGGGATTCACTGTTTAAATTCAACTTTTGGGGTCAGTAAAATGAACTGTCTGACGTCTGTACTCGCATTCCTTCTCGTTTACAGAGGACAAATGCCTGCAGAAGCAGAAACAAACTACTTAAACAAAGCCAAGTGGTTGGAAATGTATGGCGTGGACATGCATGTAGTCAAAGTAAGAAATAACAGTCATTCTGTTTTGTTATCGATGCATTTATTTTCACTTTCTGATTTTATTTTTTTCCAGATCAGTAGTCCATGAACTTGATTACCTGTGACTTGTGAAGCTGGATGGGGGAACATTTTAGAGGGATGTAAGGAAGTACATTTTTTTTTTCTTAAATATAGTTTTTTATCCTCCTATGTCGGGGGGGGGTGCATCAGGCTGATCCCCATCCCCTGTCTCTCCCGGCAAGTGCCTGGGTGGAAGTCTCTCCACGAATTCCCCTCTTGTGGTAGGGTTGAGGTGGGGGGGCCCATCCCCCCCCCCAGTACATCTAGTCTGAGGCAGACCAGGTCACTGACCGAGCAGTGGCGAAGGCATGGAGATGGCTGGGCCGGGCTTCATGAAGCACCCCGACTTCCATTTTTTCTCATTTCTGTTCCACTCCTCTTGTGGAGTGTAGGACTTGCACATGGAGGTTCGCCCACATACCCCAGCAGTGCCCTCCCATACTTTAGTTCCCTAACCTGCTCTACCCCCAGGACTCAACCTGGGGCAGCCGAGGCCAGGATGACAAGGCACCCCTCCCCGGGAGAGAAGAGCAGTCCCTCGGCCACTCAGTTCTCTCCCTCCCCGGGCAATGACCCAAGTCCATTCCTGAAACCGGGTCGCCAGTGTGGCAGAAGGTAAGGTGCTTTGCCGTCCCTCAGCCCTCTGTGCCACTGGGCCAGCTTTAAGGAAGTACTTAATGATTGAGAGTGGTGAATGCCGGAACAGTCTTCCAGCAGAGGTGATGGGGATGAAATCAGTGGTGGGCTTCAAGCATGCATGGGGTAGGCACAAAGGAATCTTGGTAGGGAAGCAAGGGGGTAGCTGGAAATCGGGTAGGGTCTACGGTGACTGTATAGGCAGGCAAAAATGGGCAGATTGAGTGAGCCAAGTGGTCCTTATCTGCCAACAGATTCTATGGATTCTATGTTTCTATGCAGTACCCAAGTCACAATTAAATTTAGGCTTGTTTTTGTTGTTTTGTTTTGTTTTCATGTTTGTAGTTTTTATGCAGTGTTTCTTGTGGTCCAGATGGTTTTAAGAGTAGTACTGTGTGTGCAAATCTGAAGTGTTCATGGCTGTTTGACCATACATTTCAATCTTCTCTGGTACCAAAGAAACAAACAAGATAACATACCTGCCCTCCCCCAGGAAATATAATGCAGGGGGTTATCATGTGCTGTACATCGGTTTACACACAGCAAAGAAAGATGGGCATCTGCCAAATATAAAGAAAAGCTGCAAAAAGGTAAAGGCTACCATTACGTTAGGGAGTGCATGCAGCAGCATACATTTAAACAAGCATTTGTCAATGCCGAATGTTTGCTTGCTGGCATTGGCAGTGTAGGTGTTACAGAGCTGCATAATAGGAATGGCAGTGAAGTATTGAACTGAAGCCAACCCCACCACCACCCTGCAGGGACTGACAGGCATTGGGGTGTGCCTTTGGGTCATCAGGCGAAACGGCTACGCCATTTCACCACACCCCACCCTGCAGACACCAAGTGTCACGGTGTGCCTTGGGGTCTTTGGCCCTTATGTTCACCCCATTCCATCAGGAAATAGGGTGAGATGGGTGCAGTATAGGAGAATGGGGTGAACTTTGGGGCCGAAGAGTCCAAGGCACACCTTGATGCCTCTCACTGGCTGCAAGGTGTGGGTGGGGGTAGAATGGTATGAGCATTACAGGCGACAATCCCAAGTCAAACCCCCCGATGCCTGTCAGTCTCTACAGGGTGGGACATTATGGTCGGAAACCCTAACGCCTCAGGCATTCATTGGTATTTTCACTCCAAATTTTCAACATGTTTTTTTTGTGATCCTCATCTTATGAACAGTGGCAATATCTGTTCATTAGCCGAAAGCTGATTTTGCACAGCGACTATGCCATTTGGCACCACAGGTGCAAAAACACATTTCAAACAGGATGTGAAAAATGACAGCTGTACTGATCATGGGGAGGTGTTAAAAAAAAAAAAAAAAAAATTGACAATGTTGAAAATCTGCAGGAAAATATAAAAAAAAACTGGTGAAGTCCGAAGGTGCGTAGAAACTGCGCAACCAATCCGTAATGTAATTAGTTTGGGATTTTACAGCAGATTGTCAACACAGCCATTTTGGGACCTCCGCTCATGAACAGTCACTGTGATTTTCTTTATCTGTGCCGAACAGTGATTTCCCACAGCGACCACGCATTTCTGCGCTGGAAGTGCCAAAACACATTTCCGCTATAGTGTAAAAAATTGACAGCTGTACTGTTCATAAGGAAGTGTGGAAAAATGCCAGTGGTGAAAATCTGGACTGAAAATATTACAAATTCATGAACTTACCAGGGTGCGTGGAAACTGCATAATGCTCGCTCGTATACGGTCATTGTATGGACTTTTGTCACCAAATTTTAACATAGCCATTTTAAGACCTCTGCTCATGAACAGTGTCACTGATTTTTTAATCTCCCGAACATTGATTTCGCACACCGACTGGGCCATTTACGCTACATACGCAGAAACACATTTTGGGCGAGATGTGGAAAATGACAACTGTACTGCTCATAAGGAGGTGTGGTAAAATGGCAGTGTTGAAAAAATCTGGAGTGAAAATATAAAAATTTACGAACTACAGTGCACGCAGGAACTGGAAATGCCTCGTCAGAATCGTCATTTTGAGAATTTTTCACCATTTTCAACATAGGGTTTTTGAGGCCTACCTCATGAACTGTGACATCGTCATTTCATAAATCGGTCTTGAAAGGTAGTTCTGCGCAGTGACTGCAAAATCACCTTTCGGGGCCAGTTAATGCCATGACAGTGCCAGAATTCATGAGGAGGGGTCCCAAAAACCCCATGTTGAAAATTTGGTGCTAAAATTCCAAACAATGCCTGAGATATGCATCAAAGTTGAAAAAACCCTATTTATTCCATTATACAGCTTACCGGCATTTCCTCAGTTCGCAGTCTGCTTTGAAGAATGCAAGCGTGTTCCCAGTCCACCGAAGATCGTCATGCCGGCCTCCAGAGGTAAGTATGGGGTGAGGTGGGGGTGTGGGGAGGCAGGGTGCGCAGAGGGTGGTCGCGGGTGGGGGATCAAGACAGTCAGTGAGGGACCATTTTATCTTACAGGGCATGGTTTTTTTTTTTTTTTAAGACAATGCGGGACTTTTGCCACTTGGTGGGCCTCAGCGTGGCAGCTGGAAGGCTGTTTGGAAGGGGGGGTGGAGCCGATGGGGATTGGGCACCCCGTCGGCCATAAGGACTGTTGCCATGCTGGGGTGGGCTCCCAGTGTGGCACCTGGAAGTCTGTTGACGGGAAGGATACAGTGGAGCCGACTAGGATTGGGCACCCCTGTCTGCCTTATGGAACTGTTGCCATGCTGAGGTGGGCTTGCAGCGTGGCACCTGGAACTCTGTTGGGGGGGTGGAGCTGACTGGGGATTGGGCACCCCCGTCGGCCATACAGTGTGTGTGGGGGGAGCGCATGAGCACACTGGGGTGGGCTCCCAGCATGCTATTTGTTACGGGACGGAGCTGTCTGACAGCTGATTCAGTGCAGTGCCGACATGTAGGCACTTTGCATTCTGCTGATGCAGCAGTATGCAAATTGCCTACACGTTACCACCACTGATTGCAGCATTTTTTTTTTTTTGCCTTCAGCTGTACGCCACAGCATCTGAAGGGCTGTCATAGACAGCTCCAACATTCAATGTCGGGGTGCGATTGCACCTGCAAAAGGCAGCAGGACATTGGAAGTGGGGGAGGCACACCTACGAATTCTCGTATGGTGGTACTATGTTTCTTGCACATGCGTGCAAGCAAACATAAAAACACTGGAGGAGCCCCCACTGACACCCATCATTTCCCACATGCTTCCTTGATAAAGCACAGAAATGCCTGTGCAAAACATTTGGTGTCGGTGGGGTTCCGCTGTGTTATTTTGTTACGTTTAATATATGTTGCTGCATGTACTCCCTCCAGTAAAGGTGATTTTTTAACTACAGCGTTTAGCTGTTGTGGTGTTCTTTATGTGTGGTATGTGCCCAGTTTTGTGTTCATTCCATTGCTTGACCGGTGGCACGACTTGCCTGGTAGCATTTGTTCGTTGTGTCTTGGTTTACTTGAGTGCAAAGGGATTCAATTTTAAGAAGTCAGATAAAAACATTGTGGAATTTTTTCTGTTTATATCAAACTTTGTCTTCCAGACCCTGTCTCAGGCCCTAACTTTTGGCTGACGATCTCCTAGTCCTGTCAGCCACTAGCCATAGGTCTTCTTCCTCTGTGGCCTGCCCCCTCGTGGTGGGATCAGAACAGGGTACCCCAAATGTCCCCTCCACTTCCGAAGGTCACAGTTGTATGGACCCAGGAGTGCATGGTCACTGGTCCTGAGAGTACCAGCCACCATCCTGTTCTCAAAGTTGAAATTTTCCCATTTTCTGGCCCCCCAGTCCATCTCAGCACAGCACATACATAATAGTATTTTTTTTTTTGAACTTTGTTTATTAGATTAAAACAAACATGCAGTCTGTACACAAGCATTGCATTACCAAAATAATAAAACCCATGAGGACGCCACCCTCTTTGTATACACAAAATTAAAATCCGGCAATGCCTTAAGGTACGTCATTCTGGAGGGGTAATAGACTTTTTAACTTTTAATTTCCAGTTTAGCTGCAATAAAAGCCCATGAGCTGCGTGGTTATTAATACCCATGTTAAATAAAAAATTATTTATCCCTGCATTCTCCTCCACAAGGGGGGAAATAAAAAACTACCACGCTCTTAACAATAATTAAGGCACATCTTATGCCTTTATACAAAAGCTTTCCCTCAGAGCCTGCAAAAAGAGAACTAAAACAGATGCTGTCCTCCTTGTAGTTTAACAAATAAGTATCCTCCTGGCATATACTTAGATTTCTTAAACATGAGCAATAAACCTTTACCATCTAGATCCCCATAAAATTAGATAAGTAATACCCTATTTCAACAGTAAGTTTAATGTGGTGTTAAACTTATACCGGGAAAATCCATATAGTTCAAATATCAGTTCAATGTCTCTAGTCCAGAGTTTTGCCCCAGAGGAGTTCGCCAGTCCAGTTAACCTTATAAAATTGAGATAAACTTTGAAGCCTCTAGGTTTCATCTTCATCTTCCGATAAGGAGGCCTCTCTCTCCACCGATCTGGATTTAGGAACTGCATGACGTTGTGCCCATTTAAGAGCTTCAGCCGAATCTGCGAAGATGAACACCTTGCCCCGGTGAGTAATTCTGAGCCAAGCAGGGAATATCAAACCATGTTGTATACCAGATTCCCTCAGTAAGGCCCGAGTCCCGTCAAATCTCTTTCTCCGTTGATGCATCGCGTAGCCAATGTCGGGAAGCATCCGAATTTGTTCTCCGCCTTGTAAAAGGCACTTCTTTTGGCTTGCCAATGCCAGTAAATAGTCCCGAGAGCCAAAGCCGTCATTTACTGCAACTACTGCACGAGGAGCCTCTAGGTTATCCGGCCTTCCCCTAGGATTTACCCGGTAAGCCTTTTGAAGTCGCTGAGCTCTTTCAGTGGCCTCTTCCCCCAGTTGCTGTGTCAGCCAGTCTTGGAGAAACAGAAGCAGGAGATCTCCCTCGCATCCCTCCGGGAGGCCCAGTATCCGTATATTGGGAGCCCTGGCCTAGTTTTCCAGTGTCTCTAGACGCGACTTAAGATGGGTATTTTCTTTTATTATTGTAGTCACTGCACCTATCGCCGCGTCCGCCCGTCTGGATGCTTCAGCCGAGGTCCCCTGAATCGACTCCATTGTTGCCTCAACTCCTACCACCTGATTATTTAAAGCGTTGAACTTGTCAGAGAGACTGCCAACTGATGCCATTATTATGTTTAGTTTAGCTCCCAAAGTTTGGAGCGTTTCTTCGGTGTTCATGTCTCCTTGTTCTCCGGGTTGGCCTTGGAAGGACCTCATGGCATGCTGTGTGACAGAGGATTTCGATCGAGCTCCCTCACCTGTGGTCTTATCTCTGCGTGGATTTCCCATTTCAGATCTTGGTTTATAAACCACGATTTTCTTTAGTTTGTTTATACTTAAATGCCAGGAAAAGCACTTTTATTGCGTTTTGTTGACAGCTGTAAATGCAGATCTCAAAGGGATGCTGCCATCTTGCTCGGGCTCCACAGCGCCCCCCACATAATAGTATTGTGATGATGGAAGGGACGTGAGGTCCATCTTGTCCATGCGTCTTGCTGTACGGCAGGGACCATACCCAGTTTTAGTAGGAACACACATCAAAACCTAATAGCCAGAATGTTACCCCGCTCATGCTGTTTAACCATCAGTACCATTCTCATGCAGGAGTCTATCTAGTCATGCTTTAAAGGCCTGATCAGTGCTAGTTTCCACAAACTAAATGGGTAGACTGTCCACATGTTCACATCTCTCTGTGTGAAGCAGTACTTTCAAATGTTCCTCTTATCCCACTGATCATACCCCATAGTTTTTTTTTTGTTTTTTTATTGAGTTTCTGAACTATCTCGTCAGGGTGCCCAGTATGGGATAACGGCAAGTAAATCTGGTGGTGTAGTGTACCGTGGTACTGTCACACCAGTTGGCAAACGTTTTTGTTTGAAACGATGACTAATGCATTTTTTGTGCAAAAACTACCATTCCATTTATTGCCACATAAATTAATCCAAACAACAGACCTACAAAAAGTTTTTCTGGGTACGGTACCATACTGCACCAATTTCACCCGCTCATGGTTCAAGCATGTAGTATACTTCCATACTGCACATTGTAATTGCACTTCTGGTTTTAGCTGCACCATGGAATATTGCTTAAAAAAACAGCCAATATGAGGCAAATGATAAAATCCCTTTAGTCTTCCGAGTAGGATTCATGGCTGTAAAGAGGACAGAAGGATGCATGCTGATCAGGTACACAGATGCGCTTGTGTATTGCCAGGTGATTTGTCAGAGCTACAGTCCCGTGTTGTCAGGATACACCTTTTATACCTTGCACACTGAGTGCAAAAGGGTCCTCAATAGTCCTGATTGGTTACCACCACATACCTTCAATGGGGGATGGCAGGATTTTTAATAAACATACAGTATCCATATAATTCCCAACAGTAACACCATACCATCAAGTTACTAAAAGTGCACAGTGGCAGTCATAATAAATATAATAACCTTTTTTCTCCTGCAGTCATTACACTTATAAATATATGACCACATTTATACAAACGCCATCACGTTTGTGAGCAGTGCAAGTTCTAGGCATTCGCCATAAATATCACCTTAGCTGAAATTGACATTGTGAGGAAGTGCGGTGGCACCAAACAGTTCCTCTGTATTTACATATATTGTGTTTCTGTTAGATTATTTGGGGCGGTCTTTTAGAACTGTTTGGTACCGCCGAGCTTCCTCGTAATGTCAGTTTTGACTAAAGTGATATTTGTGACGAATGCATAGAACTTGCACTGGTCACAAAACAATCTCTCTGATGATGTTTTTATAGATCTGTGGAAAAAGAAAGTCCCTCCCTCCCTCCATTGAATGCAGGTGGCAATAACCAGTCAGGACTGTTGAACCTTTTGTGCTCAGTGTGCTAGGTATAAAAGGTGCATCCTGGGGGGCGCTAATGAGCAATGACTAGACGAGACACAATCCTCAATACCTCCACACAAAATCGTTTTAAATTTGATATTCAGCAGAGTTAATATTACTAAAAAGATACCGAGCAGGCAATGGGTGCAATCCAGAGCATGGAGGAGTATATGGTTACTGTAAAAAGGACTAGAAATGCCTCTAAAACCGGCAGTAAGAAAACGGGCCTGCATGACGTGCCAGCTACAGTCGCAGTGGGGCCTATATAATTGTCAGACGCCAAGATAGCGGTACTGAGCCATGCGGTCAGGGACCAAGTGCTTCAAGGTCTGGGGCCATGTCTGGATGCATTTGAATCAAAAATCGCTTCACTCACCTCAGACATCGGCGAGCAGTCAAAACGTATTGCAGAAGTGGAACAGAGGATTTCTGATTTAGAGGATGCCTCCCAGAAAATACCGGACAGAGTTAAAACACTTGAGAAGGAACTCTAGCAGCTCCGTGGCATTGTAGACTACCAGGAAAACTATAATAGAAGGAGCAATTTGCGGCTCCAGGGATTGGCAGAAGGGAAGGAGAGGAAAAGTGCATTAGAATTCTGTGCCACAGTTCTTCCAAAGCTCCTAGGCATGCAAGTTAAAGACTGGTATCTGAAAATTGAAAGGGCTGATAGCTCTAGCTCCTTATCCACCAGATGACCAGCCACCCAGGCCGATAATTTTTAGGCTGCATAATTTTCAGGATTGATGGGAGGTGATGGCAGCCTACAGAGCAAAGAAGGGCCTAATCTTTGAAGGATGCAAACTCACCCTGCATCAAGATTTGTTGCAAAGGGTGCAGAAGAAATGCCAAGCTTTCAGTGAATCGATGAACATGCTGCGGGACTGTGGTATGTAGTTCATTCTAGCTTATCCAGCCACAGTTCTAGTCCGGGTTGAAGGAACCAGCTACTCATTTTGGGAGCCCAGCAAGTCGCAGCCATTTATCATAGCGTGGGATAAGAAAAATCAAGGGAAATGAAAAATCGAACAGTACCCTGTCTGAAATAATTTATTAGGTACTTTTTCTTGCTGCACTTCATAATGTCCTAAGGGGAGTGTACTTGGGGCCTGTTACCCTCTGAATCATCACGGAGGATATCGCTACTACTGTGGATCTACCCTCTGCCCAAGAAAGGGATTTCACTATTGAAATTTAGGACTGCCCTTCAAGGGTGCACTGTAACCCTGGTTTCCACATTAAGGTTCCCAGTTCATGGGGAAGAAGACTTGAGACTTGGTTTGATTTGTGGATCTAGGACAATGTTAAAGCATGTGCTGTATGGGGCCATAATGCAGTTTTCAACTACAGTGTTCATGATTGTGGTATTTTAGATAAGGGGGGAATCCTGATGGGGTGGGGCTCCACACGTTCTCAAGACAGCAGTGCTCGGCAGAAAATCCACCGCTAGCATAGCAGGGCATACTGTTGTTTCCTGCATGCTTTAAGGGCAACTCTGTTGTTAAAGGTAGTACGCGTTGAATTGGGGGTGTTGTGTGGGAGGGGTTTGTTGGGCATTAGAACAGGTCAGCCAGTGGGGCTGTTAGTTCTAAGACATTCGAGTATTATAGTGTGGTTCTGTCAAAAAACTTTGATATTTGAAATGGTTTGGGGGGGTGGGATGGGGCAAATGTTCTAAATGTTTAAAAGGGTTAATGTTTTATAGTTACTGTTTTAATGTTGTTCACTATTGCAATCTTGATGGTAAATTCTTGATGAGGAGTTGTTCATGGAATGGATTATAGCTAAAAGGTGAAAAACGGAAGGTGAGGGGGGTTAAGAGTAGCAACCAATTAATATATGGATAAAACAAAAGATGAAGTGCTGGTATCCTGGAATATCAAGGGTATTAACACGCCTGTAAAGCAATCCAAAATTCTTTTGGCTTTAAAAAGAAAAAATATACAGGCTGCTATGCTCCAGGAGATGCACCTACTTCCCAAGGAGCACGACAAGCTCTCAGGGGGATGGGTGGGATCATGCCATGCCGCATCTTACTCGTCACACAAGAGAGGTGTGGCAATTTGAATACACAAGAACGTCCCATTGGAAATCACTCAGGTAGTGAAAGACACTAAGGAAGGTAGATATGTCTTTGTTAAGGGCTGGTGAAATCACACTGGGTCGTATCTATGCTCCATCGACCTATGATCCTGGCTTTTACCAAAACCTTCTAGATGTTATGAATAGGGAACAATTCCCAGGGTTAATTAAGGGGAGGGGTGCGAATTTCAACTTTGTAATGGATTGGACCCTAGCTTATAAGGGGGATGGGTAACAGGCAAAACAGAATCACTAAAGTTTGGGCGATGGGTCTGCAAGACCTGGAATTAGTGGATAGTTGGCGGACTTTGTACCCTGGACTTAGAGTTCACTTTTCCACATGATTCCTGGTCTAGACTACACCATATTTTTGTCTCAAAGGATCTGTTTAACAGAGTCAGGGATGTGTTGCATAGCCTGGTGATGTTATCTGATCATGCTATGGTCCAGCTGAAATTCGATGGGGAGGGTATAATGCAGGGACCAGGTTAATGGCGATTTCCTACCTATCTCATGTGCAAGGAGGAATTTCGCAAATACCTAAAATCTAAATGGGAGGAATATTGGGAAGCTAATGAAGATTTGGTCACATCTGGGGGCGGTAGTGTGGGAGGTGGGAAAGGCTTTCAGGAGGGGTGCCATAATCAGTTACTCAGCAAAAGTGAAAAAGGAAAAGCGACTGAGGATCAATGACCTGGAGGAATTGATTAAAAACCTGAAAATTCAGGTCATACAGAATAGTAAGGCTGAGGATAGACAGCAGTTGAAGCTTGCTAGGGAAGCACTAAATGAAACACAGGTTTGGCAAGAAAAAAACCTCATCTTCGCCAGGCAGAGAGTCTTTGAATCAGGTAACAAGTCAGGCCCCTTGCTTGTTAGATTAATGAAGGGAGGGAAGGCATCAAGTAAAATTATTTCAGTTATGGGTACCGGAGACATCAACCAGTAAGGAGGAAGAAATCGGGGAAATATTCGGGGAATTTTATTCACATTTATATAGGGAAGAATGCCAGGGTACTGAGCAAAAAGACAAAGAATTCCTAGATGGTATTAAGCTCCCATCCTTGTCAGTGGAACAAGCCAGCATTTTTGGTGCAGAGGTTGCCGCAGCTGAGATTAAAAGGGCGATTTCTGGGCTCAAATCTGGTAAGGCTGGAGGCCCAGATGGGTATGGGGCTGAGTATTACAAGCATTTGAAAAATGAACTAGTGGGCTGAATGTGTAGTCTAATTAAGGGAGTGCTGCCAGCCTTGTGCTCCGTAGCCAATATTTGCCTGTTGCTGAAACCTGATAAAGAAAGTACAGAATATGCCTCTTACAGGCCTGTTTCCTTGCTTAATTATGACTGCAAGGTCATAGCTAAAGTACTTGCTATGCATTTAGAAAAACTGCTACCCATGGTCATTCACCCTGATCAAACAGGCTTTATCCAAGGAAGGCTGTCATATCATAATATGAGGAGGCTCTTTAATGTCACCTGGTGAGGTATAAAACATCTGGGTAAAGCCTGTGTATTATCAATGGATGCGGAGAAAGCCTTCGACAGGATTGAGTGGCCGTACCTCTTGGAGGTATTGAAATGTTTTGGGGTTGGGGAAGGTTATATCAAATTAGTGTGAATGTTTTATCAAAGACCTATGGCACGGGTGCTAGTTAATGGCGTTTCTTCTGAGGAATTCAGGCTGCACGGGGCAGGAGGCAGGGCTGTCCCCTTTCCCCTTTGCTCTTTGCCATGGCAATCGAGCCATTAGCATGTAAAATGAGGGAGAGTCAGAAGATCCAGGGTATTCCAGCGCAGAATGGGTCACAGCACCGCATTTCATTATATGCAGATGATTTGATGTTGTACTTAACCAACCCGGAAGAATCAGTCCCAGCACTTTTAGAGGCGGTTCAAGAGTTTGCCCTTTTTTCTGGTTACAAACTTAACTTACATAAATCAGAAATAATGTATTTAGATAAAGAGAGAGAATGCACATTGAGGAATACGTGGGGCTTACGTGCAGCAAAGCAATGCCTTACAGCAGAGAAGGACCTTAACTAGATAAGAGTTTTAATACCTTCTTATGGAGGGGAAATAGACCGCGGATGTCACTTAACAGGCTTAAGTTACCTAAGTGTAAGGGGGGGACTGGAGTTCATAGATTTGGAGAGATACTTCCTCTCTGTACAGTTTGGATACGTACATAACTGGGTCGTTTAGGGGGAGGCTGTGGCCTGGTTAGACTTGGAGCAGGAAGACTCCCAGGACGAATAACAGCTTACCTCTCACCCGGAGGGGACAGGGCTTATGCTAGGCTGCAGTACTCCAACCCCATGGTTGCTGAGGTCCTGGAAGCCTGGAAATGTTTTAAAAGAAGAGAGGGAGCTTTGGGGGACACTACCCCATTGGTACCAATTGCAAGAAATCCAGAGTTTTTACCAGGTCTTGAAGATGTGGGCATAGCAAGTTGTGAGACTAAAGGAATTTGCTGCCTGTGTGATCTGTGGGGAACAGAGGGCATACACACCTTTGAGGTTGCCAAGCACAGACTGAATTTGCCAAATCCACACCTGTTCCGCTATATGCAAGTAAGACACTGTGGAGAACAAGTAATGGCTAGTCCCACAAGGGGAGGAGACCATAGATAGGATGGAGCGGGAAATTAGGGGAACCCACAAGAATGAAAAGGGCCTGATTGGGAGGGTGGCGAGGTTAGATAGGGAACACTTTGGAGTGCCATCAGGTAATGTCCGATCCAGGTGGGAAAAGGACCCTGGCACTCCTATTAGTGATGAGATGTGGGAACAGGTGGTGACCTCACATATGAGACTTTTAGCTTGTAATAGATTGAAATAGTCACAGTATAAGTTCCTCCACTATCTTTTCTATCCTTCAGAAAGGGTGCATATATTCAACGCTGAGATTTCCCCCATGTGCGGCAGGTGCTTAACAGAGAGAGGCACACATATTCATTATTTCTGGAGTTGTAAAGTAATTAAAAAAATACTGGGAAAATGTGGGCACTGAAGTTAGTGTTTTATGGGGAAGGCAGATTGAACACTCCCCAGTTTTACTGTTGTTTGGGATGGAAACAGATGTGAGGGGGTACTGGTACCTTTAATCCAGATGGGTTAGAGTTCTGCTTATTTTGGCACAGCAAATTCTGCTGAACACATGGGTCTCTTTGTACAACACCTACACCCCTTATGTGGAGGAACTTGACACTGTCCACTTTAGCCATGGAAAGGCTCACCTTTGCCCTGAGAGGATGGACAGACTTGTTTACCAGAGCATGGTCACCCCTCTCCCTAGTGGAAGTGATTATTTTTACTGAAGGATTTGGGGAGTAATTTAAATAAATAAATTCCAGGAAAAATAACTTACCACACATGAGTTTCCACCAGCGTGACGTTTACTAAAACAGGTTCAAACACTATTCTTGCATCAAGTTTCATACTTAATCAAAATGAGGCTTAGATTGCACAGTTCTTGTTAATTTTTATTTCATTATAAACTGGTTTTATTGGTCTTAGATGGACTTACAAAGAGGTGACATTGCATAGATTATAATCTGACAAAATGAGATTCTTTTGTACTTTGGTATTTTGTCTATCTGAAGTGTCTCTGTATGATGCTGTGTTTGTTTCTTAATCCAAAATGTAATAAAGATATTATACAAAAAAAAGGTTTATCCTGACAGCATGGGACTGTAGCTCTGACCGAGCCCACCTGACGATATGTAAGCTAGTCCGTGTGCATGTGTGATCGGTGCGTGTCCTTCTGTCCCCCTCACAGCTGTGAATCCTGCTCGGAAGATGGAAGGGATTTTAGTGTCGGTCCCACTTGTCCAGTTTTTTAGTCAGCATTCCATGGCATAGCCAAAACTGTAAGTGCAATGACATTGTGCATTATGGGAGTATACTACATGCCTGAACCATGAGCGGGTGAAATTGGTACAGTGTGGTAATGTACCAGGAAAAGGTTTTATATGTCTACTGTTTGGATTTATTTATGTGGCAATAAATGGAATGGTAGTTTTTGCATAAAAAATGCATTAGTCATTGATTCTGACAGAAACATTTTCCAGTTGGTGTGACAGTACCATGGTGCACTGCACCACTGGATTTACTTGTTATCCCCGTAGTGGGCACCCTGATGACTTAGTCTACAAACTCATAAACTGTGCCAGTTAAAAACAGTCTGTGAGCATGAATACAGCCTGCCTTTGTGTTGCAGTATTTGAGGAGTAGTATAGATTGATCACATCTCATGTTATTGAACGCAATTGAAAGTGTGATAAAATGGCAACACCTGCTCACAGCAGTAATATGAAGCCAACTGGCCCATAGGTGAATTCAGATTGGTTGATATTCACTGACGCGGGGGAGGGGGCAGTTGGCATGTACAGCCACTTAATATGAAGAATTCTTTTCAGATACAAGTGGGAACAGAAATAAAATCCAAAATCTGAAAAGAAACCGGTTTGGTTCTGTATGTGTGCTCTTTCCCTGTCTTTATGCTGGCAGAAACACAGATCCTGCGGGGCCTGCAAATCCCCAAACTGCCGTCATTTGGTATTGAAGATGCTGAATTTATTTCTGAGTGGGAAGGGGTTCCGAATAAAGCATAATGTGATTTGTTGCTATTAGTTTAAAAAATTGAGAAAAGAATATGGAAGAGTGGGCAGAGAGATAAGTGAAGTGGAGAAAAAGATGTGACAGTATGCCACAGGAAGAGAAAAATAATTCAGTACAGAAAATGGAAAATAAAAAAATTAAAAATTCAAGTTGATGTAAAAGTGTACACAGAGAAAATGACAAACGTGATAATAGAGACTGCAACAGTAGGGCAGTTTATAACTGACAGAGAAGAAGGGAGCAGTTTTAATGCACGAGACAGGCAGCGATTTGAAGTTTTTAATGTTATCATGTTGGATGAAATTGAATACACATAGAGCGATGGCAGTAACAATGAAGATTTTTAGATACCACCCAGGAATGTCAGAGGGGTTGGGGTTAGAGAGGAGGAGGAATGTGAAGACGAGGAAGGGGAAGAAGTAGAAGAGGAGGCAGAGGGAGAGGAAATGATGGTGGAGGCAGACAACAGAGGAGGGGCTGTCGAACAGGGGCAGATGGGCATGAGGAGGTCACCGAGACTGAAAACATGGAGATCATGAATCTGACAGTCATTTTGTCTGAATCTCAACTCAAATTACTGCAAAATGGGTAGGCATACGTGCCCACCCCCAAGCCAGAGTCCTTTAGGATCAAAATAGACTTGTATAAATCCTACAGACATTGCAATTAAAGGTCCTTTTAAATAGAGAATTGAACAAAACAGACTGTGTTCCAACTGCCCCTAGTGTTGTAGTGCAAACAAATGCAAAAGGAGAAGAGGTGTGGTCTTGTTTTATTTATTTATTTATCAAGTCTAGGATTACAAATACCTTTGAGCCATGGCTCTTTTACAAAGGTTCCACGTCAGAGAAATACAAATTGTGGGGAACATCAAGACAGGCATTACAACAATGTGGACATTGCAAACAGAGTACAGATTAATACAGTTCAAGGGTAGCATTGTAACAAGGCAGCCAGCGGCATTTGTCAGAGAAGATAGACAACAGATAAGAAGTGCCAGAGTCATAGGGAGAGGGAAGGGGGGGGGGAAGGAATGTAGGAAGGGTGGCAAGAGGGTGAAAAGTGCAGCATTGGGTATACCAAGATGTGAGGGTAGAATCCAGTGGGGGGACAACTAGAGCAGAAGGGAAGTGGAGAACAAGGTTAGTTGGGCAGTCACAGGAGCTGTTGGTAGTGAGACAGTCCCGGGCCTAGTTTAAACACATCCAATAGTTGGCGCAGAGGAGATGGTGAGGAGCCATTGAACCAGAGTGGCGCTCGATAAGCAAAAGCGTTGTCCCTGTGAAGTGTGACAGTGGGGACTTTCAGTAGCTGTAGCGTGGATCTCCTAAGGTGCCATTTGTTAATTCGGTGTTGTAACAGAGTTGAGACCCCCAGAAGGTGCAAGGCCAAGGTAGATTTTTTTTCACCATGGAGCAGGTGAGAAACTTTATGCGGTTTGATAGTTGGAGCCAGCCGGTCTGAGTGTACAGGTCACGTGTGGGTGAGACGGTGAGCACCAGTGATGAGCCAAAATGCTTTATTTAAGGTAGTTGAGAGGCATCTAAGGGTTGTGGTTGTGGCCGAGCCATAAATGATGAGACCATAGTCTACTACAGAGATCACAGAGCTCAGGACTGCAACCTTCAAAGCTTCTGGCGTGAGGTGTGGTCTGTGTTTGTAGAGGAGACCAAGCCGTGTATTAGCAGCTCTAGCTACATTATCTACATGAAGTCCATAGGAGAGATTAGGGTCAAGCTGTATCCGTAAGTATTTGAAGGACCCCACCTGATCTAGAGTGTTCCCCTGGGTGGTGGAGATAGCTAAGTGGTGTAGCTTGTGTGGGTTATGAGAGCTGCAGAAGAGCATAGATTTGGTTTTCTTGTCATTGAGGACCAGTTTATGATTAAGAAACCATGTCTCTACAGAACTGAAACCAAGTTGAAGGTTGTGTTGAAGAGTTGCAGGATCTTTGCCAGTGGAGAATACACTGTACACAGCAGAAGACAAGATTTAAAAAGAAATCAACTTGTAATACACCATGTTTTTAAGCACCCCTGTGCCAACTTTCTGCAAGCTGGTTGATAGACTAGTACTGTTCCTCTATATCTCTAACAGTAGCAAAAGACAGACTTTATCTGCAGCAGAAAGAAATGCATTACAAGAACTTGAACATGATGAGGAGGTTTTTACTTAAATCAGCTGATAAGGGTGGAGCTATAGTCCTCTGGGGCAGAGTGAACTATAAACAAGAAATCATGTGTCAACTCAATAATGATATTTTTTAAATAAAAAAAAATTGACACGGGGCCCCACGAAAGAGGTTGTTTCAAGCCCGTAATCTGATGAAAAGTGCACTGCTATATAAATGGATAACAAAAACTGAGTATGAATTAATGAAAGCCACAAACTCCAATGTACCCACCATTTCAGTCTGCCTAAAATTCATAAGAATATAACTCCCCCAAGCCAGCCAATTGTGACAGGCATAGGGTCTGTCACTGAACCTATGTCACAGTTAATAGATTTCTTCCTCTGACCCTATATGACTAAACTCTTACCTGAAAGATACTTCTGACATTTTGAGATAGGTGTAGACCATAAATGCACCATCAGACAGTACCAACATGGTTACCCTCAACACTGAATGCTTGCATAGTAACAAACCTTATGATAGTGGGGTACAAGAGTAACATACTATCTGAGGAACTGGGAACCCAATGCCTCCCAAAACAAGACTTCCAGTTGAAATGACTAATTTTGTGCTGTATTCAAAGTATTTGAGCTTCAAAAACACTTTTTTGGTTCTCAGAGCAAGGTTATTGCTGTGGGTAATACATGTGCCACGAGTGCGGCCAATTTATACATTGGCCTGTGGGAGGAAAATTACATTTGGAGCCGAGGGAAGAACAAATAGTGTCAGTATCTAACGGTACAGACACATGTTACTGATGGCATGTTCATTATCTGGGGTGGGCTGGAGAATGAATTGTACAGTTTTATTCAAGATATTAATGAATGTGACAGCAATCTGAGATTTAGCAGTACAAAGAGCAGATTCCATTTTTGGATTGACTACTAATGAAACAAGACCATTTGCAAACAATTTTGTATAGCAAAAAAGAAAAACAGATCGCAGTACTTTACTGGAATGTAATAGTTGCCATCCGCAACACATCAAAAATAATAACCCCCCGACAACTACTGAGAACTAGATGCAACTGCAGTGCTACAACAGAGTTTGAGAAAAAGGCCATACCTGTGTGTGCAGGAAATGTGATAATGGGAACTGCTGTGCCGATTCCATCAATAGACCTACAAGAACTAGAACTGCTTGCTACCAGGATTTGTTGAATATAAATCGGAATACAGAGACTCAACCACAAAATAATGTTGGACTAGCCTTTATAACTTGAGTATAATGAGATGAGTGACCGTGTGAAACATCTTCTCAATAAATATAGGTACATTGTGGGAGGCAGAAAAGTATAATAAAAAGCCTTCCGTGACCAATGGCAGGACTGCCAATATGAGACAAGCTAGTCCACAGTCTGTACATGGAAACCAAAAATCGAATTACCATCTGCCTTGGTCCACAACCAAAAGAGACCTTTTTTTTTTTTTAAACTTTGTTTATTCTTTTAAAAACAAACATACAGTCACTATACCTTCTTTTAATATTACATGTATTATTCCTCATGAGGGCGCCACTCCTCTTAATACACTCATCTTAACCGTTAAAAGAAAAAAGATGCATCTTTGGGGGGTAAAGCCATACCTAAAAATATCCATAGTGTTAGTAAACCTAATACTGTATAGAGTCCAAGAGCTGCATGGTATTTTATCCTTACAGTCCACAGTATTAGATGGCCGAATTTCTTCCCTGTAGGCAGGGATCAAAGACCATGCTTAACCATAGTAAGTTACACAGAAGTGTAATAACATGTATAGAACTACTGAGACTCTGTTCCCTATTACATTTTTTTAATTAAACAGTAATTATTTTGTTTAAGTAATTAAAGGCGCTGAAACTACGTTTAATAGACATGCTTGAACAGTCCAACAGGGACTTATGGTAAACTCATAGATTCCCGTTATAACTAGTTTTGCAGATTCACTAGTCCAGGACAAAGAAAGCAAAAATAGAAATCCTCTGTACTCCCCATGCCCAATTTTATTAAGTAGCCCACTTAGGAATACATACAAATTTATAAGAAACGAATTTAAAAGGCAGAGAAAGGCAATGCTGCCAATTTTATATATTCCCCCTCCATGTCCCTTTACAAGTCTCAATATTAGGTCAAGGCCTTTCAGGTAGCCTCCTCATCTGAAGTCGAGTCATCCTCTGCATTGTCTGTTCCTCGAGATGGCAGATTCCATTGGGCCCATTTAAGAGCCTCTGCTGGGTCCGAGAAGAGAAAGACTTTGTTCCGATGCACTATCCGCATGCGAGCTGGAAAAATCAGTCCATGAGGGATCCCTACTTCCCGCAGGAGCACCTTCACTCCATCAGAACGTTTTCATTTGTGCCTTGTGGCATAGGAAAGATCAGGGAAAAACTTTATTTGCTGACCATCATGCAGAAGAGTTTTTCTCCTTCGTATTAGGGCTAACAGGTAGTCCCTCGATCCCACTCCATCTAGCATCATCAGAACCGTACCTGGGGCTTCTGGATTGCCTTGACGGTCTCGAAAGGCAACTCTGTATGCCTTCTGGATCTTTTGGACCACCTGGGTCGCTTCTTCGCCTAGCTGACTCACAATCCATTCCTGGAAGAACAGTACCAGATGGTCTCCTTCAGTTAACCCCAGGATCCGGACATTGTTAGCCCTTGTCTGATTCTCCAACGTTTCCAGCGGCGATCTCAAATGTGTGTTTTCTTTTATCAGAGAAGTTACAGCCCCCATAGCTGAGTTAGCGGTTTTAATAGCTTCCAAGGATCCTATGGTAACGGATTCCAGCGTGGTCTCAACCACGGTCACTCGTGAAGTGAGGGAGTCAAATTTTGTAGATAGGGTTGCCACCGATAGGAGAAGTTGGTTCATCTTATTCCCCAGAGTTTGCAATGTCTCCTCTCCTGTACCCTCTTCGAATTCAAGATCTTGGCCTGGTGTCACCCTCAAGGAGGAGGCTCCCGGAACAGTCCTGGGTCAAGATCCATCACCCTGATGCTTATCTTTGCGAGGATTCCCCATGAGTTGTAGCGATGTTTCAGCTTTAAAATCAGTATGACTCTGTCGTGTTATGCTGCGTTTAAACAGGTCGAAAATATTAAAATTCAATCTGTTATTTGCAGAGCCTTAGAATACAGCAGCCATATTGCTCGGGATCCACAGCGCCCTCCAAAAGGGAACTTTTGGTGTGGTAATTGCCCTCACTATAGTAATACAACCAATACGAGATTCCATCATCCGAGATCTGGGAAACATGACATTAATCTTTCATTACCTGCAGTACCTCTGGGGTGATTTATTTACTTTCTTGTCTGTGTAGAATGAGCTATGTGGGACAGACAGAGAGCATTACAAATCTACATTGGCAAACACAAAACTGCTATTGGGGCACAAAATAGGAATTGTGCCATGGCCAGACATTTTGAGGATGCAGGTCTTGGCTCTGTGGCAAGTTTACAGTTTCTGGCCCTAGAAAAAGTAATTATTCCACAAAGAGGAGATGACTTGGGGAAACTGTTGCTACAGTAGGAATCCTTTTGGATTATAACGAGTTACAGACTTGTTAAACCAAAAGGTCTCCGTGACCACCTACCAGACAACTCCTTGCCTCCACCCCCACCGACCACCCCTACCTCTGGTGAGAGAGACAAACAGGGAGGCATTTGTCTCGCTGCCATGCTAGTCCTCTCTGAGTGATACCCATCAAGAGACAGATCAGCACACTTATGTGTTGCTGCAGTGTCCTTTTCTTCTCCCTCCCCAACAGTGCTAGCAGTGACCGTGTCTCTCTCTCTCTTCCTCCCTCTCTGTCAGCATGTGTCAGACATCTATGCTTCTGAATGTCAAAGGGGATGCGGCATTGCAGAAGAAAAACACCACAGACCTGATCACAATAACATCTCTGTCTGGCTCCCTTTCTCTTGCTCTCTCTCGGATCGCTATGACATTGCTTGAACACTGGCTGTAGATTACACACACACTACAAAGGGAGTGAAAGAGCAACACAGTGAGGGGGGGGACAGAGAGAAATCTGCAGGCATTCTCCAGTATCGCCCCTCCACAGACAGACCCAGACAATGGAGATCTGTATACAAATCTCTGTGTCTCTCCCCCCCCCCCCCAGTTAGCAGCATGACAGCAGTACAGTGGCGATCTGCGGGAGTTGAACCACCCGCAGGGAAACCCACCGGTGCCAGGTCAGCGTGGATCTGAGATGGCAAATTGCAGTAGAGGGCTCCATGTGTCCTGAGCGCAGTATGGGCCGCAGTCTTCAGTCACAAGGTTAGTAGTGCAGTGTTACCGGGGAGACATAGGGGGAAAACAGCAGCTGTAGTCGTAGTTGCCAGTGCGCAGGCAGTGGAAGGACACAGAGTGGGAATAGGGTGCCCAAGAGAGAATGCTGTGTGTGTGTGTATCTCTCTCTATCTTTTCCTTTCCCATCTGCCCCGACTGATGCTGGCTTCTGTTTATCATGCTGTGCTGGCCAATACAAGGCAGCAGTTGTGATATGCGGGCGACAGACATAGCTGACAGGTTATGACAAAGAAATATCGTAGCTCTTCTCAGTACTGTGTCTGACATTTTCATGTGCATAACTGCAGGAAAGTGTTTTTTTTTTTTTCTCCCCTGAGGGACTACTTTGCAGGGTGGCAGGATACAGTACCTTTTTTGCTGCTGTTTTACACCCCCCCCCCCAAATCCAGTACTCTCTCCTATGCTTTGTGGTCCCTAGGGGCATCACCTGGCATTTTTTTGCCATTGAATTGCAACTGCCAATCATTAGACAACCTCACCAGTCTTAGCCAGTCACTCAGCATCTCCCTGTTTTTCCTTATCGCTATCTACCCTCTCACCGAGCTTAATGTATTATGCCAAGATACACAACTAGCCTCATATGCCTTCTGTAATGGTGCTGCAACACACTGAAGAGGACAGGACCAAGGTCGGATCCATGTGGCAACCAGCGCATGACCTTTTTCTGTTCTGATTTTACACCATTAATCACAGCCCTCTGGTGCCTCTCCTTCAACCGATTTCCTACCCATCTTATTGAGTCACACAAAAAAAAGTCCCACTGCCTCCCCCGTGTGCTGTCCCACCCCCAACCTCCATTCCTGTCCGTGTGTGTGTATATTTGTGTGTGTGTGTGTGTGTGTGTGTATATATGTATATATTTGTGTGTGTGTGTGTGTGTGTGTGTGTGTGTGTGTGTGTGTGTGTGTATGTATGTGTATATACACACACCCCTTCCTGTCCCCTGTGCTGTTCCACCCCCACCCTCCGCTTCTATCCCAGTATACACACACACACACACACACACACAATGTCCGATGGATGAAGAACGAGATCAGGAGAAGGGTGAGTCCTGGCTCTTTTCAAATCTTTCGTAGGTCAGCAGGAGGCTAAATCAGGCAGTCACTGATTATCCGTGGTGGTGGTACTTGTGGCAGTCCCTCACTTAGCATGTTGCTTTTCCCCGTGTGCGCTTTTGCTTTCTCTACAATGCAGTGGGGTGTTAAGCTTAAAAAAGAGTTAGTGAAACGGAAGTAATATCCAACAGTTTGCAGAAGAAATTCAGTTATAATCTGCTAACTGAAGCTGCCGACTCTAGAATAAATGGGAGCGAGTGAGTTGGTGGCTTGAACTCTCACATTCTGTAGCTTGACTGAGCATGTTGCACCCCCCAAAAAAACTTCATTGACAATATGTGTAGTGTGTATTTCTGTGCAAAAAGTTAAGCAGTCTAGCAGTTCAGAGCTTAAATTACTTTTAAATGTCTTGATCTGTCCCTGACACTTTGGTGAATGCAAACAGTGAATCAGCAGCTCCGGTGACATGGAAATTGTAAAGCAGAAGACTAGATTGGAATAACCATAACAAAGAACACTGTGGAAAATTATGGGGGGGGGTGTATGTTATATATTAGCACCAACATTGTCATATATGTTCTACAGAAGTGAAGGACTGACAGTAGTACAGACTTGGTCCCTCCATCTGTCCAGAAGGCTAGGCACTGCATGTGTTGGTGAAAGGTGAGGATTTCACATCTTGGAGACTGAGACCCTCTGTCCACTGAGTGAGGTACAGTGAGGGCTAGGTAACATTGCAGGCATTCCCACATTAATGTATTTACTGCTGCTGAAAGGTGAGGAAGTGATGGCATGGGAGACTGAGGTCCTTGATCTTCACACAGGGTTAGGTACACTGCAAGCCTCCTAGATGATGTCTGTGTTGATGAAAGGTGCGGGAGTGACAGCACTGAAGACTTGGGCTCCCTCCATCTGTCCACAGGGCTAGTACAGTGCAGGCTTCTCATATGGAGCTGCATGTTCTGCAGAACTGAGGGCCTGACTACTATAAACACAATACACCACTGCCACATACACCATGCAAGGAAACAATCGGCAGTGACAGTTGCTTGTTAAAAGTTGGAGCTGGTAAAGGCAGACTTTGCTGCATACTAGGATCTCCCTGAGTCTGATGAGGATGAATGAAGGGGCTCAATAAATCACTGTGTGCAAATGTTTGCTAATTCACAATGTTTAGTGCTTTTGCAGGTGGTTAACTTGGCGACTGGCTCAAGACTTTGTGTTGGGGTATGGTTAAGCGCAATCCTTTGCACTTCTTTTTTTTTTATACAGTTAATCCAGACATGGGAGTTGTTGATCACTAAAGCTGCAAAAATTATATGTGGTTTAACTAATTTCCGTGAGTAGGTGCCTGTCTGACCAGATTTAAATGCATAGAGATTAAGATGGCCACTGACGTGCTTATGGAAAGCAAAGTGCTACATGTGCCATAGTCTTGTCTTCCCACATGCAGCCCAAAATGAGCCATCCTTACCACAGAGCTACAGAGATTTGCAGGTACCAGCTGGTTATGAAGCAGAGCCAGCTCCTAACCCATCCAGCCAGTTTTTCCCTTGCTCCCGGGTTTCTCAGATTACTAGTCAACCTTCTATGTGGCACCAAGTTATAGGCCTTGCTGAAATCCAGACACAGGACATCCACCACATGGCCCCTATCGAGTGCCCTTGTCACCCAGTCAAAAAAGTCAACCGGGTTTGTCTGACAGAATGTGCTGGTGACAAACCCATGTTGCCTATCGTCCTGGAGTCCATTCTCCAGAAAGAACACCAACTTCTCTTTAAGGATAGTCTGCATTAGCTTCACCATGGTGGAGGTGTGACCTACCAGTCTGTAGTTACCTGGTTCATCCTTGGGCCCACTCTTATGGAGGGGCACCACATGTGCCATCCTCCCAGTCCTGGGACACGCACCCAGTCCCCAGGGAGGTGTTGAACAAGTCTGCCAGAGGTCCTGCCAGTACTTCTGCCAACTCCTTCAGGACCCTTGGATGCACACTGTCCGGCACTGGCACCTTATCCACCTGCAGTGACCTAGGGCCCTCAAACACTCCGCTCAGTGGAATGACCCCATCTTTACCCTTGCTACCCCTGTGCCAACCCCACCTTTCTAGTAGCTGCAGTTCTCAGAAGGGAGGAACTGTTCATCTTTCGCTGTCTGAACAATTGGCTCCTAAAGGCCCCGTCCAGAGAACAGCTTCTCCGGACTCTGGAGAGAATCCTTCGGCTGTTTCTTTCCCTAGGCATCGCTGTCAACTTGACCAAGTCGGTCCTAACCCTATCCCAGAGGCTGGCAATACATAGGGCAGTTGTGGACTCAACACAGGGAAAAGCCCTCCTGCCTTAGAACAGTGCCCCTTATCACCCAGGCTCAGATCGTCCAGAGCCATTACGTTTCAGCAAGGGTATACTTGAGGCTATTGGGTTTGATGGCTGCAGCTATTCCCATGGTTCCTCTGGCCAGGCTGCACAGACTAGCCCTCCAGTGGACACACTGGGTGCAATGAGACCAACGTACGGATGAGCTAGAACAGTTAGTGCTGGTCTTCTCCTCGGTCTTCAAGGTGCTCCAATGGCGGATGGACCTGCTGAACCTGTTGCAGGAGGTTCCATTCCAGATCTCCCCCCCTGCAGATGATCCTCACCACGGATGCCTCTGGTTTGGGCTGGGGGGCACATCTGGGCCCCTTTCAGACTTTGGGCTTTTGTTCCTAGATCGAAACCTCCCTGCATATCAACGTCCTGGAGATGTGGGTGGTTCTGTATGCCATGCAGGCCTTTCAGAACCATCTTCTTCTGGGTCAGCTGTTGATCCAGTCTGACAACCTCAGTGTTGTGTGCTACATCAACAATTAAGGAGGGGGGACGCATTCATATCACTTATGCAGGAAGACCATGAGAGTGTGGTACTGGGTGCTAGCCGACAGATCACATGCACAGTAAAGGATCTGGAGGAGAAGCGCCTTCTCATTTTAACAATCTGTTTTATATAGCTCCTATGCAGCCTGTATTTTCACTGAGGAGCACTCTCACTAAACTGATGTAATCACGTTGAGGATGTCGCAGCTATTTTAGGCACCTTGGAGCCCTGAGTTTTGAATGCTTTTGGGGGTTGTTTACGTTTGCCGGAATAGTTTTACGAAATGAAATTGGTTTGAAACACTTTTTTTGTGGCAAATGGAGGATATCATGCTGCAGGCGAGCCTCTACTCTACACTGCAGTGTTTCTACTGTGCTTTACACTGTGCCCCTGTTTATATTCCCTTTAATTAGGAGGGCAGTCTCAGGAACGTATCCTCATGTTACATAATTGTATAAGACCACTTGCTCCTCTCTTTTGAATACTGTAGAAGAGTTCCATCCCCCCCCCACCCACCAATAAGTCTAGAGATGTGTTCCCCTTCTAAACATTTTCAGTTTAACCCCTAATGGTGGCAGGAGGAAATGAGCAGTCTAGTTGCACTTGTCACGTCAGTAAGTCAAATCTTGCTATACGCCTTGATAGTATTAAAGGGGCGCTAATGATCCCCTTAGGCTTCATAGTGTGTCTAGTTTAAAAATCCCATGTTATGGTGGTCAAATTCTGTAGAGATTGTTGATGTAGCTGATTGTTTGATTCTGATTCCTTTTTATCTTTCTAAAAGTGAAAAA
This sequence comes from Neoceratodus forsteri, assembly GCA_016271365.2. Taxonomy (NCBI): domain Eukaryota; kingdom Metazoa; phylum Chordata; order Ceratodontiformes; family Ceratodontidae; genus Neoceratodus; species Neoceratodus forsteri. Next base: position 196,241,505 of record CM028132.1, on the reverse strand, counting down.
CAGACTGCCCACCATGTGGTGTTACCACACAAAAAACGTGTTTGTTTACAGTCCATGATCTCCCACTCCATTTTTCCTGGACTTGGGAATGCCCTCCAACAAAGTCTATTCACTTGTGATTCAGCAGGAGGAGAGATGACTGTTGCACCATGAGTGACTGCACTGTTTGGGGATGTTACCTAATGTTCAGGAAGTGTGCATTCAGAGTAGATCAAGTATTTAAAACAAAATAAGGGTGTGTCTAATTACACCATTAGCATGCATTTCAGTTCTATTAAAGGAACCCGATGAAACAATCAGCAACATCAGTGAATTTTAGAGAAGGCAAGCAATTGTAAACCGTGGGTTTTCGACTGGAAATAATGTGATGTAAAAAGGGTTGACAGTGTACATTTAATCAACATGCTACATTTTCTTTTTCATCCACTGGGTTTCTTTCCTTATCTAATACATGGTTACCTCATTTTGACAGTGGTTTCAAACAACTGTACTTAAAAGCTACCTGTTCAGAATGACATTTTTAAACTAAATCTGTTCACGTCCCAGAAACAACAAAGAACAAGATTTCCCCACAAAATCGGTCAAATTTTTCATAATGCACACACCTACAGTAAAAAATGCAACTGAAGCGGTTTATTTATTTGAATTTTGATAACCAGGTGAGCCCGCTGAGACATTACGGTCTCTTTTTCAGGGGCGACTCGGGAAGTGCAGAACATAGACAATAAGATGGCAGTAGCAGTGGATGCATTTACATCATTCACTGATTTACAAAAAATCATCATTTACGGAAACACTCACAGATTAAACATTTACAGATTACAAAGACATGGCAGTTACAGTGTTTATATTTATATCATTCGTAGATTTACAAAATGTACCATTTACAGATACATTTACATCAAATATTTACATAAATAGAAGGGGTCAGGGAGCAGGGATTCTTATACATATGTGGATCAGTGAGCTGGGAAAATTTATGCTTAGCATTATGGAAGCTGGACCAAGAGTCAATGAAAGTAGGAGCAAAGTGATGTGGCATTGAGGTGGTGTAAAAGGGTGGATTGGAACTTAGCGAAGGAGGTGCAGGATAAGGTAGAGTGTGGTAGTGAGTTCCAGCTAGACACCGCCGAGAAGGCAAAAGATCTACGGCCACTGCTAACCGAGGTTTGGGCAGTATGAGAAGAAGGAAGGAGGTTGATCTAAGAGCATGCGGTGGTTGCTGGAGCTGAATAAGTTCAGTAAGGCAAGGAGGGGTGTAACGGTGGACCAGTTTGTGCACTAGGCTCAGCGTGGAATACTGGAGTTTGGATTCATATGTTAGCCAGCCCAGGGAGGGGAGGACATTGCAGTGGTGGTGACGGTTATTGACCCTAAGGCAAACCTTCCCACCCTATGGTAGGCCTGCTTAAGGCGAGATAGGATGGTTGTATTGGTTGTGAGTAGTAGCGGGGCGCCATACGTAAGGAGGGGCAGGAGGGTGGCAGGTGCAATCTTGTGGCATGAATCTGATGTGAGGAAGGGTCGTATGCAGTAGAGCAGACCCAGCTTTTGGTTTAGAGGTTTGGTTAAGAGGGTGACATGAGTGTTCAAGGAACGGGAGGAATCTAAGGTGATACCCAGATATTTAAAGGATGGTACGGATTCAAGGGCATCACCATTATGGGAGAGTATCGCAAGAAGGGGGTTGGGATGCAGCAAGGAGGAGAGATTGGAGAACAGCATTTTTTTTTTTTGGTGCTGAGGATTAGTTGGTTATCTAGAAACCAGCCCTTGAGAATCTGGAAGTCAGAGGCGGGCATGCTGTTGAGCCTCCTGACATCGGATCAGCAGTAAACAATGGCATCATCTGCGTAAAGGTGCACAGAGGCCCCCCGCAGTTATTTGCTAATTCATTAATGAATAGGGAAAATAACAGCCCCAGGATGAAGCCCTGAGGGACCCTTGGATTATTGATCTGAGATCCGAGAGAGAACCAGACCACTTGACCATTTGAGTGCGGCCAGTTAGGTAACTTTGGAGCCAAGATAAGGCACTTATTTCAAGACCAGGTGAGTGTAGCTGCTGTAGGAGATTGTGTTTGACCAAGTCAAAAGCCTTTGTCAAATCGAAGATGGCACCTATGGCAAAGCTCTGGTCCATAGCATGGAACAGGTTGGATGCAACTTTTATCAAGGTAGTGAGGGTTCTGTTTTTTTTTTTTTTTCCTTGAACCCATGTTGGAACCTTGAAAGGAGGTGGGTGGTGGTCCAGATAATCCTGTAAATGGTTATAGAGTATACGCTCTTGGATTTGTTGCTAGTGGGCAGAGGATGGAAATATGCCTAAAGTGCTCAACAGTTGTGTTGGGTCCACCTTTATGAATGGGAACAACCACGGCTACCTTCCATTTATCAGGGACAGTCCCTGAGAGGAAGGATCGGTTAAACAGGTTGCGGACTGGGCGGGCAAAGGCTGCAGCTCCCAGTTTGAGAAATTTGGGTTCAAGGGTGTCATAACCGGGGGAGCTGTCAGCATTTAGGTTAGCGAGAAGCCAGTGAACTTGGAGGGTGGCAAGTTTAAGGTGAAAGGCTGTGCGAGCACCAGTGTCCGCTGGTGGGGGTGTGGAGGAGGGGGGATGGGGAGTTGGTAAAAAATGAGATATATCTATACAGGTCGGTAACAAATTCATTAAATCCTGCAGTGATGGATGTGGGGTCAGAGAGGACAGTGCCTTGGGCAGGGATGGAGCTTGGGGCCTCAGAGGACTTGATTAGGGAGTTCTCCTGCCTCCAGAATTCTTTGAGATTACAGAGATGCTCGGTTTGGAGTGACCTGAAGTGTGGGTGCGTTAAGCTTTCTGAATAGAATTTTTACACCTGTTCCTGAGCTGCTTATAGACTTGCCAGTCAGAGGGTAGCCCCCTTCATTTGAAGGTCTTCGAAGGCCGATTTCGAGTGGTCATGAGCTTCCTCATCCTTTGAGAGTCATGGAACTTTGATCCCTTTTGATCTGCACCTCTTCATGGGGGCTTGAAGATCAACTATATTGGTGAAGGTGGTCACGAAAAAATTGGGGGCCTGGTTGATGTCCAGGAGAGTGTTTATCAATCCCCAACTGGCATCTGAGATAGAGGCAAGAAAAGCACTGGGATCGACATGGGACAATTCTTGGACCAGAGTGACCTTAGGTGGCGGGTTAGGGAAGTTATTTCACCAGATACAGAAGGTAGGGGAGTGATCACTGGTGATGTCAGCAAGTACACCCACAGATGTCACCTTATGGGGACTGTTGGTGATCACCCAATCAAGCAAGGAATGGTTGCCAGCCCGGTGGCGCTGAGGGCTGAGTCATTAGCCTTACCTTATGCAACCCCGACGACCCAGGTTCGGGAATGAACCCGGGGAGCCGGGGTCGTTGGGGAGGAGAGGATTGTGGGTCTAATAGACTGTTCTCCTCTCCTGGGAGAGAGAGAGAGGGTCTGCATCCTGTGACGCTAGTGGCACCCAGTGGAGACTGGGTGCGCTGCAGTTGGGACCTTGAGAAGGGGACGTCTGGCAGTCATCCTGCGGATGTGGGCGGGAGTGTGAACGTCACGCGCTGGACAGCATCGCATATTCTGCATTGGGGGGACGACCAAAAAAGTGGAAAAAACGGTTGCCAGGGAGGTGATGGCAGGAACCCCAGTGGCTGAGCCCACACGGCCAGTGCCAGCCCGGACTTGACTCTTTGTGGTCCTTGCCTCCTCCTTTAAGAACCGGCAGGAGAGGGGGGGGACCCAGCACCTGACTCCTCAGTCAGGGAAGGGTTTCAGGCCGGCAGTGGAGATGAGGTCAAGCGGATTTGCCTGAGAGATGCCTCGGCTGCTGCAGCTTAGGAGGATAAAAAAAGTTAAAAACAAACAAAAAAAGCAAGGAACGGTTGCCTAATTTTGCATTGATTCTTGTTGGGACATCGATGAGCTGAACCAGGTTGCCATTGGCAAGAAACTTGTCAGAATTGGGGTTCAGCCAGTCTATGTTAAAATCGCCACGGAGTATGAGGTGATTGTCAGGGAGGTAGGCGGGGGGGGGAGACAGATGGAGGCCTCTTTGGTAGGTGGGTAGGCTCAACCCACTATTAGTTTTTTGATGCAGTCGAGAGTCAGGGAGAGAAACAGCGACTCCATCGCATGGGATTCAGGGGCAAGGGTAGGGATTTCAGTAGCGTCTAAGCCAACCTGGACATACATGATGACACCATCTCCCCGTTTACCTAGCCTGTCCTTCCTGAAGCAGTTGTAACTGTGTATTGCTATATCTTGTTGCTTGATGCTAGGCTTTAGCCAAGACAATGATATGCCTAAAATGTCCAGAGAGTGTTGAGTAACTCTGCAGACTTTAGGCCTTTATATGGGCAAACTTCAACCCTTTACGCGATTGGCTGTTAACAATTGGGGAGAAGGGTGTGTAGACGGGGCATGTAGGGCTAGGGTTGAGTTTGATGTCTCCCGCTCGAGTTAGGAGAATGAGGAGGGGAAGGAATGGCCAGACTGAGGAGTGGAGAAGTTTCTTGGTGATGCAACTGAGAGGTGTAGCTACACGTAGTCTTTTCTGGAGCCAATGCCCAAGATAAACACCACCATGTTTGGGAAGGCAGGGAGTGAGGAGATGCATATGAATGGGTTCAGGGAGCACATGCCGTGGTAGTGGGTGCTCACTGCGCAGGGAAGGGTGCCTCAGGGAGATGACAGTAAGGTAGTCAGCGGCACAAAGGAGCAGAAGGCAGGAGAGGGTAGCCAAGGAGCCTGCCTCACACATAACAGTGTGAGCGATAGATGCCGTTGCTTAAAATAATGAGCAGGAGTTAACCTGAATCGGAGGAGGGACACGGGCTAAAGGGCAAGAGAGAGGTAGGTCAGTGTCAAGACTACTAGGATGGCTTACTGGCTAGAATGATATACTACCAGGTGGAACTTAAGCTAGGAGTCTAAGGTCTGGGGTTCAGATCCTGGCCTGGGTCGTTTCAGTTTAAATTCCAATCCCAGCCTGGAGGGTTTTAATGGTCTGGGTGCTCTGTCAGGATTGGAGCCACTGGCATGGCCTAGAGGTTAGAGTAAGCAGTTTCCATGGGTAACTGGACTAGATATATTAGGCCGAAGGTTCGAAACCTGGCCTGGGAAGTTTAAGTTTGAAATTCAAGTCAGGGAACTATAAGGACCAGAGAGAGCTGCGTCAGAATTGAGACTGCTGGGATGGCCTAGTGGTTAGAGTAATAGACTACCATGTGGAACTAGCATAGGTATCTAGGGTCAGGAGTTCAGATCCTGGCTTGGGATGTTTAAGTTCAAATTCCAGCCTGGAGGGTTTTAAGGGACTGGGTGCAGAGTCAGTATTATAGCCACTGAGATGGTCTAGTGGTGAGGGTAACAAGCTTTTATGGGAAATTGGACTAGGTATATAGGGTACAGGTTCGAAACCTGGCATGGGGAGTTTTAAGTTCAAATCTGGGTCAGGGAGGTTTAAATAATCAGGACGATGTAGCAGGTAGAGAGTTCACGAAGATGTGACAGGTGTAAATTTAAGGATAACAAAATGGTCAGGGAGGGAACAAGAGGAATAAATACTGGTGAGAGTTATTAGGCAGCTGTATACGAAAGGGTCAGGGAGGCAGACTTCAGGGCAAGAGATGTACCTCGTGACAGGGTTTAATACCTAGTAATGGCTAGGAGGTGAGCAAAGAGGAGAGGAGGTTAGTCTAATCAAAACAGGAAGGGTTAAACCAGCTGGGTTGCAGCAGAGAGGGCAGTTCTAGGTCACTTCTGTTTAAAGTGCTGAAAAGTGTTACAGAGGTTACAACAATGCCACCCAGTGTTGAGAGGTTACAGGGAGAAGTGCAAGCAGGAGAAGTGGAGGTGAGGGGAGCAAGGAGAGGTTTCAGATGGCTACAGCAGCGCCAGCTAGTGGCTAGAAAGTATAAGGAGCAAGGGGGAGTTTAGGGTGTTAGAAAAAAAGGAACAGGAAGTCATGTGACTCCCACTACCTATAAAGGAAATGACAAGGCAGGGTGGGTGGAGCAGTTGCTGCGGTGGCGGTGACGGGCTAGCACACTGCAGCCTGTGCTGTCTTGAGAGGAATCCTGAAGAGGTGCTCTACCTGATGTCTTGCAAGCCGCCTGCAATGCTCCCGGTGTGCTGGGGAAGGGAGGAGTGGAGAGTACAGCCTGAGGAGAGAGAGATTAAGAAAGAGCTCACTAAAGGATTAAAGAGTCACAGCAAACAAGGAGCAGGGGTCAAGGCAGGAAGGGGGGGGGAGTGGAGAGAGAGAGGGAGAAAGATATGAAGAGCAGAGAACTGGAGAAGCAGTAAGGTGGCTAACCGAGCCAGCCTGGTAGTGCTGAGGGTTGAGGTGCTGGACGTCACACCTTGCGCCATGCTGGTGACCCAGGTTCAGGAATGGACTCTGGCTGCCGGGGGTCATCAGAGGAGGGAAGTGATTGAGTATCCGGAGGACTGCTGTCCCTTTCCAGGGTGGGCTGCAGGACCTGCACTGCTTCTTAACTGCCCCTGATGGAGATTGGGGACCTCGCAGGGAAGCAGTACCGTAACTAGAGGGTGGAGCGGCTGTGGATGTCAGTACATCAGTGCCTGGACATCATTGCACATCTGCACTTCAGGGGGAAACCATACTCTCAAATTCCCCAGAGGACCAGGGAGGCGACAAAGGCTCCAGGAGCCTAGCCCACATCCCCATGCTGGACCATCCCTCCACCTGCTCTCCCAAGCCCCCCGACCAGAACCGACCCTCTAATTGCAGAAAGGGCACCAGATAGGTGGGGCAGGCTCTCTCCCTGGGGGCTGGAAGGTCCTTGGAAGGGGGCGCTCAAGTAATCTCATTCCCGGAGGACGGTGGTCTCAGGCAGGGAGTAGAGATGACGGCTGAGTGGGCACTTTGAGATGCCTGGTCCACCGAGCAACAAAAAGAATCTTCAAAAATAAAGAGGGCTAACTGAGGGTGGGTGGGGGGAGAGAGAGAGAGACAGAGAGACAGAACTGGAGAAGCAGTAAGAGGGCTAGCTGAGATGGCACAGGTCAATAACCAAGCAAACAACACTAATTACAGTTCAGATTGTAGCAGAGCAGCAGGCAAAGCAGTACAGTGAAATAACAGCTAGCAATTAGAACAATTAATGTGTAGACGAAACTCGGCTGAAAAGCAGAGCCAGATAGCAAGCACAGTCTGAAAATCAATCGGTACTACTACGCAGACAGAAAATACATTTTCACACTGCAGCCTGTGCTCTCTTGAGATGAATTCTGAAGAGGCGCTCGACCTGATGTCTTGCAGGCCGCCTGCAATGCTCCTGGTGTGCTGGGGAAGGGAGGCGTGCAGCCTAATGTCTTGCAGGCCACTTGCGATGCTTCTGGTGTGCTGGGGAAGGGAGGAGTAGAGTGTGCAGTCTGGAATCTTGCAGGCTGCCTGCGGTTCTTCTGGGGAGGGGAGGAGTGCAGCCTGGCGTCTTGCAGGCCACCTGTGATGCTTCTGGTGTGCTTGGGAGGGGAGGAGTGGAGAGTGCAGTCTGATGGTCTTGCAGGCCGCCAGCGGTGCTGCTGGTGTGCTGTGGAAGGGAGGAGTGGAGAGTGCAGTCTGGTATCTTGCAGGCTGCCTGCGGTGCTGCTGGTGTGCTGCGGAGGGGAGGAGTGGAGAGTGCAGTCTGGTATCTTGCAGGCTGCCTGCGGTGCTGCTGGTGTGCTGCGGAGGGGAGGAGTGGAGAGTGCAGTCTGGTATCTTGCAGGCTGCCAGCGATGCTCCTGGTGTGCTGGGAGGGGAGGAGTGCAGCCTGGTATCTTGCAGGCCGCATGCGATGCTTCTGGTGTGCTGGGGAAGGGAGGAATGGAGAGTGCAGTCTGGTATCTTGCAGGCTGCCTTCGGTGCTGCTGGTGTGCTGGGGAAGGGAGGAGTGGAGAGTGCAGTCTGGTGTCTTGCAGGCTGCCTGCGATGCTCCTGGTGTACTGGGGAGGGGAGGAGTGCAGTCTGGTATCTTGCAGGCTGCCTGCGATGCTCCTGGTGTACTGGGGAGGGACGTAGTGGAGAGTGCATCCTGATGTCTTGCAAGCTTCCTGCGATGCTCCTGGTGTGCTGGGGAGGGGAGATTTTTTTATCCTGTTGAGTGTGCTTTCTCACATTTCTCTCACAACTGAAAGGATACCAAACACTATGCTACAAAACTAGGTAACCCTTGTAATATACACATTTTTTTTTAAAGTGCTAAACATATGCTAATCTTACAATTTTGTTGGTTCTGTGATATCAGGAAAAGCTTCGCTGTTAAACTCACGTCTCAGAATTCTCGGTGTGTAGAACCAGTCTGATTTTAACACTTCAGGGTTAATTATCGTATATGCAGGCAACTACTGTATTATCTTGATGAAACTAAATGTCTCTGTTTTTACCATTGGGTGAGGGAAAATAACAGCATTATCCAGTTAACCCTTGTACCATATGAAAGAACCGACCAGTTTTCTTTTTCATTTTGATTAGGCCAGGGACGGGAATGAATACAGTTTGGGGCTTACACCAACTGGTGTTCTGGTGTTCGAAGGTGCAACCAAGATTGGGCTGTTCTTTTGGTGAGTTGGACTGTATTAGTCACTTTTTAAATTATTTCTTAAATATTTGAATTTGCAGTTATGAACTCTGAATGGTTCAGTCTGAATATTGAGGGACAGAAGGAAGGTTTTACATAGCACCTTTCATACAGATTGTATCAGAAGCACTTCTCAGTTCCTGAACTGTTGGCAGCATCCATTGTCTCCACAGAGAGATTAAGAAAAGGTCAGGGTTAGGTACCAGAAAAAAAAACATTTCATGTATTATGTCTTGCATTAGAATCCAAGCAAACAAAATGCCACTCTGGCCATTTCACAGTTTAGAATGATCACAAAAAGATATGTTGTTATTCCTGTGTACAGTACTCTTGCGTGTGTAACAGGCTGTTGGTACAGAGTGCCCGTTTACTACAGTACTACTAGTGAAACTTAATTTGAGCAGTGTTGCATTGTCACAGTGAAAACCTCCAGAACTACAGTTCTGAAACTCTGTTGGAGCACCAGTTGTGTGATAGATTGTTTTTCCCTCATCTATGTTTATTAACCATTTTAATCATTCTTGGCATAATTGCAATCTGTTTGTTTAACATTGTTGCAATATTTTATCCCCTTTGGTTCAGACCAGTGGCCTAAATAATCCCATAATTTCAATTCCGAGCGGGTAGATAGATCAGCAGAGCTACTCGGGCATTCTCTAGAAAGCCAGTCTGGCCAAACAAATCTTGGGGTTTTAGGTGATTTAAGTTGTATTTAAAAAAGAAATTGTGTGCTGTCCCAGTACCATGCAGTGAACCTGGGTTTGGACTTGGTTTGGAATGGGGAAATTGTTTAACTGGGAAAGGCACACAAAGCCGGAGCTTGTTTCCAGGTGCAGCCTGGGAGCACAAGAAAGTTAAGTGACTTGCTCAAGGTCACACAGTGTGCAAGTGAGAGCTGATGGGATTCAAACCCAGATCTCCAGGTTTGCAGCTCAGTGCCCTTAACCACTATGCTATACTGCCTCTCTTGTTGGAGGCAGGCCAAGGCTGAGGAAGCTGCTAGCAGCTGTGCATACTGGACTGGTGATGGCTGGTAGTGGGCTCTGGTGTTACAGTGACCTAGGCTAAGGAGCTCGCTCACTCCCCTGCAGGGACACACTGTGTGTATGCGAGGGAGACCAAGAATGCGCCCATACCATGGGAGGTGTGTGGCTTTCCAAGGGAAAACCTGGCACTAATATCCCATTTGCCATCTGGATGATGACTGCCAGTACTCCCAGGTCTCTGTGTCACACAGCTTACTGCCCACTACCTGATCTGTATTTTAAGTCTGGAGGAGGATGGCCTTCCTTCAGATCCCCCTGCCACAGTGGGGAAGCTGTTTGGGATGGTGTTGAGTTAGTGGTGTATGGGGTCGGGTGATTGCTTAAGTAGCAAAAACATTTTTATGGGGGGAGTATAGATTGACACGTGTTCATTGCAGGTCATAAACACATACTTAATATAACACCAGGCATTTCCTTTTCCAAATAACTTTACAAGTGAAACCATTAAAGCACACCAATCATGCTCACCTTGGGGATAAAACAAAGCCACTGGAGCCGACTCCAGTAATCCAGTTACCAGAATCTTTAATTGCTCAGATTTAGGAAAAGTAGGGATCATAATTTTAATCTAGGGAGCGGAATGCCCAGTCGCTTCCCCTGGTTGAAGTGCTGGCCCTGCCACAAAGTCAGACATTTTGACAGCCTAGTTTGGATTGCATGTGGTTGTGATCCATAGAAATCAGTCTGGCATCTTTTTGATTGCTTTTTTTAAAGGTATATTTTAGAGGCTCAGTTTGATTAAAATCAAAGCTCCCAGTCAACTAACAAGGCTGTTAGTTGAGCAGTGGTTTTGGTTTTAAACAAATAGACCTGTAAAAAAAAAAAAAAAAAAGACATCTTAATATATTTCTATGTAGCACCCCCCCTTCCCTGCACTCTTCCAAACTTAGGATGTAAAAAGGGTGGGTGAGAGACAGAGAGGAAAACAAAAGTGCTGTGTTCTCATACCTGCATCTGTGGCATAGCCAGAGTACTTGAAATGTTCAGGGTCGTATTGTGTTTACTTGAATTGTACACTGTACGCTGTCGCTGTATCTGGGTGAGCACTATATATAGGGTAGCTTACACTCTTGTGTTCTGTGCAAAAGCTGGTTGGTAACAGATACCACCCTATCTGGGTGAGCATTAAGATTTAAAGTAAGTGTAAAGTTTAAGTTAAGGTTCTCTCTGTAATACAGTTCTTTTTAGGATGGGGTTCAGAGGGGAAAACACTCAGTTGTGGGGATTGTGGGGCACTCTCCTCTAGGGATGTGCTCGAGGAGGGGGGCACTGCCCCATTGGATCGTAGCAGAGCTCCATGCTCAGCTGGTGGCAGCAAGGGTAGAATATCTCAGCTGCGTACTCAACAGGAGCTCACGCCCCCGACCCACTTGTCCAGGGGATGGACGGTGATGGGAAGCCATAAGGAGGTTGTCCAGCCCAGTACCATCCAGATGGTGAATCACTTTGCACCCCTGGAGGAGTTTCAGGCACCTGACTCTGCCAGGAGGGACTCCAGGTCAGTTGAAGGGAAAAGGAAGACAGCGTAATGGCACCCAAGGGGAGCAAGGCTGCCAGGAAAGACCTAGTGGTCAGGGACTCAGTGATTAGGGGCTAAAAAGTGATGGTGGAGGAGTCTGGGAGGGGAGATGGTCCGATGCATGCCTGGGGCATCTGCAATCCAGGATTCAGGCAGGATAGGGAGGATGGTGGAGAGAGAGAGAGCAGGAGGAGCTGGAGTGCTGGTACACATGTGCACCATCGATTTGGCAAACCAGTTGGTGGAGATGGTGAAGCGAAACTTCTGTAGACTTGGGGGACAGATTGGCAGGACACTCAGCCTCCCTGGTCTTTTCAAAAGTTCTCCCTGTGTAGGGCAGGAAGGGAAAGTAGGATAAGCTAAGGAGTGATGAAATAGAGAAGTTTAACAGTTTGCTTAAGGATTTGTGTCTGGACATGGAGGTACCATTTTGTAGGGGACTGGGTAGGACTTCTGGGGGCAGGAGATTCAAGGGTGACGGACTTCATCTGACAAAATGGGGTGCTAGCACACTGGGGTAGAAGTTTGATGTCTGTATCAGACATGTAAACTGACTGAAGGGGAGTCTGGGGCTAGGAGTACCGCAGTGGATGGTGGGCAGGAGGGGATCCTAAATAATATTCCCCTGCATCCGGGGGACTGTAGCAGCAGAGAGGGTACAAAGAGAGCTGTAGTGTTTATTGGACCAAGGGTAGGGGCAGTATTTATTTATTTTAGAAATTCGGATTTGCAACCTTTGAGTCAAAGACTCATTTACAAAGGCACCTCATTGCAGGGAAGGTGGACAACAACTGACAGTGAAGTACAACAGTGGAGACAATACAGGTGCAGAACAAGAAATACAGGCATTCGAGTAAGAGTTCTACAATAATAAGATGCAGGATTGGAAATTCCTGGAGGGATACCTAAGAGTGAGGGCGGGGGGGGTCAGGAGATAATGGGGAAGGTTGGGGGCAGTCCAGAGGACATTGTCAGATATGGGCAGGAGTCTTTTTCCAGGGGCAGTCCGGGGCAATTACAGATGCGAGAGTCAAACAGATGGTTACGGAGGATGACTTTGAACTGACCAATTTTGGAGATGCTAGAGATATGGGGCGGGAGGGAGTTGAACCAAGAGGGGGCTCTATAGTGGTAGGACCTTTGTGTAAGAGAGGTCCTGGTTCTGGGCACCTGGAAAGTGGCCTTGTCTGAGTTTCGTGTGAGGTTGAATGGGAAGCTGGTTGCATGACAGCAGTAACCCCTTTGGGGGGAGCCCTAGAAGGGATTTTTTGGCCAGTATATGGGTTTGGTAGCAGAGGCGCTCATCAAGGGTAAGTAGGTTAGAGGCGGCATAGAGCTGGCAGGTTTGAGTTTAGCTGGGGGCGCTGGTCAGGAGCCTGCAAGCCATATTGATTGAGGTGTGGACTTTGGTGAGGGTGGTGTTGTCAGACGCGGCATAGATGGGAAGACCGTAGTCAACAAGAGATAAGGTAAAGGAGGTGATAGCCAGCCTGAAGGCATTTTGGGGAAGGCAGTCTCTATGGCGATAAAGGAGTCCAACGTGAAAGTTTATGGTGGAGGACAGGGTGTTGAAGTGGGTGTGGAAGGTGAGAGCCGAGTCAAAAGTGATGCCCAGGTATTTGTAAGTTGATACCTGTTCAAGGGGGTGTATGGTGCTGGGCAGGATGAGGAGGGGGCATTTTTGGCTTTGTTTTGACGGTGGAAAAAGATCATAGTTTTTTTTTTTTTTTTTTGAGGTCCAAGACCAGATGGTGGTAAAGAAACAATTTCTCAACTTGGTTGAACATATGTTGAAGGGTATACTGGAGGATGGGGGGGGATCGAGGTGGGAGGCGAGGAGAACCGTGTCATCGGCATAGAGGAGCATATGGCCTGGACAGGAGCTGAGGAGGGTGTTGAGAAAAAGACTGAACAGTGTGGGACCCAGGATGGAGCCCTGGGGGACACCGCAGTGAATAGACAGGGCGGTAGACAGGGTGCAGTTTATCTTGACCTGTTGGGATCTGGCATGGAGATAGCTGGAAAACTAAGCAAGAGGGCCAGGTGAGAAGCCCAGTTCGTAGAGGGAGTCGAGTAGGAGGGGGTGGCACACGGTGTCAAAGGCCTTGGAGAGGTCGATGAACACTGCCCCAGCTAGGTTCCTATCGTCGAGGGCGGAATGAAGGAGCTGTGAGAATTCTAGGAGGGCCGACATTGTGCTGTGTCCAGGGCAAAAACCATGTTGTTCTGGACACAGTAAGCCATGTTTGGCTAGGTACTCTGTGAGTTGGATGGACAGGATTTTTTTCCAGTGCTTTAGAGAGTGGAGGGAGGATGGAGATTGGTCTGTAATTGTTAGGCACTGTACGATCGCCACTCTTATGGATTGGGGTTATTTCAGCTGTTTTCCAGGCGATTGGAAATTGACTGAGGCAAAGACACCAGTTTAACAGGTCAGTGAGAAGGGCTAGCAAGACATCCAGTACTAGGCGGAGGATCCTGGAGTCAGTGGGGTCAGAGCTAGGGTTGCTGCTGGAGAGGGCTTTTAGCAGGTGAGGCCTGGCCTCATGAGGAGTTGCGGTGTGAAGGTGAAAAGGGGGGCGATTCAGGGCGGGGGAGTCTAGGCTGGGATTGGGTCAAAGTGGCTAGGGAGGACTGAGCTTAGGTCGGCGAAAGCCATATTGAGGCAATTGGCAATGGGGGGATAGTGGTAATAACGTCGTTGATGAGAATCTGGGATGGTGGGGGGGGGGGGAGCGAGCTTGTCCATGGAGTTCCTTCATATTGTCCCAGAAAGCACGTGCTGAGCCCCAAGTGGAGGCCCAGGTGGTTTGGTAGTAATTGGCTTTAGCTTGTCTTGTGGCCCAGGTGCATTTGTTGCGGGTGGCATTATACACTTGTCTGTCAGGCAGTTTACCTAACTTGGCCGCAGTATGCCAGAGGTCATCACGCACCTTCATCTGTTGAATAAGGGATGGAGAGATCCATAGGGCATTGTCTTTTGGAGGGGTACTGGTAATGGGGTTGAAAAGATCACAGGCCTTGCAGAAACTTCTGGTGAAGTAGGCTTGTGCAGTGTCAGTATCCACCGCGAGTTGGATAGCGGACCAGTCATGTTGTGCTAGGTATAGTCTGTTTCCTGAGGCCCTCGGTGCAAAAGCGGTGAATGGAGGTGATTTGGGACACGGGTTTTAGTGCGGTGGAAGTCCAGTGACAGAGAATAGGGGAGTGATCCCTGAGTGAGTTGGCAAGGACATTGACATACCTGACTTTGAGGGGGAAGCATAGGGTGAAAGCACAAAAAAGGGGGGGGGAATATGGAAAACGGGAGGACAATAGCAAAGTAGGAGCAGGGGTCAGATGGAAGGGGGTGTATCATAATGCCTGGAACCTAGGTAACAAACTCTGCAAGCTCCGGGCGCTTATGGTAGACACTGAGGTGGCCATCATGGAAACGTAAGCCTCCAATAATAACTGGGAGATGATGGTCCCTGGATATTCACTGTTCAGGAGAGATGGAGGAACAGGTAGAGGGGGAGGAGTTTCCCTTTTTGTCAAGGAGGGCATTGAGGTGGTAGAAGATGGGTGCATTAGGGTTAGCGATGGGGAAGCCGAGTCAAAATATGGGTGCATCTCAAGGCAGCCTCAGGCAGGAAAGTACGCTTGGGCGTTATCTGTAAGCCTCCACAGCAAGTGGAGGAAAGGAACAGAAAGCTCAGGGAAGAACTTGGAAGAGGGGTAGCAAAGGGGGAAATAGTATTTTTTTTTTTTTTTTTTAATTCTTTCTTTTTTTTTCTTCCCCATGGCCGCCAGTACATCAGCCCGAAACTAACACTGAGCTCCCACTTCCATCAGCTGCGATTTCCCGACACCCATGCCTTCCTCCCAGTGTGGGGTTGCGCACTGGGGCTAATGTCGCAATCTTAGGACTGGATCGGGGAGTCCGGCCTGGAAGCTAATTTAGAGCCGAGGGCGGGCTTCACTCATGGCGGCCATAGGCTTATTTTTGTTGGATTACTCCAGGTCAGGGATGTGCAGCGATGTCCTGCATTCACCCCGCCCTTCTTAGCTTTTGTGGCCGGCACTTGGGGCCCCCCCCCCCGGCCTCCACCAGGAGTCATACTTGTGCAGGGCACTCACCCGACAGCAGCCCTGAGGGTGCTCGTTACTTCTCTCCTTGGCCGGCCCTCCAGCTCTCCGGTTCCATTCCTGAACCTGGGTTGCCGGCATCGCAAGCGGCAATCCAACCGCTGCGCCGGCGGGCTGGCCCTTGGGGAAGTAGTGTTGATAGGAGACCTCAACATGCCAGACATCGATAGGAATGTTCCGGTGGTCAAGAGTGCCTGGAGTCATGCCTTGTTTGGATGCCTTCTAAGACTGTCTACTGGTACAGCTTGTTAAGGAACCCACCAGGCAGATCACAGTCCTTGATGTGGTACCCACCAGCTTAGAGATGGTGGGAACTGTTGGAGTATAAGAGCCACTGGGGAACAGTGATCATAACTCTGTTTGGTTTGAAATGGCCCTCTGGGCCAGCGAATCACAATCGAGAACTGAAGTCCTTGACTTTGGAAGGGCCGACTTTGATAGGCTGAGCGATCTGGTCAGAGATAAGTTAGTAGGGATGGAGGACATAGGTGGGGTGGAGGAGAGATGGGAGGCAATTAAGGGGGCTATTCTCCAGGCATCTGAGGTGTGCGTAGGAATGGTAACAAAGAAAAACAGGTTTAAGAGACCACTGTGGTTCTCAGCAAGGGTCGGGGAAGCAGTGCAAGCTGAGAAGGCCTCTTATAAATGCAAAGAAAAGAAGTGTGAGGTAGAATGGAAGGATTATGTACAGAAAAATAGGGTGTCAAAGACTGCCATTAGGGAGGCGAAAGCAGACAGCTGCATATCACAGAAGGGGTGAAGAAAGGAGAAACATTTTTTTCAGATCTGTTAGTGAAAAAAGGTGGGGGAATTGTAAGAGTAGTTGGGGGGTGTAAGGTGATGGAGGACGATGGGCAAAAAACTCCATCCTTGTTAGTTTTCAGTAAAGAGGACGGCAGGTCTTTGCCACAGAGTGGCACTGAAGCAGCCACTAAGGGAGTCCTGGCAATGAGACTGCCCATGTTGGGACTTCCGGTGACGTCAGGACCCGACATTGTGGCTTGATTCGCTTGCTTTGCTGCCCACCGAACATAATCCAACTTAATCGCCCTAAAGAGGAGGTCATCCCCAGCCAAGCCCAAAAGAAACAAAGCAGGGAAATTGCTTTTAACCCGGGCGCAAAAGCTTAGTCCTTCTGCAAGAGGAGGAAGGAGAAAATCCTATCAAATTAAGACCCCCCGAAAGCGCTTCAGACGGCGAACCCACACGGTAGCCTTCAAGGCCCTTGCCTGCAGTCCACTTCTGGCTGTCCTGATCCCCCCCCCCCCCTTTCCAGATGTTGGGCCTGCAGTGAGTAACCTTATCTGGACATGGTGGCCTGACTACCTTATTGCCCGATGACTTTCTGTTCGGTGCAGGCATTCAAGGACTTGGAGGTCGATGCTGATTTTTCTTATTCTAACTCTGATTTATTACTGCACAGATCAGTTTTGACTGGGCTTGCTGCCTTGGGGAGGGGGTCTCATAAACTCAAACGAGTCCGCTTGATTGGCCTGGAGGGCTGTCTGGGCTCATAATGTCTGTATTTATTCTTGTTTATTGCCTTATCGGTCTATGGGGTAGAGTGAGGGGGGTGGGGGGGGCGGGGAATGCCAATGCACACACCTTTGGGTGGCAATATATTCTTGTTTTTCCCTGAAATGGCATCCCGGGTTCGGCGGGGCCTCGCTTCTCCTCCTTTCTCAGTTTCGCCTGCCCCGCTCGGGCACTCATCCCCATGACCGGCTGCATCTTGCAGGCAGAGAGCTTCCAGAACCCAGTTTGGAATGGTTATCCACAACACCTGAAGAGGCCCTGATATATTGCTTCATAATTTACTTTAATCCCACTCATTTGGGGTGGTTATTCTGGACTAACATGGTCAGGAGTTCGAGAGAAGGGAAAGATCTGGGAGACTTATTGTACAGTGGGGATGGCGGTGCCTCCCTTCCGGGGTTGGAGCCCACGATGGGAAGTGGGGTGTGACCGGGGATCAGGCTTTCCACGGGCGGTGGCTGGCCCGGGCCTCGATCTGTAATGCAACTGCACAGATGGGAGGGACCTGCTGTGGAGTGCCCAGAGGCCCGAACCGTTTCTATCCCCCTGAGCGTGAATCCTGCACGAGGAACATAGATGCACCCTCTATAGGAGAGCGAAGTTTAAGGGCTGGTGACCTGCTGAGGGAGGGGAGTGGGCACTTGGGCTCCAATGTCAATTGATCTTTCTATAAATTAGGAGTCTGAGCGATTGGGCTTTTCGACCAGATTGGTGTGCTGCCCCCCAGGTCTCTCACTTCAGTCTCGACTGACATATCAGTTAGTGGGTGAACTGGGGCTTAGACTCCAGCTGGGTTTGGGGGTGTTGTACACGTGCACAGCGTTTCTTTACATTGGAGTGAATTGCATTCCCTTTAGATGGGTTGGCTTAATCGCTCAGTAGGAGTCGGAGCCTGGATGGCAAGGACCCCTCTCCATGAGGGTTTGGATCACTGCTGGGAGCTGTTGACGGGGTGAACCCTCTCTTTCCGGGAGGATATGATATGAAGATTTGAAGGGTGGAGGTGAACCCTTAGAACAAGGAGGGCTGGGAATAATAATAGAAACAGATTGCTTTAGAAATAGAACCTGGGGCCAATCATAACTAGTCCTCGAGGTCCTTCTGTTTTGTAAGTTCAGGTGGGCGGGCATTGGGCACATGTTGGGGTTTTGCCTTCTCTGTAGTTATGCAGATTAACACTGACAGAAGGGAAAGGGTCTTCACTCCTGGTTATACCAGGACCCTGCGGAGAACACTCATTGTACTTCAGAGTGCTCTACATTGGTCTGTTTTCTCAGACACCCCTTCGCTGGCAAACATCAGTCAGCCCTCCCTTGGAAGTCGTTCCAACAAACTTTGTGTAACCAGGCCGAGAGGAGTCTCGGCCAAGGTAACTCATAATCTAAGTCAGCTCATGGCTCAAAACCAAATGAAGCCGGAGCAAATGTTTGGTTGTTTTAAAATAGCAAAAGGTTACTCATTTTGTTGTGTTTAAAGTTACTACTTTATAAGGAAAGCTCTGCAGACTTGCTACATATGCAAATTGCTATTGCTAGGAGAATCCATGCTACAGACAAGGAATGCTAATTTTCGGATGGAGGGACTATGGCTAGCTGTACTAAGTTTATGTCTCTGAATGTAAACTGATCGTCCAGTCCAGTGAAGAGGTAGAGGATTCAACATTTTGTTGCATCTCAGGGTTGTGAGGGTGTGTTCCTACAGGAGACCCACCTCTCTCCTCAGGAAGCCCAAAAACTTAAGTCTAAGTCATTTCCAGTGATATATAAGTCTTCCCTCCCAGAGGGCAGAAAGAGGGGGGTAGTGATATTACTGTCAGCAAACCTACAGTTTCAACAACAGGAAGTGATAGAGGATCCGGAAGCTAGGTTTATCATTGTGGTGGGGACCATCCAGGATACACCAGTAACTTTAGCCAATATTTATGTTCCCCCGGGATCCCCATTCAGAGTGTACTCGAATATTTTACAGCTGGTGGGAGAAAAGGCCAGAGGAGTACTAATAATGGGAGGTGATTGGAATACAGTTTTAAACAGGGCCCTAGACTCAACCTCCCATATACCAAAACTAGATGTAGCTAAAGCCCGATCTCTCATAATTCAGCTGCAGCAGATGGGCTTGTCTGACATCTGGAGGGAAAAATATCCCAGAGCATGGGAGTATACATGTTTCTTCCCCAGATTCAGGGTATTTTCCCAGTTGGACATGTTTTTTACATTCAAGGGAGACTTGACTAGATTTTCATCTACATGGGTGGGTACAACCGTCCTTTCAGAGCATAGCCCTGTCTTCTTAGAGGTGGACCTGGGACTGCCTAAACGAACCACGCACTGGAGACTGAATAGCTCCTTACTCCAGGACAAAGGAGCACTGAGGGAACTTAGAGACTTCCTGAAAGCTACCCTAGACGAAAACAGGAAACAAGGGGTTTCACCACAGATACTATGGGATACTATCAAGGCCTCTCTCAGAGGTAAAGTTATAGGAATAACATCCCATAAAAAGCGTGAACTAAAAACCAGCAGAAATTAATCTCACAGATTAAAGAGCTTGAGGACGCCCAAAAGATTAAGTGGGAGGAATCTAGGGGTAGGGAACTACAAAAATGCAGGGAGTCGCTACGTAACATCCAAAAAACAGAGGTAGAAAAAGCTTTATTTTATTTAAAACAAAGATACTATGAGTGCGGGCCTCGAAGCACTAAACTTCTAGCATGTCGGCTGCGCCATTATGCAGCACAAGCTGCAATAACTAAGATGGCCTGTGCGAGGTGAGACTAACTAGTTAGGCAATCCACCCAGATAGCGGAATCATTTGTGGAGTATTACTCCAATCTATATAGGTTGGCGGAGAATACCTCTGAGCAAGACAAACTTGACTATTTAAACTCCATCCCACTCCCTCCCCTGCCACCAGATATAGCCCAAACATTGATTAGGCCTATTACTCAGGAAGAAATCATCTCTTCAATCAAAAAACTTAAGCCAGCCAAATGTCCAGGCCCAGATGGGTTCGGTCCCGAATTTTATAAAACCCTGGCCCCGGAGGTGGTGCCCCTCCTCCACAAAGCCTTCTCGAATATTTGGTCGAGGGTGGACCCCCCGGCAATATGCAACCATCACAATCCTACGTAAAGGGGGGAAAGACCCCCGAAGTGTGAATCTTATCTCCCCATATCCCTGCTAAACCAGGATTACAAGATCTTTACCTCTATAATAGCCTTGAGAATTAACGCCATACTACCAGAGTTAATACATTCAGACCAATCTGGCTTTGTGATGGGCCGACAAGCACCTGATGGAGTGCGTTCTGCCCTGGACATGATAGATGAGATTCAGCAAACCCGGGTTCCGGCCTGCCTGCTGGGTTTAGATGCTGAAAAGGCCTTTGATAGGGTCTCATGGGACTTTGTTTCTGGTCCTTGAACACAGGGGGTTCCCTGAATCTTTCATTGAAACCATGAGATCCCTATACACAGGACCTCAAGCATATGTCAGAGTTAATGGGGGGTTGTCTGAGGTTCCAACTGGGCAGGGGCTGTCCCCTCTCCCCTCTTCTCTTCGCCCTTTATATTGAACCACTGGCTGAGGCTGTCAGAAGGGCGCAGTAAGTGACGGGAATAGAGGTTGCTGGTGTTCAGAAGAAGAATTTGTTGTACGCTGATGACGTTCTGCTGTCCCTATCCCAGCCATATAAATCTATAGAACAAGTATGGCCTATCTTGGAGAACTTTGGGAAGCACTTGGGCTATTCCCTTAACAAATTGAAAACGGAGGTTTTGAGTTTCTTCTTTGACCCACCTGAACGTATCCGCCAACTCCTTCCCTTAAACTGGGCAGCTGAGTGGATGAAATATTTAGGAATTCACATCACTAAACACCCATCCAAGTTATTTAAAGCAAACTACACACCCCTGACTGATTCCCTCAAGAAAGATTTTGAGAAGTGGTCTCTGATTAATCTCCCTATGTATGCCAGAATTCAAGCTATAACCGTGAATGTATTACCTAAATTTCTGTATCTGTTTCAATGCATACCCCTTTACATCCACAAATCTATATTCCAGGACTGGCACAAGATGATTTCCAGATTTATCTGGTCAAGTAAGAGACCAAGAATTAGACTGAAAGCATTACAGGCCCGGCGGGAGGCAGGGGGTAGATCTCTACCTGATTTGGAGGATTATTTCCTCGTGGTGCAATTGAAACAGTCTCTTCAGTGGTCCGGTCCCAGCTCCACCTCAGGTTGGAGGGAAATGGAGGGGGGAGGTTGCCTCTCGAAGACCGGGTGGTGACTCCTTTGCTGACCCATCATTACCTTATGCCCAGGTTAAATTCAGTGGGTGAGACCCTCCGCTTGGTACATAGACTATGGCTAAAATGCAAATTGTTACCTTCATTGTGGACCCTTAAAAAACTGGCCTGGGCTGAGGACTCCACTCCCCCCCCCCCCCCAAAAAAAAACCAAATAGATCTTACATATAGACAATGGACTAGGACTAGATTTATCTGGGGCAGTTTATCCAAGGGGCCTTGTTCTTGGATTTTGACTCCCTTAAGAACAGATTTGGCTTTAGGAACACAGACTATTTCAGATTCCTTCAAGTACGAACATATATAAACTCCCTCCAGAAGAGAGTGCTGGACCTGGAGAAGGTAGCTCCTCTACTGGCAGCCATTCAACAAATAAAGTCATCAACAGACTAGAAGGGACATATTTCTGCTCTGTATAAGGCTCTGAGGACCATTAGGCCAGACCCCCTATTTAAAATTAAAAACAAATGGCAGGAGGAGGCAGGGCCCGGTTTTCCACCCTTTAACTGGAAATTGATCTTCGGTATAGCCAGATTGGCAACCGGATCACCTCTCTGGCAAGAATTTGCCTGGAAGGTAAGGATCTGCTTTTTCTTCACTCCTGAGATGTTAAATAAAAGAAATCCAAACCTGCCGGCTGGCTGTTGGAGGGGATGTGGGGAAGACAAAGCGGGCTACCTACACATTTTTTGGGCATGCCCCAGGCTTACTGGGTTCTGGGCTGACATTACAACAGCAATAAAAGAAATTCTTGCTATTACTCAGCAACTGAATTGGGTTGAATTGATCTTGGGGGTTCTTCCACCAGAGATCAGGTGACCAGATTTGCGGTATCTTTGGGCAGTCTTAACAGCAGTGGCCCTTAAAGCGATAACTAGAGCCTGGCTTAGTCCATCTGTGCCCCAAAAACAAGATTGGATCTCGATCATCAAAGGCCTGGTTGACCCGGAGGAGCTCACCTTTAAAATAAACCAGAAGACTCCTCCTTTTGTCCAAAGATGGTCCAGGTGGATAATATGGCAACAGTCAGACGGAACAACAATGGCAGAAAATTGAGGAGGTGCAGGGTTCTTCTTTCTGGGCTAGGGCGATCTGTACCTGTATTGGTGTTTGTAAAATCCAAGTCCCGGCAATGTTATATACGAGAAGCAGGCCTCCTTTTGGCCGGAGGGAAAGGGGGAGGTGACTAAGTGATTTCCCCTGTGCGCCCCCTACTGCTTGTGGCTACGGAGACCATCAGTCTTATACACAACTGGAATGACAATGAAATAAGTTGTAACTGTATACATTATATTAAGTCTGTATCAGTGATTCTTGAAAATGTAATTAAATTTACTGCAGAGCATGAATAAAGATTAAAGTATAAAAAAAAAAAAAAAAGACTGCCCATGTTTACTAGTGAAAGGATCCTGAAAGGGCTGACTGCCCTTAGAACAGATAAGGCCCTGGTACTAGATGGGTTGCATCTGAGGATATTCAGGGAATTCGCAGTGGAACTGGCTGAACCACTAGTAGTTCTATTCAACAGCTCACTTAGGTCTTGGCAAGTTCCAAAGGATTGTAAGGCAGCAGACATAGTTCCACTTCATTTGGGGGGGGGGGCGTGCGGCAAGGAGCAACCAGGGAATTACAGACCTCTGTCTAACCGCTATTGTAGGGAAGCTGATGGAATCACTGATCAGAGAGGACCTTTACATTACCTGGAGAGCAACAGACTCCAGGATAGCAAACAGTTCAGTTTCATGGCAGGAAGGTCTTGTGAAACTAACCTGATAGTTTTCTTTGACTGGGTGAAAAAGGAACTGGCTAGAGGCCACACTATGGATCTGCTGTACTTTGACTTCATCAAGGCTTTTGACATGGTACCTTACAAATGACTGCTCAAGAAGATGGAAGATCTGGGTGCGGCTAAACCCATAGTAAATTGAGTGGGTAACTGGCTAAAGGGGAGGCAGCAGAGGGTTGTGGTCAGTGGAGTTAAATTAGAAGAGAGGGAGGTTACGAGCGGGGTTCCACCGGGATCAGTCCTGAGTCCAGTCCTCTTCAACATGTTCACCAGTGACATTGGAGAGGGAATCCAGGGTAGGTTGTGTCTCTTTGCAGATGAGACAAAACTATGTGGAAGGGTGGATAGTGACAAGAGAATAACAGAAATGCAGAGAGACCTACAAAAGCTAGAGGGGTGGTCAGGGGTTTGGCAGTTGAAATTCAACACCAAAAAGTGCACGGTAATGCACCTAGGGAACAAAAATCCCCAAGACTGTGTACTGGATTGGAGGGGTGAGACTTAACACTACAGGTGAGGAATGGGATCAAGGAGTTCTCAACAATTCATTTAAGCAACCAAGTCAGTGCAGCAGGGCCTATGGCAAGGTTGACAGGATGCTGGGATGTACTGGTAGGGGTATTGATAGCGGAAGAAAAAGGTAATGGTTCTCTCCCCCACCCACAGATCCATGGCGAGACCTCATCTAGAGTACTGCGCCCAGTTCTGGAGTCCTCACCTCAGAAAGGATAAGGATAGGTTGGAGACAGCAGTACAAGAAAACAAAAATGATTCCGGGCCAGCAGGGCAGATCCTGTGAGGAGTGCCTCAAGGCACTAAATATGTACTCACTGGAGACCGAGGGGGGAGGTATGACAGAGACCGTCAGATTCCTTAGAGGAATTAAAGTGAACTGCTAGGAACTATTTAGACTAAACACTTAACTCGTGGTCACATGGACACAAGTGGAAAATAACAGGAGGGAAGTTAAGGAAGTACTAATTTATGGAAAGAGTGGTAGAACCTTGGAACAGTCTGTTGGCCAAGGTAGTGGGTGCGAAAACGGTCAGGGGATTCAAGCAGAGCTGGAATAGAATGAAGGGAATCGTGGTTGCCTTGGTGACAGAATCGAGGAGAATGGGGGAGGACAGGGAGGGTTAGTACTCTGGAGGAACAATAGGCTCCAGGGCTTATAGGGAATTTTGGCAGACTGGATGGCCCTCTGGTCTTTTTCTGCCATCACTGTCTATGTTTCAGTGTAGGATGCGTGAGTGCAGGGGCTGGCACTCCAGGGAAGGAAAATGGATTGGATGACCAGATCCTCAGAGCAACATTACTGTCCCTTATTCCATTCCTAAATCCTGGCACAGTTCTACCTTTTCTTTTTATTTTACAACTTTTTTTTTTTTCCTACCTAGGATAGCCTTGTTGAGATGCAGCATCTTGTTTCCAGAGAGGTCCTGATGTTTATCCATATCCACAGTTGGGCAGACTGGGGTACTGAGAGGTTGTGCTGGTGGGGTTTGAACCTGTGGTCTCCCGGTTCCCAAGTCAATGCTGTGACTACTAGCCCACACTGCCTCACTGTCTTGTAGAGGTGAGCCAGGTCCAGTGACTTTTTAGTGCACTGAAACTGGTGCCCTTTAAACTTTTGGAAAAAAAATTGCATAACTGAAAAAGAATAAACTTACTGTATGTAAACATTTAAAATGAAAATACATTTTTCAAAGCAGTGTTTTCTGTTTGGGATCCTTGATGTTTTAAATTACCTTATCAAAGTAATCTCAACCCAGTAAAACAGGATGCATGCATTTGAGAAGGGCAAAGCAAGAGAAATTCTGTCTTTCTTACCCCCAAAAGCAAATTAAATACTTCATTACACTTACCCACAAAAAGTGATTTTTTTTTTCTTTAATTTGTTTATGCCTACATGTATCTAGTTAGAAGAGCTAGATCTTCTTCGAGGATATCGTTCATCAGGCCACACCTATGGAACTATAGCTGTCAGGCGGCACTAGGACCACACAGAAACCTTTTGCAAGCAGTCCACTAGGGGCTGCCCATGACTACATCCTACATAGCTCTCCTTATATAAACGTGGGCGGCCCTTTCCCTCTCCTGTTCTTTTCCCACCATCGACCATTCTCGTTGGACCTGCCATGGAAACGCTGTTGCTAGTGTCATCAATTTTGTTTTCTTCCTAGTACAGATAATCACTTTTTAAAAGTGATTTTTGGTGGTGTGTATATCCTCTTCAGAGCCGTCACCAACAGAGCTATTTCGACATTGCAAGTGTGGCAAAAACATTTACTCCATGAGTGTGCTGTTTAGTCCCGGGCCACGACATGAAGGCACGATCAATTTGTAAGGGTTTTAGTGTGGCCACCCGGTGACACAGAAGGGGCGCTTTGGAAAAGCACGTGCTGAAACGGTGCTTAGCCCATATGGAGAAGGAACTCCGCCATGAAACCACCGTGGTGTTCCCCCGTCTTACTCATCGGGATCGAAGGGCTCCAAATCCTGGGAGAAAACATTTGGGTCCCATCACCACAAACAGGACTCCCATCACCAGAGACACAGGGACAAAACCAGGACCTCCCCCTGTATGCTCCAGGTTGCCCATTAGATCAGGTACAACCTCACTTGGCCCATCAGCTGCTCTGGCAGTGATGCAGCCTGTCGCCCAGACCGTCAACATGGCTGGGTCGACCAGTACCGCACCTTCAGGCCAAAGATAACTTCCTCAGCTGCACCACTGCACCCTCCAGACCATGTTGACGAGGACGTGGAATACAGTCTTGAACTGATTATGGATGAGGAGGAGGAGGAGGAGGAAGAAGAGGTGGAGGAATTAGTGGAACAGTATGAAAGAACTAGTTCCACAGGGAGGGATAGTGAAGATTAGTAAAGGAGAGGGGAGGTGGGTAGAGGGAGACAGTGAAAAGGCAGAGATACTGAATAAATACTTTTTGCTCAGTATTCACAAAAGAAGAAGAAGAGGGGGAGTTACCTAAACGAAACAGTAGAAGCACTCTGGATAGTGGGGTTTGACACCAGTCCATTTATAGAAGAAAGAGTACTGAAAGAACTCCTAAAACTCAAGGTGGACAAAGCAATGGAGCCTGACGGGATTCACCCTCGAATCCTAAAAGAGCTAAGGGAGGACCTAGTGACACCACTAACCACACTTTTTAACAAATCATGGGAAGATGGGGTGGTACCTGAGGACTGGAGGAGGGCAGATGTGATTCCCCTTCACAAAAGTGGGAGCAAGGCAGAAGCAGGAAACTACAGACCTGTTAGTTTGACCTCAGTGGTGGGAAAAATGATGGAATCACTTCTGAAAGAATGGTTGAGTACCTAGAGGCCAGCAGGGCACAGGACCCAAAGCAGCATGGATTCACAGCAGGAAAGTCATGTCAGATGAATCTAATAGATTTCTTTGACTGGGTGACCAAAGTAATAGACCAGGGAGGGGCTGTGGATATGGCCTTCCTAGACTTTAGCAAGGCATTTGACACAGTCCCACACATAAGATTAATAATCAAGTTAGCTAGCCTGGGAGTGGGTCCCAGGGTGGTAGCCTGGGTAGCAAACTGGCTGCACAACAGGACACAGAAGGTAATAGTGAATGGAACACATTCTGAAGAAAGGGGGGGTTACTAGTGGAGTACCCTCAGGGCTCAGTATTGGGTCCAGTCCTCTCAACGCCTTTATAGGTGACATTGCAGAGGGTCTGGAAGGAAAGGTATGCCTTTTTGTGGATGACACAAAGATCTGTAACAGAGTTGATACACAAGGGTGGGGTAGAAAGGATGAGAAGGGACTTGGCAACTTTGGAGGAATGGTCAGACATACGGCAACTTAGATTCAATGCAAAGAAGTGCAAAGTAATGCACCTGGGAAATAAAAATCCAGGAGAAGAGTACACAATAGCAGGGGAGGTACTCACAACAACAATAATGGAAAGGGATCTGGGTGTAGTCATATCAGATGACCTAAAGGTGGGTAAGCAATGTGAGAAGTCATTAAGGAAAGCCAGGGGGATACTGGGATGCATAGGGAGGGGCATCACAAGTAGAAAAAGGGAAGTGGTTATCCCTCTATACAGACAGTTGGTGAGACCCCATCTGGAGTACTGCGTGCAGTTTTGGAGACCTCATCTACGAAAGGACATAGACAGGATGGAAGCAGTCCAGAGGATAAAATGGTGCAGGGTCTACATCAGAAACCATATGAAGAGAGACTGAGAGAGCTTAATATGTATACCCTTGATGAAAGGAGGGACGGGGGGACATGATAGAAACTTTTAAGTACCTCAAGGGAATCAACAAAGTCCAGGAGGGTACCATCTTTCAGAAAAAGAGATGTGTAAGAACAAGGGGGCACAATTTAAAGTTAGAGGGGGGATGGCTCAGGGGTAATGTGAGGAAATTCTTTTTCACGGAGAGAGTGGTGGACGCATGGAACCATCTTCCTGGAGAGGTTGTGGGGTCTAAAACAGTGGGAGAATTCAAACATGCATGGGACAGACATAAGGCAATTATAGTGGGGGGTTGCAGGAAGTAGGCTGTTGGTTAACTAGAATCTGCAGCTTATCCAGTAGGTAGGGAAATGTGCAGACTGGGTGGGCCAAGTGGTCCTTATCTGCCGTCAAAGTCTGTGTTTGTGTGTCTCTACTGGGAGTACAGACTCAGTGGTTTGTAACCAGAGGTCTCCCACTGAGGACCCCCTCCTTCATCACAGTGATGCAGGAGCTCCAGGCTACAGTGGGGTTTGATGCAGAAAGGCAAGATATTACTAAGAAGAACCTAGTGGACTTCTCAGAATTACCTGACACCCCACCAAAAGATATTCTTCTCCTCCTGCCAGCCCTAGAGGATGCTACCTTAGCTGCCTGGCACAGACCTAATATGATAGTGCCATACCAAGGAAGCCAGACAAGCTGTACCAGGCCCACTCAGGCAAGCCGTTCTTTGCAGGTCAGCCAGAGGTGGATTCAGTGGTCATCAACTCAGCCCATGATAGATCTAAGGTTCCTAAACACCTTAGTTTTTGCCCTCCTGACAAGGAGTCCAGAAAACTTGATGTCCTGGGCAAAAAGACCTTTGCATCAGCATCTCAAGGGCTACGAATTGCTAATGACCAAGCATGCTTGGTAAAATGTCAAAACACTCTTTGGAGAAGGCCAAAGCAGCAGTCCAGGCTCTCCCAGAGGGCACTGTTAACAAGAAATATTGAATGCGTTGTCTACAGGTGCCAGCGTAGGGAAACCTCTCCTGTGATTAACCTATGACATTTCTGATGTTTCTGCTGCCAGGGCAGCTGCCTCTATTTGCCTCAGAAGGCATTCCTGGCTCAGAGTGTCTGGTTTTGCTAATAATATTAAGCAGTCCGTCCTCAGTGCACCATTCAGAGGATACAAGTTATTCGGAGCAGATGTACAGGACGTTCTCTCCAACATACAGGCATCAGGTAAAACCCTGAAATCCATACATTCTATATATCATACGCAACCTAGGCCTGAGCAGCGGGTGGCCTTTAGTCCAGCCACTACCAGACATAGATCTGCAACTAGACAACAGGGCAAGGGTAGAGCAGCAGCAGCCTTGCCCCCACCAGGCTCCATCCCAGGTGCCCGTTCAAAAGCCCCTAGTGGTGGCAGTACGGCAGCAGCTGCAACATCCAGCTCTGGCTAACTCCTTCCTACTCTCCACACCACCTGTCCCTCCAGAGGTGGTGGTCGAGAGAGAAAGGTGACTTCAGATTCTTGGATCCTACAGATAACACAAGGTCATGCTCTGGAGCTTCTGGAACCACCTCCAGACCATGCACAACTGCCTTCCTGTTATCCTCCAGAACACATCCCCTTACTCCTGGAGGAAATTCACACCCTACTTCAAAAAAGAGCAATAGAACCTGTCCCCTTCGAGCAAAGGAACACAAGGTTCTGTTCTCGGTACTTCCTTGTTCCAAAATGGACAGGAGACCTGAGACCCTTTCTAGACCTCGGATATCTGAACTCTTTTATAGAATACAAGAAGTTTAGAATGGTCACACTGCAAGGCCTACTTCCACTGCTCCAAGTCAGGGACTGGATATGCTCCCTAGATGTGCAGGATGCTTATATGCATATCAGGATTTGCAAATCATACAGGAAATATCTAAGATTCCTGGGTTCAGGGAGAACACTACCAGTTCAGAGTATTGCCCTTTGGCTTATCACCTCTGCCACGGGTCTTTACCAAATGTTTAGCGGTGGAAGCAGCAGCCCTCCGCAGGGAAGGTCTCTTATGTCTTCCCATACTTGGATGATTGGCTGCTAAAAGCTCACTCCAGGGAGCAGCTTTCTCGCACCCTAGACCATACCAGACACCTGTTCAACACTCTAGGGATTACTGTCAATGTCCCAAAGTCAGTCCTGACCCCTTGCCAATGACTGCAGTACATAGAGGCAGTCCTGGACACAGCCCAATGCCTAGTCTTCCTAGCACAGGACAGGGCCAAGCATCTGATAGCACAGGCCCAGATGGTCTGCAACAGCAGGTATGTCACAGCCAGGACACTCCTGAGGCTTCTAGGCCTGACGGCAGCTGCCATTACTATGGTACCACTTGTAAGACTGTACATGAGAATCCCACAGTGGACACTTGAGTTCTGTGGAACCAACACACAGATGATCTAAAATGAAAGTTTCTAGCCCCTCTCCTGTCAGAAAGGTACTTCAGTTGAGTGGATGGAACCCACCCACTTGCTGAAGGGGAGTTCCCTTTTTGATTCCCTCCCCTTGTCAAATTCTCACCACAGATGCCTCTGGGATGGGCTGGGGGCATATCTAGGGCTTCATCAGACACAGGGAACATGGACGGCAGTAGAGAGCACCCTTCACATAAACATCTTAGAAATGAGAGCTGTTCTGTATGGCCTACAGGTCTTCAGTCCCACCTCCTCCAAGGCCGTCTGTTAATTCAGACGGACAATGTGAGTGTGATGCACTACATCAGCAAGCAAGGGGGAACTCCTTCCTACCCCCTGTGCAGGGAGGCAGGGAGAGTTTGGTACTGGGCTCTGGAAAATGGTCTAGAACTATCAGCAGTGCATGTTCCTGGAGCCCAAAATGTTTTGGCAAACTGCCTAAGCCAGTCACAATCCAAGATGCATGAGTGGGAGCCTCTGATCTCGGTTGCAGAAGACCTGTTTGACAGATGGGTCATCCAGAGTTGGACCTTATGTGTCCCCACACAATGCAAAATGGCCACTTTTCTGCTCGCTCGCTCCAGGTCCTGGAGTTTTTTTAGTGAGACACATTGTCCCTGTCTTGGAAAGGGAGGTTCCTGTATGCTTTCCCCCACTTCCCCTCTAATCCACAGAGTACTAATCAAGCTTCAGATGGAGGGGGCAACTCTAATACTCATTGCCCCACTTTGGCCTCATCAAGTTTGTTTCCCCTTTCTGCAACAATTGGCCATGGAACCTCCAGTACCCCTGCCATTATACAAGGGTCTTGTGTTTCAGGAGCAGGGGACTCCTTCCTACCCCCTGAGAAGGCAAGGATTTTATGTGTTCCCGTACCTGGATGATCGGCTGCTCACAGCCCCCTCCAGGGATCTCTTGCTACAGACCCTGGAAGACACCTTTCGGCTCTTCCAGACACTGGAGATCATGATCAGCTTACCCAAGTCTTGTCTCTCTCAGTGCCAATGCCTCCAATATATTGGAGTGGTTCTGTACTCGTTCCAGGGTAGAGCCTTCCTGCTGGAAGACCGAGCAGAGCATCTGATTGCACAGGCCCGGCTGGCATCCTTCAGCTGGCAGGTACCAGCCAGAGTGTTTCTTCACCTGCTGGGGCACATGGTGGTGGCTAAAGCCACAGTTCCTCTGGCCCGCCTCCATATGAGGGTTCCCCAGTGGACCCTAAGAATCCAATGGGACAAATGCACCGACTGCCTGAATCAGTCTCTGCTGGTTTCGGCTCCAGTGAGGAGAACCTTGGAATGGTGGCAGAACCCCACCAATCTCCTGAAAGGGATCCCCCTCCATGTTGTATCTCTTCAGCAGATTCTCAGCACGGATGTCTCGGGCTTGGGCTGGGGAGCTCATTTAGCCGATCGTCAGACCCAGGGCACTTAGTCTAAGATGGAGCAACATCTCCACATCAATGTGCTGGAGATGCGGGCAGTTCTGCATGCCCTGCAGGCCTTCCAGACCCACATTCTTCCCGTCCCACTACTTGTGCAGATGGACAACGTGTCTGTAGTCTTTTACATCAACAAACAGGGGGGCACTCATTCTTCTCCCCTTTGTCGGGAGGCAGAGAGGGTCTGGTATTGGGCCATCGAACACGACCTGGAACTTTCAGCTGTTCATGTTCCAGGCATCTAAAACGTCCTGGCCAATAGTCTATGCCGGTACAGGTTGAGGATGCACGAGTGGAAACTCCTGTGCTTGGTTGTCGAAGACCTCTTTGACAGGTGGGGACGCCCAGAGTTGGAACTTTTTGTGTCCCCACTCAATGCAATAATGCAGCTTTTCTGCTTGATCCATTATGTGGAGTTTTCTGTCGTGACATGTTGTCCCTCTCCTGGAAAGGGAGCTTTCTGTATGCCTTCCCTTCCTTTCCGCTTCTGCAGAGGGTTCTTCCCAAGCTTCAGTCAGAGGGGGCGGAGATGATCCTTATAGCTTCCAAATGGCCTCGTCAGATTTGGTTCCTGCTGCTGCTGCTGCAGCAGCTAGCAGTGGAACCTCCAGTTCCCTTGCCCCTAGGCTCCGGCTTGCTCTCCCAGGAGCAGGGCACCCTGGTCCATCCAGACCTCAAGTCTCTGCATTGCCATGCGTGGCTCCTGCACACTTAGCTATCGCCTGCTTTGGAGTTTTCTCCAGGGTTGCTGATGTCTTGGTGGCTGCCAGGAAACCTTTGAGGGCCACCTATGCCATGAAGTGGAAGTGCTTCTCCATATGGGCCACCACTCGTCACCTGGAACCCCTCACCTTCCCGGTGAGTCTGATTCTGGAGTACCTTCTATCCCTTTTGGACTCTGGTCTGAGGTACTCTTCGCTTAAGGTGCACCTTTCTGCCATCTCTGCATGCCATGTGCCTGCTGAGCGTGAGGCTGTTGCCCAGCTGGAGGTATCCAGCACATTTTTGTGGGGTATCTTGCATCTGAAATCTCCCATTCTGGAACCCGTCCCTCCATGGGACCTTCTTTTTATGCTGGAGAAGCTCACTCTGCCTCTCTTTGAACTAGTTGCGAGCTGTGCTTTCTGTCGTGGAAAGCGTTATTTTTAGTTGCTGTTAATTCTGCTGCAAGGATTTCCAAGCTTCAGGCTCTGATGTGTAAAGAGCCTTATTTAGTTTTTCACAAAGACCAGGTGTCTTTGCAGACTAATCCTAAGTTTCTGCCTGAGGTGGTATCTTGAGTTCACGCTCAACCAAACCATCCACCTGCCTGTTTATTTCCCTGAATATTCTAATTGGGGAGATGCTTTAACTGCACACTATGGATGTTCACAGGGTGCTACGTTATTATACAACCCACACCCAAGTGGTTTGTAAAACAGATCAGTTGTTTGTCTCGTTCACCCCAAAAGAGAAGGGGCGCATGTTTTGAAACAGTGTTTATCCAAATGGTTGGCAAATTGCATCGTGTACTGCTACTGTATATCCAGCTAGCCCTGCCTGGGGCAGTCAAAGGTGGCCGCCTCTACTGCTTGTTTCAGAAATGTCTGCTGCAGACATCTGTGCAGTTGCCAGGTAGAAGACTTGGTTTGCTGGCCAAGGCACCTAGCTTCACCTGAGCTCTTTCCTTCTAAGACTGCTTGAAAGGCAGAGTAGAGAAACTTACCAGAGCAAGGGAAAAGGATTAAGACTTAGTTTGGCTAACCAGATTTACTGTGTGGTGGTGTTTTTATTTTTTACTCACAGGGATTGCTACTGGTTGTTGCTAACATTTCATTGCTTTATTTTTTTCTCTGATTCAAATTGTTGTTGCTGGTATACCTTCTTCTGCATTATTACAAGGTGTGCCTACAGGTGTGTGCTAACAGATTACTCCTGTAATCTTCTGATTCAAATTGTCTTTGCAAGGTATATCTTCTGTTACTGCTTTATTTTCTCTGGAGCAAAGTGTTTCTACAGCGTATATCTTCTCTGAAATTATTACAGGTGGTGCTTACAGGTTTTACAGTTTTATCTAACATTAGGATAAGCTTTCAGGGTTACTGCATTTGTTGTTGACTGATTGTTTCTGCTTTACCTCCTTGTTCTTTCGTCCATGGTTCTTCTTTTTAGGCAGGGAAGGGCCCAGCCACCCACTCCCATCCCCAACCACCCCACGCCACACTCCTTTTATAGGGTACCACAGTTGTGACATTTCCTGTGGCAGAGCAGGAAGGGGCGATCAGTGGGGCCTCCACAAGGTGATCTCATTTACTAGGGCACTAGTAATTTAACTTTGTTATAGCAAGTTAAACAAAGCACAATTAAACCATTACTTGCATTTTTTCCTTTTTTTTCCTTCTAATTACTCTGACTAGGTTACAAACCCAGCAACTTATTTGGAATGGATTTCATTAACTGCAGGTACTGTGGAACAATTTTCAGAAGGACAGTCTTACAGGATTTGGACACTGTCCTACATGCTGGGCCTTTGAGATCTTAGGGCTCAGCTCCGGGCAGCATGGGCAGAGATTGCACGCCCAAATTTCATATTGAAGAGGAAATACATATAAGAACCACCCGCCATTTCCCCAGCATCCAACAGAAAACCCTCGACTGCAGAGGGTAGTTGGTCCGGAGGTTGGCAGGTGGTTAGGAGGAGCAAATCAGGTGCCCCATCACTCTCTGCTCTCCAACACATTACCTCCAAAACCATATAAACACTACAAACAGGTATCTGCCTCTATCTCTGAAATCAAATAAAGAGGCAGAAGACACTGCAGAGCAGGACACCATGCACAGGAGCTAGCACAACAAAACTCACCCAAATCAGGAACCAAAACAAACAAGCACAAAGGAAATCCAAAAACTTTGATCATAGGAGACTCCATGATTCGGGGAGTTGATACCCATCTCCAGCCAGGGTGATGGTCAGATGTCTCCAGGTACTTCAGCATGGAGAGACACTGACCGCATTGCAAAATTGTTCACAAAGCAGGAGAAAACATTGATGTCCTAGTACACATAGGGACTAATGATCTCGCCAGCCGGTCAGTTGTGGAGACCAAGGAACACCTGACTAGGCTGGGTGACAAACTATCATCTGTTTCGTCCGGCATCTCCTTCTCTGAGATCCTGCCAGTCTGGGAGAGGGGAGCAGATGGATGGAAGGTCAGAGAAGGGGAGATAGGGGAGCTAAACACGTGGCTCAAGGGCTGGTGCCAGGAAAAAGGACACAGATTTGTAGGGAACTGGCAACAGTTCTGGGAGCGAAAGTTCTTTAAATTTGATGGACTGCATCTGACTAAAGAGGGAGTCAGTGCATTGGGGCAGAAGTTTGACGTCTTTGCAGAATATTTAAACTAGCAAATGGGGAGAGGGGTGCAGCACCCCATACGTCGAATGGGAAGAACACCCCTCCCCCCTCAGCTAGTGGTCAAACAGGAATTCAGCATGTTTGCCGTTCATTTGCATCACCAGGTAAGAAAAAAGGTTTGTCTCCCCACACGACGCACAGGGGTAATGCCAAACTTCACCCAACAACTAACACACCAAAATCTGGCCAATGGAAAATCATGTACACAATGCTCACAGCCTGGGAAATAAGATCCCAGACCTGCAGGCAATAATGTCAGGAGGCTAAACTGGACATAGTAGCAATTAGTGAGACGTGGTTTACCAGTAACCACACTTGGGAGACTTCAGTACCTGGCTATGTATTGTTCAGAAGAGACCGAGGTGCAAAAGGGGGGAGTGGCCCTGTATGTTAATGAAAATATCAAAGCTACAGAAATTCAGAATACATAAGGAGCCAAGAAGAACTGTGGGTCACCCTGGAAACAGGAAATGGGACAGCCATAAGAACTGGGGTTGTCTACAGGCCCCCAGACCAGAGGGAAGACATAGACACATTATTGTTAGAAGATATACAAAACATGACAGCTAAAGGGGAGGTTCTGATAATGGGAGACTTCAACATGCCGGATACAGATTGGTCAATACCAGCAGGAACATCTGCCAGAACTAGACTCATAGTAGATTCCCTGCAGGGGGAGGGCCTCAAACAACTGGTACAGCAACCCACAAGAGACAGGGCTATCCTAGATCTAGTACTGACTAACAAAGAAGGGATCACAGATCTCCAGGTAGAAGGTCACCTGGGGAGCCAGTGACCATCACATGGTATGGTTCAATTTGCTCACTACATCTAAATCATCCCATTCCAAGGCAAAATATGGGACTTCAGAGGAGCTGACTTTGATAAGATGGCCAACAGAGTTAAGCTAGCCCTGCAAAAAGAAACACAGGTGAGGGGTACAGGCAAGTGGGCAAGCATTAAGGATGCAATACTTGAAGCAACATCCCATTGTGTTAGACAGAAAAGGAAGTGCAAAAGAAGAAGGAAACCACTTTGGTTCTCAAATACAGTAGCAGAAAGGTCAGAGCAAAAGGCTGGCCTTCAGGAAATATAAGGGAACACAGCGGGATGAAGATAGGAGGCATACCAAACTGCCCTAAGGGAAGCAGGTAAGGCAGTAAGGCAGGCAAAGTCCCAAACTGAGGAAACACTAGCACGAACAGTAAAAGAAGGTGACAAGACTTTCTATAGATACATTAGTGAAAGGAGAAAGTCCAGAGGGGGTATTGCTAAGCTTAATGGAGAAAAGGGAGCATGTGAGGAGGAGGACCCTGTAAAGGCATCTATCCTATATAGATACTTTTGCTCAGTATTTACTGAAGAGAAGGTAGGGCAGGGCCCACAGCTCAGCATCATGGACACAGGGGGGAGGGAGGTGAGCACTACCCCTTCACAAAAGAAAGGGTCCTACAAGAGCTACAAGCTCAGGTGGATAAGGCAATGGGACCTGATGGCATACATCCCAGGGTACTTAAGGAGCTAAAGGAGGAACTAGCAGAGCCATTAGCAGAATTGTTTAGTGAGTTTCTGAGCACAGGAGAGGTCCCAGAAGACTGGAGAAGGGCTCATGTGATCCCGCCCACAAGAGTGGTAGCAGGGAGGAGGCGGGAACTACAGACCGGTCAGTCTTACCTCAGTAGTGGACAAGATTATGGAGGCACTCTTAAGGAAAGGATAGTGCAACACCTGGAATCCATAGGGACAGGATCCAAGACAGCATGGGTTTACAAAAAGGATGGTCCTGTCAAACTAATCTCATAGATTTCTTTGACTGGGTAACCAGAGTGGTGGACCAAGGGAGCAGTTGATGTCGCCTACCTTGACTTCAGCAAAGCTTTTGACACTGTTCCACATAGAAGATTGATAAATAAGCTGGGTAGGCTCGGGTGGGTCAGAAGTTGGTCAGCTGGGTGGCAAACTGGTTGGACGGGCAGAAACAGAGAGTGGTGGTAAATGGTATACAGTCAGAAGAGATGCAAGTCACAAGTGGGGTACCTCAGGGATCAGTCCTGGGGCCAGTCCTCTTCAACATCTTCATTAGTGACCTTGCAGATGGACTAGAGGGTAAGGCTTGTCTGTTTGCAGATGACACCAAGATCTGCAACAGAGTAGATGATCCAGATGGGGTGGGCAGAATGAGAAGGGATCTGGATAAACTAGCAGAATGGTCAGAAGAGTGGCAACTGGGATTTAATGCAAAGAAGTGCAAAATCATGCATATAGGGAAGAGAAACCCTGAAGCCACCTATAGGCTGGGAGGGGAGTTGCTAGCAGTCACAAAGGAAGAAAGAGACTTGGGCATCATCATCACTGATGACCTAAAATCATCCAAGCAGACCTCTAAAGCAGTAGGTAAGGCTAGGGGGGTGTTAGGGTGTATTAGTAGGGGTATCACAAGTCGTAAGAGGGAGGTATTAATCCCTCTGTACAAGACACTGGTTAGGCCCCATCTGGAGTACTGCATGCAGTATTGGAGGCCATACCTTCACAAGGACATTAACCAAATTGAGGCAGTCCAGAGAAGGGCAACCAAAATGGTGCAGGGACTGCATCAGAAGACATATGAGGACAGATTAACGGAGCTCAATATGTATACCTCATGCTAAAGGAGGGAGAGAGGATATGATCGAGGCATTCAAACACCTTAAGGGCATAAACAAGGTGAAAGAGTCTAAATATGTTTAAATATAAGAAAAATAGCAGGACAAGAGGACACAGCATGAGATTAGGGGAGGCCGATTAAGGGGAATGTGGAGGAAATTCTTTTCACAGAAAGGGTGGTGGATGCATGGAATGGCTTACCACAAGAAGTGGTGGCTATGAATACAGTGCAGGGCTTCAAACAGGCATGGGATAGGCATAAGGGAGCAATACAAATGACTATGAATAGATAGGCCACTGACAGAGCAAAGGCCGATGGCACATTTATAAGGTAGAAAACGAAATGGGCAGACTGGATGGGCCTTGCGGTCCTTATCTGCCGTCAACTTCTATGTTTCTATGCCACTTGGAGTTCGGTGCACACCTTTGTCTGCCATCACAGCATGGACATTGCTTCCAGGCATAGGGTCAACTTTGGACTAGTTGTCCTTCAGGGCCTTCTTTCCTGAGCTGTCTGCTGTTGCTCTCTGCCTCCCCCCAGCTAACTCTTGGTCAATTCTGGTACTGCTTAGAACTCAGTCTTACTGGTGTTGCCTGCTGCCAGAGCCCCTTGAAGTAAGATGGTACAGTTACGCAAGAACTTAACGTAAAAGTAGATCTTCGAGAGGAGCTCTTGCAGCAGGCACTGATTTTCCCACCCTCCTTCCCCCTGTTAGCTGCTTCTCCTTCATGGTTACCATACCTTTCCTTAGCTCTGAGGAACTGCCTCGGTTATCCATTTTTACTTTCTGCACCAGGGTCTCTGGTGGTAGAACTGAGGTAGGTCTGGGGGACTGCCCCTTATAGGATAGACGGACGTCTGCATTCTGACAGCAGGGATGGTCCCCCGTGATAGACTGCTAGCTACAAGTTTTTTGTGTATTCCTGGCGCCTGGTGGCTTCAGTTCTACCGGTGTTGCCTGCTGCAGGAGCTCCTCTCGAAGATCTACTGTTAAGGTAAGTTCTTGCCTAACTGTATTTTATCAGATGCAGGTCTGCAATACTCCCCTCTCAAGGTGAACTTGGCTGCCATTTCAGCATTTCACATGCCTATTGATGGTCGTACGATTGCCCAGCAGGAGGTGGCCATATGTTTTTGAGAGGCATTCTACACTTGAAACCTCCTATCCGTAATCCTGTCCTGGCTTGGTATCTGAAGTTTATGTTAGAGAAGCTTACTTGGCTCCTTTTGAGTCAGCCGCAGCTTGCGAGCTATACTTTCTATTATGGAAAGCGTTATTTTTAGTTGCCATTACTTAGGCTCAAAGGATTTCAGAGCTACAGGCTCTAATGTGTGAGCCTCCTTATTTGATTTTCTACAAAAACAGGGTGTCTTTGCTTACTAATCTTAAGTTTTTACCTACGGTAGTGGTGAGTTTACTTTAAATCAAACCATCCACTTGCCAGTGTATTTTCCAGAGCATGCCAATCCAGGGGAAGCATTGCTACATATTTTAGATATACATAGAATACTCTGATACTATATACACTGTATGAAGGACTGTAGGAAGTCCTCACAGCTTTTTGTTACCTTCACCTCTGGAAAAGAAGGCGTTTCAATTTCTAAACTGTATTTGTCCAAATGGTTAGCCAACTGTATTACTTTCTGTTATAGGAAGTACAGCAAAGAACTTGCTGGGGTTGTTTGTGGCTACTCAGCTTTTGGTATGGCCACTTCTGTTACCTGTTTCAGGAATGTGTCTGCTGCTGAGATTTGTGCAGCTACCACCTAGAGTACTGTTTACACCTTCACTAGACATAAGTTTGGACATTTCCTCAAGGAAAATGGCAGGCTTTGGCCTAGCTATGCTGCAAGGCCTACTTTCTTAGACCTGTAAGCTGCAGTCACCCAGGCTGTTTTGTCAGTACTGCTTGGTACTTGTTCCATAGGTGTAACCTAATGAAAGCGATATCCTCACGGAAGATTATGTACCTACCGTAACAGTAGATCTTTGATAGAATCTCTCTCATCAGACCATGCAGTCCCACCCTTCATCCCCTTATATCCTGAGGGCTCCTTCTCCATAGGGCTTTGCCAGCGGTTTTCTGCCTCACCTGGTCTGCAGAGTTATAGCTCCCCTCCTGGTTTCCTTTAGTGAAGTCTTCAGAGCATGATCTCCGGCGGAGAACTGAGGCGGGGAGAGGCCGCCCACGTTTATATAAGAAGAGCCAATGTAGGACGTAGTCATGGGCAGCCCCTAGTGGACTGCTTGCAAAAAGGTTCCGTATGGTCCTAGTGCCTGACCGCTATAGTTCCACAGGTGTGGCCTGATGAACGATATTCTTTTGAAGATCTACTGTTGAAGTGAGTACATAACTGCCTCTTTTTAGTGTGTTTCCCCCCCCCCCACCGATATTTAGTTAACTGCTCAAGAGAGTGCAAAACTAACTAGACCTTTAAGTAATACATTACAGCACCACACACACAAAAATGGGCACACTACTCAAACCAAGTAAAGATCATTGCAGGCAAAAAGTGCATTCTGGGAGCTGTAGTTCTCGAGATATTTTTAGTTTGGAACTTGCATTACAGGATTTAAGGTGGAAAAAGATAAAGTTCCCAGGTCCAATAATCAGGAAACTGCTCAGGCTAGTAATACCGAGTCATAACCAAGTCTGTCACTGTGAGATTTGCCGTTCTCGAAATGCATTTGGGCTGGGACTTAGATTACAGGATCTTCTATAAGATCTTAGATGAGAAACCAGGTTCCGTACTTAACTAAGAAACTATATAGCCTTTTAGGAGTACTATCAACAAGTCATTACCAAGAAAACCACACTGTTGTGCATAAAAACCTCACAAATCTCCAGCAGATTACTTGTAGTTATGTAAATGTAGTTAAATGCAAGGTGCTCAATTTGAGGAAAAACTGAGGTAGGAACTACATGCATTGTGGGGCCCTTCTTGTTACAGTGCAGGAGCAAAAGGACCTGTGGGTTATAGTAGCTAAGGGGCTGCAGTGGGTGGCATTTTTCAGGATGGCTGGAAGAATGCGAGGGTGTATTAAAAGGGGAGTGGCCTGCAGAGCAGAGGAAGTAATCCTACCACTTTACAAGGCCCTGGTCAGGCCTCACCTTTTTTTTTTTTTTTTAACCAGGAGAGACGTATTAAGCTGAAGCTTGTTTACAGGTGCGACCTGGGAGCACAAGGAAATTAAGTGACTTGCTTAGGGTCACACAGTATGCAAGTGGGGGCTGTGGGATTCAAACCCAGTTCTCCTAGGGTTACCACCTGTCCTGATTTTCACAGGACAGTCCTGATTTGGGCGGCTGTGTCCTGCAAAAAAAACATGAAAAATACCAAATGTCCTTATTTTATAGTAGAAAAAATATTTTCTAACTTTCCACTAAATGTTTTAGAAAACTACAATACCTTAAACTGATAAGAAACAATAGAAGCAACTAAGAAACTACAATACTTAGCCTTAATTCTGATTATATAGGGAAAACAAGACTGTTGTATTGGTTGAGGTTACGTACTGTCCTGCGAAAAATCATGTTTCAGTAAGAAATGTCCCACTTTGGGCTTCTTGAACGGTGGTAACCCTAAGTTCTCCAGGTTTGCAGCTCAGAGCCTTGAACCACTGTGCTATACTGCCTCCTTAAACCTGGTGTACAGTGTACAGTTTTGGGCTCCCCAGTGCAAAAAGGAGATTGATGCAGTAGAGAAGGTGCAGTGTAAGGCCCTGAAAATGATTAGGGGCATGGAGGATAAAACCTATGATGAGAGTCAGGAGGACCTTAATATGTTCCACCCTGGAGAATAGGAGGCTGATGAGAGACATGATGTTAGTCTTCCGCAGTTCAAGGGTCTTGTCGAAGAAGTTGGACAGGAATGTTTGATCTTGTGTGCTCCAGCAGGACATATGGACATGCCATGAAGTCTGAAGTTGTAAATTCAAGGGTAACCTTAAGAGGTACTTCTCCCAGAGGGTGGTGAACCTGTGGAACAGCCTACCAGTGGAGGTAGTGGACATGAAGGCAGTACAGGCTGGATAAATTTATGCTTACCAAGATGATCGGTAGGTACCCTGGATAGAAGAGGGATGCAATATCCCTATAAATTAGTACAGCTTTACATGGCATATTTGCCAAACCCTGTTATGAAGCAGGCTGGGGTGGAGTGTTGAGTTGAGACCTAGTGCCAGAAACATTTAATCACATACAGAAAATTTAAAAGTTAGAAAGTTTTTGTTATGGATTTCACATTACTTAACTTTTTTATACACAAAATTTAAAAATTCAAACGTTTTTATAGTGTATGCTCCCATGTCGTTCTTGGCTGAAATCAGCAGAGCGTAAAAAGTCATTCTGCTGCAGTAGTGATGTAGCTACTGAAGCAGAATGACTTTTCATTCTGCTGCAGTAGCTACATCACAGTACAGCTCTCCCGTTCAGCTTGGTTCATTGGTTCTGAAGGCAGTTGAACTATCGCGCAGGAGAGCCGCTGCCAATTGCTCATCCTTGAAGAGCGTCTCTCTGAGGACAGACGCTGACTGCGCTTTGAGGGAAAGGTAATCTCGTCTTCATTTTTAAGGACCATACACTATATAAAATAGTGTATGGTAGCCCCATACACTCCTAAGCTACTTTTCCCCTCGTGGTTTCCATGATGACAGAGGGACCTCTGAAGCTTCGCTCTTGAGGTCCTCATCGTCATGGAAACCACTCAGTGCAAGACTAGCCTTATGTTATAGATTTGACATTGATCAACTTTTTTTTTTTACAACAAAAAGTTTTACATTTTTCCATATACAGTGTACAGTACAGACACCAAAAAGACATAGCCCACTTTACATACTTAGAGAAATAGGCACAAAAATGTTCCATCTTCTGTATCAAAATGGAAAACAATTTACAGTGTTGCGCAGGCAACATACTACAAAAAGCACCACAGTGTCACACAGTATCAGGGTGTTTGAAGCTATAGAGTATTCCATTATGAGTAATACTACCACTATACAGCCCCACCGGGTCAGTTTTTCCATTGATGGTGAGAGATAAATCTCCGACGAGATTGTGCACCTCAACCTCAGTCACCGCCTAAGACATTAAGCAACATTACATTATGTCTTTGCCAGAGAAGATTTGAAGTTGAGAATATTTGGCTTTTGAAGATGGACTGCTTGAGAAGAGAACAGTTTTAATAACCTGGGCAAATACATACACTTCACACAACTGCAGTAAAAAAGTAGCCTGTAAAAAAAAAAAAAAAAAAAAAAAAATGTACAGTGGACATCTCCTTTTCATTTTTAAATACAAAGTGATTTTTCTCTACATAACCGTGAACGTTGAAGTAGAGAAGTGCCCAGGCGCGATCTCTTTTTTTTTTTTTGTTAGCCCAACTAAATCCACAAACAAACATTTTAACACGCCAGCTGTGTAAAGCAAGGCTGAAAAGAGTGAGGAGTGAGGTTAAGCAGGGGCATGGCTAAAAAAGAGAGCGGGTTGAATGAGACTTAAAATAGAGAGAGATGGATTGAGGCTAAAAAGAGTTACCCCTCCAGTTGCTTGGTACTAAACATACATGGGATATATTTTTGGGTTGCAAAAATAATGCCAAATGGCATCCCCTGCAAAGTAATTTATTATTTTGGGGGAGTATCCCGACCATTACCCGAACTCCTGCAAGTTGGTTGACTCGTACAGTATATTTTTTGTCACTCTATATAGGTGAGTGATATCTTTTTCTTTGATGTTCCATCTG
This sequence comes from Neoceratodus forsteri, assembly GCA_016271365.2. NCBI lineage: Eukaryota > Metazoa > Chordata > Ceratodontiformes > Ceratodontidae > Neoceratodus > Neoceratodus forsteri. The sequence continues at coordinate 196,198,677 of CM028132.1, read as the reverse complement.
CTGTGTATTTTTATGTGCAACGGTTAAGATCTTCGAGCATATATCCTTCCATTGAGCCACATAATGGAACTGCCAGTCTCCCTCCGAGATCCCCTGTTTGCACCACCGGCCGCTGAGTTAGAGGTCTAGGTCTTCCTCACTGTCGTCGAGGCACAAGTCAGGAAGCATAGGAAAAACCAGGAGCAGTTGTAGAATTTGCAACAAGAGTATTTATTTCTACTAGCAGTAACATAAAATAAAATTGTTCAGTATAACTATTTTCAAAGGCCAAATAATCAGAAAAAGTCCGTCTGAGTTTTTCTTCAATCTCTGGTCCATCTTCCAAGCCATTGCAGCTCGGCTCTCTTATAAGTCCTTCCAATCCCCATTCTTAACAAGCATCCTATTCTTGTAAATATCAGGCGTGTGCAGCTAGAACACAATGTCCCTGAAATGAGGCCTCTTTTTCACAGCTCTTCTGCAAAAGGCTTAAAAATTGAACTCTGGTAACCTCTTGAGTTCCCAATAGCTTTTTGCAGTCATCGCAAAATATAATTATATACATGTCAACAGTAACATTATATAATTTCTAAACAAAGGGATCCCAATATCAGTTACATTTCCACATAATGATCTGCATATATTTTTATATCAGCAGATATGCAAGGGAGAAAAAGACAGACAGCAAGGGAACACTGAGAGACAGTGAGAGGCAAGGAATTGTGAGACTTTCGGGGGTGATCAAATCCTAGGTCTCACAGGAAAATTTGGTTGCACAACCAGAAAGACAAATAGACCGAAAAGGGGAGAACAGAACAGATCCCTGCACTCAAAGTCTACATAACAGCTAGGGCAGGGTCCTATTCAACCGTGTCACATACACCCCCCTCCTTAAGAGAGAACCTGTTTTATTAGACAGGTTTCCAAAACTTTCTATTAATTCTATAATAATGTAAGCTTCTAATTTTCAGAAATTAAGCACGTGTGAAGTATCCTTTTTCTATAACAGTACCACAAACTGTTAAGTTTAAACTCGTACATTTGTTTTTCAACCTTCAGAACCCTCAGTTCCTGATCCATATCTTGACAGAAAATCAGCATTGCTATTCTCTTTACCATATTTGTGTGTCACCTTGAATTTAAATGGCTGTAGTGCCAGATACCACCTTGTGATTCTGGAATTTTCATCTTTCATTTGGTTAAGCCAACAGAGAGGATTGTGATCTGTTGTAAGTACAAAGTCAGTTCCTAGTAAATAAATCTTAAGGGTCCACTTTGCTGCTAAACATTCCTTTTCAATAGTGGAGTACTTTTTCCCTCTGTCATGCAACTTCCTACTTATGTACAGAATAGGATGTTCTTTCCCATCTATATTTTGATTCAGGACTGCACCTAGGCTTACCTCTGGTGCATCTGTTTCTAACAAGAATGGTTTCTCAAAGTCTGGGCTCCTTAAAACAGGGACTGAACATAATGCAGCCTTAATGGCTTGAAAAGCTTCATCACACTCTGGGGTCCATTTCATATTATTTGGGTACCGTTTTTTCATGAGTTCAGTGAGGGGAGTGGCTAACTCAACAAAGTTGGGAAAAAATCTTTGATAATTACCAGCCAGCCCTAAAAATGACCTGACCTGTTTCTTTGTTTTAGAAACAGGGCTGTTAGCTACAGTTTCTGTTTTAGAAATTTGTGGCTTAACTTCTCCATTTCCCAACATATGGCCCAAATATCTGGTTTTCTGCATGCCCAATGCACATTTGGTAGGATTAATAGTCAGACCTGCATTTTTGATAGCTTGGATAACTGTTCGTGGGTGTTCCAGGTGGCTTTTCCGGTCTGGACTGTACACCACAACATCATCCAGGTATGTAGCACAATAACCAGTGTTGGGGGATAAAATGACATCCATGTACCACTGGAATATAGCTGGTGCACCATGTAAACCAGAGGGCATGGTGATGAACTGATAGAATCCAACAGGAGTGGCAAATGCAGTTTTATCTCTGGATTCTTTAGCTAAAGGTATTTGCCAGTAACCCTTGGTGAGATAGAGGGTACTGATATGCTTTGCACTCCCCCAGTCTGTCCACCAAATCTTCTATTCTGGGCATAGGATAACTGTCAAATTCTGACACTTGATTAAGTTTCCCAAAATCAAGGCAGATTCTAACACCCCCTTCTTTTTTGTTTACAATTACCATTGGAGATGACCAAGCACTCCTTAACTCCTCTATGATACCCAGTTCTTTCATTTTTTATATTTCCTTAACCACTTCAGTTCTTAACCGCTCTGGTAACCTGTATGTCTGTTGCCTAACGGGACGAGCATTCCTTGTCACTATTACGTGCTTGATCCCTTTTTGCCCAGCCTGGTACTGTGGTAAAAGTACTGTTAAATGTCTTTAGCACATTACAAATATCTGCAGTTTGTTCTGAGGTTAAGGAAACATTCACCTTTACGGTATCAGCAGTTACAGTTTGTGCCAGTCTCATAAGTTACATCAGCATCTTCCTTATCAGTTTCTGGTAAAACTAGCAAAGCAGTTTTTGGCATTTTTTCAACCCATTTCTTGAGGAGGTTAGCATAGTGTATCTTAGTAGGATTTTTCTTGTCAGGGGTCTCAATCTCGCAGTTACAGTGCCAGTACGTCTAAGAACCTTATAAGGCCCTTGCCACTTCATTAACAGTTTATTTTCTGTTGTGGGTAACAGTACCAAAACCTTTTCACCTTGCTCGAAAACTTTCTTTTACCCCATGGTCATAATATACCATTGAAGGCCTCCTCTAGATTGCGTGATCTGGGCGCTATTCTCAACAGTGGACTGACGCTTGAGTCTCCGGTGTCGTCCGTTGTCCGTACCAGTTTCTTATCATCTGAGGAGTATCGCCAGGATAAAGCCACTAGTTCCGGCTCTGGACCTCCCCACCTTGGTTCATGGCTTCGTGACGTCCAGGCTTGACTACTGTAATGCGCTCTATCGCAGGGTCTCGAGTGGGGGGGTTACCCTGCGCTAACTGTAGCTGGTGCAGAACACGGCGGATAGGCTGTTGACAGGACAGCCTAAGTACTGTCATATTATCCCGGTGCTGCGCGAACTGCACTGGCTGCTGGTCAGGTAGAGGGTCCTCTTCAAGGTGGGCTTGCTCACCTTTAAGGCCCTACATGGCCTGGGCCCTGGTTACCTGAAGGACCTTCTTACACCTGCTATCTCAGTCCGCTCCCTCATCTCCTCCTCTAGGGGCCTCCCTCGCGATTCCCAGGATGAGGTTAAAAACAGCAGGCGACAAAGCATTTAGTGTCGCCGCCCCTGCCCTGTGGAATTCACTTTAGAGAGGCCCCTTCTGTTGAGGTATTCAAGGCCCGCCTCAAGGCCTTCTTGTATAATCAGGCCTTCCGGACTTTGTTTAATAGCCTTATCTGGACTCCAGACCTGTATGCCTTAACTAGTCCATGGCTATTTCTAATTTAGTAGCCATTATTGAAGGTAGTATTTATACATTTTACTACAGTTGTTGTACTATCTATTTATATTTCATATTGTGCTATTTGTGTATTTATAATTTACTGATTGAGTTTTCTATGAAATTTTAATATGTTTGGTGCCCAGAGCCTCCAGGATGGGCATTTCTTTTAAATAAAATTTGCCTTCCCTTTGCCTTCTGCTGGTTTTGGGCCTCTTCCTGATTACTATGGGCAATGTCAACATATTTTGCCAGCATTTTTCTTAGGGTAGACATATAAGATGTTATAGATTGTTTCTGAGTGGGGTTATCTTCCCACATTTCTTTTATCACATCCAGTGGCCCTCTTGGCTGCCTACCATACGGCACTTAAATTATGAAAACCCTGTTGATGCCTGTGGCACTTCTCTGTAAGCAAAAAGTAGGTAAGGCAAGTACCGGTCCCAATCTTTCTCTTCCCTTTTTACAAATCTTTTTCACATGCGTTTTAGGGTTTGGTTAAAACGCTCAACAAGGCTGACTGAGGGTGATAGGGGGAGGGTCTTATGGCAGTGATACCTAGTAGTCTGCTCAGCTCCTTAAGTAATGCATCAGAATTACTACCCTGATCAGTAACGATCTCTTGGTATGCCCATCCTGCTGAAAATGTTTGCAAGCTTTGCTGCCACTTTTGAAGCTGTGACAGTACGCATTGGAACTGCTTGTGGGTATCGAGCAGCATAGTTGTGTACTACCAGGATAAATCTATTACCCTTTTAACTTTTGTCTAAAGGACCAACCACATCCATTGCAATTCTCTCAAAAGGGACAACTATCAAGGGTGGGGCACCAGGGGCACCTTGTCTTTTTTAGTGACTGGGGCTACTTTCTGACACTCGGCACAGGAAGTACAATAGGTAGCAACATCTTCATGAATTCTAGGCCATTAAAATCTGTACAGGAATCTGGCAAGGGTATGATCCCTTCCTGAGTGACCAGCAATAGGACTATCATGTGCTATCTGTGACAACTCTGTTCTATACTTCTGTGGTGTAACCAGTTGTTCTGTCTGTTCCTTTGTCTGAGGTTTAACCCAAACTCTATACAGTAACCCATTACATTTTTTAAACATTGGTCCACCCTGTTTTGGTTTCACCCCCAGCTGCTTAAAATAACCCTGGAGAGAAACATTGTTAGCTTGACCTGAAAGAAAATCACAATCTGTTATCACCTTAGTTTCAGCGTTTTCATATGTTAACCCTTTATGTCCATCAGCCATTTGTTGCCACAGTTTCTTCGGGCATCGTCTTTCTTTCCTGGATTTTCAGATCTTGGAGCTGTGCTCAAACAAGTCCAAATCAAAATCACTGAAAGGTAGTGTCCCCACCATTTGAAATGTTCTTTGCCTGAGCTGTTGTCACCACAGCTGCTGAAACATCAGAATTTACTCCTTCTTTGATTAACTCAGAAAATCCTGGAAAGTCATGTCCAGTAATCACGGGTACAGGTAATTTGGGTACTACCCCCACTTTCATTTGTTGCGACACACCCTTAATGGTCAGTCACTTGGGTGGTGGGATAGTATCGAGTGTCTCCGTGGATCAGATGACACCAGTACTTGGTCCTTTTGCACAGTGTTTTCCCAGCACTTCAGTCTGTCAATTAATCAACCAGTCAGTCAAAATCTTTATTTTGCCAGGTGGAACATCAAAACGAGCTCATTTACAAGATAGACCTGGGGCAAAATAATTGTCAACAGGGTTAAGACATAACAGGTTGAGTGAACTTACATAACAATGACATAGTTGTATGTTATGTTGTTATTATTACTATCACACGTGACAAGATACGTGCATCAGAACATAGCAATAGGTTCAACATGAGGTAGTGCCATTTATAGTGCAGGCAGTATAGCACAGTGGTTTAAGGCTCTGAGCTGCAAATCTGGAGACCAGGGTTTGAATCCCACAGCCCCCACTTGCATACTGTGTGACCCTGAGCAAGTCACTTAACTTCCCTGTGCTCTCAGGTTGCACTTGTAAACAAGCTCTCAGCTTAGTGTGTTTCACCTGGTTAAACAATTGGGAAAAACAATTGGGAAATACAGTTGCATGGATACAGATATATGGACAAAAGGTGATGAGCTAAAGTTTATACAGTAAACATCATTGGAGGAGTCCTAGTGAGCAGGAGTGGCAGTTCTTGTAGCGTCAAAGTGCGAAGAGGATTGAGATGCGAGAGTCCTTTGATAAGTACTGTAGGCATGTCCTGGCAAGTGGGATGGGAAGGGGAAGGGGGTGTAGGGAGTGGGGCGGGAAGGTCAGACAAGATAGGAGAGGGTCGGACATGATGGCCTAGGGAGGAAGCACTGTTCAAAGGAAGAACACAACAGATTACACAGGCAGTGGTTGGGGTTGAAGTCCAATATTTGAAGCAAAGACAGATCGTGATGTTGGGACCTTGATTTGGACAATGACAGAAGGGAGGACTCAAATGATGCCTCAGGCAGTGGTTGAGGTTTAAGTCCAGAATTTAAAGCAGTAACAAATCGTGATGTTAAGACCTTGACTTGAAGTAATGACGGGCCTCGGAGAAGGTCCTCGGGAACAAGGATTTGAAGAGGGAGAATGTGATGGGGGAAGCGAGCCTCAAGGTTTTCTGGATCTTATTCCAGAGCGTAGGAAGAGTGAAGCTTATTGAGGCTCTACCAAAGCGCGTTTTAACTTTAGGGATAGCCAGAGATAAGATCGTAAAACTTCTGAGAGAATAGGCACTAGAGATGCAGGGAGTTAGGCAGCTTGTGAGGTACTGAGGTAATTTATGAATGATTGCCTCACACTTCAACGTGCACTAGGGTCTATCTGATTCCCGAATAAATGAGTCCCTTTACAGTCTTACCCCACCTTCACATCTGTTAAGTACTTGCCCCAATTTGCTAAGGACAAATCTGCTCCAGTGCCACTTTCCTTACTACGGCAGTTTTTTGCCATATGGCCTGGCTTATTACAGTTATAGCAGATAATGCCTTTGGGCCCAGCTTTACCCTCACCAGAATTCTTATCACTTAAATGGGAAAAAGTATGTCTTACCGGTGCTTGGCTGTTACCTTGCTGCTGTGACGTCTGTCTGGCCATTTGGTAGTCCTCAGCCAAAGAAACACCCTTTTCCCCACTTTCTGGTCAGTGTTCCTTTACCCAAAGCCTGCACTTCTGTAGGCAGGATGTTGATGGATTACTCCATTGCAAATGTGTCGATCTATGGGTCTGTTTTGCCATCTTGTTGGAGTCATTTTATCAGGAGTTCTCAGAGTCAGGTGAAGGCTTCTCGAGGATTGTCGACTGAGTTGTACTTCAGATATCGAAATCTCTGCCTGTAGGCCTCTCCTGAGATGTCCTACCTTTTCAGGGTTTCACTTTTCACTAGGTCATAGTTTTCTGACAGTGCAGTGTCCATATTGTTGTAGGCAGGTTGGGCTTTCCTTGTCAGGTAGGGTACCAGTCTGATTGTCCATTGCTGCTTGGGCCATTGGCAGGCTGTGGCAACTCTTTCAAAAGTTGTCAGGTATGCCTCGATATCATCAGAGCGACACAACTTTGTAAGTTTAATGGCTTTTAAGGTGTTTGTTGCTCATCTGGATCTGTGCCAGATCCTCTGCCTTTGATAGCTTGCAAGGCATCCAGCCATCGCTGCTCCTGTCGTTGCATCTCTTTTTTTTTTGTTTACTGTGCTTTTTTGCTGCGCCCCTGCCGTCAATGTCCGTCCTGGTCACGGACCCCCGTACCTCCACCTCCGACTATTGCCTGCACTCCCCAGTCACCCCTAGCTTTCCCCCCAGGAGGCGGGGTCACAGCAGTGTCTACCTTTGGTGTCACGACACTAATAACTAGTCGGGGAGCTGGCTGCAGAGGCTAATTGAGGCCTGGGGGCAGGCCTTCATGTAGACGGTAGAGACGCAAGGATTTTCTCCCCTGTAGGCAGGGGTGGGAACATGCAATGACGACCAGCACCCGGCCCGCCCCTGAGTTGAGTCGGCGTCTGTGTACGTGACTGACCAGGCCTCTGCGGGGTGTCGCAACTTAACCGGCCACACAGGCCTCCTGGAGAAGGAGAGCAGTCAAGGGACACTCAATACTTCTCCAGCCGGCCCTCCAGCAACCCTGGGTCCGTTCCCGAACCCGGGTTGCCGGCGTTGAAAGTGGAAATCCAACCGCTGCGCCAACGGGCCGGCATCTCTTCTCTCATCTGCTGCTTCTCTTCTCTGCTGCTTCTGTCGCTGCATCTCTTCTCATCTGCTGCTTCTCTTCTCTCCTCTTGTCTGTTTCTCCATCTCTTTTTGTTCTATAGCCCACCATTTGAAAAAGCCCATCAGGCTTTTGGGTTCTGTCACTGCCTGTTCTTTTTCCATAACTTGTGCTGGCTGTACAATCTCAGCTTGGACTTGTGTTTCTGCTAGTTTGGCTGCCATTCTAATAACCACTGCTGGACTTGCTGCTGCAGAATCCATACCTTTCCCTGTACTTCCCTGGTACTAGGTCCAGTATCCATGCACAAAACTCCTGGCTTAGAGTATGCATGGTGTAAATCGGACTTAAGCTGACACCATCTGTCGTCGAGGCACAGGTCAGGAAGCATAGGAAAAACCAGGAGCAGTTGTAGAATTCACAACAAGAGTATTTTTTTCTATTAGCAGTAACATAAAAAAATAAAATTGTTCAGTATAACTATTTACAGAGGCCAAATAATCAGAAAAAGTCCATCTGAGTTTTTCTTCAATCTCTGTGTCCATCTTCCAAGCAATTGCAGCTCAGCTCTCTTGTAAGTCCTTCCAACCCCCATTCTTACCAAGCATCCTGTTCTTGTAAGTATCAGGCATATGCAGCTATAACACAATGTCCCAGAAATGAGGCCCCTTTTCCACAGCTGTTCTGCAGAAGGCTTAAAATTGAACTCCAGTAACCTCTTGAGTTCCCAATAGCTTTTTGCAATCATCTCAAAATATCATTGTATACATTTCAGCAGTAACACTGTATAATTTCTAAACAAAGGGATCCCAATATCCGTTACATTTCCACATAATGATCTGCATATATTTTTATATCAGCAGATATGCAAGGGAGAAAGACAGACAGCAAGGGAACTCTGAGAGACAGTGAGAGGCAAAGAATTGTGAGACTGTCAGGGTGATCAAATACTAGGTCCCACAGGAAAATTTGGTTGCTCAACCAGACCGATAGATCAGAAAGGAGAGAACAGAACAGATCCTGCATTCAGACTGTCCATAACAACTGGGACAGGGTCCTATTCAACCCTGTCACACTCATCCCATGGGTCAAGCAGATCCTGCCGACGACAGTCCCACTCTCGACAGCACAGAAGCGGCACCACCAGTATTTACTGTCTTCATTCTCCTTGCCTGAGGACAGGCTTTGGCGTAAGTTGCGTTGATGCTATGAAGACCTCATGTGGCAGTAGTTAGTGCTGTCTGGTCCGAAGCCAGCCCTGGCTCGCACATCAGCCATCACATGGCTGTCGCCCGACAGGCCAATACTGACACCACCGGAGGGGCCAGTCGACATATTCCTTCATCTGCGGAGCTGGTTCTGGCCACCTCAGTTCGGCTGAAGTTGGCCTCGCCACCGACCAGGGCTCCGACCAAGGAGTCTTGACCGGCTACGGGTCTTCCCCATCGACTGTTGGTCACTCTCATGCCTGACCATCCCTGGTGGGTCGAGAGCGATGCGGGTGGTCGTCCACTTTATGTGGACTTTTCTGAGTCTGAGGACTCCTCATTGCACTCCCGTCCGGTCGACATGGAGTTGGTGGGGGGTGACTCTCGACGGAGGACCCACGTCCTTCATGGGCATCCTTCATCTCATCTCTGAGTCTATGGGGATGCCTCTGGAGCCCGGTGAGAAGCAGGCTCGCTATCTCCTTACAGAGATTCTGGATAAAGGGAACTCTCTGATGGAGGCCTTCCCGGTGGCTGAGGCCATTGTTGGCTCAACCTTGGAGCTTTGGCAGCACCCTGCCTGGCGCCCTCGGCCTGGATGGCTCACAGATATGCAGTACCCACCGGTTCCCTCTCTGGGTTCATGGAACACTCCTCGGCCAAGGGGTTGGTGGCCAATTCTGTGTTTTGGCACACGGGCAACACGAGTTATGTCGACAGGCCGCCAGACAAGGAGTCCAAGAAATTGGACCACTTGGCCAAAAATGTCTATGCTGCCTCCTCGCTTGGCCTCCATCAGGCGAGCTTGGCTGTCCTGATGGCACACTTCTCCCATGCCCTCTTGGGCTCCCTGGATGAGGTGATTCCTCATCTCCCTGCGTACCTACAGACCACAGTCAAGCAGATCCGAGACCAGGGCCGGGCTGTGGCCAAACGGCAACTCCAGACGGCTCTGGACATTGGGAATTCTTGTGCCTTCTCGGTGGTGGCCACAGTCATCATGCGCCGTAGGGCTTGGCTGAGGATCTCGACCTTCACAACAGACACTCAACACAAGCTGGGGGACGTTCCCTTCTTAGGCACTGACCTGTTCGGGCCTGGTGTGGAGGGTCACCTCCAGCATATCGAGAAGTCCAGTGCCACCTTGGACTCCATTAATGTCTGCCCAGAAGGATTCCAAGGGCTCCAAATAATAGAAGTGCAAGCCCTTTCGGTCCCCCACTCCTGCGACAATACCAGCCCATCTCCAGCCAGGCCAGCAGGCCCAGCCTTGGTGCCATAGGCACAAGTCTGTGGCTTTGGTGGTCCGAAAGCCAGGAGGGAAGGGACCTGGTGGCTCCTCAGCCGGGTTCTCCTCCTCCAAGCATGCTCAATGACGAAATTGGGGGCTGCCACCCTCATGCCTGTCACGCCTCCCCTAGGTCCTCCTGTGGGGGGCCGACTCCACCACTTCTTTTCACCTGGTCCACTGTTACCATGGACAGGTGCGTTCTGGAAGTGGTCGGCCAGGGTATGCCTCTGGAGTTTGAGCAGTACACTCCCAGCCGACATAGCCCAGCTCCTCCGCAAGTAGGTCATGGTCAGGGTAGCAGATCTTCCGGTCACCCAGGGTTTGTCTCCAGGTACTTCCTGGTGCCAAAGTGGATGGGGGGCTGGCGCCCCTTTCTAGATCTGCACGACCTGAGCAAATTCCTCATGTCTCGCACCTTCCAGATTGTAACTCTGTCCCAGATAATACCATCTCTCAAGCAGGACATGTGGTTTTGCTCTCTGGATATACAGGATACGTTCTTTCATGTCCCGATCCATCCTTCCCACCAAAGTTTCCTCTTCTTCCGAGCTGAGGGAACCCTCTACAAGTTCCAGACCATGCCATTCGGCCTCTCCTCTGCCCCCAGGGTCTTCACCAAATGCATAGCAGTGCTGGCAGCCTACCTGCGGCATTGAGGGGTCCAGGTGCACCCCTGCCTGGACGACTGGCTGATAGCAGGTTCCTCCAGGCAGGCGATGGAAAGGTCCTGGGATCTGGCCCTCCAGGCCTGCGTCCAACTTGGTCTCCTAGTCAACGAGGCTAAGTTGGAACTCGTGCCCTCACAGGTGATCAGCTTCATCGGGGCAGAGCTCAGCTCTTGCTAAGCCAGGGCCAGGCTCCCGGCAGACAGGGTGAAGGTTCTCTCCTCCTCTGCCCAGTCATTTTGGTTGGGCCTGTTGGCATATGCATTCCCTGCAGTGGGAGCTGGCCAGCCAGTGCTCTCAATGCAATGGTCACTTTGATCTGCTGGTCACTGTGACCCAAAGGATGTTGGACACCCTCCAGTGGTGGCTTGTCCCAGAGCATCTGCAGGAAGGGATCCTGTTTGTCCACCCCTAGCCGATGGTCATCCTGATGACTGATGCCTCTTTCACGGGCTGGGGTTCTCATATGGGGAAACACAGGGTCCACGGGCTCTGGATTCCTGAGGAGTCCTGATGCCACATCAACCTGCTGAAGCTCCAAGCAGTTCGGCTGGCGCTAACTGCATTTGCGCCGTTTGTTCGGGGTCAAGTGGTTCAAGTCCAGACGGTCAAAACCATGACCTTGTACTGTCTCAACAAGCAGGGGGGGACACACTCCCTACCTTTGTGCAAGGAAGCGCTCCATGTATGGACCCTCATGTACAGCCTGGAGGCAGATCTCCCAGCCATCCATGTGGCAGGAGCCTCCAGTCAGCTGGCGGACACCCTCAGCCGGGTGGGCGAGGCGTCTGACAAGTGGTCTCTCCATCCGGAGGTAGTACACAGTCCACAGTCTGTTCTCCCAGTGGTGTACGCCTCAGGTGGACCTGTTCACCTCCAGGGAGAACGCAAAGCTGAGGCTGTTTTGTGCCCACCTGCGCGCCGCCCCCTCCAGCAAGGCTGTCTGCAGGGGGATGCCTTCTTGAGGCCATGGACTCCAGGCCTCTTCTATGGCTTCCCTCCACTTCCCTTGATCCACAAGGTGCTACTCAAGGTTAGGAGGGGCAAGGCATAGGTGATCCTGGTGGCCCCGGATTGGTCTCGCCAGCACTGATACACCAATCTCCTCAGCCTCAGCAACAGGCTCCCGAGGCGTCTTCCATTACGCCCGGACCTGCTCTCCATCTGTCAGGGGAAGGTACTCCACCCAGACCTTCAATCCTTGCACCTGACAGCCTGGTTCCTGAGTGGCTAGAGTTCCAGGCTTTGTGTCCCTCCGAAGATGTCCTTACTGTAGTGGAGGCATCTAGAAAGGAATCAGCCAGGAAGTGCTATGCCTTCAAATGGAAGAGATGCTCCATTTGGTGTCAGGGCAGTGAGCTGGACCCCTTGTCCTGTCTGGTGGCCAGCATTTTGTATTACCTGTGGTGTGTCTCCAAAGGGGGCCTTCGGTCGACGACCCTTAAGGTGCACCTGGCAGCCATCTGTTTACCCGACATGGGCCGGTCAGAGGTCTGTGGTGCAGGAGACAGTGGTCTGGCACTTTTTCAAAGGCTTGGATCACATTTCCCCTCCGGGGTGTGAACCACCACCACCACCGTGGGATTTGTTGCTGGTTTTAGCGAAGCTCATGGGCAAGCCATTCCAACCGATGCATAGGTGTGAGATGTCACACCTGTTGTGGAAGACTGCCTTCCTGGTGGCTGTCACATCAGCCAGAAGGATCAGTGAGCTCCAGGTGCTCTTGGTGGAGCCTCCTTACTTGATCTTCCACAGGGAGAAGGTTGTCCTGTGCTCCAACCCGAAGTTCCTCCCGAAGATTGTGTCAGAGTTTCACCTGAACCAGGTGTTGACTCTTACAGTATTATTTCCGAATCACACCTCGAAGACCAAACACAGGCTCCATACTCTGGACCTGAGGCGAGTGCTCGCTTATTACAGAGAGTTCATGTCTGGAGTTCAGGGAGAGGTTCGCCAGGTGTTAGTCACCTACGCTGAAGCCACTCCTGGCAGACCTGCAGCCAAGCAGATGATTGGCAAGTGGATCACTCCTGCATTGATCTCTGTTATAGCTTGGTGGGTAGGGAGCCTCCTGAAGGGCTAAAGGCGATACCGCTGCGACGGTGGCTGTTTCTAGGGACGTCCTCATCCAGGAAATCTGCAGGGCTGCTACCTGGAAGTCGGCACACACCTTCATTTCTCATTACCACATTGACTTAGAGTCATGCCGGGATGCTGATTTTTGGGGCCTCAGTTCTCCAATAGTTATTTCCTAAGTAGGGAGTGTGCGCCTTGCCTCCCCTTTCCCGGAGAACTGCTAGGAGTCTTCCAGAAAGTGTGGCTAGAACAACATATCCACGTCCCTAGAAACACAAGTTACTCACCTGTAACAGTAGTTTTAGGAGTAGTATATGTTGTTCATCTGCACTGGTCCACCTGACCTCCCCTGGCTTTGGCGCACAGTACTGCTTCCAGCAGCCAAGGGTTATTCCACCCGGGTGGATGGGAGGAGCCAGCTTGAAGATTTTCCAACAAGACTTAAAGGGAAAGGACGCTTCCAGAAAATGTGGATGAGCAACATATACCACTCCTAGAATTACTGTTACAGGTGAGTAACCTGTGTTTTTCGCTGTGATGACCTCTGCTTGGAGGATTTCAGAGCTTCAGATTTAGTGTGTGAGCCTCCCTATTTGATTGTTCACAGAGACAGTCTCTCTGTGTGTATAAATTCTAAGTTTCTATTAAAGGTGGTGTCAGAATTTTGACTGAATGAAATGATGCACATTCCTGTATATTACCCCAAGCATGCCAAGCCAGGTGAGGCACTGCTCCATATTTCAGATCTGCATAGAATACTGAGAGATTATATTTATCATACCAAGGACTGCAGAAAGTCCTCTTAGCTTTTTGTTTCATTCGTCCCTGTGAAAGAGGGTGTTCCTTTGTCTAAACAATGCCTAGCTGGCACATTGTATTATGTTCTGTTATAGGAAGTATGGTAAGGAACTTCTTAGTGTTGCTTGTGGTCACTCGACAAGGGGTATGGACATATCTGTTGCTTATTTCAGGAATTTCCCTGCTGCCAGCAAGTGTGCTACAGCCTTGTGGAGCACTGTTCACTACACATTACAGTCTGGACATCGTCTCTCATAGATGTGTTGGCTTTGGCCTTGCTTTACTGCAAGGCTTCTGTCTTGATTACATATCAGACTATGCCATCCTTTATTTATTTATTTATTTATTGAGATCTTGCATTGTAACACCTTTGAGCAATAAGCTATTTTACAAAGGTTCCACGTCAGCAGATTTAAGCACAAAATATCAGACACAACAGAATAGAACATTTTAACAAAACATTACAGGAACAAACATGTTAAAATTGAATGGAGCTGTACAATGAATGCCTGGTATCTAGCATAGCACTCACTGTTTTGGAACAGGGGATACACTGATGGACAAACTATGAGAATCAGCCAGGAGGCCGTGTCAAGACCTACATATAAATAAGAGGGAGAGCTAGGCAGGGAGTGGGGAGAGAGTATAGCAAGTGCAAGGGGGAGAGGGGAGTGGAGGGATTAGGGAGGATAGGAGGAGGGTTGGAGTAAGGGGAGATCAAAATGAGAGAAGGGAGGTCAGGGCTCCCTGGTTAGGTCAGCTTTATAATTGCTTGATGGAGACAGCATGGTGTAGCAAGGATGGCTAGGGGAAACAGTCACAACTGCTGTTTGCTTTGAGGGGTTGTCTGAGTTTATATCTGAACGGGCCCAGTTTGGCTTCAGTATAGATGTCTCTGTGTAGTGAGTTAATCCAGAGTGGGCCTCTATATGCAAAAGATCTTTACACTTGAGTTGTGCGGCATTGTGGGACCTGCTGTTATGTACTGCTTGAGAGTTGTTCCAAAGGTGTGGCCTAAGGAGGAGATATCCTCGATGAAGATAAGTTAACAGTAGATCTTTGAGAGAATCTCCTCCGTTAGGCCATGCTGTACCCTCCCTCCTTCCCCCTTTTGATTTCAGTGAGGTTTATGTCAGATGCTGCGCCTAAAGTCTTACTTCATGCAACCTGTCTGCAGCCCCATGCCTCTTCTTGTATGCCTGGTGCTGGCCTAATCTCCTTGTTACTCATGATTGGATGCCCTCTGAGGCTAATCTCAGGCAGGGAACTGAAGAGTGATGGGTATGTCATTGTGCCCCCCCCCCAAAAGCTAGCAGAAAGTTTCCAAGTGATCCTGATGTGGACAGCTTAGAGTTCTAAAGGTATGGCCTAATGAAGGAGGTTTTCGCAAAGATCTACTGTTATGGTAAATTCTTGCGTAACTATGCTTTCCATTATTGTCACTGCATTAAAGCTCTACAAAGATGACGAACAATCCTTGTGCATTTGCTGCTTAGGCCTAGCTCACAGCGTGAAGATCTGAAGCATTTGCCAGGGTTTTAACCAGGCTGCTGGGAGACATCACAAGAAGGCCTTGGTACTTTATTTAAAAATCAAGGCAATGGCGGAGAAGTAGTGTGCGCCATAGTCTCCCACTCCCTTACTCCCATGTTTGCCATTGACCTGTCATTCTCTGCAGTCGACTGTGTCTGCCACTGATTTCAGTTAAGGAAGAGGACAAGTCTGCTAAATCAACTGGACAAGCACTGCCAAGCAGACAAGAAGAAGAGACGGAAGGGAATATATGCCTCTCTAGACCGGTCTTGCTCTTCTTTTAAAAGAGGTAAGTCTGTGGCCTGTGACAGGACCCATGCTATGGCCTCCAATTCTGCTGCCCTTCCTCCCAGCTCTTATGCATCAAGGTCCTGGTCTGCACAGGTTGTAATCCCCCATAAGGAGATTTCATGGTTGATTCCACAGTCAACAACCCCATCAGGGCCCATTGATGTGCAGATACTTTACCTGACTATGTCTGAGTTCTTTCAAAAGCTTCTGCCTTTGAATCAGTTGCCGACGCCAGCCTCTTCAACACCTTCTGAGTTGCCGCTGTGGGCTTCTTCGTTGCAGAACTTCTTTTTGCCTGCAGTAATGTCAGGAAGGATCATCCTCTGTTGATGGCAGGTCTGATGATGGTCACTTCTTCACAGCATCCTGTGCCCATCAACCTGCTGCTCATGACGATTGATGTTGAGGATAAGCTGAAATACAATCTAGAGAGGAGGAGGAGGAGTATGAAAAGATGGAGGAAGATCTGAATCCCCCTACATGTGATGGGCTTCAGTTCTGCTTAATCCTCCTGTAGTGAGGACAGTGCACAGAACACTTTTCGTTCCTTACCTGAGGATGCCTCCTTCCATGCTTTCTTAAGGCAGGTCCAGTCCAAACTGGGATTTGTTGCAGAGGAGGAGCATTCCCTTTAAGAAAAACCTTTTGAGTTTTTAGAGGTGCCTGCCTCCCCTACGGTACTTCTCTCTCTCTCTGATTCATTCCACTCTGGAGGATGGCACTGTAGCTGGTTGGTGCATTGCTTGTGCTCTTCCTGCGGTATCAAGCAAGGTGGATAAACAATATCCAGTGACTTTTGGTAAGCCATGTAATTCCTCTCAAGCAGAGATGGATTCAGTGGTTGTTATGGCTGCCCATGACAGGTCTAAGGCTCCAAAATGTATGGGCTGTCTTCCTCCTGATCAGGGACCCAGGACGCTCAATGTCATGGGGAAGAAGGGCATATGCTTCAGCATCCCTTGGACTGCGAATTTCCAATTACTAGATTTATATGATCAGATATCCGGATTGCCTGTGGAAGTCCGTGGCTACAGTGGTTGACAAACTGCCAGATGGCCCTAAAGAAACTCATGGTCCAGCAGACAGTTGCCAGTGGCCAGGAGGCTGGTGGGCACCTACTGTATGGTCTGCTTATGGTGCCTTGGATGTGGCTGCTTGTGTGGCTGGTTCCAGCATTTGCCTGCACTGCCAGTCCAGGTTATGAGTTGCTGGCTTTGCCTATGATTTCTAGCAATCGGTCCTTATTGCTGCCTTTAGAGAGAAGCAGCTTTTTGGCAGCTATGTCATATCTGCCCTGCAGGACCTTCAGATCTCAAAAATAACCCTGCAGTCTCTGCATATACTGAATCCTAAGCCCCAGGGTAGGGGCTGGGAGCTCCTTTCAAAGGCCCTATGCTTGCTTTGGTAGGGGTTACTCTAAGGGGCCTGGCCATGGCCCCCAGCGGCCTCAGGCCTCTCATCAGGTCATGTTGCCTCCAATTGCCCAGGCCAGGCTTACCAAGGGTGCAGGTATCTGTGGCACTTGTGCCACTCCCAGCAGTGTCTGACAACCTTTCCCCCAGCTCCTGTTATTAAGGGACTGCTGGTGTGGGTTCGAATCTCCCTCTTCCAACCAAAACAAAACGAGATTACTACTGTTGCGTGGGTGTTGAAGGTGGTTCAGTGAGGACGCGCCCTAGAACTCCTCTGTCTCCCTCCAGTGCACCCTCCCTTACCCTATTGTTACTCTCTGGGACGTCTTGTCTTCCTACCCTAGGATGTTCAAACCCTCCTCGTTAGAAGGACCATAGAGCCTGTCTTGGTTGCTAACGGGAACCTGGGTTATTATTCCTGGTACTTCCTGGTACCAAAATGAACAAGGGATTTATGGACCATCTTAAGTCTCAGAGGCCTCAACCAAGTTCTAGAATACAAGCGGACTTGAATGGTCTCTCTGCAATCCCTCCTCCTGCTTCTACAAGGGCACTGGATGGTTTCTCTGGATATGAAGGATACTTACCTTCATATCAGAATCCTTTGGTCCCACAGACAGTACTTGTGGTTTATGATCCAGGGCTCATACTTCGCACTGTCAGTTTTGTGTCTTGCCCTTTGGTTTATTGTTTGCACCATGTGTCTTTACCAAATGCTTTGCAGCAGCAACTGCAGCTGCTGTCAGTCAGAAGGACTTGTTTATCTTGCCGTACATCGACATTCTGGTTTCTGAAGGCCCCATTGAGGTAGGCTGTCATTTACACAATGTTCTGAGCTAGATAACTATTCAGACAATTGGGAATTCTGGTGAATGAGCCAAAGTCATTTCTCACTCTGTGCCAATGTCGCCAATATGTAGGAGCTGTTCTGGACATGGAGTTGCATTGGGCTTTCTTTCCCTCAGAGTGTGGTCTCTTACAGCGACTGTTTCAACCAGCTGTCTCTTATGACTGATTGGCCTCATGGCTGCTGCCATTCTGACTGTCCCACTGCTGCGTCTGCACATGAGGATTCCACAGTGGTTCCTCCATGCTCAGCGTTCCAATGAGCTGGAGTGTCTTACAGAAGTGACCCCTCCACTCCATCGTTCCCTGCTCTGGCAGTTGGACCACTCCAACCGCCAGAGCAGGATCCCCTTTCTCCATCCATCCCCTCTGCTGGTAATGATGATGGACACCTCTGTTTTAGGTTGCAGTGCCAGTTTGGGCCCTTGCCAGACTCTGGGTCAGTGGTCCACCTTTTATTTGTTTTTTAGTTTGTACTTTTTTCTTGGAGCTGGCAAGCACACTACGGCCCCTCCCTCCCTCTGAGGGGCTTAGACCTCCAGTCCGGTGCACCCGAACCATTGACGAGTCCCCCACGGGTTATCCCCCCTGTGACAGGGCCAGGGAGAGGAGCGCTGACTTTCTCCCCTCCTGGAAGCCTACATTTGGTTCCCAGTGATTGGTGCAGGTCCCTGCCAGCCATCATGGAGCCTGCCAGCTCCTATTTTGTTTTTCTGTTTTACCCCGGCCCCCGTACCGTGCAGTGAGTAGAACAGCCGCCCCCACGGCAGCAACCAAGTGCTCCAGATGTGGGCCCTCCCCTTCTGGTTGATATGCCTGTGCTGGCGTCCAGCCACCGCTAGATGTCGGGCTACAGCGTGCTGAACTTGTCCTCCCTCTCCAAGGAAGGAGAACAGTCTGCGGACGCTCAATCCTTCCTCACCCTGGCCAGCCCGAGTCTGTTCCCGAACCTGGGTTGCCAGCATGGTGTGAGGTGTGGCGTCCAGCACCTCAACCCTCAGCGCCACCGGTCTGGCAGTGGTCCCTCTTTTTTACGGCTCTGCACAGCAGCACTGTGGAGATGGGGCTGTTCTGCTTGACCTGCAGGTCTTCCCCTTTTCCAGGACATCAGCTGTTGATCCATACAGACAGAATCTCTGACGTACTGCATAAAACTGACAAGGCGGTGCCCACTCTTATCCCCTCTGCTGAAAGGCAACGAGAGTCTGGCACTAGGTCATGGAACACAGTATGGCAGTCTTCCTGCCCAGTACCCTCAATGCCCTTGTGGATCGTCTTGGCCGGTCCTGGGTGCTTTAGCACAAATGGGAGTTACTGGACTACATCGTGGAAGACCGCTTTTCTAGATTGGGGTCGCGCAGGCATTGACCATTTTCCATCTCCTTACAATACAAAACTGCTGTGTTTCTGCCCACTCTTTGGAAGTTTTTTGGTGAGAGACAATATCTGCCTCCTGGAAACGGAGGTTCATGTTTGCCTTTTCCTTAGTCCCTGTCCTACAAAGGGCTCTGGTGAAGATGAGGGCCGAGTCAGCCATCCTGAATGTGGTGACCACATACTGGCCCAAACAGGTTTGGTTCCCTCTGCTTCAGCCATTGGCATTTGAACCCTCTGTCCCACTCACTCCGTGTAGGAATGGGACTTATGTCACAGGAGTAGGTGCTCTGGTGCATCTGCATCTTTGATCCCTGCACCTTCCCACCTGGCTTCTGAGAATGTGACCTCTCTCACCTTGTGTTTCCCAGTGGTTGCAGCTGTTCTACTGGTGGCTCAGAAGCAGTCTCCTCTGTACACCTGCTCACAAAACTGAAAATGTTTTATGGTATGGTGTGTTGCCCATCAGGCGGCCCCCTTTACATGTCCAGTCTGGTGATCGATTACCTCCTGTCCTTTACGAACTCAGACCTCCGGTATTCCTCTGTTAAGGTACACTTGTTTGCAGTGGCAGCTTTTCATGCCCTCACCAATGGCAAAATGATGGCCCAGCTTGAGGTTTCTTGTAGAGTCCTCACAGGTATTCTACTTCTGCACTCCTCTGGTCTGTGATCCGGATCCAGTGTGGGACCTTAATTTGGTTCTGGAGACCTTTATCGTGCCTCCTTTTGAGCCTGTTGCTACTTGTGAACTGTGCGTCCTCTCTTGGAAGACCTGTTCCTTGTAGCTATGACTTCTGCTCAACACAATTCTGAATTGCCGGCTTTGTTCTAGAGCCACATATTCTTATTTTCCACAAGGATAGGGTTACCTTGCATACCAATCCTTGTTTTCTGCCAAAGATAATTTTTGAGTGAACACTAAATCAGACTGTTGGACTTGCGATTTATTTCTAGACTCCCTCAGATAGCAGGGAGTGTTGTCTTTATACGTTTGACCTGGATCATACTAAGGATTTTAAAAAATTCTCTGAGCTTTTTATGGCTTTCACACCCAGAATGGTGGGCTGGCCAGTTTTGTACCAGGACCTTTCCAAAGCCTTCCTTCCTTCCCTCCCTACTGGATTTACCAAAATGCAAACAGAAAATTCCTGACACAACAGGATACATAGGATTACGTGAAGGGTGCCACTTCTCGTAGTACACGCAGTATAAAAAAGTGTCCTGTCCTTAAGATATGTCTATAGGCGGTACAACCAGGAGATAAAAACCAGTAGTTTCAATAAAGAAACCTTCTGATTGCTATGTAATTAAGTCCAAGAGCTGTGTGTTAAAGAAACAAAAATGATCAGATCAAGTGATCAACGATGTCTGTTATTCCTACCAAAGAAATCAGAAATACATACATAGTCAGTGGCTCAGCAGGTAGCACACTCTCCTCTGAGGCCGGGAGATCAGAAGGCTGTGGGTTCTATCCCCACACCAGGCACCTGGGTTACTATCCCAGTGCTGACACTAGTGCAGCATGAGGGGGGGTGCTGCACTCCTGAGGTGCCGTCTTTCGGATGAGACGTTAAACCGAAATCCCATCTGCCTGTTCTGGTGGTAGCTCAGGTGGATGTTAAAGATCCCATGGCACTTCTCGAAAAGAGTAGGGGAACTTTCCCAGTGCCCTGGCCAAATTTCCCCCTAGTCACAAAAATACCACCATCAGCTTAATCTGGTTCAAGGTCATTTGGCATCCATCTGTATCCCCCTCCCCCGGGCCGGGCCTGAAAATAGGCAGAATTTGTCTAGTGCACTTACCCGGTCAGCAACAACAAAAAAATGGAAATTGTTGCCCTGAGGGCAAATAATGTAATGATATGGTTCTATACAAATATCAGAAACAGTCTGAAAAACAGCTAGCAAAAACTGTACTGTAAATGGGGATATAACCTGATCTGTTAAAGCCCGGTGAAAAAGCCAGAAACAGTAGTCAGTGGCACTTTGTTTTGGGACTGTTCTATCCCTATGAAAGCATACCATGTGGTATGCCGGCGGTATGATAAAGTGCCTAAACTCCATCAGACCAGTACTTCATTCTAGTGGCATATCTGAGGTCTGGATATAAGCGGACTTGCTGGCTGTCACACAGCAACATTTTCTTACAGCAAGCCAGTTCTAACACAGTGTCTTTGGAGACCATGTCAGCTAGAACCAGGACTGCCGCTTGTGGGGCATCTGGGTTCACTGGCCTGCCACTCGATAAGCTTTCTGAATGTGAAATGGCCTG
The DNA here is from genome assembly GCA_016271365.2 of Neoceratodus forsteri. Classification (NCBI taxonomy): domain Eukaryota; kingdom Metazoa; phylum Chordata; order Ceratodontiformes; family Ceratodontidae; genus Neoceratodus; species Neoceratodus forsteri. Next base: position 196,177,247 of record CM028132.1, on the reverse strand, counting down.
GCGGAGAGAGGTTCTCCAAGATGTTCCAGACATTCTTTCATAAACAACAAAAGGTGGTCCCCTTCACTGCATTCCAGCAGGCCCACCACTTGAAGATTAGAAGATCTAGCTTGGTTTTCAAATGAGACTGGATTTGAGATGTGTAAAATTTTTTTTTTTTTATCAGGGTGGCTGTAGCTCAGATTGTTTGTTTTTTTCTGTGTAAAAACAGTGGCTATGTCCATTTCTAAAGAGCCAACTGTGTTGGTCAAAGAGTCAAATTTATTGGCAAGACCAGAGACTGCGTTGATCAACTCATTCTATCCTATTGTCATTTAGAATGTTCAGGTACCCTCTGCCTGCTGCTAGAACACCTGTGTTCCTGAAGGGGTTCTAGATCTGCAGCATTCATACAAACACACTGTGCTTAAACCTATATATCTTAAAATCCATACATCCAATTTTAAAACTGTAAAAAGAAGTTTTTCAGGACAAAACATTTTTGAAAATGACTGAGGTTTGGTAATGTCCATTTAACTGGATTTAGTGTTGTGTAAGGTTGTTTTTTCATATTTTCATAAATTATGATGATTTTATCGAAATATAATTATGCTCTGTTTGCTTAGTCATACAAAATTTACATTTCTGTAAAACTGTTGGTTAAAATTGTTAAACATATACAATACACATCTGTCATTATTTAAATATAAATTTTGCAAGGTTTTTACCAATTTTTAGTCAGAAATCAATGTCTGTATCTCTTGATCTTGCTCCGAGAGGGCTTTTGCAGTAGGTAATTACATATAGGACTGACGCCGGCCGGTGGCAGGACCCCACGGAAAAATTTCTAGCTAGCAGTCCCTGGCGAGGGACCGCCCACACGCCAGGTGACTGGCGTCACTCTGATGTCCGATTATAAGGGGCGGTCCCAGGCGCCTGCCTTCCAGTTCTTTTCCTGCCGTTAGCCTGCGTAGCGCTTCGCGGAAAGGTTCGTCACAGCCCTACCCTTTCGCCGGTTTTATCAAAATTGAAATCATTCTTTTCTTCTATTGTCCGGTCATCGTCGGTGTATGTCGTCCCCTACACCCTCCAAGCACAAAAACAAGTGCGACTCATGCGGCGCCAAACTGCCACACAAGGACGGCCATTCCCTCTGCCTTTTCTGCCTAGGCCCCGACCACCCAGTCGACAAGTGCCAGCATTGCCTCAACTTCAACGCGGCTACCCGCAAACGGCGCCAACAGTCCCTGGAAGCCCATCTTCTCAAGAAAAAGATGTCTTTGATGGAGAAAGAGTTGAAGAAGCTGAGGCAGGCGTCCACTTCTCCAGAAGGACATCGCAAAAAGTGGGACAAGGAGAGGCACCAGCGTGGCCCAGGTAACATCCCCTCCGGGGGGACCGTCCGACGGCAGCCTCCAAGGGTTTGGAGGAGGCGTCGGCCCGCCTGTCTGGCTCACGCTCAGGCCTTGTGGGCGCCTCTGGGCAAAAGGAGGCCTCCGCCCCCGGTTTGGCCGCAGGCTTGCGACCTACTGGCGCGGGCGACTCCCATAAGTCGGACGTCGGCTCCTCCGATGTCCTCCGGGAGAGGGTCGAGAAGACGCCTGACCCTTCGGGGCGGCGCACGACCACGTCCTCTTTGGACCGGGCCACTCCTCCACCTCGGCCCGCCTCCGATGAGGGACCCCGTAAGACGAACGCCGGCTCCCCTGGTGCCCGCCAGGAACTAGCCCCTAAGCCGCACGTCGGCTCCTACGATGGACCCCCATGCCGCCGTGCACCTGCTCCCAGCCTTCGCTGCCGTCTGGGGAGCCCGAGTCACCCCAGCCTGACCCGGATTTCTCCCCATCCCTGGGCGTGCGGGGATCTTCCACTTCCGTCAGACCCTCCTCCGAAGGAACCGGATCTGACACTGGACCCCCGGACGCCGGCCCTGCTGACACCGTCAGGGGACTTTCCCCTTCCGTCGGGCCCTGCACCCTCCGGGCCTCTCAATGTTGATCCGCCTGTGGGGCCACCATCCGGGCCGTCTGCTCTGGCAGCTCCTCCAGCGCCCGGGTACCCGCCATCTTATCCAACGCCGTTGTACCTGGGACGCAGTATCCAGCACACATGATCCAATGCCGGCTCCTCTGATGCCGCAGTACCGCGGCTCAATCCGGTGCGGTTTTCCCACAGCTGGGTTTCAGATACTCTACGGGTACAACCCGTACACCTTTCCCCTCCTCCTCTTCCACCTCCACCGCCCCCACGGCCGCGGTGGATCTGCAGGAGACTCTGACTTCATGGTGGGCTGGGCCAAGGCTCAGCTCACCAAGGGAAATAGAAGCCACCTTGGCGGCCAGTGCCGACCCGGCTCCCGTGCGCCTGGCGGCATGCTCCCTCACTGACTCCAGACTCCAGGGCCCTTCCCTCTGGATCCCGAGAGGGGCAGGACACGCGTCCAGGGGTACCCCCCAAGGAACCTGTTCCTGCCCCCAGCTGTGTTAGGGAATCTTATTCTGCTTCCGATTCTTCTTCCCTCTCGGATTTTTCCGAAGGATGCTCCGAGAGAGACGATGAGCCTCGCTCTCTGTCTAAGCCCCGGTCGAGGACCCCTCCGAAGTCTCCTCTGGAGGATCCTTCCTTCACGGAGTTGCTCAGAAAAATCCAGGAAGTTCATCAGTGGTGCTCCTTGGAACCAGATCCTCAGCGACTTAAACTCGCCGAACATCTGGACCTGCCCCTGACAGCCCCAACCTTAGTGCCACCCTGGATCGAGCCTCACACCCACCTTGTTTCCACGATTTGGAAACAACCGTCGGCGTTAGCCCCACTTCCTAGGAAGTATAACAGGCTATACCAGGCTCCAGAGAGTGTAGACTATCTGGATTCCCACCCTTGTACAGATTTGGTCGTGATTAGCGCCGCTCACGGCTGGTCAGCACACCCCAAACATCTAAGCTCGTCTCCTCTGGATAAGGAATCTCGCCTCCTGGACCAGTATGGCAGAAAAATTTACGCCTCTTCCATACTGGGAAGTCAGGCCCTGAATTACATCGCCCATATGGGAGATTACCAGAAGGCCATCCTTACCCAGGCGGAATCTAAGATAGACTCCTTACCTGACTCTCAAGTCAAGCAGGAGTTAGCCGATCTAGTCCATTCTGCTCATTCGGCCCGCCACATTCTGCGGATGACATACGATGCAGTGGACACTGCCAGGGCGGAGCTCCGCTTTAGCCGTGAGTCTACAGCGTCATGCCTGGCTCCGCGTGTCAGGTTTGGTCCCGGAGGTGCAGTCCACAATCAAGGAAGCACCTTTCAGGGGGTCGGTGCTTTTCAGTGGTGATGTCAAGGACATCATCACTGACTTGCAGGAGAAGGGGACGGCTCTGAAATCCGTGGATTCCATGTACCGTCCCCATCACCCTCAGTGCCGTCCTTTTTGCAGACGCAGTCGGCCACAAGCGAAACCCCAAGTAAGGTGGGCCACTAAACGTCGGGCCCCCGCAGCTGCCAGGCCCCCCCGCCCAAAAAAGCGGCAGGTGCCCCAGCTGCAGCGCTGCCCCACACCACCTGACTCCTCCCCTCTCCCACCGCCTCCGGACACATCGGAGGGAGGTTCTCCCTCCACCTTCTGGGTTGGGAGAGGAAAACAATGGATTCTTGGGTGCTCCAGCTTATAGCAGAAGGGCACTCCATAGAGTTTCTACAGAAACCACCCCGCCACCCACCTCTGAAGTCGTCCTACGCAAGGGATCATCTTCCTTTGGTCCAGGAAGAAATCTCTGCCCTTATCACGAAGAGGGCCATAGAACCCGTTCCCCTTCATCTTTGAGAAACGGGTTACTATTCACATTTCTTCCTGGTCCCAAAGAAGACGGGAGATCTCAGACCCATTCTCGATCTCAGCTCCTTGAACCTTTACGTGGAATACAAAAGGTTTAGGATGCTCTCTCTGCAGACCCTTCTGCCCCTCCTTCGGCCTGGTCAATGGCTTTGTGCGCTGGATATGCAGGATGCATATCTGCGCATCCCCAATTGCCCTTCTCACCGCAAGTATCTTCGGTTTGCATTTCAGGGGGACCATTACCAATTCAGGGTGCTCCCGTTTGGTCTTTCCTCAGCACCCCGGGTATTTACCAAATGCCTGGCTGTGGTGGCGGCCCACCTGCGTACGATGGGAGTACAGGTGTTCCCTTACCTGGACGACTGGCTCCTGGCGGCCTCGTCCAGGGAGGAGCTCCTGCATTTTCTCTCCCTCACCCAGCAGTTCTTTACTTGCCTGGGTATTACCATCAACCATTCCAAGTCTCATCTGGATCCCTCCCAGAGACTACAGTTCATCGGGGCTATCCTCGATACGACAGTGAGCAAGGCCTTCCTGCCTCCAGACAGGGTGGCCTCTCTTCATTCACAGATTCCCTACTATCAGAACGCAGGAGGGTTTTGGCGAGGTCGGTTCTCCGTCTCCTGGGGCTCATGGCGGCCGCTATTCCGACGGTCCCCCGAGCTCGACTCCACATGAGGATCTCTCAGTGGACTCTTCGCTCACAGTGGGATCAACTTGTAGACGACCTGGATCATCTAGTTCTGATCTCCTCGCTGATGGCACGAGACTTGCAATGGTGGATGGTTCGAGAGAACCTGTTTCGGGGGGTTCCCTTCTGTCATCCTCCCCCCTCCCAGACTCTGACCACAGACTCATCAGGTGAAGGTTGGGAGCCCATCTGGGTCCTCATCGAACCCAGGGATTATGGTCCAGATTGGAACTAGCTCTCCACAACAATGTGCTCGAGCTTCGAGCAGTACTATATGCTCTCCAAGCCCTTCACCAATACATTCTTCCCAGTCACCTAGCCATCCAGACAGACAACATTTGCGAGGTGTGGTACATCAACAAGCAGGGAGGGACTCGATCCTACCCTCTATGCAGGGAAGCAGTGAGGGTTTGGGGCTGGGCCACTCAACACAACCTTCACCTCACTGCGATTCATGTTCCAGGAGTCGACAAACCCCTGGTAGACAAGCTAAGCCGCTCCTCTGCCCTGCCACACGAGTGGAAATTGGACCAAAAGGTGCTAGATGATATCTTTCAGCTTTGGGGGACTCCGCAGGTAGACCTGTTCCCCTCTTCCCAAAACGCAAAACTTCCCACCTTTTGCTCGCTCGTTCCAGAGCGAGGCGCTTTCTGGAGCAATGCTCTGTCTCTAGACTGGAAGGGCAGATTCATCTATGCTTTTCCCCCCAATTCCTCTGGTCCCTCGTGTATTGCAGAAACTAACCACAGAAGGAGCGAGAATGATTCTGATCGCTCCTTTCTAGCCCAGACAAATCTGGTTCTCTCTTCTACAACAATACTCAGAGGTTCCTCCTTTTCCTCTTCCTTTATCTTGAGGTTTGCTGACCCAGGATCAGGGGACCCTGGTCCATCCGGGCCTCAAGTCCCTGCAGCTTCATGCATGGCTCCTGCAGACCTAGCTCAATCTCGTTTTGGTCTCTCTCCAAAAGTGGCGGAGATTCTGGTGGAGGCTAGAAAACCCTCCACTAGGTCCACTTATGCCATGAAATGGAAGAGATTTTCTATTTGGGACGCCTCTAGGAACATGGAGCCTTTCTCCTGTTCGGTGGCTGTTCTGCTGGAATATTTACATCATCTCTTTGACTTGGGTCTCGGTCATTCCTCCTTGAAGGTGCACATGGCTGCTATTTCAGCCTACCATGTTCCTTTCGCAGATAAAGCGTTTGCCCAATTAGAGGTCTCCAAGACCTTTCTTAGAGGGGTCCTTCATCTGAGGCCCCCCATCCGAACTCCTGCTCCCCCTTGGGACTTGAACTTTGTTCTCGAGAAACTTACCCTTCCTCCCTTCCGAACCTGCAGCAACTGCAGATCTGAAGTTTCTTTCGTGGAAGACGCTCTTCTTGGTGGCCATTACTTCCGCTCGAAGAATTTCCGAGCTCCAGGCCCTTATGTGTAAAATCCCCTATTTGATTTTTCACAAAGAACGAGTGGCTCTTCACACGAACCCTAAGTTTCTACCTAAAGTGGTAGCAGAGTCCACCTTAAATCAGTCTATAGAGTTACCTGCCTTTTTCACGCAGTACTCCAACCAAGGGGAATATTTACTCCATACCATGGATGTTCACCGGATTCTGAGATACTACACCAACAGGACAAAGGATCTCAGAAAGACTGATGAGTTGTTCGTCTCTTTTTTGCTCACAAAAGGGAAGGCAATGCAGTTTCCAAGCAATGCCTGTCGAAGTGTTTGGCTCATTGCATCACTTTTTGTTATGACAAGTACAACAAGACCCTTCCGGGTCAAGTCAGAGGTCACTCCACTCATGGAGTAGCGACCTCTGCGGCTTGTTTTTTTTTTTTATTTAGTTAGTTGTTTAACCAGGTATAGCACACTAAGCTGGAAGCTTTTTTACAGGAGCGACCTGGAAGCACAAGGAGGTTAAGTGACTTGCTCAGGGTCACACAGTATGCAAGTGGAAGCTGTGGGAGTCAAACTCGGGTCTGGTCTGCTGGATGTTACCAGATTTGCAGCTCAGAGCCTTAGACCACTGCGCTATCCTGCCTCCTGAAACCTCCTGTTTCAAGAATGTGTCTGCGGCAGACATCTGTGCTGCCGCCACCTGGACTTCCGTCCATACCTTTACGAAACACTACAGTTTGGACATTGCCTCTCGCCGTAGAGCAGGCTTTGGGCTAGCTGTTTTGCAAGGCCTCCTGTCTTGAGGATTGCAAGGCTTCTGCTACTTTCTGGAGTAGTTTCCTCCTCCCGGTGCCTTTTATTTGTTCCAGACTGCTTGGGATTCAGTCCTATATGTAATTACCTACTGCAAGAGCCCTCTCGAAGTGAGATAGTACAGTTACGTAAGAACTTGCTGTAACAGTAGATATTCGAGAGAAGCTCTTGCAGTAGGTAATACCTTCCCGCCCTCCATCCCCCTAGGCTTTTTCAGCTCTCTTTCCAGGAATGGAAACATCTACTTCTTTCTCGTCCGGGCCTCTGGCGGGAAAGAACTGGAAGGCGGGCATCCGGGACCGCCCCTTTATACTGACGTCGTATGACGCCAGTCACCTGACGTGGGGGTGGTCCCTCGCCAGGGACTGCTAGCTAGAAATTTTTCCGTGGGGTCCTGCCGCCGGCTGGCGTCAGTCCTATATGTAATTACCTATTGCAAGAGCGCCTCTCGAAGATCTACTGTTACGGTAAGTTCTTACGTGACTGTACTTTATTACAGCTTGAGTTTTTTTTTCCACTCCACTGGTTGGAATTTTTACAGTGTTTAATTCTTCTTACCCACTAATTTTAGTTTATGAATCGGATTATTATTTTTTTTGTTTTTCCCCTAGTTTAGTACGAACGTATTTACACATTACCTTAGAAGGACATATCAGGAAGTGATGCAGGATGCAAGTGCTTTGTGAGGTCAAGTGATGTAAATAGGAAGAACACTTCCAGTGTAGGTCAGTGAGCTGACACAGGAAACGGTTATATGTTTTTGTGCTGGAGGTCTCTCTATGATTGATTGCATATTTGTTGTACTTAAAATTTGCAATTTCATTGAAATAAACTATTTTATTGTATTTTTGTAATAAAATCCCATAATAAGTATAGGAAACTGTATTTTATTTGTGCTGTTTGCTTTATCATACTGTAAATGAAGCATGATGTTCATGTAAAGGTTCAGAGTCTTGCAGTAAACATGTTACATAAATGTGTGTATTATTTAATTTCCTGGCATAGTTTATTTTTTGGGGGTTGTATTATGGGATGGTTTAAGGTGAGGGAGTGACTATGATGAAGCACTGTGTAGTTAGTGTGTGTGTGTTGGGGGGGGTGCTGCATTTATGATAAATGCTCAGATGCACTTAATATGTTCTGGGGAGATGAGAGGGGCTGTCTGCATCTAATAATGGTGCTAATAGACACTGTAGATACATTAGGGGTACGTGTATATGTGATGAAATTGCTGAAAAGGCACTGGTAATTTGGGGTATACTGTGTCATGGGGAAGGGGGTGGGTGTGCCTGTACCAAGGAATGATGCTCATAGGCACTGCAGTCATTTTGTGTCATGAATTGGCACCTGTCCTTGGGGTATACTCAGTTGTGGGGAAGCAGGTGGGGCTGCCTGTACCTGGTAATGGTGTTCATATGCCATGCAGAGACATTGTGGGTATACGTACAGGGTGATGACATGGGCACCTGTAAAGGTTGTGTACTATGTGCTGTGTGACATGGATTGCCTGCATACACATGTGATATGTTGCAGCATTCATTATGGCGCACTGTGTGGGTATGCCTACACCATGGAGTGTTGTTCATTGATACACGTGTATTATGTGCTGTGTCATATGGATTGCCTGCATACACATGTGATATGTTGCAACATTCAGTATGGCGCACTGTGTGGGTGGGGAGGAGTGTGGGTATGCCTGCACCGTGGAAGAATGCTCATTGGTGTACATGTGTACTGTGTCCTGTGTTTCATTTGAATGGACTGTATAAGTCATACATTGCCACTGGTCACATCACAGTGTGTCAGAGGTAAGGGCTGGTCTGAAGCATTATGAGCACAAGGGAGTGATTGGAACTTGAATAGAACATTACAGTGCATCTGAGGGTAGTGTTGGAATGAATCTTGGTGTACAATGGACTACACCATGGTGGTTGAGGAGGGATTCATACCAGTAATGCACATCACAGAGTGTCAGAGATAAAGCTGGACTGAAGACTGATAAACAGATGGACTACATCAGTGACTCTGGTGGGATGTGAACCTGAACAGCACTTTACAGTGCAGTAGGGGTTGTGGCTGTACTGACACCAGATGAGTCGATGGACAACACCATTGACTGTGGAGGGATTTGAACCTGAAATGCGCTTTACTGTTCACTACAGTTTGGGGCTCGACTGATGCATGATAAGGAGATAGATCTTACAAGTGGCTGTGGAGGGATTTGAACCTGAAGAATACTTTACAGTACATCAGAGATTGGGACTGAACTGATGTCTTATTAATTGATGGACTACACTAGTGGATGTGGAGGGTTTTGAACATTAAATGCACTTCACAGTGCATTATGGGATTGGTCTGGACTGATACATGGTAAGTCGATGGACAACCCCATCAGCTATGGAGGGATCTGAACCTGAAGTGCACTTCACTGTTCACTACAGTTTGGGGCTCGACTGATGAATGGCAAGGAGCTAGAACTTGCAAGTGGCTGTGGAAGGATTTGAACCTGAAGAGCACTTTACAGTGCATCACAGATTGGGGCTGGACAGAAGTCACACGAGTCGATGGACAACACCAGTAACTGTGGAGGGATTAAAAACTGATTTGGCCTTTACAGCGCATCAGAGATTGGGGCTGGACTGATGCCAGAGGAGTTGAAGGCAACACCATTATTTTTTCATTTTAAACAATCCCCAACTGTGTATTAGGGAGAAAAATCAAGTGCAGAGCATGAGACGGACCTGCTACTGACCCTAACTAGCTTATCATCCATAACGCAGGGAGCAACATGCCACGTAGATTTTAACATAGCCATAATCTGAACATAAACTCTTTAAAAAGTAACAAAAGGTGCTGAATTCATGTGAACTCATCTAGTACATGCACAAGAAACACTCTCTCCCATTTGGAATGCCAGCAGGATCCATAAGATGTGATCACACAGGATGACCAGAAATTATCCTAAAATTAACAAAGTAACGAATATGAAAACTTTTGTCATAAGTAAAAATAAAGTAAATACAAATTACAAATTGAGGTTTTGGCACCAAAATGAAGTGAGTATTTTAGGGTGAGAGCAACGCCTTCATCTTGAAACTAAGTTTTCAGTCACCATGCTCTTCCTGCACCAGTGTGTGCTCTGACTGGTTAATGGAAATAGTGACGTGTACAATAAGCGTAGAGCTAGCATGGCAACAGTGAGGATCAATATGACCAAATGGTGCCACACTACAGAGCTGGTGCAGGTGTAAGGGCTACGAGCCCTAACTGAAACATAAAAAAAAAAAAAAAATCACTGTACACTCTAGAGCCCAGAGACCCACTTTCCCTCTAGTGACGGTTGTAAAAAAAAAAATACCAAAATCCTTGCTTGACTGCTAAATAAGGATTTATTCCAACGTTTCAGACACACATTGAATAGAATAGTGGAAAGCACAACAAAAAGATCTATGTGAAGGTTCCCTGGTGCTTTGATTAAGGCTTCTTCAGGGGATGGTGCCTGCATCTAAGACAATCCCTTTATACTAATTCAATTCAGAATTGATGATGGCACAAAATCTGACCAATCACAGAGTTTGATTTTTAAATACAGAAATATTCAGCTCACTTAGAGGTATAAATGGACTAACAGTTATAACAATCATATCAGTCACATGTTATTGTAGAAAAATACCCCAAAATACATAAAAAAGAAAAAAATACACCAAAAGTGGTGACAGCCAATCTGATTGCTCGAATACAAAAAATACAAGTTATGAAATTAATTAGTGTCAACCTGATCAGCTTAACATGTTACACTAAAACAAGATGATTTGTTGTTACAAGACAAACTAATGGCAGAACGAGCATAATAAACATTTTTCACAGCACATGCAAAAAATAGTAAATTTATTTATTAAGGCGTGTTTTCTCAAAACTAGCCAGTGGGAATGCATATTATATTAGATAAAATTAGTAAGGGTACGATGTCCCCTATTGGCTGGTACAACTCAATTCATCAAATGTAAACAAATGCTTGAGCTGCACCAAGAGAAAGACATGGATGCCACTTGATGTCATCAGGCAATACAGCACATAATTTAGGATGCCATATGGCATCATCAGGAAAGAGGCATGTTTTTTATGATGCCATATGGCGTCATCAGGACATAAGTGATTTTTAATTCTAAACTCTGGAGAGTCTCTTCATTTTCAGTAGGCAAGGCCACCAGAGCATTCCCAGTAGTAGACCACGTAGTCGGTGGACCCGTGAGATTTGCCACTACCTCCCTGAGTCTGTTGTTTATCCTTCTGTGTATTTCCCATATTGTAGCTGACAGGTTCGCACACTGATCAGGCATGATTTAACATCGCTTAGTTCAGAAATTAGAGGGTTTTACAGTTCTGCAGCTATCGATGTACAGACGTATAAATCTAAGCCTCCATATTGCTCAGGCTCCACATCGTCGTCCTGCATTTCTTTCTGTCACCAGAAGTGCAGTAAGCAGCTTCCTGGTTCTGTCCATGCACACTGCACCTGTGGGGTGGCCACTTCCGTTGTTTCCACAATGTTGTCTGCTGCTGACATGTGCTGCTGCCCCTTGGAGTACTGCTCATATCTTTACTTAACGTTACAGTGTGGACATAGTCTCCCATACACGGGCTGAATTTGGCCTTCCTCTCCTGCAAGGCCTTCTTACTCATGGTCCATAGAGCGTTCCTTTCGCCCTTGGTGACCTGGTACTGCTTGGGAGTCATTCAGTTATGGGGCTCAATGGAGGGAGATCTTCTCGAGGAAGACAGAATAGTTACTTACCATAACAGTAGATCTTTGAAAGAAACTCCTCCGTTTAGTCACAGCTCTCCTTCCCTCCTTTCTACCCTTTTTGGGTGACGTGGTTATCTTGCCTGCTCTCACATGCTGGTTCTCCTCTTATGCCTGAATTTGGCATGTCTACTTAGGTTTCCATATCCTTTCCTGTGTGTCTGGTTTGGTCCTGGTTGCTTTGATTCCTGCCGGGCCAGTGATCTGCCGACCTTGTCTCCAGGAGGGAACTGAGGCATGATTGGACTGCCCATGTTATATAGGTAACAACAATGCACATTGACATGGGCAACCCCAGCTAGCAAAATGTTATGGGTGGTACTGACCCTGACAGCTTACAGTTCTATGATATGGCTCAAGTGGAGGAGATTCTCTTGAATATGTACTGCTATGGTGGTAAGTAACTATTCTATATTCGTCTTACATTCTTTGTAGTAGGAATGTATACTATGTTTGTTCAGTTACTGGGAGCTCTGATAAAAAGACTAAAAAAATGGGTAGAGTAAGCTAAAAAGAGAGGGGAGTGAAGCTAACCAGGGAAAGGGGAAGGGAGTGAGGCTAAACGAGAGTTCTAAAAAGAGTCAGGAGTTGGTCTCAAAAGAGAATGGGGTGAGACTCAAAAGAGAAGGGAGCGAACCTTAATGGGGGGGGGAGTGAGGCTCACAAGAGCAATGGTGAGGTGAGGCTAATGAGAAAGGTGAGTGAGGCTCAAAAGAGAGGTGATCAGGGCTACAAAGAGTGAGAGGGGAGTGACTTAGAGAGCAGTAGCCAGTGAGAGATGGGAAAGAGGAATGTGAATCGAGAGGGGAGTGAGGCTCAAATGAAAGGGGAATGCAGTTGTAGTGAGAGGGGAGTGTTTAATAAGAGAGGGACTTTCTGGGGCTAAAGAGAAAGGCTGAGTGAGGCTAAACGGAGGGGCAGTGTGGTTAAAGGGAGGGGGATTGGGAAGGGGGAGTCCTGCTAGAGAGAGAGGGGTAGTGAGTGGTAGCATGGCGAGAGAGACAGAGGGGAGTGGGACTAAAGATGGGGGAGTGTGGCTGGCTTGAGAGAGGGGGTTTGAGAGAGAGGGAGTGTGTGTCTGGCTATGGAGACAGTGGAGAGTGAGAGAGGGTGTGTGAAGCTAAATAGAGAAGGGAGAGGAGGGAAGGGGTGTGTGGCTAAAGAGATGGGAGTCTAGCTGTAGAGTGAGGCTAATGGAAAGGGGAGTGGCTAAAGATGGTGGGTGTGGCTGAAGAGGGGGATTGGGAAGGAGGAATGTGGTTAAAAAGAGGGGAGTCAGGATAAAGAGCGACAGGGGAGACTGGCTAGAGAGAGAGAGGAGTGTGACTGGCTTATGAAATGGGGAGTGAGCTGAAAGCTAGAGGTGGAGTGAGATGGGAGAGTGGCTGGCTGAAGAGGAAGAGTGAGGCTAAAGATGCAGAGGGTGGCGTTGGAGGGGGTTTGGCTAAAGTGAGGGATGGGTGTGGCTAAAGAGAGGATAAAGAGGGATGAGCAAGGATGAGAGGAAGGGCAAGGCTGAAGAAGGGTTGAGGCTAGAAAGGAGGAGGAGCAAGGCTACAAAGAGGCAGAGTTAGGCTACAGGGAGGGAAAAGTGAGGAGTGAGGCTAAAATGAGAAGTGGCAAAATAAGACTAAGGGAAACAGAATGGTATGATTTTTAACTGGTTAAAATTGAGAGATTTCAACTGCTACAGAGTAACTATTGAAATAGTTTTTCTGAAATGTCGCTGTGTATATACTGTTACGCTGCTTTTCAAATATTTTTTGTGACAGCATGTGGACCATACTGTAGAGTTCAAGTAAATATTGTGCTCTCACTGCTTGCTGTAGGATGCAGACTTGCAGCACAGCCTGCAAGACAAATAGTGCCAGCTCTCCTCCCACAGAATCATGCACAACACTGTTTGTGGACATTATAAGTCATGACATTATTCTTAGCCAGTCAGAATTGTTTATTTGTAATTATACAATGGCAAGGAAAATTCTAGCGTTTTGATTAGTCAGCCTGCCCTAGACACCGTGATGTTATTAGACAGTAACATCACTATATTGAATGCAGGCAGAGAGACGACTGTAGAACGCTACAGTAAATCCATCCCTCTCTGCTTAACCCACCCTGAACCCCACACGGCTTTACTATCCCCTCACAACCACAACCAGCAAAAGAAATGCCTTCCTCTTAGCTGAAGTAATCCCGAAGCCAAGATAGCTTCACAGTCCCCTCCAGAGCTAAACAATTTTCAGACCCCCATCACCTTCGATGTCCCATAACTTAAATCCAATTATAAAAAAAAAAAAAAAGTTGCTTAAACCCAACACTCGACGGATCCTCCTTCTCCAGTTGGCGCAACGGTGAAGGTAGTGCTTGAGCACTTGAACAGCAGCACACAGTTCATATACTGCCCAGTGTACTGCTCACTTGCTCGCTCAGTCCGGAGTCCGACAAGTCTCTCTTTTTTTTATTACTTTCCCACACATTTCCATTTATGTAATTAAAACCCCACTACCATGTAAAATGCATTAAAACTCTTGAGAAGAGCGGAGAAACTGTAGATCAAACCTGCTCGCTCACTGTCTCATTCAGTGTGACTCTTCCCGTAAGGTACTCACCAATCCCATGTTTGCTGAAGTCAATCAGCACTTTTCAAATTCGGCTAAATGTTAAGATCTCCCCAAAAAAGCAACAGAGGCAGACAACTGGAAATAGCATGGTGGGGGGTGGCACACAGGTACAGATAGCATTGAATAAGCAGCTCCACCTGCTGCACAGCCACTGAAAATGAACTTCTTTTTTAATAGTCTTCCACAATAATAAATCATAAAAAAAAAAGAAAATTACATGTGTAATCCTTGTATTTTTTATTCTAAATTTAATGAGCCATTGTATAATAGCAATAAGACACTCCAGGGTGTGTTATTGTGTAATAATGTCACTTCTCTGGTGTTGAAGGTACTGGGATGTGACATTATTACACAATAATAATAATAGATTTTGTCTATCTGATTGTGCTGGCTAAACTACTTACAAGGTACTCTGACATCATGTTCAGATGTGTATCCAGCACTAAATGAATGTAATGGGCTCTGACCTCATGCTGAATTTGTGTACTTCCCACACTGAACTATGTACTTGCTGTAAATATACCCTGTGCGGAGCTGTGCATTTCCCACACTGGACTATGTACTTATTGTAAATATACCTGCATATGTATTGTTCACCTGCCTATGTATTTGTCTCTGTTGTTCCTGCTATCCATGTACTTTAATTGCTGTTGCTTGTTGTCTGTCACTTTGTGGCCAGAGTCGTGACTGAAAATAGTCCTTGGATATTCTTGTAGCCATAAAAGGCACATAATTCTATAAGACAAAGAACCTCTGTGCCAAACACTGAGGCAAGGGTTACCCCAAAGGGCATTTGGCTGGGAAGCCAAGTTTCAAGAAAATACAAAATCACACATGCCCACACAATGCAAAGCATCATGGGCTGCATATGAAAATCATTCATAATTCTATGTTTAGCTGGCACAGTGTCCCACAAAGGGGATTTTCTAATGTTCTGTAAAGTAAAGCATTTTGAGTTTATATTCAAATTGTTTTTTTAACAGAGGTCTTTAGCATGATTTATAAACAATGTACAAAGAATTTGTGAATGCACTCTTCTAGCCATAAGAGACACAGTTACTGTACATATAAACATAAATAAAAAAGCACCAACGTGACAGGCAACGCTTATCTAGTCTGAGAAGGTATTTGAACTTAAAACTGGGAGTTCATTGACTTAACAAGCTAGTAGCGTCATGTTGCAATATCGTTGCATCTTCTTCCAGTGTCAGTTATTGCTGTGACCGTTGTTTTCCTTTTGTTTGTTGTGTTAAGGCCCAAGATCACAAGGTTGGATTTTAAGAAGTACAAGCTGACATTAGTGGTTGTTGAAGATGATGAACAAGTAGGTAAACTTTGACATAATTTGTATCACATAAGGGAAGTGGATAAAAGTGCAGATTTTAAAGCAAGTTTGACAGTCTTGCAAAAGCTTGGAAAAACAAAATTTAAACACAATTTAGCGTATGTTATATACATTTTCTGTATTTCTGTTGTTCTTCATTTTCATTACTATGTTCATTTAAATGGAAACAGGATTTACTCCTGCTGTCAAATCCCTTGCTATAGTTCCAGCCTCCCCTCCTTCCCCACATAGAGCTGTTTCTTTCTTTTTAGGGTGGTAGCTTTGCTCTTCAGCCCCTGTCCGCATCCCCCATCGGGCTGCCATCTCCCGACTTGCAGACAGCAGAAGGTGGTGATGGATGGATACTACTCTGAGTGGAGAGACAGGTAATTGAAGGCATCCCTCAGAGATCGATTCTGGGACCACTGCTGTTTAAAGGGATTTTCCAGAATTCAGTGAAAAAATACTTCTTTATATGCCTCCTGCATTTCCCCCTTCTAGCTTCATTGTATGCTCTGTTGTTCTCTTGTACCTCCTTTTCTGAGAAATACTCCACTGCTGTACTTTGTTTCCCTGGGATATGTTTGTAGGTCTCTTATCATATCTCTCTTCTACCTCTCTTCTCGGATGTACCTCTTGGGATCCCTCCGTTTCTCCTCAGAGGGCTTATGATGCAACCCCAGCACCATTGTAGTTGTCCTCCTCTGGACAGCCTCTACCTTGTCCTGTGTCCTTCCTGAGATGTGGTCTCTGGAACTGGACATGGCACTATGATTGGGTCTCACCAATGATCGGTACAGAGGTAACACCACCTCTCTCCTTCTGCTGGTGATACTCCTCCCTGTGACTGGCTGTGCCTACTGCCTTGCTACCTTGAGGTCATTGGATATGATTACCCCAAGGTCCCTTCCTGTTTAGTGACTGGCAGTACCTCTTCCCCCATTATGCACACTGCCTCTGGGTTTCTGTGCCCTAGCTGCATGATTTTAAACTTTTTCACTTTGAAACACTGCTGCCATACCCTTGAACACTCCTCAGGTTTTCTCAGGTCTGTACTCACTCTTTCCACCCCATCGTGAGTATTTACCCAATTACAGATTTCGGTTTTCTTCTGCAAAGAGTTTATACCTTCCCTTCTAGCTCTTCTGTATTGTCGCTTATAAAGACATCGAAAAGTACTAGTTCCAGTACTAAGCCCTGAGGTACCCTGCTGGTCATCCTCCCCTCATTGGAGTGAGTGCTGTTTACTTCCACCCTCTATCACCTGTCCATCAACCAATTCTGTACCCAGTTAACTACCTTGGGTCCCACCCCCAAACTGCCCAGTTTCCTTACAAGCCCCCCCCCCCATGTGGCACTGTCAAAGGCCTTGCTGAAGTCTTAAGTAGGCAACGTCCACCACCCCAGCCTGATCTATTTCTGTGGTTACCCAGTGAAGGAAATCGATCAGATTCATTTGACATGACCTCCCTCCCCCCCGTTAAGCCATGCTGCCTCTGGCCTTGTAACCCACTGGATTCAAGATACTCCACTAGCCTTTCTTTTAAAAGTGTCTCCATATGCTGGCCCAGCAGTAGTGCTACTGCTTGCGACGCTGGCGACCTGGTTTCAGGAATGAACCCACGGGGTCAGAGGGCTGGCTGGGGGGGGGGGATCGAGCATCTGTAGGACCGCTCTCCTCCTCCCTGGGGGGGTGGGCAAGAGCTCCATACAAGAATACAAGAAAAATGCTCGGCACAATGATGGCCGGTCACGCAGACCCAACTTGGTTGCTGGTGGTGCTCCTCTGTCTGGGCCTGGCCATAAGCGGTGTGAGGCATGGCCTGCCGCACTCTGGAAGGGGGCAGAGTGGTGGCAAGTGGTATGCAGGACAGGACGGAGGTAAGTCCATGGCACTGGGGACAGGTGAAGCCGAGGTAGACTTGCTGGGGGGGTTGGGGGAGTCCCTCCCCCAAGCCGGAGAGAGGAAGTATCTCCATGAATGCTCTCACCATGGGCATTAGACTGACCAGCCTACAGTTGCCAACCGCCTTCCTGCTGTCGCTTGTATGAAGTGGGACTACATCTGCCCTTCACCAGTCCTCTGGAAATGTTTTCCTTGAGAAACTTTTAAAATAAATACATAAATATCTTTTTGCACCCATGCCCCATCCATTTCCAAATAGCAGAACAACTCTGCCTGTGTATAATCTGCAACCACAAGTTGCGACGGTGAAAACTCTGTGCCCTGTGTATTTTACAGACTAAGGCCAGAGGTGAGAGCAGAGCCCTGCAGCACCCTGCCAGGATCCTCTTCCATAATGGGAGTACCCACTGGCTCCCCTACCTCTCACAGGATGTAAGAGATGAGGATTTTCCCTGTCACAGCTAAGTGCCCCTTTCCTAGTCAAAGTTACATATAACAAGAAAATAAATAAGTAAAATGCTTGGGGCTAAAGATATATTCTGTATCGAGTGGGCTAGTGAGAAAACATAAGGCTATCTGACTTCCTTACTGAAAATTGAAAAGCAAAGTAGAATGATATTGTTACCAAAGGGCCGCCTTCTAGCATATATGTTGAAGAAAGTGAGATTATAAAACAGATTACTGGTCCGAGTTTTTGAAACTGTGCCTTTGTGTTGTGAATGAACGTGTATCAGATTAGCATGTCATGGGAGGTCATCTTGGAGTATGTGATCCTGGTATTCCCCCTGAATGAAAGATGCAAGTTGGTTTTGTCATTCCGGTAAGTTTAAGCAGTACAGCAAGGACATTTTACTTGCTGCTGAAGGACGAAGCCTAGACACTGTCTGAGGGTCAGCATATGTATTCTTTCTGGCGTTACCTTTTTTATTTTACTTTACCTGCTGTACTTTGGATAGTCCAGATGAGATGCAGCATCTAGCTTTCCATGGGATCATTTTTCTAGGTAAAATTTTTTTTTTTTGGCCTAGCCTCCTGATTCCTCTCTTCAGAGGTCTGCTCGTGCCCCGTGTCCCTCCCATGGCCAGGCTTAGGGGGCTTCCCTTCCCAGTGGTAATTGTAGGCTAGCCCAAGCTTACCCCCCCGGTCGGGATCACGGGAGAGGGACCCCCCCCCAAGGCAAATACGCAAGTCAGTGGAGGATGGCAGTAGGGCAGGGGCGCATGCCAGGGGCTGGCAATTTTTTGCGTACTGATACCCTGGGGGCGGGGATGTGCAATGACTACCAGTGTGTGCCCCATCCCCCTACCTTCTGGCGCCAGTCACACATCATCCCCACCCTCCGCCAGAGGGCAGTGAAGTGCTGGACACCCCCCAAGAGAAGGAGAGCAGTCCCATGGATGCTCGATCCTTCTCTCCCGACCAGCCCTCTGACTCCCGGGTCCGTTCCTGAACCCAGGTCGTCAGCATCATGAGCGGAATTCTAACTGCTGCGCCGGCAGGCCAGCCTTTTCTAGGTAATTTATAGCTGGTTGGACTGGAGCACACCGAGGTTCACTAACTAACCCAGTGTTGCACAGTGAGCCAACAGTACAGCTGTGATTCAAACCCAGATCTCCCATTTTGCTTTTATATATTTTGACTATACTGTTTGCATTGCAGGATGAGGACCCTAGTTCAGTTCATAGCAGGGACTTCTCAGAAATAACTGACCTGTGTCTGTTTTTTTGTTTCCTTTGAGAGGTGTGTCATGCCTTCTGCCTGTCTTTGAAGCACTTTGTATAAATCTCACACCGTGTTACAAGCTGTTTTCCTTATTGGCAGACCAGGCTAAGCAGATTCTATTTTACTAGCCTTAAAAATTGAACATCACTGTTTTGGTGAATGTCTGTTTCTTCCTAGGGCAAAGAACAGGAACACACATTTGTGTTTAAACTGGACCACCCCAAAGCCTGTAAACACCTGTGGAAATGTGCAGTAGAGCATCACACATTCTTCCGCCTGAGGGGGCCTGTTCAGAAAGGGTCTCAGCGATCAGGGTTCATTAGAATGGGATCACGTTTCAGATACAGGTAAGCATATCACGTGACATAGAGAAGATATGACTTAAATTTAATTGCTTAGCGTGAACTGGTTGTTAGGACAAAGAACTGTGGGGTCAGAAGATCTTTAGTCACTACCGTGTGTGTGTGTGTGTGTGTGTGTGCTCTCTCCCTCCCTCCCCTTAACTTGAGCAACTCAGTTATTTTTTATTAAAATGTTATTCATACAAGGATTCAATTTAATACTTCTCATCTTTCCTGTATGACCCTGTTAAGATGTGAGAAAATGGTTGCATTTTAAAGGTACACAGTAAGTTGGATATAGATGGGTTTTATGGATTGGTTTGAAGGAATTAAATGTTCATCATTTGTAGGATTAATTTTGGATTTTTTTCACGTGTGAGATAATGTTCTATTTGTTATTACCTGTTTGTTTCATGCCTTTGTTGAGCACATTTCTAAAGTTTACTTACTTAAATTATGCAAGTATTTATTTGGTGATGTACATAATCATTCCACAGTAAGCCTTTTCAGTACATGGATATTTTCTAGGACTCTGTATTTTCTCCTGCTATTCTTTTCCTTCTAGGGCTGGCCTCCCGTTTCACCATGTCCATCTGCTCTCATGTTGCTTCAGTCACGACATAGCTTTTGGCGCTCTGTGGCTTACTCTCCACAGTGAAGTTAACTGTGAGGCAGTATGGGAATAAAATGGTGTTCTAGACAAGACAAGTCGGGGTTAAAGGCTGCAGGTGAGGCAGCATTAGAGCTGTGACCACCACAAAATGGGATCTGTTTTCCAGATATTACTTTGGGGGAATGTCTTGCAGCAGGCCATCACCCATAGGACTCTGCCATCAGGCACTAGGGCCATACATAAACTTTCTAGATAGCAGTCTACCAGAGGGGGCCACTCACCTCCAACATCACTCTGATGTCAGCTACCCTATATAGGTAGGCGGTCCCCATGTCCTCCCCAGTTCTTTCCTGTCATCGACCAAGCCACGTCAGATCTACAGGGAAACCGCCGCTGCTTCAGTCGCCATTTTTGCTCCCTTTTTAATTTTTTCACCTTAGTTTTTTCCCATCCTTCGATGGTTCTAGTGCCTTTTTATGTTTTCTTCTCCTTCGTCGACGTCTGAGCATCAAAATAAGTGTGCCTGCGGCCAGCAAATTCGAAAGGACGACGGCTATTCAGCTTGCCTGTTCTGCCTAGGCCCAGACCACGACGTCCCGTCTTCTGAGTTCTGCCAGAGGTTAATGCTACCACCCAGCGCTGCCATCAGCAGACCGTCGAGGGACACTTGCTCAAGCTGAAGGTCACCACTATGGAACAGGAGCTGCAGGCATTATCTTCCCCAGCCTCAACCTCTGGCCGCTCAGGCCCAGTCTTCGGCCTCCTAGGCCCAGTCCTTGGGTTCGGCTCTGGCCAAGCTCCGGGACAATCCTAGCTGGAAGCACAAGCACCAGGACAAAGATATGCACTGGCCCAGTCATCGTCTTCCTTCTCATGCTCAACGCATTCTCGCCTGGCCGCGTTGTGGCCCACCTCAGGGGGATGGCCCTACACTCCACCAACGCTCCCCACCCCATCATTTCTGTCACTGGCGGAGGAGCTTCGGACCAGGGATTCTCCCAGCCCACTAAGCCCCTGCTGCTTAGGCTCATTTCCTCCTTAGGTACACAGCAGAATGGCTCTGTCGGCGGTTCCCCTGCTGACGCAGGTCCTATAGACACAGGGGCACCTTCATCGCCTCTCCCATCGCTTGCTTCTCTGGCATCTTACACCTCATGTTGGTGCGCCTCCTCTGGAGAGAGGTTTCCAGCCCTCGCTCTACCCCACGCAGGGCTCACCCTTTGCCAGCCCCTGTGTCACCTACTCTGCCACAGGGCCCTCACCGGCCTGTGCCCCCATATTACCTTCACTTGGCTGTCATGGGGCCTTATCGTAGCTTCCCTCTCCCTACACAGTGGGGGCTCCTCCGGGTTACCCTTATCCACCACCATATGTCCCTACGCCAGTTATGGCGATTATTCAGGAACTGGTGTCCTCTCTTTGGGGGGGTCTTGCATACCCAGGTACTGACACTGGCCTCGCCACCTCTGCTTCAGGACATGCTGCAGGGGTCTGTATCTCCTGCCTTCGCCGGATTTCTCCCCAACTCACCCAGCCGACGAAGGGGACAAATATCGCTCAAACCTGGTCCTCCAGGATTCTGGGGATGAGGGTGTTCCAGATGAAGGGGACGATATTTTGGGGTCTTTCACACCCTTCACCAGTTCTTCCAAAGAGGTTTCTGTGCCCAAGAACATTCCCCAGTCCCTCCCACCTCCCTGACGACCCCTCCTTTTCCATGGTCATGCGCCACATCCAGGAGGCTATGGGCTTTGGCTCTGAGGAGCAGGACCCTGAACATCGGTAGTTGCCCATTTACCTGCCTAAGCCTGATGCCCTGCCGATGGTGGTCCCCACCGCTAACTGATGCTTATGAGGATGTGATCATGGTGGCCTAGCGTCACCCCCATCTCCTCCCTGCCATGTCTCGTAAGGCAGACAGACTATATCATGTCCCGGAAGGCAGGCCATTTTGGGGGGAACAAGCTCAGTCAGACTCGGTGATCATTAATGCTGCACATGACCCCTCCAAATGGCTGAAACATCTCAGCTCCCTGTTTCCTGATTGGGAGTCCTGCCATTTTGCTTTTTTTGGCAAATGGATGTTTGCTTCTTCCACTCTTGCCAACCAGGCCCTCAACTACCTTGGCCACATGCTGCAGTATTAGAATTCCCTGTGGGACAAGGTCCAGGAAGTCATTCTCACCCTCACTGAGGGGGCTTCCAAGACGTAATTACAGGAAAACCTCAAAGCAGTATCAGGCGTCAGTGACCACCTTCTGAGAACCACCTATGATGCTGTGGATGCGTCGGCTAGGGCTGCAGCCACTGGTGTCTGCCTTCACTGGTATTCTTGGCTCTGAGTTTTGGAGTTTGCTCACGATGTGCAGCAGTCCATCCTGAATGCCCCTTTTGTGTGCTCCCTGCTGTTTGGCGGTGATGTGTTAGACATTCTTGCTAAGCTTCAGGCTTCAGGGAGGGCCATTAGATTGGTCCAGTCCCTTTATCATACTCAGCCCAGGGATAGCAGAGCCCTTTCGTTGTCAGCCTCTCTGCCAAGCCCGACAGCATGGCCAGGACCCCAGAAAATGCAAGACTACGGCGCCAGGCTTGTCTACCTAGCCGCCTCCACCAGCAAAATCCCAGAGAAGGACCTGCAGCCCCCTTCTGCACCCCTCCTGACTCCTTGCCTGATCCCCTTCCTCGTGGGGCACGAGGATGTGGTTGGTGTCACTTCCCCTCCACCTGCCAAGTGGAGGAGATCACCTCATACAACTGGGTCCTTCAGTTAATCGAATATGGTTACTCTCTGGCGTTCCTGTAATGGCCTCCAGACAACCCCCGTCCTCAGTCTCATTACCTGCCCCATCATATCCCCCTGATCTGGTAGGAAATCCACACCCTTCTTCGAAAGCAGGCTATAGAGCCGGTTCCAATTTCCCAACAGGGTCAGGGGTACTACTCCTACTTTTTCCTTGTCCCCAAGCACATGAGAGACAGCAGACCAATCCTGGACCTCCGCGAACTAAATCTATCCATTCAGTAAAAGAAATTCAGAATGGTCACGCTGCAGGGCCTTCGTCCCCTGTTACATCGGGGGACTGGATCTATTCCCTGGACATACAGGATTACATGTATTCACATCAAGGTATGCTCATCTCACAGGCGCTTTCTGCGCTTTGCTTCCAGGGAGCTCATTTCCAATTCTGGGCTCTCCCTTTTGGCTTGTCCTCAGCCCACAGGGTTTTTACCAAGTGCCTGGCAGTGGTAGCAGCAGCCCTTTGGCACCAGGGGTTCTGTGTTTTTCCCTACCTGGACGATTGGCTCCTTGCAGCCCCATATACTAACCCTGGAGCACACCCGCTGTGTTTTCCAGAACCTCTGGGTGACCATCAACCTGTCCATGTCATTTCTCTCACCCTCCTAATGCTTTCAGTATATTCGGGTAGTCCTGGACACGGATCAGGGCATGGCCTTCCTTCCCCAGTACAGGGCAGACCACTTGATGGAGCTGGCCAGACTGCTGTATTCCGCTTGTCATGTCCTGGCTCATCTGTTCTTATGCCTCCTGGGTCATATTGAGGCCGCCATAGCCACAGTCCCTCTAGCTAGGCTGCACATGAGAATCTCTCAGTGAACACTCTGGGTACAGTGGGACCAGCATGCAGGCTATCTTGATCAAATGGTGTTGGACCCCGTAAAGAGTCTTCTCTTATGGTGGCTGGAGCCAAAGACCCTCCTGGGGGGCAGTCCCTATTCCCCCCTCAAGGAAATCTGACCATGGGCACATCCAACTCAAGATGGGTGGGGGGTCATCTTCGGGCTCACTAGACCCAGGGATTGTGGTCTGCAGCCGAGGGACATCTTCACATAAATGTTCTGGAGATGTGGGCAGTCCTGTATACCCTTCAGGCTTTCCAGAGTAAACTCTCCCTGGGGCCACTGCTGATCCAAGCAGACAACACCAGCGTGGTCCAATACATCAGCAAGCAGAGAGGGACTCACTCATACCCTCTGTGACGAGAGGCGATGCAAGTCTGATATTGGGCACTGGATCACGGCCTTCATCTTTCAGCTGTGTATGTCCTCGATGTGCAAAATGTCTTAGTGGACAGCTTAAGCTGCTCCCAGTCTCAGGCTCATGAATGGCAGCTCCTGTCCTTCATAGTGGTAGATCTGTTCAGCCGCTGAAGTCACCCAGAGTTGGACTTTTTTACATCCGTGTTCAACACAAAACTGCCACTTTTTTGCTTGCTTGCTCTTGGGCCTGGAGTTTTCTGCCAAGACGAGTTGTCCCTCACCTGGAAAGGGAGGTTTCTGTATGCCTTTCCTCCCTTCCCTCCTCTTCGGTGAGTTCTCATCAAGCTGCAGATGGAAAGGGTGACCATGATTCTCATTGCGTCATTTTGGCTTCACCAAACCTGGTTCCCTCTGCTTCAGCAACTGGCAGTGGAACCCCAGTGCTGCTGCTGCTGCACACAGGCTTTCTCTCCCAAGAACAGGGCACCCTGGTCCATTCAGACCTAAAGTCGCTCCATCTTCATGCGTGTCTCCTGAGGATGTAGCCATTTCTTGCTTTGGGGTTTCTCCCAGTATCAGAGGTCTTGGTGGCATCTTGCAAGCCTTCCCCCAGAGCCACTTACTCCATGAAGTAGAAGCACTTCACCATTTGGACAGCTTCGTACCACCTGGATCCCTTCACTTGTCCAGTTCATCAGATCCTGGAGTATTTGTTGTCCTTTTCAGATGCAGATTTGACGTACTCTTCCATCAAGGTACATCTGTCTGCCATCTCTGCATATCATGTACCTGTTGATGGATGGTCCGTGGCCCATACCTTTTTAGAGGTATTTTGCATTTAAAGCCCCCAATCTGTAATCCCATCCTGGTTTGGGACTAAAATTTTGGGCTGGAAAAACTCACCCTGCCTCTTTTTGAACCAGCTGCGAGTTGCAGGCTATGCTTTCTGTCATAGAAAGCATTATTTTTAGTGAAAGAAATACAAAATCACACATGCCCCCACAATGCAAAGCATCATGGGCTGCATATGCAAATCACCACAGAATATTATGCTGGTTCAGTTTTAAGCAGAAATGCATGGTGTCGAAAAGCCTGTCACACAGTTTGCAAAGGGTGCCAACAGAAGACGTAGACACGTGTTTCATCCCACCAGGACTCGTCAGTATGCCTCATATGTTTGACACCCCAGTGGAATGAACCAGCTACCCTAAGATGGTCTATCTGGGTTATGGTGTGGTGAACCCAATTAAAGCAAAAAACAATTTGAAAGACAAAGAACCTCTGTGCGCAAGCATTGAGACAATGGTTTGTATTTCTTTGAAACTTGGCTTCCCGGCCAAATGCCCTTTGGGGTAACCATTTCCTCAGTGCTTGCACACAGAGGTTCTTTGTCTTTCAAATTATTTTTAATTGCTGCTACTTCTGCTCGGAGGATTTTCGAACTTCAGGTCCTCGTGTAAGGGGCCTTATTCAGTTTTTCACAAAGACGGGGTGTCTTTACACACTAATCCTCAGTTCTAGGGACATGGATATGTTGTTCTATCCACACTTACTGGCAGGTTCCTTGCCGCTTTAAATCTTGCCGGAAGGTCTTCAAGCTGGCTCCTCCCACCCACACAGGTGGTAAAACTCTAGGCTCCACCCCATGACGCCAGATCTTCCTTACCGCTTGGAAGCTCAGGTTCCCTCCTTAGCACTCTGCGTTTTAGACCTGGATCCAAACTCGTCGGTTAAACCGAAACTTATTCTTAAATTTTCTAGACTTCAGTCTGTTTCTTCCTTCGCGGCTGCGATGGATAAGTCAACTCCTGGATTTCGGCGGTGCCCATGCGGGCAGAAAATGTCTCGGACCGATCCGCATTCAATGTGCGTCTATTGTCTTGGACTCGATCACGATCCGCAGGCCTGCGAATTGTGCAAGTACTTCTCGGTCAGAGTCCTCGAAGACCATGCTGCCAGACTCCAACTTGAGCGCCTTGAGAGACGTGTTCCTCCGGTGAAGTCAGTGGAGGCCCGTTGGGCGGTGTCCGCGGCGGCGGGCTCGGCTGAGCAACTTGAGCAGATGATCGCCCTCGAGGAGGAGGCGGCCCAGGCCGCATCTTCGTCTTCCTCGGCCGCGGCATTTATCCCGCTCTCCTTGGACTCCTCCTACATGGCTTCTTTTAAGGAGCTTTGTCAGTCCCTCTCTACAAAAGGTGAGGGTCCATCGGGACATTCCTCTCAGTCCAAGAAGAAGGACTCGAAGGGTAAGTCCCAACATCGGCGTTCGTGGGAGCGGGAGAGGTCCCCTTCCCCGGACAGTCTACACTCGACTTGGGTCGAGGTTGCGGCTAAGGCCGCTGGCTTCACGGTGTCCCCATCAGGTCAGCTGGCTGAGACACCTGCCGACGCAGTCGAGATTTTTCTCGACCTATCGGACGGGCTGTCGACTGGAGAAGCAGACAACCCTTCTTCACCAGTTCCCCCGGTGGAAACCGAGGACTTGCCTGCTCCTCCTGTGCCGGAGTCCCTGGTTAAGGTTCCTGAGCTGAGGGAGGAATGCGTTTCCCCCACTCCCTCCCAGACCCACCCTCGGAAACACTGACGGTCTTGGTCTCTGACCTCTTCTCAGTCCAGCTGATCCCGCCAACACCGGCGGTCTCGGCACCGAGGAAAGCGGCGGTGCCACTCGTCCTCGTCTTCTTCCTCTTCGGAGGAAAGGCTTCAGTGCAAATTGCGTCGACCCTATGAGGACTTGATGTGGCAGCAGCTTCTTCTGACCAGGAACAAGCCAACCCTGTCACCTTCCGCGGCCATTAAGTGGCTGTCACCTGAGCGGCCGAAACAACCCCTCGTGGTCATCGAGGAACTGAAGCCGGTGCCGGTTGTTCGGCCGAAACCAGCTGCGCCACCGATCGTGGTGGAACCCCCGCCTCCACAACCAAAAACTGGGGCTCCAACCAAGGATTCTGAGTCGGGTCAGGGGTTGCCCTATCGGTTGTCGATCACCCTCACTCCCGTTCGCCCTCGACAGGTGAAGGGTGGCTCAGGCCCTTGGCAGCTGTTTGCAGACTCCTCGGAGTCTGACGATGACTCTTCCCTGTTCTCCATGCCTCTCGACCTGGAGTCCTCTGGGGGACAGTCGGTGGACGAGAGCCCATCCTCGTTCATGGGATTACTTCAGCTCATCTCAGAATCTACTGGGATGAAGCTCGAACCTATGTTACAGCGGGTCAAGTATCCCCTCACGGAGATACTGGACCGAGGGGATTCTCCTATGGAGGCCTTTCCTGTGGCCGAAGCCATTGTTGACCCGGCCCTGGAGTTATGGCAGCGGCCGGCTTCTTGTCCAGCTCGCTCGGCCAGGATGGCCAGGAAGTATGCCGTTCCCACCGGCTCACTCTGCGGATTCTCAGAGCACCCCTCTGCAGAGGGGTTGGTGACCGACAGTGTCTTCCGGCGCTCCGGAAACACTCGGGACGTGGACAAGCCACCAGATAAAGAGTCCAAGAAACTGGACTACTCCAGGCGTAAAGTTTACGCTGCGTCCTCCTTAGGCCTTCATCAGGCCAGTTCGGCCATACTGATGGCACACTTTTCCCACGCCCTTTTGGGATCCCTGGCTGAGGTGATTCCTCATCTCCTGGCTGGCCTCCAGACTACGGTCAAGCAGGTACGGGATCAGGGAAGGGCAGTGGCAAAGCAACAGCTTCAAACTGCTCTCGACATTGGAGACTCTTGTGCCCGGTCAGTAGCGGCTGCAGTGGTCATGCGCCGCAGAGCTTCGCTGTGGATCTCCACCTTCACGGCGGATACCCAGCACAAGCTGGCAGATGTTCCCTTCCTGGGTACCGACTTGTTCGGGCCAGGGGTGGAAGGCCATCTCCAGAGGATTGAGAAGTCCAATGCCACCTTGGACTCTGTCACGTCTGCCCGGAAGGGCAAAGGCCGCCAGCAGCAGCGTAAGCCCTTTCGGCCTTCTGCCCCTGCGGCACGTCCGGCCCAGCAACGCCAGCATCAGGGTCAGCAGGCATGCACTTGACACCCCAAAGCCAAGCCTGCAGCTTCGTCCAGCAGGAAGCCAGGAGGAAAAGGCCCAGGAGGTCCCTCGGCTGGTCCTTCCTCCAAGTCTGCCCAGTGACGGGTTGAGGGGTGTCGCCCCCAGCCTCGTCACTCCCCCCTGGGTTCCCCCGTGGGGGGACGGCTCCGCCACTTCCTTTACGCCTGGTCCGCTATCACCGCGGACCGCTGGGTGTTGGAAGTGGTAGGGAAGGGTCTGCCTCTGGATTTCAAGCAGGCTCCACCCTATTGGGCCGTCGCCTCACGGGGGCTATGGAGTCTACAGCCTCTCTGTCGGCTCGTCAAGCTGACATTGCTCTGCTCCTCCAGAAGGAGGTGATCAAGGAGGTAGCGGATCCTCCACCAGACTCGGGGTTTGTGTCCAGGTATTTCCTGGTCCCAAAACGGATGGGGGGCTGGCACCCCATTCTAGACCTACACGGCCTAAACAAGTTCCTAAGGTCTTGAACCTTCAGGATGGTCACTCTGGCACAAATCATTCCATCCTTGGAATGAGGCGTGTGGTTCTGTTCTCTGGACCTCCAAGACGCGTTCTTTCACGTCCCAATCTGTCTGTCCCACCAGCGATTCCTTCGCTTCAGAGCAGAGGGGTCCCTCTACGAGTTCCGGGCCATGCCCTTCGGCCTTTCTCCAGCTCCCAGGGTCTTCACCAAATGCATGGCAGTGGTGACAGCATTCTTGCGGTGCCAAAGGGTCCGGGTGTACCCTTACCTGGACGACTGGCTGATTGCAGCCCCCTCCAGGCTGGAGGTGGAGCGGTCTAGGGATCTGGCCTTCCAGGTCTGCTCTCAGATTGGCTTCCTCATCAACGAGGCCAAATCAGAACTCGTGTCGATGCAGGTGATTCAGTTCATTGGGGCAGAGCTCAACTCTCTTTGAGCCAGAGCATGGCTCCTGGCGGACAGGGCCGAGGTTCTCTCCTCCTTTGCCCAATCATTTCTGGTTGGGCAACTACCCCCTGCCCAGGACTTCCTGCGCCTCCTGGGCCTCATGGCGGCCTGCACCAGCATGGTCCATTGGGCCCGCTGGCACATGCGTCCCCTTCAATGGGGGCTGGCCCACCAATGGTCATAGCGCTCCGGTCCTCTGGACCAGCAAGTGGCAGTGACCCAGGAGATGTGGCATGCTCTCCAGTGGTAAATCGTTCCAGCTGATCTGCAGGAGGGCATCCCATTTGTCTGCCCCGAGCTGACGGTCATTCTAACGACTGATGCCTCTCTGATGGGTTGGGGTGCCCATCTGGGGGAGCACAGAGCGCATGGCCTCTGGTCCCCTCAGGAGTCTCGATGCCACATCAATCTGCTGGAACTCCGAGTGGTCTGACTAGCCCTCACCGCCTTCGCTCCGTTTGTACGGGGTCAAGTGGTCCAGGTCCAGATGGACAATACCACGACCGTGCACTACCTAAACCACCAGGGCGGGATGCACTCCTTGCCCCTTTGCAAGGAAGCTCTCCACACTTGGTTCCCTCGTGAGCAGACTGGAGGCGGATCTCCTAGCCATCCATGTGGCGGGAGCCTCCAACACTCTGGCCGATGCCCTAAGCCGGATAGGTGCTGCATCTCACGAGTGGTCTCTCCTGCCAGAGGTAGTACACAATCTATTCTCCCACTGGGGCACTCCTCAGGTGGACCTGTTTGCCTCCTGGGAGAATGCGAAGCTGAGGCTATTTCATGCCCGCCCCCCTCAGCAGGGCTCGCTGCAGGGGGATGCCTTCTCGAGGTCGTGGACCCCGGGCCTCTTCTACACCTTTCCCCCATTTCCCTTGATCCACAAGGTGCTTCTCAAGGTGAGGAGGGACAAGGCGCAGGTGATTCTGGTAGCCCCAGACTGGCCCAGCCAGTGCTGGTATCCAGATCTCCTCAGCCTCGGCTCCAGGCTCCCGAGGGAGCTTCCAGCTCGCCCGGACCTGCTTTCAGTCAATCAGGGGAAGGTGTTCCATCCGGACCCTCAATCCCTGCACCTGACGGCCTGGTTCCTGAGCGGCTAGAGTTCCAAGCCTTGGGTCTCTCCGACGAGGTCCTCAATGTAGTTGAGGCGTCCCGTAAGGAGTCGACCAGGAAATGCTATGCCTTCAAATGGAAAAGGTTTTCCATTTGGTGTCAGAACAAGGGCCTGGACCCTTCCTCCTGTTCCTTGGCAAGCATCTTGGACTATTTATGGTCCCTTTCTCAGCAAGGGCTTAGGTGAGCGACCTAAAGGTGCACCTGGCAGCCATCTCTGCTTACCGGGCGCGGGCCCGGAAGCAGTCAGTGGTGCAGGAGAAGGTGGTCTGGCGCTTTTTCAAAGGCCTTGATCACATTTCCCCTTCGGTGCGAGAACCTCCACCTCCGTGGGATCTACTGCTGGTACTGGCTAAGCTCATGGGCAAGCCATTCGAACCAATGCACAGGTGTGATCTCTCTCACCTGTCATGGAAGACCGCCTTCTTGGCGGCTATTAAGTCAGCCAGAAGGATGGGAGAACTCCAGGCGCTTTCCATCGAGTCTCCTTACCTGGTCTTCCACAGGGACAAGGTTGTCCTGTGCCCCCAACCGAAATTCCTTCCGAAGGTGGTGTTGGAGTTTCACCTTAACCAGGTGTTGACTCTGCCGGTGTTCTACCCCAATCACACCTCGGAGGCCAAATATGGCTCCATACTCTGGACCCTAGAAGGCACGCTTACTATAAGGCGCATGGCTGGGAAAGTCGAGAGGTTGCCAGCTGTTTGTCACCTACGCTGAAGCCGCACCTGGCAGACCTGCAGCCAAGCAGACGATAGGCAGGTGGGTCACCTCCTGCATAGATCTCTGCTATAAGTTGGCGGGCATGGAGCCTCCCAGAGGGAAGAGCTCATTCTACCCGCCATACTGCACGTCGGTGGCTGCTTCGAGGACGTCCCTATCCAGGAAATCTGCAGGGCTGCTACCTGGAAGTCAGCACACACCTTCATCACCCATTACCACATCGACCTTGAGTCACCCGGGATGCTGGTTTGGGGCCTTGGTTTTCAGTCTCTTTTCCTAAGTAGGGGGTGTGCGCCTTGCCTCCCTCCTCCGGAGAACTGCTAGGAGTCTGCCAATAAGTGTGGATGAACAACATATCCATGTCCCTAGAGTACAGGTTACTCACCTGTAACGGGAGTTCTAGGCATGGTATATGTTTTCATCCTACTTTCTTCGACCTCGGGCCGATGCACAACCTGGGCTTCCAGCGGGCAGATCTGGCATCATGGGGCGGAGCCGAGTTTTACCACCGGGTGGGTGGGAGGAGCCAGCTTGAAGACCTTCCGGCAAGATTTAAAGCGGCAAGGAACCTGCCAATAAGTGTGGATGAACAACATATACCATTCCTAGAACTCCTGTTACAGGTGAGTAACCTGTATTTCTATGCCAGCCCAGGGGAATCACTGCATCACACTTTGGATTTGCATAGAATTTTGCAATATTATATGCACAGAACTAAAGAGGTTAGCAAGTGCTCTCAGTTGTTTGTTTGGCTCACCTTAGGAAAAGAGTGTGCTCCCATTTCTAAGCAGTTTGCCAAATGGGTTGGTCAACTGCATTATCTTTTGTTACCAGAAGTATGGCAAGGACCTTCCCGGTAGTTCGTGGCCATTCCACCAGGGGGTATGGCTGCCTCGGTAGCATGCTTCTGTAACGTTTCAGCTGCGGAGAGCTACACTGCAGCCACTTGGAGTTCAGTCCACACTTTCACCAAGCACTATAGTTTGGACATTGGCTCTAGGCACAGGGTCAATTCTGGCCTGACTGTGTTGCAAAGCCTTCTTTCTTAGATGATTTCTCCTCCTCCCTGTCTGCCAGTACTGTCGGGTTTGGAACTGCTTGATTCTTGTCCTGCTTGTAATGGCCTGCTGCAAGAGAGTTCCCCAAAATAAGATAGCACAGTTACGTAAAAACTTACTGCAACAATAGATCTTCGAGAGTATCTCTTGCAGCAGCCCTTGTTTTTCCCTCCCTCCTTCCGACTTGGCCTGTTCTCCTGTTCTGCTTCCTCTCCAAGAGGAGATCTTCAGCCTTCCTTTTTATGTTTTTATCGTTGAATCTCTGGTTCTTCCTCGGTTCCCTCAGCTGTGTATTCTGGGGTGTCCGGCAGGAGAACTGGGGAGGATGTGGGGGAAGGACCTCCTATACAGGGTAGCTGACATACATGAGTGTTGGAGGTGGGTGGCCCCCTATGGCTGACTGTTATCTAGAAAGTTGCCATGTGGTCCTAGTGTCTGACAGTGGAGTCCTACGTACTGTTGCCTGTTGCAAGAGATCCCCTTGAAGATCTACTGTTATGATAAATTCTTACGTAACTGTACTTTTTCTTTCTCTTGGCTCCTCTGATGCCAGTGTGGGTGCATCTGTTCACTGATCTACCCGTTTTGTCAGGCTTCCCCACCCTGACCTGGTGTTTCTCTGTCTGCAGTACCCCTGAGGCTAGTAGTGCAGACACATACCACATCCAGCATCTCCTGTCCCATCTGCAGGTGTTGTTAGTAGAACTGGACATCTTGTGCTCCCCACCCCACCCCGGATAGAGAGCACTGCCTCAAGCAGTACCTCCACACCCTGCTGTTGGAGTATGAGACTAGATTTGCAGTGTGAACCTAATGGCACGGTAGTGCGATACACTTCCTCTGAGCCATCCGGCAGTCTTGCACAAGGACAGGGTGTGTTATTTCTTTTTTTTTCATCCTTCCATGTCCCTTAGTCACTGCAGCACCCCCACAGCCCTGTCACCAACCTCTCGTGAACTTATCGGTTAACCACCGCTTGCCCAGGACCACACAAGGTGGTAGGTGTCCTGGTTTGTCAGTCCTGCAGTGTCTTTGGTGGGTGCTGGATTGGGCTGGAGCATTCTCCTCTGGTTGTTTTCCTTCCAAGGGCGTTGACTTACAACTTCCATGCCAGCGTCCACAGACAGCATTGCCCCTTCTGCTAATCTCACCAGCGCTACCACCTGGCTTCCTCTAGGTGGCAGTCATGTGGGGGAGAAGCAGAGTCCCCCCCCACCCCAGGAGAGGAGAACTGTTCATAGGACCCCCGATCCTCTCTCTCCTGGCTAGTCCCCCACATCCCATGCACGTTCCCAAACACGGGCCATTGGTGTCAGAAGTGCTAGCCTTACTTCTGCACCAATGGGATGACCATTTATGCAACTTTTAAAGTTGTTCAGCTAATTACGGTGCAGTATTTTTATTTATTTTTTTGCCCATTTTATAATGACCCTTTTAATTGCATCTTGTGGTTTTGCTGAAATTGTTAAACTAATAGCACACATCCTAGATAAAGATGCAGGCTCATTATACATCAGTGACTAGCTGGTATTCTCTTGTTGAGGATAAACTGAACCTAGAAATTTCCCTTTTAATATAAAATTTTACAAAGTCTCAGCTAGAAGTCAAAAGGAAAAAAAAAACCTCAAAGTTGACAGCACCAAATGCATAAAGAGTGGCATTATCTTCTTAGCTGTGCTAGCATGTCTGATCTCTAGTGACATGAGGCCTGTCTCCTGTGTTGTATTGTATTACATTGCTTCCTCTACCCTCTCCCCTCCCTTTGTTAATCAGTCAGTGAACCACAAAACTCTTGTATATATTCTGAAATGCTGGTTAGTTTCTCCTGTACCTGCTGAAGGGATCTTGGAGATGTCAAAAGCGTGTGTAAAAAAAATTCAGTTAGTCTAATAAAAAAAAGTTTACAGCATAATCTTCTTCATATGCTTAAATTAACTATGGCTCTAAAAAGTAATGTTAAACCTCCTTGTTGTGGGTTATTCTGGGGTATTTAAAAGTGTTCATTTGAAGATGGGTAAAAATGTGTGAATGTTTTGGAACATGAAAATGTTTATTAGATTTTTTCTTTAAAAATTTGCATGCAAGCTGTTTACAGTATTTGAAGAATACAAGAAGCATAATTCCATAAAATAATTCTGACATATAAATGGAATTATAAAATGTCAAGAACAGTTCCTGTAATTTGAATACTCTTACATTGCAAACCATTTGCATAACACAAAACTGTCATTACATTTTTAACATCACTGTGCTTGAAGAGGTTCTTTTTGAGGATCTGTCCCCCAGAGGACTCCACTCTTTGTCCTCATGCTGCAAGCATCGGGATCCAGCTTTGTTTTCGTTTACCAAGTTAACTGCTTGGGTGTACAAAGATCCTATTTCAGGGACAACCTGGGTGTTTCAAAGCGAAACACATACAAGTTACAGTTTGTACATACAACTCATAGAAAAATCAGAGGAACTATAAGCAATTATTTTTAGGCAATACATTTCATCAATTTATTTATTTATTTATGACTTTGATAACCGGGTGAGTGCACTGATCCCAGGGACCGGTTTCAGGCACGACCCGGGCCATAACACATGGCGCAGGGTGACAGTGGAGTACAAGGCAACAGTAATACACATGAAACAGATTTGATACAAGCAACAATAATAAGCACAATATGCAGGTTTGATGCATAGGTCCATTTGAGAACAGTGAAGACAAGGTTTCAGTATTGGGCATGAGATTTGGTACAAAACAAACAAATCGTAGGCACAGTGTACAGTGTGTGACTGCATCATCCAGTGAGCAAGTAATACACAGAATACTCAGTAAAAAAAAAAATATATATATACAATGGCCCGGATATTCAGAAGGGTTGCACCCCGGTGCGATATTCAAGCAGGGATTGAGCTTGGCACAAATCACGATGCACTGGAGCGCATCAATAGTGTGTCACGGGCGCGGAGTGGGGGCGTGCCATGCATACTCCGCACATCCCGATATTCAGCCGGGATGTGCAGGGTATCATCACGCCTTCTGCGCTGCACACAGGTGAGCCAAAAGAAAAGGAACAGCAGCTGGCCACCCACAGGTGAGCTGCCATATTATGGGCCGTAACACGGCAGCTACCACATGTGGGTGTGCAGTCAGGCTGCCCCGCCATTGTGGCGCCCCCATGCCCGATCACGGGCATCTGTAAATAAATATATGTTCAATATCCCTGGTGGTCAGTGGACCGCTCACAGCCCGATCACGAGCATATGGTTTAATTCCAAAGTCCAATATCCCTGGTGGTCCAGTGGACCGCTCACAGCCCGATCATGGGCATCAGTATGAAAATAATTCATCCAGTATCCCTGGTGGTCCAGTGGACCTCTTGCAGCCTGATTGCGGGCTTCAGTATGAAAGTAATTCATCCAATATCCCTGGTGGTCCAGCGGTAGCCACCGCCCACTGAACCACCGCCCCCCCCTGGTCAGTGGCGGGTGGCAGCACCGCCCTGCCGACTGACACCGTCCGGTGGGCTGTCTGCCCATTGGTCTGGCGTGAGCCAATGGGCTTAGCAGCACGTCACCGAGCTATATATCCAGATATGCGAATGGATCCATTCACATATCTGGACGTTGTAGACGGTACGGGCTGCACGCCCATTGCATGCTGTGGACCAATGGGCGACTGTCCTACTGTACGGTGGCAGGCGGTGGTGCTGCTGCTGACCGGGGCGGGCGGTGGGGCTCAGTGGGGAGGTACCACTGGACCACCAGGGATATTCGATGAATTATTTTCATACTGAAGCCCGCAATCGGGCTGCGAGCGGTCCACTGGACCACCAGGGATATTGGACGAATTCTTATCATACTTAAGCCCGTGATTGGGCGTGCAGCGGTCCACTGGACCACCAGGGATATTGGATGTTTTTATTTTAACATATGCCCGCGATCGGGCTGCAAGCAGTCCACTGGACCACCAGGGATATTGGACGATTATTTAAATCTACATATGCCTGCGATGGGGCAGTGGGGCACATTGCCGTGCTGTGCAGGGGACGTCGATCCCCGACGGCTGCTGCCTGGCAGGGCGCCAGGCACAAGTCGCTGGGAATCTGCGCACCTGCATGCAAATGGGGCCGTTTGTGCCTTGCATACATTATGGCCCCATTTGCATGTGCACTTTTGAATACTGTGGTTGCGCATAGCGCAATGGAACTTGCGCTAGCACATCCCCCTGCTCCACTCTAGCCACTTGCGCTGGCGCAGTGCCACTGTGCCATGCGCACTGCAGGTGGCCAGGGTGCGATATTCAACGATGCTGTGGCATGGCACAGCTCCATTGAATATCACCCTGTCAACACCCCTGCGCAGCCAAGTTGCGCTGCGCCCAGGCTTGCACCACAGCCTGGCGCAGTCTGAATATCTGGGCCATTATGTACAGGCAAGGAAGTCAAATATTATCGTGAAAAAATACAGTATAACAGTTGTAGGCAGGGGAGTTGACTAGTGTGGGTAACCCCTGGGCTGGGGAGTTGATTAGTGTGGGTTGGTGTCAGACCCCAGGGAGCAGCGGCAGGATGAGTTTGCCAGGAACCAGACTTTAAGGCGGGACTTGAAACTGGAGTGTGTGTCAGTGGAATAAAAACAATATACAGTATGTAAAAGTACAGTCCTAAAATTTATTTATTTCAAAAGTTTTACCAGGAAAATGCGTGCTGAGCTGGGTAGCAGATTGTTTCCAGATGAGTCCGGGGATGGGGTGGGTGGACAGGAAGAGGAGGATATGGAAATAACAGGGTTTTATTTAACTCTAAAAATTGATTAGCGTTTTGCTCATAAAAGTTCTAAAACAGTGTGAAAATGCATTGCACTTGCCTCACAGTGTTTAACAAACATAACACTTCTAGAAAACCTATATGAATGCTTTCTATACAGTTAGTATTGTCCCAAGAAAAAAAATGCTGATTAATTATTTAAAACCCTGCAATAATCAAAGTACAACACACCCAGTACGCTTCGATAACCATTACAGGTAATCAGTCGCAAGTACAACTACAAGTAGTTTAGAAGTTATTCATGTATCAGCAGGGGATACAAAACAGTAGGACATAAAGTGCATTGTGGTTAAATTGGAAAGGAGAGGAGGGAAGCTGAAAACGGTAAATATACAAGACGGAGTATTTATTTATTTATTTTGAAAGTTGGATTTACAACCTTTAAGGAAGGAGTAAAGGGCAGGGAGAATGAAAGGAGTATAAAATAAAGTGTATTGTGGTTTAAATTGGGAGGGGAGGGGAGGGGGCTGTAAATGGTAAGTATTTAAAGATGGAGTAATGAGGAAGGAGGGGTAGAAGTGGGTACAGCAGAAGATGCTAATTGGTGACACAGCAGCTAGTGTGAGGGGAAGGGGAGGGAGTGGCACAAAGAGGTTGCACGGTGTTCTACATTTAGGAGGGGGGAAGCAGAGAGGACAAGGGAGAGGACGAGGGGTGAGGAGGAAGAGAGGCGAGAGTGGAAAGACTAGAGGAGCAGAGAGAGGGGGTCAGGTGCGGTTGCAGAAAGGGGAGATGAAGTCAAGAAGAGAGGATAGATATCAAAGGGAGGAAGCAGAGCCAATGGGTATGGTAAGGGAGTTCCAGAGTTTAAGGAAGCAGTGGGAGAAAGCGGCCTGGCCTTCAGTGGTTGACCTAGAAGGGAGCGCAGGGGACCGGTAGCCAGAGTTGTGGAGGGAATAGGTGGGGGGTGGGGTGGGTGGAGAGGACAGAGGTGAGGTACGATGGGAGAGAGCCCAGCCGGTATTACCTTATAAAGGAGGAACAGTTGGCGAGGCATCTGGCTTCCAGTGGGGGGAAGGAAAGAGAGAAGGTCACAGTAGTGGGTGTGGGGCAGACAGTCTAGAGTAAACCAATAGGAGTAAAAGAGGGTTTCCAGACTGTCTAAGGTGGACTTGGGGGCTGCACTATAGACTGTGTCTCAATAGTCAAAAATCAGCAGAATCATTTTCTGGACAATGGCATGGTGGGCTGACAAGGGGATGCAACCACAGTTTCTGTACAGCACACCTGGTTTGGGGTGCAGTTTTTTTGTGTATGGTGTCCACTTGTCCAGAAAAGTTGAGATGCCGGTCAAGCCAGACCTCAAGGTACTTGAAGGAGGTGACATCCTCATTCGTGGACCCATTAAGGATGTGGAAGAATGGTGGTGCAATAAGCCTGAAGAGCCTTTGCCTGGTGCCAAAGGCCATGGAGATTGTCTTACTGGCATTGAGGGACAGCTGATTTTAGTGGAACAGAGGTGTACTTTTTCAAGTCCAACTGGAGTTTGTTCGTCATATCAGAGGGGGTGGAGCCTGAGGCAAATAGAACAGTGTCCTCTGCATATATGTGTACAGATGAAGATGAGCAGGCAGCGGGGAAGTCATTCAGGAAGATTGAATAGAGTAATGGGCTAAGGACAAAACTTTGAGGGACGCTGGTGCTGATGAGTAGGGGGATAGGGAGTTACTTATTCTAACTGAGTCCTACCCACAAGGTAGGAATGGAACCAGTTAGTTCTGGGGATAGAAACCCTGCTGCTGCAAGCTTATCGATGAGAGGGGGGTGGGCTACTGTGTCGAAGGCTTTAGCCAAATCAACAAAAATGGCAGAGGTGATGTGACCCTGATCCATCCTAGGGAGAAATGGGGTCAGTAAGCTGGAGGAGGGAGGTTGAGATGGAGTGGGACTTTCAGAAGCCAGACTGGAAAGAGGTGAAAAAGGAGGAAGAGTCAAGGAAAGGGGAAAGCTGGGACAACACGAAGTGCTCTTGAAGCTAGCAAGGAGATGGCAGCAGTTGCCTGGACTGGGGGAGTCGCCACCTTTGAGAAGACTGTGGTATGTTTCCAGGCTTTGGGGATGGAGGCAAGGGAGAAAGAGAGGTTTAGGAGGGAGGTGAGTGGGAGACTGACGGAGCAGAGAGAAGGAGGAGTTTGGGGACGAGCCCATTGGGGCTCTTGCTCTTGTGACGGTTGAGGGCTAGGAGAGCCTTAAGGGTCTCAGAAGAAGCCAGAAGGGGAAGGAAGGAAACATATTCAATTCAGTGCTTTAGAGTAACTGGTAATTGCTGTTTTTCTTTGAAACTTAGATTGTGGGCTTGTAGTGACACTATACTTTCTTTGTTGTCTTTACTTAAATTGTTTTTGGGCTGTTGAAAATTTAAAACATAGTGGTTGTGTAATTCTGTGCTGTCTTTAATTGCTGCAAATTTTCGCACCCCCTTCCCCAAACTCTTAATTATATGCCCTGATAAATCTGATTGACAGGAGCTAAACACAGGGTATAGTAAGGGGTGTGAAGTAGGAGGGGCATAAGGGGGAAGAAGCCCACCCTCAGCACGACAAGTGTTTTGGCTCTATTTATTTATTGGTTTCTTTTTCCCTAAAAAAAAAAAAAAATTATCTGAGGATCAGTGACAGGATTTTTAGTACAGTAAATTAATAAAAAGAGAACTAGGAGAGCTTCAGTAGCAGACAGGTAGTGGAATTGCAGTATAATGTGGGGAGTGGTGCATTGCAGTGGCTGTGGGGCAGCCATATTCAGGCAGACCTTCTGTACACTGAGGTGCTGCCCTATCTGCATGCATCTCTCTGGACTGCGGATGAGGTAGCCAGACTCAGAGCGAGAGTAAACTGGGTCAGGAGTACCATCACCCCTATCCAGGGACCACCCAGTCAATGCAGCTGCCTCAAGGATGCCGAGAGCGAGAGCACTTGGATGACAGTGGGCTCAGGGAGGTTGAGAGCAGTCCAGGCAGGGCACATCCCAGATCCTATTCCACTCAAGAACTCATGCCACACTGGCAAACGGGGACAACCAAATAGAGGTACCCAGAGAAGTGGAAGGAAAGGATGTGGAGGTTAGCCAAGGAGGTGACCTCAGCGGGAAAGCAGTGGACCCCAGAGGAGGAGGCGAATCCTGGTGGGGACTCCATCGTAAGAGGGATCCAGCTAGGAACACAGGAGGGGAGGACAGGGAGGTGAGGTGCCTACCAGGTGCCACGGCATGGAGGGATGGAAGGAAGATCCTGGGTATCACTGGGAAGGCAAGGCGGAGGGTGAGCTGGATGTCATTATCCACCTAGGTACTAATGACCTGGCAAATGGGGAGCCAAGGAAGTTCAGGAAGAGTTTAGGAAACTGGGGAGGGTCTCAAGCAAGTAGCTACTTCTGTCACTTTCTTAGAAGTACTACCTGTGAGAGGCAAGGGAGAGCAGGAGTGCATGCACCAGGAACTTTAACTCATGGTTGAAGAACTGGTGCTGTGAGGAAGGTTTGGATTCATTGGTGACTGGGGACCCATCTGGAGGGATGAAGGTTTGTTCAAGCCTGACGGCCTGCATCCATCCTGGAGGAATCAAGCACTCAATGATAAGTTTAAATGCTACATTGACAAGCATTTAAACTAGCAAAGGGGGGTGGCAGGCCAGCAAGGAGGGTACCTACTTGCTCACCCCCACAGCTAGCAGTGGAACCAGTGAACCAGAGGAGTGGCTATCTCTGCAAAGCAGTGTGCAAAAGATGGAGATTAGTGCCCAAGAGGTGGATAAGCAGAAAAGGGGCAAAATTCAGCAGAAGGGCAGACAGCAAGGAGAACCAGGGATAAATGACAACCAAGGAAGGGGCTGGAGTAGAACAGTGAAGCAGTCTAGGGAGGTCAAATCATGGAAAGGCATGTGTGCAAATGCCAGGAGCCTTAGCAGCAAGATGGAAGATCTGGAGGCTGTCATGGTACAGTCAGACCTGGACATTGTGGCCATCACTGAAACCTGGTGTAATGATAACCATGACTGGGAGATGGCCATACCTGGCTACAACATATTCAGAAGAGACAGAGCAGGCAGGAAGGGAGGAGGAGTGGCACTGTATGTGAAAAATGACATAAGGGCCACAGAGATCCAGGAGGAACAAAATGGGGGGAGAGATACTGTGGGTTAAGCTGGAAAGGAAAATGGGGACAGCCATCCGCACAGGTGTGGTCTATAGACCACCAGCCCAGGAGGAAGAAACAGATAGGGGAGCTGATGCTAGCCATCCAAAGGATGGCAGACAAGGGTGAGGTAGTACTGGTTAGAGACTTCAATATTCCAGACGTGGACTGGAGCATTCCAGCAACAGCATCAACTAGGAGCAGATTTATCCTGGACTCCCTTCAGGGTGCCTTCCTCAAGCAACTGGTCATGGAACCAACTCGGCAGAAGGCAATACTGGACCTTGTGCTCACAAACAGGGACAGTGTGATGGGGTAACAGTGGGAGCACCTGGGTAACAGTGACCACCAGTCATTGTGGTTTGAAATCTCAGAAAGAGCAGAACCAAACCACACAAAAACACGTATCCTGGATTTTAGGGGGGTAGACTTTGGGAAAATGGGGAGATACTTGAAAGAGGCATTAAGGGGAATGGGACAGGAATCAGGGGTTGAGGAACAGTGGGCAGTATTTAAAATGGGGATTACAAGAACAGAATTATGCATTAAGCAGGTTAGCAAGAGGAAAAGGAAGAGACGACCATTATGGTTTTCCAAAGAGGTAGCAAAGAAAGTGAAAGCCAAAAAGATTGCATTCAGGCAATACAAAAAGACACAGGCAGAAGGGGATAGGGAGAAGTACCAGGAGAAGCAAAGGGAGGTAGGGAGGTCAGTAAGGGAAGCCAAAGCTCAGACAGAAGAACACATTGCAAAATCAGTGGGTAAAGGGGACAAAACATTTTACAGGTACATAAGTGAAAAAAGAAAGACAAAGGGAGGGATAGTGAGACTGAAGGGGGAGGATGGGAGCCGTGTAGAGGATGACAACAGTAAAGCTGACATATTGAACAGGTATTTCTGCTCAGTCTTTACTGAGGAAGAGGGGGGTAATGGGTCTGAAGGGGGTACAAGGGGTGAGAATGGTGCAGAAATGGACACAAGTCCCTTTACGAGAAAGGGTCCTGAAGGAACTGGAAGTAATAAGAGTTGATAAAGCAATGGGGCCAGGCAGGTGCACCCCAGGGTCCTAAAGAACTAAGAGAGGTGGTGTGAACCTCTGGCTATCCTGTTTAGCCGATCACTGGAAACAGGGAGGTACCCAAAGACTGGAGGACAGCAGATGTAGTCCCCTTATACAAAAGTGGGAACAAAGAGGAAGCAGGGAACTACAGACCAGTCAGCCTCACCTCGGTAGTGGGAAGATCATGGAAGCACTACTGAAGGAGAGATTGGTGGAACATCTGGTTGTCAATGGACTACAGGACCCAAGGCAGCATGGTTTCACCAGGGGGAGGTCATGTCAGACCAACCTCGTTGAATTTTTTGACTGGGTGACTAGGGAGATGGATCAGGGAGGGCAGTGGACATGGCCTATCTGGACTTCAGCAAGGCCTTTGACACTGTGCCACATAGAAGACTATTACACAAACTGGGGAATATGGGTGTGGGCAGGACAGTAGTGTGGTGGGTAGGTAACTGGCTGGGTGGCAGGACACAGAGGGTGGTGGTAAATGGCTGTCACTCCACAGAGGAAGAGTGACCAGTGGGTACCACAGGGATCAGTGCTGGGACCGGTCCTATTCAACATCTTCATCAGTGACATTGCGCAGAATCTAGAAGGCAGAATTTCACTGTTCGCTGATGACACAAAGCTCTGTAACAGAGTAGACACACCAGAGGGTGTAGACAGAATGAGAAGCGACCTGCAGAAGCTTGAAGAATGGTCAAGGGTTTGCAGTTGAAATTCAATGCAAAGAAGTGCAAGATAATGCATATGAGCACAAAACCCTGGCACAATATATCAGTTGGGGTGAGGATATAGCATGCACCAAGCAGGAAAGGGATCTTGGGGTTGTCATCTCTGATGACCTCAGGTAGAAACAGTGTGACAAGGCATCAGGTAAAGCAAATAGGATGCTGGGATGTATAGGCAGGGGCATCACCAGCAGGAAAAGGGAGGTCATAATTCCGCTATACAAGACACTAGTGAGGCCTCACCTGGAGTACAGTGTACAGTTCTGGAGACCATACCTACGTAAGGACATAGACAGGGTAGAGAAGGGCAACAAAGATGGTGCATGGATTGCATCACAAGTCCTATGAAGGCAGGTTGAAGGAACTGAACATGTACTCCCTGGAGGAGAGGAGGGAGAGAGGGGATATGATAGAGACATACAAGTATCTTACAGGGAGGAACAGGGTGCAGGAAAACACTATTTTAAGTAAAAAGATGTTCCAGGGCTAGAGGGCATGGGATGAAGTTGGAGGAGGATTCAGAGGAAACATGAGAAAGAATTTCTTCACAGAACAGGTGGTTGACAAGTGGAACACCCTGCCAGAGGAAGTGGTGGGGGCTGAAACAATCACGGGATTTAAGAATGCATGGGATAGACATAAAGGAATTCTAGAGGTCAGGGGTAAGGGGCAACAGACTTCTAGGAAAACAAACTGAACTTACAAGCTCAAATGGGCAGACTGGGTGGGCCATAGGCCCTTATCTGCCGACACTGTCTATGTATCTATGTATCTATGTGTTGGTGGGTGAGATTGGGGAGAAGGAGAAAGAGGGGGTGGAGGGAGTGGATAGGGGGTGGTTGGAGAGGGGGAATAGGATGGGAGAGATGAGAAAAAGGGAGAACGACAGGTGGTGAAGAAAGTGAGCTCGGAAGCCACGGGCAGAAATAGTATCTCTCACCTTAAGGGCGGGGGATAGGGCATGTATGACTTTTCCAGAACTTAGAGGGATGGTTGATGTTGTTCTGAAAGCTGGAGGAAAAGTGCTCTGATTTGGCAAGTCTGATGGCACTGATCAACAGAACAAATCCTGCTCCACTGCCATGGTGTGCCAGCACCACAGCGACTTCAAAAGAACACTTGACGAATTGCACTACCATCCGTGCAAGATGGGCTTTATTCGGTGCTCCAGCCAGCAACAAACTGCATACAGATCAGGAAACTGTGACCTCTACCGGTTTCGTAGCTAGTACATCAAGAGGATAATTTTGAAGGGTACGGTACTTGCTAAAATCCACAGGGGAGCCAGAGGCCTTGTGTGTCTTTCAAGCAAGGTCTTGTGCATGCTGACAGGCCAGCAGTTCAGCTGAGACTGAGGGGAAGTGGGAACCTCTGACCCTGATTTTCTTGAGGACAGCGTGCTGATCCCAGATTGTGAGGAAATTTAGTCTTAAAATAGCTGTAGGCAGAA
Source organism: Neoceratodus forsteri (assembly GCA_016271365.2). Taxonomy (NCBI): domain Eukaryota; kingdom Metazoa; phylum Chordata; order Ceratodontiformes; family Ceratodontidae; genus Neoceratodus; species Neoceratodus forsteri. The sequence goes on along the minus strand of CM028132.1, from coordinate 196,133,175 downwards.
TCGACAGCGGTAGCAGAGATCATCAGTGATCATTCGGTTGTTGCTTATTCCTCTGGAGGGGAGGATAAGTCCAAGGACTTGAAGGATTGGATCTGGAGGAGTTTCAGAGGGGCTTTAGGGCAGTGAATTTTATGTATACAGTAGACCATGTGGTGTTCACTGAGTGCGTCCGGAAGGGTGCCAGCAGCAGTTATACGGTGGGGGTGGGAGGCGAGAGCCCGGTCCAGAAGGGTATGCTTGAGGGATTTGTGGTTAAGGCGGGTTGGTTCAGTGATCATTTGAGTAAGGTTAACTCATTCAGGCCTAGAGACGTCTGTAGGCGGCGTCTGAAAGCATAGCCACTCAGGACAATAACACCTGTAGACGTACTCAACTGACTTTCACTCAGGCCTAGAAACGCCTGAGGAAGTCGGCAGTTTTTACCTAACTATTAAACAAACCGAATTGCTTAGAATTGAATGCATAGCACCGTTAGAAAGATAATTTTGCTCTGAACAATTTTGCTGCAGATACTTTCTGTCTATCATGCATACTTTAGGAGTTATTCATATTTGTTTAAGGTATGGCGTGCATGGCTAACATTTGTCTCTCATGCCTCATCTAAGCACCTTGAATAAATCTGAAAAAAACAGTTGTTTGGTATTTCAGCTACTATAAAATAAAAACTAAATGGATTACAATTGATTGCATAGCACCATTAGAAAGGTTATTTTGTGCTGAACAATTTTGCCACTGATACTTTGTGTCTACCACATATACTTTAGGAGTTATTTGCATTTGTTTAAGGTATGATGTGCATGGCTGACATTTGTCTCATGTGTCACCTAAGCACCTTGAAAAAAAATCAGTTGTTTGGTATTTCAGTTAGTATAAAATAAAAACTAAATTGATTGCAACTGATTGCATAGCACCATTGGAAAGGTAATATTGTGCTGAACAACTTTGCCACTCATACTTTGTCTGTAGCACTTACGGTTCAAGAGGTGGTCACATTTGTTTGTGGCATGCTGATTATGGCTTGATTTTGCTTAGAAAGGCCCAGGATGCAGTGCTAGGAGTATACAGGGCACAAGTAGTAAAAGTCTCAAAGAGCTCTTGTGGTGTGAGTGAGTTAAGGGATGAGATATGACAGAACTTGCAAACAGAAATATACAAACCCAGTCATGTAAAATAGTAAAAATTATAATCATCATATACATTTCTGTTCAGGTGTTGTCAAAACAGCTAGTAGCAAATTATTCAGCCAAAATTTTACTGGAAGCTTTAGGCTTGAATAGTGTCCTTGCCTTTCTCCAATTTAGCTGATACAGTGGTGCTTGCAGGGGTTAAAATTAAGTAGCGGGAATAGCAGCTTATAAAACCTGGTGGCCCAACAACCTTTTCTGCTGGCTCAACTGGTGTTCTTGTTGAAATGCTAATTTCTTCAGTACAAGCTAGCAGGGCTAGTTTAAGAAAAATGTTAGTAACCCAATACAAAATCTGTCAGCATTTGGCTAGTGGACAAGTGCCAGTTTCAAGCCCTGTGCAAGCACACCAAAGGTATGTAAGCCTTAGTCATGCTCATCCTAACAGTACTAGTGTTGTTTTCCCTTCTTTTAATGTTGGTGCCAGTGGTCTCGTTATTTAAAGTATTCCTTAGCTTGTCAATAACTTTCACATCATGTTAAAAACGTGCAAACATTGCTCTACATTTCATCATTTTTTACAGTTTGAGTTTTGTTATTTTTGTCTATCAGTTGTATCTGATTGCAATCCTGGCACAGAGCAGGAAAATAGAAGCAATCACTTTTTGGTCCCTCTGCCCACCAACCACCAACTCCTTTGTACTCCACTAGCTCTTGCTGCCCTTTGGACTTTATCTACGCCATCTTAGTCACCTTCCAGACTCCTCAGGTCCTTTATTGTCATCGGTCTAGTCTGTTCCTTTTGAGTGGGCTTCCACAACTGTTACCAGGGGGAGGAATTCCCTTAATTAACAGGGGCAGGAGCTGGAGGTAGATGTGTCACATTGGAGTTGAGTGGTGTAAGGGACCAAGAGGCCATTATCTGGCTGGCCAGGCAGTTTCTGTTTTCTCTTAATCTCTCTGCCCACCTTCCTCAGGAGTGCGCACACAGCGTTTGGGGAGGGGTAGTGGCTGTGCTTACTGTGCGTGTACACTCATGCTGCCAACATATATCACTGACTGATCAGTGCAGCACTCAATCCCCCCTCTAAAGTAGAGTGTCCTCACAGATGCTCTTTTACCATGCCTTCTCATCTCCCCTCCTGTTTGCTTGGACTCTGGGTATGAACCCCTTGTTGCCAGCATGTCTAGTTTCCCCATGCTGCCCAGTGCAGCTGAGTTAGCTCATAATAGTTCATCTCACTTCAAGATAGAGCTCTTGCAGCAGGCAGTAACCATTTGGACTATGCCGCCAGACACTAGGACCCCACGGAAATATTCTACCTAGCAGTCTATGGCGGGCAGAGGACCACCCCCTGACATCTGCCCCGGCCCCAGTGTTGCTCATGGTATAAAGGGGCAGTCCTCCGGCACCACTTCAGCTTTTTTCCCGCCGTTGACCCATGCATCTCAGCTCCACGGATGCCTCTTGCTACCAGTCGACTGCCTTTTTTTGCGCTTTGCGCAATTACTTTTTTTTTTGTTGAATTTACCAAATTTGTCATGTATGTCTATCCTGCCAACTTCATCTGCACAGTGACAAAATCGAAGTGCACGTATGACAAGCAGATCCTGGTAAAAGACGGCAGTTCGGCCTGCCTTGTGTGCCTAGGCCCCGACCACAAGCCGGACACCTACCCACGTTGCTTCAGGTTCAGTTTCAGTAGGAGGACCCGAATCCGCCACCCGAAAACTTTAAAAGCAGTACCTCCTTGAACAACAAGTTGCCGCCATGTAGAAGACCTACTCTGGGAAACAGCTCGGCTTCCTCCTCGCCCAAGGACTCATCCCCTAGAGAGAAGAAATTGAGCAGGAAGCATTATCATTGAGACAAGAATAGGTCCAGGTCAGAATCCCATCTCAAGTCTCCGCATAAGGCTTCCAAAAGTTCTACCTACAGCGCGAGTTTCAACTCTGCTCCTCCAGTTTCCCTTGTTCTTCCTCGGTTACCATCGAGGAAGCCTCCCGCCTCCACCCAGATGTCTGGCAGGGGGTCTTCCAGACTATGGCCTTCCCAGGCCTCCGTCTCCCTGGCTATCAGGCCCCACAAGCTCTCGCTAGAGTCTCTGCCAGAAAGATCAGTCCACACTTTGTCGGGCAGCAGGTTGGAGCCTGCCATCCTCAAGGCCATTGACTCGGGGTCGTCTGACAAGATGACCGGGTCCAGTGACACCAAGAGATGTCAGGAGCACAAGCACCACAAGAAACTGTGATCACCTTCCAAGCCGTCATCAGCCAGGGCTCCGGACGGATTACAGACCACATCACCCTCTGACTCCACTATGGAGCCAGAGCAGATGACACCTTCCAAGCTGTCATCTGACTCACTGGGCTCTAAAAAATGTCCGACCACAGAGCAGATGTCAGAGGACCTGATGCCTGACTCTGAAAGAGCCATGGAGCAGGTGCCACTTGCTCTGTTGCTACCGCCCCCCGGGAGCCCGATGACCAGATGCCAGGGCACTCAACGCCAGGGATGAGACACTGCCAGATCTGATGCCTGTCACAGCAGCACTGTCAGACCTGATGACGGGGGATTAAACCGAAGGGTCCGACTCCAGGCTGCTTGGGACACCCCATCCCGAAGCCAGACCCACAGCTGGGCCCCATGGTGCCTCTGGCTGAGGTCGGTGCTCCATTCACCAGTTGGTTGAACACAATCAGAGGGGATCTGTTGCCCAAACTGCTGTAGCCGAACCCCACTCCCGTGGGGACCCCTATACCAGCTCCGTCTAGGCAACCGACCCCTCCTCCATGCAGATAGTTTTTGCCACTCCCAGCGCCAGCTTGCCCAGCTCCAGATGGCGATTGACGGGAGTCGCCCGGATGACAGAAGCACGGTCATCAGCTGTCCAAATCCTCCTCTAGATGCCGGAGTCGCTCTAGCGGATGCTGTTCCACATCTTCAGAGGCGTCCACCAGAGGCTTCTGCTCTTTACGACTTGTCAGAAGACTACTTGTCTCTTCCATCTCTGGATCCAAGGAGGGATGCCTCAAGGTCTCCTCTGGACGATCCCACTCTCCTAGATGTGATAACACGCATTTGGTTCCTCAACCAGTGGAAGATGGAAGATTTGGACCTTGAGAGATGCCATCTGGTGAAATTCTTATGGGCCACTGACCCAAAACCCTTGTTCATCTCCCCTTCCCCATTAGTGGAGCCCTTTCAGGATGTTACAAAACTAGCCTGGAAGCACCCTTCCACAACCTTGGCAGTTACTAAGAAAGCTGACTGCTTATATAGGACCCCTAGGGAAGAAACACATTTGAGCGAGCAACTGAAAGCGGAGTCTATGGTCCTTACGGCTGCACATGGTAGGACTCAGCAACCGAAGCATATGAGCTCCCAACCACCGGATAAGGAGTCCAAAAAGATGGACCAATTTGGCTGGAAGATCTACTCTTTGGCCACTTGTACGGTCCGTTCATCACATTTTCTGGCATATGTGATGTATCAGAAGTCTCTCTGGTACAAGGCTATGGACCTGACTCGGTCACAACCCGACTCCCCTAATAAGTCAGAGCTCTTAGCCCTCCTATAGTCTGGTACTGATGTTGGAAAACACGTCCTCAGCTGCTCATATGACTACAGACACTGCTGCCAGAGCAGTTTCCACGGGGATATGCCTTTGGCGCTACTCTTGGTTGAGGGTCTCGGGCTTCCAGCAGGATTTGCAGGATGCTATCCTGGGTGCCCCCTTTCAAGGATCAATTCTTTTGGCCAGGAGGCAGAAAAGATTACAGGCTTGCAGGATTCCGGAAAAGCTGTTTCTGAAATCCACAGCATGTGTAAAAGTCGGAGCCAACCCCATCCAGGCATTGGCCCTTTTGCTTGCAGGCAACAAGGCCAGCAAGGGATATGACAGCAGAGAGGGGGGATACAAAAGAAAAGGCAGCCCTCTATCAACAGGGCCACAGGGACCAAGGAATGCCAAAAATGCCAGAGATCCCTTGCCCACTCCAGCAACCTCTGCATGACTCTCTGCCTGCCCCACCCTCCTCCGGTGGAGCTACACAGGGAGGCAGTAGGAGGGCAGTTCTCCCCTTAGCTCACAGGTTGATCCAGCATTACGGCAGATCAGTGGGTACTCCAAATTATAGAAAGGGGTTACACTCTGGATTTCACCCAAATACCTCCATCCAACCCACCAATTCCCACCCATTGCTCCCCATTCCACGTAAGCCTCATTCAAGCAGAAATCCAAGCCCTCCTAAACAGAAAGGCAATCCAGGTAGTCCCACCAAGTCAAAGAGGAAGGGGTTATTACTCCCACATCTTCTTAGTTCTAAAGAAAAAAACGGGACTTTTGTCCCATCCAGGATCTCAGTCAGTTGAACAGTTTTATCGAATTTAAAAGGTTCAAGTTGGTGACACTGCCAGGATTACTGCCCATGCTACATCAAGGGGACTGGCTCTGCTCCCGGGACATGCAGGATGCATACATGCAGATAAAAATCCTAACATCCCACAGAAAGTACCTTCGCTTTACCTTCCAGGGCGAGCATTATCGGTTTTGGGGGCTGCCGTTTTGGCCTCTCCTTGGCACCTCGCGTATTCACCAAGTGCCTGGTGGTGGTGGCAGCAGCTCTCAGGAGGCAGGGACATTACATCTACCCCTACCTCGATGACTGGCTTCTGACATCTCCCATAAGTGACCAGCTGTGTTACTCACTGGAAAAATACTGTCTGACTGTTTCAAGCCCTGGGGATCACCTTGAATCTTCCCAAGTCCTCCCCCCGGCCCAGTCAGAGACTACAATACATAGGGGCCATGTTGGACTCCATCCAAGGGAGGGCCTTCCTTCCCTCGTTCAAGGCAGATCGCCTCCTCAGGCCAGATATCCACCAGAATGCTTCTGCAACTCCTAGGCCACGTGGCTGCCGCCATCGCAACAGTGCCCTTCGCTCGTCTCCGCATGAGAGTGCTTCAGTGGAACCTCAGGGTACAGTGGGATCAGCGTTTCGATGATCTCGAGCAGCAAGTTCAGATCTCCAGTGCAGTGCGTCAGAATTTGGAATGGTGACTCACCCCCTCCCGACTAGAGACCAGGGCTCCTTTTCAAAGCCCCAATCCTCAGGAAATCCTGACAGCGGTATCTTGGGACTGGGATGGGGCACGCATTTCAAAGGAAATCAGACAAGGGGGACGTGGACGCCTTTGGGACTCCTGTGGAACGCAGCCTCCACATCAGTGTGTTGGAGATGAGAGCTGTTCTGTATGCATTTCAGATGTACCTCCTCCCAGGCCCCTTATTGATCCAGACAGACAGCATGTCAGTGTTTTTTTACATCAGTAAGCAAGGTGGCACTCACTTCTATCCTCTATGCAGAGAGGTCGTGAGAGTCTGGTACTGGGCGGTGGAGCACAGTCAGGAACTCACAGCGGTTCATGTTCCAGCGATACAAAACACGTCAGCCGATAGCCTAAGCTGCTCTCAGTCTCAGGCCCACAAGTGGGAACTACTACAGGGAGCAGTAGATGATCTGTTCGAAAGATGGGGACTTCCAGAACTGGACCTCTTTGCGTCCCTGCTCAATGCCAAACTGTCCAGTTTCTGCTTGCTAGATCCAGAACCTGGTGTTTTCTGGAGAGATTAATTGTCCCTCTCTTGGACAGGGAGGTTTCTTTATGCCTTCCCTTCCTCCCTTCCCACTACTTCAGTGAGTACAGTTCAGACTTCAAGCGGAACAATCAGGCATGATTCTCATAGCACCACTCTGGCTTCAGCAGATTTGGTTCCCATTGTACCAGCAATTGGCAGTAGAACCTCTGATTCCTCTGCCTCATCCTCTCTCTCTTGCTCTACCAGGAGCAAGGGACTCTTGTACGACCGAGTCTCAAGTTTCTGCACCTGCATGTGTGGCTCCTGCAGACTGTCAGGGACTGATGCAGGGTGTCAGCAGGGGTAGCAGAGGTCCTGATGGCTGTGAGAAAACTCTCAGCCAGGGTCACCTTCGCCATGAAATGGAAGTGCTTCTGCCTATGGGCTTGTGCCAATCATCTGGACCTGTTCACCTGTCCAGTGAATTCGGTCCTGGAGTATCTTCTTTCCCTGTCCAATGCAGGTCTTAGCTACTTGTCCATAAAGGTACACCGTTCTGCACCGTCAGCTTATCATGTACCAGTGGTTAGCAGAAACCTGTCACAAATTGATCTGTCTCGCACCTTCCTGCAAGATATGCGTATTAAGTCACCAATTCGGGACACTATTCCCCCATAGGATATCCTATTTTTGATAGAGAAGCTTACGTTGCTTCCTTTCGAGCCAGCAAAGTTGCGAGCTGTGCTTTCTGTCTTGGAAAGCGCTATTTTTAGTTGCCATCACTTCAGCTCGAAGGATTTCTGAGCTTCAGGCTCTGATGTGTAAAGAGCCCTATTTGATTTTCCACAGGGACAGGGTATCCCTGCATACTAATCCTAAGTTTGTCCAAGTTCACCCTTAATCAGGATATTCATCTCTCAGTTTATTACCCAGAGTGCTTGAATAGAAGGGAGATCTCGTTACATACTCTGGATGTTCACAGAGTTGTTTGTTTTTATGTTGACCGTACCAGGTCTTTAGGAAAATCTGGTCAGTTGTTTGTATCTTTTGCCCCGAGAATGTTAGGGGTGCCAGTGACTGACTAATCAGACTTTGTCCAAATAGTTGGTCAATTACATAGTTTTCTGCTGCCAAAAGTATGACAAACCTTTACTGGGCTCGGTTAAAGGTCACTCCACTAGGGGTGTTGCCACTTCATTTGCATCCCTCAAAAATGTGTCAGCAGTGGATCTCTGTGCTGCAGCCATCTGAGGTCTGTCCACACATTCATCAAGCACTACAGTTTGGACATTGTTTCCAGAAGGAGAGCAGGCTTTGGCCTAGCCATTCTCCAGGGACTGCTCTCTTAGGAGCTATCATGGATTTCTGTATCCACTACCCATCTGACCTAGATCATATCCTTGTACTGCTTTGGACTCAGTCCTAATGGTTATTGCCTGCTGCAAGAGCTCTAGCTCGAAGTGAGATAGTACAGTTACGTAAGAACTTACCATAAGAGTAGATCTTCATGAAGAGCTCTTGCAGCAGGCATGCTTTCCCTCCCTCCTTCCCCCTCATTAGGAAGGTATCATTTCTTCTCCCTTTAGAGGGGATTTTAGAACCTCCTTGGTTCCCCATCCTTCATACAGCCGGGTCTCCGGTGGGCGAATTGAGGTGGTGCCAGGGGACCGGCCCTTTATACCATGGGCCACGTCGGAGCCAACGTCAGCTGGGGTCTCCCGCCATAGACTGCTAGCTAGAATTTTTCAGTAGGTCCTAGTGCCTGGTGGCATAGTCAAAATGGTTAGTGCCTGCTGCAAGAGCTCTTCTCGAAGATCTACTGTTACAGTAAGTTGTTACATAACTGTACCTTTTAATTAGATGGGGCATAACGAGGTAAGGGGAACTATCAGCCACTTGCATATGCCATACTTTGGGGGGGGGGCGGGTTGCTGGATATTCTGTGGCTACCCCGATGTCCTGTGCCACTTCGTTTCCACCCATCTCAAACAGAGGCATTACTGTAGTGGGGCCTGCTGAACCCTCCCAGTGTTAGAATGCACTGCATAGATTCCACTAGTTTGGTGGTGGTAGTTGAGATCATGAAGCTAATGCTGGCCTCTAGCTTCTTAGTGCAACACTCATTCTCCAGTGTCCTCATTTTGGGCTCTCACTAGGGTTGGCAAGCTGTATCTGAGGTTGCCAAAAGAGAAGAATGGTTGAACCACAGCAGGCTCAGGGAGGGTGAGGGTGGTGGAACAGAGGCGCATCCCTCCAGTTGTACCTCTCCACAATTCGTACACCATTCTGGCACAGTGTGGTTCCTCTATGGAGGCACCGCAGTGGAGACCAAGGAGGATGCCGGGAATCTCCACAGAGGAGACCCACAGGAGGGTGGCATGGGACCTCACAGGGGAAGGAAACAACTACTAGTGGGGGACTCCATTGTTAGGAGGGTAGAACTGGGGGAGAGGGAGGTAAGAAGCCACCCTGGCTTCATGGCTTGGAGGGACACGGCATGAATCCTCAGGATCACGGGAGCAGCTGCACAGGGGAGGGAGCTGGATGTCATTGACCACCTAGAGAAAATGACCTGGCTGGGAAAGGGATTAGAGCAGTGCAGGGGGAGTTTGGGAGGAGCCTTAGACAAGTAACATGCACGGTAACCTTCTCGGAGGTACTGCCTGTCTATGGCATGGGTGAGGCTAGGGTGCTTTGCACCATGGGATTCAATCAATGGTTGAAATACTGGTGCAGAGCTCAGGGTTTTGACTTCATTGGGGACTGGGGTCCACCTGGAGGGATGCAGGCCTATACTGGCGTGATGGTCTGCATCTGTCCGGGGGGGACCAGGATCCTAGATTTAAACTAGCCAAGGGGGGAGGCACTGAAAAGGAGCAGGGAAATCCTAACCCCCTTCCCACCAAAAAATCAGGGTAGTTAGTGAGGTAAACACCAAGATAGAGAAGTCAGTAGGAAGAAGAGCAGGGGGTAAATGGAGAAAAAGGCAGTAAGGACAGGGATAGGGCAAAAAGGGGTAAGGCAATCAAAAAATGGAGGGTAATGAATACCAGTGCCCACAGTCTAGGTAACAAGCTCCCTGAACTGGTGGCCTTGATTGAAGAAGGATGCCTGGTTATCGTGGCAGTCACAGAAACGTGGTACACAGAGAACCATAACTGGGATTTCAACATACCAGGGTACATAATCAACAGGAGGGACAGGGAGGGTAGAAGAGGAGGAGAAGAAGCTCTCTACATAAGGGAAGGTATCAAAACAATGGAACTAAAGGGTAAACAGGGAGGAGCGGAGGCACTGTGGGTCACCCTGGAGACCGGAAATGGCACCACAGTCTGCACAGGAGTTGTATACAGGCCCCCATCTCAGGGGGGAGGAAATGGACAAGGAAATGATGGAAGGTATCCTTAGGATGGCAGAAAAAGGGGAGATATTGTTGATGGGGGACCTGAATATGCCAGATGTTAACTGGAGCACCTTTGCTGCAGCCACATCCAAGAGTAGGGTCATTGTCGATGCCCTACAGGGGGCAAGCCTCAGACAGCTAGTGTTGGAACCCACTGGGGAGGGAGCAGTCTTAGACCTGGTACTCTTAAATGGGGACAGAGAGAGGATCTCAGATCTTGAAGTGGGTAGCCATCTGGGAACAAGTAATGACCACCAAACAATGTGGTTCACGATAAACACAGCCGCAGAGTCAAGCCATACAAAAGTGAGGGTACTGGACTTTAGGAGGGCTGACTTTGTCAAAATGGGAGAGTGCCTCAGAAAAGCACTAGCAAACAAGCAAGAAGGAGGGGTGGAGGAAAATGGGGAAAGATCAAACTGCCATCACAGAGGCAACAAGCCTTTGTGTGAAGCAAATCAAAATGAAAGAAAAAACACTGTGGTTCTCAGAAGAGGTGGCAGGGAAGGTTAGGGAGAAAAAGATAGCATTCTGGAAATATAAGGAAACACAGAAGGAGCAGGACAGAGAACTGTGGCAGTTAAAACAGAAGGAAGCTGGGAAGGCAGTCAGAATAGCAAAGGCCCAAACCGAGGAAAAGATACCAACTTGGTTAAGAAAGGGGATAAAACCTTTAATAGGTACATTATGGAGTTAAGAAAAGACCAAGGGAGGGATAGTGAGGCTTAATAAAGGGGAGAGTGGGTGGACAGAAAGGGACAGTGAAAAAGCAGGGATACTGAAAGAATATTTCTGCTCGGTACTCACAGAAGAAAAGGAAGGAGAGGTACCTAATCCAATCAATAGAAGCACTCTGGATAAGGAGGGTCGATCCCAGTCCTTTCACAGAAGAAAGGGTTCTGAAAGAACTCCTAAAATTGAAGGTGGACAAAGCAATGGGGCCTGACGCGATTCACCCCTGAATTCTAAAAGAACTAAGGGGAGAACTAGTGGCACCACTGACTACCCTTTTTAACAGATCTTGAGAGGATGGTGTGGTACTGAAGGACTGAGGAGGGTGGATGTGATTCTCCTTTACAAAAGCGGGAGCAAAGCAGAGGCAGGAAGGAAGCTACAGACCTGTTAACTTGAACTCAGTGGTAGGGAAAATGATGGAATCACTTCTGAAAGAATGAATAGTTGAGTACCTAGAGGCCAGCAGGGCACAGGACCCAAGGCAGTGTGGATTCACAGCGTGATGAATCTAATAGATTTCTTTGACTGGGTGACCAAAGTAGTAGACCATGGAGGGGCTGTGAACATGTTGGCCTACCTAGACTTTAGCAAGGCATTTGACACAGTTCTACACAAAAGATTAGTAAACAAATTAGCCAGCCTGGGAGTGGGTCCCAGGGTGGTAGCTTGGGTTAAAAAATTGTCTGGGCAACAGGACACAGAGGGTAATAGTAAACAGAGTCCACTCCAAAGAAAGGGGGGTTACAACCCCATTTTCATTGTTCGTAAGGTCCATCACCCCAAACCTCCCCCTAAAATCATACAGCTCTGGTCCTTTAAATCCTTAGACCTTACCCAACTCTGCTCTGTACTTGCTTCCACCGACTGGGCCCCCCTCTCCACTGCCATTTCTGTCGACCAAGCCCTTGACTATTTTAAGGTTAAATTTCATTGCCACCTGGAATGCCTTTGCTCCTCTCAGAAGGACCAGAGTCCCGAGGGCTTCACCTCCTTTGGATCATCCTTGAACTACTGGCCTGCTTCAGGGAGCACGACCGGGCCTGGAGAAAACACAAATCTGCTAAACATCCAAACGACTATGCCAAGTACAGAATGCTACGCAATTCATGTACTAAAGCTACTAGACTGGCTAACTCAGATTGTTTCAACTCCTCATTAATAAATAACTCCTTGTTTCCCATCCTGGCTCTGTGGCCATTTAATTTAATGCCCACTACACTTCTTGTGCCACGTGTCTTCTAAATTCCCTCTCCCCCTTGCCACCTACTAACTTCAGCCCTTTGCCTCAGCCAGTGCCTACCCCTCCCCCTTTTTCCTTTTCTACCGTCTCCTCTGACAAAGCTGTTGGTGCCCTCCTATCCCCTCAATCCCTCTAAAGGCTCCTCACCAGATGAGCTTGATCCTAAACTTCTCTACCTTTCTGCTCCTGCAATTGCTTATCCTATCTCCCTAATTCTTAACCTCTCCTTTATTTCTGCCCACATACCCTCATCCTGGAAACATGCTGTAATCCTTCCTCTCCCCAGGGGTGGTGACACATCCACTCCTGGCAACTATCGCCCCATTTCCCTCCTTCCTACCCTTGCCAAACTTCAAGAACATTTAGTTCTCTCTCAACTATCACCCTTCCTCTCCAATTCCTCTTCCTTCACCCCCTTCCAGTCTGGTTTTCGGAAGAACCACTCAGCAACCACCTCCCTACTCAGGCTTACTGACTCCATCTTTTCAGGGATGGGCGATAACCTGATCACCTTGGCCATCTTTGTCGACTTATAGAAAGCTTTCAACACTGTTTCCCATCCCGTTTCTTAATTACCTCTCCTCAGCTGGCCTTGCTCTGTCAGCCACCAACTGGCTTAAATCCTAGCTCACTGTCAAGACCCAATTGGTGAGAATCCTTGATGCCATCTCCCCACCACTTCCGATTAACACTGATGTCCCTCAGGGCTCAGTGCTTGGTCCCCTACACTTCTCCATTTTCCTTAACGATCTTCCCACAGCCTGCTCATCCTAGTCTATCCACATGTATGCTGACGATACTGTTTTATATAGTTCCAGCAAAAACCCTGCTGTTGTGGAAACCAGCTTACAGCACGACTTCAGTCAAGTTCAGCTCTGGTTTGCTTCTCACCAGCTTTTTCTAAATGCCAAGAAGATGGTCTCGATGACCTTTGGCACTAGGCAGAGACTGTCTAGGCTCCCGGCCCTACCCACCTTCCAGACCCTTGACGGTACCATCCTGGAGGTCACGTCCTCATTTAGGTATCTAGGGGTTTGGCTGGACCAGCACCTCAGCTTCTCTGTGCATATCGATGCTATCTGAAGAAACTGCACCCCAAGCTTGATGCTTTATACAGGAATCGTAGTTGCATCCCGCTGCCTGCGAGGTGCAAAATTGTTCAGAAGATGATAGTCCCCATCTTTGACTACTGTGACGTAGTCTATGGTGCTGCTCCCAGATCTTCCCTGACCAAGTCAGACACTCTCTTTAACTCCTTCTGCCGCTTTACTCTTGACTCCCCTTCCCGCTCCCACCACTGTGAACTCTGTCACTCTCTAACCTTCCTTCTACTATGTCACAGACGCATCTAACACTGTGCCAAACTAACCTCCAAATTCTGATTCAGAGTGCTCCCCTCCTGGCTCTCATCCTCTCTCTGTACCCCACCTCCCCCACCCCCTCTCTCAGATCTAATGATGCCTGCACCTTGACGGTTGACGGTCCCTTGCTGCTCCACCCTCATTGGTCAGACTGCTTTCGCCCATCGCTTCCCTAAAATCTGGAATTTCTTCCCCCCCTGAAATACGACACTCCTCCTCCAACTACTCCCTTACCTCTGCCCTACAAAATTACCTCTCCCTCCGCTGTTCCTGTTTTAACCCTCCTTAATACCTATCCCCAGTTTCTGCCTTCCTACCCTGACCCCCCCCCCGGCAGGGTTCTCAACATCCTGAAGGGGGAATCAGGTAATGGCTACCCTACTCCTCTTCCCCCTCTCTTCTCCACCTGCCCTTCTGGGTCACCTGTGTGTACAATCTACCCCATCCTTTTTACTGCAACAGCACTTACATACTACCTTGAGCCTGCTCCTGGTACACTCATGGACTATAAGGGTTCTGTTGCATTATGACTGTTTTGTACATTTATATGTTGTTTTGTATGATTTTGGACATGTATTGTAATTTACCCAATGTTCCACTACTGTATATTGTACAATACCTTGTGTTCCAACTGTTGCAAAATTTAAAAATGTTGTATTGTTTGTACTACCCACATACTATTGTAACTGATCATCCTTCACAACCCTATGTAACCCTCTCCCCCCAGGTCACACCGTGAGATGAGCAGCTTGTTGTTCAGTGTGCCCTGCTGGTGAAACATTTCAATAAGTAAATAAACTAGTGGGGTACCACAGGGTTCAGTACTGGGCCTGTTCCTTTTTAATGTCTTTATAAGTGACATTGCAGAGGGACTGGAGGGAAAAGTATGCCTCTTTGCAGGCGACACAAAGATCTGCAACAGGGTTGATACACAAGGGGAGTGGAAAGGATGAGAAGGACTTGGCAAGGTTGGAGGAATGGTCAAACATGGCAGCTTAGATTCAATGCAAAGAAGTGCAAAATAATTCACCTGGGAAACAAAAACCAGGGAAGTGTACACAGTTTGGGGGTATTAACAATGACAAAAATGGAAAGGGACCTGGGGGCGTAGGCCGTGATAATGCATCCTGCCCAGTCAGGAATTTGCCCTTGCCTTGTTTCGCTGCCTATTTGAATTCTCATTGTTGTGACTAATTTGAACAATATTTCTTTGCTGCTATGTTGTGGTATCTCCTCCTAGACTCTGTAGGTGTTTTGTGCCTAAAATATTTATGTGAATTTCATTGATTGTTATTGTCCTGGATGCATGTATTCATTACTACTGACTGTTTTGACCTATGCTATTGTAATTTCATTGTACTCATGCTGTGTACCTGCCTTTGATTGTTGTGCTCTCCTGGGTTGTGCCTGAAAATGGTCATTTCATGGCTAGTGCACCTACCCGGTTAACAGAAACTAAATAAATAAATATCTGATGACTTAAATGTAAGCTAGCAGTATGAGAAGGCAGTAAGAATGGCTGGGGGGCGGGGGGGGGGCACTGGGATTTATAGAGAAAGGCGTCACCAGTAGAAAACAGGAAGTTATCCCTCTGTACAGACAGTTGGTGAGACCCCATCTGGAGTACTATGTGCAGTTCTGGAGACCCCATCTCCGAAAGGAGAAAGACAGGATGGAGGTAATCCAGTGGAGGGCAACTAAAATGGTGCAGGGTCTGCAACAGAAGCGGTACGAAGAGAGACTAAATTAGCTTAATATGTATACCCTTGAGGAAAGGAGGGAGAGGGGGGACATGATAGAAACTTTCAGGCACCTCAAAGGAATCAACAAAGTCCAAAAGGGTAGCATCTTTCAGAAAAAGAGATGTGCAAGAACAAGGGGACACAATATGAAGATAGAGGGAGGACTGCTCAGGGGCAATGTGAGGAAGTATTTTTTTCCACAGAGGGGGTTGTGGACGCATGAAACGGCCTTCCTGAAGAGGTTGTGAGGTCAAAAACAGTAGGGAAATTCAAGAATGCATGGGACAGACATAAGGCAGTTCTGGTGGGGGGTAGGAAGTAGGCTATTGATTAACTTGAATCTGCAGCTTACCCAATAGGTATTGAAATGGGCAGACTAGGTGGGCCAAGTGGTCCTTATCTGCCGCTAAAGTCTGTGTTTGTATTTTACAGCAGACTGATGCATACCTCTCAACCTCTTGTCTCAAATCAGGGACAAGGCTTAACAAAAGTCAGGGACAAAGACCCAAAATCAGGGACACATCTTAAAAATTGGTAATATTCACTCAGAAGGCTAATAAAATAAGGGGAATGGTATAAGATGTTTTTTCTTAAAAAGAACAAGTCTGTAATGGTAATGTTTGACATTATTTTGTGCTTAGTTCCCACTGTTCTGTCACAAAGACACATTTTACAAGGGACGGAGGAAAATTTTGAGGTAAAATCAGGCACTCCCTGAAAATGAGGGAAAGTTGAGAGGTATGGCCTGATGTAGAAGAAAGTGTATTTTTGTTCAGTCCAACTATGATCAGACATCTTATTTTTATTGGGGTCCTGCTTACATCCAGTTTGTTGGCTTGGCGGATTGAAGCCATGGAAGGCCACCTGACTTGGTTGTTGTCAAACTGAGAGCCCATAGCTACGTTAGAATTCAGCACCGATTTCTGTGTTACAGTTCTATGTTTTAACCCCTAGACCATACCGCCTTCAAAAACAATTTAATGCAACAGAAAGCCTTGTTTGTTTAATTTTAGTGGTAAAACAGAATACCAGACCACAAAGGCTAACAAAGCAAGAAGATCGGCATCCTTTGAACGAAGACCCAGCAAACGATACTCAAGAAGAACTGTGCAACAGAGAGGTATACTGTGCTTTTTGCTGTAGAGGGTCCAAAATTTCTGAATAGGCAGGAGAAAATCAGGCAGACTTGATGGGCCTACTGGTCCTTTTCTGTAGAGAAATTCTTTGTTTCTGTGGATATACAGTGTCTTAAAGAGCCACTGACCCCTTGAGAAGAACTTTCAAAACATATTTGGATACAAAGCAGCTTATTTTTCTCATTAGCTCAGTATTTCTTATCCCAATTACTTATTACTTAGGTAATTTTCTTCAAAAACAGGATAGTTGTTCCTTGAGCGTTCATCAGGTCCTATTGCTTGTTCCCAACCTGATGTCATAATACTCTGCTTGTGACATCACAGTTATTCCCACAGCAACCGACCATGATGTCACAACATGGCATTGTCATTTCAAGTAGGAATTAAGCTATAGAAACAGATAAACTCTGAGGGATAAAGATCTTGTTTTTGTGGGAATTTCTTCAGAAGTAAATAATGGAGAGGAGAAAACTATACATGGTATATGAAATAAAAACTAACTTGTGTCCAAATGTTATGTTTTCCAAAGTTTTCCCAAAGGCGTCAGCTGCTCTTTAAGCCTCTAACCATTGCTGGATGAACCACAATTGATCAAAATGCCAAGTGACGTTTATTAGTCACAGTAAACCCCATATTTGAACACACAGCCATCACTTATCCTGTCCTGTCCTCCTTTGAGACGCTATATAAATGTTTTTTTAAGTAATGCTTTGCCCTGCTGCAAACGAGTTTCTCCCCACTGATTTCGTATTTTTGTTGAAATTTAACATTCTTTAGATCTAGAAATGCTTATAATTATTTTTGTGTTCCAGAATCAGAAACCTCATTTTCCCTGATTTTGTTTTCCTCAGACCTCCACTCCACCTCAACCCAAAGGCACAGTTACAGCGCAACTTTGACAACAAGAGGTATAATCACATCAGATTGTGCTCCTTGCTGTGCCACAGGGGTCATTAATTTCATAAGTTTATTTCTTTTTGATAACCAGGTAGGTGCGTTACACATAGTAAGTGCCCATTTTCAGGCATGACCCGGGAGAGTACAAAACCAGTACAGTCCGTACAGAGAAAGCAATAAAATAAAATACATGAACAGCAGTACGTCATGAGATAACACAGGAACATTGTAGACAGTAAAATACATTAGTAAGGTACAGTACATTGGGATAAGTATCAAACAGCAGTAACATGTAGCATACAACAGTAGCAGTGTATTGCGACCAACTACAAGATAAAATACAGTGGAGGGAGCTTATAAGATCTCATAGGTGGTTAGAGCTAGTAGGCCAAGGACCCATTAGTAGCTTGCCCATTGCACAAAGGGATATCCAGATCTGCTTTCCCGTGAAAAATATTCATCAACTAGAGTCTAAAAATCCATCATACTACTGCTACCTACCACCTTAATGGGGAGACTGTGCCAAATGCTGATCACCCTCTGATTATGTATTTCTTACTCTACCTGGAGCGCTTTTTGAAGTCTCAGCTTTCCATCACTTAACTTTGATACAAAACAGTTCAAAACCGAGTTAAGTTACAAGCCCAGAGAGTGTAAGAATCACCTCTGCCATGTGCCTGCTCCCCCCGGCCCAGAGTTTGGTAGAGCAGTAGGCTGCTTTGAAGCTGGTGGGCTTTTGCTGGATTTAAGGCAGGTTGCAACAACAACAAAAAAAGTGTAGCTTTGTTTATTGTATTTCCACCTGCCTTCCTGTGGTGAGTTGCCGCAGATGCAGGATGGGGACATAAATGCATGAAACACATGAAGAAGATGACAAAACAGGTTCATTGTGACAAAGCGGAAGTTTGTAAAACCTAAATACCTTCAGTGCTTAGCAGGGACTCAAAGGGCCAACATTTTGCCAATTAATGATTGATTTTTTTTTTTTGTAATTTATATTCTCCCCTCCCCCCACATTTTCCCATAATTCCTCATGTGTTCTGTTCCAGTTCATTTGCGGTCACCTTGGCTGCACCCTTCCTTGTGCTAGTAGGCCACACAGATGAGTGGCTTCCTACATAGTAGGCCCCAGTGGATCTCCTTAAATCAGTTGATAGTGGGGGCGGTGTGCGAATGCCAGGTGTTCTGCTTCCTCTCCAACTGCTGAGCATCTCGCTTCTTTGATGTGCCCTATCCCCAGCAGCTGGAGTTTTAAGTATAATTACACTTTCTACTTGTAATTTGCATAATTTCTCCATATTCTAAATGGGGCTGCCTCTAAAAATAAGTCTGCCTCCTAGATTTTTTAATTTCTTGCCATCAGTACATTTTTTTTTTTTTTTTTTTGAGATACTCAGTGGTTTGTGGAAATCATCTCCCCCCTCCAATTCTCCATCTCTTGGCTTCTCGGTGCATCACTTGGGTGTACCCACCTGACTACAGCTCCTAACTCCCCACCTGAAACCCCCTGGCTGAACATCCCACCTCCACTCGCTGACCACAGCCAGCTCCCTGGATCTATACCACCCCCGGGGCAGGACCACCCATCCATTTACCAGGTGTCTTCATCTGAAATCTAGACAGCCAGGCTAGGAGCGGGGTGAGGCAGGAGGAAGTTCAGCCAGGAAAGTCCTGTGTTGGGGATGTGGGCCAGAGTCGCTCGGGCCACTGTCGCCTCCTCCAAGAGCCAGGGGTTTTTCAAGCTTTCGTCCCTTCCCCTTTGCTCGGACATGCAGTGTGTGTCCAGCGTGGGCACGCACACTCCCGTGTGCACTCAGGATCACTGCCACAGCCAATCCCCTTGGTTGCTGGATCCCAAGCTGCTGTTCTCCCAAACACCACCTGGAGCCACCAGAGCATGGAATCGGGTCCCTCCCTCCCTCCCAGGACAGGAGAGCAGCCCCCCGGACACTCAGTCCTGTCCTCTCCTGCCAACCCCCAGTGACCCAGGCTCGCTCCTGAACCCGGGTTGCCGGAGTGGCGCGAGGTGTGGCTTCCAGCACCTCAACCCTTAGCGCCACTGGGCCGGCTGTGGAAATCATCTTATGTTAAAAGTGTGGGCTGCCATTCCTACCCATCATTTCATTCCAGATTAAAGGAGATTGGACAGTTTTTTTTTAAGGGTACTTTTATTAAGAATGTTAATGCATCAATCAATCAAAATCATTATTTTGCCTGGCGGAACATCATTGAGACAAGCTCATTTACAAGATGGACCTAAGGCAAAACAATTGCCAGCAGGGTTAAGACATAACAGGTTGTGTGAACATACATAACAATTACATAGTAATAATAACATAACATAATAGCATGCAACTATCACATGTGACAAGATACTTGCACCAAAACATAGCAGTAGGTTCACCAGGCGGTAGTGCCATTTAAATACAATTGCATGGCTACAGATATATGGACGTAAGGTAATGAGCTAAAGTTTATACAGTAAACATCATTGGAGGGAGTCATCGTGAGCAGAAATGGCAGTTCCTCTAGCATCAAAGTGTGAAGAAGATTGAGATGTACAGTATGAGTCCTTTGATTGGTACTGTAGGCATGTCCTGACAAGTGGGGTGGGAAGGGGAGGGGGTATAGGGAGTGGGGAAGGGAGGTCAGATGAGATAGAAGAGGGTTGGACATGATGGCCTAGGGAGGAAGGACTGTTCAGAGGGAGAACACAGCAGATGCCACAGGCAATGGTTGGGGTTTAAGTCCAATATTTGAAGCAAAGACAGATTGTGATGTTGGGACCTTGATTTGGACAATGACAGAAAGGAGGACTCAAATGACGCCTCAGGCAGTGGCTGAGGTTTAAGTCCAGAATGTACATCAGTAGCAAATCGTGATGTTAAGACCTTGACTTGAAGCAATGACAGGCCTCTGAGAAGGTCCTCAGGAACAAGGATTTGAAGAGGGAAAACGTGATAGGGGAAGCGAGCCTTAAGGTTTTCTGGATCTTATTCATACTCGAAGTGTACATTACAACATTTTAAGCACTGAAGGTTCCATGGTCAACAGCATGCAACCACATTACAAACTTGGAACCATTACTCACAGAAACAGTTCAAAACTGCGTCTTCCTCCTCTTACATCCCTAAGTTCATGATATTAAAGTCTTTCATTCTGCGAGAAATCAAACAATCCCATTAGTTTATCCATCAGCTTGGCATTTAGCGTCTGGTATCGTGTTGCTTACCAGTCTTTCCCTTGGAAGAAGGACTCTGTGCCACGGCTTTCAGACTTCAAGGAAGTTGTCCCCCTGAAGCGTTGAATCTCCCATGATTCTCTCCAGATGTACAAGTTCATTAACCTTGAGTTTCCACTGTTCCACTGTTGGTGGAGAGTATGAGAGCCACTTTATAGTGATACTTTTTAGGGCTGCCACTCTTAAAGTCTGTCCCAGTTTTTGTACATTTTTAGAAACCCTCAGTAGTGAGGGAAATTTCGATACTAAATCTGTGAAAGAACTGGCAATAGTGCACCCCCAAGATCTGTTGAATGTGGTTATGGATTGCCCCCCAAAAGGGGATTAGCTTGAGGAAGCCCAGATCTGATAGCCCCCAACACACACACACACAGTCTCCAACAAATATCACTGTGCATTTTTGAGAAATGTTTGGTTACGGAGGATATGCGAAAAAACTGATATTAACTTTTCAGTTGAATTCTCGCTAAGTAGGCAAATCTGTCACCCTCCAACCCCTCTGCATCCTTCTTTCTCAGTGTTTGGGCTGCATAACAGTGCTACCCTCTCTTTCCTAGCTGGTTCAGATTTTTCCAGTGGAGAGGAGCTATCTAATGTGAGCAGTTTATACAAGTCTGAAATGTAACTTTATCCTAAGAATTACTGCATCATACAAGAAGTGTTGTAGACTAGTCATGTCCCTACTTTGTTTTGGTAAGGCTTCTGTGGTTTGTGTGAAGTGGCAGACCTATAAAAATCTACACTGGTTCCCATTCCTCAGACCAAATGTGCCTTTTAGTTATTCAGAAGAAAGACAGTCTTTGGGTCCCACTAACTGGGAGAATCTCATCAACCCTCTTCTTTCCCAGAATACGTACAGTAGCTGCCTTCTAAGTGGGGGAGGTGAAATTTCATAATGCCTAATCAGAGAAAGTGGGCCCACCTCATTTTGTATATCTGTAAGTTTGCGTAGTGCGTGCTGGGACCACGGAATGTGAACATGGGGCCATATGTCAGGCAGAATCTCAGCTGTTGGAATTGCCCACAGGGCAGTACCTTGGAACATGTTCTCTTCTGTGGGGTACATACTGAAGGATGATCTCTGCTTAGCCCATATGTGTAAGAAGGCCCCCCTGTACTGCTAAACAGTATTTACGAAGGTTGGGAAGGCTCAGCCCAGCCCTCTCCACTGGTGCTTGTAATATTTTTTCTGCTATTCTTAGCTGCTTCCCTGGCCACAGGAACTTAAGGATTTCTTTATGCAAGTTGTTCCAGTCTGAGCTTACTGGGAGAGGGATGTTTGGAAGTAAAACAGCAACCGTGGGAGGACATTCATTTTAATCACTGGCGTCCTCCCATACAGCATCAGGGGAAGTAAGGTCCACCAGGCTAGATCCACTTGTAAAGTGCTACACAGCCAGAAGTAATTGTTTCTGAACAATTGTGGCTTGTTTGCCGACATTCAGACCCCAAGGTAACAGTGTGTTACGTTTAGCCCAGGAGAATGGGAACCTCTCTTTGAAGTGTGGTATGGAGGCCCCACTGAGTATAATTGCCCTAGATTTGGATAGATTGATTTTGCAACCTGCAAGGGAACCCAGTTTGATTAAGGTGTCTAGAAGGTGTGGGAGAGAGAGTGAAATGGATCCCACAGGAAAAACAGTGAATCAGCAGAAAGTGCAGACTTCTACTCCACCACCACCACCCCATCACTCTGGTAATCTGTAAATTGGATTGAACTGCTATGGCTAGGGGTTCCAGGCTGAAAGCAAAGAGGAGCGGAGACAACTGTTACCCCTTCTCATGCCTCTCTGCAGAAGATAGTTATTGGTAAGGTGCCCATTGACCCTTGCCATTGCCTCGGGGTTAGAGTACAGAGAAGAGATGGCCATTATAAACTTTGGCTTTAGGGGGAGAACCTTCGCAGGGTGGCTACCATGAAGGCCCAGTCCACCATATTGAAGGCCTTCTCCACATCCATACTGAGGCCAGCTGGAAGGCATGCTTCCCTTTCTGTGCAGTGATGTTCAAAAATCACCCGAAAGTTATCTTGGAGTAACTGACCACTGATAAATCTTGTCTGGTTGTGGTGTATTACTGTGGAAATACATTTCTGCTCGCTATCCGCTAAGATACCAGTAAAAAAATTTATATCAGCAGGGAGGAGGGAGATAGGTCTGTATGACCTGCAGGACTCATGATATTTGTTGAGCTTTAATATTACAGATATTTGCGTGTGACACCATGTGGCCAGGATTTGTCCCCCCTTCACAGGACATAGCTAAAAGCATCTGTCAGCAGGGTTATCACTGGTAGGTCGAAGGATTTGAAAATTTTAGATGGGTATCTGTCTGTGCCTGGGATTTCCCATTCTTTAAAAGTTTTACCTTCTCCTCCTATTCCTTTTTCTTAGTTATGCGTGCATCAAGGAGTCCCCATTTACTTTGGACAGGACTGGAGTGAGCAACCTCTCTAAATACCTATTTCTAGGGACGTGGATATGATGTACAATTCCACACTTTTGGCAGTGTTCCTTTTCCCTTTAAATTCTGCTGAAACATCTTCAAGCTGGCTCCTTCCACCCACCCAGGTGGTAATTCCCTTGGCATCACTCCCTGATGTCAGATCTTCCTTTCTGCTGGAAGAAGGTTCCCTCCTTACCGCTCTCACGCTGAGTAGGCCCTTTGCTTCAAAAAACCTTTCGCTTCGTGAATATTTTGTCTTCAGATAACTCCTTCACCTCATCCATGATGGACGACTCTGAGTCGGCACCGGAATTCAACAAATGTGTGTGTAGGCAGCAGATGTCCCGGACGGACCCGCACATCATGTGCGTCTACTGCGTAGGCCATGAGCATGATCTCCAAGCGTGTAGCCTGTGTCGCACCTTACATCCTACTAGGTTGGAAGACCAGCACGCTTGATTTCTTCTGGGGTGCCCTAATGAACGGGGTCCTCCCGTTAAATCTAAAGACACCTGTTGGTTCACTGAACAGCTTGTGGCATTTGAAGAAGCTGTGGCTCAGGCCGTGGAACATGCTGCTTTGGCCTTTTTTTTGCCTTTTCTTTTAGTTGTCCCCTTCTCAGGGGCATTTAGAGGTTTGTGCCAGGCCCTTCCCACCTTTGGGCAGGGACCTTCAGGCACAAAATCTAAATCTAAAAAGGTGTCCTGTGGCACTGAGGGTTGAGGAGCGGGATGCCACGCCTGGGCCACTGGGGGTCAGCAGGGGGGAGAGTGGATTGAGCATCCAGAGGACTGCTCTCCTTTCTCAGGGTAAGGGGACTAGTTGTTCCCCTCGTTGACTGCTCTCTGGCGATAGTGGGAGGGCAGCACAGGCTGGGATGCTTGAGGCCGACATCCTCAAGTCGGAAGGGAGGGGTGGGAGAAAACATATAATGCCTCGGACTCCACAGGACCTGTGATAGTCCGATCATGCCAGCGAATCAGCCCCCTGCCACCAGATTTGATGTACCAGGGTGGCAAGGGTATGCCAACAACCCACCTGGCCCTGCACGGAGGAATCTGCGAGGAACGCCAGAAGTGCGGATGAGCTGGGATCGGACCAGAGGATGAACCCCTTCAAGAGAGGGTTCATAGCCCCTGAGGAGCCCGAGGAGGAAGGAGAAAAAATGTAAACATATAATATTATGGTAGCACGGTAGTGCTACCATAGTTAATGTTGAGTAGCCCTTTTAAGGTTAAATGGTGAAATGTTGCCCCTTAAAAACATTGCCACTGTTCAACGGATTTGCCTGAAATTTGGCAGGCACAAGACGTCACTATAGATCTTGGGATCTGCCAGCTTTCGTACCGGTCGGATATACGGCTGCGGAGTTATTAAGCAACATCCGTGAGCGCAATTACGGTTTTTTTTGCGCATTATTTGCTCGCGCCTACAGGTCACACGGTTTGCACAGCTGGTCCAAAAACTTCAGGGAACGTGCGGCTGGGGTCCCTGATGTGCCTTTTGAAGATTTCATGAAAATATATTGAACGGTTCAAAAGTTATTCAAAAAACAAGTTTCCATTATAAGTCAATGGGAAAGTTAAAAAGTTTGACACTGTCGCAAATGCACTTTTTGGTGTCACAGATGGCCCTAGTAGTGTCACAAATCCGCCATTTTGTTTTCAGTTACTGATCAGAAAAAATGCTTGGCGTTTAAAATTGGGACCCTCTAGGGACATAATTCTTTTTGTGTTAACCTAGTCGGACCCTCAGGATGCTAGCCATGTCTTTATGTTTGTGGTTAAACAGTCAGAAATATGTTTTCAGATCTGTGGGAAAAGTAGTGTTGCAAAGCGACACTTTACATAGAGGCCCTGCGGACGTGGCCATAAATCCTGAACACTGCTTTTCTAGACTATAACAAAATGACAGGAATTCTTTGACACCCTGCTGCAAAGAATGGTTTGGTCTTTTGGGCTGACATTTGGAGGGAAGGCAGCCAACATCTCATAGATGTGCCTTTTGGTGGTTTAGTGAAAAAATATTGCACGGATGCAAAGTTGCGGTACTCCGAAGTTTACATTTTTCCCCATAGACTAACATGGTGGTGTCTGCCGCGCCTTTCGGGGCTTGTATCTCGGAAATGGTGCGAGATACGGAATTTTTGTCGTAACAAGAAAACCTAGCCAGGAAACTCATGAATGATGTGAAATTTTAATTTTTCTATGTCGTACAGTTACTGAGATATTAGCATTTTACTTTTACAACTGCTCGTTTTCTGCTCCAAGGCCCGTTATTATGCATACATTCTTTGTTTTCACTGTCTTTCTCAGTGGAGCTTTTGGGGAAGAATAGGGTGTGCGCTCCACTTACTGTTACACGTATGCTTTAACTTGTTTCCGTGCCAGTTTGCGATAGCATTCCCGTGTACGTTACCCTTTGCGTTTTTGTTTGCGTTACTGTTACCATTTGTGTCTCCACTACTGTTTGTGTTTGTCTTTTGCTTAGCGTCACCATGCACATTACCATTTCCGTTGGCGGCCGCCCTTCCATTTGCATTTCTCTTTCGTTTTGCATCACCCATGTTCTTACCGTTACCATTTGCGTTTCTAATTGTGTTCCTGTGCACCTTACGGTTTGTGTTTCCATACACGCTTCTGTTTACGTTTGTTTTCTTTGGCGGTATTGTTGCTGTTACCGTTACCATTTGCGTTTACAATTGCAGTACTGTCGCCATGCGCATAACGGTTTGCGTTTCCGTACGAGCTTGTGTTTCCGTTTCTGTTTCCTTTGCCGTTAGTGTTGCTGTTAGTTATCATTTGCGTTTACACTAGCGGTACCATGACCGTGTGCGTTACCAGTTGCGTTTCTGTATGCCCTTGCGTCCCCATTTGTGTCTCTGTTCCCTTTGGCATCACTTTGTGCCTGCATTTCTATTAACGCTTGCTTTACAATTTACGTTAGCGTTACCATGTGCATAGTCATTACCGTTTGCGTTGCTGTTACCGTTACTATGTCACAACAAATCACGTGGTGGGAGCATTCCATTCACTATTTATAGTCCTCATTCTCAAAAAGAAGGGTAATTAGAGGCAAAAAACTCCGTTTAATGCATCGGTTAGGGTTGTTCCACAACAACAAAAGCGAGGAAATTCGATGTTAGGGTTAAAACCCCCCCCCCCCCCCTTGGACCCAGCTGGCATCGGGGTGTAGGTCATCGGTCCCAACTCTCGCCCCATTCTCCTATGCTTCACCACCTCAGCTTGTCTACACATGTGATGGGGCGAGAGTTGGAGCCGACTACACCAGCGCACACCCCGATGCAGGGCGGGGGGTCCAAGGGGGGGGGTTTCAACCCTAACATCGAATTTCCTCACTTTTGTCGCTGTGGAACAATCCTAACTGATGCATTAAACAGAATTGTTTGCCTCTGATGTATATGAGACTAAAAAGAAGTCTCGCCATAGATCGTGAGATTGCGAGCACTCTTGGGCCTCGGATTCCACACTTCTATGGAGGTTTCAACTACAGTTGATCCTTCAGCCCAGGTTGCTTGCTCCATGGTCACCCCACAGAGCCAGTTGTTCGAGACGTTGGTCGACTACTTGTCAAGATTTTTCTCTAGGTGGTCAACCTCTTGTCGCCAGATGAGGCCAGCACCTCCCTGTCTAGGACTCCAGTCCTGCCTATTACGATGAATGCTTGACTAAGATGATCCAGGGGTTGGAGGAAAATCCTATGAGGATAGGCTGGGCAAGCTGAGCATGTATTCCCTGGAGGAGATGAGGTATGGGGGGATATGATTGAAACCTTTAAATACTCAAAGGAGATCAACAAGACTAATACAGAGGAGATTTTCCTGATTAGAAGAGGGAGGGACACAAGAGAGCATTAGCTGAGACTGGAAGGGGAAGATTCAGGATGGAGATCAGGAGGCATTTCTTCACAGAACGGGTGGTAGACAGGTGGAATACTCTACCCGATGAGGTGGTATCCTATAGGACTGTACGTGGTTTTAAGAGGGGGTGGGACAGAGTGGTGGGGTAAGTATGAAGAGGGGAGGGGCGGAGCAGCTACAAGTTGAGGGGCTAGCTGCACAATCGAGCAGACTTAATAGACCGTGAGACCGGTTTCTGCTGGCATTTTCATATGTTTGTATTACCTCCCAGAGAAGGTTGGACCAGCCTGCTGAGCCGCTCCCTCCTCCTCAGGATCCATTGAACCCAGAGGATTCTCGGCTTTTGCCGGCTCCCACCGAGACCCACCATCAGAGACCCTGACCCTGTAGTCCTGAGTTGAGCAGACTGCATTGGCATTCCCACTCTCAAAATTTGGTCAAGTGGTGTCACCACTGTTCCTCCTCCTCTTTCTCCTCTGACGAGGAGAGGCTCTGCCACAAGATGCATTGATGCTATGAGGAGCTTATGTGGCATCAGTTCATGTTCACTGGGGTTAAGCCGATTCCAGCCACCACCCCGGCTATCACATGGCTCCCACCACAGAGGCCCCAGCCTACCCTGGATTGGCTGGAACCGTCTCTGCTTCCCCCAACCTCTCCACCTATCCTGATGGAGCCACTGCTGAAACAACTGAAGGAGGGCCCACCTCCTAAGAACACCCGTACTTTTTCAGGGCTTCCTCATCATCTGTTGGTCACTGTGACTCCCAGTAGGCCCTGTAGAGTCAGTGGGGACCTTTGATGAATTCTTGGTGTCAGAAGGCTCCTTCCTGCACTCACATCCATTGATCGCCGAATTGGCAGAGGATTTGTTAGCGGAGCATGGTTCCACCTCTTTCATGGGCCTTCTCCAACTTATCTCGGAGTTGACGTGTCTTCTGATGGAGCCTATCCAAAAACAGACTAGGTACCCGCTTACTCAAATTCTAGACTGGGGTGACCTCCCTGGGTAAGCCCTCCCAGTTGCTGAGGCGTTTCTTGTCCCTGCTCTGGAACTTTGGCAGCTTCCAGCCTCTTGCCCTGTGCCTTTAGCCCGGATGGCCCACAAGTATGCAGTCCCTGCCAGATCGCTTTTGGGATTCACCGAACTCCCCCGGCTGAAGGTTTGGTGGCCAACTTGGTCTTCTAGTGTTCTGGCAATGTGAGGGATGTGGATAAGTCTCCCAACAAGGAATCCAAAAGAAATTGGATCACATGGCCAAAAAGGTCCTATGCTACCTCCTCTCTCGGCCTTCGACATGCGAGTTCAGCCCTTTTGATAGCCCACTTCACTCACGCCCTTCTGAGCATGCACAACAAGGTGCTTCCCCATCTCCCAGCTGACTTACAGACCATGTTCAGGCAGGTCCAGGATAAGGGCTGAGCTGTGGCTAAGCAGCAGCTCCAGCCATGGACATTGTTGACTTGTGCTCAGTCCATAGTGGCTGCGGTTGCTATGCGCCACAAGGTTTGGCTGAGGATCTCGACCTTTACGGCAGATACCCAGCACAAGTTGGCGGATGTCCCCTTCTTGGGCACCAGTCTGTTTGGGCGGGGGGTTGAAGGGCACCTCACTCAGATCAAGAAGTCCAGTGCCACCTTGGACTCGGTGACCTCCGCCCAGAGGGATCCCAAGGGCTGTAAGGCTCAGAAGAAGCCCTTTTGGCCCCTCTCTGCTCCTGTGGCCATGTCGTCCCTCTCCCTGGCTGGTCAACAGGCTCAGGCTTGGCATCCCCAGCAGAAGTTTGTTGCTTTGGTCATCTGGAAGCCAGGAGGGTGAGGTCCTGCTGGTTCTTCAGCTGGTCCCACCTTTGCCTCCAAGCCTGCCCAGTGATGGGCTGGGGGTGCCTTCCCCAGGCCTGTTCTGACTCCATTGGGACCACTTGTGGGGGGCCGGCTCTGCTACTTCCCTTCTGTGTGGTCCGCTGTCATCACAGACAGGTGGGTTCTTGAGGTGCTCTGTCAGGGTCTGCTTCTGGAATACGAGGCTTAGCTGCCTTGCCAAGCCTGTGCCCCACAGGAGGACATGGTGTCAGCCGACATTCTGTCAGCCCTTTGGGATGACATTGCCCAGCTTCTCCTCAAGGAGGTTGTGGCTCCAGTCTTGGACCCTCCAGTACACCCAAGGTTTGTCTCCAGCCATCCATCTTGCCCCAGTTTCTCTAGGGAGGGGTTAGACATGCATTAAAACCCCCTACCATGATTACAAGACTCTGCAAGTCCACCACTGCATCCCCGACCACCTTTTTGATGGCCAGACGTTCCTGCTCCTCATTAGGAGTGTGCAAGTTTGGCAAAACACATTTTTGTTCTCTGTACTCCCCTGTGCCCTAATGAATCTTCCTCTGGGTCCTGATCTACTGACTGGATATGTAGCAGGATATTTTTTCTGACCAAGATTGCCACCCCCAGCCGGCCCAGTAACACTGAGGGTTGAGGTGCTGAACGCCACACCTTGTGTCACGTCGGTGACCTGGGTTCGGGAGTAGACCCTGGTCATTGGGGGTCGGCAGGGGAAGGAGAGGATCGAGCGTCTGGTGGATTGCTCTCCTCTCCTGGGGAGGGTTTTGGGGAATTTACTGATGCTACAGTGGCCTCTGGTGGAGACCAGTGGCAATGCAAAAGCACAGGACGTAGGAGAGGGAAGGATGTCTGCAGGCTTCTGCGGCAGAGGTGTGGAAGATGGCCATGCTGGAGCCATTGCACGCCGCATCCTGGGAGGAACCTAAGGATGAACACCCCCCAGATAGGTGATAGCACCACCAGTGCCCTGCCGCAACACTACCAGTGACGGGCTTACCCTTGCTGGCTCTCCCAATCCCCCGGTCTGCCTAGTCCTGGTGAATGGGGTCCTCACTGGGGCAGGTAGGCAGGAGAGTGTCTGTCCCCTCTCTCCCAGCAGGATGGCTTCAGGCAGGCAGTATGCGGCGAGAGTGGATACCTGAGAGTTCCAGGCGGTGCAGCAATAGTCAACCCCCCCCCAAAAAAAGTTGCCCACCCCATCCTATGTGAATATGCATCATATTCAGAGGAAAACATGTCTCCCACCCAGCTTCTGATGTTCTGCTGCGTTTAGATGAGTCTCCTGCAGTAATGCCACTGTGGCCCTCTGGCTCTGTAGTTCCTGCAGGGTCCCCACACTTTTAACAGGGCTACTAAGATCTCACACATTATATGACGCTACTGTTATGTCCGCCATCGAGGACTCAACATATTAACCTTGATACAGTCAGTATGAGGAGGAGAATACATGCGTGACTGCACCATTGAACAAGAAACAATCCGCAACCAGTGGGTATAAACTGAGTACATTGAGACTCCATTTCTGAAATTAAAATTGCTTCAGGGTAATTGTACTCACTCCATGCCCACAGTAGTGTGGCACAGTGGGATGTGGAGAGGGACCATTCTAGATGGCCCCTCCACTTGGGAGCTGTCCCCTCAAGGGAGTGTGCTGAAGTGGGTAATCTAAAAAGCAAGCTCATAGATGGAGGAACACCCCCCTTTAGTTGGAAAAGTGAAGCTTTGTAGGGTCTCCATCTAGACTTCCTCCTGCTGTCTGTGGTGGGGAAGGGAGTCTTATGTAACTATATGATGAGGCAGCTCCCGTCCTCCTGAGTACCCAGCTGTGCAGGTCAACCAGGTCTCTGTGGCTCCTGGGGCAGATTTGCTGGGGATTTCCTCATAAGGTCCTGTTATGAACATTGGGTGCTGTGGCACATTTCACCATGCTTCCAAAGCAGGCCCAGCACTTGAAAGCCAGCCCCCCCCCGGGATTAGTACCCTGTTGTGTCACCATATCTAGGTGGTGTGGCATGGAGTGTAGTGATCCCCAGCATTCATCTTGTTATGGCTGTAACAGTTCCATTCGGCAGTGTCCCTCACCCCCCCCCCGGCCCCGTCTACCATTGACACCCTTTGAACACTGCTTTGCTGTCATGGGTAGTGCTTTGACATCTTAAGCTCATGCGCCACAAGTCAGTTTTATGAATTACTTTCATTTTCAAAGGGTCTGATCTTCTACCCGAAGGGAGATTGGCAACAAACTCCTCCTCCCAGTCACCTAGACCATTCTTCATTGGCGTTCATCTGGCACGATCCCATGAAGCCTACTAGACATCTCCAAAGTTCACCATCCATTGCCCCAAGGTCCTGTCATGAGTTTTTGGTGAAATCCTTGCTTATGGAGTATTAGCCTCGAGTGCGGTGCAGGGCACCCACCACATTGCCATTTACTAATGTGTACTTAGTTTACTGGGTTGAAAGGACAAAAGGCTGTGGCTAGCCCATCGAGGTTGTCCACCCACACAAGTGGGTCAGTTTATTCCAGGGTTCTATGTGATAACCATTTATCAAGTCCACGTTTGAATCCTAACACAGTTTTAGTATTTATCTGCCCCTGAGGCAGTTTATTCCAGAATTTAGCAGTGCAGATAGCAAAGAAGTTATCCCTCTTAGAGGTATTTGCCCAAGGAACTACAGTTTGCTTGTTGTGAGGGTATAAATTGTTGTTTCTGGGATTTAATATAAAGTCCCATTGGGCAGCCAACACAGGATAATTTAGGGTTTTATACATATGTAATTGATCCTCTCAACCTTCTGTCATATAAGGACAATAAACCAGTAGCATTTAATCTACGGTTACTTGGTTGCTGGCTCCCAATCTCCTCCACAGTAGCCAAAACTGGTATGGGCACCCCCCCCCCCCGGAGCAGTAGAACCCAGCCTCTAGCCCCAGTGCCCAGCCTACCACAGCAGCCATCTAAGACCATTAATTTATCTATGCCCTCAGCCACAGACTTTGCCTGCCGAGCATGAGATTCCCATATCTCCTCCCCGGAAGACAGTCACCGCCCTCCCCAATCTAGTTGGGTACTCAGTATTTTTATATATCCAGCATTTAACTTCTAAAACCGGAGTCTCTCCGAAAAGTAGCTTGCGTCCAGTAAGAACACAGAGCTACAAGTCTCGTGCTGCTTTAGGTCACCAAGCTGTGTCTGCTGTCAAGGGATCAGTGGTGGTCAGGTTGGTGGAGATATGCTGTGTTGTTGCTGAGGTCCAGATTTTCCATCTTGCTTTGTCTTTGTGGGCTGCCATCTTTGAATCACCCGGTCTGTTCCAAGCTGTCTGGGTTGCCACTCGCATTACAGTAGACTGAAACACCTCCAAATTAATGTTAGTTGTAGAGAGGTAAGAACTCGCCTCTGATAATGCTTGAAACTGCTTGGTGTTTTCCTCCTTAATAATGTTTAAGACAAGCTGGGTATTCCAAGTAGGAGCGAATGCCTTTTTGCTTAAACAGTTTTTGGACAAACAGTACTTTTTTATGCCTCGTAACTGTTGAAGGGTGTAGTCATGCTCACAAAATATTCGGGCATTTCTGAATATATAACCTCCTTCTTGGCCCATGCAGTGTGGTCTGTCTTTCTTGATCCAAAAGTCCAGGAAGGCCATGATGATAGAAAGTGGCCTTGCTTTTGAATCTCATGGAGGAGGTATCAGTGCTCAGTGGGCTGGAATAATGTACAGTGGTTCGTCAGCTGGGATTTCCAAGAGTTGTTTGAAACTATTCATGAATGCTGGCATGTCCCCTTGTTCTGTCCTTTCCGGGGTGCAGTGGAGCCTTATATTATTGTGGCAATTTCTATATTCAGGCTTCTCCATCCACTGCTCTGTAGCTCCAGTTAAGGCTGCAACATGGACATCTTAGTGGCTGTATATTCTGTAAGACAAGCTTTCAAAGCACCTGTTCTTTTTCCAGAATATTTAAATCCCTTCTGTACTCCGAAACCTTGGGTGGTGTTGATTTGATTAAGAGCTTGGAAGAGGTTTTTTTTTTGACATGATGGTGCAGTTGGCTTCTTCACTATCACTAGTCAGGGGAGACTTTGCTGGTGTTGAGGTCTGGGATCTGTTTGCAGCCTGTTATCCCATCTCTTCTAGTTGTTTAGGACTTTCTGGGTCAGTCCAGCCACATTGACCCAGAAACCCCTACAAAATCTGGAAAGTGGTTCACGTACTCTTCTCCCCCAACTCACGGCCCCCCCCCCCCCCAATGCTTAAATAACACACTAGTGTCCAACCCTTGCCTAGTGGCCAGTGAGTTTAACTCGTATTACACATCATGTGCCTCTGCCCTCCTTAAGTCCCTCCCTACTAACCTCCCCAGTGCCCACTTCTCCTTCTCCTTCTCCGCTGTCTCTCTGGATGAAACACTTGCTGCCCTTCTCTCTCTCTGTCCTCTAAAGTCTCTTCCCCTGACTACCTCGACCCTAAACTTCTTTACCTATCCGCTCCAGCTACTGCCTATCCCCTCTTTGATCCTAAACCTCTCCTTCTCGTCCTCATCCTAGAAATATGCAGTTGTCCTCCCTCTTCCAAAGTGCGGGGACACTGCCTCTCCTGGCAACTATTGCCCAGTCTCTCTCCTCCCCTCCTTCGTCAAGCTCCAAGAACACCTTGTTCTCTCCCAACTTATCTCCTTTCTCTCTGACTCGTCCTTTTTCTCCCTGTTCCAATCTGGTTTTCAGAAGAATCACTCCGCCATCACCACCTCCCTTCTCGGGCTCACTGACTCCATCCTTACTAGGATAGACAAGGGCCTCATCACCTCTGCAGTCTTTGTCGACCTCACCAAGGCTTTCAACACGGTCTCACATGCCCTGTTTCTTGATTCCCTCACGGCAGCTGGTCTGTCTATCCCTGCCTCTAACTGGTTTAGAGCCTATCTCGCAGGCAGGATGCAATCTCCCCTTCCCTCTGTATCTCCATAGGAGTCCCACAGGACTATGTGCTAGGTTCCCATTCATTTCTCCATCTTCCTGAATGACTTACCCTCAGTCTGCTTACCCTTCTCTCCTCTATCCACACGTATGCTGATGACACTGTCTTGTTTACCTCAGGCATACACCATGTCGATGTAGCAAACACCCTACGGCGTGACTTCCATCAGGTTCAGCTCTGGTTTGCCTCACATCAGTTATTCCTGAATGCCAAGAAGACTGTCTCCATGACCTTTGGCACCAGGCATAGACTCTCTAGGCTTCATCCCTTACCCTCCTTTCACACCTTGGATGGGACAATTCTTGAGGACACTTCCTCATTCAGATACCGTGGGGTTTGGCTGGACCAGCACCTCAGCTTCTCTGGTCACATCGATGCTATCTTGAATAAACTACGCCCCAAGCTTGGTGCCCTTTACAAGAACTGTAGTTGCATCCCTCCTATGGCCTAGCGTGAACTTGTCCAGAAGATGATTATCCCCATTTTTGATTACTGTGATGTAGTGTATGGTGCCACTCCCTAACCAGATTGGACTCTCTGTTTAACTCCTTCTGTTGCTTCGCCCTTGATGCCCCTTCTCCTACTCATTGTGACCTCTACCATGCCATGTCCCTTCCCCTACTTGCTAAAAGGCGCATCACTCATGCCAAACTTGCTTCTAAATTTTGGCTCGGGGAACTCCCTACTTACCTCTCATGCTCCCTCTCTACCCCTCCACCTCCCTCCCACTCCCTCAGATCCATTGATACTCTCACCTTGCTGGTCCCCTGCCATTCCACTCTCATTGGACAGACCCATTTCTCCCGTCGCTTCCTGAAACTCTGGAATTCTCTATCCCCCCCCCCCCAAATACAGCACTCCTCCTCCTTTTCACTTGCCTCTGCCTTACACAACCATTTCTCCTCTAACTGCTTCTGCTTTAATCCTCCTTAAGTCCCTTCCCAAAGCCTGTTTCCCCAGCTTGATACCCTCCCACCTGTAATAGCCCCACTAGCCTATACCCTGCTCTCTCCCACCTCCCCCTCTGTCTTCTCTTACCTAGCTTGCTTGCTTGTGCTCTGCTCTGCTCCCTTGCAGGGTTCGTAACATCCTGGAGGGGCTAGCTCTAGCATGCTTTTTCCTTCCTTTCTTTCTACCCCACATCTACCTATCTTCCCTACTTGTTATTTCCCTGCTATATCACCTGCCCCCCTTCCTCTTCCTTCTTATCCAAATTGTCTTCACCTGGCTCTGCCCCGGCAGGGTTCACAGCATCCTGGAGGGGCTGGATCTAGGCAAGACCTGCCCCTCTCTCCCTAACCTCCTCCCTATTCCTTCTTAACTTAACTCAACCTATATGTCATCACCTGGTTCTGCCCTTAGCAGGGTTCTTTGCATTCTGGAGGGGTCAATGCTAGGCATGTATTCCCCCCCCCCAGCTCCTTTCTTCCCTCTCTGTACCCCCAATGCAAGTATTTAGCTTACCACTGTCCCCATAGGTGCTATGCTTAACTGTTGTCTGCCAGAGCTTCTACTACGGCTGTCCCTAGACAGGTTCTGAAATGCATCACTCAATTGGACTTAGTACCAGCTACTGTTAATAGCCCTGGCCCCCTCCAATTACTTGCTTCTCCTTCCCCTAGTTAGCCCCCCATTTCCCTCTTACTCTTCTTTCCACTAGTACTTTAATTGTTAGCCGTTTCCTAATAGTAATGACACCACCACCTGTGTGTTTGCGATATTGAAGTTGGGACTGTTCATGAAAAAGGGTTACCAAAGTGTGACATGGGAGTGAAATTTTCAAATCGACCATAGAAGAATTGTGTAACATAGGTTAAGATACTATGTCCCATATATGAAAAAATCAGTGTTTTAAGATAAAACATTTTAAGGTTCCTAAGAAAAATGGGGTCTAGTGTGATGATTGTAACAACACACCGTGATGAGTGTAACAAGACACACCACACATCACTGCGAGTGTAATAAAGGGCACCACACAACTGTTAGAGTAAAAAGGTTTATTTATGTAGACTGAAGGCTTTTTAAACACATTACATTAAAAAACAACATGCTTATTATAATTACACTACTTTAATCTATTCTACATGGCATGGAACACTCAAGACCATTCGACAGGAGAGGAACAGAGCACTCATGGCCATTTGATAGTACGAAAGAGTCTGCATGCACACTCCACATGATCCTTTAATCAGGGAAGAGGCATGGAACATTCAGCACAATTTGATGGAACAGAAGATGGGATATTATAAAAAGGCTTTCAGAAATGCTGCAGTCTGATTGGCTGTTAGGAGTCCAAAAGCCTTACAGTAATCCCTGTTATACTGTCATGTACAGCCTGATCACCATGGCAAAAAATGTTATAATTGCAGTAAGGCACTGCCAAGAGTTAGATTAACAGTTTGTTAAGTACACCACCACCAGCATCAAAGGCACCGAGAGTACCCCCCAACCCCAACCACAGCCCACTAGCAGGGAAGCTGCATGGTGCTCATGAAGGCTGAACATGAATGCTCACACAGGCCAAGTCAAAAGACTGGCTGGGACACGCTTCCAGGCCAGCATAATAACCACAGCATAACTACACCACTTGTTTTATTTTACCCAGACACAATGATTCGGACAATCGGAAGTATCAAGGTGGTGTGAGTATTCATATTTGGCCATAATGAGACCAGCGTTAAAGGCACCAAGAGTACCCCCCAAACCCACCACCTACCAGTAGGGAAGCCACATGGTGCTCAGGAAGGCCAAACATGAATGCTCACACAGGCAGAGTAAAAACACGTTTTCACTTTTTCTGTATACATTATTACTATATAACATTTATTCCAGCATTAAAAATAAAAAACAAAGCATTCACAGTTCACAATACATTAAAGCCCCCAACCCCACCCCCACACAAAATGCGTGGACAGCAATTACAAAATAATTACAAATTGCAATTGTCATTGAAATTGTATTTTCCTATGACTGTGTAGCCTATTGTTAGACACAAGGTCCACATGGACTGTATACGCACTTTGTATATGAGTATGATGGCCTACTCTGATATATAGTGTAATGCCTGTATAACTGCTACTCATGTACTTTATTAGCACTTATAATCTTGTTGTGTGCTCTTATTATATCCTTCTGTGAGTCTTCTAGTATATGTATCATAGGACCTCCTTGTGAATGAGCTTGCTCAATGGAGTTTTTCCTACAATAAACTTGAAACTTGAAACAAAGAATGCCCAAAACTTTATTTCAATCACTGCCCCCTCACACTTACTTGTAATGACAAAACAATGAGACCTAGCCCTTCGTCTGATGAACCCTTGCACCAGACCATGAGTAACATGACTCCACTACCTACACAGCTCAGTTACAAGGAGGTCCTGGGAAGGAGATTGTAAACAATACCAAAATAAAAATAATACAGCAGGACACAGAAGGTACATCAAAATATTTGGCAGCAAAAAACAAACAAAACATACCCTGGTAAAATAGAACATCAACTAAATTAATAGCATATTTAAAATGTATTTTATTCTATGGTAACTGGGTAAGGCCCACTAGGTACAGGTGCCTGTGTTCAGGAATGGCCAGGGAGCACAGGGGAAGTTTAGGGATTTAGGGATTTGCTCAGAGTCATACAATATGCAAGTGGAGGTTGAAGGAATCAAACCCAGGTCTGTCTGTTAGATGTACCAAGCTCATTCACAGCTTCTACCTTCTAGGGTATGCATTGTTGCTGCATTGGAGCTCACACAGTTAGCATCACAATTAAATTTATTGCACTAGAACTCTGACATCTGGAACAAAACATCAGGATGCTTGAACAAGCATTTAGGCTAGGCAAGGCAAGTTTATTTAAAAGATGCCCAATCCCAGAGGCTCTGGACGCCGTACAAATTTTAAAAGCATTTAACAAAATCATTCATACAAAAATAAAATAATAAATCATAAACTATAAGTTAAATCATACTCTAAACATCAAATGCTTGTGAGAATAGTAATGTGTTCAGGCGAACCTTAAAGACATCTATAGTGGGGGGGTCTCTGACCAGAGCTGGTAATGAGTTCCATAGAATGGGAGCTGCAACACTGGAAGCTGTATCACTGGCTGATTTAAGCCTCATTCTAGGAATGGTCAGGAGGCTACCACTGAAGGATCGAAGAGGGCGGATAGAGGAAGTAAGTGTCAGGAGGACTGACAGGTAACCAGGGCCCTGTCCATGTGGGGCCTTAAAGGTGAGAAGACCCACCTTAAAGAGGATTCTCCACCTGACTGGCAGCCAGTGCAGTTCGCACAGTACCGGTGTAATATGACAAAATTTAGGATGCCCAGTCAGTAACCGGGCAGCTGCATTTTGCAGCAGCTGCAGTCTGCGGCGAAGTCCCCCAGTGACCCCGAGATAGAGCGTATTACAGTAGTCCAGCCTAGATGTGACTAAGGCATGTATCAAGGTAGGGAGGTCCAGAGACTGAACAAGGGGCTTAATCCTGGCAATGTTTCTGAGATGGAAAAAACAGGTTCGAACCACGGAAGCTATTTGAGCCTCCATGGTTAGATTCCTGTCCAGAATCACTCCCAAGATTACGCACCCAAGAGGAGGCCTTTAATGACACAGCTCCAAGAACAAGTCCAGTTGCTGAATCAGAGGCCATCCTATCACGAACTCTGTTCAGCTCCACTACCAATACCTCTGTCTTGTCAGGGTTCAGTCGCAACCAGCTGGAAGCCATCCAGTCATTAATCTCGGTCAGACAGATATTTAGCACATCCACTGCGTTTGCTGTTCCTGGGGCGAAGGACAAATATAGCTGAGTATCATTGGCATAACAATGAAAACTCAAGCCATACTTCCTAATGATCCCCTCCAGGGGCAACATGTACACTGCAAACAACATTGGGGCCAGTACCGAACCCTGGGGGACTCCACAGGGAAGAAGACAGGGTATAGATGAGAGATTACCCATCATAACCCGTTGCCTCCTGTTGGTAAGAAAGGACTCGAACCAGTTGGTGACAGTGCCGGTGAGTCCACACAACATTTAATATTGTTGCTGCCATGCAACCTATGCCTCGGATTTAAAACTGTCCAGAGGAGATCTCCACTACTAATCTCTCTCAAAAGAAGAACATGTACAAACAAAAATGCAGGTAAATGGGCCGGAATCAAACCACAGAGCTTACATACTTGACAATACGGGACATTATCCTTTTAAAATGTATACTAACTGGCTCCATTTCTAACCTCACTAAAGACATTCGTGAGAGAATGTGATGGGCAATCAGACACACCACAGGTTTTGATGTGTTTCACTAACTCCAACAAGTTCAGTCAGTGAGATGAAAAGTCCCCATCTCCAAAATCTGAGAACTTGCATACTAATGCCACCAGTGAACAATCGATCCTATAGGATTGAGCTTGGTTGCCCAGTTCGCTAATTGTTACTTGTCCCCCATGATGGTTGTAACTAATCACTCACCTCGTGATGGGTGTAACACTGAGGGGTGGCAAAGACACCGCTCTTTAACTCTCACTGGATGTGAAGGAAAAGAGGAAGATCCGGTCACAAACGTAACTTTTATACTGCCACCAACTCAAACTGCTTTTCTGTCACTGACAAAAGACAAGTATCACACT
The DNA here is from genome assembly GCA_016271365.2 of Neoceratodus forsteri. Lineage (NCBI taxonomy): Eukaryota > Metazoa > Chordata > Ceratodontiformes > Ceratodontidae > Neoceratodus > Neoceratodus forsteri. The sequence goes on along the minus strand of CM028132.1, from coordinate 196,093,934 downwards.
GGGCTACCAGACTGACTCCCCACCTGTGATGTGCAAACATAAGCAAATCTAGGACACCATGTCAGGTGGGGGATCAAACGGCCACATAGCGTTGTTGTGCTAGGGGCCATGGACAAATCAGTGTTTTCTCTAAGAAGCTGAGAGATCCAGGGAGCAAGGACAAGTGCAGGAATTTTAAATAACTGACTGGAAGTCAGTGTGGGGTTCACTGTGATGGGTGTAACAAAGTAGGACACTACACGTTACACCCATCACAGAAACTATTGAGCATCTCTGCAGCCAAAGGGAATAAAGTAACGGGCCAGGACAGTGAGGCTATCTTAAAACAAGATGTTTTGAGCAACACAGTACTTTAGTTTGAATACTGTGAAGTAAAATGAGTTCACAGTAGCAAACAACAAACATGTTGGTTTTGATGTCACATTTTGAGGCAAGAAAATCAGCAGTAAATTAACTTAAATTGAAATAAATATATATGTTAGGGATGTAATTGCAAAAAAACATTGTTACCTATCTGTACTACCAACTACCCTTAAAAAGTACCACTTGTGTTAGGGAAGTCTTTTTTTATTTTTGTAACACAATTCAAAGTGATGAGTGCCTTGGTAACCCCTTTTTGTGAACAGACCCAGTTCTATTTCTCTGTACCATATCGGCCATGTATGTTAACTGTTTGTATATTCACTGTTTCCATCCACTTATACCCCCCTCCGCTGTGGGTCGCACCTGGAGACGAGCAACTTGTTCAGTGTGCCTTCCTGGTGAAACATTTCAATAAATAAAAGTTTCTTTCAGTCAGTTCTTGGTAGTCTTTAGGAAATCAGTAATTTTGCATTTTAGGAGCACGAATATGGGTCACTCAGAGTGAGACTTAGTTTGTTTGTGATTCAGTTGTGACTGTATGTCAGGGTCTCAGTGTTTTACAATTTAATTGGGCTCTGGGCGGGTTGGGTGCTTACAGTGATTATGGCCATTCCCACCATTTCTTTTTCTTGGTGACCTGCTCTGCAAACTGTGCCACCCCCATGCAGATGAAACAGCATGGTGCTCGGACTGTTACACAGCACTGTCATGTGGGTTTGTCTTCAAGCAGCTCTTTATCCATGTCCTGGGATACACTGCTCACTTCATTTGGTTGCCTGGTCTTAAAATGAACTTTGGTTATATCTGCTCAGTTTACTGTCAGTTTAACCTGCAGGTTTTTTTTTTTGGAGGGCTGTGACGTTGACTCACTACTGATACATGCTGGAGTACGATATCTTTGAGGTGCCATAAATATTTGGTACTGCTGTCCTTGTGTATTTTTTTTTTTGTTTTTTTTTTATTCTTTTTAAAAGAGGGTTCTATTTGGTTCGCATTTAATATGCGGGCAGCAACGAATGTCTACTATTTGTACCCACAAATTTAAATTATGGGGTTTTATGTTTAGAGTGTGTTGCAGCATCTCTAATTTTCTGCAGGCTTTTGATTTTAAAGTTAGGTTTCTTTAAAGGTCTCAGTTGCCAGTTGTATTATATAATGTCTTCCTGGGAGCTGGGTAACCTAATTTAGTTTTATTACTGTGTTTTCAGTTGCACTGGGGAATCAGTAGACCATATTGGTCACTATGGTAATCGGGTAATAGCTAACCTTCCTCTGCAGATTATCCTGGGGACTTCCTTGGCTGCAAGCATTCGTGAGATTACCTGGGTATGTTTTGAGCCTGTAGGCTCTGTGGGTTCCCTCCAGTGGCATATCTAATGAGGGGGGTCATTTACTGTTCCTTTGTAAGTGTATGTTGTTTAACATGCTATCCTTGTAAGTTTTGCCTGCAAAATTTAATAATCATAAAATGAAATAAAAACCAGTGGTCCACTTCGGGGGTAAGGTAAGGCTCTACCCCTGGGACCTTTGGTCTGCTGGCCATCACCAGTGGTACCCCTACTGGTCCACACCATGTAGGTGCAACCCACAGCTGCTTCTCTACCTCTTCGAGTGGTGCAGCTACCTCCACAACCGAAGGTGGGCGCTCCAACTAAGCAAGCCACCTGCTTGGCCACCAGAGTGCCAAGCAGATTGTCTGTGAGAATCACCCTAGGAGAGGATACCAGGGAGGTCCGTAGTAAGAAACAGTTGAGGGCTAGTTGGACAACTCTGATCTTGAGTCCATGATCTCCTGTGTGACTCCCTTCCTCGACTGTGGCTTGGTCAAGGAACTTTCCACCGAGTGGCCCTGGGGTGCTTCTCTGACTCATCTGAGTTCATGTTGGTCCCACTTAACAGGGCTAAGTTAGCCACTCATGGACATTTTGAATCAGGATGAATTCCCTGGGTTTGCCTTCCCTGTGGCTGTGGCTATTTTGGGACCAGCCCTGGAGCTTTGGCAGCAGCCAGTATCCTGCCCTGCACTATCCACCCACATGGTCTGCAAGTCTGCAGTCCTCATCGGTTCCTTTTCAGGGGTTTTGAACCACTCCTATGTGGAGGGGTTGGTCACAGATTCAATGTTCTGCAAATCTGAACACCAGGGGAAGGTTAACAAGCTTCCGGACAAGGGGTCCCATAAGATGGACTGCTGCTAAAATGATGTATACTGCGGCATCCTTGGATCTCCAGCTAGTTGTGCCACAGCTAGTTATGCCATGATGGTCGCCAACTTCAGTCACTCCCTGATGGGAGGTCTTCGACTGTAATTCTGCCTCACCTCCCTGCTGATCAGCAAATGGTGGTGATGATCATCAGAGACCAGGGTCAGTTACTGGCTAAGCATCCGCTCCAGATGGCCCTGAACATGGGTGACTTGTGTGCCTGTGCCAAGGCAGTGTCTGTCTCCATGCATCGCAGGGCCTGGTTGTGTCTGTCCACCTTCATGGTGGACACCAAACACAAGCTAGCTGATGACCCTTTTTTGGGCACTGACCTATTTGGCTCTGGATGGAAGGACATCTCACCTACACCAAGGAGTCGGTGTCACCCTAGATTCTGTGACACCATCCCAGAAAGACCAGAAGAAGAAGCCAAAGAATCTGGCCTTCCAGTTCCAGTCCTTGCGGTCACAGCCTCCTCAGCAGTAACCCCATCAGGGGCAATTCCAGGCCTGGAACCCCAAGTCTGGGTGCCAAGGTCTGAAGGGGGGCAGGGGTAGTGGTGTCCCTCCGGCAGCAGCTGCCAGTACCTTTGGAAAAGCTGCCCAGTGATGGGATGGGGGGGGGTCATCGTCCCTCCACCCATCCAGTCCCTGACTGCAGTCCCAGTCAGAGGCCGGCTATGTCACTTCTTAACATGTTGATCCACTATCCCAATGGACAAGTGGCTGTAGTGGGCAGAGGATTGCCTCTGGGCTTTGAAGCTCTTGTGCCTTACCACCTCCACATGTCTCGAGAGTCCAGGGTGTCACTGGGCCCGCTGTCTGCCCTTCGGGTGACATTGCTCAACTCCTTGAAGAAAAGGACAATAGCCCATGTCCTGGACAGTCAGAGTTACTTGTCCAGGTACTTCCTGCTTCTGAAACAGATGGGGAGGGGGGGAGCCCTAGCACCTCATACTGGATTTGCATGATCTGAGCCAGTTCATGCGGAAACGCAAGCTCTGGATAGTCACTCCAAATCGGATGATTCCATCACTGGAGCGGAACATGGGATTCTACTCCCTAGACTTTCAGGATGCGTTTTTCAATTCCTGTCTGCTCATCCTACCATCGATGGCTTCAATTCTGAGTGGAAGGGGTCTTGTTCCAGTTCTTGGTCATGCCCTTCAGCCTCTCCTCAGTAGCAGAGTCTTCAGCAAATGTATGGCAGTGGTGGCATCCCAACTGTGGCACCTCGGGGTCTGGATGTGCTCCTTCCTGGATGACTGGTTGTTAGCTGGTCTAGTCGTGGAGGTCGTGGAGAGGGACAGAGATCTGGCTCTCCAGACTTGCTGTGACGTGGGCTTATTGGTCAACCTGGACAAGTCTGAACTGGTACCGAAGCAGGTGATCAAGTTCATGGGGGCAGAACTAGACTCCCTTTGGGCCAAGGCCTGCCTCCCTGTGGACCGGACACTGGCTCTTGCCTCCGTTTCTCCATCATTTCAGGTTGGGCTCTCGTGTCCTGCCCAGGATTTCCTGAAGCTGCTGGGGTACATAGTGTTCTGCACGAGCATGGTCTGTTACACCTGCTGGTGGATGCACCACCTCCAGTGGGAGTTGGTCCATCAGTGGTGCCAGTGCCTAGGTCAGTTGTGCTAGCCGGTCACAGTGACCCAGCTGACATGGGATGCCGAGTGGTGGCTAATCTCATAACACCCGGAGGAAGGAATCCCTTGTGTCCACCCAAAACCATTCATCATGTTCATGAAGGACACACCTCTGGTGTAGTGTGGAGCACACCTGAAAGACCACAGAACCCATGGGTTCTTGTCACTCTGGTTCTCCCGTCACTGCATAAGCTTGCTGGTGCTCCATGCAGTGCATTTGGCTCTGGTAGAATTCACTCCTGTAGTCTGGTCCAGATGGACAGCACCATGACCATGATTCTCCTCAGAAAAGGCAGGATGGAACTCACTACTTTCCCTTGTGTTGGAGGCACTCCACACCTGGACAGTCATGCATAGCCTGGGTGCAGATCTCTTGGTGATCCATGTCATAGGAGAAAACATTCAGCTGGTAGATGCTGTCAGCAGGGTAGGAGAGATGTGGCACGAGTGGTCCCTACATCAGGAGGTGGTGAACCACCTGTTTTCCTGATGAGGCACACCTTTGGTGGACCGGTTTGCTGCTTAGGAGAATGCGAAACTGAGGCTGTTTTGTGCCCTGTGTGCGCCCCGGACTGGGACACTGCTGGCTGATGCCTTAGTAAGGCCCTGGACCTTGGGCATTGTATACCGTCTTCCTCTCTCCCCTTGCTTCACAAGTTTGTGGTCAAGGTCTGGATGATCGTGATTGCTCCAAACTGCCCATCGCAGTTGTGGTATCCGGATCTTCTTAGCCTTGGCAGTAGGCCCCTGTGGAGACTGCCTCTCCACCCGGACCTGCTGACCGGACAAAGGGAAAGGTTCTGCATCCAGATCTTTAGTCCCTGTGCCTCAGGGCCTTATTCCTGAGCAGCTAGAGTTCCATGCCTTGGGTCTCTTGGAGGAGGTCCTCCGCATTGTGGAGGCCTCCCGGAATGAGTCAGCTCACAGATGCTTTGCCTTCAGATGGAAGAGATTTTCCATTTGGTGTCAGAGCAAGGGACTTGATCCCCATACTTGCCTTGTGACTAGCATCCTGGACTACCTCTGGTCCCTTTCCCAGCTGGGACTGTGGGCGATGACCCTTAAGGTGCACCTAGAAGCCATCTCTGCTTACTAGGCATGTGCTGGTATGCTGACGGTGGCCCAGGAGAAGGTGGTAAGGCACATTTTCAAGGGCCTGGACCACTTGTTCCCTCAGGTGCATATTCCTCCTGCACCATGGGATTTACAACTGGTATTGGCAGTGCTCATGGGCAAGCCTTTCAAGCCAGTGCAGAGGTGTGAGATGTCACACCTGTCATGGAAGACAACCTTGCTGATGGCCATTACATCAGCGAAAAGGATTGGGGAGCTGTAGGTGCTTTTGCTGGAGTCTCCTTATCTGGTCTTACACAGGGACAAAGTCATCCTTCACCCAAATCCGAAGTTCCTCCTAAAGGAGCTATCAGATTGTCACCTTAACCAGGTGATTAACTTGCTGGTGTATTTTACCAGCCCATCTTGGGAGACTGACTGCAGGCTCCTTACCCTGGACCTGCAGAGGCTGCTCTCCTACTATATGGAGCGCAGGGCTGGAGTTCGGGGACAGGCCACCTGTTTGTCACTGATGCTGAAGCTGTGCCTGACAGACAGGCAGAGAAGCAGATGATAGGCAAGTGGATCACATCCTGCAATGACCTCTTCTGTAGGTTGGCTGGTAGGGAGTCTCCCATATGGCTTAGGGCTCATTCCACCAGACATACCAATGCCTCCCTGGCTGCTTGCAGGGACATCCCTATCCTGGAAATCTGCAGGGCAGGTACCTGGAAGCCCGCACACACCTTCCCACTACTGCATTGACCTTGAATCACACCGGGGTACTAATTTTGGGACCTTGGTTCTCCAATCTCTGTTCGCCAGGTAGGATTGCATGCCTTGCACACTCCTCCCTGAGAACTTCTAGGAGTCTGCCAGAGTGTGGATAACTGAACCTTATCCATGCCCCTAGAAGAATAGGTTACTCAACTGTAACCATAATTCTAGCAGTGTTATGTGGTTCACATCCACACAACCCACCTGGTCTCCCCTAGCAAGTGGCATGTGGACTCTACTTCCAGCATGCAGGATCTGACATCATGAGGTGGAGTCGGGGGATATACTGCCTTAGGTGGTGGGAGCAGCTTATAAAGATGTCCGGCCAGTGATATTGTTCCAGTGGAACTGCCAGATTATGGATGTAAACCACATATCACTCCCAAGAACTGTGGTTCCAAGTGAGTACCCTATTTTTTTGGCGTAGGATTACTGTTTAAAATACTGGATTATGTATAGATTGTGGAGTCATAAACAGCAACTCTCAGACTATGCAGCCAGTGACGTCACTCAAAGTAACAGTTTTGGTTTTGACGCACATAGAACACAGGTGAACTGATCTCAAACCCCAGTCATTTTTTTTCCTCGGAGTTATTTTGTGAGGACTGTTTATGAATCTGCCAGAAAACATTTTTACTCTATAACCACAACAAATTCAAACAAGGTATTTACTGCAGTTATAAAGTTTGTCCTCGTCCTCTGAGAATAACAGATAGATGATATTAGATCCGCAAGTTTGCAAACTGGTCAGTATTGGTTTAGACCCTGCAGATCCAGCACAGTTTCAGAATCATACAATGTGGAACTCTAAGGCCCTGTCCACACTGCTGCCTCTGTAACATTAGAGTGCTAAAGTGGTCTCAAACCGTTACCAAAACAGCTTATGTCCACCACACCAGTAACCTTACAGCAGGTATTTTCTGAACCATTACAGAAACCACTTACGAGGTGGTTTCAACAACAGTTCAGAAAGCAGTTTTGCTGCTGTAACGTTACCGGTGGCAGTGTGGACGCATGAGCGTGTAGCCCCAGCGTTGCCCTCAGTGCAGCATGAACTGCATTGTGGGATAGGGAGCCGACTGTCATGGTCATACTTCGCCCAGTGTGTGGACGGACTGTAATGGTTTTCAAAACTGTTCACAGGTAATGTAGACTCACTGTAATGTTACCTGTTCAAACCATTTTGGAAACATTAGATTTTCGGGGTGGTAGTGTGGACACAGTCTAACTGTGGGCGTAACTGTGCAATGCTTAGAGACTTAAGTGTCCATAAATTGTGTGGAACTCTGTTAGAATTTGTCTCTTTAGCAGCCACCGAGGCCTAAGGCCCAGACGGTGTGTGGGGGGCATCACAGACGTCTTCACTTACCAGTATGATATTTCTGAGTCACTTGCCATTCTTTCTAGTCTCAAGTCATGATGCTTTGTAAATGAAATGTTTTAAAATGTTGAAATAAGTAGTGAGCGACCCTTTTTTGACCATGTGCCTCTGCCTATTGATAATGTATCTTAGAGGAGAACACTGAAACCTGTAAGTTTTTAATTCTGTTACTGTTCTGTCTTTAGATGTCTTTTAATAAACTTGGTGGGTGTTTCTGATTCATAGGATGTGGAGTCCTAAATATATGCTAGTTTAAGGGGCAAATGCTGTGCAAGTCATTCTAGAAGTGTTGTATGCCCTTAAAGTTGTGTATGAGTAACCAAACATTTACGTCAGTGTTTTGCCATTCCTTATCATTATAAGTAAATGTTTAATTATAGTTAATCTTCTGACTCTCCTGAATTCTTTGCTCTGTGTAACGTTTATCTGAAGGAGCAGTGGTGATGATTCGTATACTGATTGGTATTTGTGGGCAGTGATTTGTGTAATATGATATTCTGAGTTCATTATGAACAAAAATATTTGTGAGCCACGGTGAATCTCATGGTACTACTGTCCTTTCTCATTGCGCTTTGATCATGGAAGCTCTTGTGTGATGTTTTAATGTATGGCAGATTGTAAAAGCAAAGCTTAACTGGAGCTGAACAATAAACAAAAAAAAGATGACTGCACTGTAGAGTTCTAAAATGGTCCTTACTAGCAGTGTGTAAACTAGAAACGCCCACTGAAGTTACTAAAAGGCCTCAGAAGACGGAACAAAAACAGAAACCAAATCCTCATTTGAACAACTGCTACAGAAAATAGTTGTGTGCAGGTCTGAGGCAGTTCCCCTTTAAATTAGTTTATAGTTGTGTTGAACATCAGGACAAACAACTAATATCCAGTTATTTATTTTCTTGTTGCAGTTAATCCTGTCCTTAAACCTCAAGAGACAAGGCAAGTTTTTAAAATTTTTATTTTCCTTCATGTGATTTATGCATATAAATGTATGACGGATTGTTTTTATGCCATGGTGCAAATTAAAGGCAAATACAATTTGATTGCATGCATATGCCAATATTTTCAGTCACAAGCACTGTATACAATTTTGGCTCATGAAAATGTTCCATTTTGGGCCGGCCCGCCAGCATAGCGGTTGGATTTCTGCTTGCGACGCCAGCGACCTGGGTTCGGGAACAAGACTGGGTAGCTGGAGGGCCGGCCAGGGGGAGAAGGCTTGAACGTCCCAGGACAGCTCGCGTTCTCGGGGGTGGGGGGAGAGATAAGGTTCCGATGCAAGACTGGCCCCAGGCGGAGGTCTGGGGCACAACATGCACAGAGACGAGAGGGGAGGACGTCACAGACGTTGACGCTATGCGCCTTGATGGCAGGGGTTCACGTGACGCCCACAGAACACTGGAAAATCAAGCACTGGAATGCCGAGGGGAAGGAGCGCCACTACACACCCTAATGGCTCCCTCCTGCCTGGACTGATGGAGACCCGACGAAACAAATAAGCATCAGGGTGTTCGGGACCCCGCCTCGTACCTGCCTGGGGGGTATAACCACGGTTCCATGGGGGTCCGCCGCAGAACCAGGTGAGACAATGCAGGGTGGCAACTCAGCATCTCCCGACTGAGCGGGGTTCCGGTGCAGGGGAGGAGGCAAAAATAGAAAGTTAAAAAAAAAAAGAAAAAAAAGGTTTCATTTTTTCAAAATATAGCAAAATGCCTATGTAACAGGTTGAAAGAAACGTGTGATATTACATTCTCAACTTGCATCCTGAATGTTGCAGTATTAAGTTCTAATGTCTTTCCGGACTCTGAGGCTGATGCCAGGTTGTGGCAGCTCTGTAATGCTACATTTGTATCACTAAAACATACCTTAAAGTATTTCAGTTCTTTACAGTTGGTGCCTTAATGTGCTTGGATCCACTAGTGCCCACAGTTAACTAAAAAAGGGGGCAGTTCCTTAAACAGAAATTCTGGTGCTTTAAAATCTGCTCTTAACTTGTGTGGGAGTTCAGCCCTTCTGATTTCTGAATTTTTAATATCCCTATTTTTCGAAGGGATCATTTTTGGGCTTGGAGGAGCCAACTGCCAGTTCCATTCCACTTTGTGTGCTGGCTGCACTCCTGCACTTCGATGTTTTGTGATATCTGTATAGGAGGAGAGTTGGGGGGTGCACTCCATTTTTTTATATGCTTTTATTCCAGTATTTTAGAGGGTAGTTTGATTAAAAAAAAAAAAAAAATCCAAGCCTCCTGTCAACCATCAAGATTGAGGGTTGTTTGGGGCCCCTCCAACACAGTCATCATCATCTGTACTGTCAGGCTCCCTCTGATTATTACCCCAGAGGTGGGATTTCCCCTATTTCTGTGTCAGTGCAGTTGGGAAGAGGTTGGATTCATCATCAGCAGTGTGGTGGTGAGAAGGAGATGACGCTTTCATGCTTCTTCAAGACATGGGTCGTAGTTGTAGCCCGGCAATCATTGGATGCCAATGAGGGGATGTTTTAAGGACCACCCACCTCCCTGCTGTGTTACATGGTCACAAATGCCTTAAGGGGTCCCCCGCAGCCCATGTCCACCCATACTGCCAATGTCACCTCTACCATGTCTTAACCTAAGTTTTGCTCAGTTAATGGTGCATTGAGTCACCCATCGTCTGGGAGGGAGAATCCTCTGGAATGGTCTTTCTCCCTGCCAGCATCTTTTCCTGATGCACCGGCCTTGGGCATGAACCTGAGTTGCCAGCATGCCACAGCTATCCCCATAACTGCTTAGCACCATGGAGTCAGCATATCAGTACACATTCATCCGTGAAATAGGCTGACGAATTGAAATTCAAAATAGCCAAAACACTGTTTCTAAAAAATATTTTCCAAAACTGACTTGTGTTTTTATATATCCATATGAAAATGTTGACATTATGTATATATCAGTATAGCTGACTCTTAAGCTTTCATTTAAAAAAAAGTTACATTTGTAGCCCCAGCGGTTCCAGATGTAGCTACTTTCAAATAAGTTACAGTATCTTAAGTAAAGTGTAACCTTCAAACCGTTCAGGCTAGAAACGTCATTTGTTTAATGTGCCTTTTTTTTTTTGGAATGAAAGCTTGGAGTAAGAGCAGTTTGAATAAGCATAAGAATGCAGATTACACTTGTATATACATGTTGCTATATGTCTATATATCATTACACGTTTATTGTCATGTATAGGCTTCTGTCGACGCATGAAAGCTGTATTGATCTGATTTATTCGTATTGAACTGAGTCCAAGGATCAAGCATTCATTTAAAACAAATAGCCGTAGTGGTTCACAAGATAGACTTTTTGCAAGATTATTTCTTTTAGAAGGGCTAACGGAATCACTGTATTAGGGCCAGGAACTTGATTTTTTTTTTTTTAAAGGAAAGCCCGAAGTCAACTATGTTGGTGTATGATGTACCATATTGTTGCAGCTTTCGTATATTGATATAATAAGACAGTTAACATGTTTTAGAATTATATATATACAAAATCACACATTACTTTTTCTGAATTTTGGTAATCCTATACTTTGGAACTATGTAGTTTGCAGTTTTGTATACATTCTCATGATTACGTTGAAAACATTTCACTTTCTCTAGCGACTCCACATCTTCCTTGCTTGCCTGAGAGAGCATCTGATAAGGAAAGAAAAAAGCAATTCCTTTTGGCACTTCTATGTTATTTTCTTGTATTTGATTTAAGTCCACTTAACAGTGTCAGAAGCAGCCAAGTCATCTGCAGAAGACTGGCGTTTTTGTTTGCCGTCCTGTCCGAAAGTAGAGAAAGTGGTCTCCGAAATCCATTAGAACAAGCCCTCCCAAATAAAGCAGTTTTTCTTTAACTGTCTTGGAAGCAGCACAGTAACACTGCAGACCTTTTAAAATGCCTTTATGGATCACCTCTGGAGGTTCTGCATTATAATAACTGTTCAGTTTTTATAAACCTCTCTCACTCTCCTCCACTTCTTCTTTTCTTTCTCTCTCCCACTCTGTCTCTCTCTCCGTCTGTAGCTGTCTTTCCCCCTCCCCCTCTCTCTGTCGGCCTGGGGGAGTTAAGCTGCTTCTCTTTGGAGATAATTTGGAAATTGTCATCCACTCCCCTAGCTCTGCAGTGTGAGTGAGTGAGTGAGAAAATGTTTTTGTGTGCGTGTTACCCTAAATGTAAAAGGTTAAATAATGAGAACTTGGTAGCACATTTCACACAGTATTTTTACTGTGAAACACTTGTTGCAGTGATACTGTCCCCCTCCTATACCAGTTTGTGTATATGGAAGACCGTGCTAAACATCTTGTTAGTTATGCTGCCTCCTCTCCCAAGTTGAGAAATAAGTTGATAATTCCAAGCGTCTGCTTATTGCAGTCTCAACACACATTTCTCTGTTTTCAGATTTTGCTTTTCCTCATTGAAAGTGTGTGCAAACCTATAACTTAAGAATGGTCTTGTCTAGTCCTGCTTGGTGCCCTGTTTTGATGAACTCAGCTATAACTACTGCATATTGGAATTATTTCATTGCAGATGATAACAGAGAATTATGCTATGAGTGGGTATCACACTGCATTCAGTTGGCAAGTGTCTCTGGCACAGTTTTTGTGGGATTGAGCAAAACTGACTTTAAAGAAAGGAAACCGTGTAAATCATTAGCTTGGGAAAAATTGCGGCAGTGGGCTGCACACCTTGTCTGTCTGTGTTTTACCCTGCAGTGTACTCTACAGCTTTTCTGTGTTTCTGTGGTATATTTCAGGGGCAGGCTTACAAGAAGAAGCTGTTCCAGTGTGAATTCAGGTTAAAGGATGTCTATAACAACTTTTTGGCTATAAACTATTCTAAAATACAGCTTCATAGACAGGTAACTGAAAGGATGCTGTTTACACTGTTGCCGAAAACTGCATTAATATAATAAACAAATGCAATTTTGTAGCATTAAAAAAAAAAAAAAAAAGCTAAACTGCCTTATTTAAAAAAACAAACAAAAAAAAACTTACCGTCTGATCTCCAAGATGACCGCTAAATGTGCTCCATAATTGTCATTGGAGTGAGAGACCGCTTCATTGCATGGTACAGTGCTAAACTTGCTCATGTGGACCATTTTTAACATAAGTATCACCCAGATAATCAAAATCATGACTTAACGTGTATTTTATTAGTACGCATGTTGCGCTCTGATTTTGCTATTTTTTTATGCAGTAAACCTGCCAGAACTGTCCTTTCCTAAATGCACTGTACAGGATAGATTTTGAAATACCTGGTAGTGTCCTCCTGATGAGAATGTGGTGCTGGTTCTCTCCAAATGCAGAGTTTAGAAGTAATTTTATCATCTTCAAGCATATCTCTTGCAGAAGGCCACACCTGTGGAACTATAGCTGTAAGGCACCAGGACCACATGGAAAACTTTCTAGCTAGCAGTCTACTAGGGGCCGTCCCAAATTATGTCAGCCGATGTCATCCCTCCCATATAAACGTGGGCAGCCCCACACCCTCCTCAGTTCTTTCCTGTCGTTTATGTCTTCCATTTTCAAGAAACCTTTCAGACATTGTGGGTGTGGCAAGAAGATCATTGACAAGGATGAGCACAACGCCAGCGCCCATTGTCTCAGCATCGACCACGACAACCAGGCCTGTGAGGTCTGCCTCACATTCAACCAGGCCACTTGGCAATGCTGTCAAAAAGCTGATGGGGAAACTGTCCAGGTAAAAAAGCATGGTATGGAGAGAGAGAGAGAGGAGAAAAAAAAAGTCCTAGAAGCCTTCCTCCTGGAACAGGTCGCCCAAATGGAGAAGGAGCTCCTGGGAGGAAGCTCCTCCACCTCACCAGCTCTGTCCATGGACTCCCACTCCTCCAAGGCCCGGGACAAATCTGCTGGCAAATGCAAGTACTGGGATAAAGACAGGCCTAGGGACAAAGCCTCTTTGGCACGATCTTGGTTACTGCTTCAAGTACCAGACATTGCTGGGTCATCAAACACTTTGGTGATGACCCCCACTGCCGCCCACGCCTTCTCCTCCACAGGTTCGGTTTTTGCAGTGCTGCCCACTGGTCTCTCCTTGGCCGGTGCTGGCTCATCGACGTTGGGCCTCCTGACTCCCCGTCGATGCTTCAGTCACTGGTGTTCAGGGCCATTCAGATTCAGAGGCAGTCAGGGTGTTCTGCCAGACTTCTCTTGGCCAGAGACTGCCTCTCGATGCTGGGATTTTCACATCCCCCATCAACGTCAATGTCTGGGATTCAGCCTCCCCCCTGTGGAAGCCTCTGGCTGTTCCTTTGACTCCTGGACTCAAGCCTTTCCCAGTCAATGCTCCAGACCACCTTGTCAGCATCGATGCAGGAGGCCATACCACCGACGCTGGGGCCTCAGCCTCTTTCATCAACACTGCAGGCCGTGCCACCAATGCTGGGGACCCAGCATTCCTGTTGATGCCTCTAGATGCTCCAGGGACGCCGATTACCATTGAAGTCTAGACCCTGCTTGCCTCCTTCTGGGAGTTCATGCAACACATTGCTCCCCCTCCAGGCCCATTGAAGTCAGAGCCTACCAGGCTGGTTCCTGCACTGATGTCTTCCACAGTGATGCGCCCTTCACACCCTCTGTTGTCGCTGTCTTCTCTGCCCTATTCAGAACCAGGGGATGAGGATGAACGCAGTCCTGATATCCTTTCCCCGGATGAGGGGGATGAGGGCGCGGGTCTTAGGAGCCCTTCATCTACCTCTCCTGTTTCTTCGGGGGGGGCGAGAACTCCACTAAATATACCCCAAGGTACCCCCCGATGACCCCTCCTTCATCTCAGTGATGAGGCAGCTATAAGTAGCTATGGGGTTTGAAGCTGAGGAGCAGGACATTACCAGGAGAAATCTGCCAGTACCTGGAATTGCCAGATTCTCCCTCTCTGATCATTCCTCTTCTGCTAACTGCATTTGAGGATGCCGCTATGGCTGCCTAGTACAGATCAAATATGATTCCTGCGAGGCCCAGACAGGCAGACAGATTGTACCAGGCTCCCTCAGGGAAGCCTTTATTTGTGGAGCACATAAGGGTGGCTTCAGTAGTGATAAACGCTGCCCATGATAGGTCCAAAGATCCTCAGCTCCCTCCCTCAGGATAAGGACTGAAGAAAGCTGGACCTTGTGGACAAGCAGACCTATGCCTCCTCCTCCACACTGGCCAGCAGGGTTCTTAACTACATTGTCCATATATTCAAGTTTCAAAATACCCTCTGGAAGAAGAGCAAGGTTATGGTCTAGGCCTTCCTGAGGGTCCCTAGAGACAGGAGCTACTTAAAACCCTCCAGTCTGGCTCTGATACGGGCAAGCACCTCTTGAGGGCAGCCTATGATGCTCCGGATGCTTCTGCTAGAGCAGCTGCAGTTGGCATTTGTCTCAGATTACATTCTTGGTGTAATGTGTCCACTGACATACAGCAGTCCATCTTGAAAGTCCCCTTCAGAGGCTGCAAGCTCTTTGGGGTGGATGTCCAGGAAATCCTTTCTGGCCTACAAAAATTGACCAGCACTCCAGGAGTGATGCTTTGTGCAAATTTATTTAAGTTCAAAGGAAGGTTCAGACCTGAAAAAACACCAAAATGCAGCCCTAGTGCTTCGATCGTTAGGTCTTCCTCCGGGTGGGGGGGTCACACACCCTGAGGAAGATCTAACAGTAGAGGAACTGGGGCTGCATTTTGGCGTGTTTCTCTATGTCTGAACCTTCCTTTGAATTTAAATAAATTTGCACGAGGCAGCACTCCTGGAGTGCTGGTTAATTTCTTTTCATGTACACAGCTTGCTACCTTTACCAAGCACCCGTCACCTGATTCTTGAGTTCAGTTCAGTTGTTTCTAATGATCCTTTCTGACCTACAGGCCTCAGGGAGAACCCTGTATTTGGTTCACTCCCTTTTATCAGAAGCAACCAAGAAGTGGCCAGAAGGTGCCCTTTCATCGGGCCTCCCACAGACCCAAACCAGGTGCCCAACAGCCAGCCAAGCACCGAGCAGCCGCAGCCTGCCATCACTGGGAAGGCTCCTAAAGGTGGAGGTGTGGCCCCGGCCGCTGGCCCTACATCATCATGACTCCTGATCAGACCCCTGCCCTCCAGCACTGCAGGAGGTGGTGGCAGACGGTTGCTCTGCCCTCCACCTAGACAGGTGGAGGGAGATCATAACAGATGCTTGGGTCCACATGATAGAACTGCTGGAGTGTCCTCCAGATCTTCCTTCGAGAGATTTCCTGCAGTAGGCCTTCACAAGTAGGACTGCGCCGCCTGGCGTCAGGACTGCACAGCAAAACTGTAGCTAGCAGTCATCAGCAGGGACTTCCTTCGGCTTCAGGTGATGGACATCAGCTTGACTATAAATAAGGGCGGTCCTCTGCCCACCCTCCAGTTCTTTCCTGCCATCGACCTGAATCATCTGACCTTGCGGTAGAACAGATTCAGTTGCCCGCCATTTTTCATCGTAGTTCATAGTTAACATTAAATCCTTCCCCAACAGCTGTGTATGTCATCTCATTGGCCCAAGAAACGGTGCTCCCAAGTGTGGTGGCACGGGGACGACCATTCCTGTTGCGTCCTCTGCCTGGGGCCCACACATAAGACCGCAGAGTGCTCCATCTGCCAGGCCTTCAACCAGGCCACATGCACTCATTGCCAGAGGACCCTCATTGCCCATTTATTGAAATAAAGACTGGCGTAGATGGAACGAGAACTCCAGGAGATGAGGGAAAGATCATCGTCGCCGGCCCTGGAAAAGAAGAAAAAGGAGGAGGAGAGACGCTGGGAGCGGAGCCATTCTCCCCCGAGGAAAACCAGCCAGCCAACCAACACCATCTCGGGTGGGCCTCCACCCCGTGAGTGCCCCAGCTCCTGGGCCTTCATTGGCTCTGGTGGATCAGACACCCTCCCCCAGTCGAGGTCAGTGGGCAGTCGGTGGACTGCTCTTTGGAGGAAACTGTTGCGGTTCCTGCTCTGAGCTTAGCCGATAAGTTGCCCTCCAGCTCTGCCGCAGATGCCCGGCCCAGGCTGATCAGCCTGACTCTAGCCTCTTGGCTTTTGTCAGCTCAGCCCCGGTCTGTAAGCCGGTCGTCTGCTCCTCCAGCACTCGCCAGACAGTCACCTCTAAGTCGGCCTCTGACCTATCCTGCGACCACGTGGTAACTCCTCTCCCGTCGGACTCCCTTGTGGACCCTGACGC
This sequence comes from Neoceratodus forsteri, assembly GCA_016271365.2. Classification (NCBI taxonomy): domain Eukaryota; kingdom Metazoa; phylum Chordata; order Ceratodontiformes; family Ceratodontidae; genus Neoceratodus; species Neoceratodus forsteri. Next base: position 196,077,320 of record CM028132.1, on the reverse strand, counting down.
CAGGCAGAGCAAGCTCGCATGTCCCCTCTCATCCCACCAGGGCTCTCACTCTAGGGATTCGCTGTCCTTTTCTGACCTTTTTGGGCATGATCCCCAGGATCCTCTTCTGTCTGATATCCTCCAGCCAGGCCCATCAACAGGGGGCTGTACCAGACTTGCCTCTCTCGTCGGTCTCTCTTCTGCCGACGGATCTGCACCCACCATCAGATCCTCGCCAGACATTCTTGGGGGCCGTGTGGATCAGAATCCCTCCTGGGCCTTTGGGGGTCCCCCTCCCCCGAATCTGCTGAAGGACCCAATCCCCAGTGGTCCCTCGGCGGCACCTCCTGCTGGGGCCTTACGTCCCTCCCCCATCGGGTCTGACAGGTTACTATCCCAACTACATGCCGCAGTTTCTGCAGTACCCAATGCCTGGTGTCCCGATGCCGGGCTACCCTCCCTGACGCTGGGTTACCCTTTATCGGGTCAGGCCCTTCAATATTAAGGCTATCAGTACCCTTGCTGTTAACAACCTCCTAGTTACCCTTCAAACTCTATGAGGTACCCAGGATATCCTCCACCCCCTCCTCCTCCGCAGCCGAAACAAGAAATCCCAGCCTGGTGGAAGGATGCTAAGTCCCAGCTGTTACAGGAATTGGGTCTACCCCAGCTGGTGGTCAGGGCCGCCCCACCTCACAGGGTGCCACCTGGAAGCCCTGCACCTTCCAGCAGAGTTTCGGACAGAGGCTTGGGTGCTCTGCCCTCCAGGATTCCTACAGAAAACAAGCTTCCAGAGTCTGTTCCAGATGCTTCCTTGCCTAGTAGGATGGAATAATCAGCCTCAGATGAGGACTCTGACATGGGGGACTATTTAGAGCCTCACTCTCTCATAGAGCCCCAGCCAAAAGAGTCCCCTAAATCCCCTCCGGAGGACCTGTCCTTTGTGGAGTTCCTCCAGTCCATTCAAAAGTCCTGCAGGTGGGCTTCCCAAGAATTGGACCCCAAACGCAGAAGACTGGCAGAACATTTGGAACTGGTCAGTGCTGACCCCATCCCCCCTTGGATGGGGCCGCATGAAGATCTTACTTCCACAATCTGGCAGCAGCCGTCGTCCATCCCTGCTGTGTCACAAAAGGCCGACAGGACCTACCATCCCCTTGAAGGGCTTTCCCACCTTACTGCCCAACCCAAAGCTGTCTCTATTGTTATTACTGCAGCTCACGATAGGTCAGCACAACCTAAACATCTCAGTGCCGCCCCTCTAGACAAGGAGTCGAAGCAAATGGATCAGTGTGGTCACAAGGTTGCCACTGAGACCCTTGGAGAGTTGTATTTTTAAGGGAACAGATATCGTGGTGAAGGGGACCTGGACTAAATCAGTGAAGATCCTGGATTTTGACCATGGATTATCCTAGGACTGTTGGCAGCTTGCTCGAGGTTTCCAGGAGCAGTGTGTATAACTGGACAAACAGTGATTTGGAGTAGGGAGTTGGTTTCTGATCCTGTTGGTGGACTGACTGCAGTGTGTGGCTGAGCGGGGGTCCCAGTCTTACTTTGTTGGGTAGCCGGCAATGTGGTTTGGTGTACCCCTAGGACGTCTCTGTTGGGCCTGCTAGTAAGTGGGCCTGGCTGGGATCTGCAGCATCGGCCATAGGCTTGCAGTCTGGTCCCTTATTGGATTTATTGAGGCCACTCCGGCTTCAGAGTAATACCTCCTGAAGTTGACTTTTTGACCTTCTTCCCTTCAAAGATTTGGTTAGACCTTTCTTAGTTTTTATGTTTAAACTTCAGGAAGGCAGTGAGAGTGCCCTCTTATCCCTTAGTCTCGGAACCGTGAGAGGGCACTGAGGCTAAAAAGGCTTTGGTTATCATCAGCAAAGTCCCCTGGTAGTGAGAGTATTTTGGGGACTGAGAAGTAACTTGAGTTTTTAAGTACTTTATCTCCCAGGAAGTGAGTCCCTGGGAGAATCTGTTGGTTTCCTCCAATGGTGGGATAGCCATTGGGGGTTGAAAAACTTGGACTTCTCTCTGCTATTGGATTTTCATGGACTTTAACTTTTCAGTTATTATTTGATGATGTTCGCTGTTATATGCATCCCCTGTTTGCCTTAGGCTTGCTGACTGGGATTGAATGACTGTTAGTTTTTATTTTATCAATTTAATGTGGTTTTCCCAAATTGAGAGCTGAGGGAGTTTGTGTTAAATTAGTTTTAGTTTGCTTAATTTCTCTTTTCTTTTTTACTTTACCCTTTTTTTTTTTTTTAAACTCTGACTCTGCCCTACCCTGAACTCTCTCCAGATGGACACACGGCTTGAAGCCAGATCCCGCCCGTCTGAAGTCCTCCACTCGACTCCTCTGGAGGCCCTGATACTCCATCCACTAGCTCGGCCACCCAACCCACTGCCTCTGAGTCCCCCGAGGCGGGACCGCCGTTGCTCCTATCTGGCGCTCTATCTTACAATCTAGAAGGCGCAGCCAGCAGGGAGGAGAACCGACTTGGGCATGGTAGGCCGTCCCTGCATGCAACGGATACCAGTACAGGACCCCCCACAGATGTCCTGCCAATGCCAACCCCTCTACAGAACCGTGCTACTGAACGAAATGTGCCCAGCCTCTGCCGGGAGCCGCTACGGAGCATGGTACACCCTGGATCCCACCCCAGGAGAAGAGAGCAGTCCTCCGGACGCTCAATCTTCTCCTTTTCCCCGCTGACCCCTGATGGCCCTGGCTCGTTCCCGAACCCGGGTCGCTGGCGTGGTGCGAGGTGTTCCATCCAGCGGCTCAACCATCAGCGTCACCAGGCCGCTCTTTTTTTACTTTACTTAATGAGCATAATTTATTGACTTGTTTTTGTTTTCTGTGGAGTGGTGTAATTTTTTTGTGATTATTAAAATGTGTTGGAGGCCTGCCCCAACGGTCGTACGCTTTTCATCCTCCGCCCTTCATGTCCTCTGCCCCTTCACCTCACCCCATTGCAGTTCGATATCTACCAGTGCTGTAGAGCACTGGGTATTGCTCGTTGGGGGGGGGAGGGGGGTGAACTGGGCCTCACGAGTGTACGATTTCAGGAGACCCCAGTCATTTGAATGTACTGTGGTAGCAAGTGTTGGTTGTAGGATCGCCCTCATCTACCATCCACCTGGAGATGAGAAGCAGTTCCTTCAGGAAGTGGCGGATTTTGTGATCGACATGGCGTTTGTGGTCGAGGCTAATGGTCCTGGGTGACTTACGCCTGGGTCGGTGACGAACTTTCGTAGTTTGGTCAGCACTTCCTCCAGTTAATGTCATCTCTGGGCCTCACACAGATTGTTTCCACTGCTTCCCATAAACACGGTAATTCTCTTCACTTGGTTTTCCTCCTGGGGGTTGAAGCCTTGGAATTGGGGGGTGAAACCAGTCGGATGGTCTGACCACTATACTATGCATTTTAGTTTTTGCGACCCCCTTCGTAGGCCTGCCCCTGTGGAGATGATCAGGTACCGTCCTTTACAAGATGTAAGCTCTGAAGGCCTGGCAGCAGTGCTTGATCTATCAGTCTTTCCGTCGGCAACCAATGACCCAGAAGCCCTAGTTGCAGCCTATAATCAGGCTGTAACTTTGGCCCTGGATGTCATTGCTCCTGTCCGTGTTCGTCCTCTCTCCCTTCACCCTCGGTCCGCTTGGTTTGATGGATCTTTGAGGGAGATGCGGTGACTAGGATGAAGGTTAGAACATTGCTAGCTGAGATCTGCCCTTCATGCCGATCACCTTAGATTGATGGACCATTATCAAGCTCATCAATCCGCAATCACCTGTAAGAAGGCAGTTTCTGTCCGGGGAGATTGAGGCCACTCTGAACCGGCCAGCTCAGCTTTTTCAAACCTTGGACAGACTGCTACCCAGCTTGTCTACAGGTCCGAAGAGCATTTTCGCAAGTTGAATGCATGGAGCTTGCTCTATTCTTTGCGGCTAAGGTGGCCGACATCAGGGCGGAACTCCTACCGGCACACTCTGGCGCTGCTCTAGACCGGCATTTGGACACTGCGCCTCGGTCTTCCTGGAGTACCTTCAACCAGCTGGAGCTCAGGGACATCATGATTATCATCCAGGGTATGTGCCCCATGTGCTGTAGTTTGGATCAGGGTCTAACTACCCTGATTTTGGATTGTAGTTACATTCTTGGCCCGATCCTAGCGTGGATAGTCTGGTGCTCCCTGGAAATGGGTGAGTTTTCTAGCTCCCTGAAGGAGGCGATGGTGACAACCCTCCTGAAGAAATCTTCCTTGGACCCAGCCAGCCATGAGAACTATAGACCAGTCTTGAACCTCCCCTTTATGGGTAAGTTGATCGAGAAAGTAGTTGCCATACAACTGGAGGACCATTTGACCATCCGTGATGTCTGAGCCTCTCCAGTCCGGTTTTCAAAAGTGTCTTAGTACTGGGACGGCGCTGGTTCAGGTGCTCAGTGATCTCATGATGGCTACAGATTGGAAGAATCGCTCCATTTTTGTCTCTCTTCAGCATTTGACACTGTGGACCATGGGGTCCTGCTCGATCATTTGAGGTTCATCTGTAGCTTGTCGGGTACGGTCCTCAGGTGGTTTTCATCTTTCCTAACCAGAAGAACTCAAAGGCCGGTGTCCGGGGATCTATTCCTCTGACCCAGTCCCTTTGTCATGTGGGGTTCCTTAGGGATTGGTGTTGTCCCCCATGTTGTTCGCAGTGTACGTGTTACCCCTCGGAGACTTTGTAAGAAGGTATGGGCTGAGGTTTCATTGCTATGCCGATGATACCCAGCTCTACCTTTCTTTTACGCCTGATCAGAATAGAGCTTTCTCAGCATTTAATAACTGCCTCACAGAAATCCAGGGGTGGATGGATTCGAGCTGGTTGAAGTTGAACTTGGTAAAGACTGAGGTGTTGGTGGTGAATCTGGGTCACCGGATAGAGGGGCTGAGGGTGGGATCACCCTCGGGACCTTTTCTTGGGGGGGGGGGCCTTCTACTCCTGACCTCTGAACGGGTGCGAAACCTGGGGGTAACTTTTCATGAGGGCTTGACACTGTGTTCGCAAGTGTCAGCCGTCATCAAATCCTCTCTTTCTCCAGTCTGGGCATCTCTGAAGACTAGGTTTACTGACAAAGGCACCTAGATTCACCTGAGCTTTTTCTTCTAGGTTTGCTTCTAAGGACAGAGCAAGGAACATTATCAGAGCAAGGAAAAAGATTAAGGCTTCTTTTGGCTAGGCAGATTTACTGTGTGATATTATTTTCTTTTGTACTCACAGGGTTTGGTACTGTTTTTTGCCAACATTTTACTGCTTTATTGTTCTCTGACTCAAATTGCTGTTGCGGGGTATACTTTCTGCTGCATTATTACAGGATGTGCCTGCAGGTTTGTTACTATTTTGTGCTTAACAGTTTACTGCTGTAATCTTCTCTGATTCAAATTGTTTTTTGCAAGGTATATCTTCTGTTACTGCTTTATTTTTCTGTGTAGCAAAGTGTTTTTACAGGGTATATCTTCTGTGAAATTATTACAGGTGGTGCTTTTACAGATTTATCTATCAGGCTAAGCTTTCAGGGCTACTGCACTTGTTGGTTGATTGTTTCTGCTCTTACCTCCTTGTTTCTTTCGTCTGTGGTTGTTCTTTTTTGGCAGGGGAAAGGCCCAGCCACCCACTCCCATGCCCAATCACCCAATGCTACACTTCTTTTATAGGGTAGCACAGTCTTGTCATTTCCTGTAGCAAAGCAGGAAGGGGAGGATCAGAGGGGTATCCATACAGTGACCTCATTTACAGGGGCACAAGTAATTTAACTTGTTATAACTAGTTATACAAAAACAAAAAATGTAACTTTCACTTTCCTCCTTCTGATTACTCGTACCAGGTTATAAACCCAGCAGTGCATCTGGAATGGATATTATTAACTGCAGGTACTGCGGGACACTTTTCAAAGAGGCAGTTATACAGGATTTAAAACGCTGTCCTACATACTGGACCATTGACGATCTAAGGGAACAGCTCCAGGCAGCATGGGCAGAGATTGCGCTCCTCAGATCACATATTTGGGAGGAAATATAAGAACTGCCCGCCATTTCCCCAGCATCCAACTGAAGCACCTTGACCGCAGAGGGTAGTTGGCCTGGGAGGTTGGCAGGTGATTAGGAAGGACAAATCAGGTGCCCCATCACTCAGTGCTCTCTAACATATCACCTCCACAAACCATATAAAAACTACAAACAGGTATCTGCCGCTAGCTCCGAAATCAAAGGGGCAGAGGACACTGCAGCACAGGAGCTAGCACAACAAAACTTGCCCAAAACAAGGACCAAAACAAAAAAAGCAAAAAGGAAATCCAAAACATTTCTGATCATAGGAGACTCCATGATTCAGGGAGTTGATCCATACCTCCAGCCGGGGATATTGGTCAGATGTCTCCCAGGTGCATCAGTGTGGAGAGACACTGACCGCATTGCTGAAATTGTGCAGGAAGCAGGAGAAAACATTGATGTCCTGGTACACATAGGGACTAACGATCTCGCCAGCCAGTCAGTTGTGGAGACCAAATAACACCTGACCAGGCTGGGAGACAAAACTGTCATCCATTTCGTCCAGCCTCTCCTTCTCTTGAGATCCTGCTGGTCTGGGAGAGGGGGGGGGCAGATGAACGCAAGGTCAGAGTAGGGGAGCTAAACATGTGGCTCAAGGGCTGGTGCCAGGAAAAAGGACCCATTTGTAGGTAACTGGCAACAGTTTTGGGAGCGAAAGTTCTTTAAATTCGATAGACTGCATCTGACTAAAGAGGGAGTTGGTGCAATGGGACAGAAGTTTGACGTCTTTGCAGAATATTTAAACTAGCAAATGGGGAGAGGGATGCAGCACCTGATGCATCAAACAAGAAAAACACCCCTCCCCCCCTCAGCTAGTGATCAAACAGGAGTTCAGCATGTTTGTAGTTCATTTGCATCACTAGGTAAGGAAAAAGGTCTGGCTCCCCATACGACATGCAGGGGAAACACCGGAACTCGCTCAGCAACGAAAGCATCAAAATCTGTGGAAAATCATGTACACAAATGCCCACAGTATAGGGAAACAGGATCCCAGATCTGCAGGCAACAATGACAGAGATTAAACTGGACACAGTAGCCATTAGTGAGACATAATTCACCGGTAACCACACTTGAGAGACTTCAGTACCCGGCTATGTACTGTTCAGAAGAGACCGAGGTGTAGAAAGGAAAGGGGTGGAGTGGCCCTTTATGTCAATGAAAATATCAAAGCTACAGAAATTCAGAATACATATAGGGAGCCATAAGAACTGTGGGTCACCCTGGAAACAGGAAATAGGACAGCCATAACTGGGGTTGTCTACAGGCCTTCAGACCAGGGGGAGGACACAGACGCAATACTGTTAGAAGATATACAAAACATGACGGCTAAAGGGGAGGTTCTGATAATGGTAGACTTCAACATGCCAGATACAGATTGGTCAATACCAGTAGGCACATCCACCAGAGCTAGACACATGGTGGATTCCCTGCAGGGGGAGGGCCTCAAACAACTGCTACAACAACCCACAAGAGACAGGCCTATCCTATATCTAGTACTGACTAATGGGGAAAAGATCACAGATCTCCAGTTAGAAGGTCATCTGGGGGCCAGTGACCATCACATGGTGTGGTTCAATTTGGCCACTAGAACTTAATCATCCCATTCCAAGGCAAACATATGGACTTCAGAGGAGCTGACTTTGATAAGATGGCCAGCAGAGTTAAGCTAGCCCTGGCAAGAAGAAATACAGGTGAGGGGGTACAGGCAAAGTGGGCAATCATTAAGGATGCAGTACTTGATGCAACATCCCATTGTGTTAGAGAGAAATGCAAGAGCAAAAGAAGGAGGAAACCACTTTGATTCTCAAACACAGTAGCAGAAAAGGTCAGAGCCAAAAGGCTGGCCTTCAGGAAATATAAGGGAATGCAGCGGGACGAAGATGGGGAGGCATACCAAACTTCCCTAAAGGAAGCAGGGAAGGCAGTAAGGCAGGCAAAGGCCCAAACCAAAGAAACACTAGCGCGAGCAATAAAAGAAAGGGAGGAGACTTTCTATAGATACATTAGTGGAAGGAGAAAGTTCAGAGGGGGTATTGCTAAGATCAAAAGGGATAAGGGGGAGTGTTTGGAGGAAGACCAAGGAAAACCTCTATCCTAAATAGATACTTCTGCTCAATATGTACTGAGGAGAAGGTAGGGCAGGGCCCACAGCTCAGCACCATGGACACGGGGGAGGGAGGTGTGCACTAGTCCCTTCACAAAAGAAAGGGTCCTACAAGAGTTTGCTAAGCTCAGGGTGGAAAAGACAATGGGACCTGATGGCATACATCCCAGTGTACTAAAGGAGCTAAGGGTGGAAGTAGCAGAGCCATCATCAGAACTGTTTAGTGAGTCTTTGGGCACAGACGAGGTCCCAGAATACTGGAGAAGGGCTGATGTGATCCTGCTGTACATGCGTGGTAGCAGGGAGGAGGCAGGGAACTATAGACCGGTCAGTCTTGCCTCAGTAGTGGGCAAGATTATGGAGGCACTCCTTAAGGAAAGGATGGTGCAACACCTGGAATCCATAGGAACACAGGATCCAAGACAGCATGGGTTTACAACAGGAAGGTCCTGTCAAACTAATCTCATAGATTTCTTTGACTGGGTAACTAGAGTGGTGGACCAAGGGGGTGCAGTTGAAGTCATCTACCTTGACTTCAGCAAAGCTTTCGATACTGTTCCACATAGAAAATTGATTAATATACTGGGTAGGCTCAGGGTGGGTCAGACGTTGGTCAGCTGGGTGGCAAACTGGTTGGTGGGCAGAAAACAGAGAGATGGTAAACTGTATACAGTCAGAAGAGATGCAAGACACAAATGGGGGTACCTCAGGGATCAGTCCTGGGGTCAGTCCTCTTCAGTATCTTCATCAGTGACATTGCAGATGGACTGGAGGGTAAGGTTTGTCTGTTTGCAGATGACACCAAGATCTGCAACAGGGTAGATGATCCAGATGGGGTGGGCAGAATGAGAAGAGATCTGGATAAACTGACCAAATGGTCGGAAGAGTGGCAACTTGGGTTTAACGCAAAGAAGTGCAAGCTCATGCACATAGGGAAGAGAAACCCTGAAGCCACCTATAGGTTGGGAGGGGAGCTGCTGGCAATCACAAGGGAAGAAAGAGACTTGGGCATCTTCATCACAGATGACCTGAAATCATCCAAGCAGACCACTAAAGTAGTAGGTAAGGCTAGAGGGGTATTGCAAGCCATAAGAGAGAGGCAATAATCCCTCCTTTATAAGACACTGGTTAGGCCTCATGTAGAGTACTGCGTGCAGTACTGGAGGCCGCACCTGCACAAGGACATTAACAAAATGGAGGTAGTCCACAGAAGGGCAACCAAAATGGTGCAGAGACTGTATCAGAAAACATATGAGGACAGATTAACGGAGCTCAATATGTATACCCTAGAGCAGAGGAGGGAGAGAGGTGATATGTTCGAAACTCACAAATGGCATTAATAAGTTGTGAGTCTAACATGTTTCAGTATAAGAAAAATAGGAGGACAAGAGGACACATGAGATTAAAAGGAGGCCGATTAAGGGGTAATGTGAGGAAGCTCTTTTTCACAGAAACAGTGGTGGATGCATGGAACGGCCTACCCCAGGAAGTGGTGGATATGAATACAGTGCAGGGCTTCAAACAGGCATTGGATAGGCATAACAGAGCAATACAGATGAGTATGCACAGATAGGTCATTGACAGAGTAACGGCATATGGCACATTCATAAAGTAGAAAAAATGGGCAGATTGGATAGGCTGTGTGGTCCTTATCTGCTGTCAACTTCTGTGTTTCTAGGTAACTACCCCAAGTCCCAGCTGTTACCCTCCCAGCGCCTCCAATTCATTGGAGCGGTGCTGGACACGGTCCAGAGCAATGCCTTCCTCTCAACTGACAGAGCAGAGACACTAATCTCACAAGCTGCGCTGGTGGCTTCATCTTATTGGACCACAGCGCATTCAGTCCTGCGACTGTTGGGACTGATGGCGGCTGCCATACCCACAGTCTCTCTGTCCCTCTGTCCAGACTGCACATGAGGGTGACCAATGGTCTCTACGAGTTCAATGGGATCAGCGCTTGGACGACATGGACCAGAAGGTTCTAGTCTCCCAACAGCCTTCAGAGGGATCTCCTTTGGTGGCAGCACCTCTCCAACCTTTCGGTGGGAGTCCCGTTCCACTCTCCGTCTCCCTCCATGATTCTCACATCCAATGCCTCAAACCTGGGATGGAGAGTGCACTTGGGAGACCATTGGACACATGGCACTTGGTCGCCCATGGAGGAGAACGTTCATATCAATATTCTGGAGACAAGAGCAGTGCTCTATGCTCTTCAGGCCTTTCAGTCCTTCTTGGTTCCAGGAACATTACTCATCCAGACCAGCATGGCCACTGTTTGGCACATCAACAGACAAGGAGGCACCCGGTCTTACCCCCTTTGCAGGGAGGCGATGCAGTTGTGGTACTGGGCTGTTCTAAACGACCTATCCTTGACAGCAGTCCATGTGCCAGGTGTTCACAGCATTCTGGAAGACAGTCTCAGCTGATCAGTTGCCAGGACTCACGAGTGGGAACTAAAGCAGGCAGTAGTAGTAGATCTGTTTCTTCAGTGGAGTCGGCCAGACGTAGACCTCTTCACCTCCCCATTCAGTGCAAAGCTACGCAGCTTTTGCTTGCTTGTTCCCGGGCATGGTGCTTTTTGGCGAGATGTACTGTCTCTATCTTGGACAGGGAGATTTCTATACGCTTTCCCTCCCTTTCCTATCCTTCAGAAGGTTCTGCTGAAGCTTCAAACAGAGGGGGCGCACATGACCCTCATTGCCCTCCTGTGGCATATACAGATTTGGTTCCCTCTACTACAGCAGTTAGCACTGAAACCCCCAGTACCTCTTCTTCTCTGTCTTGACCTTCTGTCCCAGGAGCAGGGCACCCTGGTACACCCGAGCCTCAAATCGCTCCACCATCATGTATGACACCTGTGGACTTAATGGTTTCTCGCTATGGCGTCTCTTCTCGAGTCGCTCAGGTCTTAGTGGAGGCCAGAAAACCCTCCACTAGATCCACGTATGCCATGAAGTGGAAGAGATTTTCCATCTGGGCCACAGCTGAAGGCCTAGACCCTTTTTCTTGTTCAGCTTCCCAGGTCTTAGAGTACCTCTTGCAACTGTCAGAGTTGGGCCCCAGTTATTCCTCTCTGAAGGTCCGTCTCTCTGTGGTTTCGGCCTACCACCTTCCAGTGGAGGGTAAAACCGTGGCTCAGCTAGAGGTTTCCAGAACTTTTTTGAAGGGGATCCTTCACCTCAAACCTCCGGTCCAGAATCCTGTCCCCCCCACCCAGGGATCTTATATTTATTTTAGAAAAACTTACTTTGCCCCTTTTTGAGCTAGCAGCAAGTAGTTGTATGCGTTTCTTGGTGTGGAAAACGCTCTTTAGTTGGTATCACTTCAGCTCGAAGAGTTTGAGCTTCAGGCTGTAGTTTGCAGAGAGCCTTACTTTATTTTCCACAGAGACCGGGTGGCTCTGTGGACTAATTCTTTTCTTCCAAAGGTGGTTTTGGATCTCACTCTAAACCCGAATGTTGAACTGCCGGTATTTTACCCTGACCACTCCAACAGGGGGTAGTATCTCCTACACACCCTTGATGTGCACAGGATTCTGAGATATTACGTCTCAAGGACTGAGGAGGTTCGCAAGTTGAACCAGCTTTTTTTTTTTTTTTTTAAACATTGCATATTTCCTGCCCCCTCTGTGGAGCGGGCCCACAACCTCCGGCCGCTAGCACCCGAGTTAGGCCTGGCTCATGGATAATCGCCCATGCCACAGGGGTCGGCTCCCCGCCTCGGGACAAGGTCGCTGGCGCAGGGCACAGCCATCAGCTGTGAGATTGCCCTGCCATTTTCCAGTGTTCTTTCCCCTTGGGGAGCCGGACATGCAGTGGTGTCCAAGCACATCCGTGCTGATGCCCGCTGTGCCCTCCCCCCCCGGCCGTAGCTCTGCATGCAACTGTAGTGTGGCTGGCCTCCGCTGAAGCATGAGGCATGACCTGTACCCACCCCAGAGAAAAGAGAGCAGTCATAGGATGCTCAATCCTTCCTGTTCCCTGCCAGCCTCCGGCGAACCGAGTCCACTCCCCAACCCGGTCACAAGGAAAGCGGTTGTGGCATTCAGCGACTGGGCTTGCCGAACCAGCTTTTGTAGCCTTTGCTCCTAACTGCCAGGGCAAGGCTGTTTCAAAACAGACTCTGTCTAGGTGGCTGGCTAATTGTCTTCACTACATTTACTAGAAGTACGAAAAGCCCCTTCCAGGGATGGTGAAGGGCCATTCAGCTAGAGGAGTGGCCATTTTCACTGCCTTTTTCAGGAATGTGTCCACTGCGAATATATGTGCAGTGGTTACTTGGTCCTCTGTCCACTCTTTCACAAAACATTACAGTCTGGACATTGCTTTTAGGCGCAGGGCTGGCTTTGGTCTAGCAGTCCTGCAAGGACTTCTGTCCTGAGTGACTTATAGTTGGCAGACATTTCCTCCTCCTGGAACCTCGTCTCCGACGACTCCTTTTTTAGTTGACTGTTCTGTCCTACTTGTGAAGGCTTACTGCAGGAACTCTCTCAAATTAAGATATAGCAGTTACGTAAGAACTGACCATAACAGTAGATCTTCGAGAGAGGTTCCTACACTAGGTCTAGATTTCCCACCCACCTTCTCCCAGCTCCTGTATTATTTCCTCTCTATTCTCTTCTCAGGACTTTGCTTTATCCAGGGCTCAGGGTACTAGGAGTTGGCACTCCTTTTTTCTGCTTCCTCTTTAGAGGTCTCTGGTGGAAAAATTGGAGGGCTGGCAGGGACTACCACTATTTATAGTCATTGTGACGTCCATCACCTGACGCCAGGGGTGGTCCCCACTGGTGATTGCTAGCTACATTTTTGCCATGTGGTCCTGACGCGGGGGGGTGGGGCACAGTCCTACTTGTGAAGACCTACCGCAGGAACCTCTCTCGAAGATCCGTTACGGTAAGTTCTTACGTAACTGCTGTATCTTTCTTCAGTTCACTCAAGGTACCCTCCAGATGATGGAGTGTTGCTGGAGGAAATATGGATGCTGCTTAGAAAAGGGCCATAGATCCAGGATCAGAAGAACAGAGGTCTCTATTCCTGCTTCTTTCTAGTTCCCAAATCCTCTGGGGATTTGCTACCCATCTGGGACCTATTAAACCTGAATTTCTACATCCAATACAGGAAGTTCAGAATGGTAATCCTCCAAGGCCTGCTGCCTCTACTGCACAAGGGAGACCGGGTATGTTCCCTAGATGTTTATTTATTTTGTTTTATTTTATTTATTAAGGTTTCTGATAACACCTTTGAGCCAAACAGGGCTCTTTTACAAAGGTTCCACATCAAGGACAAATAGACTAGTTGAGACAAGACAAGCAAAATTAATAACAGGCAAACATTACAGTAAGGTTACAGGACATGGGCCGACAAAGGCTTTGTCAAGGTACAAATGAGAATTAAGTAAAGGATGCAGTTTAAAACAGATCACCAGTCATTAAACACAGTATGCCTGGTGCAGTAACACATGAGGTTGTGCTCTTACAGGAGATACTAGAGGGACAGAGGTGGCAAGGGTGTGGACTAGAAGTTGGAAACGCAGCAAAGTCCAGGGTGGGGGAGGAGGGAAGGGGTGGGGTAGGAGTGTAGGGGAGCAGTGGATAAGGTGTGAGTAAGAGTGTGTGAGGTAGGTGGTAAGATGGGTGGACGGGAGATGGGAGAAAAAAGGGGTATGGGGGAGAGAGAGAGAGGCAGGGAACAGAGAGCTAGTATAGGGGCAGAAGTTTTGAAGGGGGTTGGGTTGAAAGAGTAAGGGAGTGCAGGAGCCAAAGAGGCATTTGTCAAGCAGGGAGGGTGGAATGAATAGAGGGAGTCAGGGAGTAGCTAGGGCAGGCTGACGAGGTAGATGGGAGGGAGATACTGGGAGGTGAAAGGGGGTGGGGAAAGTGCATTAGTGCAAGTGGAAGCCAGGAGAGCAGGCAGAGAAATTTAAACAAACCAGTCACAGTAGGCACTAGCAACCAGATGGTGTTGAAGTTTGCACTTAAAGGAGCTGAGATTTGAGATGTTGGCGATTTAAACTGGGAGGGAGTTGAACCAGTGGGCTGCCTTTACTTTGTAGGAGCACTGTCCTTGTGTGGTCTGGCAGCGGGGAACAGAGACAGCTACACTTTCTGAACTCCTAGTTAGGCAAGAGGCACGGTGAAGGAACAGTATGGACTGAACCCCACGGGGCAGGAGGCCCAGAGAGGTCTTCTTTGCAAGTATGCCTGTCTGATACTTTAGTCTGCTAGCCAGCTGCAGCCAGTTTGCCTGCTCATAGACATCACAAGTGTGTGAGATTTGAGCGGCAGAGGTAAGGAGCCTACATGCCTTGTTAAGGGCTAGGGCAATGCGCCAGAGGACAGTATCAGTGGCTGACCAGTAAGCTACCAGACCATAGTCAATCAGTGAGGTAACTGAGCTCTGGATAGCAAGATTTAAGGCTTCGGCAGTCAGACAGTGCCTTTGCCTATAGGGCAGCCCAATGCGGATATTTACAGCTTTAGCGATGTTATGAATATGCGTGGTGTACAATAGGGTGCAGTCAAGGGTCACACCCAAGTATTTGAACTTGTCAACCTGTTCCAACATAGTGCCACTGCAGTTGTTAATTTGCAGTTGTAGGTGCTTATGCTAGTTGTGGGTACCATGAAAAAGCATTGATTTGATTTTTGAGTAATTCAGGATGAGCTTATGCGACATGAACCAGGTTTCAACTTCTGCAGAACTTTGCTGCAGTTGCCGCTGAAGGAGAGAGGGGTCAGAGTGACTTGTGAAAATGACTGCATCGTCTTCCTATAGGAGAATTCTGTCATGGAGCGAGGCAGGAAGGTTGTTCACGAAGATGCTAAACAGTAAGGGGCCAAGAATAGAACCTTGGGAACGCCCAATCATGGACATGCAGGATGCATACCTGCATATAAAGATTTGTGCTCTCCACAGGCATGGTTCCTCTTCTTGGGGGAGCACTATCAGTTTAGGGAGTTGCCCTTTGGCTTGTCTTCTGTGCCACAAGTCTTAACCGAATGTTTGGCGGTGGTGGTGGTAGCAGCCCTCAGGAGGGAGGGACTGTATGTCTGCTCTTACCTGGACGACTGGTTGTTCAAAGCTCAGTCCGAGGAGCAACTCACTCACACCTTGGCACATATCGGACAGCTGTTCCACACCCTGGGGATCAGCCTGTCCAAGTCCGTTTTAATCCCCTGTCAATGTGTCTAGTACATAGGAGCCGTACTGGATACGGCCCAGGATGCGGACTTCCTGCCCCAGGACAGGGTGGACCACCTGATAGAACAGGTCAGTTCCTTTACAGCAACTGGTATATCACAGCCAGGACATTCCTGTGGCTGCTGGGACTCATGGCTGCGGCCGCTATCACGGTTCCTCTGGCCAGGCTGCACATGTGGGTTCCCCAATGGACTTTTAAGAGTCCAGTGAGATTAGTGCATGGACGATCTAGAACAGAAGGTTCTAGTCACCTCGCCGGCAAAGAAAGTGCTTCAGTGATGGATGGAACACAACAATCTCCTCATTGGGGGGGTTCCTGGTTGCTTCCCCTCATCAGATCCTCACCAGAGATCCTTTGGGATTGGTGGGGAAACACACCTGGGCCCTCACCAGACCCATGGAACTTGGGCTGCAGTGGAGTATACCCTCCACATAAAAGTCCTTGAGTTCTCACCTCAGGAATCCTTTAGTATGCTCGACAAGTGCAGAGTGCCAGCTGGGTCCAGCTGTCCCAGAGGTACAGCTAACGCTAATGACTGCTGGAAATTAGCCAGTCAGGAGCGAGAGAGGTTATGCTATGTGAGGCAGGGCTAAAGTGCAGTCACAATTATTTCTCCACTCACTGAGCAACACTGCCCTAGAGCTCTCGCTTCTGAAGAAAGTTGCTTTCTCTTTAACTCTTAACAATTTTACTATGTTTTTCGTGGTTCGCTTCCATTCCTGGGAACCGCAAATTCCATTTTAAACAGTGTTTTTTCTTCTTGGTTCCCTCTTTTTTTTCCCTGAGGTAGAAGATCCAGTGCTTCAAAGAGTAACATTGACTTTTTACTCTAAATGCTGTAAATGTTTATTGGTTCCTGTTTTCTCACAGGGAACTACATTTTCTAATATTAAAACTTTATTTTGCCTTTGGGAGAACCGTTTTTATCATGGTCCTGCTTCTCAACAGGCAGTTTTTGCTTTTGTTCCCTTTAGGGAACAGCGGTTTTCTGGGAGTTTGACGTCAGAGAAACCTGAAAGACAGGACTATACCAATAAAACAAACAAAAAAAAGTTTTCTTTTTGCTTTTGCTGCCTCTAGATAGTGACCAAGGCAGACAGCCACTACCTGTGTCTAAATTCTTTAGGTCCAGTCTATTTTATGTGAGCCTGTTCTGGTTTTCATTTTGAAACTTTTTTAAAGAGGGCAAGTATGTTGGAAGTAATGCCATCTGTCTGCCTTCCTCTCTGGCTAAATGCTTAAGAAAAGTCTACACTTTCTAAGTTTCAACATAGGTTTTCCAGGACCTTCTAGAAAATAACTGTAATAAAAGTATCAATAAAAGGCAAGCAAAAAAAAAAAAAGATAAAAGTAGCAGGTTCCTGCTAAGCGTCTGAAAAAAACCAAAACAACAAACATACTGCTGCCCCTTGGGCTGAAAGGCAAAGGGAGACGCCAGTGATACAGAAGACCCCCTCTGTGGCTAAGCTTGGTGGATATACAGAATAAGACTCTGCAGACTATGGGCGACATCTTGATGCCCTGTCTGACCTTAACATTATTCATTTTTTCTTCTACCCTGGGTTCTCCCAGAGCATTTACTGTGGTGGACTTTATGAAAATGACTCTGAGGGTGAACCTTCACAACACTGTGTATCCCCTGACCAAGAGTTTAGTACCCCTTTGTGGCCAGGAGGATTTTTTCTTTCATTTTACGTTGCTGCAACATATGGTGGACACCTTGGACCAGTTATCCAGGAGACCACTAATCAAGAAGAGGAGTAAGACTTTTTGGAGATGATGATTCTCCCTTCATCTAAGAGATTGATATTGCCCATACATAAATCCTTCAGAAAGGCAACTATGAAGCTACTCCAGAATCCCACTTCTGTGCCCGGAGTAAAACAAACAAACAAAATATTTTCAAAAGAAATATCAGCTAGTAAGATCTAACGCTGAAGGCCTTCTGTGTGCCTCTAATCTATGAGGGAGTGGTACAGGCTGCTGCTTGCGACAAAACCAGAGTGCCACTTCCTCACAACCTCCTGGAAAGGAGTCAAGAAAATTAGATTATATTGGCAAGAAATCTTATACTACAGCCTCCATGCTGCTTTGCCTCTCTACATACATGGCCTGTGAGCGCAATACCAGAAGGCCCTCTGGAGTTCTGTTCTGGCCATAACTCAGCAAGGCCAAGACAGAATGGTTCAAGATATCACAGAAACTATGAAGACAGCCTTACAGGAAACTAAAGTCGGTTCCACATGACTGTAGTCACTAACGACACTGTCTCCAGAGTTTTGGCTCATGCCATCTCCCTGAGATGTTTATGTTTGCCTGAGGACTGCCAGTATTTCACAAGACACTCTGACCAAAGCCATGGACTTCCCTTATGAGAATGACTCTCTTGGTGACGACACGGAAGCTTGCATGGAAAAGGCAGAGAAATATAAACCACCTATTATACCAATGCTATTAAAGAGGGCCTCCACTTCCCAAAGGTTTCTACACATGGGAAATGTAGACAGGGGCTGTTTTCCCTAGGGTTTTCTTAGAAACATAGACTTTGACAGCAGATAAGGACTGCTTGGCTCATCCAGTCTGTCCATTTCCCTACCTATTGGATCAGCTGCAGAGCCTAGTTAGCCAACAGCCTACTTCTTCCTACCCCCCACCAGAATTGTCTTATGTCTGTCCCATGCATTCTTGAATTCCCCCACTGTTTTTGACCCCACAACCTCTTCAGGAAGGCCGTTCCATGCGTCCTCCACCGTCTCCGTGAAAAAATACTTCTAGGATCGTGGATAGGTTGTTCATCCACGCTGTTTGGCGGGTCCCTTTCCCCTTTAAATCTTGCCGGAAGCTGGCTCCTCCCACCCACCCGGCTGTGTTATACCTCGGCTCTGCCCCATGACACCAGATCTTCCTTTCCGCGGGAAGATACTGGTTGCCTCACTCGTGCTCACGCATTTCGTAGGCCCTGGCTCCAAAACTTCAGTTTTACCGAGATTAAAACTCGTTCGAGTTAGCGATCGTGCTTTTGCATCCTTGATCATGGAAGAAAAATCTTCTCCAGGATTTTGCCGGTGTCCTTGAGGCCAGAAGATGTCGCGCACTGATCCCCATCTCACGTATGTCTACTGCCTAGGTGTTAGCCATGACTCCTCGTCTTGCAGTTTTTGCCTGGCCTTCCATCCCAATGTCCTGGATGACCGTCTAGCACATTTGAAGTTGGGGAGACCGGAGAAAAGGAATCCTCCGGTGAAGTCTAAGGAGGCTAGTTGGGTGGTTTCTGCGGCCGCGGGTTCCGCCGAGCAGTTGGAACGCAAGAAGGCGTTCGAAGAAGCCGCCTCCCACGCTTTGGCGAATCGAAGCTTTTGCGTTCCACTCAACCGGGGCTCCACCTTCACAGGTTCTTTTAAGGAGTTGTGCCAGTCTCTCCCCACCCAGGGTGAGGCGCCGGCGGCCTTGCACTCCTCCCACTCTCGAAAGAGGGACAAAGAACCCAGCTTGTCTTCATCTCGATGAAGGAGCTCTTGGGACCAAGAGAGGTCTCAGTCCCAGGAGCATGAGGTCTCGACCTCAGTCGAGATCACTTCCTTGGCTGCTGGCCACCTCTGGGTCCTCCCGTGGGGGGCTGACTCCGCCATTTCCTTTCCACCTGGTCTGCTATCACTGTGGACAGATGGGTTCTCAAAGTGGTCGGTCAGGGACTGCCTCTAGAATTCGAGCAGTACCCTCCCAGCCGAGCCCACGCCCCTTGGGAAGAACAGATTTCCGCATGCACCCAGTCAGCTCTTCGAGATGACATTGCTCAGCTCCTCCTTGAGGAGGCAGTAGCCATCATGGCAGATCCGTCTGCAGACCCAGGCTTTGTCTCCAGTTGCTTCCTGGTGCTCAAGTGGATGGGGGACTGGCACCCCATTTTAGATCTCCATGACCTGAATCAGTTTCTCAGGTCATGCACCCTTCAGATGGTCACTCTGTCCCAGATCATACCATCCTTGGAGCGAAACATGTGGTTCTGTTCACTGGATCTGCACGACGCATTCTTTCACGTCCCAATCCGTCCGTCCCATCAGCGGTTCCTCCACTTCCGGGTCAAAGGGACCCTGTACGAGTTCTGAGCCATGCCATTCGGCCTGTCATCGGCCCCACGGGTCTTCATCAAATGCAGTACTGTGGTGGTGGTGGTGGTGGCTCATCTCCGGCGTCAGGGAGTCAGAATTTGCACCTACCTTGACGATTGGCTACTGGCAGGTTCCACCCAACAGGAGGTGGAGAGGTCCAGGGATCTGGCCCTCCAGACCTGATCTGAACTCAGCCTCCTGATCAGCAAGGTAAAGTCGGAACCCGTGCCTTCCCAGGTGATGGACTTCATTGGGGCAGAGCTCGACTCTTGTCAAGTCAGAGCTCTGCTCCCGTCAGACATGGTGGAGGTTCTCTCCTCCTTTGGCGAATCATTTCATGTTGGGCACTTGCACCCTGCCCGAGACTTTCTGTACCTTCTGGGTTACATGGTGGCGTGCACCTCAGTGGTCCGTTGGGCCCGGTTGCACATGCACCCCCTCCAGTGGGAGCTGGCCGACCAGTGGACTCAGCGTCACGATCATTTCGACCAGCTGATCACTGTAACCCAGAAGATGTGGGATGCTCGCCAGTGGTGGACTGCCCCAGACTGGTTGCAGGAAGGGATCCCATTTGTTCGCCCCGAGCCGATGGTCGTCATTATGACCGATGCCTCTCTCATGGGCTGGGGGACAACGGGGTCCACGGGTTCTTGTTCCCCCGAGCAGTCCCTATGCCACATCAGCCTGTTGGAACTCAGAGAAGTCAGACTGGCACTGTCAGCTTTTGCTCCTCTGCTCCGGGGCCAAGTGGTTCAAGTCCAGACGGACAATACTATGACCATGTGCTACCTCAACAAACAGGGTGGCACACAATCCCATCTGTTATGCAAGGAGGCGCTTGGCATCTGGACCCTTGTAAGCCAGTTGGAGGCGGATCTCCTAGCCATCCATGTGGCAGGAGCCTCAAACCAGCTGGCGGATGCTCTCAGCCATATAAGTCAGACATTCCACGAGTGGTGTCTCCATCCAGAGATAGCGTACAGCCTGTTCTCCCGTTGGGGCAAACAGATGGTGGACCTGTTTGCCTCAGGAAAACACCATGCTGAGAGCGGTATCATGCCACCCTGGCAGAGCTCGCTGCAGGGGATGCCTTCTTTATGTCATGGACCCCAGACCTCCTCTGCACCTTCCTCCATTTCCCTTGATCCACAAGGTGTTACTCAAGCTGAGAAGGGACAAGGCAAAGGTGATTCTGGTAGCCCCAGACTGGCCGTGCCATTTCTGGTATCCAGATCTCCTCAGCTGCAGGCCCCCAGAGCGACTTTGTACATGCCCGGATCTGATATCTCTGAACCGGAGGAAGGTCTTTCCATCTGGAACTTCAATCCCTGCACCTCACAACCTGGTACCTGAGCGGCTAGAGTTCCAGCTTTGGGTCTTTCCGAAGATGTCTACACCGTGGTGGATGCATCTCGAAAGGAATCGACCAGGAAATGTTATGCCTTCAAATGGAAAAGGTTCTCCATTTGGTGTCAGGGTAAGGGTCTGGACCTCTTATCCTGTTCTGTGGCTAACATTCTCGACTACTTTTGGTCTTTCTCCAAAGGGGGTCTACGGTCATCAACCCTTAGGGTGCACCTGGCAGCCATTTCTGCTCACCGGGCGTGGGTCGGTCAGCCGACATTGGCACAGGAGACTGTGGTCGGGTGCTTTTTCAAAGGCCTGGATCACATATCCCACCCAGCGTGTGAACCTCCACCCCGCTACTCTGTGCCCAGACATGCACACGTCCCTTCGCTTTCCACCGGGGGCCGCTGTTGCACCGAGCAGTCCCCGGATCCCTCCCCAGAGAGAGGAGAGTAGTCTATGGATGCTCAATCCTCTCTCTCCCCTGCCGCCCACTGATGACTCGGGCTTGTTCCCGAACCCGGGTTGCCAGCGTAGCGTGAGATGTGGCATCCAGCGCCTCAACCCTCAGTGCCACCGGGCCGGCAAACAGATTTCTTTGACTGGGTGACCAAAGTAGTAGACCAGGGAGGGTGTGTGGACATGGCCTACCTAGACTTTAGCAAGGCAGTTGACCCAGCCTGAGAGTGGGTCCCAGGGTGGTAGCCTGGGCAAAAAATTGGCTGGACAACAGGACATAGAGGGTAATAGTAAACGGCGTCCACTCCGAAGAAAGGGGGGATACTAGCGGGGTACCAATCGGTTCAGTACTGGATCTGGTCCTTTTTAATGTCTGTATAAGTGACACTGCAGAGGGACTAGAAGGAGAAGTATGCCTCTTTGCAGATGACACAAAGATCTGCAACAGGGTTGATACACAAGGAGGCATGGAAAGGATGAGAAGGGACTTGGCAAGGTTGGAGGAATGGTCAGAAGTGTGGCAGCTAGGATTCAATGCAAAGAAGTGCAAAATAATGCACCTGGGAAACAAGAACCCAGGGGAAGATTACACAATGGGGGGAGGTAGTAACAACAACAGAAATGGAAAGGGACCTGGGGGTAATCGTATCAGATGGCCTTAAGGTTAGTAAGCAATGTGAGAAGGCAGTAGGGAGGGCTGGGGGTATACTGGAATGCACAGGGAGAGGCATCAGCAGCAGAAAACAGGAAGTGGTTATCCCTCTGTACAGACAGTTGGTGAGACCCCATCTGGAGTACTGCGTCCAGTTCTGGAGACCCCATCTCCGCAAGGACATAGACAGGATAGAGGCAGTCCAGAGGAGGACAATGAAAATGGTGCAGGGTCTGCAAGAGAAGCCGTACGATGAGACTAAAGGCGCTAAATATGTATACCCTTGAGGAAAGGAGGGAGAGGGGAGACATGATAGAAACTTTTAAGTACCTCAAGTGAAATCAACAAAGTCCAAGAGGGTAGCATCTTTCAGAAAGAGATGTGCAAGAACAAGGGGACACAATTTAAAGATTGGGAGCGGTTCAGGGGCAATGGAGGAAGTATTTTTCACAGAGCGGTAGTGGATGCATGGAACAGTCTTCCTGAGGAGGTTGTGGGGTCTAAAACTGTGGGAGAATTCAAGAATGCATGGGACAGACATAAGGCAATTCTTGTGGGGGGTAGGAAGAAATAGGCTGTTGGTTAACTAGGATCTGCGGCCTATCCTGTAGGTAGGGAAATGGGCAGACTAGGTGAGCCAAGCGGTCCTTATCTGCCATCAAAGTCTATGTTTCTGTGTTTCTAAGGGCCCATTCCACTAGGGGCCTGCTGCCACAGTGGCAGCTGAAAGGGATATCCCCTTGCTCAAGGGCTGTAAAGCATTCACAAAGCATTATTGCCTGTTGTACAGTCCAGGTCACAGGCCAAATTTGGCACAGCGGTGCTGCAGAGCCCCTTTCTATTAGTGGCTTCTGTGCCCACCTCCCAACTGCACTGCTCTGTAGTCTGCACTTGTCAAGCATACTAAAGGACCCTTGGGGTGAGAAGAAAAAAATACTCACTGTAGCAATATTGTTTCTTCCAAGGTGTCCTTTAGTATGCTTGACCTCCCACCCATCCTCCCCTACATAACCCGACTGGGGATGGCTCTGCATCTTCCTTTCTCTGCCAAATTAAGTTTTTCCCTAATCAAATGCAAAGTTGTTTTTCGTTCAGTTGTGTAATGTTCTATGTTGGAGCATAGTTTTAAATAATTTTTATTCCTGTTGTCACAGTTCATGTTTTGCCCCTTACAGCTTCGAAATAAATCTGACTGCACTCTAGCCCAGCCTCACACAACACAACCCCTCTCTCTCCCTCCTCTGATTGGCTAATTTCCAGAAATCATTAGCATTAACTCCACCTCTGGGGCAGCTGGACCCAGCTGGCATTCTGCACTTGTCAAGCATACTAATGGACACCTTGGAAGAAACAATAGTACTACGGTGAGTAATTTTTTCATGAGGGCCGTCTTATTACGGCCTACAAGCCATTTAGGACATCCTGTCCCCGAGCCCTCTGCTAGTGCAGAAGGACAACATCATCGTAGTGCACTACATCAGCAAACAAGGGGGGGGGGGGAACTCCCTCATACCCCCTGTGCAGGGAAGTGATGAGGGTCTGGTACTGGCCTTTAGAACACTGTCTAAAATTGTCGGCCGCCCATGTTCCAGGCATCCAAAACGTTTTGGCAGACAAGCTAAGCAGGTCGCAGTCCAGGATACACAAGTGGGAGCTGCTGACCTCAGTCGTAGAAGATATGTTGGACAGGTGGGGTCATCCAGAGTTGGACCTTTTTGCATCCTCACTCAATGCAAAACTGCTGCTTTTCTACTCGCTCATTCCAGGGCCAGGAGTTTTCTGGCAAGACACGTTGATCCTCTCTTGGAAAGGGAGGTTCCTCTATGCCTTCCCTCCTTTCACATTACTTCAGAGGGTGCTGAAAAAGCTTCAGATGGAAGGAGTGACTATGATCCCCACGGCTCCCTTCTGGATTCATCAGATCTGGTTCCCCTTATAGCAGCATTTGATGGCAGAACCTCCAGTGTTCCTGCCCCTGTGCAAGGACTTGCTCTCCCAGGAGCAGGACACTCTGGACCTCAGGTCTCTACTCCTCCATGCCTGGCTCCTGAAGACATATAGCCATGGCTAGATTTGGAGTCTCCCAAAAGGTGGCTGATGTCCTGGTGGTTGCTAGGAAGTCCTCAACCAGGACCTCTTATCCCATGAAGTGGAAGCGCTTTATGTGGGCAGCTTCCCATAATCTGGATTTGTTCACTTGTCCAGTGAATCAAATTTTGGAGTACTTGCTGTCCCTCTCAGATTCTAATCTGCAATACTCTTCCATCAAGGTGCAGCCGGCCACTATCTCAGCCTTCCATGTGCTTGTTGACAACTGGAGGGTGTCCCGTATCTGTTGTTTTTTTTTTTCTATGATGTTTTTATTCAGTGTCTCGACCCCCGTTTCCTCTACCTCCTTCCCCGGGAGTGCACACGCACATGTGTGGAGAGGCATGTGCACGCCACGCCCAAAGGCACCTCCGACGGCCACCCCTCCTCCTGCGCTGGCCACCAGACCTCCACCTGGTGGCAGTGGAACTATTGGGGGTGAAACCACCTCAGAAGAAGAGAGCTGCCATTTGGCTGCTCGATCCTGCTCCATCTCTCTCCCCAGTGCCGGCAGGTCATTCCCAAACCCAGGTTGCTGACGTGGGCGCGAGGTGTGCATCCAGCGACTCAACCTCAGTGCCACCTGGCTAGCTGTCCCGTATGTTTTTGAGAGGCATTCTTCACCTGAAGCCTCCCATCTGCAATCCAGTCCTGCCCTGGGACTTAAATTTTATGTTAGAGAAATTTACTTTGGCTCCTTTGGCAGTGGCCTTGACATGCGAGCTACACTTTGTCGTGGAAAGCATTTTTTTTAGTTGCTATTACTTCTGCTCAGAGGATTTCCGAGCTTCAGGCTCTGATGTGTGAGTCTCCTTATTTGGTTTTCCACAACAGGGTATCTTTGTGTACCAGTCCTAAGTTTTTACCAAATATGGTGTCTGAGTTCATATACTGTTATGTGGGTGACACAGTTAAGGCGCTGCAACCAGTTTGCCTGTCATGCTGGTGAACTGGATTTTGCGGTGCTTGGTGGGGACAGCGCTTTACAGGTGTTGTGCCCCTTGCCTCATACACCTCTGACCCAGAGGTGATTATATTCGCAGGGGTGAAGGGCGTGCAGCCCCCAGCAAACAACCAGAACATGCCACGGGGCATTGGGCACGATGAGGGTTGGGCAGCACAATTGACGGGCGTGATGTTTGCCGTAGGAACTGTGCTGGTGCCCTGATGATTTTCCCAGTTTTTCTTATTGCCACGACATGGGTGAACTGTCTTGAGTTTATCCTGAATCAAGCCATCCATCTGCCTGTGTATTACGCAGAACATGCCAGTCCAGGGGAAGCATTGCTCCGTACTTTACATGTACATAGAATGCTCAGATATTATGCTCATCGCACGAGGGACTACAGGAAGTCCTTGCAGCTGTTTCTGTCTCATCTCTGGGAAAGAGGGCATACCAGTTTCTAAACGGTGCTTGTCGGGGGTGGGGGGCGCAGTGGAGCCCGAGCAGTTATGGTGGCTACTTGATCACACTCGCCAGCTCACTTTACCAAATGCTTACAAAAATGAAGTTAAAAACTTACAGCCAGGATCCAAAGTCAGAGGAACCGGTAGCGGATTGATTCGTGGAGGCCGTGGGAAATCTACGTTAAGATCAGCACCAAGCACCGGCGCTAAACCTAAAAGTGCTCCCCCAGGTTCTGCCACGCGCCCCGCCCTGAGCAGGCCTGAAGAAAACTCCGGAGTCATGGAGGAAGAGACTCTGCCAACTATTGGGGAAAGCTGACCAAACTCATCAAGTAAGTGACAGTACTCTCCGATAAGTTCGGGCTTAACAGGGTCGTAACAGTTGAAACAACTATGGAAGGGATGCAAACAACTGCCCTCGATGCATCCAAGAGGGCTGACACAGCTGTGGGTGCTATGTCCACCATTGTGAAAGAGAGTAGTCACTGGAAGGTCAGAATAGAAACTCTTGAGAACCAGATCAGAGCTCCTAATTTAAGAATTTTGGGAGTTCCAGAGGAAGCCGAGGGGGATAGCTTTCTGCTATTTCTACAAGAATGGTCAAGCCAGCAACTTGGGCCAGAAGCTCAACTTAAAGCTCAATAATTTCAGCAGGCTTACCGAGTTACACCTTATGGGTGAGTGGAAGTCCAGGACATATCCCGAGCCATTATCTTGGTAACAGATGGAACGGCCACAGGGGATTTAATCCTGAATTTGGCTAGAAGAAAAGGTGGACTTCTCTACGACAGTCTCTGGATAAATCTGTATCCGGACATTAACTATGCCACTCTCCAGAAGCGCAAGCGATTTGATGGAATTAGAGTAGTGCTCTGTGAGGCTTCGGTTGTACACGGCATGATTTTCCCCGAGCGATTGAGGATCGCCCATCGCGGGAAGGTACATCTTTTTTCGGAGCCAGCCGAAGCACTAAAATGGGCTTGTAGACGTGCTCTTCCCATACGAAAGCGGAACGAATCTGATCAGCAGTCTTCGGAGGATGAGGAGACTTGATTCTGTAGTGCTGGTTTGGCGTGGCTTGACTGGATTCTCCCCAGGTACTCTGGTGTTCTTTAAAAATCACTTGACTGATTCCTTATTTTGATGTCTGCAAGAACACTATAAAATTGATTTACGTGCGCCGGCCCGCCATTGCAGCGGTTGGATTTCTGCTTGCGACGCCAGTGACCCGGGTTCAGGAAAGAGCATGGGTCGCTGGAGGGCCATCCGGGGGGGAGAAGGATTGAGCGTCCCATGGACAGCTCTCCTTCTCCGGGGGAAGGGTAGGGGACTGGTCCGGCGCCTGCTGGCTCCTAGCGGAGGCTGGGAGTATCACAGGACGCACGGCCCAAATGCCAACTGGGGGAGGAGCGGACGTCGGCGTATGCTGTGACCTCACTACGCTGCCCCCAACAGAAAAAGGGAAAAATTGCTCGCTGGCTGCCGGATGACAGCTCTCCGTTCCCTGAGTGCCTCCAGGGCCTCCTGTTCCTCAGCAGTATCCCCGGGCCCTAGTAATGAGTGTACTGGGGTCATCCCCTCTCCCCTGTGCCTTCCCCCTCGGAGGAGGGGGACCCGCCTGGTGAAGGGATACGCCGGGATATCATGGAGATCGGCTGCCATATGGGGACCAGAGGAGGGCTGTGTAAGGACAGTGGGGCTGGAGGGAGCCCGTGGAGCCCAAAGGAGTGGGGGACCAGCGAGCACGGAGGGTGGAAAAAAAAATTGATTTATGTACTCCCTTGGAAAAATGGACTGTGCTGGAGAACTCTACGTTTTACTTGGAGTTATAATAGTTCCTTTCAAATCTTTACAATTAAAATTAAAATCATAGTCTAGATGGCTAATTTTGGTTTAAAGTTTGCTAATTAAGCTCTGGGAATTGTTACTTTGGTTGATCAGTCTACAGGGTTGCACAGACGATGTGCTTAACTATGTTGATGCCTGGCTACTAATACCACGTTGTGCGGTGAAGGACTTTGGACACTGATTTACTTTAGTTTTAGAAAATACCCAGGCTGCTCATGGGCACCTTTACAGCACTGACATTATTTGTAAATCCTGAGGAATAGTATTTTGCTATCCCACTTTTGGTATTCCCTCCACATGTAGTATCTATAAAGCACCAGATGGATTAGATTGCTTGTATTAAAGAGGAGTGGTGCCCTCTATGGAAATATAAATGTCTATAAGGTACCTTATTGGTGCTTGTAATACACTGTTTGTTTTGAACAAAATAAAACATAGTTTTAAAAAAAATATAAAAATAAAAAATAAACAGTGCTTGTCCAAATGGTTGGCCAACTGTATTATTTTCTGTTATAGGAAGTACGGTAAGGAACTTCCTGGCGTTGTCCGTGGCCACTCTACCAGAGGCATGGCCACTTCATTTGTCTGTTTCAAGAATGTGTCTGCCACTGACATCTGTGTCACTGCCACTTGGAGTACTGTCCACACTTTTACTAAACACTACAGTCTAGACATTGCCTTTAGAAGACAGGAAGGCTTTGGCCTAGTTGTATGTCAAGGCCTTCTTTCTTAGGCCTGTTGCTTCCAGCCACCCAGACTGTCTCGATGTCCGAACTGCTTGTGACTCATTCCGTAGGTGTGGCTTGCTGCAAGACATGTCCTTGAAGAAGATAGTATAGTTACTTAAGAACTTACCGTTAACAGTAGATCTTCGAGAGAATCTCTTGCAGCATGCAGTGCCACCCCACCCCCCTTTGTACTCTGTTCCTGTCTCTCTCTCTCTCTTCCCAGGATGATATACTGTCTGTTTAACAAGTCACAGTGGCGAGAAGCTCTGGCCCTCCCATTGATTCCCCAGTAGGAGGTCCTCTGTATATGGTCCCAGATGGGGGAACTAAAGAGGGCGCAGGGCCACCCACGTTTGTATGGGAGGGAGGGAGGACATCGGCTGGTGCCGTCATGTACAGCCCCTAGTAGATTGCTAGCTAGAAAGTTTCCATGGGGTCCTGGTGCCGGACAGCTATAGTTCCATAGGTGTGGCTTGCTACAAGAGATTCTTTCAAAAATCTACTGTTTAGTAAGTTCTTGTATAACTGTACTTTATTTCAGCCATGTTACAAAAAAAGGGGGGATTCCACTGTATTTCATGATGGCTCCCCCAAGCCAGTCAGCCCACACGACTGCCCACAGTTGTGATCTCAATAAGCGTCTACTCCATGAAACAATACAAAGCCACCACAGTGTCTGGAAGAAATACTTCTAGTCAAACACCGCACCAAGCTAGAGTCCTGCCCTTACAGCACACACCGATACCAAACCGCTCCTGTTCTTCTTGGCTGGCACTACTAAATGTCATGCATACACGTCATAAGCACGTCATTTCTTAGTGTCAGGGGAAAATGGGAGCTGTTTGGTATCAGCGTGCACTCTCGAAGGTAGGATTCTCTAGCTTTGCATGGCATTTGTTTGACTAGGAGTGTTTCACCATGGTGGACTGGTATTGTTTAATGAACCAGGCTTGTTGGAGATCACAGCTATGGCTAGTCACGGCTGGCTGGCTACTAGGGTGGCGCACATCGCAAAATACAGTGGAACTTTTTGTTGATGCGTTTCTGAATTAACAACAGTTGTATTGAACTTTGCATTTGGAGAGGAACAGCAGCACATGCTCATCAGGAGGACATAACCACTAGGTTTCCAGGACAATTAGTAAAAAGACATTTAGCCTAATGACATTTCCCCTAATTCATTCAGCCTAATGACATTTTGCCTAAAGTGATAACTGGCAAAAGCATCCTTGACACCCACTGGCAGTGGGATGGTGGCTACCTTGTAGTTATCTGCCGCATGAGGGCAGACATCTTTTATGTGAAACGAGTATTGGGCGAAATGTCATTAGGCTAAATGTCGTCCTACTAACTGTTGTGCTGCGAACCACAAGACCACCACCTATTTCAAATCCTACCCTGTACAGTGCATTTGAGAAAGGACAATTTCAGCAGGTTTATGGAAACAAAACTAAAAAAGTCATAGCCTAACATGTATTGATAAAAATAATACACATGTGAAGTCATGATTTTGACTGGGTGATACTTGGGTCAAAAATGGTCCATACAAAGTGCAAATTAACACTGTAGAGTGCAGTGGAGTGTTCTGCCTCTCGCTCCAGTGACATAATTATGCTGCTTGTTTGGGAGCCATTTTAGGGATCAAACATGGTGATTTTTTTTTTTAAATGGGAAGGCTGTTTACATTATATAAATGCAGTTTTACATCAATGTGAACACTAGCGTTTCCTTTACCTCACTGTGAAGCTGGATTTTTGAATATTTTATTGCTAAAAAATGGTGGTCTAGGTGTCCTTTAAAGGGCAATGGGACTGTGTTTACCAGTTTCAAGATGGTGGCCACGCTGGACTAGCCACACCATAGTAGTAGTAGATTAGCTTATTTTATTAGCTTTTATGTTTTGCCATTTTATTTTATTTGTACGCGGCGTAATATTTGCCGGTAGCTGTCGGCAGGATCAGCAACAGTACATTGCTATCTCTTCAACGTTTTAATTCTGCTACTCTGTTTGATTGAAAGACGACCTAGGAAGTTCCTTGTTATTTGTAGTACTTGGAGCTGGGAGTTTGCTGATCGGGACTGTGGGCTCGACCACTGGATTCGAGCTGCCCCGGACCTGTACAGTGGGTCTTGCGGAGTGTTGGAGATACGGCCCAGAGTAGTGCCATCGGGATTTTGAGGCCGGTTTGGGAGACTCAGCGGTTCCTGTTTTTCAGGCCTTGTGGACTGTAGCGATTCTGGTGCTGATCCTGGAGTGTTGGCTTCCACGGTGAGCTGGGCTGAACTTGGTCTGAACCCAGGGAGGTTTACTGGGGTTGTTGGCTGCGAGGGGAGATCGGGGCTGGTGCTGTCGGAGAACAGGCTCCGGTGTACCTGTGGTTCCTGGGTTTTTTGGTGGGCAGGCTGGAGAGCCTGCTTGCTTGGAACCAGTTGCGGCTTGAACTCCCTAGTAACCCCTCGGGGGACCACTGGGGTGAGAATTTCTCTCAGTTGGGTAGCTCCCGTCTATTGGAAACCTGAACAAGGTTGAAGGACAGAAGTGATTTTTGGCTGCAGTGGAGGTTCGATTATGTGTATTTTGAAACTGGTGGAATAGTGAGAGTTTCCTCCTTCATATTGGAACAACCCAGGTCAGACTGTTCCTTTTTCCTATATACTTTGGTGAAGTTTACCCTGCCTATGTGAGATAGGTTTGGGGATTAAATCCTCAGAGGTGAGAGCTCTGAGGGTTTTTACGATTATTTTTTTTTAAACTTTATTTTTAAATACAGAGTATTGTCGGGGTTACAACACAGATGTATTTACAGCTTAACATTTTTATGCTTTTTCTCTGGGACATGCCCAGCAACCACCTTGTAAATTCTACTTTTTTTCCCCCCTTTTTTATATTTCTACTGTTAAAATTTCACTTTTAAATTGATCAAATCTCTAGTAGTTTAAACTAATAATTACTTATCTATAAACATATAAGAAAACACACACAAAAAAACCCCAAACATTTTTATATATAACAAGTAATTTAAGAGCTGTCGTTTGCTACCGACCTAACCCCCCTTCACCTTAATCTGTTGTCAAACACTTATATCTTTCTAAACCTTTCCACTTCTCTGCCAGCTGATTTTTCTTTCACATCTCAAGGGTCAGGCTTGACCAGGGGAGAACTAGGTGATCTCTTTGTCTTATATTCACAGCATACATCTCCCACCTAGTCCATCTGTTGAGGAACTGGGCTTGTCTATGCCAGATTGCAAAAGTAATCCTCTCCATCTCCTGTATTGTAGTAACTATAGTTACCCATTCTTTTATGGAGGGGCTATTTTTTTGCAGCAAATGCCTTGTAAGGCCCTTTAGTGCTGCCACATTGTGTTCGCCAGAGATATTTAGCTTTCTGTCCTTTCAGGGTCTCTGGATCCATCCCCCAACACCAAGTGTTCTGGGCCTATGTCTGTGACTTCTGTGAAAATTGCCTGTAAAAGTTTGATAACATCTCTCCAGTAATCGCTTATTTCCAGGCATTGCCAAAATATATGTGTGTGTCCGGCCGAGCATTCCCCGCATTCTCTCCAACAAACAGAGTTACCTCCCGGTTTGAATTTGACCTGAATTTTAGGTACCATAAAGTATCTTCTTCTGGTTTTCCACTTGAATTCGCGCCAGTTGGATGAGGAGGCGGCGGCCCTCACCGCCCCCCCAGCTTCTCTCTCACTTAATTTCCTCTATTCTTTTCCCCAATTCCTCTTCCCATGTAATTTTAACTTCCTTAGAAATATGTCCCTGATCAGTCAGGAAATTAGAATATAAGGTGATAACCTCCCTCCCTGTAGCTAAAGCCCAAATTTTTTCAAATGGGGGAGGAGGCAACTCCAGGGTCCCCACCACTGTTTGCTTATTTAGCTCAGCACAGACCCAGTTTCTCACCTGGTAATATTTAAATCTGTCTTTTGGCTTCCGATCAAAAAGAGCCAGAGCTATTTCAAATGAGACTGGTACACCCCCTTTCAGAATCTGCCATGGGGGAATGAAAACCTCTGTAGGCCTGAGTCGTAAACCAAGGGTCATGTGTTGCAGGTATAAAATGCACATCCCAGGCCCACCAATTATATTTCCACATATGCTGTGCTGTTCCTCCCTTAGTGGTCCCTCGCCTCCAGCCTTCGAGAGCCGCCTCCACCCCCATTGGCAGTTGACCACCTAACATAGCCTGGAGCCTCTGATTAAAAATGATAGCTTGCAGAGGGGGATCCCTCACCTGTTTCATTTCAATATCTTTCCAATGGAAGTGTAATTCAGGTGTTGCCACATTAATACCAGTTTCATCTGTGAGGCAATCCAGTACCTGGGCAAGTATGGAACTGCCAATCCCCCCCGCCTCCTTTTCCAAATACAAGATGTTTCTAGAGACCCTCGGTCATCCTGCAGCCCAGATAAATGACCGCATCTGTCTCTGCCAGCATTCTAATGTTTGGTGAGGGACTTTACAAGGGACTCCTTGAAAGAAATGTAGGAAACGAGGAAGTATATTCATTTTGGTGGATTGAACCTGTGCATACATGGACAGAGGTAGGAGAGCCCATCTCCTATAGTCTTGAGCTATCTCACTAACCAGACTAGGGTAATTATCTCTGAAAAGAGTTGAAGGGTTTACACCTAGATAAATCCCTAAGTACTTTAATTTATCCATCCCCCATCTCATTGGGAACCTTCTCCGAAACTCTAGGGGAACCTGAAAGGAGCATGCCAGGACCCCTGTCTTAGCCATGTTTAATATATAGCCAGATAACTCTGTAAATTTCTGTATTTGACTGAACACTTCAGGGAGAGAGGTCTCAGGGCTACCTAGGAAAAGGAGATCATCCGCCTATAGCCCTAACTTATGCTCTATCCCCCCCTACTTCAACACCCTTTATCTCCGGGTTTTGGCTGATTGCCTGTGCCAGAGGCTCCACAAAGATGGCAAATAGCAGGGGGGAGAGGGGGCATCCCTGCCTCGTGCCTCTTTCCAAAGGGAATGACCTACTATCTGACCTGTTGAACGTATAACTTGTGGTCAATTGTTTCATGACTCGATATGAGATAACTGCAGGGGGGGCGCAGCCAAAACAGTTAGGGTGTAAACTGCTGTATATCGATTGCTATCTAAGTAATAATTACTTTGAAATCGCAGCAAAAAATAACCCAACCTTGTATCAGGGTTACCCCTTAAAAATCCAAATTAGCAAGCGGTAGTCATTTAGCCACAGCGTGAGACAAAAACTCGAAGGAAGGAAACAGACTCCCCTTCACCGCTCGTCTTCAGCTTCGTCGTCGCTTTCCGTGATTCCCGGTAGCTTCTTCATCAGGTCTTGTAGCAGTGTAGCTGTGCACATAAAAAATTGGCTAGATGATTGCTTCTGACGTCTGGATGGTTCTTTTCCCCACAACACCACTGGTTCCTTCCTCTTCTGTAATGGCAGATTTAAAGGAGCTGGGGGTTCCAGACCATGCTTCGAGAGGGCTGCATTTGCTTCCTGCACCGAGTCATATACCTCAACCCTTCTTTCCAATGTACTCTGAGTTGAGCCGGGTAAGGCGTCTGAAATTTTAGTTGCTTTCCTTTCAGGAGTTTTTGATTGGGCCATATTCCAGCCATTGCTTTTGAATTACAGTGGGATAGTCCTGGTCGAATAATAACCTCGAGTCTAGGTACTTCACTTCTCGCGTTTGCCATGCGCAGCGAAGGATATCCTCCTTTGTTCCATAGCTGCTAAATTTAATAATAACTGATCTAGGGCCGGCTGAATCCTCCTTCGGCCTGGGCATAAGGGCTCTTTGCGCTCACTCAATTCTCAGGTCGTATGTTGCTGGGAGTTCAAGGACATCTTGTAATAAATCTGTAATAAATTCAGCCATTGTGCCCATTTCAGCTCCCTCCCTCAGCCCATATATTCTCAAGTTGTCTCGTCCAGAGCGGCTTTCTAGATCTATACATTTATTCTCCATTTCTGTGGCATGGCAACACAGGGCACGCACTGTTTGACCTATGTGGAGTATATTATCTTCGGCCTGTGAGATGCGATCTTCGGTCTCCTGGACCCTTCGTTCCACCTGTTGCAGGTTTTGATTTAATTGGTGAAATTCAGCTTTATTTTCAGCGTGCATTTCCCATATCTCTTTTAGGAGGACACTGAATCTCCGCTGAGAGGGCATGTCCATTTCCTCGTCTGTTGTACGCTGCAGCTTGATCCGCCATACGAGATAAGCTCACTGCATTTTGAGATCCGACAACTTCATCTCCTTTAGGTTGTTGAGAACGGGACCGGGCGTCCTTGTCTTTAGCAGTAGATCTTCCAGACATCTTAGCTTCTTTTGAAAAAATATTCAGTTTGTTTGTAGGTTTTAGAGGGGATTTTCCCGCTAGTTGGCTAAGGAGCTAAGTTCTCAACAGCCCGTCTGATCCGTGGTGGAACCGGAAGTCCAAAAAAAGGTTTTTACCATTTTAAGACCACAGTGGTATACAGGCGGAAAAGTGACTGGGGCTCTATGTCCAAATCCTTCTAACTCTGTCTGAAGAACTAAAAACCTGTCTGAAGGGGAAAAGTTGTTTTATTTGTTTTTGTTAAGGACTCTCCCTCGCTACGTGGGTGGGGGGGTTGGTTTAATTTAGTTAAAAATTGTTTAATTATTGTTTTCTTTTTAGAATTTGTTGTATAAGCTATTTTAAATAGGCTAGTGGCGTTGATGGTGATAATTAAAATCTGTTGATTGACAGTAGTTTTTAACATTGGCAGCATGTGTTGGTACCGAGTTTGGTGGGCAGGCGCCAGTCTCCTCCAGGCTGAGGGGTCTGCGCCCGAGAAGGTCCCCATCAGCCCAAGATATAGGTGTTATGGTCTTTGGGGATTGTGTGAGGAGGCGGGGTGCTTCAGCTGGAGGGGGAGGAGCAGAGTGGGCAGATAAGTGGTGAGGTCATGGAGACACCCTGGGGTGAAATGGGTCCAGGACAGGGGTTTACGATGCCTGGTTCCCATACCCAAGGATTCCACTGATAGTGGGCCGGTTGCTCGTTCCTCCAAGGCCTCTCGTCCAACTCGAGTGGTGTTATGCAATGCCAGGTCAGTAAAGAACAAGACAACAATTATTGCTGATCTTGCCGAGTCATCTCACCTGGCTTGCATCACCGAGACCTGGCTGGACGAGAATGCTGGTCCCATATTGGAGTCAGCTGTTCCAGCCGGGTACTCTGTGATACATCACCTGAGATTGGATTGAGGGGGAGGGGCGCGCTATTTGCTTTAAATCAGAATTGGACCTTGTAGAGGTTCCAGTGGCAACCACTAGATCCTTTGAGTGTATCATGGGAGCAGGTGTGGGTAGCAGAATCTTGCTCATCTACCGTCCACCCGGTGATGTGAAAGTTTTTCTACAGGAAGTTGCAGACTTCATTGTTGATATGGTGTTGGAACCCTCCAGGTGGTTGGTCCTGGGGGATTTCAGTGCCTGGGTTGATGATGAACTCTCGTGTTTTGGTCAAAACGTCCTCCAACTGATGATCTCGTTCGGCTTTACACAGGTTGTTACTGCTGCATCCCATATTCAGGGTCACTCTTTGGATCTGGTGTTTACCCTGGGGATAGAGATCACGGAACTGGTGGTGGAACCAGTTGGGTGGTCGGACCATCACCCTATAAGGTTCAATTTTGTGGCCCCCCTCTATGAGGCTGCCCCCTTTGGAGATGGTCCGGTACCACCCTTTGAGGGGAGTAACCCTGAGGGTCTGATGGTGCTGGACCTATTGAGTTGACCTGTGGAGTGCATAGAACCAGATGTTTTAGTAGTGCACTATAATATGGTGCTGAGGGCTCTGGATTCCATTGCACCTGTCCGAGTTCGCCCCCTGTCCCTCTGCCCTCGGTCCCCTTGGTTCGATGGTGTATTGAGGTAGTTGAGAAGAGTAGGGTGAAGATTGGAACGCTGTTGGCAGCAATCCGGCCTGGAAGGGGACAGGCTTAGATTGATCGCCCATTATATAGACCATCAATCAGAAATCTCCCATAAGAAGGCAGAGTTCCTGTCCAGGGAGATAGCTGCATCAAGGAATCGACCAGCTCAGCTCTTCCAGACCGTGGACAGGCTGTGCAATCCAGCCTGCTTGCGGGGTCGGAGAGCCTTTTCACAAATAAAGTGTGATGAGTTTGCTCGGTCCTTTGATGATAAGGTGCCATCGATCAGGTCGGAGATCCGCAGAACACATTCAGATGAGCATGGCGATGGTCAATGCGAGACTACAGGCCCTCAGTCTGTCTGGACAGATTTCGACCAGCCAGCGATCATGGATATCACGAAGATTGTCTAGGGCTTGCGACCGACTTGCTGTAGTTTGGATCCTGGTCCTACACGCCTCCTTGTGGGGTGCATGGATGCGATCGGACCAATCCTTGCTGAGATAGTCTGGTGTTCCCAGAGTCTCTAAAAGAGGCTACCGTGACACCCCTTTTAAAGAAATCTTCCCTCAACCCAGACTGTCTCGCTAATTACAAACCGATTTCTAACCTGCCCTTTTTGGGCAAGGTTACTGAGAAAGTAGTCGCGTTGCAGCTCGAGGACTTTCTTACCACCCATGAAGTCTATGATCCTCTCCAGTCCGGTTTCAGAAAGAGGCGTAGTACCAAGACTGCGTTGGTTCGAGTACTGAATGATCTAATAGCGAGAGATTGGAGGAGCCATTCGATCTTGGTCCTCCTTGATCTCTCTGCAGCATTTGATACCGTGGACCATGGGATGTTGCTTTAATGCCTGCGGCTACTCTGTGGACTGTCGGGGACAGTCCTCAGATGGTTTCAGTCTTTCCGCACGGGCAGAACGCCGAGGGTAGTATCAGTAATTTTTTCCTCTGCTCCCTTTGCCTTGTGGGGTGCCGCAGGGTTCAGTGCTTTTCCCCCATGTTGTTCACAGTGTATATGCTGCCATTGGGAGGCATTATAAGGCATTTTTGGACTAAGTTTTCACTGCTATGCTGATGATACTCAGCCCTATATGTCCTTTGTACGTGAACTAAACGATACAATATCGGTCTTTAACAACTGCCTTGCTGAGATTCAGGACTGGATAAGTGCTAACTGGTTGAAACTGAATCCGGACAAGACTGAGGTGCTGGTGGTGGACCCTGGTCATCGTGTAGAAAAGCTGACTCCTGGGTCGTCTTCTGGCCTTGTGTTAGGGAGTAACCAGTTGAGACCTTCTGAACAGGTGCGGAATCTGGGAGTAGTGCTTGATAACGAGTTGATGCTTAAGACACAGGTGTCAGCTGTTGTCAAGTCAAGTCTGTTGTCAAGGGGCTCCGAGCCGCCAGATGGCTGACGGCGAGCTAGCACAAGGCCGACTAAGGGAACCAGGAGGCCTGGAGAGACAGCCAGAAAGCCGACCTCGAGCACCCAGTGTGAGCGCTGGGCTCTGATCCGCCAGCGGGTGGGCGGCGATCCCAAGGCCGACTCAAGGGAACCAGGAGGCCGGAGAGACAGCCAGAAAGGTGCATGAAAGCTACTAATCGGAAGGCGAGCGTAGCTGAGCCCTGCTTCCGATTGGTCCTCCTTCTCCATTGACTTCTGCTTAAGCTTGCACCTCCAAAACTGGCCGGAATAGTGTTCTTTACTGCAGTTTTTCTAAAAAGAGCTGTTTTACCTTATTGTTAAAGTTTAAGATTTAAACTGTATTTTCTTGATTAATGCCTGAGTGATTATAGTCCTTGGTGGATTTCTGGTGGCCAGACGCTAAGCGCCGAACCCCCCCCCAGGCTTTTGTTGTGCAAATCTTTTTTAGCACCCTTTGCAGAATCATTTGATTGCTGCAGTTGTGCTTTTTTGACTGTCCTCTCCTCTGTCTCTTCCATTCCAGCCGACCTCGAGCACCCAGTGAGCGTCCGGGCTCCAAGCCGCCAGCGGGCGGGCGGCGACCGCAAGGCCGACTAAGGGAACCAGGAGGCCGGGACAGACAGCCAGAAAGGTACGGGAAAGCCGCGACCAATCGGAAGGCGAGCGCTAGCTGAGCCCTGCTTCCGATTGGTCCTCCTTCTCCATTGACTTCTGCTTAAGCTTGCACCTCCAAAACTGGCCGGGAATAGTGTTCTTTTACTGCAATTTTTCTAAAAAAGAGCTGTTTTTACCTTATTGTTAAAGTATAAGATTTAAACTGTATTTTCTTGATTAATGCCTGAGTGATTACAGTCCTTTAGGGATTTCTGGTGGGCTGACGCTAAGGCATCAACCCCCAGGCTTTGTTGTGCAAATCTTTTTAGCACCCTTTGCAGAATCATTTGATTGCTGCAATTGTGCTTTTGACTGCCCTCTCCTCTGTCTCCTCCATTCCAGCTGACCTCGAGCACCCAGTGAGCGTCGTGGCTCCGAGACGCCAGCGGGCGGGCGGCGACCGCAAGGCCGACTAAGGGAATCAGGAGGCTGGGAGAGACAGCCAGAAAGGTACGGGAAAGCCGCAAAATTTTTGCCCGCCCCCCCCCGGGTGTTTCTTTTATACACACATTCCCGCCGAATCCCCTATCTCCGCCCATAGCCACCTCCTAGCCAATAACCTAGCATCATTCCTCCCATTGCCTTTAGTATTTTTAACCCCTAGATATCATTCACCACGCTGCTGCTCCTCTTCTTGCTCCTCTGCCTCTCACCTATTTCATATTTTGAGGATGATGCCGCACCAGCCCATGTCCTAGTGATTAAGGCGGCTAGTCAGTCTGGCCTCCCTCTCGCAACCTTAGTGGATATCCTTCATTTTCTCAAGTATGCCTTACCATTGCTGCATCATAATCCTTGGGGTATCCCACAAAAAGGCTCACAACCAGTTTTGTACTGCCTATACCCCATGCTCCATTCTTGGCCCTACAGTGCCCCCTTTTATCTGTCCATTAAGCTGGCACTCTATGACAAAATATCAAGCCATAAATCAGGCCCGATTAAACTCTGAATACTGGACCCCGAGCAAGAAGAGAAAGCCCTCTGTCTGTTCCTTCCTCCTATCACTTGAAGCCCTTACTAAACTAATATTCTTTCTGCTGATCTGTGCTGGCACTGTTGAAATCAATCCTGGACCCCCAGAAGGCTTCATCTCCCCAGCAGACCTAGTCTCCATGAAAGGCCTAAGTTTTCTTCACATCAATGTATGCAGCCTCCTAAAAAAGTTCTCACTATTACAGGCCTGGGTTGCCCACACCTTGCCTGACTTTCTGGTAATCTCTGAGACATGGCTTAAACCTGCAACAAATGACAGGGAAATAAATCTACCTAACTATCAGTTATTCAGATCAGACCGTCTATCCAGGGGTGGTGGGGTGGCCATTTATGTTAAATCAAATATCTCTGCATCTTGCCTTAATATTTCATCTCAGCCTAAAGAATTCGAATGCTTATCCCTTAAAATATCCTCTTCCCAATAAGACAGCTTTTCAATTGGTTGGCTGCTATAGGCCCCCCTCTGCCGGCCTTAATCTCCTTACCCATTTGGGAAATTTAATTAATTTGGGCCCTGAGGATACCATTATTCTAGGCGACTTGAACTTAAACTGGCTATCCAATGCATCTGCACCCCTAGTATCTTTCTGAGACACATGGTTTCACTCAATTAATAAACGAACCGACAGGATTAACCAAAAACAAAAGTAATAGCACCCTACTTGACATTATGTTGGTAAATAAGCCCCATCTGTATTCACACGCTGGAGTGCTATTCAGTGATATAAGGATCACTGTCTCATAGCTGGTATAAGATCTTCAATCAAGCCATCTAACCCTGCAAAATTCCTCCCAAGAAGGTCTAAAAGAACCTTAATATAGTAGAATATCTCCAAGATCTGTGTCACTCTATACGCTGGCAAGAATTCTACCTTTCAGCTTCTGTGGAAACAGCACTGCAGGTTTTTAATGATATAATCATAGGTGCCCTCAATACACATGCACCAGTTACCAGTGTCAGAACAAAACGCAAATCTTGTCGCTGGTTTTCTGCTAACCTCAAATCTGCACTGATTGTTAGAGATAAGCTCTGGAAAAGGGCAAGAAAGACCAAGGATCCAAACGACTGGTTACAATTCAGAAAAGCCAGAAATAGCTGCACAAAAAAAGTGAGAGATGCCAAGGCTGCCTTCTATACAGCAGAGCTGGATGCCTCCTACCTTAACCCAGCCAGATTCTGGGGCACTATCAAGGGGATCCTAGGGCAAGATTCTAGCACTTCTACCATCCCAAGTGCACCTCAATAATATGGTTATCACTGACAAGCATGAGATTTTAGATGCTTCAATAATCACTTTACACAGCCGGCCTAGTTCAATCTCTCTCCAGCATATCTAATGCTCACAACTTAATTTCCAGTCTACTGAGGGTCAGAAGGCTGCTTCTACATTCTCTTTCAAGCCAATATTATTAAAACAAGTAGAAGACCTATTGCTCCATCTGAATACCACTAGAAGTGCAGGTGCAGACTCTCTGGACCCCTACTTTCTAAAAATTGCATTGCATGCCATTGCAGCCCCCCTAACTCACCTTTTCAACTTGTCCTTATCCACTGGTTCTATTCCTTCATTGTGGAAAACAGCACAAGTGTTTCCCCTCCTTAAAGCAGGGGACCCCATGGATCTCAACAATTATAGGCCTATATCCATCTTACCAGTGCTGTCCAAAATGCTAGAAAAACTGGTGAGCATCCAACTAAGTGACTACCTCGATGTTAATAAACTCCTTAATCCTGCTCAATCTGGGTTTAGAACCATGCATAGCACCATCTCTGCCTTGGCAAAAGTTACAAATGACTGGCAGACTGAATTAGATAAAAAAAATAATATCTGTGCTGTATTTCTGGACTTAAGTAAAGCCTTCGATACTGTGGATCATGATCTACTAATCTCCTCACTGCATTCCTTAGGCCTTGACCCAACCTCTCTTATGTGGTTTAGATGTTACCTCACTGATAGAATACAGCAGGTAAAAAATGAAGGCGACCTATCTTCCTCAAAACCACTCCTAAGAGGAGTACCTCAAGGCTCCATCCTGAGCCCTATCCTCTTTGCCATATACATCAACAACATTGATTCCAGCCTTACTAAAGCCAATGTTCACCTTTTTGCAGATGATACTGTCCTATATGTCAGCAATCCATCACCAACAAAGGCCTGTGAACTATTACAATCTGAGTTCTCCCTGCTGCAACACAATTTACTTGAAAAGAAACTCCTATTAAATGCCAAGAAGACTAAAGCTATGTTTCTTCCACCAATATATATTCTACCACTCTCTCACGAACATTCTTCCCAACTATCTACCATCCTTGAGAAAGCCTTGAATATGTTGATAAATTCAAATATCTGGGGTTTGGATTGATAACAGGCTTGATTACACTCAGCACATTAATGAGCTCCTGAAAAACTCAGACAGAGACTCGGCTCTATTCTTCAGGATCAAACATTATCTAACCAGTGAGTCTAAACAGGAACTAATCCAGGCCTCATTTCTATCACTCATCGACTATGCAGACTTCCTATATGGCCACTGCTCTCAGTCCTACTTAAATAAACTGGATACCTTGTACCATAGAGCTCTAAGGTTCATCACAAACCTTCCTTTCAGCACCCACCACTGTTCTCTCTATACTGCAGTTGGCTGGACATCCCTACATCACAGAAGGAACAAAAGTGCTGCTTTATGGATCTACAAAGCTCTGACAAACAAACTACCATCCTACATCTCAGATTGCGTTACTCTGGTTACACCCAGGCCATATGCCCTAAGAAGCAGTAGCCTCATCACTTTGAAGGTACCAAATGCTAGTACCTGGCATGGGAGGCTGCAATCGGCTACATTCTAGCACTTATCTGGAATTCCTGCAGAAGACCCTGAGTTGAACACCTTCATTCCTATAACATCCTTTAAAGCTTGTATATAAGTCTCTTCCCAGAGACATGCAACTGCTTCCACAAGGCCTAGTCCCTTCATACCCTTACCCCTGCCCCTTTTATATTCCCCCACCTTACTTGTTTAAGCATTCTTCCACTTACACCTACCAGATTATCTCCTAAATCCCAATACCCTACCTTTAGTTAGTCAATTCTGTCTTTTTCTTTTTGTTTTGGTGCCCAAATTCACTGGTTAACCACCTTGTATATATGTGTTTATTACTGTACCTGTTCATTTATAAAGTCTCTGTTCTTGTACTCAATTTGTATTTGTATATATGTGAAATTATACCTTTATGTTGTTTCTGACCAATCAGGTCCATCTTGTAAATGAGCTTTGCTCAATGATGTTCGCCTGAATAAATAAAGATTTTGATTGATTGATTGAAGTCCTTGTTTTACCACCAGAGGAATATAGCCCAGATAAAATGCCTTGTTCCGCAGGATGACCTTCTGGTGTTGGTTCACACCTTTGTATCTTCGTGTCTTGACTACTGTAATGCTCTATATCTAGGGTTACCGGGGGTGGATCTCCGTCGCCTGCAGCTTGTGCAGAACATTGCAGCCAGGTTGTTGACTGGGTTACCAAGAACTTGCCATATCACACCTGTGCTGCGCGAATTGCACTGGCTGCCGGTGCAATGGAGGATCACCTTCAAGGTCGCGTTGCTGACCTACAAGACCCTACACGGACAGGGACCAGGCTACTTGCAAGATCTCCTTCGGCCCTACCGCCCACTCCGCTCCACCGACAAGGGATTGATGGAGATTCCCAAGGTTCGTCTTCAGTCATCTGGGGCCAGAGCTTTTTCTTTTGTGGCCCCAACCCTGTGGAATTCTCTACCTCGTCGGATCAGAGAGTGCCTGTTCACTGAGACTTTCAAGGCCTCATTAAAAAGTTATTTATTCAAATTAGCTTTTTGCTGATATTTGTTTATTCTGCTGCCTTTTAACTGTTTTATATATGTATTTATTATTGATGTGTGTTTGTTATACTTGTTATGTATTTGCACTTTGGTATTTTGAAAAGCGCCTATATAAATAAATAAATATTGATTTGATTTTAATGGTGGTTAAGTGTCCTGTAAAGGACGATGGGGCAGTGTTTAACATCCACTATGTGTTATCTGAAAGTCTATAAAATTAACACTGTGATCCAACTAAAAATAAACAGTGCAGTACACACTTAAAAAAGGAATAGTGAAGATCATGTCAGAATCCTATAAAAGGAAATGGGGTCTCCCTTCTCCCTTGTTGCACTGCTGTTTGAGTGAAGAAACCCTTTTTTGTTGTACAAGCATTTCTGCTTCTCTATGCCAGACATTTAAATTAAGACACTGGTTGACCCCTGTGGTTTCAAGGTTAAATGGAGTTGGGCAGTGACAAATCTCTCCGGGCTCCTGAGGTGAGTGGCTGGTTCTGATCTCTCCCCTGCCAAGTATAATGAGCAGCATTTTTCTTGTACCCTTGACAGATGGCCAGCCTGTCTGCTTGTTTCAGACTTGCATGTACTATAGATGGAGATTAAAACATCGCCAGGCATCATAATCTCCTGCCAGTGGCTGGCAGTTGTCCAGGTTGAAGTTAAAGGCCCGTGGCACTTTTCAGAAACATGTGAGGATATTCCTGGTGTCTTTGGCAGTATTCCCTTTCTCAGAAAGAAAGGTAGATTAATTTCTGTGGCTGCGTCGGGATGTTGAGAGCTTTACTGTTTGTCTATATTAAGCCACTTTATTGTGAGTATTCTGATTTCTTTCTTTCTAATGTGTATTGAGTCCATGTGAATAAAGGTAGTGTGTTTATTTAACATCATTCAGATATAACCTGTGAGCAAGGTGCTAGTTTACAAAGGTTTCACGTCGGTGCAAGACATTACATTGCTAGCAGACCACATATATAAAGACTCAAGAAACAATCAAACAGCAACCAACACATTATACAAAGTTAGACACTGAATCAGAAGTTGGCAGCCAGTCATATCGGCATTTGTCATAAGTGGGTTCAGTTACCATTGACCAAAGTGAGCAGTGTGTGACAAAGGATGGGGGGTAGGTATAGTGAGGACGTGCTGGGGGGAAGTATGTGGGTGGCCATGTTGTAGGGAAGGCAGGTTATTGGAGTGGAGTCGGCAGGGATTAGATTAGGTTAGTGAGGTAGAGTGTAGGTTAGGCCTTAAGGGCTCAGAGGAATTAGGGGTGAGGCAGCAGTTGGGGGAGGAGATAT
Organism: Neoceratodus forsteri; assembly: GCA_016271365.2. Lineage (NCBI taxonomy): Eukaryota > Metazoa > Chordata > Ceratodontiformes > Ceratodontidae > Neoceratodus > Neoceratodus forsteri. The sequence goes on along the minus strand of CM028132.1, from coordinate 196,033,153 downwards.
TAGTGGGTGAGAGTGCATAGGCAGAAGGGTGAATAAAAACAAATAGTAAGAGGTTTCCCAGTCAACAGTGTTTTTTTTATTTTAGGGAGTATGGGAGGGACACTAACTGTAATTGGATGGTCAGATTCAAAACATACAGGTGAAAGTGCTGGATTTACCTAGGTATTGTTTAATTCCCAGCAGAAGGCTGAAAGGATCGCTATATTACTTATTTCGACCGGGATCTCGTTTAACCAGTGAGGGGCCCTATACACAAAAGAGCATTGGCCTAGACATGTCCTGCATAGAACACTGAGTGTATTCCAAGCTTTGCCTCGTGACGTAGTGAGCGGGCCGCTTTGGAGGAGATTTTGGGGTGCTTGGTCCGGAGCAGTGCTTTTTTCCCGAGAAGGCATATTTGGTACTTTATTCTGTTATTCAGATTGAGCCATTTAGTTTGCTCATAAATGGCACATGTGTAGGTGTGGTTATACACCCCTAGAGTAAGTCTGCAAGCCTTATTTAGGGCTCTAGCCACCCGTTTGAGAGCAGTGTCTGAGGCAGCACTGTATACCACCAGCCCATAGTCTATTATTGACGGTATTGAGCTGGATGGAGATAGAGAGGTGGAGCATAGTGGGCATCAGGTATTGTTTGTGACTGTACAGGACACCTTGTCAAGAGTTAACCAGTCTTTACCATCTGGTCTATGTGCAGAGAGAAAGTGAGGGTGTCCTCGATCGTGACCCATGATACTTAAAAGAGTGGACTTGCTCAAGAGAGACTGCCTTGTAGATTGAAATGGTGAGAACTGGGTTAGTTTTCTTGAGTTGGTGGCTGGAGAGGAGTATAGTTTTAGTTTTCTTATAGTTAGGTAGTAGTTTCTGAGTTCAGAACCAGTCCTCTGTTTGGTAGAAGGTAGCTTGTAGTTTATTTTGTAGTTTGTGAATGTTGTGGTTGCTGCTTAGTATGACTGCGTCATCCGTGTACAAAATAATTTTGCTCTTGCAGGCCTCCAGTAGGGCATTAAAGAACAAGCTAAAGAGAAGGGGTCCAAGGATGGACCCTTGAGGGATACCCAAGGTGACTTCTCTTGCACTAGACTGCCACACCAGTGCTGACGTTCTGTGATCTGTGCGCTAAGTAGTCCTGGAACCAGCAGACTGAGTTGGTGGCCAGCCCTAATGCCAGTAATTGCTGCAGTAGAAGGGAGTGATTGACCGTGTCGAAAGCTTTTGTGAGATTAGTAAAGATTGATCCCACTAGCTTGCCTCCATCCAGGGCCTTATGTACTGTACATAATCAGTGAACTCCACCAGGACAGTTGACGTACTATGACTCTTGTGGAAGCCATGCTGTTGAGGGCTTTGTAGATTGTAATTTTGGAGATTCTCTGTGATCTGGTGAGCCACAGTCCTCCCCAGTGCTTTAGAGAGGAGGGAGAGTATTGAGATAGGTCTGTTGTTGGCAGTGCAGGTTTTGTCACCACTTTTGTAAACAGGATTAACAAGGGCCAGTTTCCAGATTGTGGAAATTTTGCCAAGGCAAGAGATTTTTTGAATATTTTTGAGATGAGGACTATGACTTCATCAAGGGTAACGGCAACTATTTTCATGTCGATTTTATCACTGCCAAGTCTGGTTTTGCCAAGGACCCTCTTCACATAGTTTCTTGACTCCTTGACAGTGATGCATTTGAAGTAGAAATTTGGATGTTTATGGTCTGTTCTGAGAGGGTACTGCAGTCTTGAGATACTCGGGAGGGAGTACGGAGCTCAGATCCGTAAAGGCTGCATTAAGGGTCCATGATGGTGAGCGGGTCTTGTGTAGGGGTACCATCAATGTTAAACATCTTTGGGTGCTTCTTGTCTTCTTTCCCCAGGAGATCCTTTATATTCTCCCAGAATTTCCTGCCATCAGACCAATTCCTTTCCATCTGATCTTTATAGAATTTGACTTTAGCCAGCCTAGTTGGGTATCTGCACTTGTTCCTAGCTTCCCTATATTTATGGTAGTCATTTTGGCTGCCTGTGCACCTGGCCCTACTCCATAGGTTGTCCCTGTCCCTCATATATTCCAAAAGGTCCTGTGTAATCCACCCATTCATATTACTCTTGAGTTTTTCTCTTTTTGACTGGTGCAAATTTGTCACAGACTGCATTGAATTTGTCGATGAAGAATTTCAGAGCTTGATCTGTGTCCTGGTGTTCGTTGAGAAGTCCATTCAATCTAGGCTAAAGCTAATTTAAGTGAGTTTAGCTGCCCTCTTTTAAGTACTCTGCTTTCAATCATTGTAGGAACTGTCTTTTTTGTATTTTAGATCACTGGCAGGTAACAGGTGAGTGGTCTTTCAGTGAGTCCAAATGCACTGTAACCCTAGAGATCCTTGTGGGGCAGCTGGTTAGGATCCAGTCTATAACCGTGCTGTTTCCACTCTTATGGGTTAGTCTAGTAGGTTCAGTAACCATTTGTGTAAGGTACACAATGGCAACTAGGTCCTTCAGGGGGTTGGACTCTTTGCTGATCCAGCTGATATTAAAGTCATCAGTAGCTATGGGTTTCACTGTTCTTTCTGATTTGGGTGAGTACTTCAACCACTTTGCCTAACCCCCGTTTTCCCTTCCCTGGGGGAGATGAAGACTAAAGCTATAATAAGGGACTTATTCTGTTTGCCATGCATGATTTCTACAACCAACATTTCCTAGTCACCAGGAGCATCAGTTACTGGCAACATGCTACCCTGAATCGAGCTCCTGACATAAATGAGACAGCCTTCTCACTTTTTGCCTGTTCTGTCATGTCTGAAGGCCTCGTGACCTTGCAGAGCTATTTCATTATCTTTTGTTTAGGCAGTTAGCCATGACTCAGTGAGACAGATATCATCAGGGGAATGCAGGAGCGTCCAGGCTTGCAACTGAGCTAGTTGGTGTAAAAACCAAATTTCAGTTTCTATTCCAAAGCCTTCTGGATTATCGGAAATGATACCTTTGAGCTAAAAGCTCATTTACAAAGGTTCCTTGTCAATAAAAAACAACAAACAGGGAAAGACAGATGATTACAGCAGTTACAAAAGGGAAGGGGGATGGGAGCAAATTGCAGCGAGTAAGGATTGTCAATAATATGGTACAGTGAGGAACATAGATGCAGGTGTTGGTTATACCCAGACCTAGAATATGCCTGTGTCCAGCCCAAAATGCATAGGAGAGGGAGGAGGTGGGTCAGGTTTGGGGGAGAGATAAGAAGAGGATTTTGGGGATGGGGCAGGGGAGAGGATTAGGGGGTGGAGTAGCGGAAGGAGGGAAGAGACTTTCACCTTCCATTTTGTTCTGAAGCGTATTTATTAGGCAAGTAGTGGGACAGGGCGTGACAGTGTTGGGAATCAGGAAGCTGGCCTTGTTGGGCAGTTGCAGCATTCCCGAGAGGCAAGGGTATTCATGAGAGCGGTTTTAAATTGACCGAGGCGTGTGAGGCTTGCTACGGTGTTGGGTAGTTTGTTTAGCCAGGCTGGGGCCCTGACTGAAAAGGCACACCTGGCTAGGCTCATTTTCCAGAAAGGAATTATCCGGGCTTGCTTTTTCACCCTTCTAGTGACATGCAGGGAAGGGACAGGGAGGAATAAGGCCTGTATTGAGGGAGGTGCAAGTCCTAACAATGCCTTTTTCCCTAGTACACAGGTCTGGAGTTTGATTCTGTCGGAGAGTGGAAGCCAACTGTTCCCAGAGCACAGGTTGCAGGTATGAGTGAGATGGTCAGCAGCAAGCGCAAATCTGCATGCCTTATTGATGGTTAGGTGGACTCTGTGTGGGGTGGTTTCAGAGGCTGCCCCATACACCATATTACCATAGTCTATAACAGGGAGGACTGAGCTGCTGACCGCTAACCACCTAGCCTCCGATGTGAGGCAAAACCTGTGCCTCTAGAGTGCCACAAGCTTTCTGTTGGCTACAGTGGTGATATCAGTGTGCTTGGTGAAGGGCAGGGCCTCATCAGTCGTAATACCGCGGTATCTAAATGAGCCCACTTGTTCCAAAACAATGCTAGTTATTCATTATTATGAGAGGAAGTGCTCTTCCCTCTTTTTGCGGCCATTGAAGAGCATTGTCTTAGTTTTCTTACGATTGAGCACTAGTAAGTTCTTCTTAAACCTTTCCTGGAGTGAGTTGAAGTTATATTGTAGGTTACTGGAGAGCGCTTCCTGGCATGAGTCTTGGGAGAATAATAACAGTATTGTGTGCATAAAGCAGGGCTGTGGATGCTGGACAGGCATCTGGTAGGCTGTTCATGAACAGGCTGAATAGAAGGGGGCCCAAGATGGAGCCCTCGGGGACCTCTATTGTGACCTCCCTAGTCTCTGAGACAGCCCTGTTGATTTTGACTTTCTGTGAACGGCCAGTCAGGTAACTCATGACCCACTTGGTAGTGTCAGGAGAACGGCCTAGGATTTCTAGCTTCTGTAACAGCAGCTGGTGATCCACCAAGTCGAATACTTTGGTTAAATCAATAAAGATTGCCCCCACAGACTGACCTTGGTCGAGTGCCTCTTGGATGAAATCTGTAAGTTCAGTTAAGGCAGTGTTTGTGCTATGCATCCTATGAAAACCATGCTGCTGTGGGCATTGTAAGTTGTATTTGTTAAGACGGTCCGTGAGTTGGTCAGCTATAATTCTTTCCAGTGCTTTGGAGAGAGGGGACAGGATTGATATGGGTCTGCAGTTGGTGACTGCCGCTCAGTCACCGCTTTTTAGGACTGAAGTGTCGGAGTGACAGTTTAAAGAGCTTGATGGGTTTGATGACCTCTGTGAGTGCTGTTGCAATCAGGTTCATGTTGATCCCATCACTCCCCATCCTGGTTCTGCCTAGAACTCTCCTAAAGTACTTGCTAGTTTCTTTCTCAGTTATCTGCCTAAAGTAAAAGTTTTGGCTAAACATGGTGCTTGGGTTAGTGGGAGGGTGCTGTGGGGATGATCCCCAGTGGGGGTCAGCATCCTCCTTAGGGGGGAGAACTGGGCTGTAGTCAGTGAATGCTGTATTAAAAATGTTGGCGATGGTGGCATCCTCTAGGACAATCTCATCATCATGGTTTAGCTTTGAGAGCGGTGTCTTATCACCTGTCCCTAAAAGGTCCGTGAGGCCCAGAGTCTCTTCCCATCTCCCCAGTGTTGCACTTGCTGGTTTTTATGGTACGTGGCCTTAGCCTGTCTGATTGCCCAAGTGCATTTATTGCAGGCAGCTTTTTAATTTTAGATATCTGTGGCTTTGGCCTGGAGCTGTAGGGCTTCTCGGCTCTGCATCATGTCAAGGAGGGTGAGGTAACCCAGTCCATGTTTCTGCCATTTAGCATCCTTTTATGGAATGGGGCAAACATGTCCACAGCTGTATTAAAGTGTGAAATAAAGAACTCGAGGGAAAGATCAGCACTGGGGCAGAAGTATAAGAAGCTCCAGTTGATCCCCTCAAAGTGTTTTTTTGAAACTGACCATCGCCCTTTTCTTGATAACTCTGTTTCGCACCTGGCCGGGGCTTTATCTGCTTGGCTGACTGGTGACCCTGAATTGGCTAATGGTCACTCAGTACATCTGGGAGTACCTTAACCTCAGTTATCCTTTCGGGGTAGGTTGTTAGCAGCCAGTCAATTAGCATGCTTGTTCAGAAAGAACTGGAAGGGGACAGGATCAGTTGTGTTCCAGGACAGTAGCTGCTGCTGTTGTTTTCACAGGGTTCTTGTGGATTTTACTTGGTAGGTTAGTTCTTTTCTTACTTCTAAGGGGCTAGCAGGGTATTGTTTTGGGTGATGCTGGATGTTTGTAAACTGATTTGGTGGCTGTAAGTGGGGCTCATTTTGTGGGTGTTTCACTGTGTAACAGGCTCGCTTTGGTAGAGGCCTATTTCTTCTGATTTAAAACCTATTTGGTGGGATTTGCTTGGGCCTGGTTCTTTGGCTGCTGGGCTGGAGGGGAGACACAGGGCTGATACACCTCTCTCGAGTCAGGTGTCTGCCCAAGACCCACCCCTCCCCACCCCTCCCTCCCCAGAAGTCTGCGAATTTATAGGAACACCTGCCCTGCAATTGAGGAAAAGGCTGCAGGTGCAGCTCATGTAGTTCTAGCCACTGGGGGTGGATTTAAAGGCTGGAGAGAGGAGCTTTGGGAGTTGTTCATTTCCTATAAGTTTAATGTGTTGTACTGCACCTAGTAACAGGGTTACTGGTGTACAGTGGGACTGTCTCTAAGATTAGTGGGTGACCTGATTAGGCAGTAGGGGTATCTTGACTAGGGGAACCTGGTGGCTCACCCAAGGAAACCTATTTGGAAGGGGATGGAACCACACATCATTAGGGGCCGGCATCTTTGGGAGGGTGGTGGGGTGCACAGGGTGTGGAGCAGCCATGATACTGGACTGGGCTTGAAGTTTGGTGGTTGCCCAGTGTGCTACCAGTTGCACAGCTTAGGGAGGAGGTTGCGGGATTAGGAGAAAGCTGGGGGAAGGGGGTGGTATGGTTGTGAAGGGGCTGGGAATCTCCACAGGTTGCACCAAGCACTGGGGGGGGCATAGGAAAGGAGGTGGAGAATACCGGGGTCACATAGGAACCTGGAGAGGGGTACAAAAGGACAGTACCAAGGAAGCAGGCAGGTAACTGGGGTCTCACAAAGGGGGGACGGAGGGACATTCTCAGGGAAGTAGGCAGATGGCCAGGGCTGGACAGAAGGAAGCAAGGGAAGTGGATCAGACCACACTCAGTAACCGCCTCAAGTTCTCCTCTCTGCTCAAGGATGGGGGGATGTAGCCAACGACAGGGGTAGTTAGAGATGGAAAGGGAGTAGGAGGCAGGGGCCAGATAGCAGGAAGAACAGGGGGACCTGGAATGCAGGAGAATGGGGGGAGCAGTGAATCAGAGCAGGAGGGGCAGGGGGAAGAGGGAGGAAAGCGTAAGAAGGACCAGTTGGGAGGAAAGGTAAAGAAGGACCAGAAGTACAAGGAGGATTCAGTAAAGGGAGCTGAGGGTTTAGGTCAGGGGAGCACGACTAGCAAGGAGGAACTAAATGGAGACAGGAAGGAAGGGAGGATGAGCCAGGCTGGTTTAGCAGATGGGGGAGAAGGACCAGTTGCAAGCAGTGAGGGGGGAATTAGCAAGGTACAGAAGGATACTCAGGAGGAGGAGAGGCATAGGATTGGAGGGGAGGGGTGGCCATGGTAAATAAGGAGGGGGTGGCATGTGGCACCCAGAAAGGGGGAGGAACACGGAGCCAGCTGGTTGGAGGGGCCTGCAGAAAGGATGAGGGACATGGAAGGGGGAATGGAGGAAAAGGAGTGGTCAGAGTGCTCCTGCTGGGGATTCTATGATCAGGGTATCAAATGGGATAGGGAGGAGAAGTGGCCAGTTAGAACAAGATGCTTCCTGGACTAACGGTGCACAGGGCTAAGCATGAGGTATATCAGCTGGCAAAGGATTGTGGGGGTTCCCAGACATACTGGTCCACCTGGGTACAAATGACATTGAGGGAAATAGCAGTCAGAGATACAGGCAAGATTCAGGAGCTCGCCAGGGTCTGTCATGACATAGGATGCACAGTTTCCTTCAGAAATCCTGCCAGTGCCAAGGGCTAATGGGGACACACAAAAGAAAAATTAGGAGATAAACCAGTGGCTCAGGGAGTGGTGTGAGGCCAGAGGGTATGGGTTGATGGGGATTGGGGAGACCTGGGAGGATAAGGAGCTGTATGCTAGAGATAGACTACATCTCAATTTGGAGGGGAGGGGAATCCTTAAGTTGAAAATGAGGGTTCATTGGTGAAAAGTGGGGTTTAAACCTGTGAAGGGGGTGGATGGGAGAAAAGGCTGTCAAGGGGTGCCGATAAAGGAGGGACTCTGTCTCCACCCCCTGGGGACCAGGAGGATTGCAGGAAAAGGCCGACTGGCAAAGTGCAGACCAGGGGAAAACAGAACTCTGGGAACACGGCAGGGGAAATGGAACTATAGGAAAGGTGGAAGGTAGTCCATAAATGCCAGGAGCTTGGGCAGTAAAATGCCTGAGCTCCAGGCGATGCTAACTGAGGGAGCAGTGGATGTGGCAGCGGTCACTGAGACTTGGGCCACTGCAAGACATGACTGGGACCTGAACCTGGAGGGATACACTATGTTCAGGAAGGACAGGGGAGGGAAAGGGAGAGGTAGCAATGATAGTCAAAACTGCATTGGCATAGGGGAGTAGAGGAGGCGGAGGGAACCGTGGAGGCGATTTGAGTACCTTGATAACAAGGGGGTCAAGAGAGTAAAAATAGGAGTGGTGTATAGACCCCTGCTCTTGGCGGAGGAGCTGGAGGACAGTCTGGTGGCAGATGTTAGGAGACACTGCAGACTGGGCAGAGGAATGGTGGCGTGTTGGGGACTTAAACATGCCAGGAACAGACTGGGAGAATATGACATCCTCTGTGACCAGGGAACAGAGGTTGTTGGATGTCTTTCAAGACGCTGCTCCTAACTCAGCAGGTGAGGGAACCGACCAGGAGGCACTGGATGCTGGATGTGGTCCTGGCAGACAGTGACCAGATTGGGGGCCTGGAGGTAAGGGACCCATTGGCGGGGAGTGACCATGCCACGGTCTGGTTCTGCCTGGACCTAGGAGGGGTAGAAGGCTGCACAAAGACGGAAGTAACCTACTTCAGGGGGGCGGATTTTAAGGAAATGGGAAGGATCCTTAAGGAGCATTTGGATGGGATTGGGTCAGACATGGACGCTGATAGTAGGTGGGAAATCATCAGGAGAGGGGTGCAGGATGCTACCAGCACCTGTGCAAGAGTAAGACGAAAATGCGGTAGGGCCCAAAAACCCTGTTAGTGGACCAGGGAGGTCCAGGAGGTGATGCGGGGAAAGAAAGCAGCATATAAGCAATTCAAGTGCTCAAGGAGGAAAGGGATCGAGGGAGTACGAGCTGATGGTTTAGAAGGGCCACTAGAGTGGTGAGGGCTGCCAAGGCAAGGAAGGAGCAGAACCTGGCTAGGGAAATTAGGAGAGGGAACAAGGGTTCTTTAGATACATTGGGGAAAACGAAGGGTGAAGGGGCAAATTAGCAGGATTAAATCAGGGAGAGATGGGCACAAGACCCGGGAGCAGGCTGAGGTACTAAATGAGTACTTCACCTCAGTTTCACTAGGGAAAATGGGGTGCTGCATCACACATGGGAGGAGACAGAGATACTGAGGAGGAGGGACCCCACCGACCGGGCAGGTCTGGGGAGAGGGGAGGCATCACTGGCAGGTGGGGGAGGCTAAGCAGGGAGAAGGGGTACCGGAAGTGGAAATTACAGCAGAGAGAGAGGGAAGCCTCAGCCCCTTTAAGACGGAGAAAGCACGGGCCAGATAAATTACATCCCAGAGTGCTGAAGGAACTTGCAGATGTCCTGGCAAAACCCCTGGCAGAGCTTTTCACCATCTCTCTGAGGACAGGGTGGGTGCCCCAAGACTGGAAGCTGGCGTACATAGTGCCTATCCACAAGGGGGATCAAGGGAGGTGGCAGAGAACTCACAGGCCTGTCAGCCTGACCTCGGTGGTGGGCAAGGTGATGGAGGGCATTGTCAAGGAGAGGCTGGGGGACCTGGATAAGTCAGGGTGCCTGACGATAGACAGCATGGATTCATCCCGGGAAATCGTGGTCAGACAAACCTGGTGGAGTTCTATGACTGGGTGACAAGTGCCTTGGACCTAGGTAGACCAGTGGATGTCCTCTTTCTAGACTTCAGCAAGGCATTTGACTCTGTTCCTCACGTGGGCCTGTTGGATAAGCTGGGAGAAATGGGGGTGGGGAACCAGATGATCAGATGGATAGGCAATTGGCTCCAGGACCGGACCCAGAGGGTCGTAGTTGGTGGGATAGTCTCATCCCCAAGGAGGGTCATTAGTGGGGTCCCACAGGGATCAGTCCTTGGGCCCCTTCTGTTCAACGCCACGATCTGACATAAGGACAGGAATCAGGGAGGATGAGTCTCTTTGCAGATGACTCGAAACTGGGGGCGGTGGTGGATGGGGAGGAGGGAGGTGGCCTCACAGGGGGACCTGGAGGCTCTGGAAAGATGGTCTAGAAAGTGGAAGCTGAGGTTCAATGCAGGAAATGCAAGGTACTCCACCTGGGGGCCAGAAAGCCAGGCCAAGTGTACACCCTGGGGGGGGGGGAATGCTACAAGTCTCGATGGCTGAGAGGGACCTGGGGGTGGTGGTGGATGTCAAGATGAACAACTCTGAGACTTGTAGGAGGGCAGCAGCCAAGGCCAACAGGATGCTGGGATGTGAGGAATTTGCTCGGTTTTTCTCGGACAGGGTGTCTGCGATCCGGCGGGAGGTCTCCTTAGCCAGTAATATCATTGCTGTCAGTGGTCGCCAGTCGTGTTCTAAGAGCACTCTCTCTGGGTGGGGGGAGTTTAGGCCAGTGGAGGTTCGTGAGGTCACTGAGATAGTGGCCAACTTGAGGTATACCTTTTGTGAACTGGATCCCGTGCCAACGCGCTTCCTGATGAGGTGCATTGACACTGTTGGCCCGGTGTTTGCCCTGATTGTCCGTGTTCCTGAGTCAGGGTGTCTTCCGACGCCTTGAAGGAGGCTCTGGTGAGACCCCTTTAAAGAAAGCTTCTTCTGGACCCGGAGATTAGGGCAAATTATCGCTCTATCTCCAATCTTCCATTTCTGGGAAAGATTGTTGAGAAGGTGGTATCACTTCAGTTGGGGAACATCTCAGGACCCACGAGTTGTACGATCCCTTCCAGTCAGCTTATCGGCCAGACATAGGCACTGAAACTGCATTAGTTCGGGTGCAATGACTCAGGGCTAGAGATCGGGGACAAGACAATTCTTGTTCTCTCGATCTCTCTTCAGCATTTGATACTGTGGACCATAGTGTATTGCTTTTCCACCTGAGGGAGTTATGCAGACTCACCGGTGTTGTCATCAAATGGTTTGAGTCATTTCTTACTAACAGGAGGCAGCAGATTGTGATGGGTACTTCTCATCTGCACCCTACCTCCTTCCGAGGTGGAGTCCCTCAGGGTTCGGTATTGGCTCCTATGTTCTGTAGTGTACATGCTGCCCTGGGGAGATCATTAGGAGGTATGGTTTGAGTTTTCATTGCTATGCTGATGATACTCAACTATACCTTTCCTTTGCCCCAGGAACATCAAATGCAGTGGATGTGTTAAATATCTGTCTGGCTGAGATAAATGACTGGATGTCTTCCAGCTGGCTGCGACTGAACCCTAACAAGACTGAGGTATTAGTAGTGGAGTCGAACAGAGTTCGTGATGGGATGGCCTCTGACTCTGTGACTGGCATTGTGCTAGGAACTGTGTCATTGATGGCCTCCCCATGGGTGCGTAATCTTGGTGTGATCTTTGACAGGAATTTGTCCATGGAGGCTCAGATATCCTCTGTGGTTCGTTCCTGTTTTTTTCATATGAGAAATATCGCCAGGATTAAGCCCCTTGTTCCGGCTCTGGACCTCCCTACTTTGGTACATGCCTTAGTCACTTCTAGGCTTGACTACTGTAATGCCCTCTATCTCGGGTCTCTGAACTTCTTCGCAGACTGCAGCTAGTGCAAATGCTGCTGCCCGGTTTTGACTGGACAAAGTAAGTTCAGTCATATTACTCCGTATTGGCGCGAATTGCATTGGCTGCCGGGTCAGGTGGAGAGTATTGTTCGAGGTGGGTTTTCACCTATAAGACCCTACATGGACAGGGCCCTGGTTACCTTTCTGATCTCCTGGTACCGGCCCACCTCTATTCGTGATCTCCGCTTCCTCCATTAGTGGCCTCAAAGTCCCGAGAGCGAGATTGAAATCAGCTGGGGACCGATCGCTTGGAGTTGCTGCTCCAGTTCTCTGGAACTCGCTGTCGTTGGAAGTGAGAGAGGCCCCTACTATAGAGGCTTTCAAGAGCCGTCTGAAGACCTTTTTATTTATGCAGGCTTTTGGAAATTGAATTTTATGTATGTTATTTTAAGGAATGTATATGGTATGACACACTGTATAGTTTTTGTGCGGCGCCTAGAGCCTTTGGGATTGGGCGTCTTTTTAAATAAAATTGACATTGACATTGATATCGCTAGGGGGGATCACCTCCAAAAGGAGGGAAGTGATACTCCCTCTGTATAACTGCTTGGTGAGGCCGCACCTTGAGTACTGCGTGCAGTTTTGGAGGCCACACTTAAAGCGGGACATTAACCTCCTGGAGAGGGTCCAGAGGAGGGCAACCAAAATGATTTGGGGCTTGGGGGACAGGACCTATGAGGAGAGGCTCGAAGAGCTAAATATGTACACATTGGAAGAGAGAAGGACTGGGGGACATGATTGAGGTCTTTAGGTACATGAAGAGGGTAAATAGGGGATGAACAGTCAGGATGCTCAAGGAAGGAGGAAGGGCCACTAGAGGGCATGGGTGGAAGCTGGAGGGGAGGATTCAGGAGAAAGAGGAGGTGCTACTTCACTGAGAGGGTGGTGGAGCCATGGAATGCACTGCCTAGGGGGCTGGTGGAGGCAGAGACAGTGGAGGGGTTCAAGAGGGGGTGGGACAGGTACAGGGGAAGGGTTCTGGAAGCAAAATCCAATGCAGCAAGAATATCCGGAACTGGGAAGGGAGAAGCCAGAGAAGGCGAGGGGGACAGCAAGGTCAGCACCCAGGTTGGGGACTGACCAAACGAGCAGACACGAAAGACCGTTAGGCCTATTCTGCTGGCATTTTAGTATGTTAGTATGTTCCCGTTCAGTAGTTTGTCCTGGTGCTGCTATTAACCAACTGGGTGAGGTACAGTCCAGCTATAAGGTCCCTGTGTCTGCACCTTGAGCTGGAGGACCAGTTGGTGTTGAAGTTGCCCATTATAATGGTTTCCTTATTCTGGCTGGCCTGAAACATAGAAACATAGAATCTGATGTCAGATAAGAACCGCTTGGCCCTCCTAGTCTGCTCATTTCCCTACCTAACGGATAACCAACAGCCTATTTCCTCCTACCCCCCACTAGAATTGCCTTAAGTCTGTCCCATGCATTCTTGAATTCCCCCACTGTTTTTGACTCTACGACCTCCTCAGGAAGGCTGTTCCATGCATCTACAACCCTCTCTGTGAAGAAATACTCCTCACATTACCCTGAGCCGCCCCCTCTATCTTCAAATTGTGCCCTTGTTCTTGCAATCTCTTTTTTGAAAGATGCTGCCTCATGGACTTTGTTGATTCCTTGAGGTATTTGAAAGTTTCTATTATGTCCCCCTCCTTTCCTCGAGGCTATACATCTTAAGCTCCTTTAGTCTGTCTTCATATGTCTTCTGGTGCATACCCTGCACCATTTTGGTTGCCCTCCTCTGGACAGCCTCCACCCTGTCTGTCTTTGTGGAGATGGGGTCTCCAGAACTGTACACAGTACTTCAGGTGTGGTCTTACCAACTGTCTGTACAGAGGGCCAACAACTTCCTGTTTTCTACTGGTGATGCCTCTCCCTATGCATCTCAGTGTTCCCCCAGCCCTCCTTACTGCTGTGGGAGAGACCAAGTGTCTGAGGGGATAGGGGGTGGGGATGGGCCTGTTTGTAGTAACTGGCAAAGACTTCGAGCCCGTGCAGCTGCCATCCAGGAGGAATGTATATTGTTATTAGGACAAGGCATTTTTGCCCCGTGTCTATTAGGATTTTGACTGTGAGGCATTCGCAATCGCTTGAAGTGTTGAGTTGGTGGACTCTGGTTCTGTAGGCTGTTACTTATGTAGATTAGGCAGCCGCGTTCTCTTTTACTGATGAAGGTACTGCCTGTGGATATTGTATCCAGGGAGGGAGACTGATGCGTTAGTTGTCCACGGGGTGAGCCATGTCTCCATTAGGGCTATAACATCTGGTTGGACTTGGCCCACCCAGGCTTTGAACTTAATTAGTTTGGCAAGGAGGTTGTCAGTGTTCATGGACACCAACTTTAGTTGTTTGGTCGCTGTTGTAGCCTGGGGGTTGTTTGGCTGGGGACCAGGATTAGGGTGTATGTGTCCCAAGATAAGGAGAAGTGCTAGGATCAATTTCCTGGTGATCCTAGGGAATTGTCGTGTTCTACGTACCCTCTGCACGCAGTGATGGGAACTCCTGTTTGATTGCATCCCCCACCGGATGAATAGGGCCAAGGTAAGATGCATGGCAAGGGTAGAGGGCAGTTTAGAGGAGGTAGTGGCCCATAAGGGCTGCTGGCCCCAGAAGGAGGGGAGGGGCCAGTGGGATGTTTCCCACTGGCCTGGAATTTTGCAGGTTAAAGTAGGCTGTGTGGTTGTTCAGCAGTTTATTATGCGGGAGGCAAAGATGCAGGACAACAGCAAGGGACGCGAGTAGTTCTGCAGCATTGGCTGTTAGTCCCGGCTGTTTTGCCATCTTAAAACGATTATGGTGGAGTTCAGTACACAACTGAGGAAAAGTGGCTGTGTGTGTGTGTGTGTGTGTGTGTGTGTGTGTGTGTGTGTGTGTGTAGGCTTATCTATGAATGATAACAGCTGCTGCAGTGGCTGTGGGGGGAAAATGTGGGCAGTAGACTTCTGGTAGTGTAGATGTAAGGAGAGACCAAATGTGTGCATGTAATAAGGTGGAGAAACTGGTCACCACGTATATTTGGAATGCTATGGGAGAGACCGAGTGTCTGAGGAGATGGAGCTGAGCTCCTACAGAGTTAATAAATAGACAGCTAGCTTAGGGTGGGGGTGGCCTGGGAGGAGGCAATTAGAATACACCCACTGCACTGTCCTGCTTGCAGTAGTGTGCCTGTGCAGAGAGCTGCAGCTTGCGTTCCCAAACTGGCACTGAATACCTCTGACTCGTGTGCCTGAGGTCCATACCTTGTTGGTGATCGGATGTCCTTGGGGAGCAGATGAAGCCTCTGAGGGCTGAAAGGAAACAAAAGAGGTACAATCAAGTGGAGCAAAGGGGAGTGGGACTGCAGTGGGAGGGAGGAAGCCAGGGAGCTAAGCGCCCGCTGGGGTGGGGAAATGCATGAGTGAGTTGAGTGCCTGCTGTTGAGGGAAGTTCAACAAAGAGTTATGTGCAGAGTCACTGCCTAAACGGGTCGTTGAGGTCCACGTAGGTAGCAGGTGAGTGCAGCGCTAGACGGACTAGGGAACAGTGCAAGATTCAGCTAGACAGTCGAGTTTAGGTACACAGGAAATCATTAAACACACAGACAGAAAACACTGTAAGCAGCAAGCAAGCAGGCAAACAGTGAGAATCAAGTCATACGGTCAAACAGCAAGGTAAATTGGCAGTAGATGTGTAATATATGAGCTGCAATAGGCTAGAACCAGAGTGCTGTACAAAACAGGCTCGGCTAACAGTTAACCGAACACAATCAGTAACAAATGGCTAGATTGTAGGTGCTTTTACACACATGTTTTTTAAAACGAAATGAGCGTTACCTGTGGCGCCGTTGTGCTCTGTTGTGTTTTTAAGATCCCTTTACACTCTGCGAGTTTTCCAACAGCTCCCACCTCCATTTGTGTTTCGGCACCCCCACAGAGCTTGCTGCTCTATTGCTGTTTGTGCATTGCTTCGGAATGGCTGTTTTACACAGCCCGACGAAACGGAACACAACGGTGCAAACCGTGAAAAGCAGATATTGCGGTTTGGACGAACGTTCACCTATGGAACGAAACAGATGCACTTTACACACAAGGGATGTAACAAAATACTGTTTCCATAACAGTTATTCCGTTACATAAACCTGTGTGTAAAAGCGCCTTTAGGCAATAGTGCTTTGGGTGTTACCAAACCCTGTTTTTCTGAATTGAAAGGCATCTATACAGCTAAGGCTCTCCTCATTGGCTGGTAACAGTATAAGCAGGGTCACTAGTTCTTTGTGGCATTTCAGCCCAGAGGTCTGCGATTGGGCAACTGAAATTCTGAGGCATGTTGGTTGTGCTCCTAGGTCATAGGAATTCATTGCTACTGCAGGGTTATGTCCATCCATTAGCTGAAATGGTGTGATCTGCCAGTTAGAGCAGTGGCTTGGTAACTGAGAGAAAACAGGATCTTCTTCCAGAATCTTTCCCTCCATTGAGTGGGGCTATAAGCTGTCGCGCCAGGACAACCTGGAAATTTTTGCTGGTTGAGTCCGCCCATTTTGGCATGCCTTGTTGTTGCCTGTGGGCATTCCCGGCATGCCTCAGTTCTTTCTCCCACTGTCAGCCGCTTATCAGCCCACTGCTGCTGAAGAATACCGTCGAACTCTGCAAGTATTCGCTAATGCAGCTACTTCTTGCAGCTTAATTTAAAACTTTTATGCTGCTGCTGAAGGATAAGGAACCATCGTTCCGATACTCTTGTTGCAGCAACATGAGGATTTATGTGTGCATTCATTGCCTGGTCCTCTAGCATGACATTAATGCCTGGTCCTCTAGCATGACATTAAGGCCTACAACATTTGCCAGGGCTTTAGCCAGGGCACCACGAGATGTCACAGCAAAACTTTAGAGCTGCACCTAAAAACAGAAACCATGGAGCAGAAATGAGGTGCAGCAAAGGCAGCTTCAGCATCAACCTCTCCCCTCGCTTCCCGGTTTGCTGTCGACCTGCCATTCCCAGTTATCATTGACATCTATTGCCAGTTCCACCAAAAAGAAGGATAAATCCACAAAGCTGGCAAACAAGAATCGCCACTCTGGTAAGGAAAAGAAGCATAGAGAAAAGGCTGCCTCTCCTGACCGTTCTAGATCTCCCCTGAAAATAAGTAACTTTAATAAAAAAAAAAAAAAAAAAAACTGGTCCCAGATCAAGGCCTCAGCTCCTACTTCCCCCCTGCCCATCTCTCAGATGACAAGGTTGGTATCTGGCATAGGTTTAACTCCCCATCATGGGATTCACAGCTGACACTGCCGTCGGGCACTGTCCCATGGATGGTTCCATTGTCACTGAACCCCCTCAGCCCGTCGATGTGCAGCACCTGTACCAAAGTGTCGGAGCTTTCTGAAGGGCTGATGCCATTGCCTTCGTCATCGATGCCTCTATGTCAATGCCTTTGAAACTGCCGTCATCAACATCGATAACACAGGAGTTCCCTATGCCTGTTGTCATTCTGGGCTAGTAACATCCTTTGTCAGTGGTTTTGTGTTGACAGTTCCTCCTCCTATGTTTCCTCTTCAGTTCTACCCTTTACCTGTGTCCATAGATGCTGACAGTGAGTTGGGGTATAATCCAGAATACATGGAAGAGGAAGGCATGAAGGAAGAGTTGGATGCTCTGGATGTGGTAGGCTCCAGCTCCATGCTGTCCTCTTGTAGTGGGGAGAGTGTGAAAAACACTCCTAGGTCACCTCCTGAGGTTGCCTTATTTTAGGCTTTTCTCAAGATGGTATAGGCCAAGCTGTGATTTGATGCTGAGAAGGATTCCTCTATTTAAAAAAAAAAAAAATAAAATAAAATTCTGATTATGGCTGCTCATGATAGGGCGGGGCTCGAAGTTTTCACGATTCGCGGATGTCATGCAAACTCAGGAATGTCCGGAATTTGGCTATCACCCGCGGAATTGCCATGAACAAACGTCCATTTATTTGTTTGCCAGGTGCCCAACTTCTGGCTTCACTGTCCCCTCCAAAGTGACATGCCACGCTGGGAGCCCACCCCAGCGTGGCAAAACGTCTTTGCCAACGGGGTACCTAATCCCCGCCTGCTTCCACTGCCCTTCTTGTGTGTAGTAAAAATAAATAAATAAAACCTGCAATAAAAAACCTTCCATCGTTGCTTCTTTGCCCCTCCACCAACCTGCACCCACCCTCTGCGTACTCACCTCCCCACACCCCCTCACCCCATACTTACCTCCGGACTCCGCGCGACGATCTTCAGTGGACCGGAACACGCCTGCACTCTTCAAAGCCGACCGCGAACTGAGGAAATGCCGGTAAGCTGTATAATGGGCTAGATAGGAGGGTTCAACTTTATTGCATATCTCAGGCATTTTGGAATTTTGCCAAATTTTCAACATGGGTTTTGGACCCTTCTATGATTGATGTCACTGTCATGGCGTTATTCGGGCTCGAAGGGTGATTTCGCGCAGTGACTGCACAGTGACTGCGAAATTACCCTTCGGGACCGAATACCACCATGACAGTGACATCATACATGAGAAGGGGGCCCAAAACCCCCATATTGAAAATTTGGTGCCAAAATTCCAAAAAATGACTGTTTAATGAGCGTGCGTTGCGCAGTTCCTACGCAGGCTCGTAAGTTCACGGAATTTCAATATTTTCACTCCAGAGTTTCAACATTGCCATTTCACCACACTGTCTTATGAGTAGTACAGCTGTCATTTTTCACATCTCACCCAAAATGTGTTTCCACCCTTGTAGCGCAGAATGGCGCAGTCGGTGTGCGAAATCAATGTACGGGACAAATTAAGAAAATCACAGTGACACTGTTCATGAGCAGAGGTCTTGAAATGGCTATGTTGAAAATTTGGTGAAAAAATTCCTAAAAATGACTGTTTTACGAGCGTGCATGTTGCGCAGTTCTTACGCACGCTCATAGGTTTGCGAATTTTCAATATTTCCACTCCAGATTTTCAACATTGCCATTTTTCCACACCTCTTATGAGTAGTACAGCTGTCATTTTTCATATCTCACCTCAAATGTTGTCATATTACGTAGCTATTGGCCAGCGGTCGTGCGACATCAATGTTCCGGACAGATTAATAAAATCACAGTGATACTGTTCATGAGCAGAGGTCTTAAACTGGCTATGTTGAAAATTTGGTGACAAACACCCATAAAATGACTGTGTTACGAGCGTGCATTGCGTCAGATATGGCAAAAAAAACAAAAAAAGGAAAAAAATTAAGGGTAAAAATGTGCCGCAGAATTGCCGCAGAAATTGGTGTTGAGTGCCGCAGAAGTTCTTATGGCAATGAGAACCCCGCCGCAGAACTTTGCTCCGATGTGCCGCAGAAAAATCGGGGCCCTGATGATAGGTAAAAGCCCCGAAAGACATGAGTTCTAGGGGTGTGGATATGGTACCGTGTCCACACTCTGGCAGTTCCACTGGAAGGTGATGATGGACTAAATGTTTTTAAGCTAAGCTTCTGCCACCACCCGGGCAGATACACCTCCCGACTCCACCCCGTTATGTCAGATAATTCTTTCCACTGGAAGAACAGGTCACCTTCTTCACGCTTCACTTAGGATCTTCTCTGTGCCATTGGTGAACCGTTGCTTCGAGGTTTCCAAAGACTGTCTTTATTCAGTGGTTTCCTTGACTTTGACTCGTCGTCATCACGATGGATTGCAAGAAGCCTGGATTCAAGTTTTGTGTTCAGTGCCACCAGGAAATGTCCACCACGACGTGTGTGTACAGCCTGGGAAGGCAACATGACATGGCTGGGTGTGGCCTTTGCCTGTCTGTGCTCCCCGAGTCCCTTGAGGACATGAAGCTCCAGCTCGCACTGCGCCAGCCTTTGGAATGGGATCCGA
Source organism: Neoceratodus forsteri (assembly GCA_016271365.2). Classification (NCBI taxonomy): domain Eukaryota; kingdom Metazoa; phylum Chordata; order Ceratodontiformes; family Ceratodontidae; genus Neoceratodus; species Neoceratodus forsteri. Next base: position 196,013,726 of record CM028132.1, on the reverse strand, counting down.
AGGATCACACTAAGGGTGGTAAAAAGGCTTAGGTGGCAGCCAGGTCTGCAGCACAGCTTGCAGCCCTTGAAGCAGAGGTGGTGGCCATTGCGCCAGGTACCTCATTGGCCTTGGTACTGTCCCTGACTAGGTCCAGTGTCGGAGGGGCCTTCACGAGTCATTTCTGTGAATTGTGCCGATCCCTCCAGACCATGGAGGATAGCCGTGCCTTCCATGGCTCCTGGGTGAAAACGAGAGTTCAAAAAGTTGACTCACCCACCTTCTCCAGTCATGGGATGGGGGGAGATCTCAGTCCTCCCAGTCCCTCGACTCATCTGACCACTCAGCTGAGGTTAAATGCTCCTCAGTCAGGCTGGTCGAGGGCTCATCAGCTCTGCCACTGAGTCAGCTGACCCCATCTCTGGTCATCCAGCTGGCTAAAATTTTTCCTGACCCAGTCGGTCTGTATTTGGACTTCGCTGAGGAATTGGTCTTGCAGATCTCAGTGCTCCTGGTCCTCACCCAGGAGGACATGGCTCGATTGGTGTCCCCAGTTGACTCTGTTTGGGGCAAGCCTCCAGCTGAAGTCAGGTCTTCAGCACCCATACTGTTAAATGTGGGCTGGCACGTGATTTATGGCCAGCCTCAGGATGACCCTGCCTGCCGTCGACTGGGTAGTCAGTGGTCGAAGTCGTGGTTGAGGTGTTTGCATTCTTGATCCTGCTCGACTGGGGTGCGTCACTGTTAGTGCTCCTTGTTCTTATTCTTCAGTGAAGACAGGCATCATTGCAAAATGCGCTGGTGCTACGAGGCATTCTTCTGGCAGCAGTGGGACATTGCAAGCAGGATGGGCCCTACCCAGGTCACATGATCCCCTGGCACCCACCAGTGGTTACCCCACTGGCCCAACCCCCACAGGTGCCAGCAGCTGCCTCTCCACCAGTCAAGGTGGAGCTGCCAGCTGGTGCCTCATTTGAGGAGGCTGGCCATTAGTCCCCCAGCTAGCCAAGATGATTTTTAGTGAGGATCACTCTGGGTGAGGAGTTCTGGGAGGTCTGTGCCAATGTATGGCTGAAAGCTGTCTTCGAGGAGTTCTTGGTTGACTCATACCAAGATTCCACAATCTTCTCTGTGACTCTGCTCTTCGACCGGGACATGGTTGATGAGCCCTTCACTGACCAAGGGCCAGTGTCATTTGGGGCGGTACTTCACCTCATCTCTGAGTCCATGGGAGTTCGGTTAGAACCAGTTAAAACCAGTCCAGAAGAGGGCCTTGTACCATCTTACTGACATCTTGGACCAGGACGCATCCCTGGGGGTTGCATTCCTGGTGGCTAAAGCAATCTTAGGACTGGCCCTGGAGCATTGGCAGCATCCAGCATCCTCGGCCCCATATAGTTTGCAAGTATGTGGTCGCAACTCACTCCCTGTCAAGAGCTGTCAGACCACCCCTCCACAGAAAGGTTACCGATTCAGTGTTCCGTAAGTCAGGACTCCAGGGGAACATAGACAACCCCCAGACAAGGATTCCTATAAGGTTGACCACACCGCTAAAAAGGTACCTTGGGTCTCTGGCAGGCTAGCTCTGCCATTATGATGGCCAGTTGTGGCCATGCCATGATGAGTATTTTCAACATGGTCCTCTCCCACTTCCACCCAGAGCAGCTAGTGGCAGTGAAACTCAGCCGAGACCACTGTCGGTTGCTGGCTAAACACCAACTTTAGACAGCCTTGGACATGGGTAACTCGTGCAGACATGCACTGGTAGCTGCTATCTCTATGCGTTGCAGGGGCTGGCTGCACTTGTCCACCTTCATTGCAGACACCCAGCAGAGGCTAGTGGATGTCCCCTTTCTGGGCACTGATTTCTGTGGCCCTGGGGTTAGAAGGACATCTCACAAGGATCAAGAAATCCAGTGCCACCCTGGGCTTTATGACTTTGTCCCAGAAGGACCGGATTAAAAAGCCAAAGAATCAGGCTATTCAGTATCTGTCCATTTAGTCACTGTCTCCCTGGCAGCAACCCCAGTAGGGGCAGTTCCAGACCTGGGGCCTCAAGAAGTCCGGTTGCCAAGTTCAAAAAAGGGGGGGCAGGGGTAGTGGTGCCCCTCTGGCGGCAGCCACTGTTGCCCCATGAAGCCTTCCCAGTGATGTTCTGGGGGGCGTCAGCCTCCACCTGTCCTGTCCCTGACCACTGTTCCCATTGGAGGCAGGTTGCATCTCTTCATGTCACGTTGGTCTGCTGTCACAACAGAGAAGTGGGTGTTAGACATAGTGGGCAGAGGATAGTCTCTCTATTTCAAGGCTCTCCCACTCTGCCACCTCCATGTGCCTCGAGAGTCTGGGATGTCTCAGGACACACTGTTTGCCTTCAGGTAGGATGCTGATTAGCTCCTTGCTGAAGGAGCCATAGCCTGTGTCCTGGATACTCTGGCCAGTAAGGGTTATGTGTTCAGGTACTTCCTGGTCCCAAAACAGATGGAGGGGCTGGCATCCCATACTGGATCTTCATGAACTCAACCAATACATATGGAACGCAAGCTCTGGATAGTAACTCTGAGCCAGATTATACCACGTCTGAAGTAGAGCATGTGGGTGCTGCTTCCCTGACCTTCAGGACACATTCTTCCACATCCCCATCCATAGGTTCCACCACCGGTACCTGTGGTTCTGAGCGGAGGGGGTCCTGTGCCAGTTCCAGATCATGCTGTTCAGTCTCTCCTCAGCTCCAAACTTCACCAAGTGCATGGCAGTGGTAGTGGACTATCTACAGCACCTCAGGGTCAGAGTTTACTCCTACCTGGACAACTGGCTGATTGCCAGTCCATCTTGAGAGGCCGTGGTGAGATCCACAGCCCTGTCTGTCCAGACCTGCAGAGACTTGGGCCTCTTGGTCAACCCTAGTTACAACTGGTACTGGAGCAGGTGCTCAAGTTCATCGGGGCAGAACTAGACTCCCTGTGGGCCAAGGCTGGCCTCCTGGTGAACCGGGCACAGGATCTTATCTCCTTTGCTCGATCATTTCAGGGTGGGCTCTTGCGCCCTGCCTGGAATTTCCTGCAGCTGCTTGGGGTACATTGCATCCTGAACCAGCATGGTCCATTAGGCCTGCTGGTTGATGCACCCCCTCCAGTGGGAGCTGGGTCATCAGTGGTCCCAGTGCCTAGGTCACGTGGTTCAGCTGATCACAGCTACTCAGCCGATGTGGCATGCCATCCAGTGGTGGCTGGTCCCAGAATGTCTGGAGGAAAGAATTCTATTTGTCTGCCTAGAGCCGACCATCATGATGACAATGGATGCGTCTCTGGTAAGGAAGGGAGAGCACCTCAGGAACCACGTGATCCATGGGTTCTGGTCTCCTAGGGAGTCCTGTCACAACATAAACCTGCTGGAGCTCTGTGCTGTACAACCGGGCCCTCACAAAATGTGCTCTGCTGATCAGGAGTCGGGTCGTTCAAGTCCAGATGGACAATACTATGGTCATGTTTTACCTGCACAGACAGAACAGCATACACTCCCTTTCCTTGTGTTGGGAGGCACTCTGCACCTGGCTCTTGTGCACAGCCTGGGTGCTGATCTTCTGGTAATTAACATTGCGGGGGAGAACAATCAGCTGGTGGACGCTCTCAGCTGGGCAGAAGAGTTGTCGCACGAATGGTCTCTGCACCAGGAGGTGGTGAACCACTTTTTTCCCCAGTGGGGCTCATGCTCAGTGGATCTGTTTACCTCCTGGGAGAACGCCAGTTGTCTACCCCCCACAGTCCGGGACATTGTTGGGGGATGTCTTCACGAGGCCCTGATCCCGGGCCTTGTATATGTTTTTCCTGCCTTCCCCTTGATCCACAAGGTTCTGGTCAAGATCAGGAAGGATAAGGCATGGGTGATCATGATAGCTCCAGACTGGCCAAGGCAGTTTCAGTACCCAGATCTCCTCAGCCTCAGCAGCTGGACTCCATGGAAGTTGTTTCTCTGCCGAGACCTTCTGACCAGACTTCACAGGATGGTCCTGCACCCGGACCTTCAGTCCCTGCATCTTCTGGTCTGGTTTCTGAGTGACTAGACTTCCAGGCCTCGTGTCCGTCTGAGGATGTCCTTCACATTGTGGTGGCATTCAGAAAGGAGTCGACTTGTAGGTGCTATGCTTCCAAATGGAAGAGATTTTCCGCATGGTGCTAGGGCAGGGGAGCATGATTCCCTTGCCTACCCACTGGCTAGCATCCTGGACTACCTCTGGTCCCCTTTCCCAGCTGGAACTGCGAGTGATGACTCTTAAGGTGCACCTGGCAGACATATCTGCTTACTGGGTGCAGGACAGTATGCCGACGGTGGCCCAGAGAAGGTAGTTGTTTTTTTTCCAAGGACCTTGATCACTTGTCCTTTCTGGTGTGTGATCCACTTCTACCATGGGATTTTCTACTGGACCTGGCTGTGCTCAGACAAGCTGTTTGAGCCAGTGCACAGATGTGAGTTGTCACACCGGTCATGGAAAACGGCCTTCCTGGTGGACGTCAGATCTGCCAGAAGGTCTGGGGGAGCTCCACACGCTCTCAGTGGACTCTCCGTATCGGGTCTTCCACAGGGACAAAGTCATCCTTTGCCCCAACACGAACTTCCTCCTGAAGGTGATATCAGAGTTAAACCAGGGCGATTAACTTACCGGTATATTTTACCAATCCGTCTTCAGAGGCTGAATGCAGGCTCCGTACCCTGAACCTGCAGATAATGCTCTCCTGTTATGTGTAGCATATGGCTTGGATTGAGGGTCAGGCTCACCAGCTGTTCGACACCTGTGCTAATGCCACACCTGGCAGACTGGCAGCAAAGTAGATGATAGCAAGGTGGATCACATCTTTCATCGACCTGTGCTATAGGTTGGCTGGTCGGGAGTCTCCTGTTGAGATTAGGGCTCATTCCACCAGCATACTGCTGCCTCAGTGGCTGCTTCCAGGGATATTCCCATACAGGAAATTTTTAGGACTGCTACTTGGAAGTCCACACACACCTTCATCTCCTACTACCTCATCAACCTTGAGTCACATTGGGATGCGTATTTTGGTACTTTGGTTCTTCAGTCTCTGTTCACCAAGTAGGGGTGTGTGCCTTGCCCCCTGTTCCCAGAGAACTGCGTGGAGTGTGCTGGATAGTGCACCATATCCACATTTCTAGAAGAAAAGATTAATCACCTGTAACCAAGTGGTATATAATACATATCCACACAACCCACCCAGCCTCCCTTGACATGTTACACGTGATCCTGCTTCCAGCGCGCAAGATCTGACATCACTGGGGGGAGTCATGGGGTATGTCTGCCTGGTGGTGGGAGGAGCTTAGCTTAAAGACGTCCAGCCAATCATTGTCTTCCAGTGGAACTGTCAGAGTGTGGATGTGTGTCACATACCACTCCTAGAACTACGGTTATAGGTTAGTAACTTTTTCTTCTCTTTTTTCTCACGAGGAATCGAGGAAACAGAGCATTTGATTCTGCTTCCCTAGGACTAAGAATTGCTAATTATTAGGTGCATACCTCTCAACCTCTTGCCTCATGAATCAGGGACAAGGCTTAAAAAAATCAGGGACAAAGACCCCAAATCAGGGACATATCTTAAAAACTGGTACTATTCACTCAGAAAGCTAATAGAATAAAGGAATTTGTGTTAAGATGCATTTTCTGAAGAACAAGTCTGTAACTTTAATGTTTGAAATTATTTTGTGTTATTAATCCCCACTGTTCTGTCACAAAAACACAAATTTTATGAGGGACAGAGGAAAATTTTGAGGCCAAATCAGGGACGTCCCTGAAAATCAGGGACAGTTGAGAGGTATGATTAGGCGTACATGATCAGGTATCAAAATTGCCTCTGGAAGTCAATGCCTACCTTGGCTGATAAGCTATTGGAAGGCCCTGACAAAATTTTGGCTCAACAGACAGTTGCTAATAGTTTGGAAGTTGGTAAGCAATTGCTCAGATCTGCATATGGTGCAGCTGCCCATGTGGTTGCTTCCGGCATCTGCCTGCACCACCATTCTTGGCTGCGTATCACAGGTTTTGCAACTGATGTATAACAGTCCATCATCGGTGCCCCCCTTCAGAGGAAAACAGCTATTTGACTTTGATGTGGAAAATGCTGTCTAGTACCTACAGACATCCAAGATGACTCTGAAGTCTCTTGCTACTTTGAACCCAAAGCCCTGAGGCTGGGGCAGTGGCTGTTTTCGTCAGCCCTATGCGTGTCCAGGCAGGGGCTACTCTAGAAGTCCCAGGTGTAGTTCCCATCACTCTCGGTCCTGTCAGTCTGCCTTCTGGTACCCATGCCTGGCTCACAAAAGGCGCAGGTTTCAGCAGCACCCCCAGCACTTTCTGACTCTCCTCCTCTTCCTCAGGCCTTTCTGCATCAGGCAGTTCTGGTGGGAGAACAAATATCCTTCTTCCTATCAAAGTGGAGGGAGATCACTACTGATGCATCGGTCCTGGAGGTGGTTCAGCTAGGACATGTCCCAGAGTTCCTTTCTGTCCCTCCAGTGACACCCCGCCCTTTTACCAAATCGATGCTCTCCAGGACATCTTGCACTCTGGCTGGGCAGGTTCAAACCCTCCACAGAAAAAGGGCTATGGAGGCTCTCCTGGTTGACAAACAGAACCAGGGCTGTTATTTCCAGTACTTCCTGGTACCAAAATAGACTTAGGATTTAAGGCTTGTTCTGGACATTCGAGGCATACATTTCTTCATAGAATACGAAACGTTTGGAATGATCTCTCTGCAGTCTCTCCTCCCGTTACTGAAGGGGGATTGTTGGTTGCTCTGGATATAAAGCACGCATACCTCCATATCAGGATCCACAAATCTCATAAAAACTGCCTTCATTTCATGCTCTGGAGCTTGCATTGCCAGTTTCATGTCTTGCCTTTTGGTTTGCTCTCTTCACTGTGTGTCTTTTTATCAAGTATTTTGCAGTTGTTGCAGCTGCCCTCCACCAGGAGGACCTGTATATCTTAATGTATATCGATGACTGGCTTCTAAAGGTCCTTTCCTGGGAAGCCATAGTCTATACACTCTTTCGGACCATACGACTGTTCGACCTCTTGGGTATTTTGGTGAAAGAGCCAAAGTTGGTTCTCATGCCATGCCAATGCCTCCAATATGTAGTGGCTGCTTTGGTTATAGGATTGGGTCGGGCCTTTCTTCCCTCAAACCGTGCTGCGGCACCGGTAGCTCAGGCTCAGCTAGTCTCGTCCAGTTACTGTTTCTGACAGATGCCGCCTATAGCGCATCGGCATCATGGCTGCTGTGATACTGTCTCACTGGCGTGTCTGTACATGAGGATCCCACAGTGGTTCCTCCATGCCCAGTGTGCTCAGCGTAGTAATGAGTTGGAGTGTCTCATAGCAGTAACCCCTCCCCTTCATTGATCCCTGTTCTGGTGGTTGGACTGTTCCAGCCTCAAGATGGGATCCCCTTCTTTGGTCCATCGCTTTACCTGATGATGACAACAGATGCCTCCGGTTCAGGATCCTGTGCCCATCCAGGCCCCTTTTGGACCCAGGTCCAGTGGTCCCACCTGGATGCGATTCTGCGCAGCAGCACTCTGTAGATGAGGACTATTCTGCTTGGCCTGCAGGCCTTTGCCACCCTTCATCCAGGGAATCAGCTGCTGATCAGTACAGACAACATTTTGGTGCTATATTACATCAACCAGCAAGTCAAAGCTCTCTCATAACCTCTCTACAGAGAAGTGATGAGAGTTTGGCACTGGGCCGTGGAGCACCACATGTTCCTGTAGCCGTGTTTCTGCCCGGCACCCTCAATGCCCTTGCAGATCATCTCAGTCAGTCCAGGGTGCTTTGCCATGAATGTGAGCTCTTGGACTCCATTGTGGATGACCTCTTCATAAAATGGGGTTGTTCAGACATAGACCTTTCTTCCTCGCCACACAACTCAAAACTGCTGCATTTCTGCTCGCTCCATGGCCTTGAGTTTTGTGGTGAGATGCATTATCCCTGTCTTGAAAAGGGAGGCTCATGTATGCTTTCCCCCATCCTCTCTTATATAAAGGGTTCTGGTCAAGCAGAAGGACGAGTCAGCCACCCTGATTTTGGTAGCCCCTGTACTGGCCCAGACAGATTTGGTTCCTTCTGCTTTAGCAATTGGCAGTGGAACCCCCATCCCGCTCTTTCTCCATGAGCGGGACTTCTGTCGCAGGAACAGGGTGTGCTGTTGTATCTAGATCTTCAGTCTCTGCACCTGTGTGCCTTGCTGCTGAGGACGTAGAGTTATTCAGCTTTGGGGATTCCCTGCTGGTTGCAGCTGTTCTACTGGTGGCTCAGAAGGTTTCTACTTAGTACACATACCTGCAAAAATGGAAATGTTTTATGGTGTGGTGTGTTGTAACCCTTTACATATAAATCACAGAGAGAGGCAGCACAAGGACAGTGGTGCTCCAGAATAGAAATGAGCGTAGAAACTAGGAAATTCGGGCACACACCACCTTTTACTTTAAAAATGAACACTTGACTGCTGTATAGAAAATGAGACTTTATTGGAAGCAAAATTTGCTGCGCGCCTCATGCATTTCGGACACCTTTGAGAAAGGACTTGGCATCCGAAATGTGTCAGGCATGCAGCAAATTTGACTTCCAGTGAAGTCTTTCATTTTCTATACAGTAGCCTAGTGTTCATTTTTAAAGTAAGAGGAGGTGTGTGCCAGAATTTCCTAGTTTGTATACACCTTTACGTATCCAGTCAGTTTCATGATGGACAACCTCCTGTTCCTTATTAACTCGAGCCTTAGGTTTCCTCTGTCAAGGTCCACTTGGTCATAGTGTCAGCTTTTCTTGCTCTGAGGTTTTTTGTAGCATCCTCAGAGATATCCTACTTCTGCACCCCCGATCTGCGATTCAGTTACAGTGTGGGACTTTAATTTGGTTTTGAAAAACCTTACTGTACCTCTCTTCGAGCCTGCTGCTACTTGTGAGCTGCGCTTTCTGCCTTGGAAGACACTGTTCCTAGTGGGCATGACATCTGCTAGATGAATATCTGAATTACAGGCTGTGGTTGCAGATCCTTCTTTTCTTATTTTCCACAAGGATAGAGTTACATTATGTACTAGTCCTTGTTTTCTACCAAAAGGCATGCCTGGCAAACACTAAATCAGACCATTGACCATCCTGTTTATTTTTCGAGTCCCACAAATAATGGGGAACGTTGCTTACATACACTAGACATCTAAAGACAGCTGCATTGGTACTTGGAGTGTATGAAGAATTGTAAAAAATCCTGATGGTGGATTTCCTCATTTCAAAGCAAGGCTTTTCCAAATGGTTGGACTGCTGTATTTTTTTCTGTTACTAGAAATGTGGTAAGCAGCTTCCTGGTGCTGTCCGTGCTCACTCCACCCGTTGGGTGGCTTCTTCAGTGGCTTGTTTTCACAGTTTGTCTGCTGCTGCCACTTGGGTTACTGTTCATATATTTGCTAAACATTACAGTCTGGACATGGTCTCTTGTAGACATACCGGCTTTGGCCTTTACTGTCCTGCAAGGCCTCCGTACTAAGGGTCCTTAGATCCTGCCTTCCTGCCTTAGTGCTTTGGCAGTGCTTGGGAAACATTCTATGAGGCGGCTAAGTGCAGGGAAATAACTCGTATCCTCAAAGAAGATAGAATACTTACTGTAGCGATAGATCCTTGAGAGAATCTCCTCTGTTGAACCACAACTTTCCCTCCCTCCCTCCCTCCTACCCCTTTGTCGGGTGATTATCCTGCCTACTCTCACATGCTGGTTCCCATCTTATGCCTAATTTGGCATATTTACTCAGGTTTCCATATCGTGTCCTGTGTGCCTGGTTTGATCCTGGTTGCTTCGGTCTCTGCTGGTTCAGTGATCCTCTGAGCTTATCTGTGGTGGGGAACTGAGGCATGCTGGGGATTCCAATTATCATCTTCAGGGATATCTCTGCCAAGAAGCCACACCTATGGAACATAGACTTTATCAGCGTTGAACCTCTTGGAAACTTTTGCCAAGAGAGCCACCCATGATGATGTGTATCGTTGGAGCCTACTTAGAGTGGGTGGCCCAAACCTCTTCAGTTTTTCCTTCTTCACCATCGACCTACATGGTAGACTGAAGTACTCCCACCTCAGCTTGCACTGCTGTAGTGCATCAGCTGCCTTCCTTCTTTCTTTGCTGCTGTCAGCCTGTGTCCTGCTGTCAAACATCAGGTTTGTCTGCTGTGCTGTCAACAAGGTTTCCTGCCAGCTGGCCCGGTGGTGCTGAGGGTTGAGGTGCTGGACGCCACACCTCGCGCTACGCTGGCAACCAGAGTTCGGGAGTGAGCTCGGTGCCAGGGGTTGGCAGAGGCAGGGGGGTTGGCGCCCACTGGGATGCTCTCCTACCCGGGGGCAGGGATAGCTCGGCGTGCCAGCGGCTCCTGGTGGAGATCAGGAGCTGCAGCTTGTCGGCTGCACGTCACACTGCGTGGATGACGTTGGCAGGGTTGCCTTGCACCAGAACATCATGGGTGGTGCACACAGGGGGAGGGGCAGCAAGAATATGGAAAAAGACCGGCTCCGAGGGGGAGGCGACTGCACCTGACCCCCTTGCCCACCGCCGGATCCATCCTGCCTGACCTTCCAGGTCCTCAGCCCAGGGACCCACTCCCACAGCCAGAGTCTAAAAAGTGAAGAGTATCCAATGAGGAGGGACAGCCCACCCCGGAGCGGTTAAGCTGGGGATGCTGGCTGTGGGAGGGGTGAGGGAAAGAGGAGGCACAGAGTCATGGGGACCTCAGGTGGGATGCCTGAGAGATGCCTTCTCAGGCCGTGACCGGAGGGATATAGAATAAAAAAAAAAACAAAAAAAAAACAAGGTTTCCTGCCTTCTCTGTGTTGTCCAGTTGACTGTCTACTGGATCCTGCCATTCTCCTGTCCTGCTCAGGATTTCCTGCTGTTGGCTTCATTTTTGACTTGCCTTTGTCCTGGTGTCTGGTGTTCCTGTCTAGACTGGTGTTGCCTTTCTTTAACATTTTTCTGGTTGCTTGGCCAGCTTCACTGTTGGGCCTAAGTACGTATTTGTTCAATGTCTGCTTTGTCAGTGTTGACTACAGCCCCCCATGCCATCGTTAAGACACCAAGACTGTGGCTTTGCTCAGTGCTTCCGTACCTGCTAGGGACAGTTTGTGACCATTGTTGGGCTCTTGACCTTTGGTGCTGCTGGACCCAGCCCATTTTCAGGGCACCGCCCTCTTGCTGTTTGGTCTGCCTCACATTCACTTCTGCAGCGTTGCCTTCGGGCCCCCCTACCCTTCCTTTTTGACGCCATGGTTGGGGACTCGCTCTGGCTCAACTGTACCTACTGCAGACATTATACAGCCATTGTCGCTGGGCTCTGGCCATTGGACACTGCTCATCCCAGTCACTTTTCAGGGTACTGTCAATGTGCTGTTTGGTCTACTTCACGGTTTGACAGCCACTTCGGCGTCATCAACAACAACACTCCTGACCGTCATTAAGACACCAAGGTCGGGGCTTGGCTTAGGCACTGCCATACCTACTGTGGACAGTATGCGACCATTGTCATTGGGCTCCAGCCCTTCATCACTGCTAGTCCTCATTCCTTTTCAGTGTGCTGTCGACTTGCTGTTTGGTCTGCTTTGCAGTTCGGTGTCCACTTCAGGGGGGCTGTAGGCAATGCCACTGACCATTGTTAAGACACTGCGATCAGGACTTGGCTGAGATGCTTCCAGACCTACTGTGGAAGGTTTGCAGCTGTTGTCATTGGGCTCTGGCCCTTCAGCGCTGCCCATCCCAGTCACTTTTCAGGGTACCGTTGATGTGCTGTTTGGTCTGCTTCACTGTTTGACATCCACTTCCGCATCATCGACAATAGCACTCCGACCATCATTAAGACACCAAGGTTGGGGCTTGGCTTACGCACTACCATACCTACTATGGACAGTATGCCGCCATTGTCATTGGGCTCCAGCCCTTCATCACTGCTAGTCTTGGTCCCTTTTCAGTGCACTGTCGACTTCCTGTTTGCCTTGCTTGATCCAGCTGTCCTTTGGGGCATCTAGGTCTGTTCCTTACTGCTTACCCAGATCATCTTTGGGGGTATCTCAGTCATCAGTTCACTCCATAGGAACTTCACCGTAAGTGAAGCAGGATCCACATGGAAGATTTTCAGCAGTATAGCTGAGGCCACCCACACCGACTTCATCTGCTGATGTCATCAACCCTATAAAGGTGTGAGTGACCCCGCTCCTTCATCAATTCTTTCCCCACCATCGACTTGTTTGCATGGGTCTCCGCAGAAGCTCCAATGCAGTTTCGTGCCATTTTTTGCCTTTGACATTTTCATACCTATTTTAGAATCTCAGTTTTTTTCTTTTTTTATCGTAGCATATTTTCTCCCCCTGCCACCGGTACCCATGTCCTCGAGCCAGGTCTGGCACTCGAATAATCGCCCCATGTCACAGGGGTCGGACACCCCCCTGGACAAGGTGCCTCTCATGCTTGGGGCACAGGGCACGGCCATCAGCCATGAAATTGCCCCGCCATTTTTCCACTGTTCTTTCCCCCTGGGGAGCTGGATGTGCAGTGTCATCCTAAGCATATCTGTGCCGACGCCCGCCGTGCTCCCTCCTCTTCGGAGCTCTGCACGCAACTGTAGTGCGGCTGGTCTCCGCCAGTCGCCGCTGCAGCATGTACATGACCCGTGCCCACCCCAGAGAAAGGAAAGCAGTCATAGAATGCTCAATCCTTCCTCTTCCCTGCCAGCCCCCAGCGACCCGAGTCCATTCCCGAACTCTGGTCGCCGGGGTGGCACGAGGTGTGGCATCCAGCACCTCAGCGCCACCGGGCCAGAATCTTTTTTTTTCAAAGAGAGTCCTTTATTTTGTTCATATCAAGAGTTAATCTTTTGACTTCTCTTCTGACACTGCCACTGGGGAAAGATTACCTCTACAGACGAACACTCACTCCGTGTCTGCTGTCTTGGACCTGACCATGAAGTCTCCAACTGTGAGCTCTGCCAGAGGTTTAACCAAACAACCCTCAGGCAACGCAAAAAGGCACTTAAAAATTTCCTTATGGAGCAACAGGTCGCCAGTTCCAGACAGGGTCCTCTGGGGTCCCTGCTTCCCAGTCGCCAGCAGTGTTGAGCTCCCAGGCCTCTTAAGGCCCAAGACAGGTCCTTTGGTGGGGGGGGGGGTCATAAAAAAAGACTTGAGATCGGGCCCGCACACCCCAGCGGCGGTCGCGCTCCTCAACAGCCTCCTCATCCAGGAGTTCTTTGTTGGTTGTGCTGACACATAAAACCTCTGTCCAGGTCTCTGTGTCTACCAGACCAATACTGACAGTGCCTCCGCCCGATATTCAGGGTGGCCAGACATCGGCCTGTGGGTCGTCTGCTCCTTCCTTATTGACAACAGGATCATCGCCGATGGCCCTCTCTTTGAGGCCTCATGCTTCCCCAGGTCCTTGGGCCATGGGCTCTTCGGGCTCAGGGTCCTTTTGGTGGGTTGTTGCTCCCTGTGCCATCGACCCCACCTCCGTTGATGCAGTCCTCTTCCGTCATCTACCTCAATGAAATTTTGACCAAATTCACTTCAGTGATAGTACACCAGTTAAGTGCCTACAGGGCTACATCACCTGCGCTGTCAGCGGCACTAACACCATCGACCACACCTTGACAGTTGCGGGCCAACCCCATGGGCCATCGTCGGCACCTCAAATGTCAAACCTTGATCTGGAAGAGGTCGAGGAGGAGTACCACCCTGACCTTATTCTTCCTGATGAGGAAGAAGAGGAGGAAGAACCCCTCACCTCAGATAGATCCACAGCTTCCTCAGTCAGCGAGGATTCTGTCAAACACACTTCTAGGTCTCCTCCAGAGGACCCTACCTTCTACAGTATCCTGAAGCAGTGATCCTCAGCCATGGGCTTCCAAAGTGAGGAGGAGAATGCCACCAGAAAGGATTTGGTGGATTTCCTGGAGATCCCAGAGTCTCCTTCCAAGATCATTCCTCCTATTTTGCCTGCTTTGAAGAATGCTACTGCTGCAGTCTGGTACAGGCCTGAAATGGTGCCAGCTATGCCATACAGGGCAGATAAACGTTATCATGCCCCTCAGAGGTTTCCACATTATGCTGCCCAGCCTGAAACGGATTCAGTAGTCATAAAAGCAGCTCATGATAGGTCTAAGGTGCCCAAAAACTTTAGTTCCCTGCCCTGGACAAAGAGTCACGCAGAACTGATCGTTGGGGCAAGAGGGTTTTTGCCTCCTCCACCCTTGGGCTGAGGATTGCCAACTACCTATCCCTTATGGTAAAGTACCAGAATACCAACTGGAAGAATGGTAAGGCCACTGCCCAGGCTCTTCCAGAAGATGCCCAGAAGCAGGAGATTTTCAAATGCTTGCAGACCACTGAGGATGTTAGGAAGTACCTCCTGAGAGCCCTCTGTGATATTTCGGATACTCTTGCCAGCGCTGCTGCCAGCAGTGTCTGCCTCCATAGATACATAGACCGTGTTGGCAGATAAGTGCCTACGGCCCACCCAGTCTGCCCATTTGAACTTGTAAGTTTACTTTGTTTTCCTAGAAGTCTGTTGCCCCTTAACCCTGACCTCCAGAATTCGTTTGTCTATCCCATGCATTCTTAAATCCCACGATTGTTTCAGCCCCCACCACTTCCTCTGGCAGTGTGTTCCACTTGTCCACCACCCGTTCTGTGAAGAAATTCTTCCTCACATTTCTTCTGAATCGTCCTTCCAGCTTCATCCCATGCCCTCTAGTCCTGGAACATCTTTTTCGCTTAAAAATAGTGTTTTCCTGCACCCTGTTCCTCCCTGTAAGATACTTATATGTCTCTATCATATCCCCTCTCTCCCTCTTCTCCTCCAGGGAGTACATATTCAGTTCCTTCAGCCTGTCCTCATAGGACTTGTGATGCAATCCATGTACCATCTTTGTTGCCTTCCTCTGAACCTTCTCTACCTGCAGCCGAGACAGGCAGGCCCCGAGGAGGTAATGCTGGGGCACACAAGCTGAGGAGCTCCTGCAAAACTCAGTCCTGCAGCCGAGAGAAGCGGCGGCAATGCCCCGGAGAGGTGAATGCTGGGACACACAAGTTGAGGAGCTCCCTGCAAACTCACCAGGTACAAAATATTGGTACTCCACGGCTGCTCCTCCTGTCTGAAACTCAGTGCGCTCCACGGCTGGTTTGGTATCTGGTTTCTCCCACTCCTGAGCCTGTGAATCTGCACCGGAGATCTTGCCACCTTTTTTAATTCAAATCTGAACGCTACTGACCTGCATCCCTGGACTGCTCAATTAAAGCCTACTCTGCATTTAAGTCGACACACAAATGGAGATAGTTTACTTTTCTTTTTTTATTATCTTTAACTTGCTAGGTGCAGTATTTGATTCGATGGGGCATGGAGTTTGCTTTTTTTAATCATGACACAGTCGCCAGCTTCAGTTAACTAAAGCTTACTATTGCTAAAAGTCTCTCTTGCCTTAAGACTCGGGGTGCAGGACGCTTAAATCGCGACTTAGTCGCTAGCTGCATGACAGACCAGTTTTTTTTACATATTACCAGTGTCCTAAGTTCTGTTTATGCCTTAAGACTGTATTTACTGATGATTACTGCTGTTTGCTTTTCCCTTTATCTGTTTGTTTCCCCTGGATACTAATCCCCTACTCCCCTCTACTCAGCAGCCCCCCCTCCCCCTTCCCAGTGCCTTATTTAATCCCTGCCTCTCTCTTCTTTCCCTTCAGTCCTGCAGCTGAGACAAGTGACGGCAACACCCTCCTCCCCACCGAGGGAGGTAACGGTGGGGCACACAAGCTGAGGAGCTCCCTGCAAAACTCACCAGGTACGAAGTATTGGTGCTCCACGGCTGCTCCTCCTGTCTGAAACTCAGTGCGTTCCACGGCTGGTTTGGTACCCGGTTTCTCCCACTCCTGAGCCTGTGAATCTGCACCAAAGATCCCCGCCGATGCTGTGCGTCGGCTGCCCCATCACCACCCTTGGTGGGCTGTTCTTTTATAGGCTCCCTTAACCATTCACCCTACTTCTCCACCTGCAGCTTATCAGAAGCTGCCACTAGAGGTCGCACTGATATTGCTGAAGCTAATCTCAGGGTCTGAGCTCCATTCTTTCTATTTAGGCCTTGCTTTAGTCATATGTGGTAATACAAAAAGAATAAAAGAGGAATTCCCACTTTCTTATTCTTTTCACGCCCGAGCTGCTACTCTTTTTCACCAATATGACGTCCCCTTGTCCTGTGTACCCCTGCACTCACCCTGCCCACTTCCTTATGCCCAAACTGAAGATTCACCCTGGGCTACCTTACAGAGCCTCTTTCCTGGTTTCTTTGTACATCCTGTCTCTTGTATGGGCAGACAGGCTTATGTGCCTTACCTGGACTGGGTACCCTGATCCGAGGCACCACAACCACTCCCCTCCCATCCTTTCAAGCTATCCAGCCGAACAGAGGGTAAAACCACTCTGCGTTCCATATACTTAATAAAAAGGGAGTCTGCTACCTGGCTCTCCACTACCTTGTAAGGTACTACAGAGGGGATCGGCTCCCCCTATTCCCTAAAGCCTTACTGTTTCTCTCTTCCGTCCTGCTTCGAGCAGGTGACATCGAGCCAAACCCTGGCCCTCCAAAAGCCAACATCACTCTCGGCTCCCACTACAACACACATTGGGCTTCTTCCAAGGGCCTAAAAATTGCCCACATGAATGTCTGCAGTCTTCGCCCAAAAATACAGGAGGTTCAGGGTTGGATGTCCCTCTACAACCCCGATGTACTGGCTGTGTCTGAAACATGGTTAAAGCCTCACACCCTACCCCATGAGGTAGCAATGTCTGGTTATACCTCCTTCCGTAAAGACCGGGTAGGCAAAAAAGGGGGTGGAGTCCTCATATACAAGGGACTCCCTTGATGCAACCCTTGCCCACCTACCTGGCACTGATCACTCTGACGGTGAATCAGTCTTCATTAAAATTACCCTTGGCAACACAAAACACCTCACTATCGGCTGTCTCTACCACCCTCCGAAGGTTGCCCTACAAGCCTTGGAATCTATCACCAAGGCCCTTACTGACACGATATCCACTGAACTCCTGATACTGGGGGACTTCAGTATCAACTGGGGACAGGAAACAGAGCAGTCCCTCAGGACCTTATTACTGGATGCTAACCTAGAGCAAATAATCTCCAAAAAGACCAGGGCTAACTATAAAACAGGGAACCACACAACCCTCGACTGGGCTCTGATGTCTCACCCCTCTAACATTCAGATTGCTGGTGTTATGGCTGATGCTCTCAGTGACCACTCACCTATCTTCTGCATCTGGAATAATTGGTCTCCCAGGGTCCTTCCTAGGATACTCTCTACCAGAGACTATTCAAAATTCTCTGAGGACGCCTTCAGTACATACCTTGGCAACCTCAACTGGCCATCAATACGGGACCTCCCTACTCTTGACGAAGCCCTGGAATTCTTCCAGTACTCCTTCACCTCTGCAGCTAGCCTATTCACACCACTTAGGAAGTTCGTGCAAAAGGCAGCTGCCACAAATGGATCACCACAGAGCTTAAATCTCTGATGGTGCACCAGGACAAGGCATGGAAGTGGTACAAAATCTCTGCCCTGCCTGCAGACCTCATCGCCTATAAAAAACTAAGGAATGAGTGTAAGCGTACCTCTGAGACAGCAAAGAGAGAGTTCGTCAAGCTTCTCCAGTAAACCACTCTTGCCAACCCTCAGTCATTCTGGTCCCACATCAGTGATCTCCTAAAAGGGACCAAGCACCCTACCCCGGGTCCTGTTGAGATCAGTGTCCTTATGTTGAATGATTGCCATGAAATTGCTGCCGCCTTTAACAGTTACTTCACCAGCCTGGTTGGGCGCAAGACCAACCTTACGTCGTCTTCATTTTTGCCCTCCTGTTCTGAGGCATCTTGTCCTGCACGGCCTCTCTTCCACCTGCAATTAGTTAAAGTCAGAGAGTTCTTCACACTCTTAAAGTCCAACAAAGTCAAAGGCTCTTGTGGCCCTGATGGCATCTGCCCAAAATTACTAAAGGCGGCTGCACCAGCCATTGCTCGGCTTATCACGTGGCTAATTAATAGACCCCTGCTTGATGGCACAGTACCTAGTACCTGGAAACGAGCTGTTGTTACTCCTATCCCTAAAGGGGGTTCTAGGGATTCCCTTGGTAACTACAGGCCGATCTCGCTTCTCTGCACCCTGGCCAAAATTCAGCAAAGGCTAGTGTACTGTCAACTCCGTGACTACCTTGAGGCCAACCAATTACTAGCCCCCACCCAACATGGCTTTAGGCAAAACCATGGTACTGATGCAGCTCTTATAAAATTCACAGTTGATGTACTAGGGGACATGGACAAAGGACTTCCTACAGGTGCAGCCTTTATTGATCTTACAAAGGCCTTTGACGTAGTCGACCACAAACTCCTGCTATCCAAACTCACTTTCTTTGGCCTGGATCAGCATTCCATCTCTTGGTTTACCTGCTACCTGTCTGGTCGCTCCCAGCAGGTCAGGTGGAGGAGAGCAACCTCGGATCCACTCCCCCTATATGAGGGTGTCCGTCAGGGTTCGATCCTTGGCCCCCACCTCTTCTCGTTATTCGTTAGCGACCTTAAATCTCACTGTGGTGGCAGCTCGGTCGTTCAATACGCAGATGATGCAGTAATCTACCGGTCCTGTAGTAATCCATCTGATCTAGGACCCCTTCTGCAAGCTGACTTCGCGCCAATTTAGAGTCCTGGCTTACTGAAAATAAGTTGGTCTTAAACACCACAAAAACCAAGGCAATGCTGCTGGGACACAGAATCCTTGGCCCAGAAAGAAGTGCCTTACTCCCACTGACCTCTACTTCAGGCTGCCGCATTGAGGTAGTGAATTCCATGAAATACTTGGGTTTAACCCTGGATCAGGGACTCACCCTCAAGTCCCATATTGACCAAGTAACCAAAACGCTGCACTACAAACTGGGTCTCCTATACCACCTGAATGACCAGTTCATCCCTGACACTAGAATCACCACTGCCAACAGTCTTCTCCTTCCTACACTTACCTTTGCTGCCCCTGTACTCCAGGGACTGGCTAAACAGGAGATGAACAGGCTGCAAGTTCTCTACAACAAAGTAGCTCGGTTTGCGTCTCAGTCTCACAAAAGACCGGTACCACTGCGACGGCCTTGCCTCCCTACAATGGCCCTCCCTTGACGGTTGCCTCCAGTACTCCTTGCTTTGCCATGCCTACAAACTCCTACACTGCAGATCTACAGACAGCTTGTCCAATATCCTGGTTCCCAAGCGCTCAGTGCGTACCCTAAGAACCTCTGGGCGTAACCTCCTAGACAAACCTAAGGACCAACCACAGCTGGCAGCAAGTCCTTTGCCATTTCTGCCCCTGCCCTTTGGAATAAGCCCCCCCCCCTTTTCAAGAAGTCCCCTCCATTGGAATTTTCCGCAAGGGACTCCATGCTCACCTACTAGATGTTAGCCTCTACTCCTGTCAGTGAATTGGCATAACCAATCTCAAATACTTGACATAGTTTATCAGAGCTACTCACTGCTGTATTACCGTCTTACCTGCACTGTTACCAATGACTCTGAGGCAATTCATTCTCTTTCCTGAGTATAGGACTGCTACCCCTGACTTGATTGTAATTGTCATCACCTGTAACTAACTTTGGCACTATGTTAGCACTGTTTTTGAACTCTCCCTGTTGTTATGATGTACTGTATCATACTTGTATCCCTTGGATGTACTGTGCCCTTGTTCCATTATTTGTACTTTTCTCTTTCTGTAACTAATTCTGGGTTGCATCTGGAAAAGGGACCTTCGGGGCTCAGTGGGCCTACCCGGTTACCAAAATTGAATAAATAAATAAATGTCCTTACGCAAGTAAGGTCTCCAGAACTGTACACTGTACTCCAGGTGGGGCCTCCATAGGCACTCTTGGCTGAGGGTCTCTGGCTTTGCTGCTGATGTTCATCAGAAGGTGCTTAATGCCACCTTCAGTGGCACTAAGCTCTTTGGGCCAGATGTCCAGGACATCATTAATGACTTGTGGGCATCTGGCAGGGCTATTAAATCTGTCTACTCATTCTGTCACACGCAGCCTAAAAGCAGACAGCACCCTCCCTTTTGCAAGGTGTCCAATAGGCCAGGAGCAGCCTCTCAGCCCTAGGGCAGACGCAGAGCCTCTGCCTCCCTGCCAGCCCCCTCCACCATGGGAGCAGTGGCCAAGCATCCTAGACGTGATGGACCAGCCCCAGCGACTGGATCCACCTCCACTTGACTCCTTGACAGACCCTCTCTTCCGTTCCCCACCAAGAGGTGGTGGTCAGAGATTGGTTCTTCCTCCATCTCAGTCAGTGGAGAACAGTCACATCAGATGCTTGCATTCTTCAAATCATAGAAATGGGTCACACTCTGGAGCTCACCAAACCATCCCCACAGACACCTCCTCTGCCCTCCAACTACTCCCCCGGTACAGCTGTCTGTTCTCCGGGAGGAGGTACAGTCCCTTTTGCACAAACAGGTCATCGAGCCTGTGCCCAGGCATCAGAGAAACAAGGGGTTTTATTCCCAGTTCTCCCTGGTACCCAAAAAGACAAAGCCGTCCGAGGTCCATTTTGGACCTAAAAGACCTTAATCTGTCTGTCCAGTACAAAAAGTTCCAAATGGTAACTTTTTGGCAGGTCCAATACCCCTTCTCAAGAAGGGCGACCGGCTGTGTTCTCTGGACATGCAGGATGCTTACCTATACGTTGGAGTTTCCTCCCCACAGGAGGGTCCTCCAGTTTCTTTTCCAGGGTAAGAATTACCAGTTCAAAGTGCTGCCCTTTGGCTTTTCCTCTGCGTCATGGGTCTTCACTGAATGCTTAGCAGTAGTAACTGCAACCCTCAGAAGGGAGGGAATGTACATTTTCCCTTATTTGGATGATTGTTTTCTAAAGGCCCCATCCAGGATACAGCTCTTGGGGACTTCAGAGAGAGCTCTTCAGTTATTTCTCTCCCTGGGCATTACTGTCAGCCTGCCCAGGTCAGTCCTGTTTCCGTCCCAAAGGCTGCATTACATAGGGGTGGTTCTAGATTTTGTTCAGGGGAGCAATTTCCTGGCTTAAAACAGGGTGAAGTGCCATATTGCCCAGGCTCAGGAGGTGGCCCAGAGATGTTATATTCCTGCCAGGGTGTACTTGAGGCTGTTGGGGCTGATGGCGGCTGCCATCCCCACTGTTCCACTGGCCTGGCTCCACATTTGCATCCTCCAGTGGACTCTTCGAGTACAGTGGGACCAGCAAATGGATAAATTAGATTAATTAGTGCTGATCTCTTCCCCAATCCGCAGAGTGCTCCAGTGGTGGATGAACTCGCTGAACCTGTTGCAAGGAGTTCCATTCCCAATGTCCTGTCCACAGCAGATCCTCACCTCGGATGCCTCCATTTTGAGCTGGCTGGCTTATCTGGGTCCCTTTCAAACTCAGAGCTCTTGGTCCCAGATTGAAACCCCCCTGCATATCAGTGTCCTGGAGATGCGAGAGGTTCTGTATACCATGCAGGCTTTTCAGAACCATCTTTTTCCTAGTCAGCTGTTGATTCAATCAGACAACCTCAGTGTAGTGTACTACATCAACAAACGGGGGAACGCATTTGTACCCCCTATCCAGGGAGGCCATGAGAGTGTGGTATTGGGTGTTAGACCATGGCCTGACCTTTCACAGTTCACGTCCCAGGAGTGCTAAACATTCTGGTGGACAGTCTCAGCCAGACTCAGTCCAGCTTGCACAAGTAGGAACTTCTCTCATCCATCGCAGAAGATCTGTTCGACAGTTGGGGTCTTCCAGAGTTGGACCTTTTTGTGTCCCCACTCAATAGAAAATTGCCCAATTTCTACTCACTATATTCAGGGCCTGGAGTTTTCTGGCTAGATGCGTTGTCCCTCTCCTGGAGTGGGAGGTTCCTTTATGCCTTCTCTCTTTCCACTGATTCAGAGGGTGCTAATCAAACTGCAGATGAAGGGGGCCGGCATGATTCTGGTAGCTCCATTCTGGCCTTGCCAGGTATGGTTTCCATTACTACAGCAGCTGGCAGAGGAACATCTGATCCCTTTCCCCCTCTGCAGGAACCCACTGATCCAAGCTCAGGGGACCCTGGTTCATCCCAACCTCCGGTCCCTCCATCTGAATGCTTGGCTCCTGTGGATGTAGCCATTGCCAGATTTGGGGTTTCCAGTAGAGTAGCGGATGTCCTAGTGGCCGCTCAGAAGCCTTCCACTCTGGCCACTTATGCCATGAAGTGGAAGCGGTTTGCCATATGGGCTGCCAAGCATAATCTGGACCCTTTCACCTGTCAGGTGCGCCAGATCCTGGACTACCTGAGCTCTCTGTCTGACTCTGGTCTCCAGTACTCCTCCCTTAAGGTGTACCTTTTGGCTATCTTGATTTCATGAGCCCATGGGTGACCGTACCATAGCTCAGCTGGATGTTTCCTGTAACTTTTTGAGGTGCATCCTGCATCTGAAACCCCAATCCATTCTCCTGTCCTGGCTTGGGATTTGAATTTTGTTTTGGAGAAGGTGATCCTGTCTCCTTTTTGAGCCGGCCGCAACTTATGATCTACACTGTTTTCCTGGAAAGCATTGTTTTTGGTCGCTATTACTTCTGCTCGAACGATTTCTGAGCTTCAGGCCCTCTGGTGCGAGGAGCCTTGTTTGGCGCTTCACAAAGACAGGGTGTGTCTGCGCACAAATCCTAAGTTTCTCCATAAGGTGGTGTCTGAGTTTACATTGAACCAGTCTGTCCACCTTCCTGTTTATTTTCCAGAACGTGCCAGTCCAGAGGAAGCACTGCTCCATACAGTACATATGCGCAGAGCCTTGAAATATTACCAGCTCCGCACCAAAGACTGTAGAAAGTCTAAGTAATTGTTTATTTCTTTCATCCCAGATAGAGAGAGTGTTCAGATTTTTAAACAATGTTTATTTAAATGGTCGGCTAATTGCATTGTGTTCTGCTACAACAAGTATTGTAGGTAAAAAATTGCCTGGCAGGGTCACAGCTTATTCCACAAGAGGCATGGCTACCTCTGTGGCCTGTTTCTGAGGGGTCTCAGCCGCTGGCATTTGTGCTTCTGTCACCTGGAGTACCGTTAACACTTTTACCAAGCACTAGTTTGGAGATATCCTCTAGAGCCCATGCAAGATTTGGCAGGGCTGTGCTGCAGGACCTGCTGTCTTAAGCTTAAGGTTGGCCTTAATCCCAGACTGTCTGTTTGCACCTGTAACTGCTTGGGACTCATTCCTATGGTGTGACCTGATGACTGAGATACCCTTGAAGAAGATAGAACAGTTATGTAAGAACTTACCATAATGGTACATCTTCAAGGGGGATCTCAGTCATCAGGTCTGTCTTTCCTCCCACCATCCTCCTTTTTTGGGACTAGAAATGGCTACCTGCTGTATCAAGCCTTTCTTGTAGGTCTGGGCACCTCTCTCTCTCTCCCCTCAGTCCCCCATGGCTAGAGCTATGCTCCCCTTGTCTCCAGGGGAAAGAACTGAGGGGGGAGCGGGGGCCCTTCATGCCTTTATAGGGTTGATGACATCAGCAGACATCAGTGTGGTAGGCCCCAGTTGTACTGCTGAAAATCTTGCATGTGGATCCTGCTTCACCGCCGGTGAAATTACTATGGTGTGACCTAATGACTGATATCCCCTCAAAGATCTACTATTGCGGAAAGTTCTTATGTAACTGTTCTTTCCCTATCTCCCTATGGGTCTGTGTTTACCTTTGGCTCTGGTGCCTGATTTTGCTGTTTGGATTGAGGTCCCCTATTTTCTTCAGGCGTTACTGTTGCTGTTGTCGCCTGGCTTTGTCTTGTTGATGCTGTTGCTCTGTGCATGGCTGTGTGCCTGTTTACAGCTGTCAGCATTGCCCTTGCTTCTGCTTGGTCCAGCCGTCCTTTGGGGTGTCTTGGTCAGTTCTATGGAGGTGAATATGTTGTTCTATCCACACTATGTGGCAATGCTCTTTCCCTTTAAGATATGCTGAAAAGTCCAAACCGCCACTTTTCCCCTTCATGTCTAAGGCCGCAAACAGGAAATATGCTCCACCTAAGGACAGGCTCTTCCTGGCATCACAGCCCTTTGCGGATGCCTTGGTAGTGCTTGCAGAGAATAAGGTTGTCCTCCCTCAGGAGACTTAGGCTTATCCTATCAATAAAGAGTCTTGTAAGGTTGACATCTTAGGGAAATGTGTTTTTTGCAGCCACAACCTTAAGGATGCATATTGCTGGTTATCAGGGTCATTTTTCTCAGTATGAATACACCCTGTGGAACTCCCTCAGGAAGGGTGTCGAGGGCCTCCCAGAGTTGGTCAGTCTGGAGCTTCTCCAAATGATTACCAGGGGCATAGAATCCAACAACCATCAGTTGAAAGCGGCTTTGGATGCCTATGATGCTGCAGCATGAGCAGCGGCTGCGGGCATCTGTATCGGGTGCCATTCCTGGCTCAGAATGTCTGTTTTTTCACCCGAGGCTCAACGACGGGTGGAGAATGTCCCCTTCGATAGTACTTATTTGGCCCTCAAGTGAAGCAAGCACTGGAAGCTGCTCAGAAAACCAGAACTGCAATTAAGACAGCCAGACTGGCTCCGGCGGCCTCTCTTAAGGGGTGGGAACCGTCGGCAATTTCGTAACACTGTCCTTTATAGGTAAAGGCTGAGGAGCCTTTAATAGGAACCAAGCTCCTCAGCCACAAAAGAAAATGCAGCAGAAGGCACAGGGCCTGAAAGCACCCAGTGCCACCCTCTGAAATCCCAACCCATGTATCACTTCAGCTGCCCAAGGTGGATACTTCTTCAGCAGTGGCAGGGACGTCTGACTCAATTTTATGATCAGTGAAAGTCTATAACAGACAAATGAGTCCTCAAGATTATACAGAAGGGATACTCTCTGTTTCGCAGAGATACCCCCAGATCTTCCACCCAAGCGGAAGCCCAGTCTGTCTACTGCTCAGTCAGACCTCCTTATTTCTGAGATACAGGGCCTTCTGAAAAACAGGGTAGTATAAGTAGTTCCGCAGGCAGAACAGAACACAGGGTTTTACTCCCATTACTTCCTAGTTCCAAAGAAAACAGGCGGCATGCGCCCAATTCTCAACCTCAGGAAGTTGAACAAATAAATACCTGTTCAAAGAAAAGTTCAAGATGATCTCTCTGGGAAAACTACTTCCGCTACTCCATCAGTACAACTGGTTGGCATCTCTAGACATGCAGGACACCTACCAGCACATTCCAGTGCACCCAAGCCACCTCAAGTACCTCCGTTTTGTGGCTCTGGGTCAGCACTACCAGTTCAGGGTCCTGCCCTTTGGGCTGTCCTCAGCACCACGAGTCTTTCCAGAGTGCTTCATAGTGCTCACGGTGCACCTCAGAAAAGTCAACATTCAAGTGTACCCGTATCTTAACGATTGGCTCCTGTCGAGCCCATCCAGACAGGAGACGCAGGAAGCAGTTTCCACAGTTTCTCAGTTCCTCACCTCCATGGGGGTGCTACTGAATCTGGAAAAATCACAGCTTCAGCCTGCCCGACAGCTTCTCTTCATACTTGATGCTTGGTTTGTTCAGACAAAGTAGGCTGAAAGCCATTCAGTTGTCTCCCACTCCAAGTGGAATTTATTGGCCCATCTGGTTAAGGATAAGAAAGTCATCTAATCTACGCTTAAATTGGTCAAAACTGGTTGCATGCACTATGTCACTTGGTAGGGTATTCCATAATCTGGCAGTTCTAATAGTTAAAAAGTTGGATCTTTTAACTGAATTGACCTTAGGAACATATAATTGTTTCATATGGGATCTCAATTCCTTAGATAATAACTTTTTCCTTTTTAAGCCGCATTGCCCCATCAGATTTGAATTGTGCATTATCTTGTAGATAAGAAACAAGTCACTGCTTTTTCTTCTAGTCTCCAGGGAAAATAATTTTGTCGTTTATTCTTGACTTACATTCCTTATTTTTAAACCCTACTAGTGATTTTGTTATTCTCCTTGGAGTTTTTTCAATTAACTTGATGTCTCTTTTTAAATAAGGGCTCCAAATAAGGGATCCATTGTCAAGATGTGGAATGACATAAGATTTGTACAGTTTAATTAGACAGTCTCTATCCCTTATTAAGAAGGTTTTTTTTATTGTTCTTATTAATCTATTTGTAATAAGTGATATGTGATGGCAATGATCAACAATGAATCAGGGCGAGGGCCTTCCTTCCAGAGGACAGGAGGAACAACATTCTCCAGATGGCTCGCTACATCAGGTAGAACAACTCTGTTTGAGCTCTCTTAATGCAGCGGATGTTGGGTCTTATGGTATTGTCTGTCTTCACATTGCCTCTAGCCTGGATCCACATGAGGGCCACACAGTGGATGCTCAGCACTCAGTGGTCGCAAACCACACACCCATAGTCCTTCCGCATAAAAGTGACGGAGCCCCTGATGAGGTCGCTGGCATGGTGGACACAGGAAGGTGAGCCTCTTCAGGGTCTACCTTTCGCCCCATTGCAACCTCAGATCACCATCACAATGGTTGCATCTCTGATCAGTTGGGGGGATCACTGCCAGGACCTCCACACCCAGGGAGTGTGGAGCCAAGAGGAGTCTCATCTACATATAAATGTCTTGGAAATGAAATCTGTCCTATATGCTGTCCAAGCCCTGGAGGATGTCCTCTGTCACAAAGTTATTCTTCTTCAGACAGACAACAAGGCTGTGATATATTACATCAACAAGCAGGGTGGAGCGCACTCATACCCTCTGTGCCGGGAAACCATGAGGGAGTGGGAGTGGTGCCTCGAACAAGATTCCTTGATTCAGGCAGTGTACCTGCCAGGAATTCAGAATGATCTAGCAGATCTCCTCAGTGGAACAGAGGTGGATTCACACGAATGGTCGCTCACTCCAGACGTTGTGCAATCGCTATTCGACTAGTGGGGCAGTCCAGACCTGGACCTTTTTGCGTCCCCACTCAATGCAAAACTGCCTCTATTCTGTTCCAGAAATCCAGAACCTGGTGCTTTCTGTCAGGATGCATTCAGACTGCGGTGAACAAGACGCTTTCTGTACGCATTTCCTCCTCTTCCATTAATTCAGAGGGTACTGCTCAAACTGGAGGCATGGGGGGGCAGGACGATTCTCATTGCCCCATTCTGGTCTCGACAGATACAGTTTCCATTGATCAACAGGTTGTCGGAAATTCTTCCGAGGCAACTTCCTCTGCAAATGGACCTCCTGGTCCATCCCAACCTATATTCCCTTCATCTCCACGCTTGGCTTCTGAGGAGATAGAGGTGGGTAGGTTTAAGGTCTCTCCTAGAATCTCAGAAATCCTCTTGGCAGCGCATAAGCAGTGCAGTAGGAAAACTTGCATGGCAAAGTGGAAGCAGTTTTCCATGTGGTGTGCAAAGTCCATCCTGGACCCATTTTGTTGCCACCGAATAAAGTGTTTGAGTACCTCTTAGACCTGTCAAATGCAGGATTGCAATACTCGACAGTGAAGTTATACCTCTGCGCGATTTCCGCCTATCATGAGCCAATGCAGAATATGTCACTGGCTCAGTTACTCTAGTCAAGAGATTCCTCAAAGGCATCCTACACACTAGACCATGGTCAGAAAACCAGTGGCTGCATGGGATATCAACCTCATGCTAGACATGCACACCCATAAGCCCTTCGAGTCTCTAGCCACTTGCGACTTGAAGTTTCTGACCTGGAAGACTGCCTTCCTGGTGGCCATTACCTCTGCTCGCAGAGTCTCTGAAATACATACCTTGGTCACAGACCCCCCTTACACTGTATTTCATAAACACAAGGTGGTTCTTAGGACTCACCCCAAATTCCTACCCAAGGTAGTTTTGGAATTTCACCTTAACTAGCCATTGGTCCTTCCAACCTATTTTGCCAACTTCCAGAATGAAGGGGAACGCATCCTTCACTCCCTGGATGTCAAGAGGGTTTTGCGACTCTACTTTGACAACATGAAAGAGATTCACAAATACAAGCAACTCTTTCTATCATTCAGCATGACTGCTGGGTCAGCCTGTTGCTATCAGGTGCATTTCTGCGTGGTTAGTGGCATGCCTTCATCATTGCTACTCGATGGCACAGGTCAAATTGGAAGGACTGATTTATGCCCACTCTACCAGAGCGGTAGTGGCTTCTCTGGCAGAGACTCGTAACGTGCCTATTACAGATATTTGCAGCATGGCTACTTGGAGCTCGGTGCATACCTTTGTGAAGCACTACACTCTGGATATCCATGCCAGACAGCATACTTCCTTCAGCAGGACAATCCTTAATGGACTTCTGTCCTGAGTGCGCTCCATCTCCTGCCGCTCTACTCTTGGGGGGTGTTGATTTTTAACTCACTATTTTCTCATTACTGTGAATGAGTGGTAGAGACTTTTAGTCCAGGATGATATGGAAATTACGTACCTACCATAGTTCTTGATCTTCTTGGACGAAGTCTTCACTACTCATTCACACGCCCACCCACCATCCCCCGAGCTCATTCATCCTGTTTCTGATCTTCACACCCTTGTTGGCTTAGGCTGTGAAGACATTGTGGCATTGACCCTTCTTACACGGGTCATATGGACGGTCTTATGTCCAGATTAGGTTAGTGTACGCTGCGCCTCCTTGATCAAAAAGGTACTGAGGTGGTTGGAAGGTTGACGCTGAGATAGCCTATACGGGCGTGAACCAGTTTTTCGGTGCTGAGCATGCGCAGTCCTACCTTGGTGCTGGCCCTCCTGAAGATTTTTGGCTCCTGCTTGGTCGTAGCACCTCTGGCATAGTCCCATTAGTGTGAATGAGTGGTGGAGACTTCGTCCAAGAAGATCAAGAATTACAGTTGGTACGCAATTTCAGTTTCTTTCCTCTCATACTCTTTTCGGTTGGGTTCTCCATCCTGTGGCTCCATGCCTACTGGCCTCTGATCTAACAGCCTGTATATTACATAACTTGTGTGCCTTCCTGCAGGCCTTCCACCCTCTTTTTCCATGGGGGTACTGCTTGGAACTCGTTTCATAGTTGTGGCTTCCTGGAGGAGATACTGTATCCTCAAAGAGGATAGGACAGTTGTGTAAGAACTTGCTGTAACAGTACACCGTCAAGGAAATCTCCTCCCATAAGCCACAGCATCCCCCCTCCCAACCTCTTCCATGGTTTGATGGGACGTACCATGGGGTCTGGGCATCCTTGTTTCTGTCCTGTCCACAAAGTACTGAGTGCTGTGTCGTTGTCCCGCTTGTTGAGTCATCGACATTCATTCCTCTGCCGTCCATCAGTTTCCCCAATATTATTTTGTCTCTGGCAGCTCGGCAGAACTGAGGAGGTTTGGGGCCATCCACTCTGATTAGATGCTGGCGATGTGTGTCATCGTGGGTGGTTCGCTTGGCAACGTTTCCAATAAGTTTGACGCTGATGGCATCTGTTCTATAGATGTGGCTTACTGGAGGAGAGTCCCTTGATCTACTGTTCCACCAAGTTCTTATGTAACTGTCCTTTGTATCAGCGACGGTGAGGCACATCGATGTTGGCTGCCTCAGTCAGCAAACATTTCCAGGTGGTTCTGATGCTGGTGGCTTACAGTTCCATGATGTGGCTCAATGGAGCAGATTGTCTTGTAGGTCTACTGTTACAAAGTAACTATTCCTTTAAACCACATCAGAGACGAATACTCTGTGACCTTGGACAAGTCACGTAATCTCTCAGTGCTTGAGTCCACCCAGCTACGGGAATGGGTAGAAATGGAGCCACAGTGGAAGTCAGATGTTGCATCTCAGCTGGGCTATCCAGGGTAAATAAGTTGTGGTCAAAAACAAACAAAAAAAACTTTAAGGGGAACACACCTCAATAAGGCCCCTCACCTATTGTGTGACTTTGCTCCCAGTTCACATTCTACCTACTACGAAGGGCAAATACCAGAATCCATTGCAGCTGACATTAGAGCAGTAGGCAAAATGGGAGATTCAGTAGCCTGAAGTGCATGTTCAAGCTTTTATAATCTCCGATCAGAAGCTTTCCGGGTCTGCTTTTTTCCAGGGGCCAAGCACAGTCCTCTGTGACTGTACTTGGCCCAGGGAGAACAGCAGGACCAGCGGGGAAAAAAATCGGAACTTATATAAACTCTGAACATGCATTGCAGACTGTTGTATCTCCCACTGCTGTGATGTCATCTACAGGGGATTCTGGGATGTGTAGTAGATGGCTGCCTAGAACTAATCATTAGTTTGATACAGTCTACTATATACTACAGTAAACAGTAAGTAAGCCAAAATTTTTTGCACACAAAGTACCCATTAGGACCAGACCTACACTTGAGTGTGGGGCCCATTGTGGTGACTGTTCCCTTTTAAGAAAAGAATAAATATTCTGAAAAAGAAGATGGGAGCCTTACCTGTGAAAGTAGTGGAAAGCAGTACCTGGCTAGTTGTCTCTTGGATTGGGGAGTTGGGCAGTTTTTGACTGCAGAGAGACTGTTCTGGGAGTAGAGCAGTATTGTGGAGAGTTGGTCTGTGTCGGAGGCTGTCTAGCCAGGAATTGAGGACCAATCTAAGAAATCTGTAGATTTAAACATCATTGAGGGTCTTGATGACCAGGGGCTGGGAGAAGTTAGTTTGCAGTGTTCTTGTATTTTCTTTGAGGACATCTTCCTCCATAGAGCTACACCTTTGGAACCAGAAAACATCTTAGCTGGGTACTGTTTTGCTTTTTTCCTATTTTCTGCTACTAAACTACTTCTCATTAAAATTAGCAGTGGTTTAATATTTAACTATTCACATTACAGGGACTGGAGTGTTTTCACTTTCTGTTTCTGTCTATGCCCTTTCACCTTAATTAATTTCAGGAACCACAGTTTGACCTTTGGCACAGTTTCCTTAGTACAAGAGCCTTTTTTCTATACTATTGAGCTCTTGTACTGTGTTGCTTTTAGGCATATTTTTTTTCTGTAATTTTAAGGTTCTCTCAAACTGGTTTGTCAGACCTTGTGGACCTTCAAAAAACTGTAAAAATTGTTTCCAGCTTCTGGCAAGGGCAGACTGACTGTCTGGATCCACAACACATCATTACCAGTAATGTCACCCCTGCTCTAATCCAGCTCCAAGACTGTCTCCTCTTCCCCTCCCCATATTTTTCCTTCTCTTTGTAAATAACTTCTTGACTACTAGCTCTCGTCCTTCTCAAACCTTGTTGCTGACCATCCACTGTTGTTTTGCCAATTACCACCCCGACCTTCCTTCTGACAGTCTTTCTTGTTATGTTTGAACATTCCTCACATTCTCTCTATATAACCTTACTATCTTTTTAACCCTTTCACTCCACAGGTCAGGTCTGTGGTTTCTGCACTTGTTATATATCTTAGTGTCATTATCTGTAAAATGCTTGCCATTATTTTTTGTTGTTTCTACTCATTGTATTTTTGTAGCACTGCTGTACTATTCCTCTATTTGTATTTTTTTACCCATGTTGCTGTTGTTCAACTGTTCTCTTTTTTGTTGTACTCTCCTGGGTCATGCCTGCAAATAGTCATTTTATGGCTAGTGCACCTACCTGGTTAACAAAAACGAAATAAATAAAAATAAAGTGTAAGTTCAGTCATATTGTTTGCCCACAAACCTCATTTAAAACAGGTAAACATTTTAAAAAGAAGCATGCCTTCTTAGTCTGCCTTTGTGTCCCCTAAAAATAATAAAAAGGCTCTGAGGGATTTCCCAGCAGTGGTGGAAAGCATGTATCTGAAGGGTCCATCTCCTCACGTTCAGCAGCAAATAAAGTTAAAGGCAGCAAGAAAAAAGATAAAGCTGCACAGCCATCAGATAGGCTTGATCAAGATGGTTCAGACATCAGGGTGTCCGAAAGGGGGAACCCCGAATCCAGTGATGACAACAATATAAATAAGAGTCTCAGACCAGACACTGGAAATGGTGTCGGCTGAAAAGAAATTTAAAGAAAGGAATGTCACTGCCACTCATCCTGAATGGAGAAAGGAACAGGCAGATGGCACAGATAAAATGCCCTAATCAGAGGATATATCAAAAGTGTAGCAATTTTTCCAGGTGATCCAAGCCATGGGAAATTTTAATAAGATACCTCCATCAACTCCCAACCCCGGCTCAGTTTTCAACCTATTTGCCTGTGGAGAATGAGGAGGAAAACTGTTATGTTGTTATGCACAGATGGATGAAGGTGACCCCATGGAATGGAGGGTGCACCTGAGCAAGATTTGGAACCATCTCCAAGGCATAATGAGGACTGCTCATCCTTTCCCTTATTTATCAGACAAATGGTTAATACCTCCACCCCCCCAACTAGAGACAGAAGAGGATGCCAATTTTATGAACATGTTAGTAGCTCCACCAAGAAGAATGTTACTTCCCATACATAAACCAGGTAAGAAGGCCACAACAAAAGTCATGTCTGCATTCACCTCTGCTGCAGCCATCAGTAAGAAAGTTGAAAGAAATTATCAGGTGGACAAGCAGGGAGTGGAACACCTGTATGTCCATCCTGATCATCACGGTGTATTCCAGACTGCTGCATGTGAGAGAGCAAAATTCACCCTCTGTGCAGTCCCAGAAATAAACTCTTTAAATAAATAAATAAATAAAAATTGGATACTATGGCCAGAAAGGTTTATGCTACAGCTTTGCAGTTTACCAGGCAGGAAGCTTACTCAGTATGTGCAGCACAGTACCAGGAAGCACGTTGGAACAGAATTCTGGCACTGGCAGAAAGAGTGGATAGTGAATTGGCACAGGACATGATTGCCACAGCAAAATCAGCCATGAAAGCTACAAAATACCATTTCTGTACTGCAATGAAGACGAATGACGCTGCTATTAGAGTTTGAGCTCCTGCAGTGCCCTTAAGAAGGTTTTTCCTGGCTGAGGGCTGCCATTCTTTCTCAGGGTACTCATAATAAGGCCGTAGAGTTCTCATTTGAGGGAAATCCGTTATTTGGTGACAAAACAGAGGCCTGCATGAAAAAAGTGGATGAATACAAAAGCACTTTCAAAAGTAACAGTGAGAAGCTGCAGCTGCAGATTAGGTGCTCTGAGATAGACAAGACATTGTTTAGATATTAAAATGAGAAGGTCAGTAGTAAACCAAATTATAGCTCCTGTATTAGATTATGGATTTCATATCTATGGGTTTGCAAATGGCAAAAGTTTAAAAAAGGTGGAGGTGTTATATAATCGACTGGCAAAGTTTGTGTTAAAAGCTGACAGTCGAACTCACCACTGCCACCTAAATGAGGAGATGAATTGGCATTCACTTAAAGATAAACGAAATATTTGGATAAATCAAGTCAGAAATGTGATAAGAACAACAAAACCTACTTATTTATATGATAAAGTGATAAAGACAAACCATACACATAATCTACGAAATGATAAACTACTTAGAGTTTATTAAATGAAAACTCCAAAATCCAAATATGAGATGACCTCATTTTATGCAGTAAACTTTGGAATGAATACAACATGCAAGGGAAAAATATAAACAATAGTAAAAATTATTCAGTACAGCTCTTAAACAGGAACTAACAAAGAGAGGCGTATGTTTTGATTAGAACTAATAAATGAATGAGACAAGTGAATTATTAGTAATGTTTAGGAAATATCCATGATAGAATATAATTAATCTTGTCCTTGTTGTTATACTGCACCTTAGGGTACATGTTAAGTATTTGTATTAATTCCTTGTAGGATAATTGTGTATTGTATGTTTTAAGTAACTTATGCTTTAAGAAATCCTATAATCTCAGGAGCACCTTGAAAATGGGACCTTGGTCCTAACGATGTAGTTTGTCATCAAATCCCGTTGAAAAATAAAGGTTTTTACTAAAGAAAATGCTGCTACCTCCTCCAGGTTTTATGGAAAAGGAAGCAGAGGCAGGATACTTCCAAGAGCCTGCGCTCTTATGCCTCCTATGAGTACCAGTCACAAAGAGGTTCCTATAGAGGAGGGAGGGAGGGAGGGAAAGAAGGGCTTCCAGGCATAATGCTGCAGCTTCAGTGCCTAGGCTGCAGCCAAAACAAAACCCCTGACAATTTTACTTTGATTGCCCAGCCATTGCGAGGAAGACTGGCTTACTACTTCCAGGAATGGGTAAACATTACAACAGACAAATGGGTACCTGAAGTAGTGGCCCAGGGTTTGTTTCTGCAGTTCAGACACTTTACAGACCTGTAGAAACACAGAAGATCTTCTTTGAGGATCTCTCTTTCATCAGGCCGCACCTATGCAACTTATAGCCGCCAGGCACTAAGACCACACGGAAACTTTTTGCAAGCAGTCCACTAGGAGACCTGCCATGATTTCTGTTGGCTCTCCCATTTAAACGTGGGTGGCCCCTTCCCTCCTCAATTATTTTCCCGCCATCGACCATACTTGTTGGATCATGCACGGAAACGCTGTTCTTACAGTCACCATTTTTATTGTTTTTTCACCATAGTTCGTAATCATTTTTCCAAAGTGATTCTCGGTGGTGTGTATGGACTTCGGAAGCATCAAAACTGTTCCATTATTGTGAATGCGGTGAAAAGATGCACTCTAAAGACTCGCACAACATTTGTATGTGTCGTCTTGGCCTAGATCATAATATGCAGGTGTGCCTGATTTTTAAACGGTTCAGTACAGCCACCCGGCGACACCGTAAAGGTGCTTTGGAAAAGCATCTACTAAAACAGCAGCTATCCTGCATGGAGGAGGAGCTACAGCAAAAGAGCCCCTCCAAATTGCTGTCCCATTCCTTGGGATCTAAGGCTTCCAAGTCCCAGGAGAAGATGTCTGGGTCCCACAAGCATAAGCACCGGGAGAGTGAAAGAGAAAAGGCTAGGACCTCCCTGGCTCACTCCAGGTCACTCATCCACACAGGTATGACCTCTTCAGTGTCATCGACTGCTCCAGTGGTGACAGTGCCCACTGCCTGGACCATTGATAGGTCTGGACAGGCTGTAGGCACCACCAGGCCTAGTACAGCTGGTGTGTCACCATCGATGTCTGGGACCTTGCCTCCCCCGCGACCCCTGCCAGTGTTCCCTCCAACAACATGGCACTGATGTTCAGGCGGTACTTTCAGCCTTTACGGACATATTGAAGCACCTGCTTCCTCCTCCCCCTGTAACAGGAGCCACGTTGACATGGTCCACAAGTCAAAGCACATGCCAATGCCTGTTAGGGCTGTACCCAGCCCCCTCCTCAAGCGCCGATGGCCTCTCCAGTGCACTCTCTTCGTCCCGTTGACCAGATTGATGACCTAGAGTATAATCCTGAGCTTATGATGTAGGATGAAGAGGAGGATGATGAGGATTATTTGGAAAGCCCTTATGAAAGGACTAGTTCCACAGGTAGTGACAACTATGTGGTTTATGCACCCCCCCCACCCCGAGGACCACTGTTTCATAACCATGATGCAGCAACTGCAGGCTGCCATAGGATTTGACTTAGAGGAACAACAACACAGCACCAAGAAGAACCTGGTAGAATTCTTGGAGTTACCTGATACCCCTCCTATTATTATTCATGCTCTCCCTCCTGCCCTGGAGGATACCATCCTGGCTGCCTGGCATAGGCCCAACATGATTCCTGCCATACCAGGAAAGGTAGATAAGATGTACTGGGCCCCCTCAGGTAAACGATTTTTTGCAGGCCCACCTAAGGTGAATTCTGTCATCATAAACGCTGCTCATGGCAGATCTAAGGTACCAAAATATCTTAGCTCTCTGCCTCCTGATAAGGAATCCAGAAGGTGAGATGTACTGGGCAAAGGAACCTATGCCTCCACCTCTTTGGGCATCAGAAGTGCAAATGACCAGGCCCATATGGTCAAATACCAGAATACTCTCTGCAGGAAAGCTAAAACAGCTGCTCAAGCTGTTCCAGGAAGTACACCTAAAGAAGAGCTTTTCAAAGCTCTAACAGCTGGAGCTGATTATAAGGAAACAGCTGCTGCATACAGCCTATAACATCTCTGATGCTTCAGCCAGAGCAGCTGCCTCAGAAATACAGTTTACCTTAGGGAGGTGCTTCTGGCTCAGGGTGGATGGCTTTGCGAATGACGTGCAGCTGTCCATTCTCAGTGTCCCCTTTAGAAGATACAAATTATTTGGTGCAGATGCTCAAGATATTCTCGCTAATCTGCAGACCTCAGGCAGAAAACTGAAATCTGTACATTCCTCTATTATACCCAGCCAAGGAGTATAAAGAGGGTACTTTTTCGCCCGGCCAGTGCTAGACACCATACCACTTCCAGACAACAGGGTAAAGGTAGAGGAGCAGGAGCCTTGCCAACCCCAGGAGCCACCCCAGCTGCCCACTGCAAAGCCCCTAGAGGTGGCAGAGTGGCATCAGCCACCACCCCATCTGGCTCTGCCTGACTCCCTGTGCCACCCCCAACTGCCATTGCCTGCAGGAGTGGTTGTTGGGAGTCGTCTCTCCCTCCACCGGGACCAGTGGAGGAAGCTGGCATTAGATGGCTGGGTCCTGGAAATAGTAGCACAAGGTCATGCTCTGGAATTTCTAGAACTATGTCCAGACCATCCCCAGTGCCTTCACATTATCCTCCAGATCAGGAGGGTATTTCCTTTGCTCCTGGAGGAAGTACAACCCTTGCTTTAGAAAAGGGCAGTAGAACCCATTCCCCAGAAACAAAGGAACATAGGTTTCTATTCGCAGTACTTCTAGTCCCATAATGGACAGGAGATCTGAGATCTATTCTGGATCTCGGGGGACCTGAACTTCTTTATTGAGTACAACAATTCAGGATGATCACCCTGCAAGGCCTACTTTCACTGCTACAGAAAGTGGGTTGAATCTGTTCCCTGGACATGTTTGTTTGTTTGTTTGTTTATAAAAGTTTATTCCTGAAAACTTTCAAGAAAAGGACAGCCCAATTGAGCAATAACTCGTTTATAGTGGGGTTCAGACATGAAAGATGCCTACCTTCATATCAGAATTTGGAAACCTTACAGGAAATATTTGAGGTTCCTGTTTCGAGGGGAACACTACCACTTCAAGGTATTTCCCTTTGGCTTGTCATCAGCACCACGGGTCTTTACCAAATGCGTAGTAGCAGAAGCCCTTCACTGGGAAGGCCTTTATGTCTTTCTTTACCTGGACAACTGGCTACTAAAAGCTCACTCCCAGGAATAAATTTTATGTACCCTAGCTTGTACAAGACACCTGTTCAATGCTCTAGGGGTTACTGTGAATGTACCCAAGTCCGGCTTGACTATTTGCCAGCGTCTTTAGTATATAAGGGTAGTTCTGGACACGGCCCAAGGCTAAGCCTTCCTGCCATTGGACAGAGCAGAACATCTGATTGCACAGGCCCAGATGGTCCACAACAGCAGGTATGTCACAGCTAGGACATTCCTGAGGCTCCTAGGACTGATGACAGTGGCCACTGTTACAGTACCACTGGCCAGACTGCATATGAGAATCACTCAGGGGACACTAAGAGCCCAGTGAGATCAATACACAGATGATTTAAGAACAGAAGATTCTAGTAACCTCTCCTGTCCGCAAGGTGCTCCAGTGGTGGATGGAACCCAGCAATTTGTTGAAAGGGGTTCCCTTCCGGATCTCCTCTCGTCACCAGATTTTACCTACAGATGCCTCAGGAATGGGTAGGGGGCACAGCTGGGGTCCCTCATGGACCACAGTGGAGAGCACCCTTTACATAAATGTCCTAGAAGGGAGAGCAGTTCTGTACGACCTACAGGCTTTTCAGACCCACCTATCCCTGGGTCCTTTGTTTATACAGATGGACAACGTCAGTGTGATGCATTACATCGACAAGCAAGGAGGAACTCATTCCTATCCCCTGTCCAGGGAGGCAATGAGAGTTTGGTACTGGGGTATAGAACATGGTCTAAAACTGTCAGCAGTACATCTTCCAGACACCCAAAACATCTTGGCAGACAGGCTAAGCAGGCCACAGTCCAGGATGCACAAGTGGGAGCTGCTGACCTCTGTGGCAGATGACCATTTCGACAGATGGGATCATCCAGAGTTGGACCTTTTTGAGTCCCCACACAGCGCAAAACTGCCATTTTTCTGCTTGCTTGCTCCAGAGCCTGGAGTTTTCTGATGAGATGTGTTGGCCCTCTCTTGGAAGGGGAGGTTCCTGTATGCCTTTCCTCCCTTCCCTCTAATTCAATGGGTGCTAATCAAGCTTCAGATGGAGGTGGTGACTCTGATCCTCATTGCTCCCCCATGGCTTCATCAGATCTGGTTCCCCTTACTGCAGTAATTGGCAGTAGAACCCTCAGTACCTCTGCCCTTATGCTGGGGCCTACTGTTACAGGAGCAGGGAATCCTGATCCATCCGGATCTCAACCCCTTCACCTTCATGCATGGCTTCTGAAAACATAGCCATTGCCAGATTTGGGGTTTCCCAAAAGGTGGCTGATGTCTTGGTGACTGCCAGAAAAGCTTCCACCAGAGCCATTTATTCTATGAAGTGGAAGCGGTTTGCTTTGTGGGTCACTTCTCATCACTTTGATCTATTTACCTGTCCAGTAATTCAGGTTCTAGAGTATCTGCTGTCTTTGTCAGATGCAGGGCTACAATACTGTTCTATAAAAGTGCACTTGGCTGCTATTTCAGTTTTCCATGTCCCTCTTAAGGGTCATAGGGTTGCCCAGCTGAAGGTAACTTGTATGTTTTTGAGAGGCATTCTGCATCTGAAGTCTCCTATCCATAATACAGTCTCGGCTTGGGACCTGAATTTTGCATTGGAAAAGCTTACTTTGGCTTCTTTTGAGTCGGCCGCGATTTGTAGCCTACACTTCTTTCTTGGAAAGTGTCAATTTTAGTTGCCATTACTTCTGCTCATAGGATTTCAGAGCTTCAGGCTCTAATGTGCGAGCCTCCTTATTTGATTTTTCACAGAGACAGGGTGTCTCTACAAACTATTCCTGAGTTCTTACCAAAGGTGGTGTCTGAGTTTGCTTTAAATCAAACCATCCACCTGCTAGTTATTTTCCTGAGCATGCCAGTCCACGGGAAGCATTGCTCCACACTGTAGATGTACGTAGAATACTTGGGTACTATATACACCATACAAAGGACTGCAGGAAGTCCCTCACAGCTTTTTGTTTCATTTGTCCCTGGGAAAGAGGGCGCTCCTGTTTTTAAACAGTGCCTGTCCAAATGGCTGGCCAACTGTATTAATTTCTGTTACAGGAAGTACAGCGAGGAACTTCCTGGTGGTGTTCATGGTAGTTTCACCAGAGGCATGGCCTCTCCTGTTCCATGTTTCAAAAATGTGTCTGCTGTTGCACTTGGACTTACAAATGCAGCATATTTTGATGTTTCTTTAGTTATAGATAATGGAGAACCCCCTCCAATGATGTATCTCAATATGGTAAATGCAAGCGCTTCCTTTGATTAAGAGACTTAACTCTTGGGAATGTATACCTCTATGGACTGTTTACCATATCCTGTATTACTGTCATGTATATGATAAAATTATTCAAATAAAGTTTAACAAAAAAAAATGTCTGCTGCGATTTTTGCAGCTGCCACCTGGAGTACTGTCAGCACCTTAACTAAACACTACCGTCTGTATGTTGCCTCTCAGAAAAGAGCTGGCTTTGGCCTAGCTGTGCTTCAAGGCTTCCTGTCTTAGGCCTATAGGCACCAGCCACCCTTACTGTTCACTGTTAATACTGCTTGGTACTTGTTCCTTAGGTGTGGCCTGATGAAAGGGGTATCCTCGAAGAAGAAAGAAGTCAGTATTTACCATAACAGTAGATCTTCAAGGGAATCTTTCATCAGGCCATGCTGTCCTACCCTTAATCCCCCTGAGGGCCTTCGGACTCAGTAAGTGCTGTCTGCTTCTCCATAAGGGTCAATCTGCTGTTCTGCACCTCGCCTGGTTAGCAGAGCCATAGCTCCTCTCCCGGTTCCCTGCAGGGAGTTTGTCCGAGCATGATCTTCAGCGGGGAACTGAGGAGGGAAGGGGCCGCCCACATTTATGTGGGAGAGTCGATGTCAGATGTCATCGTGGGTGGTCCCTAGTGAACTGCTTGGAGAATGTTTCTGTGTGGTCTTAGTGCCTCGCGACTGTAAGTTCCATAGGTGTGGTGTGATGAAAGAGATTCTCTCGAAGATCTACTGTTATGGCAAGTACGTAACTGTTCTTTCTCCAGCGCACTATCCCACAAAAAAATCTGCTGGAACTGGAAATAAAAAAACTGTTTATCAAAATCCATAGAAAATGTTCCTGCCTCCCAGTGGGGCAGGAGTCCATTCTCAAGATGCTTCTTGCCTCCCAGTGGAGCAAGAGTCTACTCTCAAGATACTTCGTGACCCACAGAAAAAATGGGGAATGTCCTAAGATGTCTGAATAAACATTTGAAAAAAGAGAAATACAAGATGGTCACACTGAGGACATTGATAACACCTTTGCAGGCTGGCCATTGGCTGGGATCCCTGGATCTGAAAGGTGCCTATTTCCATATCCCAGTCAGACCATCCCACGGAAAATATATACAGTTCAAGCTGGGGAACTGCCAGTACCAGTTAAAAACTCTTCCATTTGGTCTCGATTCAGCTCCAAGGGTTTTCACAAAGTGCCTGGCTGTGGTGGCAGCACTTCAGAGAAAAAAAGGTGTGGTGGTTTTCCCGTACCTGAATGACTGGCCAGTCTCAGGGAAAATACAAGAGGCAAGCTGCTCAGTTCATTTGGTAAAATTGTTTGCATCCATCCTACATGTACCAGCTTGTTTGTATCTATGTCTTAATTTACTGTTATACTTATGTGTTGTACTGCTATACTGTGTATTTTGGTTTGTCTTACTGTGACAAGGTACCTTTGTAAATGAGCCTATGGCTCAAAGGTTTTCCAAACTGCTGTTTAAATAAAATAAAATAAAAATAAAATAAATAAAAAGCACCTTGGAGAAGCTAGGATTCCTGATAAACCTGCAGAAGTCCCAGCTAAAGCCCGTTCAAGTACTGGACATCATAGGAACAGAGCTAAACACCCTGCAGTTTTGATAGCAACAGCAGAGCCTTTTATAGCATGTCAGCAAAGATCTGCAGATTTCTTGCAGCTACTAGGACACATGGCTGCATCCATAACTGTGGTTCCCTGGGCCAGGTTCCAAACAACAGATATTCAGTACTTCTTAAGAGACAACTGGTCTCAAAGATTGGGCCACTTTCAAAGGTAGTGCAAGTGACAAAAGCGCTAGTGGAATCAGAGTGGTGGAAGGAAAAAAGCAACCTCAGACAGGGCATTCTCTTCCTTCAGCAATCACAGACAAGTATTTTTACCACAGATGCCTCACCCCTGGGGTGGGGTGTCCACCTGCAGGTCCTCGCAGTGAGTGGCACGAGGAGCCCACAAGAATCACTAGAACACATGAGACTCCTGGAGTTCAGAGCAGTACTGCTAGCAATGCAGTCTTTCTCCTCCCAGTTACAGGATCAGTCTGTCCAAATCAGGACAGACATTATGCCAGCGTATTACTGCATAAATAAACATGGGGGAACAAGATCCTCAAAACTGTGTACATAGACGATGAACATCTGGGACATGTCATATTCCTTAGAAACAAACATATTTGCAGTGCATCTGCTAGGCAAAGACAATGTCCTGGCAGATTCCCTAAGCGCAGAATCAGCCAGTGAAATCACGAATGGGCTTTAAGCCAGCAGGTTCTGGCCACAGTGTTCAGAAGGTATGGCACTCCCAATAGAACCCTGTTCTCCTCTTGGGAGAACTATCAGCTACCACAGTTTTATTGCAGACCACAAGCCAGAGGAACAGTTACAGAGGAAGCTCTGGTACTGGACAGGTATGCTTTTGTATGCCTCCCCACCATTCCCGCTCATTCAGAAAGTACTCCTAAAATTCAGGAGGGGAACCTGCAACAATGATCCTGATGGTTCCAGACTGGGCCAGACAGGCCCAGTACTCAATGCTACTGGGCCTATGCAGCAAGAATCCAATCAGCCTGCTACTCAGTCACAGTCTGACTTTGTCCCAGGGCAGAATAACATTCCTGGACCCCAGGACCCTAAGCCTGAGGGCATGGTTCTTGAGGAGTAAGAATTTTCTGGATTGGATGCCTCTGGGGAAGTCCTGAAGGTGCTTTTGGTTTCAAGGAAACCCCCTACCAGGAAAGCACATTCCTCTAAGTGGAAAAGGTTTTCTTACTGGTGTACCCTCGGAAAAATAAACTCGAGAAGGAGGGTTGCCAATAATTCTGGAATATATAGTACCTCTACAGTTGTTAGGCCTATGGTATTCAACTTTAAAGGTGCACTTAGCAGCGTATCAACATACATATCAGCTGGCAAGGGAAAGTTTTTGCTCTCACAACCCATTTTCAATAGTTTTTTAAAGGCCTCAGCCATTTATACTCACCAATGATGGACACCATAACCCCCACCACCCCGGACCTCATTAAATGCCTTGCCCAGCGTATGGAGACTCCCTTTGAGCTAGTGGAAACTGCAGACCTGCAGTATGTCACATGGAAAATCATATTCCTGGTTGCAGTTACCTCTGCTAGGAGGGCGAGTGAACTGCAGGCCCTCTGCACAGAGCCAAATTACATACTCACCATAGAGATAAAGTAGCTCTTAGAACCAGCAGAACATTCCTGCTTAATGTGGTATTTGAGTGCCACTTGAATCAGTCTGTGACCTTCCCTGTACTCTGTCCAGAGCACTCCAATCCAGGTGAGGAAAAGTTGTATAGCCTGGACCTAAAACGAGTCCTGACTCTACATGAACCAGACAAGGGATGTCGGGTCCCAGAGGACCTAGCTGTCTTATCTGTGGTGAGACTGGTAAAGGCAAACCAGCTACAAAGAAATCTGTCTTGTCACTAGATAGTCTCTTGCATTCAGTTCTGCAATGAAAAAGATGGAAAAATGCCACCAGGAGGGCACATTCCATAAGGGGTACCTCTGTCTGTTTGGCTTCCTCAAGTGACATCTCAATGTTAGACATTTATAAAGCACACCTTCACAAAGCACTGCTGTTTGGACATACAGTCCAGAAGCAGGGGCATCATTTGGGGATCGCCAGAGGTCGCAACAGCAACCCCTGTGCATTTTTTTGTGACCCCTATATTTTGCTTGTGACTCCTGTACTGGCAGCTTGTGCTGTGCTTGGTTCCTGGCTATTTCTTTCTCGCATTTTATTTATTTATTTTTTTTAATTGTGGTTTCCTGCGGCTCACATTTCTTGCTCTTTTTTTTTCAGTTGGCAGTCCCCTTCCCATCCTCTGCCCAAAATCACCCACCCCCACTGAGTCGACACTCACTGGGTGCTCACTCCCCTTCCTGCCGAGTGTACAGAGCAAAATCAATCAGCTGTTTTCCATGAGTTATGATTGGTTGCTGCGCAGGTAGGGGTGTGGCTAGCTGAGTCGCAGCACGTTTGAATGCTTCTCCCTTCATGATAGGGACAGCATTAGGGTAAGAAATACCAGGGAAACTGCTGGGCCTGGGCCTGACCATGAGGTGAGCTGTGAGCCTCTTTGCTTACTACACCTGGGCCAGCGTGTGGATCTGGAGGGGATGGCATGGCATCCTTACTAAGGTAATCTGTAAACAGTTCATTTCACATATGTATTCAGGATGCCGCTTCTGTTTCCCTACCGCTGTATGCTCATAAGTGCCCTTTGTTTATTACTAATTACTTTATTAAAGTACTAGACCCCTGTGTGGTCATCTGATAACACCTTCTTATTTCTGCGGTCCTGACCCTCATCTATAAACTGATATTTTTACTATGCCGATTGCCTGAAATCGATATTGCTCCTTGCCAGTCTCTTGGTCCTGCTCGCACTACTGCGCTACATTTACAGTACATGAACTTGGTATGAGCGCTTTGTTGTTCTGCTGACATGGGGAGGGTGTCTGATGTTGACTGTGCCACTAAAGTTTGATAAATGTGTCTGTTTGAAATTATATGGCTTCATGGAAGGAACTGTTGCTGCATTTGCAAGATAATGGGAGTGTGGAAGCTGAACTCTGCCATGGTATCCAAGATCCTCTGTGGCTGAGTAAGTGGCTATTCTTTCATGGCTGCTACCAGATTTCTGCTGCATCAACCGTGCAGTCCTCCCTGTCCCCTGGCATGCTGACCTGAACACTTGATTTATGAGGCAGTAATTGATTTGGTCTGTACATTATAGTCGTGCGATGCACTGGGCGGGGGGGGGTTCTATTCCTGTTGCGGCCACCATTTTATCTGTGACTGCATGTTTACTTTAGTAGTAATCTAGAGTCAGTGACCAGAGGGTCCAACTTTTTCTAATTTACACTCCCCCTGACCACAAGAATCTATTGATTGGGGTCATGGTAACAACGGGGGGGGGGGAGAGAGCTGGTACACTGAAGCTGGCTATCGGCATGCTCAGTACAGAGTAATCTATGGACACACATACACATTTCAAAGGAAAAAGGCTGTGCCTTGGAGGGGGT
Organism: Neoceratodus forsteri; assembly: GCA_016271365.2. Lineage (NCBI taxonomy): Eukaryota > Metazoa > Chordata > Ceratodontiformes > Ceratodontidae > Neoceratodus > Neoceratodus forsteri. Next base: position 195,969,192 of record CM028132.1, on the reverse strand, counting down.
GCTACTTTTGTGTGCAATAAAACTTTTTAATGTGTCCTAACGTTGGAATTCCTTGTTGTGTTAGAACGTGCAGCTGCGCAGCCTCTTTCATTTATGTTTTCACTTTTCTTTTGCGTTTGGCTCCGTTTTTTCAGTGCCTGAGCCACCCGTGTTTGGATTGCTAATACACATACAAATTTAACTGACAGGCTTAAGTGGTCGATATCGTGCCCCATATCCTTAATAGTGGTATGTGACATTGTGGGACAGTGGGACCCTTGAGTGGGTTATTGTTGCCCCTAAATATATCTGTTTGTATAGAACAACTGTCGGGGGACGCAGTACTAAAGTCTCTGGGCTAGGTGGGGACCACAGCTTCTCAAATTATTTGGAGGGAGGGCAGAGATAGGTATCTTAAGGATCCTAATATGCTAAAAAATGCAAGCACTGGGTTGGCAGCTTTATGCCCCCTGGTGCCATGGACAGCGGTGCAGTATGGCACACACTGGGGGAGGGCAGACATGATGTCTCTGTATTCTTTAAGGATGGAGTGTGCAGGTAGCACTTAGGCCAGAGGTTTGGGGGTGGACAGAGGGTGTGTCTGCCTGGCATCTGACAGAATACCTAAGGACTCAATGAGAGGGACACGGGGGTATCTGCTGATGTGGATCTGCTTCTAAACACACTGCGCCCTAGTTACAAGGATACAAAGCACAGGGTCTAGAATAAAGTTTGTGACTTTTCTGAAGATCCTAGCCTCCATTCCCACACTGGCAGTAGAAGTACAGTTTGTATTTCAAGCAAGCCCGCAGCAGGGTCAGGAAGTCACAGGGAACAGAGAAGACTGGGAGCTAAAGATGAATAGTGGCAGGTAGCCTGGTGGTAGCATCAGTCTCAGCATGGCGTCTGGCAGGACCCCGGGTCCAACTCTCAGGAGCAGTTTGTAGAAGGAAGCGCATGGTTGGCAGAGCAGGGCACTCAGCGATGGTCCAAGTCAATTTCATTAGTTTGGTGTGCAGCAGCAGATTGAAAATTGAACCAAGTCGGACAGCAACCAAGCTCCTTTCTCCAGGATGCTGGACCAGCCAGTAACTGCTAAACATCTACTGCTCGAGGTTGATCTGAACTGGAGCAGGTTAGTAAAAAAAAAAAAAAATGTTGTGGTCTAGATCTGGTCTCCCAATGTGTTCTCTCAACTCCTCTCACTAGGGACAATAAAGGAGGAAACGGTCTGGTCACCCTTCAAGGCTGATACTTTAGATACCATAGGTAGGGGCCCACGATTAAAACTCAGAAAGTTGTGATCAGTGGCGGAGTATTAGTCAGGAGGGTTGGATGAAACATGCACTGGGTGTATAAAAAATATTTTTTACTAAAGGGGAAAATGTCACGGGATTCAGGAGACTGCTTTAAATAGAGAATAATGGTTGCATGGAATAGTTATGTTTAAAGATTAGTAATATATTGTACCGTTTTGGAATCACAGTACACAATAATTAGCCCCTAAATGTAACCTGTCAGTTATTTAATAAGACTGGCCATTTCAAACAACACTTTTTAATCTTAGATGCATTATGAATAGAGTCTTGAAGGGAATAGGAAGTACTTTTGCCTATTTGCTCATCCCTGTCCTTCTTCTGTGAGTGTCTCTGTCTGTCTGTCTTCCTGGTCTTTAAAGCAGCAGCATGTGTTAGTCATCGTGGCATATTTCTTTAGTGATAATTCTGTACACTGGATGTAATAGTTAATCAGTATAACAGGGTGTGATTTTTTTTTTGCGCCATCATGCAACTGCAGCTATCGGGGACCATGCCTCAGGTGTGTGGCAAAGTACAAGGTGCAGCTGACTTCATCCAACCGGCTGAGCAGTGATGTAAGCAAAGAATCATGTTGCTGAAGTGACCAGTGGATCTTTAATTTTAGTAGGTACAAAGAATGTATGTTTTGAAAACATACATTCTTTGTACCTTTCAAAATTAATAAGGACCCACTGGTCACTTCAGCAACACGATTCCCTGCTTACATCACTGCTGCTTTGTTTCTAACCATGACTGTTGGTTACTGTTAAGATGTTAAGAAGGGTTTCAGCCCATGAGAATCCCATATTTCTGGGATCGTGGATATGTTGTTCTATCCACACTGTTTGGCACGTCCTTTCACTTTAAGAATCTTGCGGAAGGTCTTAAGCAGGCTCCTCCCACCCACCCACCCAGGTGGTATAACCCTCAGCTCCGCCCCATGATGCCAGATCTTCCTTTCCGCTGGAAGATACAGGTTCCCTTCTTACCGCTCTTACGTTCAGTAGGCCCTGGCATCAAAATCCTCTGATTTGCTTAAACTTAAACTCATTAGAGTTGATAATAATCGCTCCGCGATCTCGACTGCGATGGAAAATAAGTCTTCTCCCGGTTTCCGCCGCTACCCGTGCAGGCAAAAGGATGTCTTGCACAGACCCGCATGCCACATGCATATACTGTCTGGGTGTTGGCCGTGACACCCAGACCTGTGAGATGTCACGCATTTCACCTGAACATTTTGGCCAATCGTCTCGCACTATTAAAATTGGACAAACTGGAGAAACTGAACCCGCCAGTCAAATCTAAGGAAGCCCGATGGGCGGTCTCCGCGGCTGTGGAGTCTGCTGTGCAGCTCAAACAAATGAAGGCTTTCGAGGAAAAGGCAGCTTGGGCTGCGGATTGGTCCTCAAAGTCCTTTTTCGTTCCATTCAATTTGTGCTCCACTTTCTGTGGTTCCTTTCAGGAGATGTGCCAATCCCTTCCCACCAAGGACAAGGGGCCTTTGGGCATGCATGTCTCTCGGTCCCGTAAAAAGGGCAAGGAACCGAGACAATCTTCATCTCGCCAGTGACATTCCTGGGATCATGAGAGATCTCGGTCCCAGGAATCGCCTGTCTCGAATTCGGTCATGTTTGTGGCCTTGGCCGCTGGTTGTCACGGTTCCACCATCAGGCCAGTCGGCCCAGCCGCTGGATGACTATCTGGTTGAGCTCATTCTCGACCCAGTAAACCTGTTGTCACTCGAGGCCGACGGCTCCTTATTCAGGACCCTGGTCCTGTCTCTCCCCAGTGAGGAGACCCAGCCCTCTGGGAACCCCATCAAGGAACTGGTCACCGACCAAGAAGAACCACCAGTCTCCCCAGTGCCTTCTGATCGACCCCATTGTTCACACCGACGATCGAGGTTGAGGTCTCGGACTTCTTCAACTGACAGGCCGAAGAAGGCACACAAGCTCTCTAAGAAGCAGTGATGCCAACATTCTTCTTCCTCTTCCTCGGATGAGGAGAGGCTTCGATGGAAACTCCGTCAATGCTACGAAGATTTGATGTGGCAACAGCTGATCTTGTCCGGTCAAAAGCAGATTCTGACTTCCACCCCTGCCATTACTTGGCTTTCGTCTTCCAGGCCAAAGCAGACTCCTCCGGAGCTGGCCCGCACTGTTCCTCATACCACGGAACTGGTCAAAACCTTCCCAGTTCGGCCAAAATCGACCTCTCCACTGATCTTGGTGGAGACGCCACCTAAACAGCCCCCGGTGGGGGTGCCTTCCAGAGAGTCTCAGCCTGTTCTGGGCCTCCTGCGTAGACTGTCTGTTACCCTTACTCCTGACTGCCCCAGACAGGTGGAGGGAGACACAGGTGGCTGTCCGATTTATCCGGACTCTTCGGAGTCAGACGACTTGGACCTACTTTTCCCGTTCTTTGGACGATGAATCGGTCGGTAGTCTCTTGAAGGAGGAAGGCCCTTCTTCCTTTATGGGCATCCTCCATCTCATCTTCGAATCCACGGGGATGCCTCTCGAACTCGACCACAGACGGGCTAAATATCCTCTCACGGATATCCTGAAATGGGGGAATTCACCGACGGAAGCCGTTCCATTTGCCGAGGCCTTTGTTGGTCTGGCTTTGGAGCTATGGCAGCATCCTGTCTCCTGCCCCGTGCCTTCTGCCCGGATGGCCCGCAAATATGCGGTGCCAAATGGGTCCCTTTCGGGGTTCACAGAGAACCCCTCTGTGGAGGGTTTCAGTGACCGAATCGGTGTTCAGACACTCGGGTAATTCGGCAGATACAGATAGACCTGGACAAGGAGTCCAAAAAAACTGGACCATTCTGCCTGCAAGATCTATGCTGCCTCTTCGCTGGTCCTCCATCAGGCAAGCTCAGCCGTCGTCATGGCACATTTTTCACACACCCTTCTGGGCTCCCTTGATGAGATTCTCCCTCACCTCCCTGCAGACCTCCAGACCACAGTCAAGCAAGTCCGGGACCAGGGTCGGGCTGTTGCAAAGCAGGAACTCCAGATGGCTCTGGACCTTGGGGATTCATGCACCTGTTTGGTGGCAGCCATGGTTGCCATGCATCACAGGGCTTGGTTAAGGGTCTTCACCATCATGGCGGACACCCAACACAAGCTAACGGATCTCTCTTTACTGGGTACCGATTTCTTTGACCCAGGTGTGGACGGTCACCTCCAACGCATTGAGTGTCACCTTGGACTCAGTAACTTCTGCACAAAAGGAATCTCGGGGTTCCAAAAAGCAGAAGCAGCCATTTCGGCACTCTGCCCCTTTGGCCAAGCAGCCCCACTTCCAAGTGGGGCAGCAACAGCAGGCACAACCTTGGCGCCCTCGGCTCAAGTCCAGGCCTCCGGCGGCCCGTAAGCCTGGAGGATGGGGCTCCGGTGGGCCCCATTCAAACACCATGAAGTCCTGCTATATTATGACTATATGCAGTCAGCCACTGCAGCTGAACTACCCCGGAGAGGAAAGAGTTAACTCCAGAGAGTCTGGAGTTCCACAGCGCGAGGGCACTATACCAAAGCTCTATCTGGCCAGTTTCAAATGAAACTGTCAGATTCTTTACTCCGCTTCACTGAACAGTCGCTCCGGAGATCAGCTGCTTCACATCGGTTCATTTCTCGGTTCAGCGAGTATTTTGAGTTCATTTGAACGGCAAAAATATTTATTTTACATTTCGGTTAAAAGCTCTATCTGATAAACCGTAAGTAGAAAATTTAAAGTCTGTGTGGAAATTCAATTATCGGTTCGGTTTTGAACCGATCGGTTTGCTTAAATTAACGTTTAAAGTGTTGGTTGGGCTTTTAGAGTGCGGTTCCGGTTCCTCGGTTCTAAAAACCTTGCTTTTAAAATAGGTTTTTCAAATACCCGTGACACAGTTAGGAACCAATAGGGTGTCTTGCCTGGCACTGCCATCAAAGGGCAAGTTTTTGGTTAGGCTGGCATTATGTCTGAGAAACCAAAGAAAAACCGGACCCACTGGGTTTCAACACTGTGATGTCTGTGGGAAGCCTTGCCAAGGCTGACCCACACACCACTGTGTTTATTGTCTGGGGCTGACCACCTCCTGTCAGACTGCTAGGTGTGAAAAATTTCCCTGCAGCCACCCTGGAAAGAGATTGGGCCGGCTCAGGGGCAGAGGCCAAGAAGTCCGCTGACCGGATGGCCAGCCTGGTCCAGTACCCACTGGACCAGAGGTGTCCTCTGACCAGGCGAGACTTCCTCGGGCAAAGGAAGGCTGGTTCAGGGAACCAGTCTCAGTGAAAAGACAAAGAAATCAGTAGGTTTGGAGTCCAAAATTTTCTCTCCAACTGCTGCAGAAATAGCTAAAGCCATACAGATTGTTCAGTCACTGTCTCAGGGTCCTGCCGAACCACCTACAGTTGGTAAAAGGCTGGTTCGTTCAGTGCCAGTGGTTCAGGAGTATGATGTTGAGGAATTTTATGAACCACAGGAGAGGGAGGACGAATTTGATCATTTCATGTGTGGCTGGGAGGGTCTGGACTTGCCCATTGAACTGGACATTTCTCCAGACAGACCTTTAGAATCTCCTCCTATTCTGTCTGAGTCCCCTTCTCATTTTATGTTTTACAAAAAGGTTGCAGAAACCCTCCAGCTTCCTTTAGAGGAAGTTGTGGATGAGCAAGAGGAGCCTGATTATGTAGAAATGATGGATATACCAGAGTCTAGGAGGTTGTCTATTCCTTTGCATAAGTCATTTAGGAAGCAAACAACAAAGATTTTAAAAAATCCTCATTCTGTCCTTCCTGTAGATAAAAAAATGGACAGAAGATATACCTTGTCAGGCTCTGATACAGACTTCCTCACTGAGCAGTGTAGTCATGTAGGTGTGGTACAAGCTGCAGCCTGTGACAAGGCTAATATTCCTCTGGCCTCACATCCTCCTGATAAGGATTCCAGGAAGATTGATGCCATGGCGAAAAAAACAGTATATGGCAGCTTCTTTGGGACTCAGGCAGGCAAATTATATGGCTATGTGGCTAGATATCAGAAATCTAGATGGGACACAGTATTGCAGTTAGCCAAGCAGGCCCATGGCCAGCTGGCTAGTGAGTTGGAACAGGTGGCTGCTGATGGCATTGAAGCCTCTAAAGTTCAATTTCATACTGCTGTTGATGTTAATGATGTTTCCTCTAGGGTCATGGCCACTTCTGTAGCTTTCCGTAGGTTGGCATGGCTCAGATGCACTAATCTGTCCCAAGATACTCAGTCAAAGGCTATGGATTTTCCTGTTGTGGGTAATTCTCTGTTTGGGAACAAACAGAAAACTATATGAAAAGATGGATGAATACAGAACTACCTACAAAAGTGCCCAGGCTAAGGAGAGGCATGCCACTCCACAGAGGCACGCTCCCAGAGGTAGGGGCAGGCCTTTCCACAGGCCTTTTTACCAATTTCAGGCCTCCTCTGCATTTGCACAGAGGGGTTTCTTTAGAGGCAGAGGTAGACGGGGCACAAGTAAACCGTCTCCCTCCCCTCAGCCTAAGGCTACTGCCAAGCAGGCACCCTGATGGGGTGCCCAGGGCCGATTCTCCTGTACCAGTGGGGGGCAGGTTGGTTTATTTCAGCCAGAACTGGGTGTCCCTAACTTCGGACAGGTGGGTTCTGGAGGTAATAGGCCAGGGTCTGGTTCTCAGCTTCAAACAGTTTCGAAGATGAGAGCCAGACATTTCCACCTGCAAATCCTTCAGAAGCCCTTGCTTTGGAAGCAGAGGTTTCTTCTCTTTTGGACTGCAAAGCAGTAGAAAGGGTCCCTCCTTGCTATCAGGGCAGAGGGCTGTACTCAAGATACTTTCTTACCCCAAAAGACAGGAGAATGGCGGCCCATTTTAGATTTAAGGTACCTGAACAAGCATCTTTTGAAACCAAAGTTCAAAATGTTAACTCTGACAATGATTTGCCCTCCCTGAGGCCAGGGGACTGGTTAGCTTCCCTGGACCTCAAGGATGCCTATTTTCATGTTCTGATCAGGCCTTCTCACGAAAGTACCTCAGGTTGAACTACCCTCAGGCCACTACCAGTTCAGGGCAATGCCCTTGACGCCTTACCTCTGCGCCAGGGTATTCACGAAATGTCTAGCTGTGGTAGTGGCTCATTTAAGAGGCAAAGGATTGCTGTGTTTCCCTACCTGGACGACTGGCTCATAGTGGGTCAGTCCCCAGATCAGGTAAAATCCACTTGCAAGTCACCCAGCAGCTTCTCACTTCCCTGGGATTCCTGCTGAATTTACCAAAGTCAGTTCTCGAACCAGTTCAGGTACTAACTTTCATAGGTGCAGAATTGAACACAGAGTTAGCCAGGGCATTTCTCCCCTCGGAAAGGGTAGACAGACTCATTGCCCTGGCATCCTCCTTTACCCTCGGTCTCTCGACCAGCAAGGCATTTTCTGCAACTCCTAGGGCACATGGCTGCTTCCACAGCTGTAGTGCAAGGAGCAAGATTCAGATGAGGGACATTCAGTTCCATTTGAGGGCCTATTGGTCTCAAAGGAGGGACCCCTTTCAAATTGGTTCCAGTGACCCAAACCCTGATCCTGGCCTTACACTGGTGGCAGGATCAAAGCAATCTAAAACAAGGGTTCCTTTCATTCCCGTTTCCCTCCTCACCCTCACCACGGATGCTTCCCTGTTAGGGTGGGGAGCTCACTTGAGCGACCTGTCCACTCAGGGAGTGTGGTCTCCCCAGGAATCTCTGCTCCACATCAATCTTTTGGAACTCAGAGCTGTCTTTTTAGCTCTTCAGGCGTTTTCAGCTTCTGTCCAGAACAAAGTAGTTCAAGTCAGGACAGACAACACCACAACAATGTGGTACATCAACAAGCAAGGGGGCACTCGGTCATCAGCCTTGTGCACCGAAGCAATGAAGTTGTGGTCTCTGGCTTACTCCCTGAACACCTCCCTGATAGCAGTTCACCTTCCAGGAAGGACAGTGTCTGGCCGGATGCCCTCAGCAGGATTTCTCAGGGCCATCACGAATGGGCTCTGAATCCTCAGGTGCTGGGGTCAGTCTTTGCCAGATGGGGCACCCTCAGATAGATCTTTGCAGCCCCAGACAACCACCAGCTTCCTCTGTTTTGTTGCAGGCCTCCAGTGCTGGGATCAGTCCCCCTGGGCGCCTTTCAGTTGGATTGGAAAGGAAGTTCCTGTATGCCTTTCCCCCTTCCCCTTCTTTTCAGGGTACTAGTAAAATCAGATCTCAGCCCTGCAAGGTGATTCTGATTGCTCCAGATTGGGCCAGACAGCCCTCGTACCACTGCTTCTATCCTTGACAGTCCACCTGCCCTGAGCTTGCCCAGAGTCCACGACTTACTGGCCTGTGCACAGGGAGAGTGTAGTATCCGGACCTCAAATCCCTCCATCTCAAGGCATGGCTCTTGAGGAGTTAGAATTGCTGACTTACACCTTTCTCAAGGTGTTTTGGATATTTCAAAGGCTTCAAGGAAGCCTTCCACTAGAACCACTTACAATTCTAAGTGGAAAAGGTTTTCCATCTGGTGCTCTGAGAAGCAGATTATCCCAGAATCTGCTGATCTGCCCATTTACTGGACTATTTGGTCCATTTAAATTCCTTAGGCCAGCTACCTTAAAGGTTCATCTGGCAGCTGTCTCTGCTTTTCTGTCAGCAGGGAAGCCTGCTTCCTTTTCTTCTCACCCTGTGCTTTCCAAGTTTTTTAAAGGGTTACTTCACACCAACCCTCCTTTTCGAGAACCAGCTCCCACTTGGGACCTGAATGTTTGCATTGCTCAGTTAATGCAACCCCCCTTTGAGCCTCTGTCCTCAGCAGAGCTCAAGTTTCTGACTTGGAAAACTGTTTTCCTGGTGGCTATCACTTCTGCCAGACGCATAAGTGAACTACAGTCCCTGTCAGTGGAAGAAGATTTTATTTCTTTCCACAGAGATAAGGTAGTCCTCAGGACTAACAGAAAGTTTTTGCCTAAAGTGGTTTCAGATTTCCACCTGAACCAATCCATCTCTCTTCCAGTATTTTTCACTGAGCATTCTTCCTCAGGTGAGAGGAGTCTGCACAGCTTGGACGTCAAAAGAGCCTTAAGCTACTATTTGGAACACACCAAGGGTCACAGGTTCGAATCCCTCCAACTCTTCCTTACCTATGGCGGTTGGCAAAGGGAAACCTGCCACTAAGAGGACAATTGCAAGGTGGATTGTCTCTTGTATCCAATTTTGTTCTCAAAACTAGGTAGAGAACCCCCTCAGGACTGAGGGCTCACTCCACCAGGGTACAGCTGCATCTCTAGCGGCTGCTAGAGATATTCCATTCTGGAAATCTGTCAAGCTGCTACTTGGAAAACAGTTCACACTTTTACCAAGCATTATTCCCTGGATATTCAGTCCAGGAGAGATGCTCGTTTTGGCACAGTTGTGCTTCAGAGCCTATTTCTAAGTAGGTTCTGACCCTCCTCCATGGAGGTACTGCTGTGTAATCTGCATATAGTCATAATATAGCAAGACTTCATGGTGTTTGAAAAAAATTACTCACCTTAGTAATTGCTTTTCTTCTCATGGAGTCTTGCTATATTATGACCACTCCCTCCTGCCCCTCTCAGAACTTCTACTTGGGTAGGGGTGGCAAATTAGTGCAAGCACTGTGTCATGCCATTTTAGTTCTTCCCTTCACCCCTTTATTTAGGGTTGGGAATTAGGTATTTCTGTTTTAAGTAATATTTTGGCCCCTTCCTGGACTTGAGTCTTGGGGAAGGAGTCTAATAGTGCTTGTTAGGAGAAACTAATAATACTATTATTCATTGTTATTATTATTATTATTGCTGTTTATATTGTTGTTTATATTGTTGTTATTCCTACTAGTAGGTAGCCACTTGGCTAGTGTAGAGCTTTCCACACAGACTTGTTGCTTAGTGTTAGCTTCGTAAAGATCTGACAGTTTCATTTGAAACTGGCCAGGTAGAACTTTGGTATAGTGCCCTCGCGCTGTGGAACTCCAGACTCTCTGGAGTCAACTCTTTCCTCTCAGGGGCAGTTCAGCTGCAGTAGCTGACTGCATATAGTCATAATATAGCAAGACTCCATGAGAAGAAAAGCAATTACTAAGGTGAGTAATTTTTTCATCTGGACCCTCTTCCTCCAAGTCTGACCAATGATGGGATAGGGGTGACCACCCCCTATTCCTGTCACACAAGCTGTGGGTCCTCCCATGGGGGGTCGGCTCCGCCACTTCCTTTCTGCCTGGTCCGCTGTTACCATGAACAGGTGGGTTCTAGAAGTCGTTGGCCAGGGTCTGCCTCTGAAATTCAAGCAGTACCCTCCAAGCTGAGCCCGCACCCCACGGGAGGAAATGGTGTCCATATACACTCTGTTGGCTCTCGGAGATGACATTGCCCAACTCTTCCGCAAGGAAGTGGTGGCCAGAGTCACAGATCTCCCCTCCTGGTCAACCCAGGGTTCGTATCCAGTTACTTCCTGGTTCTGAAACGGCCGGGGGCTGGCACCCCATTCTAGATCTGCAAGACCTGAACCAGTTCCTTAGGTCATGCACCTTCAGGATGGTAACTCTGTCCCAGATCATACCATCTTTTTTGAGCAGAACATGTGGGGTTTTGCTCTCTGGATCTCCAAGATGCATTCTTTCACATTCCGATCCATCCGTCTCACCAGAGGTTCCTTCACTTCCGAGCAGAAGGAGCCCTATTCGAGTTCCAAGCCATGCCGTTCGGCCTGTCATTGGCCCCATGGGTCTTCACCAAATGCATTGCAGTGGTGGCAGCCCATCTTCGTCGTTGAGGGGTCAGAGTTTACCCATATCTTGATGACTGGCTCTTGGCGGGTTCCACCAAGCAAGAGGTGGAGAGGTCCAGGGACCTAGCCCTCCAGACCTGCACTGACCTTGGCCTCCTGAACAACGAGGCCAAGTCAGAACTCGTACCTTCTCAGGTAATATGTTTCATTGGGGCACAACTCAACTCCTGCCAAGCCAGAGCCCGGCTCCCGATGGACAGGGCGGAGGTTGTCTCCTCCTTTGCCCAATCATTTCTGGTTGGGCACTTGCGCCCTTCCTGGGACTTTCTGCACTTTCTGGGGTACATGGCGGCCTGCACCACCGTGGTCCGATGGGCCTGGTGTCATATGCACCTCCTCCAATGGGAGCTGGCCAGCCAGTGGACTCAGCGTCCTGGTCAATTCAACCAGCTGGCCACTGTGGCCCAGAAGTTCTGGGACACTCTCCAGTGGTGGATCATCCTGGATCACTTGCAGGAAGGGATCCCGTTTGTCCGTCCCGAGCCGACGGTCGTTCTTACGACTCATGTCTCTCTCACGGGCTGGGGAGCCCACAGGGGGAACCACAGAGCCCACGGGTTCTGGACCCCCGAGGAATCCCAATATCATATCAACCTGCTGGAGCTCCGAGCAGTCAGACTGGCACTGTTAGCATTCGCTCCGCTCCTTCGGGGTCAAGTGGTGCAAGTTCAGATAGACAATACCATGACCATGTACCTCAACAAACAGGGCAGCACACACTCCCGGCTGCTGTGCAGGGAAGCGCTCTGCATCTGGACCCTCTTGAGCCGACTGGAGGCAGATCTTCTAGCCATCCATGTGGCAGGAGTCTCAAATCAACTGGCGGACGCTCTCAGCTGTGTGGGCAAGATGTCCCACGAGTGGACTTTCCATCCAGAGGTAGTTCACAGTCTGTTCTCCCACTGGGGCAAAGCTCAGGTGGATCTGTTCAAATCCAGGGATAACACCATGCTGAGGCTGTTTCATGCTCACCCCCCCTCAGCAGGGATTGCTGCAGGGGGATGCCTTCTCAAGGCCATGGACCCCAGGCCTCTTCTGTGCCTTCCTTCCACTTCCCTTGGTTCACAAGGTGATCCTCCAGGTCAGGAGGGACAAGGCACAGGTGATCCTGGTAACCCCAGATTTGCCACACCAGTTCTGGTATCCAGATCTCCTCAGCCTCAGCTCCAGGCCTCTGTGGTGACTTCCACTATGCCCAGACCTGTTGTCTGTCAGTCAGGGGAAGGTATTCCATTCGGACCTTCAATCCCTGCACTTGACAGCCTGGTTCCTGAGCGGTTAGAGTTCCAGGCTTTGGGTCTCTCTGAGGATGTACTCTCTGTAGTGGAAGCATCCAGGAAGGAGTCGACCAGGAGGTTCTTTGCCTTCAAATGGAAATGGTTTTCCATTTGGTGTCCTCGTAAGGGCCTGGACTCTTTATCCTGTCCAGTGGCTAGCATCCTAGACTACCTTTGGTCTCTGTCCAAAGGGGGTCTTCAGCCTACGACCCTTAAGGTGCACCTGGCAGCTATCTCTGCTTAGCGGGCACAGGCTGTTCAGCAGAAGGTGGTTTGGCATTTCTTTAAGGGTCTCTACCACATATCCCTTCCGGTTCATGAACCTGCACCTCCGTGGGATCTACTGCTGGTATTGGCAAAGCTCGTGGGCAAGCCATTTGAACCGATGCACAAGTGTGAGATATCACATTTGTAGTGGAAGACCGCCTTCCTGGTGGCCATCACATTAGCCAGAAGGACTGGGGAGCTCCAGGTGCTCTTGGTGGAGTCTCCTTACCTGGTCTTCCACAGGGACAAGGTTGTCCTGCGCCCCCACCCGAAATTCCTTCTGAAGGTGGTGTCTGAGTTCCATTTTAACCAGGTGATGACTCTGCCTATGTTCTACCCAAACTATGCCTTGGAGGCCGAATTCAGGCTCCATACTCTGGACCTGAGACGAGAGCTCTCTTATTTAAAGGAGCGGATGGCTGATGTTCGGGGAGAGGTTCGCCAACTGTTTGTCACCTACTCTGAAGCCACACCTGGCAGACCTGTGGCAAAGCGGGCAATTGGCAGATGGATTACATCCTGCATTGATCTCTGCTTTAGGTTGGCGGGCAAGGAGCCTCCCAGAGGGATAAGAGCTCATTCTACCTGCCATACCGCTGCGTTGGTGGCTGCTTCCAGGGACATCCCTATCCAGGAAATCTGCAGGGCTGCTACCTGGAAGACAGAAAACACCTTCATTACCTGCTACCACATCGACCTAGAATCACACCGGGATGCTGGTTTTGGGGCCACGGTTCTCCAATCTTTTTCCCCTAAGTAAGTATATCAGAGGGGGTGTGCGCCTTGCCTCCCTCCTCCCGGAGAAGTGCTTGGAGTCTGCCAAACAGTGTGGATAGAACAACATATCCACGATCCTAGAAAAACAGATTACTCACCTGTAACAGTAGTTCTAGGAGTGGTATATGTTGTTCATCCACATAAACCCCCCTAACCTCCCTGGTTCAGCGCACAACCTGAGCTTCCAACAAGCTAAGATCTGGCGTCATGGGGTGGAGCCGAGGGTTATACCACCGGGGTGGGTGGGAGGAGCCAGCTTCAAGACCTTCTGGCAAGATTCTTAAAGGGAAAGGACATGCCAAACAGTGTGGATGAGCAACATATACCACTCCTAGAACTACTGTTACAGGTGAGTAACCTGTTTTTTGCATTACAGTACTGTCATACAACACCAGGCTGTAACAGGGTAAAATATGACTTCTGTGATGATAATCCTTAAGTGTGACCAGTACCCATCCACACCAGCACCATGTTACTAAAAGGACAACATGTTGTGGACTTGTGGACAGAGGCACATAGGGACGGACATAGCATGGCAATCAACCTTCTTCTCATAAGAAGCACAGCATTGCTGAGTGTTACTTTTCCCAGCTATTGGCAAGTGCAGTGTAAAAGGTTCAAAAAGTACCTTGAAAAGTACAGGTCTGTCTGTTACGATAACATATAGACCTGTACTTTTCGAGGTGCTTTATGAATGGAGTGGGTTGATATTTAACCTGCCACGTACATGACAGCATATCCAGGAAAGTGAAAAGGAGTTTGAGTGTATATTAGGGAGGTGCAACGTGAAGAATACTGAGTGCCATTTTTGTTTTAAAGTCCGTTTATAATAATTAGTCCAGAGGTCTATGGGGTGAAGAACTGGTGTGCATGTTCACTTAGGTGACTGGCTTTGACTCACTCCATCTGACTATTACTTTACAATAAATGAATGGACTTTTGCCCCCGAAAAAACCTATGACTCAGCATTCCTGTTTGTAGTGCAGATAATTTGGTTTCACAATAACATGACAGGCTGGCTAATGTGGCTTACATTTTTACATAGAAACATTTTGATGGTCTTGCAAAACCAAGGGTTTTGGTGAAATGCTATGGAGAGGGTGGTTCGGGCAACATACTGGACTGAGGGTACTCTGTGAAGGGGACTAGGGTGCAACTTACTGAGCATTTGGAAAGGGTAACAAAGTAGCAAAATCTGTTTCAAATTACCCCCAAAATGCACCAGATTTAAAAAAACGTTTTCTGGGGGGCCACCGACCTATAGTTAGTCTTGCAATCCCTATTGTTTCAGTGAAATAACGCCCCTGTCCAGAAGGGATGCCAGCTTTGGAACTGCTGTCTGTGCAGAATCTTTTTCTTAACTATATTCAGAACCCAGCCTCCCAAGATACTGATGTGATGTCTGCTAAAATGTAAACATTAAGTAAGTGATTGCTAGGATCAGAACAAAAAAATTATTCACCATAGTAATGTTGTTCCTTCTTGAAGGATCCCTCACTATGTTTATACTCCCTAACCCTGCCTTCCCTTCCAGAACCTAAAATAGGTCCACACAAGAATCAGTCTTTTTCATTAAGGTTCCTTGGGCATTACTGTTGCAGTTCCTACAGCTATAAGTTTTTTGTTATTGTATGACAAAATGTCACAAGACTGCTTTCAGTTTGTTTGGTGTTTTTAAAATTCTATAAAACATTTTTTTTCTAAAAAATCTTTAGTAGTCTTTTTAGCTAGTTTCACTAGCCGCTGCTACACTCTGACTCGGAAACAGATCTGAGCAATGGCCAGAGTGGAGCGTGAATGTAGAGTTTGAACCTACACTCCAAATTCTAAAAATTTGCATAGGTTTTATCTCCAGGGCATCACTCTCAGCCGAGATGACTGCTAAAGTGTTAACATAATGAGAGATCCCTTAAGAAGAAACAACATTACTAAAGTGAGTGATTTTTTTTTTCACCACCACCAGTGCTCCCAGATCGATTTGTTATATTCCTGCAACTCCAGAGTAATTTTTCTGTGCTTTCCTGTAGATTACATAGATACGGAGACACTGTCGGCAGATAAGGGCCTATGGCCCACCCAGTCTGCCCATTTGAGCTTGTAAGTTCACTGTGTTTTCCTAGAAGCTGTTGCCCCTTACCCCGACCACCAGAATTCCTTTATGTCTGTCCCATGCATTCTTAAATCACCTGATTGTTTCAGCCCCTACCACTTCCTCTGGCAGGGTGTTCCACTTGTCTGCCACCCATTCTGTGAAGAAATTCTTCCTCACGTTTCCTCTGAATTGCCCTTCCTCCAACTTCATCCCATGTCCTCTAGTACTGGAGCATCTTTTTTGCAGTAAAATAGTATATTCCTGCACCCTGTCCCTCCCTGTAAGGTACTTGTATGTCTCTGTCATATCCCCTCTCTCCCTCTTCTCCTCCAGGGAGTACATATTCAAGTCCTTCAACCTGACCTCATTGGACTTGTGATGCAATCCCTGTACCGTCTTTGTTGCCCTCCTCTGAACCTTCTTTATCCTATCTATGTCCTTACGTAGATAGGTTATGTAGGTAGGTTGTTTCCTATGGAAGCCAAAGTTCACCATTTTCCTGTATAAACAATACAAGTTTATAGGAAAAGTATCACTGTGGATTGCTCCATTTCTCTGTAAAATACAGCAATCCCTATAAATCTATGAGGCTGGGAAGTATTTACTTCATTAGCTGTGTTCACACGGCACTGGCGCCCTGTAGGTCATTGTAGCCATGCTTGCTGAAATGCTGTGGATCAGCATTCAGACAGCATATTGAGAGAGCATGTAGATGCTCCCATAAAGTTCTGGCGATGCAAAGGAGGGTTCGGCTGGGAAGAGGTGTGTGTAGAGTCAGGCTCCCCTATGGCCATGGCAGAGCTTGAGAATGGATCTTCCAGCCCGAGTGCAGCTAAACCTTATTTCTGCGCCTCTAAACAAAGCTGCACTCAGGAAAGTGTTTTTTTTTTTTTGGGGGTAAACCGAGGGCTAAAAAGTGAAGGAAAAACTGAGATAAGCCATGATATGGGACATGCGCTTATGCATATACGCATGCCCAGTGTCACGGCTGCACTCTGAGCCCCTGCTTCAATTATTAACCCTCTGTTTACGATAAAAACAACTTCCTCGAGTTCAGCTTTGTTTACTGGGCGAGAAACAAGGCTTAGCTGAACTTGGTTAGATAAAAAGTTATTGTAATGCAGCCATTGCCAGCCACAAGTGCAGGCTGGGAAAAGCCTATAACAGTGGTATGGGTAGTTCACATGGCAAAGTAAAATGCCCAAGAAAACTGGGATCGCGGCCACAACGAAACACAAAACGGCTAAACTGCAGCATTCAGACTTGCACAGCGGCAACAATTTCGCTGCTGTGCTCCTCCAACAACACTGCAGAATTGGCCATGTGAATGAGCCCATTGTGCATTCAACGCCTATGATGGATGCTTCTGCATGTGCAGCTGCATCTGCCTTTGCTAATTTTCATGGCTGTATGTTACTGGTTTTGCTATCAGTATTCACAGTCGGTCCTTAACTTACCTTTTCATGGCCAGAAGTTATTTGGCCATGATGTGGTGCTCACTTTGAAGAAGTTAGTTTTCAAAAATGACTGTAAGCTCCTTAAAGGGAAGGTCCCCTCAGCCTTTTGTTCTGTTTCCCTGTGTAGTCTGTAGGCATGAACAATGATTGCCTGTATTGCACCCACCTTATTTCATCAGGATTTAAATGTAAATGAAGGTAATTAAGTCTGGTGTGAAAACCTGCTTAACTCCATTACCAAGGTCATGACCTGATTCATGTAAGGCACCCTGGAATTTTATGATGTTTTGGTCCTAAAGTCTGCATTACTTACACTGTATTAGTCAGTGCTGCTGTTGTACTCTGCAGTCCTTATGTTCTTGTCTTATGCTAACCATGAAACTTTACAAGGACTGGTAAGTGCCCTGCTGTTTTCCGTAGTTTAAAGTATATCTGAGTTAGAAAAATAGCTTTTAGAGAATACAGGGACTGCACAAGACATGTAACAGAACTGAATAAGAGTATAGTTATGAGCCTATCTGCCCTCTCACTCAAATATTGGTGTACATATTTATATTTTTTTCTTTGTATAATATTGCATTATGTTTTATCATGTTGCTGTACTGTGATTTTTGTATGACCAGGTCCATCTTGCAGATGAGCCCTGCTCAATGGTGCCCGCCTGGATAAATAAAGATTTTGATTTTGATTGATTGATTGATTGATTGATATAGCTTCTGCTGGCTTATGCATGTATGCATAATCAACTTCCATGATGCACTGCATGAATGGGATCATAACTTTTAGAATGGAGACAAACAGCTTTTCACACCAGGGCAAAACAGAGTGAAGCAACCTCATTTATATTTAAATGAGGATGAAATTATGGTGATGTAAAAGAGGGGAATCATTGTTCATGCTTACACACTACACAGGTACATAGGAAATAGGTTGAGGGGACTTTCCCTTTAAAGTCACTTGATCCCCATCCCCATGTGGATGTGGTACTTTTTGTAGCTCGCAGATGTTGTTGGTCCTCCAGAGCACTGGTCCTTGGTTGGTCTGTTGTTGAAGTTCCGCCCTCCAGTTACAGTCCTTGGGTGCTCATTTTTACACCACTAAGTGTCAGGTGCCAATAGCACCCCTGTCATCCCACCACCTTTGAACTCACTTACTCACTTCTACCCCCCTGCCCCACTATCAGGGATTTAGGTAGGTAGTAAGATCCCTCTGTTTCTGACAAAATGGCAGGAGATCACGCCAGACAGGTGGGTCCTAAATATTGTTCAGGAGCATCACTTGATGGAATTAATAGTCCCCCTTCTATGCATCTCCCCAGCTGTAGTCACTACAATGTGGGGCACTTACTGGTCCAGTTGGTCAAATTACATACAAGACAAGAGGGAAATTAACCATATTCCCCTCCGTAACCTGAGCTGGGGTTTCTATTCAGGAAGTCTCAAAAAAAAGACAGGTGATCTGTGTCACGTCTTGGACCTCAGAGGCCTGAACGGATACACTGCGCACACAAGATGTTGCATGGTCTTTCTTTAGCCCTTCACTCTGCTTCTGGAGGAAGATTGACGTTTCACTGTCGACATGAAGGATGCATTTCTGCATGTCAGGGTTTGGTGCAGTCATTAACAGTACCTAATATTCCTTTTGGAGGGTCAGTAGTATCAGTTTCATGTCTTGCCCTTTCGCTTATCCACAGTGCCTTAAGTCTTCACCAGGTGCTTCACGTGGCAGCTAGTTGCATAGCTGTAAGTATTCTGTTACCTAGATGACTGTTCCTCAAGGTGCCTTCCAGGGAAGCAGTAATTAAGACTTTGTACTGGATTCGCCAGTTGTTTGACTAACTGGGTATCTTGGTAAAAGGAACCCAAATCAGTTATGACCCCTTGCCAATTCCTTAAGTTTATCAGCTGTATCTTAGTTCCAACTGGGGCACAGGTGTTGGTTCTGGAATCATGTGCCAACACTTCTGATAGGCAAGGTTACACTGGTCGCCTACAATGCCTGGGTCCCTGCAAGATCCATTTTAACTCCTGTGCCTCATGGTGACAGCCGTTGTGACTGTTCCCGTGGCCTGCTTCCACATGTACATTATTCTGTGGATGCTTCATGCCCTGTTGACCCAGTCTTCAATCTCTGGATCATCCTCTTCTGGTCATGGGCCTCTTAAGCAGGGCTTTTTCCTGGTGGCAAAACCACTCCCATCTGTTTCCATGGTTCCCATTGCTTCGTCTGTCCCTCCAGGAGGACTTCACCACAGATGTCTCCAGGTTGGGTTGGGGGCCTGATCTGGATGCACTGAAAACCCAGGGTGGGTGGTTTGCCTTAGACTGCTCTCTGCATATCAGCATTCTGAAGATGAGGGCTGTTCTTGGCCTGCTAGTCAATGTTCCTTGCATTCAGGGCCATCCTCAGATGATAAGGACAGATAACCTGTCATGCACTACCTCAGCAGACAAGGAGGTACCGACTTCTGCACCGTCTGCAGAGAAGCCATGCAGATGTGGGACTGGGCTCTGGCTCATGTCATGTACATTGTCGCCATGTATCTGCCCGGTACTCTGAACATCCTGGCAGACTCTCACAGCAGGTTGGTTGCTCAGTCCAACTTGTGGTAACTCTTGAATGTCATGGTCACAGTCCTTTATACCCACTATGGTCATCCATAGTCTGATCTTTTTGTATCTCATCACAATGCAGAATTGCTACGTTTCTGCTTGGCTGTCTTCAGGGCCGGGTTTTTTTTGACGAGATGCATTTTCCCTCTTCTGGAAGGGGAGGTTTCTGTACGTCTTTCCTCCAGTCCCTTCAGTTCAGTGGGTATTTGTCAGAATCTTCAGGCAGACAGAGCCAGGGTGATAGTGATGGCCCTTTCTGGCTGAGACAAATTTAGTTAACTCCACTCTGCTAGACCTAGGTGAAACCTCCTGTCCCGCTCCCTCTATGAGCGGTATTGCTGTCACAGGACCGCGGCTGACTGCACCTGGACCTGTGGTTCCTGCAACATCATGCCTGGCTCCTAAAGATGCAAAAATGTCCCACTTTGGGGTCTCCCAGGCTGTTTTGGTTGTTTAACGGTTGGCTTGTAAGCCTGCCTATATGGCGCACTTGCTCCCTGAAATGGAAACATTTCAGTATTTGGTGTTTCTCTTCTCCCCCCCCCCCAATTTTTTTTTTTTTGTGTGTCCTATGCGGTATATTTTAGCTCCTATCCCTATGGGTCTCAGGCCTCCAGTACTTTTCTGTGAAGGTGCACCATTCTGCCATTTTGACCTTTCATGCCCTCTCAGAGGGAAAGACTGTGGCCTACTTGGAGGTGCCCCAGGAGTTCCCTGAGGGGATTTTGTGTGCCCCACTCTGTAAGCTTGTTCCGTAGCAGGACCTCAATTTTGTTGTGTAGTCTCTCACACAGGATTCTTTTGATCATGCTACATGTAATATGAGTTTATTTCACAGAAAACACTTTTTCTGTTTGATCACCTCTGGTGGAGGGTTTTTAAGTTGCCCGGTTTTAGATGTTGCTTTCCCTTACCTTGTTTTTCACCAGGGTCGAGTTTCATTTTGTACCGATAGAAGGTTCATTTGCAAGGTGGTTTCTGAGTTAACATTTAATCAGAGTATCCACTTTCCTATATTTTTTCCTTCCCTTCAGAATGTAAATGAAGTTATCCTGTGTTCTCTTTGTCCATAGAGCATTACACTTTTAATTGGACTGCACAAAGGACTATCTAATGTCCTCACAGTTTTCTGTTTGCTCCCAGAATGGTGGGTGCCCCCATCTCTGAGCAGTGCCTTTCCAAGTGGTTGGCATACTGCCTTTCTTTCTGTTACCAGAAGCACAGTAAAGAGTTTCCTAGTCCTGTCCGTAGGCATGCCACCATAGTATGTCCATTTTTGTGACTTCTTTTCATTTAGTCTCAGCAGCTGATGTGTGCTGTGCCACTACATGGAGTTCTGTCTATACTTTAATTAAACACTACAGTCTGGATTTGGTGTCCCATGGACAGGCTGGCTTCAGCCTTGCCATCATCCAAGACCTCCTCTCTTGAAGGGTCTAAATTTCCCTACTTTTTGGCCTTCCTCCTGCTCTGCAGTAGTATATTGCTTGGAAATCATTCCAAAGGTGTGGCTCTGTGGAGGAAGATATCCTCAAAGAAGATAGATTACTTATGAGTAACAGTAGATCTTTATTTAAAAGTTTCACCAGGAAAGGCATACTGAGTTTACAGAGAATCTCCTACCTAGAGCCACAACTCAGGCTCCCACTTACTCCATCAGTAACTACAGACTTGGTCTGTTTTTGTGTGCCCTTCCAAATGGGCTTTCTTTTTCTGGGTCCACCACCTCTCCTGTTAACCTGGACAGGGTTCTGCCTCCCTTTCATGTTAGCATATTACAACTCCAAGCTTGTCTCTGGTAGGAAATTAAGGAAGTATACGGCTGTTCACAATATATAACTGACACTAGCGTATGTCAACATGGGTGGCCTCAGCTAGACAAAAAGTTTTAATGGGTCTGATGCCGACGGCTTACTGTTCCAGAGGTGCGACTGTGTGTATGAGATTCTTTCAAAGATCTTCTTTTAATGATAAGCAGCTAATATGTTTGTACCCAAGAGATCATGAGACTGAGGTAGAGTTGTGATTGACAGATGGGTGGTTCTTGAATTAAGAGAGCATGTTCTCTTTGGATGTTTAATTCATCAAGATCCTGGAGGTTTGAAACTCTAATTTGTAAAATAAAAAAAAAAAAAAGGACTATGTATTAGCCTTCACTGCTTGTTCACAATTTTTTTTCGTTATTATTTGGTGTCCAAGTAAGCTCACTCACAAGTTTCCTTTTAGAGGAGTGAACCAAGAAGATGCATCTTACAGTATGTACAGTGCCACTGATATGACAGAATGCAGATTATATATATTACTGGTCACAGAATTTCATATCAAAGTACATACTGTACTTTCTGTTGCAACGTATCATGGAGTTGCAATACTGATAATTAAATTGGAACCAGGTCTTGAGTTAAAAAAAAAAAAAAAAAAAAAAATGAAGTGGCCATTACTTGCCACCACCTCAGTCAGAACTGGAAACTTGCCATGTATAACCCACTGTAGTGGCTACATTTTGTTTTAATCTTGAACTTTTTCTATACAAAGTTGATTTATCTTTAGTGGAAACTGCCTTACTGTCTTTCTCTTACTGACCTCTTTGGTCTGACTTTCTTCCTTTTGCGTTTCTACTTTCTTTTCTTTCTTGTTTCTGCTTTTGTTTTTTCTTTCTGCCTGTTGTCTTTCTTTGGTCTGTTTTGCTACCAGTTACTGCTTTTGTTTTTCTTCACAACCTAATTTTAAAATTAGCCCCAACAGAGAGCCGCCCAGTGGCCTGGTGAGTAGCACCTCATGCTCCCATACCAGCGACCTGATTTTGGAAGCAAGTTTGGGAAGCTGACTGGGTGCTTCGAGGGCTGTGGAGGCGCTGCTGATCAGCAGTGTTCCCAGCCCAGGGAGGGAGGACATCTGGTTTCACCACTCTGAAGACTGCTGTGGTAGGCCTAGGAACTGCAGGGAGCCAGAGCATGGCATTGGCTGCAGGGGCAATGCCAGACATCAGCGGAGGTGGGTGGGACAGGAAAAACAGGAGAAAAATCTCAGTGTGAAGAAGGCTTTGTGAAGCCCTGCCTGCTTGTCCTCCACCTGCACCATCACCGAGCACCTGCCAAATCTGAATTATTCTCCGAGTCGTGGGGGATTCTTGGCAGGTACGTTTGGGGAGGTGGAGGCTGGTGGGAGGGCAGCAGGGACAGGGCTGAGTAGCCTCTTGCCCACATGAGGGGGTGGAAAAACCTCTATGGGGGAAATAGGCCTGACAAAGTTCTATAAGGTCCCAGATCATGGTGACGGATAAATAAAGCAGGATCATAAGCAGTACAGATACAGAACTGAAATTAAATTCATGCTGTAAAGTATGTAATGAATGCATCAACAATGAACTGAAACACAAGTTCATGCCATGGTTTGTAGTGCTTCAGATCTCTCTGGTCCGCCTCAGTGACACCAGTGATCCCACATCAGTAATAATAAGTCTTAGGACTTGTTTTTCAAAGTGACAATTCCTTGCAGTTGAACACAATGCCAAACAGATAAAAATCACATTTTTGATTATCATTATCCTGGCTGACTGAATAAAATTTAAGCCCTGCTTTAGACAGTAACATAGTGTAGACCTGAATCAGTGAATTTTAAATTTGCTGTTGTAAATTCGACTTAGCCGTGGGTTGTGAATCCAGTGAAAGTTGGGGCTTAAGTAAATACTCTGGCAGTGAAACCTTTATTTTAAAACAAGGTTCAAGTTGAAAACCTGCTGAATTAGGGTTTGGACACACTTGTGTCTCTACATGGCTTTTTTTTCCCTCAGATTTTTCTTCTTTGTGAGGATAGTCAGACCTCATCTTCGTAAGACTAGTGAACATGTGTATGCACTCAGGCAGCACACATAAATGTGCTCAGTTTTGTGTTCCATATTCAAGCGTACTCAACAGGGATTTTCCTTTTAGTGCATAATGTTGGATTGTGTTTCTTGACTAAGAAAATGGAGGATGTTAAATGAAATGAAGACGTCTTAAGAGCTGGAAACCTGTTGCAGCTAAGAATAGTGGAATAAATACTATACCTTAATAAGAATTTTTTCTTGTATAGTGAAATCTGTGTAATCAGCTGTGGACTAATCATGCTCTTATGTTTCCCCCCCACAGTGTTCAGAACAATGGCATAAACCAAAGCAACGGTGCACAACAGGTATACTAGCTCTCATGTCTAAATTTGCTTAGTGTCTTGTAAATCAGATGTAGACATCCTAGATTGGCTATCAGAACGCCAAGGTTTGATTTACTGTTCTCATTTGTTTGAACTTCTGAAAAATAGTACGTTGAAAGAGCATTTCATGTGGCAGACAGTAATGCATGCTAGTCTAAACATTGCGTACATCTTAGAATTTATTTACAAGCTAAATATAATGATCACTAACACCAGTGAGCTCAAGAACTTATTCTAGAGGGTTACCTTGTATGTGGTTTCAGTAAAGTTACAGAGTTGACAAGATGTGCACACACGTAAGCACTAATTCACTCTCACTTACTCCCGGAGTCAAAATGTGCAATCTATCACCAAATGTGAGGGAACAGGGCCAAAACTCAAGAGTGGCAGAGCCACGAGTGAGTTATGAAAGTTCTGAAGTTCTGCTCCCCTCACAAGTGATGATAAACTGCATTTTGAGTGAGCCTTTTGCCTGTTCTACTTAAACAGTATCAGTGTACTAGTAGTAACTTTTACATTGGCTATTTATTTGATGATTTAAAAGTGACAGGCAATGTTATTGTACTGCAGGGTTGCCCTTCTAATATCAATTACCTTGCCAGCCGAGGTCGCCATCCAGATGTATGGCATAATTTTTGGTGCAGAAGCAGAGGTGGCTCTCCTGAGACGTCTAATTGAGCACCACCAAAGACTCAAGCCCCCGCCCCTTTCTGTTCTTTGGTAATTGGGTAAAGCCCACTAGGCATAAGTGCCTGTTTTCACAGGTGACCTGGGAGCACTAGGGGGTTAAGTGACTCACTCAGCCCTTTTTAGTGACGTAGATCCTGCTATTGCTGTGTTGAACACAGCAGGGAGTAGGTATTCATTTTAAGTTTTTTATAGTGTCGGTGAGAGGGTTACAGTTTAAAAGTATGTTTACAGCTACTTGTGGTCAAAAGGCAGCTGCAAATATACTTTTAAACAGTAACCCTCTCACTGACGCTGAAAAACTTAAAACTAATACTTACTCCCTGCTGGGTTCAATACGGCAATAGCGGGATCTATGTCACTAAAAAGGGAGTTTTCCCATGAGTCTTTGGCGTTCACTCGTACGTCTCAGAGACTGCCTCCGCTTCCACATTTGCTGGTACTTTGCAGAATTAAAATACAAAATAATGACAGCACAAAAAATTATGCCCTACATCTGAATTGTGACCTCTGCTGGCAAGGTAATTAATGTTAGAAGGGCAGCCCTGTGGTACAATAATGTTGCCTGTCACCTTTAAGTGTTTCTTTAATTTCAACTGCTGGCTTCAGTACAGCACTAGGCAATTCTGATGTTGTCAGCATAGTGAAAGCTGCTTTCTGATTAGTTGAGTACTCCACTGTGATGTTGCTGACTTTCAAGATGGCAACTGTGACACTAACAAGAATTTATGATGTCTTGAGGTTAGCTGTAAAGATGGCACGTTATCATATATTGAGGTTAGTTAAGAAGAAATCACGTTAACTTATCATTTTTATCTCCCCTATTGTGTTTATACAGTATATTTTTCTGTTGCTCATGCCTCAGTTGTTCACATGTCCTATGACTTACTTTTAGAAAAATATCCTTTCTAGGGACATGGATATGTTGTTCATCCACACTGTCTTTGCAGGTATCCTTGCTGCTTTAAATCTTGCCGGAAGGTCTTCAAGCTGGCTCCTCCCACCCACCCAGGTGGTAAAACTCTCGGCTCCGCCCCATGACGCCAGATCTTCCTTACCGCTTGGAAGCTCAGGTTCCCTCCTTAACGCTCTGCGTATAAGACTGGTTCTAATTCTTAATTTTGAAATTAAAAGTTTTTGTTAAAGACTTGGTCTTCTCTCCTCGCGCTGCAATGGACAAATCGACTCCGGTTTCGGAGATGCCCCTGCGGGCAGAATATGTCTCGGACGGATCCGCAATCCACGATAGTCTACTGTCTAGGCCATGAGCACGACCCGCGGGCCCTGAGCCTGTGCTCTTCCTTTTGGCCTCGTCCTCGAACCCGTGCTGCCCGCTTACAACTGGGCGCCGAGCGTTCTCCGTGAAGTCAAAAGAGGCCCGGTCGGCGGTTTCTGCGGCGGCGGCGCTCGTGGATCAGCTCGAGCAGATGATCGCCTCGAAGAGGAGGTGGCGGGCAGCTTCTACTCGGCTGCGACATTTGTCGCTCTCTCTCGGTGCCTCTTATTCAGCTTCTTAAGGAGCTTTGTTTGACCCTCTCTACTAAAGGTGAGGGACCAACTTCTGCTGGACCGTTTCTCTGTCCAAAGAGAGACAAGGGTAAGATCCCTCTCCCGAGTTGTCGGCCGTCGACTTGATCCGACCGGCTGACTTCACCACTGGTCTCATGGTGTCCCGTCAGGCCAGTTGACGAGACTCCGTCGGCCAGCGAGTCGAGATTTTCCGATCCGTTGGATGGGTTGTCGGCAGGAGAAGCGAAATCCCCTCTCCGGTTCCCCGGTGGGAGTTGAGGACCCGTTGGCTTGTCTGTGCCTCCGGTTACGGAGCTCGTTGAACCCTCCGAACCGAGGTGCGTTCCCACGACACTCCCCACACCATCCTTGGGAAAGCGAGGGTCTCGGTCTCTGACTTCTTCACGGTCAGCCGATCCCTGGCGTCATGGGTGGTCTGGTCTCGGCACCGGCAATGGCGCCGCCCCGTCCCTCTTTCTCCTCCTCGGACAAGGGGAGGCTTCGACGTAAGTTGCGTCGACGATATGAGGACCTCATGTGGCAACAGCTCCTTCTAACTGGGAATATGCTGACGCCGTCGCCTTCCCTGGCCATTAAGTGGCTGTCACCGGAGCGGCCGAAACAACCCCTCGTTTTATCCGAGGAGCCTGTTCCCAGGCCGGTTATTAGGCCAAAACCAGCTGCCCCACCGATTCCGGTGGAACCTCCGCCTCCACAGCCGTTTGTTGGGGCTCCGACCAAGAATTCTCGGTTGGCTCAGGGACTGCCCCATAGGCTGTCTGTCACCCTCACTCCCGATCAACCTCGGCAGGTGGAGGGTGGCTCAGGCCCGAGGCAGCTCTTTGAGGACTCTTCCGAGTCCGAAGACGATTCCTCCCTTTTCTCCAAGCCAGTCGGTGGACGATAGCCCTTCGTCCTTCCTGGGATTGTTTCGGCTCATCTTGGAGTCCACCGGGATGAAACTCGAACCCGGTTCTAAGCGGGCCAGGTATCCCCTCACGGAGATTCTGGACTGAAGGGATTCCCCTACGGAGGCCTTTCCGGTGGCCGAGGCCATAGTGGGCCTGGCCTTGGAGCTCTGGCAGTGCCCTGCTTCCTGCCCTGCGCCTTCGGCCAGGATGGTCAGGAAGTATGCGGTCCCTACCGGTTCCTTGTCCAGTTTTTCGGAACACCCCTTGGCCGAGGGTTGGTTACCGATAGCGTTTTCGGCATGCGGGAGCGCTAGGGATGTGGACAAACCTCCCGACAAGGAGTCCAAGAAATTGGACTATGCCGGGCGAAAAGTCTACGCTGCGTCCTCCCTCGGCCTTCGCCAGGCCAGTTCGGCCGTCCCTATGGCACATTTCTCTCATGCACTGTTGGGCTCCCTGGACGAGGTCGTCCCTCATCTTCCCGCGGATCTGCAGACCACGGTTAGGCAGGTGCGGGACCAGGGCAGGGCAGTGGCCAAACAGCAGCTTCAGACTGCTTTGGACATTGGGGACTCGTGCTAGGTCTGTGGCGGCCGCAGTGGCTATGCATCATCGGGCTTGGCTGAGGATATCCACCTTCACTTCGGATACCCAGCACAAGTTGGCGGATGTCCCCTTCTTGGGGACCAACCTCTTCGGCCCTGGGGTGGAAGGTCACCTGCAGAGGATCGAGAAGTCCAATGCTACCTTGGACTCGGTCTCATCCGCTCAGAAGGACAAAGGCCGCAAACCACAGCCTAAGCCCTTCGTCCTTCTGCCCAGCCGTCCCGGCCAACAGCGTCGGGGCCAGCGCTCGGCTTGGCATCCCAAGCCGGGGCTTCCTCAACAGGAAGCAGGGAGGTAAAGGCCCAGGAGGTCCCTCAGCCGGCCCCTCCTCCAAGCCTGCCCAGTGACGGGCTGAGGGGTGTCGCCCCCAACCCCATCACCTCACCCCAGGTTCCCCCCGTGGGGGGACGGCTCCGGCACTTCCTTTCCGCCTGGTCCGTTATTACCATGGTTAGGTGGGTGTTGGAGGTGGTGGGAAAAGGCCTGCCTCTGGAATTCGAGCAGGCCTCGCCCTTCAGAGCCGTCGCACCTCGGGGGTCCTCGGGATCCACAGCCTCACTGTCGTCTCGCTGAGCCGACATCACTCTCCTCCTCCAAAAGGAGGTGATCAGGGAGGTGGCGGACCCTCCCTCAAACCCGAGGTTTGTGTCCAGGTACTTCCTGGTTCCGAAACGGACGGGGAGCTGGCGCCCCATTCTCGACCTACACAACCTAAACAAGTTCCTAAGGTCTCGAACCTTCAGGATGGTCACTCTGGCTCAGATAATACCACCCCTGGAACCCGGCGTGTGGTTCTGCTCTCTGGACCTGCAGGGACGGCGCTCTTTCATGTCCCTGTCCGTCCGTCACTCGGAGATTCCCGCTTTCGCGCGAAGGATCCCTTTCGGTTCCGAGCATGCCCTTAGCCTGTCTCCAGCTCTCAGGGTCTTCACCAAATGCATTGCAGTGGTGACAGCTTTCCCTGCGTGGCCGAGGGGTCCGGTGTACCCTTACCTGGACAATTGGCTTGTTAGCAGCCCTCCAGACAGGAGGTGGAGCAGTCCAGAGATCTGGCCCTCCAGGTTTGCTCTCAAATCGGCCTTCTCATCAGCGAGGCCAGAGTCGGAACTCGAGCGAAGCAGGTGATTCTTTTCATCGGACAGAGCTCGACTCTCTTAGAGCCAGAACGCGGCTCCGGCCGGGACAGGGCGGGGTTCTTACCTCTTTGCCCAATCATTTCTGGTTGGGCAATGCGCATCTGCCGGGACTTCCTCGCCTCCTGGGTCTCATGGCGGCCTGTACCAGCATGGTCCGTTGGGCACGCTGGCACATGCCCTCCTTCAGTGGGGACTGGCCAGCCAGTGGTCACAACGCTGCGATCCATTGGACCAGCTAGTGACGGTGACCCAGGGGATGTGGAACGCTCTCCGGTGGTGGACCGTTCCAGTTCATCTGCAGGAGGGCATCCCGTTTGTCCGCCCCGAGCCGACGGTCTCTCTATCGACCGATGCCTCTCTGATGGGTTGGGGTGCCCATCTGGGGGAACACCGAGTGCACGGCATCTGGTGCCCGCAGGAGTCCCGATGCCACATCAACCTGCTGGAGCTCCGAGCGGTCCGCCTAGTTCTCACCGCCTTTGCTCCGTTTCTCCGGGGTCAAGTGGTCCGAGTCCAGGCGGACAATACCACGACCATGTACTATCTAAACCGCCAGGGCAGGGCCGCGCTCCATGCTTCTATGCAAGGACTCTCCGCATTTGGTCACTCGTCGCAGCTTGGAGGCGGATCTCCTAGCCATTCATGTGGCAGGAGCCTCCAACACCCTGGCCGATGCCCTGAGCCAGATAGGGCTGCATCCCACGAGTGGTCTCCTGCCGGAGGTAGTACAAGATCTGTTCTCCCATTGGGCAACTCAGGTGGACCTGTTTGCCTCCAGGGGAGATAAAGCTGAGGCTGTTCCATGCCGCCCCCTCAGCAGGGCTCGCTGCAGGGGATGCCTTCTCGAGGCCGTGGACCCGGGCCTCTTCTCCTTCCCCATTTCCTTGATACACAAGGTGCTTCTCAAAGCAAGAAGGGACAAGGCGCAGGTGATTCTGATAGCCCCAGACTGGCCCGCCAGTTCTGGTACCCAGACTCCTCAGCCTCAGCTCCAGCGCCCGAGGCAGGTTCCAGCTCGCCCGGACCTGCTCTCAGTCAATCAGGGAAGGTGTTCCATCCGACCTTCAATCCCTGCACCCTGACAGCCTGGTTCCTGAACGGCTGAGTTCAAGGTCTTGGGTCTTTCCGACGAGGTCCTCAATGTAGTTGAGGCATCCCGTATGAGTCGACCAGGAAATGCTATGCCTTCAAATGGAAGAGATTTTCATTTGGTATCAGGGCAAGGGCTTGGACCCTTCCTCCTGTTCCTTGGCAAGCATCTTGGACTATTTATGGTCCCTTTCTCGTCAAGGGCTTAGGTCGACGACCCTAAGGGTGCACCTGGCAGCCATCTCTGCTTACGGGCGGGCCGGGAGCAGTTAGTGGCGCGAGGAAAGTGGTCTGGCGCTTTCAAAGGCCTTGATCACATTTCCCTCCAGTCGAGAACCTCCACCTCCGTGGGATTTACTGCTGGTACTGGCAAAGCTCATGGGCAAGCCATTGAACCAATGCACAGGTGTGAACTCTCTCACCTGTCGTGGAAGACCGCCTTCTTGGTGGCTATCGTCAGCCAGAAGGATGGGAGCTCAAGGCGCTCTGCATCGAGTCTCCTTACCTGGTCTTCCACAGGGACAAGGTTGTCCTGCGCCCCCAACCGAAATTCCTTCCAAAGGTGGTGTCGGAGTTTCACCTTAACCAGGTGTTGACTCTGCCGGTGTTCTACCCCAGTCACACCTCGGAGGATGAGTACAGGCTCCATACTTTGGACCTGAAATGCGCACTCTCTTACTATAAGGAGCATACGGCTGAAGTTCGAGGAGAGGTTTGTCACCTACACTGAAGCCGCACCTGGCAGATCTGCAGCAAAGCGGACAGTTGGCAGATGGATTACATCCTGCATTGATCTCTGCTATAGGTTGTCTGGCAAAGAGCTTCCCAGAGGGATGAGAGCTCATTCCACCTGCCATACCACTGCATCAGTGGCTGTTTCCAGGGACATTCCTATCCAGGAAATCTGCAGGGCTGCTACCTGGAAGTCAGCAAACACCTTCATCACACACTACCACGTCGACCTTGAGTCACGCCGGGATGCTGGTTTTGGGGCCTCAGTTCTCTAATCTCTGTTCCCCAAGTCACTATTTCAGAAGGGGTGTGTGCCTTGCCTCCCTCCTCTCTGAGAACTGCTAGGAGTCTGCCAACAAGTGTGGATAGAACAACATATCCACGATCCTAGACAAACAGGTTTCTCACCTGTAACAGTAGTTCTAGGGACGTGGATATGTTGTTCAATCCACACTTACTGGCAGGTTCCTTGCCACTTTAAATCTTGCTGGAAGGTCTTCAAACTGGCTCCTTCCACCCACCTGGGTGGTAAAACTCTCGGCTCCGCCCCATGACGCCAGATCTTCCTTACCGTTTAGAAGCTCAGGTTCCCTCCTTAGTGCTCTGCGTTTTAGGCCTGGATCCACTCTCTTCGGTTAAATCGAAACTTATTCTAAAATTGAAAAGACTTTGGTGGTCTTTTTCCCCTCGCGACTACGATGGATAAATCGACTCCTGGATTTTGTCGGTGCCCCTGTGGGCAGAACATGTCCCGGACCGACCCGCACTCCATGTGCGTCTACTGCCATAGACTGGGCCATGACTCACAGGCTTGAGTTATGCAAATCCTTTTCGGCTTCGGTCTTGGAGGACTGCGCTGCTCGATTGCTCTTGGGGCACCCTGAAAAATGTTATCCTCCGGTCAAGTCGAAGGAGGCCCGTTGGGCGGTGTCTGTGGCGGTGGGCTCGGCAGACCAGCTAGAGCAGATGATCGCCCTCGAGGAGGAGGCGGCCCAGGCCGCATCTTCATCTTCCTCGGTCGCTGCATTTATCCCACTCTCCTTGGGCTGTTCTTATACAGCTTCTTTTAAGGAGCTTTGCCAGTCCCTCTCCACCAAGCGAGAAGGGCCATCGGGACATTCCTCTCGGTCCAAAAAGAAGGACTCCAAATGTAAGTCCCACTGTCGACGTTCGTGGGAGCAGGAGAGGTCCCCTTCCCCAGATAGTCGACAGTTGATTTTGGTCGAGGTTGTGGCTAAGGCCGCTGTCTTCACAGTGTCCCCGTCAGGTCAGCCTGCCGAGACAACCGTCGACGCGGTCGAGATTTTTCTCTACCCGTCGGACGGTTTGTCGACTGGAGAAGCAGACAACCCTTCTTCACCTGTTTCCCCCGGTGGAAACTGAGGACTTACCTGTGCCGGAGTCCCCAGTTAAGGTCCCTGAACCGAGGGAGGAGTGGTTTCCCCCGCCCCCTCTCTGACCCACCCTCGGAAATCCCTGAAGGTCTCGGTCTCTGACCTCTTCCAGGTCCTAC
This sequence comes from Neoceratodus forsteri, assembly GCA_016271365.2. Classification (NCBI taxonomy): domain Eukaryota; kingdom Metazoa; phylum Chordata; order Ceratodontiformes; family Ceratodontidae; genus Neoceratodus; species Neoceratodus forsteri. The sequence continues at coordinate 195,937,249 of CM028132.1, read as the reverse complement.
CGTCGTCGGTCTCGGTCTCTGCACCATGGAAAGCGGCGGCACTGCTCATCCTCATTGTCCTCTTCAGAGGATAGGCTCCAGCACAAATTGCGTCGGCGCTATGAGGATTTAATGTGGCAGCAGCTCTTATTGTCCGGGAATAAGCCGACTCTGTAGCCTTCTCTGGCCATTAAGTGGCTGTCACCAGAGCTGCCAAAGCAACCCCTCGTAGTGGTTGAGGAGCCAAAACCAGCACCGGTTGTTCAGCCGGTAATCGCTGCACCACCCATTGTGGTGGAACCTCCGCCTCACAACCAAGACTGGGGTCCCGACGGCGATTTTCGGTCGGATCAGGGTTTGCCCCATAGGTTGTCAGTCACCCTCGCTCCCGATCGACCTCGGCATGTGGAGGGTGGCTCAGGCACTCGGCAGCTGTTCGCAGACTCCTCGGAGTCTGACGACGACGACGACTCCTTGTTCTCCAGGCCGCTTGACCTGGAGTCCACTGGAAGTCAGTCCATGGATGAGAGCCCATCCTCGTTCCTAGGTATGCTTTGACTCATCTCAGAATCCACTGGGATGAAGCTCGAACCTGTTTCAAAACGGGCCAAGTATCCCCTCACGGAGATACTGGACCGAGGGGATTCCCCTACAGAGGCCTTCCGGTGGCAAAGCCATTGTTGGCCCAGCCCTGGAGCTGTGGCAGCGGCCAGCTTCTTGTCCAGCACCTTCGGCCAGGATGGCTCGGAAGTATGTTGTCCCTACTGGTTCACTCTCCAGTTTCTCGGAGCACCCCTCTGTGGAGGGGTTAGTGACTGACAGCATTTTCCAGCATTCTGGGAACGCTTGGGATGTGGACAAGCCACCTGATAAGGAGTCCAAGAAATTGGACTACTCAGGGCGGAAAGTTTGTGCTGCTTCCTCCCTAGGCCTTCATCAGGCTAGCTTAGCCGTTCTGATGACACACTTTTCACACGCCCTTTTGGGCTCCCTGGATGAGGTGATTCCTTATCTTCCCGGCTGACCTTCAAACAATGGTCAAGCAGGTGCGGGACCAGGGAATGGCGGTGGCCAAACAGCAGCTCCAAACTTCTTTGGACATCGCTGACTCGTGTTACCAGTCAGTAGCGGCTGCAGTGGCCATGCGCCGCAGAGCTTGGCTGCAGATCTCCACCTTTACAGCGGATACCCAGCACAAGCTGGCAGACGTTCCCTTCCTGGGTACCGACTTGTTCGGTCCCGGGGTGGAGGGTCATCTCCAACAGATCGAGAGTCCAGTTCCACTTTGGACTCTGTCACGTCTGCCCAGAAAGACAAAGGCTACCAGCAGCAGCGTAAGCCCTTTTGTCCTTCAGCCCCTGCGGCATGCCCGACCCAGCAACACCAGCATCAGGGCCAGCAGGCTCGCACTTGGCACCCCAAAGCCAAGCCTGCTGCTTCCTCCAGCAGGAAGCCAGGAGGGAAAGGCCCAACCTCGTCACTTCTCCCAGGGTTCCCCTCGTGGGGAGATGGCACCGCCACTTCCTTTCCGCCTGGTCCGTTATCACCGTTGACCGCTGGGTGTTGGAAGTGGTAGGCAGGGGTCTGCCTCTGGAATTCAAGCAGTCCCCACCCTATTGAGCCGTTGCCCCATGGGAGGCTACGGGTTCTGCAGCCTCTGTCGGCTTGTCGAACCAACATTGCCCTGCTTCTCCTGAAGGAGGTGATCAGGGAGGTAGCGGACCCTCCTCCAGACCCAGGGTTTGTGTCCAGGTACTTCATGGTCCCAAAACGGACGGGGGGCTGGCGCCCCATTCTCGACCTACATGACCTGAACAAGTTCCTAAGGTTTCGCACCTTCAGGATGGTCACTCTGGCTCAGATCATTCCATCCTTGGACCGAGGTGTTTGGTTCTGTTCTCTGGACCTTCAGGACGCGTTCTTTCACGTCACAATCTGTCTGTCTCTCCCCAGCGATTCCTCCACTTCAGGGCAGAGGGATCCCTTCACGAGTTCCGGGCCATGCCCTTCGGCCTCTTTCCAGCTCCCAGGGTCTTCACCAAATGCATGGCAGTGGTGACAGCATTTCTGCGGTGCGGAGGGGTCCGGGTGTACCCTTACCTGGACGACTGGCTGATTGCAGCCCCCTCTAGGTTGGAGGTGGAGCGGTCCAGGGATCTGGCCCTCCAGGTCTGCTCTCAGATTGGCCTCCTCATCAGTGGGGCCAAATCGGAACGCGTGCCATTGCAGGTGATTCAGTTCATCGGGGCAGAGCTCGACTCTCTTCGAGCCAGAGCACGGCTCCCGGCAGACAAGGCCGTGCTCCTTTCCTCCTTTGCCCAGTCATTTCGGGTTGGGCAATTGCACCCTGCCCGGGACTTCCTGCGCCTCCTGGGCCTCAGGCGGCCTGCACCAGCTGCGGGTCCATTGGGGCTCCGCTGGGCTATGCCCCTGCAGTGGGGCTGGCCCACCAGTGGTCACAGCGCTCCGGTCCTCTGGACCAGCCAGTGACCGTGACCCAGGAGATGTGGAACGGCCTCCAGTGGTGGCTTGTTCCAGCTCATCTGCAGGAGGGTGTCCCATTTATCTGCCCCGAGCAGACGGTCAATCTCACGACTGACGCCTCTATGATGGGTTGGGGTGCCCATTTGGGGAGCTCAGAGCCCACGGCCTCTGGTCTCCTCAGGAGTCTCGATGCCACATCAACCTGCTGGAGCTTCGAGCAGTCCGACTAGCCCTCACCACCTTTGCTCCGTTTGTACGGGGTCAAGTGGTCCAGGTCCAGACGGACAACACCACGACTATGTACTACCTCAACTGGCAGGGTGGGACGCACTCCTTGCCTCTGTGCAAGGAGGCTCTCCGCACTTGGTCTCTCGTGATCAGCCTGGAGTCGGATCTCCTAGCCATCCATGTGGCAGGAGCCTCCAACAGTCTGGCCGATGCCCTAAGCCGGATAGACGCTGCTTCTCACGAGTGGTCTCTCCTGCCAGAGGTAGTACAAGATCTGTTCTTCCACTGGGGCACTCCTCAGGTGGACCTGTTTGCCTCCAGGGAGAATGCGAAGCTGAGGCTGTTTCATGCCCACCCCCCTCAGCAGGGCTCACTGCAGGGGGATGCCTTCGTGAGGCCGTGGACCCCGGGCCTCTTCTACGCCTTTCCCTCATTTCCCTTGATCCACAAGGCGAAGAGGGACAAGGCGCAGGTGAGGCTGGTAGCCTCAGACTAGCCCTGCCGGTTCTGGTATCCAGATCTCCTCAGCCTCAGCTCCAGGCTCCCGAGGTGGCTTCCAGCCCGCCTGGACCTGATCTCAGTCAGCAAGGGGAAGGTTCTCCACCCGGACCTTCAATCCTTGCACTTGATGGCCTGATTCCTGAGCGGCTAGCGTTCCAGGCCTTGGGTCTTTCCGACGAGGTCCTCAACGTCGTTGAGGCATCCCGTAAGGAGTCTACCAGAAAATGCTATGCCTTCAAATGGAAGAGATTCTCCATTTGGTGTCAGGTTAAGGGGTTGGACCCTTCCTCCTGTTTTGGCTAGCATTCTGAACTACCTGTGGTCCCTTTCTCAGCTAGGGCTTCGGTTGACGACCCCTAAGGTGCACCTGGCAGCCATCTCTGCTTACTGAGCGCGGGCCGGAAAGCAGTCGGTGGCGCAGGGGAAGGTGGTCGGGCGCTTTTTCAAAGGCTTTGATCACATATCCCCTCTGGTGTGAGAATCTCCACCTCCGTGGGATGTACTGCTGGTATTGGCTAAGCTCATGAGCAAGCCATTCGAACCCATGCACAGGTGTGACATCTCTCACGTGTCATGGAAGACCGCCTTCTTGGTGGCTATTACGTCAGCCAGAAGGATGGGAGAGCTTCAGGCGCTTTCCATCAAATCTCCTTATCTGGTCTTCCATAGCGACAGTGTTGTCCTGCGCCCCCACCCGAAATTCCTTCCGGAGCTGGTGTCGGAGTCTTACCTTAACCAGGTGTTGACTCTGCCTTTGTTCTACCTCAGTCACACCTCAGAGGCCGAATATAGGCTCCATATCTTGGACCCTAGAAGAGCGCTCTCTTATTATAAGGAGCGGACGGCTGAAGTTCGGGGAGAGGTTCGCCAGCTGTTTGTCACCTACGCTGAAGCCGCACCTGGCAGACCTGCAGCAAAGCAGACGATAGGCAGGTGGGTCACCTCATGTATAGTTCTCTGCTATAGGTTGGTGGGCATGGAGCCTCCCAAAGGGATAAGAGCTCATTCTACCCGCCATACCGCTGCTTCGGTGGCTGCTTCCAGGGACGCCCCTATCCAGGAAATCAGCAGGGCTGCTACCCGGAAGTCAGCACACACCTTCATTACCCACTACCACATCGACCTTGAGTCACACTGATGCTGATTTTGGGACCTTGGTTCTCCAGTTCTTATTTCCCAAGTAGGGGGTGTGCGCCTTGCCTCCCTTCTCCCGGAGAACTGCTAGGAGTCTGCCAGTAAGTGTGGATTGAACAACAAATTCACGTCCCTGGAAATACAGGTTACTCACCTGTAACAGGAGTTCTAGGAGTGGTATATGTTGTTCATCTACACAACCCGCCCGACTTCCCCTGCTTCGACGTGCAACCTGGCTTCCAGCGGGCTAGATCTGGCGTCATGGGGTGGAGCCGAGAGTTTTACCACCCGTGTGGGTGGGAGGAGCCAGCTTGAAGACCTTCCAGCAAGATTTAAAGCAGCAAGGAACCTGCAAGTAAGGATGGATGAACGACATATACCACTCCTAGAACTCATGTTACAGGTGAGTAACCTGTATTTCTGGGAGTGGCATATGTTGTTCATCCACACGAACCCACCCGACCTTCCCAGCTTTGATGCACAACCTGAGCTTCCAGTGGGCAAAGATATGGCATCATGGGGCAAAGCCGAAGGTTATACCACCCGGGTGGGTGGGAGGAGCCACCTTCAAGAGCTTCCGGCAAGATTCTTAAAGGGAAAGGACATGCCAACAAGTGTGGATGAACAACATATACCACTCCTAAAACATCTGTTACAGGTGAGTAACCTGTTTTTTCTAGGAGCGTGGATATGTTCATCCACACTCTTTGGCATGTCCCTTTCCCCTTTAAGTCTTGCCGGAAGTCTTCAGGCTGGCTCCTCCCACCCACTCGGGTGGTATATACTTCGGCTCTGCCCCATGATGCCTGCTCTTCCTTTCCGCTGGAAGATTCGGGTTCCCTCGTGCTACTTCTACAAGTACTGTAGGCCCTGGATTCTAATCGACGGTTTTCGCCACATTTGCTTTCTTTGAAACTCGTAAGAGTTTATGATTCCAAGCGCATCGGACATGGAGGACAAGTCTTCCCCCAGGTTTCGCTGGTGTCCCTGTAGACAGAAAATGTCTCGCACCGATCCCCACCTCTCGTACGTTTATTGCTTGGGTGTCGTGCATAACACCACCGCTTGCACCATCTGTCTGGCCTTCCATCCCAACATCCTGGACGACGGCAAGGCGTGCCTACAGCTAGGGAGACTGGAACTTCACAGTCCACCGGTTATATCAAAGGAGGCCAGGTGGGCGGTTTCCGCGGCCGCGGGATCCGCCGAGCAGCTCGACCAGATGGAGGCTTTCGAAGAGGAAGCTGTTCAAGCTTCGGCCAGCCGACGTATTTTTGTGCCGCTCAACCTGGGCTCCACCTTCACTAGGTCCTTTCAGGAACTGTGCCAGTCTGTCCCTACCAAGGGTGAGGCGCTCTCGGGCTCACACTCCTCCAGCCTCAAGAAAAGGGACAAGGGCCCTAAATCATCTTCTGTCTGCAGAAGATGTTCCTGGGACCAAGAGCGGTCTGATTCTCAGGACCTGGCAGTCTCGTTCTTGGTCGAGATCTCTTCCTCGGCCGCCGGCTTCTTGGACCTTCCGTCAGGCCAAGGCATCGAGGCAGAGGATATGGCAGAACTGGCTGAGATTTCTCTCGACCCGATTTGAGCTATTGTCACCGACCCCGGTCGACGACTCCTTGGAGAGGACACCCATAGTTTCTTTCCCTGACGAGGAGACCTGTCCTTCGGGTATCCCGATCAAGGGACAGGAGTCGGAACCTTGGTTTTCTCTGAATCCAGCCTCTCCCGATCGACAGAGCCGACACTGTCGGTCTCGATTGAGGACTAGGACCCCGTCAGTCGAAAAACCAAAAAAGGGTCACCAACACTCCCGCAAGAGGCGACGTTATGAGGACCTCATGTGGCAACAGCTAATTCTGACTGGTCAAAAGCTGGCTACTCCATCTACACCGGCCACTACTTGGCCCCAGCCTCTTAGGCTGACACTGACTCCTCCGGTACCGAGGACTCCGGTTCTCCCTTCAGTAAGACCGGCATGCATTCCTGTTCAGCCTGTTCCAGTCTTCCCACCAATCTTGGTGGAGCCACCGCCTGAGCAGCCTCAGGGAGTGGCTCCCTCTAAGTAGGATCGGATAGATACGGGCCTGTCCGTCGTCTGTCCATCACTGTTGTCCCTGATCACGCTCGGCTTATAGAAGGGGACATAGATGGGAGACCTCTGTATCCTGACTCCTCGGACTCGGATACCACTGGTCTTCACTCGCATCCTGATGATGAGTTGTCAGTGACAGGCCTAGAGGAAGGACCTTCCTCTTTCCAGGGCATCCTTCGACTTATTTTGGAGTCTACCGGTATGCCCTTGCAGCCTATCCAGAAGAAGATGGAATATCCTCTTACAGATATCCTTAAGAGGGGGGATACCCCGACGGAGGCCTTTCCAGTGGCCGAAGCCATCGTTGGCCCTGCCCTTGAGCTGTGGTAGCGCCCTGCCTCTTCCCCGGCTCAGTCTGCTTGAGTGGCTCGCAAGTACACTGTTCTCATGGGGTCCTTGGTGGGCTTCACTGAGCATCCCTTGGCCGAGAGCCTTGTGACTTCCTCAGTGTTTAGGCACACAGGTAGCTCAGCAGTTACTGACCACCCTTCGGACAAGAATTCCAAAAATGTGGACCATTCTGCCTGGAAGGTATATGCGGCCTCATCCTTGGGCCTTCGTCTGGCCAGCTCTGAAGTGATCATGGCACACTTCTGTTACGCCCTCTTGGGGTCGCTAAATGAAGTCCTCCCTCATCTCCCAGTGGACATGCAAACCACGGTTAAGCATGTTCATGACCAGGGCCGTGCTGTTGCAAAACAGCAGCTCCAGACAGCTTTTGACATTGGAGATCCCTGTGCCCATTCACTAGCAACCGCAGTGGCCACTCGCCACAAGGACTGGCTGAGATTGTCCTCTTTTCCAGTGGATACTCAGCACAAGCTAGCTGACGTGACCTTTCTAGGCACCGACCTCTTCGGTCCGGGAGTGGTAGGTCACCTTCAGCGCATAGAGCAGTCCAGTGCCACCTTGGATGCCACTTCTGCAAAGGGTTTTTTGGGCAAGAACCAGCAGAAGCGCAAGAAGAAGCCTTTTCGGCACTCTTCTCCTGCAGTTAGACAGACCCCCTTTCAGGGAGGTCAGTAGCAACAGCAGGCTCAAGCTTGGCGCTCTAGGCCCAAGCAGGGTCCCCAATAGCCCCGCAAAGGAGGCCGAGGTGCCGGTCCAGGAGCCTCCTCCTCCTCTAAGCCTGCGCATTGATGGGTCGGGGTGGTCACCCCTACTCCAGTCACGCCAGTTCTGGGTCCTTCCGTGGGGGGCCAGCTCCGCCACTTTCTTTCAGCCTGGTCCAGTATCACTTTGGACAGGTGGGTCCTGGAAGTGGTCGGTCGGGGACTGCCTCTAGAGTTCGAGCAGTACCCTCCTTGCCGAGCCTGTGCCCCACGGGAGGAAAGGATCTCAGTTGGCGCTCAGTCGGCCCTTCGGGACGACATTGCTCAGCTCCTCCGCAAGGAGGCAGTAGCTCCAGTGCCGGATCCTCCTGCAGACCCAGGCTTTGTGTCCAGGTACTTCCTGGTGCCTAAGCGGATAGGGGATTGGTGCCCCATCCTAGTTCTCCACCACCTGAATCAATATCTCAGGTCTCGCACCTTCCGGATGTAACTGCACCAGATCATACCATCTCTGGAGTGAAACCTGGTTCTGTTCACTGGATCTACAGGACGCGTTCTTTTATGTTCCAATCTGTCCATCCCACCAGCGGTTCCTCCACTTCAGGGTCGAAGGGACCCAGTACGAGTTCCGAGCCATGCCATTCGGCCTGTCATCAGCCCCTCAGGTCTTCAACAAATGCATTGCAGTGGTGGCAGCCCATTTACGGCGTCAAGGGGTTCAGACATACCCCTACCTCGACGATTGGCTCCTGGTGGGTTCCTCCCTGCAGGAGGTGGAGAGGTCCAGGGACCTGGCCCTCCAAACCTGCTCCCAATTAGGCCTCCTGATCAACGAGGCCAAGTCGGAACTCGTGTCCTCTCAGGTGATGGGCTTTATCGGGGCAGAGCTTGACTCTCGTCAAGCCAGAGCTCTGTTCCTGGCGGACAGGGCAGAGATTCTTTCCTCCTTTGCCCAGTCATTTCTAGTTGGGCACTTGCACCCTGCCCGAGACTTCCTGCACCTTCTGGGTCACATGGTGGCGTGCACCTCAGTGGTCCGTTGGGCCAAATTGCACATGCGCCCCCTCCAGTGGGAACTGGCTGCTCAGTGGGCTCAGCATCAGTTTCTTTTCGACCAGATGGTCACTGTCACAGAGAAGATGTGGGATGCTCTCTAATGGCGGACCGTCCCAAGTCGTCTGCAGGAAGGGATCCAGTTTGTCCACCCCAAGCCGACGGTCGTCCTCACGACCGATGCCTCTCTCATGGGCTGGGGAGCCCACATGGGGGACCACAGAGCCTACTGGTTCTGGACCCCCGAGGAGTTCTGTTGCCACATCAACCTGGTAGAGCTCAGGGCAGTCAGACTGGCGCTGTCAGCTTTCGCTCCTCAGCTCTGGGGTCAAGTGGTTCAAGTCCAGACGGACAATACCGCGACCATGTAGTACCTCAACAAACAGGGTGGCACGCACTCCCATCTGCTATGCGAGGAGGCGCTCCGGATCTGGGCCTTCGTCAGCTGGTTGGAGACAGATCTCCTTTGCCATCCATGTGGCAGGAGTCTCGAACCAACTGGTGGATGCTCTCAGCCACATAGGCAAGACATCCCACGAGTGGTCTCTCCATCCAGAGGTAGCTTACAATCTGTTCTTCTGTTGGGGCAAACTGTTGGTGGACCTGTTTGCCTCCAGGGAAAACACCAAGCTGAGGCTGTACCGTGCCTGCCCCCCTCTGCAGGGCTTGCTGCAGGGGGATGCCTTTTCGAGGCCATGGACCTCAGACCTCCTCTATGCCTTCCCTCCATTTCCCTTGATCCACAAGGTGTTACTCAAGGTGAGGAGGGACAAGGCAAAGGTGATCCTGGTAGCCCCAGATTGGCCCCGCCAGTTCTGGTATCCAGATCTCCTCAGCCTCAGCTGCAGGGCCCCGGAGTGAATTTGTACATGCCTTGACCTGATGATATTGAACCAGGGGAAGGCATTCCATCCGGACCTTCAGTCCTTGCACCTCACAGCCTCATACCTGAGCGGCTAGAGTTCCAGGCTCTGGGTCTTTCCGAGGATGTCTACAATGTGATGGAGGCATCTCGTAAGGAATTGACCAGGAAATGTTATGCCTTCAAATGGAAAAGGTTTTCCATTTGGTGTCAGGGTAAGAATCTGGATCCCTTATCCTGTTCTGTGGCTAACATTTTAGACTACCTTTGGTCTCTCTCTCCAAAGGGGGTCTTCGGTCATCGACCCTTAGGGTGTACCTGGCAGCCATCTCTGCTTACCAGGCGCGGACCGGTCAGTCGACATTGGCACAGGAGACAGTGGTCGGGTGCTTTTTCAAAGGCCTGGATCACATATTCCCTCTGGTGGGTGAACCTCCACCTCCGTGGGATCTTCTGCTGGTTTTGGCAAAGCTCATGGGCAAGCCATTCGAACCTATGCACAAGTGTGAGCTCTCGCACTTGTCGTGGAAGACTGCCTTCTTGGTGGCTATCACGTTAGCCAGAAGGACAGGGGAACTCCAGGTGCTCTCGGTGGACTCCCCTTATCTGGTCTTTCACAGGGACAAATTTGTCCTGTGACCCAATCTGAAATTCCTTCCGAAGGTGGTGTCAGAGTTTCACCTTAACCAGGTGTTGACTCTGCCGGTATACTACCCTAACTACACCTCGGACACAGAGTACAGGCTCCATACCCTGGACCTTAGACGTGCTCTCTCCTACTACAAGGAGAGGACGGTGGAAATTCGGGGAGAGGTTCACCAGCTGTTTGTCACCTACGCTGAAGCTGCTTCTGGCAGACCTGCAGCCAAACGGATCATTGTAAGGTGGATTACATAATGCATAGATCTGTGCTATGAATTGGCAGGCAAGGAGCCTCCTAGAAGGATAAGAGCTCATTCTAGGGACATGGATATGTTGTTCGTCCACACTGTCTGGCAGGTTCCTTGCCGCTTTAAATCTTGCCGGAAGGTCTTCATGCTGGCCCTCCCACCCACCCGGTGGTAAACTCGGCTCTGCCCCATGACGCCAGATCTTCCCTACCGCTTGAAGCTCAGGTTCTCTCCTTAACACTGCGTGTAGACTGGATCCTAATTCTTCAGTTCGTCCGAAACTTATTTTAAAATTTTCAAGACTTTGGTCAAGTTACTCCCTCGCAGCTGCGATGGAAAAATCGACTCCCAGATTTTGGCGGTGCCCTTGTGGGCAGAAAATGTCCAGGACGGATCCGCACTTCACGTGCGTCTACTGCCTCGGCCTAGACCATGATCTGCAGGCCTGCGAGTTATGCCTGCTCGCCGCCAACGCCCTGGAAGACTGCACTGCCCGTTACAGCTTACGCCCGAGAAGCGCCACCCGCTGGTGAAGTCGGCGAGGCCTGCTACGGTTACTGCGCGGCTGGCCCGGCTGAGCAACTGGAGCAGATGATCGCCTCGAGGAGGAGGCGGCACAGGCCACATCATCTCTTCTTCCTCGGTCGCGCATTTATCCCGCCTCTGGGTACCCTCATATTCAGCTTCTTTCAGGAGCTTTGCCAACCTTCCACTGGAGGAGAGGGGCCATCGACATTCCTCTCGTCCAAAAAGAAGGACTCAAAGGTAAGTCCCACCGTCGATGCTCATGGAGCGGAGAGGTCCCTTCCCGACAGTCGACACTAACTTCGGTCGAGGTTGCGGCTAAGGCCGCTGGTTCACGGTGTCCCCGCCAGGTCAGCCGTCCGAGACACCTTCGATGCGGTCGAGATTTTCTCGACCTGTCGGACGGCTGTCACTGGTGAAGCTAACAACTGCTCTTCACCGGTTCCCCGGTGGAGACCGAGGACTTGCCTGCGCCTCCGGTGCCGCAGTCCTCGGTCAAGGCTTCCGAGCCGAGCGAAGAGCTGGTGTCCCCCGCCCCTTCCCAGACCCGTCCTTGGAAACACCAGGGTTCTAGGTCTCAGACATCTTCTCGGTCCAGCCGATCCCGCTGACATCGGCGGTCTCGGTCTCGGCATTGAAGTAAGCAGCGCCGCCGCTTGTCCTTGTCTTCCTCCTCGGAAGAGGAGAGGCTCGCGAAATTGCGTCCGACGCCACGAGGACCCAATGTGGCAGTTACTTCGTCCGGGAACATGTCGACGCCATCGCCTTCCCATCCATCAAGTGGCTGTAACACCGAGCGTCGAAACAACCCCTCGTTGTAGCCGAGGTGCCCAAGCCTGGGCGAGTTGTTTGGCCGAAACCAGCTGCCCCACCGCTTGTGGTGGAACCTCCACCTCCACAACCAAAATCGGGGGCACCGACCAAGGACTCTCGGTCGGGTCAGGGCCTGCCCCACAGGTTGTCGGTCACCCTCACTCCTGATCATCCTCGGCAGGTGGAGGGTGGCTCAGGCCCCAAGCAGCTCTTCGTGGACTCCTCGGAGTCCGACAACGACTCCTCCCTGTTCTCCAGGCCCATTGACCTGGAGTCCTCCGGGGGCCAGTCAATGGATGAAAGCCCATCATCCTTCATGGGTCTGCTTTGGCTCATCTCTGAGTCCACCGGGATGCAGCTTGAGCCCGTATCCAAGCCGGCCAAGTATCCCCTGACGGAGATACTGGACCGAGGGTATTCACCCAGGGAGGCCTTTCCGGTGGCTGAAGCCATTGTTGGCCCAGCCTTGGAGCTCTGGCAGCAGCCTGCTTCCTGTCTTGCGCCTTCAGCCAGGATGGCCAGGAAGTATGCAGTCCCTACCGGCTTTTTGCCCGAAGCTGAACACCTCTCCGCCGAGGGGTTGGTCACCACGCCTCGCGCCCGGAACACTAGGGATGGACAAGCTCCCGACAAGGAATCCAAAAGCTGGAATATGCCAGTCGCAGCGTGTACGCCATGCCCTCCTTGGCCTCCGCCAGGCCAGCTCGGCCGTGCTGATGGCACACTTGTCCCACGCCCTCATGGGCTCCCTGGACGAGGTGATCCCTCATCTCCCAGCCAACCTGCAGACCACGGTCTGGCAGGTACTGGACCAGGGAAGGGCGGTGGCAAAACAGCAGCTCCAAACGGCTCTGGACATTGGAGACTCCTGTGCTAGATCATTTGCAGCCGCGGTGGACATGCGCCGCAGAGCATGGCTGAGGATATCCACCTTCACGGCGGATACCAAGTATAAACTAGCGGATGTCCCCTTCCTGGGGACCGACCTCTTCGGCACTGGAGTGGAAGGTCACCTCCAGCGGATCGAAAAGTCCAGTGCCACTCTGGACTCGGTCACCTCCCCCCAGAAGGACAAGGGCCATCGACAACAGCAGCATAAGTCCTTTCGTCCTTCTGCGCCTGCTGCACATCCAGCCCAACAGCACCAGCACAAGGCCAGCAGGCTCATGCTTGGCATTTCAAACCCAAGCCTGCGGCTTCCTGTAATACGAAGCAGGGAGGTAAAGGCCCAGGAGGTCCCTCGGCCAGTCCCTCCTCTAAGGCTGCCCAGTGACGGGTTGAGGGGTGTCGCCCCAGCCTCGCCACTTCCTGGGTCCCCCCATGGGGACTGCCCACTTCTTTTCTGCCTGGTCCATTATCACCACGGACCATTGGGTGTTGGAGGTGGTAGGAAAGGGCCTGCCCTGGAGTTCAGCAGGCCCCACCCTTCCCGAGCTGCCGCCTGGGGGCTACGGGGTCCAGAGTCTTTTGTCGGCTCGCCGAGCCAATATCGCCTGCTTCTCGAAAAAGAGGTGATCAGGAAGGTGGCGGATCCTCCTCCAGACCCGGGGTTTGTGTCCAGGTGCTTCCTGGTCCCAAAATGGACGGGGGGCTGGTGCCCCATTCTCGACCTGCACGACCTGAACAGGTTCCTAAGGTCTCGGACCTTCAGGATGGTCACTCTGGCTCAGATAATCCCATCCTTGGAACGAGGCATGTGGTTCTGTTCTCTGGACCTTCAGGACATGTTCTTTCACTTCCCAATCCATCTGTCCCACCAGAGATTCCTCCGCTTCAGGGTAGAGGGATCCCTCTACGAGTTCCAGGCCATGCTTTTCGGCCTTTCCCTAGCTCCCAAGGTCTTCACCAAATGCATGGCAGTGGTGACAGCATTCCTGCGGCGCCGAAGGGTCCGGGTGTACCCCTGCCTGGATGACTGGCTGATTGCAGCCCCCTCCAGAACGGAGGTGGAGCAGTCCAGAGATCTGGCCCTCCAGGTTTGCTCTCAGGTTGGCCTTCTCATCAACGAGGCCAAGTCAGAACTCGTGCCAAAGCAGGTGATCCAGTTTATCGGGGCAGAGCTCGACTTTTTACGAGCCAGAGCATGGCTCCCGGCGGACAGGGCTGAGGTTCTTTCCTCCTTTGCCCAATCATTTCAGGTTGGGCAATGGCGCTCTGCCCGGGACTTCCTGTGCCTCCTGGGCCTCATGGCGGCCTGCAGCAGCGTGGTCCATTGGGTCTGTTGGTACATGCGTCCCCTTCAATGAGGGCTGGCCAGCCAGTGGTCACAGCACCTGATCCGCTGGATCAGCTAGTGACAGTGACCCAGGGATGTGGAACGCTCTCCAGTGGTGGACCGTTCCAGCACATCTGCAGGAGGGCATCCCGTTTGTCTGCTCCGAGCCGATGGTCTCTCTATCGACCGGTGCGCCTCTGATGGGTTGGGGTGCCCATCTGGGGGAGCACAGAGCGCACGGCCTCTGGTCCCCTCGGGAGTCCCGATGCCACATCAACCTGCTTGAGCTTCGAGTGGTTCATCTAGCCCTCACCACCTTCGTTCCGTTTCTACGAGGTCAAGTGGTTCAGGTCCAGACGGACAATACCACGACCATGTACTACCTAAACTGCCAGGGCGGGACGCGCTCCATGCTCTCTGCAGGAAGCTCTGCATTTGGTCACTGTAGGCAGCCTGGAGATGGATCTCTTGCCATCCATGTGGCAGGAGCCTCCAACACCCTGGCCGATGCCCTAAGCCAGATAGGGGCTGTGTCCCACGAGTGGTCTGTCCTGCTGGAGGTAGTACATGATCTGTTCTCCCACTGGGGCACGCCTCAGGTGGACCTGTTTGCCTCCAGGGAGAATGCGAAGCTGAGACTGTTTCATGTCCGCCCACCTCAGCAGGGCTTGCTGCAGGGATGCCTTCTTGAGGCCGTGGACCCCGGCTCTTCTATGCCTTTCCTCCATTTCCCTTGATCCGCAAGGTGCTTCTCAAGGCGAGGAGGGACAAGGCGCAGGTGATTCTGGTAGCCCCAGACTGGCCGCACCAGTTCTGGTAGCCAGATCTCCTCAGTCTCAGCTCCAGGCTCCCGAGGCGGCTTCCAGCCCGCCCGGACCTGATCTCAGTCAATCAGGGGAAGGTATTCCATCCGGACCTTCAGTCCCTGCACCTGACGGCCTGGTTCCTGAGTGGCTAGAGTTCCAGGCCTTGGGACTTTCCGACGAGGTCCTCAACGTCGTTGAGGCGTCCCATAAGGAGTCGACCAGAAAATGCTACGCCTTCAGATGGAAGAGATTGTCCATTTGGTGTCAGAGCAAGGGCCTGGACCCTCCTCCTGTTCCTTGGCAAGCATTCTGACTACCTGTGGTCCCTTTCTCAGCAAGGGCTTCAGTCGATTTACCCTGTTAAGGTGCACCTGGCAGCCATCTCTGCTTACGGACACGGCGAGAAGCAGCTCTGTGGCAGGAGAAGGTGGTCGGCACTTTTCAAAGGCCTTGATCACATATCCCTCCGATGCGAGAACCTCCCCACCGTGGATGTACTGCTGGTGTTGCTGCTCATGGGCAAGCTATTCAACCAATGCACAGGTGTGACATCTTCACCTGTCGTGGAAGACTGCTCTCTTGGTGGCTCACGCCAGCCAGAAGGATGGGAGAGCTCCAGGCGCTTTCTATCGTGTCTCCTTATCTGGTCTTCCACAGGGACAAGGTTGTCCTACGCCCCCACCCGAAGTTTCTTCCGAAGGTGGTGTCGGAGTTTCACCTTAACCAGGTGTTGACTCTGCCGGTGTTCTACCCCAATCACACCTCGAAGGCTGAATATAGGCTCCATATTTTAGACCCTAGAAGAGCGCTCGCTTACTATAAGGAGCGGACGGCTGAAGTTCGGGGCCGAGGTTCTCCAGCTGTTTGTCACCTACGCTGAAGCCGCACCTGGCAGACCTGCAGCCAGGCGGACGATAGGCAGGTGGGTCACCTCCTGCATAGATCTCTGCTACAGGTTGGCGGGCATAGCCTCCCAGAGGGATAAGAGCTCATTCTACCCGCCATACCGCTACATTGGTGGCTGCTTCCAGGGACGTCCCTATCCAGGAAATCTGCAGGGCTGCTACCTGGAAGTCAGCACACACCTTCATCACCCACTACCACATCGACCTTGAGTCACGCCGGGATGCTGGTTTTGGGGCCTCGGTTCTTCAGTCTTTATTTCCCAAGTAGGGGGTGTGCACCTTGCCTCCCTTCTCCTGGAGAACTGCTAGGAGTCTGCCAGACTGTGGATGAACAACATATCCATGTCCCTAGAAATACAGGTTACTCACCTATAACAGGAGTTCTAGGAATGGTATATGTTGTTCATCCACACGACCCACCCGACCTCCCCAGCTTCGACGCACAAACCTGGCTTCCAGTGGGCTAGATCTGGCATCATGGGGCGGAGCCGAGAGTTTTACCACCCGGGTGGGTGGGAGGAGCCAGCTTGAAGACCTTCCGGCAAGATTTAAAGCGGCAAGGAACCTGCCCGACAGTGTGGATGAACAACATATACCATTCCTAGAACTCCTGTTACAGGTGAGTAACTTGTATTTTTCTGTTTTACTGTGGCCACGTCTGCGAAACCCAATGGAAAAACCCGGCCCACTGGGTTTCAGCACTGTAGTGTGTGTGGGGAGGCCTTTGCTAAGGCTGACCCCCCACACCACCTGTGTTTTATTGTCTGGGGTTTGACCACCTCGATTCAGACTGCCAAATATGCTAAAATTTCCCTATAGCCATCCTAGAAAAAAGGTTGGGCAGGCTTAGAAAGAAAGAAGCCGTGAAGTCCGCTGATCTGGATGTCCAGCCCGGTTCGGTTCCGACTGAACCTGAGGGAGTGCCCTCTGACCAGGGCCAGACTTCCTCTGGCAAGAGGAGAGCCGACCCTGAGGGGTCGGTTCCTGTAAAAAAGAAGGAAAAGTCGGCCGGTTCGGATTCAGATCCCCACCATCCAACCGCCGACTAAATTGCCAGGGCGATTAGTATTGTGGAATTGCTCCGTTCTAGGGACATGGATATGTTGTTCATCCACACTCATTGGCAGGTATCCTTGCCGCTTTAAATCTTGCCGGAAGGTCTTCAAGCTTGCTCCTCCCACCCACCCGGGTGGTATAACTCTCGGCTCCGCCCCATGACGCCAGATCTTCCTTACCGCTTGGAAGCTCAGGTTCCCTCCTTAACGCTCATGCTTTGTGACTGGTTCCTTATCTCGCTTATGGATTTAAAAAAAATTTTGCACAAAGACTCTGTCTTCATCCCCGGGCCGCGATGGACAAATCGACTCGATTTCGGAGATGCCCATGCGGCAGCAGAAGATGTCTCGGACGGATCCACACTCACGTGTGTTCTACTGATGCAGGCCTTGAGCACAACCCGCGGGCCTGGGCCTGTGCTCATCTTTCGGCCATTCGTCCTCGAGACCGTGCTGTGCCCGATTGCAACTGGGCGTCCCCGGAAGCGCCTCCGTGAAGTCCAAGGAGGCCCGGTTGGCGGTGTCCAAGCGGCGGGTTGTCAGGATCAGCTCGAGCGGATGGTCGCCTCGAAGAGGAGGCGCGGGGTCAGATCTCTTCTCGGTCATGTATTTATCCCGCCTTCTCTGGGTTCTTCCTACACGGCTTCTTTTATGAGCTTTGTCTGTCCCTCTCCACTAAAGGAGAAGGGTTAGTGTCTGCTGGACCTTATTCTCGGTCCAAAAGAGGGACAGGGTAAGTCCTCCTCGACGCCTTGGGAGCGGAAAGGTCCCTCTCGGGCCGTCGACCGCCGGCTTTGTCGATCGCCAAGCCGGCCACTGGCCCTCACGGTGTCCCCGCCAGGTCAGTTGACCGAGACTCCACCGATGAAGTTAGATTTTCTCACCCATTGACGGCTGTCGCCTTTAGCAGCCGAGATTCCTCCCTCGGGTTCCCCCGGGAGGAGTTGAGGTGATCCTGTACGCTTGTGCCTCCGTTCGGAGCCCTCGATGGACCATCCGAGCTTAAGGAGTGCTTGTCCGCCGACACCTCCTCACGACCGACCTTGGAAATTCGGGACTTCGGTCTCGTCTGGGACCTCTTCATGGGTCCAGCCGATCCCACCTGCTATAGGCGGTCCCGGGTCTCGCACCGGGTAAGCGGCGCTGGCTGGCCCCTCGCTCCTCCTCCTCGGATGAGGGAGCTGCGAAATTACGCCGGGACGGTATTTAGGATCTTATGTTGCAACAGCCTCCTGGTCGAATAAGCCACCCTGCCGCTTTCCTCGCCATTAAGTGGCTGTCACCGAACGGGCCGACAACCCCCCGACTTATCCGAGGAGCTATACACCAGGTCAAGAAACCGCTAAACCAGCTGCTCCACTGATTCGTGGAGCCCGCCTCCACAGCCACCACTGAGCTCCACCAAGGATTCTCGGCTCGCCAAGGGTCTACCCCATCGGCTGTCAGTTACCCTCACCCGACCGACCTCGCAGGTGAAGGGTGGCTCAGGCCAGAGGCAGTTCTTCAGGACTCTTCCAGTCCGAAGATGATTCCTCCTTTCTCCAAGCGACTGGACTTGGAGTCTTCAGGAGGTCAGTCAATGGACGAGAGCCTGTCAGCTTCTTCCTAGGACTGCTTCGCTCATCTCGAGTTCTACCGATGGAGCTCAACCCTTTCCAAACGGGCCAGGTATCCCTCACGGAGATTCTGGACCGAGGGATTCTCGACTGAGGCTTCTCCGGTGGCCGAGGCCAAGTGGGTCGGGCACTGGAGCTTTGGCAGCCTCTGCTTCCTGCCCCGCGCTCGGCCAGGATGGCCAGGAAGTATGCGTCCCACCGTCGTTGTCCGGGTTTTCGGAATACCCCTGCTGAAGGGTTGAGCACGACAGCTGCTCGCTACGCAACGCCAGGATGTGGACAACCTCCTGACAAGGAGTCCAAGAAATTGACCTGTCGGCTTAAAAGTTCACGCTATGTCTCTCTCGGCTTTCGTTAGCCAGTTCGGTCATCCTCATGGCACATTTTTCTCATGCCCTGTTGGGCTCCTGGATGAGGTCATCCTCATCTTCCGCGATCTGCAGACTACGGTTAAGCAGGCGGGACCAGGCAGGGTAGTGGCCAAACAGCAGCTCCAGACTGCTTTTGGATATAGGACCCATGTGCAGATCGGTGGCGTCAGCAGTGGCTATGTTGTCATGGCTTGGCTGAGGATATCCACCTTTACCGGATACCCAGCAAGTTGGTGGATGTTCCTTTTGGGACTGACCTTCGCCCTGGGGTGGAAGGTCACCTGCAGAGGATCGAGAAGTCCAATGCCACCTTGACTCGGCCCTTCCGCTCAGAAGGACAAAGGCTGAAACCTCAGCCTAGGCCCTTCGTCCTTCCAGCCCCGGCGCCCGGCCCAGTAACGCCAGGGCCAGCAGGCTCGCCTCAGATCCCAAACCCAAGCCACCGCTCTCTAACAGGAGGCAAGGAGGAAAGGCCCAGGAGGTCCTCGGCGTCCCTCCTCCAAGCCTGCCCAGTGACGGGCTGAGGGGTCGCCCCATTCCCGCTCACACTGGTTCTGTCCTCCGGGGACGGCCCGGCACTCCCGTTCCGCCTGGTCCGCTGTTACCACTTGGACAGGTGGGTCTTGGAGGTGGTGGAAGAGGCCTGCCTCTGGAATTCGAGCAGGCACCACCCTTCAGAGCCGCCACTCGGGGCTTGGATCCCCAGCTCACTGGCGCTCGTCGAGCCGACATCGCCTCCTCCTCCAGAGAGGTGGTAAGAGAGGTGGACCTCCTTCAGACCCAGGGTTTGTGTCCAGGTACTTCCTGGTTCCGAACGGACGGGGTTGGCGCCTATTTCGACTCCACACCTACCTAAACAAGTTCCTAAGGTCTCGAACCTTCAGGATGGTCACTTGGCTCAGATAATACCATCCTTGAACGCCGCGTGGTGGTCTGTTTCTGGACTTGAGGACGCTGCCATCTGTCACCCATCCGTCCGCTCCCACCAGAGATTCCTTCGCCCAGCGGAAGGATCCCTCTTCGAGTTCCAAGCCATGCCCTTCGGCTTGTCTCCAGCTCCCAGGGTCTTCACCAAATGCATGGCTGTGGTGACAGCATTCCCTGGGCGCCGAGGGGTCCGGTGTACCTTCATCTGGACGACTGGCTGATAGCAGCTCCTTCCAGGAAGGAGGCGGAGTGGTCCAGAGATCTGGCCCTCCAGGTCTGTTCTCAACTGGGCCTCCTTATCAACGAGGCCAAGTCGGAACTCGATTCGAAGCAGGATTCTATTCATCGGGCGCAGGCTCGACTCTCTTCGAGCCACAGAGCTGCCCCGCGGACAGGGCTGGGTTCTTCTCCTTGCCCGATCATTTCTGGTTGGGCACTGCTTCGCCCGGGACTTCCTGCGCCCTGGGTCTCATGGCGTGCCTGCACCAGCGTGGTCCGTTGGGCCTGCTGGAACATGCCCCTTCAGTGGGGACTGGCCAGCCAGTGGTCACAATGCTGCATCCCTTGACCAGCTTGTGTCGGTGACATTGGGGATGTGGAACGCCTCCAGTGGTGGACCGCTCCAGATCATTTGCAGGAGGGCATCCTGCTTGTCCGCCTCTGAGCCGACTCTGTCTCTGTCGACCGATGCCTCTGATGGGTTGGGTGCCCATCTGGGGAACACTGGCTCATGGCCTCTGGTCCTCAGGGAGTCCCGATGTCAATCAACCGTTGTTGAGCTCCGAGCGTCCGCCTAGTCTCACCGCCTTTGTTCGCTCCTCCGGGTCAAGTGGTCCGAGTCCAGGACGGACAATACCACGACTATGTACTATCTAAACCGCTCAGGGGGGACGCGCCCATGCTTCTATGCAAGGAAGCTCCGTGATTTGGTCACTCCGCGCAGCCTGGAGGCGGATCTCCTAGCTACATTCACGTGGCAGGAGCCTCCAACACCTGGCCGATGCCCTGAGCCGGATAGGGGCTGCATCCCACTAGTGGTCTCTCCGGCCGAGGTAGTACAGCATCTGTTCTCCCTGGGTACACCTCAGTGGACCTGTTTGCCTCCAGGAGAACGCTAAGCTGAGTCTGTTCCATGCCCGCCTCAGCAGGGCTCGCTGTAGGGGATGTCTTCGAGGCAATGGACCCCTGGCTTTTTACGCCTTTTCCCATTTCCCTTGATCCACAAGGTGCTTCTCGGGCGTAGGAGGACAAGGCGCAGGTGATTTGGATAGCCCCAGACTGGCCTCGCCAGTTCTGGTACCCAGATCTCTCAGTCTCAGCCCAGGACTACATGAAGCTTCCAGCTCGCCTCGACCTGCTCTCAGTCAATCGGGAAGGTGTTCCATCCGACCTTCAATCCCTGCACCTGACAGCCTGGTTCCTGAGCTGCCAGAGTTCCAGGCCTTGGGTCTTTCCGACGAGGTCCTCAATGTAGTTGAGGCGTCCGTTATGAGTCGACTCAGAAAATGCTTATGCCTTCAAATGAAAAGGTTTTCCATTTGGTGTCAGGCAAGGCTTGACCCTTCCTCCTGTTCCTTGGCAAGCATCTTGACCATTTATGGTCCCTTTCTAGTCAAGGGCTTAGGGTCGACGAACCTGCTGGTGCACCTGGCAGCCATCTCTGCCACTGGCGCTGGCCGGAAGCAGTCGGTGGCGAGGAGAAGGTGGTGTCTTTTGCCAAAGGCCTTGATCACATTTCCTCCACTGCGGAACCCCCACCTCCGTGGATCTACTGCTGGTATTGGCAAAGCTCATGGGCGTTTCATTCGAACCTCATGCACAGGTGTGCTTCTCTCACCTGTCGTGGAAGACCGCTTTCTGGTGGCTATCACGTCAGCCAGAAGGATGGAGAGCTCAGGCGCTTCCATCGAGTCTCCTTACCTGGTCTTCACAGGGACAAGGTTGTCCTGCGCCCCCACCAAATTCCTTCCGAAGGTGGTGTCGGAGTTTCACCTTAACCAGGTGTTGACTTGCCGGTGTTCTACCCCAATCACACCGGAAGTCTAATATAGGCTCCATACTCTGGACCCTAGAAGGCGCCGCGTCTTACATGTGAGCGCACGGCTGAAATTCGGAGAGGTTCGCCAGCTGTTTGTCACCACGCTGAAGTGCCGCATGTGGCAGACCTGCAGCCAAGCTGGACGATAAGCAGGTGGGTAACCTCCTGCATAGATCTTCGTCTATAGTTGGCGGGCATGTGGAGCTCCCAGAGGGATAAGAGCTCATTCTACCTTTCGCCTACTGTTGCAACGGTGGCTGCTTCCAGGGACGCCCCTATCCAGGAAATCTGCAGGGCTGCTACCTGAAGTCAGCAAACACTTATTACCCACTACCACATCGACCTTGAGTCACGCGATGTTGGTTTTGGGCCCTGTTCTCCAGTCTCTTCCCAAGTAGCATTGGGGTGTGCCTGCCTCCTCCTCCCGGAGAACTGCTAGGAGTTCTGTTAATGAGTGGATGAAACATATCCATGTCCCAGAAATACAGATTACCTGGGATTGAACAGGAGTTCTAGGAATGGCATATGTTGTTCATCCACACCACCACCCGACCTCCCCCGGCTATCAAGATAACCGAGCTCAGTTGGTTATCTGAGTCGAGTTACCTGGTGGTGGAGGTAGCAGTTGATTTTTCCGCAGCTTGTGCTGCAGAGCCTGTTACGAGTGTGATGAACAACATATGCTCATTCCTCAGAACTCCTGTTACAGGTGAGCAACCTGTATTTCTAGGGACATGGATATGTTGTTCATCCACACTCATTGGCAGTATCCTGCCGCTTAAATCTTGCCGGAAGGTCTCAAGCTTGCTTCTCCCACCCACCCGGTGGTATAACTCGGTTCGCCTCCCATGACGCCAGATCTTCCTTACCGCCGAAGCTCAGGTTCCTCCTTAACGCCTTGCGCTTGTGACTGGTCTCTATTTCCGCTTATGGATTTAAAACATATTTTGCAAAAGATTCAGTCTCGATCCTCAAGGGCCAAGCGATGGATAACCCACTCTCGGATTTTCGGAGATGCCCATGGGCAGAAGATGTCTCGGACGGATCCACACTCCACGCGGTGTCTACTGTTTAGGCCCTTGAGCACGACCCGCAGGCTCATGACCTGTGCTCATCTTTCTCGCCCACGCCCTAAGACCGTGGCGCCCGATTGCAACTGGCCGCCCGAGAAGCTGCTTCCTCCGTGAAGTCCAAGGAGGCCTGTTGGCGGTGTCTGGCGGCGGGCTCAAGCGGATCAGCTCCGAGGCGGATGGCTCAAGAGGAGGCGCACAGATCTTTCCTCGGCCGCGCATTTATCCCGCCTCTCTGGAGTTCTTCCTTTACACTGCCTTTAAGGAGCTTTGTCTGTCCCTCTCCACTAAAGGAGAAGGGCCCGCCTGCTGGACCTTTTCTCGGTCCAAAAAGAGGGACAAGGTAAGTCCCTCCGTCGGCGCTCTTGGGAGCCGGAAGGTCCCTCTCCCGGACCGTCGACCGTGGCTTCGGTCGTCGACCGCTGGCTTCGCCACTGGCCTCACGGTGTCCCCGCCAGGTCAGTTGACCCGAGACCCCACTGATGAAGTCGAGATTTTTCTTGACCCATTGAGGGCTGTCGCTTTTAGCAGCTGAGATCCTCTCCCGGTTCCCCCGGAGGAGTGAGGATCCCGTGGCTCGCCTGTGCCTCCGCGTTCCGGAGCTCTCGATGGACCTTCCGAGCCGAAGGGAGTAAGTCGGTTCCGCCGACACCTCCCTGCACCGACCTCGAAATTCCGGACTCTCGTCTCGGGTTCGACCTTCGCTGTCCAGCTGCTCCACCGCCATAGGCGGTCTCGTCCGGCATCATGAAGCGGCTGCCGGGCTGCCCTCGCCCTCCTCCTCGGATGAGGGAGGCTTACGAATTACGTCGGCAGTCGAGGACCTTGTATTCAAACAGCTCACTCCTGGCGGGAATAAGCGACTCCGGCGCCTTCCCGACCATTAAAGTGGCTGTCACCGAACGGCGGACACAACCTCGACTTGCCGAGGAGCTATACCCAGGCCGGTTGTTCGGCCAAACCAGCTGCTCCACCGATTGCGGTGGAACCTCCGCCCACAGCCACTATTTGGGTTCGACCAAGGATTCTCGGTCACTAAGGGTTTACCCCATCGGTTGTCAGTTCACTCACTCCCGACCGACCTCGGCAGGTGAAGGTGGCTCAGGCCAGAGCAGCTCTTCGAGGACTCTTCCGAGTCCGAAGATGATTCCTCCTTCTTTCCAGCGACTGGACTTGGAGTCTTCAGGAGGTCAGCCAATGGACGATAGCCCGTCGTCCTTCCTAGGACTGCTTCGCTCATCTCGGAGTCTACCGGATGGAGCTCGAACCCGCTTCCAAACGGGCCAGGTATCCCCTCACGGAGATTCTGGACCGAGGGATTCTCCGATGGAGGTTTTCCGTGGCCGAGGCCATAGTGGGTCCAGCACTGGAACTTTGGCAGCCTGCTTCCTGCCCTGCGCCTTGCCAGGATGGCCAGGAAGTATGCAGTCCCTACGGTTCCTTGTCCGGTTTTTGGAACACCCTCTGCTGAGGGGTTGGTTACCGACAGCGTTTTCGGTAGCGCCCGGCAGCGCCAGGGATATGGACAAACCTCCTGACAAGGGTCCAAGAAATTGGACTATGTCGGGCCGAAAGTCTCGCTCGTCCTCTCTCGACGCGCCCGTCAGGCCAGTTCGGCCGCCTCCTGGCACATTTTTCTCATGCCCTGTTGGGCTCCTGGATGAGTCATCCTCATCTTCCCGCCGATCTGCAGACTACGGTTAAGCAGGTCGGGACCAGGGCAGGGCAGTGGCCAAACAGCAGCTCCAGACTGCTTTGGATGTAGGGACTCATGTGCCAGATCGGTGGCGGCCGCAGTGGCTATGTCGGTCAGGCTTGGCTGAGGATATCCACCTTTACTGGATACCCAGCACAAGTTGGCGGATGTTCCTTTTGGGACTGACCTCTTGGCCCTGGGGTGGAAGGTCACCTGCAGAGGATCGAGAAGTCCAATGCCACCTTGGACTCGGTCTCTTCCGCTCAGAAGGACAAAGGCCGCAGAACCACAGCCTAAGCCCTCTTCGTCCTTCTGTGCCCCTCGCGCCCGGCCCAGCAGCGTCAGGGCCAGCAGGCTCGGCCTTGGCATCCCAAACCCAAGCCGGCCTCCTCTAACAGGAGGCAGGAGGAAGGGCCCAGGAGGTCCCTCGGCCGTCCCTCCTCCAAGCCTGCCCAGTGACGGGCTGAGGGTGTCGCCCCATCCCCGTCCACCTTACTCCTGGGTCCCCGTGGGGACGGCCCACGCACTTCCGTTCCGCCTGGTCCGCTGTTACCACGGACAGGTGGGTCTTGAGGTGGTGGGAAGAGGCCTGCCTCTGGAATTCAGCAGGCACCACCCTTCAGAGCCGTGCCGCCTCGGGGGGCTTCGGGATCCCCAGCCTCACTGGCGGCTCGTCGAGCCGACATCACTCTCCTCCTCCAGAAGGAGGTGGTAAGAGAGGTGGTGGACCCTCCTTCAGACCCAGGGTTTGTGTCCAGGTACTTCCTGGTTCCGAAACGGACGGGGGGCTGGCGCCCCATTCTCGACCTACACGACCTAAACAAGTTCCTAAGGTCTCGAACCTTCAGGATGGTCACTCTGGCTCAGATAATACCATCCTTGGAACGCGGCGTGTGGTTCTGCTCTCTGGACTTGCAGGACGCGTTTTTTCACGTCCCTATCCGTCCGTCTCACCAGAGATTCCTTCGCTTCCGAGCGGAAGGATCTCTCTTCGAGTTCCAAGCCATGCCCTTCGGCTTGTCTCCAGCTCCCAGGGTCTTCACCAAATGCATGGCAGTGGTGACAGCATTCCCGCGTCGGTGGGGTCCGGGTGTACCCTTACCTGGGCGACTGGCTGATAGCAGCTCCCTCCAGGAAGGAGGCGGAGTGGTCCAGAGATCTGGCCTCCAGGTCTGCTCTCAACTGGGCCTCCTTGTCAAGCGAGGCCAGAGTCGAACTCGAGCAGGCAGGTGATTTTATTCATCGGGCAGCTCGACTCTCTTCGAGCCAGGCCGGCTCCCGGCGGACAGGGCCGAGTTCTTTCCTCCTTTGCCCGATCATTTCTGGTTGGGCATTGCGCCCCTGCCCGGGACTTCCTGCCTCCTGGGTCTCATGGCGGCCTGTACCAGCGTGGTCCGTTGGGCCGCTGGAACATGCGTCCCCTTCAGTGAGGACTGGCCAGCCAGTGGTCACAACGCTGCGATCCCTTGACCAGCTTTGCCGGTGACACAGGGATGTGGAACGCTCTCCAGTGGTGGACCGTTCCAGATCATTTGCAGGAGGGCATCCCGTTCGTCCGCCCCGAGCCGACGGTCTCTCTGTCGACCGATGCCTCTCTGATGGGTTGGGGTGCCCATCTGGGGGAACACCGGGCTCATGGCCTCTGGTCCCCGCGGGAGTCCCGATGCCACATCAACCTGCTGGAGCTCCGAGCGGTCCGCCTAGCTCTCACCGCCTTTGCTCCGTTCCTCCGGGGTCAAGTGGTCCGAGTCCAGACGGACAATACCACGACCATGTACTATCTAAACCGCCAGGCGGGACGCTCCATGCTTCTATGCAAGAGCTCTCCGCATTTGGTCACTCGTGCGCAGCCTGAGGCGGATCTCCTAGCCATTCACGTGGCAGGAGCCTCCAACACCCTGGCCGATGCCCTGGGCGGATAGGGGCTGCATCCCCGAGTGGTCTCTCCTGCGGAGGTAGTACAGCATCTGTTCTCCTTTGGGGCACACCTCAGGTGGACCTGTTTGCCTCCACGGAGAACGCGAGCTGAGTCTGTTCCATGCCCGCCCCCTCAGCAGGGCTCTGCAGGGGATGCCTTCTCGAGGCAATGGACCCCGGCCTCTTTACGCCTTTCCCCATTTCCCTTGATCCACAAGGTGCTTCTCAAGGCAGGAGGGACAAGGCAGGTGATTCTGATAGCCCCAGACTGGCCTCGCCAGTTCTGGTACCCAGATCTCCTCAGTCTCAGCTCCAGGACTCGCGGCAGCTTCCAGCTCGCCCGGACCTGCTCTCAGTCAATCAGGGAAGGTGTTCCATCCGGACCTTCAATCCCTGCACCTGGACGGCCTGGTTCCTGAGCGGCTAGAGTTCCAGGCTTTGGGTCTTTCCACGAGGTCCTCAATGTAGTTGAGGCGTCCGTAGGAGTCGACCAGAAAATGCTTATGCCTTCAAATGGAAAGGTTTTCCATTTGGTGTCAGGGCAAGGGCTTGGACCCTTCCTCCTGTTCCTTGCAAGCATCTTGGACTATTTATGGTCCCTTTCTAGTCAAGGGCTTAGGTCGACGACCCTAAGGGTGCACCTGGCAGCCATCTCTGCTTACCGGGCGCGGGCCGGGAAGCAGTCGGTGGCGCAGGAGAAGGTGGTCTGGCGCTTTTTCAAAGGCCTTGATCACATTTCCCCTCCAGTGCGGGAACCCACCTCCGTGGGATCTACTGCTGGTACTGGCAAAGCTCATGGGCAAGCCATTCGAACCTATGCACAGGTGTGCTCTCTCTCACCTGTCGTGGAAGACCGCCTTCTTGGTGGCTATCACGTCAGCCAGAAGGATGGAGAGCTCAGGCGCTTTCCATCGAGTCTCCTTACCTGGTCTTCCACAGGGACAAGGTTGTCCTGCCCCCACCGAAATTCCTTCCGAAGGTGGTGTCGAGTTTCACCTTAACCAGGTGTTGACTCTGCGGTGTTCTACCCCAATCACACCTCGGAGGCCGAATATAGGCTCCATACTCTGGATCTCTAGAAGGGCGCCGCTATTATAAGGAGCGCACGGCTGAAATTGGGAGAGGTTCGCCAGCTGTTTGTCACTCACGCTGAAGCCGCACCTGGCAGACCTGCAGCCAAGCGGACGATAAGCAGGTGGGTAACCTCCTGCATAGATCTCTGCTATAGGTTAGCGGGCATGGAGCCTCCCAGAGGGATAAGAGCTCATTCTACCCGCCATACTGCTGCAACGGTGGCTGCTTCCAGGGACGTCCCTATCCAGGAAATCTGCAGGGCTGCTACCTGGAAGTCAGCAAACACCTTCATTACCCACTACCACATCGACCTTGAGTCACGCCGGGATGCTGGTTTTGGGGCCTCGGTTCTCAGTCTCTCTTTCCCAAGTAAGTATATGGGGTGTGTCTTGCCTCCCTCCTCCCAGGAGAACTGCTAGGAGTCTGCCAATGAGTGTGGATGAACAACATATCCATGTCCCTAGAAAGTACAGGTTACTCACCTGTAACAGGAGTTCTAGGAATGGTTATGTTGTTCATCCACATACTCCACCCGACCTCCCGGCTCGACGCACAACCTGAGCTTCCAGCGCCAGATCTGGCCATGGGGCGGAGCCGAGAGTTATACCACCCGGGTGGGTGGGAGGAGCAAGCTTGAAGACCTTCCGGCAAGATTTAAAGCGGCAAGGATACTGCCAATGAGTGTGGATGAACAACATATACCATTCCTAGAACTCCTGTTACAGGTGAGTAACCTGTATTCTGTTCCGACCAATCCGGCACCTCTCGGTAGGTGCTCGGTTCAGTCGTGTTCCCGGTTTCTGATTATTCTTTGGAAGAATATTATGAGCTGGAATGGGGGTGGAGAAGAGTTTGGTGATGAGGTGGTGGGAAGGTCTGGATGAGCCCACTGAACTTGACATCTCCCCAGACATACCTTCAGGAGTTTCCCCTCCCAGGCTTTCCGAGTCCCCTTCCCACGTTATGTTTTACAGGAGCGTGGCTGATGCCCTCCAGCTCCCTGTGGATAAAGCTGTGGAGGAGCAAGAGGAGCTTGATTTTGTAGAAATGATGGACATCCCAGAGTCCAAGGACTGTCTGTTCCCCTGCACAAATCTTTTGGGAAACAGACTCACAATCTTCTAAAAACTCCAAATTCATTGCCTTCAGTGGACAAACGAATAGACAGAAGGTACGTGCTGCCAGGCTCAGCTACGGAGTTCCTGTACCAGCATTGCTGCCATGTTGAGGTAGTGCAGGCTGCAGCCTGTGACAAGGCTAGCATACCCTTGGCTTCACACCCCCCGGATAAGGACTCCAGGAAGATAGATGTCATGGCTAAGAAGCAGTACCTGGCATCTTCTCTGGGATTCAGACAGGCTAATTACATGGCCTATACAGCTAGATACCAAAAGTCCAGGTGGGAGTATGTTTTGGATCTGGCTAAGCTGGCGTACCCCCAGCTAGCCAAGGAGCTGGAGGAGGTGGCTGCTGATGGAATAGAGGTATCTAAGGTTCAGTTTCATGATGCTGTGAACTCCAGTGATGTTTCATCATGAGTCATGGCTACATCTGTGGCTCTTGGAGGATGACTTGGCTCAGATGTACTAGCCTCTCGCAGGATACCCATGCTAAAGCCATGGATTCCCCTGTTGAAGGTGATTCTCTGTTTGGGGAGCAGACAGAGAACTACATGAAAAAGATGGATAAGTACAGGACCACCTGTAGGAGTGCACAAGCCAAGGAAAGGCAGTCAACTCCTCAGAAGCAGCAGGCTAGGGGCAGGCCTTTTCACAGGCGTTTCTACCAGGCACAGGCCTCCTCTTCTTTTTCCCAGAGGGGGTTCTTCAGAGGGAGAGGCAGGAGGGGGATGAGCAGGGCTGCATCCACCTCTCAGCCTAAGGCTTCTGCCAAGCAGACACCCTGAGGTGTTAGCCCGGGTTGACTCCCCAATCCCTGTAGGGGGCACGCTGGCTTACTACTTCCCGGCCTGGAAGTCTGTTACCTCAGACAAGTGAGTCCTGGAGGTAGTAAGCCAGGGACTGGCCCTCAGTTTCAAAAAATTTCCAAAGCTGAGGGTCAGGTCTTTTCCATCTGCAAAAATCTCCGAAACCATTGCCCTAGAGGCAGAGGTTTCCTCTCTGTTTGCTCTCAGGGCCATAGATAGAGTTCCTACATCCCTTAGGGGCAAGGGTCTATACTCCAGATACTTCCTTACTCCAAAAAAGACATGGGAGTGGTGGCCCAGCCTAGACCTAAGATAATTAAACAAGCATCTACTAAAGCCAAAGTTCAAAATGGTGACTCTGGGAATAATTCTTCCCTCTCTAAGGCCAGGGGATTCGTTAGCTTCCCTGGACCTCAAGGATGCCTACTTTTACATTCCCATCAGGTGCTCCCACAGAAAGTATTGTATCAGTGAACTGCAAGCTCTGTCAGTGGAGCTTGACTTCATTTCATTCCATAGAGATAAGGTAGTCCTTCGAACCAGTAGGAGGTTCTTACCCAAAGTGGTGTCAGATTTTCATCTGAACCAGTCCATCCCTCTTCCTGTCTTTTTCACTGATCATTCCTCTTCAGGGGAAAGGAGATTTCACACCCTGGATGTTAAAAGAGCCCTTAGCTACTACTTGGAATGTACTAAGGATTTTAGATCCGGCTGTTCCCAGCTGTTCCTCACTTATGGTGAAGTGGGGAAAGGTAGACCTGCTACTAAGTGAACTATTGCAAGGTGGATTGTTTCCTTTATACAGTTCTGCTATGGCAAGCTAGGCAAAATACCTCCTTCAGGCCTGAGGGCTCATTCTACCAGGAGTACAGCTGCTTCTCTGGCTGTGGCCAGAGATATACACCCCTCTTAGAGATCTGTAAAGCAGCCACCTGGAAAACAGTTCATACTTTTACCAAGCATTACTCTCTGGACACCCAGGATAGACGTGATGCTAGGTTTGGTACAGCAGTGCTGCAGAGCCTATTTCCTAAGTAGGTTCTGTACCCTACTCCTGGGAGGTACTGCTTGGTAGTCTGCATATTGTCAGAATACAGCAAGACTTCATGTTGCTTGAAGAAAAAATTACTCACCTTAGTAATTGTTTCTTCTAATGGAGTCTTGCTGTATTCTGACCTCCCCACCACCTCCCCTCTCAGAACCTGGTTTTTGGGAAGTGGGCTGGCAGGTACAGTGCTGCACCCCAGAGGTGCATTGGCTCCCTGTCCTTTGGGAGGAGCTGTGCATAGTGGCTCTGTTGTTTGTTATTTATAAAGTTATGTTAAGTTCACTACCTGAGTTTTTTTGTTTTGGGGTTCTCAACTTGAGTCTTCGAGATTCCAGAACTTTTGGTTGCCCTTATGGCAAGTGTTTTTTTACAATTTCTACATTATAGGTGTACTTAGTCTTGGCTTGTAAGAATCTGACGGTTACACTTGAAAGTGCAGCAGACAGAGGTTTGAACTGAGCACGAGCTCAACATTCTATGCTTTTAGCATAGAGTTAACTCTTTCATCTCCGGAGCAGTTCAAGTACTGGGGCTAACTGCATATTGTCAGAATACAGCAAGACTCCATAAGAAGAAACACAATTACTAAGGTGAGTAATTTTTTCTTCTGGTTCTGTGTGGAGGGGATCCTTTACGAGTTCCAGGTCATGCCCTTCAGCCTCTCCTAGGCTCCCAGGGTCTTCACCAAATGCATTGCAGTGGTGGCAACTTGAGGCGCCAAGGGGTCCGGGTATACCCCTACCTGGATGACTAGTGGGTCCCTCCAGGGAGGAGGTGAAGTGGTCCAGTGATCTGGCCCTCCAGACCTGCATATCCCTTGGTCTCCTGGCAGTGTAGCCTAGAGGTTAGAGTAACGATCTTGGTATATCCAGCAGATCAGACCCTAGTTTGATTCTTACAACCTCCCACTTGCATACTGTGTGACTCTGAGCAAGTCAGTTAACTGCCCAGTGCTCCCAGGTCGCCCCTAAAAACAGGCACATGTGCCTAGTGGGCCTTACCCAGTTACTAAAGACTAAAATAAAGAAAAATTAAAAAAATGAAGCCAAATTATAACACGTGCCCTCGCAGGTGATTCATTTCATTGGAATGGAGCTTGACTCTTGCAGAGCCAGAGCGCGGCTTCCGGCAGAATGGGTGGAGGCTGTCTCCTCCTTTGCCTGATCATTTCGGGTTGGGCAGTTGCACCCTGCTTGAGATTTCCTGTGCTTCCTGGGATACATGATGGCATGCACCAGCTGGGCCTGGTGGAGAACGCACTCTGCAATGGGAGCGCACCCACCAATGGTCTCCGCACAAGGGCCCACTTCGACCAGCTGGCCACTGTGATCCAGCTGATGTAGGACACCTTCCAGTGGTGGTTAGTCCCAGAGCATCAATCAGTCAATCAAACTTTATTTAACCAGGCAGTTACATCATTGAGCAAGCTCATTTTCAAGATGGTCCTGGACACATAATACACCTTAAAAACAAGAACTTGCAATTCACGCATGACAGAAATTATTACAGAGTAATATAAAATGACAGTCAGTAAGCATTGTAGCTTGGCATTGATAACAAATACACACATGGCGATTTAGCATATACTGGAACATAATATGATACAGGGGGAGGAGAGGGAAGGGGAAACAGAGGAGTGTAAGCGGTAATCAGCATGTGCAGGAAGGGGTTCCTGTTCATCCGCCCAGAGCCGACAGTCATCCCAATGACTGAATCCTCCCTGATGGGCTGGGGTGCCCACCTGGGGGATCACAGAGTCCATGGGGTCTGGCCCCTCGAGGAATCCTGATGCCATATCAACCTGCTGGAGCTCCAGGCTGCTCGGCTGGCACTGACAGCCCTTACTCCACACATTTGGGTTCAGGTCCAGATGGACAACTCCACGACCATGTACTACCTCAACAAACGAGCAGGATGCGCTCCCTTCCTCTGTGCAGGGAAGCTCTCCACATCTGGATCCTCGTGCTCTGCCTGGATACCAACCTCCTGGCCATGCATGTGGCCGGCATCTCCAACTGGCTGGCAGACACCCTCAGCCATGTGAGTGAGGCATCTCACGAGTGGTCTCTCCGTCCAGAGGTAGTACACAGCCTGTTCTCCCACTGGGAAACCCCTTTGGTGGAACTGTTAGCCTCCAGGGAGAACACAAAACTGAGGCTGTATTGTTCCTGCCCCCCACCCCCCACCCAGCAGGGAACACTGCAAGGGGATGCCTTCTCAAGGCCTTGGACCCCGGGCCTTCTCTATGCATTTCCTCTGTTTCCCTTGATCCACAAGGTGTTGCTCAAGGCAAGGAGGGACAAGGCATGGATGATCTTAGTGGCTCTGAATTGGCCCCACCAGTTTTGGTACCCTGATCTCTTCAGCCTCAGCAGCAGGCTCCAGAGGAGTCTTCCTCTACATCTGGACCTGCTCTCTTGCAATCAGAGGAAGGTACTCCTCCCAGACCTTCAATCCCTGCACCGGACAGCCTTGTTCCTGAGGGCTAGAGTTCCAGGGTTTGGGTCTCTCCGATGATGTCCTCACTGTGGTTGAGGCTTCTCAGAAGAAGCTGACCTGAAAATGCTATCCATTTCAAATGGAAGAGGTTGTCCATTTGGTGCCAAGGCAAGGAGCTCGACCCCTTGTCTTGGCTGGTGGCTAACAATCTCGACTACCTCTGGTCCCTCTCTGTCGGGCCTCCAGTTGACGACCCTCAAGGTGCACCTGGCTGCCATCTTTGCTTACTGGGCGTGGGCTGGTATGCAGTCGGCGCAAGGGAAGGTGGTCTGGTGCTTTTTCAAAGGCCTTGACCACATTTCCTCTCCAGTGCATGAACCACCATCTTGGGACTTGGTGTTAACAAAGCTCATGGGCAGAGCCATTCGAACTGATGCACAGGTGTGAGATATCTCACCTGTCGTGGAAGACAGTCTTCCTGGTGGCTATCACGTCAACCAGAAGGATCAGTGAGCTCCAGGTGCTCTTGGTGGAGTTGTCTTGCGTGCTTTTCCACAAGGACAGAGTTGTCCTTTCTCCCCAACCCGAAGTTCCTCCCAAAGGTTGTGTCGGATTTCCACCTTAACCAGGTGATTAATCTCCCAGTGTATTTCACCAAACACACCTCGGAGGTGGAGCACAGGCTTCAGACATTGGAGTTGTTGCGAGCGCTAGCCTACTACAAGGATTGCAGGGCTGGAGGTCGGGGAGAGGTTCGCCAACTATTTGTCACCTATGCTGAAGCCGCACCTGGCGGCTAAGCGGACAGTTGTCAGGTGGATTGTATGTATGTATGTAAACTTGTAGAAAATATTTCATATTTGCTGTTTGGGACGTTTTCTTGAGATGCTACTTTGTGGACCTTTTAACCTTTAGATAATTACATTTTTGCTTTTTTTGTTTCTTTTCTCTCCAAGGCCTGGAACACAAGACCTACTCTGCCTGTGGTTACCACTGTGCCTACAACTCCCATCCCCTTGGAAATAGAGGACCTTCCTAGGAGCCCTGGTGCTACCCATTCAGAAAAGAAAAGGTAAGTCCAAATGCTTACAACTAACTACAACTAATGTATTACAAATTTGAGTTACTATTTGTTAATTTAACAAAGGCAATCAGTGATCTCAACAAATTCACTATTTGCAAAATGTTTACTATCCATATTTGTGAGAGCAGATGGTAGAAAACCCTGTCCCTTTGGCAAAGTGATGTGATGTAATCTAATGCTAAAGCCACAGTGCCCAGTACGATGCTAGTGAAAGCTGAGTGATACATTATCCATCCAGTCCCAGGACTGTCCTCTTGATGCACAGAATGATGAATTACAAGATCTTATTTATTTCTATGGGGGCATCCCTCTAGTGATGGAAGAGAGAAAAATGTCACTGGTGTCATTCACTCTAACAGTATGTCACTTACATTTTTTTTTGGAAGCCGCCTTAGGCTGAGCACCTTGCCAGCCCTCGGCCGCCTCCTCGCACCCTGGGGACTTACCTTCCAGATCTTACTTCGAGAGGGCTCTTGCAGTAGGTAATTACATATAGGACTGATGCCGGCAGGCGGCAGGACCCCACGGAAAAATTTCTAGCTAGCAGTCCCTGGCGAGGGATCGCCCTCATGTCAGGTGACCGGCATCAGGAGATGTTGGTATAAAGGGGCGGTCCCTGACGCCCACCTTCCAATTCTTTCCGCCGTTAGCCATTGCAGCTCATCTCATGAGAAAGTTTGTGCCGATCAGCCCTTCCTTCATCAGTTTTTACCGAAAATAATTGCTTTTTCGACTAACGCGTCAGTACAATCGTCGATGTATGTCATCCCTACACCCTCCGAGCACAAGAATAAGTGCGATTAAATGCGAGAAGCCAACTACCGCACAGGGACGGCCACTCCCTGTGCCTGTTCTGCCTAGGCCCCGATCACCCGGTCGAGAAGTGCCAGCACTGCCTCAGTTTCAGTGCAGCTACCTGGAAAAGGCGACAGCAATCCCTGGAAGCCCATATTCTCAAGAAGAAAATGAGTTCAATGGAGAAGGAGCTCAAAAAACTGAGGCAGGCGTCCACTTCCCCCGAAGGCCATCAGAAGGAGAAGGAGAGGCACCGGGACAAGGGCTCCTCCACCGCGTCTCCCTTGGGAGTCACTGGGATGCAGGTGTAACATCCCCTCTGGGGGACCGCTCCTCGACAGCCGCCTCGGAGGTTTCCGAGGGGGCGTCGGCCCACCCGTCTGGCTCGCGCTCGGGCCTTGTGGGCGCCTCCCAGCAGTTGGAGGCCTCTGCCCCTGGTTCGGCCGCAGGCTTGTGGCCTACCACTGTGGACGACTACGGTAAGCCGGGCGTCTGCTCCTCTGATGTCTGCCTGGAGAGGGCCGGTAAGACGTCTGACCCTTCGGGGCAGCACGCGGCCTCCACTCCCCCGGACTGGGCCGATCCCTCTACTCGACCTGCCTCCGGTGATGGCTCTCATAAGTAGGACGCTGGCTCCTCTGGCGCCCGCCGGGAGCTCGCCCTTAAGCCACACATCGGCTCCTCTGACGTCCGGCTGGCGAAGGAACAGACGATGGACCCCCCACATCCGTCATACCCGGTTCCCCGCAGCCTTCGCTGCCATCTGGGGAACCAGTCTTCTCAACTCAACCCGATTTTTCCCCTCCTTCCCGGGCGAAGCTGGGGATCTTCCGCCTCCGTCAGTCCTTCCGCCACCTGGTGTGCCAGACCTGACATCGGCTCCCCGGACGCCGGCTCTGATGCCGGCCCCTTCGATGTTGGTACCTCCGATGCCAGGACCTCCGGCGTCGGCCCTGATGCCGGCCTTACCGACTCCGGGAGACATCCCGCTCCCATCGGGCCCTCCGGGCCATCCACTATGGACCAGCCCGTGAGGCCACCAGTCGGGCCGTCTGCTCCGGCAGTCCTCCCCGGCTCCCGGGTACCCTCCGTCCTATCCAACACCAGCGTACCTGGGACCACAGTACCCGATGCTGGGCTTTCCGACGCCGCAGTACCCGACGTCACAATACCTGACGCCGGGCTACCCGCAGCCGGGTTTTGGATACGCTCCACACGGTTACAACCTGTGTCCTTATCCCCCTCCTCCTCCTCCTCCACTGCCCTCGCGGCCACCGGTTGACCTGCAGGAGACTCTGGCCTCCTGGTGGGCTGAGGCCAAGGCTCAGCTCACAAAAGAGGTCAAGAGCCACCTTCCGGCGATGGTGCCGTCCCAGTTTCCTGCATGTCCAAGGCGGCACACTCCCTCGCCACCTCCGGATTCCAGGGTTCTTCCGTCTGGATCCAGAGAAGGGCAGGACACGCTTCCCCGGGGACTTCCCAAGGGGTCCGTTCCTCCCCTGGGTTGGGAAAGGGAGTCTTTTTCCTCTTCATCCTCCTCTTCACCCTCGGACTCCTCGGATTCTTCCGACGGTTGCTCCGAGAGAGACGATGAGCCACGCTCTCCGTCGAAGCCCAAGCCAAGGACTCCTCCGGAGGATCCTTCTTTTACGGAGTTGCTTAGGAAAATCCAGGAGGTTCATCAGTGCCACTCCCTGGAACCAGATCCTCAGCATCTGAAACTTGCTGAACATCTGGATCTGCCCGTGACAGCTCCTGCCTTGGTGCCACCCTGGATAGAGCCTCACGCCAACCTCATTACCACAATATGGAAACAGCCGTCGGCTCTAGCCCTACTTCCTAGGAAGTTGAACAGGCTAAATCAGGCCCCAGAGGGTGTTGATTTTCTGGATTCTCACCCTCGTGCTGACTCGGTTGTGATTAGCGCTGCTCACGGCCGGTCGGCAAACCCCAAACATTTTAGCTCGTCACCACCTGATAAGGAATCGCGCCTTCTGGACCAGTATGGGAGAAAGATTTATGCTTCCTCCACGCTGGGGATCAGGGCCCTGAACTATGTCGGCCATATGGGGGACTACCAGAAGGCCATTCTGACTCAGGCGGAAGCCAAACTGGACTCCTTGCCTGACTCCCAAGTCAAGCAGGAGTTGGCTGATCTTGTCCGCTCTGCTCGTTCAGCCAGTCGCCACATGCTTCGTGCGACATACGATGCAGTGGACACTGCTGGGCAGAACTCGGCTTTCGCCGTAGGCCTACGGCTTTATGCTTGGGTCTGCCTGTCAGGGTTGGTCCTGGAGGTGCAATCTGCTATCCAGGATGCACCCTTCCGGGGGTCGGTGCTTTTCGGGGGTGATGTCAAGGACATCATCACCGATTTGCAAGAGAAGGGAACAGCACTGAAGTCAGTTGATTCCATGTACCGTCCCCATCAGCAGCAGCGCAGTCCCTTTCGCAGACTGAATCGGCCAAGGGCGAAACCACAGGGAAGGTGGGCCACAAAACGCCGGGCCCCCACAGCTGCTAAGGCCCCCCCACCCAAAAAAGCAGTGGGTGCTTCAGCTGCGGCGCTGCCCCACACCACCTGACTCCTTTCCTCTCCCACTGCCTCCGGACTCCCCGGAGGAACCGGTAGGAGGGAGGTTTTCCCTCCACCTTCCGGGATGGGAGAGGATAACCACAGATTCTTGGGTGCTCCAGCTAATAGCAGAGGGGCACTTGACAGAGTTTCTTCAGAAACCACCCCGCCACCCTCCTCTGAAGTCATCGTATTCACAGGAACATCTTCTTTTGGTCAGGAGGAAATTTCAGCTCTCCTCCTGAAGCAAGCTATAGAGCCCGTCCCCCTTCGTCTGCGAGGGACTGGTTACTATTCCCATTTCTTCCTGGTCCCAAAGAAGACTGGAGATCTCAGACCAATTTTGGATCTCAGTTCCCTGA
Organism: Neoceratodus forsteri; assembly: GCA_016271365.2. Taxonomy (NCBI): domain Eukaryota; kingdom Metazoa; phylum Chordata; order Ceratodontiformes; family Ceratodontidae; genus Neoceratodus; species Neoceratodus forsteri. The sequence continues at coordinate 195,899,713 of CM028132.1, read as the reverse complement.
ATCTTTTTGTAGAATACAAAAGGTTCAGGATGCTCTCTCTGCAGAGCCTTCTGCCTATCCTCCGGCTGGGTCAATGGCTTTGTGCGCTGGATATGCAGGATGTTTATCTGCACATTCCCATTCGCCCATCTCATCGCAAATACCTTCGTTTTGCGTTCCAGGGGGACCACTACCAGTTCAAGGCACTGCCGTTTGGTCTGTCTTTGGCCCCATGAGTGTTTACCAAATGCCTGGCAGTGGTGGCAGCCCACCTGTGTACCAGGGGAATGCGGGTTTTCCCGTACCTGGACGATTGGCTCCTGGCAGCCTCGTCTAGGCAGGAGCTACTGCGTTGCCTCTCCCTTACCCAGCAGGTTTTTGCCTGCCTGGGTATTACCATCAACCATTCCAAGTCTCATCTGGTCCCATCCCAGAGACTACAATTTATTGGGGTGATTCTCGATATGACCACGGGCAAAGCCTTCCTGCCTCCGGACAGGGCGTCCACCCTCCAGACCCAAATAGGTCTGCTGTCCGACTGCAGGTTGGTCTCTGCGAGGTCGGTCCTTCGCCTTCTCGGGCTCATGGTGGCTGCTATCCCGACGGTTCCTCACGCTCAACTCCACATGAGAGTTTCTCAGTGGACTCTACGCTCCCAATGGGATCAACTACTGGACGACCTAGATCACCCAGTTCTGGTCTCCTCGCTGATGTTTCGAGACTTGCAATGGTGGATGGTTCGAGAGAACCTGTTTCGGGGAGTTCCTTTCTTTCGTCCTCCCCCCTCCCAGACTCTAACCACAGACACCTCGGGTGAAGGTTGGGGAGCCCATCTGGGCCCTCATCGGACCCAGGGCTCCTGGTCCAAGCTAGAACAAGCTCTCCACATCAGTGTGCTCGAGCTTCGGGCAGTGTTGTACACTCTCCAAAGCCCTTCACCAATACATCCTTCCCGGCCACCTAGCCGTCCAGACGGACAACATGTGCGTGGTGTGGTACATCAACAAACAGGGAGGGACTCAGTCCTACTCTCTTTGCAGGGAGGCAATGAGGGTTTGGGATTGGGCAACACAACACAACCTTCACCTCACGGCAATTCACGTTCTGGGAGTCGACAACACCCTGGCAGACAAGCTAAGTCGCTCTTCTGCTCTGACTCACGAGTGGGAACTGGACCAAGGGGTCCTAGACAATATCTTCCGACTTTGGGGAACACCACAGGTCGACCTGTTCGCTTCCCCTCTAAATGCAAAACTTCCCGTCTTCTGCTCGCTTGTTCCAGAGCGAGGCGCTTTGTGGAGTGATGCTCTGTCTCTAGACTGGAAGGACAGATTTGTCTATGCCTTTCCTCCAATTCCACTTATCCCACGAGTCTTGCAGACACTAGTTTCAGAAGGAGCGCGAATGATTCTGATCGCTCCTTTCTGGCCCAGGCAAGTTTGGTTCTCTCTTCTACAACAATACTCAGAGGATCCTCCTCTTCCTCTTCCTCTCTCTCGAGGTTTACTGACCCAGGATCAGGGGACCCTGGTCCATCCAGGCCTCAAATCCCTTCAACTGCATGCATGGCTCCTGTAGACTTAGCCCAATCCCGTTTTGGAGTTTCTTCCAAAGTGGCAGAGATTTTGGTGGAGGCCAGAAAACCCCCCTCCAGATCCACCTATGCCATGAAGTGGAAAAGATTCACTATCTGGGCTGCTTCCAAGAACGTGGAACCCTTCTCCTGTTCAGCGGGGCTTCTGCTGGGGTATCTACATCATCTGTTTGACCTGGGTCTCGGTCATTCTTTTCTGAAGGTACACATGGCGGCCATCTCGGCCTATCTTGTTCCCTTCGCAGACAAAGCTTTTGCTCAATTGGAGGTCTCTAAGACCTTTCTCCGAGGGGTCCTCCATCTGAGGCCCCCCATCCGTACTCCTGCTCCCCCTTGGGACTTGAACTTTGTTCTCGAGAAACTTACTTTCCCTCCCTTCAAACCTGCAGCTTCTGTGGATTTGAAGTTCCTTTCGTGGAAGACTCTCTTCCTTGTGGCCATTAGTTCAGCTTGGAGAATTTCCGAGCTCCAGGCCCTGATGTGCAAAATCCCTTACTTGATTTTTCACAAGGAATGAGTTGCTCTTCGCACGAATCCTAAGTTTCTCCCTAAAGTAGTAGCTGAGTCTACTCTGAATCAGTCCATAGAGTTGCCTGCCTTTTTTACGCAGTACTCTAATTAAGGGGAGTATTTACTCCATACTATGGATGTCCACTGGATTCTGAGATACTACACCAACAGGACAAAGGATCTCAGAAAGACTGACCAATTGTTTGTCTCTTTTGCTCATAAAAGGGAAGGCAATGCTGTTTCCAGGCAATGCCTGTCTAAGTGGTTGGCTCATTGCATCACTTTCTGTTATGACAAATATAACAAGATCCTACTGGCTCAAGTAAGAGGCCACTCCACCAGAGCAGTAGCTGCCTCAGCGGCTTGTTTCAAAAAATGTGTCTGCGGCAGACATCTGTGCTGCCGCCACCTGGACTTCCGTCCATACCTTTACTAAACACTACAGTTTGGATGTTGCCTCTCGCCGTAGAGCAGGCTTCGGGCTGGCTGTTCTGCAAGGCCTCTTGTCTTGAGGCTCGCACAGCTAGAACTGCTTTTGGAGAAGTTTTCCTCCCGTGCCTCTCTTTGTTCCAGACTGCTGAGGATTCAGTCCTATATGTAATTACCTACTGCAGAGCCCTCTCGAAGTAGATAGTACAATTACGTGAGAACTTACCATAACAGTAGATCTTAGAGAAGGCTCTTGCAGTAGGTAATACCTTCCCGCCCTCCATCCCCCTAGGCTTTTTCAGCTCCTTTTCCAGTGAGGGAAATATCCGCTCCTCTCTCGTCCGGCCTTTTCTGGCCCGTGGCGGGAAAGAACTGGAAGGCGGGCGTCAGGGACCGCCCCTTTATACTGACGTCTCCTGACGCCGGTCACCTGAGGTGGGGGCAGTCCCTCGCCAGGGACTGCTAGCTAGAAATTTTTCCATGGGGTCCTGCCGCCTGCCGGCATCAGTCCTATATGTAATTACCTACTGCAAGAGCCTCTCTCGAAGATCTACTGTTATGGTAAGTTCTTACGTAACTGTACTTTCTCCTGATACCCCCTGGATTGCCTCCCAGGATGGGGCCACCGCACCTGCAGAACTCCCGCAGCGATGGGACAAGGGTGCAGACAGGTGAGCCCACCAGCATTGCCTCCTTGGCTTGCCCCCCAAGGTGGGGCACAAAGCCCTGCTAGCCATAGCGGGCAGTGGGATAAGTCGGGGTCTCGGAGTGCCGTGGTGTGCAAGCAGGGCTGGGGCAAGCGGGCGTTATGGATAGTGGACGCTATTTTCTACTAGTTTTACCCCCTGGGGGCCGGGACATGCAATGACATCTGCCCTGCCCCCGGAAAGTAACGGCGCTGACCCAGGGGTACCCTCGGCCTCTGCCAGGGGTCCGAATCATGCCAGACACTCTATTCCCCCCTCTGTCCCGGAGAAGGAGAGCAGTCCCAAGGATGCTGAATCTGTCTCCCCCCTGCTGACTCTCTGATGTTCCCAGGTCTGTTCCTGAACCCGGGCCATCGGTGTCGCAGTCGGGCACCCTGCCCCGGCAGGCCGGCAATATGTCTCTTATATAACTAGAGTCATCTTTGAAATTTTTGTTCTAGGAGCGTGGATATGTTGTTCATCCACACTGTCTGGCATTGTCCCTTTCCCCTTTAAATCTTGCCTGAAGTCTTCAAGCTGGCTCCTCCCACCCACCCGGGTGGTAAATATCTCTGCTCCGCCCCTTGTCATCAGATCTTCCTTTCCGCTGGAAGATACAGGTTCCCTCGTGCTACCTTGCAAGTACCATAGGCCCTGGAGTCAAATTGACGGTTTTCGCCGCACTTACTCGCTTTAAAATTCGTCCGAGTTTATGATTCGGCTCCGAACGCTTCGGATATGGAGGACAAGTCGTCCCCTGGGTTTCGCCGGTGTCCTTGTGGACAGAAAATGTCTTGCACCGATCCCCACCTCTCGTGCATCTACTGCCTAGGCGCCGTGCATGATACTTCGACTTGCACCATCTGTTCGGCCTTCCATCCCACCGTTCTGGAGGACTGCAAGGCGCGCCCTAAATTGGGGAGACCAGAGCTTCGCAATCCACCAGTGAAATCGAAGGAGGCCAGGTGGGCAGTTTCCGTGGCTGCGGGATCCGCTGAGCAGCTCAGGCAGATGGCGGCCTTAGAAGAGGAAGCTGCCCAAGCTTCGGCCAACCGAAGCTTCTTCGTGCTGCTCAACCTGGGCTCCACCTTCACAGGATCCTTCCGGGAGTTGTGCCAGTCTCTCCCTACTAAGGGTGAGGTGCCTTCTGGCTCGCACTCCTCCCGATCCAAGAAGAAGGATAAGGATCCAAAATCATCATCTTCTACCCAAAGAAGACGTTCCTGGGACCGAGAGCGGTCCGACACTCAGGAGCAGGCGGTCTCGGCCACGGTCGAGATCGCTTCCTCGGCTGCCGGCTTTTCGGACCTTCCGTCGGGCCAGGGCACTGAAGTCGAGGATACGGCAGAACCGGCAGAGATTTCTCTCGACCCGATCGAGCCATTGTCGCCAACGCCTGTCGACGACTCTTTGGAGAGGACTCCCATTCTCTCCTTCCCCGACGAGGAGACCCGTCCTTTGGGCATCCCGATCGAGGGACAAGAGCCGGAACCTCGGTTTTCACCGAATCCAGCTTCTCCCGACCGACAGAGCCGACGCCGTCGGTCTCGATTGAGGAGTAGGACCCCGTCAGTCGGTAAACCGTGAAAGGGTCACAAACACTCCCGGAAGAGGCGCCGCCACCGTTCCTCATCCTCCTCGGACGAGGAGAGACTTAGACGGAAGCTCCGTTGACATTATGAGGACCTCATGTGGCAGCAACTTCTTTTGACGGGTCAAAAGCCACCTGCTTCGGCTGTACTGGCCATTACTTGGCCTCAGCCTCTTCGGCTGACACAGACTCCCTCGGTCCTGAGGACTCTGGTTCTCCCTCCAATGGGACCGGTGCGTATTTCGGCTCGGCCTGTTAGCGGGTCCCCACCTATTTTGGTGGAACCACCACCCAAACAGCCTCAGGGAGGGGCTCCCTCTAAGGAGGATCGTCCAACTACGGGCTTGCCCCATAGGTTGTCCATTACGGTCACTCCTGATCACCCTAGGCACATTGAGGGGGACTTAGGTGGGAGACCCATGTATCCGGATTCCTCGGATTCGGATGCTACCGGCCTTCACTCGCATGATGAGCTGTCAGTGACAGGCCTGGAGGAAGGCCCTTCTTCCTTCCAGGGCATCTTTCGACTCATTTCGGAGTCCACAGGTATGCCTTTTCAGCCCATACTAAAGAAGGCGGAATATCCTCTCACGGATATTCTCAAGGGGGGGATACCCCAACGGAGGCCTTCCCAGTGGCCGAAGCCATAGTTGGCCCGGCACTGGAACTTTGGCAGCGTCCTGCCTCTTGCCCGGCTCCATCTGCCCACAAGTACGCAGTGCCGATGGGGTCCTTGGCGGGCTTCACTGAGCATCCCTCGGCCGAGAGCCTTGTGACTGCTTCAGTGTTTAGGCGCATGGGCAGCTCTGTGGATACTGACTGCCCTCCGGACAAGGAGTCCAAAAATATGGACCACTCCGCCCGGAAGGTTTACGCGGCATCATTCCTAGGCCTTTGTCAGGCTAGCTCAGCAGTGATCATGGCACACTTCTCTCACGCCCTTCTGGGGTCGCTTGATGAAGTCCTCCCTCATCTCCCAGCAGACATGCAGACCACGGTCAAGCAGGTCCGGGACCAGGGCCGTGCTGTTGCTAAATGGCTCCAGATGGCTCTGGACGTTGGTGATTCCTGTGCCCGTCCACTAGCTGCCACGGTAGCCACTTGCCGCAGGACTTGGCTGAGGTTATCCTCCTTTCCCGTGGATACTCAGCACAAGCTAGCTGACGTGCCCTTCCTTGGCACCGACCTCTTCGGTCCGGGAGTGGCAGGTCATCTACAGTGCATTGAGCAGTCTAATGCCACCTTAGATGCCACCTCTGCTAAGGGTTCTTCGGGCAAGAACCAGCAGAAGTGCAAGAAGTCCTTTCGGCATTCTTCCCCTGCGGTTAGACAGCCCTCCTTCCAGGGAGGTCAGCAACAGCAGCAGGCTCCAGCTTGGTGCCCTCGGCCCAAGCAAGGTCCCCAATAGCCCCGCAAGGAGGCGAGGTGCTGGTCCAGGTCGTGCTCCTTCTCCAAGCCTGCACAGTGGCCGGGTGGGGGTGGCCTCCCCTACTCTTCACGCCAGTTCCTGGGTCCTCCTGTGGGGGGGCCGGCTCCACCACTTTCTTTCCGCCTGGTCCGGTATCACTCCGGACAGGTGGGTTCTGGAAGTGGTCGGGCAGGGACTGCCTCTACAGTTCGAGCAGTACCCCTCTAGCCAGGCCCGTGCCCCACAGGAGGAAAGGATCTCAGTTGGCGCTCAGTCGGCCCTTCGGGACGACATTGCTCAGCTCCTCCTCAAGGAGGCGGTAGCTCCAGTGCCGGATCCTCCTTCAAACCCAGGCTTCGTCTCCAGGTATTTCCTGGTGCCCAAGTGTACGGGGGGTTGGTGCCCCATCCTAGATCTCCACGACCTGAATCGATATCTCAGGTCTCGCACCTTCCGGATGGTAACTCTGAACCAAATCATACCATCTCTGGAGCAAAACATGGTTCTGTTCACTGGATCTTCAGGACGCGTTCTACCACGTCCCAATCCGTCCGTCCCATCAGCGGTTCCTCCGCTTCAGGGTCGAGGGGACCCTGTACAAGTTCAGAGCCATGCTGTTTGGCCTGTCATCATGGGCCCCACGGGTCTTCACCAGATGCATCGCAGTGGTGGCAGCCCATCTGTGGCGTCAAGGGGTTTGTATTTACCCCTATCTAGATGATTGGCTCCTGGCGGGTTCCTCCCTACAGGAGGTGAAGAAGTCCAGGGACCTGACCCTCCGAACTTGCTTCACCTGGGCCTCCTAGTCAACAAGGCCAAATCTGAACTCGTGCTCTCTCAGGTGATGGGCTTCATCGGGGCAGAACTCGACTCTCATCAAGCCAGAGCTCGGCTCCCGGCGGACAGGGCGGAGGTTCTTTCCTCCTTTGCCCAGTCATTTCTGGTTGGGCACTTGTGCCCTGCCTGGGACTTCCTGCGCCTCCTGGGTTACATGGTGGTGTGCACCTCAGTGGTCCGTTGGGCCAGATTGCACATGCGCACCTTCAATGGGAGCTGGCCGCCCAGTGGTCTCAGCATCAGGGTCTCTTCGACCAGCTGGTCACTGTCACCCAGAGGATGGGACGCTCCAATGGTGGACCATCCCGAGTCATTTATGGAAGGAATCCGCTTGTCCGCCTCTGAGCCAACAGTCGCCCTCACGACTGACACCTCTCTCATGGACTGGGGAGCCCACATGGGGGACAACAGAGCTCACGGGTTCTGGACCCCCGAGGAGTCCCGATGCCTCATCAACCTGTTGGAGCTCAGAGCAGTCAGACTGGCACTGTCAGCTTTCACTCCTCAGCTCCGGGGTCAAGTGGTTCAAGTCCAGACGGACAATACCACAACCATGTACTACCTCAACAAACAGGGCGGCACGCACTCCCATCTGCTATGCAAGGAGGTGCTCCGGATCTGGAACTTGGTTAGCCGGCTGGAGGCGGATCTCCTAGCCATCCATGTGGCAGGAGTCTCAAACCAACTGGTGGGTGCTCTCAGCCGCATAGGCCAGACATCCCATGAGTGATCTCTCCATCCAGAGGTAGCTTACGATCTGTTCTCCCATTGGGGCAAACTGTTGGTGGACCTGTTCGCCTCCAGGGAGAACACCAAGCTGAGGCTGTACCATGCCCGCCCCCCTCAGCAGGGCTCACTGCAGGGGGATGCCTTCTCGAGGCCGTGGACCCCAGGCCTCCTCTACGCCTTCCCTCCATTTCCCTTGATCCACAAGGTGTTATTCAAGGTGAGAGGGGACAAGGCGAAGGTGATCCTGGTAGCCCCAGATTGGACACACCAGTTCTGGTATCCAGATCTCCTCAGCCTCAGCTGCAGGATCCCGGAGCGGCTTTGTACACGCCCGGACCTGATGTAGTTGAACCAGGGGAACGTCTTCCACTCGGACCTTCAATCCCTGCACTTCACAGCCTGGTTTCTGAGTGGCTAGAGTTCCAGGCTCTTGGTCTTTCCAAGGATGTCTACACCGTGGTGGAAGCATCTCGAAAGGAATAGACCAGGAAATGTTATGCCTTCAAATGGAAAAGGTTTTCCATTTGGTGTAAGGGAAAGAGCCTGGACCCTTATCCTGCTCTGTGGCTAACATTCTAGACTACCTTTGGTCCCTCTCCAAAGGGGTCTTGGTCATCGACCTTAGGTGCACTTAGCAGCCATCTCTGCTTACAGGCGCGGGCGGTCAGCCGACGTGGCACAGTGAGACAGTGGGCAGGCGCTTTTCAAAGGCCTGGATCACATATCCTTCGGTGCGTGAACCTCCACCTCCGTGATCTGTTGCTGGTTTTGGCAAAGCTCATGGGCAAGCCATTCGAACCCATGCACAAGTGTGAGCTCTCGCACTTGTCATGGAAGACTGCCTTCCTGGTGGCTATCACGTCAGCCAGAAGGACAGGGGAGCTCCAGGTGCTTTCGGTGGACTCCCCTTATCTGGTCTTTCACAGGGACAAAGTTGTCCTGCGCCCCCACCCGAAATTCCTTCCGAAGGTGGTGTCAGAGTTTCACCTTAACCAGGTGTTGACTCTGCCGGTATACTACCCTAACTACACCTCGGATGCTGAGTACAGGCTCCATACTCTGGACCTCAGATGTGCTCTCTCCTACTATAAGGAGAGGATGGCGGAAATTTGGGGAGAGGTTCACCAGCTGTTTGTCACCTACGCTGAAGCCGCTTCTGGCAGACCTGCAGCCAAGCGGACTATTGCAAGATGGATCACATCATACATAAGTCTGTGTTATGAATTGGCAGGCAAGGAGCCTGCCCACCATACTGCTGCTTCGGTGGCTGCTTCCAGGGACATCTCTATCCAGGAAATCTGTCGGGCTGCTACCTGGAAGTCAGCGAACACCTTTATTACCCATTACCACATCGACCTTGAGTCACGACGTGATGCTGATTTTGGGGCCTCGGTTCTCCAATCTCTTTTTCCTATGTAGGGGGTGTGCGCCTTGCCTCCCTTCTCCCAGAGAACTGCTAGGAGTCTGCCAGACAGTGTGGGTGAACAACATATCCACGCTCCTAGAAAAACAGGTTACTCACCTGTAACAGTAGGTCTAGGAGTGATATACGTTGTTTATCCGCACCCAACCGACCTTCCCGGTTAAGGCGCACAACCTTGCTTCCAGCAGGCTAGATCTGGCGTCATGGGGCGGAGCCGAGGTATTTACCAACTGGGTGGGTGGGAGGAGCCAGCTTGAAGACTTCCGGCAAGATTTAAAGGGGAAAGGGACAATGCCAGACAGTGTGGATGAACAACATATACCACTCCTAGAACTACTGTTACAGGTGAGTAACCTGTTTTTTCAGTGGTCAGTCCTGGTGACTCCAGAAAAGACTGCTAAGGCTTTGAACTCCTATAGAATAGAGAGAGGGCTGGTTTTGTTTGTGGGGGAGATAAATACAAACTGTGCAAAAGAAAAGCACAGTCAGCCCCTACAGGCTGATAGTGTCCCTTTGAAAGAGAAGTGTGGGGTTGGTTGTTGGTCTTAAACACAAAATGTAGTTTTGTGTAGATTTCTGAAAGTCCAGCTTTTTAACACACTTGGTCCCCATTCATAGTTATTAGATCTGCCTCTGGTCATTGTGTCCACTTGGTACCAGCACAGATATTCTAACCTCATGAAGCCTTATTCAGTGTGGGGGTTGGGGAGAGGAAGAGCAACCCCTTTCCAGCTACTTGAAAAGATGTGAGCAGACAGTCGGGAAAGATGCCTGGTTGGCTTCCCCAGGCTTGGGTTCACACAGCTGCATTCAGTCAAATCTACCGTCTTATCAGTGGAGGTGGTATTAAGACCGATGCAATGATATGGAGCCAGTGCTCTTCATAACTCTTTTGGAGACCTGGATTCAAGAATAGACTTGAGGGTTTCCTACATTGATACTGGTAGGAGGCTGGGAGCACTACAAAGAATGGGCAGCTTGACTTCTGGGGAAGAATGAATCTGTCCACCTCCTACAAGCTGACTGTCGAGTAGCATTGGGTCCTTGTAAAGGCAGCCACATGCTTGTTCTTGCAGCTGAAGGACAATTTGGCGCCACTACAGTCTCTCTGATCATGATGGGGGTTAAATAGGAGAACAACTTGTTAATATGGTGTTGGCCAACTAGAAAATGGCTGCAGTGCTTTTATTTGTGCTATTTGGCTCACTTGCTGAATATACTTAATTGACTTATGAGAGTATACTAACAGTAAAGTGATGAAGGTTACATTAAAATGTACAGGTGTCATTTTTACAGCAAGCCATAAAAGCAAAAGTGGCATTGTCACAGACTAGTTCTCTCCTAGAACTCGGTCTGCACTGCTACCAGTTTTCACAACCCTTTAGATACCTGGAATGGTTTACCATGGTATGCCGCCACCACTCGGCGTGTCTTACTCAGGGTATCTCTGGATCCAGGGTGCTGTAGAACAACTGCTCACACAGTACAGTGCTCCTTCTCAAAGAACAAACAACCCACTGCTTTTGTCACAGCTGCGAACATTTTTTTTTTTTTTTAATATGGTAACTTTCACAGACTTGCAAATGTATGCCTGGTTAGCTATACCTGAAATGACTCAGTCATAGAAAGCATAAAGTTTATAAAAATAAAATCTTAATATTCCCAAGATGTTTACATACTTTACAGAATAATACACACTAAAGACTATGGGGAACACAGTATTCCTTCAGAGATAAAAAAAAAAAAAAAAAAAAAAATACACATTGGAAAAGATGGAGATCACACACAGAAAAAAAAAACTAACTCTAAGCTATCTAGATTCTAAGTAGCGTAGAAGAAGCTTATCCCCAACTGGGAATTGGTGTGTTACGGCAGACTCGGCCCCATGATGTTGCTAGTTCAAAATCCCAAACATATCTGACTTCTCATTGCAAACATACAACAGAAATGCCTTCGGCTGGCCAGACCACTATCTCCTCATCACTGGACTGGCCTCTCTGACATCACACCATCTCTGCTTTTGATCTCTGGGGACCACATTTTTCCCAGACTGGACTAAACTGGATTCATTATTTAGAGCTTGGTCCTTTTGTTGTCATCCTCATCTGGCCTTACCTAGGCCACTGTTTACAATCAAAATATGTATTTTTTTTTTTTTTTTAGTATGAAAGGGACTCAGCTTTTTGAAGTTGAACCAAAACAAAAGCCTTTTAGATTGAAAGACTTTTGCTACTCGCACCCACTCTTTCTCCCCAGAATAGCAAATTTGAAAGAAATTGTAATCACATTTCCTATGTGACTTAAAAATAGTTTACAAAGAAAGTAAAGAAAAAACCTTTCCTGGGTGATACATTAATCTGTTACAGACCTAAAAAATTTCTATGTGGTTTTATTTTAAAAAAAACAATAGCAGAAATGTGCAAATATGGATAGTACTGAGAATAATATTGATTTTTCAAATCAGTAAAGTTTTGATTGCATGACTTAACAGTACATACATTTTCATAAACATATGATTTTTGTCTAAATGAGCCATCTGTTTTTCTGTGATGTGTGTGGTAGGAGATTTTCACATTTCTAAACCGTGTTGCTACTGTTGCATTTGCTTTAGGTTCTTCAACTCTGAATCAGAATCAATAATCAGGTGGCTTTCTTTTTTTCTTTGATCTTGTTTAGTATTTAAGATCTGTGAGTTGTCTGTGGTGAAATCTCACTGATCGATCGATAAGCAGTGGGTTCTTTCCCATGGTGGTGGGTGATTGGTCTTTTCTTTGTCTCTTCAGTATGATTTGTGTTGATTATTTTCATTGGCTAACTGCTAGTGGCTTCCAGTGACACAGAACTAATTTCTAAGCAGTTTAGGTGCTTTGGAAGACTCTGGCTCCAAACAGCTTCGTACAGGTCACTGTTTGCAACGCTGTTCATTTACTTGTCTGTTTATTTAACTGCAGTATATCCTTCATAAACTGCTGCGTGAAGGTGATTATGTACAGTGAGTCATCTGTGGAACAGAGTACTATAACCTACTGGCACTAATTGTTCAAACCACACACACACGTGCAAAAAGCATGTGAGAGATATTATTGTAACCACAAAAGAACTTCAGCATCTTAAGACACAATATTCTGCCAGCATTTAAGAATGCTGGGATTCGTGGCCAGTCTTAATACTCTGCTACACTAAAGGATGACCAAAAATTATATTCCCTGAAGTAAAAAAAAAAAAAAGGATTTTTCAATGGGATTTTTGGATGCAAGTCACCACTGTCTGACTTTGGACATAATGGGGCTTCTGTGCAGAATTTAGGGACTTTGCATACTTGCATCCAAGGAATGCCTGCTAGACAACTTCCAGTTGTGGTCTAGCATAGAGTTTGGTATTACAGCCACTTTTGTCAAACGTTGGACACAGGCTGCTGAACACACTTCTAACTGCTGCTAAGTAGGTGGCTGTTGGAAAAACGGATGCAAATACTGTTTGTCCAGTGGACAGAGATGCACTAGCAGTGTCTTAAGTCCTTGGACACACCTGCATCTATGGGCACATGATAAACCTGCCTGGAATTTCAGATTCTACAGGGAACAGATTACAGGCTCCCTCAGAGCTCTTCCTGGTTGTGTTACTGACCCTATCCATTAATCAAGAGAATTGACATCTGACAGTAATTGTAGTCCTCTGGCTTTTTCCACTCCAGTTCTTTAACCAGATGAGTAGAACAAGTTCACATTTATGGCTTAACAGTGCAAGTACCATTCTTGCTAATTTTTAAAGATATAAAGCTGTTTGTTGCTGTCTCTTCGTTTGGTGGTGCGTGGAGCTGGACTCTGTTGACTGGAATGGGTTAGGAGGATTGGCTGGCTCAGTGTATGACCCAGGCATACAGCATGGCTTCTGAATGACAGCAAGGGTGCAAAGCCTGTTCTGTTTCTGATCTTGAATGATTTCATTTACGTGCCTGCTGAAAAAAAGTGTTTCTGCATGCTTTGATTCATTTACTCTGTTAGGTGGACAAAGAGCTCACTCTAGAATTGTTTCCAAAAAGAAATTACTTGAAGAAAAATTTGGTCTTAAAAACATCAGCTTATTTGGTTTCATCAAAGGATTACAAATTCAGCCTTAAATGCATACAGAAACCATTGTACAGTATACAGCAATTGGGGGTTAGCTACCCATTCCCAGTTCTTTTCGCTACTGTTTAAAGTGTGAATATTTGCAAATGTTAGTTAATGGAGGGGGAGCATGTTTTCAAGAGTGAGACTGCTTTGATAACTAATGATTAACCATCTATATTGATTCAGCATGCATTAGCTTTTCCCTTACAGTAACCAACTTGCATGCAGTTGCAACACAGTAGGTACTTTGTATTCTCACTTCAGCGGTTACTTAGCTGGGGAGAGAGTGCAGAATTATCTGGGTTAAAACGAATATTTGTAGAACTTGAAGGCTTTTGCCATCTTTTTGCTGTTTGCATCTGATTTCATTGAGTAAATTGTAAGCAAATCCAAATTATTATAACCAAAAAACCAAAGACCTTTTAAAATCTTGTCTGCTTACTTCCTATTTATTTTGTTAAATGAAATTTTTTTATTTTGCTATTGAGTGAATATTGCAGTCCAGTTCATCACTTGCCACACCCACCATGATGTTTCACTCACAGTCTACAAAAAACTTTTTTTCTGAATAGAGGTGCATTTACATATGTACCTGGCTCAACATTTTTATAACATACATGTTCAGGACTGGACAGTATGTTTATATAACAGATTCAGTGACTTAGTTTCTAAGCTTGCTGTTTCTAAAGTCAGAGTTCATGTCATACGTGGACTTAAAAATGGCCTATGTGGATTACTGATACTTAATCCTCCCCATATCCCCCCAATTCCCCACCCAGGAGCCACATTACTGCTGTTATGAACAGAGTAAGGCATTTTAAAACACTAATTTTCATACTTACAATCAAAAAGATGAATCCTCCTATGTGCACGACCTCCTTCACACGATGGTAGCGCACGTGTGAAACCCATGTGACTAGCTTGTGGCATTCATACATGTTGTCCCAGTCAATCAAGGGGCTGAATTCCTGTTTCCAGTTTTATAATTTGCAGCATTATATTATACAGATGGGCATAAGCACCACGTGTTGTATCCAGCCGACTGCAATACCATTCCCTTGCACCACTGTGAGTCACTTAAGGAGAAAACCTTAAATGGCTAAATTTCAAAGCCAAATTTACAAAAAAAAAAAATAACTAAATAAATAGGAAGCTAACACTGCAGACTCGAGAGTTTTTGAGTCTCTTGTGGTTCTTTTATATACATTAGTAAATGGAAATGATGCACAGCTCTCTATGGTTTATGAGAAATATTGAACTTATGGTAATGGTTTCCCTCAGTCACCACTGGATAGTTACCATTGACCACAGACGGCAGTCCTATTTCCCTCTGTACACTAGTTCTTCAGGAAATATGTAAATCCTGAAAAGAACTGGCTACAGATGTTTGCCCAAGTTCTGCAATCATTTCAGTTTCCCAGTTGTAATATTGTTTTAGTAGGAGTTAAAGAAAATTCACCTGTTCTGTATGGAGAATTCATTCTGATCTTTACCTTTAGTTTTACCTTGCTCTCCCCTCATCCTACTTTTTCATCTTTTATAATTCCCTCTGAAATTCTTCATAGAGATGTATATGAACAACAAAAATGAATGTGTAACTTCCCTGTAGTAAAGTGTATGTAATATTTTATTTCAAGATAAGAGGCATTTAAAACTTATTTGAATTTTAAAAACTAAGCATCTCTCCATCCCTTTTAATATGACTACTGAGCAGATGCACTGGTATTTAAATGAGAATTAACATGCTGTACCTTTTTAATTGTGGTACGTTACACATTCATTTGACCTGTTAGCTTAGTTTCATCCTTTCTCCACCACAACATTCCTTTCTTCTCTCCACTTCTTTACTTCACCTGTCACCCTCTCCTTAGCTAACCACTAACTCTACCCCCCATGATCCAGGCCCATCTGTGCCGATGACATCTCTCATCATCGTGGTGGAAGTGAATGGAATTCCTGGTCACCATCCCCTTCCCAGGCTGTGGACAGAAATTACACCAGTTTTGTCTATGAGCGCAATGTGAAGAATGCTGGAATGCAGAGTGATGTGGCTGGCTATGAGGTCCAGAAAACAATGGCTGTTTTTTGATTTGGACAAGTGAAAGGAGTCCTGAACTGCTGGGCTATCAAGTCTGGGACCTAGAACTAATATGGCTCTCCTGCTCTTAGTATTCTGCAGTTTGATGTCATAAAAGAAACTAAGGACAAAAAAAAATGCTTGTAAAAGCTGCCATTGAAATTAAGTTGTAAGGTGCCAAATGTTCAGGTTCAGTAGGGGATTTTAATTCAGGAATAGTGTTGTAATAGAGCAAGAATATTTCTAACCTTTTGGGGTCACCCTTTCCCTCCTAAATCTATTAAACATTCCTGTCGATATTTGCTTTCTTAAATCAGCAAAGATACAGTAGTTCAGGTGTGCCTTAGCATTGTGGTTTCCTGCTGAGACATGAGACTAACATGATCTCAGGGTGCTTCCCTCACCATTTGGGCCAGAGTTGGCATTCTCTTTGAGTGCATGAGATATGGAAATGTTGATATATTTTATTTGTGGTATGGTGCTGCTACGCAGAGGACAGGAACAGACTGTGAAAGTAATACTCATTTCTAGGGGTGTTGATATGGTTCACTTATCCACACATTAGCAGTTCTTCCCTGAGAGCTGATTCACTGGAACGTCTTTAAGCAAGCTCCTCCCATCACCTGGGTGATGTATCCCTCAGCTGTGCCCCATGATGTTGGATCTTTCCTTCCACTGGAAGAGATTGGTCTCCTCCTTCACAGCTCCATGTGTTGTAGGGCCTATTAAGTGCACTACTGGCAAACTTGGTAAATTTTCTCCAACTTTGATTTTTGAGTATATTCCTCAGAACCGCTCTCATCGATCAGTCGAATGGTGTAACAAGAGGAAGTGCAGCCTTCTCCTGGCTTCAAACAGTGTATCATGTGCCAGCAGATAAGATTGTGAACGGACCCACACTTGTCTTACCTATACTGGCTAGAGATGGCACACGATATCGTGGATTGTGGTATTTGCCAGACAATGCTACCATCGTCACTTGAAGATAAGGCTTGTCTTCTCAGCTGGCCAGCCAACTGAGAGCCAAAATTGCAGCCTAAGGGTGGCCACAAGTCAGCATCTGCTGTGGCAGAAGCAGCAGCCCAACTTGCAGCAGTGGGAGAGGCGTGGACAAAGGCCGTGGCAGGCACTTTGTCGACCTCAGTGCTACTCCTGACTGGGGCCAGCGTAAGAGTGACCTTCACTGAGGAGTTTCATGAAATGTGTTGGGCCCTCCACACCTTTAACGAGAGCTCTGTCTGCTACAGAAAGAAGAAGAATAAAAACAAGAAACATAACTGTCAGGAGCAGGACCAGGAGCGATCATGCTTCTTCTGCTCCCTTGACTACCCTGACCACTCGAAGACACTCAGGCGCTTGGTTTCAGCTGAGCCACATTTGGTCAGTGGGTGGGTCACAAGCTTCTCGATACCCCTGTTGGGTTTGATGACCTCTACACCAGTCGATCAGGTGGTCAAGATTTTTCTCGACTTTGTCGATCAGTTGTCTTTAGGGGGTCGAGGAGTCAATCTCCAAGACCCCAGTCTTCCCAGCCCTCACTCAGGAGGATGTGGACTGGTCAGTATGCCTGGCCATAACCACTTGAGATCAGTCTCCACCGGTGGTCGTGCAGTCTAACCCAGTGCGTGCCGTGTATACAGCTCTTCCGCCTTCATCTCCTCAGCATTGGCCTCCAGGTCGACAGTTGAGGTCAAAGTCAGGGTGCTCCTCCACTTCTCAGTCCCGCTTGATCGGGTGGCATCACCATCAATGCACCTTGTTCTCTTCATCCTTGGATGGCAGGAGGTACCATAGTGAATGCGGCAGTGCTGTGAGGAGCCCCTCTGGCAGCAGTGGGCCGTGGCAGGCAAGGTAGTGCTCTACCCCCAACCCCTGTGGTCATCTGACTGTTGCCAGTCAACACTGGTCCTTCCAAGACAACTGTTGCTGACACGCATCTCACCACCCTTGCAGGTGGAACCACCTCCACAGCCGCCTATGTGGGGAGTACCTACTGAGGACTGTCATCCGGGGACTGGCTTGCCATGCTGCGTATCTGTGGAAATCACCCACTTGGATGACTTCAGAGTGGTTCATGGTGAGAAAAGGTTGAGGGCTGTCCTTGAGTCCTCTGACAACTCCACTGGGTCCTCTGTGCAGTCCTTGAGGATGCATACGTTCGACCAAGGAATTGACCACCAACCACAGGCCAGTGTCTTTTGGGGCTCTTTTCCACTCATGTCAGAGTCCATGAATGTTCCTTTGGAGCTAGTTCAAAGAAAACATCTTTTTTTACTGACATCCTGGATAAGGACAAATCCTTGGGGTCACTTTTCCCATGGCTGAGGCCATTATGGGACCTGCTGTGAAGCTTTGACAGCACCCAGCCTCCTGTCTGGCACCCTCAGCCCTTATGGTCTGCAAATATGCAGTCCTTACCAGCTCTCTTTCCAGATTCTCAGACCAACTCTTGGCTGAGGGTCTGATCTCTGACTTGGTCTTGCAGAAAACAGGAAATACTGGGAATGTGGACATGACCTGAACAAGGAGTCGAAAAAACTTGACCACACGGCTAAGAAGGTCTATGCTGCATCCTCTCTTGGTCTCTGTCAGGCGAGTTACACCCTGATGATGGCTCACTTTGGTCACTCCCTGCTGGGAGGGCTCAGTACTGTCCTTCCGTACCTGCCTGCTGATAAGCAGCCACCACTAAAGGTCATCAGAGACTAAGGTCAAGCACTGGCTAAACACCAGCTCCAGACAGTCTCGGACATTTGCGATTTTTGTGCCCATGCCATGGCAGTAGCCATTGCAATGCATCACAGGGCCTGACTGTGGATCTCCACCTTCACGGCAAATTCTCAGCATAAGTTGGCCAATGTCACTTTCCTGGCACCAACCTCTTTGGCTCAGGGATGGATGGATGGGCATTTCACTAGGATCGAGAAGTTTCAGTGCCACCCAAGATTCTGAGGTTTTGTCCCAGGAGGACCTGAAAGGTCAGAAGCAAAAGAAAAAGATAATTTAAGTTCGGCCATTTCAGCCACAGCAGTCTCGGTAGCAACAGCTACAGCAGGGACAGTTTCAAGCCTGGCACCCCAAGACCATGTTCTCAGTCCAGGGACCCAAAAAATCAGGGGGTAGGGTAAGTGGTGCTTCTCTGGCCTCAGCAGCTGGTGCCCCTCCAGAGCTGCCCACTGATGGGTCGGGGTTGTTCACCTCCTACCTGTCCCCTTCCTGACCCAGCTCCCTGTGGGGGTCGGTTTCACCATTTCTGGCCTCACTGATCCTTCATTATTACATACAAGTAGGTTCTCGATATGGTCAGCAGAGGGTTGCCTTTCGACTAAGAGGCTCTCCCGCCTTACCGATCCCACGCTGTGAGGGGGGACCTTCGTGTCGCAGGACACGATGTCTGCCCTCAGGGAGGATGTTGCTCAACTGTTCACAAAAGGAGCAACAGCCCATGTTCCAGACATCCTTACAGGTCAGGGGAATGTGTCCAGGTACTTCCTGGTCCTGAAATGGATGTGGGACTTGTGCTCCATGCTGAATCATCACGATCTAAATCAGTTTCTCAGGAAGCGCAAGTTCAGGATGGTCACGCTTAACAGATCATATTATCTGTGGAGCAGGGCATGTTCTTTTTCCTGGACCTCCAGGATGCATTCTTCCACATCCCAGTCCATCCGTCCCACTGTTGGTACCTTCAGTTCTGCACAGAAGGGGTGCTCTGACAATTCCAGGTCATGCCATTTGGCCTCTTCTCTGTGCCCAGTGTCTTCACCAAGTGCATAGCAGTGGTGACAGCCTTCCTGTAGTGCAAGGGCCATCAGGGTTTATCCCTGCCTGGATGACTGACTGATAGCCAGGCCATCCAAAGAGGTTTTGAAGCAGTCTAGGGACCTGACCCTCCAAACCTGCAGAGACTTGGGCCTCTTGTTTAGCTTAGCCAAGTCCAAACCAATTCCCTCACAGGTGATTCATTTAATTGGGGCAGAGCTAGACCCACCACGGGCCAGGGCCTGCCTTCCTGTGGACCGGGCATTGGATCTTACCTCCTTTGCTTGATCATTTCAGGTTGGGCACTCACTTGCTGCCCAGGAGCTCCTGAGGCTGCTGGAGAACATCACAACATGCAACAGTGTGTTCCTAGGGGTTTGCTGGTAGATGCTGCACCTGCAGTTGGAGTTGGGCCTTCAGTGGTCCCAACGCCTAGGACTCCTGGACCAACTGGTCACAGGAACGCAGCAATTGTCAGTTGCCATCCAGCAGTTGCTGATTCCAGAAGATCTGGAGGAAGGAGTACCATTTGTCCATCCAGAACTGACCGTCATTCTCACAATGGATATGTCTCTGGGGTGGGGAGCTCACCTGAGGGAACCATAGGACCCACGGGTTGTGGTCACCCTGGGAGTCCCATCACCGCATCAACCTGCTGGAGCTCCATGCAGTGCAATTATCTCTGGAATTTGCTCCTCTAGTTAGAGGTTAAATCATGCAAGTCCAGACTGACAACACCATGAACATGTTCTACCTGAGCAGGCATGGTGGCACATACTCCCTTCCCATGTGTCAGGAAGCCCTCTGCACCTGGACCTTCATGCGCAGACTGGGTGCAGCTCTCCTGGTGATCTTTGTTGAGGGAGCAGACTGTCAGCTGGCAGATGCTCTCAGCTGGGTGGGTGAGATGTTGCCTGAGTAGTCCCTGCATTAGGAGGCGGCAAGCCACATGTTCTCCCTGTGAGGCACCCTTCTGGTGGACTTGTTTGCCTCCTGGGAGAATGCAAAACTGAGGCTGTTCTGTGCCCACCCCCCTTACAGTCTGGGACACTGGTGGGGGATGCCTTTGTGACACCCTGGACCCCAGACCTCATTTTTGCCTTTTCTCCCTTTCCCCTGATCCACAGGGTGATGGTCGAGGTACGGATGGACAGGGCATGGGTGATCCTGATAGCTGTGGACTGGCTATGCCAGTTCTGGTACCTGGATCTTCTCAGCCTCAGCAGCATACCTCGTTGCAGCTGCCGCTCTGCCTGGCTCTCCGACAACAGGGAAAAATTCTGCACCTGGGCCTTTAGTCCCTGTACATCACAGTCTGGTTCCTGAGCGGCTTGAGTTCCAAGCTTTGGGTCTTTCAGAGAATGTGCTGCTTGTTCTGGAGGCCTCTTGAAAAGAGTTGGCTCGCCAGTGCTGTGCCTTTTAAATGGAAGTGGTTTTCCATTTGATGTCAGGGCAAGGAGCTTGATCCCCTTGCCTGCCCTGTAGCTAGTATATTGGAGTAATTCTGGTCCCTATCCTAGCTGGGACTACGAGTTATGACTTTAAGGTGCACCTGGCTGCCATTTCTACATACTTGGTGTGGGCTGGTATGCCGATGATGGTGCAGGAGAAGGTGGTCAGATGCTTTTATAAAGGCCTTGCCCACTTGTCACTGCTGGTGCGTGAACCTCCATCACCTTGGGACATGTTGCTGGTTCTGGCAGTACTCATGGGCAATCCTTTTGATCCTGTGCACAGGTGTGAAATGTCACACCTGTCATGGAAGATGACCTTCCTGGTGGCCATCATGTCAGCCAGAAAATTTGGTGAGCTCCAAGTGCTCTTGATTGAGCCTCCATATCTGGTCTTCCACAGGGATAAGTTAGTCCTTCGCCTCCACCCAAAGTTCCTCCTGAAGGGTTGTCTAAGAGTTTCACCTTAACCAGGTGATGAACCTCCTGGTTTTCTTCATGAATCCATCTTCAGAGGCTGACCACAGGTTCCATGCTTTGGACCTGCAGCAGGAACTCTCCTATTTATGTAGAGTGCATGGCTGAAGGTAGGGGTGAGAACATGCCAGCTCTTTCTGACTTGTGTTGGAGCTGCACCTGGCAGACCAATGACTGAGGACTGTTGGCAAATGAATTACATCCTGTTACAGGTTGCTGGTAGGGAGCCTCCTGTAGGGTTCAAGGCTTATTCTACCAGACATAACACTGCTCCGGTGGGTACTTTCAAGGACATTCCTATCCAGGAGATCTGCTGGGCTGCCGCCTGGAAGTCGGCACACACCTTCATTTCCCATTACAGCATTGGCCTTGAGTTTTGTCAGGATGCTGCATTTGGAACTTCTGTTCTCCAGTCTTTGCTTACCAGATAGGGTGCACGCCTTGCCCCATCCTGCTGGAAATCTGCCAGTGTGTGGATAAGTGAACCATATCCAGACCCCTAGAAAAATAGGTTACTCACCGGTAACCATAGTTCTAGGAGTGGTATATGGTTCACATCCACACCACCCAGCTGACCACCTCTGACAAGTGTCACTTGATCCCTGCTTCCAGTGTGCGAAGATGATATTATGGGGCAGTAGTGAGGGATATACCACCCAGGTGGCAGGAGAAGCTTTGCTTAACTACATTCTGCCAAATCAGCTCTTAAGGAAAAACTGCCAGTTTGCGGATGTGAACCATATACCACTCCTAGAACTATGGTTATAGGTGAGTAACCTATTTTTCTGGTTCAGTGAGTGCTGCCTCCTTGTTCTTAGATTGCTTTGTTCAGGATCTGCTAAATGCTGAGGTCACTGGTTCCAACAATAGCTCATTTTCCAGGGCACCAAGGAAAATGTTTTTACAGTAAAAGCTGAGGTCTACAGAATACTTACTAGCAGCATGGTTTTAAAATCCTTTGCTGTACAGTTCTAGAAACATAGAAAGATGTTGGCAGAAAAAAGACTTGGTGCATAATTTCTGCCTGTTCTGTCTGCCTCACTGACTTAGCCTTTAGAAAGGATGTCTTACAGTAAAGCAATCAAAAACAATGGCTTCTTGTTTAAAATGTGTCAGGTAATGAACTAGCTTGATATGTGGTTATGGTACTTTTTTTTTCTCCCAAGTACTACAGTTGTTGGTGCCATGACTTCATGTTCACATTCTAGAAACAAATTCTGCCTTTGCTTCTTCAGCCAAGACCTTATCTAATCAGTGCCTCAGGTAAAACTAACACATGTATGTGGTTTTGGAGTCAGTTTTCAATTGAGAAGAGGGTCATGAACTCTGGTTGTAGTACTGGACCACCAAACATTTCTGAATGCAAACCCAGCTAGAGTGTTCAGTGAAGGGCATACCATTGTACAACAAAGGTGGTGTATTAGTGCTGGGTTTGTTGAATATTCTTAGGTGGGGGAAGGTAACATTTTGAGTATAGCCTGGAATCGTATCACCACTGCCATACTAAGTAAGAGTGGGACTATAAATTAGGTCAAGATGGTCTCTGCGAATCATGCTGATTGGACAGCCGTGCCTCTGCATACAAGTGCACAATTCTGTATTTTCTGAGCCAAAATGTTTAACACCAGCCCCTTCTGTAAGTGCAATATAAAATGGGCAAGGAAATCCCTGTGTCCTGATTGGCTGATACTTGGTTCTAGTCATTGCCTTCAGAGAGCACTACCAATGGCTAAAAACAAGTCCCTGCCAACTGGGGCAACTCACAGAATTCATAAGCTACTTGCTTGCTAATCTTCACCACAAACATGGCTACAACCCTTACTCATATATAGAAACCTTCAGTTTGGCCCTAAAAATGAAAGTCCATTCAATTAACTAAAGTAAATAAATAATTTTATTTTATTTTGACTCAAGATCCCCTCCTTACACACATACATAAATTTAGGCTGCACCTTATGCCTTACAACGCCCACGACCAGGGGTGAACCTAGTACAGCCAGCACCCTGTTGTGCCTTATTGCTTAAGCAGTGCACTTAAGGGTGTTGCATTTGTTGTGGCTCCTTCGGTTTGTGCTGAGAAGCACTCAACCTGTGTTCTCTTGCCTCAGCACACACCAGAGTACCTGTCTGTACCTCCCAACGAGCAAACACCCTGTCCTGTGTTATTGCCCACACAGTTCACTTCAGAATGGTTATGTGGTGTATTCTGAAGTCATAATTATGCACATACTTTGCTCAAGTCACTGTTTATTTATCCATGACGTGTAATGAAGAAGTTAAGAAATTGAATGTAAGAGCACTTGAATGCTAAACACGAGTCACGTGTGTATAATATTAAATTGTCAAATGTCTGAATTTGATATCCAAGTTTCATATCAAATGAGAATAACCTGAAAGTACTTACGGCTGTAGGGCTCTATTCATGTGATGCTGACCTCACCAGATCCTCTGCCCCATGGGGCATAGTATTAATCCCGTTCAAATAAATTATTTAATCTTTGGTAGACTGGATGGACCAATGGCCTTTTTCTGCCATTATTGTTTATGTATCTTGCATATCAGTGCAGCTGAGGTACTCATGAGATATCTTATCTAGCTTCCAGCTGAAAACCTTTGTTCCACCCCAGATAGACCTCCTACAATGGCAAAGGAGACTGGTTACTCCTAGATCTGTCACACCCTGTGTGGGAAGGTAGTATCATCTAGTGGTTAGAGCATTGGCCTGTGAAATAGGAGGTCACACCATGGAATCCTGACACATCTACTGGTTCACTGTGTGACATTAAGGAATTCAGTTGGCGTCTTTGGATTTCAGTCCTACCAGCTGTAAAATTGAGTAGGAACAGGATCCAGCTGACAATGAGACGTACCTTAGAATGACTGTCTTTGGGTTATAAATTGTAAACTATATGTTGAGAATATTTGTTCTAGGGACATGGATATGTTGTTCATCCACACTTATTGGCAGGTTCCTTGCCGCTTTAAATCTTGCTGGAAGGTCTTCAAGCTGGCTCCTCCCACCCACCCGGGTGGTAAAACTCTCGGCTCCGCCCCATGATGCCAGATCTTCCTTACCGCTTGGAAGCTCAGGTTCCCTCCTTAACGCTCTGCGTATAAGACTGATTCCTAACTCTTCGGTTTTCTGAAATTAAACTCCTAGGTTTTCTAGACTTTGGTCAACTTTTCCTCGCTGCTGCGATGGACCATCGACTCTGGTCTCGGAGATGCCCATGCGGGCAGAAGATGTCTCGACGGATCCGCACTCCACGCAAGCTCACTGTTGGGCCTTGAGCACGCACCCGCAGGCTTGCATGACCTGTGCTCTTCTTTCTCGCCTATGTCCTGGAAGACCGTATGCCCGCCTGCAGCTTGGCACCCGAGAAACTTTACCTCCGGGTAAAGTCGAAAGAGGGCCCGTTGGCGTTTCCGCGCGCGGCTCGGCGGATCAGATAGAGCAGATGATCGCTCTCGAAGAGGAAGCGGCGCGGACCGCATCTTCCTCGGCCGCGGCATTTATCCTGCTCTCCCTAGGATCCTCATATTCTGCTTCCTTTAAGGAGCCTTGTCTGTCTCTCTCCACCAAGGGAGAGGGACTTTCATCTTCGGGACCTTCCTCTTGGTCCAAAAAGAAGGACAAGGGTTAGTCCGTCCGTCGATGCTCTTGGGAGCGGGAGAGGTCCCCCTCCCCGAGTGGTCGGCATCACCATCGATTGGGTTTCGATGCTCTCGCCACTGGCTTCATGGTGTCCCCGTCAGGTCAGTTGACCGAGACTCCTGTCGACACAGTCGAGATTTTTCTCGACCCGTTGGACGGGTTGTCGACCGGAGAAGCCGAAAATCCTCTCTCCCCGGTTCCCTCGGTGGCGGTTGATGATCCCGTGGGCTTGCCAGTGCCTCCGGTTCCGGAGCCCTTGGGTGTTCCTTCCGAGTCGAGGGGAGGGCGGGTTTCCCCCGCGCCTTCCCTGCACCCTCCTTGGAAAATCTGAGGTTCTCGGTCTCGGACTTCTTGGCGGTCTCAGTCTCGGCACTGCAGCAAGCGGCGCCACTGCTCGTCCTCTTCCTCGGACGAGGGGAGGCTTTGACGTAAGTTGCATCGACGATACGAGGACCTCATGTGGCAACAGCTTCTGTTGGCCAGGAATAAGCCGACGATGTTGCCTTCCCCGCCATTAAGTGGCTGTCACCGGAGCGGCCGAAGCAACCCCTCGCTTTAGCTGAGGCGCCTGTTTCCAGGCCTGTTGCTCAGTCGAAACCAGCTGCTCCACCGATTATGGTGGAACCTCCACCTCCACAGCCGTTGTTTGGGGCTCCGACCAAGAACTCTCGGTCAGCTCAGGGTTTACCCCATAGGCTGTTGGTCACCCTCGCTCCCGATCGCCCTTGGCAGGTGGAGGGTGGCTCAGGCCCGAGGCAGCTCTTTGCGGACTCTTCCGAGTCCGACGACGATTCCTCCCTTTTCTCCAGGTGAGTGGACTTGGAGTCCTCTGGGGGTCAGTCGCTGGACGATAGCCCTTCATCCTTTCTGGGTTTGCTTAGGCTCATCTCAGAGTCCACCGAGATGCAGCTCGAGCCCGTATCCAAGCGGGCCAAGTATCCCCTCACGGAGACATTGGACTGGGGGGATTCCCCTACGGAGGCCTTTCCTGTGGCCGAAGCCATTGTGGGCCCGGCCTTGGAGCTCTGGTAGCGTCCTGCTTCCTGCCCTGCGCCTTCGGCCAGGATGGCCAGGAAGTATGCGGTCCCTACTAGTTCGCTGTCCGGTTTCTCGGAACATCCCTCAGCCGAGGGGTTAGTTACCGACAGCGTTTTCCGGCGTGCCGGAAATGCTAGGGACGTGGACAAACCTTCCGACAAGTAGTCCAAGAAATTGGACTATGCCGGGTGAAAAGTCTATGCTGCATCCTCCCTTGGCCTTCGTCAGGCCAGCTCGGCTGTGCTTATGGCACATTTCTCCCATGCCCTGTTGGGCTCCCTGGACGAGGTAGTCCCTCATCTTCCGGCTGACCTGCAGACTACGGTTAGGCAGGTGCAGGATCAGGGCAGGGCGGTGGCAAAGCAGCAGCTTCAGACTGCTTTGGACATTGGAGACTCATGCGCCAGGTCAGTCGCGGCCGCAGTGGCTATGCGCCGTCTGGCATGGCTGAGGATATCCACCTTCACAGCGGATACCCAGCACAAATTGGCGGATGTCCCCTTCCTGGGGACAGACCTCTTCGGCCCTGGAGTGGAAGGCCACCTCCAGAGGATCGAAAAGTCCAATGTCACTTTGGACTCGGTCTCATCCGCTCAGAGGGACAAGGGCCGCAGACCGCAACCCAAGCCCTTTCGTCCGTCTGCGCCCTCGGCACGTCCGGCCCAGCAACATCAGGGCCAGCAGGCTCGCGCTTGGCGTCCCAAACCCAAGCCCGCGGCTTCCTCCTCCAGGAAGCAGGAGGTAAGGCTCAGGAGGTCCCTCGGCCGTCCTCCTCCAAGCCTGCACAGTGACGGGTTGGGGTGTCGCCTCAACCTGCACCCTCACCCAGGTTCCCCATGGAGGACGGTCGGTACTTCCTTTCCGCCTGGTCTGCTATTACTACAGACCGTGGTGTTGGAAGTGGTAGAAAGGGCCTGCCTCTGGAGTTCGAGCAGGCCCGCCAGAGCTGTCGCCCCCAGGCTCTCGTCTCGCAGCCCGCTGTCGGCTCGCCGAGCCAACATCGCCTGCCTCGAGAAAGAGGTGATCAGAGAGGCGGCAGACCCTCCCTCAGACCTGGGGTTTGCGTCCAGGTACTTCCTGGTCCCAAAACGGATGGGGGGGCTGGCGCCCCATTCTTCACCTACACGACCTAAACAAGTTCCTAAGGTCTCGGACCTTCAGGATGGTCACTCTGGTTCAGATAATACCATCCTTGGAACGCGGCATGTGGTTCTGCTCTCTGGACCTGCAGGGCCAGCGTTTTCTTCGTCTATCCGTCCGTCTCACCAAAGATTCCTTCGCTTTGCGGAAGGATCCCTTTGTCAGTTCCGAGCCATGCCCTTCGGCCTGTCTCCTGCACCCAGGGTCTTCACCAAATGCATGGCAGTGGTGGCAGCATTCCTGCGGCGCCGAGGGGTCCAGGTGTACCCTTACCTGGATGATTGGCTGATAGCAGCCCCCTCCAGACAGGAGGTGGAGCGGTCCAGAGATCTGGCCCTCCAGGTTTGCTCTCAAATCGGCCTCCTCATCAATGAGGCCAAGTCTGAACTCAAACTGAAGCAGGTGATTCTCTTCATCTGGGCAGAGCTCGACTCTCTTCGAGCCAGAGCATGGCTCCCGGCAGACAGGGCCGAGGTTCTTTCCTCCTTTGCCCGATCATTTCTGGTTGGGCAATTGCGCCCTGTCCGGGACTTCCTGCGCCTCCTGGGTCTCATGGTGGCCTGCACCAGCGTGGTCCGTTGGGCCCGCTGGAACATGCGCCCCCTTCAATGGGGACTGGCCAGCCAGTGGTCTCAATGCTGCAATCCATTGGACCAGCTAGTGACGGTGACCCAGGAGATGTGGAACGTTCTCCAGTGGTGGATCGTTCCAGCTCATCTGCAGGAGGGCGTCCCATTTGTCCGCCCTGAGCCGACAGTCTCTCTGTCGACCGACGCCTCTCTGATGGGTTGGGGTGCCCATCTGGGGACAGAGGCGCTTGCGGCCTCTGGTCCCCGCGGGAGTCCCGATGCCATATCAACCTGCTGGAGTTCCGAGCGGTCCGCCTAGCTCTCACCGCCTTCGCTCCATTTCTACAGGGTCAAGTGGTTTGGGTCCAGATGGACAATACCACGACCATGTACTACCCAAACCGCCAGGGCGGGACGCGCTCCATGCCTCTGTGCAAGGAAGCTCTCTGCATTTGGTCACTCGTGCGCAGCCTGGAGGTGGATCTCCTAGCCATTCATGTGGCAGGAGCCTCCAACACCCTGGCCGATGCCCTAAGCCGGATAGGGGCTGTATCCCATGAGTGGTCTCTCCTGCCGGAGGTAGTACAAGATCTGTTCTCCCATTTGGGCACACCTCAGGTGGATCTGTTTGCCTCCAGGGAGAATGCGAAGCTGAGGCTGTTCCATGCCCACCCCCTCAGCAGGGCTCGCTTCAGGGGGATGCCTTCTCGAGGCCGTGGACCCCAGGCCTCTTCTGCGCTTTTCCCCCATTTCCCTTGATCCACAAGGTGCTTCTCAAGGCGAGGAGGGACAAGGCACAGGTGATTCTGGTAGCCCCAGACTGGCCCCGCCAAAGCTGGTATCCAGATCTCCTCAGCCTCAGCTCCAGGCTCCCGAGGCAGCTTCCAGCTCGCCCGGACCTGCTTTCAGTCAATCAGGGGAAGGTGTTCCATCCAGACCTTCAATCCCTGCACCTGACGGCCTGGTTCCTGAGCGGCTAGAGTTCCAGGCCTTGGGTCTTTCCGACGAGGTCCTCAGTGTAGTTGAGGCATCCCGTAAGGAGTCGACCAGGAAATGCTATGCCTTCAAATGGAAAAGATTTTCCATTTGATGTCAGGGCAAGGGCCTGGACCCTTCCTCCTGTTCCTTGCCAAGCATCTCGGACTATTTATGGTCCCTTTCTCAGCAAGGGCTTAGGTCGACGACCCTATGGGTGCACCTGGTAGCCATCTCTGCTTACCGGGCGCGGGCCGGGAAGCAGAGATGGCACAGGAGAAGGTGGTCTGGCGCTTTTTCAAAGGCCTTGATCACATTTCCCCTCCGGTGCGAGAACCTCCACCTCTGTGGGATCTACTGCTGGTACTGGCAAAGCTCATGGGCAAGCCATGCGAACCAATGCACAGGTGTGATCTCTCTCACCTGTCGTGGAAGACCGCCTTCTTGGTGGCTATTACATCAGCCAGAAGGATGAGAGAGCTCCAGGCGCTTTCCATCGAGTCTCCTTACCTGGTCTTCCACAGGGACAAGGTTGTCCTGCGCCCCCACCCGAAATTCCTTCCGAAGGTGGTGTTGGAGTTTCACCTTAACCAGGTGTTGACTGTGCCGGTGTTCTACCCCAGTCACACCTCGGAGGCTGAATATAGACTGCATACTCTGGACCCTAGAAGGGCGCTCGCTTACTATAAGGAGCACACGGCTGAAATTCGGGAGGTTAGCCAGCTGTTTGTCACCCACGCTGAAGCCGCACCTGGCAGACCTGCAGCCGCCGGACGATAGGCAGGTGGGTCACCTCCTGCATAGATCTCTGCTATAAGTTGGCGGGCATGGAGCCTCCCAGAGGATAAGAGCTCATTCTACCGCCATACTGCTGCATCGGTGGCTGCTTCCAGGGACGTCCCTATCCAGGAAATCTGCAGGGCTGCTACCGGAAGTCAGCACACACCTTCATCACTCATTACCACATCGACCTTGAGTCAGCTGGGATGCTGGTTTTGGGGCCTCGGTTCTCCAGTCTCTTTCCCTAAGTAGGGGTGTGCGCTTGCCTCCCTCCTCCGGAGTATTGCTAGGAGTCTGCAATAGTGTGGATGAACAACATATCCATGTCCTAGAAATACAGGTTACTCACCTGTAACAGGAGTTCTAGGAATGGTATATGTTGTTCATCATGACCTCTCCAACCTCCCGGCTTGACGCACAACCTGAGCTTCAGCGGGCCAGATCTGGCGCCATAGGTGAGTCGAGTTTTACCACCCGGGTGGGTGGGAGGAGCCAGCTTGAAGACCTTCCGGCAAGATTTAAAGCGACAAGGAACCTGCCAATAAGTGTGGATGAACAACATATACCATTCCTAGAACTCCTGTTACAGGTGAGTAACCTGTATCTCCCCCCCCCCAGTAAAATCAAGATGTGTAACCCACATTTTTTACAAACACCCTAAAGGGGCAAAATGTATTGGTTTTGTATATGTAGTCCTGGTATGAGTAAACTCTGGCTTCTTCAAGTTGGCCTGTGTGACTAGTAATCATTTCTTAACGTGGAAAACTAGTACACATTGCTGGTACTATTCTCTTTTCAAAGCTGAGCTGGACTCCATCTATTCATTTTGCAGCTAACTTGCTCAGCAAGGCCTTGGAGAGTTATACAGTGCTGTCTGGCTTTGGAACCATTGAATCCTATACATGCTGTGGATTGACTACTCTAGGTCTTGGTGAATAAAACTCATTGTGTGCTGTGCTAATTCGTGCCAAGTATAAAGCCATCCTTCTTTCTGTAGAAGAAAGCCAGTTTATATTACATTTTTAGTTAATTTTTTATTTTGAGAACTTTGTGGCCAAGAGTTTCTACTCTGTGTTAATTCCTCCCAGTAATAGGTTTAATGTGGATGGGAAGTATTACAGCATTCCCAAGTTCTGTCTACTTACCCACTATTCACTATAACACAAAATCAAACTTTTGCTTTAATTTTCTTCCTTCTAATTACTCTGACCAGGTTATAAATCCAGTAACTTATCTGGAATGGATATCATTAACTGCAGGTACTGCGGAACACTTTTTAGAAGGGCAGTTTTACAGGATTTAGGACACTGTCCTACATGCTGGGCCATAGGAGATCCAAGGACTCTGCTCCAGGCAGCATGGGCAGAGATTGCGCGCCTCAAATTATATATTCAAGAGGAAATAAATTCTAAGAACCACCTGCCATTTCCCCAACATCAGCACCTCAACCGCAGAGGGTAGTTGGTCCAGGAGGTTGGCAGGTGGTTAGGAGGGGCAAATCGGGTGCCCCATCACTCTGTGCTCTCCAACATATCACCTCCACAAACCATATAAAAACTACAAACCGATATCTACCTCTGTCTCCGAAATCGAACAAGGGGGCAGAGGACACTGCAGAGCAGGACACTGCAACACAGGAGCTAGCACAGCAAAACTCGCCCAAAACAGGAACCAAAACAAAAAAAGCAAAAAGGAAATCCAAAAAACTTCTGATCATAGGAGACTCCAGAGTTGATACCTGTCTCCAGCCAGGGGTAAGGGTCAGATGTCTCCCAGGTACATCAGCGTGGAGAGACACTGACCGCATTGCTAAAATTGTTCAGGAAGCAAGAGAAAACATTGATGTCCTGGTAGACATAGGGACTAACAATCTCACCAGCCCATCCGTTATAGAGACTAAGGAACACCTGACCAGGCTGGGTGATGAACTGTCATCCATTTCATCTGGCATCTCCTTCTCTGAGATCCTGCCAGTCTGGGAGAGGGGGGCAGATGGATGGAAGGTCAGAGAAGGGGAGATAGGGGAGCTAAACATGTAGCTCAAGGGCTGGTGCCAGGAAAAAGGACACAAATTTGTAGGGAACTGGCAACAATTTTTGGGAGCTAAAGTTCTTTAAATTTGATGGACTGCATCTGACTAAGGAGAGTCAGTGCATTGGGGCAGATGTTGGCGCCTTTGCAGAATATTTAAACTAGCAAATGGTGAGAGGGTGCAGCACCCCATCACGTCGAATGGGAAGAACACCCTCCCCCCTCAGCTAGTGATCAAACAGGAGTTCAGCATGTTTGTAGTTCATTTGCATCACCAGGTAAGGAAAAAGGTCTGGCTCCCCATACGACGCATTGGGGAAATGCCAGACCTCGCCCAACAACTAACACACCGAAATCTGACCAATGGAAAATCATGTACACAAATGCTTGCAGTCTTGGAAACAAGATCCCAGACCTGCAGGCAATAATGACAGAGGCTAAACTGGACATAGGTGCCATTAGTGAGACATGATTTACCAGTAACCACACTTGGGAGACTTCAGTACCTGGCTATGTACTGTTCAGAAGAGACCGAGGTGCAAAAAGGGGGGGTGGAGTGGCCCTTTATGTCAATGAAAATATCAAAGCTACAGAAATTCAGAATGCACACAAGGAGCCAGAAGAACTGTGGGTCACCCTGGAAACAGGAAATGGGACAGCCATACAAACGGGGGTTGTGTACAGGTCTCCAGACCAGGGGGAGGACATAGACACATTACTGTTAGAAGATATACAAAACATGACAGATAAAGGGGAGGTTCTGATAATGGGGAACTTCAACATGCCAGATACAGATTGGTCAATACCAGCAGGAACATCTGCCAAAACTAGGCACATGGTGGATTCCCTGCAGGGGGAGGGCCTCAAACAACTGGTACAACAACCCATAAGAGACGGGGCTATCCTGGATCTAGTACTGACTAACAGGGAAAGGATCACAGATCTCCAGGTAGAAGGTCACCTGAGGGCCAGTGACCATCACATGGTATGGTTCAGTTTGGCCACTAGAACCAAATCATCCAATTCCAAGGCAAAAATGTTGGACTTCAGAGGAGCTGACTTTGATAAGATGGCCAACAGAGTTAAGCTAGCCCTGGCAAAAATAAATACAGGTGAGGGGTACAGGCAAAGTGGACAAGCATTAAAGATGCAATACTTGAAGCAACATCCCATTGTGTTAGAGAGAAAAGGAAGTGCAAAAGAAGAAGGAAACCACTTTGGCTCTCAGAAACAGTAGCAGAAAAGGTCAGAGCCAAAAGGCTGGCCTTCAGGAAATATAAGGGAACGCAGCAGGATGAAGATAGGGAGGCATACCAATCTTCCCTAAGGGAAGCAGGGAAGGCTGTAAGGCAGGCAGAGGCCCAAACTGAGGAAACACTAGCACAAACAGTAAAAGAAGGTGACGAGACTTTCTATAGATACATTAGTGAAAGGAGAAAGTCCAGAGGGGGTATCGCTAAGATCAAAAGGGGATAAGGGGGCATGTGAGGAGGAGGACCATGTAAAAGCATCTATCCTAAATAGATACTTCTGCTCAATATTTACTGAAGAGAAGGTAGGGCAGGGCCCATAGCTCAGCACCATGGACACAGGGTGGAGGGAGGTGTGCACTAGTCCCTTCACAAAAGAAAGGGTCCTACAAGAGCTATATAAGCTCAGGGTGGACAAGGCAACGTGACTTGATGGCATACATCCCAGGGTACTAAAGGAGCTAAGGGTGGAACTAGCAGAGCCATTATCAGAACTGTTTAGTGAATATCTGAGCACAGAAGAGGTCCCAGAAGACTGGAGAAGGGCTCATGTGATCCCACTCCACAAGAGTGGTAGCAAGGAGGAGGCAGGGACCTACAGACCAGTCAGTCTTACCTCAGTAGTGGGCAAGATTATGGAGGCACTCCTTAAGGAGAGGATAGTGCAACACCTGGAATCCATAGGCGCACAGGATCCAAGACAGCATGGGTTTACAAAAGGAAGGTCCTGTCAAACTAATCTCATAGATTTCTTTGACTGGGTAGCCAGAGTGGTGGACAAAGGGGGAGCAGTTGATGTCACCTACCTTGGCTTCAGCAAAGCTTTCGATACTGTTCCACATAGAAGATTAATTAATAAGCTGGGTAGGCTCAGGGTGAGTCAGAAGTTGGTCAACTGGGTGGCAGACTGGGTGACGGGCAGAAAACAGAGTGGTGGTAAATGGTATACAGTCAGAAGAGATGCAAGTCACAAGTGGGGCACCTCAGGGATCAGTCCTGGGGTCAGTCCTCTTCAGTATCTTCATCAGTGACATTGCAGATGGACTGGAGGGTAAGATTTGTCTGTTTGCAGATGACACCAAGATCTGCAACAGAGTAGATGATCCAGATGGGGTGGGCAGAATGAGAAGAGATCTGGATAAACTAGCAAAATAGTGGAAGAGTGGCAACTGGGGTTTAATGCAAAGAAGTGCAAAATCATGCACATAGGGAAGAGAAACCCAGAAGCCACCTATAGGCTGGGAGGGGAGTTGCTGGCAGTCACAAGGGAAGAGAGAGAGACTTGGGCATCATTATCACCGATGACCTGAAATCATCCAAGCAAGCCACTAAAGCAGTAAGTAAAGCTAGAGGGATGTAGAGGTGTATTTGTAGGGGTGTCACAAGTCAGAAGAGGGAGGTAAAATTCCTCTTTGCAAGACATTGGTTAGACCCCATCTGGAGTACTGAGTACAGTACTGGAGGCCACACCTTCACAAGGACATTAATCAAATTGAGGCAGTCCAGAGAAGGGTAACCAAAATGGTGCAGGGACTGCATCAGAAAACATATGAGGACAGATTAACGGAGCTCAATATGTATACCCTAGAGGAAAGGAGGAGAGGGTGATCGATGGAAACATTCAAACACCTTAAGGGCATTAAAAGGTGAAAGAGTCTAACATGTTTCAATATAAGAAAAATAGCAGGACAAGAGGACACAGCATGAGATTAGAGGGAGGCTGATTAAGGGGTAATGTGAGGAAGTTCTTTTTCACAGAAAGGGTGGTGGATGCATGGAACGGCCTACCTCAGGAAGTGGTGGATATGAATACAGTGCAGGGCTTCAAACAGGCATGGGATAGTCATAAGGGAGCAATGCAGATGAGCATGAATAGATAGGCCATTGACAGAGCAAAAGCCGGTGGCACATTCATAAGGCAAAAAAAGAAATGGGCAGACTGGATGGGCCTTGCGGTCCTTATCTGCTGTCGACTTCTATATTCTACTTCTGAATGTGTCAGTTGTGTTTTCTGTCTCCCAAGTATTTAAAACCAGTTCTGTATACGGTTGCCGTATTGTGTTACTAACCAGTGACATCTCCTTTAGTTAAGTCAGTGACTCCTGGCACTGATACCCCTACTTGAAACAGTTGTAGTTATGATGAAGATTGAGCACATTAAAGAGATTGTGTGATCTAGAATTGTGGGCTTTATAGCCCGCTACCCTGGGGTGGCGATAGCCTCTCTGTATAAAAATTATACATTTTTACTCACTGTATAATGTTTGGGAAGTGATCGTAATTTTTGCTAAACTGGGAGCCATACGATCCCTTCCTACTTCCTGTCTGCTCCACCCCCGTGCTCCCCTGTTTTGTGACGTGGTGCCAGGGAGGGTACGGGGACGCATTCCATGCAGATCTATGGGGCTAGTTTTTAAAATGTTTTTACAGCACTTTAAGCAACATTTGATAAAAAATGAATGCCACCACTCAACTAATAGAGTCCCTGTTAGTTGGCGGTGGCTTCATTTATCAAATGTTGCTAAAGTGATGTGAAAATGATTTAAAAACTAGCCCCATAGATATGTATGGGGCACGTCTTCCCTGGTACCACGTCACAAAATGGTGGAGCGCGGGGGCGGAGCAGGCAGACTAGGAAGTGGGAAGGGATCATTTGGCTCCCAGTTAGGCAAAAATTATGATCCCTTCCCAAACATTATACAGTGAGTGAATATGTATAAATTTTATACAGGGAGGACCTATCGTCACCCCAGGGTAGCGGGCTATGTCACATCACACATTTACTTTAAGGAACTGCTCCATGTTCAGCAATGTAGCTGACCATGCAGGGAATGGTATCGGTATCAGGAGTCACTGAGTGCAACAGATTGTCACTGCTTGGAGCATACACATATTTACACAAAAAAAAAGGGCTACACATGGAGCTTTTTCCCCCCTTCCATTTTTATATAGCTCTTTTCTTTCTACTTGTGCAGTATGCTGTGTCCATGGGTTGATTCCCCCAGTAAGCTCCAAACCCTATCCACTACTAACCCTTCAGGATCAAGTATGCATATGGTCCATGGAACATGGTCTGAGAATGCCGTTAGCCATCTGCCAGATGACCCATTGGGGTTTCTCCACTTTTATTTCCCTGCCTTCCTACCACCCTTCATCCTCTAGTGGGTGCTACCAGTACCTGCTATTGGCCTCTGGTGTTGTAGCCAGACACTGCATGGGTCACTACAGTGCTGGAAGCATCACTGTCTTCATCCCAGGTTAGGAACACTGCTACCGGTAGGACTGTTGCCATGCCCTCGAAGGTGGCCAGCTGAGTGACAATGTCTGCTCCTGAACCTTGGTCACTGAAAGTGCAGCACAGCACACTGTCACTGGACAAATGGCGTTGTCCTCGCTGAGCTGCTTTTAAAGAGCACCTTTTATCATGTTCACACAAAATAATATAAAGGATCCTTACCTGCCCACAAGTCATATGGTCCAAAAAGCAACATTTTAATATTCCCCCGGTTTGGAAGGGAAGGTATCGTATTTTGGCTTCATAGAGCCGAGCCGCCGATCCTTTCCTCTTCCTGATAATGCAGTCTGTCCACTTTTCTGATGTCATTTTATGGAGAGTGCAGTGGCACACTCCACAGACATAAATGGGGCTGATTTTTTAAATCAGTTTTTCATATTGTTGATGGGCATCGTTCAACTAAGAAGGACCATCTGCCACCTCAATCCTCTGGCACTTCTCCAGTGAGCTGTTGAGAGCCACTAATTGATCTGCCCAATTTCCCTTACTGCCTGCTGGTGCAACCCCTTGGGAACAGTTTGATTTACATTTTCAGTGTTTTCTCCTTTGTAATGGACTGACCTTTGTCAGTAATTCCATACTGATTGCCAGATTACAATGTGGCAGCAGCCCTATGTACTCTAGTGTGAATATTGAACAGAAATAGTTGTTCAGTAGATTTGCCTTGCCCTTCTCATTCTCTACCCATTCTGACCCCTTTTCAGCGTCTGATCACCCCCAGTTTTGTTTTGCTCCAGATATAGCGAAAAAAGTCTCATCGGGGCCATCTTGTTAGCCCATCTGCCCTGCTGTGTAGATAACCAGAAGTCAGGAGCGGATTCTGGTTGTTGCATCAGGGGCCAGGTAGGGTTGAGCGGGGCTGCCCGAGGGCAGGATACCTCTGCCAGAGAGGGTTGGCAGGTGCCTAGCGACCCCTGCAGGTGGGGACCAGGGTGCTTTCTCATCAGCAGGTGCATGATACATTGCCGAGGCTGTAGGCATGTCCCACACCAAGGGGAGGAGGGAAGAACAGGGAGAAATTGCCCCTGCCATCCCATATGATGGCTAAATGCCTAAACAGGTTATATCCGTGGGTACAGGGTATATCCTTGGTAAATGACAGGGAAAAGGGGGGGAAAAAAAAAAGACCTGTCACACTCCCTGACTCCCTTCACCAGCCTTAGTTCTGCCTCTTAGTTTGTCTCATAATTTTCCTTGTATGCTCCTCCCTCTCTTATCTGTCTGACTTCTTTGATACTTAATGAATGCCTTCCTGTTTTCCCGTCACTGCTTCAGTGCTTCTTGAGAACCACATTGGTTTATTTGCCTTGCTGTTCTTCCCTACCATTTTTGCACAGAGTTGTTGCTTATAGTACTCCCTTTTTGGTTATATCCCATTTTCTGTCTACCCTTCTGCTTCCTGTACCTGCCTTAATTAGCCCCCTAACATCTCCTGCATCTTCCAGAATTAGCCATTCTGAAGTCAAGGACCTTGGTTCTGGATTGTACCCTCTCAACCTTAAGCTTGACCTCAGCCTACACGGTTCTGTGATCACTTGTCCCAGGGATCCCTCACCTTTACCTCTACACTATCCCTGTTTTTAAGGACTAGGTCTAGTGTAGCCCCTTCCTTAGTGGAGTCCTTGACTTTTGGTTCAGGACTATCTCCTGCTTTTAGGGACATAGATATGATGTTCTATCCATGCTTTCTGGCAGTGCCTTTCCCTTTAAGACTTTGCTGGAATGTCTTCAAGCTGGCTTCTCCCACCCACCTGGGTGGTAACTCCCTTGGCTCTGCCCCAGGATGCCAGATCTTCCTTTCTGCTGGAAGAAGCAGGTTACCTCCTTACTGCTCTCATTCTGAGTAGGCCCTCTGCTACAAAATCTACAGATTTACTTCCAAACTTATTAAAAACATTTTGTCTTCAGGTCCAATCTTGAGTCGTGACTGACAAGTCCTCTCTGGGGTTCTCTTGGTGCCTTTGCGGGCAGAAGATGTCCTGAACGGACCTGCTCACCTCGTGCATCTACTGCCTGGGACATTAAATGATCCTCAGGCCTGTGACATTTGTTGGTCTTTCCACCCTTCCATTCTCGAGGACTGTTAAGCCTGACTTACTCTAGGCCGCCTGAGTGAATGGTACCCTCCGGTTAAATCTAAAGATGCCCATCCGGTGGTCTCCGTGGCTGCAGGTTCCGACGAACAGCTAGCAGCGTTTGAGAAGACGGTGGCTCAGGCCGCAGCTCACACCTCCTCAGCTTCAGCCTTCATTCCACTTTCACTGGGTGCCTCTTTTACGGGATTGTTTAAGTTGTGCCAGTCTTTACCAACTCTCGGTCAGGGCCTGACTTTGGGGCACAAATCCAAATCGAAAAAGACCAGAAAACGATCTTGCCATCGATCATGGGATCGGGAGTGCTCTCGATCAAGGGTTTCGGAATCCCGCTCTTTTCCTGATCGATTTCGGTCAAATCTTCAGCCCAGGCTTCTAGCTCCATGGTAACTCCATTGGGCCAGTTGGCCAAGATGCTGACCAATCTGCTGGGACGAAATTTTTCTCGAGCCAGATGACCAGTTGTCCACTGAAGAGTCTGACGCTTCACTTTCCAGGTCTCCAGTCCTGACTTCCACCTTTGGAGAGACAGATCCGTCCGCTGACCCGCCGCCTCTGGTCACCGACCAAGACCTGGAGGTGCCTCGGCTTTTGCCAGCTGCCTCAGAGACCCACTGCCAGTCGCCCCGACGGTTGATGTGTCTGTCTTACTCATGGGGGTTGAGTGGTTCCCGATGACATCGGCGCTCCCACTCTTGATGCTCCGGGAAGCGATGCTGCCGCTATTTCTCATCCTCTTCGGGTGAGGAAAGGCTTCGGCACAAGTTGCATCAATGCTATGAGGATCTCATGTAGCAGCAGCTGGTGTTCTCCAGTATGAAGCCAGTCCCAGCTCCCACACCGGCCATCACTTGGCTTTTTCCTCAACGGCCGACACCTTCTCTGCCTCAGGAGCCGACCAAGACGGTCATGGTTTGGTTGACCCCAGCATCTCCACAGATTACTGTGGAGCCACCACCTAAACAGCTGATGACCAGTGCTCCGACCTAGGAGTCTCGGCTGGCCTTGGTGCTTCCCCATCGGATGTTGGTCACTGTCACTCCTGACCATCTGTGGTGGGTCAGCGGGGATTCTGGCAGTTGACCCCTCTTCAATGACTCCTCTGAGCACCAGACAGCCATGGACATTGGGGACTCCTGTTCCCCCGCTCCGTGGCAGCTGCAGTGGCCATGTGCCACAGGGCTTGGCTGAGAATTTCAGCCTTCATGGCAGACACCCAGCACAAGCTGGTGGAGGTCCCCTTCTTGGGCACTGACTTGTTCGGGCCCAGGGTCGAGGGTCACCTCATCTACATTGAGAGGTCCAGTGCCACCTTGGACTCCACGACATCTGCTCAGAGCACCACAGAGGCTCTAAGCATCAGAAAAAGAAGCCCTTTCAGTCCATTTCCACTCCTGCAGCCAACCAGCTGAGCCCCAGGCTGGACAGAAGGCCCAGGCCTGGTGACCTTGGCAGAAGTCTGTGGCCCTGGTCATCTTGTAAGCCTGGAGGGAGAGGCTGCGGTGGTTCCTCAGCTGGGCCCTCCTCCAAGCCTGCACAGTGGTGGGATGAGAGGTTCCTCCCTCATGTCTGTCACACCTCCCCTGGGTCCTCCTGTGGGGGGCCGGCTCCACCACTTCCTTTCCGCCTGGTCCAATGTCACTAGGAACAGGTGAGTCCTCAAGGTGGTGGGTCAGGGTCTACCTGTGAAATCTGAGCAAAACCTCCTTGCTGAGCCCGCGCACTACGGGAGGACTTGGTATCTGCAGACATTCTCCTGGCTGTTTGGGATGACATTGCCCAGCTCCTCCGCAAGGAGGTCATAGCTCTTGTCGTAGATCCTTAGGAACACCCAGGGTTTGTCTCCAGGTACTTCCTGGTGCCAAAATGGATGGGGGGCTGGCGCCCCATTGTAGGTCTGCAAGACCTGAACAGGTTTCTCAAGTCGTGCACCTTCAGGGTGGTATCTCTGTTACTGATCATACCATCTCTGGAGCACAACACATGATTTTGCTCCCTTGATCTTCAGGATGCATTCTTTCACGTCCTGATCTGTCCATCTTACAGACAGTTCCTCTAGTTCCGAGCAGAGGGAGCCCTCTACGAGTTCCAGGCTATGCCAGTCGGCCTGTCATTGGCCCCCAGGGTCTTCACCAAGTACATTGCAGTGGTGTCAGCTTATCTGAGGCACCATGGGGTCCGGGTTTATCACTACCTGGATGACTGGCTAATCGCGGATCCCTCCAGGCAGGAGGTGGAGCAGTCCAGGGACCTGCCCTCCAGACCTGTGTCTCCGTTGGCCTCTTGGTCAATGAGGCCAAGTCAGAACTCATACCTTCGTAGTAGATTGACTTCATTGGGACTGAGCTTGACTCTTGCAGAGCCAGAGCCTGGCTCCCGGCAAACAGGGCGGAGGCTCTCTCCTCCTTTGCCCGATCATTTGGGTTGGGTAATTGTGCCCTGACAGGGACTTCCTGCAACTGCTGGGTTACATGCCGGCCTGCTCCAGCGTGGTCTGATGGGCCCACTGGAGAATGCACTTTCTGCAGTGGAGCAGTCCTGCTAGTGGTCTCAGAGCAGGGGTCTCTTCAACCAACTGGTCACTGTGACCCAGCGGATGTAGGATGCTATCCAGTGGTGGTTAGTCCCAGAACATCTGCAGGAAGGGATCCAGTTTGTCTGCCCAGAGCTGACAGTCATCCTGATGACCAGTGCCTCTTTCATGGGCTGGGGTGCCCACCTGGGGGGAACACAGAGTCCAGGGGCTCTGGACCCCCAAGGAGTCCCAATGCCACATCACCCTGCTGGAGCTCTGAGCAGTTTGGCTGGCGCTGACTGCCTTTACTCCTCGCATACGGGGTCAGGTGGTCCAGGTCCAGATGGACAACACATGACCATGTACTACCTCAATAAATGGAGCGGGACGCACTCCCTACTGCTGTGCAAGGAAGCTGTCCATATGTGGACCCTCATGCTCAGCCGGGGGCTGATCTTCTAGCCATCCATGTGTGTCGCCTCCAACCAGCTGGCGGATGCTCTCAGCCATGTGGGCGAGGCGTCTCACAAGTGGTCTCTCCACCCAGAGGTAGTACAGTCTGTTCTCCCAGTGGGGCATCCCTCAGGTGGACCTGTTCACTTCCAGGGAGAATGCAAAACTGAAGCTGTTTTGTGCCCACCCCTTCAGCAGGGAACGCTGCAGGGGGGATGCCTTCTCGAGGCCCTGGACCCCTGGCCTCTTCTGTTCCTTCCTTCCACATCCTTTAATCCCCAAGGTGCTTCTTAAGGCCAGGAGGGACAAGGTACATGTGATCCTTGTGGCTCTGGACTGGCCACGCCAGTTTTGGTACCCTGATCTCCTCAGCCTCAGCAGCAGACTCTCAAGGCATCTTTCCCTCTGCCCAGACCTGCTCTCCATCAATCAAGGGAAGGTTCTCCATCTGGACCTTCAATCCCTGCAGCTGACAGCCTGTATCCTGAGCGGCTAGAGTTCCAGACTTTGGGTCTCTCCGAAGACGTCTTCACTATTGTGGAAGCATCTCTGAAGGAGTCGAACAGGAAATGCTATGCCTTCAAATGGAAGAGGTTCTCCATTTGGTGCCAGGGCAAGGGGGTTGGACCCTCTGTCCTGTCTAGTGGCTAGCATCCTTGACTAACTGTGGTCCCTCTCTCAGCTGGACATTCGGTTGATGACCTCATGGTGCACCTGGCAGCAGTCTTTGCTTACTGGATGTGGGCTGGTAAGCAGTCTGTGCAGGAGAAGGTGGTCTGGCACTTTTTCAAAGGCCTTGATCATATTTCCCCTCCGGTGCGTGAACCACCACCACCTTAGGATCTGTTGCTGATTTTGGCAAATGTCATGGGCAAGCCATTCGAACCGATGCACAGGTGTGAGATGTCACACCTGTTGTGGAAGACTGCCTTCCTGGTGGCTATCATGTCAGCCAGAAGGATCAGTTTGCTCCAAATGCCTTCGGTGGAGTCTCGATACCTGGTCTTCCACAGGGACAGGGTTGTCCTGCGCCCCAACCCGAAGTTCTTTCCGAAGGTTGTCGGATTTTCACCTTAACAAGGTGATTAATCTTCCACTGTATTTTACCTACCACACCTCGGAGGCTAAGGACAGGCTCCATACTTTGTACCTGCGTCATGTGCTCACGTGCTACAAGGAGCATATGGCTGGAGTTCGGGGAAAGGTTTTCCAGCTATTTGTCACCTACGCTGAAGCCACACCTGGCAGACTGGGAGCTAAGCAGGAGATTGGCAGGTGGATTTGTAGTCTGCATTGATCTCTGTTATAGGCTGTCAGGTAGGGAGCCTCCTGTAGGACACATTCCACCTGTCATACCGCTGCCTCGGTGGCTGCTTCCTGGGACATCCTTTTTTTTTTTTTTTTTTTTTTTTAATTCTTTCGTACTCTTACCTCCTTTGCTAGGGGTGTTGCCTTTGGTTCCCCTTCAGCCCTGCAGCCTCCAGTGCCCCACTGGCCACAGCTCCCGTTCTCTGCCTCCTTAACCCTTCGCATAATCCATGTCTTGACCCAGCGGCTGTGTACCTCGCACACTGGGAAGTTCCTGGTGAGCCAGGCTGGGAGGGAGAAGCCTGGTGTGTCCGGTGTGGCACCGGTAGGCTGAGGCCTCATACATGCCGGAGGATTCATTTTCTTCTTTGTTCCCTTGTTGGCGGGGGCATGCAGTGCATCTAGGACATTGCAGCATGTGCACCCCCTTGCTACACGTCCGTCTGTCCTGCCGTTTCCATGCTTGAACTCCTGTGTACCACCTCCCGGCTACCACCAGGAGCCAGTGCAACTGCGGCTTTTGTCCCCCATCCACCCCAGGAGAGGAGAGCTGTCCTCCAGATGCTCAATCCTGTCCTCCCCGGCCGATCCTTGGCAACCCGAGTTCGCACCTGACCCCAGGTCACTGGCACAGTGTGAGGTGTGGCATGCAGTGCCTCAACCTTCTGCACCACTGAGCCAGCTCCAGGGATGTCCTTATCCAGGAAATCTGCAAGGCTGCTACCTGGAGGTCAGCACACACCTTCATTTCCCATTACCACATCGACCTTGGGGTTTGTTGCCTCAGTTCTCCAGTCTCTGTTCCCTAAGTAGGGGTTGTGCGCCTTGCTTCCTTCCTCCTGGAGAACTGCTAGGAGTCTGCCAGAAAGTGTGGACAGAACAGCATATCCTCATCCCTAGAAAAACAGGTTACTCACCTGTAACAGTTCTAAGAGTGGTATATGATGATCATCCACACTGACCCACCCAACCTCCCCTGGCTTTGGCGCACATAACTGCTTCCAGCGGGCAAGACCTGGTGTCATGGGGTGGTGCCAAGGGAGTTACCACCTGGGTGGGTTGGAGGAGTCAGCTTGATGACATTCTGGCGAAGTCTTAAAGGGAAAGGCACTGCCAGAAAGTGTGGATGAACATCATATACCTCTCCTAGAATTACTGTTATAGGTGAGTAACTTGTTTATTCTGTCCACTGGGGCCTGGCTTCTTACCCTTGCTGCAGTTCTGGTGCTCTAGTCCACATCTGGCAGATTCCTGTCCCCCAATATGAAAACCTCCCTTGGCTGCGTCATCCTCTTAATCTCATTTCCCAGTTCATTGTCTGCCTCCTCCTTGCTCTGTGCTGGAGGTTTGTAGACTAGTCCTATCTTAATTGTCTCCCACCTCTGCTGTTGTGTATACACAGATTGTCTTAGTCCCCTTAGCCCTGTCATCATCCTGGATCTCTGAAGCATGGATACCCTCCTTCACATACTGTATAACACCACTGTGCCTCCCCTTCATTGTATCCTGTCTCCCATGAACAATGTGTAGCCTGGTATCTGCAGGTCCTAACTATGGTGCTGTATCACCCTTGTCTCAGTTACAGCCACCATGTCTAACGTGTCTCCACTGTTGTTGCCTGTAGGTCATAGGTTTCCTAAGTTTCTGGCACTTGGCCCTCCATGCCTGCCGTGTCCCCTCTGTTACCTGACTAGTTTTCGATAATTGCACTCATTTCTGACCATTTTCCTTGATTTCCTTTGCTGCCCTGCATTTTCTTGCTCCTGTTGTGCTCTACCACCCCTCCCCACCCTTGCTTGTTTGCTGTAATGTCTTCCCTCACCAGGTTTGATTTTTCTGCTAGCAGTAGTTCTGGGAAATGCTCTCCAGGTACCCTTCAGTTGTGTGATGTGCCTGTCCTCGGCTCTGATGGCCCCCTCACCTAGTTTAAAGTCCTTTCTAGGTGTTGTATGAACGCATTCTGTAGCACCTTGGCTCCCTCCCAATTGGGGTGGAGGCCATCCATC
The DNA here is from genome assembly GCA_016271365.2 of Neoceratodus forsteri. Classification (NCBI taxonomy): domain Eukaryota; kingdom Metazoa; phylum Chordata; order Ceratodontiformes; family Ceratodontidae; genus Neoceratodus; species Neoceratodus forsteri. The sequence goes on along the minus strand of CM028132.1, from coordinate 195,855,540 downwards.
TTAAACAGTCAGATCTCCACCAGGTGTGTCCTCAGTCTTCAAGAAACTGGAAATCCTCCCTGTCACTCCAGCCCTTCAGCCACACGTTAAACCTGCTCTGTTTTCAGCTGTTCACTGTGACTACTGTATAGCTGCGGTAGGACATCAGAGAAAGTTACCATGCCTGTCTCTGAGCATCCATACTAAAAGTGTCATAGCTTTCCTTCACTTCTTCCACACGTCTTCTGACCAGACCATTTGTGCCTGCATGCACTGTTGTATCCAGCCTTCGCCATCTGTCTCAGAGAGTTCCAGCACGTTCTTTCAAATTGTGTCCGCTGTTGGATGCAGTTGACCTCTCTTGCAGTATCTGATATGGATTGCACCATCTCACCTGTACCTCCGACAGTTGAATCCCCTATTGCCATGACTCTCTAATACCTCCTTTGGGGTTCTCTCCCTTTCCTGGCTGGTGTGCAGAGGCTGGAGCCCCATATCAGGAGTGCTGGTCATTGCTAGTGGGGCCTTCTCCAACAGTGATTAAAACCTGTTAGAGGTGGGTACAGAGAGCACTGCTGGTATGCCTTCTTGTCGCATCCTAACCTCCCTCCCTCCAGACAGTGGTCTACTGGCACTGGTTTAGCCAGTGACCCACTGAGGCAGTGGCACTTGTAGTCCCTACCGTTGCTGTTTGGCTGTTGCGAAATGGATTTCTGCCCTAGCAGCTTCAAGCTCTGCTCCCAGCAGCTGCACCCTCCTACAGCCAAGGCACTGGCCAAAGATACAGAGCACCCTCCAGGTCATGTCTGCCTCACAGTTCTTGCACTCCATCCACTCCCCCCTCAGTGATGCCCACTTGCACGTTGGTGGGCATTCTAGTGTGTGTGCCATAACTGCTAAACCCCTGTATTTGTTATGCCAGCCCTGTGCTAGAGGAGACCTAAGAGTCCTATTAAGTAGGTCTGCTGTACAGTGTCCTAGAAGCAGAATATGCAACTCTACCCCAAATAGGGAGTTTTCTGCTTGCACATCTTTTGCCTATACCCAGACACCAATACCAGTGTGTTCAGTACTGCCCTAGAAACAGTAGTAAGAAGGTAGCTGGTTGCTCTGCAGCCCTTACTTAGCACTGTTGACAGACCCTAGTAACCACACATGCTCGGCACTGCCCTGTCTTCCGATGCTGGACTGGTCTTGCCTTATTTCTCAGTTGTCTTGTGGCCTTACCAGTAAGGTGTTCTGCTGCGGATGCCTTCTGCAGACGTTAGTGCCGCACTCCTAATCTGTGGCGTAGAAACATTGACGATGATGGCAGAAAAAGACTGGAGATGCATCTAGTCTGCTCATATTACCCTGTCATACCCCAGGACCTTCTGTCTCTGTGGAGTCTACGCTTACCCTGTTCACCCTTTTGTTTGTGTTTCCACCTTCCTTGTCCCACTGAGTAACTACTACACTCTTGGATCTGTCCCAGCTGTGTTTTAAGCTGTTTGTGGTGCTGGCACCCACCACCCATGCTGGAAGACCATTCCGTGGCTTAGCTATTCTTTCTGTAAAATACTTCATCAGATCTTTTTTAAACCTTCCCTCCATTAACCTCCACACGTGACCTCATGTCCTGATTTCACTGTTCCTATTTATTTATTGCAAAATTTCACCAGGAAGGCACACTGAACAATCAAGTTGCTTGTCTCCCAGTGCGATCGGGGGGGGGGGGGAGAGGTAAGGGAGTACAAAGAATCAAACATACAGTTTCCAACAACAGAGTACAACAAGAACATTTCTGGTACAAAAGTAAGTACAATGTCTTTATAGGTGACATTGCAGAGGGCCTGGAAGGAAAGGTATGCCTCTTTGCAGATGACACAAAGATCTGTAACAGAGTTGATACACAAGGGGGGGTAGAAAGGATGAGAAGGGACTTGGCAAGGTTGGAGGAATGGTCAGACATATGGCAACTTAGATTCAATGCAAAGAAGTGCAAAGTAATGCACCTGGGAAATAAAAATCCAGGAGAAGAGTACACAATAGCAGGGGAGGTACTAACAACAACAATAATGGAAAGAGATCTGGGTGGTCTCATATCAGATGACCTAAAGGTGGGTATGCAATGTGAGAAGTCAGTAGGGAAAGCCAGGGGGATACTGGGATGCATAGGAGGGCATCACACGTGAAAAAGTGGTTATCCTCTATACAGACAGTTGGTGAGACCCCATCTGGAGTACTGCGTGCAGTTTTGGAGACCTCATCTACGCAAGGACATAGACAGGATGGAAGCAGTCCAGAGGAGGGCAACTAAAATGGTGCAGGGTCTACATCAGAAACCATATGACGAGACTGAGAGAGCTTAATATGTATACCCTTGATGAAAGGAGGGACAGGGGGACATGATAGAAACTTTTAAGTACCTCAAGGGAATCAACAAAGTCCAGGAGGGTAGCATCTTTCAGAAAAAGAGATGTGTAAGGACAGGGGACACAATTTAAAGTTAGAGGGGACGGCTCAGGGGTAATGTGAAGAAATTCTTTTTCACGGAGAGAGTGGTGGACTCATGGAACCGCCTTCCTGGAGAGGTTGTGGGGTCTAAAACAGTGGAGGAATTCAAACATGCATGGGACAGACATAAGGCAATTATAGTAGGGGGTTGCAGGAAATAGGCTGTTGGTTAACTAGAATCTGCAGCTTATCCAGTAGGTAGGGAAATGGGCAGACTGGGTGGGCCAAGTGGTCCTTATCTGCCATCAGTCTATGTTTCTATGTAACAGCAGAACAAACATATAAGTTAGAATACAAGATCTTATCAGCGTCAGTCTTCATCATTCATCACCTTTGGGTATAGTGGCTGGAGGTCAAGACCCCGCGGGAGATCTTTTTTCTTTTTTGGATGGGCAGAGTCACTGCACCATCGGCGCCACCTTGAGGCCCACGCACTGCGTGGCGCTTGCGGGTTGGGTGTTGTCTACCCCACCCTCCCGCCAGTTCATCTCCCGCCGTAGAGGTCGCACCTCGTGGGAAGCTCTGCTGCACAAGAGGCCTGCTGTCTGCTTTGAAGCCTTTGGATCCATTTTCGCTCGACGCCGTGTCCGTAGACTCCGTAGTATTTCAATTCCTCAATTTCCTGACAGTTCTGTGTTTCGTCAACACTCGACATCGCTGGTAAGACTGTTCCTTTTATTTTATTTCATAGCGACGTCGAGTCTTTGTTTAGCTTGTTTTTCCGTAGGTCATGTCTCGGTCGGGGGGGGCAAGAAAACTTCAAAGACGGGACGGCCCCCTATGCGTCGGTGCCCGTGTGGCCGTAAGTACTCTGTCACCGACCAACATGACTGTTGCTTCGTGTGTCTTGGCCCGCTTCACGACATGGATTTATGCAACGCCTGCTTCTCCATAGACTGTCGTGTCATCGAACAACGCGAGTGAAAAGTTGGACGAGCTCCACCGACTTTCGGGGGACGGGCGCACACTCGTTGGGCCAAGCCACAGTCTCTCTGCCTTTCCCTCCGGGTCCCCTCCCAGTTCTATATGGACAGCGGTGGAATGGGGCTTCTGCTCTTAGTAGCCTCGCCATTGCAAAAGCCCCTCCCACGGTGTAGGAGGCCCAGTTGGCCCCCCCCAGAGGGCGGGCAGGAGGCACTGCATTGGCAATCACCCATTCGAGGGTGAAGGCTCCCCCGTTGTCGTTTTCCCAGGCTGGGAAGACTGTGTTGGTGCCGTCCTCGATGCCATCTTGGGCCTCTGCGCCGTTCCATGGGCCCTGATGGCGCCATGGTCAGCACCAGTCCGTCGCTTGGCACTGTGTCTACTGTCAGTGCCATTTGCAGGGCTGATGGTGCTGTCAGCACCATGGGAGGCTCTACCGCGCCATCCCTGACTGTTTCTCGCCTCCACAGCACCATGGGGGTTTCTGATCTCGGCACAGTTTGCGGTGCTGAGAGGGCCATCAGAGCCGTTGGAGCCGTTTCTGGCCTCTGCATCACTTGTGGCACTGTGGGTCGGGATGGTACTGTGATAGGCTCTGGCGCAGATACTGCTGCCACTCTCGGCACCATGTCCTCTTCGTGCACCATTCATGGTGTGGTTGGGGGCTTCAGCGCCAACTATAGTGCAGTACCTCGGACTGGTGCCCCATTTGGTCAGGATGGCAGCGGGCGTCCACGTACTGTTTGGCACAGGACTTCGGTCTCTGCCTACTTGGCAGCGGAATCGGACTCTGAATCAGATAGGCAGTCTCACTCCTTGGAGTTAGCTGCTCACATGGACACCCTGGTGGTGTCCTCGACAGACCGGAACCAGCCCCCCTCTGAGGAGCGGACAGTTGCTCCCAAGTCCAGGGTCAGGGGTGCTGACCAGCAAGCAGTAGTGCAGGCCACTTTTGCTCTGCAGCCTGGCCTTGGAGGGTTTTCTGTTCCCTCAGTGGTGGTACCTCCTCAGGTGGTGTGCCTGGATCGCCCAACTTTGGGGCCGATCGGAGCACCCACAGGAGGGGATGGTGCTGCTCCCTGGATAGTCCCTTCAGAGACTGACCAGAGTTGCCAGCTATATAGGCTGTCATTTTCAAGGAGAAAGGCTCTTTCGGACTCCGAGGGGTAGGGGTTTGACATGGCGACCCTTTTCTGGGACCCACCCGGGTGCTGGAAGGAGTCGTAGTGCGGCCCTCCGTCCTTCCTTTTTGGTCTCCTTGAGAGGGCCCTGTTCTTCGGAGGTAGGGGACTGTCCTTTTGGAGTTCCATGGCCCCGGTCACCTCATGGGGGAATCTTCAGGGCATAACCTAGGCAGTACCAGTATGGTTGACCAGCTGTCAGCTGTTGCGTTTTCTGGAGCTACCTCTTCCTCGGGTGCTCCAGGTGCGCTCTCTTTCCCAGGCAGAGGACAGTCGATTCCTGTTGTCTGCTCTGACCCCACTCCTCTGCTGCCTTCTCCTGCTCTCCCAGGCATTCTTGGTCCGAGAGGACATCTCTCCTGGGAGCAGTTCAGAGCTGTGGCTGCTCGTTTTCTCCTCTTACGTTAGGGCCATGGACAGGTAGGTTTTCCAACCTCCCGCTGAGCAGCCACCCTCTGAATCTCTCAGGTCCTCCGCTTCTTCATCCTCCTCTTCTGGAGGAGAGGAACCATCTGTCCACATCTCCCCAGCTGCTGATCTCGTGGAGTATCAGCGTTTCCTCGTGAGGATGTTGGAGAACCTGCATATCACCGCACCCACTCAGCACAATCTGGAGCATTCGATGATCACCTTCTAAAGCGATTTCAGTGCGGACACTCTTGTAGTGCTCCCCTGGCCTGCTCCCTTCCAGGAGGCATCATTGCACTTCTGGCAGAGACCCTTTTCCGGAGTCCCAGACCCTAGGGATCTCCGCCAGAGGTATTGTGCCCCCCTGGAGTCTCCAGGTAATCTGCCTCATCCTAGCTCAGGATTGACACAACTGGACACTACCGATGGGCTTCGCACCCTTCACCATGACTGGCCCCCAGATGCAGGCTCCATGGATTTTGACTTCTGGGGAAGGAGGACTTTCTATTTGGCACGGTTGCTTCTCTCGATATCTGCATATCAGGCCCAATACGTTACCTATGACAGGTTCCTGTAGTCCAGGCTAGGTCAACTCCTAGCCTCGATGCCTGATTCGGGGGTAACCAGACAAGCCATTGCGCACTCTGCACATGACCTGGAGCTAGCAAGGCACCAAGAGAGGGCATCTTACGACGTCAACGAGGTAGCTTCCAGGGTCGTAGGGACAACAATCCGCACTAGGCGGATGGCATGGCTGCATCTCTCCCAGTTGTCACCTTTGGCCCGGCGTAGGGTGATTTCCTCCGCTTACCAGAGAACCCATCTCTTCTTCCATAGGGCGAGATGACATTTGTCAGGGCAACCTCCTTCCCCCCTCCGGGGGGTCCCCGGCTCACTCTTCCCACTCTTGGGCCTCTCCATACCTGTGAAGATTCTCTCTCTCTCGGTGTGCCACCCACTGAGAGCTAAGGGACTTAGTTCCTTAGGGTTCAGAGTCCCCTTCGGGGGGGACTCGGCACTCACCCAAAGATGATGAATGGTGAAGATTGACACAGATAAGATACGAAAATTACATACCTACCGTAATTCTGATCTTTCTGTGTATCTTCACCATTTATCACAATCCCACCCTTCATCTCCCTGGGACCTCAGTCTCTGGGACCCCCTCCCTCTCTGTGCCCTCTTTTTTCCCCCCTTCCTTTCCATTGGTCAGGAGCAGGGCGACCTTGGGCACATGGGGGATGTTTTTCTCCAAGGGGGAGAGTGGTCAAGATAGGGGGCACTTCTTCCCCAGTGCCTCGACTCCCCCCCCCCCCGTGGGGTGGGGGTTGATGGTTGCCCTCTCTTCAGTTCTCTCCCTCTTTCCCCGTCAGTTTTTCCCTTGGTTTTGTTGTCTTGAAGACTCAACCCTAAAAATTAATTTAAGAAACTAGTTTTCTTACACCAAAACTTGATTTCAAGTAGGGGGTGTTGCCCTGTATCCTGTCTTTTCTTCCAGAATAGCTGATTCTGCTTATGTTGGAGTTATTGCTAGTGATTCTGTGCCTTGAATTCTTGCAGTTTAGCCTTCAGGCTACTCCTTCGCAGTTCCTATACAATCTGGAGATAGGTCAAGGTTCCAGGGTATGCCCCCCCCCAAATCCTCACTTCTAAATTCTTTCACCCCCCCCCTTCTACTTCCAGAGATTGGGGCCTCTCCCAATCCCCTTAGATTACTAGTCTTACCCTGTCCTCTCAGTCATTTATTTCTCCTTTTAGTTTGTATATCTTTTCCTTTATCTGTCCCTTGGACTCCCTTGTCCCACCCTCCCAATCTTCTTACTGTACGGCGACTCAGAACTGGTGGGAGGGCAGGGTCAACGACATCTAACTGCCAACACGCGAGCGCCGCGCAGTGCGTCGGCCTCGAGGGCAGTGCAGATGGTGTGTCGACTTTGCCCATCCTCCCCCCCAAAAAAGCTCCTGCGGGGTCATGACCTCTGACCACTATACCCAAAGGTGATAAATGGTGAAGATACACAGAAAGATCAGAATTACGGTAGGTACGTAATTTTCATTTCTTGTAACTTCAGAAGTGCAATTTGCAGGTACAGCAGTAATTTGTTAGTTTCAGATTTGAGAAATTTAAAACAGTTGTAGGAGATGAGTGCGGGGTGGCAGTAGGCCATAATATTGATAGTTGCCTACTATCAAAAGTACACAGGCAGTGACTATGAGCAGGCGCAATTAGAAAAGTAATTTTGAAGGGCTAAGGTAAGGGAGTGGGGGAAGAGGAGAGTGATTTGTTGGGGTAAATAGCTTTTCACAGTTCACCTTGTTTATTCCTTTCAGGAACATGAAGGTCTCAGTCCTATCCCACCTCTCTCAACTGGTTTGGAGTCAATACATGTTCAGCGCCTTTAGAAGATCCTCATAGGATCTGCCTGAATCATCTTATTCACCCTGGGTTGTACTGGCTGTAGCCTGTCCCTGTCCTTTTTTAGGTGGGGACTCCGGAACTGGGCACAGTACTCCTGGTGTGGGCTTACCAGTGACTTATACAGAGATAACGATACCTCGTGCTTCCTGCTGTCGAACCATCTCGCACTGTACCCTAATATCCTGTTAGCATTGGGCTGATTTGTTTAAGGGAGGCAGTGATGATGGCTCCTAGGTTCCTTTTCTCTGATGATGTGTCCAGCTAAACCCCTTCCATCCAGAAACTCTTTTTTGGGGTTTTGGTTCCCTAAGTATATCTCTCTTTGCACTTTTTGGCATTGAATTTCAGCTGCTAGACTTTGGACCAATTTTAAGGCCTTTGCAGGTCTCTCTGCAATTCCTTTATCCCCCGACATGTTGCCAACTCTACCACAGAGTTTAGTGTTATCTGTGAATAGACACAGCCTGCCTTGGGTTTACTCTCCTATGTTGCTAATGAACATTATTGCAGAGAATTGGGCCCAGGGCATATTCTTGTGATACTCTGCAGGTGACCTAATTTTCCACTATCTAACCTAATTCACCACAGCTCTGTGCTGCCTCTTCTGCAGCCAACTCCCTACCCACTTTATTTCCTTAGCTGTACCCAGATCTCCTGTCTCCTTCAGCAGCCTTTGGTGTGGCACCAAGAAGTCTGTTGTGTGCTCCTTGTTAAATACTCTAGCTACCTAGTCAAAAGAATACTGTCGGGTTGGCCCTACACCTCCCTGCCACAAACCTGTGCTGCTTACTGTCCTGAAGCCCATTGTTCTCCAGGTATGCCACTAGCACTGGATCCTCTTTGACTAGTGTCTCCATCAGTTTCCCTACCATGAAGGTAAGGCTGACAAGTCTGTAGTTTCCAGACTGTTCTTGTCCCCTCCTTTGTGTAGTGGAACCACATCTGCCATCCTCCAGTCCCTAGGAACCAACCCTTGCTGCAAAGAGCTACTGAATAGCTCCGCCAGGGATTCGGGTAACATTGATGCCAGTTCCATTAGTACCCTTGTATGCATTCCATCTGGCCCAGGGCTTTATTTACCTTCAGGGCTGTCAACCGGTTTCTGACATTTTTACCTGTACACTCCTGCAGCCTCATTTCTGGGACCCCTCTGTCAGCTGCCTTTATGCTTCTCCCTTGCAAGGGTCCACTGTTCTCCCTAGTAAATACTAAACAGAAGTAATCATTCTGCATAGCTGCTTTCTGCTCATCTTCTGCTTTTACTCTGCCCCTTTCTTTTAGCCTGACAGTCCCCCTCCTACTGTTCTTTTTTCCCTTAGAAACATAGAAATGGGCTTGCCCACTGGTGCAGCAGTTGTATTTCCGCTGGCGACTCCAATGACCAGGTTTGGGAGTGGACCCAGGAGTTGGAGGGCTAGCCTGGGGGAGAAGGCTTGAGCATTCAGTGACTGCTCGCCTCCTCCAGGGAGGGGGGGATAAGAGGCTTGGTGTTTGCTGGCTCCTGGCGGAGGCCGGAGACACAGCAACGTGTTGAGTTTCACTATGGGAGGGAGCATGGTGGACGTTGGCTTTGGTCTTGACGTCATGTGGCGTTTCCCTGCCCCGAGAAAAAAAAGAAAATGGCTCCAGCTTCGCCGGATGACGGCTGTTTCTCCTCCCACCACGCTAATCTCTGGAGTGCACCTCCTCCTCCGTCTCCTGTGCATGCCTGCCCTGCGGGGCACCGTATCCCGAATTCTCCTCCCTTCCTCCCTGGGAGGGGCCCTTTCGGTATGGTTAGTGCCAGACCCCCGCGGGGTGCACGGGACTGTGACCAACGGAGGAGAGGTGGCGGAAGTGAATGGCAGGCAGAGGGGAGTGAGCCCAAGGAGGCAGATATGTCTGTGGAGCAAAAAAAAAGGAACAAAGAAAAGTGAAGGCAGAAGGGAACCGTGGTCCATCTAATCTGCCCAGATAGATTCAAAGACCTTTTATAGGTCCCAGAGTCTAACCCCCTTTATGGTATTTCTCTTTTACTGATCCTGTCCTTTTAGCCCTTGCTCTATCCCACCCTTGTCTTGAAAGCTACCATGGACTGTGCAGTGACTACCTCTGCCGGCAAAGCGTTCCATGGCTCCACCATTCTTTCCAAGAAAAAATACTTTCTCAGGTCTCTTAAAGCTCCCTCCATGTAGCTTCCATTCATGTCCCTGGTGGTGGAGATGGAGGTCCTTTGAAATAGTTATGTGTATGGCACCTTATTAATGCCTTTCAAGAACTTGAAGGCCTCAGTCATGTCCCCTTTCTCCCTCCTTGTCTAGTGAGAACAGGTTTAACTCCCTTAAGACGCTCCTCATATGAGAGATTATGGAGGACTTGTATCATCTTGGTCTCCCTTCTCTGCACAGTTTTCAGCCTATCCCTGTCCCTTTTAAGGTGCGGACTCCAAAACTGGATGCCGTACTCCATGTGGGACTTCACAAGTGACCGGTAAAATGGGAGGATTACCTCCCGTAGCCACACTGTGGACCCCTATGCACCTCATGCTCTATTTGCCTTGCTGTAAGCTTTGTTGAATTGGTTTGATGTGTAAGGGAGTCACATATGGTGACCCCTAGAGCTCTCTTTCCTTCTGAGAGGTGCTAAATTTTACCCCATTCAGCAAGTAATCTGTCTTTGGATTCCCTTTTCCTAGATGCAACACCTTGCATTTCTTTGCGCTGTACTTCATTTGCCAGATGTTAGACCATCTTTCTAACCTTTTTAAGTGACTCTGCAAATCCCTGATTGCCTTTACGCTGTCGACCCTGCCACCCAGCTTGGTGTCATCTGCAAACAGTACCAGCTTACCCCCGAGTACCTACACCTATGTCACAGATGAACACATTAAACAAGACCGGCCCTAAGACTGAACCCTGGAGCACACCACTAGTGACTCTTTTCTTCTGACCTCACTCCATTGAAGATGACCCTCTGACTTCTGTTCCTAAGCCAATTTTCTAACCACCTGACCAAGCTTTCAGCAGTGCCTAGGTCTGCCAACTTTTGTAGCCAGTGTTTCTGTGGCACTGAGTCGAATGCTTTGCTGAAATCGAAGTAGAGGAGTACCAGTGGGTGCCTCTTGTCCAACTTTTTGGTCACCCAGTCGAAGAAAATGATGGTTTGTCTGGCACTACCTGCCAGTCATCAATCAATCAAAAATCAATCAAAATGTTATTTATAAAACGCTTTTCAATATATCTAAGTGCTAGTACATATCATGAATAAAACATCAACTATAATAAATAATGACATAAAACAATAAAAATGACCATAAACTTATCCAAATGATAGTGCAAATAAGTGGCTTTTCAGTGACCTCTTAAATGATTCCATGGACAGGCACTCTCTAATCTGATGAGGTAGAGAATTCCACAGGGTTGGGCCATAAAAGAAAAAGCCCTGGCCCCAGATGATTGAAGACGAACTCTGGGAATCTCTAGCAATCCCTCGTCAGTGGAGCGGAGAGGGCGGTAAGGACAAAGATCTATCAGGTAGCCCAGTCCCTGACAGTGTAGGGTCTTATAGGTCAGCAATGCGACCTTGAAGGTGATTCTCCACCACACTGGCAGCCAGTGCAGTTCGCGCAGCACAGGTGTGATACGGCAAGTTCTTGGTAATCCAGTCAACAACCTGGCTGCTGCATTCTGCACCAGCTGCAGGCGACGGAGATCCACCCCCAGTAACCCTAGATATAGAGCATTACAATAATCAAGACGAGAGGAAACAAAAGCGTGGACCAACACAGGAAGGTCATCATGCGGAACAAGGTGTTTTATCCGGGCGATATTCCTCAGATGGTAAAAGGAAGACTCGACGGTGGCCAATACCTGTGTCTTCAGCGTCAGCTCACTGTCAAAAATGACGCCCAGATTTCGCACCTGTTCAGAAGGTCTCAACTGGTTACCCCCTAGTAAAAGACCAGAGGGGAACCCAGGAGTCAACTTCTTTACATGGTGACCTGGGTCCACAACCAACACCTCAGTCTTATCCGGATTTAGTTTCAACCAGTTCGCACTCATCCAGTCCTGAATCTCAGCGAGGCAGTTGTTAAAGACCGATAATGCGTCATTCTGTTTGGGTACAAAGGACATATAGAGCTGAGTATCATCTCCATAACAGTGAAAACTCAGTCCATAACACCTTATAATGTTTCCCAACGGCAGCATATACACCGTGAACAACATGGGGGAAAGCACAGAGCCTTGCGGCACCCCACAGGACATAGCAAAGGGAGCAGAAGAAAAAATTCCTGAAACTACCCTCTGACTTCTGCCTGTGAGGAAAGAGTGGAACCATCTGAGGACTGTCCCCGACAGGCTGCAGAGTAGCCGCAGGCGATCCAGCAGCATCCCATGGTCCACAGTGTCAAATGCTGCAGAGAGATCAGGGAGAACCAAGAGTGAACGGCTCTTCCGATCTTTCTCTATTAGGAGATCATTGAGTACCTGAACTAATGCCGTCTCGGTACTATGCCTCTTCCTGAAACCGGACTGGAGAGAATCATAGATCTCATGGGTAGTAAGAAAGTCATCGAGCAGCAACACGACTGCTTTCTCAATAACCTTGCCCAAAAAGGGCGGGTTAGAGATCGGTCTGTAGTTAGACAGACAGTCAGGGTTGAGGGAAAATTTCTTCAAAAGGGGTGTCACAACAGCCTCCTTTAAAGACTCCAGAAACACCCCTTGGTCCAAAGAGCCCCAGACTATCTTCGCAAGAACTGGTCCGATCACATCTATGCACCCCACAAGGGGGCGTGTAGGACCAGGATCTAAACTACAGCAAGTCGCTCATAAGCCCTGGATAATCTTCATGCTGTCCATGATCGCTGGCTGGTCAAAATCTGTCCAGGTAGACCGAGGGCATGTAACCCCGCATCGGTCACTGCAATGCTCATTTGAACGTATGCTGCGGATCTCCGACTGATTGCTGGCACCTTATGATCAAAGAACCGAGCAAACTCATCACACTGTATTTGTGAAAAAGCTCTCTGACCCCGCTGACAGGCTGGATTGCACAGTCTGTCGACGGTCCTGAAGAGCTGAGCAGGTCGGTTTCTTGGTGCAGTTATCTCCCTGGACAGGAACTCTGCCTTCTTATGGGAGATCACTGATTGATAGTCCGTGTAATGGGCCACCAATCTAAGTCTGTCACCCTCCAGGCCAGATTTCCGCCAACTATGTTCCAGTCTTCGCCCCACTCTCCTCAACTCCCTCAGTGTCCCATCAAACCAAGGGGACTGAGGGCAAAGAGAGAGGGGACGAACACGGACAGGTGCTATGGAATCCAGTGCCCTCAGCACCATGTTGTTATAGTGCACTACTAAGGCATCTGGTTCCATGCACTCCATAGGCCAACTCGATAGGTCCAGCACCACCATCAGACCCTCAGGGGTAACTCCCCTCAAAGAGCGATACTGGACCATCTCCAAAGGGGTAGGTCTCATAAGGGGGGCCACGAAATTGAACCTTATGGAGTGATGGTCAGACCACCCAACTGGTTCCACCACCAGTTCTGTGATCTCCATCCCCAGGGTGAAAACCAGATCCAGAGAGTGACCTTGAATGTGGGTAGCAGCGGTAACCACCTGTGTGAAGCCCAACGAAATCATTAGTTGGAGGAAGTCTTGACCAAAATGCGAAAGATCATCGTCGACCCAGGCATTGAAGTCCCCCAGGACCAACCACCTGGAGGGCTCTAACACCAGGTCGACAATGAAGTCTGCGACTTCCTGCAGAAAAACTTTCTTGTCACTGGGTGGACGGTAGACGAGCAGGATTCTACAGCCCACACCTGCTCCCATGATGCACTCAAAGGATCTAGGGGACACCACTGGAACCTCCACAAGGCCCAATTCCGATTTAAAACAAATAGCGACCCCCCCAACCCCTACGATCCAACCTCGGGCGATGTATTACCCCGGCTGGGACAGCTGACTCCAGTATGGGACCAGCATTTTCGTCCAGCCAGGTCTCGGTAATGCAAGTCAGGTCAGATGACTCAACAAGATCAGCAATAATTGCTGTCTTGTATTTTATAGACTTGGCATTGCATAATATCGTCCAGGTTGGATGAGAGGCCTTGGAGGAGCGGGCTACTTGCCCACTCTCAGTGGAGCCCTTGGGTATGGGAACCAGGCATCGACTCCCTGTCTTGGGCTCATTTCGCCCCAGGGCATCTCCTTCACCCCACCATCCTTATTTGCCCACTCAGCCCCCTCGCAGCCGGGAACCCTCCTCTATGCCTCCGTGCAACCCCAGGGCATGGCAACATCTGTATACTGGCTGCAACGGGGGGCTATCAAAAGGGTGCAGGTCCCTCAGCCTAGAGGGGAAATGGCGCCTGTCCATGGAAACCCGGTCCCAACACATACGATCAAATATTTAAAAGACAATTTTAATCAACCGCTTTAATATAAATACCATCAACACCAAAACTAATTTGAATAACTTAATCAATAAATAAAACAATAGTCCAATTTCCCTTCAGGCCGACTCCTCAGAGAATAGTCTTTAGGCAGGTCTGGGCAGTTTTTTTTAAACTCCTCAGAAAAAAAATGTATAATGATTAGGACAAGAGTCACAGTTTCTTCCGACTTGTGCTTTACTAAAAACAAGAATAATGAAAGTCCCTCAGAGCTTTCACCCCTGAGGAATCTGTCCCATAGCCTATCTCTCACATAGGCAGAAAAAACAGTCACACAGTCAAATCTTGAAAATAAAAAATGAAGCCCTCTCACTGCTTCACCAAAATGTATAAGGGAAAGAAAAAGGAACAATCTGAACTAAACAATGATCAAATAGGAGTTAATTTTATAACTGTTCCACATACTTAATGTAGATAGGACAAAACCTTTCCAGTCCCCAAGAATTATTCCAGCCGCTTAGGAGGGAACACAAACGATCAGCCAGCAAAAAGAAGAAACTCTCCTTAGGTTGTCCCCCGAGGTGTTTACTAGGGAAGTCAGCCTACAACTGGATCTGCACGAGCGGGCTCTCCAGCCTACCCCCCGCAAAAATCCAGAAGCCACGGGCCTGTCCTCCGAGAGCACCCTCCCGATCCCCCGTAGAGGCTGCCTGCCCCAGCAAACCACCCTGGGTTCAGGCCAACGCTTTAACCAGTGGAGAGAATCACCCTAATCATCCCCCAAGGTGCTGCTGAGGAGATCAGTTAGTAGCTAGAGTCCACCCGGGCAGGCTCTCCAGCCAACCCACCGTAAAGCCCAGGAATCACGGGCACACTGGGGCCCATCCTCCGACAGCACCTCCCACAGACTGCCCAACCAACCACCCCAGCAGACTACCCTGGGTTCAGATCAAAACTGATAAGCTCACCCACTCCAAATGATGATGCAGAGGATGCAGTAATCCGTAGAGCCCAGATGTAAAAAAGGCCAAGTCTCCAAGGAGCGAACCCGATTTCGAGATCCCAATCTCCAGCTCCAGACCACACCGAGCCGCGAGAAGACAAATCCAGGCTGAGAGCAGATCCCAATATTCAACCCACACAAGGGCCAAATCCAAACATTCTCCAAGGAAAAAAGAGCTCCAAGATAAATCCCTCGGCGAATGCCGCAGTCAGAGAGGCCCAACGTTCCCGGCAGCAGGTCCTCAGGCAATCCCCCGAAAAACGCCACACAAACAGCTCTCAACACCAACGGAGAGCAAAATCGGGAGCAGCCAAGATCGCACAGCTGCAAACGTACTCCCACACTGTCACAATGCCGCAACAACTCGGACCCAACGCCACCGGCAGATTCAAAACCAGTAACATTCACCGAAAAACTATAAAATTTAAAGAATCGAACAAAAACTGCTCAAAACAATTAAAAAAATAGCTACATAGAAATTAAAATAAAGTTTAAAAAACTGAACAAAAACTAAACTAAAACGGAGCTAAAACGGAGGCTGACACAGCGTGGTCGCCATCTTGATTCTTCATGAATGACATTCTTTTAAGAAAATGATGGTTTGTCTGGCACAACCTGCCAGTCATGAATCCGTGCTGTGCGTCATCCTGTAGCTTGTACTTATCTAGGTATTCTACTGTGTCCTGTTTGATTAAAGTTTCCATTACCTTTCTCACGACTGATGAGAGGCTGACCAGCTTGTAGTTGCCAACCTCCTCTCTGCTTCCTCCCTTGTGGAGAAGTACCACCTCTGCCCTTCTCCAGCATTACTCCCATCAGAAGTGAGCGGTTGAACAAATGCGCCAGTGGGTCTGCTAGTTCTAAAGCAAGCTCCCCTTAGCACCCTTGGATGCATCCCATCAGGCCCTGGTGCTTTGTCAGTCTTTAGGTGCATTAGTGCCTCTTTTACCCTGTTGGTGGAAATAATTGGAGTCTCCATCCATGGGTGTTCTGTATCAGTTGCCTTCACGCCACTCTCTGGAAGTGGACTGATGTGTTCCTTGGGTGAATACTGAGCAGAAGTAGTCATTAATTGTGATGGCCTTTTGTCCATCATCTTCAATGATCCTGCCCTCCTCTAGCTTCCTCTCCCACTTTTTTCATTTCTCTTGGATGTACTGAAAGAATCATTTGTTGCCCGTTTTGATACCTGCAGCAATCCATAATTAAGTTGATGCCTTCACTAGCCTTACAGCCTTTTTGGCCTCTGTACTTTTCTGAATGTAGCTATCCCAGTCGATGTAATTTCTATGTTTGTGGTACACTTCTTGGCTCTGATTGCCATCTAGACCTGGTTAGTGAACCAGCTGGTTCTCTTATGTTTTTTTCTTTTTGAAACTGTTCTGACAAATGGTTTTGTGGCCTCTAGCGCAATTTGCTTCATCATCTCCCAGATGTCTTCTACCTCCAGTTTTTCGTGCACTCCGGTCATGTTGTCTTTGATGATCATTTTAAAAATTTTTTTTTTTTTTTCTAAGTGGGCTCCCCTAAAGCTCAGGACCTCCACTCAGGACTGAGATTTAGCCTCCACAGGTGACAGTGCAAACGATACGGAGTTGTGGTCCGCTGTTTGCTAGTGGTTCTCCCACTTTAACATCTTCAGCTACCTCTGAATTAGTGAGGACTACATCCAGGATGGCATCCAAGCTGGGTGAGTAGACAGTCTTGTAAGGCATTTACCGCAGTCTGACTTATTGATGATCTCACAATAAGGTTCCCACAGTCAGCGTCTGGCATGTTGAGGTCGCCAAACACCACAGTTTACTCTTTATGTGATGTACCTGTGATGTCCTTTGAGTTCCACTCCTTCTCCTCTGACTGCCTGGATGGTCTGTAAATTACCCCGATGCATATCTTTTTTCTGGATGCTGAGCTAAGTTGAACCCACAGCGATTCTACCCTCTATTTTTGTATGCGTCGATTGGCATGGTAGTTAATGCTATCACAAACATAAAGCTCCAACCCTCCTCCCCTTGCATCCTTCTTATCTAGTCTATAGAGAGAATATCTGGGACTGAGAGGTCCCAGTTGTTTTCCCCATGTTTCTGTGGTGGCCAC
Organism: Neoceratodus forsteri; assembly: GCA_016271365.2. Classification (NCBI taxonomy): domain Eukaryota; kingdom Metazoa; phylum Chordata; order Ceratodontiformes; family Ceratodontidae; genus Neoceratodus; species Neoceratodus forsteri. The sequence continues at coordinate 195,838,649 of CM028132.1, read as the reverse complement.
CAGGTCCACTCAGGTGTCTGCCATTATAGTCTGTAGGTCACTAATTTTGTTCCCCAGGCTTCTGTCATTGAAGCACCCCCTTTCCATAAAATTGCAGGCGTATTCTTCTTCCTCCATTTTGGGTTTTCCTTGTTCATTATTGCTTGCTCTCTATTCTGGCCCTTTTTACGCCCTTTTTGTTCCCTTCTCCTGTTCCCAGTATGAGGCCAGGAGTATGTTTCCTGTGGGGAAGGGTGTCGGCTAAGTTTCCATCATTTATGTTCCCTCTGATGGGTTTCTTAACCTTGAACTCCCCCTTTCCTAGTTTAAATGGTCCACGTACACATCAGATGTTTGCCCAAGTGCCCTTACCCCTTCCTGGGTTAGGTGAAGTCCATTGAACTTGAACATATGTCTCTCCCAAAAGTCTCCCCAGGCACCGACGAACTAGTAGCCTTTTTCCTTGCATCATCCTTGCAACCATTCATTGACTTCATTTACCTCTTTTGTCCTGATTTTGCCACCACTTCCTCCTTTACCCTACACCGGGAGGACCTCAGAAAAAGCTAGAGAGGTCGAACGAGCAGCCAACCATTCGACCAGCCAAACAAAATTACTTTTGGCCTCCTCCACTGTCTAGTTGGCCAGGTTGTTAGTTCTGGGATGCACCAGTACTCTTAAGTACATTTCCTGCTTTTCTACTATTCTCCCAATGCGTTCTAGGTCGTGTTTCATCGAGGCTCCAGGAAGATATTTGACCATTATTTCAGGATTTGTATAATTACCCAGGTAGGGCTCAGTTCCTCTTATCATAGAATCCCCCACAATGAGAATTTGCTTGTTTCCTCTGATTTTCTTCATGCTAACTTAGGGTGCCATTGCCTTGGCTGCTCGACGTCCATGGTGTCGCCCTTTATCGAGTCAGGTTCCTTCATCCTAGCCAAGGATGCAAAGTGGTTTGCAGTTGCTATTATCCTGGGTGTGACACTGTTAGCTTGGTTCATCCTGTTAGCGTTGCTTCTTCCTTTTTCCACCACCTTCCACCCCCTCTTGTCCCGTGGGCCTCTGAGGGAGTGGTGGCAGGGTAGAACACCAGTACTGTTGGCTTTGCAGTCGGGTTATTTCCTACTATGCTGCAGCCAACTGTGCCCTGAGTTGATCCAGTGTTGTATGTATGTGACAGTGATCCATGTTCCGGTGATATCCCGCTGGAGATTAGTGCTCCACAGCCATTACAAGTGGCCACTAGCATTTAGATTTCTACGTAGTACAGATTCTCTTGTTATAGTTTCTTTGAGCCTTGGGAGCCTTCTTTATCCACTGCTGCCCCCCCAGTAGGGAGGTTTTGGAGCTGGAGCCCTGCCCCTGGAAGTTGCTAATGTCCCTCTTTTTTTTTTTTTTAAACTTCATCAAGTTTATTGTATATTTAAGAAATGGTACAACAGCTCATCGTCACAAGGATGATGTGCTTTAATCAGTTATAGATTTAGTATTCTCTAATACACGAGTATACAGAATAATTTAACTCGTATTAAACAATAACCTTATCTTATATGACAATATGTAATTTAAGATGTGAGGAACACACTAAAGGTATACTTTGCTTGAAGCCCCCAGCTTCTAGGAGATGGATACAGTTCTTTGCAGTGTATGCTCAGTCTCTAACCCTGTATTTAGTTGATTGTGCAACTTTTCAAATAACCACCATCTGTTCCAACTGCTGTCTTGTAAAAGTAGTGTCATAAAGATGAAAAAAAACAAAATAATATCCAAAACTAACCAACACAAAATGTACATGCACAATAGTATTTGGTCAGCTATAAAGTAAGTAGTAAAAAATTTTTATTCATACAAAAAATGAATATGGATATCTCCTCTGAGCTGAAGCTCCTTTACAGTGAGATCCAGGTGTCAGTTCCAGTTACTCTTATAAGTTAACAATGTGTAACAGACAAAGGCACAAATACACAATAATTATACATCAATAAATATAACATAATTCCAAATCATTCACAAACTAACACTACCAAGACATGCAACAAAAAATAATATAATTCACAATATACATTTAATACAATTTACAGTCTACCATCCTAAGATTCAGTCTAGTCCCCATCATAATTAGTATTTTCAATAAGCCATCGATTAATTTGGTGCAACTGAAAATTTCTCTCAAGGGGTCTAAGCTTCCCAGGCAATTTATTCCATATAGATGGTCCAATATTTAAAAAATGCTTATCCCCCCAGGCCATTCTGTGACTTGGAACAGAACAGTCCAAGCTATTTGCAGAGCGCAGGCCCTCGATTGATCTTTTTATATTAATGGTCTCAGCCATATATTTAGGGACTTTTCCTGAAATATATTTTAGCATTAACATAATTGTACTAAAAACCGCCTTTGAGATAAGGTATGGTCCAATTCTTTATACATATCTGCTCTATATTGCCCTCTTTGTTGCACCCAGTATAAATCTGGCTAATTTATTGTACATAACGTCAAGCTTATATAGCTGCTCTTTAGACGCACCCATGTATATCAAGTTACAATACTCCAGTATGGGTAGTACAACAACAGTTACAACTAATTTTCTAATTTCCAAGGACATGCTATTTCTTACTCTATATAATGAACCCAAGCACTTACCAACTTTTGTCGAGGTGCTATCTATATGGCTGTCCCATTTGAATTTTGTGTCTAAATACACCCCCAGGTATTTATATCTAACAACTTGTTGCAAAATTCTTCCAGAAAATGTTTTAATTTGTAATCCCTCTTGTTCAATTTTAGACCCGTGACCCCTATGGAATACCATTACCTGAGATTTTTTTTCATTCAAAACCAATTTAGATCTAAGCAAAAATTCCTGTAAATGATCAAAAGCCTGTTGTAATACTAATTGAATAGTTCTCACTGATGAATCAGCAGAATATACAGTTGTGTCATCAGCATAAAGATGGTATTGTACCTCCGGTTGTTCAAACCCCAAATCGTTCATGTATAAATTATATAGTATGGGACCCAAAATGGATCCTTGTGGGACTCCTGACACAATTGATTTCAGGTCAGATGACCACTCTCTAATAGTCACTTGCTGCAATCTTGAATCAAGATAATTTCGAAATCAATTTACAACTGACTCAGACATACCACAGGTTTTTAGTCTGGACAGGAGGATGCCATGGTCCAATGTATCAAAAGGTAAAGGTTCATGGTTCTATAACTATTAGTGATCTGCCTTGCCCTCCCCTCCCTTCAACAGACCAAACAGTAGAGCAGGGATTCCCATAAAAAGTTTTATAATCTCCCCCCCCCCCCCCAACTCAGATCACCCATGTAAGCCTCTCTCCAAAGGTGCCAGGGACGCCAAATCTCCAGGAATATTTATTTCCTTAATGTTATTGTGTGTGTGTGTGTGTGTGTGTGTGTGTGTGTTTGTGGCTTTCCAAGCGTTCTATTTCGTCCACCCTAGAGACCCATTGTGTCAGAGAGGGTGGGTCAAATGTTAACCATTTGGTCGTGATGCATTTCAAGGCTGCCACCCTTAGGACTTGGGATAATTCTGCTACTTTCCGGTTTTTTGAGGATAAGGTATGAAAGTCGAGTACCAAATCCTGGAAGGTATAGGGAAGAGAAAAGCCTCCCACCTTTTCCAAAACCTTGTGGATATGGCACCAAAACTCCCTAAGCTTACTGCATCCCCAAAAGATGTGGTAATGTGTTCCTCGGGGTTCTCCATATTGGCGCCAACAAACTGAGGAGGCTTGTGGATTACAGTGTCATGTGACCACTGGTGTCCTAAAGAAGCGTACAAGTATTTTCCAGTTATATTCCCTTCAGATAGCTGCTAATGTTACTTGCCAACGTCTTTGAATTCTGCAGGACCAGTCCTCCCTGGTGATAACTTCATTGGTTTCTGCTTCTCACCTTTCTTTTATCTCGCTTAATATAGGGAGCCCTGTCTGAGAGGTAAGGACTGTGTATAGTATGGATAAATATCTTAATTTGTCCTTAAGTTTAATAGAGTCCCACCAGTATGTCTCTAGGTGTGTCAGGTCCCTGCTAAACTTCTGAAGGTTGTCTCCAGTATTAATAAAGTGTCGTGTTTGGAGAAACCTGAAGAAGTCCTCCTTATGAAGGGAGAAGCGTTCCTTAAGGGTAGCATACGGGAGACAGCATGTTCTGTCTATTATTTGCTTAAATGTGGTAAGACCTTTAACCTCCCAATAGGCAAATCCCTGATCAGCTCTAGGGGGAAGAAAACCCTCTGTGTGACAGATGAGAGAAAGGGGTTCCAAGGTATTAGGGGTATGTGTGGTTTTACTTAATTTCATTAGTATACAGAGGAAGTGTTTAACCCAAGGGTTGGATATAAGGGGCCAGATCCAGGGACCAGCATGGCACGTAGGTAACGTCCATATTTTATCATCTTTAATTGCCTCTATCTCAAGTAGGTACCAGCCAGAGTCTGTGCGCTGCTTGGCCCAGGTGACTAACTGGGCACCTTGGGCTGCTAGGTAGTAATAACAGATGTGGGGGAGACCTAGGCCTCCTCCTTCCCTTGATTTCACCAGGATATTAAAGGATATCCTGGGCCATTGTCTCGCCCAGATAAACTTTGAAATGTCTTTCAACAACTGAGTCCAAAAGCTTGGGGGGATGGGGCTCGGGAGTGTCTGGAATAAAAATAATCGGGAAAGTACATTCATTTTTGTAATTTGGATTCCTCCATAAAGGGTGAGGGGGAGGAGTTTCCAAAGGGCAAAATCTGACTGTAGGGTATTACATAACCTAGTGAGGTTATTCCGAAATAGTTTTGTGGTATCTACCGAAATCTGGATCTCCAAGTACCTCAAAGTATTTTTCTTGGCCCATGTGAAAGGGAAATTTTCCTTGAATTGTCTTTGTGGGGTACCACTCAGCACCACTACTTCTGACTTTGGACAGGTTTATTTTATTACCTGCCAGAGAACCAAATTCCTCTAGGGACTCTTAACAGGTGGGGCAAAGTAGTTTGGGGATCTTTTAAGAAAAATAGTCATCAGTATAGAATGCCACCTTTTGTTCGGATCCCCCTGCTTGAATTCCCTTGATGTTTGGGTTGTTGCATATCCAGATAGTTAATGGTTCCAATGACAGAGCAAACAGCAGGGGAGAAAGAGGGCAACCTTGTCTGGTGCCCCGTTTCAGAGGGAGACGGTCTGAAATAAGGCCATTCACCTTGAGCCTAGCTTCTGGCCTATGGTATAGAGCCGAAATGGCCGAGACAAAATGCTCCGAAAACCACATTTTGACAGGGTGGAAGACATAAAATGCCAGTCGACTCTGTCAAAAGCTTTCTCTGCATCCATATTGATTGTCAATTGCAAGGAGGCCAAGTTTTTCTGGGCTGAAATGAAATTTAGCAGCCGACGGATGTTATCTTGGAGAAATCTCCCAGAGATAAAGCCGGTTTGGTTATTTATTTATTTAAGAGATTTACCAGATAAGCATTCTGAGCGGGGACCGCTTGTTTCCAGATGCGACCTGGGGTTACATAGGTCAGACAATAGATACAGTAAAACAGTAAAACACAGTACATCAGTGTTACATAGGTCTAAAGTAGCTAACAGTAGTCATAGTTAAAGTGCACAGTGTGGGAAGACAACAGACACCGGTTCAGAGGCAATTATTATATTTGGCAACTAGATCTTCGGGTAGCAATTACAAGCAACAGAGTAGTAGGACCTCAAGAGTGGTTTAAGAGCCCAGTGGGAGTCTGAGTGCCTGATGTCTGCAGGTAGCTCATTCCATAGTTTTGGCAGACGATGTATGAAGGCCATTTGGCCCTTAGAGGTGCGCATGAAAGGTACATAGAGCTTTTTTGGATCAGAAGCTCTGAGGGGGTAGACAGGGGGAGGTTGGGTTGATAGAGCACTGCTGAGGTAGAGGGGGAGGGTATTTGACCAGTACTTGTAGATAAGGTTAGTACAATGTTGTTTACTCTGAGACTCTAAGGATGGGAAGGCCAGGCGCTGTACAGGTCGCAGTGATGGGTGGTGGGAGGGCAGTCAAGGGCGTAATGGCAGAACGAGTGATAGAGGGGGTCCAGTCTAGCCAGTGTAGATGGGGGGGCACCGCTGTAGACCACGTCCCCGTAGTCAAAGATGGGGAGGATCATTTTGAGGACTAACTCCCGTCTAACAGAGGTGGGAAGGGAGCCTTTGTGCCGGTACAGTGCTCCTAACCTAGGGTGAAGTTTTCTCTGCAGTGATTCGATGTGGGCATGAAAATCGAGGTGTTGATCTAGCCATATCCCTAGGTACCTGAAGGAGGTGCAGGAATCTAGGTTTGAGCCATCCAGGGTGTGGAAGACAGGGGGCGCTGCTGGGCGGGATAACTTGGGATGGGTGCCAAAGGTTATGGAGACGGTTTTCTTGGCGTTTAGGATAAGCTGGTTGGACCTGAGCCAAGTTTGTACGGCATCAAAATCCCGTTGAAGAGATGCAATTGTGTCATCGGTAGAGGGGCCAGAGGTGTACAGTACTGTATCATCCGCGTACATTTGTAGCGCTGAGTTAGAGCAGACTTGAGGCAGATCGTTTAAGAACATAGAGAAAAGTAGGGGACCCAGGACTGAACCCTGGGGGACCCCCATGTTCACTGGTAGTTGGGAGGAGATGTGAGGGCCAGTTTTTACAGCCTGCACTCTGCCTGACAGATAGGCTTGGAACCAGTTAGAGGCGGGTTGGGAGAGGCCTGCTTGTTGCAGTTTTGAGAGGAGTTTAGTGTGGGACACGGTATCAAAGGCTTTGGCCAGGTCAATAAAAATAGCAGAGGTGACAAGGCCTTTGTCCATGTCCAAGTAGATATCGTTAGTGAGCCTTAGCAAGGCTGTGATGGTGGAGTGATTTTTGCGAAAACCCGACTGGAATGGAGTGAAGAAAGAGGTGGAGTCGAGGAACTGTGTTAGTTGGGTGAGTACGAGCTGCTCTTGCAGCTTGGCCAGGGCCGGTAAGAGGGAGATAGGTTGGTAGTTATGATGGATAAGGCTGGAGATACAGTTCTGAAGTTGGTCTGCTAATATCGCTGTAAAGATCTTGAGATCCACAGGCAACAGCGAGATTGGCCGGTACGAGCCACATGATTCCAGATTTTTACCTTGCTTTAGAATAAGATCTGAGCCAGGTTCCAGGAAGGTGGGACTGGCCTTTCCTTTAACATGACCTCAATACAGTTGGCAACCAGATGGTCAATGAGGTGGGGAGTAAAATGTTTATAGAATTCGGCCGGGAAGCCATCTAGATCAGGAGCCTTACCATTTTTCAAGTGTTTGATATTGGCCTGCACTTCCTTTGTAGTGATCGGGGAGTTAAGGGCTGCCCTAGCAGTGACTGTGAGGGTGAGGATGGGGAGACTATCAAGGAAGGACTGTACCGCCTGCTGATGTCCTGGAAAGGACTCTGATTCATATAACTGGGTATAGAATTTTTTAAGTCTCTGAAGTATATCTGTTTTGGAAGTAGTGGCTGGCACGTTGCCCTCTTTCTGAAAACTGACCACTGCTCTGTTAACTGCTTCCTGGTGCAGCTGCCATGCCAACAATCTCCCAGCCAGATTCCCCTGCTTAAAATATTTCTGCCTGGCATCTCAACTGCCCCTCTATTTGGAGATCAAGTAGTTGATTTAATTCCCATTTGGCTTTGTCTAGGTCATGTTTTACCTGAGGGTCCTGGTGGGCTTGATGCAAGGTCTCCAGTTGTGCAGTTGTTTGTTCTAGTTGCACCCTAGTACGTATACGATCCTTTTTAAGCCTGTGTGAGTACTTAATTATTTCTCCCCTGAAGGAACATTTAAGTGTGTCCCATCCTGTTCCCTCTCCTGTCTCCCCTACGGGGTTATGCAGTTCAAATTTTTGGATGGCATCCTTGACCAGGTCCTTAAAGTCCTCTCTAGTAAGTTGACTTACATTTAGTCTCCAGCATGACTGTGGTGGGGTTGGGGTAGTGATGAGTCCAAGGATGACCGGGGCATGGTCAGAAATGACAGTCGGGCCTATATCACAATGGTCTATCTTCTGAAACCAGTTGAAGGAAATTAAAAAATAGTCTGTTCCAGAATATCTCCCGTGCCTGGGGGAATAGTAGGTATAATCCCTTTCTCGAGAGTGCATGAATCGCCAGACAGGCCTAGTTCTTGATTCAATCTGAATAGAAGTCTCCCTTTTCTTGTGGATCTTCTCTGACCCCTCCCTGATCTATCCACCCCAGAATATACAACTTCATTGAAATCCCCTCCAGTGATTACCATGCTGTGAGCATTGGATGCTGCTTCTTTAATCAGTTTCTCCAGAAAGGAGAGCCGTGGGGCCTCCTCATTTGGTGCATAGATATTCACCATTGTGCAAGCCTGACCCCTGTAGGACCCCCAGATCTGGACAAATATGCCCTTTGGGTCAGTTTTAACCTTCGTGACCTCCAGGGGACATCTCGTTTAACTAATATTGCCACCTCTCTGCGGTGTGGGCTGGACTCAAAGTGTGAGGCATAGACATTCCCCACCCAGGATCTTTTTAATTTAAGGTGCTCTGCTGCAGTCAGATGGGTTCTTGCAGGAAGGCTACAGGGCCCCCCCCCCCCCGCCTGCTTAGATCTTGAAGTATCTTAGCCCGTTTGACTGGATTGTTTATCCCACGCACATTAAACATGACTATCTGAAGGTCAGCCATCATTGAATGGGGGCAGTTGACACCACTGATCAACCTGGGGGGGGCAGGGAGGCACCATCGTATTTTCACTTGCATAACATTTTTGTGCATGACAAATAACAAGAGATACAACATTTTATAAACACTATAACCAAACTGGAACCTGGAAAATTGTGAAACCTTATAAAACATAATGATCTTCAAGGTGTTACTACCCTATTCCACCCTCTTCAGAACTCTGCTTTTGGAGGTGTGGTTGGAGGGCCTCAACCGAGTGGACCGTCCGTCCGGCTCAAGGTGTTTAACAACCTGGTCACCAGAAGGGTAAGATGTTAGTCGCATCGATATGTGCAAAGCGGCTAGTTGCTAGTGCTGGTGGTGTACCTAGCCTGTAGGTGGAAAGGTCCATCCCCGCCTTTGAAGTGACTTGTTTTCAACTGCTGGATTTGCTTTCTCACTGAACCACATTTGGAAGGGTTAATTATCCTCCAATATATACATTGGTCAAATATTTTTAAATCTAACTTTCTTTAGAACCACTAAAAGAGTGTGGGACTACTGTTGAGCCCCTCCTGCCCAGCGCTATCCCCCTGTTTCGATGTTGTTTAGGGGTGGGGTTAGGGACCCACTGGAGATCAAGGACAGCCCAGCCAGCAGGGCGATTCATGTTGCAAAGGTCAGCCTCCTACCTATGAGGCTGTGATTAGTACAGGGTAAGTGAGGCCCTCTAGCAGTCTAGGTATATCTAAGATGCAGATACGCCCGCCCCGTAACAGTAATGTGGGAGATATGTCTGTTTGAGGCAACGGCTGATATTGTTCTGAGCTCCTCACCAGTGGTCCAACTGCCAGGATGAACAAAACTGGCCTCTGAGGCTCAAGGGTAATTCAGACTCTCCACACTCATTGTCCATCTGTAACCCACCGCTGCTGCCTGCCTTTTTTAAGCAGGCTGCAATCTAGCTACTTGGGTTTTGTAAAGCATCATCTAGCTGAGGGTCTTAACCAGGTTACAGGTGACTGTCATCTTATTTTAAAATACCCGCACTCTTTGACTGCCTAGGCCTTTGAGAATCCAGTACTTTATGCTGGCATTACCATCCGATCCCCCAGGGTCAAACCTCCCCACCCCGGGGAAAACATCCGGGCTTTGAGGCCCAGCATCAATCTCCACCTCTGATTTTAGCTGGTGGTTAAAGCAAACATAAACTGTATCCACCTTTCAAGTAACTAAAATGTCCAGTCTAATATTAATCTGTCCCATCCTCCCCATCCCCTAAGCGGGGCTATGGCAGAGGCATTTCGCCTTTAGTGAGCATGAATAACCCCTAACAAAAGTCACTCACTGCCCATCTTCAGAACTATCTGTGGGTTATTGGTAAAGTCCCATCAGGTCAGCAAATCTTGAGTGGTGGTGTCCTGCTCTAACGAGGGAGTCTCCCCATGATGGGAGTCTGCAGCCGGCGAGTTCATGATGGCGCAGGTGTCTTTGCGGGTTTGAACAGAGTCCCAGATTCTGGAAGTGCTCGGGCGATCATGGAGCTCTTTTTTCTTGGTTCCGGCCTTCTGCCAGGCCCGATCTGCAAGGTGGTCTCTCTGGTACTGCAATGGGTCTTGTGGCAGTTCCACATCCAATCCGGCCAAAAAATTCTGGGCTGCCATCAGGTTGGGGTATCGTCGTATACCGTTCTCTTTAGCCACTTTTAATTTGGCTGGGTACTCAAATGCCTTCACTCCCTTTTGTTGTAAGGTGCGAACAACAGCCAGCACTTTTCTACGTTGTGTAAGCAATTGGGGGTATAATCCTTTTCGAAGTAGAGTCTGGTATCACCAAATATCACCTCTTTCCTGGACCAAGCTAGCTTTAAAATTTCTTGTTTGGTACAGAAGTCCAAAAAAGCAGTCACCACTGAATGGGGTCGGGGTTTGTAGGTTTGGGCACCAGAGACTGATGCGCCCTGATAATGTTGAGAGGTTTCTCCCCCAGCCAGCACAGTATTTCAGTTAAGAAGGACTCCAGAAAAGCAGGCATTGGCCCCCAATTTGGTCCCTTCAGGCAGTCCGTCTGTTCCGATTCTCTAGGTCTTCTAGTTTGATCTCCAATTGTTCTTGTTGATGGAGATCCAATAAGGCTGCATTGTGGACATCTGTGGTTGTAGAGTATTCATTTAAGCCTTTCTCAAGCTGATCTACTCTTTGGGCGGTGAGTTCCAATTTTCTACGGTCTTCTGTTGCCTTTCTCTCGAGTCTCACCAGGGTAGCACTCATTTTGTGAAGGGCGGCGCATAATTGGAAGTAATTGTACATTCTTGTTCATCAGGTTCCTCTGAGATGGGTGGGTTAGATGGCGACACTGTGGCTGTACATGCCGAGGCAGGCTGCGTGAAGTCGAACAGCGTTTTATGCTGTCTGGGCTGTGAAGCTCCGGTTTTCTCTCGATTTGTGTCTAGGAGACATTGTAGATTGATTTTCAGGTGTTGTATCGTTGGATGGGTCAGATAGCCAGATGATTGTGGTGGATTAACTTTCAGCGGGGTAGAGCTTCCAAATCAGGCTGCCATTTAGTTGGTGTGCTCACTGGAAGTCTTCCTATGATGACACTCTCTGAAGTAGAGGCAGCAAGGATACCCTTGACCCTAATATCACTCTTAACACACTTTTTTCCTTTCTTTTTTTTTTTTTTTTCCTCAATTCTTTTTCCCTCTGGTCACTGCTGGCTGGGGCTTCTTCAGTCGACCTGCCTTGTTCCTCTCCTGCCTGAAATCCTCCCATCTGCACCTGGGCTTAACACACCCATGGAGTTATCCCTCCAGAATCCACCCCCCGGAGTGGAGCCACCTTCTGCTCCTCGGCGATTTCTTCCGGCGCTCCACGGACAGAGGTGGTGTCGAGACGAGGCCTCCAGTGGGCAGGATCCGGTGATGGAGGTGGGGGCAGGTGACATCTGCCTTCCAGCCAGCAGGTGTTTTCTCTGTTCGTGAGAGCTCCCCCAGGAGCCCGGTCATGCAATGACATCCACATCAACCAGGTGTGCTCCCGCACTCTTTCCACAGATGTCTGCCGAGGCTCCTCCCCATGCACCAGCATGATCCCCAGGCTGTAGTGCTCCCAGCCTCTGCTGGGAGCCACTTGCACCAGGGAGTCATCCACCCACCTTCCCCAGGTAAGGAGAGCAGTCCTCCGGACGCGCAATCCTCTCCTCCACCAACAACCCAAGCACATTCCCGGACCTGGGTCGCTGGCGTGGCATGAGGTGTGGCATCCAGCGCCTCAACCCTCCGCGCCATCAGGCTGGCTGACACTTAACAGGAAGTTCCTCTTGTCAGATCCTGCCCCTAACAGGACGTTCCTCTTGTCAGTCTAATGCAGTGCCTATAAATGTAGAGTAGGATTAAGGTGTGTGGCTGGAGGGGCTGGTTGGTGGGAAGCACTATAACACAATTTGTTCCCCGCTTCTGGTGCTTCTCACACTCTCCTTTTTCCTCTGTGCTCCAGTTGCTGCTAGGGCTGTCAATCCCAGTCGAAACCCACAGCCGTCACTTTAATGCAGCCTGTGCTGCCTGCTCACTACAGCAACCGTGCTGTTTGCAACGGACAAAAACAATCAGTTGTGTCCTCCGACAGAAGACTCCAGACGAAAAGGAAAGCTGCAGATTTATACAGTGTATAAGAAAAAGAACTGATGTTCCACAAATCAGTCTTCACCTTTGATTCACACTCTTGAGTCTGGGACCAGAGGCGCTAGGACCCCTTAGGAGCAGCTTGTTTGAAGGGAGGGATCCAAAGGTTATTGAACATATAGCTTACATACCTTACATGGTTTTGCACACCTACCAGTAACTGTCTCTGGCTCCCTCACACACCTCAGTTCTGTTCTTCCCACCATTTAGTGCATGCCTTTAGAGTGACAACGCCTCAATGAGTTTGTCCTCATCGAATTTAAACTGCATCAGTGCCTTGTTTTTCTTCTTGGTGCCTTTCCTCTTTGTTGTTTTACTTTTCTGCAATGTCCAAGAAGAAGGGGGCTAAGAAGGCAAAAAAAAAAGTCTGGCAGCTTCCCATCATGCGTTAATGCCCCCGTGGGAAGCATATGGCTGCAACAGACCAGCATCAGTGCTGTACAGCCTGCCTTATTCTACAGTATGACATGGATGATTTATGGTATCTGCTTCTCTGTGGACCACCATACTCTAGAGATCCAACCAATGAAATGGGGTTGTCCGACCCCCACCTTTGGTATTAGGAGCTGCAGATGTGCTGTCAAAGCACAGTCATTAGGCTGTTATGCGTTCAGTTGCTGGAGTGGAGGTTGTCTTTTCCCCCAGAGTCACTAGCAGCACTGCAGAGGATGATGATGCATGCCCCAGTGATGGATATGGTGATGGCCATGGTGTTGGTCCTGGGCTTGGCACCAGGCATGATGCTGGTGACAGTGTCATCCCTGGCCCCAGTGCTGCTCATGGTGCCGGGGTTGGGGATAGCTCTGGGGGTTGATGCTGGTGCTGACATCCAGTCCAGCACCAGGGGTGGGGTCAGCAGTGGGGATAGGGATGAACCAGTCTCTGTGGATGTTGTTGAACCTAAGCCCAGTGCTGGAGGCAGCGCGTCTTGGAATCTGGTGGCCTAGAGGATGTGTTCTCCCCAGAGCCTCTGAATGACACTGCCACTGGTGTGGACCGAGGCCACCTTACGGGGGACTGTATGGCACTGCTCACTTCACATGAGGAAAATCCCTTCAAGAGCACTAGAGGACACCCTTCAGGTGACTCTTCTAGGCCTTCCCCTTGGGCAAGGCCCCCTGCACAGTTCCGCAGCTCAGGTAGAGGCCCTTGATACCCTGCGTTTTGTCCCCCCAGTGGGGCCACACTGCTTTTTAGAGAGGTTGCCTGCATTCATAGGCTGTGAGGAGCCACTGATGTGGGAGCAACATGGAGTCTATTGGTGCCCTAGATAACTTCCACAGGGACTCTGGCAGGGCTCAGTTTGTGCCCTTTTCCCTGGCACCAGCAAACTCTTGAGTCAGTGCCTCATCCCTGTCGACATCCTTCTCAGAGGACAGTGAATTATTTCCCCACCTGTCCTTGTCTGCTGAGCACTCTCTGTTCCAGCAATTCTTGATGGAAATGCTTCAGCCACTTGACACTGGTTCCTACACAGGCCGAGATTCAGCAGCCCTTCCCTTGGGATGCCTTGGAGTCCTCCATGATGACACTTGTCATCTCTCCCTGGCCTAGAGCCTTCGAGGAGGCATTACAAGAAATGTGAAGGCACACCTAATCATCTTTTCCAGTCCTCAGGGGGCCTCCTTTGGTATTGTGCACCCACAGGGTCTGGAGGTGCAGTGCTTCACCCCTCTTGAGGGCTGGAAGTACTACAGACACTGGGGCCTAGACGCCTGACATGTGATTGGCCTCCAGAGTCAGATGCCACTCAGGTGGATGCGTTTAAGAAGAAGATGCTCACTGTGTCACACTTCGCTTATATGCATATCTGCACACTGGGCACATCAGGCACACTTCAGTTGCCACTTGTGGTTGCAGCTAAGTCCGCTTCTGGCTGCCATGCCTCAAAGTGTGCTAATTGCACAAACCATTTTCCTTCCTGCTCGATGCCCAGAGGTAGCTTGGCACCATTCAAGGATATCGTTTAAAGCCAACAAGATGACCTTCAGGATAGCAGGAACTGTAGTCCACCTCAGATGGATGGCATGGCTTTGCCTTTCCTGACTGGTATCTTTAACCAGGCGTAAGGTGTTAAACTTGCATTTCCTGATCAGAAGACAGCTGTCGGGGCTCCCTTCCTCCTTCTCCTGTGTCACAGGAGGCCCTGCCTGGCCCTGACCAGTCTTGGGTCCCACCAGCCCTCATGTAAGGAATTCCTGCCCTCAGATTTTCTGCCCCACACAGAGAGCTGTGGGTATCTCTTTACCCTCTGAGCAAGCCAGCTCCTTCATAAGAAAGACAGCTTGGTATTTGAACCCATACTTGGGAATCTGTGGTGAAGATTGATTCCTGGAAGATATGAAAATGATGTACTTACTGTCATTTAGCCCTGCTGGTGCAGGCAGCACTGCACAGTATTGGACATTTCCAACTTGCTTTCCCCTTGGGGGTGTCCCTTTTTGCTTCTATAAAAGGGATTGGGAACTCCCAACAAAAAAAATAAAAATAAAAAAGGAGTGATCCTTTTTTCTTTCTTGTCCTCCTCCTCACTGACCGGGGTATATCCCCTTTGTGGGTATAAAACTCCTGAGACTTACCAGTAATTTGTCAACCCCACTTTATTCTTGCTCCAGTCCTGGCTCATCTAGTCCCCTTCCCTAATCTCTTCTCCATCTTTGTTAATTTATTTACTACCATCTCCTGTCATTTCCTTTTCATTCGTTGTTGCTAGTCATCCACTGTTATTCCAGTTATCACCCTGGCTTTCCCTCTGTTAAACATTCATGTTGGGTATGTATAATCCTCATTGTCCTGACTCTCTCTTGAACCCTTTCTCTTCCCCTAGATCAACTCTTGGTTTCTGCACTTAATACATGTTTTACTGCAGTTATTTTATATTTTTTGATTCTGCTCAATGTATGTACTCAATGTAGCACTGCTGTACTGTTCCCCTATTGTATTACTGTACCCTGGTTTTTTCCTTGTTGTGCTGTCCCGGGTTGTGCCTGAAAATAGTCATTTTATGGCTAGAGCACTTACCCGGTAAACAAAAACTAAAATAAATAAATAGTTGCTAAATGCAGCATATGCTCCTGGGCACTGTCCAATCTAATCTCCACTTGGCAGCTGCACTGCAGGTGGGAGGTGCTGTGCACCTTTCTGGATCAGCTACACTAGCTCTTACACAGGGTACATTTCTTATTTTTTTATTATATTTTTTATTTGTTTATATTTGAAATAGATTATAAGTACAGAATAAAAAGTGTTTCCTTATGTTTTACATAGAAACAACTTTTCAGTAATTATACAGGAAATAACCGAGTTCATCATAATTTTCAAGTGTCTAGTATCATTCTACAGAAAAAAAATATATGTAATAAATAAATATAAAACCCCTCCCTCTCCCACCCACTCTTAGATAATTAAACTTTGAGGTTCCTTATTTTACAATTTAATCAGAGGAGGCAATATAGATATTAATTCTCTCCAGGGCAGGATTTCATACTCATCTGGATTTTCAAGTACAAAGGCTAGTTTCTCAAATATCATTGTTTCCTTAAAGGTGTGCCACCATTCTTGGTTGGTATTGGTTGGGAGGACTTGGTTGTTCTAATATTTAAGAATTATTCTTTTTAATGCCAGTGATCCCAAAGTGATTATTTTTTCTTGTGTTGGGTTCATGTGTATAATATTGAATAGATTTAATAGCAGTATTGATCCTTTACAAGGGATTTCTATTCCTATTATCTTGGTTAATTTCCTGGCTAAGTTCTTCCACCATGTATTAACGTGTGGACAGTTCCATATGTTGTGTAATAAAGTGCCAGTTTGGTTACAGTTGTGCCTGCAGGTTTTGGAATATGATTGGTTTAGTTTTGATACGAAATTGGGAGCTATATATGCCCTATTAATTATTTTTGTTGAATACTTCCGTTTTTAGCAGACATTATATTTTTGTTGGCATTAGCATGAATTAATTTCCATTGGTTCTCTTGAAAATATAATCATAGTTCTTTTTCCCGTGACTTATATTGTTTAAGTTGTATTTTTTGTGACGTAATCAAATTATAAAATATGGATACTCTTTTTTTTTTTTTTCTCTTTGCAATGGATAGCATTTTTTCCTCTTCCAGTATTCTGGATAATTTTCATCTGTTTTGTTTCTTTTACAATATAATTTAAATTCTGTAACAAGCATTGAGTATGTGATAATTTTTTTATTTTAGGGTTTGTTAATTTACCTTTATACTCATTATATGGAACAACATTTTTGTTCTTAATTAAATGGTTCCACGTAGATATTCCTTCTTTTTGAAGTAATCTATACATTTAGAGGTACATTATTTTGATCTAGGCTGACATTGCACGAGGCGTGTAGCCAAGGTAATAGGTCTGATTTTAATTTAGTTTTGGCTTTAATAACATATATAGTGAAGAAGTTGTTGCTGTTTCAAACATTTGTGATTGGGCATGAATAATAGGTTTTTCACTTGGATCTGGGTAAATAGACAATTCTTTTGGATTTTTTTTTCCTATAACATCGGCATGTCATTTTGAGGATGAAAAGACCATTCCCACATACATGCCATTGTCTGTGCTAATAAGTAAGAATGTGGGTCCTGACAACCAAATCCTGCATCTTTAATTGGCAAAGTCATTATATGCCATGCTACTCGTGGTTTACCACCACACCAAAGAAATTTCAAAAAAGTTATTTTTATATCCAAGAACCATTTTTGATTTGGGATACCCATCATTGATTGTAAGACAAATATAAGATATGGTAAAACCATCATCTTAATGGTTTGTGCTCGACCCCATAGAGATATCAAAAGGTTTTTTTCATATATCCAGTTTGCTCACAGTTTTTCCCTAGCTAGGCTATAGTTTAGTATAATATTGTTTTCTATTTGGTCTGTTAAGATAATTCCCAAGTATTTAATTTCAATCTACTTTATTGAATTTCTGGAGATAAAGAAAGTCTGGATCTGTTCTATTTTTTGGATAATTGCATTATCATTGATTTTTGTTCATTATGCTGATATCCTGAAAAAGTTGAAAATAAGTTGATAATTCTCAATAATTCATTTATTGAGTTATTGAGGTCCGAGAATACCAGTAATGTGTCATGTGTGAAGACACTAAGTTTAGTTACTATATTTTGAAAATGGAGTCCTTTTATTATTGAAATTTTCTTTATTAAATTAAGTAACGGTTCCAAACATAAGATAAAAATCAAGGGGGATAAGGGGCAACCTTGTCTTACCCCTGCCTCCATAGGAATTTCTGGCGCTGGAATGCCATTTACTAGTATGGATGCAATGAGGTTACCATATAAGGATTGTATAATTTTCAGCAGGTTATTAGGAATATTCCAGTTTTGTAGGACATAGAATATATGCAGTATGTTATGTTTATTAAATTGAATGCTTTACTGGCATCCAGTGCTAAAGCATAATAATTTTCTTGCAGTTGCTGCACGTATTCTGTTGCAGTTTAGATTTTTTTTAATTGCTGAGGCTGCAGTTATATTTGGGACAAACCTATGCTGGTCAGGGTGGATGTGGCGGGGAATCATCTGTAGTAAGGTGGTGGTGGTGAGGTGAAGGAGACGCCATGGGGCGAAATGGGAATTGGAGAGGGGATTGTCTTGGCTTGTTCCCATACCCAAGGGCTCCACAGTAAGCTGTGGGCAGATGGCTGGCCCGGCTGTGTCACCTCATCCTGTCCAGATTGTGTTATGTAATGCCAGATCGATGAGAAACAAGTCCACCATAATGGCGGTCCTGGTATCCTCAATCGATCTGGCATGTATCATGGAGACCTGGCTGGACGAAAATGCCACTCCCATTTTGGAGGCGGCAGCCCCGGCCAGGTACTCCGTGATGCACAATCTGAGGCAGGATCGCAGGGGCGGGAGGGGGAGGTGGCTATTTGTTTTAAATCTAGCATGAACCTCACGGTGCTACTTGTTGGTCCTTTGAGTGTGTTGCTGCTCATGGTGTTGTCGGTGTGGGCTTCAGAGTACTCCTGTCTATAGTCCCCCGGGAGTTGATGGGGATTTTTTGCAGGAGATCGAGGAGCTTGTCGCCGGCCTGGTGCTGGAGTCCCCCAGATGGTTGATTCTGGGGAACTTCAATGCCTGGGTTGATGGCAGGCTCTCGTGCTTTGGAGAAGATCTCCTTAGGAGCATGGAGGCCCTGAGCCTGTCACAAGTTACAACAGCGTCGCACTCGAGTGGCCACACACTGTATCCTGTTTTTTTTTTATAAAGTTTAGATATTTTTGACCTCAGAGCTGATACAGTGGTTTGGTCAGATCACAACACTGTAGGGTTCACGTTTATATCCCCCCCCCAGTTGGTCCTGCCCCTGTGGAGATGGTCCGGTACCACCCTTTAAGAGGAGTATTCTCAGAGGGACTGTTGGTGGTGCTGGACCTATTGAGTGTTGAGGCAGCATGTGCAATTGGGATGGAGGAGGCTGTGGCAGCTTATAATGGTGCTGTCAGTGCGGCCTTTGACTCTATTGCACCCGTTCGTGTCCGCCCCTTATCTACTTGCCAGAGACCTCCATAGTTTGATGAGACTCTCTGGGGGTTTAAAGATTAAGGGTCGGAGGTTGTGAAAAGATGCTGGAGAACAGATTGGCCCTGAAGTTGCACTAGACTGTGTCAGGAAGTGCTTACATCACAGCTACTTAACAGCCAATAGCTCTGGAAGAATCTTACAGACCTTGATAAAAGTACTAATTTTAGCAGGCTCATCAGATAACCTCATAGTCTTCAGGTGAAGCTACCTCTGGCTGCAAGCTGCAACGCTGGACTTAAGATTTGCAAGAAAGTGAGCAGTGCTCACAACAGAGGGAGGTGAACCTTACAATTTACAATTGTCTTTGGTTTGAAGCAGATTCCTTAGGAAAGTTAATATTCTTCAGGTGGAGGATACTTCTAACTGAAGGGTGAAATAAGGAACTTAGAATTATCAGAAAAGGCAGTCTTTCAATCAACAGAGGGAGGTGGAGTTTGCTTTACTTTTGTTACAAGTGTTAAGGTTTTCAGTGCAGGAAGAGTTTAAACCCACATAGGCTGAATACTGTTTTCTGTGTCTGCCCTTCTGCACGGCTGACTGTTTTCAGAGCACAAGTCACCAGGCTCTTTTGGGGCTGGGGAGGTTTACCTGTGTCTGACTTGGATGTTTGGATTTTTCTCTGTTTGATTAGCAGGGTATTTTCTCTGTCAAATTGGTTTGAAGCAGTATTACAAATTGTCGTGTATGGCATCTTGCTGACAGGAAGGCACTCATCGCATCGGTAGGTCAGAGCGTTTAGCTGATTGTTTCGTGAGGGCACAGTTTAGGCCCAACCCCTTCCCACCCCTCACCCCACCCACCCCTGGAAATAGTTCATTTATACCTGGGGTTCTGACATCATTTCCTCAAGAGGGCAAGGTACATATCACTGTCATATCCTGTCTAGCACACTGCACTGACAATATAAGCATACACATTATATAAATACATATATTTCTATATAACGCACCAATCACACACACACACACACACAAAAAAAAACTAAACAAGGTAGACAGTTATGTGGGGAGTAGTACAATGTAATGGCTGTGGGGCAGCAGTCTTCCGGGAGTCTTTCTGGAGGCTGAGATGCTGCCCTGTTTGCAAACAACTATCTGCCCTGAGGGAGGAAGTTGCCCGTCTTCAGGCCACACTGGACAGTGGCAAGGAACCTCCCCATCCAGGAGCACCAGAGCCACCACCACTACCTCAGAGGTTGCGAGAAGCACAGCAGTTGGACTACAGTGGGCTCAGGGAGGGTAAGGTGGTGGAACAGAGGCACACCCAGTCAGTTGTTCCACCCACAATCCATACACCATTCTGGGGAGCATAGTTTCCCTATGGATGCACCCAGAGGAGACTAAGGAGTGTGCAGACAACTGTCACAAGGGAGGCCCTCAGGAAGGAGGCAGAGGGCACCACAGGGAAAGAAAGCAGCTCCTGGTGGGGACTCCGATTATTAGGGGATAGAACTGGGGAGCAGGGAAAACTGAAGTAAGGTGCCTGCCTGGTGCCATGGCTTGAGGACAGGAAGCAGATCCTTAGGGATCACGAGAGCAGTTGCATGGGAGTCTGAGCTGGACATCATTGTCCACCTAGGGACAAATGACTTAGCTCGTCATGAGATTAGAGCAGTGCAGAAGGACTTTGTAGAGTTGGGGAGGGGCTTAAGACAAGTAGCACACACAATATCCTTCTCAGAGGTGCTGCCTGTCAGTGGCATGGGTGAGGCGAGGGTACTTTGCACCATGCAGTTTAACAAATGGTTGAAAAAATGGTGTGGAGCACAGGGGTTTGGCTTCATTGGGGACTGGGGTTCCACCTGGAAGGACACCAGCCTATACTGGCAGGATGGTCTGCATCTGTCCAGGAAGGGAACAAGTCTTTTGGGCAATCAGTTTAAATGCTTCTTTGGCAAGTCTTTAAACTAGTCAAGGGGGGGAGGCACTGATAAGCAGCAGGAAAATCCCAGCCTCCCCCTACAAAACAGGGTACTAAATGAGAAAAAGACCAAGGTAGAAAGGTCAGTGGGGGATGCCGCTACAGAAGGTAAAGCCATCAAAAAATGGAGAGCAATGAGTACCAATGCCCGTAGTCTGGGTAACAAGCTTCCTGAATTAGTGGCCTTGATGGAGGAGGAAGATCTGGATATTGTGGCAGTCACAGAAACATGGTACACACAGAACCATGACTGGGACGTAAACATACCAGGATACACTATCTACAGGAGGGACAGGGAGGGTAAAAGAGGAGGAGGAGTAGCTCTCTACATAAGAGAAGAAATCAAAGCAACAGAAAAAAAGGTAAACAGGGAGGAGAAGAAGCACTGTGGGTCAATTTGGAGGCAGGCAATGGCACCACAATCCGCACAGGGGTTGTATACAGATCCCCTCTCAGGGGGAGGAAATGGACAAGGAAATGATAGAAAGTATACTTAGAATGGCAGATAAAGGGGAGATATTGCTGATGGGTGATCTGAATATGCCAGATGTTAACTGGAGTGCAGTTGCAGCAGCCACTTCTAAGAGTGGGGTTATTCTAGATGCCCTACAGGGGCATGCCTTAGACAACTAGTATTGGAGCCCACTTGAGAGGGAGCAATCTTAGACCTGGTTCTCTCAAATGGAGATGAAGAGAGGATCACAGATGTAGAAGTGGTAGCCATCTGGGAACCAGCGACCATCGAACAGTATGGTTCACAATAAACACAGCAATAGAGTCAAGCCACAAAGACAAAGGTACTGGATTTTAGGAGGGCTGACTTTGCTAAAATGGGTGAGTGCCTAAGGAATGCACTAGCAAATGGGCAGGAAGGAGGGTGGAAGAACAATGGGGAATAAAAACTGCCATCACAGAGGTAACAAGCCTTTGTGTAAAGCAAATAAACAAACGAACGAGGTAAGAAACCACTATGGTTCTCAAAGGAAGTGGCAGTGAAGGTTCAAGAGAAAAGAAAGCATTCAGGAAGTACAAGGAATCACAGAAGGAACAGGACAGAGAACTGTATCAGTTAAAGCAAAGGAAGCTGGAAAGGCAGTCAGAACAGCAAAGGCCCAAACCGAGGAAAAGATAGCCAACTCAGTTAAGAAGGGGATAAAACCTTTTATAGGTACATCAGGAGCGAAGAAGACGAAGGGAAGGATAGTGAGGCTTAATAAAGGGGAGGAAGGGTGGGCAGAGGGTGACTGTGAAAAGGCAGAGATACTAAAATATTTTTGCTCAGTATTTACAAAGAAGGGGGCGGGTACCTAAAACAAACAGTAGAAACACTCTGGATACAGAAGTTGACACCAGCCCATTTACAGAAGAAAGGGTTCTGAAAGAGCTCTTAAAACTGAAGGTGGACAAAGCAGTGGGCTGATGGGATTCATCCAGAATTCTAAAGAACTAAAGGTAGAACTAGTGACACCACTGACTACCCTCTTTAACAAATCATGGGAGGATGGGGTGCTACCTGAGGACTGGAGGAGGGCAGATGTGATTCCCCTCACAAAGTGGGAGCAAGGCAGAAGCAGGTAACTACAGACCTGTTAGTTTAACCTCAGTGGTAGGAAAATGATGGAATCACTTCTGAAGGAAAGAATTGTCGAGTATCTAGAGGCCAGAGGGGCACAGGACCCAAGGCAGCATGGATTCACAGCAGGAAGGTCATGCCAGACAAATCTGATAGATTTCTTTGACTGGGTGACCAAAGTAGTTGATCAGGAGGGGCTGTGGACATGGCCTACCTAGACTTTAGCAAGGCATTTGACACAATCCCACACAAAGATTAATATACAAGTTAGCCAGCCTGGGAGTGGGTCCCAAGATGACAGCCTGGGTAAAGAATTGGCTGGAGAATAGGACACAGAGAGTAATAGATGGAGTCCACTCTGAAAAGGGGGTTAGTAGTGGGTACTGCAGGGTTCAGTATTAGATTCTGGTCCTCTTCAGCTCCTTATAAGCTACATTGCAGAGGGACTGGAAGGAAAGTATGTCTTTGCAGATGACACAAAGATCTGCAACAGAGTTGATGCACAAGGTGGGGTGGAAAGGATGAGAAGGGACTTGGCAAGGTTAGAGGAATGGTCAAATATATGGCAGCTTAGATTCAATGCTAAGAAGTGCAAGGTAATGCACCTGGGAAACAAAACCCAGGGAAGAGTACACAATGGGGGTGAGATACTAACAACAACAAAATGGAAAGGGATCTGGGGGTAGTCATATCAGATGACCTAAAGGTGGGCAAGCAATGTGAGAGGGCAGCAAGGAGGGTTGGGGAATACTGGGACATGGGAGAGGCATCACCAGTAGAAAACAGGAAGTTATTATCCCTCTGTACAGACAGCTGGTGAGAGCACATCTGGAGTCACTGCATGCAGTTCTGGAGACCCAGTCTCCGCAAAGACATAGACAGGATGGAAGCTGTCCAGAGGAGGGCACCAAATGGTGCAGGGTCTGCACCGGAAGACATATGAAGAGAGACTTAAGGAGCTTAATATGTATAGCCTTGAGGAAAGGAGGAGAGGGGGACATGATAGAAACTTTCAAGTACCTCAAGGAATCAACAAAGTCCAAGAGGGTAGCATCTTCAAAAAGAAGTGTGCAAGAACAAGGGGCACAATGTGAAGATAGAAGGGGGTGGCTCAGAGGTAATTTAAGGAAGTATTTTTTCACAGAGGGTTGTGGATGTATGGAACGGCCTTCCAGAGGAGGTTGTAGGCCAAAACAGCGGTGGAATTCAAGCATGCATGGGACAGTCATAAGGCAATTCTAGGGGGTTGGGGTAGGAAGAAGTAGGCTGCTGGTTAACTAGGATCTGCAGCTTATCCATCAGGTAGGGAAATGGGCAGACTGGGTTGGCCAAGCGGTCCTTATCTGCCGTCAAATTCTATGTTTCTATGTATACAGACTGTCGGGACAGTCTCCCGGAAAAAGGCAGAGTTTTTGTCTAGGGAGATTGCTGTGGCAAGGAACAAACCGTCTCAACTCTTCTGCACGGTAGATGAGCTTTTACATCCGTCCTGTCTCCGTGTTGGGGGAGCAGGTTCTAGCACTAGGTGCGAGGAGCTTGCTCTGTTCTTTGCTGACAAGGTGTCCTGTATCAGGGAAGAGGTCTTGTTGAGCATCTCCTGAAGGGGCTGCAGTGCTCAGCCTGAGTTGTGTCAAAACACTCCTCCTGTCTGGGATGAGTTTGAACTAGTCGGGGTGGAGGAGGTGGCTGAGATAATCTCGAAGCTGTGAGCAACCCATTGCGTTCTAGACCCAGGCCCAACCCAACTTTTGATAGGTTGTCTGGACCTGATTTATTTTTTTTATTTTATTTAAATCTTTGATTACGAATACCTTTGAGCTTGAGGCAGTTCATTTACAAAGGTTCCACGTCAAAGGAAAGGGTTACAATAAAGCAGGGAGGTACAGACAACATTCAGGGTTTCATGAGGGCATAGCAAGTCAAATAGTAAATATGTGGGAACAGTGGTTACTCGCTCAATGTTACAGTCAAGCATAGTAAACCATAAGGTACAGTTGAAGAAACATTGCTAGTCAGGGGTGAGAGGGAAAGGGGGAGAGTAAGAAGGGAGAGGTATGGGGAGAGAAGTGCAGAATCCAGATAGAGAAGGAAAATATGGCAGCCAGAGGCCTTGTCTTAGAGTGAGAGGGAGGGGTGGATAATGTGGGAGAAGGTGTACAGGAAGGGAAAGGAGGGCAGAGGAAGGGATAGTGAGATAAGGGAGAGTGGGGACCAGAGGGCCTGGCAAGTCCAGGAAGAGGGAGATCAGTGGATAAGAGCAAGGAGGGTGGTGCGGTAAGGGAGGAGGTGACAGAGGGGAAAAGGAGAAATGGTTGTTCTGTCAAGAGAGGTGAAAGATCAGGAAGCCAAGTAAGTGCATCAGAGAGTGAAAGAGTAGTAGGAGGGTGTCCGAAAAGGTGGGAATCCAGGTGTAACAATCACAAGTGCTTGGACCTGTGGTTGGTGGGATTGTCCGTAGTTCATTGAGGAGTGTGTCTTTCCATCGGTCTTGAGAGGCCTTGGTTAGACCTGTCTTGAAGAAGCCTTCTTTGGACCTGGACTGTCTCAGCAACCACAGGCCGGTCTCTAACCTCCCATTTTTAGGGAAGGTTATTGAAAAGGTGACGGCAGTTCGGCTCGAGAGATGTCTCA
This sequence comes from Neoceratodus forsteri, assembly GCA_016271365.2. Classification (NCBI taxonomy): domain Eukaryota; kingdom Metazoa; phylum Chordata; order Ceratodontiformes; family Ceratodontidae; genus Neoceratodus; species Neoceratodus forsteri. The sequence continues at coordinate 195,813,612 of CM028132.1, read as the reverse complement.
CATCCTCATCCACCTATGAGTCATTCCAGTCAGGGTTCTGTGCAGGGCATAGTACGGAGACTGCCCTGGTGAGGGTGCTTAATGATCTCCTGAGGGCGAGGGACAGGAGAGAGCATACCATTCTAGTCCTCCTGGTCCTCTCTGCAGCATTTGACACCGTGGACCACGAGATGCTGCTTGACCGCCTGCGGTTCTGATGTGGCCTATCTGGCACTGTTATTAACTGGTTCAGATCATACCTGACAGAGTGCAAAGGATGACGATGGGACTTGTCTCACCTTACTCTTGGCCTCTGAGCTGTGGAGTTCCTCAGGGTATGGTCTTGTCACCCTTGTGTTCACGGTCTACATGCTGCCATTGGGAGACATTGTCAGTATGGGCTGGGTTTTCACTGCTATGCAGATGATACCCAGCTGTACTTGTCCTGCACACCTGATACTGAAGTAGTGGCCTCTGTATTTAACAGCTGCCTCAAGGAAATCCAGATGTGGATGACTCAGAACTGGCTTAGACTGAACCCGAACAAGACTGGAGGTACTGGTCGGGATCCAGGTCGTTGGGGGCGGGGTGAGAGGTTACCACCTGGCTTGTCCTGGGGTCCCCTTGCCACATCTTAGACGGGTGAAGGATCTGTGTGTGATCCTAGACAATGGCTTGACCTTGGAGGCCCAAGTGTTGGCCGTGGTCAAATGTGGATTCTATTATCTCAGGAACATTGCCCAGATTCGAACCTTGATCCCGCTTGAAGACCTGGCCACAGTGGTACATGCTTTTGTCATGACTGGACTGGACTACTGTAGTACCCTGTACTTAGGGCTATCTGGAGGCAGACTCCGCAGGCTGTAACTGGTGCAGAACATGGCGGTGAGACTTGTGTTTGGAGTTAGAAAATGTGATCATATTACCATGGTCCATCGTGAACTGCACTGGCTGCCAGTCAGGTGGTGGATTGTCTTCAAGATAGGGTGTCACAAGCCCCTGGCCCCAAAACCCCAGGCAGCTGGGTAGGACCTCCTGTTTGCAGAGATGATCCCTCTTTTCCAAGAACTCGTGAGCAGGTGTAAGGGTTCAGAAGAATCACCAACCTTCCTTTTCCCAGTGGGAGGATGGAAACTGTAGTTTTGAGTTCCCTTGACTCTCTGCACTTCGTTCAGTGTTTGAAACCCACCACGGCCACTGGCTACTTCTTGCCTAAGTAGTTTGGTGCAATAGCCAAGTGGTACTATATTTCAAGGCACACAGTCTCTTTAAAACCCCTCTGTTAAAATGTTAGATCACATAATCAGACCCCAAGCACAGTTAATAAGAAAATCATGAGAGTTTACTTAAAATAAAAATAATACAGAAAATTCTACAGTTTGGGAAGAACTTTGAAATGCAGACAATAATAGAAGTAAAACTGGATGGTTTACAGAAAACACTAAATACTGTTATTCTAAACTATACCTTGTTTTGATGTTAGAGTCCAGACAAGATTTTAAATGTCCTTGTAGAGATGAGTCCTTAAGCAACAGTTTTGTAGCAAGTTTGTATTTCAAGTCAGTTCTCTGAATATCCTTTTTAAAAGTCTACAGGTGCTTCCTTGGTGAAAGTCCTGGTTTCCAAAATTCTGACTTAATATCAGAATCTTCTGTTCAGTGTGTGAAAAGTCAAATTTCCACACACTCAGGTCAAGTTTGAGATTTTTCCAGGCCTACACATACACTTCTGGGTTGCAAGTATATACCAGCTGGTCAGGCTATCTGTACCCCAGTTAAACTATTCAGCAACTGCTCTAAATTCAAAATGTGTGTCTGATAATATACATGATGGTCATTTTTAGGACACACCCACCTTTTATTTGCTCTGGCGTAAGGTTAGTGGTTCCAAGACAATACAGATATTAGGGTGTAACAGTTTGCTGTTTCCTGCAGGTGTCACTGTGGTTCCATGTCAACCCCAGCAACATCTGGTCCGTGCTTTTGACTTAACACTTTGACCCCATAGGCCATCCTCTGACCCCTTCCTGTCATGGGGAGCTACAGTGGGATATTTTATGCCTTCCTGGGCCATATATCTGTCTCCCTTATCTGGAAACATAACAGATCCACACTAGCCTTTATAGAAATTCTGGCTATTTTGTAGTTAGTCCTAAGGAGCCCTGTTAAAGGGACAGTATCTTAATTCTGAAGTCCATTACAGCATATACAGTATGAACCCACATAAATGGATCTAGGCCTATCATGGACATAGGGCTTCTAACCTATAAGGCCCTGCATGGAAGGGAACCTGTTTGTCTGCAAGATCTCCTGTCCCTGCTATCCACCCTGGGCACTTCGTTCTGCCGGGGAGCCCTCCTTCGAGTTCCCAGGGTTAGGTTGTGGCATTCAGGGGATAGGGCATTCTCTGCGGCTGTGCCTACCCTGTGGAACTCGCTGCCTAGTTACTTAAGGGAGGCTCCCTCGGTGGAAGCCTTTAAGAAAGGGTTGAAAACATTTCTGTTCCAGCAAGCTTTTATTGATTAATCAATAGTGTATTCTTTTAAATTCGATAGATTATTGCCCCCCAGCTGTAGTGGTTTTATGTTTGTATTTTAGTATGATTTATTGTATTGTTTTATTGTACAGTGCCCAGAGCCTAAGGAAATGGGTGCTTTAAAAATAAAGTGTCTGTCTATCTATCTATCTATCTATCTATCTATCTAGGGATTAGTTTTAATTTTGTGGTCAGTATTGAGTAAAGCAATTGGTCTATAACTGCTTGGTTGATCTTTCAGCTTTGCTTCTTTATGAATCAATATTATTTTAGCTTGTTAGAGTGATGGGGGAATCTTCCCCTCCCCATCCACCCTTTCCTCTTACACAGGGTGCATTCCTGTGGTTGCAGGAGAAGCAGGTAATTGTTTTTGATGGAATCTTTCTTCTGACTATTTCAGACTGTTTTGATTGGTATACCCCTTTCTTGTGTAACTGGGCCATTATCTATCACCCTTAGGGGTGCCTGGGGAGATGAACAAATCTTGGCTCCCACACCTCGGTTCTCCCTTTCAACTTCCCTGATGTAAGAAAGAGGGGCAAGGTTAACTGACAAGTTCAGTCAGCCCCTAATGGCATAGAGTTGCCCTCTTTTTTCCCCCAGGAGTCCGTCTCATTATTTCTTTTTGGCACATATTGCTATCTCATTTACAAAGGTCCCAGTTCTGGGCATCTCCTTGTACTTCTGTCAGAGCCACATGCTCAGGGCTGCTGTCCTTTTTCTAAGACCACAATCCAGCTTCTGATTGACTAGCAGTGTGAGGCTCTTGTATAGCAAGCTACCCCTTGTGCCACCTAGTGTGCCCTGTTCTTCATATCTAGGTTGGTAGTCTGCTTTTATTTTGTTTCCTGTATCCTTTCCCTCTCCCTTTGAGCCAGAAAATCTGTAGCCTGCTCCTGTTTTCTTCCACTTTTTTTCTCTCTTGGCAAACAGAACTAAGGTGCATGAGGTTCGCAGGCACCATGCTCAATAGCTGTCGTTGACTCCCTCTCTGAAAAAATTTGCACACTCAGGTCCTAGTCCCCCAGACCTGTAAGTGGTAATCAATGGTGGAGATATTCAGGAAGATCAGCAATTATGGTAGGTACGTCATTTTCATTTCTTTTTTTCTTGCATTATTTGTTTATCCCCTTCCGTGCTCCTCGTGAACCCCACTCCTTCAGGCTCCTTCCAAGTCCTCACCGATCCCCACTGGCCTTACCTGAGTTCCTTCGCCTCACAACGCAACCAGTACCTGGGATATCCCGGACGTAACAGGGAAGGCATCAGTGGGGAGTCCAGCGCACTCTCGATGGGGTCCAGGGATGCTGCTGAGGGAAGGAAGCTCATCGAAGGCACCAGAGGAATCTGGGACGGAGAGCCGTCATCCAGCGGCCACCACCGAGCAGTATTTCTGGTTTTCTAGGTTCCCTCATTGCGCTGCTCATGTAGTGCCTCCAGTCTGCACTGGGGGTCGCTGCTTAGTGAGGCATTCCCCAACCCCACCCCAGGATAGGAGAGTCGTCCTTCGGATGCTCAATCCTATCCTCGCCTGCCGACTCCCGGTGTCCCGAGTCCGTTCCCGAACCCGGTGCGCCGGCGTGGTTCGAGGTAAGGTGCCAGCGCCTCAGTCCTCTGCACCACCAGGCCAGCTAATTTCATTTCTTTGATTAGTATTCAGTTCACATTCACGCAACCTACTTGACTTCCCCTGACAAGGAGCGTGTGGATCCCTGCTTTCAGCATGCAAAGACCTGACATTAGATGAGACAGAGCCAGAGGATGACACCAAGGGTGGTGGGATATTAAGCTTGAAGACATCCAGTGACCGAGCTATTGCCAGTGAAACTGCTGAAGTGTGAATATAAACTGAATATCAATCAGAACTATGGTAACAGGTAACTAGTGTTTGTTTTTTTTTTTTTGTTTTTTTTTTGCAATAGTGTTACTTTCATACAAACAAGCTGGCTGAAAAATCTACTATTCTGCTGTGTTTGGACTTGAAGTCCGCTATACTGATTTTCAGTTTCGAACATTGTGGTTTCATCTTTGTTTTACATTTTCTGTCATTTTAAATGACTGCTACTACAAGTAATAAATGCAAGATTATTTAGCATGGAAACGCTGTATTAAGACAGTGGTTAAAGGTTTACTGCTAAGCAGAAACATTTCATCTGGTTACTGTTGCACTTAAATTTGAACTTTAAAATGCATTTAAATGTGAACTAACAAAAAAAAACAAATCTTGAGGATTTATGCACGGAAGCAGTATATCTTCATGAAATTAAAGCGGAAAAAATGCTGCTTCCAAGCAGTTTTCTGGGACTGGCAGGTTTTGACAATGAAATCTGCCCGTACATTTTGTTCTTTGTTTTTGTTTTAAAAGGAAATTGTCTGGTTGATCCTTCAAACCCCTGCCTGCCATACCACTGTAGAAATGCTCCCACATGCCCCCACTGCTGACTTGACTGATGGAATCACCCATAGGGGACTTTTGCCATTTCCTGTCTGGGATTGGGGTTATTGTAGTGCTTAAAGAGCAACTGACATGATGTTTGGCTCTAGGCAGGCAACCCATAACTTGGAGTTGCCTACCCTAGGAGCCATTTTAGCCACATTTCGACTTTTCTGGTGACTTATATAAAAAAAATTTTACCTCTGAAACTTCCATGTACGAGCTGAGCGGTCGCCAAGCACTGCAATCCTGCCCCTAAAAACAGCGTAATTATGATGCAAAGTAGGGAACAGGGTTGCAGGTGCAGTATGGGGAATGTACTAGGATTGGGGAGGGGGGCCTAAATGTACCTAGATTATCTTTGCCGGCAGGTATACATGTATGGGGCTAATATATAGCATATATTATAGCCCCATACATGTACACCTGCCAGCAAAGATAATGTAAGTACATTTAGGTGGCCTCCCTCTATGATCTCGTTACATTCTCCATAGAGCGCCTGCAGCCTGTTCCCTACTTTGCATCCTAATTATGCTTTTTGGGAGCGGGGCTGCAGTGCTCAGCAGCCACTCAGCTCATACATGGAAGCTACGAGCCAGACATTATGGAGGTAATGACTTTATTTTTTTCAATAAGTCACCAAAAAAGTTGAAATATGGCTAGAATAGCTCCTAGGGCAGGTAACGCCATTGTATGGGTTGCCTGCCAGGATCATGTCAATTGCTCTTTAACATTACTGAACATGCTGGCACCCTCTTCTTCCTTGTGCTAAGTACTTTTAATATTTTTATCCACTTTTACTTCCCTTCTCAGTGCTTCCATCTGCCCTAGGGTGCAACTGGAAATGAGCTGGTACCAACTTAGTGTGCTTCCATGGCCAAAATTTGTAAATGACCAATATCCTCGATTCTAGGTCAGCAGTTACAAATCCACAGCTGCCAATTCTGTCAATGACATCAGCCGCAGGGGCATATGCCCTGGTACAGGTCTCTGGTGAGGCTTCACCTGCAGCACAGTGTGTAGTTCTTTAGTCCACAGGTGAGAAAAGACGGGGATGAGCTGGGTCAGTACTGTGAAGCGTCATCAAGATGATTCAGGGCCTGCAAGGCAGATCCTGTGAGGAATTACTCGAGGCCCTAAGCATGTACATACTTGCTGGAGGCCAGACTGGAGAAGGGTGACACGATATAGACTTTCAAGTTCATGAGGGGAATAAATAAACTGAATGTTGAAAGCTTATTTAATAGGAATAGGGATGAAGTCGTGACAGGACACAAATGGAGGCTGGTAGGTGGAAAATTCAGGAGGGATGTGAGGAAGTTTTACTTCTCTGGGAGGGTGGTTGAGCCGAATAGCTGATTACTGTCAGAAGTGGTTGGGGCAAGGACTATAAATTGCTTTAAACTCAGCTGGAACAGGGTTATTAGCTCCATGTGAGGGAACTAGAGGGAGGCTGAGGAGGAAGGGTTGGAGTAGATGTACCTTCAGGACATTAGGTCAGATGGTGAGGCAGGAATCTCTCTCTGGGCAGATTGCATAGACCCTTGATCTTTATCTGCCAGCAGCATCTGTTTCTGTATGGGAGTACTTCCAGATCAGGATGTGGGAGTGAGGGTCACTGGATCAACTAGAGACAGTGAAACTTGCCTATTAGGCACTGTGTATTAAGGATGTTACAGTGTTAAGGACGGATCTTCCCTTGTCAATCTTCACCATTCATTACTGCTTGGGGGTAAACCGGAGGCACGCACCCCCACGGGAGTTTTTTTTTTTTTCCAGAGGAGTCTGTATCAACGGCGCCCGTAGAGTGACACACATTGCGATGCAGGTGGCTATTAAGGCCACAGACGACTCCTCCATCTCAGTTCTGTTTCTCCCGCCATCGAGGCTGCACCTGCTGCATGTGTGAGAGTTTTTGGTACTGTGACTCCTTCATCCCGGTTTGTTTTTTTCCTGATGCCGTTGACTCCAGTAAGTCCGTTACTTTCTTTTTCGACGGCGTTGGGAGCTTTGCTGTGTTTTAGGTTATTTTCGCATTATATCCGGTTCGGGAGCTAAGCGAACGTCGAAAGTGGGCCGTGCCCCTATGCATCGGTGCTCCTGTGGCCGGCATTTTTCCATGACGGACTGGCATGATGTCTGCCTTCGGTGCCTGGGACCTAACCATGACATGGACAGATGAGATGCCTGTTTCTCAATGGACCACCATGTTCTTAAAGTCTGCACATTCAAAATCGTAAAGGCCCTGCCAGCTTTTGGAGGACGGTGTCGCTCTCGGGCCTCCCAGGCCAGGTCTTTAGGCCCTTCCTCCAGGCCCCCTCCCAGGCCTATACGGTCTGGAGAGGAGGTGGTCTGCTCGTCTTATAGTCTTGTCGAGGATGAGGCCTCTTTTGTGGTATAGGGGGAACACCGCGACCCCTACCAGGGCCGCGGTGGGGACACCGCCGGCAGTCACCTCTTCGGAGGTGCAGGCCTCTAGTGTAGCGCCCGCCGTTGGCCTGGTGGGTGGGTGGGACCGATGCCACTTTCTGGTGCTGTCTCGGATCCCGTGCTGGTGATCAGGCGGGCGCCGCGGGCTCGGTCGATTCTGCTGGCGGCGCCGTGTCGGCTCCCGGTGCCAAGGGTGGTGCCAGGGACTTGTCTGGAGCTATGGGTGAGTTGGGACTGGGTTCCGGCGTTGTCTCCAGTGCACCAATGCCGAAGGGCATCATGAGTGGCACTGGCGTCGTTCGTGGCGCCGTTTCTCAGGAGACTCCTGGTGTGGCCAGTATTGAGGTCCTTCTAGTCGCCTCTTCCTTGGAAGCAGACGACTCAGATGTGGACCCGTCCTGGCTCCCCAATCCCTCGGGATCGGAGTCTTCTGTGGGACAAGGTGTCAAGTGGCCCAGCATGCCCATTCCTCAGTCTCCACAGCAGTCATCTTCTGAGGACTCCCAGGCTGGGGGTGGCCTGGGGTCATTGGGAGGGGACGGCGTGGGGGGCTGGGGAGGGGTCTGTTCGCCCAGAAGGGGCTGTAGCAGCTGCCGTCTCCGGTGCTGCTGCGCCCTCTCAGGGTGAACTAGGGGCCTTGTCTTCTGGGGGCTCCCCTCAGAGATCCCAAGATCAATGGGCTCTGTTGCTGGCATCGAGGAGGAGGGCGTCCTCTGAGTCAGAGGGGTTGAGGGGCCGGGGTGAGGCCCGTCGAGTTTCGCCTGCTGCCCCTCGGGGTGTAGGTAGGAGCCGTAGTGCCGATCCCCATCTCTCCCTCTTAGGCTCAAGGGACCCCTCTGGTGGCATTGCTCTGGGCTGCCCTTCTGGATCCTTGCAGCCTCAGGTACGTCACGGGAGGATCCCCTTCCAGGCTCTTCCAAGGTTCGCAACCCCAGGGTTTCATTCTGCGATCTGGTTTGTTATCCAGGACCCCGCCAGCTCGGGCTCCGTTCCCCGGAATCCAGAGCCTGAGCAGAGGACAGTTGCCTCTTCATAGGTGCCCTACTCCCATTCCTGTGCAACCATCACCCTCTCTCCCGGGCCATGTTGGTCTATGGGTCCGTTATCCTGGGAGATGTTCCAAGGCACTGTGGTGGCTTTCCCCGCGTATGTTAGATGTATGCATGAGCAGGTATTTCGCCTATCCCAACCACCGCAGGAGTCCTCCGGACATTCGAGCTCCTCATCCTCCTCGTCTCCCTCCTCTGAAGGAGAGGAACTCTCTGCTCACCTCTCTTCCGACGCTGATTTCACTGAATATTAGCGCTTCCTTTTGAGGATGGTTGGGGACCTCCGTATCTCCTTTGTTAGGCGAAACAATACTGAATGGGAGACGCATGAATTCCTCAGTGAATTCAGTGCCCAACATTTGGTGGTGCCATCCTGGCCTGTTCCTTTCCAGGAGGCATCTGTCTGTTCCTGGCAGTCTCCAGCCGACCCTGTCCCAGCCCTGGCAGACTGCAGGAGGAGGTACTGTGCCCCATCTGAGTCCCTAGGTTCCCTTCCCAACCCACCTTCAGGATTGGTGTCCCTAGAGACTCCTTCCAGGCACCGCCGCCTGGCACACGACCGACCACCGGACTCAGATTCTCTACAGTTTGCCTGGTTGGTGCAAAGAGTGTTCTCTTCCTCTCGTGTGATGCTGTGTATTGCATCTCATCAGGCACACCATGCTGCCTACAACAGGCATCTATGGTCGATGCTATCTCAGCTTCTAGCATCAATGCCTGATACGGAGCAATCCAGACAGGCCATTGCCCTCTCTGCTATAGGCCTGGAGCTGGCAAGGCACTAGGCAAGGGCATCTTACGACGCCAGTGAGGTGGCTTGCAGGGACAGCGATCTGCATTAGGCGGACGGCATGGCTTCGTCTATCAAGATTGTCACCCCCGGCCTGGCGTATGGTGATTTGTTCCGCTTTCTGGGGGACCCGTCTTTTCTCCACCAGAGCTAGGAGGCTTCTGCAGGGGCTTCCTCCGTCTCCTCATCTCCGGGGGACACCTCCTAGCTCACCTCAGCCTTAGGCTTCTTGTCTGATTAGCCCAAGGTTTCTCCCTTCTGTTTTCCACCAGCAGGAGGCAGAGGGTCTTGTTCCCTCAAGGTTTCTCTTGTCCCCCCCTCTGGGGGTGGGGCTTGGCAGTCACTCAAGCAGTAATGAATGGTGAAGATTGACAAGGGAAGATATGAAAATTACGTACCTACCGTAATTCTTGATCTTCTCTTGTATCTTCACCATTCATTACTGTTGCCCGCCCACCTTCCCCTCAAGGGCCTCCTACTTCGGCGTCTCCCCCTCCCTGTTCGTTCCTACCTCTTCTTCGTTGGCCTTTGAGCCCCCCCCAAAAAAAAGCTATCTTGATTTTTCCGTTCTTCTCTGGACGGATCCTATTTCCTCAAGGTAAAAGGGGGAACCAGTAGGATTTATTCTATCCTGAGGGAACTCTTTCTGATTACCCCTAGGGGTGACCTCTTGGCTCTTTCTTAGCCATGTTGTTCAATTCACAGTTAACGAGACCATCCCTCTAATGGCTCGGCTCCCTTTTCCAGGTTTCCTCTGGCAGGTCTTAATCTCCTGTTGTGTTAGCTTCTGCTGGTTGGTGCTGTCCGGGCACTTCACTTATCTAGAGCTGATGTTCTTGCCTTGCCTTCAGGGAGTCCGATTGAGTTCCTGCTCTATCCTTGATGTAAAGGGGTGCCCTCTGTAGAGCTCACCCCTTCCCCACACACATCTGTGTTAGCACTTAACAAGGTGCTAGGGGACTTCTTTCCCCTTCCTAGTTGGGCACTGTCTTTCGGGAACAGAATTTCTGCCTTGGCAGTCTCTGAGCGCTCAGATAGAGTTTAAGGAGTTTGGGATGACAGGAGGTTAGAGAATCTGCCCTTTGTGTCCAATTTGTGCAAGCGGTTCAGATGAACCTTCTCTTCAGTCCTATCGAGTGGGATTCTTGCTCCCTTGTTTTTGGTTCCAAGCTTATAAGCCTTTAAACCAATATCTCAATGGGCAGAGTTCTCCCCTCCCAACATCCCTTGTTCTTTCCCTCTCTTCTTCTCCTTCTTCTTCTTCTTCCTTTTTTTTATCTGTTCCTCCCTTGGAGCCGCCCCAGAAGTGAGGCCCTGCGGTCCCTTAGGGTAGACATTTCCTTCTTTTCTGTCCTCTACTGGCTTATTCCTTTTTCAGTTTATATCCTTTCCTTTTTCTATCCCTCGGCTCTCTTGCCTCGCTCTCTTTTTTTCACCTCTCCGGCTAACAGAACTGGGATGGAGGAGGAGTCTGCGACTACTAACAGCCGCCCCTGCGCATCACTGCGATGTCCTCTTGGGAGCGCGTTAGCACCAACTCCTCTGGAATTTAAAAAAAAAAAAACTCCTGGGGGGGCATGCCTCCGGCTTTTTGGCTTAATGTAATGAATGGTGAAGATACAAGAAAAGATCAGGAATTACGGTGAGGTACGTAATTTTCATTTCATGCTGTGCCAGCTACAATATCTTAAGCAATATGCAGCCTGCATATTGAAGACACATTGATATTAAGGGCATATTTTTTTGGTCTCCAAAGGGGCCCTAAATAGACATGTTATGCTGTAATTGTTCCCCCCTCCAGGTCTTTTATGTCCTACTGATCCTCCCATCCACCCTTCTCAAGCCAGCGGCCACCCTACCCCATCTGCCTCTAACCTGCTGATGCTTGTGCTCCATAACTTGCTCCCAGGAGTGTAGGGGGGCCGTCCATCCTCGTCAAACATCTGGATCCAGTGGCAGACTGGTGGCAAGCTCCATGGTATGGAGCCTCAAGTGGACTGGAGATTCGTACCTCACCCTCTGATCTAATGTCCTGAAGTATTTACCCCAACCCTTCCTCCTAAGCCCCCCCAGTTCCCACATGTGGAACTCAGTCACTTAACCACCAGAGGCAGGCTTTCTCTCCACAGGTTTTTACATCCCTCCCACACCCCAGCATCATTTGGAGCCTAGTTTTGGCCTTGCCAGACCAAGAGCAATGTCTGCATGCACAGCCACTCATGTGGAGCAGGCTCCCCAGTCAACTGAGAAGGGAGTCTTTGAGTCTGTGCTTCCCAATGTCACTCACCCCGAGCTGCATTACACTGCCAGCGTCAGCACTTCCAAGCCCCAGCCACAGCTAAACGTGACTTCTGACTCCACTCCCAAACCGGGTCATCGGCTTTGATGTGCATCTGATGGCCCAGATAATTGTTTTTTTAAGTAAAGAAATAAAAATATTTGCCTTTTGCTTCCACAAAGTTACTTTGGAGCAGACTTGTTCCTGCATAAATTGTTCTAGTGAAACTCTCCACAGAGTTGTCTTAAGCTCTTGGTTTGGGCTACTGCAAAACCAAAGCATTAGTAACATAACATATATGTTACTAAACTGTACATCACTTTCAGGTCACATGGAATAGCAAGATGAAATAGAAGCACTTCAGTAAAATGAATCTGAATCCTAAGCAAATGTATGAGGTTTCACTGATTGACATTATGTTTGTGTTGGCAGATATGGTGTAGGTTTTTCCTGGGGGGATTGGAGGAGGGGGGGAGAGGGAGTTTCTAATTACTTAAAAACTTAGTATATACTTTTTTTCCTTCAAAGTCTGTACTGCTGTGTGCCTTGCACTCTTCTAGGCAGCAGTTCATGCCTAAGGTGTTTTGTTTTGGGGGTCAGATGCCCGGTTTTTCCCCTCTCCCTGTAGCTCATTTTTTCATGGGGCTGTGAGACTCCCTGTTTCCCTTTCTGTTCTCCTCTCCCATTGCTTGGTGCGAGGAGAGTGGACCGAAGTTTCTCCTGGACCCTTCCATATTGCACTCCTTACATGGCCGCAATGGGCTCTGCAGAGCAATTTGCCCTACCTCTTCCTCTTTGGCAAGTCGGTATATAACCTTTATGATGTACCTGCCCTACACTGGCCCAGCGAGCGAGACCCCTAAGGTCATTCAACTTTGGGGGAGATGGTGAACTTAAGCAAGGGAGTTGTATGGTTCATAATTAGGGCTGTACCTTAGTCATGAAAAATATTGGAGGAAATCATGGTATTGTCATGGCCAAACTGGCAGAAATCATGGAACTCATAGTAAATGTCATGAAGTCACCGATCCCTTGTGTGTTAGATTACCTCTGTTTTGACATTTCTTTGTCCAAGCACATCAGCAAAGATTTAAATGTTTTAAAAAGCACATTCTTATGCTGGCCCAGTGGTGCTGCTGTCTGAGGCACTGGACACCTTACCTCATGTCAAGCCAGCAACTGAGGTTCGGGAACGACCTTGGGTTGGTGGGGAGCTGGCGAGGAGGAGGGAGCAGGATTGAGTGCGAAAAGCTGGCTCCCCTCCCAGGGTGGTTGTCCATCAGTGCCCCTCCCCGTAGTGCCATTTCCATCGGTTGGAGGTCTGATGGGAAATGTAGGCAGGAGGAGGCAGCAGCGATTGCGGGTAGGCGAAAGGCCAAGCTGGTACAGCGTGTGTATAACCACGCCGCACACCATGTCTGCCAGGGTCCTGGGGTCCGGATAGCAAAAAAGGGGAAAAAACGTAAAAAATAATAAGGAAAAAAAAAAGTACATTCTTGGACCCAGTGGCAGGAGGCAGTGCATTGTGGTGACATCTGTGAGACTGGGGTTCACCTACAAGTCCCAGAATCCCACATTGGGTCTGATAGGGGATCACGTGCAATGTCGTGGCGAAGCACAACATTACGGGCCTTTCTTTTGCAAACACCAAAACTATGGTGTTTTCATGGAAAACGCTAAAAGGAGTTTTCAGAAACATGGGAAAATTATGGACTTTGTGACTTCCATTAAAAAGGTGCAGCCCTAATTATAGTACATTTTTATTGCCAGTTCAGTGGGTATTAAAGTATACAGGTTACTTAGAAAACACGGTCACTGTATTTTTGACTCGCATCACATGTTGGATCTTGTAACAACCAGGATTCCATACACTTCAGTGTGTATTTTGTACTTGTGCCTTTTTTCTCTGTAGCTGGTTAGTGGCAAATGTTTGCAGAACACAAAGGGTACAGGATGGATATGCGGTATGCCTAAATCATACAAGAAGTAATTGAAAACTGTGCCTGTACCACTGTGTGCCTTACACTGTCCTAATCAGCTCTTCAAATAAATATCGGATCATATCCTGCAATTAAACATCTGTGTTGTGTTTTTTTTTAATGGAGGGTGCACTATATGTCTTGTGGCTGCTCTTGTATGTCTTGTGGCCATTGCTGGATATAGACTTTGCTGTCTTTGATCAGCTATCAGCATTTTAGTAGTGATGGTTTTGGGTAGAGACGTATCCAAGCATTCCATTTGTTGGGTTCTGAGAATAAATAGAGCAACTTTCCAAGTGCATGATGAAAATGAAACTCATAAAACACTAGAGAGGAGCAATTAAATAATTTTGGAACTAATACTCCCTAACACTGCTTTACACCATAGCTTATCATAAAGATAAACGTACAGAAAACATACACAAACCATATAATGTCAAAGCAACTGCGTTCAGATGCTGCACTGTTAAGTTTGATTTAAGGCTTCTTTAAAACGTTAAACTACAAGTAATATTAACAAAGAGTGATTAAATTATTCAGTAGGTTGGGACCCAACCAAGAAAAGGATCTTTCACCAATTTGCAATTTAGGTGTCTTTACTTTAAAAGATTTTAAATTTGAACTACGAGTTTAGTATGGAACCAAATTAGGTAACAAACCTGAAAATGGAGCAGGCGGTGAAGAGCTGCAATATACGCATCAAGAACAAATAGCCAAACTAAGATTTATTCAGGGTGCACAGGTGGAAAACAAATGTTGTATATTATACAGTGAATGATGAGTCCTTGAGACTCTGCTCTCCTGTCAGTTTTGCCCTGTTTAGGATCATTTATGACAAAACGTTCACCGAAATCTGTGTTTCCATAGTTCCTAGCTGTCCTGCTGACGGTTCACTCCGTATCCTTACCACGTCCAGCCACGAACCTATTTCCTCCCCTTCCTATTTTAATCAAGTCCACTAGTCAGCTGCCATAGTGGCTCTCGGCACCCAAGGCACCACTTCTCCCATATTACTCCTCTCACCGTTTAAGCGGAACATACAGACCTCATTAGGTCCCATGCAGCCCAGGACCCTCACCCAAGTATGGTAAACGGTCACTGAGGGCTGAAATGCAAAAGAATTGTACCCTCTGATGGAGGCTTGGCTAAGAATGACTAAACATACCACCTCAACTTCTGCATACATGGAGTCTATATATACCACAGCAAAGTTGAGTGATGCATGTATGTTCCTACAAGAACACTTGAAATGTGTATCGTGCACCTACCACTTTTCTGTAAATTTGTAACTCTTTGCACAAGTTTTACTTTGTATTCTCCATCTATGTACGTATAATTGTCTTGGACAAAAGCAGGTCCATCTTGTAAATGAGCTTGCTCAATGATGATCGCCTGGATAAATAAAGATTTGATTTGATTTGATGTTAAATGATGCCTGTAGGGCAAAATGGCAAATACCAAGCTTTCATTCCTCCCAGTGATGCCCAAGTCTGGTAAACCTTGGGTTCATTCCAGAATAGCATCAGTTTTCTGATCCAGTCCATTGAAGCAGCCTGTCGTATCCAGTGTGTAGTTTGACTGGATATCAGACAGGGTAGGAGCAGAGTTAAAGATGACTGTTTTCCAGGATTGGACAGGGTTACAGGAGGCAGAGGGCCCACAGGAAAATCAGTAGGGGAGGCCCCTGGGGTGACTCGTTCATGTCAATATTCCACTTACATTTGGTACACTGGCACTATTTGTGCCTGTCATTTACTTGCAATGACCAGAATACCTTTTTTTTTTTTTTACTTATATTTTATTGGAGTTTATGTAAATGAACATTACATATAGTTCCATACAGGCAGGCTTTACGGAACTTTTAAACTTGCACAATACAAGCACATTATTTTGACAGTAACAAAACTGATCAACATGCCCCTGTATATTGTTACACCACTTGGCGGTATGTTAAAACAAAGAACCAACAGTTAAAATGAGGAGGAGTTACCTAAACCAGACAATAGAAGCACTCTGGGTATGGGGGTTGACACCAGTCCATTTACAGAAGAAAGAGTCCTGAAAGAACTCCTAAAACTCAAGGTGGACAAAGCAATGGGGCCTGATGGGATTCACCCCAGAATCCTAAAAGAACTAAGGGAGGATCTAGTGACACCACTGACCACACTTTTTAACAAATCATGGGAGGATGGGATGGTACCTGAGGACTGGAGGAGGGCAGATGTGATTCCCTTTCACAAAGGTGGGAGCAAGGCAGAAGCAGGAAACTACAGACCTGTAACTTTGACCTCAGTGGTAGGGAAAATGATGGAATCACTTCTGAAAGAAAGAATTGTTGAGTACCTAGAGGCCAGTGAGGCACAGGACCCAAAGCAGCATGGATTTACAGCAGGAAGGTCATGTCAGACGAATCTAATAGATTTCTTTGACTGGGTGATCAAAGTAATAGACCAGGGAGGGGCTGTGGATATGGCTTACCTAGACTTTAGCAAGGCATGTGACACAGTCCCGCACAAAAGATTAATAATCAAGTTAGCCAGCCTGGAAGTGGGTCCCAGGGTGGTAGCCTGGGTAACAAACTGGCTGCATAACAGGACACAGAAGGTAATAGTGAATGGAACACATTCCGAAGAAAGGGGGTCACTAGTGGAGTACCTCAGGGCTCAGTACTGGGTCCATTCCTCTTTAACATCTTTATAGGTGACCTTGCAGAGGGTCTGGAGGGAAAGGTATGCCTCTTTGCAGATGACACAAAGATCTGTAACAGAGTTGATACACAAGGGGGTAGAAAGGATGAGAAGGGACTTGGCAAGGTTGGAGGAATGGTCAGACATATGGCAACTTAGATTCAATGCAAAGAAGTGCAAAGTAATGCACCTGGGAAACAAAAACCCAGGAGAAGAGTACACAACAGCAGGGGAGGTACTAACAACAAAAAAATGGAACGGGACCTGGGGGTAGTCATATTAGATGATCTAAAGGTTGGTAAGCAATGTGAGAAGTCAGTAAGGAGAGCCAAGGGATACTGGGATGCATAGGAAGGGGCATCACAAGTAGAAAAAGGGAAGTGGTTACCCCTCTGTACAGACAGTTGGTGAGACCCCATCTGGAGTACTGTGTGCAGTTTTGGAGACCTCATCTACACAAGGACATAGACAGGATGGAAGCAGTCCAGAGGAGGGCAACTAAAATGGTGCAGAGGCTGCATCAGAAATCATATGACGAGAGACTGAGAGAGCTTAATATGTATACCCTTGATGAAAGGAGGGACGGGGGGACATGATAGAAATGTTCAAGTACCTCAAGGGAATCAACAAAGTCCAGGAGGGTAGCATCTTTCAGAAAAAGAGATGTGTAAGAACAAGGGGGCACAATTTAAAGATAGAGGGTGGACGGCTCAGGGGTAATGTGAGGAAATTTTTTTTCACGGAGAGAGTGGTGGATGCATGGAACCGCCTTCCTGGGGAGGTTGTTTGGTCTAAAACAGTGCTGGAATTCAAACATGCATGGGACAGACATAAGGCAATTGTAGTGGGGGGTGGCAGGAAGTAGGCTGTTGGTTAACTAGAATCTGCAGCTTATCCAGTAGGTAGGGAAATGGGCAGACTGAGTGAGCCAAGTGGTCCTTATCTGCCGTCAGTCTATGTTTCTATGTTAATCTGTTAAAACAAAGAACCAACAATTAATCTATAGAATTCAAAACTAGGATATACATCCATATTAATTTAATATTTTAAAAATATTATTTGATATTTTGTACTGACCCTTGCAGCCATGAGCAGGGACTTTATGAATAGAGTAGCCATATCTTTCACCCTCTCAAACAGGCTTAACGTCCCTTTCCATGTATATCAGCTTATCACTAATTAGGAAATTAATTTCCCTTTATGCAGTTCATATTATTATTTCACTCTTTTAGAACCTTTCAAACATGTTATATTAAGACAATATCATCTTACATGCCTTAGAGTTGTCAATAAGAAGCATGCTAAAGTTTTTAAACAGTATCAGGTTAAGCACCGTCTGGAACTAAGGTACAGCTATGTTACACAGATAGCACCATAAAGTCATGGATAAATGTCTAATAAAAGACATGATGAGGGATAGGGCACAATACAAAGACATTCCTTCCCAGAGAACTCAGTGGTATTTAAGTACCTAAAATATAGCTTCTATATATAAAATACATACATAAAATATAGTTTCTCAGCCACTGACTTCACTCTCGTAACATTTATACTTTCCTTTTGTGTTTTAATCTTCCTTTTCTTCTTCTGAGTCGGAATTCTCACCCCTGGATGAAAACTGACTTTCCAGTTTCACCAACAACTTGGCGGCATCAGTAGGGTCCAAAAAAAGGAAATCGAAATACCTTTCCTCCGTAGACGACTTTCAGGCTTGCCAGCATCAGCAAGATATGATGCACTCCCAGTGCTTGAAGGCAAGCCCGGACTCCGTCGAATCCCTTTCTCCTCATTCTGGTTGCGTAGCTTAAATTGGGGGAACATGTGCACCGGGACCTCTTGCCAATGGAGCGGGCTAAGTTGTTTGGCTTTATTTAGGAGCAAGTCCTGTTCTTCCGATGATCCAAGCGCTATCGAGATGGTCTGAGGACTGGCTTCTCCCATAACTGTTTTGGGCCACCCTTCACGTGGTGATATGCGGTAACGTTTTTAATAGTAAAGTCGTCTTCTAAATGTAATATTTCTGCCAGCATGTCTTTCAGGAAAGCCTTAGCATTTTCTCCTTCGGTGCTTTCAGGAAGACCTAAAAGTCTAATATTAGAGGAGCAGGAGGCATTCTCCAGATTTTCAAGTTGCCGTTTTAATGAGTTATTTTCTTTGACGAGCCCCATAGTTACATCTAAAGCCTTTTTGGCGCTTTTCGTCACTCCTTTAGTGTCCTCTGCCAGAAGTGCCACTTTGGTGTTAAGCATCTTCATCTCTGAATTAAAGTCCTCCATTTTCTTATCCAGACCTTGGATTGCCCGAAGTAGGGCCGCATTGGAAGGTTGGGCCTCTGCACGATCCCCGCCACCAGGGTGTTGATCTTTACTCCTGGCCATCCCTGGATCTTTAGAGCGGGCTCCGTCTGGATTTGCTGCTGCCTTGTTACCTCTTATTATTTCTCCGATGCGAGTACTCTTTCTCAGAAATTTTTATACCCTCAGATTCCAGAGACAGTGCTTCGTCTGCCGATCATTGTTAGGATTTTTAAATTTAACTTTAAAGGAGAAGTAAACATTGCAGGAGTCACTCAAATTGTGAAAGCACAAGACAAGACCATTCAAACAAGGTGCTAGTCTTAGCTGTAGGTGTCAGGAGTCCTGAGAAATGAATATCAAATTGTCTGTTAATGAAAACAAAGCTGCAGCCATTTCATGTAATCTTAAAACAGGAAGTGATGTCACTGAGGGGCAAGCTCTATGCTGTTAATTATAACTTGCCCCTCGGTGACCTCACTTTTTGTCTCAGGATCCCATGAAATGGCTGCTACCTTGTTTTGATTTACAGAGTGTTCAGATATTCATATCTCAGGACTCTTGACACCTACAAGGAAGTTCCATACCTCTTTAAAATATATTTTTAAGGGGTTTCACAAGTTGAGAGACCCCTGCTGTTTACTTCCCCTTTAAAAGGATGATATGTATATTTAACTAGATCTAGTTGTAGAGCTGCACAAAGAGGATGTTCTCAGCTCAGCTGTTGGCCACGCCCTGACCAGAATACCTTATTTTAATTAGCAAATAATTGCAGAGTTTGAGTTTGGAATGTGGCCACGTATCCAACAGAGGGGGGCCCACCAGTAATTTTCATCTGGTGGGCCAGTCCGACTCTGCTGTCATCAGTATGTAAGAGGAACTGAACCGTTTTGAAGATATTTGGCAAATGATTACTGAAAAAAGGAAACAGAACGACACCCAGTGCTAGTCCCTGTGGGACAGTGCCCATACCACAAGGATCAGACAAAATGGTTCCTATTTGCACTCTTGAGTATGAACTGATAAATAGTTAGAAAACCGCTGTAAGGCTTCACAAGACGCCCCTACAACATGAAATTAACTCTGTAGGATACAGTGGTCAGCTCTGGTCTTTTTCGTTCTATGCCTGACTGTGTAACACACTATGCAGATTGCACTTAACTTTTTTTTTATATGTATATTTTTTTTTAACCTGGTCAGCCACTCCTTGTGCAGGGATATGCCCTGGATAAGAGATCTACCTTAAGTCTTGCTAAAGCTACTATGTGAATGGCCTTTTTTTTTTTTAAACAAACATACGAATGTGCCAGCAGAAACAGACCACCTGGTCTGTCTGTCTGCTCGCTCTAGTGTGCAGCTAGCACCCCTAGTTTGCAGCTGCCCCACCGCCCCTCCCTTTTGTCATCCCACTGCCGCCCCACCCTCACTCTCCCCTGTTCCCTGTCTCATACCCTTTTAAAGCTGTTCACAGATTTATATGATACCACTCATTCTGGTAGTGCATTCCATTTGCTACCACCCTCTCCGTGAAATAATGTCTCCTCATTTCTCT
The DNA here is from genome assembly GCA_016271365.2 of Neoceratodus forsteri. Lineage (NCBI taxonomy): Eukaryota > Metazoa > Chordata > Ceratodontiformes > Ceratodontidae > Neoceratodus > Neoceratodus forsteri. The sequence goes on along the minus strand of CM028132.1, from coordinate 195,793,605 downwards.
CCTAAATCTTCCCCCTCTATTCTTAGTACGTGCCCCCTGGTGTCCCTCCTCCTCCTTAGCTTAAAGACCCCATCTGCCCCATCCTTATTGATTCCCCTCAGATACTTGAATATTGCTATCATGTTCCCCACTGTCCCTTCTATCCTCCAAGGTGTACATATTCAGGTCTCCCAGCCTGCTCTCATAGTCTCTCCCCTCCATTCCACATATCATGTTTGTTGCCCTTCTCTACACCCCCTCCAGCAGCCTGATATCACGCTTCAGGTGTGGCCTCCAAAACTGCACTCAGTACTCCAAGTGTGGCCTTACCAGTGACTTGTAGAAGGGCAGGATCCTCTCTTCACCTGGATGAAAACCCCCTCGTTATGCACCCCAGCATTTTGTTCGCTCTTACAATCACTCTCCAGCACTGGGCAGTGTTGTTCATGGTCCCTGTTACCATTACCCCTAGGTCTTTCTCCTCCTCCTCAGTGATCCCCAGCTTAACCCCAGCCAGTATTCTCTCTTTGGGCTCTTCGCCTCGAAGTGCATAACCTTACACTTCTTTGCATTGAACCCAGCTGCCACCTCTCTGACCATTCCTCTAGCTTGCTTGGGTCCCCTTGCAGCTGCTTCCATCCCTCCCCTCCATCCACCACTGCTCCCATTTTGGTGTTGTCTGCGAACAGACTTGCCTTGCTCACCACCCTGTGCACAGTGTCTGATATGAAGAGCCCAAATAATACTGGTTCCAGCACAAAGCCCTGTGGCACCCTGCTTGTCACTGGCTTTGGAGTTGAGAGCTCCCCTCCCACCACCACCTGTTGCAGCCTCCCATTCAGCCAGCTTGTAATCCAGTTCATCATTTCTGCCCCTGCCCCTACACCAGTTAGCTTCCCCCCAAGCCACCCATGAGACACCGAATTGAAGGCCTTGCTGAAGTACAAATAAAGAACATCCATCGCATGACCCTTGCCCAGTCATAATATTGTATCAGGTTGATTTGACAAGATGTCACTGAAATGAACCCATGCTGCCTCACATCCTGGAGGCTGTTGTCCTCCAGGTACAACACCAGTCTTTCCTTTAGTGTTGTTTCCATGAGTTTGCACACTATGGAGGTGAGACTTACTGGTTGATAATTACCCAGTGTGATGTTCTGCCCCTTGCTTATGATTATGGTATGGTATCTGTAAAATAAATAACTGGGGTGTGTGTATGAAATTTGGCTCACACAAGCTGGCAGATTTGTCCTGTAACTTCAAAGTGTCAGTAGCCGAAACCAGGAGGTAATAAAACAAACCAGAAGGAAACAGTTAATTGGAACATCCTTCCAGAGACAGTTACTGCCTGCTGCTTTTGACATTAGAACTTAGATACAAGATTTATGATGTTTTAAAAGAGACAGGTAATTGAGCTGGTTCCTCTCAAATTTAACAAATAGCTGTAGTGTCGTAAAATCTCTCAGATCTCACTGACAGGAAATAAGCCAAGGGACATGACAGATGTGGGAATGTTAAGATCAAAGAAAAATGTTTAATTAAAGGATGCCATATTTAGGAAATGTTTTTTCTTCTGATGTACCATTAATTTTAAAATACCTGTTGGTCAGAAATTGTTTATAAGAATTACTTCTAAAAGGAGGAGCTAGATGACTCACCAAGGGGGTGGGGAGATGGAGTTGAAAATGCATCATTGTTTCTGAAATGTGTCATATCATCTTGGGCTCTGAAAACAGAAACATCTAACTTAAAAGCACACATACAGAGGTAATACATTAGATAGCAAATATCTAAAGTGTTGTGGCAGGAGTTTTGTTCTATAATTTTCCCTTTTTTCTTTTGTGATTGTGAGCTCTTGATATTTGTTCTGTATTTTATTTTACTTATTTTACAATTTTTAGTAAATAACCATTTTCTTGAAATACTGCCTGGATGGCTTCTCAGTTTCTTTTTGCATGTGAAGTGCCTGTATTTTAAATCTGACAACTGTTTAGAAGGCTTGATGGTGGTACTAAACTTGGAAAAGGTAAGAATATACCTAAGGTCTCTTACAGAGTTTTAAGGGTTCATTTTGGAGACCTGGCTAGGTGCCCCAGGCAAAGGATTGTACGGCAATCCCTGAAGAGGATAACTATCTCAGCCTGTACATTGGGTATGCTAGCATTAGGTTCACAGCTTGAATCCTCTCAGAACTTGAGGCTAACAGGTGATTCGGACCCAAAGCAGACAGGAGGGTTACCCTGTCTGTTACCTGTTCACACTATTGCGCTCTGAGGTTGGCACTCTAGGACCAGAGGGCCTGACCTGCGGCGTGCGTTTGTGACCGATTTGGTTGGTAGCGGCGCGATAAAATATTGGTAACACAAGCTTTAACAGTTCAGTATGTCAGCTTAATACTGTACAGCTCACTTGCAAAATAAGGCAGTGATTTAATTTGAAAAAAGGTAAACAGAACAATATTGTTTTGCTTACAAAGTTCCTACCTGTGTTATTTTTTTCTAAAGTGCAAGTTAGAGTAGTCATAGTTAGAGAAGATGGCTTCCAACTACAACGAGCACACTGCAGACTACGTGAGGCAGTTGTGCAAGGAGAGAGGAGTCTTGCATGAGGAGCGAGCCAACAAGCAGAACCTCGTGGATGCTCTGATGGCCGCTGATGCCCAGAGTGTGGAGTCAGTCTATGACTGAAAAGGGCTGAACCTTGGGTGTGGAGGGGCCAGTGCAGTGTCCAGATCCGGTGAGGAGGACAGCAGGGCCAGTGCAAGCCAAGGACCACAGCAGCAGGAGAAGGTCACCAGCATTCTGGAGCCAGAAGCCATCAGGCTGCAGATGGAGTTGCAGAGGATGGAGTTGAAGTTCCAGAGAGAAGAGGCATGAGAGCAGTGAGCCACAGAGGAGAAGGAGCGAGAACTGCAAGAAATGGAGCATGAACAGCGAGAGGCTGACACTGAAGAGCATGAGCGCCAGAGGCAACATGAACTGGAGAAGCTACAACTCCAGCCACCAGCACCTGAGCAGGTAAGTGGCCTGGGTTTAACTGGAACTACAGGACTGGGTTACAAATTAAATTCCAAATTGATAGCTGAATTTAAAGAGGGGGAGGATATGGATGCCTTTTTAAATTCCTTTGAAAAAGTTTGTATTCAGGCAAATATTTCTAGAGGGTCCTGGAGCTTCCAGCTATCCCCGCTACTTACCAGGAAAGCTCGGGATGCATTGGGTCAAATGGACAATAAGGACAGTAATGATTACAGCAAACTTAAAGCTGCACTTTTAAAAAAGCTCGATTTAACTGCAGAAGCATACAGAGCTAAATTCCGTAAGCTCAGGAGAAGGCCTGACATGAGCTTTGAGGAGCTAGCCACGAAACGTCAGTGTTTAAAATGTTGGTGGGAAGGAATTGAAGCAAACTCTGTAGATAAAATTGAAAATGCTGTATTGTTAGAGCAGTTTTTTTGGGTATGCCCAGCAGAGCTGAAAACTTGACTGGAGGACAGAGATCTCAAAACAGTGCAAGAGGCTGCTGAACTCTCGGACCGATATGTCAAGAGCAGATCACCTCCTGAGAGTGAATGGGGTGAGCGTGGCAGCACAGAAAGGGAAAAGCGCACCTTCAGGGCAGCTAAAACCCTCACTGCCTCCCCCAAAACCAGTTAGCCCAAGGTTTCAAAGAAAAGATTTTTCTTAGAAAATAACCGAATGTTGGGTTTGCAAAGAAACTGGGCATATTGCCAGACAGTGTCCCAAAAGGATGAGCAATACACAAAGTGGTGCTAGGAAAGAAGTTGGTTGTTTGAGTGTCCCTGAAAGCATGCCTGTAAACATGAGGGAACACATGTACCCAATCACTGTGAATGGTGTACAGACACAAGGGTTAAGAGACACAGGGGCATCCCTGACGTTGGTAAAAGGGGATCTTCCCTTGTCAATCTTCACCATTCATTACTTCCTGGGTGTAAGCCGGACGCGCACCGATCTGAGAACTTTTTTTTTTTAAATTGCCTAACGGCCCGCCCTCGAGCGGCGTCATGCGCGGGCGGCGTTAACTGCGACCGACTCCTCCTCAACTCAGTTCTGTTTCTCCGCCCGTCGAGGCAGCACCTGTTCGCGGTAGCTAACGAGAAAAGTGCGTATCCGACTCCTTTTCTACACTCCAGCGCCTACGGTAAGACTGTTCCTTTTCTTTCTTTCCTTTATCTGGCGCGGGTGTATTTCCGACTGTGTTTAATCTTGTTTATTTAGCGTTATGTCGGTTCTGGGCGAGCGTTCTTCTAAGAAGCGGGCGTGCCCCTATGCATCAGTGCTCCTGCGGCGGCATTTCTCCGTCTCGGACCGGCATGGCGTCTGTCTTCGTTGCCTGGGACCCAACCATAATATGGATTAGTGCGGCGCTTGTTTCTCGATGGACCGTCCGGCGTCCTCGAGAATCTGCAGCGTACAAGCTCGGCAAGGCCCGCCGACCTGAGGGACGGCGTATTCACGGGAATCTCGGGCGGATCCTTAGGCCCTTTCCCGGGTCCCCTCCGGGCCTATCTGATCCGAGGATGAGGGTCTCCTCTTCCCTTCTTGCCAGGGAGGCCCTTCGCGGTGTTGGGGGCGTCATAGCCCCTTCCGGGGCATAGCGCTGACACCGCCTCGGCAGTCACCTCTTCGCAGGTGCAGGCTCCCCCGTGTCGAGGCCCTTGGCTGGGCCCGGCTCGGTGGACCCTCGGCCGTCGCCTCGGCGCCGTTCCTGATGCCGTTGATCAAGCGGCGCGTTGCTGTGCTTTTGCCTCGGCGCCTGCTCGGGTTAGGGGGAATTGCAGTGTGGGGAGGAGGGCCCTGGAATCCAAGGGGTTGAGGGCAGGCGTCCTGCTGCTCGGTCTTCTTTGGCCACCTCAGGGGTGGCCAGGAGCACGTCAGCGAGAGCCCGCCCCTCCCCAAGGTTCTAGGGTGTCCTCTGGCGGCGTTGTGCGGACTGCCCTTCTGGATCCATGCAGTCGGCGTCGTCACAGGGAGTTTCTCCCCAGGGCTCTTCCAGGTTCCGCTTCCCCAGAGTTCCGTTCTGCGGCCTGGTTTGATATCCAGGATCCCTCTACTAGGGCTCCCTTCCCAGTTCAGAGCCCTCGCGAAACAGTTGCCTCCTCCAGGGTGCCCCTCTCCCATCTCTCTGCCTTCACCCCGCTCCCAGGCCATGTCGGTCCTACGGGTCCGTTATCCTGGGAGCAGTTCAGGGGTTCTGCGGCGGCCTTCCCCTCATATGTTAGTTACATGCATGAGCGGGTCTTTCGACTCTCCCCACCGCCGCAGGAATCCTCTGGACATTCCAGTTCCCCATCATCCTCGTCTCCCTCCTCTGAGGGAGAGGAACCCCCTGCTCATCTGTCCTCCGATGCTGATTTCACAGAATATCAGCGTTCCTCTCGAGGATGGTGAGGGACCCGGATTCCCTACGTTCGGAGACAATACCCGAGCGGGTGGCCAGCATTAATTCAGTGCCCAGCATCTGGTGGTACCTTCTGGCCTATCCCTTCCAGGGGCGTCTATCCGGTCCTGGCAGTTCCCTGCGTTTCTTCCCCAGCCCGGACTGCCAGCGTGGTATTGTGCCCCTCTGAGTCTCTAGGTTCCCTTCCCAGCCCGTCCTCAGGTTTGGTATACCTGGATACTCCTTCTGGGTGCCGTTGCCTGGCGACGACCGCCCACCAGATTCGGACTCTCTCCAGTTCGACCGTTGGGGGCGACGAGTGTTCTCTTCTTCTCGTGCGAGTGCATGTATTGCATCACATCAGGCTCGCCACGCTGCCTACAACCGGCATCTGTGGTCGATGATGTCCCAGCTGCTGGCATCTATGCCTGACATGGAGCAAACCAGACAAGCCGTTGCCCTCTCCGCGGTAGGCCTGGAGCTGGCAAGACACCAAGCAAGGGCATCTTATGACGCCAATGAGGTGGCTTCCAGGCTTGCGGGGACAGCGATCTGCATCAGGCGGACGGCATGGCTTCGTCTCTCCAGGTTGTCACCCCTGGCCCGGCGTAGGGTGATGCGCTCCGCCTTCCGGGGGACCCGTCTTTTCTCATCCAGAGCTAGGAGACTTTTACAGGGGCTCCATCCGTCTCCTCGTCCTCGGGAGGCACCTCCTAGCTCTTCTCCCACTTAGGCTTTCTGAATAAGCCAGGGTCTTCTCCTTCTGTTTCTCACCAGCAGAAGGCTGGGGGTCTTGTTCCCTCAGGGTATGGCCTCTTCCCCCTCCTGGGGAAGAGGAGCTTGGTACTCACCCAGGAAGTAATGAATGGTGAAGATTGACAAGGGAAGATAGGAAAATTACGTACCTACCGTAATTCTTGATCTTCTCTTGTATCTTCACCATTCATTACTTACACCCACCCACCATCCCCTCAGTGGCCTCTTCCTGTGGCTTCTCCACCTCCCGTCTCCTTCCTCTCTCTGCATTTTCTCTTTTGTTTATAAAATATAGGGGAAAATTCCTTAATTTTTCCAAAAAAAAAAAAAATATATATATATAAATAAAAAAAAAAAAAAAAAAGTTCTTTCTTAAGGGGGGGAAGGGTCCTACACCCAGAAAAATTACTTACTCTAAGATTCATGGGCCATCTCGTGGATTGCATTGGCGATCAGACTGCACTACTATCTCTTGCTATTCTTCTGGCAAGATACCTCTGGGGTTTTTTGGTCTGGCTCAGGCTATTCAGTTTTGATCCTGCAATCCCGTGTTCAGATAGTTGCCCTGAATTCTTTCCCCCCCTCTATTCTTGCCTTGCAGAGCAGAGGAACGAGTACGTCTGTTCCTTTCTTCTTTTAAAAAAAAAAAAAAAATGCTGAGGGAACTCTGTCCGACTGCTATAGGCATCTTGGCATCTGGGTCATGCATCTAGTCAAAAAGGAGAAATCAAACAAGAAGGCAAATGAGAAGGTAGGCTTTCCTTCTCGCTGTTTTGCTATTGGTTTCTCCCTTTAAGTGTCCTCCTGGGCAATTTTTTCAATAGAGCTCTGATGACCATATCCAATCCTAACCAGCCTAAGCCTTGGCCTGCCTTAGCCAGTCAGTCTGAGTCCCATTTCTGTCTTGAAACGCCTGAAAGGCTTGCATTTTCCATTTCTAAACCCCTGAGCAGCACTCTCATGCTGCGGGGGTTTTATTCTTCCTCCTCGGGTGTCCTCCAGTTAAAGGCCTTCCATGCCCAGGAGGCCGGCGGGTGTCATGAATAATGGCATGTTGAAGATGAGGACTATGCCCTCCTGAGTCTGTCTAGCGGGTTCGGTGAACCTTCTCTTCAGCTCTATCTCACGAGGTTCTTGCTTCCCTTTAGTGAGCCTTCAGCTACAAGCTAACTATGCTAAGTGGGGCATTCTGGTCCCTTCAACATCCACTCTCTCTCTCTTTCTTCTTCTTCTTCTATTTTCTTATTTCCTTACTCATCTCTCCTCCTAGAGTCGCCCAGGTAAGGAGGCCCTGCAGTCCCTAGACTAGGGATGTTCTTATCTCCTCTGTCCTTCCTCCATCGGCTTATTCCTTTTTCAGTTCATTCTTCCTTGCTTTGCTATCCCTCGGCTATCTTGCCTCGCTATCTATATTTTCTGCTTTCTCTTTTGCCTCTCCGGCTCACAGAACTGAGTTGGAGGAGGAGTCGGTCGCTACTAACGGCCGCCCCTCGCGCATGACGCATGACGTCGCTCTCGAGGGCGGGGCCGTTAGGCAATTTAAAAAAAAAAAAAAAAACTCCCGTGACGGGTGCGCGCCTCTGGCTTACACCCAGGAAGTAATGAATGGTGAAGATACAAGAGAAGATGAAGAATTACGGTAGGTACGTAATTTTCCTATCTGGTAGAGCCTGGTCAGCTTATACCCAATAAATTTGTAACTGTACAGGGGTTCACTGGGGAGGAGAAAACACTGCCACTCACCAGTGTTCTCCTAGACTGGGGTGAGACAGGGGGAACTGTGAAACAGGCGGCTGTAGCCGAGACATCAGCAGTTGATGTAATTCTCGGCAACAATCTCAAACGGGATGGTGTTTGCAGTTACCCGTAGCCAAGCGGCAAAGGAAAATTGTAGTTCCCTGGACCTCATAGAAGTCACTGTGGAAACCACTGGGAGACTGGTTCCCTAGCTTGTGTCTTCTGCTATGGAGACTAATGAAAGGGGGGTGGAAAATTCCCCAGTAGCAGTTAACCAAACGGCTATGGAGGGTTATTCCAAAGAAGGAGGGATGACCCATTGTCAGAGGGTTAGGGATGGCAGTGATCCTGAGTGCCCTGACGCTAGAGCTAGGGACCCTAGTTTAGAGACTGAAGGGGACCTGTCCCATGCCTTTGAAATGTGTAAGGAGTTTGCAGCTGCTCAGAAAATTGACCCTAGTATTGAGAAGCTGAGGGGTTGGGCAGACTCTGACAGGAGTACAGGGAGGTGACGGGAAACATAAAGTTTATTGGGACAATGGACTGCTCTATACGCAGGATGCTAAGACAGAGGGAGGGGTAATAGGCAGGCAGCTTGTCTTTCCCCAGGGTACCATGAGCAGTTGCTCAAGATTGCACACGATATTCCCTTGTCTGGTCATCTGGGAATCGTGCACACTACACAGTGGTTGGCCCAGAATTTCTATTGGTCCAACTTCACCCAGCAGGTGAAGGAGTTTTGCAGGTCTTGTCACTGGTACCAAGATGTAGGGAAGGCAGGTAAGAAAACCCAAGCCGCCCTAATTCCGTTGCCCATAGTGGAGGAGCCATTCCAGAGGGTGGGAATGGATATTGTGGGGCCTTTGAATAACCCAGCTCCTCCTGGAAGAGGCTCATCCTGACTGTGGTGGATTATGCCATCCAGTAGCCAGAGGCAGTCGCCCTGTCCTCACTGAGGACAGACAAAGTGGCAGATGCCTTACTTAGGATTTTCTCCCGTGTTGGGTTTCCGTAGGAAGTAATCACCGACTGAGGGAGTTCCTTCATGTTGAACCTGATGAAATTTTTGTGGGAGAGGTGTGGGGTAGTGCAGCAACGCATAACACCTTATCACCCACAAGCCAATGGGCTTGTGGAAAGATTTAATGGTACTCTGAAGTCAATGCTCCAAGCGTTTGCCGAACAGCATGGGAGGGACTGGGAGAAATACCTTCCCCACCTGTTCGCATACAGGGAGGTGCCCCAAGAGTCGACAGGGTTTTCCCCCTTCGAGCTCTTATATGGATGCCGGGTACGTGGGTCCCCAGACTTGATCTGGAAGTACTGGGAAGGCAAGCACGCCACCTAGGGAACTTCCATAGTGGATTATGTCCTTAGGTTTAGGGAAAGGCTGAAGGAGCTTATGGGGACAGCCCAGAGCAACCTGGCAGCTGTCCAACAAAAACAAAAAGTGTGGTACGACTGCAGAGCCAGAGCTCGCTTGTACATGGTGGGTCAGGAAGTCATGGTCCTCATTCCAGTCCGGAAGGACAAGCTGCAGGCTGAGTGGGTAGGACCGTACAAAGTAGTCAGAAAGGTAAATGACGTGAACTATATCTTAGAGTTACCTGACAGAAGACGTACAGAAAGAATGTACCATGTCAACATGATGAAGCCATATGCTAATAGAGCTGACATGTTGTTTGCAGTATGTAGTCCTGGGGAGGGAACGGACTGAGACCCCCTTCTGGACTTGCTGGAAGAAAGCAAGCGGGAGTCCTCTGTGGAGGCAGTTGAATTGTCACCCCAGCTGGTCCTGGACCAGATCCAGGAAGTAAGGGAGGTTTTAGCAGACTTTGCCCCATTGTTTAGTGCCAAGCCTGGCCTAACCCCCTTAGCAACGCACAATGTAGAGACAGGGACACAGACGCCCATACGGCGGACAGCATATTGGGTGTCGGAGGCTGTCCAAAAGAACATTAGGAGGGAGGTGGAGGAAATGTTGGATGTAGGGGTAATCCAGAGATCCCACAGCCCTTGGCCCTCACCCATAGTTCTTGTGCCCAAGCCAGATGACTCTACTCATTTTTGTGTGGACTATCGTGGACTAAATGCAATCACGAAGTCGGACGCCCACCCGATGCCAAGGACGGACAAACTCCTGGACAAGATGGGAGGGGCGACATGCCTTACGACTATTGACCTGACAAAGGGATATTAGCAGGAAGAGTTAACTGCCAGAGCTAGGGAGCGTTCAGCCTTCATCACTACGATAGGCTTATTTGAATTTAAAGTAATGCGTTTTGGAATGAGGAACGCCCAGGCCACTTTCCAAAGGTTGGTGAACCAGGTGTTAAATGGTGCTGAGGAGTACACCGTGGCATACCTGGATGACATTGCCATCTTTAGTGCCAGCTGGGAGGAACACCTTTCCCACCTTAGGGAAGTGCTGGGCAGGATGCAGAGGGCCGGGCTCACTGTCAAAGCTGAGAAGTGCCAGGTGGCATTGGCTGAAGTGGCATACCTCGGACATGTAGGCTGGGGGCAGCTCCATCCTAACCAAGTTAAACTAGAGGTGATCAAGGCCTGGCCCAGACCAGAAACGCAGAAGCAGATTAGGAGTTTTCTAGGGACAGCAAGGTACTATAGGAAATTTGTACCCAATTACAGTGCCCTGGCTGCTCCCCTACCTGACCTGGTAAAGAAAAGGATGCCTAAAAAAATTACCTGGTAACCAGCCTGTGAAAAAGCCTTTACCAGACTGCTGAAGGAGGCACTGTACAGTGCTGCTGTGTTGACAAGTCCAGACTGTAGCAGACCCTTTATAGTCCAGACTGACGCCTCAGATGTGGGTATTGGGGGCCGTGCTAAGTCAGACATCCAACCAAGGGAAAGATCACCCCATTGTGTACCTGGGTAAAAAGTTACTTCCCAGGGAGCAGGCTTACTCTACTGTAGAAAGTGTATTGCCATGGTGTGGGCCCTAAAGAAGGTAGAGCCATACTTATACGGGCAGCATTTTGAGGTACAGACTGACCACAACCCCCTGGTTTGGCTGACACAAATGGGAAAAACAAATGGTAGACTGTTACGATGGAGTCTTGCCTTGCAAGGGTATGATCTGACAATCTTACATAGGGCTGGAGCAACCAATCAGAATGCAGAAGGCTTGTTTGTCACATGTGTATGAAGAATGAACTGACTTGTGGAACTCATCCCATGCAGAGGATAGAGCCGCCAAATTCAGTCTAGGTGGGGAGGTATGTGACACTGTGCCCCTTGCTTATGGTTATGGTATGATATCTGTAAAATAAATAACTGGTGAGTGTATGAAATTTGGCTCACACAAGTTGGCAGATTTGGCCTGTAACTTCAAAGTGTCAGTAGCTGAAACAAGGAGATAATAAAACAGACCAGAAGGAAACAGTTAATTGGAACATCCTTCCAGAGATGATTATTGCCTGCTGCTGCTGCTTTTGAAGTTAGAACTTAAATATGAATTTTGTGACGTTTTAAAAGGGACAGGTAATTGGGCTGGTTTCTCAAGTATCAAAATACTCTCTGGAGGAAGGCCAAGGCAACTGCACAAGCCATGCCAGAGGGCACCCTTAAACTGCGGGGGCTGATGTAGCAAGCATCTCCTGTATGTGGCTTATGATGTATCAGATGCTTCTGCCAGAGCTGCTGCTTCTGGCATATGCCTCAGGAGGAACTCTTGACTCAGGGTGGCAGGGTTTGCGAATGACCTACAACAGTCTATTCTCATTGCCCCTTTTAAGGGTTATAAACTGTTTGGTTCTGATGTCCCAGACATCCTTTCCACCCTTAAGGCCTCAGGCAGAACCCTGAAGTTGGTGCATTCACTTTACCACACCCAACCAAGGAGCAAAGCTAGGGAACCTTTTTGTCCAGCTGGCACCAGGTGCCGCACAGTAACCAGATAGCAGGGTAGGGGCAGTGGAGTAGGATCCTTGCCCAGCACCACTCCAAGTGCCCACTCAAAAGCCCCAAGAGGTGATAGTGCAGGGGGAGCTATCCCAACTGGCTCCACCTGACTCCTTGTACACCCCCCAACCACCTTTACCTCCAGGGGTGTTTTTTTGGGGGGTCACGCCTCTCTTCACCAAAACCAGTGGAAAGAGGTGATGGTAGATGTGTTGGTTCTAGAATTCATACAACATGGTTATGCTGTAAAACTTTTGGATACACCTCCAGATCATCCGTCAGTAATAACCCATTATCCTCTAGGGCACCTCTCTTTGCTTCAAAAAAGGGCTCCTCTGGAGGAAGGCTAAGGCTGCTGCACAGACCGTGCCTGAAGGTACTTCAGAAAAGAAGCTAACAACTGGGGCTGATGTGGGCAAGCATTCGCTCCACACAGCCTGTGATGTTTCTGATGCTTCTGCCAGGGCTGTGGCCTCTGGCATCTGTCTCAGGAGATATTCCTGGCTCAGAGTGGCTGTGGGGCAGTCTGGGTCTAGGTAACCATAGTGGATCATGAGCAGAAGGTGATCCTGGATAGTACTCCCCCACATCCAGGGGATTGTAGCAGCAAAGAGGGTACAGGGATAGCAGTAATGTTTGCAGGACCAAGGGAATGGGTAGTAGTGACGGATAAAATAAAGGGCAAAAGCCCTGACAAGGGTGAGAGAAAACATGGAAAACAGTAGCAAAGTAAGAGCAGGGATCAGAAGAAAGGGGGTATGCCTTAATGCCAGTAGCCTAGGTAACAAACTTGGCAAGTTCCAGGCTCTGATAGACACTGAGGTGGACCTTGTGGCCATCACGGAAATATGGGCCACAGATAATGACTGGGAGATGACGGTCCCAGATAGTCACTGTTCAGGAGGGATAGAGGAACTTGTAGAGTGCGAGGAGTTGCCTGTTTTGTCAAGGAAGGCATCAGGGTGGTAGAAGGTGGGTGTATTAGGGGGTGGCAGTGGTGAGGCTGAGTCAGTATGGGTGCAACTCACAGTAGCTTCAGGATGGAAAGTACTCTTGGGGGTGATATAGAGGACTCCAGGGAAAGGGGAGGAAAGGGACAGAGAACTCATAGAGGAACTTAAAAGAGGGGTAGCAGGACTTCTGGTGGAAAAATGGCAGCGTGAGCACGCAGAAATCTGAGCTCCTCCGTGGCATCGATCAAAATTAATCATTCTCTCCCTTCTATTAATCTAAAAATAAATAACAAAAGGACTCATACTAACGGAAGGCAAGGGAGAGACAAAAGAATATACCAGACTCACCCCAGACGAAATGGCACAGCAGGAGAAAAAACGCTTTTCCAGCCTTTGAGAGATCTCCCGGAGACTGAAGACTGCGGCCTGCTAGATGGTGACACTTCGACTCATTTCTTCCTTCCAGACAGATAAACGAAGGGGGAAAAGGAGCGACAAACGGGGACTTTCCTCGGCTGATCACTTACCCACTGAGTCTATATTAACGACAGTTTCAGAATTTAGGTCTGAAATGCGAGATTCGCTATGGGAGATTCACACTATGGGGGACCTATAGACAACAGTATCCGAGGCTGAAGTGCAGACGATTGAAAACACAGCCAAGCTTATGGTTCTGGAACAGACAGTGCAATCCCTAGTGAGGCAAGAAGACATGGAAAATAGGGGGAGACGAAAAAACATAAGATTATATGGCTTACCGGAGGGGGAAGAGGGTAACGACCCCAATGCTTTTGCTGATTATTTTCTATGCTTAACCTTGGATCTCGGCCCAGAGTTTCAGGTAGACATAGAGAGGACCCACTGAGCACCCTGGCCTCGCCCCACTAAACCAGATGCAAGACCGAGATCCTTTGTAATTTGCTTTGGTAGCTTTTCACAGAAAGATCAGGTTTTGGCCAAAGTGTGGCTAAAAAATACAGGTTACTCACCTGTAACAGGAGTTCTAGGAATGGTATATGTTGTTCATCCACACTCATTGGCAGTATCCTTGCCGCTTTAAATCTTGCCGGAAGGTCTTCAAGCTTGCTCCTCCCACCCACCCGGGTGGTATAACTCTCGGCTCCGCCCCATGACGCCAGATCTGGCCCGCTGGAAACTCCAGGTTGTCGTCGAAGCGAGGAGGCCGGGTAGATCGTGGGATGAACAACATATACCATTCCTAGAACTCCTGTTACAGGTGAGTAACCTGTATTTCTAGGGACATGGATATGTTGTTCATCCACACTCATTGCAGACTCTAGCAGTTCTCCGGGAGGAGGGAGGCAAGACGCACACCCCGATATACTTACTTGGGAAAGAGAGACTGAGGAACCGAGGCCCCAAAACCAGCATCCCGGCGTGACTCAAGGCCTGATGTGGTAATGGGTAATGAAGGTGTTTGCTGACTTCCAGGTAGCAGTCCTGCAGATTTCCTGGATAGGGACGTCCCTGGAAGCAGCCACCGATGCAGCAGTATGGCGGGTAGAATGAGCTCTTATCTCTCTGGGAGGCTCCATGCCCGCCAACCTATAGTAGAGATCTATGCAGGAGGTTACCCACCTGCTTATCGTCCGCTTGGCTGCAGGTCTGCCAGATGCGGCTTCAGCGTAGGTGACAAACAGCTGGGCGCACCTCTCCCAATTTCAGCCGTCGCTCCTTATAATAAGCGGCGCCTTCTAGGGTCCAGTATGGAGCCTATATTCGACCCCGAGGTGTGATCTGGGGTAGAACACCAAGAGTCAACACCTGGTTAAGGTGAAACTCCACACCACCTTCGAAGGAATTTCGGTGGGGCGCAGGACAACCCTGTCCCTGTGGAAGACCAGGTAAGGAGACTCGATGGAAGCGCCTGGAGCTCTCCCATCCTTCTGGCTGGCGTGATAGCCACCAAGAAGCGGTCTTCCACGACAGGTGAGAGAGAGCACACCTGTGCATGGGTTCGAATAAAGCTTGCCCATGAGCTTTGCCAGTACCAGCAGTAGATCACGGAGGTGGGGTTCCCGCACTGGAGGAAATGTGATCAAGGCCTTTGAAAGCGCCAGACCACCTTCTCCTCGCCACCGACTGCTTCCCGGCCCGCCTGCAAGCAGAGATGGCTGCCAGGTGCACCCTTAGGTCGCGACCTAAGCCCTTGACTAGAAAGGACCATAAATAGTCCAAGATGCTTGCCAAGGAACAGGAGGAAGGGTCCAAGCCCTTGCCCTGACACCAAATGGAAAACCTTTCCATTTGAAGGCATAGCATTTCTGGTCGACTCAACGGACGCCTCAACTACATTGAGGACCTCACGGAAAGACCCAAGGCCTGGAACTCTGGCACTCAGGAACCAGGCCGGCTCAGGTGCAGGGATTGAAGGTCCGGATGGAACACCTTCCCTGATTGACGAGAGCAGGTCCGGGCGAGCTGGAAGCTGCCATGAGTCCTGGAGCTGAGACTGAGGAGATCTGGGTACCAGAACTGGCGAGGCCAGTCTGGGGCTATCAGAATCACCTGCGCCTTGTCCCTCGCTCGCAGAAGCACCTTGTGGATCATGGGAAATGGGGAAAGAAGGAAGAGGCCCGGGGTCCATTGCCTCGAGAAGGCATCCCCTGCAGCGAGCCCTGCTGAGGGGCGGCATGGAACAGACTCAGCTTGGCTTCTCCATGGAGGCAAACAGGTCCACCTGAGGTGTGCCCCAAAGGAGAACAGATGCTGTACTACCTCCGGCAGGAGAGACCACTCGTGGGATGCAGCCCCTATCGGCTCAGGGCATCGGCCAGGGTGTTGGAGGCTCCTGCCACGTGAATGGCTAGGAGATCCGCCTCCAGGCTGCCACGAGTGACCAAATGGAGAGCTTCCTTGCATAGAAGCATGGGCGCGTCCCGCCCTGGCGGTTTAGATAGTACATGGTCGTGGTGATTGTCCGCCTGGACTCGGACCACTTGACCCCGGAGGAACGAAGCAAAGGCGTGAGCAGCAGCGGACCGCTCGGAGCTCCAGCAGGTTGATGTGGCATCGACTCCAGCTGGGACCAGAGGCCATGAGCCCGGTGTTCCCCAGATGGGCACCCCAGCCCATCAGAGAGGCATCGGTCGACAGAGAGACCGTCGGCTTCAAGGCGAGACTGAGCAAGGATGCCCTCCTGCAAATGATCTGGAGCGGTCCACCACTAGAGCGTTCCACATCCCTGTGTCACCGACACAAGCTGGTCCAGGGATCTAGGCGTGTGACCACTGGCTGGCCAGTCCCCACTGAAGGGGCGATGTTCCAGCGGGCCCAACGGACCACGCTGGGCTACAGGCAGCCATGAGACCCAGGAGGCGCCCAGGAAGTCCCGGCAGAGCATGGTGCCCAACCAGAAATGATGAAGGAGGAAGAACCTCGGCCCTGTCCGCTGGAGCAGCTCTGGCTCGAAGAGAGTCGAGCTGCGCGATGAATAGAATCACCTGCTTGACTCGAGTTCCGACTTGGCCTGCGTTGATAAGGAGGCCCAGTTGAGAACAGACCTGGAGGCCAGATCTCTGGACCACTCAGCCTCCTTCCTGGAGGAGCTGCTATCAGCCAGTCGTCCAGGTAAGGGTACACCCGGACCCTGGCCGCCAGAGGGAATGCTGTCACCACTGCCATGCATTTGGTGAAGACCCTGGGAGCTGGAGACAAGCCGAAGGGCATGGCTTGGAACTCAAGAGAGATCCTTCTTCCGAAGCGAAAGGAATCTCTGGTGAGCAGACGGATAGGGACGTGAAAAACCGCCGTCCTGCAAGTCCAGAGAGCAGAACCACTACGCCCATGCTCCCAAGGATGGGTATTATCTGAGCCAGAGTGACCATCCTGAAGGTTCGAGACCTTAGGAACTTGTTTGAGTCGTCGTAGGTTTGAGAATGGAGGCCAGCCCCGGTCTGCTGAACCAGGAAGTACCTGGACACAAACCCTGGGTCTGAAGGAGGGTCCACCACCTCTCTTACCACCTCCTTCTGGAGGAGGAGAATGATCAGCAGGTCGACGACCGCCAGTGAGCTGGGGATCCCGAAGCCCCAGCGGCGACGGCTCTGAAGGGTGGTGCCTGCTCAATTCAGAGGCAGGCCTCTTCCCACCACCTCCAAGACCCACCTGTCCGTGGTAACAGCGGACCAGGTGGAACTGAAGTGCCGGGAGCCGCCTCTCACGGGGACCCAGGTGTGACGGGATGGGGCGACACCCCTCAGCCTGCCACCGGGCAGGCTTGGGAGGAGCCGGCCGAGGGACCTCCTGGGCCCCTCTCCTGCCTCCTGTTAGAGGAAGCCGGCGGCTTGGGTTTGGGATGGCGGCGAGCCTGCTGGCCCCTGACGTTGCTGGGCCGGAGGCGCTGGGGCACAGAAGGCATCGCAAAGGGCTTAGGCTGTGGTTTGGCGGCCTTTGTCCTTCTGAGCGGAAGAGCCGAGTCCAAGGTGGCATTGGACCTCGATCCTCTGCAGGTGACCTTCCACCCCAGGGCCAAGAGGTCAGTCCCCAAAGGGAACATCCGCCAACTTGTGCTGGGTATCCAGTAAAGGTGGATATCTCAGCCAAGCCCGCCGACAGATAGCCACTCAAGTGGCGCCACCGATCTGGCACATGAGTCCCCTACATCCAAAGCAGTCTGGAGCTGCTGTTTGGCCACTGCCTGCCTGGTCCCGCACCTGCTTAACCGTAGTCTGCAGATCGGGCGGAAGATGAGGATGACCTCATCCAGGGAGCCCAACGGAGCATGAAAAATATGCAAGGACGACGCGCCAAACTGGCCTGACGAAGGCCGAGAGAGGACGCAGAAAGGACTTTTCTGCCCGACGTAGTCCATTTTGGACTCCTTGTCCAGGAGGTTTGTCCCACATCCCTGGCTGTGTGCCGGCCGCTGCCGGTAACCAACCCCTCCCAGCAGAGGGGTGTTCCAAACGGACAAGGAACCGGGGACCGCGCCACTTCCTGGCCATCCTGGCCGGGCGCAGGGCAGGAAGCAGGGCGCTGCTGTGCCCAGTGCCGACCCACTATGGCCCTGCCACCGAAAGGCCTCCGCCGGAGAATCCTCGGTCCAGAATCTCCGTGAGGGGATACCTGGCCCGCTTGGAACGTGGGTCGAGCTCCATCCCGTAGACTCCTCGAGATGAGCCAGGCAGTCCTAGGGAAGGACGTACGGGCTATCGTCCATTGACTGACCTCCTGAAGACTCCAAGTCCAGTCGCTTGGAGAAGAAGGAGGAATCATCTTCGACTCGGAAGAGTCCTCGAAGAGCTGCCTCTGGCCTGAGCCACCCTTCACCTGCGAGGTCGATTAGGGTGAGTGGGTGACTGACAGCGTGGGGTAAACCCTTAGTCGACCGAGAATCTTGGTCGGAGCCCCAATTGCGGGCTGTGAGGCGGAGGTTCCACCGAATCGTGGAGCAGCTGGTTTTGGCCAACAACCGCCTGGGTATAGGCCTCGGACAAGTCGAAAGAAATGTGGCCGCCCGTGACAGTTACTTTAATGGCTGGGAAGCGCGCCTGAGCTCTTTCATTCCCCGCCAGGAGAGAGTTGTCGCAACATAAGGTCCCTGCACTGCCGTCGGCGTAATTTACCGCGAAGCCTCCCTCATCCGAGGAGGGAGCGAGAGGAGCGCGCGCCACCTGCGGAGCCGAGACCGAGACCGCCTATGACGGTGGGAACGGCTGGACCGCCAAGAGGTCCGGAGACCGAGACCGAGTCCCGGAATTCCGGGTCGGGTGCGGGGAGGTGTCGGCCGGCACTCACTCCTTTCGGCTCGGAAGGTCCATCCGAGGGCTCCGGAACGGAGGCACAGACGAGCCCACGGGATCCTCAACTCCTCCCGGGGAACCGGAGAGGGGAATTCGGCCGCTAAAGCGACAGCCCGTCCAATGGGTGAGAAAAATCTCGGCTTCATCAGTAGGAGTCTCGGTCAACTGACCTGGCGGGGACACCGTGGGCCAGTGGCGGCCGACAGTCGACCGACAACCGACGTGGACGACGGCCCGGGAGAGGGACCTTTCCCGCCTCCCAAGAGCTGACGGAGGGACTTACACTGTCCTCTTTTGGACCGAGAATAAGGTCCAGCAGGCAGAGCCCTTCTCCTTTAGTGGAGAGGGACAGACAAAAGCTCCCTAAAAGAAGCCGTAGGAAGAACCCAGAAGAGCGGGATAAATGCCGCGCCGAGGAAGATCGGCCAGCGCCGCCTCCTCTTCGAGGACGACCATCCGCCGAGCTGATCCGCCAGCCTCGGCCACAAGGACACTGCCAACCGGGCCTCTTGGACTTCACCGGAGGGAAACGCTTCGGACGGCCCAGTTGCAATCGGCAGCACGGTTCTCGAGGACGTAAGTCGAGAAAGATGAGCACAGGTCGCAAGCCTGCGGTCGTGCTCAAGGCCTAAGCAGTAGACACACGGAGTGTGGATCCGTCCAGGACATCTTCTGACACCGCATGGGCATCTCCAAACTGGAGTCGATTGTCCATCGCAGTCATGAGGGATCGAAGACTGAAGTCTTTTGCAAATTTTATTTTTAAACTGCAAACGGAGAAATAGGAACTAGTCGAAACGCAGAGCGTTAAGGAGGGAACCTGAGCTTCCAAGCGGTAAGGAAGATCTGGCGTCATGGGGCGGAGCCGAGAGTTATACCACCCGGGTGGGTGGGAGGAGCAAGCTTGAAGACCTTCCGGCAAGATTTAAAGCGGCAAGGATACTGCCAATGAGTGTGGATGAACAACATATCCATGTCCCTAGAACAGAAGGTTATGTTTGGGGATCGTCGCATTTTTTGTTTGACAATGACTATGCCCCAGCAACTCAATGGCAGAGAAGAGAATACTTCTCCATTTCCCCTTCTGAGAGAAAAAAAAAATTTAAATTCCGCACCCCTTATCCAGCGAAGTCATTCATTTTGTTCCCCACTGGTCTTACTACATATAACCTGGCTTCAGAGGCTAAATTTGATTTGCTTCAAAGGGGTATTCTATCGAATAAGGATGTCAATAGGATGTTCAGGGGCAGACAGTCACATGACTCACAAGATATGGCTCAAGGAGTACAGGCGACCAAAAGATCCAGAAACTACTGGAGAGAGTGAGATCCCTCAGAAATGCAACTCTTCAAGCAGTATGAAGTTAAGTACATCAAGAGGGCTTATTACTTGATGGGGGTGGAGGTTGGGGAGGGGATGTGGACTAACTTCGTCCTACAGGCCTGGGGGTTGAGAGCGAGCTATTATTCCTCTAAGGTCATAAAAAAAATATATAAAAAAAAAAAAGTGTGGTATACAGTGCTTACATTTAATGTAAGGCTATCAGTTCTGCCCTATGGAGCGCTCGGCTTTCCCCTCATAAGGCTGGGGACGTTTTTCAGGTTTCGCGTCCTACCCACCTTGGCCCTCACCCCTGGGTCGACGACCACCCTTCTGGTGTCTTTTGGCTTGACAATTGCTCCTCAAGCAGTCACCGAGAGGGCTGAAAAATGAATATCAAGGGTGGACTTTTTTCTAACCTGCTGCCTATTACAATTAGAATAAAATACTTTAGACTAAGGAGAGGAGGGCCGAGAATCTTGAACACTGGTTATGAGACATAAGCACTGGATACGGTGGTCTCAGACAGAGTTATAAGTTTGGGATTCAGAGATGGATTTCATATTAGAAACATAACGGAAGCCATGATGCTAGAACTTGTTCTAGTCTTGTAAGCCCCCCGAGAAAGCCTAGTTGTCTGGCGACTCTGGGCTTAACTGCTCCCCCTTCTCTTGTAACATTATATTAAGTGACTTTTCCTTTGGAAATACCTTATTTTATATATGATCTTTTCTTTGAGTAGGCAGAGAAAATTAGAGACTTTATTAAGAAATGAATCAAACTTTACTTTGTCTTACCACTAGAGGGCACTGTGTATATACTTGATGTACAAAATTACACTAGAGGGATGAAAAAGGGGACATTTACTTGGATGCAATAGCTTGAAGGGGGAAAGGTCTACCTGGTATATTTACCCTTAGAGCATTTTATACTATGGGCTCCCTCTTGAGAGGTTCACCCTCTAGTTTAACCCCTCCAATTAAACATTTGAACTCTCAGCATTACTGATGCCTATTTGCAATGGCCCTTACCAGATGTGGGGATTCCAGTGTTTGCCCATTTTATGTAACACTGGGGAGTAGTTCAGAGAATAATGCTTTCTACATATGAATAGTCTAAGTCTTAGAGGTACGGGGGGGGTGCAGACTACGTTGGCTTCACAGAGATATAATATGACAGCCCCCTTCCTTCCCCTTCAGCCATGTTATTTTTACATATTAATTTTCTCCAATTGAAACATTTTCTTTTTTCCTTTGTCTGGGGTTGGATTGGATTAAATGATCCGATGCGCGGTGAGCTCATCTTCCTGGAATTAAAGAGCTTCCCTATGATTCGATGCCACGTTAACTTAAAGTTCCACCATTATAGGATTTGGTTCCAATAGGAACTAGTTCCTTGAGAAGGAGTTCCCTCTAGAGTGGGTGTAGATCCACATTTAATGGATTGCTCCCCACTTACCTAGAGGGAGGATTTCTTCCTTGTAGGACCAGGGTCAGAGATGGTTGAATCTCCCCTTTCTTTGGAAGACCACCTATATATAGTTCTTCCCTTTGGAAGGTTAATAGTGGTAAAAGTTGTTGGTTTTAAGTTGGTATGGATGTTCTTATTACTTTTAATGGATATTATAAAAAACTTTGGTGATATTTCACAATTACAAGGACGAGTGCTCCCACATCAGGCTTTAGTTGTCTGGGCTGAGGGTGACTGGACATTGAAAATTATTGTACCTTCCAGATGTGCTGAAAATGGTCCGAAGGGCCCCCTGGAGGGAGAAAAATACATATTTCTATATAATCATTCGATGGTTGTCCCCTGAGGTCCCAGGCGACTGGCCATATTAATAAAGGAAGAAAAGTTCTCCCGAGATCATGGATAGTGTACCAATTAAAATATTTTCACAAAATGTGAATGGCCTACACTTCCCCATTAAGCGATATAAAATAATGCAACATTTAGGCAAACAGAAAGCTGATCTATATTTTTTACAGGAGGCCCATTTATCCACTATGGAACATTCTAAACTCCACTGGGGAGGGCGGTATCAAGTGTTGTCATCCTCTCATTCGAGTGGACAGAAAAGGGGATCAGCTATTTTAATTCCTACGTCAACTCCAATAGAAGTCCAGGACACATACCTGGACCCTCAGTGTCGATACATAATTTTGACAGCTACACTATATTCACAGGTCGTTACTCTTGTAAATGTATATTTGCCTCTGCAAACCTCACTTCCTATAATTAAGACCTTTTTTTTACAAAAGGTGATGGAAAGGCTTCAGGGCATTCTGATAATGGCTGGGGACTTTAATATTTATTTTCATCCCCATTTAGATACCTTGAACCCTAAACCACAGAGGCTTTCTGGGGCAGCCAAACATTTAAAGGGAAATTTGTCTTTTTTGGGGATAGAAGATGTTTGGAGAAGGCTTTTTCCCTCAACTCCAGGATATACTTTTTTTTCGGGCAGACACAATTCATACTCACACCTGGACTACTTTTTTGTTACAGCCGAGCATTTAACTCTAGTACAAGATATACTAATAGAACCTAGAGTTCTATTAGATCATAACCCCTTAATCCTAAAAATTAACTTGGGAAAACAAAAAAAGCTCAGACTTTGGAGATTTAATAATTCTTTATTAAGAGACTGGAAATTTCTGGATCATTTTAAAGAGCGCATTCCACAAATAATTCAGGATAATTCTTCTTCACAAGTTTCACAGGCAGTTCAATGGGATACACTGAAGGTGGTACTCCATGGAGAGAGATTGTCCTATTCCTCCTATAAACAAAAAAGCATACAAGCAAGATTAAACTACTTAACAGATTTGTTATCTTCTTATCAAATGTTATACAAAAAGGGTGATGGAGTACTGCAACGCTGCATTAAAATTTTAAAACAAGTTATCCAGAAAATAATTGACTACAGGACTCTACAAAGTTTGAGCTACCTTCGGCAATACAGCTATGAGGGAGGTGCCCGAGGTGCTAGAGCATTAGCTCGTAAATTGAGAGCAAATAAAAGGGCCTCAGCAATTTTAAAAATAAGATCTACGACTTCTGACTCCTTCTCCTATAAAGAAGAATCGATAAAACAGATTTTTCAACAATTTTTTGGGTCCCTTTATATAGCTCCTTCCCCAACCCAGAATCAAGAGGAGCATATAGCTACCACATTTACAAATCTCCATCTGCCCACCCTGACTGAACCCGAAAAGGAAATTCTAAATCGGCCAATTATGGCTGAAGAAATTCTCTTACAAATCAAAAATATAAAATCCTTAAAATGCCCAGGACCTGATGGTTTTGGCTCAGAGTGGTATATAAGACCTTTATCCACCAGCTTCTTCCTAGCTTACTCCCTACTTGTAGGGAAATACAGGAGGGAGAAATCCCCCCACCTACCTGGAATTATGCAGTCTTGTCCCCTCTCCTCAAACCTGAGAAGGACCCCTCTCTTCCATCATCATAATACCGTCCTATTTCGATATTAAATGTGGACTATAAAATATCTGTCAAAATTTGGGCAAGGAGATTGGAACCTATTCTTGTGTCATTAGTCCACCAAGATCAATCGGGCTTTATTAAACAAACAAACACCTCTGATAACTTGCATTGATTAATGCTTCTCCTAGAATATATACATACTAGAAAGATTCCCTCAATTGTCGTCAGCCTTGACGCAGACAAGGCTTTTGACAAAATTGACTGGAATTATTTATGGGCCACCTTATCTAAATTCTCGTTTCCAAATCCCTTTATAACATGTATAAAAAATATCTATGCTCAACCACGTGCCTATATCCGTGTTAATGATTCTTTGACCCAACCAATCCAAATTCAAAAGGGTACAAGGCAGGGTTGCCCATTGTCCCCTCTATTATTTGCATGATATATTGAACCTTTAGCCGAAATTATAAGGGGCAATATAAATATAGAAGGAATTCCAGTGGGCCAAAGAGAATACAAGTTAGCATTGTTTGCTGATGATATTCTGATAACTGCCCTCTCTCCTGAAACATCCCTTCCGGCCCTATGGCAAACACTGGAAAACTTTAGCAAAATATCGGACTTTCATTTAAACACTGCTAAAACAGACTTGCTTCCCTTATTCTTTACTCCGTCCATAACCCTTAAAAATAAATATCCAATTAAATGGCATAAAACAAAATTTAGATATCTGGGTGTAACAATTCCTAAAAACTTAGACTTATTAGAATTATTAAACTATGAACCCCTATCTAATCAGATCCAAAAAGACCTGATTCTATGGTCAAAGATACCATTATCCTTTTTTCAGAGAATAGACACTATTCGCATGATTATCCTTCCAAAGTTGTTGTATTTATTTCAAAATGTCCCCACTTTCCCTTCAAATTTTTATTTTAAATCATGGGATAAGCTTATTTCTAATTTTATATGGAATGGCCAAAAACCAAGAATCGGAATGTCACTTCTTCAGCTTCCACTCTCCGAGGGAAGGGTTAATGTACCGAATTTAAAGTTTTATTCAGTAGCTTCTTGTTGCAGAATGTTGTCTCTCTGGCTCTCACCAACCTACCATTCTCCCTGGAAAGACCTAGAATTTTCATTAAATGACCTTTATGATATAATGAAAATCACATTGGCTTGGGGGGGGGGGGTAGGTTGCTTCCTCTGAGAGATTTAACACCATTCACTGCCCAAATATTGAAGATTTGGTACAGACTAAAACAACAAAAAAGCTTTTAGAAAATTGTTTTTTCTCTATATTTTAATCGTGGAGGATGACCGATTTATTCCAGCAACTTTAGATCATGCTTTCTCCAGATGGAGACATTTGGGATTACTTCCGTTGATGTTGCGGCCCGGGCTGCTGATTTCACGGTGTCTCCGTTAGACCAGCCGGCTGGGATGCCTGTTGACGCAGCCAAGATTTTTCTCGAGCCCACTGACAGGTTGTCAACCGAGGAGGCTGACAACTCTGACACCAGTGCTTCCCGTGCCTTCCGAGGACTTGCCTCAGACCATTGAGCCGAAGTCCCCGGTCCAGGATTCCTCCGCTCCTTCCTCTGCCTACCACTGGTCGAGGTCTCGGTCCTCCTCCGCTTCAGGGAAATCTCGCCGATGTCGGCAGTCTAGGTCCCGACATTGTGGAAAGCGGCGCTGCCGCTCTTCCTCATCCTCCTCGGCTGAGAGGCTCCAGTGCAAGTTGCGTCAGCGCTATGAGGATCTAATGTGGCAACAGCTCCTTTTGGCCGGCAGCAAGCCGATGCCAGCTTCCACACCGACAATTTAATGGCTGTCACCCAAACCGCTGAAGCTGACTCCCGCCACCATTTCCCCGGTCAAAGACCGGGGTCACCAAAACCGTCCACCACCCATTGTGGTGGAATCACCGCCTCCCCAGCCAAAGAGCGGGGCGCCGACCAAGGATTCTTGGTCGGCTTAAGGTTTGTCCCATCGGTTGTCGGTCACTCTCACCCCCCGATCGCCCTCGGTGAGTGGAGAGTGGCTCAGGCAGTCACCAGCTGTACGTGGACTCTTCGGAGTTCGAAGACTCCTCGTTGCATTCCCGTCCAGTCATCCTGGAATCCTCAAGGGGGGTCTTTCTGTGGATGAGAGCCCCACCTCGTTCCTTGGTATCCTTTGGCTCATCTCCGAGTACACCAGGGTGCCGCTTGAACCCATGCAGAAACGGGCGAGATATCCCCTTACAGAGATTCTGGAAAAAGGGGACTCCCCCATGGAGGCCTTCCCCATAGCCAAGGCCGTTGTGAGCCTGGTGTTAGAACTCTGGCAGCGCCCAGCCTTCTGCCCAGCGCCATCAGCCAGGATGGCCCGCAAGTACATGGTCCCTACTAGCTCTCTCTCTCTCTCTCTGGGTTCTTGGAGCACCCCTCGGCCGAGGGGTTGGTGGCAAATTCTGTCTTCAGGTGCTCGGGCAACATGAGGGACATGGACAAGTCGCCAGATAAAGAGTCATTGGACTACTCAGGGAGAAAGGTGTACGCTGCCACCTCTTTGGGCCTTCGCCAGGCCAGCTCGGCTGTTATGATGGCACACTTCTCTCGTGCCCTGTTGGGCTCCCTGGATGAGGTACTCCCTCATTTCCCGGCTGACCTCCAGACCACAGTCAAGCAGGTCCTGGATCAGGGTAGGGCGGTGGCAAAGCAGCAGCTCCAGATGGCTCTGGACATTGGAGACTCTTGTGCCCGTTCGGTAGCGGCCTCAGTGGCCATGCACCGCAGGGCTTGGTTGCGATCTCGACCTTCACGGCAGACACCCAACACAAGCTTGCAGATGTTCCCTTTCTGGCCACCGACCTGTTGGGGCCCAGTGTGGCGGGGCCACCTCCAGTGCATTGAAAAATCCAATGCCACTCTAGATTCGGTCGCATCTGCACAGAAGGACAAAGGCCGCCATCAGCAGCGTAAGCCCTTCCGTCCCTCTGCTCCTGTGGCAAGACCTGCCCAGCAGCAGGGCCAGCAGGCTCAAACTTAGTGCTCTAGAGCCAAGTCCGCTGCTTCCTTGGTCAGGAAGCCCGAGGGGAAGGCCCCCGGCGACTGCTCGGCTGGTCCCTCCTCCTCCAAGCCTGCCCAGTGACGGGTTGCGGGATGCTGCCCCCAACCTCGTCTCACCTCCCCTGGGTCCCCCAGTGGGGGGGGGCCAGCTCAGCTACTTCCTTTCCTCCTGGTCCGCTATCACCACGGACCGCTAGGTGCTGGAAGCGTTCGGCAGTGGCCTGCCTCTGGAGTTCGAGCAGGTCCCTCTTTCAAGCCCGCGCCACACGGCGGGCTACCAGGTCTGCAGGCTCCAGTTGGCTCTCCAAGACGACATCAACCAACTCCTCTGCAAGGGGGTAGTCAGCAAGGTTGTGGATCCTCCTCTGTGCCCAGGATTTATTTCCAGGTACTTCCTGGTTCCAAAATGGACGTGGGGCTGGCGCCCCATTCTTGATCTGCATGACCTGAACGAGTTCCTAATGCCGCGCACCTTTAGGATGGTAACCCTGGCTCAGATAATACCACACCTGTAGTAGGGCATGTGATTCTGCTCCCTGGAACTCAAGGATGTGTTCTTTCACATCCCAATCCGTCCGTCTCATCAGTAGTTCCACCGCTTTTGGGCAGAGGGAACCCTCTACGAGTTCTGGGCCATGCCCTTCGGCCTCTCATCAGCTCTCAGGGTCTTCAAATGCATTGCAGTGGTGGCAGCATTCCTGCGGGGCCGAGGGGTCCAGGTCTACCCTTACCTGGTGACTAGCTGTTAGCAGGTCCCTCCAGGTTGGAGCTGGAGTGGTCCAGAGATCTGGCCCTCCAGGCTTGCTCTCAACTCGGCCTCCTCATCAACGAGGCTAAGTCAGAACTCGTGCCCTCGCAGGTAATTCAGTTTATTGGGGCAGAACTCTACTCTCTCCGAGCCAGAGCCCGGCTGCCGGTGGACAGGGCTGAGGTTCTTTCCTCCGTTGCCCAGTCATTTCTGGTTGGGCAGTTGCGCCCTGCCCAGGACTTCCTGCGCCTTCTAGGTCTAATGGCGGCTTGCACCAGCGTGGTCCATCGGGCCCGCTAGCATATGCGCCCCCTGCAGTGGGGGCTGGCCCGCCAGTGGTCTCAGCACTCCGGTGATCTGGACCAGGCAGTCTCTGTGACCCAGGAGATGTGTGACGGCCTGCAATGGTGGCTCGTCCAAGCTCATTTGCGGGAGGGAATCCCATTCATCGGCCCCGAACAGACGCCTCTCTGATGGGTTGGGGTGCCCATCTGAGAGAGCACAGAGCCCACAGGCTCTGGTTCCCTCAGGAGTCCCGATGCCACATCAACCTGCTGGAGCTCCGAGGGGTCTCGCTAGCCATCAGTGGCACAGGAGAAGGTGGTCTGGTGCTTTTTCAAGTTCCTAGATCACATATCCCTTCTGGTACGTGAACTAACACCTCCATGGGATTTACTGCTGGTATTGGCCAAGCCATTCGAACCAATGCACAGGTGTGACATCCCTCACCTGTCGTGGAAAACCACATTCTTGGTGGCTATCACGTCAGCCAGAAGGATTGGGGAGCTCCAGGCGCTTTCCATCGAAGCTCCTTACCTTGTCTTCCACAGGGACAGGGTTGTCCTGCGCCCCACCTGAAATTTCTCCCGAAGGTGGTGTCAGAGTTTCACCTGAACCAGGTGTTGACTGTGCCGGTGTTCTACCCCAGTCACACCTCGGAGGCCGAGTACAGGCTCCATACTTTGGACCTGAGAAGAGCGCTCGCTTACTACAAAGAGCATATGGCGGAAGTTCGGGTAGAAGTTTGCTAGCTGTTTCTCACCTACATTGAAGCTGCACCTGACAGGCCTGCAGCCAAGCAGACGATTGACAGGTGGATCACTTCCTGCATTGATCTCTGCTATAGGTTGGCGGGTAGGGAGCCTCCCGTAGGGCTTAGGGCTCATTCCACCCGTCATACCACTGCGTCAGTGGCTGCGTCTACGGACGTCCCTATCCAGGAAATCTGCAGGGCTGCTACCTGGAAGTCAGCAGACACCTTCCTTTCCCATTACCACATCGACCTTGAGTCACGCCGGGATGCTGGTTTTGGAACCTCAGTTCCCCAGTCCCTGTTCCCTAAGTAGGGGGTGTGTGCCTTGCCTCCCTTTTCCCAGAGAACTGCTAGGAGTCTGCCAGACAGTGTGGATAGAACAACATAGGCACGCCCCTAGAAATACAGGTTACTCACCTGTAACAGGGGTTCTAGTAGTGGTATATGTTGTTCATCCACACGGACCCACTCAACCTCCCCGGCTTCGGTGCACAACCTGGCTTCCAGCAGGCTAGATCTGGCGTCATGGGGCAGAGCCGAGAGATCTTACTTCGAGATACAGCTCTTGCAGCAGGTAACACCATTAGGACTGAAGCCGGCAGGCATCAGGACCCCACGGAAATCTTCTAGCTAGCAGTCTTCAGCGGGGACCACCTCCGACATCAGTCCGCCACCGTCGGGCGTGTAGTACGCAGGCGGTCCCTTGAGAATCCCAGTTCTTTCCTGCCATCGACTTGCATGTTTCAACCCTTCGGTCCGTTTCTAGCGACGCCTGGTAAAGTTCTTCCATTTGGAAAAGTTAGTTTTTTCTTCGAAGTCTGCGTCTGATGTCCTCTCCAACCTCCGTGGAAGGCCATCCATCAAAGTGCGCCTGTGGGAAGCAAATCCCTTTTAAAGACCCGCATTCGGCCTGCGTTCGGTGCCTAGGCCCAGATCACGACACCGGCCTGTACCTTCTGTCAGGGATTCAATAGCCGGACTCGTATCCGTTGCCAGAAGGCCCTGCAAGCGTTCTTTCGAGGAAAAAGTTTAAGGCCATGGATTCAGCCTCCAAGGGGAATTCGTCGGAAAAAGCCCGGAGACATCTCGAAAAGCATAGGGAGAGGGTGAGATCAAAGTCCCCTTCTAGGGCCTCCGACTCCTGTAGCTCCGGCTCCCGGTCCGACCGCTCCCCTTCCCGGGCCCGCTCTCAGCCTCCCTCGGTTGCAGTGAAGACTTCTTCGGGTTCTTCTTCTCTTCCTCCAGCCAAGACATCCAGGCCTTCCTCTTCTTTGGCTTCCAAGTCCTTGCCGAGGTCAGGGGACCGCCACCACCACCACAAGTCCGGATGCCGTCACCCGGACCCCGACGCCGGATCCGTCTCCTTGCCCCCTCCACCCCAGCGGAAGACCAAAGAGCTGACTTCGCTCAAGAGGATGTCGGATCAGACGTCGGCCCACCCGAAGTCGGCCAAGCACCACCGGTCCTGAGAACCGACGACCGCCAGACGCCCATCGCTGGTTAGGCCTTTGCCACCACGGACGCCGGCCGGGGGACCGATGCCCGTTCCTGTAGAGAGGAGAACCCCTACGCCTCCCACCGACGTCTGTCAGGAGGTGCCTACGGAGGAGGAGCTGACCCAGCCCGAGGACCAGTCGGGCGAACCCGGTCCTGTCACACCCCCCAAGGAACCCTCCCCTGAACCCAAGACCCCTGGGGAGCCGACGCTGGAACCCGACGACCGACCACTGGCACCCGGTCCGTCGTCGGGCCTCAGCATTTCAGAGGTTAAGGAGCTGTTCACCTACTGGTGGGATACCATAAAGAAAGATGTGGTTCTCACACCACCTCCTCTTCCTCCTCCTCCTCCACCCGTGACTCCACCGGTCCCAGTGCCCCCCACTCCATCCGGGGCTGCAGGCCAAGTACCTTCCCCCAAGGAGCCTGAGGAACCTCCTAGGGGTAGACCAGACAAGAGGAGACCTCCGTCCAGATCTTCTTCAGGGTCACCCAGCCCCAAGAGACCCAGAAGACGCCGCCATTCGCCTTCGACGGAGGACACAGGATCGGACTTCTCGGACGGATCCAGATCCCCCTCTCCAATCAGCGTCCCTTCTCCGGATCCACGTGAGCTCCCAAGATCTCCTCCGGATGACCCATCGTTCTCAGAGATTGTGAGGCATATCCAGGAGAACATGGGCTGGGACGCAGAGGAACTCGACCCCGAGAGACTACGCCTTGCCAGATATCTTCAGCAAAAAGATCCAAAGCCTGTGGTGGTGCCACCCTTGGTGGACACCTTCGTGGACGTCACCAAGGCAGCGTGGAAACGTCCACACATGCTCCCGGCGATGCCGAAGAAGGCTGACCGCCTGTACAAGGCCCCCTAGGGAGGACCAGTACTTGGCATCACATCCTCTGGTCATTACAGCCTCACATGACCAGTCCCAGAGGCCACAACATTTGAGCACCCTGCCACTGGACCCAGAGTCCAAGCAGCTGGACGCTATGGGCAGGCGCACGTACGCATCCGCTACCTGCGCCATCGGGTCCCTCAACTATTTAACCCACATGGTCCAGTTTCAGAATGCCTTGTGGGAGCAGGGACTGGATCTGGTGGAAAAGATGCCAGAAGGTGAGCAGAAGGAGGAGTTGCTGCAACTCCTCCGCATGGGTTCGGACGTGGGAACCCAGGTGCTGCGAGCCGCGTACGATTCCACGGACTCCTCGGCCAGAGCGGCAGCCTCAGGCATATGCCTCCGGAGACGCTCTTGGCTCTGTGTCTCCGGATTTACCCCGGACGTCCAGAAGAACATTCTGGACGCCTCGTTCCATGGAGAAGTTCTTTTCAGTGAGTCCTCAGAGAAGGTCCTCACCAAACTTCAAGAGGCCGGGAAGGCGGTGCGGTCTGTCCAAGTCATGTACAGACCCAAGCTCAGTTCCTTTTGCAGGAACCAAAGCCGTTTTCAAGGCCGGATGCAGACACAGCAGTCCCGAACCGGCCTGCAACAGAGGGGCTCCTTCTTCCGCAGAGCCCAGGGGAAGTAGTCCGCAGGCCGAGGCCAACGCCCTGCAAAGTCGGCCCAGCCTGCAGGACCCTCAGCCGCCACAGCATGACTCCTTCCCGGCCCCTGCCCCTCGGGATCAACGGGTCACAAAGGTCGGGGGTCATATTGCGGACCACCTTCCAGGGTGGCAGTCTATAACCACCGACAGGTGGGTTCTTCAATTGGTCAAACAAGGCCACTTTACAGAATTCGTGGACAAGCCACCCACAAGGCCTCCTCTGCTCTCCCGTTACTCGGGTCAGCGCAGATCGCTCATCAGGAAAGAGGTACTCGCGCTCCTTCAAAAGGGAGTGGTGGAGTACGTCCCGGAGAACCAGACAGGATCCGGATACTATTCCCACTTCTTTCTGGTTCCGAAGAAAACAGGAGACCTCCGTCTAATACTGGACCTCAGCGACCTCAACATGTCGGTCGCCTACAAACGTTTTCACATGATGACCCTCCAAGGTCTCATTCCCATGCTGAAAAGGACGACTTCCTAGCGTCCCTGGACATGCAGGACGCCTACCTGCACATCCCCGTAGCTTGAGCGCACAGGAGGTTCCTGCGCTTTGAGTTTCTTGGCCACCATTTTCAGTTCTGGGCTCTTCCTTTCAGACTGTCATCGGCCCCAGGGTCTTTACCAAGTGTATGGCAGTTGTGGCAGCGTCTCTAAGGAGACAGGGCCACTGTGTGTTCCCGTACCTGGACGACTGGCTTCTCATGGCCGCCTCCAAAGAGGCGCTGTTGCTGGCTATTCAGAACACCCAGGATCTGTTCCAGTCTTTGGGCATTCTTATCAACTATGAGAAGTCTCTCCTCGTACCATCCCAGAAGCTGCAGTTCATAGGCGCAGTTCTGGACACCGTCAAGGAAAGCTTTCTTCCGGGAAAGGCGGAACACATCAGATCCTCATCAGGATCTCCAACGAAGGAGACTGTCCCCGCCAGGTTGGTCCTTCGCCTGCTCGGACACATGGCTGTGGCCATTCCAACCATCCCTTTGGCAAGGCTCCACATGCGGGCAACTCAGTGGATGCTCAAAGTGCAGTGGGACCAAAGGCAAGATCACATGCAGCATCCGGTCAGAATCATGAATGCCGTGATTCGAGACTGGCAATGGTGGCTAGACCCAGGGACACTCTCTGCGGGTGTTCCGTTTATAGCACCGTCCCCGGAGGTAATCCTCTCCACAGATGCCTCAGGGCTGGGGTGGGGAGCACACCTAAACGGGGTGAGGTCCCAAGGAACGTGGACCCCTCAGGAGGCTCACCTCCACATCAACGTTCTGGAGATGAGGGCGGTCCTTTGTGCCCTGCAGGCCTTTCAGTCAGAAATCCTGTCGAGCACTCTTCTGCTTCAGACAGACAGTACGGCGGTGATGTATTACCTCAACAAACAAGGAGGCGCACACTCTTACCCCGTTTGCAGGGAAGCTATGAGAGTGTGGGATTGGGTAATTCGACATGGCGCGAGCCTAATTGCAGTTCATGTTCCCGGCGTGGACAACACAATCGTAGATGGCCTGAGTCGTTCCCAGGCCTGAGTCCACAAATGGGAACTCCTTCAGGAGGTAGCGGAGGATCTGTTTCTTCGATGGGGAACTCCAGAGTTGGACTTGTTCGCTTCCCCATCCAACGCAAAACTGCCCAATTTTTGCTCGCTAGATCCAGGGCCTGGTGTTTTCTGGCGAGACGCGTTGTCCCTCTCCTGGGCGGAAAGATTCCTCTATGCTTTCCCTCCCTTCGATCCAGAGAATTCTTCTCAAACTACGCAGGGAGCACGCAGCAATGATCCTGGTAGCGCCTTTCTGGCCCAGGCAGATCTGGTTCCCCATGCTGACGCAATTGTCCCGGGAACCTCCAGTTCCGTTGCCTTTCAGCTCCCGTCTACTGTCTCAGGAAGAAAGTCCTCTAGTCCACCCGGACTTACGCTCACTGAACATGCATGCTTGGCTCCTCGAGACATAGCCATCATGCGACATGGGGTCTCGCAAGAGGCGGCGGAAGTTCTCTCCGCTGCCAGAAAGCCGGCAACGCATGCGACGTACGCCATGAAATGGCGCCGATTTTGCCTGTGGTCTCAGGCACGCGGCCTCTCCCCTTTAGCATGCCCAGTGAAATCGGTTCTGGAATACCTGCTTTCCCTCTTCCACTCAGGTCTCGCCTACTCCTCTATTAAAATTCACCTCTGTGCGATTTCGGCCTACCACTTCCCGGTAGGCCAGCACACAGTGGCACACCTCGATGCCTCTCGGG
The DNA here is from genome assembly GCA_016271365.2 of Neoceratodus forsteri. Lineage (NCBI taxonomy): Eukaryota > Metazoa > Chordata > Ceratodontiformes > Ceratodontidae > Neoceratodus > Neoceratodus forsteri. Next base: position 195,760,199 of record CM028132.1, on the reverse strand, counting down.
ACTTCCTGAGGGGGGTGTTGCACCTTAGGCCACCCATCAAGGATCCCGTCCCTCCTTGGGACCTACTCTTCATCCTGGAACAACTCATGCTTCCCCCCTTTGAACCTGCCGCAGATTGCGAGCTGCATTTTCTGTTGTGGAAAACGTTATTTTTAGTTGCTGTCACGTCAGCAAGGAGAATTTCCGAGCTTCATGCTCTCATGTGTAGGGAACCTTATTTGATTTTCCACCAGGACAGAGTGTCTTTGAGGACGAATCCTAAATTCCTGCCTAAGGTGGTCTTTGCCCTTACTCTTAACCAGGACATCGATCTGCCTGTGTACTTTCCCAAGTACTCTAATAGAGGAGAGGCATTGCTTCACACCCTCGATGTTCACCGCTCCTTAAGGTACTACTTGAACAGGACTAAACAGCTCCGCACGTCTGAGCAGCTGTTTGTATCCTTCGCTGAGAGGATGCTGGGCCAAGCAGTCTCAAAGCAGACTCTTTCTCGCTGGCTTATCCAGTGTATTTCCTTTTGCTACAACAGTAAACAGAAGCCCCTTCCGGGCACAGTCCGGGGCCACTCGACAAGGGGGGTGGCTACCTCCTGTGCAGCACTGCGCAATGTCTCCACCTTGGCCATTTGCGCCGCGGCTACTTGGAGCTCAGTGCACACATTTATTAGGCACTATAGCCTGGATATTACCTCACGACGGAGAGCCGGTTTCGGCCTTGCCGTTCTACAAGGTCTCCTGTCCTAGAGTCAGGACTTGCTCAAGATCTCTCCAATTTGCCTCCTCCCAGAATGCTTAGAGGCGCTGTTGCTTGGGAATCTGTCCTAATGGTGTTACCTGCTGCAAGAGCTGTATCTCGAAGTAAGATAGTACAGTTACGTAAGAACTTACCGTAACAGTAGACCTTCGAGAACAGCTCTTGCAGCAGGTGCCTTCCCGCCCACCATTCCCACTTGGAGGAGGTATGGCCTACCGGGCCTTGGCAGGAGCTAACGCTCTTTCTTCTTTTTCTTCTGATGGCGGATCCTCGGTCTCCCCTTCCGATGTCATCCAGCGGCCGGGAGTCTCCGGCGGGAGAACTGGGGATTCTGGCGGGACTGCCTCCTTATGTACTATGCCTGACGTTGGGGGCGGACTGACGTCGAGGTGTCCCCGCTGAAGATCAAGCAGGCCAGAAGATTTCCTGCGGGGTCCTGATGCCCGCCGGCTTCAGTCCTAATGGTGTTACCTGCTGCAAGAGCTGTTCTCGAAGATCTACTGTTACGGTAAGTTCTTACGTAACTGTACCTTTCATCACCTGGGTGGGTGGGAGGAGCCAGCTTGAAGACTTCCCAGCCCATCTTAAAGCTGCAAAGTACCTGCCAGACAGTGTGGACGAGCAACATATACCACTCCTAGAACTCCTGTTACAGGTGAGTAACCTGTATTTAAGAGACCACTGTGGTTCTCAGCAAGGGTCAGGGAAGCAGTAGGGGTCAAAAAAGGAGGCCTTCTATAAATACAAGGAAAAGCAGGGGGAGGTAGAGTGGGAGGATTATCTACAGAAAAACAGAGAGGCAAAGAGGGACGTTAAGGAGGCCAAAGCAGACACAGAGCTATGTATCGCGGAGGGGGTCAGAAATGGAATAAAACTGTTTTTAAGATATATTAGTGAAAAAAGGAAAATGGGTGGGGGAATCGTAAGGCTAGTTGAGGGAGGTAGGGTAATAGAGGAGGATGGGCAAAAGGCCATCATCCTAAATGACCACTTTTGCTTAGTTTTCACCAAGGAGGACAGCGGGTCCATGTCAGACTGGCATCAAAGCGGCCACTAAGGGAATCCCAGCAATGAGACTGCCATTGTTTACTAGTGAAAGGGTTCTGAAAGGGCTGGCTGCCCTTAAGATAGATAAGGCCCCAGGACCACAGGGGTTGCATCTGAGGATACTCTGAATTAGCAGCAGAGCTGGCTGAACCACTGGGATGTCTGTTCAGCAGCTCACTTAGATCTGGGGAAGTGCCAAGGGATTGGAAGGGGATGGATGTACCACTTCATTTGGGGGGATAAGGAGCAACCAGGGAACTATAGGCCTGTCAGTCTAACCTCTATCATAGGGAAGCTGATGGAGTCACTGATCGAAGAGGACCTCAAAGACTACCTGGAGAGCAACAGACTCCAAGATAGTAAACAGCATGGTTTCATGGCAGGAAGCTCTTGTAAGACTAACCTGATAATTTTCTGTGACTGGGTGACAAAGGAGTTAGAGCCATGCTGTGAATCTGCTCTACTTTGACTTCAGCAAGGCTTGTGACTCTGTACCTCACAAATGATTGCTCAAAAAGATGGGAGACCTGGGTGCAGCTAAACCCATAATGAACTGGGTAACTGGGTAGAGGGGAGGCAGCAGAGAATGGTAGTCAGTGGGGTTAAATCAGAGGAGAGGGAGGTTATGAGTAGGGTTCCACAGGGATTGGTCCTGGATCTGGTTCTCTTCCAACATTTTTATTAGTTATGTTGGAGAAGGAAAGGGATCATTGTTTAACCAGGAGTAGCACACTAAGCCGAAGCTTGTTGATGCGACCTGGGAGCACAAGGAAGTTAGACTTGCTTAGGGTCACACAGTATGCACCTTGGCAGCTGTAGGATTCAAACCCAGGTCTCCAGATCTGCAGCTCAGAGCTATAACCCACTGCGCCATACTGCCTCCCCGAAGGAATCCAAGGCAGGTTGTGTCAATTTGCAGATGACACAAAACTGTGTGGGAGGTTGGATAGTGAAGAGGAATAAGGGAATTGTAGAGAGACCTACTGTAGCAGTAGGTCGGGAAAGGCATAAAAGCCGAAAAGGTATGTTTTTGAGCCAATCAACTCTCTGACACTCCTTGGGAGGGGGCGCTCAGCATTCTGGTTGCTGTAAAGAGCCTTTGGACCTTAACTGGACTATTAGCAAACTGATTTTGTACTGTTTTGGCACCCACCCTTCTCTTGGAGCAGGGTTAAAGACTGAAAAACGTGCTTTTTTTGAAGTCTGCTGTTTACTGTGTTGCCTCTGCAGAGTATACTTAAACTTTAAAAGTTGCTGTTTCACTTATTTTGCTGAGTCCACTCCAGCTTTAGTGGAGTATCTCCCTCGCTGTGCTTCTTTGTGTTTAAAATGATTACAGACCTTTTAAAATGTGTACACCGTGATAGTTTCTGTCCATGTAATGCTTAGAGTTTAAGCCTGGCTACGTTAAAGTGCTAAGTACTCTCATTGTTCTATTGTTTCGCTGTCTCTCACCTGCCCTGACTATTTTTTCTCTGTCTTCTCTCTCTGTCCTGCCTGCCCACTCCTGCCCTCCCAAAACTCACCTAATCTACTCCCATTTTGACTCTTAAATGCTCAATCCTTTTGTTTCTTTTCTGCTCCCTCCCACTGCCTGCTGATATTTAGATTCTCTACCTTCCTTTGCCCTCTAGGTCCCCTCCTAGCCCTCAGGGACTTCGGACCCACTGGGTTAACCTCCCCAGGAATTCACCGTCTGCTGCTGCTCCTCCGAGGGTCTCCCTCGTTGTAGGAGCCAGGACGCCCATGCCGCAAAGGGACTCCCCAGTGCTCAGGACCACACGCCCGGCTGCCTTCTATAGCAGTGGGTCGGGAAAGGCGTAAAAGCAGTTTGTTCATTCCAGCCGGCTCCCCGCCCACCCACCTTGGGTGGGCCTTTACTTATATAGTTCCTTCTCGTCATATGACTGACAGCCCAAATCTCCATTGGCTCGTTATCTTGCGACGCCGCTAGGGAACTGACAAATAAATTTACATATTTTTCACTATCCTGCTCAACCTGAAGTAGTTCATTAGTGTTTTTGGTGCGGCATCTGTTGTCTTCGGGTGTTGCTCTTGTCTCTCTCCTACTTGACCCTTATTATCAGTCTATCCTGTTCCTTCCCAGTTTTTCTCTACCACTGTATAAACTGTCACCTGCCTTTGTGTTTGGGCTGAGTCTCATAATCCTGAGTTTCTCTGCAGTTTTATACCCCAAATCAGGTGCTATGACTTGCTACCGGCTGCTCGGAGAGGCCATTGGCCTTATCATTCTACTCAGCCTAAATATCTTCTCTCTTTCCTTCCCCTGTGGCTACCAAGGGAGGGGAGTTGACCAAAATAACTTATGCTTCTCAGACCTACTCACTGCCAAGCCATGGCCAATGCCCTGTTGGCATTTTATCCTGTTCTCCAAAGGTCTTCCTTACAAAGTACTTGCTGATCTTGTAAAATTGAAGCATACGGTAGTTATAGTTTGGTCTTCCACCCGGTTAGGCTCTGCTTCCTCACCTTTTTACTGCTCCTGCTATCTGATGATATTGAATCCAATCCTGGACCCCCTGCTCACTCCACAGCAGTTGGTGTATCGGGGCTATCTAGTAAAGGTAACCTTATCTCACACATGAATATCAGAAGCCTAATATGTCACAAGGATGAGCTAGAGGCGTGGATTGAGGACTATAATCCAGACATTCTCTGCCTTATGGAAACGTGGCTGAAATCTAAAGTACCAGATTCTCTCTGCACTATAGCCAACTACACCCTGATCCAGAGAGATGGGGTGGCAGCAAAACGTGGTGGTGGTGGTGTTGCCATCTATTACAAAGACCACCTCTCCATAAAAACTGACCATCACCCGGCCATGTCCACCTCGTGTAAACACATCTATGCTATTGCTGCATTAGGAGCAAAAAAACTCCCCATTGTCTGTGCCTATAATCCCCCTTCTGAGGGTGTGGCTGGGCTCCAGGACCTACTTGAAAGGTCCCTGGCAAATATAAAAAATAATGAGGTTATAATCTTGGGTGACTTTAACCTGAATTGGCTGGGGCCTAATCATAGTTCCCTGGTATCAGTGACAAGTAACCATATCCTACATCTGTTAATAACTGAACCAGCCAGGACAACAAATCCGCTGGTTACAGGTACTCTGTTAGACTGGATACTCACAAACTGCGTTGAGCATGTGTATTCATCTGGGATCCTAGCTGATACTATAACCGACCATATGCCTACTTTCTGTTTATGGACTGCAAGTGGCCCTCCCTCTCCCCCACCTCGCTATGTGACTTTCACAAACTTTGCAAACCTGGAGGTAAATGCTTTTCTTCAGGATGTATCCCTTGTTGACTGGTCAGAGATCTACCACACAAACTGTGTTAGCGAGGCATTGCAAATCTTCCTCAACAAATTCTTGTTTCTTCAAAAACGACATGCTCCCAAGGTCACCAGAAGAGTCAGAGGTATACATACCAGGTGGCTACACAAGGACCTGCTATGTGAGCTACGTAAAAGGGACAACTACTGGAGGTGCTTTAAACAGTCTGGGTCCATGTATGATTTTAACACCTGTAGGGCTCACATAAACCTCTGCAAGAAGAAAATCAGGTCTGCGGAAAGTAAATACTGCAAGGACCTGCTTATCAGCTCTGCATGTGACTCTAGGAAATTCTGGGCGCACATCAGTTCTTTTCTTGGCGCATCCCAACACAGCACGCCACCCGATATGGTACTAAATGGGTCTCATTGTAATGACTCCGTAACAAAAGCGAATGCTTTTAATGTGATGTTCTCTGATCTGACCATGTATACCTCCTCCTGTAAACCCCAGGCAAGTCATACTCAGCCCCAGGACCTGAGCAAGACACCATACCCCAATACACCTTCCTCTATATCTCCACATACCCCACCTTTCTATTTTAAGGCTATAAAGTCACTTGGGGTCCTCAAACTTCTTAAATCCATATCTGACAATATCAGTGTAGGGTCAGACCTCTTTGAGCCGCGCCTTCTTAAGCTTGCTGCTCCTTATATTGCCTCTCCTCTAGCAAACATGTACACTCTGTCTCTGTCCTGCCGCACAGTACCCGACATCTGGAAAATAGCTTGCATAACCCCATTCAAGAAGGGGGACAAGAAGTATATGAATAATTACCATCCAATTGCTATTCTATTGGTCCTGTCCAAGTTGCTCGAAAAAGCTGTGGCAAATGAAACAATTGAATACCTCACAAAATTTAAGGTGCTTTCAGATGTCCAACATGGTTTCAGAAAGAACTGTAGCACCTGTACTGCCTTGTTAAAACTTGCCTCTGATGTACTTGTGAATATGGATGAGGGGTACCTTACCGGCGCCATCTTTATCGACCTAACCAAGGCTTTTGACCTAGTTGACCACCCCTTACTCCTGGTTGGGCTGCTTAACATGGGTTTCTCCTCTCCAACTGTAGACTGGTTTAACAGCTACCTATCTGGTAGATCTCAAATGGTGAAATTTCACTGTTCGATATCTAACTGTGCATTAATAAAGGTTGGGGTACCCCAAGGCTCTATACTGGGGCCGCTTCTTTTCTCATTATTTATTAACAGTGTTCCTGGTGCCCTGGTAAACTGTTCATCCCTATTATATGCTGACGATCTTGTCATATATACTAGAGATACCAAAATTGATAACCTAAATTCTGCCCTTTCCTCTGATTTCAAGAACATTAAAAACTGGCTCCACAGCCATAAATTGGTCCTGAATGCCAGGAAAATGAAGCTCATGTTTCTAGGCTCAGCTGCTAAGCTCAGAACTGGTCCTTCATCCCTGACTGTACATGACCTAGGAGGAACCGTACTTGAATCCGTGTTATCCTTCAGTTATCTTGGGATTGTGCTGGACCAATCCCTGGACTTCAACCTACATATCCAATTCACCTGCAAAGCAGTAAACAACAAGCTGGGGGCCGCTCACAAGACAAGCTACATGCTAACACCATGTGCTAAACTTGCCATTGCCAAGGGAATCCTAATTCCTTCCCTCACCTACTGTACTCTTGTCCTTGTGGCTGCTCAGAAAACATCCCTTCTGAAGTGGGATGTTATTTACAATAACATATGCCGATATGCATCCTCGGCCACGAGACTAAAGCACCGTTGCCAGCTATATGCCAACCTTGGGTGGCTCTCCCCCTCTGCATCTAGGCAGTACTACCTGGGCTCCCTGATTGATTCTATCCTTAGGCTAAATGTACCAAAATCTCTGGACGCACTTCACTCCTATAACCTGTACTCTTGGGCTTTGGTCACTGGACAAGTTGCTTCTAAAAGTCTCTAGATGTCATACCTCTAAAGGGACTAGTGCATTCGGGCATATGGCACCCAAGCTTTGGAATACTCTTCCCTTGGCACTCAGGCAGGCTGAGACTCATAAAAAATTCAAGAGTGAACTTCGGGGTTATCTGCTGAGTACTGACTCCTGTGCTTGTTTTGACCCCCACCTGATTTAGCATATACTCTTGCCTACTCCTTAGTTATGACATCTGCGGTTGCTGCCCTACCTGACTTCCGTCTTTGTACCTTTTGCTCCTGACTTGTACTTATTTTGTTTCTTAGGGCCTCTACTTCTCCTCGCTGTTTCTCTCCTTTTCTTGCCACTCGTGTCTCTAGTTTGTGTTTCTTTTATCCACTCTCTACCTCTCTCTTTTCTGCCCCTGCTGCTTCCACTCCTACCTATCCTCCTGTTCTTTATCCTTCTCTGTGTGCTTCACGAGAAACTCAGCTACAGAGTCAAGCCATACAAAAGTGAGGGTTCTGGACTTCAGGAGGGCTGACTTTGGCAAGATGGGAGAGTGCCTTAGAAAAGCACTAGCAAACAGGCTAGAAGGAGGGGTGGAGCAACAATGGGGAAATATCAAAACTGCCATCACAGAGGCAACAAGCCTTTGTGTGAAGCAAATAAACAAATCAAAATGAAAGAAAAAGCCACTATGGTTCTCAAAAGAAATGGCGGTGAAGGTTAGGGAGAAAAAGATAGAATTGAGGAAGTATAAGGAAACACAGAAGGAGCAGGACAGAGAACTGTACCAGTTGAGGCAGAAGGAAGCAGGGAGGGTAGTCAGAATAGCAAAGGCACAAACTGAGCAAAAGATAGCCAACTCTGTTAAGAAGGGGGATAAAACCTTTTATAGGTATATCAGGGAGCGTAGAAAGACAAAGGGAGGGATAGTGAGGCTGAATAGAATGGATGGTGGGTGGGCAGAGAGTGACAGTGAAAAAGCAGGGATACTGAATTAATACTTCTGTTCAGTATTCACAAAAGAGGAAGTGGGGGAGGTGCCTAATCCAATTAACAGAAGCACTCTGGAGAGGGGGTCGATTCCAGTCCTTTCACAGAAGAAAGGGTTCTGAAAGAACTCCTAAAACTGAAGGTGGACAAAGCAATGGGGCCAGATGGAATTCACCCCAGAATTCTAAAAGAATTAAGCAGAGAACTAGTGACACCACTGACTACCCTTTATAACAAATCATGGGAGGATGGTGTGGTACCTGAGGACTGGAAGAAGGCTGATGTGATTCCCCTTCACAAAAGTGGGAGCAAGACAGAGGCAGGAAACTACAGACCTGTCAGTTTGACCTCTGTGTTTGGGAAAGTGATGGAATCACTTCTGAAGGAAATAATTGCTGAGTACCTAGAGGCCAGTGGGGCGCAGGACCCAAGGCAGCATGGGTTCACAGTGGGAAGGTCATGTCAGACAAATCTAATTGATTTCTTTGACTGGGTGACCAAAGTAGTAGACCAGGGAGGGGCTGTAGACATGGCCTACCTAGACTTTAGCAAGGCATTTGACACAATCCCACACAAAAGATTAGTAGTCAAATTAACCAGCCTTGGAGTGGGTCCCAGGGTGGTAGCCTGGGTAAAACATTGGCTGAACAACAGGACGCAGAAGGTAATTGTAACTAGAGTCCACTCTGAAGAAAGAGGGGTTACTAGTGGGGTACCGCAGGGTTCAGTACTGGGTCCAGTCCTTTTTAATGTCTTTATAAGTGACATTGCAAAGGGACTGGAAGGAAAAGTATGCCTCTTTGCAGATGACACAAAGATCTGCAACAGGGTTGATACACAAGAAGGCGTGGAAAGGATGAGAAGGGACTTGGCAAGGTTGGAGGAATGGTCAGAAGTATGGCAGCTTGGATTCAATGCAAAGAAGTGCAAAGTAATGCACCTGGGAAACAAAAACCCAGGGGAAGATTACACAATGGGGGGAAGGGGTAATAACAAAAATGAAAAGGGACCTGGGGTTAATCATATGAGATGACCTTAAGGTTGGCAAGCAATGTGAGAAGGCGATAGGGAGGGCTGGGGGGATACTGGGATGTATAGGGAGAGGCATCACCAGCAGAAAACAGGAAGTTGTTATCCCTCTGTACAGACAGTTTTTGAGACCCCATCTGGAGTACTGCGTCCAGTTCTGGAGACCCCATCTCTGCAAGGACATCGACTGGATGGAGGCAGTTCAGAGGAAGGCAACTAAAATGGTGCAGGGTCTGCAAGAGAAGCCATACGAGGAGAGGCTAAAAGAGCTTAATATGTATACCCTTGAGGAAAGGAGGGAGAGGGGGGACATGATAGAAACGTTTAAGTACCTCAGTGGAATCAACAAAGTCCAAGAGGGTAGCATCTTTCAGAAAAAGAGATGTGCAGGAACAAGGGGACATAATTTGAAGATAGAGGGGGACTCGCTGGGGCAATGTGAGGAAGTATTTTTTCACAGAGAGGGTGGTGGACGCATGGAACAGCTTTCCTGAGGAGGTTGTGGGGTCTAAAACTGTGGGAGAATTCAAGAATGCATGGGACAGACATAAGGACATTTTTGTGGGGGGTAGGAAGATATAGGCTGTTGGTTAAATAGGATCTGCAGCTTATCCTCTAGGTAGGAAAATGGACAGACTGGGTGGACCAAGCGGTCCTTATCTGCCGTCAATCTATGTTTCTATCTGGCTTAATTATCTCTACCTGTCTCTGTCCTGATATATCTCCGTACCTATGCTCTTTTTTCTACAATGTTATACTGCTAGGCAACTATCTGGATTTCTGTATTGTTCGATGAATTGTACTTTCTAGGGATGTGGATATGTTGTTCAATCCACATTTACTAGCAGGCTCCTTGCTGCTTTAAATGTTGCCGGAAGGTCTTCAAGCTGGCTCCTCCCACCCTCCTGGGTGGTAAAACTCTTGGCTCCACCCCATGACGCCAGATCTTCCTTACCGCTTGGAAGCTCAGGTTCCCTCCTTAGCGCTCTGCGTTTTAGGCCTGGATCCACACTCTTCGGTTAAACCGAAACTCATTCTCAAGTTTAAAAGACTTGGTCTTCTTTCCCTCGCAGCTGTGATGGACAAATCGACTCCCGGAATTCGTCGGTGCCCCTGTGGGCAGATGATGTCCCGGACCGATCCGCACTCCACGTGCGTTTATTGCCTTGGACTCTACCATGACTCACAGGCTTGTGAGTTATGCAGTTCCTTTTCAGCTTCGGTCTTGGAGGACCGCGCTGCCCGATTACTCTTGGGGCGACCTGAGAAACGTTATCCTCCGGTCAAGTTGAAGGAGGCCCGTTGAGCGGTGTCTGTGGCGGCAAGCTCGGCAGAACAGCTAGAGCAGATGATTACTCTCGAAGAAGAGGCAGCCCAGGCCGCTTCATCATCATCATCCTCGGTCACGGCATTTATCCCGCTCTCCTTGGGCTCTTCCTACACAGCTTCTTTTAAGGAGCTTTGCCAGTCCCTCTCCACCAAGGGAGAAGGGCCATCGGGACATTCCTCTCGGTCCAAAAAGGAGGACTTCAAAGGTAAGTCCCACTGTCGACGTTCGTGGGAGTGGGAGAGGTCCCCTTCCCTGGATAGTCGACACTCTACTTCAGTCGAGGTTGTAGCTAAGGCCGCTGGTTTCACGGTGTCCCCGTCGGGTCAGCCGGCCGAGACAACAGTCGACGCGGTCGAGATTTTTCTCGACCCAGGCGGTTTGTCGACTGGAGAAGCTGACAACCCTTTTTCACTGGTTCCCCCGGTGGAAACGGAGGACTTGCCTGTGCCTCCTGTGCTGGAGTCCCCGGTTAAGGTTCCTCTTTGACCCACCCTCGGAATTCCCGAAGGTCTCGATCTCGGATCTCTTCCGGGTCCAGCCGGTCCCGCCGATGTAGGCGGTCTCGGCACCATGGAAAGCGGTGGCGCTGCTCATCCTCGTCGTCCTCTTCGGAGGATAGGCTCCGGCGCAAGTTGCATCGGCGCTATGAGGATCTCATGTGGTAGCAGCTCTTGTTGTTCGGGAATAAGCCGACTCCGTCGCCTTCCCTGGCCATTAAATTGCTGTCACCAGAGTGGCCGAAACAGCCCCTCGTAGTGTTCGAGGAGCCGAATCCGGCACCAGTTGTTTGGTCAAAACCAGCTGCGCCACACACTGTGGTGGAACCGCTGCCTCCACAACCAAAGACTGGGGCCCTGACCAAGGATTCTCGGTCAGGTCAGGGTTTGCCCTATAGGCTGTCGGTCACCCTCACTCCCGATCAACCTCGGCAGGTGGAGGGTGGCTCAGGCACTCGGCAGCTGTTCGCAGACTCCTCGGAGTCTGACGACAACTCCTTGTTCTCCAGGCCGCTTGACTTGCAGTCCACTAGGGGTCAGTTGGTGGACGAGAGCCCATCCTCGTTCCTTGGAATGCTTCGACTGATCTCAGAGTCCACTGGGATGAAGCTTTAACCCGTTTCAAAACAGGCCAGGTATCCCCTCACGGAGATACTGGACCGAGGGGATTCCCCTACGGAGGCCTTCCTGGTGGCCGAAGCCATTGTTGGCCCGGCCCTGGAGCTGTGGCAATGGCCTGCTTCTTGTCCAGCACCTTCGGCCAGGATGGCTCGGAAGTATGCTGTCCCTACGGTTCAACTCTGGACTTTCTCGGAGGCGCCCGTCCTGCGGAGGGTTAGTGACGACAGCGTTTCCAACAGTCAGGGCAGCTCGGGGGGGATGTGGACAAGCCACCTGATATGGAGTCCAAGAAATTGGACTACTCTGGGCGGAACGTCTATGTTGCTTCCTCCCTAGGCCTTCGTCAGGCTAGCTCGGCCGTCCTGATGGCACACTTTTCACACGCTCTTTTGGGCTCCCTGGATGAGGGGATTCCTCATCTCCCGGCTGACCTTCAAACGACGGTCAAGCAGGTGCGGGATCAGGGAAGGACGGTGGCCGAAGAGCAGCTCCAAACTTCCTTGGACATCGCTGACTCGTGTGCCTGGTCAGTAGCGGCCGCAGTGGCCATGCACCACAGAGCTTGGCTGCGGATCTCCACCTTTACAGCGGATATCCAGCACAAGCTGGCAGTTGTTCCCTTCTTGGGTACTGACTTGTTCAGTCCTGGGGTGGAGGGTCATCTTCAAAGGATCGACAAGTAACGCCACCTTGGACTCGGTCATGTCTGCCCAGAAGGACAAAGGCCGCCAGCAGCAGCGTAAGCCCTTTCGCCCTTCAGCCCCTGTGGCATGTCTGGCCCAACACCACCAGCAACAGGGCCAGCAGGCTCGCACTTGGCACCTCAAAGCCAAGCCTGCTGCTTCCTCCAGCAAGAAGCGGGGAAGGAAAGGTCCAGGTGGCTCCTCGGCCGGCCCGTCCTCCAAGCCTGCCCAGTGACAGGTTGAGGGGTGTCGCCCCCAACCTCGTCACTCCTCCCCGGGTTCCCCCCGTGGGGGGACGGCTCCGCCACTTCCTTTCCGCCTGGTCCGTTATCACACAGACCGCTGGGTGTTGGAAGTGGTAGGCAGGGGTCTGCCTCTGGAATTGGGCAGTCCCCACCCCTATCGAGCTGTAAGCCTGAGAGCTATGGGATCACCCAGCCTCTCTGTATTAGAAACAAGTCAGGCGACATGCCCTACTCCTCCAGAAGGAGGTGATCAGGGAGGTGGCAGACCCTCCTCCAGACCCAGTGTTTGTGTCCAGGTACTTCCTGGTCCCAAAACAGATGGGGGCGCTGGTGCCCCATTCTCAACCTGCATGACCTAAACAAGTTCCTAAGGTCTCGCACCTTCAGGATGGTCACTCTTGCTCAGATCATTCCATCCTTGGAATGAGGCATGTGGTTCTGTTCTCTGGACCTTCAGGGCGCGTTCTTTCATGTCCCAATCCGTCCATCTCACCAGCGATTCCTCCACTTCAGGGCAGAGGAATCCCTTTACGAGTTCCGGGCCATGCCCTTCGGCGTCTCTCCAGCTCCCAGGGTCTTCACTAAATGCAGGTGGAGCGGTCCAGGGATCTGGTCCTCCAGGTCTGCTCTCAAATTGGCCTCCTCATCAACGAGGCCAAATCGGAACTCGTGCCTTCGCAGGTGATTCAGTTCATTGGGGCACAGCTTGACTGTCTTCGAGCCAGAGCACGGCTCCCAGCGGACAGGGCCGAGGTCCTTTCCTCCTTTGCCCCAGTCATTTCTGGTTGGGCAGTTGCGCCCTGCCCGGGACTTCCTGTGCCTTCTGGGCCTCATGGCGGCCTGCACCAGCGTGGTCCATTGGGCCTGCTGGCATATGCCTCCCATGCAACGGGGGCTGGCCTGCCAATGGTCATAGCGGTCCAGTCCTCTGGACCAGCCAGTGACAGTGACCCAGGAGATGTGTAACGGCCTCCAGTGGTGGCTCGTTCCAGCTCATCTGCAGGAAGGTATCCCGGTTTTCCGGCCCAAGCCGACGATCACCCTGATGACCGATGCGCCTCTGATGGGTTGGGGTGCCCATCTTGGGGAGCTCAGAGCTCATGGTCTCTGGTCCCCTCAGGAGTCTTGATGCCCGTCAGCCTGCTGGAGCTTCGAACGGTCCGACTAGCCCTCACCGCCTTCGCTCCGTTTGTACGGGGTCAAGTGGTCCAGGTCTAGACGGACAACACCACGACCATGTACTACCTAAACCGTCAGGGTGGACCACACTCCTTGCCTCTGTGCAAGGGGGCTCTCCACACTTGGTCTCTCATGATCAGCCTGGAGGCGGATCTCCTAGCCATCCATGTGGCAGGAGCCTCCAACACTCTGGCCGATGCCGTCAGCTGGATAGGTGCTGCATCTCACTAGTGGTCTCTCCTGCCGGAGGTAGTACAAGATCTATTCTCCCACTGGGGCACCCCTCAGGTGGACCTGTTTGCCTCCAGGGAGAATGCGAAGCTGAGGCTGTTTCATGCCCACCCCCCTCAGTAGGGCGATGCCTTCTCGAGGCCATGGACCCCGAGCCTCTTCTACGCCTTCCCTCCATTTCCCTTGATCCACAAGGTGCTTCTCAAGGCAAAGAGGGACAAGGTGCAGGTGATTCTGGTAGCCCCAGACTGGCCCCATCAATTCTGGTATCCAGATCTCCTCAGCCTCAGCTCCAGGCTCCCGAGGCGGCTTCCAGCCCGCCCGGACCTGATCTCAGTCAGCAAGGGGAAGGTACTCCACCCGGACCTTCAATCCCTGCACTTGACGGCCTGGTTGCTGAGCGGCTAGAGTTCCAGGCCTTGGGTCTTTCCGACGAGGTCCTCAGTGTTGTTGAGGCACCCCGTAAGGAGTCGACCAGGAAATGCTATGCCTTCAAATGGAAGAGATTCTCCATTTGGTGTCAGGATAAGGGGTTGGACCCTTCCTCCTGTTCTTTGGCTAGCATTCTGGACTACCTATGTTCCCTTTCTCAGCTAGGGCTTCAGTCGATGACCCTTAAGGTCTACCTGGCAGCCATCTTTGCTTACTGGGCATGGGCCGGGAAGCAGTCGGTGGCGCAGGAGAAGGTGGTCGGGCGCTTTTTCAAAGGCCTTGATCACATATCCCCTTCGGTGCGAGAACCTCCACCTCCGTGGGATCTGCTGCTGGTATTGGCTAAGCTCATGGGCAAGCCATTCGAACCGATGCACAGGTGTGACATCTCTCACCTGTCGTGGAAGACCACCTTCTTGGTGGCTATCACATCAGCCAGAAGGATGGGAGAGCTCCAGGTGCTTTCCATAGAGTCTCCTTATTTGGTCTTCCACAGGGACAAGGTTGTCCTGCATCCCCACCCGGAATTCCTTCCGAAGGTGGTGTTGGAGTTTCACCTTAACCAGGTGTTGACTCTGCCGGTGTTCTACTCCAGTCATACCTCGGAGGCCGAATATAGGCTCCATACTCTGGACCCTAGAAGACCGCTCGCTTATTATAAGGACAGGACGGCTGAAGTTCGGGGAGAGGTTCACCAGTTGTTTGTCACCTACGCTGAAGCCACACCTGGCAGACCTGCAGCCAAGCGGATGGTAGGCAGGTGGGTCACCTCCTGCATAGATCTCAGCTATAGGTTGGTGGGCATGGAGCCTCCCAAAGAGATAAGAGCTCATTCTACCCGCCATACCGCTGCTTCGGTGGCTGCTTCCAGGGATGTTCCTGTCCAGAAAATCTGCAGGGCTGCTACCTGGAAGTCAGCACACACCTTCATTACCCACTACCACATCGACCTTGAGTCATGCCAGGATGCTGGTTTTGGGACCTCTGTTCTCCAATCCTTATTTCCCAAGTAAGTATAGGGGGTGTGCGCCTTGCCTCCCTCCTCCCAGAGAACTACTAGGAGTCTGCCAGTAAGTGTGGATTGAAGAACATATCCACGTCCCTAGAAATACAGGTTACTCACCTGTAACAGGAGTTCTAGAGTGGTATATGTTGTTCATTCACACAACCCAACCGACCTCCCCGGCTTTGACGAGCAATCTGGCATCATGGGGCGGAGCCAAGTGTTTTACCACCCGGGTGGGTGGGAGGAGCCAGCTTGAAGACCTTCCGGCAAGATTTAAAGCGGCAAGGAACCTGCCAGTAAGTGTGGATGAACAACATATACCACTCCTAGAACTCTTGTTACAGGTGAGTAACCTGTATTTTCTCCTCGCTGCTATCTCACTGCATGTTCACCTACTTTAATTTCAGGCTCTATATGAATGTGAAATTGTATGAAATTGTATTTGTATTACAGGTTGCCTCTATTTTCTGCACCCTTGTTAGCACAAATGTTTTTGTACTTTCTGTACTATGTTTTGCTACCTTGGAATTGTTACCTGCTTAAACTGTTGTCTATATTTGTTTTACTATGTCTCAGTACTCTCCCAGGTAGTGTCTGAAAATAGTCAGTTTTGGCTAGTGCACCTACTCGGTAAACAAAAACTAAATAAGTAAAAGCTAGAGAGGTGGTCAAAGATCTGGCAGTTAAAACTCAGTGCTAGAAAGTGCAAGGTAATGCACCTAGGGGAAAAAGCCAAGACAGAGTACTGGATGGGAGGAGAGAGACGTAGCACTACAGCGGAGGAACGAAATCCGAGTAGTTATTAGCAGCACATTTAAGCAATCGAGTCAGTGCAACAAGGCCTATAGCAAGGCTACTAGGATGTAGGAGGGGTACTGATGGCAGAAGAAAAGAGGTAATACTTTCCCTCTACAGATCCCTTGTGAAGCCTCACCTAAAGTACTGCGCACAGTTCTGGAGTCCTCACTTCAGAAAGGATAAGGATAGGTTGAAGACAGTGCAACGAAGAGTAACAAAAATGATTCCGGGCCAGCAGGGAAGAGCCTATGAGGAGTGCCTCAAGGCACTAAATATGTACTCATTGGAGACCAGAAGGGAGAGGGGAGATATGATAGACACCTTCAGGTTCCTTAAAGGAATTAACAGAGTGAACTGCAGGGAACTATTTAGCCGAATACCAGTTCGCAGTCATGTGAACACGAATGGAAATTAACAGGAGGTAGGTTCAGGAGAGATGTGAGGAAGTACTACTTTAAGGAAGGGGTAGTGGAATCTTGGAACAGTCAGCTAATGTGGGTGCGAAAACCGGGGATTCAAGCTGGGCTGGGACCTAGTGAAGTGAATAGTGGTTTCTGGGGGTGACGGGACCAAGGAGGAGAGTGGACAGGGAGGGTTAGTACCCTGAAGGAACTGTAGGTTCCAGGGATTATAGGGAACTTGGGCAGACTGGATGGACCTCTGGTCTTTTTCTGCCATCATTGTCTGTTTCTGTGTTTCTAGTGCCCCATTCAGAGGGCAAAAGTTGTTTGGTCATGAGGTACAAAAGATTCTCAAAGATCTCTAATCTCATGCAGGACTTTGAAATCTGTGCACTCCCTCTACCATACTCAACCCAGGGGTTGAAGCAGAGTGTGCCTTTCACCCAGCTAGTGTTAGGGGACAGTGCCCAGCCCCCAAACAGAGCAGGGGCAAAGGAGCAGGCGCCTTGCCAGTCCCCAGCAGTACCCCAGGTGTCCCTCCAAAAGCACCCAGAGGTGGTGGAGCAGCTCCCACCGGTTCAGCCTTACTCCTTATATACCCTCCAACCACCTTTACTTCCAGGGGTGGTTGTAGGGGGTTACTTCTCCCTCTGTTTAGCCCAGTGGTGGGAGGTGATAACAGATGCATGTGTTCTGGAGATCATAGAAAAGGTCATGTTCTGGAGCTTCTGGACAGTCCTCCAGATCATCCCCTTTTATGTCAACATATCCTCCAGGGCGCATGCCCCTGTTGCAGGAGGAAGTTATGGCTTGCTGCACTGTGGATGTGAAAGATGCGCACTTCCATATCATGGTCCAGAATCTGTACAGAAAATACCTCTGAGGTTCCTGCTTCAAAGGGAACATTACAAATTCAGTGTTGCCCTTTGGCTTGTCATCTGCACCATGAATCTTTACCAAATGCTTAGCAGTAGTGGCAGCAGCCCTTCACAGGGAAGGTCTCTGCTTTTCTTTACCTGGACGACTGGCTCTTGAAAGCCCTCTGCAGTGATCAGCTGCTGCACATCTTAGCTCGAACCAGACAGATGCTCTGGTGGTTACTGTCAACATTCTCAAATCAGTGCTGACTCTTTGCCAACAACTGCAGTATATAGGAGCAGTCTTGGACACAGCTCAAGGTTCCACCTTCCTGTCTCAGCCAGGACATTCCTTCAACTCCTAGTCCTCATGATAGCGGCCATTGCCACAAAACCATTGGCCAGACTACACATGAGGATTCTCCAGTGGACCCTAGAAGTCCAGTGGGATCAGCTCACAGATGAGAGAAACATAGAAATTTGTCAGCAGAAAAAGAACCCATGGTCCATCAAGTCTGCCCACATTCCATCTTCTAGGAAAACCTCCACCCTCCATTTTCTGTCTGACTCCTGTTGGTTAGGCCCATGTATGTATCCCAGGCTTTTTTAATTTGCCCACTGAATCAACCCCCACCACCCATTCCAGCAGTCTGTTCCATGACCCCTCCACCCTCTCAGTAAAGAACTTTCCCATGATGTCACCTTTAAATCTGCCCCCAAGGTTCTGGTTACCTCTCCTGTGGTCAAAGTGCTCCAGTGGTGAATGGAACCCAGCAATCTGTTAGAAAGGGTTCCTTTCCTAATCCCTCCCCTTACCAGATTCTCACAACAGATGCTTTGGGGATGGGTTGGGGTGCTCACATGGGGCCCCACCAGACACAGGGCACTTCAACTCTAGTGGAAAGCACCTTGCACATAAATGGTCTTCAATTGTGAGCCGTTCTCTACGGGCTTCAGGCCTTCCAAACTAATCTGTCCCTGGGTCCTCTGCTAGTGCAGACTGGAATGTAGAGGGAAACAATGAAGAGTCTAGTATTGAGCTCTGGAACACAGTCTAGAACTAACAGCAGTGCATGTTCCAGGTGCCCAAAACATCTTGACAGACAGACTAAGCAGGTCACAGTCCAGGATGCACAAATTGGAACTGTTGCCCTCAGTCATCAACGACCTATTCGACAGATGGGGTCATCCAGAGTTGGACGTTGTTGCGTCCCCACAAAATGCAAAACTGTCACTTTCTAGGATCGTGGATATGTTGTTCATCTACACTTATAAGCATGTCCCTTTCCCCTTTAAGAATCGTCGGAAGTCTTCAAGCTGGCTCCTCCCACCCACCCAGGTGGTATAACCCTCGGCTCTGCTCCATGATGCCAGATCTTCCTTTCTGCCGGAAGATTCAGGTTGCCTCCTTCGTGCTCCCGCATTTTGTAGGCCCTGGCTTCAAAACCTTCAGTTATTCCAAAAATTCGTCTAGTTCGCATTAGCGATTGCGACTACTTATCTTCGATTATGGAAGACAAGTCTTACCCCAGATTTTGCTGGTGTTCGTGTGGCCAAAAAATGTTGGGCACCGATCCCCACACTGTATACGTCTGTTGCCTGGGTGTCGACCATGACACGTTGAAGTGCGATTTTTGTCTTGCATTTCACCCTAACGTCCTCGACGACCGTCTCACATGCCTGAAGTTGGGGAGGCCGGAAAAACGGAACCCTCTGGAGAAATCAAAGGAGGCTCGGTGGGCGGTTTCCGCGGCCGCGGGTTCCAACGAAATATTGGAATGCATGCAAGCCTTCAAAGAGGAAGCAGCTCGTGCTGGGGAATCTTCCTCTCGGAGCTTCTTCATTCCACTTAACCTGGGCTCCACCTTCTCAGGTTCCTTCCGAGAGTTGTGCTAGTCTCTCCCGACTAAGGGAGAGTGTCCTGCGGGCACGCACTCTTCTCTGTCCTGTAAGTGGGGAAAAGGATCCGGGATTGTCTTCGTCTTGGTGAAGACGTTCTTGGGATTGGGAGAGATCTGGGTCCCAGGAACCGGCAGTCTTGACTTCGGTCAAAATTGCCTCTTTGGCCGCTGGCTTCTCGGCTTTGCTCTCTGGCCAGTCGACCCGAGTATCGATCGACTAGGTTAAAATAATCATCGACCCATTGTCGCCGACTCCGGTCGACGATTCTCTGTTGGACTCCGGTCCTTTCTTTCCCTGACGAGGAGACCCAGCCCACTGGGAATCCCGTCAGTGAAGTGGTCCCTGACCCTGGGAAATCACTGGTCCCGCCGGTGTCTCCCGAGCGACCGAATCTGCCCATCCAGTCCTGTTCGAGGTCTAGGACCCCCTCCACCGACAGGCCGAGGAAGAGCCACAAGTGCTCAAAAAAGAGGTGATTCCATCGATTGTCCTCGTCCTCCTCTGATGAGGAGAGGCTCCGGCAAAAACTGTTATCAGCGCTATGAGGACCTCGTGGCAACAACTGATTTTGTCCGGGGACAAGCCGACCCCGGCTTCTACCCTGGCCATTACTTGGCTTTCGTTTCCCAGGCCGAAGCCGACTCCTTCGGAGCCAGCGAAACCTCCAGTTCGGCCTAAACCGGTCTCTCCACCGATCGTGGTGGAACCACCACCCAAGCAGCCTGTGGGAGGAGCTCCTTCTAAGGAAGATGGACCAGACACGGGCTTCCCCGGAGCCTTTCGGTCACTGTCACCCTGGACAGCCCTCGATGGGTCGAAGGTGACCTGGGTGGTTGACCGTAGTATCCGGATTCCTCAGATTCGGATGAGACCTGCCTACATTCTCTTCCCAGGGATGATGAATTGGCTGGTGGGTTAGAGACAGAGGAAGGTCCTTTGTCCTTTCAGGGCATTCTTCGCCTCGTCTCTGAGTCTACAAGGATGCCCCTGGAACCTTTCCAGAAAAAGGTGGAGTACCCCCTCGCAGACATCAAGAGAGGGGATACCCCGATGGAGGCCTTTCCTGTGGCCGATGCCATAGTTGGCCCGGCCTTAGAACTTTGGCAGCACCCTACCTCCTGTCCAGCTCCATCAGCCCCGCAAGTATGTGGTGCCCATGGGGTCCGTTGCGAGGTTCACAGAGCACTCTTCGGCCGAGAGCCTGGTGACCACCTCTGTGTTCAGGCATACTGGCAGTTCTGCTGACACTGACAGACCTCCTGAAAAAGAATCCAAACTCTTGGATCATTCAACTCAAAAGGTCTGTGCGGCCTTCATCAGGCAAGTTCATCCGTCTTCATGGCACATTTCTCCCATGCCCTCTTGGGGTCTTTGGATGAAGTCCTCCCACACCTCCCAGCAGACATGCAGACCACAGTCAAGCAGGTCGGGATCAGGGCAGAGCTGTTGCCAAACAGCAGCTTCAGACAGCCCTGGACTGTGGGGATTCTTGTGCCCGCTCGATGGCAGCTGCAGTTGCCTCTCGTCGCAGGGTTGGCTGAGACTCTGCTCTTTTCCGGCAGATACTCAGCACAAACTAGCTGATGTGCCTTTCCTGGGCACCGACCATTTCTGCCCATTTGTGGCTGGTCACCTTCAGTGTATTGGACAATCCAGTGCCACCTTGGACGCTACTTCTACTAAAGGTTCTTCGGGCAAGAACCAGCAACAGAAAAAGAAGCCTTTTCGGCACTCTTCCCCTGCAGCACAGCAACCCTCCTTTCAAGGAGAGCAGCAGGCTTAAGTTTGGCACCCCTGGCCCAAGCCCGGGCCCTCCCAGGCCCGTAAAGAAGGCCGAGGTTCAGGTCCTGGATCCTCCTCCTCCAAGGCTGCTCAGTGACGGGGTGGGGGCTGCCACCCCCTCTCCTGTCATGCCAGCTCTGGGTCCTCCCTTGGGGGGCAGGCTCCACCACTTTCTTTCCACCTGGTCCATTATTACCATGGTGGATTTTGGAAGTGGTCGGTCAGGGACTGCCTCTGGATTTCGAGCAGCACCCTCCAAGCTGAGCCCGCGCCCCTCGGGAGGAAAGAGTATCTGTCCATACTCACTCGGCTCTCTGAGGCTACATCACTCAGCTCCTTCTCAAGGAGGCAGTAGCTCCAGAGGTAGATTCTTCAACAGACCCAGGCTTTGTCTCCAGGTACTTTCTGGTGCCCAAGCGGACGGGGGAGCTGGCACCCCATTCTAGATCTGTACGACCTGAATTGGTATCTCAGGTCACGCACCTTTCGGATGGTCACTCTGTCCCAGATCATACCATCCTTGCAGCGAAACATGTGGTTCTGTTCACTGGATCTGCAGGACGCATTCTTTCATGTCCCAATCCATCTATCTCATTGGCGGTTCCTCTGCTTCAGAGCCGAATGGACCCTATATGAGTTCCAAGCCATGCCGTTTGGTCTGTCATCGGCCCCATGGGTCTTAACCAAGTGCATCGCAGTGGTGGCAGCCTATCTCAGGTGTCGGGGGGGGTCATAATTTACCCCTACCTCGACGACTGGCACTTAGCAGGTCCCACCCAACAGGAGGTGGAGAGGTCCAGGGACCTGGCCCTCCAGACCTGCTCCCAACTCGGCCTTTTGATCAACAAGGCCAAGTCGGAACTCGTGCCTTCTCAGGTGATGTGCTTCATCAGGGCAGAGCTCGACTCTCGTCAAGCCAGAGCTCAACTCTCGGTGGACAGAGCGGTGGTTCTCTCCTCCTTTGCCCACTCATTTCTGGTTGTGAAATTGTACCCTGCCCGTGACTTTCTGCACCTTCTGGGTTACATGGCAGCGTGCACCTCCGTGGTCTGTTGGTCCTGGTGGCGCTTGTGCCCCCTTTAATGGGAGCTGGCCGCCCAGTGGACTCCATGCCATGGTAATTTCATCCAGCTGATCACTGTAACCCAGAAGATGTGGGATGCTCTCCAGTGGTGGACCGCCCCAGACCGGTTGCAGGAAGGGATCCCATTTGTCCGACCAGAGCCAATGGCCTTCCTCATGACTGATGCTCCTCTCATGGGCTGGGGAGCCCACACGGGGGACAGAAGGGCCCATGAGTTCTGGACCCCCAAGGATTCCTGATACCACATCAACCTGTTGGAGCTCAGAGCAGTCAGACTGGCACTGTCAGCTTTCGCTCCTCACCTCCAGGGTCAAGTGGTCCAGGTGGACAATACCATGACCATGTACTACCTCAACAAACATGGTGACATGCACTCCCATCTGCTTTGAAGGCAGGTGCTCCGCATCTGGACCCTCGTCAGCCGTCTGGAGGTGGATCTCCTAGCCATTCATGTGGCAGGAGCCTCAAACCATTTGACGGATGCTCTCAGCCGCTTAGGCAAGACATTCCACGAGTGGTCTCTCCATCCTGAGGTAGCTTACAGCCTGTTCTCCCATTGGGGCAAACCGATGGTGGACCTGTTTGCCTCGAGGGAAAACACCAAGCTGAGGCTGTTTCCTGCCTGCCCCCCTCAGCAGGGCTCGCTGCAGGGGAATGCCTTCTCAAAGCCGTTGACCCCAGGCCTCTTCTACACCTTCCCTCCATTTCCCTTGATCCACAGGGTGCTCTTCAAAGTGAGGAGGAACAAGGCGAAGGTGATTCTGGTAGCCCCAGATTGGCCGTGCCAGTTCTGGTATCCAGATCTCCTCAGCCTCAGCTGCAGGCCCCCAAAGTGGCTTCCAGCACACCCGGACCTGATCTCTCTCAATCAGGGGAAGGTATACCATCCGGACCTTCAATCCCTGCACCTCACAGCCTGGTACCTGAGTGGCTAGAGTTCCAGGCTTTGGATCTTTCCGAGGATATCCTCACCGTGGTGGAGGCATCCAGAAAGGAATCAACCAGGAAGTGTTATGCCTTCAAATGGAAAAGGTTTTCCATTTGGTGTCAGAGCAAGGTCCTGGACCCTCTGTCCTGTCCAGTGGCTAACATTCTCGACTACCTTTGGTCTCTCTCCAAAGGGGGTCTTCGGTCATAGACCTTTAGGGTGCACCTGGCGCCATTTCTGCTTACCCGGGGCGGACCAGTCAACCGATGTTGGCACAGGAGACAGTGGTCGGGTGCTTTTTCAAAGGCCTGGATCACATATCCTCTCTGGTGCGTGAACCTCCACCTCCATGGGATCTACTGCTGGTACTGGCAAAGCTCATGGGCAAGCTATTCGAATCAATGCACAAGTGTGTGTTGTCACACTTGTCATGGAAGTTGGCCTTCCTGGTGGCAAGCACGTCTGCCAGAAGGACAGGGGAGCTCCTGGCACTTTCGGTGGACTCTCCTTATCTGGTCTTCCACAGGGACAAGGTTGTCCTAAGCCCCCACCTGAAATTCCTTCTGAAGGTGGTGTCAGAGTTTCACCTTAACCAGGTGTCAACTCTGCCAGTATACTACCCTAATTACACCTTGGAGGCCGAGTACAGGCTCCATACTTTGGACCTGAAACAAGCTCTCTCCTGTTATAACGAGAGGACGGTGGAAATTCTGGGAGAGGTTCGCCAGCTGTTTGTCACCTACGCTGAAGCCGCTTCTGGTAGACCTGCAGCAAAACGAACTATTTCAAAGTGGATTACCTCTTGCATAAGTCTGTGCTATTAGTTGGCGGGCATGGAGCCTCCCAGAGGGATAAGAGCTCATTCTACCTGCCATACTGCTGCATCGGTGGCTGCTTCCAGGGACCTCCCTATCCAGGAAATCTGTCGGGCTGCTACCTGGAAGTCGGCAAACACCTTCATTACCCATTACCACATCGACCTTGAGTCACGCTGGGATGCTGGTTTTGGGGCCTCAGTTCTCCAATCTCTATTTCACAAGTGAGTATCAGTGGGGGTGTGTACCTTGCCTCCCTCCTCCTGGAGAACTGCTAGGAGTCTGCTAATAAGTGTGGATGAACAGCATATCCACGATCCTAGAAAAACAGGTTACTCACGTGTAACCGATAGTTCTAGGAGTGGTATATGTTTGTTCATCCACAGGGACCCAACCAACCTCTTCGGCTGCAGTCGCACAAACCTGGCTTCCAGCAGGCTAAGATCTGGCATCATGGGGCGGAGCCGAGGGTTATACCACCTGGGTGGGTGGGAGGAGCCAGCTTGAAGACTTCCGGCGATTCTTAAAGGGGAAAGGGACATTCCTATAAGTGTGGATGAACAACATATAACAATCCTAGAACTACTGTTACAGGTGAGTAACCTGTTTTTTCTGCTCGCTCATTCCAGGACCTGACGTTTTCTGGTGAGATGCGTAGTTCCTCTCTGGGAAAGAGAGGTTCCTGTATTCCTTCCTCCCTTCCTCTAATCTAGAGAGTACTATTCAAGCTTCAGATGGAGGGGGCAACTCTGATACTCATTGGTCCCCTATGGCCTCACCTGATCTGGTTCCTCCTACTTCAGCAGCTAGCAGCAGAACCACCAGTGCCTTTGCCTCTGTGCAAGGGTCTGCTGTCTTAGGAACTGGGAACCCTGGTCCACCTGAACCTCAGAACTCTTCATTTCCATGCATGGCTCCTGAAAACGTAGCCATTGCTCAGTTTGGGGTTTCCCAGAACATGGCTGTTGTCCTGGCGGCTGCCAGAAAGCCTTCCACCAGATCCACTTATTCTATGAAGTGGAAGCGGTTTGCTTTACGGGCCACTTCTCATCATCTTGATCTGTTTACCTGTCTAGTTAACCAGGTTCTGGAGTATTTGCTGTCCTTATCAGATGCAGGTCTGCAGTATTCCTCCATTAAGGTGCAGTTGGCTGCCATTTCAGCTTTCCATGTGCCTATTGAAGGTCGTACGGTTGCTCAGGTGGGGGTGGCCTGTACATTTTTGAGAGGCATTCTGCATCTGAAACCTCCCATCCATAATCCAGTCCCAGCTTGGGATCTGAATTTTGTTTTGGATAAGCTTACTTTGGCTCCTTTTGAGCCAGCTATGACTTTTGGCGTATGCTTTTTTTCTTGGAAAGCATTATTTTTGGGTGCAGTCACTTCTGCTCCAAGGATTTCAGAACTATAGGCTCTAAAGTGTGAGCCTCATTATTTGATTTTTCACAAAGACAAGAGTGTCTGTGTACCATTCCTAAATTTTTACCAAAGGTTGTGTCTGAGTTCACGTTAAATCAAACCATCCACGTGCCAGTTTTTGTTTCCTGAGCATGACAATCCAGGGGAAGCAGTACTTCATGCTCTAGATGTACATAGAATATTCAGATGCTGTATATGCTGTGCGAAGGACTGCAGAAAGTCCTCATAGCTTTTTGTTTCATTCACCCTGGGCAAGAGGGCACCCCGGTTTCTAAACAGTGCTTGTCCAAATGCAAATTGTATTACTTTCTGTTACAGGAAGTATGGTAAGGAACATTTTGGAGTGGTTTGTGGTCATTCCACAAAGGACATGACTCCCTCTGTTACTTGCTTCAAAAATATACTGCAGGCATCTGTGCTGCTGTCATCTGGAATACTGTCCACACTTTCATCAAGCACTACAGTCTGGACATTGTCTCTTAAAAAAGTGCTGGTTTTAGCCTAGTTGTGCTTCAAGGCTTGTAGGCTCCAGCCACCCAGACTCTTCCTGGTACAGCACTGCTTGCTACTCGTTTCATAGGTGTGGCCTGATGAAAGAGAGGTCCTTGAAGAAGATAGAACAGCTATGTACTTACTGTAACAGTAGATCTTCGAGAGAATCTCTTTCATCAAGCTATGTTGTCCCACCCTCCTTCCCCTGAGGGTCCTGAGACTCTATTTTCTGCTGTCTCCATTTCAGTTGTGGTCTACATAGTTATCTGCCTCGCCTGGGTCTCAGAGTACTGGGTTCTCTACTGGTTCCTTATAGAGAGGTCCTCTGAGCATAATCTCTGGTGGGAAACTAAGAGGAGGTACTGCCCACATTTATGTACCAGCCAATGCCTGTTGTCATTTGGGCGGCCCCTGGCTAACTGCTTGCAAAGTTTTCCATGTGGTCATAATGCCTGGTGGCTTATAGTTACCTAGGTGTGGCCTGATGAGAGATTCTGTCAAAGATCTACTGTTAACAGTAAGTGTGTAACTGTTCTTTCTCAAAAAGGTGGCTGAAAAGGTAAACGGTACAAGGGTAGCATTCAGAAGGTTAAGAAGACACAGAGGGTGGAGGATAAGGAGGTATAATGGGACATGGGGAAGCAGGGAAAGCAGTAAGGAGCGCAGAGGTGCAAACTGAAGAGAGACTAGCCCAGGGAATAACAAAAGGAGACAAGACATATTTAGGTGCGTAATTGAAAAGAGGAAGACCAGCGGAGAGATTTTAAGGTTAAATAGGGAATGGGGGGACCAGAAAAAGGCAGACATCCTAGACCTAAACAAATATTTTTAAGTGTTCACAGAGGAAGGGGAAGAGGCCACAAAAAAATAACAAACTTTGGTGGGAGGGAAGTAGACACTAGGCCTTTCTTGGAGGAAGGACTCGCTAATCTGAAAGTGGACAGAACAGTGGGCCAGGAGGGGTGCATCCAAGGGTATTGAGGGAGCTCAGGGAGGTACTGGCTGAATCTCTGACAGTCCTGTCTAACAGCTCATTGGAAATGGGAGTTGTTCCAGAGGACTGGAGGAGGGCAGATGTAGTCCCACTTCACACAAGTGGTAGCAGGGAAGAGGCTGGCAATGACAGGCCAGTCAACCAGACATTGGTGGTGGGGAAGTGGATAAAATCACTGTTGCTGGAAAGGATTGTAGAATATCTTAAATCTAGTGAGTTACAAGACCCAAGGCAGCATGGATTCACTGAGGGGATGGCAAATGAATTTAAAAGATTTTTTTGGATAACCAAGGAATTAGATCAGGGTGGAGAGTTGGATGTGCTCTACCTAGATATCAGCAAGGCTTTGGCTTTTGACATCGTTCAACCTTGGAGACTACTAAGTGAGCTGGATTGCTCAGGAGTGGATGCAAAGGTGGTAAACTGGGTAAGAGATTGGTTAGGGGATCGTTGACAGAGGGTGGTGGGAAAGAGGAGCTCACTCCAAGGAAGGGAGGGTGACTAGTGGGGTGTGTCAAGGATCAGTTCTGGGACCGGTCCTCTTTAATGTTGAACAGATTAGCTAAATCCTTGCCAAGTCTTCCAAAAATTACCCACTTCAGAAATTTGCGAATAGACCTCGCCTTGAGTTCCAAATGTACCTGCTACAGTTAATCTCCCCTCGCCTTACGCACTGTAACACTTTTATTGAATTATAATAGCAGAGTTCCTTTCTTGTAGCTATCCATCTTGTTTGTGACTACATTCCTCTGGAGTTGCTATTTTTTTTTTTCTTACTTTTTGTAACCTTACGAGTCAGACGTGGAACCTTCATAAAAGATCAAATGTGCTCAAAGGTATTTTCCAAATGAATTAAATAAATACTGTCTTTATAAGTGACATTACAGAGGAGCTGGAAAGGAAGGTCTGCATCTTTGCGGATGACACCAAAATCTGCAGTACACTGGACACTTTGGTGGGGAGTGGAAAATAATGAGCAGAGACCTGAGAGAACTTAAATAGTGGTCAAGGATATGCGCAGCTGGGTTTCAATATGAAAAAGTGCAGAATTATGCATTTAGGGCACAGAAACCCAGGGGTGGAGTACAGAATGGGTAGAGTGGTATTGATGACCATCAAGAAGGAACAAGACCTAGAGATGGTCATATCTGATGATGTAAAGGTGGCCAGGCAGTGCAGCAGGGCAATTAGGAGGGCTAGTTGGATGCTGGGATGCACAGAGAGGGGTATCACCAGTTGAAAGGGGGATGTAGTGTTGCCTCTGTATAGATTGCTGGTAAGACTAGAGTACTGTGTCCAGTTATGAAAACCAAATCTTCAGAAGGGCATAGACAGAGTGGAGGTGGTCCAGATGAGGGCAGCTAAAATGGTGCAGGGTCTGCATCAAAGCCCTAGAAGGAGAGACTAAAGGACCTCCGTAGGTACACCCTGAAAGGGGGGGGGGTATGAGAGAGACCTTTAACTACCTCATGGAGGTAAATAATGAAAGGAGGAAAGTATTGTTCAGAAAAAAGGGGCTCAAGAACGAGGGGAGAAACTATGAAGCTGGAGATGATCGATTCAGGAGCGATAGGAGGATGTCCTTCTTCACTGAAGGAGTGGTGGATTCCTGGAACAGCCTTTCAGCAGTAGTGGTGGTGGGGGTGAAAACAATGGTAGAGTTCAAGAATGCATGGGACAGGCACAAGGGAATCTTAGTGGGGGGGAGAGCAGGAGATCAAGTAGGATCTGCACTGATACTGTACATAGGGAAAAATGATAGACTGGGTCGGCCAAGCAGTCCTTATATACCGTCAACTTCTGTGATTCTTTGTTTATTCTGTCCCCCGAGATCTTTCTAGGCAGTCATCCCAGGACCCCTACCAGCCCACCCACGGCACACCTCTGCTGCCCATGAGGTTTACCCCTGAGGCTGGGGTCTCATTTCAGCTCCTTGAGCTACTTTCCCCCTTACCATCTGGTCACTCGTGGTGGAGGTGTAGCTGGTGGTATCCTCCAGGGGCTGGCTGCAACAATCCGGGATGGACATGTGGAAAAGTCATTCTACGATTTTGGTGCCATTTTATCCCCTTTAACCCACCCTCTCCCCAGGAGCATGGTGACATACTCACTGACAGCTGCGTTCCAACTCCCTCACTCCTACTTGCTCTGCTTCCCTGCACCTCCATATGTGATCACTCAGCTGACTGTACAACAGCATATCCCCCCCCCCTTGCCTTCTAATGACTCAGGCTCGTTCACTAACCCTTTCATCAGTGTCGCAAGTGGTGACACTACCACTGCAATGGCAGGTTCTATAGCATCTAACTTCTGTCTGGGTGTTTTAAGGATGGCACCTCCTGATGGGCAACCCCACCCAAATGCTGCATTGAAGTGTGTGTTTTTTTTTTTTTTTTTTTTTTTTATATTTAGATTTTTTCCCTCTTTTTTTCCCCAGGGAACTGGCAGGCTCCACCCCTTCCTTGGGAAGTCTGATTAGTCCCAACCATTTTTGCTCCCCGCCTCTGCTGCAGTTGCACACATGCATGTGGAGGCACACGCATGCTGGGATCCCGCAGCACCCACCCTTTCTTGTGTCGCTTCCGACCTGCGCCACCCTCAGGCCTCCTCCTGGGGGCAGCCATATATCGGGAGTGGTGACATCCCTCCCCAGGAGAGGAGCAGCTGCTCAATCCAACTACCCCCCGCCGACCCTCGACAACGCAGGCTCATTCCCGAACCTGGCTTGCCTGCATAGCGTGAGGTGTGACATCCAGCACCTCAACCCTCAGCGTCACCAGGCTTGAAGTATATGTATTTAATAAAAGCCCCAGCCCTTACATGGGACTTTGATTGATGACCTCCTTGCCCAGAGCTTAATGTGCACTGACTGACGCACTGATTAGACTGTGAATGCCTAAAGGTTGCGTATTGGCTAATATTTTTCTCACTTGCTGATGTTCTTGTCTCTGTACTCTGAAAAATCACAGCAGTTTGCTTCATCGAATCTGCACATATTAACATATTTTTTAATAGTGGTAGGGAAAATCCGGCTCCCTGTTTGGTGAAGAAGGTTCTGAAGCAACACGGCTCAGGAATAGTAACCGCACTGCTAATCTTTTTTTTTTTTTTTTTTTAACTATAATAGACATAGAACTATAGACCATGACGGCAGAAAAAGACTAGAGGTCCATCCAGTCTGCTCATATTCCCTATAATCTCTGCAACCTGTTGTTCCTCTGGGGTACTAAACCACCCCCTTCCCTGTTCTATCTCCACTCTCCTCTCTTTTTTGCCCCACGTGACCATGATTCCCTTCATTCTGTCCCATGCCTGCTTAAATCCTCTGTGTGTTTGTACCCACCACCTCAGCCGACAGACTGTTCCAAGGTTTCCCCCACCCTTTCCGTAAAGAAGTACTTCCTCACATCCCTTCTGAACCTCCCTCCTGCTAATTTCCACTTGTGACCTCGAGTTGGTATTTAGGGTAAATAGTTCCCCGCAGTTCACTTTAATTCCTTTAAGGTACTTGAAGGTCTCTATCATATTTCCCCTCTGTCTTCAGTGAGTACATATTTATTGCTTTGAGTGCTCCTCATAGGATCTGCCTGCTGGCCCTGAATCATTTTTGGTACTCAGCACTGCACTGTCGTCATCCTCTCCCTGTCACTGCTTAGGTGAGGGCTCCAGAACTGGACGCAGTAGTCCAGATGAGGCCTCACCAGGGATCTGTATAGGGGAATTATTACTTCTAGGGACGTGGTTATGATGTGCAATCCACACTTCTGGCAGTGTTCCTTTTCCTTTAATTCCTATCGGAACGTCTTCAAGCTGGCTCCTCCCTCCCACTCGGGCAGTAATTCCCTCAACATCACTCTGTGATGTCAGACCTTCCTTTCCGCTGGAAGAAGGTTCCCTCCCTATCACTCCGCACTGAGTATGCCCTTTGCTTTAAAAAATTAAAACTTCTTTCAGTTTCAGTCTACAAGTGATTTTGACTGCGTTCAAACTCTCCGTCATGGATGACTAAAAGTTGATGCATGGTATTAAGACGTGTGACTGCGGGCAGATGATGTCCCAGACAGATCCGCACACCTCGTGCCTTTACTGCCTAGGCCACGATCACAATCCCCAGGCTTATGGCCTGTGCCACACTTTGCATCCAAGCACCTTGGAGGATCGGCACACTTGACTTCTTACTGGGCGATCGTATGAATGACACCTTCACACTCGATCAAAAGATGCTCATCAGGCAGTGTCTGCGGTTTCGGGGTCCACAGAACAACTTGCGGCATTCTTGGAGGCAGCACTCAGGCCGTGGAACATGCCTCTTTGGCTTTTGTGTGGCTTACCTTTGGTGCCACCTTTACGGGGACATTTAGGGATTTGCGCTAGTCCCTTCCCACCTTTGGGCAGAGCCCATCTAAAGACACTAAATCCTTGAAATCATCGAAAAAAAAGACTAAGAAAAAGTGTCGTTGACAATCGTGGGATCGCGAGCACTCTTAGGCCTTGGATTCCAGTGCTTCTTTGGAGGTTTCGACCACAGTCAATCCTTAAGTCCGGGCCGTCGGCTCCACAGTCTCCCCGTCGGGCCAGTCAACTGAGACACCTGTCGAGATTTTTCTTGAGCCGGTCAACGCGTTGTCGTAGGACGAGGTGGATACCTCACTCTTTAGGACTCTGGTCCTTCCTGTTACCTCTCAGTGAGGGTCAGACCAGCATGCTGATCCAGTCCCTAAACCCCAGGATCTTGGTACCTCGGAGGATCATCGGCTTTCGCTACTTCCTCCCCTTCTCGCCATCAGCCCCCCCCCCAGTGGTCGAGGTCGATGTCCCATAGTCTGGAGTTGAGCAGCCCTCGCCTACATCGACATTTCTGCACTCGGGCAAGGGGCACCACCACTATTCTTCCTCGTCTACCTCCTCGGGTGAGGAGAGGCTCTGATGCAAGATGCGTCAGTGCTGCAAAGAACTTGTGTGGCAGCAGCTCATGCTCTCAGGGGTTAAGCCAATTCCAGCCCCATCCCAGCTCTTCCATGGTTCTTGCCATCTAGGCCCCAGTCTACTCCATCTCGGCCTATTCCAGTGTCTCCTCCCATCCAGGTGGAGATGCCTCCCAAGTATCCAAAGGAGGGTCTCCCTCCTAAGGATAGCCGTACTGCTTCTGGGCTTCCATGTTGGCTGTGGGTCACTGTTACTCCCAAAAGACCCTGCCAGGTCAGCAGGGACTCTGTCGACCACTTTTAGGTGAATCCTCGGAGTCTGAGGACACCACCCTATATTCCCGTCCATTGGACGCCGAGTCAGGGGAGGATTTGTCTACGGATCATGGTCCCACTTCCTTCGGGGGTCTGCTCCAGTTACTCTTGGAATCCACGGGACTCCAGATGGAGCCTGTCCAAAAACGGCCCAGGTACCCTCTGACCGAGATTTTCTACTGAGACGACTCCCCTGAAGTGGCCTTCCTAGTTGCCGAGGCCATTCTTGGCCCTGCTCTGGAGCTTTGGCAGCACCCTGCCTCTTGCCCTGCGCTGCTGGCATGGATGGCCTGCAAGTACGTGGTCCCTACCAGTTCCCTGGTGGGTTTTACTGAGCTTTCCTCGACCGAGGGTCTGGTGGCTGACTCGGTCTTTTGGCGTACTGGCAACATCAGGGACATGGAAAAGCCACCCGACAAAGAATCCAAGAAATTGGATCACATGGCCAAAAAGGTCTGTGCAGCCTCTTTTCTCGGCCTTTGGCAGGTGAGTTTGGCCATTTTGATGGCCCACTTTGCTCATGCCTTTTTAGGCATTCTCGATGAGGTGCTTCCCCAGCTCCCGGGTGACTTACAGACCACGATCAAGCAAGTCCAAGACCAGGGCTGAGCGGTGGCTAAACGGCTCCAGTTGGCCATGGACATTGGTGATTCCTGCGCCCAGTCTGTGGCTGCTGCAGTGGCCATGCACCACAGAGCTTGGTTTGTTGATTTCTACCTTTGTGGCATATGCCCAGCAAAAGTTGGCAGATGTCCCCTTCTTGGGCACTGACCTGTTTGGGCAAGGGCTTGATGGACACCTCACTAGGATTGAGAAGTCCAGTGCCAACCTGGGTTCTGTCACCTCCACCCAGAGAGATCCCAAGGGGCTCCTAGATTCAGAGGAAGAAGCCCTTTTGGGCCGTCTCAGCCGCTGCGGCCAAGCTGTGCCAGCCCCCAGCTGGGCTTGGCATCCTTAACTGAAGTTGGTCACTTTGGTCATCCGCAAATCAGGGGGCGAGGTCCCGCTGCTTCCTCAGCTGGTACCTCCTCCTCTTCCTCCTCCAAGCCTGCCTAGTGACAGGCTGCAGGGTGCCTCCCCCATGCCTGTCCCGTCTCTCCTGGGTCCTTCCGTGGGGGTCCGGCTCCATTTCCTTTCTGCCTGGTCTGCTGTCACCACTGACATTTGAGTTCTTGAAGCAGTCAGCCAGGGTCTGCCTTTGGAGTTCAAGACTTACCTGCCTTGTTGAACCCATGCCCCACAGGAGGACATGGTGTCCACTGACATGCTGTCCACCCTTCAGGAGGATGTTGTCCTGCTCCTCCAGACAGAGGTAATAGCTCAAGTCCCGGACCCTCCAGTAAGCCCAGGGTTTGTCTCCAGGTACTTCCTGGTCCCAAAGCAGATGGGGGGTCTAGCACCCCATTTAGATCTGCAAGACCTGAACAAGTTCCTTCGGTTGCGCACATTCAGGATGGTGACTCTGTCTCAGATCATTCCATCCCTGGAGCAGAACATGTGGTTCTGCTACCTAGATCTTCAGGACGCATTCTTCCACGTTCCCATCCATCTGTCCCACCGCCAGTTCCTTTGGTTCCATGCAGTAAGGAAGCTCTGCTAGTTCCAGGCATTGCCCTTTGGCCTCTCCTCCACTCCCAGGGTCTTCACAAAGTGCATTGCAGTGATGGCAGTCTACCTGAGATGCTGAGGGGTCCGGGTGTACCCACCCCTACCTGGATGATTGGCTGATAGTGGGTCTTTCCAGGGAGGAGGTGAAGCGGTCCAGGGATCTGGCCCTCCAGACCGGCTTGTCCCTTGGCCTCCTAGTCATCGAGGCCAAGTCAGAGTGCGTACCTTCACAGGTGATACAATTCATCGGGGCAGAGCTTGACTCTTGCAGAGCTAGGGATCGACTCCCGGTGGACCGGGCTGAGGTTCTCTCCTCCTTTGCCCAGTCATTTCAGGTTGGGCAGTTGTGCACTGCTTGGGATTTCCAGCACCTGCTGGGATTCATGGTGACATGCACCAGCATGGTTTGTTGGGCCTAGTGGAGAATTTGCTCTCTGCAGTGGGAGCTGTCCCATCAGTGGTATCTGGGCCACTTTGAAGCAGGCGGTCGCTGTGAGCCAGTTGATGTTGGACACCCTCCAGTGGTGGTTAGTCCTGGAACATTTGCAGGAAGGAATCCCATTTGTCTGCCTGGAGCCAATGCTCACCATGATGACCGATGCCTCCCTGATGGGCTGGAGTACCCACCTCTGAGAACACAGAGTCCACAAACTCTAGACCCCAAGGAGTCCAGATGCCATATCAACCTGCTGGAGCTTCGGGCCATTCAAATGGCGCTGACAGCCTTTGGTCCACACGTTCGGGGTCAGGTCATTCAGATCCAGATGGAGAACATCACGACCATGTACTACTTCAGTAAACAGGGCAGGACACACTCACTTCCTCTGTGCAGGGACACACTCTGCATCTGGACCCTCATGCTCAACCTGAGTGCTGATCTCCTGGCCATCCATGTGGCTGGTGTATCCAACTAGCTGGCAGATACCCTCAGCCAGGTGGGCTAGGTGTCTCACGAGTGGTCTTTCCATCAGAAGGTAGTATACAGTCTGCTTTTCTGCTAGGGAACCCCTCTGGTGGATCCGTTTGCCTCCATAGAGAACGCAAAGCTGAGGCTGTATTGTGCCTGTCCCCCTCAGCAGGGAATGCTGCAGGGGGATGCCTTTTTGAGGCCCTGGACTCTAGGCCTCATGTATGCCCTCCCTCCATTTCCACTGATCCACAAAGAACTGATCAAGGCATGGATAATCCTGGTTGCTCCAGACTGGCCCAACCAGTTCTGGTACCCCATCTCCTCAGCCTCAGCTGCAGGCTCACATGCATCTGCGTCTATGCCTGGACCTACTTTCTTGCAGTCATGGGAAGGTACTTTACCTGGATCTTCAGTCCCTGCACCAGACAGCCTGGTTCTTGAGCGGCTAGACTTCCAGGCTTTGAGTCTTTCCGAAGATGTCCTCACTGTGGTTGAGGCTTCTTGGAAGGGGTCGACCCGAAAGTGCTATGCCTTCAAATGGAAGAGGTTCTCTATTTCGTGTCAGGGCAAGAGGCTGGACCCTTTATCTTGCCTGGTGGTTAGCATTCTCGACTACCTTTGGTCCCTCTGTCGGGCCTTCGGTCAGCGACCCTTAAGGTGCACCTGGCAGCCTTCTCTGCATATTGGGTGCAGGCTGGTATGCTGTCAGGTGGCACAGAAGAAGATGGTCTGGTGCTTTTTCAAAGGCCTTGACCACATTTCCCCTTCAGTGCGTGAATCACCACCGTAGGACTTGTTGCTGGTGTTTGCAAAACTCCTGGGCAAGCCATTCGAACCGATGCACAGGTGTGAAATGTCACACCTGTCATGGAAGGCTGCCTTCTACACTCTGGATTGGGGGCATGGGTGTAGGCAGACATACTCCAAGTACTCCATGGTGTGCAGTTTTATTTAAGGGGGGGGTAGCAAGTAGGCTCTGAACTGCTTCCTTTTTCCATGAAAACTAACAAAGAAAATACTGAACCTTTCTGTAATTTTATTCATAGGAGTCAAAACCAGAAGGACTGGTCACTAATATGCTCTTTGCATCCCAAGGATAATACAACTTTACAGGCTCTGGGTTGGTATGTAGGTGTCTTAGGGAACAATGTATGGCATTTGTATTTACCCATGCATGGCAACAACCACTGCATGAGATACAAAAGTTGTATTTATTGTGCCAAAATGAGGCAACAAACATGGTCCTGGTGTACATTTGTATATTGTCTGGCTACACCCCGGGGGTGGGGGGTGGGGTAGCTCACCCTAACAAGGGGGAGATGGGGAAGCAGTGAGTCCACTTGGTGTGCAGATCTGAAATCCCTGGCTACACCCCTGATTGGGGGGGGGTCGATACCAGTCATAGAAACACAGAATTTGATGGCAGATAAGGCCCACTTGGCCCACCCAGTCTGCCCATTTCCCTACCTAATGGATAAGCTGCAGATCCTAGTTAACCAGCAGCCTACTTCTTTCTACCCCCACCCCCTAGAATTGCCTTATGACTGTCCCATGCATGCTTGAATTCAGCCGATGTTTTTGACTCCACAACCTCCTCCGGAAGGCGTTCCATGCATCCACAACCCTCTCTGTGAAAAATACTTCCTTACATTACCTCTGAGCTGCCCCATCTTCAAATTGTACTTCCTTGTTCTTGCACACCTCTTTTTTGAAAAATACTGCCCTCTTAGACTTTGTTGATTCCCTTGAGGTACTAAGTTTCTATCATGTCCCCTCTCCCTCCTTTCCTCGAGGCTTTACATATTAAGCTCCTTTAGTCTCTCTTAAGTATGTCTTCCGGTGCAGACCCTGCACCAATTTAGTTGCCCTCCTCTGGACAGCTTCCATCTTGTCTATGTCCTTGCGGAGATTGGGTCTCCAGACCTGTACGCAGTACTCCAGATGGGGTCTCACCAGCTGTCTGTACAGAGGGATTAACAACTTCCTGTTTTCTACTGGTGATGCCTCTCCCTATGCATCCCAGTATCCTCCCAGCCCTCCTTACTGCCCTCTCACATTGCTTGCCCACCTTTGTCATCTGATATGACTACCCCCAGATCCCTTTCCATTTTTGTTGTTGTTAGTATCTCACCCCCCATTGTGTACTCTTCCCCTGGGTTTTTGTTTCCCAGGTGCATTACGTTGCACTTGTTAGCATTCAATCTAAGTTGCCATACATTTGACCATTCCTCTAACCTTGCCAAGTCCCTTCTCATCCTTTCCACCCCACCTTGTGCATCAACACTGTTGCAGATCTTTGTGTTATCTGCAAAGAGACATACTTTTCCTTCCAGTCCCTCTGCAATGTAAACATAAAGACATTGAAGAGGACAGTCTAATACCGAACCCTGCGGTACCCACTAGTAACCCCCTTTCTTCAGAGTGGACTCCATTTACTATTACCCTCTGTGTCCTACTCTCAGCCAATTCTTTACCCAGGCTATCATCTTGGGACCCCTCCCCAGGCTGGCTGACTTGTATATTAATCTTTTGTGTGGGACTGTGTCAAATGCCTTGCTAAAGTCTAGGTAGGCCATGTCCACAGCCCCTCCTGATCTACTACTTTGGTCACCCAGTCAAAGAAATCTATTAGATTCGTCTGGCATGACCTTCCTGCTGTGAATCCATGCTGCCTTGGGGCCTGTGCCCCTCTGGCTTCTAAGTACTCTCTTTCCTTCAGAAGTGATTCCATCATTTTCCCTATCACTGAGGTTAAACTAACAGGTCTGTAGTTTCCTGCTTCTGCCCTCCTCCCACTTTTGTGAAGGGGAATCACATCTGCCCTCCTCCAGTCCTCGGGTACCACCCCATCCTCCCATGATTTGTTGAAGAGGGTAGTCAGTGGTGTCACTAGTTCTACCCTTAGTTCTTTTAGAATTCTGGGAAGAATCCCATCAGGCCCCATTGCTTTGTCCACCTTCAGTTTTAAGAGTTCTTTCAGAACCCTTTCTTCTGTAAATGGGCTGGTATCAACTTCTGTATCCTGAGTGTCTCTATTGCTTGTTTTTAGGTACCTCCCCCTTTTCATTTGTAAATACTGAGCAAAAATATTTGTTTAGTATCTCTGCCTTTTCACCGTCACCCTCTGCCTACGCCTCCCTTTATTAAGCCTCACTGTCCCTCCCTTGGTCTTCCTTCGCTCCCTGATGTACCTAAAAAAGGTTTTATTCCCCTTCTTAACTGAGTTGGCTATCTTTTCCTCAGTTTGGGCCTTTGCTGTTCTGACTGCCTTCCCAGCTTCCTTTTGCTTTAACTGATACAATTCTCTGTCCTGCTCCTTCTGTGATTCCTTGTACTTTCTGAATGCTTTCTTTTTCTCTTGAACCTTCACTGCCACCTCCTTTGAGAACCATAGTGGTTTCTTACATCGTTTTGGTTTATTTGCTTCACACAAAGGCTTGTTACCTCTGTGATGGCAGTTTTTATTATTCCTCATTGTTCTTCCACCTCTCCTTGCTGCCCATTTGCTAGTGCATTCCTTAGGCACTCACCCATTTTGGCAAAGTCAGCCCTCCTGAAGTCCAGTACTTTTGACTTTGTATGGCTTGACTCTTTTGCTGTGTTTATTGTGAACAATACTGTTCGATGGACGCTAGTTCCCAGATGGCTATCCACTTCTACATCTGTGATCCTCTCTCCATCTCCATTTGAGAGAACCAGGTCTAAGATTGCTCCCTCTCGAGTGGGTTCCAATACTAGTTGTCTAAGGCATGCCCCCTGTAGGGCATCTGGAAGAACCCCACTCTTAGAAGTGGCCGCTGCAACTGCACTCCAGTTAACATCTGGCATATTCAGATCACCCATCAGCAATATCTCCCTTTTTTCTGCCATTCTAAGTATACTTTCTATCATTTCCTTGTCCATTTCCTCCCCTGAGAGAAGGTCTATGCTCTAACCCTGTGTGGATTGTGGTGCCATTGCCTGTCTCAAATTGACCCACAGTGCTGCTTCTCCTCCTGTTTACCCTTTTGTTCTGTTGCTTTGATTCCTTCCCTTATGAAGGCTACTCCTCCTCCTCTTTTACCCTCCCTGTCCCTCCTGTAGATAGTGTATCCTGGTATGTTTCGTCCCAGTCATGTTTCTGTGTGTACCATGTTTCTGTGACTGCCACGATATCCAGATGTTCCTCCTCCATCAAGGCCACCAATTCAGGAAGCTTGTTAGCGAGACTATGGGCATTGGTACTCATTGCTCTCCATTTTTTGATGGGTTTACTTTCTGTAGCAGCATCCCCCACTGACCTTTCTACCTTGGTCTTTTTCTCATTTAGTACCCTGTTTTATAGGGGGAGGCTGGGATTTTCTTGCTGCTTGTCAGTGCCTCCCCCCTTGACTAGTTTAAAAGCTTGCCAACGAAGCATTTAAACCGATTGCCCAAAAGACTTGTTCCCTTCCTGGACAGATGCAGACCATCCTGCCAGTATAGGCTGGTGTTCCTCAGGTGGAACCCCAGTCCCCAGTGAAGCAAACCCTGTGCTCCACACCATTTTTTCAACCATTCGTTAAACTGCATGGTGCAAAGTACCCTCGCCTCACCCATGCCACTGACAGGCAGCACTTCTGAGAAGGATACTGTGTGTGCTACTTGTCTTAGGCCCCTCCCCAACTCTACAAAGTCCTTCTGCACTGCTCTAATCTCATGATGAGCCAAGTCATTTGTCCCTAGGTGGACAATGACGTCCAGCTCAGACTCCCGTGCAACTGTTCTCGTGATCATAAGGATGCGCTTCCTGTCCCTCCAAGCCATGGCACCAGGCAGGCAGGCACCTTACTTTAGTTTTCCCTCCTCCCCTAAGTTCTATCTCCCTAATAACTGAGTCCCCTACCAGGAGCTGCTTCCTTTCCTTGTGGTGTCCTCTTCCTCCTTCCTGAGGGCCTCCCTTGTGACAGTTGTCTGCAACCTCCTTATTCTCCTCTGTGGGTGCATCCATAGGGGAACTGTGCTCCCCTAGAATGGTGTATGGATTGTGGAGTGGAACAACTGACTGGGTGTGCCTCTGTTCCACCACTCTTACCCTCCCTGAGCCCACTGTGGTCCAACTGCTGTGCTTTCTTCGCAACCTCTGAGGTAGTGGTGGTGGCTCTGGTGCTCCCTGGATGGGGGAGGTTCCCTTACTACTGTCCAGTGTGGCCTGAAGATGGGCAACTTCCTCCCTCAGGGCAGAGAGTTGTCTGCAAACAGGGCAGCATCTCAGCCTCCAGAAAGACTCCCAGAAGACTGCTGCCCCACAGCCATTACATTGCTCTACTCCCCACATGTCTGTCTACCTTCTTGTTTATATTTTTTTTTGTCTGTTTTATTTTGTTTTGTGTGTGTGTGTTTGGTTTGTTATATAGAAATATATATATATTATATATTGTGTGCTTATATTGTCAGTGCAGTGTGCTACAGAGGATATGACAGTGATATGCACCTTGCCTTCTTGAGGAAATGATGTCAGAACCCCAGGTGTCAAGGAACTATTTCCAGGGTGGGTGGGGTGAGGGGTGGGAAGGTTTTGGGCCTAAACTGTGCCCTCACGAAACAATCAGCTAAAAGCTCTGATCTACCGTTGCGATAAGTGCCTTCCTGTCAGCAAGATGCCCTACATGACGGTTTGACAGAGAAAATACCCTGCTAATCAAACAGAGAAAAATCCAAACATCCAAGTCGGACACAGGTAAACCTCCCCAGCCCCAAAACAGCCTGGTGACTTGTGCTCTGAAAGCAGTCAGCCCCAAAACACGCCAGCTGTGCACAAGGACAGACACAGTAAACAATATTTAGTCCCTCTGGGTTTAAATAGTAATAGTGTAACTGCATACTGTTTGCTGATTACCACAGTGTGCTAGTAATAGTGTGACTGTGCATTGTTTGCTGATTGCCAGTGTGCTAGTAATAGCGGAACTCTGTGCATTGTTTGTTGATTACTACAGTACTCTAGTAATAGTGTGACTGTGCACTGTTTGCTGATTACTACAGTGTGCTAGTAATAGTGTGACTGCGCACTGTTTGCTGATTACTAGTGTGCTAGTAATAGTGTGACTGCGCACTGTTTGCTGATTACTACAGTGTGCTAGTAATAGTGTGACTGCGCACTGTTTGCCGATTACCACAGTGTGCTAGTAATAGTGTGACTGCGCACTGTTTGCTGATTACCACAGTGTGCTAGTAATAGTGTGACTGCGCACTGTTTGCTGATTACTGGTGTGCTAGTAATAGTGTGACTGCGCACTGTTTGCTGATTACTACAGTGTGCTAGTAATAGTGTGACTGCGCACTGTTTGCTGATTACCACAGTGTGCTAGTAATAGCGGAACTCTGTGCATTGTTTGCTGATTACTACAGTGTACTAGTAATAGTGTGACTATGCATTGTTTGCTGATTACTACAGTGTGCTAGTAATAGTGTGACTGTGCACTGTTTGCTGATTACAAGTAGCCTCCACCTGAAGAATATTAACTTTCCTAAGGAATCTGCTACAAACCAAAGACAACTGTAAATTGTAAGGTTCACCTCCCTCTGTTGTGAGCATGACTCGCTTTTTTGCAAATCCTAAGTCCAGTGTTGAAACTTCCAGCCAGAGGTAACTTCAGCTGAAGAATATCAGGTTTTCTGATGAGCCTGATAAAACCCACTTGCTTATAGTACTGTTGTTATCAGGTCTGTAAGACTCTTCCAAAGCTATTGGCTGATAAGTAGCTGTGATGCTTGCACTTCCTGACACAGTCTGGCCTGACCATTTAAGGCACACAGTAATTAAAAAAAAAAAAAAAAAAAAGAAAACAGTTTCCATCCCCTGGGGCACTGTCTGGGTCAAATACACAGCCTGTAACCTGCACTCAGTTCGGGACTTATGACAAATTCTTAGCCCAGTGAATAACTCACAGTATTACAAATATTGCAATGCAAACAGTCAGTCGCTAACTCCAATCAAGTCAGCTGTGCACAAGGACAGACACAGTAAACAGTATTCAGTCCCTCTGGGTTTAAACTCTTCCTGCACTGAAAATCTTAACAATTGTAACAAAAGTGAAGCAAGTTCCACCTCCCTCTGTTGATTGAAAGACTGCCTTTTCTGATAACTCCAAGTTCCTTATTTCACCTTTCAGTTAGAAGTAGCCTCCATATGAAGAATATTAACTTTCCTAAGGAATCTGCTACAAACCAAAGACAATTGTGAATTGTAAGGTTCACCTCCCTCTGTTGTGAGCTCAACTCACTTTTTTGCAAATCCTAAGTCCAGTGTTGCAGCTTCCAGCCAGAGGTAGCTTCACCTGAAGAATATTAGGTTTTCCATTCACAGAAGAAAGGGTCCTGAAAGATCTCCTAAAACTCAAGGTTGACAAGGCAATGGGGCCTGATGGGATTCACCCCAGAATTCTAAAAGAACTAAGGGGAGAGCTAGTGACACCACTGACTACCCATTTTAACAAATCATGGGAGGAGGACATGGTACCTGAGGACTGGAGGAGGGTGGATGCAATTCCCATTCACAAATGTGGGAGCAAGGCAGAGGCAGGAAACTACAGACCTGTTAAAAATTGAAATACAGGAAACTGCAGAGATAGACTTGGGGGAGGGGCAGGAGATTAGCTCAGAGCCTTTTTAAACTGGTTCAGTTTGGAGCTGGAAACTGAAGAAGCATGAACTACATGGATGTGTTTGCTCCTGCCTCAGGAAGGGGGCCGGGGTGTGCAGTTGTGTAAGAGGCTGATTGACTCGCACGGGAGTGGCAGTGTGCCCTAATCCCACCCTCTCCCATCTTGCCCACACTTATTGGAGCGGTGCTGCATTGGAACTGGTGGAAAGCACTACCAGGTGCATCCACTAACATGCCCTAACAGAGGAAATTGTTCTTTGTATGGTTCTAGTTAGAAACTTATAGATAGAACTGTATTTTGTTGATAGTACTGATATCATGGGTAGGATAGTGGG
This sequence comes from Neoceratodus forsteri, assembly GCA_016271365.2. Lineage (NCBI taxonomy): Eukaryota > Metazoa > Chordata > Ceratodontiformes > Ceratodontidae > Neoceratodus > Neoceratodus forsteri. The sequence continues at coordinate 195,717,710 of CM028132.1, read as the reverse complement.
CTGTAATGGATGTGGGGTGGCAGTTTGGATTAACATATTATGGAGGCTAGCAGGGTGTCCAGTCTGTGTCCGGTTGAGGAGGCTGGAGGAGGAAGTGCTGTAGCTTGGTAGAGAGCTGGAGAGGATGAGGGGAGGGGGAAGGGGCCTGGAGGCAGGTGTGTCATATCCAGGAAACCATGGGCGAGGAACAGTAGCTCAAGGGAAGTGATGGGGAGGGAGTTCAGGAGCGGAACAAACAAGGGGCCTAGCATTAGTGGGAATGTTAGAGTTGGGGGGAGGGAGCAGAAGCACAGCCAGGCAGGATGGGCAGGAAATAGATTTGCTGTGCTAGCGACACTGGTGGCGGAGCAGGGGGGGTGATCTCCAAGGGAGAGAGGGAGGAAGAGGGAAACCCATAAGGGCCAGGAGTCCGTCAGAGGAGGGCAACGGGTGAAAGGGAGAGAAGCACTGCTTGTGGGGTGGATGACAGAGGCGGAGTAGAGGGGGGGCCAGGGCAGAGGGGAGGGATGTGTGGAATAGGGAGGGAGCAGTGGAGGGGGCAAGGGGACAGGATGGAGGAGAAGAGGGAGAGAGCAGTAGGGAGGAAGGGTGGAGTTAGTGAGGTGGCATGCTCTAAAATTGGATACCTTGGGAAAGGGTTGGGGGCAGGGACAAGGAATGACGAAGAGGGTGTACTCGTGCTGGGTGATTCCATACTTAAAAGGATCGGATGGGGCGGCAGGAGGGAGAGGCATAGTAGAATATGGGTGGAGGCTATACCCGGGCTAACGGCAGACAGTGCAGGGCAGGCAGTTCTTAAGTTCACAAGGAGGGGCAGGAAGAAACCGCATCTAATGGTGCACGTGGGCACTAATGACCTGGCAGGGGACATGGTGGAAGTAGTGAGGAGGAGGTTTGAGAGGTGCTCCTGGTACCCTGTGCGAGTACAGGAAGGAAAGGGAGGATTGAGGAGTTCAACAAATGGCTGGGGGAATGGTGTCAGTCTAAGGGGTATGGGGTAGTGGGGGACTGGGGCAGTACCTCGGAAAATAAAGATCTATATGCAGGGGATAGGCTGCACCTGAGCAGGGAGGGGAAGGGGTATTAAAGCAGAGATTTGAGGGGTACATAGCATCAAGGATAGATTTAAACTAGGTGGGGGGGTGCTGGGAGGACAGCTAGTAGGCAGGGATGCCATGGGGGGGGCCAAGCATGCCTACCCCCCAAGCTATCAGAGAGGTATTTGAGGTGGGGACACAAGGGGGGATTAGGAAGCGGGGAACCAGGGTGGGGGGAGAAAGACACAGATTGGAGGGTGGTCTTGCTGAATGTGAGAAGCTTGGGTAACAAATCGGCCAAATTACAGGCTCTCTTGGTTGTGGGGAGGGTGGACATTGCGGCCATCACAAAGTCATGGGCCACCCAGAACCAGGACTGGAATATGATGACCCCAGGGTATGGGATATTCAGAAAGAGCAGGACAGGGGGAAAGGGGGGGAATAAAGTGTATGAGAGAGAAGGGCAAGACAGAAGCCCTATGGATGCAGTTTCAAGACTACAAGAAGGACACTGAGGGTGGGGGTAGTGTACAGGCCACCAGTTCAGGGGGATGACCTGGATAGGGAGTTGGCCGAGCAGATTAGAAGAGTCTGTAGGAAGGGGGACACCATAGTGGTGGGGGACTTCAGTCTGTCTGGGGTGGACTGGAACACCCCAAACACCATGTGTGCCAAGGAGCGGAGATTACTAGATGCATTTCAGGACTGCAGTTGGTCCATGAGCCGACTAGGGAGGGTAGGATTCTGGACCTGGTATTAACAAACGGGGAGGCTGTAAGGGATCTGGGAGTGGAGGACCCCCCTGGCTGGGAGCAATCATCATACGGTGTGGTTCACATTCAATATGGGAAGGGTAACAGGAGGAACAGGTACCAGGGTGATCAGTTTTAAGGGAGTGAACTTTAAAAGGATGGGGGAAATTTTGGTTGAGCATCTGGTGGAAATTCAGATATGCATGAGTGCCAGCCAAAAATGGACTATCTTTAAATAAGGGCTGGCAGAGGCTACTCAGACCTGCACCAGGACACGGAGCAAGATGGGGAGAGCAAAGAAGCCGAGCTGGCTGACTCAGGAGGTAATGGAAGGGGTGGGAGATGACAGAGACGACATGTGCACTACACAAATCTAGGGAAAACATGGTAATCAATCAATCAAATCTTCATTTATCCAGGCGGACACTGTTGAGCAAGCTCATTTACAAGATGGACCTGCATCACACATGGTCAAAAACAGTATACGTAATCACACCTATATGCAGGAATTTACGTAGTACATAGGAGTAGAAAGAAAAGAAAATAAACAACTAAAGTAACGAGACCAGAAGTCCATTAGGCACGCGTTCTAATTTATCTAGCTATGTACATGACATGGTTAAGAAAGGAGTGCGATAAAGGAGTTTAAGGTGGAACCTCGAATAGGTAAAGGTTGCAGGGGTGGGGGGCAAAGACAAATGTCCTATTCGTGGTATTGTACTGAAATACCCGCTTATGGATAAGTGCTACAATTTATATGGGTTGAAGGCTTTAGTATCGCCGTCTGCCTGTAGCCTTAGTTTCCTGCAGTGACTGAGCTGGGTTCATGGCTCTCAGGGAGTGGAGTATGGTCAAGGGATGCGGGCATCAGCTTCAGAAGCGCCGGCCACCAGGAGACTGCGGGAGCATGCACGGCATCAAGCTGGGACTCTGGCAAGTTATCATTACTAGAGGAGGCGTAACCCGGTGGGGATCTCTGGTGCCATCTGTGGGCGTTAGCGCGGGGCATGGTTCCTGTGATCACTACACCGGGGCCCAGTGGGGAATGGATCGTGCCAGGATTAGAGTAAGAGCATGAGGCAGAGATGGTAGGAATGATGAGGCAAGGGTGAGAGGCATGAGGTTTCCGCTGGGTAGGTTTTTTAATGGGTACAGACTGTAGAATGATCATAAAGAGGCAATGGTTCATATGCGGTGAAAGCAGTGACATACTTCTGTGACTGTTTGCGTGAAAGTCTTGAATACTACGATGCTTACAGGGATCTTAGTTTCAAAATTTCTGTGTCTCATTCAGAGGATTGGCAGCGAGTAGCCTATGGCCGCTCTCCCTATGTGCGTACGGACCCTGGGGATCCTCAGGGAAATTAGGGAGGAGCTCCTTAGGGCATAGGTTCAGAGCTCGCTTAGAGGCAGTAGGTCAGAGATATAATGTGGTAATTTTCCAGTGATTGCTTTTAGTGTCCATACGGCGGCATTCCTATTGTGTCTGTATTGTAGAGAGGCCCATCCCACAGCAGCGTATAAGGAGCACTGATGGGTAGAGGAGGGGAGGCAGCAGAGGGTGGTGGTGGTGGGGGAGACTCATCACCAAGGTATGTTACAAGCGGGGTGCCCCATGGTTCAGTACTTGGACTGGTGCTGTTTGGGAAATTCATAGCTGATATCTCAAATGGGATCCGGAGTAGGAGCAGTCTGTTCGTAGACGATACTAAGATTGGCGCAGTGGTAGATGACATAGAGGGGTGGAGGGGGCTGCCAGAACACCTGACCAAACTACAGGAATTGTTGGAGACATGTCAGTTGGGGTTTAACGCCAAGAAGTGCAAGGTTCTGCACTTCGGAGCAAGGAACCAGGGGAGGAAATATAATTTGGGAGGGGTACAGTTGGAAAGCACAGTGCAGGAAAAGGATCTAGGAGTACTAATAACAGGGAGTATGAACCACTCGACTCATTGCAGGAAGGCGGCTGCAAAGGCAAATGAGATGCTGGGGTGCATAGCGAAGGGTATCTCCTCCAGGCACAGAGAAGTGATCCTACCCCTGTACAGGTCATTGATCAGGCCGCACCTGGAATACTGCATGCGGTACTGGCGTCCATTCCTGAAGAGGGACATCAGATTGCTGGAGGGGGTGCAGCGTAGGGCAATGAAGCTGATACAGGGACTTGAGGGAAAATCCTACGAGGAGAGGCTGGGAGAGCTGCAAGTGTATTCCCTGGAAGAGAGGAGGGATGGGGGGATATGATCAAAACCTTTAAGTACCTAAAGGGTATTAACAGGATTAATACAGAAGGGTTTCTTCAGATCAGAAGGGGGAGGGACACGAGAGAGCATTGGCTGAGATTGGAGGGGGGAAATTGAGAAGGGAAATCAGGAGACACTTTTTCAGGGAAAGGGTGGTAGATAAGTGGAACACTCTGCCCGAGGAGGTGGTATCATGTAGAACGGTGGGAGGATTTAAGAGAGGGTAGGACAGAGTGAGGAGGGGGTGGTTAGGAGGGGAGGGTGAGGCAGTTGCAAGTTGAGGGGCTAGCTGCACAATCGAGCAGACTCAATAAACCATGAGGCCTGTTTCTGCTGGCATTTTGTATGTCCGTATGTTAGTTTGACCACAGTGGTAGGGAAAATGATGGAATCACTTCTGAAAGAAAGAACTGTGTAGTATCTAGATGCCAGTGGGGCACAGGACCCAAGGCAGCATGGATTCACAGCGGGAAGGTCATGTCAGACGAATCTAATAGAGTTCTTTGACTGGGTGACCAAAATAGTAGACCAGGCCTACCTAGACTTTAGCAAGGCATTTGGCACAGTCCCACACAAAAGATTAATAAACAGGTTAGCCAGCCTGGGAGTGGGTCCCAGAGTGGTAGCCAAGGTAAAAAAACTGGCTGGACAATGGGACGCAGAGGGTAATACTAAGCGGATTCCACTCCAAAGAAAGGGGGGTTACTAGTGGGGTCCTGCAGGGTTCAGTACTGTGGCCGGTCCTCTTTAATATTTTTATAAGTGACACTTCAGAGGGACTGGAAGGAAAAGTATGCCTCTTAGCAGATGACACAAAGATCTGCAACAGGGTCAATACTGCAGGGGGTAGAAAGGATGAGAAGGGATTTGGCAAGGTTGGAGGAATGGTCAAAAGTATGGCAGCTAGATTCAGTGCAAAGAAGTGCAAAGTAATGCACCTGGGAAACAAAACCCAGGTGAAGAGTACACAATGGGGGTACTAGCAACAAAAAAAAATGGAAAGGGACCTAGGGGTAGTCATATCAGACGACCTGTAGGCAGGCAGTGTGAGAAGGCAGTAAGGAGAGCTGTAGGGATACCATCATACAAAGGGAGAGGCATCACAGTAGTAAACAGGAAGTTGTTATCCCTCTGTACAGACAGTTGGTGAGATCCCATCTGGTGTACTGTGTGCTTTTCTGGAGACCCCATCTCTGCAAGGACATAGACAGGATGGAGGCAGTCCAGAGGAGGGCAACTAAAATGGTGCAGGGTCTGCACCAGAAACCATATGAAGAGAGACTAAAGAAGCTTAATATGTATACCCTCGAGGAAAGGAGGGAGAAGGGGGGGGACATGATAAAAGTTTTCAAGTACCTCGAAGTAAATCTCAGGGAGCACCTCCTTTCCTCCAGTCAGTGTGACTGCTTATAGCCCTCCACCCCTCCTGTCCAGGTTTTAACAAGGTCTTCTCTGACTCATCAGCCCCACCCCCTTCCTCTACCCTTAAATTCAGAGTATTGCTGAATACTATAATTCTGAAAGTTTTGTACCGGGTCTTGCATGGCCTGATTTTGCCTAAATACTTGTGTAGAATGTACTATTTGTTTAATCTGTACCGACTGTCTCACTGTGTGTGTCAATAAGTTATTATTTGTCGATGCACTGTATTATTTGGATCCTCCTTATTGTATGTATGCACCCTTGATTGTCTGGCACTTCTCTGACGTGGAGCCTTTGTAAAGGAGTCTCTGACTCGAAGGTTTGTAATTCTGATACTTTCAGTAAATAAGTAACTAAAATAAAGTTCAAGAGGGTAGCATCTTTCAGAAAAAGAAATGTGCAAGAACAAGGGGGCACGATTTGAAGATAGAGGGGGGCCTGCTCAGGGGCAATGTGAGGAAGTATTTTTTCACAGAGAGGGTGGTGGACACATGGAACGGCCTCCCTGAGGAGGTGGTGGGGTCAAAAACTGGTGGAATTCAAGAATGCATGGGACAGACGAGGCAATTCTAGTGGGGGGTAGGAGGAAGTAGGCTATTCAGTAGGTAGGGAAATGGGCAGACTGGGTGGGCCAAGCGGTACTTATATGCCATCAAAGTCTATGTTTCTTGGCGGCTATCATGTCAGCCAGAAGGATCAGTGAGCTCCAGGCACTTTCTGGACACGATTGTCCTTTGCTCCAACATGAAGTTCCTCCCAAAGGTTGTGTCTGAGTTTCACCATAACCACATGATCAATCTCCCAGTATATTTCACCAACGACACCTCAGAGGGCCGAGCACAGGCTCCATAGTTTGGACCTGCAGCAAGTGCTTGCCTGTTATGAGGAGTGCATGGCTGGAGTTTGATAGAGGTTCACCAGCTGTTTGTCACCTACACTGAAGCCACGCCTGGCAGACCAGCAGCAAACCAGACGATTGGCAGGTGGATTGTGTCCTGCATCGACCTCTGCTATAGGTTGGCGGGTAGCGAGCCTCCTGTAGGACTAAAGGCCCATTTCCACATGTCATACTGCTGCCTTGGTGGCTGCTTTCAGGGATGTCCCTATCCAGGAAATCTGCAGGGCTACTACCTGGAAGTCGATACACACCTTTATTTTCTACTACCACCTTTTTTTTTTAATCAGGAGAGAGGCACTAAGCTGAAAGCTTGTTTACAGGTGCGGCCTGGGAGCACAAAAAAGTTAAGTAACTTGCTCAGGGTCACACAGTATGCAAGTGGGGGCTGTGGGATTCAAACACAGGTCTCCACATTTGCAGATCAGAGCCTTAAACCACTGCACTATACTGCCTCCAAACATCAACCTTGAGTTCACGCCAGGATGCTGGTTTTAGGGCCTCGGTTCTCCAGTCTCTCTTCTCTAAATAAGGGATGTGCGCCTTGCCCCCTGCCTCTCCGAAGAACTGCTAGGAGTCTGCCAGAAGTGTGGATTGTACATCATATGCATGTTCCTAGAAAGACGGGTTACTCACCTGTAACAATAGATCTTCCATGGAGTGGTCTCTTGCAGTAGGTAATACACTTGGATCATCGCCAGAGGTCACTGTGGCGCACGGCAGCTCTTCTAGCAGTCTTTTATCAGGGGCTGCCCACACATGACATCAGATTCCTGTTTCCTGTAAAAGTGTGGGCGGTCCCTGGTATACTCAGTTCATTTTCCTGCCGTCTTCAGCTCGTATGCAGTAGCTAGAGCAACTTCCAACAGCAGTCATCGACGAGAATTTGAGCTACAAAACGTATGTCCAAAGAAAATCTTGAACCTCTGGGGGACTCCACAGATAGATCCGTTTGCCTCCCTAATCAATCATTGTCTCCCCAATTACTTTTCCATTATCCCGAGCAAAAGGGGCAGTCTATAGATGCCCTCTCCCAACCATGGACAGGACTCTCTTTATATGCTTCTCCCACATTCCTCTCCTGCAACAAACTCTCTAGTGAAACTACAACTGGAATCTGCCACAATGATCCTAATAGCTCCTCTGTGGCCCCAGCAAGTGTGGTTTCCTCTACTTCAGCAACTCTCAGTACAGGAACCTGTTCCGTTGCCAGTCAGATTGGACCTCTTGACTCAGAGTCATGAGACCCTGTTGCACCCCAACCTGAAGACTCTACACCTCCACGCTTGTCTCCTGAGGATGCTTTCATAGCCAGATTACAAGTGTCCTCTCCTGTTGCCAACATTCTTTTGGCCTCACATAAACCAGCAACCAGAGAAACATATAATTCTAAATGGAAACGCTTTTCCATGTGGGCTGCTTCTCGATCATTGGATCCTTATTCTTGCCCACTGACAAAAGTTCTAGACTACCTGGCGTCGCTGTCTGAGTCAGGTTTGAGCTATTCCTCCATCAAAGTCCATTTGGCCACTATCTTGGCCTTCCATGAACCCCTAGATGGCAGATTATTGTACCAGCACCATCTAGCCAAAATGTTTTGAAAAAAATGTTACACATCGAACTGCCTATTATAAGACCCACTCCCCATGGGATCTCAATTTTCTAACAGAGAAATTAACTCTTGAGCCTTTTGAACTAACGGCCATTTGTGACATCCATTTCCTCTCAGGGAAAACTTTGTTCCTAGTGGCTGTCACTCGCTCGACGTATTTCCAAGCTTCATGCCCTCTTGTGTAGAGAACCTTATCTAATCTTTCACAAAGATAGGGTGGCACTTCATACCAACCCTTCTTTCCTACTTAAAGTAGTGTCTGAACAGACTCTAAATCAGTCCCTGGAGTTACCAGTATACTATCCTGAATACTCCAGCCAAGGTGAACATCTGTTACATCGTCTAGATGTGCATTGTATATTACGTTACTATATTAATCGAGCACAATCGATCAGAAAGACTTCCCAATTGTTCATCACCTTTGCTTCGGACTGAGAAGGGCTTCCAGTTAATAAAAGAACCCTTTCTAACTGGCTGGCACACTGTATTACATTTTGTTATAAAAAATACAATAAACCCTTACCAGGACCTGTCCAAGCCCATTCCACTACAGCTATGGCCACTGCTGCGACTTGCTTTAAAGGCCTCATTTCAGATATCTGCAATGCAGCTACCTGGTCCCATTCCAACATTCACGACACTACAATTTGGATATTGCTCACCATATCCAAATTGTTAGCTGTCAGAATGTATGGATTGTGACCAGGTAGGTGGTCATCAGAATTCTGAAATGGAGGCCTTTACTACGCACTTTGTTCCCTGTCCCTGCCTGGGAATTTTCTCCTTGCTGACTTACCAACAGCACTGTCATGTTTTGTACATTATTAACAGTAAATTGTGCCTTTTTGTCTGTTTTGTTCCTGTTATACTGTGTGATATGTACCTCCTGTATGTACTATGTAATTTGCACCTCTGTATAACTGTTTGGAATCTCCTATTGTACAACACTGTAAATGTATTTGTTTTTACCTGTTCCTTGATTTGTACTCTCCCGGGTCGTGCCTGAAAATAGGCAGCTCTGTCTAGTGCACTTACCCGGTTATCAAAAGCAAATCAATAAATAAAACATAGGACGGCCTTTGGCCGAGCAGTCCTACAAGGCCTTCTGTCATAATGTCCACCCATCTTGGGTATTCTGCTTGGAATTCATCCCAAGTGTATTACACACTGCAAGAGACCACTCCGTGGAAGATGGTACAGTTACGTAAGAACTTACCGTAAGAGTAGATCTTTGAGGAATGTCTCTTGCAGTAGGTCCAATCCTGCCCTCCGTCCCCCCTCCTCCTCTAGGAGAACAAATTCTGGTCCAGTGACTTTGGGTTGGGATACCTGTGGTACCTCAGGTTCCCCTCGGTCCTCACTTAGCAAGCTGTATCCGGCGGGGGAACTGAGGATTCCAGGGACTGCCCACGCTTGTATAGGAAACAGGAAGCTGATGTCTGTGTGTGTGTGTGTGTGTGTGTGTGTGTGTGTGTGGGCAGCCCCTGATAAGACTGCTAGAAGAGCTGCCAGTCACCACAGAGACCTCTGGCAACGACCCAAGTGTATTACCTACTGCAGGAGACACCCCTCAAAGATCTACTGTTACGGTAAGTTCTTACGTAACTGTACATCTTACTTCCAGAGGGCTCTTGCAGTAGGTAATTACATATAGGACTGAAGCCGCCAGGCATCAGGACCCCAGGGAAAAATTTCTAGCTTGCAGTCTCTGGCGGGGGACCGCCTCCACGTCAGGTGACCAACGTCGTGCGACGTTAGTATAAAGGGGCAGTCCCCTTCGCCCGCCTTCCAATTCTTTCCTGCCGTTAGCTTGTGAAGGCGCCTTGCGATTAAGTTCACCTGCTCGTCAGTCTGTCGTCGGTAATTTTACCATAGTTTTTTCTTTGATTTCTTCGAATTTCTACTAAATTCACGTCAGTCATCATGGCGGTGTATGTCATCCCCTTCACCCTCCGAGCACAAGAATAAGTGCGACTAGTGCGGGGCCCAACTCCTGCACAAGGACGGTCACTCCCAGTGCCTCTTCTGTCTGGGCCCGGATCACCCTGTGGGAGAAGTGCCAGCATTTCCTGAAATTCAACACCGCCACCCGCAGAAGGAGGCAGCCGTCCGTGGAGGCCCATATCCTCAAAAAGAAAATGACCTCCATGGAAAAGGAGCTGAAGAAGCTTTGTCAGGCCTCCACTTCGCCCGAAGGACACTGAAAAAAGGAGGACAAGGAGAAGCACCAGGACTGGAACTCCTCTTCCTCGGTCACCGTGACTTCGGCTGGAGTCGCTGAACTCAAGGTAATGTCCGCCCGGGGGATGACTCCTCAATGGCCGTCTTGGAGGCTTCCAAGCTGGCGTCGACCCACCCATCTGGCTCGCGCTCGGGCCCTTCGGGTGCCTCTGGGTCGAAGGAGGCTCCCACTCCTGGCAAGGCCGCTGGCACGCGGCCTTCTAGTTCGAGTGGCTCCAGTATACCGGACGTCGGCTCCTCTGACATCTGCCCGGAGAAGGCCGCTAAGTCGCTCGACCCTTAGGGACAGTGTACGGTCACTACTCCGCCCAACCAGGCCGTTCCTCCTTCGCGGCCTGCCTTGGGTGTTGGATCTGGTAAGCCAGACGATGGCTCCTCCAATGTCCGCTCGGACTGCGCCGGTAAGGCGCCTGTCGACCCTTCCGACGGACGCACGGCGCTGGACCCTGGTATCCTGTCCACCATCCCTGGCTCCCCGCAGCTTTCACTGCCCTCCGAGGATCCAGCGTCTCCCTGGTCTGACCCCAGGGATTTTCATCCACCCTCCCCGGGGGATGCCGAGGATGTGGGCACACTTCTGTCTGGTCTCCCTCCCGCTGTGCCGGATGACCTGATGTTGGTTCCTCGGATGCCGACGTTGGGCGACATCCCTTCTCCGGATGACATCCGTACGCCAGGCCACCTGTTCCGGGTCCACCCGCTGGGCCATTGCCGGGACCTTGTGCTCCGGCAGACCCCCCAGTTCCCAGGTGTCTGACGCCGTCCTATCCGACGCCATCATACCTGGGTCCCCTGTATCAGACGCCCCAGTACCCAACGCCGCAGTACACGGTGCCTCAGTACCAGACGCCAGGTTACCCGCCATCAGGGTATGGATACGCGTCCTACGGATACCCCCAGTATCTTCTCCTCCTCCTCCTCCTCCACTGCCCCCTCAGCCGCTGGTGGAGTTGAAGGAGACTCTGGCTTCCTGGTGGGCTGAGGCCAAGGTTCAGCTCACCAGAGAGGCAGAGAGCCGTCTTCCGACGCTGGTCCCAGTTCCGGACCCCCTACGTCGGAGACGAGAGACTCCCTTCCCTACTCAGGATACCAGAGGTGAGCCCTCCGGTTCCAGAGCGGGGCTGGATACGCCTCCCCGAGGGCTTCCCAAGGGGTCCGTTCCTCCCCCGCATCAGGAAGTGGAGTCTTCCTCTTCTTCATCCTCCTCGGAGCCCTCGGACGACTCTGATAGGTGCCCTGATTTGGATGATGAGCCGCGCTCTCTGGATAAGCACAGGCTGAGAACCCCTCCGAAGTCTCCTCCGGAGGATCCTTCCTTTACAGAGTTGCTACGCAAAATCCAGGTCATCCATCAGTGGCACTCTTTGGAGCCAGATCCACAGCAGCAGAAGCTAGCTGCCCATTTGGATCTGCCCGAGGTCGCTCCTACCTTGGTTCCACCCTGGATCGAGCCTCACGTGGACCTTGTTTCCACTATCTGGAAACAACCCTCCACCATAGGCCCCCTTCCGAGGAAGGCGGACAGGCTATATCAGGCTTTAGAGGGTGTTGAGTTTCTTACCTCTCACCCCAAGGCTGACTCGGTTGTGATCAGCGCCACCCACAGCCGGACAGCCAGTCCAAAGCATTTGAGCTCGTCACCCCCCCGATAAGGAATCCCACCTTCTGGACCAGTATGGGAAGAAGGTCTTTGCTTCTTCCACTCTGGGTATTAGGGTCTTGAACTACATCGCCCACATGGGGATTACCAGAAGGCCGTCCTTAGCGAGGTGGAAGCTAAACTGGAATTCCTTCCTGAGTCACAGACCAAACAGGAAGTGGCAGACCTGGTCCGATCTGCTCGTTCGGCCAGTAGGCACATGCTTCGCGCCTCATACGATGCAGTGGATGCTGCTGGTGGGAGCTCAGTATTTGCCGTAGGTTTGCAGCGACACGCCTGGCTCTGAGTGTTGGGTTTGGTCCCTGAAGTGCAGTCTGCCATCCAGGACGCACCCTTCAGGGGTTCGGTGGTGATGTCAAGGATATCATCTGTGGACTGGCGAGAGACGGGCGCTGCTCTCAAGGAAGTTGATGACTTGTACGGAGCCCCTCAACCGCAGCACCATCCCTTTCGCAAGTGGGCACGGGCCAAGGCGAAACCACAAGGGAAGCGGGCCAATAAACGCCAGGCCCCTCAGACTGCATAGCGCCCCCCCCGCCCAAACGAGCAGCGGGAGCTCCAGCCACGGCGCTGCCTCACACCACCTGACTACTTTCCTCTCCCACAGCCTCTGGGTTTTCCGGAGGAGCCGGTAGGGGGACGTTCTCCTTGCATCTACCGGGTTGGGACAGGATCACGTCAGACGTTTGGGTGCTCCGGCTGATAGCGGAAGGGCACTCAATAGAGTTTCTTTAGAAACCTCCCAGAAAACCCCTTCCAAGGTTGTCTTACTCCCCGGAACACCTTCTTCTGCTTCGGGGAGAAATCTGCGCCCTTCCTCGGAAGGCAGCAAAAGAGCCCGTGCCCCTCCATCTCAGGGGGACGGGTTACTATTCCCATTTCTTCCTGGTTCCGAAGAAGTCTGGTGACGTGAGGCCAGTCCTGGACCTCAGCTCCCTGAACCTGTTCGTGGCATACAAGAGGTTCTGAATGCTCTCTCTGCAGAGTCTTCTGCCCCTCCTTCGGCCGGGACAGTGGCTATGCACCCTGGACATGCAGGATGCCTACCTGCATATCCCTATGCACCCATCCCAGCACAAATACCTTCGGTTTTCTTTTCAGGGGGACCACTACCAGTTCAGGGCCCTCCCATTTGGTCTCTTTGGCCCCCCTGAGTAGTTACCAAATGCCTTTCTGTGGTGGCGGCACACCTGCATACCCAGGGGGTTCAGGTTTTCCCTTACCTGGATGATTGGCTCCTGGCGGCCCCGTCCAGGGAAGATCTCCTGCGCTCCCTTCCCTTACCCTGCAGGTTTTCACCAGCTTGGGTATTACCATCAACCAGGCCAAGTCCCATTTGATCCTATCTCAAAGACTCCAATTTATCGGGGCGATACTGGACACAACTTCCGGTATGGCCTTCCTGCCTTTGGACAGGGTGGCCACCTTTCAAGCTCAGGCCAGCCTTTTGTCCAGCCACAGGTGGGTCATTACCAGGTCAATCCTTCGCCTCCTCGGGCTCATGGTGGCTGTCATTCTGACGGTGCCTCGCGCTTGGGTCCACATGAGCATCTCTCAGTGGACGCTTCAGTCTCAGTGGGATCAATTGGTGGATGACTTGGATAGCGAGATCCTGGTCTCCTCTCTGATGGTTCAGGACTTGCACTGGTTCAGGAGAACCTTTGCCAGTAAGTTCCCTTCTGTTTTTCTCCCCCCTACCAAATCCTCATGACAGACACCTCAGGTGAGGGTTGGGGAGACCACCTGGGATCTCAACGGACCCGGGGCTCTTGGTCCAGGCTCGAGCAGACTCTTCACATCAATGTACTCGAGCTGAAGGCTGTCCTGTACGCCTTACAAGCTCTGCATCTGTATCTGCTTCCCGGTAATCTGGCCGTTCAGACCGACAACATGTACGTAGTGTGGTACATCAACAAACAGGGAGGAGCCCGTTCCTACCCTCTTTGCAGGGAAGCGATGCGGTTTGGGATTGGGCGATACTTCACAACCTTCACCTCACGGCGGTTCATGTTCTGGGGGTCGAGAACACTTTGGCAGACCACCTCAGCCAGTCGTCCACCCAAGAGCACGAATGGGAACTAGATCGGGGGTAGTAGACAATGTCTTCCTACGCTGGGGAAACCCTCAGGTAGACCTGTTTGCCTCTCCTCTCAATGCAAAACTTCCCATCTTCTGCTCGCTCACTCTGGGGCTCGGAGTTTTTTGGAGAGATGCTCTGTCTCTAAACTGGAAGGGCAGATTCGTCTATGCTTTCCCCCCCGATCCCGTTGATCCTGAGGGTCCTACACAAACTCTGTTTAGAAGGAGCTCGCATGATCCTCATCGCTCCGTTCTGGCCCAGGCAAGTTTGGTTCTCTCCTCTGCAACAGTACTCAGAGGAGCCTCCTTTTCCTCTTCCTCTGTCGCAATTTTTGTTGACCCAGGATCAGGGGACCCTGGTCCATCCAGGACTCAAATCCCTTCAGCTGCATGCGTGGCTCCTGCAGACATGATTCAACCCGGTTCGGGGTTTTGTCGCAGGTGGCGGAGATTCTAGTGGAGGCCAGAAAGCCCTTCACTCGTTCCACTTATGCCATGAAATGGAAAAGGTTCTTTATTTGGGCCTCTTCCAGAGCTTTCAAGCCATTCTCCTGCTCTGTCGGGAGGCTCCTGGATTACCTCTTCGATCTAGGTCTCAGTCACTTCTCCTTGAAGGTTCACATGGCGGCCATTTCTGCATACCATGTTCCTTTTGGGAACAGGTCTTTTGTGCAGCTGGAAGTCGTTAAGACCTTCCTTAGAGGAGTTCTCCACTTGAGACCCCCCCATTTGCGCACCTGCCCCTCCTTGGGACTTGAATTTCATTCTCAAGAAGCTTACCCTGCCTCCTTTTGAGCCGGCAGCATCAGCAGACCTGAAGTTCCTTTCCTGGAAGGCTCTCTTCCTGGTGGCTGTTGCCTCCGCTCGACAGATTTCCGAGCTTCAGGCCTTAATGTGCAAAATCCTGTACTGATTTTCCACAAGGAGCGTGTGGCTCTGCGTACCAACCCTAAGTTTCTCCCTAAGGTGGTGGTAGAATCTATGTTGAATCAGTCTATGGAACTGCCTGCGTTTTTTACACAACATTCCAATCAAGGGAAGTACCTCTTACATACTCTAGATGTTCACCGGATTCTGAGATACTACACCAACAGGACAAAGGGTCTCAAATAGACTGATCAACTGTTTCTCTTTTGCTCGCAAAAGAGAGGGCAATGCTGTCTCCAAGCAATGCCTTTCGAAATGGTTGGCTCATTGTATCACTTTATGTTATGACAAGTATCACAAGACCTTGCCAGGTCAAGTCAGAGGTCACTCCACTAGGGGTGTAGCTGCCTCTGCTGCTTGTTTCAAGAATATGTTGGCGGCTGACATTTGTGCAGCCGTAACTTGGACTTCTGTCCATACCTTTACGAAACATTACAATTTGTGCATTGCCTCTCGCCTTAGATCTCACTTCGGGTTGGCTGTTCTGCAAGGTCTTCTTTTCTAAGATTTTCACAGCCAGAGGATCTGTGTATGAGTAGTTTCCTCCTCCTGTGAGTTTCTCTTTGTTCCAGACTGCTTGGGACTCAGTCCTATATGTAATTACCTACTGCAAGAGCCCTCTAGAAGTAAGATAGTACAGTTACGTAAGAATTTACCATAACAGTAGATCTTCGAGAGAGGCTCTGCAGGTAATACCTCCCGCCTCCATCCCCCTTAGCTTTTTCAGCTCCTTTTCCAGGATGGGAAATATCCGCTTCTCTCTTGTCTCGCCTTTTGGCCTTTGGCGGGAAAGAACTGGAAGGCGGGCGTGGGGGACCGCCCCTTTATACTGACGTCGGTCACCTGATGTGGGGATGGTCCCCCGGCAGAGACTGCTAGCTGGAAATGCTTCTGTGGGGTCCTTCCGCCTGCCGACTTCAGTCCTATATATAATTACCTACTGCAAGAGCCTCTCTCGAGGATCTACTGTTATTGTAAGTTCTTACATAACTGTACTTTTCTAGGAGTGATCTATGATATACATCCACACACTGACCCACCCGACCTCCCCTGGCAAGTGGTACACTGGTTCTTGCTTCCAGCGGGTAAGATCTGACATCATGGGGCAGTGCCAAGGAAGTTACCACCTGGTTGGGTGGATGAGCCAGCTTGAAGACGTTCCAGCAGGAATTAAAGGGTGAAGGAACACTGCAAGAAGTGTGGATGTACATCATATACCACTCTACTCCTAGAACTACTGTTACAGGTGAGTAACCAGTTTTTCTTTTCTGCTGCTACAAGTACCCCTCCCAATACATCCCAGCATCCTGCTAGCCTTGCTGTAGGCCTTTTTGCACTGGCTCATTTGTTTAAGGGAGTTACCGATAACTCCTAGATCCTGTTCCTCTTCTGTAGTGCTAAGTCTCACCCCACCTATCCAGTACTCTGTCTTGGGGTTCCTTTTCCCTAGGTGCATTACCGTGCACTTTTTGGCATTGAATTTTAACTGCCAGACCTTTGACCACCCCTCTAGTTTTTGTAGGTCCCTCTGCATATCCTTTATTTCCTCATTACTGTCCACCCTCTCACATAGTTTTGTGTCATCTGCAAAGAGACACAGCCTGCCCTGGATTTTATTTATTTATTTATTAGAAGAGCCGAATTTACAACCTTTGAGTCATGGACTCATTTACAAAGGCGCCTTGTTGCAGGGGGGTAGACAGAGTTACATAGTGTGGTTACAATAGTGACAACAGTACCAGTACAGAACATTAAACATAGAGTACACATAGGTTACACAATAACCAAAGCCCCTAGATTTCTGCGGACGCAGAATTTTGTGCAGAACTTGCAACCTACCGCAGAACTTCTGCAGTGCCGCAGAATTTGCTGTTCTTAGTGATTCTTTATTAATATTTTCATTATCCATATAATCTGGTTCCCTTCCCCTCTTTTTATATCCAAAACCCCTCTATGCTCAGAATGTGATGTTATTAATGCTATAATATCATACATTAGCTAATGAAATGACTACATTTTGCCACAGAAATGAACAGCCACTTATCTACCACAGCACTCTCTGCCAGAGGCAGTGGCATAGCACATCAGGCACGGTGATATTTGCTCAACCTGCACTACAGCCTAATACAATTTTCAGTCTTATGTTATTACACTAGGGCCAACTTAAACAAAACCTTGACAATAGCATAGACCTGTTAAGTCCATACCTTACTTTGTACAAACTTTTTTTTGCCTTTAAGTTATAGAGATGCCATCTGGGATGAATAACTGGTAAAGGTTAATTAACCTGTCATTTTTAAGACAAATAATTATGCCCAGAAAAATTGAATATAATAATGTGTAGACCTGTTGAAAGAATAGATCAGTTAAATAAATAATTGTGCTGTACACATTTTTGTCAGGGTTATTGATTACATATTGTCACTGGTTGATAGAATCACCTTAAAGTTGTGGATAAATGTTGTGTGCAGGGCCCGCTGTTGGGCCAGAGGGTAGCATGTCGTGTTCCCATGCTGGCAACTCAGGTTCAGAGATGAGCTCTAGGGCTGGCTGGGCAGCACAAGGATTGGGGGGACACATCACTGCTCTAAGCCTGGGAAGGTATGGTGCAGTGTTCTGTCACATGGGGACACATAGTGATGGGCTAGAGAGCTTTAACTCACAAT
This sequence comes from Neoceratodus forsteri, assembly GCA_016271365.2. Taxonomy (NCBI): domain Eukaryota; kingdom Metazoa; phylum Chordata; order Ceratodontiformes; family Ceratodontidae; genus Neoceratodus; species Neoceratodus forsteri. The sequence continues at coordinate 195,700,176 of CM028132.1, read as the reverse complement.
GGGTCCACATGCATGTCATGGCCTGATGGTGTTATGTAGTGTGTCAGGGGAAGCAGGTTGGCATGGAAAATGAGTTTTGAAATATCTCCTCTATTCTGTTAATTCCATTTCCAAAGGGACCTCTATGAATGAGGATACAATTTCATGGAAATTGAAAAAAAAAAAAAAAATATATATATATACACACACACACACACACACACATGCATTTGTATGTATGTTACAGATTGCATATAAATATATAAGTGATACACAGTGGGGTCCTCATGAGTGGTGTAGATACCATGAGTATAGAAATACCTTATTTATCACATAAGGTCCCCCTCTGCACATTTCATTTATGCAATAGGCTAGGACCTTAATGGAAAGACATTTTATTTGCCTTTTTAGGCATACAATTATTTCTGTAAGTCTGTTATTTTTTGAACTAGTGTTACTGTGCTTTCCCCATCCTGATTGCTGTAACCACTGCCATAAAAGTGAAGTCAGGATGACAAACTGACACTGTGATATGGTAGTTCGTTAGTGCCGCAGAACTTCCGCAGAAATTACAAACCACCGCCGCAGAAGTTCTGCGGCAAATGGTAGACTTGCCGCAGAACTTGGTCCCAGTGTGCCGTAGAAAAGTAGGGGCCTTGACAATAACGTTACTTATAATAGGTTACAGTCAAATACAAGGTACCAAAGGGATTCCCTCACCAGTGTCACTAACATAGAAACATAGAAGTTGTTGGCAGATAAGGACCTCTTGTCCCACCTAGTTTGCCCAGTTTTCCCTGCCTGCTGTGCCACCGCAGACCCTACTTGATTTCTGGTCGTCTCCTCCCCTTGCCTTACTACCAAGGTCCCCTTGTATCTGTCCCATGCATGCTTGAATCCCGTCACCATTTTGGCACCCATCACCTCTGCTGGAAGGCTGTTCCAGACATCCACCACCCTCTCTGTGAAGAAGTATTTCCTCACATTTCCTCTAAGCCTCCTCCCCTCTAATTTCATAGCATGACCCTTTGTCCTTGAGCTTCTTTTTCTATGGAAAGTGCTACTTTCCGACAAAAGGACTTCCGGTGACATCACGGCACCTGTGGAAGACTAACTTGTTGAGCTCCTAAGCCTTGAGATTAAAAAAAAAACCTGTTAACTCCTATAAGCAACAGTAATTTCATATACCATGCCTGGAGTGGGTACAGTGAAAGGTAAAGGCACTAAAAATCACTCCAGAGGATGATCTAAAACCAAGGATGGCTATGGATTTCAGCAGGAATCAACGGACTGCAGCAGAAGTCAGTCCCCAGCTAGCTCCCACATCACTGAGTATGATATGGAAGGCCAAAACAGAGCAACTATCCAGAACAAGATTTGAAAAACTCCTGTGAGAGATTAAGGCTTCCTGGTCGGAAAATGAAAAAGAGTTCCGATAAATATAACACGAGGTAACTAAACTAGAGTCCTGGTTAGACCACATGGAGGAAAGAGTCTTGGATGTGGAAGACTGGGCTCATCAGTTAACCCGACTGATAGAGACCCTCTTAGTTCAGTTGGCTGAGACCCAAGCAAAGTGCCTAGACCTAGAGGGTATATTGCGCAGTGAAAACCTCAGGCTGTACGGACTACCTGTTGGGTTTGGAGACTGCCCCCATGCATACCTTCATTGAAAATTTACTTTGGGACATACTTGATTTACCAGCGTCTTAAGTGAGTTCAGTGGAACGTGCACATCGTTCCCTTCAGCCTAAGGCTCACCCTCGCTGTGTGGTCTTCTGACTAGACTCATTTAAAATGAAAGGAGATCTTCTCCACAGAGCCTGGGCCAAAAAAGAACTAACTTACCTTAATGCCAGACTGTATATCAATCAAGATTATCCACCAGAGATGCAACAGTAAAGACTAGAATATGCTCCATTGCCGAAGTTATTGAAAGAAAAAGGGATCCGATTTCAGACCCCTTACCTGGCATGCCTCAAGAGTTTTTTGGGGAAGACAGCCCGAAGCTGTATAATTAAATTGAAGCAGCCTGGGATGCACTTAAAGAAAAAGGATTCTCCCTTCCTGACAAAACAGAAGAGCAGAACCAGAGACGCTGGCCATGGGACTCTGGGTGGCAACAAGTGATTTCCCGGAAGAGACGTGGAGGGAGCGTGCTTACACCAGCTAAATCCATCACTAAACTGCAAGAGTTGATGTGGAAACAGCCTGATCCTCTGAAGAACCTACGCAGATAAGACAGCTGAATATTTGAGGATGCCTCCTTGGTCTGCAATTGATAACCCTCAGTTTTTTGGCAAGTACTGTTTAAACTACATCTTGCCCCTATTTGTTTCTAGCAGTCAGGTGGACAATCTGAGGAGGATTTATTCTAAGAGGCTGGAGGGCAGCTTTTGCAATTGAACTTGTAGTTTGTGTTTTTTTTTTATCTCCCACTTAGATAAGCATTTTGATTTTTATTTGAATGGAAACTACCTTCCTGATTTAACAAATGCTGTAAAATACAGTAGATTTATGGGATTAATTAATATACTGTACACCTGATGACTTACTTTTCCCCTTTGCAGTAGTGCTGGACTTCCTGGTGACCTCAGTTTTGATTTACCTCTTAATGCTTGTCTACTCTGAACTCCCCACGGAGTCTCTCTCCCAAGAACTACCGCCAGTTCAGCCTGTTGGAAGTCAGTAAACGCTGTGGGGCTTCCCTGTCCCTCAGAACTCCCCATAGCATCTCCCTGCTGAGAACTACCCAATAGTTCAGCCTGTTGGAAGCCTGCAAAAGCTGCGAAGCTTCCCTGTTCCTCAGAACTCCCCACAAAGTCTCCCTGCCAAGAACTACCACCAGTTCAGCCTGTTGGAAGCCTGCAAACTCTGCAAGGCTTCCCTGTCCCTCAGAACTCCCCACGGAGTCCCTGACAGGAAATACCGCCCATTCAGCCTGTTGGAAGGCTGCAAATGTTGCAAGGCTTCCCTGTCCCTCAGAACTCCCCACGGAGTCTCCCTGCTGAGACCTGCTGTCAGTTCAGCCTGTTGGAAGGCTGCAAACACTGCGAGGCTTCCCTGTCCCTCAGACCTCCCCACGGAGTCTCCTTGCTGAGAACCACCACCAGTTCAGCCTGTTGAATGCCTGCAAATGCTGCAAGGTATTTTGAAAAGATCCTGCTTTGAGAGCTAACCTGGACTGTGTTGCTACTGATGCTTGTACCGTTGGCAGATTAATTTAGATATTTTTCTACTCTAGCCTCTGTTCTTTAGCACTGTATTTTAACCTATTGCTCCTCTGTACTTTAAGGGGAATTACTTGTGCACTGTATGTTTACAGGCAGCTGCAGGGTGCTTTAAATCAGGTGTAGCCTCTGGTCTTGTACTGTGTTAGATCTGCATTTTACTCTCTGCCTGCCAGTAATTATTGTAAACGTTTCTAGTGTGCAGTTGTGGAGTATTTTAAAATATTTTAATGTAGTACCTTGTTCTAACTCGCGTTTGCTCTCAATTCGAATTTCTTTGCCTCTGTGCTGAATCTCTTAGCCCTTCCACTCGCTCCACGCATGCACAGTTTGGGTGCACCATCCTGTTGTCGAGGCACAGGTCAGGAAGCATAGGAAAAACAGGAGCAGTTGTAGAATTCACCAAAAATACTTATTTTCACTAGCAGTAACATAAAAAAATAAACTTGTTCAGTATAACTATTTAAAAAGGCAAAATAAAATAAAGATCCATCAGAGTTTTCCTTCAATCTCTTATGTCCCTTTTTTCTTTTAAGCCATTGTAGCTCAGCTCTCTAAGTCCTTCCAACCCCCATTCTTAACAAGCATCCTGTTCTTGTAAGTTTCAGGCATGTGCAGCTAGAACACAATGTCCCAGAAATGAGGCCCCTTTTTCACAGTTCTTCTGCAAAAGGCTTAAAAATTTGCACTCAGGTAACCTCTTGAGTTCCCAATAGTTTTTTGCAGTCATCTCAAAACATAATTATATGCATTTCAACAGTAACGGTTTACAATTTCTAAGCAAAGGGATCCCAATATTAGTTACATTTCCACGTAATGATCTGCATATATTTTTATATTAGCAGATATGCAAGGGAGGAAAAAAGACAGACAGCAAGGGAAGGCTGAGATACAGTGAGAGGCAAAGAATTGTGAGACTTTTGGGGTGTTCAAATCCTAGGTCTCGCAGGAAAATTTGGTTGCCCAGCCAGACAGACAAGAGACAGGAAACGAACAGAACAGATCCTTGCATTCAAACACTTTCTCCATAGCAACTGGGACAGGGTCCCTTTCCACCCTGTCACACATCCCCCATTCTCTGTGCGCCTCCCGCCATTACCCACTCCATATTGTTCCACTGACTACCCCCTGTACCATCTCTCTCTTTACCTTCTTTAGGCTTCCCTGTCCCTCAGATCTCCCCACGGAGTCTCCCTGCCGAGAACTACCGCCAGTTCAGCCTGTTGGAAGCCTGCAAACACTGCAAGGTGTTTTGAAAAGATCCTGCTTTGAGAGCTACCCTGGACTGTGCTGCTACTGACGCTTTTACTGCCGACTGCCCCGCCCACCCTCCTGCTGACCCCTGCCCCCGCAACTGCCAGTTCTGCCCTCTCTCATCCCTTTTCCCCCAGCTTCTCTTGCCCCCCTTCTATGTTTCCTCTAAAAAAAAAAAAAAAGAGCCCCTTGGCATAGACCACTAAATACCAAACAACTAAAAACTTGCCTCTATAGAACACCCCGTTAGTACTACTCATCTATGGAAATGTTAATCCAAACCACTGTCCACTGCAAGCCCCCCAATTGGGACATGCAGAAAATGGCGTCCTCAAACTTGCATCCCTTAACATTCGGAGCCTTTTGCCAAAACTTGACGACCTCCAAGTCTGGGTGACGCAGCACAACCCTGATGTGCTTACCCTGACTGAAACCTGGCTCACAAAGAAAACCCCTGACTCAGCACTAATGCTCCCTGGTTATACACTCTCTACAGACTAGACAGAGTAGCAAAAAAGGGAGGGGTTTGTGCCATATACCTGAAAAACTCCCCGAAAGGTCTGGCACTACCCAATACCCCCACAGCTAACCAATCTCAAATCCTTGGTATCTTCTCCTAGGACAGCACTGGAAAGCCCTTTATGTCTTCTCAGTATACACCCCACCCTCCCGTGAAAACAAACTAAGCAATAATCTGGTTATCGATCACCTAGAAAGTCTACCAAACCAATCAGAAGTAGCCGTTATGGGTGACTTCAGCATCAACTGGTTGGCCCCGGATTCTGCCCAATTCAAAGATGTAATTGCTGCGCACAATATCACCCAACTGCTGACCTCCCACCACTAGAGCAAACCCGAAAACAGGCAGCCACTCCCTTCTGGATCTTATCTTCCCAACACACCCCCTAAGACATATCAGTACCCTGGTACTTCAGACTCAATGAGTGATCATTCACCTGTCATTAGCCTATGGTCGAATAAAGTCACTAACCCCAATCACATATCACGGAAACTAAAAAAAGGTAAGCTTGATCAATTCAGGACCTACCTTGCTCAGTGTGACTGGTCACTGTTGAGCTTTGCCCACTGTGGACTTTGCACTGACCCCCGTACTGGATTCTACCTCACATCTTGGTATACCCAGTGCTACATTTCACCCTCTTGCCACCCTTCCTACATTCCTTCTCCCCCACCTCTTCCTCTCCCTATGACTCTGGCACTTCTTATCTGTTGTCTATTTTCTCTGACAAATGCCGCTGGCTGCCTTGTTACAATGCTACCCTTGAACTGTATTAATCTGTACTCTGTTTGCAATGTCCACATTGTTGTAATGCCTGTCTTGATGTTCCCCATAATTTGTATTTCTCTGACGTAGAACCTTTGTAAAAGAGCCATGGCTCAAAGGTATTTGTAATCCTAGACTTGATAAATAAATAAATAAAATACCTCATCACACACTTTAACCAAGCATTTAATATGTTTGCCCCTGCTCGTAAAGTCAAGTCTAGGGGGGTAATCAACCCGTGGATTACTGCTGGTCTGTTTAAACAAAATGAAAGCCAGGGACAGTCTGTGGTTTCATGCTCAGGCTTCAGCTAACCCGGCTGATAAGCAACGCTATAGAGCTGCCAGGAATGCTAGCACCCAGGAAATTCAAAGGGCCAAAAAACCTACTACCAAAATGAGCTAACAAACTCCTGGGGTAACAGTAAGCATTTTTGGCAGAAAATTAAGGACCTTGCAGGTAAACCACTCAGTGCGGCACCTACTATGCTGCAGGACTCCAGTTCCGTAGCAGAAGCCTTCGACTCGGCCTTCATGGATCTCAGTAAGATCCTACTGCCTAACTTCCTCAAAGCGACCAACTCCAGTGACACCCAGAGTACTGCTGCATCCCCACCTTCTATTTCAGAAGACTTACACACTCTGAGTCAAATATCTGCTAAAAGTTCTAGGTAAAACCAGGTATAGTAGTGACATGACACCTTGGACATGAAACTGCTATACTTAACTCTTGATATCATGCTACAACCTCTCACCGCCATTCTCTTTCCCTGTCTCCGTCAGTTCCCCATGCAGTGGAAGGCTGTAGTTGTCACGCCAGTATACAAATGCGGGGAGAGATATCTTGTCTCAAACTACTGACCCATCCCAATCCTCCCGCCCTTATCCAAACTGCTTGAGAGAGTGGTGGCTGACCAACTGACCAAATGTCTCAACAAACACAATATCTAGTACTCTCAACAGCATGGTTTCCGTCCGGCACATAGTACCACCACAATACTACTGGATTACACAGATTTCATTCACAAAGCCTTAGACCGAGGCCTCATAGTTGGGTCAATCTATATAGATTTGACCAAAGCATTTGATACTGTGTATCACACCCTCTTCCTTCACTCCCCCCTACCCCCCAATTATAAACTGATTTAATAGTTGCTGTATCTTGCAAATCGAACACAGCAGGTTAAAATTGATGGCTGTCTCCAGCTGTCTGCTGGTCCACACAGATGTCCCCCAGGGGTCCATCCTTGGGCCAGTGCTCTTCAGCCTGTACCTAAATACCCTACCCAAGGCCTATGACAACAGTTTATAAGAAGTACGACTAACTCACTGGTAGAGGGTTGCTGCCTAGGAACTAGATTGAAATACAGAATTTGACAGCAGATAAGGACTGCTATGCCCACCTAGTCTTTCCATTTCTCCCTACCTACAGTATCACCCCAGACCCTACTTGATCTTAGTCTCTTTCTCTCTCCCCCTTCCATTCCACTGAGATTTCTTTTTGCCTATCCCATGCATTTTTGAACCCCACCACTGTTTTTGCCCCCACCAACTCCGTTGAAAGGCTATTCCAGAAATCCACTACTCTTTCTGTTAAGAAGTACATCTTCGAGGATATCTGTTCCATTAGGCCACAGCTTTGGAACTATACCTGCATCAGCACTATGACCACACGAAAACTTTCACTATTTGGGCGCCGTCCACAATGATGATGTGCATCAGCGTCTGTATAAATATGGGCAGCCCCATCACTCTTCAGTTTTTTTCCTGCTGTCAGTCATACTCATTGGAGCCAATGAAGGAAACATCAGCTATTGCCGTGTATTCTTTATTTGTTTAAACAAAGTGTTTTTCATCATCTCTGCATGCTGCTGAAATAGAAAGAGGCTTGATTTCAGTACTGTAAGTGCATGGATAAAATTTATAAAGAAGATACATACATTGTTAGTGTGCTGTTTGGGCCTGTCTCACAATGTGAGGACTTGTGAGACCTGCCAGGGCTTCAGCCAAGCAACAGGGTGATGGAAGTAAACTAGAAAAATTCCTTCTCGAAAAAGCCACTGAAAAGGCACTGATCACCGAGCAGACTCAATAGACCAGAGGACCTACTCTGCTGGCTTCTTAGTATGTTAAGCCTTAGCAGCCATAGAGAAGGTTCTAGGCCCAAAATTGGTGTCATCAAGATTGGCCAAGACACAGCCAATGAAGCTGAAGGATCAGGACAGGGAACGATCATTGTCACTGCCCTACTCCTCATCAAGCTGTAAACATAAGCACAAAAGACTGCTTCCCCAGCAAGATCCTGGTCACTGTTAAGACAAGGTAGTCCTACTGCATCATTGCCTGGCAGCATTAATGACAGCTCCCCGACTGTCACTGAGACACCAGGGTCGGGGTCTGGTCTAGGCGCTGCTGTAACTACTATGGTCGGTACAGTGCCATCATCGTCAGGCCAAGGCCCATCATCGATACAAGTAGTCACGGCCCCTGCCCAGGATGTCTTCCACTCTCAAGCCTTGTTGGTGTTGTTTTCAGAGATGATACGATGCATTCTGCCTGGCTTACCTATGCAGGCAATCATTCTGTCGATGGGGCCAATAGACACTCCTAACCTGTTGATGACTTCTTCCAGCACACTGCAAATTCCTCCTTCTCAGCCGCTGCCATTATCTCTGGCACCTTCAGCGATTCATGTCATTGACAGAGATGTCAATGATGAGGTGTAATATAATCCTCACTTGATGGTATTAGAGGAGGATTTGGGGGAGGATTATGATGCAGCACAGCGTGTAGCATCTCATTCTTGTTCTACCCTCTTATCCTGCAGTGATGACTCTGTGGTCTGTACCCTGAGATCTCCTCCTGAGGATCCTACTTCTCAAACCATGTTACAGCAAATGCAGACTGCCATGGGATTTGCTGCAGATGAAGAAGATTCCACTTAAAAGAACCTAATGGGGAATTGAGTGGCTCGCGGAAAAGACAGATTGTTTCATATTACGAGGATGGTGGCACTTAAGTACATAACGTCGAAGTGGCTTTCCTCTGGTCCTCCGTCCCCTACAGTGTGGATCGAGAGGATGAGAGAAGTGGAAACTATGGAAAGACTAACTGCCTCTCTCCATTTTGAAATGGATAAGTTCCTGGAATTATCAAGACCATGGCATTCTAAGGGTGCACCTCAGGAGAGTGACCCTTAGGGAGGTCAACTCAAACTCTGTTGCCATAGATTTAATGTCCCTAATAGGTAATAGGTAGTGATAACGTATATGACCACCAGGGGGCATTGCTATGTTTAGTGTAACTGCTATACTTGTTACCAGTTAAGGTTTATGTTGTCATTTTTAATCTGCATTGTCAGAGCAGAGAAAAGAAAAAAACAAGAATAAGAGACACACACTTTGCAGTTTGTTTTAGTAAGTTTTATTATTTCTATTAGAATGTATTGTATTGGGTGAACAGGACTGAAAGTATGTAAAAGGAGGAGATATTAGACAGCACACAGGCTTATCAGATGAACTTTATATTGGAAGACAGGGAGCTTACCCTGAAGGAAAATTGCTGTGTCTCCTTCATGGGCTTCCTTGAACCGACCTCACAAGGGACTGAAGTAAACGCACTGCATCTGTTAGAAATGCAAGTATCAACAGTCATGTAAACATTCTAACTTTCACTATATGTAATCCTGTAACCTAAAGTCATGTAATGCCAGTAATGGCATTTTGTTATATGTTGTTAGTTTTTAACAGAGCAATAAAATCTAAGTTTAAAAAAATTAAAACAGAACCTAATGGAATTTTTGAGGTTCCCTGCTCTTCTTCTGTTATGATTCCACCTTTTTATCCTGTATTAGAGGGTGCTACCTTTGCTGCATGGTGTAGACCAAGCTCACTGCCTCCTGTTCCAAAAAAGGCTGACACGCAGTACCCTGCTCCGTCTGCTAAGTCTTATTATGCCAACCAGCCAGAAACTGGCTCAGTAGTCATTATGGCTATTCATGATAGGTCTGAGGCACTTAAACACCTGAGTACTTTGCTTCCTGTCTAAGAATCTGTGAGACTAGATGTGATGTGCAAGCGTTTGTACGAACATATGAAGAAGCCAGCAGAAGAAGGCCATTTGATCTATCTAGTCTGCTCGTATTGCAGCGTCCACAACTTGAGCTACTGTCCCTGCCCCCCTCCCCACTCCTCCCATCCTTCCTACCCATGATCCTTACCTTCCCCTTATGCCTATCCCAGCCTCTCTTGAAGCTGCCCACTGTCGTCAACTAGACCACCTCTTCCAGCAGTGCATTCCAAGTGTCTACCACCCTCTCCATGAAGAAGTGCTTCCTGAACTCCCTACTAACCCCCCCAGCTTAAGACTGTTCCCCCTCATGTTATGGTTGCCACTCAGCTTAGAGAGCCCCTTCTTAGCCACCTTATTTATCCCTTTCAGGTACTTGAAGGCCCAGTCATGTCCCCTCTTTCTCTCGTGTCCTCCAGGGAGTACATGTTCAGTGCCCTCAACCTCTCCTCGTATGCTTTGTCCTGCTGACCCACTGTCATCTTTGTAGCCCTCCCTGGACCTTTTCCAGCAGGTTAATGTCCTTTTTGAGGTGTAGACACCAGTACTGAATGCCATACTCTAGATGTGGCCTCACCAGTGACTTGTACAAGGGCAGTATAACCTCCTTTCTCCTACTACTGATCCCCCTGGCTATGCATCCCAGTATCTTGTTTGCCCTTGCTGCTGCTTTCTTGCACTGCATGGAGTGCTACAGGTCACTAGTGATCATCACTCCCAGGTCCTTCTCCCCCTCTGATGAAGATACCTGGACTCTTCCCAGGTAGTACTCCATCCTGGGATTCTTGGCTCCAGTGTGCATAACTTAGCATTTCTTGGAATTGAATCCAAGCTGCCAGATCTCTGACCACCTCCCCAGCTTTTTCAGATCATCCTGTAGGTCCTGTATCCCTTCAGTTGTGTCCGCTCTCCCGCAGAGCTTGGTGTCAGCAGTGAATAGACACATTTTGTCCTTCACACCATCCCCAGTGTCATTGATGAAGACATTGAACAACACCGGCCCCGGCATGGAGCCCAGCAGGACCCCACTGGTGGCCTCTCTGGTGCTAGATAACTCTTCCCCCCACAACCACTCTCTTGGTTCTGTCCCTCAGCCAGTTTTCCACCTATCTGGCCATCTTATCACCAACCTCGAGATCCGCCAACTTCCTGATTAGCCTTTTGTGGGGAACAGAGTCAAAGGCCTTGCTGAAATCCAGATAGAGGATATGTACCGCTTGGCCCCTGTCTACTGTCTTAGTGACCCAGTCAAAGAAGTCAGTCAGATTTGTTTGACATGATTGCCCCCCATGAACCCATGCTGCTTTGCATCTTGGAGACCATGTCCCTCTAGGTATTCTACCAACCTTTCCTTTAGTATGGTCTCCATGAGCTTGCACACGATTGAGGTCAAATTGACTGGTCTGTAATTCCCTGGGTCATCCTTGGGGCTGCCTTTGTGGAGGGGCACCACATGTGCTGATCTTCCTGGACATAAAGTCTCCACCACTCATTGACACTAATGGGAGTACGCTGGGGACGCTAGGACCCAGTGGGAGCAAACTTTTCAGGAGGGCCAGCGCCTGAGATGGAGCCACGAGGAAGCAGCACTGCGAGCCCCGGCGCATGCGGTAATGACTATCTTTATTTATTTATTTATTCACGAGTTTTACCAGAAAGGCATACTGAGCAATAATGCTTGATTCCAGATGCGACCTGGGGGCCAAGACCCAATACAAAACAAATCACAATGTTAGATCTTGGTGTCGACCCTCCAACCGCCCCAGTTCTCTTTTTCCTGCCATCGAGTGCACTTCAGTGACGATGTCGCTCGTCTGCCAGGAGTCAAAACTTCAATCTAGCAGGTTCGTTTTCAGTTTATTATTTTGTATTTATCAACGATAAGTACCGAGCTCTTCATTGACGGAGTCGACTATGACTGGGGCAGGTGACAGTAGGGAGACTACGTATGAAAGCTGTTCAGCCAGCGGGGCCGGGTCTGGTCCGCCGTCCTCCCCGGAGGGGGGGACTGACAATGGAAGGTCCAGTACTCAGGGAGATGGGCGGTCTCCCCAGAAGCATAAAAAGAAACGGTCCCATTCTTAGCACCATTCAGCTTCGAGTTCTTCTTCGGCACACAGGTCGAAGAAGAGATGGCATTACTCGAGGTCGCCCTCTGGTACGTCTGCGCATAGATGGTTGGTTATTAGGGCCAGGCGCCGATCTCCACCTCTGTCGGAGTCGCCGGTTTCTGTCTCTGAGGGCTGACCTCTTAGACACTGGAGCCCCTCTCCACCTATTGGAGGGGTTTCCGATGAGCAGTTTCACCAGTTGGCTGCTCTTATGGAGCAGTGGACTTGGAGGTTGGCCCGACTACCCGAACCAGCCTGTCTGACTCCGGGGCCTTCGGGCCCTTTGGTTCTGGGATGGCAGGTGGGGCGGTTAGGTCTTCCTAGTCATGTGGCGCCTTCTTCGGTGCCGTCGACTCTGCGCTCTGATGTCTATCCCCCTCACATGGCTGCGTCTCAGGGGTCTATACCGATGCCCTTCTCTCATGTCAGTTTTCATCCTGTAACTTCCAAGCGCAGTTCCCAGACTTCTGTGACATTGCCTTCATCTGCAGTGCCGACTTCTCCGGCATCGAGGTTTCTTGCGGCACCACGAGTGCTGTTGGCGCAGTCTGCAGTGCCGCGGGCTCTGTCGGCGACGTTCTTGACATCGGGGCTGGCAGTGGCACCGGGCGCAGCATCGGCCTATCCTTCGGCGCCTCCGGTGCTTGGAATGGGTGCGGCATTGCGCTCTTTGTTGGCACCGTGTGCAATGCCTTTTTTTGTGGCGGCTCCTTCTTTGTTCTCGGTGCCTTTTTTTTTAAGTGCCGGGGATGGGTGTGGCGCCGTCTAGTTTCCAGAGGTTTTCGACTCCCGATTCTTTCTCCTTCTCTTCTTCCTCCTGGCTTTCACTCCATTCCTGTCTATACGGTCCCTCCTGGACTATCAGGAGATTATTTTGAGCCCGATCCAGATTTTAGACTGGGTGATGATATTGATGCTGATACTGCCCTGGGGACAGGGATCAATCCTCCTGCAGAGCCTGTTATTGAGGACCTTTCCTTTAAGTGTCTGCTCAAGAACTTAAATTCTACCCTTTCTCTCTAGACCACAGAAATCGATCCTGGGAAGCTTTTGAGTCTCCAGTATCTTAATGTCCCGGAAATCCCTATGGATTTAACCCCTCCGGTACAGCCCTCTTTCGAGACCCTTTCACAGATGGTGTGGAAGAATCCAGCTCTTATTCCTTCTGTGGCCAAGTCCATAGATGGGAAATATGCCCTTCCCAAGGATCGCCCCATCTTGACCTCTCAAGCCTTTGCTGATGCCATAGTGGTCCTGTCAGAGAATTATAAGGCTGTCCTTCTCCAGGAATCTACAGCCTGGCCTATTACCAAAGAATCTCACAAGATAGACACCTTAAGTAAGAGAGCCTTTGCTGCCTCAACCCTGGGCATGCGCATTGCCAGCTACCAGGGCTATTTTTCTCAATATGAGTATGTTCTTTGGCATTCGCTCAAAGCAATGGTAGAAGCTCTGTCTGAATCAGAGGTTAACTCAGAGCTACTTTAAACCATAACTAGGGGTATTAAGTCCAATAACCAACAGGTTAAAGCTGCAGTGGAAGCCTTTGATACTGCCTCCTGGGCGGCAGCTGGCATCTGCACCCATCGCCACTCTTGGTTGTATATGTACTTCCGGCTTCATGAATGACGCCCAGCAACAGGTCATGACCTTACCTTTCGATGGTATGTATCTGTTCGGACCTCAGGGTGGAGCAAGCACTAGAGGTCACACGGAAGACTAGGTCTGCCATTAAGACAGCCAGACCTGCGCCTGTCCCCTCCCGAGGGGGTGGGAACAAGCGCCAGTTTCACAACTGTCTGTCCTTTCAGGGCAAAGGCAAAGGAGGTTTTAACACAAATCGGAACCCTCAGCCACAAAAGAAAGCACAGCAGAAGAGACGAGGGCCAAAAGCGCCCAGTGCCACCTTCTGAGTTTCCGGCCCAGGTCCCACCTCAGCTGCCCAAGGGGGACTCCTCCTCAGCAGTGGGAGGACGTCTGACTCAGTTCTACAACCAGTGAAAATCTATAACATCAGACAAATGGGTCCTCCGGATAATCCGTGAGGGGGTACTCCCTCAATCTTTGGGAAACCCCTCTGGATCATCCTCCCAAATGACAGCTCAGGCTGTTGGCAGTACAATCAGACCTTCTTACTTCCGAGGTACAAGGCCTTCTGAACAATGGGGCAATAGAAGTAGTTCCGTTGGATCAATGAAACACAGGTTTCTTCTCCCATTACTTTCTGGTCCCAAAGAAAACTGGCAGCATGCACCCTATTCTAGATCTCAGAAAATTAAACAAATTCCTGCACGAGGAAAAGTTCAAGATGATATCTCTTGGTGCCCTACTACCTTTGATTCATCAACACGATTGGCTAGCCTCCATGGACATGCAGGATGCCTGCCAGCACATTCTCATACACCCAAAGCACCACAAATACCTCAGGTTCATGGCATTGGGTCAACACTATCAGTTCAGAGTTCTGCCCTTTGGGCTATCCTCGATGCCTCAAGTTTTTACAAAGTGTTGTGCAGTTCTCGTGGCACACCTCAGGAAACTCGGAATACAAGTGTTCCCATATCTGGATGACTGGCTCCTAGCAGGTTACTCCAGGCAAGAGAGACTGGAGGTTGTGGCCACGGCCTCAGACTTCCTCACGTCCATGAGAGTTCTGCTGAACCTCAACAAGTCGCAGTTGCAGCCCTCCCAGAAGCTCCTCTTCATAGGAACTCTTCTGGACACCTCCTGTGCAAAGGCTTTTCTTCCAGAGGACATAAGGAGCGATATCTTACAGATGGTCCGATACATCAGAGAACTCAGCTTGGTTCGAGCTATCTCGCTGCAGCGGATGCTGGGCCTCATGGCATCCTCGGTGTTCACTGTACCCTTGGCTCATCTTCACATGAGAACCTCTCAGTGGATGCTTAGTGGTCCCAAACCACTCACCATCAGTCTTTTCTCATCAAGGTGACGGAAACTCTGAAGAGGTTGCTCAGCTGGTGGGCTCAGGAGAAGAACCTTCTGGAAGGATACCCCTTCGCCCCTCTGGATCATCAGATCTCCATTACCACGGATGCGTCTCTGATGGGTTTGGGAGCTCACTGCCAGGATCTCCACACCCAGGGTACATGGACTCAAGATGAGTCTCAACTTCACATAAACGTCCTGGAAATAAGAGCCGTCCTCTATGCAGTCTGAGCTTTGGAGGACATACTCTGTCACAAGAACATTCTCCTTCAAACGGACATCAAGGCAGTGCTGTACTACATCAACACAGGGCGGTGCACATTCTTAACCATTATGCAGGGAAGCAATGAGTGTGTGGGAATGGTGCCTGGGGCACAAGGCTCTGATTCAAGCGGTTTACCTGCCAGGAGTACAAAACAAGCTGGCAGACCGTCTCAGCAGAATGGAGGCGGATCCTTATGAGTGGTCTCTCTACTTAACCATCGTTCAGTCACTCTTCAAAGAGTGGGGAACCCCAGACCTGGACCTTTTTGCGTCTCCACTCAACACAAAACAGCCTCTCTTCTGCTTCAGAAATCCAGGACCTGGCATTTTTTGTCAGGATGCGTTCAGGCTGCAGTGGACAAAATGCTTTCTATACTATTTTCCTCCTCTTCCCTTAATTCAGAGGATACTGCTCAAATTGGAATCCCAGGGGGCACAGTGATCCTCATTGCCCCTTTCTGGCCTTGGCAGTTATGGTTACATGACACTAGAGACCTGAGGAACCCCAAAGCTTCCCTTCAGAGCGAACCTTCTGACCCAGGGTCCTGTGGTCCATCCTAACCTGAGGTCACTTCACCTTCACACTTGGCTCCTGAAGAGATAGAGATGAATAGGTTCAGTGTTTCTCTTAGAGTTTCAGATATTTTTTGGCCGCACGTAAGCCGACCACTAGAAAAATCTACACAGCTAAATGGAAGCGTTTCTCTATCTGGTGTGCAAAATCCTCTTGGAACCCTTTTTTCTGCCTACTGAATAAAGGCTTGGAGTATCTCCTAGACCTCTCAAACACAGGTCTGCAGTACTCCACAGTCAAAGTTAATCTTTGTGCCATTTCGGCATATCAGGAGCCGATACCTTCCATGTCGCTGGCTCAGTTGCCCTTAGTCAAGAGGTTTCTTAGGGGTATTCTGCATACTAGACCTCCTATTAGACATCCAGTTGCAGCCTGGGACATTAACCTTGTGCTAGACGTGCTCACTCGTAAACCTTTCGAGCCTCTAGCTACTTGCGAGTTGAAGTTCCTCACTTGGGAAACAGCCTTCCTGGTGGCCATTACTTAGGCCTGTAGAGTTTCTGAAATACTCGCACTGGTCACAGACCCCCTGTACACTGTATTTCACAAGGACAAAGTAGTTCTTGCGACTCATTCTAAGTTTTTCCCTAAGGTTGTCTCAGAATTCCATCTAATCCAACCTTAATTCCTTCCTACCTACTTTGAGAATTTCCAAAATGAAGGAGAATGTGTACCCTTCATTCGCTGGATGTTAAGAGAGTGTTGCAGTTCTGTCTAGATAGAAGAAAACAAATTTGCAAGGCTCAACAGCTGTTTGTCTCCTTCAGCAAGACCAGGCTGGGTCAACCTGTTGCTGTCAGATGCATTTCAGCATGGCTGGTGGCATGCCTTCGCCACTGCTATTCTATGGCACAGGTCAAGCTGGAAGGCAGAGTGTACGCTCACTCTACCAGAGCTGTTGTGGCATCTCTGGCGGAAATCCGTAATGTGCCCATTGCAGATATTTGCAATGCAGCTACTTGGAGCTCCGTGCATACGTTCGTTAAGCACTATGCCTTTTCCATGCCGGATGACATTTGTCGTTTGGCAGGACCATTGTTAATGGACTTCAGTCCTAAGCACGTGAGCTCTTTTATCTTCTGCCGCCCATCTTGTGGAATTATTTAGCTTGGTACTCTCCCATTAGTGTGAATGAGTGGTGGAGACTTTATGTCCAGGAAGATATGGAAATTACGTACCTACCGTAATTCTTGATCTTCTTGGACGGTGTCTCCGCCACTCATTCACACACCCACCCACCATCCCCCGAGCTCACTTCTCCATTTTTTTGGTCTTCACTCCCTCAGTGGCTGAGCTGTGAAGCCTTTGTTGTTGACCCTTCTTACACGGGTCATTCGGACTATCTTATGTCCGAATTTTTAGGTTAGCCCATTCTAGGTTAGTTACGCTGCACCTCCTCAGAAAAAAAAAGTACTGAGGCGGTTGGAGGGTCGACGCCGAGATAGTCATTACCGAGCATGCCGGGGCTTACGGTGCTGCTTCCTCGTGGCTCCGGCGTACTCCCATTAGAGTGAGTGAGTGGTGGAGACTCCATCCAAGATGATCAAGAATTACGGTAGGTACATAATTTTCCATTTCTCCAATCCTGCGTTACTGTGCATGACTCCAGTGAACAATTAAATAGGCCTGCCAGTTCCTTAACCAGTTCCCTTAGTACCCTTGAATGTACTCTGCCCGGGCCTGGTGATTTGTCCACCTTCAGTGCTAGCAGCCCCACCCTCACTCTGTCCTCCTCTGTCACTACATCTGTGTCTCCCCCCCCCCCCACTCCTCTTCTCCTACCTGAAGGCACTGGTCCATCCTTCTCCCTGGTGAAGAAGGAGCAGAAGTATTCATTTAGTATCTCTGCTTTTCCCCCCATTATCCTCCACCCATTCCTCCCCTTTCTCAAGCCTAACAATCCAGTCCTTGTCCCTTTTCTCACTTATATAACGAGTCTTCTCCCACTTCAGCTATCTGCAGTTCCTTCTGTGCTGTAGCTCACCGGACTTTCTTACTTGCCTCACTACCCACCCTTGGGTAATTTTCCCTGTCCACATCTTGATCTTCCCGAATTTTCTATAGGCTAACCTCTCTACTACCCGCCAATGTGACTGCTTCTCTTAATTGGTCAGCCTCTACACTCATGCCTGGCATTGTGTGGCCCTAAACTCCTTCTGGCCAATTATCCTTGTCCTCCACTTTCCTCCCTCTCACCTTACCCTCCCCCATTCCTCCCCTACCCTTACCCACACCCTCCCATCTTTTAGCACTTTATACTTCTATCCCCTCTTCGTTACACTTCTCATACCAACCCTCCCACAAGACAATGGCCCTTCAGCCTGCCAACTCCTTCCTGACCCCCACCCACCCTCACCATCCCTACTGTTTGCTCATCTGGCCTTACTATCCTTTTGCTGTCTCTCCGCTTGAAATACAATATTTTGGTTTTCGAGACTCTTGTTTGTATGTTAACCTTCCATCCTTTGATGTGGAACCTTTGTAAACGAGCAGTTCTTGCTCAATGGTATTTGTAATCCTAGAGTTTAATAAATAAAATTTAAAAAACTCTCTTCCCTTACTGCCTGGGTGACCCCAGAACTGAACCAGCTGGGTGCTTTGGCCCTTGTGTTCTTCCCCCTCAGCCTAACGCACTCCTCTGTGGCAACCAGTATTCCTTCCTTAATGATGAACCACCTTTGTTCCACCCCATATCTGCTGTGATGCTCACCAGGTGGCTCCTTAGCACTTTGCCCATCTTCCTGAAGGATGCCCTCCTAAAATTCAAGATTTTGATCTTAGTCAGGATGCTTTCCCTGCCCACATCCAACTGGAACCCCACTGTGCAATGGTCACTCCCACTCAAGGGCTATCTGACTGCTATTTCCTGTACATGCTCCCCATTTGTGAGCACCAGATCAAGAATTGCCGCTGCTCTTCTTGGTTCTGTGATGCTCTGAGTCAGGAACCCACTTTGCAGTCCCTCCAAGGTCACCCGACTCCTAGCACATGCTGTGGACGGTCTGCTGCAGTCCATCTCAGGCAGGTTGAAGTCCCCCACAATTACCACCTCCCCTTTCCCCACAGCTTCCAATATTTGTGAGCTTTTGTCCTTATCCTTATCGGGTGGTCTGTAAACCACCCCTAATCTCACCTTTCTCCCTTTTATTGGACCGTAACTAAACCCATAATGCCTCCACCTTCCCTTCCTCCGACTCCTCCCTCATGCAAGTTATTCCCTCCTTAATATAAACTGCCACCCCTCCCCCCCCAACTACCCTTGTCTCTCCTGTATAGTTTATATCCAGGGATCGCAAGATCCCAGTCATGGTGTGGTGTTGGCCAAGTCTCGGTTACTGCCGCTATGTCCACCCTCTTGTATGCTAATGGTGCCTGCAGGTCATCCATCTTGTTTCCAAGACTCCGAGCGTTGACACCACTCCCTACCTAGAATCTGACCTTCCTTCCCTCTATTTTTCACTTCACATTTCTCCCCTCTGTGTGCACCACCACCTACCTTTGTTATGTGTTCCTCACCCTCTCCACCCTTTGCTGTTTTCGCACCCCTTCCACATCCTCCCTCTAGATATCTTCCATCACTGTGGGTGGGGTTGGGGTTCATTGACCTCTTCCTCTCGGAGTCTTTGGGCCTACACGCTTGCTGCACCCCCTCAGTAGTTTAAGTGTAGTGGTTATGCATTCCCCCAGTTTGTCCTTGAGTACCCTCAAACCCTCCCTACTGAGGTGTAGCCTGTCTGGTGAAGAGTGTGCTTTGTTTGACCAGGTCTCCTCCCAGACCCCAATACAGATAAACATTTCCTCTCTGTACCATTTCCTTAGCTAGTCATTGAAATCCTCTATTCTTCTTTTCCTGGCTGTGTTGACTCTTGATACTGGTGTTTATGCCTCTGCATCACTGGGCCTTAGAATTGCAAGTTATCAGATCCATTTGATAACATTTCTGACCAGCCTATGGAAAGCTGCGAAGGCTGCAGCCCAGACTTTGCCTTAAGGCTCAGTTAAGAATGAGTTAATTAAAACTTTAACTTCTGGGACTGAGGTTGGCAAACATTTGCTGTTCTCAGCCTATGATGCCTTTCGGCACCATGCAATTCTGCTTAAAGTTGGACCAGCATAACATTCTGTGGTGATTTGCATATGTAGCCCATGATGCTTTGCATTGTGGGGGCATGAGTGATTTTGTATTTTCTTGAAACTTGGCTTCCCAGCCAAATGCCCTTTGGGGTGACCCTTGCCTCAGTGTTTGCGCACAGAGGTTCTTTGTCTATGATGTCTCTGATGCATCTGCCAGAGCTACTGGTTGTGGCATATGTATGAGACACTATTCTTGACTCAGAATTGCTGGGTTTACTAATGATGTACAGCAAGCAGTTAGAAATGCCCCCTTTAGTGGGATAAAACTGTTTGGTTATGATGTTGATGACGTTCTCAGAGGCCTTCAGGCATCCAAAATGACCCTAGGTTCTGTCGGGTCCCTCTGTCCCATTCCTTCTAGGGGATGTGGGCGGGATCCTTTCATCAGCCTGTTGCCAGAGGGGGCTGTGCCCTCCATCAGCAAGACTGAGGTAGGGGAAGTGACCCTTTGCCAGGCCCCCTTCCCCCAGGTGCTCATTCAAAAGCATCCAAACCAGTCGGTTCAAGCGCTCTGCCCCCAACGGTTCTGCATAACTCTCTTCCAGATACCTCCCCCCCCCCATCTGCACTGTTATCTCCAGGGGTGGGTGTGTGTGTGTGAGATAGAATCTCTCTCTGCACCTAAGCCAGTTGTGGGAGATTACAACGGATGAGTGGGTCCTGGAGGTAATAGCGAGGGGGCATGCTCTGGAGCTGCTGATAATCCTGCACCTCCTTCCTGTTATCCTCCAGGCGATTTGTTCCGTCTGAAGAAGTGCAGTCCTCTTTCCAGAAATATTCTATGGAACTGGTTCCTCCAAGACAGAGAAACAAAGGGATCCCGCATACTTCTTGGTCCCAAAATGGACAGGGGATCTCTGTCCTGTCTTGGATCTTGGGAATCTCAACTTCTCTAGAGAATACAAGAAGTTTCAAATGGTATCTCCCAAGCTCTGATTCCCCTTCTGTAAAAAAAAAAAAAAAAAAAAAAGGACTGGCTTTGCTCCCTTGACATGATGAGTGCCTACTTTCATGTCAAGACCAGAAAAGCCTGCAGGCAGTATCTCCACTTTATGCTAGGAGGGGAGCAGTACCAGTTTAGAGTTATGCCCTTTGGTCTGTCTCCTGCGCCACAGGTCTTTACCAAATGCTTGGCAGTAGTGGCAGCAGCCCTTTGCAGAGAATGGCCTGTAGGTGTTCCTCTGTCTGGATAACTGGCTGCTGAAGGCCAGCTCCAGGGAAGCTTTGCTACATACCCTGTCATGGACAAGGAAATTGTTTGACGACTTATCGGTCACAGCGAATGTGCCCAAGTCTATCCTGACTCCCTGCCAAAGACTAGTACATACAAGCTGTCTTGCATGCAGAGAAGGGATGTTCTTTCCTGCTACAGGACAGGGCAGACAACCTGATTGCTCAAGCACGAATGGTATACAGAAGTCTCTGTGTCCCTGCAAAGACAGTGTTGCGTCTTCTGCGTCTCATGGCTGTGGCCCTTATGACAGTGCCACTGGCCTGCTTAAGCATGAGGATATTACAGTAGACATCCAGTGGGATCAGCTGATGGAAGAGCTAGATCAAATGGTTCTTGTCATGTCCCCGCTGTGCAGAGCATTGCTATGGTGGATCGATCGTGACAACCTTTCACAGGACATTCCATTACTTTTACCAGCTCCTATACAGATCCACACCATGGATGCCTCGGGCTCTAGATGGGGTGCTCATCTGGGCCCTTACCAGATGCAGTGATCATGGTCCCTGGTGGAGATTGTTACACATCAGTGTCCTGGATGATGAGGGATGTCCTGTACAGCCATCAAGCATTTCAGGAGCATCTAATTCCAGGTCCTCTATTAATCTAGACGAATGATGCCAGTGGTGATGTATTTCATCAACAAACAAGGGGACACTCATTTCTATCCCCTGTGCAGGAAAGCCATGAGAGTGTGGTACTGAGCTCTGTTGCACATCCTTGAGATGTGTTGTCCCTGTCCTGGAAAGGGAAATTCCTTTATGCATTTCCCCCAGTTCCTCTAATACAGAGGGTGCTACTCAAGCCGAGGATGGAGGGTGTGTCACTCTCATCCTCATTGCTCCATTATGGCTTTGCCAGATGTGGTTTCTACTTCTGCAGCAACTGGCAGTGGAGCCTCTAGTACCTCTACCGCTGTGTCAGGGTCTGCTGTCACAGGACAAGGTGTCCCTGGTCCATCCAGACCTGAAATCCCTACTTCTGCATGCATGGCTTCTGAAGACATAGCCATTGCATGTTTTGGGGGTATCCCTAAGGTTGCTGATGTGCTGTTTGTGGCTAGAAAGTCTTCTCCTAGATATACCTGTTCTTTGAAAGGGAAGCAATTCACTTTATGGGCTGCTTCCAGGAATTTGGACCAGTTTACTTGTCCTGTAAATTTGGTGTTGGAATACTTGCTGTCCCTGTCAGACTCCGGTCTACAGTATTCCTCACTGAAGGTGCATTTGGTCACTATATCAGCTTTGCATGCCCCAATCGAAGGTCATATGGTCACCCAGCTGGAGGTCACCTGTACTTTTCTGCAAGGTATTGTGCATATCAGACCTTCTATCCACAATCCATTCCCACCTTGGGACTTGAATTTTGTTGCTGGAGAAGCTGATGTTGGCTTTTTTTTGAGCCGGCCACAAATTGTGGCTTACATTTCCTGTCATGGAAAATGTTATTTTTGGTTGCAGTCACTTCTGCTTGGAGGATTTCAGAGCTTCAGAATTTAAAGTGTGAGCCTCCTTATTTGATTTTTCACAAAGATACTATTTCTTTGTGTACAAATCCCAAGTTTATACTGAAGGTGGTGTCTGAATTTGCACTGAATCAAATGATGCACCTTCCTGTCTACTACCTTGAACATGCCAATCAGGGTGAGGCATTGCTCCATACTTTAAATGTACATAGAATAAATGTACATTGAATACTGAAAAACCATGTGAATCACACCAAGGACTGCAGAAAGTCCTCACAGATTTTTGTTTTGTTCACCCCTGGAAAGAGGACTCCCCTGTGTCTAAACAGTGCCTGTCCAAATGGCTGGCACATTGTATTACGTTCTGTTACTGGAAGTATGATAAGGAACTCCCTGGTGTGGTTCTTGATCACTACACAAGGGGAATGGCCACTTCTTTTGCTTGTTTCAGAAATGTTTCTGCTGCTTTTATGTGCACTGCAGCCACATGAAGCAGCACTGTCCACATCTTCACTAAACATTACAGTCTGGACATAATTTCTCATAGACGTGCTGGATTTGGGCTTGTTGTACTGCAAGGCCTACAGTCTTGAATGTATACCTCAAACTGCACCAGCCTCCTGTGGCTTTTGGGACTGCTTGGGTCTCATTCTAAAGGTGTGGCCTAATGGAAGATATCGTTGAAGAAAGAACAGTTATGTGCTTAGCGCAACAGTAGGTCTTCGAGAGAATATCTTCTCTTCCATTAGGCCATGTCATCTAGCCCTCCATCCCTCTTCTGCTTCAGTGAGGATTACATCCGATATTGTGCCTGATCCTTATCCATGGCTGTTAACACCCATATCTCTGATCCCCTGGTTCCTCATGATTGGAGGTCCTCCAAGTCTAATCTCTGGTGGGGAACTGCGGAGTGATGGGCCTTCCCACGTTTATATAGACGCTGATGCATGACATTGCCGTGGGTGTCCCCTGGCTAACAAAAGTTTCCATGTGGTCCTAAAGCTGATGCAGGTATAGTTCCCAAAGTGTAGCCTAATGGAAGAGATTCTGTTGAAGATCTACTGTTACGGTAAGTACATTACTATTTTTTCCTCACAACTCTCCTAAATCTACCCCTCCCCCCAGCTTCGTAGCATGTCCCTTGTTCTTGAGCACCTTTTTTTCTGAAAAATACTTCCTTTGTGTTCCTTTTTTACCCCGTGAAGAATTATAGGTCTTAAGCATAACCTCCCCCTGCCAGGGTGTATATATTGAGGTCCTTCAGTCTCTCCTTGTATGCATTTTTTTTTTAATTGAGCTTTTTGGTACCTGTCGCCTCCTCCCGCCAACTGGCGACGTGGACACATACTGTATGTCTTTTTATGTGTTTTTCCCCTACCTCCCCCACCCCCACCCTGAGGCCCAGGCACGCGGCCGTGCGAACATTGGGAGGCATGCTTTGCACCCTGTGGAGCCAGCTCAGCCTCTTCCACCTCCTGATACTTTGTCACCCCCTCTCCGCCTATGCTACCCACTGGGGTGCCAACCCACCCTCACCACCATCGGGAGAGGAGAGCTACCCACCAGCATGCTCAAGCCTGCTCTACCCCCCCCCCGGCACCCCGACGACACAAGGTCATTCCTGAACCCAGGTTGCCGGCATAGCGCGAGGCAAGGCGTCCAACGCCTCAACCCTCTGCATCACTGGGACTCCTTGTATGACTTTTGATGCAGACCCCGCACCATTTTAGTTGCCCTCCTCTGGACTGCCTCCTCCCTATCTATATCCTTCCAGAGATGTGGCCTCCACAACTTGGATACAGCACTCTAGGTGGAGTTTTACCAGAGATCTATGCAGAAGCACCACCACCTCCCTCTTTCTGCTGGTGATACCCCTCCCTATGCATCCCACTAGCCATCCCGACAGCCTTGTCACACTGCCTGGCCACCTTTAGGTCATCAGATACGATTATTTCCAGGTCTCCTTCCTGCTTGGTAGTAGTCAGTATTACTCCATCCATTTTTACTCCGCCTCTAGGTGTCTGTGTCCCTAAGTGCATTATTTTGCCTTGTACACATTGAAACCCAGCTGCCATACCCTTGACTACTCCTCTGGTTTTGTGTTCATCTGCCCCGGAGTGTCTACCCTATTTCAGGTTTCGGTGTCATCCACAAAGAGGCAGAACTTCCTTCCAGCTCCTCTGCAGTGTTATTTATAAAGACATTACAAAGGACTGGTCCCAGCACTGATCCTTGAGGCACCTCGCTGGTCACCCTTTCTTCCTTGGAGTGAACTCCATTTCCCACCACCACCTGTCGCCTATACCATAATCAAGTTCTTGTCCAGTTTACCACCTTTAGACCCACTCCTAAGTTAACCAGCTTACTTACTAGTCTGCTATGTGGAATTGTGTTGAAAGCCTTACTAAATCTAGGTAGGCCATGTCCACTGCTCTATCCTGATCTATTTCCTTTGTCACCCAGCCAAAGAAATCTGGGTGATTCATTTGACATGATCTCCCCACTGTGAACCCATGCTGCCTTGGGTCATGTAACCCACTAGATTCAATATATTCAACAGTCCTTTCCATCAACAGTGACTCAGTTAACTTTCCCATCACCAGTGTCCGGCTGACTGGCCTATAATTGCCAGCCTCCTCCCTGCACCACTTAAATGTAGTAGGACTACACCTGCCCTCCTCCAGATCCACTCCTGTTTCCAGTGAGCTGTTAAATAGGTCTGTCAGAGGTGCAGCCAGTACCTCCCTGAGCTTCCTCAACTACCTTGCCTGCACCTCATCAGGTGCCATTGTTTTATCCACATTCAGATTAGCGAGTCCCTTCAGGACTCTGTCCTCCGGAAAAGGACTAGTGTCTACCTCCCTCCCTCCAGAGTTTACTTTTTTGTGGCCCTCCCCTTTTCCTTCCTCTGAGAACACTGATCAAAAGTATTTTTCAGGATTTCTGCCTTTTCCTTGTCCTCTTTCTGCACATCCCCCCCCTTCCCTTTTTAGCTTTACATCCCAACCCTGGTCTTCCTCTTTTCTCTTACATACCTAAAAAAAATATCTTGTACCCATTTGTTGCCTCCAGTGCTATTCTCTCCTCAGTTTGCACCTTTGCAGTCCTTACTGCTTTTCTCACTTCCCTCTGTTTCTTCTATCCTCCTCCCTCTATGTCTCCTTATACCTTCTGAATGCTACACTTTTAACCTTTACCTTTTCCACCTTCACTTTCGAGAAGCATAGTACTCTGTTTTTCTTTTTGACGTAGAGGTTTGTCACCTTTACTGTGCTCCTTTTTAGCTTTGCCCAGTCTTTCTCCACCCCAACCAGGCCATCCCCCTGCCATGTCATCCCTGAGGCATTCACCCATCTTTATAGCATCTGCCTTCCTCAAGTCGAGGACCCTTGCTGTTTCGATTCCGCAGCCATCCTTGTATTGAATGACACCATACAGTGATCACTGGTCCCCAGGTGGACTCCCACCTTTATGTCTGCAACACTTTTTCTGTTAGTGAGTACCAGGTCCAGTATTACCGCATCGTGAGTGTGTTCACTGACTAGTTGCTTGAGGAATACCCCCTGCAGAGAGTCCAAGATGTCCGTGTTTCTAGCTGAAGCCACTGCTGGGAGACTCCAGTCTACATCCAGCAGGTTGAAGTCCCCCATCAGCAGCACCTTCCCCTTTTCTGCCAAATCTGCTATTTTTGCCAGTGGCTTCCACCAGTACCTTATTTAATTCTTCCCTCTGTGCTGGAAGTCTGTATATCTCTCTATGCGAATAGTGGTCTCCAGGGCGACCCACGGTACCTCTGCCTCCCCCTGTATTCCCTGTATCTCTGTTGCTTTTATGCTTTTCCCTCACATAAAGCACCACACCCCCTCCTTTCCTTCCCACCCTGAACAGTGTATAGCCTGGTGTGGCCATGTCCCAGTCATGGTTTACGGTGCTGCATAACTCAGTTATGGCCAAAGTATCGTGGTTGACCTCACCCATGATGGCTTCTAGGTCTAGAATCTAATTTCCTGGACTTCTAGCATACGCACAAATGGCCTTCCAGACATGGGTGTAGGCAGGCATACTCCATGGTGTACAATTTTTTTTAAGAGGGGGCAGCAAATAGAATCTGAACTGCTTCCTTTGTCCATGAAAACAAAACACAGAACCAGCAGAACCTTTATGTAATTAAACTAGGATTGGTCACTGATACTGCCTTTGCATCACAAGGACTACACAGTCTTATAGGCTCTGGGCTGGTATGTTGGTGTCTTAACTGGGAGTAATGCATGACATCTGTATTTACCCATGCATGGGGGAGGGGCAGCAACCAGTGTCATGAGTTACAAAAGTTGTATTTAATGTGCCAAATAGAGCAGCAAACACGGTCCTGGTGTACATTTTTATATTGTTTGGCTACACCCCTGCTTCCAGATTTTGTTTCCACTCTGCTTCCCTGCTCTCTTTTTTCTTTTTCCCCTCTTCCCCCCATCTCTTTCTGATGCTCCTGTTCCCTACCCCCTTCATCTCTACCACTTTGCCTCCTTTATTAATTTGCACCCTGGGGGTTTGCTTTGTACTAGGGTTCTCCTTTCTCTCTACTTTAGCTTGGTGGAGGGAGGGGGGGGCACTGTCTGCCTGCCTGATTCCTTCCACCACCACCACCCTCAGTTAATTTAAATGTTCATCGAAATAAGATTTAAACCATCCACTGAGGACTGCAGTTCCCCTCCCGGATAGATGCAGGCCATCATCCCTATATAGGCCCTTATCCTCCCAGTTGGGTCTCCAGCCCCAGTGTAGTTGAACCCCTGTTCTCTGCACCGTTCCTTCAGCCATGAGTTGAAGCTCCTGGTGTGGAGATCCCGCTCTTCTCCTCTGTTGTTGACAGGCAGCACCTCAGCGAAAGCCACTGAGTGAGCTACTTAAGACCCCCCTCTCCAGCTCCCTAAACTCCCCCTGCACTGTTGCAGCCTCGTCCCTATCCAGGTCATAAGTCCCCAGGTGGACAATGACATCCAGCTGTCCCTCCCATCCTGCTGTCCAAGCGATCTTCAGGATCCACTTCCCATTTCTCCGGGCTGTGGCACCACGTATGCATCTAACCTTCCTCTTTCCCCCTTTTCTGTTTCCAAAACTGTATCCCTCACAGTCGAGTTCCCCCAGGAATTTGCTTCCTTCTCCTCTGGGGTCCTCTGCCACCCTCCTTGGAGTCTCCACTATGGAGGGCCTCTACATTCTGCCTGGTCACCACTGAGATGCCTCCTACTGGCAGTACCACCCCACCAGAGCGGTGTAGGAATTATGTAGTGCTACTGGTCGAGGAATGTGCTTCTGACCCACCACCCTTGCCCTTCCAGAGCCCAGCTGTTCCTCTTCCCTGGCATTCTCTGAGGTTGGTGGCAGATAGTCCTTTGTTCTATCCCTGCTTCCTCTGGTCAGATCATTGGGGGGGGGGGGTACATGCTGTATATGCCTGGCTCTGCAATTGACTTGCATTTCTGGGATATCTCTTGATTTTCTATAAATCTTCTCTCCATCTCCTGAGAAATAATGAGAGGCTTTTAAAGGACAAACTAATGAAAAATCAAAGTAACAAGGTCGTTCTTCAGAAATCACTCATTGGTAAGAGTTTTCTGAATTAATAACACTGTTTTGATTTATTTGTGCCTATTTTTATTTATGCCACAACAACAAAATATTGATTCTTGTATTTTATTTGCTAACACCAGGCACAGGGAGCAAAATGTTTAAAATTATTTTCCTCCATGCAGCTCTATGTCCTCCTCCCATGCACCCTCTGTCTCTCCCTCTCCCTTTCCAGTTACTCTTGGGTGTTCAGTGACCCTCCTTCCCACTCACCATCCCTTACCAGTCTCTCCCTGGTGTCAAGTTTTACCACCCTTCCCAGTGTTTCTTTCCAATCACTTCCTTGTGTCTAATGTCACCTTCTCCCTCTCCCTATCCCAATCCAATAACCCTGCTGTCCAGGGTTACACCCCTCCCTCTCCTATTTCAATCATTTTCTGGTGTTCATTGTCACCCCTTCCTCTCCAGATACCTTTTGCTAACTTTCTCTCTGGGGTTCAGCTTTCCCCCCCACTTGACCTTTGCTAATCACTCCCTTGTATCTAGTGGCACCCTTTCCCACTCCATAGTCCCTCATAAGTATTCCCCAGTGCCTGGTGGCACTCTTCTCCCCACCACCCTCATGGCATCTGCTATGCTGGTCCTGTGTCCACGACCCGTACAGCCCTCTGCTCTCTTTCTTGACCATTCACTGTGTTATCACAAATGATTCAAACCGCCATTTTTGATCAGTTGCGTTATTTGTAATCAGGTGACCACTATCCATGGAATTCAGAGGAGAGTAGTGCAATTGCAACACTGGGGGAGGTGCCACTAGAATGGCCAGCGAGGTATATGTAAAGGAATTCATAGGAGGGTTGTGCAGTTGCAACACTGGGGGAGGGGCCACTAGATGCCAGCAAGTATTTGCAAAGGGAGGGTGTTCACAAGACACCAGAGACTGCTTGGTATGCGACACAGGACAAGGCAGTACTGAGCCCCCCAGAAAATGTTTTCCCAAACATTGCATCCCAACAGTCAGTGTATTTTGTGGCCTTAAGCTCTGTCCCTAAACCAGAAGGAGGTGAGGCATGATTATGAATGCTAGTTTGAACAGTGTAACATTACAATGGTCAACTCTACCCTTTAAAAGTTGGTATCCTCCCCCCCCCCCAACGTTCTTTATGCTCCCCAAGGACTGGGCATCTCTCAGAGGTGGTCACTTGAACTGTCTCCTCTACTCCCTTGTCTGATGCTCCTCCCGCCAACACCCCCCAACCTGACATTCCAGCTCCCCAGTCACCCCCCCCCGGGAGAGGGCACGCCTCTCCTTACCTGGCGGTCTTTCTGAGATTAGAGGGTCCATCCAGTGAGGGGCTCAGCCCGCCGTTGGGAAGTTGGCCCAGCATTGGGAATGTGGGCGCAGTCCACTGGACCCCTCGTTGCCTCCCAGTCCGGGGGGGGGTCACTTGTTTTGTTGCCCCTGGAGTTTGGACGTGCAGTGACGTCAGTGGACGTCCGCTGCAGCTCTGCCCTGCATCCGCTCACACTGCAAGTTCCTTGTGCCGGCCCCGGCCACTGCCCAGGGCCGCCCAGGAGCGGCGCAGACCCCAGAACCCTCCCCAGGAAGGGAGAGCAGTCCTCTGGACGCTCGATCCCTTCCCTCCCCTGCCAACCCTCGACTACCCGAGTACGTCCCCGGACCTGGGTCGTCGGCATAGCGTGAGGTGTGGCGTCCACAGCCTCAACCCTTCTCGCCACCAGGCTAGCTAAAAGTTGGTATCCTTGATGGGATTCTGGGCACTCACTACTAATTCAGAAAAGCTGCCACGGATTACCACAGAAAGAAACGCTTGCTATTTCATTCTCTTTTAGTCCCCTTTGAAAAGTAGACAAAGGCATTTATTTAAAAGCCTAACCACAAGATAAGCCAAGCTATCTCCTAAGCTGCTTTTGCTTTTGGAGTAGGTAATAGTATAGTCACTCCTCCTGTGAGTGTGCGCGCGTGTGTGTGTGTGTGTGTGTGTGTGTGTGTGTGTATTTTCTTTTTGATATGACATCTAATTAAATGTAAATGAACTGGTTCTCTGTGCAATAAATGCCTTTAGAATTGGAGGTTTTACATGCTGTGATTGATGGCAGTTCCATGTTTTCTCAAGTTCAGCCATATGCCCTGGGGATGATATTGTCTAGTCATGAAAGTCAACAAAGCCCAAACAAAAATGTAAAGGAACTGGTAAACTGCTGTTGTTTTTGCTCCATTTTACCTTGTTGCTTCATTGTTGGGCCTTCATTTTCACTACCGGGATCTCCATTGCTGTTCTCCTCCTCCCAGGATTGTGCCTGTCAGAATGGGAGGTGTAAAGGTCACTGCACAGCCTGTCAGAAGAGTGAAAATAGCCACAGCGATCGCACCACCATGAGTGATCATGAACATATGTCATGGGGCAGATAAAGGTGCAGGGCCATGACTGGAAACGAAAACAGGGATGCAGATAAAGTACCGGAGCAAGCAAAACAAAAAAACTGAGCTCCCATAATGTTTCAGGAGTTGCAGTAAATCTTTTAGAGACACCATTAATTCTCATTGGGGGAATAACCTTTGAATTAAAAGTGCTTTTGTTGGCAACAGCACTGCTCTGTATAGGGGGTTTCTTTTTCAGGTAGCCATTTTGGCTACCAGTGAAAAATCCCACTAGCCAAAACTAACTTCCAGGTAGCCAAAAATATTTTGCAGAATTCTAGCTGTTTCAGATTAAATCTATCTGTAGTATTAGATCTCCGAGGACTTCTCCTTCCATTGAGCAATATCATGGAACTGTAGGCAGTCGGCGTCAGGACCACCTGGACATTTTTGGTAGCTGGGTCTATCCATCTCAATGTTCTTGTCAAGCTGAGGGCAGAGCAGGCCACCTTGATTCTGATGGCCCTGTTCTGGCCCAGACAAATTTGGTTCCCTCTTCAACAACACTTAGCAGTGGAAGCTCCAGTCCTGCTCCCTCTACGTGCAGGGCTTGTGTCACAGGAGCAGGGCTCTCTGGTGCACCCAGATGTCTGGTCCCTGCACCTCCATGCCTTACTCTTGAGGACGTAGAACTCTCCCACTTTGGGATTTCCCGTTGCTGTTTTGCTGGTGCCCGCAAACCATCCACTTGGTACAGCTACTCACAGAAATGGAAACATTGAATGGTCCGGTGTACCTCCTGGACCCTTTCACATGTCCAGTCAGTCATGTTCTGAATTACCTTTTGTCCCTTACAAACACAGGCCTCCAGTACTCCTCTTTAAAGAGCAGATTCTTACTTTTAAATAACAGCACCCCCAAACATAGTAACCCTTACCTGTCCCCAAGTTGACTGCCATAAAACGTTTTAATTTATTTCAGCCAGGATTGCACAATACAATAGATCATACTTTGATCCATGCAGCTGATCGAGGAAACCCTTCCTTATTGCCAGACAGAGCCACGTGCTAGCACATTACAGGGTTTTAAATAATTGATTAGCAGTTTTTTTCTTGGAACAATGCTAACTGTACAGAAAGTATTTATATAGGTTTTCTAGAAGTGTTATGTTTGTTAAACACAGCGAGGCAAGTGCTATGCATTTTCACAGTGTTTTAGCACTTATATGAACAAAACGCTAATCAATTTTAGGAGTTAAATAAATCCCTACATTATAAGATGTCAGTAAATGGAAAGTGAGGCAGGTAATGCTCCATAGGCTACTATAGCGAAGTTTTTTACCTTTTTTTTTTTTTTACTTTAGAGTTGTAATTTCGACAAATCAAAGCCACTTTTCAACTAACAAGGATTTTGTTATCTGAGCTGTGGCCTAGATTTGTCAAAACCATAACTCTAAAGCATAAGAAACAGTAGTTAAAAAATGTCCCTATAGTCATGCTAGCACGGGTGCATGCTTGGCGGTAGGGAAATTGCAGCAGTTTCTTGATCCGCTGCACAGATCAAAGTGTGATCTGTTGACTGGCTGAAATAAATTAAAAAGTTTTATGGCAGTCAACTTGGGGCCAGGTAAGGGTTATTATATGTTTAGGGGTGCCCTAGTAGGGATCTGCTCTGTAATGGAGCATTTAGTTGCAGTTTTAGCTTTTCACTCACTCATCGATGGTAAAACGTTTGCCCAGCTTAGTGTCAGCAGATCCCCTTAGAGGGATCTCACTCCTTATTCCCCTTCCCGGCTGTCTGTAACCTGGTACCAGTGTTGGACCTTAACATGGTTCTGGAGACCCTTTGAGCCTACAGCTGTTTGTGACCTGCGCGCCTTCTCTTGAAAGATACTGTTTCTGGTAGCCGTTACTTCTGCATGAAACAGCTATGGAGACACCTTAACATTTCTCCACAAGGAATGGATCCTCCATAAGGACCAGTCCTCGTCTTCTACCAAAGGTTATTTCTGACTGAACAAAAAAACAAACTGTTGGCCTTCCACTTTACCTCCCATGTATAATAGGAAAATTGACTTCATATACTAGACGTCTGCAGGATGCTGCATTGGTACCTTGAAAGTATGAAGGATTAAAGAGAAATCCTCTCAACTATTTGTGTCTTTTGCCCCCAGGGTGGTGTGATCCCCTGATTCTAGGCAATGCCTTTCAATATGGTTGGCTTTCTGCATTACTTTCTATTAGTGGAAGAGGTGTAAGCAACTTCCTGGTACTGTTTTTGCACACCCCACTCGTGGCATGGCCACATCTGTGGCCTATTTTATCAGTGTATCCACTGCTGACATCTGTGCTGCTGTCACCTGGAGTAATGTTCACACATTCATTTAACACTGCAGCAGAACGTGGCCACTGAAACCACCTTTACAGTTGTAAGAGTGATCACAGGCACATTCTTGTGGTAGGAGAGCCGAGAACTGAATCTTAATGTGTAAATGAGACCACTCTTACGATTGTAGGAGTGGTCTCGGCAGTCCTATTAACATTATTGATTGATGCTGATCACTAATATATTAAAAATGAATAATAAAAAAAAGCCTTCCGCAAATGTGCCCATTTCCAGGGCACCAGCACGCCACATACTCTTTGCACCATAAGTGTGTATCAGTTGCCGGGGAAGGGAGTGCTTTGGCTGGGTAAGAGCACTCACTAAGTCTTCAGAAAATGGGTTAGGAAAATCCTGTGGTGTCTGGCCTCACCATGCCCTGGGTGTATGGGTATCCCCCAACACCGCATACCTTGTCAGGTGTTATTGCTTGCATCATACTGGTAGTCTAGAGCCCTGAAACACTGTTTATCGTTTTCTCTGGATGTGTTTGCAAATGGGATTCTGTTATCCTATTTTTAGCTTTTCCTGGTTTCAAATGAAATAGTTTCTTTGTTATAATCACTTTTGGGGTATAAAAAAATACAGGTTTAGCTCCCTGTTTTTCAAGCTTCAGAACCCCCTGAGCTAGTTGGGAAGGGAATACACGTGACACGTAACCCAGACCACTGAGAGGTGTTATTAGGGAAATAATTTTAACTGTCTCGATTCGGTTCATTACCAACACAGCAGACTGACTTCATGGAGTTGCAGCAGAGACTTACTCGGTGACTGGGTGCTATGTGGTCTGCAGTCCAGCATATGTGCTCACAGCCCACAATGGGAAGAATTTGTTGTCCATGTGGCTGAGTTTTGTGGCCGGACAAAATGGTTTTGCATTGAGAGAGTCATCGTCATCGGGGACAGTCACCACCAGATGGCGTTCAGCATCAGCTAGGTCACCTGAACCAGGAGGTTCTGGGCTCAGTGTGTTTGAGTTCGCTGGCGCCCCAGCTTCCACTTAATGGTTCTCATGTGTTAGCAGGCTCAACGCACCACGGCCATGGTAGAGGCTGAAAGCCCAGGAGCTTGAGGAAATCCCAGGCCATGTGCAGTTGCCCGATACCAAATGATCAGGTAGAGGATGACCGATCTTAAGCCATGTCCATAGGTAGGCACACAGTGGCCAGCAGTAAGTCCAGTCCTGCCACGATGAACACGATGTCCTGTTGTGGAGTCTCTTTGGCTTTGTCCAGGTTGACGAAGAGGCCCAGCTGTTGGAATGTCTGGATGGCAAGGTCTCTAGTGCGTTCCACATCCTGCACCAGACTGCCCACGAGCAGTCAGTTGCCAGGGCATGGAAATACCAGGATGCTTCCTCACCTGTGGAACTCCACCACTACTGACAGACACTTAGGAATACTCTGTGGGCTGAGAACAGGCTGTATAGAAAGGCTTGGAATTAATAAAGAGTTCCATGCACTCTAAATCTGAGGAACAGCTTGTGCAGTGGGCAGATTGGGACGTGGAATTACACATCTTGGAAGTCCAGAGAACAGAATTGCTCCCCTGCCTCCATTGAGAGTAATAATCTGGTTCAGTGTTACCATTGAAAACATCCATATGTGGATGATTCAGATTTTAATCCAGAGATCGAGTATGGGTCGCCACCCCCCCCCGCACGCGCACACACACACACACTTAGATACTAGAGAGTACTGTGGCATTAATCTCTGCTGCACTCCCCTTTTTTGGTACAGGCTCTATTGTGTGCCTTGCTAGGAGCTATTGAACTTAGCTCTGTAGCACAGGAAGAGACTCCAGCAAGAGCATATACTCCAGCATAGAGTGGAACTTAAATGAGGTTACAGTCCCAAACTACTGAAACAACCCCTGAACCCACCACTTCCAAGAACCATTTGTCCATGGTAATACCTGGGCCACAGTGATCCAAGGCAAGGAGATAGGACACTTCTGTCTATCGCAATATAAATACTAACATGCTAGGCAGTGCTGCTAGAACTGTTGCTGCTGTGGCTACTGCTGACACTGCACCATGATAGGAGCTACAAAAGGAACCTGCAGTTTGTGACCATTGTTTTAGTTGTTGCTTAATGCTGGTTGCCAAAGTGACTGAATCCAGGGTGATATTGGATTTCTCTATCCTTAACGTGTTTCTTCACCCCTGGTTTGAACAAATACGTCTCAGTGAAGGGAAGATCATCTACTGTATCTCCTACATAAAGGGTGAAAGATGCAGCCAAACTCTGTGCCACATGGAGAAAGCTGTTGCCACTGCCCTAGCCAGCACATCATCCAGGGTGACCAGTTAGCTGATATTTAGCCACCATGGACTTAATAGATCCCTAACATACTATTTGCTAGCAGATTAGGCCTTATGGTCTATCGAGTCTGCTCGAACCTTAGATCCTTAGTTGGGTGCCGAGGCCCTCCCATCCCTTGTGCTCCAGAAACCCCTATCATCCATCCCCACCCCCCTGGGACAGGCCATCATCTGATACATCCACTTTCTTTGTCTGTCCCACCCTCTTGAAGCCCTCCACTGTGGATCTCTGAACCAGCTCGCCAGGCAGTGCATTCCAAGGGTCCACCACCCTCTCAGTGAAAAACCTCCTCCTCTTTTCCCCCCTCACCCTTCCACCTTCAAACCATGCCCTCTGGTGATACCTCCCTGCTTTAGTCTAAAGATCCCCTCGCATGTTTACCCTATTTATTCCCTTGAGGTATTTGAAGACCTCAATCATGTCCCCCCCGTCTCTCCTCTCCTCCAATGAAAACAGGCAGAGCTCAAGTCTGTCCTCATACGTCAAATCCCCTAGCCCTCATATCATCTTAGTTGCCCTCCTCTGTACCCTTTCCAGGAGCTGTATGTCCTTCTTAGAGTGTGGTCTCCAGTACTGTACACAGTACTCAAGGTGTGGTCTAACCAGTCCATTGTACAGCGGCAGAATCACTTCCTTGCTCCTAGAAGTGATCCCCCTTACGATGCATCCCAACATCCTGTTTTCCTTGCCAGCCGCTCTCCTGCACTGCTCAGAGTTATTCATACATGCATCCACCACGACCCCTAGGTCTTTTTCCCCTATTGAGGCCTCTAGCAACATCCTCAAGATCTTGTTGGCTTCTCTCTGGAAAGAGAGTAGTCAGGTCAGAAAGCCACTCAAGGAGCTTGTGGCTATACCTAGCCATAACAACTGCATACCTGGCCTGGTGAACGCCCAGTGACACTGCCACATAGACTTTCTAGCTGAATTGGTCCTGTTTCTTGGACTTATTGTCTGACTACTTATTCAGCTTTCCCAGCATCTTGGTCTTCTGGAACATTGCATCTGCCACTAACTTTTCGAATATGTATCCACCACAAAACTGGACAGAATGACCATAGAAACCTCATACTTACCTAAGTGAATACCCAGCACGGCTGGGGCTAAAGCCACCCTCAATGAGGAGTCCAGCAACGGTTTAGTTTCCTCCTTCTTAATCTTCCTCAGGTGGTACACTGGCTATATCCTTACCTTACAAGCAAAGGGTCAGAGGTTTGATTCCCAAGGAGAACATATATTTGGGTGGAAGATTAGGTTTGCTGTCAAAAAAGCACCTAGCTTCATCTGAGCTCTTCTATGTTTGCTTGAAAGGACAGAGCAAGGAGCAACACTATCAGAGCAAGGAGAAACATTAAGATTTCTTTTGGCTAAACAGATTTACTGTTGTGTTTATTTTATTTTGTTCTTACAGGTGGTGTGTTTTTTGCTTACAGATTACTGTTTTATTGTTCTCTGATTAAAATTGTTTTTTGTGGGATATATTTTCTGCTAAATTGTTACAGGGTATACCTACAGGTTTATTACTGTTTTGTACTTACAGATTACTGCTTTATTTTATCTTATTCAAATTGTTTCTTTGCAGGGTATATTTTCTGTTAAATTGTTACAGGTTGTGCCTACAGGTTTTTGTTACTGTGTTGTGCTTACAGGCTGTACAGTTTACTGTTTTACTACTTGCCAGCAGAAATGGACCACACGGTCTATCAAGTCTGCTCGAGTGTGCAGCTAGCACCCCACTTGCAGCTCCCTCCTTGACCCCCCCACACACAGATGAGTGCCAGCTGACCTTGAACCAGATTAAGCTGTTGTTGGTTTTATTTTTCTCTGATTTAAATTTTTTTTTGCAAGGTGTATATTCTGTTAAATTGTTGTGCAGGTTTTCTTGCTGAAAGCAAGGAAAACACTCACCAAGGTGGTGGGTCAGAGCTGTAGCTGATTGTTTCTGGAGGGCACAGGCTTTGTCCAGTGCTTCTTTGCTTGGTCCAAAGCCCACAGTCTGAGTAACAAGCTCCCTGAACTAGTGGCTTTGATGGAAGAGGGATGCCTGGGTATCGTGGCAGTCACGGAAACATGGTACACAGAGAACCACGACTGGGGTATCAACATACCAGGGTACACAATCTACAGGAGGGACAGGGAGGGTAAAAGAGGGGGAGGAGTAGCTCTCTACATAAGAGAAGGGATCAAAACAATGGAACTAAAGGGTAAACAGAGAGGCGAGGAGGCACTGTGGGTCACCCTGGAGACAGGAAATGGCACCACAATCTGCACGGGGGTTGTATACAGACCCCTGTCTCAGGGGGAGGACATGGACAAGGAAGTTTGTTTATTCTTTGTTACCTGGTAAGGTAAGGCCCACTAGGCACAAGTACCTGTTTTCAGGGGCGACCCAGGAGTTTTGGGCTGGTTAAGTGACTTGCTGAGAGTCACACATTATGCAAGTGGAGGCTATGAGAATCAATCCCAGGTCTGCAGGTACCAAGCTCATTCACAGCTCGTTACCCTAACATGTAGGCTATACTGCCAACTTATGATAGAAGACATCCTTAGAATGGCAGAAAAAGGGGAGATATTGTTGATGGGGACCCGAATATGCCAGATGTTAACTGGATCACCTTTGCTGCAACCACATCCAAGAGTATGGCTATTCTCGATACCCTACAGGGGGCATGCCTCAGACAGCTAGCTAGTGTTGGAACCCACTTGGGAGGGAGCAATCTTAGACCTGGTACTCTCAAATCGGGATGAAGAGGGGATCTCAGATTTAGAAGTGGGTAGCCATCTGGCAATAAGAGACCGCCAAACAGTATGGTTCACAATAAACACAGCTGTAGAGTCATGCCATACAAAAGCAAGGGTATTGGAATTTAGGAGGGCTGACTTTGGCAAAATGGGAGAGTGCCTCAAAAAAGGCCTAGCAAACGGACAAGAAGGAGGGGTGGAGGAACAATGGAGAAAATCAAAACTGCCATCACAGAGGCAACAAGCCTTTGTGTGAAACAAAAAAAATTAAATGGACAAAAAAAACACTATGGTTCTCAAGAGAGGGCGGAGAAGGTTAGGGAGAAAAAGATAGCATTCAGGAAGTATAAGGAAACACAGAAGGAGCAGGACAGAGAACTGTACCAGTTAAAGCACAAGGAAGTGGGGATGGCAGTCAGAATAGCAAAGGCCCAAACTGAGGAAAAGATAGTCAACTCAGTTAAGAAGGGTGATAAAACCTTATAGGTTCATTAGGGAGTGAAGAAAGACCAAAGGAGTGATAGTGAGGCTTAATAAAGGGGAGGGGCATAGGCAGAGGGTGACAGTGAAAAAGCAGGGATACTGAACAAATATTTCTGCTCAATATTCACAAAAGAAGAGATGGGGAGGTACCTTAACCAATCAATATAAGCATTCTGGATAGGAGGGTCAATACCAGCCCATTCACAGAAGAAGGAATCCTGAAAGAACTCCTAAAACTGAAAGTGGACAAGGCAGTGGGGCCTGACGGGATTCACCCCAGAATTCTAAAAGAACTAGTGACACCACTGACTACCCTTTTTAACAAATCGTGGAAGGATGGTGTGGTACCTGAGGATTGGAGGAGGGTGAATGTGATTCCCCTTCACAAAAGTGGAAGCAAGGCAGAGGCAGGAAACTACAGACCTGCTAGTTTGACCCCAGTGGTGGGGAAAATGATGGAATCACTTCTGAAAGAATTGTTGAATACCTAGAGGCCAGCAGGGCATAGGACCCAAGGCAGCATGGATTCTCAGCGGGAAGGTCATGTCAGATGAATCTCATAGATTTCTTTGACTGGGTGACCAAAGTAGTAAACCAGAAAGGGGCTGTGGACATGGCCTACCTAGACTTTAGCAAGACATTTGACAAAGTAGTAGACCAGAGAGGGGTTGTGGACGTGGCCTACCTAGACTTAACAAGGCATTTGACATAGTCCCACACAAAAGATTAATAAACAAGTCAGCCAGCCTGGGAGTGGGTCCCAGGGTGGTAGCCTGGGTAAAAAATTGGCTAGACAGCAGGACACAAAGGGTAATAGTAAACGGAATCCACTTCAAAGAAAGGGGGGTTACTAGTGGGGTACTGCAGGGTTCAGTACTGGGACCTGTCCTCTTTAATGTCTTTATAAGTGACCCTCAACCCAAAAACCATTGCGGATACTTTTAACAAAGCCTTTACCGACCTCAGCGCTGCCCTACCCCAGGACTACTTCAAAGATGGTGAAGCCCCTCTGTCTGCAATGAACACGACCCCCACCAGCTCCCCCCGCTTCTACTTCAGAGCAGTCAAGGTTCACCAAGTACGCAAATATGTTACCAAAGTCCTTGGTAAATCAAGATTCAGTAATGACTCCCTCGATCTCAAAATCCTGTCTCTCACACTTGATGAAGTGCTTAGTCCTCTGACCAGAATTTTCAACCCCTCCCTCAGCCTAAACCAGTTCCCGGACAGATGGAAATTGGCCACTGTCACCCCAATCCATGAAAGTGGTGACAAAACTACCCATGATAACTACAGACCTATCTCCCTACTAACCCCACTCTCCAAGGCACTAGAACGCATCGTCTCTGACCAGCTCACAGAAAACCTGGATACGTACAACATCCTGTGCAAGCAACAACACGGGTTCTGCAAAGGTCACAGCACCTCCACAGCCCTACTTGAATTCACCGGCGCAATCCACAGTGCACTTGTCTCCGGTGAACTACTAGGCTCAATCTACATTGACTTAACTAAAGCCTTCGACACTGTCAGTCACCGCCTCCTGCTTGTCCAGCTTCAGAACACTGGGCTGTCAACCAACTCCATTGACTGGTTTAAGAGCTACCTTGAAGAATGGTCCCAAACAGTAAGAATCGCTGATACACTCTCGGACCCTAGACCGGTCCACTCGGGAGTCCCCTAGGGCTCCATTCTGGGGACCCCTCCTCTTCAGCCTATTCTTAAACTCCCTACTGGACAGCTGCCCAGAACAAATAATTCTCTATGCCGACAATGCTGTAATCCTCATCTCGGACCCTGATCCAATCGAATTTCAAAATAAACTTCAGCGGGCCTTCTCCTCCATCGAATCCTGGTTCCTAAATCATAAACTGCTTCTCAATCAGAAAAAAAAAAAACAAGTCTGTGGTCTTCTGCAGCCTCCACAACAAAAAACAAACAACTCCACCTCTCCATTGCAACCCAAGGAGCCATCCTAGAGCAAACACAATCGTTCAAGTACCTCGGCATCACCCTTGATCCCACCTCTCATAAGCTGTCCATATCAGAAGTGTTGCAAAGTCTGCCAATGCGAGATTAGGCATATTATTCCAGTACAGGAACCTAACCCCAGAAGCACTGTCGGTGGCCATCCAAAGCTCCATCGTCAGCATCATAGACTATGGTCTTATCATATATGGGTCTGCAACTACCACTGCTCTCAAACGTATCGCGACCTCCCTGAATAAGGCCTGTCTTCTCATCACTGGCTCACATCGCCGTACCTACACATGTGACCTTTATTCCCAATCTGGATGGCTTCAAGTGGACAAACGCATAAAATACCAAACCTGCATCACGGACAAGAACATTATAATGGGGCTTGCCCCATCTGGTGTCTGTGCCCTCCTTAAGCCTAGACATAGGAACGTCACTACAAGAAGATCCAATTCCCATCTACTACATATCCCACGATGTCGCACAACCCAAGGACAAAGATCATTTGCCTATCAGGCATCCAACTGGCTCAACTCTCTTGGCAGCGACATAGCAACCGCCCAACACTCTGCCTCTTCAGGTCCAAGCTGCGCCTCTCACTGATTGTATCCTGCGATTGCCCATCTTAACATTTCCACCGTTCCAGCTGCACATGCCCCAGCACCCAGCACTTACAATCAGTCTTTGCACCCCTAGCACCTTACCTGTCATATTCCCTCGACAAGGCCCTCTGGCTGCACTGTCTCCCACCCTCGCCCACCTCCCCCCAACCACCTCTCGTACTCCCCCTTACCCCTGCACCTCCTTCCTCCTCGATCTACCCTCACCCCCCCTTCCCTTGCTCATAGCTTAAGTCTTTGTACTGGTTATTACATGTCCGTAAGTCAATGATTATGTGTTTGTAACTAAAAATGATGACTGTTGCACACACTGACGTGGAACCTTTTGTAAAAGAGCCTCGGCTCAAAGGTATTGTAATCCTAGATTGAAATAAATACATTGCGGAGGGACTGGAAGGAAAGGTATGCCTCTTTGCAGACAACACAAAGATCTGCAACAGGGTTGATGCATGGGGGTGGAAAGGATGGGAAGGGACTTGGCAAGGTTGGAGGAATGGTCAAAAGTACGGCAACTTAGATTCAGTGCAAAGAAGTGCAAAGTAATGCACCTGGGAAACAAAAACCCAGGGGAAGAGTACACAGTTGGGGGAGTTACTAACAACAACAAAAAGTGTAAAGGGACCTGGGGGTAGTCATATGAGATGACCTAAAGGTAGGCAAGCAATGTGAGAAGGCAGTGAGGAGGGCTGAGGGGATACTGGGTTGCACAGGGAGAGAGAGAGAGATCACCAGTAGAAAACAGGAGGTTGTTATTCCCCTATACAGACAGTAGGTGATACTCCATCTGGAGTACTGGAGACCCCATCTTTGCAAAGACATAGACAGGATGAAGGTAGTCCAGAGGAGGGCAACTAAAATGGTGCAGGGTCTGCACCAGAAGTCCTACGAAGAGAGACTAAAGGTGCTTAATATGTATTTCCTTGAGGAAAGGCGGGAGAAGGGGGAACATGATGGAAACTTTCAAGTACCTCAAGGGAATCAACAAAGTCCAAGAGGGTAGCATATTTCAGAAAATGAGATGTGCAAGAACAAGGCACAATTTGAAGATGGAGGGGGGATGGCTCAGGGGCAATGTGAGAAAGTATTTTTTCACGAAGAGGGTGGCAGACACATGAAATGGCCTTCCTGAGGAGGTCTTGGGGTCAAAAACAGTGGGGGGATTCAAAAATGCATCAGGCAGATATAAGGCAATTCTGGTGGGGGGGTAAGAGGAAATAGACTGTTGGTTAACTAGGACCTGTAGCTTATCCAATAGGTAGGGAAATGGGCAGACTGGCTGGGCCAAGCGGTCCTCATCTGCCATCAAAGTCTATGTTTCTAAGCTCCAGTGGAGTGTCCGGTCAGTGACATCGACATCTTGCTCAATAGTGAGGCAAAAGAGGAGTGGTCCTTCAAAGAACTTAAGTGGTTCACTTTCATCCCTCCGGTGTTTCGAGGGTATGAATGATGAGGTGCCTGTTTCAGTGTCTGGGTGTAACAACAATACATGCTGGTGAGAGAGATGGACTACCACCAGTTCTTTTTTCTTTTCATTTTTTTTTTTTAACTCTACTTTATTGAGAGACAATATACATTGCAGTACACCATTCATTATATAAGCAACATATTACAATATACATTCTGCCAGGATAACCAAAAGAGCTGCTTCTTTTGAGGACTACCAGTTCTGCCTGGCTGACCACCACTGACAAGACCTAAGGTAAGCTTGGACTCCAGCCTAGAGTCCTTAGCCAGCATGCCCATCAACAGTTGCAGTCTCGGGGGTTGAATGGCATTTTGTCGCTGTGCTTTAGTCAGTAAAGTTAGTGGTGGAGTTGTGGGGCACATGACCAGGGTCGGCACTGGAAAAGAAAGCCAGGTCAGGTCCCCTGAGTCAGTTGACTTTGATCCTGTGTTAATGCTGTCTTGGCCCAGTGGTGCCACATCATCTTCTCCCATCTGTGACAAGCTTGACATCAGTGAGGATAAACTCTACAGTGATCATTAAACATTTGTTGGTAATGATCTCAAGAGTGTGAGCCACAATGCAACCTCAGTCTTGAATGCTGACTGTCATGTTATCGAAGCGCTCTGACAGGATTGAATAAGACCCAGTCCCATTTGTTAAGCAGAAAGTTAAAAGCAATGACCTGTTCTAACCTCTCCTTTTCTGTCTCTGGT
The DNA here is from genome assembly GCA_016271365.2 of Neoceratodus forsteri. NCBI lineage: Eukaryota > Metazoa > Chordata > Ceratodontiformes > Ceratodontidae > Neoceratodus > Neoceratodus forsteri. Next base: position 195,656,994 of record CM028132.1, on the reverse strand, counting down.
CTGTCTGATTGCACAATCAAATTTCCTTGTGAGACCTAGGAATTGATCACTCTGACAATCTCGCGACCCCCCCCCCCAAAATCTCCCTGCCTTCACTTGCTGTTGCTATCTTTTCTTCTCCCATGTGTATCTGGTTATAAAAATAAATGTAGATCTTTATGTGAAACTGGGTTCTCTGGTTTGAAAAGGTATATAGTTATACTGTTGGAATGATTGCAGAAAGCTATTTGGAACTCAGGGCATTAACACTGAGATGCAATTTGACCTCCACAAACTCATTTGCAGAGTTGTTATCAAGAGATTAGTTCTGGGACATGGTGTTCTGTTTTGCTCACCTGCAAGGAAAGAAACTGACAACGTTTTGGGAAACTGTTTGAAAACAGGAGATCTCTGAACAAGCTCAGGATGCAGAAGTTATTTGCCAGGAAAAGATAAATAAATTGAGCAATTGTTTGTTGGAGGGAGAGGTTGAAATTTAGTATGAGATATCCTCAGATAAAGGACTTAGTTTTATTTGAACTGCCTAAGTTAAAAACCATTGTGTACATTTTTTTTTATTCTATCGTTATTGGAAATAATAAAATGCTACTTGCAAATGTTATAACTGCTCCTGGTTTTCCTGTACTTGCTGACCTGCGCCTTGATGACAGGCGCTTTTCCAGCCTGGTCCAGGTGCCCCACAGGTATACCCCTCAGCACCAGATGAACAGTTAGCTGTACAGTAGATGTCTTACTGGGTGCTTGGCAAACCTGGCCTCCCAGTGGTTTGGGCAGCCGGGTTCTTCTCCGTAGACAGAGTTGTCACCACCCAGTCTAGATGGATTGACTGGCATCGAGGCCTCCAGCTGTCCAAATGGGAGTTACTCATGTGGTTCAACCTTTTTAGATGCTGTGCTCTGGATAAGGAGTGAACAGTTGGTTTGTCCAGTGACAGAATTCCCACAATTGGCATCAGTTCTTCTTCTTATGCTTATGGTGCCATGGAGGAGTCTCCGCTTCAAACCGCTGGAGGGACACCATAAAGATGTGGACACTGTCTTCTTCGTCAGGAGCAGGGAGATTCACTGCATACTCCTCTAACACAGTCAGAATTTCCAGGGCCAGGAAATCCTCTCTGGCCCAGGAGTACACCTCCATAGCTTGCAGTTGTGTTGTAGACCCTGCTGCCATGGACAGACACCATGCAAGCCCTGGCTTAGCTTAAACTTGAGCATATGCAGCCGACACTCATTGAGCACCTGCAGGTCCATAGCCTGGCATCAGTGGCAATGTTTTATATTGTGTATGTTGCCTAGAGCTAAACGCAGGCATCGTGGCCATTGGTGATGGACATGGTGAACCTGCACACCATGTAGCCCTGGCTTTCTCCTCTGCGTATTGGTAAACTTTGAAGGAGCAAGGACCTGGAAACTGGGTGCTCACCATGAGTTGACAGGAGAATCAAACTCTCTGGAAAAATATGGAAAAATAGCCTGAAAACTTTGCAGAATCTAATTTCACTATCAGGAGCTGTGAATTAGACCTGTTATTTTCTTGTAAAATATTTTTAATAAACTTTTAATATGGCAAATTTATATACATAGACATCAGAATTGAAGTAAATCACGTATAACATTACAGTAGAAAGAAAGGAAAGAATAACTATTAAATTTATCTCACCTTACAAACCGGTAGCTCTAACTATGGTGTTAGCCACCAGTGGGCTGACCCCACCTAAAATAATATCTCCATGGGGATGCAAGGGCTTAATAGTACAATTTCTTATAGGGGTCTCTGGATGTTAAGCTAGCTCACCGCTGCCTGGTCCCTAGTTGACAAGTAGGTAAGGTGTAAGTGTATCTAGTGATCTCCCCCAATCTCCCAGTGCTCCTGTTTTGGGCTGCCACATGGACTCAGAGACCCTCCTCTGCCCATATTGAGCACTTTCTATTTTAAGGAAGTTTCTAAGAGGTTATTCACCCATTGCACTACTGTAGGTTGTGAAGGGCCCATCCTGTTTTGGGCTGTTGTTTTCTTCACCATAATGAGGGCTAGTCAACAGATGGGTAGTTCTTTGGAAAATGATATGGAGGATTCTGTACCCAAGAGCAGCTCTTGTGGTGTGAAAGGTAGGAGCCCCTCAGTGGATTGTTCCATAATTCTATGTGTAACCCCCAAGGGGCGCTACCCTTGGGGCTACTACCCCTGCCTGCCTTCACTGAGACAGGGTGAGGGGCCCAGATCCATTGACGGGTGCCTCCACCCAGAGGTCGGGGTTAATACGGTCAAGATTGCCTCGGTCACAGCCCTCTGGGTTACTGCAACCCCCCTTTCATCCCACTAGTGGCTCACACTGGGTACCAACAATTCTTTTCACCAATACACTTACCCCCCGGGTAGTATCTCTCAGCTCACTCCTGGGACCCCCCTGTAAAATAAGATACAGTTATATCACAGTCACTATACAGCAATTCAACAGGGTTAAACAAACCAGCCAGGGTGTGGTTGCAACACACAAATCTGATTTATTAAAGGGGGGATAACAAGGAAGGGGGGAGATCAGGTTAATTGGCTTATCACTATGCTTATCTACCTAGGGCTCTCTGCACAGGCCTAACCCTAATATTTGCTGTCCCTGAGTACCCAAGTCCTAACGGCTAGTCCAACATGGCAGCTGGTTGGGGCCCTGACACAGAGAACCTTTACAATCCTGCACTAGAGCAGAAGGAGCGATGGTTCAGTTAGGCAATCAGCAATATACTGAAACAATCTTGGCACCACTTTTTTAAACTCTTGCAGGGAGCTACCCTGATGCAGTACTCACAACTCCCACAACAATGGTTCTTCACCCTTGGCAGGCTGAGCCTGAAGTTCACCAGCCTCCTCACACATTTATATGGCAAACAACAGAGGGGTACCATACCAGGCAGCTGCTTTCAGGCTTTCACAAACTTGCAGAAGAACTCTGGCAGCAAATGGCAGCATCAACATCACGGGTGGACCGAGCGTGATTTAGCAATTCTCTCCAGTCAAGCCTGGTAGATAGCTGGGCTGGCACCAGCCTCCTCCGACCGCACGCTGGCGGATTTAGTCTGACTTGCTCGAAAGGGCAAAAACGGCCGCCTCAGGCCTTCCCGCGTGAACACTCACACAGCGCAGAAGCACAAAGCTCCTCTCCTCTCTTCAGCCACAACGCATCTACCCTTGGCAGCACTGAGCACTCTCTTCAGATCGGGCGCTACCCATTTTCATTGGTTGGCTGAACATGCCAGTCATTTCCTCTTGCTCTCAGTGGTGCGAAAAAGCGCCATAGCCCATAATACCTTTCTCAAATATGAACAGTTCATGTATTGGTCAGCTGACTCTGTAGGGTCCTGAGGTACTGATTGGTCCAATTCAGCAGTTCTGGACCAAGATGGAGGAGACAATCGAAACAGTCCGTACTGCAAAGAAAAGCAGGTTAGAACAACATTATCAGTATTATTGTACGTTATTTCCAGCAACAATCACATCCCCTAGCGGAACTCCCTCTGCACCACTAGCAGTGGCAGAAAAGGAGCTATTTTCCAGTGGCCTGGGCGGGACTTGGGCATACAACCACACAGCCCCCCTCCATGTCAGTTAATTACGGCTGCAACAGGCAGCCCTTAAAGAGACAGCATACGGAGGCTTCAAAAGCACTCACTGGTAACACATTTAAGCGGCTTTAACGCCGAACACCAACTAGGCACGGAGCATTCACCCAAGCTCCGGGGAAGCCTTTAGGAACCCCCATTTGTAGGGGGGTTACATATGCACCCCCCCTTCAGAAGTCCCTGAATTTGGGACATATCGGGGTCATGTGGAGGAATGTTCCCTCCTCTCCCCCAACATTTTGGACATGTACGTTCTACCTCGGCTTTCACTTTATGAAGTTTGCTGGGTGTATAGCAGGCCCAAAATAAGAAATTGTATTGGATTTGGTGGAACGTGTTACTTCCCTATACATGGCATCAATCAATGCTTTGTTTATTAAGGGCCTTTCAAAATCAAGGAGCTGCACAGTTATATAAAAACATCAACAATATAAATATTTAAAATCAGTCTGGATAAGCCTGAGAAAATAAATATGTTTTTAACATAGTTTTAAAACTACTGACAGTCAGGCATTCTCTTAACCGACAAGGTAGAGAGTTCCACAGAGTCGGTGCTGCAAATAAGGCGCGAGCCCCAGAAGTTTTTAAACGAACCCTTGGAACCTCTAGCAATCCCTCATCAGCAGATTGGACAGGACGACTGGGAGATTAGGGAGTCAGGAGATCTTTTAGGTAGTCAGGTCCCAGTTCATGTAGGGCCTTAAAGGTAAGCAAGCCTACCTTATGTGATCCGCCACTGAACTGGCAGCCAGTGCAGTTCGCGCAGCACAAGTGTAATATGACTGGCCCTAAAAGTGCCAGTCAGCAGCCTGGTCGCAGCGTTCTGCACTAGCTGCAAGCAGCGGATATCAACCCCAAGTAGCCCTAGGTAGAGGGCATTGCAATAGTCAAGATGGGTAGTAATGAAGGCATGAACCAGTGTTGGAAGGCCACTTGGAGGAACCAGGTGTTTCACCTGGGTGATATTTCTCAGATGGTAAAATGAGGATTTAACCACAGCCGACACCTGAAATTTCAGGGTCAGACCATTGTCAAAAATGACGCCCAGGTTATGCACCCAGTCTGAGGTAGTGAGCTGGACACCCATCAAGCCATATTCCCGACATGTACCCAGCTCCAGAACCTGCTCCCGGGCGACCCGGGTCCACAACCAACCCCTCAGTCTTATCCAGATTCAGTCTCAGTCCGCTCAAATTCATCCAGTCTTTGATCTCGGAGAGGCAACTATTTAGCACGGAGACAGCATCAACCTGTCCGGACACAATAGACATACAGCTGAGTATCATCTGCATAGCAGTGAAAACTCAAGCTGTATCATCTGATATCTCCCAATAGCAGCATATACACTGCGAACAGCATGGGCACCAGTATGGAGCCTTGCAGCACCCCGCAGGATGGGAGGGTGTCAGAGGAATAAATTTCAGTGACCACCCTCTGAGACCTACCTACGAGGAAAGATCGAAACCATTTGAGGACTGTACCTGACGGTCCACAAAGGAACCACAGGGTCTCCAAAAGCACCCCATGGTCCACAGTGTCAAAGGCTGCTGAGAGATCGAGAAGGACCAAGATGGTACAAGCCTTTCAATCTCTAGCCATTAGGAGGTCATTAAAGTACCCGAACAAGGGCTGTCGCAGTGCTATGTCTCTTCCTAAAACCAGACTAGAGAACTTCATAGACATTGTGAGTCACAAGGTGATCGTCCAGCTGCAGCGCAACCACCTTCTCAGTAACCTTCCCCACAAAAGGAAGGTTAGAGACAGGACGGTAGTTAGCTGGATCGTCGGGATCCAAGGAGGGTTTTTTGAGGAGTGGTCAAATGACTGCCTCCTTTAGGGGGTTGGAAAGACTCCCCCTCTCCAAGGATCTCCATACAGTTTCAGCTAGGATTGGTGAAGGCCCACCGCCAAGCCTCTTCTGACGTATCCTGGCTTAGGTCCTCTGCTCACTTACTTTTAAGATGGGCCAAAGGGTATATTTAACTCCCTTGTAGGAGCCTGTAGTGGGATGACAATGGCCTTGAACCTGGTTGTGGTTTGTAGACCGCGTGGTTTTTGGGGCGAGAGCTCCAGAGCACTTCCCCTTTCTTGAGTGGCTCTGGTAAGCAAGTTACATACTTTAAGATAAATGAAGAATGGCCGTCCCGGTGGTGCAGCGGTTGGATTTCCGCTTGAGACACTGGCGACCCGGGTTCAGGAACAGACTCTGGGAACCAGAGGGCTGGAGGGGGATAAGGATTCCGCGTCCCAATGGGCTGCTCTCCTTCTCTGGGGATAGGGATGGGTGGTGTGTCCGCTGCTCGAGGGACTCCTGGCGGAGGCTGGGGGAACCACAAGCAACCGGTGCCTAGATATGAGGGTCGGGGCGGATGCTGGATGTCGTTGCACTTCCCTGCCCCTGGGGCAGCTCGAAAATCTCATCGGCCTCCAAAAGTTGACACGCGCGTGGCCTTCATGACTCCCAGCCTATCTGCCGACCTAATACAGCTCCACTGCGCCGAGCAGCCCTGAACCCTGCCCTGGCGGGGGGGATCCAAGGAGGTACTGTCGGTTGCTACTGGCACCTTTCCTGTCATAGACTGGCTGGATCCGGAGCATTGGCCCCACCCTGAAGGGTAAGTCAAGGGGTATGGCAATAGGGAGCGAAGCAGGGTGCTCAGGAATGAGCCAAAGGAGAAGGCAGCCAGCGGCAAAAAGCTGAATAAAAAAAAAAAAAAAAAGATAAATGAAGAAGCCTGGATGCAGACCATGTTCCCTACTTATTTGCAGGAAGGATTTATGGGACCACCTTGTAGAGTTAGCTTCTGGTGCCAGTCCTTTCCTAGACCATAGCTTCTCATGCCTTTGAACACTTGTGACAATCCCACTCAGAGACAATTCCTTCTTGTATCTGATCATTTTATGTGTGATTGTCCATAAATAGGTTTGTAACCTTCCCAGTTTGCAGGGACCAACACAAAGGGCTCAGGGTCACCTCCAACAGTGGGTGCCCCAGTTCCAATTTCTCCAGCTCCTGCCACACCATTTTGCTCCCCCCCCCCCATGCTTCCAGGTAGGCTATTTGGGCCGCCAAGTAGTAATTGTGTATGTTAGGGTGGGAGAGCTCCCCTTCTTTCCCATATACTGCAGCACTGAAGCCTGCACTCCGGCCAGCTTATGCCTTGAAATAAAGCTGCCTATACAGGCATTCAGCTGAGAGAATGTTTTTCTGGGGAGTCTTCTAGGCATGCCCTGAGAGAGAAAGAATTCTGGGGAGGATACACATTTTCACACTATAAATTGTCTCTAGGTTGCACAGTGAGATTGAGGCCCATCTCCCTAGAGCGGCTTTGGTTTCTCCTAAGAGGGATGGGAAGTTTTTGTGAGGCTGTTAGTTTCAGCAGAAGAAAAGATCCAAGAGAAATGGGGGCAGAACTTCTTGTGGGTCACATGGTTGGATGATAGGAGGTGTCAAACTTGAAGACTGTTTATGCTCAGTTAAACATTGCCAGCGTGGATGTGAACTGAATACTAGTAGTAGAGCTAGGTTGCAAAACTTATTTGGATTCTGATTAACAAATATCAGTCCTATTTAGCATCAGTTCAGATCAGGCCAGGTCTGGTTAGTGAAGTGTTGGCTTTGAAAAGACAGGGTCGGGGAGTGACTGGTAGGAGGCCAGAAAAGATGGGTTTTAAGGTAAGGGAGGACTGGATGAGGGCATGGGCAGGAAATGACTGAGGATGGCAGGGGTGGTCATGGAACTAGTACAAAATTGCAGCTAGGCTGCAAAAGTGTGCAGTCAAATATCAAATAGTTTTCTATAATTTAAGGACCCAAATAATAATATTCTCAGGATATTTGCCTTCTACTATTCACACATTCCAAAACCCTGTTTAGTGCCATCAGTTGTGAATATATAACCTTTTGAATACCCTTATATTCTTATGTATGTGCGTCATAAAAAGTAAAGCAGTATTAGATCTTCCCTTGTCAGTCTTCACCATTCATTACTGCTGGGTGTAAGCTGGAGTCACACACCCACTATGGGAGGTGTTTTTTTTTTTTGGAGGGAGGAGTTGGCGCCATCAGCGACACACCATGTGGTGTGCAAGGGGCAGCCATTAGGCGCTGCAGACTCCTCCTCCATCATCCCAGTTCTGTTTCTTCCGCCATTGAGGCTGCACCTGCTGCATCGAGAGTTGTTGCTGTGCCATTAGGCCTACAAGTTCCAGTCCATTTTTCATCCTTCATCCCGGTTCCTTCCCGACACCTTTGAAGCGGTAAGACTGTTCTGTTTTTGTAAATCGGTGCTGGGAGCTTTTCTGTTTATTTAATTTCGCATCATGTTCGATTCGGGGGCCAAACATAAATCCAAGGCGGGCTGTGCCCCTATGCGTCGGTGCCCTTGTGGCTGTCACTTTTCTGTCTCTGACCGGCATGATGTTTGTCTTCGGTGCCTGGGACCCTACCATGATATGGACCACTGCAATGCCTGTTTTTCCATGGACTGCCACGTTTTGGAAATCCTAGTGTTTAAATTCGGCAGGGCTCCACCAACTTTTGGAGGACGACGTTGCTCGCAGGCATCCCAGGCCAGATCTCTTGACCCTTCCTCCGGGTCCCCTCCCGGGTCTCTACGGCCTGGCAAGGAGGGAACCTCCTCCACTTCCAGCCTTGCCGAGGAGGAGGTTTTTTCTTCGACGCCAGAGGAACAGTGTGATCTCTCCCGGGGTTGCGTTGCTGGCACCATCCTGGCAGTCACCTCCTCGGAGGTGCAGGCTCCCCCAATGTTGCAGCCTCTGGTTGTGGGGTCCGGCACTAGTGGACCCTTCAGTGCCGCTTTTGGTTCCGGCGCTGTCTGTGGTGCCGGGGAGTGCCGCCTCTGGTCATGATATCCATATCCACGATATGGGGACTCGAGTGGTGTCATTTTGGGTTCGTGACTCGGGTGGTGCTGTTTTGGGTTCCGGCACTGCCCACGGCACCAGGGACTGCTTTGGCTTCCAGTGCCGCCTGCGGTGCCGGGCACTTGGGCAGTGCCACTGGTGGCGTCACTTTGGGTTCCAGTGCCGGGGACTTGGGCAGCACCGTTCGTGGTGCCTTTGTGGTTCCTGCTGCCACCCAGGGGGGGCAGGGGACCCGAGTGGCGCCATTTGCGACGTCGTGGCCTACGTCAGAACTGTCCACGGTGCTGTCGCAGGGGAAGTTTCTGGGGTTGCCTCTCTGGAGGTCACTCTGCTCGACTTCTCTTCGGGGGAGGATGATTCGGAGATGGACCCGGACTGGCAGTCTGAGTCTTCAGATTCGGAACTCTCTGTAGGCCACAGTGTCAGGCAGCCCAGTGTTCCTCTCCCCAAGTCCCCGGAGCAGGTTCGTCTTGAGGGTTCCATGGCTAGGGGTGGCCTGGGATTTTCTACGGTCGATCCTTCTGGGATTCATGAGAGGGTGCCTTCTCCGGAGAGAGGCCCAGGCAGCTGCCATCTCTGGTGCTGCTGAGGCTTTTTGGGAGGGAGTGGAGAGCCCTGCTTCTGTGGCCTCCCTCCGGGGGTCACGCAGCGGGGACCTCCTACACTGGTATCGAGGAAGAAGGCTGCTTTGCAGTCTAGGGGGTTGAGAGGTGGGGGTGAGGAGCAGCAGTACATTCCCACTGCCCTGCGGGGTGTGGGGAGGAGTTATAGGGGTTGGAAGAGGAACCTTCTGTCCACCTCTCCTCCGATACTGATTTCACTGAATGTCAGCGGTTCCTTTCGAGGCTGGTTTCGGGGCTTCATATTTCCTTCATCCACAGGGACAATACCGAGTGGCAGACATGTGCATTCCTCAGTGAATTCAGCGCTCGCCACCTTGTGGTGCCTTCCTGGCCAATCCTCTTCCAGGAGGCATCTGTCCGCACCTGGCAGTCTCCAGCTGCCCCTCCTCCAGCCCTGGCAGACTGCAGGAGATGGTATTGTGCCCCCCCCATGAGTCTCTAGGTTCTCTACCTCACCCGCCTTCAGGTCTGACGTCCCTAGATACTCCTTCCGGGCCTCGGCGCCTGGCACACGACAGACCCCTGGATCTGGATTCTGCTGAATTTGAGCGGTGGGGATGAAGAGTCTTCTCTTCAAGTCGTGTGTTGATGTGCATAGGTGTTCACATCAGGCATACCACGCTGCCTACAACAGGCATTTGTGGTCAATGCTAGTGCAACTTCTGGCATCTATGTCTAATATGGAGCAGTCTAGGCAAGCCATTGTCCTCTCTGCTCAGGGTCTGGAGCTTGCAAGGCACCAAGCGAGGGCATCTTACGACACCAACAAGGTGGCTTTCAGACTGGCAGGCACAGCGATCTGCATTAGGCGGACAGCATGGCTTCATTTGTCCTGATTGTCACCCATTGCCAGGTGTAGGGTGACCTCCTCCACTTTCCGGGGGACCTGTCTGTTTTCGAGCAGGGCAAGGAGGATTCTTCAGGGGCATCCTCCATCCCCCCTGCCACAGGGGACACCCCCTCACCCTCAGCAACCTTAGACTGTTGGTTAGGGTCTCCCCCTCCTGCTTGCCACCAGTAGGAGGCTGAGGGATCTGTTCCCTCAGGGCCAAATTCGAGGCCCCCTTCGGAAGGGCTTGGTACTCACCCAGCAGTAATGAATGGTGAAGACTGACAAGGGAAGATATGGGAATTACGTACCTTCCGTAATTGTTGATCTTCTCTTGTATCGTCACCATTCATTACTGAATCCCTCCCACCTTCCTCTCATGGGTCTCATTTCTTGGGCATCTCCCCACCCTACTCGCCCTCCTCCTCCCTTCCCCCTTCCCTCTCGGGGGGGGGACTACATCCTCTGGTTCCTTGGGACCTTCTGTTCTTCTCTAAAAACATGTAGAGGGATTTGAGTAGGAGGTGGGCGAGTGAAACTTCATCCTTTTCATCTGAGGGAACTCTTTCTGATTTCCTGGAAGGTTTCCGTCGGGAACTTCTTTGGGCCAGATTAGCTCAATCTCCAGACATCAGGGTTAGTCTCTAAAACAGTCCTCTAACCCTCAGTCTTCGGACTTGTCTGGTGTCCCTTTCTTATCTAATAACGCCAGGCCAAGGCTAGTCTACGTATGTTCTAGCCCGATTCGAAAATTAACATTTTGGTCTGGTCCTTTGGCCCTGCCTTCTCCAGGGAGTCAGAAGGAGCTCCTTCTATCTCTGTCCATCTTGACAAGAGCTTGCCCTCTCTAGCCCCCGGTGCTTGTACATATCTGTGGTACAGGATCTTTTTCCTTTGCCTAGTTGGGGCTCTCCTCACCGGAACAGAGTTTACCTTGGCATTCTGTGAGCTCTCAGCTTGAGTGATGGAAATAGGATAGCGGGATGAGTATGGAAATTTGCCTCTCTCGTTTTAAGCTGTCTAGAGGGTTCATTTTAACCATCCAAACCAATTTTTTCCTAAGGGATCCTTGCTTCCCTGCTCAACATCCGAGCTGATAAGCTTCAAGCCAATTCCACTCAGCATTTGTGGCAGTATTTTTCCCTCCTCCCAATATCCTCTCCTCTTCTTGTTCTTCTCTTTTCCTCTTTCTTCCTTTCCCTTATCTGTTCCTCTCTCAGAGCCGCCCAAGGAAGGAGGCCCTGCGGTCCCATAGGGTAGGATTCCTCTCTTTCCTGTCCTCTTTTCGGCTTATTCCATTTTCAGTTTGTTTCCCTTCCTTTTACTATCCCTTGGCTCTCTTGCCCCGATCTTATTCTTCTGTTCTTTTTATTTTGCCTCTCCAGCTAACAGAACTTGGATGGAGGAGGAGTCTGCAGCGCCTAATGGCCATCCCTCATGCACCACGTGGTGCATCACTCTTGTGGGAGGTGCCAAAAACTCCCGTAGCGGGTGAGCACCTCTGGCTTACACCCAGCAGTAATCAGTGGTGAAGATACAAGAGAGGATCAACAGTTACGGTAGATACGTAATTTTTTTTGGTACTGGTTGTGCTTTTAGTTAAAGCAGAAAAGTTGTAATGTGTATTGTACGCGTTGATATATGTGGCATGTAATTCCCAAACCGATCTGCACTGGCATCCATCAGGGCTCCGTGCTTGGTCCCCTTCTGTTCTCCATCTTAACGACCTACCATCTGTCTGCTCCTCCTCCACACATATGTATGCTGATGATACTGTCCTGTATGCATCTGGCTCATGCCCAGCTGTGGTTACATCCAGCTTGCAGCACAACTTCAGCCAGGTCCAGCTCTGATTTGCAAACCGTCCTCAACGCCAAGAAGACAGTCTCCATGATCTGAGGCACAAGGCAGAGACTCTCTAGGCTTCCTTCCCTGCTCACTTTCCGCACTCTTGATGGGACTTTACTTGAGGACACCTCATGCTTCAGATTCCTTGGGATTTAGTTAGACCAACACCTCAACTGCTCTGGACACGTTGATGCCATCCAGAAAAAACTGTGCCCCAAGCTCGGAGCCTTGTTCAGGAACCACAGTTTTCCACCAATTGTTTAACCAGGTGAGACACACTAAGCTGAAAGCTTGTTTCTAGGGACATGGATATGTTGTTCAATCCACACTACCTGGCAGGTTCCTTGCCGCTTTAAATCTTGCAGGAAGGTCTTCAAGCTGGCTCCTCCCACCCACCCAGGTGGTAAATTTCTCGGCCCCGCTCCATAACTCCAGATCTTCTTTACCGCTTGGAAGCTCAGGTTCCCTACTTTGCGCTCTGCGTTTTAGGCCTGGATCCAAACTCTTCGGTTAACCCGAAATTAATTTTAAAATTTACAAGACTTTGGTCTTTATCTTCCCTCACGGCTGCGATGGACAAATCGACTCCCAGATTTCATCGGTGCCCTTGTGGTCAGAAGATATCCTGGACCGATCCGCACTCCACGTGCATTTACTGCCTAGGGCTTGAGCACGATTTGCAGGCCTGTGACTTGTGCAAGTCCTTTTCGGTCATGGTCTTAGACGATCGCGCTGCCAGATTGCAACTTGGGTGCCCTGAGAAATGTTATCCTCCGGTCAAGTCGAAGGAGGCCTGTTGGGTGGTGTCCGCGGCTGCGGGCTCGGCTGAACAGCTCGAACAGATGATCGCCCTCGAGGAGGAAGCAGCCCAAGCTGCATCATCTTCGGTCGCGCCTTTATCCTGCTCTTGGGCTCCTCCCTAACGGCTTGCTCAAGGAGCTTTGTCAGTCCCTCTGCACCAAGGAGAGGGGCCTTCGACATTCCTCTCGGTCCAAAAAAGAAAGACTCCAAGGGTAAGTCCCACCGTCGACGTTTGTGAGAGCTGGAGAGGTCCCCTTCCCCGGATAGTCGACACTCTACTTCGGTCGAGGTTGCGGCTAAGGTCACTGGCTTCACGGTGTCCCCATCAGGTCAGCTGGTCGAGACACCTGTCGACGCAGTCGAGATTTTTTTCGACCCGTCGGACAGGCTGTCGACTGGAGAAGGCGACAACCCTTCTTCACCATTTCCCCCGGTGGAAACCGAGGACTTGCCTGTGCCTCCTGTGCCGGAGTCCCTGGTTAAGGTCCCTGAACCGAGGGAGGAGCGGGTTTTGCCCGCCCCCCCTCTCAGACCCACCCTCGGAAACACCGAAGGTCTCTGTGTCAGTCTCGGACCTCTTCCAGGTTCAGCCAATCCCGCCAACATTGGCGGTCTCTGTCTCGGCACCGTGGAAAGCGGTGGCGCCACTCATCCTCGTCATCGTCCTCTTCGGAGGATAGGCTTCCGCGCAAATTGCGTCGGCGCTACGAGGATCTAATGTGGCAGCAGCTCCTTTTGTCCGTGAATAAGCTGACTCCGTCTCCTTCCCTGGCCATTAAGTGGCTGTCACTGGAGCGGCCGAAACAACCCCTTTGTTGTAGTCGAGGATCCGATGCCGGCACCGGTTGTTTGGCGGAAACTAGCTGCACCACCCATTGTGGTGGGGCCCCGACCAAGGATTCTCGGTTGGGTCATGGCTTGCCCCATCGGTTATCGGTCATCCTCACTTCCAATCAACCTCGGCAGGTGGAGGGTGGCTCAGGCGCTCGGCAGCTGTTTGCAGACTCCTCGGAGTCTGACGACGACTCCTCCTTGTTCTCCAGGCCGCTTGACCAGGAGTCCACCGGGGATCAGTCGGTGGACAAGAGCCCATCCTCGTTCCTTGGAATGCTTCGGCTCATCTCAGAGTCCACTGGGATGAAGCTCAAACCCATTTCAAAATGGGCCAAGTATCCCCTCATGGAGATACTGGACCAAGGGGATTCCCCCATGGAGGCCTTACCGGTGGCCGAGGCCATTGTTGGCCCGGCCCTGGAGCTGTGGCAGCGGCCAGCTTCTTGTCCAGCACCTTTGGCCAGGATGGCTCGAAAGTATGTTGTTCCTACTAGTTCACTGTCTGGTTTCTCGGAGCACCCCTCCGCGGAGGGGCTAGTGACCGAAAGCGTTTTCCGGCATTCCGGGAACGCTCGGGATGTGAACAAGCCACCCAATAAGGAGTCCAAGAAACTGGACTACTCCGGGCGGAAAGTCTATGCTGCTTCCTCCTTAGGCCTTCGTCAGGCCAGCTCGGCTGTTCTGATGGTACACTTTTCACACGCCCTTTTGGGCTCCCTTGATGAGGTGATTCCTCATCTCCCGGCTGACCTTCAGACGACGGTCAAGCAGGTGCGGGATCAGGGAAGGGCGGTGGCAAAACAGCAGCTCCAAATGTCCTTGGACATCGCTGACTCGTGCCCGGTCAGTAGCGGCTGCAGTGGCCATGCACCACAGAGCTTGGCTACGTATCTCCACTTTTACAGCGGATACCCAGCATAAGCTGGCAGACGTTCCCTTCTTGGGTACTGACTTGTTTGGTCACAGAGTGGAGGGTCATCTGCAAAGGATCGAGAGGTCCAACGCCACCTTGGACTCGGTCACGTCTGCCCAGAAGGACAGAGGCCACCAGCAGCAGCGTAAGCCCTTTTGGCCTTCAGCCCCTGCGGTACGTCCGGCCAAGCAACACCAGCATCAGGGCCAGCAGGCTCACACTTGGCACCCCAAAGCCAAGCCTGAAGCTTCCTCCAGCAGGAAGCTGGGAGGGAAAGGTCCAGGAGGCTCCTCGGCCAGTCCTTCCTCCAAGCCTGCCTAGTGACAGGTTGAGGGGTGTCGCCCCCAACCTTGTCACCCTCCCGGATCCCCCTTGAGATGGCTCCACTCCTTTCCGCCTGGTCCAATATCACCACGGACCGCTGGGTGCTGGAAGTGGTAGGAAGGTCTGCCTCTGAAATTCGAGCAGTCTCCACCCTATCGAGCCATCGCCCCACGGGGGGGGGGGCTACGGGTTCGCAGCCTCAGTCGGCTCGTTGAGCCGACATTGCCCTGCTCCTCCAGAAGGAGGTGATCAGGGAGGTGGCGGACCCTCCATCAGGCCCAGGGTTTGTGTCCAGGTATTTCCTGGTCCCAAAACGGATGGGGGGCTAGCGCCCCATTCTAGACCTACACGACCTGGACAAGTTCCTAAGGTCTCAAACCTTCAGGATGGTCACTGTGGCTCAGATCATTCCATCCTTGGAACGAGGCATATGGTTCTGTTCTCTGGACCTCCAGGACGTATTCTGTCACATCCCAATCCGTCCATCCCACCAGCGATTCCTCCACTTCAGAGCAGAGGGATCCTGTTACAAGTTCCGGGCCATGCCCTTCGACCTCTCTCCAGCTCCCAGGGTCTTCACCAAATGCATGACAGTGGTGACAGCATTCCTGCAGTGCCGAAGGGTCCGGGTGTACCCTTACCTGGATGACTGGCTGATTGCAGCCCCCTCCAAGCTGGAGGTGGAGCGGTCCAGGAATCTGGCCCTCCAGGTCTGCTCTCAGATTGGCCTCCTCATCAACGAGGTCAAATCGGAACTCATGCCAATGCAGGTGATTCAGTTCATTGGGGCAGAGCTCGACTCTCTTCGAGCCAGAGTACGGCTCCCAGCGGACAGGGCCGGGGTTCTTTCCTCCTTTGCCCTAATCATTTCTGGTTGGGCAATTGCGCCCTGCCCGGGACTTCCTTCACCTCCTGGGCCTCATGGCAGCCTGCACCAGCGTGGTCCATTGGGCCCGTTGGCACATGCGTCCCCTGCAGTGGGGACTGGCCCGCCAATGGTCACAGTGCTCCGGTCCTTTGGACCAGCCAGTGATAGTGACCCAGGAGATGTGGAACGCTCTCCAGTGGTGGATCGTTCCAGCTCATCTGCAGGAGGGTATCCAGTTTGTCCGCCCAGAGCCGACGGTCACTCTAACGACTGACGCCTCTCTGATGGGTTGGGGTGCCCATCTGGGGGAGCTCAGAGCCCACGGCCTCTGGTCCCCTCAGGAGTCTCGATGCCAGATCAACCTGCTGGAGCTTCGAGCGGTCCTACTAGCCCTCACCGCCTTCGCTCCATTTGTACGGGGTCAAGTGGTTCAGGTCCAGAGGGACAACACCACGACCATGTACTACCTAAACCGCCAGGGCAGAATGCGCTCCTTGCCTCTGTGCAAGGAAGCTCTCCGCACTTGGTCTCTCGTGAGCAGACTGGAGGCGGATCTCCTAGCCATCCATGTGGCAGGAGCCTCCAACACTCTGGCCGATGCCCTAAGCCGGATAGGTGCTGCATCTCACGAGTGGTCTCTCTTGCCGGAGGTAGTACAACATCTTTTCTCCCACTGGGGCACACCTCAGGTGGACCTGTTTGCCTCCAGGGAGAATGCGAAGCTGAGGCTGTTTCATGCCCGCCCCCCTCAGCAGGGCTCGCTGCAGGGGGATGCCTTCTCGAGGCCGTGGACCCCGGGCCCCTTCTACACCTTTCCCCCATTTCCCTTGATCCACAAGGTACTTCTCAAGGCGAGGAGGGACAAGGTGCAGGTGATTCTGGTAGCCCCAAACTGGCCCCACCAGTTCTGGTATCCAGATCTCCTCAGCCTCAGCTCCAGGCTCCCAAGGCGGCTCCCAGCCCACTCAGACCTGATCTCAGTCAACAAGGGGAAGGTACTCCACCTGGACCTTCAATCCCTGCACTTGACGGCCTGGTTCCTGAGCGGCAAGAGTTCCAGGCCTTGGGTCTTCCTGACGAGGTCCTCAACGTCGTTGAGGCATCCCGTAAGGAGTCAACCAGAAAATGGTATGCCTTCAGATGGAAAAGATTCTCCATTTGGTGTCAGGATAAGGGGTTGGACCCTTTCTCCTGTTCCTTGGCCAGCATTCTGGACCACCTGTGGTCCCTTTCTCAGCTAGGGCTTTGGTCGACGACCCTTAAGGTGCACCTAGCAGCCATCTCTGCTTACCGGGCACGGGCCGGAAAGCAGTTGGTGGTGCAGGAGAAGGTGGTCGGGTGCTTTTTCAGAGGCCTTGATCACATATCCCCTCCAGTGCGAGAACCTCCACCTCCGTGGGTTTTACTGCTGGTATTAGCTAAGCTCATGGGCAAGCCATTCGAACTGATGCACAGGTGTGATATCTCCCACCTGTCGTGGAAGACTGCCTTCTTGGTAGCTATCACATCAGCCAGAAGGATGGGAGAGCTCCAGGTGCTTTCCATCGAGTCTTCTTATCTGGTCTTCCACAGGGACAAGGTTGTCCTGTGCCCCGACCCGAAATTCCTTCCGAAGGTGGTGTCGGAGTTTCACCTTAACCAGGTGTTGACTCTGCCGGTGTTCTACCCCAATCACACCTCAGAGGCTGAATATAGGCTCCATACTTTGGACCCTAGAAGAGCGCTTTCTTATTACAAGGAGCGGATGGCTGAAGTTCAGGGAGAGGTTCACCAGCTGTTTGTCACCTACACTGAAGTCACACCTGGCAGACCTGCAGCCAAGCGGACGATAGGCAGGTGGGTCACCTCCTGCATAGATCTCTGCTACAGGTTGGCGGTCATGGAGCCTCCCAAAGGGACAAGAGCTCATTCTACCCGCCATACCGCTGCATCGGTAGCTGCTTCCAGGGACGTCCCTATCCAGGAAATCTGCAGGGCTGCTACCTGGAAGTCAGCACCCACCTTCATTACCCACTGCTGCATCGACCATGAGTCACGCTGGGATGCTGGTTTTGGGACCTCGGTTCTCCAGTCCTTATTTCCCAAGTAGGGGGTGCGCAACTTGCCTCACTCCTCCCGGAGAACTGCTAGGAGTCTGCCAGTAAGTGTGGATTGAACAACATATCCATGTCCCTAGAAATACAGGTTACTCATCTGTAACAGGAGTTTTAGGAATGGTATGTGTTGTTCATCCACACAACCCACCCGACCTCCCTGGCTTCGCGCAACCTGGCTTCCAGGGGCTAGATCTGGTGTCATGGGGCGGAGCCGAGAGGTTTACCACCCGAGTGGGTGGGAGGAGCCAGCTTGAAGACCTTCCGGCAAGATTTAAAGAGGCAAGGAACCTGCCAGTAAGTGTGGATGAACAACATATACCATTCCTAGAACCCCTGTTACAGGTGAGTAACCTGTATTTACCAGTGCAACCTGGGAGCACAGGAAAGTTAAGTGACTTGCTCAGGGTCACGCAATATGCAAGTGGGTGCTGTGGGATTCAAACCCAGGACTCCAGATTTGCTGCTCTGAGCCTTAAACCACTGTGGTATACTGCCTCCCTATTTGCATCCCTCCTGCGGCTAGGCATGAGCTTGTCCAGAGGATGATCCTCCCCATTTTTGACTACTGTGATGTAGTCTATGGTGCTGCTCCTAGGTCCTCCCTGACCAGATTGGACACTCTCTTCAACTCCTTCTGCCCCCTTGCCCTTGATGCTCCCTCTCGCACCCACTACTGTGACCTCTTTCAAGCCCTTTCCTTCCCCTCCCTTACAAATAGAGAACTCTCACACTGTGCTAAATTCACCACTAAATACTGGCTGGGTGAACTCCCTTCCTACCTCTCCCTCTCATTTATAACACTCCCTCCTCCTTCCTACTCCCTCAGATCTACCGAGACTCGCACACTAACTGTCCTCCGCCGCTCCACCCTCTCTGGCCAGTCTGGGTACTCTCATCATTTCTGTAAAATATGGAACACTCTACCTCCCCAAATCAGACACTCCTCCTCCGTCTATTCCATCAACACTGCCCTCTCCAACTATCTTGCACCTAACTGTTCTTGTTATGTCCCGCCTTAATTTCCTTCATCTTGCTCCTTAAAGTTCATCCCCTTCAGAATTTACCCAGTGCCTCTATTGCCCCTACTGACCCTAGCCCCTCTTAGGTGCTAGTTCTCATACCTTTCTCCCTTCCCCTACTCTCTCCCCCCTTTTCCCTAGCCTTCACTCTCCCCTTGCAGGGTTCTTAGCATCCTGAAGGGGTCCTATAGTGCCTAGCCATCCACCTTTTCTTCTCCATCTACCTATCCTTGGCCTTCCAGGTCCCCTTGCAGGGTCCCCAGCAGCCTGGTGGGTTCCTTGGATCAGGCCTCATCCCCTCCCAGGTGTTAATTCTCATTGCCTCCCTCTCACTATCCCTCTATAATTACAACGCCTAACCGCAGGAGGGTTCACAGTCGCCTGAACTTCCCTGCCCCCTTGCAGGGTTCATCACATCCTGAAGGGTTCTCTTTTTGGGTCAGGCCTTATTTCCCCTCCTAGGTATTAATCACACTTACTCCCTCTCTCTCCCCCCTCTGTAATCCCTACTCCAGTCCCCTTGCAGGATTTCCCACATCCTGAAGGGGTCTCTCCGAGACACAACTCTGCACTATCTATCATCTCATCCTCTCTCTCTCCTTCACCCCTTATTTCACGATAGCACTTGTTCACTTATTACCACTGCACTTATTAATTGTTCTCAGAAATTACATATATTTGCAACACTGTTTAACAACTGCCTTAATTAATTGTATGCTATGTTGATCTTTGTAACTTGAATGTAAAATGTCTCATTCGTGTTGTACCCCTTCCCCCCAGGAGACGAGCAGCCTGTTGTTCAGTGTGCCTTCCTGGTGAAACATTTCAGTAAATAAATAAAAAAAAAACATTCAGGCCCCTGTGGTTGGAGATGTGGCAGTTAGCAGTAATGCTGGGGACGACCGACATTAAAGTACACTCAAGTCATCGGCAACAAAATCTCAGTTTGCTTCAGGAAAATTGTTCTACAATATTAGAAACTTGAATTTAAAGCTGGCCCAGTGGCGCTGAGGGCTGAGGCACTCTTCATGCCTTGCGCCACGCTGGTGACCCGGGTTCAGGTCACAGGGTGTGGACCGGGCCAAGAGAGGACTGAGTGGCCGTTTGGCAGCCCTCCTCTCTTGGGTTGGAGTGGTGTGCCATACCAGCTGTTGGCTGCCACCAGGTGGAGGCCTAGTGGCAGCTCTGGTGTACAGAAGGCAGACGACAGCCAAGGAGGGTGGATGGAACCACAGTCCCAGAATACATGCGCGCCTCCATGCACATGCATTGTCTGAGCATGCTGCAGCTTTGGGAGTACCAAATAAGGAAGGAAAAACTGCAGGAGGAAATATTGAGCAGACCAGGCTCCACAAAGCCTTGTCTGGACACCTGGACTCTTCCCTTCCACTCCCAACTGGTAGACCCTTCTGGATTGTATGCTGTGGGTTGGGGTGAAGGGTGGCCCTCCCCCCCAGCCCCGCTGATTGGGCAAATCCATGGTGAACTTGGACACCAGACTGGTGGGAGGAGGGGGACAATCCGGGTGTCCAGGGACGAGGCTGAGTAAACTGCCTGGCCTGGCTGGAGGATAAACACCTTTATATTTATTTTTTGGTGTACTTTTTCTCTCTCCCCCCCCGCCCCCCTGTCTCCAGCGGCCCACATTCAGGAGGGGCCCCAGCCCCGTTCTCCCGATGTCCAACTTCAGCGCCGACTGCCTTCCCCGGTAGGGTCAGCAGGGGATCCCCATGCCCCCACTGAAGACCGGATCCAGTTGCGGTCGGCATGCGGCTGCTCAAGGAGTGGGACCTGCGAGCCCCTCCTTCATCCCAACTGCTGAGACATTTTTCCTCCTTTCTTTGAGAGGAAGGGTGTGCAGCAATGCCAGTGGTGGTGTCACGCACGCTTCCGTGCGCTGCATGCCGTGCATGTGCCCCACCTCCCCCCACTTTGTTGAGCATTGGTGTGCTGTCCCCCAGCCTCCGCTAGGGAACAGGCAAGCACTGATCACTGATTCCCCCCTCCCCAGAGAAGGAGAGCTGTCTTTGGGATGCTTGATCCTCCTCTTTCTCCTCCTCCTCCTCGGCTGACCTGTGGCTACCCACTCACACCACGAACATGGGCCGCTGGTGTGGCAGGAGGTAAAGTATGATGCCTCAGCCTTCCACACCACAGGGCCAGCTAAACACCTTTAAATTAAAACAAAATCAGTGCCTGCTTGATGCTGCAGTGGCATGACTGCTGCGTATGATGCTGGTGACACAGGCTCGGCAGCGAGTTTGGGCTAGCAGGGTAAAAGGCTCGAACATGCTAAAGGAAGCTTGCCTTTGAGTGGGGAGAGTGACTGTTGCCTGCTTGTTATCGCCACCTGTGGATTCACATACTGGAGTGACATGCTGGGCTCAGCTGGTGTGGGAAGGATATGTACATGTGCTCCCAGACATGCTCATTGCATTTGCTTCTGGGCATGTTCCACTACTGTCCTTGAGAGAGGGAGAATAGTTGAAATGCTTCGGTTGCAGCAGGATGACATCTGGTTTCTGCAAGCCCTGCACAGCTGACGGAAGGCACCCCTCCTCTGCTGGATGCATCTTCGAAGGGGTTTGGTCCACTCCAGTGACCCTGCCATGGGGAGAAATCCATAGGACTCAATCATAAATCAGTAAGACATCAGTCCAAAAAGTCCATGAAAAACTTATATAATCTTTTATTCTTCTTATAGCTTTGCACCAAACATGTTCAACCGGCTACAGTTTCGTAGTTTCACACCACTTCTTCAGGCCAGATTTATAATACAGTGCTGATTCTAAACATAAACAGTGAAATTGTAAGCTTTCTCATAATGATCTTGTATTTTTTATATATTTCATTAGTATACAGTCATAAAAATACCTCACTATCACTAAACAAAATTCTATTCTTAAGTTACATTTTGGTTATAATAATGTAACTATGTATCTTTACTATTAGGAACTTGCAACTTAATTGATACTTTTTTACTTTCTTATTATAAGTCATTCCAGTATACTCTGGTCATATCTGTTTCTGGTATTTTTATATCTCTTTAAGATTCACTTAATGCTCTCAAAGTTCAGCCTTAGTTTATTTTGCTCCTAATAAAAAATAAACTTTATTATGATCTCACTCTTTGTGTGTCTTATTTAATTATTTATATGACTGAACAAAACTTACTTTATCTTAAGGTACACTCATATCATCCATAGGGGCTTGGAGAAAGGGATAAGTCCCAGAGGAGGTGAGTGACAAGGCATGGGGAACTGGCAAATGAGGTCGGAAGGGAGCAAAATGAGTAACAATAAAAATAAACCTTTAATTTCTGCTGACTCCATTCTTTACTAAGGAGTATGTACATGGGAACCAGAGCTTTGCCCCTACAGAATCTACAGCTGATGTTTATTCCAGAGTTGACACACTCTGTGACCTTGAGCAAGTCACTTTAAAGGAATGTTCAAAGATTATTCTCGAAAAAATAAGGTGGGCTTTTTAAACCTGTATATGCATACTTACAGCCTGAGTCCATTCATATGTAAACCTTAATTTAAAGTCCAGTGCCTTTTGGGAGGGAAGGGATCTTACACTGGCCCAAGATGATAGCCATGCAGTCCCTTCCACTTTCCAGTGTGTCAGCCCTGCCTCCACACTAAGACATTTCGTGACTTCTAACCAGTGAGAGTGAGGGAAACGCTCCATTGAACTGAATGGGCTATTTTTAAACTCTGAATTCTATGTTACCTTGGCATTATGTATACATAAGCACCACTACTCGACTACCAAGGGCCTGGTTAGTCGAGTGGTGGTGTTCCTGTATACATAACACTGCTGTAACATATGGAATTCATAGTTTAAAAATAGCCCCATTCAGTTATATGGAGCTGGAAAGGGGTAGAAGCAGGACCCCACTAGAAACAAGATGTTGCATCTCAACAGGGCTATCCTAGGTACCTGAAAAAAAATTTAAATAGAACTTGAGACTAAGGTCCATGGGCAAATGAAATGTGCCTGAAAGCCACGATAACTGTGTGATGATTGATAATATTTCACCACGGGAGAGGGTGAGCCTTCTTTGTCGGGGATGACTGAGTGCCTTGACCCCGGTTTGGAATGCCCATAGCTGATCATTTGATATAGGTGGTGGTGTGGGTGGGTGGATATGTGTGTGTGGATGTGTGCGTGCATGCTGCATGCGTTTGTGCTCACTTCTGGGTGTAACCCAAGAGACAATACAGTAATACAATGTATCAGAACCAAGATACAGTGTGCAAAATTAGCAGTACAGCAATAATACAGATTTCTGAATTCCATATTTTCCATTTGAAAAATGATTTACTAAGTTTAAAAAAAAGTATGATTTAATGACTGCTGATGTTGATTGGGTCAGGTCAGGAGTGGTCGTAAGTAGGGTACCAGGTGAGAGGCAGGCAGTGGCTAACTGCATGTGCAAGTTTTGAAGAAGGGTGTCAACAGGAGTGGTTTGAGAAAGTGAAGTGAGGGTGATAGTCTGAGAGGGAGGTTATTCCACAGGGTAGGAAGACAGCTGGAGAAGTCAGATGAGCGGAAAGAGTAGGACAACGGGATTGAGGGAGTGAGCGGAGCTAAGGGTTAGGGAAGGAGCAGTACATACTAGGAGACATGTTATTATGGCATAACAGCTTCCGCTCTGAGAGGAGTAAGGTGTCAGAATCATTATTGCACTGTGCAGCATGCCAAGACACCACAGAGGAAGACAAGGCAGTTTTATTTCTAGGGCGACCATTCCAAGAAGCTCTGAGTGCCTTACACGAATCAATAAATAACAGCAGGAAGTACAGAAAAAAGATTAAATACAGTTAAAATTTAAATATGGATATCCAGACCCATAATTCAGGTGGAACAAGTGAGCTTTTAAACAAAATTAAAAAATATCTACTGAGAGGGCTCCTTTCACATCTGAGGGTAGTGCATTCCAAAAGAAGACTTAATGGATGGTGCCACCCATCTCAGCAACTGACTGGCACGTTGAAGAAATTGTCAGGACCTGAGGGCCATCTTCTGTAAGGTTCCCTTGCAGACATGCTGATTTAAGGCCCAGTGCGGGAACATCTGTTCACATAGGAGCAACTGCACACTAGCCAAGCAGGCAGGCTTATCAGTCTTAAAAATAGAGGCGCAATTGGTGAGGGTTGTCAAGAATGTGACAAAGCAAAATATTTAGTTTGCTAGTATTTAGATCAGTTCTATTTTTGCTGAGCTTTGTTTTTTGGTACCACTAGGTATTTAAACATTGAACTTTTTATACAGTCTCCAGTTCATCTAATAATAACCTTAGAGGCATTTAACAATATTAGCGGTTTGCCTGTTTCTGTTGGAATATAGTTTACCATAATTTGTTTTGAATTGTTTTTAATTAATAATTTGTCTTGAATATATAATTGTAAACCATATACAGTAAGTGCACTCATCAGCCATTTAAAAAAATTTAGGCATCGTTGCCCACAAAGAACAATAATGGCTAAAGGCATACACCCTGCTAGTAAGCACTTAAAAGCATACTGGGCTAACTGAAATGTTTGTGACCATACACAGGAGGGGAGTACACTTAAGAAAAATGTGATTAATACCAGTCACGTTCACAGGAACATTTTGCAAAATAACTATACCATAAAGTTTTGAGTTTGGTTAAGCTCCAAATTGATGAGAGCTCACCTATATCATTTGCTGGGACGCTGTTTAAATTTACAGGGCAACAGTATCCGGGATAAAAGAAAACTGATTGGCTTTGTGAGATAATCATAAACATCTTTCCCATTTTTTCAGTTATTCATTTGTTTAGCATCTGGGGGTCATCAAGGCATATGTTGTGTCTGTTGAATCCAGTGATATTTCTGGGTTCATTTGGAGAATCTGAGTCCCTGCTCAGACATTTCCCCAGTCATTTTAGTGGATAGAAAATTTCTAGTAGCATCGTAGTCTGTAAAGTATACCATCCCATCTAATACAACTCTTAATTGAGCTGGTAGTAGCAATTGGGCAGTTGCCCAGTGTTCAACAGACCCAGATTTTAAAGTCTTTTCCTGTGTCTCTCCGAATCTCTAGCAAATTCTGCACACACAATGTATTTTTTTGTTTGATAGAACAGCTTTCTTGCAATGGCCCAGATAGCATTTCTGCCCTTTAATGTGATTCACAGCAGGAAGGTCATATCAGAAATCTGATAGACTTTTTTTGACTGGATAGACGAAAGGAGGTGGATCGGGGGCAGCGGATATCATCTACCTCGATTTCAGCAAGGCCTTAAATATCGTTCCATACAGAAGAGCGGTTAATAGGTTGGGTAGTGTTTGGGGGGGCAAAAAGAAGAGAACTGGTTAGAAATTGGTTAGGGAGAGAAAGTAGAGGATGGTGGTTAATGGATCCAATCCAAGGAAAGGGGTGACCAGTGGGGTGCCTCAAGGCTCAGTTCTGGGCCAGTCCTTTTAACATCTACATTAGTGACATTGCTGAAGGGCCGGAGGAGGGGAGGTTTACCTATTTGCAGATAACACCAAGATCTACAACAGGATAGACACGGGGGACCTAGGAAAGCTGGAAAATTGGTCCAATGTATGGTAATTAAAATGTAGTACAAAGAAATGCTGAGTCATGCACCTGGGGCACAGAAACCCTGT
This sequence comes from Neoceratodus forsteri, assembly GCA_016271365.2. Classification (NCBI taxonomy): domain Eukaryota; kingdom Metazoa; phylum Chordata; order Ceratodontiformes; family Ceratodontidae; genus Neoceratodus; species Neoceratodus forsteri. Next base: position 195,631,691 of record CM028132.1, on the reverse strand, counting down.
GGAGAGTTACAGGGTGGGGGCAGTTGCTGACGGTTACCAAGGAAGAAAGGGATTTATGGGTAATCGTCTCATATGACCTAAAGGTATCCAAACAGTATACCAAGGCTGTGGGAATGGCCAGTAGTATATTGGGGTGCATAGGAAAGGTTATCACTAGCAGAAGAAGGGAGGTGGTGATGCCACTGTACATAACACTGGTGAGGCCTCATCTGGAGTACAGTGTACAGTTCTGGAGGCTGCATCTTCATAAGGACATAGACAGGGTCGAGACAGTTCAGAGAAGGGCAACAAAAATGGTGCAGGGCTTACACCAGGAAACATACGAGGAAAGATTAAAATACCTCAATATGTATACACTGGAAGAGAGGTGGGAACGGGGAGATATGACAGAAACCTTCAAGTACCTTAAGGGCAGAAACAAAGTGCAAGTGGGTGACATCTTTCAGTATAGGAGGTGTACAAGGATGAGGGGGCATGATGTGAGATTGGAGGGAGGCAGGATAAAGGGGAATGTGACTAAGTTTTTCACAGAAAGGGTGGTAGATGCATGGAATAGCCTACCCCAGGAAGTAGTGGGAGCTAGCACTGTGGGGGGATCCAAACATGCATGGGATAGGCACAAGGGAACCCCAGAGATGAGTAGGAAAGGCTAAAGTCAATGACCAAGTAGGGTCCATGACCACTGATGTAGGCAGGGAATATGGGCAGACTGGGTGGGCCTAGCGGTCCGTATCTGCCATAAAACACTATGTATATGTTACTATGAAAGTTACAGGTAACGGCTTCGCTGTAACTGCTACATAAGCGATGTAGTGAGGTTAGGGTCTGTTACTTTAGATCTAGGGAGCATCAAGGCTTTCTGCACAGCTAGGGGGGGTGGAAACTCTTGAAAGGAGGCCAACTGTTATGAAACAAAATTTAATGGACTGCCTCTACCCACCTGCACCTCTTCTTTAGGAAACTTAGAAACATAGAAGTTGACGGCAAATAAGGACCGCAAGGCTCATCCAGTCTGCCCATTTCTTTTTCTGCCTTATGAATGTGCCGTCGGCAATTGCTCTGTCAATGGCCTAGCTACTCATACTCATCTGTATTGCTTCCTTATGCTTATCCCATGCCTGTTTGAAGCCCTGCACTGCATTCATATCCACCACTTCCTGAGGTAGGCCGTTCCATGCATCCACCACCCTTTCTGTGAAAAAGAACTTCCTCACATTACCCCTTAATCGGCCTCCCTCTAATCTCATGCTGTCCTCTTTTCCTGCTAGTTTTCTTATATTGAAACATGTTAGACTCTTTCACCTTGTTAATGCCCTTAAGGTATTTGAATGTTTCGATCATATCACCTCTCTCCCTCCTTTGCTCTAGTGTGTACATATTAAGCTCCATTAATCTGTCCTCATGTGTTTTCTGGTGCAGTCCCTGCACCATTTTGGTTGCCTTTCTCTGGACTGCCTCAATTTGGTTAATGTCCTTGTGAAAGTGTGGCCTCCAGTACTGCATGCAGTACTCCAGATGGGGCCTAACCAGTGTCTTGTAAAGAGGGAGTATTACCTCCCTCTTATGACTTGTGATACCCCTACTAATACACCCCAACATCCCCCTAGTCTTACCTACTGCTTTAGTGAAACACCAACAAAATGAAAGCTCTTTCAGAAAACAATCTTCACCATTAATTCCTTCTGGTTGGACTAGGGCCAGAAGAACTAGCACTGCACGGGTGCAGTTTTCTTGCAGGAAGAAGCCGATGTCGAGTAGTGACTGCATCTGCGCACCTCACATAGTGCCATACATGCCAGCCAGTAACCATTGCCTAATTGCTACTACCAGCTCTGCATGTGTGTGTGTGTGGGGGGGTGCTCTGTACTTTTTGGACTGAATACACTAGCTTTCACATATGATGCATCCCTGTGGTTGCAGGAGGAGCGGGTCACTTTAATGTATTTCTTTTTCTGACTCTCTCAGATTTTTTTGGTTGGTATTCCTCTCTTCTTCCTCGGGTATCTAGGCCTTTAGCCCACTATCCTTAGGGGTGCCTGGGGTGATGAAAGCATCTCGACTAGCTTGGGCTGTCCTGCAGTGTCCATTCTTGCAACTCCCTATGCACCTAGGTTCCCCCTTTCTTCTTCCCTGATGTAAGAAAGAAGGACAGGGTTAATGCAAGAGTTTGTCAGTTCTCTATCTGGTAGCATAGAGTTACATACATACGAACATACATGTACCAGCAGATAAAGGCCTTATGGGCTTTCTAGTCTGCTAGAGTGTGAAGTTGGCACTGTGTTCACAGAGGAAACTGCCCCCTCTGCCCATATCTCCATAGACCCTGCTCCAATACCAAAATACCCTCTCCCAACCCCCATGCAGATTTCCCCCTCACCCCGTCACAATCTCTCTATAAGCTGTCCACTGTTTTTAGGGCTACCACCTCCTCCAGCAACTCATTCCCTTAGCTGCCACCTTCTCTGTGAAAAGTGCCTCCTTGTCTCCCTCCTAAATCTTCCCCCCACCAGCTTAAGGCTTTTACACCAGTGGTCTTGTTTCCACTAATGCCGAAGAGGCCCATGGTGCTCACCCTGTTTATACTTTTAAGGTACTTGAAGGTCTCAATCATGTCCCCACTCTCCCTTCTGTCCTCAAGAGAAAGCATATTGAGCTCCCTGAGCCTCTCCTCATAAGTGGTGGGCATTGCCCTCTTGGCTCTGGATTGTCTTGGTTGTCCTTCTCTGGTCAGTTTCCAGCAAGTTGATATCCTCCTTAAGATAAGAGTACCAATACTGCATACGGTACTGTAGGTGCAGTCTCACTAGAGAGCGGTACAGTGGCAGAATGATTTCTGCCTTCCTGCTGGTAATTCCCCAGGCTACGCAGCCCAGTATCCGGTTTGCTTTGGCGGCAGCTTTTCTGCAGTGTGAAATGGTTTAGGCCACTCATGATAATTACATCCAGATCCTTTTCTTCTTCTGACCTGGTTACCTGCACACCACCAAACCAGTATTTGGTCCCTGAGGTATCACCACCCCCAAGAGCATAACTTTATACTTTTTAGCATTGAACCCCAGTTGCAAAATGCCAGACCACTTCCGTAGCCTGCCAGGTCTTCCTTGAGTTCCAGTCTCCCCTCCTCTGTGTCCACCATCCCACAGAGCTTTGTGTCATCTGCAAACAGGAAAATTCTACCCTTGATTCTATCCACGGTGTCACTTATGAATATGTTAAACAGCACTGGACTGAGCACAGAGCCCTGTAGGACCCCACTGGTCACAGGCCTAGCTTCTGAGAATCTCCCCCGACTACACATTTTTGGCTTTTGTTCTGCAGCCAACTTCTGATCCACCCTACAAGCTGAGGCCTAGCCCCCAGGTCTTCTAGCTTCTTGACTAGTCTCCTATAAGGTACAGAATCAAAGGTCTTGCTGAAGTCCAGATACAGGACATCAACTGCTTGGCCCTTCTCCACTGTCCTGGGGACCCAGTTGAAGAAGTGTGCTGGGGTAGTATGTCAGAACCTCTCTGACACAAACCCATGCTGCCTTGCATCCTGGAGCCTATTATCCTCCAGAAAGATCTCCAGTCTCACTTTCAGGATGGTCTCCATCGGTGTGCCCACTATTGAGGTCAGGCTGACTGGCCTGTAGTTTCCTGGTCCATCCTTCAGCCCACTTTTATGGAGAGGCTCTACATGTGCAGTTCTGTAATCCCAGAGCATGATGCCTGACTCCAAAAAGGTGTTAAACAGGTCTGCCAGGTGATCTGTCAGAGCTTCTGCCAGTTCCCTTAGGTGCACACCATCTCACCCTGGGGATTTATCCACATTCAGGGCCTCTAGGCCCTCGGGTACCCTGTTAGCTTGAATTTTCCAGTCTACCCCAGGTAGATTGAAATCCCCCTTTATTACTGTCTCCCTCTTACAAGCCATTTTCGTGATTTGAGACCCTAGTATCCTGTCCAACTCCTCCTTCTGGGAAGGTGGCCTGTAAACCACCCCCACCCTTAGTTTCCTCCCCATAGTGGAATGTACCTGTACCTGCAATGCTTGTCTTACTCTCTGCCCCTCTGGTACAGGTTATCACCCTTTCATTTTTTGAAACTCCTCTCTATTCAAGCACATGACACTGTCATACATACCAGCATAACAATAAATGATCCAAGGCAGGCACAGTTTATCTAAAATAAGAAGAACCTCAGCACGTGTTAATTTCACACATTCTGTGATATCGTTGTTTAAGTTTTGAGTTCCAATAAGTCCCTTAGAGGCGAAGCAGGAACACAATTCATGGTAACTGAAAACCTGAAAGGATAATACAAAAACATACAACAGGAACAATAAACAGATTCGACGTTTGTCTGAATATTGTCGGAAAGAGTCACTGAAGACAAACCAGATGATTGTTTGGACCCCCCCCCATACCCAGGAAATGAGGGTGGCCCCTCAAGCCTCCTCTCTTCTAGAATATGTTATCTATGGCTGCCAAGTGTCCCTACATTTTTCCCCATATAGATGAAGTGTGGCAGTAAGTTGTTCATGTCAAACATTGATTCCACTCTCCTCCATTCATCCAACGATGGGATCTCTGGGGTCGGCCAATGGGAGATGAGTGTTTTATTGGTGCCAGTGCCATACACTGAAACACCTCTACCCTTCTGTGGGGTCATATCTGCTCAAACCTGGCCCAAAATAAATAATGTTGAAAGGAGTCTAGCTTCGGGACCCCCCAAATTTTGTAGAGTTCTGCCCTAACCGCAGTCCAGAAGTTCTAGATTTTAGGGCATGACCAAAAAATGTGGTAGTGCATACCCCTACCACTGCATGCTCTCCAACACAGGTTGGTGGCGGAGGTACCCAAATACCTGGTGACAGTAAGAACATTGAAATCCGCCTCCTGAATTCACGCCAGCTCTGTGAGGCAGAGACTTCCCATCCCCTCTCGAACCACCATGCCCATTGGTCTTCTAAGATAGTTATCCCTGCATCTTGTTGCTACTTGTCCCTAATTCGATGGGTATGTGTACCTCTTTAAGATGAGTGTATGTAAAAGGGAGATACATTTAGACCTATCCTGCAGAACCGTGGACCAACACAGGTACTCCTCCCACCTGGTTCTAGGCCGCCCAACCAAGTGCCTTCTCTTGCGCTCCAAGATGTAACATGAACCTGCAGGAATCTGTAAAATCTGATTTGCCCAGGGAGTACCTGTCCTGTGGGGGATTGAAATGAAGTACAGATCTTACTTCGAGTGGGAGCTCTTGCAGCAGGGTATTACAATCAGGACTACGCCTCAGGCACTAGGACCCTCTGGTGAAATTTCTGCCAGCAATACACAGCAGGGGACCACCCCCGATGCCGGCCCCGCCCCGACGTTGGTCAGGGTACAAGAGGGGGCGGACCCAGCTCCACCTCAGTTCTTTCCCGCCGCGTCCTGCACATGAAGTCGAAGAAACAGCTTCTGCTTGCAGTTGCAGCTAAAAAACCTCGTGGATTTGATCTGCAATCAAGATTATTCTTTTGTTTTCGATGGGTTTTCTCGTCTTCAGGTACCCAATGTCAGTCCGCTGCCCGTCGGTTGGTTTTTCCGCCTTTTGAGCGTTGTTTTCCTCGCTCTTAGCTCTGTTACCGAGTCCGACGTCAGCCCTTGCCTGGCCGAGATCGACAGATGTCTTCTCGGGGGCGTCGGTATCTCCTGAACACTTAAACAAGTGTGAGTGTGGGAGGCAGATCCCAGCGAAGGACGGACATCGGCGGTGCGTTTTTTGTCTAGGCCTGGACCACAACACCGCCAACTGTGCAGATTGCCAGGCCTTTACCAGCCGGACCCCGCATCCGCCGCCTCAAGGCCCTTAAAGCCTACCTGTTGGAGCAGAAGATGGATCTGCACTCCTCAGAGGGGAAGCGGAAAGAGAAAAAGCACCATAGCAAGGACCGTAGTCAGTCCCGTCACCGGTCACGGTCGTGCTCGCACTCGCGGCCCTCTCCTAAAAAGGCCCGTCCCTCGGGTTCTGGAGAGCTCCCAAAGACTACTCAGGCTAAGGCCGGCCCGTCGGGGGAGAAGCCGGCCAAGCCAAAGGTGACCCCACTAAGGGTCATCACTAAGCCCTTGGAGGTGCCTGCTTCGGCCCCACCTGCTAAGGCACCGACGCCACCTGCTAAAGGCGTGCCTCCGGAGACCAAAGACTGTCCGGCACCTCCCTTGTCGGTCCCTACACCGACGCGGCGACGAACGACGAGGAACGGTCGTGGAAGAGCCGACGCCCCTCAGCCTAAGTCCTCCTCCCTGCCCTCAGGAGAGCTCTCCTTCGCGGCTCCGACGCCCGGAGACTTCCTTCCCAAATGAGCGGCTGAAATATTCACCAAGGATGAGCTCAAGGATCTTTTTTCCTTTTGGTGGGGACAAGTCCATAAGCGGTCCTCCCCGTCGCCGGCCCAGACACCGGTACCGGACCCTGCGGAAAAACCACAGCCGGGAGGTGAGTCTTCCCCAAGGAAGTCGCCGGAGCTCCAGCCTTCATCTCCCTCCAGGGCTCATTCCCGCACAGGGTCTCAGGGCCACCGACGTCGCTCCCGGGACTCGGGTGACCGACGTCGGTCTAGGTCATGCTCCAGGAGCCCTTCTCGCTCCAGGCGAGAACGCTCCCGACGTCTGTCCTCTGACCGACGTCAGTCATTGCTCCGTCGTTGGTCCAGGGACCGGAGTCAGTCTTCAAACCGACGTCGGTCCCCTAGCTATCAACGTCAGCGAAGGCATTGTCATAGGACGGGGTCAGACTATTCCAAGTCGGATAGTCGATCCTCCTCACCGACATCTACCTCCTCTTCCTCTTTCAGTCTCAAGCGCTCCCCAGGAGAGAAGGACCAGCCTCGCTCACCTCCGGACGATCCTACTTTTATGGACATCATGAGGCACATCCAGGCCTCCAACGAGTGGGACATGGAGGACCTGGATCCGGAATGCCGGAGACTGGCCAAGTACCTGAGGCAAAAGGAGCCAAAGCCTCTGGTTATCCCTCCTTTAGTCGATACATTCCAGGACCTTACCAGAACCACCTGGATGCATCCGGCCTCAATCCCGGCAGTTCCAAAAAAGTCAGACAGGCTATATAAGGCCCCGAGGGCAGAACCCTTTCTAGCAGAACACCCTCAGGCCGATTCTTCGGTGATCACAGCTGCCCATGACAAGTCCCGGCAACCGAAGCACCTCAGCTCCCAGCCTTCCGACCCAGAGTCTCGCTACCTGGACCAGGTGGGAAAGAAAGTATATGCTGCCTCCACCTGTTCCATCCGTTCCCTCAGTTTTCTAACGCATATGGTACAGTACCAGAATGCAATGTGGGAAAGGGGACTAGAGCTGATGAAGACCATGCCAGACTCTGACCAAAAGGCAGAGCTCCTGGCCCTCCTCCAGTCGGGCTCAGACGTAGGCTCCCATGTACTGAGGGCCTCGTATGACACTGCAGACACGGCAGCCAGGGCAGCCACTTCTGTGGTGTGCCTCCGGTGCCATGCCTGGTTGAGAGTCTCGGGCTCTCACCAGGATCTGCAGGCCAGTGTCAAGGATCTGCCCTTCCAGGGTACCGTGCTGTTTGGGTAGGAGACGGAGGCCTTGATCTCCCGCCTCCAGGAGTCGGGCAAGTCGATCTGGTCGGTCCGCCAGATGTACCGTGGTGACCAGCGATGACAACACCATAGACTGCCTTTTCGTAAGTCCTCAGGCAGTCAAGGTCCAGCCCGTGGCAACCAACAGGGGTTAGAGAGGAGGCTTTCGCAGGAGTTCTGGAAACCAGCAATCAGGTGGACCTCCTGCCCGTGGGCCCAAGTCCTCCCAGGCCTCTCTCCCCACTCCCGGCTCTGCCCAATGACTCCCTTCCGCTCCCCCCTCTTCCGTGGGAAGATCCAGGGGAGCCGGTTGGGGGCTGCTTCTCCCTTCATTTCGAAGGGTGGAAGTCGATCACCGCAGATCAGTGGGTCTTGGATATCATCAGGAGAGGACACACGCTGGAGTTCACAGAGTTTCCACCGCACACTCCACCAAAACTCTCCCGTTATCTTCCTTCTCACATCCCACTAATAGAAGGACAGATCCAGACCCTCTTGCAGAAAAGAGCCATAGAGAGGGTCCCCTTGCATCAGCAAGGGCAGGGGTTCTATTCTCACTCCTTTCTGGTCCCAAAAAAGACTCAGGACCTTCATCCCATTCTGGACCTCAGTCCTCTAAACCTCTTTATCGAGTACAAAAGGTTCAGGATGGTGACTCTTCAAGGACTTCTTCCCTTGCTGCACTAGGGGGACTGGTTCTGCTCTCTCGACATGCAAGATGCTTCTATGCATATCGGGGTCTGTCCTCCCCACAGGAAGTTTCTGAGGTTCCACTTCCAAGGGGAGCATTTTCAGTTTCGAGTGCTTTCGTTCGGCCTCTCTTCTGCTCCGTGAGTCTTCACCAAGTGCCTAGCAGTGGTGGCTGCAGCTCTAAGGCGTATGGGGCACTGCATGTTCCCCTACCTAGACGATTGGCTGCTTACGGCCCCGTCAAAAGTAAGCCTTTTACGAGCTCTCGAAGACACTTATACTCTGTTCCGAGAGTTGGGGATCACTGTGAACATGCGAAAATCGTCCCCGGAGCCCAGCCAAAAGCTCGCCTTCATAGGAGCGATCCTGGATTCCGTCCAGGGCATGGCCTTCCTTCCCCAGGACAGGGGAGTTCACCTGCGAGAGATGGCAGAACGGATCTCCATAACTCCTCGAGTTCTGGCTCAAAACTTCCTCAGTTTACTGGGGCACATGGCGGCGGCCATTCCTGTCACTCCCTTGGCCCGCCTCCACATGAGGGTCCCACAATGGATGCTCAGAGTGCAGTGGGACCAGAGCCACGATGATCTAGATTCCCTGGTCAAGATCTCGGGGCCAGTCAGGAGAACTCTGCTTTGGTGGATGGACCCCAACAATCTAGAGAAAGGGGTCAGCTTTCGTCCGGAGCCACCAGGTCAAACTCTGACAACAGATGCCTCAGACCTGGGGTGGGGGGCGCACCTGGGTGCTCGTCGAACACTGGAGGTTTGGTCACCCGAGGAGTAGTCCCTTCACATCAATGTGCTGGAAATGCGAGTGGTCCTCTATGCCCTACAGGCTTTTCAGGAGGACCTGGTGCCAGGCTCTCTCCTAATTCAGACAGACAACATGGCGGTCGTCTTCTACATCAGCAAGCAAGGAGGCACTCATTCGTATCCTCTTTGCAGGGAGGCGATGAGAGTTAGGTACTGGGCGCTGGAACAGGGCATTCTGTTATCAGCAGTGCACGTTCCAGGCATCCTCAACGATCTGGCCGACAGCCTCAGCAGGTCACGTCCCAGAGCGCATGAGTGGGAGCTACTACAGTCCGTGGCGGACCAGCTCTTCGACAGGTGGGGTCTTCCAGAGCTGGACCTCTTTGCATCACCACGCAATGCCAAACGGCCAACGTTCTGCTCGCGAGAGCACGCACCTGGAGTTTTCTGGCCAAACGCGTTATCCCTTTGCTGGGCAGGGAGGTTTCTCTATACCTTTCCGCTCTTCCCTCTCATTCAGAGGGTGCTGCTCAAGTTGCAGGCAGAAGAGGCCTGAATGATCCTATTGGCCCCCAAATGGCCTCGGCAGATTTGGTTCCCACTACTGCAGCGGTTATCAACGGAACCTCCAATTCCGCTGCCCATATGCTCGCAGTTGCTGTCCCAGGACCAAGGGTCGCTGGTCCATCCGATCTTCATCCTTACACCTCTACATGCATGGCTCCTTCCAGACGTAGCTCAACATAGATACGTGGTTTCCGGAAGTGGCGGGCGGTCCTAGTGTTGGCAAGAAAGCCTCTACCGCTCCACCCACGCTTATGAAGTGGAAGCTTTTGTCTTTGGGCATTGCCGCAGCGCTTTGGATCCCGTCACCTGCCCTGTGAACCCAGCTTACAGTACCTCCTCTCCTTGTACGATAAGGGTCTGAGTCACCTCTATCAAGGTGCACATGTGGGCAATCTCCGCCTATCATGCTCTCGTGGGAGATAGAGCATTAGCACAACTGGATGTAGCCCGCACCTTTCTTAGGGAATTCTGCATATGAAACCTCCCATCTGGGACCCTATCCCACCCTGGGACCTCCTTTTGTGTTGGAGAAACTCACCTCCTCCTTTTGAACCAGCAGCGGATTGTGAGCTGCTTTACCTTTCTTGGAAGGTTTGTCTTTTGGTTGCTGTTAACCTCAGCTCGAAGGGTTTCCAAGCTTCAGGCTCTGATGTGTAAAGAGTCCTATTTGGTTTTCCACAGGGAAAGGGTTTCCCTCAGAACGAATCCTAAGTTTCTTCCAAAAGTGGTCTCAGAATTGACACTCAACCAGTCGGTCGACCTTCCTGTTTATTTTCCTTCCCCTTCCAATAGAGGGGAGGCTCTCCTCCACACATTGGATGTCCACAGGACTTTGAGGTATTACCTCAAAAGGACGGCTCAGCACTGTAAATCGGAGAAACTCTTTGTGACATTTGCACCATGTTGCTTGGGTCGACCGGTGTCCAAGCAAACTCTCTCTAAATGAATAGTTCGATGTATCTCGGTTTGTTACGAGAAACACAATAAACCCTTGCCGGGCTCGGTTAGGGGTCACTCCACCAGAGGAATGTCAGCTTCTTTCGCCACCCAGTGAAATGTCGCCATAAAGGACATTTGTCCGGCCGCAACCTGGAACTTGGTGCATACCTTCCTCGAGCATTACAGCTTGGATATCTTCTCCAGACGCCAAGCTGGCTTCGGCCTAGCCATATTACAAGGGCTTTTGTCCTCAGGCCTCTGGAGTCAGCATATTCCACCTCCCGGGGTCGTCTGCCTCCTTGTTGTGGGACTGCTTGGGACTCAGTCCTGATTGTAATAGTGCTGCAAGAGCTCCCACTTGAGTAAGATAGTGCAGTTACGTGAACTTACAGTAACAGTAGATCTTCGAGAGGGCTCTTTGCAGACGTCTTCTCCACCGCCTTCCCCTCGAGGTGTGCAGATCCGTTTTCGTTTTCTTCTCCAATTCTCTTCATGGTAAACCGTCTCCTTCTCTTGTCAGGCCTTTCTCTGAGTCTTGGCGGAGAACTGAGGTGGAGCTGGTCCGCCCCCTCTTGTACCCTGACCAACGTCGGGGAAGGGCCGGCGTCGCGGGCGGTCCCTGATGTGTATTGCTGGCAGAAATTTCACCGGAGGGTCCTAGTGCCTGCGGCGTAGTTCTGATTGTAATAGCTTGCTGCAAGAGCTCCGTTCGAAGATCTACTGTTACGGTAAGTTCTTACGTAACTGTACTTTACCCCCCTCCAGTAATTGCTGAGATCGAACAAGGGCCTTTCTGTTCAGATCTTAAAGCCAGGGTCCTTTTTACGAGGTTCAAAGCCCGTATCCCCAATGATTAGAGTCAGGGGACCTGTTTCATTAGGGGTGAGGGAACCAACCCAAATTTTTTGCAGGATCCCAAGGGAGTCCCTGACCCAACAATTTGTAATCTCGTGCTTGTGAGTAGGAGCAGTCTTAGCCATAAGTATGGCATGCAATGGCATTGGGAGGGACCCTAAACCACTAAGATTGATTCTGCTGTTTTGCCCAAGTAATTAATAGGGTGGCCTGTGCTGCAAGGTAGTAAACAAAGAAGGTCCAGGAGTCCCAAACCACTCTCCTCATTTGGCAAGATGTTGCGCTCTACCTGAGCCTTCTTACCAGCCCATAGGACTTTATAAAGAAGTCAATCCGACCATTGCCAGAAGGCCCATTATATGGAAATCATTAATGTCTGGAACAAGAACAACAGACGGGGTAAAATATTCATCTTTAAAACACCTATTTTACCAACTAGCAAGAAAGGTAGTAACTGCCACTGTTTTATGTCGGCTGCCAATTCCATGAACAGTTTTTCGTAGTTCAGCTGAAATAAATCTCCTGTTGTAGGGGTAATCTGGACCCCTAGCTATATGAAGGTATTATTCTTGGCCCAGGCATAATGGAAGGATGTCCTGAAGGATTGGGGACAGGTGCCACTAAGACGGATTGCCTCCGACTTAGAATAATTCACCTTATAGTCTGAAACTCTCCCATATTCCTGTAATACTCCCTGGATGGCTGGGGTTGAGGCACCAGGTTCAATAACAAAAAATAGGGCATCATCAACATAAAGAGAAATTTTATGCTGATCATTAATTTCTGTGCCTTGGATCTCTTGTGTCTTGAATCCGGGCCACTAGAGGCTCAATGCAAAGAGCAAGGGAGACAGGGCAACCCCGCTGAGTCCCCTGTGCCAGGGGGAATCACTTTGAGTTGACCCTGTTTACTTTAACCACAGCCTCTGGAGACTTATACAAGGCTGTGATGCTAGCCTGGATTCCCGGGACAAAGTTCATCTCTTGGAGCACTCTTTTCAAGAACTCCCACTGCACCCCATTTGAATGCCTTCTCGGCATCCATTAAGGTGTCCAGTTTAAGATCTTTAGAGGATGCTTGGGAGACAATGATATTTAAAATTCTCCTGATATTGTCCTGTAGGACTCGTCCTTTGATGAAACCCATTTCGTCAAGTCCCACCAGGCCCTGCACACACCCCTGCAATCTTTCTGCCAGCATAACCTTAAAAATCTTCATATCTGTGGGTAACGAGGAGATAGGGTGGTAAGAACTGCATAATTTGGGATTCTAACCCGGTTTGGGCAAAACTGTTCTTTGTGCTGGTCTCCCAAGTTTTGGGAGCTATCTCCCAATGTAAAATACAGTTGCATACCCATTGCAGCAGAGGGTTGAGCCGTGCGACCAACTCTCCTATTATTGGCCCTCCCCAGCCCTGTCACCCCGGCATTCACCAGTTTACACACCTCCCGGCTCAGAGGTGTCTAGCTGGCGGGACACAGGACCCGAGGGGGACTGGTACGCTCCTGCCAGTCACCACCATTTTTCCTGGTTTTCTGCCCTCCCCATTGATGGGGTGCAACATGTCAGTGGCGTACATGGACCCGTATGCACACTGCGGAGTCCCAAAGCACCCTCCCTTCACTGGAGTCCCTGCCCATTCTTCCCTCAGGCCTCCACCTGCTGGCAGTCATTAGGTGGGACTACCAGGGTACCCTCCCTGGTAGAGGAGAGCTGTCCTACGGCCACTCATTCCTTTCCCTCCCCAACCAACCCACTTGCACTGTGAACATGGGTTGCCGCCATGGCAGGAGGTAAGTCAGTGATGCCTCAGCCCTACATGCCACTGGGCTGGCTGGTCAGATAGTTTCTTAAGGGTGACTGTAAACATAAACTGTTGTAGTGAGCCCTTGTCTGCCTGTTCCCAGGAGTCAGCATACAGTTGGGTATAGTAATCCACAAACGCTTGGGAGATATTCATGGGATTAGTGTATGTTGGGCCCCCCCTCCTTCAGCTCAAATCCAGAGCACTGCCCTGTTCAACTCTTGGTGGCACAGCTGCCATGCTAACAGTTTCCCCACTCGGTTCCCCACCTCATAGTACCTCCGTTTAATGTATGTAAGATTACCTTCAATCTTGGTTTCAATTAACTTTGTCAGCTAGATCTTCCTGGACATAAGTCTCCACCACTCATTCACACTAGTGGGATTAGGGCCGGAGGCACTAGGACCCATCGGGAGCAAACTTTTTTGCTGGAGGGTCGGCGCGAGAGACGGCGCCGTGAGACACGGCGCCCGAGCTGCGGCTCGAGCGTGGTCGACCTTCCTCGGCGCCCGACCTCCAACCTCCCAGTTCCTTTTTTTTTTCCCGCCGAAAAGGCTCAGTATACGACGCCGCTGCCTTCGGGAGTCAAACTTCAAACTAGCGCTTAGTTTTCAGTTTGTTTTTTTTTGTAACATTATCACTATAGTAGTATCGCTAATTTTATTCTATTTCGAAAAATTTTTCTAATATCTTAAATTTAACTTACTTGAAGAAGTCTCGCCTACTGGACGGAGTCAATCATGAGCAGGTCAGGTGACGGTAGGGAGACTTCGTATGAAAGCTGTTCAGTCAGCCGGCTGGGTCCGTCAACCTCCTTCTCAAGAAACTTAGCGGGTTCGCTAACGGTCAGTCCGATGCCCGGGGATGGGCGTCCCTCTGTCAGGCATAAAATAAACGGTCGCTCACGGCACCGCTCGCCTCGAGCTCTTCTTCGCCCACAGGTCAAAAAGAGAAGGCATCTCTCGAGGTCGCCCTCTGGTATGTCTGCGCGTCGATGGTCGGTTATCATTGCTAGTTGCCGGTCTCCTTCTTCGGAGTCGCCAACTTCTGGTAATCGCCGTCCTCGACATCGGAGCCCCTTCCCGCCTATAGGTAGGGCTCCAGATGAGCAGTTTCATCATTATGGAGCGATGGGCTCGGAGGTTGGTTCTTCTGCCTGGCTCGGTTGCCTCGGAGCCCTCGGGCCCCTCCGGCGATCAGGTAGGGTGGTTGGACCTTCCTAGTCACGCGGCGCCTTCTTCGGTGCCTGCGACTCCGTGCTTAGGTGTTTCCCCCCCTCACATGGCTGCGGCGCAGGGGGCCACACCGATGCCCTTATCTCCTGGTTTTGTTTCCACCTCTTGCTTTCCAGGTTCCTGGGCTTCTCCGCGCCTTCTGCGGGTCTGTTGGCTTGTCGGCGCCTGCTTTTGGTGCCGTGGGTCTTGTGGAGCTGCCCGCGGGCGCTGCTGATCTGGTGGCACTCGGCGGTGGCGCCTGCTGGGTCGGGCGGCGCTTGTGCGGCGCTGTAGTGGCTTGGCCGGGCTGGCAGGGCCAGAGGCAGCTGTCATGCACCGCCTGGGGTTTTGTGTGCGCTATGGGCCGCGCATGCCTCTTTGGCGCCTGTAGGCCTCCTTGGTGCCGCCTCGCCCGCTTTGCCGCTCCTCGGCCTGGGGTCCTCGGGACTCTCCTTGTTTTCTGATATTTCCTCCTCTCCTAATTTTCATTCCTTTCCTGTCCAAACAGTCCTTTCTGGACCATCAGGAGATGGTGTTGAGCCTGTCCCAGACCTTCGGTTGGGTGATGAAGTGGAGGAAACAGGATCTTTCTTTGCTACAGAGCCTGTAGTCGAGGACCTGTCCTTTAAGTCTCTGTTGAAGAACCTGAGATCCACTCTTTCTCTCCAGACTACAGACATCGATCCTGGGAAGATATTAAGACTCCAGTACCTTCATGCTTCGGAGATCCCTACGGATTTGACTCCTCCGATCCAGCCTTCCTTCGAGACGCTGTCTCAAATGGTATGGAATAATCCTGCTCTTAATCCTTCAGTGGCTAAATCCATTGATAAGAAGTATTCAGCTCCCAACGATCGTCCCTATTTTGGCATCCCAAGCATTTGCGGATCCTATTGTAGTCCTGGCAGAGAATGACAAGGTCGTTCTTCCTCAAACTACTTCAGCTCTCAACTATTAACAAAGAGTCTCGTAAGATTGATACATTAGGTAAGAGAGTCTTGCTGCCTCCACTCTAAGTATGCTAGACACAGTTATCAAGGCTATTTTTCTCAGTATGAGTATATCCTGTGGCACTCTATGAAAAGAATGGTTGAAGCTTTTCCAGATTCGGACTCCAAGTCAGAGCTTCTATGACCATTACTAGAGGTATTGAATCCAATAACCAACAAGTCAAAGCCGCCATGGACGCTTTCGACACTGCTTCTCGCTCAGCTGCTGCAGGGATTTGTACTGACGCCATTCCTGGCCGCGCTCTTCGGCTTCACTTAATGATGCTCAGCAGCAGGTACGGCGCTGCCTTTGATGGCACCTATCTTTTCGGCCCTCAGGTGGAGCAAGCCTTAGAAGCCTCCCAAAGACTAGATCGGCCATTAAATTGGCCAGACCTCCGCCTGCCCCTCTCGGGCATGCGAACAGACGCCAGTTTCTTAGTCGTCAGTCCTCTGAGGCAGAAGCAGGGAAGCTTCCATAAAGCCAACCTGCCCAACCTCAGAAGAAGATGCAGCAGAGCACAGGGGCCTAAAGCCCCCAGCGCCACCTTATGAGTTGTTGGCCCAAGTTCCATTCACACTGCCCGAGATGGAACTTTCTCCTCCGGTGGGAGGTCGTCTGATGTACTTCTACAACGAGTGGAAGTCCATAACTTCAGACAAATGGGTCCTTCGGATAATTCGCGAGGGTTACTCTCTCAATTCCCCCCCCCAAATTGTCCTCCCAGACGACAACCCAGGTTGTCGGCTTCTCAGTCAGACCTCCTCACCACCGAGATCGAGGGCCTTCTGAACAACAGGGCAATAGAACTGGTGCCCCCGCATTTGCGGAACACAGGGTTCTACTCCCATTTCTTTCTGGTTCCAAAGAAAACTGGGGGGATGCGCCCCATTCTAGACCTCAGAAAGCTGAACAAATTCCTCCCCAGGGAGAAATTCAAAATGATTTCCCTAGGTACCCTGTTACCCTTGCTGCATCAGGATGACTGGCTGGCCTCTCTGGATATGCAGGATGCGTACCAGCATATCCCCGTCCACCCGACCCACCGCAAGTTCCTCAGGTTTGTAGCTTTGGGTCAGCATTATCAGTTCAGAGTCCTGCCTTTGGCTATCCTCGCGACCGCGAGTTTTTACAAAGTGTTGTGCAGTTCTCGCGCGCATCTCAGGAAAGGCGGACTGAGTCTTCCCTACCTGGACGATTGGTTTCTAGCAAGCTCCGCCCAGCCAAGGGACTTTGGAAGCAGGCAAACGACTCTCGCCTTCTCACGTCCATGGAGCTCTGCTGAATCTGAAAAATCCCAGCTGCAGCCTCCCAGAGGCTCCTTTTCTTAGGGCGCTTCTAGTCACCTCTTCCGCTGACGGCTTTCCTTCCAGAGGACAGAAGACTCGACATTCTTTGGATGGCCCGTTACATTGGGGAGAACCAATCGGTTACAGCTCTCGATGCACGCATGTTGGGTCTCATGGCGTCCTCGGTGTTCACTGTACCCCTGGCCCGTTGCACATGAGAACCACCCAATGGATGCTCTCCACTCAGTGGTCTCCGACCTCTCACCCCAGTCTTATCCCATCAAGGTGATGCAACCCCTTCAAGGTCTCTCACCTGGTGGTCTCAAGAGCAATCTCCTCAAAGGGTTCCCCTTGCTCTTCCGGACCATCAGATCTCCATCACCACAGACGCATCGCTAATGGGATGGGAGCTCACTGTCTCCCTCCACACTCAAGGTGTATGGACTCGTTCAATCTCATCTCCACATAAATGTCTTGGAGATGAGAGCGGTCCTCTATGCGATCCAGCTCTGAAGGATGTCCTTTGTCACAAGAATATTCTCCTTCAAACGGACAGCAAAGCTGTGATGTATTACATCAACAAGCAAGGCGGTGCTCACTCTTATCCCCTTTGCAGGGAAGCAATGAGGGTATGAGAGTGGTGCTTGGAGCACAAGTCCACTTCCCTTGCAAGTCAATTCTTGACCCAGGGTTCGTTGGTCCATCCTAACCTGAAATCACTTCACCTTCATGCTTGGCTCCTGAAGAGATAGAAGTGAATCGGTTCAACGCCTCCTGAGAGTCTCGAGCATCCTTCTGGCTGCTCGGAGCCAGTCACATCGGAAAACATACGCATCCAAATGGAAGCTGCTTCTCTGGTGTGCAAAGTCCTCTTGGAACCCTTTCCTGTCCTCCTGACAAGGTTCTGGAGTATCTTTTGGACCTATCTAACTCAGGTCTTCAGTACTCCACAGTTAAAGTTCACCTTAGTGCCATCTCAGCGCTCCATGAGCTGGTTTCATCCCTGACTCTGGCTCAGTTACCTATGGTGAAGAGATTTCTTAAGGATTCTTCATACCAGACCCCTGTTAAGCGTCCAGTTGCAGCCTGGGACATTAACCTGGTGCTGGACATGCTCACTCGAAGCCTTTCAAACCCTAGCTACCTGTGAGCTAAAATTTCTTACCTGGAAGACTGCTTTCCTGGGGCCATTACCTCAGCCCGTAGAGTCTCTGAGATACATGCCCTGGTTACAGACCCTCCGTGATACTGTCTTCCATAAAGACAAAGTAGTTCTCCTACTCATCCAAAATTTCTTCCCAAGGTTGTGTCAGAATTCCATCTAAACCAACCTCTGGTACTTCCTCCATTTCGCTAATTTCCAAATGAAGGGAACGAGCTCTTCATTCCTTGGATGTTAAGAGAGCTCTTGTGTTCTATTTGGACAGAACCAAGGATGTTCATGAGACTCAACAACTCTTTGTTTCTTTCAGCGACACCCGGCTGGGTCAACCTGTCGCTATCAGATGCATCTCCTCATGGTTAGTGGCATGCCTTCGACATTGCTACTCCATGGCTCAGGTTAAATTAGAAGGTAGAGTGTGCGCTCACTCTACTAGAGGCGTGTCATCTCGCTGAAATTCACAATGTTCCAATTGCAGATATCTGCAACGCCGCCACCTGGAGCTCAGTGCATACCTTCGTTAAGCACTATGCACTGGATGTTCATGCCAGGCGACATTCCGCATTCGGCAGAACCATCCTTAATGGGCTTCTACCTTAGACATGTGAGCTCTGGCTCTCCTGCCCGCCCTTTGGGGATTATCAACTGGTACTCTCCCACTAGTGTGAATGAGTGGTGAGACTTATGTCCAGGAAGATAGGGAGGAATTACGTACCTACCGTAATTCTTGATCTTCTTGGACGAGTCTCCACCACTCATTCACACGTCCCACCCTCCATCCCCGAGCTCACCGCTGTGTTGGTCTTCACTCCCTCAAATCTTTAGGCTGTGGAGGGTCGGCGCGGAAGGTCTACCTCACAGCCGCTCCGGCGTCGTGGTCTCAGGGCATGCGCCTCTCGCGCCGACCCTCCAGCAAAAAAGTTTGCTCCCGATGGGTCCTGGTGCCTCCGGCCCTAATCCCACTAGTGTGAATGAGTGGTGGAGACTCGTCCAAGATCATCAAGAATTACGGTAGGTACGTAATTTTCCTTTTTTGTATTCCATCAACCATTCCCTGAGAGCAGGGTTTAGTGTAATTTTGTGTTCAGCTTTAGCATCAAAAAACTCTTTTGTTCAGACTCTAACCTCTTACTATTCTGCTCCTTTTTTTTTTTTCTGGGAGGCACAGAAAATAAACTGCCCCATGAGGGTAGCCTTCAGACCCTCCCACGGGGTAGCATCCAATATTTCTCCCTCCTTATTCAGATGGAGATACTCGGTTATAGCAGAACTAATTTGCTCATAAAAGACTGAGTCATTTAGATGTGAAACATTAAGCCTTCACTGTTTTTTTTTTGTGAATGCACTCCACAGCCAGGTCAGCCCCCATCGGGGCATGGTCTGAGGCCATGATCTGGTGGATTTCATTAGCTTACACAACATGAAGCCAGGGTTGGGAAATGAAAAACTGGTCAATCCGGGAGTACTGAGAGTGGGGTGAGAGTAGACGATGTAGTCTCTTCCCCTGTCTCATGAAGATAATGCCACACAACCTGGAATCCCACTTCCAGCACCAGGCATCTGAACATTCTGCTCTCCCCCTGAGGACCCCCCCCCCTTCCACACCCACTCCTGTTTAGACTAGGCTGAAGTACACCATTAAAATCACCCCAATTAAAGTCTGCATACCCTGGTTGGTGGCTGGGTGGAACAGGTGTTTTTTTGAAGAATGCTAGCATCCCCCAGTCATTGGGGGGCATACATATTAAGGAAAACCGCTGGAATTTCTCTGTAAAGTCTACTTAACTGAATAAACTGGCCCTCCTCATCTGCCAGCACTTCCAAGACTGATAAAGTTGCATTCTGTCAAACCAACACAGCCACCCCACGTCTGTTCGGGTGAGTTACAAAGAACGAGGAATAAACCTCCCCCACCCATCCCCGGTGTAATTTATAGTGCTCCTGTGGGGATAAATGTGTTTCTTAGAGGAAAGCTGTGGTGGCTGCCAGCTGTCCTACTTCCTGCAGCAGGGGTGTCAGCAGGCATACGCACTGTACACAGAAGAGTACAGTAAAAAAAAAATCAGGCAGGAGCAACAAATCAGGTAGGGGCAACAAAAAGAGGAAAGCAAGGACATTGAGTCACATTGTGTCTGTGTTGCGCTGAGCCCTTTTGCCTTTGTTGTTTGCTCTGGGGCACTGGTGCCACCAGCTAACTACACAAACAAGAACAACTTACCAGCAGGCAGAAAAACAAAGGAAGGAGGATTACAGGAGGAAACTGATTACTTGAACTCGGACATGGGGGGGGGGGAATGGTGTGGCATGGCAGCAAATATTTTGGTTTATGTTTACATAAAGGGGGGCAACAGTACATCACTTTTGAGTACAAGTTTAAAATTTCTGGCTGCACCCCTGTCCTGCAGTATGTGAGCTTTTTTAGTGTGGGAGAGGAGACCCTGGATATTATAGGGTACTATTTTTAGGTCATCCATTACGTATCCCTGGAATTAATGTAACCCCTTCTAGCATGAGACACACGAAGAAAAAACAGCTTAAAGAACTACCAGAGCAACAGCTAAAAAAGCATTACTCTGGTGTGTAGGCAGGCCCAGGATGAGAAATGCCACGGAGGGAGACCATAGTCCCCAAAGTTGGGCTCCCCCACCCCACAACCACCCCGACCAGTGAGTGCAGTAGGATAGACTGTGACTTCAAGGTGCATTTAATCAACCCCGAAAAGGTGACTCCAGCTGACCGCACACTGGCGTGCCATAGCCAGATGTAGCCCCAGTGCCCTTTTTGGGTGTCTGAGTGAGGGCACCAAGATCATCACTGAGGACTGCTCTACCTTTGCAGCCACTCCCCCCTTCATTTAATAAATTAGGGAGTCCATTCTCCTTCACAGGCCGTGCATCTCTAAACTTCCCCTGTATGAGGGAGGGGGTTTGTCTTGATACTGTGGTACACCCTCAGGTGGGTGCACAGCTAGGAATGAGACCCAGAATGATACAAGGCGCAGCGTATTGTGTGTACTGCCCCAGTAGGGGAAATTAGCCCACCAATGATTTTGTCACCAGTACCTTGCATGGAAAAAAAAAAACTGATGTCCACAAGCTTTATGTTCAGGAAAGTACAGCCACTCTCACCTAAGTCACTTCTCCCTTCCTTTCCAAAGTTAATGCACAACACTGAGCATGTAATCCCTCAACCCCTTCCCCAGTAACAGGTACCACTCACAACATGTCCCCGAACTGAATAATTAGACTAACAGCAAAAGGCAGAGGGGGTAAATCCCTGCCAAACAAGTAAAGATAAGCAAGTCCTCAGAAGTATAGACCCAGTAGAAGAGCCCTACATCTTGAGGTGTTGTGATGTCCACTCACCACCTTAATCCCTTGTATATCAGTCAGCCTGCACCCTCCACACACCCTTGAGTAGCTTCCACTGAGAACTGCGAGTGCCGAGCAAAGATACCCTTCCAACTCCTGGAAGTTGAGGGAGATGTGGTAGTCTGTCGCTTTCTCAAGCCCTGCTGCAGCCATTGTCGCTGTTGTAGTTCTTACTCTCCTGGCGGTGTGTTTCCATTTGAACTGAAGCCTGGTATTCCCAGTTGATGCAGAAGCCTGAAGGCCTCCTCTAATGAATGGAAAAATTTGGCACCAGTCTCTGTAAAGACTTTAAGCTGGGCGGGTGCAGATAGTTGAGCTTTAATGTTTTTGCTCTTCAGTTCTTTATTCACTGCCTGAATACTTTTTTCTTTTGGTCATGACCATGGGAGTGAATTCATGATCCCGGTAAATCCTTGTATCTCCTAACAACTCTTTCTTTGTCCAAGCAGCCTGCAGAATTTTCATCTTGATTGAATAATCAACAAAATGGGCCTCA
The DNA here is from genome assembly GCA_016271365.2 of Neoceratodus forsteri. Taxonomy (NCBI): domain Eukaryota; kingdom Metazoa; phylum Chordata; order Ceratodontiformes; family Ceratodontidae; genus Neoceratodus; species Neoceratodus forsteri. The sequence goes on along the minus strand of CM028132.1, from coordinate 195,609,972 downwards.
ATGGAGTGAGGGCACACCTTGGGATCCATCGGTTTTGGTGCCAGGGCCCGGTGAGCTCTTTCGATCTGAAGATCGGTGTTCTTGTCCCAGCCCAGCAGCTCCAAAAGGAAGGAAGCAACAGACAGCTCCATGTCTCCTTGCTCCATGCCTTCTGGCAAGCTGTAGGTTATTCCAACAGAATGTCTGCTCCAGATGATCAGTTTTGTCCGATATCTCTCACTCTCTTTTTAATAGATGCAGCAGGGCCGTAGTGTGGTGGTTTCCCTATTTGGTGATTTCTGTTAGGCCCTGCTCCCAAGTCTTTAGTGTGAGCTCTTTTTTTTTTTTCCTTTTTTTGCTCCTTCGACCCCCTGACTAGCCACTCCTTCAGGCTGCCAAGACCCCCACCACCGCCACAGAGTCCTGAACACCATCCACCGCCCCTTCTTGCCGTGTCCCTGGGTAACCCGACTTAACCCTTTGGGAGGGCCCCTACCCCGCCGGGGGCTACCAGGAGAGGAGATTTGCCCTGGAGGGCTTCACGTATCCCAGGCATGGCAAGAGTTGGCACGGACACTTATCTAGGGCTTTGTGGCATGTGGAGGGACTGGCAGCCATCATCCAGTCAGCCAGGCGGGTGTGTATTTCCCATTTTCTGCTCTGCCCACCCATCCTCCCCAGTGGCGCTGCATGCCTGCGGCATCCTGGCCAAATGCACCTGCGGTGTGTGGTCACCCATGTCGCAAGGTGCGTCTCCATATGGCCGACCACTAGGAGCCGCTCGAGGGCGATACAGGCTGCTGACCTGAGAGCGTCCCTGTGGACACAATGAGCCCTCCCTGCCGGTTTCCTCTCCTGTGGTCCTAGGCTCGGGTGTGATCCTGGGTTGCCAGTGTGCCAGGCGAACCCCTTCGCCCGGCATCACAGAGCCGGAGTGCGAGTTCTTATGTCCCCGAGGTCCTTCTGTGTATCTGCAAACTCCAACTGCACACTAAGGAGCATATTGCCATTTTTTTTGCAGCTCCATTATCAGTTTCTTGGAGGTTTTAGTGCAGAATGCCTCTTCCTCCTCTAGGTCACTGAGAACACTCGCTGACTTCTAATGGTGGCAGAGATGGCGGGGTCACTATGCCATCTTTCTGTAGCCCTGGGATTTCTTTGGTTGGGGTCTATTTACCCTAAAGGCTTTCAGCCACTTTCAAGTCTATATTCTTACGATTTGAATCCTGTCCCGTTTGGTAGATATTTCCGTGGTTTGGGTGAGGATTGCAGCAGATCATGGGGGTTTGGGTCGCAGAGCTCTTACTAGCTAGCAGCACATCGCTTGGTGATGTCACGGAAGTCCTTCATTATCCCTTCTTTCACATACACGGCCACTCCCCCAAATCCTCCTATCCTTTCTGTGCCATCTTGTTTCCCAGGCTTCTAGCGTTCAGGGACACTACTACTTTTTCTAGGAGTCTGTGTCTTTTCCTTTTTTTGGCACATTGTGCCATCTCATTTGCAAGGGGTCCCATTCCTGGGTATCTCCTCGTGCTTCTGCCAGAGCCACATGCTCAAGGCTGCTTCCGTACTTTTTTATGCCACTAATCACCTTCTCTCTGGCTGGTGGTGTGACGCTCTGGCTCTCTACACTCCGCTACCTCTTGAGCCACCTAGTGTACCCTGTTCTTAGTTGTAAACTGGTAGTCGGGTTTTATTTTGTTGTTTATCTTATTTTCCTATATCCTTTCCCTATTCCTTTGGGCTAGAAGGTATCTAGTCCTCTCTTTAGTTTTTCTTTCTCCACTTTGCCTCTCTCCTGGCAAACAGATCTGAGATGCATGGGGGAACTGATGACTGTTATTGGCTGGCGTGAGTGGCGCAATATGAAGTGCTCAGGTGCCATCAGTGCCTGACTGTGGCTCCCTCCTGCAAAGGATTTCCTCCCTTGGAGTCCTAGTTCCTCCGGACCCAGACCCATGAGTGGTAATCAGAGGGGAAGGTATTCCGGATGATCAACAATTATGTTAAATACGTAATTTTCATTTTTTTCTCTTATGGTATCTGCCAGGCACACTGTCTTTGTGTTGCAGACAGTATTATTCAATGGTTGAGCCTTGGAACTAGCACTTACTGTTTCTACATAGTTTTTCAGTTACAAAATATCAGTTTTGACTTATTTCAAATGAGTTGTGATGGCTGTAAATGTAAGAGGTAGTAGCTGAAACCATTTTAAAAATACCATTCAGCCATTTGATAAATTCAGCCAAACATCTTATAAAGATGTACTTTATTTTGTTCACAATTTGTTCGGCTCTATACCTCTTAGCCATGTGGAACCCAAAGTCCATGAGACAGTGGCTGCTGGGGGAAGGCAAGTCTGCCCGTAGCCTCAAGATACAGTTCAAACTTGTAACAGCATGTAAGCAAACATGTTTGGCATTGACAAATGCTTGTTTTAAGAATGCTTTTGTTGTATTTTTTCTCAGTTGAACTTGTGTTTCTACTTTATAGCATGCCACTGATTGCTGATTTACTAGACAGCAAGGATCTGTTGGAGGCCAGTGTTGATGAGATCATCAGGGTGCCTGTTACAGTGACCACTCCAGGGATTACTGAGGATACCGGTCTCAGTTTGATCTACCCTGGGGCAAATGAAACTTCAGCTGACACTCCAGATCCAGCTGGTAAGCAACCATATTTTTTTTTAATTTTTAATGTGCAACTTCCAAAACAAAATTTAATTGACATAACTTTACCAAGAATAGAAATGTTGGTCCTGCTAATTAAATAGTAGCAAGCGGTGTACCACAGGGCTCAGCACTGGGCCCAGTATTGTTTGGCATCTTCATCGCAGACATCTCACATGGCATTACATATAAGATTAGTCTTTTTGCAGATTACACCAAAATTGAAGTGGTAGTGGATGACACAGAACAGTGGCGGGGGTTGCAGGATGATCTGACCAAACTGGAGCACTGGTTGGACACTTGGCAGCTGGGTTTCAATGCTAAGAAGTGCGAAGTCATGCACTTCGGAACAAGGAACCCGAGGAGGTGTTATCAGTTGGGAGGGGTACAGTTAGCCACTACTGAGGAGGAAAAGGATCCTGGGGTGATAATAAAAGGGCAAATGAACCACTCAGCACAGTTCAGAAAAGCTGCAGCTAAAGGCAAGAAGATGCTGGGGTGTATTGCCAGGGGTATCACCTCCAGGAGAGGTGAGGTGATCCTGCCGCTATATAGGCCATTGGTAAGGTCACACTTGAAGTACTGCGTGCAGTACTGGCACCCATACTTAAAGATGTTAGTTTACTGGAAGGGGTCCAGCACAGAGCAACAAAGATGATCCTGGGATTGGAGGACAAACCCTACGAAGGGAAGCTGCTGGAGCTTAACATGTACTCCCTGGAGGTGAGGAGGGATAGGAGAGACATGATTAAGACCTTTAAGTACATGAAGGGGATGAACAAGACTGGTATGGAGGGGACTTTTAAGAGGAGGGGTGGAAGGGACACAAGGGGGCAAGGTCTGCGATTGGAGGGTGGAAGATTCAGGAGCGAACTGAGGAGATACTTTTTCACAGAAAGGGTGGTGTCTGAGTGGAATGCACTGCCAGAGGAGGTGGGATTCTGTAAGACAGTGGGAAGTTTTAAAAAGGGATGGGACAAGGTGAGAGGAAGGGTCACTGTGAAGGGGGAAGGGGCAGCTGCAGTATAAGGGATTGCTAGCTGCACCTTCAAGCAGACTTGATATAAACCATGTGGCCTGTATCTGCTGGCAGTTTTGTATGTTTGTATCCATAAAGTGACCTTGTTTTAGGTGAAAAGTGCTTCCCTTCTCTGCACAATATGTTTCCCACTGGGATTAATTCATATCTTCACCAATACCAGTACCCAGTTCACTTGCAGTGTATATGCATACCTTCTTCAAGGATATCTCTTTCATCAGGCCACACCTTTGGAACTTATAACTGCCAGGCACTAGGATCACATGGAAACATTTGCAAGCAGTCTGCCAGGGACCACCCATGGCGACATCAGCATCTACATAAACGTGGACGGCCCCTTATCTCCTCCGTTCTTTTCTTGCCGTTAATCAGACTTGTCAGACCACTGTAGGAAACATTGCTGATACTGCCGCCATTTTATTTTTTTTCCCTTACAAAATGTAATCGCGTTTATAGTGATTTTCAACAACCTGCATGTCATTGAAGGAACAATCCAAACTTTTCTGGTACTGTGAGTGCAGAGAAAAGATGTACAGCGGCATCTCCCACAAAGTTTTTGTTTGCTGCTTCGGCCTAGACCACAATGTGAAAGCCTGCAAAATCTGCTGGGGGTTTAATTCAGCAACCAGGTGATGCAGAAGGGGTGCTTTGGAGAAGTTTTTGCTCCAAATGTCCATAGAGAGAATGGAGAAGCAGCTGCAAGAAAAGTCTGCGTCGCCCGCTCTGTCTACCGAATCGCAGTTGTCTAAATCCCAGAAGAACACTTCAAGGAATCACAAGCACCAAGACAAGAAGTCTTCCCAGGTGTACTTCAGGTCGCCCCTGCATGGGCACTACCGGGCCTACTATGGCTGGCATGTCACCATTGACAATGGGGACTCTACCTCCCTCATCGACTATTCCAGTTGTGCCTGCTAGCCAAAGTGGTACTGACACTCAGGCAGTCCTTCTCTCCTTTTCAGACATGATAAGGAACCTGCTGCCAGGTTTCTCTATTCCTGGGAGCCGGTCGACGGGGTCATCTACACATAATCCCTCGACGATGCAAGGTACTCCCTTACCACAGAATCCTCCAATGCTGCCTCTAAGATCTTTCATTCCTGTCAACCCAGACGATGATGACTGAGTGTAATTCTGATCTAATGGTGCAGAAAGAAGCAGAAGACTATGCCGAGAGCCAATATTAACATGGCACCAGATCTACAGTCTCCACTAGCAGTGAGGACTCTGTGGCGAACACAACTAGGTCCTCTCCAGAAGACTACATTTTCACCATGATACAGCTGATGCAAGCTGCCATGGGCTTTGCTCTAGAAACACAGAATGTGATAGCAGATAAGGACCGCTTGGCCCACCTAGTCTGCTCATTTCCCTACCTAATGGATAAACTGCAGATCCTAATTAACTAACAGCCTACTTCCTCTTACTCCCCACTAGAATTGCCGTGTGTCTGTCACATGCATTCTTGAATTCCCCCACTGTTTTTGACTCCACGACCTCCTCGGGAAGGCTGTTCCATGTATCCACAACCCTCTCCGTGAAAAAATACTTCCTCACATTACCTCTGAGCCGTCCTCCCTCTGTCTTCAAATTGTGCCCCCTTGTTCTTGCACATCTCTTTTTCTGAAAGATGCTACCCTCTTGGACTTTGATTCCCTTGAGGTACTTGAAAGTTTCTATCATGTCCCCCCGTCCCTCCTTTCCTCGAGGTTGTACGTATTAAGCTCCTTTAGTCTCTCTTCGTATGTCTTCTGTTGCAGACCTTACACCATTTTAGTTGCCGTCCTCTGGACAGCCTCTATCCTGTCTATATCCTTGCGGAGATGGGGTCTCCAGAACAGCATGCAGTACTCCAGATGGGATCTTGCCAACTGTCTGTTCAGAGGGATAACAACTTCTGTTTCGTACTGGTGATGCCTCTCCCTGTGCATCCCAGTATCCCCCTAGCCCTCCTTGCTGCATTCTCACATTGCTTGCCCACCTTTAGGTCATCTGATATGACTACCCTCGGGTCCCTTTCTATGTTTGTTGTTGTTGTTATCTCACCCCCCATTGTGTACTCTTACCCTGGGTTTTTGTTTCTAAAGTCTAGTTAGGCCATGTCCACAGCCCCTCCCTGGTCTACTACTTTGGTCACCCAATCAAAGAAATTGATTAGATTTGTCTGACATGATTTTCCCACTATGAATCCATGCTGCCTTGGATCCTGTACCCCGCTGGCCTCTAGGTACTCGACAATTCTTTCCTTCAGAAGTGATTCTATCATTTTCCCTACCACTGAGGTAAAATTAACAGGTCTGTAGTTTCCTGCCTCTGCCTTGCTCCCACTTTTGTGAAGGAGAATCACATTTGCCCTCCTCCAGTCCTCAGGAATCACCCCATCCTCCCATGATTTGTTATAGAGGGTAGTCAGTGGTGTCACTAGTTCTTCCCTTAGTTCTTTTAGAATTCTTGGGTGAATCCTATCAGGCCCCATTGCTTTGTCCACCTTCAGTTTTAAGAGTTCTTTCAGAACCCCTTCTTCTGTGAATGGACTGGTATCGACCACCCCTATCCAGAGTGTTTGTTTGGTTTAGGTACCTCCCCATCCTCCTCTTTCATGAATACTGAGCAGAAGTATTCGTTCATTACCCCTGCTTTTTTACTGTCACCCTCTGCCCACATTCCCTTCCCTTTATTAAGCCTCATTATACCTCCCTTGGTCTGTCTTCACTCCCTAATGTACACCTATAAAAGGTTTTGTCCCCCTTCTTAACAGAGTTGGCTATCTTTTCCTCAGTTTGGGCTGTTGCTATTCTGAGTGCCTTCCCTGCCTTCTTTTGCTTTAACTGATACAGTTCTCTGTCCTGCTCCTTCTATGTTTCCGTATATTTCCTGAATGCTATCCTTTTCTTCTTAACTTTCCCTGCCACCTCTTTTGAGAACCATAGTGGCTTTTTCCTTCATTTTGTTTTGTTGATTTGCTTTACACAAAGGCTTGTTGCCTCTGATAGCAGTTCTGATTTTTCCCCATTGTTCTTCCACCCCTCCTCCTTGCCTGTTTGCTAGTACTTTTTTGAGGCACTCTCCCATTTTGCCCAAGTCAGCCCTCCTAAAGTCCAATACCCTCAGTTTTGTATGGCTTGACTCTATAGCTGTGTTTATTGTGAACTACACTGTTTGGTGGTGGTTTGTTCCCAGATGGCTACCCACTTCTAAATCCGAAATCTCCTCTCCATTCTTGTTAGAGAGTACCAGGTCTGAGATTGCTTCCTCCCGAGTGGGTTCCAACACTAGCTGTCTGAGGCATGCCCCCTGTAGGACATCGAGAATGACCCTACTCTTGGATGTGGCTGCAGTAAAGGTGCTCCAGTTAACATCTGGCATATTCAGGTCCCCCATCAACAATATCTCTCCTTTTTCTGCCATTCTGAAGATTCCTTCTATCATTCCATTGTCCATTGCCTCCCCCTGAGACGGTGGTCTGTAAACAACCCCTGTGTGGATTGTGGTGCCATTTTCTGTCTCCAGGGTGACCCACGGTGCCTTCTCTCCTCCCTGTTTACCCTTTAGTTCTGTTGCTTTGATTCCTTCCCTTATGTAGAGAGCTACTCTGCCTCCTCTTCTTTTACCCTTCCCGTCCCTCCTGTAGATTGTGTACCCTGGTATGTTGACATCCCAGTCATGGTTCTCTGTGTATCATGTTTCTGTGACTGCTACAATATCCAGATGTCCCTCTTCCATCAAGACCACTAGTTCAGGGAGCTTGTTACCCAGACTATGGGCATTGGTACTCATTGCCCTTCATTTTTTGATGGCCTTACCTCTTTTAGGCCCATCCCTGTTCTTACAGCCTTTGCCTTTTTCTGGATTTACCCTGTCCTGCTTCCTATCGACTTCTCTATCGCTGTGTCTACTTTGCTAACTACCCTGTTTTGTTGGGGGGGAAGGGCTGGGATTTCCCTGCTTCTCTTTCAGTGCCTCATCCTGTGGCTAGTTAAAATGCTTGCCAATGAAGCATTTAAACCTATCATCTAGGACCCTGGTTCCCCTCCCGGACAGATGCAGACCATCACGCTAGTATAGGCTTGTATCCCTCCAGGTGGACCCCCAGTCCCCAGTGAAGCCAAATCCCTGAGCTTCACACCAGTTATTCAACCAGTCATTGAATCCCATGGTGCAGAGTACCCTAGCCTCACCCATGCCATAGATGGGTAGTATTTCCAAGAAAGTTACTGTGTGAGCCACTTGTCTAAGGCCCCTCCCCAACTCCACAAACTCCTGCTGCACTACTCTGATCCCATTCCCAGCCAGGTCATTTGTCCCTAGGTGGACAATGGCATCAAGCTCCCTCCCCCCTGCAGCTGTTCCCACGATCCTGAGGATGTGCTTCCTGTCCCTCCAAGCCATGATGCCAGGCAGGCACCTTACCTCCCTCTCTCTTCCCCAGTTCTACCCCCCCCCCATTGATTGAGTCCTCCACCAGGAGTTGTTTCCTTCTCCTGTGGGGTCCCATGCCACCCTCCTGTGGGTCTCCTTTGTGGAGGTTCCCAGCATCCTCCTTGGTCTCCACTACGGGTGCCTCCATAGAGGAACTGTGCTCCACCAGAATGGTGAATGAATTGTGAAGAGGCACAGCTGGAGGGATGTGCCTCTGTTCCACCACCCTTGCCCTCCCTGAGCCCACCGTGGTCCAACTGTTCCTCTTTCTTGGCAGCCTCTGAGGCAGTGGTGGTGGCCTGGGTGGTCCCTGGGTGGGGGAGGAGGTTTCCCGAATCCTAACCAGGTCATCATGGCGACTGGCAACCCCCTGCCTCAGACCAGAGAGGTGCCTGCAAATAGTGTAACAATGCAGCCTCCAGAACGTCTCCCAGAAGACTGCCGCTCCACAGCCAGTGCATTGCACCACTCCCCACATGTCTGTCTCCCTTTCTGTCTAAGACGTTTTCTTTTTTTTTTTGTAGTGTGTGGAAGCGTGTGAGTGTGTTTGCCCCCTATTCAGTGTACTGTGCCTTTAAGGATATGAACAGCTGTATGTCCTTTGCACTTTTGGGGAAGTGATGTCAGAACCCCAGATATAAAGGAAAATATGTACTTGGGGTGGGTGGAATGAGGGGCGGGGTGGGTGGAACTAAGCCCGTGCCCTTCAGAAACAATCAACTACAACTCTGACCCACCACCCCAGTGAGTGCCTTCCTTCCTTTCAGACACCTGTTTTACAGAGTTTAAGTAACAGATCTAGTCACAAATGACTGCAGATATTCTCCCAGCTAGATTTCCTCCCGGGCAAATAAAAGTTACACTAAGAAAAGTCAACCCCAAAAACAGAGAACCAAAACACTAACTTGTACTTCTAGGGACGTGGATATGTTGTTCAATCCACACTGTCTGACAGGTTCCTTGCCGCTTTAAATCTTGCTGGAAATCTTCAAGCTGGCTCCTCCCACCCACCCACCTGGGTGGTAGAACCCTCGGCTCCGCCCCATGACGCCAGATCTTCCTTACCGCTTGGAAGCTCAGGTTCTCTCCTTAGCGCTCTGCGTTTGTAGGCCTTGATCCTAATCCTTAGGAATTTCTGAAAATAATTTTAAAGTTTACTAGACTGAAGTCTTCATCTTCCCTCGTGGCAGCGATGGATGCTAAATCTACTCCCGGCTCCGTTGGTGACCTTGTGGGCAGAAGATGTCTCAGACCGACCCACACGCCACGTGCGTTTACTACCTGGGACTTGCTCACGATCCGCAGGCCTGCGATCTATGCAAGTCCTTCGTACCTTCGGTTCTTGAGGACCGCGCTGCCCGACTTCAGCTGGGGTGCTCCGGGAAACTGTTTCCGCCGGTGAAGTCGAAGGAGGCCCGTTGGGCGGTGTCCGCAGCTGTGGGCTTCACAGAGCAGCTGGAGCAGTTGATCGCCCTCGAGGAGGAAGCGGCCCAGGCCGGCGTCTTCTTCCTCCTCGGCATCGGCATTTATCCTGCTTTCCTTGGGCTCCTCTTACACTGCTTCTTTTAAGGAGCTTTGTCAGTCCCTCTCCACCAAGGGAGAAGGGCCCTCGGGGACTCACACGAGCAGGTCGAAGAAAAAGGAACCGAAAGGTAAGTCCCACCATCAATGTTCGTGGGAGCAGGAGAGATCTCCTTCCTCGGACCGTCGGCTTCACAGTATCCCCGTCAGGTCAGCCGGCTGAGACACCTGTCGATGCGGTCGAGATTTTTCTCAACCTGTTGAACGGGTTGTCGATTGGAGAAGCAGACAACCCTTCTTCACTAGTTCCCCCAGTGGTTACCGAGGACTTGTCTGTGCCTCCTGTGCCGACGTCCCCGGTCAAGGACCCGGAACCGGGTGATGAGCGGGTTTGCCCCGGCCCCTCATCGACCCACTATCTGTGACCCCGAAGGTCTCAGTCCTTCTCCGTGTCGGGTTGCTCCCGCCAACATTGGCGGTCTCGGTCCCGGTATCACGGAAAGCGGCATCACCGTTCGTCTTCATTGTCCTCTTCGGAAGATAGGCTCCAGCGCAAGTTGCGTCGGCGCTATGAGGACATGATGCGACAGCAACTCTTGCTAGCCGGTAATAAGCCAACTCTGTTGCCTTCACTGGCCATTAAGTGGCTGTCGCCCGAACGACCGAAGCAACCCCTCACTATAGTCGAGGAGCCAACTCTGGCACTGATTGCTCGGCCTAAACCGGCTGCTCCACCCATCGTGGTGGAACCACCGGCTCCACAACCTAAGACTGGGGCCCTGGCCAAGGATTCTCGGTCGGGTCAGGGCTTGCCCCACAGGTTGTTGGTCACCCTCACCCCCCAGCAGCATCGGCAAGTGGAGGGTGGCTCAGGCGCTCGGCAGCTGTTCGCGGACTCCTCCTTGTATTCCAGGCCCCTTGACCTAGAATCTTCTGGGGGTCAGTCGGTGGACGAGAGCCCATCCTCATTCCTGGGAATTCTTCGGCTCATCTCAGAGTCCACTGGGATGCAGCTCGAAGCTGTACAAAAACGGGCCAGATATCCCCTCATGGAGATTCTGGACTGAGGGGATTCCCCCATGGACGCCTTCCCTGTGGCCAAGGTCATCGTTGGTCCGGCCCTGGAGCTGTGGCAGTGGCCTGCATCCTGTCCTGCGCCTTCAGCCAGGCTGGCTCACAAGTACACAGTCCCCACCGGTTCCCTCTACGGTTTTTCAGAGCACCTCTCTGCTGAGGGGCTAGTAACCGATAGTGTCTTCCGGCACTCCAGAAATGCTAGGGACGTGGAAAAGCCCCCTGATAAGGAGTCCAAGAAGCTGGACTACTCAGGGTGAAAAGTTTGCGCTGCCTTCTCCCTAGGTCTTCGACAGGCTAGCTCGGCCATGCTGATGGCACATTTTTCCCACGCCCTTATGGGTTCCCTGGATGAGTTGCTTCCTCATCTCCTGGCTGAACTTCAGACAGCGGTCAAGCAGGTGTGGGATCAGGGAAGGGCGGTGGCCAAACAACAGCTCCAGACTGCTTTGCACATTGGAGACTCTTGTGCCCGGTCAGTAGCAGCTGCAGTAGCCATGCGCCGCAGAGCTTGGCTGCGGATCTCCACCTTCACGGTGGATACCCAGCACAAGCTGGCAGATGTTCCCTTCCTGGGCACCGACTTGTTCGGGCTGGCTGTGGAAGGCCATCTCCAGAGGATCGAGAAGTCCAATGCCACCTTGGACTTGGTCACATCTGCCCAGAAGGACAAAGACCGCCAGCAGCAGCGTAAGCCCTTTCTCCCTTCTGCCCCTGTGGCACATCCAGCCCAGCAGCACCAGCAACAGGGCCAGCAGGCTCACGCTTGGCGCCCCAAGGCCAAGTCTGCCGCTTCCTCCAGTAGGAAGCCTGGAGGGAAGGGTCCAGCCGGCCCTTCCTCCAAGACTGCCCAGTGACGGGTTGAGGGGTGTCGCCCCCAATCTCATCACTCCTCCCCGGGTTCACCCCATGGGGGGACGGTTCTGCCACTTCCTTTCCACCTGGTCCGCTATCACCACGCACCGTTGGGTGCTGGAAGTGGTCGGCAGGCATCTGCCTCTGGAATTCAAGCAGTCCCCTCCCTATCGAGCCATCGCTCCACGTGGGGCTCCGGGCTCCGCAGCCTCTCTGTCGGCTCGTCGAGCCAACGTTGCTCTGCTCCTCCAGAAGGAGGTGATCAGCGTGGTGGCAGATCCTCCTCCAAACCCAGGGTTTGTCTCCAGGTACTTCCTGGTCCCAAAGCGGACGGGGAGCTGGTGCCCCATTCTCAATCTGCACGACCTGAACAAGTTCCTAAGGCCATGCACCTTCAGGATGGTCACTCTGGCTCAGATCATTCCATCCTTGGAACTAGGCATGTGGTTCTGCTCTCTCCTCATCTCCAAGATGCGTTCTTTCATGTCCCAATCCATCCATCTCATCAGCGATTCCTCTGCTTCAGAGCAGAGGGATCACTTTATGAGTTCCGGGCCATGCCCTTTGGCCTTTCTCCAGCTCCCAGGGTCTTCACCAAATGCATGGCAGTGGTGACAGCATTCCTGCAGCACCAAGGAATCCGGTTGTACCTAGACGACTGGCTGATTGCAGCCCCCTCCAGGTTGGAGGTGGAGCGGTCCAGGGATCTGGCCCTCCAGGTCTGCTGTCAAATTGGCCTCCTGATCAACGAGGCCAAATCGCAACTCATGCCATTGCAGGTGATTCAGTTCATCGGGGCAGAGCTTGGCTCCTGGCGGACAGGGCTGAGGTCCTTTCCTCCTTTGCCCAATCATTTCTGGTTGGACAATTGTGCACTGCCCGGAACTCCCTGCGCCTTCTGGGCTTCATGGCGGCTTGCACCAGTGTGGTCCGTTGGGCCTTCTGGTATATGCACCCCCTGCAATGGGGGCTGGCCCGCCAGTGGTCACAGCACTCTGGTCCTTTGGACCAGCCAGTGACCGTGACCCAGAAGATGTGGGATGGCCTGCAGTGGTGGCTCATCCCAGCTCATCTGCAGGAGGGTATCACGTTTGTCCGCCCCAAGCCGACGGTCACTCTTATGACCGACGCCTCTTTGATGAGTTGGGGTACCCATCTGGGGGAAACTCTGGGCCCATGGCCTCTGATCCCCTCAAGAGTCTCGATGCCATATCAACCCGCTGGAGCTTCGAGCGGTTCGACTAGCCCTCACCACCTTCACTCCGTTTGTACGGGGTCAGGTGGTTCAGGTTCAGACAAGACAAAACCACGACCATGTACTGTCTCAACCATCAGGGTGGGATGCACTCCTTGCCTCTGTGCAAGGAAGCTCTCCGCATTTGGTCTCTCGTGATCAGCCTGGAGGCGGATCTCCTAGCCATCCATGTGGCAGGAGCCTCAAACAGTCTGGCCGATGCTCTCAGCTGGATAGGTGCTGAATCTCACGAGTGGTCTCTCCTGCCAGAGGTAGTGCAAGACCTGTTCTGCCATTGGGGCACCCCTCAGGTGGACCTGTTCGCCTCCAGAGAGAATGCGAAGCTGAGGCTGCCACGCCCCCAGCAGGGCTCGCTGCAGGGGATGTCTTCTCGAGGCCGTGGACCCCGGGCCTCCTCTTTTCCTTCCCTCCATTTCCCTTGATCCACAAGATGCTTCTCAAGGTGAAGAGGGACAAGGCGCAGGTGATTCTGGTAGGCCAAGACTGGCCTTGCAAGTTCTGGTACACGGATCTCCTCAGCCTCGGCTCCATGCTCCCGAGGCAGCTTCCAGCCTGCCTGGACCTGATCTCAATCAACCAGGGGAAGGGTCTCCATCTGGACCTTCAATCCCTGCACCTGATGGCCTGGTTCCTGAGCGGCTAGAGTTCCAGGCCTTGCGTCTTTCCGACGAGGTCCTCAACGTCGTTGAGGCGTCCCATAAGGAGTCGACCAGAAAATGCTACGCCTTCAAATGGAAGAGATTTTCCATTTGGTGTCAGGACAAAGGGTTGGACCCCTCTTCCTGTCCATTGGCTAGTATTTTGGATTACCTGTGGTCCCTTTCTCAGCTAGGGCTTAGGTCGACGACCCTTAAGGTGCACCTGGCAGCCATCTCTGCTTACCGGGAGTGGGCCGGCAAACGGTGGCACAGGAGAAGGTGGTCGGGTGCTTTTTCAAAGGCCTAGACCACATATCCCCTGTGGTACGAGAACCTCCACCTCTGTGGGATCTAGTGCTGGTATTGGCAAAGCTCATGGGCAAGCCATTCGAACCGATGCATAGGTGTGACATCTCTCACCTGTCGTGGAAAAGCACCTTGTTGGTGGCTATTACGTCAGCCAGAAGGATGGGAGACCTCCAGGCGCTTTCCATCGAGTCTCCCTACTTGGTCTTCCACAGGGACAAAGTTGTCCTTCGCCCACATGCGAAGTTCCTTCCGAAGGTTGTGTCCGAGTTTCACCTTAACCAGGTGTTTACTCTGCCGGTGTTCTACCCCAGTCACACCTCGGAGGCCAAATATAGGCTGCATACATTGGACCCTAAGAGAGTGCTCGCTTATTATAAGGAGTAGACGGCTGAAGTTCGGGGAGATGTTCGCCAGCTGTTTGTCACCTACGCTAAAGCTGCTCCTGGCAGACCTGTAGCCAACTGGACGATAAGCAGGTGGGTCACCTCCTGCATAGATCTCTGCTATAGGTTGGTGGGCATGGAGCCTCCCAAAGGAATAAGAGCTCATTCTACCTGCCATACCGCTGCTTCGGTGGCTGCTTCTAGGGACGTCCCTATCCAGGAAATCTGCAGGGCTGCTACCTGGAAGTCAGCACACACCTTTATTTCCCATTACCACATTGACCTAGACACATGCTGGGTTGCTGGTTTTGGGACCTTGGCTCTCCAATCCTTATTTCCTAAGTAGGGGGTGCGCACCTTGCCTCCCTCCTCCCGGAGAACTGTTAGGAGTCTGCCAGACTGTGTGGATTGAACAACATATCCATGTCCCTAGAAATACAGGTTACTCACCTGTAACAGGAGTTCTAGGAGTGGTATATGTTCATCCACACGACCCACCCGACCTCCCCTGCTTCGCAGCGCAACCTGGCTTCCAGCGGGCTAGATCTGGCATCATGGGGTGGAGCCGAGGGTTTTACCACCCGGGTGGGTGGGAGGAGCCAGCTTGAAGACCTTCCGGCAAGATTTAAAGCGGCAAGGAACCTACCAGACAGTGTGGATGAACAACATATACCATTCCTAGAACTGTTAAAGGTGAATAACCTGTATTTACTTACACAGGCCCCCAAATTAAGAATTCAATTCAGTGTACTCTATTAAATTACCTCCTTGCTATAAGGAAGCTGGTGGCTGCTCTCTGTCTCAGCTACTGCAGACAGAGTCCACAAACAGCTCCTGTTTTGAATCCACAGTTCCTCAGGCCCCTTTCAGCTCCTCCCCTTATCAGACACCTATTTCACAGAGCTTAAGTAACAGGTCAAGTTCGAAGAGCAGGATACTGCTGAAAAGAACCTGCTGGAATTCCTGGCACTGTCAGAGTCTTCTATTATTGTAGTGCCTCCTCTGCTCCTAGCTTTAGAGGTTGCCTCTTATGTAGCTTGATACAGACCAAACAATATGCTGTCCCCAGAATGGCAGACAAAATGTATTCTGACCCTTCTGGGAAGCATTTTTAAGCCACACAACCTGAGACTGACTTGGTGGTGATTAATTCTACCCATGACGGGTCAAGAGCACCTAAACACCTGTGCGCCTCCCTCCTGATAAGGAATCTGGGACTTTGGATGTCCTAGGTAAGAGGACATATGTCTCTGCATCATTGGGCCTTCATATTGCTAGTTATTAGGCCCAACTGATGAAGTATCAGAACACCCTCTGGAGGAACACTAGGGCTGCTGCACAGGCCTTGCCTGAGGGTACCTCTAAAAAGGAGCTGCTGAAAGCTTTGACAGCTGGGGCTGATGTGGGCAACCATTTGTTTCGCACAGACTATGATGTTTCTGTATCATAGTATCATAAAGATGGCGGCCACTATGGGCTGCCGTCTGTGAGAGGAGCAAGAGGAGTCCTGCTTTTTAAGTTATTTTTATGTTTTTTTTTTTTTTTTTTATTTCTTTTGGTAGGTGATAGAGAACAGGAGTTTAGAGAGGGAATAATGGTGAGTAAGCTGTAGGAGTGAAGATTTTTTAATTTTTGGTGAGATTGTTTCATGCTTAATGAGGTGGTGTACTAACCTGCAGCCATTGGAGTCATAGGAGCTGTAGAAGAGCAGTACTGCTTGCTGATTCCATTGGAGCAGCGGTAATGGAATTACGGAGTTACAGAGCAGTGGCAGCAGAGTTTCAGGAGCTGCCTGTGGTCAGTGGTGAGATCATCTGGATGATAATTTGGAGGTGAACAAGAGGCTGTCTGGGAACAAGTAACGGGCTGAGCTTCTGCTGGCTGAGTTGCGAGAGACTGTGGGCTGAGCCGGGTTGTGGCATATTTCGTCCTTTGGGGTCCATGTGCCGGAGCCATTGAAACCTGACTCGCATGCAGAGTTTCCTGGGGCCCTCTGTACTGTGCACATCGTCCAGGTTATGAGTGGAGTGGAGAGTTCGGGAGATGATGATTTCTTGGCCCGGAAGGACCTGAAATGTTTACTGAGGTCCTAAGGTGCTAGAGGTGAAAGGGAGTATCTGAATAAAAAAAGCACTCTTAAGCCCGAAAGTGATTTTCTGGTTTGGTGTCGTTTTGCAGGACTGTGGACAACCCTGGTGAGTGTGGGCTGTGAGAGCCCATTCCGTTAACAATTAACACTGAGTGAGATCTTTGCCAGGAAGTTGTACTGTGGGCTGCCAGCCAAACTTAAGGAACTGGACTCTGGGGGGGTTTGCAGAGCGGGAATCGACCGGGCCGAGGACCTTATTGTTCTGTTAAAACTTTGAGGAGCCAATCCTTAGGAGTGAGAGACCAGAGGTTGCCTAAATTTGGATGACTATAAAGATCTGGTGACTTTCTTTTGTATATGCTCCCTTGTTTAAGATAGGAGGTATAGTGACCACCTCATGGAACTGTCTACTCCTCTAGGACGTTAAAGAAATTACAGGTATCTTATAGTTTGTGATCTTATCTGTGTCGGTCTTTACCATTCATTACCTTTGAGTACTTGGCCAGAGGTCATGACCCCGCGTGAGGTTTTTTTTTTTGATGGGCGTAGTCGACGCTCCATCGGCGCTGCCCTCCAGGTCGATGCACTGCATGGCGCGCGCGGGTTGGCCATTAGGTGTTGTTGACTCCGCCCTCCCGCCAGTTCTTTGTCTCCTGCCGTCGAGGTCGACTCGTGGGACGCTTGCTGAAGAAACTTCTGAGATGCCTACCTCAAATCTTGCGTAGTTTGAATTTCTCCATATTGTTCAACTCCGTGTCGAAGTCAGTCTGCTCCCTTTTTCCTGCCGGTTCTGTTAGCCTACTTGACGTCGCCTGGTAAGACTGTTCCTTGTTTATTTTGTGACGTCGAGTCTTGTTTGGTGTTTCTTTCTTGTAGGTCATGTCTAGGTTGGAGAGCAAGAAGACTTCCAAGATGGGATAGCCCCCCCATGCGACGGTGCCCTTGTGGCCGTAAGTACTCAGTCACTGACCAGCACGACCGTTGCCTCGCATGTCTTGGCCTGCTTCACAACATGGAGTCGTGCAATGCCTATTTCTCCATGGACCGCTGGGTCATCGAGCAACGAGCGTGGAAAGTGGGGCGAGCTCCGCCGACTTTGGGAGGTTGGGCGCACACTCGTCAGGCCTAGCCGCATTCTCTCGGCCTTTCCTCCGGGTCCCCTCCCGGTTCTGTACGGACCGAGGAGGAGGCCTCTGTCTCTTGTAGCGTAGCTGTGGCAGAGGCCTCTTCCGTGGTGCAACAGGCCCGGTCTGTCCACCTCAGCAGACAGGCGGGAGGCACCGCCTTGGCAGTCGCCCCTTTGGGGTGAAGGCTCCCCCAGTGTCATACCTGCAGCTCAGAAGGCTGGGTTGACGACGTCTGATGGCGCCGTCTTGGGCCTTGGTGCCGTGAACGGTGCCATGGGCCCTGATAGCATCGTTGTTGCCGGTCCGTCACTCGGCGCCATTGCTGGCAGTGCGGATGGTGCTGCCGGCACTGTGGGAGGCTCTACCATGTCATCCCTGACAGTTTCTTGCCACGGCACCGTGGTTGAGCATGGCGCTGTGTCCAGTTCTGTAGCTGTTCACGACTCCAAGCATGGACACGGCGCCGTGGGGGCTTCCGAACTCTGTGCCGTTCGCGGTGCCGAGAGTGCTGTCGAGGTCTTCATCGGCATGCTGTCTGTTCTTGGCGCCGTTCGCGGCACTGTGGGGTGGGTCAGCACCATGAGGGTCTCTGGCCTTGGCGCCAAAAGCGTGGTCGGAGCCGGCGTCAGTGCCATTGCTGGTCTCGACACCGCTTGCAGCGCCGTGGGTCAGGACGGTGCCGTGACAGGCTCTGGCTCCGAGGTTGCTGCCCTTGTTGGAGCCGTGTCCTCTTCTGGCACCATTCGCAGTGCGGAGGGGGGGCACCGACACCGACTCTGGTGTAGTCTCTGGTTCTGGTGCCCTGTTCAGTAGGGATGGCAGCAGGCGTCCGCGCACTGTTTGGCACAGGACTTCGATCTCCACCTCTTCAGAGGAGGAGTCAGACTCTGAGTCAGACAAGCAGTCTGGCTCCCTGGAGTTGGCTGCTGGTGTGGACACCCTGGTAGTGTCCTCAAAAGGCCGGAGTCAACCCCTCTCTGAAGAGAGGTCAGTGACTACCAGGGTCAGGGGTTCTGACCAGCAGGCAGTGGTGCAGGCCACCATTGCCTTGCAGCCTAGTCTCGGAGGGTTCTCTGACCCCTCAGTGGTGGTACCCCCTCAGGTGGTGTGCCTGGATCGCCCAACTTTGGGCCCGATCAGAGCACCCATGGGATGGGAGGGTGCTGCTCCCTGGATAGCCCCTTCGGGGGCCGACCAGGGCTGCCAGCTGCCTAGGCTGGCTCTCTCTCGAGGAGGGATCTCTTGGATTCCGAGGGGTCGAGGGGCATGGGGTCTGTGCGGTGGCCTTTTTCCGGAACCCACCCGGACTCTGGGAGAAGCCGTAGTTTGGATCTCTGCCCTTCCCTTTCGGTTTCGTCGAGAGGTCCTCATTCTTTGGAGGTAGGGGACCGTCCTTCTGGACCTGCACAGCCCCGGTCACCTCACAGGGGGGATTCTTCAGGGCGCAGTCTAGGCAGTTCCAGTTTGGTTGATCAGTTGTCGACTGTGGAGTTTTCCAAAGCTCCTTCCTTCCCTAGGGCTCCTGGTGCGCTCCCTAGCCCAGGCGGAGGTCAGCCGATCCCCGTTGTTGGCTCTGCCCCTATTCCTCTGCCACATTCTCTGGCATTCTTGGTCCTAGTGGGCCTCTCTCCTGGGAGCAGTTCAGAGCTCAGGCTGCTCAGTTTCCCTTTTACGTTAGGGCTATGGACAGACAGGTTTTTCAACCTCCCCCTGAGCAGACAGCGTCTGAACCTTCAAGGACCTCTGACTCTTCATCCCCCTCTTCTGGGGGAGAGGAGCAGTCTGTCCACATCTCTCCAGCTGCTGATGTCGCTGAGTATCAGCGATTCCTCATGAGGATGTTGAAGGACCTGCACATCACCCTTCCCACTCAACACAATCCAGAGCACACGGCGCATGCCTTTCTAGGTGATTTCAGTAAGGACACCTTCGTGGTGCCCCCCCTGGCCTGCTCCCTTTTGGGAGGCGTCGTTGCGTTCCTGGCAGAGACCCTTTTCAGGAGTTTCTATCCCTAGGAATCTCTGCCAGTGGTAGTGTGCCCCACCCCCGGAGTCTCCAGGTTCCATGCCTCATCCTCAGTTAGGATTGACGCAACTGGACACTCCTGATGGACTTCGCGCCCCTCACTGTGACCGGCCCCTAGATCAGGACTCCTCGGATTTTGACTTCTGGGGGTGGAGGACATTCTACTTGGCACGGTTGCTGCTCTCTATTGCAGCACATCAGGCCCACTATGCAACCTATGACAGGTTCCTGTGGTCCAGGCTGGGTCAGCTCCCAGCCTCCATGCCTGACATGGAGCAAACCAGACAAGCCATTGCGCACTCTGCACATGGCCTGGAGCTAGCAAGGCACCAAGCGAGGGCATCATATGATGCCAATGAGGTAGCTGCCAGGCTCGTGGGGACAGTGATCTGCACTAGGCGGACGGCATGGCTGCGTCTTTCCCGGTTGTCACCCTTGGCCCAGCGTAGGGTGATAAACTCCGTTCACCAGAGAACCTATCTCTTCTCCCATAGAGTGAGGCGGCGTCTGTCGGGGCAACTTCCTACCCCCCTCCGGGGGGGTCCCGTCTCGCTTTCAGGCCTCTCCAGACCCATGAAGGTTCTCCCTCTTAGTGTGTCACCCACTGAGAGCTAAGGGACTCAGCCCCTTAGGGTTATAAGCCCCCTTCGGGGGGTCTCTGCACTCACCCAAAGGTGATGAATGGTGAAGATTGACACAGATAAGATATGGAAATTACGTACCTACCGTAATTCTGATCTTTCTTTGTATCTTCACCATTCATCACAATCCCACCCTCCATCCCTCCTGGGGCCTCAGTCTCTGAGCCCCCCTCCCTCTGTATGCCCCCTTTTTTGCCCCCCTCCTTTCTATTAGTGAGGAGTGGGGTAAACTGGGGCGCATAGGGGGATAATTTTCTTTAGGGGAAGAGTGGTCAGGATTGGGGGCACTCCTTCTTCTGTGCTTCGGCTCCACCCCTGTGGGGTGGGGGTTGGCAGTTGCCCTCTTTTCTTTCCTTCTCCCCGTCAATCCTTGATTTCCTTGTCCTGTGGACAAAACCTCAATTAATTTAAGAAACTAGGTTTCTTGCACCAACATCTCCTTTTGAGAGGGGGGGGAGATATCCCAGTATCCTATCCTTTCTTCCAGAATAGCCGATTCTGCTTTGTAGGAGTTTTTGCCAGTGATTCTGTGCCTTCAGTTCTGACAGTTAGCCTCTTGGCTACTCCTTCACAGTTCCTATGCAAGCTGGAGACAGGTCAAGGTTACAGGGTATGTTTATCCTGTCTTCCCTCCTCTCACTCTCATCCTTCTAAAAATCCTTAACCCTCCCTCCCTGCTCCTTTTCTACTTCCCGAGATTGGGGTCCCTACCTAATTCCCCTTAGTCTTCGAACTTCTTCTGTCCTCTCAGTCGTTTATTTCTCCTTTTAGTTTTTATATATTTCCTTTGTCTGTCCCTTGGACTTCCTTGTCCCACACACCCAACCCTTCTTCTAACCTCTACAGCGACTCAGGACTGGCGGGAAGGCGGAGTTGACAACACCTAACGACCAACCTGCGAGCGCCACGCATTGCATCGGCCAACCCGTGAGTGCCACACAGTGAGTCGGCCTCTAAGGCAGTGCCGATGGTGCGTCGACTCCGCCCATCCAAAAATAAAAGCTCCCGCGGGGTCACGACCTCCGGCCAAGTACCCAAAGGTGATGAATGGTGAAGATGCACAGAAAGATCAGAATTATTGTAGGTACGTCATTTCCGTTTCTGGAAGAGCTGGGGGGCTATCTTTTAATTTTTGCGGTGAGTGAGTGAGTTTGGTTGGGTGTGTGAGATTTATTAGTCTGTTTTTAAAGGGTTGTGGTAATAGAACCTGTAGTTTTTGGAGATTTTTTTTTTTGAGTCAGGTCTCAGGGCTAGGCTACTCCCCCGCTATGTTAAGAGCTTTGCGACCCTTCTGCGACCCTTCTGCGACCCACCCCTTGAAGTCACAGCTGTGCAAAAGTGTAAAGGGTTGGGTATTGCAAGGAGTGGCATTGAGGGGGAGATGGGAAGAAAGATACAGCCGGGAGGGAGCAGATTCGGGTGGTGGGGACCAGGAGATGCCCTGGGCTGAGAAGACAGTTGGAGCGGGATCCCCTATGTCTTGCATCCTTGCCCAGGGAACCCTCTGGACTGAAAGGGCAGGTAGCTGAGGGACCGGCCTCATCCTTTCGTCCTCTTTGGGTGGTGGTATGCAACGCCAGGTTGATGGTGAACAAGACCGCTATAATGGCAGAGCTTGTTGCATTGGTCGACCTGACACGCATTGCGGAGACCTGGCTGGGGGATGCTTTGGGCCCTGTGATAGAGGTGTCTGTCCCAGCTGGGTTTACTGTGGTTCACTGCCCAAGGAAGGAATGCCAGGGAGGGCATTTGTTTTAGGTCGGAGCTGGGCCTGGTGGTGCACCCAGTGGGGGACACCAGTTCTTTTGAGTGTGTGGTGCTGCAAGAGGGTTCCGGAGTGGAATTCAGGATTCTCCTGGTATACCGAGCACCTGGGTGCAACCGGATTTTCCTGCAGAAGATTGCCTTTATTGCCGAGAGGGTGTTGTATTTGCCGAGGTGGCTTATTCTCGGTGACTTCAACACCTGGGTGGATGATGATGATGCATCATCTGGGGCCAGAAACTTCCTGATAAATATAGAGGCTCTGAGCCTCTCCCTGATGACCATGGCCGGGACCCACTGCTCTGGCCACATGTTCGATCTGGTGTTCTCCCTGGGGCTTGAAATTGACACCATCGAGACTGAGCCAGTCATTTGGTCAGATCAGAGCACCATCAGGTTCAGCTTCAGAGTCCCCCCTAAATGTCCCTTCTCCTGTGGAAATGGTTCAGTTCCCCCTATTGAAAGGTTTACAATCAGAGGGACTGATGGTGGAACTGGACATTTCATCCTGTGGTGGCTTATAACAGGGCTGTCATCGAGGCTTTGGACCACCTGGCACCAGTCCATGTATGCCCCCTGGATTTGCGTCTCGGCTCACCATGGTTTGATGCGGAGCTGAGAATGCTGAAATCTAGGGGACGGAGGTTGGAGAGGCATTGGAGGAAGACCAGATCTGCTGAGGACAGGCTGGTTCTGATTGCTCATTATGATGAGTATCAGAATGCATTCATCCGGAAAAAGGCAGCTTTTATGTCTAGGATGATAGCAGCTGGGAAGAACTGACTGGCTCAGCTCTTCCTGGTTGTAGACAAACTATTGCATCCAGCCTGTCTGGAACTCATTAGAGCAGTTTCAGCTCACAAGTGTGAGGAATTTGCTTGGTTCTTCTTAGACAGTGTCCTCCATAAGGGCTGGGATTTCTCCTTGTGGAACACCATCCTCCAACAGTGGCGGACTTTGAGTGGACGATTGCACTCGGTCGCCTTGGGGAAAGTTCTGGCTGGTGACGACAGTGAAGGTCTGTGGGGTGATCTCTGGGCTTAGATAGTCATTCTGCGACCTTGACCCAGGTCCCATGTCTCTAC
Organism: Neoceratodus forsteri; assembly: GCA_016271365.2. Taxonomy (NCBI): domain Eukaryota; kingdom Metazoa; phylum Chordata; order Ceratodontiformes; family Ceratodontidae; genus Neoceratodus; species Neoceratodus forsteri. Next base: position 195,587,097 of record CM028132.1, on the reverse strand, counting down.
TGGTAGGTTGCGTCAAAGTTCTGGATCCGGTTTTCGCCAAGATTGTCAGGAGTTCTTTGCCAGCTGGGGTTTTTCCGGAGTCTCTTAAACAGGATCTGGTTAAGCCCCTGCTGAAAAAAACATCCTTGGATGCTGACGTCTTGGCGAATTACTGGCCTATCTAAAACCTCCCCTTTTCAGGAAAGGTTCTTGAGAAAATGGTCACGGAACAACTTGAGGGTAACCTCATGGACTTCTAAATTTATGAACCTTTCCAGTCTGGATTTAGGGCCTTGCATAGCATGGAGACAGCATTGGTTAGGGTGCTAAATGACCTGCTCAAGGCGAGGGATAGAGGAAAAGCAAATGATCCTCATTCTGCTTGATCTCTCCTCAGCGTTTGACACTGTGGACCATGAGATGTTATTTAACAGGCCGAGGGAGTATTTAGGGCTCACCGGCAAAGTCATCAGCTGGTTTGAGTCCTTTCTCCGGGGCAGGTCTCAGAGGGTGGTACTGGGGAATTATTCCTCAGGCCCAACAGACCTGCCCTATGGAGTCCCCCAAAGCTCTGTTCTCTCCCCCATGTTGTTGCAGTGTACATGCTGCCTCTGGGCAAGCTTATAAGGTGGTATGAACTGAGTTGTCATTGCTGTGTCAGTTACACTCAGCTCTACCTGTCCTTTCCATCTGGGAGATCGGACGCAGTCGATGTGATAAATGAATGCTTGTCTGAGATCCGGGCTTGGACATCGTCAAACTGCCTGGGATTTAACCCAGGGAAGACTGACGTGCTGCTGATTTGAGCCAGGTCGAAGGGGAACACTGGGGGCCTTTTGCGATAGGCTGGGGCTTTTTATTGGCCCCACCAAACTGGAGGCCTCCATAAAGGTGAAGAATTTGGGCACTGTTTTGGATAATTAGCTGACACTTGATGTTCAGGTGTCAGCTGTTGTCCGAGCCAGGTTTTACCATCTCCAGAACATCTCTTCCCCCGCCCTGATGACCTGGCCATGCTGGTACATACTTTCATTACTATGAGGCTTAACTATTGTAATGCACTGTGACAGGGTTGAAGAGGACCCTGTCCCAGTTGTTATGGAGAGTTTGAATGCAGGGATCTGTTCTGTTCTTTTCTTTCCTGTCTCTTCTCTGTCTGGCTGTGCAACTAAGTTTTCCCATGAGACCTAGGATTTGATCACCCCAACAGTCTTGCAGTTCTTTGCCTCTCACTGTCTCTCAGTATTCCCTTGCTGTTTGTCTTTTCCTCCCTTGCATATCTGCTGGTATAAAAATATATGCAAATTATTATGTGAAAATATAACTGATATTGGGATCCCTTTGTTCAGAAATTATATAGTGTTACTGTTGAAATGTGTATAATTATAGTTTGAGATGATTGCAAAAAGCTATTGGGAACGCAAGGGGTTAACCTGAGAGCAGTTTTTAAGCCCTTTTTCAGAAACTGTGGAGAAGGGGCCTCAGTTCTGGGACATTGTGTTCGTGCTGCACCTGCCTGAAACATACAAGAACATTTTAGAAAAAAACAGGATGCTTGTTAAGGAGGGAGGCTGCAAGGACTTATAAGACAGAGCTGCAATTGCTTGCAGAAGAGACAGAGATTGAAGGAAAGCTCAGATGGATCTTCTCCATTTATTCTGCCTTTGTAAGCAGTTATACTAAACAAGTTTATTTTTTTATGCTATTGCTAGTGTTACTTTTTTTGCGAATTCTACAACTGCTCCTGGTTTTTCCTGTGCTTTCTGACCTGTTCCTTGATGACAGATGGTGTCAGCCTAAGTGGGATTTACATTGTGCATACTCTAAGCGAGGAGTTTTGTGTGTGGGTACTGGACCTAGTACCAGGGAAACATACAGAAAGGTATGGATTGTGCAGCAGCAAGTCCAGGAGTGGTTACCAGATGAATGGCAGCCAAACTAGCAGACAGAAATCCAAGCTGAGATTGTACAGCCAGCACAAGTTATGGAAAAAGAACAGGCAGTGACAGAACCTGAAAGCCTGATGGACTTTTTCAAATGGTGTGGGCTATACAACAAAAAGAGATGGAGAAACAGAGGAGAGAAGAAAAGCAGCAGATGAGAGAAGAGATGCAGTGACAGGAGCAGCGATGGCTGGATGCATTGCAGGCTGTCAAAGGCAGCGGATCTGGCACAGATTCAGACGAGCAACAAAACACAAGCAACTTAAAAGTCATTAAACTTAGAGTTGTGTCCCTTGGATGATATCGAGGCATACCTGCCAACTTTTGAAAGAGTTGCCACAGCCTGCCAATGGCCAAAGCAGGAATGGACAATCAGACTGGTACCCTACCTGACAGGGAAAGCCCAACTTGCCTACAGCAGTATGGACACTGCACAGTCAGAAAACTATGACCTGACGAAAAGCGAAATTGTGAAAAGGTATGACATCTCAGGAGAGACCTACAGGCAGAGATTTCGATCTCTGAAGTACAACTCTGTCGACAATCCTCGAGAAGCCTTCACCCGACTCAAAGAACTCGTGATAAAAGGGCTCTAACCAGAGGGCAAAACAGTCCCACAGATCGACACATTTGCAATGGAGCAATTCATCAACATCCTGCCTATAGATGTGCAGCTTTTGGTAAAGAAACACTGACCAGAAAGTAGGGGAAAAGGCTGTTTCTTTGGCCGAGGACTACCAAATGGCAACACAGATGCCACAGCAGCGAGGTAACAGCAAGGCACCGACCGGTAAGACACTCTTTTTCCCATTTAAACTCCAAGTCTGATAAGAACTCTGGTGGGGTAACAAATCTGTGCCCAAAGACGTTATTTGCTATAACTATAATAAGCCAGGTCATATTGCAAGGAATTTCCATAAGAAGAATGACACTGGAGCAGATTTGCCCTTGGCAAATTGGGGCAAGTACTTAACAGATGTGAAGGTGGGGGATAAGACTGTAAAGGGACTCAGTAGCCGGCCCAGTGGTGCTGAGGCACTGGACGCCTTACTTCACGGCATGCCGGTGACCCGGGGTCAGGAATGAGCCCGAGCCTTCAGAGATCTGCACGGGGGGGTGGAGCTTCCAGCAGCTCTCCTCTCCTGGGAGGTGTAGCGGCATCCCTCAGCTGATGGCTGCCTCCTGGTGGAGGCTAGGGGCAGCATGGGCTTAGAGAGTGCCAAGGCACTAGGCCAGTGGGGTGGGGGAAAGGGGTCGTGACCTGGGCTGTAAGATGCATGGACTCCTACTCCTGGGGCTCCTGGTAGAAAACCAGAGGAGAAAATGCCGGTGGCAAGATGAAGACCAACTCCCTGCAGGTTCTGCTCCCGGGCCGTGCATGAAGTAAGCCCCGGTAATTCCGGGTGACTGGGCTGGGGGGTCGGTTGGATGGAGAGCTGTCCAGAGGAGTAGAAAGTGTGACATGATGAGGAAAAAAAAAAAGGGGGGGACTCATTGATTCGAGAAGCAGACAAACCCTAGTGCATGTTGAAGTGCTGGGAAAACACTGTGCAAAAGGACCAGGTATTGGTGTCATCTGCATCCATGGGGACGCTCAATACTATCCCACCACCCAAGTGACTCTGACCATTAAGGGTGTGTCACACCAAATGAATGTGGGGTTAGTACCTAAGTTACCTATACCTGTGATTACTGGAAATTACTTTCCAGGATTTACTGAGGCAATCAAAGAGAGAGTATATCCTGATGTTTCAGCAGCTGTGGTGACAAGAGCTCAGGCAAAGATAATTTCAGATGGTGGGGACTCTTCCTTTCGCCGATTTTGATTCGGACTTATTTGAGCACAGCTCCAAGATCTGGAAATCCAGGAAAGAAAGATGATGCCTGAAGAAACTGTGGCAACAAAAGACTAATGGACATAAGGGGTTAACATATGAAAATGCTGAAACTAAATTGATAACTAATTGTGATTTTCGTTCAGAACAAGCTAACAATGTTTTTCTCCAGAGTTATTTTAAGCAGCTGGGGTTGAAACCAAAACAGGGTGGACCAATGTTTAAAAAATGTAATGGGTTACTGTACAGAGTTTGGGTTAAACCTCAGACACAGGAACAGACAGAACAATTGGTTATACCACAGAAGTATAGGACAGAGTTGTTACAGATAGCACATGATAGTCCTATGGCTGGTCACTCAGGGAGGGATTGCACCTGTGCCAAATTGCTGTATAGATTTTGCTGGCCTGGAATTCATGAAGATGTTGCTACCTATTGTAATTCCCGTGCTGAGTGTCAGAAAGTAGCCCCAGTCACTAGAAAAGACAAGGTGCCCCTTTTGAGAGAATTACAATAGATGTGGTTGGTCCTTTAGACAAAAATTAAAAGGGTAATAGATTTATCCTGATAGTATGTGACTATGCTACTCGATTCCCAGAAGCAGTTCCAGTGCATACTGTCACAGCTTCAGAAGTGTCAGCAGAGTGGGCATACCTAAAGAAATTATTACTGATCAGGATAGTAATTTTAGTGCTGCATTACTTAAAGAGCTATACAGACTACTAGGTATCACTGCCATAAGAACCTCCCCCATCACCCTCAGACAGATGGTCTTGTTGAGCGTTTTAACCGAACCCTAAAATATATGCTAAAAAGGTTTGTAAAAAGGGAAGGGAAAGACTGGGACCAATACTTCTCTTACCTACTTTTTGCTTACAGAGAAGTGCCACGGGCATCAACAGGGTTTTCACCATTTGAAATGCTGCATGGTAGGCAGCCAAGAGGGTCACTGGATGTAGAAACATATAATTTGACGGCAGATAAGGACCGCTTGGCCCACCTAGTCTGCCCATGTCCCTACCTGCTGGATAAGCTGCAGATTCTAGTTAACCAACAGCTTACTTCCTCCTACCCCCCACTAAATCAAATCAGCTTTATTTATAAAAAGGCGGCTTTCTAAAAGCAAGGCGCCTGTACAATAAAATATATTAAAATAAATTATTATAAAACAAAACATATAAATTACAACAGAATGCAGTATGATAGCAGCATAATAGCAGCAGCACTAATCCCCAAATGCCAAACCAAAAAGATGAGTTTTCAAGGCAATCTTATACCCGATGAGGTAAAGAATTTCACAGGGACGGGGCCACAAAACTAAATGCCCTTGCTCCAGATGTTTGCAAATGAACCCTAGGAATGTCTAGCAATCCCTCTTCGGTGGATCGGAGAGGATGGAGGGGACAGTAGGGACAGAGGAGGTCTTTCAGGTAACCCGGTCCCTGGTTATGTAAGGCCTTATAGGTTAACAAAGCAACCTTGAAGGTGATCCACCACTGTATCGGCAGCCAGTGCAGATCGCGGAGCACAGGCGTTATATGACTGGTTCTTGAAGCACCAGTCAACATGGGTGTAGGCAGGCATACTCCATGTACTCCATGGTGTACAATTTTATTTAAGGGGGGCAGCAAATAGGTTCTGAACTGCTTCCTTTGTCCATGAAAACAAAACACAGAACCGGCAGAAGTTTTCTGTAATTTTATTCATATTAGTCAAAACTAGAAGGATTGGTTACTGATACTGTCTTGGCATCCCAAGGGCTTTACAGGCTCTGGACTTGTATGTGGGTGTCTGAGGGAGCAATGTATTGTATCTAAATTTACCCATGCATTGGGGGGGGGGGCAGCAAACAGTGTCATGAGATACAAAAGTTGTATTTATTGTGCTAAACAGATCAACAAACACGGTCCTGGTGTACGTATTTATTTTGTCTGGCTACACCCCTGCCAGTCAACAGCCTGGCTGCCGCGTTCTGCACCAGCTGCAAGCGGCGGATATCAACCCCCGATAGCCCTAGGTAAAGGGCATTGCAGTAGTCAAGGCGGGAAGCAGCGAAGGCGTGAACCAACGTTGGAAAGATCGCCGGGAGAGAACATATGTTTCTCCAGGCGATATTTCAGATGGTAAAAAGAAGTTTTAACAGCTGCTGACACCTGTAATTTTAGGGTCAAACAGTCATCAAACATAACGCCCAGGTTCCACACCCGGTCTGAGGTAGCTAGCTGGACACCTCCAAGCCATAGACCTGAAGCAGAACCTGCCAACATACCCACCTCGCAATGACCGTGGTCCACTACCAACACCTCATTTTGCTTTAGGGTTCAACCGTAGCCAGCTCACATTCATCCAGGCCTGAATTTCGGTCAGACAGCTGTTTTGCATCAAGACAACATCATCTTGTTCAGGCACAAAAGACATGTATAGCTGAGTATCATCTGCATAGCAGTGAAAACTCAAGCCATACCATCTAATAATCGCTCCCAATGGCAGCATATACATTGCAAACAACATGGGTGCTAAAATGGATCCATGTGGCACCCCACAGGATAGGGGGAATGGAGCTGAGGTACAAACCCCAGACACCACTCTCTGAGTCCTACCCATGAGGAAAGATCGAAACCAACTGAGGACAACTCCTGAGAGTCCACAGATAAGCCGCAGGCCATCCAACAGCACACCATGGTCCACAGTATCAAATGCTGCAGAGAGATCAAGAAGGACCAAGATGGAACGAGTCCTTCGATCTCTCGCTATCAGGAGGTAATTTAGTACCCGAACAAGAGCCGTCTCGGTACTCTGTCTCTTCCTGAAACGAGACTGGAGAGAGTCATAGATATTGTGGCTGGTCAAATGGTCCTCCAACTGTAATGCCACCACCTTCTCAATAACCTTACCCAAAAAGGGACGGTTAGAGATCGGCCTGTAGTTTGCTAGACAGTCGGGATCCAAGGAGGACTTCTTAAGAAGGGGCCGAACCACGGCCTCTTTAAGGGAGTCTGGAAAGATTCCCCTCTCCAAGAATAACCAGACTATCTCAGCAAGGACCGGGCCGATGACATCAACTAGAATTGCTTTATGTCGGTCCCATGCATTCTTGAATTCTTCCACTATTCTTGACTCCACAACCTCCTCAGGAAGGCTGTTCCATGCATCCACAACCCTCTCTGTGACAAAAAATACTTGTTAACATTACCTCTGAGTCTTCCCCCCCCATCTTCAAATTGTGCCCCCTTGTTCTTGCACATCTCTTTTCTGAAAGATGCTACTCTCTTGGTCTTTAATTCCCTTGAGGTACTTAAAAGTTTCTATCATGTCCCCTCTCTCCCTCCTTTCCTTGAGGGTATACATATTAAGCTGCTTTAGTTTCTGTTCATATGTCTTCTAGTGCAGACCCTGCACCATTTTGGTTGCCGCCCTCTGAACAGCCTCCACTTTATCTATGTCTTTGCGGAGATGGGGTCTCCAGAACTGCATGTAGTACTCCAGATGGGGTCTCACCAACTGTCTGTACAGAGGGATAACAACTTCCTGTTTTCTACTGTTGATGCCTCTCCCTGTGCATCCCAGTATCCCACCAGCCCTTCTTACTGCCTTCTCACATTGCTTGCCCACCTTAAGGTCATTTGATATAATTACTCCCAGGTCCCTTTCAGTTTTTGTTGTTGTTAGTATCTCACCCCCAATTGTGTACTCTTCCCCTGGGTTTTTGTTTCCCAGGTGCATTACCTTACACTTTTTTGCATTGAATCTGAGCTACCATACATTTGACCATTCCTCCAACCTTGCCAAGTCCCTTTTCATCCTTTCCACCCTACCTTGTGTATCTACCTTGTTGCAGCTCTTTGTGTTGTCTGCAAAGACACATACTTTTCCTTCCAGGTGCTCTCCAATGTCACTTATAAAGACATTAAAGAGGACCGGTCCCAGTACTGAACCCTGCGGTACCCCACTAGTTACTCTCCTTTCTTCACTGTGAACTCCATTTACTATTACACTTTGCGTCCTGTTGTCCAGCCAATTTTTTATCCAGGCTACCTCCTTGGGACCCACTCCAAAGTTGGCTAACTTGTATATTAATCTTCTGTGTGGGACTGTGTCAGATGCCTTGCTAAAATCTAGGTAGGCCATTTCCACTGATGTGATAAACGTGAGAAGATGACCCCACTCAGAAACAATCTATAATGTGTTATATGTGTGCCCTAAGAAAGAAGCTGGCAAAATATGTTGAAATTGCCCATAGTAATATGGAAAAGGCCCCAAACCAGCAGAAGGTATATTATGACCATGGGGTAAAAGAAAAAGTTGTTGAGCCAGGTGAAGCGGTTTTGCTACTTTACCACGGCAGAAAATAAACTGTTAATGAAGTGACAAGGGCCTTATAGAGTGCTTAGACATACTGGCACTGTTAACTACGAGACTGAGACCCCTGACAGGAAAAGTCCTACTAAGATATGCCATGCTAATCTCCTCAAGAAATGGGTTGAAAAAATGCCAAAAGTTGCTTTGCTGGTATTACCAGAAACTGATAAAGAAGATATTGATGTAGCTTATGATAGACTGGAACAAACTGTAACTGCTGATGCTGTAAAGGTGAATGTTTCCTTAACCTCAGAACAAACTGCAGAAATTGGTAATGATGTGCTAAAGACATTTAGCAGTACTTTTACCACAGTACCAGGCCGAGCAAAAGGGGTTGAGCACGTAATAGTGCCAAGGAATGCTCGCCCTATTAGGCAAAACACATACTGGTTACCAGAGCGGTCAAGAGCTGCTGTGGTTAAGGAAATATAAAAAATGAAAGAATTGGGTATCATAGAGGAATTAAGGAGTGCTTGGTCATCTCCAATGGTAATTGTAAACAAAAAAGAAGGGGGTGTTAGAATCTGCCTTGATTTTAGGAAACTTAATCAAGTGTCAGAATTTGACAGTTATCCTATGCCCAGAATAGATGATTTGGTGGACAGACTGGGGAGTGCAAAGCATATCAGTACCCTCGATCTCACCAAGGGTTACTGACAAATCCTTTTAGCTAAAGAATCCAGAGACAAAACTGTATTTCCCACTCCTGTTGGATTTGATCAGTTCACCACCATGCCATTTGGTTTACATGGTGTGCCAGCTACATTCCAGCAGTACATGGATGTAATTTTATCACCTCACACTGGTTGTTGTGCTGCATACCAGGATGATGATGTGGTGTACAGTCCAGACTGAAAAAGCCACCTGGAACACCTATGAGCAGTTATCCAAGCTATTAAAAATGCTGGTCTGACAATTAATTCTACCAAATGTGCATTGGGCATGTAGGAAACCAGATATTTGGGCTACGTGTTGGGGAAATGAAGTTAAGCCAGTCCAGAAATTTCTAAAATAGAAGCTGTAGCTAACAGCCCTGTCCTTAAAACAAAGAAACACATCAGGTCATTTTTAGAGTTGACTGGTTATTATCGGAGATTTGTTCCCAACTTTGCTGAGCTAGCTACCCCTCTCACTGAACTCATGAAAAAACAGTACCAAATAATGTGAAATGGACCCCAGAGTGTGATGAAGCTTTTCAAGCTATTAAGGCTGCATTACGTTCAGCCCCTGTTTTAAGAAGCCCAGACTTTGAGAAACCATTTTTGTTACAAACAGTTGCATCAGAGGAAGGCCTAGGTGCAGTCCTGAGTCAAAATATAGATGGGACGAAACATCCTATTCTATACATAAGTAGGAAATTGCATGACAGAGAGGAAAGGTACTCCACCATAGAAAAGGAATGTTTAGCAGCAAAGTGGGCCATGGAGTCCCTTAAGTTTTATTTGCTAGGAACTAACTTTGTACTTATAACAGATCACAATCATCTCTGTTGGCTTAACCAAATGAAAGATAAAAATTCCAGAATTACAAGGTGGTACTTGGCACTGCAGCCACTTAAATTCAAGGTTATACACAAATATGGTAAAGAGAATAGCAATGCTGATTTTCTGTCAAGATATGGATCATGAATTGAGGGTTATGAGGGTTGAAAAACGTACGAGTTTAAACTTTACTGTTTGGTGTACTGTTATAGAAAAAAAGGACACTGCACACGTGCTTAATTTATGAAAGCTAGAAGCTAATATTAGAGAATTAATAGAAAGTTTTGGAAACCTGTTTGATAAAACGGGTTCCCTCTTGAGGGGGTGTATGTGACAGGGTTGAATAGGACCCTGTCCCAGTTCTTAGGGAGAGTTTGAATGCAGGAATCTGTTCTGTCCTTTCCTTTCTTTTCTCTGTCTGATTGCACAACCAAGTTTTCCCATGAGACCTAGGATTTGATCACCCCGACAGTCTTACAATTCTTTGCCTCTCACTGTATATCAGTCCTCCCTTGCATATCTGCTGGTATAAAAATATATGCAAATCATTACGTGTAAATATAACTGATATTGGGATCCCTTTGTTTAGAAATGATATAGTGTTACTGTTGAAATGTATATAATTATAGTTTGAGATGATTGCAAAAAGCTATTGGGAATCAAAGGGTTAACCTGAGAGCAGTTTTTAAGCCGTTTTTCAGAAGCTATAGAGAAGGGTCCTCAGTTCTGGGACATTGTGTTCTTGCTGCACCTGCCTGAAACACACAAGAACATTTTAGAGAAAAACAGGATGCTTGTGGGCAGCGGATTTCAAGGACTTATAAGACAGAGCTGCAGTTGCTTGCAAAAGAGAGAGAGATCGAAGGAAAGTTCAGATGGATTTTCTCAGTTTATTCTGCCTTTGTAAATAGTTATACTGAACAAGTTTATTTTTTTGTTATTACTAGTACTAATAAACACTTTTTGCAAATTCTACAACTGCTCCTGGTTTTTCCTATGCTTTCTGTCCTGTGCCTCAACGACATGCACTCTAATTCACAGTCAGAGGGGGTGCGATGTGGCGCCTGCAGCTTTTGCAGAACGCTGTGGCCTGAGTGGTAACTGGTCATTCGAGATTTAGCCATATTACACCAGTGCTGCGCAAACTGCGTTGGCTGCCAGTGTGCTGGCGCATCACCTCTAAAGTAGATCTTCTAACCTATAAGGCCCTACATGGGTTGAGTCCAGGCTATCTAAAGGAGCTCCTGCATCCCTGCACACCATCTCGCTCCCTCAAGTCAGCTGGAGAGGCCCTCCTGGAGGTCCCCCGGGCAAGGTTAAAATCTTCTGGGGATTGGGCATTTGAAATAGCAGCTCTGGTCCCCTGGAACTCTCTGCTGCAGTACCTCCAGAAGGCACCTTCTGTAGAGATCTTTAAAAAGCATATGAAGACTTTCTTGTTCAAGTAGGCCTTTGGGACCTGATGTAATTACTCATATAGTTACTGGGACCATCAAACAGTTCAGATAATAGTCTGTTTTAGATTTTTAGTGGGTCTGTGCAAATTTTATGTATCTTATGCTGACTGTCTTGTACTGTTTTTGTATTTTGCTGTAAAGGTGCCTTGAGCCTGTTTGGAAGGGTGCCCCATATAAATAAACTCTACCACTACTACTGATGCTTCTGACAGGGCTGCGGCCTCTGGCATCTGTCCAGGAGATATTCCTGGCTCAGATTGGCAGGTTTTGCCACAGATACACAGCAAGCAATTCTTAATGCCCCATTAAGAGGGCAGAAGTTGTTTGGTCATGAGGTACAAGAGATTCTCAAAGATCTCTAAGCCTTGGGCAGGACTTTGACATCTGTGCACTCCCTCTACCATACCCAATGCAGGGGTAGGAGCAGGGGTGCCATTCACCCAGCTGGTGTTAGGGGACAGCACCCTGCCTACAGAAAGCAGTGCAAGGTAAAGGAGCAGGGACCTTGCCAGTCCCCAGCACTACCCCATGTGCCCATCCAAATGCACCGGAAGGTGGTAGAGCCTGTGGAGCCACCCCCACTAGCTCATCCTGACTCCTTGTACACCCCAACCACCTTTACCCCCATGGTTGGTTGTAGGGGGTCCCCTTTCCCTCCATGTGGCCCAGTGATGGGAGATGATAATGGATACATGGGTTCTGGAGATCATACGAAAGAATCATGCTCAGGAGCTTCTGGACAACCCTCCAGATCATCCCTCATTATGTCAACATATCCTTCTAGGCACCTGTCCCTGTTCTGGGAGGCAGTTACGACTCTGCTGCACCCTGGATATGAAGGATGAGAACCTCCATATCAAGATCCAGAATCCTCACAGAAAATACCCGAGGTTCCTGTTTCAAGGGGAATATTACCAATTCAAAATGTTGCCCCTAGGCTTGTCTTCTGTGCCACGGGTCTTTACCAAATGCTTGGCAGTTGATGACTTTAGCTGGAACCAGACAGCTGTTCAGTGCCTTGGGTGTCAACCAGTGTTGACACCCTGCCAGTGACTGCAGTACATGGGGGCAGTACTGAACACGGCCCAGGACTTGTCTTTCCTCCCTCTGGACAGGGCCAACTGCCTGATTGCTCAAGCACAATTAGTGAACAACAGCCATTATATCATTTACTCCTTCTCGGACTCATGGCTACAGCCACTATCACTGCGCCACTGGCCAGGCTGCTCATGTGGATTCCCCAGTGGACCCTAAGAGTCTAGTGGAACCAGCCCAGCCATGGATGACATGGAACAGATGGTTCTTGTCACATCCCCTGTGTGCAGAGTGCTTAAGTGGTGCATGGAACATAGCAGCCTGCTCAAAGGGGTTCCATTCCTGATCTCCTCTCCTCTCCTCTTCAGATCTTTACCACAGATGCTTTGGCGTTGGGGAGTTCACATAGATCCTCGCCAGACATACAGCATGTGGACCCCTGTGTTACACACTTTGCACTTCAGTGTGTACTGGAAATACGGTCTGTCCTGTACAGACTCCAGGCCTTCCAGAACCACTTGTTCCCAGGTCCTCTTGTTAATACATACGAAACAAGAGGGGACTCGTTCCTATCCGCTGTGCAGTGAAACGATGAGGGTTTAATATTGGGCTTTGGAACATGATCTAGAACTGTCAACAGTACATGTTCCAGGCATCCAGAATGTCTTGGCAGACAAGCTAAGCAGGTCATAGCCCAGGATGCATGAGTGGGAACTGCTGACCTCATTGGTAGACTACCTTTTCGAAAGATGGGGTCATCCAGAGTTGCATCTTTTTGCATCCCCACGCAACACAAAACTGCCGCTTTTCTGTTCACTTGCTCCAGGCCCAGGAGTTTTTTGGTGAGTGGCGTTGTCCCTCTCTTGGAAAGGGAGGTTATAGGGATGTGGCTATGGTGCACTTATCCACACTTTGGTTGTCGTCCTTTTCCTTTATGTTCAGCCAGAATGTCTTCAGGCTAAGTTCCTCCCACCCACCCGGGTTGTATTCTCCTTGACTCTGCCCTGTGATGTCAGATCTTCCTTTTCTGCTGGAAGAGTGAGGTCCCCTCCTTTGCAGATCCTGCATGTGGTGTAGGCCCAACATCTGTCTTTCGTCTTCAGGGAATTTTCTGCTAGTTTTGTTTGCAAATTCATAATTCTGGTTATTAACATGGAACGCAATGACCAGAAATGCAGTCCTGGGTTCAAGCAGTGTGCCGCTTGCACCCAGAAAATGTTGCACACTGATCCCCATGCTTGGTGCGCTTACTGTCTAGAGGCACAGCACGACCCTCAAGCTTGCAGCCTGTGCCTGTCCGTGCAACCCTCATTCCTTGAGAACTGTTATGCTTGCCTTTTGTTAGGCTGCCCGGATGAATGCGATACGCTGGTCTGGTCCAAGGATGCCTGTAGGGCCATTTCAGCAGCAGCGTGTCTGGCGTCGCAGTTTGCCATGCTCGAAGGGGTGGCAGCCCAGGTCATGGTGGGCTTCTCTGCAACTCTCATGTTGCTCCCAGTGGGTGCCAGCATTTGGACTTCATTTATGCATGCTTTTTGAGACTTGTGCTAGTCCGTTCCTACCCTTGGGGACAGTCCATTCCAAAGGGATAAATCTTCAAAATCTTTGAAGTCTAAGAGGACCCGTCACAAGTCATGGGATAGGGAGTGGTCTCTCTCCTCCCATTCCTGCGATTCAGTGTCTGGCTCAATAGCTGTCAAGTTGCCTGCTTCTGCTGACCGTTTAAGAGTCCCTGTTCAGGCGGCTAGCTCCATGGTGTCCCTGTTTAGCTTGCCGGCCAAGATCTTTCTTGACTTGGTTGACCCATTGTTGGTGGAGGTCAAGGACGACTCACCTTTCAGGACTCCAGTCCTTTTGGCCCTCTCTCAAAAGGGGCAGGACAAACCAGGCGATCTGGCTATCACCCCCTGGGAGATCAACCCCTCCGGGGTTCCACGGTGGAAACTTGTCCACGTCAACTACATGGACCATTCCCCTGTCTCTCCTCACTGGTGACACATTCATCGTTGCTTGAGGTTCAAGTCGAGGAACCTATCCTGTTCAAGGTTGAGGTCTCTGGACTCTCATTGTTCCCACTTTTGGCCGTTGGTTAGGAAATGCTGTCAATGCTCCTTGTCCTCCTCGTCTTTGGATAATGAGAGGCTCCATTGCAAGTTACAGTGGTGCTATGAGGAGGTCTTGTGGCAGCAATGGATCCTCAGCCGCAGTTGACCCATGCCTCACTCACCGGTGCCCCCTTGATCTCTGCTGACATGGTCCATCCCAGTCCTGCCCCGGCCGGTCTAGCCAACACCAACCTCCCCACCAATCTTGGTGGAATCCCTGCCTCCACAGCCTTTGCACAGGGCCCCGTCCAAGGCTGCTTGATGTGCCTTTGGAATGTGTGGATGGCTGTCTGTTAAGATCACCTACTCAGGCAAGTTCCAGGTGGCCCACGGGGAGCCTGGGTTGAAGGCAATATTTGAGGAATCTTCGGGTTCTGAGGGGTCCTTCATGCCATATGCTCGGATCTTAGGCTTCAACCGAGAGTCGACTGAGGAGCTTGCCACCGAGCATGGGCCAGTCTCCTTTGGGGTCTTGCGCTCTCTCTCTTCTTGGAGTCCATGGGGATTCCCCTGGAGCCAGTCCAGAAGTGGGCCAAATACCCCCCTCATGGAGATCCTCAACAAGGATGACTCCCTTGGGGTTGCCTTCCCTGTAGTGGAAGCCATTCTGGGTTGCGCCTTGGAGCTTTGACAGCATCCAGCTTCTTGTCTGACGCCCTCCGCTTGTATGGTCTGCAAGTATGCAGTACCCACGGGGACCCTTCCCATGTTGTCGGACTCTGTCTTCCACTGGATGGACAACATCAGGGATGTTGACAAGCCACCCAACAAGGAGTCCCCGAAGCTGTACCAAGCAGCTAAAAAACGTTTATGCTGCTTCCTCCCTCAGTTTCTGGCAGGCAAGCTGAGCCGTCATGATGGCCAATTTTAGTCACGCCCTCATGGAGGTTCTGAACCATGTCCTTCCCCGTCTTCCAACAGTTTACAGTCAGTAGTCAAGATTGTCCTGGACCAGGGACATTCTGTTGCCAAGCACCAGTTTCAGACGGCCTTGGACACTGGCGACTCCTGCACCTGGTCAGTGGCTGTGGCAGTCGCTATGCGGTGTGGGGCTTGGTTGAGGAGTTCCACCTTTACGGCAGATACCCAGCATAAGCTGGCAGATGTTCCCTTGTTGGGTACCCACCTGTTTGGGCTGGGGATGGATGTTCACCTCACCAGGACTGAGAAATCCAATGCGTCCCTGGACTCCGTCAGTTTCAGTTTTGGCCCTTTCTGCCCCAGCAGTCCAAGCCACCCAGAGTTGACTGTCACTCTGATGACTGATGCGTCTCTGGTGGGGTGAGGAGCACACTTAGGGATCACTGCGCCCATGGTCTCTGTACCCCCGAGGAGTCACGGTACCACATCAAGCTGCTGGAGCTCCGTGCAGTGCAACTTGGTCTGACGGCATTTGCTCCATTTGTCTGGGATCAGGTTGTAGAGATCCAGACAGACACCACAACCATGTACTACTACAATAGGTAGGGCAGAATGCATTCCCTCCAGTTGTGCTGGGAGGCCCTCCCCACCTGGACCCTCGTGTGCCACTTGGGTGCCAGTGTCCTGCAGGGAGGGAAAATTTGGTGGGAGGAATGGAAAGGGGAGGGGGTGCAGCAGCAGTTGTCTGAACTGTGAGTTGTGTTTTTGAGCAGACGAGATGGACCTTGAGGCCTAATTCGTAGAAACAGAAACATAGACGTTAACAGCAGATAAGGACTGCTTGGCCCACCCAATCTGCCCATTTCCTTACCAAATGGATAACTGCAGATCCTAGTTAACCAACAGCCTACTTCTTCCTACACCCCACCAGAATTGCCTTATGTCTGTCCCATGCATTCTTGAAGTCCTCCACTGTTTTTGACCCCACAACCTCCTCAGGAAGGCCGTTCCATGCGTCCACCACCCTCTCCATGACAAAATACTTTCTCACATTGCCCTTGAGCCATCCCCCCACCGATCTTCAAATTGTGCCCCCTTGTTCTTGCACATCTCTTTTTCTGAAAGATGCTACCCTCCTGGACTCTGTTGATTCCCTTGAGGTATTTAAAAGTTTCTATCATGTCACCCTTCTCCCTCCTTTCCTCGAGGGTATACACATTAAGCTCCTTTAGTCTCTCTCTCTCGCTCTCTCTCTCTTTGTATGACTTCTGGTGCAGACCCTGCACCATTTTAGTTGCCCTCGTCTGGACTGCCTTCATCCTGTCTATGCCCTTGTGGAGATGGGGCCTGAAGAACTGCATGCAGTACTCCAGATGGGGTCTCACCAACTGTCTATACAGAGTGATAACAACTTCCTGTTTTCTACTGGTGGTGCCTCTTCCTATACATCCCAGTATCCCCCAGCCCTCCTTATTGCCTTCTCCCATTGCTTGCTTACCTTTAGATCATCTGATATGACTACCCCCAGGTCCTTTTCCATTTTTGTTGTTGTTAGTAACCCCCCCCCCCATGCACTCTTCCCCTGGGTGTTTTGTTTTCAAGGTGCATTACTTTGTACTTCTTTGCATTGACTGTAAGCTGCCATAATTTTGACCATTCCTCCCTGTTGCAGATCTTTGTGTTGTCTGCAAAGAGGCATACTTTTTCTTTCAGTCCCTCTGCAGTGTCACTTATAAAGACATTAAAAAGGACTGGACCCAGTACTGTACCCTGCTAGTAACCCCACTTTCTTCGGAGTGGACTCAGTTTACTATTACCCTCTGTGTCGTGCTGTCCAGCTAATTTATCACCCCGGCTACCACCCTGGAACCCACTCCCAGGCTGGCTTATTTGCTTATTAATCTTTTGTGTGGAACTGTGTTAAATGCCTTGCTGAAGTCTAGGTAGGCCATGTCCACAGCCCCTCCCTGATCTGCTACTTTGAGCATTCTGCTGGTATTGTCATATGTTCGTAAAACTCTCTTCACTAGGAGGTGGTGGATCAACTGTTCTCCCAGTGGGATACTCCCTAGTCAACCTGTTTGACTCCTGGGATGATGCAACATTGAGGCTGTTTTGTGCCTGCCCCCACAGTGCAGAACAATGATGGGGAATGCCTTCACAAGGCCCTAGACCCTGTGCCTCAAGTATGCTTTCCCTCCCTTTTCCCCAGATCCACAAGTTGTTGGTCATGGTGAGGAGGGAGATGGCGTGTGTGATCCTGGTAGCCCTGGACTGGCTGCGCCAATTCTGTTACCCAGATCTCCTCAGCCTCAGCAGCAGGCTTCCATGACATTTGCCTCTGCGCCTGGACCTGCTGTCTTGACACCAGGGGAAGGTCCTTCACCCAGCCCTTCAGTCTCTGCACCTGACAGCCTGGTTCCTGAGCAGCTAGAGTTCCAGGCTTTGGGTCTCTCTGACAGGGTCCTTCCTGTCGTAGCAGCCTCTCTGAAGGAGTCGACTCGACAGTGCTATCCCTTCAGATGGAAACACTTTTCCTTTTGGTGCCAGGGCAGGAAGCTAGACTCCTTGTCCTACCCCATGGCTAGCATCCTGGACTACCTGTGGTCCCTTTTTCATTTGGGCCTCAGTTTGACAACCCTCAAAGTGCACCTGGCAGCCATCTCTGCATACTGGGCTAAGCTGGTATGCCGATGGTAGCACAGGGAAAGGTGACTTGAGTGCTTCTTTAAAGGCCTTCACCATCTTGGGGCTTGTTACTGGTAGTAGCAGTGCTCATGGGCAAGCCATTCGAACCAATGCACAGGTGTAACTCTCACCTGTCGTGGAACACTGCCTTCTTGGTGTCTTATTACCTCCACCAAAAGGATCAGTAAGGTTCAGGCGCTCTTGTTGGAGTCTCCTTACTTGATTTTCCAAAGTGGCGAGGTTGTCCTCCACCTCAACCTGAAGTTCCTTCTGAAGGTTGTTTCAAAGTTTCATCTTAACCAAGTGATTCACCTCCCGGTGTACTTCATCAGTCCAATCTCGGAGGCCGAGCATAGGCTCCTCACAGACCTAAGGCGAATGCTTGCTTATTATACGAAGTGCACAGCTGGAGTTCAGGGAGAGGTTCACCAGTTCTTTGTCACCTCTGCTGAAGCTGCACCTGGCAGACCGTCAGCTAAGCAGATGATTGGCAGGTGGATTGTCTCCTGCATCGACCTGTGTAATAAGTTGGCTGGTAGGGAGCCTCCTGTTGGGCTAAGAGCTCATTCCACCAGACATACCACTGCCTCAGTGACTGCTACCAGGGACGTCCCTATCCAGGAAATCTGCAGGGCTATTACCTGGAAGTCAGCACACACCCTCATCTCCAGTCATGCTCATGTTATGTTTGTATTCCTGATTAATTTTACTATTATAATATTTACTATAGTATTATTATATTGTATATTTATTATATATATATATATATATATATGTTTATAAGTATATTATTATACTTGCATGATTGTAGTAATTAGGCAGCATGGGCAGAGATTGCGTGCCTCAAATTGCATACTCAAGAGGAAACATATTATAAGAACCGTCCGCCATTTCCCCAGCATCCAACAGAAGCACCTCGACCGTAGAGGGTAGTTGGTCTGAGAGGTTGGCAGGTGGTTAAGAAGGGCAAATCAGGTGCCCCATCACTCGGTGCTCTCCAACATATCACCTCCACAAACCATATAAAAACTACAAACGGGCATCTGCCTTTATCTCCAAAATCAAACAAAGGGGCAGAGGACACTGCAGAGCAGGTCACTGCAGCACAGAAGCTAGCAAAACAAAACTCGCCCAAAACAGGAACCAAAACAAAAAAAGCAAAAAGGAAATCCCAAAAACTTCTGATCATAGGAGACTCCATGATTCGGGAGTTGATCGTATTATCTCCAGCCAGGGTGTGGTCAGATGTCTCCCAGGTACATCAGCGTGGAGAGACACTGACCGCATTGCAAAAATTGTTCAGGAAGCAGGAGAAAACATTGATGTCCTGGTACACACAGAGACTAACAATCTCGCCAGCCGGTCAGTTGTGGAGACCAAGGAATACCTGACCAGGCTGGGTGACAAACTATCATCCATTTCGTATGGCATCTCCTTCTCTGAGATCCTGCCAGTCTGGGAGAGGGGGACAGATGGACGGATGGATGGAAAGTCAGAGAAGGGGAGATAGGGGAGCTAAACATGTGGCTCAAGGGCTGGTGCTTGGAAAAAGGACACGAATATGTAGGGAACTGACAACAGTTTTAGGAGCGAAAGTTCTTTAAATTTAATGGACTGCACCGGACTAAGGAGGGAGTCAGTGCATTGGGGCAGTAAGTTTGATATCTTTGCAGAATATTTAAACTAGCAATGGGCAGAGGGTGTGCAGCACCCAATACGCCGAATGGAAGAACACTTCCAGCTAGTGGTCAAACAGGAGTTCAGTATGTTTGTAGTTCATTTGCATCACCAGGTAAAGAAAAAGGTCTGGTTCCCCATACGATGCACAGGGAAAACGCCGGACCTTGCCCAACAACTAACACACCGAAATCTGACCAATGGAAAATCATGTACACAGATGCTCGCAGTTTGGGAAACAAGATCCCAGACCTGCAGGCAATAATGACAGAGGCTAAACTGGACATAGTAGCCATTAGCAAGACATGGTTTACCAGTAACCACACTTGGGAGACTTCAGTACCTGGCTGTGTACTGTTCAGAAGAGACCAAGGTGCAAAGGGGAGGGGTGGAGTAGCCCTTTATGTCAATGAAAATATCAAAGCTACAGAAATTCAGAATACACATAAGGAGCCAGAAGAACTGTGGGTCACCCTGGAAACAGGAAATGGGACAGCCATACGAACTGGGGTTGTGTACAGGCCTCCAGACCAGGGGGAGGACATAGACATGTTACTGTTAGAAGATATACAAAACATGACAGCTAAAGGGGAGGTTCTGATAATGGGAGACTTCAACATGCCAGATACAGATTGGTCAATACCAGCAGGGACATCTGCCAGAACTAGACACATGGTGGATTCGCTGCAGGGGGAGGGCCTCAAACAACTGGTACAGCAACCCACAAGAGACAGGGCTATCCTAGATCTAGTACTGACTAACAGGGAAAGGATCACAGATCACCAGGTAGAAGGTCGCCTGAGGGCCAGTGACCATCAGACGGTATGGTTCCATTTGGCCAGTGGAACAAAATCATCCCATTACAAGGTAAAAATATGGAACTTCAGAGGAGCTGACTTTGATAAGATGGCCAACAGAGTTAAGCTAGCCCTGGCAAAAAGAAATACAGGTGAGGGGGTACAGGCAAAGTGAGCAAGCATCAAAGATGTAATACTTGAAGCAACATCCCATTGTGTTAGTGTGAAAAGGAAGTGCAAAAGAAGAAGGAAACCACTTTGGTTCTCAAACACAGTAGCAGAAAAGGTCAGAGCCAAAAGGCTGGCCTTCAGGAAATATAAGGGAACGCAGCAAGATGAAGATAGGGAGGCATACCAAACTTCCCTAAGGGAAACAGGGAAGGCAGTAAGGCACGTAAAGGCCCAAACCGAGGAAACACTAGCACAAACAGTAAAAGAAGGTGACAAGACTTTATAGATACATTAGTGAAAGGAGAAAGTCCAGAGGGGGTATTGCTAAGATAAAAGGGGATAGGGGGCATGTGAGGCGGAGGACCATGTAAAAGCATCTATCCTAAACAGATACTTCTGTCCATGATTTATTGAAGAGAAGGTAGGCAGGGCCCACAGGTCTGCACCATGGACACGGGGAGGGAGGTGTGCACCAGTCCCTTTAAAGAAAGGGTCCTACAAGAGCTGGATAAGCTCAGGGTGGGCAGGGCAATGGGACCTGATGGCATACATCCCAGGGTACTAAAGGAGCTAAGGGTGGAACTAGCAGAGCTATTATCAGAACTGTTTAGCGAGTCTCTGAGCACAGGAGAGGTCCCAGAAGACCGGAGAAGGGCTCATGTGATCCCGCTCCGTAAGAGTGGTAGCAGGGAACTACAGACCAGTCAGTCTTATCTCAGTAGTGGGCAAGATTATGGAGATGCTCCTTAAGGAAAAGATAGTGCAACACCTAGAATCCATAGGAGCACAGGATCCAAGACAGCAGTTCACAAAAGGAAGATCCTGTCAAACTAATCTCATAGATTTCTTTGACTGGGTAACCAGAGTGGTGGACCAAGGGGGAGCAGTTGATGTTGCCTACCTTGACTTCAGCAAAGCTTTCGATACTGTTCCACATAGAAGATTGATTAATAAGCTGTGTAGGCTCGGGTGGGTCGGACATTGATCAACTGGGTGGCAAACTGGTTGATGGGCAGAAAACGGAGAGTGGTGGTAAATGGTATACAGTCAGAAGAGATGCAAGTCACAAGTGGGGTACCTCAGGGATCAATCCTGGGGCCAGTCCTCTTCAATATCTTCATCAGTGACATTGTAGATGGACTGGAGGGTAAGGCTTGTCCGTTTGCAGATGACACCAAGATCTGCAACAGAGTAGATGATCCAGATGGGTGGGCAGAATGAGAAGAGATCTGGATAAACTAGCAAAATGGTCGGAAGAGTGGCAACTGGGGTTTAACGCAAAGAGTGCAAGCTCATGCACATAGGGAAGAGAAACCCTGAAGCCACCTATAGGCTGGGAGGGGAGTTGCTGGCAGTCACAAAGGAAGAAAGAGACTTGGGTGTCATCATCACCGATGACCTGAAATCATCCAAGCAGACCTCTGAAGCAGTAGGTAAGGCTAGAGGGATGTTGGGGTATATTAGTAGGGGTATCACAAGTCGGAAGAAGGAGGTAATAATCCCTCTTTACAAGACACTGGTTAGGCCCCATCTGGAGTACTGCGTGCAGTACTGGAGGCCACACCTTCACAAGGACATTAACCAAATTGAGGCAGTCTAGAGAACGGCAACCAGCATGATGCAGGGACTGCATCAGAAAACATATGAGGACAGATTAATGGAGCTCAATATGTATACCCTAGAGCAAAGGAGGGAGAGAGGTGATATGATCGAAACATTCAAACTCCTTAAGAGCATTAACGAGGTGAGAGTCTAACATGTTTCAGTATAAGAAAAATAGCAGTACAAGAGGACACAGCATGAGATTAGAGGGAGGCTGATTAAGAGCTAATGTGAGGAAGTTATTTTTCACAGAAAGGGTGGTTGATGCATGGAACGGCCCAACTCGGGAAGTGGTGGATATGAATACAGTGCAGGGCTTCAAACAGGCATGGGATAGGCATAATGGAGCAATACAGATGAGTATGAATAGATAGACCATTGACAGAGCAAAGGCCAATGGCACATTCATAAGGTAGAAAAAGAAATGGGCAGACTGGATGGGCCTTGCGGTCCTTATCTATCGTCAACTTCTATGTTTCTATGTGTATTTGTAATGTTTTGATTCATGATCAATAAATAAAAAGTTAAAAAAATTGGGGAGTACTGTTAGAAGTAAGCAATAACCTTCGACAGGATATGGGGTTACAGGGATTTAAACCATGCCCCAGGTGCATTGTGAGGCATAAGGCTGCAGGCTGAGTGTGCTCACAGCACCCGGGGCATGGAATAAATCCCTATAACCCCATACCCTGGAGTGGGTTATTGTGCTTATAATATAGGATCTTCTTTTGGGGTATCTGTCATCAAGTTACACCATAGGAGCCTTCATTGTCGGTGAAGTGGAATCCACACAGAAGTTTTTCAGCAGTACAACTGGGGCTGCCCACACCATTGACGTCCACAGACGACACCAACCCTATATAGGCGTGGGCAGTCCTGCTCCCGTCTCAGTTCTTACCCGCCGTTGACTTGCAATCACAGTCTCCGCAGAAGCTCCATCGCAGTGTTCATGCCTTTTCTCCAATTTTTTCATTTATCTATTTTTGTTTATGTCGAGAGTAATACTTCTTCTGTCTTCTGTTACTGCCACTGCGGAAAGAAGATTGCCTCTACAGAAGAACACTCTGTTTGTGTCTGCTGTCTTGGTCCTGTCCACGACATCTCTCAACTGTGAGCTCTGCCACAAGTTTAACCAAACTACCCTCAGGCGATGCAGGAGGGCTCTAAAATTATTCATGGAACAACAGGGAGCCAGCTTCGGGCAGGGGTCCTCCGGGGCCCCAGCCATCCAGTTGCCTCATGTCTCTATGAGTTCCCAGGCTCTCCAAGGCCCAAGACAAGTCCTTGGGGGACAAAAGACCAGAATCGGCAACTCCCCTGGTGGTGCCCCCATTCCCTATCAGCTTCTTCTTCAGGAGCTCTTCATCAACGGCTATGGCCATGGCAGCTGTTCAGGTCTCTACTCCTACCAGACCCCTGTTGACAGCTTCTCTGTCCAACTCTCTGGGTACTCAGCCATTGACCTCCAGGTCATCAGCACCTCCTTCGTCAATAACGACCGCTTCGTCGAAGCCTGCCCCCCTGTTCTCCTAGGGCTATGGGCTCATCAGGACTGCAGGATGGGTCATTAGCTTCTATGCCATTGAATCTTGCCCCATTGATGACCATGGACCTGGACAAAGTTCTTGTCTGCTTTACCAATGTGATGGTTCAGCAGCTGGGCACCTTCAGTAGGGCTTCGTTGATGACAGCTGTTCGATGACCCTGGGAGCCTTCCCGTGGGCCGTTGACAACACATACGACAGCAGACCCAAAAGAAGAGGTCAACGTCGAGGAGGAGTACCATCCTGACCTCATCCTTCCAGATGATGTAGAGGAAGAGGATTAACTCCTCACCTCTGATAAGTCCATTGCCTCTTTAGTCAGTGAGCACTCCCCAAGATCTCCTCCTGAGTATGCCACCTTCTTTAGCATCATGAAGCAGCTGTCTGCCACCTTGGGCTTTCAGACAGAGGAGGAGGATGTCACCAGAAAGGATCTGGCTGACTACTTGGAGATTCCAGAATCTCTCCCCAAAATTATCCCTCTTATGCTTCCTGCCCTGAAGAATGCCACTATGGCAGCCTGGTGCAGGCCATACATGGTGCCAGATGTGCCCCGCAGGGCGGACAACCTCTATAATGTACCTCAAGGCCTTCCTTATTTTGCTGCCCAGGCCGAAACTGATTCTGTGGTCATAAGGGCAGAACTGCCGCACAGGCCCTTCCAGATGGTACCCAGAAGCAGGAATTGCTTCAGTGTTTCCAAACAGCTGAGGATGTCAACAAACACCTCCTCAGGGCCCTCTGTGATATGGCTGATACTGTGGCCGGAGCAGCTGCCACTGGCAAATGCCTCCATAGGCACACATGTTTCTGGTTTTGCAGTTTATGTGCAAAACAAGGTGCTTAATGCCCCTTTTAATGGCACCAGACTTTTCGGCCCTGACATCTAGGACCTCATAAATGATCTGCAGTCCTCCGGCACAGCCCTCAAATCGGTCCATTCCCTCTACCACACTTAACCACAAGGTATAGGGCATTCTGCCTTTCATAGACAAGCCAAAAGGCCAGGCTCAGCTCCCCATACCCAGGGTAAATGCTAAGCCCAGGCTTCGTTGCCCGCCCCTCCAATGTTGGGCAGGCAGCCAAGTATCTCAGAAGTGATGGACCAGCCCCTGCAGCTGGTTCCACCTTGGCCTGACTCCTTTGCCAGACTGAGGAAGGTGGTTGTCGGAAGTCGGTTCTCCCTCCATCTGAATCAATGGAGATCCATAATATCAGATAATTGGATCCTGCAGATCATAGAAAGCGGTCACACCTGGAGCTTATCCAACAGCCTCAGACCCCCACTATCCCCAGGCTCACTTGTCTGTTCTCCGGGAGGAAGTACAGTCTCTTCTGTGCAAGCAAGCAAGCAATCAAGCTAGTGCCACAGCGACAGAGGAACCAGGGGTTCTATTACAGGTTCTTCCTGTTCCCCCAAAAAGACCAGAGATCTGAGACCCCTTTTAGACCTCAAGGGCCTCAGTCTCTTTGTCCAGTACAAAAAGTTCTGGATGGTAGCTTTGCCAGGCCTCTTGCCCCTTCTCAGAACTGGGGACTGGCTCTGCTCACTGGACATGCAGGATGATTACCTGTACATTTTGGTCTTTCCTCCTCACAGAGGATTTCTTCGGTTTGCCTTCCAGGGTGAGCATTGCCAATTCAAGGCACTGCCCTTTGGCTTATCCTCTGCACCATGTGTCTTTACCAAGTGCTCAGCAGCAGTTGCAGCAGTTCTCAGAAGAGAGGGACTGTAGGTCTTCCCTTACTTGGATGACTGGCTTCTCAAGGCCCCATCAAGGGAACAGCTCCTGCTGACTCTGGAGCGTATTCAACTCTTTCTCTCTCTGGGCATAACTATCAACCTGCCCAGGTCTGTTCTAGTACCATCCCAAGGACTGCAGGACATAGTGACGGTTCTGGACTCTGAGCAGGGGAAGGCCTTCCTACCCCAAAACAGGGTGGAATGCCTTATGGCCCAGGCTCAAGACATCGCTCAGAGTTGGCACATTCCTGCCAGACTGTATCTGAGGCTACTGGGTCTGATGGCGACAGCCATTCCCACCGTTCTACTGGCCAGGCTTCACATGTGCACCCTTCAGTGGACCCTCAGAGTGCAGTGGGACCAGCGTATGGACAAGTTGAACCAGCTAGTCCTGGTCTCCTCCTCAATTCACAAGGTGCTGCAGTGGTGGATGGACCCCTCGAACCTTCTGCAAGGGGTCCCTTTCCAGATCTCTTCCCTGCATCAGATCCTGACCACGGATGCTTTGGGTCTAGGATGGGGAGCACACCTGTGTCTGTTTCAAACCCAGGGCTCATGGTCCCAGTGGGAAGCCGCCCTGCATATGAGTGTTCTGGAGATAAGAGCTGTGCTCTATGCCATGCAAGCCTTTCAGGAGCACCTTGTTACAGGCCAACTGCTGGTGTAGTCGGACAATTTGAGTGTAGTCTACTACATCAACAAGCAGGGTGGGACTCACTCATACCCCCTTTGCAGGGAGGCCATGAGAGTGTGGTATTGAGCACTGGAACACAGTCTGACATTCTCTGCGGTCGACGTGCCAGGCATCCTAAACACCCTGGTGGACAGTCTCAGCAGGACTCCGTCCAGCATGTATGAATGGGAGCTTCTCTCATCCATAGCAGAAGATCTGTTTGACAGATTGGGTTGTCCAGAGTTTGACCTTTTTGCTTCCCCAGTCAACGCAAAACTCCCCAATTTCTGCTCACTAGATCCAGGGCCTGGAGTTTTTATGGTGAGATGTGTTGTCCCTCTCTTGGAGTGGGAGATTTCTATATGCATTCCCTGTGTTTCCACTAATACAGAGGGTGCTGATCAAGCTACAAATGGAGGGGGCCAGCATGATTCTGGTAGCTCCATTTTGGCTTTGTCAGATATGGTTTCTTCTGCTTCAGCAGCTAGCAGAAGAACCTCCAGTCCCTCTGCCCCTTTGCAGGAATCTGCTGACCCAGGATCAGGGGATCCTGGCCAATCACAACCTCAGGTCCCTCCATCTGCATGTGTGGCTCCTGAGGATATAACCTTCAGGTTTGGCTTCTCTGACAGGGTGGCAGACGTCCTGGTGCCACCCACAAGCCCTTCCACCCATGCCACTTACGCCATGAAGTGGAAGCGGTTTGCCATCTGGGCTGCCAAACATTCCCTAGAACCTTTCACCTGTCCTGTGAATCATGTCCTGGACTACCCGATTTCTTTGTCTGACTCAGGCCTCCAGTAGTCCTTCCTCAAGGTACATCTTTCGGCCATTTCTGCCTTTCATGAGCCCATGGGTGACTGCATGATTGCTTAGCTGGATGTTTCCTGTACCTTCCTTAGGGGCATCCTGCATCTGAAACCCCCGTCTGCTCCCCGGTCCTGGCTTGGGACTTAAATTTTATTTTGTAAAAGTTAATATTGTCTCCTTTTGAGCCAGTCGCAACTTACGATTTGTGCTTTCTCTCTTTAAAACGCCCCCCCCCAACTATTTTTCTCACCTCTCCTTCCATTAGCCTCTCTCTGGTGTGGGCACGTGGTGCTGTGACTTCTCCCGTCTGCCTGAAGCACTGGGCGATCAACTCCTTTGTCAGCACCCCAATCCTGACCACTAGCCCGACCCCTGGATCTGATTCCCCAGGTGAGGGACCGCCATGCTCCTCAGGCACTCTATCTACAGTATTGAAGGCTGCAGTCATGGATGGGACTGGGCTGTGCGACCAAATGCCCGGTGGTGATGTGGGGTCATGACCTCTGGCCCCCCACCTTCGCCTACCAATGGCGAGAGGGTTTTTTTCCTTGCTTTTTCGCCCCGCCTCCCTCCCACCCCAGAGCACGGACGTGCAATGATGTCCTCCACCGCTCACCACAGTTCTGATCCCTGTACTACAGCCCTGAATGGCATAGTACCTCCGGCTTCCAACGGGGGCCGCTCCTGTGCCAGGCTGGCCCTAATCCCTTCCAGTGAGAGGAGAGCTGTCCTCTGGACACTCAACCCCCTCTCTCCGCTGCCAACCCCCGGCAGTCTGGGCTCGTTCCCGAACCCGGGTCTCCGGCGTGGCGTGACATGTGGCGTCTATTGCCTCAACCTTCAGCGCCACCGGGCAGGACAGAAAATGCTCTTTGTAGTTGCAATTTGAAGAATTTCAGAGCTTTAGGCTCTCTGCTGTGTGGAGACTTATTTGAATTTTCACAAAGACATAGTATCTCTGCGCACAAATCCTAAATTTCCCCTAAGGTGGTCTCTGAGTTCACACTTAAACAGTCTATCCACCTTCCTGCTTATTTTCCTGAGCGTGCCAATCGAGGGGAAGCACTGTTCCTTATGCTAGACGTGCACAGAATTTTGAACTATTATCTGCTTCAGACTAAGGAGTCCAGAAAGTTTAA
The DNA here is from genome assembly GCA_016271365.2 of Neoceratodus forsteri. NCBI lineage: Eukaryota > Metazoa > Chordata > Ceratodontiformes > Ceratodontidae > Neoceratodus > Neoceratodus forsteri. Next base: position 195,559,197 of record CM028132.1, on the reverse strand, counting down.
GCAGTTTGTTTCTTTCGCCCCATTTAGAGACGGCACTTCAGTTTCTAAGTAGTATTTACCCAAATGGTTGGCAAATTGCATTGTGTTCTGTTACAACATGTACAGCAAAGAATTGCCTAGTGCTGTTAAAGCTCAGTCCACCAGAGGCATGGCTACCTCTGTGGCTTGTTTCAAAGGGGTCTCAGCTGCTAATCATTGCGCTACTGCCTCCTGGAGTACAGTCCACACTTTCACCAAGTATTACAGTTTGGACATTGCCTCAAGAGCCCGTGCTGGATTTGGCAGAGCTGTGTTACAAGGACTCCTGTCTTAAGTTTATGGAGATCCAGCCTCCCAGTCTGTCTGTTTACTCTTGTCACTGCTTGGTACTCATTCCTACGGTGTAACCTGATGACACTGATACCCCCAAAGAAGATAGAACAGTTACATAACAACTTACCGTAAGAGTAGATCTTAGAGGGATCTCAGTCATCAGGTCTGATTTCCCTCCCACCATCCCAACATTTTGGGGCTCCTATTCAGGGCCTGGCTATCTACTGTTTCCATCTTTTCTGTCTAGAGCTTGGTCCCTCTGTCTGTCCTCGGTTACTCTGGGTGTGAGTCTTTCTCCCTTCGTCTCCGGAGGGAAGGAACTGAGGAGGGAGCAAGGCCGCCCACGCCTATATTGAGTTGGTGACATCGACGGTGTGGGCAGCCCCAGTTGTACTGCTGAAAATCTTCCATGTGGATTTCCCTTCACCATCGGCAAAGGTTCCTACGGTGTAACCTGATGACTGAGATCCCCTCAATGTTCTACTGTTACAGTACGTTTTACATAACACTTCTTTATGTTTAAAACAAAATCCATGAAGGTGTTTCTAGGATCATGGATATGTTGTTCATCCACACTTTTTGGCATGTTCCTTTCCCTTTAAGGATCGCCGGAAGGTCTTCAAGCTGGCTCTTTCCACCCACCTGGGTGGTATATCCCTCGGCTGTGCCCCATGATGCCAGATCTTCCTTTCCGCTGGAAGATTCAGGTTGCCTCTCTCGTGCTACTGCATTTTGTAGGCCCTGGCTTTTATACCTTCGGTTATTCCAAAAATCCATCTAGTTTGCATTAGCGACCATGGCTCTTTAGCTTCGACTATGGTAGACAAGTCTTCCCCCAGATTTCGCCGATGTTCATGCGGCCAGAAGATGTTGCGCACCGATCCCCACACTGCATACGTCTATTGCTTGGGTGTTGACCGTGACACCTCGAAGTGCAATTTTTGTCTTGCATTTCACCCTAACGTCCTATACGACCATCTTGCACACCTGAAGTTGGGGAGGCCATTAAAACAGAACTATCCAGTGAAATCAGAGGAGGCTTGGTGGGCGGTTTCCGTGGCTGTGGGATGTGCTGAGCAATTGGAACGCATGCAAGCGTTCGAGGAGGAAGCAGCTCATACTGGTGAATCTTCCTCTCGGAGCGTCTTTGTTCCACTCAACCTGGGCTCCACATTCTTGGGTTCTTTCTGAGAGTTGCGCTAGTTTCTCCCGACTAAGGGAGAGAGTCTTGCGGGCACGCACTCCTCTCGATCCCGTAAGCAGGAAAAGGACCCGGGATTGTCTTCGTCTCAGTGAAGACATTCTTGAGATTGGGAGAGATCACGGTCCCAGGAGCTGGCAGTCTTGACTTTGGTCGAAATTGCTTCTTCAGCCATTGGCTTCTTGGCTTTGCCATCTGGCCAGTCGACCGAAGTGTCGATTGACACGGTTGAAATAATCATTGATCCGATCGACCCATTGTCGCCGACTCAGGTCGACGACTCTCTCAATCGGACTCCAGTCCTTTCTTTCTCCGAAGAGGAGACCTAGCCTGCTGGGAATCCCATCAAGGATGTGGTCCCCAACCCTGGAAAATCACCGGTCCCACCAGTGTCTCCGAGCGACTGAATCGGCCTGTCCGATCTCGATCGAGGTCCAGGACCCCCTCGACCAAAAGGCCGAGGAAGATCCACAAGCATTCTAAAAAGAGGTGATGCCATTGGTTGTCCTCGTCCTCTTCGGATGAGGAGAGGCTCCGGTGGAAACTCCTTCGAAGCTACGAGGACCTCATGTGGCAACAGCTGGTTTTGACTGGGCACAAGCCAACTCTGGCTTCCACCCCGGCCATTACCTGGCTTTTGCCTCCCAGGCTGAAACTGACTCCTTCAGAGTCGATTAAGTCAGTTTCCCTGCCCGCAGAGCCAGCGAAACCTCCGGTTCGGACTAAATCGGTCTCTCCACCGATGATGGTGGAACCACCGCCCAAGCAGCCTGTGGGATGGGCTCCTTCCAAGGAAGTTAGACCAGACACCTTGCTTCCCCGGCGTCTTTCAGTCACCGTCACCCCGTAGCGCCCCCCGGCAGGTCCAAGGTGACCTGGGCAGGCAACCGTTGTATCCGTATTCCTTGGATTCAGATGAGACTGGCCTACATTCTCACCCAGGGGATGATGAATCGGCCGGTGGGACTGAGATGGAGGAAGGTCCTTTATCTTTCTAGGGCATTCTTCGCCTATCTCAGAATCTACAGGGATGCCCCTGGAGCCCATCCAGAAAAAGGCGGAGTACCCTCTCATGGACATCCTTAAGAGAGGGGATACTCCGACGGAGGCCTTTCCTGTGGCCAAGGGCATAGCTGGCCCAGCCTTAGAACTTTGGCAGCACCCTGCCTCTTGTCCAGCTCCATCTGTCCGCATGACCCATAAGTATGCGGTGCCCATGGGATCCCTTGATGGGGTTCACAGAGCACCCTTCGGCCGAGAGTCTGGTGACCGCCTCTGTGTTCAGGCGTACTGGCAGTTCTGCTGACACTGATCAACCCCCCGAGAAGGAATCCAAAAACTTGGATCATTCGGCTCAGAAGGTCTGTGCGGCCTCGTCTTTAGGCCTTCATCAGGCAAGTTCGGCCATCATCATGGCACACTTCTCCCATGCCCTCTTGGGGTCTTTGGGTGAAGTTCTCCCACATCTCCCCGCAGACATTTAGACCACAGTCAAGCAAGTCCAGGACCAGGGCCGGGCTGTTGCCAAACAGCAGCTTCAGACAGCCCTGGACAATGGGGATTCTTGTGCCCGCTTGTTGGCAGCCGTAGTTGCCTCTTGCCGCAGGGCTTGGCTGAGACTCTCCTCTTTCCTGGCAGATACTCAGCACAAACTAGATGATGTGCCTTTCCTGGGCACCAATCTTTTTGGCCCAGATGTGGCTGGTCAACTTCAGCGTATTGAACAGTCCACCGCCACCTTGGATGCCACTTCTGCTATAGATTCTTTGAGTAAGAAGCAGCAGAAGAAGAAGCCTTTTCCGCATTCTTCCCCTGTGGCCCAGCATCCCTCCTTTCAAGGAGGGCAGCACCAGCAGCAGGCTGAAGCTTGGCGCCCTCCCCCCCAAGCCCGGGCCCTCCCAGGTCCGTAAAGGAGGCCAACGTTCAGGTCCTGGATACTCCTCCTCCAAGCATGCTCAGTAACTGGGTGGGGGCTGCCACCCCCTCTCCCATCACACCAGCTCTGGGTCCTCCCATGGGGGTCTGGCTCCACCTCTTCCTTTCCGCCTGGTCCGTTATCACCACTGACAGGTGGGTCTTGGAGGTGGTCGGTCAGGGTCCGCCTCTGAAATTCAAGCAGTACCCTCCAAGCTGAGCCCGCGCCCCACGGGAGGAAAGAGTATCCGCCCTTACTCAGTTGGCTCTCCGAGACGACATCGCTCAGCTCCTCCTCAAGGAGGCAGTAGCTCCAGTGGCGGATTCTCCAGCAGACCCAGGCTTTGTCTCCAGGTACTTCCTGGTGCTCAAGCGGACAGGGGCGCCCCATTCTAGATCTGCATGACCTGAATCAGGATCTCAGGTCATGCACCTTTTGAATGGTCACTCTGTCCCAGATCATACCATCCTTGGAGCGAATGTGGTTCTGATCACCGGATCTGCAGGACGTGTTCTTTCACGTCCCAATCCGTCCGTCTCATTGGCTGTTCCTCTGCTTCAGAACCGAAGGGACCCTATACGAGTTCTGAGCCATGCTGCTCGGCCTGTCATCGGCCCCACGGGTCTTCACCAAATGCATTGCAGTGATGGCAGCCCATCTGAGGTGTTGGGGGTGGGGGGCTCAGAATTTACCCCTACCTTGATGATTGGCTCTTAGCAGGTCCCACCCAGCAGGAGGTGGAGAGGTCCGGGGACCTGACCCTCCAGACCTGCTCCCAACTCGGCCTCCTCATCAACGAGGCCAAGTCGGAATTTGTGCCTTCCCAGGTGATGTGCTTCATCGGGGCAGAGCTCGACTCTCGTCAAACCAGAACTCTGCTCCTGGCGGACAGGGCAAAGGTTCTCGCCTCCTTTACCCAGTCATTTCTGGTTGGGTCATTGCGCCCTGCCCGGGACTTTCTGCGCCTTCTTGGTTACGTGGCGGCATGCACCTCCATGGTCCGTTGGACCCGGTGGCACATGCTTCCCCTTCAGTGGAGGTGGTGGCCCAGTGGACTCAGCACCATGGTAATTTTGACCAGCTGATTACTGTAACCCAGAAGATACGGGATGCTCTCCAATGGTGGATCGCCCCAGACCAGCTGCAGGAAGGGATCCCATTTGTCCGGCTCAAGCCGATGCCTCTCTCATGGGTTGGGGAGCCCACGTGGGGGACAAAAGGGCCTACGGGTTCTGGGCCCCTGAGGAGTCCCGATACCACATCAACCTGTTGGAGCTCAGAGTGGCACTGTCGGCTTTCGCTCTTCAGCTCCAGGGGCAAGTGGTTAAAGTCCAGACAGACAATACCATGACCATGTACTACCTCAACAAACAGGGTGGCATGCATTCCCGTCTGCTTTGCAGGGAGACACTCCAAATTTGGACCCTCGTCAGGCATCTGGAGGCAGATCTCCCAGCCATTCATGTGGCAAGAGCCTCAAACCATCTGGCAGATGCTCTCAGTCACTTAGGCGAGACATCCCATGAGTGGTCTCTCCAACCAGAGGTAGCTTATAGCCTGTTCTCCCACTGGGGCAAACGAATGGTGGACCTGTTTGCCTCCAGGAACAACACCAAGCTGAGGCTGTTTCATGCCCGCCCCCCCCTCAGCAGGGCTCACTGCAGGGGGATGCGTTCTCGAGGCCATGGACCCCAGGCCTTTTTTATGCCTTCTTCCATTTCCCTTGATCTACAAAGTGCTTCTCAAGGTGAGGAGGGACAAGGCAAGGTGATTCTGGTAGCTCCAGATGGGCAATGCCAGTTCTGTTATCCAGATCTCCTCAACCTCAGCTGCAGGCCCCCTTGGCGACTTCCAGCACACCCAGACTTGTTCTCTCTCAGTCAGGGGAAGGTATACCATGTGGACCTTCAATCACTGCACCTCACAGCCTGATACCTGAGCGGCTAGAATTCGGCTTTGGGTCTTTCCGAGGATGTCCTCACCGTGGTGGAGGCATCCAGAACAGAATCGACCAGGAAATGTTATGCCTTCAAATGGAAATGGTTTTCCATTTGTTGTCAGGGCAAGGGCCTGAACCCTGTGTCCTGTCCAGTGGCTAACATTCTCGACTACCTTTGGTCTCTGTCCAAAGAGGGTCTTCGGTCATTGACCCTTAGGGTGCTCCTGGCAGCCATCTCTGCTTAACGGGCACGGGCCGGTCAGCCGATGGTACAGGAGACAGTGGTCGGGTGCTTTTTCAGAGGTCTGGGTCACATATCCCCTCTGGTTCGTGAACCTCCACCTCTGTGGGATCTACTGCTGGTACTAGCAAAGCTCATGGGCAAAACATTCGAACCAATGGGCTGGCAATATAGCCTAGAGATTACAGTAACAAGCTGCGAATGAGCTTGGTACATCCAGCAGACCAGACCTGGGTTTGATTCTCGCAATCTGTGCTTGCATACTGTGAGACTCTGAGCAAGTCACTTAACTGCCCAGTGCTCCCAGGTCACCCCTGAAAACAGGCACTTCTACCTAGTGGGCCTTACCCGGTATAAAAAACAAAACAAAAAAAAACAAATGCACAAGTGTGCATTGTCACACTTGTGGAAGACAGCCTTCCTGGTGGCTATCACGTCTGCCAGAAGGACAGGGGAGCGCCAGGCGCTTTTAGTGGACTCCCCTTATCTGGTCTTCCACAGGAACAAGGTTGTTCTGCGCCCCCACCCGAAATTCCTTCCAAAGGCGGTGTCAGAGTTTCACTTTAACCACTCTACCCTAATTACACCTCTGAGGCAGATTACAGGCTGCATACCTTGGACCTGAGACGAGCTTTCTCTTATTATAAGGAGAGGCTGGCGGAAATGCGGAGAGAGGTTTGCCAGTTGTTTGTCACATACGCTGAAGCCGCTTCTGGCAGACCTGCAGCAAAACGGACTATTGCAAGGTGGATTAAATCTTGCATAGGTCTGTACTACGAGTTGGCGGGCATGGAGCCTCCCAGAGGGATAAGAGCTCATTCTGCCTGCCATACCGCTGCATTGGTGGCTGCTTCCAGGGACATCCCTATCCAGGAAATCTGCCGTGCTGCTACTTGGAAGTCAGCAAACACCTTCATTACCCACTACCACATCGACCTTGAGTCACGCCGGGATGCTGATTTTGGGGCCTCAGTTCTCCAATCTCTTTTCCCCAAGTAAGTATTGAGGGGGTGGGTGCCTTGTCTCCCTCCGCCCGGAGAACTGCTAGGAGTCTGCCAAAAAGTTTGGATGAACAACATAGCCACGATCTTAGAAAAACAGGTTTTTCACTTGTAACAGTAGATCTTGCTTCGAGAGGGCTCTTGCAGTAGGTAATTACATATAAGACTGACGTTGGCATGCGGCAGGACCCCACGGAAAAATTTCTGGCTAGCAGTCCCTGGCGAGGGTCCGCCCCCACGTCAGGTGACCGGCATCAGGAGACGTCGGTATAAAGGGGCGGTCCCTGACGCCCACCTTCCAGTTCTTTCCCGCCGTTAGCTCATGCAGCACCTCATGGAAAAGTTTGCGCTTCATCAGCCCAATCTTCATCGGTTTTACCGAAATAATTTGTTTTTTCGACTAACGTCACGTACCATCGTCAGTGTATGTCATCCCCTACACCCTCCGAGCACAAAAATAAGTGCGATTCATGCGGCGCCCAACTACCGCACAAGGACGGCCATTCCCTGTGCCTGTTCTGCCTAGGCCCCGATCACCCGGTCAAGAAGTGCCAGCACTGCCTCAGCTTCAACGCGGCTACCCGGAAAAGGCGGCAGCAATCCCTGGAAGCCCATATTTTGAAGAAAAAGATTTCAATGGAGAAGGAGCTCAAAAAACTGAGGCAGGCGTCCACTTCCCCCAAAGACCATCGGAAGAAGAAGGATAAGGAGAGGCACCGGGAAAAGGGCTCCTCTACCGTGTCTCCCTTGGGAGCCGCCAGGACACAGGTAACATCCCCTTCCGAGACCGTTCCTCGACAGACTCCTCGGAGGTTTCCGAGGGGCCGCCCGGCCTGGCTCGCGCCGGGCCTTGTGGGTGCCTCCAGGCAATTGAGGACTCTGTTCCTGCCCCGCCGCAGGCTTGCGGCCTACTGGCATGGGCAACTCCGGTAAGCTGGGCATCTGCTCCTCCGACGTCCGCGCGGAGAGGGCCAGTAAGATGCTCAACCCTTCGAGGCGGTGCACGGCCTTCACCCCATCGGACCAGGCCAATCGTTCTCCTCGGCCTGCCTCCGGTGAAGGCTCCCATAAGCCAGACACCGGCTCCTCCGGCGCCCACCGGGAGTTCGCCGTTAAGCCACACAATGGCTCGTCCGATGTCTGGCAGGCAAAGGAACCGACCCCCCCCCATCCGTCAGGCCTGGCTCCTCGCAGCCTCGCTGTCATCTGGGGACCCAGAGTCCCCAGCCCACCCCTGGGATTTTCCTCCATCCCCGGGCGACGCTGGGGACCTTCCTCCGCCAGACCGTCCCCCAGTCGGTGCGCCGGATCTGATATCGGCTCCACGCCGGGTACTCCGACGCCGGGTTCTACTGACTGGGAGACATCCCCGCTTCCGGATGTCCCCCCTCCGCCAGGCCCTCCAATGTGGACCCGCCCGTGAGGCCGCTGGCTGGGCCGCCTGCTCCGGCAGCTCAGGTTACTCACTTGTAACAGTAGTTCTAGGAGTGGTATATGTTGTTCATCCACACGGACCTACCCGACCTCCCCGACTGCGGACGCGCAACACCTGGCTTCCAGCGGGCTAAGATCTGGTGTCATGGGGCAGAGCCGAGAGATATACCACGTGGGTGGGTGGGAGGAGCCAGCTTGAAGACCTTTCAGCGATCCTTAAAGGGAAAGGGACATGCCAAAAAGTGTGGATGAACAACAAATACTACTCCTAGAACTACTGTTACACGTGAGTAACCTTTTTTTTTTTTGCGCTCTTTGAATAGGGAAAATTTGAGTGTATCCTGCTGACTTGAAAAGTAGTCCCCAGAACTCATGCATATGTTATGTAGTTTATGAACACACAAATGCCAGAAATAGTCCTGAAATTGTTGCATATATTTCTCTGCCTTACCTCCTTGACACGGGGTGGTCTTATAGTTCTCCTTCTGGTCAGCCCTAGCAACCCCTGCACTGGGCGCTCTCGTCCTCTTACCCTTTCAGGCCACATCCATTACCCCATATTGCGGAAGACCTTCGGGGAGTCGAGGTCAGAGGGAGCACCCTGGGAGCGTCCGGTGCAGTGCCACAGGGGCCGACTGTCACGAGCGCCGGAGGATTGGGGCTATTTTTACTGGTCCCCACATGGTGCAGGCATGCTTGGACGTCAGTGGTGCTGCCATACGCACTTACTTTGGTCTGCGCCGATCCCTCATCGAACCGCAGCTTGCAATGACCTCCAGCCACTACCAGGAGCCAGCATAACTACATTTGCACCTCCCCAGAAGAGAGCAGTCCATGGGACGCTCAGTTCCGCCCCCCCCCGCCAACCCTCCAACACCTGAGGTCGCTCCCGACCCTGGGTTGTCAACGTGGCGCAAGGTGTGGTGTCCAGCACCTCAACCCACAGCGTCACCGGGCCAGCTCAATAGAGTCCTGAAATGATTTCTGACATTTGTGTGTTCTTAAAATACATAACATATGCATGAGTAACTGTGCTGTGAAGTTCCCGCACAGTGAGCATCTGCTGTCTGTATCTCTCCCTTCCCCAGCAAACACAAACTAAGCTACAAGACAGACGGACAGACAGCAGAAACTCACTGTGCTGGAACTTCACAGCAAAGTGACTCATGCATACTGTATGTTATTTATTTTATGAACATACAGATGTCAGAAATCATTTCAGGACTCTAACCTTCACGTAATTTGCTCTACAAGTGTAATATGAAAGTAATTAAGAAAAAGTTCACATTCAGGTAACACAAATGTTGCTTAAAGTAACAAGGAAACACTTCACATTCAGGTAAGTTAAGCAGTGCTCTAGGTGCTTAATATACCACTAGCTATGCAAAACAACACTACTGCTGCATGCAAAAGAGAGTATGGAGTTCAGTACTGGTGCCCAAACCTCAAAAGGACATTAACCTGCTGGAGAAGGTACAGAGGAGGGCCACAAAGATGATAGCCAGTAAGGCACATGAGGAGAGGTTGAGGGCACTGAGCATGTACTCCCTGGAAGACATGAGAGAGAGAGAGGGGACATGATTGGGACATTCAGGTACTTGAAAGGAATAAATAAGGTTGATAAGGAGGACAGGGGTAAGGGGCAACAGACTTCCTGGAAAACATAAACTGAACTTACAAACTTAAATGGGCAGACTGGGTGGGCCATAGGCCCTTATCTGCCGACACTGTCTATGTATCTATGTAAGGAGAGTCTCTTTAAGCTAAGTGGCAACCATATCACAAGGGGGCACAGTCTTAAGCTGGAGGGTGGGAGGTTTAGGAGGGAGGTCAGTAAGCACTTCTTCACAGAGAGGGTGGTGGACGCTTGGAATGCGCTGCCGGAAGAGGTCATCTCATTGAAGACAGTGGGCAGCTTTGAGAGAGGCTGGGATAGGCATAGGGGAAGGTAAGAATCATGGGTAGGGAGGATGGGAGGAGTGGGGAGGGAGGGCAGGGACATTAGCTCAAGCTGTGGACCCTGCAATACAAGCAGAGTTGGTAGACCAAATGGCCTCCTTCTGCTGGCTTCTTCTTATGTTCGTATGTAAAAGAACCATACTGCTGCACTCTATCTACTATTGGGTTTCTTCTTTTCTTTCTTGGTAGTTCACCATCTGGAAAACAGTCATATAGCCACTGATTGATGGTAACATTGCCAAAAAAAAAAAGTCCAGATACTACCAACCACCCTGGCCACCTCCTGGGGCTCTGCATGTGCGTATTGGGATAGTATTAAGGAGCTCGGTGGAAAAACCCGCTCCCCACCCCCATCTCAGATATCTGTCAATGGTGCTATTACCACTGACCCCCCACATATTGCTGACTGCCTCAGCACGGCTTTCTCTAACCTAAGCGCAGTTCTTCCTGTCCACTTTTTTGACCCTATCCCTACGTCAACCCCCCACTTCTCCTTCACACCATATCTCCCCATGAAGCCAGACCACTCCTACTAAAAACCCTCTCCAGCCACAACCCCAGCTGTGACCCCATTGACTCCAGGATTCTCCGTCTAACTCTAGATGTCATGCTAGCCCCTCTGATCAACCTGTTGAACTGGTCTCTGTGCCTCAGTCAATTCCCGAGTGCCTAGAAATCAGCTGAAATTACTCCAGTTCATAAGAATGGAGATCGCACATTACCAAATAACTACAGACCGATCTTAATCCTCCCCCCACTCCCTAAAGCCCTGGAAAAAATAGTATCCACCCAACTCGTAGAATATCTAACTCAGTATAGCATACTATGTCCAAAATAGCATGGCTTCTGCCCTGGACACAGCACCACCGCAGTCCTCCTAGAATTCTCACAGCAAATACACTCTGCACTTGACTCTGGGGACGTTGCTGGGGCAGTGTTCATTGACCTGTCTAAGGCCTTTGACACTGTATGTCACCCCTTATTGCTTGACTCCCTCCATCAACTAGGCTTCTCATCTGGCCCCCTTGCCTGGTTCTCCAGTTGCCTCCTTGCTAGATCCCAACGGGTCAAGATAAACGGTACCCTATCAGCTGCCATACCTGTTCGCTCAGGTGTCCCCCAGGGTTCCATCCAGGGCCCCACATTGTTCAGTCTCTTTCTAAACACCCTTCCTAGCTCCTGCTCGAGCAGTATGCTCCAATATGCCGACGATGCAGTTCTCGTCGCCTCCCTCCCCGACCCCATCACCCTCCAGAACTCTCTGCAACTCACCTTCAGCCAAGCTGAAAAATGGTTCCTCGACCATCGTCTAGTTCTGAATCTCAAGAAGACAAAATCTATGCTTTTTGCCCACCGCCAGAGTAACTCCACAAATGTCCCCCTTCTCATCCTCCCCAGCACTCTACACCCCCTTGAACAGGTGTCTGCATACAAATATCTGGGCATCACCTTTGACTCAGCTCTCTTTCCACTCTCATCTTAATTCCCTGTCCACTGCCGTAAACACCCAGATTGGACTCCTCTAGCGCCACAAAGACTGCCTCCCTCAGAATGCCCTCTGACTGGCTATCACCTCCTCCATCCTGTCATTGGTCGACTATGGGCTCCCTATCTATGCGGCTGCTGACCCCACCGCCCTCACCAAAGTCCAGACCTCGATCAACAAGGCTTGCAGGCTCCTGACTGGTGTCCCCAGCAGAACGCACACATGCCAGCTGTACTACTCCTCGAACTTATTCACCTTTGATGAGTGCCTGCGCTACCACACCTGTATACTGGCAAAATCATTACTACTTTGGCTCTCCCAGGGGGTTGCTGCATCGCTAAAATTGGCCTCCCACTTGGTTGCCACCCGGAGCGCAACCAAAGCCACCTTCCAGGTCCCGAGAGCCAGGACCTCTCTCGCCCAAAGATCATTCCACCACAGAGCCTCCACTTGGTACAGCTCCCTCCCTACTCATATCACAAACATCCCCAAAATCGGCCCCGTCAAAATCGCCCTCCGAAACCACCTCACTGACACTCGGAGCTGTAAATGCCCCTGACTGGCCCATACCTAGAGCTTCACCTGGCCCAATTTAGAGACAACGTCCTTCTGGACTGCCTTCTCCCCTAGCAACCACCCCTTCCCCCCGGTATCGTTCCCTAGAACCCCTAGCGGTACCTTATTATTTATATACTAGACTAATTGTAACTAATTGAAGCCTTTATACACCTTTGTATTACTGGAATTGCTTCGTGTGTTTTTATTGTATCTCATCTGTAATGTTCTCCATTGTTGTATTCCACCACCAATTGTTGTCTACCCTCCCTGCGACGAGGTGCTTTTGTAAATGAGTCTTTGACTCAAAGGTTGTAAATCTGAATTATGAAATAAATAAAAAAATAAAAGACAAAAACTGACCTCCATTATATATAGCACTGCTGTTTTGTTTCCTGCTTACAGATGTATAAACCTTGGCTGCTTTTTCCTTTGATCTGACCACACCTGGGATTTCCCTTTGTTCTGCGTTTCTGTGGAGGGATATTTCTTAAGGGACATTCACAAGGGATTTTCTCGATGAAATAGTTCTGGCACAGTAACTGTTGATTAAATAGGAGATTTAATCAACGATCACCTGCTGCTCTTTGACCAATTGGGTTGCCTCCTTTTTCCAACCCATGCTAAAAAACTGTATTTTTAATGAGCTAAGCTTGCTTCATGCCAACTGCAAATGATTCCAAGATAGCTGCAATCTGATGCGGTTTTGAAAACAAAAGTCTGCTGCATCCCAACTGGTGATAGCCACAGGGTATTGAAATCCAATCCAATATGTCAAAAGGATTCTAAAAATCTAGTTAGGTCATTTATATGGGATTGGGGGGTTGGGGTGGGAAGGGAGAGACCAAGCGCAAGCAGGAGCAATTCACATGCCAGGATGGAAATAATGTCTGGGTTTACTGTTCTGCGTGCAGATTGGTAGATGTTAAGTGTAGGAGTGGAATTCTGAACAGTGGGGGAATAAGGTTATGATAAATACATTTCTGGTCCATTCCAAGGTTGGACAGCCAGGCTTTGTCTAACCCCCACCCGTTGTCTGTAGTTTAGAAATTTCATCCAGGCGCCTTGGGGAAGATGCAGCCTTTTGGAAAATTGCCCTGGACCATGGGGAACATAGGGCTTTGAAAATCTGGCCCACTAGAAATAGCATCAGCCTTCAAGGATTAATGGTACTATTAATGGCTATGTGGACTTGTGACTGAAACTGAGGTTACTGTTGTAACATGTTAAGTGAATAATATGAACCGCTGTAGTTCTAACACTAGTGTCAGATGAGTTAAGTCATAGTTATACAGATATGTTGGGGCAAAATTAATATTTTTGTTTTCTTACAGCATATGAAGAAGCAGCAACCATACTTAAACAGTTAGAAGCTGAGCTCACCCAAGTCCCAGACCTTCGGCCCAGTGTCAATGTCAACGTCAGCTGTCAGGTATTGAATATTTTCTAAAAACAATGAACAGCAAGGCACACCAAAAATTGCTGCCACACAGTCCGTTTGATGTGTTTCTCAGTTTATTGAGGTGCAGAGGTATAACATTTAAGAAGACCCAAGAGCAGGAAAACATGCGGATGTGATTTGTAATACCGTTGTATTGTGAAACACATTAGGTGGCATGTTTTTTCTGCTCTCTGGTCTTTTTAAATGTTGTACCTTTGCACCTCAGTAAATTGAAGAACACATCAAGTTGATTGTGTATCAGCATTTTTGGTGGGAGTACGTGGTTGTTTTCTGAGTATTGTTTGTCTGCACACTAATTCCAGTAGCATCTTTTTTTGCTTATTTAGTATCTTTTGAAGATCTATGGGGAATGTGGTGCCGAGTTCTTCAATAGATACTGACTGCGATCAACTGTAGCAGTCTGGTTTGGCACCAGAGTGGAAGGAAGTAGCCTTTGCAAATTGACTGAAATACTTTTGTTGGCCACTAAAAGGAACCAGCGTTTCACAGACCGTGCATTGCGAGCTCTCTTACTTCCAGAATACTTGACAATGATAAACCTTCTACAGTATTAAAATCCCAACCCTTAATGCATTTTAACTTTATTTATTTTACATTTTTTTTACCCAGCTAAGGTGCTGTATCTCATTTCCAGTGGTGGTCTGTTTTTACCTATTTCTGTCTAGAGGTGGGCAAGTCAGGAATTTCTCACCTAGAGACACACCAGAACTGAGCCAGGGGTCTGGCTTGACTCTACGAGCCAAAACAGGAGCCGAGCCCTGTCTACTGCATGCTGTTCTCTACATAGGAGTTGAACGTTTCTGACACTACACTAACTGCTCAGGCTGACAAAAATGCTTCGTTTGACCTTAACTGGCTTGGCTTGACTTTTGCTCTTAATTGTTTATAGAGGTAGAGCTGAGCCAAGCCAGGCATTAAGCTCAAGTCAGGCTAGAGCGTGCTGTGGCTTACTCACCTCTGTTTCTGCCACGGGGTGGGCAGGAGTACAGAGAGGTTAAGTGACTTGAGATGAAGAGGTTAAAAATGAGGATTGTTACTGAGTTTCAAAATGTTTTTTAGCTACCTTTTGTGTAGCACTCCTGTACTGACATTTGGTGATTTGTCATCATGGTGTGTAAGTCCTCTGAGGCATCAGAAAAAATATGTGTGAAAGTTGGCAGTCGAACTAAAAGAAGATTGTAATTCCTTGAGAAACATTGTGACAGGTGATGAATAGGAGATACTTGATTAAACAGACCATCCACCTTAAAAAAGTAGTGATTTAAACCACAGAATGTTCTGTTTTTGGTGCCACTGGCTCTTAAAAAGATGGACAGGGAAACTGAGCACCCTGTAGCTGGTCATTAGAGAACACTTTTCATCTAGCACTACTAAGAGTTAAATAATATGGCTAGGTTGGGCTTAACAGCTCACTCTTCTATTGTGGAGAAGTTTCAGGTTCACCTCTGGGTCCCTCGGTCCTAGTCAAACTCAAGCTGGCAGGAGGTTGTTTACAATCCCTGATATTGAGCAGTATCTTGAGGAAGGGAGGGTGGCATCTATCAGTATGTAATTGCCTCCTGTTGGCCATGGGTAGGTGAAGTCAAGGTAGCCCTCCTCCTTGCTACTCCCTTGCCGATACCCAGTAGATCACTAGCATTGGATGTGGTGCACCCGACTTCCTACCCCAAGCAGAGATCAAGTACTGCAGGCTCCGGGGTGGGAGGGTTTGCCTGCCATCTGATGAACTGCATGCTGTCTTTCCTTTGGATTCTGCTGCAGGTGAGAGAGGGAGAGAGCCCCTCCAGGAGCCATGAAGAGGGACCTGTAGGAGGAAGCCACATGGGTAGGTATGAGTTGGGTGAGGAAGCACCAGAAAGAAGAAATACAGTTAACCTATGAGCTTTATACCAGATAAGAGCAATGTTGAGCCAGTTCACTGGCATAAGCAGTAGTATTATTGCTTGTGATGCCGACGACCCGGGTTCAGTAACAAGCCGGGGGGGGGGGATGGTATTGAGCATCCAGGGACAGCTTTCCTTCTCTGGGGCAGGTGGGCTGATGTACTCCGTGAAGGACTGACCCAAAGCAGCGGCTGGGGCTTGGTGAGCCAGAGATTGCAATCACAAGGGGATTGGAGGGGAAGCCAGTGCCATTGTATCAGGCGTGGGAGCACATATGACATCACTAGGACATCATTGCACATCCTGTCGTCCTGTCCTCCTGGGAACTGCAGAAAGCGGATAACCATGCTTGGTGAGCAGATGCTGCTGCTCCCTGCCACCATGCCCACAACTAGATCCTGCCATCCTGGACCCCACCATCCCTCCAGTCTTCACCTCCACCTGCTGGGAATTAGATTGATGTACAGGAGCACCGGGGAGCTGAAGGTGGCCCAACCTTGAGGAGTGGGGGTTGGGGAGGTGCAAGCTGTGGGATTACCCAAGCAGGTGAGTTGCAGGGGTACCAGGTTTACAGGGCCAGGGAGGATCTCTGGAGGAAAACAGTGGGGGAATTCAAGAATGCATGGGACAGACATAATGCAGTTCTGGTGGGGGGGGGTAGGAAGAAGTAGGCTGTTGGTTAACTAGGATCTGCAGCTTATCCAATAGGTAGGGAAATGGGCAGACAGGGTGGGCCAAGCTGTCCTTATCTGCTATCAAAGTCTGTGTTTCTATGAGTGGGATCAGTCACCAAGGGGAAAAAAAAGCACAAAAAATGTTTTTTTCCTGATAAAAGGTCATTTTATCAGCTTCTGTTCTGAATAAGATTACCACAGTATCCTTCTCTCTCAGTTTTAATGGACGATTTTGGCCTTGCAAGAGAGATGTAGAGAGCCCTACCTTAGTAATTCCGTTTCCACGAAGAATACAGACAGACAGACCGACCACTGGTGCAGCGGAAGCACTACCGTTCATGACACGTGTTGGGGTACAGAAATGAGTGTGGTTCGTTGGATGCTGGCCAGGCGGAGGAGGATCGAGCTTCCCAGGGGAAGCTCTCCTTCAGGGATGGAAGGCAGCAGACTCCACTGTTGTACAGGTGGCAGTGCAGTCTGAGCTGCTTGTGGGAGGAGCCAGCTGGTGCATTGTGCAGCCTTGCATCTGCGTGAGGTTCGTTGGATGCTGGCCAGGCGGAGGAGGATCGAGCTTCCCAGGGGAAGCTCTCCTTCAGGGATGGAAGGCAGCTGACTCCACTGTTGTACAGGTGGCAGTGCAGTCTGAGCTGCTTGTGGGAGGAGCCAGCTGGTGCATTGTGCAGCCTTGCATCTGCGTGAGGATGCGCAAATAGTGTACTAGCCGCCAGTGTCCTGTAAGGGGGGGTGGTGAAGAGGGAAACCCTGGAGTAGGTAGGATGATGCTGACACCTCTCAGGCCCTGCTGAACGCACTAGCCAGCCTGCTTCCCATACATGAGATGGACTGAGAGGGAACTGTCACCACTGCTGATGAAGCTGCAGTATGGACTCCCCCACCTCTGGAAGATGGTTGTAAGATGCTAAAGACAATAAAAACGGGGCTGGTAGGTGATCATGCAGGGTGTGGCAGCACCAATGATGGGGGATATAGGAAAGAATGCAGATAGATTGTTGGAGTGTCATGTTGAACTCTTCAGGCTGTAAGCACTGTGTGTTAATCCAGTGTGGGCAGCCAGTAGCGCTAATCAGATGTGGGATGGTAATCACGTTGTTTCAAACAACAGGAGTCCGTCAGTGAGATGCCTTACAAATGGCATCAGTCTGCAGGAGTGTGATACCCCAGAGACAGAATTTTATGCCAGTTTTGGAATTTAGAATACAAGGTCAAACTGCACTCTGGTCACATGCCCCCTGCTGTTCTAACACCATATTTGTTTCTCTGCTTGAAGAGAGCAATCACTCCAAAGACATCGTCAACCTTCTGCTCCTCATTTTAGTTAAATGTATTACTGTTGGTTGTTAAAATTTTGATCTTACCTGCGTCAGTCTTCACCATTCATCACTGGTGGGTGTCTGCTAGAGACAGGCACCCCACGGGAGTCTTTTTTTTTTTTTTTTTAATGGAGGAGGGGTAGATGCTGTCGGCACCACCCACGAGGCCAACGTATTATGTGGCGCTTGTGGGTATTCCAGTAACAGCTGTTAGGTCCTCCTCCACCTCAGTTCTGCCTTTTCCACCATTGAGACAGCACCCCAGCCAACTCGAGACTACTGCAGCCTAGTAGATCCCATGACGCCAAAGTTCAACGCCGTTATATCTTTGACTCTACCTCGGTTCTGCTACTCAACGCCGCTCCAGACTGGTAAGACCTTTCCTTTTATTTTGTGTGCGGCAGCGAGTCTTCACTGAATTTAAGTTTTGTTACTGTTCCGTCATGTCTGGTCATTGGATCAGAAGCGATCCAAGAAAATGGGTCAGTCCCCTATGAGTCAGTGTCCCTGTTGCCGACAGATTTCCATGACCGACCGACATGACATATGCCTCTCCTGTCTTGGTCCCCAGCACGATATGGATGCTTGCAATGCCTGCTTCTGGATGGACTGTCGAGTTTTCGAACACCGTGCATTAAAGGGCGGCAGGACCCTGCCGACTTTTGGGGGGTGGTGTCACTCACGCCGGTCTAAGCACAGGACTCTGTGCCCTACCTCCGGGTCCCTTCCCAGGCATATACGGTCCAGCCTTGCCATGGAGGAGGTCCCTACTGCGATACCGGAGGGCCAGTCTGGCTCCGTTTGGGGCCGGGCTGGGAGCACTGCCTTGTCAGTCACCTCCTTGGAGGTGCAGGGGCCCACAGTTGTGGGTCCTGGCGCAGGGCATTCCTCTGCACCGCGTCGGATCCTGGAGCCATGCTTGGTGCCGGTGAGTGGGGTAGAGCTGCAAGGGGTGCAGGGCCAGGTCACGGCGCCGTGACTGGGGAATCCCTTGGGGCCGCCGCCGATCCGGAGCCCTTCATAATTGTCTCCTCCTCGGAGGCAGATGATTCTGAGGCAGATCCGGATTGGCTGCCTGATTCTTCAGAATCAGAGGGATCCCCATGACCCAGCACCCTTGCATCTCCCCAGGTGCCCCCTCAGGCGACTGAGGATCATGCGCATCTCCCAGCCACCCCTGGCTCGGGAGGCCAGCTGCGACCTTTGGGTCCCTCTGCTGCTGGTGTGGCAATCAGGTTCTTGAGTGAGGGGGTGGGTGCCGTCCCCGTTGCCTCTCTCAGGATCAAGATTGAGCCCCCTCCACCTGAGGCCCTCCTGGGGGGGCCTGTGGAGCCAAGGGTGCCCTTGGCACGAGGGTCAGGGAAGAGGGCTTCCTCGGAGTCTTCAGGATTGAGGGCAAGGGACCGGGGCATACTTCCATGATTCTCCGGGGTCGGAGGAGGAGCCGTAGTGTTGAGCCCTTTGTTCTTCCTTCGGGTTCTCCCACTGAGGTCCCTCTGGGTGGGGCTGAGGTCAGCCCTTCTGGATCCATGCGGCCTAAGTCCCCTCATAGGGTAGCTCACCCTACAGGGTTAAGCCTTCACCATTTCGATTTCCAGGATAGGCCGGTGAATCGATAGATTTGTGGTTTTCCTCTGATGCCAGGCTCTCCTGTGGATTCTGCTAGCCCTGGCAGAGGCACAAAACATCAAAGTGACAGGCTCGCCCGTGCCTCTGCGCCCAGCTGTCCTTTTCCCAGGCCACGTTGGGCCTTTGGGACCTTTGACCTGTGATCAGTTCAGGTCTCGGGCAGCGATGTTCGCTCAGTACGTCAGGGCAATGGACGAGCAGGTCTTCTCACCTGTTCCCCCACCGCAGCCAGAATCTGATTCATCAAGCTCCTTGACCTCCTTTTCTTCTTCCACTGAGGAAGAGGAACCTTTAGTCCACCTGTCCTCAGATGCTGATCAAGCCCAGTATCAGTGCTTCCTGTCGAACTTGGTTAGGGACTTGCACATGTCCCACTACACTAGGGACAATACCGAGCATGCGACGCAGGCCTTCCTAGGCAAATATGAGGTGCACTGTTTGGTAGTCTTGTCCTGGCCGGTTCCCTTCCAGCAAGCAACATACAATGCTTGGCAGCATCCATACTCCGAAGAACCAGCCCCTATGGACTGCCGCAGGAGGTATTGTGCAACCCGCAGGTCTCCAGGGGCCTTGCCTCATCCAACTTCTGGACTGACGTGGCTGTACACCTCTTTCAAGCTTCAAAGTCCGGTCCGCGATAGGCCCCCCGAGACTGACTCTCGAGAGTTTGATCGGAGCCTGTTGGCAATCATCTCACATCAGGCGCACCATGCTGCCTAGAACAGGCATCTGTGGGCGATGCTAGGACAAGCTCTAACGTTGCTGCCTGATTCGGAGGCTACCCGGCAAGCCATAGCCCTCTCCGCTATAGGCCTGGAGTTGGCGAGGCACCATTCAATGGCATCGTATGATGCCAGTGAGGTCTCTTCACGGCTCACAGGGACCGCGATCTACATTAGGCAGATGGCATGGCTTCGCCTGTCGAGGTTGTCTCCTTTGGCCCAGCGCAGGTTATTGGCCTCTGCCTTCCAGGGGACCCATCTGTTTTCCCGCAGGGTGAGACGGGAGCTTCAGGGGCATCTTCCTTCCACTAAGGTTCAGAGGACCTCGTCTCACTCTAAGTCCCAGCCTTAAACTGGCTAGTGGAGTGTCCCCGTTCCCCTCATTCTCCCCCTGGGTGGGGACTGAGGGATGTTTTCCCTCAGGGTTATTGGGTCCCCTTCGGGGGTGCTTGGTACTCACCCACCAGTGATGAATGGTGAAGACTGACACAGGTAAGATATGAAAATTGCGTACCTACCGTAATTCTTGATGATCTTTTGTATCTTCACCATTCATCACAGAATCCCTTCCACCTTCACCTCTTGAGGCCTCAGCCCCTGAGACATACCGCCTCCCTTCTACCCCAGAGTTCTGGTGGTCTGTGGGGCAGGGTCAGGATTCGAGAGAGTCTCAAACTCTTCAGGGTTCTACTTTTTGGGTCTCCAGGGGGGCCCCTCCTCTACTGGACCCCTTGCTTGACCTATTCTCTGGGTCTGTTGGCCTGAGGAAGGTGCCTCGGGCCTCTCAGGACGCCCTTACCCTTCCTCCATAGTGTCGTTCCCCCCCCAAAAAAAAACTTTGGTGTTTTCAAAGGGAGGGGGTTGAGAACTGTGACAGTCCTCGATCTGTTGGGATTGAGACTGGGGGGTGGCCTCTCCCCAAACTCTGTGGTGCAACCTCCTATTTTCCTTGTGCTCCCTCTTCAACCTCTGAGCAGTGCTGGCTTTGCGTAAGTGTGGGGGCTCAGCGGTAAAAACATACAGCTCTGCTGTATTCTTGCTAATCAGAGCACTTAGGCCTCCAGGTTGCAGCTCTTCTCACCACGGTTCTTACTCTGGTGTTCCTCCAGAGCCACCCCTGTTTCTTTGGGGACCAAGGCCACCCCTCTCCCTCATCCCATACCTACTTCTGTCTCACGTGCGCGCACTCTCTGTCTCTCTCTCCTTTCTCCCTTTTCCCTTCTCCTCCCTTGGGGACTGGGGCCTCCTGGTCCACAACCCTCAGGCCCCTCCTTGTCTTTCCTGTCCTCTCATCGGCATACTCTCTTTTCGGTTCATTCCTTTCCTTTTACTGTCTCTTGGGCTCACTTGCCCCGCCGTCCTTTGTCTTTACTTATTTCTCCTGTCTCTCCTTAGTGCAGAACTAAGGTGGAGGAGGACCCAACGGCCGTTACTGGCCAACCCGTCAGCGCCACGTAATACGTCGGCCGTGTGGGTGGCACCAACATCGTCAGCCCCTCCTCAAAAAAAAAAGTCTCCCGCAGAATACCTGTCTCTAGCAGACACCCACCATTGATGAATGGCGAAGATACACAGGAAGATCAAGAATTACAGTAGGTACGTAATTTTCATTTTTTAAAGTTAGCTTTACGATTACTCTGCGTTTGGGTGTGTATTTAAATAAATTAATATCTTTTGCGGTTTCTCCTGTTCCTGAGTGGTTCCCAGGAATCTGAGAAGGCCGCTTGACAACGCAGTTTCCACCTGAGGGAACCAAATGCATTTTGTGTTCGGGGAATCAATAAAATATAAATACATAAATTAATAAAATTTCTTACATTTTATTCATTTTAAAAGTGGTTTTATGTATTTTTTTAGACCAAAATACTTTTGGTTTACTACTTTTGTGTCTAGGAACCAAATACCTAATTTACAGTATTTGGCACGATTGAAGGATCGTGTAAGAGAACAGGATCCAGAGGTTTTAAAAACAGTATAAAGTGTTTTCAGTTCCTAGCAAAGGCAGAATGCCTCAAGCTTTTTTCTGTAATGCCTGGGTCCAGACCATGATTTTATTAATTGTGAACTTTGCGAAATGCTTTGCCCTAAAACCCAAAAGAAAAGGGCTTTAAAATGAGAAGAGTTGATGGCTTCTCAATCTGCCTATTATATCACCAAAGCACAAGAAAGGCTCACAGCACCCAGTGACTGTGGAAAGCATGCAAAGCATGCATCAGAGGGTTCTTCTCATAAGCAGCAGTCCCTGTCAAAGGGGGCAGATAAAAGCTGCTCAACCATCAGAAAGGGATAGAAAAGATGGTAAAAATCAAGGTGTCCAAAAGGGGAAACCCTGATTCCAGCCATGGCAAAAATACAAATAAAAGAGCCTCAGTACAGGTGCTGGAACCAGTGTACGCCAAGGAAAAAAAAAATGTCTTAGAAACATAGAAACAGAATTTGACGGCAGATAAGGACTGCTTGGCCCACCTAGTCTGCCCTTTTCCCTACCTGATGGATAAGCTGCAGATTCTAGTTAATCAATAGCTTACTTCCTCCTACCCGCACTAGAATTGCCTTATGCCTGTCCCATGCATTCTTGAATTCTCCCACTGTTCCTGACTCCACAACCTCCTCGGGTAGGCTGTTCCATGCATCCACAACCCTCTCTGTGAAAAAATACTTTCTAAAATTACCTCTGAGCCATCCCCCCCCATCTTCAAATTGTGCCCCTTGTTCTTGCACATCTCTTCTTAAAGATACTACCCTAATGTACTTTAATTCCCTTGAGATACTTGAAAGTTTCTGTCATGTCCCCACCCCCCCTCCTTTCCTCGAGGCTATATATATTAAGCTGCTTTAGTCTCTCCTCATATGTCTTCTGGTGCAGACCCTGCACCATTTTGCTTGCCTTCCTCTGAACAGCCTCCACTCTGTCTGTGCGGAGATGGGGTCTCCAGAATTGCATGCAGTACTCCAGATGGGGTCTCACCAACTGTCTGTACAGAGGGATAACAACTTCCTGTTTTCTACTGTTGATGCCTCTCCCTGTGCATCCCAGTATCCCCCCAGCCCTTCTTACTGCATTCTCACATTGCTTGCCCACCTTTAGGTCATCTGATATAATTACGCCTAGGTCTCTTTCGATTTTTGTTGTTGTTATTAGCTCACCCTCCATTGTGTACTCTTCCCCTTGGGTTTTTGTTTCCCAGATGCATTACCTTGCACTTCTTTGCATTGAATCTGAGCTGCCACATATTTGACCATTCCTCCAACCTTGCCAAGTCCCTTTTCATTCTTTCCACCCCACCTTGTGTATCAACCCTGTTGCAGATTTTTGTGTCACCTGCAAAGAAACATACCTTTCCTTCCAGGTGCTTCCAATGTCACTTATAAAGACATTAAAGAGGACCGGTCCCAGTACCGAACCCTGCGGTACCCCGCCAGTTACCCTCCTTTCTTCACTGTGGACTCCGTTTACTGTTACCCTTTGCATCCTGTTGTCCAGCCAGTTTTTATCCAGGCTACCACCTTGGGACCCACTCCAAGGCTGGCTAACTTGTATATTAATCTTTTGTGTGAGACTGTGTCAAATGCCTTGCTAAAATCTAGGTAGGCCATATCCACAGCCCCTCCCTGGTCTACTACTTTGGTCACCCAGTCAAAGAAATCTATTAGGTTCATCTGACATGACCTTCCTGCTGTGAAACCATGCTGCCTTGGGTCCTGTGCCCCACTGGCCTCTAGGAACTTAACAGTTCTTTCCTTCAGAAGTAATTCCATCATTTTCCCTACCACTGAAGTCAAACTAACTGGTCTGTAGTTTCCTGCCTCTGCCCTGCTCCCACCTTTGTGAAGTGGAATCACATTTGCCCTCCTCCAGTCCTCAGGTACCACCCCATCCTCCCATGATTTGTTAAAGAGAGTAGTCAGTGGTGTTACTAGTTCTACCCTTAGTTCTTTTAGAATTCTTGGGTGAATTCCATCAGGCCCCATTGCTTTGTCCACCCTCAGTTTCAAGAGTTCTTTCAAAACCCTTTGTTCTGTGAATGGACTGGTATCGACCCCCCTATTCAGAGTTTCTCCCTTGTTTGGTTTAGGTACCTCCCCCTCATCTTCTGTTGTGAATACTGAGCAGAAATATTTGTTCAGTATCCCTGCTTTTTCACTGTCTCCCTCTGTCCACATTCCCTCTCCTTTATTAAGTCTCTGTATACCTCCCTTGGTCTTTCTTCACTCCCTAATGTAACTATAAAAGGTTTTATCCCCCTTCTTAACAGAGTTGGCTATATTTTCCTCAGTTTGTGCCTTGGCTATTCTGACCTTCCCTGCCTTCTTCTGCTTTAACTGATAAAAGTTCTCTGTCCTGCTCCTTCTGTGTTTCATTATATTTCCTGAATGCTATCCTTTTCTCTTTAACCATCCCTGCCACCTCTTTTGAGAACCATAGTGTTTTTTTTCCTTCATTTTGTTTTGTTGATTTGCTTCACACAAAGGCTTGTTGCCTCTGCGATGGCTGTTTTGATTATTCCCCATTGTTCCTCCACCACTCCTTCTTGCCTGTTTGCTAGTGCTTTTCAGAGGCTCTCTCTCATTTTCCCAAAGTCAGCCTTCCTAAAGTCCAATACTCTTGTTTTTGTATGGCTTGACTTTGTGGCTGTGTTTATTGTGAACCACACTGTTTGGTGGTCACTTTTTCCCAGATGGCTACCCACTTCTAAATCTGAGATCCTTTCTCCTTCCCCATTTGAGAGTACCAGGTCTAAGATTGCTCCCTCCCAAGTGGGTTCCAACACTAGCTGTCTGAGGCATGCCCCCTGTAGGACATCAAGAATGACCTTGCTCTTGGATGTGCCTGCAGCAAAGGTACTCCAGTTAATATCTGGCATATTCAGGTCCCCCATTAACAATATCTCCCCTTTTTCTGCCATTTTAAGGATGCCTTCTATCATTATTATGACCAATCCAGTCCTTGAGCTATGCTCCACTCCTATGTATGATGACCTGTATATATCTGTCAGTTGAACTAGCTAGCCTAGAGTGTATAATCTGAAATGTGCTTACTACTGTATGTTTCCCATAGCGTCAAATGATGTATTTCCCACGTTTGTTTACTGTGACAAAAAACTGTACTCTCTTTGCCTTGTCTCCTTGACTGTTGTTCCTCATGTTGTATTCTCCTGGGTCGTTCCTGAAAAGAGGCATAATACTTGTCTAGTGTACTTACCCAGTAAACAAAAGCTAAATAAATAAATAAATTTCCTTGTCTATTTCCTCCCCCTGAGATGGGGGTCTGTACACAACCCCATGCAGATTGTGGTGCCATTTCCTGTCTGCAGGTTGATCCATAATGACTCATCAACTTCCTGTTTACTCTTTAGTTGTGTTGCTTTAATCCCTTTCCTTATATAGAGAGTTACTCCTCCTCCTCTTTTATCCACCCTGTCCCTCCTGTAGACTGTGTATCCTGGTATGTTGACATCCCAGTCATGGTTCCCTGTGTACCATGTTTCAGTGACTGCCACAATATCCAGGCATCCCTCTTTGATCAAGGCCACTAGTTCAGGGAGCTTGTTGCACAGACTGCGGGCATTGGTACTCATCACCTTCCATTTATTTTTTATGGTCTTACCCCTTTTAGCCCCATCCCTGTCCTTACCGCCTTTTTCTGCATTTATCCCTGTCCTGCTCCCTACTGACTTCTCTACCTTGGTCTTTCCCTCTCTAACTACTGTGTTTTGTGGCGGGAGGCTGGGATTTCCCTGCTTCTTTTCAGTGTCTCCCCCTTGGCTAGTTTAAATGCTTGCCAATGAAGCATTTAAACCTGTCACCTAGGATTCTGGTCCCCCCCCTTCCCGGACAGATGAAGACCATCGCGCCAGTATAAGCCTGCATCCCTCTGGGTGGCTCCCCAGTCCCCAATGAAACCAAATCCCTGAGCTCCACACCAGTTTTTCAACCATTCATTGAATCCCATGGTGTGGAATACCCTAGCATCATTCTTGCCATAGACAGGCAGCACCTCCGAGAAGTTTACCGTACATGCTACTTGTCTAAGGCCTCTCCCCAGCTCCACAAACTCCTCTTGCACTGCTCTGATCACATTCACAGCCATGTCATTTGTCCCTAATTGGACAGTGACATCCAGCTCCCTCCCTCGTGCAGCTGCTCCCGCGATCCTGAGGATTCGCTTCATGTCCGTCGGAGCCATGTTAACAGGCAGGCACCTTACCTCCCTATCCCCTTCATCCTCCACTTCTACCTCCCTAATGATCGAGTCCCCCACCAGGCGTTGTTTCCTTCCTCTGTGGGGTCTCATGCCACCCTCCTGTGGGTTCCCTTTGTGGAGGTTCCCAGCATCCTCCTTGGTCTCCACTGCAGGTGTCTCCATAGAGGAACCACTCTTTGCCAGAACAGCATAAGAACTGTGGAGAGGTACAACTGGTGGGATGCACCTCTGTTCCACCACCCTCTCCCTCCCTGAGCCCACTTTGGTCCAACCGCTCCTTTTTCTTGGCCACTTCTGAAGATAACGGTGGTGGTCCTGGTGGTCCCTGGGTGGGGGGAGAGGTTTCACGAATCCTAGCCAGGTCAGTCTGGAGACGGGCAACCTCCTCTCTCAGACCAGAGAGGCACCTGCAAACAGGGCAGCATCGCAGCCTCCAGAATTTCTCCCAGAACACTGCTGCCCCACAGCTATTGCACTGCATAACTTCCATCTTGACTTATTTTGCATCCCCTCTCCTGTTGCGTTGTATGCTTACTGTCTCCTCCCTCTATGTATTTTTACACTTCCTTTCCTACTGCCTATGTGTCCTTACAACTCTCGGCGTTCCTGTTCTGGGACAGGAACTTCCTGTAGTCTTCATTAGTCTCCTCCTTCCGTGCTTGGATTCAGACCACCAGCAGCCAGTGGGGAGAAAGAGTTAGTTTTTAACTTCCTTCAAGGTTGATGAAACTAATGTGTCTCAGTGATCTTTCCCTTGCTACTGCCAAACAGGAAGTTCCTGTTGTCAGTCAAATCTAGTGGCTATAAAAGTAGAACTGGCTTTGGGTGGGAAGGAGGACAATTATTAAAAAATCTGTAGTTCTAGACTTTTGTTTCTTGCTCTGAAACCAAAGTTTTCTTCTATCAGAAACGGCCGGAAGCTCTAATTGGAGACAGCTGCTTTTGTACACCTAAGCTGCTAAGCCACACCCCCAATTAGATTCACCCTCTGCTCTGACTCAGTAAATTAAGCTGATACAGACCCTTCTTCAGAGAAACGCACAGTGACTTTTTTTTTTTTTTTTTTTTACTTAAATGAGACCCCCTTCTTCTAGTAAAGTATCTGTTTGCTTAATCCAAACAGGTACTAACTCCTGCTGAGATAAAAGTGATTAATTAGTAAAAAAAAAATCTGTAGTTCTAGACTTCTGTTTCTTGCTCTGAAACCAAAGTCTTAGCTACTCATCCTATAAAGGAAAGGGAGAAAGCAGTGAAACAGAATCAAATTTTTCTTAATTTTTATTTTAAATTAAAGTTTATTAACATCAGTCAGGTGCATTGCTTCAGTACATACAGGTACAGGTATAGGTCCTTTCCACCTACTCATAGTAATACAATTAATCATTTTGTATACATTTATCAGGGTTTATATTCTGTCAATTATTGTTGTAAACAGTACTTTCAGCTAGGCTTTAATAATTCTTGATGCTTTCTTTTTTCCCCTTTCAATTGCCTGACCCCCATCCTCCCTCACCCCAAAACAGACTATGCAAAACCAGGTCCCGGGTTGTGTACCCGGAGGGCATCTGATCGTGTGGGCCTGGAGTCTGATTTAACCAGAACTGCCATCATGTCCACCTCCAAGTGAAGAGCGCAGACCTCTGGTTTATTTTGAAAGTAATTTTCAGGTCGGATGTGCTGTGTACCACCTGTATCTAGTCCTGCTTGGTAGGAGGTTGGGGTTTCAGCCAGGATCTCGTAATGGCTTTATGGGCAGCTGTTACCAGGATGGCCCAAAGGTAGTGAGAGTCTGCCTCTCTAACACCCGATGGGGGGGGGCCTTCCAAAACAGCAGATGGCCAATACAAGTGAAAACCCAGAGAGAAAATATCTTCAAGAGCCAGGGACAACACCGCCCAAAATGTCTGGCGAATTGGATAGGTCCAGAAAATGTATAGGTGGTCTGCTTTCATTTCTCCGAAAGCTCTTCAGCACATTGCTCGCCTAGTCGGGTTCCTTTTATGTAAAGCTTTGGGAGGTAGAAAATAACATACCCTAGTCCTCCAGGCAAAGTCCTGCTAGTATGGAGACCTTGAGGTCCCTTTATCTGTCTGGAAGATGCTGTCCCAGTTGAGGTCTATCAAATCCGGACCCCTCTCCTCCTGCCATCTTTCTTTGATTTTTGCGAGAGGGTCTCCCCTCAGTCCAGCTAAGGATTTATAATTGGCAGAAATCAGTCCCTTCTGAACCTGGGTGGTTTTGCCCCTCTGAAGATCTGATAAGAAGGGAGCAGCCCTAGTGGGGTCTCTGTCCACTCTCTGGAGAGACAACATAGGTTATGACCTGGAGGTATCTAAAATGGTCTGAATTTCAAAGACCATATGTGGTTTTAAGAGATTTGAAGTCTAAGATTACACCTCCCTGTAGGAACTGACCCAAGTGCCTCGGTCCCGTTCTGTCCCAGATCCTGAAAGTATGATCCTTGTTTGCCGGGAGGAATCCAGGGTCTCAGGCTAGGCTAAACAGGGGCCAGATGGCTATTTTCAGTTTGTATTTTTGTCAGATCCTATGGGCAGCTCTCAGTGCGTCTCTCACTATGGACAGTTTGGGGGGTTGGAAGTTATGGGTGCCAAGGGGCAGAACCTTCCTGGCTTCCAAAGGTGGGCCCAGCTCTTCCTCTTCTCCCATCTCCATCTCTCTCTCTCCAGTTTGTGGGAGAGGTTGGGTTAGACCACTGTAGGGCAGCTTTCAGTTGTACTGTGAGGTAGTAGTCCTCGAGGTCTGGGAGGGATCGGCGTCCACCATTTCTGTGGGTCTGTAGGATTTTTAAGTTTATTCGGGGTCTCTTATTATTCCAGACAAATTTTGAGATCAATTTGTGCCAGGTTTGGAAGTGTGATTTGTGGATGAAGGAGGGCAGGCACTGAAATAGGAAGAGGAATCTAGGAAGCACAGTCATCGTGATGGCTTGTATCTGAGGAAACATTGGAAAGTTAAGTAAGGACCATCCTTTGCTTCAAGTCTTTTTTCATTTGATCAATCAAGGGGGAGTAGTTTGTTCTAAAGAGTTAGGGAGGTGTGCTTAGTGATGTATACCCCCAAGTATTTAATTTTTTCTGTCACCCAGTTCAAGGGTAGAAGGGTTCGAATATCCCCTGAGGAGTTGTAAAAAAAAAAAAAAACTGAGTATCTCTGTCTTAGTTCGAGTGAGGGAGTAGCTAGAGTGTCCCCCGAACTCCTCCAGGATGGACCACACCTGAGGGTTGGATTATTGGGGCTGGGTAAGGGACAGCAGAACATCATCTGCATAAAGGGATATCTTCCGTTGTAAGCCCCCACCTCCACCCCACAGATCCCCTATGATTTCCATATGGCTTCAGCCAGAGGTTCTATGTAAAGGGCAAACAGGATGGGTGAGAGAGGGCATCCTTGTCAGGCACCCCTACCTAGCCTGAATCTGTTGGATATCCCTCCATTCACCCTGACATAGGCCTAAGGGCTGGTGTAAAGTACCTTGATAGTGTCTATGAAGGTCTGCGGAAAGTCCATATATTCCAGGACCAGGAAAAGGAATCCCCAAGAGACCTTGTCAAAAGCCTTTTCGGCATCCAAACTCATCAAACATGAGGGGGTGTGGGAGCATTGAATGGTGTCAACCAAATTTAGGGCGGAGCGGGCATTATCTGGGGCTTGTCTGCTCGTTATGAAGCCAGTTTCATCTGGGTGAATCAAATGAGGTAGGAGTGGGATCAATCTGGAAGCTATTATAGAGGTAAATATTTTACAGTCTTGAGTTAAGGAAGGAGATGGGGCGGTAGGATTCGCAGCGGGTGGGGTCCTTTCCTTCCTTGTGAATGAGGGAGATGGTGGCATATTGCCAGGAGGGGGGAACTGGGTTTCCTTCAACCCAAATACTCGAGAAAACCTCAAGGAGCAGGGGGGCCGTCTCCATTTTGAATGTTTTATAGAATTTGTCACTAAACCATCTGGGCCGGGGCATTTCCCGGTCTTTAAATTTTTTATAGTAGTTAGTAATTCTTGTTGGGAAATGGGTCTAGTGAGTGCCTGGGCCATTTCTGGGGAGATCCCGGTAATTCCTTTTCTCCTGTAGGGGTGTTTCCGTCTGGGGACTATCAAGTTTGGAGTAATGGGATATAACTGCTCATATTTGTGGGGTAGCTATTTTAGTGATGGCTCTGGCTGCCTGCTGCCTGAGTCTATAGGCCAAGAGCTTAGTTCCCCTGGGGCCGCCCTCAAAATAAATATATACATATATTTTTTTTTTTTTTATAGAAAAGGGCTTTCTCAGTTTCTGTTTTTTTTTTGCAGATTCTGCAGTTGGTTCCTAAGAGATTTCAACTCCCTATCGCCCTCCCATTTGACCTTCTGTGCCCCCTCCAGCTCCATAATTTGTACAAGGAGTTCTTGTTGTTTTTGTCGGGATATTCTTTTCTTATGTGAGGCTATAGATATTAGTTTCCCCTTGAGGGCGGCTTTGACTGTATCCCACAAGATTTGTGGGGTAGTCCCATGTGTGGTGTTCTCTTCCAGGGCATTTTTAATATGCCGATTGAGTTCGTCCACCACCCCTTTATCTTGGAGGAAGGAGGTGTTTAGTCTCTAGTGGGTTGTCCGTTTAGGTAACCCCAGGTCCACCTCCAAGAAAATTTTGCTATGGTCTGAGAGGGTAAAAGTCCCTACCCACATGTAGGGGAAGCTAGGGAGGTCTCTAGTAAAAGTGAGAAAAGTGTCCAATCTGGAAAAAATGCGGAATCTTGGTGAGTAACAAGGGTACTCCTTTGCCCTGGGGTACCTCTCTCTCCAACTGTCTGTAATACCTATCTGGTCCATGATTGATTTTAGGGAACGGGTTCTCCTGAGTTCCAGCTTAGGTATCTGGGAAGTGGTGTCCAGGGCCCTGTCAAATATCCGATTCCAATCTCCTCCCACTATCAGGAGGCCCCTAGCTTTCTCAGCATTGAGTTGGAAGAGGGAGGAGTAAAATGAGAGTGGAGAACCTGGGGGAGCTGGATATCTTGGATTGATACTGACACCATATTGTATCTGGCACCCAGATCCTCTATTACCTCCTCCTGTACAAATGGGAGAGAGGCCGAGAGTAAAAATGGCCACCCCACTCTTTATACCTGATGGCAGGGATGAATGGTAGATCTGGGGAAAGGATCGAGACCTTAACTTCAGGACCTCTGTGGGAGACAAGTGCGTTTCCTGTAAAAAATAAATAAATAAATACATAAAAAAAAAAAAAAAAAATAGCATCTCATTTCTGCATTGTTAGGTAGCGTTGGAGCTGCTTTCTCTTAATGGGGTTAGTACATCTATTTACGTTATAAGAAAGAACCATCGTACACTGCTTAGCCATTTACAGAAGTGTATATGAGAACAATTAGCTTCCTGAGCGTGGAGACAATCCTACATAGACCCAGCAGTAACCATTTCAGATTGAGACATTGTACCTTGTTGGAATTTAAACAAGTAACTATAGAATCAAGTAAACAGTAACAAAACCCATAATAACATATGTCAAAAACAGGTCTTGTGCCCATGCCTCTTTAAACTATGAACCATAAGCAAAAAAGGAGGCAGGTAGTTCGAGGGTAGAGACTCTCTGAACCACACTTCCCAGCATTTGGTGTTTTGACTACCAAAGGTTGGTGAGCAGTGGGCCTTAGCCGGAAGGTGTCTGCATGTGCGGTTAGAATAAAGGAACTCAGCAGGACAGTGAGCATTCCCCGTGGCCCCCTGGCTAAGCCCTGGGTGTGGCCAACCTTTCATTTGTCAGCAATCCTCAGAGGGAACATCGCCCCCTGAGTCCCTCCCCCCACCAAGTATGTGTTTTATATGGTAAGGTGGATTCCCCCTTATCTAACTGCGTATATTAAGTACAGTCTTGTGTATTAGGTCTATATAATGTGTGATGCTGGTGGTCAGGGGCGAGCGAGTGGTAGCTGGAGGCAGCCTAAAGTGAGCACCTGGCCCCCCCCCCCAACATCATTTAAACCAGAGAGTGCCCTCAAGACAGTCAAATCAACATGTAACTTTACTTATGTCCAGAGAAGCAAATTTTGTGCCCTCAGTCTCTGTTCCTGAGAAAAGTAAAAGGGGAGATTTGGTTATGCTGTAGAGGGGCTCGGTATCCCCTGCATATAGTGAGCGAGAGCTCGTCTTCCATGTGACAGTCTGTTGAGTGCACCAGAAAGAAGAACCATGAACAGGCCTCTCATCCTACTCTCCCTTGGCCCCTCTCCATGTTACATCCCTGCCAAGGTGCAGGAGGGGGTGGGGTTTGTTTAGTCAGTCGCAAGGGAGTAAACCAGCAGGGTAAGAAATCGAAAGTTCAGCGAGATCAGGGGCTTCACTGGGGAGCAACAAAATCCCAACGGGGGAAGTACATCAGCCAACAAGGTGCCTCAGCCAAATTCATTTTGTTCTCCCCAGCAGTAAACCAACAGGTGAAGCAGTTGGAAGTCAGTGGAGGGGCCCTAGGATACTCACTGCATCTGCAAGAGGAACTGTGTTGTGTGTTTCTTGAGGGGCTCTCATCGACAGGATTGCAGTGAGTTCAGTGGCTGGGTAGCTGGAGCTGTGTGGTAGCAGAGTCGCTCTAGAGTCTAGGGGATTGTAGTTTAGTGGAGGTTGCACATGGCATCAGAAAAATGTTGAAGTTGAGCTCTTCACGTTTCAGAAGTTGAAGGTGAATCTGCAGTGACCGCAGAGCTTGTAGCCTCATTGTTGTCCTGTAGATGGGATGCTTTGCGGTTTACAACTGCTGGATCCCCGTATTTCCACAGCATTGATGACACGGCTCTAAGATTCGTTTGGGGGACCCTTTCCAATGAGCCTTTTTAGATGTCCCCTTCTGAGACACAGTCCACGCCGATGCCAGTAAGTTCCTCTCAATTTTTTCTTTGATCGGGGAGGGGTGCTGATGCCCATCTGTTCAAGGAATGGCGAAGCAGCAAGGAGGTCCCAGAAGATTTTGACTCCCTGCTCGGTAGTGACCTTGAGTGTTGCTGGGTAGAGAGTTTGGATCTTGATATTTTTGGAGCAGAGCTGCTTTATTATCGGCCAAAGGGTCCTCTGAGCTTGCTGGACCACCGAAGTGTGGTCATTGTCCAGTGAGATTTTGTACCCCATATACATCAGGGACCCCTTTTGCCAAGCCCTGCGAAGCAGCTCTTCCTTGCTTTGATAGGACGACAGTCGTGCTATAAAGCAGGGATTTATTTAACTCTACAAATTGATTAGCATTTTGCTCATAAAAGTGCTAAATCTTTGTGAAAATGCATAGCTCTTCAAACAACATGAAGTCTTGCTGTATTCTGACTATTACAGTTGGGTCCTGCCTTTCAACTGCCCCGGGGCAGTTGAAAGGCAGGACCTAACTGCAATAGTCAGAATACAGCAAGACTCCATTAGAAGAAACAACATTACTAAGGTGAGTAATTTTTTCTTGCCTCACTGTGTTTAACAAATACAGCACTTCTAGAAAATCTATATAAATACTTTCTGTACAGTTAGTATAGTCCCAAGGAAAAAACTGCTAATCAATTATTTAAAACCCTATAAAGGATCTGGGCCTTGCTTCTGGATTCTGGAACCTGGGGCGGTCCATAGCCAAATTGAGATCTTCTGGCAGCGAGAGCGCATTCCACAGTAGGTCTTGGAGGAAGGCAGTCGTATCTCTGGCTTTGTCTTCCTGGCCCTCTGAGTCCCCATACTGTAGATCCTTATGTTGTGTTTCTTGCTCCTCCCCTCCAGGTCGTCCAGGCAGTGTGTAAGCCCTGGTCAGGAGGTATAGGAGTAAACGGTCGTGTCTGTCGCTTTGGTCCGACACTTGCGTGGTACGCAGTTCCAACTGTTTAGCCTTATGGTCTATTTTATTCATGTCCGAGTGGAGCTCGGAGAGGGTCTGATCGATTTTTGATTACTGTGTGAGCTGTTTGCATGATCGTAGCGACAAGATCTTCTTGGACTAGTTCCCCACGAGGTAAGGCCTGGCACTGATCCTCCGGAGTCTCCTGTTCATCGGGAGAATCTGTTTTTTTGGCATGGAGAAGCTCCTTTAATTTCTGTGCAGGGGTAACCCGCTTTGTTACGTTTGTTTTGGCTGACAATGACATCTCTTATTTATTTGTTTTTTTTTATTTAAAATTTTGATGACCGGGAAAGGCACACTGAGCCAAGGCTCGTTTCCAGGTGCAACCAGGTACAGAGTGTACAGTGAAGAGAAAGGAGTAACACATGGTGAAGAATACAAACAGTTTATACAGACACATTTGCAAAGAAATATAATACATTTACCATAGTAAACAATTAGTGGGCGATTTAGTCGTATTATAGGCGATGGAGAGCTGGAGCTCTAAGATTAGGTGCCCATCGAGGGTGCTGACGTCACTGGAAGTCAGATTTATCTGAATTTTGATAATGCCCTCCACAGAGGACATTACAAAGGTATGGCAGTTTTCCAGGCCTTCTAGTCTATGGGGAATTTGTTTAATGTGCCTAACCCCCGCTCTCAGTTCCAATTCCAGACCACCTGCCTGTACAGGGAGTGGGATATGTATTACAAAGAAGAGGAGGAAACTGAAACCATGGAATCTGATGGTTCTCTTGACCAAGAGTTTGGTTCCCTTTCTAGGCCTACAGAGGAGTACACCTCTTATTCCAGGTTCATCAAGCAAATGGTGAACACCCTCAACATCCACTCTCATTTATTTGAATGTTGTTAACCGGGTAGGCCCACTGAGACAGAATGTCCCTTTTTTAGGGGTGACCCAAAGTTAACTAAGGGGAAAATAATGCACATTACACACTTTCAAGGAAGCCGAACACATAAATAACATGTTGTACAGTAGTAACCACCAGGGATAATATTGCACAAAATACATACAAATTACAAAGTCACATTGTACGCTGGGGATATTGGACATATGACTTCATGTAAGGTAAGTTATGAGGTTATTTGCAGATATATGGTACTATCCAGTAACGCAGTACTTATACATCTGGAAGAAGGGACAAGTGCATACCAGCTAGTAGTTCACATAGGAAAGGGTGACCATTAATTTAGCAGGCGCATTCGCCAATAGACTTGGGTAGTGCAGGAAGTCATGTTAGCAATCATGTCACAAAACAGAGGAGCATCACAAGGAAATGGAGTTCATGGACCTGATGGGTCTAGCCCTTACAAAGAGACTACTAGTCCCCATTCACAGTTGCTTCCAAAAAGCCACGTTAAAAATAGTCAGCACCTGGGGGACGCTGTGGAGCCTGAGCAGCATGCAGCAACTTTGTATAGCTTACACATCGAGAGGAGAAAACTTGTTTAAATCTCCTATTTAGAAGCTTCCCACGGGTTTTTTAACGTTTCTACTGTGAAGAACGACCCGAAATCTGTTAGGATGGGTAATCCCAAGAAAGATGAGACGCCTGGAGGGGCTGGAAAAAGCAAAGGAACAGCAGGACTTGGGAGAGAAGAGGACGCCACATTAATCGAGGAACGGCCTGGTGGAGGAGAAACTATTAACACCTTGAACCATAAACTTCAGACTTTAATAACATCAGTTTCTACACTCAATCAGAAAGTTGACGACTTTAACACCCGAGTCCTAATTGTTGAGAAGGCAGTGGATGGGCTTAAAGATGATTTTAAGGAGGTCCGTAAGAAGGCAGAGGCCTCGACTGGAGTGACCACCTTGCTTATTAAAGAAACCCAGCACCTGAAGGCACGTTTGGAAGCACTTGAAAATACAGCTCGAGGGGCCAATATCCGGATCATAGGTCTTCCCGAGAGCTCGGAGGGGGACCAACCGGTCCTGAATATGCAGGAGTGGTTATCCGAAAAATTAAATCCAGAAGCCCCAGCAAACACATGGGAAATACAAAAAATCTATCGAGTTGCACCGCCTGGTCGCTCACAAAATATGGAGACCCCCCATACCTTAATGATTGTTACTTCAGGTGTGGCAGCTAGGGACAAAATTCTCAGACTTGCATGCAGAGCAGCTCCAGTCTATCAAGGGGACTCCCAGGTTCATATCTTTCCTGACATCAGCTACGCAACGAGGCAACGGAGAAAAAAATGCAATGGTGTGAGACGAGTCTTGAGGGAGCTGGGAGTACTGCACACAATTATCTTTCCAGCCAGGCTCCGGATCGTATATCAGAGCAGGGTTTACCCGTTTTCGGACCCCATTGAGGCCGGTAAATGGGCGGATAGAAGGGCTGCATAATCGCGAAGGAGAACAGAGGGGACCAACGAGGAGGACGACGAGTCAACCACCTGAAGGTTTAATGTGGGGACACTGGACTCTCTGATTTTTGGTAACACTGTTATAATTTCACCCACCAGCTTATAATTTAAATAAACTGAGATGGCTTGTACAGTTGCTTGATTTTGGGGTACAGATTTCCTGGCCCTCTCTTTTGTTTGAGGCTTTTCCATCAGGAGTTTGTGCGGGCCTGGTACATTTTGTTATGTTTTAAAAATGGAAAGGTGGGGAAAGAATAAGTCTAATACTGTTAAATTAGTAAGGAATAAGAGGTAGATGCCTTATAGTTGTGTGGTTTTCTCCTAATATAGAGCAATGTTTAGCTGCAAATTAGTTTACTGTTGCATTTTTCTCTTTCGTGTAGGATGGAACTTGGCACAAAATAGCCCTTATTGTAGGGACATCGCTCATTATTTTTGGACTGAATTGCTGGACAATTACCTAACATTTGTTTAAGCCATGTGCTCTTGGGCTCATTAAGCAGCACACATTAGGAGTTTTATATAATCTTGTATAGTAAAAATGTAAGATACCCCCCCATGATGTAACACAGTGTAGTTGATGAATAATATCCTTTTGATTAAGGAGAAAGGTGTGCTTTTTACGAAAGGAATAGTTGTAATTGCTTTGGACTGTCAGCTACATGCTTTTTGTCTCGCATGTACAAGATAAAATGAAAAAAATTAAGTTTAAAAAAAAAAAAAATAGCACCTAATTCAACTGCTGGTGTTGATAAGGTGAAAAAAGTATCTCATGGACAGACAGGGATTGAAATACCTGTATGCCCGCCCTGATTGTGAAGGAGTGCTACAGGCAGCTGCTTGTGAGAGGGCTAGGGCTCTGCCCAGCCTCCTAAAAAGGATTCCAGGAAACTGGATAATATGACCAAAAACAGTGCACACAACAGCATCCCTGCTACCAAGGCAGGCAGCTTATTTGGCATATACATCCTACTACCAGAAAGCTCTGTGGATTGCATTACTGGCCCTGAGTGATAAGGGGGATAGTGTGGTACAGGACCTGGCTGCCACAGCAAATTCGGCCCTGGATGCCACTAAATACCAGTGCCACATGGCTGTGGACACCTAAGACTGATTTTGTGCCCTCAGTCTCTGTTCCTGAGAAAAGCAAAAGGGGAGATTTGGTTATACTGTAGAGGGGCTCGGTATCCCCTGCATATAGTGAGCGAGAGCTCGTCTTCCATGTGACAGTGGCACTGATGAGGTTTGCCTGGCTAAGGGCTACTACCGTCCTTACCCAGGACACTCAGACTAAAACATTGATTTCCCCTTTGAGAGAAATGTCCCATATGGTGACAAAATAGAGGCAACCTGAAAAAAGTGGCTGAACACAAAACCGCTTTTAAGAACTCCACTGAGGAAGAAATGCCTCCACTTTATATTGACCTTATGGAATAGGAGGCAGGGGCAGAGGATTACCAAAGATCCTACGCTGCCTATGAGTACCAGCCTCAGAGAGGTTACTGCAGAAATGGAGGCGGGGGGGCTCCATGTATGCTTCAGCACCAGCCCCTAGGCCGCAGCCAAAACAAAGCCTCTGATAATTTTGCCCAGGTCACCAGTCAGCCATTGCAAGTGGAAAGAAGGTTGATCCACTGCTCACAGGAATGAGAAGAAATCGCAGACAAGTGGGTCCTAGAAGTAGAGGGTCTGGGATTGTTCTGTAATTCCAAAGGTTTCCCAAATTGTAGAGACCAAAAACACTTCCCAGCACATGCACCAACGGAAAGAATTCTGCTGGAACTGGAAGTGAAGAAACTACTGCAGGCAAAAACCAAAAAGGTCCCTGCCTCACAGTGGTGCAAGGGCCTGTTTTCAAGGTACTTCCTGACCCACAGAAGAAAAGGGGGGGATGGGGCAGTGACCCATTTTAGATTTAAGATTTTTAAACAAGCATACAGTATCAAGAAAGATATGTTCAAGATGGTCACACTGGGCACAGTGATAACATCCTTACAGTCAAGACATTGGTTGGGTTCACTAGGTACGAAGGATGCCTACTTCCACATTCCAGTCAGACCCAGCTACAGAAGATAGCCCAGGCTCAGGCTGGGATGCATTTGCAGCCCTTCCCTTTGGTCATACCTTGGCACCAAGGGTATTCACAAAGTGCCTAGCCGTGGTAATAGCTCACCTAAGAAGATTAGGTGTGGTGGTTTTCCTTTACCTAAACGACTGGTTTGTCTCAAGGAAAACAAAAGACTAGGCAGTGTGCTCCATGCAACAGGCAAGAAGCACCTTAGAAAACCTAGGACTTCCAATAAATCTGCAGAAATCTCAGAAAAAAACAGTGCAGGTGATAGACCTCATAAGAGCAGAGTTAGGTACCCTGCAGGGGAAAACCTTTCTTCCACTGGAAAGGGTATCAAATCTAATTGCCAGTGCAGAATCTGTCACAATGGGCCATCCAAGGCCTGAAAGGGATTTTCTGCAACTTCTAGGCCACATGACCTCTTTCACAGCTGTGATGCCATGGTCCAGATTTCAAATGAGGGACATTCAGTACTATCTAAGAGGTCACTGGTCCCAAAGGTTGGGCTCTTTTTCCATGCTAATGCTAGTTACAAACAACTCTGACAAGAGCTGGCCTGGCGGTGCTGAGGGTTGAAGCACTGGACACCACTCCTTGCGCCACACTGGCAACCTGGGGGCGGGAGCGACCTCGGGTTGCTGGTGGTCGGCAGGGGAGGGAGGGGATTGAGTGTCCAATGGACTGCTCTCCTCTCCCGGGGAGGGTTGTCATCCCACTCCTTGACTGTCCCCTAGTGGAGGCCATAGGGCAGCGCCAGAGTCAGGGAGGCACAGGTGTGTGGGTGCATGGCGTGCGTGTGCCCCCACACGTGTACGCTCACGCCTCGAGGGGGAAGGGGTGGGAAGAAAATGAGAAAAGTGGAACTGGCAAGCTCTGTGATGACCTGACCATGTCTCAGTCTGGACTGGCCTTGGCTTCTGGATTGTGCTTCGGGGTGAGGAGGAGAGCCGGCACTCCTCCCTCTAGTCCCGCCATGGGGGGGGGGTGGTAATCCATGAGGGAACTTCCAGGGATGAGTGGGATCCGAGCGACTAGGCTCTGAAAATGTACTACCTGAGAGGGGGCCAGAGCCACCTGCCAGTCTCAATGAAGGAGGGGGACTACAATAATAAAAAAAAAAAAAAATGTGTATAAGCACTGGAATGGTGGAAGGAGGAAAGCATCCTCAGAGTATTCTCTTCCTCCAGCAGTCTCCAACCAAAGACCCCTCAACAGGTACCTCACACCTAGGGTGGGGTGCACATCTGGAGGACCTCAAAGTAAGTGGCATCTTGAGCCCTAAAGATATTCAGGGACACATAAATCTCCTCGAGCTCAGAGTAGTACTGCTAGCAGTGCAGTTATTTTCCTCCCAACTACAGGGTTAGTCCAAATTCAGGCAGATAATACCACAAATGTGCTACATAAACAGAGAGGCACAAAATCCTCAAAATTGCAGACAAGCTATGAGGATCTGGGATCTGGCTTACTCCCTGGATACAAAGATTTCTGCAGTAGACCTGCCAAGTGAGGACAATGTGCTGGCAGAATCAGTCAGGGGAAACTGCAAGAGGATCTTGAACCAGCAAGTGCTGGCTTTAGTCTTCAGGAGATTGGGTACCTCAAAAATATACCTGTTTGCCTCTTGGAGAAAATCCGGCTGCCAAAGTTCTGTTGCAGGCCACCAGCCAGAGGGCACCC
Organism: Neoceratodus forsteri; assembly: GCA_016271365.2. Classification (NCBI taxonomy): domain Eukaryota; kingdom Metazoa; phylum Chordata; order Ceratodontiformes; family Ceratodontidae; genus Neoceratodus; species Neoceratodus forsteri. Next base: position 195,519,242 of record CM028132.1, on the reverse strand, counting down.
TAACCCTAGACTGGACAGGGAATATCTTAAAAAACTCGGTCTTTACCATTGATTCCCACTGGTGCGTCTGAGTGGGAGGTGCAAGAACCTAGCTGGAGCCAGAACTTTATAGAAGGCTAACGCGAAGGTAAGCGGTGCGCATGCATGGTGGCTTCACAAGTGAGTGCATATAGCTGCCTGTTTACAGTGGCGCCAGATCCCAACCACCTCAGCTCCTTTTTTTCCTACTCTCCGGTTGTGCATCAGTGTTTCATTGCCTCACCCACCAGGAGCAGGAACTTCATGTCTAAACAACATCAGCATTCAGTTCTTCGTGGTTTTAGTGTTTAAATTAGAATTTTTGTTTCACTTTATTTTGTCACAACACATTTGTGTAGTTTCTTTCAGCCTTACCGTGTGTCAGTGATCGTCAGCCGTGCAGGACGGTAGGGAGCCTGAAGAGGCAGACTGCTTTGGCAGTGGTGCCACATCTAGTCCATTATCCTCTCTGGGGAATGGTTTTGGTGATGGGCAATCCAGTGCCTGATAGGAAAGGCAGTCCTTCCGTAAGGACAAAAAGAAGCAGTCCTGATCCCGCACACGCTTTACGTTAGGGTCCATGCATTGCTGAGACTTCTTCCTATTCCTGTAGGAAGAGGAATAAATGGTACAAGTCAACCCTTCTGATAGGTCTGTTGCGAGACACTCAAGTCCCTGGAGTCTGAGGTCAACACTGCCACCACCAGTGACACCGAGGCCTTCTGGTTCTTGGAGATCGGTGTCTCAGGCCCGGAGCCACCCTGTGTCTTTAAGTGAGTGCCCCTGTGGGCAGTTCCTCTACTGGACAGCTCTTTTGGAGCAGTAGGTAGAGCATCTGGCTCAAGTGGCACCACTGGCAGAGCTGGTCCCTGGCCCTTTGGAGTGGGCGGACCCAGTACTGCAGGCAGTGCTCTTGGTCCCCTGGAGTGTTTGCTCATGGCAACAGCCTTCACTTGCTGGAATCATACTGCCGATATCTGTCCCACTTGTGGCCCACCCTCCGTCTTGTTCCAGGATGGGGTCGGCCACGGTGCCAGTGTTGGACACTTCGGTGCCATTTGGGTCATTGGCACCAATGTCAGGTTTGTGGCCTTCGGGGGTTTAGCCCGGTGCCAGGTGTGGTGCTGAACTTGGTGCTACAAGAGTTCATGGTGCCAGGAACCCACCTGGCGCCACAACCGGTGTTGGTTCCAGCTCTGCCTTTGGCACAAGTCCTTTGTCCCTCAGAGCAGTGAGGGGTGTCACCACTAATGCTGCAGCCGTGTGCTGGGTTGCCAGACCTGTGACCTCACCCTCTCTTCTCTCATCCTCCTGGGCAGGGTGTAGAGGGGATGAGTCAGACCCTGACCTCATGATATCTGAAGATGGCGATGATGACTCTTACTATAGCCTAGAGACCTCAGACCCAGTTCCCTTGTCAGTGCCTCAGGAGGATGTCTCTTTCCAGGCTCTGCTCAGAAATATGTACTTGACTGTGAATTTCAAGCAGCAGCCACTGACCAGGCTAAGCACCTCCATTTGAAGTTCGTAGATGTACCTACTATGCCTGTCAGTTTGGTTCCTACAGTTTCACTCGCAGTAGAGACCACATCTGATGCGGTTTGGCAAGACCTGCTTTGATGGCAGCTGTGCACAAGCAGGCAGACATGAAATACACTGCTCCTAAAAATAAGCCAACATATATCTGTCATCGAGGCACAGATCAGGAAGCACAGGATGACCAGGAGCAGTGTCAGAATTCAGAAACAGTTTTATTTTTCTCTTAACAGCAAAATAAAAATAAAAATTATTCAGTATAACTATTTACAAAGGTAGTACAAACAGAGAAAACAAAGTCCTCCTCCTGAGGGTATCTCTTAATTCCAAGTTTCAGTCTCTCCTTGTCACTCTAGCAAAAGCATTGCTTCTCTTTTTATAAGTCTTTGCCTGGGTACCCCCATTAAGAGATATTCTGCTTCTCATAGAATGTTCTTGTAAGTTTCATTCTTTGCAGATGCAGCAAAAAGAACACAGTGACCCAGAACTGACCTCATTATTACAGCTCTGAAAAAGGCTTGAAAAACTGCATCTCATTGTAAGCCACCTCACCGCGCCCCTTGTCTCGACTAGACGGGCTGCTCCTGTCACCACCTGGCACCATAGAGAGGGATGGGGTTGTCACTTCAGTTCTGTTTACTAGTACTGGGTCCCTGGGAGAAAACGTTTGCTCACAATTATGCTAGGTTTGTACTTCTGGTCAGGGGCACCCAAGTAAATCCAGACACAGTGGAAGCAATAACAGTACTGTCCAAACCAGGTTGGGATTCTAGAGTGTGGCTTTTATTCACATATACAGAGAATAATCACAAAGTGAAGATGGACCCCCACAGGGCAACTTCCAATGGTAATGCAGATTACTGAGGTACAGAGCACACACACACAGCGAACCCTCAGGTGCTGAATGGAAACAGCGAATACACTCTGGTTCTGAATGGAGACTGGCACACACGGCCAGAACTGGTACACCTCCCTTGACTAAGCACCCTCAGCCAGTAGTAGGAGACTTTCCCATATTTCATGAGGAATTACTGCTGGCACCCTCAACCACCAAAGAGCACATACAGGCTCACAGAAAATCCAGCCCCACGTCTGGGTAAACTATTTCCTTCAGGCACTGGCCAAATACACTGAAAGAAAACATAGTTGCCTGAAATGAACCCAGAGAGGTAAACATGGTTCTAGGAGCATGGATATGTTGTTCATCCACACTGTTTGGCATGTCCCTTTCCCCTTTAAATTTGGCCGGAAAATCTTCAAGCTGGCTCCTCCTACCAACCCGGGTGGTAAATACCTCAGCTCCGCCCCATGATGCCAGATCTTCCTTTCCGCCGGAAGATTCAGGTTACCTCATGCTACTTCAGCCGTTCATAGGCCCTGGATTCTCAACAGTTTTCACCGCAAACACTTTCTCTAAAACTCATCAGAGTTTACGATTCCGATCCGAGCGCATTGGACATGGAGGACAAATCATCCCATGGATTTCACTGGTGTCCCTTCGGACAGAAAATGTCGCGTACCGATCCCCACCTCTCGTTTGTCTACCGCTTAGGTGTCGTGCATGACACTACCTCTTGCACCATCTGTCTGGCCTTCCATCCCAACATCCTGGACGACCACAAAGCGTGCCTAAAATTGGGGAGACCAGAGCTTCGCAATCCACTGGTGAAATCGAAGGAGGCAAGGTGGGCGGTTTCCGCGGCCACGGGATCATCCAAGCAGCTCGATCAGATGGTGGCTTTCAAGAGGAAGCTGCTCAAGCTGTCAGCCGGGTTTTTTCGCCTCTCAACCTTGGCTCTACCTTTACTGTCCTTTCTCGGGAGTTGTGCCAGCTCTCCCCACGAGGGGTGAGGCGCCCTCGGGCTCGCACTCCTCCCACCCTAGGAAGAGGGACAAGGACCCCAAGTCGTCTTCATACCGAAGGAGATGTTTCTGGGACCAAGAGAGGTCCGACTCTCAGGAACTTGCGGTCTCTACCTCAGTCAAGATCGCCTCCTCGGCCGCCGGCTTCTTGGACCTTCCATTAGGCCAAGGCAGCAAGTCCGAGAAAATGGCTGAACTGGCCAAGATATCTCTCGACCCAATCGAGCCTTTGTCGCCGACTCCGGTCGATGACTCCTTGGAAAGGACACCTGTCCTTTCCTTCCTCAGTGTGGAGACCCAGCCCTTGGGTGTTCCGATCGAGGAAAAGGTGCCAGAACCTTGATTCTCTCCAACTGCGGCTTCTCCTTATCGAACAAGCCGACCCCGTCGGTCTTGATGAAGGGCCAGGAACCCTTCAGTCGAAAAACCGAAGAAAGGTCACAAGCACTCCAGGAAGAGGTGTCGCCACCAATCCTCATCCTCCTCAGATGAGGAAAGACTTCGACGGAAGCTCCGTTGACATTATGAGGATCTCATGTGGCAACAGCTGATTCTGACCGGTCAAAAACCGTCTCCATCGGAAACACCGGCCATTACTTGGCCCCAGCCTCTCAGGCCGACGCAGACTCCTCCGGAACCGAAGGCCTCGGTTCCCCCACCCGTAGGGCCGGCACGCATTCCAGCTCGGCCTGTTTCGGTCTCCCCACTGATATTGGTGGAACCACTGCCTAAGCAGCCTCAGGGAGGGGATCCCTTGAAAGAGGACCGGACAGATACCGGCCTACCCTGTCTGTCCATTACTGTTGTCCCCGATCGCCCTCAGCGTATCGAGGGAGACATAGGTGGGGGAGACCTTTATATCCCGACTCTTTAGACTTGGATGCCACTGGTCTGCACTCGCATCCGGGGATGACAAGTCATCAGTGGCAGGCTTGGAGGAAGGTCCTTCCTCTTTACAGGGCATCCTCCGCCTGATTTCCAAATCGACTGGAATGCCTTTGGAGCCTATCCAAAAGAAGGTGGAATACCCTCTCACGGATATCCTCAAGAGGGGGGATACCCCGATGGAGGCCTCTCCAGTGGCCAAAACCATTGTTGGCCCAGCCCTTGAGCTATGGCAGCGTCTTGCCTCCTGCCCAGCTCCGTCTGCCCACATGGCCCACAAGTATACGGTACCTATGGGGTCCCTGGCGGGGTTCACAGAGCATCCCTCAGCCGAGAGCCTTGTGACTGCTTCTGTGTTTAAACGCATGGGTAGCTCAGCTGACACTGACCGCCCTCAGGACAAGGAGTCCAAGAATGTGGACCATTCTGCCCGGAAGGTTTATGCGGCCTTATCCTTGGGCCTTCGTCAGGCCAGCTCGGCTGTGATAATGACACACTTCTCTCATGCCCTCTTGGGGTCACTAGATGAAGTCCCCCCCCTCATCTCCCAGCGGACATGCAGACCACAGTGAAGCAAGTCCATGACCAGGGCTGTGCTGTTGCGAAACAGCAGCTCCAGATGGCCCTGGACATTGGAGATTCCTGTGCCCACTCCTTAGCAGCCGCAGTAGCCACTCACTGCAGGGCCTGGCTGAGGTTATCCTCCTTTCCAGCGGATACTCAGCACAAGTTAGCTGATGTGCCCTTCCTAGGCACCAACCTCTTTGGTCCAGGAGTGGCAGGTCCCCTCCTGCGAATAGAGCAGTCCAGTGCCACCTTGGATGCTACCTCTGCAAAGGGTTCTTCGGGCAAGAAGAAGCCCTTTTGGCACTCTTCCCCTACGGTTAGGCAGCCCTCCTATCAAGGAGGCCAGCAGCAACAGCAGGCTCAAGCTTGGCACCCCAGGCCCAAGCAGGGTCCTCAACAGCCCCATAAAGGAGGCCGAGGTGCCAGTCCAGAAGCCTTCTCCTCCTCTAAGCCTGCTCAGTGACTGGTCAGGTGTTGCCACCCCTACACACCAGCTCTGGGTCCTCCCGTTGGGGGCCAGCTCCGTCACTTTCTTTCTGCCTGGTCCGGTATGACTTCAGACAGGTGGGTTCTGGAAGTGGTCAGCCAGGGACTGCCTCTAGAATTCGAGCAGTTCCCTCCCAGCCGAGCCCGCGCCCCTCCGGAGGAAAGGATCTCAGCTCGCACTCAGTCAGCCCTTTGGGATGACATTGCTCAGCTCCTCTGCAAGGAGGCGGTAGCTCTAGTGCCGGATCCTCCTACAGACCTAGGCTTCGTGTCCAGGTACTTCCTGGTGCCCAAGCGGATGGGGGGGTTGGCACCCCATTCTAGATCTCCACAACCTGAATCAATATCTCAGGTCTCGCACCTTCCGGATGGTAACTCTGAACCAGATCATGCCATCTCTGGAGTGAAACATGTGGTTCTGTTCACTGGATCTGTAGGACGCGTTCTTTCACATCCTAATCCGTCCGTCCCACCTGTGGTTCCTCTGCTTCAGGGTCGAAGGGACCCTGTACAAGTTCCGAGCCATGCCGTTCGGCCTGTCATCAGCCCCTCTGGTCTTCACCAAGTGCATTGCAGTGGTGGCAGCTCATCTTCGACGTCGAGGAGTTCGGATATACCCCTATCTCGACGATTGGCTCTTGACGGGTTCCTCCCTTCGGGAGGTATAGAGGTCCAGGGATCTGCTCCCAACTCGGCCTCCTTATCAACGAGGCCAAGTCGGAACTTGTGCCCTCTCAGATGATGGGCTTTATCGGGGCAGAGCTCAACTCTCGTCAAGCCAGAGCTCGGCTCCTGGCGGACAGGGCGAAGGTTCTCTCCTCCTTTGCCCAATCATTTCTGGTTGGGCACTTGCGCCCTACCCGGGACTTTCTGTGCCTTCTGGGCTACATGGCAGCGTGCACCTCGGTGGTCCGTTGGGCCAGGTGGCACATGCGCCCCCTCCAATGGGAGCCGGCCGCCCAGTGGACTCAGCAATATGGTCACTTTGACCAGCTGATCACTGTAACCCAGAAGATGTGGGACGCTCTCCAGTGGTGGACCATCCCAGACCGATTGCAGGAAAGAATCCTGTTTGTCCTGCCAGAGCCGACGGTCATCCTGATGACTGATGCCTCTCTCATGGGCTGGGGAGCCCACATGGGGGACAACAGGGCCCATGGGTTCTGGACCCCTGAGGAGTCCCGATGCCACATCAACCTGTTGGAGCTCAGAGCAGTCAGACTGGCCCTGTCAGCTTTCGCTCCTCAGCTTTGGGGTCAAGTGGTTCAAGTCCAGATTGACAATAACATGACCTTGTACTACCTCGACAAACAGGGCGGCATGCACTCCCGTCTGCTGTGCAAGGAGGTGCTCCAAATCTGGACCCTCGTCAACCGGTTGGAGGCAGATCTCCTTGCCATCCATGTGGCAGGAGTCTCGAACCAACTGGCGGATGCTCTCAGCCGCTTAGGCCAGACATCCCACGAGTGGTCTCTCCATCCAGAGGTAGCTTACAATCTGTTCTCCCATTGGGGCAAACCGCTGGTGGACCTGTTTGCCTCCAAGGAGAACCCCAAGCAGAGACTGTACCATGCCCGCCCCCTTCGGCAGGGCTCGCTGCAGGGGGATGCCTTCTCGAGGCCGAGGACCCCAGGCCTCCTCTATGCCTTCCCTCCATTTCCCTTGATCCACAAGCTGCTACTCAAGGTGAGGAGGGACAAGGCGAAGGAAGGCGAGGATGATTCTGGTAGCTCCAGATTGGCCCCGTCAGTTCTGGTATCCAGATCTCCTCAGCCTCGGCTGCAGGACCCCGGAGTGGCTTTGCACACGCCCAGACCTGATATAATTCAACCAGGGGAAGGTATTCCATCTGGACCTTCAATCCCTGCACCTCACAGCCTGGTACCTGAGCGGCTAGAGTTCCAGGCTCTGGGTCTTTCTGAGGATGTGTACGCTCTGGTGGAGGCATCTCATAAGGAATCGACCAGGAAATGTGCCTTCAAATGGAAAAGGTTTTCCATTTGGTGTCAGGGTAAGAGTCTGGACCCCTTATCTTGCTCTGTGGCTAACATTTTAGACTACCTTTGGTCTCTCTTTCTCCAAAGGGGATCTACGGTCATTGACCCTTTGGGTGCACCTGGCAGCCATCTCTGCTTACCGGGCGCAGGCTGGTCAGCCGACATTGGCACAGGAGACAGTGGTCGGGCGCTTTTTCAAAGAACTGGATCACATATCCCCTATGGTGCGTGAACCTCCACCTCCGTGGGATCTCTTGCTGGTTTTGGCAAAGCTCATGGACAAGCCATCCGAACCCATGCACAAGTGTGAGCTCTCACACTTGTCGTGGAAGATGGCCTTCCTGGTGGCTATCACGTCAGCCAGAAGGACAGGGGAGCTCCGGGTGCTTTCAGTGGACTCCCCTTATCCGGTATTTCACAGGGACAAAGTTGCCCTGTGCCCCCACCCGAAATTCCTTCCGAAGGTGGTGTCAGAGTTTCACCTTAACCAGGTGTTGAGTCTGCCGGTATACTACCCTAACTACACCTCGGACGTCCAGTACAGGCTCCATACTCTAGACCTCAGACATGCTCTCTTCTATTATAAGGAGAGGACACCGGAAATTCGGGGAGAGGTTCACAAGCTGTTTATCACCTGTGCTGAAGCCACTTCTGGCAGACCTGCAGTGAAGCGGACCATTGCTAGATGGATTACATCATGCATAGGTCTGTGCTACGAGTTGGGCAAGGAGCCTCCCAGAGGGCTAAGAGCTCATTCTACCCGCCATACGGCTGCATCGGTGGCTGCTTCCGGGTACATCCCTATCCAGCAGATCTGTTGGGCTGCTACCTGGAAGTCAGCAAACACCTTCATTACCCACTACCACATCAACCTTGAGTCACGCTGGGATGCTAGTTTTGCAGTCTTCATTCTCCCATCTCTGTTTCCTAAATGGGGGGTATGCGCCTTGCCTCCCTTCTCCCCGGACAACTGCTTGGAGTCTGCCAGAGAGTGTGGATGAACAACATATCCACCCTCCTAGAAGAACAGGTTACTCACCTGTAACAGTAGTGCTAGGAGTGGTATATGTTGTTCATCCACATGCACCCACTCGACCTCCCCGGCTTTAGGCGCACCACCTTGCTTCCAGCGGGCTACGTTCTGGCATCATGGGGCGAAGCTGAGGTATTTACCACCCAGGTGGGTGGAAGGAGCCAGCTTGAAGACTTTCTGGCCAGATTTAAAGGGGAAAGGGACATGCCAGCAAGTATGGATAAAGAACATATACCACTCCTTGAACTACTGTTACAGGTGAGTAACCTGTTCTTACTCCAGATAGGGGAGTCTCCCACCTTTTGCTTCCAAATTTATACTCGACCATTCATCTGGTTAATAACACTCTCCTTGAAAATTTGTAGATGCTATCTCGAAATGTCTTTCACATTTAACATACTACTTTCCACGCCTAGTGGCCTGCTAAAGTTGGAGCCACTAGGCCCCAGCTTTAGCAGGCACTTTTAAATCAGTCACGAACTAAGAGTTCTGTACTTGGCAAGTCTCTCTCTGGACCCCATACTAGGCAGACACTTTTAAACAGAAAACAGTCTTGGTGACAGAGTCTCTTTGTCAGAGAAAACTCACCACAGGAATGCAGGTGCCCCAGGGCTTTTCCACACAAAAGTCCCGGGTACTCACAGAGCAGTTGAATCTCAGGCAGCTTCAGCACAGTCCAGGCTGGACCAGGGGATTGCCCCTGAATCCTGGAATCCCCCCCTCCCCAAATCCCTCCAGGGATGGGGCACTGGAAAACCCTCTTGGAATAGTTTCCACCACTTCACACTCTGTCTTCTATGATGTTCTTCTAAGGTGAGAACAAACTACCCAACCACAGTGGTAGCTCTTTGTCAGCTCTAAAACTGAGGAGCTGCCTAGGCTGCAGCCTCCTCCTGGAACTCCACTCTACAGACTACTGAACTCTAACTCAAAATTCTAAAGCTATCTCCGTAGCTAGTATTCCAGTGTGGCTTATGCTGCTGCAACACTTCTGTAATTACATCATCCTCTAGCTCAGCTGAGACCGAAACCAGAGAAAGACTGTGTGAAATCCATTTAACTGGCATTTCACAAGCTACCTGTCCCTGTCTGCCACTGATTCTAATGGGATTCTAGTAACCCTTTGGAACAAAGGGGTTACACCTACCCTCAGCCAGGAAAATGACTGTCCCCAGTCATTACCTACCCGACACTAGGCCATCCTACTCTATGTGTTGACTATGGGGAGGTAGTGTTACCTTCTCCCCTACCATGTGCCGGCACAGGCAGACAACACTAAGGGCCCAGAGGCCATTGGCTGACGCATCAGCTCCTACATTATGATCTTACTACGGTAACCAGTGACCCTGGAAGAACTGTCTAGAGCACAGCCCTAATAGATCAGCACTGCGGCCCCTACTGCAGGTCAGGACCACAGCCTGTCTATCCCCCTACCCCTCTAGGGAAAACTTATCTAACCGAAACAAACTTACTCAAAACAGGGGACCCCCCCCCCATATGCCTGGACACCTGCAAGCCCACACCGGAGCTACGACTGTACACAAGCATTACACTCCCTCACTCCCCCACAACTACACTTGTGGAAGGAAAAGGTTAACCCATGTTAACAATTACACAGTACTTTAAAAAACACTTTAAAGCACAGAGGAACTCCAATGAGTCCCTCCAGTCCTCTTCTTGTCTTCTCTTCTTTCTTCATCAGGATCCATGTGAAAGAGAAGAAGAGGCTAAACACACCCCAAATTTGCAAAACACACAGTACAACAGTAACCCTTACCATCAAAACACTGGAGAATCCCAAAAAATGTTTTTTTAGAAAAAGGTAGAAAAGTACAAAACAGTAGAAAATATCAACATTATGAACAATACACCCTTTGGGGATGGAATGCCCTAAAATGTCCCAACCAGTAACAAACAGTGCCCGAAGGCAAGGTCCATGAAAGAGACTGTCCTGGGCTGGAGCCCTGTGAAGCACAGTTCTTGACATACTGTAGTCCCAAAGGGGAGCGTCTTTGTGGACAGTTAAGCAGTCTGTAGTTTGCCAGGTGTAGGATGTATATTACAATGTCAATAAATGAAGAAAAGTCTGGACTTACCAGTCTCCTTGAAGAATGAAAAATGGAACAACACCTGGATCTCCAGCCAAAGACTCTGGCAGTATTTTTCGGATACAGCTGGGCGGAAATCTTCCAGAAATGACAGGATGGACGTCTGGAAACTGCTGGATTGATGTCATCTCTGGCTGACGTCATCTATGAGATAGAACCTTGAAACAGGAAAGGAACAGCTGGACTGATGTCATCCAAAATCCCAGGCGATGAATCAGGAAAACAGCTGGGCTGACGTCATCTCGGACCAATGTCATCTGGAAGGCCAGGCGATGGAACTGGAAAGGTACACTGCAAACCTGATGAATCTGGATGCATCTTTGGATCCTGAAATACCAGACTGGCGAAGAACATGGGTACAGCAATGGCTGGATGGCAGCACTGGCTTCCACTGCTCTGCTTTCCACTTGGTGGGCATGGGCACATTCACAGGATGCTGGTTACATTGAGGATAGTACCAGAATGGGTCAGGTGCAAGAATTATTACCCTGTCTGGGTGCTTATAATTCACCTTATGGAAAGTTTAATTTCCCTGTTCATCCACATAACATACAGTGTCTATGAACAGTGTCCTGCCCAGTTTCCAAAACTTGAGTTTGTCTCGTATCACTTTGTCTCTGATATATCGAGTTGCACCTGGATGCAAGTTTTTGGTTGTCTCTTCCACTAGCCAGGCTCTTCTGTTTTTCTCAATCTCCTCCCAGACTCCTCAAGGAAAGGTAGGATAGGACATTCCATAGATCTCATCTGCCTTCCTACGAACCAGTCTTTCCTCCTTACTACTCTTCATCAGTCTGAGTCCCCCCAGCCTGGCTTGAGGGTGGCCAGTCCTGGTTCTGCCAGTGTCACATACTCAATGCTATGTAGAACTTGTCCCTGACCCCTCCTTCTGGGGCAGGGCTGTGAGTCACCAACTTTTTCTTCTGGTTCCTCTGAGGCAAGAACCCGAGGCTGTGGACTAGAACCTTCATCGTAAAGATACATAGCTCCTTCCTCCTCCTTTTCCTCACTTAGGACCTAGGCCCAGGAGTTAGCAGTCGTCCTCACTCCTGAGACAGTCCACTCTTTACTGGGCGTGGAGGTAGACACCTCCTAATCTAGGGTTTCTCAAACCTCATCTTCTCCAGTGAGGCTAGGACTAGCAGCCTCTCTTCATGGATCCACTGATTCTCCCTCCGCACTGTCCATCTGTGACACAGGCGTGGAGACATCGCGAGGACTCTGCCAGTACATCTGCACCCTCTTCCTTTGTGCCACACTCTGCTGGGCCTCCCCCAACAGGTTCAGCCTGGTGCTGTGTTCTGCTACTTGCAGGAGCTTGAAGCTTTGTCCACGTGGAAGCCAAACGAATCTTGGGTGCACTAGTTAGACCTTGCTTCTCTAAGCAACCTGAACAGTGAGGAATCATGAAAACGTCCCTTCCAGCCTTGAGGCACATTATGCATACTCTCACAGGGTATCCGGGAATCGCAACATGAGGAGGCAAACATCCACCGTAGAAACATGTCTCTATTTCTTTCAGCTTGTTGACCTCTTCAACTATCATAGCCTGGGCATGATCCAGGTAGCGGGATGGTCCCAAAACCATGACTGTAGAAAAACACGCAGATGTTCACTGTTATCACTGAGTTCACTGTACTTGGAACAGTCTCACAAAATGGCTCCATGTTGCTGTGTTTACATTACTGCCCCACCCTGTAATGGTGGTGGCAGCACTCCTGGTGCATCAACATTCTGCATCTGACTCAAGCCACTGCGTATCCAATTTACTGCATACTGATAATTTTACTCAAACTGCACAGACTGCACTGTTTTGCTTCCTCAGCACATCTATATGATTTTCTAGGACTTTACCATTAGCTTACAATCAGTTTTACTTGCTTAAAGTCACTAAAGCAACAGTATTTCTAGGGACATCGATATGTTGTTCATCCACACTTATTGGCAGGTTCCTTGCCGCTTTAAATCTTGCCGGAAGGTCTTCAAGCTGGCTCCTGCCACCCACCCAGGTGGTAAAACTCTCGGCTGCGCCCCATGACGCCAGATCTTCCTTACCGCTTGGAAGCTCAGGTTCCCTCCTTAACGCGCTGCGTTTAAGACTGGTTCCAATTCTTGAAAGTTGAAATCAAAGTTTTTGCTAAAAAGACTTCGGTCTTCTTCTCCTCGCGGCTGCGATGGACAAATCGACTCCCGGGTTTCGGAGGTGCCCTTGCGGGCAGAAGATGTCTAGGATGGATCCGCACTCCACGTGCGTCTACTGCCTGGGCCTTGAGCACGACCCGCAGGCCTACGACTTGTGCTCTTCCTTTTCGGCCTACGTCCTTGAAGACCGTGCTGCCCGATTACAACTGGGGCGCCTCGAGAAAAGAATTCCACCGGTGAAATCTAAAGAGGCCCGATTGGCGGTGTCCGCGCCGGCGGGCTCGGCGGATCCGCTCGGCAGATGATAGCCCTCAAGAGGAAGCGGCGCAGGCCGCTTCTACCTCGGCTGCGGCATTTGTCCGCTCTCTCGGTGCCTCGCATCAGCTTCTTTTAAGGAACTTTGTCTGACCCTCCGACCAAGGTGAGGGTCCAACTTCTTCGGGACCTTTCCAGGTCCAAAAGAGCAAAAGTAAGTCTCTCGTTGGCGCTCTTGGGAAGCGGGAAAGATCCCCTCCCTTGTCGACAGTCCGACTTGCTCGACCCTCAGCTTCGGCTACTGGCTTCATGGTGTCCTCGTCAGGCCAGTTGACTCGAGACTCCGTCAGCGCGGGTCGAGATTTTCTCGACCCATTAGAAGGGTTGTCTGCTGGAGAAGCTGAATCCCCTCCCTCGGTTCCCCGGTGGGAGTTGAGGATCCCTTCGGCTCGTCTGTGCCTCGGTTCCGGAGCCTTGAGTGAGATCGTCGGGCAAAGGGGAGTGCCGATTCTGACCTTCTCTCGCCTTCCTCGGCCTAGTCGAGACTCTCGGTCTTGGTCTGGACATCCTCGTGATCCACCGATCCCGCCCGCCATAGGCGGTCTCGCACCGCTGTGACAGCGGCGCCGCGCTCTTCCTCTTCTCAGACGGGGAGGCTTGGCGCAGGATTGCGCCGGTCCCTGAGAACTCGTGGCAACAGCTCCTTTTGACAGGAATAAGCCGACCCAGTCGCCTTCCCGGCCATTAAGTGGCTTGTCACGAGCAGCGAAACAATCCCTCATTGTAGTCGGGAGCCTGTACTCAGGCGGTTGTTCGAGCCAATTCAGCTGCCCCACCGATTGTGGTGGAACCTCCGCCTCCACAGCCATTAGTTGGGGCTCCGACCAAAATTCTCGGTCAGCCTTGGGTTTGCCCCATAGGCTGTCTGTCACTCACTCCCGATAAACCTCGGCGGGTGGAGGTGGCTCAGGCCGAGCAGCTCTTTGAGGACTCTTCTGAGTCCGATGATGGTTCCTCCTCTTCTCCAAGCGCATGGACTTGGGTCCTCAGAGGGCAGTCAATGGGACGGTGCCCTTCGTCCTTCTTAAGGTTGCCGACTCATCTCGGACTCCACCGGGATGAAGCTCGTACCCGTTCTAAGCGGGCCAGGTATCCCCTCATGGAGATTCTGGACTGAGGGTTCTCCCTCGAGGCCTTTCCGGTGGCGAAGCCATAGTGGGTCGGCCTTGGAACTTTGGCAGCGTCCTGCTTCCTGCCCTCGCCTTCGCCAGGTTGGCCAGGAAGTATACGGTCCCCTAGTTCCCTGTCCGGTTTTGGAACACCCCTCGGCCGAGGGGTTAGTTACCGACAGCGTTTTCCGGCGTGCCGGGAATGCCAGGGATGTGGACAAACCTCCCGACAAGGAATCCAAGAAATTGGATTATGCCGGGCGGAAAGTCTATGCTGCGTCCTCTCTCGGCCTTCGTCAGGCCAGTTCGGCCGTCCTCATGGCATATTTTTCTCATGCCCTGTTGGGCTCCCTGGATGAGGTTGTCCTTCATCTTCCCGCAGATCTGCGGACTATGGTCAGGCAGGTGCGGGACCAGGGCAGGGCGGTGGCCAAACAGCAGCTCCAGACTGCGTTAGACATCGGGGACTCGTGCCAGGTCTGTGGCGGCCGCAGTGGCCATGCGTCATCGGGCTTGGCTGAGGATATCCACCTTTACCTCAGATACCCAGCACAAGTTGGCGGATGTTCCCTTTTTGGGGACTGACCTCTTCGGCCCTGGGGTGGAAGGTCACCTGCAGAGGATCAAGAAGTCCAATGCTACCTTGGACTCTGTCTCTTCCGCTCAGAGGGACAAAGGCCGCAAACCACAGCCTAAGCCCTTTCGTCCTTCTGAGCCCGGCCCAGCAACGTCAGGGCCAGCAGGCTCGACCTTGGTATCCCAAACCCAAGCCGTCGGCTTCCTCCAACAGGAAGCAGGGAGGTAAAGGCCCAGGAGGTCCCTCGGCCGGTCCCTCCTCCAAGCCTGCCCAGTGACGGACTGAGGGGTGTCTCCCCCATCCCTGTCACCTCACCCCTGGTTCCCCCCATGGGGGGCAGCTCAGACACTTCCTTTCCGCCTGGTCCGCTGTTACCACGGACAGGTGGGTACTGGAGGTGGTGGAAAAGCCTACCTCTGGAATTGAGCAGGCCCCGCCCTTCAGAGCCGTCGCACCTCGGGGGGCCTTGGAGTCCGCAGCCTCACTGGTGGCTCGCCGAGCCGACATCGCTCTCCTCCTCCAAAAGGAGGTGATCACGGAGGTGGAGGACCCCCCTTCAGACCCGGGGTTCGTGTCCAGGTATTTCCTGGTTCCGAAACGGACGGGGGCTGGCGCCCCATTCTCGACCTACACGACCTGAACAAGTTCCTAAGGTCTCGAACCTTCAGGATGGTCACTCTGGCACAGATAATACCATCTCTGGAACATGGCGTGTGGTTCTGCTTTCTGGACCTACAGGACGCGTTCTTTCACTTCCCTATCCGTCCGTCACATCGGAGATTCCTCCGCTTTCGAGCGGAGGGATCCCTCTTCGAGTTCTGAGCCAGGGTCTTCAAATGCATGGCAGTGGTGACAGCATTCCTGCGGCGCCGAGGGGTTCAGGTGTACCCTTACCTGGACAATTGACTGATAGCAGCCTCCTCCAGACGGGAGGTGGAGCGGTCCAGAGATCTGGCCCTCCAGGTTTGCTCTCAAGTTGGCCTTCTCATCAGCGAGGCCAAGCCGGAACTCGAGCCGAAGCAGGTGATCCTGTTCATCGGGGCAGAGCTCGACTCTCTTCAAGCCAGAGCACGGCTCCCGGCGGACAGGGCTGAGGTTCTTACCTCCTTTGCCCAATCATTTCTGGTTGGGCAATCGCGCCCTGCCCGGGACTTCCTGCGCCTTCTGGGTCTCATGGCGGCTTGTACCAGTGTGGTCCGTTGGGCGCGCTGGCACATGCGCCCCCTTCAGTGGGGACTGGCCAGCCAGTGGTCACAAGGCTGCGATCCTTTGGACCAGCTAGTGATAGTGACCCAGGACATGTGGAACGCTGTCCAGTGGTGGACCGTTCCATTCCATCTGCAGGAGGGCATCCCGTTTGTCCGCCCCGAGCCGACGGTGTCTCTATCGACCGATGCCTCTCTGATGGGTTGGGGTGCCCATCTGGGGGAACACCGAGTGCACGGCCTCTGGTCCCCACGGGAGTCCCGATGCCACATCAACCTGCTGGAGCTCTGAGCGGTCTCCCAGCTCTCACCAACTTTGCTCCATTTCTCCAGGGTCAAGTGGTCCGAGGTCAGGCGGACAATACCACGACCATGTACTACCCTGAACCGCCAGGGGCGGGGCCGCGCTCCATGCTTCTATGCAAGGAAGCTCTCCGCGTTTGGTCACTTTCGTCATGAGCTGGGCGGATCTCCTAGCCATTCATGTGGCGGAGCCTCCAACACCCTGGCCGATGCCCTGAGCGGATAGGGCTGCATCTCACGGTGGTCTCTCCTACGGAGGTAGTACAAGATCTGTTCTCCCACTGGGGCACACCTCAGGTGGACCTGTTTGCCTCCAGGAGAATCTGAAGCTGAGGCTGTTTATCCCACCCCTCAGCAGGGCTCGCTGCAGGGGATGCCTTCTGAGGCTGTGGACCCGGGCCTCTTTCGCTTTCCCCATTTCCCTTGATTCAAAGGTGCTTCTCAAGGTGAGGAGGGACAAGGCGCAGGTGATTCTGATAGCCCCAGACTGGCCCGCCAGTTCGGTACCCAGATCTCCTCAGCCTCAGCTCCAGGCTCCGAGGCAGCTTCCAGCTCGCCCAGACCTGCTCTCAGTCAATCAGGGGAAGGTGTTCCATCTGGACCTTCAATCCCTGCACCTGACGGCCTGGTTCCTGAGCGGCTAGAGTTCCAGGCCTTGGGTCTTTCCGACGAGGTCCTCAATGTTGTTGAGGTGTCCCGAAGAGTCGACCAGAAAATGCTACGCTTTCAAATGGAAGAGATTCTCCATTTGGTGTCAGGGCAAGGGCTTGGACCCTTCCTCCTGTTCTGTGGCAAGCATTTTGGACTATTTATGGTCCCTTTCTAGTCAAGGGCTTAGGTCGACGACCCTAAAGGTGCACCTGGCAGCCATCTCTGCTTACCGGGCGCAGGCCGGGGAGCAGTCGGTGGCGCAGGAAAAGGTGGTTGGGTGCTTATTCAAAGGCCTTGATCACATTTCCCCTTCGGTGCGAGAACCTCCACCTCCGTGGGATTTACTGCTGGTACTGGCAAAGCTCATGGGCAAAACATTCGAACCAATGCACAGGTGTGATCTCTCTCACCTGTCGTGGAAGACTGCCTTCTTGGTGGCTATCACGTCAGCCAGAAGGATGGGAGAGCTCCAGGCGCTTTGCATCGAGTCTCCTTACCTGGTCTTCCACAGGGACAAGGTTGTCCTGCGCCCCCACCTGAAATTCCTTCCGAAGGTGGTGTCGGAGTTTCACCTTACCCAGGTGCTGACTCTGCCGGTGTTCTACCCCAGTCACACTCGGAGGCGAATATAGGCTCCATACTCTGGATCCTAGAAGGGGCTCGCTTATTATAAGGGCCTTGCGGCTGAAATCGGGAGAGGTTTGCCAGCTGTTTGTCACCTACGCTGAAGCCGCACCTGGCAGACCTGCAGCCAAGCGGACGATAGGCAGGTGGGTCACCTCCTGCATAGATCGCTGCTATAAGTTGGCGGGCATGGAGCCTCCCAGAGGGATAAGAGCTCATTCTACCCGTCATACTGCTGCATCGGTGGCTGCTTCCAGGGACGTCCCTATCCAGGAAATCTGCAGGGCTGCTACCTGGAAGTCAGCACACACCTTTACTACCCATTACCACATCGACCTTGAGTCATGCCAGGATGCTGGTTTTGGGGCCTCGGTTCTCCCAGTCTTTATTCCCTAAGTAGGGGGGTGTGCGCCTTGCCTCCCTCCTCCCGGAGAACTGCTAGGAGTCTGCCAATAAGTGTGGATGAACAACATATCCATGTCCCTAGAAATACAGGTTACTCACCTGTAACAGGGGTTCTAGGAATGGTATATGTTGTTCATCCACATCCACCCGACCTCCCCGGCTTCAACGCACAACCTGAGCTTCCAGCGGGCCAGATCTGGCGTCATGGGGCGGAGCCGAGAGTTTTACCACCCGGGTGGGTGGGAGGAGCCAGCTTGAAGACCTTCCGGCAAGATTTAAAGTGGCAAGGAACCTGCCAATAAGTGTGGATGAACAACATATACCATTCCTAGAACTCCTGTTACAGGTGAGTAACCTGTATTTCTCGAACTGGATTGCCCGTTTGTTGCAGTCTCTCATACAACTCACAGTCTGTGTTTGCTCAGAAAATTGCACTGTTGCTGAATCCATAATACATGCTCACAGTCTAATACTCAGAATTCTTGCTTGGGTTTGATTACTTTAGAGAGTCCTTTGCAAAAACAATCACACTGTTTACACACAGATCCAGCTGGCTTTTGAAATATCGCGCACAGTTTGAACTCAGTTTTACTGAATGGTACTCACTGAATGAGTAGCTGTTTTTTCGATGGAAATTCTCGGCCTACAGCCGATCCTGGAAGGCCTCTGGGTTGAATCGGGCTGGTGATCCTGCCAATTGTCCCTACGAACACCACGCTTTCTCCCCAGTCAATCGGAATATGGATTGAGCCCGATTTGGCACAGAAAAGTCTGTTGTTTTAACTTTTAGAATGTTTACAGTCTCTGTGACTATCCTCCTGGCTAACCAGCTCACACACCACTTGCATTCTCCCTCTCAAACACTGGGCAGCACTCTGAAGCTGGCTTTTTTTTTTACTCTATTTCACTCCGGTCACAGCTCGTGGCACCTTCTTTCAGGCATCCCATCCTTTATCCTGCCTGCCTGTGAATCCCTCAGTCTGTGTCTCATCTCTCCCCCCCTCCCTGCAGCCAGCACGCCAGTTTCACCCACCCAGGGAGGGTCACCCTCACCTCTTGGGTTCACTTGTAAGTCAGACTCTGGCTGCAGGTGGGACCCGGAGGGAGGAACTGGAAGGCCAGCCGAGGAGAACCCGGAGAAGTGCATGGGGGATAGGTGCCGTCGCCTGTCCCACGAAGCAGTTTTTTTCCTTATTCTGTGCTAGATCCCCTACTCTGCATGGGCACGCCCCGACGCTCTGGTGCACGGCAACCCTGCCGGCGTCTGCTACGCTGTTGTGCTGCCCAGCTTGCTGCAATGTCCCCTGGTCTCCACCAGGGGTCGCTGGCATACCGAGCCATCCCAACCCGTTCTCCCGGAAAGGAGAGCACCACAAGGGATCTCCATCCTCAGCCCGCCCCTGCCGACCCACCAGCGCCCACGCTCACTCCCGAACCTGGGTCATGGGCATAACGCGAGGTGTGGTGTCCAGCGTCTTAACCCTCGGTGCTACCGGGCCAGCTACTCTGAAGCTGGCTTGGGACAGGACTGATCGCAGTCTCACCAATCACTTGATGCCATGCAGATGAGCCTCTCTCTCTTCTCATGCTCTTCTCTTCCACGGCGATCGTCGGGCAGGCAAAATTTAAACTGCAAAACTACTTTTTTTCTTTTCAGCTGTAACTCCCTGGTGGAAGCACTATTTTGAACAATTTTTCATGGCTATTTCTTTAGCGACTCCCCCAGTTCACACAGCAAGCATTTGAAACTTTCAGGGCACAATTGTCTCTCTGTTTCCCACAATTCTCAATACTTTTTGCTGTCACAACTTGAAAATTAAAGCTGATAAACATTCTATTGTTGATGCAGGACAAGGGGCACACACACAATCTGGCTTTACAGCTCCTTGGTAAACATTGGCAGAATCACAGCAGCACATGAACTGTAGGCACACAGCGGCAAATATGGATGGCACTACTCTGGGCAAACTCCTTATGCGCAAAGCTTCCGTTTTTGGGCTATCAACTGCCAGACAGACAAAACGCTAGCCACAACCTGAGCAAACATCTCTTGTTTTCTCCCAAATTCCAAACACATCCTCAGCGGTGCCTTCATTTTGTAACCAACCCCTACTGGGCCCTCCCCTTGCTCAACTAGCAGGGCTGCTCCTCTCACCACCTGGTGCCATAGAGAGGGATGGGGGTTGTCACTACAGTTCTGTTTACTAGTACTGGGTCCCAGGGAGAAAACGTTAGCTCACAATTATGCTCTGCTTCTCTCCTCCTCTAGGGGCCTCCTTGCGATTCCCAGGACGAGGTTAAAAACAACAGGTGACAGAGCATTTAGTGTCGCCGTCCCCGTCCTGTATAATTCGCTTTCTCCAGTGGTTAGGGAGGCCCCTTCTGTTGAGGTATTCAAAGCCTGCCTCAAGGCCTTTTTACTTAATCAGGCCTTCCCGGACTGCGTATTATAGCCCTTACCAGGTCTTAGAATTTAAGATTTAAATTAACCCTTGACTCTTTTGAGTCTAGTTACTGTTGCTGAGGGTAGTATTTATAATATTTTAATTGTTGGAATATTGTATTCTATGCTTATAGTATGTTGTCTATATACTGTATCTATTATGATTTGTTTGATGGAATTTTAGTATGTTTGGTGCCCAGCATCTCCGAGATGGGCGTTTCTTGAAATAAAATTTGCCTTGTTTAGGTTTGTGCTTCTGGTCAGGGGTACCCAAGTAAATCCAGACACAGTGGAAGCAATAACAGTACTGTCCAAACCAGGTTGGGATTCTAGAGTGTGGCTTTTATTCACATACACAGAGAATAATCACAAAACGAAGATGGACCCCCACAGGGCTACTCCCACTGGTAATGCAGATTACTGAGGTACTGAGCACACACACACAGCGAACCCTCAGGTTCTGAATGGAAAAGGCGAACACACTCTGGTTCTGAATGGAGATTGGCATACACAGCCAGAACTGGTACCCTTCCCTTGACTAAGCACCCTCGGCCAGTAGTAGGAGACTTTCCCATATTTCATGAGGAATTACTGGTGGCACCCTCGACCACCAAAGAGCACATACAGGCTTACAGAAACTCCAGCCCCACGTCTGGGTACACTATTTCCTTCAGGCACTGGCCAAATGCACTGAAAGAAAACACAGGTGCCCAAACTGAACCCGAAGAAGTAAACATGGTTACTCCAGATGGGGGGGTCTCCCACCTTTTGCTTCCAAATTTAGACTCTGCCATTCACCTGGTTAATAACACCCTCACAGATAACTTGTAGATGCTATCTCAAAATGTCTTTCACATTTAACATACTACTTTACACACCTCTGAGGTGTCATGAAGTTAAAAGTTCTGTAATTGGCAATGTCTCTTCACTAGACCCCAGCTTTAGCAGGCACTTTTAAATCAGACACAAACTAAAAGTTCTGTACTTTGCAAGTCTATCTCTGGACCCCATAGTAGGCAGACACTTTTAAACAGAAAACAGTCTTGGTGACAGAGTCCTTTTGTCAGAGAAAACTCACCACAGGAATGCAGGTGCCCCAGGGCTTTTCCACAACAAAAGTCTCGGGTACTCACAGAGCAGTTGAATTTCAGGCAGCTTCAACACAGTCCAGGCTGGACCAGGGATTGCCCTGAATCCTGGATCTCCCCCACCCACTTGGGACAGTTTCCACCACTTCCTCTCTGTCTTCTATGTTCTTTTCTTCTAGGGTGAGAACAAACTGCCCAACCACAGTGGTAGCTCTCTGTCAGAGCTAACACTGAGGAGCTGCCTAGGCTGCAGCCTCCTCCTGGAACTCCACTCTACAGACTACTGAATTCTAACTCAACATTCTAAAGCTAGGTCCTTGGCTAACATTCCAATGTGGCTTATGCTGCTGTGACAGTTCTATCATTACATGATCCTCTAGCTCAACTGAGACTGAAACCAGAGAATGACCATGTGAAATCCTTGTAACTGGCATTTCACAAGCTGCCTGTCCCTGATTCTAATGGGATTCTGGTAACCCCTGGGAACAAGAGGGTTACATCAGGTTAACCCCTTGAGTTCCATATAGCTTTTTGCAATTATTCATCAGTATAACTATAGGCAGTTTTAAGCAGAGGGATCCCAGTATCAGTGACATTTCCACATGAAGATTCGAGTATATTTTTATACATGCAGATGTGCAAGGGGGAAGAAAAGACCGAAATAGCAAGGGAAGGCAGAGAGACAGTGAGAGGTGGATAATTGCAAAACTGTCGGAGTGATCAGTTCCCAGATCTCACAAGAAAATTTGGTTGCACGAGCAGACAGACAGACACGAGACAGAAAAGGAGTGGAAAGAACAGACCCTTGCATTTAAACTCTTTCTACTTAACAAATGGAACAGGGCCTTATTCAACCCTGTCACAATATCACTCAGCCCTTAGCTGATGTTATTGTTACTTTCACTGAGAATCGAAACACTTTCATCCATAAGGTGATCACTGCACACCCCAATAATAGGAAGTCATGCAAAATTGACAGTATGTGTAAGTCAGCCTATGCTTCAGCCACCTTGGGCATGAGGATAGCCAGCTACCAAGGGCATTTTTCTAAGTATGAATATATATACCATTTAGAGTAGGCTAAAATCTCTGGCAGGGTCTCATTTAGAGGCTAAACAAGATATGCTGACTGTTAAGCAAGGCATTCAGTCTTTGTCATCAGTTTAAAGCCTCTATGGATGCCTTCAGTTCTGCATCTCGCTGTGCTGCAGCAGGCATTTGCATCAGCTGTTGCTCCTAGCTGCAGACTTCTGGCTTCACCCAAGACATCCAACAACAGGTGATGAATGTTCCTTTTAATAGAACTTACCTGTTCAGACAGCAGGTGTTGTCCAATGAAACTAGAATTACCCTTAAGAATAGAGATTACCTGTTCGGACAGCAGGAAGAACAGTCTCTTAAACCGTCTAATGAAAATTGTACAACCCTTAAGACCAGCTCCCTTTAACCAATCAGAAGGGCAAAGGACATGGTTCTTTCCATCATAAGCAGTCCTTTTGTGGTAAAGGTGGTCAGCCTCCCCAGCCTAAGAAGAAGGTGCAGCTGAAGGCACAGGCACCAAAAGCACTATTGCCACTATCTGAAGTTCTGGCCACAGTTGTGCCTTAGCTTCCTGAGGTTGACCTCTCCTCCCTGAGGGAGGGGGCATCTGACACATTTTGCAATCAGTGGGAATCCATCACAGTGGACAAGTGGGTCCTCAGTATCATCCGAGAGGGATAGACCCTGGATTTTACAGAGCTCCCTCTGGACTGTCAGCCCAGAAGAAAAAAACCCTTGTCAGCTCAGATGTCCAAGCTTCTGGCACAGGAAATTGTGGGCCATCTGAGCCATAGGGCTGTGGAAATAGTGCCAGAGTCAGAAAGAAACACACAGTTCTACTCCCACTACTACTTGGTTCTAAAAAAATCATGGCTCATGCGTCCCATTCTTGACCTCAGAATTATGAAAAAAAATTAATGGATTCTGGGCTCTCTGCTACTTTGCCTGAAACCTCAGGATTGGCTAGCACCTCTGGATATACAGGATGCATACCAGCACATACTGGTTTACACCCCAGCCACCATGGATACCTGAGTTACGTAGTGCTGGGAGAGGATTACCAGTTCAGAGTCCTGCCCTTTGGGCTTTCTTTGGTGCACCAAGTCTTTACAAAGTGCTTTGCAGTGCTTGCCATGTACCTGAGGAAGATAGCACTCCATGTCTTCCCATACTTGGATGATTGGCTAATTTCAGATCCATCCAAGTGGGAGACAGAACAGGCAGTAGTCGCTGCCTCCCAGTTCCTTACTTCAGTGGGATTTTTGCTGAACTTCAGAGTCTCAGCTTCAACACTCCCAGCAACTGCTGTTCGTAGAAGCTCTTCTGGATTTAACCCAGGCTTGGGCTTTCCTTCTGGAGAGCAGACTAGAAGCAGTTTTGCAGGCGGCATGCTACATCATGGAGAGCAAATTTGTGCAAGCCCACTTCATGCAGTGCATGCTGGGTCTCCTAGCCTCCTCAGTGTTCATAGTGCCCCTAGTATGGTTACACATGAGGACAGCTCAGTGGATGGTCAGTGCACAGTGGTCACAGGAATCACACCCTCAGACTTGCCTCATTCAGTTGGCCAAGCCTTTAGTTCGGCGTCTCTCATGGTGGTCGGTGGAGGGAAACCTTCTCCAGGGCTTCCCTTTCTCCAAAATGAAGCTTCAGGTGTCTCTAACAATGGATGCCTCCCTGTTCAGGTGGGGGGGGGGGCAACTGTCAGGGTCTCCATGGAGATGTGAAGTTTTACTTTGATGGCAAAATTGTGAAATTCACCTTTATGAATAAATTTGTGAATTGTCCACTTGCCGCTTTGCATTGAGTTTTCCTTGGGAAATGGCACTTTTCTGAGGTGAAGTTAAGGCAGAGTTGTACCTTCATCATAACTTCATCTGAAAAAGTGCCACTTCACCTGCCAAAAACTTTGCATAGTTGACACTTCTCACTTTGCAAATTTGGCAAACTTCATGAATTTTGCAGAGTGAAGTTTGCCAAATTTGTACATCTCTGTTCTCTGAATACAAGGTGTCTGAGACCCATCAGAGACGCATCTCCACATCAACATATTGGAGATGCGAGCTGCTCTGTGTGGTCTGAAAGCTGTAGTGGTCCAAGTCAACCACAAAACAATTCTGCTCCATACAGACAAGTCTGTCATGTACTGTACTACATCAGCACACAAGGAAGAGCACACTCTTACACTCTCTGCAGGGAAGTGATGAGAGTGTGGAAATGGTTCCTACAGCAAAGAATCCTGCTTCATGTAGTCTATCTGCCAGGAGTCCAGAACACTCTGGCAGATGATCTCCATTGAAAAGAGGCTGATCCTCACAAGTGGTCACTAACTCCAGACATTGTGAGATCACTATTTGCTGAGTGGGGTGCCCCGGGTGTGGACTCCTTTGTGTCCTCACTCAATGCCAGACTGCCTCAATTGTACGCTGGAAATCCAGGACATAGCGCTTTCTGTCAGGATGCATTCAGACTGCAGTGGCAAAATTGGTTTCTGTTTGCAGTCCCTCCAATCACTCTCATTCAGAGAGTATTGCTCAAATTGGAGGCGCAGGGGAGCAAGATAGTATTGGTGGCCCCTTGCTAGCCTCAACATATATGGTTTCCTCTGTTGAACAGACTTTCAGTCAGCACACCGAAAACTCTACCCTTCAGAACCAACTTACCAACACAGGGTCACCTGGTCCATCCCAAACTTCCTTCACCTTCAGGCATGCCTCCTGAAGAGACAGAAGTGAATAGATACATCGTTCTTCAGAGGGTCTCTGAAATACTTTTAGCTGCTTATAAGCCTTCTATTAGGAAGGCATACATAGCCAAATGGAAAAGATTTTCCATCAGGTGCTCCAAAACCAGCATGGACCCTTTTAAATATCATCCTGATATGTTTCTAGAGTACCTGTTGGACCTTTCTAATGCTGGTCTGTGTATTCCACAGAAAAGATCAACCTCTGTGCTATTTAAGCAAACACAAGCCCATTGGCACCTTCTACCTGGCACAGCTGCCACTGTTTTTCAAGAGGTTCCTTAAGGGCGTTTTACACACAAGGCCTCAAATCAGGAAGCCAGTGGCCGTCTGGGATAACATCCTTTTGGTAGATGTGCTCACTCACAAGCCCTTTGAGGCTTTTGTATAGTGTGACAAAGTTTTTAGCTTGGAAAACAGCATTTCTGATGGCTGTCAACTCTGCTTGTACAGTTTCTGAAATCCAGCCTTTGATCACAGATCCTTCGTATACTTTTTCCATAAAGATAAGTTAGTTCTTTGCAAACACCCCAAGTTTCTTCCAAAAGTGGTTTAGGAGTTCCATCTTAATCAGGCCTTAGTCCTGCCTTCCTACTTTGCTAACTTCCACAATGAGGGAGAAAGATCCTTTCTCTCTCTGGTCGTTAAGAGGGTCCTTAGGTTTTGCCTGGATAGAACTCAGGTCTTCAGATAATCCAAACAGCTTTGTCTCCTTTGATCAGCCTCTGTGGCAGCTACAAGGAGCATCCTCCTTTCAGAAATTTGTTAAAGCAGCTATCTGAAAAAGCGTGCACACCTTCACAAAGCACTGCTGTCTGGACATACAGTCCAGGAGGGATGCCAGTTTTGGAACTGCTGTCTTGCAAAGCTTTTTTCTCCTAATTAGCTTCTAGAAGCATCCTCCCAAGGCATTGCCAGTGATCCTGCCATTTGTAAGGCATCAATCACATTGATACAGTTTTGTTTGTGCAAAAATTACTCACTGCGATCATGTTTTTTCTTCTCATGGATCCATCAGTGAGCCTTACAAATCTTGACCCTGCTTTCCCTTCTAGAAACTGAAAATGGATTCACACTAGAATTGGTTCTTATCTTATGGTTGCTTGAGCATACTTATTGCAATTTCTCAACAGTTTTAAAGCTGTGATCGTTTTAATCCCTCATGATTTGTATGCTACAGTTTTTTTTTTGTTTCTTTTTTTCAAATTTTAGTAACATTTTGAAATATTTTAATAGCCATTTAGATCTCTCTTCCAAGAATCAGTCTTCTTATGGGTCTAGGGCCAGAGGCACTAGGACTCCATGAGAGCTTTTTACCTATAGGGAAGGAGCCGATGACAGTTACTGACATTGCACGTACACTTCACTTGCTACCGTGCATGCTAACTCCCTCAAACACCTCAGTTCTCTTCTTCCTGCCATTGAGTGTACACCATGGGAACAACAGAGCTTCAGTTCAACTGTCGTCAACCAAATTTCTTCTGCGTCACCACCAAGAAGTCACCTATTCACTGTGCTGCCTCCATTTAATTTTTCCGCAATGTCAAAGTCCGAGAAAAAGAAAACTGGGCCTAAACAGGATGCCATTATGCATAGTTGCCCTTATGTAACACCGATCATGGCAAAGAACTGACTTCACGTCCGCTGGACCTGCCTTGAGGCTTCTCACAAAATGGAGTTGTGCAACAGCAGTTTTTCCATAGACCGCCACAACCTGGAGCTTCTCACTCTAAAGTGGGGTTGCTTGATCCCAACTTTCTGAGGCAAGCAATGAAGCCTTGTAACCATGGTCAGATCTCTGGGCTCTTCCCCTGGGTCTGTTCCCAGTATCTCTAGTACTGAAGAAGTTCAGGGTTCTCCTTGACCTCCCTGAGACATCAGAGACCCTGGTGGGTGGGTCTGGTGGACAGTTTGCTTCTTCTGGGCAGCTGGCTGCATCCACCCCAAGTCTAACTTCCCTGGGCAGCAGATGTCCCTGGTGGTGAGGCTGAAGCAGTATGCTCAGTCTACACCTGTGGACACCTCGGCGTCATGGCCTGGTGCTTGCTGTTATGTAGGGTCCCCTCATGACACTGTTCACAATGTCAGGAAAGGGATCAGCACAGAGGCTGTGTGATGTCTGTTTGCCGAGGTGCTGTTGCTGGTCTCTTCCCCCATGTAGCTTTCTCGGCTCCAGGGGAGCCCGCCCTGACAATGGGCATGACTCATTCTGTAGTGTCTGTTTTGGGCCTCCTGTGAGTGGTGTTGGTGATGGTGCCACCTCCAGGTCCATGTCTGATCCTGGTATCATATGTGGCACCGGGCTGGCCTCCAGCAACGCTTGTGGTGGTGGGGATGAATCTGAGAATAGCATCGAAACTGGCACGGAGGACAGTGCCGGTGACAGGGCTGGGGAGAACTCTTATGTCTAGGCCTGCCACCGACCCTAAGTTTGATGTTAGAGGTGGCACATTCTCCCAGTCAGAGGGTGGCCGGCATTTGGAGTTTTCTCTGGAGCCGCTAGCTGAGCCCGCTGCCAGTGAGGACTGAGCTTCCCTGATGGAATTGAATGGCTCTGCTGTCCTTGTCAGGGGATCCCCCCACTCTGTGGGCAGTGACCTGGTCATTCCTCTTCTGTAGGTCAACCTTGTTCAGGCAAGTTTGCCATGGTCTCCCCTCAGGTGAGGGCTGCTGAGTGTTTTCCGAAACCCAGGTGCAGACTGTAGGGTCTTTGGCGCTCCTCTCCCTCCTGGTTCTATGCCAGCTCTTCCTGAGCTTCCAGGGATCATTGGGCTTCCTAGGCCTATCATCTGGAGCCAACATGGAAGCATGGCTGGTGTGCTGTTCAGTATCACAAGTCATGCAGACCAGGTCCAGTTCAATCATGGCCCTCTAGCACCACCCACTTCCAGGTCCAGTACCCCTTCTCCGTCGACATCCTCCTCCAAGGGCACGGAATCCCCCCTCCTCATGTCATCAACCTCTGAGTACTCCTTGTACCACTTCTGATGGACATGCTGCAGGTGCTGGACACTGGCACCATTGCCACTCGCAATACACTGTCTGTGCTTCTGGGACTCCTAGGAGCTTTCAGCGATACCCACTGAATTATCCCTACCTGGCCTACAGCCTCCAAGGAATATTCCAAGACAGTTTGGAGACACCTCTTCACTCTTCCTTCAACCCTAAGGATATCTACCAGCAGTACTGCGCACCAGTGGGCTGTGCAGGCACAGTATCTCACACCATTTCGGGGATTTGGGTCATGTAGACCCCAGCAGGGCCTCACCGCCCAGTGTGTGACCAACGGCCTGAAACTGACTCTGCCCAGACAGATGCTTTGGGCAGGAAGGTGTTATCCTCAACTCGCACCATAAGGCACACCTGGGAACTTACAGCAAGTGCCTGTGGGTTCAGCTAGGACAACTCCTGGCTGCCATGCTGCATTTGAAGTTAATTGGGCAAGCCAATTGCTTCTGCCAAGAGCCTGGCACCTGACAAGGGCATCATATGATGCCAGTGAGGTGGCCTCCAAGCTGGTGGGAACCTGAGTCTGCATTCGTCGAACAGCGTGGCTTCACCTCTCTCGACTGGTACCTGTGGCCTGGCGAGAGGTATTAAACTCCCAGTTCCGGGTGCTCACATATTTTTTTTCTGTAGGGTTAGAGAGGAACTTTCAGGGCACTGTCCTGCTCACCCGTCTGACTCTGAACATTCTCAGGTGTCGCCAGACCCATGAAGAGCCCTTGCCCTCAGGTGTCTTCCCTCTCTCCCCGCAGAGAGTTGAGGTACATGTTATCTTCAGGGTTAGCCAGCGTCTCCGTTATTGGGAAGCTTGGTACTTGGACATATAAATATGAATCAGTGGTGAAGATCAAGTCTCTGAAGATATGAAAATTGTATACTTACCGTAGTTGTTAATCTTTCAGAATATCTTCACCATTGATTCAGATGCCCTCCTACCATCACCCCTGTCAGCTGAGACCCAGGGCCTCTGGCAGCTCACCCTGTAGGTACTGGCAGCACTTTTTGTCTGCTTATCTCCTCTGCCATGGCCTTATTGGTGGTCATTTAAAAAAAGAGAGAGTTGAACTCTATGGTGCCAACCCTCACCAAAAAATAAATAAAAAGGGACTGGGTCACTTACTGCTCCTCTGCCACCTTTCCTCCATTTTTTTCTCTCCCTCCTTCTCCTTGCCCAGGGTATATCCTATAAGGGTATATCCTTATTAGTTGCTATATGCAACATGTTCACTGGGCACCATCCAGTCTAACTCCACTGAGCAGAAGCTGTGTCAGTGACTGGGTGCAGTGCATTTGCTTGGATGAAAGTACTAAGTTCACATGGGGTACATCCCTGTGATTGCAAGGAGAAGTGGGGCATGTTCTTCTTTCATGCTGGCATTTGTGATTGGTATCCCTTGTCACTTCTGTCTGAGCTTAGCCACTCTGCAGGGAGCATGCCAGAAGAGGTGGCCACAGTTTGCCTCCCTTGGGCTCCTAGTTCTGCAACTCTATTGCTCTCACCCCCTACTTTTCTTCATCTATCATACGGAAAAGAGAATTATGAGTTCACTGTTGAGTCTGCTCAAATTCTATCAACAAGCATAGAGGTATTCTTTTTGGGAGTCCAGATGTCATTTTTTCCATGTTTGTCATCTTGTTTACAAGGAAGTCCCAAGTGGGCTTCCCTTTTTGCTGCTTCTGACAGAGCCATTTGGTCAGGGCTGCTGCCTTTCTTTATCCGTCACTATTTACGCTCTGTCAGGCTAGTGGTAAGAGGCTATGGCTCATTTCTAGACCCACTATTCTTGTACCACCTAGTTGGCCCAACCCTTTGTCTCTAAGTTGGTAGTCAGTTCTGATTAGTTGTTTATTCTATATACTATATCCTTTTACTATCCTTTTGGGCTAAAAAGTAGTCCTCTCTTATTTCTCTTCAGTTTGTTTCTTTCCTGGCGAACAGACCTCAGGTGTGTGAGGGAACCAACGCCAATTATTCGTTATTATACAATGGTGTATGAAAATCCTGTAACCTCATTGGTCAAAACATGTCACATGATCGTGGGTAAATCCTGCATAACCCACGGCTGAGAAATGGCATTTATAAAAATCATAATTAAACACAATTAAATTTATTTTACACATGGGTCCATTGTGTAATCGCAATAAGGCACTCCAGGGTGTGAGTTATTGGCTGATTTACCCACTTCTTGTGAGGTTAAGTCACTTAGATGTGCCTCGTGACACACTACACAAGGCGTGAGTAAATCCCCAATAACCCACACCCTGTTGTACCTTATTGCTTAAATGTGGGTGGCACCACGTGAGGTACACGTGGGATGTCGGGAGCCAACATTGCCTTCCTCCATGTAGGAAGAGAATTCCCGCAGGTCCCAGTGACTCTGTCACTAGATCCTTAAATATGAATCAATGAAGAAACTATTTTGGAAGATGAGCAATTACGTAAGTAAGTAATTTTGATTTTTAGTGGTCACTAGTCCCTTGGCTATATAAACAAATCTGTTGTTAGAGTAGCACGGGGAGTGTGACCACAGTGTAGAGTCTGAATTTGTATGCTAAATTCCAGAATTAGCATAAAGTTCTGCTCCTCCGGATTGATGCCATTTGTAAGGCTCATTGATGGCTTCCTGAAAGGCAGCAACATTGCTACAGTGAATAATTTTTTCTTCTCACCCCCTTCATTGTATTATCCATGCTTAACATGTGATAGGACTTACCCTCTGTATGCTAAGGACCTGAGACATTTCCCTTACTTGTACCAGTTTTTGTTCCCACAGCAGCCCTGTCTGCAGCAACAACTATAAGCACGTATTTCCAATTTAAATATTCTTGCATTCCCAAGTAACTTGTTCATTTCCAGACTGGATGAGAGGGAGATTATGAATTCTGTAAGAAGATTACACAACAGACAGCAGGTCTGTTTTCTAAAGGTTGTACTCTAAATTAAATGAAGAATAGCATTAACTGTGTTACTTGATATTGTGCAAGCAGGTTTTCCCTAGTTGATCAGTATTATTTAAATTAGTGTTTTAGAAATGTGTAGTATAAACTCAGAATTGATTTACTATTTT
This sequence comes from Neoceratodus forsteri, assembly GCA_016271365.2. Classification (NCBI taxonomy): domain Eukaryota; kingdom Metazoa; phylum Chordata; order Ceratodontiformes; family Ceratodontidae; genus Neoceratodus; species Neoceratodus forsteri. Next base: position 195,488,029 of record CM028132.1, on the reverse strand, counting down.
CTTTTTATGCTAGAGCTGGGCAAAGTGTGTCCACTTCTCCACAATAGTTTGCAGAAAGTGCATGTTGGGTGATGTAACTGGTCCCCTGGATACTGGCTACTTCAGGCCCCACCCTAAGGACAGGGAAATGGACAGGGTTCTGAAACTGTCCTGGCACTGGTGTGGCTGACAAGGAGTCCCTAAGGATAGTACTCTCATAATGTGGCTATAACATACAGAACTTCACTGACCACACCCTGCTTCTAGAGTCAAGCAGGAATGTGTACTGTAAATGGAGACCACCAAAAACACATACATGGCACATCTTTGCTGCAGGGCATAAAATCATTAGGGTCCCTCTGCTAGGGTACCCACTTTTCTCCCAGGCCATCAGACACACACGGCACATCTTTGCTGCAGGGCATAAATCATTAGGATCCCTCTGCTTGGTTACCCACTTTATACAGTACTTTATCCCATTTGTCAAAGCATAACAAAAATGGACACATCACGTATGATGGGGCATTGTGCTATAGATTTAAAGTTGGCCTCCCCATCCCTATTTGAACTTTGACTTTCCCCTTATTCTTCGGGAACTTCGGTTGGCATACAGACAGTATCCCTGGGCTCCCATCATATCCTAGCTTCAGTCTCTGCTTGTGAAGGGTGAATATCCTTAAACATGCCTGGGCAACAGACACATACCTGACCAGCAGCGTTCAGACTTCTGTATGGTTCCCCCTTGAGCATAGGGCATCAACAGGATGGTAAGACTTCTTAACTCCCTCACTGCCCAGACGTATGATCTATAGGACACTTCCTCCACCACCAGGGAACCTGGAGCACATCTGCAAAGGTCTTGGATGCATGCGGAAAGCCTCCACAAATACCGTATCTGCTTCAACATCTTCAGCTTGTGGAACCATAAGCACTCCAGATTTTTCTATAGCTCTCAATTCTCTGCCCTCTTTCTTTGCTGCATTCATACTTTGTGTCTCTGTTTTTTACTCTCTTCATCTCTCATCTATAAAGCAAACTTCCTCTTGGTGTAGGGGAAGCAATGGCCCTCTGTATCCTGATGGGCAGGGAGAGCCTGGAAGTGTAGTCTGTCTGTCTCAGCTGTCTTCACTGTCCTGTTCCCAGAACTAACTCCTCCAGCTCTCAAGATCCCTCTTATATGTGCTGTCCATGCAGGGTGTCTCGTTTACTGAGACACTGAACGTAATGTGCTTGTCAGTGCATTGCTTCTGCTGTCTGGAATCTTTCAGGCTCAAACTCTGTAACTCTTAAGTGACCAAACTTAAACTAGGGAAGGGAGTGAGAGAAGCTGGTTACAGTTACATGAGTGGTTCTGTACCCCATTGCACAAGAAGTGCTCCTGGAGCACTTCACGAAAGTCTGTGGAGAGCTAAACTTCTACAGTGTATGTACATCGCTCTTTGTACAACCAGTGCCTTGCACCAACTGCTGCCCATCACACACATCAGAGGAGACATGCAATTTGCAAAGCTCTCCATGAACAACTTCTCACTACCATTAGGATTAATTAATCTCTTTACCACCATTATAAAAAACATTGCATAGCTCTACTTCTTTTCTGGTGAGGCATCATCTCCATGTCTTCTTCAGGCCTCTGTTATCCCCAATCCCCCCAGAGGAACCTATCTCACCATCCTATTCCACTGCCGAATGGTGGGAACCAGCCAATCAGCCAAGCTTTCTGGTAGTGCTCAGGGTGGAGGTGGTGGGGCTTAGTAAAGCGTCTGGGCAGTCCTGGGAACACCCCATTTTACATTTCCAATCTTTGTGCCACTAAGTTGAAGCATCCAAGGATAGTGTTGAGCATACCATCCTGCCTTGTGCTGACTCCCCCTTTTTATCTGGGTCACTAGGGGGACAGTTGTGCTGCTGGGTCCAATACCCAACTACTCTGGAGGAGGTGAGCACTTGTACCTCCTCCTCCTCCTGGTCCACTTCTGACATTCCAGTCTCAGGAGGATGCTATCAACACTGTTCACACATGCTGAACGGCCCAGTTATGGCAGCAATGGTCACAGTAGTCTGGAAGTGATGTGGAGGACATGTGAGTAGGAGGCTGATAGCCCATTACTGTCCAGTCCACAGGGACTGAACCATACCTATTAAAAGGATGGGGATGCCATTGAAATGAATGACCACTTACTTGGTTCCCGGCGGGACATCGCGATTATCTGCATCCCGATTAGTGGCTTGTTCTTGACAAATATTCAAAAAAGGTACTTCTGTACCCCTATTAACTATAGTTCAGACCAGTTTTATTGAATGTTAAACATGTATGTGTAACCCCCCTGCAAATGGGGGTTCCCAAAAGACTTCCAGGAGCTTGCTTGAATGCTCCAAGCCTGAATGGTGTTTGGCATTTAAGCCATTTATCAGTGAGTGTTTTTAGAGCCTCTGGTACTGTCTCTTTAAGAGCTGTCTGCTTGCAGACATAATTAGTTTGTATGGGGGACTGTGTGCTTCTCTGAGTACCACTCGAGCTGCTGCCAATTCACTTCATTTTTGCAATCACTAGGAGTGCAAAGGAACCTATCTGAAAGATGTAACTGTTTGCCAGAAATTATTTAGAGTAATAATGAAATTACAGTTTGTCTAACCTGCTTTCTTTGCAGTCAGAACTGTGTCTGCTAGTTCCCATTCTAGTTTTGAACTGCTGAACTGGACCAATCAGTGTGGGGTAAGCTAGCTCTAAAATGATGCCTGGACGAATCAGAACTTGGACTCATAATCTGAGCCAGCCACAAGAGGATTGATGGGCAGTGACTCTGGGAGATGTAGTTTAGACTTCAGTGCCTTTTTGGACCAACAGCAGCAGTCTATTGTGAGTGACAGCCAATCCAGTCAAGAACTGGGAGGAACTCAAAGGAAGTGCCCGTTTAGTCAGTTGGAGTTCAGTTGAGCTTTGGCAGTGAAGAAGGAAGGAGCCCTGTGCTTTTCAGTGTGCAGTTTTAGTCAAAAACGTGTGTAAGGCCCAGAGTTCCGGTCTGCAGCTTGTGTAACAGCTTGTTAGGACTGAACTCGTCCTGTGAAAAGAATCAAAGGATCTCTGAAGAGTAGAAACCAGGCTCACCTGTAGAAGACTGGAAGAATTGCTGAAAATTGCACTCGGTCTGTCAGGAACTGAATCTGCTGTGTGTTCTCCGGTATTGTGCAGTAATTGCGATCGGGATACAGATGCAGCCTGCCTGGTATAGTACTTTCTTTTATATGGATGTGTGAAGAGGTTTGTGTACCTCAAGTGAGCCCTGCTGACATTGAAGGACCCTATCTTATTTGGAGGTCGTGAGTACTAATTCAGGGTTGCTCCTGTTGAATTGCCACATTAAATCCAAATGGAATTACTGTACTGCTGACTGTTTAATTCTCCTTTTCTCTGTGTGAAAGGGCCCTACCAGCTGCCACGGTTTGGACTAGCCACTAGGGCTTGGGTACCCAGGGACAGTAACTGATAGGGATAGGCCTGTGCACAGAGCCATAGTAGATTATTAGAGTGATAAGCTAATTAACCTGATTTCCCCTGTCCTTGTTATATCCCCTAAATAAATCAGAGCTGCTTGTTTCAGCAAAGTTATACTGCCTGAGGTATTTGTCTATGTTAAAGTACTGTACTGTGATTGTTGCACTGTATCTCATTTCACAGGAGGTCCCAGTGCGGAACCAGACCTGGGGGTAAGTGTATACTGTGAAGGTAATTCTGATATATTGTGTGGGCCACTAGTGGGAAGAAGGGGGTTGCAGTGTCCCAGAGGGCTGTGACCAAGTTAGTTTAACTATTGCAAACCCTGACCTCTGGGTGGAGGCACCCGCCATTGGATCCAGGCCCCTCAACCTGTTAGTGGCAAATCAGGCAGGGGTAGTAGCCCCTGGGATAGCGCCATCTAGGGTTACATCTTGGAGGCTCACCGCTGGGATTGTGTGTCCTCTAGTGGCCATATTCTACGAACCACTGTTAAGAAAAAATGGGTACCCCGACAGAAGTGGCTGTGCACCGCTGGTGGAGTGGTGTACTGGGAGGAGATCGACCCCCAAAATGCTATGCTTATCCTGGACATCCCCTGGGTATCAATACGGACACTGTGCAGGAGTACTTTCCAAGGTGGAAGGTTTACAAAACCCTGTGGTGGTGGGTCGGCATGCTAATCTGCTCACCCACACTTTCCTGGCCCTAGTAGAGTTTAAGGATCCCATAGATAGCTCCAAGTGCCACAGACCATTACCCCAGAGGGAGCCCTCACTGCTTGGAGTGATAACTAAGGACAGTAAAGACCCGGGGAATCAGCCCCCACCACTATCTGAAACTTTTGAGGAGAATTTGCTGAATGGTTGCTGGGAGAGGGAAAACTGTGGAGGACTTGAAGAAACTATTCTTTCCACCTGGGGTGTTCCTCCCCAACACCCTCTCCTGCTCCAGTGCCCGTAATGGTGGCTGAACCAATGCAGACTCCTATTTCTGCACCTGCCATTAGTCACGACTCTTACCGAAGGTTGAGGATCTTCTCTGGCACCCTCCCCACCCCCAGGGAGGATGACTGGGAGACCTGGATAGAACTATGTTGCCCCAAAGTGCTAGAATGGCAATGCTCGGAAGGGCGAAGAGGGTTAGTGAGAGCCTCCGAGGTCCTGCCCTGGCTACCATCCGTGCTAACGGGCCAGTAACCCTGAAGCGACTGCACAGGCCTATCTTGAGGCCTTGGAGAATGTGTATGGGAGCCCAGATTCTGATGAGGACCCTATGGTGGAGAGTAAGAGATGCACAACAGTACCAAGGGAGTTGTTGTCTGTGTATGTATCTCGGCTGGAAAATTGTTGCAAGAATGCCTCAGAAAAGGTAGTTTGCCAGCGATTGAACTGGACCGAACCAGGCTGGACAGGATCCTTAAGTCTGCCCCTTCTCAGAACTGCTGTTGCTTCAGTTACGCCTGGCAAATCGACTGGAATCCCCACCCTCCTATGATGAGTTAATGAGAGAAATTCGAGGAGTTGAGAAAAGGCGACCTCGGGAGGGACCTGCACCAATAGCTGCGGCTACGGCCCGAGTGACTGAGGGTGACCCATCAAGTGAAGTTCAGGGGCAGAGGTTGGCAGTCAATGAGTGCTCTGACAAGGAAAAAGATATGCCACAATGGGGCGAACTGTTGAGAGAGATCCGGGAATTCAAAACAGTCCCTTTATGAAGGCCCGCCTGCAAATACAGACCCTGACCTATATCCGACTGCATCTGCTATGGGGTGGGGATACCCACCCATGTATCTCCTCTGATAACAGCTCCAAACTCAATTCCTTGACCATGGAAGTGGAGAAACTGACGAGGCGTCTCCAAATGCTTATCACGCCGCAGACAGAGATGGCACCCAGGTTTCCAGTTAGTAATACCCCGCCCTGGCTCCCAGTGTGGCGCCTCGGCCAGCTCAAACTCCAGAAAGTATGTTTTGCTATAATTGTGGGAAAGATGGGCACATGAAAGGAATGCCAGTCCCAAAAGACACTGACAAAGTTGCATATAGGCTACAAGGAGAGTTTGAGAGAAGAAATCAGTGGTTAAGAGGTGCGCGACATGATCCCAGTGAGGGCACCAAAATGCTAATTCACGTCCTTTTGTGGCAAGGTCAGTTGCCCAGGCCCCACTACGCCTCTCCAGACTGGTCCAGAATAGTGGGTCCCTCCATGGAGACCACTGTAAGGTGAACAGAGTGTCTACAAGAGCTATATTAGACAGTGGCTCCCAAGTGACAATTATGTTCCAAGATTGGTATCAGAAGCATTTGTCAGACATACCCTTACAACCATTAGAAGGACTGCATGTATGGGGTTAAGTGAGAAGGCCTACCCTATTCGGGTATATCCAATTGGCTGTCTTTCCCCACCTCCGTGGCTGGAGTGGCGAACAAGTAGAGACCCTAGCCTTAGTGTGTCCCCCACTGGACTGTATGATGGTGTCCCTTTGTTGATTGGAACAAATGCTCATATGTTCGGAAGGCTGGCACAGTTGTGTTATGAAAACAGGGGTCAAAGACTAGTAGAGCTTTAAGAGTTCCGGCTTTAATTAAGAAGGCCTATGAGGCAGAGAGATGCTGAAAAACAGAACCAGAGGAACCGGTCGAATTGTATGGAAGAAGGATCCTGAGTCTCTGATCCTGGCGCCAAATGCCCAGTGTACCTTACAGGGAGAGGTCCGTATCAGAAAGGATGTTAAGAATAAAATATTAATGTTGGATGCACCAGGCGATGGAAAATTGCCAGAGGGACTGCTGGTCAAGCCTAGTATTTTGCCGCTAGAGCCCATGCTTATGCCAGAAGGGTAATGGTCCAAGTTCATAATGTGTCTGAAAGAGACATTCGAGTAAACAGAGGTTGCATCCTGGCTAATGTGCATTGTGCAGACACTGCAGTGCTACCCAGCAGCAAGAGTTCAAGGAAGAATGACAGAGTAACGCCTGACTTGTTTGATTTGGCGACTCCCGCTGCCAGCTGAATGGAAAGTGAAGATCAGTGAGAAGCTTGCCCAGAGAGACCAGGTGTTTTCTTTAAAGGAATGGGATGTAGGATGCGTGCAAGGAGCTGAGCACAATATCCGGCTGCATGACGAAAGACCATTTAAGTGAGAGGTCTCGCGCCTGGCACCTGCTGACATAGATGATGTGAGGCGGCATCTGCAAGAGATGTTAGCTGCTGGTGTAATACAAGAATCCAGAAGCCTTATGCTTCCCCATTGTGGTAGTGAGGAAAAGAATGGAACAGTAAGGATGTGTGTGGATTATCGCACCTTAAACCGCGGACTATCCCGATCAGTACACAATGCCCGCATTCAGGATGCTTTGGACTGCCTAAGCGGGAGCAAGTGGTTCTCTGTGCTGGATCTCCGCGGTGGGTACTATCAGATCCCGATGGCCCCAGAGGAACCGTGAAAAGAAGACAGCCTTTATCTGTCGCTTGGCTTCTATGAATTCATGAGGGATGCCTCAAGGGGATTTCAGGTGCCCCAGCCACTTTTCAACGATTGATGGAGGCGTGCAGTGGGGACATGAACTTACTAGAGTGCCTGGTATACCTAGATGATGTTATTGTGTTTGGCAGCTCACTGGAGGAACATGAGAGCAGATTATTTAAGGTATTGGACCGACTGGAGGACTTTGTGCTTAAACTGTCCATTGATAAGTGTCAATTTTTCAAACATCAGTAAAGTATGTGGACACATAGTATCCACCGAGGAATAGAGACCGACCCAAGTAAAGTTGAGGCCTTGACCACCTGGCCACAGCCCAAAAATCTAAAAGAACTGCAAAGATTCCTGGGATTCTGTGGTTATCGGCGCTTCATCAAGGACTATTCAAGAGTGATCCGCCCTTTACTTAACCTTACTCAAGGGTATCCCCAACCCACAAAAATACCAAAGTCAGCATCCTCAAGACTGAAAGAGTGTATTTTCATCCAGTGAAGTATTTGGGGCCGCTGGACTCTGATTGTGAGACTGCTTTTCATGAGATCATATATCAACTTACCCATGCTCCAGTGCTGGCCTATGCCGATCAAGAAAACCTTCGTCCTGCACACTGATGCTAGCTTGCAAGGGTTGGGGGCTGTGTTGTACCAAAAGCACGAGAATGGCCTGAGACCAGTGGCCTTTGCCAGTAGAAGCCTGACCCATCCGAAAAGAACTATCCTGTACATAAGTTAGAGTTCCTAGCTTTGAAGTGGGCTATTGTTGACCAATTCCATGAGTACTTGTATGGGGCTAAAATACTAGTAAAACTGACAATAATCCTTTGACCTATGTGCAGACCTCAGCTAAGTTGGATGCCACTGGCCATAGGTGGCTTTCTGCATTATCTACATATGACTATGCTCTCGAATACCGAGCAGGTCTGAACCACATAGATGCTGATGCTCTCTCCCGAGGCCTGTTCCCCAGAATGATTGGGTCCGACTGGCAGAACCTGACATTCGGGCACTCTGCGGAGAAGTTTGACAGGGAGGAACAAATGTCCACAGACGCAGTGGACTGCATGGTGGATTGCTTGGGAGCCTCTGAGAATTGCATACCTGCTGCTTGTGCCACTTTCTGCAATAGACATTGGTGCACTGCCTCAGCTGGACAATGACAGTATTCGACGGGCTCAATCCGATCCCATGATCAAAGCAGCTTTAGAAGCCCTCTATGCAGGAAAAGATGTGTCCAAATTACGCTCCACTGATTTGAGAACTGCACTGTTATACAAAGAAGGTCCTAAGTTGAAACTGATCAATAAACTGTTATACAGAGAAACAGTAGACAGAGGGGACAAGTAGACAAACAACAACTAGTGCTGCCCTGCCTTTCGAGACTCAGTATTGAGGTCCTTGCACAACCATAGGGGCACCTTGGTATAGACAGAACACTTGACTTGGTGAGATCCAGATTCTATTGGCCTAAGATGGGGGCTGATGTGGAGCAACACATTCAAACTTGTAGTCGCTGCTTACAGAGAAAGCTTTGCCCCAGAGGCTGCCCCTTGTTAACATCACCACCAGTGCACCCATGGAGCTGGTCTGTATTGATTTTCTGAGTTTGGAGTCAGATCAAAGAAATATCAGTAATGTGCTGGTGGTCACTGACCATTTCACGAGATATGCCCAAGCTTTCCCACCAAAGACCAGAAAGCATCCACTGTGGCCAAAGTATGTAGAAAACTTTTTGTTCACTATGGGGCTCCACAAAGAATCCATTCTGATCAAGGGAGAGACTTTGAGAGTCGTCTGATCAAAGAGATGCTTTCTCTGTGGGAGTCGAAAGTCCAGAACCACTCCTTACCACCCCAGGGGACCCACAGCCTGAACGTTTCAACGCACTTTGCTAGATATGCTAGGCACCCTGCACCCAAGGACAAGCCTAGATGGAGCCAACAAATTAGCACCCTGGTACATGCTTATAACTGCACAAAAGTGATGCCACTGGATTCTCCCCTACCGCCTGATGTTTGGAAGAAAGCTCGACTACCAGTAGATGTGTGTTTTGGGGTCTCTCCTGATGGGGTTCAAGCTGACAACTATTTACAGTATGTGCAAAAGTTAAAGGCCCAGCTAACTCATGCGTACCAACTGGCTCAAACCATGGCTGCCAAAAGAAATCTGGCCAACAAAGAAAGGTATGATAAAAAGGTGAAAGCACAGGAACTCCAGGAGGGAGATCGGGTATTGCTAAGAAATCTGGGACTGCATGGCAAGCACAAGATTGCTGACAGATGGCACCATCTCCCTCACATTGTAGTGGGCAAACTAGATGATCTGCCAGTGTACAAAGTAAGGCCTGAGAATAATTCAAAAGATGTAAAAACAATGCATAGAAATCATTTACGCCCATTGGACAAATCCTGATTGAGTCTGAGCCCCCAGAAGATGCCCCTCTGGACCAGTGACTAGAGCTGCTGCTAAGAAAGATCAAGGAAGTCTGCACCTACAGAAGCAGAGTTAAAGTGTTCCCTGCACAAGTCCCAGTTGAGCATGACTGTCAGTCCATATCGGAAGAAAGTGAGAGTGACTTTGAATACTATCCTTCTTACGAACTGAGTCAATTGTTTGAGGCAATCCCTAGTCAATACTGGAGATGAAGCTGGGCCTTCTGGACTGCCTAAGCCCCCAGCTTCATCCCTGGAGCCAATGCTCCCAGTAAGTGAAGTGCAAAGCATCAGATCAGATGAAATGGAATCATTGTGCATGGCTGAACTGTTTGAGCTTTCAGGGAGGAAATGATAGATTGGGGCAGACTGGTGATACACCCAAACAAGAAGAGTATTTTGAGTGCCCTGACAGTCCACTGCCAGTGTCCGAAAGCTCTCCCTCATGAGCCAAATGTTGTGGACTCAGAAACTGTAACTCCTGGAGCTGAAAGTGCCCCAAGTTCTAGCCTCTACCCCCATGGAGACTCCACTGACAAGTGAGGACAATGCTGAAAATGAGGCTCAGAGTGCAGAGACTATAACAGTTCCCCTAGAAAGACTGGTCGAGCTGTAAAGCCTGTGGTGCACCTCAGTTATGATTCACTTGGGAGGCCTGTGGATTTGCCTCTCAATGTTGTCCATAAAGGAGTGTATGTGTCCCGAGCTCATTGCCCAAACTGAGCGTCAGTGCTAACTCAAGTTACTTGTGTTGCCCTCAGTATGGTGCCCTTGCCCCATCCAGCCCCAAGGTAACTGATAGGAAGGGCCCCTCTCTTCAGGTTTCATGTACAAGAGGTAATAACTTGAGTTATGGTACAATGTGTATGTAATACTGTGAAAGAGTGACGTACTGCAATGTTTCAGAAATGTGTTCTTGGTAAAATGATATATTGACTGATGATTACATGTGCGAGCCTAATGCAAATGTATATGGTTGCAGTTGAAACTTATGGGGGTACTTGCTTGACGCGGACGTCAAGCTTTCCCAGGCCAGGAAGGGTGTAACCCCCCTGCAAATGGGGGTTCCCAAAAGACTTCCAGGAGCTTGCTTGAATGCTCCAAGCCTGAATGGTGTTTGGCATTTAAGCCATTTATCAGTGAGTGTTTTAGAGCCTCTGGTACTGTCTCTTTAAGAGCTGTCTGCTTGCAGACATAATTAGTTTGTATGGGGACTGTGTGCTTCTCTGAGTACCACTCGAGCTGCTGCCAATTCACTTCATTTTGCAATCACTAGGAGTGCAAAGGAACCTATCTGAAAGATGTAACTGTTTGCCAGAAATTATTTAGAGTAATAATGAAATTACAGTTTGTCTAACCTGCTTTCTTTGCAGTCAGAACTGTGTCTGCTAGTTCCCATTCTAGTTTTGAACTGCTGAACTGGACCAATCAGTGTGGGGTAAGCTAGCTCTAAAATGATGCCTTGGACGAATCAGAACTTGGACTCATAATCTGAGCCAGCCACAAGAGGATTGTATGGGCAGTGACTCTGGGAGATGTAGTTTAGACTTCAGTGCCTTTTGGACCAACAGCAGCAGTCTATTGTGAGTGACAGCCAATCCAGTCAAGAACTGGGAGGAACTCAAAGGAAGTGCCCGTTTCAGTCAGTTGGAGTTCAGTTGAGCTTTGGCAGTGAAGAAGGAAGGAGCCCTGTGCTTTTTCAGTGTGCAGTTTTAGTCAAAAACGTGTGTAAGGCCCAGAGTTCCGGTCTGCAGCTTGTGTAACAGCTTGTTAGGACTGAACTGCCTCCTGTGAAAAGAATCAAAGGATCTCTGAAGAGTAGAAACCAGGCTCACCCTGTAGAAGACTGGAAGAATTGCTGAAAATTGCACTCGGTCTGTCAGGAACTGAATCTGCTGTGTGTTCTCCGGTATTGTGCAGTAATTGCGATCGGGATACAGATGCAGCCTGCCTGGTATAGTACTTTCTTTTATATGGATGTGTGAAGAGGTTTGTGTACCTCAAGTGAGCCCTGCTGACATTGAAGGACCCTATCTTATTTGGAGGTCGTGAGTACTAATTCAGGGTTGCTCCCGTTGAATTGCCACATTAAATCCAAATGGAATTACTGTACTGCTGACTGTTTAATTCTCCTTTTCTCTGTGAAAGGGCCCTACCAGCTGCCACGGTTTGGACTAGCCACTAGGGCTTGGGTACCAGGGACAGTAACTGATAGGGATAGGCCTGTGCACAGAGCCATAGGTAGATTATTAGAGTGATAAGCTAATTAACCTGATTTCCCTGTCCTTGTTATATCCCCTAAATAAATCAGAGCTGCTTGTTTCAGCAAAGTTATACTGCCTGAGGTATTTGTCTATGTTAAAGTACTGTACTGTGATTGTTGCACTGTATCTCATTTCACAGGAGGTCCCAGTGCGGAACCAGACCTGGGGGTAAGTGTATACTGTGAAGGTAATTCTGATATATTGTGGGCCACTAGTGGGAAGAAGAGGGGTTGCAGTGTCCCAGAGGGCTGTGACCAAGTTAGTTTAACTATTGCAAACCCTGACCTCTGGGTGGAGGCACCCGCCATTGGATCCAGGCCCCTCAACCTGTTAGTGGCAAATCAGGCAGGGGTAGTAGCCCCTGGGATAGCGCCATCTAGGGGTTACATATGAAACAGTTTATTTCATACATACATACAGTAGATTACAATTCAGATTTCACTATCTAGACAGACCAAATCTATAATTTTAAAAACATGCAAAAGATGCAGTGCCATATAGTACCAGTTTGTCCTGATCAAATAGTGGCTTAACTGTCAACTGCCTCTACTAACTCCAGGATCTGGAGAGTTTGGTAACAGTTGGTTGAGACTTCGGTTGATGCCCCCAAGATATTTATTGAACTTTTCGACCTGATGTCTGCTAAGGAGGTATGTACTGTACCTCCCTTTCTAGGACTCTGGTCCTTACTGTGTCACAGGGAGGGATGGACCAGGCCACTGTTCTGCCACCTCTTGACCCAGAGCACCTGAACCAGGACAGGCCTTGGTTCTCACTGGCCCCCTCTGAGACCCACCACTGGTCCCCTGGGTGGTCGAGATCAAGGTCCTACTCTCGGAGCCCCAACTCAGGCAGCTTGCGTTGATCTCAACGCTCGTGGTGTTTGGGCAAGTGGCACCGCTGCTATTCCTCATCCTCGTCGGGCGAGGAGAGGTTCCAGCACAAGTTTCATTGGCGCTATAAGGAGCTTATGTGGCAGCAGCTCTGGCAGACCGGGGTGAAGCTGACCTGGACACCCTAGCCCTACCTTGGGTGCCACTACAGGAGCCACAGCAGACCCCGCCTCTGCAGTAGCCGGTTCGTATGTTTCCAGTGTGGCCCCTTCTGGCTTCCCCACTGATTCTGGTGAAGCTGCCACCAAAACAGCTAATGACCAGCACTTCGACCAAGGACACTCGGCCGGGTAAGGGTTTACCCCGTCGGCTGTCAGTCACCATCACCCAGGACCGCCCTTGCAGGGTTAGTGGGAACTTAGGCAGTCGAACGCTCTTCCTCTATTCTTCGGAAGGTTCCCCCCCCCCACTGGGTGTGGAGTTGACAGGGGACCTCTCGACGAATCAAGGGCCCACGTACTTCATGAGCCTTCTCTGTCTTTTCTCAGAATTTATGGGTCTCCAACTGGAGCCCATTCAGAAGTAGGAACGGTACCCACTGACCAAGATCCTCAACTGGGGTAACTCTCCAGTGGAAGCTTTCCCAGTACAGGATGCTATTCTTGGTCCTGCCCTGTAACTGTGGGAGCACCCGGCCTCCTGCCCTGCACTGTCGCCCCAGATAGTCCACAAGTATGCAGTCCCTAATGGCTCCATGTTGGGATTCATGGAACACCCCTCGGCACAGAGTCTTGTGACTGACTGACTTCATATTTCGGCATACTGGCAACATAGGGGATATGGACAAACCCCCTCGACAAGGAGTCCAAGAAATTGGACTATATGGCCAAAAAGGTGTATGCCGCCGCCTCCTCTCTCAGCCTTCGGCAAGCGAGCTCGGCCCTTGTCATGGCCCATCTCTCACACGCCCTCCTGGTTACCCTGAATTAGATGACGCAAAGTCTATTCCCAGGTTCCGGAGGTGTGCCTGCGGGCAGAAGATGTCCTGGACAGATCCGCACACCTTGTGTTTGTATTGCCTGGGCTGCTAGCATGATCCCCAGGCCTGCAACGTTTGCCGCACTTTTCATCCATCGATTGTGGAGGACCATCATACTCGCTTACTTTTAGGGCGTCCAAGCAATCGGTACCCGGTGGTCAAATCTAAAGACACCCATCAGGTGGCCTCCGTGGCTGTGGGGTCTGCTGAGCAATGTGTGGCATTCAAGGAGGAGGCAGAGGCCCAGCCTTCAGCTCAGTCCTCCTTGGCTTCGGCCTTTTTGCCATTCTCTCTGGGTGCCTTCTTTACAGAGGCATTTAAGGACCTGTGCCAGGCCCTTCCTACTCCTGGGCAGGGACCCTCATCAATGCACAAGTCCGAATTTAAAAAAAAAAAAGAGTCCAAAAAATTGTATCACCGTCAATCGTGGGATTGGCAACATTCAGGGCTCCCGACTCCCGTGCTTTTCCAGAGGTTCCGACTTTGGTCCAGTCCTCAGCCCAGGCCCCACAGTATCCACATCAGGCCAGTTGGCTAAGATGCAGGTCGATCTTCCTGCCAAAATTTTTCTCGAACCGGTTGACCTGTTGTCACCTGAAAAATCTTATACCTCCTTGTCTAGGACTGCGGTCCTAACTCAGACCCAGGGAGGGAGGAATCAGTCCACTGACTCCCCCCACCTCTCATTGAAGACCAGGAGCTGGAGGCGCCCTAGCTCTTGACGGCCCCCTTTCAGACCCGCCGTTGGTCCTCCTGACGATCAAGGTCGAGGTCCCGGTCTCGATCCCATGGGTTGAGCGGCTTGGTCAACATCAGCACTCCCGCTCTCGACACTCAGGCAAGCGGCACCGCTGCTATTCTTCATAGTCATTCTCCTCGTTTGAGGAGCAGCTTCAGCGCAAGTTGCCATCGATGGTATGAGGATGTAATGTGGCAACAGCTGGTATTTGCTGGGATGAAGCCCATTCCAGCTTCTACCCTCAACATCGTGTGGCTTTCGCCGCAAAGGCCAACACCTCCTCTGCAGGAGCAGACCTGTAAAACAGTCCGGGCTTGGTCACCTTAGGCCTCTCCCCTGATTCTGGTGGAGCCGCTCCCTGAAACGGCTCAGACTAAGGAGGCTCAGCTGGCCTCTGGTCTTCCCCATCGGCTGTTAGTCACTGTCACCCCAGACCGTCCGTGGAGGGTCAGTGGGGATTCGGGCAGTAGACCTCTCTTCGACGACTTTTTGGAGTTGGAGGGTTCCTCCTTACACTTTTCATCAAGTGGACACAGAGTCTGCAGTGGGTCTCTCAGCAGAGGGGAGGGCCCTACGTACTTTATGGATCTACTCCACCTCATCTCTGAGTCCACGGGTCTCCAGATGAAACCCATTTAGAAGTGGGCTTGGTACCCGCTTACCGAGATTTTGGACTGGGGTAATTACCCTGGGGAAGCTTCCTGGTGGCAGAGGCCATCCTCAGCCCTGCCTTGGAGCTGTGGCATCATCCTGCCTCCTGCCCTGTGCCGTCAGCCAGGATTGTCCACAAGTATGTGGTGCCCATCGGCTCCCTCTCAGGGTTCATGGAGCATCCCATCGATGAAGGCTTGGTGGCTGATTTTGTGTTTCAGCGCTTTGGCAACGTGGGAGACATTGACAAGCCACCCACTAAGGAGTCCAAGAAATTGGACCATTTGGCCAGAAAGGTCTATGCTGCCTCTTTGCTTGGCCTTCGCCAGGCGAGCTCGGCCCTCCTGATGGCCCACTTTTCCCATCTCCTGTTGGGCACTCTTGATGGAGTTCTCCCTCATCTTCCAGCGTACTTTCAGACTACAGTCAAGCAGGTCTGAGACGAGGGCCAGGATGTAGCCAAACCGCTCTAGACAGCCATGGACATTGGTGACTCCTGTTCCCGGTCCGTGGCGGCCGCATTGGCGATGCGCTGCAGGGCTTGGCTGTGGATCTCAGTCTTTACAGCGGATACCCAGCACAAGCTGGTGGATATTCCCTTCCTGGGCACTGACCTGTTCGGGTCTGGGGTCGAGGGGTAGCTCACCCGCATTGAGAAGTCCAGTGCCACCTTGGATTCAGTGACATCTACCCAGAGGGACCCCAAGGGCTCCAAGCAGCAGAAAAAGAAGCCCTTTCGGTCCACCTCCGCTCCCATGGCCACACCAGCCCAGTCTCAAGCTGGGCAGTAGGCTCAGGCTTGGCGACCTTGGCTGAAGTCAGTGGCCCCAGTCGTAGGCAAGCTGAGAGGACAAGGCCCTGGTGGCTCTTCAGCTGGGCCCTCCTCCTCCAAGCCTGCCCAGTAATAGGATGAGAGGTGCCTTCCTCATGCCCGTCACACCTCTCCTGGGGCCTCCTGTAGGGGGCTGGCACCACCCCCTTCCTTTCCGCCTGGTTCTGTGTCACCATGGACAGGTGGGTTCTCGATGTGGTCAGTCAGGGTCTGCCTCTAGAGTTCAAGGTGTACCTGCCTTGCTGAGCCCATGCCCCACGAGAGGGCATAGTGTCCGTCGACATTCTGTCATCCCTTCAGGATGACGTTGCCCAGCTCCTGCATATGGTGGTCGTGGCGCTTCTCTCGGACCCTCCGGAACATCCAGGGTTTGTCTCTAGGTACTTCTTGGTGCCAGAACGGATGTGGAACTGGTGCCTCATCTTAGATCTGCACAACCTGAACAAGTTCATCAGATCGCGCAAACTCAGGATGGTAACTCTGTCTCAGATCATCCATCTCTTGAACAGGACATTTGGTTCTGCTGGCTGGATCTTCAGGACGTGTTCTTTCATGTCCCAATCCATCCGTCCCACCGCCGGTTCCTCTGGTTCTGGGTGGAGGGGATTCTTTACTAGTTCCAGGCCAGGCCATACCATTTGGCCTGTCCTCTGCCTCCATGGTCTTCATTAAGTGCATTGATAGAAACTTTCAAGTACCTGAAGGGAATCAACAAAGTCCAAGAGGGTAGCATCTTTCAAAAAAAGAGGTGTGCAAGAACAAGAGGGCACAATTTGAAGATGAGGGGGGGGTGGCTCAGAGGTAATTTAAGGAAGTATTTTTTCACAGAGAGGGTTGTGGATGCATGGAACGGCCTTCCGGAGGAGGTTGTGGAGTCAAAATCAGTGGTGGAATTCAAGCATGCATGGGACAGTCATAAGGCAATTCTGGGGGGTTGGGGTAAGAAGAAGTAGGCTGCTGGTTAACTAGGATCTGCAGCTTATCCAGTAGGTAGGGAAATGGGCAGACTGGGTGGGCTAAGCGGTCCTTATCTGCCGTCAAATTCTATGTTTCTATTGCAGTGGACTCAGCTCACCTGAGGCACCGAGGAGTCTGGGTTTACCCCTACCTGGATGACTGGCTGATTGTGGGTCCCTCCAGGCAGGAGGCAGAGTGGTTCTGGGAACTGGCCCTCCAGACCTGTGTTTCTCTTGGCCTCCTGGTCAGTGAAGCCAAGTCGGAACTCATACCCTTGCAGGTGATCAGTTTCATCGGGGCAAAGCTAGACTCTTGCAGAGCCAGGGCTCGACTCCTGGTGGACAGGGTGGAGGCTGCCTCTTCCTTTGCCCGATCATTTCAGGTTGGGCAGTTGCACCCTGCCCGGGACTTCCTGTGCATCCTCGAATCCATGGCAGCTTGCACTAGCATGGTCCGTTGGGCCTGCTGGAGAATGCGCGCTCTGTAGTGGGAGCTGGCACGCCAATGGTCTCCGCGCCAGAGCCACTTCGACCACCTGGTCACTGTGATGCCTTTCAGTGATGGTTAGTCCCAGAACATCTGCAGAAGGTATTCTGTTTGTCCGCCCAGAGCCGACAGTCATTCTGATGTCTGATGCCTCTCTCTCATGGGCTGGGATGCCCACCTGGGGGAACATAGAGTCCACGCGCTCTGGACCCCCAAAGAGTCCCGGTGCCACACCAACCTGCTGGAGCGCCGAGCAGTTTGGCTAGCAGTGACTGCCTTTGCTCCCCACATTCAGGGGGTCAGATCGTTCAGGTCCAGACAGACAACACCACGACCTTGTACTACTTCAACTCTGTGCAAGGAAGCTTTCCATGTGAACCCTTGTGCACAGCCTGGAGGCTGATCTCCTGGCCATCCATGTGACTGATGTCTCCAGCCAGCTGGCAGATGCTGTCCGCCGTGAAGGCAAGGCATCTCACGAGTGGTCTGTTCACCCACATATGGTGCACAGTCTGTTCTCCCAGAGGGGCACCCCTCTGGTGGACCTGTTTACCTCCAGGGAGAACACAAAGCTGAGGTTGTATTGCGCCTGCCCCCCTCAGCAGGGAATGCTGCAGGGAAATGCCTTCTTGAGGCCCTGGACCCCAGGCCTCCTCTATGCCTTCTCTCCATTTCTCTTGATCCACAAGATGTTGCTCAAGTCTCAGAGGGCAAAGACACGGATGAGCTTGGTGTCTCTAGGATGGCCATGCCAGTTTTGGTACCCCACTCTCCTCAGCCTCAGCAGAAAGCACCCGAGGCATTTCTCTCTCTGCCCAGACCTGCTGTCCATCAATCAGGGGAAGGTACTCCATCCGGACCTTCAACACTGCACCTGACAGCCTGGTTCCTGAGCGGCTAGAGTTCTAGGCTTTGAGTCTCTCTGAAGATGTCCTCAACATAGTTGAGGCTCCTTGGAAGGAGTCCACCAGGAAATGCTATGCCTTCAAATGAGAGTCTTCATTTGGTGTCAGAGCAAGGGGTCAGACCTTTTGTCCTGTCCAGTTGCTAGCATCCTTGACAACCTTTGAGCCCTCTCCCAGTTGGGCCTTCAGTTGACGACACTTAAGGTGCGGCTGGCAGCCATTTCTGCCTACCAGGCACTAGCTGGTCAGCAGTAGATGGCACAGATTAAGGGGGTCTGGCACTTCTTTAAAGGCCTTGACCACATTCCCTTCCAGTGCATGAACCACCAGCACCTTAAGACTTGTTGCTGGGTTTAGTAAAGCTCATGGGCAAGCCATTTGAACTGATGCACAGGTGTGAAATGTCTCACCTGTCATAGAAGACCACCTTCCTGGTGGCTATCATGTCAGCCAGAGGGATCAGTGAGCTCCAGGTGCTTTCGGTGGAGTCTCCTTACTTATTTCATTTTATTTTTTATACTAGATAACATGATGAGGATAACTGCCCATTTTCACAAGTGGCAAATAATACAAAAACAGATACAAACATTAAATGAAGAAAATATACACAGTTCAAAACAGTTATTTAAATAGAAGCACTCTAAAATATTTTATTTCCCTAAACTTCAAGTCCTTCCCCTCTCTAAGAACAAGAAGCTTCAAACCAGCTTCCATCATGGAGAAAAAGCTGTTAGAAAAGGAGGTTCAGAAACTGCTACTGTTAAAAGTAGTGGAACCAGTGCCTCCACAGCACAGGGGAAAAAGGCTTTACTCAAGATACTTCCTTACACCAAAGAAAAATGGGGAGTTGCGGTTCATCTTAGACCTAAGGGTCCTCAACAGGCACTTAACAAAACCAAAATTTAAAATGGTGACACTGCCTCTGATTTTGCCAGTACTCCAGAAAGGAGACTGGCTGGCATCCCTGGACCTAAAAAATGATTATTTCAGACTCCCTTAAGGTCACTATTAGTTCTCAGCTCTGCCGTTCGGTCTCTCCTCAGCTCCAAGGGTGTTCACAGAGTGTCTGGCAGTAGTGGTGGCACACTTGCGAAGGCAAGGTGTCACAGTGTTTCCCTATCTGGATGACTGGCTAGTGGTGGAAAAGTCTCCACAGCTGTTAAGTGAGCACTTGCAGCTCACCCTGCAACTCCTGGGGTCCTTGGGGTTCTTGCTAAACTTAGAAAAGTCAGTTATTGTTCCCACACAAGTCCTGCAATTCATAGGAGCAGAACTAAATACCACAGAGGGCAGAGCTTTCCTACACCTGGACAGGGTAAAAAGCATCTTGCAAACAGGTTCTTTCAAGCTGAATGTGCCAAGAAACGCAAGGCAATTTCTTCAACTACTGGGGCACATGGCAACTGCTACAGGCACTGTCATGGGTTCCAGGTTTCAGATGAGAGACATTCAATTCCACCTAAGGGCTCATTGATCTCAAAGAAAAGATCCCCTCTCAGAATTGGTCCCAGTAATGAAAACGTTCATCCAGGCCTCCAGTGGTGGAAGCAAGAAGCCAACCTCAGAGAAGGGGTCCCCTTCCAAAGAGAGCTTCCCTCAGTAATTCTCACAATAGATGCATCCCTATTGGGATAGGGTGCCCATCTGGCAGAACACACTACCCAGGGCACTTGGTCAAGTGCAGTGTCTCTCCTACATATGTCTGTTGGAGCTCAGGGCAGTGTTTCCGGCAATGCAAGCTTTCACACCACTGATACAGGGGAAGGTTGTACAAGTCAGAACAGACAATACCACCACCATGTATTACATAAACAAGCAAGGAGGAACAAGGTCAAGTCTTCTTTGCACAGAAGCAATGTGAATCTGGACCCTGGCTTACTCCCTAGGAGTCTCTCTACAGACCATTCATCTGCCAGGCAAGGACACTGTTTTGGCAGATGCCCTAAGTCTGATCAGCCAGGCCCATCACGAATGGTCCCTGAACAGGCAGGTGATGCAGACCATATTCAGAAGGTGAGGCACTCCAGAGATAGATTTCGTTGCCTCCCACAGTACTGTTGCAGGCCTCCAGCAGTGAGCTCAGTCCCTCTGGATGCTGTCATTCTGGATTGATTAGGGAAGTACCTGTATGCCTTCCCCCCATTTCCTCTGGTGCACAGGGTACTGCTCAAGCTCAGGCTTCAGTCAGCCACAATGATACTGATAGCCCCAGACTGGGCCAGACAGCTATGGTATTCCCTACTGCTCTCCATATCAGTGGACAAACCAATACACGTTCCCAGAAGGCACAGTTTGCTGACCTCCAATCAGGAGAGGCTCCTACACCCGAATCTCAAGTCACTCAGGCTCAAAGCCTGGCTCTTGAGGACTTGGAATACGCTGGCTTACACCTTCCTGAGGGGGTCATGGATGTTTTATGGGGGTATAGGAAAACCTCTACTAAGAAAATCTATGCTGCAAAATGGAAAAGGTTTTCTGTTTGGTGTTCCACCAGGCACATAGTGCCAGCACAGGCAGGAGTGCCACTTGTGCTGGACTATCTGGTTTTCTTGCACTCTTTGGGATTGTAGTCCTCTACACTGAAAATCCATTTGGCTTCAGTTTCTGTTTATACCTCAGCAGGTAAGACTACTTCCATAGCATCGAACCCTATTTTTAAAAGGTACTTTAAGAGTTATTCCCATTTGCATCCACCATTCAGAGAACTGGTCCCAGCATGGTATCTCAGCATTTGTATTGCTAAGCTCATGGATTCCCCCATTTGAGCCCATGTCTTCAGTACCTCTGAAGTATGTTACATGGAAAACAGTATTTTTGGTAGCTATCACTTCAGCCAGACGAATCAGTGAACTTCAGGCCCTATGCATTGAACAGGACTACATTTCCTTTCACAGGGATAAAGTTGTCCTTAAAACTAATAGGAAATTCCTTCCCAAGGTGGTTTCAGACTTTCATCTAAATCAAACTATTACTCTGCCAGTGTTTTCACTGAGCATTCTTCTTCTAGTGAACATAGACTGCATAGTCTTGATGTCAAGAGAGCTTTGAGCTACTACATGACAGCTACTAAACCCCACAGGCATGACAAGACACAGCTTTTCCTCACTTATGGGTATGGGAAAGGGTAATCCAGCATCTAAAAGGTCAATTTCTTGCTGGATTGTTCAGTATATTCAATTCTGTTATTCTAAAGTGGGCAAAGAAGCCCCAGCAGGGCTCACAGCCCACTCCACAAGAGGGACAGCTGCCACACTGGCAGCTGCCAGGGATGTCCCTTTGCTGGATATCTGTAAAGCAGCTACCTGGAGGACAGTTCACACATTTACCAAACATTATAGCCTGGATATGCAGGCTAGGGCTGATGCCAGGTTTGGTACAGCTGTCTTGCAGTCTGTTTCCAAAATAGGTTCTGTTCCCCCCTCCAAAGATACTGCTTCTTAGTCTGCAGAAGAGTTGGGAATATTGGAGTATTCCTGGGGTGAGAAGAAAAAGTTACTTACCATATTAACCTTGTTTGTCCCATGGGATACTCCAATATTCATAACTCTCCTACCCTGCCTCCCCTACCAGAACCAGTGGTCTCTGCATTCCATACTGTACCTTAGGGTATGTATGCCACATTATGGCATTTATTGGAACTAGTTTCAGTGGTTTTTCTCCTTTCAGGTGATTCTGACACGGAGATGGTGGTGTTAGAATATATTTAAATATTTTTTCCTCCAGTTTGGAGGCTGTTTGTGGGAATTTTACATTTTTAATGGTTTATAAATCTTTTGGGCCCTGTCTTTGCAGGCGTCCACAAAATCTGAGGGTTAGAATGTGGGCAGTTGATAGGTGGCAGCATTTGAAAAAGTGGCTCATGCCAATGATTTCATCATTTGCATAACATTCTATCTCAGGCAGATCTGGCTTAAAGGCATTCTGCAGAAGAGTTATGAATATTGGAGTATCCCCTGGGAGAAACAAGGTTACTATGGTAAGTAACTTTTTCTTTTGCTCCATACCTTTGGGGTCAGGTGGTCTAGGTCCAGACAGACAATATCATGACCATGTACTACCTCAACAAGCAGGGCGGGATGCACTCCCTTCCTCTGTGCATGGAAGCTCTCCATGTGTGGACCTCATGAGCAGTTTGGAGGACGAAGTCCTGGCCATCCATGTGGCCAGTGTCTCCAACCAACTGTCGGATACTCTCAGCCATCTGGGCGAGATGTCTTACGAGTGGTTTCTCCACCCAGAGTTAGTACACAGCTTATTCTCCCAGTGGGGCACCCCTCTGGTGGAGCTGTTCGCCTCAGGGGGAAAGCAGAGCTGAGGCTGTTTTGTGCCCACCCCACTCAAAAGGAAACGCTGCAGGGGATGCCTTCTCTAGGCCCTGGACCCTAGGCCTCCTCTGTGCCTTCCCTTCATTTCCTTTGATACACAAAATGCTGCTGAAGGTGAGGTGGGACAAGACACAGGTGATCCTGGTGGCTCCAGACTGGCCACACCAGGTCTGGTACCCTGATCTTCTCAGCCTCAGGCTCCCGAGGCATCTTCCCCTATATCCGGACCTGCTCTCGATCAGTCAGGGAAAGGTTCTCCACCCAGACCTTCAATCCCTGCTCTTGATGGCTTGGTTCCTGAGCAGCTAGAGTTCCAGGCTTTGGGTCAATCTGAAGATGCCCTCAGCATTGTCAAGGCTTCTTGGAAGGAGTCGACCCAAACATGCTATGCCTTCAAATGGAAGAGGTTCTCCATCTGGTGCCAGGGCAAGGGGTTGGACCCCTTATCTTGTCTGGTGGTTAGCATTCTCGACTACCTTTCATCCCTCTCCCAGTCGGGTCTTCGGTCGACGACTCTATAGTGCACTTGGCAGCCATCTTTGCTCACCAGGCATGGGCCAGTCAGCAGTCGGTGTAGAAGAAGATGGTCTGATGCTTTTTTAAAGGCCCTGACCACATTTCCCCTCCAGAGTGTGAACCACCACCACATTGAGACTTTTTGCTGGTTTTGACAAAGCTCATGGGCAAGCCATTCGAACCGATGCACAGGTGTGAGATGTCACACCTATCATAGAAGACCTCCTTCCTGGTGGATATCATGTCAGCCAGAAGGATCAGTGAGCTCCAGACGCTTTCGGTGGAGTCTCCTTACCTGGTCTTCCACAGGGACAAGGTTGTCCTTCAGCCCAACCTGAAGTTCCTCCCAAAGGTTGTGTCTGATTTTCACCTTAACCAGATGATTAATCTCCCGGTGTACTTCACCAGCCGCACTTTGGAGGCCTAGCACAGGCTCCATACTTTGGACCTGCGGTGGGCGTTAGCCTGTTATAGGGAGTGCACGGCTGAAGTTCGGGGAGAGGTTCGCCAGCTATTTGTCACCTATGCTGAAGCCACACCTGGCAGACCAGCAGCAAAGCAGATGATTGGTAGGTGGATTGTATCCTGCTTCGACCTCTGCTACAGGTTGGCGGGTAGGGAGCCTCCCGTAGGGTTAAGGGCTCATTCCACCTGCCATACCACTGCCTCAGTGGCTGCTTCCAAGGTTGTCCCTATCCAGAAAATGTCAGGCTGCTACCTGGAAGTCGGCACACACCTTAATTTCCCATTACAACATCAACCTTGAGTCACATCAAGATGCTGGTTTTGGGGCCTCAGTTCTCCAATCTCTGTTCCCTAAATAAGGGGTGTCACCTTGCTCCCTCCTCCCAAGAAAACTGCTAGGAGTCTGCCAGAAAGTGTGGATAGAACATCATATCCACATCCCTATAAAAACAGGTTACTCACCTGTAACAGTAGTTCTAGGAGTGGTGTATGATGTTCATCCACACTGACCCACCCAACCTTCCCTTGCAAGTGGCACACTGTCTTTGCTTCCAGCGGGCAAGATATGGCATTACAAGGTGGAGCTAGGGGAGTTAGGATCCAGCTTGAAGACATTCCGGCTTGTCTTAAAGAGAAAAGACACTGCCAGAAAGTGTGGATGAACATCATGTACCACTCCTAGAACTACTGTTACAGGTGAGTATTCTGTTTTTTAGAGAGCCCTTGATGTTGGGACAGCTCTGAAAAACATAATATCTAGACACAGTTTAGCTTATATTTCACCTTTTTTCGTAATCATTGCCCTTGTTTGTTTATTACTAAGGACATTTGCATGGAAACGGGATCTCTGCTCTATTTGCTCTGCTTGTCTACTTCTGCAGTCAGAGTTCATGTTGATGACATCCCATTCTGTTGTTGTGGAGATAATTATGATGTCATAAACAGGGCATTATAATGTATTGTGTAGACAAGCAGCCAAAGCCAATAAAGTCCAAGGGACAGTAATCTTATTTTTATGTCACTTCCTTTAGTAATAAAGAAAAAGGGGAGAGAATTGCAAAAACATAGTTCTGGCTGACTGGTACAGAGGGTAAAAGCACAAAACTGTAAAACAGTGGGTTGCAGGTTCAGCCCCGGACCACAAACAATACCGTCTCTGGCCCGTCGGCACAGTGTAGTGCTACCTCTCCCGATGCCACCAATCTGGGTTCAGGGCGAGCCTGGATTGTCAGGGGCTGGCCGGGAGAGGAAGGATTGTGCGTCCCAAAGGACACTCTTCTCTTCTAAAGGAGAGGGTTCTTAGGCTGCCCATTCTTGCTACCTGTGGATGCATGGGCAGCGGGACAAGAATCACAGTGCTGGGAGGAGGATGCCATTCATTCAGGCCAGACAAAACTGTCCTTGTGCCGCATCCTTGGGGATGGGGGGGTGACCAAAGTTGGAAAAAACAAAAACAGTGCTGAGCCCTTTGAAGATCCCGAGCATCGGGGACCAGATCAGACTGGTATGTCCACCACCGAACTGCCAACAATGGGTGCCAAAAACAAAACAATATTGTCTAAGGAAGTCTGAGCTACAGTAAACTTGTAGCTGGGCCAGCAGTGTGGAGGGTAGAGGTGCTGAGCACCTCACCCATACCTCTCAAGTGTCCCTGATTTTCAGGGACGTCCCTAATCTTGCCTCAAAATTTTACTCTGTCCCTCCTAAAATTTGTGTTTTTGTGGCTAAACAGTGGGGACTGTAAGCACAAAACAATTTCAAGCATTAAAGTTACAAACTTGTTCTTCTTTAGAAAATGCATTTTGCACTAAGCCCCATATTCTACCAGCTTTCTGGGTGGATATCTCTAATTTTGAAGATGTGTCCCTGATTTTGGTCCTTTGTCCCTGATTTTTTTAAGCCTTGTCCCTGATTTATGAGGCAGGAGGTTGAGAGGTATGACCTCACCTGTTGCCACACTGGCAATCTGGGATTGGGAATGGACCAAGGTCGCTTGGGAGCTGAGGGGAGAAGGAGGATTTAGTGTTCATCGATGGATCTCCTCCTCTGGGGTGGGTGGGGACAGTGTGTACTGTTGCATGACTGCCACCTAGTGGAGGGTAGGTGGCATGGAGGGTAGGTGGCACAGCAGTGGTCACCAGAATTGAAAGCCAGAGAGGCGGGTGTTGAAAGCATGCACTGTCTTCATGGTCTGCGTCTGCACCATTACATGCCGTCAGCTCTGACTTAAGGGGAGTAAGGGTCGGAAAAGAACCCCTGTCTACAGGATGATGCTGTGACCCCTGAAGGCACCACACCACCACTATCCATGGCATCTACTCACACAACAAGGTAGGTAGATGGGGTAAGTCATGAAGGTGCGGTGAAGGGCTGGTTGTCTCCAGCAGAAGGGAGGGGCAGGCGGAAAATATACATATATATAAAAAAAAAAAGATTACAAAACTATGTGAACAATAAACTGAATTGTCTAACTCTGGCAGTCTTCAGAGTTATCAACTGGCATTGGGGGGCTCTTTAAAGGGAACATAAATAATATTTCATTTAAAATCAACTGTTGCTGGTCTTTTCTGTTCATTACTAACATGCTGTTAACATATGTAAAGCTGTTCTGTTTGCATTCTGGATGCTGTTTTTTTTTTTTTTTCCAACTCCTTGTTTTGTGCTTTCAGATAAGCCCTTCCTGTCTGTAACTAGTGGAACACACACACACACACACACAGTGTGAGGGCTTGATGTTTATCTTCAGTCTAAGCTTGATTATGGCTGCTAGCTGGTTAATGAGCAAAAAACACTGTGATTGGTGAGGTTTTATCCTTTGAACTACAAAACGTTTACACCCATCAGCCAGTTGAGCACTGTCATCCATCAGTCTTCTCAGCATTGGCTTCTGTGAGGCAAGCCTCCTGCATTTCTACATACTTTGGCCTTTACGGTACACACCTATGCTACAGTAACAATATGCTTACTTTGTGCATGTGCACAAACAAACCTAAAAATGAAGCATACTGAGTGCAACATGGCCTGTTTTCAGTTTTATTAATAGAATTCCTGGTCTGTGCTGTCTCCAGTATGTAAGCTTTTGCAGAACACAAGTTATGGTGTGATTTTGTTTGATGGTTGCAGCACTGTAGCCCATCTCTTGTGATCACTCTTGAGTTTTCCCCAAAATTAAATATAACTGAGAGGAACTGTACAATAAAGTCCTGTCTTTAACATGAAAATGGAATGTAGGCAAAACTGCTGCACACTTTTGCTATCTGCTACACCTGTCAGAAGCTTCCAGAGTGAGGTCATGCGCCTATGAGCAGTGATCTCCTTTGCTCTGCCCAGACTGCTGGGGGAAGGATGAGCATGACATTTCCTTTTTGTCTGTGACACAGATAACTTCCCAGCAGTATCTCGACAATAGAGCAGAGGGTTTAGCATGAGTAGATGTGAGTGCGGGAAAGGAGGGTGAAGGCAGTGTGTGCAGTACAGGCTTTGGAGCATGCGGCTCCATCCTTTTGCTCCCACTGCCGTACGTGTACCCTACAGGACCGCTGCCCTCCTACACTATTGCTGCCAACTGGAGGTGTTTCTGTAATATTTAGGGGGGATGCGGGTGGTACAGCCCCCCGCGACTGGGGATGCAGGGGGCATAGCCCCCTCTGATGGTGTTTGACTGTGTTTGCATTCAGACTGCTTTCCAGCATTATTGCTGATCGCTCAATCTGAGTCTGACTTGTTGCTGTTGGTCTCTTGACATTCGGCGACTTTGTTTCTGCTAATGTGGAGGACCCCTTCCCAGTGGCTTCCGACCCCTCCCCCACCTATCCAGACCAAAACAAGTCCCACCTGCCTCCCGACTCAACCCAGCCTCAGTCAAACAACTGTCACCCGCTACACATCTCCCGGTAACCACCAGCACCTCCAGCAAACTCCCTCCTATGCCTGAGAAGCCTGGCCACCACACAGGCCACCAGCAAACACCCTCCCACTGGAAGAAAGGCCAGCCCACCAGCAAACAGCTTCCTCCTGCAGAGAAGTCCACATGCCAGCAAACGTTCCTTGCTGCCAAGAAAGAAGCCCGCTTGCCACCTGGCCCAGCAGCAAACGACTTCCAGATGCTAAAAGCAATACTACCAGTAACATTTGGAGTTTTGTTTTTTATTCTTTTGATAAGTGGGATAGGCTCACTCGGCCTGTTTTCAGGGGTGACTTGGGACTGCTGTCGAGGTTAAGTGACTTGCTCAGTCAGGGTCACACAGTATGCAGGTGGAAGTTGTGGGAATCAAACCCAGGGGTGATGGATGTACCAAACTCATTCACAGCCTGTTACTCTAACCTCTAGGCTACACTGCCAGCTTAAAGTATATACAGTGCGGAAATATGCAGAGGTGAAAAAAGTGGTGCAGGACCTTGTTAAAAAAGATATTACCATAGCCAGGGATATTATCTGAAATTTATTGCTATTGTTCTTTGCACTGCTGCTTTAACCCTTTACTTTCTTTGTAGCCTTGATCCTGTTCCCCAGTAAAGTCCCTTGTTTGTTGCATTTACTTCTAAGTCACTGCCTGTTATTATTAGAGTAATAAATGCCATTGTGTCGCCTGTTATTGCACTATGTGTGTTGGGGTGAACTTGTGTTGCTACATGGATGAGTATTGTTTCCTTGGGGAAGTACTTTTTACCACTTCACTTACTGTAACATTCCATGGGTGGAGGCACAGCACAATTATTACAACTTGGATGAAGAACAACCTGGCAAGGATTAAGCTCCTAAATCTTACCTTGGTCATTAAGGTGGGGGGTGTACTGACACCAACAGCCACCTGGTACACAACTAAGAAAGTGCAGACATTTTGGTATAATATCGCGGTTTCCTAGTGTCAGATTTTATCTGTGTCAGTCTTCACCATTTATCACTGTTTGGTATCTGCCGGAGGTCAGAACCCTGCGGGAGTTTTTTTTTAAAGGTAGATGGAGTCGACGCACCATCGGCACCACCCTCGAGGCCAACGCACTGTGTGGCGCTCGTGGGTTGGCCGTTAGGCTGCGCCAACTCATCCTACCTGCCAGTTCATCTCCCACCATAGAGGTCGCCTCATGGGAAGCTGTGAAGAGTCCTAGGCTGCTCTGCAGTTTTTTTTCCCAAAAATGTTACCTTCGGTTGAAGTCCATCGGGTCTCCTGCTGGTTCTGTTTCTGTCAACACTCGACGTCGCCCGGTAAGATCTTTCCTTATTTTTATATTTCCACGACGTCGAGTCTATTTTTGGTATTTTTTTCTCCGTAGGTCATGTCTCGGTCGGAGGGCAAGAAATCTACTAAGACGGGTCGGCCCCCTATGCGACGGTGCCCTTGTGGCCGAAAGTATTCCATCACCGACCAGCACGACCGGTGTCTCTCTTGTCTTAGCCCGCTTCATGACATGGATTCGTGTGATGCCTGTTTCTCCATGGACCACCGGCTCATCGAGCAACGTACGTGGAAAGTGGGACAAGCTTCGCCGACTTTCGGGGATCGGGTGCGCGCTCGTCAGGCCAAGCCACGCTCTCTTGGCCTTTTCTCCGGCTCCCCTTCCGGTTCTGTACGGACCGAGGAGGAGGGAGCCTCGGCTACTAGTAGCCTAGCTGTTGCTGAGGCTTCTTCCGCGGCGCAGGAGGCCTGTTCCGTTCCTCCCGGGGAGCGGGCGGGAGGCGCCTCCATGGCAATCACCCCTTCGCGGGTGAAGGCTCCCCCGGTATCAGACTCACGGTTTGCAAGGCCTGGGTTGGCACCGTACTCGACGCCGTCAGTCGGCGCCATTGTGGGCCTCAGCGCCGACTTGTCGCACAGCGCCGTGGCTTCTGTCAGAGCCATTGCCGAGGCTTCTTCCACGGTGCAGGAGGCCGTTCCATTCAACCCGGGGAGCAGGCAGGAGGCGCCGCCATGGCAGTCACCCCTTCGGGGGTGAAGGCTTCCCTGGTGTTGGACCCGCGGTTTGCAAGGCCTGGGTCTGTGCTGTCCTCGATGCAGTTGGTCGGCGCCGTTGTGGGCCTCAGCGCCGTGGCTTCTGTAAGAGCCGTTCATGGCACTGACACTGCTAGCGGTGCCATGGGAGCTGCTACGGTATCGTCTTTTTCAATGTCTCACCTCGGCGCCGTCCTCCACGCCGAGGTTGAGCACGGCGCCATGTCCTCGGGGCTCGGCACTGTGGGGCCTTCAGATTCCTCTGTTGGCGCCGCCTCTGCTGTCGGCGCCATTTGTGGCGCTGTGGAGCCGAGCGGCACTGTCCTCTGTGCAAAGTCTGCCGTCGACGCCGCCTCTGCCCTCAGCACTCGCAGCGCTGTCCTCGGCGCCGTTGGGACCGTCGGCGCTGTCTTCATTTTGGTGCCGCTTGCGGCTTTCTAAAGCTAGATGGCACCATGACTGGTCTGGCTCTGGAGCTCTTGTTCAGGCTGGGGCCGTGCCCCTCGCAGTTCCGTTTACAGAGCTGTTGGGGGCTGGCACTGGCTCAGGCACAGCTTTGGTTTCTGGGCCTGTTGGCAAGGATGGCAGTGTGCGCCCTCCTACGGTTTGGCACAGGGCCTCGGCCTCTACCTCCTCAGAGGCGGAGTCGAGCTCTGAGTCAGATGTACAGTCTGACCCTTTGGAGTTGGCTGTTGAGGTGGGCAGCCCAGTAGTCTCCTCGACAAGTCGGAGTCAGCCCCTTCTGAGGTGGGGTCAGTGGCTACCGAGACTGGGGTCAGGGGTGCTGACCAGCAGGCAGTGGTGCAGGCCACCATAGCTCTGCAGCCTGGTCTTAGTGATTTCACTGACCCTTCAGTAGTGGTACCCCCACCTGTGGTGTGCCTAGATCACCCAACTTGCCGATCAGAGCACCTACGGGGGAGAGGGTACTGTGCCCTGGATAGCCCCCTTGGGAGCTACCCAAAGATGCCAACTACCTAGGCTGGCCCTCTTGAGGAGGAGGACTTTTTTGGACTCCGAGGGGTCGAGGGGTGTGGGGTCAGCACATCTGCCTTTTTCGGGGGTCCACCCGGGCTCTGGGAGAAGCCATAGTGCGGATCTCCACTCTTTCTTCTCAGTCTCTCTGAGAGAGTCCTATTCTTTTGAGGTAGGGGACCGTCCTCCTGGACCTACACGGCCCCGGTCGCCTCACAGAGGGGATTCTTCCGGGTGCAGCCAAGGCAGTACTGGAATGGTTGTTCAGCTGTCGGCTGTGGGGTCTTCCAGGGCACCTTCTTCCGTGGTTGCCCACAGTCCGCTCCTTAGCCCAGGTGGAGGTCAGCCGACATCTCTTCTCGGCTCTGTCCCCATCCCTCTGCCACATTCTTCTGTGCTCCCAGGCATCCTTGGTCCTAGCGGACCTCTCTCTTCTGGGAGCAGTTCAGAGCAGTGGCTGCTTGGTTCCCTGCTTACGTTAGGCAGTGGACAGCCAGGTTTTTCAACCTCCCCCGCGTGCAGCCACTCACTGAACAGCTGGTGCCCTCCAGCTCCTCATCCCCCTCTTCTGGGGGAGAGGAAACTTCTGTCTACATCTCTCCAGCTGCTGATCTCACTGAGTATCAGCGATTCCTCGTGAGGATGTTGGAGGACTTGCACCTTACTCCTTCCACTATCGGCAATCCTGAGCACTTTACACACACCTTTCTAGGCGATTTTCGCGAGGCCACCCTTGTGGTGCCACCCTGTCCTGCACCCTTTCGGGAGGCGTTGTTGCGTTCCTGGCAGAGACCCTTCTCCGGAGTTCCTGCCCCAAGGGATCTCAGCCAGAGGGATTGCGCACCCCCGGAGTCTCCAGGTTCCATGCCTCATCCACAGTCTGGATTGACTTAGTTGGATACTCCTGATGGGCTTTGCGCCCTTCACCGTGACCGGCCCCCAGATCAAGACTCCTCGGATTTTGACTTCTGGGGTAGGAGGACATTCTACTCGGCATGGTTACTTCTTTCTGTTTCTGTTCATCAGGCCCACTATGCTGCCTATGACAGGTTCTTGTGGTCCAGGCTGGGTCAGCTCCTAGCCTCATTGCCTGATACGGAGCAAGCCAGACAAGCCATTGCACACTCTGCGCGTGGCCTGGAGCTAGCAAGGCACCTAGCGAGGGCAACCTATGATGCCAACGAGGTAGCTACCAGTGTCATAGGGACAGCGATCTGCACTAGGCAGATGA
Source organism: Neoceratodus forsteri (assembly GCA_016271365.2). NCBI lineage: Eukaryota > Metazoa > Chordata > Ceratodontiformes > Ceratodontidae > Neoceratodus > Neoceratodus forsteri. The sequence goes on along the minus strand of CM028132.1, from coordinate 195,456,492 downwards.
CATGGCTGTGTCTTTCCCGGTTGTCACCCTTGGCCTGGCATAGGGTGATTAACTCCGCTCACCAGGGAACCTATCTCCTCTCCCATAGAACGAGATGGCGCTTGTCGGGGCGCTTCCTTCCCTTCCGGGAGACCTCCGTCTCACTCTCCCACTCTCCGGGCCTCTCCAGGCCTGAAGGATCCCCGTGTGTCACCACATGAGAGCTAAGGATTTTCCTTAGGGTGTAAGAAACCCCCTTGGAGGCTCGATACTCACCCAACAGTAATGAATGGTGAAGATTGCACAGATAAGATATGAAAAGTGCGTACCTACCATAATTATGATCTTTCTGTGTATCTTCACCATTCATCACTGATCCACCCTACGTCCCCTGGGGCCTCAGTCTCTGGGTCCCCCTTCCTCTCTGTGCCCATCCCCTTCCCCTCTCCTTTTTTAGGAGTGGGGTAAAACAGGGGCACACGGGGATAATGTTCCAGGGAGAGTGGGCAGCAGCAGGGGTACTTCTTCTCTAGTGCCTTGGCTCCACCCCTGTGAGGTGGGAGCTGACAGTTGCCCTCCTTTCTTTCCTCCTCCCTGTTCCCGTCCAACCTATTTCTCCTCGTTTAAAAAAAAACAAATGTTCTCCCCTTTTTCACCAATAATCTTTTTTGAGAGGGTGTTAATTCCCTGTACCCTGTCCTTCTTCCAGAATAGCCGACTCTGCTTATCTGGGGTGTTTGCCAGTTATTCCGTGCCTTGAATTCTGGCAGAAAGCCTTTGCTACTCCTTGCAGTTTCTATACAATCTGGAGACGGACCAGAGTCTGGGATGTGTTAACCTTCTTTCCTCTCTGCCTAAATTCTTTACCCACCCTACCACCCTCTTCCTTTTCCAGAGATTGGGGTCCCTCCCAATCCCTTTAGTTTCCAACTCTTCTCCCTTCCTGTCCTCTCAGCCATTATTTCTCCTTTTGGTTCATACATCTTTTCCTTTTTCTGTCCCTTGGACTTCCTTGTCCCACCCTCCACTCCCTTCCTCTTACCTCTCCGGCAACTCAGAACTGGCAGGCAGGAGGAGTCGACACAGCCTAATGGCCAACCCGCGAGCGCCACGCAGTGCATCGGCCTCGAGGGCAGCGCCGATGGTGCATCGGCTGCACCTACCTTTAAAAAAAAAAAAGCCCCCGCAGGGGTCCTGACCTCCAGCAGATACCCAACAGTGATGAATGGTGAAGATACACAAAAAGATCATAATTATGGTAGGTACGTAATTTTCATTTCTCGCTTTCTAGTTTTTGGTCTTGCTTGTAGCTGTGTCACAGTGCATCTCATTCACACACAGCATATTCCCTCTCTCTCGTGCAGCATAGAGTTCTATCTAGTGTAATCATCATCATCTGAGTTGCACACAATTTAAAATGTATTGCTTTTTAGTTCATTAAAACGTCAGTTCATTTCTCATAATTCCATAGACCATTCCATGTCCAAATCTGTTTAATACTGGCAGTGCCACTTATGATCTTAAGTTTATATCTGTTCATATCTAGTATATGCAGGTCATCATCATTTTTCTACTGCCACAGCAGTTTCTTATCTGTCAGTCCAATTCATTTCAACATTCACTAACAGTCTCATTCATAATTGAAGCCATACTTAAAATGCCATTATGACCTTATATTTAATGAGTTCAGAACATTAGATCATTCATATATTACATCTCGTGGTGTCATACAGTAGGTAGGTAATATCCGTACATTAGATTATTCATATAATACCTCTCGCAGTGCTGTATGTAGGTCAGTACATTGGGTCATTCTTGTGATGCCACTTACGGTCGTGTATTTATATGAATTAATTTCATCCATTTAGTTCAGGAGGTCATTCTTACACTGTCACTTATGATTTAAAACCTACATCTCAGCTCATTTCATGGCCATAATTAATTCACAGTTTTTTTTCAAGAATGATTATTGGCACAACTGATCTAAATTTATATACTGTAGGTTAGAAAGTGTGTTATAATAAACCATTAACTCATCTGAAACTCAAGCTAATGAATAGGAAGCAAACCCAAAGCAAGGCAAAAAACTAAGAAAAGATTGGCTGTCATTTTGGCAACAAGTGTTACGTGAGCTGATCACGGGTAAACACGTGCACCATTCTACACATACTGTACATACTGTGCTGACTGGCAAAAGGACAGTATTGTGATATACACATATGTACCAAAAACTAACAAGAGCTTGGAACTGAGGCTGTGCAGCACTCGCAAAACAGTAGTTAGAGAGCTTGGCAAGGTGGTATGCAATAAAAAGGATTAAAGAAACAAAAGGTTGTTGAGTTGCAAAAGCAAGGAGGTTTATTTTATTTTTATTTTTTTTAACATTCTATTTATCACTCTCTACCACCCCATTCCATCATATCTCTCAATCGTCCCCACATCCCAACCACTGCAGAGTCTGCTCCTGAAGTGCACCACTTCCGGTATGACTAGAGCCCCCAGTTAACCCCCCGGGAGGGGCGAGGAAGGTATTCATTCTTACCATCCCATAACCTTCAGAGGAGTGCGCACAGCGGAGTCTGCTCTTTCCTGCCTGTGGATTTGTGGAGTAGAGGGTCATCGACAGGACCGAATGGAGAGTTTTTCCCTATTTTCTGTACTCCCGCCCCTCTGCTGATATCGGCGTGCGAGGAGGGCCAGTGAGACAGAGGCATGCTGAGACATGCCTCCGCTTAGGTCCTCAGCCAACACCAGCCCCCTCCCCTTAACTGCTTCTCACATCCGCACTGCCAGATACCTGTGGTCACTGGGAGGTGGCAGTATCGCGGAGGGGCTAGCTCTCGCCGCTCCCTGGAGAAGGAGAGCAGGCCATTGGGTGCTCAATCCCCCCCCCCCCCGGATGACCCCCAGCAGCCCGAGTCTGTCACTGAACCCAGGTCACTGGCGTGGTGCAAGGTGTGGCATCCAGCGCCTCAATCCTCAGCACCACCAGGCTGGCCCTCAAAGAGGTTTATTTAAAGGAAAGCAGTCCAAATTAGGGGGCTCCCACCCCTGAAAGGCTTACCCTCTGGTTTAGCTTTATCCAGTAAAAGTGGCGTTTTTCTTGCGCTGCAACTGATTTTATATTATTTTCGTAAAGTCCGTGCCGCACCATTACAGTTAATGGAGCCCACCCCCAAGCGCCACCATACTTCTGGGTCATGGACTTTTCGAAAATAAACTTAGTTGTGGCGCGAGAAAAACGCCACTTTTATTGGATAAAGCTAAACCGGAGGGTAAGCCTTTCGGGGGTTGGAGCCCCCTAATTTGAACTGTTTTCCTTCAAAGGGCAGCTGACACCTTCAGGAGAACTTTGCCTAACATAATATTTAGACACAGTCCAGCTTGTATATTCCATCTCCCCGTTATTTATTACTGAGGTCATCTGCATAAAAACAGGATCTTTGGTCCTGAAGAGTTCATCTGTTCCTGTTGCTGTCTCCCCACCTGAGGTCATAATGCACTGCTTGTGACATCCCAGTTACTCCCATTGCAACAAACTTTGATGTCACAGCAGAGGATTATGACCTGAAGTAGGGCATCAGCTATAGAGGCAGATGAACCCTGAGGGATAAAGATGATACATTCTTGAAAATATTCTTAGTAATAAATACTGGGGAGGAGGAATCTTTAGAATATAGATGGAATGGAAGCTGAATTATACGTAATGATTATGTTTCTCAGAGTTTTTTTAAGGCGTCAGCAGCTCTTTAATACAAATATTGCAGGTCAGAATGAAAGGATGGCATACACACCTTGGCTCTTCAAATGCTGGCTGGGTTCATCTCAGAGGGGCGGGGCTTGACAGCTGCTGTCTGCCTTTTCAAGTTGGCGGTTAAAGGGGCAGTGCTTCAAATTCTCTTTAATCAGTTTACCATTCCTGAGTAAAAAGACAGAGATCTAGCATAGACAGCTGGCATCTAAGACATTAACTAGTGCTATCAAAACTAAACCGTGATAACACTAATCAAATCAATGCACTACTTAATAAAGACACCCTAGTGATAGTGAATTATGTTGTACTGTATCTAATGAAATTAAACCAGTAACAAGTACGGAGACAGTCCTAGTTCTAAATAGTATTGAATCAGTTCATTGTAATGATGATCTTATTACAGAGCATATTCTGAATCCAAGTTACACAGATGTATAAATCCTAATATCAAAATGACAATGTGCTGTATATGACCTTGATTCCCTCTCATCCATGAGTATGCTGCAGCATAATACATTCAGTCAAGTCAGTTGAAAATCCAACAGAAGTGGAGAAGGTTACCAGGACTAGATGAGGGGAAAAAACAAAAAGCATTAGAATTTGATAAAAACAGGACATTCAGGCCTGGTGGGGCTGTTGCATGTAAAGCATAGATGAGTGTGCTCTCCTGTCAGTAAGGTATTAACCCTATCTACCCCCTGGGTGTGGTCAAATGTGCTTCAGCCCCATGATATGAAAAGTGGTAGGGTCCACCTGGTGACATGTCTGTCAGTGTATACCCATTGGAGTGTCTAAATTCTCATTCATGATTGAGTTTAGATGTTCTTGAATATCTTCCTTCATTGAATGTATTGTCCTACCAATGTAGAGAGATAGACATGTACACCAAAGGGCATATGGTACACATGACGTTCGAGAGTTGGTAAATTTCTGTCACCTCAGATTGTTTGGAATTTGTCAGGCTAGTAAAATACCTGCCTTGTGAAGCATGTTGGCATACAGTAGAATTCCTACACCGATGAAAACCCACAGAGGGTGGTAGTTTTAATAAGGAGCCCACAGCTTACCCCGGTTGTGGTGTCAAATGACTCTGTACCACCATGTTCTTAATGTTACAGCCCTTTTTGTAATTCCTCTGGATGGTTCTCCACCACAGTGGTCAAATCTGGGTCAGCTTTCAGCACATTCTAGAAACTTTTTAAAATCTTGGCAACCTTCAGAGCAACTGAATTGTACTCCACCATACCGTTTATTTGTGGTTCAGATATGTTATCCTTTTGTCTTTAGGGTTAGTAGTTCTACTTGTGATCTTTCCCCTGCTTTTTCCACTTCAGTTTATACTCCTTTTCTGCCCCAGGGCAGGGCATACTTCGGCCCTCGCAACACCTCCTTCCATCCTCCAGAAGTCCTACCTGACACTGAGTTCCCAGGTCACCCATGATGCACCACAATCAGGCCCTCTCAGCTTCCCCCCCCGGACAGGATTGCAGTCTGCTCCTAGGTGACTGCCCCAGTCTATCCTGTTGACTCTGGTGGAGGTGAAGCTCTGGGAGGTCCTGGTGCAGGTAGGTCGGACTCTGAGTTGACACGGGGTCTAGTGAAGTGTCATCTCACTGCCACTGGCTGACAGCTTTCCGCTTTACAAGGTTGCCCCAGGGGAGTGGGCATGCAGTGCTTGCAGCACGCCATGTGCGTGCGCCCACGCATGACATGTATATACTCCCCTTCCACTGCGTATATGGTTCCAGGCTCCCTCACCCTTAGCCACCACTACAGGTCCAGTGAATGCCAGATGCCACAGCCCTCCCTCTCCGGAGGAGGAGAGCAGTCCCACAGATGCTTGATCTGATCCTCCTCCCGGCCCTCTGACATTCCAGGCTTGTTCCTGAAACTGGATCACCAGCATCACAAGTGGTAGCACTACCCCTGTGCCAGTAAACCAGCCTTTCCCTTGGGCATTTTAGAGTAGTACAGGATTATATCCTCTCTCTACAAATCTTTGAAAAAGATGATCTTCCTGGACATAAGTCTCCACCACTCATTCACACTAATGGGATCTGCGCCAGAGGCACTAGGACCCATCGGGAGCAAACTTTTTGCTGGAGGGTCGACACCAGAGATGGCCCGTGAGGACGCTGCCCATGAGCACTAGCTCGCTGTAATAAACTATCTCGGCGTCGACCCTCCAACGCCTCAGTTCCTTTTTCCGCTTCCGCCGAGTGCGCTTCAGTAACGACGCAGCTCGCCTGTCGGGAGTCAAACTTCCAGCATAGTTTTCAGTTTATTTTTGTAGTATTATCTTGATGTAGTATCGTTTAAATTTATTCTATTTTAATATACAATAAAGAAGTCTCAGCCTACTTGGGAGTCACGATCATGAGACAGGTCAGATGGCGGTAGGGAGACTTCGTGTAAACTGTTCAGTCAGTCGGGCTGGGTCGGTCCCCCTTCCTCGAGCGGGGTCCGACAATGGTCAGTCCAATGCCGGGGGTTGGCGGTCTCCCGGAGCATAAAACAAACGGTCGCATTCTTGGCACCGTTCGGCCTCGAGCTCTTCTTCGGCCCACAGGTCTAAAAAGAGAAGGCATCACTCGAGGTCGCCCTCTGATATGTCTACCCGTCGACGGTCTGTTATCGTGGCTAGTTGCTGGTCTCCTCCTTCGGAGTCGCCAACTCCTGCTTCCAGTAGCCGCCATCTTCGGCATCGAAGTCCTACCCCGCCTATAGGTAGGTCTTCAGATGAGCAGTTTCATCAGTGGGCCGCTCTTATGGAGCAGTGGGCTTGGAGGTTGGTTCTGCTACCTGGCTCGGTTGCCCGGGGGCCTTCGGGCTTGTCGGGCGACCAGGTAGGGCGGTGGGACTTTCCTGGTTGCGCGGCGCCTCTCTCGGTGCCGACGACTCCGCGCTTAGGTGTTCCCCCCCCTCACATGGCTGCGGCGCAAGGGGCCACACCGATGCCCTTATCTCCTGCTTTTTTCCCTTCTAACCATGTTTCTCAGGGTCCTGGGGTGCTTTCGGCACCGTCTGCGGTGCCGCGGCGCTTCTTGGCGCCGTCTGCGGCGCTGTGTGCCTCCTCGGCGCCGTCCTCGGTGCCGCGGAGCTTCTCGGCGCCGTCCGCAGCGCCGTGTGCCTCCTTGGCGCCGTCCTCAGTGCGCGGAGCTTCGGTGCCGTCTGCGGCGCCCGTGCCTTCGGCACCCGTCTAGCGCCGTGTGCCTCTCAGCGCCCGTCGGCGGCGTCCCTCGGCGCTGCTCTCTCCGGCGCCGTTTTGGCCCGCTTGCCTCCTCGGTGCCGGGAGCTCTCGAGGACTCCTCTTTCCTTTCAGTTCTTTCTTCCTCTCCTGTGTTTCACTCCTTTCCTGTCCAAACAGTCCTTCCTGGACTATCAGGAGATGACGTTGAGCCTGACCCAGACCTTCGGTTGGGTGATGAAGTGGACGAAGCAGGATCTTTCGCTGCTACAGAGCCTGTGGTCGAAGACCTGTCCTTTAAGTCTCTGTTGAAGAACCTGAGTTCCACTCTTTCTCTCCAGACTACAGACATCGATCCTGGGAAGCGGTTAAGACTCCAATATCTTCATGCTTCGGAGATCCCTACGGATTTGACTCCTCCGATTCAACCTTCCTTCGAGACCCTGTCTCAAATGGTATGGAATAATCCTGCTCTTACCCCTTCGGTGGCTAAATCCATTGATAGGAAATATTCAGCCCCCAAGGATCGTCCCATTTTGGCATCTCAAGCCCTTGCGGATCCTATTGTAGTCCTGGCAGAGAGTGATAAGGTCGTTCTTCCTCAAGCTACTACAGCTCGACCTATTAACAAAGAGTCTCGTAAGATTGATACATTAGGTAGAGAGTCTTTGCTCGTCCACTCTAAGTATGCGTATTGCCAGTTACCAGGGCTATTTTTCTCAGTATGAGTATATCCTGTGGCACTCTATTAAACAAATGGTTGAAGCTCTTCCAGACTCGGACTCTAAGTCAGAGCTTCTTCTGACCATTACCAGAGGTATTGAATCTAATAACCAACAGGTCAAAGCAGCCATGGATGCTTTCGACACTGCTTCTCGTTCAGCAGCCGCTGGTATTTGTACTCGCCGTCATTCCTGGCTGCGTACTTCAGGTTTCACGAATGATGCACAGCAGCAGATAATGGCGTTGCCCTTTGATGGCTCGTATCTTTTTGGTCCTCGGGTAGAGCAAGCTCTAGAGGCTACTCAGAAGACTAGGTCGGCCATTAAGCTGGCTCGACCCCCGCCTACCCCCTCTCGAGGGCATGTCGGTAAACGTCAGTTTCATAATCGTCAGTTTCATAATCGTCAGTCCTTTCGAGGCAGGGGCAGAGGAAGTTTCCATAAGAACCAACCTGCCCAACCTCAAAAGAAGGCCAACAGAAAGCGCCAAGACTGGCCCAGTGCTACCTTATGAGTTGCCGGCCCAAGTTCCATCTCCACTGCCGAGGTGGACTTTTCTTCTCGTGGGAGGTCGTCTGATGTACTTCTACAACCAGTGGAGTCCATAACTTCAGACAAATGGGTCCTTGCCGGATAATTCGCGGGGGATATTCTCTCAATTTTCTGGAGACCCCTCCGAATCGTCCTCCCAAGCGACAACCAAGCTGTCTATCCTTCAGTCAGACCTTCTGCCGCGGAGATTCAGGGCCTTCTGAACAACAGGGCAGTAGAACTGGTGCCTCTGCATCAGCGAAACACAGGTTCTCTCCACTACTTTCTGGTTCAAAAGTCTGGGGTATCGCCCCATTCTAGAACCTCAAGCTGAACAAATTTCTCTCCAGGAGAAATTCAAAATGATTTCTCTAGGAACCCTGTTACCTTTGCTTCATCCAACACGACTGGCTAGCCTCCTGGACATGCAGGGGCTTACCAGCATATTCCTATTCACCGAGGCATCACAAATTTCTGAGGTTTGTGGCTCTGGGTCAACACTATCAGTTCAGAGTCCTGCCCTTTGGGCTGTCCTCGGCGCCGCGAGTCTTTACAAAATGTTGTGCAGTTCTCGCAGCACATCTCAGGAAGCTCGGACTCCGAGTACTTCCCTACCTGGACGACTGGCTCCTAGCAAGCCCTTCCAGACAGGGGACTCTGGAAGCCGTTCAGACGGCCTCTTGCCTTCTTATGTCCATGGGAGTTCTGCTGAATCTAAAGAAGTCACAGCTGCAGCACTCCCAGAGACTCCTTTTCATAGGGACTCTACTGGACCGTCTTGTGAGAGTTTCCTTCCAGGGACAGAGGCTCGACATCCTTCAGATGGCCCGTTACACCGGGAGAACAGATCGGTTACAGCTCTCTCGATGCAGCGTATGTTAAGCCTCATGGCATCCTCAGTGTTCACTGTACCCCTAGCTCGGCTACACATGAGAACCACCCAATGGATGCTCTCCGCTCAGTGGTCACCAACCTCTCACCCCCAGTCTTATCCCATCAAGGTGACAGAGCCTTTACAGAGGTCTCTCACCTGGTGGTCTCAAGAGAGCAATCTCCTGGAAGGATTCCCCTTTGCTCCTCTGGATCATCAAATCTCCATCACCACAGACGCATCACTAATGGGATGGGGAGCCCATTGTCGCTCTCTCCACACTCAAGGTGTATGGACTCAGCTCGAGGCCCAGCTTCACATAAATGTCCTAGAGATGAGAGCCGTCCTTTATGCGATCCGAGCTTTGAAGGATATTCTGTGTCACAAGAACATTCTCCTTCAAACGGACAACAAAGCTATGATGTATTACATCAACAAGCAGGGCGGTGCTCACTCTTATCCCTTATGCAGGGAAGCGATGAGGGTGTGGGAATGGTGCTTGGAACACAAAGCCCTAATTCAAGCGGTTTACCTGCCAGGCATACAAAAGCGACTTGGCAGACCGTCTCAGCAGAACGAAGCAGATCCTCACGAGTGGTCTCTCGACTCAGTAGTAGTTCAGTCACTATTGAAGAGGGGAACTCCAGACCTGGACCTTTTTGCATCCCCACTCAACGCAAAACTGCCTCTCTTCTGCTTCAGAAATCCAGGGCCTGGCATTTTCTGTCAGGATGTGTTCAGGCTGCGGTGGACAAAACGCTTTCTTTACGCCTTTCCACCTCTTCCTCTAATTCAGAGAGTACTTCTCAAATTCGAGTCCCAGGGGACCAAGATGATTCTCATTGCCCCCTCTTGGCCTCGACAACTATGGTTTCCTCGACTCAACAGTATGTTGGCAGCCCCTCCGAGACCACTCCCCCCTGCAGATGAACCTGTTGACTCAGGGTCCGGTGGTCCATCACTACCTGAGATCGCTTCACCTTCGGCTCCTGAAGAGGTAGAAGTGAACCGGTTCAATGTCTCTCGAAGGGTCTCGGACATTCTTCTGGCTGCTCGGAAGCCAGCTACTCGGAAAACTTACATGTCTAAGTGGGAGCATTTTTCGCTCTGGTGTGCAAAGTCCTCTTGAAATCCCTTTTTCCTGTCCTCCAGACAAGGTTTTGGAGTACCTTCTGGACCTCTCAAATTCAGGCCTCCAGTACTCTACAGTCAAAGTTCACCTTAGTGCCATTTCAGCGTATCATGAGCCAGTTTCTTCCTTGTCTCTGGCTCAGTTACCTATGGTTAAGAGATTTCTTAAAGGAATTCTGCATACCAGACCCCCTATAAGACGTCCAGTTGCAGCCTGGGACATTAACCTTGTGCTAGACATGCTCACTCGGAAATCTTTCGAACCTCTGGCTACCTGTGAGCTAAAATTTCTTACCTGGAAAACGGCCTTCCTAGTGGCCATTACCTCAGCCACGCAGGGTCTCTGAGATACATGCCCTGGTTCGGATCCTCCAGTATACTGTGTTCCATATGGACAAAGTAGTTCTTCGCACTCATCCTAAATTTCTTCCCAAGGTTGTGTCAGAATTCCATCTAAACCAACCTTTGGTCCTTCCCTCTTACTTTGCGGACTTCCAAAATGAGGGGGAATGGTCTCTTCATTCCCTGGATGTTAAGAGAGCCTTGCGTTTCTATTTAGATAGAACCAAGGATTTTCAAGAAAGCCAGCAACTGTTTGTTTCCTTCAGCGAGACCGGCTGGGTCAACCTGTCGCTATCAGATGCATCTCATATAGTGGCTGGTAGCATGTCTTCGGCATTGCTATTCCATGGCACAGGTTAAATTGGAAGGTAGGGTTTACGCTCACTCTACCAGAGCGGTCGCGGCATCCCTAGCGGAAATTCGTAATGTTCCGATTGCAGACATCTGCAATGCCGCCACCTGGAGCTCAGTGCATACCTTCGTTAAGCATTATGCGCTGGATGTTCATGCCAGGCGACATTCCACCTTCGGCAGAACTATCCTTAATGGACTTCTGTCCTAGAAACGTGAGCTCTTGGTCTCCTGCCGCCCTCTCGGGGGATTATTAGCTCGGTACTCTCCCATTAGTGTGAATGAGTGGTGGAGACTTATGTCAGGAAGGTATGAAAAGTGCATGCCTGCAAATTCTTGATCTTCTTGGACGAGTCTCCACCACTCATTCACACGCCCACCCTCCATCCCCTGAGCTCACCGCTGTGTTGGTCTTCACTCCCTCAAATCTTTAGGCCGTGAAGACTTCTTTGTTGACCCTTCTAACACGGGTTGCCCGGACTATCTTATGTCCGGTTTTAAGGTTAGGTTACTCTTTACGTTAGTTGCGCTGCACCTCCTTGGTAAAAAAGGTACTGAGGTGGTTGGAGGGTCGACGCCGAGATAGTCATTACAGCGCTGAGCTAGTGCTCGCGGCATCGTGCCTCGCGGCGCCATCTCTGGTGTCGACCCTCCAGCAAAATTTGCTCCCGATGGGTCCTAGTGCCTCCGGCGCAGATCCCATTAGTGTGAATGAGTGGTGGAGACTCGTCCAAGAAGATCAAGAATTACGGTAGGTATGTAATTTTCATTTCCGATTGGATATCATAGGAGATCAAATCAGAGCAGTTTGGGCGCAATCTTAAAAACTGGCCAAATGGGGTACTTTTAAGTGAGTGTGGGGATGATAACTTTTTGCTCATAATAAAGTACTACCAGCAACTGGTTTCCTGTGATTTTCTGTAATGTGATCATCCATTGTTCCTGAAATGTTGCGATCCAAGAAACATACTGTTCGATTAATTCACTGTGCCTGTGAAGAAAGATTAAATCCATTATTGTTAATGTAGTTGCCTCTGACTCTAACCCTTCCCAGATACAGATAATGCCCTTGATAAATCTGTCCCACTGTTTGATTATATCAATGAAGGGTTTGCCACGGGGTTGTAGATGGTGCCCTCCTCGCACTAACCCATAAACAAGTTGGCATAGGAGGGGGCCATCGATGATCACATGGCAGTGTCACAGACCAAGAGATAAAAAAGATACAATACATGTAAAATAGTTGGTGGTAAGTATAATATCCAATGCCTCTAAAACGAAGTTAGAGCCAAGACAGAATCTGTCTGAAATTTATCCAGGAAATACTTCACTGCATTCGTTCCCAAATGATGATGAATGCTGGTGTATAGTGACTTCACATCAGTAGTGAGCCACTTCATCCAGCTTTCTAATGAAGGTTCTCAAAGGCCTCCAGGACAGCCTTTGTATGTCTAAGGTAACTAATACACTGTCATTTGTAGGAGAGCATCTCGAAATGGACAGTTTTTCAGTGAGAGATCTGGTAGAGGAGACAGTGAGTCTCCCTGAGGGTTATTTAGAGGTCCTTGTGAACCGTCAGGAGAATAGAAAAGGTGGTTGTTGTTGGGAAATCCTGTTCCAGAAAATCATATTCCTGTTTAGCAATGATTTTTTGATGATATGTATTAAGAATGAACAGATCATGTCTGTATTGTAACAGAATAGCAGGGTCTTGATTTTGCTTTCTGTGATATTCTGCATTAGCCAGCTGTTGTGATACTTCTGTGCAGTATTTTTTATTTAATATCACAGTCTCTCCCCCCCCCCCTTTATCTGCTGGCTTATGCTCAATTTTCCTCATCGATTGGATTTCATCCAGTGCAGCTCTAGCTTGCTTAGTGATATTTTGATGATAGTTTGGACCTGTTGTCATAAACAGTCTTTCAGCCTGTTATTGTGACCAGTTGTTCAATTATAGTGATGGCAGGTGAAAAGCTTCTTTCCGGACAAAAGATGGTTTTTGGTTTGAACTGTTTTGTTTTCTAAGTAAAGTCCAGAATTAATCTTATTTTTTTTGCTTTGAAGTAGCTTGTAAGTCAGTGAAGCATTCCAGTGCTCATTCTGGATCCCACTGTGTGTCAGACCTGAAGTCCGGTTGTAAGGCATATCTTCTTGCATTGTGGGATCTTCAGTACAGATGTATTACCATGTGTCTGCTTGTGTTGAATCAGACTCTATAATGGTAGCTGATACTAAAATAATTTTGCTGTTTTTTTCATGGTTGTCGTTTAGAGGTAATTGTAGGTGAATGTTTTGAAACATCTTCTCAAGATCTACCCGCATCTTAAATATATCAACTGGGAGCTCTGGGATGAAAGACGGACCTTTTGCTAGGGCACTCTGTTGTGCCTATGTCGGGGTCATGGTTGATAAATGTATTGTTTGTCCTTGGCCCTCAGATTGTGGGGATTGCATCTTGGATAGTAATCCATCTCTCCCTCTACCTCTGCAGCCTCTCCACTTTCTCTGTAGTTTTAGGCTGCTGAGTCTTTGGTTTGGTTCCCTTTCCATCTTTTCAATTTAAATTTCTTTACTCTGTCTCTTAAAAAGACACTGTTCTAGGGACATGGATATGGTGTACTTATCCATACTTCTGGCAGTGTTCCTTTCCCCTTTAAGGCTTGCTGGAAAGTCTTCAAGCTGACTCCTCCCACCCACCTGGGTGGTAACTCCCTCAGCACCATCCCGTGACGTCAGATCATCCTTTCCACTGGAAGAATGTTCCCTCCTTACCGCTCTCCACACTGAGTGTAGGCCTTTTACTTTCAAACTTTCACGATCTCCTGGACATCCACATGGCCAACGTCTCCAACCAGCTGGCGGACACCCTCAGCTGTGTGGGCAAGATGTCTCACGAGTGGTCTCTCCATCCGGAGGTAGTACACAGCCTGCTCTTCTGATGTGGCACCCCTCAGGTGGATCTGTTTGCCTCCCGGGGGAGAACGCAAAGCTAAGGCTGTTTTGTGCCCACCCCCAGCAGAGAGCGCTGCAGGGGGATGCCTTCTTGAGGCCCTGGACCCCGGGCCTCCTCTGTGCCTTTTCTCATTCCCCCGATCCACAAAATGCTGATTAAGGCTAGAAGGGACAAGGCACAGATGATCCTGGTGGCTTCGGACTGGTGTTGCCAGTTCTGGTACCCCGATCTCCTCAGCAGGCTCCTGAGGCACCTCCCTCTACGTCTGGACCTGCTTTCTTGCAATCAGGGGAAGGTACTCCATCTGGACCTCCCATCCCTGCACCTGAAATTCTGGTTCCCAAGCAGCTAGAGTTCCAGGCTTTGAGTCTCTCTGAAGATGTCCTCGCTGTAGTCGAGGCTTCTCGGAAGGAGTCAACCTGAAAATGCTGTGCTTTCAAATGGAAGAGGTTCTCCATTTGGTGCCGGGGCAAGGGGCTTGACCCTTTATCTTGTCCAGTGGCTAGCATTCTTGACTACCTTTGGTCCCTCTCTCAGTCGGGCCTTCGGTCAACGACCCTCAAGGTGTACCTGGCAGCCATCTCTGCTTATCACGCATGGGCTGGTATGCAGTCGGTGGTGCAGGAGAAGGTGTTCTGGCACTTTTTCAAAGGCCTTGATCCCATTTCCCCTCTGGTGCATGAACCTCCACCACCTTGGGACTTGTTGCTGGTGTTGGCAAAGCTCATGGGCAAGCCATTTGAACCAGTGCACAGGTGTAAAATGTCTCACCTGCCATGGAAGACCACCTTCCTGGTGGCTATCATGTCAGCCAGATGGATCAGTGAGCTCCAGGTGCTTTCGGTGGAGTCTCCTTACTTGGTCTTCCACAGGAACAAGGTTATCCTTCGTCCCAACCCGAAGTTCCTCCCAAAGGTTGTGTCCGAGTTTCACCTTATCCAGGTGATCAGTCTCCTGGTGTACACCACCAACCACTCTTTGGAGGCTAAGCACAGGCTTCATACTGTGGACCTGAGGTGAGCACTTGCCTACTATAAGGAGTGCACGGCTGAAGTTCGGGGAGAGGATCGCCAGCTGTTTGTCACCTACACTGAAGCTGCACCTGGCAGACTGGCAGCTAAGTGGACAATTGGCAGGTGGATTGTTTCCTGCATCGATCTCTGCTATAGGTTGGTGGATAGGGAGCCTCCTGTAGTGCTAAGGGCTCATTCCACCCGTCATACTGCTGCCTCAGTGGCTGCTTCCAGGGATGTCCCTGTTCAGGAAATCTGCACACACCTTCATCTCCTATTACCACATCGACCTTGAATCACGCCAGGATGCTAGTTTTGGGGCCTCAGTTCTCCAATCTCTGTTTCCTTTTTTTTTTTTAAATTCTTTTCTCTTTTTTGGGTGCCTCCCACCGCCGGGCTTCTGCCCAGTCACGGACCCCTTGGCTGTCGCTTCCCACATTAGTTGCCCTCCCAGTACCCCCATGCTTGCCCCCCCAGGGTGGGGTCACAGCACCTGGCCCCTCTGAAGGGTGCCATGAACGACGGGATGGGGCAGGAGTCAGCCTGGGAGCTGATAGCAGCCCGGGGGTGTCATGAGGCTGTGGGTAGGCTGGCTTTTTCCCCCTGTGGTAGGGGGCGAGATGTGTTGCCCGTCAGGCGTCCATCCTGCCCCCGAGCCTTGCTGGTGCTGGTGGCTGTGGTGTCCACGGCATCCGCCAGGGCCCTCGGCGCCCGGTCACACACCGCACCCTCCCCTGGAGAAGGAGAGCAGTCCGTGGGACACTGATTTTCTCCCCCAGCCGGCCCTCCAATGACCGAGGTCTGTTCCCGAACCCAGGTCGCCAGCGTCGCAAGCGGAAATCCAACCGCTGCACCGGTGGGCCGGCCCAATCTGTTTCCTAAGTAGGGAGTGTGCGCCTTGCCCCTTTCTCCCAGGAGAACTGCTGGGAGTCTGCCAGAAGTGTGGATAAGTGCACCATATCCACGTCCCTAGAACAACAGGTTCCTCAAGCTATAACAGTAGTTCTAGGAGTGGTATATGGTGTACATCCACACTGACCCACCCGACCTCCCCAGGCAAGTGGCACACCGACTCGTGCTTCCAGCGGGTAAGACCAGACGTCAAGGAGCAGTGCTGAGGGAGGCTTTCCGGCAAGCCTTAGAGGGAAAGGAACACTGCCAGAAGTGTGAATGTACACCATACATCACTCCTCGAATGACTGTTACAGGTGAATAACCGTGTTTTTTTTTTTGTTGATTAATAGCTCTGTCTCCACCTGTAGTGTTAGCTTTCCTTTGATGGGGGGATGTAGTAGTAGTAGTAGTAGATACAATTTATTTATACAGTGATACCACCATTAGGGCTGTATATGCTCTTTTCACAAGGTGCACCTGTTTAAAATATCAAGTTATGGTAGCATAAAATACATATACATAATACAAAAATACAAAACAAACATATCTCAGATCAGACAAATTACATTCAAGGGAGGTGTAGACAAATACAGAGAAAAAGTACACACTATTACATTACCATGTATTCCGTCCTACCAATCACCTCATGTGGTCCTATACAATTTAAACTATCTATTACATGTAAAACAACAATACTCAAATTCCCTATAGACAGCAATTTTAAAAGCATCAGATTTCATGTGTGGGTCTTTAAGATACAGGGGAAGTTGATTCCAACAAATATCTGCTTTATACTGAAAAGTCATGGATGTAAATTTATTTTTATATTTAGGAACTACTAACTCTCTAGCCATTTTTTCCCTCAAATTACAACCATGTTTTGGTTTTTCTAACTTTTCTACTAACCCACATATCAAATTATTTTTTTAAATTCCACAGACTTGTATGGCCCATGCCCGTTTTCTTCTAGTCTCTAGTAGGCTCCAGCCAAGGGAGCAAAACGTGGTACAATGGTGGGTGTTAAAATCACACATCAGTACAAATCTGGCAAGCCTGTTTTGGACCTAGTCTAATTTTACCATTTGCTGTTTATTTGCGTAACAGTAAATATGACTTCCGTAGTCCAGGATGGGCAATATTAATTGATTTACCATAGTTTGACATACTTCCTGGTTGTGCAATTGATAATCGTCTTGTTGCCCCTAGTCTCATATTAACTTTGTTCCCACAATTCATTTATATGGTGAGCAAATCTTAAATGCTGATCTATAAGAACTCCTAGGTATTTATATACCTCTGTTTGTCCTAAAATATTCCCTTCCCCAGTTCTAACAATTAACTTGGAGTTTGTGTTCTTTATCTTGTTTAAAGAAAACAGCATTGTTTGAGTTTTTTTTTTACTGTTTATTGTTAACCCTAAATTGGAAAAAAAATTCTGCATAATCAAAAGATCTTTTTGTAATTTTCCCTCTACTTTCTTAATGATTCCCTTCTGCAATCAATATGGTGTCATCTGCCCCTGCTGCTATAATGTTGTCGTTTACTGGTAGAGCTGCCTCTCACTCCTTGTTGATTGGGTTTCTACCACTAGTAAACGCAGTTCCCCTTATCAGTCGAATCCCAGTGTATTACTTTGTTTCCTGGTTATGGTCCATTTCTCATGTGTTGTCAATTTGTTCTTGACTGTATGGTTCAGTTCCTCAGATTCAGTTTTCTCTAGACTTAACAATTTTCTTCCACTTCCTTGAATTCCTTGATGGTGTTAGTATACTTTGCTAAGTCTTCATCTAATAAGAGTTTTATATTAAAGTGAAAGATCACAAGTCCAAAGCTGTTTTCTCACTGTTTCTTGTATAGTTCCTTCATAAAGCGACCGACTGGTGCTTTGTCAGTCCTAAGCCCTCTTGGGAGGCACTTAGAGTCGAGATATTTTTTGAGGCTAATCCTAATGTAGTACAAGTTAATTTCACTCGGTTTCAGCATTTCCAATTTTCTAAAAAGCTCCTTTAGGGAATCTGCAGGTTCAGATACTGTCTTATGTTAAACATAGAATTTGACGGCAGATAAGGACCGCTTGGCTTACCTAGTCTGCCCATTTCCCTACCTGATGGATAGGCCTTAGATTCTAGTTAATCAACAGCTTACTTCCTCCTACCCCCCACTAGAATTGCCGTATGCCTGTCCCATGCATTCTTGAATTCTCCCACTGTTCCTGACTCCACAACCTCCTCAGGAAGGCTGTTCCATGCATCCACAACCCTCTCTGTGAAAAAATACTTTCTAACATTACCTCTGAGCCATCCACCTCTTTCAGATTGTGCCCCCTTGTTCTTGCACATCTCTTCTTCTGAAATATACTACCCTGTTGTACTTTAATTCCCTTGAGATACTTGAAAGTTTCTATCATGCCCCCCCTTTCCTCAAGGGCATACATATTAAGCTGCTTTAGTCTCTCCTCATATGTCTTCTGGTGCAGACCCTGCACCATTTTGGTTGCCCTCCTTTGAACAGCCTCCACTCTGTCTATGTCTTTGCAGAGATGGGGTTTCCAGAATTGCACGCAGTACTCCAGATGGGGTCTCACTATCTGTCTGTACAGAGGGATAACAACTTCCTGTTTTCTACTGTTGATGCCTCTCCCTATGCATCCCAGTATCCCTCCAGCCCTCCTTACTGCCTTCTCACATTGCTTGCCCACCTTTAGGTCATCTGATATAATTACTCCTAGGTCTCTTTCGATTTTTGTTGTTATTGTGTTGTTTTTGTTTCCCGGTTGCATTACCTTGCACTTCTTTGCATTGAATCTGAGCTGCCACATGTCAGTCCTAGAAATGTCTCTGTCTGTCTCACAGCATTGTATTGATGCTGCCGTCCTCTCAAATGCAGAAGTTTGAGTGGCAGGTTCTTATCCACCTGTCCTTGCCAGCAGGTCTGTGATTGTTTTAATTTCGGCCTTCTTTGTGCAGATGAGATATTAAACTGAGATCCCTTCTGCCCGTCTAGGGTGCTTTCCGGGTGGGTGTCCAGGTGGAAGGCAGTTTTTGTCTGCATTGGGGATTTTTCCTGGTGTCTTGGACAACATGCAAATGCCATTTTTGGGTAACCCTTGTTTCAATGATTTTGTGCTGAGGTTCTTTGTCATTTTAGCATGTTTTCTTAATCTTCCAAGAATCAATTTTCACTATTCATTCCCACTTATGGGTTTAAGCTAGAGGTGGCAGGACCCAGTGGAAGCATAGTCTTTTGCAGCCTAGGAGACCGATGTAGATGCTGGCGCCACCCAGGAAGCAGACATAGTGACGTCGCACTTGTGGGTTGGCCAGTAACCAACCCCAGCCCTCTATCTTCCTCAGTTCTGTTTTTCCCACCGTTGAGTGCACACCTTGGGAGCAACATTCACCTAACTGTGTAACTTTCTTCAGTTTGTTGCCACCTAGTTAGATGCAGATCTTCAAAAATTACATACCATTAATTCTTAACCATTCATCACTGGTGGGTCTATGCTGGAGGCATGGGGACCCTGCAGGAGCGTATGCCTTTAAAGCTTTAGAGGTAGGGGACTGACATCAGGGATGGTGCTGCCCACGAGATGAACGTATGAAGTGGCAGTTGTGGGCCAGCCAGTAACTGACACTTGCCCCCCTGCCTCCTCAGTTCTGTTCTTCCTGCCATCAAGGTAGCAGTCCATGGGAGCATTCAACATTTTTACTGCATTACATGGCCCAAGTTCTGTTCTTTGCTACTTGTTGGATGCCGTCTCCCTCTTTTCGGCATTTCGTCACTGCCTTTTTCTTCTCTGTATCCTTTCATGGTGCCGAGCCCTGTTTTTGCTGGTTTTGTTTTATTTCTGTAAATCAGTCGTGTGGATCCCAGGAGCCTAAGAAACAGAAGAAGTTGAGCAAGAAGATGGAGGCTCCCCCCATGCATTGGTGCCTCTGTGGCAGAAACTTGTCCATCCGGGACCGACCTGATTGCTGTTGTACCTGCCTTGGAGCGGAACATGACATGGGCCACTGTGATGCCTGCTTCTGTATAGACTTCCACACTTTAGAGATCTGCATGATGAGGTGGGGAAGGGGACCCCCCCACCTTCAGAAGCAGATGTCGCACTTGGGACTCCAGCATAAGGTCCTTGGGCTCATCCCCGAGTCCCTCCCCAGTACTGCACATACTGAGGGAGACCAGGCCTCCTCTTGTCCTAGTCTCGTTGAGACGGGAGGCCTGGGGAGGGATCTGTGGGACAGCCAACCCCTGCCGAGGGGCCAGGTTGCACACCCCCTCCCAGTCCAGTACCTTTTCAGGGGTCTGGACATCCCTGGTGGTAGAGTTGCAGCTACTGTATACACTAGGCTTGCACCGGTGGGTCCCTTGGAGGTCTGTCGCTGCTTCAGCTCCCGGCAGTAAGGCTGGTGCCGGTGAGCGGGGTGGTGCTTCTCACACGGTCAGGTCCCCTCTTGCTGCCGTTCGCGGCTCTGGGAGAGGGGAAGGTCCCTAGAACTAATTGCCTGTTGGAGATATTCTGGATCTCATCCTTAGAGTGGTTGGATGATCTGGAGGGTGACGACTGGGATGATCCCAACTGACTTCCGGGCCCTGGTGAGGAAGGAGACCTTTCTGGGCCTATCCCTAGACCTTTAGCATCCGCATCATTGTCCAAGGGCACTTCTTGGTCTAGTGGCAGCCACGTGCCACTTCTCCTCTGTCTCACGGTGCCGGGGACAGTCCTGGTGCTGATTCCGGCACAGGGGGAGAGGTTGGTGCCAGGTGCAGTACTGGGTTGGGTTCCAGGGCTGTTTCCGGGGCTGGGTCTGGTTCCGACACTGTCCCTGGCACTGAATCTGACTCCAGTGCCGTTTGAAGTGCCATGGGGGGGGTTCCATTGCCACTCATGGTGCCGGCTCCCCCTTGCTCTAGGTTTGTGCCACTGGTGATGCCCTTAGGCCTAGCCCAAGGGTCAGGGTCCATTCCGGTGAGGTGGGGGCTGATAGGTCTCAGTCAATGCCGCGGTCTTCATCTAGAGTGGCTGGTGGCTCTGGCAGAAGTCGGAGTGTTGACTCAGGTCCTTTGGGCCCCCCCTCCCCGAAACATCTGGGCCTGCGGTAGGTGGGGATAGGGGCCGCACTGTGGGACCTCTATGGCTCCGACCTTCCCACTTGGGGTTCCCCCCAATAGTACCATCTGTATTACTCTCTGTGGTTGGGCTGTTGTCTAAACACTCTTGGTGTGTAGGGTAAACAATAATAATAATAATAATAATACAGATTCTTGTGTCCTGAAGTCTGCCAAGAAACATTCATAAACAAGCAAGGAGTACTAATAAAGTTCATTATGCTACTTGCTCCAAGCATGTGACAAAGAAAATCACAAGGGAGATGGGTTTCTCACCACTCCTGAAGAATGTACATAATCTCCAGAATTGTAGCTCTTAGGTTCTTTAAGATCTTGTTCTATCTCTCCCCGGTCTCCTAATACTGACATCATTGTCTTTTCATTTGGGATCACGAACCATGGCCCCAGCATTGGTTAATCCTAACAGTTTTAAGGCATTATTTTGAAACTGCCACATCAGATATATTAATCTCAGAAGCTTTAGCCCAAACCTATAATGGACACATCAGACCCATTGCTTATGCATCACAGATGCTTGCCCCAGTGGAGCTGAAATACAACCTTTGTGAAAGGAATCTTTTGGCTACATACTGGGCAGTGATATACTTTATGTACATCATTGGATATGTACCCATTGTACTGCATTCCAATCATTTGCCAACTAACTTTCTGTTGTCAGACAGTAAAAGATGACTCTGGCTCTAATGCCACTTATACACTAGTCTCTCATTTTACAGGATTATGACATCACTGTCCTTCCTATCAAAACTCCATCTTTGTTGGCCCATGGCCTACAATTTACAGGAGAGACCCATGACTGTTCACTCCAACTCGCTGACCTACCTGTCCCAGTGCCCTTTCTGACCAAACCTCAGAAAGTGTTAAAAGACACCACTGTTTGTCATGTTTTGACTGATGACTCAGCCACACATACCAACAATGGTCAAATAGCAGGGTTTGGAATTCTTATTGTACATCCTAGTGATGACAGAGTGTGCATGGCTAGTAATTGCATCATCATATATGTACGATTCACAGGCAACGTTAAAACACGCTTGGCAAATAAAATGAAAAGCAGGGAGGCGAGGAGTCTCCTAATTACCACAAATATTTGTGAATGGTTTAGAGAGCTGGAGCGTCCTTGAAAAAGAGACAGCTTGTGTTAAGAAAGGAATAAAAAGATTTTTCCTTACGTAACCTAGATCAGAGGGCTGTGGGTTCAGTTCCCACATCTAGCACTTGGGTTAATATCCCAGTACTGACGCTGTAGTGCAGCATGAGAGGGGTGCTGCACTTCTGAGGTGCCATCTTTCAGATGAGCTGTTAAACCGAGGTCCCATCTGCCTGGATTGGTGGTAGTTTAGGTGGATGTTAAAGATCCCATGGCACTTATCAAAAGTAGGGAATTTTATTCAAAACTCAAAAGGACAATCAAACACAATTGTATTACATCATACAAATCATAATAAATGAAAAGAAAAACATACACGATCAGTACAACATACCAGAACCCTCAACTGAAAGGAAAAACAAACCCCCTCCCCCTCCCTACCAAAAGAGTAGGGGAATTCTTTATTATGACTTGAAATCAAATCGTACAAACATAAAGAAATACAAAAACCCACCAACAATGCATAGCTAAGAAGAAAAACATAATCAAATCGATATAGAACACAAATGAATAAACAAGAAACAAAAGTAAAGAAATACAACGACCCCCAAATGCCACCTTTCTCTCTTAGATAAAAATATAACACTCCAGTAAAGAAACACAAAACCACCTTAATCTGTATTGAACATAAAAGCAATAGACATACAGGAAATAATCAGAGCCAATACTGACAGTATATATCAACAGTGGAACATTCATATGCACATAAAAATAGTGATGATGTATACCAGTGTACACAAAGGAGATCTTGTCCTCCCTATAAGGGAAACCCTTTTACCCAAGATTAGGACCAAGGCGTACACAAAGACTCTACCCTGTATCAAGCCAGGTCATTTTCCTCCACCACAATCTAAACAGTTCAGGATGCACCTTTTCTTGTTCCTGCAGTCTCCAACTAAAGACATGTTTGCGAATGTTGTGAACAATCTGAGATTCAGAGAGCAATTTCTGCCTAAGTGTGAGATTGCATCTAGCTTGCCATAACTGAAAACCAACATGACCTATTAATAGGCGCAGTGTAATCGCATCGTAAATAATCCAGGAGCTCGGTAGAACCCCCTCCACCCAAATTGCTGTTGTAAGAACCCTAAAAGGATTTAAAGGCCATTCATCATGAAAATGTGACCAAAATGGTACAACAAAAGGACACTCCACAAAAAAGTGTTCCATCGTTTCAACCACCCCAATACAGGTCTCTTCCCTAGGACAAAATCTTTCTGATATTTCCTTATGCCTCATGTTACCTTTCACTGCTAATTTTTTATGAAGGCAAAGCCATAAAAAATTCCACATATATTTAGGCACCCTCTTACTCATCAATAATCGTAACTTTGCATGCTGTTCAGAATGAGGCCTATCATGGAACCAGGGATCGACAAAAGAGAAATCTTGCAATATGGCATAATAGAATTGTTGACGCGTCTGTAAAAGAACAGATTTTTTAACAACACGCCATGCTTTCAATTTTTGAAACATTGTACAAAAATGACTAGCTAAGACACCTATCTGAACCTGACGAGCCAGAAAGGTCTCCTGGTCCCATTATGCTAGAAGGATCAATACCATCTGCCACCCACGGGGACCAAATCTTATCCATCCCTTTCAGCAAGGGTACTAAATTATAAAAATAAAAATACTGTGCAAAACACTACCAGATTCACCATCCCCAAACCTCCTTCACTAATAGGTAAATACGTAACACCCCTCTTTAATGGGTTTAATCTGTTGCCCCATAAACAAAGAAAAAATACACCATAAAGAGATGTCTCCAGAGAAATGGGAAGGGGAAAAACCGCAGCAATAAACAAAAAATACGGTAACAGAAAGGTTTTAATCAAATAAAAACGTTTAGCTTTAGACACGCGTCCCTTATTCCAAAGCTGTACCCTGTTGCGAGCTTCCAGTAATTGTTTTTCCCAGTTATACCGTTGGTCATCTAGACCCCCAAAGTAAACACCTAGTATCTTCCTATATTCAGATTCTATAGGCATATCCCAAATTAATGACACATCAGCCGCATCATACCCCAAAGGCAGTATCCCACTCTTGAGCCAATTTATAGAGGACCCAGACATAACAGAAAATGCATTCAATAATGCCCTTGCCACAATAGCAGAATCCTTATCTGACAAAACTAAAATTAAATCATCCGCATATGCCAAAGTCACTATCTAAGGGTCCATGCACCCAACTGATAAACCAACAATGTCATCTGAACCATTTAAGGCATGTAAAAGGGGATCCAAGGAAAGCACATAGAGCAGGGGACTTAATGGACACCCTCGCACTCCCCTATGTACCCCAGTATCCCTACCCATCCAACCATTTACGCTTGGGAATCAGAGTAATGCCCTATAACATGTTTGCAGCCATCCTATGACTTGTGAAGGAAATCCATACTCTTAGACTCTCCCAAAGATAAACATATTCAACCTGATCAAATGCCTTGGACTGGTCTAGGCAAACTAGATGCCCAAACATTTCCCAGACTTTCCCTTAGAGACCAGTTCCTAAGTAGAATCAGTGCATCCTGAACCCTTCTATGAGATACACCACTGAACTGTGTGGATGTAACTAGGAGCCCATAACCCCTCAACCGCATACATAAAATTTTCATCAGAATTTTGTAATCCGTGTTTAAAAGCGACAAAGGCCTCCAATTACTTAAATCCCCACGATCTCCTTTGTTTCAAGAGAAGCAACACACCCTGCAACATACTGTGAGGGAGAACCCCAGACTGCAACCCATCATTCAAAACCTGGCATAGATCAGCACCAAAATCTCCCATAGGACCTTATAAATCTCATGAGGCAGCCCATCAGATCCGGAGTAATGCCTGATCTTAAAGACCAGACCGCAGTCTTAAGTTCCTCCACTGTAATGGGTCGTCATTAAATCAATCGGTCATCCAAAGACAAGGCTGGGACTGACCTACTAGCAAACCAATCACAAATAGAATCAGCAGAGAGCACTCTGCTCTGAAATGAGGCAGAAATATGTTCATGAATAGTGTCTAAAATATCAACATTTGTAGTAACCCACCCTCCCCCTGGAGTGTTTAAATACATCATACCCCGTGAATGTTTAATAAATTTAAAATACTCAAAGGGTAAAGTGTTTTTCTTCCTGCCACAAATCTTAAATTTATGCTTCACTTTAGTATCATGCAGTACCTGAGACTGTGCCTTAGCCAATTCCAGTTTTAACCCTTTAATTTGTTCTAAACAGTCTGATCCAAGAAACTGTCTGAGTGGACAAAAAATGAAGCCTGTCCCTAAGATGCCTCAACCCAGCATGCGATAACTGCCCATTTAAATGACCCACAACCTTGAAATAGATCTGAACTTCACTTTTAGTGTCCTCCCACCAAAGATTTAAATTATCATATAAAAATGAGACTGACTGCCTTGCCAGAAAAAGAGCACGTAACCCACCTACCACACAGGGTATATCTAATAAGGCAGAGTTAAATTTCCAAATACCTGGCCCTCTCCGAGCTTTAGGAACATCGCTTAAGGCCAGTCTCAGTAATCTGTGATCTGATGAAGCTACTTCCTGCAGGGATTGAGATTGCACAACAACCTCAGGTGTGAGAGAAAAATAATCGATTCTGGAAGCTCTGGGTCCACAGAATAAGTGTCCCCAAACCCTCTATTGAGGGCCCAAAAGCATCCACTAAACCAGTATCTGTAAGAAGTTTCAATAAACTAGCCCCATCGCTATACACCTTTTTCCTTTCCCAGAAGTCACTTTGGAAGGCAAAGAACAATTAAAGTCCCCAAGAATTATGTAATAAGCGATGCATAAAAGGGATATAATGAGTTAAAGAGGGACAACCTTTCAAACTTAGATTGAGGGCATACACATTTATCAATCGCAAGAGTAGTGAACCCCATTTGATATCCAAAACTAAGGCCCTACCAGCTAGAATTTCTATCTGGTGTATCACAGTAATGTGAAAATGAAAAAAACAAATCCCAACCCCACTACAGAAGTCATTCCCTAAGGACCAAAAACAATCCCCCCATATCCAACCAGCAGTGGCATCCTCTATCTCCTCAAGAGAATGCAATCGTACATCCTGCAGAAAAACACAATCCAGATTTTCATATAGAAAAAGTGAACAAGTATGCCGACGTTTTGCAGGAGTTTTAATACTATTTGCATTTAAGGTTGCCACCCGAAAGTAAAAGAGAACCATGAAGCAAAGAGAAGCTAAATTCACTTTACCTTACTGGACGCCCTCCTAATCCTACCACATTTACCATCTGGTGGCCTAGGGCCTACCAGGTTTGCAGCAGGTGCAGTAGGCTCTAACCCTGACAAGGGTGCAGGAGGCCAGCCCTGTCCTGGGACTTCACTGGACTCTCCACCAAAACTGAAAATATATTGGTCAGAATGAATGGCAGGAGCAGGTATGGCTGATTTCTTCCCAACTTCCCCTTCCCTTTTAGCAGATTCCCCTTTTACTATTAACCACCACAAACCCATCTTCCATGAGGTTCCAAATCATTTAATAAGGGAGCAAGGCCAGTGACCTCCCTGTCCTATCCCAGATGCCCTTCTACCCCGACTCCAGGTGCAGCTGTGCTACTAAAATCAAATCAGAGTCCTCAGGCAAACTCGATTTAGCCAGGGGAGCATCCTAACGGCACCGGGTCCCTCCTCTCCTGGTAGGATGACCAAGTCTAACCGCCTCACGTGATATAATGATCCTGTACCCCGTAATCAGCTTCAGCAGTGTTTTTAGCAGCTATGGGGCAATTTTCAAATGTGTGACCCACCACATGACAGAGATTACATTTTGAGGTTTGAAAACAGTGGGCACTTGGATGGCCAGTCTCCCCACAATAAGAGCATTTAAGCACATTACATGAGGTGCTTATGTGAGTTCGAGACCCACATTTAAAGCAAACTCTAGGCTGCCCAGGGTAAAAAAGAAACCCCTTTTCCCTTCCCAGAAAGAAACAATTGGGCAGATGTAACAACTCAGAATCGGTGGAATGGAGTTTAACCCTAAATTTCCAACCCCCATTCCAAAACCCTTCTGCATCCAGGATAGGGATTGGAGTCCCCTGAATGTCACATGATTTAGATAACCATTTTATGATATCCACAATATTAACCCCTTTGTTCCTAAACAATATTGTAATGACTCTATAGGCCTGCTTCGACAAAGGTAACACAATAAAGTCAGACCATAAGGGATTTGTTTTTAAGTTTAAATAACTACTCCAAAACAGCTCCATCAGAGCAGGGGTACGAAAACTGATATCAAACGTAAACTCCCCCGGAACATGTATTAAGGCGTAGACTTCAGAAGGAAAAAAGCCCATACATTGTTTTAACAACGTCTTCCCAACAAAAAACCTGTCAGGCGGATTATCCCTAGGACCCACATAACGCAAACGTATGGCATTTTGCCGTTTGGCCAACTCAAGAGGTTGCCTAAAATGACTAGCATAGGAAGATTTGTCCACAGGCTCCAGAGTAGGCTCTTGGATGACAGGGGAATAGCCACATCCCCTGCTCCCACCTCTACTTGAGTCCCCAAAGACAAATCAAAGTCAGTAATAGACTGAGGTGTAGGGGAAATAGCAGTTTCAGCCCCCAAGCCAACACCTGAAGAGTTTGCAATATCCACAGTACTTATCTGAATAGCCTCCTGGAGCCTGTGCATCGCTCTCCGGTTTCCACGAGCCTGAAATCAGAATCCAGCCTGCCCCACAGCATTGCTCCGTGACCAAGATTCTTCAACCAAGTCCCCAATCCTGGGAAGTCGCATTCACTTTCCCTTCAGGCCTCTCAGTGGCCGAATGAAGTTTACTGGGTCCTGCAGCCTCCAAAGCACTCGGTGAACCGGCTGATCTCTTCTGTTTCCTGTCTTCCTCAACTACTAGGTTCCGACGTTCCTGTATCAGCAGGTTGCTCACTCTCAATAGTTTCTCCTCAAGACTAAGGCAAGTTCCATCCGAAAAATCCAAAGGACCGCTCACACCGGCTTTATGCTGGCCACCCTGCAGGTGCATCCCAGCCACCGTTTCAGTGGTTTCAATGGCAATAGGCTTCTCAAACTCAGACATGCTCTGGGCCAACGCAGCCCCATGTGCAGCTCCTCCACTGTCCTCCTCCTCCTCTGCCATCTTGGTCCCCCCTGCTCGCAGGAAGCAGGGGAATTTTCCTGGTGTCCTGGCCAAATTTCCCTCATTCACTAAAAATACCACCAACAGCTTAATCTGGTTCAATTTCAGTTGCTTACCATCTGTATCCCCCCCACCCCCGGTCGCCCCTGAAAAAGGGACTTCTAGGCCCAGTGGGCTTACCGGGTCAACAAAATTCAACAAACAAACAAACAAAATAATACTAACTCTCCATGAGACGGTTAGGTTCTGCCCGCTTCAAGAAATGTCCTTAAGATAATTACAGAAAGCACTGCAAATACAATGTTTTTATCATAGTTTCTAATTGGGACTGTTTCTCTCTAAACTGAATTTCTTTGGCAGAAAACAAACTTCTGTTCCATTACTCTATAGTACTACTGAGAAATACAGTGACTTGCTTGTGTACGTCACAACCTAACAGTTTACAAATACTGTACATTCATAAGGTTCGAGCATGTTGTATGTATATTCTTTATGCTGTATAAGAAGGACCCTCATTTGAGGGCAGTGTATAGGTTCCTTAATAAAGGAACTGGGGAATAACTTCCAAAAAGAGCTCTTAAAGTGATAATGACATTCACCTATCCAGTGATGACATACTCATTTGGAACATCACTACTAACACTCATGAAAAGTTACGGGTGATTCCTGGACACCTGAGAGTAGATTTTACCTACTGTGCCAAGTACATTGCACTTCAACTGGTGGACACCAGTGAGTCAATGAAAACCCTAGACAGACTAAAATCTTCTGTCTTATGGCTACACATGAGAAATTATGTAGAATACTATATTAGTAACTGTTTGATCTGTGCACAGAACAATCCTATACCAGCTAGGAAAATGCATTGTTACCCCACAGGCAAAGGTCCCTGGAACAATATCCAGTTTGACTACATTGGCCTTATGCCAACCACTAAGAGCAACTAGTTTGCACTAGTGATCATCAATGTATTTTCCAAATAGTTTAAAGCTATCCCAAAACAGAACTCCACAGTCAAAGCGACTCAAATGTTTTGGTAAACTAGCTATTTACCAGGTAGGGTTTTACACCTAAAGGTAAATTCTGATTACAGGGATCTGGCTTTATAGCCAAAGTAATGCAGGAAATTCTGGATTTGTTATGGGTAAAACAAAGTTTTATATCCCTTACCATCCACAGTCATCAGGACAGGTGGAATGTGCTAACAGGCAATCAAAGTTATGTTATCCAAACTTCTTCAGAAAACCCAAAAGGACCGGAATTAATTATTGCCTTTACTCCTTATGGCAATAAGAGGGACTCCCTCTGCAGGTACTGTACACAGCATACCCCATGTTTGAAATCATGACCGGATGGTCCATGAGACTCCCAGAACATTTCTTTCTGGACCTGTGTACTGCCACTGCTAATGAACCATCAGTAGACAAATATGTTAAATATTTCAAACAAGACATCCAAAAGGTACACTTGTTTGCTTCATAAGATATGGGCAAGCCCCAACAACAGGCCCTATCCCATTGTAAACAAATGCAGTCCAGCAGGCTACCAAGTTAGACTGCCTCACTATAACAGTCATTGATAAATGGTTACATGCCAATCAAATGAACCTGTTTAAAGGAGATTAAATAACATTTCCATACCCCAGTGGGTGGAATAGTACTAAACTAACTATGTTTTTCATTTCTCTTTTCTTTTAGGTTCCAGAAAGAGAGAAATGCTTGCTTTTATGCTTATTATTCTTATGGGTCTTCTTACAAGTATGGGTCTTCTTACAAGCCCAAACTGTACATCGTATTGCAGATAAGAACCAGTGACCTAATCCTAAACAGATTGTTGAGGCAAAAAACACCTCACAAGCCCACATGATTTAATTGCATCCTGTGGAATTCACACTAAAGTCCTAAAAGACATGTTCATTGTCCAGAACGTAGTGAGGCCCTACAGAATGTTATGATCATTGCTTTGGATCAATTCTAGCAGCTAGACTTGATCTGGGCTCCTGTTTACATTTTATTGATAATCAGGAATTTTGCATCCAGAATTATATGGCAATAAAAGTCATCAGATCTTAAGGTTTTTAACCCTATGATGCTTCATAATTTGACACACTTAATACTGAGTGCCCAGAATAGAACCTTGGCCCACCCAGTGGTCTAATAGCCACTTCCCAACCAGGTACCCTAGTTAATAATGTGCAGTTTATGCACATCCCAGTGATTTTTAAATCTCACCCTTTAAAAGTTGAAATGATTTGTTATATGTTTCACAACAAACATTTCCCACTTATTTTTTTTAAATAACATAATGGCGACCGCGAAATGAGCAAAATCATGTATACCATGGGGGAAGGGGGTATGATGTTGTATTTTATATTATTATGAACTTTTAACATATGTACTTGAATAATGGCTATATCAGCCTTATTTCAAATAGATGTGTCAGAGCCAAATAGGTCTGAGTATAAACCTGTGGGTTTTTTTTTATAAATAAGAAAAACAAAACCAAAATGCCTAGTGCATTTGGGTAGGTTTACAATCATAGGTTGTACCACTAGCAGTCAGGATGTGAAAATCCTAAGTGTGTGTGTATATGTGTGTGCTATCAATCCCTGTATAGGGGGTCATTAATGAGTACCTGGTATGCTGCCAGGGTAGTCAGTACATCATTATTTAAAAAAAAAAAAAAAAAAGATACAGGAGTTAGCACACTATTAAGTGCTTTGTTTTTAGATTTTAAGACAATTTCTCGGTCACCATTATGTTGCCTAAACACTCTTGGTGTGTAGGGTAAACAATAAAAATAATAATAATACAGATTCTTGTGTCTCTGAGTCTGCCAAGAAATATTCGTAAACAAGCAAGGAGTACTAATAAAGTTTATTATGCTACTTACGCTAAGCATGTGACAAAGAAAATCACAAGGGAGATGGGTTTCTCACCACTCCTGAAGAATGTACATAATCTCCAGAATTGTAGATCTTAGGTTCTCCAAGATCTTCCTGGACATAAGTCTCCACCACTCATTCACACTAGTGGGATTAGCGCCGGAGGCACTAAGACCCATCGGGAGCAAACTTTTTGCTGGAGGGTCGGCGCGAGAGACGGTGCCGCGAGCAGCGGCTCGAGCGGTAATGACCATCTCAGCGACGACCCTCAACCGCCTCAGTTCTTTTTCCCGCCCGTCGAGTGCGCTTCAGTGAGACGCCGTCGGCTGCCTGTCGAGTCAAACTTCAAACTAAGCGCATAGTTTTCAGTTTGTTTTTGTAACTTTATCACGATAAGTAGTATAAGCTTAATTTTATTCTATTTTGGTTAATTTTCTAATATAAATTTTACTTGAAGAAGTCTCGACCTACTGGACGGAGTAAAACCATGAGCAGGTCAGGTGGCGGTGGGAGACTCCGATATGAAAGCTGTTCAGTCAGCGGGCTAGGTCGGTCAGCCTCCTTCTCCTCAGCGGGGTTCCGACAGCGGTCAGTCCGATGCCGGGATGAGCGGTCCCCGCCGGCATAAAAATAAGCGGTCGCATTCTGCCGTTGGCCTCGAGCTCTTCTTCGCCCACAGGTCAAAAAGAGAAGGCATCACTGCGGTCGCCCTCTGGTATGTCTGCGCCGACGCCGTTATCGCCAAGAAGTTGCCGTCTCCTCTTCGGATCGCCAACTTCCGCAATCGTCGCCCCGACATCGAGTCCCTCCCGCCCATGGGTGAGGACTCCAGATGAGCAGTTTCATCAGTGGGCCACTCTTATGGAGCAATGGCTCGGAGGTTGGTTCTTCTGCCTGGCTCGGTTGCCTCGGAGCCCTCGGGCCCCTCCGGCGATCAGGTAGGGCGGTTGCACCTTCCTAGTCGCGTGGCGCCTTCTTCGGTGCCAGCGACTCCGTGCTTAGGTGTTTCCCCCCCTCACATGGCTGCGGCGCAGGGGGCCTCACCGATGCCCTTATCTCCTGGTTTTTTTCCTTCTCTAGCTTTCCAGGTTCCTGGGGCTTTTCCGGCGCCTTCGGCGGGGTCTGTTGGCTTGTCGGCGCCGTTTTCGGTGCCGCTGGGTCTTGCGGCGCCGTGGGTCTGCGCCGCCCGGTGGTGCCGTTGGATGAAAAGCGGCGCCCGTTGGTAAGCGTCGTCAGCGGCGCGTTTGCGGCGTCGTCCGCGGCGCCATCGTGGCGCCGTTGCGGCGCCGTGCGCTAAATGCGGTCGTGCCATGCGCGTTGTCGTCGCGGCGCCGCGCGGCGCTGCGGGCAGCGTGCCTCTTCGGCGCGTCGCCTCTCGGTGCCGTCTTCAGCCCGTTTTGCGTCTCGGCGCGGCAGCCATAGGGACTCTCCTTGTTTTCTGCTGCTTCCCCTCAATTTCCTCCTTTCCTGTCCAAACAGTCCTTTCTGGACCATCAGGAGATGATCTTGAGCCTGACCCAGACCTTGGTTGGATGATGAAGTGGAGGAAACAGGATCTTTCTTTGCTACAGAGCCTGTGGTGAGGACCTGTCCTTTAAGTCTCTGTTGAAGAACCTGGGATCCTCTTTCTCTCCAGACTACAGACATCGATCCTGGGAAGATATTAAGACTCAGTATCTTCATGCTTGGAGATCCCTACAGTTTGACTCCTCGATTCAGCCTTCCTTGAGGCGCTGTCTCAAATGGTATGGAATAATCCTGCTCTTATTCCTCAGTGGCTAAATCCATTGATAAAGTATTCAGCTCCCAAGGATCGTCCCATTTTGGCATCCCAAGCCTTTGCGGATCCTATTGTAGTCCTGGCGAGAGAATGACAAAGTCGTTCTTCCTCAAACTACTACAGCCTCGACCTATTAACAAAGAGTCTCGTAAGATTGATACATTAGGTAAGAGAGTCTTTGCTGCCTCCAACTCTAAGTATCGTATTGCCAGTTATCAAGGCTATTTTTCTCAGTATGAGTATATCCTGTGGCACTCTAAGAAAAGAATGGTTGAAGCTCTTCCAGATTCAGATTCCAAGTCAGAGCTGCTTCTGACCGTTATTAAGAGTATTGGTCAATAACCAACAGGTCAAAGCGCCATGGACGCTTTCGACACTGCTTCTCGCTCAGCAGCCGCGGAATTTGTACTCGGCGCCAATCCTGGCTGCGTCACTTCTGGCTTCACGAATGATGCTCAGCAGCAGGTGATGGCGCTGCCTTTGATGGCTCCTTTCTTTTGGCCCTCAGGTGGAGCAAGCCTTAGAGGCCACTCAGAAGACTAGATCGGCCATTAAGTTGGCCAGACCTCCGCCTGCCCCTCTCGGGGGCATGTGAACAGGCGTCAGTTTCATAGTCGTCCAGTCCTTTCGAGGGCAGAGGCAGGGGAAGCTTCCATAAATCAACCTGCCCAACCTCAAAGAAGGCGCAGGCAGAAAGCGCGGGGCCTAAAGCTCCCAGCGTTACCTTATGAGCCGTTGGCCCAAGTTCCATCCACTCTGCCCGAGGTGGAACTTTCTCCTCTGGTGGGAGGTCGTCTGATGTACTTCTACAACCAGTGGAAGTCCATAACTTCGGACAAATGGGTCCTTCGGATAATTCGCGAGGGTTATTCTCTCAATTTCTTGGAAACCCCCCCGAATTGTCCTCTCAGACGACAACCAGGTTGTCGGCCTCTCAGTCAGACCTCCTCACGCGGAGATCCAGGGCCTTCTGAACAACAGGGCAATAGAACTGGTGCCCCGCATCTACGAAACACAGGGTTCTACTCCATTACTTTCTGGTTCCAAAGAAATCTGGGGATGCGCCCATTCTAGACCTCAGAAAGTTAAACAAATTCCTCCCAGGAGAAATTCAAGATGATTTCCCTAGGTACCCTGTTACCCTTGCTGCATCAGCATGACTGGCTGGCCTCTCTGGATATGCAGGATGCTTACAAGCATATCCCGTCCACCCGACCCAGAGTTCCTCAGGTTTGTAGCTTTGGGTCAGCATTATCAGTTCAGAGTCCTGCCCTTTGGGCTATCCTCGGCGCGAGAGTTTTTACAAAGTGTTGTGCAGTTCTCGCGGACGCATCTCAGGAAAGTCGGACTCGAGTGTTTCCCTACCTGGACGATTGGCTTCTAGAAGCCCTTCCGTCCAAGGGACTTTCAAACCGTCGCGAGCGACTTCTACTCTTCTCACGTCCATGGGAGTTCTGCTGAATTTGAAAAAATCTCAACTGCAACCCTCCCAGAGGCTCCTTTTCATAG
The DNA here is from genome assembly GCA_016271365.2 of Neoceratodus forsteri. Taxonomy (NCBI): domain Eukaryota; kingdom Metazoa; phylum Chordata; order Ceratodontiformes; family Ceratodontidae; genus Neoceratodus; species Neoceratodus forsteri. Next base: position 195,422,167 of record CM028132.1, on the reverse strand, counting down.
GGGCAGCTTCCTAGACACCTCTTCAGCGAAGGCTTTCCTTCAGAGGACAGAAGACTCGACATCCTTGAATGGCCCGTTACATCAGGGAGAACCAATCGGTTTACAGCTCTCTCGATGCAGCATGTTGGGTCTCATAAGCGTCCTCGGTCTTCACTGTCCCTCTGGCCCGACTGCACGCAATGAGAACCACCCAATGGATGCTCTCCACTCAGTGGTCCCCGACCTCTCACCCCAGTCTTATCCCATCAAGGTGGCGGGCCCCTTGAAGGTCTCTCACCTGGTGGTCTCAAGAAAACAATCTCCTGGAAGGATTCTCCTTTGCTCCCCAGATCATCAGATCTCCATCACCACAGACGCATCGCTAATGGGATGGGGGCTCACTGTCTCTCCTCCACACTCAAGGTGTATGGACTCAGTTGAAACTCATCTCCCATAAATGTCCTGGAGATGAGGCGGTCCTCTATGCAATCCGAGCTCTGAAGGATGTCCTTTGTCACAAGAACATTCTCCTTCAAGCGGACAACAAAGCAGTGATGTATTACATCAACAAGCAAGCGGTGCTCATTCTTATCCCTTTGCAGGGAAGCAATGAGGGGTGTGGGAGTGGTGCTTGGAGCACAAGTCTCTGATTCAAGCGGCTTATCTGCCAGGTATACAAAGCGACCTAGCAGATCACCTCAGCAGAGCAGGCAGACCCTCACGAGTGGTCTCTCGATCCAACCGTGGCTCGGTCCCTGTTCAAAGAATGGGGACTCCAGACCTGGACCTTTGCATCCCACTCAATGCAAAACTGCCTCTCTTCTGCTCCAGAAATCCAGGGCCTGGCATTTTCTGTCAGGATGCGTTCAGGCTGCGGTGGACAAAGCGCTTTCTTTATGCCTTTCCAGCTTCCTCTAATCGAGAGTACTCCTCAAGTTCGAGTCTCAGGGGACCAAGATGATTCTCATTGCTCCTTCCTGGCCTCGGCAACTATGGTTCCTCTACTCAACAGTATGTTGGCAGCCTCTCCGAGACCACTTCCTTTGCAAATCAGTCTTTTGACTCAGGGTTCGTTGGTCCATCCCAACCTGAAATCACTTCACCTTCTGCTTGGCTCCTGAAGAGATAGAAGTAGATCAGTTCGCGTCTCGTAGAGTCTCAGACATCCTTCTGGCTGCTCGGAAGCCAGCCACCAGCGTCACGGCTTCAAATGGAAACGTTTCTCTCTAATTCTAAAATCCTCTTGGAATCCCTTTTCCTGTCCTCCTGGCAGAGTTCTGGGTATCTTTTGGACCTGTCAAACTTAGGTCTTCAGTACTCCACAGTTAAAGTTCACCTTAGTGCCATCTCAGCGTTCCATGAGCGGTTTCTTCCTTAACTCTGGCTCAGTTGCCTATAGTGAAGAGATTTCTTAAGGGATTCTCCATGCAGACCCTGTTAAGCGTCAGTTGCAGCCTGGGACATTAACCTGGTGCTGGACATGCTCACTCGGAGCCTTCGAACCCTTAGCTACCTGTGAGCTAAAATTTCTTACCTGGAAGACTGCCTTCCTGGGTAGCCATTACCTCAGCCCGCAGGGGTCTCTGAGAATACATGCCCTGAGTTCCGGACCCTCAAGTATACTGTATTCCATAAAGACAAGGTAGTTCTCCGTACTCATCCTAAATTTCTTCCCAAGGTTGTGTCAGAATTCCATCTAAACCAACCTCTGGTACTTCCGCTTACTTGCTAATTTCCAAAATGAAGGGAGCGAGCTCTTCATTCCTTGGATGTTAAAGAGCCTTGCGGTTCTATTTAGATAGAACCAAGGATGTCGCAAGACTCAGCAACTGTTCGTTTCTTTCAGCGACACCGGCTGGGTCAACCTGTCGCTATTAGATGCATCTCTTCATGGTTAGTGGCATGCCTTCGTCATTGTTATTCCATGGCTCAAGTTAAATTAGAAGGTAGAGTGTCGCTCCTCTACTAGGGCAGTGTGACATCCTAAGCGGAAATCAGCAATGTTCCAATTGCAGATATAGCTAGCAACGCCACCTGGGCTCAGTGCATACCTTCGTTAAGCACTATGCACTGGATGTTCATGCTGGCGACATTCCGCGTCGGCAGAACTGTCCTTAATAGGCTTCTATCTTGAATCGTGAGAGCTCTGGCTCTCCTGCCGCCCTTGCAGGGATTTCAGCTTGGTACTCTCCCACTAGGTGTGAATGAGTGGTGAGACTTATGTCAGGAAGATGAGGAAAGTACGTGCCTACCGTGGTGCTGATCTTCTTGGACGAGTCTCACCACTCATTCTACCCTTCCCTCCATCCCCGAGCTCACCACTGTATTGGTCTTCATTCCCTCAAATCTTTAGGCCGTGAGGACTTCTTTGCTGACCCTTCTTCACGGGTCATACGGACTATCTTATGTCCGTTTTTAATATTGAGGTTTACTCTTTCGTTAGTTGCTGCACCTCCTTGGTAAAAAGGTACTGAGGCGGTTGGAGGGTCGTCGCCGAGATGGTCATTACCGCTCGAGCCGCTGCTCGTGGCGCCGTGTCTCGCGGCGCCGTCTCTCACGCCGACCCTCCAGCAAAAAGTTTGCTCCCGATGGGTCTTAGTGCCTCCCGCGTTAATCCCACTAGTGTGAATGAGTGGTGGAGACTCGTCCAAGAAGATCAAGAATTACGGTAGGTACGTAATTTTCCTATCTTGTTCTATCTCTCCCCGCGCTCCAGTTCTCTGCCCTGCTAGAGAAGTTACAGTAGTGTCTTGAGAGCGCTACAATGGGTTGCAGACAGCTAAATACTACAGATAACAGCATAGCAACAGAGATTGCAACATAGTTACAGATATGAGAAACAATATGTTTTGGTCCTAAGTCATTCTCAATTAGAGAATGACTTAGGAGACAGAATTACTAATGAGTATCATATGAGACAGAATATGCTTCCATTAGCATTATAGCTTGGACAAAAGAAATGCTGACAGTTCAAACTACATTTCTTGCTTATGTACAGTATAAAACATAGAGGCATAACAAAGCTGTCTCTCTCTGTGTCAGCTTGCTTAGACAAAGAGAATTGCTGACGGGCATATCTGCCTGAATGTAAAATACACTACATATAATTATATGAGAATAGGAGTATACAATAATCACTGATGATCCCTCTGAGTTATCTTATCAGTGATTAGGTAGATAATATATGGAATATCTATAAAAGACAAACTAATCTAGATAAATGTATTATAGTGAGGTATAATATATCATGCATGACAATATTAACATATCTTAGCAACAAAGCACATTCCTAGCACCCATGCATATATGATAGGTGCTCATAACTATAGGTTAGTGCAAAATAGCAGTATCACAGTACAATAGACCAGGAATACAGTGTGAGGTGTATGTGGGACGATAGGGGGCATAACCCAAGCTTAACAGGGCATTCATGGTGGATGAGTTACATAGCCCCTTCCCTTGGGTGAGGTCCCCTGTTCACTCTCGTAGCCCTGGCAGAGGACCTGGCCTGGTCCACCATGACCCACTTCCTCCTTCTCCTCCTCCTTTCTCGGGCATTTTTGGTTCTACGGGACCACCGACCTGGGAACAGTTTAGGGCTTTGGCGAGTGCCTTCCCCACCTGCCTGAGGGCATTGGACCAGGCTATCTTCCAGCCTGAAACCCTGTCACCGCTGCCTCCTGAGTCCAGCTTGTCTTCATCTTCCTCCATTGAGGAAGAAGACTTTCTAGGAGCGTGGATATGCTGTTCATCCACACTCTCTGGCATGTCCCTTTCCCCTTTAAATCTGGCCGGAAAGTCTTCAGGCTGGCTCCTCCCACCCACCCGGGTGGTAAATACCTCGGCTCCGCCCCATGATGCCAAATCTTCCTTTCCACTGGAAGATTCAGGTTCCCTCATGCTACTTCTGCAGTTTGTAGGCCCTGGATTCTCAATGACTGTTTTCACTGCAATCGCTTTCTTTAAAACTCATCAGAGTTTGCTATTCTCATCCGAGCGAATTGGATATGGAGGACAAGTCGTCCCCCGGATTTCACCAGTGTCCCTGCGGGCAGAAAATGTTGCGCACCGATCCCCACCTCTCGTGTGTCTATTGCTTGGGTGTCGTGCATGACACCACTTCTTGCACCATTTGTCTGGCCTTCCATCTCAACGTCCTGGATGACTGCAAGGCGCGCCTAAAACTAGGCGGACCGGAGCTTCAGAACCCACTGGTGAAATTGAAGGAGGCCAGGTGAGCGGTTTCCGCAGCCGCGGGATCCGACGAACAGCTCGAACAGATGGCGGCTTTCGAAGAGGAAGCTGCTCAAGCTTCGGCCAGCCAAAGTTTTTCGTGCCGCTTAACCTGGGTTCCACCTTCACTGAGTCCTTTCGAGAGCTGTGCCAGTCTTTCCCCACCAGGGGTGAGGCACCCTCGGGCTGGCACTCCTCCCACCCTAAGAAAAGGGACAAGGACCCTAAATCATCTTCTGTTCCAAGAAGACGTTCCTGGGACTGAGAGTGGTCCGATTCCCAGGATCTTGCGGTCTCGACCTCGGTCGAGATCACTTCCTTGGCCGCCAGCTTCTCGGACCTTCTGTCAGGCCAAGGCACTGAGGCAGAGGACACGGCTGAACTGGCCAAGATTACTCTCGACCCGATCGAGCCGTTGTCACTGACTCCCATCGACTCCTTGGAAAGGACACCTATCCTTTTCTTCCCCGACGAGGACACCCAACCCTCTGGTATCCCGATCGAGGGAAAGGTGCTGGAACCTCGGTTCTCACCGACTCCAGCTTCTCCCGATCGAACCAGCCGACCCCGTCGGTCTCGATTGAGGACCAGGACCCCTTCTGTCGAAAAACCAAAGAAAGGTCACAAACACTCTAGAAAGAGGCACCGCCACCGATCCTCATCCTCCTCGGATGAGGAGAGACTTAGACGAAAACTCCGTCGACATTATGAGGATCTCATGGGGCAACAGCTGATTGTGACCGGTCAGAAGCCAGTTCCACTGGCACCACTGGCCATTACTTGGCCACAGCCTCTTAGGCTGACACCGACTCCTCCGGAACCGAAGATTCCGGTTCCTCCATCAGTAGGGCCGGTACGCATTCCAGCTTGGCCTGTTTTGGTCTCCCCACCGATTTTGGTGGAACCACCGCCTAAGCAGCCTCAGGGAGGGGCTTCCTCGAAAGAGGATAGGGCAGACACTGGCCTTCCCCGTCATTTGTCCATTACGGTGGTCCCTGATCACCCTTGGCGTATTGAGGGAGACACAGGTGGGAGACCCTTATATCCTGATTCTTCGGACTCGGATACCACTGGTCTGCACTCGCATCCGGAGGATGACGAGTCCTCAGTGGCAGGCTTGGAGGAAGGTCCTTCCTCCTTTCAGGGCATCCTCCACCTCATTTCAGATTCGACCGGAATGCCCTTCGAGCCCATCCAAAAGAAGGCGGAGCACCCCCTCACGGATATCCTCAAGAAGGGGAATACCCCGACAGAGGCCTTTCCAGTGACTGAAGCCACTGTTGGCCCGGCCCTTGAGCTATGGCAACACCCTGCCTCTTGCCCAGCTCCGTCTGCCCACATGGCCCGCAAGTATATGGTCCCCATGGGGTCCCTAGCGGGTTTCACGGTGCATCCCTCGGCCGAGAGCCTTGTGACTGCTTCTGTGTTTAGACACACGGGTAACTCAGCTGACCCTGACTGCCCTCCGGACAAGGAGTCCAAGTATATGGACCATTCTGCCCGGAAGGTTTATGCGGCCTCATCCTTGGGCCTTCGTCAGGGCAGCTTGGCTGTGATCATGGCACACTTCTCTCATGCCCTTCTGGGGTCACTAGATGAAGTCCTCCCTCATCTCCCAGCGGACATGCAGACCACGGTTAAGCAGGTCCGTGACATTGAAGATTCCTGTGCCCGCTCCTTAGCAGCCACCGTGGCCACTCGCCGCAGGGCCTGGCTGAGGTTATCCTCCTTTCCGGCGGATACTTAGCACAAGTTAGCTGACGTGCCCTTCCTTGGCACCAACCTCTTTGGTCCAGGAGTGGCAGGTCACCTCCAGCGTATCGAGCAGTCCAGTGCCACCTCGGATGCTACCTCTGCAAAGGGTTCTTCAGGCAAGAACCAGCAGAAGTGCAAGAAGAAGCCTTTTCGGCAGTCTTCCCCTGCGGTTAGACAGCCCTCCTATCGAGGTCAGCAGCAGCAGGCTCAAGCTTGGCGCCCCAGGCCCAAGCAGGGTCCTCAACAGCCCCGTAAAGGAGGCCGAGGTGCCTGTCCAGGAGCCTCCTCTTCCTCTAAGCCTGCGCAGTGACGGGTCAGGGTTTGCCACCTCTGCATCCGTCACGCCAGCTCTGGGTTCTCCCGTGGGGGGCCGGCTCTGCCACTTTATTTCCGCCTGGTGTGGTATCACTTTGGACAGGTGGGTTCTGGAAGTGGTCGGCCAGGGGCTGCCTCTGGAGTCGAGCAGTACCCTCCCAGCCCAGCCCGCACCTCGGGAGAAAGGATCTCAGTCGACGTTTCGGTCGCCCTTCGGGACGACATTGCTCAGCTCCTCCGCAGGGAGGCGATAGCTCCAGTGCCGGATCCTCCTGCAGACCCAGGCTTCATGTCCAGCTACTTCCTGGTGCCCAAGCGGATGGGGGGTTGGTGCCCCATCCTAGATCTCCACGACCTGAATCAATATCTCAGGTCTCGCACCTTCCGGATTGTAACTCTGAACCAGATCATACCATCTCTGGGGAGAAACATGTGGTTCTGTTCACTGGATCTACAGAACGCATTCTTTCACGTCCCAATCCGTCGGTCCCACCAGTGGTTCCTCCGCTTCAGGGTCGAAGGGACCCTGTACGAGTTCCGAGCTATGCCGTTCGGCCTGTCATCGGCCCCTCGGGTCTTCACCAAGTGCATTGTAGTGGTGGCAGCCCATGTTTGGTGTCGAGGAGTTCGGATATACCCCTGCCTCGACGACTGGCTCCTGGCGGGTTTCTCCCTTCAGGAGGTGGAGAGGTCCAGGGATCTGGCCCTCTGAACCTGCTCCCAACTAGGCCTCCTGATCAACGAGGCCAAGTTGGAACTCGTGCCCTCTCAGGTGATGGGCTTTATCGGGGCAGAGCTCGGCTCCTGGTGGACAGGGCGGAGGTTCTTTCCTCCTTTGCCCAATCATTTCTGGTTGGGCACCTTCTGGACCACATGGCGGCGTGCACCTCGGTGGTCCATTGGGCCAGATGGCCCATGCGCCCCCTTCAATGGGAGCTTGCCGCCCAGTGGACTCAGCGATATAGTCACTTCAACCAGCTGATCACTGTAACCCAGAAGATATGGGATGCTCTCCAATGGTGGACCGTCCCAGACCAGTTGCAGGAAGGGATCCCATTTGTCTGCCCCGAGCCGACAGTCGTCCTGACGACCGATGCCTCTTTCATGTGCTGGGGAGCCCACATGGGGGACAACAGGGCCCATGGGTTCTGGACCCCTGAGGAGTCCTGATGCCACAACAACCTGTTGGAGCTCAGAGCAGTCAGACTGGCCCTGTCAGCTTTCGCTCCTCAGCTCCGGGGTCAAGTGGTTCAAGTCCAGATGGACAATACCACGACCATGTACTACCACTACAAACACTCCTGTCTGCTATGTAAGGTGGCGCTCCGAATCTGGACCTTCGTTAGCCGGTTGGAGGTGGATCTCCTTGCCATCCATGTGGCAGGAGTCTTGAGCCAAATGGCGGATGCTCTCAGCCGCATAGGCCAGGCATCCCACGAGTGGTTTGTCCATCCAGAGGCAGCTTACAATCTGTTCTCCCATTGGGGCAAACCGTTGGTGGACGTGTTTGCCTCCAGGGAGAACACCAAGCTGAGACTGTACCATGCCTGCCCCCCTCAGCAGGGCTTGCTGCAGGGAGATGCCTTCTCGAGGCCATGGACCCCAGGCCTCCTCTGTGCCTTCCCTCCATTTCCCTTGATCCACAAGGTGCTTCTCAAGGTGAGGAGGGACAAGATGAAATTGATTCTGGTAGCCCCAGATTGGGCCCGCCAGTTCTGGTATCCAGATCTCCTCAGCCTCAGCTTCAGGGCCCCGGAGCTGCTTTGTACACACCCGAACCTGATATCATTGAATCAGGGGAAGGTATTCCATCTGGACCTTCAATCCCTGCACCTCACAGCCTGGTACCTGAGCGGCTAGAGTTCCAGGCTTTGGGTCTTTCTGAGGATGTCTACACTGTGGTGGAGGCATCTTGTAAGGAATCTACCAGGAAATGTTATGCCTTTAAATGGAAAAGGTTTTCCATTTGGTGTCAGGGTAAAAGTCTGGACCCCTTATCCTGCTCGGTGGCTAACGTTTTAGACTGCCTTTCGTCTCTCTCTCCAAAGGGGGTCTACGGTCATCGACCCTTAGGGTGCACCTGACAGCCATTTCTGCTTACCGGGCATGGGCCGGTCAGTGGACATTGGCACAGGAGACAATGGTCGGACCCTTTTTTCAAAGGCCTGGATGACGTATCCCCTCCAGTGTGTGAACCTCCACCTCTGTGGGATCTGTTGCTGGTTTTGGCAAAGCTCATGGGCAAGCCATTTGAACCCATGTACAAGTGTGAGCTCTCAGACTTGTCGTGGAGGACGGCCTTCTTCGTGGCAATCACGTCAACCAGAAGGACAGGAGAACTCCAGGCGCTGTCGGTGGACTCCCCTTATCTGGTATTTTACAGGGACAAAGTTGTCCTGCGCCCTCACTTGAAATTCCTTCCGAAGGTGGTGTCAGAGTTTCACCTTAACCAGGTGTTGACTCTGCCGGTATACTACCTTAACTACACCTCGGACGCCAAGTACAGGCTCCATACTCTGGACCTGAGACATGCCCTTTTCTATTATAAGGAAAGGATGGCGGAAATTCGGGGAGAGGTTCGCCAGCTGTCTGTCACCTACGCTGAAGCCGCTTCTGGCAGGCCTGCAGCTAAACAGACCATTGTGAGATGGATTACATCATGCCTAAGTCTGTGCTATGAGTTGGCGGGCAAGGAGCCTCCCAGAGGGATAAGAGCTCATTCTACCCACCATATGACTGCATCAGTGGCTGCTTCCAGGGACATTCCTATCCAGGAGATCTGTCAGGCTGCTACCTGGAAGTCAGCAAACACCTTCATTACCCACTATCACATCGACCTTGAGTCACGCCAGGATGCTAGTTTTGGGGCCTCGGTTCTCCAGTCTCTGTTTCCTAAATAGGGTGGTGCGCCTTGGCTCCCTCCTTCCAGAGAACTGCTTGGAGTCTGCCAGAGAGTGTGGATGAACAACATGTCCACGCTCCTAGAAGAACAGGTTACTCACCTGTAACAGTAGTTTTAGGAGTGGTATATGTTGTTCATCCACACGCACCCACCCAACCTCCCCAGCTTTAGGTGCACCACTTTGCTTCCAGCAGGCTAAGATCTGGCATCGTGGGGCAGAGCCGAGGTATTTACCACCCGGGTGGGTGGCAGAAGCCAGCTTGAAAACTTTCCGGCCAGATTTAAAGCGGAAAGGGACATGCCAGAGAGTGCGGATGAACAACATACATACCACTCCTAGAACTGCTGTTACAGGTGAGTAACCTGTTCTTTCTGTCCTCTTCTCCTCTGATGCTGAGTACACCCGTTGCCAGCAGTTTCTTTAGGAGATATTGAGGGATCTGCGACGGGACCATTTTTCAAGCTGCAATCCTGCACATCTGATGCTCTTTTTCCTTGGGGAGTACAGTCTTGACTCCAGTCATACCTCCGTGGCCTAGGCTTTTTGTGTAGGCATCGAGAGACGTCTGGCTCCATCTCTCTGCCCCCTCTCCATCCCCAAGGGATGCCTAGTGCAGGTATTGTGCACCCTTGGGGTCTCCAGGAGTCTTACCACACCCCACTTTTGGGGTCTAGCTCCTGGACACCCCCACTGGGCATAGGCACCCAATGTGCGACCACCCCCTGAGTCAGACTCGGCCGAGTTTGACATCTGGGGTCAGAGTCTTCTCGGTGGCATGCACCATGGTTGTGCGTTGTTGCAGACCAGGTGCACCAGGTGTCCTATGGCAGGCACCTGTGGGTGACGCTGGGTCAGCTTCTGGGGTTCTGCCCGGACTGTGAGCAAACCAGACAAGCCATATGCCTTTCTGCACAGGGTCTGGAGCTGATGATGCCAAGCAATACCAATGAGGTAGCTTCCAGGCTAGTGGGAACTGCAGTCTACATCAGGCAGATGGCGTGGCTGTGTCTTTCCCGGTTGTCACCCTTGGCGCAGCATAGGGTGATTGCCTCATGATTCCAGGGGGACCTCCTTTTCTCCTGCAGGACCAGGCATGAGCTTGCAGGGTGCATTTCTGCTCCAAGGCCAATGGAGCCTCCGCCTGACCCTGACCAGTATCTGGCTTTGCCAGGCCCCTGAGGGGGCCCCACCGCCTCTCTGTGTTTTCCCCCATAGGAGGCTGAGGGAACAACTATCTCCCTCAGGGTTTGCCAGCATTGCCTTTGGCGGTAAGCTTGGCACTCAGACCCACCAGCGATGAATGATGAAGATTGATTCTTGGAAGATATGAAAATTACATACTCACCATAATTCTTGATCTTCCAGAATATCTTCACTTTTCATCACTGCAACTCACCCACCTTCTGTGACAGGGTCAGGGCCCCTGCTAGCTACAGGCTGAAAGCTGGCCACTTTCAGTCTTGTAGTCTCTCTCTGTTGTTATCCCTCTGTACAGACAGTTGGTGAGACCCCATCTGGAGTACTGTGTGCAGTTCTGGAGACCCCATCTCCGCAAAGACATAAACAGAGTGGAGGCTGTCCAAAGGAGGGCAACCAAAATGGTGCAGGGTCTGCACCAGAAGACATACGAAGAAAGACTAAAGGAGCTTAATATGTATACTCTTGAGGAAAGAAGGGAAAGAGGTGACATGATAGAAACTTTCAAGTACCTCAAGGGAATTAACAAAATCCAAGAGGTAGCATCTTCCAGAAAAGAGATGTGCAAGAACAAGGGCACAATTTGAAGATAGAGGGGATGGCTCAGGGTAATGTGAGGAAGTATTTTTTCACTGAGAGGGTTGTGGATGCATGGAACAGCCTCCTGAGGAGTCGTGGAGTCAAGAACGTTGGGGAATTCAAGAATGCATGGGACAGGCATAAGGCAGTCCTAGGGGCGGGTAAGAGGAAGTAAGCTGTTGGTTAACTAGGATCTGCAGCTTATCTGTTAGGTAGGAAAATGGGCAGACTGGGTGGGCCAAGCGGTCCTTATCTGCCGTCAAATTCTATGTTTCTCCCCGCACCCTTCTCCCAAGTACTATATAAGGAACATATATAAGTAAGACAAGAGGCAGTAAGTTGCTTGCCTTCTCCTGTGCTGTACTGCAGGAAGACACAGAGGGAATGTAAATAATGAGGAAAGAATTGAAACACAGAGCCTTGCACTCAGTGTTTTATTCTGTGTAAACTGCTTTGGGTTTGCAAGAAGCCAAAAACAAAACATTCTTTCCTAGGTGACGCAGAGGTGCGTAGACGTCAAATGAGTCGGCCTGTCTGTGTTTATTTAGGATGTCAGCCTGCATGCGTTTACTTAGAGAAATGTGTTTATTCAGTTTGAGTCAGCCTGCCTGTGTTTACTTAGAGAATTGTGAATCAGACAGCTCACATGGTGCTGACATCACCAGTAGGCAGGTATAAAAGCATACCTCCTGAGATACAAAACAGATGAGTCAGTCAGTAGAGACCTGACTGTTGTGGAGGAAGCATTTCATAGTACATGCAAGTTTTCATGTGCTAGGAATCTGTTTGGCTGGAAAGAAGCCTGAAAGTTGTGCACTGAGGGAATTGTGTGCTATTTTTGTAGAACTAATCACCTATTTCTTTTCTGCACGTTTATTATTTTATTTTGGAAAATAAATACCATGAAGTGCATTCTACACCTTTTACCTGAGTTTGTGCCTCTGTCTCACCCACTAACCTTCACGTGCAGTGACGAGGCTTCTGGGCAGTCTCTCCTTTTTGCCTCCCTTTTTTTTTTTTTTAAACAAGGGGAGGCATTTAAGGGGCAAACTACTTCAGGGACCTTGTTCCATTCCCACACCCAATGTGGCCCTCAAAAAAAAAAAAAAAAAAATGTTTTCTTTAGGGCGTTTCTACCCCCAGTCCTTTCCTTGGTTGTTCAAGAGAAGGTAGAAAGGACCCACTTCTAGGTCCTCGTTACCTCTTTTTCGTCTGCTATCCTTCTTAGTCAAAAAATACTTTAAAAAAAATTTAAGCGAGAGAGAGCACCAGAGCAGAAATGGGGGAGAAGAAGCCCTTGTTTTATGACCTGTCTTCCCCCATCCCCCTTTTTTCCTTTCAGTGCAGTGGGGTCTATAGTTGTTTGCTGTTGAATAAGCTTTCCTTGTCCCTTCTTGGGGGCAAGGCATTGTAGGGGAGCAGACGCACTAGGGACGGGAAACATTTTGGGGACTGTACCCCAAGTTCCCTTTGCACTTTCAGCTTTCTTTTCCCTTGCAGTTTGCCTCCTGCATTTACTTTCAAGTGGCCTGCTGCATCTCTTTCTCTTAATCTCCTCTTTTTGGGATATATCAGCAAGAGCAAATGAGTCTGGAGGATGGGAATTGTTCAGTTTTGTTGATTCCTATTTTATTTATGTATTTATATTTATTTAGTAAAGTCTTGGATTACAACCTGTGAACTGAGAGCTCATTTACAGAGGTTCCACGTCAAGGCAGGCAGTACAAAAGACAGTCCGCTATATACAACTAATATTTTTGGAAATAACATGAGCAATGAAATTCATACAAAAACATTTATATGGTAAAAATTACATTAGATAACAATTGGTGACAAACCGATTAACGAATACAGGAGAATACCAAAGACAAGCCAGAGAGTTTGGGGGTAATAAGCCAGGAACAGACATAGCGGATCCTGTTATCGGGGAAGGAGTTAAGTATGTAGCTAGAAGGATAATAGATGTGTGTGGGGGGATGGTTGCTTAGCAGTTAGCAATAGAACTGGGTCTATGAGCAGGGAGCCAGGAAATTTTAGGGGTATAAGCAGGGCACAGGCAGAGCGGACTCTCAGGTCTTTGGGGGGTGGAGGTGGGGATTAAGGTATGTTATTAAGATAGAGATGGAAGTGGGTGGAAAGGGAAGGTTGAAGAGCAGAGAGCAGGGAATGTGGCAGAAGGGATTAGAGAAGTGGGTAGGTTGGAGTAAAGTGCAGGTAGCAAACTTAGGAGGAATTAAGTGCAGAAGAGGACAGAGCCCGGCTATTCCTATACCTGGCAGTTGCTCTTCTAGCAGGGACCCCCTTTTCTCAGTCATTTTTCCTCCTCTTGGGGTTACATAGAAACATAGAAGTTGACAGCAGATAAGGACCGCAAGGCCCATCCAGTCTGTCCATTTCTTTTTCTACCTTATAAATGTGCGATCAGCCTTTGCTCTGTCGATGGCCTATTTATACTCCTGTGTATTGCTCCCTTATGCCTATCCCATGCCTGTTTGAAGCCCTGCACTGTATTGATATCCACCACTTCCTGAGGTAGGCTGTCCCATGCATCCACCACCCTTTCTGTGAAAAAGAATTTCTTCACATTCCCCCTTAATCGGCCTCCCTCTAATCTCATGCTGTGGCCTCTTGTCCTGCTGTTTGTCTTATGTTGAAACATGTTACTTTTTCACTTTGTTAATGCCCTTAAGGTGTTTGAATGTTTTGATCATATCACCTCTCTCCCTCCTTTGCTCTAGGGTATACATATTGAGCTCCGTTAATCTGTCCTCATATGTTTTCTGATGCAGTCCCTGCACCATTTTGGTTGCCCTTCTCTGGACTGCCTCAATTTGGTTAATGTCCTTGTGAAGGTGTGTCCTCCAGTACTGCATGCAGTACTCCAGATGGGGCCTAACCAGTGTCTTGCAAAGAGGGATTATTACCTCCCTCTTCCAATTTGTGATACCCTACTAATACACCCCAACATCCCCCTAGCCTTATCTCCTGCTTTAGTGGTCTGCTTGGATGATTTCAGGTCATCGGTGATGATGATGATGATGCCCAAGTCTCTTTCTTCCCTTGTAACTGTATATATGTAAATATTTGTACATCTATCTCACTCATAAATGGTTGTATTTGTGCTTATTCAATATCATGTTTTTGTATACAATCTGTAACCTTTTTGTTATGACCACTCAGGTCCATCTTGTAAATGAGCTATGCTCAATGATGTTCGCCTGAATAAATAAAGATTTTGATTGATTGATTGATTGATTGATTGAACTGCCAGCAACTCCCCTCCCAGCCTACAGGTGGCTTCAGGGTTTCTCTTCCCTGTGTGCATGATCTTGCACTTCTTTGCATTAAACCCCAGTTGCTACTCTTCCGACCATTTTGCTAGTTTATCCAGATCTCTTCTCATTCTGCCCACTCCATCTGGATCATCTACTCTGTTGCAGATCTTGGTGTCATCTGCAAACAGACAAACCTTACCCTCAGTCCATCTGCAATGTCACTGATGAAGATATTGAAGAGGAATGGCCCCAGGACTGATCCCTGGAGGTACCCCTTGTGACTTGCATCTCTTCTCACTGTATACTGTTTACCACCACTCTCTGTTTTCTGCCCGTCAACCAGTTTGCACCCAGTTGACCAACTTCACAACCCACGAGCCTACCTAGCTTATTAATCAATCTTCTATGAGAACAGTATAGAACTTTGCTGAAGTCAAGGTAGGCGACATGAGCTGCTCCCCCTTGGTCCACCACTCTGGTTACCCAGTCAAGGAAATCTATGAGATTAGTTTGACATGACCTTCCTTTTGTAAACTCATGCCGTCTTGGATCCTGTGCTCCTATGGATTACAGGTGTTGCACTATCCTTTCCTTAAGGAGTGACTCCATAATCTTGCCCACTACTGAGGTAAGACTGACTGGTCTGTAGTTTCCTACCTCCTCCCTGCTACCACTCTTGTGGAGCGGGATCACATGAGCCCTTCTCCAGTCTTCTGGGACCTCTCCTGTGCTCAGAGACTCACTAAACAGTTCTGATAATAGTTCTGCTAGTTCCACCCTTAGCTCCTTTAGTACCCTGGGATGTATGCCATCATGTCCCATTGCCTTGTCCACCCTGAGCTTATCGAGCTCTTGTATGACCCTTTCTTTTGTGAAGGGACTAGTGCTCACCTCCCTCCCCCCTGTTTCTATGGTGCTGAGCTGTGGGCTTTGCCCTACCTTCTCTTCAGTAAATACTGAACAGAAGTATCTATTTAGGATAGATGCTTTTACATGGTCCTCCTTCTCACATGCCTCCTTATCTCCTTTGATATTAGCAATACCCCCTCTGGACTTTCTCCTTTCATTAATGTATCTATAGAAAGTCTTGTTACCTTCTTTTACTGTTTGTGCTAGTGTTTCTTCAATTTGGGCCTTTGCCTGCCTTACTGCCTTCCCTGCTTCCCTTAAGGATGTTTGGTATGCACCTCTACCTCTTGAGCTCCTAGATGTCTCTCCTTGGCTTGAAAACCTGGCCTAGTGGTGTGTTTCTTGAGCCCTGGCTCTGCTAGTGCCAGGTGTTTCGAGATCGGAGGCTCTGTATTTCTCCTATATCATGTTTTGGTCATGTGAGACTCCTAAACCTCTAGCCTTTTGTAGGTCTTGTACCTACAGGTGGACAACTCTGTTTGACAATGCTTTTTCAGGGCTCTATTCCTGTTTCTGAGACTCCAAAAAGTACTCCTTTCCCTGCAATCTACCCTTCCTGAGCTGGTCCTTGGACATTTTGTGGACCTTGCTCCTCGCTTGAGGGTCAACTAGCCCCTGGATAGTATATGCAGTGCTTTTTCCTCAGTTGAGAGTAAGTCAACTCTTCTGACTCCGCTGTTTTTCTTTCTGAGAATTCAGGGTTCCCACTGCTCTTTCTGTCTCTCCCCCTCTCTCTCTCTCTCTGTCCAGCTCTGTTGTCCTGGTCATCCTTTCACCACAACAAAGACCCTCCTCCCAACCCCATCTTCTTCTGAAGGATGTTTTTTATTCATTTGTTCTTTTTATAGCCTATATCCTTGTCTATCCCTTGGGCTTCCTTGCCCCCCAGCCCCTCTTTTTTCTTACCCTTTGTTTCCTCTCTTGGCGAACAGAACTCAGGAGGCAGGGGGGCCAGCCTTGGTTACTGGCCAGCCCACTAGCACCACCCATCATACATTCGCCTCATGGGTGGTGCCATCCCCAATGCCGGTCTCCTTCCTCTAAAGCTTTAAAGTCATACACTCCTGCGGGGTCCCCATACCTCTGACATAGACCCACCAGTGATGAATGGTGAAGATATTCTGGAAGATCAAGAATTACGGTGAGTATGTAATTTTCATTTTTTCAACGGTGCAACAAGCCCACCTGTCTGCACCCCAACCAGCACCCCTGTCACAGACCTTCACCTGTGTCTGCCCCTTACTGTGTCCTTGCACCAGTGCCAGAAGAGGAAAGGGTTCCAAAGCTGTTTACACCATGGGTACTGAGGTTATTGTCATTTCTTTCTCTGAGCGGTCAGATGGACCTGGCAGAGGATGATGGTGCCAGCCTTGGGCCTGTTGAAGGCGTCATCAAGTGTAGAGGCCTTCCTGGGCCTGGTTCTTGGCCTAGCTTGGGGCCAAGTTTCACTTCTGGAGCTTCCCCTAAGGCTGGTGACGGTGATTGGACCCTTTCTGGTACTGTTTGCGGTGCTGATTCAGGTTCTGGTGCCATTTCTGGTGCTGATTCTGATTCCAGTGCCGTTTGTGGTACCAGAGATGGGGACCATGCTGGGTCCATGGCCAACTCTAGTGGAGGCCTTTGCCTAGAGTCTGGCCTTGGCCCAGGTGGCAGGTTTTACCAGTGAGGTGGTGGGGAAAGGCTCTGGGTCTGCGTCTCACCCCTTGTCCAGAGGCGATGGAAACTTTGTCAGGGATTGACGTGCTAGTCTGGGGCCCAGCTTCTCTCCAGAATCACGGGGCTGGAGGGAAAACCGTGCTCTGTGGTGCATTATCAGGTGCTGTTGGAAAGGATTATTTAATCTAAAAAAGTGATGTGGCCATTTATTTATTCAGTCTTGGATTACAGTACCTTTGAGCACAAGGCGCTGATTTACAGAGGTTCCACGTCAGTAGGGAGGGTGAAAAAATATACAGTGGGGTAAGACCACGACATGGTTTAAACAGTGGCAATAGTACGTTCTTTGTATTTCAAATTAAAATTCAGAAAGGAAGTTAAAAACAGAGCCAGCCAGCAGGCCTTGTCAGAAAGTGAGTAAGGAAAAAAAAATGTGGACTGGTGAGTAAGGGTAGGAAACTTAATGCTAAGAGGTGGGAAAGGTGTAGGAAAAGGGTTGGTTGAGACAACACAGCTGGTGGAGGTATTAGATGAAGCAGTCACAGGAACTGTTAGTGGTAAGATGCTGATGGAGCATGTGCTTGAAATGGGCAAGTTTTGGTAAGGATGAGATTTCTTTGGGAAGAGCATTGAAGCCAAGTGGTACTCTGTATATAAAGGAGCGCTGCTCTTGAGATGTCCGGCACCTGGGATCTTTCAGGGATTGGTGGGCTGAGTTTCGGGTGCTCCGGGAGCCACAGTGAAGGCTTAGGAGGTTGGTGGTTCCATGGGGGTAGGAGGCCAAGAAGTGCTTTTTTTGCTAACAGATATGTTTGGTATTGTATCCTTCCGCTAAGTTGAAGCCATCCAGTTTGTGCATACAGATCACAAGTGTGTGTGAGGCGTGCAGCACCAGCGAGAAGACTGCATGCCTTATTTAATGCAACAGATATTCTACAGAGAGTGGAAAAAGTAGCAGCACCATAGATTACCAGGCCATAGTCGACAGTGGGTAAGACTGAGCTGGTAATTGCAATTCTGAGGGCTTCGGGCGTCCGACAGTGTTTATGATGGTGGAGTAAACCAATTTTGATGTTGACAGGCCGGGCGACCTTGTCAGCGTGTTGTGTATAGGAAAGTGAGCAGTCCAGGGTTACTCCCAGGTATTTAAAATGTTGGATTTGTTGAAGTGGTACTCCCAAACAGTTTCTGATGCTGAGGGGCTGAGATCTGTATTTACTGCGAGCACTGCTGAACATCATGACTTTAGTTTTTTTGTAGTTTAGGATCAGTTTGTGAGAGTTGAACCAGGCCTCTACTTCATTAAAACTATGCTGTAGTTGATGTTCCAGCTGATGTGGGTCAAGGTTACTAGTAAAGATGACAGCATCATCCTCATACAGCAGAATCCGTTGATGGCAGGCCCAAGGTAGGTTGTTAAGGAAGATGCTGAAAAGTAAAGGCCCTAAAATAGAGCCCTGCGGCACACCTGAGCGAACAGGCTGCTTATCAGAGGTGACTTTTGAAATCTTCACCTGTTGGGAGCGGCTGTCCAAGTAGCTTTTGAACCAGTGTATTGTGTCAGTGGAGAGACCAGTGGAAGTTAGCTGCTGGAGAAGGAGAGGGTGATGTACTGTATCGAAGGCCTTTGTCAGGTCAATGAAGGCCGCACCTACTAAATTACCTTTGTCAGGTGGTTGATGGATGAAGCCAGTGAATTCCAGTAACGCTATAGTGGTGCTGTGCCCTTTTCAGAACCTGTGTTGCTGCAGGCATTGGATAGAGTACTTTTCAAGGTAATCAATCACTTGGTCAGCCACTGTGCGTTCAAGTGCTTTAAATAAAGGTGGTAGGATGGATATGGGCCTGTAATTAGCATGTAGGGCCCAATCCCCACTTTTGTATACGAAGGTAACTAGGACAGACTTATAAATGTGTGGAAATTGGGTCAAATTTAGCAGGAGTTTGAGAATCTTAGTAAGTGGTTTAATGAGCTTGTCTAATGTAAGGGCAACGATTTTAAGATCCAGCGAGTCTCCACTATTTCTTGACTTCCCTAGCACTTTGCTTATGTATTTCTTGGCTGAAGTTATTGAGACCTTCCTAATGTAAAAGGGCAGAGAGGCAGCTGATCCCTCTTCACAAGTGCATGTAGGAGTGTGGGGGAAGGGGGTATCATCAAAGAAGTCAGGCAGGAGAGCGCTGCTCAGATCGGTGAAGGCATTGTTGAAAACATTCGCTATGGTAAGAGGATCCAAGGTAGGGATACATCAGTGTTTAGCATTGAAGGAGAGGTTTTTCGGACATTGCCAGTGACTTCTTTAATGCTATTCCAGAATCAATTACTGTCCCCCCAGGAATTAGCAAGCGCTTCCCGATGGAATTTTGCTTTTTCAAGGCAGATTGACCTTGTGCAATCATTCCTAATGTGTTTGTATTCCTGCACATCTGCTTGTCTGCCAGTGTTTCTTGCTCAGTGCCAGAGGTGGTCCCTGAGTTTCATCCGATTGATGAGCACAGGGGTTATCCAGGGGTTGATGTTGCCACAAGCTTTCATCTTTCTGTAGGGAGCATAGATGTCACACGCAGTGTTGAAGTGCTTTATAAAATGGTCTAAGGCTAGGTTGACGTCTTGGTGGAGTCAAGAAATGACTAGTCAAGATTACTCAGGTGCTGTTTGAGGTGCTCAAGATGCCCACGTTTCAGCACTCTATATTGTTTGAGGAGGAGGCTTTCGGAATTTTTGTCCAGCTGCAAGTAATGGGTGAGTGATCACTTAGTTAGTATGGGTGAACTATCACGTTGGAAATATGATCAGGTTGGTTTGAGAGGACCACATCAAGGAGGATTCTTGTTCCTGTTTTGTAGTTGGTCCTTGTAGGGTAAGGAACCAGCTGAGAGAAATGAAGTGCAAAGATAGAGTCCTTGAGTGATCCAACGTCAGGGGACAGCCAATTTACATTGAGATTGCCGAAAACAGCGGTTTCAGAGTTGGGCTTCAGGTTGTGGATGTAGTCCATGATGCTGTGGAAGCCAGTTAAGTGGTCTTTAGGTGGGACATAGATAAAATTGTGAATGCCTTATTATGAGCACTGAGCAGACCCTTGATTGCAAGTGCTTGTGCAGAGCATCCAAGGTCAACCATAGGTAAGGTATGTCCCCTTAAGATGAATGGCACAGCCACCACCATGTTTAGATTGCCTATCCTGCTGGAAAATGGTATAACCGGGTATGTTGAATGCCGTGTCGGGTATCTTCGGGGAAAGCCATGTCTCAGCCACTGATAGTATATCAGGGTTGTGCTGGTTGATCCAAACTTTGTGTCAGATATGTGTGTGTTCCCAACCTTGGATCCGGTGCCGGAGGGAACTTGTGATAATTTTTTTGTCTGACATGGCTGGCTGCTCAACCTTGGGGGACTTGTACAAGACAGATAGTTTCTGTGCAGTTTGTGCATGCTTGTTCCCCATTGGATTAGAGGATCTTGATGCGAGAGGGCTTTTGCAGTAGGTAATAACCTTGAGGACTGCACCCCCTGGCATCAGGACCACATGGAAACTTTAGCTAGCAGTGTCTGGCAGGAACTGCCCACCCGACGTCAGCGTGACACTATATAGTAGGAGGTCCCCATGCCTGCCTTCCAGTTCTTTCCCGACATCAACCTGTGCACATCGGATCTCGCGGATTCCTTGCTTCAGTTCTGCCGCCATTTCTCGGATGAGTATCTGTTTTTCTTTTCTTTATTTTGCCAAAAACGTAATCTTTGTGTACGTTTTCTCCGTCTTCCATCGAGTCGCGTAAAAACAAGTGCGATTCCTGCGGTACGCAGCTCCCACATAAGGACTCTCTCACCCAGTGTCTCTTCTTTTTTTTTTTTTTTTTTTTTATTTAGAAGATTTTGTGTTGACACAGAAAATATCAGATACTAATACCTATTAGAAAATGAAAATTACAAGCCAGTTGTAAAATGCAGACGAATACATAGTTATCAGCTTAAGTCTCCATGTAAATAATAACACATTCTTTAATATAGAGCAGGTTCTGAGGAGTTCACTTACATGGAGATTAGCTCATTTGCAATAATTCCATCCCCTAATTATACTTCTGCATATTAGTACAAGTAAGT
The DNA here is from genome assembly GCA_016271365.2 of Neoceratodus forsteri. NCBI lineage: Eukaryota > Metazoa > Chordata > Ceratodontiformes > Ceratodontidae > Neoceratodus > Neoceratodus forsteri. Next base: position 195,401,261 of record CM028132.1, on the reverse strand, counting down.
TCTCTGACTAGGGGAAGGGTAGGCTATAAAGGGCTGTCTGACCCTTACCAGCCAAGGAACTAGGCTTAACTAAGGTAAACGATCCGGTCGACGCTCAGCCATATATAGGAACCAAGGGGTCCATTTGTTCATAAGGGTAGTGGTAGTGTTTTGAAGTTAAGTTCTCAATTTTATATATCTCCTATGTAGTGGATTCCCAATCAGAAATCGTTGGGGGATGCGGTTTTAGCCGGAGCCTAGTGATAAATTTTTGGCGGCCCATAAGAGTAGTAATTAGGTAATATTGGTGGGCTCGCCTAAATTGTCTAGGTAAATGCAATAATAATGCCATCTCTGGAGTAAGACAGCCCAGAGTTGGAAATAGGTCCATCAAAACTTTCCCCACCTCTTTCCAAAAGACTGATAGCTCCAGACAGAACCAAAAAATGTGTGCGTGAGTCGCTACCTCACAACTGCAGGCTCTCCAACAAGAGGAGTCTCCTGAGAGTGAGTATTTAGTGGTGATTTGTGGGTGCGGAAAAACTTTGTGGCTACTTTCCATGAAAACTCCCTCCATGTATACAAATTTGTGGATGTTCCTTGGCTCAAGTCTCCACCACTCATTCACACTAATGAGACTACGCCGGAGGTGCTAGGACCCCACAGGAGTCAAAAATCTTCAGGATGGCTGGCGCTGGGATAGGACCACGCATGTGCAGCACCGCAAGACTAGCTTGCGCCTATCTCGGCATCAACCCTCCAACCACCTCAGTTCCGTTTCTCCTGCCGTCGAGTGCGCTTCAATGTCAATGTCGCTCGCCTGCTGGAGTCAAGTCTTCGTCTATGCAAAAGCAGCTTAGCCATTCAATATTCATTTGTTAACATTTTTAGTGTTCTTTTTTTATTTAAAAAAAAAAAAGATGATGAAGAAAAAGAAATTCTCACCTGCCATCAATGGAATCGACCTTAGACGGTAGTGGTGACAGTAGGAAGACTTCGTTTGAAAGTTGTGATGGCAGTGGGGCTGTGTCCGGTCCGCTGTCCTTTGCGGCGGGGGGGGTCCGACCAAGGGCAGTCCAGTGCTCGGGAGGGGGGTCAGTCCACTGAAGTACAAAACTGATGGTTCCGGGTTCCAGCTGTGCTTGACCTCGAGCTCTTCTTCCTCTCTTGTTGGGGAAGAAGAATCATTACCACTGGAGGTCGCCCTCTGGTACGTCTGCATGGGGATCGTCTGTGGTGGTGGTGGAGGGCGGTAGGCGGTGGGTTCCCCCCTGGCCCCGCTCTTAACAGCCGTGTTCCTCGACACTGGATCCCATCTCTGCCCTCAATGGGGTTCTGGTGAGCAGTTTCACCTCTGGGCCGCTCCATTGGAGCAGGGAGTTCGGCGTCAGTCCAGTTTTCCTGGCCAGTGGACCCAGTTCCAGAGCCTCCAGGCCTTGGAGCCGCTGGACCTGTGCCAGGTCGATTGGGCCAGGATGTGCACGGTGCCCTCTTTGGTGCCAGCGCCATCAATGCCGACCCCCTCGTGCCTACCCCCTCCTTTTTCCATGCAGGGGCTGGCACAGGTACCGCTTTCCTTCCCCCCCTTTTCTTCAGGTCTATGGTGGCAGTGCCATTGGCATGACGGGTGGTGCCATCTGTCACCATGGGTGATGCCGGCACCGCGGGTGGTGCCAGTTGGTGCTGTGCAGCGGAACAAGTTGGTGTAGTTTAATTTTTTCGCGGATCTCTTCTTTTTCTCAGAAGTTGTTGTGGAGTGGTTTTCCACAGAATAACGGGCTGTTCTATTCCACAGATCCTAGTGTGTGGAGATCCGCGGAGGTTCCAGTGAAATTCCGGCGGTATTTCCACTGGCAGAATTGTTATTCTGCGCTGTTCCGCCATTGGAATTCCACATTCTGTGCAGCGCTAGTGCTGGCTTCATGAAGTGGGGTCAGGCTTCTCGATACCGTTCCAGGTGGTGGAGCCCTCTAGTGATTCTGACCTAGACCTCCTTTTGGAGGTTCTTCTGGAGTAGAAGTGGATCTGGATGAGTCCCTCCTTGTCGTACTTGTCGGTGATGCAGCAGATAACTCATTTTAGAGGCTTGAATGCAAGCCTTCTGAATCAGCAGAGTCTGTGATGGAAGATCTTCTTTTCAGTTTTTCTTCAGGGATATGTCGTCCACCATAACATTTCAGGTTTCTTCTGTGCATCAAAGACTTCTGTGTTTGGACTTCTTTCAGTCGTTGATACAAGTACACCCTGTGAAACGCTCTAATTCAATGGTAGAGAGCCTTCCAGACTCTTCCGCTCCTTTGATAGGAGTATATAGCCCCACTGTGACACTGCCCCTATGGTGGCTACCATTGGCAAAGGGTGATTAACATCTCCTCAACTGTGATTATTGGTTGGTCCTCAGATTAAGTTATGGAGGGCACGCTGGCTCCTACTCTCCCTCAGAGGGACGACATCATTCTTTTAACAGGCAGTCCTTTCAAGGTACAGGCCTAAAAGCCTTTGTCAGGAACCAACTAATTGCTTGGAAAAACAAAAAACACAGCAGAGGGCCTAGGCCCGAAAGCACCTGGTACCATCCTTCTGGATCCAGCCCAGGTCCCACCTCAGCTGCCTGAGGTGGTCGCCTCTCGGCAACGGTGGAGGGCACCTGACTTGTTCTAACTAGGGGACGTCCAATCCAGCAGAGGTATGGGTCATCAGGATTTTCCAAGAGGGATTCTCTCTTAATTCAGAGATGTTTCCTAGACCTAGGTGGCAGCCCAGTCTGTTGGTTTTTCTGTCAAACTCTCTTTCCTTGAATTGGGGCCACAGCAGTAGAAGTGACTCCACGGCGAGTCATAAGACAGGATCTTACTTCGAGATACAGCTCTTGTAGCAGGTTACACCATTAGGACTGAAGCCGTCAGGCGCCAGGACCCCATGGAAATTTTCTAGCTAGCTATCTTCAGCGGGGACCCTGTGTGGTCCCACCTCCGGCCGTCAGGCGTGGTACATAAGGGGCGGTCCCTTAGAATCCCCAGTTCTTTCCCGCTGTCGAACTGCATGCCCTCGACACTCGTCACTGTCTAGCGCCACACGTGTGGTTTTCAGAACTTCCTTCGGGAAAATTGAAGAATTTCAAGAATTGATCATTGCTGATGTCCTCTCGACCTCCGGTCATCCTTCCGAATGTGATGTGGAAAACAGATCCCTTCAGGACCGCATTCCGGCGTGTCGTTGGTGCCTGGGCCCAGACCACGACACCAAGGGCTGCTCCCTGTGCCAAGGGTTCAACAGCCGCACCAGAATCCGCCGGCAGAAGGCCCTTCAAGCGTTCTTGTTAGAAGAAAAACTTCGGGCCATGTCCTCGAAGGGGGAATCTTCCCACAAACACGCGGAGAAGAAGAGGAGAGAGAAGGATCTTCCTAGGTCGCCGGCTCGGGCCTCCAAGTCCCGCAGCTCCGGTTCATGGTCGGACCGGTCCCCGTCCAGGGCTTCTTCCCTTCCCCCGGCTGCGGCTCCAACTCCCAAGTCTGCTCAGGCTCCTACCGCCAGGCCGCCGTCTTCTTCCACCCCGAAGGCCGTGGCGAAGTCCGGGGAACGCCACCACCATCATCATAAGTCGGGCTCCCGCTCCTCGGCCCCTGACGCCCGGTCCTCCTCGGTAGCCCCCCGGAAGACTCTGGATCTGACGCCCTTGAAGAGACTGGTGGACCCGACGTCGGCCAGACCGCCGTCTGCCGTACACCATCGTTCCTCGGAGCTGTCGCCGGCCGGCCGTCGTTGGCCTCGTCTTCACATCGGACGTCGGTGGGGGGTCCGACGTCTGCTCTGCCTGAGCAGAGGGCTCCTGCGCCTCCGACGGCCGTCGGGCAGGAGTCCCTCACGGAGGAGGAATCGACGCAGCCCGAAGACCAGGCGGGCATTCCTGGCCTCGAGCAGTCTCCTAGGGGTCCCTAGCCGCCGCCCGAGGCCCCCGCGGAGCCGTCGCCGGGACCCAATGTCCGACCTCGCCCTCTGAGCCAACGACGGGACTGTCGCCATGGAGGTGAAGGACCTTCACGTATTGGTGGGACACCATTAGGAAGGATGTGGCACCCGCAGTCCTTCCTCCTCCTCCTCCTCCTGTACCTACTCAAACTCCGGCCCCGGCCCCACCTTCGCCAGTGAGGTCGGTCACCCGGTCTGTCCCTAGGGAGCCTGAATCCCCTCCCAGGGCTCGCCATTCCAAGAGGAGACCTCTGTCGAGATCTTCCTTTTCTGGATCGCCCAGCCCCAAGAGATCCAGAAGACGTCGTCGTTCGCCGTCAACGGAGGACACGGGATCAGCTTATTCCACTTCAAGATCCCCGTCTCCAGTCTCTCTTCCTTCACCGGACCCACGTGAGACTCCACGGTCTCCTCCGGATGACCCTCGTTTATGGATATTTACGTCATATCCAGGAGAACATGGGGTGGGAAGCTGAGGAGTTGGACTCGAGAGGTTCACTGCTGCCAAGTACCTTGACAGAAGGACCTAAGCCTGTGGTGGTGCCACCTTGGTGTCCACCTTTGTGGACGTCACCAAGGCTGCGTGGAAGCGTCCACACTCGCTACCGGCGGTGCCGAAGAAGGCTGACCGTTTGTACAGGGCTCCCAGGGAGGACCAGTACCTGTCACAGCATCCTCTGGCCGATTCTCTGGTCATTACAGCCTCACATGACCGGTCTCAGAGGCCGCAGCATCTGAGCACCCTGCCACCGGACCCTGAGTCCAAGCAGTTGGACTGTTTGGGTAGGCGCACGTACGCATCTGCTACTTGTGCCATTAGGTCCCTGAATTATCTCACCCACATGGTGCAGTTCCAGAACGCCCTGTGGGAACAGGGCCTAGAGGTGGCTGAGAAGCTGCCTGATGGTGAGCAGAAGGAGGAGATGCTTCAGCTCCTCCGAACGGGTTCAGACGTGGGGACCCAAGTTCTTAGAGCCGCATACGAATCTGCGGACTCTTCGGCCAGAGCGGCAGCATCAGGCGTTTGCCTCCGGAGGCACTCATGGCTCCGTGTCTCTGGTTTCACCCCGGACGTCCAGAAAAATATTATGGACGCCACCTTTGAGGGAGAGGTTTTGTTTGGCAACCCATCCGAAAGGATCATTACCAAACTCAAAGAGGCCGGAAGGCGGTTCGGTCGGTCAGGCAATGTACGGCCGAGGCTTGGTCCTTCAGAGCACCAAGGCCGTTTTAGTGGGCAGAGGCAGCAGCCCCATTCCGCGCCACAACAGAGGCTCCGGTTTCGAAGAACCCGGGAAAGCAGCCCGTCCAGCAGGGTCAGCGCCTCCGAAGGCCTCCCAGCCGGCGGGCCCTTCTGCCGCCACAGCATGACTCCTTTCTGGCCCCCGCCCCTCAGGATCAACGGGATATTATGGTCGGGGGTCGCATTGCTAACTTCCTGTCGGGATGGCAGGCAATTACCACCGACAGGTGAGTGCTTCAGTTGGTCAGCATCGGCCACTTTTTAGAGTTCGCAGAACAGCCACCCTCGAGGCCTCCTCTGCTCTCCTGGTATTCGGGTCAGCACAGCGCCTTAATTTGGCGAGAAGTGATCGCGCTCCTAAGCAAAGGGGCAATACAGCATGTCCCGGGAAACCAGAGAGGACTAGGGTACTAGTCTCACTTCTTCCTGGTTCCCAAGAAAACAGGGGACCTCCGTCCTATTCTGGACCTAAGCGACCTCAACTTATCAGTCGCATACAAAAGATTTCGCATGGTGACCCTTCCGGGTCTGATCCCCATGCTAAAACAAGGTGCCTATTTAGCATCCTTAGACATGCAGGATGCCTACCTGCACATCCCATAGCTCAGGCATCAGAGGTTCCTGCGCTCGAGGTTTCTAGGCCACCACTTTCAGTTCCGGGCCCTCCCTTTCAGACTGTCATCCGCTCCAAGGGTCTTTACCAAATGCATGGCAGTCGTGGCAGCTGCTCTGAGGAGAAAGGGCCACTATGTGTTCCCGTACCTTGACGATTGGCTTCTCATGGCCGTCTCCAGAGAGGCGCTTCTGCAGGCGATCCAGGACACTCAGGATCTGTTCAGATCGCTAGGGATTCTCATAAACCAGGAGAAGTCTGTCTTGGTACCGTCGCAGAACCTGCAGTTTATAGGTGCAGTGCTGGACACGGTCCAGGGAAGGGCTTTCCTTCCAGCCGACAGGGCGGAACACATCAGGTCGCTTATAGAGGACCTATCAACGAATCAGACCGCTCCGGCCAGATCGGTCCTTCGTCTGCTCGGACACATGGCTGCGGCCATTCCTACGGTCCCTCTCACACTCCACATGCGAATAACGCAGTGGATGCTCAAGGCCAGTGGGACCAAAGGCAAGACCATTTGCAGCATCCAGTCAGGATCACGAAACGGGTGATTCGGGATTGGCAATGGTGGTTAGCCCCCGGGTCGCTTTCCAAGGGCATCCCGTTTGCAGCGCCATCCCCGGAGATAACCCTCACCACGGACGCCTCAGGTCTCGGATGGGGAGCACACCTGGATGGGGTGAAGTCTCAGGGTGTATGGAGCCCACTGGAGGCTCATCTCCACATCAATGTTCTAGAGATGAGAGCGGTCCTCTACGCACTCCAGGCTTTCCAGTCCATGATTCCGCCGTGCACTATCCTGCTTCAGATGGACAACACGGCAGTGATGTATTACCTCAACAAACAAGGAGGCGCTCACTTTTACCCCCTTTGCAGGGAAGGCCATGAGAGTGTGGGATTGGGTAATCAGACACGGCGCAAGCTTGATCACTGTACACGTTCCTGGTGTGGACAACACGATCGCAGACGGTCTGAGTCGCTCCCAGGCCAGAGTCCACGAGTGGGAACTTCTTCAGGAGGTGGCAGAGGATCTGTTCTTTCGATGGGGAACTCTAGAACTGGATTTGTTTGCGTCCCCATCCAACGCAAAACTGCCCAATTTTTGCTCGCTAGATCCAGGGCCTGGTGTTTTCTGGCGAGACCGTTGTCCCTCTCCTGGGTGAACAGATTCTTTACGCTTTTCCTCCCTTCCGCTGATCCAGAGAGTTCTTCTCAAACTGCGCAGGGAGCATGCACGGATGATTCTGTTAGCTCCATTTTGGCCCAGACAGATTTGGTTCCCATTGCTGGCTCAGCTATCCCGGGAACCACTGCTCCCGTTGCCGCTCAGCTCCCACCTTCTGTCTCAGGAGAGAGGTTCATTGCTGCATCCAGATCTTCGCTCTTTGAACCTGCATGCATGGCTCCTAGAGACATAGCCATTTTGCGACATGGGGTCTCGCAAGACGTTGCCGAGGTCCTGTCTGCAGCCAGAAAGCCGGCAACACATGCTACATACGCCATGAAATGGTGTCGTTTTTGTTTATGGTCACGGGCTCGTGACCTCTCCCCTTTAGGTTGTCCCGTCGGGGCAGTCTTGGACTACCTCCTTTCTCTATTCCAGTCAGGGCTGGCCTACTCCTCTATTAAAGTGCATCTGTGCACTATTTTGGCCTACCACCTGCCGGTGGGGCAGCGCACTATTGCTCAGCTGGACGCTTCTCGGGAGTTTCTGAGGGGAGTGTTACACCTTAGGCCTCCTATCAAGGACCCGGTTCCTCCATGGGATCTCCTTTTTGTCCTGGAACAGCTCACGCTTCCTCCCTTTGAACCAGCCGCAGATTGCGAGCTACGTTTTCTGTCGTGGAAAATGTTGTTTTTAGTTGCCGTTACTTCAGCCAGAAGGATTTCTGAGCTTCATGCTCTCGTGTGTAAAGAGCCTTATTTGGTTTTTCACCGGGACAGAGTATCTCTGAGGACGAACCCGAAGTTTTTGCCTAAGGTGGTTTCGACACTCACTTTAAATCAGGACATCGACCTTCCGGTCTATTTCCCGAGTTATTCAAATAGAGGGGAGGCTTTGCTCCACACTCTGGATGTTCACCGCAGCCTGAGGTATTACCTCAACAGAACCAAACCCTTGGGCTTCTGACCAGCTCTTCGCTCTCTTTTGCTGCAGAGAATGAGAGGCCACCGGTTTCTAAGCAATCCTTATCCCGCTGGCTTGTGCAGTGTAGCTCACACTGTTATCAGTCTAGGCAAAAGCCCCTCCCGGGTTCCATCCGGGGTCATTCTACCAGGGGTGTGGCCACTTCCTTTGCAGCGCTCAAAAATGTCTCAATCTCTTCCATCTGTGCTGCAGCTACTTGGAGCTCTGTGCATACCTTTATCAGGCATTACAGTCTGGATATAGCCTCTAGGCGAAGGGCCGGTTTCGGCCTAGCGGTGTTGCAAGGCCTCTTGTCCTGAGTTAGGATTTGGTTTGGTTTTCTCTGTTTCTTCCTCTTCCTCCTCCCAAAGTTTCTTTTGGGCAAGCGTTACTGCTTGAGATCAGTCTAATGGTGTAACCTGCTGCAAGAGCTGTATCTCAGTAAGATAGTACAGTTACGTAAGAACTTACCGTAACAGTAGATCTTCGAGAACAGCTCTTGCAGCAGGTACCTTCCTCAGCCCACTATATCGCCCTTTGAAGAGACATGGCTCTCATTTAAAAAAAAAAAAAAAAATTTTCAAATAAATAACGAAATAAGAAGTCTGGGGGTCATTTGGGAAATGAGCAAATTTATTTTGATCCAGTGCGAATTTGTTCCCTTATTGCCTTCTATTGGGTGGATCCTCGGTCTCCCCTTCTGATGTCATCGTGCGGCCGGGAGTCTCCGGCGGGAGAACTGGGGATTCTGGCGGGACCGCCCCCTTATGTACCACGCCTGACGTCGGAGGCGGGACCGACGTCGGGGGTGGTCCCCGCTGAAGATAGCTAGCTAGAAAATTTCCGTGGGGTCCTGGCGCCTGACGGCTTCAGTCCTAATGGTGTAACCTGCTGCAAGAGCTGTTCTCGAAGATCTACTGTTACGGTAAGTTCTTACGTAACTGTACTTTCCTACTTCCTTGCTTGGTTCCAAGGTAACAAAGCCAACCTTGGAAGGTCAAGTAGGTACTTGTTCAGGAAAGAGTTCTCGGTATTCAAGCCTTCGCTTCCTGGACATTTGGCTCCGAGCCAGTGGCTCTGGGCTAGACTCTTCAGAAACCATTGCCTCAACTTCCCTCTGGCTTCTCCTGAAGGGGTTTTTCTGATTCGTGGAAGGTGTCAGTTTCACCTTCCCAGCAGCTCCTTCTCTTAGGAGCTCCCCTAGATACCTCCAGGGTGAGAGAGAGAGAGACCCTCTGTCACAAAGTTATTCAACTTCGGGCAGATGACAGAATTGTGATGGTTTCATCAACAAGCAAGGTGGAGCACTTTCCTACCCCCATTCAGGAAGGCCATGGTGAGTGGTGCCTTGAGCATGTTGCATCAGTTCAGTCGTTGTGCAGTCGCTTTTGATGAGTGGGGCAGCCTGAACCTGGTCCTTTCTACGTCCCCTCTCAACGCAGATCTGTCCCATCCTGCTTCAGAAATCCAGACCCTGGTGTCTTTTGTCAGGATGCATTGCCACAGTAGACAAGTTTCTCCTGTACACTTTCCTACTCTTCCCTTAGTTCCGAGAGTGCTGCTCGAGTTGTAGGCAAACAGGGGCAGAATGATTCCTCATCAAAATGGAAGTGGGTAGGCTCTGATTTCTCCCAGAGGCATCGCATATGTCTTCTAAGTCATGCATAGGCCTTCCACCAGGAAGGCTTATGTGGCTGAGTGGAAACCCTTCTCCATTTGATGGGCAAATCCCACCTGGACCCTTCGGTTGCCCACTAAGTAAGGTGTTCCAGTGCCTCTTGGACCTGTCATTCTCAGGTCAGCCATACTTGGTAGTGCAGGTACACATCTGCGCTTTTTCGGTCTAGCTTGAACCAGTAGACGTTGCCTCTGGCTCTTACCGTTAGTCTAGTTTTTGCCTTAACTCCAGAAGGAAAGGGAGACTCTCTTCACTCTTTGAATGTTAGGATGGTTCTGCGATTCTCATCGACAGAACGAAAAGCTACACTTTCGAACAATTTTTGTAGCTTCAGCATGCCTCAGCTGGGTCAACTTCTTGCCCTGCGAAGTTTTTGGCTTGGTTAGTAGCATGTATTCGACACTACTAATCCTTGTCACTGGCCAGATTGAAAGGTCGGGTTCACACCACTCTATCAGAGTGGTTGCGGCTTCCTGGCGGAGATTCGTAATGTGCCCGTTGCAGTCTTGTGCAAGGTAGTGAGTTGGAGCTCAGTGCATACCTTGGTAAAGCACTATGTTCTGGATGTCCTTTCCAGACAACTCTTTTCTTGGCAGGACAGTCCTTTGGACTTCTGTTATGAGTGAGCCCCATCTCCGACCGCCCTACTCAGGGTAGGTTGGTTTTAGCTTGGTACTCTCCCATTAGTGTGAATGAGTGGTAGAGACTTGAGTCCAGGAAGATATGGAAATTATGTACTTACCGTAATTCTTGATCTTCTTGGACACAGTCTCCACCGCTCATTCACATGCCCACTCACCATCCCCCGGACTCACTTATTTTGTTTCTTTGGTCTTCACTGCCTTGTTGTTCAGGATGTGAAAACATTGTTCAATTGACCCTTCTTGCATGGGTCATCCAGGCCTTCACGTGCTCGGAGGTTATTGTAAGTTATTTATTTTATTAACTACGCTGCACCTCCTTGGTCAAAAAGGTACTGAGGCAGTTGGAGGGTCGACGCCGAGATAGCCTATACAGGCGTGAGCTAGTCTTGCAGTGCCGCGCATGCGTGGTCCTATCCCGGCGCCGGCCCTCCTGAAGATTTTTGACTCCCGCGAGGTCATAGTGCCTCCAGTGTAGTCCCATTAGTATGAATGAGTGGTGGAGACTGCGTCCAAGAAGATTAAGAATTGAGCCGGCTCGGTGGTGCTGAGGGTTGAGGCGCTGGATGCCACACCTCGCACCACACCAGCGACCTGGGTTCAGGAACGAGCCCGGACTGCCGGGGATCGGCAGGGGAGGGAGAGGATTGAGCATCTGGAGGACAGCTCTCCTCTCCCTGGGGTGAGTTCGTTGGCTTCTCAGCGCAGTAGTGACGCCCGGTGGAGAATCGGGTGTACTTCCCATGCCTGAAATAAGTGAGAGGAATGCACGGATGCCAAGCAGCTTTTCCGTAGGCATCACTGCTCGTCCGGCTCCTGGGGGCAGCCTACTAGAGAAAACCCCCCTACGCCTGGATAGGTGACAGCTCCTCTCCGGACCACCGCCGCACGCCAGTTCCTGGACCTTGCTCCGCCCCTCTCCCCTCCTCCTCGGTCGGCACTAAATTGTAGATAGAGCACCGGATGGAGTGGCAGCCCTGCCCCAGGTGCTCAGCTGGGGGGTTCCGGTCGGAGGCTGGTGGAGGGGCAGCACACCCTCTGAGGAGGCAAGGGACCAGGTGGGCAGTAGAGCGGCCGGCGAGCATAGGTAGCCAGAAGGAGTTCCAGGTGCTAGGTGAATAAACAAAATTTGGGGGGAATCAAGAATTACGGTAAGTATGTAATTTCCATTTTTGTGGTGTCGACACCAAATATTTAACCAGTCCTGGGTCAGGTCCACCATTAGGTCCATCTCCCAGGCAATCTGAACAGAGTCCATCTCCTTGGTAGGAATATTGGTTATGGCTTTGTAAAATCGAGAAATCAAGTGGGGGGAGGGATCATGTAGCAACTGGGTGAGGAGGACAAATAGGGGCGGGATTGGTTGAAGGGTTATATCTGGACCCAGTGCCTCACTCAAATAATGTCTGATTTATAAGTATCAACCTGGTGTCTCTTCTGCCTAGTCCAAGAGCATAAGACCAAGGATTGCAAGGCCTGCCTGAGCTTCAACCAGGCCACAAGGAAGCGCTGCCAGCAGGCCCTTGAGGCACACTTGCTAAAAAAGAAGATGGCCACCATGGAAAAAGAGCTGCAGAAGCTGAGGAGCGCTTCATTCTCTCCTACTGACTCCCACAAACACAAGAAGAAGAGGGACAAGGAGAAGCACCGGGACCAGGATAGGTCTCCCTCTCACCCACGGGGTCCCTCAGGTGACCAGTGGCCCTCTTCCTCTGAGAAGACTGCTGCTGCTGCCAAGTCTGCCCCACCCTCCCAGGAGCAGCCGTTGGTTCCCCCGCCACCACTGATCGCGGTGGCCATGGGCGTCTCGGCCGAGTATGAGGCCTCAGCCACTCTTAGACCCATTTTCTCTAAGGGGTCTAAGTAGCCGGGTGGGGCAGATAAGTCACTTGGACACCCCAATGAGCGCCCCACCCAGGCCGATAAGTTGGGCACCGTGGACTTGGTGCTTGCACGGCCACAGTCGATAAGCTGTTCGTTGGGTCCGACGATGACCGCCCGACCGAAATGCTCATGTTGGGTCCTGGCGTTGGAACAGACGATGTCAAGTTGGATGAGAGTCAGCTGCTGGTCCTAACGCAGCCTTCCCCGGTTGGGTCTCCCCACCAGAATACCCTCTTCTCTCCTTTTGTGGAGCTTCCTCTGCCCTCCCCAGATCAGAGGGAGCTGGGAAACGGGGGTCGTCCATCGGCAACATCACTGTTGGGTCGCCTCTGGACCTCACATCGGTACTCTGGGCAGCCTTCCAGACCCCTTCCCTCTGCTTCTTCCAGCGGGGCAACCGCTTGACAGTCCCGCACTTGACACTGTCATTCCGGGTCCCTCTGGGCTGAGATTCAGGCCCCTTCAGGGTCCCCCGTCTGGTGCTACAGCACCACCATCTGGGCCTTCGTTGGGCTACCTCTCCGCCCAGTTACCCGGTGTCACAAAAGCACTCAGCAGGTCAGGCCCTCTGCTCCCACAGTGCCAACGTCACATCGCAATAGTGTGAACAGGTAGACAGGGTAACCCTCCTCTCTGCTTTTGGGTCCGAATCACCTTTAGTCTCAAGTTCTGGGGGAGCTCAAACTGTGAACCTTATGCTAGCATACCTAATGAACAGGCTCAGATACGTACCCTCTTCGGGGATTGCGGTACAATGTTTCGCCAGGGGCACCCAGCCAGGCTTCCAAAATGAACCCTTTTAACTCCATAGAGACCTTCGGTATATTCTTACCTTTTCCCAGTTTAGTAACACCATCAAGCCCTTCAAACACAGCTGTCAGACTTAACCACGTATATATCACATGCAAAAAGAACTTGGAAACACCCAGGCAGTATCTTAAGAAAATGTACTTTACTAAAAGATGATAAAAATATTAAAAATGTAAACACAAAACAATATATCAAAGAGCTCACAATCACATAAAAGAACAAGGGAAAATTACAAAGCAAAACTCCTACCACAATACATTTAGATGTTTGCTATCTAAGGTATCATCTCTGGAAGTGCGTTTTAAAGTTAGATCAGAGAGCCGTGTCTCTTTAGAGTCCCAAGGTGATGTAACAACATTTCAGACACGAGTATCAGTTTAAACTCTGTGTCTCCACACCCCTTCTGTGAGTCATCTAGCTCCTCCTTTTAGAATATAAAACTACAAAAAATGATTTCCTCTCGGAAGGTATTTTAAATAAGGTGCCATCAGAAGAAAAAAGACATTTCCTATATATAACTCCTTAAGTACACATTTCCTTTTAACTTAGCAATCCCACACTGGCACCAATATGTTAAAAAGCTAACAGGAATCAGCCTAATGATGTCCTGTTTTCTGGAGTCATAAAGTCACGTTTGGTTTGCACTTCAAAAAGCCTAGGCATGTTATAAACTGTAATAAAATGGCATTCTGAAGGAAGTCAGTTAATTAAATGATTCCTGGTCAGTTTTCATATCCTGTAGCTTCACTGAAACCTTTTGGGAGGGGGCACCCATGGAAGCACAGGGTGTTTTATGTGGGACAATCACATACTATATTTTTATATTACAAATATCATACAATAATCATAACCAGCTGGCCAAGCATCACAATCCTCCCCACCTAGACTGAATATGGGGGCTCTATCCCCTGCATGGGATGAGCTCCCTAAGTCCGTTCACTCCTCTTATAGACGTGACAAGCCATCTGCATTCTGATTGGTCACTCCAGCCCTATGTAAGATCGTCATGTCATACCTTTGCAAGGTGAGACTCCATCTTAATAGTCTACCATTAGTGTTTCCTATTTGTGTCAGCCAAACCAAGGAGTTGTGGTCAGTTTGTACCTCAAAATGCTGCCCATATAAGTATGGCTCTAACTTCTTTAGAACCCATACTATGGCAAGACACTCTTTTTCCTCAGTAGAGTATGCCTGCTTCCTGGGAAGTAACTTTTTACTCAGGTACACTACGGGGTGATCTTTCCCTTGGTTGGATGTCTGACTGAGTACTGCCCCAATACCCAAATCTGAGGCGTCAGTCTGGACTATAAAGGGTCTGCTATAGTCAGGACTTGTCAACACAGGATCACTGCACAGTGCCTCCTTCAGTCTGGTAAAGGCTTTTTCACAGGCTGGTTCCCAGGTAATTTTCTGAGGCATCTTTTTCTTTACCAGGTCAGATAAGGAAGCAGCCAGGGCACTGTAATTGTGTACAAATTTCCTATAGTACCCTGCTGTCCCTAGAAAACTCCTGACATGCTTCTGCATTTCTTGTCTGGGCCATGCTTTGATCACACCTGTTTTTACTCGGTTAGGACGGAGCTGTCCCTGGCCTACAACATGCCCGAGGTATGTCACTTCAGCCATGGCCACCTGGCACTTCTCAGCTTTGACAGTGAGCCCAGCCCTCTGTATCTGCCCAGCACTTCCCTAATGTGGGACAGGTGTTCCTTCCAGCTGGCACTAAAGATGGCAGTGTCATCCAGGTATGCCACCGCGTACTCCTCAGCACCATTTAACACCTGGTTCACCAATTTTTGGAAAGTGGCCGAGGCATTCTTCATTCTGAAATGCATTACTTTAAATTCAAGTATGCCTATCGGAGTGATGAAGGCCGACCTCTCCCTAGCTCTGTCAGTTAACTCTACCTGCCAGTACCCCTTTGTCAGGTCAGTAGTCGTAAGGTATGTCGCCTCTCCCAACTTGTCCAGGAGTTAGTCTGTCCGGGGCATCGGGTGAGTGTCTGACTTCGTGACTGCATTCAGTCCACTGTAGTCCACACAGAAACGAGTAGAGCCATCTGGCTTGGGCACAAGGACTACGGGGGAGGCTCATGGGCTGTGGGATCCCTGGATTACCCCTAAATCCAGCATTTCCTCCACCTCCCTTCTAATGTCCTTTTGTACAGCCTCTGACACCCGATATGCTGTCCATCGTATGGGCGTCTGTGTCCCTGTCTCCACATCGTGCGTTGGTAAGGGGTTTAGTCCAGGCTTGGCGCTAAACAATGAGGCAAAGTATGCTAAAACCTCCCTTACTTCCTGGATCTTGTCCGGGGCCAGCTGGGATGACAATTTAACTGCCTCTACAGAGGCAGTATAGCGCAGTGGTTTAAGGCTCTGAGCTGCAAACCTGGAGACCTAGGTTTGAATCCCACAGCTCCCACTTGCATACTGTGTGACCCTGAGCTAGTCACTTAACTTCCTGTGTTCCCAGGTCGCACCTGTAAATAAGCTTTAAGCTTAGTGTGTCTCTCCTGGGAAAAAAAGAAAAGAGGACTCTTGCTTGCTTTCTTCCAGCAAGTCCAGAAGGGTGTCTCCTTCGTCCATCCCCTCCGCAGGACTACATACTGCAAACACCATGTCAGCCCTATTAGCTTATGGCTTCCATCATGTTGACATGGTACATTCTTTCTGTATGTCTTCTGTCAGGTAACTCTATGATATAGTTCACGCCATTTACCTTTCTAACTACTTTGTATGGTCCTGCCCACTCAGCCTGCAGCTTGTCTTTCTGGACCGAGATAAGGACCATGACTTCCTGACCCACCGTGTATGAGCGAGCTCTGGCTCTGCGGGTCGTACTACACTTTTCTGTTTCTGTTGGGCAGCTGCCAGGTTGCTCTGGGATGTCCCCATAAGCTCCTTCAGCCTTTCCCTAAACCTAAGGACGTAATCCACTATGGGAGTTCCTTGGGTGGCGTGCTTGCCTTCCCAGTCCTCCCAGATCAAATCTAGGTGCCCATGTACCCGGCGTCCATAGAAGAGCTTGAAGGGGAAAAATCTTGTCGGCTCTTGGGGCACCTCTCTGTATGCAAACAACAGGTGGGGAAGGTGTTTCTCCCAGTCCCTCCCATGCTGTTCAGCACCTGCTTGGAGCATTGACTTCAGGGTACCATTAAATGGTCCCATAAGCCCATTGGCTTGCGGGTGATAAGGTGTTGTGCATCTCTGCACCACCCCACACTTCTCCCACAGACATTTCATCAGGTCTGACATGAAGGAACCCCCTCGATTGGTGGTAACCTCCTGTGGAAACCCAACACGGGAGAAAATCCCAAGTAAGGCATGTGCCACTTTGTCCTCAGTTAGGATAGAGGGACTGCCTCTGGATACCGGGTGGCATAATCCACCACAGTCAGGATGAACCTCTTCCCGGAGGAGCTGGGGGTATTTAAAGGCCCCACAATATCCATTCCCACCCTCTGGAATTGCTCCGCCACTATAGGCAATGGAATTAGGGCGGCTTGGGTTTTCTTACCCGCCTTCCCTATTTCTTGTCACCGGTGACAAGACCTGCAGTACTCCTTCACTTACCGGGTTAAGTTGGGCCAATAGAAATTCTGGGCCAACTGCTGCATAGTTTGCACGATTCCCAGATGATCGGACAAGGGAATATCGTGTGCAGTCTTGAGCAACTCCTCACGATACCCCTGGGGAACGACAAGCTGCCTGCCTATTACCCCTCCCTCTGTCTTCACATCCTGAGTATACATCAGTCCATTTTCCCAATAAACTTTTATGTTTTCCGTCACCTGCCTGTGCTCTCAGAGTCTGCCCAAGCTCTGAGCTTCTCTAGACTAGGGTCACTTTTCTGAGCAGCTGCAAACTCCTTACATATTCCCAAGGCATGGGACAGGTCCCTTCAGTCTCTAAACTAGGGTCCCTAGCACTAGCATCAGGGCACTCAGGATCACTGTCATCCTTAACCCTCTGAGAATGGGTCACCCCTCCTTTTCGGAGTAACCCTCCGTAACTGTTTGGTTAACTGCTACTGGGAAAATTTCTACCCCCTTTTCATTAGTCTCCATATCAGGAGACGCAGGCTGGGGAACCAGCCTCCCAGTGGTTTCCGCAATGGCTTCCATGGGGTCCAGGGAACTTCAATTTTCCCTTGCTGCTTGGCTATGGGTAACTGCACACACCATCCCATTTGAGATTGTTGCCAAGGATGACGTCAACTTCTAAAGTTTTGGCTAGAGCCACCTGTTGCACAGTTCACCCTAGTCTAGGAGAACACTAGTGAGTGGCACTGTTTTCTCCTCACCAGTGAACCTTTGTACAGTTACAAATTTATTGGGTATAAACTGACCAGGCTCTACCAGATCCCCTTTTACCAGCGTCAGGGATGCCCCTGTGTCTCTTAACCCTTTTGTCTGTACACCATTCACTGTGACTGGGTGCATGTGTTCCCTCATGTTCACAGGCATGCTCGTCCTTTCGGGACACTGTCTGGCAGTATGTCCAGTTTCTTTGCAATCCCAACATTCGTTTCTTTTCTCAGAAAAATCTTTTCTTTGAAACCTGGGGCTAACTGGTTTCGGTGGAGGCAGTGAGGGTTTTAGCTGCCCTGAAGGTGCGCTTTTCCCTTTCTGCGCTGCCATGCCTACCCCATTCGCTCTCAGAGCAGGTCTGCTCTTGGCATAGCGGTCCGAGAGTTCAGCAGCCTCTTGCACTGTTTTGGATCTCGGTCCTCCAGCCAGGTTTTCAGCTCTGCTGGGCATGCCCCAAAAAACTGCTCTAACAATATAGCATTTTCAATTATATCTACAGAGTTGCTTCAATTCCTTCCCAGCAGTGTTTTAAAAACTGACTTTTTTTTGTGGCTAGTTCCTCGTAGCTCATGTCATGGCTTCTCCTGAGCTTAAGGAGCTCTGTATGCGTCTGCAGTTAAATCAGACTTTTTTAAAAGTGCAGCTTTAAGTTTGCTGTAATCATTACTGTCCTCATTGTCCATTTGACCCAGTGCATTCCGAGCTTTCCCCCGGTAAGTAGCCGGGATAGCTGGAAGCTCCAGTACCCTCTAGGAATTTTTGCCTGAATACAAACTTTTTCAAAGGAATTCAAAAAGGCATCTATATCCTCCCCCTCTTTAAATTCAGCTATCAATTTGGAAATTAATTTGTAACCCAGTGCTGTAGTTCCAGTTAAACCCAAGCCACTTACCTGCTCTGGTGCTGGTGCTGGTGGTTGGAGTCGTAGCTTCTCCAGTTCATGCTGCCTCTCGCACTCCCGCTCCTCTCGGTCTGGTTCTCGCTGTTCATGCTCAGCCTCCAGCCATTCTCATGCAGCTTCTTGCTGTTCTTGCTCCCTCTTCTCCTCTGCGGCTCATTTCTCTCACTCCGCTTCTCGCCATTCTTGTTCAGCCTCCCTCCGGGAACTCCTGCTCCTTTCTGTGCAACTCAATCTGCAGCCTGATTGCTTCTGGCTCCAGAATGCTGGTGACCTTCCCCTGCTGCTGTGGCCATTGGCTTACACTGGTCCTGCTGTCCTCCTCACTGGATCTGGACACTGCACTGGCCGCTGGCCCCTCCGTGCCCAAGGTTTGGTCCTTTACAGTCACAGTCTGTGACTCAATGCTCTGGGCATCTGCTGCCATCAGGGCCTCTATGAGGTTCTGCTTGTTGGCTTTCCCATAATACTGTACTCCTCTGTCCTGGCACAACTGCCTCAAGTAGTCTGCAGTGTACCCGCTGTAGTTGGAAGCCATCTTCTTCCGTAACTATGGCTACTCTAACTTGCACTTTAGAAAAAAAATAAAATAAAACAGGTAGGAACTTGACTAAGCAAAATGATATAGTTCTTTTTCCTTTTTAAAAATAAATCACTGCCTTATTTTGCAAGTGAGCTGTACAGTATTAAGCTGACACACTGACCAAAGTTAAAGCTTGTGTTAGCAAATGTATCGCAAATGCACGTAGCAGGTCAGGCCCTCTGTTCCCACAGTGCCAACCTCAGAGTGCAATAGTGTGAACAGGTGACAGACAGGGTAACCCTCCTGTCTGCTTTTGGGTCCAAATCACCTTTATTCTGAAGTTCTGGGGGGGATTCAAACTGTGAACCTTATGCTAGCATACCCAGTGAACAGGCTCTTCGGGGATTGCAGTACAATCTTTCGCCAGGGGCACCCAGCCAGGCTTCCAAAATGAACCCTTTTAACTCCATAAGAGACTTTAGGTATATTCTTACCTTTTCCCAGTTTAGTAACACCATCAAGCCCTTCAAACATCTGTCAGACTTCACCACGTATACATCACATGCAAAAAGAACTTGGAAGACACACCCAGGCAGTATCTTAAGAAAATGTTCTTTTCTAAAAGATGATAAAAATATGAAACATGTAAACACAGAACAATATATCAAAGAGCTCACAATCACATAAAAGAACAAGGGAAAATTACAAAGCAAAACTCCTACCACAATACATTTAAATGTTTGCTATCCAAGATATTACCTCTGGAAGTGCGTTTTAAAGTTAGATCAGAGAGCTGTGTTTCTCTAGAGTCCCAAGATGATATAACAACATTTTAGACACAAGTATCAATTTAAATTCTGTCTCTCCACACCCCTTCTGTGAGTCATCTAGCTCCTCCTTTTAGAATATAAAATTACAAAAAAATGATTTTCTATCAGGAGGTATTTTAAATAAGGTGCCATCAGAAGAAAAAAAACATTTGCTATATATAACTCCTTAATTACACATTTTTCCTTTGAACTTAGCGATCCCACACTGGCACCAATGTGTTAAAAAGCTAACAGGAATCAGCCTAATGATGTCCTGTTTTCTGAAGTTATAAAGTCACATTTGGTTTGCACTTCAAAAAGCCTAGGCATGTCATAAATGGTAATAAAATGCCATTTTGAAGGAAGTCAGTTAATTAAATGGTTCCTGGTCAGTTTTCATATCCTGTAGCTTCACTGAACCGTGGGCGGTGGGGGTGGGGTGGGGGGCACCCATGGAAGAACAGGCTGTCTTATGTGACACAATCACAATACTGTATTTTTATATTACAGATATCATACAATAATCATAACTAGCTGACCAAACATCATACCTGGCACCACATTATATGCCCGGTTACCCTCCAACGGGCTATACGATGCCAGGGTATGCACCGGCTTATACCCTGCCAGGGTACCTGACGCATGGGTATAATATGCAAGGGTACCCAACGCTGGGGTTTGTTCCAGGGTTTCAACCCATCTACCAGCCCCCTCCTCCTCAACCTCAGTCTGATTTCTGGGCCATCATCTAGTCCTGGTGGGTGGAAACCAAGTCGCAGCTCATCTCGGAGCTGGACAGCCGGCACCCTGCGGGGGAGGTTACCACGGTTCACTCGGATCAGACTCCCAGGTCTGCCTCTCCACTGGAACCGCGCTGGTCTCCTTCAGGCCTGATGAAAGGGCCTTCGATTGGGCTGACGAAGGACAGTATCCGTCTTAGACGTCAAGAGGCCTCTCATCCAGATGTCAGGTCTCCGGAGTCCTCAGATTCGGACTCTGAATCTGGGTCTTCCTCCTTGGTTTCAGGATTTGAGACTCCCCCTCCAGAAGAGCCCAAGCCCAAGGAGTCCCCCAAATTGCCCCCGGAGGACCCCTCATTCGCAGACCTCTTTAAAAAGATTGCAGAGGTTTGCGAATGGAAAACTGTCACCCTGGACCCCAAGCGTCGGAGACTAGCAGAACCCCTGGATATTCAGGAGGCTGCACCTGTCCTGATGCCCCTGTGGTTAGAGCCTCATGAGGACTTGGCCTCTACCATTTGGATGCTGCCTTCCACTATCCCAGCAGTGGCCAAGAAGGCAGACAGAACATACAGGACACCAGAGAATAAGGACCATCTCAGCGTCCACCCAAAGGCAGACTCAGTGGTTATTACGATAGCTCATGACAGGTCCACCAAACCAAAGCACATGAGCACCTCCCCTCCAGACAAGGGGTCGAGGCAGCTGAATCAGTTCAGGAGGAAATTATATTCTTCCTCCACATTGGCTATGTGCACATTCTGGTGTACCAGAAGTCTCTTTTTCATCAATTGGAGCCTGTCATTGAGGCCATGCCAGACTCCAAGTCCAAGACCGTCCTGGCTGAGACAATCAGGTTCACTAAGGTCACCTTTTGCCACTCTTTAAGGGCGACATATGATGCAGTGGACTCCTCAGCCAGAGGCACCGCTATGGCAGTTTGCCTCAGAAGCTATTCCTGGTTAAGGGTGTCCGGCTTGGCACCTGATGTCCAGGTAGCCATCCAAGGTGAACCCTTCTGGGGTTCTGTCCTCTTTGGGGTGGACGCTCAGGACATGATCACCAGCCTTCAGATTAAGGGCAAGGCTTTACGGTTGGTCCGTAGAATGTACCACCCCAGATTTAAGGCCAAACAGCCATTTCGTCACCAGACCAAGCTGCAGACGAAACCGCATCAGACAGCCAGACGTCAAACCAAACATCAGGCCCCTTCAGCTGTAGCCACCCATGCGGCCAAAGCTCAGAGAGCCTCAGGGGCAGCCTTCCCCAAACCTCTCTCCGCCTCCTGACTCGTGACCCACCCCCCCCTTCCATGGGGGAGCTGGTGGGCAGAAGAGTCGCCAGTCACCTGCTGGGGTGGGAGGCAGTCACCACAGATTTGTGGGTCCTGAAGCTGGTGGCTCAAGGCCACACATTGGAACTTCTACAGAGACCCCCAAACAAGACTCCAGGGGTATCTCACTATCCAAAGGTGCACATCTCCCCTCATAAGGGAGGAAATAGAAACCCTTCTGCAAAAAGACACCATAGAGCCAGTTCTGGCAAACCAGGTAGGAAAGGGGTACTACTCCCACTTCTTCCTGGTGCCAAAAAAGATGGGAGATTTGTTTCCAATTCTGGACCTCAGCACTCTAAACCAATACATAGAGTACAAACGGTTTTGTATGCTGACTCTCCCAGGTCTGCTGCCCCTCCTGCACAAGAGACAGTGGCTCTATGCCCTGGATATGTAGGATTCCTACCTGCATATCCTGTTTTTTTTTTTAGGCCCATCGCCGCTACCTCAGGTTCTCCTGTCCGGGGGAACATTATCAGTTTAATGCCTTCCCCTTCAGCCTGTCCTCAGCACTCCGGGTTTTTACCAAGTGCTTCGCGGTAGTGACGGCAGCCCTGAGATGCTACGGCCACTATATGTTCCCCTACCTCGACGACTGGCTTCTGTCAGCCCTGTCGAGAGAACAGTGGGAACTTTCCCTTTCAGCTACCCTGGCCCTTTTTGCACAAGTGGGGATTACAGTCAGCTACCCCAAGTCCCAATTTGCCCCCTCCCAGCATCTCCAGTTTATTGGTGCGTTGCTGGATACGGCCCAGGATATGACTTTCCTCCCTCAGGACAGGATGGAAACCTTACAGAGGCAGGCTCGCTTGATAGCCTCCAGGAGGTGGGTTTCGGCCAGGTCGGGTCTCTGGCTTCTTGGCCTTATGGCAGCGGCCATCCCCACCATCCTTCTGGCCAGGCTTCACATGCGTATTTCGCAATGGACGCTCGGTGCAGTGGGATCTGAGGTCGGACGACCTAGACCACATGGTCATGGTCTCCAGCTCAATGCAATGGGATCTCCTGTGGTGGCAGGATCTCAGCAACCTGACCAGGAGGGTCCCTTTCCAGTCCCCTCCCCCCATCCAGACCCTGACTATGGATGCTTCAGGGATGGGTTGGGGGGCTCATCTGGAGTCCCACAGGACCCAAGGGTTTTGGTCTCACTCAGAACCATCTCTACACATAAATATGTTGGAGATGGGAACAGTGCTGTATGCCCTTCAAGCCTTCGAGCACTTGCTGTGCCAGGGCGCACTATTAGTCCAGTCGGACAATATATGTGTAGTCTTGAATCTAAACAAGCAAGGGGGCACTCATCGCATCTCCTCTGCAGGGAGCCGATGTGGGTTTGGAATTGGGCAATTCTGCATCGAATGTACCTCGCAGCAGACAGTGTCAGCCGCACCAGAGTAAGAACCCACAAATGGCAGCTCAAGCAAGCAGTGGTTGAAGACATTTTCAACCTATGGCGTTGTCCAGTCCTGGATCTGTTTGCCTCTCCATACAATGCAAAACTACCCAGGTTTTACTGGCTCGCTCCTGGGCATGGTGCTTTCTGGCGAGATGCGCTATCTCTTTGCTGGACAGGGAGGTTTTTGTACACCTTCCCTTCCTTTCCAGTTCTGCAGAGGGTGCTGCTCAGGCTTCAAGCAGAGAGGGCTCACATGATTTTGATCGTCCCGTATTGGCCTCACCAGATATGCTTTCCACTTCTCCAGCAGCTTGCAGTGGAACCTCTGGTTCCCCTGCCCCTCTACCACAATCTCCTGACTCAGGAGAGAGGCATGCTGGTCCATCCAGGGCTGAAGTCCCTCCACCTTCACGTGTGGCACCTTCTGACATAGCTGCTTCACGCCATGGAGTCTCCTCCAGAGTGGCTCAAGTCCTTGTGGAGGCTAGAAAGCCTTCCACAAGGACTACCTACGCTATGAAATGGAAGTGTTTCTTCATTTGGTCCACTTCAAAGGGTTTGGACCCATTCTTGTGCCCTATTCCTCAGGTCATGAAGTACTTGCTGTGTCTCTCCGACCTGGGCCTGAGTTACTCCTCGCTGAAGGTTCACCTGTCTGCTATCCCTGCCTACCACACCTTGGTGGATGGCAAAGCTGTGGTTCAGCTGGAGGTTTCCAAAACTTTTCTGAAAGGGATCTTCCACCTGGAACCCCCAGTGCACAGGCCTGTGCCACCTTGGGATCTTAATTTTATTTTAGACAAACTTACCCTGCCTCCTTTTGAATCGGCTAGTAGATGTGATATGCGCTATTTGTCTTGGAAAGCACTCTTTTTGGTTGCAGTTACTTCCGATTGAAGGATTTCCAAGCTTCAGGCCCTGATGTGTAAGGAGCCTTTCTTGATTTTTCACAGAGACTGGGTGGCTCTGCGTACCACTCCTCATTTTTTACCAAAAATGGTTTGAGGTCATGTTGAATCAGTCTATTCAACTGCCGGTGTATTACCCTGAGTATTCCAATCAGGGGGAGGCAATTCTGCATACTTTGGATGTTCACAGAATTTTGCATTACTACACTAACCGCACTAAGTCTGTCTGAAAGTTGGATCAGCTTTTTGTTTCTTTTGCACCCAAGAGAGAGGGTGCAGCAGTTTCCAAACAGTGTTATTCAAATTGTTGGCAAATTGTATTGTATTCTGTTACCAGAAGTATGGTAAAACCCTCTCAGGGGAGGTTAAGGGGCATTCTACCAGAGGCGGCATGGCTGCTGCTTTCAGGAATGTGTGCACCGCTGACATCTGTGTGGCAGCCACTTGGAGCTCTGTCCACACTTTCACCAAGCATTACAGTCTGGACATTGCCTCTAGGCACAAGGCTGGCTTTGGTCTAGCTGTCCTCCAAGGCCTTCTGTCCTAAATCCTCTGCCTTTCTGTAGACCTTTCCTGCCTCCTGTGTTTCAGTTCCTTCTGGTTCACACTGCGTGGGATTTGGTCCTCAATGTTATAACCAACTGCAAAAGCCCTCTCAAAATAAGATAGTACAATTGTATAAGAACTTACTGTAACAGTAGATCTTCGAGAGAGGTTGTTGCAGTACGTAACCTTTTTCCCTCCCTCCCTTCCCCCGACTTCTGCTGCCCTTTACCTGTGGGCTTATTTTAGCTCCAGGAGCCTCTTTTCTGTTCTCCTGTCACTCCATTTGGAGGTCTCTGGCAGGAGAACTGGAAGGCGGGCGTGGGGACTGCCCACTATATAATGTCAAGCTGACATTGGTCACATGACATCGGGTGGGCGGTCCCCCGCCAGACACTGCTAGCTAAAGTTTTTGTGTGGTTCTGACACGAGGGGGCGCAGTTCTCAAGGTTATTACCTACTGCAAGATCCTTTCTCGAAGATCTACTGCTATGGTAAGTTGTTACAAAACTGTACTTTCCCACTCCACCAGCTGACTCCTCGTGATTCTCCGGGCCACTAAGGGCTAGTTGAGTGAGTTGTTTTCTGTCCTCACTCGGGCCGACTGAACTATTTAGAGTGGCACAACTGTTGATCTTACTTAGAGGGTATCTCTTGCTGCAGGCCATCACCAGTGGGACTTAGCCGTCAGGCACTAGGACCACACGGAAACCTTTCTAGCAAGCAGTCTACCAGAAGGGGCTGCCCACCTCCAACGTCAGTGGCTGACGTCAGCCTATCCTATATAAGGCGGGTGGCCCCCATGCCCTCCTCAGTTTTTTCCCTCTGTCAACCAATGAACATCAGACTATGGGCTCCAGCGCAACTAAAGTTGACTGCCATTTTCCTGCATTTACTGTGTTTTCTTATTTTCTCATTATTTTAAACAATAAAAATGTTCAGTGTTTCTTCCTCACGTTTGTCTTCACAACTATTTTCTCCTTCTTACGGCTCCACTAAGTGTGCCTGCAGCAAACAGATCCCGGACAAGAGCAACCACTCTGCTTGCCTCTTCTGTCTAGGCCCAGACCACAACCTTCAGTCCTGCGAGGTCTGCCAGAAGTTTAGCACGGCCACCAAGAGTTGTTGCCAGAGGACCCTGAAAAGCCATCTCCTCCAGCAGAAGGTCACCCAGATTGAACGGGAGCTGCAGGCCCGGAGCTCCTCCACCTCCCTGGCCCAGTCCTTGGTCTCCTCTTCCTCCAAATCCAAGGACAAGTCTTCAGGGAAGCACAAACATCGGGACAAATACCGGGACTGATCCAGGTCTGCTTCCCGTTCGTGGTCTCCGCACAAGGTTCCTAAGCCGACTGTGTCTGGGTCTTCCTCACTCGGGGAGTCAACCTCCTTGGCCCCGCATGCCCTTACCCCTTCAGGGCTGCCGGTGGCCAAGTCGCCCGCCTGGATCTCTGTGACCGGCGGTGGCTGCTCAGGGCAGGGTCTCCCATATGATGCCCCATAGCACCTGCTCTTTCAGTCCTTGTTTTCCACTGGCTCCTCAGCAGGTGGCTCGGCTGGAGCTCCTCCGGCTGGCATTGGGTGCTGCTGACGCCAGTTCTCTGCCTGCTGCCCTGTCACTCGCATCCCCGATGCCATCTCAAACTCCGGGACCTCCGTCGATTCTGCCCCTCCTTCACAGGGGCAGATGCTGGTGGGCACTGGTGACTCTCAGAGCCCAGTTTCCCCCAGCCTTCACCAGTGGGGCCCTTCTCACTAGCACCAGCCTCTCTTAATCCGGCACCTGTGGGACGACCCCCCCCCCCCACCGGGTGTCACCCAGGCTGATGCCAGCCGGGCTGGCACCTATTCTTCCACAGCCCATGGGCCTTTTGCTGGTTCTGCCCCTGGCGCCCGCAGGCCCTTTGCCGGTTCTGCCCCTGGTGCCTGCTGGGCCTTCACCGGCCCTCCTGCTGCCTACATCTGGGAGGCCTGCTCCAGCTTTTCCGCTGCCACTCCCAGAGAGGACTGGCGCCTGTACCGCCACCAACCCCTGTTGTACCTCAACTTGGGTATCTGACCCCAGTGCCAGGAGGTCTGACACTGGCCTACCCCTATCAAACACCAGGGGGCCGGCACTGGCTTACCCTTACCCTTCGCCTGTTGGACCCCAGCCACTCTACAGCTATCCCGTACCTGGGGGTTCGGTGCCTGTGGACTACCATGGCCTGATCTCAGTGCTATGGACCTTCTTGCACTTGCAGGTCCCTAATCCAGGTGGATCACCCCAGATGTACCCCACAGGGCCTTCTTGGGGCTCCATCCCTTCTGCCCTGACCCACTCAGATCAGAGTGCTCCTCCTACCCCCAGGAGCCCTACCGATGTGGGTGCCCGTGCTCGCCTGGTTGACTGCCAGCCTGGGGACAGGGGATGATGATTCTGCCATGAATGACGGTGCCAGTTCGGGGTCTTCCTTCTCCTCTGAGGGAGTCTCCTAGGGAGATGAAGGGGAACCCAGTAATGTCCCCAGATCATCTCCTGATGACCCCACCTTTATGGATATCATGAGGTATATCCAAGCCGCGATGGAGTGGGAGACGGAGGAACAAGATCCGGAGCATCACCGCCTGGTGGTCTACCTTTGTCAGCAACGCTCCTCCATTTGTAGTCCTCCCATACATTGAGTCATATGAGGACATTACTAAGGCCACATGGCTCCATCCCGATATTGTTCCAGCCATCTCTAAGAAGGCTCACAGACTTTACCATGCCCCAGCTGGCAAATCCTTCTTTGGTGAGCACCCGAAAGCCAACTCTTTAGTTATTAACGTGGCCTACGACCACACTAAGAGGCGGAAACACCTCAGTGCCCTCCCTCCAGATAGAAAATCACGGCAACTGGACCAGGTTGGCAAGCATACCTTTGTGTCGGCCACCCTTGCTATCCGGGCTCTTATCTACTTGGCCCACGTGGTGCAGTATCAAAACTTGCTGTGGAACCAGGCTAGAGAAGCAGTCATGGTTATGCCAGATGACCCCTCAAAATAGCAAACCCTTCAGGCCCTGAAGACAGGGTCAGACTTCTGCACCTACATCCTCCTGACAGCTTATGATGCTGGGATGCTTCTGGCTTGGTGACTGCCGTGGGCATCAGCATGAGATGCCATGCCTGGCTTAGAGGCTTGGGCTTTGCCTCAGTTGTCCAATCCAGCATTGTGGATGCTCCCTCTCAGGGTCCCAGGCTGTTTGGGGGTGATGTTTAGGACATTGGTTCTGAGTTTCAGACCTCCAGGTGGGCCCCTTGAAGTCAGTCCACCCCATGTACCATACCCAATCAAAGTCAGGTCACAGGGACCCCTTTCGTTGCTCCTCCCATAGACAGGCCCGACCCCCTCCGAAGGCCCAGGGCAAATGCAAAGCACGTGTTGCCCTTCCCATGCCTGCCCCAGCCCTTCCCAGGGCTGCCAGAGGTGCATCTGCAGCTCAGCCAGGGCTACCACCACCTCCTTTCCTTGCCAGACCCCCCACCCCGAATACCCAGGAGGTGGTGGTTGAGGTCTTCTCCCCGCCCAATCCGTCCGCATGTCTTACAATGCCACCTTCCCCTCATATGGGCAGAAATGCAGGCCATACTGCAAAAGAAGGCCATAGAGCCCATTCTCCCGTTGGTGGTTGAATAGGTGGAAGGCAGCTCTATGAATGGATCCTCCCACTAGCACCACAAGGTATACTGCTGCAGGAATTTGCTCCCTTTAAAATAAATAAATAAAAACAAGCTGATTGTTGTCCCTTAAAGGTGTGTGGGTGATGTGAAAGTGTCTCGTACATATCATTTAATTCTTTAAGAACTCTGAAAAAGGGTCTCTTTCAAAAGCAAAATATCAAAACCAAACAGGATGCTCTGTTGGTTTAAGGCAAAAGCACATCCTCTCGATTCAGTTGTAGTGAACGTGGAAAAATGCAAATTGAGCTAAAATAATAAAAAAAAAAAAAATAGTCAGAGGTCCTACATTTACAGAATTTAATAGTGTGTAAATGACACTTTAAACCCCAATTTCAGCTGAAAAGATTCAAAATCAACAGTTTTTTTTTTTTGGGGGGTGAAAGTTGTCCTTTAAATAAGACACAGCGGGATGTTTTCCGTAAGGCATACAGTTTAAAACATGAATTACTAAACATACTGTAATATAAGCTTTGTCAGATATTTCATCTTCAACATTGGTCTTTTCCAGGATGACGTTATCAAATTGTCAGAGAAAAGTCTGAATATTGATAGCCCCCTGATGGCATCACAGCTTACTGTAGACACGAAAAGCAATATCCTGAAAGCACAGATGGAAGCAGCAGGTCAAAAGGTAGCTGTTTCTCAGATCAGATCTATGTATGAGCATGTACATTTTTAACATGTTTAGTTACTTTTAGTCACCTTGTTTACTTACCGCTGCTGTCTTTTAAGATGGTACACTATTGAGACTTCTCTTCACAGCTCCCCATCCTTTCCTGCCAAACAGTCTTCCTGTGAATTAACTGGAACATGTGAATTTAAAAGAGAAAGTGTTTATGCAATGAGTTGATTGTCAAACTGGCAAAAGAACTTTTCTTGGATGCTTTTTCACACCAAATCACACGAATTGCTGCATACAGAGAATGCACATACTGTCTGCAGTACAGTAGGTGAATTGTACATTAGTTTGCCTGTTGGACAAATAGTATTCTGTGGAACATAGAAACATAGAATTTGACGGCAAATAAGGACCGCTTGGCCCACCCAGTCTGCCGGCAGATAAGGACCGCTTGGCCCACCCAGTCTGCCCATTTCCCTACCTACTGGATAAGCTGCAGATCCTAGTTAACCAGCAGCCTACTTCTTCCTACCCCACCCCTAGAATGGCCTTATGACTGTCCCATGCATGCTTGAATTCCACCACTGATTTTGACTCCACAACCTCCTCCGGAAGGCCATTCCATGCATCCACAACCCTCTCTGTGAAAAAATACTTCCTTAAATTACCTCTGAGCCGCCCCCCCCATCTTCAAATTGTGCCCTTGTTCTTGCACACCTCTTTTTTTGAAAGATGCTACCCTCTTGGACTTTGTTGATTCCCTTGAGGTACTTGAACGTTTCTATCATGTCTCCCCTCTCCCTCCTTTCCTCGAGGTTATACATATTAAGCTCCTTTCGTCTCTCTTCATATGTCTTCCGGTGCAGACCCTGCACCATTGTAGTTGCCCTCCTCTGGACAGCTTCCATCCTGTCTATGTCTTTGCGGAGATTGGGTCTCCAGAACTGCACACAGTACTCCAGATGGGGTCTCACCACCCTGTGTATGTCCTCTGTGCTGTATGTTTCTCTCTCCAAATAGAAGATCCTATCATGGGGGAAAGGGGGGTATACATATTGTATTTTTCAGTTTCTACAGGAAAAAACTCCATTAAACAGTGCTTATTTACAATGAGGTTCTGGTTAGGTCAGTCTGTTGTATAACAAATCAGAAGTACAGAGTATAGAGGTGTTAAAAAAATAAAAAATGTGCATTATATGCATATTCGATTTTTCATACTGTAATATTTTTGTATTGCCGCATGCTTGTCACCCCTTCCCAACCTTCCATCTGTAAACGAGATTATCTCGCTCTGTTTGTCTCCCAGGAATCAATGTAAATAAATAAATAAATAGCTAACATACAGAAGTAGAAAATAAAAATAAACATTATGTAGAAATGGCAGAGAACAAAAACATGCATGGTATTTATTTATTTGTTTTTGATAACCGGGTAAGTGCACTAGACAAAAGAAATGCCTATTTTCAGGCATGACCCAGGAGAGTACAAAGCAAATACAGGCAAAAACATTACAAAGGTAGGATACATAAAATACAGGCAGCTTACAAAAGGTAAAGACATATACAGACACCTGGAGTCAGGTGCTTATCATTACATCCACAGTAGAACAGAGATGGCAGCTTTACACATCTAGGCAGTACATAAATTAACAAGTAGTAGTAGTAGAGTTTGTTTATTTCAGGCGCCCTTCCCCAAGGGCTCAGGGTGCCCTTACAGCAAATAATAAAGTATACTAATACAGCAGAAGACAGACAATCATACAATATATAAATGATTTTCATTAATCCAATTAAAAGTCTAAAACAAGCTGCTTCTTTTTTCCTCATATATACTTTTTGGCTTTTTCTGTTTTACCCCCAGGACACGGCGTTCACATGTGTGTGCGTGCGTGGAGTTGCCTACATGCCAGGATCCTGTGGCCCTTCACACCCCTCTCCAGACTTATGTTGCCGCCCTGTCCACCTGCTACCCACCAGACCTCCACCTGGCGGGAGCGGGGCTACAGCGGAGCGAGCATCCACCCCACTGGAAGAGAGAGCCATTGCTCAATCCCATTCCAACCCTCCCCGTCCAAGCCAGAACCCCAGTGACCCGAGGTTGTTCCCAAACCTGGGTCGCCAGCATGGCATGAGATAAGGCACCACTGGGCCAACAAACAAGCTGCTTCTTAAGCTGTCAGATGGTCCCAAACTAAACCTCTTGTCCCAAAGGCCTGCTCGAACAGAAAGGTTTTCAGATG
Organism: Neoceratodus forsteri; assembly: GCA_016271365.2. Classification (NCBI taxonomy): domain Eukaryota; kingdom Metazoa; phylum Chordata; order Ceratodontiformes; family Ceratodontidae; genus Neoceratodus; species Neoceratodus forsteri. The sequence goes on along the minus strand of CM028132.1, from coordinate 195,370,289 downwards.
TTTTTTAAAAAACTTTACGGATGGCACCTCCCAGAGGTACCCCAGCAATGAATTCCAGAGGACCAGGGCTGCCACTTCAAATGCCTGGTCCCTGAAAGATTTTAACCTAGCCCTGGGTACTTCCAGGAGGGCCTCACCTGCTGATCTAAGAGAGTAAGATGGGGTGTAGTGATAGAGAAGCTCCTTCAGGTAACCAGGACCCAATCCGTGTAGGGCCTTGTAGGTCAAAAGACCTACTTTAAAGATGATGTGCCAGTGCCAGCCAATGCAGTTCGTGCAGCACCAATGTAATGTGACTGAACTTTGAGTGTCCAGTCAACAACCAGGCCGTTGTGTTCTACAAAAGCTGCAGGCATTGCATCGCACCTCCTCTGACCCCGAGGTAGTGTGCATTACAATAGTCAATCCTTGAGGTGACGAAAGCATGTACCAGCATGGCCAGGTCATCGGGGGGGGGGGGGGATTAATTCGGGCGATGTTCTGGAGATGGTAAACCCAGTCCGGACAACGGCCGACACCTGAGCATCAGTTGTCAGCTCACTGTCCAGAACAATGCCCAGATTCTTCACCTTTGGGGAGGCCTTCAGCTCAGTCGGGCCAGTAAAAAGACCCAACCTATTCTCAGAGTCCCTCACTTCACTCGGGCGACCCAGCTCCACCCCCAGCACCTAAGTCTTCCCCAGGTTTGGTCCCAGACAGTCCAGCACTGTTCAAGCCCAGATCTTGGCCAAGCACTCATTCAGCATATCGACCGAGTCAGATCTTCCAGGTGTGAAGGACAGCTGGAGTTGAGTATCATCAGCATAGCAATGAAAACTCAGCTCATACTACCTTATAACCTCGCCCAGGGGCAGCATGTATACTGTGAACAACATGGAGAGGACAGAGCCTAGGGGGACTCCACAGGGCAGGTCCATTGGGTCCGACGAATAATTCCCCAGTATCACCCTCTGAGACCTGCCTTGGAGAAAGGACTCAAACCAGCTGATGACCTTGCCAGTGGGTCCTACATATACTCCCTTAGCCTGTCCAATAACACCCCATGGTCCACAGTGTCAGATGCTGAGGAGAGATCAAGGAGAACGAGAATATTTCTCTCTCCTCTATCCCTCACCCTGAGCGGGCTTTTCAACACCCTGAGCAGGTCATTCAACACCCTAACCATCTCAGTCTCTATGCTATGCAAGGCCCTAAATCCAGACTGGAAAGGTTTGTAAATTTGGAAGTCCATGAGGTGACCCTCAAGCTGCTCCGTGACCACCTTCTCAAGAACCTTCCCCAGAAAGGGGAAGTTTGAGATCGGTTGGTAATTTGCTAAGACGTCGAGGTCTAAAGATATTTTTTTTTTTCAGCAGGAACTTAACCAGACCCTGTTTAAGGGACTCCAGAAAAAACCCTGCCAATAAGGAACTCCCAACAATCTCGGCAAAAACCGGACCCAAGACCTTGATGCAGCCAACTAGTAGTCATGTCAGGCCTGGGTCAAGGTTGTAGAATGTTAGTTTTAGGAGCGTGGATATGTTGTTCATCCACACTCATTGGCATGTCCCCTTCCACTTTAAGATCAACCGGAAGTCTTCAAGCTAGCTCCTCCCACCCACCCAGGTGGTATATACCTCGACTCCGCCCCATGACACCAGATCTTCCTTTCCGCTGGAAGATTAAGGTTGCCTCCCTCGTGATCACGCATTTTGTAGGCCCTGGCTCTAAAACCTTCAGTTATTTTGAAAATCCATCTTGTTCGCATTTGTGACCGTAAGTTTAATTCTTCGATTATGGAAGACGAGTCTTCCCCCGGATTTCGTTGGTGCCCTTGTGGCCAGAAGATGTTGCGCACTCATCCCTACACTGCGTGTGCTTATTGCCTCAGTGTCGACCATGACACCTCAAAATGTGATATGTGTCTTGCTTTTCATCCTAATGTCCTCGACGACCGTCTCGCACGCCTAAAGCTGTGGAGGCTGGAGAAACAGAACCCTCTGGTGAAATCCAAGGAGGCTCAATGGGCAGTTTCCGCGGCTGCGGGATCCGCCGAGCAATTGGAGCGCATGCAAGCCTTCGAGGAGGAAGCGGCTCAGGCTACAGAAACCACTCTGAGCTTCTTCATTCCGCTCAACCTGGGCTCCACCTTCTTGGGTTCCTTCCAAGAGTTGTGCCAGTCTCTCCCGACCAAGGGAGAGGCTCCTGCGGGCATGCCCTCCTCTCGATCCCATAAGTAGGAGAAGGATCCGGGATCATCTTTGTCTCGACGGAGACCCTCTTGGGAGCGGGAGAGATCTCGGTCCCAAGAACATGCAGTCTCGACCTCAGTCGAAATTGCATTTTCAGCCACTGGCTTTTCGGCTTTGCCGTCTGATCAGTCGACCGAACTGTCGATGGACGATGATGTAGAGATTGTCATTGATCCGATTGATCTTTATCGCCGACTCCGGTCAACGATTCCCTCGATTGAACTCCAAATTTGGTTTTCCCAGATGAGGAGACCCAACCTGCTGGGACTCCCATCGAGGAAGTGGTCCCCGACCCTGGGAAATCACCGGTTCTAGGGACATGGATATGTTGTTCATCCACACTGTCTGGCAGGTTCCTTGCCGCTTTAAATCTTGCCGGAAGGTCTTCAAGCTGGCTCCTCCCACCCACCCGGGTGGTAAAACTCTCGGCTCCGCCCCATGACGCCAGATCTTCCTTACCGCTTGGAAGCTCAGGTTCCCTCCTTAACGCTCTGCGTATAAGACTGATTCTAACTACCTGAATCTTGAAATTAAAAGTTTTGCTAAAAAGACTTCGGTCTTCTCTCCCTCGCGGCTGCGATGGACAAATCGACTCCCGGTTTCCGGAGATGCCCTTGCGGGCAGAAGATGTCTCGGACGGATCCGCACTCCACGTGCGTCTACTGCTTGGGCCTTGAGCACGACCCGCAGGCTTGCGACCTGTGCTCTTCTTTTTGGCCTACGTCCTCGAAGACCATGCTGCCCGTTACAGCTGGGGCGTCCCGAAAAAGAATTCCTCCGGTTAAGTCTAAAGAGGCCCGGTTGGCGGTGTCCGGCGGCGGGCTCAGCGGATCAGCTCGAGCAGATGATCACCCTCGAAGAGGAGGCGGCGCGGGCCGCTTCTACCTCAGCTGTGGCATTTGTCCCGCTCTCTCTCGGTGCCTCGTACTCTGCTTCTTTTAAGGAGCTTTGTCTGACCCTCTCGACGAAAGGTGAGGGTCCAACTTCTTCTGGACCTTTTTCTCGGTCCAAAAAGAGCAAAAGTAAGTCTCACCGTCGACGCTCTTGGGAGCGGGAAAGATCCCCCTTCCCCAGTAGTCGACGGTGAACTTCAGTCGACCCCTCGGCTTCGGCCACTGGCTTCCACGGTGTCCCGTCAGGCCAGTTGACGAGACTCCGTCGGCATGGTCGAGATTTTTCTCGACCTGTTGGACGATTGATCGACTGGAAGTTGAATCCCTCTCCTGGTTCCCCGGTGGGAGTTGAGGGTCCGTCGGCTTGTCTGTGCCTCCAGTTCCGGGCCTTGGTGGAATCCTCCGACAGAAGTGCCGATTCCGATACCTCCCGCGCAGTCCTCGGCCCTGGCGAGTTCAGGTCTCGGTCTCGGTCTTGGCGGTCAGCCGATCCGCCGCCATAGGCGGTCTCGGTCTCTGCAGCAGCTTAGCGTCGCGCCGCTCTTCCTCCTCCTCGGGCGAGGGAGACTTGGCGCAAGTTGCGCCGGAGGTATGAGAACTCATGTGGCAGCAGCTCCTTCTGACCGGGAATAAGCCGACCCAGTCGTCTTCCCGGCCATTAAGTGGCCGTCACGGAGTGGCCGAAACAACCCCTCGTTGTAGCCGAGGAGCCTATTCCCAGGCCGGTTGTTAGGCAAATTCCAGCTGCCCCACCGATTCTGGTGGAACCTCCGCCTCCACAGCCGTTATTTGGGGCTCCGACCAAAAATTCTCGGTCGGCTCAGGGACTGCCCCATAGGCTGTCTGTCACCCTCACTCCCGATAAGCCTCGGCAGGTGGAGGGTGGCTCAGGCCCGAGGCAGCTCTTTGAGGACTCTTCCTCCCTTTTCTCCAAGCGAATGGACTTGGAGTCCTCAGGAGGACAGTCGGTGGGTGATAGCCCTTCGTCCTTCCTAGGATTACTTCGGCTCATCTCGGAGTCTACCGAGGTGAGGCTCGAACCCATTTCAAGCGCCCGTGTCCCTCCACGGAGATTCTGGACCGAGGGGATTCCCTTGGAGGCCTTTCTGGTGGCCGAGGCCATAGTGGGCCCGGCCTTGGAGCTTTGGCAGCACCCTGCTTCCTGCTCTCGCCTTGACCAGGATGGCCAGGAAGTATCGGGTCCCTACCGGTTCCCTGTCCGGTTTTGAACACCCTCTGCTGAGGGTTGGTTACCGACAGCGTTTTCCGGCGTGCGAACGCCAGGGATGTGGACAAACCTCCGACAAGGAATCCAAGAATTGGATTATGCCGGGCGAAAAGTCTATGCTGCGTCCTCTCTCGCCTTATCGCAGGCCAGTTCGGCCGTCCTCATGGCACATTTTCTCATGCCCTGTTGGGCTCCCTGGATGAGGTGTCCTCATCTTCCTGCGGATCTGCAGACTGTGGTCAGGCAGGTGCGGGACCAGGGCAGTGGCCAAACAGCAGCTCCAGACTGCTTTAGACATCGGGGACTCATGTGCCAGGTCTGTGGCGGCCGCAGTGGCCATGCGTCGTCGGGCTTGGCTGAGGATATCCACCTTTACCTCGGATACCCAGCACAAGTTGGCGGACGTTCCCTTTTTGGGGACTGACCTCTTCAGCCCTGGGGTGGAAGGTCACCTGCAGAGGATCGAGAAGTCCAATGCTACCTTGGACTCGGTCTCTTCTGCCCAGAAGGACAAAGGCCGCAAGCCTCAGCCTAAGCCCTTTCGTCCTTCTGCACCCCTGGCGCACCCGGCCCAGCAACGTCAGGGCCAGCAGGCTCGGGCTTGGCATCCCAAACCCAAGCCGTCGGCTTCCTCCAACAGGAAGTAGGGAGGAAAAGGCCCAGGAGGTCCCTCGGCCGGTCCCTCCTCCAAGCCTGCCCAGTGACGGGCTGAGGGGTGTCGCCCCCATCCCCGTCACCTCACCCCTGGTTCCCCCCGGGGGGATGGCTCCGACACTTCCTTTCCGCCTGGTCCGTTATTACCACGGACAGGTGGGTACTGAAGGTGGTGGGAAAGGCCTACCTCTAGAATTCGAGCAGGCCCGCCCTTCAGAGCCGTCGCACCGGGGCCTCGGGTCCGCCAAACCTCACTGTCGGCTCGTGGGCCGACGCTCGCTCTCCTCTCCAAAAGGAGGTGATCAGGGAGGTAGCACATCCCCCCTCATACCTGGGGTTTGTGTCCAGGTACTTCCTGGTTCCGAAACGGACAGGGGGCTGGCACCCCATTCTCGACCTACACAACCTCAACAAGTTCCTAAGGTCTCGAACCTTCAGGATGGTCACTCTGGCACAGATAATACCATCTCTGGAACATGGCGTGTGATTCTGCTCTCTGGACCTGCAGGACGCGTTTTTTCACGTCCCTGTCCGTCCGTCACATCGGAGATTCCTTCGCTTTCGAGCGGAGGGATCCCACTGCGAGTTCCGAGCCATGCCCTTCGGCCTGTCTTCAGCTCCCAGGGTCTTCACCAAATGCATTGCAGTGGTGACAGCTTTCCTGCGGCACCGGGGGGTCCGGGTGTACCCTTACCTGGACGATTGGCTGTTAGCAGCCCCCTCCAGACAGGAGGTGGAGCGGTCCAGAGATCTGGCCCTCCAGGTTTGCTCTCAAGTCGGCCTCCTCATCAACGAGGCCAAGTCGGAACTCGAGCCAAGGCAGGTGATTCTGTTTATCGGGGCAGAGCTCGACTCTCTTGAGCCAGAGCACGGCTCGGCGGACAGAGGTGAGGTTCTTACCTCCTTGCCCAGTCATTTCTGGTTGGGCAATCGCGCCTGCCTGGGACTTCCTCGCCTCCTGGGTCTCATGGCGGCCTGTACCAGCGTGGTCCGTTGACACGCTGGCACGCCGCCCTTCAGTGGTCTGGCCAGCCAGTGGTCACAGCGCTGCGATCCATTGGATCAGCTAGTGATGGTGACCCAGGAGATGTGGAACACTCTCCGGTGGTGGACTGTTCCATCTCGTCTGCAGGAGGGCATCCCGTTTGTCTGCCCCGAGCCGACGGTCTCTCTATCGACAGATGCCTCTCTGATGGGTTGGGGTGCCCATCTGGGGGAACACCGAGCGCACGGCCTCTGGTCCTCGCGGGAGTCCCGATGCCACATCAACCTGCTGGAGCTCCGAGCGGTCCGCCTAGCTCTCACCGCCTTTGCTCCATTTCTCCGGGGTCAAGTGGTCCGAGTCCAGACGGACAATACCATGACCATGTACTACCTAAACCGCCAGGGCGGGACGCGTTCCATGCTACTATGCAAGGAAGCTCTCCGCATTTGGTCACTCGTGCGCAGCCTGGGCGATCTCCTAGCCATTCATGTGGCAGGAGCCTCCAACACCCTGGCCGATGCCCTGGGCCGGATAGGGGCTGCATCTCATGAGTGGTCTCTCCTGCGGAGGTAGTACAACATCTGTTCTCCCACTGGGGCACACCTCAGGTGGACCTGTTTGCCTCCAGGAGGCAGAAGCTGAGGCTGTTTCATGCCCCCCCTCAGCAGGGCTCGCTGCAGGGGATGTCTTCTCGAGGCTGTGGACCCGGGCCTCTTCTCGCCTTCCCCCATTTCCCTTGATTCACAGGTGCTTCTCAAAGCAAGGAGGACAAGGCAGGTGATTCTGATAGTCCCAGACTGGCCCGCCCAGTTCTGGTACCAGATCTCCTCAGCCTCAGCTCCAGGCTCCCGAGGCAGCTTCCAGCTCGCCCGGACCTGCTCTCAGTAAATCAGGGGAAGGTGTTCCATCCGGACCTTCAATCCCTGCACCTGACGGCCTGGTTCCTGAGCGGCTAGAGTTCCAGGCCTTGGGTCTTTCGACGAGGTCCTCAATGTTGTTGAGGCGTCCGTAGAGTCGACCAGGAAATGCTATGCCTTCAAATGGAAGAGATTTTCCATTTGTTGTCAGAACAAGGGCTTGGACCCTTCCTCCTGTCCTTTGGCAAGCATCTTGGACTGTTTATGGTCCTTTCTAGTCAGGAGCTTGGGTCGGCGACCCTAGGGTGCACCTGGCAGCCATCTCTGCTTACAGACACGGGCGGGGAGCAGTCGGTGGCAGGAGAAGGTGGTCTGGCGCTTTTCAAAGGCCTTGATCACATTCCCTCGGTGCGAGAACCTCCACCTCCATAGGATCCACTGCTGGTACTGGCAAAGCTCATGGGCAAGCCATTTGAACCAATGCACAGGTGTGATCTCTCTCACCTGTCGTGGAAGACCGCCTTCTTGGTGGCTATCACGTCAGCCAGAAGGATGGGAGAACTCCAGGCGCTCTGCATCGAGTCTCCTTACCTGGTCTTCCACAGGGACAAGGTTGTCCTGCGCCCCCACCCGAAATTCCTTCCGAAGGTGGTGTCAGAGTTTCACCTTAACCAGGTGTTGACTCTGCGGTGTTCTACAATCACACCTCGGAGGCCGAATATAGGCTCCATACTTTGGACCCTAGAAGGCGCTACTTCTTATAAGGGCCTGCGGCTGAAATTCAGGAGAGGTTAGCCAGCTGTTTGTCACCTACGCTGAAGCCGCACCTGGCAGACCTGCAGCCAAGCGGACGATAAGCAGGTGGGTCACCTCCTGCATAGATCTCTGCTATAAGTTGAGGCATGGAGCCTCCCAGAGGATAAGGCTCATTCTACCCGTCATACTGCTGCATCGAGTGGCTGCTTCAGGGGCGTCCCTATCCAGGAAATCTGCAGGGCTGCTACCTGGAAGTCAGCACACACCTTCATTACCCATTACCACATCGACCTTGAGTCACGCCGGGATGCTGGTTTTGGGGCCTCGGTTCTCCAGTCTTTATTCCCTAAGTAGGGGGTGTGCGCCTTGCCTCCCTCCTCCCGGAGAACTGCTAGGAGTCTGCCAGACTGTGTGGATGAACAGCATATCCATGTCCCTAGAAATACAGGTTACTCACCTGTAACAGGAGTTCTGGGAATGGTATCTGTTGTTCATCCACACGACCCAACCGACCTCCCTGGCTTCGACGCACAACCTGAGCTTCCAGCGGGCCAGATCTGGCGTCATGGGGCGGAGCCGAGAGTTTTACCACCCGGGTGGGTTGGAGGAGCCAGCTTGAAGACCTTCCGGCAAGATTTAAAGCGGCAAGGAACCTGCCAGACAGTGTGGATGAACAACATATACCATTCCTAGAACTCCTGTTACAGGTGAGTAACCTGTATTTCCGCCAGTGTCTCCTGAGCAACTGAGTCAGCCTGTCCGATCTTGATTGAGGTCTCTGACCCCCGTGACTGAAAGGTTGATGAAGAGCCATAAACGCTCTAAGAAGAGGCGATGCCATTGGTCGTCCTCGTCCTCCTCGGATAAGGAGAGACTCCGGCGCTACGAGGACCTCATGTGGCAACAGCTAATTTTGGCTGGGCACAAGCCAACTCCGGCTTCTACACTGGCCATTACCTGACTTTCACCTTCTGTGCCGAAGCTGACTTCCTCAGAGTCGATTAAATCAGTTCCTCTTCCCGCAGAGCCAGCAAAACCACCAGCTCGGCCAAAATGGTCTTTCCAACGATTGTGGTGGAACCACCGCCTAAACAGCATGTGGGAGGGGCTCCTTCCAAGGAAGATAGACCAGGCACCGGGCTTCCCCGGCAGTTGTCGGTCACGGTCACCCCAGCCCGCCCTCAGCAGGTCGAAGGTGACCTGGATGGTCGGCCGTTATACCCAGTTCCAGTTCAAGCGTCACGCTGGCGCATTCTCATCCAGGGGATGATGAATCAGCCATTGGCTTGGAGATGGAGGAAGGTCCCTTGTCTTTCCAGGGGATTCTTCGCCTGCATCTCTGAATCTACAGGGATGCCCCTGGAGCCAATCCAGAAAAAGGCGGAGTACCCTCTTATGAACATCCTTAAGAGAGGGGATACCCTGACTGAGGCTTTTCCTGTGGCCAAAGCTATTGTTGGCCCAGCTTTAGAACTCTGGCAGCGCCCTGCCTCTTGTCCAGCTCTGTCTGCCTGCATGGCCGCAAGTATGCGGTGCCCATGGGGTCCCTTGCGGGGTTCACAGAGCACCCTTCGGCCGAGAGCCTGGTGACTGCCTCTGTGTTCAGGCGTACTGGCGGTTCTGCCGACACTGACCGACCTCCTGATAGAGAGTCCAAGCTTTTGGACCATTCAGCCAGGAAGGTCTATGCGACTTCCTCCCTGGGCCTTCGTCAGGCAAGTTCGGCCGTCATCATGGCACACTTATTTCACGCCCTCCTTGAGTCGCTGGATGAAGTTCTCCCACATCTCCCCACAGACAGGCAGACCGCGGTCAAGCAGGACCGGGATCAGGGCAGAGCTGTTGCCAAACAGCAGCTTCAGACAGCCCTGGACATTGGGGATTCTTGTGTCTGCTCGATGGCTGCGCAGTTGCCTCTCGTCGCAGGGCTTGGCTGAGGCTCTCCTCCTTCCCAGCGGATACCCAGCGCAAACCGATGTGCCCTTCCTAGGGACCGACTTGTTCGGCCCAGGACTGGCTGGTCACCTTCAGCGCATTGAGCAGTCCAGTGCCACCTTGGATGCTAATTCTGCCGGGGGTTCTTCAGGCAAGAACCAGCAGAAGAAGAAGAAGCCTTTTCAGCATTCTTCCCCTGCGGCTCAGCAGTCGTACTTCCAAGGTGGACGGCAGCACCAACAACAGGAGCAGGCTCAAGCTTGGTGCCCCCGGCCCAAGCCCGGGCCCTAACAGGCTCACAAAGGAGGCCAAGGTTCAGGTTCTGGATCATCCTCCTCCTCCTCCCAAGTCTGCTCAGTGATGAGGCAGGGGCTGTCAACCCCTCTGCCGTCACCTCAGCTCTGGGTCCTCCCGTGGGGGTCCTGCTCCACCACTTCCTTTCTGCCTGGTCCGTTGTCACTTTGGACAGGTGGGTTCTCGAAGTGGTCGGTCAGGGACTGCCTCTGGAATTTGAGCAGTACCATCCAAGCCGAGCCTGCGCCCCTTGGGAGGAAAGAGTATCCGCTCAGACCCAGTTGGCTTTCCAAGATGACATTGCTCAGCTCCTCCTCAAGGAGGCAGTAGCTCCAGTGGTGGATCCTCCAGCAGACCCAGGCTTTGTCTTCAGGTACTTTCTGGTGCCCGAGCGGACGGGGGGGGGGGGGCTGACGCCCCATTCTAGATCCACACGACCTGAATCAATATCTCAGGTCTCGCACCTTTCGGATGGTCACTCTGTCCCAGATCATAGCATCCTTGGAGCGAAACTTATGGTTCTGTTCACTGGATCTGCAGGACCCATTCTTTCATGTCCCAATCCGTCCATCCCATCAGCGGTTCCTCCACTTCAGGGTCGAAGGGACCCTGTACGAGTTCCGAGCCATGCCGTTCGTCCCATCATCGGCCCCACTGGTCTTCACTAAAAGCATTGCAGTGGTGGCGGCCAATCTTGGGTGTCTTGGGGGGGTCAGGATTTATCCTTACTTGTCCGATTGGCTCCTAGCAGGACCCACCCAACAGGAGGTGGAGAGGTTCAGGGACCTGGCCCTCCAGACCTGCTTCCAACTTGGCCTCCTGGTTAACGAGGCCAAGTCGGAACTCATGCCTTCTCAGGTGATGGGCTTCACCAGGGCAGAGCTCGACTCTCGTCAAGCCAGAGCTCGGCTTCCGGTGGACAGGGTGGAGGTTCTTTCCTCCTTCGCCCAATCATTTGTGGTTGGGCAGTTGCACCCTGCACTGGACTTTCTGCGCCTTCTGGGTGACATGACTGCATGCACCTCAGTGGTTCATTGGGCCCGGTTGCACAAGCGCCCACTCCAATGGGAGCTGGCCTCTCAGTGGACTCAGCGCCACGGTCATTTCGACCAGCTGATCACTGTAACCAAGAAGATGTGGGACGCTCTCCAATGGTGGATCGCCCCAGACTGGTTGCAGTAAGGTATCCCATTTGTCTGCCCCGAGCCGATGGTCGTTCTCACGGCCGCTGCCTCGCTCATATGCTGGGGAGCCCAAATGGAGGACAAAAGGGCCCATGGCCTCTGGACCCCCGAGGAGACCCGATGCCACATCAACCTGTTGGAGCTCAGAGCAGTCAGACTGGCACTGTCAGCTTTCGCACCTCAGCTCCGGAGTGAAGTGGTTCAAGTCCAGATGGACAATACCACGACCATGTACTACCTCAACAAACAGGGCGGCATGCATTCCCATTTGCTGTGCAAGGAGGCGCTCCACATCTGGACCCTTGTGAGCTGGTTGAAGGCAGATTTTCTAGCCATCCATGTGGCAGGAGCCTCAAACCATCTGGCGATTGCTCTCAGCCGCTTGGGTCAGACATCCCACGAGTGGTCTGTCCATCCAGAGGTAGCTTACAGCCTGTTCTCCCACTGGGACAAACCGATGGTGGACCTGTTTGCCTCCAGGGAAAACACCACGCTGAGGCTGTTTCATGCCTGCCCCCTCAGCAGGGCTCGCTGCAAAGGGATGCCTTCTTGAGGCCGTGGACCCCAGGCCTCCTCTCTGCCTTCCCTCCATTTCTCTTGATCCACAGGGTGCTCCTCAAGGTGAGGAGGGACAAGGTGAAGGTGATCCTGGTAGCCCCAGACTGGCCATGCCAGTTCTGGTATCCAGATCTCCTCAGCCTCGGCTGCAGGCCCCCGGAGTGGCTTCCAGCATGCCCAGACCTGATATCACTCAATCAGGGGAAGGTATTCCATCTGGACCTTCAATCCTTGCACCTCACAGCCCGGTACCTGAGCGGCTAGAGTTCCAGGCTTTGGGTCTTTCTGAAGATCTCTACACCACGGTGGAGGCATCCAGAAAGGAATCTACCAGGAAATGTTATGCCTTCAAATGGAAAAGGTTTTCCATTTGGTGTCAGGACAAGGGCCTGTACCCTCTGTCCTGTCCAGTGGCTAACATTCCTGACTACCTTTGGTCTCTCTCCAAAGGGGGTCTTCGGTTATCGACCCTTAGGGTGCACCTGGCAGCCATCTCTGCTTACCGGGCATGGGCCGGTCAGCCGACGGTGGCACAGGAGACAGTGGTCGGGTGCTTCTTCAAAGGCCTGGATCACATATCCCCTCTGGAGAATGAATCTCCACCTCTGTGGGATCTACTGCTGGTACTGGCAAAGCTCATTGGCAAGCCGTTCGAACCAGTGCACAAGTGTGTCTTGTAACTTGTGTCGTGGATATCACTTCTGCCAGAAGGACAGGGGAGCTCCAGATGCTTTTGATGGACTCCCCTTATCTGGTCTTCCACATGGACAAGGTTGTCCTGCGCCCCCAACCGAAATTCCTTCCGAAGGTAGAGTCAAAGTTTCACCTGAACCAGGTGTTAACTCTACCGGTATACTACCCTAATTACACCTTGGAGGCCGAGTACAGGCTCCATACTTTGGACCTGAGACGTGCTGTCTCCTATTACAGGGATAGGATGGCGGAAATTTGAGGAGAGGTTCGCCATCTGTTTGTCACCTACGCTGAAGCCGCTTCTGGCAGACCTGCAGCCAAATGGAGTTGACGGGCAAAGAGCCTCCCAGAGGGATAAGAGCTCATTTTAGCCACCATACTGCTGCATCGATGGCTGCTTCCAGGGACATCACTATCCAGGAAATCTGTCGGGCTGCTACCTGGCAGTCAGCAAACACCTTCATCACCCTCTACCACTTCGACCTTGACTCACGCCGGGATGCTAGTTTTGGGGCCTCTGTTCTCCAATCTCTGTTCCCTAAGTAGGGGTGTGTGCGCCTTGCCTCCCTCCTCTCGGAGAACTGCTAGGAGTCTGCCAGAGAGTGTGGATGAACAACATAGCCACGCTTCTAGAAAAACAGGTTACTCACCTGTAACAGTAGTTCTAGGAATGGTATATGTTGTTCATCCACCGGACCAACCCGACCTCCCGGCTGCGGACACACAACACCTGGCTTCCAGTGGGCTAAGATCTGGCGTCATGGGGCAGAGCCGAGGTATATACCAACCGGGTGGGTGGAGAAGCCAGCTTGAAGACTTCGGGTGAGATTTAAAGCGGAAGGGGACATGCCAAAGAGTGTGGATGAACAACATATACCACTCCTCGAACTACTGTTACAGGTGAGTAACCTGTTTTTCCAAGCCATGGTCAATTTTATTCGTCCTATACCATAGCGCACACTTTTGAGGTCTGATCAACTCCATATCCTTGCCTTGTGCCATAAGATATAACTTTTTTCATATATGTTTTTTATATTGTCATGAAATAGACATTGTCTTTTGAAAATCTACCTGTAAGTGTAAGAGTTTGATGATTTTAAGATTTCTACACATATTTAAGTCATTTGGATTTTAGACCCAATTGTGACCATTTTATTTTTTCCTGTAAACATAACATAGGCAAAGTGTTAGATTTATTATTTTAACCAGTAAGATAAACATCTATATTGATTAAGTGCGTTTATTGACATATTTCCTAGTTCTGCCTTGACCATTGCTGAAGCTGTGGACAGGGGAACCATTAGCGGTGATTTATAAAAATAAAGAAGCAGGGACTCGAGGGCCATCACTTGATCGGAGGCTATTACTTCGGCTCCATAAGTCAATAATAGATTAATTTTTTGCGTCAGCAGCAATTAAAGCAGGCTTATATCAAATCCGCCATATTTAAAATGCAATTTTAATAATGCTTTAGCACCCTCTTTTGCTTTTCATATTTGTGATTTATGATATTGTGTCCACTGTGTGTTTGCAGATACTGACTCCCCAATGTACATAATTTTTGACAGTTTCAATTCTTTGTCCAAAGAAGAAGTGAGTATTAATGTTTCTAGATCCAAAACTCAGAGCCTTTGTTTTAGATATATTAATTTTAAGTTGTAATTGTTACATTTGTCCTGAATGACCTCTGTTTTCTTTTGTAAACCTTTTTTTGTTAGAGAACATCACAAGATCACCCGTATAAGCTAGGACATGACAAGATAAACCTTTAATTTTAGGAGCATCAAATTTTATGTTATCATCGAAATTTAATAAATCGTTAATATAGAGGTTAGATAAAGATGGGGCCAATAGGTACCCTTGTTTTACCCCTGTTAACGAGGGAAAGGTCTCTGTTGTATTTCCATATATATTGAATCTAACTTTTGTGTGAGTATCAGTGTAAAGTGACTGGATAGGTTGTAATAGTGATTCATTTATACCTTTATGCCTTAATATATCCCACAAAGTGCCACGGTTTATAGTATTGAAAACTGATGTGACATCTATGAATAAGGTATAAAGCTTAATTTTTTTTAATATGTACATATTTTTTAATCAAATGAGACAAGCAAAATATATTATCTATGGTGGAAAAATGACATCTGAAACCAGCTTGGAAGGGAGAAATTAGTGATGCTCTATCAGACCATAATATTAGTTTTAGTAATATTTAAAAAAAAAAAAAAAAAATGCTGACACTGAGTCCAACAAACTAGTAGGGCGATAATTAGTGGGATCGAGTGAAGAGCCTTTTTTATTAAGAAGTATTATTATATTCAACATCCAAGATGATGGGATGTGATTTTTTTCTCGAGGCATATATTAAAATATTTTGTTAAAGCAGTGACCAGAAGTCAATATTATATTTATATATTTTGGATGGTATAGAATTAGGCCCCAGGGCTTTATTATTGATTAATTTAGAAATAGCATTAGCTACTTCTAAGGCTTCTATTTTAAGTGGATAAAATTCTTTTATTGGTAAACAAAGGGAATTGTGCTATTCCTGATTCCTCGATGGATGGTTAAATAATTTCAGATAATGAGAAATCCAGTTATCTTTCGAAATTAGTGATAATGCAGTAGGTTGAAATGGAGTTGAACCTTTAGATACCATGTTCCAAAATGCTTTTATATCTTTGGACTCTTATTATTTGTAGCATCAGGGTCCATTGATTCATCCTGTGCTCATTTGTCTTATAAGGTTGGTTTTATTAGGATGATTTTTTGCCATGTTTACCATTTTTTAACTTCTTTTTCTCGCATTTACATGATTTATCAAACCAGTTGTAATTATTTTATGTTTTTTTAATTATATTTGGAGCATAAATACAGAGTCTTATTTGCAAAAGAATTTGCTGAAGGTAGGTTTCCATCTCAGCTAAAGATGTTGATTGCATACTAGTCCTCTAGTGAGAATGATGCCAGACATGAATAGTATATTTTATTAATTTCATTTGAGGTGTATCTGGAATAATTATCAGAGAAAATTGGGCCTTTGATTTGTTGTTATTTTTCCAATTTCTTTTGTCCAAGTCACCTATTTCTAACTGAACACTTGTTTGAAAAGCTTCAATTTTACTTTTAATCTCATTAAGAGAGTCCAATAATACTATATTGGACATTAATGGATGTGATAAAGCTGTTATTATTGTTGTTGTTGTTTAATTAATGAGTGGTTAAGTTTGATTGCTTTGCCTTCATTATCCAGTTGTTCAAAAATCTCATTTGGTGACTGCACTGTTTATTTCCCCCCAATTCTCCCTTACTCCTGTAGTAATTGATCTATCTAGAGAGTATTACAAGAGGCCTGAGAAAAGTCCAATGGACTAAATAATTCTAAGTTATTTCTGCTAGTTCCTTGATTAGTTACATAGTGGTCTTGCAAGTTCAAGGATCTCTTTATTGAGGCTTCATCAAGGCTCCTAGAATATTGTTCCTGGGGTATTTTAATATTTTGTGTACTGCTAGATAAATTTGTGTGGGCCAAAACAGCTGGGACTATAGTTGGAAAAAAGTCAGTAATCAAGCTCCCCCGTTGTTTGTTCCTTATATTATAGCCCTTCCCCTTTAAGCCAATTTCCAAATTGGCTTCTTTTCCAGTATTTGATTATTCATGATTTACGGTGTCCACATCCTGCACTCCCTTTCAAGAAATTTTCCGGGGACATAAGGGTCATATTGCCCAGGGGTGTACTATTATCATAGAATCCAGCCTCCTTTCCCCATCTTTCTTATTACCTTCAGTTGTTACTGCTTCAGCATAAGAAAGTTTAGTTGGTAAAGGGTTGGAGGTGAACAAGGTATTATCCCCTTTAAAAACACACCCATTGTAGGACTCAATAGTTTTGTTCACCTTTTTCTTGCCCTTTAACATATCTTTCAATAGTATTTTCTCACTTCTTGTATTCATTGTATACAGGTGCCTAATCAAATATGTGTGTACAGCAACTCTGCAAAAGAAAGGGAATAAATAAAAGGAAAAAATGCTGTGAGGGTCTGTGTGGGTCCAAGCAGGTCCATATCGAACTCCTCACTCTTCTGGGTGATCAACGTTATGGCCCAGATATTCAAAAGGGTTACGCATGCGCAAGTCCAAAAATGCGCCATTCTGCGATATTCAGCAGGAGGCAGTTACGCCACTGACAAAAGGTTGCGCAACAGCACAATGCAAATGAATGCATGCTCAACAGGAGGGGGAGGAACCATGCATAAACTGCGCAACCCGATATTCAGTCGGGTTGTGCAGAGTTCTTGCATCACGCAACTAACAACCTGCGCCTGCAACCTTGAGCCAAAAAAAAGGATCAAGTTGAGGGCCACCCACAGGTGAGCTGCTGTATTGCAGGGCGAACAGCAGCTGCCACTCCTGGCTGGCCCCCAACTCGTCCCTGTGCCCCCACCAGCCCGATCAAGGCAGAACGTAAAACAACCCTCCGCCCACATCTCCCAAAGCCCGATTGCGAGCATACAGTAACATGACCCCGCCACACATCTCCCAAAGCCGATTGCGGGCATACAGTGCTATGACCCCATGCCACACACTAAAGCCCGATTGTGGGCATTCAATCTATGACCCCCATACATCTCCCAAAGCCCGATTGCGGGCATACAATGCTATGACCCCGCCCACACATCTCCCAAAGCCCGATCGCGAGCATACAGTAACATGACCCCGCCCACACATCTCCGAAACCCGATCGCGGGCAGAATGTCAAGTTACAATCCCCCAAGCATCTCCCTGGTGTCTAGTGTCCCCACCCACGAAGCCCCTCCACCCGCTCCCCGCCCGGTGACAGCATCCCCCCCCACCGCCCGCCGGCTGACTGTCGGTGAGGGCTGCCGCCCATGGTGCAGAGCTACAGCCAATGGGCGTGCAGCCCATACACGCATGACAGTCCAGATTTGTCACAAATCTGGACTGTCACGTCTCGGTATGGGCTGCATGCCCATTAGCTGTAGCTCTGCCCCAGCCACGCCGGACAGTCAGTCGGCGGGCGGCAGGCGGTGAGGATGCCTGCCGGCCGCCGGGGAGCGGGTGGAGGGGTCATGGGTGGGTGGGAGGGAACTAGACACCAGGGAGATGTTTGGGGGGTGTAACCTGACATTCTGCCCGCGATCGGGCATTACGGTCCACTGGACCACCAGGAGATATTCGGGTTGGGGGGGCCTTTACATTCTGCCGTGATCGGGGCAGAGGGGGGTTGATACCGTTCTGCCAGCGATCGGGCTTGGGGAGATGTGGGCAGGCGGGGTCATATTTTGACTATGCCGATCGACTTCGAAAGGCAATGTGGGCGGGGAATGTATACACTGATACTGCCCGCGATCGGGCTGCAGCGTGCGTCGGTCCCGACGGTGCTGCCTGGCAGGGCCAGGCGAAGTCCTCAGGGATTAAGCATCTACATGCTATCGTGGCATGCAAATGGGGCTATAAATAGATGCAATGGCCCCTGCGCCTGTATAAATTATGGCCCCATTTGCATGTCACCTTTGAATATCGGAAATTTGCGATGGCGCAATGGTACTTGCACCACCGCAAGTTTAATGCTCAACTCTGGCAACTTGCGGTGGCGCAAGTGCAGTGGCTGTGGCTGGGGGGTGATATTCAAAGGAGTTGCTCAATAGCGCAACTCCTTTGAATATCGCCCCGGCCACACCCCTGCGTAACTATTTTGAGCAGCGCAAGGGCTTGCGCCTCAGAATGGTGCAGTTTGAATATCTGGGCCTATGTGTCCGATGAGCAAACCAGTGCTATACTAGAGCTACCCTAGAACTCCTTCCTTGTGCACTTTAACTTGAGGAAGTTGAAAATGACTTTTAGCAATTAAGCCTGATTAAGACCATAAATAAATTAAAAAAAGGAGAAATGGAGGCAAATCTAAATGAAATAATTTAAATAATGAGCAAATAAAAAGCCATGGCAGATGTAGACAACTAGGGCAAAGTAAAATTGGTAACTGTTAAATTTACTCCTAATATTCTATCTATTACCACCCTGCTAACTATCTGCCGTGCAATCAGCAATTTAATCAATACCACCTGAAACCACTGCTATTGCTGTTAGAGCTGCTAATTCTAAAATGGGTTGGCAAACATATACTAATTGGAACCAATAGCATTTACAGTAGCGTTTACACTTAAAACTTGTCCATTAACTTAAATAAAAATAAAATCACATCCACTTTCCTAAATATATGATGTATACAACATAAGAACCTATTAAAAGGATGTATAGATGAAGTGCAGTATTGTGCAATGTTTATACAAAAGATTTATACAAGGAATTTAAAATACCAGTTGAACATGGTATGGCATTATATGCACTGTGTGCATAAAGCTGTACTGTTCTGTAGTAGTTTGCACTACTATGGGGAGATTAAAAAGTGCTTGGTCAAAGAGTACCAAAAGAGATAAGACACACTTTAAAATGCAGAGCTCCAAGTAGAGAAAAGAAATAAACGAGCAGGAAAAAAAAAAAAAAACAGAATGTAAAGTCTTTGTTGCTGAAGCTGGACGCTGCACTCCCACAGATGTTATAGTGCTGGAGTGCCCAAAGTTTGATAGCCAGAAGCTTATGTCTTAAGTGCTTTGAATACTTGGGTGCTTTGAAGCAAACAGTTTAAAAGTTTGTGTACTTGAATAAGAATGAAAAGTACTTTGCGTGCTCAGAAGAATTAGGAGCCCGGTCCACTGTTGCATCTCTGTTGTTCCTATCCAAGATCCTCGGTGCTCCACAGCGCTCGCTGCCTTCCTTGGGGGGGGGGGCTCCCCCACCGCTGGAACTCCTCTTTCCGACCTGCAGAGAAATGGGAACAGAAACAGCAGGCTGCAGAAACTTGTGGCACAGGGTAGTCTGGAAAGGACTAAGGAATTAAAAAAAAAAATGTGGTGCGGCAACGGTGGTATACCTGTTATTAAAAAAAAACAAAAAAAAAAAAACTAAGCCTCCTCAGTCTCGTGCTATGCCTGCTACTCCACAGCAGGTCAGCATGCAGCCACAGCTCCACTCTGAATCCAGCCAACCGGAAGCCAGCATCCAAGATGTCCGTCGTCTTGACAGCTCTAGCTACATTCAGCAATCCAAACATATGTAACGTGGGTGGTCCCAACACTTCTCAGTTCTTTCTCCTGCTGTCAGCCATCCTCCGACCGACCAACTGTAGTTTGGACTCGGGCCCCATACGCCTTTTAGTAGGATGTGTGGATAAAATTGGCCCACTTCTTGCCAAACTAGTCTGGTTGTCTTTGAAGAGGGGGAATTTTCCTGATCCCCTGAAGGAAGCCGTGGTTCGGCCCCTTATTAAGAAACCCTCCTTAGACCCGGAATGTCTGGCTAACTACAGGCCTGTCTCTAACCTACCCTTTGTGGGTAAGGTTATTGAGAAAGTGGTCGTGTCGCAACTGGATGATCATTTGACCAGCCACAATGTCTATGATTCTCTCCAGTCCGGATTTAGGAAGAGACATAGTACTGAGACGGCCCTTGTCCGGGTACTGAATGACCTCCTAATAGCGAGACATCTAAAGACCCGTTCCATCTTGGTCCTTCTAGATCTCTCTGCAGCATTTGATACCATGGACCATGGAGTGCTGTTGGAGCGCCTGCGGTTTATCTGCGGACTGTCTGGTTCGGTCCTGAGATGGTTTCAATCCTTCCTTGAGGGTAGGACTCAGA
This sequence comes from Neoceratodus forsteri, assembly GCA_016271365.2. Lineage (NCBI taxonomy): Eukaryota > Metazoa > Chordata > Ceratodontiformes > Ceratodontidae > Neoceratodus > Neoceratodus forsteri. The sequence continues at coordinate 195,350,301 of CM028132.1, read as the reverse complement.
GGGTGGTGTCTGGGAGTTTTTCCTCTGCACCACTCCCCCTATCTTGTGGGGTGCCGCAGGGCTCCATCTTGGCACCCATGTTGTTTGCGGTGTATATGTTGCCGTTGGGAGCGAGTATTAGGCGGTACAGCTTGAGTTTTCACTGCTATGCAGATGATACTCAGCTGTACATGTCCTTTGTGCCTGGCCATGGTGATGCTGTCTCGGTTTTTAACAACTGTCTCACCGAGATCCAGGACTGGATGAGTGTGAGCTGGTTGCAGTTAAACCTGGAAAAAACTGAGGTGTTGGTTATGGACCCTGGTTGTCGGGAGGCAGGTTTGCTGACAGGATCACCTTCGGGTCTTTGGCTTGGGGGTGTACAATTAGCTACCTCAGACCGGGTGCGCAACCTGGGCATTATATTTGATGACTGTCTGACCCTTAAATCACAGGTGTCTGCTGTTGTCAAAACCGCTCGTTACCATCTGAGGAATATCGCCAGGGTGAAACACCTGGTTCCTTCCGACGACCTTCCAATCCTGGTCCACGCCTTTGTTACCTTCCGCCTTGACTACTGCAACACCCTTTACCTGGGGCTACCAGGGGTTGATATCCGCTGCTTGCAGCTAGTGCAGAATGCGGCGGCCATGCTTTTGACTGGTACTTCCAGGGCCAGTCATATAACTCCTGTCCTCCGCGGACTGCATTGACTGCCAGTACAGTGGCGGATCACCTTCAAGGTCGGTTTGCTGACCTATAAGGCCCTACATGACCAGGGACCTAGTTATCTACAAGATCTTCTTTGTCCCTACTGTCCCCACCACCGTCTCCAATCCACCAATGAGGGATTGCTGGAGATTCCCATGGTCTGTTTGAAGATATCAGGGGCCAGATCCTTTAGTTTTATGCCCCCAACCCTGTGGAATTCTCTAACTCATCGGGTGCGAGATTGCCTGACTGTCGAAAGTTTTAAAGCTACCCTGAAAACCTGTCTATTTAGCCTAGCATACCCTGATTTTTAATGATGTTATGCTGATTGGTTTTATTACATTGTTTTACCTTTTGTGTATTTTAATTATTTATTGTACAGGCGCCTTGGTTGTGGAAAGGTGCTTTTTATAAATAAAGTATGATTTGATTTAATTGGATCCTCATTGGACCTGCTGAGAAACGGCATCAAAATAGCCTTTAAGTATTTTGTTTTATCATCGTCTGTGTATGCCATTAAAGCACAAAAGGCCTTTGTTCCATTATTGTTCCTGCGGCTACAAAATCTACAAGGACATCTTACACAATCGGTGTGTGTTGTTGGGTCTCTTTCACAGCATTAGTGCCTGTGAGATTTGCCATAGTTTCAACCAGGCTAGAAGGCAACGCTGACAGAAGGCCTTAGAGGTCTTCCTTGCCCAAAAAACATTGAAAGCCATGGAAAAGGCAGAGGGTTCTAGATCTGCTTCTCCCTCGCTGTCTACCGAGAAATGGTAATTGAAGTCAAAAGAAAAAGATAAAGAATGGTTGTCATCATGACAGGCAGGCCTCTTCTTCTTCCGACTGTAAGCATAAGCACAGAAACAAGGCTGCTTCTCCGGTGAGGGCCAGGTCATAGTTGAAATCAGAGCCTTGTCAGCACCCTCACTCGCAGTATTGACTAAAGACCCCCCCGACCATCGTTGAGATACCAAGGTTGGAGCTTGGCTCAGGCACTGCCATATCTACTATGGATGGTACATCACCACCGTTTTCTAGCTCCGGCCCTTTGATGCAGGTAGTCCTGGACCCTTTTCAAGGCTCCAACTCCCAGGCTGTGCTGACATAATTTTTGGATATGTTACGTAGCTTACTACTGTCGCTGCCACCAGTGGTAGTTCTGCCATTGAGTGGGCCGACAGTACCAGGGCCTTCATCGACAGATTCTAGAGCACGCCACCAATACCTTCTTCTCGGCCACTTCCAGTGTCGTCGGTTCCTTCTGTGGCTCCAGTCATTGTTGATGATGATGACAAGGTGGAATATAATCTTGATTTCACGGATGCTGAGGGGGATTTACAGGAGGAATATGAGGATGAGTGGCAGTTTGAAGAAGGGAATCCCCATATCAGCGCCACCCTTTCATCTTGCAACAAGGATTCTGTGGTTTACATACCCAGGTCTCCCCCTGAAGATCCCTTCTTTCAGGCTATGCATCAACAAATGCAGTCTGCTATGGGATTTGCTGCGGAGGAGAAAGATTCCACTAAAAGGAATCTTACAGAATTTTTGGAGGTTCCTTGCACACCTTCCATTGTGATTATTCCTGTATATCCTGCATTAGAGGATGCTACCTTTGCTGCTTGACATTGGCCTAATACCCTGCCTCCAGTACCTAGAAAGACTGAAAAGAAGTACCCTGCTAGGTCTGCTAAGCCTTATTATGCTGCACAGACAGAAACTGATTCTGTTGTCATTATGGTGCCTCACGATCGCTTTACAGTCCCTAGGCACATGAGTACTTTGCCTTCAGATAAAGAATCTAGGAGGCTGTATGTAGTGGGTAAACATACTTAGGGCTCCACATCCTTAGGCTTCAGGATTGCTAATTACCAGGCCCATGTGATAAAATACCAGAATAGCCTCAGGAAAGCTACTTGTACTGCAGCTCAGGCTTTATCTGATGGTCCCTCCAAGATTGACTTGCTTAAAACCACTTCAGCTGGTTCTGAAGTTGGCAAACATTTTCTGCGTTTAACATATGGTGTGTCGGGTGCCTCTTCCAGTGCTGCAGTGTTTGGTATTTACATTAGAAGTTACGCTTGGCTCATAATAGCAGGTTTTTGCTACTGATGTGCAGCAGGTTGTTTGAATGTTCTTATAGGGGCTCCAAACTGTATTTTTTTTATGTCAAGTATGGTAAGGAACTTGTGCTCACTCCACAAGGGGGTATGGCCATTTCTGTTGCTTGCTCTCAGAATGTCCCTGCTGCTGGCATATGTGCTGCTGCCACATGGAGCAGTGCCCACACTTTCACTAAGCACAGTCTGGACATAATCTCTCGCAGACGTGCTGCTTTCAGACTTGCTGTACTGCAAGGCCTTCTGTCCTGTTCACATATTGGACTGTGCCATCCTGCTGGGTTGCGGTGTAATGCTAGGGAATCGTTGAAAAGGTGTGGCGCAATGGAGGAGATATCTTCCATGAAGATAGAAAAGTTACATAACTTACCATAACGGTAGTGCTTTGAGAGAATTTCCTCCATTATTTTTATTTTTTATTTAAACAGCAGTTTGGAAAACCTTTGATCCATAGGCTCATTTACAAAGGTACCTTGTCACAGTAAGACAAACAAAAATACACAGTATAACAGTAACTTAAAACATAGATACAAACAAGCTGGTACAGGTAGGATTGTTGCAAACAATACCAGAGTTATGTTGTTCTTAGCAGCTTAGTAGTAAGCTTTGTCATAAGTATTGAGTACGGCTTTGACTAGTGGCAATTACAGCTTCAGGTGTTAACAAGGTGGTTCCATAAGGAAGTTTTGAAGCACGATATAGTTGGAGCTTCGGAGATGGAGGGGGGCAGTGTGTTGAACCAGGAGGGGGCCCTAAAGCTGAAGGCTCTTTGGCCGTGAGAGGTCCTAGCTCTAGGGATAACAGAGAGGTTTTCCCAGAGGTCCAGTATGAACTAGTGGGACAGAGCGGAGGATGGTGGTGGTCAATCCTGGCGGGGATAGCCCAAGGAGGGTCTTTTTTGTAAGGGTACAGGTCAGATATTTGAGGCGCTCGTCAAGATCAAGTACCAGTGCTTTAGCGTACAGTAGACAGGTGTGTGTTAGCCTAGTTGCCCCAGTAATTAACCTGCAGGCCTTATTCAGAGTAGTGCGAATTTTATGGAGTGCGGTCTGATCAGCAGCACCATACACCGGCAGTCCATAGTCCACTAGGGACAGGATAGAGGAGGTGACTGCGAGTTGAAGAGCCTCCGGGGGGGGGAGGCAGTGTTTATACCGATGTAAGATGCCCAATCAGATATTAGTGGCAGTGGCTAGGGCAGCGATGTGTCCATGGAAGGAGAGGGAGGGGTCAAAATGGATCCCTAGGTATTTATAGGAGCAAACTTGTTCGAGTGGGAAAGAGGACCCAGAGTGAATGAGGAGTTTGAAGTTGCAGGACTTGTTTTGAGGATGAGTGAAGAACATGGTTTTTGTTTTTTTAAGATTTATCACCAATCTATGTTCCCTTGAACCAGCCCTCGGCTTCAGCGAAGGACTTCTGCAGCGAGTCCTGGAGGGCAATAGGGTTACGACTTGAGGCAAAGATGACTGCATCATCAGCGTACAATAGAATGTTCCCCGAGCAAGAGCGTGGAAGGGTGTTAAGGTAAAGGGAGAATAGTAAGGGGCCCAGAATGGAGCCCTGGGGAACCCCAGAAAAGATGGGACAGATGTCTGAGTAGGTCCCATTAATTTTTACACACTGTGAGCGGTCAGACAGATAACTGGTGCACCAGGAGATAGGCCCAGCAGCAAAACCAGAGAGACTAAGGGCATCAAGAAGAAGGGGTGGGAGACAGTGTCGAAAGCTTTAGAGAGGTCAATGAAGACCGCACCAGCCAGAGAACCAGTGTCTAAGGAGGTGGAGAAAGTTGGAGAACTCTAGGAGGGCTGTGTTGGTACTGTGGCCCGCTCAGAACCATGCTGCTCAGGACATAGGACATTGTAGGTGGAGAGGTAGTCAGAGATTTGAGAGGCCACCACTTTTCCAAGGCCTTGAAAGAGGAGAGAATGGAGATTGGCCGATAGCTTCCAGCCACAGTCCTATCACCACCTTTAAAGATAGGGGTGACAGTGGCGACTTTCAGGCAGTTGGAACCTTCCCAGGCAAAGAGAGCGGTTGATGAGGCACGTGATCGGGTAAGGACTGTGCCTAAGACCAGCCTTAGGATACGGATCCAGGGTGTCACTGCCCGTACTATTACTCTTGAGGGCAGTGACAAGGTGCAACCTAAGTTCTTGGGCAGAAACACGGCGGAGGAAAATAAGGGAGAAAGATTTCGGCAGGTGCTGGGGGAGGAGGGTCAAAATAATTTGTAGGGAGGATAGGGCTAAGGTCAGTGAATGAGGTGTTGAGGTGGTTGGCTATGAGGGCTGGGTCTGAGGAGATCACGCCATTAATGTTGATCTGGGTGGGTTGGAGGGAGTGTGCACTCCCATTTAACTGTTTAATGTTATCCCAGAAGGTTCTGGGGTTTCCCCATGAGGTAGTGAGTGAGGACCGATAGTACTCAAACTTGGCCTTTCTGATGGCCCGAGTGCACTTGTTTCTGGCGGCAGCATACAACTGCCTGTCACTGGGCCGGCCAGTCTCAATGGCATGGTGCCATAGGTTGTCCCTGTGTTTGAGTTGGTGGATCAAAGCTGGGGTTACCCAGGGGGCATTCTGCCTTTTAGAATGGCGGGTCGACATTGGGGCAAAGATATCACAGGCATTATTAAAAGTTCGGGTAAAGGAGAGAGCTGTGTCGATGTCAGGAGTTGCCTGTATAGGAGACCAGTCAATTTGGGACAGAAGTTCCTTAAGTTTTATCAGTCCACCAGGTATTAGACGCCGCTGGCATGTGGACTGTGCTATGGGTTTGGGGACTGAGGATGACCAGTGGAATAGAATGGGGGAGTGATCGCTGAGAGAGTCTGGGAGGACTTGTACATTGGGGATCCGATTAGGCGGTTGCTGAGTACCACATCAAGCAGGGTTGGAGCCTCTCTTGGGGTTAGTCCTGGTAGGGTGGGTAACTAGTTGCTTAGGTCTATTGCAGAAAGGAGTCACGGGTGGGGAGGAGGAGGGCTGAGCCAGTTGACATTTAAGTCACCCACCAGAATTTGATCAGCGGAAGGAGGTAGTGAGGAAAGGTATTCTGTAAAAGAGGCAATGGCCTGCGTTTGGTCCCTGGGGGGGCACGTATGCAGTAGTCAGATAAAGGGGTCCCTTTAAAGGGTCAGGGGTTAGTTTCAGCGTAAGCACCTGGGCCCTGGAGTCAAGGATGGGAGTAGGCAGGGCTAGTACGAGGAGAGATTCCTTGACATAAATAGCACAGCCGCCGCCCCGTCTCCCAACACGGTCGGACCGGAAGAGGGTGAAACCAGGAAGGGCGACTAGGGAGTCAGGGGAGGATTTCGACAGCCAAGTCTCAACCAGAGCGATGACATCAGGGTTAATTGATGTGACCAGGCATTGTAGTGAGTCAAACTTTTTTAGGAGGCTACAGATATTCATGGAGACCATGCATAGGCCTGTAGTGCTAGTCGGGGAGCTCTTGGGAACCGTGCCAGGGTTTGGATGAATGTTCCCTGACAGGAGTAGTAGCATTACTAACACCCTGGCTGGGAGATGGTGAGGGGTTTTCCTACGATTGACATGAGAGGGGGAGGAGGGGAGGCTAAGGGAGCAGGGGGTGGGCAGGGTGGTACAGGAAGGGAAGGCAAGAATAAGAAGACACCCAGATGTGCCTGAGGCGAGGAGGAAGCTAGGGGGAGGGCAGGGAGGACCGAGACACACAGAGGTCCCTAGGGGTAAGAGAGCAGGTTCAGGAGCAAGGGGAGGGAGGGGTGCCAGGGCACAGTGCGGAGTAGCAGATGGGTAAGTGGGCAAGTGCACTGGTAGTGGGGATAGGCACAGGCAGAGCGTGAGGCAGGGCCAATACATTGTGGTGAGCAAGATCCAAGGGAAGTAGTACTGTACAGGTAGGAGTAGGAAGTAGCGAGGGAGCTTAGGTCCCTCTAGTGGCCAGCAGGTATAGCCTGCAAATGGGAAAGTGGGGAGATAGGTTCTGGGCAACAGGACGTGATGTCACTGGATGTGATGTCACAGGGGGTGGATCCTTAAATTGACAACCGCCCCTGGGTGGGTGGATGGTTAGAGGCGGGCGGGGCAGCGGTGCAAGCGCCGTCGGGCTAGCACCCCCTGAAGGCGTTCAGATGCAGAGAAGAGGCTCTCTTTACCTCGAAAGTTATCAGGCTGGAAATTTGGCTTCCTCAGGTGAGCTGCTTGTGTTGCATGTGTTGCTTGTTTGTCCCGAGTGCCTGCTGCGGTCGGCAGTGAGCTTTGGGGGGGGGCTGCCTATGTAGTGGAGAAAACAAAGCCTCTCATTACTATGCAGCGGGAGAAAATGTTGTGACTTACACAAAGGGGCTTCACTCTAAGCAAACAGGACTATTCCAAAATGAGGTCACACTAGGACCCAGCTATCCTTGTACCTTCAGTTACAAGCACAATTGGATCCAATACCACAATATTAAACAAGTCTGCTCTATATTAGCTGCTTAGTATATCTGGCTTTAAGGTATAATCAGCAATTGGATCCAATACCACAATATTAAACAAGTCTGCTCTATATTAGCTGCTTAGTATATCTGGCTTTAAGGTATGATCAGCAGTTAGATCCAATACCACAATATTAAACAAGCCTGCTCTATATTAGCTGCTTAGTATATCTGGCTTTAAGGTATGATCAGCAGTTAGATCCAATACCACAATATTAAACAAGTCTGCTCTATATTAGCTGCTTAGTATGTCTGGCTTTAAGGTATAATCAGCAATTAGATCCAATACCACAATAATAAACAAGTCTGCTCTATATTAGCTGCTTAGTATATCTGGCTTTAAGGTATAATCAGCAAGGCAACTCTAGGGCACCCAGTGAATCCCTAGCTTTACACTTCAGCATTAGCAGCACAAAGAGAAGCAAATAACAAGCCCACCCAGTGGTGAACAGGAACAAAAGTTCATAAAATATAAGTGTTCATCAGGTAGCACCCCCCCCGCAGGCGTCCAGATGAAGAGAAGAGGCTCTCTTTACCTCGAAAGTTATCAGGCTGGAAATTCGGCTTCCTCAGCTCCTCAGGTGAGCTGCTTGTGTTGCATGTGTTGCTTGTTTGTCCAGTGCCTGCCGCGGTCGGCAGTGAAGCTTGGGGGGCCGTGCCCTCCCTCCCTCCTTTCCTCTTTTGTTTTCTGAGGGATACATTGTATACTGTGCTTAAGTAGCAGTAATTAAAATCTTTATTTTTATACAGGAATAGAATACTACACTTGTGCTCTTAGGACCCTAGGGTCCTGTTTACAAGTTTATTTTATTTTTTTTTTTAAAGTAAGACAAAACAAATACACTTAATAAATATAACAGACAATAACATTACATTTATCCAGTAATCATGATAGGCATTTCTGAAATAACATTTTATCCATTACACATACAGCGAGTAGACAATTCTTGCTTTAATGCTGTGATAAACATTTTAGGATTTCCAGCTCCACTTTTCAAAGAATCACTTATTGAATTCCACATAGATGTGGCCACATAGGGGAACGTCATCTCTCCAAATTTATTTAATGGCCTTGGTAGTTTATATTCTCTTAAGTTTCTGTTCCTTAAACAATATTTATGTTCAATGTTCTCTAATTTTTCAAGCAGATGTAATGGTTTTAATACATTTAGAGTTTAAAAAAATGTGATTTACCCAAATGAATTTTCTTTTATTTTCCAAAGATAACCATCCAAGATCTTTGTACCCTTTACAGTGATGTGTTCTATAATTACATTGGAGAATAAATCTAGCCAGTCACTTATAAAGAACATCGACCTTCTTCAGTAAGGTTTTATTTGCAAACCCATAAACATAGCTGTCGTAGTCTAATATTGGACTGATAGTTGATTTATAAGAGAAGTTCTCATTTGTTTGTTTATGCAATGGCCAGTACGTCTAAAAGCGCCAATTCTGCTCTTGATTCTTTTTGTCATTTCTTCAATATGGTGGTCAGATTTTAAATTGTGGTCTATTCATACACCAGAATATGTATACTCTGTTACTAAGGCAGGGGCTTTGTCGTCGTTTGTTTTAATTTCAACGTTGTTACTTTTGTTTCTTTTTTAGTTCGACCAACATTGAACACCATTTTAGACATTTTACTATTTAGTGCTAATTTGGACTCAGCCACGTGCTTAATCTAGGAAAATCATTTTGTAGTTTTTTTTCCATTTGTACCAGTTGCCACTATAACAGTATCATCTGCATATAACCAATTTTTGTAGTTTTTGCCTAAATCCGCTAGTTGATTTATTTATATTAGAAACAGCATGGGGCCTAATATTGATCCCTTGGGGACACCACTTTGTACAAAAGCTTTGTTTGATAATTCTCCACCTAAGGCCTTATTCCATGCATCATGTTTCCATTCCCAAGCTGCCTCTTGTTTGCCTGGTACTGGATTGGTCTACTGGTTCCTCACGGTAAGAAGCCCTCCGAGGCTCATCTCCAACAGGGGATTAGGGAGTGTTGGGACCACCCACATTATATATGCATCAATACTGCATGTCTTTGTGGGCAGCCCCAGCTAGCAAAAATTTTCCAAGTGGTCCTGACGCTGATGGCTTACAGTTCCGAAGGTGTTGCCTAAAGGAGGCCAGTCTCTTGAGAATTTACTGTTAAGTTCTTACGCAACTGTTATTTACTTAGAATGGTAGCAGTATGGAGGGGAACAAGGGGGTGCATAGTGAGGGCTAGTATCCTTTATCATTTGGGGGGGGGTAGAAGTTGGAGTTGTAAACCAAGTAAAGCTCCTGGGTTTGATAATTCAAAGTATATTTAAATGGAGGGAACAAGTAAATAATATGATTAAGAAGGCCAGTACAAGATTATATTTCCTGACAGTGTTAAGAAGAGCTGGTGCGAGTCAGCAAGACTGACTTATCTGATGTCTAAATCAGAGAGTTATGGGGCGTGGTGGAGGGAAGGTGTTTTAAATAAGTTAAACAACTAAATTAACTAACGTGGTAACATGGTAGTACCCGTGCTGGCCTGGTGGCGCTGAGGGTTAAGGCGCTGGATGCCACACCTCACGCCACGCTGGCGACCAGGTTGGGAGCGAGCCCTGGCCCGTCGGGGTGGCAGTGAGAGGGAAGGATTGAGCGTCCTAAGGACTGCTCTCCTTCCCTGGGGAGGGGGAATTTCACCAACCGGTGCGCTGGTGATCTCGGGCGGAGGCTGGAGGCACTACAGTGCGTGGTCGCAATATGCAGGGGTTGGAGCTGCGGCGGACGTCCTTCGGAGGTGCACAGGAGCATGCATCAGCTGAGATGGACGTCATTGCACGTCCAAGCTCCGGGGTATACAACCTAGAAAAATGGAAAAACCCGGACCAGTGGATAGGCGACGGCACCTCCACTGCACGCCCAGTGCCGGATCTGTCTCGGCTGAGACTCATATCTCCTCCACCTTCGGCCCCACCACTTGCCAGAGTCTGTCTTTCAAGGAGCCCAGGTAGGAGTCGGGCTACCCTCCCTGGGTGGGTTAAACCGGGGGTGCTGGCAGCGGGGGGTCGGGGAGAGGGTTACAGACCGTAGCAGTTCTCAGGCGGGTGGCCACAGTAGATGGATGCCTGAGAGAGTTCCCCTGGTCTGTGACTGGAGGGAAAAAGAGCTGTCCAAAAAACAACAACATGGTAGTACCCTGCATGGACAATAGGTTGTGGGGTTTGATAGGAGACTATGGGCAGATTAGATGGACTAGTGGTGGTGTTCGTCCATCTTTGTCTATGTTTCTGTTTCCATGCAAGTCAGCTGAATAGCAAGAAACAGAAAGCCAATTTCCTGAAGAAGAAAAAAAAATCAGTCTTCTAAGAATCAATCTTTACCATTCATTCACACTTATGGGTCTAGGCTGGAGGCACTGGGACCCCATGGAAGCAAAGTCTTTTGCAGTTAGGAGGGGACTGACATTGTCTGGTGCTGCCCACACAGTCGACATGCTGACGTCATGCACATGAGCTAGCCAGTAAACTACACTGGCCCCGTGCCATAGATGGTGCACCATGACAGCCACAGAGTCTGTTGCATCAGTACTTGTATCCTCAGTTTGTCACCATTATTTCAACTCTTTTTGATGCCAAATTATCACTTTTCAATGCTGAATTGGCACTTTTACTGCTTTTTGGCTCTGTTTTGAGTTTTCATGTCGAATTGGGTTTTTCTCGGTTTATTGTTTTTCCATTAGTATTGGGAAAAAAAGTTTTGAGCACAGATGAACCTCTAAAGAGAGACGCCATAGCTGGTGCTTTTTTTATTAATAAAAAAATTTAATTTATATTACAACTTTGTGGCATCTCTCTGTAGAGGTTCATCTGTGCTCAAAACGTTTTTTCCAGTGTTTTGGTACTTTCTTGTAGCATGATAGATCCCAGTGCACACACTCTTGGAAAAGTGTTTTTCCATTAGTACAATGCTAAGTTCAAAAAGAGGGGCTAAGGAAAATCTGCAGCCCCCTGTGCATCAGCGCCCTTGAGGAGGCCATGTGGCAGTGTCAGAATGGCATTGTGTTACGCCTGCTTCAGCCTGGATCACGATATGGACTGTTGCAATTTATACCTCTCCATGGGCAAACGTGTCATTGAGTTCCATACGCTAAAGTGGGGTTGTTCACCCTCTACTCTCAGATGGAGGTGTTGCATCCATGATGCCAAGGTGAGGAGTTTGGGCCTTTTCCCTTTGGCTTCTTCCCAGTACATCTGGTACTGTGAAAGTACAGGGTCCTCCCTAACCTTGCCTCGCTGAGATATCGGAGGTGTTGGGAGGTGGGTCTGGTGGACAGCTGGCTCCTTCTAGACAGCTGATTGAGCACCCTCGTGGTCCTTTTGTACTAGACAGTGGACATTCCCACTGGTGAGGCCAAAGCTATATGCTTGGTCTGCATTGGTGGACATCTCATTGTCGTGGCCTGGTGCCACCTCAGCTCCTGGTACTGTATGCAGTACTGGTGTGTGGGACAGTGCCAGTCACGAGGCTGGGTCCTTCTCCAGAAGAGAGGCCAGCACCAGAACTTCCCTGGTCCAGTGGTCAATGTGGTTATTCCTCCCCTGAGCTCCCTTGTGGAGAAAGAAGATGCTGCTTTTGGTGATGGACATGGAGGAAGTGGCAATAGTGCAGACCGTGGACCCATTTCCGAGTGCGATGCTGGTGACAGTGTTGCCCCTGTAGCCATCCCTAGGCTTGGTGCTGGGGTGGTGCCAGGCATGTTCTTGTGCCACCCGCAGCACCAGTTTGGGTCCCAGTGCACCCGTGGTGCCAGGTTGGGGCCCGGAACTGTTTGCAGTGCTGGGTCAGTTCTCAGTACCACTCTCTGTGTCGGAGACAGGTCCAGAAGCAGTTGCAATGCCGGTGTCATGCCCCATTCCGAGGATGGCACTGGACCTGGTAAAGGTTGGAACCCTCCACTGGGTCTTCTGCAGACTCTGAAACTGGTGCCTGGGGTGGCAGGTTCTGGCAATGGCCTGGAGGTGAGTGTCTCTCTGGAACATGTGGCAGACATCATCACTGGTGAGGACTGTAGTTGCCCCGGTGGACCTGTATGGCTCCGCTCTCCTCACCTGGGGATCTCCCCCAAGGGCACTGACTGGGTTGCTCCACAGACATTGGTCAGCTCCACTCTGGCACTTCTGACAGATCCTCCTCTTGGGAGAGGTCCCCTGAGCCTTTCCGCAGCCCTGGCAGAGAGCGCAGAGCATTTGGCTTCTTCATCCCCCTTGGGCCTCTGGCACCCCTCCATGAGTTGTAGTGCTGACCCTGAGACTGGTGCCTTGGGTGGCACTAGTCTGGGATCTGGCAGTTGCCTGGATGTGAGTATCTCTTTGGAACCTGTGGCTGACATCATCACTGGTGAGGACCGGGGCTGCCTCGGTGGACTTGAATGGCTCCGTGCTCCTCACCTGGGGGTCTCCCCCAAGGGCACTCTGGCAGAGAGCATGGAGCAATGTCTGGCTTCTTGATCCCCCTGAGCCTCTGTCACCCCTGCATGAGTTGCAGTGCTGACCCGGAGACTGGTGCCTGGTGTGGCACTAGTCTGGGTTCTGGTTGTGACCTGAAGGTGAGTTTCTCTCTGAAACCTGTGGCTGATATTATCACTGGTGAGGACTGGAGCTGCCCTGGTGGACTAGTATGGCTCCGCTCTCCTCACCTGGGAGTCTCCACCAAGGGGAATTACTAGGTTGCTTCTCATATATTGGTCGACTCCACTCAGGCACTTTTGCCAGGTCCTCCCCCTGGGAGAGGTCCCCTGAGCCTTTCCACAGCCCTGGCAAGAGAGCCTGGAGTGTGTGGCTTCTTCATCCCCCCCTGGGCCTATGCCACCCCTCCATGAGTTGCCAGGGGAAGTCCTACTGGGAGGATAAAAGGATGCACTTCTAACATGTCCCAGCACGTTCATATCCCAGTGAGCGAGTAGAACAGTGAAGGAGTGGAACAGGTGTAAGACTGGCATCTTAGGAGTCGGCAGGCATCAGCAGGAGGAGCCAGGAAAGCAGGGGACTCTGCCAGTCGACAGAAATAACGTATCTGTTCGATCCTGTTGCATTCAGTGCCAGGATGGGGAAAAGTTAAAGGGTAGGACAAAATAGGAAATAGGTGCAGCACCCTATCTAAGGTAAGTGTTCAAGGGGAATAACAACCAACAAAAGGGGAAAAGCTAGAAATACCCTATCGGGGTAATGGTACATAAGGGATGGGTGGAAGGTAATGCGTAAGCCAAAACAGGGAATAGGTGCAACACTCTGTTTAGGGTAAGTGTACAAGGGGCATAATAAGCATCAAAAGGGGAAAAGCTAGAAACACCCTATCTGGGGTAAAGGTACCTAAGGGATGGGTTGAAGGTAAAGGGCAGACCAAATCTGGCAGTAGGAGCAACACCCTATCTTGGGTAGGTATACAAGGGCCATAACAAACAAGAAATAGGGAAAACATAGTAACACCCTATCAGGGGAAGAGTACATAAGTATTTACAAATATCATAGGGCTGTGTGGGAATTGAGAAAGCTGAGTGGGGTGCGGTGCTGTGCAGTGACTGTGGGGCAGAAGTTTTCAAAGAGACCTTCTGGAGACTGTAGTGCGGCCCTATCTGCACATACCTCTGTGGGTTGAGGGAAGAGGTTGCTAGACTCCAGGCTGAGTTGGCTAGGATGTGGGCAACCTCTTCCCCCACCCAGGGGCTACCAAGTCTGACACTGTTACCTCGGAGCATGCCTAGGAGAAGGACCAGATGGACTGTGGTGGGCTCTGGGAGGGTGGGGTGGTGGGTCAGAGGCACATTTCTCAACCAGTACCACTACATAATTTGTATATCACTCCTTTTGGGTTGGACTATCGAGAGGAGGCACCTGTGGTATGAACCAGGGAGGATTTGGGGGTCCTCCATAGTGGAGATCCTAAGAAGGGTAGTAGAGGACCACAAAGGAGGAGGAAGCAGTGTCTAGTGGGGGACACGATTGTGAGGGGGCTAGATTTGGGAACAGGAAGGGGAGGAGAGGGAGGTTAGTGGCCTACTTGTTCCCATGGCCTGGAGGGATAGGAAGCAGATCATGAGGATTGGTAGGGCAACAGGAAGGGAGATGGAACTGGATGTCATTGTCCACATAGGGACTAATGCCCTGGCTGAGGATGGGGCTGGGGTAGTGCAGGGGAAATTCAGGGAGCTGTGGAGAGGTCTTAGGCAGGTAGCATGTTCAGTGGCTTTTGCTGAGGTGCTGCCAGTCTATGACGGGGAGGAAAGGGATCCCCGCACCAGGAGCTGCAACTCATGGTTGAAGGAATAGTGCAGAGAGAAGGGGTTCGGCTACATTAGGGGCTGGGGTCCAACCTGGATGGATAAGGGCCTTTACATGGGTAGTGTATTCACAAAAGAGGAGGGGGAAGTGCCTAATCCAATTAACAGAAGCACTCTTGATAGGGGGGTCGATCCCAGTCCTTTCACAGAAGAAAGGGTTCTGCAAGAACTCCTAAAACTGAAGGTGGACAAAGCAATGGGTCCTGATGGAATTCACCCCAGAATTCTAAAAGAATTAAGGAAGGAACTAGTGAAACCACTGGCTACTCTTTTTAATAAATCATGGGAGGATGGTGTGGTACCCGAGGACTGGAGGAAGGCGGATGTGATTCCCTTCACAAAAGTGGGACCAAGACAGAGGCAGAAACTACAGACCTGTCAGTTGACCTCTCTGTGGTAGGGAAAGTGATGGAGTCACTTCTGAAGGAAAGAATAGTTGAGTACCTAGAGGTCAGTGGAGCACAGGATCCAAGGCAGCATGGGTTCACAGCGGAAGGTCATGTCAGACGAATCTAATAGATTTCTTTGACTGGGTGACCAAAGTAGTAGACCAGGGAGGGCTGTGGACATGGCCTACCTAGACTTTAGCAAGGCATTTGACACAGTCCCACACAAAAGATTATTAGTCAAATTAACCAGCCTGGGAGTGGGTCCCAGGGTGGTAGCCTAAGTAAAACATTGCTGGACAACAGGACACAGAAGGTAATTGTAAATGGAGTCCACTCAGAAGAAAGGGCGGTTACTAGTGGGCACTGAGGGTTCAGTATTGGTCCAGTCCTTTTAAATGTCTTCTATCAGTGACATTGCAGAGGACTGGAAGGAAAAGATGCCTTTTGCAGATGACACAAAGATCTGCAACAGGGTTGATACACAAGGAGGTGTGGAAAGGATGAAAAGGACTTGGCAAGGTTGGAGGAATGGTCAGACGTATGGCAGCTAGGGATTCAATGCAAAAAGTGCAAAATAATGCACCTGGGAAACAAGAACCCAGGGAAGAATACACAATGGGTGGGGAGGAGTAACAACAACAAAACAGGAAAGGGACCTGGGGATAATCATATCAGATGACCTTAAGGTTAGCAAGCAATGGAGAAGGCAGTAGGGAGGGCGGGGTATACTGGGATGTATAGGGAGAGGCATCAGCAGCAGAAAACAGGAAGTTGTTATCCTCTGTACAGACAGTTGGTGAGACCCCATCTGGAATACTGTGTCCAGTTCTGGAGACCCAATCTCCTAAGGACATAGACAGGATAGAGGCAGTCCAGAGGAGGGCAACTAAAATGGTGCAGGGTCTGCAAGAGAAGCCGATGAGGAGAGACTAAAGGAGCTTAATGCTTATACCCTTGAGGAAAGAAGGGAGGGGGGGACATGATAGAAACTTTCAAGTACCTCAAGGGAATCAACAAAGTCCAAGAGGGTAGCATCTTTCAGAAAGAGAGACTTGCAAGAACAAGGGGACACAATTTAAAGATAGAAGGAGGGCGGTTCGGGGCAATGTGAGGAAGTATTTCACAGAGAGGGTAGTGGATGCATGGAACAGCCTTCCTGAGGAAGTTGTGGGGTCTAAAACTGTGGGAGAATTCAAGAATGCATGGGACAGACATAAGGCAATTCTTGTGGGGGGCAGGAAGATATAGGCTGCTGGTTAACTAGGATCTGCGGCCTATCCTGTAGGTAGGGAAATGGGCAGACTAGATGGGCCTAGCGGTCCTTATCTGCCGTCAAAGTCTATGTTTCTATGTAATGGCTTGACTCTATCCGGGAAGACAACAGTAGTCCTCAGTGGACAGTTTAAATGTTATTCTAGGGACGTGGAATGTTGTTCAATCCACACTTATTGGCAGGTTCCTTGCCGCTTTAAATGTTGCCGGAAGGTCTTCAAGCTGGCTCTTCCCACCCACCCGGGTGGTAAAACTCTCGGCTCCGCCCCATGATAGCAGATCTTCCTTACCGCTTGGAAGCTCAGGTTCCCTCCTTAGCACTCTGCGTTTTAGGCTGGATTCACACTCTTCGGTTAACCTGAAATTTAGTTTACATTTTACAAGACTTCAGTCTGTATCTTCCTTCGCGGCTACGATGGACAAATCGACTCCCGGATTTCGTCGGTGCCCCTGTGGGCAGAAGATGTCCCGGACCGATCTGCACGCCACGTGCATTTATTGCCTTGGACTCTGCCATGACTTACAGGCTTGTGAGTTATGCAAATCCTTTTCGTCTTTGGTCTTGGAGGACCGCACTGCCCGATTGCTGTTGGGGCGACCCGAGAAATGTTATCCTTCAGTCAAGTCGAAGGAGGCTCATTGGGCAGTGTCCGCGGTGGTGGGCTCGGCGAAACAGCTAGAGCAGATGATCGCCGTCGAGGAGAAGGCAGCCCAGGCCGCATCTTCATCATCCTGGGTCGCAGCATTTATACCGCTGCTCTTGGAATCCTCCTTCACAGCTTCTTTCAAAGAGCTTTGCCAATCCCTCTCCACCAAGGGAGAAGGCCCTTTGGGACATTCCTCTCTGTCCAAAAAGAAGGACCCCAAGGGTAAATCCCACCATCGACGTTCGTGGGAGCGGGAGAGATTCCCTTCCCCGGAGAGTCGACACTCTACTTCGGTTGAGGTTGCGGCTAAGCCGCTGGCTTCACGATGTCCCCGTCAGGTCAGCCGGCCGAGACATCCATGGACACGGTCAAGATTTTTCTTGACCCGTCGGACGGTCTGTCAACTGGAGAAGCCGACAAACCCTTCTTCACCGGTTCCCCTGGTGGAAACCGAGGACTTGCCTGTGCTTCCTGTGCCGGAGTCCCTGGTTAAGGCCCCTGAACTGAGGGAGGAGCGGGTTTCCCCCGGCCCCTCTCAGACCCACCTTTGGAAACACCGAAGGTCTCGGTCTCGGACCTCCTCTCGGTCCAGCCGATCCTGCCGACATCGGCGGTGTCAGTCTCGGCACCGTGTTGTGACATCTCTCGCCTGTCATCGAAGACCGCCTTCTTGGTGTCTATCACGTCAGCCAGAAGGATGGGAGAGCTCCAGGCACTTTCCATCGAGTCTCCTTATCTGGTCTTCCACAGGGACAAGGTTGTGGTGTGCCCCCCAACCGAAATTCCTTCTGAAGGTGGTGTCGGAGTTTCACCTTAACCAGGTGTTGACACTGCCGGTGTTCTACCCCAATCACACCTCGGAGGCCGAATATAGGCTTCATACTTTGGACCCTAGAAGAGCGCTCTCTTATTATAAGGAGCGGATGGCTGAAGTTCGGGGAGAGGTTCGCCAGCTGTTTGTCACCTACGCTGAAGCCGCACCTGGCAGACCTGCAGCCAAGCGGATGATAGGAAGGTGGGTCACCTCCTGCATAGATCTCTGCTATAGGTTGGCGGGCATGGAGCCTCCCAAAGGGATACGAGTTCATTCTACCCGCCATACTGCTGCTTCGGTGGCTGCTTCCAGGGACGTCCCTATCCAGGAAATCTGCAGGGCTACTACCTGGAAGTCAGCACACACCTTCATTACCCACTACCACATCGACCTAGAGTCACGCCAGGATGCTGGTTTTGGGACCTCGGTTCTCCAGTCCTTATTCCCTAATTAGGGGTTCACGCCTTGCCTCCCTCCTCCTGGAGAACTGCTAGGGGTCTGCTAATAAGTGTGGATTGAACAACATATCCATGTCCCTAGAAATACAGGTTACTCACCTGTAACAGGAGTTCTAGGAGTGGTATATGTTGCTCATCCACACAACCCACCCGACCTCCCTAGCTTCGATGCACAAACTGGCTTCCAGCGGGCTAGATCTGGCGTCATGGGGTGGAGCCGAGAGTTTTACCACCTGGGTGGGTGGGAGGAGCCAGCTTGAAGACCTTCCGGCAACATTTAAAGCGACAAGGAACCTGCCAATAAGTGTGGATTGAACAACATATAACACTCCTAGAACTCCTGGTTACAGGTGAGTAACCTGTATTTTTGATGAACATTTAAACTAGCCAAGGGGGTGTGGCGGAAGAAATAGGGGAGACAGAAAATGCCCCCCCCCCAAGCTGAAGCAGCAAGTAGGAAGAACCTGAGGGGAGAGAAATACCTCTGGGTGCAAAATAATACAAGAAGCAGGGTGGTAGAAATGAAGGGAAATGGGAGCATTAAAAAAACAGGGGGGAGGGAGGGAAAAAAATTGGGGTAACAGAGTGGTAGCAAAATCCGGAAGTCCATGTGTGTGAATGCTAGAAGTTTAGAAAATAAGATTCGGGACCTAGAGGCCATTGTGGCAGAGGCTGACCTGGATACCGTGGCCATTACTGAATCTTGATGCACTGAAAATCATGGTTGGAACATACTGTAGCCATACAATGCTATACGCTGTTTAGGAAGGACAGGGTGGGAAGAAAAGGAGAGGGTGTGGCACTTTATGTGAGGGGATAGCATGAAAGCGACAGAGATACAGGGAATACGGTGGGGGGAGGCAGAAGTACTGTGGGTCACCCTGGAGAAGGTTAATGGTGTCAGTATTCACATTGGTGTGACCTACAGACCTCCAACATTGAATAAAGTACTGATGGAATCCATTGGCAAGATAACAGAAAAGGGAGCGGTGCTGCTGGTAGGGGACTTATGTCTGATGGTTATAGATTGGAGCCTCCCAGCTGTGGCTTCAGCTAGAAACAGGGACATCCTGGACTCCCTCCAGGGGGTGTTCCTCAGATATCTGCTTGGTGAACTAACTCGTGATTGGGCAATGCTGGACCTGGTATTCACCAAAAGGGACAAATTTGCAGATGTCAAGGTGGGAGGCCACCGGGGGAGACCTGTGATTACAGTGTGCTTCGGTGTAAGCACAGCTGTAAAATCAAACCACACATGAAAAGGGACTTCTGGTGACGTCAGCAACCTGAGGGCTGCTTGATTCTGCAGCTCTGTCTGCCCCTCAATTAAAATCAACTAATATCTGCCTATTCGAGAATGGATTCCCCAGCAAAGAGCACCTGGTCCAAAGCCCTTCCATCAAGGAATCCAGGGACACCAGCACAAAAGTTAAAGGAGCTCCTCTTACTAGAAAAACATGGCTCAATCTCAGACTCTTCAGGCCCCGAAGGCCAGATGGATCAAACTCAGCCTACTGAGGACAAGAGCCCAGATTTAATTGCCACTATCCTGCAAACAGCAAAAACCATCACCAAAATTGACCAAATGCTCACAGAGCTGCGATCGGACATTGGGTCAGTTGAATTACGGACTGAATAAATTGAGAAATGCCTCGCCACAGACTTGGAGCAAATTGACAGGCATGACCGCCTACATTTGTACTTACTAGCGAGAGACAGAGAACTTACTCACTGGCTAGATGACTTGGAAGGTCGTAGCAGATGGTGAAACATCAGCGTATATGGGGTTCCTGAGGGAGCAGAAGCCAGAGCCACAAGCACTATCTCCTTTTTAAGAGCCTTACTGAGAGAAGTTCTGCATCTCCCGGTGGACTTTGATTTGACCATGGATCGGGCCCATCGTTCACTCAACCCAAAGCCCAGTAATGTCGGAGCATGGCCCCGATCCTTTGTGGCCAGACTTACATCGTATGCTATTAAGGAGGAACTCCTCAAAAGGGCCTAGCAACATAAAGACCTACAATACCAAAATAACAAAATCTCCCTGGGCAATGATTATACCACTGTGGTACAGGAAAGCCGCCATACTCTCTGGCCCATATTAAAGCATTTAAAAGCCAGAATCCTGCGAGCATAAATCTTGTACCTAGCTAGACTGTATGTTAAAACAGAAACTGGACCCCGCACCTAGAGGAGTTAATGCTTGGAGAGAGATTTAATGCAGTCAGCTTGGACAAAATCTTCCTGGACAATGGTTATATCACTGTGGTACAAGAAAGCCGCCATACTCTCTGGCCCATATTAAAGCAATTAAAAGCCAGAAACCTCCAAGCATAAATCTTGTACCCAGCTAGACTGTGTGTTAAAACTGAAACGGGACCCCATACCAAGAGGAGTCAGTGCTTGGAGAGAGATTTAATGCAGTCAGCTTGGACAGTTGCCCATAGAGGACACACACAGAGTGGTGGCTATTCGAAGAGCAAGCCTACTGACTTGCTAAGAGATATTGGATCCCTGTTGAAGTTCTATGGGGCTGCATCGATTTTCCAGAAATGAATCCTCACAATCCCAGGAACCTCTAGTGTAGCCCTCCAATTCATAGGATACTTCGGATATTTTCATGGCAACCTGAGCTCCTGACTTTTCCCTTTGGCACAGTCAATTCTAATTAAATGGATTTAACTGACGTTTTACAGCATGTCACAAGTGCCACGGAGCCATACAGAAATGCTGCAGCTCTACCCTTGACCTCCATTGAACTAGATTTACTTAACTCAAGATTGAACCTGTCTCCCATGTCAAGACACTCCGTGAGTACCTGTGGAACTTTGTAAAAGCAGTGCAAAGGGGGCAGGGATTTGTAACTTACACACTAAGGACTTTCTTTCTAAACCCCCTCTCGGAGCAGCAGCCACACTGAGCCTCCAACAAATACGGTATCTGGCTCTTTAAATACAGCGTATTTCCATTTTAGTGAGATGCTGTCTACCTGCTGTGAGCTATAAAAGTTACACGGGGGTACCAGTAAGACACTAGTAATTCGCCTCAGATTAAATTGTAACTTTTAAGTGGTGCCAGAATGTTTACTAACATTGTTAAATGAGCCACATGTTATATTTGTGCTTTGTGAATTAGAATGGCATCAACTATGCATGTTTCATTAGGTGACTTCCTAAATTAGTTGCTGCTGCTTTCTTATGCTAGGTCATGTTGTACATGCCAAATTGCAGCTTTACTCAAGTTATATATATGATTTCCAAGACTGGTTGGTATAACTTTGTTGTCAGTTTTGGGGGTCTTTTCCTTTTGATGAGGTGGCTCCCTGTTGAAAAAACCTTAATTAAAAGACATAGTCTGCCCACCATTTCACTATATTTCTGAACACCCCTGCCTATGTGGTTGGACATTCAGACTTCTCTCTTTCAGATGAAAGATTCACCCCTCGTCTACACAGATTGCTTCTGCCATGTCACACCCCATGCTTAATAGTTAGCGATGAGGTGGGACTTTTTACCCACCCATGCTTAGACATTATTGCTGGGGAAGGTGCTCCGCTACTATATTTCATTTCCCTACTGGGCACCATTAACTTACCCCATAGTTTTTAGGAGGTCGACTGTCTACAACGTACACAACATAGTGGGTATGACAACAATGAGACAGGCAGCCAAGCTAAAGCAGGAGTATTTGATTGAGGGGCTGAGGTGGACGAAGCCGCGGAGGATGACCCCTATAAATCCTTTCCTCTGATAGACCCAACCTTGCTGACATCGGGCTTGTCATCGGACTCATGGCTTATACTTATGAGTCTGGCATATTGGCTTTTTTCCTGCTGCAGTGGGAAATATTGTGTCACAGGAGTGGCACACCTCAAGTCATGGACATTCTCCCGGTTTGATCTAGGAAGCCAGATTCAGACGGCATATGGGGCAAAGGTGTTAGCTGCACCATCCATAACTCTATACAGACAACTTGACAGAATCCCAGCCTTCTACTACTGTATTGTGTTTAGTGCAAGAATATCAGGAAATATTGCTATCTGTTGACATTTGTTTGTTATTGATTTCATGCAGCACTCTCTTTTATATACCATTTGTTCAGGTTAATGTTACAACTGCTAAGGTTTATTACTGCATCTGTTTTATAACTTCTGGGTAAATGTCCTCTCCTCTAGCAACCAGGCACACCATCGGTGTACAACCTGCATAATTTCATGGTAGATCAGCAGAATTTGACCAAATTTGATTACTAATGGCATACCCTTATACTAAAATTCTGTCCTACAACGTCAGTAGCATTATTACTCCGGTAAAAAGGAAACTACTACTTAAATACCTTAAAATTTAAGGCTGCAATATGATTTTCTTGCAAGAAACCCACCTCTCCCCTCAAGAAGCTATTCAGTTCAAATAGTGGGGTTACTCCAACCTATATTATGCCTCTTTGGTATGGGGTAAGAAGAGGTGAGTTATGATCCTCCTTCCTGCCTTCTTCCCCTTTGAAGAAACGGAAGTGGTCCCAGACCTGGGGGCTCAATTCATTATGGTAACGGGCAAGATACAAGACACCCAGGTCACACTGGTTAATGTATATGTGCCCCCGGTTCCCCAATCAGTTTTTATTCCACTCTGATTAAACAAGTAGTGGAGAAGTCGAGGGGCTTTTTAATAATGGGAGGAGATTGGAATTTGATCTTTAACAGAGCTTTGGATACCACCTCTCGGATCCCTAACCAGAATAATAAGTCAGCTAGATTATTTAAGAACCTGCTGACCGACTTGGGCCTCGAAGACTTCTGGTGTACAAAATACCCAAGTGCTAAAGATTACACATACTATTCCCCTAGATTTAAGATTTATTCCAGACTAGATACCTTTATTAGCTATAAAAAAGATGTGACTTCCTTCCCCTCTATGTGGATGGGAACATCCACTCTGTCAAACCACCAACCGATTTTCTTAAAAGCAAACTTTTTGATCCCACGGAAGAAAATGCATTGGAGGCTGAATGTCTTCCTTCTCCAAGACCAGACTATTGTAATGGAATTAAAGAACACAATCAAACTAACGGTAGAACATAATGCTAAACCGGAGGTCACACCCCAGATTCTCTGGGACACAATTAAAATGATGATCAGAGGGAAAATTATTTTTATAGCTGCTCATAAGAAAAAAGAATGACAAAAACAGCTTGAAGACTTCCTAGAACAGCTAAGAATACTAGAAAATCAGGGGGCGCCAGAGAGCCGCTCTCTAGGCAGGAAGCTTTCTCCACAAACTCTACTTTTCAGCTGCCAAATTCTACTAAAACTACCAATTTACACTTACCGTCCCTTTGAACTATATTTGGATTCGATTTTGGGAACTTTCGAGCAATACCAAGCTTTTGAAGATACGTTGAGGGAAAACTCGATTTTGGAGCTCTTAACTTTGACGTTGAGCATGCTCGCAAGGCCGTGGAGCCTGCAATTTTGGCGCCTATTTGGGATGATCTCCTCGCCAATCCCCCCCTTGGGAACAAATCCTCTTAATACTGAACAATATGGACTACAGAATGGGGATTACGTTATCGAGGCTTCAGACGTCTGGTGAAGCACCTATGGCTGGAAGGGAAGCGGTGCAGCTATATGAAGTGCGAGCTGCAGATCCACAGGGGACTGTTGTGGGACCAAGCAGTGAGGGGACACAATGCCGAGGTCATGCAGCAGTGTTCGGAAATGGGGCTTATACCGAAGCTCGATCACAGGGGCAGGTTCAATCTATGGTTGTGACGGATCTGGATCCCTGCCTTTTACATTGGGAACAATACAAATGTGGCTGCATCTGGATGGATACCTTTTATGGTTTAATCTTCGGAGGACCGGTTGGTGAAATATGAAAACCATTGCTTTGCAGTCAGGCTGTTTGGATTACGAACAGTCAAAGATGGTGGACTACAAGGAGAGTCCTCATATTTATGAGAAGGACTGAATGTATTTGTGACAAGTTTAAGCGCATGATGTTGTATTAAATTATGGGATATGTTATGAGGGCTACTTGAAATAATTCCTAAGGACTTCTTGGACTGGGACTTGTGGCTGTTGGGTTAGTCGGGGAGATTTCTCCGCTATTTTTTGGGAAGGGAGTTTGATGCAGGTCATTTTACTCCTAATGGTGGATTTCCACCTTTTGCAACTTTATCTTTCCAGACATACCGTGGCTTTGTGGATCTTAGTTTCTACAATTTGTGTGTAGGTAGCTCTGTGCGTTTATTTATGCGTTTATTCAGCTGCAATTATGTATTATTGTTGAGGCATTAAGTTTATTGCAAAGAACCTAGTCGTTGGAATGTTATAACTGTACTTCATTTGCAGTTGATTGCTGAGTTATGTGGGGAAAAGCTGATGTTTTCTTTTTCAGTATTTCATGTTTTTTGGATCAATAGCAGTTGTGCAGACTGTGTCTAAATACCTTTGTAAATTCTACCGTTCATGAACATTCCAAAGCTGCTGAGATGGCTGGCATTTATGGGACTTTTTGTTAAGAGTTATGTTGGATCCCCCCCCCCCCCAATTTTAACAGCTTACAGGGAACAGATTTGTGAATATCAGCTTTGTCTGTATAAGATACTACTACCCTGTATAAGGTATTTGAATGTATGACTATACATGAAAATAATAAACATAAATTTCAAAAAAAAAAAGAATACTAGAAAACCTAGACAAAAACAGTGGACCAAACAGAATGAGGAAGAATTGAATCAACTAAAAGCCAAAATCCAGAATATATAAAAAATTGAAATAGAAAATGCCCTTTGGTACTTAAAACAAAAATATTATGAGGATGGGGCATGAGCAACTAAGTTCTTTGCTTATCGCCTCAAACAGCGGGCTGCTAAGGCCTCCATAACTAAAATAAGGCACCCTGCCACTGGACAGGTGGCCCATAAAGGAGACCAGATAACTAATGCTTTTGTCTCCTACTATCAGACACTATACAGACCACAACAGGAATTTTCTCCAACAGCTAAGAGGCATTCCCTACAACTTTTAAATTTGCCCACCCTAACCCCTGAACAGCACCAAACCCTAACTGCACCGATGTCTCAATCCGAAATTTCACACCGTCAAGAATCTTAAGTCCAGGAAGTGTTCAGGCCTGAATGGCTTTGGTTGAGAATTTTGCAAAGTTTTCTTTAAGGAAACCATCCCATTACCACATGAGATCTATAACAATATCTGGGGGGAGGGTTGCTACCACCCTCGTGGCATTACACCACTATAATAGTTATTCACAAGCCTAGCAAGGATCCCATTGACTGTGGATCCTATCGCCCGATATCCCTTCTCAGCATGGACTATAAGGCATTTACCTCAATCACAGCAAAACAACTTAATCTACTACTTCCCCAAATCATTCACTTTGGGCCGACAAGCACCTGACAACGTTCAATGCACAATAAATGTACTTGATACAATACTTCGTACCTCAACATCAGCCTGTGTCATGAGTTTTGATGCTGAGAAAGCCTTTGACAAGGTGATCTGGAACTTTCTCTTCCTTGTCCTAGAAAATTTTGGCTTTCTGCAGGCCTTTTTAGATGGGGTCAGAGCCATGTATACCGCCCAAAGGCTTTTGTATGGGTAAATGGAGGCATTTCTGACAGGTTTAATTTATGTAGGGGGATGCAGCAGGGCTGCCCCTTGTTGTCCCTCCTCTTTGCTTTATATATTGAGCCCTTGGCCAAACGTATCAGAGACGATACCCAAATTGTGGGAATTGAGGTGGGTGGAACGACTCAAAAGATTTCATTATACGCAGATGATGTTTTACTATACCTGGTTTGCTCGGAGACTTCCATTCCTAAGGTATGGTTGCTCCTGGATGAGTTTGGCCACCACGCAGGCTATGCATTTAATAAGGCAAAGACTGAGGTTCTTAGCTTCTTTTATAGGTTGTCACCTACTATAACACAGCTGTTACCCTCAATTGGAATGCTGTTCAGATTAAGTATTCAGGTGTCCAAATCCCCAAAAATCTAACTAGGATATTTGCTGCGAACTTTGACTCCCTAACTAAGCAACTACAACAAGACATAACCAGGTGGTCCTTCCTTAACTTCCCGATGTATTCTCAAATACAATCAATTATCATGAACATACTCACTAGATTCTTATATTTCTTTCAGTGCCTGCCCATAAATATTTCAGAAACACAATTCCAGGTCTGGCGGCAGATCATATCTAAATATGTATGGAATGCAAAGCACCCCCAAATCAAATCCCTAATTATGCAGGCAGAAAGAAAACATGGTGGAAGAGACCTCACAGACCTAGAGGACTACTATCTTGCAACACATCTGAGGATAACACTTTTATGGACTATCCCATGGTATCAGTCTAACTGGAAGTTAGTAGACCAAAGAGAGGAAGGGGGACCGCCATTAGGAGTGAGAGCCATGGATGATCCTCTTAAGAGCAGTGTACGAACCAGCACCATAGATCACCAGACCATAGTCTATGGTAGATAACACAGAACTGCAAGTAACCAGTTTGAGTCTCTGGAGGCATAGCGTGTCTGTCGGTATAGGGCTCCCAGTTTGGCGTTAGCTGTTTTAACGACCTGTTCAATATGTGTTGAGAAGGAGAGAGTGTCATCAAGGTGTACACCAAGATATTTGAAGGTGCCGACCTGCTCCAGCAACTCACCTTTTTGGCTCATTATTTGTAAGGGTCCATGCTTTTTCTTGTTCTGAGGCACCATGAAGAGCATTTTTTTTTTTTTTTGTAGTTGAGTAACAGTTTATGCTGGGAAAACCAAAATTCTTGCCTTTGGAAATTGGCCTGCAAATCAGCGGTGATTGCGGCGATTTCCCTACCAGGTGCTGAAATGACCACATCATCAGTGTAGAGCACCATACTTGCCCGGCAGGCAGATGGTAGGGAGTTCATAAATAGACTAAATAAGAGCGGTCCCAGTATAGAGCCTTGGGGGGACTCCAAGGCTGCATTCCCTAGGCTCGGAGAGTGTGTTGAGGATCTTCACACATTGTGTTCTGTGCAATAGGTAGCTTTCAAACCAGGTACCAGTGTTTAATGAGAGACCAATGGATAGGAGACATTGTAGCAGGAGTTGGTGGTTGACAGTGTCAAATGCCTTGGTGAGATTTGTGAATATAAACCCCACTGCCCTTCCATTATCTGTTGCCTCATAGATCTGTGTGGTGTAGTCTACCAGGGCGGTTTGGGTGGAGTGACGTTTTCTGAAGCCATGCTGCTGCGTGCAAAGTAGATTGTATTTCTCCAAGTGTTCAGTAAGTTGGTCAGATACCACACATTCCAAAGCTTTGGAGAGTGGTGGTAAAATGGAGATGGGTCGATAGTTTGAGAGGCTTGTTCTGTCTACACTTTTGTGGACCGGCGTGATGAGTGCTGCCTTCCATTTGTCTGGGAATATGCCCGTTCGTAGGGATGTGTTAAAGATTTTGGTAAGTGGTTCCACTAATTCGTTTAATGTTAGGGCAACTAACTTCATGTCGATAGTCGCTTCTCATCCTGGTCTTGCCCAGTACCCATTTGATGTACCTTATGGTCTCAGCCCTGAAGAGGTGTCTGAAGTAGAAAGGTGGTGTGCCATTGGGTGTAGTAGGCGGTGGGCTCGAGTTGGGGAGCTGTCCAGTCAGTGGAGTGGAGAGGTAATCCCTGGGGAGCACAGCACTTAGGGCTGTGAAAGCGGTATTAAATGCATTCGCCATGTCACTATGATCCTGGAGTGTCCCTGATGAGGTAACTGTAAGGTCGGGATGTGCCTTGGTGATCCTGCCTGTTAGGAATTTCACTGAGTTCCAGAACTCCTTTCTGCATCCCCAACTTCTGTTTAAAAGATCTTTATAGTAAGAGGCCTTGGCCAGCCT
The DNA here is from genome assembly GCA_016271365.2 of Neoceratodus forsteri. NCBI lineage: Eukaryota > Metazoa > Chordata > Ceratodontiformes > Ceratodontidae > Neoceratodus > Neoceratodus forsteri. The sequence continues at coordinate 195,322,231 of CM028132.1, read as the reverse complement.
GCTCAGTCTCGTACATTTATTTCTGGTGGCCTTGTAAGCAGTGTGGTCAGCCATATTCCCAGATGCCTTGGCCCTATGCTGCAGGTTGTCCCTGAGTCGCACGAGGTCGATTAGGGTGCCTGAGAGCCAAGGATTACTGGCCCCTCTTACTTTTTTGGATTTGTAGGGGGTGAAGATATCACTAGCATTTGTAAAGACAGAGCAGAAGTAATCTAGAGCTTGGTTACTATCATTGGCAGTGTCGAGTGGTGACCAGTCGGTTAGCCTTAGGTGCTGTCTGAAATATTCCAGTAGTCCGGGTCTTAGTGAGCGAGTTCTAGTGAGCTGGGGAGAATGCTTTGTAAACTTATTAAACCAAGTGCACACAACCAAGGAGTGGTCGCTTAGAGAGTGTCAGGTAGTACTGAGACCTCAGAGATGTGGTTGGGGCAAGTGGAGAGGAGCCAGTCAATTAGGGTGCTTGAGCCGGTCCTGTAATTTAGCCTTGTGGCTTGGGTGACCATTTGTGTGAGGTAGAGGCTTGATATTTTGTCTCTAACTGCTGCTGCATCCTGGGATTGCCAATTGATGTTAAAATCTTCGACAACGAGCTGTTCTCAGTTTTAACTGAACTGCCCTTGGTTATTAAAGAAGTGTTCCAGACTGGTCCCATTTGCCAAGGGGTACATATACTGTTGAGAGCTCAAGAACCTTATTTTGTTGACCAATGGTGAGTTTAATACTGAGAATTTGTGCTTCCTTGGAGTGCAGACTGCAAGGTAGTACTTGACCCCGATATCATTTTTGATGTAGACCATACAGCCACCACCTCTCTGGACTTCCTAGCCTGCTTAAACATGGTATAGCCATCGAGGGTTATTGCAGCATCAGGGATCTTGGGGGAAAGCCACGTCTCAGTGAGTGCAGTGACATCAGGTTTGATCAGTTCAGCCCATACTTGGAATTGTGGGCGCTTAGGCATGAGGCTTCCAATATTCAGAGATACTGTCCTTAGATGGCCGAGCCTCAGGGTGGCATCTGCAGAGGGATGTCCTGGGCCAGGGCTGGGGTGCACATTGCCAGATAGTAGCAGCAATAAAAGGATCAGTTTCCTGAGGAATCGTGATGAGAGTAACCAAGATAAGCAGGCTTGATGTTGCTTGCAGTTCCTGAGGTAGTGGTTGGTAGCTGCAGTGGTCCGTCCATACAGTAATGCAGCAGTGGATACTGACCTAGGTACCAGCTGCAGGTTATGGTGCTGGGGGAGCTTAAAGACTGTGGCCAGTAGCTGGTCTGAGGAGGTTCCCCTTGTGCTACCCAAAGGTGTATTTAAGAAGGTTGTGCTACCCCAGACAGGGTCAGACTTTAGCCAAAGGGCGAAGATTAAGATCAGTGTCAAGTAAAAATGTGTCTGCATTATGTGCTTATTGAGTGCACAGCTGTCTGTGAGCATTGGATCTGTGAGATATGTCAGTGGGGGACGGTCAAATACACAAAAAGGGACAGGCACAAGCCTTACGTGGTGGTTCTGGACTCAGTGGTTGCTACCCCTTTAAGAGGGAGGGTAGAAAACTAGATTTTCTCCATGATTGTAGGGGTGGTCAGGTCCTAAGTATATTTAATTAGAGGTGGGGAATGGTGGGCAGGACAAATTAGGCAGAGAGAAGTAAGAGTTTGTGTCTGTGCCCAGTTTCACAAGAAAACCAAATTGAAAATATCGGGCAAGGCAGCAGGGCCAATCAGGAAACTCCGGGGTGCCAAGCAGCCAATGAGGGTGAGTCCCTGGAAAAGTGCCGAAATTTGAAAGAGTTCAGCAGAAACCCACAGAGCCTCAGAGAGCTGGGGCCGTACTCAGGCCATACCTGATATTTGGTCTTGGTGGGGCGGGTGGCGGCAGTCTCCTTGCACTGTGGAGGTGCTCATGGCATCCGTTCCTGACTGCAGATGGCGGTGCTAGCCCAGAGAGCCAAGTAGAAAATGCCTGAGGGAGAGAGGGACAACACAGGGGTAAGATGGTGAACAGAAGCAGTGACAGGATACAGAAATTACAAAAGGAGCTGTAACACTAAATGGTGCTAGATTGGAAGGCGGGTCCAGACAGCAAGCTAGGCATCAGCTGGATTTGCAAGGGAGAGTGAAACAAAGGGGCCAAAATAGTCAGGGGAGGGCAAAGAAAGATTTAGACAAATCCAAAAAACAACAGATAGTCTGAAATGACTTCGGGCTAACAGTGTCTAAACACAATAATTCTGGCACAAAAATCTTAGCACTCTAAGTCGGACCAATTATATCAACATTTCAAGGGCACAGATTTGAAAATACATTTAGCAGCAGTTAGACGTTTATGATGGCGCACAGGAATTCAGCACATAGCAGGAGACTGCAGCCCAGCAAGGCCAGAATTCAGGATGTGGTGCAGAGAGAGAAGTAGTCCAAAAATTCAGCAGAAGGCTGTCAGTAAAATTAGGTAAAGAGAAGTAAGAGTTTGTGTTTGTGCCCAGTATTGGGCAGGGCAGCCGGGCCAATCAGGGAACTCCTGGGTGCCGAGCAGCCAATGAGGGTGAGTCCCTTGGAAAGTCCCGAAATTTGAAAGAGTTGAGCAGAGAGCCAGGGCCATACTCGGGCCGTACTGATGTTTAGTCTGGGGTTATGGCAATGTCCTCGCTACTGGTTTGCATGGAATGACTCTTTTCTACCCTCTAAGGTAGACTATACTTTCTGAGATGGGCAAGACTGGGTTTGTGTTTTCCCAAACAACTTATGAGTAAGGGAGTCATTTAGATTTTCAAACTATTAAAAAGAACTTTAAGGACTTATGGTGACGTCACTGACTGATGTAGAAGCTTGGGCATAGAGCTCTCACTGCCTTCCAGCTTAACCCCCTTTTGAATACAAACTTCCCGCAGAACAACTTACTCAACAAAGGCAGAGTTCTTTAACCGCGAAAATAGCGACCAGAAATAGACCCAAATCCAGGTCAGGCGGTGGGCTAAAACAGCAAAAACGAAATTTGCCCTCCAGACCTACAGCGCATAGCGAGGAGGCCTCCAAAGCACCGAATCCTGCGTGGGAGAGTGCCTCTGAAGAGGAAGGGGAAGAGATCACTATTACATCCCGACAGCTGTGCCGAGAGTTACGCCGGCTGAGTAGCACACTAGATTCCATCAAAGCTAATATCAAAGAAAACAAAACCAATATCTCAAAGCAGGGGAAACAGCTTGAAGAATTGGCAGAATATCATATGGCCCACTCGGAGACAATAGACTTACATAATGGTGCGATCCTCCAGCTTCATGACTGCACTCAGTTCTTGATGGGGAAAGTAGAGGATCTCTAAAACTGCTCCCGACGAATAAATCTTAGGATACATGGTTTGCCTGAAAACACTGAGCAGGGCAACATGCCTAAATACATCGAGGGCCTGATACGGGAGCTGTTTGACATTGGTCAGGATGTCCCCCTGGACATAATCTGAGTGTATCGGGCATTGTCAGCTCCCCTGAAAGATCCTAAAGCACAACCGCGCTCGATCATTGTGGCGTTCTTGACTTGACTATGAAAGAACTGGTTTTAAGAAAGGCGTGGACCAAGAAAGAAATCCCCTTCTGGGGCACTAAGCTATATTTCGAGCCAGATTACGCCCCTACGACGATGGCGAGAAGAAAGATGTGGTTTCCCATCGTAAAGGCCCTCAGAGGGAAAGAACTGAGAGCCAGAGTGGATTTTCCAGCTCGACTTCAGGTGACATCTGACGCCGGCACAAAAGTATTTGACACCGTGGGAGAAGTAAAGAAATACCTGTCTTCCCTGGAAATACTGGCAGATGAGTTGGTCCCCCCAGGGTTGATTAAAGATATAGAGAAGAGGCAGTGGCAAGTGGTGAGCGAAGGAATAGGAGGAGCTCGCAGATCCCACCAAATAACTAAACAAGGCTGTTTTGCAGTGTGGAAACGTTTGGAAGAAAAGGCCCAGTCATTACCTGGCTGAAAGAAAAGAGAGGGGTAGCTATGGATAAAAATATTTTTTGCTGGGGTATTGAGGGACTGGGACAATTGACTCCGGGCTTTTACAAAGATGCGCTGCATCAAGAAAGAGGGATGGAAGAACCACAGAGAAACAGAAATACGATAACTGCTGGGGGAAGGGCCTTTTGGTCTTTTCTCCACCCCCGATTTTTTTTTGGGGGGGGGGAAGAGTTCAATGGGCTAACAATCAGGTACTGAAGGGACAAGGAACTTCTGTCTTTTATTTTACTGTTACCAACTTTAGGTTTTGCAGGTGGAAGAAGATGGAGGGGGAGAGGCCCAGAGGAAGGACAATCTTCCAGGTCTGAGCCACTACCCTCTTCATATTGTTGGGTTGGGTTGGGGGAGGTAGAGGAAGGTCTACATTGGTTAGGTGATTCACACGAATGCTGCTAGTGCTGGAAGAAATCCTATACTTGCAGCGAGGTGATGTGAAATTCCCAACACTTCCCACTGTTTTTTTGCCAAGAGGTGAAAGGTGGGCAACTCGTGGCACCTTGGAAGGGAACAAAGAAAGTTGGAAAGCAGTGTTTTTTTCCCCCGTTGGGGAATTGTCTTTAAAAAGGTTAACCTTGGCTAACGTTAAAAAGGCTGAAGTATTGTGGTTAAATGTTTTTTATATTTGTGTTGCTGTGCTTGTACCCCTGAACTGTGCCGTCTTAGGAAACTGGCTTCTCAAATTAGAGGGACTGTCCACTCTGCTGCAATGGAGGGGCTTAATATAATAACTTATAATGTTCGTGGTATCAACCACCCAATTAAACGGGCCCACATTTTGCAAGAGCTAGGGAAGCTGAACACCCAAATTGCGCTTCTACAAGAGACGCACCTGACAGAGATGGAACATAAAAAATTGTGTCATAGATGGGTGGGGCGGTTTACTCCTCCTCTTATGAGGCTCATCTGCACAGAAGAGGTACTGCAGTTTTAGTGCACGAATCCTGCCCACTCCGGGTGTGGAGTGTGGTTACAGACCCAGAAGGCAGATTTGTTAAAGTGACAGGCAGCCTGTGTGAGACCCCCCCGTACATTTACAAGTCTCTGTGCCCCCAGTGAAGATAGAGAGGCTGCTGTCTTTTTTGAAAATCATTTGCCTGAGTGGGTAGGGATTGAAGGCAATCTTACAATTTTAGGGGGCGATTTTAACACTTTACTATCAGTCACCCTTGATAGAGTGGGAGGTTCATCTCTCCCTCACTTGAAAAAGGCTAGTTTAGTTCTAACTAGGTCTTTGCAAAATTGGGGGCTGGTAGATACCTGGAAATGGAAAAATGGCACGAAGAAGAACTGTTCCCATTGCTCGGATAGACTTAATTGTTACACTAGGATTGACATGATATTGATGTCCAAGGAGTGGATCTATGCCGTTGATTAGTGCTCTATTCACTCTCATTCCATCTTTGGTCGTGCACCTGTTTGTTTGACACTTAATTTACTCCCTTCTGCCTGAAATTCTCACTGGAGGCTTAATGTAGGGCTCTTGAACAGTGGGGATTTAAAGTCCTTCATTGAAGATACCATTGAGGACTACGTGGTTAACAACTCGGAGGGCAGTTCTTCTGCCGCAATCAAGTGGAACTTGCTTAAAGCAGTCCTGAGAGGGGCCATTATAAATTACACAGCAAGGGAAAACCGAACACGGGTAAGGGATATAAAGGAGCTAGAAGATAAAATTGCTGATCTTGAGTTTCACCATAAAATTTCATTAAATTTAGAAGTAAAGCAACAACTTATACATACCAAAAAGAAACAAGAGAATATTTTACTTAATTTAATAAAAGGTTCCCACAGGCGTAGTCTTCAAACTTATTATGAGGGGGAAAATGGGGCCGGGAAACTCCTGGCAAGCACCCTTAGAGTTCAACAAGGGAGCAGACTGGTTCTAAGAATTAATAGTCCAGGGGACAATGTGGCAACCTGTCACTCGGAAAAAATAACCACTTCTTTTGCTTCCTGCTATGGGAAATTGTATTCTCAAGACCAGGTAGCAGATCTGAACTTAAAAGTTAGGGAATTTTTTCAGGGATTAACCCTCCGGACTCTAGATAGGGATGCCCGGTAATCATTGGAATCCCCTGTCACCCGCTCGGAGATAGCAATACAATTGCAGGCCCTTAAATGGGGGAATCACCAGGACTGGATGGATTCCCATCAGAATTTTATAAAGTCTTAGCAGAAAAGCTAACTCCGCTTCTCCACGAGGTGTATAAAGAGGTGTTGGAGGGTGAAGCTCCTCCAGAATCCTGGCAAACAGCCCACATTATAGTATTGCATAAAGAGGGAAAAACTCCAGAGGAGTGTGGGTCATATCAACCGATATCCCTTTTAAATGTAGACCTAAAAACTTTTACGGGTCTATTGGCTAAAAGACTACAACCTGTAGTAACCCAGGTGGTTCATGAAGACCAAACTGGGTTTATCTCAGGTAAGTATATATCTGACAACCTCTGGAAGCTTTTAAATAGTATATCTGCCCAACAAACCCACCCTGATTTTCAATTGGCAATCTCCATGGATGCAGAGAAGGCATTTGATAGAGTTAAATGACACTTTTTAAAACAGTCCATGGAGAGAATGAATTTTGGCCCCAAATTTTTAAAAACAATTTAAAATCTTTATGCCAACCCGAAGGCCCAGGTTAGGGTAAATGGTGTCAGTTCACAACCCTTTTCCATTTCCAGGGGCACGAGACAAGGATGTCCATTGTCATCCCTTGCTTTTTGCACTAAGTGTGGAACCACTGGCCGCTAAAATCAGACAGACACACAGGATAAGGGGAGTCATGGCGGGGGGACAGGAATATAAACTGTTGCTTTATGCGGATGATTCTGGTTTTTTTCTGTCTGATCTGGACGGCTCTTTACCCACCTAGTGGACATACTGGGAACAGAAACATGGTACATAGAGAACCTTGACTGGGATGTCAACATACCAGGGTATATAATCTACAGGAGGGACAGGGAGGAAAGAAGAGGAGGAGGAGTAGCTCTCTGTGTAAGGGAAGGGATTAAAGCAACAGAACTAAAGGGTAAACAGGGAGGAGAGGAGGCACTGTGGGTCACCTTGGAGACTGGAAATGGCTCCACAATCCGCACAGGAGTTTTATACAGACCCCCTACTCAAGGGGAAGAAATGGACAAGGAAATGATAGAAGGCATCCTTGGGATGGCAGAGAAAGGGGAGATATTGCTGATGGGGGACCTGAATATGCCAGATGTTGACTGGAACACCTTTGCTGCAGCCACATCCAAGAGCAGGGCCATTTTCCGTGCCCTACAGGGGGCATGCCTCAGACAGCTAGTTTTGGAACCCACTCGGGAGAGAGCAATCTTAGACCTGGTACTCTCAAATGGGTACGGAAAGAGGGTCTCTGATCTTGAAGTGGGTAGCCATCTGGGAACAAGCGACCACCAAACAGTGTGGTTCACGATAAACTTAGCTGTAGAATCAAGCCACACAAAAGTGAAGGTACTGGACTTCAGGAGGGCTGATTTTGTCAAAATGGGAGAGTGCCTCAGAAAAGCACTAGCAAACAGGCAAGAAGGTGGGGTGGAGCAACAATGGGGAAACATCAGAACCACCATCACAGAGGAAACAAGCCTTTGTGTGAAGCAAATAAATCAAAACAAAGGAAAAAAACACTGTGGTTCTCAAAAGAAGTGACGGGGAAGGTAAGGGAGAAAAAGATAGCATTCAGGAAGTATAAGGAAACACAGAAGGAGCAGGACAGAGAACTGTACCAGTTAAAGCAGAAGGAAGCGGGTAAGGCAGTCAGAATCGCAAAGGCCCAAACCGAGGAAAAGATAGTAAACTCGGTTAAGAAGGGGGATAAAACCTTTTATAGTTACTTTAGGGAGCAAAGAAAGACTAAGGCAGGGATACTGAGGCCGAACAAAGAGGAAGGTGGTTGGGCAGAGAGCGACAGTGAAAAAGCAGGGATACTGAATGAATACTTCTGCTCAGTATTCACAATGGAAAAGCAGGGGGAAATACCTAATCCGGTCGATAGAAGCACTCTGGATAGGGGGGTTGATATTAGTCCTTTCACAGAAGAAAAGGTTCTGAAAGAACTCTTAAAACTGAAGGTGGATAAAGCAATGGGGCCTGATGATATTCACCCCAGAACTCTAAAAGAACTAAGGGAAGAACTAGTAACACCACTGACTACCCTTTTTGATAAATCATGGGAGGATGGTGTGGTACCTGAGGGCTGGAGGAGGGCGGATGTGATTCCCCTTCGCAAAAGTGGGAGCAGGACAGAGGCAGGAAACTACAGACCTGTCAGTTTGACCTCAGTGGTAGGGAAAATGATGGAATCACTTCTGAAGGAAAGAATTGTTGAGTACCTAGAGGCCAGTGGGGCACAGGACCCAAGGCAGCATGGATTCACAGGGGGAAGGTCATGTCAGACAAATCTAATTGATTTCTTTGACTGAGTGCCCAAAGCAGTAGACCAGGGAGGGGCTGTGGACATGGCCTACCTAGACTTTAGCAAGGCATTTGACACAGTCCTGCACAAAAGATTAATAAACAAATTAGCCAGACTGGGAGTGGGTCCCAGGGTGGTAGCCTGGGTAAAACACTGGTTGGACAACAGGACATAGCGGGTAATCGTAAATGGAGTCCACAGTGAAGAAAGGCGAGTTACTAGTGGGGTACCGCAGGGTTCAGTACTGAGGTCGGCCCTTTTTAATGTCTTTATAAGTGACATTGCAGAAGGACTAGAAGGGAAAGTGTCTCTTTGCAGATGACACAAAGATCTGCAATAGGGTTGATAACACAAGGTGGGGTGGAAAGGATGAAAAGGGACTTGGCAAGGTTGGAGGAATGGTCAAATGTATGGCAACTTAGATGCAGTGCAAAGAAGTGCAAAGTAATGCACCTGGGAAACAAAAACCTAGGGGAAGAGTACACAATGGGGGGTGAGATACTGACAACAACAAAAATGGAACGGGACCTGGGAGTAGTCATATCAGATGATCTAAAGGTGGGCCAGCAATGTGAGAAGGCAGTAAGGAGGGCTGGGGGGATACTGGGATGCATAGGGAGCATCACCAGTAGAAAACAGGAAGTTGTTGACCCTCTGTACAGACAGTTGGTAAGACCACATTTGGAGTACTGTGTACAGTTCTGGAGACCCCATCTCCACAAAGACATAGACAGCGTGGAGGCTGTCCAGAGGAGGGCAACCAAAATGATGCAGGGTCTGCATCAGAAGACATATGAAGAAAGACTAAAGAAACTAAAGATGTATAGCCTCAAGGAAAGGAGGGAGAGGGGGGACATGATAGAAACTTTAAAATAATAATAATAATAAACTTTATTTATCTACGCCTTTCTTAAAACCAAGGCACATTACAATAAAATACAGAATAAAAACATGCTAAAACATCATATAACTGAATTAACAGCAGGGCAATTAATAGGCATCAAAATTATCTAAAAATGCCTTATTCCATAAAAAAGACTTTAGGCCCTTTTTAAAACCCTCCACCATCATGCACTGTCGAATCCAACGTGGTAGAGAATTCCAGAGGGTCGGCACCACGAACATAAAAGCTCGGGCGCCAGAAGATTTTAAAATGACCCTCTGGATCTCTAGCAACCCCTCGTTGGTTGAGCGGAGTGGTCGCGTCGGTCGGTAAGGCACCAGCAGCTCTTTCAGGTAATCCGGGCCCAACCCGTGTAGGGCTTTATAAGTCAGAAGACCGACTTTAAAGGTGATCCGCCACTGAATCGGCAGCCAGTGCAGGTCTCGGAGCACCGGTGTAATATGAGAGGAACGAGAGGTCCCCGTTAACATCCGGGCTGCCGAGTTCTGCACTAGCTGCAAGCGGCGGATATCAACCCCAGGCAGCCCAAAGTAAAGGGAGTTGCAGTAGTCCAGACGCGAGGTCACAAAGGCATGGATCAGCGTGGGTAGGTCGCCGGATGGAACAAGGTGCTTGATCCTGGCGATGTTCCTAAGATGGTAAAAGGATGTCTTAGCGACCGCCCGACACTTGCGCACACAATGTCAGCTGATCGTCAAGGATCACCCCCAGGTCTCGCACCCATTCAGAAATCGGGAGCTCCACATCTCCCAGGAATAAACCAGAGGTTTGAAGTGCCCCGGACCCCTCAATCCGGCGGCCAGGATCCACAACCAACACCTCCGTCTTCCCGGAGTTCAGCTTCAACCGGCTGGACCTCATCCAATCCTGGATCTCCCTGAGACAGTTGTTAAACACTGAGAGTGCTCTATTCTGGTCAGGTACAAAAGACAGATAGAGCTGGGTATCATCGGCATAACAATGAAACTCCAGCCCATATTGTCTTACAATGTCTCCGAGGGGGGAAGCATGTACACCGCAAACAGCATGGGGGATAACACAGAGCCCTGAGGCACCCCACAGGTCAGAGCAGTAGGATCGGAGGAAAAAATTCCCGATACCACCCTCTGAGTTCTACCTGTGAGGAAGGAGGTAAACCATCTGTGCACCAAGTCCGATAGCCCACAGATGCATCTCAGACGCTCAAGCAGCACCCCATGATCTACGGTGTCAAATGCTGCTGACAAATCCAGAAGGACCAAAATGGACCATTTTTTCTGGTCTCTCGCCATCAGGAGATCACTGAGGACCCGAACCAGCACAGTCTCAATGCTGGGTCTCTTACGAAAACCTGATTGAAGAGGATCGTAGATGTTATGGATGGTAAGATGGTTGTCCAACTGGTCTGCCACCACTTTCTCGATTACCTTCCCAACAAAGGGGAGGTTCGAGATGGGTCTGTAGTTTGCCAGGGAGTCGGGGTCCAAAGATGCCTTTTTCAACACTGGTGTCACCACCGCTTCCTTCAGGGAGCAGGGGTATTCACCAGTGTCCAAGGAACACCCGACTATCCTGGCAAGAACCGGGAAGATGACCTCCCCACAGCCCATAATCAGGCCTGTGGGACCCGGGTCTAAACTACAGCTTGTGTGCATACCTGGACAATCTCATAATATCCTCGATTTCTGGCCTTATGAAGGAATTCCAGGTGAACAGTGTGCTTGCAACCAAGGCTGGACCACCAACTCCCATGGAGGGGCGGCAAACTCGCCCTGATGTCGGCCACCTTATCGGCAAAGAATCGAGCAAGCTCACACACTGTAACTGTGAAAAGGCTCGACGATCCTGAAGACAGGCTGGGTTGCACAGCCTGTCTGCTGTTCGGAAGAGCTGGGCTGGTCGATTCTGAGCAGCAGCAATTTCTCCGGACAGGAACACTGCCTTCTTATGAGTAATTGCTGACTGATAGAGTTTATAATGCTCTAGGAGTCTAAGATGGTCGGCATCTAAGCTGGACTTCTGCCAACATCTCTCCAACCTGCGACCAAGTCTCCGCAACTCCCTCAGATCCTGATCAAACCAGGGGGATCGGGGGCAAAGGGAGAGAGGCCGCACACAGGTGGGAGCAATTAAATCCAAAGCGGAGGTGACAGTCTTATTATAGGTTTGCACCATTACTTCCGGATTTAAGCTCAACCCAGGAAATTCTGATAGGTCAAGAAACCGTAGTTAGACCGGGGAGTAACATCCCGTAGAAGGGCGGTACTTGGCCAGCTCCACTGGGGTAGGTCTACACAGGGGGGTGCAAAAATTGAACCTCACAGTATGGTGGTCGGACCAACCGACTGGTTCCACCCCCGCCTCGGAGGCCTCCAACCCCAGCAGGAAGACCAGATCGAGTGAGTGGCCATGTTTATGAGTGGCAGAGGTAACCACCTGTGAGAGGCCCAATGAACACATCAATTGGAGGAAGTGTTGACCAAAGAGCGAGAGTTCATCGTCGATCCAGGCATTAAAATCACCCAGCACCATCAACCTGGGCGATTCAAGTACCAGGTCGATGACGAAGTCCGCCACTTCCTTTAAGAATAGTTTTTCGTCACCGGGTGGATGATAGACGAGAACTATTCTATAGCCCCCACCTGCCACCACGACACTCTCAAAGGATCTGGTCTCCTCCACTGGAATACTAGTGAGGTCCAATTCGGTCTTGAAACAGACCGCAACCCCCCCACCCCTGCGATCCAGTCTCGGGCGGTGAATCAGCGAATACCTGGCCGGAATTGCTGCCTCAAAACTGGGGCGCATGACTATCCAGCCAGGTTTCGGTGATGCAGGTCAGGTCCACCGTACCTACCAAGTCCGCAACAATGGCAGTCTTGTTCACAACGGACCTGGCATTGCACAACACCACCCGAGTTGGATAGGACTCCTGGGAAGCCCCGACCACCTGCCCACCAGTTGCAGAAGTGGTGGTGCCCTTGGGTATGGGGACCAACCAGGAAAGACCCGTTTCGTCACTCCATTTCGCCCCAGGGCGTCTTCTGGACCGCAAAATACCTCAAGGGAATCAGCAAAGTCCAAGAGGGTAGCATCTTTCAGAAAAAGAGATGTGCAAAAACAAGGGGGCACAATTTGAAGATAGAGGCGGCGCTCAGAGGTAATGTGAGGAAGTATTTCTTCACAGAGAAGGTTGTGGATACATGGAACAGCCTTCCTGAGGAGGTCGTAGAGTCAAAAACAGTGGGGGAATTCAAGAATGCATGGGACAGACATAAGGCAATTCTAGTGGGGGGTAGGAAGAAGTAGGCTGTTGGTTAACTAGGATCTGCAGCTTATCTGTTAGGTAGGGAAATGGGCAGACTGGGTGGGCCAAGCGGTTCTTATCTGCTGTCAAATTCTATGTTTCATTCGGAGAGATCTCCAGTTATAAAATAAATACTCTTAAGTCAGAGGCAATGGTCTTAAGTGGCATCATGCCTCAGGAATTCAGAAATCAATTTCAATTTGCTTGGGCACCAAATAAGCAGTTTAAATACCTGGGGATTCAGGTGATGACCCATTTATCTAAATTATTCGCAGAAAATTATGATAAACTCTGGAGGATGTTAGAACAAGATTTATCACGTTGGAGGCTCCTACCCCTCACACTGATTGGTAGGGTGGAGGTCATCAAAATGAATATTTTGCCACGCATGTTTTTTTTGTTTCAATCTCTTCCCATCCGAGTTCCTAAACAGTTTTGGACTAGGGTGAACAAAGGCATCTCCGAATTTATTTGGAACTTAAAAAAAACGAGGATAGCCAGAGCTATTCTTCAACGGCCCAAAGAACAAGGAGGGTTGGGACTCCCCAGCCTTTTCTCATACTATCTGGTGGCCCAGGCAGCTGGGTTAATGACCTGGGGTAAACAACGGGATACCTCCTAGGGGTATGTTATAGAGGATGCATCCCTGAAAGATAGACCCATTTTCTCTCTGGTTCTGACTGAGGCCCCTCCGGAGTATAGGAAACAAGTTATAAACAGATGGCTAGTACAGGGACTAAACATATTACAACAAATTAGAAAAAGACTTAATAACCCGAATGGATTGGGCCCACTGTCACTGATCCGATTTGAACCTAGCTTTTTCCCCACCCTCTTTGGATCTGGGTTACGCTAGATGGGCCGCGACGGGAGTCACTAGATTTTCCCAGTTTCTTGAGGGGGATAAATGCATTTCGTTTCAGAAAGCTAAGGAGAAATTTCACTGGCCAAATTTGGAATTTCTACATTACATGCAGGTGAGGCATTATATAAATTCAGGGGACAATATTCAAAGATTGGCACGTTCATATTCTAGTTGGGAAAACTTCCTTTATGGGGTAGTTACAATCTCTGGACATGCCAGATGCAACTCCAGCATCTATCAGTTGTTAACAAAACAGGGAACGGATCCTTTGGGAAGAATTCGAATGAAATGGGAAAAGGAGGCAAATATTACCATCTCTGAGTCGGATTGGACTCATTGATTGAAATGGGGATGGAAGGCTACTTCGACTCCGGTGTGGAGAGAATATTTTTGGAAGGTTCTGATACGCTTCTTCCATACCCCGACGATAACCAAACAGTTCAAGACATCTAGGGATGATAGATGCTGGAGCTGTGGAGTGGGAGCGGGCTCTCATTGGCATATTTTTGGAGTTGTCCAGGGCTATCTTCCTACTGGCAGGAGATACAAAAAATAGTGCACACTATCACAAAAGTGCTCATCCTATAGTCAGGGAAGAATGGGTGCTGGGCTTACCCTCATTGACACATCAACCTGCAGAATTAAGAAAAGTTTTATTAATAATGCTAGTGGTGGCACTTAAATGTATTACCGGAAAATGGCTTTCACCAGACCCTCCTCACCCCCCACCCAGATAGATGTTTGGGTCCGTAGGATGAAGGAGATGGTTCTGATGGAATCAATCACAGCAAAACTTAGATTGAATTGGGAGAAACATGTAGACAGGTGGAGAAGCTGGGAAGAGTGGCTGATCAGCAGGCAAGAAGAAGAAGAGTAATACAAGAAATGTACATATGGAGGGATGGTCTTGAGCTTGGAGGGGGTTGACAGAGGTTACAACAGTGGATTGGGGGGGCACAGTTTTAAGGGAGGAATGAGCACAGCACAACCAGGGGCCATGCTGGTGAGGCCCAGGTGGGTAGACCCAGTTAGTTAGGTCCCCAGCCTATGTTTCAAGTTCTCCAGTTATGAATTCATTAGAATGAACTCAGCATAAAAGTGGAGACATCTTTGCACAGTAAACCTTCCAGGGGTACTGGCAATTGAGATTTCATTTAGGAATAGCAGCTGTAAAGATGTAACCTTTAACTTTTCATTTTTTATTTTTACCAAGCTGCAACATTGTTTACGTAATACAGAGATAATAATCTTTTTTTTTGGATCCTACCACCAGGTATCCGCCCTGGTCACGGACCCCAAGGTCTTCCCCCTATGCCGACCGTATCCCCCGGTCATCCCTGGCTTACCCCCCAGAGGATGGGGCCGCGGAGCTGGCACCCCATATTCCAGTCCGCGGTCCTAGTAACTGGTTGGGGGATCAGCGACACAGGAAGGAAGCCCCCAGGGAGGGCTTCATAGAGGTGGAGGTCCTATTTTAGTTGTATATAGTGTAGCCCTCTGGAGAGCCGGACGTGCAGTGACGTCCGCCGGCTTCTCCCCCCTTTCAGATGCACTCGCTGTCATACACCCAACCTCCGCTGGGTGTCACTGCAGCGCCGCATGTAGCCCTCACCCACCCTGAAGGAAGGAGAGCCTGTGGGACGCTCAATCCTCCTTCCCTCTGCAGCCCATGCCCGAGTCCGTTCCTTGAACTGGTCGCCGGCACGGGTGCGGTGTGGCGTCCAGCGCCTCAACCCTCAGCGCCACCGGGCCGGCAGAGATAATAATCTTAAAAACTCTGTGTATAAAATGATTGAGACACTTTCTTAAGAAATGTATTAATTTACAGATGTGAAGCATAAGTATGTCCTGTCATATTGGAATTCTGTATCCTGTAATAAAGCTGAGTTTAAAAAAAAAAAAAAAGAACTTTAATTTGTCCAACTCGGGCCATTTTCTATTTCTCCGGCTTAGAACATACATAACAACCCAGCTCAGTGACGGGCGGGGCCATTCCCAGTCTACATCCTTGGCAGCAATCCTGAATCAGACTATTACAGAAGGACATATCTCTGATTTATGTAAAGTCCTTAGAAATACAAATAGATTTGTACCACTTCTATAAAACAAAGATGGGAACAAAAAAATGATATCCATTTGACAGATGGTAACTGGGAGAGGATTTTTAGATCAGCAGTCAAAACAACCCAGTCCCCACCATGGTAAGAATTTGCTTGGAAGGTCAGGACATGTTACTTTTATACACCAGTTATACAAAGTAAGTGGAACCTCCGTCGGTCACAGGCTTGCTGGAGAAGGTGTACAGAGGATAGTGCACACCATTCACACATCTTTTAGACATGCCCAGTCCTTCAACCCTACTGGCAGCAGATATTCGGTCTGGTTTAAGACCTATTTTCTATTAGTACTCCCCTGGATATATATCACACATACTTCTAGGTCTCCCACCACCAGAGGTACTTGGGTAAGATCGGTTATATCTTTGGAATATCCTTCTAGTGGCTGTGCATAAAGCCATAACCTGACACTGGCTCGAGGAGGAACCTCCACTTTTCCAGCATTGGTTGGATATTATTCATGTTATCCAGACAGTGGAGGAACTGACTTAGTCAGTCTGCAACTCCCCACATTTGTGAAGAGATGGGCACATTGGACTCTCCAGAGAGAAGAACCTCACACTAGTTCTAGGTAGTTTAAATTTTTTAAATATTTATCCATTTGTCCTGACCTGCCCCATGAGTCACCACATACCACTATATAGATTTGGCACAAGGTTAAAGGTGTAGCTTAATGATACGGACAGCTTCCTTTTTATGATCTTATTATTAATTGAAATGCCCTGAATGGATATGCATATCACATTACAGCTGAATGATGTATTTATTGTGGACTAAAGGTTGCTATGCATTATACAGTATATCTGTATGGATGATTTTGTTATAAACCTGTACCCAAGCTTTTCAGTAAACTTGAATTAAAAAAACACAAGAGTGAGGGCCCTGGACTTCAGGAGAACAGATTTTATAATGATGGGTGAATGCTTCTGGGATAACTTGGCAGGGGGTGATGATCTGGGTGGAGTGGAGGAACAGTTGGCAAAGTTAAAAGGGGGCACAGTGAAGGCAACAAACCTCAGTGCCAAGCAAGTTAGTAAAAGTAAGAGGAAAAAGAGACCACTGTGGTTCTCAGAAGATGTGGCTGAAATGGTAAAGGCTAAAAGGATAGCATTCACAATATATAAGGAGATGCAGAGGGAGGAGGATAGGGAGTTGTATCATGAGAAACATAGAGAAGCAGGGAAAGCAGGAGTGCAGAGGCGAAAACTGAAAAAAGAATAGCCCAAATGGTAATGAAAGGGGACAAGACATTTTTAGGTAGGTAAGTTAAAAGAGGAACACCAGGGGGAGGGATTGTAAGGTTAAAAAGTGGTGGTGGTGGTGGTGGTGGGGTGACTGTGCAGATTGGGACCAGGAAAAGGCAGACATCCTGAACAAATACTTTTGTTCGGTATTCACAGTGGATGGAGAAGGGAAGGGGCAACAAAAAATAACAGCAGCTCTAGAGGGAGGGAAGTGGACACTAGTCTTTTCGGAGGAGAAACTCCTAAAGGAACTCGCTAGTCTGAAATTGAACAAAGCAGTGGGATCAGATGAGGTGCATTCTAGTGCACTGAGGGATCTCAGGGAGGTTCTGGCTGCAACTCTTGACAGTGCTATTTAATAGCTCACTGCAAAGTAGAGTAGTCCCAGGGGACAAAAGGAGGGCAGATGCAGTCCCACTTCACAAAAGTGGTAGCAGGGAGGGGGCTGGTAATTATAGGCCAGTTAGCCTAATATTGGTGGTGGAAAAACTATTGGAATCACTGCTGAAGGAGAAGATAGTGGAATATATTGAATCCAGTGGGCTACAAGACCTGAGACAGCATTCACTGGTGGGAGATCATGTCAAATGAATCTGATAGCTTGATTGTGTAACCAAGGAATTAGATTAGGGTGGAGCAGTGGACGTGGTCTACTTAGAATTCAGTAAGGCTTTTTAACACCATTCTACATAAGAGGCTAGATAGCTTAGGAGTGAGTTCAAAGGTGGTAAACTGGGTAAGAAATTGGCAAGGGGGTAGGTGACAGAGGGTGGTGGTAAACAGAGTTCATTCTGAGGAGGGGAGAGTGACAAAAGGAGTAACCAGTCTTTAAAAAGTGTATGCACAAGTTAATGACTAAGCAATAGGCCAGGGGTCTGGGGGCCACCTAGGCCCCCAGAAAAGTTTTGCATTTGTGATGTATTCTGGTGCATTTTAGGGTAAATTGTGAGAGTCCAAGTTCAGGTTTATTGTAGGAAAACTCTGTTGAGCAAGTTCATTCACAGGGAGGTCCTTTGATACAGACAGGTAGTTACAGAGTGCATAATCGAAAAAACAGTAAAAATTCAAGTACAGAAGTGCAAGTATTAACATGTTGCATAAAAATGACAATGACATAGAAAAATACAAGTACAGAAAAAAGGTACAAAGTGCTTGTTTCGGAGTATCAAGGCAACTAATTTCTAGGCAAGTAAGAGGAAGCAGTGGGCTAGGGTTAGAGAAGTGAGCTAGGACTTAGAAGCAGCTGCACATATCTTTTATTTTTGCTGCAGCCAACCTTTTAAATAGGCTGACAGGGACAGTACCGGGAAGCTTCAGTGCACTTTGGAGCTGGTTCCAGATAGTTGGGAGTACGCTGGATATGGCCCGCTTGCCAAGTGAGGTACGAGTTCTCGGTACATCGAGGAGGAGGAGGTCATTTTTCCTAAGAGAGTAGGCACTATGGGAGATATGGAAAAGGGTTGTCAGATAGTTCTCGTGCTTGTTCAGAAGTAGCTTAAGAGTCCAGATACCAGCATGAAGCGTGCGTCTAGTTGAGAGTGATGTCCAGCCGGTGGCTAGGTACAAATTGCAATGGTGGGTTTGGTAGGGTAGGTTTGTCATGAACTGTATGGCATGGTGGTAGAGGTCATCTAGTTGTTGAGTCCTGAGGCCGCTGCGGAGGAATAGATTAGATCTCCATAGTCGAGTAGCAGCAAGAAAGTGGCCTGGACCAGCCTAGTTCTGGTATCCAAATGGAAAGAGGGACTTGTTACAGAAGAAGAAACCTAGCCTAAGTTTTAGCCTCTTTGCCAGATCGTTGAAGTGGTCGTGAAAGGAAAGCTTGTTGTCTAACCACATACCAAGATATTTGAATTTGGAGGTGATTTCAAGGGTTTCACCTAGGGAGGTAGTGATGAATTCTTTGTGCGTGTTTGCAAGGGAAGTGGAGGTGGTATTTGGGGCACAGATCATGGCCTTAGTTTTCTTGGCATTGAGGAGAAGTTTGGCATTGATTAGGTTGATTTTCTAGTTGTGCAAAGTCGGCTTGGAGTACATCCCTCACTTCAGCCAGTGTAGGGCCTGATGTATTCAGTACAGTATCGTCAGCAAAGAAATGCAGATGGGACTGGGATATATGTGCGTCAAGGTTATTGATGTACAGGGAGAAGAGGATGGGACTCCCCTGACAGCTGGGAGGGATGCAGAAATGAGGCCACCACTTTTACTTTCTGGGTCCTTCCAGCTATGTAGCTGGTAAACCACTGGGCAGCAAGGGGGTGGCGCCTACTTTTATTAGGCTTGAGACTAACAGATTGTGGTCGACAGTGTCGAACGCTTTGCTGAGATCTGAAAATACTGCACCAGTAACTTTCTTGGAGTCCATGGCTGTGATCCATTCATTGGTAACTTTGGCTAGAGCAGTGACTGTACTATGGTTGGTCCGGAAGCCAGATTGCACAGGGTTGAGGATTGAAGATGATTAGATATGTAGTTTCATTTGGGAGTAAACTAGCTTTTCGAGGACTTTGGAGAGGACAGGTAAGATTGAGATGGGCCTATAGTTGTTTAGGGTGCATGGGTCCCCTGACTTGAATAATGGGAGGATGTGGGCAGATTTCTAGCAGGAGGGAACGGTGGTAGTGGAAATGGAAAGATTGAATATGTGGAAGATAGGGGCGGCGAGGTCGAGATAGCCTAGTTTAAGAAAAAAGATTCTAGACTATCGTTCCTTGCACTTTTTCGAATGTCTATGTTAAGAAGTGAATCTTCGACTTCTTTATAGATAAGCAGGCACAACTGGAGCGGGCGGGTCGAAGTTTGCAAGTCAGTGTTATTACAGTCTTGGTTGCCACCACAGGCTGCATAAGGCGAAGAGTTGAAAGCTAGGCCAGCAGTTACAAAGTGATTGTTGATTTTCTCGAGGATTAGGCAGCTGTTTTCCACAGCCCTACCATTGCTGAGGATCTTCAGAGGGATGGAGGGGGCTACAGTCCGGTCTTCGGTGGACTTCAGTGTCTTTCAGATTTTTGGGAATTTCCTTTTGCCTGTTCAAGGGTGGAAACACAATGTTGGCTTAGCTTGTATGAATTTGTTTAATGCAGGTGTTTCTAGCTACTCTGAATGTTTGCCAATCAGCTGGGCTTTTGGATTTTCTTGCCTTAGCCCAGAGTTTATCACAGCGTAGGAGTGTAGCCTTGAGATCTGATGTAAACCATGGGTTGGATGTTTTACATACCCTGACTTTGATCAAAGGGGCATGCTTGTTGGCCAGCACGGTGAGGTTGTCATAAAGACAGTCACCACCTTATCGATCGTTTTGGCAAGGTAGAGGTCTTGCCATCTAATTTTGCTCAAGTCGGATAAGTAGTCCGATGCATTAAACTTGCGAAAGGACCACTTAGTTATGAGTGTTGGTTGCTGTCGGGCTATAATTTGTGATCTTGTACAAACAACCACCCCATGATCACTCATATCATTGTGGAAGACTGCAGAGTGAAGAATTTTGTGGGGATGCGTTAGAAAGTATGACATCAAGGAGAGAACTGTTGTCGGGATTGGATGTATTGGTTCTAGTAGATTCACTGACTAACTGGGCTAAGCTGACTTAGTTACAGAAGGATTTCAGGCTGTGCGACTTGGGGGTAAGCCAGTCCATATTAAAATCCCCAAGTATTAAAGTTTCAGTGTTGGCGAAGGCGGTTAAGGATTTAAGTATGGTGAGGATGTCAGTGCTACCAGATTGGGGGGGGGACGATAACCACCAATAATAGTGAGACATTCAGTGGATGGATGGAAGGTGTAGTTTGAGACATACGATTTCGTACTCCTTAGGTTTAGATTTACAGTGAATATCACTGACTGTAAACTTAGATTTAGTGTAGATGGCCACACCACCCCCTCTAGTTTCCCTATCTGCCCTGTGCAGATTGTAGCCAGGAAGGGAGACTTGTTGATCACTGTTTGACTTTTTGAGCCAAGATTCGGTTATAATAATGAGGTCCGGCTCAGTATGGGCAGCCCATACTTGGAGCTGATCAAACTTTTTTGCGAGGCTCAATATGTTGACTAACATTAACTGAAGTCTGGGTGCAGATGCAAATTCTGCGGGAGATGCAAGTGGTAATGGGGGTCCAGGGTATAGCTCCACGTTACCTGAACAGAGAAGGAGCAAGAGAAGCAGTTTCTTGATCCAGTTTTTGCAGGATAGGAGCGCTTTTTTCCTTTGCGACCTTCCGCAAGGTGATGATGGGTGTGACATGATGCTTGGGTGGCAGTGAAGGGAAGCTAAGGAGAGTGCTCTGATCGACATATATGAAGGGAGCAGAAAGTGTAAGGGTGAAGGATATGGGCCCAGGATAAAGGAAAGTGGACATATTAAATAAGGGGAGGTGCAGTGGAATGAGGTTCCGGTTACAGGATTGGAAATTTCCAGAGGTGGACCTGATCCTTGTTGTTTGTTGTGGTGAGCCGCTATGGATAAGGTGGTTAGGAATAAGAAAAGGCTTGAGTATAAGGAGCATGTCATGGCACCGCAAATACGAGGGCTAGGAGAGTTATAGACACAGTCGGTTAAGTGGATAGAAGACAGGATTAGGAAGTGTCGTGTCTGCCAGAGACAGCAAGCCTGATGTGCAGATCAGTAGCTCTAAGGAGGAGTAGAAGCACACAGAAGGATTGGGTTGGAACTTGGCTGGGTGTGGCCAATCAATTAGTATCAATCAGTAGAAGAGGGAGAGGGCAAAGACTGATGAATAGTGATAGGCTGACCACACAATAAGTGAAATGAGACAGGAATTCTGTTGTGTTGGATTGGGTAAGTGTGCTTATAACTGGGTCCTCTAGTGGCTAAAGTATATAATCTGCTGATGGGAAAAGAACAGGCAGGGAGGTTCTGAAGCAAGTTTGGGGGGGGGGGGGCACTACAGAAGCCTCAATGGGACACAGAGGTCAAGGGTGCATTCCACAGAGTTACAGCTCTAAGAGAAGGGGCACAGTGCTCAGGGCAGATAGCACCACACTACCTTAAAACCTCTCTCAAAACCTAAATCAACTCTAAGAAGTCTCTACATCATTTTAAACATTACTTAAAGTGAGAAATCAGAAACATTTCAAGCAGAGATCAGTCCTAGCATTAATTTCTTGGCAGCAGTTCCTAGAAGACTTCTGGATTACTGCACATAGTGTAACACTGGCAAACTGGAGCAAGTGAGATTCCTTCAGGGGTAGATGCCAAAATTCAGAGTTCCAACCCGTACCTTGCTTGGAGGGTTAGCTTCGGGCAGCTTCTCCTTAGTCTGCTTATCAAACTGCAGAATGCAGTTTGCTTGAGAGGAAATAGCCCGAAAGGGCACTGTAGTCCCCTGGGGAGAGAAGGTGAGAGGACGAAATTAAATAGCAGTCTTGGAGGGGAGGGCAGTCAGAAAACAAAAGAGAAATGAACAGGTTGGGAGGGGTTGACAATTAAACAGAGATAGTTTAAGCAAGGAAGTCCTGAAGCAAGTCGGGGGTTGGGGAGGACACTGCAGTGTGCTCAACAGGAAAGAGCAGTAGCCACAATACAGTTGTGGAAGGGGCTCTGATTACCACTGGGGCACAGAGCTGAAAATTGGTAGTCAGTGCCCTGCAACCATAGCCTTTTTACATACCAGTCTCTCTCTTTGCTGGCCCCTGGTGACTGATGACAGACTGCACATTTTGATTTTGGCATCTACCAGTGAAGCAGGCCTGGAAAGTATGTACTTAGTTACAATGCACTCATCAATGAGGAGTGCATAGTAACTAAGTATTCAAGGCTGTTTAAATGCTTAGGGATGATAATTTAAAATGTTAATGTTCAGAGCAGTATTTCTGATGCTCTATACATACATGCCAGGATATTTCTATTTTATTCATACATTGCACACTCTTCTCCACAAATTGTGTTTGATTTATTTATTTATTAAAGTCTAGGAATTGCAACCCTTTGAGTCAGGGACTCATTTACAAAGGCTCCACATCATACAAGGAAACAAAGTCAAATACAGGAGATAATAGGAACAAATACGGAGAATAAAATGCAGAGGCATATTTCAGAACAAACACTCAGAGCAACACCATAGGTGTGTACCGTACAGTTAAACAACAGGACCAAAGACTAGCCAGCAGAGGAACTTGTCATTACGTGGAACCGGAGTTTTCAGCAGTCACATTTGGAGTTAGACATAACATAGTCTCGTAACTCAGCTTTAAAAGGTCCCAGCCTTGGCATTGATAGGATAGGACCAGGGATTTGGTTCATCCAGAGTGGAGCCGTGTACCAGAAGGACCTTTGACCAGTGCTGGTTTTAACAAAGGGGATGTGAAAGGCAGTAGTGTCAGAGAGTCTGGTGGTCCATTTGCGTAAACTCGTTTGGAGAACAGAGAGACAGCCCGGGGGAGATAGCCCCAGTTGGATTTTTTTGGCCAGCAGGCAGATCTGGTAGACTAGCCGCCGCTGAAAGTTAAGCCAAGATGATCGTTGGTAGAGGTCACAGGTGTGCATGAGTCTGTCACTGCCTGTGGCTAACCGGCAGACCTTTTTCAGGACACGTTTTATCAGGGACAGGGCAGAGTCTGAGGCGGCAACATAGATGACTGTTCCATAGTCTACCAGGGAAAGGATGGAGCTAAAGATAGCTAGTCATAGAGCGTCATGAGGGAGGCAGGATCTGAGTTTATACAGGAGGCCAATTCTGATATTTATTGCGGAGCACGTCAGTGCTATGTGTTCACGGAAGGAAAGGGCCGAGTCGAGGGTGACCCCCAGATATTAAAGTAAGTGACTGGTTCCAGAGTGGAACCCTGAGAACTTTGTATAGACAGGGTGGTTCGGTAATGTTTATGTTGTGGATGGGTGAATAGCATAACCTTTGTTTTTTTTTATAGTTAAGGACTAGCTTGTGGGAGGCAAACCGCGATTTGATTTCAGCGAACGAATCCTGTAAGGACAATTGAAGCTGCATGGGGGTCTAGATTAGTTTTAAACTAAATTCATGTAATTTTCTTTACTCTGTAACTGTTATTGCAGTATATATAGCCATCCTTTACTGCAATTACAATTGGAGGATACAGATAATTAGATGAATATAGTGTTCTGATCTCCATTGTAAAGTATTTATGAATTTACAATGAATCCTAATGTAGAGAATCACTATTTAGTATCCCAATTCCTAATTGTATATGCAACATTATATCTAGTAGGAATAATTTGATTAACTGAAGTGTGAAACAGAAATCAAAGTTTTTCTTACCATGTTCTTATGTGCTACCACCAGCTTGAGGGTCATAGAAAAACTAATTACAGTGTGATAGGAAGAGTAGACATCACTATTAATGTAAGATATTGTGACAATGGATTCCCAATGCTCTAAGATAAGGAAGACTTTTTTTTCGCAACAGTATATTCACTTGATGTCTGGTTATGGGTCTGGCAAGGACCCAGCAAATATTTTAGGAAGAATTAATGGCCACTGGCAAGGAACTTGTAAATTAGAATTGATTTAAAGTGAGCACATTTGTTAAGTATCAGACAGTTTTGACTGATATATTGTCACCAACAAAAGCCCGGAAACTCTTTTGTAATATAATTTCAGATTTAAAGTTATTTGTACTAGTATAAAATCAGCACATGTAAAACTGAAGAAAAATCATGACGTGGTGGTATCACCTGAGTGACTTAATGTCTCGCTAGTCACTACAACGGAATTTAATAAGCAGGCAGTCATTAACATGTTCTACCAGTTTTTGACTTACTGTATACAATATCGTTTCCTGCTACAGACAAGGCTGAGCACGTGGGAGTAGGACTGGGACTAAAGATTGCTTGTGTGGATGACTGCTTGGTTTTGACTACTTAGGCTAGGAGTTAGAATCCCCATGTTCATTAGTATTTGTTTTACATAATGGTATTCATAAGGATGTGAATACATAAGGGATAACACATGACAGTGTGTGTGGTTATAAGGGAATAATGAATGCCTTGGGTGGTTGTTTGTCACAAGGTGTAGCAGAGTGCTGAAACTATCCAAGAAAGTGCATTATATCCCTTACCAAAGAACACCCTGGAGTGTCTTAGCCCACTTACAAAATGTGTTTTTATTTGTTAAACATATCGTTCAGGTGAGGTGTGCGGCTGTCAGAAAATAATGATCATGTGACAACATGCGACCAGTGAGGTTACAGGATTTTCATGGCACATTTTATAAATAAGATTCACAGACAAAATCAGACTAATTGGCCCCAGAAGACTATCTTCCATTTGTACCAGTCACAATGGTAAAGACGCACTGAATGATAGCTTCGTGCTATGAAAGTACAGTGCCACCAAGTAGAATATACCTGAAAGGTACAAAACACATACAAAAGATGGTGCATTCAAGTGTTGTTCAAAAATGTTTTCACTGACTACATTCTTTGAAAAATGTAATCGGTGCTTTGCCAAGCAAGTCCTATATAGAGTCAAGGTGCTTTATATGGGACTTGCCTAACAATCCCACTGATGGAATTTTGCACATAATAAAATAAGTGAAAACATTTTTCAACAGCTTTCAAGTGCACAATCTTTTGTATCTGTTCTCAACAGTTATAACACCAGAGATCAGCTCATTCATCTAAGTTAGGCTTAAACAAATATAGTGATCCTGATTCTGTTACCTCACTTGGAAGGCTATTACACTTCCCCACTGCTCTTTGTGTGAAGTAATACTTCCTTCATCAATCTTTGTATTTATTTTTTAAGGTTTGTGCCCAGGATTTCCCAGTGGAGATGTCGCATCCCAGTAGTAGTAGGGCAAGAATTACCCATTAGTCCAGCTGGGGAGGGACTGGAGCATGAGGGAGTTCATGTGGCTTGCACAGTGAGTCAGTGACAGTGGCAGGATTTGACACTGGGCAGTCATCTGGTTTTACAGGTCTGTGGTCCAACCACTGACTTACGCTACTTCCCCTACTGAGTCAGGATTTGAGATTTCAGTAAAGCAGCAAGGCCCTGGAGGCATGATCCCCAGTCAGCTGTTTCACACAGAACCCAGGCGAGATGAATAGCCAAGCTCCCTTGTTGGGGGAAGACTACAACACCTGAGTTAGCAAAATCACAGAGGCAGTACAGTGTTTCTGAGGGGGCAGAGGAAGGAATCCTAACACCCATTTCAGCAATCTGCTACCTTATAAAATACAGCTTGCTGCATTTTTGTTCTCTTTCTGGCAGTTCTTATGGCCTAGCCTGCCTTTCCCCTGGCTTCCGCCAGGGACCAGACAGGCACTGGGCTCTTGCCCATCCTCTCTCCCCCCCGGCGGGAGGAGGAGGAGGAGGAGAGCAGTCCTACAGATGCTAGATGATCCTGCTTCCTCTCACTGTGCATTTGACACCCCAGGCTCACTTCTGCTACCACTGTGCCAGCAAGCTGGCTGACACTGTATTTTAACCCAAAGCCAACTAGTGCCACAACAGAGTGGACCCATGGTCAAATGACTGATCAATAAAATTGATAGTCTTCAAACCCATTGCTACTTAACGGTTATATCATACATTAATAACCTTGGCTATGTTCCCACCTGGACGGTCACACAAAGAACATATATTTCAAACAACAAGTGATCTTGTGCTTATCATTGATTCCACTCCTCAAGCCACCGCCCGAGTCCTCCTGCTCGGATCCTCAGCCTTCCAGCTGGGCCCCCTCCCCCCCGCAGAGTCCAACTGCCGACCCACTCGACCTCCGGACCAACAGCGCTCCTCAAATCACCGCCTGAGTTCTCCTGCCCACCCTCACAGGGACCGCAGGCTCCAAACGCTGACCCGCTCGGCCCTTGGGCCAACGGTGCGCCTCAAGCTGCCACCCGAGTCCTCCTGCCCGGATCCCCAGCCTTCCAGGTACGGCATTAGCTGCCAGCCAATCAAAACACGAGTGCCTTCCCAGGGCCCGCTCCGATTGGTCCGAAGCTCTCCTTTGATTCTGCTCCTTCAAAACCGGCAATTTAAGTAATTTCAAGATAGTTCTACTGAATTGTATGCCAAGTTACAGTTTGTTTAGAGTTTTAAGTTAAGTGTTCAAAGAAGGGCTGTGATTACAGTTCTCTCAGTGAATTGGTGCTGCTCCATTCAGGCCCAGATTTTTTGGCGCCCAAACTACTGGTCCCATTGTTGTGTAAATTGGGCTCCCTGCTGAGCTGACTGCGCCTCTTGCATCGGCCAGCATTTTTAACTCTCCCCCTCTCTTCTTTCTTCAGCTGCCCCCCCCCCTCGCAGGGACTGCAGGCTCCAACTGCCGACCCGCTCGGCCCCTGGACCGACGGCACTCCTCAAGTCGCTGCCCGAGTCCTCCTGCCCGGATCCTCATCCTTCCAGATACGGCACTAGCCGACAGCCATTCGGAACGCGAGTGCCTTTCCAGGGCCAGCTTTGATTGGTCTGAAGCTCTCTTTTGACACTGATTCTTCAAAACTGGCAGTTTAAGAGATTTCAAGATATTCCTACTGAATTGTATGCCAAGTTACAGTTTGTTTAGAGTTTTAAGTTGTCAAGTGTTCAAAAAAGGGCTGTGATTACAGTTCTCTCAGTGAATTGGTGCTGCTCCACTCAGGCCCAGACTTTTTGGCACCCAAACTACTGGTCCCATTGTTGTGTAAATTGGGCTCCCTGCTGAGCTGACTGTGCCTCTCGCATTGGCCAGCATATTTAACTCTCCCCCTCTCTTCTTTCTTCAGCTGGGCACCCCTCGCAGGGGCCGCAGGCTCCAACTGCTGACCCGCTCGGCCCCCGGACCGACGGCACTCCTCACGCCGCTGCCAGAGTCTTCCTGCCCGGATCCTCAGCCTTCCAGGTTTGGCACTAGCCGTCAGCATTTGTGCCCCACCAGCGCTGTGCGCCGGCTCCCCACCGCCCTCGCCCACCCACTTGTTGTCGACACTTATATTTATAATCAACACTGATCACCTGATGGGCTTTTTCTATCTACCCAATTCCCCATTGGCTCCTTATATTTCTCGACCACTAGACACATCTGGTAGCAGCTCCCTCATATGAGCTGCAGCTCACTAACTCTTTACATCTCCCGCCAGTTTCTCTCACCCTCACTGCTTGTACTATGGAGTCCTGGCCAACTTCTAAATTATGGTTCATACCTTTCATACTTCTTTAACTCCGTACTGAGCTGCTGGGAGGCCAACCTAGTCTGCTAGCACCACTGATGGTGGATAACAGCTCGGCCTGCCCACTGGAACATTGCATCATCTGGTTGCTACTTTACTTCTCCTCTGCCCTGTACTCCCCTGTGCCATGATCACCTTGGCACCCATTTAGCTCATTACCCTGCTTAAGATAGTATCCGCTCCTATCATTCTGTCGCTTCCCCCTAAAACTAGTAAACAATTACTCTGTCGCTCATCCAAGGGATGCAGGTTACCCCAGCTCCATATTCTCTTGCTCCTTCTAGCATCTGGCAATATCCACCCAAACCCTGGCCCTGTACTTGGCCACCCAGCCACAAATCCACTTTCACTACCAAATGGCCTTAAAATCATCCACCTAAACATAAGAAGCCTTGTTCCCAAAATCTCCCTATTTGCAACCCATGGTACGTGCTTATGTCCCGACATCATTGTGATCACTGAAACTTAGCTGTCCAAAAACATTCCAGACCATGCTATCGCTATCCCTGGCTTTACAATATCTAGACTGGACAGGACCGGGTGAAGTGGCGGCATGGCTATCTATACCTCCTTTTCCCTCCAGATCACTCCCTCCTTAACAAATTCTGTTCAGTCATCCCATGAGGCTCTCCTTTTAAAAATCTCCTAACCTCACACTGTCCCCACCTTCATCGCTGGAGTTTACTGTCGCCCTGGACAGCCACATTCCAACGTCGCTGACTTGGTCTCAGAGCACTCCTTGTTTGCCAGGGGTGATCTATTCATCCTGGGTGACCTAAATCTAAACTGGCTGGCCCCATCGGTGGCTGATACCCGTTCCACTATCGAAGCCTTAAACCCCCATCAGCTGATACTGGAACCCACTCGTCTAAACTTTAAAACACTAAACCACCCCCTGCTTGACCTGGTCCTCACCTCCCATCCCCATCGAGTAGTGGCCTCCGGGCTACTACCAAACTCTATCAGCGACCATCACATGACCTTTCTAGTGCGGAAAATACATAGGACTAAACTTCCAGCTAGACCCTTCACATCACTTGACCTGCAATCATTGCTCCACAACCTTGCACAAGCTGACTGGTCCTCCCTTATCACAGCAACATCAGCTGACAAGGACCTTGCCTACATCACTTCTAAGTTTCTTCAGGTTTGGAGTTCTCGAGCCCCGCCCCGTAAAACCAGGGTCCGCGGCGGGCATCTCCCCTGGGTTTCTCTGGAGCTTCTGGCCTGCCAACATGCTTGTGACCTTGTGTGGCACAAAGCCAGAGTCTCCAGCTGCCCTGGTGATCACCTACGATACCGTGAACTTCAGAATGGCTGCACTAAAGCAATCTACCTTGCCAAAGCCGAGCACTTCAAGTCTAACTTCCAAACTAATACGAACAACCCATCTAAATTCTGGAAGGTCGTTCACTCCCTCTCTCACCATCCTCTAACCCTCTACCACCTATCCTCAGGCACAATCACTCTGTCCTCTCTGAACTGATTGCCATTGCCGAATGCTTCAACTCCCACTTCGTCACCTGTGCCTCTTCTCTGCTAAGCACCCTCCCAAGTCCATCCCCTGCCCCGGTGGCCCCTTCTTACATCCCACACACTGACTCACCCTCCACTGCTCCTCCACCTGCCCCATGTCGCCCCTACAGCCTGTCCCCTCTGCTCCTGTACCCCGTACCCCTCCTCCGAACCTCTCACACCCCTCTCCCTGTTCTCCTTCTCTCCTGTCTCTCCTGATACTACCCTTCTAGCTCTCCTGGCAGTAAACCCTACCAAAGGCTCCTCGCCTGATGGCCTTGACCCTAGGCTCCTCTACCTCTCTGCTCCTGCCATAGCCTACCCACTCTCCCTGTTACTAAACCTCTCCTTTGAGACTGCCACTGTTCATTCTGTTTGGAAACATGCTGTTGTCCTCCCCCTCCCGAAGGGGGGTGACTCCTCCTCTCCCGGGAACTATCGTCCTATCTGTCTACTGCCAACCTTAGCTAAGTTAAAAGAACACATAGCCCTCAACCAACTCTCCTTGTTTCTCTCTGACTCTGCTTTCTTCACCCCCTTCCAGTCTGGCTTCAGGAAATCCCACTCTACCACCACCTCTCTGCTGAGGTTAGCAGAGACCATCTCCTCAGGCTTTGACAAAGGTTACATTACCTCAGCTATCTTTGTAGACTTGGCCAAAGCCTTTGACACTGTCTCACACCCCTTCTTCCTTCACAGCTGCTGAACTATCTCCTTCTGCCACAGGATGGTTCAGTGCCTACCTGTCCAGCAGGTCGCAGTCAGTAAGAATAGCTGATGCTATCTCAGCCCCCCTACCTATAACCACTGGAGTCCCCCAAGGCTCAGTGCTAGGCCCCATTCTGTTCTCCATCTTTTTAAATGATCTTCCTCTGGTTTGCTCTGCATCCAGCATCCACATGTATGCTAATGATACAGTATTGTTTACCTCTGGCAATACTGTCTCTGATGTCACTACCAGGCTCCAGTCCGACTTCACTAAAGTCCAACTCTGGTTTAGTTCTCATCAGCGTTTTCTAAATGCCAAGAAGACCATATTCATGTCCTTTGGCACAAGGCAGAGACTCGCTAGGCTGTTACCTCCCCACATTTCATACCCTTGATGGGACTGTTCTTGAGGACTCCTTCTCTTTCAGGTATCTCGGCATCTGGCTGGACAGATACCTTGACTTCTCTGTACACATTGATGCCATTCTGAAAAAAATTAAGGCCCAAGCTTGGGGCCCTTTACAGAAACCGCAGCTGCATCCCACTCGCCACCAGGCATGAGCTGGTACAGAAGATGATCATGCCCATTTTCGACTACTGCAACATAGTCTACGGTGCTGCCCCACAGTCCCACCTATCCAGACTGGACTCTCTCTTCAATTCCTTCTGTCATTTTGCTGTTGATGCCCCTCCCCACACCCATCATTGTGACCTCTACTGCTCTTTCAACCTCCTTCCCCTACACTCCTGGCGTGCGCTACATGGTGCTAAGTTCATCTCTAAATTCTGGCTTGGATCTCTCCCCCTTATATATCTCCTCCTCTCTTGGCACCCCTACTCACTCCCTCTATTCCCTGAGATCCCAGGCTGACACATATGTCCTCTCAGTCCCCTGCAGAACTACTTCCTCTGGCCAAAAAGCCTTCTCTTACCACTTGTCTAAAATGTGGAATGCACTTCCTCCACAAATCCGCCACTCCTCCTCCCTATATTCTCTTACCCCTGCTCTGCACAATTGCCTTACACCTACCTGAACCTACTCCTGACCCCCCTCCTTGCCCACCTGTCTCTCTCTCTCTCTCTCCCCCTCTTACTCTCTTCTTTCTCATCCCCCCACCCCACCTGCACTTATACTGCCCCTTATAGACCAGCTCTCAAAAAGGTGACTGGATCCTATGTTTTCACCCTTGCAGCATCTGCATCACCTCCGAACCGCCTGTAATGTATGCATTGTCAACCTTGCATCCTATGCTTTTGACCCTGTACTGATTCCTTATGTATGCTGTTCCTAAGAACCGCCGGTACAGTAACTGTTGCATCAGCCTCTTCTGTACCCAATTGCCAGGAACCTGTTTTGAAATTGTATGTATGTATTCACCATCTGTTATGTATTTATCTAAGAACTCTCACTCTGTAGATCCCTCTCCCCATTTCCCCCAGGACGTACCATGAGACGAGTATTAAGTTGCTCAGTGTATCTTTCCTGGTGAAACAATTCAATAAATGACTCCCCACAGGAACTACTGACTTTATCAGGTGAAAACAGTCATCAAAACATTAATGATACCGAAACCTAGGCACAAAAGTACCTTCTCCCAAAATAATTTCACCCAAGTAAAATAGCATTTGAGCAGAGTATAAACTACATTTCAGTCATCAACATGAATTAAAAAAATAACTATGCAGTAGATATAGTCAACTATTAAATAAAGAGACACCAATCTCCCTTTTCTAAACCTGAAAACTTCTGGCTGTTCTGCTTCTCAAACATATTACTAACTTATCTAAGTAACTTTTTTTTTATTCTTTGGTAACCAGGTAAGGCCTGCTAGGCACAAATGCCTGTTTTCAGGGGAGACCTGGGAGCATGGGAGATTAAGTGACTTGCTCAGAGTCACACGGTTTATGCAAGTGGAAGTTGTGGGAATCAAACCCAGATCTGTTGGATGTACCAGGTTCATTCACAGCTTGTTACTCTAACCTCCAGGCTATGCTGCCAGCCCAACTATACATGTCCAACTGTTCCATATATCACCTTTCCTGGCTCTCTAATAATTAAAAAAAACCAAAACAAAACTTTTGTTTCCTCCAGCCAGTGATGAGTATAGTAATGGAGACCAGCCAGGTGAATGCAGCGTGGGCAGTAGGGAAGCTCAGTAACTTGGGAGTATGGACTGGATGCGACCCAAAACAGCGGGCTTCTCTTGTTTGTGACAGCCACCAGTAAACTGTAATACACACTGATGGTCCAGCACTCTAAAGACTCATCTCAGATCAGCCCCCACTGTCACAGAACATACTTCATGCTGATTACAGCATAGAGTTGCAGTATTAACCCCTTCACACATGAATTAAATAGAAGTCAATGCAAAGTGAGCTTCAGAAATAGCTCTTGCTTAGGTGTGAGGCTGTGAGGGGTTAAATTACTGCTGCGGACTGACATAGATTCCTTTTTTTTTTTTTAAACTACAAATAAAAAAGATAAGACAGTGACATTTTTCTGTATGCATGTGCGTATGGGAGGTATGCATGGTTACGCCACTGAGAGTGACCAGCGGGATGCCTCAGGGGTCAGTGCTGGGACTGGTCATCTTTAATGTCTTAAGGAGCTGGAAGGGAATGTCGGCCTCTCTGTGGATGACACCAAAATATGCAAAAGGGTGGACACGGGGGGGGGTTACACAGGACGAGCAGAGATCTAAAAAAAAAACTTGAGGCAGTATCAAGGGTATGGCAGCAGGGTTTCAGAGTGAAAAAGTGCAAAATAATGCAATTGGGGCACAGAAACCCAGGGGTAGAGTACCAGAATGGGGGGAATGTTAATGACAACCACACAGTAGGAACGAGACCTGGGGGTAATCATCCGACCTAAAGGTGGCCAGGCAGTGCAAAAAGGCAGTTGGGAGGGCTTGTGGAATGCTGGGGTGCACAGGATGAGGTATTACCAGCAAAAGGAGGAAGGTGGTGTTGCCTGTGTATAGATCGCTGGTAAGACCTCACCTGGAATACTGTTTACAGTTCTGGAGGCCACATCTCTGACTGCCAGTTACCTGACCCAGCTGTTAAGTCAGTTACCTGCAGCAGTTTTCTCCTGTCTTGCCCGGCCATTTCTCATGTGGATGACAGGCAGTGGGCCTAACCTCGCCCGCCACTACCCCCAAGCTGTTAATTCAAGTTCTGTCTCTGGTGCCTGATTTCACCACCAGTGTCTCCCCTCCTGCCTGATCCATTAAAAAAAAAAAAAAAAAAAAACACCCTCTAGCACCAATGCTAATCCCTACCAGTATCCACATTTCAGCCCCTCATTGTGGATCCTCAGTGTTCCTTGGGGTGATTCTTCAGTGTCCCTCAATGCACTTTTCTTCTTGCAATAAGAAGAAACCGCATAAGTGACACTTTATAAATCAAACCTGAAATGTATTTTTGGGGTCAACCCAAAGTGCAAAAGAATTCCTACAGTAAGTTCATGGCATGCCCATTATGTGAGTGTTTTGGCCAGTTTTTGTTTCCTTTGCTTATAACTTGTACATTTTTGGTCACTGCAGACCTAAATTTTTAGGGTTGCCAATTTCCCATGCCACCTTATGACTGCATAACCTGCATTTTGTAAATATTACCTAGCACGTGTTTTGGAGGGTTGGTGCCTAAAATTACATGGTGTCAGATTTGCAATGTGACACTTAGCTGGTCATTAGGGAATGTAGTGGCTCACACACACCTTGAAAATATGAGCCCCAAATTACCAAAAATAGCCAAGTTATTAGCTATGGCCTGCAAGGCCACTTACAAAGCAAGTTACAGATGTGGCATTGTGACAACAAGCATGCGTTTAGAAAAGATTTTCAAAAAGTAAGGGAATTAATTAAAAAAGGTACAGTATGTTAATGCATCGTGTTGAAAAATGCAAAGCTGGCAAAGTAAGGAAATGAAGAATTAGGGTTCAGAATTTCATGAGTCTTGGCAGATTGGTCATGAGGTGTTCCTTGGAGTTTTCAACACTGTGTGCTTGGTCTTAGCTCAAGTGGGTAGGGTCTGCTGAAAATAAAAAGTTTAACTGAAACAAAAAGAGGGTAAGGTCTGGGGGAGAGTGGTGGGCATTAGAGTTGAAAACCTGTGGGAGCACCACATCACCAGTTTTCCAGGACTAATGAGACTTTGTACCCTAATTTATTTCCTTACTTCATCTGCTTTGCATTTTTCAACCCCAGTAGAGGCTTTAACAGTTTTTTGCGATTATCGTGGGGTGGTAGCGCCATAGCAGTTAAGAATGATTAGGCTGTTTAATGTTAAACCCCTAAATTTGCACTTTAATAGGTTTGCCCTCATTCAACGGATTTGCAGAACATTTTACATGAGCGGTCTTAAGGGCAAGGTCTTTTAATGTGCCAAATTGTATTGCAGTTGGATGGGTGGATTTCAAGATCCGGATAGTGAAAAAAATCTGTTTTTTGGTTTTTTTGGCTGATCTTCCCAGAATCAGTTGTCACCATTCATGACTGGTGGGTCTGTGCTGGAGGCAGACGACCCTTGTGGGAGCCTTCAGCTTTAAGATTTTTGGAGCAAGGAGCTGACGTCGGGGGATGGCACTGCCCATGAGGCCGACGTACTATGTGTCGCTCATAGACTAGCCAGCAACCAACACCGGCTACCCTGACTCCTCCATTCTGCTTTTCCCACTGTCGAGGTCACATCTTGTGGGAGCTGGAAGCTGAAACTTGCTATGTCAGTTCTGCTGCAACCATGTTTGACTCGATGCTGTACCACAGTTCGCTCAACACCATGCTTCAGTTGGAGTCAGTAATAGTTTCCTTTTCTTTCTTTTTTCTTTAGTGTGCAGCGTTGAATACTTTCCCTGTTGTTTTATTTTGTTCATGCGGTTATGTCCGGTTTGGGGCCTAGATCTAGTAAATCAAAGGCAGGGCATTCTCCTATGCATCGGTGCCTCTGTGGCAAGCTGATTACCGTTACAGACTGCCATTACCATTGTCTCACCTGCCTGGGTCCATCTCACGACATGGATTCCTGCGACGCCTGCTTCTCCATGGTCGCTGTGTCCTTGAAATCTGCGCGTTGAAGGTGTGTTGGAAACCGCCTACCTTCAGAGGGTGGCGCCACTCTCAGTATGCCAGGATCAGGTCTCTGGGCCCTTCCCCGGGTCACTCCGTGGTACTGTACATACCGAGGGAGAGTAGGCCTGTGCTATTCTTAGTCTCACTGGGACAAGAGGCCTGCGCGAGGGGTCGGTTGGACAGTCAGCCTCCTCTGGGGGGGTTGACTGAGCACCCCTTGCAGTCTGTCGCCCCCCTCAGGGGCACAAACACCCCTGGTGTCGCAGTCGCAGCTATACGCTGGGCCTGAGCTGGTGGGGCCTTCAGTGCCGTCGCCTGGTACCACTTCGGCTCCCGCCACTGCCCTCCATGCCGGTGTGTGAAGTGGTTCCTTTGTCGTCGCTAGGTCCCCTTCTGACACTGTTCACGGTGATGGGAGAGGGAGGATCTCTGGGGTAGCTTCCTTGGAGATCTCCTTGATTTCTTCCTCTGCACAGTAGGATGATCAGGATGATCCCGACTAGCTGCCTGGCTCCTCTGATTCTTGGGACTCTCCTCCACCCAGCCTTAGGGCCTCTGGTAACGTGGAGACAGGCGCTGCCCATCCCTGGGCTGTCCTTGTAGCCTCCTCCATAACCTCCAGCACTGCCTGTGGTGGTGGTAGTTTCTGGCGCTGACCCCGGCACCGAGGGCAGTGCGGGGTTGGGGTCCAGTGTCGGCTCCAGTGCCGTTGGCAGTGCCGAATCGAACCTCAGCACCGGGATAAGTTCTGGTGGTGTTCACGGTGCCAAGGCTACCTTGGTACCTCCGGCGTTGGGTTCTAGGGCCCTTCCAAGTTGCAGGTCCCTGTCAGGTGAGGTGGAGTTGGAGAGGTGGAGGTTGGCGTGGAGGCCTATTTCCGGAGCGGCTGAGGGCTCTGGGAGGAGTCGAAGCACTGATCCAACCCTCCTGTCCTCGCAGGAAGTGTCAGGACCTGCAGTTGGTGGGGACTGGGGCCACACGCAAGTGCCAGAACAGCTCTGATTGCTTCACCTTGGGGTTTCCCCCCAAGGGCACCACCCTGTTCGCCCCTGTCTGGTTGGGCATTCATCGGTGGCTGGATTGTACAGCCCCTCTTCCATGAAGGGTCCCCCTGCTCACTACCGCAGCCCTAGCAGAGGACCTGCGCTGGTCTGTCAGGGCTCTTCAAACAACATGAAGTCTTGCTATATTATGACATATGCAGCGAGTCCCAACCTTCGAACTGCTCCGGAGGTGAAAGAGTTAACTTTCCATGCCAGGCATGGAACTTTGAGTACGAGCTCGGTTGAAAACTCTGTCTGTTGTTCTTCAAACTCAAACTGTCAGATTCTTTACTACGCCTCACTGAACAGTCGCTCCAGAGATTTCTCCTTCTGCTCGGTTCATTTTGTTGGTTAAAGTATTAGTTTTTCATTTTTTTTAACCGAATTTAAACCGCAACTGGTCGGTTCAAGCTCTGTCTGTGGTATCGTAAGTACTAGATAGGTTTTACATTTAATTTCTGTGTGGAACTTGTAAGCGGTATTATCGGTTCGGTTTGAACCGATCAGGTTATTAAATACATTAAATCTGTCTTTTAGAGTGCGGTTCCCGGTTCTTATCGGTTCTAAAAAAAACAGATTTCATTATGGTTTTTTCCACGACCCGTGACACGGTTGGGAACCGATAAGAGAGTCTTGCTTGGCGGATTGCCATAAACGGGCAAGTTTTGGTTAGGTTGGCACTATGTCTGAGAAACCCAAAAGAAAAACCGGGCCCACTGGGTTTCAACACTGCAGTGTTTGTGGGGAAGCCTTTGCCAAGGCTGACCCCCACACCACCTGTGTTTATTGTCTGGGGTTTGACCACCTCAATGTAGGCTGCCAGATTTGCAAAAAATGTCCTGCAGCTACCCTGGATAAGAGAGTTGGTAGGCTCAGGGAAAGAGAGGCCAAGAACTCCGCTGACCCAGATGGCCAGCCCGGTTCAGTTGTAACTGAACCAGAGGGAGTGCCCTCTGACCAGGGCGAGACTTCCTCGGGCAAAAGGAGAGCCATCTCAGAGGGGTCGGTTCCAGCAAAAAGGACTAGAAAATCAGCAGGTGTGGAGCCAAAATTTCCATCTCCAACCGCTGAAGAAATAGCCAAAGGGGTTAAAATTGTCCAGTCGCTTTCCCCAGTTCCGACCGAACCGGCACCATCAGGTAAGCGTACGGTTCAGTCGGTTCCTCCGGTTCAAGAATATGATTTAGAGGAATTTTATGAACCGGAGGAGGGGGAAGAGGAGTATGAGGAGAGTGAATGTGGATTTGAAAGTCTGGATGTGCCCATTGAACCGGACATCTCCCCAGACAGACCTTCAGGAGTGTCTCTCCCTAGGCTTTCTGAGTCCCCCTCTCATTTCATGTTTTATAAAAAAGTGGCTGAAACCCTCCAGTTCCCTATGGAGGAAACTGTGGATGATCAAGAGGAGCCTGACTATGTAGAAATGATGGATATCCCAGAGTCTAGGAGACTGTCTATTCCTTTGCATAAATCTTTTGGGAAACAGACAGTAAAAATTCTAAAAACTCCTCACACTATACCTCCTGTGGATAAAAGAATGGACAAGAGGTACACATTGTCAGGCTCTGATACGGAGTTCCTTACACAACAATGCAGCCATGTTGGGGTAGTGCAGGCTGCAGCCTGTGACAAGGCAAATATTCCCTTGGCTTCACACCCCCAGACAAGGACTCCAGGAGGATTGATGCCATGGCAAAGAAACAGTACATGGCAGCATCCTTGTGACTCAGACAGGCAAATTATATGGCTTATGTTGCTAGATATCAGAAATCCAGATGGGATACTGTTATGGCTCTAGCAAAACAGGTCCTTAGCCAGCTTGCCAAGGAGCTGGAGCAGGTGGCTGCTGATGGTATTGAGGCATCAAGGTGCAATTCCATGCTGCAGTGGATTCTAATGATGTGTCATCAAGAGTCATGGCTACATCTGTGGCACTTAGCAGAATGGCTTGGCTCAGATGTACTAGCCTGTCACAGGATACCCAGACTAAGGCCATGGATTTTCCTGTTGTGGGTAATTCTCTGTTTGGGGAGCAGACAGAGAATTACATGAAGAAAATGGATGAGTATAGGACCACCTATAGGAGTGCACAGGCCAAGGAAAGGCAGGCCACTCCTCAAAGGCAGCCTTCCAGGGGCAGGGGCAGACCTTTTCATAGGCCTTTTTACCAAGCCCCAGGCCTCCTCTTCAGCTTATGCCCAGAGGGGGTTCTTTAGAGGGAGAGGCAGACGGGGTACAAGCAGACCTGCTTCCACCCCTCAGCCTAAAGCCCCTGCCAAGCAGGCACCCTGATGGGGTGGCCAGGGCCGATTCTCCACTACCTGTAGGGGGCAGGCTGGCTTACTTTGTCCAGGACTGGAAGTCTTTAATATCAGACAAGTGGGTCCTGGAAGTAGTAAGCCAGGGACTGGTTCTCAGCTTCAAAAAATTTCCAAAGATGAGAACCAGGTCCTTTCCACCTGCAAATCCATCAGAGGCACTTGCCCTAGAAACAGAAGTTTCTACCCTCCTGGCTCTCAGAGCTGTGGAAAGGGTTCCACCCCTACACCAGGGCAAAGGGTTGTACTCCAGGTACTTCCTTACCCCAAAAAAGACAGGAGAATGGCGGCCCATCCTGGATCTCAGATACCTAAACAAGCACCTTTTAAAACCAAAATTCAAAATGGTGACTTTGGGAATTATTTTACCCTCTCTAAGGCCAGGGGACTGGCTAGCGTCCCTGGACCTCAAGGATGCCTACTTCCATGTTCTTATCAGAAGCTCCCATCAAAAGTACCTCAGATTCGAACTGCCCTCAGTTCAGAGCAATGCCCTTCGGCCTCACCTCTGCCCCGAGGGTATTCACAAAATGCCTGGCAGTAGCAGTTGCCCACTTAAGAAGGCAAAAGATTGCCATCTTTCCTTACCTGGACGACTGGCTCATAGTAGGCCAGTCTCCAGACCAAGTCAAACTACACCTTCAGGTAACTCAGCAACTGCTCACATCTCTAGGTTTCCTTCTCAATCTTCCAAAGTCAGTTCTAGAGCCTGTCCAGCTTCTCACCTTCATAGGTGCAGAACTGAACAAAAAGAGGCCAGAGCCTTCCTTCCTCTGGAAAGAGCAAGGACCCTGGTCTCTCTGGCCTCCTCTTTCACCCTGCAGGTCTCTCGACCAGCAAGGCATTTTCTGCAGCTCCTGGGGCACATGGCTGCTTCTACAGCAGTAGTGCAGGGAGCAAGATTTCAGATGAGGGACATTCAGTTCCATTTGAGAGCCTTTTGGTCTCAAAGGAGAGACCCTCTAACCAAATTGATCCCAGTGACTCGAACCCTGATCCGAGCCCTTCAGTGGTGGCAGGACCAGAGCAATCTGAGACAGGGGGTTCCCTTCACCCCTCAGTCTCACTCCTCAATCCTTACTACAGATGCATCCATCTTGGGGTGGGGAGCTCACATGGGCGACCTCACTACCCAGGGATTGTGGTCCCCTCAGGAATCTGTGCTCCACATCAACCTGTTGGAACTCAGAGCAGTTTTTCTAGCATTTCAAGTTTTTTCCACATCTGTTCAGAACAAAGTTGTACAGGTCAGAACAGACAACACCACTACAATGTGGTACATCAACAAGCAAGGAGGCACTCGGTCTACGGCCTTGTGCACCGACGCAATGAAGTTGTGGTCTCTGGCTTATTCCCTGAACACCTCCCTTACGGCAGTTCACCTCCCAGGCAAGGACAATGTCCTGGCAGATGCTCTCAGCAGGATTTCCCAGGGCCATCACGAATGGTCACTGGATCCCTTAGTATTGAGTAGTATTTGCCAGATGAGGACTCGTAGATAGATCTTTTGCAGCCCCAGACAATCACCAACTTCCCTTTTTGCTGCAGGCCCCAGTGTTGGGCTCAGTCCTCTGGATGCCTTCCTTCTCAGTTGGGAAGGAAGTTTCTCTATGCTTTCCCCCTTCCCTCTCCTGTTCAAGGTGCTAGTCAAAATCAAATCTCAACCGTACAAGATGATCCTGATTGCTCCAGATTGGGCCAGACAGCCCTGGTACCCACTCCTTATGTCCTTAGCAGTCCATCTTCCCCTGTGTCTTCCCCGGAATCACAACCTGTTAACCTGTGCTCAAGGGAGAGTTTGGTACCCGAATCTCAAATCTCTCAATCTCAAGGCCTGGCTCTTGAAGAGTTAGAGTTTGCTGACCTACACCTCTCCCAAGGTGTATTGGATATCTTGAAGGCTTCTAGGAAGCCTTCCACCAGGGCTACTTATAATTCCAAATGGAAGAGATTTTCCATATGGTGCTCTGGCAAGCACATTTCCCCAGAATCTGCTGACTTACCCACAGCCCTGGATTATATGGTGCATTTGAATACTTTGGGGCTGAGACCAGCTACCCTAAAAGTGCACCTGGCAGCCGTGTTTGCTTTCTTATCAGCAGGTAAACCCTCTTCTCTTTCAGCTCATCCTGTATTCTCCAAGTTTTTCCAGGGGTTGCTTCACACCAACCCTCCATTCAGGGACCCTGCCCCTGCCTGGGATCTTAATATTTGCATTGCCCAGCTTATGCAACCCCCTTTTGAGCCCTTGTCTTCAGCAGAGCTTAAATACTTGACTTGGAAAACTGTGTTTTGGTAGCCATCACTTCTGCCAGGCGCATAAGTGAATTACAAGCATTGTCAGTGGAGCCTGATTTTATCTCCTTTCATAGAGATAAGGTGGTCCTCAGGACTAACAGAAAGTTCTTGCCTAAGGTGGTTTCAGACTTCCACCTTAATCAATCTATGTCTCTCCCTGTGTACTTCACTGACCATTCCTCCTCCTCTGGCGAGAGGAGACTGCACAGTTTAGATGTCAAAAGAGCCCTTAGTTACTACATAGAACGTACCAAGGGTCACAGGTTTGACTCCTCCAACTGTTCCTCACTTATGGTGAGGTGGTAAGAAACCTGCCACTAAAAGATCCATTGCCAGGTGGATTGTCTCTTGTATCCAATTTGCTATGAAAAACTGGGTAAGGTTCCTCCCTCAGGCCTGAGGCTCACTCTACCAGAGGTACAGCTGCGTCTCTGGCTGCTGCGGGGACATCCCTATCTTAGAGATATGTCAAGCAGCTACCTGGAAAACAGTTCACACTTTTACCAAGCATTACTCCCTGGACATCCAGGCTAGGAGTGATGCTCGGTTTGGCACAGATGTGCTTCAGAGCCTATTTCCTAAGTAGGTTCTGTCCCTCCTCCATGGAGGTACTGCTGTGTAGTCTGCATATGTCATAATATAGCAAGACTTCATGTTGTTTGAAGAAAAAATTACTCACCTTAGTAATGTTGTTTCTTCTAATGGAGTCTTGCTATATTATGACCTCCCCGCCTGCCCCTCTCAGAACCTCTGCTTTTGGGATGTGGGTGGGCAGTGCAGTGTTGGCACTTAGTAGATGCCCACCTTGTTTTTCACCCCTCCTTTTTGGGGTGTTTGGGTGTTATGTTTTTATTTTTTGGATCCCCTGACTTGAGTCTTTGTTTTGGGACCAAAAATGTGTTCTTATATTTAGTAGCCAGTTGGCTAGTGTAGGTTTACAGCTTCCACACAGAACCTTAGTGAGTTTTGCTCGTAAAGATCTGACAGTTTGAGTTTGAAGGACAACAGACAGAGTTTGCAACCGAGCTCGTGCTCAAAGTTCCATGCCTGGCATGGAAAGTTAACTCTTTCACCTCCGGAGCAGTTCGAAGGTTGGGACTCACTGCATATGTCATAATATAGCAAGACTCCATTAGAAGAAACAACATTACTAAGGTGAGTAATTTTTTCTTCTCCCCCTCATCTTCCTCTGCCTCCTCCTCCTCCTCTCCCAGGCCTCTTTGTCCCTATGGGGCCCAAGACCTGGGAACAATTCAGGGCATCGGTGTCTGCATTCCCGAGATACTGGAGGGCTCTGGATGAGGTCATCTTTAGACCTGAACTGCCAGTTTTGCCAGTCCCTGAATCAAGCTCCTCTTCTTCCTCCAAGGAAGAGGATTCCTCCATCCACCTGTCACCTGACGCTGATCTCACCAGTTATCAGCTGTTCCTTTCAGAGATGTTAAAGGAGCTGCATATTTCCCATTTTGCCAGCCGCAATCCTGTGCATGTGATGCATGCATTCCTTGGAGAATACATCACTGACAATCTTGTCATCCCTCTGTGACCTCAAGCCTTAATGGAAGTGTCGCACAGAGTCTGGCATCATTCCTCTGCCCCTTCTCCAACCATGAGGGACTGTCAGTGCAGATATTGTGCACCCCTGTGGTTTCCAGGTGCTGTACTCAACCCCTCTTCGGGAGTGGAGCTCCTGGATACCCCTTCTGGGCATCGTCGCCCAAGGCACGACCACCTCCCGGAGTATGACTATGCTGAGTTAGCCCACTGGGGTAGAAGTTACTGGGCTGCCTAGGCCAGGCACCTGTGGACGATGCTGGGATAACTCTTGGCATGTATGCCTGAATCTGAGGCTACCAGGCAGGCCATCAGCCTTTCTGCCCATGGTCTGGAACTGGTGAGGCACCAATTAAGGGCATCTTTCGATGCCAGTGAGGTAGCTTCCAGGCTGGCAGGAACTACCGTCTGCATCAGCTGGATGGCGTGACTTCACCTTTCAAGGTTTTCTCCCCTGGCCTGACAAAGCGTGATCACCTCTCCATTCCAGGGCACCCACTTTTTCTCCCACAGGGTGAGGCATGAGTTAGTGGGGCACCTTTCTTCTCCCAGGCATCAGGAGACTCCGCCTTGCCCTGACCAGACTCTAGCATCGCCAGGTCCGTGAAGGACCCCCACCTACTTGTGTTCTCCCCCACAGGAGGCAGTTTGCCAAAGCCACCGTGGGTGGCAGCCTGGCACTCTGACCCACCAGTCATGAATGGTGAAGATTGATTCTGGGAAGATATGAAAATTACATACTCACCGTAATTCTTGATCTTCCCAGATATCTTCACCATTCATGACTGCTACCCACCCACCTTCCCCTCAGGGCAGTGCCACCTCCTTTCTCTGTTTTTTGTTTTTGCCCCAATTGTTTAACCAGGTGAGACACACTAAGCTGAAAGTTTGTTTACAGGTGCAACCAGGGAGCACAGGGAAGTTAAATGACTTGCTCAGGGTCACACAGTATGAAAGTGGGGGCTGTGGGATTCAAACCCAGGTCTCCAGATTTGCAGGTCAGAGCCTTAAACCACTGCGCTATACTGCCTCCTGTTTCTCAAACACGTTTATCCTTCCAGGGTTGATCTAGTGGGCTAACCCTGTGGGGTTCTCTCCAGACCGCACCCTTGCATGGGGTCAAACAGAAGATGCAGAGCGAATTCTTTATCCCTTGCTCCTACAACCCCTTAGAACTGTTTTTCATTAGGCCTTAGCTGCAGTGTCTCAACTACATGGTTGTGCATCAGACAGAATTAACACTACTTAATCTTTTCTTTGGGGCTTCTGAACCTTCCTGAAGGTATTTCTACGGGCCATCGGCTCTCTTGTCTTATCTTTATTGGGAGCCTGGGCTCTAGTAATAGCTCTCCATCTTTGCTTCACCTTCTTTTCACACTGTTCTTTTCCTTCTTTACACAAAAAAAAAGTGACTGGACAGTGCAGCATCTCACTCATCCTTTTCTGAGACAGAGGGAGAGTCAGACAGGGAATCTTTTGCTCAATTTCTTTCCTCTCACCTCTTCTGTGTTTCTCCCCAATGCTCAGCACATGGGCCTATTCCTAGAAACTTGTCTCTAATGGGAACAGTTTCTGCTCCATTTTAATTTTTTCCCTACGTCCCGTAACTCCTACTGTAGCTCTCCGACATCCTATGATGCCCGTTAGTTTTGCTACTACCGACGTGCTCTCCTCCCCCTTCGGGGTTGAAGCCTTTCAATTTTGGGTTCTCTTCCTCTTCACGTCTCTCTCCCTGAAGATTCAGCCTTCCACGGGTATCCCTTATACAAAAAACCAAAGAAGTGGGAGAATTTATCTGAGGCTCGGGATAGGAGAAAGACAGGGAAGCAGGCCAGACTTTTCAGTCTCTGAGACAAGAAGAAAACCTCCCCTTTTTGCAGTTTTTTCCTACTTGGAGAGTCGATTTTACTTTACCCATATTTGATTTCTTTCCAGGAGATGCAGGA
Source organism: Neoceratodus forsteri (assembly GCA_016271365.2). Taxonomy (NCBI): domain Eukaryota; kingdom Metazoa; phylum Chordata; order Ceratodontiformes; family Ceratodontidae; genus Neoceratodus; species Neoceratodus forsteri. The sequence continues at coordinate 195,277,783 of CM028132.1, read as the reverse complement.
TCTCTCTCTCTCTGTCCTTCTCTCCCCCCCCCACTCTTCCAGACTGCCCAATGGGTGTGGCCCCCCTTCCCTTTTCCAACCTAAGTCCCTCACTCCATACCCTCTTCTCTCAGTCGGTGTTTTATTTAGCTGTTATATCCTTTTCCTTTTTCTGTTCCTTGGGCTCCCTCGCCCTCCCAACCTGCTTTCCAGTCTTTCTTTCCTCTCTGGTTAGGCAGAACTGACTTTGGCCACAGAGTGGCTAAACCTGCAAGGAAGAATACAGTACCAAGTCTGCCTCCTTGAGAAAAAAGCCCTACTAGGTTTGACCCCGATGACTATCCATAAACTACTCAAACCTGCCCACAACTCACATCAGACCAGAGGCAAAGCAAGGAACCCATTGCACGTCTGGTTTTGCCACTTTGAATTAGCTCAAAGGACATTCTCCTATAAGGCCCCCACTATGGCTCAACGAGCTCCCGGCCAACATTCGAAACCACTCCAAACTCAGGCCATTCAAAAGAGAACTTAAACAGCACCTTTATGACCGAGGGGGATGTGATTGCTCAGACTATCCCCCCCCCCCCCAGCAACCACCATTATGGTTTCTCACTCCCTCCTCCTGGAACTAGGTTGGGGATATGCACTACTGCTACCCATGCTTCGCTACCTGTGCAAGCACTTTTTGCCCTGTTCTTTCCGTAGTACTGATTGACAATTCCTCTCTCCCAAACTCCCCTTTTAACTTTTGTCCTTCTCTTTTTGTTTGTTCGTTTCCCTATTTATCCCCTCTTCCAATCCAGCCCTTCCAAGCAACCTTAACATTTATCAAGCTACTATAGCACTTATCATGCTTATAATTACCTTGCCTCTCCCTCTCCAGTGCCTCCCCCTCCCTCTCCTCCATCCCTTCCCGTCTCTTTACTCCATTCAGTGCCCCACTCACCACTCTCCTCAATAATTCCTCCCACTTTCCACTTACCCCTCCCTACACCTGTTCATTCCAGCTGTTCAAACTTTGCTGGTACTACAGTTCATCACCCTCTCTCCCACCCACCTCTATCCTTACTTCATTAATTACTTATTTCTATTCACCCCTCTTCTCCCCCTACTCGTGGATCCCCTCCTCATTTCTCTGCCAGAATTACCTGCCTGTTAATACTTTGTTGACTAGCATAATTGCTGTCCTCTTTTGTTGTGTACTGCCATCTGTACCTGCAATGTTTATGCATTTACCTGTGTCTGTACTGTTGTCTCTCTCTTAAAATTCCCACATGTTACTGTACCATTTCCCATTGTATGCAACTCACTGTAATTTGTACCAGCCACTGTAATTGTACCATTAACTGTAAGCGCTCTTCCTGTTGTGTTATTCTCACTCTGACATGGAACCTTTGTAAATGAGCTTCTACCTCAAAGGTTGTAATCTGAGACAATAAATAAGAACTGAGGAGTCAGGAGAGCTGGCGTTGGTTACTGTCCAGTCTGAGAGTGCCATGTAGTATGTTGGCCTCATGGGTGGCGCTGTCCCTAGCGTTGGCTCCTTGCTCCAAAAATCTTAAAGCTGAAGGCTCCCACAAGAGTCATCTGCCTCTAGCATAGACCCACCAGTCATGAATGATGAAGATATTCAGGAAGATCAAGAATTACGGTGAGTATGTAATTTTCATTTTTTTTCCTCATCGCCTAGCACCCAGATAATTTGGTATTTTGATCTGAAATTTTCAGGGTAGAAGGGCTTGGCTCAGAGTGATGCCTTTCATTGGTTTAGTGAAAAATATTAATCAGTTCCAGAGTTAGAGTGTTGAAATTTCAGTTCTGAGCATGCTCAGTATTCTCTTTTGAATAGTTGTTTCATACAAAAAAAGAATTTGGCCATACAAAAAAGGATTCTGTTTCAAATTTTTTTTGGGGGGGGGAGATAATCCTGTTTCGTGAGAAAAATTGTTTTCTCATATGGCTGCAATCTTACATTCGTTCACCCAAAAAGTTTTTTTTTTGCTGGCCCAGTGGGGTTGAGGGTTGAGGCACTGGGCGCCACCCTATGCGCCACGCCTGACCCAGGTTCATCAACGGATTCTGGTCATTTGGGGATCGACTGGGGGAGGAAAGGATTGAGTGTCTGGAGGACTACTCTCCTTCCTTGGGGAGGGGGGTTGACACTGTGCGCTGTTGACTGACACCCAGCAGTGGCTGGGTGTCAGTGCAGATGCAAGCACAGGGGAGTTGGCCCACACCCAGGGTGATTGGCTGCCTCCGTGGAGGTGGAGGCAGCCACCCCACCCATTGCACAGGCATAGGGTGTGGGAGAAAAAGGAGGTCAAAAAAACAGGACCTGGGCAGGATCCGTGATAGCCCCGATAGCTCCTGTGTGGCTGCCCCCCCCGATTCTGGATTGCTGTGTTTGGGGGGAGCTAGCAGCACTCCTTGCCCCTGGCCCTGCTGTGGTGGTGGTGGGGGACCCGGGCTGGAGTGGTCAGTGGGGCCGGAGGACATACCTCTCTGAGGGAGGGATCATATCCCCTGTCGGGTCCGCGAAGGTAAAACCCATTAAAATCATATTACGGAAAGACACCAACACATGTATCTTGCTAATTGGGACCTCATTAGCTGGATTCTACAGTTATTTTTTGGAAAAAATGACCCAGAAATGTATTTCTAACACATTTTAAAAATCTTTTTTTCGTGAGATGATTTTCTTTTTTGTATGGCCGTATGAAACAGGAATATGGCCATATGAAAAAAAAGATTACCTTCATATGAAAAAATAATTTGGACTTATTTTTTTCTCATATTCTTTTTTTTTCTGTATGAAGGAATCTTTTTCTGTGAGAATGACACAATCTCACTGAAAAAGATTCCTTACTCAAAAAAAAGAATTTGAACTTAGTTTTTTTCAAACTCTTTTTTTGTATGAAGGAATCTTTTTCGTGAGAATAACACAATTTCACAAACGAGGATTTCTTAATACAGAAAAAGAATTTGGACCTAAATTTTTTTTTTTTCCCCACATTTAAAATTTTAATGAGTCATAACTCTGTTAGTGTTTTTAGTTAAGGGACAATCTATATATCAAAAGGAAAGTCTTAAGGAGTACAACAACACTAACACATATACCCTACAAAAGAATTCAAGGGCCATATAAAATAAAAAATTTAAAATTACAGTTCCCATAGGATAACATTGCAACTTTAACAAGCTGTAAGTCTGTCATCTTTAGAGATAAGGGACCATCTGTATATGAAAAAAAGGGTCTTAATGAGTACTGCAAGAATAACACATAATACCCCCAAGCAACTTTAGGGGCCATATAAACAACCATGAAAATTAAACTTGAAAAGTCCCATAGGATAACATTGCAGCTTTAACGAGCCATTAACTCCATCACTCTGTGGAGTTGAGACAATCTTGTATCAGAAAAAAAGGTCTCAATGAGTACTACAGCACTAACACATAATAGGGCCGTATTAAAAAAAAAAAAAAAACAAAACATGAAAATTTCCATATTATAACATTGCAAATTTTAACAAGCTATAACTATGTTACTCTGCTGAGTTAATGGAGAATCTGTGTATCAGAAAAAGGTCTCAATGACTACTACAACACTAATACATAATACCCCAGCAAAGAATTTAGGGGCCGTATTAAAAAAGGAAAAAAAAAAACAACATAGAAATTACAACATGAAAATTCCCATAGGATAACATTGCAACTTTAATAAGCCATAAGTCTGCAATAATTGGAGTTAAGGGACAATCCAATATCAAAAAAGATGTCAATGAGTATTAGTACAGCACTAACACATAATCCCCAACTAAATATTCATGGGCTACGCACTGTACCCTTAAATTATCTCCAGTTTTCACCATGGTACCAAATCCACAATGAAAGTACAATCATGAAAAATGCACCAAAGGTGTCTCTCATCTTTCTCTGTAACGGTAACATATTTCAGATTAAAACAACAAATATTAATGACTTATGGGTACCAAAGTGAAAAACCACATTTTTGCCCATATACGATCAACTGCTAGCAGTTGAGGGACACTTAATACATTCTTTCCTTTGAATTTAGACCAAAAAAAATTTATTACAACCAAGAACATATATTGCTGTTCTGGAGGCATGGAAGCACAGGGCCTGAAGGGACCTGCGTAAATGAGGATACTATTGTACTATCTCAAAAAGTAAGGAAATTAATTGCAAAAAAAACCAAAACGCATTATTGCATCACTTACGGCTCAGATTCAACCGAAAAAAGTAGGGAAATGTGACATTAGGGTTTCCAAGTCTAACTCCCCCAACCCCAAGAAGGAAAAGTGAAAAAAAAACGGTTTTCATTGTCATGACTCTTGGCAAATCAAGGGTGGAGTCTTCCTTGGGATTCTTAACCCGAACACCCCATCCCATGACAAAATAAGGTGAGATGGGGGTATGTTTAATTCAGGCAGGGCCTACAGGTTCTTGGCAACATGTGAGGAGAGACAGTTCTGTATGTTTGAAGGCTGTATCATAATGGGGTGAGCATTACAGTTGAGAACCCCAAGGAAGACCCCACACCTGATTCTCCAAGAGTCAGGGGCAGTGAAAACCATAGTGTGTTTTTCCCTTTTCCTGCTTGTGAGGTGAGGATGAGGAGTTAAGGTTGGAAACCCTAATGCCACATTTCTCTACTTTTGTCGGTTTAATCTGAACTCTGATGCATAAACACAGTTTTTTGGCAAAGAATATGAGCACATACATGGGTGTTAATAAACAGTAGAAGTTCATTGATGGGGTGGTATAAGCTTCTGTTGCTTATTACTATTTACAGGAACACGTGTACATTGCAGACCCCCTCAGTGCTTCATTCAACTACTAACAAAGTGGTGCACTGCAGGGGCAAGGGTGGCAATGGAGCTGGCCCAGAAAAAATTAAGGGACTAGTATGCTTGCTGCCGATCAGCTCCCCTCAAGTCAGCTATAGGCGATTGAGGAGGGGGCCAAGATGCTTCAGGGGCTTTTGTCCCAAAAAGGTACAGGCAGGTGGCATGGGGAAGAAAGTTAAAATAAATTGTTTTTCTTTTCAGAAGAGCCATTTCTGAGCCAAACTAGAACGTTTCAGCTCAGACTCTCTTCCTTTCGAGCCATCGAAATTCTGGTAGAAAATCTTCTAACTAGCTAAAGGAAAATGGAAAAGTGTTTCAGATATGAACAGTAACAACTGATGACTACTGAAGGTTAATAGGATTTCTGGGGAGTGTACTAGCTCTTTAGAGGGTATGCTACACAGCCTAAGCACAAAGAATTGCTATTTTATAAAAGTAAAAGCAAAAGCTAAGAGTCCAAACTACTGCATTGCTTTAACAAGTAGAGTCCCCACAGCAACACCCTTTTAGCCAACGTGGTGCAGGCAAGTGACTGCCTTTGTAGTGGACACCAGTGGCACGTAGTGATGGACCTGCAGGTGAGCATGAATACCAGGAAGCCTATGCTTACACATACATTCTCCGATAGACATATCCAGCCAGTTCCACTGTGGGGTTTGCATATGAATCCTGGTTTCCTGACTTGAAAGGTACAATATTATCAGTTCTGGTTGAGGCCTTTTCCTTATTTATGCTTCTGTTGCAGTAAGGTTAATATTTACTGTGTAGATCTGTACGGGACTGTCTTTATCTTTTGTGTTGTACTTTTGTTAGGCGCCTTGAGCAGTCAGATGCCTTAGTTTCATTTTTTCGGTACTCTACCACTTGCACCACCCACCGTGCCAGCATGTGACAAGTCTGTTTAATCTCTTTTTGTTCTTTTGTAGGTTGCCAGAGATGATGGTATATTTAATGACAAAAACTATATCATTCAGGATGCAGCAGTCAGGTAAGTTATGGGAATTGGTCCAGGATAACTTGGTAGGGTGAATTAGATGTTTTCAAAGCTGTTTGATTAAAGTATATTATAGTTTAGATTATTTGGATGCTTAGTGCTAAATGACTTACAGTGGTAATAATACAGAAGTTGAACAGTGTTGTGATATAATGTATGGTGGAACACTATTAGGGATGGACATCCATCCCTAGAATAGCGTTGTTATGCTGCAGTAGCTATGTCATCATAGCTGTTATGCTGCACTAGCTACTGCAGCATAACAACAATGAACGCCTTTGTGCATGCGCATCACACTGCCCGTCCCGATCAGGAAGTGGCTGCGGTTGAAAGAGTGAGCAGCTCACAACGAAAAAAATACAAAAGTAAGCAGCAAAATGTCATTTTTTTACATCTGTTTGTAGACCATACACTATAAAAGGTGATGCATGGTTTACAGTCAATAACAAGCATATGTAGGCATCTCGAGGTTGCCACGGCAATGAACCTCTCGAGCTTCGCTCTTGAGGTTCACACTGTCGCCATGGCAACTTCTCTATGCATACATATGCTTGTTATTAATTGTAGACCATACTTTATCCTCTATATACCGCGCAGTGTTAGTGCAGGCAAACTGCAGTGAGGTACAGCATCAGCACTTGAATAACTCGTATTTGCCTGTTCAAACACTGCAGTTTGCATGGACGAACATCATGGTATCCTGCAATACCAATCAGCTGTTTAACAGCCACTGTAAAGGAAATACAGGAATCGAAAGGCTATGTCCTTAAAGTTCGATCTTCTAAGAGATGATCTCAGTAGAGTCCCACTCTTTGATTTTATGCTGGAGGCAGTGGGTCTTAGTGTAAACTTAAATTTTGAAGATGGTGACAGTGACTCATGGGGTCAAGTTTGTTGGTATAAATAGCGTCACCAATCCCAAACTCACCCATTTCTTTTTTTCTGCAGTTTGCAGGGTACAGGGAACTTGCTTCCATTGCCTTTTTACAGTGCAGTTTGACTTCTTTTGTCACTTTTTATTTTCTTTTTATTGCAATGTCTGGGAAAAGCCCTTTAGCATTTGCAGTTGTGGTAACAAAATTAGCTCTTTAGACTCTCACGAGGTTTACCAGACTTGCATTGAGCTCACCAGTGTTGTCACTAACTGTCCATTCTGCTTGGCCCTAAATAACCAGAATGACAGGGCCTGTCATATTTTGTCAGGTGAGCATTTTGGTACAACTGAAAGCCAAACTAACCTTGGGTTAGTGCCATTTGAGAACTCGGACACAAGGGAGGGGATAATGTTTTGATTGCATCTATCCTGCATAAGAAATTTACGTTCTGCGGACCCTACAACACAATAGCCATAATGTTTCAAAGACTGTGTGAACAGGACATTGAATTGTTCAAACAAAAAAATACTGTCAGCTGTGTTAATTGCATTAAAGCAGAGTTCAATGCATTATCTAATCTAAATAAGAATTCTCAGATTGTGGTGAAGCTCGCCGATGAGCATGGATCTGCTTCTTCGGTGGTATTTCAGTCATCAGGTTACACTGCAGCAACCTTCGCCACTGGTGAAGTGGAAGTCGCAAGGAAGATTTTCAGTAGTACAACTGGGGCCACCCACACTGTCGACATCCGCCGACGTCACCAACCCTATACAGGCATGGGTGGCCCCGCTCCCTCCTCAGTTCTTTCTCACCATTGACTTGCAATCACAGTCTCTGCAGAAGCTCTGTTGCAGTGTTCGCGACTTTTTCCACCTTTTCATACATTTCTTTTTGTTTACGTCGAGAGTTAATCCTTCTCTTTTTCATCGCTGCTGCTGTCAAAAGAAGATTGCCTCTACCAACGAGCATTCGTTTTTTTGTCTGCTGGCTTGGGCCTGACCACAGTGCCTCCGACTGTGAGCTCTGCCAGAAGTTTAACCAAACAACCCTCAGGCAATGCAGGAAGGCTCTAAAAATCTTCATGGAACAACAGGTAGCCTGCTCCAAGCGGGGGTCCTCCGGGGGCCCGGCCACCCAGTCACCCTCTGGCTCTACAAGCTCCCAGGCCTCTTAAGGTCCGAGACAAGTCCTCGGTGGGAAAAGTAACAAAAAAAAGCCCGGGATCGCGACTGCTCCCCCGTGGCCGTCCCGTTCCCCGTCGGCCTCTCCTTCTTCAGGGGGATCTTCATCAGTGGTGGCTGCCAAGACAAAGAGACCTGCTGTCCAGGTCTCAGTTCCTATCAGGCCCATACAGACAACTTCTCTGCCCGACTCTCAGGGCGCCCAGCCGTTGACCTCCGGCTCGCCGGCCCTATCACCGTCGACAACCCAGTTGAGATTTGTACCTTCCTTTCCGAGGGCTACGGGCTCCTCAGGTCTGCAAGACGAGTCATCAGCTTCTGTGCCATCGAATCCTCCTCTGTCGTTGACGACCATGGACCCGGACAAAGTTCTTGTCTACTTTACCAATGTGCTGGTTCAACAGCTGAGAGCCTTCAATAGGCCTTCATTGCCGGTGCCATCGATGATGGCTTTGTCGTAGACACCTGTTTGTCGATCCAGGGAGTCTTCCTGTGGGCTGTCAATGACACATACGATGGCAGACCTAGAAGAAGAGGTCGATGTCGAAGAGGAGTACCACCCTAACCTCATCCTTCCAGATGATGTGTAAAAGGAAGAGGAACAGTTCCTCGCATCTGACAAGTCCACTGCCTCTTCAGTCTAAGTCAGACACACCCCACAGTCACCTCCTGAGGATGCCACCTTCTTCAACATCATGAAGCAGCTGTATGCCACCTTGGGCTTTCAGACAGAGGAGGAGGAAGAGGAGGATATCACCAGAAAGGATCTGGCTGACTACTTGGAGATTCCCCAACTTCCCCCCAGAATTATCCCTCCTGTGCTTCTTCCCCTGAAAAATGCTACTACAATAGCCTTGCACAGGCCAGACATGATGCTAGCCATGCCCCGCAGGGCAGACAAACTGTGTAATGCCCCTCAGGGCCTTCCTTACTTTGCTGCTGAGGCTGAAACTGATTCTGTGGTCATTAAGGCAGCACACAACAGGTCTAAGGTGCCTAAGCACCTTAGTTCCCTTCCCCAGGACAAGGAGTTCTGCAAGATTGACCTCTGGGGGAAGAGGGTATATTCTTCCTCTACCTTGGGCTTGAGGATTGCCAACTACAGTATCTGTCATACATGGTCAGATACCAGAATGCCAACTGGAGGAAAAGCAAAGCTGCCACACAGGCCCTTTCAGATGGTACCCAGGAGTTACTTCAATGTTTCCAAACAGTTGAGGATGTCGTCAGACACCTCCTGGGGGCCCTCTATGATATGGCCAATAGAGTTACTGCCATTGGCATATGCCTTCATAGGTACTCATGGCTCAGGGTCTCTGGATTTGCAGCTGATGTGCAGAACAAGGTGCTTAATGCTCCTTTTAATGGGACCAAACATTTTGGCCCTGACGTCCAGGACCTCATAAATGATCTGCAGGCCTCTGGTACAACCCTCAAATTGGTCCATTCCCTCTACCACACACAGCCACGAGGTAGAGGGTGTTCTACCTTTCGTAGACAGGCCAATAGACCAGGCCCTGAGGCTAAGACTTGGCTACCCACGTTACTGCCGTGCACACACAAATATGGCAAATGCAAATACTGAGCCTTATTGAATTGTGTGGTCTCCTTGGGTTCCCTTTTTATGTTGCTGTAGGGGAGTTCCTCCTAACCCAGTAATTAAGCCAAAATGTGAAAAACAAGGAAACCTCTGCCCACTCATTTTCTTCTTAAATACTTAATCTTTATTCTTATGCTTCCAAAGTCAGATATTTCTTCTTATTGTTTAAAGTTCAGGACCAACTTGTCCCTTTATCAGAACATCCTGGGCTACTACTATTGTATAGTCTTATGTGAAACACCTCACACTTTATTCAATTTTAAGTACATATCTGAAAGTTGCATTTAGTTATCTTTTTTCATACTTTTCTTCTTTTCGAAATTAACTTCCAGTGTCCATCTATGTGTTTATTTTTCAGAATTTCGCTTGTCCAGCTTTATGCTTTCACTTGGTGCCCGTTTTTTTCGGAGGTTTGTTTTAATCCGTTGCGGTGCTGTCCGCCATTACTTGAGACACCGTCTCCTCCTGACAAAAGGCAGAAGTATGCAATAGTAGAAGCCAAGAATGTTCTGAAGAAGGGACAAGTTGTTCCTGAAACGTAAACAATAAGAAGTAGTACCTGACTTTGGGAGCATAAGAATAAAGATTAAGTATTTTTGTTTTTTGTTTAGTTTTTGATGACTGGGGTAGGTGCACTAGCCATAGCGATGACTATTTTCAGGTGCGATCCGCGAGGGTACAAGACAGAAAAAATCAGATAACAGATTACAATATATGAATTCACAATATACAAACGTAGGAGTTAGAACAGGCTGGAGTTTAAAAACAGGCTTAGTAACATACTTAAAGACATAAAAACAAAGGTAAGGAGAGTAAAAATGACAATAAAGCAAATAACAGTTTGATTAGGTCATAAGTGCTAACAATACCATGGAATTCAAGGAGGATTATACCTAGGTGACGGAGGCATCATAGTAGACAATATAGGACAAATCGGTAGAGATTAAGGTTAAAATAGGGAACTATAATAGATAGGGGAAGGTAAGATAGGAAGATGGGGACCCAGTGAGAGATAAAAGTCCCTAGGTAATAAGAAGGCAAAAAGCAGGTGTTATGATGAAAGAGCTATGCGTTGGTAAGGGTCAGTAAACTATGAAGTGGTGTAGGTTCAGGAGAGGAGACGAAGGCCAGGATGGATTTAAACAGGAGCAACAGCTGGAGTCTACAAGATAGAGTCAAAGTAATTTTTTAAAGGAGGCATGGAATGATGCTGAGGGAAAACTTAGAGGGAGGGAGTTGCAGAAATGGGGATGTGACGGGCAAAAGCACTAGCACCTTTGGACGTTCGGTATCTGGGGGTGAGGACAGGGGCATTATCAGCAGAGCAAAGATCATAGCTGGATGAGTGATTTAAAACTAGTCCTGCTAGTGGCTTTGGGTATTGGATCTGATAACGTTATCTATGAGCGACCCATGCGCATAAGATATGGATGCAGAAGGGGAGAGCCAACCAAGATCAGAGTAGACAAAGCAGTGGTGTTTCAACCGTGGTGAGGAGGATGCATAGCAATAGATGTTATTATAGGTAACATCCCATTTTAGAAGACTCGATTTACTGGCAGCGACATAGGTTGCAACACTATAGTTGAGACATGGTAGTAGTATGCCACAAACTATAGCAAGCGTAGGGGATGGTGTGAGCACATAGCTAGTCCAGTAGACAATGCCAAGTTTCATGTTTACCAATTTGTAAGTCTACTGAATATGGAGATCGAAGTTAAGAGTCGGGGTAAGGGGTGATACCGAGATATTTAAACAATTCTACTACCCCAACAGATGAGTCATTTTCAGAAAAGACACTGAATTTAGATTGGGAGATTTTGAGTTTAGTATTGGAACCAAATAGCATGGCTTGAGTCTTTCCTTCGTTCAGGATAAACTTATTTGTCAGCTACCATTGTTGAATGACTTGCAGGTCCTGAGAGAGTCGAGTGTTGATGTCAGCTATATTCTTCACACTTGTGTACAGGACAGTATCATCTGCATATAGCAGGGAGTGTATGTGTGAGCAAGGTTGGAGGTGATATTGTTTATAAATATAGAAAAGAGCAGGGGACCTAAGATGAACCCTTGCGGCACTCCAATATGAATGGAAGCTTTGTCTGAGAAAGTTGAGTTAAATTTAACTGTCTGAGTCCTGTCAGCTAAGTAGCTGCCAAACCACCTGACAACGTTGGGTGAAAAACCTAAAGATTTAAGAGTTGTTAGGAGGATGGGGTGGTCGACTAAGTCAAACGCTTTAGTCATGTCAATGAAAATGGCCCCAGTGAAGAATCTAGAGTCCTTGGCCAGTAGAGCATCAGTTTTAAACTTGAGAAGTGCAGTAGTGGTACTGTGACCTTTATGCAATCCATGTTGGGCAGTTGTAAGATCATCAAATTGCTGGAGAAAGTGTGTGGTTTGAGTAGCAACAAGTTTCTCAAGAAGTTTACTAAGAACTGGCAGGATGGCAATTGACCTAGGAAGGATCTTTACGGTCACCTTTTTTGAAAACTGGGGTGATTCTAGCTGTCTTCCAAATATCCAGGACGTGGCTTTGGCAAAGGGAGAGAGTAAAAATCTTGGCTAGAGGAGCAACTATGTGGGGGGCAGCAGTTTCTAGGAGCTTAGGTTCAAGGTCATCAGACCCGGTCGCAGCATACTCCAAGATATTGAGCAATCTTAAGACATTGTGGTACGAGACTGCCTTGAAAAAAAAATAAGGTGCCTTGTCAACAGGAGGGGAGGTAGAGTTAGATAGGACAGGGAAGGAAGAAGTGTATTTAGTAAGATCAGAGAATTGAGTATTGAAGACGTTTGCAATGGTATAGGGGTTGTTACAGTGTACGCCATTTAGTAGCATATCATTAGGAGTAGAGGCCTGGTTAGTATCCAGAAAGGACTTTATGTGGGACCAGAACTTTTTAGAGCCCCCACCAACCACAACCACTAAACTTTTGTTAAAACGTTAAAATTATTTAGCGGTTCACATTTTTATCGGTTACCGATAAAATGTAAGAGAAACCAAAAAAGAAAACCGGTGAACCGGGTTGTAAAAATTGCACTGATTGTGGGGAAGTGTTTGTCAAGGCAGACAAACATAGTTTATGCGTGGCTTGCCTGGGCTATGATCACCTTAAGGAAGACTGTGATATTTGTAAAACCTTCCCAGAAAAAATAGTGGAGAAACGCCTGGAACGGCTTAAGAAAAAACTTCCTCCACCTAAGGGTTCCTCTGGCTCCGACCAGTCGACACCTTCTTCTACTGTGGGTGAAACCACTGCAGTAATTATTTCAACCCCTAAGAAGGGTGATAAGGGCACTAAGAGCTTGCTGAACTGGCTGACTCCCTGGTTCGCTCTAAAAAGACAAAGAAAGTAAAGCTCACAGAACCCCCTACTGAAAAAAAGGGACTTCTTTGGGTGCTCTGGCTCTTCCTTCTCCTCAGGAAATAGCTCAGGCCTTACAAGGTTTTTTCCCACTGGCCAGCAGCCACCTGTTCAAGTCCCAGCTGGACATACTGGCGGCATAAGTTAATCCTCATTTATTGAAGAGGAGGAAGATTATAGTGAATGTGAAAGGGGGATGAAGGGGAACCTATTGAACCTGAGGTCTCTCCTGAGCAGGATTTCGGTTCACCTCCTGGAACCATTGAGGATTATTCCTCACATTTTAGTTTCGTGAGGAAGATGGCTGATGCCTTGGACATCACCACAAGTGAAGAAATTGAGGATGAAGAAGAGGTGGAATACTTTGAAATGATGGGGTTAACCCCCACAAAGAAGCTTCCCTTGCCTGTCAATAAATTCTTCGAGAAAGATGCACTGAAAATGTTACAAATTCCTAATTCTGTCCCCCCTCTTGATAAGAGACTGGATAAGAAGTATCAATTGGAAAGAGAAGGGGCAGAATATCCGTTTTCCCACCCTGACACCCAAGGGGATGGTGCAGGCAGATGCCTGTGACAAGGCTAAGGTGCCTCTGGCTTCTGACCCATCAGGAAGATTGATAGTATGACCAAAAAAGGATACTTGTCAGCTTTTTTGGCTTTCAGGCAGGCCAGTTGCCAAGCCTATGCTACCCAGTGTCACCAACTCGCTCAGCCGGTCAACCCTCTACTCCCAAAGTGCCAACCTCTGAGCGTATGATTTGTGTACAGTGAACAGACAAGGTAACCCTCTTGTCTGTTTTGTGGGTTCAAGTCACCTTAGTCTCAAGCTCTGAAGGGATTCAAACTGATAACCTCTTGTTAGCGTACCCAGTTATCAGGCTTGGATAATTCTGTCTTCGGGGGGCCAGATGTCTTTGCCTATGGACACCCAACCAGGTCTTTCACATAAACCCTTAGAACTCTATGCAAGACTTTAGAGAACTCTATCCATTTCCCAGTTTGGTGTACAATAAGCCCATACACAGTGTTACTATAACCTTTTAAAAGCTCCACTTAAAAAGAAATGTCCAGGCACTCCAGCAGTTTCATTTGTAAAAAAAAAATATCTTTACTTTAAAAATATCAAAACAGAACAATAATTACCGAACAAATATACTGTATATCCCAACACATACAGCCTTAAAACACAGGTAAAAAAATACAGTTCCTACAATTCATACATTTAGACTGGTATAATCTAATGCTTACTTTCTTTCAGTGCTTTGAGGATCTCCCTTCTCTCAGTCAGAAATATTTTCTTGTCTCTCTGTCAGGTTCTTTCAGCAATTAAACACACATCTGAGCCGGCCTTCTCATGAGGTCACTAACTCTGCCTTGGTGTATCAAACTCTATATTTTACAATACAGGGTCTCCAAATAAAATATTTAAAAAAACATAGGAGTTGACCTCACTGACTTTCCTCTCCACAGGTTAACTGGTCAGAACTGGTTTGTGCTCTACTACACAAACATCTCAAAAGTTTCTTTGATCTAAGTCACTGTATTCAAAGCAAAAGTGTATTGGTCTCTTTAATCCCGTCTGGACCTTGGAATCTACACCTCGGGTCTTTTTGATGTAATTCAGGGGTTCCCCGGGAATGTATTTTGGACCTTCCAGATCTGTCTGGGTCCTCCCTAGCTCAGACATCAAACCTCTTCAATGTCCATTTTGGCCTCTCTCCAACGCCCCTCCCAAGTCCTTCCTGGTAACCATACAAGTCAAAGGATCTCCCTGAGGGCATTATGAATGGCTAATCTTATTTCCTGGGATGAAGGCAAATTGACAAGGTAATTGCTCCCCAGATCTCTGTAGTTTAAAATACCTCCTGTCCTTTGAACTTATCCCTGGGGGGGTCTTGATGTGTCAGTTCCAGTAAGACAGCCTTTTCCTTGAACTGACCTTCCCTTCACATTTTTTATATGTAATAACAAAAATTAATACAGCACTCGAGCACTCAGAGCTGGCTGTCTATGTCACACCCAGTATCAAAAGTCTTTATGGCAGTCTGTACTGGCCATGGCAAACAAAGCCCCTTCACCATTGTTTAATAACCTGGCAGAAACTGCCAGGTTTGGCTTAGAGGCAACCAAGTATCAGTTCCTAATGGCTGCTGATACCAATGATACAGCAGCCAGGTGGATGGCAAACAGTGCTGCTCAGTGTAGGTTTGCCTGGCTAAGAGCTACAAATCTTACCCAGGCTACTCAAACAAAGGCTCTGAACTTCCCTCTGAAAGGTAATTCCCTTTTCGGTAAAACAACAATGGCTTACAGGAAGAAGGTGGATGAGTATAAGGCCACCTTCAAGAGCAATTCTGCTAAAGAGAAGGCCTCTCCATCCGCCAGACCCCTTGGAAGGGGAGGCAGGGGCAGGTCCTTTCACACTGTGTCCTTTTTCTAGGCAATGGCTGCACCCCAATACCAATAGTATCCCCAGAAAGGGTTCTTCAGAGGTAGGGGCAGGAGGGGTACCAGGCAGGATGCCAAACCCAGCCTCAGCCCCAGAGCAAACACACTGATGTGTCTTCACATGCCGCCTCCTCTCTACCTGTCGGAAGCAGACTATCTCACTACCTCCAGGCTTGGCAACAGATCACCACAGACAAGTGGGTCCTAGGGGTAGTG
The DNA here is from genome assembly GCA_016271365.2 of Neoceratodus forsteri. Lineage (NCBI taxonomy): Eukaryota > Metazoa > Chordata > Ceratodontiformes > Ceratodontidae > Neoceratodus > Neoceratodus forsteri. The sequence continues at coordinate 195,262,249 of CM028132.1, read as the reverse complement.
AGTCAGGGACTGTCTCTGAGTTTCAAATCCCTTCCTCTTCTGAGAACCAGTGTTCAGACCATCCTCCCTCACAGGGAAAAAGCTGCTGGAGGCAGAGGTTTGAAACCTGCTACTGTCACGGGCAATGGAACCTGTCCCAACTCAGCAGAAAGGAAAGGGGTTTTACTCAAAGTACTTCTTCACTACAAAGAAAAACAGGGAGTGGTGGCCTATCTTGGACCTCAGTGTCCTAAACAAGCATTTGACAAAACCAAAGTTCAAAATGGTAACATAGAAACAGAATTTGATGGCAGATAAGGACAGCTTGGGCCCACCTTGTCTGGCCATTTCCCTACCTAATGGATAAGCTGCAGATCCTAGTTAACCAACAGCCTACTTCCTCCTACCCCCACAAGAATTGCCTTATGTCTGTCCCATGCATTCTTGTATCCCCCCAGTTTTTAACTCCAAAACCTCCTCAGGAAGGCTGTTCCATGCATCCACAACCCTTTCCATGAAAAAATACTTCCTCACATTACCTCTGAGCCGTCCCCTCTCTATCTTCAGATTATGCCCCCTTGTTCTTGCACATCTCTGTTTCTGAAAGATGCTACTCTCTTGGACTTTGTTGATTCCCTTGAGGTACTTGAAAGTTTATATCATGCCCCCACTCTCCCTCCCTCCTTCCTTCAAAGGTATACATATATTTTTTTCCTCCGATCATGGTCTCCGGAGCCTCTCTCATTCATCCTGCTTGTTCCTGCCCTGCTTGAAGTCTTCCTACCTGAGCCTCCTTTCTCCTCCCTCTCAACCTATACAGCCGGCACCCTCAGCTTAACCCCTCCAGGGTGGGGTTTCCCCGCCTCTTGGGCACACTGTGCAGTCAGTCTCCAGCTTGTGGATGACAGCCCGGGTGGAGGACACTGGAGCGCTAGGCAGGTTAGACCCAGCAGTGGGCATGGGGGCAGGTGCCATCACCTACCCTGCAGACCGGTGTTTTCACTGTTCTGGTGTGCGCTCCCCCCTCCCATGCATGGTGCAAGACCCAGACACTACGGCACATGGCAACCCTGCCAATTGTCAGCCACACTGTGTACATGCTGCCCTGCATGCTGCAGCACCCCCCGTCTCCACCAGGAGTTGCTGGCACACCAAGTGATGTCCTGTCTCCCCGGAGAGAGCAGCCCAGTGGGCGCTCAGTCCTCACCCGCTCCTGCCGACCCCGGCACCCAAGCTCGCTCCTGAACTCGGGTCTTCGGCATAGCACGAGGTGTGGCTTTCAGCGCCTCAACCCTCAGCGCCACCGGGCCGCGAAGGTATACATATTAAGCTCCTTTAGTCTCTCTTCATGTCTTCTGGTGCAGACCCTGCACCATTTTCGTTGCCCTCCTCTGGACAGCCTTCACTCTATGACTTTGCGGAGATGGGGTCTCGAGAAATGCATGCAGTACTCCAGATGGGGTCTCACCAACTGTCTGTACAGAGGGATAACAACTTCCTGATTTCTACTGGGGATACCTCTCCCTATGCATCCCAGTATCCCCCCAGCCTTCCTTACTGCCTTCTCACATTGCTTGCCCACCTTTAGGTCATCTGATATAACTACCCCCAGGTCCCTTTCCATTTTTTTGTTGTTAGTATCTCACCCCCCATTGTGTACTCTTCCCCTGGGTTTTTGTTTCCCAGGTGCATTACTTTGCACCACTTTGTGTTGAATCTAAGCTGCCATACATTTGACCATTCCTTCAGCCTTGCCAAGTCCCTTCTCATCCTTTCTGCCCCACCTTGTGTATCAACCCTGTTGCAGATCTTTGTGTCGTCTGCAAAGAGACATACATGTCCTTCCAGTCTCTCTTTAATGTCACTTATAAAGAAATTAAAAAGAACCGGACCCAGTACTGAACCCTGCGGTACCCCACTAGTAACCCCCCTTTCTGCACTGTAGACTCCGTTTACTATTGCCCTCTGCATCCTGTTGTCCAGCCAATGTTTTACCCAGGCTACCAGGCTGGCTAATTTGTTTATTAATCTTTTGTGCAGGACTGTGTCAAATGCCTTGCTAAAGTCTAAGTAGGCCATGTCCACAGCCCCTCCCTGGTGGTCTACTTTGGTCACCAAGTCAAAGAAATCAATTAGATTCATCTGACATGACCTTCCTGCTGTGAATCATGCTGCCTTGGGTCCTGTGCCTCACTGGCCTCTAGGTACTACTCAACAATTCTTTCCTCCAGAAGTGATTCCATAATTTTCCCTACCACTGAGGTCAAACTACAGGTCTGTAGTTTCCTACCTCTGTCTTGCTCCCACTTTTATGAAGGGGAATCGCATCCACCTTCCTCCAGTCCTCCGGTACCACACCATCTTCCCATGATTTGTTAAAAAGGGTAGTCAATGGTGTTACTAGTTCTCCCCTTAGTTCTTTTGTTTTAGAATTCTGGGGTGAATCCCATCAGGCCCCACTGCTTTGTCCACCTTCCATTTTAGGAGTTCTTTCACAACTCTTTCTTCTGTGAAAGGACTGATTTCAACTCCCCTATCCAGAGTGCTTCTGTTGACTGGATTAGGTACCTCTCATGCCTCTTCCTTTGTGAATACTAAGCAGAAGTGTTCATTCAGTATCCCTGCTTTTTCACTGTGCCTCTCTGCCCACCCACCCTCCTCTTTATTCAGCCTTAGTATCCCTCCCTTTGTCTTTCTCCACTCCCTAATGTACCTGTAAAAGGTTTTATCCCCCTTCTTAACCAAGTTGGCTATCTTTTCCTTGGTTTGGGCCTTTGCTGCGCTGACTGCCTTCCCCATTTCCTTCTGCTTTAACTGGTATAGTTCTCTGTCCCACTCCTTCTGTGTTTCCCTATATTTTCTGAGTGCTATCTTTTTCTCCCTAACCTTCCCCACCACCTCTTTTGAGAACCAGTGTTTTCTTTTTCTTTCATTTTGATTTATTTGCTTCACACAAAGGCTTGTTGCCTCTGCGATGACAGTTTTGCTGTTTCCCCATTGTTGCTCCACCCCTCCTCCTTGCCTCTTTGCTAGTGCTTTTCTGAGGTACTCTCCCATTTTGACAAAATCAGCCCTCCTGAAGTTCAGTAACTTCACTTTTGTATCACTTGACTCTACAGCTGAGTTTATCGTGAACCACACTGTTTGGTGGTCGCTTGTTCCTAGATGGCTACCCACTTGTAGATCTGAGATCCTCTCTCCGTCCCCACTTGAGAGTACCAGGTCTAAGATTGCTCCCTCCTGAGTGGGTTCCAACACTAGCTGTCTGAGGCATGCCCCCTGTAGGGCATCGAGAATGGCCCTGCAGCAAAGATGCTTCAGTTAACATCTGGCATAGTCAGATCCCCCATCAGCAATATCTCCCCTTTCTAGGGACATGGATATGTTGTTCATCCACACTTTCTGGCAGGTATCCTTGCCGCTTTAAATCTTGCCGGAAGGTCTTCAAGCTGGCTTCTCCCACCCATCGGGGTGGTAAAACTCTCGGCTCCGCCCCATGACGCCAGATCTTCCTTACCGCTTGGAAGCTCAGGTTCCCTCCTTAGTGCTCTGCGTTTCAGACTGGATCCTAACGCTTCGGTTCGTCCGAAATTGGTTTTGAAGTTTTCTAAACTTAGGTCTTCATCTTCCCTCGCGGCTGCGATGGACAAATCTGTTCCCGGCTTTCGGAGGTGCCCTTGTGGGCAGAAAATGTCCAGGACGGATCCGCACTCCACATGCGTCTACTGCCTAGGCCTAGATCACGACCCGCAGTCCTGCGAGTTGTGTCGCTCTTTCTCGGCCAACGTCCTGGACGATCGCACTGCCTGATTGAAACTCGGGTGCCCCGAGAAACGTTTCCCGCCGGTAAAATCAAAAGAGGCTCGTTGGGCAGTGTCCGCGGTGGCTGGCTCGGCTGAGCAGCTCGAGCAGATGATTACCCTCGAGGAGGAGGCAGCCCAGGTCGCATCTTCCTCCTCCTCGGCTGCGGCATTTATCCCGCTCTCTCTGAGTTCCTCGTATTCAGCTTCATTCAAGGAGCTTTGTCAGTCCCGTTCCACGAAAGGAGAGGGACCTTCGGGACATTCTTCTTGGCCCAAGAAGAAGGAGTCGAAAGGTAAGTCCCACCATCGGCGTTCGTGGGAGCAGGAGAGGTCCCCTTCCCCGGACAGCCGACCGTCGACTTCGGTCGAGGTTGCGGCTGAGGCCGCTGGCTTCACGGTGCCCCCGTCAGGCCAGCCTGCCGAGACTCCCGTCGACGAGGTCGAGATTTTTCTCGATCTGTTAGACGGGCTGTCAACTGGGCCGACAACCCTTCTTCACCAGTCCCCGGTGGATACCGAGAATCTGCCTGTGCCTGCTGGGCCCGCACAGTCCCGGTTAAAGTGTGTCGAGCGAGGGAAGGCGGGTGTCCCCCCCTTCCCTTACCCACCCTCAGTCCCCCCGAGGGTCTCGGTCTCGGACCTCTACTAGGTCTAGCCGTTCCCACCGACATCGGCGGTCTCGGTCTCAATACCGAAGTAAGCGGCGACAGCGTTCCTCCTTGTCCTCTTCCTCAGATGAGGGGAGGCTGCGACGTAAATTACGCCGGCGCTACGAGGAGCTTATGTGGCAGCATTTGCTGTTGTCCGGGCCTAAGCCGACCCCGGCCATCAAGTGGCTGTCGCCTGAACGACCGAAGCAACCACTCGCTCCAGTCGAGTTGCCCGCTCCAGGGCCGGTTGCTCGGCCAAAACCAGCTGCTCCACCGATTGTGGTGGAACCTCCGCCTCCACAACCGAAGTCCGGGGCACCGACCAAGGATTCTTGGTCGGGTCACGGCCTGCCCCACAGGTTGTCGGTCACCCTCACTCCCGATCGTCCTCGGCAGGTGGAGGGTGGCTCAGGGCTGAGGCAGCTCTTCACAGACTCTTCGGAATCCGACGACTCCTCCCTGTTCTCCAGGCAGGTCGACCTGGAGTCCTCTGGGGGCCAGTCAGTGGACGATAGCCCATCGTCCTTCTTGGGTCTGCTTCGCCTCATCTCGGAGTCCACCGGGATGCAGCTTGAGCCCGTGTCCAAATGGGCAAAGTATCCCCTGACGGAGATACTGGACCGAGGGGATTCCCCTACGGAGGCCTTTCCGGTGGCTGAGGCCATTGTCGGCCCAGCCTTGGAGCTTTGGCAGCGGCCTGCTTCCTGTCCTGCGCCCTCGGCCAGGATGGCCAGGAAGTATGCGGTCCCTACTGGCTCTTTGCCTGGTTTCTCGGAACACGCCTCTGCTGAGGGGTTAGTCACCGGCAGCATTTTCCGGCATTCCGGTAACGCTCGGGATGTGGATAAGCCCCCCGACAAAGAGTCCAAAAAGCTGGACTTTGCCAGGTGCAAGGTGTACACGCTGCGTCCTTCCTCGGCCTCTGACAGGCCAGCTCGGCCGTGCTGATGGCACACTTCTCCCACGCCCTCTTGGGCTCCTTGGATGAGGTTGTCCCTCATCTCCCGCCTGACCTGCAGACCATGGTCCGCCAGGTGCGGGACCAGGGTAGGGCAGTGGCGAAGCAGCAGCTTCAGACTGCTCTGAACATAGGTGATTCCTGTGCCAGGTCAGTAGCGGCCGCGGTGGCCATGCGACGCAGGGCATGGCTGAGGATATCCACCTTCATGGCGGACACCCAGCACAAGTTGGCGGATGTCCCCTTCTTGGGGACTGACCTCTTTGGCCCTGGAGTGGAGGGACACCTCCAGCAGATCGAGAAGTCCAATGCCACCCTGGACTCGGTCACTTCCGCCCAGAGGAACAAAGGCCGCCATCAGCGTCCCAGCAGCACTAGCAACAGGGCCAGCAGGCTCGTGCTTGGCATTCCAAACCCAAACCGGCAGCTTCCTCCAACAGGAAGCAAGGAGGTAAAGGCCCAGGAGGCCCCTAGGCCGGTTCTTCCTCCAAGCCTGCCCAGTGACGGGTTGAGGGGTGCCGCCCCCAGCCTCGTCACTCCCCCCTGGGTTCCCCCCATGGGGGGATGGCTCTGCCACTTCCTTTCCGCCTGGTCCGCTATCACCACGGACCGCTGGGTGCTGGAGGTGGTAGGAAAAGGCCTGCCTCTGGAGTTCAAGCAGGCCCCACGCGTTTGAGCTGTCGCCCCTCGAGGGGCCACGGGGTCCGCAGCCTCGCTGTTGGCCTGCCGAGCCGATATTGCCCTGCTCCTTGAAAAAGAGGTGATCAGGAAGGTGGCAGATCCTCCTCCAGACCCGGGGTTTGTGTCCAGGTACTTCCTGGTCCCAAAACGGACGGGGGCCTGGTGCCCCATTCTCGACCTGCACGACCTGAACAAGTTCCTAAGGTCTCGGACCTTCAGGATGGTCACTCTGGCTCAGATAATCCCATCCTTGGAACGAGGCGTGTGGTTCTGTTCCCTGGACCTCCAGGATGCGTTCTTTCACGTCCCAATCCATCCGTCCCATCAGAGATTCCTCCGCTTCAGAGCAGAGGGATCCCTTTACGAGTTCCGGGCCATGCCCTTCGGCCTCTCCCTAGCTCCCAGGGTCTTCACCAAATGCATGGCTGTGGTGACAGCGTTCCTGCGGCGCCGAAGGTTCCGGGTGTACCCCTACCTGGACGACTGGCTGATTGCAGCCTCCTCCAGAGCGGAGGCGGAGCGGTCCAGAGATCTGGCCCTCCAGGTTTGCTCTCAGGTTGGCCTCCTCATCAACGAGGCCAAGTCGGAACTCGTGCCAAAGCAGGTGATATTATTCATCGGGGCAGAGCTCGACTCTCTACGAGCCAGAGCATGGCTCCCTGCGGACAGGGCCGAGGTTCTTTCCTCCTTTTCCCAATCATTTCTGGTTGGGCAATTGCACCCTGCCCGGGACTTCCTGCGCCTCATGGCGGCCTGCACCAGCGTGGTCCGTTGTGCCCGTTGGTACATGCGTCCCCTTCAGTGGGGACTAGCCAGCCAATGGTCATAACGCTGCAATCCGTTGGACCAGCCCGTGACAGTGACCCAGGAGATGTGGAACGCTCTCCAATGGTGGATCGTTCCGGCACATCGGCAGGAGGGCGTCCCGTTCGTCCGCCCTGAGCCGACGGTCTCTCTATCGACCGATGCTTCTCTGATGGGTTGGGGTGTCCATCTGGGGGAACACCGAGCGCACGGCCTCTGGTCCCCTCGGGAGTCCCGATGCCATATCAACCTGCTGGAGCTCTGAGCAGTCCGTCTAGCTCTCACCGCCTTCGCTCCATTTCTACGGGGTCAAGTGGTTCAGGTCCAGACGGACAACACCACGACCATGTACTATCTGAACAGCCAGGGCGGGACGCGCTCCATGCTGTTGTGCAAGGAAGCTCTCCGCATATGGTCCCTCATGCACAGCCTGGAGGCGGATCTCCTAGCCATTCACGTGGCAGGAGCCTCCAACACCCTGGCCGATGCCCTAAGCCGGATAGGGGCTGTGTCTCATGAGTGGTCTCTCCTGCCGGAGGTAGTACAAGAACTGTTCTCCCTCTGGGGCACGCCTCAGGTGGACCTGTTTGCCTCCAGGGAGAATGCAAAGCTGAGTCTGTTCCATGCCCGCCCCCCTCAGCAGGGCTCGCTGCAGGGGGATGCCTTCTCGAGGCCGTGGACCCCGGGCCTCTTCTACGCCTTCCCCCATTTCCCTTGATCCACAAGGTGCTTCTCAAGGCGAGGAGGGACAAGGCGCAGGTGATTCTGGTAGCCCCAGACTGGCCCCGCCAGTTCTGGTGTCCAGATCTCCTCAGTCTCTGCCTCAGCTCCAGGCTCCCGAGGCGGCTTCCAGCCCACCCGGACCTGATCTCAGTCAACCAGGGGAAGGTATTCCATCCGGACCTTCAATCCCTGCACCTGATGGCCTGGTTCTTCAGCGGCTAGAGTTCCAGGCCTTGGGTCTTTCCGACCAGGTCCTCAACGTTGTTGAGGCGTCCCTTAAGGAGTCGACCAGAAAATGCTACGCCTTCAAATGGAAGAGATTCTCCATTTGGTGTCAGGGGAAGGGCTTGGACCCTTCCGACTGCCCCTTGGCAAGCACTCTGGACTACCTGTGGTCCCTTTCTCAGCAAGGGCTTGTCGACACCTTAAGGTGCACCTGGCAGCCATCTCTGCTTACCAGGCGGCGGGCGAAGCAGCCGGGTGGCGCAGGAGAAGATGGTCGGTGCTTTTTCAAAGGCCTTGACCACATTTCCCCTCGTGAGAACCTCCACCTCCATGGGATCTACTGCTGGTATTGGCCAAGCTCATGGGCAAGCTCATTCAAACCAATGCACAGGTGTGATATTTCACACTGTCAATGGGACTACCGCCTTCTTGGTGGCTATCACGTCCAGCCAGAAGGATGGAGAGCTCAGGCGCTTTCCATCGAGTCTCCTTATCTGATCTTCCACAGGGACAAGGTTGTCCTGCGCCCCCACCGAAATTCCTTCCGAAGGTGGTGTCAGAGTTTCACCTTAACCAGGTGTTGACTCTGCCGGTGTTCTACCCCAGTCACACCTCGGAGGCCGAGTATAGGCTCCATACTTTTGACCCTAGATAGCGCTAAGCTTATTATAAGGAGCGGATGGCTGAAGTTCGGGGAGATGTTCGCCAGCTGTTTGTCACCTACGCTGAAGCCGCACCTGGCAGACCTGCAGCAAAGCGGATGATAGGCAGGTGGGTCACCTCCTGCATAGAGCTCTGCTATAGGTTGGCGGGCATGGAGCCTCCCAGAGGGATAAGAGCTCATTCTACCCGCCATACCGCTGCATCAGTAGCTGCTTCCAGGGATGTCCCTATCCAGGATATCTGCAGGGCTGCTACCTGGAAGTCGGCACATACCTTTATTACCCACTACCACATCGACCGTGAGTCACGCCGGGATGCTGGTTTTGGGGCCTCGGTTCTCCAATCTCTCTTTCCCAAGTAAGTATCGGGGGTGTGCACCTTTCCTCCCTCCTCCCGGAGAACTGCTAGGAGTCTGCCAGACAGTGTGGATGAACAACATATCCATGTCCCTAGAAATACAGGTTACTCACCTGTAACAGGAGTTCTAGGAATGGTATATATTGTTCATCCACACGACCCACCTGACCTCCCTGGCTTCGATGCCCAACCTGAGCTTCCAGCGGGCCAGATCTGGCGTCATGGGGTGGAGCCGAGAGTTTTACCATCCGGGTGGGTGGGAGGAGCCAGCTTGAAGACCTTCCGGCAAGATTTAAAGCGGCAAGGATACCTGCCAGAAAGTGTGGATGAACAACATATACCATTCCTAGAATTCCTGTTACAGGTGAGTAACCTGTATTTCTCTGCCATCCTAAGGATTTGGCACTGATCCTGCCAACACTCTAAAAAGGAAACTGGTTGGCATCACTGGACCTAAAAGATGCCTATTTCTACATCCCCATAAGGGTTTTTTTAGTCAGAAAACACCCAAACTAACAAAACTAAGTTGGTTCCCCACCAGTTATACCAAACCGGGAGGAACCGATGAAAACATCAAATTTAACACTAAAACCAAGGTTTAGCTAAAATTAACAATGAGTAAAAGGCAACAAATGAAAGAAAAAGATACTTATATGAAATTATGAGTTTCTTCACGTCAAGGAACAAGTTAAAGAAAAAAACTCCGAGCGACTAGACTTTACAGGCAGAGAGTGAAATCTGAGGGGTTTAGAACTAAGGCAGTTCAAGGCAGCATTTGAATAGTTGTCACGTGCAAAGAGTTCCATCATTTGCATGTGTTCAGTCCTCTCCGGACAGTTCTGGCTTAAAGGGACACTGCAGAAAGTTAGGAATACCTGAGTATTACTGGGGTTAGAAACAAGTAAATAAAAATTGAGCACCAAGTTGGTACACCCTGGCATTTTTAATTTTTCTTTTAGTTCTGGGCCTCCTTTGTGTTCATGCTCTTAGTGGCTTTTGTTGTTTCTCTATTGCATATCTATGATTTTTATCTAGAATACTGTTTTTTTTTTTTTTCTCGTCTTCCCCAATTCCTTCAGCCTCCACTGCTCCCTCTTCCCAACTGCCTGCTGTGGCCTCCTACTCACCATCATCTCAGGACTGGAGTATCCCTTATTCAAAGAGCTGCTCTTCCTCTGCTTCCACCGGGGTGGGTGGGTTGGGAGTACCTTTTGACAGGTATGCTAACTATGGTAACCACGCAGGTCTGTTGGGGGGGGGGGTGGAACCTGAGGGTCATCATTCCATGAGCCAAGGCAATGCTGTGCTGGGTTTCTCCCTCCTCCAGCTGCTTCACCTTTCCCTGAAGGAAGAGAATCCCCCAGAAACTCTAACATGTTCCCTATCAGCATTCGCTCCCATCCTCCCAGGTTCAGGACACAAACCTGAGTCAACAGTGTGTCAAGTGACTTCTCCACTGCTCGGTGCCATAGAGCCAGTGGTAATAGATTTTTGTAGCAAAAATGGTACTGTGGTACATAGGGTTGGTGATGCTAGTTATATACCCGTGCACAAGACACCATGCATCGGTGCTGTATGTCTGCATCACTGTCCTCAAAAAGTTTAGATTCTTGCAGCATACTGGTGCCTTCAGCATAATATCAAACAGTATGACTACATGAAGGAGATATTGGAAGATAAAGAGTTACTGGTAAGTGTTACAACACCACTCAGCAGGTCAGGCCCTCTGCTCCCACAGTGCCAGCCTCCGAGCGCAGTATTGTGAACAGGAACAGAACAGGGTAACCCTCCTCTCTGTTTTCTGGGTTCGAATCAACCTTTGGTCTCAAGTTCTGGAAGGATTCAAACTGTGAACCTCTTGCTAGTGTACCCAATGTACAGGCTCAGATAATTCTGCTCTTCGGGGAAATGCCAGATATCTTTCGTATATGGGCACCTAACCAGGTGTACAAAATGAACCCTTAAAAACTCTATCAAAGACCTCAGAATAAACTTACTTTTTCTCAGTTTGGTAAAACCAGTAAGCTATGCACAATGTCAGCTTTAACCATATATGCTTCACTTGTCAGAGAAAGAATTTCAAAGGCACACCAAGTAGTCTCTTAATATAGAGGCTTACTTTAAAATAAATAAAATGTAAAAAATATAAATACAGAACAATGTATCAGAAAACCATACAATCACTTAAAAAAACAAGGTTATAAATACAAACAAAATCTCCTACCACAGTGCACTTAGACTTGTCTTTCTAATGTATACCTTCTAACAGTGCTTGATGTTGCCTTTTCAGAGTTCAAACATGTATGTCTCTAAGTGGAAAACAGAATACTGTTTAAAACTGGCTTTGCCAACCTCTTTGCATGAGGTCACCTAGCTCCTCCCTGTCAGAATATAAAAATTATACAAAACAGGATGTCTTATCATTGAGAAGGTAAATTAAATAGGTGACATCAGCAAAAACTCACTTCCCCATAACCCTTTGATCTAGTGTGTCTTTTTGCCCTTCACAGACATCAAAGGAGCATTTATGACTTAGCACCTAAGAGACATAACCTGGTTTCTTCCTCTAAACGCCATAAAAGTTTATGATTTTCATCCTAGCTGCTGGCAGCTCCAATTAAGCCAGATAAATAGGAGATCCTTAATTTGTGTCTCTTCTAGCCAGTAATTATCTCCTAGCTTTTAGGTTAACAGCTTGTAGTTGAAACCTGGGGTGGGGGTCATCCTACAGGCTGTCTCAGCATGTCTCGTGAGAGACACTTAATAATACATTTTATATTACAAAAATCATAGAGTAATCAGAACCAGCTGTGCAAGTGTCACAGTAAGTAACTCCTTTTTCTTCAAAAGTCTGCTTAACAGAGGTAATGTGGCTTCAGGTTGCATCAGTGGTAAGCACTTTGGAGGATTAGTTGTTAGAGTTCAGAACTGCCCTTTAGAAAATCTCAGGTTCTTGCCCCACTCACATGTGGGCTCGCTGGTGACCCTGAGCAAGTCACTTTACCTCCCTGCACATCAGACCACTGCAGTTGTAATGAGTAGGGCGGGATTCCGTTAAAAACAAGATGCTGCATCTAAGATCCCTGTTGGGCTATTCTTGGAAAGTAAATTCTAAAACAAAAAAAAATGCATTTGTTCGTGAAAGACCCCATTAGTTCAAAAAGCAAGAAGCACAGTGCAGTGAAACATTGTTGTCTAAGGTGGCTGTTTGATTGCAGAAACATTCTCTTGACATTCTATTTATAGAGTGGACTGGGGGTACTTAACAGCGCTGATTAGGATGAGTGGGTGGAGAATTTCTTTCTGTGAAATGCCTCAGTCAATTCTCCTAGAGATGGTAAAAATTATATTGTGCAGAGAGCAGTTCTTTCATATGGAATGCACTCTGAAGTTTGTGTTTTTTCCTTTCATACATTCATGGAGTTTGCCAAAGTTATCTCAGAGAGCGTCCCTTTTGACATTTCCTTGGAAATATTTAAATTTTTATATTTAAATTCATTACATTAAAACGATCCTGGCCAGCATACAGTACAGTATACGTGTATTTGAATACTGTAGCATGTTGACAGCACAATTCTGATGTATGTGTATGAGGAAACAAGCGAGAGAAACAAAATCCAGGAATTTGTGTCCTTGCTTCTGTTTGTAGTAGCTAATGTGATGTTGGGAACTGGACAGAGCAGCTCAGTTGCTACTACGAGTCAAGAGTTTCCAGATCCAAGGGAGGTGTTGAAAAGCATCCCTACCCACACACACACCATCTTCCCATAAGATCCAGCAGAGAATGTTTAAGGATAACAAAATGCCATAGAGATTAGTTGGAGGTTAAAGGGCTTGTGAAAGATGAGAAACATCTGTCAGTTTAATCAGAGGACGCACTGCACAAGGAAGTACTTTCTTACCAGTGTTGGATGATCCGGCTCGACATAATCTTTTTGTTCAGCACTTTTTAATTTAAAAGGATTTTTTTTTTATTCTTATGACCAGCAGTTAAATATCTTTGGGAACACATTAGTATGATGTAATTATTCATGATGGATAGCTTTGCTGCTCCCTGGCTGATGCACAGTATTTTGGGGGCTTAAGAAACACTGATTTTTTTTCCAGCTGCTTACTGTGGAAGTAGCACAACTGCATCAAAAAGTTGCCCATTTAAGAGTCTGTTCAAGTTTTCAGAAAACTGAAATGGCAAATTTCAAAACAGATTCTCAGAAGGCGATGCCTGAAGCTGGCCCAGTAGCACGGTGGTAGCATTTCCCCTCACTGCATGGGTGACCTCTGTTCAGGATTCAGATCTGCTCATTGGCAGGTGGACAAGGAAGGAATATTGAGCATTCCAGGTCCAGCTATCCTTTGGGGGGCAGTGTGCCATGCAGCGTTGTTGCCAACTGGTGGAGGTGAGATGGCAGTGCTGCCTGGTTTAGGCACCATGGCATGCCAGCAGCCCTCAGGAAGAAAATGGAGGAGCAAAATACCCAGCAGGCAGGAGGATGCCAGCACCCTCTCAGGACCTGCACTACCACCTGAAGCATCCATCATTGATCCAGGTGAGATGGGCTGGGGGGGAGCCGGCAGATGTTGGCACACTGGGGTGACCCAGGAACAGAAACACAGGACGGCGGAAAAAAAAAGCAGATTGCTATACAGAGTTTTGACTCCCTGGTATTATCTTTTCAGTTTTTAAAGTTATTATTAAATAACTAAATCAGCTAACACAGTTGTGATTAAAGTGCATCTCATTTACAGGTTAGACTTGGAGGCAACATTTTAGAAATGACACATCTCCACAAGCTGATTGTAATTAATTTATCTCTGGCTTCTGGAGATGATAGTGGCACTGCATTAAAGACAAACAATAATTACAGATTAATTTCAGATGTTACTGGTGTTAGCAGTAGATCTTCCTGGACATAAAGTCTCCACCACTCATTCACACTAATGGGATCTATGCCGGGGGCGCTAGGACCCAGCGGGAGCAAACATTTTGCAGGAGGGCCAGTGCCAGAGATGGAGCCGCGAGCCTCTGCTCGTGTGGCAATGACTAGCTTGGCGCTCACCTCCAACCGCTTCTCCGCTCTTTTTTTCCACGAAAAGCTTCAGTGGACGACGTCGCTCACCTGCCAGGAGTCAAACTTTAAACTAGCAGCATAGTTTTCAGTTTATTATCTTGTAGTATTTTACGAATAAAGTACCGCTTACAATAATGTATTCTTTTAAAAGAGAGAAGTCTCGGTCTACATTGACGGAGTTGACCATGAGCGGGTCAGGTGACGGTAGGGAGACTTCGTATGAAAGTTGTTTAGTCAGCTGGGCTGGGTCTGGTCCACCGCCTTCTCCGGAAGAGGGTCTGACAACGGATGGTCCAATGCCTGAGGGGATAGGCGGTCCCCAGCGAAGCATAAGTAAACAGTCCCATTCTCTGCCATTCGACCTCGAGCTCTTCTTTGACCCATGGGTCAAAAGAAGGCATCGCTCGGTGCCATCTGACATGTCTGCGCGTCGACGATCGGTCGTTGGGGTCAGTTACCAATCTCCTCGTTCGGGGTCGCCGGTTTCTGGTTCTGGTCTCTGACCTCTTTGACATCGGAGCCCTTCCCCACCTTCTGGTAGGGCTTCCAATGAGCAGCTTCATCAGTGGGCCGCTGTTATGGAGCAGTGGTCTCGGAGGCTGGTCCAGCTGCTGGCCCGGTCACTCAGGGGCCCTCGGGCTCTTCGGGGGATCGGGCAGAGCGATTGGGCCTCCCTAGTTGCGCGGCGCCCTCTTTGGTGCCATCGACTCTGTGCTCAGGTGTTTTACCCCCCTCACATGGCTGCGGCGCAGGGGGCCACACCGATGCCTCTATCTCATGGTATTCTTACTTCTTTTCCCTCAAATTCTAATTTTCGGGGCCCTGGGTTGGTTTTGGCACCGTCGGTGTCGGTGGGTTGCTCGGTGCCGTTTCTGGCACCGGGGCGCCTCCTGGCGCCGTCTTCAGTGCCGTGCAGCTTTTCGGGGCTGTTGAGTTTCTTGGTGCCATGTGGCCTTTCGGCGCCGTGTTCTTCGGCGTCGTGTAGCCTTTCGGTGCCATGCTCTTTTTCGGCACCGAGGCCGGGCTTTTCTTCTACCAATCTTCAGGGCGTCCCCTCTCCGATTTCTTTTACTTCCTCTTTTTCTGCTGATTTTCAATCCTTTCCTATCCCTGCAGTCCCTCCTGGACTGTCAGGAGATGATATTGAGCCTGACCCAGATATTAGACTGGGTGATGTGGAAGGAGCAGGATCTAATCCTGTTACAGAGCCTGTGGTTGAGGACCTGTCATTTAAGTCTCTGTTAAAAAAATCTGAATTACACTCTTTCTCTCCAGACTATGGACATCGATCCTGGGAATCTTTTAAGACTCAAATACCTTCATGTTCCGGACATCCCTATGGATTTAACTCCCCCGGTACAGCCCTCCTTTGAGACGCTTTCTCAAATGGTATGGAATAATCCTGCTCTCATTCCTTCTGTGGCTCAGTCCATAGATAGGAAATATGCTGCTCCCAAGGATCGACCCATTTTGGCATCCCAAGCCTTTGCGGATCCTATTGTATTCTTGGCAGAGAATGATAAGGTCGTCCTTCCTCAGACTACTACAGCTCGACCTATAAACAAAGAATCTCATAAGATAGATACTTTAGGTAAGAGAGTCTTTGCTGCATCCACCCTGGGTATGTGTATCGCCAGCTACCAGGGCTATTTCTCTCAATATGAGTATATTATTTGGCATTCGATCAAACAAATGGTTGAAGCTCTACTGGAGTCTGACACTAACTCGGAGCTTTTTCAAACCATAACCAGGGACATTGAGTCCAACAACCAACAGGTTAAAGCAGCTATGGACACGTTCGATACTGCCTCCCGAGCGGTGGCGGCGGGAATTTGTACCTGCCGCCATTCCTGGCTGCGCACTTCAGGTTTCACAAATGATGCCCAGCAACAGGTCATGTCGTTGCCCTTTGATGGTGTGTATCTCTTTGGCCCTTACGTACAACAGGCTCTAGAGATCACACAAAAGACTAGGTCAGCCATTAAACTGGCTTGACCTCCTCCCGCCCGTTCTCGAGGGGGTGTTTAAAAACACCAGTTTCATAACCGTCAGTCCTTTCGAGGCAAAGGTAGAGGAGGTTTTAATAAAAATCAAGCCCCTCAGACTCAAAAGAAAATGCAACAGAAAGCGCAAGGACCCAAAGCGCCCAGTGCCGCCTTCTGAATTTCTGGCCCAAGTCCCACCTCAGCTGCCCAAGGGGGATTTTTTAGCGGTGGGAGGTCGTCTGACTCAATTCTACAACCAGTGGAAGTCCATAACTTTGGACAATCCGCGAGGGGTATTCCCTCAATTTTTCGGAGAACCCTCCGGATTGTCTCCCCAAGCGGCAGCCAAAGCTGTCAATTCTTCAGTCAGAGCTTCTTGCCTCCGAAATACAAGGCCTTCTGAACAACAGGGCAGTGGAAGTAGTTCTGCTGGATCAACGGAACACAGGGTTCTACTGCCGTTACTTTCTAGTTCCAAAGAAAACCGGGGGCATGCGCCCCATTTTGGACCTCAGAAAATTAAACAAGTTTCTTCCCAAAGAAAAATTCAAGATGATATCGCTAGGGACCCTGTTACCTTTGCTTCATCAACATGACTGGTTAGCCTCCTTGGACATGCAGGATGCTTACCAGCATATTCCTATTCGTCCAAAGCATCGCAAATACCTAAGGTTTGTGGCTTTGGGACAGCATTATCAGTTCAGAGTCCTGCCCTTTGGGCTATCCTCAGCGGCGCGAGTTTTTACGAAGTGTTGTGCAGTTCTCGCAGCGCATCTCAGGAAAGTTGGAATACAAGTGTTCCCATATCTGGACGACTGGCTTCTAGCGAGCCCTTCCAGGCAAGTAACTCTTGACACCGTTGCCGTGGCCTCAGACTTTCTCATGTCCATGGGAGTCCTGCTAAACCTCAAGAAATCGCAGCTGCAGCCCTCCCAGAGGCTCCTTTTCATAGGAACTCTTCTGGACACCTCCTGTGTGAAAGCATTTCTACCAGAGGACAGAAGGAGCGATATCCTACAGGTGGCCCGATACATCAGACAGAACAGCTCGGTTCGAGCTATCTCGATGCAACGGATGCTAGGTCTCATGGCATCCTCGGTGTTCACTGTAACCCTAGCATGCCTTCACATGAGAACCTTTCAGTGGATGCTCAGTACTGGGTGGTCTCCAACCACTCACCCTCTGTCCTTTCTCATCAAGGTGACAGAACCTCTGAAGAAGTCACTCACCTGGTGGTCACAAGAGGACAGTCTTCTGGGAGGGTATCCCTTCGCTCCTTTGGATCATCAGATTTCCATTACCACGGACGCATCTCTGATGGGGTGGGGAGCTCACTGTCAAACTCTCCACACTCAAAGTACGTGGACTCGGGACGAGTCCCAGCTTCACATAAATGTCTTAGAAATGAGAGCCGTCCTTTATGCAGTCCAGGCTTTGAAGGACATTCTCTGTCACAAGAACATTCTCCTTCAGATGGACAACAAAGCAGTGATGTATTGCATCAACAAGCAAGGCAGGGCTCACTCTTACCCCTTATGCAGGGAAGCGATGAGAGTGTGGGAATAGTGCTTGGAGCACAAGGCTCTAATTCAAGTGGCCTACCTGCCAGGAGTGCAGAACGAACTGGCAGACTGTCTCAGCAGAACGGAGACAGATCCTCACGAATGGTCTCTCAACTCAACCGTAGTTCAGTCACTATTCACAGAGTGGGGAACTCCAGACCTGGACCTTTTTGCATCCCCATTCAACACAAAACTGCCTCTCTTCTGCTCCAGAAATCCAGCGTCTGGCATTTTCTGTCAGGGTGCGTTCAGGCTGCAGTGAACAAAACGCTTTCTGTATGCCTTTCTGCCTCTTCCTCTAATTCAGAGGGTGCTTCTCAAGTTTGAGTCTCGGGGAGCAAAATGATTCTCATTGCTCCCTTCTGGCCTCTGCAGATATGGTTTCCATTACTCAACAGTATGTCGGAAACCCCTCCGTAACCACTTCCCTTTCAGATGAACCTTCTGACTCGGGCCTGTGGTCCATCCCAATCTGAGATCGCTTCACCTTCACGCTTGACTCCTGAAGAGATAGAAGTGAACAGGTTCAATGTCTCCCGAAGAGTTTCAGATATTCTTCTGGCTGCGCGCAAGCCAGCCACTAGGAAAACTTACAAAGCCAAATGGCAGGGTTTTTCGTTCTGCTGTGCAAAATCCTCTTTGAATCCTTTTTCCTGCTCATCAAATAAAGTTTTAGAATACCTTTTGGACCTCTCAAATTCAGGTCTGCAATACTCTACAATCAGGGTTCACCTTTGTGCCATTTCAGCTTATCATGAGCCAGTACTTTCCTTGTCACTGGCTCAGTTACCCGTGGTTAAGGGGTTCCTTAAGGGAATTCTACGTACCAGACCTCCTATCAGACATCCGGCTGCAGCCTGGGACATTAATATTGTGCTAGACATGCTCACTCGGAAACCTTTCGAGCCTCTAGCTACCTGTGAGTTGAAATTCCTCACTTGGAAAACGGCCTTCCTGGTGGCCATTACCTCGGCCCGCAGGGTCTCTGAGATACATGCCTTGGTCACAGACCCTCCGTATACTGTGTTTCATGAAGACAAAGTAGTTCTTAGGACCCATCCTAAGTTTCTCCGTAAGGTTGTTTCAGAATTCCATCTAAACCAACCTTTGATCCTTCCTACTTACTTTGCTAACTTCCAAAATGAAGGGGAGCGTACTCATCATTCGTTGGACAGATAGGACAAAAGATTTTCGCAAAGCTCAACAACTGTTTGTTTCCATCAGCAAGACCCGGCTGGGTCAACCTGTCGCTATCAGATGCATTTCAGCATTGCTGGTGGCATGCCTTCACCACTGTTATTCCATGGCGCAGATTAAGCTGGAAACAGAGTGTACGCTCACTCTACTAGAGTGATCACGGCATCCCTGGCGGAAATCCGCAACATTCCCATTGCAGATATTTGCAGTGCGGCCACCTGGAGCTCAGTGCATACTTAAGTCAAACACTATGCCCTGGATGTCCATGCCAGACAATGTGTTTCGTTTGGCAGAACCATCCTTAACGGACTTCTCTTCTAAATATGTTAGCTCTTGGTCTTTCCTGCCACCATCTTGGGGAATTATTAGCTCGGTACTCTCCCATTAGTGTGAATGAGTGGTGGAGACTTTATGTCCAGGAAGATATGGAAATTACGTACCTCCCATAATTCTTGATCTTCTTGGACGAAGTCTCCACCACTCATTCACACGCCCACCCACCATCCCCTGAGCTCACCTCTGTTGTTGGTCTTCACTCCCTCAATCTTTAGGCTGTGAAGACTTTTTTCTTGCCCTTCTTATACGGGTCTTCCGGACTATCTTATGTCCGGTTTTTGGTTAGGCTATCCTTCTAGGTTAGCTACACTGCACCTCCTCAGATAAAAAGGTACTGAGGTGGTTGGAGGGTCTACACCGAGATAGTCATTGCCGCACAAGCAGAGGCTCGCGGTGCCACTCCTTGTGGCTCCATCTCTGGCGCTGGCCGTCCTTCAAAAAGTTTGCTCCTTCTGGGTCCTAGTGCCTCCGGCGTAGATCCCATTATTGTGAATGAGTGATGGAGACTTCGTCCAAGAAGATTAGGAATTACGGTAGGTATGTAATTTCCATTTTTCAGACATGCCAAGCTAACATTATACTGCTGGTTTCTTCTAACCCTTTTGCAATTCAAATCATGTGACTAAAGACACTAGCTTGTCCCACCTGGGAGAGGGTATGGCAAATACGGCAGAGGGAAGTTGGGAACAGGAAAGATCGGCACAGGAAAATTTAACGGCTCGAAATTTGGTCACACATTTCACTGGAGTGGTGATCCATGGCGTCGTGGTGTTGTAATAGTAAATCTTACTTTGGGCGGGCTCTTGCAAGGCAACACCAGTAGGACTGAAGCCGACAGGCACTAGGACCACACAGAAAACTTCTAGCTAGGAGTCTATCACAGGGGACCACCCCCGCCAACGTCAGCATGCCGACGTCTGCCTATCCCATAAAAGGGGTGGTCCCCCAGACCTACCTCAGTTCTTTTTCTGCCATCGGACCTCCACGGATGCCTGCTTCGGTCAACTGCCATTATGCTCGTGTTTTACCCGCGATTTCTTTCGTTCTTTATTCTCCGTTAGTAACACTGAATTTTCGGTGTTTTCTTTGTCAGTTTTATGTCTTCTTCTCCAGCCTCATCTTCTGATCAGCCGATGAAGTATGCCAGCGGCAAGCAAATATCTGCCAAAGACAGTCACTCTTCCTGCCTGCTCTGCTTAGGCCCCAACCACGACACCGAGGCCTGGCAACACTGCAAGGACTTCAGCCAGGTAACATGGAGATGCCGCTTGAAGACTTTGGAAAGCTGCCTGCTAAAGCAGAAATTGGCCGCAATGCAGAAGGAGCTTCAGGCCAAGGGCTTTTCATCCTCCCTGGCTCAGTCTTCTGAGGCATCTTCTTCTTCCCCGAAGCAGAAGAAATTGAGTGAGAAGCATAAGCACCGGGACCATCCTCGGTCAGCCTCTTGCTCACAGTCACCACATAAACCGGCTTCTGCCTTTTAGTTTTCCTCCTGCCGGAGGTCGGTTTCTCCTTCCCCTGCAGCCCTCACTCCCTCTAGGCTGCTGGTGGTGCAGCTGTCTGCCCTCATCTCAGTTTCGGGTGGCAGCTCTTCAGGGCAGCGGACTTCATCCCCTGCCTCTCAGGCCCTGACGCTCAACTCCTTAGCACCCACGGGCCCTCAGCCAGGTGGCTTGACTGGGGTTTTAACCTCAAGTTGTGGTCTTCGCCTGTCGCCCCCCTTCCCAGTCATGATGTTGCCTTTGTCGGTCCCTTACTCTGGGGCCGGCGCTAGCCCTTCCAGGCATCACCTGGAGCAAGCGATTGCCTCTTCCTCCATGCAGGCGACGCCTCTGCCCTTGGGGGAATTCTTGCCCCATGGTACCTGCTTCACCATTGGAGTCAATGTCTGCTGCTTCGCCAGATCGATGACTGCCTTAGTCTCTCGGTCAGCGCCAGCTATGCCATTGCCTCCACCAACAACTCCTCTGCTTTTGTCACCTCTGCCCCAACCTACACCACAACCAATGCCTGCTGACCCTTCTCGGGATCCTCAGCTGGCACCAGGTGGGCCTATGCCTGAGTACCCTATGCTGGTCCCTCCACCGATTTACCCATACCCTCCTCCTCAGTATCCTTACCCTCACTATAATCCTCCTCCACCGGTGGATTATAATGCTCTGTTTACTGCCTGGTGGTCCTTCATGCAAAATAAGGATGTACCCTGGTGACCTTCTCCTCAGTGTCCTCCCTGGGACCCCCTCCTCAGGACTCAGACCGTGCAGGACCTAGCAACCCCCGTACCGCAGGGTCTTCTGAGGAATGCACAGAGAGCTCCGGCCAGCATATGGGTGACTGTCTCCCACAGATGCTGCTCCCTGACAGTGATCGGTCTGGAGATGACTCTTCTTCTTCCCCTCAGAGTTGTCAGAGGACTCCAGGAGCTCCTCTGATGGTCAGGAGCAGGGGTTAAATTGAGCGGGAACCCCATTCCACCTCCTCTGACACCTTTCTCAATTGAATACTATCAGAGAGGTCCACTTCTTAGGAATGACGGTTCCACCTCCTACAAATAGAGAGATTACAGTTCTATCCTAAGGGTGACGCCCGAGTCTCTTTTCTTGCTATTATGTGTCATGTTCAATCCCTCATGGGATGGGAAACAGAGGAGCTTGACCCGGAGCGCCATTGCCTGGCTATATACCTCCAGAAAAAGGAGACCCTTCCTTTGCTGGTACCTCCTTTAATTGACTCTTACGAGGATGTTACAAGAGCAGCATGGAACCACCCCTCTTCTACCCTGGCTTTGGCCAAGTAGGTGGATCACCTTTATTGTGCGCCAGTGGGCAAACCCTTCCTTGGTGAGCACCCCACGGTGGGCTCCGTGGTCATGAATGTGGCCCATTACCGTACAAACAAGCATCTCAGTACCCATCCCCCTAACGAGTCTCACCAACTGGACCAGCTGGGCAGCCATATGTTTGCCTCCTCCAACTGGCTATTTGGGCTCTTAACTACCTGGCCCATATGGTACATTACCAGAGCGCTCTTCGGGATCAGGTGAGGGTTCTGGTTCAAGCCCTCCCTGAGGATTCTACCAAAATGTAGTTGGCCAAACCCCTCAAGTCGGGATCAGACGTGGGCAGCTATGAACTGAGGGTGGTATAAGACACTGTTGATGCCTCCGGGCGTGGGGCAGCAGCGGGGATCTGCCTTCACCACCATTCATGGCTTAGGGTGTCTGGCTTTGCACCTGATGTTCAGGCCAGAATAATGGATGCCCCTTTTTGGGGTTCTGTCTTGTCTGGGGGAGATACCCAGGATATTATCTCCCGCCTCCAAGAATCTGGTAAGGCCCTGAGGTTGGGGTATTCCCTCTACTGATCCCAGCGTAGGTCTTCCCAGTGTTAGTCCTTTTGTCGATCCTCTCGCCATCCTCCAAAGGTCAGCAGTCAAAAGGACCCTTTAAGCACAAGGGTAACACCCCACCAGCTGGAGCGACTGCCCCTAGGGCACCCATAGCCACTCTGCCCACCCACAGATCCACTGCCTGACTCCTTGCCCGACCCCTTCCCTTCCAGCAGAGGCCTTGAGGGAGGCAGTCGAGGATCGATTTACCCTCTAGCTTGACAGGTGGCAAATAGTAACCTCAGATCAGTGGGTGCAGCAGATTATTGAATGGGGTCACACCCCTGAATTTCTGGAGCCCCCACCAGAAACCCCTCTCTTGCCCTCAGGCTCACATCTCTGTCATTCAGGAAGAGATTCAGGCACTTCTGCACAACAAGGCCATAGAGCCTGTCCCTCCGGCTCAAAGACGAAAGGGATTCTACTCCCACTTCTTCTTCATCCCCAAGAAAACAGGAGACCTGAGGCCGATTCTGGACCTCAGTCACCTGAACCTCTACACAGAGTACAAGCACTTCAGGATGGTCACTTTCCAGGGGCTGTTGCCCCTCCTTCAACAAGGGGACTGCCTTTGTTCCCTGGACATGCAGGATGCCTATCTTCATATCCAGGTATTCCCGGTCCACTGCTGCTTCCTCCGTTTCTGCTTCCAGGGGGACCACTTTCAGTTCAGGGCCCTCCCTTTTGGCCTTTTCTCGGCACCCCAAGTCTTTACTAAGTGCCTGGCAGTGATGGCCACAGCCCTAAGGAGACAGGGCTTTTATGTGTTCCCATATCTGGACGATTGGCTGCTGACAGCCCCCTCCAGGGACCTCTTGTTGCAGACCCTGGTGGGTACCTTTTGGCTTTTCCAGGCCTTAGGGATCACAGTCAACCTGTCTTGTCTTTCTCCAGGCCAACGCCTCCAGTATATTGGAGTGGTTCTGGACTTGTTCCAGGGCAGAACCTTTCTGCCAATGGACAGAGCAGAGCGCTTAATAGTGCAGGCCCAGCTAGTATTCTCCAGCCATCTGGTACCAGCCAGTGCATTTCTCCTCATGTTAGGGCACATGGCAGTAGCTGTAGTCACAGTTCCCCTGGCCCGTCTGCATATGAGGGTCCCCCAGTGGACTCTTTGGGTCCAATGATACCAGTGTACTGATGACCTGGTCAGTTGGTGATGGTCTCTGATCCAGTGAGGAGGACTTTAGAGTGGTGGCAGAACCCTGCCAGTCTCCTGCTAGGGGTCCCCTTCTGAGCTGTGTCCCCTCAACAGATTCTTACTACGGATGCCTCTGGTCTGGACTGAGGTGCTCACTTAGCCAACCGTCAGACTTGGGGGGGGGGGGACCTGGTCTGAGTCAGAGCAGCATCTTCACATCAGTGTACTGGATATGCAAGCAGTTCAGTATGCTGTGCAGGCCTTCCACATCCATATTCTTCATGGCCTTCTGCTGGTTCAGACGGACATGTCTGTAGTCTACTACATAAACAGACAGGGGGCACTCACTCCTACCCCTTTTGTCAGAAGGCACTGAGAGTCCGGTACTGGGTCATTGAGCGCAACCCAGAAATCTCAGCCATCCACGTTCCAGGTGCCAAAATGCCCCGGCCAACAGTCTGAGCCAATCCAGGTTGAGGACTCACGAGTGGAAACTCCTGTCCTTGGTGGTTGAAGATCTCTCTTGACAAGTGGGGCCATCCAGAGTTGGACCTTTTTACATCCCTGCTCAACACAAAACTGCCGCTTTTCTGCTCATTTGATCTAGGGCCTGGAGTTTTCTGGTGTGACACGTTGTCCCTCTCCTGGAAGGGGAGGTTCCTGCATGCCTCTCCTGCTCCTACAGAGGATTCTTCTCAAGCTCCAGTCAGAGGGGCAGAGATGATACTCCTAGCTCCCTACTGGCTGTGACAGATCTGGTTCCCCTTGCTTCAGCAATTAGCAGTGGAACCTCCAGTACAGTTGCCCCTGTGCATCAGCTTGCTGTCCCAGGAACAGGGCACCCTGGTCCATCCTGACCTCAGGTCTCTACATTTGCATGCGTGGCTCCTGCAGACTTAGCTATCGCCCGCTTTGGGGTTTCTTTCAGGGTCACTGATGTCCTAGTGGCTGCTAGAAAGCCTTCCACCTGAGCCAAAGTGGAAGTGCTTCTTCCTGTGGGCCGCTGCTCGCCACCTGGATCCCTTCACCTGTCTGGCAAATCTGATCTTGGAGTACCTGCTCTCCCTTTCAGACTCATGCCTGGGGTACTCCTATCTTAAGGTGCATCTTTCTGCTATCTCTGTGTACCATGCACCTATTGAGGGCAAAGCTGTTGCCCAGTTGGAGGTATCCCGCACATTCTTGCATCCGAAGGCCCCCATTCAGGACCCCGTCCTTCCATGAGACCTTTTCATGATGGAAAAGCTCACTTTGCCTCACTTTGAGCCAGCTGTGAGTTGCAAGCTGTGCTTTCTGTTGTGGAAAGCGTTGTATTTAGTTGCTGATACCTCGGCTCAGGATTTCCAAGCTTCAGGCTCTGATGTGTAAATAGCCTTAGTTTTTCACAAAGACAGGGTTTCTTTGCGTACTAATCCTAAGTTTCTGCCTAAGGTGGTGTCGGAGTTCACATTAAACCAATCCATTAGCCTACCTGTTTATTTCCCTAAGTAGTCAGACCAACCTCATTGAATTTTTTGACTGGGTGACTAGGGAGGTGGATCAGGGGAGGGCAGTGGACATGACCTATCTGGACTTCAGCAAGGCCTTTGACACTGTGCCACATAGAAGACTATTACACAAACTGGGGAATATGGGTGTGGGCAGGACAGTAGTGTGGTGGGTAGGTAACTGGCTGGGTGGCAGGACACAGAGGGTGGTGGTAAATGGCTGTCACTCCACAGAGGGAAGAGTGACCAGTGGGTACCACAGGGATCAGTGCTGGGACCGTCCTATTCAACATCTTCATCAGTGACATTGCACAGGATCTAGAAAGCAGAATTTCACTGTTCGCTGATGACACAAAGCTCTGTAATAGAGTAGACACACCAGAGGGTGTAGACAGAATGAGAAGGGACCTGCAGAAACTTGAAGAATGGTCAAGGGTTTGGCAGTTGAAATTCAATGCAAAGAAGTGCAAGATAATGCATATGGGGCACAAAACCCAGGCACAATATATCAGTTGTGGGGTGAGGATATAGCATGCACCAAGCAGGAAAGGGATCTTGGGGTTGTCATCTCTGATGACCTCAAGGTAGGGAAACAGTGACAAGGCATCAGGTAAAGCAAATAGGATGCTGGGATGTATAGGCAGGGGCATCACCAGCAGGAAAAGGAGGTCATAATTCCGCTATACAAGACACTAGTGAGGCCCCACCTGGAGTACAGTGTACAGTTCTGGAGACCATACTCTACGTAAGGACATAGACAGGGTAAAGAAGGTTCAGAGGAGGGCAACAAAGATGGTGCATGGATTGCATCACAAGTCCTATGAAGACAGGTTGAAGGAACTGAACATGTACTCCCTGGAGGAGAGGAGGGAGAGGGGATATGATAGAGACATACAAGTATCTTACAGGGAGGAATAGGGTGCAGGAAAACACTATTTTTAAGCGAAAAGATGTTTCAGGACTAGAGGGCATGGGATGAAGTTGGAGGGAGGACGATTCAGAGGAAACATGAGAAAGAATTTCTTCACAGAACGGTGGTGGACAAGTGGAACACCCTGCCAGAGGAAGTGGTGGGGGCTGAAACAATCACGGATTTAAGAATGCATGGGATAGACATAAAGGAATTCTAGAGGTCAGGGTAAGGGAAATAGACTTTAGGAAAACAAACTGAACTTACAAGCTCAAATGGGCAGACTAGATGGGCCATAGGCCCTTATCTGCCGACACTGTCTATGTATCTATGTATCTATCTATGTATTCTAATGGGGGGGGGGGCCTTACTACATACTTTGGATGTTCATAGGGTGCTTCGTTACTACACAAATCACACCCAACCAGTTAGAAAGACCGATCAGTTTTTTTGTTTTGTTTGCCCCCAAGAGAGAAGGGGTACCTGTTTCGAAACCATATTTATTGAAATGATTGGCAAATTGCATTGTTTACTGTTACTGTAACTACAACAAGCTCTTGCCTGAGGTGTTTAAGGGACACTCCACCAGAGGAATGGCTGCCTCTGACGCCTGTTTCTGGAATGTCTGCTGCGGACATCTGTGCAGCTGCCACTTGGAGTTCTGTTCACAGCTTTGTCCATCACTTTAGTCTGGACATTGCTTTCAGATGCAGGGTCAGTTTCGGACTCGCACTCTCGCAGGGCCTTCTTTCCTGAACTTTCAGCTAATATTTTTTGCCTCCTTCCGGCTGCCCTTTGGGATAAGTTCAGGTACTACTTGGACTAAGTTCTACTGGTGTTGCCTGTTGCAAGAGCTCCTTGAAGTAAGATAGTACAGTTACGTAAGAACTTTCCATAACAGTAGATCTTAAGAGGAGCTCTTGCAGCAGATGCTGCTTTCCCTCCCTCCTCCCTCCTTCCCGATAGAAGTTTCTCCTTAGCATTTATTCTACTTTTCCTCAGCTCTGAGGAACCAGCTCGGTTCTCCTTTTGCAACTTTTGCGCTGGGGGTCTCCGGCGGTAGAACTGAGGTAGGTCTCAGGGACCACCCCATTTATAGGATAAGTGGATGTTGGCGTGCTGACGTCGGCTGGGGCGGTCCCCTGTGATAGACTGCTAGCTAGAAGTTTTCTGTGTGGTCCTGGTGCCTGGCGACTTCAGTCCTACCAGTGCCGCCTGCTGCAAGAGCTCCTCTCAAAGATCTACTGTTACGATAAGATGTTGCGTAACTGTACTATCTGTGCTTATACCTCAAATTTCACTGAAGTGGTGATCCATAGTGGCGTGGACCAAATTTCCAACTGTTTTAATTTTCCTGTGCCGAACCTTCCTGTGCCATATTCTCCTGCACCTCCTGGGAGCATCTACACATCGCAGCAGTATTGTTCTTGGACTTTGACCACCATTTTCTGTCTTTGTTGGCTTGTACAGATTGCACAGGAACTTGAACCTTTTTTTGAAAATGTTTACTGCTTAGACAGTAGTTTAACATTGCTGGATCATCAGACACAAGTTTCCTGTCAAGAACCTGGGGCATCAGCATTCATCACTTTACATTAACACATTCTGCATTGTTTCACTCCCAAACACCTGGCCTTAATTAAGGGGCTCAGGTCATGTGGCATTACAGCTGCACCAGAAGAACTTCTGTACAGATGGGATTCTCCACTGGCTTCAGAATTATTTCATGCTGAAGTCCTCCACTGTAAAGACAGTGTCCTGTTAAAGGGATCATGTCAACAAATAAGAGCAAGCTGTCCATCTGGGTTGCCATTAAAAATGCACTGTGCTCCGGCTTTTCCTCTATTTCAATAAACATGTTTGTCAACCACTGTGAACCTGATGGCCCAGTTTATACCCCTTTTAAAAGTAAAATGGGAGAAATGAATTTTTACATTATAAAATTTAATTCAGAGTAAAGTGTTTTTTTAATTCAGTTTTATTCTTTCATTTATTTTTGTGTATAATAACCTAGTACCACCTTAAGTGTGCTCCTCTGCTAATGCAGGCGTCATCCTTAACTACAGTAAGCATGCTTACGTATCCTGCAACCGCCACACATTTAAGTAATGTGTTTAAAAATACTTTGACTTTACCATATTCTGTGTTACATGAAGACTTAATTTCTACATTAGAAAACCTTTTGGATGCAGTTTGGAATGGGCCTGCTTCAGTTCCACCAGTCTCTAGGCAGATAGATAGAAAGTACACTGCAGTTAAGGACAGACCAGTGTATATTTCTCAGCCTATAGCTGATGCTGTTGTTATTCTCGCTGAGAAGGACAAAGCCATTCTGCCCTAGGAGGTCAGTGTGCATCCCATTAGCAAGGAGTTGCACAAGATAGACACTATGGGTAAGCGAGCTTTAGCTGCTGCTATCCTAGGCATGAGAATTGCCAGCTGTCTAGGGCATTTTTCCAACTACGGATATACCTTTTGGAGCTCACTTCGGTCTCTTGCAGCATCCTTGCCTCACTCTGAAACTAAACAAAAGATTCTGCAAACTGTTATTTATTGCACTGAATCTGATGGTCAGCTATGGATGCCTTTGACACTGCTGCTTGCTCCGTTGCAGTGGGCATTGGTATTAGAAGACACTCCTAGCTTCATATGTCCAGATTTTTTAAAGATGTCCAGTAGCAGGTGATGAACGATCCATTTGATGGCACTTACTTGTTTGGATAGTAGTTGCAGAAATCCTTTGAAGCCTCTCAGAAAACTAGAATGGCCGTAAAGACTTCTCTGCCAGCCTCTGATAATCCTTAGAGAGGGAAAGAATGAGATTTCTTTCAGAACAGGCAGTCCTTTTGAGGAAAAGTTAGAGGAGCTCAAAACAAATCTCAGCCTCCCCAACCACAAAAGATGATGCAGCCGAAGGCACAGGTGCCAAAAGCACCTAGTGCAACCTTCTGAATCTCTGGGCCCGGTCTTGCCTCAGCTGCCTGAGGTAGACCTCTCCTCTCCAGCAGGAGGGCACCTGGCCCAGTTTTACCATTAATGGGAGTCCATCGTGATGGACAAGTTGGTCTTCAGGATCATCCGAGAGGGATACTCCCTGAACTTTACAGAAATCCCTCTTGACTGTCCGCCCAGAAGACAACCCCTCTTATCAGCTCACATTTCAGAGCTTCTGGCACAGATTACAGGGCAGGGGAGTTAGTGCCAGAGTCAGAGTGTAACACTGGCCTCTACTCCCATTACTTCCTCGTACCTAAGAAATCACGGGGTGTGTGCCCCATTCTCAGCCTCAGGAATGTGAACAAATTCATGGATCAAGAGAAATTCAAGATGGTTTCCTTGGGATCTTTGGATTGTTAGCCTCCCTCCCTAGCTATGCAGAATGCTTATCAGCATATTCTAGTGCACCACAGACACCTGCAGTTTGTTGTGCTGGGGCAGCACTATCAGTTCAGAGTCCTGCTCTCTGGGCTATCCTCGGTGCCACAAGTCTTTACAAAGTGCTTTACCATGCTCACAGTGCACCTGAGAAACCTAGGACTCCAAGTTTACCCTTAACTGGATGAGTGGATGATAAGTAGTTCATCCAAGCAATAACTGGAACTAGCAGTGGCCATAGCCTCTCACTTCTTTACCTCCGTGGCAGTTTTGCTGAACCTAGAGAAGTCTCAGCTGCAGCCTTCTCAGTAACTCCTGTTCACAGGGGCTCTTCTGTGTACTACAAAGTCCCAGGCCTTCCTTCCAGAGAGCAGGAGGTAGGCAGTCCTTCAGATGGCACACTACATTGTGGAGAGCGCAAATCTGTACAAGTGCACTCCAAGCAGCGTGTGCTGAGCCTGATAGCCTCCTCAGTGTTCACAGTGCCCTGGCATGGTTACACATGAGAACGATTTAGTAGATGCTCAGTGCACAATGGTCACAAGCATTGCATCCTTAAACTTACCCCATTCTGGTGACCAAGCCCCTGGTTTGGTCACTTACATGGTGGACAGAGGACAACCCCCTCCAGGGCTTTCCCTTCTCCCAGCCAGAATCTCAGGTGCCTATCACCACAGATGCCTCCCTGACAGAATGGGGCTCCCACTGCAGGGTCTCCAAACACAAGGTGTCTAGAACACCTTAGAGACTCATCTCCACATCAACATGCTGGAAATGAGAGCTTTGTTTATGGCCTCCAAGCCCTAGTGGACCTTGTCAGCCACATAACAGTCCTCCTACAGGTTATCCCATGATTTGGGCAAAGTAAATCGAGCGACTCAAATTGAGCAACTCAGTTTGCGCGCACGGAGAAATAGCAACCGTGGATCAACAGCAAGGGGGAATGAATAGCGACTGTGGAGGGACAATATAACGAACGATAATACGTACCCAGTGAAGAGTCAGTGAATAGGTAGGGTAAGTTGATGAATTAAACAAGGCTGTTCTGAGCTGACCGCCTGGCGTGGTGGTTACGGCCACTGCCTGGGAAGTGAAAGGACCTGGGTTTGGGGCTGCACCTAGCATGTTTGAATTGCTTTTTTTTGTTTGTTTTTCAACTTTCTGTTTTTGTCCCTGTGACAACCCACCTCTCTCTCTCTCTCTCTCTGGGCTGTAACAGCATTCAGAGAGGTGTTTGTCTTTGGGTATTCGCTGCCACCAGCTGGGATCGCCCAGCACCGGACTCCCACTTGCACAGAACTGGGAGGTCAAACCTGCAATTGCACAGATCAAAGCCTGGTAGTGTCTCTCTCAGGTGGCGGATGCTAAACAGAATTTGCCTCAGCCAGTGGAAACCCTACATCTTAGAAATAATTTAGCCCACAGCCACAACTGTTGAGTAAATAAATAGTTCTTTACTTAACAGAAGGTCAAAGGTTGCATTACAGAATATATATGTTTAATACAAGAGAATAACACAGTTACAGGAAAAGTAAACACGTTTGTAAATAACAGATGACAAAAGAAAAAAAGGCTATTCCTGAGATATGCTATTATTATTCTTACCCTTCTGTATCCATCAAGAGAAACTGGACCCTGTGCTATCTGCCAGCTCCCATGGACATAGCTAGAAGGGTAGACTCCAAGCTTGGCCTCTCGAATGTAACTTCCCCAGCAACTCCCTTATAACTGTCTTTCAGCATCTTGTATTCTCTCTTGAGAATGGGTGATTCTTGTTTCCCCTATGAATGCACCAACCATTTACCATGTATGTATTTAATTGTCCCAATTAGATTGAACACCTATCAGTGTCCAATTATATTCATTTTTAACCTTCAGTTTATATTTGAATGATCTAATCCTTTCAAGATATGTGAGTCTGGGTATGTCCACTTCCCCACTTGGTGTCACTGTCTGAGATTTATTACTCAGCCCTTATCTGTATGCTGGTGAACAGTGGAATCTCAGCATGTGTTTTTTTTTTCCAGACTGCTAAAAAAATACCAGCCAAAAAATCCAAGCAATTAACTTCTTCCTTCCCATTTCTGTCACAGTTCCCATTTTCGCCTCCCCAGCTGCCGGGACCTCCTTCCACCTGCCCAAGCCCTTCACCCACCACGTAGTGTCCCAGATGATCCAGGGCAACCCCAGCCTTTGCTCAACAACCTTCCGGGTCCCCCGACTATAACTCACGGCTTATCCCCCATGGGCGGGACCCTTCGGTCCCCCTCAAACCGGGAGGAACATACTTCACTCGACAATTGGGACCCATGGGGTGGTGCCGGCGAGATGTGGGAGGAGTCAAGGAGACCCTGCTATGGCATAGGGGCAGAGAGCGGCTTCATCTACCTGGAGCTGCTGGGGATTTTATTCCCTTTTCCTCCCCTCACCCCAGGGCGTGGTCCTGAGAGAGATGGCATTGTCGAGATGCCTATCAGGGTCATTGGAAGGGTGGGTGAGCCCTGCCCCACCTTCGGTGCTCCCCTGCCGACCCCACTCTGGGCATGTGACACATGTGCATCATCTGCCAGACAAGTGGGTACGTGCTGACGTAAGGCCACCCCAAAGGGACCACTTGTTCCTGCCCGCACAACAGCCGCCTCCCCCTGAGTCACCAGAGGGTGGTCATGCAGTGGCATAAGGTGCCCTACCTCCTTGAGGTGGGAGTCATCCAATGGGCGCCTGAACCCCACCTAGCCAGCTGGCACCAGACATTCTGGGCTTGGGGCGTGAACCTGGGTCATCTGGATATGTTTGAATTGTTTTACTGTTGTGGTGTTTGCACTTTGAGTTTATGATTTTTTTTTTAATCTCCCGTTCCCCCAAGGTTGTCCCCGCTTCCCCCACCCGCAGGTTGTCCCTCCGGCACTGGTCACCCTTTCCTGTGTTTCCTCCCTCTCCCAGTGTCTGGCCCCCCGGAGTTGAATATATTTAGTTGGAGAGTGCGGGGGGGCATCTCCAGCATAAAAAGCAAGTGTATATACCCCCATATAGGTGGTATAACTTTCTACTGTCGTTCATGTCATGTTCAGCGTAGTGCTGATCAACGATTTCTTTGGTGATTAGCGCACTCTATTATGCGAGTTGCGATTTAATCCTCGCTCATATGACATGGAACCCTCCTACAGACAGACAGTAAGCTATGTATTACATAAACAAGGAAGGATAGCCGGCCAGGTTGCATAGAGGGCTAAGGCGCTGGTGCCTCACCTCGACCCATGCCAGCGACCTGGGTTCGGGAACGAGCCCGGGACGTCGGAGGTCGGCACATTGGGGAGGGCAGAGCTGGATTGAGCTGCCGACAGGCAAGCTCTCCTCTCCAGTGAGGAAGCGCGGCGGCCCTCGGCTGATGGGCGACCCCCAGTGGAGGCTGGAAGAAGCTCAGGCCAGAGGGGGCCTAGGCAGTAGACCAAGGGGTGGGAGAAGGAGGCTGCAACTGGGGCTGTTCGGCGCATGCGCACCTCCACTCTGGGATACGAATCTGTGAAAAATGCCAGTCGGCAGAGTGAAGACCGCACCCCCCCCCCCGTCGCAGGCACTGCTCCTGGGCTGGGCATGTAAGAGCCAGTAATTCCGGGGGACGGGGCTGGGGGTGTCTGTCGGATGGGGGTTGACCAGCTGAGGAGCAAAAATCGTGACATAAAAAAAAAATAAATAAACAAGGAAGGATGCCTGCCTGGTGGCGCTGGAGGTTGATGCGCTGGACGCTGCTTCTTCCTCCATGCTGGCAACCGGGGTTCAGGAATGAGCCTAGGCTGTCAGGGGTCGGCAGAGGCGAGAGAGGATTGATTGTCCTGTGGACTGCTCTCTTCTTTCAGGGAGGGAGGGATTGTCCTACCTGTTGGTTACCCTCTGTTGGGGGCTGGGGGTGGCGCAGGCTGGGAATGCACATAGTCTACCGTGGCGTGCACGTGCCCCAAATGTGCGTGGTGGCGCTATGCATCTGGAGGGAGGGAGGGAAGGAAAATGGTGGCCAGGGGCTCTAGGCCTGTGTCCTGTTCCGCTGGTCTGCCACTGCCCTCCCAGTTTGGATTGTGCTCATGAGAAGCAAGCCATGGGGGGCTTAGGTTTTGGTTTGTGGTGGTTCGGGGCAGAGCATTGCACAGGAGGGAAAAAATGTTGACTAAAAAAAAAAAAAAGAGGAGCACACTCTTACCCTATCTGCAGGGAGGTATTGAGAGTGTGGGAATGCTTCGTAGAGCAGGGGGATCCTGCTCCAAGCAGTTTACCTGCTGGGAGTACAAAATGCTCTGGCAGATGAGCTCAGTCAAACAGAGGCCAATCCTCATGAGTGGTCACCAGCTCCAGATGTTGTGAGATTGTTAGATGAGTGGGGAACACCACCAGATGTGGACCATTTTGCTTCCCCACTGAATGCCAAACTGCCTCAGTTCTGCTCCAGAAGTCCAGGACATGGTGTTTTCTGTCAGAATGCATTCAGACTGCAATGGCAAAATCTGTTTCTGTATGCATTTCCTCCATTACCCCTAGTGCAGAAGGTTCTGCTCAGACTGAAAGTGCATGGAGGCAAGATGATTCTAGTCACTCCCAGCTGGCCTTGACAGATATGGTTTCCTCTGTTGAACAGACTATCAGTCAGCACACTGAGGATCCTCCCACTCAGGACAGACTTACTGACTCAGGGTCACCTGGTCCCTCCTAACCTGTGCTCCCTTCATCTTCAGGCCTGGCTCCTTGCATGTAAACCTTTCACCAGGAAAACTTACACAGCCAAGTGTGCTCCAGAACCGACATGGACACCTTTTGGTGCCTACTTGACAAGGTTCTGGAGTACTTGCTGGACCTTTCTGATGCTGGCTTGCAGTATTCCACAGTCAAGGTCCACTCATGCTATATCTGCATACCGTGAGCCCATCGATACCCTTTACCTGGCTCAGCTGCCACTTTTTAAGAAGTTCCTCAAGGGCATTTTACACGCATGGCCCTCCCATCTGAAAGCCGGTAGCGGCCTGGAATGATCAACCTTGTGTTGGACGTGCTCACCTGCAAGCCCTTTGAGCCTCTTGTGACACATGAGCTTGCAGTTGGAGCCAGCAGTATAGCCTAGAGGTTAGAGTAACGAGCTGTGAATGAGCTTGGTACATCCAGCAGACCTGGGTTTGATACCCACAACCTCCACTTGCATACTGTGTGACTCTGAACAAGTCACTTAACCTCCCCAGTGCTCCCGGGTCGCCCCTGAAAACGGGCACCTGTGCTTAGTGGGCCTTACCCAGTTACCAAAGAATAAAATAAATCAATAAATGAGCTAAAGTTCTTAACTTGAAAAGTAGCTTTTATAGTGGCCTTCATTTTAGCTCACATTGTCTGAAATTCATGCCTTGGTCACAGATCCCCCCATACTGTTTTCCACAAGGACAAGGTAGTTCTTTCTTTGCATGCACCGTAAGTTCCTACCGAAAGTGGTGTCTGAGTGCCATCTGAGTTGGCCACTGGTGCTGCCTACCTACTTTTCCAGTTTTCAGAATGAAGGTGAATGCATTCTCCATTCTCGAAATCGTAGGAGAGTCTTTAAGTTTTATCTGGACAGAACTAAGGACCTCAAGCCATCCAAACAATTCTTAGTCTCCTTCAGTCCCTATCAGAAGGGACAGCGTGTTACAGTCAAGTGCATTTCTGCCTGGATTTGTGAGCTGTCTACACCATTGCTATGCCATGGTGCAGGTCAGGTACATGCCCAGTCCAGCAGAGCAGTTGCCATGTCCTTGGCAGAGATTTGCACTGTACCTATCAGTGATATTTGCAGAGCTGCAACTTGGAGCACAGTGCACACATTTGTTAAGCACTATGCCATGGATGTCTGTGACAGGCAACATGCCTCCTTTGGCAGGACTATCCTGAATGGACTTCTGTCCTGAGTAAGCCTTGGCTCCTACCGCCTGAGTTCATGGGTCTTTGTTTCAGATTGGTACTCTGACTCATTAGTGTGAATCAGTGATGTAGACTGATTCCTGGAAGATATGAGAATGGCATACTCACCATAATTTTGATCTTCTAGGATTATCTTCACCATTGGTTTACATGGCCACCTGCCATGCCTCAGGCTTATTCCAGTCTGTTTCTTGGTCTTCAGCCCTTGTTCTTGGTTTGGGCTGTGAAGGCACTGTGTTACTTGTTTGCTGACCCCTTCTTACATGGGTCACCAGTGCTGTCTTATGCCCTTAGGTTAAGTGCATAAATGCTAGTCAGGTTATGGTGTACCTCCTTAATAAAAATGGTACTGGGGGTTTTGAGGGCTGGTGCCGAAGTAAGCCATGCAACGCGAGCCAGTCTCGTGGTGCCGCACATGTGAGCAGCTTACATTGGCGCCAGCCCTCATGAAAAAAGCTGGCTCCTGCAGAATCCTAGCACCTCTGGCGCAGAAACCATTAGTGTGAATCAATGGTGAAGATATTCCTAGAAGATCAAGAATTGTGGTGAATACATAATTTTCATTTCTTGTCTGTTGCAGTCTCTCCCTCATCCTTTACACGTTTCGGCAAAAATGCTATACAGTATTGTCTTGTCCATATCTTATTGTAAGGCCGTAAAAGGCATCCAGGCCTAAGCCACGGCAGTGATTCAGACAGAAGTTAGATATTTGCTGGAGTTCTGACTCACCATTTTATTTATATAGCCTATTTTCACCCTCATTTGGATCTTTTGCGCCCCCCCCCCAAGCAGTCAACTTACTTTCCCTGTGGTTCACAGAGCCAGTGAAGATCTCATCCATTGACCTTATCTTGGCCATCCATTGGTCAGCTAACATGGGTGTTCAAGAACTGAGCTGTTAGGCCTGACTGCCAGCACATCAGTAGCACTACTGGTTGCTGTGCCGGCAACCTGTGTTCAGGAATGAGCCTGGGGCATTGCAGGACCAGCTGAGGGAGGGTGGTAGAGCATCCCAGCGGATGCTCACCTCCTCGGGGGAGAGAGGGCTCCTGGTCTCTGCCACAGTACCACCACCTGGGAGACCAAAAGTGGCAGTGCAGGCAGGAGCCATTATTAGGGGAGGGGGACATAGAAGTTCTGATGCGCATAGCGTCTTCTGCGTGCTTCATGCGTCAGACGGCACCTCTAGCCTCTGCAATGTCCATGAGCTGTTGTACCCCAACTGCCAGTATGCTGTCCACTGCCTCCCACACAGTTGACTGAGCTCTTGCTCCCTACACAGACACTTAACCTCTGTTGGGGGAATTTATTTGGATTGCCTTCGACAGCCCTTCCCTAAGAATGAAAGGTAAATCCTGGAGATGGCAGGTGACGAGGCTGGGTGGAGTGATAGACTCATGTGGATAGTCAGGTGATGAAGGGGCAGAAAGCATAGTAAAGAAAAAAAAAAAAAAGTACCGAACAGTTAGCTGCCCCCCCCCCGGAGCCTCAGTATATTGTCTCCACTATACAGCTCAGACTTGACTACTGGTTTGAGGAAGGAACCCTGGGGCATAGAACAGTATGCGATTATGTACAGTATTTGTAAGCTTTGTATGTTTTCCTTCTGTACCTTCTACCTACTCTAGCCCACCTTCCTGGTAAAATGAAACAAGCAGATAAAATTAATAAATAAAATATAACTACCTGGACTCCTGTGTTGTCAGACTAGTGCATTATACATAGCATACATAAAGTCCTCAAAAGCAATCATCTAGAGGTTGCGCTCCTTCTGTATATCTCATCTCCTCACCACTCAGTGTTTCAGATCTTCTTTTCTAATGGAAGTGTGAGCAGAAGGATTTGCCCTCTCAGACCGGGTAAAGATCATAGTCTGCGCAAGTGTAACTGCATAGAAGGAATCTAGGTGGTTAAAACAAAGATGCTCACCTGTTACTGTTGTTTTACTACTGATATTGCTTTTACAGTCACACTAACCCATCAGACCTCCCCTGGCTACTAGCCTCTATTGGTTACCTGCTAGTAGGACCTCAAGTTTCTTGCAGTTCCTGTCAGAAGACCTGAGGCATGGAGGGGAGAGGATGTAGCTCCGTGATAGAGGGGCTCAAACTCTAGCCAGTGGACTTTCCGAGGACCAATACTGCACAGGTGTATCTGTAGAAAGAATACAATAGAAATATAACATTTTACAGGCAGGAAAAAGACCCTCAGTTCATTGAGTCTGACCGGTCCCTTAGCCCTACCAGTCTAGTACAGTACCCTTAACGTGTAGCTTTGCTTTGAAATTTGCATTTTAATCCTCTTGGTGTGGTGTTCCAATCCATCCTGTTGAGGCCAGCCCTATCCCTCCACATGGACCTATAGGCAAGGAGCTGCCGATTCTACATGGTCACCCACAACATCAAGGCAGTTGCTTCTGTCCCATCTGCAGGTGATGCTCAAGGAGTGGAACGCTCAACATCCTCCTCCCAGGGTCAGCGTATGATGCCTCTGTAACACATTTTTGACCCCACCAGCCTGGGCGAGGTAGTCAAAAGGCAACAAAGTGCTACAGGGATCACGCTGGAAGGTGGTGTCCTTGAATGTAAGGAGTCTGGCAAACAAAACGGCAGATCTCCAAGCACTGATGGCAGAGGGAGAGATGGACATAGCAGCCATCACAGAAACATGGACTATCCAATACCATAACTGGGACCTCATGATTCCAGGGTACAGAATGTACTGGAAGGATAGAGAGAAGGGGGGGGGGGTGTAGCCTTATTCATAAAGGAATGGATAATCTGTACCAGGGAGGAGGAGGAAGGCAGGACAGAAGCCTTATGGGTACAACTCCAGAACACCAAAGGGAAAAGGGTTCGATTGTGGATGGTGTACAGACCATCGTCACAGGACGGGGAATTGGACAAGGAGTTGGGGGACCAAATCAGAAAGATAAGTAGTAGAGGAAAAGTCATCATAACCGGTGACTTCAGCCTGCCTGGAGTGGACCAGAATACCCCATCTACCTCTTGTTCCAGGGAGCAGGTCCTCCTGGAAGCTTTCCAGGAGTGTTGCCTGGTACAGGGGGTCACAGAGCCAACCAGGGAAGGAGCCATACTGGATCTGGTGCTGTCAGATGAAGAGCATGTCCAGGAAATAACAGTGGAGGAAACCCTTGCAGTCAGCGATCATTGCACTGTGTGATTCTACCTGAGTATGGGCAAGGAAATAGCCAAGACCAAGATGAGAGTGGTGGATTTCAGGAGGGTGGACTTTGGAGGGATGGATGACATCCTAGTAGGGCACCTTGCAGAAATCAGGACCGAGATGGATGTGGATCAGAAATGGTCCGTCATTAAGATGGGACTGATTGAGGCCACAAACGCATGCACCATGATCCAGAGTAAGCAGTCCAGGAACAAGAGACCAAACTGGTTCAACAAGGATGTGGCAGCAAAAGTGAGGGAGAAGAAAGCGGCCTTTCAGAAGTATAAATGTACTATGAAAGAGGAGGACAGGGAGGTATGCTCAGGGAAATCCTGAGAGGCAGGGAGAGTGGTCCGGGCAGCTAAAGCTGCAGGAGAACGAAGGCTAGCATAGGGGATCAGGGAAGGGGAAAAATACTTTTTCAGATACATAAGGGAGCACAGAAGTGGTAAGGATGGGATTTGTCAGGCTTAAGAGGGAGTGGGGATTGGCAGAAAATAGTGTGGGTCAGATGGAGGCACTGAACGATTACTTCAGCTCTGTCTTCACTAGGGAAAAGGATAGACCTATGCCACAGGGGAAAATAGGGGTGAGATGGGGCGGGGTGCAAAACAGATAGGGAGATCAAGGAATACAGGGTTTTAAAGGGTCTTAGGGCCCTACAGGTGAACAGGGCACCTGGCCCGGATGGCATGCGCCCAAGAGTCCTGAAGAAACTGGTGGAGGTTCTGGCTGCCCCCCTGACGGACCTGTTTAACACCTCGCTGGTGATGGGGTGCATGCCTCAGGACTGCAGAATGGCACATGTGGTGTCACTCCACAAGAGTGGTCCCAGAGATGAACCTGGTAATTACAGGCAGGTGAGCCTAACCTCCATTGCAGGCAAGTTAATGGAGACCATTCTAAAAGAAAGACTGGTGAACTTTCTGGGGGTAAATGGTCTCGAGGACGATAGGCAGCATGGGTTTGTCAGGGGAGATCCTGCCAGACCAGCATGGTAAGACTTTTTCAGCTGGGTCACAAGGTCATTGGACAAGGGCTAGACAGTGGATGTCCTGTATCTGGACATCAGTAAGGCCTTTGACTCTGTGCCACATGGAAGGTTGCTCAGCAAACTGAGTAACCTTGGAGTCGAGGGGAAAACTGCCGGGGTGGGTCAAGAGCTAGCTACAGGATGGGAACTAGAATGTGATGATAGGGAGGAAACTATCCAAGCCTAGACCTGTAACCAGTAGGGTCCCACAGGGTTCAGTATTTGGGCTGGTGTTATTCAACATGTTTATTGGTGACAGAGCGGATGGGGTCAGAAGTAAAATCTGCCTGTTTGCAGACGATATCAAGCTCTGTGGTAGAGTGGACACAGAGGAGGGGAGACAGGAGCTCAGGGAGGATCTGGCAATGCTTGAGAAATGGTCTGCCATCTGGCAGTTGGGGTTCAATACCAAGAAGTGCAAGGTTATGCACCTGGGAGCTAGGAACCCCGGAGCCAGATACCGGTTGGGGGGTGTTCAGGTGTCTAGCTCATAGGAGGAAAAAAGGAGCTAGGTGGTAGTCGGGACATGAAGCACACTGGACAGTGCTGTAAAATGGCAGCCAAAGTGAATAAAATGCTGGGATGCATCTCTAGAGGAATCATCTCCAGGAGAGAGGAAGTCATTCTGCCACTGTACAGAGCATTGGTGAGACCACACTTGGAGTACTGTGTGCAGATCTTCCTGGAAATAAAGTCCCCACCACTCATTCACACTAATGGGAGTACGCCGGAGGCACTAGGACCCAGTGGGAGCAAACTTTTCAGGAGGGCCAGCACCTGAGATGGAGCCGCGAGGAAGCGGCACTGTGAGCCTCTGCGCATGCGGTAATGACTATCTTGGCGTCGACCCTCCAACCACCTCAGTTCCTTTTTTCCCTGCTGTTGAGTGCGCTTCAGTGACGATGTCGCTTGCTTGCCAGGAGTCAAAAGTTTTCAGTTTGTTTTGTACTTTATCTTCGATAAACACCGATTATATTTAATAAATTCTACTTATAAGAGAGAAGTCTTCAGCCCTCCATTGATGAAGTTGACTATGAGAGGATCAGGTGATGGTAGGGAGACTTTGTATGAAAACTGTTCAGTCAGCAGAGCCGGGTCCAGCCCACCGCCCCCCCGGAGGGAGGGTCTGACAACTGATGGTCCAGTGCTCAGGGGGATGGGTGGTCCCCCTGAAAGCATAAATGGAAACGGTCCCATTCTCGGCACCGTTCAGCCTCGAGTTCTTCTTCGACATATAGGTCGAAGAAGAAACGGCATCACTCGAGGTCGCCCTCTGGTACATCTGCGTGTAGACGGTTGGTTATTAGGGCCCAGTGCCGGTCTCCTCCTCTGTCGGAATTGCCAGTTTCTGTCTCTGGTGGCCGACCTCCTTGACACCAGAGCTCCTCTCCACCTATTGGAGGAGCTTTCGATGAGCAGTTTTACCATTGGGCTGCTCTTATGGAGCAGTGGACTCGGAGGTTGGTCCAATTGCCCGAACTGGACAGTCCCGACACCGGGGCCTTCGGGCCATTCAGTTTCGGAAGGGTGGGTGGGACGGTTGGGCCTTCCTAGTCTCGCGGCACCTTCTTCGATGCCGTTGACTTCGTGTTCGGGTGTCTATCCCCCTCACACAGCTGCGGCACAGGGGTCAACACCAATGGATCTATCTCCTGCCATTTTTCCTTCTTTTCCTTCCAATCACAGTTATCAGACTCCTGGGACGTTGCCGTCGTCCACGGTGCTGACTTCTCCGGCACCAGGGGCTTGGTCGGCGCCGTCTGCGGTGCCATGGGCTCTGTCAGTGCCGTCCGCGGTGCTGCGGGCTCTCAGTGCCATCTACAGTGCTGTGGGCTCTGTTGGAGCAGTCTGCGGTGCCGGGGGCCCTGTCTGCACTGGGCTGCTTGTCGGTGCCATGTGCGACACCGTTTCCTTTGACGGCTCCTTCTTCGTTCTCAGTACCATTTTCCTTGACTGCGCCGGGGATGAGTACGGCACCATCTGGTCTTTAGGGGTTTTCAACTCCAATTCTTACCTCTTCTCTTCTTCCTCATGATTTTCATTCCTTTCCTGTCTATACAGTCCCCCCGGACTGTCAGGAGATGATTTTGAGCCTGATTCAGATCTTCGCCTGGATGATGATTTTGATGCTGACACTGCCCTGGGAGCAGGGATCAATCCTCCTGCAGAGCCTATTATTGAGGACCTTTCCTTTAAATCTCTGCTCAGGAATTTAAATTTTACTCTTTCTCTCCAGGCCACAGAAATCGATCCTGGGAAGCTTTTGCGTCTCCAGTATCTTCATGTCCTGGAAATCCCTATGGATTTAACCCCCCCGGTACAGCTCTCTTTCGAGACCCTTTCACAGATGGTGTGGAATAATCCGGCTCTTATTACTTCCGTGGCCAAGTACATAGATAGGAAGTATGCCCCTCACAAGGATCGCCCCATTTTGGCCTCACAAACCTTTGCTGATGCCATTGTGGTCCTGGCAGAAAATAAGGCTGTCCTACCTCAGGAATCTACAGCTAAGCCTATAAACAAAGAACCTTGCAAGATAGACACCTTAGGTAAGAGAGTCTTTGCTGCCTCAACCCTGGGCATGCGCATTGCCAGGTACCAGGACCATTTTTCTCTGTATGAGGATGTCCTTTGGCATTCGCTCCAAGCAATGGTAGAAGCTCTTCCCGAGTTGGAGGTAAACTCAAAGCTACTTCTAACCATAACTAGGGGTTTCGAGTCCAATAACCAACAGGTTAAAGCTGTAATGGACACCTTCGATACCACTTCCCGGGTGGCGGCTGGCATCTGCACCCGTCGCCACTCTTGGCTGCGTACTTCTGGCTTCACGAATGACACCCAGCAGCAAGTCATGGCCTTACCTTTTGACGGTATGTATCTGTTCAGACCTCAGCTGGAGCAAGCACCAGAGGCCACACAGAAGACTAGGTCTGCCATTTAGACAGCCAGACCTACACCCATCCCCTCCCGAGGGGGTGGAAGTAAGCAACAGTTTCACAACTGTCAGTCCTTTCGAGGCAGAGGAGATTTTAACAGAAACCAGAACCCTCAGCCGCAAAAGAAAGCGCAGCAGAAGGCACAAGCCCCAAAAGTGCCCAGTGCCTCTTTCCGAGTTTCCGGCCCAGGTCCTACCTCAGCTGTCCGAGGGGGAGTCCTCCTCAGCAGTGGAAGGACATCTGACTCATTCTACAACCAGTGGAAATCTATAACATCAGACAAATGGGTCCTCAGGATAATCTGCAAGAGGTACTCTCTCAATCTCTCAGAAACCCCTCTGGATCATCCTCCCAAACGACAGCCCAGGCTGTCGGCAGTACAGTCAGACCTTCTTGCTTCCGAGGTACAAGGCCTTCTGAACAACAGGGCAGTAGAAGTAGTTCCGCTGGATCAACGAAACACAGGTTTCTACTCCCATCACTTTCTGGTCCCAAAGAAATCCGGTGGCATGCTCCCCATTCTGGATCTCAGAAAGTTAAACAAGTTCCTTCAAGAGAAGTTCAAGATATTATCACTCGGTACCCTGCTACCTTTGATTCATCGACACGATTGGCTAGCCTCCCTGGACATGCAGGATGCCTACCAACACATTCTCATACACCCAAAGCACCACAAATGCCTAAAGTTCGTGGCATTGGGTCAACACTATCAGTTCAGAGCCCTGCCCTTTGGGCAATCCTCGGTGCCTCGAGTTTTTACAAAGTGTTGTGCAATCCTCACGGCGCACCTCAGGAAAATCGGAATACAAGTGTTCCCATAGCTGGACGACTGGCTCCTAGCATGGCCCTCCAGGCAAGAGACTCTGGAGGCCGTAGCCATGGCCTCAGACTTCCTCACGTCCATGGGAATCCTGCTGAAACTCAAGTCGCAGTTGCAGCCCTCCCAGAAGCTCCTATTCATAGGAACTCTTCTGGACACCTCCTGTGCGAAGGCTTTTCTTCCAGAGGACAGAAGGAGCGATATCTTACAGATGGCCCGATACATCAGAGAACACAGCTTGGTTCGAGCTATCTCGATGCAGCGGATGCTGGGCCTCATGGCATCCTCGGTGTTCACTGTACCCTTGGCTCGTCTTCACATGAGAACCTCTCAGTGGATGCTCAGTGGTCCCCAACCACTC
This sequence comes from Neoceratodus forsteri, assembly GCA_016271365.2. Lineage (NCBI taxonomy): Eukaryota > Metazoa > Chordata > Ceratodontiformes > Ceratodontidae > Neoceratodus > Neoceratodus forsteri. The sequence goes on along the minus strand of CM028132.1, from coordinate 195,218,690 downwards.
ACCCTCAGTCTTTTCTCATCAAGGTGACGAAACCTCTGAAGAGGTCGCTCGCCTGGTGGTCTCGGGAAGACAACCTTCTGGAAGGATATCCCTTCGCCCCTCTGGGTCATCAGGTCTCCATTCCCACAGACGCGTCTCTGATGGGTTGGGGAACTCACTGCTGGGATCTCCACACCCAGGGTACGTGGACTCAGGACGAGTCTCAACTTCACATAAACGTCCTGGAAATGAGAGCCGTCCTCTATGCAGTCCAAGCTTTGGAGTACATAGTCTTGTCACAAGAACATTCTTCTCCAAACGGACAACAAAGCAGTGATGTACTACATCAACAAACAGGTTGGTGCAATCTCAGGGTATAAAATTAACCAACAAAAAACAGAGGTACTACTGTGTAACTACATCCCTTCCCCTGCTTTAAAACGTGCATGTTCTCTTAAGAGGTGTAAACAATCAATGCAGTACCTTGGGATCCATCTTACTAAAAATCAGATACAGCAGATATTGCACATTTTGAACCCCTAACCCAAAACATAACTGAGGACCTCACACGATGGTCACAGATACCTCTGAGTTTCCTAGCTTGAATAGAAACTATTAAACAAAACATATTTCCCCAGATTTTGTTCTATCTGCAGACACTCCCATTATTTCCAACACAGACTTATTTTCAAGCTTGGAATAGGTTGATCTCTCGCTTTATATGGCAGGGGAAACCTCCCAGGATTCGGTACTCTCTATTACAGTTATCAAAAGACAGAGGTGGGTTAAATTTACTAAATCTCCTGAATTATGCCCGAGCTTCTAAATTAAAGATCTTACTCTCTGGATGAACCCCAATTATATTATGCCCTGCAGGGTTTTAAATAATTGATTAGCAGTTTTTTTCTTGGTACTATACTAACTGTACAGAAAGTATTTATATAGATTTTCTAGAAATGCTGTGTTTGTTAAACACAGTGAGGCAAGAGCTATGCATTTTCACAAAGATTTAGCACTTTTATGAGCAAAACGCTAATCAGTTTTTAGAGTTAAATAAATCCCTGCCCTGAAAGCAGTTTGAGATGACTTGGAATGGCATAGAAGACCTGACAGACTGTCTCTTTGGACATCCTCCTGGTTGCATACCTCTCTCTAGATTCCCACAATATACTGCAGAGGTGTTTAAGCAGTGGCTGATTGTACTCAGTAAAAGATTATTGCCCATGGAGGCATTTTTTCTGAGATCCCTTGCGGTGAACAGTGCCTTTCCACCCAATTCTTTGGATAGATCCTTAACCCGGTGGTATAAATATAATATCAAACATATTTTTCAATTATTAGGCCAACAGGGCCTTTATTTCTTTGTCCAGCTCCAGGCTCAGTATAAAATACCCAGAGGCTTCTTTCATAAGGATTTGCAGCTAAAATCTTATTTGCGGCCAATGGAGGAAGCACCGGCAGCAGTGGCCGAAAACCCAACTAATTATAAAATTACTTCTATCACAGAGACAAGGTACCACTCTAGACCACGGTATCAGTCTGGCCTACCTTGCTTTGGTAGAAAAACCAGAAGACTCTACTGAGTCAATTAGAGCACGTTGGTCCTTGGAATTGGGGACTGACCTACCGGTTACAAACTGGAAGATGGCCTCCCCACTTATGCTTAAGGCCTCAGGATTCCCATATTGGAAAGAGTTTGCATGGAAATTACAATATAGATTCTTCCACACTCCTGCTGTGGTACCTAGTTTTACAGGCGATCCTGAAGGAAAGTGCTGGAGGGGATGTGGAGCAGTACATGCAGACCAGACTTGTATATTTTGGAATTACAGCATGCTGGGTCCTAATTGGGGGGAGGTAGTGCAGGAGCTGGTGGCAATATATGAAAACCCAGGTATTTTTATCTCTTGGTGTATACTGACAGCTACTACCCCATTTGGTCTAAAAGTAGAGAAGAATGTATGCTTGCAAACTACATTGATAATATTGGCAGCAAAAAAGGTGGTAACCATACTATGGGGAACGAATAGGCTGCCAACTGAGGGAGAGTGGCTAAACTTGACAGAGATGTATCAGATGGAGAGGATGGTGGCCAGAGTACGGGATAGAGTGGAGCTATTTGATACAAAATGTAGAAAATGGATTATGTATCAGTTAAGCACTTATTCAGACTTTGTTCCCTGCAGCTAATCAAATCAATACTGGAGAAATGTTAAAACGAGACTTGTCTAGTTCATGTTATTAATTAGTCCTGATGCTGGGTGAGAGTTATTTTTTTTTTTTTAAGTCCAATGTATAATTATATAAACTGAACGAATATATTTATGTAAAATGTTTTGTATAATGTTTAAATGTCCTCGTGCCTAATAAAAATTGTATTAAAAAAAAAAACAAAAAAACAGGGTGTTGCACACTCTTACCCATTATACAGGGAAGCAGTGAAAGTGTGGGAATGGTGTCTGGAACACAAGGCTCTGATTCAGGCGATTTACCTGCCAGGAGTACAAAACGACCTGGCAGACCATCTCAGCAGAGCGGAGACAGATCCTCATGAGTGGTCTCTCGACTTAACCATCGTTCAATCGCTCTTCAAAGGGTGGGGAACTCCAGACCTGGACCTTTTTGCGTCCCCACTCAGTGCAAAACTGCCTCTCTTCTGCTCCAGAAATCCAGGACCTGGCATTTTTTGTCAGGATGCGTTCAGGCTTCGGTGGACAAAATGCTTTCTATACACCTTTCCTCCTCTTCCCCTCATTCAGAGGGTACTGCTCAAATTGGAGTCTTAAGGGGGCAGAATGATTCTCACTGCCCCCTTCTGGCTTTGGCAGATATGGTTCCCGCTACTCAACAGGCTATCAGACCCCTCCCCCCCGAAAACGCTTCCTCTTCAGACGAACCTTCTGACCCAGGGTCCTGTGGTCCATCCCAACCTGAGGTCGCTTCACCTTAACGCTTGGCTCCTGAAGAGATAGACGTGAATAGGTTCAGTGTTTCTCGTAGAGTTTCAGATCTTCTTTTGGCTGCGTGCAAGCCGGCCACTAGAAAAACCTACACAGCTAAACCGAAGCGTTTTTCTATCTGGTGTGCAAAATTCTCTTGGAACCCTTTTTCCTGCCCACCGAATAAAGTCTTGGAGTATTTCTTAGACCTCTCAAACACAGGTCTGCAGAACTCCACAGTCAAAGTTCATCTTTGTGCCATTTCAGCATATCATGAGCCAGTACTTTCCATGTCACTGGCCCCAGTTGCCCATAGTTAAGAGGGTTCTTAGGGGTATTCTGCATACAAGACCTCCTATTAGACGTCCAGTTGCAGCCTGGGACATTAACTTTGTGCTGGACATGCTCACTCGTAAACCTTCCAAGCCTCTAGCTACTTGCGAGTTGAAGTTCCTCACTAGGAAAACGGCCTTCCTGGTGGCCATTACTTCAGCCCGTAGAGTTTCTGAAATACACGCTCTGGTCATAGAACCACCGTACACTGTATTTCACAAGGACAAAGTAGTTCTTAGGCCTCATCCTAAGTTTCTCCCTAAGGTTGTCTCAGAATTCCAGCTAAACCAACCTTTAGTTCTTCCTACCTACTTTCCGAACTTCAAGAATGATGGAGAATGTACCCTTGATTCGCTGGATGTCAAGAGAGCGTTGCGGTTCTATCTAGATAGAACAAAAGAAATTCGCAAGGCTCAACAACTGTTTGTTTCTTTCAGCGAGACCCGGCTGGGTCAATCTGTCGCTATCAGATGCATTTCAGCGTGGCTGGTGGCATGCCTTCGCCACTGCTATTCTGTGGCACACGTCAAGCTGGAAGGCAGAGTGTACACTCACTCTACCAGAGCAGTCGCGGCAGCTCTGGCGGAAATCTGTAATGTGTTTATTGTGGATATTTGCAATGCGGCTACCTGGAGCTCCATCCATACTTTTCGTTAAGCACTATGCCTTGGACATCCATGGCAGATGACATCTGTCATTTGGCAGGACCATTCTTAATGGACTTCTGTCCTAAACATGTGAGCTCTTTCTCTCCTGTCACCCATCTCGGGAGAGCGGGATTATTTAGCTCTGGTATTCTCCCATTAGTGTGAATGAGTGGTGAGACTTTATGTCCAGGAAGATATGGAAATTATGTACCTACCATAATTCTTGATCTTCTTGGACAAAGTCTCCACCACTCGTTCACACGCCCACCCACCATCCCCCGAGCTCACTTCTCTGTTTATGGTCTTCACTCCCTCAATGGCTGAGCTGTGAAGGCTTTGTTGTTGACCCTTCTTACACAGGTCATTCGGACTATCTTATGTCCGAATCTTTGAGTTAGTCCTTTCCAGGTTAGTTACACTGCACCTCCTCAGAAAAAAAGGTACTGAGGCGGTTGGAGGGTTGACACCGATATAGTCATTACTGCACGATGTGGGCTCATGGTGCCACTTCCTGTGGCTCCATCTCAGGCTGCCCTCTCCTGAAAATCCGCTTGCTGGGTCCTAGCACCTCCAGCGTACTCCCATTAGGATGAATGAGTGGTGTAGACTTCAATCAATCAATCAATCAATCAAAATCTTTATTCAGGCGGACATCATTGAGCGAAGCTCATTTACAAGATGGACCTGATAGGTCAAGATCAAAATAAGGTACAGTAGCATACATAAACAAATACAGAGAAAGAGACAAAGACTTAAATATAAATAAACAGCTACAGTAATAAAAAAAGTATTTACAAGCAAGGTAGCTAATGATTTTGGACCACAAAACAAAATAATTCAGACAGGTTTGACCAGATGACTGTAAGGTATTGGGATTGTGGAATTGGTCAGGTTGTGTTGTAATTGGGTAGATACTTAAGCAAGTAGAAATGGGGGGATAAAAAAAGAAAGGGAATGGCAATGGATTTTAGGGTATATTGTAGCTAAGTTTAGAAAAAGTATATAAACTGTGATAGAAAGAAAAAAAGGGGGTAAAGGGTAAGAGGGAACTAGGCTTAGTGAAAGCAGTTGCATATCTCAGGAAAGAGACTTGTGAAGAGCTTTTTAAAGGATGCTATAGGGATGAAGGTGTTCAACTTTAGGGTCTTCTGCAGAGAATTCCAGGTAGATGCTAAGAAGTAGCTGATTGCAGATCTCCCATGCCGGGTACAGACTTTAGGTATCTTCAAGGTGATAAGGTTATTGCTTCTTAGGGCATATGATCTAGGTGTAGCCAGGTAAAGCAATCAGAAATATAAGATGGAAGTTTGTTTGACAGAGCTTTGTAAATCCATAGTGCAGCATTTTATTCCTCCCAAGGTGTAAGGATGTCCAGCCAACAGCATTATAGAGAGAGCAGTGATGAGTGTTGAAAGGAAGATCTGTGATGAATCTTAGAGCTCTGTGGTACAAGGTATCCAATTTACTTAAATAGGACATAGTACAGTGGCCATATAGGAAATCTGCATAATCGATGAGAGATAGAAATGATGCCTGTATTAGTCTCTGTTTAGACTCTTTGTTAGATAATGTTTGATTCTGAAGAATAGGCCGAGCCTCTGTCTGAGTTTTTTCAGGAGCTCCTCAACATGTTGAGTGTAATCAAGTCTATTATCAATCCATACCCCTAGATATTTGAATTTATCCACATAATCAAGTTTTTCTCCAAGGATGGTGGATAGTTGGGGAAGAATGTTTGATGAGAGAGTGGTAGAATATATATTGGTGGAAAAGAACATAGCCTTTGTCTTCTTGGCATTTAATAGTAGTTTCTTTTCAAGTAGTTGATGTTGCAGCAGGGAGAATTCTGATTGTAATAACTCACAGGCCTTCACACTTCGTCCAAGAAGATCAATAATTACGGTAGGTACGCAATTTCCATTTCTAGGGACACGGATATGTTGTTCATCCACGCACTGTGGCAGGTTCCTTGCAGCTTTAAATCTTGCCGGAAGGTCTTCAAGCTGGCTCCTCCCACCCACCCGGGTGGTAAAACTCTTGGCTCCGCCCCATGATGCCAGATCTTCCTTACCGCGTGGAAGCTCAGGTTCCCTCCTTAATGCTCTGCGTGTAGACTGGATCCTAATTCTTCAGTTCGCCCGAAACTTATTTTAAAATTTTCAAGACTTCGGTAAGTTTCTCCCTCACGGCTGCGATGGACAAATCGACTCCCGGATTTCGGCGGTGCCCTTGTGGGCAGAAAATGTCCAGGACGGACCCGCACTCCATGTGCGTCTACTGCCTCAGCCTAGAACATGCCCAGCAGGCCTGCGAGTTATGGCGTTCGTTTTCGGCCAACATCCTGGAAGACCGCGCTGCCGGTTGCTTGGGCCCCCGAGGCGCTACCGCGGTGAAGTCGGGGAGGCCTGCTGGGCAGTACTCGGCGGCTGGCTCGGCTGAGCAACTCGAGCAGATGATCGCCTCGAGGAGGAAGGCACGGCCGCATCATCCTCTTCTCCTCAGTCGCTGCATTTATCCCGCCTTCTGGGTACCTCTTATTCAGCTTCCTTCAAGGAACTTTGCCAGTCCCTTTCCACGAAGGGAGAGGGGCCATCGGGATATTCCTCTCGGTCCAGAAAGAAGGACTCTAAAGATAAGTCCCATTGTCGGCGTTCGTGGGAGCGGGAAAGGTCCCCTTCCCCGGACAGTTGACACTCTACTTCAGTCGAGGTTGCGGCTAAGGCCGCTGGCTTCACAGTGTCCCCGTCAGGTCAGCCTGCCGAGACAACTGTCGACGCCGTCGAGATTTTTCTCGACCCATCGGATGGGCTGGTGACGCCGACAACCCTTCTTCACTGGCTCCCCTGGTGGAGACCGAGGACCTGCCTGTGCCTCCGGTGCCGCAGTCTCCAGTTAAGGCAACCGAGCCAAGGGAAGAGCGGGTGTCCCCCAACCCTTCCCAGACCCGTCCTCAGAAACACCGAGGATCTCGGTCTCAGTCCAGCCGATCCCACCGACATTGGCGGTCTCGGTCTCTGCACCGAAGTAAGTGGAGCCGCCGCTCGTCCTCGTCTTCCTCCTCGGAAGAGGAGAGACTGACATAGATGCGTCGGCGCAACGAGGACCTGATGTGGCAGCAGTTACTTCTGTCTGGGAACAAGTCGACGCCGTCGCCTTCCCCGGCCATCAAGTGGCTGTCACCCGAGCGGCCGAAACAACCCCTCGCTGTAGCCGAGGTGCCCAAGCCTGGGCCGGTTGTTCGTCCGAAACCAGCTGCCTCACCGATTGTGGTGGAACCTCCGCCTCCACAACCGAAATCGGGGGCACCGACTAAGGACTCTCGGTCAGGTCAGGGCCTGCCCCACAGGTTGTCAGTCACCCTCACTCCCGACCGTCCTCGGCAGGTGGAGGTGGCTCAGGCCCCAGGCAGCTCTTTGCAGACTCTCAGAGTCAGACGACGACTCCTCCCTGTTCTCCAGGCCCATTGACCTGGAGTCCTCCGGGGGCCAGTCGATGGACAAAAGCCCATCGTCCTTCATGGGTCTGCTTCGGCTGATCTCGGAGTCCACCAGGATGCAGCTCGAGCCCGTATCCAAGTGGGTCAAGTGTCCCCTCACGGAGATACTGGGCCGAGGGGATTCACCCACGGAGGCCTTTCCGGTGGCTAAAGCCATTGTTGGCCCAGCCTTGGAGCTCTGGCAGTGGCTTGCTTCCAGTCCTGCGCCTTCGGCCAGGATGGCCAGGAAGTATGCGGTCCCTACCGGCTCTTTGCCCGTCTTTTCGGAACACCCCTCCACCGAGGGGTTGGTCACCGACAGCGTTTTCCGGCGTTCCAGGAATGCTAGGGAGGTGGACAAGCCCCCCGATGAGTCAAAAAAACTGGACTAAGCCAGGCACAAGGTGTACACTGCGTCCTCTCTTGGCCTCCGCCAGGTCAGCTCGGCCGTGCTGATGGCACACTTCTCCCACGCTCTCATGGGCTCCCTAGATGAGGTGATCCCTCATCTCCTAGCCGACCTGCAGACCACGGTCTGGCAGGTACGGGACCAGGGTAGGGCGGTGGCTAAACAGCAGCTCCAAACAGCTCTGGACATTGGAGACTCCTTTGCCAGATCGGTTGCGGCCGCGGTGGCCATGCGCCGCAGAGCATGGCTGAGGATATCCACCTTCACTGCGGATACCCAGCACAAACTGGTGAATGTCCCCTTCCTGGGGACCGACCTCTTCGGCCCTGGAGTGGAGGGTCACCTCCAGCGGATCGAAAAGTCCAGTGCCACTCTGGACTCGGTCACCTCTGCCCAGAAGGACAAAGGCCGCTGACAGCAGCAGCACAAGTCCTTTTGTCCTTCTGCGCCTGCGGCACATCTGGCCCAACAGCACCAGCACCAGGGCCAGCAGGCTCGCACTTGGCATCCCAAATCCAAGCCTGTGGCTTCCTCCAGTGGGAAGCAAGGAGGTAGAGGCCCAGGAAGTCCCTCGGCAGGTCCCTCCTCTAAGCCTGCCCAGTGACGGGTTGAGGGGTGTCGCCCCCAGCCTCGTCACTCCCCCCTGGGTTCCCCCCTGGAGGGACGGCTCTGCCACTTCCTTTCCGCTTGGTCCATTATCACCACGGACTGTTGGGTGTTGGAGGTGGTAGGAAAGGGCCTGCCCTGGAGTCCGAGGCAGGCCCGCCCTTCCGAGCCGTCGCCCTCGGGGGCCTCACGAGAATGCCGCAGCCTCTTTGTCGGCTCGCCCGAGCGATGTCGCCCTGCTCCTCAAAAAGAGGTGATCAGGAAGGTGGCGGATCCTCCTTCAGACCTGGGGTTTATGTCCAGGTACTTCCTGGTCCCAAAATGGACGGGGGGGCTGGCACCCCATTCTCGACCTGCATGATCTGAACAGGTTCCTAAGGTCTCGGACCTTCAGGATGGTCACCGTGGCTCAGATAATCCCATCCTTGGAACGAGGTGTGTGGTTCTGTTCTCTGGACCTTCAGGACGCATTCTTTCACGTCCCAATCCATCCGTCCCACCAGAGATTCCTCCGCTTCAGGGCAGAGGGATTCCTCTACGAGTTCCAGGCCATGCCCTTCAGCCTTCCCCTAGCTCCCAGGATCTTCACCAAATGCATGGCAGTGGTGACAGCATTCCTGTGGTGCCGAAGGGTCCGGGTGTACCCCTTCCTGGATGACTGGCTGATTGCAGCCCCCTCCAGAGCGGAGGTGGAGCAGTCCAGAGATCTGGCCCTCCAGGTTTGCTCTCAGGTTGGCCAAGTCGGAACTTGTGCCAAAGCAGGTGATCCAATTCATTGGGGCAGAGCTCGACTCTCTACGAGCCAGAGCATGGCTCCCGACGGACAGGGCCGAGGTTCTTTCCTCCTTTGCCCAGTCATTTCAATTTGGGCAATCGCGCCCTGCCTGGGACTTCCTGCACCTTCTGGGCCTCATGGCGGCCTGCACCAGTGTGGTCCGTTGGGCCCACTGGTACATGCGTCCCCTTCAATGGGGGCTGGCCAGCCAGTGATCACAGCACTTCGATCCTCTGGATCAGCTAGTGACCGTGACCCAGGGGATGTGGAACGCTCTCCAGTGGTGGACCGTTCCAGCACATCTGCAGGAGGGCATCCCGTTTGTCCGCCCCGAGCCGACGGTCTCCCTATCGACCGATGCCTCTCTGATGGGTTGGGGTGCCCATCTGGGGGAGCACAGAGCACACGGCCTCTGGTCCCCTCTGGAGTCCTGATGCCACATCAACCTGCTGGAGCTTCGAGTGGTTCGTGTAGCCCTCACCGCCTTCGCTCCATTTCTACGGGGTCAAGTGGTTCAGGTCCAGACGGACAATACCAGGACCACGTACTACCTAAACCGCCAGGGCAGGACGCGCTCCATGCCTCTGTGCAGGGAAGCTCTCCGAATTTGGTCATTCGTGCACAGCCTGGAGGCGGATCTCCTCACCATTCATGTGGCAGGAGCCTCCAACACCCTGGCCGATGCCCTAAGCCGGATAGGGGCTGTGTCCCACGAGTGGTCTCTCCTGCCGGAGGTAGTACAAGATCTGTTCTCCCACTGGGGCACACTTCAGGTGGACCTGTTTGCCTCCAGGGAGAATGCGAGGCTGAGACTGTTTCATGCCCGCCCCTCAGCAGGGCTCGCTGCAGGGATGCCTTCCTCGAGGCCGTGGACCCCGAGCTTCTTCTACGCCCTCCCCCATTTTCTTTGATCCACAAGGTGCTTCTCACGGCGAGGAGGGACAAGACGCAGGTGATTCTGGTAGCCCCAGACTGGCCCCACCAGTTCTGGTATCCAGATCTCCTCAGTCTCAGCTCCAGGCTCCCGAGGTGGCTTCCAGCCCGCCTGGACCTGATCTCAGTCAGTCAGGGGAAGGTATTCCATCCGGACCTTCAATCCCTGCACCTGATGGCCTGGTTCCTGAGCGGCTAGAGTTCCAGGCCTTGGGTCTTTCCGACGAGGTCCTCAACATCATTGAGGCGTCCTGTAAGGAGTCGACCAGAAAATGCTACGCCTTCAAATGGAAGAAATTCTCCATTTGGTGTCAGGGCAAGGGCCTGGACCCTTCCTCCTGTTCCTTGGCAAGCATTCTGGACTACCTGTGGTCCCTTTCTCAGCAAGGGCTTCAGTCAACGACCCTTAAGGTGCACCTGGCAGCCATCTCTGCTTACCGGGCTTGGGCCGGGAAGCAGTCGGTGGTGCAGGAGAAGGTGGTCGGGAGCTTTTTCAAAGGCCTTGATCACATATCCCCTCCGGTGCGAGAACCTCCACCTCCATGGGATCTACTGCTGGTATTGGCTAAGCTCATGGGCAAGCCATTCGAACCGATGCACAGGTGTGACATCTCTTACCTGCCTTGGAAGTCCGCCTTCTTGGTGGCTATCATATCAGCCAGAAGGATGGGAGAGCTCCAGGCACTTTCCATCGAGTCTCCCTATCTGGTCTTCCACAGGGACAAGGTTGTCCTGCGCCCCCACCTGAAATTCCTTCCGAAGGTGGTGTCTGAGTTTCACCTTAACCAGGTGTTGACTCTGCCGGTGTTCTACCTCAATCACACCTCGGAGGCCGAATATAGGCTCCATACTTGGACCCTAGAGAGCGCCGCTATTACAAGGAGCGGATGGCTGAAGTTCGGGAGAGGTTCACCAGCTGTTTGTCACCTATGCTGAAGCTGCACCTGGCAGACCTGCAGTCAAGCAGTGCGATAGGCAGGTGGGTCACCTCCTGCATAGATCTCTGCTAGGTTCCGGGCATGGAGCCTCCCAGAAGGATAAGAGCTCATTCTACCTGCCATACCGCTGCGCCGGTGGCTGCTTCCAGGGACGCCCTATCCAGGAAATCTGCAGGGCTGCTACCTGGAAGTCAGCACACACCTTCATCACCCACTACCACGCCGACCTTGAGTCACGCCGGGATGCTGGTTTTGGGGCCTCAGTTCTCCAGTCTTTATTCCCTAAGTAGGGGGTGTGCGCCTTGCCTCCCTCCTCCCGGAGAACTGCTAGGAGTCTGCCAGACAGTGTGGATGAACAACATATCCATGTCCCTAGAAATACAGGTTACTTACCCGTAACAGGAGTTCTAGGAATGGTATATGTTGTTCATCCACACGACCCACCTGACCTCCCCGGCTTCGATGCACAACCTGGCTTCCAGCAGGCTAGATCTGGCGTCATGGGGCAGAGCCGAGAGTTTTACCACGCGGGTGGGTGGGAGGAGCCAGCTTGAAGGCCTTCCAGCAAGATTTAAAGTGGCAAGGAACCTGCCAGACAGTGTGGATGAACAACATATACCATTCCTAGCACTCCTGTTACAGGTGAGTAACCTGTATTTGTGATGCCCCTATTTGAAGAAGGACATCAAACTACTGGAGGGAGCACAGTGTAGAGCAACCAAGATGATCCAGGGCATGAGGGACAAACCATACGATGAGAGATTAAGGGAGCTCAGTATGTATTGGAACAAGGCAAAAAAGGCACCCCAACGACCGGGTGTGCTACTGAGAAAATAGGAACAACCACAAAGAGAAACTCGAGCACCACCCACAGCAAACAAAGCAATAACAAACTTTTGATAAATTTCAATACATTTTTATTTTGAAATAAAGTGCCAGAGAACACAAAGACCCCCCACTAGAGTTACCACCTTTTAAGAAGCACAAAGTGGGACATTTCTAACTGAACCATGATTTTTTGCAGGACAGTATGTAACATCAACCAACACAACAGATTTTTTCTCTAAATAATCAGAATTAAGACTAAGTGTTGTAGTTTTTTAGGTGTTCCCTAGTGTTTCTTATCATTTTAAGGTATTTTAGTTAAGGTACTATAGTTTTTCCAAAAGTTAGAGGAAAGTCTGAAAATATTTTTCTCCATTATGATGTCAGGACATTTAGTATTTTTCATGTTTTTTCGCAGGGCACAGCTGCCCAAATCAGGACTGTCCTGCGAAAATAGGGACAGGTGGTAACCCTACCCCCAACACAGGAACACACAGTGAGACCCACAGGCCTCCTATCCATTTCGCCTCAGAGTGTCCTCAGTGAGTGCCCTACAATGTGAATCACACCTCTTTTAAAGAGATTTACCAGTCTCTGCATCAGCACCTGCTAGTTTGATGACTTACCCCTGTCTGATGTTACTGCGGCCAATATTTTGTTTAATAATCCAACCATTAAGAAACTCTATCACTTGTAAATTTAGCCCCACCGGGTCCCGAGGACGTCCCGGTTTCTGGGGCCGCCTACGCTCTGCCCCCATGCTCACTAAAGTTGTGACATGATGCCAGGGAGAGCGTGGTGATGAGTCTCATAATATTCTATGGGGGAGGTACCTTTCTAATCTTTTTTTATATTGCAGTGGGCAGTTGGTAAAAGCGTGGGCACGGTCGACTAACAAGGGCCTTGTTATCGACCGGTGCCCACGCTTTCATTACATAGTGGCCATTCTAATATTAAAATGAAAGCTGGTGCCTATTGACTATAATGGAGTATGCCCTCAAGACTCTCCCTATCATCTCGGCATCACGCTTAGTGAGCACGGGGCTTAAGCGCGTGATGCCGAAAAACGGCAAGTCCTTGGGACCCGATGAAGGCTTTGTAATGAGTAAAATACATTTTTTATGGATTACTTCTTGGGGTGCAGCTTTGAGTCCTAGTACTGCTGTGGAGGTAAGGCACCTATACATGGGGTGCAGGGGCACTGTAAGGTATATTGGTGGATCTCTTTAATTATATTGTTACAGCTAATATATAAATTGTATGTCTATAAATGTAAATATATATATATATATAAAGAAATACAGAATCACACATGCATATGCAAATCACCACAGAATATTATGCTGGTTCAACTTTAAGCAGAAATGCATGGTGCCGAAAGGCCTCTCACACATTTTGCAAAGGGTGCCAACAGAAGACATACACGTGTTTCGTCTTACCAGGACTCATCAGTATGCCTCGTCTGTTTGATACCCCAGTGAAATGAACTAGCTACCCTAAGATGGTCTATCTGGGTTATGTCGGTCCATTTTGGGGATTTTGGACCACCCCGGTAATGGATTTGGTGTTCTACAAATCCTGACACCAGCAGGATGTGGATAAGCCTCCAGACAAGGAGTCGTGTGAGACTGCCGCTAAAAAGGAGCATGCTGCAGCATCTCTGGGTCTCTATCAGGCTAGCTATGCCACGATGATGGCCAGCTTTGGTCACTCCTCAATGGGAGTTTTTGATGTCATCCTCCCTTACCTCCCTGTTGAACAGTTGGCGGTGTCATGGCAGTAGCTATCTCCATGCATCACAGGGCCTGGCTGCATTTATACACTTTCACGGCAGGCACTCAGCACAGGCTGGCCGATGTCGCCTTCTTGGGCACTGACTATTCTGCCACTGTTGATGGCACATCGATTCCCTAGCACTGTTCTGTGTATCCCCTTGACCTCTTGCCTCAGGTTGTCCTGGTATGATTCAGACCTGAGGAGGTTGAAGACTAAGGGGCGGAGGCTGGAGCATTGTTGGTGGAGGTCCCTTTCAGAGGCAGACAGATTGGTGCTGAAAACTCACTTTGGTAAGTGTCAACGGGCAATCACTCTGAACAAGGCAGCATTCCTGTCATGGGTGATTGCTGCTGGGAAGAGCCAGCCAGCTCAGCTCTTCAGCACTGTGAACAGACTGTTGAATCTGGTCTGTCTGCAGTCTTTTAGAATTTTTTTTTCTTGAGAAGTGCAAGGAGTTCAGTTGATTCATCCTGGACAAGGTGTCCACCATCCGAGCTGGGATATCACTGAGCAGCCTATCATCAGCTGACAGTATCCAACCTTTTTGGACTGTAGGGACTCCATTTCTGTGGACTGAGTTTGAGACCATTTCAGTGGATGCTGTTTCCCCGAGTGGTTTTCAATCTGTACCCCACTTACTGTGCATCAGACCCTGGGCCGATGACTTCTAGAATTCTGGGATTTGCTCAGTCCAGTTGTGGTGCGATTGTCAAGTGTTCCCTTCGAGAGGGTGTCTTTCCATCGGCTCTTAAAAAAGCTGTGGTGAGGGCCCTCCTTAAGAAGTCTTCTCTTGACCTTGATGATCTTTCCAACTACAGACCTGTCTGGAACCTTCCTTTTCTCAGGAAGTTGATCGAGAAGGTGGTGGCTGTGCAGCTGGAACAACACGTGGAGAAGCATGATGAGCCTTTTCAGTTGGGTTTCTGGCCTTGCCATAGCATGGAGACCACCTTAGTCATGGTGCACGATGATCTTCTCCTAGCGAGGGATAGCAGTTGTCATTCCATTCTTTTACTGCTAGACCTCTCCTCTACATTTGATACGGTGGATCATGGGGTGCTGTTGGATTGCCTGAGGCACTATGTCTGACTCTTATGAACAGTGCTGTGGTGGTTTGAGTCCTACATATCTGGCAAAACGCAACAGGTTGCCCTTGGCTCTTTTACATTGAGCAGTGCTGGTCTCGGGGGTGATCCTGGCCCCCATGTTATTCGCTGTATACATGCTGCCACTGGATGAGATCATTAGACGTTGTGGTTTGGCAATTCATTGCTATGCCGATGGCACCCAGCTGTATGTGTCTTGTGCCCCTGACGATAGTGCAGCTGTTTCCTGTCTGAATGAGTGCCTCGGGGAAATAAGATTGGATGACAGCTAGCTGACTTAGGCTGAATCCATTGAAGACGGAGGTGCTGCTGGTGGAATGAGGTCAGTCAAGTTCAGCAGTGCCTAGAAATAACACCACTCTTCGGAACAAATTAGATCCTGAGGTCAGAAATGTAAAAAAATCTAGGCTCATTTAAAGCTGGTATTAATATTGTGTGGAAAAATAAATGTTTATGCCTAAAATAATCCCAAGACAGAACACCGGGGGGGGGTCCTCCTTCTTCTTCTATTATTACTTTTGTAGTTTTATTCTGTTTTGTGACTTCAGATATGTTTATATTTTAGCATGATGTATTATGTCCCTTACTTTGTATTTATGTATACCCCATGATGTGTACCCTGCCATGTTATTTGTTTACATGTAACCTATGAAATTTTGGAATCAATCTACCTCTGTAACCATCTGCACAACAGGATAACTTTGTAAAACAGGGCTTCACAGTCCTAAAAGTTTCTTTCCTGGCAAAAAATAAAGGGTTATCTTACTTCGAGAGTCAGCTCTTGCACCAGGTAATACAATTAGGACTGATGCCGGTAGGTGTCAGGACCCCAGGGCAAACTTGTAGTCAGCAGTACTAGGTGGGGACCGCCTCTTCTGATGTTGGCCCACCCCCAGCGTCCCACATGGTATAAAGAGTGAGTGGTCCCTGGTGTGCCCCAGTTCTTTTCCCACCGTTGATGTGCGTGCATCAACTCCATGGTGTGACTCGCGCTAGTCCGTACGCCATTTTCCCTGTCGTTACAACTTTCTTATTCTCATCAATTAGTACACTCGTTCCAAGCCCTTTTCTTCTGTATGTCATCTTCCCTGTCGCCTTCTTCGAGGCACACTAACAAGTTTGCCTGTGGGAAGCAAATCCTGGTAAAAGACGGCCATTCGGCCCGCCTGCTGTGCCTGGGCCCTAACCACGGTACCAAGTCCTGCCAGCACTGTCAGCGCTTCGACAGCCGGACCTAGATCTGTCACCAGAAAACCTTGCAGGCCCACCTAACTCAACTAAAGTTGGCCGCCATGCAGCGGGACTCCTCCTCGGAGAGGGAATCTTCCTACCACTCCCACAACAAATCGGGGAAACATTCTTCTGAAAAACATAAGAAAAACGGAGAGAGTGGGAAAGATCCCATTCTAGATCAAGATCCTTGGAATTGCACTCTGCCTCTAAGGGCAGTTCCAACTCCACTAGCCACACCACCAGGCTTACCTTCATGAAGGCCCTGGCGGTGGCCCGCATCTTGGGGCACAAGGATAAGGGTTCTGGGTTGTCTGCACCCTCTCTTCAGCCTATGAAGATTAGGCCTCTGGTTCCACCAACAGGCCATTCTTCAGATCCGGGTAAGGGACATCAGCCTGCCCAGTCGGCCTCTGTATGTAGCGCCAACCCCCAGGACAGGAAAAATATCTCTGGCTCCTCAGGGAGGTCTTCTCATCCACCCTAAAAATCATTGTAAAAATCTCCCAGACCACCATCGGACAAGCGGTCATCCGACAAGCGCCCTTCCTCTAATTCCTTGTTGGACCACCACTGACGCTGGACCTCTGACATGCTTCTGATGTTCCTCAAATGCCGGCCCTGCTGGCAGGAACTCTGTTACCTCCGGCGTCACCTCGTCCTCCAACTGACGACCAGACTGACGACACCCAGGTGGAAGAAGAAGAGGAACCGACGTTGGTCCCTCAAGGCAAGCAGATAACCAATGTCAGCATAGCTATCGTCCCGACACTGCCCCGGGTAGATCACCCGATCCTGGGCCAACCCGACGAAAGTACAGACACCAGGGCTGGCACAGGTACTGGACCGATGCCAGACCAGATGCCATGTCTGGAGCCTAGACTGAACCTGACCCAGGTTAAATATTTTTTAGCCACTGGTGGGAGACCATTAAGCCAGATACTCTCCCCCCCCCCAAAGGCAATACCTGTTTCCACCATCGAATCCAGTAATGCCACATCTGGATCAGGGAATGCAGAACCCCCTTCCCCAACTCCAGACAAAGAGAGGGTCCCTCAACTGCCATCCGATGACAGTGGTAAAGAGCCTACCCCTCAGGATAAGCCCAGAGGAAAGGCCTCTAAGAAGAGATGCCACAGATCCAGACCCAGGTCACGGAGCCTTTCACGCTCCCCTGACAGACATGGACACAAGAAAAGGTGACGCAGGTCTTCCTCCATCTCCTCCTCAGACTCATGCCAGTCCTCAGAATCCTCCTATCAGGACTCATCATTAGGGGAATTGTCTCCTCTGGACCCAGAGGACACTCCCAAATCGCCTCCAGATGATCCCTCTCTTATGGAGGCTATGAGGCACATCCAGACCAACATGGGTTGGGACACTGAGGACTTCGACCCAGAAAGAATGCATCTGGCTAAGTACCTCAGAAAGAAAGATCCCAAGCCAGTCGTTCTCCCACCCCTGGTTGACACCTTTGCGGATGTCACCCAGGCAGCTTGGAAGCATCCTCATTCCTCTACAGCTGTCCCCAAGAAGGCAGATTGCCTGTACAGGGCACCCAAGGATCAACCATTTCTGTCTGAACACCCCACTGTGGATTCAGTGGTGATCTCAGCGGCGCACAACCACTCCCAGAGACCGAAGCACCTTAGCACCCAACGACCAGCTAGGGAGTCTAAGAAACTGGACTCCATGGGACGCAAGATATACGCTTCCCCAACCTGCAATGTTCGGAGTCTGAATTTCTTGACCCATATGGTCCAGTTTCAAAATGTACTCTGGGAACAGGGGCTGGACATTGTGCAGTAACTGCCAGACTGCCCACAGAAGGCAGAGCTTTCTAAGCTCCTATAAACCGGATTGGATGTTGGCACCCATGTACTCCGATCTGTGTGTGACTCAGCAGACACGGCGGCAAGGGCAGCGGCAACTGGAGTATGCCTCCGCCATCATTCTTGGCTTTGGGTCTCAGGTTCACCCAGGACGTTCAGTTGAACCTCCTCGACGCTTCCTTTCATGGATCCATCCTCTTTGGCAGGGACACCGAAATGTTCATTAACGGGCTCCAGGATTCTAGAAGGGTAGTAAGGACAGTTCTGTCCATGTATCTCTGAAACAGAGACAGTTTCATCGATCTCGTTTTTGTGACAGAGGGGGACAACAACCACAGCAACCCCATTTCCAGCCACAACCTCCTAATGGGGAGGCTATAGCTGGAGGGGAGCCCACAGAGGATCAGCTGACCCCTCCTCTCACCAGGCAAAACTGACCCAGGCAACCTTCCCACTCCCCTCTCACTGTCTGACTCTCCATTGTGCCCGCCCTCCCCAGTACCCCATCAGGGGAGGCGGTCGGAGGCCGCTTTTCACTTTACGCCACTGCATGGAGAAAAGTGACTTCCGACCAGTAGGTCCACCAACTCATTGAGAAAGAACACTCAATAGAGTTTGTCCAGCTCCCACCGGACAGGCCCTCCCTCCCATTACTCTACGGAGCACACAGGTCTGATCCAATCAGAGATCCAAGCCCTGCTTTCCAAGAAGGCCATAGAACCTGTTCCCCTGACTCAGAGAGGAACAGGATTCTACTCGCACTTCTTCCTGGTCCCAAAGAAGACAGGCAACCTGAGGCCCATCTTAGACCTCAGCGAGCTCAACCACTCTGTGGAGTACAAAAGGTTCAGGATGGTCACGCTTCAGAACCTGCTCCCCATGATTCATTATGGAGACTGGCTGGCATCATTGGATATGAAGGACACATACCTCCATATTCCAGTGACAAAGCCCCACAGGAGGTACCTCAGGTTCGCCTTTCAGGGCAAACATTTCCAGTTCAGGGCACCACCCTTCGGGTTTCTCTTCAGCGCCAAGGGTCTTCACAAAGTGCATCGCTGTGGTAGCGGCAACACTCAGAAGAATGGGTCATTACATGTTCTCATACTTGGACGATTGGCTTCTCACAGCACCGTCAGAGAACAGCTAGAGAGATCAACTTCGGGATGCCTGTTCTCTTTTCGAGGAACTAGGCATCACTATCAATGTCCCGAAATCCTTTCTGACCCCATCCCAGAACTTGACTTTTATCAGAGCTCAACTCGATACCATTCGAGGGAAAGCCTTCCTGCCACAAGACAGAGCAGACCGGCTTCAGGGCCTAGCCCAACACATCGCTTCAACCCCTGTGGTACCAGTCAGAACACTGTTATGGCTGTTAGGCCACATGGCAGCTTCCATCATCACAGTCCCCTTTGCGAGACTTCACATGAGGACAATTCAATGGACCCTTTGTGTCCAGTGGGACCAAAGATGGGATGACTTGGACCTTCCTTTTCTCCATCACAAGACCGGTACATCAAGAACTCCACTGGTGGATGACGTCACCTTCCTTACTGGCAGGGATGCCATTCCAAATGGAGGTGCCAGACCAGATTCTGACATCCGACACCTCAAACACAGGATGGGGGTGCTCATCTAGGCATTCACAGGAGACAGGGTTCCTGGTCCATGATCGAGGAATCTCTCATCAGTTTTTTTGAAATGAGGGCCATTCTCAGCGCCATGCAGACCTTGAACTCTGTTCTCAAACCAGGATGACTTCTTGTACAGACAGACAACATGTCAGTTGTACATCAACAAAGAGCAAGGCACACATTCCTACCCTCTTTGCAAGAAAGCCATGAGAGTATGGGATTGGGCCATGTCTCATCACCTGATGATCTCAGCAGTCCATGTCCCCGGGGTCCAGAATACCTCGGCGGACGCTCTCAGTAGAACACGCTCAAGAGCACATGGGTGGTCCCTTCTCCAATCTGTAGTCGATGAACTGTTTGTCAAATGGGGGACACCCGAACTGGACCTCTTCGCCTCCCCTACCAACACAAAACTGCCTAGTTTTTTCTCGCTAGATCCCTCACCTGGTGCTTTCTGGCAAGATGCATTGTCCCTTTCCTGGAAGGGGAGATTCCTATACCCCTTTCCCCTGTTTCTGCTCCTTCAGAGTGTCCTCCTCAAGGTGCAAATGGAAGGGGCGACAGTGATCTTGGTGGCGCCACTATGGCCTTGACAGATTTGGTTCCCGCTGTTGCAGCAGCTAATGGTGGAACCTCCGACCACCCTACCATTGAGCATATACTTGTTGCCCCAGGACAATGGGACCTTGGTCCATCCGAACCTGTGGTCCCTCCACCTTCATGCATGGTTCCTGAGGACTTAGACTACATTTCGGAGTTTCTGACAAGGTCACCAATGTTATTGTGGTGGCCAGAAAACCTTCCACCAGAGCGACATACACCATGAAGTGGAAGTGTTTCTGTTTGTGGGCCATGGCTCGTCACCTTGACCCTCTGGTCTGTCCGGTGAATATTATCCTGGCGTACCTCTTATCTCTTTCAGACTCAGGTTTGGGTTACTCCTCCATTAAAGTGCAATTGGCTGCCCTTTCCGCCTATCACCCCTGTTCAAGGCAGAATGTTGGCACAGTTGGAGGTAGCCCGCGCCTCCCTTAGGGGTATCTTACATATTAAACCTCCCATCAGGAACCCTGTCCCACCTTGGGATTTGCTGTTTGTTTTGGAGAAACCGACCATACCCCCTTTTGAACCAGCCGTGGATTGCAAGCTATGTTCTCTATCTTGGAAAACGTTGTTTTAATTGCTGTTACTTCTGCCCGAAGAATTTCTGACCTTCATGCCCTGATGTGCAAAGAAACTTTTTTGATTTTTCACAAGGATAGGGTGGCCTTGAGAACCAGTCCTAAGTTTTTGCCCAAAGTGGTGTCTGAAATGACCCTAAACCAGGACATCCAGCTTCCTGTTTATTTTTCTAATCATAAAAATAGGGGGGAGGCTCTTCTCCATACTCTAGATGTGCATTGAATGTTGCGTTATTACTTGACTAGAACAAAGGAGAGCAGGTGTTCTGACAAATTGTTTGTCTCCTTTGCCCCCAGAATCCTAGGGGCTCCTGTGACCAGACAGACACTGTCCAAGTTACTAGTGCATTGTATTTCTTTCTGTTATCAGAAACATGACAGACCCCTTCCAGGATTGGTCCGGGGTCACTCACCAAGAGCTGTGGCGGCTTCCTTTGCTGTGCTGAAAAACGTATCCGCTTAGGACATTTGTGCGGCAGCTACATGGCACACAGTTCATACCTTCATTTGGCACTACAGTCTGGACATTGCCTCGAGATGCAGAGCAGGGTTCAGTCTCACAGTTCTGGAGGGTCTCCTCTGGTAAGGGATCTTCTTTCCCCTTCTCTCCTATTTACCTACCACCCGAGCTATTGTCTTTAGTTTACACTGCTTGGGACTCATTCCTAATTATATTACCTGCTGCAAGAGCTGACTCTCAAACTAAGATAGTACAGTTACGTAAGAACTTACCGTAAAAGTAGATCTTCGAGAGAAGCTGTTGCAGCAGGTATACTTCCCATCTCCTTCCCCCTGGAGGTCTCCTGCTGTGAGCTAATAATATCGCCCTACTCTCACCAGTTCTCTGAGGTATTGCCCTAGGTTTTCTGTTCAGATCATGTTACATCCGGACACCGGAGTCTCTGATGGAAAAAGAACTGGGGCACACCGGGGACCGCCGACCCTGTATACCATATGGGACGTCGGGTGGGGGGGGGATGCGGTCCCTGCCTAGTACTGCTGGCTAGAAGTTTGTCGTGGGGTCCTGATGCCTGCCAACATCAGTCCTAATTGTATTACCTGCTGCAAGAGCTTCTCTCAAAGATCTACTGTTACGGTAAGTTCTTATGTAACTACTTTATCTAAGGTTTATCTGTCTGTCTGTCTTCCCTTGCTGGATGGCATTGCTCTTTATGCTGCTGATAGGGTAAAGAATCTGGGTGTCATTGTGGACCCCAAGTTGATCCTGGAGCACCAAGTATTGGCTATTGTTTGCAGTGGTTTTTACCATCTTCATAATATTTATTCATTTAGCTTTTGTTAACCAGGTAAGCACTGTGACAGGATTGAACAGGACCCTGTCCCAGTTGTTATGGAGAGTTTGAATGCAGGGATGTGTTTTGTTCTTTTCTTTCCTGTTTCTTGTCTGTCTGGTTGCGCAACCAAATTTTCCTGTGAGACCTAGGATTTGATCACCTCGACAGTCTTGCAATTATTTGTCTCTCGCTATCTGTCAGTCTTCCCTTGCATAGCTGCTGGTATAAAAATATATGCAAATCATTATGTGGAAATGTAACTGATATTGGGATCCCTTTGTTTAGAAATTATGTAATGTTAATTTTTTAAATGTGTATAATTATAGTTTGAGATGATTGCAAAAAGCTATTGGAAACTCAAGAGGTTACCTTAGTGCAATTTTTAAGCCTTTTGCAAGAGCTGTGGAAAAGGGGCCTCAGTTCTGGGGCATTGTGTTCCTGCCAGCACCTGCCTGAAATATACTAGAACATTTTAGAAAAAAACGATGCTTGTTAAGAAGGGGGTTGCAAGGACTTATAAGACAGAGCTGCAGTTGCTTGAAAAAGGGGACACAGAGATTGAAGGAAAACTCAGATGCATCTTCTGTTTATTTGGCCTTTGTAAATAGTTATACTGAACAATTTTATTTTTTTATTTTATTCTTATGCATAATAAAACTCTTCGTGTGAATTTTACAACTGCTCCTGGTTTTTCCTATGCTTCCTGACATGTGCCTCGACGACAGATGGTGTCAGCCTAAATGGGATTTACCCCGTGTATGCTCTAAGCCAGGAGTTTTGTGCGTGTGTACTGGACCTAGTACCTAGCATAGACAAAGGTATGGATGGATTCTGCAGCAGCAAGTCCAGCAGTGATTACCAGAATGGCAGCCAAACTAACAGAGACTGAAGTCCAAGCTGAGATTGTACAGCCAGCACAAGTTATGGAAAAAGAACAAGCAGTGATGGAACCTGAAAGCCTGATGGACTTTTTCAAATGGTGGGCTATACGACAAAGAGACGGAGAAGCAGAGAGAAAAAGCTTCTACATTTAGAAGCACAGAGAAAAGAAGAGATGCAGTGACAGAAGCAACAGATGAGAGAAGAGATGCAGCGACACGAGCAGCGATAGCTGGATGCCTTACAAGCTATCAAAGGCAGAGGATCTGGCACAGATCCAGACAAGCAATTTAAAAGCCATTAAACTTACAAAGTTGTGTACCTTGGATGATATCACGGCATACCTGACAACTTTTGAGAGAGTTGCCACAGCCTAGCAATGGCCAAAGCAGCAATGGACAGTCGGACTGGTACCCAACCTGACAAGGAAAGCCCTACTTGCCTACAGCAATATGGACACTGCACAGTCGGAAAACTATGACCTGGTGAAACGCAAAATCCTGAAATGATATGACATCGCAGGAGAGACCTACAGGCAGAGATTTCGATCTCTGAAGTACACCTCAGTCGACAATCCTCGAGAAGCCTTCACCCGACTCGGAGAACTCCTGATAAAATGGCTCCAACCAGAGGGCAAAACAGTCCCACAGATCATTGGCACATTTGTAGTGGAGCAATTCATCAACATCCTGCCTACAGATGTGCAGCTTTGGGTGAATGAACATCGACCAGACTGTGGGGAAAAGGCTGTTTCTTTGGCTGAGGACTTCCAAATGGCTAAACAGATGCCACAGCAGCGAAGTAACAGCCAAGCACCGGTAAGACACTGTTTTTCCCATTTAAACTCCAAGTCTGATAAGAACTCTGGTGGTGGTAACAAATCTGTGCCCAAAGACGTCATTTGCTATAACTATAATAAGCCAGGTCATATTGCAAAAAATTGCCGTAAGAAGAGTGACACTGGAGTAGATTTGTCCTTAGCAAATTGGGGAAAGTACTTAACAGATGTGAAGGTGGGAGATAACTGTGAAAGCAGCAGTACTACGAAATCAGGAAGTGAGCTATCAAAATTTTGTTTTTCAGCTGTAAGCATGCGGCCAAAGTTCCAGTTTCCATACCTGTAATTTTTTTTCAGTCATCTTTAGTTTTTTAGATATTTGCAATGTATTTGAATTGTAGTGCTACAACAAATATGGCGGCTGACTAATTTTCAGCTGCTCTTTTTCTACAGGTCACATCACGTCTTTTGACAACAGCAGAGGGACCCTCTGCTGACCATTCCCGATGTCCCTGCAAGTCATACACATGTGCAGTTGGCAGCAGAGGGGGGGTCCCAGTGCAACATGCTTAGTGGCAGAAATGTAAACAAAAGCAGCGAATAACAGCAAATTACTTACCGATAGTACAATGCCGGCGAGAAAGAGTACCAGGGATATTAATAGCAGGGCACAGGGAATAAACTGTCAAAAAAGTGCAATTTTTTTTTTTTTTCGTAGTACTGCTACTTGAAGGGACTTATAGATGCGGGAAGCAGACAGACCCTAGTGCATGTTGAAGTGCTGGGAAAACACTGTGCAAAATTACCAGGTACTGGTGTCATCTGCAACCACGGGGACATTCGATACTGTACCACCACCCAAGTGACTCTGACCATTAAGGGTGTGTTGCACCAAATGAAAGTAGGGATAGTACCTAAATTACCTGTACCTGTGATTATTGGAAATGACTGTCCAGGATTTACTGAGTTAATCTCAGAGGACCTGAACCCTGCAGTTTCAGCAGCAGCAGTGGTGACAAGAGCTCAGGCAAAGAAAATTTCAGATGGTGGTGACTCTTTTCCTTTCAGTGATTTTGAGTCGGACTTGTTTGAGCACAGCTCCAAGATCCAGAAATCCAGGAAAGAAAGATGATGCCTGAAGAAACTGTGGCAACTACTGACTAATGGACATAAAGGATTGAAATATGAAAATGCTGAGTCTAAGGTGATAACTGATTGTGGTTTTCTTTCAGAACAAGCTAACAGTGTTTCTCTGCAGGGTTATTTTAAGCAGCTGAGGGTGAAACCAAAACAGAGTGGACCAATGTTTAAAAAATGTAATGGGTGACTGTACAGAGTTTGGGTCAGACCTCAGACACAGAAACAGACAGAACAATTGGTTATACTACAGAAGTATAGAACAGAGTTGTTACAGATAGCACATGATAATCCTATGGCTGGCCACTCAGGGAGGGATCGCACCCTTGCCAGATCGCTGTATAGATTTTACTGGCCTGGAATTCATGAATATGTTGCTACCTATTGTAATTCCTGTACTGAGTGTCAGAAGTAGCCCCAGTTACTAGAAAAGACAAGGTGCATCTAGTGCCCCTACCCTTGATAGATGTTCCTTTTGAGAGAATTGCAATGTATGTGGTTGGTCCTTTAGATAAAAGTAAAAAGGGTAATAGATTTATCCTGGTAGTATATGACTATGCTATTCGATACCCAGAAGCTGTTCCAATGTGTACTGTCACAGCTTCAAAAGTGGCAGCAGAACTTGCCAAAATGTTCAGTAGAGTGGGCATACCTTAAGAAATTATTACTGATCAGGGTAGTAATTTTGGTGCCACGTTACTTAAGGAGTGCTGCATTACTTAAGGAGCTGTACAGACTACTAGATATCACTGCCATAAGAACCTCCCCTTATCACCCTCAGACAGACGGTCTTGTTGAGCGTTTTAACTAAACCCTAAAACGCATGTTAAAAAGGTTTGTAAAAGAGGAAAGGAAACATTGGGACCAATACTTGCCTTACCTACTTTTTGCTTACAGAGAAGTGCCACAGGCATCAACAGGATTTTCAGCATTTGAAATGCTGCATGGTAGGCAGCCAAGAGGGCTACTGGATGTGATAAAAGAAACATGGGAAGATAACCCCACTCAGAAACAATCTATAACATCTTATATGTGTGCCCTGAGAAAGAAGCTGGCAAAATATGTTGAAATTGCCCATAGTAATCCAGAAGAGGCCCAAAACCAGCAGGAGAGGTATATTGTGACCATGGAGTAAAAGAAAAAGGTTTTGAGCCAGGTGAAAAGGTTTTGCTACTGTTACCCACAACAGAAAATAAACTGTTAAATGAAGTGGCAAGGGCCTTATAGAGTGCTTAGATGTACTGGCACTGTTAACTACAAGATTGAGACCCCTGACAGGAAACCTCCTGCTAAGATATACCATGCTAACCTCCTCAAGAAATTGGTTGAAAAAATGCAAAAATCTATTTTGCTAGTTTTACCAGAAACTGATGAAGATATTGATGTAGCTTATGATAGACTGGAACAAACTGTAACTGCTAATGCTGTAAAGGTAATGTTTCCTTAACCTCAGAACAAACTGCAGAAATTCATAATGTGCTAAAGACATTTAACAGTACTTTTACCACAGTACCCGACCAAGCAAAAAGGGTCGAGCACATAATAGTGCCAAGGAATGCTTGTCCTATTAGGCAAAAGACATACAGGTTACCAGAGCAGTTAAGAGCTGACAAGGTTAAGGAAATACAAAAAATGAAAGAATTGAGTATCATAGAGGAGTCAAGGAGTGCTTGGTCATCTCCAATGGTAATTGTAAACAAAAAAGAAGGGGGTGTTAGAATCTGCCTTGATTTTAGGAAACTTAATCAAGTGTCAGAATTTGACAGTTATCCTATGCCCAGAATGATGATTTGGTGGACAGACTGAGGAGTGCAAAGTGTATCAGTACCCTCGGTCTCATTAAGGGTTCCTGGCAAATCCCTTTAGCTAAAGATTCCAGAGATAAAACTGCATTTGCCAGTCCTGTTGGATTCTGTCAGTTCACCACCATGCCATTTAGTTTACATGGTGTGCCAGCAACATTTCAGCGGTACATGGATGTAAATTTATCCCCTCACGCTGATTATTGTGCTGCGTACCTGGATGATTTATTTATTGAAATGTTTCACCAGGAGGGCACACTGAACAAGTTGTGCATCTCACAGTGCAACCTGGGGGGAGGGGTTACATAGGGTTGTGAAAGATGATCAGTTACAATAGTATGTGGGTAGTACAAACAACATTGTAAGATTGTGCAACAATTGGAACACAAGGTATTGTACAATAAACAGTAGTGGAACATTGGGTAAATTACAATACCTGTCCAAAATCATGCAAAAGAACATATAAACGTACAAAACAGCAATAATGCAATATAACCATTTATAGTGCATGAGTGTACCAGGAGCAGGCTCGAGGTAGTACGCAAATGCTGCTGGAGTAAAAAGGATGGGGTTAGGTTGTGCACACTGGTGACCCAGAAGGGCAGGTGGAGAAGAGCGGGGGAGAGGCAAGAACTGAATATGAGGAGAAAGGGCAGCCATTTCCTGATTTCCCCCTTCAGGATGTTGAGTACCCTGCCAGGGGACGTCATGGTAGGAAGGCAGAAACTGGGAATAGGTATTAAGGTGAGTTAAAGCAGGAACAGCTGAAGGAAAGGTAATTATGTAGGACAGAGGTAAGGGAGTAGTTGGAGGAGGAGTGTCATATTTCAGGGGGGAGGGAATTCCAGATTTTAGGGAAACGATGTGCGAAACCAGTCTGACCGATGAGGGTGGAGTGGCAAAGGATGATGTCGTGGTATACAGTCCAGACTGGAAAAGCCACCCAGAACAGCTACGAGCAGTTATCGAATCGATCAGAAAGGCAGGTCTGATAATTAATCATACCAAATGTGCACTGGGCATGCAGGAAACCAGATATTTGGGCTGTGTGTTGGGAAATGGAGACATTAAACCAGAAATTTCTAAAATAGAAGCTGTAGCTTGAGTGTGATGAAAGGCTGCATTATGTTCAGCCCCTGTTTTGAGAAGCCCAGACTCTGAGAAACCATTTTTGTTACAAACTGATGCATCAGAGGTTGGCCTAGGTGCAGTCCTGAGTCAAAATGTAGATGGGACGGAACATCCTAGTCTGTACGTAAGTAGGAAGTTGCATGACAGAGAGAAAAGGTACTCCACCATTGAAAAGGAATGTTTAGCAGCAAAGTGGGCCATGGAGTCCTTTAAGTTTTATTTACTAGGCTCTGACTTTGTACTTATAACAGATCACAATCCTCTTTGTTGGCTTAACCAAATGACAGATAAAAATTCCGGAATCACAAGATGGTACCTGGCACTATAGCCATATAAATTCACGGTGATGTACAAATCTGGTAAAGAGAAGAGCAATGCTGATTTTCTGTCACGATATGAATCAGGAATTGAGGGTTCTGAAGGTTGAAAAACAAATGTATGAGTTTAAACTTTACTATTGCTGTACTGTTATAGGAAAAAATGATACTGCACATGTGCTTAATTTCTAAATGTTAGAAGCTAATATTTCAGAGAATTACTAGAGAGTTTTGGAAACCTGATTTTGTAAGACAGGTTCCCTCTTAAAGAGGGGGGTGTATGTGACAGGGTTGAATAGGACCCTGTCCCAGTTGTTACGGAGAATTTGAATGCAGGGATCTGTTTTGTTCTTTCCTTTCCTGTCTCTTGTCTGTCTCATTGCACAACTACATTTTCCTGTGAGACCTAGGATTTGATCACCCCGACAGTCTCACAATTATTTGCCTCTCGCTATCTGTCAGTCTTCCCTTGCATAGCTGCTGATATAAAACTATATGCAAATCATTATGTGGAAATGTAACTGATATTGGGATCCCTTTGTTTAGAAATTATATAGTGTTAATTTTTGAAATGTATATAATTATAGTTTGAGATGATTGCAAAAAGCTATTGGAAACTTAAAAGGTTACCTTAATGCAATTGTTAAGCCTTTTGCAAGAGCTGTGGAAAAGGGGACTCGGTTCTGGGACATTGTGTTCCTGCCAGTACCTGCCTGAAATATACTAGAACATTTTAGAAAAAAATGGATGCTTGTTAAGAAGGGGCTTGCAAGGACTTATAAGACAGAGCTGCAGTTGCTTGAAAAAGGGGACACAGACATTAAAGGTAAACTCAGATGTGTCTGTTTATTTGGCCTTTGTAAATATACTGAACAATTTTATATTTTTATTTTATTGTTATTCATAATAAAACTTTTGTTGTGAATTTTACAACTGATCCTGGTTTTTCCTATGCTTCCTGATCTGTGCCTCGACGACAAGCACAACTAGACAGTCAAATGCATATTTTCAGGTGCAACCTGGGAGTTTACAAGCAAAAGCAGATATTACAAGATTTCAGAGAGAGAGAGAATTGTCAGGCACAGCTTGACTTAATAGGAAAGCGTGTAGAAGAACATAACATGACAGGGTAGAAGTTGACAGGGAAATTGAGCATAAAATAACAAAGTAACATTTGACAGTCATGGACAATAATAATAACCAACTAATAATGTAAACACAGAAGCCCTAGCTTCAGCCGATCGATCTGAAAACTCTGCTACATGCTTTGGTCATGTCTAGGCTGGATTACTGTAGTGATATGTTCCTTGAGTTGTCCGCGAAGTTGGTGCACCACCTGCAGTTAGTTCAGAATGCGGCAGCATGGCCTGTACCTGGTACCTCATGGTTCGAGCACATCATGCCTGTTCTCCTTGAGCTCCATTGGCTTGCCTGTTCAGTGGCACGTCTGCTTCAGGGTTTGATTGATGACTTTCAAGGCCCTACATGGTTTGGGCTGCCTGAAAGACCTTCTGGTTTCATAAGCTGCTGCTCATGCCCTCTGCTTAGTGGAGGCAGACCTCTTGTCTGTTCCTCAATCACGGCTGAAATCCTCAGGTGATAGGGTGTTTGGTGTGGCAGCTCCTATTCTTTGGAATGCCCTTCCCTGAGAAGTGCTCCTTTGCTGACCACTTTTAAACACTCTTTAAAAACCCATTTCTTTAATCTAATTTTTGGCCTGGATTCAAGTTTCTAAAATTGTTAGCATTTCTATTTAATTGTTTATTTGTTATTTATTGTGAAGCACCCAGAGCCTCTGGGAATGGGTGCCATATAAACAAAATTGCTTTACCTTGCCATGCCTATTCAGCTCTGGTGTGGAAGGACATCTCATCTGCATCGAGAAGTCCAGTACCCTAGATTCTGTGATGATATCCCAGGAGGACCAAAAAAAGAAGCCTAAGAAACAGGCTGTCCAGTACCTGTTCTTTCAGTCACAGCTTCCTGCAATTCCAGGCCTGGTGCCCCAAGCCCAAGTCTGGGGCCAGGGACCAAAAGAGGCCGGGATAGTGGTGCCCCTCTGGCAGTGGCCACCGTGTCCTCGCAAAGCTGCTCAGTAACAGGTTGGGGCATTGTTCCTCCACCCTTCTTGTCCCCTGCCTGCTCGCCCAGTCAGAGGCCAGCTACATCACGGCTTGCCACGTTGGTCTGCTATCACAGTGGACAAGTGGGTGTTGGACGTAGTGAGCAGAGGATTGTCTCTGGACTTCAAGACTCTTCCCACCTTACCGACTTCATGCACCTCAAGAGTCAAAGGTGTGACTGGGCACACTGTCCACCCTTTGGATGGACATTGCTCAGCTCCTTGCAAAAGGGGCAATAGCCCGTGTCTCGAATGCCCTGGCCAGTAAGGATTAAATGTCCAGGAACTTCTGGTCCTGAAACAGACAAGGGGGGACTGAAGCCCTGTACTGGATGTGCACCATCTGAACCAGTTCATGTGGAAACGCAAGTTTCAGATGGTCACTGTGAATCAGGTTATCCCATCACTGGAGCAGAACATGTGATTCGGTTCCTTAAACATCCAGCATGCATTTTCCCATATTCTCATCTATCCGTCCCACCACTGTTACCTTTGGTTCAGAGTGGAAGAGGTCCTGTACAAGTGCCAGGTTATTCCTTTCGACCTTCCTCAGTGCCCAGGGTTTTCACCACATGCATGGCAGTGGTGGTGACCTATTTGTGGTGCTTCAGGTTCTGAGTATGCCCCTACCTGGATGACTGGCTGTTAGCCGGTCCATCCAGAGAGGCTGTGGAGAGGTCCAAAGATCTGGCTTTCCAGACTTGTTGAGACTTAGGCCGTTCGTCAACCTAGACAAATCCAAACTGGTACTGAAGCAGGTGATCAAGTTCATCCGAGCACAGCTAAACTCCCTTTGGGCTAAGGCCCACTTCCCTGCAGATGGGGCACTGGGTCTCACCTCCTTTGCCCGATCATTTCAGATTGGTCTCTCGCAGCCTGCCCAGGATTTCCTGAGGCACCTGGGGTACATGGCATCCTGGACCAGCATTGTCCATTGGGTTTGCTGGTGGATGCGCCACCTCTAGTAGGAGTTTGAACATCAGTGGTCCTAGCGCCTAGACCACTTGGACCAGCCAATCATAGTGACCCAGTCGATATGGGATGCCATCCGGTGGTGGCTGATCCCAGAACACCTCAAGGAAGGAATCCCATTTGTCCTCCCAGAACCAACCGTCATGCTCACAACGGACGCATCTCGTGGGGTGTGGAGTGCACCTGGGAGATCACAGAGCCCATGGGTGTCACAAACGCACTCAGCAGGTCAGGCCCTCTGCTCCCACAGTGCCAACCTCCAAGTGCAGTAATGTGAACAGGTAACAGATAGGGTAACCCTCCTGTCTGCTTTTGGGTCCGAATCACCTTTAGTCTCAAGTTCTGGGGGGATTGAAACTGTGAACTTTATGCTAGCGTACCCAATGTACAGGCTCAGATACGTACCCTCTTCATGGATTGTGGTACAATGTTTCACCAGGGGCAGCAAGCCAGGCTTCCAAAATGAACCCTTAAAACTCTGTAAAAGACCTTAGGTATATTCTTACCTTTTCCCAGTTTAGTAACACCAATCAAGCTTTTGAACAGTTTTTGTCAGTCTTAACCCTCTATACATCACATACAAAAAGAACTGGCAGACACCCGAGGCAGTCTTTTGAAAAGAAAAAACAATACTTTACTACAAGATGATAAAAATATGAAAAATGTTAACACAGAACAATATATCAAAGAGCATACAATTACTTAAAAGAATAAGGGCAAGCCGGCCCGGTGGCACTGAGGGTTGAGGTGCTGGATGCCACACCTCGCGCTACGCCGGCGACACAGGTTCGTGCACGGACCTGGGGAGGGGCTGGCAGGGGAGGGAGGATCGAGCCCCACGGATGCTCTCCTCCCTCAGGGGGGATACCCGGGACGCACAAGGCCCACATTCCCATAAAGGATTCGGTGGAAGCACCGATTCCTGAAAGGGACGGGCAACTCCAACTTAGGGGTCGGGGAGGGGGGACGTCGCACGGCGCATGAGAGGCTAGATGTGCGTCAGCACATTACCTCTAGGGACCTAGTCCCAAGCGCCGGCGTCCCCAGGGGATGGGACCAACGGACAAGGGGAAAATTACCCTCGCGGTCCTGGATGACGGCCTCTCCGTTCAGACTGCCACACCTGACAAGACCCCACTGTGCAGGGAAGGAGAGGAGGCACTCTAGGGGCAGATCCAGGTTTGGCTTAGAGCATTGAGAGGCCCGAAGGAGTAGGACCAAGAGGGCAGGAAAAACCAGGAGGGAGAAAAAGAAAGTATAAAAAAAAAAAAAAAGAATAAGGGCAAAGTGCAAAACAAAAACTCCTACCACAATACATTTAGACTTTTTCTATCTAATGTATTACCTCTATAAGTGCCTTGAAAGTTAGAGAACTGTGTTTCTTAAGAGTCCAAAAAATGTCTCTTTTCCCCAGTTCCAAGAATACATTTCAACTTCATCTCCCCACCCCTTTGATGAGTCATCTAGCCCCTCCTTTTAGAATATATAAAAAAAAATACAAACATGATGTCTTATCAGGAGGTATATTAAATAAGGTGACATCAGCAAAAATTCCACTTCCTAAATATGACTCCTTAATTAAACATTTTCTCTTTGATCTTGAGCAGTTCCTATTCCCAAGGCGTATCAAAGGGTTTTACAACTTTTAGCACCATGGTGGTATAAAATGTTCTTCCTATAGGGATCATAAAGCTTTCACGAGCCCTATATCCTGGCAGCTGGGTCACTTCTAATTAAGACAGAAAAACAGGAGACCCTTAACTAAGTCTCTCTGGTCTTTTAATTATCTCCTGGTTTAAGGTCACTTCTCACTGTAACTTCACTGAAACCTTGGGGGAGGGGGCACCCATAAGCACAGGCTGTCTTATGTGAGACAATCACGTCTTATATTTTTATATTACAAATATCATACAACAGTCATAACCAGCTGGCCAAGTGTCATAATCCTCCCCACCTAAACTGAATTTGGGGGCTCTATCCCCTGCATGGGATGAGCTTCCCAAGTCAGTTCACTCCTCATAATAGACGCAATAAGCCATCTGCGTTCTGATTGGTCACTCCAGACCTATGTAAGATCGTCATGTCGTACCTCTGTAAGGCAAGACTCCATCTTAATAGTCTACCATTAGTTTTTCCCATTCGGGTCAGCCAAACCAGGGGGCTGTGGTCAGTGTGTACCTCCAAATGCTGCCCATGTAAGTATGGCTCTAACTTCTTTAAGGCTCACACTATGGCAAGACACACTTTTTCCACAGTAAAGTAAGCCTGCTCCCTGGGAAGTAACTTTTTACTCAGGTTCACTACAGGGTGATCTTTCCCTTGGTTGAATGTCTAACTCAGTACTGTCCCAATACCCATGTCTGAGGCATCAGTCTGGACTATAAAGGGCTTGCTATAGTCAGGACTTGTCAACACAGGAGCCCTGCACAGTGCATCCTTCAGTCTGGTAAAGGCTTTTTCACAGGCTGGTTCCCAGGTACTTTTCTTGGGCATCTTTTTCTTTACCAGGTCAGATGGGGAGCAGCAAGGGCACTGTAATTGGGTACAAATTTCCTATAGTACCCTGCTGTCCCTAGACAACTCCTGACCTGCTTCTGCGTTTCCGGTCTGGGCCATGCCTTGATCACCTCTGTTTTTACTTGGTTAGGACGGAGCTGTCCCCAGCGTACAACATGCCTGAGGTATGCCACTTCAGCCGTGGCCACCTGGCACTTCTCAGCTTTGACAATGAGCCCAGCCCTCTGTATCCTGCCCAGCAATTCCCTAAGGTGGGACAGGTGTTCCTCCCAGCTGGCACTAAAGATGGCAGTGTCATCCAGGTACGTCACGGCATACTCCTCAGCACCATTTAACACCTGGTTACCAACCTTTGGAAAGTGGCCGAGGCGTTCTTCATTACGAAAGGCATTACTTTAAATTCAAATAAGCCTATCGGATTGATGAAGGCTGACCTTTCCCTAGCTCTGTCAGTGAACTCTACCTGCCAATACCCCTTTTTCAGGTCAATAGTCATAAGGTATGTCACCCCTCTCAACTTGTCCAGGAGTTCGTCCATCTGGGGCATCGGGTGGGCGTCTGACTTCGTGTCTGCATTCAGTCCATGACAGTCCACACAGAAATGAGTAGAGCCATCTGGCTTGGGCACAAGGACTACAGGTGAGGCCCAGGGGCTGCGAGATCTCTGGATTACCCCTAAATCCAGTATTTCCTCTACCTCCCTCCTAATGTCCTTTTGGACAGCTTCTGACACCCGATATGCTGTCTGCCATATGGGTGTCTGTGTCCCTGTCTCTACATCATGTGTTGCTAAAGGGGTTAGTCCAGGCTTGGCGCTAAACAGTGGGGCAGAGTCTGCTAAAACCTCGCTTACTTCCTGGATCTTGTCCGGGGCCAGCTGGGGAGACAGTTTAACTGCCTCCACAGAGGACTCCTGCTTGCTTTCTTCCAGCAAGTCCAGAAGGGGGGTCTCCTTCGTCCATTCCCTCCCCCAGGACTGCATACTGCAAACACCATGTCAGCCCTATTGGCATATGGCTTCATCATATTAACATGGTACATCCTATCTGTCTGTCTTCTGTCGGGTAACTCTATGATATAGTTCATGTCATTTACCTTTCTAACTACTTTGTACAGTCCTGCCCACTTAGCCTGCAGCTTGTCTTTCCGGACCGCAATAAGGACCATGACTTCCTGACCCACTGTGTACAAATGAGCTCTGGCTCTGTGGTAGTACCACACTTTTTGTTTCTGTTGGGCAGCTGCCAGGTTGCTCTCGGCTGTTCCCATAAGCTCCTTCAGCCTTTCCCTAAACCTAAGGACGTAATCCACTGTGGGAGTTCCCTGGGTGGCATCCTTGCCTTCCCAGTCCTCCCGGATCAAGTCTAGGGGCCCATGTACCAGGCGTCCATATAAGAGCCCAAAGGGGGGATACCCTGTCAACTCTTGGGGCACCTCCCTGTATGCAAACAGGTGTGGAAGGTATTTCTCCCAGTCCCTCCCATGCTGTTCAGCAGACGCTTGGAGCATTGACTTCAGGGTACCCTTAAATCTTCTCACAAGCCCATTGGCT
Organism: Neoceratodus forsteri; assembly: GCA_016271365.2. Taxonomy (NCBI): domain Eukaryota; kingdom Metazoa; phylum Chordata; order Ceratodontiformes; family Ceratodontidae; genus Neoceratodus; species Neoceratodus forsteri. The sequence continues at coordinate 195,183,567 of CM028132.1, read as the reverse complement.
TGCGGATGATAAGGTGTTGTGCGCCTCTGCACCACCCCACACTTCTCCCGCAAACATTTCATCAGGTCCGACATGAAGGAACCCCCTCGATCGGTGATAACTTCCTGCAGAAACCCAACACAGGAGAAAATCCCAAGTAAGGTATCTGCCACTCTGTCCTCAGTGAGGATAGGGCGACTGCCTCTAGGTACCAGGTGACATAATCCACCACAGTCAGTATGAACCTCTTGTCGGAGGAGCTGGGGGTATTTAAAGGTCCCACAATATCCATTCCCACCCTCTGGAATGGCTCCCTTACTATGGGCAATGGAATTAGGGCAGCTTGGGTTTTCTTACCTGCCTTCTCTATTTCTTGGCACTGGTGACAGGACCTGCAATACTCCTTCACCTGCTGGGTGAAGTTGGGCCAATAGAAATTCTGGGCCAACCGCTGCGTAGTGTGCACAATTCCCAGATGACCAACCAAGGAATATCATGTGCAGTCTTGAGCAACCGCTCACGGTACCCCTGGGGAACGACAAGCTGCGTGCATATCACCCCTCTCTCTGTCTTTACAGCCTGACTATACAACAGTCCATTTTCCCAGTAAACCTTATGTTTACCGTCTCCTCCCTGTGCTCCATCGGAGTCTGCCCAAACCCTCAGCTTCTCTAGACTAGGGTCACTTTACTGAGCAGCTGCAAACTCCTTACACATTCCCAAGCATGGGACAGGTCCCCTTCAGTCTCTAAACTGGTGTCCCTAGCACTAGCATCAGGACACTCAGGATCACTGCCATCCCTAACCCTCTGACAATGGGTCACCCCTCCTTCTGAGTAACCCTCCGTAGCTGTGTGGTTAACTGCTACTGGGGAACTTTCTACCCCTTTTCATTAGTCTCAATATCAGGAGACAGGTTGGGGAACCAGCCTCCCAGTGGTTTCAACAATGGCTTCTTTGGCGTCCAGGGAACTACAATTTTCTCTTGCCGCTTGGCTACGGGTAACTGAACACACCATCCCTTGTTTGAGATTGTTGCCAAGGATGACATCAACTGCTAAAGTTTTGGCTACAACCACCTGTTGCACAGTTCCCCGTTTTGCCCCAGTCTAGGAGAACACTAGCGAGTGGCAATGTGGTCTCCTCACCAGTGAACCCTTGCACAGTTACAAATTCATTGGGTATAAGCTGACCAGGCTCTACCAGATCCCCTTTTACCAACGTCAGGGATGCCCCTATGTCTCTTAACCCTTGTGTCTGTACACCATTTACCATGACTGGGTGCATGTGTTCCCTCATGTTCACAGGTATGCTTCCAGGGACAAACAAACAACCCACTTCTTTCTTAGCCCCATTCTGCATATTTATACTTTTGGGACACTGTCTGGCAATATGCCCAGTTTCTTTACAAACCCAACATTCATTTCTTTTCTCAGAGAACTCTTTTCTTTGAAACCTGGGGCTAACTGGTTTTGGAGGAGGCAGTGAGGGTTTTAGCTGTCCTGAAGGTGCACTTTTCCCTTTCTGCGCTGCCATGCCCACCCCAGTCGCTCTCAAAGTAGGTCTGCTCTTGGCATAGTGGTCCGAGAGTTCAGCAGCCTCTTGCACTGTTTTGGGATTTCAGTCCTTCAGCCAGGTTTTCAGCTCTGCTGGGCATGCCCCAAAACACTGTTCAAGCAATATAGCATTTTCAGTTTTATCTATAGAGTTTGCTTCAATTCCTTCCCACCAATGTTTTAAACACTGACGTTGTTTCATGGCTAGCTCCTCGTAGCTCATGTCAGGGCTTCTCCTGAGCTTACGGAATTTAGCTCTGTTTGCTTCAGCAGTTAAATCAAACTTTTTTAAAATACAGCTTTAAGTTTGCTGTAATCATTACTGTCCTCAGTGTCCATTTGACCCAGTGCATCCCGAGCTTTCCCAGTAAGTAGCGGGGATAGCTGGAAGCTCCAGGGCCCTCTAGGAATTTTTGCCTGAATATAAACTTTTTCAAAAGAATTGGCATCCATATCTTTCCTCTCTTTAAATTCAGCTATCAGTTTGTAATTTAATTTGTAACCCAGTCTTGTAGTTCCAGTTAAACCCAAGCCACTTACCTGTTCTTTTGCTGGTGGTTGGAGTCGTAACTTCTCCAGTTCATGTCGCCTCTGGCACTCATGCTCTTCATGGTCCGCCTCTCGCTATTCACGTTCAGCTTCTCGCTGTTCTCGCTTCCTCTTCTCCTCTGCAACTCACTGCTCTCGCTTCTCTTCTCTCTGGAACTCCAGCTCCAATCTGCGCAAATCGGTCTGCAGCTTGATTGCTTCTGGCTCCAGAATGCTAGTGACCTTCCCTTGTTGCTGCGGCCCTTCACTGGCACTGGCCCTGGCCCTGGTGTCATCCTCACCGGATCTGGACACTGCAATGGGCGCTGGCCCCTCCACGCCCAAGGTTTGGTCCTTTACAGTCACAGTCTGTGACTCGATGCTCTGGGCATCTGCTGCCATCAGGGCATCCATGAGGTTCTGCTTGGTGGCTTTCACCTTGTGCAGGACTCCTCTGTCCTGGCACAACTGCCACAAGTAGTCTGCAGTGTACCCGCTGTAGTTGGAAGCCATCTTCTTCCCTAACTACGGCTACTCTAACTTGTACTTTAGGAAAAAAATAAAACGGGTAGGAACTTGACTGTAAGCAAAATGATATAGTTTTGTTTCCTTTTTAAGAATAAATCTCTGCCTTATTTTGCAAGTGAGCTGTACAGTATTAAGCTGACACACTGAACAGTTAGCTTGTGTTACCAATTTTTTCGCACCGGTGTCAACACAATCTGTCACAAATGCACTCAGCAGGTCGGGCCCTCTGCTCCCACAGTGCCAACCTTTGAGCACAATAATGTGAACAGGTAACAGACAGGGTAACCCTCCTGTCTGCTTTTGGGTCTGAATCACCTTCAGTCTCAAGTTCTGGTGGGATTCAAACTGTGAACCTTATGCTAACGTACCCAATGTACAGGCTCAGATAAGTACTCTCTTCAGGGATTGCGGTACAATCTTTCGGCAGGGGCACCAAGCCAGGTTTCCAAAATGAACCCTTAAAATGCTATAAAAGACCTTAGGTATATTCTTACCTTGTCCAAGTTTAGTAACACCATCAAGCTTTTGAACAGTTCTTGTCAGTCTTAGCCCGCTATACATCACATGCAAAAAGAACTGACAGACACCCCAGGCAGTCTTTTGAGAAAAAAAGATACTTTACTACAAGATGATAAAAATATGAAAAATGTAAACACAGAACAATATATCAAAGAGCATACAATCACTTAAAAGAACAAGGGCAAAGTGAAAAACAAAAACTCCTACCACAATACATTTAGACTTTTTCTATCTAATGTATTACCTCTATAAGTGCCTTGAAAGTTAGAAAACTGTGTTTCTTAAGAGCCCAAAAATATGTCTCTTTTCCCCCAGTTACAAGGATAGATTTCAACTCCATCTCCCCAACCCCTGGTGAGTCAACTAGCTACTCCTTTTAGAATATATAAAAACAAAATACAAACATGATGTCCTGTCAGGAGGTATATTAAATAAGGTGACATCAGCAAAAATTCCACTTCCTAAATATGACTCCTTAATTAAACATTTTCTCTTTGATCTTGAGCAGTTCCTATTCCCAAGGCATATCAAAGGGTTTTATAACTTTTAGCACCATGGTGGTATCAAATGTTCTTCCTATAGGAATCATAAAACTTTACGAGCCGTATATCCTGGCAGCTGGGTCAGTTCTAATTAAGAGAGAAAAACAGGAGACCCTTAATTAAGTCTCTCTGGTTTTTTAATTACCTCCTGGTGTCAGGTCACTTCTCACTGTAACTTCACTGAAACCTGGGGGGGGCCTCCCATAAACACAGTCTGTCTTATGTGAGACAATCACCTATTATATTTTTATATTACAAATATACAGTAATCATAACCAGGCGGCTGGCGGATGCGCCACTTCCAGTAGGAGTTTGAACATCAGTGGTCCTTGCGCCTAGACCACTTGGACCAGCCAATCATAGTTACCCAGTCGATGTGGGATGCCATCCAGTGGTGGCTGATCCCAGAACACCTCAAGGAAGGAATCCCACATGTCTTCCCAGAACCAGCCATCATGCTAACAACGGATGCATCTGGTGGGGTGTGGAGTGCACCTGGGAGATCTCAGAGCCCATGGGTTCTGGTCACCTCGGGAGTCCTGTCACCACATAAACCTAATGGAGTTCTGTGCAGTGTGTTTGGGTCTGAAGGAATTCACTCTGCTAGTCAGTGGCCAGGTCGTGCAGGTCTAGACAGGCAACACCATGACCATGATCTGCCTGGACCGGCAAAGCAGAATTCACTCCCTTCCCTTGTGTCAGGAGGCCCTCTGCACCTGGACCCTCATGCGCATCTTGGGTGCATATCTCCTGGTGATTCATGTTGCAGGAAAAAAGTCATTTGATGGATACTGTCAGCCAGATAGAAGAGACATCACACGAGTGGTCCTTGCATCAGTGAACCACCTGTTTTTCCGATGAGGCACACCCTTGGTGGACCTGTTTGTTTCCTGGGAAAATGCCAGACATAAGCTGCTTTGTACCTGCTCCCCCCCCCGGTCTGGGACTGTACTTGCAGATGCCTTTGCAAGGCCCTGGACCCCAGACCTCGTGTATACCTTCTCTCCCTTCCCCTTGATCCATTAGATGGTGGTCAGGGTCTGAAAGGACAAGGTGTGGATGATCCTGATAGCTCCAGACTGGCCAGTGCAGTCCTGGTACCCGATCTCCTCAGCAGCAGGCCTTCATGGAGACTGCCTCTCCACCCAGACCTGCTGACCAGAGAACAGGAGATGGTCCTGCACCTTGACCTTCAGTCCCTGCACCTCACAGCCTGGTTCCTGAGCAGCTAGAGTCCCAGGCCTTAGGTCTCTTGGAGTATGTACTCCACATTGTGGAGGCCTCCAGGAAAGAGTCAACTTGCAGATGCTACACTTTTAAATGGAAGAGATTCCATTTGGTGTCAGGGCAGAGGGCTTGACCCCCTTGCCTGCCCCATGGCTAGTGTCATTTTATTTATTTATATTGCAATCAGTTTACAACCTTTGAGCCAGAGGCTCATTTCCAAAGGTACCTCGTCAACAATGGAAGATAATATAGATAATACAGAAAACAGAATACATCCAGTAGGAGAGCATCAGCATAAAGAGACAAGCATAAATGGCACATGGATACAGCAGACATTGGTAGTGTAATACAGAGCAAGTTCTGGTATAATCGAAAACATGGTAAAATACAGGGTTTAGTAGCATAAAGGTATGTCATTGCAGTGTGAAAAATGGACACGGACTGTGTCATGGACTACCTCTGTCCCTTTCCCAGCTAGGACTGTGGGCGATGAACCTTATGGTGCCTGCATACTGGGCGTGGGCTGGTATGCAGATGGTGACCCAGGATAAGGTGGTCGGGCGGCTTTTCAAAGGGCTGGCACCTGTCCCCTCAGTGCATGAACCACCTCCACCATAGGACTTACTGCTGTTATTGGTAGTACTCCAATGCACAGGTGTAAGATGTCATACCTGTCATGGAAGATGGCCTTCCTTGTGGCCATTACGTCATCCAGAAGGACTCGGGAGCTCCAGTCGCTCTTGTTGGAGTTTCCTTACCTGGTCTTTCACAGGGGATAAACCTGATGTTCCTCCCAATGGTGGTATCAGAGTTTTGCCTTAACTAAAAGATTAATTTACCAGTATATTTCACCAGCCCATCTTCGGAGGCCAACCGCTAGCTCCATACCCTGGACCTGCAGAGGGCACTCTCTTATTATGTAGAGCACATGTCTGCAGTTCCGGGACTGGCTCGCCAGCTGTTAGTCACTTGCGCTGAAGCCACACCTACCCTTTTGTAGGACTTAGGGCTCATTCCACCAGACATACCACTGCCTCCTTCCAAGGATGTCCCTATTCAGGACATCTGTGGGGCTGCTGCCTGGAAGTCAGTTCACACGTTCATTTCCCACTGCTGCATCAACCTTGAGTCATGCCGGGATGCTGGTTTTAGGACCTTGGTTCTTCAGTCTCTGTTCACCAAGTAGGGGTGACAGCCCTACCCCTCCTCCCAAAGAACTGCTAGGAGTCTGTCAGAGTGTGACTAAATGAGCCATATCCCCAGCCCTAGAAAAATAGATTACTCACCTGTAACTGTAGTTCTAGAAGTGGTATGTGGTTCACATCCACACAACCCAGCCAGCTTCCCCTGGCAAGTGGCACATGGATTCCTACTTCTAACATGCAGGATCTGATGTGACGGGGCAGAGTCAGGGGGTTGTACTGCCCTGGTGGTGGGAGGAGCTTAGCTAAAGATTTCTGGCCAATCTGATCATTCCAGTGGAACTACCAGAGTGTGGATTTGAGCTATATACCACACCTAGAACTATGGTTACAGGTGAGTAACCTAGGTTTTTTTTCCTTGTCCTCCTCCATCCATATCCCCCCTTCTTTAATCTTTCAGTCCCATTTGTCTTCTTCTCCCTGACATACTTAAAAAGGACTTGTCATTTTCCTTCACTCCTACTGCTGTTCTGAGCTCCACCTCAGCCCTCCTCACTACATTACTGGCCTCTTTCACTTTGTTAAGTAGAACTCCACATTTGCCATCAACAGATCAGCTTTATAACTTCTGAAGGCCAGTTTCATGGCTGGGACTGCTTTTTATCTCTCAGGAAAACCAAATTGGTTTCTTGTGCTCCTTTCCCTTTCCAACCTTTCTTAGGCTTTCTTTAGATAGGCTCTCCTGCTTGATGGCTTTCCATTTATTTTCCAGCCCCTCTAATTGGCCTGATCAATTGAGTCTCTTCCTAAGCAATTCCTGCATTCTGTTTAAGTCTGCCCTTCTAAAGTGCAGCACTAGCATCTAGGACCTTTGCTGATGGGCTGCAGGAGCTGTACTAAATAAGTCTGTGTTGTGACTTGACTGAAGAGGACCTTCAGGTGTTATTACCCATCCCATGTTGTCCTGGTTTGACAGAATGAGGTCCAATGTAACTTCGTCACTGGTGTGCTCTCCTAAATGATGCGTCAGGAAACAGTTCTGTAAGGCATCCACAAGCACTTGGTACCTAGTGCTTCTTTCCCCAGGAGTACTCCAATGCATAGCTGGCATATTAAGATCTCCTAGCAGTACAATCAGGAAGTGAAACCCCCTCTTCTGCACACCACTCCTTCAACCAGTTGTTGAACTGGTAGATTTTCAACTTATTTGCATTCACCACCTATTCACTGGGAGGACCTCTGAAAGGCACACAGTTCCAGCCATACCCCCTCAGCCTGGTTCCCAATTCCTTGAAACTGGCATTCACTACATTTAGTAAACTCCCTGCCAGGTCATTTATCCCTAAATGGACAGTTACATCTGACTTCTCACCCTTATCTACAACAAACCTCTCCACCCTGGTGAGAACCTTATTAGCTGTCACCCCTGGGAGACTGTCTACATTCCTTCCCTTGGGATCTGTGGCGTAGACCACAGAGCCAGAGAGAAGGAAGGTGCACAGACTGTGGTGCAGGATACTTTCTTGGTACCTTTCACCATAGTAGCCCCCCATGATTAGTATGCTTGTCTTAGTTCTCTCATGTTTTAAGCCACCCCTAATAGGTAATACTGTTTCAGTGGCCTCAGGGGACCTGGGTGCTACGGGGTGCTCTCCCCAGGGAGCAGAAGTAACATGAACTGCTTCACTGTGGGGAAAAATGGTTATACTGTATGTTGCAATTCCAGGCCCCTTCCATCACCTGTTGTTGCCACATGTGACTTCCTTCCTTGCCCACTACCTTCCAACCTCCATTATGGACCCTAGTAGGTTGCTGAGGAAGAGGAGCGGCAGTAGGCACCCCAGGCACCCACTCTGACCTACACCATATCTGGTGCACTTCTGCCCCAGGTTGCAGCCATGTCAGAGTACTGAGTGTCACCAGCATCTTGCAGACTGGGCCACTACATCTCCACAGTGTACCCTGCAAAAGTATGTCACCATAGCCTTTGCAGCTAACTAAATTTCCCTCCTCCCAATCTGTGTACCTGTCGTCTAAACATAACTGCTTCTGTCCTGCAGACCACCTTCCTCCCTATAGTATTGTTAGGAGTCCACACCATCACTGATATGCACGGGGATTCAGATTACCCTGTCAGGGATTGTAGCTATTCCCTGATTGCACTTTACAATCACACTCTGTGTTTTTGCTGTGACTGTCTTGGTACCTTAGAACAACAGTAGATCTTCCAAGAATCAGTCGTCTTCATAGAGTCCCAGTCCTGGGTGTTAGCCAGAGGCACTAGGAACTCATGGGAGAAAGTCTTTTTTGACCAACACGCCAGCTCTGGCTGTTGGTACTAGGGTTTTGACGTGACCTCTTGCTTCCTGGTACCAACAAAAGGCTGTTACAAGGTACCCTAGACAGGTATTTACCACAGCTCCTATTCCCCTTCTGCAATGCTTTTGTGTTTCAAGGTACCCTAAATAGGGTTTTTCAATGACCTGTCTGACCAAGCAAGTATGTCCCTAGCAGAGAGAATACTAAACACATTTATAGCAGCATTTGCAAATGAGCAGTGAAGAAAAACCATGGTGGGGGGAAAATCCAGGGTACAGTAAACATACTTTTAACAAAATGCTGGCAACAGGCACTATCAGCTTATAACTCCACTATAAGATTCATGCTTGGTGTCCCCACCCGTACACAGCATTGCTTACTCTTAAAGCAGTCTGACAGTCTATCTCTTCAAAATAGAGTATCCCTGAAAATGTGGATTTTCCTATTCAAAGTGATTTCTGGAAGTTTACCTGCATCAGTTTTACTCTTTCCAAGATATATCAATATCAAGGGTACTAAAACTCAAGATGGATTTTCATTTAAGCTCCCACTTTTTAAAAAAGTAGCTGGGCAGAGGTCTCTGCAATATAGAGCCCCCGTTTCTTCAGTTCCCTTCCTTCTGAATTTTTGAACTGTAAAACAGTCTGGACTTTTAAAACTCTACTAAAAAGCACCTCCAACTTCAACAGAAATGTACTTGCTGATTGATTTTATTTGTTGATATTACATATTATTGTAAATCTGGTGTTGTAGTTATACCATGTGAATTTATGTATTTTGTATTTGTGTATATTTGTTGTCACTTGTCGCCTATGAAAACAGGCAGTACTGCTTGTCGGGCCTACAAGTATAAAAAATTAAAATGAAATGAACTGCCATTCAATAGAAAATCCCCAAAAAGCTTTGTCCCTTTAAGGTGCATTTGGCCACCGTATCAGCCTTCCATGCCCATGTTTATGGTGTATGGTTGCCAAATTAGTGGTGTCCTTGTACTTTTCTGAGTGGTATCTTGCATATGAAATCTCCTATCCATAATCCATTCCCACCTTAGGACTTGAATTTCATACTTGAGAAATTGACGTTGGCTCCTTTTGAGCCTGCTGTGAATTGTAGTTTAACGTTTCCTGTCATGGAAGACATTATTTTTAGTTGCTTTTACTTCTGCTCAATGGATTTCTGAGCTTCAGCCTTCACAACCACAGCTGCAAAGTGGCCATCCCAGGCTACATCTTGTTCCAGAAGGGAGGTCAGGGAGAAAAGGTGGAGGGGTTGTTTTATATGTGAAGGAGGGTGTAAGGGCCACTGAGATACAGGAACAACGGGGGGCAGTGACGTGCTGGAGGTGCTATGGTCAGCCCAGAGATGGAGTTGGGGGCCATTATTCACACGAGGGTGGTGTACAGGCCTCTGATACAGGGGGAGGATTTAGACAGAGTCATGGGGGAAACCATTAGCAAAATGGCCAGCAAGGTGGAAGCATTGATAATGGGGGATTTTAGATAGATAAAAACTTTTATTTTTTGACAGGAAAAAACACTTTTAGGACTGTGAAGCCCTGTTTTAGAAAGTTGTCCTGTGTGCAGATGGTTACAGAGGTAGGTTGTGTACAGAATTTCATTGGTTACATATAAACAAATAAACATGGCAGGATATACATTACAGGGAATACAAAATTATGAAGAGAAAAATGACAGAATATGATCATACTAAGATGTAAACATATAGAAACATAGAAATTGTCGGCAGATAAGGACCGCTAGGCCTATCCAGTCTGCCCATAGGCCCTATACATGTATGCGTCCACTCACCCTAAGTGGTCAATGGCTTTTCATCACTCCCTTCCCGCTCAAGGTTCCCTTGTTCATGTTCCAGGCATGTTTATACCCCTCCACTGTGGTTGCCCCTACCACCTTTTGTGGCAGAATATTTCAAGCGTTCACCACCATCTCTATGTAGAAAAACATCCTCACGTTACCTCTTAATCTACCCCCTCCAATTTCATATTGTTCCCCTTCGTTCTGGTATCTTTTCTACATTGGAAAAAGATCTCCCACCTACACCTTGTTAACGTCCTTGAGGTACTTAAAAGTTTCTATCATGTTGCTCCTTTCTCTCCTCTCCTCCAGTGAGTACATATTGAGGTCTCTTAGTCTCTCCTCATATGTTTTGTGGTGCAAACCATGCACCATCTTTGTTGCCCTTCTCTGGACAGCCTCCACCTTGTTTATGTCCTTACGTATGTGTGGTCTCCAGTACTGCACTCAGTACTCCAGGTGAGGCCTTACCAGTGTTTTATACAATAGCTCACCACTTCCCACCTCCTACTAGTAATACCTCTGCATCCCAGCATGCCACTGGCCCTCCCTGCAGCCTTTGCGCACAGCCTTGATACCTTAAGGTCATCAGATATGATAACCCCTAGGTCCCTTTCCTCTTTGGTGACAGTCAGCACCTCCCCCCGTCCTGTAGTTTTCCCTTGGGTTCCCCCTACCTAGGTGCATTATCTTGCACTTTTTTGCATTGAACCTCAGTTGCCACACCTCTGACCATCTTTCAAGCTTCTCCAGGTCCCTCTTCATTTTCTGCACCCATCCTGGAGTATCCACCCTGTTGCAGATCTTGGTGTCATCTGCAAAAAGGCAGACCTTTCCTTCCAGCCCCTCTGCAGTGACACTAATAAAGACATTGAACAGGACTGGTCCCAGTACTGATCCTTGTGGCACTCCACTGGTCACTCCCGTCTCCCTGTATTGGATCCCATTTTCCACCACCCTCTGCCTTCTGTCCATCAGCCAGTTTCTAACTCAGTGTATCACCTTATGCCCCATGCCCAGACTACTCATCTTGTTAACTAGCTTTCTGTGTGGGATGGTATCAAAGGCTTTGCTGAAATCTAGGTAGGTGATGTCTACAGCCCCTCCCTGATTCAATTCCCTAGTCACCCAATCAAAGAAATCTATCAGATTAGTTTGACAAGACATACCTGATGTGAATCCATGCTGCCTCAGATCCTGGGCACCAATGAATTCCGGGTGTGCCACTATCCTTTCTTTCAGCAGTGTCTCCATGGTCTTCCCCACCACTGAGGTGAGGCTGACTGGCCTGTAGTTCCCTGCTTCCACCTTACTGCCACTTTTGTGCAGTGGGACTGCATGCGCCCTCCTCCAGTCCATTGGAACCACGCCTGTGTTGAGTGACTCTGTGAACAGAGTGGCCAGAGGTGCTGCTAGTTCCCTCTGCAGCTCCCTTAATATCCTCGGGTGTATGTCATCTGGCCCCATTGCTTTATCCACCTTCAACTTTGTGAGTTCCTCCAGAACTCTCTCTACTGTGAATTGACTAGTGTCCACTTCTCCCCCCGATTGCCTCTGCTCCCCAACTGTGGTCCTTGACCCTCTCTCGTCAGTGAATGCTGAACAGAAGTATTTGTTCAGTATTTCTGCCTTGTCTAAATCCCCCTCCTTACATTCTCCATCCTCCCCTTTGAGCCTCACAATCTTCCCCCCTGTTTTTTCTTCTATCGCTGATGTACCTATAGAATGTCTTGTCCCCCTTTTTCACAGTCCGTGCTAAACCCTCCTCTGTCTGTGCCTTGGCTTTCCTAACAGCCTTCCCTGCTTCTCTTAGACATTCAAGGTACACCTCCGTGTCCTCCTCCCTTTGGGTCCCCTTATACTTCCTGAAACATGCTCTTTCAGCCTTTACATTGTCTCCCACCTCTTTAGAGAACCATAGTGGTTTCTTTCTTTTTTCCCCTGTGGCCACTATCGCAATGCAGTGGTTAGCTAGCTCCATAATGGCTCCTTTGAGTCTTCCCCACTGTTCCTCCACCCCCTCCATTACCTCTGTCTTCTTCAGGGCTGATCTTAAACATCTACCCATTTCATTGAAATCTGCCCTCCTGAAATCTAATACTTTTGCCCGTGTGTGGCTTAACTGAGTCCCTGTCTCAGTGCCAAACCATACCACGTGGTGGTTGCAGGATCCCAGCTGCCCTTCCACTTGGATCCCTTCGACTCTGTTCCCACTGGTCCATAGCAGGTCTAGAATTGATTTGTCCCTGGTTGGCTCATGCACCAGCTGTCCGAGTCCAACCCCCTGCAGGAATTCCAGGATGGCCGTGCTTCTGTCTGAAGCAGCTGCCTGGGTGGTCCAGTCCACATCCAGCATACTGAAATCTCCTATCAACAGGATTTTACCTTTAGCTGCCATGTCATGAATTACTTCCACTAGTACCCTGTCCACTTCCTCCCTCTGTGCTGGAGGTCTACAGATCACCCCTGTACATATTGCTGTGTCATTTCCTGGTTCAAGGGTGACCCACATTGCCTTGGCCTCCCCCTGCCTTCCCTGTACTTCTGTAGCTTTTATGCCTTCTCTGACGTACAGGGCCACCCCCCCCCCCCATTTGTTTTACCTTCCCTGTCCCTTCCGAATAGTAGTATAGTCTAGTACATTGACATCCCAGCTGTGATTAGCAGAATACTGTGTCTCTGTTATTGCTGCTATGTCAGAGTCTGCATCCGTCATCGTGGCTTCCAGGTCTGGACCCTTATTTCCAAGACAGCAGGCATTTGTGAACATGACGTTCCATGTTTTACACCCTGCACCCCCCCCCGTTCCTGTTTTCTCTACTTTGCCTCTTACCCCGCCCATGCTCATGTGCTCTTGCCCCCTCCTTATCCCCCCTTATACACGTTTTGCCTGCCTGCCCCACACTGCTTGCTTCCGTTCCTGTTGTCAGCTTGTACTTTTGCATGTTCCCATGGGGGTGTTCCTAAGCCTTCTGGCTCTCCCCCCTTGGCCAGTTTAAATGCTCTCTGCTGAAGCATTCCAACTTCTCACTAAGGACTGAGGTTCCCTTTTCGGACAGATGCAGGCCATCCTCCTGATACAAGCTTGCATCTGCCCAGGTTGGACCCAGTCCCCTGAAATAAATCCTTCCTCATCAGTCCTTCAACCAGCAGTTGAGGTTTGGATATGAGTGCCCTATCCTCCCCATGCCTTGGACAGGTAGCACCTCCGAATGCAACAGAATGTGTTATCTGTTTCAGGTCCAACACCCCCCAGCTTCCGAAATCCTCCTGGAGTCTGGCTAATTCTTCCTTCTCCTCGCCAGGTCATTGCTCCCCAGGTGGACAATGACATCCAGCTCCTCCCTCCTGGCTATCACCCTAGCGAGCCTATGGATTTGCTTTCCATCCTTCTAAGTTCACCAAAACAAAATAAAATCACAGTAATAACAGAATAAGTAAAAAGAACAGAAATCCCCCCCCCCCCATGTACTAACCTTAAACTATTTTAAGCATAAACATTTGTATTTCCACACAGTATTAATACCAGCTTTGAATGTGCCTACATTTTTTACATTTCTGACCTCAGGATCTAATTTGTTCCATATTTTTGAAAAATAGTACATTCTTTGCATTCTGCTGTAGGAATTATTTGCAAAAGGGATCACTAGGCATCTGTTTTTTTAGGTCCTTATATTATGCTTATTATTGCTTCTCTGTGCGATTTTTGTTCACTGCAGATTTTCACCATCAAACTCTGAATAAGCTTTTACCCCAGTTTGCTTTTTTCTGCAGGTTTCTAGGGAGCCCCATTTTAACTGTTGCAACAGACTGCAATGATGGGTATTATAATGACATTTTAGGACAAATCTAGCCATCCTATAATAAGTCTTATCTAATTTATCCAGCAGAGCTTTAGTGGCATGCTGGTATGTTAGGCTGCCATATTCCAAGATGGGCAGGAGTAACTGCTGAGCTATCTCATTTCTGGATTCTTTTGGTAATATTGAAGTTTTCCTTTGGAGAGCTCCCAACCTAACATTGACCTTACCTACAGTGCTAACGTTGACCCTACCTACAGTGCTGGTTATGTGTTCTGTAAAAGTAAGCATACTACCTATTGCCACTCCTAGATATTTTTTGTAAACTTTATTTATTAGAATTTTCAATATCAATACAAACTTGATATGAACATTCTCCATAAAAGAAATGGTACATAAAACACATTACACTTGACTGAGAATTCAAACATAGGCTTCTCTCACATGGAATATTCTACTCTCACCTAGATATATAAATATTATAGAGAATAAAATGAGGTTGCCCTCCTTGAAGGAGTTGGAGGAACGGGTAGGGAAATTCCCCACAAGAATATATGATCGCTAATGGGGAATATGCGTCATTATATGTAACCCCTAGATGGCGCTATCCCAGGGGCTACTACCCCTGCCTGATTTGCCACTAACAGGTTGAGGGGCCTGGATCCAATGGCGGGTGCCTCCACCCAGAGGTCAGGGTTTGCAATAGTTAAACTAACTTGGTCACAGCCCTCTGGGACACTGCAACCCCCCTTTCTTCCCACTAGTGGCCCACACAATATATCAGAATTACCTTCACAGTATACACTTACCCCCAGGTCTGGTTCCGGCACTGGGACCTCCTGTGAATTGAGATACAGTGCAACAATCACAGTACAGTACTTTAACATAGACAAATACCTCAGGCAGTATAACTTTGCTGAAACAAGCAGCTCTGATTTATTTAGGGGGATATAACAAGGACAGGGGGAAATCAGGTTAATTAGCTTATCACTCTAATAATCTACCTATGGCTCTGTGCACAGGCCTATCCCTATCAGTTACTGTCCCTGGGTACCCAAGCCCTAGTGGCTAGGTCCAAACCGTGGCAGCTGGTAGGGCCCTTTCACACAGAGAAAAGGAGAATTAAACAGTCAGCAGTACAGTAATTCCATTTGGATTTAATGTGGCAATTCAACAGGAGCGACCCTGAATTAGTACTCACGACCTCCAAATAAGATAGGGTCCTTCAATGTCAGCAGGGCTCACTTGAGGTACACAAACCTCTTCACACATTTATATAAAAGAAAGCACTATACCAGGCAGGCTGCATCTGTATCCCGATCGCAATTACTGCACAGTACCGGAGAACACACAGCAGATTCAGTTCCTGACAGACGGAGTGCAATTTTCAGCAATTCCTCCAGTCTTCTACAGGGTGAGCCTGGTTTCTCTTTCAGATATCCTTTGATTCTCTTCACAGGACGGATTCAGTCCTAACAAGCTGCAGACCGGAACTCTGGGCCTTACACACGCTTTTGACTAAAACTGCACACTGAAAAGCACAGGGCTCCTTCCTTCTTCACTGCCAAAGCTCAACTGAAACTCCAACCGACAAAACGGGCACTTCCTTTGAGTTCCTCCCAGTTCTTGACTGGATTGGCTGTCACTCACAATAGACTGCTGCTGTTGGTCCAAAAGGCACTGAAGTCTAAACTACATCTCCCAGAGTCACTGCCCATACAATCCTCTTGTGGCTGGCTCAGATTATGAGTCAAGTTCTGATTCGTCCAAGGCACCATTTTAGAGCTAGCTTACCCCACACTGATTGGTCCAGTTCAGCAGTTCAAAACTAGAATGGGGAACTAGCAGACACAGTTCTGACTGCAAAGAAAGCAGGTTAGACAAACTGTAATTTCATTATTACTCTAAATAATTTCTGGCAACAGTTACATCTTTCAGATAGGTTCCTTTGCACTCCTAGTGACTGCAAAATGAAGTGAATTGGCAGCAGCTTGAGTGATACTCAATCAAAGAAACACACAGTCCCCCATACAAACTAATTATGTCTGCAAGCAGACAGCTCTTAAAGAGACAGTACCAGAGGTTCTAAAAACACTCACTGATAAATGGCTTAAATGCCAAACACCATTCAGGCTTGGAGCATTCAAGCAAGCTCCTGGAAGTCTTTTGGGAACCCCCATTTGCCGGGGGGGTTACATATATATACAACATAAGAAATCTATCCCAGGCACCCCATTTACGAAATTTGGTGGGGGTAGCCATTAATAGGAGATTGTGAAATGCTCTATAGAACCCAAATATATGCAATAGTGTACTCTTACCCAAAATAAATGTTGCCCAATGTTAGCAAATAAGAAATATGTCTGCAGGAAAGAGGGGAGTGAAAAATACAACAGGAGATTAGAGTTCTGCTCCAAAGGATATGCTATTAGTGAGGATTACACCTCCTCAATACTGAAACAGACAAGTAAATTTACATAGCCAGCAGTATTGTTAAACTCTCTTCTATGTTAAAGACCACACTCATTCACCACGGGTCTTTAAAATAACTGCAGGAACCAAAGACAGTCAAATCTTTCAGGGTACAGTGGATTGTTCATTATCAGAGTCCTGTTCGCCATGCGGTGGAAGGCTTTCCAAAAACTCAGCGACTGCATCGGCCTCGTTAAAATATAAGGCTTACCCTGATGAGTAAAACGAAGGCAGGCAGGAAAGAATAGGTTGGCAGATATGCCATAGTCCCCAAAACGCTGCCACAGTTGAAGTAGTTCCTTTCTCCTGGTTTGAGTGCGTGACGCCACATCGGGAAACAAAGATTTTCAGCCCCTGATATCTCAAGTCCCGTTTGTCCCGAGGTGCTGCTAAAACAAGTAATCGTTCCTCCAGACAGTCCAACGAGACAAGCACAGTTGCAGACTGCACTGCTCCCTCCACGGGCCTCCGGCGGCTTGGTAAGCGAACAATGCGCATTACATGTACTAAGTCTTCTGCTAGTCCCAAGGATTCAGTAAGTAGAGTCTCAAACACAGATTTTAAATCCTTAGCTGCGGTGTAAAGAGGGATCCCCAACACCCAGAGATTGGCAGCACGGAGTTGATTCTCCAGAGTTTTGACCTTGTTGGACAGGAATTTGGAGTCACGGGCCTGGGCCACAGTGAAGTGCTCTTGCCAGCTAGCAATCTCATCAAGAGCCCTGGAGCTCTCCCCTCTCTCCTCCTCTAGCTTTGGTCCATGGTGGCTAACGATGTATTCATTAGGTTGACCGTTTCCTCTATTTTCTAGAGGATAGAATAGATCTTGTCCATATTAGGGTCTTTCTGTATTGCCATTGATGCCATTGCAGAAGTACTGGACTTGGGGATCATGTACTCCTCCACAGATTTAGAGTGGGAAGCCGCATTTTTGTCTGCTTTTTTTGGTCCCATTCTTATCAGTACTGTTACCAGAACTTCCATAGGTAACTTTTGCAGGTAAAAATTATAGGACTGGAGTTTGTTGGTAAGAGCAGTCATGTATGGAGCAGATGGAAAGTGCGTCTTTTCAGCTTGCTGGCTAGCTCCGCCCCACCTGCACTCCTAGATCTTTATAGGAGGCTACCTCCTCCAATCTGTGTTTATCTAGGGTGTAAATATCCAAGCCGTGATTTTGTTCCTCTGTTGCACTTTTTGTTTTAAATTTCATAACTTGTGTTTTTGTCTTACTCAGAACCATTTTTGAGTTTTGTAACCAGCACTGTAGAGTGTCAAGAGTCAAGCTGCAATCTGTTTTGTAGTTCAGTCCTATTTTTAGCACTTCCTATAGGGCCATGTCATCTGCATATAAGTAAATCTCACACCTTTTGATCAATTGTGGCAGGGGATTTAGGTATGTAAGAAAGAGTAGTGGGCCCAGGATCAAACCCTGGAGTACCCCATTAAAAGTCTTCTCCCTTTCTGACAGCATGATGCCCACACAGACCTGCTGCATTTGTTTTGTCAAATAAGAGAGCATCCACATTTTTACTTGATCAGACATACTGACAAGCAAGAGCCATTTCATCAGAATGTCGTAGTCGACGAGATTAAAAGCTTTTGAGAGGTTGACGAACACCACACTGACAGATTCACCCATCTCCAGGTCATTTGAGATTGGATTGGTGAAGTCTGCCAGGGCGGTGTCCATCGACCTTCCTGCTCTGAAACCTGTCTGGCAATCCAATAAGAATCTGTATTTTTCTAGATACTCGGAGATCTGAGTACATACCAGTCTTTCAGATACCTTTGAAATTGTGGACAGCAGGGCTATTGGGTTGTAATTTGTCAGATTATCCCTAACTTCCCCTTTATAAATTGGTATACTCTTAGTTAATATAATCTGCCAGTTGTAGATTGGGGCATTCTGGCCACAGCTACATCAATTAGCAGGGCCATCCTTGACCCCATACAAGGGGCATTTCTCAGGCAGCTGTTTTTGGAACCCATTAGGGTGGGTACAGTGCTGTACCTGGTACTTACAAACAGAGAGAGCATTGCTGACGACACAATGGGTAGCCCCCTTGGTACAAGTGATCACTG
Organism: Neoceratodus forsteri; assembly: GCA_016271365.2. Classification (NCBI taxonomy): domain Eukaryota; kingdom Metazoa; phylum Chordata; order Ceratodontiformes; family Ceratodontidae; genus Neoceratodus; species Neoceratodus forsteri. The sequence goes on along the minus strand of CM028132.1, from coordinate 195,165,060 downwards.
TACTGTGTGGTTTGGGAGACAGATAGGACAGGGAAAAACACAGTAAGACGAGGGTCCTGAACTTCAGTAAGGCACATTTTAATGAAATGTGAAAGTGCCTCAAAGGGGAGGAAGACAGAGGGGGTGTGGAGGCTCAATGGAGAAAGATTAAGGAGGGTATTGTCCAGGCAACAGCATGCTGTTTGAAGGACACGAGCAAGGGAAAGAAGAGGAAGAGGCCTCTGATTCTCCAAGAAGGTGGCAAAGGCAGTGAAGGAGAAGAAAACAGCATTTTAGAAAGTATAAGGAGACTTAGACGGATGAAGACAGGGAGGTATATCTGGCAAAACAGAGGGAGTCAGGAAGGAGGGTGAGGGCAACTAAAACACTAACAGAGGAGAGAATAGCTAAGGAAGTCAAAAAAAGAGACAAGAACTTCTTCAGGTATGTGGCGGAAAGAGGAAGACAAGGGGAGAGATGGTGAGAATCAGGAAGGTGGAGGGGACTGTGCAGAGCAAGAGAAAGCAGAAATACTAAACAGTTACTCTGCTTGGTCTTCACAGTGAGGGGGGGGACCAGCATGCTGCCATAAGCACCATGGAGGGGAGTGGATACAAGTCCATTCTGGTAGAGAGGGGCCAGAATGGATTGGAAGCCTTAAAGGAGAATAAGGCGATGGGGTTGGATGGGATTCATCCAAGGGTCCTAAAGGAACCGAGCACAGTGCTGGCTGCCCCGCTGGCAGCACTTTTTAGTATCTCACTGGAGATGGGGAAAGTTCCAGAGAACTGGAGGAGGGCCGATGTGGTCCCTTAACATAAAAACAGCAGTAGAGAGGATGCTAGCAACTACAGGCTAGTCAGTCTCACATAAGTGGTGCGGTAGTTAATAGAGACACCACTAAAGGAGAGGCTCATGGAGCATCTGGAGGCAGAAGGGCCACAGGACCACCGGCAACATGGTTTCACAGGGGGGAGGTCATGTCAAACTAATCTCATAGATTATTTTAGGTTACCAAGAGGTGGATCAAGGGAGAGCAGTGGATGTGCCTCGTCAGGACCTCATTAAGGTTTTCGACACTGCTGCACAGTAGGCTAGTTACGAATCTAAGCAGCCTTTTGGGGGGGGGGTGTCAAGCTGCGTATCAAACTGGTAAAGGGATAGGTGGTAAATGGTAGCCACTCAGGTGATAGGAAAGTGACTCGCGGGGTGCCAAAAGGTTCGGTGCTGGACCAGTCCTCTTCAGTGTCTTCATAAGCGACATTGCGGAGGAGGTTGAAGGGAAGGTGTTTTTCTTTGCGGATGATACAAAAATCTGCAATAGTTTTGACACTCGGGGGTGGAGAGAATACAAAGGGATCTGAAGAAACTAGAGGAATGGTCTAGAGGGTGGCAGCTGGGTTTCAGTGCCAAAAGATGCAGGGTTATGCTCTTAGGGCTGTGGAACCCAGAGGCTATGTATAAGATGGGGAGAGTGGAGCTTACTGTCACCAAGCAAGAAAGAGAACTAGGGGTCATCATATCTGATAACCTCAGGGTGGCTTGAAAGTGTGACAAAGCAGTGAGAAAGGCTAGGGATGCTGGGGGGCAGAAGGATTTCTTAGCAGGAGGAGGGAAGTAGTGCTGTCGTTGTATTGCTCACTGGTGAGGCCCCACCTGGAGTACTGTGTCCAGTTCTGGAAGCTGCACCTCCGCAAGGACATTGAAAGGATGGAGGTGATACAGAGGAGGGCAACCAGAATGGTGATGGGATTGCAGAAGCCATAGGAGGAATGCGTGCAGGAACTCAATGTGTACTCCCTGGAAGAAAGGAGAGTAAGAGGGGTTGTGATTGAAACCTACAAGTACAGTTCCTCACAGGAGTGAGCAAGTTGCAAGTGGAGGGTCTATTTTAGAGAAAGGGAGAACTAGAACAGGGGGCATACAGTGAAGCTTAGGGAGGAAGTTTAGGAGAGATGTGCAGAAATACTTTTTCATGGAAAGGGTGGTGGATGACTGGAACAGCCTGCCAGAGGAGGTTGTGGGGGCAAAGACTGTTGAGAACTTAAAGCATGCGTAGGATAGGCAGAAGGGCATATTAAGTAGAGGAATGGGGGGATGGAGTGACATCTATGACCAACTAGGGCCAGTGATGATGGAATAGGCAGGGACAAGGGGAAGACTGAATAGGCTTAAAGGTCCTTTTCTGCTGACAAAATATATGTTTGTATGATGTGTGAGCTTTCTCATTTGATTTTTCACAAATACAGTCTCTCCAGTTCCAGAAAGAACTGGAAGGGGACAGGATCAATTGTGTTCCAGGACAGTAGCTGCTGCTGTTGTTTTCACAAGGTTCTTGTGGATTTTACTTGGTAGGTTAGTTCTTTTCTTTCTTACTTCTAAGGGGCTAGCAGGGTATTGTTTTGGGTGCTGTTGGATGTTTGTAAACTGATTTGGTGGCTGTAAGTGGGGCTCATTTTGTGGATGTTTCACTGTGTAACAGGCTGCGCTGGTAGAGGCCTATTTCTTCTGATTTAAAACCTATTTGGTGGGATTTGCTTGGGCCTAGTTCTTTGGCTGCTGGGCTTGGAGGGGAGACACAGGGCTGATACACTCTCTCTCGAGTCAGGTGTCTGCCCAAAACCCACCATCCCAGAAGTCTGCGAATTTATAGGGGAACACCTGCCCTGCAATTGGAGGAAAAGGCTGCAGGTGCAGCTCATGTAGTTCTAGCCACTGGGGGTAGGATTTAAAGGCTGGGAGAGAGGAGCTTTGGGAGTTGTTCATTTCCTTATAAGTTTAATGTGTTGTACTGCACCTAGTAACAGGGTTACTGGTGTACAGTGGGACTGTCTGTAAGATTAGTGGGTGACCTGATTAGGCAGTAGGGTATCTTGGACTAGGGGGAACCTGGTAGCTCACCCAAGAAACCTATTTGGAAGGGATGGAACCACACATCATTAGGCCGCATCTTTGGGAGGTTGGTGGGGGACAGGGTGTGGAGCAGCCATGATACTGGACTGGGCTTGAAGTTCGGTGTTGCCCAGTGTGCTATCAGCTAGCACAGCTTAGGGAGGAGGTTGCGGGGATTAGGAGAAAGCTGGGGGAAGGGGGGTGGTATGGTTGGGGAAGGGGGCTGGGAATCTCCCACAGGGTTGCACCAAGCACTGGGGGTTGGGGCATAGGGAAAGGAGTGCAGGAGAATACTCAGGGGTCACATAGAGAACCTGGCAGAGGGGGTCCAAAAGGACACTACCAAGGAAGCAGGCAGGTAACTGGGGGCCCTCACAAAGGGGGGACGGAGGGACAACATTCTCAGGGAAGTAGGCAGATGGCCAGGGCTGGACAGAAGGAAGCAAGGCGGGGAAGTGGATCAGACCTTACACTCAGTAACCGCTTCAATTCTCTTCTTCTGCTCAAGGATGAGGGGGGGTGATGTAGCCATGACAGGGTAGTTAGAGATGGAAAGGGAGTGAGGCAGGAGGCAGGGGCCAGATAGCAGGAAGAACAGGGGGGGACCTGGAATGCAGGAGAATGGGGGAGCAGTGAATCGGAGCAGGAGGGGCAGGGGAAGAGGGAGGAAAGCACAAGGAGAAGGACCAGTTGGGAGGAAAGGTAAAGAAGGACCAGAAGTACAAGGAGGATTCAGTAAAGGGAGCTGAGGGTTTAGCCAGGGGAGCACGACTAGCAAGGAGGAACTAAATGGAGACAGGAAGGAAGGGAGGATGAGCCAGGCTAGTTTAGCAGATGGGGAGAAGGACCAGTTGCTGAGCAGTGAAGGGGAATTAGCAAGGAACAGAAGGATACTCAGGAGGAGGAGGGATAGATTGGAGAGGAGGGTGGCATGTGGCACCCAGAAAGGGGGAGGAACACGGAGCCAGCTGGGTGGAGGGGCCTGTAGAAAGGATGAGGGACATGGAAGGGGGGAATGGAGGAAAAGGAGTGGTCAGAGTGCTCCTGCTGGGGGATTCTATGATCAGGGGTATCAAATGGGATAGGGAGGGAGAAGCCTGGCCAGTTAGAACAAGATGCTTCCCTGGACTAACGGTGCACAGGGCTAAGCACGAGGTATACCAGCTGGCAAAGGATTGTGGGGGTTCCCCAGACATACTGGTCCACCTGGGTACAAATGACATTGAGGGAAATAGCGAGCTAGAGATACAGGCAAGATTCAGGGAGCTTGCCAGGGTTTGTCATGACATAGGATGCACAGTTTCCTTCTCAGAAATCCTGCCAGTGCCAAGGGCTAGTGGGGAACACAAAAGGAAAATTAGGGAGATAAACCAGTGGCTCAGGGAGTGGTGTGAGGCCAGAGGGTATGGGTTGATGGGGGATTGGGGGGAGACCTGGGAGGATAAGGAGCTGTATGCTAGAGATAGACTACATCTCAATTTGGAGGGAGGAGAATCCTTAGTTGAAAATAGAGGGTTCATTGGTGAAAAGTGGGGTTTAAACTTGTGAAGGGGGTGGATGGGAGAAAAGGCTGTCAAGGGGTGCCGATAAAGGAGGGACTCTGTCTCCACCCCTGGGGACCAGGAGGATTGCAGGAAAAGGCCAACTGGCAAAGTGCAGACCAGGGGAAAACAGAATCCCATGGGAACATGAGCAGGGGAAATGGAACTATAGGAAAGGGTGGAAGGTGTCTCATAAATGCCAGGAGCTTGGGCAATAAAATGCCTGAGCTCCAGGCGATGCTAACTGAGGGAGCAGTGGATGTGGCAGCGGTCACTGAGACTTGGGCCACTGCAAGACATGACTGGGACCTGAACCTGGAGGGATACACTATGTTCAGGAAGGACAGGGGGGGGGAAGGGGAGGAGGGGTAGCAATGATAGTCAAAAACTGCATTGGCATAGGGGGAGTAGAGGAGGCGGAGGGAACTGTGGAGGCGATTTGGGTCACCTTGATAACAAGGGGGGGCAAGAGAGTAAAAATAGGAGTGGTGTATAGACCCCCTGCCCTGGCGGAGGAGCTGGAGGACAGTCTGGTGGCAGATGTTAGGAGACACTGCAGACTGGGCAGAGGAACGGTGGTGGTGTTGAGGGACTTAAACATGCCAGGAACAGACTGGGAGACTATGACATCCTCTGTGACCAGGGAACAGAGGTTGTTGGATGTCTTTCAAGACGCGTTCCTAACTCAGCAGGTGAGGGAACCGACCAGGGAGGCACGGGTACTGGATGTGGTCCTGGCAGACAGTGACCAGATTGGGGCCTGAGATAAGGGACCCATTGGCGGGAGTGACCATGCCCCGGTCTGGTTCTGCCTGGACCTAGGAGGGGTAGAAGGCTGCCAAAATGGAAGTAACCGACTCAGGGGGCGATTTAAGGAAAGGGAAGGATCCTTAAGGAGCATTTGGATGGGATTGGGTCAGACATGGACGCTGATAGTAGGTGGAAATCATCAGGAGAGGGGTGCAGGATGCTACCAGCACCTGTGCAAGAGTAAGACGAAAATGCGGTAGGGCCCAAAAACTCCTGTTGGTGGACCAGGGAGGTCCAGGAGGTGGTGCGGGAAAGAAAGCAGCCTATAAGCAATTCAAGCGCCAAGGAGTGAAAGGGATCGAGGGGAGTACAAGCTGATGGCTAGCAGGGCCACTAGAGTGGTGAGGGCGGCTAAGGCAAGGAAGGAGCAGAACCTGGCCAGGGAAATTAGGAGAGGGAACAAGGGGTTCTTTAGATACATTGGGGAAAAACGAAGGGTGAAGGGGCAGATTAGCAGGATTAAATCAGGGGAGGGATGGGCACAAGACCCGGGGGAGCAGGCTGAGGTACTAAATGAGTACTTCACCTCAGTTTTCACCTGGGAAAATGGGGTGCTGCATCTACATGGGAGGAGACAGATACTGAGGAGGGGGGACCCTCACCGATCGGGCAGGTCTGGGGAGGGGGAGGCATCACTGGCAGGTGGGGGAGGCTAAGCAGGGAGAAGGGGCACCGAAGTGGAAATCACAGCTGAGAGAGTGAGGGAAGCCCTCAGCTCCCTTAAGACGGAGAAAGCACCGGGGCCGGATAAATTACATCCCAGAGTGCTGAAGGAACTTGCAGATGTCCTGGCAAAACCCCTGGCAGAGCTTTTCACCATCTCCCTGAGGACAGGGTGGGTGCCTCAAGACTGGAAGGTGGCGCATATAGTGCCTATCCACAAGGGGGATCAAGGGAGGTGGCAGGGAACTACAGGCCTGTCAGCCTGACCTCGGTGGTGGGCAAGGTGATGGAGGGCATTGTCAAGGAGAGGCTAGGGGGGGACCTGGATAAGTCAGGGTGCCTGGACGATAGACAGCATGGATTCATCCCGGGAAATCGTGATCAGACAAACCTGGTGGAGTTCTATGACTGGGTGACAAGTGCCTTGGACCTGGGTAGACCAGTGGATGTCCTCTTTCTGGACTTCAGCAAGGCATTTGACTCTGTTCCTCATGTGGGCCTGTTGGATAAGCTGGGAGGAATGGGGTGGGGAACCAGATGATCAGATGGATAGGCAATTGGCTCCAGGACCGACCCAGAGGGTCGAGTTGGTGGGATAGTCTCATCCCCAAGGAGGGTCATTAGTGGGGTCCCACAGGGATCAGTCCTGGGCCCCTTCTGTTCAACGCCACGATCTGACATAAGGACAGGAATCAGGAGTGAGATGAGTCTCTTGCAGATGACTCGAAACTGGAGGCGGTGGTGGATGGGGAGGAGGGGAGGGTGGCCCTACAGGGGGACCTGGAGGCTCTGGAAAGATGGTCTAGAAAGTGGAAGCTGAGGTTCAATGCAGGGAAATGCAAGGTACTCCACCTGGGGGCCAGAAACCCAGGTCAAGTGTACACCCTGGGGAATGCTACAAGTCTCGATGGCTGAGAGGGACCTGGGGTGGTGGTGGATGTCAAGATGAACAACTCGAGACTTGTAGGAGGGCAGCAGCCAAGGCCAACAGGATGCTGGGATGCATCGCTAGGGGATCACCTCCAGAAGGAGGGGTGATACTCCTCTGTATAACTGCTTGGTGAGGCCGCACTTGAGTACTGCGTGCAGTTTTGGAGGCCACACTTAAAGCGGGACATTAACCTCCTGGAGAGGGTCCAGAGGAGGGCAACCAAAATGATTTGGGGCTTGGGGACAGGACCTATGAGGAGAGGCTCAAGAGCTAAATATGTACACATTGGAAGAGAGAAGGGACCAGGGGACATGATAGAGGTCTTAGGTACATGAAGAGGGTAAATAGGGAGGAACAGTCGGGTGCTTCAAGGAAGGAGGAAGGGCCACTAGAGGGCATGGCTGGAAGCTGGAGGAGAAGATTCAGGGGAGAAAGGAGGAGGTGCTACTTCACTGAGAGGGTGGTGGAGCCATGGAATGCACTGCCTAGGGGGCTGGTGGAGGCAGAGACAGTGGAGGGGTTCAAGAGGGGGTGGGACAGGTACAGGGGAAGGGTTCTGGAAGCAAAATCCAATGCAGCAAGAATATCCGGAACTGGGAAGGGAGAAGCCAGAGAAGGCGAGGGGGACAGCAAGGTCAGCACCCAGGTTGGGGACTGACCAAACGAGCAGACACGAAAGACCGTTAGGCCTATTCTGCTGGCATTTTAGTATGTTAGTATTTTAGTATGCATGCTAAACCTAAGTTTCTTCTGAATGTTGTATCGGGAATTTATACTGAACCAAATGATACATGTTCCTGTTTATTATCTTGAGCATGCCAACCAGGGTGAGTAAATAGAACAGTAAGATACTGTGTTGCTGTATGCCGATTGAACATCGACACCTCTACCGCGAACGACAGTACAGCGACGGGTCTCTGTACTGTCACTGCGGGACCCTGACACTGCTTTCTCGGGGTCTTGCACCTCCTCCCCAAATCAACTCCGACTTGGAGTTGATTATCTTAAGTATGAGGGTGCTGGGGCAGAGCCCCCTGCTTGGGGGTTCGGGGGAAAAGCCCCCCCCCCAAAGAAAACACAGTGCTCTCGGATAGGTTTATGCCGACCGCAATTGCGGTCGACATAAATCCGTTGCTGTAATGTCGGTTGACAAAATATTTGTTGAACCAGCGTCATTGAGCCCTGTGTTGCTCGCATCAAGGACTGCAGAAAGTCTCTGCTTTTTGCTTTGTTTGCCCCTGGGAAAGAGAGCACCCCTGTGTCTAAACCGTGCCGGTCAAAATGGCTGGTGAATTTTGTTACAGGAGGTATAGTAGGGAATTTCCTGGTGCTGTCTGTGCTCACTCCACAAGAGATGGGGTCACTTCTGTTGTCTGTTTCAGAAACTTCCTTTGCTACTGACATATGTGCTGCCGCCACATGGAGCATTGTGCACACTTTCACTAAACGCTAGTCTGACATTTCTTGTAGACATGCTGGTTTTAGGCTTGCTATACTGCAAGGCCTTCTGTCCTGGTCACATATCAGGCTGTGCCATCCTCCTGGGTTGCTTTTTACTGCTTGGGCATCATTCCATAGGTGTGGCCTAATGGGGGAGATATCTTCACTAAAGACAGAACAGTTACGTATGAAATTACTGCTTTCCTCCTTTGTCTTCTGTGGGCTGCATCAGATACTGTGCCTAAGACCCTGTTCCATGCATCCTATTTTCCAGTCTCATGCCTCTCATTGTTTTTCTGGTACTGGTTTAGTCTAGTGGTTCCTCATGGTAAGTTGCCCTCCAAAGCTGATCTCCGGCGGGGAACTGAGGAGTGTTGGGGACCCACCCATGTCATATACATGTTGATGCTGCACATAATTGTGGGTGGCCCAGGGCTAGCTAGCAAAATGTTTCCGTGTGGCCTTGATGCAGATGGGTTAAAGTTCCAAAGATGTGGCCTAATGGAGATCTACTGTTATGGTAAGTTCTTACATAATTCTTCTTTTACTATCACCTTTAAAGCTTCCCCTCACAGGAGTGAGGTTTAAATGTTTAAACCAAGCAGATTACACTCGGTGTACTGCCCTCAGCCTCTCCTCCCAGTTGTCACCTAGCCCCCAACTTCCGTGCAAGATGCAGTTCTTTAATATGAAGGGATTAGCCCACAACAGGGTATGGGTTTACTGAGCATTAATCCACGCCTGAGGGGGTTGCAGCTGCTTCCATCCCTCCTCTCCATCCACCACTGCTCTGATTTTGGTGTCGTCAGCAAACAGACTTACCTTGCTCACCACCCCGTGTGCAGTGTCTGATATGAAGAGCCCAAACAATACTGGCCCCAACACAGAGCTCTGTGGCACCCCACTCGTCACTGGCCTTGGAGCTGAGAGCTCCCCTCTCACCACCTCCCGTTGCAGCCTGACACTCAGCCAGCTTGTAATCCAGTTAATTTTTGCCCCACCCCTACCCTAGTTAGCTTCTCCCCAAGCCACCTATGACGCACCGAATCAAAGGCCTTGCTGAAGTCCAAGTAAAGAACATCCACCGCATGACCCTTATCCTACTCACCTGTCACCCAACCATAATATTGTATGAGGTTGGTTTGACAAGACTTCCCTGAAACAAACCCATGCTGCCTCACATCTTGGAGGCCATTGCCCTCCAGGTACGACACCAGTCTTTCCTTTAGTATAGTTTCCATGAGTTTGCACACTATGGAGGTGAGACTTACTGGATGATAATTACCCGGTTCATCCCTTGGCTCGCTCTTGTGTAATGGTACTGCATGTACCATCCTCCAGTCCAGTGGCACACATCCCGACTCCAGTGAGATGCTGTACAGATCCGCCAGTGGCTCCGCCAACACCTCTGCCATTTCCCTCAGCACCCTGGGGTGCATACCATCCGGCCCTGGTGCCTTGTCTACCTTCAGTGCCCTCAGTCCTGCTAGGACTCTGTTTGCCTCAATTCTTCCATCTGTCACTTCCTCTCCCCTTGTCCCCACCCTCCCAGCCCATGCCGGTAGCGGCCCCCCCTTTCTTCCGTGAACACTGAGCAAAAGTATTCATTCAGTGCTTCTGCCTGCTCCTCCCCCTTTTCCGTCTACTCTCCACCCCTTTTTATCATCACTATTGTCTCCTTGCACTTCCTTTTCCCCCTGATGTATCTGAAAAAATGTTTCTGCCCCCTTCCCCAATTAATTCCCCGTGCTAATCTCAGCTCCCTCTGGGATATGGCTTCTCTCACTTTTCTGGTCACCTCTCTGGACCATCTTGGATATTCCTCCCTGTCCACTTTCTTCCCTGTCCTCCTAAACCTCTGGTGCACCACTCGTTTTGCCCTCACCACCTCCGCAACCTCACTGTTCAACCATACCGGAGACAGAGGGAGGGAGAAAGTGTGTGTGTATGTGTGTGTGTATATATATATATATCAGAGGAACTAAGCACACCACAGAACTGCTTCAGTCACTTTCTTTGCCATACACTCCTTGCACCAGTAATTATAAAAACTATAACATAGATGACTGTGTCTATGAAGTGTTTTTACACACCCTCGATGTGTGATAACTAATAAAGCTCTCGAGGTTTGTGGGTTATCACACACCTCAGGTGTGTGTAAAAAAAAAAAAAAAAAAATTCATAACACACAGTCGCCTATGCATTATTCTCTGCCTATGGCACAGCAAAATGTTACGCATATCAGATAGTAATGTTACCCATTTTTTGAATTGCGTAGCACTTGACTTCACATTTTACATTTTTCTAAATTCAGTTTTACACATGCAAGGCAAATTTTATTTGTTTGGTGCCCTTTCCAAATGGCTCAGGGCCCACTGCTCAGCACTTCCACCTATAGCACCTATCCCAGACCTTAGGTCATGACAGTTTTCACCCAGCCCCCAACCTCAGGGCTAGACATACAGTAGGTCTTTAAAATGGAAAACAATAGCTACAGGTGAGTAAATGTGTCTTTTTGGTCAAAAGAAGAGCAGTACCACCTTACTACCAGTCCAACAGCAATATACTAAATTAAATGAAGTACCCAATCATCGAGGCAACATAGACGAGTCGAGTGTTTGTCAAATGAGGCCACCAGCATCATTCTGTGTAGCAACAGATCCTACTAAAAATTAAATGAAACTGGCAGTTTCTTGCCTTTAAAAGATGGCTCCTAAATTTCTGGTGAAAAGACACACACATGTTGATTTAGCAAATTTGTCATGAGAAGGGAATTAATACATCAGTGGGTTTGAGTGAAATGGTCAAGAGTGATGTTACCAGTAAATACTGACGTGTTCTGTTGTGAAGCGTTCTGCTGTCAATAGTGTTTCACTCATATCTCAATTTTGTGGGGCGTGGCAATTTTGCTGCCTAAATCAAATGTCCCATCCTTTTATGGGCTATTATCGTACTTTAAAAAAAACACCAGCCTCCTCTGGTGACTGTCGAATGAGACCCCCCCTCTGTCTCTTTCTCTCCCTCTCTATTTCTCAACTTTTAGAAACCAAGCATAGTGTTACTGGCAGCGATCTTTTTCAGCAAAGTGTAGATTTGAATTACAGAAAAATGTTCTGTGCTTGCTTTTGCTTTTTGTGCTGAGTTACATGTTCAGTAAGGAAAACTGCTGTTGTATTTCGGGGGACTTCAGAAGATGTGAATTCACAGAGCTGTACAAAACATGCGTACCATCCCATCTAGACTGTGCTTATTCTCAAGTGACTGTAAATCTCTCTGTCCGCTTGCTGTAGTGCATCAGGATTTAATTTGATTTTTCTGTTTCCTTTTTACAGTAATGTAACTGACGTTAAAGCTCCTTCTATTACTGACACTCCAGTGACTTCTGCCGGCATAACTCTGACCAACACAGAAATAATCAAAGATGGCCCGATCACAATGGTACTCTCTTTTCTGTCTAAATGTTTTTTCCTCCTTTTATCTCTGCCTTAGCACTAGGTATAGATTTCAACACCTTCCTTTGAGAATGACTGATACATTCCAAGGTTTACTATTAATCTTTCTTTTGGTGGTCTCTGGTTTGCTTGCAGTGAGATGTTGTTAATGTTAGAAGTGTATTGGTTTGCAGGTCGTTTACCATATGAAGGATTTTCTGCTAACTAAATGCAGTTTAAAATAAACACAAAACCTCTTGAAGTCATGTCTAATTGTACTTCAGAGCACTGAATTCAGTAGGAAACATCTCAACAGTGTATTCATAGTAAAAGTATCTATCTTTATTCTGAATATTTATAGGCAGCTCTCCAGCCATATAAGTCATATGGTCCTGAGATGGTCCCTTGGCTGTGTTTTTATCTAAAGGAGACCACCACCCAAATCACAAGTTAAGTGCCACTAGTAAAACCTCAGAATTATCTATTTTATCGTAGTTTTGCCTGTGTGGACCACCACTTGCAAATCAGACTTTTACCTTGTGCTGATGTCTGCCTGTGATACCTTTGCAGAAACTGGGGATCGCCATTGTCTGATGTCCTCTGGTCCTTTGTTGATCTCATGCTGGCTCTGCTGCCCGAGATAATGATGCCTGTCCGACCATCGTTTTTTTCCCCCCATTTATCTAGGTTTTTTGTTTCGTGTCTCTGACAATGCTGTCAAGTTCTCGGTGTTGGAGGCATAGTAAGCACTAAATATAAAAATGGTGTCCCCAGTTCGAGTGAACTCGTGCAAGCGCGAGTTTTGAATGTTTCACGTGATGATCAAAAAGGGATGAGGATGAAAGTAGATACTCTTCTGAGCATGGTGATCTCTATCATATTTGAAAATGAGCAGTATAAGTGGTTCTTTTACTGGCTTGACAAAAAAATCAAACTACAGTCCCAAGCATGAGCGCCAGCATCATCTGTCATCCGAAGCTGGCGCATGTCCTTGGGATTGTGGTTAGAATTTTCAAACCATTGAAAGAACCACTTACACAGCTAGTTTTCAAACATGACAGAGATCATCATGCTCTGAAGGCATCTACTTTTAGCCCTGTCCCTTTTTGATCATCACTTGAAAAATTCAAAACTCATGCATGCGCAAGTTCACTGGAAGTACAGGCACCATTGACCGCAGGGGCTTGTTCACATCATTAAGAGGTGTTCGGACCCAGTAGTTTGACCAAGCCAAAGTAATATGCCCTGATTGTGTAGTATTCCCAAAACTTTTTGGGGGGGCCAACCTGCTGGTGCTACTACTCGCAACACCGACAACCCAGGTTCAGGAACAAGCCAGGCCCATTGGAGGGCCAGTCAGGGGGAGGAGGATTGAGTGTCCCACTGGACACTCTCCTCCTCCAGGGAGGGGGGGGGTTCACTGCTCTACTGCCACCTGGGAGACCACAGGTGGCAGTGCAGGGGAGCACATGATATAGGGGAGCTTGGAGCGAGTATCAGGTCAATGATTGTGTCAGCTCGCTAACAGCCAGTGCCGCGGCACTCTGCCAGATGGAGGACGGGTCAAAGCACAGGAAAAATCGGGACAGGAAGGGCAGATGAAACCCCTGCCCACAGCCCACCACATTCACAACTGGACCCATGCCACCACTGGCCAGAGGTCCTCCAGGTCTTCATCTCTGCTGCGGGTGGCCAGATGGACAGCAGGAGAAAGTAGCCAAAGTGGCAGAAGGTGACCATGCGACTGGGGGGGCAAGCGGGGTGGCAGCACAGCATTTTGTTGCAGGTGGGCCTGGAGGCCAGGCCAGGTGAGTGGTTGGAGCTCAGTGAATGGGAACCAGAATTGGCAGAGGATGGAAGGAGGACCTTACCAGTGCCCCCAGGGGGACAAAGTTGAAATTTTATTTCTTTTTTTTTTTTCTTTTTTTGCAGTTCATGCTGTTTTCTCCCTTGAACCCAAGCAGCCCTCCAGATGCCAGCCACACCAGCCCCGAATTCCCAGTTTACCACCAGGACTTACCATCGCACAAAGGCAGCATGGCCTGGGTATTCATTGGGTGCAGGGTATTCATCGGGTGCAGGGCTACTGGGGGGCTGGATGTCAGCAGCTGCCCAGGTATCCATTTCTCTACCCGATGAGCGGGCATGCAATGCTGCTCAGACATCCCCATGCACCCTGCCATATATGTGCTGTCAGCAGCTGCCACTCCTCCCCTATCCTGACAGTCCCTGGCTTCCGTACTCCCAGCTGATGATAGGGGCCTGTCCAGCACCGGGCACTGTAACCCTTTCTTCCCAGGAAATGAGCACAGTCTTCCAGGTGCTGTATCCTCTTCCACCCCAGCCTACCCTCAGCAACTCAAGATTGCATCTGAACCTGGGTTGCTGGTGTGGTATGAGGTGTGGCGTTCCAGTGCCTCAACTCTTAGTGCCACTGGGCTGGCTGATATATTTTCAAAATTACATGAAAATGCTCAGTACTGACATGTAGACTAGATAAATTTGGTCCATGGATTCCTTCGTCAGCTCTGCTGCCTCCATGGCTCTGGTCCCAATTTGGCTTTTAATAGCTGTGCCACAGAATGATATGGGAGTGGAGGGGAAAGCCCCAACCACTCACTGGGGTTATGTAAAAAATTACGAACTTGGGAAACAGTATTTATTTAGTAGATCTTCCAAGAATCAGTCTTCACCATTCATTCCCACTTATGGGTCTAAGTCAAAGGCCTAGGACCCCGTGAGAGCAAAGTCATTTGCAGCTAGGAGGGGACTGATGTTGGCTGGTGACGCTGCCCACATGGCCAGTGTACTGACGTTGCGCACATGAGCTAGCCAGTAATCAATTCCGGCCCCCTCCCTTCCTTCGTTCTGTTTTTCCCATTGTAGAAGGTGCACCATTGGAGCGACAGAGTCTACTGCATCACCACATACACCCTCAGCTTGCCACCATTTTATAACTTTCTTCACTAAGGAATCTTTACTTTTCGATGCTGAACTGGCTCCATTACTGGTTCTTCAGCTCCATTTTACAATTTTGGCGTCAAATTGAGTTTTTCTGTATTTGTTTTCTTTCCATAGTACGATGCTGAGTTACTCTAAGGGGGCTTAGCCTCCCCCCTATGCATCAGTGCCCCTGTGGGGGCCCAGTGGTAGCACTGGACCAGCTTCAAGAGTGTCACTCCTGCCTTGGCCTGTGTCATGACATGGCCAGTGAGATGCTTGTTTCTCCATGGAAAAACATGTCCTTGAACACCTCACACAGCAGTGTGGTGATTCTCCTCCTACTTTTGGAGGGAGGCATTGCACCCATGATGCCAAGTGCAGAAGTTTGGGCCTTGCCCCTAGGCCTCTTCCAGTTATATCTGGTGTTATGGAAGTACAGGGTCCTCCCAGTGCTCCCCTCTCCAAGATGTAGGAGGCCCAGGGGAGTGGGTCTGATGGACAGCTGGCTTCTGGATGGCCGGCTAAGCACCCCCCCAGTTTGTCCTGGACAGTGGATGTCCTCGGTGGTGAGGCCAAAGTTATACACTGGTGTAATGAGTGGGCACCATAGTGTTGCAGCCTGGTGCTGCCCCTGCTTTGGTATCAATGAGCGGGGTAGTTCCAGTCACAAGGCCTGGTATCGTTCACGGTGCCAGAAAAGGGGTCATTAGTGGAACTGCCCCCAGCCCAGTGTCTGAGGTGGTTGTGGTTTTCTCCTCTGAGCAGCCTTGAGGAGGAGGAGAATGATGATGCCACTCTTGGTCATGGGCATGGAGGTGGCTGGCATCATAGCCTAGAGGTTAGAATAATGAGCTCTGAATGAGCTTGGTACATCCTGCAGACAGACCTGCATTTGATTCCCACAACCTGCCCGTGCATACTGTGTGACTCTGAGCAAGTCACTTAACCTCCCTAGTGCTCCCGCGTCACCCCTGAAAACAGGCACCTGTGACCAGTGGGCCTTACCTGGTTACCAAAGAATTAAATTAAAATTAAGGTACCGACCCTGGACTTGATTCTGAGCATGACGCCCGTGACAGTGTCTCCACTGAAGCTGTCCCTAGGCTTTGTGCTGTGGCCATTGGCAGGACCTGTTCTGGTGCCACCTGAGGCATCGGTTCGGGTCCCATGCTGTTCATGATTCCTTGTTGGGGCCCGCTGTCATTCACAGTGCCTGGTCGGTTCTTGGTGCCGATTGTAGGGACAGGTCCGGAGGCAGTACCAAAGCTCGTGTTGTGCCCAGTTCCAAGGATGGTACCAGCCATGGTGAGGGGTTGAAACCTGCCAGTCTGCCTGCTGCTGACCCTGAGACTGTTGCTGGAGGCAGCACCAGCCAGGGTTCTGGCAGTGGCTCAAAGGCTAGTTTCTCTCTGGAACTCATGGTGGACATCATCACTGGTGAGAACTGGACATGCCTGTGGAATCTGCATGGAACTAGGTTGCTCCACTGATGTTGATCGACTCCACTTGGGCAGATTTGCCAGGTCCCCCCCGGAGAGGCTTTCTGATCATTCCTGCAGCCCTGGCAGAAAGCCTGTAGCATCCAGCTTCTTCATCTTTTCTGCCGCCCCTCCCTGAGCTGCCAAGTATCATGGGTCCTCTTTGTCCTATCTCATGGTCTCAGTATAGGAGGACAGCTGGTGTCTTACACCTTTTCAGTGTCCAGTCCAACTGGGTCCATTTTAGGTTCATGGCCTCGGCACCACTACTTCCCGAGTCCAGCTCCTCCTCTCCGACTTCCTCCTCCGAGGAACAGGAATTCTCCTGACATCTGTCTTCAGATGGTGAGTATGCTGCATACCACTGCTGCTTTACAGTGGTGCTGAGGGCACTGGACATCATCTCTTTTGTAGATCGCAGTCCTGTGTCTGTGCCACTGAGACTACTTGGAGAGTTAAGCGAGAATTAAGTGATAACAGCTTTATCATCCCTCCTTGGCCTCGGACCTTCGAGGAGGCCTCTAGGACTGTCTGGTTCCATCCCTTCTCCATCCCTGAGGGACATCCACCTTAGGTGTTGTGCTCCCTCAGGATCTGCAGGAGCCATACCTCATCCCACTTCAGAGATTCAAACCCTGCAGACCCAACTGGGCTTAAACCCCTGTTACGTGACGGAGCTCCTGATGCTGACTCTGTGCAGGTAGATGCCTGGGAGAGGAAGGTTTTTTTACCTCAGTACGCGCCTTTATGTGCATTGCTCTACATCAGGCAGCTTACAACTAGCGTCTGTGGTTGCAGCTAGGTCAGGTTCTTGCTGCAGTGCCTAACCATGAATTAACTCAGCAAGCCATTTGCCTTTCTGCCCAGGGCCTGAAGCTGGCAAGGCACTAATTAAGGGCATCATACAATGCTAGTGTGGTGGCCTCCAAGCTGGTAGTAGCAGCAGTCTGCATTTGGCAGATGATATGATTGTCTTTCCAGGTTATTACTTCTGGCCCAGCATAAGGCGTTTAATTCACACTTCCGGGGACTCATTTTTTTTACTGCAGGGGCAGGCGTGAGTTGGGGCACCATTCTGCTCCTTTGCCACAGGAGCCCTTGTCTGCCCCTGACCAGTCCCGTTGGACCTTTGAGGAGCCCGTGCTCTCAGGTGGTTCTCCCCGATGTAGAGGGCTGAGGAATATCTTCTCTCAGGGTGTGCCAACTCCTGCCTATTTGGGGAAAGCTTGGTGCTCTGAACCATAAGTGAAAATGAATGATAAAGATTGATTCTTGGAAGACATAAAAATTACATACTCACTGTAAATGTTGTTCTTCCAGAATATCTCCACCATTCATAGTCAGGGCCTCTGAGCAGCACACACTGTTGTGCTAAGGAATACTGGTGTTATTTTCTTGCCTTTCCCACTCGGGAAGCATTTTTCCCCTCCCTTATTATGGGGCGGAATGTATTTTTGTGTCCTTCTAAAGAAAAACAAAAATGGAACAAGGGTCCTCATAGCCCTTTCTCAACTAAAAAAATATATATCTATGTATATGTTAAACATAATAATCATTGGGGAGTGAACTCATTCTCTCTACTGCATTATAAGTTCCTCCCTCTCCTTCCTAAGTGGCATGTGACATTGACGTCACCTTGTCCATAACCCATTGTAACTTTGTCCCCGGTGCATAGTGCTTGGCACTTAGGACACAAGCAGCTCTCTACTGGATATTTCCAGTATTGCAGGGAGAGGCAGGTGCGGTAGATTTTCTGTGCTACACTCCTTAGCTTGTTGGAGTAGGATTTTCTGTGCTATACTCCTCAGCTTGTTGGAGTTCACTTTTTTTTTTCAGTATTACCTCTTTCTTCTCATGAATTGTTTTCATCGTTCCTTTGGGTGTGGGAAGAAGATAATATTTGCGCTCCCTGGACACTCTCCAGTTACACTTGTCTCGCTCCTCTGAAATGAGATTTTGGAGTTTTTACCATTTTCCGAGATGAGGCTCACCTAGCTCCGGTCCTCTTCCCTTTGGACCGGCTGATTTATGCCTCTGGACCCAGGGTTAGGATCTCGTCCACCAGCCTTCCTGTCACTGGGTACCCAGGGCGGCCTGCCCAGAACCGACCCCCCCCCCCAGGGTTGTAGGGGTGGGGAAGTGCTCTCTGCACAACCCCTCTCCGCGTCTGTTTGTGACAGCTAGTCTCCCTCTCCCAACCAGGGGTTAGGGGTGACCCTGTGTGGGGACTCCAGTTCTCGCTTCATGGATATGTCCCCATGTTGTCCGGCGTTTGACAGATGACAGCGAGACTCTACTCTTTAAGGCCTGGTGTCAGCCCTTGCAACTCTTACCGGGGCCCTCCCTGTTCATCCTGGCGGGGCAATGGTCCGATCTTTGGGTCCTTACCATTCCCTGGGACCTCCCACTACTTTCTCCTTCGAGGAATAAGACCTGGGGTCTTTTACGAGGTGTGCATCTTCCAGGGTGATGTGACAGGAAAGCTTCTTTTTCTGCCTTGTCTAGTTGTTTCGAAGCTTCTTCCTGGGACACCTTGACCCCTCACCCTTCTTAGACAACCGAGGGTCGGGTCCTACCGGGGTCTCCCAGTATCTTCTGGGGTAGAAGAGTCTTTTTTGGCAGTCCCTTTCTCTTCGGGACAGGTTTTTCAGACAGAACTCTCTGCCCTTGGGACTCCGAGGCCTTGTGAGTGGAAGGGGGAAGGGTAAATCCCTTTTCGTTTTCTCTCTGCTTTTTAAAGTTATGTAGGCTTTGAGTTTTCTCCTTTTTTTCCCAGATTTCGCGCGAGTAAAGTTACCTTCCTAGGTACCCTTTTTTTGATGCCTCCTGTCAGAAGTTCAGCTCCCTTCCTCCTACAGGTTGGTCCCTTCCCAGGGCCCTCCTATCCCCAGCTCACTCCCCTGAAATCTCTTAGGAGTTCAGGGAGTTGCTTGGTACCGAGGGACAAGCCAGTTCAGCTCTGGAATAGGACTGACGTCGGAGGGTACTGCCTTGGCCTGGTTCAGTCCACCTGTGATCATCTGTTTCCTTTGGAGGCAAGGGAAGGTTTTCTCCAGAGAGATTAGGCTGCATGTTTGGTAGTTTTCAGCCCCAAATACTCTCATTTTTTCCTATCCATTGGCCTTCTTTGGGTTTGCCATGGTCTCTCTCTGATGGGGCATCCCTCTGCTACCATTTATTTCAGGGGGCTAGCCTAAGGCTAAGGACCTGCCTGGGCCTCCTTGCCCTCTCTGCATTTTGCAATGATCTTTCCTCCTCCTCCTCCTCCCGGGGGTTTTATTCCCCTTAGGGCACTGCTTGGGACTCAGTCCTAACAGTGTTGCCTACTGCAAGAGCCACCTCGACGTAAGATAGCACAGTTACGTAAGAACTTACCGTAACAGTAGATCTTCAGGAGGAGCTCTTGCAGTAGGCATATTTTTTCCTCTCTCCATCCCCCTGTGCTCTTTCCATCTCGGCCTTTCTTGGCTACAGGAGTCCTCTTTTTCTCTTGTTGGACCTTGTCTCAGGGTCTCTGGTGGGGGGAACTGAGTTGGGTGTGGGGGACCGCCCCTCTTATACCAGATCGGACGTCGTCGGGGGGGGTGCTCCCCCATTGTAGACTGCCAGCTAGAATTTTTCTGTGTGGTCCTGGCAGCTTAGTACTAATGGTGTTGCAACACTGCAAGAGCTCTTCTCGAAGATCTACAGTTACAGTAAGTTCTTACGTAACTGTGTTTTATGACTGATGAGGGGGGGGGGACTTGATGGGTTTTAGTCTTCTTCTCTCTACAGCAATCTTCCTGGCTGGGTTTTAAAACCCAGCCAGGAAGATTACTCCCCCCTCGAGATGGTCCCAGCTTTTAAATACCTAGGGGTCTGGCTGGACCACCACTTAGACTTCACTACCCACATTGACGCTGTCTGTTCTAAACTCTGCCCTAAACTCGCAGTCTTCTGCCATCACAAAGATAGTCTCTCTCTCCCGTCCTGGCAGGAGCTAGTAACAAGCATGTGTCAGTGCCGAATGTTGCTTGCTTATATGTGCTGTTTAGGTATTTGGAAGTGATAGTTCCAAATAACTGTCGTGCCCCCCCCCCCAGACATCCACTGTGTCTTTCTGTTCAGTATTCACAGAGGAGGGGGGAGGGTAAGGGCCACAGCAGTACAGTAGTTGCCAAGGGGGTGAAGAGGTGGACAATAGTCCATTCACAGGCAAGAGAGTCCTGCAGGAGCTGACTAAATTGAAGGTGGACATAGCGATGGGACCAGATGGCATACACCCAAGGATATTAAGAGAACTGTGAAGGGAGATAGCAGTACCTCTGGCAGCCATGTTCAGTGAATCATTCAACACAGGGGTGGTACCAGAGAATTGGAGGAGGGCACATGTGGTCCCTCTACACAGATCTGGCAGCAGGGAGGAGGAGGGGAACTATGGGCCGCTCAGCCTCACCTCAGTAGTGGGGAAGATCATGGAAACATTGCTTAAAGAAAGGATAGTGGGTATCTAGAAGCTGTCAGGGCCCAGGACCATAGGCAACATGGATTCACAGTGGGGAGGTCATGTCAGACAAATCTGGTTGATTTCTTTGACTGGGTGACAAAGGAAGTAAATCAGGGTGGGGCAGTGGACAACACTTACCTTGATTTCAGCAAAGCCTTTGACACTGTCCCACATAGGAGGCTAATAAACTAGATGGGTAGACTGGGCATGGGGGAAAGGGTGGTAAACTGAGTTATAAACTGGCTAACAGACAAGAGGCAGAGAGTGGTGGTAAATGGGGTGCAGTCTGGGGAGAGGGTGCGACCAGTGGGGTGCCCCAGGGATCAGTCCTGGGGCTAGTCCTGTTCAATGTCTTCATTAGTGACATCGCAGAACGGCTGAAGGGAAAGGTCTGCCTGTTTGCAGATGACACCAAGATCTGTAACACAGTGGATACCCCAGAGGGGGTGGAGAAAATGAGGAGGGACCTGGAGAAGTTTGAAAAATGGTTTGAGGACTGGCAACTGAAGTTTAATTCAAAAAAGTGCAAAATTATGCACCTGGGAGACACAAACCCTGGGGAAAGCTGCAGGATGGGGAAGGGAGTTGCTGACAGTCACAAAGAAGGAAAGGGGCCTGGGGGTTCTTATTTCAGATGGCTTGAAAATGTCAAAGTCCTAAGGCAGCTGGGAGGGCCAGTGACATGCTGGGGTGCATAGGCAGGGGTATCACCAACATAAGGAGGGAGGTAGTGATGCCATTATATAAAACCATGATCAGGCCTCACATGGAGTACTGTGTGCAGTTCTGGAGGTCACACCTTTGTAAGGATATTAACAGGCTGGAGATGGTCCAGAGAAGGGCAAATAAGATGGTACAGAGCTTGCAACACAAGACTTATGAGGAGAAATTAAGGGGACCTCAATATGTACTCACTGGAAGAGAAGAGGGGAAGAGGGGATATGATAGAAACATTCAAGTACCTCAAGGGTATAAACAAGGTGCAGGGGGGAAACATTTTCCAATACGGGGGGGCACAAGAACGAGGGGGCATGACATGAAATTGGAAGATGGGAGGTTAAGGGGGAATGTGAGGAAGTTCTTCTTCACAGAGAGGGTGGTGGACGCGTGGAATGGTCTGCCTCAAGAGGTGATGGGAGCGAGCACTGTGGATGGATTCAAGCATTCTTGGGACAGGCATAGGGGAACCATAGAGGTACAGCAGCGAGTGGGTCAGAAGCAGTAATCCAGTACAGTGGCTTACGGGCAGACTAGATGGGCCAGGAAGTTCTTATCTGCTGACAATTTCTTTGTCTATCTCTCTTTCTCTTATGAATTACAGACAGACAGAGAAAGACACACACAAGCATATGCCGCTTGCATGTGCTGTTCCCCACTATGTCCTCCCTAACACATTACTATCCACAAACACACACAGAGAGGACACAGCACACATTGTCTCTTCAGTGCTGCTCCCCCAGTGTCTCGCTGTCTCACTGTTACTCTCCCTGTCCGCTTTCTCTATGTCAGCCTTCTTTCTCTAAGCACGAGCTCCATTCTGAACGCCGGGGCGAGGGAAACTCAGTTGCGCTCTCACTCTCTCTGGGATGGGGGTTGGCAGAATGAGACACAGAGAACCTGTTATATGGGAGGTGGGAAAGCAGCACAGAGGTTCCCAAAGAAAAAGGCACTGAGAGAGACAGAGAGACCCAGCACATACACAGGTCTCTCCTGCACACAAACTGTGGCACTGTTCTGTACCGGAGAGCAAGGGGAGGCCACAGACAACAACATCCCAATGTTTTCTCTCTTGCTGTCTCACAGGACATTTCAGCCATGGTGCAGATGCGGAAGAGTGATGATGCTGTCTCTCAATCTCTCTGTCGTCTGTGCACTGAGGGTGGGGAACGGGCAATGGGGCAGCCACAGTTGGAGGGGGTGGCAGAAAAGGAAACTCTGGGTGGCCACTGTCACGCTCGCGCTCCTTATACAGCCCAGCATCCCATTATCCCTACTTATTTTGTAACACGGCCCTGGCACTTAGCAATTGTGTGTGTGTGTGTGAGAGTGGGGGGGGATGATAGTGAACTGGCAGAGGAGACAGAAAACGAAGAGGCTGGCAGGCAATCAGTCGTACTGAGGTTGGGATAAAAAAACACTTGCCTGCAGATAACTTTGACCGCCAGAGAATAACAACAATTATACAATGGGGTCCGAGAATCGGAGACCCTGATTGGCTGACTGGCATCTTTCTGCAGTGGCTGCCCCTTCAGTAGCTGCCCACATGTGGCATAATGGACAAGATCCACCTTCTCAAACACCTTTGTTTGGATTGTCTTGGTGTGCCCAAACTGCACTATCACCTGGACACCTCCAGGTAAGCACTCCGCCCTCTGCCAAGGGAGGACAGCCATCCATCAGGGGGCTCGATCCTCCCTTCCCCAGCCAACCCCTGAATGACCAGACTCTGTTCCCGAACTCGGGTCACCGGTGTGTCAGGAGGTAAGGCGCTAGACACCACAGCCCTTCATGACACTGGGCTCTGCGGCTAGCTCATTTAGGACAAAGTATGATCCCTTCCGTTTCCTTCCTTGGGGGCTGTTTAAAAAATTACACCGGTGTCACAGAGGAACTCCTATTCAGGTAATGAGCATCCTCTTTGTCATTGTACAGTTTACAACAGACCTTCTGGAGTATTTGATGCTGCCCCATATGCATGCATCTCACTGGTCTGAGGGAGGAGGTTGACAGCTTGGGTTAAGAGTATCTATTCCCAAACACAGGCACCACCTAGTACACCTCTGGTGTCTCAGAGGGTGCCAGGAAGGAGGATCGGTTTGACAAGGTGGGCCCTGGGAGTTGAGTTGTGGAGCGAAAGCCTGTTTCACATCCCATCCCACTATGTAACTCGTACGCTGTAGTGGCCAGGCAGAATTATCCCACAGGGGCACCCAGTGCAGTGACTGAGACGGATGTGGAGGTCCTCCATGAGGGAAGCCCAAAGGGAAGTAGTAGAGGTCCCCAGAGGAGAAGGAAGCGAATCCTGGTGTGGCACTCAAAAGTGAGTTGGATTCAGTTGAGGGCAGGTAGGGATGAGGTGAGTGAGGTAAGGTGCCTTCCGGTGCCACAGCTCGAAGGGATGGGAGGAGCACCCTAGGGATTGCTCGGGATTGGCTTGATTATTCCCATGGCCTGCATAAGGTGAGGAGTCGAAGGCTAGGCCAGCAGTGACAAAATGGGAGCTAAGTTCTTCAAGGATTTGAGAATTACTTTCAACAACCCTACCATTGGTGAGTATTTTAGTTGGAATGGAGGGTGCAGAAGGCCGTCCTTCAATAGATTTGACTGTCTTTCCCCCCTTCTCCCTTTCCACTACACCTTCTTACAGCATTCTTAGCTATTTCTCTCCCTACTATTTCACCTGCACTTGTTTACTGATTTTGAGCCTAGCACTCTGAACATTATTGCACTATGACTGTACTGTCGCATTATTGTACCGTCTGTAATATGGTATCTTAGATCTGTGCACTCCTATTTGTTGTATTAATTTTACAAGTTGTAATTGTCTGTACTGTGCCCTAATGGTTGTATTATATTGTCTACCTGCATCTTACACAATTTGTAACTGTCCTTACCATCTATTATCTGTATAATCTGTTTTCTTAACCTCATTGTACCCCCACCCCCCCCATCACACCGTGAGACGAGCAACTTGTTCAGTGTGCCTTCCTGGTGAAACATTTCAATAAATAAATAAACAAAATAAATTGAACAGCACCATGCCCTGCAGGACCCAACTGGTTATTTCTCTGGTGCCAGATAAGATAACTCTTCCCCACAACCACCCTCTGGGTTCTGTCCCTCAGTCAGTTTTCCACCCATCTGGCCATCTTTTCCTCAACCTCAAGATTCACCAATTTCGTGATCTACCTATTGTGGGGCACAGAGTCAAAGATTTTGCTGAAATGAAGATAGAGGATGTCTACCACTTGGCCCCTGTCCACTGTCTTAGTGACACAGTCAAAGAAGTCAATCAGATTCATTTGACTAAATCTCCCCCCCCCCCCATTAACCCATGTGCCTCGCATCCTGGAGACCATACTTCTCTAGATATTCCACCAAACTTTCCTTTAGTAGGGTCTCCATGAGCTTGCCCACAATGGAGGTCAGACTGACTGGTCTGTAATTCCCTGGGGCATCCTTGGGACTGCTTTTGTGGAGGAGCACTACATGTGCTGTTATCCAGTCCTGCAGCACCACGCCTGACTAGTGAACTATTAAATAGGTCTGTCAGTGGCCCTGCCAGCTGCTCAGCCAGTTCCATTAGTACCCTTGGATGTACTCTGTCTGAGCCTGGAGATTTGTCCATCTTCAATGCCAGCAGCCCCTCCCTCACTCACTCTATTCTCCAGTATGCTGACGACGCTGTGATTTACAGAGCGTCTGACAACCTGGATGACCTTGGTCCATCCGTCCAAGAGGACATTCTCATTATGGAGGACTGGCTCACGGAGAATAAAATGGTCCTTCGTCGTACCAAAACTAAGGCTATGTTGTTTGGACCCAGATCCCTTCACCTAGACAGAACACAACTCCTTCAACTTACTTCCAGGGTGGGTAACAAACTTGAAGTGTTTGCCTCCACAAAATACCTTGGCCTTACCCTGGACCAAGGTTTCACCCTAAAGCAACATGTTGATCAAGTCACAAAAGTTATCCATGGCAAACTTGGTACACTCTATCGGCTTAAGGATCAACTGATCCCTGAAGCCAGGATTGCCACTGCCTCATGTGTCTTACTCCCAGAACTCACCTACGCTGCCCCAGTACTGCAGGGAGTGGCCAAGCTGGAGTTCAGAAAGTTACAGATTTTGTACAATAAGGTGGTCTGTTTCACCACTCTGTCCCACTCTAGGAGCCACCATTGTGATTCATTGGCACTACTTAGCTGGCCGTCATTCAAAGCCTGCCTCAGGTACCCAGTGCTCTGCCTAGTACATAAGCTAATTAGCTCCACACCTCCCCCAAGCCTCGCAGGGCTCATAACTACTTAGCGAAATCTGCACAACCTACGGACCTCAGGCCAGACTCTCCTAGAGGTCCCTAGGGTAAGGACCAAGGCAGGGAACATGTCCTTTTCCCACGCTGCCCCTTCCCTCTGGAACAACCTTTCTCCAGAGGTTCGGGAAGCTACATCATTAATGTGCTTCTGAACAAAACTCAAGGCTCATATGCTTGCTACGAGTCAATGCCAATGCTATGTTACCCGACACCTCCACACTACCTGCCAGCCTGAGCACTTACATCACTACCACCTGAGCTGGCAGCACTAACCCGCTCAGTTGTCTCTCCCCCAAGATTTGTTTTCTAAGAGGGTAATTGTGACTTAATTTAATCTCAGGCTCTCCTATATTGTACACTTCAATAATCAGTGTAACCTGCTATGTAATATATCACTGCTGTGTATACATGTTAGAATGTCGCATGCCAAAGCTGTATCTGTACTAACTGTTTTACCATGTTTTGTCCGTAACTCCCGGGTCGCCCCTGAAAAAGGGCCCAGTGGGCCTACCCAGTCATCAAAATTCAATAAATAAATAAATTCTCCTCTATCATTACATCTGTGTTCCCTTCCCCCCAGCTCCTCTTTTCCCTCCTGAAAGCACTGGTCCGTCCTTCTCCCTGGGGAAGACAGAAGTATTCATTTAGTATCTCTGGTTTTCCCCCATTATCCTCCACCCACTACATATGGGGGTGAGGGGACCAGTCCCTGTAGCTGGGGTGGAAACCAGTACATAGTATGTTGGGGGGGGGCAGTAGCCTGAGAGTGGGGTTGGGACCAGTACACACTACTTGAGGGATGATGTTCTGGTCTCTGGGTCAGTACCCTGCATCTTGGGGACCATTTCCCCATGAACCTGGGAGGGGGGTGACCAGATCCCTACACCTGAGGGGACTGAGTACCCATCACATTCAGGGGACCAATACTAGTACTGGGGGGGGGAGAGCTATACGCTGATCGTGGGGTTGGACAACTACCTTTCTTATGTGGGGGAAACCAGTGCCCAGCACTTGGGAGATGACCAGAACCATACATTGGGGGTGAGAGGGGGACCAGTAGCAACCCCATATGGGAAGGTGGGATGGGTGGGACAGTACCCTGAACATGGGGCTTGGGGAAGGGCCAAGTACCATGCACCTGGTGGACCAGAATCATGCACATAGAGGGAAGGGGGCCAACCAGTACACTATTAGTGGGGGTGGGGGTACCAGTAACATCACACTGGGGAGGGAATACATTAATTGGAGGATGATGGGAAACTGGAGGGGGACCAAGCACTGCCTCTAATGGGAGACCAGTACCATGCATCTTGGATGAACATTTCCCCGTGCACTTGGGGGTTGACTAGACACTTACACCCAATGGGTGGGGGCGAGTACCCATCACCTTGGGGAGGGCGGTACCACTACATGGGGAGGGGGTAAGCTATACACTGCGAGTTGGATTGAATCAGAATCCTGCATCTGAGGGAGGGGACCGATAGCAAAACCTGTGGGGAGGTGGTGTGGGACAGTACCATTAACATGGGAGGGGGGATTGGGGAATGGCCAAGTACCATGCACCTGGGGGACCAGAACCATGAACATGGGGAAAATGAGGAGGGTAACCAGTACACTGCAAGTGGGGTGCCAGTAACCTGACACTGGGATGGGGACCAGTACACACTACTTGGGGGATGATGGGAAACTGGGGGGGGGGGACCAATCACTTTCCCTAATGGGGGACCAGTACCCTGCATCACGAGGGACCATTTCCCAGTGTACCTGGGTGTTGAGTCCCCAGACACCCACACACCTGGGGGGGTACCTGTCACCTTGGGGGTGGGGGACTGTTACCAGTACATGGGGAAGGGGAAGCAATACTCTGCTCGTTGGGCTGATCTAGAACCCTGCATGTCGGGGGGTGGCAGATACTAGCACCTTTGGGGAGGTGCGGGGACAGTACCCTGAACATGAGGTGGTGGGGGAAGGCCCAGTACCATGCGCTGGGAGGGGGACCAGAACCATGCATATGGGGAGAGGGAGGGGGGACCAGTGTGCTGCACATGAGGGTGGAGGGACCAGTTCACTGGCACTGAGCTGGGAACCAGTACATAGTACATGATGGGGGGTGCAGTAGCCTGACAACGGGGTTGGGACCAGTACACACTACTTGAGGATGATTGGACGGTGACTGAACGTGGGGGAGGGGGGGCCAGTCACTGCCCCTGATTAGGGGCTAGTGCCCTGCATCTTGTGGGACCATTTCCCCATGCACCTGGGGGTGACCAGACCCCTCACACCTGGGGGCCTAGTACCCATCACATTGGGGAACCGTACCAGTACCGGGGCGGGAGACCAGTACACTGATCATGGAGGTGGACAACTACCGTGCACATGTGAAGAAACCAGTGCCCAGCACCTGGGAGGTGACCAGAACCATGCATTGGGGGGTGGGGAGGACCAATAGCAGCTCCATATGGGGAGGTGGGGTGGGTGGGACAGTACCCTGAACATGGGGGATTGGGGAAGGGCCAGGTACTGTGCACCTGGTGGACCAGAACCGTGCACATCGAGAGGGGGTAACCAGTACACTGTTAGTGGGGGTGCCAGTAACATGACTTCCTCCAGCTAATGAGTTTGCTGGGCCTTGCACAGGTTGTTACCTCCTTGACCCATATTAGTGGTCACTCATTGGACTTGGTGTTCCTCCTGGGGATGGAGATATCCAGTTTGGTGGTGGAGCCAGTCGGGTGGTCTGACCATCACACCATCGGGTTCAGTTTTGTGGCTCCCCCAGTAGGCCTGCCCCTGTTGAAATGAGGGGTGTTACCCCAGATGGCCTAATAGTGGTGCTGGATCTATCGGGTATACAGGGTGAATGCATGGATCCAGGGGATCTAGTACTTGCTTATAGTAAGGTGGTGGTGGCAGCCCTGGATTCCAGATCTCCTGTTCATGTTCATCCCCTCACTCTTCATTCAGGGTCTCCTTGGTTTGATGAGACCTTGAAGGAGCTGAAGAGAGTGGGACGTAGGCTAGAGAGGAGCTGGTGGAAGTCGGGTCTGGAGTGTGACAGGCTTAGATTGATGGACTATCATGTGGCCTAACGATCGGCACTCACCCGTAAGAAGGCAGAATTCCTGTCCAGGGAGATTGCTGCTGCGCAGAATCGACCAGCTCAGCTCATCCGGACTGTTGACAGATTGTGCAATCCAATCTGTCTTAAGCCTGTGGGAGCTTTTTCACAAGAACGGTGTGATGAGTTTGCTCAGTTCTTCGCAGATAAGGTTACCACAATCAGATCTGACACTGTCTGACCCCCTCTAATGGGAGCTGCGGTGGGCAGCAGGAGATGTCAGGCCCTCAGTTTACTTGATCTGACTTTCACTGACCTGCAGTCACTGACATTGTGATGGTCATCCAAATGTTGCTACCAACCTGCTGTAGTTTGGATCCTGGCCCCATACGCCTTCTAGTAGGATGCATAGAGAAATCTAGCCCGGTCCTTGCCAAAATAGTCTGGAGGTCATTGGAGAGGGGGTTCTTTCTGGATCCCCTCAAGGAGGCGGTTTTTCGGCCCCTCCTTAAAAAACCTCCCTGGACCCAGACTGTTTGGCGAACTACAGACCTGTCTCTAACCTGCCTTGTGTGGGTAAGGTTATTGAGAAGTTGGATGACCATTTGGACCAGCCACAATGTCTATGATTCTCTCCAGTCAGGATTTAGGAAGAGACGTAGCACTGAGACGGCCCTTGCTCGGGTACTACATGACCTCCTGATAGCAAGAGATTGTAGGACCCATTCCATCTTGACTCTTGGAACACGTGTGGTTCATCTGTGGATTGTCTGGTACAGTCCTCAGATGGTTTCGATCTTTCCTTGAGGGTAGGACTCCGAGATTGGGGTCTGGAGTTTATTCCTTAGTCCCTCTCCCCCTGTACTGTAGGGTACTGCAGTTTTCCATTCTGTTTCCCATGTTGTTTGCAGTGTATATGCTGCTGTTGGCAGAGATCATTAGGCGGTACAGCTTGAGTTTTCACTGCTATGTAGATGATACTCAGCTGTACATGTCCTTTGTACCCGATCAGGATGTGTTCCTCTCAGTGTTTAACAACTGTCTAGCTGAGATCCAAGACTGGATGAGTACGAGTTGGCTTAGGTTGAACCCATCTAAAACTGAGATGCTGGTTGTGGGCCCAGATTGTCGAGAGGTGAGAATGTCAGCAGGATTACCCTCTGGGTTGTGGCTTGGGGGTGTATAGCTGACTGCCTCAGACTGGATGCGGAACCTGCGCGTTATTTTTGACGATGGCCTAATCCTGAAATCTCAGGTGGTGGCAGTAGTCAGAACGTCTTTTTACCATCTGAGGAATATCGCCCGGGAGAAACATTTGGTTCCTTCCAACGATCTTCCCACTTTGGTCCACGCTTTTGTTACCTCCCGCCTTGACTACTACAGCTCCCTTTACCTAGAGCTCCGTTAGGTTGATATCCACCGCCTGCAGCTAGTGCAGAATGCGGCAGCCAGGCTATTGACGAGTTCTTCTAGGGCCAGTCATATAACACCTGTGCTTCACGGACTGCACTGGCTGCCAGTACAGTGGCAGATCACCTTCAAGGTCGGTTTGCTGACGTATAAAGCCCTACATGATCAGAGAACTAGTTACTTGCAAGATCTTCGCCCTTACTTACCACCCCCTCCGCCCTCTGCGATCCACCGAAGAGGGATTGCTAGAGATTCCCAGGGTCTGTTTAAAGACATCTGGGGCCCAGTCTTTTAGTTTTGTGCCGCGACCCAGTGGAATTCTCTACCTCGCCGGGTGCGAGACTGCCTGACCGTCCAGAGTTTTAAAATCGCATTGAAAGCACACTTATTTAACCTGACTTATAGTAGCTTTTAGGCCACCTCTGTAATTTATATAGTTTAAACTGTTGGGTTTAATCGATTAATGATGATGTTATTTTTATAATGTTTTATGATGCCCATTTTATGTACAAGCATCTTGGTTGCAGAAAGGCGCTTTTTACAAATAAAATTTTGATTGATTGATTGATGACACTGAGTTAGGAACCAGTAGACACTCATTGGAGGATGATGGGAAACTGGGGGGGGGACTAAACACTGCCCCTAATGGGGGGGGCAGTTCCATGCATCTTGGCTGACCATTTCCTGTGCAACTGGAAGTTGACCAGATACTTACACCCAGTGGGGGTGAGTACCCACCACCTTGGGGGGGCTATACCAAAACATGGGGAGGGGAAAGCAGTGCACTGCTAGTTGGGTTGAGCCACAATCCTGCATCTGGAGTGAGGGGACTGATAGCCACCTTTGAGGAGGTGGGGTGGGAAAGTGCCCTTAACATGGGGGTTGGGGAAGGGCCAAGTACCATGCACCTGAGGGACCAGAACCATGCACATGGGAAGAGTGTGGGGGGGGGGTAACCAGTACACTGCAAGTGGGGGTGGAGGGGGTGCCAGTAACCTGACACTGGGGTGGGGACCAGTATACACTACTTGGAGATGATGGGAAACTGGGGGGATGGGGGTCCAATCAGTTTCCCTAATGGGGTGCCAGTACCCTGCATCATGAGGGACCACTTCCCAGTGCACCTTGGGCTTGAGTCAACAGACACCTACACACTCAGGGAGGAGGTACCTGTCACCTTGGGGGGGGGGGGAGACTGTTACCAGTACATGGGGAAGGGGAGAGCAATACCCTGCTTGTTGGGCTGATCCAGAACCCTACACCTAGGGGGGTGTCAGATACCGGCAGCTGTGAAAAGGTGGGGTGGGACAGTACCCTGAACATGAGAGTGTGAGGGAAGGGCCCAGTATCATGTACTGTGGGGGGGTGAAGACCAGAACCGTGCACATGGGGAGAGGGAGGGGAACCAGTGTGCTGCACATGAGGGTGGAGGGACCAGTTCACTGAGCTGGGAACCAGTACACAGTACATGGTGGTGATGGTGGGGCCAGTAGCCTGGCAGTGGGGTTGGGACCAGTACACACTACTTGAAGAATGATTGGCGGTCTCTGAACCTTTGGGGGGCAATCACTGTCCCGATGGGGGGCCAGTACTCAGCATCTTAGGGGACCATTTCCCCATGCACCTGGGGGGTGACCAGACCCGACACCTGAGGGGCCAAGTACCCATCATACTGGGGACTGGTACCAGTACCGGTGGGGAGAGTAACATGCTGCTCGTGTGGTTGGACCACTACCATGCACATGTGGGGGAACAGTGCCCTGCCCCTGGGAAGTGACAGAACCCTGCACTGGGGAACAGCAACCCCACATGGGGAGGGACAGTACCCTGAACATGGGGGCTCTGTACCATGCGCCTGGTGGACCAGAAGCATGCACATTTGGGAGGAACCAGTACACTGTACATGGGGTGGGGATCCAGTACAGTGACACTGGGCTAGATTAGTACCCTGACATTGGCGTGGAACCAGAACACACTACTTGGAGGATGATGGGCCAGTCAGTGTACTGGGGGGGCAATCACTGCACCTGATAGGGGGGCCTTTACCCTACATCTTGTAGGTCCATTAGCCCATGCATTTTGGGGTGACCAGGCTCATACACCCTTGGGGGGGGGGGTAATAACAGTCACCAAAGTGATAAATTCTGTAAGATAATTCAATAATAAAACTGAAATAAAACAGCCACTGGGGATCGTTGTTCTTCACCACACTCTGTCTCTCTCTCTCAGAACAGCCAGAGAATAGGTGACAGAGGACGAATTTAACATAAACACAAGCATTTGTCAATGCCGAATGGTTGCTTGCTGGCATTAGCAGTGAAAGTGCAGGAGTTTGACAGATGCAGTATAGGAATGGCAGTGAAGAATTGCACTGACACCAGCTCCACCCCAACCATGCAGAGATGAACAGGCATTGGGGTGTGCCTTTGGGTGGTCACCCATAACGGTCACGGCATTTCATCTCACCCTATTCTGCAGACACTGACAAGTGCCAAGGTGTACCTTGGGTGTTCGGGCTTTACACTCACCTCATTCCATAAGGAAATATGCTGAAATGGGTGCAGTATAGAACATAGAATCATAGTAGTTGATGGCAGATAAGGACTGCAAGGCCCATCCAGTCTGCCCATAGTATAGGAGAATGGGGTGAACTCTGGGGCCAAAGAGTCCAAGGCGCATCTCGATGCCTGTCACTGGCTGCAGGGTGGGGGTGGAATGCCGTGAGCATTACTGTCGACAATCCCAAGTCACCCCCCTGACGCCTGTCAGTCCCTATAGGGTAGGGCATTATGGTCGGAAACCCTAACACCCTGGACGTTCTTGGTATTTTACTCCAAGTTTTCAACATGGGCTTTTTGTGACCCCACCACGTGAACAGTGACACTATCAGTTTGTTAGCCACAGGTACGAAAACACATTTCGAACAGGATGTGAAAAATGACAGCTGTACTGTCTGTTCATGAGGAGGTGTAAAAATATGATACATAGATACATAGACAGTGGCGGCAGATAAGGGCCTATGGCCCACCCAGTCTGCCCTTTTAAGTTTGTAAGTTCAGTTTATGTTTTCCAGGAAGTCTGTTGCCCCTTACCCCTGACCTCCAGAATTCCTTTGTCTATCCCATGCATTCTTAAATCTTATGCTGAAAATCTTGAGTAAAAATATAAAAAAACTGGTGAAGTCATGAGCATGCATAGAAACTGCGCAACGCACACCCTTAATGTAATTATTGTGGGTATTTTTTACACCAGACTTTCTTACTCTATCCCAAACGTTGATTTCACACAGTGACTGTGCTATTCTGTGCTGTAAGTGCGAAAACGCATTTTGGCCAGTTACAAGGGTGCGTGGAAACTGCGCAATGTACGCTTATAACACAGTCATTTTATGGACTTTTGTCACCAAATTTTCAATATAGGTGTTTTAAGACCTCTGCTCATGAACAATGTCATTGTGATTTTCTTAATCTGTCCCGAACATTGATTTCACACACCGACCGTGCCGTTGTGCGCTACATGTGCAAAAACACATTTTGGGTGAAATGTGAAAAATGACAGCGGTACTGTTCATAAGGAGGTGTGGTCAAATTGTAATGTTGAAAATCTGGAGTGAAAATATTAAAAATTCTCGGAGTTACGAGCTTACACAGGAACTGTGCAATGCATGCTCGTAAAATAGTAATTTTTGAATTTTTCTGCAAATTGTCACAGGTTTTGGGGACCTACCTCTGAACTGTGACACTGTCGTTTTTAATCGGTCCCAAAAGGTGGTTCCGCGCAGTAACTGCAAAATCACCTTTCGGGACCGAATAACAAAATGACAGTGACTGAATTCATGAGGTGTGGTCCCAAGAACCCCATGTTGAAAATTTGGTGAAAAAATTCCCAAAAATGGCTGAGATTTCCACCTAAGTTGAAAAAAACCCTATTTATGCCATTATACAGCTTACCGGTATTTCTTCAGTTTGCTGTCGACTTTGAAGAGTGTAGACGTGTTCCCGGTCCGACGAAGATCATCGTGCCAGGCTCCAGAGGTAAGTATGGGGTATGGGGGGTATGGGAGATGTGTGCACAGTGGGTTGATGCGGGTTGGGGAGGGAGCACGAAGACATGAGGACGTTTTCTGTTTTACAGGTTTAAAAATATATAGATGACGTGGGACGCTTTTTTGCATGCTGGGGTGGGCTCTAGCATGCTGGCACACCTGAGTGCTTCTTTTGAGGTGGGTGCTGGAGCAGGCGGGGATTGGGCACCCGTCGGCCATACACAGTGCTTGGGGGTATGCATTAGCCATGGGGATTGGGCACCTCTACGACACAACAAGAGGCGTTTCATGCCGATGGGGATTGGGCTACCTCTGTCGGCAAATGAACCGGGTAGGGTGCATGCCAACAGGGGGATTGGGCAACCCCCCTTTGCTTTTCTTTTATTTATTGAAATGTTTCACCAGGAAGGCACACTGAATGGCAGGCGGCAGCTTTCCATCGGCTTCGTGGGGACTGTGAGAGGCCGACGGAGAAGCCGTCACCATGGAACATCACACATAATAGTTGTACTGGCTGCTGCAGTCAGGGACTCGCAGCAAAAACAGCTGATTGCATAGTGACAGGGCGCTCCCTGATTGCAGCAGCCAGTTTCTTTGATCATAGTGGCATGCTCATTAACTGCTGTCATCTACAGTACAGCATGCTCCTCTATTCGCCGTGGCAGAGACCAGCCCCAGAACGGATTGCTGCCATTTAGCACAACACTGCCACGCATCCACAACCCAATTGTGAAGGAAGCTGACGCAATGTGTTTTTTTGCACATGCGTGCAAGCAACACAAAAATGATTCTGCCTGTCATGGATTTTGCTGATGTGGTCTGTTGCATTGCCCCCACCTCATCCTTATCTAGGCTGGATACTCTCCTCAATTCCTTCTGCTGTTTCGCTACCTCTGCCCCTTCCCTCACTCACTGCTGTCTTCTTTACTCTGCTCTTTCCCTAGCCCCACTATGTGACAGGAGGATGGTTCACTGTGCTTCCCTTATTGCCAAGTTCCGGTGTGGGACGCTCCCCCCTACCTCTCCTCCCGCCTCTCTCAAGTTGACCTATCAACATACTCCCTTCATCATAGAGACCCACGTACTTTCACTATTCCTCACCCTCATTCTGCTTCTGGCCAGTCTGCTTTCTCCTACTGTCTTCCCCTTCTCTGAAATAAGCTCCCCTCTGACCTTCACTTATCCCCATCTATCTTATCTTTTAAAAAGACTCCTCGGACTTCTTCCTGTCCCACAGTGTTCCCAATGTTCTTCAGTCTCCCTTGCAACCTGACCCCCCCCCCCCCAAGTATATTAAAATTTCCATGTAATCCTCTAACTGCACCCCCAACTGGTACTGGTTAGAGAAACCCCCCAAAGTGGGTTACTGTTGACCTGTATATTCTTCATGTTCCATGTGTTCTATTTTGTGGTGTTCTGTTTTTTTAAATCATGTATTGTTGGGTTTTTTTTGTTTGTTTTTCACTTTTTCCAAATGTATTTGACAAACTGTGTAAGCACTTCAGATTATCTGTACAAATGTGTTACAATTTTCCCATATCTGTAGATCTCTTTTCTAGGGACATGGATATGTTGTTCATCCACACTGTCTGGCAGGTATCCTTGCCGCTTTAAATCTTGCCGGAAGGTCTTCAAGCTGGCTCCTCCCACCCACCCGAGTGGTAAAACTCTCGGCTCCGCCCCATGATGCCAGATCTTCCTTACCGCTTGGAAGCTCAGGTTCCCTCCTTAACGCTCTACGTATAAGACTGGTTCCTAATTCTTCGGTTTTGCGAATTTAAAAGTTTTTGCACTT
Source organism: Neoceratodus forsteri (assembly GCA_016271365.2). Classification (NCBI taxonomy): domain Eukaryota; kingdom Metazoa; phylum Chordata; order Ceratodontiformes; family Ceratodontidae; genus Neoceratodus; species Neoceratodus forsteri. The sequence goes on along the minus strand of CM028132.1, from coordinate 195,129,118 downwards.
CTAGACTTCAGTCTTCTATCCCTCGCGGCTGCGATGGACAAATCGACTCCCGGTTTTCGGAGATGCCCTTGCGGGCAGAAGATATCTCGAACAGATCCGCACTCCACTTGTGTCTACTGTTTAGGCCTTGAGCACGACCCGCAGGCTTGCGACCTGTGCTCTTCCTTCTCAACCTACGTCCTCGAAGACCGTGCTGCCTGTTTACAGCTGGGGCGTCCCGAGAAACGTTTTCCTCGGTAAAATCAAAAGAGGCCGGTCAGTGGTCTCCATTGGCGGCGGGCTCGGCGGATCAGCTAGAGCAGATGATCGCCCTCGAAGAGGCAGCGCGGGCGCATCTTCCTCGACGACATTTATCCCGCTCTCCCTGGGTTCCTCTTATACAGCTTCTTTTAAGGAGCTTTGTCTGTCCCTCTCCACTAAGGGAGAGGGACCAACGTCTGCTGGACCTTCTTCTCGGTCCAAAAAGAAAGACAAGGGTAAGTCCCTCCGTCGACACTCTTGGGAGCGGGAAAGGTCCCTCTCCCCGGGTTGTCGGCCATCGACTTCGGTCGATCGTTCGGCTTCGGCCACTGGTCTCACGGTGTCCCCGTCAGGCCAGTTGACCAAGACTCCCGTCAACGCAGTCGAGATTTTTCTCGACCCGTTGGACGGGTTGTCGCCAGGCAAAGCCGAGAATCCTCTCTCCCTGGTTCCCCCGGTGGGAGTTGAGGATCCCGTGGGCTTGCCAGTGCCTCCGGTTCCGGAGCCCTCGGGTGAACCCTCCGAGCCGAGGGGAGAGCCGGTTCCACCCGTCCCCTCCCGCTGCCTCAGAAAAGCCGAGGTTCTCGGTCTCGGACTTCTTGCCAGTCCAGCCGATCCCGCCCGTCATAGGGCGGTCTCGGTCTCGGCACATGATGGCGGGCGCCCGCCGCTCGTCCTCCTCCTCGGACGAGGGGAGGCTTCGACGTGGCTTCGTCGACTGATGCGAGACCTCGTGGCAGCAGCTCCTTCTGACGAGGAACAAATAGCGCCGTTGCCTTCCCTGGCCATTAAGTGGCTGTCACGGGCGGCGAAACAACCTCGACTTACCGAGGAGCCTGTTCCCAGGCGGTTGTTCGGCCAAAACCAGCTGCTCCACGATTCGGTGGAACCTCCGCCCTCCACAGCCGTTATTTGGGGCTCCGACCAAGAATTCTCGGTCGGCTCAGGGACTGCCCCATAGGCTGTCTGTCACCCTCACTCCCGATTGACCTCGGCAGATGGAGGGTGGCTCAGGCCCGAGGCAGCTCTTTGCAGACTCTTCAGAGTCCGACGGCGATTCCTCCCTTTTCTCCAGGCGAGTAGACTTGGAGTCATCTGGAGGTCAGTCAATGGACGATAGCCCTTCGTCCTATCTGGGATTGCTTCGGCTCATCTCGGAGTCCACCGGGATGAAGCTCGAACCTGTGTCTAAGCGGGCCAGGTATCCCCTCACGGAGATACTGGACCGAGGGGATTCCCCACGGAGGCTTTTCCGGTGGCTGAGGCCATAGTGGGCCCGGCCTTGGAGCTCTGGCAGCGCCCTGCTTCCTGTCCTGCGCCCTCGGCCAGGATGGCCAGGAAGTATGCGGTCCCTACCAGTTCCTTGTCCGGTTTTTCGGAACACCCCTCAGCCGAGGGGCTAGTTACCGACAGCGTTTTCCGGCGCACCGGGAACACTAGGGACGTGGACAAACCTCCCGACAAGGAGTCCAAGAAATTGGACTATGCCGGGCACAAAGTCTACGCTGCGTCCTCCCTCGGCCTTCATCAGGTCAGTTCGGCCGTACTCATGGCACATTTCTCTCATGCCCTGTTGGGCTCCCTGGACGAGGTAGTTCCTCATCTTCTGGCGGACCTGCAGACCACGGTTAGGCAGGCGCGGGACCAGGGCAGGGCAGTGGCCAAACAGCAGCTTCAGACTGCTCTGGACATTGAAGACTCATGTGCCAGGTCAGTAGCGGCCGCAGTGGCTATGGGCCATTGGGCATGGCTGAGGATATCCACCTTCACTTCGGATACCCAGCACAAGTTGGCAGATGTCCCCTTCCTGGGGACCGACCTCTTCGGCCCTGGGGTGGAAGGTCACCTGCAGAGGATCGAGAAGTCCAATGCTACCTTGGACTCGGTCTCATCCGCACAGAAGGACAAAGGCCGCAGACCACAGCCTAAGCCCTTTCGTCCCTCTGCGCCTGCGGCACGTCCGGCCCAGCAACGTCAGGGCCAGCAGGCTCGACCTTGGCATTCCAAACCCAAGCCCTCGGCTTCCTCCTCCAGGAAGCAGGGAGGTAAAGGTCCCTCGGCCGGTCCTTCCTCCAAGCCTGCCCAGTGACAGGTTGAGGGGTGTCGCCCCCAACCCCGTTGCCTCACCCCAGGTGCCCCCCATGGGGGGGCGGCTTCGCCACTTTCTTTCCGCTTGGTCCGTTATCACCACAGACCGGTGGGTGTTGGAGGTGGTGGGAAAGGGCCTGCCTCTGGAGTTCGAGCAGGCCCCACCCTTCAGAGCCGTCGCACCTCGGGGGGCCTCGGGGTCCGAAGCCTTGCTGTCAGCTCGCCGAGCCAATATCGCTCTCCTCCTCGAGAAGGAGGTGATCAGAGAGGTGGCAGACCCTCCCTCAGACCCGGGGTTCGTGTCCAGGTACTTCCTGGTTCCGAAGCAGACGGGGGCTGGCACCCCATTCTCGACTCCACGACCTAAACAAGTTCCCTAAGGTCTCAAACCTTCAGGATGGTCCTCTGGCTCAGATAATACCATCCTGGAACACTGGCGTGTGGTTCTGCTCTCTGGACCTACAGGACGCTGTTCTTTCATGCTCTCTATCCGTCCGTCACATCAGAAGGTTCCTTCGCTTTCGAGCGGAGGGATCCGTTTTCGAGTTCCAAGCCATGCCCTTCGGCTTATCTCTAGCTCCCAGGGCCTTCACCAAATGCATGGCAGTGGTGACAGCATTCCTGCGGCGCCGAGCGGTCCGGGTTTACCCTTACCTGGATGATTGGCTGATAGCAGCCCCCTCCATACAGGAGGTGGAGCGGTCCAGAGATCTGGCCCTCCAGGTTTGCTCTCAGGTCGGCCTCTCATCAACGAGGCCAAGTCGGAACTCGAGCCGGAGCAGGTGATTCTTTTCATCGGGGCAGAGCTCGACTCTCTTCGAGCCAGAGCACGGCTCCCGGCGGACAGGGCCGAGGTTCTTTCCTCCTTTGCCCAGTCATTTCTGGTTGGGCAATTGCGCCCTGCCTGGGACTTCCTGCGCCTCCTGGGTCTCATGGCGGCCTGTACCAGCGTGGTCCATTGGGCCTGCTGGAACATGCGCCCCCTTCACTGGGGGCTGGCCAGCCAGTGGTCCCAATGCTGCGATCCATTGGACCAGCTAGTGATGGTGACCCAGGGGATGTGGAACGCTCTCCAGTGGTGGACCGTCCCAGTTCATCTGCAGGAGGGCATCCCATTTGTCCGCCCCGAGCCGACGGTCTCTCTATCGACCGATGCTTCTCTGATGGGTTGGGGTGCCCATCTGGGGGAACACCGAGCGCATGGCCTCTGGTCCCCGCGGGAGTCCCAATGCCACATCAACCTGCTGGAGCTCTGAGCGGTCTGCCTAGCTCTCACTGCCTTTGCTCCGTTTCTTCGGGGTCAAGTGGTCCGGGTCCAGACGGACAATACCACGACCATGTACTGTCTAAACTGCCAGGGCGGGACGCGCTCCATGCTTCTATGCAAGGAAGCTCTCCGCATCTGGTCACTCGTGCGTAGCCTGGAGGCGGATCTCCTAGCCATTCATGTGGCAGGAGCCTCCAACACCCTGGCCGATGCCCTAAGCCGGATAGGGGCTGCGTCCCACGAGTGGTCTCTCCTGCCGGAGGTAGTACAAGATCTATTCTCCCATTGGGGCACACCTCAGGTGGACCTGTTTGCCTCCAGGGAGAATGCGAAGCTGAGGCTGTTCCATGCCCGGCCCCCTCAGCAGGGCTCACTGCAGGGGGATGCCTTCTCGAGGCCGTGGACCCCGGGCCTCTTCTACGCCTTTCCCCTGTTCCTCTTGGTGCACAAGGTGCTTCTCAAAGCAAGGAGGGACAAGGTGCAGGTGATTCTGATAGCCCCAGACTGGCCCCGCCAGTACTGGTACCCAGATCTCCTAAGCCTCAGCTCCAGGCTCCCGAGGCAGCTTCCAGCTCGCCCGGACCTGCTCTCAGTCAATTAGGGGAAGGTATTCCATCCGGACCTTCAATCCCTGCACCTGACGGCCTGGTTCCTGAGCGGCTAGAGTTCCAGGCCTTGGGTCTTTCCGACGAGGTCCTCAACGTAGTTGAGGCGTCCCGTAAGAGTCGACCAGAAAATGCTATGCCTTCAAATGGAAGAGATTTTCCATTTGGTGCCAGGGCAAGGGCCTAGACCCTTCCTCCTGTTCCTTGGCGAGCATATTGGACTACCTTTGGTCCCTTTCTCAGCAAGGGCTTAGGTCGACGACCCTTAAGGTGCACCTGGCAGCCATCTCTGCTTACCGGGCGCGGGCGGGAAGCGTCAGTGGCGCAGGAGAGAGTGGTCTGATGCTTTTCAAGGCCTTGATCACATTTCCCTCGGTGCGAGAACCTCCACCTCCGTGGGATCTACTTCTGGTACTGGCAAAGCTCATGGGCAAGCCATTCGAACCAGTGCACAGGTGTGAACTCTCTCACCTGTCATGGAAGACCGCCTTCTTGGTGGCTATCACGTCAGCCAGAAGGATGGGAGAGCTCCAGGCGCTCTGCATCGAGTCTCCTTACCTGGTCTTCCACAGGGACAAGGTTGTCCTGTGCCCCACCGAAATTCCTTCCGAAGGTGGTGTTGGAGTTTCACCTAACCAGGTGTTGACTCTGCGGTGTTCTGCCCCAATCACACCTCGGGAGGCCGAATATAGGCTCCATACTCTGGACCCTAGAAGGGCTCGCTTACTATAAGGGCGCGCGGCTGAAGTCAGGGGAGGTTAGCCAGCTGTTTGTCACCTACGCTGAAGCCGCACATGGCAGACCTGCAGCCAAGCGGACGATAGGCAGGTGGGTCACCTCCTGCATAGATCTCTGCTATAAGTTGGCGGGCATGGAGCCTCCCAGAGGGATAAGAGCTCATTCTACCCGCCATACTGCTGCATCGGTGGCTGCTTCCAGGGACGTCCTTATCCAGGAAATCTGCAGGGCTGCTACCTGGAAGTCATCACACACCTTCATCACCCATTACCACATCGACCTTGAGTCACGCTGGGATGCTGGTTTTGGGGCCTCGGTTCTCCAGTCTGTATTCCCTAAGTAGGGGGTGTGCGCCTTGCCTCCCTCCTCCCGGAGAACTGCTAGGAGTCTGCCAGACAGTGTGGATGAACAACATATCCATGTCCCTAGAAATACAGGTTACTCACCTGTAACAGGAGTTCTAGGAATGGTATGTATTGTTCATCCACCATTCCTGACCTCCACGGCTTGACGCACAACCTGAGCTTCCAGCGGGCCAGATCTGGCGTCATGGGGCGGAGCCGAGAGTTTTACCGCCCGGGTGGGTGGGAGGAGCCAGCTTGAAGACCTTCCGGCAAGATTTTAAAGCGGCAAGGATACCTGCCAGACAGTGTGGATGAACAACATATACCATTCCTAGAACTCCTGTTACAGGTGAGTAACCTGTATTACTGTGTATGTAAAATTATATTTTGTACTCTGTTTTACCATGTATGCTCCCTTTCCCCAGGTTGCACCAGGAAATGAGCTTTGGCTCCGTGTGCCTTTCCTGGTTACCAAATTTTAAACAGACAATCAAACAGAATGTACCCGTCAGAAGTCTGGTTAGACAGAAAGTTGAATCTTCCTGGACATATTGTCTCCACCACTCATTCACATTGATGGGATCTACACCGGGGGCGCTAGGACCCAGCGCGAGCAAACTTTTTTGCAGGAGGGTCGGCGCCAGAGATGGAGCCGTAAGGAGCGGCACCGTGAGCCTCGGCTCGTGCGGCAATGGCTATCTCTACGTCGACCCTCCAACCGCCTCAGTTCCTTTTTTCCCCACCGTCGAGTGCACTACAGTGACAACGTCGCTCGCCCGCCGGGAGTTAAACTTCAAACTAGCAGCATAGTTTTCAGTTCTTTTTTTATTTTGTAGTATTGAAATAAAGTACCGCTTACTATAATTTATTATAAGAAAGAAGTCTCAGCCTACATTGATGGAGTCGACCATGAGCGGGTCAGGTGATGGTAGGGAGACTTCGTATGAAAGTTGTTCAGTCAGCTGGGCTGTGTGTGGTCCACCGCCCTCTCCCGGGGGGGGGATCTAACAGTGGACAGTCCGGGGGGAGGGGCGGTCTCCCTGGAAGCATAAAATAAAACGGTCGCACTCTCGGCACAGTTCGGCCTCGAGCTCTTTTTCAACTTGTAGGTCTAGAAAGAGAAGGCATCACTCGAGATTGCCTTCTGGTATGTCTGCGCATTGACGGTCGGTCATTGGGGTCAGTTGCCGGTCTCCTCCAGAGTTGCTGGTTTCTGTCTCCGGTCTCTGACCTCTTCGACATCGGAGCCCTTCCCCGCCTTCTGGTAGGGCTTCAGATGAGCAGTTTCATCAGTGGGCCGCTCTGATGCATCAGAGGGCTCAGAGGTTGGTCCAGCTGCCTGGCCCGGTCACTCAGGGGCCCTCGGACCCTTCGGGAGATCGGATAGGGCAGTTAGACTTCCCTAGTTGCACGGCACCTTCTTCGGTGTTGTTGACTCCATGCTCAGGTGTTCTCCCCCCTCACATGGCTGCAGCGCAGGGGGCCACACTGATGCCTCTTCCTCTTGCTTCTTTTGCCTCAAATCTTTGGCTCCGGTGTCAGTGGGTCGCACTGCGCCGTCCTCCGCATCGATGCATCTGTTGGCGCCGTTCTCTGTGCTGTTGGGATTGTCGGCGCCATGCGGCTTTTTGGCGCCGTCCTTGGCACCATGTGGCTTTTCGGCACCATCCTTGACGTTGTTGGGCTTGTCGGCACCACCCTCGGCGCCATGCAGCTTTTCGGCACCGTCCTCGGTGCTGAGGGCTCTGTCAGCACCATGCGCTGTGCTGGGCCAGGCGGCGCCATGCTCTTCTTCGGCACCGAGACTTGGTGTGACATCTTCCAGTCTTCAGGGATCCTCGACTCTAAACCCCTTTCCCTCCTATTTTCCTTCTGATTTGGAAGGAACAGGATCTAATCGTGCTGCAGAGCCTGTGGTTGAGGACCTGTCATTTAAGTCTCTGCTGAAAAATTTGAATTCCACTCTTTCTCTCCGGACTATGGATATCGATCCTGGGAAGCTTTTAAGACTCCAGTACCTTAATGTTCCGGACATCCCTATGGATTTAACTCCCCCGGTACAGCCCTCCTTTGAGACGCTTTCTCAAATGGTGTGGAATAATCTTGCTCTCATTCCTTTTGTGGCTAAGTCCATAGATAGAAAGTATGCTGCTCCCAAGGATCGACCCATTTTGGCCTCTCAAGCCTTTGCGGACCTTGTTGTAGTCTTGGCAGAGAATAAGGTCGTCCTTCCTCAGACTACTATGGCTCGACCTATAAACAAAGAATCTCGTAAGATAGATACTTTAGGTAAGAGAGTCTTTGCTGCATCCACCCTGGGCATCCATATTGCCAGCTACCAGGGCTATTTCTCTCAATATGGGTATATTCTTTGGCATTCACTCAAACAAATGGTTGAAGCTCTACCGGAATCGGATGCTAATTCAGAGCTTCTTTAAACCATAACCAGGGGTATCAAGTCCAACAATCAACAGGTTAAATCGGCTATGGACGCTTTTGATACTGCCTCCCGAGCGGCGGCGGCGGGCATTTGTACCCGCCGTCAGTCCCGGCTGCACACTTAAGGCTTCATGAATGATGCCCAGCAACAGGTCATGGTGTTGCTCTTCGACGGTGTGTATCTCTTCGGTCCTCAAGTAGAACAAGCTCTAGAGGCCACACAAAAGATCAGATCGGCCATTAAATTGGCCCGACCTGCCCCTGCCCCTTCGTGGGAGGGTGTTAATTAGCGCCAGTTTCACAACCATCAGTCCTTTCGAGGCAGAGGAGGTTTTAATAAAATCCAAGCCCCTCAGCCTCAAAAGAAAATGCAACAGAAAGCACAAGAGCCCAAAGCGCCCAGTGCCGCCTTCTGAGTTTCTGGCCCAAGTCCCACCTCAGCTGCCCGAGGGGGACTCCTTCTTAGTGGTGGAAGGTCGTCTGACTCAATTCTACAACCAGTGGAAGTCCATAACATCGGACAAATGGGTCCTCCGGATAATCCGCGAGGGATATTTCCTCAATCTTTCAGAGAACCCTCCAGATTGTCCCCCCAAACGGCAGCCTAGACTGTCAATACTTCAGTCAGAGCTTCTCGCCTCCGAGATATAAGGCATTCTGAAAAACAGGGAAGTAGAAGTAGTTCAGCTGGATCAACGGAACACAGGGTTCTACTCCCATTACTTTCTAGTTCCAAAGAAAACTGGGGGCATGTGCCCCATTTTGGACCTCAGAAAATTAAACAAATTTCTTCCCAAAGAGAAATTCAGAATGATATCGCTAGGAACCCTGTTACCTTTGCTGCATCAACACGACTGGTTAGCCTCCCTGGACATGCAGGATGCTTACCAACATATTCCTATTCACCCAAGGCATCACAACTACCTAAGGTTCATGGCTTTGGGCCAGCATTATCAGCTCAGAGTCCTGCCCTTTGGGCTATCCTCGGCACCACAAGTTTTTTACAAAGTGTTGTGCAATTCTTGCAGCACACCTCAGAAAGATCAGAATACAAATGTTCCCATATCTGGATGACTGGCTTCTAGCAAGCCCTTTCAGGCAAGAAACTCTCGACGCCGTAGCGAAGGCCTCAGACTTTCTCATGTCCGTGGGAGTCCTGCTAAATCTCAAGAAATCACAGTTGCAGCCCTCCCAGAAGCTCCATTTCATAGGAACTCTTCTGGACACCTCCTGTGCATAAACTTTTCTACCAGAGGACAGAAGGAGCGATATCCTACAGATGGCCCGACACATCAGAGAGAACAGCTCGGTTCAAGCTATCTCGATGCAACGGATGCTGGGTCTTATGGCATCCTTGATGTTCACTATACCCCTAGCACGCCTCCACATGAGAACCTCTCAATGGATGCTCAGTACTCAGTGGTCCCCAACCACTCACCCCTCAGTCCTTTCTCATCAAGGTGACAGAACCTCTGAAGAGGTCACTCACCTGGTGGTCACAAGAGGACAATCTTCTGGAAGGGTATCCCTTTGCTTCCATGGATCATCACATTTCCATTACCACGGATGTGTCCCTGATGGCGTGGAGAGCTCACTGTCAGAATCTCCACACCCAAGGTATGTGGACTCAGGACGAATCCCAGCTTCACATAAATGTTTTAGAAATGAGAGCCATCCTTTATGCAGTCTGGGCTTTGAAGGACATTCTCTGTCACAAGAACATTCTCCTTCAAACGGACAACAAAGCAGTGATGTATTACATCAACAAGCACGGCGGTGCTCACTCTTACCCTTTATGCAGGGAAACGATGAGAGTGTGGGAATGGTGCTTGGAGCACAAGGCTCTAATTCAAGCGGTCTACCTGCCAGGAGTGCAGAATGAACTGACAGACCTTCTCAACAGAACAGAGACAGATCCTCACGAATGGTCTCTCGACTCAACTGTAGTTCAGTCACTTCGCAGAGTGGGGATATCCAGACCTGGACCTTTTTGCATCCACACTCAGCTGCCTCTCTTCTGCTCCAGAAATCCAGGGCCTGGCATTTTCTGTCAGGATGCCTTCAGGCTGCAGTGGACAAAATGCTTTCTATACGCCTTTCCGCCTCTTCCTCTAATTCACAGGGTACTTCTCAAGTTCGAGTCCCAGGGGGACAAAATGATTCTCATTGCTCCCTTCTAGCCTCAACAGATATGGTTTCCGATACTCAACAGTACATCAAAAACCCTTCCGAAAGCACTTCCCCTTCAGACAAACCTTCTGACTCAGGGACCTGTGGTCCATCCCAATCTGAGATCGCTTCACCTTCACGCTTGACTCCTGAAGAGATAGAGGTGAACAGGTTCAATGTCTCTCGCAGAGTTTGATATTCTTCTCGGCTTGTTGCGCGCAAGCCAACCACTAGAGAAACTTACACAGCCAAATGGAAGCGTTTTTCTCTGTGGTGTGCAAAATCCTCTTTGAATCCTTTTTCCTGCCCACCCAATAAAGTTCTAGAGTACCTTTTAGACCTCTCAAATTCAGGTCTGCAATACTGTACAGTCAAAGTTCACCTCTGTGCCATTTCAACTTATCATGAGCCAGTACTTTTCTTGTCACTGGCTCAGTTACCTGTGGTTAAGAGGTTTCTTAAAGGAATTCTGCATACCAGACCTCCTATCAGATGTCCAGTCACAGCCTGGAACATTAATCTTGTTCCGGACATGCTCACTCGAAAGCCTTTCGAGCTTCTAGCTACCTGTGAGCTGAAATTTCTCACTTGGAAAACGGCCTTCCTGGTGGCCATTACCTCGACCCGCAGGATCTCTGAGATACATGCATTGGTCACAGACCCTCTGTATACTGTGTTTCATAAAGACAAAGTAGTTCTTAGGACCCATCCTAAGTTTCTCCCTAAGGTTGTTTCAGAATTCCATCTAAACCAACCTTCTAGGGAGATGGATATGTTGTTCAATCCACACTTCATGGCAGGTTCCTTGCCGCTTTAAATCTTGCCACAAGGTCTTCAAGCTGGCTCCTTCCACCCACCCGGGTGGTAAAACTCTCTGCTCCACCCCATGACGCCAGATCTTCCTTACCGCTTGGAAGCTCAGATTCCCTCCTTAGCGCTCTGCGTTTAGACTGGATCCAAACTCTTCGGTTAACCCGAAACTAATATTAAAGTTTACAAGACTTCGATCTGTTTCTTCCTTCGTGGCTGCAATGGATAAATCGACTCCCGGTTTTCGGTGGTGCCCATGCAGGCAGAAGGTGTCTCGGGCCGATCCACACTCCACGTGCGTCTGTTGCCTCGGGCTTGACCACGACCCGCAGGCCTGCGATTTGTGCAAGTCCTTCTCGGCCAATGTCCGAAAAGACCTTGCTGCCAGACTCCAACTTGGGTGCCCCGAGAGACGTATTCCGCCGGTGAAGTCAAAGGAGGCCCGTTGGGCAGTGTCCGCGGTGGCGGGCTCGGCTGAGCAACTTGAACAGATGATCGCCCTCGAGGAGGAGGCGGCCCAGGCCGCATCTTCTTCCTCCTCGGTCACGGCATTTATCCTGCTCTCCTTGGGCTCCTCCTATACGGCTTCTTTTAAGGAGCTTTGTCAAACCCTCTCCACGAAAGGTGAGGGTCCATTGGGACACTCCTCTCGGTCCAAGAAGGACTCAAAGGGTAAGTCCCACCGTCGGCATTCGTGGGAGCGGGAGAGGTCCCCTTCCCCGGACAGTCAACACTTGACTTCGGTCGAGGTTGCGGCTAAGGCCGCTGGCTTCACGGTGTCCCCGTCAGGTCAGCTGGCCGAGACACCCATCGACGCGGTCGAGATTTTTCTCAACCCGTTGGACGGGCTGTCGACTGGAGAAGCCGACAACCCTTCTTCACCGGTTCCTCCGGTGGAAACTGAGGACTTGTCTGCGCCTCCTGTGCCGGAGTTCCCAGTTAAGGTTCCCGAGCTGAGGGAGGAACGGGTTTCCCCCGCTCCCTCCCAGACCCACCTTCGGAAACACCGACGGTCTTGGTCTCGGCCCTCCTCTCGGTCCAGCCGATCCCGCCGACACCGTCAATCTCGGTCTCGGCACCAAGGAAAGTGGCGGCGCCGCTCGGCGTCGTCTTCTTCCTCCTCGGAGGAAAGGCTTCGGCGCAAATTACGTCGATGCTTTGAGGACTTAATGTGGCAGCAGCTCCTTCTGACCAGGAACAAGCCGACCCCGTCGCCTTCCCCGGCCATTAAGTGGCTGTCACCTGAAAGGCCGAAACAACCCCTCGTGGTTGTCGAGGAGACCAAACCGGCACCGGTTGTTCGGCTGAAACCAGCTGCGCCACCTATTGTGGTGGAACCCCCGGCTCCACAACCTAAATCTGGGGCTCCGACTAAGGATTCTCAGTCGGGTCAGGGGCAGCCCCATCAGTTGTGGGTCACCCTCACTCCCAACCGTCCTCGGCAGGTGGAGGGTGGCTCAGGCCCTAGGCAACTGTTCGCAGACTCGTCGGAGTCTGATGATGACTCTTCCCTGTTCTCCAGGCTCCTTGACCTGGAGTCCACTGGGGGACAGTCTGTGGACGAGATCCCATCCTCGTTCATGGGTCTGCTTTGGCTCATCTCAGAGTCTACTGGGATGCAGCTCGAACCCGTGTCCAAGCGGGCCAAGTATCCCCTCACGGAGATACTGGACCGAGGGGATTCTCCCATGGAGGCCTTTCCGGTGGCTGAAGCCATTGTTGGCCCAGCCTTGTAGTTATGGCAGCAGCCGGCTTCTTGTCCTGCTCCTTCGGCCAGGATGGCTAGGAAGTATGCAGTCCCAACCAGCTCATTGTCTGGTTTTTTGGAGCACCCCTCTGCGGAGGGGCTTGTAACCGATAGTGTTTTCCGGTGTTCCGGGAACACCAGGAACGTGGACAAGCCTCCCGACAAAGAGTCCAAAAAGCTGGACTATGCCGGGCATAAGGTGTACACTGCGTCCTCCCTAGGCCTCTGTCAGGCCAGTTCGGCCGTACTGATGGCACACTTCTCCCACGCCCTTATGGGCTCCCTGGATGAGGTGATCCCTCATCTCCCGGCTGACCTCCAGACTACGGTCAAGCAGGTGCGGGATCAGGGAAGGGCGGTGGCGAAGCAGCAGCTCCAAACTGCTCTGGATATTGGAGACTCTTGTGCCCGGTCAGTAGTGGCCGCAGTGGCCATGCGCCGCAGAGCTTGGCTGCGGATCTCCACCTTCACGGCGGATACCCTGCACAAGCTGGCAGATGTCCCCTTCCTGAGTACCGACTTGTTCGGGCCCGGGGTGGAAGGGCATCTCCACAGGATCGAGAAGTCCAATGCCACCTTGGACTCGGTCACGTCTGCCCAGAAGGACAAAGGCCACCAACAGCAACGTAAGCCCTTTCGCCCTTCTGCCCCTGTGGCACGTCTGGCTCAGCAACACCAGCATCAGGGCCAGCAGGCTCGCACTTGGCACCCCAAAGCCAAGCCTGCAGCTTCCTCCAGCAGGAAGCTGGGAGGAAAAGGCCCGGGAGGCCCCTCGGCCAGTCCCTCCTCCAAGCCTGCCTAGTGACGAGTTGAGGGGTGTCGCCCCCAGCCTCGTCGCTCCCCCCTGGGTTTCCCCCATGGGGGGATGGCTCCACCACTTTCTTTCCGCCTGGTCCGCTATCACCACGGACCGCTGGGTGTTGGAAGTGGTAGGAAAGGGTCTGCCTCTAAGTTTGAGCAGGCCCCACCCTTCCGAGCCATCGCCCCACAGGGGGCTACGGAGTCCGCAGCCTCTCTATCGGCCCTTCGAGCCGACATTGCCCTGCTTCTCCAGAACGAGGTGATCAGGGAGGTGGTGGATCCTCCACCAGACCCAGGGTTTGTGTCCAGGTACTTCCTGGTCCCAAAACGGATGGAGGGCTGGCGCCCCATTCTAGATCTGCACGACCTGAACAGGTTCCTAAGGTCTCGAATCTTCAGGATGGTCGCTCTGGCTCAGATCATTCCATCCCTGGAACGAGGCATGTGGTTCTGTTCTCTGGACCTCCAGGAAGCATTCTTTCATGTCCCAATCTGTCCGTCCCACCAGCAATTCCTCCGCTTCAGAGCAGAGGGGTCCCTTTATGAGTTCCGGGCCATGCCCTTCGGCCTCTCTCTAGCTCCCAGGGTCTTCACCAAATGCATGGCAGTGGTGACAGCATTCCTGCGGCGCCGAAGGGTCCGGGTGTACCCTTACCTGGACAACTGGCTGATTGCGGCCTCCTCCAGACTGGAGGTGGAGTGGTCCAGGGATCTGGCCCTCCAGGTTTGCTCTCAGATTGGCCTCCTTATCAACGAGGCCAAGTTGGAACTCGTGCCAAAGCAGGTGATTCAGTTCATCAGGGCAGAGCTTGACTCTCTTCGAGCCAGAGCACGGCTCCCAGTGGACAGGGCCGAGGTTCTTTCCTCCTTTGCCCAATCATTTCAGGTTGGGCAGTTGTGCCCTGCCCGGGACTTCCTGTACCTCCTGGGACTCATGGCGTCCTGCACCAGCGTGGTCTGTTGGGCCCATTGGCACGTGCGTCCCCTACAATGGGGACTGGCCAGCCAATGGTCATAGCGCTCTGGTCCTCTGGACCAGCCGGTGGTGGTGACCCAGGAGATGTGGAAGGCTCTCCAGTGGTGGATTGTTCCAGCTCACCTGCAGGAGGGCATCCCGTTTGTCCACCCCGAGCCGACGGTCTCTCTATCGACCGACGCCTCTCTGATGGTTTGGGGTGCCCATCTGGGGGAGCACAGAGCGCATGGCCTCTGGTCCCCTCGGGAGTCCCGATGCCACATCAACCTGCTGGAGCTTCGAGCAGTCCGTCTAGCCCTAACCACCTTCGCTCCGTTTGTACGGGGTCAAGTGGTCCAGGTCCAGACGGACAATACCACGATCATGTACTACCTAAACCGCCAGGGTGGGACGTGCTCCATGCCCCTGTGCAAGGAAGCTCTCCGCACTTGGTCCCTTGTGCGCAGCCTGGAGGCGGATCTCCTAGCCATCCATGTGGCAGGAGCCTACAACACTCTGGCCGATGCCCTAAGCTGGATAGGGGCTGCGTCTCACGAGTGGTCTTTCCTGCTGGAGGTAGTACAAGATCTGTTCTCCCACGCACGCCTCAGGTGGACCTGTTTGCCTCCAGGGAGAATGCGAAGCTGAGGCTGTTTCATGCCCGCCCCCTCAGCAGGGCTTGCTGCAGGGGGATGCCTTCTCGAGGTCATGGACCCCGGGCCTCTTCTACGCCTTTCCCCCATTTCTCTTGATCCACAAGGTGCTTCTCAAGGTGAGGAGGGACAAGGCGCAGGTGATTCTGGTAGCCCCAGACTGGCCCGCCAGTTCTGGTATCCAGATCTCCTCAGCCTCAGCTCCAGGCTCCCGAGGCGGCTCCCAGCCCGCCCGGACCTGATCTCTGTCAACCAGGGGAAGTTCTCTACCCGGACCTTTAATCCCTGCACCTGACGGCCTGGTTCCAGAGCGGCTAGAGTTCCAGGCCTTGGGTCTTTCCGACGAGGTCCTCAACGTTGTTGAGGCATCCCATAAGGAGTCGACCAGGAAATGCTATGCCTTTAAATGGAAGAGATTCTCCCTTTGGTGTCAGGGCAAGGGGTTGTACCCTTCCTCCTGTTCCTTGGCAAGCATTCTGGACTACCTGTGTTCCCTTTCTCAGCTAGGGCTTCGGTCGACGACCCTTAAGGTCCACCTGGCAGCCATCTCGCGCAGGGAGAAGGTGGTATGGCGCTTTTCAAAGGCCTTGATCACATATCCTCCGGTGCGGGAACCTCCACCCACGTGATCTACTGATGGTATTGGCTAAGCTCATGGGCAAGCCATTCGAACCGATGCACAGGTGTGACATCTCTCACCTGTCGTGGAAGACTGCCTTCTTGGTGGCTATCACGTCAGCCAGAAGGATGGGAGAGCTCCAGGTGCTTTCCATCGAGTCTCCCTATCTGGTCTTCCACAGGGACAAGGTTGTCCTGCGCCCCCACCCGAAATTCCTTCCGAAGGTGGTGTTGGAGTTTCACCTTTACCAGGTGTTGACTCTGCCGGTGTTCTACCCCAGTCACACCTCGGAGACCAAATATAGGCTCCATACTTTGGACCCTAGAAGAGCGCTCTCTTATTATAAAGAGCGGACGGCTGAAGTTCGGGGAGAGGTTCGCCAGCTGTTTGTCACCTAGGCTGAAGCCATATCTGGCAGACCTGCAGCCAAGCAGACGATAGGCAGGTGGGTCACCTCCTGCATAGATCTCTGCTACAGGTTGGCGGGCATGTGGCCTCCCAAAGGGATAAGAGCTCATTCTACCCGCCATACCGCTGCTTCGGTGGCTGCTTCCAGGGATGTCCCTATCCAGTAAATCTGCAGGGCTGATACCTGGAAGTCAGCACACACCTTCATTGCCCATTACCACGTTGACCTTGAGTCACGCCGGGATGCTGGTTTTGGGACTTCGGTTCTCCAGTCCTTGTTTCCTAAGTAGGGGGTGCGCACCTTGCCTCCCTCCTCTCGGAGAACTGCTAGGAGTCTGCCAGACAGTGTGGATTGAACAACATATCCATGTCCCTAGAAATACAGGTTACTCACCTGTAACAGGAGTTCTAGGAATGGTATATGTTGTTCATCCACACAACCCACCCGGCCTCCCCGGCTTCTGCACACAACCTGGCTTCCAGCAGGCTAGATCTGGCGTCATGGGGTGGAGCCGAGAGTTTTACCCTCTGGGTGGGTGGGAGGAGCCAGCTTGAAGACCTTCTGGCAAGATTTAAAGCGGCAAGGAACCTGCCATGAAGTGTGGATGAACAACATATACCATTCCTGGAACTCCTGTTACAGGTGAGTAACCTGTATTTTGGTCCTTCCTACTTACTTTGTGAACTTCCAAAATGAAGGAGAGCATACCCTTCATTCTTTGGATGTCAAAAGAGCTCTGCGTTTCTATTTAGATAGAACAAAAGAAATTCGCAAAGCTCAACAACTGTTTCCTTCAGCGATATCCGTCTGGATCAACCTGTCGCTATCAGATGCATTTTAGCATGGCTAATAGCATGCCTTCGCCACTGTTATTCCATGGCGCAGGTTACGCTGGAGGGCAGAGTGTACGCTCACTCTACTAGAGCGGTCGCGGCATCCCTGGTGCAAATTCGCAACGTGCCCATTGCTGATATTTGCAATGTGGCTACCTGGAGCTCAGTGCATACTTTCATCAAGCACTGTGCCCTGGATGTCCATGCCAGGCGACATATTTCGTTTGGCAGAACCATCCTTAATGGACTTCTCTCCTAAATTTGTGAGCTCTTGGTCTCTCCTGCCGCCCTCTCAGGGGATTATTAGCTCGGTACACTCCCATCAGTGTGAATGAGTGGTGGAGACTTTATGTCCAGGAAGATATGAAAATTACATACCTACCATAATTCTTGATCTTCTTGAACGAAGTCTCCACACTCATTCACACACCCACCCACCATCCCCCGAGCTCACCTCTGTTGTTGGTCTTCACTCCCTCAATCTTTAGGCTGTAAAGACTTCTTTCTTGACCCTTCTTATACGGGTCTTCTGGACTATCTTATGTCCGGTTTTTGTTAGGCTATCCTTCTAGGTTAGTTATGCTGCACCTCCTTGGAAAAAAAGGTACTGAGGAGGTTGGAGGGTCGATGCTGAGATAGTCATTGCCGCACGAGCTGAGGCTCGTGGCGCCACTCCTCGTGGCTCCATCTCTGCCGCAGACCCTCCTGCAAAAAAGTTTGCTCCCGCTGGGTCCTAGCGCCTTCGGCGTAGATCCCATCAGTGTGAATGAGTGGTGGAGACTTTGTCCAAGAAGATCAAGAATTATGGTAGGTACGTAATTTCCATTTGTGCAGTCTGAAGATGTCACTGGCATCCATGCATAGGTGTTAGGAGTTTTTAGCCTCATGTAAGGATAACTTTGAGTTGATTGAGCAGCCCCTGCTATCTTGTGAGTTCAAATGCTAGCATATGTGTCTTTATTTTTCTACAGAGCACCACAGAAGAGCTGGACAAGCTGATAGCATCACTGACAGAGAATCTCATAGATTTTACAGAGCCTGCACCAGTGGTAAGGGTGCTTGCTTCCCTGTTATACAAAAAAAAAAAATCTAAATTAACACCATTTCGATTTTAGGGAAGCTGTTGATTATAACAAAGAACAACTGATTTACTGGCATCCATGCAACGTTTGTTGTCATCACTGCATACAGGTTTATTTGCTATTCTGTTGATATGCTTCAGTAGACTTACAAAAGTGCGTTTATTACTAAAGATTAGAAATAGGATAGAATGTTGTAGCACTGTTCCTATCTCAAAGTTCTTTGCAAAACCTGGAATAAATACTGGTAGTAGTGTTTGGAATATGTGCAACTAATTTATTTATTTAAAAATGTCTGGACGAGAGAGGTGTACTGAGCTGGAACCCATGCCCCAGAAAATTACCCAGAACCTCTTCTCCAGTTGTGCATCCTTCATCTCTAAATTCTGGTTTGGCTCCTGTCCCCCATACCATAGCTCCCTCTTATTCCACTCACCCCCTTAGAAACTTTAACTCAATTGCTCTCCCTTCCTTTCACTAAAACATCCACAGGTGAAGCTGCATTCTTCTTCAGATTCACTAAGCTTTGGTCCATCTCCCCCACCCCCCCTTCCCTTGTTATTTGCTCCACCTCCTCTCCTTCGTCTCTCAAAACCTTCCTCTGTGACTTCATGACTTGCTCTTGCAAATACTCCTTACCTCTCCTAGTCCTCTAATAATCTCTGAGTCACTCCACTTGGATTGTACCTCACTACTGACTGACAGTATCACTGCATGGTATTTTCTTGTCTGCATCACCACTGTAATTACCTGATACATTTATTGCTTTAACATGCAACCCATGTATTTTTGTGCTACAGTTACTCATGGTTTTCACTGCTCTTTCGTAATGTTTCTCTCACAATTGCATGCTACTGCACTGGTAGTCATTACTGTGTCATTACTGCGACTGCTTTACAACTGTGGTACTATTTTTCACAGTGTGACTGTACTGTCATTATCATCACAAAGCAGATTTTTGTGTCTGCTCTGTACTTTGAACTTCCCTGTACGTTTACTGTGTTATTTAACTGCACCTGCTATTTCATTGCTTTATCTCTCACAGTTACTACAGATATGCTGTTCCTTAGTTTCATTTATATTTTAATTATATACATACCTTACTGCTGTATGTGCTTCTTTTACAAGGTTACTCCCTGCTCCCCTTCCTCCAGTATGCATTTGGAAACAAGCTGCTGACTGCTCAGTACATTTTTCCTGTTAAAAATGTATTTAAATACATTTCCAGAGGTGATGGGGGAATACTGCAAGCAATAAATTGACAAATGTTGGCTGCCCTGGTGGCGCTAAGGGTTGAGGTGCTGGACGCCACAACTCGCGCCATGCTGGCGACCCGAGTTCGGGAGCGGACTCGGGTTGGGGGTCAGATGGGGAGGAGTAGGAGCGAATATCTGGAGGACTGCTCTACTTTCCTGGGGAGGGACTGTGTCTCCCAGCATTAGCAACTCCCAGTGGAGACTGGGGGCAGCACCGTCGGGAGCACCACAGTAAGGGGTTAGAATGCAGCAGACGTTTTGAGGGGGAGCATGTCCACAGCACAATGACGTCATTGGTCCCCGACCACCACATCCAAACAAAGCCTGACTCGAGGATCAGGGGCTCAAGGGTGATGCAGTCTCCCTCCTGTCTCTCTCCGGGAGGGCCCCTCTGTGGGGGGTAAGCCACGGTCCTACCTGCTTCAGCCAGGTCGTGATGGAGGCTGGCAGGTGTCAGGGCGACGAGACTCCATGTACAAGAGCTGATAGGTGGAAGGTCCCCCATGCAGATGCGGAGAGAATAAACAGAAGTTACAAAAAAAAAAAGACAAATGCAATGTAAAACAAAAACAAGATATCAGACAGGCTCAAAATAACAAAATTTACAGAAACTCTTGAAGGTAATAGGCAATAAATCATACAAATTATAAGAACAAGGTGAGCTGTGCAGAGGTAGCCTGGGATTAAATGTGAGCCTGTCATAAGCAGCTGTGGAGACCAGTCCTGAGGTCGGGCTAAGAAGGGAGAAAAATGAAGTATGTGGCTAGCTACAAGAGCAGGGTTGTGAGAGATGAGCCAGAAGGAGCAGTTGGGGGGAGGGGGGGGGGCAGGAGGACTGAGGGAGTATGATGACTGGATGAAAGGTGTGAAGAGAGAGGAGAGGTAGGAGGGACTTGTGACAGGCTAGTATTTAGCCAGGAAAGAAGAGCAATTGAAGAAACAACATGCTTCAGTGGAGTGGAAAGTGAGGTTAAAATAAAGGGGACAGCAGTATATATAGTAAGGTGTGTAGCAGTGAGGACGAAGTGATGGAAGGAGTGAGAATTGTAAAGAGGAGGTCCAGTCAGGCCAGCATGACTTTGGGGGCAGCACTGTAAACCACATCTGCATAGTCAAACACCAGCAGGATCACGTTGAGGGTAATCTTGCAGTGAGGCAGTGGAGTGGGCAAGGAAATCCCTCCAACATTTAATTATTACAGGTATGCAAAGCGTACTGCTTCATCCTTGTGGGGTACACAGTGGACCTAGGTAGGTGCCTTAAGTTCTAACGCTAAATTATTATGCTACTGTGCGAAAGCAACACTGTAAACCTTCCCTCTCCCCAAATAAAAACAAGTTGGCACTCTTCCCCCAGTAAGACTTTGAATCGCACGTGGACTCTGCATCTCTAAAATTAGTTTAATTCCTATGGTTTAAACATAAATGTTATCTGGCTATGTTTCAGTCTTCATACCATAAAATACAAATTATAACATTGGTGTGAGATTCAGCAGCCATCATCATATAGCGATCTATACCCTGTACACGTCTGTGGCTGAGCGTTTTAACCAACCAAACCATGAAACATTGGATGATTTCTCCCTCACAGCTGTTGAGGCAGTCGAGAGACAACATATGCAGAAAAATAACGGGATACACCAACTTTGCACATGCCCACAGATTTGCTAGAATAACAGTGGACCAAAAAGACTCTCACCTCAGTTTTCTTTGGACACGGTATCCCTCCAGCACCCTTTTGAATTATTTTTCTCTGCCGAGTAAACACTTTAGTGTTGTCATGTCTTTGTACATGATATACTGGTCAACCTGAAAGCTGGTGCCTATAATATTTTTCTTTCATTTTTACTTTTACACATACTTCTTTGGCATCAAGCAAAACACCTTGACTACAAACTGTGTTGTATCAGTAAGTAATAAGCCATGCTAGGATGTGTATGAAAGGATTTTAATGCACACCGCAGGGGTGTAGTAAGGCTCAACACCAAAGGCCAAATATCCTTGCACCCCTGAGAAGTACATTAAAATCCTATGATGCATACCCTGGAGGGGATTATCACACTTATGAAATGACTCTAAGTAGGATTTTGAGGGGGAAAATGAGATTCAGCACCTGACCATGTATTTGTGGAGATTTAATGCATGGTCAGGTGACACTTCTTGGCCAATGAAATGCCTAGACTTTTTCTTGCCATTTTATAAATGCTAATAATTGACTGCTGTGTTCTTGTTTTACAGGTTTCTCCTAAACCAGTAATCACACCTAGATGGATAGTGCCAGTAAGTGCTTAATAGAATCAATACTTTGTATTTATTTTTTAATATTCCTTTTCCCCATCTTGACCAGTGGAGCAGGCTGTCCTTCATTCCATCCACAAGCCACTAAGCCTGCGCCTAATGGAGCCGTCACCTCTGGCTCCCAAATGGTATACCGTTACCGCAGCGACTCTGGCACAGCGAAGACCACGACAGCAACAGGAATCGGGCCAAATCCGCCTGTCGCTGTGTGCCGATTGGGACTGCCTCACTGGTGTGCCCCCGGTTCATCTCCAACTAGGAGTTAGAATCCTAGAGACCAGGGTGTGTAGGGGCTGAGCTCCCCACAAGGGAGGGGTCTGGGGGCACAGCCCCCCGATTGTGTGCGCTGACATCCCCGTGGCTACAGCGCCTACAGTCGGCATTGCAGCCGTCGCTGTAGGGGATGTCGGTGCTAGCGCTGTCGAAGCGCTATGGGTAAACCCTCCCAAATACCCACCCACTGCCTACCTGCTCATGTAATGTCCTGGATGTAACCTTCCTGAGTGGGGCCAGCCAGCAAGGAGGAGAGCCAGATGGAAGTTTTCTGAACCAAGAGGGGTGACCAGAGATTCTGAGATCTGAGTGATGCAACTGGGCAGGGAGAGTATAACAGTACAACCCTCCTGAGTGCCGCCACTGTGTCCAGCCATTTTTCATCCCATATATCCTACTCTACTGAGGCAGGGTCTGAAACAGCAAATGTTTCTGGCCATCCTGACACTCGGTGCAGTATGTGACATACATGTATTACACCACCAGTTTCCTGTGTCACATCTTCAGCAGGATTTCACCCCACCCCTTTTAATTTTTGAAGCCTTGTATTCTTGCCCACAGTTCCCTTCCCTTAGACTGCTAATGAGCAGTCATGCAACTCCAGGAGCACCCGAGTAGCAACCCATCGTTCTTGAGCCAGGAAGAGTCCTTCACTGTGATCCAGGGGCTGGGGGAGAAAGCATACAAAGAATGACTGAGATACCTTAATATGTATATCCTGGAGACAAGAGGGAGGGGGCATGACTGAAATGCACAAATATCTCCATGGAATTAATAGGGTTATATGCAATGAAAAGTTCACCCTCACCCTTAGTACAAGCACAAGGAGGAAACCATGGGATTAATAGGGTGATATGCAAGGAAATGTTTACCCTTAGTACAAACATAAGGGGGAACCCATGGGATTAATAAAGTGATATGCAATGAAACTTTCACTCTCATCCTTAGTACAAACACAGGGGGGAACCCATGGGATTAATAGGGTGATATGCAGTGAAAAGTTCCCCCTTAGTACAAACACAAGGGGAACCCATGGGATTAATTGGGTGATATACAATGAAACGTTCACCCTTAGTACAAGCACAAGGGGAAATCCATGGGATTAATAAGGTGATATGCAGTGAAACATTCGCTCTCATCCTTAGTACAAACACAGGGGGGAACACATGGTATTAATAGGGTGATATGCAATTAAAAGTTCACCCTTAGTACAAACACAAGGGGGAACCCATGGGATTAATAGGGTGATATGCAATGAAAAGTTCACCTTCACCCTTCGTACAAACACAAATGGGAACACATGGGATTAACAGGATGATATGCAATGAAACTTTCACTCTTTGTACAAACACAAGGCAGAACCCGTGGGATTAATTGGGTGATATGCAATGAAACGGTGCTCTTAGGACAAACCCAAGGGAGAACCCACTAAAGCTGGCTGATGGAAGGTTCAGGATGATGTCTGGAAGTACTTTTGTCACAGAAAAAGTGATGGTCAAATAGAATGGACTGGACTGCCTGAGAAGGTGGTCTGTGCCAAAACAGTGCGTGGTTTCAGACATGAGTGGGATAGGCAGAAGGGCCTGATAAGGGCAGGAGGAAGTGGAAAGGGGGCAGGGAAAGTAGAGGAAGATCATCATTGCAAGAGTATTCGGTAAACTTGGGCAAACTGGATGGGCCAGTGGGCCTTTTTCTGCCGTGTTCTATGTTTCTGTTTGTCCAAGATGCATGCTTCACAGTACTTCCTCTGCTGCCTGATGTGTTACAACGCAGGCTTGGGACTCAAACCCAACTGTTAGTGTGGAAAGCTGCAGTGCCACTGGACTAGCAGGCTGCTTGAATTCATGTTGGGTTTTTTTTTGTGTCTGTAGTACTCAGTTATAGGATTGTGGATATGTTGTTCATCCACACTTATTGGCAGAGTCCGTTTCCCTTTAAATCAGCCGGAAAGTCTTCAAGCTGGCTCCTCTCACCCACCTGGGTGATATAACCCTCGGCTCCGCCTCATGACACCAGATCTTGCTTTGCGCTGGAAGATTCAGGTTGCGTCCTTCGTGCTCTCACATTTTGTAGGCCCTGGCTTCAAAACCTTCTGTTATTCCGAAAATTCGCCTAGTTTGCGTTAGCGATTGTTTATCCTCGATCGTGGAAGACAAATCTTTCCCCGGATTTCGCCAGTGTTTGTGCGGCCAGAAGATGTCCTAATCAATTACGCATTTATTGTTTGGGTGTCAGCAATGACACCACAACATGTGAGTTTTGCCTCGCTGCCAACCCAACGCCCTGACGACTGTCTCGCATGCCTTAAGCTGGGAGGCCCGAAAATGGAACCCACCGTGAACATATGAGGCCCGTGGCGTGTTTCTGCGGCTGTGGGATCTACCGAGCAATTGGAGCACATGCATGCCTCCGAGGAGGAAGCAGCTCGTGCTGTGGAATCTTCGTTTCGGAGCTTCTTCATTCTGCTCAACCTGTGCTCCACCTTCTCGGGTTCCTTCCGAGAGTTGTGCCACTCTCTCCCGACCAAGGGTAAGAGTCTTGCGGGCATGCACTCGTCTTGGTCCCCGTAAGCAGGCGAAGGACCCAGGACAGTCTTCATCTCCACAGAGACGATCTTGGGATCGGGAGAGATCTTGGTCCCAGGAACCAGCCATTTCAACCTTGGTTGAAGTCGCCTCTTTGGCCACTGGCTTCTCGGCCTTGCCATCTGGCCAGTCGACCGAAGTGTCGATCAACGACGTTGAGATAATTCTCAACCCGATTGACCCCTTGTCGCCGACTTCGGTCGACGAGTCCCCCTCTCGGATTCCGGTCCTTGCTTTCCCTGATGAGGAGACCCAGCCTGCTGGGAATCCCACTGTGGAAGTGGTCCCTGACCCCGGGAAGTCACCGGTCCCACCGGTGTCTCCCAAGCGACCGAGTCAGCCTGTCCAATCTTGATTGAGGTCTCAGACCCCCTCGACCGAAAGGCTGAGGAAGGGCCATAAGTGTTCTAAAAAGAGGCAACGCCATTGATCGTCCTCATCCTCCTTGGATGAGGAGAGGCTCCGGTGGAAGCTCTGTTGGCGCTACGAGGACCTGACGTGGCAACAGCTGATATTTGTCCGGACACAAGCCTACCCCAGCTTCTACCCTGGCCATTACTTGGCTTTCGCCTCCCAGGCCAAAGCCAGCTCCTCTGGAGCCAATTAAGTCTGTTCCTCCGCCTGTGGAGCCGGTGAAACCTCTGGTTTGGCCTAAACCGGTCTCTCCACCGATTTTGGTGGAACCGCCGACCAAGCAGCCTGTGGGAGGGGCTCCTTCTAAGGAAGCTAGGCCGGACACCGGGCTTCTCCGGCATCTCTTGGTCACTGTCACCCCTGACCCCCCCCGGGAGTCGACGGTGATGTGGACGGTTGACCGCTGTATCCGGATACCTCGGATTCGGATGAAAGTGGTCTCCATTCTCATCCTGGAGATGATGAATTGGCTGGTGCGATAGAGACGGAGGAAGGTCCTTCGTTCTTTCAGGGCAGTCTTCACCTCATCTGAGTCCACAGGGATGCCCCTGGAACTTATCCAGAAAAAGGTGGCATACCCTCTCACTGACATCCTCAAGAGAGGGGATACACCGACGGAAGTCTTTCTTGTGGCTGAGGCCATTGTTGGCCCGGCCTTAGAACTTTGGCAGCACCCTGCCTCCTGTCCAGCTCCATGTGCCTGTATGGCCCGCAAGTATGTGGTGCCCATGGTGCCCCTTGCGTGGTTCACAGAGCACCCTTCAGCCGAGAGGCTTGTGACCGCCTCTGTGTTCAGGCGTACTGGTAGATCTTACTTCGAGTGGGAGCTCTTGCAGCAGGCTATTACACCAGGACTACGCCCAGACACTAGGGACCCACCGTGAAAACTTCTGCCAGCAATACGCAGCAGGGACCGCCCCCGACGCCGGCCCCACCCTGACGTTGGTCAGGGTACAAGAGGGGGAGGACCCAGCTCCACCTCAGTTTTTTCCCGCCACGTCCTGCACGTGAAGTCGAAGGAACAGCTTCTGCTTGCAGTTGCAGCTAAAGATTTGATCTACAATCAGTACTATTTCTTCATTTTTCCTCATTTTTCGATGGGTTTCTCATCCTCTGGTACCCGACGTCAGTCCACTGCCCATCGGTTGTTTTCTCCGCCTTTAGAGCGTTGTTTTCCTTGCTCTCAGCTCCGCTTTCTGAGAACCAACGTCAGCCGTTTTTCCCGGCCGAGTTCGATCTCTTCTCGGGCATCTCCTGAACACTTAAACAAGTGTGACTGCGGGAGGCAGATTCCAGCGAAGGACGGCCATCGGCGGTGCGTTTTCTGTCTAGGCCCGGACCACGACACCGCCAACTGCGCAGATTGCCAGGCCTTTACCAGCCGGACCCGCATCCACTGCCTGAAGGCCCTTAAGGCCTAACTGCTGGAGCAGAAGATGGATCTGCACTCCTCGGAGGGGAAGAGGAAGGAGAAAAAGCGCCACAGCAAGGACTATAGTCGGTCCCGTCACCGGTCCTGTTCACAGTCGCGCTCGCACTCACGGCCATCTCCCAAAAAGGCCTGTCCCTCGGGTTCTGGAGATCCTCCAAACAGTC
This sequence comes from Neoceratodus forsteri, assembly GCA_016271365.2. Taxonomy (NCBI): domain Eukaryota; kingdom Metazoa; phylum Chordata; order Ceratodontiformes; family Ceratodontidae; genus Neoceratodus; species Neoceratodus forsteri. The sequence continues at coordinate 195,102,901 of CM028132.1, read as the reverse complement.
CTCAAGCTAAGGCCGGCCCGTCGGGGGAGAAGCCGGCCAAGCCAAAGGTGACCCCGCTACGGGTCATCGCTAAGCCCTTAGAGGTGCCTGCTTCAGCCCCACCTGCTAAGGCACCGATGCCTCCTGCTCAAGGCATGCCTCCAGAGACCAAGGACTCTCCGGCGTCACTCCGTCATCAGTCCCACACCGACGCCGGGTTTGAAGGCGAAGACGCGGGACAGTTGTGGAGGAACCGGCGTCCCCGTCACTTAAGTCCTCCTCCCTGGGCCCTCAGAGAGTTTCCTTCACCGACGCTCCAGAGACTTCCTTCCTGAAACGAGCGGCTGAAATATTCACCAAGGATGAGCTCAAGGATCTTTTCTCCTTTTGGTGGGGGCAGGTCCACAAGAGGTCCTCCCCGTCGCCGGCCCAGACACCGGTTCCAGACCCTGCAGGAAAACCACAGCCGGGAGGTGAATCTTCCCTGAGGAAGTCACCGGAGCGCCAGCCTTCACCTCCCTCCAGGGCTCGTTCCCGCACACGGTCTCAGGACCACCGACGTTGCTCCCTGGACTCGGGTGACCGACGTCGGTCTAGGTCACGCTCCAGGAGCCTTTCTCGCTCTAGGCTAGAATGCTCCCGATGTCGGTCCTCTGACCGATGTCGGTCATTGCTCCGTCACCGGTCCAGGGACTGGAGTCGGTCTTCGGACCGACATCGGTCCCCTAGCTACCGACGTCCGCAAAGGCATGGTCATAGGACGGGGTCAGACTACTCCAGGTCGGATAGTCGATCCTCCTCCCCAACGTCGACCTCTTCTTCCGCTCTCAGCCTCAAGCGCTCCCCGGGAGAGGAGGACCAGCCTCGCTCGCCTCCGGACGATCCTACTTTTATGGACGTCATGAGGCACATCCAGGCCTCCAACAAGTGGGACACGGAGGACCTGGATCCGGAACGCCGGAGATTGGCCAAGTACCTGAGGCAAAAGGAGCCAAAGCCTCTGGTTATCCCTCCTTTAGTCGATACATTCCAGGACCTTACCAGAACCACCTGGATGATCCGGCCTCAATCCCGTCAGTTCCAAAAAAGTCAGACAGGCTGTATAAGGCCCCGAGGGCAGAACCCTTTCACCCTCAGGCCGATTCTTCGGTGATCACGGCTGCCCATGACAAGTCTTGGCAACCGAAGCACCTCAGCTCCCAGCCTCCCGACCCGGAGTCTCGCTACCTGGACCAGGTGGACCTCCACCTGTTCCATCCGTTCCCTCATTTTCCTAACGCATATGGTACAGTACCAGAATGCGATGTGGGAAAGGGGACTAGAGCTGGCGAAGACCATGCCAGACTCTGACCAAAAAGCAGAGCTCCTGGCCCTCCTCCAGTCGGGCTCAGACGTAGGCTCCCATGTACTGAGGGCCTCGTATGACACTGCAGACACGGCAGCCAGAGCAGCCGCTTCCGGGGTGTGCCTCCGGCGCCATGCCTGGTTGAGAGTCTCGGGCTTTCACCAGGATCTGCAGGCCGGTATCAAGGATCTGCCCTTCCAGGGTACCGTGCTGTTGGGGCAGGAGATGGAGACCTTGATCTCCCGCCTCCAGGAGTCCGGCAAGTCGATCTGGTCGGTCCGCCAGATGTACCGTGGTGACCAGCGACGACAGCACCGTAGACGGCCTTTTCATAAGTCCTCAGGCAGTCAAGGTCCAGCCCGTGGCAACCAATGGGGCAGAGAGGAGGCTTTCGCAGGAGATCCGGAAACCAACATTCTGGTGGCCCTCCTGCCCGTGAGCCCAAGTCCTCCCAGGCCTCTCTCCCCACTCCCAGCTCTGCCCAGTGACTCCCTTCCGCCCCCCCCTTCCGTGGGAAGATCCAGGGGAGCCAGTTGGAGCCACTTCTCCCTTCATTTGGAAGGGTGGAAGTCTATCACCGCAGACCAGTGGGTCTTGGATATCATACTGAGAGGACACACGCTAGAGTTCACAGAGTTTCCTCCGCATACTCCACCAAAGCTCTCTCATTACCCTCCTTCTCACATCCCACTAATAGAAGGAGAGATACAGACCCTCTTGCAGAAGAGAGCAATAGAGAGGGTCCCCTTGCATCAGCAAGGACAGGGGTTCTATTCCCACTTCTTTCTGGTCCCAAAAAAGACTCAGGACCTTCGTCCCATTCTGGACCTCAGTCCTCTAAACCTCTTTATCGAGTACAAGAGGTTCAGGATGGTGACTCTTCCAGGACTCCTTCCCTTGCTGCACCAAGGGGACTGGCTATGTTCTCTCAACATGCAGGATGCACATATGCATATCGGAGTCTATCCTCCCCACAGGAATTTTCTGAGGTTCCACTTCCAAGGGGAGCACTTTCAGTTTTGAGTGCTTCCGTTCTGCCTCTCTTCCGCTCCGTGAGTCTTCACCAAATGCCTAGCAGTGGTGGCTGCGGCTCTAAGGTGTATGGGATACTATGTGTTCCCATACCTAGACGATTGGCTGCTTACGTCCCCGTCAAGAGTAGGCCTTTCACGAGCTCTCGAAGACACTTATACTCTGTTCCGGGAGCTGGGGATCACCATGAACTTACAAAAATCATCCCCAGAGCCCAGCCAAAAGCTCGCCTTCATAGGAGCGATCCTGGATTCCGTCCAGGGCATGGCCTTCCTCCCTCAGGACAGGGGAGTTTGCTTGCGAAAGATGGCAGAACGGATCTCCATAACTCCTCGAGTTCCAGCTCGGAACTTCCTCAGTTTACTGGGGCACATGGCGGCGGCCATTCCTGTCTCTCCCTTGGCCCGCCTCCACATGAGAGTCCTGCAGTGGATGCTCAGGGTGCAGTGGGACCAAAGCCACGACGATCTAGACTCCCCGGTCAAGATCTCGGAGCCAGTCAGGAGAACTCTGCTTTGGTGGATGGACCCCAGCAATCTAGAGAAAGGGGTCAGCTTTCATCCGGAGCCACCAGGTCAGACTCTGACAACAGATGCCTCGGACCTGGGGTTGGGGGCGCACCTGGGTGCACGTCGAATACAAGGGGTTTGGTCACCCGAGGAGCAGTCCCTTCACATCAATGTGCTGGAAATGCGAGCGGTCCTCTACGCCCTACAGGCTTTTCAAGAGGACCTGGTGCTAGGCTCTCTTCTAATTCAGACGGACAACATGACGATCGTCTTTTACATCAACAAGCAAGGGGGCACTCATTCGTATCCTCGATGCAGGGAGGCGATGAGAGTCTGGTACTGGGCGCTGGAGTGGGGCATCCTGCTGTCCGCAATGCACGTTCCAGGTGTCTTAAATGATCTGGCCAACAGCCTCAGCAGGTCGCGTTACAGAGCGCATGAGTGGGAGCTGCTACAGTCCGTGGCGGACCAGCTCTTCGACAGGTGGAGTCTTCCAGAGCTGGACCTCTTTGCGTCACCACGCAATGCCAAACTGCCAATATTCTGCTTGCAAGAGCATGCGCCTGGAGTTTTCTGGCCAGACGCGTTATCCCTTTGCTGGGCAGGGAGGTTTCTCTATGCCTTTCCGCCCTTCCCTCTCATTCAGAGGGTGCTGCTCAAGTTACCAGCAGAAGGGGTCCGAATGATCCTAGTGGCCCCCAAATGGCCTCGGCAGATTTGGTTCCCACTACTGCAGCGGTTATCAACGGAACCTCCAATTCCGCTGCCCATATGCTCGCAGTTACTGTCCCAGGACCAAGGGTCGCTGGTCCATCTGGATCTTCGATCCTTACACCTACATGCTTGGCTCCTTCAGACGTAGCTCAACATAGATACGGGGTTTCCCCAGAAGTGGCGGCGGTCCTAGTGTCAGCAAGAAAGCCCTCTACTCGCTTCGCCTATGCTATGAAGTGGAAGCGTTTCTGTCTTTGGGCATTGCCACAGCGTCTGGATCCTTTCACCTGCCCTGTGAACTCAGCTTTACAGTATCTCCTCTCCTTGTACGATAAGGGTCCGAGTTACTCCTCTATCAAGGTGCACATGTGGGCAATCTCCGCATATCATGCTCTCGTGGGAGACAGAGCATTAGCACAGCTGGATGTAGCCTGCACCTTTCTTAGGGGAATTCTACATTTGAGACCTCCCATTCGGGACCCTGTCCCACCCTGGGACCTCCTTTTTGTGTTGGAGAAACTCACTCTCCCTCCTTTTGAACCAGCAGCGGATTGTGAGCTGCGTTACCTTTCTTGGAAGGTTTGTTTTTGGTTGTTGTTACTTCAGCTCAAGAGTTTCCGAGCTTCAGGCTCTGATGTAAAGAGCCCTATTTGGTTTTCCACAGGAAAGGGTTTCCTCAGAACAAATCCTAAGTTTCTTCCTAAAGTGGTCTCAGAATTGACCTCAACCAATCGGTTGACCTTCCTGTTTATTTTCCTTCCTTCCAATAGAGGAGAGGCTCCTCCACACATTGATGTCCACAGGACTTTGAGGTATTACTCAAAGGACGGTTCAGCACCGTAATCGGAGCAGCTCTTTGTGGCTTTTGCACCACATTGCTTGAGTCAACCGGTGTCCAAGCAAACTATCTCTAAATGGATAGTTCGCTGTGTCTCATTTTGCTGCGAGCATCACAATAAACCCCTGCCGGGCCCAGTTAGGGTCACTCCACCAGAGGAGTGTCAGCTTCTTTCGCCACCCTGCGAACTGTCGCCATGCAGGACATTTGTGCGGCCGCAACCTGGAACTCGGTGCATACCTTTGTCAAGCATTACAGTTTGGATATCGTCTCCAGACGCCGAGCTGGCTTCGGCCTAGCTGTATTACAAGGGCTTTTATCCTAAGGCCTTTGGAGTCAGCATATTCCACCTCCCGGGGTAGTCTACCTCCTTGTTTTGGGACTGCTTGGGACTCAGTCCTGATTGTAATAGCCTGCTGCGAGAAATCCCACTCGAAGTAAGATAGTACAGTTACGTAAGAACTTACCGTAACAGTAGATCTTCGAGAGGAGCTCTTGCAGCAGGTGCTACTTCCCACCCGCCTTCCCCCTCGAGGTGTGCAGATCCATTTTCTTTTTTTCTTCTTCTCCGATTCTCTGCATGGTAGGCTTTGTCTCCTTCTCTTGTCAGGCCTTCTTCTGGGTCTTGGCGGGAGAACTGAGATGGAGCTGGGTCCGCCCCCTCTTGTACTCTGACCGACGTCAGGAGGGCCAGCGTCAGGGGCGGTCCCTGCTGTGTATTGCTGGCAGAAGTTTCACCGGTTGGTCCTAGTGCCTGCGGCATAGTCCTGATTGTAATAGCCTGCTGCTAGAGCTCCTCTCGAAGATCTACTGTTACGGTAAGTTCTTACGTAACTGTACTTTCTACCGATAACGACAGACCTCCTGAGAAGAAATCCAAATATTTGGATCACTCTACCTGGAAGGTCTATGCGGCCTCGTCTTTAGGCCTCCGTCAGGCAAGCTCAGCCATCATCATGGCACGCTTCTCCCATGCCCTTTTGGGGTCCTTGGGTGAAGTCCTCCCACATCTCCTCGGGGACTTGCAGACCACGGTGAAGCAGGTCTGGGACCAAGGCGGTACTGTTGCCAAACAACAGCTCCAGATGGCTCTGGATATCAGGGACTCATGTGCCCGTTCATTGGCAGCCACAGTTGCCTCTCACTGCAGGGCTTGGCTGAGGCTCTCCTCCTCCTTTCTGGTGGATACTCGGCACAAACTAGCTGAAGTGCCTTTCCTGGGCACCAATCTCATCAGCCTAGGTGTGGCCAGTCACCTTCAGCGCATGAAGCAGTCCAATGCCACCTTGGACGCCACTTCTGCTAAGGGTTCTTCTGGTCCCAAGAAGCAGCAGAAGAAGAAGAAGCCTTTTCGGCACTCTTCCCCTGTGGCCCAGCAGTCGTCCTTTCAAGGGGATCAGCAGCAGCTGCAGCAGGCTCAAGCTTGGCACCCTCGGCCCAAGCCCGGACCCTCCCAGGCCCATAAGGGAGGCAGGGGTTCAGGCCCTGGACCCTCTGCCTCTAAGCCTGCCCAGTGACAGGGTGGGGGCTGCCACCCCTACTCCCGCCACGCCAGCTCTGGGTTCTCACTGGGGGGCCGGCTCCGCCACTTTCTTTCCGCATGGTCCGCTGTTACCACGGACAGGTGGATCTTAAAAGTGATTGGCCAGGGACTGCCTCTGGAATTCGAGCAGTACCCTCCAAGCCGAGCCCGCGCCCCACGGCAGGAGAGGTATCCGCCCACACTCAGTCGGCTGTCCAAGACGACATTGCTCAGCTCCTCCTCAAGGAGGCAGTGGCTCCAGTGGTAGACCCTCCAGCAGAATCAGGCCTCGTTTCCAGGTGCTTCCTGGTTCCCAAGCGGACGGGGGGGCTGGTGCCCCATTCTAGATCTGCATGACCTGAATCAGTATCTCAGGTCACACACCTCTGGATGGTCACTCTGTCTCAGATCATACCATCCCTCGAGCGAAACATATGGTTCTGCTCACTGGATCTCCAGGACACGTTCTTTCATGTCCCAATCTGTCTGTCCCACCAGCAGTTCCTCCGCTTCAGAGCTGAGGGAACCCTATACAAGTTCTGAGCCATACCATCCTGCCTGTCATCGGCCCCTCGGGTCTTCACCAAATGCATTGCAGTGGTGGCAGCCCACCTCAGGCATTGTGGGGGGGGGGGGTCAGAATTTACCCCTACTTCAATGATTGGCTCTTAGCAGGTTCCACCCAGCAGGAGGTGGAGAGGTCCAGGGACCTGGCCCTCCAGACCTGCTTCCAGCTTGGCCTCCTGATCAACGAGGCCAAGTCGGAACTCATGCCTTCTCAGGTGATGGGCTTCATCAGAGCAGAGCTCAGCTCTCGTTAAGCCAGAGCTCGGCTCCTGGTAGACAGTGCGGAGATTCTCTCCTCCTTTGCCCAATCATTTTTGGTTGGACACTTGCGCCCTGCCCGAGACTTTCTGTGCCTTCTGGGTTACATGGCAGCATGCACCTCCATGGTCTGTTGGGCTCGGTGGCACATGCTCCCCCTCCAGTGGGAGCTGGCTGCCCAGTGGACTCAGTGCCACAGTCCTTTCGACCAGCAGATCACTATGACCCAGAAGATGTGGGACGCTTTCCAATGGTGGACCGTCCCAGGCCGGTTGCAGGAAGGGATCCCGTTTGATTGCCCCGAGCCGACGGCCGTCCTTACGACCGATGCCTCTCTCATGGGCTGGGGAGCCCACATGGGGACAACAGGCCCATGGGTTCTGGACCCCTGAGGAGTCCCGTTATCACATCAACCTGTTGGAGCTCAGAGCAGTCAGACTGGCACTGTCAGCTTTCACTCCTCAGCTCCGGGGTGAAGTGGTTCAAGTCCAGATGGACAATATCACGACCATGTACTACCTCAACAAACAGGGCGGCATGCATTCCCATGTGCTATGCAGGGAAGCGCTGCACACCTGGACACTCGTGAGCCGTTTGGAGGCTGATCTCCTAGCTATCCACGTGGCAGGAGCCTCCAACCAACTGGTGGATGCTCTCAGCTGCATAGGAGAGACATCCCACAAGTGATCTCTCCATCCAGAGGTAGCGTACAGTCTGTTCTCCCACTGGGGCAAACCGTTGGTGGACCTGTTTACCTCCCGGGAAAACACCAAGCTAAGGCTGTTTCATGCCTTCCCTACTCAGCAGGGCTCACTGCAGGGGGATGCCTTCACGAGGCCGTGGACCCCAGGCCTTTTGTATGCCTTCCCTCCATTCTCTTGATCCACAGGGTGCTCCTCAAGGTGAGGAAGGACAAGGTGAAGGTGATTCTGGTAGCCCCAGACTGGCTGCACCAGTTCTGGTATCCAGATCTCCTCAGCCTAAGCTGCAGGCCCCCAGAGCAGCTTCCAGCACACCTGGACCTGATCTCTCTCAATCAGGGAAAGGTATATCATCCGGACCTTCAATCCCTGCACCTCACAGCCTGGTACCTGAGTGGCTAGAGTTCCAGGCTTTGGGTCTCTCCGAGGATGTCCTCATAGTAGTGGAAGCATCCAGGAAGGAGTCGACCAGGAAGTGTTATGCCTTCAAATGGAAAAGGTTTTCCATTTGGTGTTGGAGCATGGGCCTGGACCCTCTGTCCTGTCCAGTGGCTAACATTCTCAACTACCTTTGGTCTCTGTCCAAAGGGGGTCTTCGGTCTTCGACATTTAGGGTGCACCTGGCAAACATCTCTGCTTACCGGGTGCGGGCCGGTCAGCCAATGGCGCAGAAGACCATGGTCAGGCGCTTTTTCAAAGGTCTGGATCACACATCCCCTCTGGTGCATGAACCTCCACCTCTGTGGGATCTACTGCTGGTACTGGCAAAGCTCATGGGAAAGCCATTTGAACCAAAGCACAAGTGTGAGTTGTCATACTTGTGGAAGATGGCCTTCCTGGTGGCTATCACGTCTGCCATAAGGACAGGGGAGCTCCAGGTGCTCTCGGTGGACTCCCCTTATCTGGTCTTCCACAGGGACAAGGTTGTCCTGCGCCCCCACCTGAAATTCCTTCCGAAGGTGGTGTCAGAGTTTCACCTTAATCAGGTGTTGACTCTGCCGGTGTACTACCCCAGTTACACCTCCGAGGCCGAATACATGCTCCATACTTTGGACCTGAGACGAGCTCGCTCTTATTATGAGGAGAGGATGGCGGAGATTCGGGGAGAGGTTCGCCATCTGTTTGTCACCTACGCTGAAGCCACTTCTGGCAGACCTGCAGCAAAGTGGACAATTGCTCAATGGATTACATCTTGCATTAGTCTGTGCTACGAGTTGGCAGGCAAGGAGCCTCCCAAGGGGATAAGAGCTCATTCTGTGCACCATACCACTACATCAGTGGCTGCTTCCAGGGACATCCCTATCCAGGAAATCTGTCAGGCTGCTACCTGGAAGACAGCAAACACCTTCATTACCCAATACTACATCGACCTTGAGTCACACCGGGATGCTGGTTTTGGGGTATCTGTTCTCCAATCTCTGTTTCCCAAGTAGGGGCTGTGCACCTTGCCTCCCTCCTCCTGGAGAACTGCTAGGAGTCTACCAATAAGTGTGGATAAACAACATATCCATGATCCTAGAAAAACAGATTACTCACCTGTAACGGTAGTTCTAGGAGTGGTATATGTTGTTCATTCACACAGACCCACCTGACCTCCCCGGCTGTGGACTTGCAAACCTTGCTTCCAGCGGGCTAAGATTTGGCCTCATGGGGCAGAGCCGAGGATTATACCACCAGGGTGGGTGGGAGGAGCCAGCTTGAAGACTTTCCATCTGATTTAAAGGGAAAGGGACTCTGCCAATAAGTGTGGATGAACAACATATACCACTCCTAGAACTACTGACCTTACTTTGAGAAGGTTCCTGCAGTAGGTTTTCACATATAGGACTGCACCCCCTGGCGTCAGGTCCTTACGGCAAACTTGTATATAGCGATCATCAGCGGGGACCACCCCCGACGTCAGGTGGCATGACGTCAGCCCGACTATGAAAGGGGTGGTCCCATGCCCGCTCTCCAGTTCTTTCCCGCCGTCGCCTCAGTAACATTCGGCTCGTGTTTGAACAGCAATCCAACGCCCGCGTTGAATTTTGTCGAAGTTTTCTTCACCTCTTACTAGTAATTTTCTCTCAGAGTTTTCTTCAAATTGATGTCTTCTAGACAGAAGAAAAAGTGCTGTAAGTGCGGCACCCAAATTCCGCACAGGGACGACCATTCCCGCTGCCTCCTTTGCTTGGGTTCTAAACACGACGTCAAGGAGTGTTCCATCTGCTAGGCCTTCAACCAGGTGACCAGAACCAGGTGCAAACGGTCCCTCGAGGCCCATCTTCTGACCTGACGCTTGGCATCTATGGAAAAGGAGCTTCAAAAACTGAGGGAAAGGTCGTCGTCGCCGGCCCCAAAAAAGAAGAAAAGCAAAGAGAAGCGCTTGGGACCAGAGTCCTTCACAACACGAGGCCTGCAACTGGAGTACTTCGGCGCCCCATCCACTTTTTGGCCGTGGCACCTCTCTCCCTCCTGCCGAGGTGAGCAGGCAGCCGGGGGTAGCCTCTTTGGAGGTTGTAATCTCTCTGCCTTGTCCTGCCAGTAAGACGCCCCTCGGCTCTAGCAAAGGGTGCACGGCCCCCGCCGATCAGTCTAGTGGCGGCCTTCCAGCCGTCTCTAGCTTGGCCGGATCTGTTGCGTCAGACACTGGCTCCTCTGACACCTGCCCAGATCCATCCACTCTCCTGTTGGGCTACAGTTTGGCCCCCTGACGCCGGACAGAGTGAGGGACAAGTCGACCCGTTGTCCCCCAGGGTTATTCATCCCAGGTACTCGCCACTCAATCCTCTGCTTTTTGCACTAACTAGATCGCATTCGGACCTGCCGTCGGGGGCTCCTCAGGTCCCCCCCCCCCCTCGCCAGGCCTTCCGCCATCCCTGGACAGGAGTCTGTTGCCGGCTAGGGATCCTACCATGGAGCCTCCACCCTCTGGTACTTCGGGCGCACTCCCATATCCTGCGCCATCTGCTGGTGCTGTGGTACTGCCTCCCGCGGGCCCTTCAACTGGGTTCCCAGATCCTGAACCCTCCTTCCTGCCTCTGGGTGGCCCTCCGTTGACCAGTCAGCATCCGACGCCAGGCCATGTGAGTCCGACATTGGGTCTCCCGATGCCATGTTCCCTGACGGGGTATCCTACTCCGGGTTATCCCAGGTACTCCTTTTATTATCCATCCTGGCAGTACCCTCAGTATCCGGGGTATTCAAGCTTCCAGCCACCTCCTCCGCCACCTCCGGTACCGGACCACAAGTTCATTCCCCTTTTGTAGAAGGACTCCAGAACGCAACTTCTGTCAGAGATAAGACAGTTGGTGGGAGAGGCACCCACTCCCAGGGTCACCTCTCCACTGCCTTCTCGGACCAGAGCTTCAGGCTCCCTGACTGTTGGCACCATGGAAGTAGACCTTTCAGTTCCTAGTGGTTCTGAGCCCTCTGATATTGAGTCTGACTCGGATCCATCGGACTCCAGGTCTCCCGTAGAGGTCCCCCACCTCTTTCGGAGACTTGCTGCGTTCCATTCAGGCGACTGGTGGCTGGCCATCCAAAGAGGTAGACCTGCAAAGAAAACACCTTGCAGAACACCTGGATCTGGCCACTTCTGACCCTGTCCCCATTCCCCCATGGATGGGGCCCCATGAGGACCTAGTGACCACGATTTGGCAACAACCGTCTTCTATACCAGCGGTTTCGCGTAAAGCAGACTGCACCTGTTACCCCCCGGAAGGGATCTCTCAACTTAACTCTCATCCTGCGGCTGACTCCATGGTCATCATGGCCACTCATGACCGTTCAGCCCAGCCCAAACACTTAAGCTCTTCGCCTCCTGACAAGGACTTACGCCAGCTAGATCAGTTTGGGCTTAAAATCTATTCTTCTTCCTCTTGTGCGATACGTTCCCTTAATTACATCTCGCATATGGTCGCCTTCCAAAAAGCCTCTCTCTTTGATCTAGAACGAGACCTCCAAGAGGTTCAGGACGAAACCCTGAGAAAGAAGTTATTGGATAAAGTTAGGATGGGGAAGTCATCGTGTCGACACGCTCTTCGGGCGACTTACGACTTGGTGGCTAGAGCGGCAGCCTTGGGGATCTGTCTCCGCTGCCTCTCCTGGCTTCGTATAGCAGGCCTGGCACAGGATGTACAGTCCTCCCTCCTGGACGCCCCTTTAGGGGTTCCATCCTCTTTGGTGGCGATGCCAAGGATATCATTACAGGGCTGCAGGAGAGTGGACGCTCCTTGTGGGACATCTGTTCCATGTATAAGACAGGCCAGAAAAAGCAGCCTTTTTGCCGCCAAAGAAGGTGGAACAAATTCCAGGCTAAGTGCCAAGCAAAGAAACGTGTCCCTGGATCTGGAGCTCAAACCCCACAGATCAGATTTCCCAAACGGGCCTCTAGGGCAAAAGCTTCCTACCCCTCGGCATCCTGTCTCCTTTCCCGTCCCTCCAGTAATACAGAAGGAACCAGTCGGAGGGAGGTTCGGCCTCCACCTGGATGGTTGGAGGTACATCACCGCAGACGCTTCGGTGCTTCAGCTCATCCAGCAAGGTCACTCAATAGAATTCAGTGAGATTCCAGCCCCTCTACTGCCGGGACGGTCCTTCTATCCTTGGGATCGGGTCCCTATTGTGTCTCAGGAAATTCAGGCTCATCTTCTCAAGAGGGCCATAGAACCCATCTCATTGAACCAAATAGGAAGGGGATACTACTCCCACTTCTTCCTGGTACCGAAGAAAACAGGCAGCCTGAGACTGATCCTGGACCTCAGCACACTAAACGTCTTCGTTGAGTACAAGAAGTTTCGTATGTTGACCCTTCAGGGGCTTCTCCCCCTGCTCCACCCAAACTCATGGCTGTGCTCCCTGGACATGCAGGATGCTTGCCTGCATATTCCTATCCTCCTGGCCCACCGCCGCTTTCTCCATTTTATTTTTATGGAGAACTATTTCCAATTCAGAGCACTCCCATTTGGCCTCTCTTCGGCACCCAGAGTGTTCACCAAATGCCTAGTGGTAGTGGCGGTGTTTTTACGCCATCAGGGCATTTATGTCTTCCCGTACCTGGACGACTGGTTCCTCGCAGCACCCTCTCCTACCAGCCTGAAAGAGTCTCTCTCTTTCACTCTGAACTTGTTTGGTTTCCTGGGCATAACGGTCAGTTTTCCCAAGTCCCAGCTAGTACCATCCCAGAGACTCCAGTTCATTGGAGCTGTATTAGACACAGTTCAGGGCAAGGCTTTTCTGCCATCGGATCGGGCTGAGACCTTTGCTTCTCAGGCCACTCTCGTGGCCCAGGTCCGATGGATCCCAGCACACTCTGTGCTCTGTCTCTTGGGACTGATGGTGGCCGCCATTTTCGACAGTTCCCATGGCCAGGCTTCACATGCGGGTCACCCAATGGTCTCTCTGAGTCCAATGGGACCAGAGGACAGACGACTTTAACCAAAATGCCATGATCTCCAGCAGCCTTCAGAGAGATCTTCGCTAGTGGCAGGATCTCTCAAACCTATCGAAGGGAATTTCTTTCCAGCAGTGAGTTCCAACCCAAATTCTCACCACGGACGCCTCAGATCTGGGCTGGGGAGCCCATCTGGGGACTTACAAGACACAAGGGTCTTGGTCCAAACAGGAGCTTATGCTTCACATCAATATCCTGGAGACCAGGTTGGTTCTTTATGCACTCCAGGCATTCCAGTCTCTCCTGGTTCCAGGATTTCTTCTAGTCCAGACAGACAACATGTCCACAGTCTGGTATCTAAACAAACAGGGAGGAACCTGATCATATTCTCTTTGCAGAGAAGCAATGAGGGTATGGTACTGGGCGATTCAGCACAGCCTTTACTTGACAGCAGTCCATGTTCCGGACGTAAGCAGTGTCCTGGCGGACAGTCTCAGTCGATCAGTGGCCAGGGCCCACGAGTGGGAGCTAAAGACAGAGGTGGTCGAAGATCTCTTTCTTCAATGGTGTCGGCCAGAGATAGATCTGTTCACCTCCCCATACAATGCAAAACTACCCATCTTTTGCTCGCTCATTCCCAGGCATGGTGCTTTTTGGCAAGACGTGCTGTCTCTTTCATGGACAGTTAGGTTTCTGTACGTCTTTCCTCCCTTTCTTCTCATTCAGAATGTCTTGGTTAAATTACAGCAGGAGGGAGCTCGCGCCATCCTTATTGCTGCACTTTGGCCATGCCAAATTTGGTATCCTCTGCTACAATAATTGGCACTGGAACCTACGGTTCTTTTACCCATTTCCCATGACCTTCTGACTCAGGAGCAGGGCACCCTAGTGCATCCAAGCCTTCAGTCTCTCCACCTTCATGCGTGGCACCTGTGAACATAGCGATTTCTCGTTATGGGTTATCTTCGCAGGTTGCGCATATTCTAGTAGAGGCTAGAAAACCCTCCACCAGATCAACTTCTGCCATGAAGTGGAAGAGATTCACGATTTGGGCCCAAGCAAGGTGCTGGGACACATTTTCATGCTCGGTTTCCCAGGTTCTAGAGTACCTCGAACATCTGTCTGAGGCAGGCCTTAGCTACTCCTCCATTAAGGTCCACCTATCTGCGATGTCGGCCTACCACCTCCCAGTGGAAGGCAAAACCTTGGCTCAGCTGGAGGTTGCCAAAACCTTTCTGAAAGGCATCCTTCATTTGAAACCTCCGATCTGAAATCCTTGTCCCCCCGGGACCTGAATTTCATGCTCAAGAAGCTGACCTTACCCCCATTCTAACCAGCTTCTTCCTGCGACTTACTCTTCCTCTCCTGGAAGACCTTATCTTTAGTCGCAGTTACTTCGGCCAGAAGGATTTCCGAATTACTGGCTTTCGTCTATAAGGAACCTTATTTGATTTTTCATAAGGACCGAGTAGTCCTTCGGACTAACTCTTCTTTCTTTCCCAAAGTGGTCTTGGAAACCACTTTGAACCAGAGCATGGAATTACCAGTATACTATCCACAGTATTCCAACGGGGGGAACACCTTCTGCACACCCTTGATGTGCACCGGATCCTGAGGTACTACACAAACCGGACTAAGGAGGTTCGTAAATCCAACCAACTGTTCATAGCTTTTGCTCCACAGTGCCAGGGCAAGGCTATATCCAAGCAAACCATCTCTCGATGACTAGCTAACTGCATCCATTTTTCGTACACGAAATATGGGAAATCTCTTCCGGAAGCAGTTAAAGGCCACTCCATCCGCGGTGTGGCGACTTCTACTGCCTTTTTTAGGAATGTATCCATGGCAGAGATCTGTACAGCTGCCACGTGGTCGTCTGCTCACACCTTTACTAAGCATTACAGTCTGGATATTGCCTCTCGGCCCAAACTGGCTTTGGTCTTGCAGTCTTGCAAGGCCTCCTTTTATGATTTCTCATGGCGACTTCTCCTCCTTCTGGATGCACCTCTGTTTGTGTTTATCCTTGGGACTGCTTGATATTCAGTCCTATATGTGAAGACCTACTGCAGGAACCCTCTCGAAGTAAGATATTGCAGTTATGTAAGAACTTACCATAACAGTAGATCTTCGAAAGAGGTTCCTGCAGTGGGTCTAGTTTCCCACCCTCCTTCCCCCAGTTTTTGGATGTTTTATCCTTATTTTCCATCCTATCTAGCCCTTCGGGACTAGAATGGAAGCAGGGTCTGAGGAGTTTTTACTCCGGTCTTGTTCTTACCTTTCTATAGGTCTCTGTTGGAAAAGAACTGGAGAGCAGACGCGGGACCTCCCCTTTTATAGTCGGGCTGACGTCATGCCACCTGACGTCGGGGCGGTCCCCGGTGATGACTGCTATCTACAAGCTTCCCTGCAGGACCTGATCGCCTGTGGGCTTAGTCCTATATGGAAGACCCATTAGAGGAACCTCTCTCGAAGATAGTACAGTTATATAAGAACTTACTGTAACAGTAGATCTTCGAGAGAGGCTCTAGCAGTAGGTAATTACATATTGGACTGACGTCGGCAGGCGGCAGGACCCCACGGAAAAATTTCTAGCTAGCAGGCTCTGATGAGGGACCGCCCCCACATCAGGTGACCGGCATCAGGAGACGTCGGTATAAAGGGGCGGTCCCTCACGCCCACCTTCCAGTTCTTTCCCGCCACAGGCCACAAGAGGCCGGACGAGAGAGAGAAGCGGATATTTCCCTGACTGGAAAAGGAGCTGAAAAAGCTTAGGGGGATGGAGGGTGGGAAGGTATTACCTACTGCAAGAGCCTTTCTCGAAGATCTACTGTTACGGTAAGTTCTTGCGTAACTGTACTATCCTACTTCGAGAGGGCTCTTACAGTAGGTAATTACATATAGGACTGAGTCCCAAGCAGTGTGGAATAAGGTGCTAGACTGCCCGACTGTCCAAAGTTTTAAAGGAGCTTTGAAAACCTACCTTTTTAGTAGAGCTTATAATGATTTTTGAATATTTTAATGCTGTTTTAACTATTTATTGTTGTATGTAATATTGTACTGGCGCCTTGGTTTAAGAAAGGCGCCTTATGTAAATAAAGTGTGATTTGATTTGATTTGATTAAGAAGCACACAGGAGTAGGAAGGCTACTCAAGTAGATCCTCTAGCTGCGAAGGCCTTAAGAAAGGAGGCCTTGCAGAACAGCTAGCCCGAAGCCTGCTCTACAGCGAGAGGCAATATCCAAACTGTAGTGTTTAGTAAATGTGTGGACAGAAGTCCAAGTGGCGGCAGCACAAATGTCTGCCACTGACACGTTCTTGAAACATGCCGCTGAGGCAGCGACTCCTCTGATCGAGTGTCCTCTTACTTGACCCGGAAGAGTCTTGTTGTACTTGTCGTAACAGAAAGTGATGCAATGAGCCAACCATTTAGACAGGCATTGCTTGGAAACAGCATTGCCTTCTCTTTTGGGAGCAAAAGAGACAAACAGTTGATCGGTTTTTCTGAGGTCCTTTGTTCTGTTAATGTAGTATCTCAGAATCCGGTAGACATCCATAGTATGAAATAGATACTCCCCTTGATTGGAGTATTGCGTAAAGAAAGCGGGTAACTCTATGGACTGGTTCAATGTAGATTCCACTACCACTTTGGGGAGAAACTTAGGATTGGTACGCAGAGCCACACATTCCTTGTGAAAATCAAGTATGGGATTTTACACATTAGGGCCTGGAGCTCAGAAATCCTCCGAGCAGAGTTAATGGCCACTAGAAAGAGCGTCTTCCATGAAAGGAACTTCATGTCTGCTGAGGCCGCCGGTTCAAAAGGAGGCAAAGTAAGTTTCTCAAGAACGAAGTTCAAATCCCAAGGAGGGGCGGGAACTCAGATGGGGGTCTCAAGTGAAGAACCCCTCTGAGGAAAGTCTTAGAGACTTCCAGTTGAGCAAAAGACCCATCTGTGAAGGGAATGTGGTAGGCCGAAATGTCTGCCATGTGTACCTTCAGAGACGAGTGACTAAGACCCAGGTTGAAGAGATGGCGCAGGTACTCCAACAGTCGCCCAACAGAGCAGGAGAAAGGTTCGAAGCCTTTTGAAGTGGCCCAGATTGAGAACCGTTTCCACTTCATAGTATAAGTAGACCTA
The DNA here is from genome assembly GCA_016271365.2 of Neoceratodus forsteri. Lineage (NCBI taxonomy): Eukaryota > Metazoa > Chordata > Ceratodontiformes > Ceratodontidae > Neoceratodus > Neoceratodus forsteri. The sequence goes on along the minus strand of CM028132.1, from coordinate 195,085,924 downwards.
GTGGAGGGTTTCCTAGCCTCCACCAAGATCTCAGCCACCTGGGGAGAAACCCCAAAGTGGGCTTGAGCTATGTCTGCAGAAGCCACGCATGCAGTTGAAGGGACTTGAGACCTGGATGGACCAGGGTCCCCCTGATCCTGGGTCAATAAAATCTGTGACAGCGGAAGAGGAAGAGGAGGTTCCTCTGAGTATTGTTGCGGAAGAGAGAACCAAACTTGCCTGGGCCAGAAAGGAGCGATCAGAGTTATTCGTGCCCCTTCTGAGCCGAGTTTCTGCAAGTCATGCGGGATCAGAGGAATTGGGGGAAAGGCATAGACAAATCTGTCCCTCCAGTCTAGAGACAGAGCGCCTCTCCAGAAAATGCCTCACTCTTGAATGAACGAGCAGAAGTCAGGAAGCTTTGCATTTAGAGGTGAAGCGAACAGGTTCACCCGAGGTGTTCCCCAATGTAGGAAGATATCGTCTAGGACCCCCTGATCCAGTTCCCACTCGTGAGCTTGAGCAGACGAGCGACTTAGTTTGTCTGCTAAGGAGTTCTTGACCCCCGGAACATGAATTGCCGTGAGGTGAAGGTCGTGTTGTGCTGCCCAATCCCAGACTCTCATCGCTTCCCTTTAAAGAGGGTAGGACCGAGTCCCGCCCTGTTTGTTGATGTACCATACCACACACATATTGTCCGTCTGGATGGCTAGGTGGCCTGGAAGAAGATGCAGGTGGAGAGCCTGGAGAGCATAGAGCACCGCCTGAAGCTCGAGCACATTGATGTGCAGGGATTGTTCGAGCTTGGACCAAGAGCCCTGGGTCTGATGTGGACTGAGATGGGCTCCCCAACCTTCGCCCGAGGCATCTGTGGTCAGAGTCTGGGAGGGAGGAGGAAGGAAAAATGGAACTCCCTGAAGAAGGTTCTCTCGAACCATCCACCACTGCAAGTCTCGAATCATGGGAGAGGAGACTAGGACCAACTGGTCCAAGTCGTCTACCAACTGATCCCATTGAGAGCAAAGCATCCACTGAGAGACCCTCATGTGGAGCCGAGCGCGAGGGACTGTCAGGATAGCAGCTGCCATAAACCCGAGGAGGCGAAGAACTGACCCGCCTGCGGATGGACAACAGGCTTATCTGAGTCTGGAGTGTGGCCAGTCTGTCCGGTGGCAGGAAAGCCCTGCTTAGGGTCGCGTCCAGTATCGCCCCAATAAACTGGAGCCTCTGGGATGGGATCAAGTGAGACTTGGAATGGTTGATGGTAATACCCAGACAGGCAAAGACCTGTTGGGTGAGGGAGAGGCAGTGCAGGAGTTCCTTCCTGGACGAGGCTGCCAGGAGCCAGTCGTCCAGGTACGGGAAAACCTGTACCCCCCGGGTACGCAGGTAGGTCACCACCACCGCAAGGCATTTGGTAAATACTCGAGGGGCCGAGGAGAGGCCAAATGGAAGTGCCTTGAACTGGTAGTGGTCCCCCTGGAAAGCAAAATGGAGATATTTGCGGTGAGACGGGCGGATAGATATGTGCAGGTAAGCGTCCTGCATATCCAGAGCGCACAGCCAGTGGCCCAAGCGGAGGAGGGGCAGAAGGCTCTGCAGTGAGAGCATCCTGAACCTCTTGTACTCCATGAAAATGTTCAGGGAACTGAGATATAGAATAGTCTTACATCTCCTGTCTTCTTCGGGACCAGGAAGAAGTGGGAATAGTAACCCGTTCCTTGCAGAGAAAGAGGGACAGGTTCTATCGCCTCTTTCAGCAAAAGTGCTGAAATTTCTTCCTGGACCAGAAGAAGATGTTCCCGAGAGTACGACGACCTTGGGGAAGGGTGACGAGGTGGTTCTAGGGACATGGATATGTTGTTCATCCACACTTATTGGCAGATTCCTTGCCGCTTTAAATCTTGCCGGAAGGTCTTCAAGCTGGCTCCTCCCACCCACCCAGGTGGTAAAACTCTCTCCTCCGCCCCATGACGCCAGATCTTCCTTACCGCTTGGAAGCTCAGGTTCCCTCCTTAGCACTCTGCGTTTTCGACTGGTTCCTGATTTTTTCGGTGTCTCCGAATATAGTTAGAAATTTTCTATTACTTCGACCTTCTCCCTCGCGGCAGCGATGGATAATTCGTTTTCCGGCTCCCGGAGGTGCCCGGTTAATTCCTCCAGGAAAGACTCGCACTCCATGTGCGTTTACTGCCTCGACTTGGACCATGATCCGCAAGTTTGCGATTTTTGCTGTGCCCTTTCGACCAGCACCCTGGAGGATCATATGGCCTGTTTTGGGCTTGGGCGACCTGAACCTTTTTCCGTGCTGGAAAAATTCTTGGGAGACTCGTCAGGCAGCGTCCGCGTCAGCTATCTCGGCTGAGCAACTCGATCTTCTTTCCTTCACGGAGGGGGCGTTGTCCAAGTCTGCCCCCCCCCATCCTCAGTCGCGGCGCTTATCCTGCTCTCTTTGAGTTCTCCTCATTCAGCTTCGCCAGTCCCTTTCCTTGAAGGGAGAGGGGCCCTTGGGACCTACCTCTCGGCCCAGGTCAAAGGAGTCGCAGGCTAAGTCCCACCGTCGGTGCTGGCGGGAGCGGGAGAGTTCCCCCTCCCCTGTCGGCCGACTTTCGACTTCAGTCGAGGGTGCAGCTCAGGCCGCTGGCTTCATGGTGTCCCCGTCAGGTCAGCCGGCCAGGACTCTTGTCGACGTTGTCGAGTCTCTCGACCCGTCATCTGGGCTGTCCTCTGCTGGAGCCGCTATCCCTTCGCCGGTTCCCCCGGCGGAGGCCGAGGTTCTGCTTGTTCCTTCGGGGCGTCAGGCCTCGGTCCCTTTGTCTGAACCGAGGGAAGAGCGGGTACCCCCCCCCGCTCCTTCCCAGGCCCACCCTCGGTTTCCCCGAGGATTGGGGTCTCGGTCTCGGTCCTCTTCTCGGTCAAGCCGCTCCCGCCGATTTCGGCGATCTCTGTCTGGGCACCGAGTTAAGTGGCAGTACCAATCTTCCTCATCTCCCTCCTCGGATGAGGAGTGGCTTCGGTGCAGATGGCGCCGACGTTACGAGGAGTTCATGTGGCAGCAGTTGTTATTGTCCGGGAATCAATCGACTCCGATTCATTCCCCATCCAGCAAGCAGCTGCCGCCCGATCGGCCGACACAACCGCTCGCTGCAGTCGAGGTGCCCACTCCAGGGCCGGTTGTTTGTCCGAATCTTGCTGCCCCACCGTCTTCGGTGGAACCTCGGTCGGGTCACGACCTGTCCCGCAGGTTGTCTGTTCCCCTCACTCCTGCCCGCCCTCGGCGGACGAAGAGTGACTCAGGCCTGAGGCAGCTCTTTGCAGACCCTTCGGAGTCTGACTTCGACCCTCCATGTTCCCCAGTTGGGAGGACCCGGGGTCCTCTCCGGAACGCTCTGTGGATGACAGCCCATCGTCCTTTATGGGTCTGCTTCAGCTCATCTCGAATTCACCGATGCAGCTTGAACCCGTGTCCAAACGGGCCTCTTATCCCCCGACGGAGATTCTAGATTGAGGGGATTCACCCTTGGAGGCCTTCCCGGTGGCCGAGGCCATTGTCGGCCCGGCCTTGGAGTTTTGGCAGTGGCCTACTTCCTGTCCTGCGCCGATGGCCAGGAAGTACTCTGTCCCTGTCGGTTCTTTGCCTGGTTTCTCGGAGCACCCCTCGGCTGAGGGGCTAGTTACCAATAATGTTTTCCAGTGTTCTGGGAACGCTCGGGATGTGAATAGGCCCCCTGACAGAGTCCAAAAGGTTGGACTACATCGGGCGTAAGGTTTAGGCTGCGTCCTCCCTAGGCCTCCGACAGGCCAGCTCGGCCGCAATGATGGCACATTTCTCCCACGCCCTTTTGGGCTCCCTGGACGAGGTGCTCCCTCATCTCCCGGCTGACCTGCGGACCACGGTCCGGCGGGTGCGGGACCAGGGTAGGGCGGTGGCGAAGCAGCAGCTTCAGACTGCTCTGGACTTAGGTGATTCCTGTGCCAGGTCGGTGGCGGCCGCAGTGGCCATACGCCGCAGGGCGTGGCTGAGGTTATCCTCTTTCCCTTCAGAAACCCAGCACAAGTTGGCAGATATCCCCTTCTTGGGGACTGACCTTTTGGCCCTGGAGTGGAGGGACACCTCCAGGGGACCGAGAAGTCCGATGCCACTCTGGACTCGGTCACCCCCGCCCGGAGGGACAAGGGCCGCCGGCAGCCTTTGCGTAAGCCCCTTTGGCCCTCGCCCCTGCAGCTCGACTGGCCCATCAACTCCAGCATGAGGGCCAGCAGGCTTGTGCTGGGCGTCCTGTCCCCAAGCCAGCGTCTTCCTCTGAAAGGAAGCAGGGAGGTAAGGGCCCAGGAGCCTCGCCAATCCCTCCTCCAAGCCTGCTCAGTGACGGGCTGAGGGGCTGTCCCGGCCCGGCCACCTCTGCCTCCGGTTCCCCATGGGAAGACGAGCCCGCCCTCCCCCACCTGGTCCGCCTCCCGACCTCGGGTGTCGGAGGTGCTAAGGGACGGTCCTGCCTCGGGATTGCGAGCAGGCACCACCCCTTGAGCCATTGTCCCACGGGGCCTTGGGGTCCGTAGACTCATTGTCGGCCCGCTGAGCCGACTTGCCTGGCCCTCTAAATAGAGGTGAGCAGGAAGGTTACGGATCCTCCTTCAGACCCTGGGTTCCTGTCCAGGTATCCTGGTCCCAAACAGATGGGGGGCTTGCGCCCCATTCTTTAGCCACATGTCGGGATGGTCTCTCTGTCTCAGATATCCCATCCTCAGAACGAGGCGTGTGACTCTTTCCTGGTCCTCCAGGACGTACTTACACTTTGTTCTGTCCGTTTCTTGGGAGACTCCTCCGTTTCTTTGGCGGGGGATCTCGTTACGAGTTCCAGGCCAGGCCCTTCGGTCTCTGCTCAGCAGCGTTCCTGTGGCACTGAGGGGTCCGGACGTAACCCCACCCGGATGGTGGCCTAACTGCAACCCTTCCAGGCGGAAGAGGGACGGTCCAGAGTTCTGGCCCTCTAGGTTGCTTTCAGACTGGTCTCCTTTTACTGGAGATACATTGGAACTCGTGTCTTAGCGGGTGATCCTTCTTCGGGACGAGGCTCGACTCTTGAGTCCGAGCTCGGCTCCTGGTGGACAGGGCTGAGGTTCTTCCTCCCTTACCTAGTCAGGTCTGACTGGGCAGTTGCGCCCTGACTGGGACCTCCTGCACCCCCTGGGCCCCGCAGCGGCCTGCTCCAGCGTGGTCTGTTTGGACCCGTCAGTTCATGCGTCCCCCCTAGTGGGGGCTGGCCAGCCAGCGGTCACAGTGCTGCGTTCTTTCGGACCAGTCCGTGACAACAGCCCAGGGGTTAGGGAACGCTCTCCTTCCGACCATTCCAGCTCTTTGCAGGAGAACACCCTGTTCGTCCGCCCCGAGTCGACGGTCTTCTCTGACCGATGCATCTCAGATGGGTGGGGGTGCCCATCAAGGGGAATACAGAGTGCTCCGCCTCTGGTCCTCTCGGGAGTCCCGATGTCTTTCCTACCTACTGGAGCTCCAGGCGGTCCACTTAGCTTGTACCGCCTCACTCCGGCCTGTGTCTAGTGGTCAAGTCCAGGCGCGTGATAACACCATGACCATGTGCTCATATCCGCCAGGTTCGGACGAGCCCCTTGCCTCAGCGTAAGGAGGTTCTCCGCATTGGGTCTTTTGCGCAGCCGGGAGGCAGTTTCCTAGCCATTTCGATGGCAGGAGCCTCCAGCACCCTGGCTGATACCCTAAGCCGATCAAAGGCTGCGCCTCACGAGTGGTCTTCCCTGCCGGAGGTAGCACAGGATCTTCTTCCTCCCGGTCACGCCTTGGGTGGTCCTTTTTCCCTCCAGGGAGAATACGAGGCTGAGACTGTCTCATGCCCGCCCCCACAGCAAGGCTTGCTGTAGGGGATGCCTTTGAGGCCGTGGACCCCGGGCCTCCTCTTCGCCTCTCCCCCATTTCCCTTGACCCATGGGCAAGACGAGGAGGGCTAGGCGCAGGCGATGCTGGTAGCCCAAGACTGGTTTGCCAGCTCTGGTATCCGGCTCTCCTCAGTCTCAGCCCCAGGCTCCTGAGGTGGCTTCCAGCCTGCCCGATCCTGATCTCTGTTTTCAGGGGAAGGTATTCCATCCGGACCGTCAGTCCCTGCACTTGACGGCCTGGTCCCTGTGCAGCTAGGGGCCGGGCCTTGGGTCCTCCGGTAAGGTCCTCGACGTTTTCGAGGCGTCCTGCCAGGAGTCGACCAAACATGCTCGCCTTCAAATGAAAGAGTTCTCCATTTGGTGTTGGGATAGGGCCTGGTCCCTCTCCTGTTCCTCGGCGAGCATTCCGGACCATCTGCGGTCGTTCTTATTGAACAAGGGCCTCGGTCGACGACCCTCTAGGTGCTTCTGTTGGTCACCCCTGTCTTCCGGGCGCGGGCCGAAAGGCAGTCGGTGGCACAGAAAAGGAGGTCTGGCGCTTCCTAAGCCTCGATCACACCTCCCCCCTTGGGAGAGTATCCCCATTTCTGTGGGATCTTCGCTGGTATGGGCTTAGCTCACGGGCAAGCCGTTTGAACCTTTGCACAGGTGTGAGTTTCCCCACCTGTTGTGGAAGAACACCTACTTGGGGCTGCCATGCCATCCAGAAGGAGGGGAGAGTTCCAGGCGCTCCTTTGAATCTCCCTATCTGGTCTTCCACAGGAACAAGGTTGTCCTGCGCCCCACCCGAAGTTCCTTCCGTAGGCGGTGGCGGAGTCCTTTTTCCCTAACCGGGTATTGTCTCTGCCGGGGTTCATCCCCATTCACGCCTCGGGGCCGTATATAGGATCCATTGGGACCCTATTTAATGCTCGCCTACCCAGGGAGCATAGGGCTGAAGTTCGGGAAAGGTTCGCCAGTTGTTTGTCATCTACGCTGAAGCCGCACCTGGCAGACTTGCAGCCAAGCGGACGATGAGCGGGTGGGTCACCTCCTGCATAGGTCTCCGCTATAGGTGGGCGGGCATGGAGCCTCCCAGAGGGATAAGTGCTAATTTTTAACCGCCCTTCCACTGCATCGGTGGCTGCTTCCGTGGATACTCCTGTCCAGGATATCTGCAGGGCTCCTGCCTGGAAGCAGGCATATACCGATTTCCCCTTCCACATCGACCTCTGGTCACGCCGGGATGTTGGTCGGGGCCTCAGTTCTCCAGTCTTTATACCTAAGTAGGGGGTGTGCACCTTGCCTCCCTCCTCCCAGAGAACTGCTAGGAGTCTGCCAATAAGTGTGGATGAACAACATATCCATGTCCCTAGAAATACAGGTTACTCACCTGTAACAGGAGTTCTAGGAATGGTATATGTTGTTCATCCACCGACTACCTAACCTCCCGGCTCAGCACAACCCTGGCTTCCAGTGGGCTAGATCTGGCGTCATGGGGCGGAACGAGAAGTTTCACCACCGGGTGGGTGGGAGGAGCCAGCTTGAAGACCTTCCGCAAGATTTAAAGCGCAAGGACACCTTAGGGACAAATGACTTGGCTCAACATGAGATTAGAGCAGTGCAGAAGGACTTTGTAGAACTGGGGAGGGGCCTAAGACAAGTAGCACACACAGTATCCTTCTCAGAGGTGCTGCCTGTAAATGGCATGAGTGAGGCAAGGGTCCTTTGCACCATGCAGTTTAATGAGTGGTTGAAAAAATGGTGTGGAGCACGGGTTTGGCTTCATTGGGGACTGCGGTTCCACCTGGAGAGACACCAACCTATACTGGCAGGATGGTCTGCATCTGTCCAGGAAGGGAACAAGTCTTTTGAGCAATCGGTTTAAATGCTTCATTGGCAAGCTTTTAAACTAGTCAAGGGGGGAGGCACTGATAAGCAGCAGGAAAATCCCAGCCTCTCCCTACAAAACAGGGTACTAAATGGGAAAAGACCCGCGTAGAAAGGTCAGTGGGGATGCTGCAACAGAAAGTAAAGCCATCAAAAAAGGAAAGCAATGAGTACCAATGCCGTAGTCTGAGTAACAGGCTTCCTGAATTAGTGGCCTTGATGGAGGAGGAACATCTGGATATCGTGGCAGTCACAGAAACATGGTTCGCACAAAACCATGACTGGGACATAAACATACCAGGATACACTATCTACAGGAGAGACAGAGAGGGTAAAGAGGAGGAGGTAGCTCTTTACATAGGGAAGGAATCAAAGTAACAGAACAAAAGAGAAAACAGGGAGGAGAAGAAGCACTGTGGGTAAATTTGGAGACCGACAATGGCACCACAATCCGCACAGGGGTTGTATACAGACCCCCTTCTCAGGAGGAGGAAATGGACAAGGAAATGATAGAAGTATACTTAGTATGGCAAAAAGGGAGATATTGCTGATGGGTGATCTGAATATGCCAGATGTTAACTGGGGTGCAGTTGCACGCAGCCACTTGAAGAGTGGGGTTATTCTAGATGCCCTACAGGGGCATGCCTTAGACAACTAGTATTGGAGCCCACTCGAGAGGGAGCAATCTTAGACCTGGTTCTCTCAAATGGAGATGAAGAGGATCACAGATGTAAGTTGGTAGCCATCTGGAACTAGCGACCATCGAACAGTATGGTTCACAGTAAACACAGCAATAGAGTCAAGCCATACAAAGGCAAAGATACTGGACTTTAGGAGGGCTGACTTTGCAAAATGGGTAAGTGCCTAAGGAATGCACTAGCAAATGGGCAGGAAGGAGGGTGGAAGAACAATGGGAATAATAAAACTGCCATCACAGAGGCACGAGCCTTTGTGTGAAGCAAATAAACAAAACTAAGCGATGTAAGAAACCACTATGGTTCTCAAAGGAAGTAGCAGTGAAGGTTCAAGAGAAAAGAAAGCTTTCAGGAAGTACAAGGAATGCAGAAGGAGCAGGACAGAGAACTGTATCAGTTAAAGCAAAAGGAAGCTGGGAAGGCAGTCAGAACAGCAAAGGCCCAAACCGAGGAAAGATAGCCAACTCAGTTAAGAAGGGGATAAAACCTTTTATAGGTACATCAGGAGTGAAGGAAGACCAAGGGAGGGATAGTGAGGCTTAATAAAGGGGGTGAGGGTGGGCAGAGGAGACTGTGAAGAGCAGAGATACTAAACAAATATTTTGCTCAGTATTTACAAAAGGAAGGGGGTACCTAGAACAAACAGTAGAAACACACTGGATACAGAAGTTGATACCAGCCCATTTACAGAAGAAAGGGTTCGAAAGAACTCTTAAAACTGAAGGTGGACAAAGCAATGGGGCCTGATGGGATTCATCCCAGAATTCTAAAAGAACTAAGGGTAGAATTAGTGACACCACTGACTACCCTGTTTAACAAATCATGGGAGGATGGGGTGGTACCTGAGGACTGGAGGAGGGCAGATGTGATTCCCTTCACAAAAGTGGGAGCAAGGCAGAGCAGGAAACTACAGACCTGTTAGTTTAACCTCAGTGATAGGAAAATGATGGAATCACTTCTGAAGGAAAGAATTGTCAGTATCTAGAGGCCAGAGGGCACAGGACCCAAGGCAGCATGGATTCACAGCAGGAAGGTCATGCCAAACAAATCTGATAGATTTCTTTGACTGGGTGACCAAAGTATTAGATCAGGGAGGGGCTGTGCACATGGCCTACCTAGACTTTAGCAAGGCATTTGACACAGTCCCACACAAAAGATTAATATACAAGTTAGCTAGCCTGGGTAAAAAATTGGCTGGAAAATAGGACACAGAGAGTAATACTAAATGGAGTACACTCTGATGAAAGGGGGGTTACTAGTGGGGTACCGCAGGGTTCAGTATTAGGACCAGTCCTCTTCAATGTCTTTATAAGCGACATTGCAGAGGGACTGGAAGAAGCAATATGTCTCTTTGCAGATGACACAAAGATCTGCAACAGAGTTGATGCACAAGGTGGGGTGGAAAGGATGAAAAGGGACTTGGCAAGGTTAGAGGAATGGTCAAATGTATGGCAGCTTAGATTCAGTGCTAAGAAGTGCAAGGTAATGCACCTGGGAAACAAAAACCAGGGAAGAGTACACAATGGGGGTGAGATACTAACGACAACAAAAATGGAAAGGGACTTGGGGTAGTCATAACAGATGACCTAAAGGTGGGCAAACAATGTGAGAGGGCAGCAAGAAGGAGGGCTGGGGGATATTGGGATGCATAGGAGAGGCATCACCAGTAGAAAACAGGAAGTTATTATCCCTCTGTACAGACAGCTGGTCAGACCCCATCTGGAGTACTGCGTGCAGTTCTGGAGACCCAGTCTTCGAAAAGACATAGACAGGATGGAAGCTGTCCAGAGGAGGGCAACTAAAATGGTGCAGGGTCTGCACCGGAAGACATATGAAGAGAGACTAAAGGAGCTTAAAGCAGCAGTACTACGGGAAAAAAAATTATACTTTTTTGACAGTTTATTCCCTGTGCCTTGCTAATGATATATCTGGTACTCTTCTCGCTAGCATTGTACTATCGCCGAGTAATTTGTTCAGTTATTCTCTGCTTTTGTTTACATTTCTGCCACTAAGCATGTTGCACTGGAACCCCCTCTGCTGCACATATGTATGACTTTCAGGGACATCAGGAATGGTCAACAGAGGGTCCCTCTGCTGTTGTCAAAAGACGTGATGTGACCAGTAGAAAAAGTGCAGCTGAAAATTAGTCAGCCGCCATATTTGTTGTAGTGCTACAACAATTCAAATGAATTGCAAATATCTAAAAAACTAAAGATGACTGGAAAAAAAAATTTACAGGTATGGAAACTGGAACTTGGGCCACATGCTTACAGCCAAAAAGTAGAATTTTGATAGATCACTTCCTGATTTGGTAGTACTGCTGCTTTAATATGTATAGCCTCTAGGAAAGGAGGGAGAGGGGGGACATGATAGAAACTTTCAAGTACCTCAAGGGAATCAACAAAGTCCAAGAGGGTAGCATCTTTCAAAAAAAGAGGTGTGCAAGAACAAGGGGGCACAATTTGAAGATAGAGGGGGGGCAGCTCAGAGGTAATTTAAGGAAGTATTTTTTCACAGAGAGGTTGTGGATGCATGGAACGGCCTTCCGGAGGAAGTCGTGGAGTCAAAAACAGTGGTGGAATTCAAGCATGCATGGGACAGTCATAAGGCAATTCTAGGGGATGGGGTAGGAAGAAGTAGGCTGCTGGTTAACTAGGATCTGCAGCTTATCCAGTAGGCAGGGAAATGGGCAGAATGGGTGGGACAAGCGGTCCTTATCTGCCGTCAAATTCTATGTATCTATAAGGAACCTGCCAATAAGTGTGGATGAACAACATATACCATTCCTAGAACTCCTGTTACAGGTGAGTAACCTGTATTTTCTGCAGAAACTCTATTGAGTGTCCTTCTGCGATTAGCTGGAGCACCCATGAATCTGATGTTGTCCTCTCCCATCCCGGAAGGTGGAGGAAAAGCCTCCCTCTTACCGGTTCCTCCGGGAAGCCCGGAGGTAGTGGGAGAGGGAAGGAGTCAGGTGGTGTGGGGCAGCGCCGCAGCTGAAGCTCCCATTGCTTTTTTGGGCAGGGGAGTCTTGGCAGATGGGGGGAGCCCGACGTTTAGTGGCCCTCTTTCCCTGTGGTCTCACTTTGGGCCGATTCCGTCTGCGAAAGGGACAGCGCTGCGATTGATGGGGATGATACATAGAGTCCACAGACTTTAGTGCTGTCCCCTTCTCCTGCAGGTCGGTGATGATGTCCTTGACATCACCCCCGAACAGCACCGAACCCCGGAAAGGCGCTTCCTGGATGGCGGACTGCTCTTCCGGGACCAACCCTGACACTCTGAGCCAAGCGTGATGCCATAGACCTACGGCGAAAGCTGAGCTCCTACCAGCGGTGTCCACTGCATCGTAGGTCGCACAAAGAATGTGCCGACTGGCCGAACATGCAGAGCGGACAAGGTCAGCCACTTCCTGCTTGACCTGAGAGTCCGGAAGGGAGTCCAATTTAGATTCCACCTCACTAAAAATCGCCTTCTGGTAATCCCCCATGTGGCTGATGTAGTTCAGGGCCCTAATAATCAGAGTGGAAGAAGCAAAAATCTTCTTGCCATACTGGTCCAGAAGGCAGGATTCCTTGTCAGGTGGAGACGAGCTAAGATGTTTGGGTTGAGCTGACCGGCCATGAGTGGCGCTGATCACAACCGAGTCAGCTTGAGGGTGGGAGTCTAAAAAGTCAACACCCTCGGGAGCCTGGTATAGCCTGTTCGACTTCCTGGGAAGTGGGGCTAAGGCCGACGGTTGTTTCCATATGGTGGTAATAAGGTCTGCTTGAGGCTCGATCCAGGGTGGCACCAATGTGGGAGCTGTCTTGGGCAGATCCAGATGCTCAGCGAGTTTTTTACCCCGAGGGTCTGGCTCCAAGGATTGCTACTTATGTACTTCCTGGATCTTCCATAGCAACTCTGTGAAGGAAGGATCCTTCGGAGGGGACTTAGGAGGAGTCCTTGGCCGGGGCTTGGACGGAGAGCGTGGCTCGTCATCTTGCTCGGAACAACCGTAGGAAGCGTCCGAGGAAGAAGAAGATGAGGAAGATGTAGACTCCCTCTCCCGACAAGGGGGAGGAACGGACCCCTTGGGAATCCCTCGGGGAAGCGTGTCCTGCCCCTCTCTGTACCCAGAGGGTTTAGCCCTGGTGTCCGGAGGTGGGGAGGGAGTGTGTCGTCGTGGACGTACGGGAACCGGCACCGTCATCGGAAGATGACTCTCCACCTCTCTGGTGAGCTGAGCCTTGGCCTCAGTCCACCAGGAGGCCAGAGTCTCCTGCAAGTCCACCGGTGACTAAGGGGGCGGTGGAGGAGGAGGAGGATGTGGGTATGGACTATACCCAAAAGGCGCGTATCCATAACCTGATGGCGGGAAGCCGGGTAGTGCAACGTCAGATATGTCAGCGCTGGGTACTGAGGCGCCGGATACTGCGGTCCCGGGTATGGCGGCGTCGAATACGACGGGGTCGGGTACCTGGGAGCTGGAGGAGCTGCCAGAGCAGACGGCCCGGCCGGAGGCCCCACGGGCGGTTCTGGAGTGGAAGACCTGGGGGGCGGAGGGCCCGGCGTCGAGGCGACATTGGGTGGTGGGATGTCATCCGGCGTCAGCAATACTGGCTGAGGAGCCGGCGTCCGGGAACCGACATCAGATCAGTCCGACCAGAAGGTGGACGGTCTGACGGAGGTGGAACAGGACCCTCAGCGTCGCCCCGGGATGGGGGGGGAGAAATCCCCGGGGTCAGGCTGAGAGACTCAGGGTTCCCGGAGGGCAGCGAGAAGGCTGTGGGGCAGGAATGACTGGCGCGTGGGGGTCAGCGTCGGCTCATCCACTGTCGGAGTCGGGTGAACCCGACGTGCGGCTTAGCAGTGGGATCGAGGGCGGGCGCGGAGGGCGGCATCCGACCGCGGACCCTTAGCTGGAGGCAGGCGCGCTGGATGGGCGGCCTGGTGAGGCGGAATAGGGGCCACGCTGCCCCAAAGGTCGGACGACTTACCGACCTTCTCCGTGCGGGCATTGGAGGGCGGCGTCCCCAGCTTATCGGGCCGCTTGCAGCAGTAGGCCGCGAAACCACGGCTTTACTGGGAACGGAGGCCTCCACAAGCCCGGAGGTGCCCGAAGGGCCCGAGCGTGAGCCAGACAGGTGGGTCGATGCCGCCTTAGAAGCCTGTAAGGCGGCCGTCGTGGAGCGGTCCCCCGGGGGGTGACGTTACCTGTTTTCATGGCAACTCCCAAGGAAGATGCGGTGGGAGAGGAGCCCTTGTCCCGGTGCCTTTCTTTATCCTTTTTCTTGCGATGGCCTTCAGGGGAAGTCGACGCCTGCTGAAGCTTTTTCAGTTCTTTCTCCATGGAGCTCATTTTCTCTTTCAAAATGTGGGCTTCCAGGGACTGCTGCCGCCTTCTCCGGGTGGCCGTGTTAAAGCTGAGGTAGTGCTGGCACTTCTCCACCGGATGGTTGGGGCCTAGACAAAAAGGCACAGGGAATGTCCGTCCTTGTGCGGGAGTTGGGCACCATACGAGTCGCACTTGTTTTTGTGCTCGGAGGGTGTAGGGGACGACATACACCGATGGATACCTGACGAAGGATGAGAAAAAATCAAAAATACTCGGTTAAAATACCGACGAAGGAGCTTGATAAGCAGGGAACTTTTCCACGAGGCGCTGGCGTAAGCTAACGGCCAGAAAGAACTGGAAGGCGGGTGTGAGGGACCGCCCCTTTATACCGACGTCTTCTGACGCCGGTCACCTGACGTGGGGGCGGTCCCTCGTCAGAGACTGCTAGCTAGAAATTTTTCCATGGGGTCCTGCCGACGTCAGTCCTATATGTAATTACCTACTGCAAGAGCCCTCTCGAAGTAAGATCTACTGTTACGGTAAGTTCTTACATAACTGCAGTTTACAGATGACTAACCTGTTTTTTTGTCTATTGTTGGATGTCTGGAACCCACCACCCAGATGCCATTCTTACTGAGCTTGTCTCCTTACCTCTTAAGAGTTACATATTAGGCATACTGTAGTAGATCACAGTTACACCCGATACCCATTTGCTGTACAAAGATATACCAATATTCCACGTTGTGTTTGAGCCCTTGATGAATAACCAAACTATTTTAAAAAAATGAAGTCACTGTGTCACTAAAAATGTAAAATATACTTTGCGTTCTTTTCACTACTGTGGTGTATTTGTAACAAATTACTCGTAACTTGAAAAGAATGTTGAAATGTATCTACTGCATTATGTTTTTGTCACTACTTGAGTTGCAGCAGTCCACAGGAAGCAGTGGAATGTCATTTTAGTCACATCTCAGTTTTCCACCAGCTAAAAATAGTTATCGGAACTCCGTGATATATAGAATGAATTCTCCCGTGGTATACATAGATGCTTTCAGCAGATAAGGACCACTAGGCTCATCCGGTCTGCCCATTTAAGCTGCCTAACGAAGCATCCAGTGACCCTATCTGGTCATTGGCTTTAGCTTTTTCTTCCTATCTCCATTATTCCTTTGTTTCTGTTCCATGCATGTTTGAAACCCGCCAGTGTACGGGCTTCCACCACCTCCTGGAGCAGGCTATTCTATGCATCCACCACCATTTCCGTAAAAAAGAACTTCCTGACATTTCCCCTTATGCAGCCACCCCTCAGTCTCGTGTTGTGTGCTCTTGTCCTGGCTCTACAGTTAATCTGGAATATGTTGTCCCTTTCCACCTTGTTAATGCCCTTGAGGTACTTCAATGTTTCTATCATGTCACCTCTCTCCCTCCTTTGTTTCAGCGTGTATACAAATCTTACTCTCTCCTTGTAAGGCTTGCGATGTAATCCCTTCACCATTTTTTGCCGCCCTCCTCTGCACTGTCTCTATTTTGTCAATGTCCTTTCGAAGGTGTGATCTTCAGAACTGTACACAGTACTCAAGGTGTGGTCTCACCAGGGTCTTGTACAGTAGAACTATTACCTCCCTCCTTTGGCTTGTGATTCCCCTTCCAATACACCCCAACATGCCACTGGCCTTTCCCACCGCCTTTGTCATCTGCCTAGCAGCCTTCGTCATCTGTGATTATGACCCCCAAGTTCCACTCCTTCTTAGTTACTGCCAGCAGCTTCCCTCCCCAACCTGTAGCTCGCCCCAGAGTTCCTGCTCCCCACATGCATGATTTTCCACTTCGTTGTGTTAAACCTTAGCTGCTATGCCCCTGACCATCTCTCCAGCAATTCCAGGTTTTTTCTCATCCTTTCCACCCCCTCCGGAGTATCCACCCTGTTGCAGATCTTGGTGTCATCCGCAAACGGGCAAACCTTTCCCTCCAGTCCATCTGCAGTGTCACTGATGAAGACACTGAAGAGGACCGGCCCCAGAACTGACCCCCTGAAGTACCCCACTGGTCACCTTCTTTTCATCTGATTGGGTTCCGTTCACCACTACCCATGGTTTTCTGTCCCTTAGCCAGTTTCCAATCCGGTTCACCACGTTGCGTCCCAACCCCAGGCTGCCTAGCTTGTTACCAGTCTTCTATGTGGGACCATATCAGAGGCTTTGCTGAAATCGAGGTTGGCAATATTTACTGCCCCCCTCCCATCTTTGTCACCCAGTCAAAGAAATCTATCAGGTTAGTGTGATAGGATCATCCTACAGAAAACCCAAGTTGCCTGGGATCCACCAGTTCATTTGCTTCCAGGTGTTCCACTATTCTTTCCTTAAGGAGTGCCTCCATTATCTTTACAACTACAGAGGTTAGACTAACTGGCCTGTAGTTCTTCGCTTCTTCTTTACTACTTCTCTTATGAAGAGGGACGTTTGCCCTTCTCCAGTTCTCTGGGATCATTCCAGTGTCCAAGGACTCACTGAACAGGGCTACCAGAGGGGCTGCCAGTTCAGTCCTCAGTTCCTTTAGGACCCTTGGATATATGCCATTTGGACCCATGGCTTTTTCCACCTTTAGCTTCACCGGTTGTTCTAGGACCCTCTCATCTGTGAATGGACTGGTGGTTACCTCCCTCCTTATTCTTGGCTCCTCTGAAGTCCAGCTGTGGGCCCTGCCCATCCCCTTCCACAGTGAAGACTGAACAGAAATATTTATCCAGGATCACTGCTTTTTCCCTGTCTCCCTCCACTATCTTCCCCCGGCCCCTCTAAGCTTTGCTACTCCCCCCTTTGCCTTCCTTCTCTTGCTAATGTACCTGAAGAATGTCGTCTCCTTTTTTAACCAATTGAGCTATTCTCTCCTCCGTTTGCGCTTTAGCGCTTCTCACTGCCTTTCCCATGTCTCTTAGGCACTTATGGTACAGTTCCTTGTCCTCATCCCTTTGTGTCTCCTTATACTTCCTAAAAGCTAGCCTCTTGGCCCTTACTTTTCTGCCCCCAACTCCCCCACCCCACCCCCAAGAACCAAAGTGGCTTTCTTCTCCTTTTAATCTTCCTGGACATAAAGTCTCCACCACTCATTCACACTGACGGGATCTATGCTGGAAGCACTAGGACCCAGTGGGAACAAACTTTTTGCAGGAGGGTCGGTGTCAGAGATGGAGCTGCGAGGAGCGGCGTCGTGAACCTCCGCTCATGCAGCAATGACCATCTCGGCGTCGACCCTCCAACCGCCTCAGTTCCTTTTTTGCCGCCGTTGAGTGCTCTACAGTGACGGCGATGCTTGCCCACCGGGAGTTAAACTTCAAACTAGCACCATAGTTTTCAATTTTTTATTTTGTAGTATTTCTTGAAATAAAGTACCGTTTACTATAATTTATTATAAGAAAGAAGTCTCAGCCTACATCGACGGAGTCAACCATGAGGGGGTCAGGTGATGGTAGGGAGACTTCGTATGAAAATTGTTCAGTCAGCCGGGTTGGGTCTGGTCCGCCACCCTCTCCGGAGGGAGGGAGGGAGGGTCTGACAGTGGACAGTCCAGTGCCCAGGGGGGGGAGGGGTGGTCCCCCCAAAAGCATAAAAGAAAACGGTCGCACTCTCTGCACCGTTCGGCCTCGAGCTCTTCTTCGACCCGTAGGTCCAGAAAGAGAAGGCATCACTCGAGGTTGTCTTCTGGTATGTCTGCGTGTCGACGATCAGTCATTGGGGTCAGTTGCCGGTCTCCTCCAGAGTCGCCGGTTTCTGTCTCTGGTCTCTGACCTCTTCGACATCGGAGCCCTTCCCCACCTTCTGGTAGGGCTTCAGATGAGCAGTTTCATCAGTGGGCCGCTCTGATGGAGCAGTGAGCTCGGAGGTTGGTCCAGCTGCCTGGCCCGGTCACTCAGGGGCTCTCGGACCCTTTGGGTGATCGGTTAGGGCGGTTGGGCCTCCCTAGTCATGCGGCGTCTTCTTCAGTGCCGTCGACTCTGCGCTCAGGTGTTTTTCCCCCCTCACATGGCTGCGGCGCAAGTGGCCACACCGATGCCTCTTTTTCCTGCTTCTTTTCCTTATTTTTCCTCAAATCCTGGTTTTTGGGGCCCTGCATTGGTTTCAGTGCGCCTGCTGGCACCGTTGAGGTTGTCGGGCTGTCCTCGATGTACGTCGCGGCTTTTGATTGCCATATTTGGTGCCGTTGAGGTTAATGCGGCCATCGCGGCTTGTCTCACCATCCTCAGTACTGGGGGCTCTGTTGGCGCTGTGCTGGGCCAGGCGGCGCCAAGCTCTTCTTCGGCACCGAGACTTGGTGTGACGTCTTCCAGTCTCCAGGGCTCCTCGACTCCGATCCCCTTTCCCTCTTATTTTGCTTCTGATTTTTACTCCTTTCCTGTACATACAGTCCCTCCTGGGCTGTCAGGAGATATTGAGCCTCCCCCAGACCTTAGGCTGGGTGATGACGTAGAAGGAACAGGATCTAATCCTGCTGTAGAGCCTGTGGTCGAGGACATGACATTTAAGTCTCTGCTGAAAAATTTGAATTCCACTCTTTCGCTCCAGACTATGGATATCGATCCTGGGAAGCTTTTAAGATTCCAGTACCTTCATGTTCTGGACACCCCTATGGATTTGACTCCCCTGGTACAGCCCTCTTTTTGAGACACTTTCTCAAATGGTGTGGAATAATCCTGCTGTCATTCCTTCTGTGGCCAAGTCCATAGATAGGAAGTATGCTGCTCTGAAGGATCGATGCATTTTGGCCTCTCAAGCCTTTGCGGACCCTATTGTAGTCTTGGCAAAGAATGATAAGGTCATCCTTCCTCAGACTACTACGGCTCAACCTATAAACAAAGAATCTCGTAAGATAGATACTTTAGGTAAGAGAGTCTTTACTGCATCCACCCTGGGTATGTGTATTGTCAGCTACCAGGGCTATTTCTCTCAATATGAGTATATTCTTTGGCATTTACTCAAACAAATGGTTGAAGCTCTACCAGAGTCGGACGCTAATTCAGAGCTTCTTCAAACCAATACCAGGGGTATCGAGTCCAACAACCAACAGGTTAAAGCGGCTATGGACGCTTTCGATACTGCCTCCCGAGTGGCGGCTGCAGGCATTTGTACCCGCCATCATTCCTGGCTGCGCACTTCGGGGTTCGCGAATGATGCCTAGCAACAGGTCATGGTGTTGCCTTTTAACGGTGTATATCGCTTCATTCCTCAGGTAGAACAAGCTCTAGAGGCCACACAAAAGACCAGATCGGCCATTAAATTGGCTCGACCTGCTCCTGCCCCTTCTCGGGGGGGGGTTAATAAGCGCCAGTTTCACAACCGTCAGTCCTTTCGAGGCAAAGGCAGAGGAGGTTTTAATAAAAGCCAAGCCCCTCAGCCTCAAAAGAAAATGCAACAGAAAGCACAAGGGCCCGAAGCGCCCAGTGCCGCCTTCTGAGTTTCTGGCCCAAGTCCCACCTCAGCTGCCCGAGGGAGACTCTTCCTTAGCGGTGGGAGGTCATCTGACTCAATCCTACCTACTTACTTTGCGAACTTCCAAAGTGAAGGGGAGCATACCCTTCATTCTTTGGATGTCAAAAGAGCCCTGCATTCCTATTTAGATAGAACAAAAGAAATTTGCAAAGCTCAGCAACTGTTTGTTTCCTTCTGCGAGACCCGGCTGGGTCAATCTGTAGCTATCAGATGCATTTCAGCATGGCTGGTGGCATGCCTTCGCCACTGTTATTCCATGGCGCAGGTTAAGCTGGAGGGCAGAGTGTACACTCACTCTACTAGAGCAGTCGCAGCATCCCTGGTGGAAATCCGCAATGTGCCCATTGCAGATATTTGCAGTGCGGCTACCTGGAGCTCAGTGCATACTTTCGTCAAGCACTGTGTCCTGGATGTCCATGCCAGGTGACATATTTTGTTTGGCAGAACCATCCTTAATGAACCTCTGTCCTAAATTGTGAGCTCTTGGTCTCTCCTGCCGCCCTCTCGGGGGATTATTAGCTCGGTACTCTCCCATCAGTGTGAATGAGTGGTGGAGACTTTACGTCCAGGAAGATATGGAAATTTCGTACCTACCGTAATTCTTGATCTTCTTGAATGAAGTCTCCACCACTCATTCACACGCCCACCCACCATCCCCCGAGCTCACCTCTGTTGTTGGTCTTCACTCCCTCAATCTTTAAGCTGTAAAGACTTCTTTGTTGACCCTTCTTATACGGGTCGTCCGGACTATCTTATGTCCGGTTTTTGTTAGGCTGTCCTTCTAGGTTAGTTACACTGCACCCCCTCCTCGGGGGGGGGGTACTGAGGCGGTTGGAGGGTCGACGCCGAGATAGTCATTGCTGCACGAGCTGAGGCTTGTGATGCCGCTCCTCATGGCTCCATCTCTGGCACCGACCCTCCTGCAAAAAGTTTGCTCCCGCTGGGTCCTAGCGCCTCCGATGTAGATCCCATCAGTGTGAATGAGTGGTGGAGACTTCGTCCAAGAAGATCAAGAATTACGGTAGGTACGTAATTTCCATTTCTTGTCTTTTGACCTAACGCATTGTTTTGTTACCTCCGCTATGGCCTCCTTGATGCATGCCCATTTCTCCTCAACGTCCCCACCTATCCCCCTCTTTTCCAGGGTTTCTTTTAGCTGTAGTGCCATACTGGTAAAGTTCACCCTTCTAAAGCCTAAGACTCTTGCCTTCATATTGGTTGACTGTATCCCTGTGTCCACTTTAAACCACACCATATTGTGGTCGCTGGACCCTTACTGACCTTCTACCCCTAAGATCTGTTACGCTGTCCTCGTTGGTCAGCACCAGATCCAGGATTGCCCAGTCACTGGTAGGTTCCTGAACCAGTTGCCTAAGGCCAGCCCCCTCAAGGGAGTTCACGAAGTCCTGTGTCCTATCTGAGGCCCCTGCTAGGATGGACCAGTCTACCTCCAGCATGTTAAAGTCTCCCATTAGCAGTACCTCCCCCTATGCTGCCATTTCATGCATGTTTTCTAGCAACTGCTTGTCAGTTTCCTTGGCCTGAGCTGGGGGTCTGTAAACGACCCCTGTGCCAATGGCTGTTCCATTGCCTGGCTCAAGGGTGACTCAGACTTCCTCCATTTACTCATGCCTGTTTTGAACTTCAGTCACCCTTATGCTCTCTTTGACACAGAGGGCGACCCCTCCCCCCTTTTACTCTCCCTGTCTTTTCTGAAAAGAGCATAATCTGGTATACTTATGGTCCCAGCTGTGGTTGCTGGTGAACCATGTTTCAGTTATCGTCACGATGTCCAGATCAGCCTCTGTCATTGCAGCCACCAGGTCTGGGATCTTGTTCCCCAGACTGTGGGCGTTTGTGTGCATGACCTTCCATGAAATGCGGCATCTTTTTGTTCCCTCCTTGTGTTTCGTCCCTTGCTTCATCCTACTTTTCCTGGAGTGTTCTGTGTGGTACTTACTTTTTTTTTTTTTTTGCATTATCTTATTTATTCGCCCCGTCATGCTCAGTGACCCCCACTCCTTCAGGTTCCGCAATTCCCCTCCGAACCCCACTGACCTTACCCAAGCCTCTTCGACTGCTCACATCGCAGCTGGTCCCCAGGGATATCCTGGACGTTACCCTTCGCCAGGCGGGTCCCCCTCCTCTGAGGAGGAAGGCAGCTGGGGGAGGATACCCCAGTGCACTCTCATAGGGCCAAGGGACACTGCTGAGGAGAAGGAGGCCCCGGAAGGCACTGGAGGTGTCGGGGGAACAGAGAGCCATCACCCGGCAGCCACCGAAGCGGTATTTCCACTTTTCTAGGTTCCACTGTACTCTGCTTGTGTAGTGCCCCCAGTCTCCACTGGGGGCCGCTGTCGACCGAGGCCATCCCCAAACCCACCCCAGGATAGGAGAGCAGTCCTACGGACACTCGATTCTATCCTTCCCCTGCCGACCCCCAGCAACCAGAGTCCATTCCCGAACCTGGGTTGCCGATGTGGGTCGAGGTAAGGTGCCAACGCCTCAGCCCTCTATGCCACCGGGCCTGCGGTACTTACTTTTTATTGCCTTACTGGTTGCTTGTGGTCCAGGTCCTTTTATTAGTGGTGATAATGTTATGTCCTGAGCACAGCCTATCCTGCCGTGAGCTACCTGTGTATCTGCCCGTGGGTTGACATCCTGGTCATGCTTGATGTGTGCACTAACCTGTGGGGGTGGGCTGCCTGAATCTCCCCCGCTTCTGACAGCCTCCCCAGTAGTTAGTTTAAATGCTTGCTCAGAAAGCATGGAAACCTCTCATTGAGAACAGAAGGATGCAGGCTGTCTTTTTTGTAAAGGCCTGCATCGTCCCAGGTTGTGCCGTAGTCTCCAATGAAGCCAAAGCTATTTTCCTTGCACCAGTCTTTCAACCACTTGTTAAAGGTTTTGATGCATTTGTTTCTTTCCCCCCTCCTTCCCCTGACTGGTAGCACCTCTGAGAACATAAAGTTTGCTAACCCGCCCCAGGGGAACCGCTACTGAATCCCTAAAATGTTCCTTAACTTTCTCCATACTTGCTCTTTCTTTGGCCAGATCATTTGTCCCCAGATGGACAACAATGTCCAGCCGCCTCCCCCCCCCAGCCATGGCCTTTGCGATCCTGTGAATCCGCTTCCCCTCCCTCAGAGCTGTGCCTCCTGGGAGACACACAACCTCCCTCTCCCTACTGATGCCTAATCCTATCGCTATACCCCGAACTATTGAGTCTCCCACTAGGAGAAACTTCCTTCTGCCCTGGGATTCTCTGGCCCCATCCCCTGTGCCCCCTCCTGGTGGGTTTGCCCATCACCCCTGGTCACAACCTTGGGTTCCCTTGCAGGGCTCTCCCTCTCTTTGAGAACATCATATTTGTTATTTAGTTGTACCAGGTGGGGGATGTGCTTGAGCTCCACCTTCTTCAGCCTCCCTGAGCCCACCATAGTCCATCCAGGCCTCTGTCTGAGTACTTTCTGTGGCAGTGGCTGGTGGTATGATGGTCCCTGGATGGAGGCAAAGGTCCTGAGTTATTCTGCCAATTGTGCTTGAAGCCTGGCAACCTCCTCCCTCAGCCCAGAGAGGTGCCTGCAGATAGGGCAGCATCCGGAACGTCTCCCTGAAAACTGCTGCTCCACAACCACTACACTGCACCACTCTGCGTGTCATCCTGTGGACTTCTACAGTGCCCTCAAATACTCGCTAAGTTTTCCTTTACGTCTTTAGTCCCTTTTCTTTTTCTCCCTTTCTTCCTTCTCTTTGTCTGTGTGCCCCACCTGTTCTGCAGTAGCTGGGTGTAGTCTCTACCAGTGAAGTAGCAGGAAGTTGTATGACACAGGTACCTATAAAAGTAACCTGAGCCCTGTGGTAGGTGGGTTGAGGGGTGGGGGGCTGGGCTCTACCACGGTGCCCATCGAAAAACAATCAACCCAGTGTGGAGTTTCCCCTATAGCACAGTTAAGCCTGTAGAAATGTAAACAACAAAATCAATTGTATTAAACAAATTCAGCAACTACTGCTAGGTGAAAGAACACACAAGAATATAAACACAATGACATGGAATGTGATCCTAGCTGAGGTTAGAAGCACAGAAACTTCCAGTAGGTTACTAACAACAGAAAACCCAAGCAGCCTGAGCCAAGCAACTTCAGCAACTAATGCTAGGTGAGAGAACACATAGGTATTTAAACACAATTACCTGCAAATTGATCCTAGCTGAGGTTAGAAGCACAGAACCTTCCAAAAGGTTACTCACAACAGAAATTCCAAGCAGCCCAAGCCAAGCAACAAAAGAGTTCTGTAACTATAAAGTATCTTACTGCCTTTTTTAAGCTTTTATAAATGACTGTGGTAGCATGACATCCTCAGACTGTTGTGGACCTCAGAGATCCAGAAATAAGCAGGACTGAAAAAAGCTCTGGCACAAGTCAAACTGAGCAACATATTTTTCATTTGAGAGATTTTCTGGTTTTCAGCAAAAAACAAACAACGCCCAAAAAAAAAAAAACAGTTGACATTACTTATTCATGCGCAATTCCTAAAAATGTGACCATCAGAACCGTTCCATTTTTTTGTCACGAATATTTTCATTAAAACATTATTTTTTTCGTAGCCTTCATCTTTCATGGTTGCTTGTCCCTGCTGTGAAGTTGTAATCCTCTCCTTATTGCATCACAGCATGTTGCCACAGAAACAATTCTGATGCGACAAGCAGAAGATTATGACTTAAGGGCAGGAAAAGCTGCAGGAACAGACTGTCATAGGGGGCAACAAGCCTCTTTTCGTGCAGATTTCTTTACTTAATAAAAGAATGAAATGTCCCGTGATCCTAAATTATTTGAAATGCTATGAAAGTCGAGTCCTACCGATGCCAGGTGTCATTGTTTTAGAGCAAACTGTAAGATAAGTTCAGCACAGTGTTTGTATAACTGACTTTGTGTCAGAGCAGTGTGGGGATATCACTGCATCCTGGCGACCTGGGTTCACACCCCAGTCCCAGAACATCAGGACTGCAGACTGGCAGGAAAGGTTCAGAGTGCCTAACTTGACGCTCTCCTCCTGGGACTGGCTCTGCATTTTAGAGGCCAGTGTAGTACAATTTAGTGGTGTCATATTCAGAGGTACAGTATACTTCTCTCCTAAAAGTTTACTTTTATGGAACTCTTGAGATCTTTGTTAAAGGTATCTTCTCCAGTGGGCCACACCTTTGGATCTGTAAGAAGTCAGGACCACACAGAAGCTTTTGCTGGCTTCTCTCTGCCCACAATGAAGTACAAAGTTGAGCGATTGTCAGACCTGCAGAGAACAACGCTGTTGTTTTTGATTTTATTTTGTGACTTGTTACCTCCTTCTCATCATTTTATGCCAGTATCGAAACAACCTTTATTTACATTTTGTGCCTGCAGCTATAAGACCTACAAAGACGACGTCCACACAGTGTGTGTGTTTGCTGTTTGGAAATATCCCACAATGTGAGGGCCACTGATATCTGCCAGTGATTCTGCCAGGCCACAATCAGACACTGAAAGAAGGCCTTAGAGACCGTCATCGCCAAGAAGGTCATGAATGCCACCACTAAGGCCACAGGCTTGAAGTCAACTTCTCCCTCTCACTAGACTTCTGGCACCAAGAAGTCTTCCCAATGTTTGGCGATACACCCGCTGATGCAGTTATCAAGGTCCAAGGATACTAATGACAAGGAAAATGACAACCCATTGAAATTCTCATCTTCTGCCCATCACCATAAGCATGTGGACAAGGCTTCTGCTTCTCCATTGAGGTCAGGGTCCCCACTCCAGTCTGAGGACAAATCCTCATCATCTGCTCCAGTGGTAATGACTGTAGCCCTCTGACCTTCCAAGAGACACCAATGTCAGGGTCTGGCTCAGGTGCTGCCATACCTACCATGGACAGTTCTCAGCCACAGTTGACAGATACTGCCTCGTCAACAATAGTCATCCCAACCCCATTGCAGGGTGTTGTCAACTCCCAAGTTGTGATGGCAACAGTCTCGGAACTGTTTTGCTGTTTGTTACCGTCGCTCCCAATGACAGTAATGGCTGTAGCATCGAAGGGGCCTCCCTTGTCGGCAACGTCATCGATGACCGGTTCACATGGCACACCTGCGGTTCCTCCTCCTCAGCTGCCGCCATTATCACCAGCTTTGTCTGTACCCCCATCATCATCCTGGATGACGATGAGGAGTATAATCCTGATCTCCTTAATATGGAGGAAGCTTTGGAGGAAGGAGAACATGATCCCTTTGTCCACCTGATGAAAACTATGGTCAAAGCACTGGGGTGTCTCGTGACTGAGTAGCTCACTCACCTGTGCACTGAAACCTTTGTCTGCCACAGTGAAAGCTTAGCTTAAATATATGCCTCCTATGGATTTTCAGTAACACTGGCTTTCAGTTTTCCCTCAAGTGCCTGGGTTATTTTGGTTTTGTTGTGTTGTTTTGGGAGGCTAGCAACCCCCCGCCAGACACCGGACTCCTGCTGCCACTGAGCACGCTCATTCTTGTCTCTCTGTGAGGGTGGTTTGGACTCTTATTCCATCCTCTGCTCTTGCAGTGAGGATTTTGTGATTTACACACCACTGTCTTCTCCTGAGGATGCCTCTTTTCAGGTGCTAGTAAGGCAAATGCAAAGTGCTATCTGCTTTGCTGCTGAAGAGGAGGATTCCACCAGATGGAATTTGCTGGAGTTTTGGAGGTCTCTGCTACCCCCCGCCCGGTGTCTTTCCTCCTGTATATGCTGCCTTAGAGGATGCTACTTTGGGTGCCTGGCACAGACCTAATACTTTGCCTGCAGTGCCCAGAAAGGCTGGAATGTAGTATCCTGCTGCTCCTTCTGCCATGTCTTATTCTGCCTCTCAGCCTGAAACTGACTAAATAAAAGCTGCTTTGGCTTGTATCGACACTGGTAAGCATCTGTTGTGTTCTGCATATGATGCCTCCAATGGCCTTGCCAGGGCTGCTGCATTTGATATCTGCCTTCAGAGATATTTCTGACTCCATGTGGCTGGATTTGCCGCTGATGTGCAACAGTCTGTCCAAAGTGCCCCTTATAGGGTTCCAGACTGTTTATAGGAGATGCTGAATCCGCCTTGTGCAAACTTAAGTCCTGCGGTATGACCCTCGAAGAGTCAACAAAAAAGGGCCCCACACTCAAGTGTGGGGCTGGTCCCAATGTGTGCAAAAACATTTTGGTTTAAGTGTTATTTACTGCAGAATAGTAGATTGTATCAGATTAATTTTGTTTAGTTCTAGGCTGACATCTTCTGTTACCACAAATCCCAGAATCCCCTGCAGTTGGCATCAGAGCAGTAGGCAGAAGAGGGAGATTCTATAGTCTGCAGTGCATATGTTAGAGTTGGTATAAGCTCCAGTCTTTTGTTTGCTGGTCCCGCTGTCATCCCTTGGCTAAATACAGTCACAGAGGACTGTACTTAGCCCACGGATGACAGCGGGACCAGCAAACAAAATACTGGAGCGGATATCAACCCTTAGCTGCAAGGGATTCTGGGAAGTAACAGAAGATGCCAGTCTAGAACTGAACAAAATTTGATACAATCTACTATACTGCAGTAAACAGTAAGTAAACCAAAATGTTTTGAACACAAATTGCACACTGGGACCAGCCCTGCACTTAAGTGTGGGGCCCTTGATGCTGACTGTTTAAGTCTTTTACTCCCTCAGCCCTCTAGGGGGGGCATGGTAAGGGGGCCTTTTTGTGTGGCCGTGCCTCTCATCAGCAGCCCTGTGCTCAGGGTTGAGGTGCCCTCCTATGTCCCTCCCCCTGGTGCCCATGCCAAGGCACCCAAAGGTATCAGTCCTGGCAACCCTGCCACCCCTGCTACCTGCCGACTCCACACCTTCTCACCCTCTGCTGCTTCCTCCGGGCATGAAGATTGGGGGAAGGATCAACCTTCATGTAGTAGTCCGTAGATCAAGTTGGTCTGCAGGAAAAATACAGGTATAAAGAAAATTGGCAGACTGGGTGGGCCAAGCAGCCTTTATCTATCATCAGATTCTATGTTTCTGTGTACAGAAGTGGGGGGAGATCACCATAGACAAGTGGGTATTAAAGATGGGGAACTGCTGTCCACCCCTCTAGTGCATCCACTGCTTCCCTGTTATTATCCTCTGGGCCACTTGTCCCTTCTGCTGACAGAGGTTCAAATGCTGACACAAAATCATGCTATCAAACCCGTTCCCTCTCAAGAAAGAAACAAAGGGTTCTACTCCTGATACTTCCTAGTTCCCAAATGGACAGGTGATCTGTGTCCTGTATTGGACCTAAGGGACCTGAACCTGTTCATCGAATACAAAAAGTTTTGAATGGTGTCTCTTCAGGCTCTAATCCCCTCTATTGCAGAAGGGGGACTGGCTCTGTTTCTTGGATATGAAGGACATATACCTTCATTTCAGGATTCGCAAATGCCACAGGCAGTAAGTTTGCTTCATGCTGAAGGGCTGCCATTATCAGTTCGAGTCTTGCCCTTTGACTTATCCCCTGCACCAAAGATATTTACCAAATGCTTTGTGGTTGTGGCAACATCCCTCCAGAGGGAATGGCTTTATGTCTTCCACTATTTGGACTATTCACTTCACAA
The DNA here is from genome assembly GCA_016271365.2 of Neoceratodus forsteri. Lineage (NCBI taxonomy): Eukaryota > Metazoa > Chordata > Ceratodontiformes > Ceratodontidae > Neoceratodus > Neoceratodus forsteri. The sequence continues at coordinate 195,058,061 of CM028132.1, read as the reverse complement.
GGCCTAGTCTTGGGAAGTGATCCTGTACAAACTTCCATAATGAGATAGTTCCTGTTCAAGGAATGGGGTTTCAAGGCGAATGAACCAAGATTTATCCTGGTTCCTTGTCAGTGCCTCTAATGTATTGGGGTGGTGCTGGGAAGTGCTTTCCTGCCACGGACAGTGCAGAGGCCCTTGTTGCCCTGGCCTGGTTGATACACAAAAGTCATTATGTTTCAGCCAGGATGATGTTGCATCTGCTGGGGCTGATGACTGCGGCCATCATTACTGTCTCTCTTGCCTGGTTCCACATGAGCATTTCGCATTGGACTCTTCGGGTGTAAAGGGGTCGTCTGATGGATGAATTGGAATAAATTATTTTTGTCACGTCTCCTCTCCGTAGTGCTCTAATGTGTTGGATGGACCGCTAGAATCTATTACAGGGCATTTCTTTCTTTCAGCATATCCAAAAGAAATTTGAGTGCACTTGGAGGTGAAGTTCAAGGCACTAAGACTATTGCTGCAAAGGCTAGTGGTTACTAACTACTAAAATAATCATGTCACCCTTCAGCTGAATTCCAGTAGAAAAGATTTTTATTCAATTCACACAACTAGAAATAGACTTTTATCCACTATAAATTTACAACAAATTTGTGGTGTGTGCTGTGCAAATTGGGTTCGCAGGGCTGGGTAAAATACAAAGTGCCTATTGTGCTGTTGCTACAGATAATTACAATCTGTATTGTAAAAAAGTTCCACCTCTCACCCAGCTGCCAGACATACCTGCCCCGGGGCTTTTCTCAAATGAGCTTTGTTTAGGGGTCATGGTGAAGGTAGCCAGTAGTACCCGGTGGCGAGGTCAGGTAGTCAGTAATACCCTCTTAAGTAGTAGTCGGCATCAAAGAGAATGATGTCATCATTTAATGTAGGAAAACTTGTCTCGTGGGTTCCCAAAGGTGCAGCGTTTAAATCGCACTCCTATTCAAAGATTGGAAATGTTCCACAGTTGACAACTACTTGTATACAGGGGTTCTAGTCAGAGCCAAGAATGTAAAAAAAAAATACAACACGTGATTAAAAACCACAGTAGAGACATACTTGAAAAATACATCCACTGGAAAAATAGGCTGTCTAATAAAGATAACAGAAAATCAGTTTGAGTTTCAAAACGTCAGTATAGAAAAGAGGAAAGACAATTTCCAGAACTACATCAAATTATCCAAGAGTAGCTATGAATTGAGAACTAAAGACCTATTATTGAAAGTTAATAGCATGACACTGGCAAAATATTAGTGTATCTCAGATTAAACCAGAGATTGGCTAAATACAGTAAGGGAATAATGCATGGATGAAGTCAGTGTGATCCACCAGCAGACTCCCAAGGAGAGACCAGATGTCCTGTTTTCTAGTCTGAAGTAGTGGTGACACTTCAAACTGTCCATGTAACCAAAGCTGCTGGATCACTCTGTACTTTTGATGAAAATATGAATGTCTATATGTCTGACATAATAGTAAGCACAACATTGCTGCATATCATAGAAGAAACACAGAAAGAAAAGCAAACGGTGTTAAAAGAACTGAATAGTAATCACATTACATTGCTCTAAGCATAGTTCATTACACCACTGTTTAGAGATTATTTGTAGCCATATCAAATCACCCACTTTGTTTACCACTACTTAGATAATGCATATCACATACCAGTTCTATAATTTCTACAGAAGAGCGAACTTGAATGATCACTAATCAGAAATATTGGGGCCTATTCACTAATGTGCACCCCAAAGGTGCATATCTGGGCACGCTGCCCCACACCCTTGGGAGATCCGCGTGGGGGCCGCATTCACAAACACCAGACCCCGCCCGGCTCCCATACGCAGCCCTGCCCCCCTGGCGTACAGGTGCAGAGCAGCGGATCCAGGTGGGCAGCCAATTGGCTGCCCAGGCAGGGTCCCACAGTGGATCCCTTGTGCCCGTCGGCCAGTGCACAGAGTGCCGACCATAGTGTTCTGGGGGGGTCCCTGGCTTACTGCCCCCCCAACTCCCAGTGTGCCCCGATGGCAGGGGCTTCCCTATTGAGGGGGCTGATGCCTCCTGCCATGTCCGCTGCAGCCAGCGGCTGCTTCCCGGGTGGCGCATAACTGGCCGCTTGGGGTTATGGCTGCTCCAAGGATTCATTGCTGCTGGCTGCCGTGTACAACACTCCGTGTCTTTGAGAATCGCGTGAAATGCTGGCACGGCCCCCACGCCAGCACTGCGTGTTCGGCTGGGGGATCAGGTGCGTAGGGGGCATGTAACTACATCATGAATGCACGCAGGAGGCTGACAGGTGCAGAGTGGGCTATGTGCCAGAGATGTGCGGTGCGTATCCCACTCCGCACCTTTCTGAATAGGCCCCACTGGTTTTTGTATTTTTTAAATATCTTTTTATTATATTTTTCACACACATACATACAGGAATGCATATAAATTATTACAATACTAATGTTACAGGTAGGCTAAACAGAGTAGACTTAATTTATTTATCCTTTACAGGTATTAAAGATCTTCTTCGAGGTACAGCTCTTGCAGCAGGTTACACCATTAGGACTGAAGCTGGCAGGCGTCAGGACCCCACGGAAATTTTCTAGCTAGCAGTCTTCAGCGGGGACCGCCTCCGACGTCGGTCCCGCCCCCGACGTCAGGCGTAGTACATAAGGAGGCGGTCCCGCCAGAATCCCCAGTTCTTTCCCGCCGTCGACTTTGCATGTCTCAACCTCATCGGTTTAGTCTAGCGCGTGACGACCAGGAAATCCACTCCAAACTATCCAAACTTCGGAGGAAATTCTTTTTTCAGCCGTTTCTTCATCTGATGTCCTCCCCAACTTCAGTGGAGAGCCATTCTTTGAAGTGTGCCTGTGGGAAGCTGATTCCTTTCAAAGACCCTCATTTGGCCTGCGTTCGGTGCCTGGGCCCGGATCACGACACCTAGGCTTGCTCCTTCTGCCAGGGCTTTAACAGCCGAACGAGAATCCGCCGACAGAAGGCTCTCCAGGCTTTCCTTCCTGAAGAAAAGCTTAAGGCCATGGAACCTTCCTCCAGGGGGGAATCTTCGAGGAAGTCGCACAGGCACCATGAGAAGCACCGGGAGAAGTTGAGACCCAGATCCCCCTTCAGGGCCTCGGACTCCCGCAGCTTCGGCTCCAGGTCGGACCACTCCCCATTTAGAGCCCACTCTTAGCCTCCCCCCGGTCGTGGTCAAATCAGCCAGTGGTTCTTCGACTCTGCGGCCTGCCAAGACCTCCAGGCCCGCTTCTTCGGCTAAGGCCTCGTCCAGTTCAGGGGAGCATCACAAGTCTTCATCCCGGCACTCGGCTCCCAACGTCCAGTCAGCTTCCCTGCCGCTGCCACCCCAACGCAAGACCAAGGAGCTGACCTCCCTTAAGCGGACGTCGGATCCGACGTCCGCCCACCCAACGTCGGCTAAGGTACACAAATACTCCTAGGAACCGGCGGCAGGTCGTCACCCGTCGCCGGTCAGGCATTCACCCCCCAGGACGCCGGCAGGGGGACCGGCACCAGTTACCGCAGCCAGAAGGACCACACCGCCGCCTACCGACAACGGTCAGGAGGCATTGTCGGAGGAGGAGTCTACTCAGCCTGAAGACCAGGCGGGCGATTCCGGACCCATCGAGCTGCCACAGGAGCCCTCTCCAGAACCTGAGACCCCCGGGGAGCCGACGCCCGGCCCCGACGACAGGCCACCGGCGCCCGATCCGTCATCTGGCCTAAACTTGGCAGAAGTGAAGGAGCTCTTCACTTTCTGGTGGGACACCATCAAAAAGGATGTGGTCACCACGCACCCTCCTCCCGCACCCGCGGCACCACCGACGCCTGCGCCCCCTCCTTCACCAAAAGGGGCCGCAGCCGAGCACCTTCCCACCAGGAGTCAGCAGCACCTCCTAGGGGCAGATCTACAGAAAAGAGAAGGCCTCCATCAATATCCTCTTGAGGTCACCCAGCCCCAAGAGACCCAGAAGACGTCGGTATTCACCGTCTATGGAGGATTCCAGATCTGACATCTCTGAATGCTCCAGGTCTCCTTCACCAATCAGCATCCCCTCTCCGGACCCACGCGACCTCCCTAGGTCTCCTCCGGATGACCCCTCGTTCTCCGAGATAATGAGACACATCCAAGAGAACATGAGATGGGATGCGGAGGAACTCGACCCCGGAAGACTACGCCTTGCCCGCTACCTTCGGCAAAAAGATCCCAAGCCTGTGGTAGTGCCACCCTTAGTGGACACCTTCATGGACATCACCAAAGCAGCGTGGAAGCGTCCACATTCGACCCCGGCAGTGCAGAAGAAGGCTGACCACCTGTACAAGGCCCCAAGGGAGGACCAGTACCTGGCTAACCATCCTCTGGCCGACTCCCTGGTCATTACAGCCTCTCATGACCGGTCTCAGAAACCGCAACATCTGAGCATGCAGCCACCGGACCTGGAGTCCAAGCAATTGGACGTGCTGGGCAGGCGCACTTACGTGGCCGCGACTTGCACCATTAGATCGTTGAATTACCTAACCCACATGGTTCAGTTCCAGAACGAGCTGTGGGAACAGGGACAGGAACTGGCGGAGAAATTGCCAGACGGTGGCCAAAAGGAGGAACTCCTTCAGCTCCTCCGCACGGGTTCAGACGTGGGGACCCAGGTGCTCCAAGCTGCGTTCGACTCCGCAGACTCTTCGGCCAGAGTGGCAGCCTCAGACATATGTCTCCGGAGACACTCATGGCTCCGTTTCCGGATTTACCCCAGACGTCCAGAAAAACATTATGGACGCTCCTTTTCATGGTGAAGTTTTGTCTGGTGAAGCCTCGGAAAAGGTCATCACCAAATTACAGGAAGCTGGGAAGGCTGTTAGATCTGTCCAGGCCAAGTACAGGTCTAGACTTAGTTCCTTTCGTAGGAACCAGAGCCGTTTTCGCAGGCGGACTTAGAGGCAACAACCTCGTTCCGGCCAGCAACAGAGGGGTTCCTTCTCTCGGAAAGCCCAGGTCAAGACATCCTCAGGTAGAGGCCAACGTGCTAGCAAGTCGGCCCAACCTGCAGGACCCTCTGCTGCCACAGCATGACTCCTTCCCGTCCCGCCCTCCTCAGGATCAACGGGAAACAAAAGTCGGGGGTTACATCGCAGACCACCTGCCAGGGTGGCGGTCGATCACCACCGACAGGTGGATGCTACAGTTGGTCGAAAAAGGCCACTATATAGAATTCCTAGACAAGCCCCCCACAAGGCCTCCTCTGCTCTCCCGTTACTCGGGTCAGCACGCTCTGCTCATAAAGCAGGAAGTGCTCACGCTTCTACAGAAAGAAGCTTTGGAGCATGTTCCAGGGAACCAGAGAGGAGCAGGTTATTATTCACACTTCTTCCTGGTTCCAAAGAAAACAGGGACCTCCGTCCAATCTTGGACCTCAGCGACCTCAATATGTCGGTCGTTTACAAGCGCTTCCGCATGGTGACCCTCCCGGGACTAAACCCCATGCTGAAGAAGGATGCTTTCTTGGCGTCCCTAGATGTGCAGGACGCCTACCTGCACATCCCTGTCGCTCAGGCGCACAGGAGGTTCCTGCGCTTCGAGTTTCTCGGTCACCACTATCAGTTCCAAGCACTTCCCTTCGGGCTGTCATCAGCACCCAGGGTATTCACCAAGTGCATGGCAGTCGTGGCAGCGTCTCTGAGGAGACAGGGCCACTACGTGTTCCCGTACCTGGACGACTGGCTTCTCATGGCCTCCTCCAAGGAGGCATTGCTGTTGGCCATTCAGCATACCCAGGCTCTTTTTCAGTCTCTGGGCATCTTAATCAACTACGAGAAGTCTCTCCTGGTACCGTCTCAGAAGCTGCAGTTCATAGGGGCAGTTCTGGACACCGTCAAGTGGAAGGCCTTTCTTCCCGAAGACAGAGCGGAACGCATACGATAGCTCATAAGGGACCTATCAACGAAGAAGACCGTCCCGGCCAGACTGGTCCTTTGCCTGCTCGGACACATGGCTGCGGCCATTCCAACAGTCCCGATGGCAAGACTCCACATGCGGGTAACCCACTGGATGTTAAGGGTGCAGTGGGACCAAAGGCAAGACCATCTGCAGCATCCAGTCAGAATCACGAAGACCGTGGTTCGGGACTGGCAATGGTGGCTAGATCTGGGAACCCTCTCGGTGGGGGTTCCTTTCATAGCGCCGTCCCCGGTGATAACACTCTCCACAGATGCCTCAGGGCTGGGGTGGGGAGCGCATTTGAATGGGGTGAGGTCTCAGGGAACATGGACTACCCAGGAATCTCATCTCCATATCAACATTTTGGAGATGAGGGCGGTCCTTTATGCCCTGCAAGCCTTCCAGTTGGAGATTCCACCGAGTACTCTCCTGTTACAAACAGACAATACTGCGGTGATGTATTACCTCAACAGACAGAGGCCCTACCCCCCTTTGCAGGAGGCCATGAGGGTGTGGGCAATGTCGACACGGCGCAAACCTCATTGCAGTTCACGTTCCCGTGGTGGACAACACTGTTGCAGACAGCCTGAGTCGTTCCCAGGCCAGAGTCCACAAGTGGGAACTTCTACAGGAGGTGGCAGAGGATCTGTTCCACAGATGGGGCACTCCACAATTAGACCTATTCGCCTCCCCATTCAACGCAAAACTGCCCAATTTTTGCTCGCTAGATCCAGGGCCTGGTGTTTTCTGGCGAAATGCGTTGTCCCTCTCCTGGGCGGGCAGATTCCTTTACGCCTTCCCTCCTTTCCCGTTGATCCAGAGTCTCCTTCTCAAACTTCGCAGGGAGCATGCGACGCTTATTTTGATAGCGCCTTTTTGACCCAGGCAAATTTGGTTCCTGCTTCTGAATCAGTTGTCCCGGGAACATCCGCTTCCTTTGCCAATCAGCTCCCATCTGTTGTCTCAGGAGGAGGGTTCACTAGTCCATCCGGACTTACATTCACTGAACCTGCATGCTTGGCTCCTCGAGACATAGCCATGTTGCGACACGGGGTCTCGCAAGAGGTGGCAGAGGTACTATCTGCCGCCAGAAAACTGGCGACACACGCAACGTACGCCATGAAGTGGCGCAGGTTTTGCCTGTGGTCTCAAGCATGCGGTTTCACACCCTTAGACTGTCCTGAAAAGCTGGTTCTGGAGTACCTGCTTTTCCTCTTTCAATCAGGGTTAGCTTACTCCTCGATCAAAGTGCTCCTTTGTGCAATCTCGGCTTATCATGCCCCCATAGGCCACCGCATGGTAGCCCAGCTGGATACTACCCGTGCCTTTTTAAGGGGGGTCCTCCACCTTAGGCCACCCATTGGGATCCCGTCCCTCCTTGGGATTTACCCTTCGTCCTGGAGCAACTTACGCTGCCACCTTTTGAACCTGCCGCAGATTGCGAGCTACGTTTTCTGTCATGGAAAACGTTGTTTTTGGTTGCTGTTACTTTGGCGAGAAGAATCTCCGAATTACATGCTCTCATGTGCAAGGAGCCTTATTTAATTTTTCATCAGGATAGGGTGTCCCTGAGGACGAATCCTAAGTTCCTGCCCTAAGGTGGTTTCAGCCCTTACTCTTAACCAGGACATTGATTTACCTGTGTACTTTCCTAAATCGCCAATCGAGGAGAAGCACTGCTCCACCCTGGATGTTCACAGGTGTCTCAGATATTATTTGACCAGAACCAAACAGCACCGGAAAGCGGAGCAGCTGTTCGTTTCATTTGCTGAGAGGATGAAAGGGGCCCCAGTTTCGAAACAGACCCTTTCACGCTGGCTCATTCAGTGTATCTCGTTTTGTTACGACAAATGTAAGAAACCCTTACCAGGAGTGCTCAAGGGCCATTCCACAAGAGGAGTGGCTATGTCCTTTGCAGCACTGAAGAACGTGTCTACGTTGGCTATATGTGCCGCAGCCACCTGGAGTTCGGTGCACACTTTTATCAGGCATTATAGCCTGGATATCGCCTCAAGGCAAAGAGCTGGTTTCGGCCTCGCCGTTCTTCAGGGACTCCTGTCTTAGGCTCAGGACGAGTCTCAATCTCCGTCTTGCCTCCTCCCGATGGCTTTTCAAGGCGCCATTGCTTGGGAATCGGTCCTATTGGTGTAACCTGCTGCAAGAGCTGTACCTCGAAGAAGACAGTACAGTTACATAAGAACTTACCGTAACAGTAGATCTTCGAGAACAGCTCTTGTAGCAGGTACCTTCCCGCCCACCATTCCCCCTTGGAGGAAGTAGGTTCCAGCCTAACACTATCCTTAGGATCGGAAAGGTCGGTTCTTAGTCTTGGCCATCTCATGGCGGGTCCTCGGTCTCCTCTTCTGATGTCATCCAGCGACCGGAAGTCTCCGGCGGGAGAACTGGGGATTCTGGCGGGACCGCCTCCTTATGTACTACGCCTGACGTCGGGGGCGGGACCGACATCTGAGGCGGTCCCCGCTGAAGACTGCTAGCTGGAAAGTTTCCGTGGGGTCCTGACGCCTGCCGGCTTCAGTCCTAATGGTGTAACCTGCTGCAAGAGCTGTTCTCGAAGATCTACTGTTACGGTAAGCTCTTACGTAACTGTACTTTCATAGTCTAGGATAAAACCCTTCTTCTCCCTTTGGGTTTATTTAGTGTTATTCATTTATTAATTTGACCTGTTCATAGTTTGAATCAAAAACCTTCTGGGGTGGATATCATGGACAGAAATCCTGGTCAGTGGATGTTATATAGTGAAACCACTTTTGCTATTTCAATGCTAAATTTGGATTTCCCCCCTATATTCAGTATTAAAGATCTCTGTTCTGTATATATCAGACATTATTTGTTTCCATTCTTGCATTGTTGGAATCAGGGATGTCATCCATCTTCTAGTAATTGTTTTCTTTGTAACGATATAGCGTATTGGTAAAATTGTATGTCCCCATTGAGGGGAGCGGTCCGGGAAAATCCCCATAAGAAATTGTTCGGCTGTAATTTCAATTGGCTCAGAAAATAATTTTGAGAGCTCATTTTGAAATGAAATCCAGAACGGCATAAGTTGAGGGCATTGCCAGAAAATATGCCCCAGGGTGGCAACCGAACATCCACAGCCTCTCCAGCACTATCCGTATTTCTCAGGGAGATAATTCTGCAGGATAGAGGGAGACCGAAAAAATCTGGAACGACATTTCCATGAAAAGTCCCTCCAATGAGGGGATGTAACTGATTTTATTTTGGTCAATGAGAATTGAGACCAATCGGTCATGGTAATCTCTGTTTCTAGATCCCTGTTCCATCCACTCAAGTTGGAGGCCGTAGATGATGAAAGATTGTTTCTCAGGGTTCTGTATATAGTACCTATTAAGTGCGCACCCATATTACCTTTTAAGGCTTCTATAAAGATCTTAAGTAGGTCCGGCATTGGGGAAGGTAGGGTGGGCTGAATCATTTTGTTACGTAATATATGGTTACGCAACTGGAAGTAACAAAATCTATCAGAGGAGTTAAGGTGATATTGGAGTTGGAGTTCATCAAAAGGGATGATCCCCTCCTTTCCCAAGAGTTAAAATACATGGGTCAATCCCAGTGATTTCCACTGAGAAAAAGTATGATCCATGAATATTGGGACAAAACTTTCATCCTGTGATATCACTTTACAGTACTCTTATACAGTTGATAGGCTCCAGAGCGCTTCAGTTTTTTCCATATTTTATAGGGTTGCAATGTGATTCCGGTTAAAGTTGAGGGTTTAAGCAATCTCCCCTCGGAAGAAAACAGAATCCTTCTTATATCAAAGAGGTCATTTAAATGACATTCTATATTCTTCCAAGGGGAGAAGTAAGAATCAGTGAGCCATAGGATCACTATTCTAATAAAGGTAGCTTGGGCATACAAATTCAGGTCCGGGAGGTTCAGCCCACCCTGGGAAAATGAAAGTTTTAAGATAGAGAGTCTTAACTCTCGGTTTGTTTTTCCCCCATATAAAGTGCAATATCATTTTATTGCAGGATGTAATATAATATTTTGAGGGGAAGAAAGGAATAGTTTGGAGCAAGTATAAAATTTGAGGGAGGATATTGGTTTGTATGATAGAGATTCGTTGATGTAGGGAAAGGAAAGCTGTGTCCCATCTTTCCAGGTCAGTCTGTATTTGTGTTGTGAGAGGTTCGTAATTACAGATTTCAAGTAAACCGAGATCAGATGGGATATAAATTCCCAGATACTTTATTTTTATGGAACGCCATTTGAAAGGGAATAGTTTTTTCAATGATTGGGGGGGAGATAGTTAAATAATAATATTTCAGTTTTGGTAACGTTAAGTTTGAAGTTAGAAATTTTTTTGAAACTAGATAGAATCTTCCAGGCCTCGGAGATAGATTGGGAGGGAGTTATCAGGGTTAACAAAATATCATCTGCAAATAAACAAATTTTGTGGTCTTGTTGTCCTATCGGTATACCTTCGATAAGGGAAGAATTTCTAAAAAGGGCCACCAGGGGTTCTAGAAATAAGGCAGATAGGCCCCATTGTGATACACAATTTACTAACATTAGATAAAATGAAAGAGAGGGGAGTTAATAGAATAAATAAATCCACAATTGTAAGAGACTTGTAAATGGTTTGATGTCAAAGTCATGATTAAGTCCCTGCGGTTTGAGGCTTTTCATGTGGAATATCCAAAATGTCTCCTTCTGTAACAGACGTTGCTGTCTATCCCCTCCTCTGCATGGGATCCTAATGTGTTCAAGTGCTAGAAAACTAAAGTCTCTTGGATTACTGTTGTGGGCGTGCTTGAAATGCAGGCTCACCGGGAGCATACCCCCTGCTTCTCACAAGACTGCGGATATGCTCTGTATCCTTGCCTTCTGTATCCTAACTGTATGGCCAATATACAGCAAATTATAGGAGCACATCACACAGTAAGTAACAAAGGAGGTCACACAGTTAATAAATTCTTTCCAGTCACATTTGATACCCAAAATGGGGTTCTTGAATTCTTTACACTGTTTGCCATAATAGCAAATGTTGTCGTTCCCACAAAAAAAAAAATCAGTTTTGTAGGTAACCAAATGCCATTCAGAGTACTCCTATCGGCTACAAAGCTGCTATGGACCAATTTGTTCTGTAGGTTAGGTGGATGTCAGAAGCTGATGCATGGCCTCTTCCTAACACTTTTACCAAGCACAAGATCGCCTTGCAAAATCGGCCAGTTTCAATGAATAATTGCTGTGACTTTACTAGCAGTTGAGTTGTAATCAGTAGAAAGCATGACCAGAATCTGTTTTTCTCTTTTCCTGGTTTTTATGTAAAAGATTTTCCCTGCTCAAGGCCCTCACTTGCTGTCTGCTATCTGCCAGAAGCTTCCCACTGTAACCCCTTTCTACAAAGTTTGATTCCAGTTTGTCTGTTTTTCAAACATTGTCTCTTCACTGCAGTTCTTCTTCACCCTGAGGAACTGCCCATAAAGGATAGATATCTTGAGAGACTATGGGTGGGTGCTATCCACCTAGAACAGCGAAGTTGTTGCAATTACTTTACAGTACCCACTAGTTCTGGTTTGGTTTTAAGTCACCTTTTACCTGACTCCCTTGCAGATCCTGACAGTGGATGCCTTGGGGTCCAGTTGGGGTGCCCACCTGGGGTCAGTCCTGACTTGGAGCTCATGGACCAGCCTGGAGTCCGATCTCCATATCAGTATTCTACAGATGAGGACTTTTCTACATGGCCTACAGCCATTTCAAGCCCATCTCGCCTCTGGTCCCTTGCTCATTCAGATGTGCAATGTCTGTGTCATGCACTGCATAGAAAAGCAAGGGGCACTCGCTCTCATGCAGTGTGCAGGGAAGAGATAAGGATGTGGTACTGAGCCATTTCTCAAGACCTTCAGCTGTCAGCCTTGTTTCTCCCAGGTGTCCAAAACATCTTGGCAGACAGGCTCAGCAGGCCTCAGTCCCTGACTCAATAAAAAGGGAGCTGTAGACATCTGTGGTAAATGACCACCTCTTTGTAAGGTTGTGTCATCCCAGGTTGTACCTTTTTCCGTCCCCACACAAAACAAAGTTGCTGCATTTTTGCTGTCATACTGCAGGGCATGTTTTTTTTGGTACAAAGTGTTGTCTCTTTCCTGGAAAGGGAAGGTCCTTTGCATTTTTCCACCAGTCCCTCTAATTCAGAGGGTTCAGCTGAAGCTGCAGGCAGGGCATACCACCTTAATACTGATGGCTCCTTCTGGCCTCACCATCTCTGCCGCATCTGTCACTGGAGCTTCCAGTTTAGCTACCTCTGTGTCTTGGTCTGCTGACCCAGGAACAAGGGTCCCTGGTCTATCCAGACTTATGGTCCCTGCATCTGCATGACTGGTTTCTGATGACATAGCCATTGACCATTTTGGGGTTTCACCAAGGTGGCTGATGTCTTGCTTGTGGCAAAAAAGCTTTCTACCAGACATACTTATTTTCTGAAGTGGAAGCCCTTCTGCATATGATGTGCTTCCCATTGTGTGGACCTGTTTATGTGTCTTGTGAATACTGTAGTGGACTATCTTCTGTCACTATGTGACACTGACCTCCAGTACTCATGTGTTGAGGTGTATTTTGCTGCCATTTTGGCTTTGTATGCTCGCATTGATGGGTGCACAGTGGCACAACTAGAAATGTCCCATACTTTATTTAACGGCACTCTACACTTGTGGCCTCCACTTCGTAAACTGGTTCTGCCTTGGGGCCTGAATTTTGTTGTTGAAAATTTGACGGGGGTTCCATTTGAGCCAGCTGCAACTTGTGACATACTTCCTGTCATGGAAGGTGTTTTTTCTTGTCACTGTGACGATAGTCATAGAATTTCTGAGCTTCAGGCTTTCGTGCATTAGCCTCCTTACTTGATTTTCCACAAGGACAGAGTGTCTTTGTGGGCCAATACTCCATTTCTACTGAAGCTTGTCGCTGATTTCACACAAAGGTGGAGCATTGCTGCATACTCTCTTTTTTTTTTTAATAAAAAAAAATATTTTTTATTACTATAATAATATTGCATTGCATTGTACCATCATAAATCAAAGCAGAAGTTACAATCCACAGGGAGGTCAGAGCATAGGTACATTTCATCACAGACTTTAGCAGGAAACCAATCCAGTATAGATAAAGGAGATCCAATTGTTTACAAACATTATCAGCTGGGGGGGAACAAATATACATCGAGTTGATAGAGAGACTTTCCCTCGTATAGATAGCACCAATTTAACTCTGGAGGAAAGAGCAGCTCCCATTTCCTCCCAACCCTTCTTCCTCTATCCCGTCCTCCCCATCCTTTGACTTGCTCCCAGGCGTCAAGTAAGGTTGCGAAAGAAATACATAAATCATGGTACAAAGTCCGAGAAATGTTCCAACTGGTATAAGACCCATTTCCTCCATCTGATCTCAAACTTGGGGAGACAGTTATTCAGACTGCCCGTGACATGGTCTAGATTGTATATTTCATAGGTTAAACTCCTTCACGAATCCTTAGAAGGAATCCTTGGGGACATCCAGAGCCTTGTGATAATCTTTTTGGCTGCGAGAATTAAGATATTCAATAAATTATAAACATTTTTATCCCATTTAGTACCCCTTGGGGGGACCAGTGAGAATAAAAGTGGGAGTAAATATCTCTGGGCATTCAAATATTGCAATTAAAATAGAGAGGACCTCCTGCCAGTAGCCAGATAAGTATGGGCAAGACCACATTATGTGGGTATGTCCAGCCCTGTTATACTCACATTCCCGCCAACATTAAGCATATTTGTCACCCTTGAATTACGCCGTAACCACTGGGGTCCTAAAGAACCTGAGCCTCAGCTTCCAGACGTATTCCCGCCAATAGGAATTGGAGGAGATTTTGGAGTATGCCAATGTGTACTACACCAGTCCTCTCTGTCTAGTTTTACCTCCAGTTCCTGAGCCCACCGTATCTTAAGATCAGTCAGAGTGCGCGTCTGATAGGCCCTCAGTGCTTTATATAAACAACTAATAAGATGATCTTGCACCTTCCCCCTTAGATGATGGAGGATAATCTGGACAAGGCTGGAGGCTCTCTCCGCCACATCCGCCATCCCCTCCTCAAGCGGAAGCAATCTAGCCCTGAGAGCCATATATGTCTTCTGTTGGGATACCGATATCCAATACGTAGCTCTGAGGAAAGAAAAGGACTGTAAGCCCATAGGGCTCATCACTTGAAATATATAGTGTTTATATGGTATCCACTGAGGGGGTGTGAGTGTCAAGAGGTAGGTTCTTTCAAATTTAGTGAGGAGTTAGTGCCAGACCTATAACCATTGTTTAAAACTTCCCCATAAAGGGCTGGAATCGTGTCAGGGAAGGCATCCGGGGTTCCCAAAATATAGGGCAGGAAGTCCTCCACACCATTTAAAGTGGCCTCTATATCTTTCCAGTATGCCCCATATTGTGTTGCCAGATGGAGGAGAGCAACCCTAATCTGTGCCGCTTGTGCATATCTTTTTATATTTGGGAGATTGAGACGTCCTTGGGTTGTGGGTAGCTGTAAAGTAGAATATTTAATCGATAGTGGGTGCCCTTCCAAATAAACCTAGAGATCAGTTTGTCCCATGCCTGAAAATATATAGCTGAAGGGAAGATTGGGAGTGTTTGTAGGAAGAAAAGGATGCATGGGAAAACATTCTGTTGTATGGTTTCAACTCTGTTGAGAACCCCCATTGGTAATTTAGCCCACCAAGAGAGCTCTAAGGTAATTTGTTGGGTGAGGGGTTCAAAGTTCATCAGTTCTAATTGTAACATTTTAAAGGGTATCTTAATACCAAGGTATCGCATCTGGACACGGTTCCAGCAAAAGGGAAAATCTGTCTTCAACCTAAGGGAGGGTAGGAAGAAAAAGTTAAGCACTTCTGTTTTGGCTCTGTTGATTTTGTAACCTGCTAACTTCCGAAATAGTTCAAGGTGTTCCCAGGTTGCCAGGATAGATAACTCCAGTGATGTGAGGGTGAGAAGAATATCATCCGCAAAGAGTGTGAGCTTGTGGGGATCCCCTCAATCTCTTCATTTTGATGGATATTAGCTGCCAAAGGTTCAAAGGTAGAGGGCAAATAAGGGGGATAAGGGGCGTCCCTGTCTGGTACCCCAGTTTAGGGAATAGGGGGTGCCAGTGCTCCATCCACCTTAAGAAAAGCCACTGGGTTCTGGTATATCGCTTTTATTTGTGCAATAAATTGCTCCAGGAAGGCAAAATTATCTAAAACAGCCCAAAGAGAGGGCCAAGAGACCCTATCAGATGCTTTCTCGGCATCTAGGCCGAGAAGGACTAAGGGGAGTTGTGTCTCTGTAGCATACGAAGTAAGCAGCAGGACTCGTCTTACCGTATCTTGGGCCTGCCTTTTATGTATGAAACCCACCTGGTCGCCATCTGTGAGAGCAGGAAGTAAAACCTTCACTCTGTGTGCCAAGATGGACATGAATAATTTGTAGTCGCAGTTTAATTTAGAAATTGGCATTGCTGCATACTCTTGATGTACATAGAAAACCATGTTTCTATGCCGATTACACTAATAAGGACTGCAGAAAGACCTCTCAGCTTTTTGTTTCATTCGCCCCTGGTAAGGAGGGTGCCCAGTGCTAAGCAGTGTCTGTCCGAATGGCTAGCCAGGTGCACTACATTTTGTTATAGGAAGCACAGTAAGGAGCTTCCTGGTGCCATCTGTAGCCACTTTACCCATGGAATGGCAATTTCTTTTGCCTGCTTTCAGAATGTTTCTGCAGTCGACATATGTGCTCCTGCTACATGGAGTATTGTGCATACTTGCACTAAGCATTACAGTTTAGACAAAGTCTCTCACAGATGTGCTGGTTTTGGCCTTGTGGTACTGCAAAGCCTTCTGTCAGGATGGCATATCAGACATTTTCATCTTCCTTGGGTACTCTGTGACTGCTTGGGAATCGTTCCAGAAGTGTGGCCCAGTGGAGGAGAAATCCTCACTGAAAATAGAGCAGTTCTAGGGGCATGGATATAGTTCACTATCTACACATAGGCAGTTCCACCAGAATTGTTGATTCATTGGAACCATCTTCAAGCTAAGCTTCACTAGGCCACTGCACACTCACCATCCTCCCCCCTTTTCTGATGTATAAGCTGGCAGGAGTGTCTACTGCCTCGTTGAGCATGTCCTTAAGTGCCTTATGTTTATGTTTTCCAGTCCCATGCCTCTGTCTGTGTGCCTGGTCCTGGTTTGGTCTCCTGGTTCCTCCTGGAAAGGTACCTTCTGAGCTTGTCTTTGGTGGGGAACAGAGGAGTGATGGGGCCGGCCACGTTTTATAGGTGTCAACCTCATACATTCACTAAAAATAACAACAGCTTAATCTGTTTGAAAGTCAGTTGGCATTCTTCTGTATTCTCCTCTCCCAGGTCGTGCCTGAAAATAGGCAGAATTTGTCTAGTGCACTTACCCGGTCAACAAAAACTAAATAAATAAAAATAAATAAATACATCATCGTGTGCAGACCATGGCTAGCAAAAATTTCCAAGTGGTCCTGATGCCGATGGCTTACAGTTACAAAGGTGTGGCCCAAAGGACATGCTCTCAAAAATATACTGTTATAGTAATTGTTCTTTTTTAGGCATTAAGCGATGGCTTGTAACTCCTCTTGATGTCATACCTACTCATAGAAACATAGAATTGATGGCAGATAAGGACCGCAAGGCCCATCCACTCTGCCCATTTCTTTTTCTACCTCATGAATGTGCCATAGGCCTTTGCTCTGTCAATGGCCTATCTATTCATACTCATCTGTATTGCTCCCTTATGCCTATCTCATGCCTGTTTGAAGCCTAGCACTGTATTCATATCCACCAGTTCCTCAGGTAGGCCGTTCCATGCATCCACCACCCTTTCTGTGAAAAAGAACTTCCTCACATTATCCCTTAATCGGCCTCCCTCGAATCTCACGCTGTGTCCTCTTGTCCTGCTATTTTTCTTATATTGAAACATGCTAGACTCTTTCATCTTGTTAATGCCCTTAAGGTGTTTGAATATTTCAATCATATCACCTCTCCCTCCTTTGCTCTAGGGTATACATATTGAGTTCAATTAATCTGTCCTCATATGTTTTCTGATGCAGTCCCTGCACCATTTTGGTTGCTCTTCTCTGGACTGATTCAATTTGGTTAATGTCCTTGTGAAGGTGTGGCCTCCAGTACTGTACGCAGTACTCCAGATGGGAGCCTAACCGTGTCTTGTAAAGAGGATTATTACCTCCCTCTTCCAACTTGTGATGCCCTACTAATACACCCAACATCCCTCTAGCCTTACCTACTGCTTTAGAGGTCTGCTTGGATGATTTCAGGTCATCAGTGATAATGACCTCAAGTCTCTTTCTTCCCTTGTGACTGCCAGCAACTCCCTCCCAGCCTATAGGTGGCTTCAGGGTTTCTTCCCTGTGTGCATGATCTTGCACATCTTTGTGTTAAACCCCAGTTGCCACTCTTCCGACCATTTTGCTAGTTTATCCAGATCTCTTCTCATTGTGCCCACCCCATCTGAATCATCTACTCTGTTGCAGATCTTGGTGTCATCTGCAAACAGACCAGCCTTACCCTCCAGTCCATCTACAATGTCACTGATGAAGATATTGAAGAGGACTGGCCCCAGGACTGATCCTTGAAGTACCCCACTTGTAACTTGCATCTCTTCTGATTGTATACCGTTTACCAACAGTCTCTGTTTTCTGCCTGTCAACCAGTTTGCCACCCAGTTGACCAACATTTGACCCACCCTGAGCCTACCCAGCTTATTAATCAATCTTCTGCGTGGAACAGTATCGAAAGCTTTGCTGAAGTCAAGGTAGGCAACATCAGCTGCTCCCCCTTGGTCCACCACTCTGGTTACCCAGTCAAAGAAATCTATGAGATTAGTTTGACAGGACCTTCCTTTTGTAAACCCATGCTGTCTTGGATTCTGTGCTCCTATGGATTCCAGGTGTTGCACTATCCTTTTCTTAAGGAGTGTCTCCATAATCTTGTCCACTACTGAGTAAGACTGACTGGTCTGTAGTTCCCTTCCTCCCCCCCTGCTACTACTCTTGTGGAGCAGGATCACATGAGCCCTTCTCCAGTCTTCTGGGACCTCTTCTGTGCTCAGAGACTCACTAAACAGTTCTGATAATGGCTCTGCTAGTTCCACCCTTAGCTCCTTTAGTACCCTGGGAAGTATGCCATCAGGTCCCATTGCCTTGTCCACCCTGATCTTATCGAGATCTTGTAGGACCCTTTCTTTTGTAAAGGGACTAGTGCACACCTCCCTTCCCCCTGTGTCCATGGTGCAGAGTTGTGGGCCCTGCCCTACCTTCTTTTCAGTAGATACTGAGCAGAAGTATCTATTTAGGATAGATGCTTGTACATGGTCCTCCTCCTCCTCACATACCCCTTATCCCCTTTGATCTTGGCTATACCCCTCTGGACTTTCTCCTTTCACTAATGTATCTATAGAAAGCCTTGTCACCTTCTTTTACTGTCCGTGCTAGTGTTTCCTCTGTTTGGGCCTTTGCCTGCCTTACAGCCTTCCCTGCTTCCCTTAGGGAAGTTTGGTATGGCTCCCTATCTTCATCCTGCTGACATCTTCTGTGCAAATTAAAAAAAATTGTTACATCTTCCAAGAATTGGTCTTCATGATTCAGTTCCACATATGGGTGTACGTTTGAAGCACTGGGACCCAACAGGAGTACAGTCTTTGCAGCCTAGGAGGGGACTGATATCGGTGCTAGTGCCACCTACGAGGCAGATCTAGTGATGTCGCGCTTGTGGGTTGACCATCAATTACACTGGCCCTCTCCCTTCCTCACTTTTGTTTTTTCCACCATCAACTGTGCACCATGGGGAGCCTTCATCACCAAAACTGCATCACAACTTCCTCAGTTTGCCACCACTCTGTTAGACACTGAATTTTCTAAGCACTGTATATTTTTCAGGTTCTGGTTCTTTCTGTTGTTTTAGTTTAGCAATGAACCGTTTCTTTCCTTTTGAACAGTTTTTTCTCATCATATCAGATCCTAAGGAGTGTAAGAAGACAAAGAAGAAGGACAAGGGCAGCCCCCAATGCATCGGTGCTCCTGTGTGGATCCCATTGCTATCCAGGACCAATGTGATGAATGCTGGACCAGCCTTGTTGCTGACTGACATAAATAGGTGGGACGCCTGCTTCTCCATGGACTACCACACAATTGAGAAGTGTGCGTGGAAGTGGGACCGCAACCCCACCACCCCCACCTTCGGAGGCAGATGTTGCACCATGGATGCCAAGGTAAGGTCCTTGGGCTCTTCCTCGGAGCCCCCTCCGAGCACCTCTGGTACTGAGGAAGTCCAAGGTACTTCTCGCGCTCACCTCGTTGAGATGTTAGAGGCTGGGGTGGGGGGCTTGTGGACAGATGTCTTTCTTCAGGGGGCCGGCTGAGTACTCTCCTGTTTGTTGGCCCTTTGGGGCATCAGATGCCCCAAGTGGTGAGGCCAAAGCTATGCACTGGTGTACACCGGTGGTACCTTGGTGTTGCACCCTAATGCCACACCAGCTCCTGATGCTAAGGCTGGTACCAGTGAGCAGGGTGGTGCCAGTTGTGAGACCAGGCCCCCCCTCTGGCACTGCTGACAGTGCCAGAAGAGGAAGGGGTTCCGGAACTGACCCTCTCTGACCATGAAGTCATGGTTATCTTTTCTCCTGAGCACCCTTGCATCTTGGGGGAGGTTGAAAACGCCGACCTTAGGCCTCAAGATAGAGCCAGTAATGATGGAAACCTTCCTGGGCCTGGTTCCAAGCCCATATCTGGGCCTAGAGTGTCCCCTGTGGTTGTCCCACAGACTGGCTTTAGGGATGGTGCTGGGTACCGTTCTAGCAGGTTCCAGTGCCAGGTCTGGTTCTGGTGCCGTTGGTGGTACCGGCTCCAAGGCCAGCTCTGGGGGTGTCTCTGACCTGAATGTTGGGCTTGGCCTAGGGGTCAGTGTCAGCACTGGTGAGGAGCACTGGACCTGCAGCAAGCTCCTTTACCAGTGCAGGTGACAGCTCTGGTATGGACCACAGTGTTAGCCCGTTACCTAGCTTGTCCTGGAACTGTCTGGCCATCTTAGTGGTGGGGACAGTGTGCCCTGTCCGGTTCCACTCTCCCTACCTGGGGGCTCCCCCCTAAGAGCACCATATGGACCAATCCTCCAAGGTTGATCAGCTCCACATGAGTGAGTTTGCCAGGTCTCCTCCTGGCAAGATTCCCTGAGCAGTCTCGCAGCCCTGACAGAGGAGACCTGGCCTGGTCATCCACAACCCTCCTCCACTACCCCCTCCCTCCCCTGCATTGCCATGTATTTAGGGTCCTCTGAGGCATATAATCTGGCAACAATTCAGGTCTGTGGCTGGTGTATTCCACCAATACCACGTAAAAGCAGACCAGGCCCATTTCAAGCCTGAGGCCCTGCACCAACATTGCCTGAATCCAGCTTCTCCTCTCCTGCTGCCTCCTCTGAGGAAGACTGTTTTTTAGTTCACCTCTTCCCTGATGCTGAGTACTCCCAGTACCAGTGTTTCCCAACAGAGATACTGAAGGAGCAGAATATAGGGTCATTCATATGTCGCAATACTACCCTGGCACTAAGATTCCTTGGGAATTTCAGTGATGACAACTCTGTCATCCCTCCTTGGCCTTGGCCCTTTACAGAAGCATCCAGGAACATCTGTCTCCTTCCCTTTGACTCTTCTCTTGCCCCTAGGAACATCCAGCACAGATACTATGCTCCTGCAGGGTCTCTAGGTATTATCCCTTCACCCCACCTCAAGGAATCTGGTGCTGCAGACCCCTTCTAGGCCTAAGCACCCAGTGCATGACCACCCCCCAACTCCAACTCTGTGGCAGTACTCACTGTGATGTGCAGCTCTGCACATTAGGCAGCTTATAACAAGTGCCTGTGGGCAATGCTAAGCCTTTAGCATCCATGCCAGATTGTGAGTCAACCAGGCAGGCCATTCACCTTTCCATTAGAGGCCTGGAGCTGGTAAGGCACCAAGCAAGGGTGTCATACAGTGCCAACAAGATAGCATCCAGGCAGGTGGAAACAGCAGTCTGCATTTGGCAGACAGCATGGCTTTGCCTCTTCTGGTTTGCATCCCTGACCTTGCATAGGGTGCTGAACTCTCATTACCAGGGGACACATTTTTTGTCCTTTTGGGTCAGGCATGAGTTTCCTAGATACCCTTCTGCTCCCAGGCCAAAGAAGTCTCTGCATGACCTCGACCAGTCTCAGGTCCTGCCATACCTGTGATGGGTTCCTGGCCTTTAGTGGTTGTTTCCCATCAGAGGGCTAAGGGTTCATTTTTCCCTCAGGGTGAACCAACTCCTACCCTGTTTTGGTGAAAGCTTGGTACATTGACCTATATATGGAACTGAATAGTGAAGACTGATTCTTGGAAGATTCAAAAATTACATACTCACTGTAATTTCTGATCTCCCAGAATATCTTCACCATTCAGTCATGCCTCCGCCCTCCATCCCCCACTCCGGTAACAGTCAAGGCCTCTGGGCAGCTCACCTGTTATGATAATGCTGTAGCACTTCTTGCCACCCCCTCTGAGCTGTCCTTCTCCCTTGAGTTTATCTCCCTTTCTTTTTGCCTTGAGTTGGGTCTTCCCTTTTTTCCTTACCCTTTGGGGGAATAAAAAAAAAATGGAAGTAGGTCCCCTGCCCTCTTCCTACCCCCCCCCCAAGGTGTGTATTTTTATTCCCCTTTTGCCTTAAATGCTCTCTCTCCCCCTGTTGGGATATATCCTAGACTTATCCCCTGGCTGCTTGCAACCTGTTTCCTTGCCTATGCTCTGAGCCTCTGCCATGTGGCAGTCTCAAGACCTTGCTCAAGTGCAGTTATAGTCTGAGCTGGGGAGAGATAGATGCAGAAGGGGGTTGTATTTTGTTCTCTCAGCCTGTGGGCTGTGTGTTTTTCCCTACCCCTTTTGGGACTTCTTCCCCTTTCAGTGCTTTTCAGCACTCTTTGGAGTGGCAAGACAATGTCTGCTTTGCTATTGCCTCTGCTTCTCTGGAGCTGTTGAGCTGTTCTCTTAAATTCTTGTCTTCAGCTAAGTAAGAGGTACTGGGTTAAGTTGACATCTGCCTTCCTAACTGCACTGAGGTCCTCTGAGCCTCTTGCTCCAGCCAGAGCTATAAGCCAGGGCTGCTGCCCCACCTTTCACTTTCCTGTCCAGGTGGTTCTTATATCTGCTACCCCTGTGCCACTTAGGCCCAACCCTTAGTTCTTCTAAATTAGCGATCAGGTTTTATTAATTTTATATCCTATATCCTTTTCCTATCTCTTTGGGCTAGGAGTCTATAGCTCCCTCTCTTCTTTTTCTCTCCCACTTGTTTTCTGTCCTGCCAAACAGAACTGAGGAAGAACGGAGTCTGGCCTTGGTTGCTGGCCAACCCACAAGTGTGACGTCACTATGTCTGCCTCGTGGGTGTTGCCAGCACTGACGTCAGTCCCTCCCTAGGCTGAAAAGACTGCTGCTGCTGGGTCCTTGTGCTTCTAGCTTAGACCCATATCTGTGACTGAATGCTGAAGATATTCTGGAGGATGAGGAATTACGGTAAGTACATAATTTTCATATTTAGCATGTAAGAGTTGGTTGTGGTGAGGTCTGAGTAGTGACATGGACAGCAGAATGTAGTGCAGTTGAGCTGTTTCCTGTACAGCTTATCACCCCCTCCCAAACACACAGATACACATGGCTTTGAGTACTCCAGATGCTTTGCTTAGAGCTTTAGGCTTTTGAATACATGCACATGCCTCAGAGAGATTTATAGGAACCAAACAAATTTGGAAATTACCTGTTGTCTTGTATTGTTGATGCATTCTACATACTGCCTAGCTTGCAAACTACCTTTGTGTTATGCTGCTTCTCAGGCACGTTATGTTGACTGTAATGGGTGTTTCATAAATTGATGTGTGTTAGGCTTGCTCATATAGCCTGAAAACCGATCCAACAGCCAGATTGCAGATTTCAGACTATCCTAGTCCAAAATCGAATTACTGACACTAAAAAAAAAAAACTAGCTGCCAATCAGGTGTCACTATAGGAAGTGTTGTCATTCACTCATACCTCCTAGACCACAGACAAGCGCAAGCTGCTCTACCTCGGGACCAACTGTCCTCACCAAGACACAACTCTGATATTTGCAAGTACTTGGGTGCTGTAGAGGGAGAAAAAAACTGGCGGCTTGTGGGTATGCTGGATGGAGTGTGCTCAGCTGAACTGGGGAATTGTGGCTTGTGCCAGGGTCGGGGAGATGAGTATTTTGTGTGTAGCTGGCAGTGATTATACAAGCTGATAACTCACTGTGGTCCTCTGTTGCTGATCAAAAAATCTGATATGGTTCTGCAGTCCTGGAGATGGAATGGAGGAAAAGATTGAAAAAAAGCATTGAGGAAAGTGAAGAAATTAAGGCAAAGTGAGCATAGCTTTTGCACCTCTCAGTAGCATTGGTACTTTAATCAAATATTTGTAGTATGCAAACTGTAGAATAATACATAATTTATATTTATCTAGTAGTTTTCATATAATGTATCCCATAGTGATTTACAGTTAGTTTATTTCCATAGTATAGCTTAGCTAAGGTGACACATCTTATTTCCTATGAGGTCCTAATTCTGCTCAAGACAGATTGGCACCTCTCAGTACTACTGGTGCTTTGATTAAGCTTTGGAAGTTGCCTTATAGGTCCTTGTGAGAATCTACCTTACCTTTATTATGCTTTTTTTCTTGCCAGATGATTGAATTCTAATATTTTCTCTAAATCCCAATTCTAGACTGGAGTCCTTTCTGATGGAGTTACACAAAATGACCTCAACCCTTCTGTAAAGCTATCAAACCAGGATCTAGAAGCCTTTTCCCCAGCTTCATCTTCTCCGGCTGCACAGCACCTTGTAGAAAGCACTTCCAGGTAATATATGAGCCCAGTTTGTTGTCCATTTTGCCAAATTACTTGAGGAAGGGTTTTTTTCAGAAAGAAAAAAAAAAGTGTGGCTGGTTTTCAGTGCATCACCCTGTCCATGAATGTGGCTCCCTTTGTGAGACACAAAACATTTATGTAGTTAAAGGCAATATTATAATGAGTTCCACTGTTTGTCTTATAGCAACTTTTGAGAGGCACGTTGCATGCTTGAGTAACCATTTACTATATCATTTTTATGGATGGCATCATTACAACAACAAGGCAAATGGCAGTGCATATGTTATTTATTATAGAACCCTTTCTAGCTGGCTCTGGGTTTTGTCCATTGAACAACCAGCAGAATCATGGTAATAAATTAATACATCAATGCAGACAAATAATTGAAACGCATCAGAGGCTAGGTTAAAGTATCTTTAGGTGTAACTTGATACCATCAAGGGTTGAAGATGATCTGATCGATACTGGCAGAGTGTTCCACAAAGTTGGAGCCATGACCTTGAAAGCGCTATTCCTGGATGGTTTGAGGCAAGACCTTGGTACCTTCAAAAAGGCATCCCCTGCGGAGCAAAGATGGTGGGCTGGAGTATATGGACACAGTAGATCACGGAGGTAGTGTGTACCCTGTCCGTTCAAAGTACTGTACGTCAGCACTAACATCTAAAATCCAGTATGCCACTTCACAGGAAGCCCGTTTTGCAAGACTAGTTGTTGGTTGTCCAGGTAAATGACAGTAGTTCAGCAAAAGCATGATACAGCACCTGGAGGTGACACAGTAGCCCACTGGGTGGGTCAACATAAGAGCTTTGCAGTAATCCAAATGCGAGATAACTAAAGCATATGTAACCCCTAGGTGGCGCTATCCCAAGGGCTACTACCCCTGCCTGCTTGGCTAGTAGCAGGTTAAGGGGCTTGAGTTCTGAAACGGGTGCCTTCACCCGGAGGTCAGGGTTGGTGGTGGTCAAGCTAACCTGGGCGCAACCCTCTGGGACACTGTAAACACCCTCTTTCCCCTTTAGTGGCCTGAACACTGTACAGTAATCACTTTCACAATACCCCTGGTACACCACACAAGTACCCACACTGTTTGCACTTACCACCAGGGCTGGTTCCTCTGGCTCGACCCTGGGGACCCGCTGTAAAATAAGGTTATGCACAGCAAATAGCAACAGTACAGTACTTTGAGCACAAACTGGAACCACAGTCAGATTACATGCAGAAAAAGTTAGATCTGATTTATTCAGGGGACTTGAACAAGGGAGGGACAAAATCGGGTTAATTAGCTTAAAAGTTATATCAATCAAGCAGTTATGCATGCGCTTTGAGTCCCCCCCACACAGTCCACCTCTGGGTACCCAGGTGGAGAAGAGATGGGCTAGCCAGGACAGTTGCCTGGGGTTGCAGCTGGTTGGGGCCCTGTGATGGAAAACACAACATGCATAGTACACAATATTTGTAATCCAGAGCCAGAGGGCTCAGTTCGTAAAGGAAACGAAACAACAAGACAACCAGATGACACACTCAGATTAAGCTGTTGTTGCAGGGAGCTACCCTGGTATTTACTCACGATACCCAAGACTGGAAATAGGCTGTAAAAAAAAATCAAGACTGCAGGTGGTTGATCTGGAATACCAGGAGAAGCACGTCCCACACAAGTTGCAGAGGCGTCATTCCTGTTCAAGCGTGGAGCAGGGGGCTGATCCCCAGGCAGGTCCCTTGTTGTTGGCTTCTCTGTGCGGTGGATAGTCTGACTGGGCCAACCTGGCAAAGCCCAGACCGCATGGAGACAAATTCAGATGCAGTCCGTTTTGGGCTGGATACAGCTTCCAGCAAGCAGAACACAGTTCACACAGTGGGGAACTAACTCACAACCCACTAGCAGCTCATAGCACATTTACATGTATGAGAATTCTGCTGTACCAGGCAAAGCGCTCCCTGGTCACAGTCGCAAAGTCTTTGCACAAACCGGGAACTTAGGAGTAGCTGGAACTCCTGACAGGCCGATTGCATTCAGCAAAATCTTCGGACTGCTTCAGGTTGAGCCTGGCCCACTTCAGTAGCTTACTTTAGTCACACACAATTGGATTTAGTCCAGAATAATTCTCTTCTCTCCCTCTGAGGAGCAGCAGGCAGACATGTAACCCAAAAACTCAGCCTTTTCACAGTCCTCCCATGCGAATCCACTCAGGATTGCTGCTAAGAATCACTTCAGCTCCTCTCATTTCACTTCCCGGCTCAGAACTAACTGAAAACTGCAAGCAGTCCTTGGACTTCCCCAAGATCCAAAAGATGTGGTTGGCTGATTTGGCTGTAAGTCAAAGCAAGAGCTCCCCCTTCAGTTGCA
This sequence comes from Neoceratodus forsteri, assembly GCA_016271365.2. Taxonomy (NCBI): domain Eukaryota; kingdom Metazoa; phylum Chordata; order Ceratodontiformes; family Ceratodontidae; genus Neoceratodus; species Neoceratodus forsteri. The sequence continues at coordinate 195,031,782 of CM028132.1, read as the reverse complement.
AAAAGTTCCAAACTAAGGTTCCTACAGATTTTGAATTCAGACAGCTCCTGTAGTCCGGCTACATTTTAGGTCCCACCGGTATTGTTTGGTCCAATTTGCAGTCCAGGACCAAGATAGTGGAGACAAACAAAACCGTCCTTGCTACAAAGAAGGCAGGTTAGACAAACTACATTATCATTATCACTCTAAATAATTTTCAGTAAACAGTTGCATCTTTCAACAGTGCTCCCTCTCAGATTACTTAAGCTGCAGTAGGCAGCTGTTAAAGAGACAGTACACAGAGGCTATATAGGCTCTGATAATCACATTAAAACAGCTAAAACGCAGGACACCAGCCTGGCAGTGAGCATTTAGGCAAGCTCAAGGAAGACTTTTTGGGAACCCCCATTTGTAGGGGTTACACATAACTAAGTGATGATTGGTCCTTGCCTGTCAGCAGGACCGCAGTAATGGGGGGAGTGGGGAAGTTGTCCGGGCCCCGAGCTCAGGAGGGCCCATCTGAAAGCTGGCATTAGTTGGTTTGGGAAACAGGGGGCCCATTCAAGTGACTTGTCCGGGGCCCCAGAATTCATAGCTGCAGCCCTGCCTGTCAGAAAGTGATTTACTGTATGATCTTTAAGTGGAAGATATTGCTTCTGACTACGGCCACCTGGGATTCCAAGGACAGCCTTCAGTCAAGAGCAACCCCCAGGTTTTTTTTTTTTATCATCTCCACAAAACAGTAGTTTGTTTTTGAAACTTTTATCTGTGATTTGTTTTCGAGTTCATGTTTGGAAAGCTTTATGAGGCCCTCTGCACAGAGAAGCCTCACAAAACAGAACTAGAATGGAGAGCTCCCCTAATGGACCATAATGGTACAGTTTACCTTTAAGACCTTAGTATACAATGAGGTACCTGTAAGGGGGCATAGCCCTTGAAAAAGCACAGGACACAGGATTGTGAAACACATTGGGCATTTATAAGTGGAGTGTACTGTCAATTGTGGTCTCACCTTGCACAAAATAAAGGTTTATTGCATTTTTTGAGAGTAGTAGTTGTGACTTTGTCTGCGGGCTTAGAAACGTAGAACATGTCGGCAGAAGGGGGCCTTCTGGTCCATCTAGTCTGCTTGTTGTTTGTGTTTTAAGCTGCCCCCCCCCCCCAATTTATTTTATACTGCCATGTACCAGGATTCCTTTGTGTCTGTCGCAAGCTCTCTTGAACTCATTTATTTTTTTCGACTCCACCACCGCTTTTGGGAGCTGGTTCAATGGGTCCACAACTCTCTCAGTGAAGAAAAACTTCCTTGTGTTTCCTCTGAGTTTACTACCCCTCAGTCTTATTTTCTGGCCCCTTGTTCTAGTTTGACTGTATATCTGAAAAGGTTGATCGTTTCCACCCTATTTATGCCTTTAAGACATTTGAAGGTCTTGATCATGCCCCCCTGTCCTTTCCCTGCTCTAGCGTATACATATTCAACTCTCTGTCTCTCCTCGTAAGGCTTCGAGTGCATTCCTCTCACCAGCTTAGTCGCTCTTCTCTGGACTGCCTCCATTCTGTCTATGCCCTTCCTGAGGTGGGGCCTCCAGAACTGTGCATAGTACTCCAGGTGGGGCCTCACCAAGGACCTGTAAAGTGGCATAACCACCTCCCTCTTCCTACTGGTTATGCCCCTCCCAATGCATCTGAGCATGTTACTTGTTTTCAGTGTTGCGTTTTCACATTGTTTGGTTGCCAGTGGAGTAACTTTGGTGTAATAGTTGGGGGAGACACAACCATAAGAGGATTTTACAGTAAGTTTATTCAAGACTGCAATGATGAAATGTTGGGGGGGACCTGTCTCCCCAATGCCCCATATAATTACTCCCCTGTTGGTTGCCTTTAGGTCATCAGTTATGATTACTCCCAGGTCACGTTCCCAGTTGGAGTGCTGCTCCTTGGGCTTACTTTTTCCAAGGTGCATGATTTTACTTTCTTTCTTTTTTTTTTTGCGTTGAACCTCAGTTGCCAGGTCTCCAACCATTTTTCAAGCAACTTCAGATCTGATGCCATTTTAGTTACCCCATCAAAGGTGTCAGCCGTGTTGCAGATTTAAGTATCATCTGCAAACAAACAAACCTTGCCATTTAAACCCTCTGCGATGTGGCCTGTGAACAATTTGAAGAGGGCTGGACCTAGTACTGATCTTGCGGCACACCACTGGTCACTTCAGCCTGCCCGGTGAGACTTCTTTTACTTACTTGGTGCCCTCTTTCTTCCCTTTGTTGACTCTTTCAGAAGGAGCACCACAGAGCTTGATATGGCCTGATTTTGGCTTTTACTTACCAGTCACAGTAGATATTCGAGAGCATCTCCTCCATAGAGCCACAGCTCTCCCTCTGACCTACTCCCTGCTGTATTTTCAGGTATAATACTGTTGAAGACCTACTTGTTGCTGCACCCCCTCAGTGGGGACTCTTTTGCCCCCATCTCTATTTTCTGCTTAGTTTGGGGGCTTTGGTCATGCATTTCTGTCAGAATTATACAACTCTGAGTTTGTGTCTGGCAGGAAACTGAGGAAGTATGGGACTGCCCATGTTATATAGGCACTGCCGATATACATCATCATAGCCAGCCCCAGCTAGGCAAACATTTCCTATTGGTCCTGATGTTAAATGCTTTCAGGTCAATATGTGTGGCTCTTTGGGGGAGATTCTCTCAAACATTGACTGTTACTGGTAGTTACTAATCTTTTCAGTACCATATTACCTCAAACGGAAGAACATTTAAAAAAAAATCACCAATATCTGATTAGCTGTCAGCACCAGTGGCTGGTCAGTTGGAGATGTTTTCTTTAAAAAATCTGTCTGAGCCATTGAGTTGAGATTCCCAGAGGGCACCAAAGCTACAGCTTACGTGCTCACATCTATAGTTGATATATTGGTGGTACCTGAGCTAGTGTTTGTCTGGGCAAAAAATTATTTATCTAATGGACCATCTTTTGGAGGAGTTTCACTGTCTGTCGACGGAGACATTTTGCCTTTATTTTTACTTATTTCTTTAAGCATTTAAATTCCTTTCTTGTGTTTTATTTATTGTCTGAATGTAGTCCATGTCAATGCCTCTCTAGGACACAGCTCCCATTGGATCATTGTCTTGGATCCCTTCTCTAGCAGTCTGTCTAGCGTCATCAATAACCCGGATTGTTCCTCCCCCCTCCCAGATGGATGCATGGCATGCATTCAGTCAAATGACAGACAGAATTAGCAGGGGGGCCTTGTGCTGAGAGCAGTGAATCAGAGTAGATAACAAAGCGCCTAGGATAAGCAGAAAATTTATTTTTATTTAATACTTAATGTGGTAGTGTTGACTGGTTAATAGAGGTGCTTTTCAGTGTTTGGTTTCAGTGGTTGCTTACCTTGTAGTGGAGGGGAGCAAGGAGCTAATGGCGGCCTAGCAGGAGGGGACTCAAATAGGTGCTCAGAGGCAGGAAGTGAAGCGGAATACTTTCAGGTGGTGTAGAAACAGGAAGTATTTAAGGAAATCTACCACTGAGCAGTAGTGATTCATGTGGTAGTGTGCTGTGCCACTCGAATAAGTACCACTAGTGGGGAAAGGCAATCCTGGAGTGGAAACTAAGAACCAGTTCAAGCCACTTGTGGACTTGGATAGAGTCGCTGATTCCAGACAGCAAGCGACAGTTTGAAACTCAAGAGGGTTGGGGCTACACCAAGAGGAGATGTGCAAGGGAAGGGAGGCTTGATCAAGGATTATAGGCAGAAGAGACATGTAATAGCCCTGTGAAATTCTGTAGTCAGAGGGACAGGGAGGCTGGTGTGCTCTTCCAGCCTGGGAAAAGACCTGTGCACTGTCTACGAGGGGAAGACAGTGACCAGGGCATTCTCCCAGTTGGAGGAGTTCATCAGGGTAGGGAAGAGCAAACCAGACACTGAAATACATTTAGGCACCAGCAATCTGGCAAGCCATAGCCTGGACAGGAAACAGGACAGTTTATGAAAATTAGGCAGTAAGTTGCGGGCAGTAACAGAGACACCGACCATTACTGAGGTTCTGCATGGGCTATGTGAGGGACAGTGTGGACAGAATAAAATTAGGGAATTCAGCATGAGGCTAAAGGGGCTGGTTGGGGAGGAAGGATTTTTCTTTCTGGGGAATTGGGGCTCCTTCTGGAAGGAGTGCAGGCTGTTCACAGAGGACGACCTACATCTTAGCAGAGAGGGCACCAGTGTGCTAGGACAGTAGACAGATGTGGCAGATAACTGATATTTATATTTAACTCCAACACTATGGTCCCTAACTTTAGAAAAATGGATTTTATTAGAATGAGATACCTAATCTTTGATAGACTGAAGGGCATGGGTGATATAAAGGGGGTATACAACAAATGGGCAGTCATAAAAGGGGTGGTTCTAGGGGCATCCCAGGAGTACAGTTAAGTACGTTAAGAAGTCTAACAAACAGAAAAAGCCACTTTGGTTTAGCAGTCAGGTGATGGAGGCAGTTGGATGAAAGAGGGATTTTAAGGCCTACAAGGAACAATACTCAGAGGCCAGTAGGGAGCTGTATAGGGGCGAACTGGAGAAAAGCAAACAACTCATTAGGATATCAGAAGCTGACTAATATTAGAATAGTGTAAGAAGCTAAGGAAAATAAGCTCTTCAGATATGTCAGGAAAGAGAGACAGACAAGGGACAATGCAGAAAGGAGGACAAAGAATGGGATGAGGGTGAAGGATAACATTGGGAAGGGAGGTAGATGTCCTAAATGAGTACTTTAGTCAGGATTCAGAGTAGAGGCTCCAGACCCTAGACCGGACAAAAAAAATTAATTTAAGGGACCTGGGGAACAGAAACTGGAGAAAACAAGATTTCTGAGGACAGGGTACTCCAATGGCTTCAGAATGTAAATGTTTACAAATCCCCGGGGACAGATGGAATGCATCCTATGATGCTCAGGTAGATCAGTCATACACTGACAACTCCCCTGGCAGCTCTCTTCAGTGAGTCCCTGGCAATAGGCGAGGTGCCTTGGGACTGGAAGCTGACAAATGTAGTACCGCAAAAAAAGTGGGGACAAAGAGGACCCTGGTAATTACAGACTGCTGAGTCTGGCATCCATTGTAAGATTCTAAAGACAATAATTAAAGAAACAATTGTTGAATTTCCAGTGTAAAGCGGGCTGATTGACACAATCAGCAGGGATTCAAGCGTGGCAGATCATGTCAGTAAAAACCTGATGGACTTTTCCAGCTTGGTGACACAGTCTGTTAACAGGGGTCAGGCAGTTGATATCCTGTATCTGGAGTTCATTAAAGACATTGACTCGGTGCCGGAAGAGGTAATGGTTAAGAAGGTGGGTGACTTGGGTATATGGGAAGGACTCGGTAGATGGATTGGGAGCTGGTTGTCTGGAAGGACCCCGGAGGGTGGTCCAGAATGACACATTCTCAGGGGTAAAAGAGATGACTGGAGGTACTGTATACCCCAGGTGTTTGTCCCTTGGGCCAGTTATATCAGTTCGTACATTAGTGACATTGAGGTTAGACTGCAGGGACAATTGTAGATGATTCCAAGCTCTGCAGAAGGGGAGATCGTCTGAAAGAGATCAGCTGTATGAAGAAGGATGTGGGTAGATGAGAAAAGTGGTTTAGCATTTAACAATTAAAGTTCAATGCCAAAAAATGCTAAGTGATATACATTGGGTGCAAAAATTCGTACATGGTGTACTGTATGGGGTTAAGGCAGAACCCTCTAGAGAGGAAAGGGACCTGGGGATAATAACTAGTAATTATTTAAAATCCTTCTCTTAGTGTAGCAGCGTGCATGGCAAGGCAAGTAGGATACTGGGTAGCATTAAGAGGGTGTTAACTCGTTGCAAGAAGGGGGTGATTCTGCCACAGTATAGGTCACTGGTTAGAACTGCACCTCAGGTATTGTGTGCAGTTCAGGAGCTCAGACTTGAAGAAGGACTGAGACAAATTGGAGACAGTCCAAAGAAGGGCAGCAAAAATGATCCATGACCAACAGGGCAAGACCTACAAAGAGGGACAGGAGGACCTTAGCATGTACTCACTGCAGGCTAGAAGGAAGTTGGGGGATATGATGGAGAGGTGTACATAAATTCAGGGTACAGTAGGGTGGACCATACAGGACAGTTCAAAATTAAGAAGGATTCAACCACTAGGGGTCTTAAGCTCAGGATGGGGGGGAAGGGGAGTTTAGGGAAGACTTCAGGAAGCATTCTTTATTACAGAGAAAGAAAGTGATGGACAAATGGAACAAGCTGCCTAGCAACGTAGTCAACTCAGGGACCATAAATAGTTCCAAAACACAATGGGGCAGCTTCAAGGGAATCATCAGAATGCGAGAGAAATCACTGGTGAAAGAGTACGGGAGGGGAGGGAGGTAGTAGTGCTGGTAGCTAGAGTAAGGTGAACTGCCTCAGGGCGGATTAGATGGACCTAGTTTTCATCTGTCCTTATTGTCCGTGTTTCTTTGACTTGTTAAAGGAAAGCATGCTGCAGGTGTTAGGGGAGGAGGGGACTGGGTGGATTAGCCGAACTTGTGACTGCCAACAGCTCCCACCTCCATCATGCAGTAGGTTGGTGATCAGGAGGGATCCACTTGTTACTAAGGGCTGTTTGGTGCCTAGTGGGTTGATAACAAAAGACTTTACCGGCTCTTGGAACAGTGCTAGGAGTCCAGCAACTCTGTAAATAGTTTTTTTAAAGAAACAGCTGTGTGTGGGAAGGGGAGGGGACTGTGTGTGGGTGGATGACCACATGACTAGCCCTGTTCCCCTGAGAAGGGCTAGTAGTTTTTTTTTTTGGTTTTTTTTTAGTTTTATGTGGGGTGGCCTGAATTTTTGAACCAAACAACAGTAACTAGCTGAACATGTGGGGGTGCTGAGTATGACTGCTTGTAAAGTCTAAAAAAGGTACTTGTACCATCCTGGTGTGTATTATGTGTGCAGTAAGACACAACAGAATGCTGGTTGTGCTGAAATTAACACACCCCTCAGATGCGTGACCTCATGCCTCCAGATACTGGAAGTGTGGTAACGTCAGCACAGCCAACATCCCAAAGTGTTTTATAGCACTTCTAAAATGAGGTCAGAATATGAGGCTTAAGTCCAACATGTAAAAACAAAATACTGTAAGTACAAACTTAAAAAGTATAAAAAAATGAAAACTAGTTAAAAATGATGTCAAATAGTCCTTCCACTCATTTATGGCAGTAGGGGACGATAGCATGTTATGAAGGGAATTGGTGCACCAGAATTGTGCTATGTTTCGGATGATTCTTGCCATCTTACCTCCCCCCTGAGCATCAAGATGACCCCCTCTATATTTTTTTATATTGGTTTTACAGGTTTTCTTTTAGTAAAACAGTTTGACAATATTGAGGTGTGAATTGGGCCCAAAAATGGAGGATGGAGCAGATGTGAAATATATGAACCTGCACAATCATGACTCTGAAGTAATTTTCTGTTGTATTTAATGTATCAGAGATTCACATTGTTTTTTTTGGCAGTATCTCCGTTTGTTTTGCAGTCTTAAAGAGGAAGTGAGTTAGAGCAGGTTGGGGGGAGGAGAAAAGCGAGCAGGAGCGGGAGCAGGTGTGCGGTGGGGTGGGGTACATGTGTTTATAAAAAAAAAAAAGGTTTAGAACAATTTAATAAAATAGCATTTTTGGTTTTAATTCAACTACAATAAATTAAGAGTGGGTGGTGGGGAGAGGGTAACTGAATAGGTTCAGTGAGTAAGTGGGAGCATGGGCAGGTGGCTGGTCGGTCCGAGAAAGTAACAGTTAAAAAAAAAATAATAAATAAGTAGTATTAAGGAGACTATTTGAAAAAAATTTGTGTAAAGATGGTTAGAAGTCAAAACAGTAGTGAACGTTTGTTTGGATATTTCATTAGTTGATTGTCTTTTAGACAAAAATTGTAGGTTATTTGTTTTTGAAAATTATTTTTTTTTATATTTTCCCCTCTTTTTGACCCCCTCACATTCCGTCAAGGGTCCGCCCTGGTCATGGTGCCTCCGAGGCTTCCACCTCCCAATTATTCACTCATTCTCTCCAGTTACTCCTGGCTTGCCCCCCAGGAAGCGGAGCACGGCGCCGCAGCAGGAATCAGTGTTGTGTATTAGTAGCTGGTTGGGGAGTATGTGGCCAGGCGGCTAATTGAAGCCAGGAGCAGGGCGTCATGGAGACATCTGGTGAGGAGGGAATTTTTGTCCCCCTATTGGCTGGGGCAGAGACGTGCAATGACGCCAGCATCTGTTCCGCCCCAATGCCTCCCCTGACGGACTGTGTAGCCGGTGCTCAGCGTTATACACCCAGCTTCCGCTGAAGTGCCACCCCTCGCGACGCACAAGACCCCCACCCCCTGGAGAAGGAGAGCAGTCCTTGGGCGCTCTATCCTTCTCTGGCCTAACCTTCCCGACGACCTGGGCTGCGTTCCCAAACCCGTTTACGCCCGGTGTCATAGTGGAACTAACCCGCTGGCGGGTCGGCTACTTGAAAATTCTAAAACGTGGCTCATTGATTGCAGTAATATATTGAATCCTGAATACATACACATTTTTACCTATTGGTTGTGGTGTTTCTTTGCTCAGTTGGTAGTCAGTCAGGTTGCAGTACTTTTCCTTACTTATTTTGTACAGCTTGTTATAGTTCTGATCTGCTGTTCCTCATCCCCTTATACACCCAAGGCTGTGTACTTAGCCTTTAGAGAGAAAGGGGGTGGCGAACAGCTGATTGGAACTGTAAAACATTACAGGGTATGGGAGAGCACGGTTATAAATGGAATTCAATGAATTCCTAGCCTTGTTATACCATCAGAGTGACATCAAACTGCTGTTGTACCTTCTTGAGTGTGTCACTACGATGGTACAACGACTTAGAATGCCCATGCGCTCCCGTAACCCTGACAGCCATGCCAGTCACTTTTTTTTTTCAGTTACTTCTGTCAGTTGTGAAGTGAAAACAGAGCGACTGACAATGGCTTCAGCTATATTTTTCAAACCTTAACCAGTCTTTTTAAGTCTCTTACAGCGAAGTCCGTTATCTGGAGGATGGCTGTTCATATTAACTCCTCTCACTGTTAGTTGTATGACACTTTTGGCAGGTGTTTCAAACCGCCAGTCATGCACAGTGCCATCCACTGCTGCCACAACATTATGAATGGATTTGTTTTTAATTTTTGTTTATATTTAAAACCTGACTGTTGATGTTTGTTTGTGGTGCTAATAAAAATCTTTATGTTGGAATTTTTTATCATCTGTATCACTTGTAGGAAAGGTAAGTGTGTGGCAATCTGAGAAGTGATCACTTATGCCTTGAGCTGAAACATGTTTACTGATGCTCAATTTGTTTAGAATGAATGCTGCTTGCTATAACCTTTTCAAGAATATATCTGTTGCTCATACACTATAAAAGACAATGAGTGCGCAACAGTGAACAACACCACTGCGTCCACTTCTCGAGGTCGTCATGACAACCATAGACCTCTCAAGGTTTGCTTAGTTGTCATGACAACCTCTCGAAGGTGAACACAGTGTTATTGTTCACTGTTGCCCATCCATTATCCTCTATATAAAGCATATTCCTCTCAGTTGAAGTCTACCTTGGCTGCAGTACTGACCTGATGTTGGCTGCAGTGGATTCTGGAATGCCACAGTGCAGTGGAAGTTAGAGAATGTCAGGCAGGGAATCAGTAGGCTCAACCAGATTATTATGATCTCATTCAAAACATATAAACAGTGAGTAGAAAAGATTTGTTTTGAGCATTAAGTACAAATATGGGCTAGCTTTTTTCATCAGTTTCTCTTTAAACTTCCCAAATTATTTTGAAGAAGAAGAAAAATATACACAAAACAGAACATTAACACAACACATCATAAACACAGGTACATGGGGGATGGTGATGCACTAATTAAAAAACTTAACCAAATTATCTTATGTAGTCAGCTTAAGCACTTGTGTTTATGTTATAGCCATTTTATCTTCCACATGGGCCTTCCCTTAACCACAAGCCCCTAAGCAACTGCTTGTTGGTTGTTTTCCATCTTTATCTTCCACATGAGCCTTCCCTTAATCATGAGCCTCTAAGCAATTGCTTATTGGTTGTCCTAAATGTGTGGTAAAAAGGGCATGCATCTGTATTCTAAACTGGTCCTGCAGCAAGACCTGATGCTTTATGTTGCTTAATTAGTGGTCTCCTCCATCTCTTTTGAACTCCAGGATATTTTCTGAAAAATTGTTTTGGGAAACTGTTTTCTTTAGGTAGCTGCTTAATTAGGTTTAGGTAATTGAATATTGTAGTCACTGACCCCCAAATACTTATTTAAAACCATTACACCAGAAAAAAAAAAGAAAGAAACCTTGTTTCCAGTATGCGCCCCCGCCCATTTGACCTACCAGAAACATGACCTGGTCCTTTAAAACTTGTAAGAAACAGGACGTGGCCTTTTGGGGTCATGGTTAGCGGTCCTGGGTTGATAGTACAGGTAATTGGAATCTACATCAAACTTAAGAAAGGGGGCAACCCATTGCACTACAAGTGGGCAGACAGAAATGATACCCCAGGAAATGTTTGCCTCAGCGGCTCCCAACAGACCCTCCCTGCAGTACCATATGCTAACAGTAAACCAGTGGTACTACACACAGTAAGCATGCAAAATAGACAAGAATGCAACAGCTTCAATGAATGCAGCTCAGATGGGGTCAGGATTTAAAGGGGAGGTTCTGGAACACAGATTGTGGGGGGTGGGGGGGGAATAAGGTGCAATATGCAAGACAAATCAAATTATTGGTATAAGGCAATTGATTCTCAGCTAACATCTTACTAGTAACAATCCCGCAAACCAACAGTTTCATCTCACTGATGCACCATTTTTTATATTACACACCAGTACCTAGTGAGTTCCGTAATGAACTAGTTAAGTGACACCCACAGGAGATGAGTTGATACGGATGTTGTGACCCTTACTGAGTTGTCTAGCAATTGGTAAATGCAAAATCCTTACACAAATTGTATTCCAAACAAGAGAGGCATGGCAAAGCTTAAGCCTGAACTATACCCCTTTTCTGTGTAGTCATGCTGGTCTTATGAAACCACTGACCAACTAGAGCAGTCCCGCATGGCAGATGGACAGGACATGGTTCTCAAGCAGGATTCAGTGGCTATAGGCTTCTGGGAGCCAACCAAGCTTAATGACACAGGATCAGACACTGCAGTAGGCATGTTGTGCTGTTAAGGTGGCAGACCAAGCACTCAGCTGCCCAGCTCTGCTGGTCTTCTGCCCTCCATCAGGGAAGAGATCTCCTCTTCTGCCCCTACTGAGCAGTGGGCTTCCATAATGAAACTGAGTCAACTGGTGGCCAGTTGAGGTGCAAAGGCACTCGGCTCACTTCACAGTCTTTTAACATAGTTTGGGCTTCCGCTAGCTCCAGTCTGGAACAGAGTTGGTTAGGCAAAGCTTGTGTTTAAATCAGCAGTCTGGCATATTACCAAAGTTCTTCCCACAAAATGATTCAAAAGTGCAGAGTTGTAAAGCAGCAAAACACTCTGATACTAACGTGCTATTTAATTTGCAAGCAAGCAATTCTTTATTTATAAAACACTAATCCAACAGATGATAGCGTTGTACAGATATTATAAAAACAATTCTCAGTCAGATCACATCAATAAAACACATAATAAAACAGCAGGACTTTACATGTTTAAAAAAGTGAAATCAAATAAATAAGATTTTAGGGCAGCTTTAAAGGCCTCGCCGGACGGGCACTCCCTAATCCAACGAGGTAGAGAATTCCACAGGGTCAGAGCTGCAAAAGCAAAAGATCTAGCTCCAAAAGTTGTCAAATGGACCCTGGGAATCTCTAGCAATCCCTTGTTGGCGGAACGGAGAGAGCGAAGGGGGCAGTAGGGACAAAGGACATCTTGCAGATACTGTGGTCCCTGTAGGGCTTTGTAGGTTAGTAACCAGATCTTGAAGGTGATCCTCCACTGCACCGGCAGCCAGTGCAAGCCGTGGAGCACAGGTGTGATGTGGCAAAATCTTGATAAGCCAGTCAACAACCTGGCAGGCGGTGAAGGTCCACCCCCGGAAGCTCTAGGAATAGGGCATTGCAGTAATCAAGGTGCGAGGTCACAAAGGCGTGGACCAGAGTCAGAAGATCATCTGAAGGGACCAGGTGTTTTATCCGGGCGATATTCCTCAGATAGTAAAAAGAGGTTTTGACAACGGCCGACACCTGAGATTTAAGTGTCCGCTCACTAGCAAACATAACATCCAGATTTCACACCCGTTCAGAAGACAATAGCTGGTTGCCCCCTAGCCAGAGCCCGGATTGCTGCCCAGCCAGTGATCCCACTCCTCGATGATCTGGATCCACAACCAACACCTCAGTCTTATCCAGATTCAGCCTAAGCTAGTTGGCACTCATCCAATCCTGAATCTCAGAGGCAGTTGTTAAAGTCCAAGACAGCATCATTTTGTTTGGGCACAAAGGACAGGTACAGTTGAGTATCATCTGCATAGCAGTGAAAACTCAACCCATACCGCCTAATTATGTCTCTCAACGGCAGCATATACACAGCAAATAACTTCTGAGAAAGCACAGAACCCTGTGGCACCCCACAAGGCAGAGGGAGAGGAGCGGAGGAAAACACCCCAGACTCCATTCTCTACATCCTGCCAGTGAGGAAAGAGTGGAACCATCTGAGGACTGTACCAGACAGTCCTCAGAGCAACCGTAGGCACTCCCGCAACACTCCATGGTCTATGGTATCAAATGCTGCAGAGAGATCAAGGAGAACCAAGATGGAACGGCTCCTCTGATCTCTCACTGTCAGGAAATCATCAAGTACCCAAACCAACACGGTCTCGGTACTATGCCTCTTCCTGAAACTGGACTGGAGAGGATCGTAGATATCATGGGTGGTCAGATGCTCTTCGAGCTGCGACACAACTACCTTCTCAATAACCTTATCCACGAAGGGTAGGTTAGAGGCAGGTCTGTAGTTTATGAGGCAGTCAGTGTCAAGAGAAGTTTTTTCAGGAGAGGGTGAACCACCACCTCCTTCAGGGTGTCCGGAAACACCCTGGTCTCTAATGAACACCTGACTGTCTCAGCCAGGACTGGTCCGATTACCTCCACACACCCCACCAGGAGGCGTGTTGGACCAGGGTCCAAACTACAAAAGTTAGCCGTAAGGCCTGGATCATCTTCACAGCATCCTTGATCGCCAACTGGCCAAAGGCCAACCATACAGACCGGGTGCTTGCAATCTCATACTGATTTCTGCTCTGTCCATTTGAATGGGCTGTGCAAATCTCAGACCTGATGGCAACCTTATCCATGAAAAATCAAGCAAACTCGTCACATTTCTTCTGTGAAAAGGCTCCCTGATTCTGGAGACAGGCTGGATTGCACAGTCTGTCCACATTTACATTCACAAAAGGGAAGGATCAAGCCATAAAACAATTTACAGAGTTGCTGGACTCCTAGCACTGCTCCAGGAGCCGGCACAGTCCAGAAAAGCTGAGCCAATTGACTTCGCGCAGCTACAGTCTCCCTGGACAGGAACTCTACCTTCTTACTGGAGACTGCAGATTGATAGTCTTTATAATGGGACATCAGTCTAACTCTGCAGCCACATTAGAAGTCTGATCGATCAAGTGAGGGCCCAGCTGCTGCAGGCAGCTGTGCTCTCTCCTCAGTCTCTACCAGATCTTCACACAATCCAGCCCTCAGGTAGTCCCTGGCAAGACAGAAGATTCACAAAGCTGTGTCACCACTCCCTCACACACCAGTGAGCTCCAATTGGGATATTCACGAAGGGGAAGGATCAAGCCATAAAATCACTATCCTGTTTGGCTGGAAATTCTCACTATTGTTCTTCCTGCCAGTGATTCCCAGAAACCTACATTTAGCTTCATCGTGGAGACTCTTTGTACACTCGCTTCTCATTGACTGTCCCTTGACTCTGCCCTCTCTTACCAGTCCTGGGGAGGTCAAGTGTCACTGCAGGATGGCACTGCCATCTTAGTTTACTTTTCTGCTTTGTGATGAGTTACAGCCACCTCTTTATTAAATACTGTGCCTTGTGGCACTACTGCCTGCCTGGGGTCCAGATATCGGAGGCTTCAGCACCAGAAATGAAAGTGTTGTTCTTCTGCGACTCGATCCCTCACTGCCATCTCTCTTTGCCCCGGATTACAGGTCCCGAGGTGGAGACTAAATGAAGAGGATGGGCTTTGGGTTACTGGTACTAGCTGGGGGAAGAAACATACAGGTAAACTTCCTAGGAGTTGAGAGGAGGGTTGCAGTAATAGTAAAATGTTCATTCAGACTAAAAGTAAAGTTTACACACAATCAGAAAGACTGTGAGTAGCAGAACCATGTCAAGTTCCTTCCCTATGTCTGCTGAACACTGGTAGGAAAATATCCCATGTCCAAGGGAGTTCTAGGATAAATGTTGTTTTGTCCATGGATTGTATCTTTCCTTTCTCCCTTGGATGTTATATGAGCTTTTGTTGACACAAAATACTTTCATACCCCTTTCTCTGTATCTCATAAATCCTCCAGATAAAATTGCTACACAGCTACTCAGTGGTGTAGCTAGGCATTAGTGTTTGGGTAGGGACCTTTCACCAACATTGATTCAAGCATTAAATTTAAGAGCTGGTCCGATGGCACAGAGGGTTGAGGATCTAAGTGCCTAACCTCTCACTGCGCTGATGTCCTGAGTTCGAGAATGAGCTTGGGTTGCCAGGGGTCGGTGGAGGGAGGCCAGGAGTGGATCGAGCAGCCATCAGGCAGCTCTCCCTCCTGGATAGGGGTGGCAGGTGGACTTGGCTCTTGGCTGCCACCAGGTGGAGGCCTGGTGATAGTGCTGATGCACGAGTGGCAAACAGTAGTTAGGGGAAGGGGAGCCGTGGTTCCAGGACACAAGTGCGCCTCCATGCACATGCGCAGCCCATGCCACTGCGGTTAGGGGAGGAAGAAAAACATACGGAGGAAAATGCGGTGAGGCAGGCATCAATGACACACTGCACACTTGAGTCCCCACCACCACCACTAGGAAGCACCTGCCAGCTGAACTGAATCTGGACATGGGGGGGATTCCTCCCCCTCCTGACCCCACCACAGGGGGTATTCCATGGGGGTATCCAGACTGGTCAGGTGAGACTGAGGAGGTGGTGCACAAGGCAGAAGGGAGCCCAAGCATGCCTCGGTCAGGAACAAAAAACAGATTATAGAAAAAGTATTGAATGTAAAGTATGATTTAAAAAACCATCATAATTCCTAAAACAGCACCAAGTAACATACTCTATACGTGTAAAAATCATCAGCCTACCACTTTGAATATATTTTTGTGTTGTTGATGATATTTATTCATTCATTTGTAAGCCCCCTCCCCACCTGTGTCTAGGGAACCTGATGGAAAAAGTGTGGGGAAGGGTGCCCAACAATACAGCAGTCCATCCAAGGATAAAATATAACAGGTGGCACATACCTGTTAGGTGAAAGTCAGGGTTCTTTTTTCTTCTTTCTTTTTCTCGACTGCACCGAGCAGCCTGGTACAGAGAGGACTGCACTCTGATCTCTGCTATAGGGTAAACAATGTTAAAAGCAGCAGAACGTTCATCAACAGCAGGAAGCCACACTCAGTTAAAAGAATAAACAAAATTAATGTATTTAAAATAGTAAACAGCAGTTCCCAGGAGCTGGGGGCATGACATAGAGACAGTCATCTTAAACAGTGGCACAAGGCCACAGCACATTACTTTAGGCCGAACTGACCAAGGAGCTTGATTTCACAGAGTTGAGGGGCTCTTAATTTGGGCAGGACCATTTGTAGGCCGTACAACATACAAACACACCACGGCCTATCTACCGGCAGCTCAACTCCCCACACCGTTCAGCACAGTACCCACATGCGGTGGACCAAATGCAGGCTGCAGCTCTTCACTTTCACATTTCCCTTTCTCCCTGCAACTGTAAGGGCATGGAGCCCAGGCCCCTCGCACTCCTGGACCTGGCACAAAACACAGGCAATCCAGGAAACACACTGGGCTGTCCTCTCTCTCCCCACAGGCTGTCATCCTGGGAACGGAGTGCAAGACTGGGTAATGGGGCAGGAGTGCTGCCACCACCTCCTGTCCCTACATCACAGGCTGCCACCACTGCGGCGTCCCCACCATTCCCCTATACAGGCCTCCTGAATAGGGACTAAGCTCCAATCCTGCCCCGGTGCCACAGAGCATAAGGCAGGCCACCAAATCCTCCCCAGGCCGTGGCTCCACCTAACACAGACCCAGTCCCATCTTGGCCACAGAGCCCTACACCACCTTCCAGTCCCTGAGCGAACCTGAACGCTGGGTTGCCAAGGCACAATCTCACACAACCCATGCGCCTCCCAGTGGCCTCTACGCAACAAAATGGTAAGAAAACATACCTTAGGGGGCCGGACTCGCTCCACCCAACCAGCAGATGGCCTGCTTCCCAAGCCCAAACATAGAAGAAGTGGGAGGAGAGGGCCACTTTAGTAAGCACTTCCCGAAGGGGATGGTTACACATTCATTCATACCTGTTATTCTCTTCTGTTGATCTCTTCTTCTCTCTCTCTCTGCTTTGTCTAAAATGCATAGATGGGGTGGTAATAGACCCAGGTAAGCATTATTAATAACCAAACATTAAAAACACTGATTAGTCAGTGCTCTACTCCTGTATGTGGAGAATGACCCAGTTTTGGGGTGCATCCGTTCCAAGGAAAGGACTCAACTGCTTACTCTGTCAGGCCTCATCAGGCCACATTTAAATTGAGTGCACCACAAGAAATGGATTTAGATTTTATATCACCATATAGGTTGTAAAGTGGGGTAGATGAGTGAGGGAGGGGAGTAAGTGCAGACTCGATGGGCCGAGGTGGTCTTTTTCTGCCATCAGATTTCTATGCTTCTATGTTCCAGCTCCTTCATACCAGAAACATCAAAGGTAGCCTGAAGTAAAGCATTTTTGCCATGTCCTCACAAATTTCTAAATGTACCAGTCATAAAGACTGTGATGGAGCTTAGTAGGATGGAACTTAGGGATGCCCGAAATGGTGCTGTGGTGTCTTATTTATTATTTATTTTGTTTTTGATAACAGGGTAGGTGCACTAGACATAGAAATGCCTGTTTTCAGGCACGACCCAGGAGGGTTCAAGTCAAAAAACAATAAGCAGTGTCTACTAAGCTCTGTCACAGCCTCTGTGTCTGGGGATATCTTCCAGCATTTCTTTACATGTACTGTGAAACATGTAGACATGTAGTTTTTGTTTTCTTTTTTTATGATTATAATCAAAGTTGTCAGGTCCCTTAAAATTGTAACAACTGGAGAATGGAGCTGTCCAAGGTAACCAGCTTATGCACCTTTTCTATTAAACTATTCAATAAAAAAATCAATGTGCCCAATCATTAAGTAGATTAATAAGGATATTAGGATCATGGTAGCTTCCAGTGAATTAACTTGCCAGAAGTGACGTGATCCTCGGGCTAAACCAAAAGAATTGGTTAGTCTGTGAAATCACCTTTTCAGATGTTGTAGTTTTCGTTATGCAATTGTGTTTAGCTCCTGCCGTAGTTCTGATTAAAGCATTCACCTCGGTTTCGGTATTCTTTTTAGTTATGTAGTCCTAGTTTTACTGTAGTTTACCCATTTCTGTTTCAGATGGGCTAGCATGACAGTTCTTTTCCCATCTCTCATTCAGTCCCAGCTGGCAAACTTCAGTCCCTCATGCAGAAAAATGCAGGATAATGCATGGGTGCCTGCAAAGAATGAGAATTGTCAGAGTGAAGCTGGGGGCAGAATAAGTCACCTGGTAGAAGGCAGAGTTGCTTACGCCTATGCCCTCCCTTCTGTATGAGATGAAATTACCACCAAGGCCTGAGCACAGGCCCCCACACATGTAGTTATATTAAAAGTTTAGGAGAAAATATGTTTAAAATACCAAGTGCAGAATTTCCGGACTTACAGTTCCGACATGGCCGAGTGAAGACACGAGACAAGAGGCTCCCATCCAAAACAACTAAAAGAGGCACCAAAAACAAAAAAAAACAAAACTAAAACAACAAAACTAACGTTTAAATAACGTATTGAAATGTCTCAGCTTAACAGATGGCGAAACAAAATCGGAACCGCTACCTCCCTATTGCTGATCTGAACGATCAAGATGATTGCCCCACGGAGGATTTTTTGCAAGGGGAAGAGTCCCAGACAAGGCCAGAACAAAAAAAAAACAACTGCAACTCCATCCAAAGCGAAAGGTAAAAATAAAACCTCTGCTACAGAAAGCAGCTCGGATTCGATCTTATGTGCCATAATGGAGTTTAGAGGGGAAGTTCGAGAAGCACTGCAGGGAATCAGGGCGGAGATGGGTACACTGCAATCCCGGCTAACCGAACCAGATGCGCAGATCTCTTTTAATACCTCCAGGTTAGACAACCTGGAAGAGACAATATGAGCATTGGCAGCCGGACAGCTGATCTCTTCAATGCGGCAGGAGGATGCAGAAAATCGAGAGCACAGGAGGAATATTAGAATTTTTGGCCTACCTGAAGGAGAGGAGGGAAATGACCCTCTTGCCTATGCTGATCATCTATTCAGACAATCCCTGGATTTAGAACCAGATCTCCAGCTAGACATTGAAGGGGCTCACAGAGCTTTGGGCCCATGACCTACACGCCCTGAAGCCAGACCTCGCTCATTCATTGTGCGTTTTCTAAGCTTTCAAATAAAAGAACTTTTGCTCCACAAAGCCTGGCAGAAAGGAAAAGTACTTTTGGGCCAAAGCCGCTTAATCTTTGATAATGATTACGCTCCATGTACACAGAAGCAGAGAAGAGAGAATATACCTTTATTATTCCTACTTTTCTTGTTTAGAAACTCGATTTCGCACACCGTACCCCACCAAGCTAATAGTCCTTTACCCAACTGGCCAGAAAACATACCTTCAAACAACATGAAGTCTTGCTGTATTCTGACAATAGCAGTGAGTCCCAACCTTCGAACTGCCCCGGAGATGAAAGAGTTAACTTTCCATGCCAGGCATGGAACGCTGAGCTTGAGCTCGGTTGAGACTCTGTCTGTTGCTGTTTGAACTCAAACCGTCAGATTCTTTACTCCGCCTCACTGAACAGTCGTTCCGGAGATTTCTCCTTCTTCTCGGTTCAATTGTCGGTTAAAGTACCGCTTTTCTCGGTTTTTGACCGAATTTAAACCGTAACCTGTCGGTTCAGTCTCTGTCTGTGGTATTCGTGAGTACTAGATAGGTTTATATTATTTTCTATTCTGTGTGGAACTTGTAAATGGTTCATCGGTTCGGTTTGAACCAATCAAGCTGTTGAAAAATCTTTATCTGTACTTTCAGTGTGTGGGTTACCGGTTCTCATCAGTTCTAAAAAAACCCGGATTTTATTACGTTTTTTTCCACGACCCGTAACACAGTCAGGAACCGATAAGAGGGTCTTGCCTGGCAGATTGCCATTAAAAGGGTAAGTTTGGTTAGGACTGGCACAATGTCTGAGAAACCCAAAAGAAAAACTGGGCCCACTGGGTTTCAACACTGCAGTGTGTGTGGGCAAGTCTTTGCTAAGGCTGACCCCCACACCACCTGTGTTTATTGTCTGGGGTTTGACCACCTCAATGCAGACTGCCAGATTTGTAAAAATTTTCCTGTAGCTACCCTAGAGAAGAGAGTCGGTAGGCTCAGGGAAAGGGACGCCAAAAAGTCAGCTGAACCGGATGGCCAGCCCGGTTCAGTTCAAACCGAACCAGAAGGAGTGCCCTCTGACCAGGGCGAGACTTCTTCGGGCAAAAGGAGAACCGATTCTGAGGAGTCGGTTCTGGCTAAGAGAACAAGAAAGGAAAAATGAGCTAGTGTGGATCCAAAACTTTCTTATCCAACCACTGAAGAAATAGCCAAAGCGATAAAAATTGTGCACTCGCTTTCCCCGGTTCCCGACCAAACCGGCACCATCAGGGAGGCGCTTGGTTCGGCCGGTTCCACTGGTTCAAGATTATGATTTAGAGCAAGATTATGATTTAGAGGAATATTATGAACCGGAGGAGGAGGAAGAGGAGTATGAGGAAAGTGAATGTGGTTTTGAAAGTCTGGATGTGCCCATTGACCCAGACATCTCCCCAGACAGACCTTCAGGAGTGTCTCCTCCTAGGCTTTCTGAGTCCCCCTCCCATTTCATGTTTTATAAAAAAGTGGCTGAAACCCTCACAGCTTCCTATGGAAGAAGCTGTGGATGACCAGGAGGAGCCTGACTATGTGGAAATGATGGATATCCCAGAGTCTAGGAGGCTGTCTATTCCCTTACACAAATCTTTTGGGAAACAGACATTTAAGATTTTAAAGACTCCTAATACTATACTTCCTGTGGATAAAAGAATGGACAAGAGGTATACATTGTCAGGCTCAGATACGGAGTTCCTTACACAACAATGCAGCCATGTTGGGGTAGTGCAGGCTGCAGCCTGTGATAAGGCAAATATTCCCTTGGCTTCACACCCCCCAGACAAGGACTCTAGGAGGATTGATGCCATGGCAAAGAAACAGTACATGGCAGCATCCTTGGGACTCAGACAGGCCAGCTATATGGCCTATACTGCTAGGTATCAGAAATCCAGATGGGACACTGTCATGGCTTTAGCGAAACAGGTCTCTGGCCAGCTTGCCAAGGAGCTGGAGCAGGTGGCTGCTGACGGTATTGAGGCATCCAGGTGCAATTCCATGCTGCAGTGGACTGCAAATGATGTGTCATCTAGAGTCATGGCTACATCTGTGGCACTTCAGAGAATGGCTTGGCTCAGATGTACTAGCCTGTCACAGGATACCCAGACTAAGGCCATGGATTTTCCTGTTGTGGGTAATTATCTGTTTGGGGAGCAAACAGAGAATTACATGAAGAAAATGGACGAATATAGGACCACCTATAGGAGTGCCCAGGCCAAGGAAAGGCAGGCCACTCCTCAGAGGCAGCATCCCAGGGGCAGGGGCAGGCCTTTTCACAGGCCTTTCAACCAAGCCCAGGCCTTCTCTTCTGCCTATGCTCAGAGGGGGTTCTTTAGAGGGAGAGGCAGAAGGGGTACAAGCAGACCTGCTTCCACCCCTCAGCCAAAACCCCCTGCCAAACAGGCACCCTGATGGGTTTGCCAGGGCCGATTTTCCACTACCTGTAGGGGGCAGTCTGGCTTACTTTGTCCAGGACTGGAAGTCTCTAACATTAGACAAGTGGGTCCTGGAAGTTGTAAGCCAGGGACTGGTTCTCAGCTTTAAAAAATTTCCAAAGCTGAGAACCCAGATCCTTTCCTCCTGCAAATCCCTCAGAGGCACTTGCCCTAGAGGCAGAGGTCTCTTCCCTCCTGGCTGTCAGAGCTGTGGAAAGGGTTCCACCCCTACACCAGGGCAAAGGATTGTACTCAGGTACTTCCTTACCCAAAAGACAGGAGAATGGCGGCCCATCCTGGATCTCAGATACTTAAACAAGCACCTTTTAAAGCCAAAATTCAAAATGGTGACTCTGGGAATAATTCTACCCTCTGTAAGGCCAGGGACTGGCTAGTTTCCCTGGACCTCAAGGATGCCTATTTCATATTCTCATCAGAAGCTCCCATCGAAAGTACCTCAGGTTGAGCTGCCCTCAGGCCATTACCAGTTCAGAGCAATGCCCTTGGTCTAACCTCTGCTCCAAGGGTGTTCACAAAATGCCTGGCAGTAGTAGTTGCTTCTCTAAGAAGGCAAAGGATTGCCATCTTCCCATACCTGGACGACTGGCTCATAGTAAGCCGGTCCCCAGACCAAGTCAAGTTACACCTACAGATAACTCAGCAACTGCTCACCTCTCTGGGTTTCCTTCTGAATCTTTCAAAGTCAGTTCTAGAGTCTGTTCAGCTGCTCACCTTCATAGGTGCAGAGCTAGATACAGAAAAGGCCAGAGCCTTCCTTCCCCTGGACAAGGCAAGGACCCTTATCACACTGGCCTCCTCATTCACCCTACAGGTGTCTCGACCAGCAAGGCATTTTCTGCAGCTCCTGGGGCACATGGCTGCTTCTACAGCAGTGGTGCAGGGAGCAAGATTTCAGATGAGGGACATTCAGTTCCATTTGAGAGCCTTTTGGTCTCAGAAAAAGGACTCTTACCAAACTGATCCCAGTGACTCGAACTCTGATCCAGGCCTTGCAGTGGTGGCAGGATCAGAACAATCTAAGACGAGGAGTTCCCTTTGTCACTCAGTCTCACTCTTTAATGCTTACTACAGATGCCTCCCTCTTGGGGTGGGGGGCTCACTTGGGCGACCTGACCACCCAGGGGTTGTGGTCCCCTCAGGAATCTCTGCTTCACATCAATCTGTTGGAACTCAGAGCAGTATTTCTAGCACTTCAAGCTTTTTCCAAGTCTGTTCAGAACAAAGTTATTCAGATCAGAACAGACAATACCACCACAATGTGGTACATCAACAAGCAAGGAGGCACTCGGTCTACGGCCTTGTGCACAGAAGCAATGAAGTTGTGGTCTCTGGCTTATTCCCTGAACACCTCCCTCACAGCAGTACACCTCCCAGGCAAGGACAATGTCCTGGCAGATGCTCTCAGCAGGATATCTCAGGGCCATCACGAATGGTCACTAGATCCCCTGGTCTTGGAGATGATATTCTCCAGATGGGGCACCCCACAGATAGATCTTTTCACAGCCCCAGACAATCACCAACTTCCCCTTTTTTGCTGCAGGCCCCCAGTGTTGGGCTCAGTCCCCCTGGATGCCTTAGTTCTCAATTGGGAAGGGAAGTTCCTGTATGCTTTTCCCCCCTTCCCTCTCCTGTTCAAAGTGCTAGTCAAAATCAGGTCTCAACCCTGCAAAGTGATCCTGATTGCTCCAGACTGGGCCAGACAGCCCTGGTATCCTCTCCTATTGTCCTTAACGGTCCATCTGCCCCTGGCTCTTCCCAGGAATTACAACCTGTTAACCTGTGCTCAGGGGAGGATTTGGTACCCGAATCTCAAATCTCTCAATCTCAAGGCCTGGCTCTTGAAGAGTTAGAGTTTGCTGATTTACACCTCTCCCAAGGTGTTATGGATATTCTAAAGGCTTCTAGGAAGCCTTCCACCAGAACTACTTATAATTCCAAGTGGAAAAGATTTTCGATATGGTGCTCTGGGAAGCATAGTTCCCCAGAGTCTGCTGATCTGCCCACAGTCCTTGACTATATGGTCCATCTGAATAGCTTGGGACTCAGACCAGCTACACTAAGGGTACATCTGGCAGCTGTTTCTGCTTTCATTTCAGCAAGTAAGCCCTCTTCTCTTTCAGCTCACCCTGTTTTCCCCAAGTTTTTCAAGGATTGCTTCATACCAATCCTCCATTCAGGGACCCTGCCCCTGCTTGGGATCTTAATGTTTGCATTGCTCAGCTTATGCAACCCCCTTTTGGGCCTTTGTCCTCAGCAGAGCTTAAGTACTTGACTTGGAAAACTGTGTTTCTGGTGGCCATCATTTCTGCCAGGTGCATAAGTGAGCTACAAGCCCTGTCAGTGGAGCCTGACTTTATTTCCTTCCATAGGGATAAGGTGGTCCTCAGGACTAACAGGAAGTTTTTGCCTAAGGTGGTTTCAGACTTCCACCTTAATCAATCTATGTCTCTTCCTGTGTACTTCACTGACCATTCCTCCTCTGGTGAGAGGAGGCTGCACAGTTTAGATGTGAAAAGAGCCCTTAGCTACCATATAGAATGTACCAAGGGTCATAGGTTTGACTCCCTCCAACTGTTCCTCACTTATGGTGAGGTTGGTAAAGGAAAACCTGCTACTAAAAGATCCATTGCCAGGTGGATTGTCTCTTGCATCCAATTTTGCTATGAAAAATTAGGTAAGGTTCCACCCTCAGGCCTGAGGGCTCACTCTACTAGAAGTACAGCTGCTTCCCTGGCTGCTGCCAGGGATATTCCTATCTTAGAGATATGTCAAGCAGCTACCGGAAAACAGTTCACACTTTTACCAAGCATTACTTCCTGGATATCCAGGCTAGGAGTGATGCTCGGTTTGGCACAGCTGTGCTTCAGAGCCCATTTCCTAAGTAGGTTCTGTCCCTCCTCCATGGAGGTACTGATTGGTAGTCTACTATTGTCAGAATACAGCAAGACTTCATGTTGTTTGAAGAAAAAATTACTCACCTTAGTAACGTTGTTTCTTCTAATGGAGTCTTGCTGTATTCTGACCTTCCCCCCTGCCTTCCCCTCTCAGAACCTCTGTTTTTGGGATGTGGGTGGGCAGTGGCAGTGTTGGCACTCAGGAGGTGCCCCACCCCTTTTTTATCATCACCCTTTCTTTGGGTGAGTGGGTGTTGTGTTTATTTCATTTTTTGGGTCTCCTGACTTGAGTCTTTGTTTTGGGACCAAAAAAATCTGTTTTTATGTTAGTAGCCAGTTGGCTAGCGTAGGTTTACAGCTTCCACACAGGACCTCAGTGAGTTTAGCTCCTAAAGATCTGACGGTTTGAGTTCAAACAGCAGCAGACAGAGTCTCAACCGAGCTCGAGCTCAGCGTTCCATGCCTGGCATGGAAAGTTAACTCTTTCATCTCCGGGGCAGTTTGAAGGTTGGGACTCACTGCTATTGTCAGAATACAGCAAGACTCCATTAGAAGAAACAACATTACTAAGGTGAGTAATTTTTTCTTTCGGCACAAGAAGCAGCGAAGGATATGCTGCCAAAGGGAATAATCACGGACAAAACGATGGAAACTTAAGACAACGAATTCAGCAGGTAAACCAGGGTGATCGTCAAGATAAGAAAATATCACAGGTCCAACTAGGAGAGATCCTTAAGCAACTACAATAATACAGAAACCCACTTTTAACAACCCAAAAATTAAGGTAGAGACAGATGTATTTCTCTCTCGCTCAGCTGAGCGGCTATCCCTTTTTGAGGAGATTCAGAGGGGGAGTTCGAATCAGGGCGAGGGGTGGGGAAGGTGTTGGACTGGGGTGGACCGGGAGAGGGCGACCACTTATAGGTCCAGGCAACTGATAAATTGAGGGAAGTTTCTTCCCTTCTCACCTCTATACCTTAATTCGGCTGGGGTTGCCATCTGGTCCTACAGAGCTCTCTAATGGTGGGATCCTCCAGGCCGGAGAGCTCTCCTTGAACTGGCCCGTTCCTCCTAGGTCTTCCCCCGGGTCTAACTTGCCCTCCCTCATCTAATAAGACCTTGTTCACCTTCCTCCCTTGGATGTTCCTCTCCTATGTCTCCTTTTCCCCCTTTTGCTGAGGGGATCGAACTGCTGCTCAATAACAAAGGGGCGCTTACCCGCCAAATGCTGCTGGACTGAGGATCTGAAAGTAACAATGAGAAAGAAGGGGAATTATATAAAGTGAATCGAATTCTTAAAACTGACCCTTTATCTACGGAGAATGCAGCCCTGGAAGAATGGGGGGAAGGAAGAAAACGGAGAAAGGGGAATATTGAGACTTTTTAATGTGGGACTAGAATGTTGGACATTGAGAGATACAAATTTAATATCTTTTGGGGGAGGAGGAGGGAAAGGGACATTAAAACAACACAATTGACTCTTTACCTAAAGTAGCCAAAGGGGAAGATGCGGAATATAAACTTAGCCTATAATGGCAAACGAAAAGGCGAAAGGTGTAAATAAAGAAATGGGATGCCTTCTCAAATGAAGGTAACAGCTAGATAGTGGGGTAACGCTGGGACCTAACAGGGAAGGGTCACTTTCCTTCCTGTTTGGGGTTGTGCTTTTCACACTAGGAGCGCCTCGCTCCGAGGTTAGAGTTTCGACCTCACCCTCCCTCCTATATCCATGTCCGGATCCGGGAAAAGGGGTTTGGAGGTACTTTTTTTACACCTCCCCTTGGGAAGTCCTAATGTACAAAGTTCTAATTGTCCATGGGTACAAAAAGTTAAAGTACCTGAGTCTATATTTTTTTTTGTTTATATATTGTTATACCGCATGTTATGTGGTTTATATAGAATGTGGTTTGATTTGGGGGGTAAGGATAAAGGGAAGGGAAAAAGCTCAATTAAGGAAATATATAAGGCTCATGCAATATTATTCGACATAACTTGCAGACAGTCCATATTAAAGGCCAGTTCTGGGGAGGGAGGGATTTTAAATATTGGGATAAGATATACTATAGGTGGGATAGATATAGAAATTAAGGAAAAAAACTCACACACAATGAAACAGTTAGAAAAAATGCTTTTTATTAAGACAATGTCAGATAGCCAGGCATGGATTAAATTAAAACTGTTGCAGGAGAAACTAACCATGGTAACAAGGAAAACCCCCGTAATTATAGGTGGTACTCTTTACATTGCGGGGACAGAGGCGGCCCCCCCCCCCCATAGTTGTAGGGGTATCTGTCTGGATAAAAATGATGGATGCCCTCCCAATTGGGTGGAAAACATAAGGGAAAAAATGTCAACCCTCCCAATACGAATTCTCTCATGCAACATTAATGGCTTGCATAACCCTATTAAGCGCTCTAGATTTATGCAGAATATTAGAAAACAGGGACCAGATATAATTATGGTGCAAGAGACTCATCTCTCACACTCAGAACATATGAAGTTGAGATGGGGACAGAGGTACGAGGTTTTTGCATCATCACACTCCAGCAGGCGTCGTAGAGGAGTGGCAATTATGATCCCTCCTTCTACCCCCTTTGAATTAACTCAGTCTTATACTGACGCACAGGGGCGTTATGTAAATTTGCAGGGATGCATGTATTGTCAAGAGGTGACATTAGTTAACGTATACCTTCCTCCACAGACAAATACTCCGGTTATAAGATTTCTTCTTTCAAAAATCCTAGAACTACTTAAAGGGCAAGTAATCATAGGAGGAGATTTTAATTTTACACTATCACTGAACAAAGACTGCTCTCATCCCCTAAAACATAGACAAACAAATGCCATTAAATATATTAAAAAAAATGCCTGACCATCTGGGGCTGGTGGATATATGGCACTCTGTTTCCATCGAGCCCCGGATATACTTACTATTCAACCAGACACTATACTTACTCTAGGCTAGACTACTTTATGACTACGTGTGAACACTTAACCTCAATACAGGACATAGAAATAGGACCGAAAATCTTGTCAGAACATCATCCTCTTATTTTAAAAATTGACCTAGGCAAAATTAAAAAACAGACACTGTGGCGCCTCAACCCCTCTATCTTAAAAGACAAACAGTTCACAGACATAATGAAAAAAAGAATACCCCAATTCCTATCAGAAAATTCTACTCCTGACATCTCGGAGGCTATAATTTGGGACTCTCTAAAAGCAACATTAAGGGGAGAAATTATAGCATACTCAGTCAAGGAAAAAAGAGATCTAGATAAGAAATACTCTGAATTAACCAACTGTATCCAACAATACCAGGTAATGTATAGGGATGGGGACAAGGAACTAGCACTAAAAATCAAGGATGCAAAAGCCTCCTTACAAAAAATAATGGATACTAAAATTCAACAGACTCTACTTTACCTTAAACTAAATAACTACATGGGAGGATCTCGAGGGACGCGCTGGTTAGCCCAAAAAATAAGAACCCAGAAATGCACGACCACTATAATCAAGGCTAAAAATACAGCAACGAGCTTATTAACTCATAAAGATGAAGAAATTAGGCAAATATTCACTGAATATTTTACCAACCTATACCAGCAAAAAGATGAAAATATTTCAGATGTTAGGGGTGAATTTTTGAAGGACTTGCCCCTCCCGCACCTAAATGACACTCATAAAACAATATTAACAGCCCCAATTACAACAGAGGAAATTCAGGCAGGGATCAATAATCTCAAAACAAAATCGCTGCCCGGGACCAGATGGATGTACCTCTGAATGGCATAAACAATTTGCCAAAGAAGTTATACCTCAATTATCAAGGGTGTTTACTGAGGTCACTAGGGGAGACCCTCCCCCCCATGGGATTATGCGGTGTTATGTCCGATCCCAAAACCAAACAAAGACTCTTCAATCCCATCCATGTGTAGACCTATTTCTATCTTAAATAATGATTATAAAATCTTTATGATGATATGGGCGACTAGGTTAGAAACAATTTTGCCTTCTATTATTCATCAAGACCGGACAGGTTTTATGAAAAAAAGAAATACAACAGACAATATTAGAAGAGCTTTTATTCTGATTGAATATATTCAAAAAAGAAAGATCCCAGCAGTAATGTTAAGCTTGGATGCTGAGAAAGCATTCAACAGGGTGTCCTGGGATTTTTTTATGGGACACCCTGTCGAAATTCCAATTTCCAGAAACTTTTGTGGGTTGGTTAAGAAACATATACAATGCTCCTCGAGCATATGTTCGTATAAACGGAGGGATATCTGCCCCTTTTCCATTAACTCATGGCACACGTCAGGGGTGCCGATTGTCGTCCTTATTATTTGCAATCTATATGGAGCCCTTGGCGTCGGCTCTTCGTGAGGCTAGGGATGTGGAGGGGATCCCACTGGACCAAAGGGAATATAAGCTCAATTTATTTGCTGACAATATTCTACTGATTCTGATATCCCCGGAAACTTCTATTCCAGCCACATGGCATATACTAAAAAAATTTGAAAAAGCAGGGGGATTTAAACTCAATATGAACAAAACTGAAGTCTTGCTTTTAAATTTCCGCCCCAGCAGTGAAATGCGTCGGACTTATCCCTTAAAATGGAACTCCATTAAAATTAAATATCTTGGAGTTTACCTTTCCTCAAATTTAGAGGTAGTAGAAACAATAAACTATGAACCCCTAACTCAAACAATTCAACAAGACCTTAAAAAATGGTCAGCCTTACACTTATCCCTTTTTCAACGGGCAGAACTGCTACGGATGAACGTACTTCCGCGACTTTTATACTTATTTCAAAATATTCCCTTTTTTCCTCCGGGATTTTACTTTAAATCCTGGGGAAAAAACTTTTCCGGTTTTGTGTGGGGTAACCATAAGCCCTGGATACGTTATTCAATTTTAACATTATCTGTGGCCCAGGGTGGTATTAATTTACCAAATCTAGAACTATACACAGCATTTGCCTTCCTTAAAATACTGATATTATGGGCATCAAGGAAATTCTCAACACCATGGAAAACACTGGAGTTTGAAATCAATGATATGTATGACATTCACAGGCTTTTATTTTCTTCACCTGGGAAAACCCCTCCACTTAAGAATTTTACTAAGATTACCGCTAATGTTTTAAAGATTTGGTATAGGATGAGGGAAAAACCATACTTGAATCTGATATATACATACTGTATGATGCTTTCATACGATGAGCAATTTATTCCATCTCACTCAGATCAAACTTTTTCACAATGGAGACGGGGGCTTATCCCATATTTTCCAGTTTCTAGATGAAAAGGGAATGCGCTCATTTGAAGAACTAAGAGCAAACTATAAATTAAGAAAAAATGACTTCTTTAGATATTTACAAATACGAAATTATATTTTAAGGAAAAGGAACATTGAAACAAAATTACCAACCCCCATGAACCTAAATTTAAAACTATTCATAGACATTATTAAAGGCCAATTTGGAGAGCATTTGATAGGGAACATCTACAAGGGACTCAGAGACCAAGCTCAAGAGTCAACATTGTCCATCCTAGAGAGATGGAACTCAGAGTTAGGTCTTTCCATCTCCCCCACCCTTTGGACACAGACAACAGAGCGAGCCATTAAAATGACTTCCTCCACATTCTGGAGAGAATATGCATGGAAATACAGAATTCGCCATTTCCGCTCATCAGCCTTGCTGGCTGAATACCTGCCAGAAATGTATGGTCGTTGGTGGGGAGAGTGTGGATGCACTTTAGCTAACCTAGGGCACATCATGTGGTTTTGTCCAATATTAATGCCATTCTAGTGCTTCCTTCAGGGGGAATTAACAAGTTGCTTGGGCGAGACAATAGAATTGACAGCAGAGATGGTTCTACTGTCAATATATCCGGACCGGTCCTCCTCCTGGGAAAAACGCTAATGCCCATTTTTTTGCTTGCAGCAAAAAAGGTGCTAACTAGAAAATGGATGAAAAAAGTAATACCAGCAATACAAGAATGGAGAGAAGTTATAATTGATATATATATATATATATATATATATATATATAAAATGGAAGGTTTATCCGCACAGCTAAATGACAGAATACCAAGTCTCCAGAACAAATGGAGAGGATGGTCTCTATACCAAGCTTGTATAGACAAAGAATTTACTCCTTAAAAAAGGGGGGGGGGCCCTGCTTCATCTTCCACCTTTTCTCATTTTTCTCCTGCTTGTCTGTACTGAAATAGGGAGAGGAGTGTCTTAACTTTTAAAACAATGTAAAAGCATGTAATCTGAACAAAGAGTGGCTATCACTGTCAGAAATGGATATATGTGCATTGTGTGTGAAATGAAAACCCTTTTTTTAATAAAAATCAAATTTAAAAAAAATAAAATACCAAGTGCAGGTGAGTACTGTAATGTAGCAGACATTTAGTTGTTTAACAGAATTTAGTTCGAGTTTTACTGTGAGAATTGGGTATAGATCATCCAGAAATTGATCGTCACCATTGATTTACACTGATGGTGCTGGAGTTGGAGGCACTAGAACCCCCTGGGAGGCGTTTTTTTTGCAGGGAGGGAGCTGATGTTGGCTACTGACTGCGCCTGCACACCTCACATGATGCCGTGCATGCCAGCCAATAACCATCGTTGGCTCCCTCGTACATCTCAGTTCTGTCTATCCCACTGTCGAGTGCACACTGTGGGAGCAAAAACACCTCAGTTTACCAACTGTTATTGCTGAATTTCTTCTGCACCACCACCGAAAGTATAGTATTCACATTGCCAGCATTCATTTTCAATACTTTCTGTGATGCTGAAACCTGAAAAAGAGATGAAAGAGGTGAAAAAACTGAAGAAACATCGTTAGCCTCCAATCATGTGTTGTTGCCACTGTGGGAAACCCATTGTGGTGGCAGATCAGCATCAGTGCTGCTAGCCTGCCTTGGCTCACCTCACAACATGAATGTGTGTGATGCATGCTTCCCCATGGAATACCAAATGTTAGAAATTGGTGCGATGAAGTGAGGTCGCACAATCCTCACCTTTGGAGGCAGGCGTCACACACATAAGGCTGAGGCATGGTCTTGGGGCCTTTTCCCTGGGCCCTTCCCAGCACTTCTTATGCTGAGAAAGCACAGAGTCCTCCTTGGCCTCACCTCATCAAGGCGCCAGCTGCTGTGGGGTCTGGTGAACAGATGGCTCCTTTTGGCTGGCCACCTGCGCATCCCTCCCCAATCTGACTGCCCTGAGCAGCAGACATATCCAGTGCTGCAGCCAAAACTATACGCTCAGTCTGCACTGGTGGATGACTCAGTGTCATGGCCTGATGCCACCACAGCTCCTGATTCTGTGAGCGGTGTTGGTGAGTCGGGTGGTGCCGGCTGTGACGTTGGGTCCGCTTCTGACTGTATTCGTGGTGTTGGGAGAGGAACTGGTACTGAAGTCATGCAGTGCCTAGTCACTGATATGGAGGTGTTGATCTCTCCTGAGTAGCCCATGTGGCTCTGGGGGGGTGGGGCCGATGCCCCCAGTGACTGATGCGGCACCGGCTGTGGTGTCAGTCCTGGGCCTGACACCAGGCATGGTACTGGTGTCACCCCTGGGGTCATCCCCGATGCCATTCGCAGCACCTGGCCAGCTCCTGATGCTGTTTGCGGCAGCGGTGTGGGGCTGGTCCTTGGGTCAACATCGAGCCTTTAATGGAGGGCGGTGCCAGCTGTGGAGCTGGAGGAAACGCCACTTCTAGGCCAGGCCCTGGGCTCCTTGTGCCAGAGGCAGCACCAGCTCTTGGCTAGAAGATGGCCTGGAGGTGGACTTCTCTCCAGAACCACATGCTGAGCCCGCCACTGGGGAGGACTAGAGCCACCCTGAGGGGACTATGCAGCTCTGCTCGCCTCACCTGGGGGTCTCCCCCTATACTGTATGTCCACTGACCTTATCATTCCTCTTTTGTAAGTCAACCTTGCTCTCCCCTCAGGTGAGGTTCCCTGAACATTCCCACAGGCCAGCCTTAGGCCCTGGCATCCCTGGCTTCTGCTTCCCTCTTAGGCCTTTGCTGCCACTGCCCAAATTCTTGGGAATGATGAGCCCTATGGGGACAATCACCTGGAGTGAGCACGGAACGGCGGCCTGTACCTTATAACAATACCATAGGCATGCTGGCTGCGTTCAGTTGCAACCTGTCCACCTGGCTCCGCCCCCTACTGCATCCAGCATCTCCTGTCTGTCTCCTCCTCTGAGGGCATGGAATCATCCCTACATATGTCCTTGGTCTCTGAGTACTCCCGGTATCAGATATTCCTGACGTGCATGTTGCGGGCACTGGATGTGGGCACCATCGCATGTCACACAAATGTGTCCTTGCAGCTGGGATGTCCTAAAGATTTCGGCAATGCCAACTTTTCATCCTTCTCTGGTCTAGAGCCTTCAAGGAGTGTTCAAGGGTAGTCTGGAGACATCCCTTCATGTGCCCTTCAGCCCCGAGGAACACCCAACCACAATGCTGTGCACCCGTGGGATCTGCAGGGGCAGTGTCTCATCCTACCTCCAGGCTTGAGGTCCTGCAGACTCCAACAGGGCTTACGCGCCCAGTGCTTGACTGACCTCCTGAGGCTGACTCCTCAGGCAGATGGCCAGTGACTCATGCTTAGAAAAAGTGCCTGCCATGCCACACTCAGAGTTAGTCAGGCAAGCCATTTGCCTTTCAGCCAAGGGGCTGGAGTTTGTGAGACACCAGTCAGGGGCATCATATGATACCAGTGAGGTGGCCTGCTGGCTGGTGAGAACTGCACTGTGCATTCGGTGGATGGTGTGGCTATGCCTCTCCCGACTGGCAAAGTGCTAAACTCACCCTTACAAATTCTTTTTTCTCCCATAGGGTCAGATGAGAGCTGTTGGGGTGCATTCCTGCTCTTGTACAATAGGAACCTCCAAGTGACTTTGACCAGTCTCTGGTCTCGACAGACCCATGAGGAGCCCGTGCCCTCAGGTGTTCTCCCCAAACAGAGGGGTGAGAGTAATTCTACCTTCAGGGTGAGCCAGCTCCTCCCTTTTTTGGGAAAGCTTGGCACTCAAATGCCTCATTGTTTTATTTATTTATTACAGTCTCTGAGTGTGACATACCTTTAAGTCAGAGGCTCATTTACAAAGGTTCCACATCCAAAAGAAATCATAACATTTAGCAAAATACAACAATGTAACAAAAACATGACAAGGATATAACAAAACACAATCCGAGCAGTCATTATAGCAGACTTTGTCAAAGTTGGCAAATAAGAACCAAAAATAGATACCAGGGTAAAAGCTAAGATCAAATAACAATAATGTATCAGTATGTGATAATAGGCAGTCAAGAATAACTTTGTCGAAGTCAGTAGGCTAACATGCGTCAGCCAAGACAATAAAAAGATGCAGTGAAAAAGGGGAAAGGAGGAGGAGGAGGGGGAAAAGGTGGAAATCGAGGTTCAGGGGCTGCAGAGTGAAGTAAAGTAGAGAGGAAACATGTCAAGAGAGAGGTACCTTGGGGGTGGTGGTAGTGAAGACTGATTCTTGGAAGATATGAAAATTGTATACTTACTGTAATTGAGCTTCCAGAATATCTTCACCATCAATTCACATGCCTGACGACCATTGCCTGCTTATCTGGGTAAGGGCCTCTGGCAACTCACCCTGTGGGTGCTGGCAGCACTTCTGTCTGCTTATTCTTTGCCATGGTACATATATGGTAGTTTTTGTTGTGCATAAAATGATTTGTTGATCAAAGGTCTGTTTCATGTTTGAATACTGATTGCGTGATGTTTCAGCAATTGGTACATAATCGATTTGTCTAGTTTATCATCTCCTGTATTTGCCATAGAGCACTTTGAGCCCAGGAAGGGCTCTTTCTGTCTCTATCAATCTATGTATCTATCTATCTATCTCTCCATCCATCCTGTAGTTTTGTGGTAGGGTTATGTACATTTTTGTCTTTTAGCTGTAGTTTTGTATTTTTTTTTTTTTTTCAGCAATATGTTTCTTTTAATTTTGCTGTGTTAATTTGGGGGGAGATTACCTTGGTTTTGCCCAAAGGAATGCTGTTATTCAAAAAATTGAGTGAATAACAGGATGTAACCTGCGCTGTCAATCTTGTATTACTTGCAGAAGTGATATTATTAGGGTGTGTAAGACAGTTTTTTAAGGGTGTGGATTTTGTTCACTCATCCATAATCTGGCAGTTCCACTGGAACAATGTTATTGACCAGACATCTTTAAGCTAAGCTCCTCTCACCACCCAGGCAGTATATCACCCAACTCCACCCTGTGATGTCGGATCTTTCTTTTTGCTGGAAGAATAGGTCACTTCCTTTGTGGCTCCCACTTAGGTTATCAGCCTCACTGGCAAATTTTACTCTCGAAGTTTTAGATATTTCTAACTCTGTTTCGCGGTTCTTTCGACTCTATCTCTGGACCAGTGATGTAACTCAAGAAACAAGGATTAAAATTTTGCATTCAGTGCTGGCAGAAGATGTTGGTCACTGATCTGCATGACGTGTGTGTACTGCCTGGCCAGGTACACACTTTTTTTTTTTTTTTTATTATTTAAAAATTTAATCATTTACAGGATAGGTTCTATGAGAAACTAGTCTCGTTTACAGAACGTCCCATGTCATGAAATACAAGTTACACAGACTAAAACAATAAGTACATAGACAATAAATACACAGAACAAAACACATTGTCAATATAAACCACAATACAAAAATGGTAAATCCTTTGTTATATCATGTACAGTTAGTTAAAACAACTGCAGATAAGTTGTTCTTGTAAAAACATCTTCTGCAGATTTTGCTTAAAAACATTGAGGGTGCAGAAATTATGAAGCAAAGGGGGGATTTATTCCAGGAGAGAGGGGCATCATATGAAAAACTATCTCTACCAAAATGAGTTTTAACTCTTGGTAATACCAACACACTGATTGACTCATCTGTAAGGTTGCGAAAAATAAATGGAAGCAGATAATTTATCTGATAAATACGATGGGGTATGGTGGTTTACAGTTTTATAGATTAAAGATCGCCAGTGGGAAGCGCAGCGGGATGAAGAAAATAACCAATTTAGTTGGGTAAGTGATGTACAGTGATGTTCAGTCCTTTCTGAGTTTTAAACAAAACATAAAAGCTGATAGTAAACAATGCCAACTGAAAGGAAGTTGGAAGCATTGGCATTGCAATAGATTGTATCACCAAAATCTAGAATGGGCAAAATCACCTTAGTCACAATTAGTTTATGATCCAAAAGGTGACAAGCAGTGCCTGGCCCGTTTTAAATGTTCCAGGTACTGATGACTCTTTAAAATAATAGAATCTATGTGAGATTTGAATGTTAAAGTAGAATCAAAAATAAGACCAAGGTACTTAAAGTCGTGTATGAATTGTAAAGGAATTACTGATTAAGGTAATGGAAAAAGCAGAATGTGCCTGATTAATACTTGGCTGAGACCCAGATAAAATTGTTTTTTTCACCATTTAACAGCAAGAGGTTAGTAGAAAACCACTGAACAATTTTAGCAAAGTCTGCCTGGAGAGTGTTAGGGAAGTAAGATTTTTATGGTAAAAAAGAGAACAGTATCGTCGGCATAAAGACGAACTGTGCATTTATTGACTACTGAAGGCAGATGATCCACAAACAAATTGAGAAGAATATGACCAATAATAGACCCCTGAGGCACCCCTGTGAATATAGAAAGAGAAGAAGACAAACACCCATTCCATGGAACAGATTGAGATCTACCATGAAGATAGGAAGAAAACCAAGTGACAGTATTAAGAGAGAACCCATAAGAGTATAAACGTGCCAAAATAAGTTAGTGATTAATAACGTCAAAAGCTTTGGACAAGTTCATGAAGACAGTGCCAACACAGTGGCCCTTGTCCAAGGTTCTAGAAATAGAATCATGAAAGTCAATTAGAACAATTTGAGTTGAGTGATAAGGCCTAAAACCAGACTGTGCAGCAGAAAGAACTAGCTGAGCATTAAAGTAATCCAAAACCTGTCTATGAACAATCCTTTCCATGAATTTGGAAATAATACCAAGTAAAGAAACTGAGTGATAATTTTCAACCAATGATTTATCCCCACCTTTATGAAGGAAATAACTGTAGAATATTTCCAGGCAGAAGAAAAAGTTTGAGTAGTAAGGGACAGGTTAAAAAAATGTGAGTCAGCAAAGGAGTTATTATATCGGCATAGGATTTGAACAAGAAATTATCCAAGTTGTTGTTATCTTTAGCTGAGTCCTCTCTTAGAGAAGTCAATAAATCAAAGATCTCCCCAGGACTAATGTACCAAAAGTAACATTTAGGTCTGGGAAAAGAAGTTAATGATTAGCAATCAAGGCACAGATTACCACTGGGTAAACCAGCCTTTTTCAATAAAAGGCCAGGGGCTTCCGAAAAAAGAAAGTACTGAACAGGCCACAGATCCCCTCTTTGGAGTGAACTGTTTTCCCATTGTATGTTAATTTTCAATTTTTCAATTTCAACTTTATTTTTAAAAGGCGCTTTTCTTAAATCAAAGCGCCTGTACAGATAAATATGACAATAAATATAGTAAATCAAATCAACAGAAATCCTTAAAAGCTATATTAAAAAGGTGGGTCTTCAACTTCCTTTTAAAACTAAGGACGGTCGGGCAGTCTCGCACCTGACGAGGTAGAGAGTTCCACAGGGTAGGTGCCATAAAACTAAATGATCTAGCACCAGATGTTTTCAAACGTACCCTGGGAATCTCTAGCAATCCCTCGTCAGTGGATCGGAGGGGTGAGAGGGACTATAGGGGCACAGGAGCTCTTTCAGGTAGGCAGGTCCCAAATCATGTAGGGCTTTATAGGTCAGCAAACCGACCTTGAAGGTGATTCGCAAAACACTGGCAGCCAGTGCAGTCCGTGGAGCACAGGCGTTATGTGACTGGATCTAGAGAATCCAGTCAACAGCCTGGCTGCCGCATTCTGCACCAGCTGCAGACGGCGAGGTTCAACCCCCGATAGCCCTAGGTATAGGGAGTTACAGTAGTCAAGCCGGAGGTAACAAAGACGTGGATTAATGTTGAAGGTCCTCTGAGGAACCAAGTGCTTCACCCTGGCAATATTCCTCAGATGAAAAAGGAAGTCTTCACAACCGCTGACACCTGGGATTTAAGTGTCAAGCGGTCATCAGTCACTATGCCAAGATTTCACCCGGTTCGAGGTCGCCAGCTGGACACCTCCAAGCTTACAGGCCTGAGGGTGATCCTCTGGCAGACCCGACTCACAGCCACCTAAATCCACAACCAACACCTCAGTTTTCTCCGGATTTAACCTCAGCCAACTACCATTCATCCATTCTTGGATTTCTTCAGGCAGTTATTAAATACCGACAAGGCAGCGTCCTTACTGGGCACAAAAGACATATACAGCTGGGTATCATCAGCATAGCAGTGAAAACCCAGACCGAATTGCCTAACTAATCGCCTAATGGTAGCATATACACCGAAAACAACATGGATGCTAAAATGGAGCCCTGCGGTACCCCACAGGGCAGGGAGAATGATGTTGAGGAAAAATTCCGACACCACTCTCTGAGTCCTACCCTCAAGGTAAGATTGAAACCATCTGAGGACCGTACCAGACAGTCCACAGACTAACCGCAGGCGCTCCAATAACACACCATGGTCAACGGTGTCAAACGCTGCCGAGAGATCAAGTAGTACCAAGATGGATCGGGTCCTACGATCTCTTGCCATTAGGAGGTCATTTAGTACCCGTACAAGCGCTGTCTCGGTACTATGCCTTTTCCTAAATCCAGACTGGAGCGAATCGTAGATATTGTTGTTGGTCAGATGATCCTCCAACTGCACTGCGACCACTTTCTCAATAACTTTACCCACAAAGGGTAAGTTAGAGACTGGCCTGTAATTTGCTAGACAGTATGGGTCTAAGGAGGGTTTCTTTAAAAGGGGCTTAATTATAGCCTCTTTGAGGGGATCTGGAAAAATCCTCCTCTCCAAAGACTTCCATATGATCAGAGCTAGGACTAGGCTAATCTTATCCACGCAACCCACTAAGAGGCGCGTGGGACCAGGGTCCAAATTACAGCAGGTCGGTCTCAGTGCTCGAATGATCATCACAACATCCTCGATTATGGGAAGGCTGAAGTCAGACCATTCCAACTGGGTGTTTGACATCTCCTGACGACCACCGCTGCTCCCATTAGGAGGGAAGAGCAATGTCCGATCTGATTTTGGCAACCTTATCTGCAAAGAAGAGAGCTTCTCACACCATTCTTGAGATAAGGCTCTTCTGGGCTGAAGACAGACTGGATTGCACAGTCTGTCCACAGTCCGAAAAGAGCTGAGCCGGTCTATTCTGTGCAGCCACTATCTCTCTGGACAGAATTCTGCCTTCTTCACGAGAGATTATGGATTGATAGACCAAATAATGGTCCATCAAACTAAGCTTGTCATCATCACGACCGGACTTTAGCCAACACCTCGCCAATAACCATGTCCTCAATTCCCTCATGGTCTCATCAAACCAAGAGCCTGAAGCGGGAGTAAGATGACGTAACATGTAATGAGTAATAGAATCCAGGGCCCTGTTACTGCCTCATTATAGGCATGTAGCAGAACACCTGGATCCATGCAATCTATCGGTAGGCTCGATAGGTCCAACACTGCCATCAGGTCCTCTGGGGATACACCCTCAAAGGGCGGTATCGAACCATCTCCCAGAGGGGCAGACCTAACAGGGTGGCCTCAAAACTGAATCTAATGGAGTGACGGTCTGACCATCCAACCGGTTCCACCACCAAGTCAGATATCCCCATCCCCAGAAGGAACACCAGGTCCAATGAGTGTCCACCCACATGGGTCGAGGAGGAAACAACCTGTGTGAAGCCCAGTGATATCATCAACTGGAGGAAATCTTGACCAAACCGAGAGAGTTCGTCGACCCAGGCATTGAAGTCCCCCAGTACCAACCATCTGGGGGACCCCAATGTTAAGTCGACATTGAAGTCTGCGATTGCAGAAAAACATTCTCGCCACCTGGTGGACGGTATACTAGAAGTATCCTGCACCCCACACCCTCCCACAATGTACTAAAGGATCTGGTGACTCCCACTGGCACCTCCACCAGACCCAGTTCTGACTTAAAACACATGGCAACACCCGCTGCCTCTACGATCCTGCCTCGGTGTGTATCACTGAGTACCCAGCCGGAATTGCCTGCTAACAATACAGGCCCAGCATTTTCATCCAGCTAGGTCTCGGTGATGCATGCCAGGTCAGATGACTCAACAAGATCAGCTATAATAGCTGTCTTGTTTTAATAGACCTGGCATTGCATAACACCGCCCGAGTAGGACAAACCTCCGATAGTGACCGGCCTACCTGCTGGTCCAATCCAGGGCCCTTGGGTATGGGCACAAGACAGGAAGGCCCTCTCTCCCGTGCCCATTTCGCCCCAGGGTGTCTCCTTGACCCTACAATCCCAATCCGCCCACTCCTTTCCATTCCCCCTCCAGCATGGGACCTCCGTCTCCTTCTCACAATCCCCAAAGCCCTACACCTCCTATAAACTTCAGCTGGCAACGGGGGACAGGAGAAAGGACGGAGGTCCCTAAGCATAGAGGGGAATAATACCCGACCGCCTTACAATCACTCCAGCACATCTCTGCACTACAATAAAACACTCACAATAAAATAAGATCTAACAAATTCTAATGCTGTAAAATCGTCTATTCAAATTCTAATACTATAAAATTATCTATTATGATTCTAGTTCTACCCCCCCTCTCACAGTACTCTCACCACTGCAAAAATTGGAAACACTTGATGCAGATGGAACCTTCCAAGAAGAATCAACTAATTTCCAAAATTCTGGGAGGGTTGTCCTTGAATCAGCTAAGTGGGCCTTATAGTAAGATGATTTAGATTTCCTGATTAAGGTGACACAATAATTCCGAAATTCCCAAAAAGATTGCCAAGCATCGGGAGTATCCAATTTCCTGGCCTTCTGATAAAGTTTATTGTGGGCCTTTAGCTGGGAAATGATAAATGGGGTCACCCAAGGGACGTGTCGGGATTTGACCCTTTTTTCTAGAAAGGGAACATGATGATTTGAAAGTGAGCTAAAGTGGTGAAAAAAATAATTCCAAGCATCATCAACATTTGTGATTAAAAATAAATCTCCCCAGTCTGTCTCATGTAAGCTGGCATGAAAAACATCTAGACTGAAATGTTTAAAGCATGAAATTTAAAAGTATTGGAGATGAATTTAGGAGGAGAAAAATTATGTAGACTGTAAGTGAGAGAGTGATCACTAAATAAGTTTCCCTGGCAACCAGACATAATGGTTGGTAATTCAGGGGAGACAAGAATCAAAGGCAAGAAGGACAGGGATGGGGCAAAAGGGAGTAAGGCCATCAGGAAATGGAATGTAATGAGTACCAATGCCCGTAGTCTGGGCAACAAGCTCCCTGACCTGATGGCCTTAATGGAAGAGGGATGCCTGGATATCGTAGCAGTCACAGAAACATGGTACACAGAGAACCATGACTGGGATGTTAACATACCAGGGTACATAACCTACAGGAGAGACAGGCAGGGGAGAAGAGGGGGAGGAGTAGCTCTCTATGTAAAGGAAGGGATAAAAGCAACTGAACAAAAGAGTAAACAGGGTGGAGAGGAGGCACTGTGGGTCACCTTGGAGACTGGAAAGGGCACCACAATCCGCACAGGGGTTGTGTACAGACCCCCATGTCAGGGGGAAGGAATGGACAAGGATATGATAGAAGGCATTCTTAGAATGGCAGAGAAAGGGAGATACTGTTAATGGGAGACCTGAATATGCCAGATGTTAACTGAGCACATTTGCTGCAGCCACATCCAAGAGCAGGGCTATTTTGATGCCCTACAGGTGGCAGGCATTAGACAGCTAGTTTCGAACCACTCGTGAGGGAGCAATCTTAGACCTTGTACTCTCAAACGGGGCAGTGAGAGGATCTCAGATCTAGAAGTGGGTTGCCATCTGGGGACAAGTGACCATCAAACAGTGTGGTTCACGTTAAACTCAGCTACAGAGTCAAGCCATACAAAAGTGAGGGTACTGGACTTTAGGAGGCTGACTTTGGCAAGATGGGAGAGTGCCTCAGAAAAGCACTAGCAAACAGGCTAGAAGGAGGTGTGGAGCAACAATGGGGAATTATCAAAACTGCCA
Source organism: Neoceratodus forsteri (assembly GCA_016271365.2). Lineage (NCBI taxonomy): Eukaryota > Metazoa > Chordata > Ceratodontiformes > Ceratodontidae > Neoceratodus > Neoceratodus forsteri. The sequence goes on along the minus strand of CM028132.1, from coordinate 194,990,429 downwards.
TCACAGAGGCAACAAGCCTTTGTGTGAAGCAAATAAACAAATCAAAATGAAAGAAAAACCACTATGGTTCTCAAAAGAAGTGGCTGTGAAAGTCAGGAAGAAAAAGATAGCATTCCGGAAGTATAAGGAAACACAGAAGGAGCAGGACAGAGAGCTGTACCAGTTAAGGCAGAAGGAAGCAGGGAGGGAAGTCAGAATAGCAAAGGCCCAAACTGAGGAAAAGATAGCCAACTCAGTTAAGAAGGGGGATAAAACCTTTTATAGGTACATCAGCGAGCGTAGAAAGACAAAGGGAGGGATAGTGAGGCTGAATAGAATGAACGGTGGGTGGGCAGAGGGGACAGTGAAAGCAGGAATACTGAACGAATATTTCTGCTCAGTATTCACAAAAGAGGAGGGGAAGTGCCTAATCCAATTAACAGAAGCACTCTTGATAGGGGGTCGATCCCAGTCCTTTCACAGAAGAAAGGGTTCTGCAAGAACTCCTAAAACTGAAGGTGGACAAAGCAATGGGTCCTGATGGAATTCACCCCAGAATTCTAAAAGAATTAAGGAGGAACTAGTGAAACCACTGGCTACTCTTTTAATAAATCATGGGAGGATGGTGTGGTACCCGAGGACTGGAGGAAGCGATGTGATTCCCTCTCACAAAAGTGGGACCAAGACAAAGGCAGGAAACTACAGACCTGTCAGTCTGACCTCTGTGGTAGGGAAAGTGATGGAGTCACTTCTGAAGGAAAGAATAGTTGAATACCTAGAGGCCAGTGGAGCACAGGACCCAAGGCAGCATGGGTTCACAGCGGAAAGGTCATGTCAGACGAATCTAATAGATTTCTTTGACTGGGTGACCAAAGTAGTAGACCAGGGAGGGGCTGTGGACATGGCCTACCTAGACTTTAGCAAGGCATTTGACACAGTCCCACACAAAAGATTAATAGTCAAATTAACCAGCCTGGGAGTGGGACCCAGGGTGGTAGCCTGGGTAAAACATTGGCTGGACAACAGGACACAGAAGGTAATTGTAGATGGAGTCCACTCGGAAGAAAGGGGGGTTACTAGTGGGGTACCGCAGGGTTCAGTATTGGGTCCAGTCCTTTTTAATGTCTTCAGTGACATTGCAGAGGGGCTGGAAGGAAAAGTATGCCTTTTTGCAGATGACACAAAGATCTGCAACAGGGTTGATACACAAGGAGGCGTGGAAAGGATGAAAAGGGACTTGGCAAGGTTGGAGGAATGGTCAGAAGTATGGCAGCTAGGATTCAATGCAAAGAAGTGCAAAATAATGCACCTGGGAAACAAGAACCCAGGGGAAGAATACACAATGGGTGGGGAGGTAGAAATAACAAAAAAGGAAAGGGACCTGGGGGTAATCATATCAGATGACCTTAAGGTTAGCAAGCAATGTGAGAAGGCAGTAGGGAGGGCTGGGGGTATACTGGGATGTATAGGGAGAGGCATCATCAGCAGAAAACAGGAAGTTGTTATCCCTCTGTACAGACAGTTGGTGAGACCCCATCTGGAGTACTGTGTCCAGTTCTGGAGACCCCATCTCCACAAGGACATAGACAAGATAGAGGCAGTCCAGAGGAGGGCAACTAAAATGGTGCAGGGTCTGCAAGAGAAGCCGTATGAGGAGAGACTAAAGGAGCTTAATATGTATACCCTTGAGGAAAGAAGGGAGAGGGGGACATGATAGAAACTTTTAAGTACCTCAGTGGAATCAACAAAGTCCAAGAGGGTAGCATTTTTCAGAAAAAGAGACTTGCAAGAACAAGGGGACACAATTTAAAGATAGAAGGAGGCGGTTCTAGGGGCAATGTGAGGAAGTATTATTTCACAGAGAGGGTAGTGGATGCATGGAACAGCCTTCCTGAGGAGGTTGGGGGTCTAAAACTGTGGGAGAATTCAAGAATGCATGGGACAGACATAAGGCAATTCTTGTGGGGGGTAGGAAGAAATAGGCTGTTGGTTAACTAGGATCTGCGGCCTATCCTGTAGGTAGGGAAATGGGCAGACTAGATGGGCCTAGCGGTCCTTATCTGCCGTCAAAGTCTATGTTTCTATGTTTCTAAATCTAAAAGGGTGAAAACCTTTCTAACAGAATCCTAGCACATTGACACAGTAATTATTTGATTTAAGCCTAAAGGGGCAATTTGAGATTTTAATTTAAGGCCCCTATTGGAGGATCAGTCTGCATTGAAATCCCCCAGAAGAACAGAATGCGAAAAATTCCCAAGGGAACTAATTAAGGATTGCACATTTGAGAATTTGGTTTCTTTCAATTTAGTGGAGCAGTAAATATAGCCAAATAGCACCTCTCTACCTGGGAACTTGAAAGAAACAAAATACAGCATTTACCAAATCACTCATAGTGTCAGATTTGATAAAGGAACATGGGATAGAAAAGTGAACAAAAAGAGCAGAGCCCCCACCATGTCTGTTTCTGTCAAACCTAGACACAGTGTAATCTGGTAGATTAACTTCAGAATCAGAAATGGAGGAATCCAGCCAGGTCTCCATAGCAGCAAAAACAGATGGTCAAATGTAAATGGACCAGCTTATCAGCAGGTCTTTTTTGGGAAGTAAACTTTGAACATTAGAATGAAAAACAAAAACATTCAGATTATGGTAGGATGGGCTAAGGTTAATTTCAGTGTCCCCTACGGTTAAAAGTAAGCTGCCAATGAAGCAAAAATAAAACCAAAAAAAGAGGATGCTTGGAATTTCTTTTGGAAGGATAGGGCCTTCTAAGGTAAAGGGATGAAAAGTTGAAAAAATAAAATGTTATCCCTTTCAAAATGGAACGATTTACAGAAATCGCTGAGGGTATATCAGACTGGGGGGGGCATATTCTGGGACACTTTAGGCAAAGAATGATTCATAGGGGAAAGGGAAACAGAACTATAACTAGAAAAAATAATACAATAACAACCGTATTTGCATTGCAGAAAAGAAACAAAAAGGATGCACCATTTCATAGAAGAAAAAAGATGTTATGAAATAAAACAGAGCACAACATCTGTATTCAGATATTACTTAAAATGCCTCGGAAAATAAATGTTAAAATCCTTGACTTTCATCTAAGAAGGAAAGTTACATATATGAGCTGGCAATCCACAATCTGCCACCATATGGAGGGCCAAATTCAAAGTGCTGTTTATTATGTATTGTTTAAGAAGCCAGTAAGTAAAAACCAGTTTGTCTCCTTGTCTCTCACCCAAGGAAAAGCCAAAACTATAAAAGGCTAATAGCCCACAAGTTGCCACCAAGTGGAAAATAAGATCTAAATAATTTTGGAAATGTAATAAATTGAAAAAATTCTCTTGGTTCTCACCCATGGAAAAAAAGACTAAATAATGGTTAAAGAGGTAGGTCAAGTCATAATCCCCTTGGTTCTCACCCAGACATAACAGAAACTGGCCCACCCCCAGCCAATGTCAGTAACAGTACCAAGGTTAAAAGATAAAAATGCTGAGACAAATATAAGTTTATGAGAAAAATGGAATACTGTATATACTCAACAAATGGAAATCACTAAAAACTGGTATGAACAATATAATATCTACTTGAAACGAATAAATCGGGGGAAAAACATTCAGAACACAAATAAGCAACTAATACAAACTAAAACAATCAACTGAATCTGTCAAATAAAATAAGTACCAGTCTTTGCATATTCATGCTTCCTGAGTCCCTTGAGGAGAGAAAGCTCCAGCTTTCACTGGATCGGCCTTCGGAGCAGGATCCAAAGGACCGCCCTAAGGACTGAGCTGCGGCCAGGTTGGCTGAACAGCTTGCGGCCTTTGATATGGAAGTGGCAGGTGCCTCAGTGGGCACCTCTTCAGTCTTGGCACCATCATCGGAGGGTCCTTCATGGGGGAATTCCCTGAGATGGTGTTAGGCCCTTCAGAACTTGGGAGAGAGCCCTGCCCCCTGTGGTGTGAAAAAGCAAACGTCAGCAGTGCCGGTCGTGGGACCGAGAGTGATCCAGGTCCTCCTGGTCCCTCGACTCACCAAGAGTGTTCGACAGCTGCTGAGCACCGCTCAGCTGGAGGGTGGGTGGGGCAGGTCGAGGGCTCTTAGGTTCCCCCATCAAGCCAGTCGACTGACTCTGGCTGAGCAGACCACCAAGATATTTCTTGAGCTTATCAACCATTTGTCAGACGAGGTCAAGGAGTTGATCTTGCAGACCCTGGTGCTCCCGGTCCTCACCTAGGAGGACGTGGTCTGGTTGGTGTCCCTGTCTGAACCACCATGGGATCAGCCTTCACCTGGGGTCAGATCTTCGGCAACTGTGTTACTTAATGTGGACATGCACATGGTATGCAGTAAACTGCCAGAAGATTTCTCTTGCCGCGGCTGCGTCCTACGATCAAGGTCAAGGTCATAGTCGAGGTGATCGTGTTCTCGATCCCACTTGACTCTGAGAGGCATCTATATCAACATTCCTCAACCTCCTCATCCTTGGGTGAGGAGGCGCACTGCCGCAAGATGCACTGGTGCTGTGAGGAACTCCTCTGGCAACAGTGGGCCATTGCGTGGCAGGGTAGAGCTCTACTCCCTGGACCTCTGGTCCCCTGGTGGCAGCCAGTGATGCCCATGCCAATTCAAGCTATACAGGTGCTTCACACATCTATTTCTTCACCCCTTCGGGTGGAGCTACCATGACTGCAACCAAAGGAAGGTGCGTCAACTAAGGAGGGAAGTTGTATGGCCACCAGCTCGCCAGGCCGGTTGTCAGTGAAGATCACTCCAGGTGAAGATTCCTAGGAGGCCCATGGCAAGAAGTGGCCAAGGGCCATTTTTGAGGAGTCCTCAGATGAATCAGATCAGGAGTCCATGGTATCCTCTGAGACCCCACTCTTTAACTGTAGGTCAGTCAAGCAGCTTTGCACTGAGCATGGCCCAGTTTCTTTCAGAGGGCTCCTCTGACTTACTTTGGAATCCATGTAAGTCTCACTTGAGCCAGTCCAGAAGAGGGCCAGGTACCCTGTCATGGACATTTTGGACTAGGATGAATCACTAGGGGTTGCCTTCCCTATGGCTGAGGCCATTTTTGGACCAGCTCTGGCAGCATCCAGCACCCTGCCCAGAACCCTCTGCCCATATGGTCCATAAGTATGCAATCCCCACAGGCTCCTTTTTGAGATTTTCGGACTCTTCTTTTGCAGAAGGCCTGCTCATGGATTCTGTGTTCTGTAAATCTGGGCACCGGGGGGATGTGGACAAGCCTCTGGAAAAGGAGTCTTATAAGATTGACCATGCTGCTAAAAAGGTTATGCTGTGGCAAATCTAGGTCTCTGGCAGGCTAGCTATGCCATGATGATGGCTAAGTATGGTCACTCCCTGATGGGAGTTTTTGATGCTGTCCTCCCTAACCTCCATGTTGAGCAGTAGTTAGCGGTGGAGCTCATCAGGGACCAGGGCAAGTCACTGGCTAAACACCAGCTCCAGACAACCTTGGGCATGGGTGATTCTTGTGGTCATGCTGTAGCAGCAGCTGTCTCAGTGCATTGCAGGGCCTGGCTGCATTCATCCACCTTCACGACAGACACCCGGCATAAGCTGGCCAATATCCATTTTCTGGGCACTGACCTTTTTGATCCTGGGGTGTAAGGACATCTCACCCAGTTTGAGAAGTCTAATGCCACCCTAAATTCTGTGATTTCATCCCAGAAGGACCTGAAAAAGAAGCCTAAGAAACAGGCTTTCCAATACCAGCCTTTTCAGTCACAGCCTCCCTGGCAGCAGCCCCAGCAGAGGCAGTTCCAGGCCTGGCACCCCAAGCAGATGCGCATGGGGCCAAGGTCCAAAAAAAAAAAGGAGGGACGGGGTAGTGGTGGCCTTCTGGCAGCAGCCACCAGTGCTCCTGCAAAAGCTGCCCAGTAACAGGTTCGGGGCATCGTCCCTCCACCTGTCCTATCCCCAACTGTTCATCCAGTCAGAGGCTGGCTGTGTTACTTCTTGCATTGGGGGCCATCACAACAGACACGTGGAAAATGGATGTAGTGGGTAGAGGATTGTATCTAGACTTCAAAGCTTTCCCACCCTACCACCTCTGTGCACCTCGAGAGCCTGGAGTGTCTCGCCTGGACACCCTGGCCAGTCAGGGTTACATGCCCAGATGCTTCATGGTCCCAAAATGGGCGGAGGGTGGCTAGTGCCCCGTACTGGATTTGCACAATCTCAGCCAGTTTATGCAGAAATGCAAGATCTGGATGGTCAGTCTGAGCCAGTTTATACCTTCCCTGGAGCAGATCATGTGATTTTGCTCCTTGGACCTTCAGGATGCATTTTTCCTCATTCCCATCCATGGGTCACACTGCTGGTACCTCAGGTTCTATGCAGAAGGGGTCCTGTATTAGTTCCAGGTCATGCCCATCAGCCTGTCTTCCGTGTCCCGGGTCTTCACAAAATGCGTGGAAGTGGCCCACCTGTGGTGCTTCAAGGTCAGAGTGTACCCCTACCTGGACTACTGGATGATAGCTGGTCCATTCAGAGCAGCTGTGGAGAGATCCGCAGATCTGGCTCTCAAGACTTAATGAGACTTGGTCCTGTTGGTCAACCCAGACAAGTCAGAACTGGTACAGAAGCAGGCGATCAAGTTCATCAGGGCAGAATTAGACTCCCTTCGGACCAAGGCCTACCTCCCTGCAGACTGGATGCTGATGTTGCCTCCTTTGCCTGGTTATTTCAGGTTGAGCTATTGTGACCTACCTGGGATTTCCTATGGCCGCTGGGGTACATGGCATCCTGCACTAGCATGGTCCATTGGGTCCCGCTGGCAGATGCACCACTTTCAGTGGGAGCTGGGTAGTCAGTGGTCCCAGCGCCAAGGCCACTTGGACCAGCCGGTTGTAGTGACCCAGCCTGTGTGGGATGCCATCCAGTGGTCTGAAAAGCACTTATTTGAGGGTGGACAGAGCCATGGGGCTAGATAGGGTGCATCCAAGAGTGCTGAAAGAACTCAGCGAGGTACTGGCTGTACCTGTGGCAAACTTGTTTAAAAGTTCACTGGAGACTGGCGTAGTCCCGGAGGACTGGAGAAAAATGGATGTAGTTCCACTTCACAAAAGTGGTAGCAAGCAAGAAGTGGACAATTATAGGCATATCAGCCTGATTTTGGTGGTAGGGAAGTTAATGGAAACACTATTTAAGGAAAGGATTGTGAAATACCTGGAATTCAATGGACTGCAGGACCCGAGGCAGCATGGTTTCACAGAGGGAAGGGCGTGCCAAACAAATCTGATAGATTTTTTTTGAAGGGGTAACCAAGGTGTTGGAGCAGGGAGGGGCAGTGGACATGGCTACCTAGACTTCAGCAAGACCTTCAACACTGTTCCACATAGAAGATTGGTAAACAAGTTGGGTAGTATAGGGGGTAGGCATTAAGGTGGTAACCTGAGTAAGAAACTGGTTAGGAAATTGGAGGCAGAGGGTGGTAGTAAATGGAGTTTGTTCTGAGGAGGGGAGAGTGACCAGCGGGGTACCTCAGGGTTCAGCACTGGGACCAGTCCTCTTTAATGTCTTTATTAGTGGCATAGTGGAGAAGCTGGAAGGTAAGGTCTACCTCTTTGCAAATGACACCAAGATCTGCAGCAGAGTGGACACACCTCTGTGTGTGTGTGTGTGTGTGTGTGTGTGTGTGTGTGCGCACACGCGCAAAGGATGGTAAGAGATTTAAAATGGCTCTAGGAGTGGTCAGAAGTTTGGCAGCTATGGTTTAATACAAAGAAGTGCAAAATAATGCACTTGGATCACAGAAACCCGAGAGTGCAATACAGAATGGGGTGAATGATACTTACAATGTCCAAGCAGGAAAGGTGCCTTGGGGTAATCATATCAGATGACCTAAAGCTGGCCAGACAATGTGACAAAGCAATCAGGAAAGCTAGTGGGATGGTGGGGTGTATCGGTAGGGGTATCACCAGCAGGAAGAGGGAAGTGGTGTTGCCCCTATATAGGTCACTGGTAAGACCCCACCTACAGTACTGTGTCCAGTTTTGGAGACCACATATCAAGAAACACATAGAGGCAGTCCAGAGGAGGGCTACAAAGATGGTGCAGGGTCTGCATTAAAAGCCCTATGAGAAGAGGTTAAAGAAGCTCAATATGTACAGCCTAGAGGAGAGGGGGGTGGGGGGGATATGATCAAGACCTTTAAATATCTAACAGGGGTAAATAAGATACAGGTGGGAGGTATTTATCAGACAAAAAGATGCTCTAGAACAAGAGAGTATTGATATGAAGCTGGAGTGGGGTAGGACAGGTTCAGGAGAGATGTGAGGAAATACTTCTTCACAGAAAGGGTGGTGGACGTCTGGAACAGTCTTCCAGTGGAGATAGTGGGGGTGAAAACTGGTGGGATTCAAAAAAGCCTGGGATAGTCACAAGGGACTCTCACGTGAAAGGAAGGAGGTTGAAAAGACAGTACTGTAGACCAAGGAGGGTCTGCAGCAAAACAATCACAGTGAAAATGGGCAGACTGGATGGGCCAAGCTGCCCTTAGTTTCTATGTTTCTGTGGTGTTTAGTCCCAGAACATCTGGAGGAAGGAATCCTGTTTGTCTGCCTAGAACCAACCGTCATGCTTATAGCAGATGCATTTCTGATAGGGTGTGGCAAGTGTACCTGGGAGTCCACAGAGCCCATAGGTTCTGGTCACTCTGTGGAGTTCCCCATAGGTCAAAGATTTCTTGGAGTACTTCTTTGTGAAGTGTCTATTCGCGAGCGAATGACTGGTGGCTTAGCCGGTCTGCTAACTGATTGCACCGTCCTGGTAGGTGGGCAGCCGTTAGCGTTAGTTGTAGTCTGATGGTTTCCTACCAGACTGCAAGGGTCTCCATGCAGAGGGTGTGTGACCTTGTGCCCCCTTGTTTGCTGAGGTAAAACACCACTGCAGTGTTGTCTGATTTAATCAGCAGTGGTCCTGGCTTGAGGTAGGGCTGGAATGCCTGAAGGATGAGACGGATTGCTTTCATCTGGAGGAGATTGATATGAGATTGATGGGAAGAGGCGGTCCATCAGCCTTGGGTCTGATAAGAACCTAAGTGTGCACCCCATCCGTCCAGGGAAGCATCAGTGGTTAATGTCGGCATGGGAGAGAGGGAGCGGAAAGGCATTCCTTGACACAAATTGGTTTTGATTGTCAGGGAAGGAGTAACCCTGCTCTTGTCATCGAACTGTCCAGTTCTTTGAGACCATTGATTCTGGAGGGTCTACTGGACAGGTCTCATGTGAAGGTGGGTGAATGCCACCATCAGGATGGCTGCAGACATGTAACCCAGAAGTCTCAGTCTTTGTCTGGCCGTGACTATTTTCTGAGTCTGTATTCGCGAAGCCAGAGATAAGAGTGCCCTGACGAGCAGGCAGAAGGTAAGCTTTGGTTGTGGCTGTGTCTAGAGCAGCTCCGATGATTTGGAGAGACTGCATTGGGTTTGGACTGGATTTTGGCCAGGTGACTCTAGGTAGTTGAACATGCTCAGAGTAGTTGCTAGTGAGCCAAGCAGAGCTTCTATGGATTCTGCTTTGATTAGCCAGTCATCTAGAGGTATGGGAAGACAAAGTGCCCTTTTTCCCACAAGGCTGCTGCTACCACCACTAGGCATTTGGTGGACACTCTTCGGGCAGATGAGAGGCCGAAAGGGAGTGCTCGAAACTGATAGTTTTGACCCAGAAGGTGGAAGCACAGAAATTTGTAATGGGCAGGATGAATGGGGATATGTAAGTAGGCATCCTTCATATCCAGGGCACACAACCAGTCTCCTTGTTTTAGGATAGGCAGAATGGTAGTTATAGTTAGCATGCGAAAATGTTTGTACTGAATATATCGATTCAGCAGTCTCAGATCTAGTATTGGTCTGAGATTTCTGGTTGCTTGGGTACCAGAAAAAAATGGGAGTAAAATCCCATTTGATGTTCTGGAAGGGGCACTGTTGACATGATCTGGAGGATAATGGACTACCCGGGGGGGGGGGGCGGAGAAAAATTCCAGAGTGTGTCCCCTTTGGATGATCTGAAGTACCCATTTGTCCGAAGTGATTGTATTCCAGGCCTCCAGATGGAGGAAAAACGACCTCCTACAGCCTCCGAGGCCTGGTCGAGGAGGTGAGGGGGAAAGCCCTGATAGGCCACTGGGTTGCCCGATCCCTCCTGAGGGATGGGCACAGGAGCCACGGGTAGCAGAGGCATTGCCTCTTGCTGCTTGGGCATGACCTCAAAAGTCACCTCTGTTAGAGTCCTTATATTTTCCACCTCTTTTGGAATAGGAGGAATATTGCGTACAATAGGTGGGCTGTGGAGTATGACATGTGCCATGTGCTGCACGAAGGATACTGCCTGATGCCTGCAGGTCATCTAACAACATTTCAGTGCCTGGCCCAAATAGTTTTGACCCATTAAAGGGTGCATTACCTACTTTATGTTGTATATCAGGAGCAAAACCTGAAACGCGAAGCCAAACATGGTGACGCAGAGACTCCAGTAGCTGAGAGTAGGGCTGAGGTATATATGGCATCATATTCTGACCTGGGCAGGTGATGGGAGATAGAATTGCTAGTGGACACTGTGGCCAATAACTTGTCCTTTTACTGGGAAGGAGGAAGTTTATTGATAATGTCTGTGGCCGAAGCCCCAAGGGTACACTGGTATTTAGCCATATGTCCCATGTAGGTCAGAATTCGAATATTCATGGTGCCTGAGGCAAAAACCTTTTTCCCCAGGTAGTCAGTCCTTCGAGAGTCTTTATCAGGTGGTAAGGAACTCATGTGTTTGGGTTTTTTAGTACAATCATGAGCGGCAGTAATGATCACTGAATCCGCCTCAGGGATGGTGGACAGAAAGGGATGATCCAGGGGAGCCTGATATAAGCGATCTGCTTTTCGTGGGACAGCAGTAATAGCTGATGGTTGATGCCAGGCAGCCAGCATGGCATTATGATAGGTCTGAATCAGTGGGGGCACCACTAAGGCCGTCTCCTCTGGCAGTTCCAGATATTCTGCCATATCTTTATATTGTTTGTCATGTTCTGTGGTAGAGAACCCCATGACTTTTTGTATTTGGACCATCATCTTGCTAAAGGATGGGTCATCAGGAGGAGAGATGGCAACTGGCAGAGGCAGGTCCTCATCCAAGGAAGAGACTTCCGAGTAGGGGGACTCCAGGTTCTGGCAGTCCAGATCTTGGAATTCATCATCAGTATCACTGGGGAGATTCACCAGTAGTTCAAGTTCATCTGACAAATAATCTTCCATATTAGGAGGAGGTGACCAGGGTGGCAGTGTATCCCTGTCACAGTGAAATCTTTTAGGTGGAGGGAAGTGAGACCAGAAAGGATCCTCCAGCACTCTGGGGTCAGAGGACTGGGAAAACCGCATGGTATGCAAGACCTGCATCACTATCTTGGTGATGTCCCATTCTTGGGAAGAGGGGGAGTAAGAAGCGGGGGTTGAGAAACAGTGGGGGTGATAGAGGGGATGGGATGGGATGGGCAGTGTGTGCAGATCTCTCCCCGGGAAAAATAAACCAGGGTTCTGGTCTCTGTCCATGTGCCCTCTATGAGACGGCACCAGTGCAGGCAGAGGTGCATTCATTAAGGCAAAAGCTATTGGTTTCCCCTGTGGAACACAGGATCTCGTCGATGAGCCCATGGAATGATTATCATGAAAGATGTCAGACGTCGATGGGAGAGGAGCCCCCGTCGATGGAGCAGCTGTATTCAATACGCTAGATAGCATCGTCAACGAGAGGGTATAAGCCCCCGTCGATGGAGCAGGCAAAGCCTGCACAGCATTCAAAGCTCTGGAAAGCGCTATCGACGAGGAAGCTGCAAAAGGACGCTCTGTTGACAGAGAAGGCACAGAAACCGTGGTCGTCAGTGGGTGTTTCGGCCAGGAGTGGGGGGGTTATCCCTCTCCTTACTCTTCCTAGAAAGAGAACCAGAGGTGGGGGGAGCCCTTGGTACGAGCCCCCTGCTTCTCCAACAGAGACATTTACTGCTCTGTAAGCAAGTGCTGAATTTCATAGAGCCATTGTCAATGGGTTGCTCTATTAAACTCCTGACAGGAGTTGCAGGAATTGGTGTCGTGTGTGGGTCCCAGACACCTTATACAAGAAGTGTGATTGTTAAAGGGGTATATCTTCCTACCGCAACGGCAGGAACGAAATAGAGCTTGTTTGGTACAACAAACCACAAGAGACAGGGCTATCCTAGATCTAGTACTGACTAACACGGAAAGGATCACGGATCTCCAGGTAGAAGGTAACCTGGGTGCCAGTGACCATCACATGGTATGGTTCAAGTTTGACCACTAGAACAAAATCATCCCATTCCAAGGCAACAATATGGGACTTCGGAGCAGCTGACTTTGATAAGATGGCCAACAGAGTTAAGCTAGCCCTGGCAAAAAGAAATACAGGTGAGGGGATACAGGCTAAGTGAGCAAGTATTAAAGATGCAATACTTGAAGCAACATCCCATTGTGTTAGTGAGAACAGGAAGTGCAAAAGAAGAAGGAAACCACTTTGGTTCTCAAACACAGTAGCAGGAAAGGTCAGAGCCAAAAAGCTGGCCTTCAGGAAATATAAGGGAACACAGCAGGATGAAGATAGGGAGGCATACCAAACTTCCCTAAGGGAAGCAGGGAAGGCAGTAAGACAGGCAAAGGCCCAAACCGAGTGAATCGCTAGCACGAACAGTAAAAGAAGGTGACAAGACTTTTTATAAATACATTAGTGAAAGGAAAAAGTCCAGAGGGGTATTGCTAAGATCTAAGGGGATAAGGGAGTGTGTGAGGAGGAGGACCATGTAAAAGCATCTATCCTAAATAAATACTTCTGCTCAGTATTTACTGAAGAGAAGGTAGGGCAGGGTCCACAGCTCAGCAACATGGACACAGGGGAAAGGAAGGTGTACACTACTCGCTTCACAAAAGACAGGGTCCTACAAGACCTTGATAAGCTCAGGGTGGATAAGGCAGTGGGACCTGATGGCATACATCCCAGGGTACTAAAGGAGCTAACGGTGGAACCAGCAGAGCCATTATCAGAACTGTTTAGCGAGTCTCTGAGCACAGGAGAGGTCCCAGAAGACTGGAGAAGGGCTCATGTGATCCTGCTCCACAAGAGTGGTAGCAGGGAGGAGGCAGGGAACTACAGACCAGTCAGTCTTACCTCAGTAGTGGGCAACATTATGGAGACACTCCTTAAGAAAAGGACAGTGCAACACCTGGAATCCGTAGGAGCACAGGATCCAAGACAGCATGGGTTTACAAAAGGAAGGTCCTGTCAAACTAATCTCATAGATTTCTTTGACTGGGTACCCAGAGTGGTGGACCAAGGGGGAGCAGTTGATGTTGCCTACCTTGACTTCAGCAAAGCTTTCGATACTGTTCTACATAGAAGATTCATTAATAAGCTGGGTAGGCTTGGGGTGGGTCAGACGTTGGTCAACTGGTTGGCAAACTGGTTGACGGGCAGAAAACAGAGTGTGGTGGTAAATGGTATACAGTCAGAAGAGATGCAAGTCACAAGTGGGGTACCTCAGGGATCAGTCCTGGGGCCAGTCCTCTTCAATATCTTCATCAGTGACATTGCAGATGGACTGGAGGGTAAGATTTGTCTATTTGTAGATGACACCAAGATCTGCAACAGAGTAGATGTTCCAGATGGGGTGGGCAGAATGAGAACAGATCTGGATAAACTAGCAAAATGGTCGGAAGTGTGGCAACTGGGGTTTAATGCAAAGAAGTGCAAGATCATGCACATAGGGAAGAGAAACCCAGAAGCCACCTATAGGCTGGGAGGGGAGGGAGGTAGTAATCCCTCTTTACAAGACACTGTTGGGCCCCATCTGGAGTACTGCATGCAGTACTGGAGGCCACACCTTCACAAGGACATTAACCAAATTGAGGCAGTCCAGAGAAGGGCAACCAAAATGGTGCAGGGACTGCATCAGAAAACATATGAGGACAGATTAACTGAGCTCAATATGTATACCCTAGAGCAAAGGAGGGAGACAGGTGATATGATTGAAACATTCAAACGCCTTAAGGGCATTAACAAGGTGAAAGAGTCTAACATGTTTCAGTATAAGAAAAATAGCAGGACAAGAGGACACAGCATGAAATTAGAGGGAGGCTGATTAAGGGGTAATGTGAGGAAGATCTTTTTTACAGAAAGGGTGGTGGATACATGGAACAGCCTACCTCAGGAAGTGGTGGGTATGAATACAGTACAGGGCTTCAAACAGGCATGGGATAGGCATAAGGGAGTAATACAGGCGAGTATGAATAGATAGGCCATTGACAGAGCAAAGGCCGATGGCACATTCATAAGGTAGAAAAAGAAATGGGCAGACTTGGACGGGCCTTGCTGTCCTTATCTGCCATCAGTTGCTATGTTCCTATGTTTCTATGGTTGAAGAATCTTTAGACATTAGTTTTGTAATCCAATTTCTTGTCTCTGACTGCTACATAGAAGTTGAACTAGCTGCTGCGTGAGCTGAAGACAGTGGGAAAATGAACTGAGGATACCAGGGACCACCCACACTTACATCGAAAGCAGGAAGATGATGTCATGTGTGGGTGGTCCCTGGTGAAAACTGCTAGAACAGCTGCTATGTGACAGCTCCCTCTGCTGAAAACTCCCAAAAGTAATTACCTACTGCAAAAGATCATTCCGTGGAAGATCTACTACAGTCGTGGCCATAAATATTGGCGCCCTTGCACTTTTTCAAATAACTCACAATTTCCTCTAAAATAAGTTGAAATTAACAACAGTACTGTATTTGGTCTCCACAGTTCTTTATTTCTCTGTTAATATTACAGAACCTTTGTTTTTGATTCAGAATTTAATATATCCTTTTAAATCAGAAAATGAAAAGAAATGGCATTGACAAAATTATTGACACCCTAGACTTAATATTTGGTAGCACAGCCTTTGGTCAAAGTAACTGCAATCAACCGCTTCCTATAGCCATGGATGAGCTTCCTGCACCTCTCTACTGGCAGTTTGGCCCACTCTTTTTGTGCAAACTGCTCCAGTTCTCCCAGATTTGAAGGGTGCCTTCTCCCAACTGCTGTTTTCAGATCTCTCCACAGGTTTTCAATGGGATTTAGATCTGGACTAATTGCTGGCCACTTCAGAACAGTCCAGTGTCTTGTCTTGAACCATTCCTGGATGCTTTTTGAAGTGTGTTTGGGGTCATTGTCCTGCTGGAAGACCCATGACCTTCGACGGAGACCCAGCTTTCTGACACTGGGTTCAACATTGTGCTCCAAAATGGCCTGGTAGTCTCCAGATTTCATGATGCCATGCACACGTTCAAGGCTCCCAGTGCCAGAGGCAGCACAGCAACCCCAAAACATCACTGAGCCTTCTCCATGTTTGACTGTAGGGAAGGTGTTCTTTTCTTTGAAGGCTTCATTTTGTTTTCTGTAAACATAGAGATGATATGCTTTACCAAAAAGCTCTAATTTGGTCTTATCTGTCCACAGGACATTCTCCCAGGAGGATTTTGGCTTGTTCAGGTGTGTTTTGGCAAACCCCAGTCGGAGCTTCTGTTCTCTCTCTCTCTCTCTCTCAGCAGTGGGTCCTCCTGGGCCTTCTACCATATAACCCCTTTCATTGAGCTGGCGGCCGGATGGTGCGATCAGGCTATCGTACCTTATACTTGTTGTCTGAAGGTCAGCTTGAATCTGTTTGGCAGTTGACGAGGTGCTTTCTTCACCATTGAACAATCCCTGCTGCAATCTCTTGATCACGTTTTCTCTTGCGGCCACGTCCCAGGGAGGTTGGCTACAGTGCCATGGGCCTTAAACATCCTGATAACATTATGACGGTGGAAACAGGAACATCAAGGTCTCTGGAGATTGATTTGTAGCCTTGAGATTGTCCATGCTTGGCTACAATCTTTCTTTCTGACCTCCTCAGACAATTCTCTGGCTGGCTTTCTTTTCCCATGCTCATTGTGGTACACACAGTGACACAAAACAGGAGAATGAGTCCTTTTCTCTATTCAAACTGGTTGAATGAGTGATTTTTATATTGCAGGCACCTGCAACTCACCACATGTGAGTTCAATTCCAAAGTGAAGGAGAATCACCTGCTTGAAATCTAATTATTTCTAACTACTTCTAAAAGGTGCCAATAATTTTGTCCAGGCCATTTAAGGATTTCTGTGTGGAATAATCTAAGACTTAATAAATTTTTCTGCTTTTTGTGTTTTATTCCACTGCAAACCAAAGAAATACATACAGTATGTGGATACCAAAATATTTTTTAATTTCAACAATTTTCTGGAAGGAATGGTGCATTATTAGAAAAAACTGCAAGGGTGCCAATATTTTTGGCCACGACTGTATGGTTACAGGTGAGTAACTCATTCTTTCAGTTCACTGAAAACAATGTGTAATAGTTTCTGCAGTGCACAAAGTCATCTGTACTTTTCTTACAGGCATACAGTATACAGAAACCTTAGATTGCTGAGAGCTGCAAACTTCTAGAGATCTCAGCATGGGCCTCTTGCATGACCAAGGTGGCCAAAACTGTGGGCAGTATGATGTTATGTAAAGATGCCACTGGGACAAACAACACAGCTGGGCATGTTGCCCAGATTACAGATGGCTGCAACGGTCTTTAAGCCAAGTCAGCGTTTCTGTATTTTTCTAGGGTCGGTCCCTCTTGGGTTGCTGAACCTGAAAGTTTTTACAAGAAAACAAGACATTAACTTTGGTCCAGCTTCAAAGAAATGCATAATCGGAGAGTGCACATCAAGCTGTGTGCTCTCTACAATTTGTCCCTGTCAAGAGCAAGAGAAAAGAAAGGCTGGGTTTTCTTGATCTTATCTGTGTCATTTGTCACCACTGGATTCTGGCCAGAAGTCATGACCCTGTGGGAGCTTTTTTTTTTTGGATGGGCGGAGTTGACGCACCGACGGCGCCGCCCTTGAGGCCGATGCACTGCGTGGCGCTTGCAGGTTGGCCGTTAGGTGTCATCGACCCCACCCTCCCGCCAGTTCTTCGTCTCCCGCCATAGAGGTCGTACCTCATTTGGAGCTGTTATCAACAGACCTTCTCATGTTTTCGACTCCGAGTCTTCAACGACGAAAAAGTCACCTGCTGGTTCCAATTCGCCCTACTTGACGCCGCTGTGGTAAGACTGTTCCATTTATTAATTTTCAGCAATGTCGAGTCTTTGTTTGAATTGTTTTTCCGACGATCATGTCTCGGTCGGAGGGTAGAAAACTGCTGAAAGCGGGGCGGTCCCCTATGCGTCTGAGCCCGTGCGGCCGCAAGTACTCCACTACCAACTGGCATGATCATCGTCTTGCGTGTCTTGGCCCACTTCACGGCATGGATTCGTGTGACACTTGCTTCTCCATGGACCATCGTGTCATTGAGCAATGCACGTGGAAAGTTGGATGAGCTCTGCCACCTTTTGGGGTATGGGCCCGTACTCGGGCCAAGCCACGGTCTCTTGGCCTTTCCTCCGGGTCCCTTCACGGTTCTGTACGGACCGTGGAGGAGGGTGCTTCTGCTTCTAGTAGCCTCGCTGTAGCAGAAGCTCCTTCCGTGGTGCAGGAGGCCCAGTCCGTTCCCCCTGGGGAATGGGTGGGAGGCACCACTCTGGCAATTGCCCCTTTGGGGGTGAAGGCTCCCCCGGTGTTGTTTCCTCGGGCTGGGAAGCCTGGGTCGGCACCGTCCTCGATGCCATCTGTCGGTGCTGTCTTGGGCCTTGGCGCCATTCGCGGCACTGTGGGCCCTGATGGCGCCATGGTAGCGCCGGTCTGCCGCTCGGCGCCATCTCCACTGTCAATGCCATTCACAGCACCGATGGTGCTGACAGTGCCATGGGAAGTTCTATGGCACCGTCTTCGAGCATTTCTCACCTTGGCGTCGTTCTTGGCACTGAGGCTGGGGACGGTGCTTTGTCTAGCTCTAGTGCCGCTTGCGGCGCCAAGCGAGGACACGGCATTGTGGAATGTGTTGCCCTCGGCACCACTCACAGTTGGTGTCTCTGTTGGTGCCGACCCCAACTCCAGTGGCATTCGCGGCACCATGAGACGGGATGGCACCGTGGCAGACATCGTCTCCGTTCGCGGTGCCGTGGGGGGAGCACGGTTTCTGCTCTGGTGCAGAGACTCAGACTGGTGTCTCCAGGAGCGGGCGTCTGCATCTGGTCTGGCACCGGACTTTGGTCTCTAACTCTTCGGAGAAGGACTCTGAGTATGGTTCAGACCGGCTGTCCGACTCTTTGGAGTGGGTGGCTCAGGTGGACACCCTGGTAGTTTCCTCTGCTGACTGGAGCCAGCCTCCCTCTGAGGAACAGGCTGTAGCCCCCGAGTCTAGGGTCAGGGGTGCTGACCAGCAGGTGGTAGTGCAGGCCACTGTTGCCCTGCAGCCTGGACTTGGAGGGTTTTCTGCCCCCCTCAGTTGGAATGCCCCCTCAGTTGGTGTGCCTGGATTGCCCAACTTTAGGGCTGATCGGAGCACCCATGAGAGGGGAGGGTGCTACTCCCTGGGTGGTCCCCTTGGGGACTGACCAGGATTGTCAGCTGCCTAGACTGGTGTTTGCATGGAGGAGGGATGTTTTGGATTCCGAGGGGTCAGGGTTCCATGCGGTGACCCTTTTCCGGGACCTACCCGTGTTCGGGAAGGAGTCATAGCGCGGACCTCCGTCCTTCCTTCTCGGCCTCCTCGAGAGGGCCCTGGTCTTTGGAGGGTAGGCACCATCCTTCTGGAATTCCACGGTCCCAGTCACCTCACAGGGGGAGATTCTTCAGGGCACAGCCTAGGCAGTTCCAGTATGGTTGATCAGCTGTCGGCTATTGGGTTTTCTGGAGCTCCTCCTTCCCTTGGGGCTCCTGGTGCACTCTCTTGCCCGGACAGAGGATGGTCGCCTTCTGTTGTTGACTTAGTCCTCACTCCTCTATCATCTTCTCCTGATCTCCCAGGCATCCTTGGTCCTAGGGGACCTCTCTCCTGGGAACAATTCAGGGGTGCAGCTGCTCACTTCCCTACGTATGTCAAGGCCATGGACAAGCAGGTGTTCCACCCTTCCCCTGAGCAGCCAGCCTCTGGATCTCTGAGATCTTTGCTTCCTCATCCTCCTCTTCTGGAGGAGAGGAGCCCTCTGTCCACATCTCCCCTGCTGCTGATCTCACAGAGTATCAGCGTTTCCTCGTGAGGATGATGGAACACCTGCATGTCACCCCGCCCACTCAGCACAATCTGGAGCATTCGATGCACGCCTTCCTAGGCGATTTCAGTGTGGACACCCTTGTGGTGCCTGCCTGGCCTGCTCCTTTTCAGGAGGCGCCATTGCGGTTCTGGTAAAGACCCTTTTCCGAAATCCCAACCCCTAAGAATCTGCGCCAGAGGTATTGTCCCCCCGGAGTCTCCAGGTCATATGCCTCATCCTCAGTCAAGACTAATCAATCAATCAATCAATCAATCAAAATCTTTATTTATTCAGGCGAACATCATTGAGCATAGCTCATTTACAAGATGGACCTGAGTGGTCATAACAAAAAAGGTTACAGAGTGTATACAAAAACATGATATTGAAATAGCACAAATACAAACATTTATGAGTGAGATAGATGTACAGTTATTTACATATATACAAGGCAAAGGACAGTAAACCAAAAACCTATTAAAGGTGAGAAACAAACAGTCTGTAGGGATAAGGCTTGGATAATGGTACATGGGTGGGCATATATGTTTGAGGTTTGATGTGGAAAGGACCAGAGGAATGATAGAAGAATAGGGAGGAGCTTTAGAAGGGAGAGAGAGGGTGTGGGGGTGGGGGTGGGAGGACTAGGCCTTGTGGAAGCAATTGCATGAATCTGGGATTAGGCTGGTGTACAGCTTTTGAAGGATGTAAGGGGATCAGTGTTTCCATTTTCAATGTCTTTTGGATAGAATTCAGATAAGTGCCAGGAATAACTGATTGCAGCTCTTCCATACGGTTGCAGGTGATAGGAATCTTCAGCAGGATCAGTTTGTTGATCCTCAAGGTGTAGGGCCTGGATGTGATCTGGTTGAAGCAGTCTGAGATGTAGGAAGGAGTTTGTTTGTCAGAGCTTTGTAGATCCGGTAGCAGCATTTTTCTTCTTCTATGTTGCAGGGATGTCCAGCTGACTGCATTGTAGAGAGAGCAATGATGGGTGCTAGAGGAAGGTCAGTAATGAATCTAATAGCTCTATGATACAGGGTGTCTAGTTTGTTTAGATGGGAGAGGGAGCAATGACCATAGAGGAAGTCAGCATAATCAATGAGGGACATGAATGATGCAAGGATTAATCTTTGTTTGGAATCTTTGGTCAGGTAGTGTTTGATTCTATAGAATAGACCAAGTCTTTGTCTTAGCTTTTCAGGAGCTCTTCAACGTGGGTAGTATAGTCTAGTTTATTGTCTATCCATACTCCTAGGTATTTGAATTTGTCAACATATTCCAGATTTTCACCAAGGATGGTAGAGAGTTGTGGGAGGGTGAATGATGGGATAGTGGAAGAACAGTTCTTGGGGGCCAAGAACATAGCTTTGGTTTTCTTAGCATTTAGTAATAATTTCTTTTTTAATAGGTTATGCTGGAGGAGGGAGAATTGAGACTGTAGCAGCTGGACACTCACTCCCGAATGGCTTCATGCCCTCCACCGTGACCGGCCCCCAGATCCAGATTCCATGGATTTTGACTTCTAGGGGAGGAGGACCTTCTACTCAGCACGGTTGCTTCTTTCAATTTCTGCTCATGAGGCCCACTATGCTACCTATGATAGGTTTCTGTGGTCCAGGCTAAGTCAACTCCTAGCCTCTATGCTGATTCGGAGGTAACCAGACAAGCCATTGCTCTCTCTGCACGTGGCCTGGAGCTAGCAAGGCACCAAGCGAGGGCATCTTACGATGCCAGTGAGGTATCTTCCAGGGTTGTAGGGACAGTGAGCTGCACTAGGCGGACAGCATGGCTGCGTCTTTCCCAGTTGTTATCCTTAGCCTGGCGTACAGTGATTTCCTCTGCGTACTGGAGAACCCAGATTTTCTCCCGTAGGGTGAGGCGACATCTGTCAGGGCAACCTCCTGCCCCCTCCGGAGGGGGGTCCCTGTCTCACTCTCCCCAGTCACGAGCCTCGCCAGGCCCATAAAGGTTCTCCCTCTCAGTATTTGTCCCCCACTGGGAGCTAAGGGACTTAGTCCTTTAGGGTCTAGGGCCCTCTTCGGTGGGGCTCGGTACTCACCCAATGGTGATGAATGGTGAAGACTGACACAGTTAAGATATGAAAATGAAATACCTACTGTAATTCCTGATCTTTCTGTGTATCTTCACCATTCATCACAAATCCCACCCTCCATCCCCCTGGGGCTTCAGTCTCTGGGCCTCCCAACCTCTGTGTGCCCCCTTCCCCCACTTCCTTTCCCACTGGTCAGGAGCGGGATGACCTTGGGCACACAGGGATTTTTACCTTCTGACAGGAAGGGAGAGGGATTGAGAGAGGGAGTACTTCTCTCCTCAATACCTCGGCTCCACCCCTTGGGGTGGGGTTTGGTGGTTGCCCTTTCTTCTCTTCTCTTCCCCTATCCTCCTTCGTTATTGTCCTTATGGACTCATCCCTTAAAAATAATTTAGGAATCTTACTGTTTCTCACCTCTAGATATGTGGTTTCGGGGGGGGACCAACCCTGTATCCTGTCACTTTCTCCAAAATAGCCGCTTCTGCTCATGTTGGAGTTCTTCCAGTGATTCTGTGCCTTGTATTCTGGCAGTTCAACTTTCTGGCTACTCCTTCACAGTTCCTATACAGTCTGGAGACAGACAACAGTTCAGGGTATGTAATCCCCCTTCCCATTTCTAGATCTTATCTGTGTCAATCTTCACCATTCATCACTGTTGGGTACATGGGGGAGGTCATGGAAACCTCTTGAGGGAGCTTCTTTTTTTTTCTTTTTTTTTGTAGGGCGGAGCTGATGCCATCATTGCCGCCTTGAGGCTGACGCATTGCTTGCGGGTTGGCGTTAGGCACTGTCGACTCAGCCTGCCTGCCAGTTCTTCGTCTCCTGCCATAGAGGTCACCTCGTGGGAAGCAAGCTCTGTTTTGAGGCCTACGACCTATGCAGTTTGTTTTCACCGTTATTTCCCATGCCGCAGTCCGTCGGTGCTGTGTCCTACCGGTTCTAGTTGCTTATTCGACGTCGCTGGTAAGATCTTTCCATATATTTTATTTCTTGGCGACATCGAGTCTGTTTTTGGTGTTTTTTTTTCTCCGTAGGTCACATCTCAGAGGGCAAGAAAACTTCCAGGACAGGTCAGCTCCCATGCAACGGTGCACATGAGGCCGAAAGTATTCCATCACAACTGTTGCCTTTCGTGTCTTGGCCTGCTTCATGACATGGATTCGTGCGATGCCTGTTTCTCCATGTACCGCCAGGTCATCGAACAATGCACGTGGAAAGAGGGGCAAGCTCTGCCGACTTTAGGGGGTCGGGCGTGCACTCGGGCCAAGCCACGTACTCTCTGCCTTTCCTCTGGGTCCCCTCCCAGTTCTACATGGTCCGAGGAGGAGGGAACCTCGGCTACTAGTAGCCTGGTCATTGCCGAGGCTCCTTCTGCAGTGCAGAAGGCCCGTCCTGCTCCTTTTGGGGGGGGGGGGACAGGCTGGAGGCACCGCCATGGCAGTCATCCCTTCGGGGGTGAAGGCTCCCCCTGGTGTTGGACCCACGGTTCGCAGGGCCCAGGTCGGCACCATCCTCTACACCATTGGTCGGCGCCATTGTGGGCCTCGGTGCCGTTCGTGGCGCCATGAGCCCTGATGGAGCCTTCTTCGGCACCGGTTTGTCGCATGGTGCTGTGGCTACTGTCGGAGCCGTTTGCGGCATTGATACTGCTAGCAGCACCATGGGAGTTTCTACGGCGCCGTCTTTATCTGCATCTCGCCTCGGCATCATCCGCAGTGCCAAGGTTGAGCATGGCACCATGTCCTCGGGACTCGGCGCCATGGGGCCATCGGATTCTGCTGTCGGCGCCATAGTCGGTGCCACCTCTGCCCTCGGCACCATTCGCAGTGCCACGGAGCCGGGCGGCGCCATCCTCGGCAGCAATGGCACCATCAGGGCCGTTGGCGCCACCATCCCCGCTCTGGGTGCCGCTCTCAGCGCCGTGGGTCCAGATGGCGCTGTGACTGGTCCCAAGTCTGGAGCTCCTGTTCGGGCTGGAGCTGTGCCCCTTGTGGATTCTGCTCGCGGTGCTGTAGGGGGCACTGGTACTGGCTTGGGCATGATTTTGGTTTATGGCACCCCCTTTGGCAAAGATGGCAGTGGACACCCTCCTACGGTTTGGCATTAGGCCTCGGACTCTACCTCTTCGGAGGCAGATTCAGGCTGAGAGTCAGACAGACAGTCTGACTCTTTGGGGTTGACTGTTGGAGTGGGCAGCCCTGTAGTATCCTCAACAAGCCGGAGTCAGCCCCCTTCTGAGGTGGGCTCGGTGGCTACAGAGACTGGGGTCGGGGGTGCTGACCAGCGAGCAGTGGTGCAGGCCACCATTGCTCTGCAGCCCAGTCTTGGTGGGTTCACTGACCCCTCAACCGTGGTACCCCCACCTGTTGTGTGCCTGGATCGCCCAACTTTGGGGCCGATCAGAGCACTTACAGGAGAGGAGGGTACTGTGCCCTGGGTAGCTCCTTCGGGTGCTGCCCAGGACTGTCATCTACCTAGGCTGGCCCTCTCGAGGAGGAGAAGGGCTCTTTCGGACTCCGAGGGGTCGAGGGGCGTGGGGTCTGCACGGTGGCCTTTTTTGGGGGCCCATCCGGGTTCTGGAAGAAGCCGTAGTGCACATCTCTGCTCTTCCTCCTCGGTTTCTTTGAGAGAGACCCATTCTTTTGAGGTAGGGGACCATCCTTTTGGACCTATACAGCCCCGGTCGCCTCACAGGGGGGGATTCTTCCAGGCGCAGCCAAGGCAGTACTGAAATGGTTGTTCAGCTGTCGGCTGTGGGGTCTTCCGGGGTACCTTCTTCCGTGGGTGCTCCCGGTCCACTCCTTAGCCCAGAAGGAGGTCAGCCAACATCTCTTCTCGGCTCTGTCCCCATTCCTCTGCCACATTCTCCTGCGCTTCCAGGCATCCTTGGTCCTAGTGAGCCTCTCTCCTGGGAGCAGTTTAGGGCTGTGGCTGCTCGGTTCCCAGCTTACATTAGGGCAATGGATAGTCAGGTTTTTCAACCTCCCCCCGAGCAGCCTGTGCCCTCCAGCTCTTCATCCCCCTCTTCTGGGGGAAAGGAACCTTCTGTCCACATCTCTCCAGCCACTGATCTCACTGAGTATCAGCGTTTCTTTGTGAGGGTGTTGGAGGACTTACACCTTACCCGTGCCACTGTTAGCAATCCAGAGCACTTGACGCACGCCTTTCTAGACGATTTTGGCAAGGCCACCCTTGTGGTGCCCCCTGGCCTGCTCCCTTTCGGGAGGTGTCATTGCGCTCCTGGCAGAGGCCCTTCTCTGGAGTTCCTGCCCCTAGGGATCTCAGCCAGAGGTATTGTGCCCCCCCCGGAGTCTCCAGGTTCCATGCCTCATCTGCAGTCCGATTGACACAGTTGGATACCCCTGATGGGCTTCGAGCCCTTCACTGTGACTGGCCCCCAGATCAAGACTCTTCGGATTTTGACTTCTGGGGTAGGAGGACTTTCTGCTCGGCACGGTTGTTGCTTTCCATTTCTGCACATCAGACCCACTATGCAGCCTATGACAGGTTCTTGTGCTCCAGGCTAGGTCAGCTCCTAGCCTTGTTGCCTGATACGGAACAAACCAAACAAGCCATTACACACTCTGCATGTGGCCTGGAGCTAGCAAGGCACCAAGCGAGGGCATCCTATGATGCCAACAAGGTAGCTACCAGGGTCGTAGGGACAGCGATCTGCACTAGGCGAATGGCATGGCTGCGTCTTTCCCGGTTGTCACCCTTGACCCGGCGTTGAGTGATTAACTCCGCTCACCAGAGAATCTACCTTTTCTCCTGTAGAGCGGGACGACGTTTGTCGGGGCAACTTATCCCTCCAGGGGGTTCCCGTCTCACTCTCCCCACTCTCGGGCCTCTCCAGGCCCTGAAGGTTCTCCCTCTTAGTGTGTCACCTACTGAGAACTAAGGGTCTTTGTCCCTTAGGGTGTAAAAGAAAACCCCCTTCGGGGGGGCTCAGCACTCACCCAACAGTGATGAATGGTGAAGATTGACACAGATAAGATATGAAAATTACGTACCTACCATAATTATGACCTTTCTGTGTATCTTCATCATTCATCACAATCCCACCCTCCATCCCCCTGGGGCCTCAGTCTCTGGGTCCCCCTCCCTCTCTGTGCCCATCCCTCCCCCCCCCTTTCTTGTCAGGAGTGGGGTAAAACAGGGACACATGGGGGACTATGTTCTGGGGAGAGTGGTCAGCATGGGGGGCACTCCTTCTCCAGTGCGTTAGCTCCACCCCTGTGGGGTGGGAGTTGGCAGTTGCCCTCCATTCTCTCCTCCTCCTTGTTCCCGTCCAACTTATATCTCCTTGTCCTTGGACTATCTTTTATTACAAAAAAAAAAAAACTTTTTCAACAATAATCTTTCCTTGAGAGGGTGTTAATTCTCTATACCCTGTCCTTCTTCCAGAATAGCTAACTCTGCTCAACTGGAGTTTTTTGCCAGCCATTCTGTGCCTTGAATTCTGGCAAGAAGCCTGTGGCTACTCCTTGCAGTTCCTATGTAATCTGGAAACTGGGTCTGGGATGTGTTTCACCTCCCCCCTCTCCTCTTAAATACTCTTTTCCACCCTACCTCCCTCTTCTATTTCCAGAGACTGGGGCCCCTCCCAATCCCCTTAGTTTCCATCTTCTCCCTCTTCTGTCCTCTCAGTCGTTATTTCTCCTTTTAGTTCATATATCTTTTCCTTTTTCTACACCTTGGACTTCCTTGTCCCACCCTCCACTTCCTTCCTCTTACCTCTCCAGCGACTCAGGCACTGTCGACTCCGCCTGCCTGCCAGTACTAACAGCCAACCAGCGAGCGCCACGCAATGCGTCGGCCTCGGGGTGGCATCAGAAAGGCCAGCTCCGCCACCAAAAAAAAGAGTTCTCATGTCACGACCCTCCGCCATGTACCCAACAGTGATGAATGGTGAAGATACACAGAAAGATCATAATTACGGTAGGTACGTAATATTCATTTTTTTCCTCCCTCCTTCCCTCTCCTTTTCTGCTTCCAGAGATTGGGGCCCCTTCCCAATCCCCTTAGTTTTTCTCAATCTCCTTCTATCCTCTCCGTCGTTTATTTCTCCTTTTAGTGTGTATATCTTTTCCTTTGTCTGTCCCTTGGACTTCCTTATCCTTCACTCCCAACCCTTTCTTACTCTGGCTCAGAACTGCCGGGGAGGCGGGTCGGCTGACACCTAATGGTCAACAGCAGGCGCCACACGGTTGGCTGGGGGCGAAGCGCCATCAGTGCGTTGACTCTGTCCATCAAAAAAAAAAAAAGCTCTCGCAGGGTAGTGACCACTGGCCGGAACCCAATGGTGAAGATACACAGAAAGATCAGGAATTACAGTAGGTACGTAATTGTCATTTATACTTTAATATGTTCAGGGAATGCTGCTCCGTTTGATACTACTGTATGAATAAAATGCTTTTAGGTCTGTGTACATCTCTTTTTCTCACCAGTGTTGGATGATGTGTGTGCGCCATCACTTCTCACTCAGCAATAGAAAATATGTTCCATTTCACTTTGTCGTAGTAGTATGCACAAAGCAGTTCCATTCCTAAGACTCACAAGCTTGCCTGGTGTCTGGGTATCAGCATGTCCTGTTGTGGCCTAGATCTGGGTTTGGGAATAACCTTTGACCTTCTTTCCTAAGTGGAGGGCAGTTATATTGGCAAGGTGATATGGGTAGCCTCAAATTTTATAGGTGAAGGGAGACGTGCTAAAGAGCTCCCCTGGTGAGCTGATTAGGTATGGGATGTAGCATAATTCTCAGAGGGCACAGCTTGCCCATTCCCTATCTCCAAATACTTGTGTACATTCTGCTTGTATATTCAGAATGTCACATGGGGGATGCAACCTGAAAACACTTGGTTGAGTACCACACTGGACATGTGTGGCAGTGGCACAAATCTTAAGTAGGGTCATTCATTTATTAAAAAAGAAACTGTAGACATACTTGGTTTTGCCTCCGTTTATAGGAGTGCAAGTATTACTAAATCTGATACTTTGGAGTAATGTATGTAATGTTCTCCATATTGGTACAATGTAATGTTCTCTACATACATAAGCCTTGTGTTAATCCTTTCTCTCCCTTCCCCCCTTTTGTAGCATTTCTGCACAGATCAGTAAAGAACCCCTGAAATCCAAACGTTTGCTGACCACTGAACTCTGAGAATTGTTCAGTCCTCATTATTCACAGAATTGCTCATTCTTTTCCATAACTGGAGCATGAGTACTGCATATGAAGGAGTCTGCAGAGGAACATTTCTCTATCGTGTTTTAGAGGACTTGACACAGACAACCTTTCACCATTCTTCACATCAACTGGAGAAGAGATTTGTTCAAGCCAGTATTTTGAAATGGATGTCATAAACTGGGTGTCAACTGGAATGTGACATAAGCTTAAATACGTTCTGAGCCAAACTATACATTTTTAGTAGAGGTAATATACCATCAACACCAGCACACTGGAAGGAAGGAAGTTGCTGGTATGGTAACGTATCATTAGGTAGAATGCCTGCACACTGGATCAGACTGATTTATAGCCATGTGTAAAAGCGGACGCAGGGATGTTATCTCCTACTAGATGTAGTGAACTTGTTGTATTAACATCCATAGATTTCTGTAGTCAGAATATTGTGTTTTCTGCCTGTCATATCTAATGGAACCCACTGTCACAAGGTAGTGTATTTGGTACTTACTGAACTGCAAGGAGCACTTAATCTCACCCGGTGGCCCCTTTCATCACAGAGGATATGTTTCTGCTTCTCACAGAGCATGGTGTAACACCAGTAACCATTCAAGCTGCGATTATGCTTTTTCCTATATTAGTGCAGCCAATCTACTTTCCTGTTGCATTATGCCACCGTTGAAAGCCTTGTCTCCTGTTCTTTATCAGTGAGACTTCAGAAATCCTTTTATATCATGAGGTTCTTTTATTAAAGAGACACTCCCATCCCTGTTCTTGGCTATGGCATATTTATACTGTAGCTAAACAGAATTGATGAGTGGAATTCTGTATATACTTTTAGGTAGCTATTTTTAGTAATTTTCATGAAGGAGAAGTTAAATACTATGAAAATGTAAAGAAAAATAATATTTCTAACAACATGGATACAGTTCACTATCCACATTTTGGCAGTTCTATTGGAGACAGCAGAGTCGTCGGAAGTCTTCAAGCTAAACTCCTCTCTTAAAGTGCCTAGGTGATCGACACAACATCAAAGGGATGCAGTTTGTGCCAGGCCATGCTGATAGCATATATTGAAGCTCAGAAAGCTCGCCTGGCCCTTGATTGTCCAAAAAAAAGTACAAAAAGGCCTTGGCAGCAGTTGGGTCAGCTGCATGAGTTCCTCTTTGGTTTCAGTGCTGTTACTGGCTGGGGCCAGCGTCGGAGGATCATTCTCTCACAAGTTCAGGGATGTGTGGTTTCCCATCTAGACCTTCGGAGAGAGCTCTTCTCACTGCAGCAAAAAGCATGAACAGCACCATCGCAGGTCATTAGACAGGGAAAGATCATGCTGTTCCCACTCCATCGACTACACTGACTGCTTGGCCTTGGTCAAGGGGATGATCAAGGGCTCCAAGGTAACCCTGTTGGCCTTGTCGGCCTCAGCTCCTGTCAAGTAGGCAGTTGAGATTTTTGTCAAGCCTGTTGACCAGCTTTTGGAGGAAAGCAAAAGGAGTCAATCTCCCAGACCCCAGGACACTTAGGCCTCATTCAGGAGAATGTGGCCCAGTTAGCACTCCTGTCTGAATTGCCTCAAGAGCATCCTCCACCAGTGGTTGTGCCTGTGAAGCCTCTCGTGCTTAACCTGGTGAGGCAGGTGGTTCACCATAACCACCTGAGGACACCCATCAACATATACCCTCGGGTTAAGATCAAGACACCGGTTGTGTTCTCAATCCTGCTTGACTGGGGGGCATCGCCCTTGATGCGCCTCTTCATCCTTGGACGAGGAGAAGCATCAACATAAGATGCCTCATAACTATGATGAGCTCCTCTGGCAACAGTGGACCATGACTGGGAGGGGTAGTGCTGTGCTCCCTGGACCTTCGGTCCCTTGGCCTTCACCAGTCGTTTCCACACCAGTCCATGCTGCTCAGCACTCTCCAGTGTTTGCTTCTCTTCCACTATGAGAGGAGCCACCTCCACCGCAGCCCTTGTTTGAGGCCCTGACCACAGAGTCTCGCTCCGCTGCCTGCTTGGCAGGCCAGCTTTTGGTGGAGATCACCCAAGATGAGGATACCAGGGTAGTCTGTGGTGGCAGATTTTAGAGGGGCCATCTTTGAGGAATCTTCTGACTCCAAAGATGAGTTGTGGATGGCCTTGACCAGGACGTATACCTTTGACCAAGAATCAGTCCAAGAACTAACCACCAATTATGGGCTGGTGTCCTTTTGAGCACTGGTTCAACTTAAGTTGGCGTCCATGAAAGTTCCCTTAGAGCCATTTCAGAAATGGACTAGGTACCCATTCACTGACATACTGAACAGAGATGAATCTTTGGGGATTGCCTTTCCCTTGGATGGGGCCATCTTGGGACCGGCCCTGGAGCTTTGGCAGCATCCAGCGTCCTGCACGGCAGCCTCCACCCGTATGGTCTGCAAGTATGTGGTCCCAGTGGGTCTCCCTTTCTGGGTTTTCCAATCACCCCTGTGCGGAAGGCTTGGTATTGGATTCTGCCATCCATGAATTGGGAGGTCAAGAGGATGTGGACAAGCCTCCAGACAAAGATTCACCAAAAATTGGCCATGCAGCGTAAAAGGTATATACTTATGCATTCCTGGGTCTCTGTCTGGCCAGCCACACTGTCATCATGGAGAATTTGGGGTGTTTCCTATTTGGGGTGTTAAGGGAACTCCTCTTCTATCTTCCAGCTGACAAACAACTTTGTTAAGGTAAGCAGATACCAGGGTCAATCGCTGGCTAAACACCAGCTTCAGACAACTTTGGACATGGGTAACTCCTGTGCCTGTGCCATGAAACTGGATGTCAGCATTTTCATGGTGAACACTCAGCATAAATTGGACAGTGTCCTCTTCTTGGGCACTGACCTTTTGGCCCTGGTGTAGAAGGGCATCTCATGCAGATTGAGAAGTCCGACACCACACTAAATTCTGTGGCTTCATCCTAGAAGGACCAAAATGCCCAAAAGCCTGAAAAGAGGCTTTTGAGTTTCGATCATTTTAGCCACAATATCCTAAGCAGCAGCATCAGTAGGGGTCATTCCATTGCTGGTGTCCAAAGCCAAAGTTTGGTGGCCAGGGCACAAAGGGTGGGGCAGAAGTGGTGGTTCCTTGATGACCCCTGCTGCTGGAGTCTCCTCCGAAGCTGCTGTCAGTGGTGGACTGTGAGGTGTCATCCCCTCCCATGCAGTCCCTGTAGCAACTTCTGGTTGGGGTCATTTGTGCCACATCTTGCCACAATGGTCTGCCTTTGGATTTCTTTTTTTTTTGTTTGTTTCCATTTACACTTTCTGCTCCTTCACATCCCTAATGGCCTTTCTCAGGGCTGGGGGGGGTCAGTCAATCACCCTGGCTACCCTGGGACTTACCCTCACTCGTGCCCTGCCTCACAGGGCTGTGGGTGTCTCCAGCAACCAGGTGCAAGGCCTGCAAAGGATCAGTCATAATTTTTACCACCATAGGGGGTTTTCCTCTGTTTTCTTTCTCCATGGGCCCACAAACATGCAGAGATGGCCTAATGCCATGGGTGTCCCCGATGGTGTGCTTGTGCTGACACCCAGCCACATCTGGGTGTCGGGCAAGCAGCGCGCCATACCACCCCGTCCCGAGGAAGAACTGTCTGTGGACACTCGATCCTTCCTCTCCTCTAGCCCCCGAGCTACCCGAGTCCATTCCCGAAGCCAGGTTGCCAGCATGGTGCAAGGTGTGGCATCCAGCGCCTCAACCCTCAACACCGCGGGGTCGGCTCTGCCTCTGGATTTCAAGGCTGTCCCACTGTACTGATTCTGAGCTCCTTGGGAGTCCTGGGTGTCACAGGACATGTTGCTCAGCTGTTAGAGCATGTGGCAGTAGCCCTTGTTCCAGACACCCTTGCCACTCAGGGATGTGTTCAGGTAATTCCTGGTTCTGAAATGGATGGGGGGCTGGTGCCTCATACTGGAGCTGCGTAATCTGAACCAGTTTATGGGGAAGCAAAAGTTACGGATGGTCACTGTGAATCAGATCATACCATCTCTGGACCAGGGCCCTGAACTTCCAAGATGTGTTCTTCCATATCCCAATCCATTTGTCCCATTGCCAGTACCTTTGATTCCATGAAGAGGGGATCCAGTACCAGTTCCAGGTCATGCCTTTTGGCCTCTCAGTCGCACACAGAGTGTCTACCATGTGCATGGCAGTGGTGGTGGCATTCTTGTTGCATAAGCATGTCAGGGTGTATCCCTACCTGGATGACTGTCCGATTGCTGGGTCATCCAAAGAGGTTGTGGAGTGGTCCAGGGATCTGGCCCTCCAGACCTCTCAGCACTTGGGCCTTCTGGACAGTCTGGCAAAGTCGAAGCTGATCTCCTTGCAGGTGATCAAGTTCCTCATGGCAGATCTGGACTCTCTGCGGGCCAAGGCCTGCCACCTTTCTGACTGGCCTTCCTGCTGCACAGTCACATCAGGGTGTATCCCTGCTTGGATGACTGGATGATAGCCATTCCATCCAAGGAGGCCACGGAGTGATCCAGGGATCTGTCCCTTCAGACCTGGAAGGACATGGGCCTGCTGGTCAACCCAGACAAGTCCAAACTGATACCCTCGACAAGTAATCAAGTTCATCAGAACAAAAATACTCCCTACAAGCCCGGGCCCATCTCCGTATGGACCAGGCTCAGGACCTTATCTCCTTTGCCCGATCATTTCAGGTTGAGTGCTTGCGCTCTGCCTATTGTTTCTTGTGCCTGCTAGAGTACATGGCATCTACCACCAGCATGGTTCACTGGGCCTGCTGGCAGATGTGTCACCTGCAGTGGGAGCTGAGCAGTCAGTGGCTTCAGCACCTAGGTCATCTGGACTTGCTGGTTTTGGTGACCCAGTCGACATGGCATACCATCTAGTGGTGGCTTTCCCTCAACATCTGGAGAGAGGAATCCAGTTTGTCTGCACAGAGGCAACTGTCACACTCATGACAGATGCATCCATGGTTGGGTGGGGAGCGCACATGGGAGCCCACAGGTTCTGGTCACCCAGGAAGTTTTGTCACCACATCAACCTGCTGGAGCTCTGTGCATTGCGGCTGACTCTCATGGAATTTGCTACTGTGATTAGGGTTAGGTTGTACAGGTCTGGACGGACAACACCACGACTGTGTTTTACCTGAACTGGGATGGCGGAACTCACTCCCCCTGTTTTGGGAGTCCCTCCACAACTCTTCATGCACTGCCTGTATGCAGTTCTGCTGGTGACTGTCACAGGAGTGCACAGTCAGCTGGCAGGCCCTCTCAGCTGGGTGGAAGTGACGTTGCATGAGTGGTCCCTGCAACAAGCGGTGGTAAGCCACCTGTTGTCCCATTTAAGTACTCCTTTGGTGGATGTGTTTGCATCTGGGGAGCAGAAAACTGAGACTGTTTTGTGCCTGTCCCCGACAGTCTGAGGCACTGTTGAGGGATGCCTTCCCAAGGCCATGGAACCCAGACCTCATTTACACCTTCCCTCCCTTCCCCTTGATTAACAAGGTGGTGGTCAAGGCCCAGAAGGAGAAGGTGCAGATGTTCCTGATAGCTCCAGACAGATCCAGACAGTTCTGGTACCCAGATCGCCTCAGCAGCAGACCTCTGTGGTGGCAGCCTCTTTGTCCAGACTTGTTGACCAGACAACAGGGGAAGGTCCTGCACCTGATCCTTGAATTCCTGCACCCCTTGGCCTGGTCCCTGAGAGGCCTGAGTTCCAGGTGTTGGGTCTATCAGAAGATGTATTCCACATTGTGGAAGCCTCCTGAAAAGAGTCGACTCACTGGTTCTATGCCTTTTAAATCGAAAAGGTTCTCCACTTGGTGCCAGGGCAAGGAGAATGCTCCTCATGCCTGCCCTGTGGTGACCATCCTGGAGTACATCTGGTCCTTATCTGTCAGGACAACGAGCAGCAACCCTCATAGTGCAGCTGGCAGACATCTGTGCTTGCCGGGCATGGGCTGGTATGCCAATAGTGGCCCAGGAGAATGTGGTCGGGTGCTTCTTCAAGGACCTGGACCACCTGTCTTCTCCAATGTGTGAACCACTACCACCTTGGGACCTACTGCTGGTGCTGGCTATGCTCATGGGCAAGCTGTGGTTATTTGCATAGGTGAAAAACTGTCTTCTTTGTGGCTGTCACATCAGTCAGAAGGATCAGCGAGCTCAAGGTGCTCTCAGTGGTGCCTCCTTACCTGGTCCTCCAGAAGGACAAGGTTGCCTTTGCCCCCATCCAAAGTTCCTCCCGAAGGTAGCATCGGAGTGCCACCTTTACCAGGTTATCAACCTTCCAGTATGCTCTTCTGAACCATCTTTGGAGGCTGCCTGCTGGCTCCATACTTTGAACCTGCAGAGGGCACTCTTATTATATGGTGCAGGCAGGAGGATCACATGCTGCATTGACCTTTGATATAGGTTGGTTGGTAGGGAGCCCCCAGAGGGGCTTACGGCTTATTTCAACAGACATACCGCTGCTTCAGTGGTTGCCTCCGGAGATATCCCCATACAGGAAATCTGTAGGGCTCCTTTCTGGAGAAAAGAAAAAATTACTCACCTTAGTAATGTTGTTTCTTCTAATGGAGTCTTGCTGTATTCTGACAGTAGCAGCAGTAAGTCCCAACCTTTGAACTGCCCCGGAGATGAAAGAGTTAACTTTCGATGCCAGGCATGGAACACTGAGCTTGAGCTCGGTTGAGACTCTGTCTGTTGCTGTTTAA
The DNA here is from genome assembly GCA_016271365.2 of Neoceratodus forsteri. Classification (NCBI taxonomy): domain Eukaryota; kingdom Metazoa; phylum Chordata; order Ceratodontiformes; family Ceratodontidae; genus Neoceratodus; species Neoceratodus forsteri. The sequence goes on along the minus strand of CM028132.1, from coordinate 194,956,312 downwards.
ACTCAAACTGTCAGATCTTTACGAGCTAAACTCACTAAGGTCCTGTGTGGAAGCTGTAAACCTACATTAGCCAACTGGCTACTAAACATAAAACACATTTTTTTGGTCCCAAAACAAAGACTTAAGTCAGGAGACCCAAAAATGAAAAACACAACACCCACTCACCCAAGAAAAGGGGGTGAAAACAACAAGGTGGGCACCTACTGAGTGCCAACACTGCCACTGCCCACCCACATCCCAAAAACAGAGGTTCTGAGAGGGCAGGGGGGGAGGTCAGAATACAGCAAGACTCCATTAGAAGAAACAACATTACTAAGGTGAGTAATTTTTTCTTCAAACAACATGAAGTCTTGCTGTATTCTGACAGTAGCAGACTACAAGCAGTACCTCCATGGAGGAGGGACAGAACCTACTTAGGAATAGGCTCTGAAGCACAGTTGCAAGAACCGAGCATCACTCCTAGCCTGGATATCCAGGAGTAATGCTTGGTAAAAGTGTGAACTGCCTTCCAGGTAGCTGCTTGACATATCTCTAGAATAGGATGTCCCTGGCAGCAGCCAGGGAAGCAGCTGTACCTCTGGTAGAGTGAGCCCTCAGGTCTGAGGGTGGAACCTTACCCAGTTTTTCATAACAAAATTGGATACAAGAGACAATCCACCTGGCAATGGATCTTTTAGTGGCAGGTTTCCCTTTACCAACCTCACCATAAGTGAGGAACAGTTGGAGGGAGTCAAACCTGTGACCCTTGGTACACTCTATGTAGTAGCTAAGGGCTCTTTTCACATCTAAACTGTGCAGCTTCCTCTCGCCAGAGGAGGAATGGTCAGTGAAGTACACAGGAAGAGACATAGATTGATTAAGGTGGAAATCTGAAACCACCTTAGGCAAGAACTTCCTGTTAGTCCTGAGGACTACCTTATCTCTATGAAAGGAGATAAAATCAGGCTCCACTGTCAAAGCTTGTAACTCACTTATGCGTCTGGCAGAAGTGATGGCTACCAGAAACACAGTTTTCCAAGTCAAGTACTTAAGCTATGCTGAAGACAAAGGCTCAAAAGGGGGTTGCATAAGCTGAGCAATGCGAACATTAAGGTCCCAAGCAGGGGCAGGGTCCCTGAATGGAGGGTTGGTGTGAAGCATCCCTTGAAAAACTTGGAGAATACAGGGTGAGCTGAAAGAGAAGAGGGCTTATCTGCTGAAATAAAAGCAGAAACAGCTGCCAGATGCACCTTCAGTGTAGCTGGTCTCAGCCCCAAGCTATTTAAATGGACCATATAATCAAGGACTGTGGGCAGATAAGCAGACTCTGGGGAAATATAGCTTCCCAGAGCACCATATGGAAAATCTTTTCCATTTGGAATTATAAGTAGCCCTGGTGGAAGGTTTCCTAGAAGCCTTCAGAATATCCATTACACCTTGGGAGAGGTAAATCAGCAAACTCTAACTCTTCAAGAGCCAGGCCTTGAGATTGAGAGATTTGAGATTCGGGTACCAAACCCTCCCCTGAGCACAGGTTAACAGGTTGTAATTCCTGGGAAGACACAGGGGAAGATGGACTGCTAAGGACAGTAGGAGTGGATACCAGGGCTGTCTGGCCCAGTCTGGAGCAATCAGGATCATCTTGCACGGTTGAGATCTGATTTTGACTAGCACTTTGAACAGGAGAGGGAAGGGGGGAAAAGCATACAGGAACTTCCTTTCCCAACTGAGAACTAAGGCATCCAGGGGAACTGAGCCCAACACTGGGGGCCTGCAGCAAAAAGGGAAGTTGGTGATTGTCTGGGGCTGCAAAAAGATCTATCTGTGGGGTACCCCATCTGGAAAATATCACCTCCAAGACCAGGGGGATCCAGTGACCATTCGTGATGGCCCTGGGATATCCTGCTGAAAGCATCTGCCAGGACATTGTCCTTGCCTGGGAGGTGAACTGCCGTGAGGGAGGTGTTCAGGGAATAAGCCAGAGACCACAACTTCATTGCTTCTGTGCACAAGGCCGTAGACCGAATGCCTCCTTGCTTGTTGATGTACCACATTGTGGTGGTGTTGTCTGTTCTGAACAGATTTGGGAAAAGCTTGAAGTGCTAGAAATACTGCTCTGAGTTCCAACAGATTGATGTGAAGCAGAGATTCCTGAGGGGACCACAACCCCTGGGTGGTCAGGTTGCCCAAGTGAGCCCCCCACCCCAAGAGGGAGGCATCTGTAGTAAGGATTAAAGAGAGAGACTGAGTGACAAAGGGAACCCCTTGTCTCAGATTGTTCTGATCCTGCCTCCACTGTAGGGCCTGGATCAGGGTTCGAGTCACTGGGATCAATTTGGTCAGAGGGTCCTTCCTTCCTTTGAGACCAAAAGGCTCTCAAATGGAACTGAGTGTCCCTCATCTGAAATCTTGCTCCCTGCACTACTGCTGTGGAAGTAGCCATGTGCCCCAGGAGCTGTGGAAAATGCCTTGCTGGTTGAGACACCTGCAGGGTGAATGAGGAGGCCAGAGAGACAAGGGTCCTTGCCCTGTCCAGGGGAAGGAAAGCTCTGGCCTTTTCTGTGTCTAGCTCTGCACCTATGAAGGTGAGGAGCTGGACAGGCTCTAGAACTGACTTTGAAAGATTCAGAAGGAACCCAAAGAGGTGAGCAGTTGCTGAGTTATCTGTAAGTGTAACTTGACTTGGTCTGGGGACTGGCCTACTATGAGCCAGTCGTCCAGGTAAGGGAAGATGGCAATCCTTTGCCTTCTTAGAGAAGCAACTACCACTGCCAGGCATTTTGTGAATACCCTTGAGAGAGGTCAGACCAAAGGGCATTGCTCTGAACTGGTAATGGCCTGAGGACAGCTCAAACCTGAGGTACTTTCGATGGGAGCTTCTGATGAGAATATGGAAGTAGGCATCCTTGAGGTCCAAGGACACTAGCCAGTCCCCTGGCCTGAGAGAGGGTAGAATAATTCCCAGAGTCACCATTTTGAATTTTGGTTTTAAAAGGTGCTTATTTAAGTATCTGAGATCCAGGATGGGCCACCATTCTCCTGTCTTTTTTGGGATAAGGAAGTACTTGGAGTACAACCCTTTGCCCTGGTGTATGGGTGGAACCCTTTCCACAGCTCTGAGAGCTAGGAGGGAAGAGACCTTTGCCTCTAGGGCAAGTGTCTCTGAGGGATTTGCAGGTGGAAAGGATCTGGTTCTCATCTTTGGAAACTTTTTGAAGCTGAGAACCAGTCCCTGGCTTACTACTTCCAGGACCCATTTGTCTGATGTCAGAGACTCCCAGTCCTGGACAAAGTAAGCCAGCCTGCCCCCTACAGGTAGTGGAGAATCGGCCCTGGCAAACCCATCAGGGTGCCTGTTTGGCAGGGGCTTTGGGCTGAGGGGTGAAAGCAGGCCTGCTTGTACCCCATGTGCCTCTCCCTCTAAAGAACCCCCTGTGGGCATAAGCAGAAGAGGTGGCCTGGGCTTGGTAGAAAGGCCTATGGAAAGGCCTGCCCCTGGGATGCTGCTTCTGAGGAGTGGCCTGCCTTTCCTTGGCCTGTGCACTCCTATAGGTGGTCCTATATTCGTCCATTTTCTTCATGTAATTCTCTGTCTGCTCCCCAAACAGAGAATTACACACAACAGGATAATCCATGGCCTTAGTCTGGGTATCCTGTGACAGGCTAGTACATCTGAGCCAAGCCATTCTTCTGAAATGCCACAGATGTAGCCATGACTCTAGATGACACATCATTGGAGTCCACTGCAGCATGGAATTGCACCTTGGATGCCTCAATACCATCAGCAGCCACCTGCTCCAGCTCCTTGGCAGCGGGCTAGGGACCTGTTTTGCTAAAGCCATAACAGTGTCCCATCTGGATTTTTGATACCTAGCAGTATAGGCCTATAATTGGCCTGTCTGAGTTCAAGGATGCTGCCATGTACTGTTTCTTTGCCTGCAGCATCCTGCTGGAGTCCTTGTCCGGGGGTGTGAAGCCAAGGGAATATTTGCCTTATCACAGGCTGCAGCCTGCACTACGCCAACATGGCTGCATTGTTGTGTAAGGAACTCCGTATCTGAGCCTGACAATGTATACCTCTTGTCCATTCTTTTATCCACAGGAGGTATAGTGTTAGGAGTCTTTAAAATCTTAAATGTCTGTTTCCCAAAAGATTTGTGTAAGGGAATAGACAGCCTCCAAGACTCTGGGATATCCATCATTTCCACATAGTCAGGCTCCTCCTGGTCATCCACAGCTTCTTCCACAGGAAGCTGGAGGGTTTCAGTCACTTTTTATAAAACATGAAATGGGAGGGGACTCAGAAGCCTAGGAGGAGACACTGAAGGTCTGTCTGGGGAGATGTCCGGTCAATAGGCACATCCAGACTTTCAAAACCACATTCACTTTCCTCATACTCCTCTTCCTCCTCCTCCGGTTCATAAATTCCTCTAAATCATTACTCTTGAACTGGTGGAACCCGGCTGAACTGGCGCCTGCCTGATGGTGCCAGTTGATCGGGCTGAAAGCGACTGCACAATTTTGATTGCTTTGGCTATTTCTTCAGTGGTTGAGAGGAAAGTTTGGTTCCACACCAGCTGATTTTTCTTTTCTAGTTCTCTTAGCGGAACCGACTCCTCAGAATCGGCTCTCCTTTTGCTCGAAGAAGTCTAGCCCTGGTCAGAGGCACTCCTTCTAGTTCAGTTTGAACCGAACCGGACTGGCCATCCGGTTCAAGCGGACTTTGGCCTCCCTCCTGAGCCTACCAACTCTCTTTTCTAGGGTAGCTGCAGGGAATTTTACAAATCTGGCAGTCTGCATTGAGGTGGTCAAACCCCAGACAATAAACACAGGTGGTGGGTCAACCTTAGCAAAGACTTCCCCACACACACTACAGTGTTGAAACCCAGTGGGCCCGGTTTTTCTTTTGGGTTTCTCAGACATTGTGCCAGTCCTAACCAAACTTACCCTTTTAATGGCAATCCGCCAGGCAAGACCCTCTTATCAGTTCCTGACTGTGTCACGGGTCGTGGAAAAAAACAATAAAATCCGTTTTTTTTTTTAGAACCGATGAGAACCTGTAACCACACTCTAAAAGTAGAAATTAAGATTTTCTAACAACTTGATCGGTTCAAACCGAACCGATGAACCGTTTACAAGTTCCACACAGAATAGAATAAAATATAACTTATCTAGTACTCACAGATACCACAGACAGAGACTGAACTGACAGGTTACGGTTTAAATTCGGTCGAAAACCGAGAAAAGCGGTACTTTGACAAATTGAACCGAGCAGAAGAAGAAATCTCCGGAGCGACTGTTCAGTGAGGCGAAGTAAAGAATCTTACGGTTTGAGTTTAAACAGCAACAGACAGAGTCTCAACCGAGCTCGAGCTCAGCGTTCCATGCCTGGCATGGAAAGTTAACTCTTTCATCTCCAGGGCAGTTCAAAGGTTGGGACTCACTGCTGCTACTGTCAGAATACAGCAAGACTTCTTGTTGTTTGAAGCACACACCTTTATTTCCTGTTACAGCATTGACATCATGTCACATAGGGATGCTGCTTTTTGAGAACTCACTTCTTCAGTCTCTGTTCACCATATAGGGGTGAGTGCCTTGCCCCCTTCTGAATAACTGCTAGGAGTCTGCCAGAGTATGGATAGTTAACTGTATCCACACCCTTAGAAATATAGGTTACTGGCCAGCCTGGTGGCACTGAAGGTTGAGGCACTGGTTGCTACACCTCTCGCCATGCTGACGACCCGGGTTCAGGAATGAGCCCGGGCCGCTGAGGGGCGGGGGGGGGGAGAGAGAGGATCGAGTGTCTTGATGACTCCTCTCCTCTCTCAGGGGAGGGAGACTTGTCGCCCTGCTCATTGACTGCCCTCTGGCGGTGGCTGGAGGGCAGTACAGGTCGGGGGGCACGTTCCAATGTCCTTGCATCGGTAGGAGAGGGAGGGACGTGAGAAAAATGATGGAAAAGAACCTGGCAGGCTCCGTAATGGTCTGCCATTCGATGGCGCTGTCTCTCGGGGGCCAGCAACCTCCTCCCTGGCCCGTCACGGGGAATTTATGGGGAAGCCGGCGGGTCCGGAGAGAGTCCCTCTGTCAGAAGGGCCGTAGCCGCTTGCCAGGCTCCAGGAGAAGGAAAAAATCTATATGAAAAAAAAATAGATATGTGTTACTCACCTGTAACTGTTGTTCCAGGAGTGGTGTATAGTTCACAGCCACACAACCCTACCAACTTTCTTTTAAGTGGCACATGGATTCCTGCTTCCAGCATGCAAAGACCTGACGTCACAGGGCGGAGCTGGAGGATATATTGCCTGAATGGTGGGAGGAACTTAGCTGAAAGACATTCGACGAATTAGATGGTTCCAGTGGAGCTGCCAAAGTATGGTTGTGAACTGTATACAACTCCTTGAACTACAGCTGCAAGTGAGTAAAGTTATTATAAACATTTTTAAAGTAGCAGTGCAACATAAATATTTATGGAAATAATACTGCCAGTTAAAAATTGAGAGAAAAAGAGCAAGTACTTATTCTCTACCTGTATTTCCTACCCTTTGTACTAAAAACTTAGCCAATAAGGACGGAAGGCTTTAAATTCATGGAGTATGCCTTGAGGCTCTACCTTACTGTAGTTCACAGCACTACAACTCCCCTCCCCCCTCCATTGCTGTTCCACCAGTAATACCACTGCCACAATGCAATATGTTTTTTTTTTTTTACTGTATCTAATCCTCCTCTGTTGTAATGCCCGCTATGGCATATACGCAGTTGGGGTAGTGTAGAGTTTCCTGGAATTTGGGGGTAGCTCTGTGCCGACAGTGGTAGTATGTGAACCAATTTTGTCCACAGGGTAGAGAAAGACGAATAAGGTGGAGTGGCCTTATATTGTTTGAGAACAAAAATTGAAAACACAGCATAATACCGTTACACTGGTATAGCTGAAGATCATGCTAATAACTTGCACTGAAAGAGGTTTGAAATCCTTTACAGTAAAGCTGAAGGTCATGCCCCCCCAACGCATTATTGTGCTGCTGTTTTATGACGTTATTTTAAACAGTGTACTTTAAAATGAATACTGCATAAAATGGGGATTAGGTGGTTCACTTTAGTTTAGCCAAAGTCATCTGGAGGGTTGAGAGTGTTCCTTTAATTGTACAGTTCATCTGCATTATCCCCTCACTGTTGTGGTCTCATCGAGGGAAACTGAAATATATTTGTAAAAGTATCTTGAAAAGATGCCCGAGTTGCTGGATGGGTTAAAAAAGCAACTGTTGGGATGCTTACTCCATTTAACCACGACAGACCTTGTTCTAGTGAAGCAGAAATACTTTGAAACACAGAATCTGACGACAGAAGGAGACAGAGGGTCCATGAAATCTGTCCATACTGCACACTGGAAACAAATTCTTAAACTGTATCCTCCATGTATAAAATATGTGGCATCTTGTCCAGTCAGTGTTTTTTTGTTTTTGTTTGTTTTGTTGTTGTTAACTAAACACTTAAAAATGTATTGGAGCTAATGTGAGAGAACCATGAGAAACACATTGAGTGTTCTAACTTCTAGTATGTCTTAGACCAGGTTTGGATCCTCTGTCTTGTGACTATACTTACACATTTTGATGCTGATCACATTCAGTTGTATTTAGGATTCTCAGAGGCATAGCAGAGAGTGGATTAGTGCAACATTCTCTATTTTCTGGGACCACTGGTTCATGTCTACAATAGCAGTTTCTCAAAAACACACACACACACCATATCTTACTACCAGTTGAAAACATGTACATGGCAAATTAGCATAGGGACACCCCGAGTTCTCTGTTAAAAGTACAGGGTAATGCTTCTCGATGTGATGAAGCATGCAGTGTGACAATATGTGCCTCTTGCTTCAGCTCTCTTCCTAAACAAAAGTGCGCTTATTTTTACAGTACTTAGTTGGATGGTTTACATAAGTGATGTAATCTGTCCAGAAGTGCAGTATTTTTAATTTCTCTTTATTAATTTTCCAGTTTAACCTTTGCACGTTAAAATCAGAGTATTAGAATATGTACATTGCGAATGTTTGCAGCATGTTAGTCTTTGTAAAACTGGATTAATTGAATATTTTAAGACTTTTTTTTTTGAACCAACAAAGAAATTGTACATGAATATTATACTACACAAGCATTTGTGTCCACACAGGTCCCTTTGTCAGGTGCATTAGGAGTCTGAGCAGTAGGCTTTATACCAACAATTAATGTTAGGTAATTAGCAAAGGAAAGGGCAGGCAGAGGTAACCTTAGATCTACAGATGTGGTAATGGCTAGTTATAGGAGGATGAGTAGAGTCAAAGTCAGGCTGAAAATTCAAAAGAGAAAAAAGTAAGTTTTGAGGGAAAGAGATGTAGCAGTACGGAGGTTATGAGCAGAGCAATCTCACTACATTGTTCAGGGGTAATTAAATGAGTGAAGGATTCCACAGTATGTCATAAAAAAGTGGCCTTTATTACATACGAAGAAGCCATCAGAAGAAGGCCATTTGGTCTACCCAGTCTGCTCGTATTGCAGGGTCTGCAGCTTGAGCTAATGTCCCTGCCCTCCCTCCCCATGAGCCTTACCTTCTCCCTATGCCTATCCCAGTCTCTCTTAAAGCTGCCCACTGTTTTCAATGAGATGACCTCTTCCGGCAGCTCATTTTTCTTTTTGAGTCTAGTAGATCTTACTTCGAGAAGGCTGTTGCAGCAGGTAACACCGTTAGGACTAAACTGCCAGGCACTAGGACCCCACGGAAAAATTCTAGCTAGCAGTTTATAGTGGGGACCGCCCTCCAACGTGGGCCTGCCCCCGATGTCACCTACGATATAAAAGGGGTGGTCCCCCAACCCATCATCCGTTCTTTCCCTGTCGTTGACCTGTGCACATCGGCTTCATGTAGGCCTTCTGCTTCAGTCGACTGCCTTTTTTTGCATTGAACCACTTTTTTTTTTTTTTTTTTTTAACTGTGAAAGTAATTATTTCTTTCTTCACAGCAATTCTTGGAGGATTCTCTTCTCTTCTCAATCCTCCTCTTCGAGGTGGCTTCAGAAATCTGCAGTGAGGGACGGCCTTTCAACAAGCCAGCTAGGCCCAGGACCAGATCAGGACTCCCAAGTCCTGCCAGCATTGCCTAGATTTCCCCCAGCACCATTGGCTCCACTGCCTGAAGACCCGTGAGGCTCTCCTGCTGATCAGCATCTGCCTGAGAGGGACGAGGAGCATCACCAGAGACATCAAAGTACCGGGACAAGATTCCGGAGAAACCCTGGTTGGCTTCACCTTCCTGGTCCCCAGTGATTCTTGCAGCTGTTTGCTGGATCTTCCTCCTGCTGGAGGTTGATACCCCTTGAAGACCGTGGTGACTAAACCTCCCTCCCTGCTTCCCTGGCATCTTGGGAGGAGTTTTTCAGGGGCTCGGGACTTTGTCCCCCCACCTCTCCACCCCTGGAGCTTAGGTCCTTTTGCCTTGTGGGTCCGAAGCCAGGTGGTGCATTTTCGTGCAGCAGACCTCAGCCTGTCGTCCTCCCAGTCGGGGTGTCTGCTGAATCCTCCCCGACGTCAGGGGCTGACTCCTTCTGGCAACACCCTGGGCATGCGTCCACCTACCCTGTGAGAGTGGCATCCCTGCCCTGCTTGGGAGCTAGCTCCCCATCAGGCTTCTCCATTCTTGATGGATGCTGGCTGAGCCACCGGTCCAGTGCCAGCCTACACTTGATCCTCCGACACCAGCTGAGCCGACATCAGCTATGGGGTACGCCTGTTACTCCTTTATCCTCCAAAGTTGCCAGCTGGGCCTGACTCCCCTTTTCCTCTGACACCTGTCACTAATGGGATGCTGGAGGGCTCTGTCCATTTAGCACCGATGTCGGGTTCCCAGGGGTCAGCCTGGTTCCCTAGCACCGTCAGCTCTGAAGATGGTGCATCCGACACCCTCCCCTTCTAAGCCGACTGCTAGGCCTGACGCCTTTTTCCAGCCGACGCCCAAGGATCTGACACCCACCACTACTCTGACGCCAAATGGCTCTGTTCTTTTGAGGCTGATGTGTTTCCTGGTCATTTTTCCTGGCACCTATGTTGACTATGGCGACACTGCTGTATTCACCTGTCGTCTACCCGATACCCGACTTCAGCTGACGCCCGAGGATCCGACGTCCGTCACTGACCGGATGCCAGAGGGCTCCTTCCCTTAAAGACAGATGCTGGGTGCCCCCGGACCAACGCAACCTGTATCCGCGCTACCTCAACCTGATAGCCACTCACAGCCTACTTCTCTGCTTGCTTTCCTCCAGGTGACTCCTCCTTTATGGACTTCTTGGGACATATCCAGCAGCTAATTGGCTGGATTATGGAGGAGCTGTTCTCTTTGGATCATCCCGTTTATGGAGAAGAGCCAGAGGCAGATTTCTTGGTCATTATAGTTGCCTAGATTCGCTTTTAGCGCCCCATGCACCTGAGCACTCAGCCACCAGACATTTTCTAGACAGGTTGATCTGCTGGCTACACGGCCTTTATTCAGCCACCTGGCAGCTATTCCTGACTGGTTGGTCAGCTGGCTACAAGCCATGGTTCTTTGGGCTCAAAACTCCCTTCACCCATAGGGTTCAGAATCAGAATGTCTGAGGGGACAAAGCTGCAGGCCGCCCTGACGGGTTCAGACGTCGGCAGGCATGTCCTCCAAGCCTCCTAAGACTCATCAGGGCTTTGGCCTCGACGGCTTGTATACACCAGTTCCTTGGCACAGGATGTTTGGCTTAGCACTGGGAATTCCAGGCAAAGCTGATGGATGCTGCCTTCGGGGGTCAAGTCCTCTTCTGAAAAGACTCACTCCTGGGAGTTGGTAAAGCCTATCAGGTCTGTACACATCATGTACAATCCTCCACCGAGACACTACATCAGGCACTACTTTAGGTGGAATGCCTGTCAGCAGCCTAAAGGATTACAACAGAGAGCAGGTTATGAGAGCAAAACTTCCACCCTTGCCTCAAGGGGCTCCTCCCTTCGTGCACCCAGGGCCACTCAGGCCTCACTGCGCCTCCCAGGCTCCTCAGCCTGCCTCATGGCCTGAACCCCCTACCCTGGCTGAAGCCTTAGTGGTGGTGGTGGGGGTCCAGGGAGTCACTTCTCTTTTTTCCAGAATAGATGAGAGCCGGATTACCTCCATCCCGTGGGTGCTTTATTTAATTGCACGGGGCACACCTTATGGTTTGCGGAGCTGCCCCAGACATCCCAGTGTCCCCTCATCTTCTTCAAGTTCTCTTCGGCTTTATTCAAGAGGAAATCCAGGCTATATGGCAGACACAGGCCATAAAGCCAACTCCCGTAACACAGTGTGGAAGGGTTTTATTACACCATTTCCTAGTGCCGAAGAGCGATGAGGACCTGTGTCCTGCTCTGGTCCTCATCCTCCTGAACATATTACATACTGTATAGACTGCTCAGGACAGTCTCTCTGCTGAGCTTTCTGCCTCTTCCCTGGTAAGGGGATTGGTTATGCTTCTTCCCTGGTAAGGGGATTGGTTATGCTCCTTAGATATGCCGGATGCATATCCCCATACTCTGGGGTTTCATCCTTACAAGAGGTGCCTGCACTTCCTCCTTCAGAGGCACCACTGCCAGTTCCTGGATCTTACCCTTTAGCCTGTCCATTGGCCCTCAGGGTCTTTGTGTCGCCGAGTGAGCGTATTCTGTTTCGACTCCTTTTTATTGGAACAAGATACCCATGGGAATGTCTCATTTACAGAATCATGTTAGTTTTAAAGCTTCCCTGAAGAAATGTTATCTAGATTCCCTTAAATGTAACTGTTAGTGCACGGCAGGCTTGTGTTTGTACTGTATGTTTTATGTAATTGTATATTGTGTGACCATATTGTTTGTAACATCCTGACTGTATTTTACGGTCCCAGGTTGTGTCTGAAAATGGTCCTTGGCTCATAACACTTACCTGGTTAACAAAAGTTTAAATAAATAAATTTATCAAATGCAGAAGTAGCTGCGGCCTTATGGAGATGTGGCCATTATGGCTCCCTTTCCTAGATGGTGGGCTGTTGCCCGCCTTCCCGTGTCTCGGAACCTAGGGATTGCCTTAAACCTTCCTTTCTTTGGCCAAGGCACAGATTGCAGCATACAGGGGCAATTATGAATGAGGTTCAGGGCACAGCCTTCCTCTCTCCAGAGAGGGTAGTGCATCTGTTAGCGCATGCTCGACAGGTGTCCTCCTCTTGCCAGTTTTCGGCCAGGTCGGTCCTCAGACCCCTGGGACTTGTGGCTGTGGAAACTACCACAGTTTATCTGCCTCAACTTTATATAAGAGTGGTCCCATGCTACCTGAGAGACCAATGGGACCAACTATTAGATACTCTACAACTGTCAGTCCTGGTATCGACCCTGCAAGCTGGAGCCTAGCATAGTGGTTAGATTCCTCCATACCTTCTGAAGTAGTTTCTTTCAGAAAGGAGTCTCCCAATTAATTTCTGACCACGGACACGTCAAGCCAAGGCTGGAGAGTCCTCTCAAGGGGATCATCAGACTCAGGAGATCCTGGTCACACCAACAAACATCATTCTCTACATCCCTGTCCAGGGGATCTGGGCGGTTTCATATGCCTTTCAGATGGTTCCGATACCCAGCCCTCTGTCAGTCCAGAAGGACATCATGTTAGTGGTCTCATTCATGAACTTGCAGGTGAATCTCACTCCTTCCTGCTCAGCAGGGAGACCATGAGAGCACGGTCTTGGGCTGTGGATCATCACCTGGATTCCTCAGCAGACAATGTCCCAGGCATGCCATCTGTTCTCATAGATTGCCTACGTCGGTCTGGATCCTAGGCTGTCAAGTGGGACTTCTTCCCACAGTGATCACTGATCTCTTCATCTGATGGGGACACACTGATTGGCATCTGTTTGCCTCCCCATCTAACGCAAAAGCTGTCCATCTCCAGGACAGGGAGGTTCCTCCATGCCACCCCTCCCGTTCCCTGCCTATAAGGGGTTCCCTCCACTGCAATCGGAAGTCGAGAGAGCAGACTCCAGTGGCGCCCTACAGGCCCTGTCTGTTTCGGTTCCCACTCCTACAGCAGCCAAAAGTGGAATTTCCATTTTCCCTGCCCCTGTGCTCAAATTTTGTTCGCTCAGAAGCAGGGCACCCTAGTCCATCCGGATTTCATATCCTTGCACCTCTGTGCGTGATTCATGCAGACCTAGTTGTCTTCCCATTCAGGGTTTCTCCAGGGACAGTGGATCCCTTAGTGGCTGCTAGAAAACCTTCTACTAGGGCCTGTTGTGCTGTGAAAGGCAAGTGGGTCTGCGTTTGGGCCACTGCTCCACATCTGGGCCTTTTCACCTGACCGGTGAACTCTGTTTTTGGAGTACCTCTCTCCCTGTCAGTTTCAGATCTGACTACTCCTCCTTACAGGTACATCCCTCTGATATCTCGGCTTCCCTGCACCACCCAGGGTCAACACTGTTGCCTAGATTGACTTTTCCTACAAATTTTTGCGGCACATTTTGTTTTGGAAACCTCCCTTTAGGGACCCAGTTCCACAAGGTGTCTGTTGTTTTTTAGTGGTTGTCCAAAGGTAGGGTGCCTTTGAAGCCTCCGCCACCCTGCTATCTACTACTCGGAGTACTCAATCCTAGGGGAGCCGCTACTTCATTCTTTGGATGTTCACAAGGTGCTTCAATTGCTTTTGGAATGCACCCGTAATATTAAACTGTTTGTCTAGTTGTTCATCTCTTTCACCATTATATTGCCAAGGGATCTTGTTTTTATCCAAATGGTTGGTTAACTGGATTGTTTTCTGTTACTACAAGTATAGTAAGCCTTTCCTATGCTTGGTAACAGGCCACTCTACCAGGGGCATGAATGTCTCCTTCAGCCTTTTTGAGGCATGTCTCTATTGCTGATATTTGCACAGCCATCACTTGGAACTCTGTCCACGCCATTGTCAAAACTCCATGGTCTGGACATTGTCTTATGCCATAGAGCAGGCTTCAGACCAGCAGTCTTTCAGTGCCTTCTCTCCTTAGATCTTTAAGGATCTTTTTTTGTTACCCCCACCCAGCTGACCAGGGTCACTACTTTACTGCTTGGGACTCAGTCCTAACGGTGTTACCTGATGCAAGAGCCCTCTCTAAGTAAGATAGTACAGTTATGTAAGAACTTACTGTAGCAGATTTTTGAGAGAAGCTCTTGCAGCAGGTACTGATTTCCCTCACGCATTCTCCCTGGTAGTTGTTTGTCTCCATCATGGATACTTTTCCTCGTCTGAAGAACCTAGAAGTTTCCTCATATTTTCTCTTTCTGTGCCGGGGTCTCCGGCAAGAGAACTGAGGATGGGTTGGGGGACCACCCCTTTTGTACTGTAGGTGACGTATAGACTGCTAGCTAGAATGTTTCCATGTGGTCCTAGCGCCTGGCAGCTTAGTCCTAACAGTGCTACCTGCTGCAAGAGTTTCTCTCAAAGATCTACTATTACGGTAAGTTCTTACGTAACTGTGCTTTCTATAAGCTTAGTTTCCATGTCCTCTTTTCATGTGTGTCTCTGAAGTTGCCTTTAAGTACCAGTACTGATCAGTCCAGACGTGAGTGGTTGGTTTGGTGAAGTGGTTTCCTACTGGTGTGCTGCTTATTTTGATTGATATTATGGTGTGTTGGTGGAGCTCCATCCTGGTTTGAAGGGGTTGTTTGGTTCCTACCTCATAGCATCCTTCCTGACAGTTTTTGCATTGTATGGTATAGACCACAGTGTTTGATTCACAGGTAAATGATCCATGCAGTTGTGTCACTTTTTTATACAATGTTCTAATGTCTGTTTGTAAGTATATAGAGGGACAGGTTTTGCATCTTGTGCTGTTGCGAGGTTTTGTTCTTTCTGTTTACTGTCCTGGTTGGATGGGATTGTGTTTTCATTGAGCACTGGTTGTAGTTCCTTAATAGTGTTCTGTACTATGGGGCTAGTGGTCACGATGAGAGGTACAGTCAAGTGCATTTCTTTGTGTTGTAATAAGTTACTGTTGTAATACATTGTACTTGGTTCATTGTGACCTGTAGCCCCTGAACATTGTTTTTTTTAAGGCCAGTATTCATACAGTAAACTCCAAAAGGAGAAATTGAAGAGGATGAGTTGAGTGCATCTGAAACATAAAACGGACAATATTGTAGTACCTAGAGAACAGAAGTGAAGGAAAATATATCTTGTTGAGGAGTTACTGCTAATGACAGAGAATCATCTTCAAATGACTGTGATAAAAGAACAGTAGGTACACCCAATTTAATCAAAGTGCACAACATAACTTAGAGGATAAAATATAAATGCCAAAGGCAGTCCCTTGCCAGATTGCTAAGGAAAGTTGAGAGCACATCAATATTTCTTTAATTAGGTTCACAATGTTTAATTAAAACATTTTACTTTATCAAACAGCTCCCCACCCGACAGTGCCGTCACCAGTACACTTGTTGACATTGTAATTTCTGATGCTTCTGCGATGTCTGGGCCTTAGTTATTCTTTACATATTGTAAATAGTTATGTCTGTTTATACCCACAACAATGTATTATTTATACTGTATGCAAACTTTGATACTGCTCTAAAAGTTTGTAACCGTAACAGGACAACTTTGAAAATAGGACTTCCAGTCCTAAAGCTATTTCCCATCAAAAAATAAAGATTTTATCTATCACATGTAATATTGTTCCCTGTGGAACTGATGTTCTAAGAGGTAGCAGGTAATTGAAATCAATTAATTTGGTGTGCATTCTTCTGTAGTATTATTCTACAAAACGGAGGGCAAAGTGACAGCAAATGTGTAAGCAAATTCAGAAATTTAAGGACCACAAATCCATTGCTGTCCAGAGTTCCCACTGCCTGTGCACTACTCAGGCGTGTATGTGCTGACGTTTCGACATCACAGCGTCTTCCTCAGAGCTGCCATATGGTTATGTCCTTTGGATCATTTTTGCATTTTACCTAATTCTGTACCACGAATGCTTTACGGTTCTGTTCCATTTTGCTTAATATATTGTCTTGTCTCCTTAACTCCTCCCTTCCCTGGTCATGCCTAGAAATGGGATTTCTGTTCACAGTGCCCTTCTAGCCAAAACTTGACTAAATAAAATTATCATATAATTGCGAATTTAGTAATACAAATAGTTTTAAAAACATCTAACAGAAAAAATCTAATCATGATGAATCTTGGGTTGTTGGGAATACATTACTACTAAAAAGCTGTATGACCAAATGTTTTTCCTGACTACCAAATACTGCTGTCTGATATATGCAGTAAAACAATAGTCGTCCATGAAATCTCTGTCCTAATCAAACCATGATAGCAATATTGTCTGCACCCCGTTATGCGAGCAATATATTCCTATCCTAAAACATAAATCAAACACATTTAACAACCAAATGCCCCTTAATCCCATGCAGAGAATTGTTTGTAGCCATATTGGTCCTTGTACAGTCAGATGAACAAAGTACTGTAGGTGATTATTTGGCTCGCCTAAAGAAAGGAACTGTGAGGCCTGGAAGTTACTTGTTAGTCCAGTGAAAGGTTTCAAATCATCTACTGTGTTGTTCCCCTTGAGCCTGTGGCAGTTGCCTTGTTTCACACACTGCAAATTATATTTGTTTACAGATTATATTTCATTTTTTACAAAAAGTCTTGAGGTCAGAGACAGTGTACTAACTTGGCTCACGTGCAAAGTTCCCGCCCAACCCCAAAAGAGAAAATTGCTCCGAACTTGCTTTTTCCAAGTAAGTTTATGATGCAGTTTATTGAGCACGATGCAGGTGGACCACTCAAGTGCTGAGGATTTTGATGAAAATTTTGAGGGTAGGCACAGTTGCATGACACTAAAGATTTCTCACGTGAGCATGGAAAGCTTTCCCGGCACATACCAGTTTCCATGCCATGTGATGCTCCTTGTAAAGAAATGCATTCTGTATGTAAAAAAAAAAAATGTGTAAGTATAATCATTTGTTTGTGAAAATATAAAGTATTAATGCCTATGACATAACTGGAAAACCTCCTGACTACTGTATTCCACAGCTCTCATTGTAAGTGCAATTTGCAGACTATCTCAATTTGTAATTTATTATTTTTATATTGTGCACCCTGCTTCACATTGTACTGTATTTTTCACACAAGAGTAGCTTTTGTATGAAACTGTATTAGGGACACTGCACTGAGGATTTGTACTTTGTACATGAGTAAAGAATATAATTTCTAGTCAAATCACTGTAGTCCTTTGAGTGTTTTTGTATGATGCAGTCTTGTTTTCCCTTTGGTTTCTCTTTAAGTATAGTTTGTATCGATACAGATTTGAGTTGATAACTTCATGCAAGAGACTCACTTATGCCTCTCTACACACATTTTTAAAACAAATGCATTCTTTTCATAGAATGTAGTTCTGACATTTCCAGCTATTTCATAGAATGTAATTCTGCCATTTTCAATTATTGGATATTAAGCAATATTAAAAACAAAAAATCCAGCTTAAAATATATTTTATTTACATTTTATGTTAGCATTCGTGTACCTAAAATAGCCCAGCTGAGATCCAACATCTCTTTTTCCAGCAGGCTCCTGCTTCTGCCCATTTCAGCAGCTGAGTGGAAACTAGCACTTGGTGGTCAGGTGACTTACCCAAGGTCACACCGTGAGTATTTGGCTTTAGCAGGGTTTGAACCTGTGATCTCCTGATTCCAAAAAACATAGTCTAACCACTAGACCTAACAGCCTTCAGATATCCAGGATATACAACTCGTTCCCCCAAACTGTGTCACATCATAGAGGAGGAGGGTAACCTGGACAATAATTTAAAGGGCTATATTTGACTATTACAGTGAGCCCTGCAGTAGCATGGTGGTAGTAGAACTTGATCAGCAGGTGACATTTCCGATAGTAGCCCATGTCTGCTGGCCTCTTTGCCGTTTCACAGCTTTTATAGTTCAGTTGACTTTGTTTTTAAATATCCCAGATGTGAAGTAAGAACAAAATTAAGTTCTGCTGGAGCCTCTGTTAGAGGCTCCTCTTCGGAGCCAAGCAATTTTATTTTACCAGGGAAGGAACTCCAGGTAACAAATGTCTATCACTAAAGTGACCTTGGGTGGCAGCAAAATAATTCAATAACAATTTAGCAAAATATATTGATTTGAAAGCAAGATCCTAGAAGGTGTCATGTGCAATACAAATAACCTCATACCATGGATGTCCTATTTTGAGGGTTAAGTTGAAATTCCCTCCCAGCAAACATTCGTCGCTTCTCCCCCCCCCCCATAACTCCATGCTCCAATCTCAATTTTCCTCTACCTGCTCATGTGTCTAGACAGTTTACATATCACAGAATAGCAGGGCTGTGCATCCAAACTGTGAATACATCACTGTATGTTCTACCTATCCGACTATATTATATGGTAATGCATCTAAACTATGCCTGCATCTATTATCTCAATCCTTTTGTATTTTAAACCAGGACCTATTGTGCTAGCTAGCGGGTATTCCCATTATGTATCCACATTTGTAATTATAACTGTCTTTCAACTATGTATTTGTACCCCCTTCCCCCAGGACACATCTGGAAATGAGCAGTAGCCTGCTCAGCATGCCTTCTTGGTTAAACCGTCGGTGAAGCAGGATCCACGTGGAAGATTTTCAGCAGTACAACTGGGGCTGCCCACGCTGACATTACCAACCCTATATAGGTGTGAGTGGTCCCACTCCCTCCTCAGGTCTTTCCTGCCATCGAGTCAGTCTGCATGGGTCTCTGTGGAAGATCCATCACAGTTTTGTGACTTTTTTGCCACTATTTTATTTTACCTAGTTTTGTTTTTAGAATCTCCTTTTGTTAGAGATTCCTCTATCGAGAGCTTTTTTCTCTCCTCTCCTTCGTCACTGCTGCGGCAGATGGACGATCTCCTCCATAGACGATGTTTTTCTTTGTGTTGGCAGTCTTGGGCTGCTCTCAGATTGTTAGTCTCTACCTCAAGTTTACATTTCTTGCCCTCCAGCACAAAAGAAGGTTCCACAAAAAAGAGCAACATTCCTAATGGAGCATTTTTTGGTTGGGGACCCTCCGGGGTTCCCCCCTTCCCATCACTGTTTTTTTTTTCGAGCTAGCAAGCCTCTGAGGCCCGGGACCAGCCCTCATGGATTAGTCATCAGAGAGACAGTTACCAGGACCGCTTCCCTCGGCGTTCCAGTTCCCTGATGACTCCTTCTTCTTCAAGAGGCTCATCATCAATGGCTCTGGCCTCATCGAGGATCGTTGTCCAGGTCTTTGCTCTTACCAGGCCCATACCGACAGCGTTGTTGTCCGCTTCCCCAGGCGTCACATCTCAGCCTCCTGGAATTGCTCCCCCCGGCGTTCCTGGCCCTGATGCCTCCTCCTTCTTTTGGGGTTCCTCGTCAATGGCTTCGGCCTCGTCGAGGGCTGCTGTCTGGGTCTTTTCCCTTATCAGACCATACCAACAGCATTTTCACCCACTTGTCAGGTAACTGGTCTCTGACTCTTGGGTCGGAGGCCTCTGCTCCATCGACTGGCTTGTTGGCGACAGCCCTCCCTTAGCAGCCTGTTTCTCCAGGCTTCGGGCTATTCAGGCTATCAAAGAGAGTTCTCAAGGCCCACTGACAGGGTTGTCATGCCCTGGGTGGCCCAGCCAATGTAGGAGGTAGTGGTATTCTAGGCCATTCAGGGGCGGTCTGTGGCACCTGGCTACCTCAGCTCTCTCCCACCCTGACAAGGAATCCTGCAGGCTTGACCTTGGTGCACCAGGGTTTCTGCTTTTTTCCATCTTGGGGCTGGGCATTACCCATTTCCCACTCAGCAGAGTATCAGAGGACTGTCTGTCAGACAGGCAAGGCTGTCGCCCCAGCTCTTCCCCTTCCTCTGTATCCTCAAACATGAGGTTCTCAGGTGCTCGCAGAGTGCAGAGGTTTGTAGCAAACACCTCCTCAGGGCACTTTGTTGTAGCTCTGATGCAAGTGCCAGGGCTGCTGCTTCAGGTCTTTGCCCTCTGAGGCACCCCTGGTGGCAGTCTCCAGCATTCCGGCTGATGTCCAATAAAGGGTGCTTAATGCCCCTTTTTATCAGTTCCAACTTATTGGACCAGATGTTCAGAACACCATTAACCTGTTGCAGGCATCAGACAGGACTACGTCAAGTCTGTGTTCTCGCTCTATCACACTCGACCTCGGAGCAAACAGCACTCTCCTTTTCGTAAGGTCCCCTACATTTGAGGCAACCTCCTGGCCCCAGGGTAACTGAAGAGCCTCCTCCACCTTGCCTGCTACCTCCTCCTCAGATTCTGCAGTCAGGTGCCCTTGGGGTGTCAGGCCAGCCCCTGCAGCTGGTCCCGCATAAGCTTGGTTCCTGGCGGGACCCTCCCTCTTCTGGTCTTTGACCAAGAAGTGGCGGGTGGAGGTCGGTTCTCCCTCCATTTTAATTCTTGGTGAACCATCTCTTCAGATGCCTGGATCCTTCAGAATATAGAAAGGGGTCACACTCTGGAGCTTGTAGAGACACCCCCCCAGAGACCTCTCCTCCCAGAACCCCCACCCTACCCCCTGGACGGAGATCTGTGTGCATACTGGATCTCAAAGACCTCACCTAGTACATCCGGTACAAAAAAGTTTCAGATGGTCACTCCGCAGGGCTTGCTGCCCCTTCTCAAGCACCTGGCTGTGCTCCCTGGATATGCGGGATGCTTCCCTGCATATCTCTGTCTTTCCACTGCACAGAAGGTTTCTGCAGTTCTGTTTCTTATTTCAGTGGGAGCTTTATCCATCCCAGGTATTGCCCCTTGGCTTATTTGCTGCACCTGCGCATGGATGATTGGGAGAGTCTAGTGCTGGTCTCCTCCCCATTCCACAACGTGTTCCAAGGGAGGATGGCCCCCTTTTGACCCTTTCAGAGGGGGGTTCCCTTTGGGATCTGCTCTGCTCTCCTCAGCAGGTCTGCACCACGGACACCTAGGGCTCAGGCTGGGGGGGGAGCGCACAGGGTTCTGGGTACCAGATGGAATCTCCTGTTCTTAGCAATGTCCTGAGGATGCAGGCGGTTTCATACACCATGCAGGCCTTTCAGAACTATCTTCTCCAAGGATAGCTGTTGTAATCGACAGCACTAAGGCTGCCCGTCCGGAACATCAGCCAGCACAGGGGGGACTCACTCGTATCCCCTATGCAGGGAGGTCATGAGAATTTGGTACGGGGCCACAGACCACAGTCCCATCTTCTGGGAGGACCATGTTCCTGGCATGCAACTCATTTTGGCCAGTGGCATCTGCTGGGCTATGTCCAGCATGCAGAAGTAGGACTCCTCTCTTCCATTGCTGACGTCTCTTTGTCGGGGCGATCCGGAGTTGGACCTTCTTCACATCCACCACTCAACATAAAACTGCATGGTCTCTGCTCACTAGATCCAGGGCCTGGAATTTTCTGGCAAGAGACTTTGTCCTTCATCTGGAACAGGAGGTTTCTTATGCCTTTCCTCCATCTTAGAGGGTGCTACCCAAGCCCCACATGGAGGGGGCCAGCATGGTTCTGGTACCCCTATTCGGGCCACGGCAGATGGTTTCCGCTGCTGCAACAACTAGCGTGGGATTCCCCAGTCCCTCCACTTCTCTGCAGGGACTTGTTGGTGCAAGATCCTGGGACCCCAGTCTATTCCCAATCTCATGTCCTGCGTCTGCATGCTTGGCTCCAGAAGACATGGCCATCACCCGGCTGGGTGTATCACAGAGGGCAGCGGGCTTTCTCGTCGCAGCTCAAAAACCCTCCCCTAGGACCACTTATGCAACAAAGTGGTAGCGGTTTGCTTTTTGGGTGGCCAAGCATCAACTGGAACCCTTTTCCTGACCAGTGCACTATGTTCCGGACTACCTACTGTCCCTTCAGGCTCCGGTCTCCAGTACTCATCCATCAAGGTGTACTTCTCAGCTATATTAGTCTTTCATGAGCCAGCGGGTGACTGCACTATGGCTCAATTGCTGGTGTCCCATACTCTCCTTAGGGACATCCTACGTTCGAAGCCCTGATCCATTCTCTGGTTTCGGCTTGGGCTCTGATTGTTGCTTTGGGCACAACTGACCTTGTCTTTGTCCAAGCTAGCAGTGACTTGCGGGCTATGCCTTCTCTGTGGGAAAGCACTCATTTTAGTGTCTTTCACCTCTGCTCAGAGCTTCTCCGAGCTTCCGGATCTTTGTGACATGCCCCTTTGATTCTTCACAAAGACAGGATAACTTTTGCATGCTAATGCTAAGTTTCTTCCTACGGTGGTGTTTGGCCTGCTGTGACCCAGTCCATCCAGCTTCCAGTCTATTTTCCCGAACATGCTGAAGCATTGCTCACTACGCTAGGTTTGCACAGAATTTTTTTGCAGTATTATCTGTTTTGTATTATAAAGCACAGAAAGTCGAAGCAGCTCTTTGCTACTCTCGCCCCAGGTAGAGAGGGCGCTGAGCTTTCGTCTGTGTTTGTCCAAATGGTTGGCACCTTGTATTGTTTTGCTTCAACCAGCATGGCAAAGAGTTGCCAGAGATGGTGACAGCCCTTTCCATAAGGAGCATGGCTGTCTGTGTGGCCTGTTTTGAAGGGGTCTCAGCCACTGACAATTGTGCTGACGCCACCTGTAGTACCATCCATACTTTCCCAAGCACTAGTCTGGACATTGACTCTAGGCACATGCAGGTTTCGGCAGGGTTGTGCTGCAGGGCCTCTTATCCTGCATGTCAGTTGGCCTTCCTCCAGACCATTTCCTTGCACTTATAACTGCATGGGACTCATTCTTATGGTGTGTCCTGATGACTGAGATACCCTCGAAGATCTATTGTTACAGTAAGTTCTTACATAACTGTTCTTTCACTGTCCATGCTTAGGTAGACTCCTTGTAGTCCTCAGGAGGAGGGGGAAAGGCATGCACCTCAAATTAGGTGAATAAAGATTGGAGGACTTGGGACCCATAATCAGCATAATGATAACTAAGCAAGTCAGAAGATAGAACAGTTATGTAAGAGCTTACTGCCAACAGTAGATCTTTGAGGGGATCTCAGTTATCAGGTCTGCTTTCCCTCCCGCCATCCCTCTTTTTTGTGGGATTATCTCAGAACTGGTTATCTGATGTATCCAGCCTTTTATTTGGGCTGGGCACCTCTTTCTCTCCTTGGTCCCCCAGGGCACAGGTGTGCTCCTTTAGTCTCCGGGGGAAAGAACTGAGGAGGGAGCGGGGCTGCTCACGCTTATATAGGGATGATGACAGTGGCGTGTGCAGCCCCAGTTGTACTGCTGAAAATCTTCCTTGTGGATCCTGCTTCACTAACGATGAAGTTCCTATGGTGTGACCTGATGACTGAGATCCCCTCGAAGATCTCTTGTTACAGTAAGTTCTTACGTAACTGTTCTTTCACTGTCCATGCTTAGGCAGACTGCTTGTAGTCCTCAGGAGGAGGGGGCAAGGCATGCACCTCAAATTAGATGAATAAAGATTTGAGGACTTGGGACCCATAATCAGCATAATGATGACTAAGCAAGTCAGTGCTGTAATGGAACATGAATGAATACACATTGAACCAGCTAGCAGCTCCACACATTTCACAAATGCCAGTTTACCTGTCAACCTGTAATACAGAGCGATGTAGGAGCTGATCACTTGGCCAGTCATCAGTTTATCTGCTGGTTTGCCTATGCTGGTATCAGCATAAGATACCAAAAAACAGCTGGTGATCCTCACTAAGAAATTTTACTGTATGCTCCCAGTAGACAAGCCAGGCCCTATGAACATCGAGTGTGTAACGCGTTTGCTTGGCCTCTGAGGCATGAGGCTTCAGGAAGAAGGTTGGTAGGATGAGTGCCTGATAAAAGTGCAACTCAGAAACCACTTTAGGCAGGGGTATCGCTTGGGGGAATAGGACAACCTTGCCCTTGTGGAAAAGCAGGTAAGGTGACTGTATAGGTAACGCCTGGCACCCATGCACCTGTCTGTCTGAGGTGATAGTGACCAAAAATGCAGTTTTCTAGGGACATGTATATGGTGCTTGATCCACACATCTGGCAGTGTCTCTTCCCCTTTAAGACTTGCTGAAACATCATCAAGCTGGCTCCTCCCATACACCCGGGTGGTAACTCCCTCAGCACCGACCCATGACGTCAGATCTTCCCTTTTGCTGGAAGAAAGCGGCTGTCTCCTTACTGCTCCCAAGCTTTAGAGACCCTTTGCTTATTTCTTTAAAGCTGTCAATAAAAACTTGTCTTCAGGCTTATTACATCTTCCTGGACATAAAGTCTCCACCACTCATTCACACCGATGAGAGTACGCCAGAGGCGCTAGGACCTAGCGGGAGCAAAAATTTTTCAGGAGGGCTGGCACCGAGATGGAGCCACAAGGAAGCGGCACCGCGAGCCCGGCGTGTGCGGTAAAGACTATCTTGGCATCGACCCTCCAACTGCCTTAGTTCTTTTCTTCCTGCCGTCTTGTGCGCTTCAGTGACGACGAATGCTCACCCGCCGGGAGTCAAACTTCAAACTAGCAGCTTAGTTTTCAGTTTTATTATTTGTATTTTATCAGCAATAAGTACCGATTATATTGTAATAAATTTCTTATTTGTACAAGAAAGAAGTTTTATGCCCTCCACTGACAGAGTCAACCATGAGTGGATGTGACGATAGGGAAACTTCATATAAAAGCTGTTCAGTTAGCGGGGCTGGATCTGGTCCACCGCCCTCTCTGGAGGGGGTCGGGGGGGGATGGGCAGTCCCCTCGAAAGCAAAAAAAGAAATGGTCCCATTCATGGCACTATTTGACCTCAAGTTCTTCTTCGCCCACCGTTGAAGAAGAAACGCGCTACCGAGGTCACCCTCTTCAGTACGCCGTGTAGACCGTCAGTTGTTAGGGTTAAGAGCTGGTCTCCACTTCTTTTGGAGTTGCCGGTTTCTGTCTCTGGTAGACAGCCTCTTCAACACCAGAGCTCCTCTCTGCCTATTGGAGGGGCTTCGGAGGGGCTTTAGATGAGCAGTTTCACATTTGGGCTGCTGTTATGGAGCAGTGGGCTCGGAGGTTGTCCCGACTGCCAGAACAGGCCAGTCCGCCACTAGGGCCTTTGGGCCTGTCGGTTTCGGATCAACAGGCAAGGCAGTTAGGACTTCCTAGTCATGCGGCGCCTTCTTCCATGCTGTCGACTCCGCGCTCTGATGTCTATCCCCCTCACAAGGCTGCGGCACAGGGGTCCAAACCAATGCCTTTATCTCCTGCCATTTTTCATCCTTTACCTTCAGATTGCAGTTCTCAGACTTCTGCTATGGTGCCGTCGATTGCGGTGCCGACTTCTCTGGCGCTGAGGTCCTTTGTGGCGCTGCGGGTGGTGTTGGTGCTGTCTGTGGCGCCGCACGCTATCGATTACAGGGTTGGCATCGGTGCTGTGTGCGGTGCCATGCTACCCATCGGTGCTGAGGGTGGCGTCAGCACCATGTGCGGTGTCACACTCCCTGATGGTGCCATGCATGATGCCATTTTCTATGTCGGCACCATCTCTGTACTCGGCACCGTTCTCTTATGCAGCGCCGAGGATGTGTACGGCGCCATCTAGTTTCCAGAGGTTTTTGACTCCGATTCTTTCTCCTTCTCTTCTTCCTCCTGGTTTTCATCCCGTTCCTGTCTATGCAGTCCCCCCTGGACTCTCAGGAGATGATTTTGAACCCGATCCGGATCTTCAGCTGGGTAATGATGTTGATGCCAATTCTGTCTTGGGGGCAGGGATCAATCCTCCTGCAGAGCCTGTTGTTGAAAGCCTTTCCTTTAGGTCTCTGCTGAAGAATTTAAATTCTACTCTTTCTCTCCAGTCCATGAAAATCGATCCTGGGAACCTTCTGCATCTCTAATATCTACATGTTCCGGAAATCCCTATGAATTTAACCCCTCCCTTACAGCCCTCTTTCGTGACATTTTCCCAGATGGTGTGGAAGAATCCAGCGCTTATTCCTTCTGTAGCTAAGTCCATAGATAGGAAATATGCCCCTCCCAAGGATCGCCCCATCTTGGCCTCACAAGCCTTTGCTGATGCCATTGTGGTCCTGGCAGAGAATGGTAAGGTGGTCCTCCCTCAGGAATCAACAGCCCGTCCTATAAACAATCTCGCAAGATAGACACCTTGGGTAAGAGAGTCTTCGCAGCCTCAACCCTGGGCATGTGCATTGCCAGCCACCAGGGCTGTTTTTCTCAATATGAGTATGTTCTTTAGCATTCACTCAAAGCAACGGTAGAAGCTCTGCCCGAGTCAGAGGCTAACTCAAGAGCTACTACAGACCATAACTAGCGGTATCAAGTCTAATAATCAGCAAATGAAAGCTGCAATGGATGCTTTTGATACTGCTTCCCAGGTGGCGGCGGCTAGCATTTGCACCCATCGCCACTCCTGGCTGTGTACTTCGGGCTTTACAAATGATACCCAACAGAAAGTCATGGCTTTACTTTTAGACAGTGTATATCTGTTTGGGCCTCAGGTGAAACAAGCACTAGAGGCCACACAGAAGACTAGGTCTGCCATTAAGACAGAGCTCCACCCGCTCCCTCTCGAGGAGGTGGGAACAAGTGTCCGTTTCACAACTGTCAGTCCTTTCGTGGCAAAGGCAGAGGAGGCTTTAACAGAAACCAAACCCCTCAGCCGCAAAACGAAAAGCATCAGAAGGCACAATGCCCAAAAGCGCCCAGTGCCACCTTCTGAGTTTCTGGCCAAGGTCCCACCTCAGCTGCCCGAGGGGGACTCTTCCTCGACAGTGGGAGGATGTCTGACTCAGTTCTACGACCAGTGGAAATCTATAACATCAGACAAATGGGTCCTCAGGATAATCCGCGTGGGGTACTCTCTCAATCTGTCGGAAACCCCTCTGGATCATCCTCCCAATATACAGCCCAGGCTTTCTGAGGCACAGTCGGACCTTCTTGCTTCCGAGGTACAAGGCCTTCTGAACAACAGGGCAGTAGAAGTAGGTCCGCTGGAACAACAAAACACAGGTTTCTACTCCCATTACTTTCTTGTTCCAAAGAAAACTGGCGGCATGCACCCTATTCTGGATCTCAGAAAGTTAAACAAATTCCTGCACAAGGAAAAGTTCAAGATGATATCACTCGGTACCCTGCTGCCTTTGATTTATCAACATGATTGGCTAGCCTCCCTGGACATGCAGGACGCCTACCAGCACATTCTCATACACCCAAATCACCACAAACACCCAAGGTTTGTGGCGTTGGGTCAACACTATCAATTCAGAGTCCTGCCCTTTGGGCTATCCTCGGCGCCTCGAGTTTTTACAAAGTGCTGTGCAGTTCTCACAGCATATCTAAGGAAAATCTGAATCCAAGTGTTCTCATATCTGGACGACTGGCTTCTAGCAAACCCCTCCAGGCAAGAAACTCTGGAGGCCATGGCCATGGCTTGAGACGTCCTCACATCCACGGAAGTACTGCTGAATCTCAAAAAGTCACAGTTGCAGCCCTACCAGAAGCTCCTTTTCATAGGAACCCTTCTGGACACTTCCTGTGTGAAAGCTTTACTTCCAGAGGACAGAAGGAGCGATATCTTACAGATGGCCTGCTTCATCAGAGAACACAGCTCAGTGTGAGCTCTCTCAATGCAACGAATGCTGGGTCTCATGGAATCCTCGGTGTTCACTGTACCTTTGGCTTGTCTCCACATGAGGACCTCTCAGTGGATGCTTAGGGTGAGTGGTTGGGGACCACTGAGTACTAAGTCCTTTCTTATCAAGGTGACAGAACCTCTGAAGAGGTCACTCACCTGGTGGTCTCAGGAGGACAACCTTCTGGAAGGATATCCCTTCTCCCCTCTGGATCATCAGATCTCCATTACCATGGATGCGTCCTTGATGGGTTGGGAAGCTCACTGCCAGGACTTCTACACCCAGGGTACATGGACTCAGGATGGGTCTCAACTTCACATAAACATCCTGGAAATTAGAGCTGTCCTCTATGCAGTCCAAGCTTTGATGGACATACTCTGTCACAAGAACATTCTCCTTCAAATGGACAACAAGGCAGTGATGTATTACATCAACAAACAGGGCGGTGCACACTCTTACCCATTATACAGGGAAGCAATGAGAGTGTGGGAATGGTGCCTGGAGCACAAGGCTCTGATTCAGGTGGTTTACCTGCCAGGAGTACAAAACGAGCTGGCAGACCGTCGCAGCAGAACGGAGTCAGATCCTCATGAGTGGTCTCTCGACTTAACCATCATTCAGTCACTCTTCGAAGAGTGGGGAACTCCAGACCTGGACCTTTTTGCATCCCCATTCAACGCAAAACCGCCTCTCTTCTGCTCCGGAAATCCAGGACCTGGCATTTTTTGTCAGGAAGCATTCAGGCCGCAGCAGACAAAATGCTTTCTATACGCAGTTCCTCCTCCTCCCCTGATTCAGAGGGTGCTACTCAAACTGGAGGCACAAGGGGGGGCAGAATGATTCTCATTGCCTCGTTATGGCCTCGTCAGATCTGGTTTCTCCTAATCAACAGACTATCGGAAACCTCTCTGAAACTGCTTTCCCTTCAGATGAACCTTCTGACCCAGGGCCCTTTAGTCCATCCCAATCTGAGGTCCCTTCACCTCCACGCTTGGCTCCTGAGGAGATAGAGGTGAATAAGTTTAATGTTTCTCGTAGGGTTTCGGATATTCTTTTGGCTGCACACAAGCCAGCCACCAGAAAGACCTACACAGCTAAATGGAAGCGTTTCTCTTATCTGGTGTGCAAAATCCTCTTGGAATCTTTTTTCCTGCCCACTGAATAAAGTGTTGGGAGTATCTCTTAGACCTCTCAAACACAGGTCTACAATACTCCACAGTCAAAGTTCATCTTTGTGCAATTTCGGCATATCATGAGCCATTACTCTCCATGTCGCTGGCTCAGCTGCCTGTAGTTAAGAGGTTTCTTAAAGGGGTTCTGCATACCAAACCTCCTATTAGATGTCCATTTGTAGCCTGGGACATTAATCTTGTGCTAGACATGCTCACTCGAAAACCTTTTGAGCCTCTAGCTACTTGCGAGTTGAAATTACTTGCTTGGAAGACCGCCTTCCTGGTGGCCATTACTTCTGTTCATAGGGTATCTGAAATACACGGCTTGGTCACAGACCCCCCCTGTATACTGTATTTCACAAGGACAAAATAGTTCTTAGGACTTATCCTAAGTTCCTGCCTCAGGCTGTCTCAGAATTCCATGTAAATCAACCTTTAGTCCTTCCTAGCTACTTTACAAACTTCCAGAATGAAGGAGAGCGTAACCTTCATTCCCTAGATGTAAAAAGAGCCTTGCAGTTATATCTGGATAGAACGAAGGAACTTCGCAAAGCTCAACAACTGTTTGTTTCCTTCAGCACTACCCGGCTGGGTCAGCCTGCTGCAGTCAGGTGCATTTCAGCGTGGCTGGTGGCATGCCTTCGCCATTGCTATTCCATGGCACAGGTAAAGCTGGAAGGCAGAGTGTACGCTCACTCTACCAGAGCAAGTCGCAGCATCTCTGGCGGAAATTCGTAATGTCCCAATTGCAGATATCTGCAATCCTTAATGGACTTCTGTCCTAAAATGTGAGCCTGTCTTTCTCCTGCTGCCCGTTTTGGGGAGATTATTTAGCTCGGTACTCTCCCATCAGTGTGAATGAGTGGTGGAGACTTTATGTCCAGGAAGATGTGGAAATTGCGTACCTACTATAATTCTTGATCGTCTTGGACGAAGTCTCCACCTCTCATTCACACATCCACCCACACACCATCCCCCGAGCTCACTTCTGTGTTTTTGGTCTTTACTCCCTCAATGGCTGGGCTGCGAAGACTTTGTTGTTGACCCTTCTTACACAGGTCATTTGGACTATCTTTTGTCCAGTTTTTAGTTTTTAGCTTAATCCTTTCTAGGTTAGTTACACTGCACCTCCTCGGGGGGGGGGGTACTGAGACGGTTGAGTGGTCGACGCTCAAGATACTTACTGTCTCTGGGCTTTGCGTGCCACTTCCTCACGGGTCCATCTCGCACCGGCCTCCTGAAAAAAGTTTGCTCCTGCTGGGTCCTAGTACCTCCGGCGTACTCCCATCAGTGTGAATAAGTGGTGGAGACTTTGTCCAAGAAGATCAAGAGTTACGGTAGATACGTCATTTCCATTTCTCGTTGCCAATATGGATGACACAAAGTCCGCTCTGGGGTTCCAAAATTTGTGGTTATGGACAGAAAATGTCCTGAATGGATCCGCACACCTCGGGCATGCACTGCTTGGGCCATGAGCACAATACTCAGGCTTGTGACCTTTGCCGCATTTTTCATCCCTCAACCTTGGAGGATCGCTTAGTCGCCTTCTCCTTGGATGTCCAGATGATCAGAACCCACCCATAAAATCCAGACACGCCCAGGTGGTCTCCACAGTCGCAGGGTCTGCCGAACAATTTGTGGCATTCAAGGAGGCCATGGCTCAGGCCGCAGGTCTCCTCAGATTCTACCTTTTTGCTGCTCTCCTTGGGCACCTCCTTTACTGGGGCATTTAAAGAACTGTGGCAGGCCCTTCCCATCCATGGGCGCAAAATCTAAAGAAGAAAAAGAGACTGGCCCGGTGGTGCAGAAGGTTGAGGCGCTGGACGCCACACCTTGCTGCACACCTGCAACCCGGGTCGGTAGGGGAGGACTAGGATCGAGCATCTGATGACAGCTCTCCTAGTCCTGGGGAAAGGAGCGGGTGTACGCTACGCTCGGGCAGTCTGTGGGGACGCCTGGAGGAACTGCAGCTGCGTGGGTGCGGCAGGGGAGCATGGCAGACGCCTGCATCGCCAGCATGGACGCCATTGCACGCCTGTGCTCCCATTGGGTAGGGTGGGAAAATGGCAGCATAGTCCGTGGCAGCTGATCGCTGCTAGCTTCACTGGCCACATGATGCCTGAAATAAGGCGGTGGCCGGTATTGATCCTAGCCGGAGCAGGGGTTATGGGGACCCTCTCGACGGTCGTAGCTGCATATGCCAGCTGGGCACGTCGGCTTCGGGGTCGGCGGTGAAGGAAGGAGCGGTGGCTGGATGTATAGCAGGACTATGGCTGCAAGGTGAGAAAAAGAGATGTGATTAAAAAAATAAAAGAGACCAAGAAATGGTCTCATCATCGGTTGTGGGATCGGGAGCGCTCCTGGGCCTCTGATTCCCAGACTTCGCCAGAACTTCCTGCTACGATTGTTGCTTCGACTGACTGCTGACCCCACGGTCTCCCCTTTGGGCCAGTTGGTTGAGACTCAGGTCGATGCTCCCAAGATTTTTCTCGAACCTGTCAACCCACTGTCTGCCGAGGAGGTCGATACCTCCCTTTCCAGGACTCCAGTCCAGACCTTTTCCCAGGGAGGGACAGTCCAAGCCACTGGTCCACCCCCCTCTGGAACTGGAGCATCCAGACCTAGAGAGGCCTTGGCTTCCGCTGGGCTCCTCTGAGACCCTGCCATCGGGGGCCCCCCCCCCCCGAGGTCCCACTCTCAGAGCTCCAATGCGGGCAGCCCACGTTGATCTCGATGCTCTCGGCAAGCAGCGCCTGTGCTATTCCTCATCCTCTTTGTGTGAGGACAGGCACTGGTGCAGGTTGCATCAGTGCTATGAGGAGCTCATGTTGCTGCAGCTTTGGTTGACCAGGGTGAAGCCAGTCCCAGCCACCCCGGCCCTTCCTTGGGTGCCACTACTGAAGCCACAGCAGACCCTGCCTCAGCAGGAGCTGATTCATATGGTTCTGGTGTAGCCCCCTCCAGCCTCTCCACCGATCCAGGTGGAGCTGCCACCTCAGCAGCTGCTGTCTGGTGCTCCAACCAAGGACGCTCGACCGGGCAAGGGTTTACCCCATCGGCTGTCAGTCACGGTCACCCAGAACCACCCTTGCAGGGATAGTGGAGGCTCGGGCTGTCGGCTCTTCCATTATTCTTTGGAATTGGAAGGATGCTCCGTACACTCCCAACTGCTGGATGTGGAGTCGACGGGGGACCTTTCGACGGATCAGGGGCCCACCTCCTTCATGGGCCTTCTCCATCTTATTTCAGAATCAACAGGTCTTCAGTTGGAGCCCATTCAGAACCGGGAACAGTACGCACTGACCGAGATCCTCGAATGGGGCAACACTCCTCTGGAAGCCTTCCCAGTTCAGGATGCTATCCTCAGTCCTACCGTGGAACTCTGGCAGCACCCGGCCTCCTGCCCTGTGCCATCAGCCCGGATGGCCCGCAAGTATGCGGTTCCTACCGGCTCCCTGTCCGGATTCATGGAAAACCCCTCGGCCGATGGTCTTTTGGCTGACTTCATGTTTTGGCACACCAGCAACGTGGGGGCTGTTGACAGACCCCCTGATAAGGAGTCCAATAAATTGGACCATATGGTCAAGAAGGTGTATGGCGCCTCCTCCCTCTGCCTTTGGCAGGTGAGCTAGTCCTCCTAATAGCCCATTTTTTGCACGCCCTTATGGGATCCCTGGACAGGGTGAATCCCCAGCTCCCCGTGGACCTGCAGACTACTGTCAAACAGGTCAGGGACCAAGGCCAAGCAGTAGCAAAACAGCAAATCTTCCCTTGTCAATCTTCACCATTCATTACTGTTGGGTGACAGCGGGCGTGCACCACCACGGGGATTTTTTTTTTGAGGAGTCAAGCGTCACGGCACCACCCTGGTGGCGTTCGTGAGAGCGAGGGTGTCCGTAGCGCCACAGACTCCTCCTCCTCCATCCCAGTTCTGTTTCTCCCGCCATCGAGGCTGCACCTTCGCTGGGCAGCGCATTGTCGAAGTTTTAGAAGCTCCTTCATCCCGGTGATTCTCGCGCTGGTCGACTGGTAAGACCGTTCCTTTATATATTTTTTGACGACGCCGAGCCTTTTCTGTGTTTTCCTTAATTAGTTGGCATCATGTCTGGTTCGGGGGCAAAGCGTAAATCTAAGGTGGGCCGTGTCCCTATGCGTCGGTTCCCCTGTGTCCGGCAGTTTTCCGTCACGGACCGTCATGATGTTTGTCTCCGGTGCCTGGGACCCTACCATGATATTGACCATTGCAACGCCTTCTTCTCCATGGATCGCCGTGTTTTAGAAGTCCGCCGACATTCGGAGGAGGACGTCGCCCTAGGGCTTCCCAGGCCAGATCTCTCGACCCTTCCTCCTGGTCCCCTCCCGGGTCTATACGGCCCAGCAAGGAGGAAGCCTCCTCCACTTCCAGCCTTGCCAAGGAGGAGGTGTCTTCTTCGGCACCGGAGGAACTGTGTGATCCCTCCCGAGGTCGTGCCGTTAGCGCCGTCCCGGCAGTCACCTCCTCGGAGGTGCAGACTCCCCCAGTGTCACAGCCTCCGGTTGCGAGGCCCGGCTCTGGTGGGCCCTCGTTCCCATCTATCCTCGTGGAGTCTGACACAGCTCATGGCGCCGGCGACTCAGACGGGGCCATCTGCGGCGCCGTTTTGGGTCTTGGCGCCATTTGTGGCGCCGGGGACTTGGGCGGCACCATCGGCAGTGTCGCTCTGGGTCTCGGCGCCATTCGCGGTGCCGTGGTTTTAGGTAGCACCGTGGCCAGTGCCTCGGCGTAGGGATCGTGGTGGGTGCCATCGGCGGTGCCGCTCTGGGCCTCGGGCGCCTTTAGCGGGCGCCGTGGATTTAGGCGGTGTCAGGCAGCCTCGGCACTGTTCACAGCACCGGGGACTCATGCAGTGCCACACCGGATCTCGGCGCCGTTGGGGTGTCAGCCACTCGGGCAGTGCTGTTCGCGGTGCAGCACAGGAGTCTGGCACCGCCAGAGGTGCAGATGACTCTGCGGACGTGTTACTCGTCCCGGCCTACGGCGGTACCAGGCCTGGTGCCACCTCGGGGCAGGTTCCTGTGGCGGCTGGAATGGAGTCTTTCCTTGTCAACCCCTCCTCGGAGGGAGACGATTCAGGTGAGGACCCAGACCAGCAGCTAGAGTCTTCTGGCTCTGAACCTCCTGTAGGCCGCAGGGCTAGACGGTCCAGTGTTCCCCTCCCAGACTCCCCGGAGCTGGTTAGCCCGGATGGCTCCATGGTTAGGGGTGGCCTAGAGTCTTCCGTGGTGGACCCTTCGGATGTCCAAGAGAGGATTCCCTCTTCTGGCAGGTCCCAGGCAGCCGCCGTTCCTGGTGCTGCTCAGGTCTTTCAGCGGAGGGAAGAGGACCCTGCTTCAGTGGGTGCCCTTCGGGGTCTTGCTCAGCAGGGACCTCCACCACTGGTTACGAGGAAGAGGGCTGCTTCGGAGTCTGAAGGATTGAGGGGTAGGGGTCAAGAGCAGCGATGAGCCCCCACCGCCATGCGGGGAAGAGTCGTAGCGCTGATCCTCACCTTTCTCTGAAGGTCTCTAAAGCATCTTCTGGTGGCGGTTCTGAGGGTTGCCCTTCTGGACTCATGCAATCCCAGGCGCGCCACAGAGGAGATTCCCCTTCAGGGCTCTTTCCGGAGTTGTCTCTTTTCCTCTCTACTGTGCAACCCGGCATGATCCCAGGGTCCCCAGTTTTGGAGGCATTGCTACCTGGATCCCAGAGCCCTGGCGGAGGTCGGGCATGTACTATTAGGTGCCCTTCGCCCATCCCTCTGCAACCACCTCCCTCTCTCCCGGGCCATGTGGGGCTCACTGGGCCATTATCTTGGGAGACGTTCAGAGCTACTGCGGCGGCCTTCCCATCCTATGTTAGGGCCATGGACGAATGGGTCTTTCGCCTGTCTCCCCCCCCCCGGCGCAGGAGTCTTCTGGGCATTCGAGCTCCACTTCCTCGTCGTCTTCCTCAACTGAGGAAGGGGAACCTCCTGTCCACCTTTCATCTGACGCTGACTTCACCGACTATCAGTGTTTCCTCTCAAGGATGGTTTCGGAGCTTCGTATTTCCTACGTTCGTAGAGACAATACTGAGTGGCAGACGTGTGCTTTTCTTAGTGAATTCAGCGCCCGCCATTTGGTGGTGCCTTCCTGGCCGATCCCCTTCCAGGAAGCATCTATCCGCACCTGGCAGTCTCCAGCCACTCCTTCTCCAGCCCCAGGAGACGGTATTGTGCCCCCCATGAGTCTCTAGGTTCTCTACCTCACCCACCTTTGGGTTTTACGTCCCTGGATACTCCTTCTGGGCTTCACCGCCCGGTGCATGACAGGCCTCCGGATTCGGATTCTGCTGAGTTCGACCAGTGGGGACGAAGAGTCTTCTCTTCTGGTCGTGCATTGTTGTGCATTTCTTCCCATCAGGCTCACCACAGGCATCTGTGGTCGATGCTGGCTCAGGTCTTAGCTTTGCTTCCTGACTCAGAGCAGTCTAGACAAGCCATTGTCCTCTCTGCGCAGGGTCTGGAGCTTGCAAGGCACCAAGCAAGGGCATCCTACGATGCCAATGAGGTGGCATCCAGACTAGTGGAGACAGTGATCTGCATTAGGCGAACGGCATGGCTTCGTCTCTCCTGACTGTCACTCATGGCGCGGCGTAGGGTGACTGGCTCTGCCTTCTGGGGAACCCCGGCTTTTTTACCGTAGGGCGAGGAGGCGTCTTCAGGGGCAACCCCCCTCTTCACCCACTTTAGACTCC
This sequence comes from Neoceratodus forsteri, assembly GCA_016271365.2. Classification (NCBI taxonomy): domain Eukaryota; kingdom Metazoa; phylum Chordata; order Ceratodontiformes; family Ceratodontidae; genus Neoceratodus; species Neoceratodus forsteri. The sequence continues at coordinate 194,920,783 of CM028132.1, read as the reverse complement.
TGGTCTATTGGTTTGGGTCTTCCCCTCTCTACTTGTCACCAGTAGGAGGATGAGGGATCTGTTCCCTCAGGGGTTTCTCTTACCCCCCCCTTCGGGGGAAGGGGCTTGGTACTCACCCAACAGTAATGAATGGTGAAGATTGACAAGGGAAGATATGAAAATTACGTACCTACCGTAATTCTTGATCTTCTCTTGTATCTTCACCATTCATTCTGAATCCCATTCCCTCAAGGGCCTCCTTCTTGAGGCTCTCCCCTGCTCTGTTCCTCCCCTTCTTTTGCCGTTAGCCAAATAATAAAAAAAAAAAAAAAAAAAAAAAAAAACCTCTGTCTGAGAATAGGAGGAATGAGCTAAGGTTTATCTATCCTGAGGGAACTTTTTCTGACTACCCTTACTGGGCAGTTCTTGGCTTTTTCCCAGCCATGTTTTCAATTCATGATTAAAGAGATGGTTCCTTAAGTGGCTCGCCTTCTGTTTCTCAGGCCCCGGTCTTTTATTCAGCCTCTACTGGTTGGTGCTGTCGGGCACTTCTGTTCCATAAGAGATGTTTTTCTGCCTTGCCTCTAGGGAGTCCGATTGAGTTCCCACTCTCTCTGTGTCATATAGGGGTGTCCCCTGTAGAGCCCCCCCCCTTGCACATAATACTGTGTTATCACTTAACAAGGTGCTAGAGGGCTTCTTTCCCTTCCTAGTTGGCAGCTCTCTTTTGGAACAGATTTTCCCCCTTAGTAGTTGGAGAGCTCCCAGCTGGAGTCTAGAAAACTGGGGAAGGCGGGAGGTTTAGGGAATCTGCCTTTGGTGTCCATTCTACGCGAAAGGTTCGGTTGAGCCTCTCCCTGAAATTTCAAAATGGGATCGTTGCTCCCTTGTTTATGGTTCCGAGCTTATAACCCTAAGCCAATTTACCAATGGCAGAATTCTCCCCTCCTAGCATCCCCTCCTCTTTTTCTTTCTTTTTGTCCTTCTCCTTCTTCTTCTTCTTTCTCCTCCCTATCTGTTCCTCCCTTAGAGCTGCCCCAGAAGTGAGGCCCTTCGGTCCCTTAGGGTAGGCAGTTTTCTTCCTCTCCTTTCTGTTCTCTATCAACTTATTCCTTTTTCAGTTTATATCCTTTCCTTTTTTCTATCCCTCGGCTCTGTTGCCTCACTCTCTCTTCTAATCCTTATTTCGCCTCTCCGGCTAACAGAACTGGGATGGAGGAGTCTGCAACACCTAACGGCCACCCTTTGCACTCCACGCTGAGTGTCACTCCAGGGGGCGGTGCCGTCGACGCCGACTCCTCAAAAAAAAAAAAATTCCCATGGCGGGTGCGCACCTCCGGCTGTCACCCAACAGTAATGAATGGTGAAAATACAAGAGAAGATCAAGAATTACAATAGGTACGTAATTTTCATTTCCAGGCTGCCATGGACATTGGCGATTCTTGCACCCAGTCTGTGGCAGCTGCAGTCACCATGCACTGCAGGGCTTGGCTGCATATCTCCACCTTTATGGCTGACATGCAGCACAAGTTGGCAGACTGGGTACCGACTTGTTTGGGCCTGATATGGAAGGGCACCTCACCAGACTCGAGAAGTCCAACGCCACCTTGGACTCTGTGACTTCTGCCAAAAGGACCAAAAAGGCTCTAAGCCTCAAAAGAAGAAGCCCTTTTGGCCTGCCTCTGCCCCAGCAGCCAAACCTGCCCAGTCTCCAGCAACAAGCATGGCATCCCTGGCCAAAATCAGTGGCCTCGGTCATCAGGAAGCCAGAAGGTAGAGGTCCCAGCAGCCCCCCCGCCGGTTTCTCCTCCGCTTCCAAGCCTGCCCAGTGACAGGTTGGGGGTGCCTCCCCCATGCCTGTCCTCAATCTCCTGGGTCCTCCAGTGGGGGGCCGACTCCATCACTTCCTTTCCACCTGGTCCACTGTTACCACAGACAGGTGGGTCCTCAAGGTGGTCAGTCAGGGTCTGCCTCTAGAGTTTAAGGCGTACTCGCCCTGCTGAGGCCACGCCCCACGGAAGGGCATCATGTCCGACGACACCTTGTCAACCCTTTGGGACAACATAGCCCAGCTCCTCTGCAAGGAGGCTGTGGCTCCGGTCTTGGACCCTCCGGAACACCCAGGGTTTGTTTCCAGGTACTTCCTGGTACCAAAATGGACGGGGAGGGCTGGTGCCCCCTCTTAGATCTGTACGGCCTTAACAAGTTCATCATGCTGCGCACCTTCAGGATGGTCACTCTGTCTCAGATTATATCATCTCTTGAACAGAACATGTGATTCTGCTCTCCGGACCTTCAAGACACATTCTTCCACGTCACAATCTGTCCGTCCCACTGCCAGTTCCTTCGTTTCTGTGCAGAGAGGGTTCTCTATGAGTTCCAGGCCATGCCATTCCACCTGTCCTCAGTCCCCAGGGTCTTCACCATGTACATTGCAGTAGTGGTAGCATACCCAAGGCACCGCGGAGTCCAGGTTTACCCCTACCTGGATGAGTGGCTGATTGTGGGTCCCTCCAGGGAGGAGGTGGAGTGGTACAGGGACCTGGCCCCCCCAGACCTGCGTTTCTCTTGGCCTCCTGGTCAGTGAGGCCAAGTTGGAGCTCATACCCTCACAGGTGATCCATTCCATTGGGGCAGAGCTCGACTCTTGCAAAGCCAGGGCTCAGCTCCCAGCAGATAGGGCGGAGGCTCTCTCCTCCTCCTTAGCGTGATCATTTTGAGTTGGGCAGTTGCGCTCTGCTCAGGACTTCCTGTGCCTCCTGGGATACTTGACAACTTGCGCCAGCGTGGTCCATTGGGCCCACTGGAGAATGCGCTTTCTGCAGTGGGAGCTGGCTCACCAGTGGTCTCAGTGCAAGGGCCACTTCAACCAGCCAGTCACTGTGACTGAGCTGATGTGGGACACCCACAAGTGGTGGTTAGTTCCAGAACATCTGCAGGAAGGTATCTCGTTTGTCCGCCCAGAGCCGACGATCATCCTGATGACCGATGCCTCTCTCATGGACTGGGGTGCCCACCTGGAGGAACACAGAGTCCACGGACTCCGGAACCCCAAGGAGTCCTGGTGCCACATCAACCTGCTGGAGCTTTGGGCAGTTTGGCTGGTGCTGACTGCTTTTGCTTCACACATTCGGGGTCAGGTGGTCCAGGTGGGCACCACCACAACGATTTACTACCTTAACAAGCAGGGCGGGGACTTCCGGTTCTGCCACAGACCTGTAGAGACTGGAGAAAAACTGCTCTCCACCACCTGACTTGATAAACTACATAAATCCCCTTGTAAAACGCTCAAACCAAGACCGAAACAGAGAAAATGTCAAACGGAGGACCTAAAGGCAGGAGAGGTTTGAAAATAACTCCCCCAAAAAAGTATTGTTTGGAGATGAAGACCGTGCGAATAGGGCCCGAGGGCCTCGAGATAGAAGTAGATTTTCATCCAGCACCAGAGGCTCAGAACAGGAGACAGATGGGGAATTAGAACAGTTATCGCATAATCAATTTGAAACTCTCCTAAACGAGATACAGGGATCCAGAAAGGAAAACCGTAAAGAATTTAAAAACTTGTCTGACAAACTCACTAAAGTAGAAGCTCGAATGGATACACTAGAGGAACAAGTCGCAACTACAGAAGACCACACGCAGCAGATAAGTAAAGTGATAGACCTGCTTCTCCATCAAACTGCTGAATTACATGCCAAAACATTGGACTTAGAAAGCAGATCTCGGAGAGATAATTTGAGAGTCTTATGGGCTGAAAGAAGGAGTGGAAACATATCCAATGGCAGAATTTATGGAAAATCTACTCACTGATGTACTGAATCTTCCCACCGGATATACTTTAAGAATCGAGAGGGCTCACAGATCCTTGGTGAAAAAAACGACTGACCCAGAGGCTCGACCCAGATCAATAGTGATCAAATGTGCTAGTTACAAATTGAAAGAAGACATATTACACCGAGCCTGGTCTAAAAAAAAAAAAAAAAAATGGAAGTACTTAGATTCTAAACTTACACTTGATCATGACTATCCACTGGAGATACAGAGTGCTAGACAAAGATATGCACCTATCTTAAAAGTGCTCAGAGAACAAAACATCAAATTTCAGACCCCATTTCCTGCATGCCTTAGAGTTATGTGGGACACTGGAGCTGTTTTATATGGATCTGCTCAGGAGGCGAAACAAGATTTGATAAAAAGAGGAATGCGAGTCCCAGACCTACCACAGGAAAGAAAATCCATAGGACAGTGTTTCCATCCATACTGGCAGGTGGTGGCATATCAGTGCAACAAGAATAACACGCGACTGAATGCAAGGGAGACAGTGAGATGTGTAGCAGTGTTGATTCAGCATGCAGAAACGAAAGAGGGAATTCTCTATCCCCATGGAGTAAGAAGGGTGACTGTAGTTCAGAGTCTTCAGGTACTTAGTAAAATCATTCCCCAGAGATAGGTCTCATATTGAGCTTATGCTCAAGTGGCTGTGTGAGGCCCTGATCTCGGGGGTGGGGGTGGGGGGAATGAAAGAAGTGCAGAGACTCATAAACCCTGATATGGCAGAAGTGGAAATAAAAATACAACATGAGTGGTCAAATTATGGAGACTTATGAGACTTACTGCCAAGAGATGGTATCTGCTGTAATACAAGGAGGAATAAAGTACTCTTTCAAATAATAAATATAAGGGAGACTACTGGTCTATGGACTGTTAATTCCACCTATGCAGAGAAAGGTCTCATCATTGTCAGAGACAGTGGGGAAAAGAACAATGGGATGAAATGTGGGAAATACACATATATGTGTTGGGAAATTTGTACATGGAATTTATTGTACCAAATATTAGGGTCGGGGGAGTGAGGAACCCAAAAGGAGAGAGTGATAACTTTAAGAGCAATATAAGGTCGGTGACAGAATATTATTTACACAAGCCGATTACAGTGAGAACGAGCAGCCTGGGGGGAGAGGACCTCAGTTAGAAGGAAGAATACTCATACCCCTACTTAGTGACACCCCTTGGAGGGAAAGAGGAGAGGGGCTATCACTAAGCACAGAAACCCAGAAAGCAGCGTTTCCTACCTTGGGAGTTACTAAACAGTTTAAAATTCTTAATGACCCAGTTGGCTACTAGAATTATATACAATTATTATATTAAAGTTTTGTTGGTTTATATGTTAATAGCCACCAAATGTGAGAAAGATGAAACTATCCGACCATTAATAGAAATTAATGGATCCGTTTTGGGAAAGTGGATCACTCAGAAAACGGAATGACTTCTCTTAACATACCAAAATGAATAACAAGAACACATTCATCTGCTCTTATAATGTACACGGGTTAACTAACCCGGTTAAGACAATCAAAATTTTGATACATATTAAAAAAACAAAAGCAGACTTTACGCTTATGCAGGAGATGCATCTCTCGAAAAATGAGCATGAGAAGTTGTCCAAGATGGGACTGGAGGGGGTATATGCCTCCACATATGGGTAGGGAAGGAGGAGGAGAGGAACGGCAATATTGATTTCGAAGGGGGCTCAATTTCAAAAAGAAGATGCTTGGATTGATAAAGAGGACAAGTTTGTAGCACTAAGAGGGACTATATAGGGGACAGAGGATTACCTTGATTTCAGTGTACTTCCCTCCAGGTTCTGAATATAAAATTTAATATAGAGTTTTTTTTACAGCTACAGACCTGGGCGGAGTGGACAATGATATGTGGGGACGATTTTAACCTTGCTCTTAACCCTATACTGGACACTACTTCTAAGGTACTGAGACAAACAAACAGAATTGCCAAACAACTAAATAAGCTTTTGATGGAAATGGGGATGATAGACATATGGCACCAGATTAACAAAACTAAGAGGGACTATACTTTTTTTTCAAATCCTCATAGGACATATTCAAGGTTAGATTATTCTTTTTTTATATAAAGAAGAGATTCAAAGAGTGCACTCAACTTGGTTTGGATACATGGTCTTATCAGATCATGCTCCTGTGTTCCTTTCAATGGACATAAGCGATTTTCGCAAAAATACAATCTGGAGGCTTAATGTATCACTTCTCAAAGATGAGAAGGTACAGAAGGATATAAAAGATGCGTATGAGAAATACCTAGAGGAGAATAATACCCCAGACATTACAGCAAACATATTATGGGATACAGCGAAGGCGATTTTGAGAGGAAAGTTTATGGAAATATCAGCAAAAAAGAAAAGAAAGAGAGAAATTACCAGAGTAGATCTTCAGAAGAAAATAAAAGTACTAGAAGATGAACAAAAACAACAATATAAAAAAGATAGACACAAAGAATTACTAGGTTTTAAAAAACAGCTGGGAAATCTTCTGGATTACCAGGTGGAACAGAAACTGATCTTTCTAAGGCAGAGATTTTACAAAGGGGGTTCCCGATCATTAAAATTATTAGCGACTAGACTGAGAGTGCAAAGAGCGAAGGCAGTAATTAGTCAATTGCAACATCCACGTACGGGACAGAGGGTGACAAAAATAAAGGATATATCAGAAACCTTTAGAGAATATTATGCAGAGCTGTACGGAGCCAGCCCCCCTGTACCAGATAATCTTACAACACTTTTGTGGAAATGATACAGCCCCTTTTGTTCCAGACTATGCAGGCAATATTTAATGGAAAGGGAGAACCACCACCATCGTGGGCACAGGCTGTCATCTCGGTGATTCCCAAGCCCGGAAAGGACCCCTCAAAATGCACTGCTTATCGACCCATTTCCTTATTGAACAATGATTATAAACTATATACATCTATGATTGCTCGTAGATTTCAAGAAGTCCTACCTGCTTCAATCCATTTGGATCAGACAGGATTTGTCCCAGGCAGACAGGCCCAGGATAACCTGAGAAGAACTGTACATATAATAGACCATATAAACCACTATAAAATTCCACCAATACTAATGAGTCTTGATGCTGAAAAGGCTTTTGATAAAGTCTCATTGTCTTTTCTGAAGAGAGTCCTTTCCGGGTTTGGGATCCCGGAAAACTTCATTAAAAATTTATTTAAACTCTACAAAAGTTCCACGGGATATGTAGGAGCAAATGGACATATTTCTAAGGGATTTGCTCTTGGGAGAGGAATAAGACAAGGGTGCCCCCTCTTCCCATTACTTTTTGCCCTGTACATTGAGCCTTTGGGGGAAAGTATAAGGCAGAATGATCAAATACATGGGATACAGATGAAAGATAGGGAGAACAAAGTGGCACTGTATGCTGATGATATTCTGGTCTATATGTCCAAACCTGAATAATCTTTGCCTCAGCTGATGAAGCAATTGGACAGACTCTCAACAATTTCAGGCTATATTCTAAATAAGGATAAGACAGAGACACTAAGTCTCCATCATATACCTACTCTAACAATAAGGGAACAATATCCCATGAAGTGGGAACTTTCCAGCATGAGGTATCTGGGAATTGTTGTAGGTAGGACTTCAGGAGAATTATATAATTTAAACTATCCACCCTTGATTACTCAATTAAAGGCAGATACCCTGCTTTGGAAACTCTTACCTTTATCATTTGGAGACAAGGTACAGGCCTTGAAAATGAACACACTACCATGATTCCTATACTTATTTCAATGAGTCCCCTGTGAGGTCACACAACTTAGGTTGGCAAACTGGCAACAATTATTGCTCTCTTTTGCATGGGGAAAAACACGTCCCAGAATTAAGAGAAAAATATTATATTTACCAAAAAGGGAAGGAGGGCTGGCTTTTCCAGATGTAGCAGGGTATTGGATAGCATCTCAAATGAGAATAGCTCTGCTTTGAGGAAACAAAAACTACGACGCACTGTGGAAAAGAATAGACACTATGGATCAAACTGACCCCCCACTAAGAGCAATGATTTTCCAACCCAGAATTAAATTTACTTGCCAAACATATTTCACAGGTATTAGGATGGTTTTGGAAGGATGGGGAAGGGTTATTAGAGGTGGAAAGATACAAAAGGCTATGTGGCTATTCCGTTGGTGGATATATGATCCAGGGTTTCCGACTGCAACACAGGATAAGTGGTTCCTAAAACAAGCTAACAGGGGAATTACATCACCATATCAGTTAATACAGGGTACACAGATTGTATCATTTGAACAGGTACAAAGTATGTATGGGTGGACACACCTAAACAGATTAAGGTTCTACCAACTTAGATCCCTGTTCCTGTAGTTCTCTAATGTAATGTCCAAGACAGAGGGACTGGAAATGATACAAATACCATTTAGAGAGATATGGAATTCACTATATGGTAAAAAAAGCAATTACCCTGTAATGCAATGCATATAATACAGGAAATTCTGCCTCCACTAAACCTATTATGAAAAAGTGGGAGAAAGAATTAGACATCACCCTCACAGATAGGGAATGGAAGAGACTATAGAGACATACATGGTCTACCACCTCCTCACCCTCTTGGAGACAATTTTGCTGGAAAGTGAGAATTAGGTACTTTTTAGCTCCTATTCAAATGGCCGACTGGGATAGGCAATCTAGTGCAGCCTGTTGGAGGAGATGCAGAGTAGATAGATCTACATTAGCACATGTCTTTTGGCACTGCCCCAGGTTGAGACCTTTTTGGGATCATGTGATAGCCAAATTAAAGATATTATTTATGTTTCATACAGAATTAAGTTCTGAACACCTGGTAATGGGACTGTGTCCCAGATAAATGAAGGGGTGAGACGAAATACACCTATAGAATGTATTAACAGCAGCGGCACTGAAAGCCATAACAAGAAAATGGCTGCAAGAGGTCCCTCCAGAGGGAACAGACTGGCTAGAGATTGTACAACAAATACAATTAATAGAGAAAATAACATGGGCAATTAACCAAAGAAAAGAACAATTTAATAATATATGGAACAGATGGGAATTACTTATCCTCCCAGATAACTAAAAGATAGAGGGGGAAAAAAATATATATAAGGGTACATAAGAGAGATGTCTACTTAGAATAAAATAAGGATTATGAGCATGAAGTAAAGTGAAGATTGAATCAGCTAAAGGTACTGTAAATAAGAGATGAACCACTCATATCAACTGAAACAAAAAGAATGCAACATAAACTAATGTAGTAAATACAAACGTAAATAGAGTGTTAAAAAAAAAAGGTAAAAGAGTGCTGGGGGCTTAGGTTAAATAAGTTTACTTTTTTTTTTCTTTCCTTTTGTTTCATTGTTTTTGTTTATTCTCTAGATAATAACAGCTTGTCTAAAGGACTTACATGGATGTAATCTGAACCTGAAAGATCAAATGATATATTTTGTACAAATGTGATTGTGCTATAATTGTATAAACAAAAAGAGAAACTGTCAATTACTGTAAGTCATGAAAGATGTAATGGTATGCATAATCCATGATAGACATCTAAAAAATAATAAAGTATAATAATAAAAAAAACAAGCAGGGTGGGACGCACTCCCTTCCTCTGTGCAGGGAAGCTCTCCATGTGTGGACTCTCATGCACAGCCTGGAGGCCGCTCTCCTGGCCATCCATGTGGCAGGTGTCTCCAACCAGCTGGCAGATGCTCTCAGCCATGTGGACGAGGCATCTCACGAGTGTTCTCTCCACCCAGAGGTAGTACACAGTCTGTTCTCCCAGTGGGACACCCCTCTGGTGGACTGGTTTGCCTCCAGGGAGAACGCAAAGCTGAGGCTGTTGTGCACCTGCCCCCCCCAGCAGGGAACGCTGCAGGGGGATGCCTTCTTGAGGTCTTAGACCCCTGGCCTCCTCTGTGCCTTGCCTCCATTTCCCTTGACCCACAAGGTGTTGCTCAAGGTGAGAAGGGACAAGGCATGGGTGATCTTGGTGGCTCCGGACTGGCCGCGCCAGTTCTGGTACACCACTCTCCTCAGCCACAGGCTCCTGAGGTGTCTCCCTCTATGCCTGGACCTGCTCTACATCTATCAGAGGAAGGTCCTCCACTTGGACCGTCAATCTCTGCACCTGACAGCCTGGTTCCTGAGCGGCTAGAGTTCCAGGCTTTGGGTCTCTCCAAAGATGTCCTCAACGTAGTCGAGGCTTCTCAAGAGGGGTTGACCAGGAAATGCTATGCCTTCAAATGGAAGAGGTTCTACATTTGGTGCCAGGGCAAGGGGCTGAACCCTTTGTCCTCTCCAGTGGCTAACATCCTTGACTACCTCTGGTTCCACTCCCACTTGGGCCTTCGGTCGACGACCCTTAAGGTGCACCTGGCAGCCATCTCTGCCTACTGAGCATGGGCCGGTCAGCAGTCAGTGGCACAGGACAAGGTGGTCTGATGCTTTTTCAAAGGCCTTGACCACATTTCCCCTCTGGTGCATGAACCACCACCACCACCTTCGGATTTGTTGCTGGTTTTGGCAAAGCTCATGGGCAAGCCATTTGAACCAGTGCACAGATGTGAGATGTTACACCTGTCATGGAAGACCGCCTTTCTGGTGGCTATCACATCAGCCAGAAGGATCAGTGAACTCCAGGCGCTCTCAGTGGAGTCTCCTTACCTGGTCTTCCACAGGGACAAGGTTGTCCTTTATCCCAACCTGAAGTGCCTCTTGAAGGTTGTGTCTGATCTTCACCTTAACCAGGTGATGAATCTCCCGGTGTACTTCACCACTCACAGCTTGGAAGCCGAGCACAGGCTCCATACATTGGGCCTGCATCGAGCACTTGCCTATTATAAGGAGCATACTGGTGGAGTTTGGGGAGAGGTTCACCAGTTATTTGTCACCTACGCTGAATCTGCACCTGGCAGACCGGCAGCTAAGCGGACAGTTAGCAGGTGGACTGTATCCTGCATTGACCTCTGCTATAGGTTGTTGGATAGCAGCCTCCTGTAGGGCTAAGGGCTCATTCCACCCGTCATACTGCTGCCTCAGTGGCTGCTTCCTGGGACATCCCTATCCAGGAAATCTGCAGGGCTGCTACCTGGAAGTCAGCACACACCATTTCCCACTACCACATCGACCTTGAGTCATGCCGGGATGCTGGTTTTGGGACATTAGTTCTCCAATCTGTTTCCCAAATAGGGGTGTGTGCCTTGTCCCCTCCTCCCAGAGAACTTCTAGGAGTCTGCCAGACATGTGGATCGAACACCATATCCACGTCCCTAGAAAAACAGGTTACTCACCTGTAACAGTAGTTCCTCCTGGCAAATGGCACACTGATTTTGCTTCCAGCGGGCAGTGCTGAGGGAGTAACCACCCGGGTGGGTGGGCGGAGCCAGCTTGAAGGCATTCCAGTGAGTCTTAAAGGGGAAAGGACACTGCTAGACATGTGGATGAACACCATTTACCACTCCTAGAACTACTGTTACAGGTGAGTAACTTGTTTTTCCATTATTGTGAGACATGACACTTGTCTGTAGGCTTCAATGGTTTGCCTGTCTGCCGTTTCTGCACCAGTGGTAAGTCCAGCGGTGAAGTTGGTCCAACCCTTTAGAGAAACAGCCAACCACTTTGTCTGTGCCACTGTCAGCATACCTGCCTTAGCATTGTATGCCGAAATGACCAAGTGCACCTTAAGTGATGTGGCTTGCAATCCTGCCTGGGGCAGGGGGTAGAGGCAGTCAAGAACATGTGACATGGAGCACAAAAGGGGCAGCAATCTATGCCCCTAACACCAGCACAATAAAATTATCCACTTGCAAGTACACATCTTGCACATCAGCTCCCTAGGAGATACCTCCAGAACCTGGAGAACATTCTCAGAAAGCCCTTGGGCCTAGAACTCTAGCAGTCAGGAACCAGGTGGTTAAGTGCAATGACTGCAGGTTGGGATGTCTCATCATCCATTGGATCTCATCAGCAGGGCCGGCAGGAGTGGAAACAGTCACGGTGGTTTGCTGCTGAGTCTTCGGGAGAGTGTGATACCAAAGCTAGTGTGGGCTGTCCAGCATGATCAGAATTAGCGATGCAGTGTCCCTGCACACCTTAGGAACCATCTTGTGGACCAGTGGCAATAGAGGAAGGACATACAGGAGGTTCTGAGGCCAGGACCAACAGAACGTGTCCTATAGCAGAATGCCCCGCTGAAGGGGGTGGGCACAAAAACGGTCTCAGTTTTCTGTTTATCCAGGAAGCAAACAGATCCACTGACGATGTTCCTCATTTTGAGAACACATGGGACACCACCTGCAGATGTACTGTAGCAGTAGGAAACCTCTCCAACACAACTGAGAGCACCTGCCAACCAGTTATGCATTCCCATGACATTGGACTGCCACCAGAGCCACATGAGAGAGAGAGAGAGAACCGAGACCATGTCTGCGGTGCCTTCTAATACAGAGGAAAGCAGTGTGTGTCACCCTGTTTGTTTAGGTAAAATATGTTTGTGATGTCTCTGCTGAGCTGGACCATGTGACCTTGCACCACTGGTGTGAACTCCACAAGTGCTAAGCAGACTGTACGCAATTTCAGCTGGTTCATGTGAATCAAGAGTTTCACTCAGTGACCAGAACCATGCATTCTCTGCTCCAGTTCAAGTGCACCATAGCCCACCTGTGAGGTGTCAGTTGTCTTGACCGAGGACTCCTCCCAGATGAACAGGATTCTCTCTCAGAGGTTCATGGGGGGACAGTCACTAATGGATAGCGTCCAACATCAGCTGGACCAGCGTGTCAAGGGCTGTATGCAATTGAGATCACTAACACCCCAATTCTCACTGAATGGGTTGCAGTTTACCAGCAGGCCCACTACCATGGCAGTGGTAGAGGCCATTAAGCCTCAAAACTGAAGGAAATCTTGGGCTGAGTGCAGTTGCCTAACCCAAAATGATTGCGTAAAGGAGGATAGGTCTTTCATGCTGTCCAAGGGCAGATGAGCTCTGGCTTGGAGAGAGTCCAGCTCTACTCCAATGAAGAGGATCGCCTGCTTCAGGTTCAGCTCATAGTTGACTGGACTGGCCATCAAGCCAAGGTCCTTGAATGTCTGGATGGCTAGATCCCTGAACCACTCCACAATCCGTAGTGATCTCCCAGTGTCGAGCCAGTCATCAAGGTATAGAAAGATCTTGATGCCTTTGTGCCTGAGAAAGGCCTCTATGACGGACAAGCACTTGGTGAACACCTGGTTGTTAATGACAGGCTGAATGGCATGGCTCTGAACTGATGCACAGTTTGATCCCCCTGAAAGTGGAAAAATGTTCTGTATGATGGATGGATGGAAGGCGATGTGGAAGTACACTTTCTGAAGGTACAGGGAGAAAACCCAAGCTCCAGTGATGGATTTATCTGGTGCAGTGTTACCATATGAAACTTCTGATCGTCAATGAACTTGTTTAGAATTCACAGGTTGAGAATGGGGCACCAACCCCTTGTCCATTTGGGTACCAGAAAGTACTGTGACACAAACACCTGCTGAGGTTGCTTTTCTGGTACAGGCTCTGTTGCATGCAGAGCAAGGAGATAATGAACCTTGCTTCAGTTGTAGGGAGAGACTTCAATGAAAGCATGTCCTCCAACGGCATTCAGGACCAACAAAGTAGGAGCAGTTTTATTTAAGTGCCCAATCCCACAGGCACTGACAACTGTACAGCATTAAAACACATAAACCATAGTATCATGATAAAACAAATGTAACTACAGTTAAAATAAAATCAGAATGGCATAAATAGCTAAAAGCTGCTGGGGGGGGCTAAGTAAAATCAGAAGAAGCTTGTCTAAACAGGTAGGTCTCAAGGCCCCTCTTAAAGGCTTCCACCGAGGGGACCTCCCTCAGAGATCTGGGAAGTGAGTTCCATGGGGTCGGGTCAACCACTTCGGAAGAGTGAACCATTGCTGTCTTAAGCCTGACCCTGGAAACAGGAGGCCTGCCTCTGGAGAGCGGAGAGGGTGTGAAGGACAATAAGGAGACAAGATCACGTCGATAACCTGGGCCAGTCTAGTGATGTCTGAAGTCAGAAAACTTTGCTTCGTGGATTAATTCACAAATTCGCCTCATTTCACAAAGTTAATCTGCCTTGCAAAGTCCAACTTCATAGTAAACTGATAACTTCGCGAAATGTGAAGTTGGGAACTTTGCCAACGAAGTTTGGCACAGAGGTATGTAAGATTTTTTTCTTTAGCGCCCAGTCCTGGAGGTTCTGGGCACTTTACACAGGTAAGGTACAATGCTGTACAGTACAATAATTTTAAAACACAGACAGAGATCACAATCAGAAATATCAGGGTATTCTAAAAACTAACTCTGTAATTAACCATAAAATGGTTCAGCAGTAAATAAAACTATAGCTGGGTTTCAAAAGCTTTTCTGAAGAGATGTGCTTTCAGACCCTGCCTGAATACCTCCACCGGTGCAGCCTCCCTCACTGACCTCGGAAGTGAGTTCCAAAGAGCTGGGCCGGCCATCTCAAGTGTACAGTCACCCAAAGTTTTCAGCCTGGCCCTTGGAACCACCAGGAGGCCCTCGGTGGAGGAATGGAGTGAGTGCACAGGGCAAACGGGACAGGAGGTCACTCAGATAGCCAGGGCCCGACCCGTATAGGGCCTTATAGGTGAACAAGCCCACCTTGAAGATAATTCTCCGCCTTGCTGGCAGCCAGAGCAGATCACGGAGGACCAGGGTCACACGATAGAACCTCGGAAGGCCCATCAGAAACCTGACCACTGCGTTCTGCACCAGCTGCAGGTGGGGGAGAACTCCCCCAGTGACCCCAAAGTATAGAGCCTTGATGTGACAAAAGCATGCACTGGAGAGGGCAGATCGCCAGATGGAATTAGGATTTTGATCCGGGTGACATTCCTTAAGTGGTAAAAACCACTCCAGACGACAGATGTCATCTGAGCCTCAAGTGTCAGTCTGTTATCAAGGATGACGCCCAGATTTCTCACCCTAGTGGAAGCTGCTAATGGGGTAGAGCCCAAGAAGAAAAAATTACCATACTAATCTTGTTTCTTCCAGAGTATTCTTCAATATTCATAACCCTTGCAGTCAGCCTGTAGAATTGGACTGCCCAGAGGATAGAACGTATGTAAATGATGGAATCATCACTGGCTCATGCCAACTTTCAAATGCTGCCCTTCCTTACTGCTGCATTCTAAAATGCTCAGAAGCCTGTAGTGAAGGCCCTTACTAATATTTCCTAATAAAAGCTATGCGAAGTGTAAGATAAATTGGGTTGTTTTCCTGATTACCATTATTAATTCAATAAATAACTGCCTAACAGACGGTACCCCCTTTTTAGGAACTTATCAGATATGACCCCAAGATGGAAAAACTACACCCAACGGGGTTTAAAAAATATATATAAAACACAATAGGAGTGGGAACTCCCTTACTCTATACATTCAACCAGAGGTGCAGAGGCAACTGGTTCTGGATGGGGAGGCAGGGTGGGAGACTTATGAATATTGAAGAATACCCGGGAAGAAACATGATTACTGTGGTGAGTCATTTTTTCTTCTAATCCCAGGTATTCTTCAATATTCCGAACTCTTGCAGACTACAAAGCAGTACCTTTGGAGGTAGGCACAGAACCTATTTTGGAAATAAGCTGTGCAGAACTGCTGTGCCAAACCTGGCATCACACCTGGTCTGGGTTTCCAGACAGTAATGCTTTGTGAAAGTGTATATTGTCCTCCATGTGGCTGCTTTGCAGATTTCCAAAAATGGGATGTCCCTGGCAGCTGCTGTGTAGCAGCTGTGCCCCTTGTGGAGTGGGCCCTGAGGCCTACTGGAGGATCCTTACCCACTTTTGAATAACAAAACTGGATGTATTGAACTATCCAGCGAGAGATAGTCCTTTTTGATGGTGGTGTTCCTTTTCCTACATCCCCATAAGTCAGGAACAGCTCCTGCCTGTGGTCCTTGGTGTGAGTCATGTAGTAATTTAATACTGTCTTGACATCCAAACTATGGAGCCTACACTCACCTGAACTGGAGTGTTCAGTGAAAAAAGACTGGCAAAGTAATGGATTGATTCAAATAGAGGTCAGAGACCACTTTTGGGAGAAATTTCCTATCGGTTCTGAGAACTACCTTATCCCTATGAAAGGATATATAGGTCTGCTCTATACACAAGACCTGAAGCTCACTGATCCTTCTAACCGAGGTAATGGCCGCCAGGAAAACCATTTTCCAGGTCACATATTTCAGATGGGCTAAGGCCATGGGCTCAAAGAAAACATTACTTACCATAGGAATCTTGTTTCTTCTAAGGGAATCTTACTGTATTCTGACAAATGTAATATTATCTCACCATAGGACTGCCCTGGAGCCAAAATGGTTAATAGAACCTATGCTAATAGTGGAATGTTAGGCACAAGCTCGGTTTTCAAATCACTGTCCATGGTTGCACTTCCTGCAACCGTCAGAGTCTTACGAAGCATGCAGAAGCTAAAAGTACTATCCAAACTCAATTTACTATCCATAAATACCCTTATTCAGGGGAACAAAAAACTCCTAAATAACAGGAGGCATCTCTAAGACTCAAGTCAACAGATGCCCAAAAAACTAATAGGTACCCACAGGTTTCCAACATGTTATACAGGTAGTGAGCAGAACCCTGTAGGTCCTAGCAGGGGAGGAAGGGTGACAGCTCAGAATACAGTAAGATTCCCTTAGAAGAAACAAGATTACTATGGTAAGTAATGTTTTCATCAAACCCCAGGAAATCTTATTGTATTCTGACAATTGTAGACTACCCAAGCAGTGCCTTTGGAGGCGGGTAGAGGACCTATTTAGGAAACAAGCTCTGCAGAACTGCTGTTCCAAACCTAGCATCACTCCTAGCCTGACAATCCAGGCAGTAGTGCTTGGTGAATGTGTGAACTGTTTTCCAGGTAGCCGCTTTACAGATTTCCAGAAGAGGGATGTCTTGAGAAGCTGCTATTGATGCAGCAGTCCCTCTAGTAGAATGCGTCCTGAGCCCTTGTGGGGGCTGCTTACCCACTTTGCCATAACAGAATTGGATACATGACACAATCTTTCTTGCTATGGATCTCTTTGTGGCAGGTTTACCTTCACCCACCTCTCCATAAATCAGAAAAAGCTGGGTTCTATCCCCTCCGTGAGCTTTTATGTGCTCTAGGTAGCTAACAGCTCTCTTGACATCCAAGCAATGTAGTCTGTGCTCACCTGAGGAGGAGTGGTTGGTAAAGAAGACTGGCAGGGTGATGGACTGATTAATGTGAAAGTCAGATACCACTTTAGGAAGAAATTTATTATTTGTCCTGAGGATCACCTTTTCCCAATGGAAAGCCACGGGGTCCATAGACAACACCTGAATCTCACTAATCCTTCTCGCAGAGGTGATGGCCACTAAAAACACAGCCTTCCAAGTCACATACTTAAGGTCAGCTGATGACATGGGCTCAAAAGGGGGCTGCATAAGCTGTGCTATGCAAATGTTTAAGTCCAAAACAGGGGTAGGAACTCTATGGGGAGGATGCAAATGCAGCAGCCCCCTAAAGAACTTTTAGAACACTGAATTAGAAGCCAGAGAGGATGGCTTACCTGTCGACAGGTAAGCAGATACCGCAGCCAGATGCACCTTCAGAGAAGAAGGCCTGAGGCCAGGGGAGTTAAGATGGGTCAGATAGTCTAGGACTACTGATAACCCAGCCTGGGTGTGATCCAGAGTTTTGTTTCTGCACCAGAAAGAAAATATTTTCCACTTGGAAGTATAAATCTTCCTGGTAGAAGGTTTTCTGGATACCCTAAGGACCTCCATGATCCCTTCTTAAAGATTCAGATTTGTATACGCCAAGTCCTCAAGAACCAGGCTTTGAGCCTGAGTGACCGAAGGTTGGGGTACAGGATCTTGCCCTGGGAGGAGGTTAGCAAATTGTGCCTCCTGGGAAGGCTGATTGGTTTGGCTACTGATAGGGACAGAACCAGGGAGTACCATGGTTGCCTGGCCCAGTCTGGGGCAATAAGGATCATTGTGGCTGGCTGGGATCTGAGCTTGTTCAGGACTCTCAGCAGCAATGGGAAGGCATGCACGAACTTCCCTGTCCAATTCAGGGTCAGTGCATCTCGTAGTACTGAGCCCCTCAGTGGGGACCTGCAACAATACTGAGGGAGCTGGTAGTTGTCTGGGGAAGCAAAGAGTGCCCCACCTTTTGAACATCAACTGTAGTACTTGCTTGTTTAATGACCATTTGTGATGGTTCTGATGTATCCTGTTCAGTGCATCTGCCAGCACATTGTCCTTCCCTGACAGATGGATTGCTGAGAGAAAAATGTTTGGGGAATAGGCCAAGGTCCATATTTTCATAGCTTCTGTGCTTGCACAAATGTTTGTGTGACTGGGACCAGCTTTGATAACTGATCTCTTTTCTGGTGCTAGTATTGCTTGAGGTGATGGCCTCACAACTGAAGAAAATGTCTGGCCGGTCTGAGACTGTGAGGCTTGAAGGAGCCCACTAGCTGTATCAGAATGTTTGCCCTCAGCTGAGGAAGAAAAGCCCTTCCTCTGACTGAATCCAGTTCTTCCCCTATGAACTCCAGAAGCTGTACTGGCTGCAACACTGACTTCTTCTGGTTTATCAAGAACCCTAGGGACTGCAACAGTTCGTGTGTCAACCCTAGGGACTGTTTGACCTGCTGGGGAGACTGCACCACTAATAGCCAGTTGTCCAAGTATGGAAAAACTGCCACTCCTTGCCTTCGCAGGTGTGCCACAACCACAGCCAAGCATTTTGTGAACACCCTTGGAGCAGAAGTAAAGCCAAAAGGCACTGCCATGAAATGATAGTGGCCTGATGGCAGTCTGAATCTGAGGAATTTTCCGTGGGACTGTCTTATTAGGAT
The DNA here is from genome assembly GCA_016271365.2 of Neoceratodus forsteri. NCBI lineage: Eukaryota > Metazoa > Chordata > Ceratodontiformes > Ceratodontidae > Neoceratodus > Neoceratodus forsteri. The sequence continues at coordinate 194,902,044 of CM028132.1, read as the reverse complement.
AGGAGAGTAAGCATCTTTTAAATCCAGAGATGCCAACCAGACTCCTTGCCTTAGGGTTGGCAGAATTGTGTTTAAAGTGACCATTTTGAATTTTTGTTTCAGTAAATGCCTGTTTAGGTGCCTGAGATCCAGTATGGGTCGCCACTCTCCTGTTTTCTTGGTTGTAAGGAAGTTTCTTGAGTAGAGGCCCTTTCCTCTCTGTGAGAGAGAGGAACTGGCTCCACTGCTTCCAATGCTAGCAGATTTAACGCCTCCTTTTCCAGTAAGAGTGTCTCTGATGGGGAGGAAGGTTGAAAAACTCTTGCCCTCAGCTTTGGTCTGAGTTTGAAGCTGAGTGCAAGGCCCTAACCCACTACCTCCAGGACCCACCTGTCTGTGGTGATGGATTGCCATTCCTGGAGGTAGTAGGTAATCCTGATCCCTACCTGAACTGGGGAGGTGACCCAAGCAGTTCCCTCAGGGTGTCTGCTTATTTTGAGGTGCTGACTGGGTGCTGGGGCTGATTCAGTTGTTGCCCTTCCTGCCCCTGCCTCTGAAATAGCCTCTCTGCTGCTGATATTGTGGATAAGCTTGAGGCTGGAAAAATGGCCTGTAAGATCTGCCCCATGGCCCCTGGCAAGCTGCTTTTGAGGGGTAGGAGCCTTATCCTTACCAGCAGCACTTTGATATGTTGCTTTGTATTCGTCCATCTTGGGTAAGATTGGTAGTCCTCAGCCAAGCAAATCTCCTAAGAGACACTGAGGAAGCCATCTGTTGGCTACAGTGTCATTGCTATCCACTGCCATCCTGAATTGAACCTTGGAGGCCTCTACACCTCTCTTAGCAGCTTCCTCCAGGTCTGCTGCCATTGGTGCTGGCACAGATTTCGTAATCTCCAGCACAGTGTCCCAGAGTGTCCTTTGATACCTGGCAACATAGGCCACATATGAAGCCTGCCTAATTGCCAGGGAGGAGCCCAGGTATTGCTTCTTTGCAATAGAATCCAGTTTTCTGGAGTCTTTATCAGGAGGATGTGATGCCAGGGGAGTGCCTGTTTTATCACAGGCTGCTGCCTGTACCACCCTCTCATGCCTAGGGTGTCTGAAGAGGAACTCAGCCCCACCCTTAGCCACCCAATACTTCTTATCCACCTTTCTATCAACTGGTAGTATGCAGGATTTTCACAACCTGCTTCTTCAGGGACTTATGGATGGGCAATAAAACTCATTTAGGAGCCTGGACATCCATCATTTCCCTTTAATCTTGTTCCTCCTCCGCATCAGTTGACTCCTGTGTGGGGAGGTCCAGGGATTGAGCCACTTGTTTTACAAATTGAATATAAGAGGTATACAGTAGTCCTCGGTTCCCTTGTCAGGGGAGTCAGGACGATGAGGATCTGGTGAAATATCCAGATCAATGGGTTCACTGTAATACTTTTCCTCATCCTTGTCAGCATCTTCATCATATTCCTCCACAAAGGTGTCCAACTCAGGTTCCAAGGAACTGAGAGCTGGAGTAGAACTTGAAGGATTCAACCGCAGCCACTTCGGAATCTGAACCGGGGTTACCGGTTGAAGCAACTGGATTATTTTAATAGCATTTGCTATTTCCTCAGCAGTTGGAACCGGGGTACTTGGTTGCGGTTCAACTGCCGAGTGCTTTTCTTTTTTTGATTTCCTGCAGTTGCCGGGTTAACGGCAGGGTCAGCAGGTCTCTTTTTAACCGACGAACCGTCATCCTTGTCAGAGGGCTGATCCTCTCATTCCTTTTGGCTCAAAATCGGTTTGTCTGCAGCTGGTTCAGCAGCCTTCTCAGACATCTTCTCCTGCAGTCATTTTAAGCGCTTCTCAAGCGTCAACTGAGGGAAGTTTTTACAGATCTCACAATCCTCTTTGAGGTGGTCAAACCCCAAACAAAACACACATCTAAGATGAGGATCTGCCTTTGCAAACGGTTCCCCACACTCTGTACAATGTTGGAAACCTGTGGGTCCCATTCGCTTCCTGGTCTGTGATATTTATTGGTTGTTAAAAAACAAATTAAACCGAGAGTTACCCCGGTGAATTTAATCCACCAAAAACTGCCTTACCGGACGGTATACAATTAAATTAAAACTAATAAATGAAGTAAAATAATATCGGTTCCTTCCTGGTTGGAAAACCTGAGGAGGAACCGAAGAGACGTACCAAAACTACACTAATCTAATTCTACCTGTGAACCAAGGACAGTGCTTCAAACATTGAAATAAAGTAAATGGACTTTCAAATAAACCAATAAAATAATCTCTTCAGTTAGAGTGAAGGAGAGCTATCCAGAGACATCTTACTGAGGCAAGTGGAGTAAAGAATCTGACGGTTGCAGGAAGTGCAGCCAGGGACAGTGATTTTGAAAACCAAGCTCGAGTCTAACATTCCACTATTAGCATAGGTTCTATTAACAATTTCGGCTCCGGGGCAGTATTATGGTTAGACCATAGTGCATTTGTCAGAATACAGTAAGATTTCCTGAGGTTTGAATGGGGGTTACATGAATTAACCATGCATATATTGAGCTTCCATGCTGGAATCGGTTCCCTGAGAGGGGATGCAGATGGGCCAAACCCTTGAAAAACTTATTGAAAATGGGGTTAGATGCTAAGGAGACTCCTTGCCAGCTGAAATATAAGCTGAGCCTGAGGCCAAATGCACCTTCAAAGTAGTGAGTTGCAGGCCTAGGGAATGCAAGTGAGTAAGGTAGTCCAGCAGAGCTGGTAACTCTGCCTGATACGGTACTATACCTTTATCTGCACACCAGATAGAGAACCTCATTCACTTAGAAGCATAAGTCTTCTTGGTAGATGGCTTCCTCGATCCCTTCAGGACATTGAGGACACCCTCCAAGAATTGCAAGCCTGCATACTCTTAAGTCCTCAAGAGCCATGCCTTGAGTCTGAGGGACCTGAGGTTCATATACAGAATCCTCTCCTGGGAGGAGGTTAACAGGTTGTGCCTTCTCAGGAGGAGTAATGGAGGAGCCACAGTCATGGAGAGCAGCAGAGAGTACCATGGCTGCCTGGGACATTCTGGAGCTATCAAGATCATAGAAGCTGGCTGGGTTCTGAGTTTGACTAGAACTCTGAGGATTAGGAGGAAAGAGGGAAATGCATAAGGCTTTTTCCCCCTGACCATTCAAATGTCAGGGCATCTAGAGGTACTGTGACCCTTGGTGGTGGTCTGCAACAGAACTGTAGCAACTGGTGATTGTCATTGGAGGCAAAGAGATCTATCTCTGGAGTGCCCCACCTTCTGAAAACCACCTCCAGTACCTGCTTGTTGATAGTCCATTCGTGATGGTTCGGGTTCATTCGACTCAGGGCATTTGCCAATGTGTTGTCCTTCCCCGGTAAATGAATGGCAACCAGAGAGGACTGGAGCAAATAAACTAGGCTCCACACCTTCACTGCTTCTTAGCACAAAGGGCTGGACCTTGTTTCACCCTGCTTCTTCGTGTAGTACATGGTAATGGTGTTGTCTGTTCTGACCTAAACCACCTTGCCTTGTATCATGGATGCAAAGGCCTGTAGTGCCAAAAAAACTGCTCTGAGCTCCAGCAGATATATGTGCTGGAATGACTCTGCACTTGACCAAGTGCCATGGATGGTGTGAGAACCCAAATGAGCTCCCCAACCTAGGAGGGAGGCATCTGTTGTAAGGACCACTGATGGAGACTCCTGGAAGAAAGGAACCCCTTTTCTGAGGTTTTCCTTTACTTGCAACCATTCAAGAGCTTGCAGCAATGTATCTGTTACTGGAACCAGCTTTGATAGTGGGTCCCTTCTTTGGCACCAATGTGCTCGAAGGTGAAACTTGAATGCCCCTCATCTAGAACCTGGCCCCTATGACCATGCCAGCTGCAGCTGCCATAGGCCCAGGAGTTGTAGGAATTGCTTTGTTGGTTTTGAGCTGCTTGTGCTGAAAGATCCAGCAATCTGAAAGATGTTGCTTACCCTGTCCTCTGGTAAGTAAGCTCTTCCCCTTACAGTGTCCAGTTCCGCCCCTATGAAGGATAGAACTTGAACTAGTTGCAAAACATACTTTAAGTTTACTAGGAAACCTAAGGACTCCAAAAGATCCTGAGTTGTCCTTACAGACTCCTTTATCTGCTGTGGTGACCTTCCCACCACTAGCCAATCATCTAAGTAGGGAAATACAGTGACTCCCTGCCTTCTTAAATGAGCCACCACCACTGCTAGGCACTTTGTGAAAGCTCTTGAAGCTGAGATGAGACCGAATGGCAGTGCTGAGAACTGGTAGTGACCTGATGAGAGTCTGAATCTGAGATATTTTTCTGCAAGACTCCCTTATGGGGATGTGGAAATAAGCATCCTTCAGATCCAGTGAAGCTAGCCAATCTCCCTTCTGGAGGGTTGGCAAGATTATGGCTAAGGTTACCATTTTGAATTTTGGCATAGTCAAATGTCTGTTTAGCAACCTCAGATCGAGTATGGGCCACCACTCCCCATTTTTCTTTTTGGTCAAGAAGAAAAAATTACTTACCATAGTAATTATGTTTCTTCCCAGTGATACTCAGATATTCATAACTGTAGGCAGTAAGCCTGAGGGGTTGGACTGCCCAGAGAGATGGAACACCTGCAAATGATGGAACACTTTGCACGTAAGCATCTTTCAAACACTGCCTTTACTAACTGCCTGTGTTCTAACCTCTTCAGATTTTATAAAGCAGCCTGAAAAGATAGGCCCAGGATAATGCAATCCTAATAGTTATTAAAATTGGGGTTACCCAACAATATGGATTTCACTAAAAATAGGCCTCCAACTGGAGGAACAAACAAATAAGTAAAGTTAGAACAACATGCCAGAAAAATACCATAAAGATAAACACAATGAACTCTGTTCGCCTAACTAATACAGGTGCAGAGGAGAAATTTCACTCCAAGGGTGTATAATGACATGGTGGCACCAGCATGCGAAGTGCAGAGGCTGAAGTTCTGGAAGGGGAGGTAGGGAGGGAAGTTATGAATATCTGAGCATCACTGGAAGAAACATAATTACTATGGTAAGTATTTTTTTCTTCTAAACCCAGTAATGCTCAGTATATTCATAACTTTATGCAGACTACCAAGCAGTACCCCTGGAGGTGGGCACAGGACTCTATTTTGGAAACAGACTTTGCAGGACTGCTGTGCCAAACTTAGCATCACTCCTGGATAAAATATCCAGGTTGTAGTGTTTTGTAAAGGTGTGTACTGTTTTCCAGATAGCTGCTTTACATATATCCAGTAATGGGATGCCCCTGGCAGCTGCTAAAGTAGCAGTTGTCCCTCTTGTAGAATGAGCCCTCAATCCTCATGGAGGCTCTCGACCAGCATTAGTGTAACAGAGTTGGATACACTGGACTATCCAATGAGAAATGGATCTTTTTGAGGCTGGATTACCTTTTCCCACATTCCCATACGTCAGAAACAATTGCTTTCTGTCCTGTCTAAGGTCCTTAGTGGCTGTCATGTAATAACTAAGGACCCTCTTTACGTCCAAACTGTGCAGTCTCCTTTCGCCAGAAGTGGTATGCTCAGTGAAAAAGACAGGAAGAGTGATAGATTGATTTAAGTGGAAATCAGAGACCACCTTGGGGAGATATTTCCTGTTTGTTCTGAGGACTACTTTATCCCTATGAAAGGATATGTAGTCCTGATTAATACAGAGAGCCTGAAGCTCACTGATTCTTCTTGCAGAAGTCATTGCCACTAGGAAAACTGTTTTCCAAGTGACATATTTCAGATGAGCTGTGGCCATGGGCTCAAACGGAGCAGACAGCTTGGCTATACGCACATTCAGGTCCCAAACTGGCACTGCTGGTTTGTGAGGGGGATGCAAATGATCCAGGCCCTTAAAGAACCTTTTAAAAATAAGGTTAGAAGCCAATGTTACCTTTTTTCCAGCAGAAAGGTAAGCAGACACTGCTGCAAGGTGAACCCTCAAAGAACTGGGTTGTAGACCCGGAGCGTGTAAATGGCTGAGATAATCCAATACCTCGGACAAGCCAGCTTGGGCTGGTACCAGGGTCTTGCCTGAACACCAAACAGCAAATCTCTTCCATTTGGAAGAATAGTTCCTTGTAATAGAAGGTTTTCTGTACCCTCTTAGAATACTTGACAGGTTCAGAAAGTTTTAGGTCAGTGTATTCTAAGTCCTCGAGCCAAGCTTTGAGATTGAGGGACTTGAGATTCGCGTACAACAGAGTTCCCTGGTTGGAGATCAAAAGGTTGAGCCTCCGAGGGAGATGTACAGGATTTGCAACAGACATTGAGAGCAGAAGAGAGTGCCATGGCTGCCTCGGCCAGTCTGGAGCTATCAAGATCAGTGATGCTGTATGGGATCTGAGCTTGACCAGTACTCTGTAAATTAGAGGGAAATGAGGGAAAGCATACAGGAACCTCCCTGACCAATCCAGACTCAGAGCATCCAGAGAAAAAGTTCCCTGACCTGGTGGTCTGCAACAATACTGTGGCAGGTGGTGGTTCTGTTAGGATGTGAAAGTCTATCTCTGGAGTGCCCCACCTTCTGAAAATAACCTGTACCACCTGTTTGTTTAGGGTCCAATCGTGATGGGACTGATTTATTCAACTCAATGCATCTGCCAGGGTATTGTCCTTCCCTGGCAAGTGAATAGCCTGCAGAGACACTTTCAATGAGTAGGCCACAGTCCAAATCTAAATGGCTTCTGTGCAGAGAAGGCCTGACCTTGTGCCTCCCTGCTTGTTTACGTAATACATTGTGGTGGTATTGTCTGTTCTGACCTGTACCACCCTACCCTGGACTAGGTGAGAAAACGTTCCAATAGATTAATGTGCTGAAGGGACTCTGTGGCTGACCAATGTGCCCTGGGTTGTGTGGTCCTCTATATGGGCACCCCAGCCCAAGAGGAATGCATCTGTTGTGAGAACCACTGAAGGATTCTCTCTGAAAAGGAACTCCTCATCTTAAGTTGGATTCTTCCTTCCACCACAAGGTGGCCTGTAGCAGTGACTTTGTTACTGGGATAAGCTTTGAGAAGAAATCTTTTCTTTGACACCAGTGAGACCTGAGATGAAACTGAGTGTCTGTCATGTGGAATCTGGCACCCAGCACTGTGCCTGTGGAAGCTGCCATGTGGCCTAGTAACTGGAGAAACTGTCTTGCTGTTTTTAGGTTGTGCAGCTTAAATGAGTTTGCCATTAGCTGAATGTTTTTTTACCCTTTCCAGAGGCAGATATGCCCTGGCCTGTAGGGTGTTGATTTTTGCTCCTATGAACTGCAACACTTGTGTCGGAGTGAAAACTGATTTTTTGTGATTGATCAGGAATCCTAGGGACTCCAGGAGGTCCTGAGTGATTTTCAGATCTTGCTGCACCTGCAGGGGAGATTTTCCCATGACCAACCAGTCATCTAGGTAAGGGAAAACAGATATTCCCTGTCTGCGAAGATGTGCCACCACAGCTGCCAGGCACTTTGTGAATACCCTTGGGGTCGAAGAAAGGCCAAAAGGCAGGGCTGAAAACTGGTAGTGACCTGAAGGGAATCTGAATCTGAGGTATTTTCTGTGAGGCCCTTTTTATGGGGATGTGAAAATAGGCATCTTTCAAGTCCAGTGACGCCAACCAGTCTTGTTTTTGCAGTGTTGGCAGAATCAGAGCCAAGGTTACCATCTTGAACCTTGTTTTTTTAAGAACTTGTTTAGAGCTCTTCGATCCAGTATAGGCCGCCACTCCCCACTTTTCTTTGCGGTCGGGAAGTATCTGGAATAGAAACCCTTTCCCCTTTGAGATTTTGGAACCGGTTCCACTGCTTTTAACTGTAGCAGGTTCCGAACCTCTGCCTCCAAGCGCACCTTTTCTGCTGGGGGGGGAGAGCTGAAAACTCTGGATTTTTGACAAGGAAAGGACTTGAATTTCAGAGACAGACCCTGCCCCACCACCTCCAACACCCTCTTGTCTGTGGCGATTTTCAGCCAAGTTTGGAGAAAGTGGGGAAGTCTGCCTCCGACAGGTAGGGAGGAGGCAGCCTGTGGTTCAGGGGGTCTGTTTGGTTTGTTACTGAGGCTGGGTATGAGACCCTCATCTTGAGCCCCTTCTGCCCCTATCCCTGGAGAAACCCTGCTATGGGTACTGCTGGTACTGGGGTAATGCCACTGGTTGGAAGAAGGGCCTGGTGTACAAGAACCTGCCTCGGCCTCCCCTTCCATAAGGCCTGGTGGATGGAGAAAGCGCTCTCCTTAGCAGAATTGCTTCTGTAAGTGGCCTTATATTCATCCACCTTCTTCATGTACGCCACAGTGGACCCCCCAAAGAGAGAGTGTCCCTCTAGGGGAAAATCCAAAGCCTTCGATTGTGTATCCTGAGTAAGGTTTGTGGCCCTAAGCCAAGCAAACTCCTCTGTGCCATTGTGTTTTCCATCCATCTGGCTGCAGTATCATTAGTGTCAGCAGCCATTTGGAACTGATACTTAGCTGCTTCTAGCCAAAACCTTGCAGTTTCAGCCAAGGGTGAGGGAGCTTTCTGGGACGTGGCCAGGACTGACTGCCACAGAGATTTTTGGTACTGGGCAGCATATCCCTGGAAGGTAGCCTCCCACATAGCCAGAGAAGCTGACAGGTACCCTTTTTGGCCATACTCTCTAGTTTCCTAGAATCTTTTTTATTTTTTTTAATTTTAGTTTTTGTTGACCGGGTAAGTGCACTAGACAAATCCTGCCTATTTTCAGGCACGACCCGGGGGAAGGGGATACAGATGAATGCCAACTGACCTTGAACCAGATTAAGCTGTTGGTGGTATTTTCAGTGAATGAGGGAAATTTGGCCAGGCACCGGAAAATTTCCCACTCTTTCGATAAGTGCCATGGGATCTTTAACATCCACCTGAACTACCACCAATCCAGGCAGATGGGACCTCAGTTTAACGTCTCATCCGAAAGACGGCACCTCAGAAGTGCAGCACCCCTCTCATGCTGCACTACAGTGTCAGTACTGGGATATTAACCCAAATGCCAGATGTGGGAACTGAACCCACAGTCCTCTGATCTCCTGGCCTCAGAGGCGAGTGTGCTACCTACTGAGCCACTGACACTGTCTTTGTCCAGAGGATGTGAGGACAGAGGAACCCTAGCCTTGTCACAGGCAGCCTGCTGTATGACCCCCTGGTGGTCGGGGTGGGAGAAGAGGAAATCAGCTCCCTCCCTTTCCAGCTGGTACTTCTTGTCCATCCTCCTGTCTGTAGGAGGGGTGGAATTTGGTGCCTGTAAAATCTTTAGTGCATCCTTTTTAAATAATTTATAGACAGGTGGGAGGAGGAGAGTCTTTGTGGGTGTTAACCCCATCATCTCCAAGTACTCCACCTCCTCCTCATCTTCGATTTGTTCAGTGGTGGAGATGTTAAGGGCATCTGCCATTCTCCTGACAAAGTGAAGTGGGATGAAAAATCCTCAGACACCCTTGGAGGAGAACCAAAGTCCTGTTCAGGGGACAATTCTGGTTCTATTGGTCCCTCCTCCTCATCATAATCATCATCATCAAAAGTATCTCCTCCTTCTTGGTGGAGAGGATGCACACTACTGCCAACCTGGGGACCCGGGGGGGGGGGCAGGAGGCTGTTGAGGAGGAACTATTGCATGCAAGGACTGAATGATTTTAAAGGCCTGAGCAATCTCTTGGGCCGTAGGTACAGGCAGAGCAGTCGCAGAAGTCCCCGGCTTGACAGGCGAGGGTTCTGTGTGTTTCAATTTTTGCCTTTTTTAGCAGGAACTGGGGAGTCAGCTGGTTCAGTATCTCTTTTTGTTCCCTTTGTGCCCGTCTCAGGGGCAGGAATAGAAGAAAGTGTGGGTTCAGCCACAGTATCTTGGGGTATCGGCTGGTCAGAGCCAGAGGGACCCCTTGGAATCTTCTTTTTTAGCCTTTCAAAGCGTTTCTCAATGGTCTTCTCAAGGAATGTTTTACACACATCACATTCCTCTTAAATGATCAAAGCCCAGACAAACTGCAAAAGCAGACAGACACACACTTTGTGTAAACACCTCTCCACACTGAGAACAGTTTTTGAAACCGGGCTCACCGGTTTTCTTTTTGGGTTTTTCTGACATAATTCAAAAAATAGCAACCGCTAAAGAAAAAAAAAACTTTCTTTTTTTTTTTTAAATCAGTTCAGGAACCGATGGAATCGAACCGCTTGCTAAAACGGAACCAGGTTAGTGGTTCAGTAACCGAGATTTATTGGTTACAAAAAGTGAAAGAATTTAGCTATTCTAAGACAAGTAAAGGTGGTTCTTTAGTCAGAGAACCCTGATTTTAAACAAAACTATCCTGGTTCCCCCACAGTTATTCCGAACCGAGGAAAACAATAAATTTAACGTAATAAAGATTAACTATACAAAACAACTAGTAGAGGCAGTAAATGAAAACAAAAATATACTTATGGTCAGTATTTGATGTTTTCTTCACGCAGGAGAAAGTGGATGAACAGGACTCCGAGCAACCAGACTTTTCAGGCAGAGAGGAAAATCTGAAGAGGTTAGAACACAGGCAGTTAGTAGAGGCAGTGTTTGAAAGATGCTCACATGCAAAGAGTTCCATCATTTGCATGTGTTCCATCTCTCTGGGCAGTCCAACCCCTCAGGCTTACTGCATAAAGTTATGAATATACTGAGCATTACTGGGGTTAGAAATACCTTGAGTAAAACCCCTTCCTCTTTTCGTGTGGGGGAACTGGTTCTACTGCCCTTGACAGTAGCAAACTTTTCACCTCTCCTCCAACAGCTTCTTTTCTGCAAGTAAAGCTGGTCTGAATATCCTTGTTCTTAGTGATGGGAAGGATTTGAAAGTTAGGAACAAGCCTTGGCCCACCACCTCCAGGACCCACTTGTCTGTGGTGATGTTTTGCCATTCCTGGAAATAGTGTGCCAGCCTGCCTCATACTGGCACTGAAGAGACGACCTTTACTGTTAAGTCAGAGATTCTGTTTAGGCTGAGGCTGGGGTGGGCCTGGCTAACTTGACTCCTATGCCTGGATCCCCTTCTACCCCTAACTCTAAAATATCCCTGTTGGGGATACTGTTGGTACTGCATAGCCTGAGCTTGGAAGAAAGGCCGCAAATGTTCACTTCTTCTGCATCATGCATTTGATTTCTACCAGGTCCCCTATAATGTTTGTAATGCTTCTGATTCAATGACGTAGCTAAACCAGAATTGTGGCCTGGGAGTTTTCAGTCCCCCACATCTCAGGCAAGCTTGGAGTTGAGCTGTCCCTTATTCTCCCTCATTTACAGTCTGTCTTTTCTGTTTCGTCGCCCCTGTTGCTTCTGGGAGTTATTTATTACCTTTGCTTTCCCAAGGTCTGGATTCACTAGTCACCAGTCTACATTTTAGATTTTAAAAGTCCCGAAGTGCAGAGCCTCGATACTATGCAGCCAGCTTCGTTTGTTGCTTAACAGTGCCCTCAAACGTTGTACTTTATTAAAAACCCGTCCTTTTATGGGCAGCCAAAACTGATGTAATTTAGCAACTGACGTGTAAACAATACAATGAAGAGGACAGTACCAGTGGAGTAATGGCCAAATCTTAATGCCTAATCTGTAGTAAGGGCACTTAAAAGAGGACACAAACTTTGCCCCTTGGTAAAATACTTGTATTTATTTTTTATTTAGTTTTTGTTGATCGGGTAAGTGCACTAGAGAAATTCTGCCTATTTTCAGGCACGACCTGGGGAAGGGGGATACAGGTGAATGTCAACTGACTTTGAACCAGATTACTGGAATGAGGTCATTATCTACTAAACTGACAGCTTTAAAAAGTTTTGCAAGCAAGTTTTATCTTAATAACTTACATATGAACATACAAAGAAGCCAGCAGAAGAAGGACATTTGGTCTATCAAGTCTGCTCACATTGCAGGGTCCATAGCTTGAGCTACTGTCCCTGCCCTCCCTACCCACTTCTCCCATTCTTCCTACTTATGATCCTTACTTTCCCCTTCACCTATCCCAGCCTCTCTTAAAGCTGCCCACTGTCTTCAACGAGACGACCTCTTCCGGCAGCATATTCCAAGTGTCCACCACCCTCTCTGTGAAGAATTCTTCCTGACATCCCTCCTAAACCTCCCACCCTACAGCTTAAGACGGTGCCTCCTCATGTTATGGTTGCCACTCAGCTTAAAGAGACTTTCCTTATCAACCTTATTTATCCCTTTCAGGTACTTGAAGGTCCCAATCATGTCCCCTCTTTCTCTCTCCTGTCTTCCAGGGAGTACATGTTCAGTGCCCTCAACCTCTCCTCGTATGCCTTACTCTGCTGACCTGCTATCATCTTTGTAGCCCTCCTCTGAACATTCTCCAGCAGGTTAATGTCCTTTTTGAGGTGTGGACACCAGTACTGAACTCCATACTCTAGATGTGGCCTTACCAGTGACCTGTACAAGGGCAGTATAACCTCCTCTCTCCTACTACTGATCCCCCTAGATATGCATCCCAGCATCTTGTTTGCCTTTGCTGTTTTCTTGCACTGCATGGAGTGCTTCAGGTCACTAGTGATCATCACTCCCAGGTCCTTCTCCTCCTCTGATGCAGATACTGTGACTCCAACCAGGTAGTACTCTGTCCTGGGATTCTTGACTCCAATATGCATAACTTTGCATTTCTTGGCATTGAAGCCAAGCTGCCAGATCCTGTATCACCTCCCCAGCTTTTCCAGATCTTCCTGTAGGTCCTGTATCCCTTTAGCTGTGTCCATTCTCCCGCAGAGCTTGGTGTCATCCGCAAATAAGCACATTTTGCCCTTAATGCCATCCCCAGTGTCATTGATGAAGACATTGAACAATACTGGCCCCAACACCGAGCCCTGTGGGACCCCACTGGTTACCTCTCAGGTGCCAGATAACTCTCCCCCACAACCACCCTCCAGGTTCTGTCCCTCACCCATCTGGCCATCTTTTCCCCAACCCCAAGATCCACCAACTTCCTGATCAACTTTTTGTGGGGCACAGAGTCAAAGGCGTTGCTGAACTCAAGATAGAGGATGTCTACTGCTTGGCCTCTGTCTACTGTCTTAGTGACACAGTCAAAGAAGTCAATCAGATTCATTTGACACGATCTTCCCCTCCACTAACCCATTATGCCTCTCATCCTGGAGACCATGCTCCTCTAGATATTCCACCAACCTTTCCTTTAGTATGATCTCCATGAGCTTGCCCACAATGGAGGTCAAACTGACTGGTCTTTAATTCCTTGGGTCATCCTTGGGACTGCTTTTGTGAAGGGGCACTACATGTGCTGTTCTCCAGTCCTGCAGTACCACGCCTGACTCTAATGAACTATTAAACAGGTCTGCCAATGGCCCTGCCAGCTCCTCAGCCAGTTCCTTTAGTACCCTTGGATGTACTCTGTCCAGGCCTGGTGATTTGTCCACCATCAATGCCAGCAGCCCATCCCTCACTCTATCCTCCGATATCACTACATCTGTGTCCACCCCCCCGCTCCTCTTTTCCCTCCTGAAGGCACTAGTCCATCCTTCTCCCTGGTGAAGATGGAACAGAAGTATTTATTTAGTATCTGCTTTTCCCCTCATTATCCTCCACCCCTTTTTTAAGTCTTACAATACCTTACTTCTTGGCCCTTTTTTCACTCATATAGCGAAAGAAGGCCTTATCCCCTTCTTAATTCCTTCAGCTATCTGCAACTTCTTCTGTGCCTTTGCTCACCAGACTTCCTTACTTGCCTCACTAGCCAACCTTAGGTAATTTTCCCTATCCACCTCTCTCTTGGTCTTCCAGAATTTTCTATAGGCCAACCTCTTTTCCCTTACTGCCTGGGCAACCCCAGAACTGAACAAGCTGGGTGCTTTGGCCCTTGTGTTCTTCCCCCTGAGCCTATTGCACTCATCTGTGGCAACCAGTAGTCTTTCCTTAATGATGGACCACCTTTGGTCCACCCTCATATCTGCTCTGATGCCTGCCAGATGGCTCCTTAGTACTTCGACCATTTTCCTGAAGTCCGCCCTCCTGAAATCCAAAATTTTGGTCTTAGCCAGGATACTTTCCCTCTCCATATTCAATTGGAACTACACTGTGCAATGGTCATTTCCACCTAGGTGCTCCCTGACCATTATTTCCTGTGCATGCTCCCCATTTGTGAGCACCAGATTAAGAATTGCCTCAGCTCTTGTTGGTTCAGTGATGCCCTAAGTCAGGAACCCACTCTGCAGTCCTTCCAGGATCACGTGACTCCTAGCACATGTTGTGGATGGTATACTCCAGTCCTTCTTGGGCAGGTTGAAGTCCCCCACAATTACTTTCTCTCCTTTCCCCGCAGCTTCCAATATTTGTGAGCTCAGTTTCCTGTCCCTCTCCTCATCCTGATCAGGTGGTCTGTAAACCACCCTCAACCTCACCTTTCTCCCTCTGTTGAACCCTTACTGAACCCATAATGCTTCCACCTCCCCTTCCTCGGACTCCTCCCTCATGCAAGTTATTCCTTCCCTGATATAAACTGCCACCCCTCTCCTCTTCCCAACTACCCTGTCCCTCCTTTATAGTTTATATCCAGGGATCACAAGGTCCCAGTCATGGTGTGATGTTGCCCAAGTCTCAGTTACTGCAGCTGTGTCCACCCTCCTGTCTGCTAATAGTGCCTGCAGGTCATCCATCTTGTTTCCAAGACTCCACGCATTCAGAGACACCACTCTCCACCTAGAATCTGACCATTCTTCTCTTCCCTCTTCTCCTATTCACATTTATCCCCTCTGTATGCACCCCTCCATGCACCCTTGTTATGTGTTCCTCACCCTCTCCACCCTTTGCTGTGTTCTTGCCCTTTCCACCTCCTCCCTCCAGAAATCTTTCATCACTGTGGGGAAGGGGTAGGTTCACTGACCTCCTTATCTCAGAATCTGCAGTCCTGCACGCCTGCTGCCCCCTCTCAGTAGTTTAAATTAAGTTTAGTGGTTATGTATTCCCCCAGTTTGTACCAGAGTACCCTCAAACCCTCCCTGCTGAGGTGTAGCCTGTCTGGTGAAAAGAGTGCTCTGTCTGACTAGGTCTCCTTCCAGTCAGCATACAGATAAACATCTCTGCCCTGCACCATTTCCTCAGCCAGTCATTAACATCCTCTATTCTTCTTTTCCTGACTGTGCTGGCCCTTGGTACTGGTATCATCTCTGAGAAGGCCAGCAAACTTTCTTCCTCCTTGACTCTACTTTGCACTACCTCAACCACCTTCCCAGCTAGGGCGTTGGTTCCCAAATGTGTAAATTAGGTTTTCCTCCAACCTCCCTTAACTAATTCCCTTATTTTTGGGCCCACCTTCCCTGCTGTCATCCCTGACATACAAACCACCCTCCTGCTTGCATTTGGGTCCCCTTTCCTGTCACCTTGCCACCCTTTCATCCCCGGCACCTGTGCTCCCTGTCCTTCCTTTCTAACCTTCGGTACTAACTGCTCCCTCTGCACCCTGGTGAACTTATCTCCACATCCACAACTTATCCCCTTAACTGTTTTTCCATCTCCCACTCTGCCCCTCCCCTTCTGACTATATGTATCTGCTTTCAGTTTTCCCTCCCCCCATCCTCCACCCCATTTTGCCTGCCACCTCTTCCTTGCCCACCCTGATTAATTCCCTCTCCCCTCCCCTCCTACTCTCAGCCCTGGCTCAACCTGACCTCCTACCTCACCTCCTGCTGCTCCCTCCCTCCAGACAGTGCCTATTCAATAAAGGCACCCCTTTAGAATTTCCCACCCCTGATGTTACTCTCACATTTCCACCCCTTCCCCTTACCACTTATCATTCTTCCATGCTGAGCTCCCTAGTCCTCTGAGGAAGAGATACTCCTATATACTGGGTACTCCTCCCCACTCACATCCCCTGCCTGATGCCCTCACTCCACTGGGCATCACCCCTCTGCCTTTCCCTCCACTGCTGTGCTCCTCTGACTTCCCACACCATCCTCCCCAACTCCCATCTGGGCAGCCTTATTTTAGCCCTTAGCTGCCCCAGACTCTTGCGCACAGGGCATCCCCCCTTTACTCCACATCACCCCTAGAAAGACTGCTGCCCCACAGCTATTGTAGTTTACCACTCTCCTGTTTCCCATACATGTACCTTTTCCCCCACCTGCTCCCAGCCTCCAGTTATACATAACTATGAAATTCAAAAATACATAAATTTCTATCTACTTTACCATCAAAATGCAACAACAGTCACAATAATCTAGAACTCAGTAGGCTGCTACTTACAGTGTTCTATCAAAACTAGAACACTATGCCAAGGAAGCTGTTTTTTTAGCAACCACCTGATTCTAGTTAAAAAAAATATTTTTAAGAAATGCCTTTTAAATCATCAGCCCAGAAATCCCATGAAACAGTGACAAAGTCACAGTACCACCTAAACAGCTTGCCACCACCCAGCAACAAGCCAGCTAATCCTGGTGGCAAGGACAACCCCACAAAAACCTCAAACAAACTGCCTATCTACTGTATATAAACCAAATGAAACCTACACAAGATATGACTCATCACAGAACAAACATGCTGACTATACTGTTCCCAGCTAACAAGAAACACACACACCCCACACCTTCCTGTAGGCAACAATACCCTCCTTAGTCCACAAACTGTACACAAAAAAATATTTAAAAACTAGAAAAAATATAGAACATTTTCACTTGGCTAAATTGCATTTTACTTGGTTAATTCTGCCAATAAGTGGCCACGATCCCGACTACACTGGTATCCCATAAGCTCCCGTGACTGACTTAGTTGGTGACAGCAACTGCAGGGGCTTCAGTGATAGGCAGCTTTTCATCATAGTGCTGTAATTCCCTTCATTAACTGAACTAAAATTCAGTGCATTGCCCTGCACTAGGCAGGAATGCCCTAGTCAGTATCTTACTCAGTGCCTTACTCTGTTCACAGATTCACAGACATGTGACAGCAGAAAAGGGCCTTCCTGGCTCATCGAGTCTACCCATTCCCTCCCTCTACCTGTCTCACACACACACACAGACACACACCCACCCCACTTCCCCTCGTCCTCCCCTTGACAACCCTCTGTGTCTGTCCCAGGCCCTCTTGAATCCTTCCACTGTACTGGCACTCACCACCTCCTTCGGCAGTCTGTTACAGGGCTCAGCCTCTCTCTCTCTCTCTCTGAAGTAATACTTTCTAACATTTCCCCTAAACCTTCCCCCCTCCACCCCATGCCCCCTAGTTCTTGTATCTACCTTCCCTGTAAATAAGCTCTTCCCCACTTTATTGATCCCCTTCACATACTTGAATGTTTCAATCATGTCCTCTCTTTCCCTTATCTCCAGAGGATACAAATCCAGTTCCCTCAATCTCTCCTCATATGCCATCCCTCTTAGCCCATGCACCATTTTAGTGGCCCTTCTCTGCACCCTTTCCATGCCATCTATGTCCTTTCTTAGATGAGGCCTCCAGAACTGTACCCCATACTCCAGGGGTGGCCTCACCATGGAGCTGTAAAGTTGTGATGTTATTGTACCAGTGGGGCACAGTTTCATTCTACTACAAACTCAACTGCTGTTAATCAGCTGGAGATGCCGAGTTGGACCAGGCACAGGATCGGAGCTGCTGGAATCACATACGGATGGCAGAAATAGATTTAGGGTGCCAGGCAAGGTTTCCTTGTCTGATGGTGGGCATGACTTCACCAGTCTGGGGTTGCAAATATTGTGACGTTGGGGGGGGGGGGGTGGTAGGGTACCACACTAAGCAGCTCTCTACCTCACTAGGCCACTTCTAGGCTTCTTTATTCCTCAGCAGGATGTCCACCTCCTTCCTCATCATCTCTCAGCTTGGTTCTGCATGCAACACAAGAAAATACATTTATTATTATTATTATAGGGGACAGCTGCTTCCAGACCTGTGATTGGCTGTTCAAGTATGATTTCTGCAGCTGCTAATGCAGGCTTTGCATGTTATACTGATTAACAGCAACTGAGTTTCTGTTGCTGTCCTAATCAACTGGTTGTTCCCAACTGGTACAGCAGCAGTTTGAAGCAAACTGGGGCTTTCCTGCCTGACGTTGCAGAATGAGGTATATTTTTAGTTTAGTTACACAAAAAGACAATACTATGGATGAAATAACACCTGTCACTTAAGTTCCCATGGTTTCTTCTTGATGACGCTGGCTGCAGGAACTTACTCGATATCACTACAACTGGGATGGTACCCCAGTGATGGCAAGATCAACTAGATAAAATGTAAGTTTCTGACATAAAGCCTACTTACAAACACTTCCAAAATCTTGTGGTTTGGTAGTTAGGGACCTGGTCAAAATTTGTTAGCATGGGGTAAAGCTGACTTCTGCTGAAAGGTGAATGGGCCCACTGTATCAATGGTGATGCTTACTTTTGCATTTTTATTGCCAACTAAAACATTTCTACACTTACTTTTGAAAGTAGTGTCAAATCTGGTTAATCCTTGTTTTCTAAAGATACCTGACTCTGGTCAAGCAACCTCTGAAACAGATTTTTTGCCATGTTAATTGCCTCTTTAATATGGGACACCTCTGTTTCTGATCCGAATCCTAAGAGTACTGAGACCATTATCCCTTTTCATTTTAACCTGGATAATCTGTTGCAGGTGCTAATTAGTGCGTTAATGGTAGAAACATTGAAACGTAAAATTTGACGGCAGATAAGGACCGCTTGGCCCATCTAGTCTGCCCATTTTCCCTACCTGTTTCATATGGTAGTCTTCTTAATCCACTCTGGCATGTGAAAGGGGATAGAAAATAATTTCTAAGCAAAAAAGAAACCTGGATTCTTTTAAATTAATTATCTGTTCTAAGCCAATCAGAACACAGGAAAACTGTCAGTTATTATACCACAAACTACTACAATCACATTTTAGAAACACCCTCAGTAGGTTATCCACATTCTGGCAATGCCTACAGTAGGTCGTCCATGTTTCAGACATGCCCACAGTAGGTTATCCATTTAGTCCACAGACAAAAAGTGGGGAACAAAGGCATGTTCCTCTTCAACTGTTTCCTGGGAGCTAGTATAGTGCAGTGGTTAAGAGCTTTGAGCTGCGCAGCCACCACTTATGTACTGTGTGACTATGAGCAAATCACTTAAAAACTACCACAGCACTTTTTAAATCCTGGGTTCAAAATTTCTAGTCATATAACAGTAATAATAATCAGCCAGAATAACTGGCTTCAGTGATTGATTAAACGCCTCAATCTCTGCATTTAATCATCCAGACCACTTCACAATGGAAAGGGGAATTGTTTAACCAGGAAAGGCACACTAAGCCAAAGCTTGTTTCCAGGTGCAACCTGGGAACACAAGGATGTTAAGTGACTTGCTCAGGGTCACACAGTATGCAAGTGGGGGCTGTGGGATTCAAACCCAAGTCTCCAGGTTTGCAGGTCAGTGCTCTTAACCACTACACTATACTGCCTCCTTAAGAATTTTAGGGGAAAGTGAGATTCAAACCTAGGCTTTCAGGATCAAAGCCTAGTGTACTAACCACTACACTATGCTGGCTGCTGACTTCTACCAGTTATTCCATCATATACTCCAGTTAATTGAATGCTATTTAGTGCCCCAAAGTAAGGGGATAAAGAATGGGGGCACCACAGAAATGGGAGGCCGAACAAATAACTAATGTGCCCGGGGTCCCCACTGTTATGGGTATGGGGCAGGTCATAGGGCCCCTTGCAGTGTCTCCCCCCACATAATAGCCAGATAGGGCACTTGTTTTAAAAAAAAAAAAAAAAAAAAAAAAAGTTTTTCTCTCTCTGCTGCCTGCTTTGCTCAACTCCAATTCCCCCCCCCCAAGAGCAGGCAGCACAAGAGTGGACACTCATGCGCTGGGACAGCTGTCCCTGGCTGTCGCATGGCGCCCATTTTCAAAATTCTGGCCGCTGGGCATGGGCTCGGGGTTCTAGAAGCTGAACCCTGAGCACCTTTTCAAAGGGGAGAAATGTTTGTTTAGGCAGATCGTGCTGGTCTGTTGAGGAAGAGGGACCAAGAGAGTGCAACGGAGACAGGGCACTTACCCGAGGGTTGAAGTGGTCTCGTCGACTCGTGGTACCCCTCCAGCCAGTGAAGACTCCAGTTGCTGCTGCTCCTCCTGTGCACCTGATCCATTCTGCAGTCGAGTCCAGCAGTTCCTGCAGATGGCTCTTGTTCCCTGTGTGCCGGTGTGGGCTTGTTGCCCCTTTTATTTTTTGTATTGCCCCGAGTGCTCCGGTCCCTCATTGGAGGCTGTGAAGCACCGCATTGCTGGAGAAATCCAGGCCATCTTTCTGAGGCACGCTGCCTGCTGCAGTTCCCCTTCCTCTGCCAGAAGTCCTCCTGCTTCCCTGAAGCAGCTCCTTCACCCTGGGCTGGGGCGGTGAGTTGGCGCCAGCATGTTGAAGAGTGCTGGCCGCCTGTAACATTTAAAGGGGGGGAAAAGTTTAAATTGATTGGAGGACCAGGCGGAAGTGCCAGCCTGTAATCTAAATATTTGAATATTCAGTGAGCTGCGACACCCACAGGGAGGGAGGGCCTGCCTTGAGGCCCATAGGGGACTAATTAATTAATATTCATGAGGGGGCAGAATAAATACGGGGCAAGGAGAAGTGATTGGCAGCAAGGCCTTAGGCAGGCCTAGATTTAAAGGGGCAATGTCAGGCCCCAAATAATTAAAGGGACAAAATAGGTCCAAAAACTTAAAAGGGCAGCAAAGCAAAGGCCCCAAGTAATTAAAGAGGGCAACGTAGGCCCATAGCTTTAAAAGGGCAGCAAAGAGCCCAAGTAATTAAAAGGGCAGCAGGCCCCACTGTGTTTTAGAAGGGGCAGCAAAGACAGTACATTGAGGAGAGGGCAAAAAGGACAACACTTAAGGCCACCAGTAGGACCACAGTATCCAGAGGGGTCCAGTAGTAAAGAGGGCAAGGGAGGACAATTGGAAAGAAGGGCATTAATACCAAGGTTTCCAGGGGTAGCCGGGTCCTGGTATAAGAAGGGACCCACGAGTGCAGTACTTTAAGGGTCAGTGACTGTCAATTGATGAAAATGTGTATTTACTAATATCTGAACTGTTGTGTTGATTGCAGAGCACCAAGACAGTGTTGTTACTGGGATTCTGGTTATTTGCCCCTGC
Organism: Neoceratodus forsteri; assembly: GCA_016271365.2. Taxonomy (NCBI): domain Eukaryota; kingdom Metazoa; phylum Chordata; order Ceratodontiformes; family Ceratodontidae; genus Neoceratodus; species Neoceratodus forsteri. The sequence goes on along the minus strand of CM028132.1, from coordinate 194,880,934 downwards.
AACAAACAATTGCCCCAGAACTCTGCTTATTTGCCCCTGCAATGAACAGCTGCCCTGGAACTCTGGTTATCTGCCCTTGCAATGAACAATTGCCCCAGATCCTGGTAATTTGCCCATTCCTGGCAAATTGCCCCTGCAATGGACAACTGCCCCAGATCCTGGAAAATTGCCCCAGCAACGAACAGTTCTCTTGGTGCAGTGTGGAAATGTATCTGCCAGCGTTATTATGGCCAACGTCTGTGTACAGACTCAATCTTCTGCCATGATACTGATCTATGGTGTTGCCTGCCATCCTTCTTCTACGGAATCAATCTCTACCTGGAGGAAGATGTCCTTCAACATCTTTCTTCTCCAGAAGGTGTCCGTCCAGAAGATCCTTGACCATGTTCCTGTCACCCGCCAAAGTCGAGTACGTCGAAGCCCGTGCAAGTCGCACCCACCATTTCTTGTTTTCTTCAGTTTGAAGTCAAGTACGCGAAGCCCAGGTGCATTGCTTCCGCTGTTCCATCATCATCTCCTGGTTCCTAATCTGGATGCCCCAAAGTTGGCTGCCCTCTGAAGAGTGTGCTCGTCCTGGAAGAACCTTGTCTGTGTCCCCTGGTCATTCGCCGCAAGTCGAGTCTGTCGAAGCCCAGTGCGGGACGTGTCCGCCGTTTTATTGTTTTGTTCCAGTCTCCTGTGTTGACACTTCAGAATCATCCATCTTCACCTTGAATTCTTTTGGTTCCTGGTTGCATCGGAATTTCCACAGCATTGTCCAGTCCTTGGTAATCCTCCAGTGGGTTTAACACCAAGAATCTTCACTGTTCCTTGGTGGCCGTACAGTGGGTTTTGGCCGGGGAGCTTTCTTTAGCTCGTTTGATTCTGATCACCCTCCAGTGGGCTCATTCCAGGGACCTGTTCTTTTATGCCAGCAGCCTTGGAGAGAGTGGGTTTTATGTCGAGGAACATATGATCTGTCTAAAAAACTATCACCACCCCAGTGGCCTTAGCCAGGTCTGTGATGGGATCATAATCTGAGTGTCACAGGAAATTCATTTATCTTCATCTACATAGATACATAGACAGTGTTGGCAGATAAGAAACAATTACTCACTACAGTAATATTACTTCTTCCAGGGTATTCTTTAGCATTATGCTAACATACTAAAATGCCAGCAGAATAGGCCTAACGGTCTTTCGTGTCTGCTCGTTTGGTCAGCCCCCACCCTGGGAGCTGACCTTGCTGCCCCCCTCGCCTTCTCTGGCTTCTCCCTTCCCAGTTTCGGATATTCTCACTGCACTGGATTTTGCTTCCAGAACCCTTCCCCTGTACCTGTCCCACCCCCTCTTGAACCCTTCCACCGTCTCTGCCTCCACCAGCCCCTGGGCAACGCATTCCATGGCTCCACAACCCTCTCAGTGAAGTAGCACCTCCTCCTTTCTCCCCTGAATCTTCCCCCCTCCAGCTTCCACCCATGCCCTCTAGTTGCTCCCTCCTCCTCCCTTCAAAGCACCCTGACTGCTTCTCCCCTATTTGCCCCCTTCATGTACCTGAAGACCTCTATCATGTCCACCGGTCCCTTCTCTCTTCCAATGTGTACATATTTAGCTCTTCGAGCCTCTCCCCATAGGTCCTGTCCCCCGAGCCCCAAATCATTTTGGTTGCCCTCCTCTGGACCCTCTCCAGGAGTTTAATGTCCCTCTTTAAGTGTGGCCTCCAAAACTGCACGCAGTACTCGAGGTGTGGCCTCACCAAGCAGTTATACAGAGGGAGTATCACTTCCCTCCTTTGGAGGTGATCCCCCTAGTGATGCATCCCAGCATCCTGTTGGCCTTGGCTGCTGCCCTCCTACAAGTCTCCGAGTTGTTCATCTTGACATCCACCACCACCCCCAGGTCCCTCTCAGCCATCGAGACTTGTAGCATTTCCCCCCCAGGGTGTACACTTGGCCTGGGTTTCTGGCCCCTAGGTGCAGTACCTTGCATTTCCCTGCATTGAACCTCAGCTTCCACTTTCTAGACCATCTTTCAAGAGCCTCCAGGTCCCCCTGTAGGGCCACCCTCCCCTCCTCCCCATCCACCACTGCCCCCAGTTTTGAGTCATCCTCAAAGAGACTCATCTCACTCCTAATACCTGTCCTTATGTCAGAGACATAGGCGTTGAACAGGAGGGGCCCAAGGACTGATCCCTGTGGGACCCCACTAATGACCCTCCTTGGGGATGAGACTATCCCACCAACTCCGGTCCTGGAGCCAACTGTCTATCCATCTGATCATCTGGTTCCCCACCCCCATTTCTCCCAGCTTATCCAACAGGCCCTCATGAGGAACAGAGTCAAATGTCTTGCTGAAGTCTAGAAAGAGGACGTCCACTGGTCTACCCAGGTCCAAGGCACTCATCACCCAGTCATAGAACTCCACAAGGTTTGTCTGACACGATTTCCCTGGGACAAATCCATGCTGTCTATCGTCCAGGCACCCTGACTTTTCCAGGTCCCCCAGCCTCTCCTTGACAATGCCCTCCATCACCTTGCCCACCACCGATGTCAGGCTGACAGGCCTGTAGTTCCCTGCCACCTCCCTTGATCCCCCCTTGTGGATAGGCACTATATGTGCCACCTTCCAGTCCTGGGGCACCCACCCTGTCCTCAGAGATGGTGAAAGCTCTGCCAGGGTTTCGCCAGGACATCCATAAGTCCTTCAGCACTCTGGGATGTAATTTATCCGCCCTGTGCTTTCTCCATCTTAAGGGACCTGAGGGCTTCCTCCCTCTCTTCTCTGCTGTGATTTCCACCTCCGCTACCTCTTCTCCCTGCTTAGCCTTCCCCTCCTGCCAGTGATGCCTCCCCTCTCCCCAGACCCACCAATCGATAAGGCCCCCCTCCTCAGTATCACTGTCTCCTCCCATGTATGATGCAACACCCCATTTCCTTGGTGAAAACTGAGGTGAAGTACTCATTTAGTACCTCAGCCTGCTCCCCCGGGTCTTGTGCCCATCTCTCCCCTGTTTTAATCCTGCTAATCTGTCCCTTCACCCTTCGTTTTTCCCCAATGTATCTAAAGAACCCCTTGTTCCCTCTCCTAATTTCCCTGGTCAGGTTCTGCTCCTTCCTTGCCTTAGCCGCCCTCACCACCCCAGTGGCCCTTCTAGCCATCAGTTTGTACCCCCCTCGATCCCTTTCACTCATTGAGCACTTGAATTGCCTATAGGCTGCCTTCTTTCCCCGCACCACCTCATGGATCTCCCTGGTCTACCAGCAGGGTTCTTGGGCCCTAACGCATTTTCGTCTTACTCTGGCACAGGTGCTGGTAGCATCCTGCACCCCTCTCCTCATTATTTCCCACCTACTGTCAGCATCCATGTCTGACCCAATCACATCCAAATGCTCCTTAAGGATCCTTCCCATTTCCTTAAATTATTGACAGATGCAGTATGCCAGCTGGGTTCAGCTGCCCTGGAGAGGAGGAGTCAATGCAAATGAGGAAGGCATTGGCCAGTCAGGATAGAGATAGAGTGCTGCCTGCAGTCAGCCTGAGGGACCTCAGAACGAATTTCAGAGCTGAAAAAGAGCAAAAACTGTGCCCAACAGGGGCAAAAAACTGTCAACAATGCACAAACTATTCTAATCCACTATTGTGAAAACCTTTTATCACCCTGATCAATACCAGTTAGCACCAGGAGAGGAAGGGTGGGAGTGTCAATAATGCTAAAGAATACCCTGGAAGAAGTAATATTACTTCAGTGAGTAATTTTTTCTTCTAACCCCAGGAATTCTTTAGTATCTATTGACAGATGCAGACTTCAAAGCAGTGCAGTTGGGAGAAGGGCACAGAAACCTATTCAGGAAAAAGACTCTGTAGCACTGCCCTGCTGAACTTCGCATATGAACGGGACTGCACATCCAAGCAATAATGTTTGGTGAAAGTATGGACCGATTTCCAAGTAGCTGCTCTACAAACCTCCAGCAATGGGATATCCCTGGAAGCTGCCACTGAAGCAGCTGTTCCTCTGGTAGAGTGAGCTCTGGGCCCAAGAGGGGGCCGTCTGCCCACCTTGTTGTAACAGAACTGAATAAAAGAAATGACCCAACGGCAAATGGTTCTCCTGGTCGCCGGTTTTCCCCTGCCCACCTCACAGAAGCTGAGAAAAATCTGGGATTGACGCTCTCTGAACTGCTTGGTTCGGTCTAAGTAGAAAGAAAGGTCTCTCTTCACGTCCAGGCTGTGCAGTTTGCGCTCACGTGGGGAAGACTTATCTGAGAACAGCACCAGCACAGAGAGAGACTGATTAAGGTGGAACTCCAAGACCACCTTGGGAATGAACTTCCTATTCATCCTCAGGACAACCTTGTCCTTATGGGGAATGATGTAGTTAGGATCTGTACACAGGGCCTGCAACTCTGAAATCCGTCTGGCAGAGGTAATGGCCACTAGGAAGATAGTCTTCCAGGTAACCAATTTCAAGTCAGCCTTAGCCATAGGTTTAAAAGGAGGATCCATGAGCTTGGCTATACAGAGTCCCATGGGGGAACAGGTTCCCTTATAGGGGGGTGAAGGTGCAGAAGTCCCTTGAAAAACTTCTTGAAAATGGGTTGAGAAATAAGTGATTTCTCTTTACCTGCAGAAAGGTAGGCTGAAATGGCCGCTAAGTGAACTCTTAGGGAAGATGCCTTTAGGCCTTCCGCCTGAAGATGAACCAAATAATCTAATAAGGAAGGAGAAAAGGCCTGTAAAGGATCTAAGCCCTTATCCCTGCACCAGAAAGAAAAACGTCTCCACTTGGAGGTGTAAGTTTTCCTCGTGCTGGTTTTTTTAGCCATCCATAAAATATTCAGTACTTGCTCTGAATACAGAGAGTCTGGGAATTCTAACTCCTCAAGTACCAGGCTTTGAGATGAAGAGACTGGATATTGGGGAATACCACTCCTGTGTAAGGAAGAGTCAGAAGGCTGAGGCACGAAGGAAGTCTGATGGGTTTCTTGACCGACAAGGAGAGGAGCAGGGAATACCATGGCTGTCTCGCCCAATTGGGAGCCACCAAGATCGTGGTGGCCGGTTGTTACCTTAACTTGAGAAGTACTCTGTACAGAAGAGGAAAGGGAGGGAATGCATAAAGGAACCTCCCCAGCCAATCTAGGGTTAATGCATCCACAGGAATAGTCCCCAGAATTGGGTGCCTGCAATAGTACAGGGGTAACTGATGGTTCAGACTGGATGTAAACAGATCTAGATCCGGGATGCCCCATCTCCTGAACACCGTATGAAGGACTTACTTGTTGAGGATCCACTCGTGGTGGCCCTGACTGATGCGGCTTAGGGCATCTGCCAAAGTGTTGCCCTTGCCCATAAGATGGATGGCCCACAGAGACACGTTCAAGGAATAGGCAAGGGACCAAATCCTCATGGTGTCCATGCAGAGTTTGGTTGATAGAGTCCCTCCCTGTTTGTTGATGTAAAACATGGCTGTCATGTTGTCTGTCCTTACTCGCACAGACTGACCCCTGAGCTGAGAAGCGAAGGCCTGGATGGCGAGGAGCACAGCTCTGAGTTTCAGAAGACTGATGTGAAGGGAGGACTCCCTTGGTGTCCAAGTTTCACTTATGGACAAGTCCCCCAGACGAGCCCCCCATCCAAGGAGCGAAGCATCTGTAGTCAAAATTTGGGAAGGTTGGGGAGTTAAAAAGGATACCCCAACCTTGAGATTGTCTGCATCTTTCCACCAGTCCAGGGATCAAAGAAACATCTCTGTTACTGAGATGAGCTTTGTAAAGGGGTCTCCTCTCTGGGACCAATGAGACCTGAGGTAAAACTGAATGTCCCTCATCTGGAATCTGGCCCCTGGCACTACCACGGTCACTGAGGCCATATGATCGAGAAGTTTGAGGAAATGTCTTGCTGGTCTTGGTTGGCCTGGACTGAATGAGTTTAGCAGAAAAAGGAAAGGGTCGACCCTGTCTGAAGGGAGGAAGGTCTTTCCCTGCAGGGTGTTGAGCTCTGCCCCTATGAACTGTAGAATTTGGGCAGGCTGAAAATGCGACTTGTTCATTAATAAGGAAGCCCAGGGACTCTAGGATACGCCTTGTCCGAATTAGGGCCTCTGAAACAGACTGGGACGAGTTGGCCACAATCAGCCAATCGTCCAGGTAGGGATAGACTGAAATTCCATCTTCTGAGATGAGCTGCTACCACTACTAGGCACTTGGTGAATACTCTGGGAGCGGAAGTGAGTCCGAAAGGAATGGTTGCAAACTGATAATGCCCGGAGGGAAGACGGAATCTGAGGAACTTTCTGTGGGATTGCCTTATTAGCACATGAAAGCAGACGTCCTTCAGATCCAGGGAGACTAGCCAATCCCCTTGCTTTAGTGAGTGGATGACCCAAGTCAAGGTTACCATTTTGAACTTTTGTTTCGTCAGGTGCTTGTTCAGGTACCTTAGGTCCACAATAGGTCGCCATTCCCCTGTTTTCTTTAAGGTCAGGAAATATCTAGAAAAAAGACCCTTTCCCCACTGGGAAAGTGGCACTCATTCCACGGCCTTGGCCCTCATGAGATTCTTGACCTCTATCTCCAGCAGTAATCGTTCTGCAGGGGAGGAAGGTCTTGGTTGTAAGGGCTTGTGGAGAAGGGGGACTTTTTCGAACTGAAGGGATAGGCCCTGCTCCACTACCTCCAAAACCCACTTGTCTGAAGTGACCTGATGCCAAAAATGGAGGTAGTGCGCGAGCCTGCCCCCCCCCACAGGGAGAGGGGAGGCGACCAGCAAGGAGTCAGGAAGACTGCTGTCTAGACTGAGTAGAAGTAACAGAAGTGGGATTAGCTCTTCTTTGACCCCTTCTGCCCCACCTCTGAAAAAACTCTCATCTGAGAGAAATCCATGTTATATGGCATGGGGAAGAATGTCCTAGGGAAATAGTCCCTGCCCCTACCCCCTCTATGGTGAGCTCTCTGAGAGGGAGGGGGCTTTTCTTTCGCTGAATTACTCTTGTACGTGTGTTTGAACTCATCCATTCTTTTAATATAGATCAGTATGATCCCCAAAGAGAGAGAGTTATTCTCAAAGGGGGAATCTAACGCCTGGGTTTGGGCATCCTGGGTAAGACTAGTAGTTCTCAACCAAGCAAAACGTCTGAGAGAAACCGCCTGAGCCATGACCCTCGAGGCTGTGTCATTATTATCTATGGCCATGTGAAACTGGTACTTTGTGGCTTCCATGGCTCGTTTAACAGTTTCAGAAACATCTCTGAGCATAGTGTCCCTCCCCCCATGTTGCACTATGGCCAGTACAGTTTTTAACAGAGCCCTCTGATATCTAGCTGTGTATGCCATGAAAGAAGACATGCGCAGCAAGAGAGAGGTGGTAGCATAAGATTTCGTACCCATAAGATCTATTTTTCTAGTCTTTTTCTGGTGAGAGCACAGATAGCAACACATTAGCTTTGTCACAGGCCGCTGTCTGAACTACCCCTCTGTGATCTGGATGTGTATAAAGAAAATCAGAAGTAGACTTACCGAGCTGGTATTTCTTCTCAATCCTTCTGTCTACCCTGGTAGAAGTTGAGGGTGTTTCCAGAATCTTAAAAGTACTTCTCTTCAAAGTACTGTGGATAGGGAGGATGAGTAATGCCCATCATCTCCACGTAGTCGTCTTCCATCTCCTGATCGGTGTCATCCTGGAGAGGCAGGTCCAGGGTGTCCACCATCTATCTTAAAAATGTAAAAAGGAAGAGACTTCCTCACTTGTATCAGTATCATCATTAACACCAACCCCATGGTGGCCGTCAGGATTAAGAGGGTCCCCATGAGCCGATTCATCACCATGATCCTCTCCCTCATCAAAATAAAAACCCCGGACGTAGGGGTCCTCAAGGAGAGAATCACTCGGCCCCACAGGAGCTGAGAAAATATCGCCTATAGATTATAAAGTCTGATATAAATGCCAAGCTTTTGCTAAATCATCTGCAGAGGGCACATTTTTATCAGCTACTGTTGTCTCCGAATGCCTTTCGGGAGGAGGGACAGTAGTGTTATTATCTTTCTTAGACTTTTTTTGTAGGGGCAGGATCAGACACCTTCTATGAAGTTCTCTTAGAGGCTTGGCTAGAATCTTTACTTCTACCAGACTTAGTTTCACTGGAGCCCCTAGAGGACTAGTCATTAACTCTGTGTTGACTTGACTCAGCACTTTTAGAGGAGTAGGAGGAGGAGGAGGAGGAGGTAGACTGAGAGGCCGTAGTAAAGGGATAGGCCACAGCTAACCAAATCAAATTAACTTTACTAGAGGTAAAAATATTTTTTTGTTTTTTTCACAACAGTGGAAAAGAACAGAAACCACCTCCACACCTCTTGCCAACAGAAGCCCAGTGCACAGTCAAACAAAAGGTGTCTCCCCAGAAATGAGGGGATTACCCTTCAAATGTATTAAAACTTATATAAGATAAAGAAAAAGAGAGTTCCAGAAATTCACGCAGGTGCGCAACATAAATTAGTGTTCAAGCATGAAAAACCAATTCAATGATTTTAATGCAAAAGCAGTAAAAAAAAAAAACAGAAAAATACTGAAATTTAACAATTTAAATAAAAACACAATTTATCGCGCATGCAGGTGACTTTTACCTCAGAAAAACTGCCAAAGCGGGAAAAATACAAAAAAAAAACACAACTGTGTGGAACCTAGTACAGTTGCGGTAAAAATAGGTAAAATAAAATATACAAAATACCTTGAAAGCAGCACTCAAAAAGAAAGAAAATGGCACAGGAAGGTCTCTGAAGAGGAGAGCTCTGGGGCAGTGTTGCCAGTTCAGCGGAGAAAAAGTTCTGAGGTCCCTCAGGCTGACTGAAGGCAGCACTCTATCTCTATCCTGATTGGCCAATGCCTTCATCATTTGCACTGACTCCTCCTCTCTGGGGCAGCTGAACACAGCTGGCATATTGCATCTGTCAACAGATTCTAAAGAATTCCTGGGGTGAGAAGGGCCTACAGTCTGCCCAACTTATCTATCTTTTTCACTGAACACTTTAGTTCTGGTGAAAAGCGTCTTCATGGTCTGGACATCAAAGGAGCTTTTAGCTATTACTTGACAACCAGTAAAGTCCATAGGCAGGACAGAAAACAGCTGTTCCTGACTTATAAGAATATGGGAAAGGGTAACTCAGCATCAAAAAGATCAGTTTCTCACTGGATAATACAGCATTTTAAGTTTTTGTTATTCTAAGGCTGGAATGGAGCCCCCAGCAGGGTTGAGGGCCCATTCCACAAGGGGCACAGCTGCTACCATAGCAGCTGTCTGGGATGTTCCCCTGGTGGATATCTGTAAAGCAGCTACCTGGAAAACAGTACACACCTTTACAAAGCATTGCAGTCTGGATATTCTCTCCACGGGTGATGCTAGGTTTGGCACAGCAGTCCTGCAACGTCTGTTCACAAAATAAGGCTCTGTGCCCACCTCCAAAGGTACTGCTTAGTAGTCTGCATAGAGTTATGAATACCTGAGTATTACTGGGGTTAGAAGAAAAAAATTACCATAGTAATATTGTTTCTTCCAAGTGATACTCAGGTATTCATTCATAACTTTCCCACCCTACCTCCCCTGCTGGAACCTTTAGCCTCTGCACTCCTGAATACTGTGCTCTCAGGGGTAAAAATGCCATTCTGGCACACATGTTGTGACTGTGTTCACTACTGTTGTCCCCCTCCCCTTTTCCAGGTGATTTGGACATTCAAAGGTATCCTTTCATATGTTATGCCCTCCAGTTGGAGGCCCCTTTTTTTTGAGTGTTAAGGAAGTTCCCTCTATTATTATGATTCATAGTGTTATAGTTATTATTATTGTAATTATCATTATTACACTTAATCCCCATCGGCCTGTCTTTCCAGTCTTCCAGAAAATCTGAGGGGTTTAGAACTAAGACAGTTAGTATAAGGCAGCATTTGAAAAGTGGCTCATGCAAAAGATTCCACCATTTGCATGTGTTTCAAATTCTCTCTGGGCAGTTCTACTTGGAAGACTGACTGCATAAAGTTATGAATACCTGAGTATCACTTGGTAGAAACAAGATTACTATGGTAAGTAATTTCTTCTTCCTTCCCATCCTTGGCAGCCCCAAAGTGGGTTTTGGCCAGGGAGCTTTCTTCAGCTCATTTGATTCTGATCGCCCTTCAATAGGCTCATTCCAGGAACCTGTTCACTTGTTCTCTTATGCCAGCAGCCTCAGAAAGAGTGGGTTTTATGCCGAAAAACGTATTGTCTGTCTAAAAAATCTCTCACAGCCCCAGTGGCCTTAGCTAGGTCTGTGCTGGGATCATAATCCGAGTGTCACACGAAATTCCTTTATTTTCATCTTTCTGTAGCTACCAACTCTACTCGACAGTGCGCACAAAGACTTCAGCTGCGAATGGACTCTGTGGTGTATTTGAATATACACTGATGTAATCGACCTAAGTCAGTGGTTCTAAGGCCTTCCAAGGGCTAGTTATTGTACTACGATACCACAGGCAATACTAATGGTCATACAGAGTGTTGTACTACTATACCACAGGTGATTGTAAGGGTAACATAGAGTATAGTGGCACTAGGCTGAGGTGCACCTCAGAACATTTTTTTTTTATATTATTTAGTTACCTAATTCTGTAACCTGAGTTCATAGAGATACAGTAGATACATAGTAGTGTTTTATGAAAAGTGGTCTGTTCATTAGTGCTATATTATCCCCTCCTGTGACCGTGTCATCCTACCCCTGTTGTTGAGTAAAGTCCAACAGGCATCTAACTCATTGGATGACTCCTGCCTCTCCTTGTTGGGTAAATTCTACCTAGCCTTACGCATTCGAACCTTGGTGCTCATCACCACCGCAGCAGAGCACCACACCATCACTTAAATAAACTAAGCGTTAACCAAGCATTGAAGAGCTAGGGGATTAGATTATCTGACTTTCGTTTTACTGTCTGCTTAGAATAGGGTCTAGGTTGCTGTACTTGTGCAAAAAAAAAAAAAAGATAATCTGTGCTATTATTCACACATTTTTCATTCTTCAGGTGCTCATAAGATGTGCTGCACCATTCTCGGAAGTACAGACTGAAAGTGATGCACGTGGGGAAGCTGCGGTTCAATTTACCTGGAGTGGTCTGTTTGATGAGGTTGAATAACCAGTATGTAAGTCAGTTTTAAAGACATAGAAACTTAGAAAAGTGATGGCAGGAGGAGACCCAAAGGTCCACTGAGTCTGCCTGGGTTTCCCAAAACCTGGTGTGGGTCCTGGGATCTAGCCCTCCTACTGCTTTTTACCCTTACCTAGCCCCCCGATTTCCCCTGTAATCCTTGTTCAATCCCACCCCCTTTTGAAAGCTGTTTTGGTCCTTGGATTCACCACTTCCTCAGGCAAATCGTTCCAGGGCTGCACCGCCCTTTTTGTGAAAAAATGCTGTCTCAAGTCCCTCCTGAAGCTCCCGCCTTTTAGCTTCCAGTTATGCCCCCTGTTGGTTGAGCCAGTGACCCTTTGGAATAGTTGTGTGTGGCACCTTGTTAATGCCTCTCAAGAATTTGTAGGTCTCGATCATAGCCCCTCTCTCTCTTTCTCTCCCTCCCCCCTTGTCTCCAGTGAGAACAAGTTAAGCTCTCACAGTCGCTCTTCTTATGAGAGGTCATGGAGACCCTGTATCATCTTGGTTGCTCTTCTTTGCGGTCTCCAGCCTATCCTTGTCCTTTTTAAGGTGTGGATTCCAAAACTGGACACAGTACTCCAAGTGGGGTCTTATCAGGGACCTGTAGAAAGGGAGGATCACCTCCTTGCTCCTGCTGTTGAAACCCCTCCCAGTGCACCACAGCATCTTAATTACCTTGCCGTAAGCTTTGTTGCATTGGTTTGTTTGTTTAAGGGTGTCGCATATGATGACCTCTAGATCCCTTTCTTCCTGAGAAGTGCTGAATTTGACCCCATTGAGCTAGTATTCCATCCTGGGATTACCCTTGCCCAGATGTAACACTTTGCACTTTTTTGCGTTGAACTTCAGCTGCCGGATGTTAGACCATCTTTCTAGCCTTTGTAGGTCTTTTTGAAGTTCCTTAATGCCTCCGCTCTATTGACCCTACCGCCCAGTTCAGTATCATCTGTGAAGAGTACGGACTTGCTTTGAATGTCTATATCTATGTCATAGATAAACACATTAAACAGCACCGAGCTGAAGACTGACCTCTGGGGCACTCCACTAGTGACTACCTTTGCTTGACTACTACCTTCTGGCTTCTGTCCTGAAGCCAATTTCCCACCCACTTGACTAAGTTTTCAGCAATGCCTAGGTCTTATTTTTTTAGTAAGCACTTATGTGGTACTGAATCGAAGGCCTTGCTAAAATCAAAGTAGAGGAGGTCCACCGGATGCCCCTTGTCCACTTCCCTAGTTACCTAGTCAAAAAAACATAATAAGGTTTGTCTGGCTTGACCTGCCAGCCACAAAAAACATGTTGTCTCTTTTCCTGGATATTGTTTGTCTCTTGATATTCCACTATATCCTGCTTTACTAGTGTTTCCATTAACTTCTCCAAGATAGATGTGAGGCTCACTGGCCTGCAGTTGCCAGCCTCTTCTCTACTTCCTCCCTTGTGGAGAGGTACATGGAAACATAGAAATTGATGGCAGATAAGGACCGTTAGACCCATCCAGTTTGCCCACTTCCGTTACCTACTGCAAAAACCGGAGACCCTACTTGATCTCCGGCTTTACCTTCTCATTCCTATCGCTAGGGTTCCCCTATGCCTGTCCCATGCATTTTTGAATTCCTCCACCAACTCCGCTGGGAGTCTATTCCATGCGTCCACCACCCTTTCCATGAAGAAATCCTTCATGTTACCCTTTATTCTACCCCCTTCCAACTTCATGTCATGCCCCTCATTCCTGAACATCTTTTCTGAAAGATGCTACCCTTCGGTACCCTATTTATGCCCTCTGCTCTCCTCCAATCCTCTGGTACCACCCCTGTCAACAGTGAACGGTTAAACAGATGAGTCAATGGGTCCGCTAATTCTTCAGTTAATTCCTATAGCACCCTTGGGTGTAGTCCATCAGGCCCTGGTATTTTGTCAGTCTTTAGTTGCTGTAATGACTCTTTAACCCTGTCTGTGGTGATTTTTGGAGACTCCATCCCTGTGATTCCTTTATTAGATGCTCTAATGCCACTTTCATGCCACTAATGCCTGTTGCTAACCTTGCTTGTAGAGCAGAAAGCAGCTAACTAAAAGAAGCTACATTTTCTTGTTAATTTAAAACATATATCAGCAGGAGTCAGTATCAGTTAAGATTAAGTAGACAGGTAACTTTATTAGAAGTAGAAGGGGTCTTATTTAGGGTTAAAAAAAAGAAAGAAAAGAAAGAAAGGCAGTGTGTGTTCTGTGCAGGGAAAGGTACTGTATCAGGTGACTTTGCTAAACCAGTAGGAGGAAAGAGAGCTTACCTGGGGGTGTGGTTTAGACACTAGAAAAGCAGGTGAGTCAAATTACAACTTCCTGTTGCTAGCCTTTTTTCTTACTAATTGCCCTCCATCCCACCCACCCAAAGCCGGTTCTACTTTTATAGCCACTGGATTTGACTGTCAACAGGAACTTCCTGTTTGGCAGTAGGAAGGAAAGGATCATAGAGAAACATTGGTTTTGTCAACCCTAAAGTAAAAAAAAAGTAGCTCACTCTCCCCCCCAGCTGCTGGTGGTCTGATATTGAGCAAGGAAGGAGGAGGCTACTGAAGAAAATAGGAAGTTGCTGTCCCAGAACAGGAAGGGTCAGAGTTGTAAGGAGAGGAGAGGAGAGTAAGCATCCAGAGAAACAGTAGAGAGGACACAAAATAAGACATGATAGGAGTGGTGCAGTGCAATGGCTGTGGGGCGGCAGTGTTCCGGGAGACATTCTGGAGGCTGCGATGCTGCCCTATTTGCAGGCACCTCTCTGGTCTGAGAGAGGAGGTTGCCCGTCTCCAGGCTGACCTGGCTAGGATTCGTGAAACCTCCTCCCCCACCCAGGGACCACCAGGGCCAATGCCGCTACCTCACAGGTTGCCAAGAAAGAGGAGAGGCTGGACCAGGGTGGGCTCAAGGAGGGAGAGGGGGGTGGTGGAACAGAGTTGCATCCCTCCAGCTGTACCTCTCCACAATTCATTCGCTCTTCTGGTGGATAGTGGTTCCTCTATGGAGGCACCTGCAGTGGAAACCAAGGAGGATGCTGGGAACCTTCACAAAGGAGGGTGGCATGGAAGGAAACAACTCCTGGTGGGGGACTCAATCATTAGGGGGGTAGAAATGGGGGAGGAAGGGGAGAGGGAGGTAAGGTGCCTTCCTGGCGCCACGGCTTGGAGGGACAGGAAGCGAATCCTCAGGATCGTGGGAGACGCTGCACGAGGGAGGGAGCTGGATGTCGTTGTCCACCTAGGGACAAATGACCTGGCTAGGAATGGGATCAGAGCAGCAAGAGGAGTTTATAGAGTTGGGAAGGGTCTTAGACAAGCAGCTGACACGGTAACCTTCCCGGAGGTGCTGCCTGTCTATGGCAAGGAGATGCTAGGAACTTCTCACCAGGGAATTCAATGAGTGGTTGAAAACTGGTGTGGAGCTCAGGGTTTTGGCTTCATTGGGACTGGGGAGCCACCTGGAGGGATGCAGACCTATACTGGTGCGATGGTCTGCATCTGTCCAGGGGAACCAGGATCCTAGGTGAGAGGTTTAAATGCTTCATTGGCAAGCATTTAAACCAGCCAAAGGGGAGGCACTGAAAGGACCAGGGAAATCAAGCCTCCCCACAAAAACATGGTGATTAGTGAGGTAAACACCAAGGTACAGAAGTTATTAGGAGCAGAACAGATTTAAATGTAAAAAGGCAAAGGCAGTAAGGACAGAAATGGGGCTAAAAGGGTAAGGCTTTCAAAAAGTGGAGGTGATGAGTACCAATGCCCGTAGTCTGTGTAACAAGCTCCCTGAACTAGTGGCCTTGATGGAAGAGGGTTGCCTGGATATTGTGGCAGTCACAGAAACATGGTACACAGAGAACCATGACTGGGATGTCAACATACCAGGATACACAATCTACAGGAGGGACAGAGAGGGTAAAAAAGGAGGAGGGGTAGCTCTCTATGTAAAGGAAGAGATCAAAGCAACAGAACTAAAGGGTAAACAGGGAGCAGATGAGGCACTTTGGGTCACCCTGGAGACAGGAAATGGCACCACAATCCATATGGGGGTTGTATACAGACCCCCATCTCAGGGGGAGGGAATGGACAAGGAAATGATAGAAGGCTTTCTTAGAATGGCAGAAAAAGGGGAGATATTGTTGATGGGGGACCTGAATATGCCAGATGTTAATTGAGCACCTTTGCTGCAGGCACATCCAAGAGCGGGGTCATTCTTGATGCCCTACAGGTGGCATGCCTCAGACAGCTAGTACTGGAACTCACTCGGGAGGGAGCAATCTTGGACCTGGTACTCTCAAATGGGGATGGAGAAAGAATCTCAGATTTAGAAATGGGTAGCCATCTGGGAACAAGCGACCACCAAACAGTGTGGTTCAAGATAAACACAGCCATACAATCAAACCATACAAAAGCAAGAGTACTGGACTTTAGGAGGGCCGACTTTGGGAAAATGAGAGAGTGCCTCAGAAAAGCACTAGCAAACAGGCAAGAAGGAGGGGTGGAAGAACAATGGGGAGTGATCAAAACAGCCATCACAGAGGCAACAAGCCTTTGTGTAAAGCAAATCAATAAAACACAACAAAGGAAAAACGCTATGGTTCTCAAAAGAGGGCAGGGAATGTTAAGGAGAAAAGGACAGCATTCAGGAAATATAAGGAAACACAGAAGGAGCAGGACAGAGAACTTTATCAGTTAAAGCAGAAAGAGGCTGGGAAGGCAGTCAGAATAGCAAAGGCCCAAACCGAGGAAAGGATAGCCAATTCTGTTAAGAAGGGGGATAAGACCTTTTATAGGTACATTAAGGAGCGAAGAAAGACCAAAGGAGGGATACTGAAGCTTAATAAAGGGGAGGGAATGTGGGTAGAGGGTGACAGTGAAAAAGCAGTGATACTGAATGAATATTTCTGCTCAGTATTCACAAAGGAAGAGGAGGGAGAGTTACTTAAACCAAACAAGAGAAACACTCTGAAGACGGGGGTCGATATCAGCCCATTTACAGAAGAAAGGGTTCTGAAAGAACTGATAAAACTGAAGGTGGACAAAGCAATGGGGCCTGATGGGATTCACCCAAGAATTCTAAAAGAACTAAGGGTAGAACTAGTGACACCGCTGACTACTCTCTTTAACAAATCATGGGAGGATGGGGTGGTACCTGAGGACTGGAGGAGGGCAGATGTGATTCCTCTTCACAAAAGTGGAAGCAGGACAGAGGCAGGAAACTACAGACCAGTTAGTTTGACCTCAGTGGTAGGGAAAATGATGGAATCACTTCTGAAGGAAAGAACTGTTGAGTACCTAGAGGCCAGTGGGGCACAGGACCCAAGGCAGCATGGATTCACGATGGGAAGGTCGTGTCAGATGAATCTAATAGATTTCTTTGACTGGGTGACCAAAGTAGTAGACCAGGGAGGGGCTGTGGACATGGCCTACCTAGATTTTAGCAAGGCATTTGATACAGTCCCACACAAAAGATTAATTCACAAGATAGCCAGCCTTGGAGTGGGTCCCAAGGTGGTAGCCTGGATAAAAAATTGGCTAGACAACAGGACGCAAAGGGTAGTAGTAAATGGCATACACAGTGAAGAAAGGAGGGTTACTAGTGGGGTACCGCAGGTTCAGTACTGGGACCGGTCCTTTTTAATGTCTTTATAAGTGACATTGCAGAGGAACTGGAAGGAAAAGTATGCCTCTTTGCAGATGACACAAAGATCTGCAACAGGGTTGATACACAAGATGGAGTGGAAAGGATGAGAAGGGACTTGGCAAGGTTGGAGGAATGGTCAAATGTATGGCAGCTCAGATTCAATGCAAAAAGTGCAAGGTAATGCACATGGAAACAAAAACCCAGGGAAGTGTACACAATGGGGGTGAGATACTGACAACAGTAAAATAGAATGGGACCTGGGGGTAATTATATCAGATGACCTAAAGGTGGGCAAGCAATGTGAGAAGGCAGTAAGGAAGGCAGGGGGATACTGGGATGCATAGGAAGAGGCATCAATAGTAGAAAACAGGAAGTTGTTATCCCTCTGTACAGACAGTTGGTGAGACCCCATCTGGAGTACTGTGTGCAGTTCTGGAGACCCCATCTCCACAAAGACATAGACAGAGTGGAAGCTGTCCAGAGGAGGGCAACCAAAATGGTGCAGGGTCTGCACCAGAAGACATACGAAGAAAGACTAAAGGAGCTTAATATGTATACCCTAGAGGAAAGGAGGGAGAAAGGGGACATGATAGAAACTTTCAAGTACCTCAAGGGAATTAACAAAGTCCAAGAGGGTAGCATCTTCCAGAAAAAGAGATGTGCAAGAACAAGGGGGCACAATTTGAAGATAGAGGGGGACGGCTCAGAGGTAATGTGAGGAAGTATTTTTTCACTGAGAGGGTTGTGGATGCATGGAACAGCCTCCCTGAGGAGGTTGTGGAGTCAAGAACAGTGGGGGACTTCAAGAATGCATGGGATAGGCATAAGGCAGTCCTAGTGGGGGGTAGGAGGAAGTAAGCTGTTGGTTAACTAGGATTTGCAGCTTATCTGTTAGGTAGGAAAATGGGCAGACTAGGTGGGCCAAGCGGTCCTTATCTGCCGTCAAATTCTATGTTTCAGGCAGTGGTCCATCGTGTTCCTTGGTGAACACTGAGCAGTAAAAATTGTTAAGGACAGTGGCTTTTTACACGTCATCTTCTATGACTGCCTCCCTCTGTGAGTTTAACTATCCCACCCACTTTTCTCTCTGATGTAGTGTAACAATTGTTTATTGCCTGTTTGGATATCTGTAGCAATCCAGAATTTGGGTGATGCCTTAACTAGCCTTACAACCTTATTACCCTCCTTGCATTTGTGATTATAGACTTCCCAGTTGTCATCCTGGTTCCTTTTATACTTGTGATAGACCTCTCTTTTGTCCCTAATTGCTGCCTTGACCTGCTTAGTGAATAATATGTTGTTGTTTTTTTATGTTTCTACCTCTTGGACACTGTTTCCATGCAAAGTTTGATGGCTTTCTATAGTGGTGTGCTTTACCAGCCCCAAAATACCTTCAACCTCTAGTTTTTCGTGTACCCCTATTAGATTGTCTTTGATCACTGCCTTCATTGTTATGAAGTTGACTCTCTTGAAGCTCGAGACCTCTGCCCTAGACTGGGATTTTACAACCCCTCCTGACAACTTAAACCAAACGGAGTTGTCAGGGGTTCCCCAAATTGGACCTCTTCTACCACCTCTGAATTTGTGAGAGCCACATCAAGTATGGCACCCTCTCTGGTTGGTGTGTTGACTAGTTAGATGCCCTGCAAGACTGCCTACTCACCTACCACCATCTAACTTTTTGTTGATCCCATAACTAGATTATCCCAATCTACATACGGCATGTTTAGAACTCCCATTAGCACCGTTTCTCCTTTTAGTGTCACGTCCCTGATCTCCTCGATTAGTTGCGCATCTGTCTGATCCAGTGGTCTGTAAACTACCCCGATGTAGATTTTTTTTCCCCGCGTCTTTGTTCAGTGGAATCCACAGTGATTCGATCCCCCTTTTTTTTTTTTTGCATAAACTTTTTATTAGTTTGTCTTATTCAAACCAAAACAAAAGCAACAGCTCTCATCTCAGCAGACACTTAACATTCTTTTCCTAGAACTTAGAGGTCTTTCTCTTTTACATTAATTATACTTTTCCAGTTAATGTCAATATTATTATTACAGACCTATTACATATAGCTCATATCAGGTACATGCATCTATTATTTTAACTTTTAAATATTACAGTATTAGGAGAGAGAAAAGAATAAAAAAAAAAAAGAAAAAGGGAACTCCCCCACCCTCCAAATCCCCTCCCACCCCTATATAAACCCTCCTCCTCCCTCCTCCCCATCCCTCCTTCCCCAGTCAATCGAGAATTCACATCATCTACTGTGTATATCAATACGTTCTTCTATAGCATCTGATACATTGCTCCTTTAGTTTTCTTCTTCCTTTTATTACTTCTTCCCCCATCCAGGGAGCACCAGAGCCACCACTATTACCTCAGAGGTTGCGAAGAAAGCACAGCAGTTGGACCACAGTGGGCTCAGGGAGGGTGAGGATGGTGGAACAGAGGCACACCCAGTCAATTGTTCCACTCCACAATCCATACACCATTCTGGGGGAGCAGAGCTCCCCATGGATGCACCCACAGAGAAGACTGATGACAACTGTCACAAGGGAGGCCCACAGGTAGGAGGCAGAGGACACCACAGGGAAAGGAAGCAGCTCCTGGTAGGGGACTCAGTTATTAGGGGGATAGAACTGGGGGGAGCAGGGAAAACTGAAGTAAGGTGCCTGCCTGGTGCCATGGCTTGGAGGGACAGGAAGCGCATCCTCAGGATCACGAGAACAGCTGCAAGGGAGTCTGAGCTCGACGTCATTGTCCACCTAGGGACAAATGACTTGGCTCATCATGAGATCAGAGCAGTACAGGAGGACATTGTAGAGTTGGGGAAGGGCCTAAGACAAGTAGCACAACACAGTATCCTTCTCAGAGGTGCTGCCTGTCAATGGCATGGGGAGGCAGGGTAATTAGCACCATGCAGTTTAATGAATGGTTGAAAAATGGTGTGGAGCACAGGGTTTGGCTTCATTGGGGACTGGGGTTCCACCTGAGGGACACCAGTCTATACTGGCAGGATGGTCTGCATCTGTCCAGGAAGGAACAAGTCTTTGAGCAGTTGGTTTAAATGCTTCATTGGCAAGCTTTTAAACTAGTCAAAGGGGAGGCACTGATAAGCAGCAGGAAAATCCCAGCCTCTCCCTACAAAACAGGGTACTAAATGAGAAAAAGACCGAGGTAGAAAGGTCAGTGGGGGATGCTGCAACAGAAGGTAAAGCCATCAAACAATGGAGAGCAATGAGTACCAATGCCCGTAGTCTGGGTAACAAGCTTCCTGAATTAGTGGCCTTGATGGAGGAGGAACATCTGGATATCGTGGCAGTCACAGAAACATGGTACACACAAAACCATGACTGGGACATAAACATACCAGGATACACTATCTACAGGAGGGACAGGGAGGGTAAAGAGGAGGAGGGTAGCTTTACATAAGGGAAGGAATAAAAGCAACAGAACAAAAGGGTAAACAGGGAGGAGAAGAAGCACTGTGGGTAAATTTGGAGACAGGCAATGGCACCACAATCCCACAGGGTTATGATACAGACCCCCTTCTCAGGGGAGGAAATGGACAAGGAAATGATAGAAAGTATACTTAGAATGGCAGAAAAGGGAGATATTGCTGATGGGTGATCTGAATATGTCAGATGTTAACTGGAGTGCAGTTGCAGCAGCCACTCAAGAGTGGTGTTATTCTAGATGCCCTACAGGGGCATGCCTTAGACAACTAGTATTGAGCCCACTCGAGGGAGCAATCGAGACCTGGTTCTCTCAAATGGAGATGGAGAGAGGATCACAGATGGAAGTGGGTAGCCATCTGGGAACTAGCGACCATCGAACAGTATGGTTCACAATAAACACAGCAATAGCGTCAAGCCATACAAAGGCAAAAGTACTGGACTTTAGGAAGGGCTGACTTTGCCAAAATGGGTGAGTGCCTAAGGAATGCACTAGCAAATGGGCAGGAAGGAGGGGGTTGAAGAACAATGGGGAATAATAAAAACTGCCATCACAGAGGTAACGAGCCTTTGTGTGAAGCAAATAAACAAAACAAACGATGTAAGAAACCACTATGGTTCTCAAAGAAAGTGGCAGTGAAGGTTCAAGAGAAAAGAAAGCATTCAGGAGGTACAAGGAATTGCAGAAGGAGCAGGACAGAGAACTGTATCAGTTAAAGCAAAGGAGGCTGGGAAGGCAGTCAGAACAGCAAAGGCCCAAACCGAGGAAAAGATAGCCAACCAGTTAAGAAGGGGATAAAACCTTTTATAGGTATATCAGGAGCTAAGGAAGACCAAGGGAGGGATAGTGAGGCTTAATAAAGGGGAGGGAGGGTGGGCAGAGGGAGACTGTGAAAAGGCAGAGATACTAAACAAATATTTTTGCTCGGTATTTACAAATGAAGAGGGGGAGGTACCTAAAACAAACAGTAGAAACACTCTGGATACAGAAGTTGATAACCAGCCCATTTACAGAAGAAAGGGTTCTGAAAGAACTCTTAAAACTGAAGGTGGACAAAGCAGTGGGGCTCGATGGGATTCATCCCAGAATTTAAAGAACTAAGGGTAGAACTAGTGACACCACTGACTACCCTTTTAACAAATCATGGGAGGATGGGTGGTACCCGAGGACTGGAGGAGGTCAGATGTGATTCCCCTTCACAAAAGTGGGAGCAAGGCAGAAGCAGGAAACTACAGACCTGTTAGTTTAACCTCAGTGATAGGGAAAATGATGGAATCACTTGAAGGAAAGAATTGCCGAGTATCTAGAGGCCAGAGGGCACAAGACCCTAGGCAGCATGGATTCACAGCGGAAGGTCATGCCAGACGAATCTGATAGATTTCTTTGACTGGGTGACCAAAGTAGTAGATCAGGGAGGGGCTGTGGACATGGCCTACCTAGACTTTAGCAAGGTATTTGACACAGTCCCACACAAAGATTAATATGCAAGTTAGCCAGCCTGGGAGTGGGTCCCAAGATGACAGCCTGGGTAAAGAATTGGCTGGAGAATAGGACACAGAGGTAATAGTAAATGGAGTCCACTCAGAAGAAAGGGGGTTACTAGTGGGGTACCGCAGGGTTCAGTATTGGGACTGGTCCTCTCAATGTCTTTATAGTGACATATTGCAGAGGGACTGGAAGAAAAGTATGTCTCTTTGCAGATGACACAAAGATCTGCAACAGAGTTGATGCACAGGGTGGGTGGAAAGGATGAGAAGGGACTGGCAAAGTTAGAGGAATGGTCAAATGTATGGCAGCTTAGATTCAATGCTAAGAAGTGCAAGGTAATGCACCTGGGAAACAAAACCCAGGGAAGAGTACACAATGGGGGTGAGATACTAACAACAACAAAATGGAAAGGGACCTGGGGTAGTCATATCAGATGACCTAAAGGTGGCCAAGCAATGTGAGAGGGCAGTAAGAAGGGCTGGGGGGATACTGGGATGCATAGGGAGAGGCATCACCAGTAGAAAACAGGAAGTTATTATCCCTCTGTACAGACAGCTGGTGAGACTCCATCTGGAGTACTGCGTGCAGTTCTGGAGACCCAATCTCCGCAAAGACATAGACAGGATGGAAGCTGTCCAGAGGAGGGCAACTAAAATGGTGCAGGGTCTGCACCGGAAGACATATGAAGAGAGACGAAAGGAGCTTAATATGTATAGCCTCGAGGAGAGGAGAGACATGATAGAAACGCTCAAGTACCTCAAGGGAATCAACAAAGTCCAAGAGGGTAGCATCTTTCAAAAAAGAGGTGTGCAAGAACAAGAGGCACAATTTGAAGATAGAGGCGGCTCAGAGGTAATTTAGGAAGTATTTTTTCACAGAGAGGGTTGTGGATGCATGGAACGCCTCCGGAGGAGGCTGTGGAGTCAAAACAGTGGTAGAATTCAAGCATGCATGGGACAGTCATAAGGCCATTCTAGGGGGTTGGGGTAGGAAGAAGTAGGCTGCTGGTTAACTAGGATCTGCAGCTTATCCAGTAGGTAGGGAATGGGCAGACTGGGTGGGCCAAGCGGTCCTTATCTGCTGTCAGATTCTATGTTTCTTAGCCACAGCTACCCCTAAAATAGAGAGAACATCAAACATTCCATGGGCTCCCTTTACTATTTTATAGCATCCTATTATTGGTCTCCCTACTCCCTTTAACTTTTTTGCCATCATCTTAACACTTTCTGCTCCGTGGGGTTCATAGTGTGCCAATAAGGTGCCCACATATTCATAAACTGATTTTCACGCCCCTTAGCTTTGTATGTTGAGCTTTCAAGCTGCAGTGCATCCCATGCTAAGTTCCTCCATTGCCTAATTGTAGGTTTATCTCCAGACACCCGTGTGTTTAGGATACATTGCTTTATCAACACCAGGAGTATTCTCACCCATCTCTCCAACACCTCCCATTCATCCTGGTGCATACCATCTATACCAAATAACATTGAAAGTGGATCCACTCTAATGTGATGCCCTTTCATATTTGTCAATTCTTTTGCCACCTCCTCCCAAAAGGAATGGAGCATCGGGCATGTCCAAAATGAATGCATATAAGTACCCAGGGCAGTACCACACCTCTGACAAATGGCCGATACTGCTGGATTATATCTATTAACTGCCACTAGTGGGGTATACAGCCTGTGTACATATTTATATGCTGCCTCTTTATATTTATTACATAATAGAAGCCCCTGATGTGTCCCTTTCATTAAGGTCCACTGCTACTCTGTCAATGCATTTCCCAAATCCCTCTCCCAGAGGTGCTTAGTTTTAGCTGTCATGTCTGGCCATTGGAGTCGCAGAAGGGATGTAGCCTTCCTTATAATACCTACGGGCTTCTGCTTGATTTGCTGCAGCAATTCTTTGAGGACATGAACCTTAGATCCTGGCTCCCTCTGTTTCTCAATATCTTGCACATATTTCCTCACCTGGAAATATCTGAACAGATGATGAGCCGGTAAGCCCAGTCCTTCTCTAAGTTCATTGAATGGATAGACCCCTCCACTCTTCCTTATATCATTAAGACACAATATTCCTCTTTCTTCCCAAATTCGAAATGCAGGGTCTCCCACCCCCAGAATAAAGAATGGGTTCCCAGCTAGTAGTAATATAAATGATTCCCCTTTTTGGTGCCCCATCATCTTTTTAATTTGTTCCCAACTGTCCATTACACCATTCACTAAAATATTAGGATCCCTCTTTTCCCACAGCACCCTTCTACCTTTTTCAGCTAATAAGGAAGAAATCCAGACCCATCCCTTCTCCTCCAGGTCCATCCAACTGGCACGCCTTCAGTCTATCACCACCCAATCTTCGTAATGTCCTCATTTAAGTATTTGAAATATAAGCTTCATGTCTGGGTAGTTTAGCCCTCCCCTAGTTTGATCGGCTTTCAGTTTATTAAGGCTAGCCCTTGGCTTTTTCCCTTGCCAAATGAATTTAGAACAATCTTTTTCAAATTTTTTTATATCTTTCCGTTAGCCCTGTGGGCAACATCTGCAGTGGGTATAACACTCTGGGAAGAACGTTCATCTTAAGTAGATTAATATGTCCTAGTCATGATATAGCCAGGTTCCTCCATCTACTACCTTGCTGCAGCAGTCCAACTCCTGCTATCCTTCCCCTTCCTACTTCTGGCTCTGTCTACATATATACTTCTCTGCTCACCCTATCAAACCATTTCTACCTCCCTTATCCTTTATATTCTGTTGTTGTTCCATCTGTCAAAATGTATGTATTGCAAACACCAGTTACCATGTTTCAGTTATCAGTATGCTATCTATAAGTCGTTACCCCGTGTTACATTAGTTGTTTACCAGCTGCGGTCATCCCATGTGGTGTCCTTGTATGTATATTTTGCTTGTATTATATGATGCTTGCATTTATGTATTTATTGTTTATCAACTATTTATGTATGTATGTTGTGTAAGTCTATATGTCACAGGACCTCCTTGTGAATGAGCTTGCTCAATGGAGTTTTCCTGCAATAAACTTGAACTACTCAAGTCTTCTCTCACTGACCTCAGTAATGGACTATAGTTTAGTTTATATAGTGATCTGAGGTCCCTTCCTATCTTGATCAAGTAAGTAAAATGTGTACCTACCCTCACCCTTCTCCTAGAAACATAATTTCAGACTTTCCCAAATTCAATTTGTATCCAGAGAACACAGCAAATTGTGAGATAACCTCCAGCAGAGCCGGCATGGACTGGGGCAGCCTCGTCAGGTATAGCATCATATCATCAGCATACAGTGTGATGTTATGCTGTCTTCCACGTTTCCCTTTCACCCCTTGTATTCTTGGGTCTTCTCCAACAGTTATGGCCAGTGGTTCTACCGCCATTGTGAATAACAAAGGGAAGAGAGGGCATCCTTGCCTCATCCCCCTATGCAGTGTAAACTGTTCTGTTAGGTTCCCGTTGACCAGCACTGCAGCTTTAGGTGTCCAGTACAATGCTCTCACCATTCTAATAAAGCTCTCTCCTAGTCCAAATCATTCTAATATTTCAAACAGGTATGGCCATTCAATCCTGAGCGCTTTTCAGCATCCAAAGACAGTACGGCTGCCCCGTCCTTTAGCTTGCTCTAGGACGTTAAGGACCTTTCTGATGTTATGATAAGAATGCCTACCTTTATAAATCTGGTTTGATCCAGATGGATCAAGTCAGGAAGGATACCCTCCAATCTGGTGGCCAGAATTTTAGCATACACCTTGGCATCACAATTTAGAAGGGATATGGGTCTATACGATGCACATTCCATTAGGTCTTTATTTGGCTTGGGAATCACACACACCATGGCTCTGCCACATGTGGCAAGTAGTTCACCCTCTCTTCCCTTCCTAAATAGCTCCCACATAGCCTCCTTTACCTCTTCCTTCAGCAATCTGTAATACTCTGCAGGCAGGCCGTCTGAGCCACAGGCTTTCCCAGGCTTCATTGTAACAATAGCCCGAGTAATCTCCTCTCTGGTAATCTCCTTGTTTAACATCTCCTACTGCCGTTTTGTTATTTGGGACAACCTGTACTTATACAGGAATTCTCGCATATCTCCTTCTCTTCCCTCCCCTCCCCAGCTGTTCTGTACAAGTCATCATAATATTTCTTAAATATCTCCCTTATCTCCTCATACTTGGGCATCAAAAATAGAAGAGGGCAGGTTGCTACTAAGATATGCACCGCACTCTTTCTACCCTTCACAAGGTTTACCAACAATGGTCCGGCTTGTTTCTCCACTCATACTGTATATCCTATGTTTCAGAAAGTATAGTGTCTTTCGAGCCTTGTCCAACAAAAGGGTGTTTAATGTCTGTCTGGTTGTCACCAGGTCCTGCCTCATTTCCTCACCTCCCTTGCCACCCTCCCCTCTAATATCCTCAGCTTTTGCTGAAGGGCTTTCTGCTTTTCCAATCTGTTCTTTTTATATTTTGCCATAAAGCCTATAATTGGCCCTCTCATATAAACTTTACCAGCATCCCACAAGATTTGTTTGGAAGTGGCAGCCGATGCATTTGTATCCATATATAATTTAAATTGTTCCTTCACATAATCCTGAAATTCTTGCGAACCTAACATATAGGTAGGGAATCTCCATGTCTGTGTTTCCCCCCTTTCACTCGGAGAAAGGACACTACCACCCCTGCATGATCTGAGATCTGTATAGGCCCATGTGCTACCTTTCTGAGCTTTTCATACCAACTCAGTGCTACATAAACATGGTCAATCCTCGACCAGGTCTTGTGTGGATTGGAATAAAAAGTAAACTCCTTATCCTGTGGGTACGCCATCCTCCAGGCATCCACCATATTCAATTCTGCTAATCCCTCCCGCCATTTTCTGATACATGGGTCCCTACATCCCTTTCCCTCCGAGTGATCAAGGGTAGCGTCAGGTGTACAATTAAAATCCACCCCCCCAAATAATTAAATTCTCAAATTGTTCTTTTACTAATATAGTCAGGATGGTATTATAAAATTCTGGATCTAAATTAGTTGGAGCATATATACTCCCAAATGTGACTTTCACGCCATGGACAGTCCCAGTTACAAAGACATATCTGCCCTCCCTTGGATCCATAAGTACTTTCATAACCTGTAAAGGCAGATTTTTATGTACCAAGACCGCCACTCCCTGCTTTCGAGAGTTAAAAGAAGATGCATAGCAGTCATCCACCCAGCCCCTTTTAAGTTTCCCATGCTCCATTGGTGTCAAGTGCATTTCCTGCAGGAGAGCTACCTGCACTTGTGCCCTCCTTAAAGCTGTTAAAACAGCACTCCGCTTAACCAGGGAGGAGAGACCCCGCACATTCCAAGACTGTACCAGCATGTCATTTCTCACCATTGTCTCCCTTCATTTTCCCTTTTCCCATTCTTTCCCAAAAACTCCTCAAACTTGCCCTTCCCCTTAGTACCAGTTTATTCTCCGAAATAGTCCCCCCATCCATGGCCATGGCCATTGCAGCATCCATATCAGAAGCTTCTAATTCCTTGCAAACCTTTTTGCTCCTGACCCTTGTTTGTGAATCTCTATTACTCTTATCTTTACCTCCCATACCAAACCCCCCTTTCCAGTTTTACTCATACTACTAAACTCTATATACCTTACCCTCTCCCTCCAGAAACCCCCATCTCCTTCCTCGGTCTTCGTTCACCAGTTCCTCTATTTGCCATCATGGCAGCATCTCCCGCTCTTTGCTGTTTGAGCAGCTGCCTTCCCTCACCCCGAGACCACGTTACCTATAGCCGACTCGGGACCATCTCTTTTGTGGTATAATGAAATGCCATCTATGAAAAAAAAGAGAGAAAACCTCTCGTAACATAATTATGACTTCTTGCTACTTAAATCAAACTCCTAACAGTCCGCTTTGACCCACTATAATTACTGTCTACGGTTAATTCGGACCCCCCTCCCATCACTTATCAACCCCCACAGTCCAAATAAATTGTGGAGCTTCAATTCAATGACTGGCCCGGTCAGAGGTCAGTGGAGTAGGCCGCGTGGCTAAAAGAAATACACACGTTAGGCCCGAGCCACCATACACTCCTCCCAGCCTACCTTCCAGGTGGCGCTCTTCTGATGCCTCTCCACACTTTCTCAGTCTTCCTCCTCCATGCTTCCATGACCCCGGCAAGGGTTTTTCCTTTTATAAAGTTCCCATTCAGCCACCAACGTAGGCCGAGTTAGCCGCAGCTCTTGCAGATTCATGTACTTTAACACTGAACGTTTGTAACACAAATTAAACATGGGGTATCACCCCCAACCAGAGAAACTGTCAGTGTCTCTAGTCCCTCTTACTCCCTCCAGCAAATCGCCATCTTCTCAGCCTATTTTCTTTTTAAGCTCATTTATAAAGACATTTGCCTTCTCCACCTCCCAAAACGAATATACTGCTCCCTCATGTTTTATCTTCAGGGTTGCTGGATAAATCATAAAGTGCTCCACTTGCATCTCTCTCAGCTGAGCCATCGCAGCACCAAATACTCGTCATTTCTTAAGTAGCCTGTTCGAATAGTCTTGTGTGACATTGATTCTCACCCCATTTATTTCAACTGGCTGGTTTAGCTTAAAGGCTTTGATCACTGCTTCCCAATCCTGGAAGTTATGGTACCGGATCACAATGCTTCTAGGGGGCTGGCCCGGCCCTGACTTTGGCAGTACAGCTCTGTGCGCCCTTTCGATCTTGTGCTTTTCCCATTTAGGCTGCAACTTCAGAACTTTCGGTAGTTGTTCAGCACAGAATTTCATTATATCCGGTCCTTCTTGCCCTTCAGAGAGCCCTCGTGGACGCAGGTTAGTATGCCTAAAATAATTTTCTTGGTAGTCGATGGCCTCCCTGAGTTCTTCCGACTCTCTCTCCAGGGCGACTATCTTCTCCGGCAACAGCTGTACCACATCCTCCACTCTAGATGTGCGGTCCTCCACCTCCGTTAATCTTTCCCCACGTGCTGCTGTTCTCTCTGCTATTTCTTGCAGCTTCACCTCTATTTTGTTCTCCAGCTTTTCCAAATCGGGATTCAGTGCAGCCAAGACCTGTGCCGTCACCTCCCGGCCCAGTACTATAAGTTCTGCCGCTGAGAAGGATATTGGGCCTGTACCTTCTGACGTGGGCCCAATCGGCTGTTTCTTTGGGTTCTTCCCAGCATTTCTTGTGGGTTTTCCGGATGCACTAGAGAGGTAATCATCCATCATTTTGTGGCACAGAACACTTATAATGCAGAATCTGATGGCTTTAACCTTTAGTTTAGTAAAAAAATATTTTATTTAGGGCTCCGGGGTGCGAAGCTCGAGGAGTACATGTCCTACTTCTTAGCTGCTCATTAGCGCCTCTTCGATCTCCTCTTTTATACATGTCGATTGGCGTGGTAGTCATACTATCACGAACATATAGTGCTACCCCTACTCCCCTCGCACCCTTCCTGTACTGCCTATAGAGAATAACCTGGGATCATGAGGTCCCAACCATTGTTCTCCATGGACCATGTTTCTGTGATAGCCACCAAGTCTACCTGGGTGGCTGCCGTTACTGCCTGCAGATCACCAATGTTGTTTCCCAGGCTTCTGGCATTGAAGCACACTGCTTTCCATGTACTATGCCAAGAAGAAAAAATTACTCACCTTAGTAATCTTGTTTCTTCCAATGTATTCTTCTATATTCATAACTCTCTGCAGTTAGCCTGCTCAGTAGAACTGCCCAGAGAATGGAACTGTATGCTAATGATGGAATCATTGGCATGTAAAACATTCAAACTGTGCCCTCATCTGCTGTACATTCCATCAACGTCTCAGATTTCTAGGAAGCCCAGAAAGCAATCTTACTAAGTGACTCAAGCTCAAAAAAACTACTTGATATAGACAAAACTGTTCTATACTAACCCTACCACTGATGCTAATGATTATAGTATCAGGCATACCTGAAACGCCCAGGAAAAATAAACGTAAGTATGAAAAAAACAACCCCACAGGATTAAAATAAGTGTGCCTGTGTTTGGGACTGTCAATTAAGAAGACCATTCAGAGGCTCTGGTTCTAGAATTGGAGGAAGGGAGGGAGAGTTATGAATATGGAAGAATACATTGGAAGAAACAAGATTACTAAGGTGAGTAATTTTTTCTTCTAACCCCATGTATGCTTCTCATATTCCTAACTCTCTGCAGACTTCAAAGCAGTACCTTTGGAGGTGGGCAAAGAACCTACTTAGGAAAGAGGTTCTGTAGGACTGCTGTGCTAAACCTGGCATCACTTCTGGACTGCAAGTCCAAACTATAATGTTTAGTAAAGGTGTGTACTGACCTCCAGGTAGCTGCTTTACAGATCTTCAGCAAGGGGATATCCTTAGAAGCTGCTATAGAAGCAGCTATGCTCCTGGTAGAGTGGGCCCTGAGGCATGTTTTCCAGATTTCGTGTAACAAAACTGAATGCACTGAACTATCCAGCTAGAGACTTGATCTCTTAGAGGCTGGAGTGCCCTTTCCCACATCCCCATAAGTGAGAAAAAGTTGCTGTTTATCAGCTCTCTGATCCTTGGTGTGAGTTAGATAACTCAGTGTTCTTTCAACATCCAGACTGTGGAGCCTGCACTCTCCCGAACTGGCATGTTCTGTGAAGAAGACTGGCAGTGTAATGGACTGATTCAAGTGGAAATCAGAAACCACCTTAGGGAGAAAGCTTCTGTTAGTACGAAGTACTACTTTATCATTATGAAAGGATAAATAATCCTTTTCCACACACAGTGCTTGCAACTCACTTATTCTTCTAGCAGAAGTGACTGCTACCAAAAACACAGTTCTCCATGTGACATATTGTAAATGTGCTGATGACATTGGCTCAAACGGAGGTTTCATGAGCTGAGCAATGCAAATACTTAGATCCCATACTGGGACTGGTTCATTAATAGGAGGATGCAAGTGGGTTAATCTTTTAAATAATTTTTTGAAAATAGGGTTAGATGCAAGGGAAACCGCTTTCTCTGCTGAGATAAAAGCTGAAATAGATGCCAAGTGCACCTTCAGGGATGTATGTTTGAGGCCTTGAGAGTGCAGTTCAGTAAGATATTCCAATAATAGTGGAATCTCTGCCAGAGAAGGAGAAACATGTTTAACATCACACCAGACAGAAAACCTTTTCCATTTTGCATTATAGGTTTTCTTAGTAGAAGGTTTTCTATATCCTTTTAGGATATCCAGAACAGCCTGGGAAAGCTGCAAATTTGCAGACTCTAAGTCCTCAAGAGCCAGGCCTTGAGTCGGAGAGACCTGAGGTTCGAGTACAGGATCTTCTCTTGGTGGGAAGTTAATAGGTTGTGCCTCCTGGGTAGGAGGACTGGTGTGGACACTGACATTGACAGCAGAAGGGGATACCATGGCTGTCTGGCCCAGTCTGGTGCTATCAGAATCATGGGTGCAGGCTGTGATCTGAGTTTGAGTAGCACTCTGAAAATGAGAGGGAAGGGAGGAAAGACATATAGATGCTTTCCTGACCAGTCCAAGGCCACAGCATCCAGGAGATTTGTGCCCCTGACTGGTGGCCTGCAACAGAATAGGGTAACATGTGATTCTCGTGAGAGGCAAGGAGATCTATCTCTGGAGTGCCGCATCGTCTAAACACTGAGTCCAGTACCTGTCTGTTTAGAGACCATCTGTGATGTGCCTGGTTGATCCTGTTTAAAGCATCTGCCAGGGTATTGTCCTTGCCTGGTACATGAACAGCTTGCAAGGAAGCTTTCTGAGAGTAAGCAAGTTCCCAAATTTTCATGGCCTCTGTGCACAGGGGGTCTGACCTTGTTCCCCTTTGCTTGTTTATGTAAAACACTGTAGTGGTGCTGTCTATTCTGACCTGCACCACCTTGCCCTGTATTAACTGGGAAAAACTTTTTAGAGCCAGAAACGCTGCTCTGAACTCCAGCAGGTTTATGTGGAGAAGAGACTCCATGCTTGACCAAGTGTCATGGGTAGTGTGCTCTCCTATATGAGCACCCCATCCTAACAGAGAAGCATCTGTTGTAAGGATGACTGAAGGATTTTCTCTTTGAAAGGGAACTCCTGTCCTTCGATTGTGGACATCTGTCCACCACTGCAGGGACTGGATCACTGACCTTGTTACAGGGATCAGTTTTGACATATGGTCTTTTCTTTGGCACCAGTGTGTCTACAGATGAAACTGTATGTTTCACATTCGAAGTCTTGCTCCCAAGACTACTCCTGTTGCTGCAGCCATATGTCCCAGTATTTGCAAGTATCTTCTTGCAGGACATGGCTTTCCCAATTCGAATAAGGCAATCAGTTTCAGTATGGACTGGTATTCAGTTCTGCTCCTATGAAATGCAGAACTTGAACCGGTGTGAGGATGGACTTTTCCTGGTTCAGCAGGAAACCCAGAGACTGTAACAAATCCTTTGTTATTTCCAGGTGTGTTTGCACCTGCTGAAATGACTTTCCCACTATTAGCCAGTCGTCGAGATAGGGAAAAACTGTAATTCCTAGTTTTCATAGGAATGCCACTACCACTGCCAGGCATTTTGTGAATACCCTTGGTGCTAAGGTTAGACCGAAGGGCAGTGCTGAGAACTGGTAATGACCTGAAGGAAGTCTGAACCTGAGATATTTTCTGTGAGACTCCCTTATGGGTATGTGGAAATAAGAATCTTTTAAGTCTAGAGATGCCAGCCAATCTCCCTGCTGAATGATAGGTAAAATTAAAGGTAGGATCACCATCCTGAATTTTGGCTTTGCCAGGTATTTGTTCAGATGCCTTAGGTCCAGAATAGGCTGCCACTCCCCATTTTTCCTTTTGGTAAGAAAATACCAGGAGTAAAACCCTCTGCCCCTCTGAAGGGTAGGTCCCTGCTCCACTGCTTTCATGTTGAGCAGGGTTTGAACCTCCTTTTCCAGGAGCTGTTCTTTGAGAAGGGAGGCTGGCTTGAATAGCCTTGACTTCAGAGGAAGGAAGGACTTGAAACTCAGGGAGAGTCCCTGGCTCACTATTTTTAATACCCACTTGTCTGTGGTTATGGGCTGCCAGGCCTGGAAGAAGTAAGCCAGTCTTCCCCCTACCGGTATAGGGGAGGCAACCTTGGCAAAGGAGTCAGGGATTTTGTTTAGGTGGGGCCTGAGCCTGGGCAGATTGGGAACCCCTCCTGGAGCCCCTCCTGCCTCTGACCCTATAATACCCAGTCTGCTGTGGGTATGGCTGCAGCTGTGAAACAGCTTGAGGCTGATAGAAGGGCCTACCATAGGACCTTCCTCTACCTCCCCTTCCATAAGGCCTATAAGAAGTAGAAGGCCTATCCTTGGATGAATTACTCTTATAGGTAGTTTTGCATTCATCCACCTTTTTCATATACGCTTCAGTCTATTTGCCAAAGAGAGAATGATCCTGTAAAGGGAAATCCATGGCCTTAGCCTGGGTATCCTGTGTTAGATTTGTAGCCCTTAGCCAAGCAAACCTTCTCAGGGCTACAGTCAGAGCCATAATCCTAGCAACATTATCACTGGCATCTGCTGCCATCTGGAACTGGTATTTGGATGCTTCCAGTCCAAATCTGGCTGTTTCTGCTAGGTCATCAGAGATAGGAGAGGGAACCTTCTCTGACATGGCCAAAACAGACTGCCATAGCGTCTTCTGATGCTGTGCAGCGTAGGCCCGGTAATTAGCTTGTCTGACCCCCAGAGAGGCAGCTAAATACCCCTTCTTTGACATACTGTCCATTTTCCTTGAATCCTTCTCAGGAGGGTGAGATGATAAAGGAATCCTCGCCTTCTCACAGGCTGCCTGCTGGACTACATCCTGATGATCAGGGTGAGAATAGAGGAAGTCAGCCCCTTTCTTGTCCAGTTGGTACTTCTTGTCCAAAGGCGTGACAGAGTTAGGGTTCTGCAGGATTGCGAATAAATCCTTCTTGAAGAATTTATTAATAGGCAGAAAAATTTTCTTAGTGGGTGTTAACCCCATCATTTCCATATATTCTGCCTCCTACTCATCTTCTATGACCTCGGTGGTAGCCAGGTCAAGGGCATCTACTATCTTCCTCGCAAAGGAAAAGTGAGAGGAAAAATCATCAGGCCTAGGACGAGAGCCAAATTCCTGCTTAGGTGAGATTTCCAGTTCAATGGGCTCACCTTAATCTTGCTCTGGTAAATCATACTCGCCAGTATTCATCTTCTGAGACTGTGGGTCCGAGCAGGGAATAACCTCCTGAACCCTTGTAGGAGGAGGGATTGGAGAAGGTATAAACCCCTGAACTGCCTCAATGACTTTCATAGCCCTGGCAATTCCCTCAGCTGTAGGCAGATTGTGAGGCACAGAAGAATCCCCTGTAGGTTTAGCCTGGGGTTCGATGTGCTTGGTCTTCTCTGGCTTTTTGGAGGGGACCAGAGAGTCAGCCGGCCCACTCAGTCTCTTTAAAGAGGTAGATTCACCCTTATCAGGGGTGGTAAAAGAAGAAACTGTGGTTTCACCTGCTGATTTGGAAGGTGTTGGCTGGTTAGAGCCTGAAACACTCACTAACTTCTTGTTCAACCTCTCCATTCTTTTTTCCACAGTTTTCTGTGGGAAAGATTTACAAATTTCACAGTCAGAATTTAAATGATCAGTTCCCAGGCAGAAAACACAACTGTCATGGTTGTCTGCCTTGACAAACACTTCCCCCACACTTCTCACAGTTTTTAAACCCTGGAGGACCAGTCTTTTTCTTAGGTTTTTCAGAGTGCTCCATTTTCAGGAGAAAAACCTTAACTGCAAACATTTCCTTTTTTTTTTTCCCAGTCGGTTCAGGAACCGATTAGGCACCAAAAGAACCGATAAATAGTTAGAATTTGGAACCGGGTCAGCGGTTCTCAGAACAGATACAACGGTTCACAGTAACCAGGTTAGCGGTTTAAATCAAATACATAAAACTTAACACAGTAATATATATTTAAAAAGAAAATAGAGGAAATTAAAGTGGAAAAAGTCTGCAACTAATAATTAACTATTCGGTTCCTCAACGGTTATACCAAACTGCGAGGGACCGAGAAATAAACGCTAAATCTACTAAACTAAGACAAATCAGACATTTGAATAAAATTAAACAATAATGAAGGCAGCAGACAGAAAGGTATGTGCTGTATAATTAAAAGGATTATACTTCTGTAACCCCCTTGTTACCCAGGGTTACTAGAATCCCAGTAAGACCTAGTGGTAGGCAGGGAAGGCAGATTGTGAAACTCCAGTTAAATGGATTTCACACTGTCTCACTCTGTTCTCAGTCTCAGCTGAGACTGAGGGATGACATCACCATAGAACTGTCGCAGCTGCATGAGCC
Source organism: Neoceratodus forsteri (assembly GCA_016271365.2). Taxonomy (NCBI): domain Eukaryota; kingdom Metazoa; phylum Chordata; order Ceratodontiformes; family Ceratodontidae; genus Neoceratodus; species Neoceratodus forsteri. The sequence goes on along the minus strand of CM028132.1, from coordinate 194,845,867 downwards.
ACAATGGAATCTGCAGCAGGGAGCTGGAATAGAATGTTGGGAGGTTTGAACAGTAGTCTGTAGGTCAGTTGGAGTTTGGAGCTTACTGAGAGAGCAGCACAGCAGCTCTGTGCAGGCTTGTGGAGCCTCACCCCTGACATAGGGCTACAGTTAGGAAAAAGGGGTGTGTTTCCACCTTAAGAGAGACACAGTAAGATGGTATTAAAGTGGTGGAGACCGCTGTTTCGGGTCTCAGTTGGGGCAGGAAGGTTGTCCTGCATATTCTTGGGGCAACCCCCTGGTTTTTCTGCTAGTGGAGAAGCTGCCTTATTTGTTCAAGAGTTTTGGGAAACGAGAAGATTTCGTGAATCGCCTGTGGGGCACCTGCAACCGGAGGGTGAGTTTCTGCTCTTGCTAAAGGGCCCATGTTTTCACCCTGGGACTTGTGTGATAGTGGGGTTGGACTACTGAAGTAGTGGGAGGCCTAGAGTAATAGGCTTAGTCAAAAAGTAAAAGTATGTTCAAGTCCAGCACTTATGGGAAGTCAAGACATGTAGAGGAGATGTGACATACGTCTACCCAGTAATCTACATTGCCAAGCTTTCAGAAAAGAGTTGTTTAGTATCCAGAGAAGTGGCCGGGTATGGATTGTGGGAGCTGGGGGGGGTCTCCCACATCTTTAGTGACCATGTCCACCTCTACGGATTTGCTCTGTGGATTTCTACTTTGCCTCGTGCACTTGGCCAGTGATGAGGGAAGTACCCAGACGTGGGATTGGAAGGAAAATTCCCTCTAGGAGTCGAAGGCTCTAAGGTGGTTTGGTGAGCCACAACAGGAAAACTGGTTCATTTCCCAAAATGGACCGCGGATCAAGTGGCCGGTGGGGGAGCCAGGCCCATGGGGAAAACCCAAGTAGTGTACAACTCGGGCTGTGTGTCTGGTGGGTTCAGAGCCTGAGGGCTGGAAATAGTGAAGAAGTGTTCTGTTGTCTCTAATCTGCATTACCAGGAATGTAGCCCCGTGGGGGTCCGTCTATGCTTTGTTTGTTCAGCTTGGATGTGAATAAAAGCCACACTGTAGAATCCCATTCCTGGTTTTGGACATTACAGTTATTGCTTCCTGTGTTTGGATTTACTTGGGTGCCCCTGTGCAGAGTAGCCAAACCTAAGCCCCCTGTGCCGAGTAACCTTATCCTCCCCGAACCCAGTCCCCACCATGTACTGCTGTCAGCTTCAACAGCATGCCACCTGTCGTTTTGCAAAAAGGCAGGGGTGAGGGGTTACACTTCACAATAGCCAACAACAACCTGAGGGATCTCCTGGGCATCTAGACTTGTGAGGCAGAGTAAGAAATCTGAGATGTTATGTACAGCAGATGAGGGCAGCAGTTTGAATGTTTCACGTGCCAGTGATTTCATCATTAGCATATAGTTCCATTCTCCGGGCAGTTCTACTGAGCAGGCTAACTGCAGAGAGTTAGGAATATGAGACGAATACATGGGGTGAGAAATAGCAGTTATGTAAGAACTTACCGTAACAGTAGATCTTCGAGAGAGGTTCCTGCAGTAGGTCTTCACATATAGGACTGTGCCCCCTGGCATCAGGTCAGAACAGCAAACTTGTAGCTAGCAATCGTCAGCAGGGACCACCCTCCATCGTCAGCTGACGCGATGTCAGTGCAACTATAGAAGGGGCGGTCCCACGCTCGCCCTCCAGTTCTTTTCCACTGGAGACCTAGAGAGAGGATAGCAGAAAGAAAGGAGTAACAACTCCTGGGACCCTGTGCCCTGGCTAGACCAGGGGACTAGACAGGATGAAAAAGAAGAATTCCAGGAGCTGGGGGAGGTGGAATTAGATCTACTGCAGGAACCCCACTCGAAGATCTACTGTTACAGTAAGTTCTTACATAACTGCTATATTTTACTTCGAGAGGGTTCCTGCAGTAGGTCTTCATACAGAGGACTGAATTCCAAGCAGTCTAATAGGAAAAGAGGAGTCGGAGACGAGGTTCCAGGAGGAGGAAGATGTCTCCCAACTATGAGGTTTGTCCTAAGACAAAAGACCCTGCAAAACTGCAAAGCCGAAACCAGCTCGGTGCCTAGAGGCAATGTCCAGACTGTAATGCTTAGTGAAGGTGTGGACGGAAGACCAAGTAGTCACTGCACAAATATCCACAGTGGACACATTCCTGAAAAAGGCGGTAGAGGTGGCCACACTTCTGGTGGAGTGACCTTTGACCACCCCCGGAAGGGTTTTTTTCATACTTCTGGTAAATGTAATGAATACAATTTGCCAGCCACCTAGAAAGAGTCTGTTTGGAAACGGCCTTGCCCTGGCACTGGGAGGCAAAGGCTACAAAAAGTTGGTTCGACTTTCGAACCTCCTTAGTCCGTAAGGTTAATATCTCAGAATCTTGTGCACATCAAGGGTGTGCAAGAGGTATTCCCCCCTGCTGGAATGCTGTGGGAAGAAAACCGGCAGTTCATTGCTTTGATTAAAGGTTGTCTCAAACAACTTTTGCAAGAAGACAAGGATTAGTCCGTAGTACCGCCCGGTCCTTACGGAAAATTAAATAAGGCTCTTTACAAACTAGAGTCTGAAACTCTGAAACTCTCTGCGCGAAAGTAACTGCAGCCAAAAACAGTGTCTTCCAGGTCAGGAAGCGCATATCACAACTTGCTGCCGGTTCAAAGGGTGGCAAAGTAAGTTTCTCCAACATAAAATTAAGGTCCCAGGGAGGACATGGATTCTGGACTTGAGGTTTAATATGAAGGAGCCCCTTCAAAAGGTCTTGGAAACCTCTAGCTGGACTAGGACTTTGCCCTCCACCGGATGGCGGTAGGCTGACACCGCAGAGATGGACCTTCAGTGAAGAGTAACAGGCTCAACTCTGAAAGATGCAAGAGGTACTCTAACACCTGGGAGTGAAAGGAAGCCCCTACCAACAGGTTGGTGAGGTCCTGCCATCAGAGGAGATCTTTCTGAAGACTGCTGGAGATCATGACCAAAAGGTCCATGTCGTCCAACTGCTGATCCCACTGGACTCTGAGAGACCACTGGGTAACCCTCATGTGCAGCCTGGCCAGGGGGACTGTTGGGATGGCTGCCACCATAAGACCCAAAAGGCGAAGCACTGAGTGAGCCGGTGTCCACCGAGACTTGGCTACGAAGGTGGCCTGAGAGACCAGGGTCTCTGCTCGATCTAGCGGAAGGAAGGCCTTGCTCTGGACCGTATCCGGCACCGCTCCAATAAATTGGAGGTGCTGGAAGAGTAGCAGCTGGGATTTTGGTAAGTTCACCGAAATTCCCAGGTGGGAAAACAGATCCAGAGTGAAGGATAGTGAATCCTTCAGGCTGTCTGGGGATGGCACTGAAAAGAGCCAGTCATCCAGGTATGGGAACACGTACACTACCGGTCAAAAGTTTTAGAACACCCCCATTTTTCCAGTTTTTATTGAAATTTAAGCAATTCAAGTCCAGTGAATAACCTGAAATGGTACAAAGGTAAGTGGTAAACTGCTAGAGGTTAAAAAAAAAGTTTAGGTTAGCAAAAACTGCTTTAGAGAAATTGCAAAGAAAGCCAAGGTGTCAGTGAGTACAGTTTCCTACACCATCAAAAGGCACTTGGAAACTGGAGGAAACTCTGACAGGAAGAGGTCTGGCAGACCCAAAGCCACAGCAGAATCAGAAGACAAGTTTCTGAGAGTCAACAGCTTGCGGATAGGCGGCTCACAGGACAACAGCACAGAGTGACTGGCACCCTGAAGCAAATGGGCTACCACAGCATTTTGCAGCGCCATGCAATACCCTCTGGTCTACGCTTCAGTTGGTCAGGGGTTCATCCTACAGCAAGATAATGACCCAAAACATACCTCCAGGCTATGTCAGAACTACCTCGAGGAAAAGAACAAGACGGTAGGCTTCAAATCATGGAATGGCCAGCACAGTCTCCAGACTTAAACCCCATCGAGCTGGTTTGGGATGAACTGGACAGAAGGGCTTAGTAAAGCAACCTACAAGTGCAACACATTTGTGGGAACTTCTCAACAGTGTTGGGAAGAACTTCCTAACAATATTTGATGTCCATTGTAGGAAGAATGCCACGAGGTGTGTTCGACGGTTACAGTATATCTGCAAAAGGTGGCTACTTTGATGAGTCAAAAATTTAGATTAAATTTTGTTAAACAAAATGATTCTATGATTTCTTTTTTATCTCCAATTGTTTATTTGTTCTATGCTTTAATTTCAGAGTACATTGAGACATTAACCTGCATAAATTTCAATAAAAACAGGAAAAATGGGGGTGTTCTAAAACTTTTGACTGGTAGTGTATATGCCCCTGTGGCGAAGAAAAGCTGCAACCACCGCTAGGCACTTGGTAAATACCCGAGGTACCGAAGACAGGCCAAACAGAAGGGCCTTGAATTGGAAGTGATTCTCCTGAAAGGAGAACCTGAGGAAGCGGCGGTGGGCCGGGAGGATAGGGATATGTAGGTAAGCATCCTGCATATCCAGGGAGCACAGCCAGGTGTTTGGCAGGAGCAGGGGTAGGAGTCCCTGGAGAGTGAGCATGCAAAACCTCTTGTACTCCACAAAGAAGTTTAGCATGCTGAGTTCTAGAATAGGTCTTGGATCCCCCATCTTCTTTGGAACTAGGAAGAAGTAGGAGAAAAATCCCCTTCCTATCTGATCCTGAGGAACGGGCTCTATAGTAGCCTTTTGCAGTAGAGCCTGGATCTCCTGATGGATGCTCCGGGAGGGACCCCAGCGACAGGTCTAGAAGCAAACCCGATGGAAGGTAAAGGTCAGGAATGGTGGCGAATCCCTGGGAGATGGAGGCAAGGATGACGGTTCCTCCACGAGCACTCTCGTCCTGGTGTCGGGATCCACAAGGGAGTCAGACGGGAGAGAAGAGGCGGCTGTGCAGTTGACTGAGGTATTGTTGGCTGACTTATCAGTCACGACCAGGCTGGCGGCGGCTGTTAGACCGCGGACAGGCTTATTGGTCAGGCCCGGCAATGGAGTCAGTGGGCAAGTTTTCGGCAGTGCTACTAGTGGGAGAATGCACAACAACCTCCAAAGAGGCGACCCCAGGCTGCCCGCTCACCTCGGCAGGGGGGGGGAGAGAGGATGTCCGAGCCACCAAAATGGATGAAGGCCCTTTAGCAAAAGTACTTATGGTTTTTGAAGAGGACAATGCACCCTGGTTGTCGACCGAAGGACAGCTGGTTTCACCCCATGGAGACGGGCTTCTCCCCCAGAGCTTCTCCTTTTTCTTTTTCTTCTTCTCAGGGGCCGACGATGACTACCTCTCCCTAAGCTCCTGAATCTCCTTTTCCATCGAAGCCAGCCTCTGGGTCAGAAGGTGGGCCTCAAGGATCCACTTGCGACGGGTCTGGGTGGCCTGGTTAAAGCCCTGGCAAATGGCACACTCGGCCGAGTTGTGCTTAGGCCCCAGACAGAGGAAGCAGTGAGAGTGGTCGTCTCTGTGTGGGATTTGGGCGCTGCACTTGGTGCACCTTTTCTTTGATCAAGATGACATACACCGCGAGAAAAAAGGAACGTTTTAACCAAAAAAGACGAGTTAGATGTTGAATTGAAGTGGGTAACTGATCGCTGTTCTACCGCGTTGAGGCGCAACAGTGGGAATGAACAGGTGGGTGGGCGCGGGACCACCCCTTTTATAATCGGGCTTGACGTCGCGTCAGCTGATGATGGGGGGCAGTCCCCGCTAATGATGATGGCTAGCTACAAGTCTGCCATTCGGCCCTGAGGCCAGGGAGTGCAGTCCTATATGTGAAGACCTACTGCAGGAAGTAAGATCTGTTATTCCCTTTGTTTGGCCACAATTGTTCAATTTTTCCTTTTTTACTATCATTTTGGCCCCACTGTTGCCCATTTCTTCCCCTTCTCTTGTTCCTGGTTTTCTGCTAAGAGTTTATAGACTTGGGGGTGTCAGCTAATTTTCCATCTTTTATAACCTCCTAGATGGGTTTCTTAGCCTCGAGCTTTCCCACAATAAGTATATTCCATAGACTTAAGAGTTTTTGACCTGGTCTGTGGCCGGGAGTTTGTAGCTTATATGGAAGTGTTGGCTAAGTTTCCATCCTGCATGCCCTCATGGGTGGGATTCTTAGCCTTGAGCTCCCCCACTCCTAGCTAAACACTCCATGTAGATGTCGAATTTTTGGCCCCGGACCCTTCCTCCTTCTCTGGTAAGGTGGAGCCCATCGTAATTGAACATGTATCTCTCTCAGAAATTCCCCCAATGAACTGGTAACCCTTTTCCTGGCACCATCCTCACAATCACGTGTTGAATTCATTTATCTCCTCAGTCTTGATCCTGCCAGTACTTCCTCCCTTGCCCCACACCAGGAGGACCTCAGAGAACGGGTGACCAACTATTCATACAATAAAACAATGCCTTATTTGGTCTCTTCCATCAACTGATTGGCTTTGTCATTAGTTCCAAGGTGCACCAGAAGAAAAAAATACTCACCTTAGTAATTGTGTTTCTTCTAATGGAGACTTGCTGTATTCTGACATTATGCAGTTAGCCCCAGCACTTGAACTGCTCCGGAGAGGAAAGAGTTAACTCTCTGCCAAAGCATAGAACGTTGAGCTCGAGCTCGGTTCAAACCTCTTGTCTGCTGCACTTTGAAGTGTAACCGTCAGATTCTTATGAGCAAACACCAACTACCCCCACTATGTGGAAATTGTAAAATTTAATAGCCAAAAGGCAACTAAATATTTGGATCCCCAAAAGACTCAAGTCAAGAAATCCAAAACAAAAAACTAGGTCGTGAACAGATATAATTATCAAAAACATATAACATAGCCCACTCCCCCTTGCTAAAAAGGGAAGAGTGCCAAGTACACCCCCAAGATGCAACACTGTGCCTGCCAGCCCACTTCCCAAAAACCAGGTTCTAAGAGGGGAGACAGGGAGGGAGGTCAGAACACAGCAAGACTCCATTAGAAGAAACAATTACTGAGGTGAGTATTTTTTTTCTTTAAACAACATGAAGTCTTGCTGTATTCTGACAATATGTAGACTACTACCAAGCAGTACCTCCCTGGAGGAGGGTACCAAACCTATTTTGGGAATAAGCTCTGCAGTACTGCTGTACCAAACCGAGCATCACTCCTAGCCTGGATATCCAGAGAGTAATGCTTGGTGAATGTATGGACTGTTTTCCAGGTGGCTGCTTTGCATATCTCTTATAAGGGTCTATCTCTGGCAGCAGCCAGAGAAGCAGCTGTACCTCTAGTCAAATGAGCCCTCAGGCCTAAGGGGGGTACTTTGCCTAGCTTTTCATAGCAGAACTATATACAAGAGACAATCCAGTTGGCAATAGTTCTCTTTGTAGCAGGGTTATACTTCCCCACTTCACCATAAGTGAGGAACAACTGGAGGGAGTCAAACCTAAGTGCCTTAGTACGCTCAATGTAGTAGCTAAGAACCCTTTTAACATCCAAACTGTGTAACTTCTCTCTCCTGAAGAAGAATGATCAGTGAAGAACACAGGAAGAGACATAGGTTGGTTCAGATGAAAGTCTGAAACCACTTTGGGTAAGAACCTCCTGTTGGTTCTAAGGACCACTTTATCCCTATGGAATGAGATAAAATCAGGCTCCACTGACAGAGCTTGTAATTCACTGATATGCCTGGCAGAGGTAATAGCTACCAGGAACACAGTTTTCCAAGTCAAGTACTTAAGTTCTGCTGAGGCCAAAGGCTCAAAAGGGGGTTGCATAAACTGAGCAAGGCAAACATTAAGATCCCAAGCAGAAGCAGGATCCCTAAAGGGGGGGGACTGGTATGAAGCAATCCTTTGAAGAATTTACAGAAAACAGGATGAGATGCCAGTGAGGAAGGCTTTCCCACTGACAGAAATGCAGAAACAGCTGACAAATGTACTTTGAGGGTAGCTGGTCTGAGGCCTAAGCCATTAGGATGAACCATGTGGTCCAGAACTGTAGACAAGTCAGCAGTATCTGGGGATATGTGTTTATTGGAACACCAAATGCTGAATCGTTTCCATTTGGAGTTATACGTTTTTCTAGTGGCAGGTTTTCGAGAGACTTTGAGCATGTCCAGAACCCCTTGAGACAGATGCAAATTTGCATATTCTAGCTCTTCAAGAGCCATGTCCTGAGATTGAGAGACTGAAGATTGGGATACCCGATCCTCCCTTGAGAAGAGGTTAACAGGTTGTGATTCCTGGGGAGACAAGGGGAAGATGGACTGCTAGGGACAGCAGCAGGGGATACCAAGGCTGTCTGGCCCAGTCTGGCGCAATCAGGATCACTTTGCAAGACTGTGACCTTATCTTGACCAGAACTTTGAATAGTAGAAGGAAGGGAGGAAAGGCATACAGAAATTTCCCCTCCCAATCCAGAAGCAAAGCATCCAGGGGGACTGAGCTCAGGACTGGGGGTTTGCAACAAAAGAGAGGAAGTTGGTGATTGTCTGGGGCTGCAAAGAGATCTATCTCTGGAGTGCCCCCCCTTGAAAAGATCACTTTTAACACTAGGGGGATCCAGGGATCATTCGTGATGGCCCTGGGAAATCCTGCTCAATGCATCTGCTAGCACATTGTCCTTCCCTGGAAGGTGGACTGCTACCAGAGACGTCTATAGAGAATAAGCCAGGGACCATAATTTCATGGCTTCCGTGCACAAGGCCATAGACCGAGCACCTCCCTGCTTGTTGATGTACCACGTGGTGGTGGTGGTGTCTGTCCTGAACCACCTTGTTCTGTACTGAGTCTGAGAAGGCTTGTAGGAGCCAGGTACACTGCCCTGAGCTCCAGAAGATTGATGTGGGGGAAGAGACTCCTGAGGGGACCACACTCCCTGGCTGTGTGGTCTCCCAAGTGAGCTCCCCACCCTAGAAGAGAAGCATCTGTGGTTAGAACCACAGAGTGAGACTGAGAGATAAATAGGACCCCTTGCCTGAGGTTGTCCTGATCCAACCACCATTAGAGAGCCTGGATCAGGATCTGAATCACTGGAATTAGTTTGGTTAGAGGATCTTTTTTCTGAGACCAAAAAGCCCTCAAATGGAACTGGATGTTCCTCATCTGAAATCTGGCCCCTTGGACTACTGCAGTGGAAGCTGCCATATGGCCCAGGAGTTGAAGGAAATGCCTTGCTGGTCGAGACACCAGAAGGTGAAAAGAAGAAGCCAGCTCTATAAGGGCCTTTACTCTTGCCAGAGGGAGAAAGGCTCTTGCTTTGACAGTATCCAAGTCTACCCCATGAAGGTCAAGAGATGCACTGGTTCGAGAACTGATTTTGGAAGATTGAGGAGGAATCCTAGAGAAGTGAGCACTTGCTGGGTCACTTGCAGATTTGACTTGACTTGGTCTGGAGACTGACCCACAATGAGCCAGTCGTCCAGGTATGGGAATACAGAAATGTTTTGTCTCCTTAGAAAGGTCACTACTACTGCTAGCCATTTTGTGAACACCCTTTGTGTTGAAGTTAGGCTGAAGGGCATTGCTCTGAACTGATAATGGCCTGAAGGCAGTTCGAACCTGAGGTACTTTTTGTGGGAGCACCGCATAGGAATGTGAAAATAGGCATCCTTGAGGTCCATGGAGGCTAGCCAATCCCCTGGCCTTAGAGAGGGAAGAATTATTCCCAGAGTCACCATTCTGAATTTTGGCTTTACTAGGTGCTTGTTTTAGTATCTTAAATCTAGGATGGGCCGCCATTCCCTTGTCTTTTTCGGGGTAAGGAAGTATCTGGAGTACAGACCTTTGGCCCTGTGAGATGTAGGAACTTTCTCTATGGCTCAGAGCCAGCAGAGATGAAACCTCTGCCTGTAGGGCAATAGTTTTGGAGATGTTTGCAGGTGGAAAAGACCTGACCCTCAACTTTGGAAATTTTTTGAAGCTGAGGGCCAGTCCCTGGCTCACTACCTCCAGGACCCACTTGTTTGAGGTAACAGACTTCCAGGCCTGGAAGTAGTAAGCCAGCCTGCCTCCTACAGGAATTGGGGAGTCAACCCGGGGTGACACAACAGAGTGTCTGCTTGGCAGGAGCCTTAGACTGAGAGGAGGATGCAGCCCTGTTCATCCCCCTTCTGCCTCTCCCTCTGAAGAACCCCCTCTGAGGAAAAGGCGAGGAGGCCTGTGCCTGATAGAAAGGCCTGTGAAAAGGCATGCCGCTAGATTGCTGCTTCTGAGGAGTTGCCTGCCTTTCCTTGGCCTGTGCACTCCTGTAGGTGGTCCTGTACTCGTCCATTTTCTTCATATAACTCTCTGTCTGCTCCCCAAACAGATAATTCTCCATGACAGGGATATCCATGGCCTTAGCCTGGGTGTCCTGTGATAGGCTAGTACATCTAAGCCAAGCCGGTCACCGAAGACCCACAGATGTAGCCATGACTCGTGATGACACATCATTGGAGTCCACAGCAGCATGAAACTGGATTTTTGATGCCTCAGTCCCATCAGCAGCCACCTCCTCCAGCTCCCTGGCAAGCTGGGTGGAAGCCTGTTTAGCCAGTTCCAGAACAGTATCCCATCTAGACTTCTGGTATCTGGCTGTGTAGGCTATATAGTTAGCCTGTCTGAGTCCCAAGGAGGATGCCACGTACTGTTTTTTAGCTATGGCATCCAGCTTCCTGGAGTCTTTATCCAGGGGTGTATGAAGCCAAGGGTATGTTAGCCTTATCACAGGCTGCAGCCTGCACAACCCCAACATGGCTGCATTGCTGGTACAAGTACTCCGAACCTGGGCCTGACAACATATACCTCTTGTCCATCCGTCTCCACAGGAGGTAAAGAATTTGGAGTTTTAAGTAACTTTTGTGTCTGTTTCCCAAAAGATTTATGAAGGGGAATAGATAAATCTCTTGGACTCTGGGATGTCCATCATTTCCACATAGTCAGGCTCCTCTTGCTCCTCGACAGCTTCATCTAGTGGGAGCTGGAGGGTTTCTGCCACTTTTTTGTAGAACATAAAGTGGGAAGGGGACTCAGAAAGCCTAGGAGGGGAAACACCAGAAGGTCTGTCTGGAGAGATGCCTGGTTCTATGGGCTCACCCAGACCTTCTACACCATCATCATCATCATCGTAATCTTCATCCCCCTCCAGATCCGGTTCATAATAGTCTTCTGGGGAATAGTCTGGAACTGGAGGAACCGACCGAACCAAACACCTACTGGGAGGCATCAAATCAGCCGGAACTGAATGGAGCGATTCAACTATACTAATTGCCCTGGCAATTTCCTCGGTAGTTGGACGATGCGGTTCTGGATCTGAACCGGCCGATTTCTCTTTTTTCTTTCTTTCTGCTGGAACCGACCCCTCAAGATTGGCTCTCCTTTTGCCCAAGGGAGTCTCGTCCAGGTCAGTGGGTGCTCCCTCCGGTTTGGTCGGAATCGAACTGGGCTGGCCATCCGGGTCAGCGGACTTCTCAGCCTCATTTTCCCTAAGCCTACCCAACCTTTTATCCAGGGTGGCCTTAGGAAAATTTTTACATATCTGGCAGTCTGAATCAAGGTGGTCAAAACCCAGGCAGTAAACACAGGTGGTGTGGGGATCAGCCTTAGCAAAGGCCTCCCCACATTCACTGCAGTGTTGAAACCCAGTGGGCCCAGTTTTTCTTTTGGGTTTCTCAGACAAAGCCAACCTAAAAACTTACCCTTTTCTCAGGGAAAGCCAGGCAAGACCCCCTTATCGGCTCCTAACCGTGTCATGGGTATTTGAAAAAAAATGTTAAAATCCGTTTTTTTTTCAAAGAACCAATAGGGACTGATACCTCACACTAAATTCAGAAAACCAAAGAAAACTTAAGAGAAAATACAGACAATCGGTTCAGCCGAACTGATTGAAAATATTGCTTTTACAATTTCCACACAAAATAGCACTATTCCACTACCTAAGTACTTACTGTACCGCAGACAGGGATCTGAACCGAAATAAAAATAAGAAATAGTTTAAAACCAATGTTTTTACTGTACTGAACCGATAGCGAAGGAGAGATCTCTGGAGCGACTGCCCAGTTAGGCGGAGTAAAGAATCTGATGGTTACACTTCAAAGTGCAGCAGACAGAGGTTTGAACTGAGCTCGAGCTCAACGTTCTATGCTTTGGCGAGTTAACTCTTTCCTCTCCGAAGCAGTTCAAGTGCTGGGGCTAACTGCATAATGTCAGAATACATGTCGTTTGAATGTCCAGTCCACCAACACTATCCATTAATCTCCTAAAGCACTCTACGTCATGTTTGGCCAAGGCACCGGGGAGACATTTGACCATTGCCCTGGTCTCATTTAGGTTCAGCTTAATTCCCCTAATCATTGAATCCCCTGCAGCGAGGACTTGTTTACGTTCATTTTTCCCAGAATTTTTACTGCTGACTGTAGGAGCCATTCCCCTGATTTGCCCTAGCCAATTTTGGGGCGCGGTGTCCTGTTTTCTACAGACATGATTCTTTACCCCAGCTAGGGGTGTGAAGCAGTTTGTGGTCATGAACATCCTAGTAGTAGCAGGGATTTCTTGTTTTGAGTTGGCAGGTTCTCTCTCCCCCCCCTCCCCTTCCATCCACCTGGTCCTGTGGGTCTCTGGGGAAGTGGATGGGTGGGTTAGAATACCCAGTGGTCGAGGAAGCGGGTGCGGCAGGGTAGAAAACCAGTACAGCTGGTGTCACAGCCTTGCTGTTTCTTTCCATTCTGCATCCAGCCGAGTCCTGAGTTCATCCAGTGATCTGCATATAGGGCAGTGATCCCTGCTGCAGAGATATCCCCTGGATATTAGTGCCCCGCAACCATTTCATCTAACCACTCCCATTTTAGCTGTTGTGTAATGCAGTCGACCTACCTTGTGCAAACCTCTTTTGAGCCTTGAGCTGCACATTGGAGACAGACTCAGTGACTCAAGATAAAGCAAGCATTTGTCAATGCTGAATGTTGTCTCGCTGGCATTGACATTGGTAGTGCAGAAGTTAGAGATGCATAACAGGAATCCGCAGTGAAGTATTGAACAGATGCCAACTCCACCCCCACCCTTCAGAGACTGACAGGCGGGGTGTGCCTTTGGGGCGTCAGCTATAACCAAGGCTCCAGATAAGCTGCGTACAGGGTGTATTTACACTTGAAAAAATTGCATTTACGCTCCATTTTTTAAACATTAATAGCGTATTAAATACGCTTCTACTATGTTGGCTTGAGTGTGTGTCACTTTATTTTAGTTCCTCTCCAAATCGCGACCTCCAAAGTTTAGATCCACTGTACCAAAAAGTTACTCGTCCACCTCCCAAAAAAAGCATAATGCTCAGTTTCTTTGTGCCCCGAGTGTCAGTTAGTGAAATCAAGCCAGTATGACAAGAGCACACTGGCAGCCTCCACAGTGCCCAGCCAGACACCATTTAGTGATTGGCTGTTATTCTAAACCTGATCCTGTGGTTGGCTAATGAGAGGAACCTCAAGCAGAGCATGGCATGCAGATGGCGGGCAGACAGGCTGGATCTGTAGCAGCAGGTAGTAGTTTGCATATTCTCGGCAACAAGGTAATACTTGAGGAGACTAAAAAAACTACTTCAAGTTCAAACATAGTTAGATTTCCTTCCTGGGTTTGTTTTATATCTGCTTCGTTTGATGGTTAAAATTGTGCTGGGTAGCAGGGCATGCAGGTTAGGAAGGATTGTGATCTCGAGGTGCGGCAGTACGTTTTTGTCAGTACCAGTCTGTACTTCTTTGCATTTGTGTGTGTGGACAGTAATTTTAATAATACATTTTTGCAGCAGTTTCCCCGTGTCTCATGCAGCTGCTCTTGTTGCTTCAGAAGTCATGATTTTAGGGTGTATTACTTTCAGTGCGTGCTACCAAAATAAAATAGTAAGCATTTGTTGACTGAGGTGGTGTTGTCAATGGCACACGTTGTCTGGATGAGCTACCATGTAAAATTGGAGGCCCAGAATGGCAGTAGTAGCACTCTCCTCCGCCTGGCTTCAAAGCCTTTACTGCAGCTAGTGTCTGACTGAAGCGCTGTGTGTGCGACGATGGACGGTATTTAGCTGCAGTGTGCAAGGATTAGCACTGATGAGACCATGTACCTCAGTCCATTCTGTGATTCAAGTTAGAAAATGTCCACAAAATAACCCTACTAGCTTTTTATTTTTACTTAATTTTTTTATTTTAGTAAAGTCTGTACTAAAACAAAAAATTAAGTAAAAAGCTGAATAAACTGTGTGTAGTAGTGTGACTGTATACAGATTGCACAGACAGTACTAGGGGGGAATGTGGGCCCTTGTACAGTACTGTACTGTATAAGGGTCCCATGCCCCCCTAGTACTGTCTGTGCAATCTGTGTACATTGTGGCTCTATATGGGTTTACTAGTAGGTTGACATATTTTGCATTGTCCCAGTGTGTTGTGTGATGGACTCGCAGCAATTTTTTTTGACCAGCATAGCAGTGCAGTTTAGTTTGTCATATGCAATATTACTATTTTCTGTACATGTGTTTTAATAATGCATCACAAATACTCATTTTCAGGACATGTACTCATTAGTCAAATGCAGAGAGTCATTTGTACGCATCTAAAAATGAGGAGTAAAATACTCATGGACAAATTTCTTATCTGGAGCCCTGGCTATAATGCTTATGCCATTTTACCTCACCCTACCCTGTAGACACTGACAAGTGTTGTAGTGTACTTTGGGGTCTTTGGGCCTTATACTTACCCCATTCCATAAGGAAATATGCTGAGACGGGTGCAGTACAGGAGAATGGGGTGAACATTAGGGCCGAACACTCCAAGGTACACCTCAATGCCTGCCACAGGCTGCAGGGTTGGGGTGGAATGGCATAAGCAATAGAGCCAATGATCCTAAGTCACACCCCTGACGCCTGGCAGTCTCTACAGGGTGGGAGTTACAGTTGGAGACCCTAACGTCATAGGCGTTTGTTGGAATTTTCACTCCAGATTTTCAACATTGGCTTTTTGTGACCCCACCTCATGAAGAATGGCACAATCAGTTTGTTAGCTGAAAGGTGGTTTTGCACAGCGGCTATGCCATTTGGCGAAACAGGGACAAAAACACATTTTGGGCAGGATGTGAAAAATGACAACTGTATTGTTCATGAGGAGGTGCAAAAAAATGGCAACGTTGAAAATCTGGAGTGAAAATACAAAAAATTGGTGAAGTTATGAGCATGCATTGAAACTGCACAGCACACATCCGTAACCCAATTATTTTGGGGATTTTTTTTAACTACATTTTCAACATAGGCATTTTGGGACCTCCTCTCATGAACAGTGGCTCTGTGATTTTGTTAATCTGTCCCAAAAGTTGATTTCCCACAGCGACCACACCATTGTGCGCCACAGGTGCGGAAAAACATTTTGGGTAGGCTGTGAAAAATGACAACTGTACTGTACATAAGGAGGTGTGATAAATTGCCAGTGTTAAAATCTGGCATGAAAATATTCTGGGATTTCTTGAAGTTACAAGGTGTGGAACTGCAACTAGCATGCTTGTAACACAGTCATTTTATGGACTTTCGTCACCACATTTTCAACACAGGCATTTTAGGACCTCTGTTCATGAACAGTGTCACCGTTATTTTCTTAAACTGTCCCGAAAACTGATTTCACACAGCGACCGCGCTATTCTACACCGGACATACAAAAACACATTTTAGCCAGGATATGTAAAATGACAGCTGTACTGGTCATAAGGTGGTGTGGAAAAATGGCAATTTTGAAAATCTGGAGTGAAAATATTACAAATTCACGAAGTTATGAGCATGCATGGAAACTGCGCAACGCACGCTCATAAAATGACCATTTTTTGATTTTTTTTCATCAAATTTGCAACATAGGCTGAGAGCCTTCATGAATAGTGGCACTGTTGTTTTGTTATTCGGTCCCAAAAGGTGATTCCAGCAGTGACAGCGAAATCACCTTTTGGGACCGAATAACGCCATGACAGTGACTGAATTCATGAAGAGGGTCCCAATAACCCATGTTGAAAATCTGGTGCCAACATTCCCTAAAATGCCGAGATATGCACCAAAGTTGAAAAACCCTATTTATGCCATTATACAGCTTACCGCATTTCTTCAGTTCGTGGTCGGCTTTGAAGAGTGCAGACGTGTTCCTGGTCCATCAAAGATCGCCCGCCTGGGCCCGGAGGTAAGTATGGGGTGAGGGAGGTGGGGAGGCAGGGTGCGTAGAAGGTGGACGCGTGTTGGGGAAGGGCCACTGGAGTTGACGAGGACCGCTTTCTGCTTTGCAGGTTTAAAAAAAAAAAACACATCGCGACAGTTTTTCTTTAAAGGGCATTTGGCATGCTGGGTGGGTTACCAGCGTGCCACCCAGTGTTTTTCTTTGGGGGTTCTGTAGCTGAGGGGATTGGCCACCCCTTCGGCTACAAAACAAATTGGGGGTGGCATTATGCTGGCGGAGGTGGGCTCCTCCACCGGCAAATTAAACTGGGAAGGAGGGGATGATGCCGAGGGGATTGGGCACCTTCGCACACACTTTAAATGGAGGAGGGTTGCAATATGCTTGACGGGAGTGGGCTCTATCGGCAAATGAAGTGGGTTGGGGCACGCCGACGGGGATTGGGCACCCCTGAAGTCGTCTCTCTGTGCGGTGGCAGTCAGCACCATGTTAACTGAAGGGCTTCACCAGGAAAGGCATGAAGGGAGGGTGAGTTTTGGTGCTGCTGCAAGACGAGCTTGGCTGTCATTGCAGTGGACCTTTTCTTAGATGTGCTCGCCACATTATGTATTCCTGGTGTGGTGCCTGCATGCTGGCTTATTGGGGAATGAGGGAAGCACCTACTGATGCGTGCCCTGTATTCGCCCAACAGTGACCGCACCTCCAAATCTGCTATTGATGCAATATGTTGGCCGTGCAAGCGCGAGCCAACATAAACAATTACAAACTGTTCTAAGGCAGAATCTACCTTTAATACTGTCTCATATAGAATTACTTATAAATACAGTTATTTAGTTTAAAGTAAACTATGTGGAGTCAATGCGAGACAATAATAGCAGAAACTGCACCAGACAGAGTCAATGACCTGGCAGTGAAAAGTCACTCAGTGAGAGGGCTATTTTTAAAACAATTTATTCAAAATGTAATAAACACTTTTCTTTGCAGAGCTACAGGCTGTCAAGATGTCACAGCTAGATTTGCACAGATTTCAAGTAGCTCTCATAACAACCCCCCCCCCACCGATTTCACTTCCTGTCTGTGCACAGGCAGCTGCCTGACCACAAGGCTTCTCAGATGCCGGTGAGCTAGAGCAAGCATCTGACTTTGGAAAGGCATGCGAAGATAAGGTTAATAAAGAAATGAGATATGCTGTTATCTTAATAGGCGTACTACCATTCACATCCATCTAGGAAACAGCTCAACCTACTAACTCTTCAATAAATGATTAAAAAGGAAAAAAATGCTCAGCGCTCTATTTCCAAATTTTCTAATAAAGTAAACAAACAAAAAAATCCACTGGTCATTGTCTGGTTAGTATGTATAAGTTTTATTACATAACAAAATAGGCAAAAACAAATGTTTATAGATTAACAACGTCTGACTGTAAATATTTTAAAACTTACTTCTAAAATGTACATTTATTTATTTAATTTTTGGTAACCAGGTAAGTCCACTGGGACCATGACAGTCCCTCTTTCAGGGGCGACCTGGGATTAATTACAGATAAAACCGTCCATAAAGTTGCACCTCTTCTGCAGGCAAGCATTGTAAAAACAGGCAGGCAGGAAGACTGATTCGAACAAATACAAAATCAGGGTATTTAACCATTTGGACAATAGTTTGGACAAGGGCTAAAAAGGGGGATCCTGGACCAATGCTTGGCTCCCTTTGATATGAATAGACACTAAAATGGTACATAATTACTGGCAGAAAAAACAAAATTTAAAATAATTTCACTAGATCCTGAGGTAAGCTGTACCTTGAAGTGACATGCCTGTCCCAGGGTAGAAACTGTGTCAAATGCCCTTTATAGGGCAGAAAACCACCTGTTCAGGCTGGTTTGACAGTATATCTTCACCGCATCTACTGAAGAGATGTTAAACGGAGGTCCCTTTTATCAATTTCTGACAGCTGTCCAGTGGAAGTCAAAGATCCGATGGCACTTGTTGCAAAGAGTAATATGTGTTGGTCAGTATTCTCTCTCAGTAGGGCTCTAATGGAGTTGTCTATGTCAGTATTGTTGTGCACGTGGCCGAGTACATAAAGGCAACTCCATCTGTATGCATGCAATCGCTGTATGCATCTCACATTGCTTTGTAAACTGTGTTGTGTATGAAAGGCACTATATAAATCCAAATTCTATTCTTTTTAACTTACTGTAAAAGTTTGATCAGAGTGCTGAACTCCCCAAAATACTGTAGCACTTGTAGGTTTCTACTCAAAGTAAATGTGTTTAAATGTAAACCTCATGCCTAAGATTCCTAAAGACTATTTTAAAAATCAGAGAAAGTCTGCACAGGTAATTTCAAATGTGAAATGATCCTAGGTTTTGGAAGTTTCTAACTTGTGTAAACTGTACTTTGAGGTATACTTTAGCCACTGAATAAAAAAAGAGACCATCACAGGCAGCCAAAATTCATACTAGTGAACCAGTCCTCAAGTGACAGGCCAAACCCCATGCACATTGGTGAAATGGTTACCTAATGATGTTTGTTCTTATTAGCTTGTAACATGACATAAAAATCTGCCAAAGATTTAAACATCTTCAAAGCCCTTTGTTTTAGAAATGCATAAAAAATACTGTTGATAAAATATGGTTACTCACCTGTAACAGTAGTTCTAGGAGTGGTATATGATGTTCATCCACACTTTCTGGCAGTTACTTTTCCCTTTAAGACTGTCCGGAACGTTTTCAGGCTGGCTCCTCCCACTCACCCAGGTGGTAACTCCCTTGGCTCTGCCCCATGGCGCCAGATCTTGCCGCTGGAAGCAGTTGTGTGCGCCAAAGCCAGGAGAGGTCGGGTGGGTCAGTGTGGATGAACATCATATACCACTCTTAGAACTACTGTTATAGGTGATTAACCTGTCATTCTAGGGACATGGATATGATGTTCTATCCACACTTTCTGGCAGACTCCTAGCAGTTCTCCGGGAGGAGGGAGGCAAGGCACACACACACCCTACTCTGGGAACAGAGACTGGAGAACTGAGGCCCCAAAACCAGCATCCTGGCGTGACTCAAAGTCGATGTGGTTATGGGAAATGAAGGTGTGTGCTGACCTACAGATAGCAGCCCTGCAGATTTCCTGGATAAGGATGTCCCTGCAAGCAGCCACCAAGGTAGCAGTATGGCAGGTGGCATGAGCCCTAAGCCCAACAGGAGGCTCTCTACCTGCCAACCTATAGCAGAGATCAATGCAGGACACAATCCACCTGACAATCGTCCACTTGGCTGCAGGTCTGCTACGTGTGGCTTCAGCACAGGTGACAAACAGCTGGAAAACCGCTCCGTGAACTCCAGCCGTGCGCTCCTTGTAATAAGCAAGTGCTCACCTCAGATCCAGAGTATGGAGTCTGTTCTCAGCCTCCGAGGTGTGGTTGGTAAAATACACCTGGAGATTAATCACCTGGTTAACACAACTTCAGGAGGAACTTCGGGTTGGGGCACAGGACAACCTTGTCTCTGTGGAAGACCAGGTATGGAGACTCCACCAAAAGCACCTGGAGCTCACTGATCCTCCCGGCTGACATGACAGCCACCAAAAAAGCAGTCTTCCACGACAGGTGAGACATGTCACACCTGTGCATCAGTTCGAATGGCTTGCCCATGACCTTTGCCAAAACCAGCAACAAGTCTTACAGTGGTGGTGGTTCACGCATCAGAGGGGAAATGTGGTCAAGGCCTCTTAAAAAAACACCAGCCCACCTTCTGTGCCACCAACTGCTGACCGGCCTGCACCCGGTAAGCAGAGATGGCTGTCAGGTGCACCTTGAGGGTCATCGATTGAAAGCCAACAGAGAGGGCCCACCGATAATCAAGGATGCTAGCCACTGGACAGGACAGAGGGTCCAACCCTTTATCCTGACACCAAATGGAGAATCTCTTTCATTTGAAGGTGTAGCATTTCCTGGTCATCTCCTTCTGAGATGCTTCCACCACAGTGAGGACATCTTCAGAGAGACCCAAAGCCTGGAATTCTAGCTGCTCAGGAACCAGATTGTCAGGTTCAGGGATTGAAGGTCCAGATGGAGTACCTTCCCGAATGATGGAGAGCAGGTCCAGGCAGAGAGGAAGATACCGTGGAAGCCTGCTACTGAGGCTGAGGAGATTGGGGTACCAGAACTGGCATGGCCAGTCTGGAGCCACCAGGATCACCTGTGCCTTGTTCCTCCTGGCCTTGAGCAGTACCTTGTTAATCAAGGGGAGTGGAGGGAAGGCATAGAAGAGGCCTGGGGTCCAGGGCCTCAAATAGGCATCCCCCTGCAGCATTCCCTGCTGAGAGGGATTGGCACTAAACAGCCTCAGCTTTGCATTCTCTCAGGAGGCACACAGGTCCACCTGAGGGGTGCCCCACTAGGAGAACATACTGTGTACTACCTCTGGGTGGAGAGACCACTCGTGAGACACCTCGCCCACATGGCTGAGAACGTCTGCCAGCTGACTGGAGGCCTCTGCCACATGGATGGTTAGAAGATTGGCCCCAGGCTGTGCACAAGGGTCCAAACATGGAGAGTTTCCCTGCACAATTGCAGGGAGTGCATCCTGATCTGTTTGTTGAGGTAGTACATGGTTGTGGTGGTGTCTGTCTGGACCTGGACCACTTAACCCCAGAAGTGAGGAGCAAAGGCAGTCAGTGCCAGCCAAACTGCTCAGAGCTCTAGCAGCTTGACGTGGCATTGGGACTTCTCGGGGTTCCAGAGCCCGTGGACTCTGTATTCCCACCAGGTGGGCACCCCAGCCCATGAGAGAGGCGTTGGTCATCAGGATGACCATCATCTTTGGGTGGACAAACAGGATCCCTTCCTGCAGATGTTCCTGGACTAATCACCACTGGAGAGCGTCCCACATCCAATCGGTCAAACTGCCCAGCTGGTTGAAATGACCCCTGCACTGAGACCACAGGCTGGCCAGCTCTCACTACAGAAAGCGCATTCCCCAGCGGGCCCATCGGACCATGCTGGTGCAGGCTGCCATGTAGCCCAGCAGGCACAGGGAGTCCCAGGCAGGGCACGATTGCCCAATCAGAAATGATTGGGCAAAGGAGGAGAGCACCTCCGCCCTGTCCGCCGGGAGCTAAGCCCTGCCTTTGCAAGAATCGAGCTCTGCCCCAGTGAAGCTGATCACCTGCGAGGGCACGTGTTCCAACTTGGCCTCGTTGACCAGGAGGCCAAGAGAGACACAGGTCTGGAGGGCCAGGTCCCTGGACCGCTCCACCTCCTGCGTGCCTGGAGGGACCTGCAATCAGTCATCCAGGTGGTGTTAACCCAGACACCTCGGTGCCTCAGGTTCGCTGCCACCACTGCAATGCACTTGGTGAAGATCCTGGGGGCCAAGGAGAGGCTGAATTACATGGCCTGGAACTTATAGAGGGGCTTCCTCTGCTCAGAATCGGAGGAACCTTCTGTGAGACGGACGGATCGGGACGTAAAAGAATGCATCCTGAAAATCCAGGGAGCAAAACCACATGTCCTGCTCTAGAGATGGTATGATCTGAGAGAGATTTACCATCCTGAATGTGCACGACTTGAGAAACTTGTTGAGGTCATGTATATCTAGAGTGGGGCACCAGCCCCCCCATCCATTTTGGCACCAGGAAGTACCTGGATACAAACCCTGGGGTGTTCCGGAAGATCCGCGACAGGAACCATGACCTCCCAGCGGAGGAGCTGGACAATGTCATCTTGAAGAGCTGACAGAATGTCTGCGGATACCAAATCCTCCCATGTGGCGTGGGCTTGGCAAGGAGGGTACTGCTCGAACTCCAGAGGCAGACCCTGACCGACCACTTTGAGAATCCACCTGTACATGGTGACAGTGGACCAGCTGGAAAAGAAGTGACAGAGACAGCCCCCACAGGAGGACCCAGGGGAGGTGTGATGGGCATGAGGGAGGCACCCCTCATCCCATCACCTGACAGGCTTGGAGGAAGGTCTGGCTGAGGAATCACCGGGACCTCTCCCTCCAGGCTTGTGGATGACTGAGGTTGCCAGGGCTGGGCTCGTTTGGCCGCAGGAGTAGAGGTGGACCGAAAGGGCTTTTTTTCTGCTGCTTGGAGCCCTTGGGGTCCCTCTGAGCAGATGTCACAGAGTCCAAGGTGGCACTTGACTTCTCAGTGCGGGTGAGGTGGCCCTCGACTTTGGGCCCAAACATGTCGGTGCCCAGGAAAGGGACATCCACCAGCTTGTGCTGGGTATCTGCCGTGAAGGTAGATTCGCAGCCAAGTCCTGCAGCGCATGGCTACTTAGGCCACCACAGGGCAGGCACAGGAGTCCCCAATGTCCATGGCTGTCTGGAGCTGTTGCTTCACTACAGCCTGGCCTTGGTCCCGGACCTGTCTGACTGTGGTCTGGAGGTCTGCCAGCAGATGAGGAAGCATCTCATCCAGGGTGCCCAGCAGGTCATGGGAGAAGTGGGCCATGAGAAGGGCTGAGCTTGCCTGGTGCAGGCCAAGCGAAGAGGCAGTGTAGACCTTTTTAGCAGCATGGTCCAGTTTCTCGGACTCTATCAGGTGGATTGTCAACATCCCCGGTGTTGCCAGGACACCTGCACACAGACTCGGCCACAAGCCGAGGGGTGTTCATAACTCACAGGGAACCGGTAAGGACTGGGTACTTGCGGGCCATCTGGACAGATGGCGCAGGCCAGGAAGCTGGGCACTGCCAAAGCTCCAAGTCAGGGCCGAGGATGGCCTCTGCCACTGGGAAGTCCTCCCCAGGAGAATCTCCCTGGTTCAGGATCTCGGTCAAGGGGTATCAAGCCTGTTTCTGGACAGGCTCCATTTTCATACCCGTGGACTCCGAGATCAGGCGATCAAGAGGAGAAGACCCATAAAGGAAGTAGGGCCTTCGTCCATTGAGAGGCCCCCAACTGACTTCACGTTGTCCGGAAAGGAGTGCAAGGAGGAACCCTACAGCTCTGAGGAGTCAGCAAAGAGGAGTCTCGCTGACCTTCTGCGGACAGTCAGGAGTGACGGTGACCGACAGCCGATGGAAAAGACCCTTGGCCGGACGAGACTCCTTGGTCGCAGCACCAAATTTCGTCTGTACAGGTGGCAGCTTCACGGGAATCAGTGGAGACTCTGGGGTAGGCCGAGTCAGGACCATTGTGGTCAACTCCTGAGGCAGAGAAGGCTTCAACCGCTGACGTGAAAGCCATGTGATGGCCGGTGTAGGAGCCGGAATTAGCCTCATACCGGAGAACACCAGCTGTTGCCACATAAAATCCTCGTAGCATCAATGCAAAGAGGATGAGGCTGCAACCGGGCTTCCGTCTCCTCAACGCGCTAGCTGGTTCGGCGGACCCACAGCCCGTAGAGACCACCCGACAGGCATCATTGGATTTGACCGGGGTGGGGAGGGTACCATTCACTCTGATGGCCTAAAGTGAGTCGGGCTTGATGGTTCTCGAGCATAGAAAGGTGGAAAGACTGACAAATGTCGCAAGCCTGGGGATCATGCTCATGACACAGGCAGTAGACACGCGGTGTGCAAATTCGTTCGGGACATCTTCTGCTTGCAAAGGCACTGATGGAACCCCAGCGTAGACTTGTCATCGTCCATTGTGGTCGCGAGTGAAGGTCTAGCCTTAAGACAAAGTTTTTGTAAAAGTTTTGGAAGTAAATCCAGAGATTTAGTAGCAAAGAGCCTACTCAGCATGAAAGCGGAAAGGAGAGACCCTGCTTCGTCCAGCGGAAAGGAAGATCTGGCGTCATGGGGTGGAGCCGAGGGAGTTCCCACCTGGGTGGATGGGAGGAGCCAGCTTGAAGACATTCTAGCCAGTCTTAAAAGGAAAGGCAATGGCCAGAAAGTGTGGCTAGAACATCATACCCACGTCCCTAGAAATATAATTCTGTAGGAGTCAGTTAACATAGAAACATAGAAGTTGACGGCAGATAAGGACCGCAAGACCCATCCAGTCTGCCCATGACATTGTAGGAAGTGATTCCTGATGGTTATTATAAAACTCTCGGGGGGGAAAAAATGGATTTACACCTCTATTCTCTGAACAATGTCAGGGATGATTAACAATTCTCCCTGTGTCTATAAATCCCACCCCCATTATCTCATTACCTTGTTACACTGTAGCCTCCTAGAGTGATTTCTTTAAATAGGCACTTATAGCTCCATTTAAATATGCACTATGATTTAATACTGCAAAACCAATGGTTCATACATTAGCAAAATCCTAATTTCACCCATTAAGATTTATCGTCATTCCCAAACTGATTCTTTTGATCATAGTTGCATTTCAATTTGGATCCACTTTCTCATTGTCAGCAGTGCCTACAACAAAGTCTGGTGGCACTGTCTCCATAGGCTCTTTTATAGTGGAACCCTGCCAATGGATGCAAGTTCTAGTCACATTGTAAGTGTGCATTGTTTAACAGTGCACGATTTCACATAATTCTCCCTCTGGTGCATTTGTCCTATCAGGAGAGGGGAGAGAAGCCAAAGTGTGACACACTTGTCCTGATATAAGGAAATCTCACAAGTCTTCATTATCTTAGTTAGTATTCTCAACCTGACTACTAGCACCAATCAGAACTGCAGCTTCCTGGAGTGTAAAACTCATTGGCTAGTGTAACTACTGCACTCGAGTTGCTTTAGTTTTCTTAATTCTTTTGTATGGAGGTTGTCTCAGCCACACACACACAAATAAAAACACAAAATGTTAGAAATTTAAATGTCATAATGTCACCTGCCACACTGACACTGTGGAGTTACCAGAGAGTGGCTTGCCTTCAATGATGAGCAGTACATCAGGTAAATGGGTTTCAGCCGTAGCAATGTCAGTCGAGCACAACTGATGGAAATGGGCGGAATTTCTTTCTAAATCTCCAGCAACGGAACCAGTCTCCTCTTCCAAAGATGAAGTTGGACTGAACTCTCTAACCACATCTTCAGTCTCTCTACTGATATGATTTGGCCCAGAATGCCCTGGTGAAGAATAAGGCGAAGGCACACTGAAGGGATGCTGACTCTCATCAGCATGAAAGGTAGTCATTTCAATCTCATTGCTGTCTGTACTTTCACTAGTTCCGTTATAGCCATGTCCTGGTGGAAACCACTTCTGAGAGAAGGAAGTTTCAAATGTGTTACTTACTTCCCTTGTCAAACTCCTGGCCACTGGCTGATAACTGGATCCAATTCCAGCAGCACAGTGGTACATTTTGGAAGGAGGGTTTGTTTCAGGCAAGCTGCTCAGCTTCTTCCAGGTTTGAGCTGTGAAACTGAATCTCCACAGGTTGTTATCGGGGCAGCTACTGGTCCTTCCCCCTCCAAAGGTCAGCATGGAATCTTGATAGACAACAGCGGAGTGGCCCACCAATTTCTGAGGACCAGAACTGAAATGAAAATTAAATGCTGGTTAGGTTACAGTCGACCTGAAATGCATATTTATAAACACTGAACTATATAGCCTGGCCCAGTGGCACCAGCAGAGCATGCTGCACTCCCATGTGGGCAACCTAGATACGTGCTGAGAACCCGCTCACCTGCCTCAGGATGGTGGAACCATGAGAGTGCTGCGGAGGCAGTGCTTTCTAGCTTCATGTGGGAAAGAAACATGCGCTGCAACAATTCTTCCTATGGGGCATGGGATGGCCTTGATATGGTGGGTGATTATGCTGTCCAGCCACTATACAGGCCAGCTGAACAGCAGATGGCTGACGCAGTGCATCAGGTGAGGTGGGAGGACAAAAACATGGGAGAAAAATGCTTTTCAGGCCACCAACATTGGTGGCCCACACCCCACATACTAGTCCTGAGTCCACCTATACCTCCCACAATGATGCTAACATGGTAGACAATTTCCCCGGTTGCTGATCACAGCCTGGGCCCCATCACAGAGAGTAAGATCCAGGGATTCACCAATGGGACTGGGTCACTAAAAATACCACCAACAGCTTAATCTGGTTCAAAGTCAGTTGGCATTCATCTGTATCCCCCTTCCCCGGGTCGTGCCTGAAAATAAGCAGAATTTGTCTAGTGCACTTATCCGGGCAACAAAAACTGAATAAAAAAGATGGTGGGCAGTCAAACCAGGCAGGAAAAAGCAGGGGCAGAAGTGGCCCAAATACTGTAAGTCAGCAAGACTGACTGGAGCCTGAGAGGTATAAAGGATAAAATATAAAGTAAAAAATCTAACTGTCCCAGTAACTGAGTACTGGGAGCTGACTGACACCAGCAAATGTACTTCCCACATCGTTCAGAGGTCCACCAATCGAGCAGCGCAGCTCTCAGTAGATAGGGAATTCAACAGGCTGTCTGTGGTGGTCTGGGATTGATCTTTACTGTCTTTATCAAATTTTATTTAATAATAGCGCAGCTCAAAATATGTGGCCTGGAGTTTAAAGAAAGGGAAAGGGAAAACTGTTTAACCAGGAAAGGCACACTAAGCCAGAGCTTGTTTCCAGGCGTGACCTGGAATCACAGGGAAGTTAAGTGACTTAGCTCAGGGTCACACAGTATGCAAGTGGGAGCGGATGGGATTCAAACCCAGGTCTCCAGGCTTGCAGCACAGTGCCCTTAACAACTATACTACTAGAGAATACGAAATGCCATAAGAAAAAGGAATACATTTGGTATCAGAACAGAGTAGTTCTGCTCACCATGCAGGCACGATCTGAATACAGGGACTGCTAGAACAGGGCTACTGGGCCATTTAGCTAGAGTGGTGACAGCGTGTCATACTGCCCCCTACCTGGGAGACCAGCATTCATGTGTGAACCCCCAATTTTAATACTGGGACACGGGCCGATTGTTTCCGAGGTGAGAGACTCTCCTCCCACAAAGGGAGGAAGGGTGTAGGTTGTCTGGTATTCAGACACCTTATGCTGGCCAATCAAGGAGTGGCATTGGCGCTAGCGGAGAAGACAGCTACTCACTTGCCCTCCATCTGAAAGAAGGGTGCCACCAGGGAGATCTTCAGTCAGGGTGGGGGAGAGGGGGAATAAAGGGGAAAAAGCCAGTCATTATGGCTGATTTTCAAAAAAGGAGTGGGACTAGTGACTTAACAATAGTGCTTTCGTTTTTATTTTACTTTTTAATTGAACCGGTTTCCCCTGGACACATCTAACTCCAACTCCTAGTACCATAAGTTACTTCCTGCTGAGGATGCTGATCAACTCCGTAGTCTCCCTTAAGACCACCACTGCCTCTACAGGCACTCCACTGAAACTCCCTGTGTAGCAGAATCACAAGAAGGAGGGGCTCCACCATAACTACCAGCAGGGGCAACTCTACCTAGTTCACCAGGACAGAGTGGACCAGATCCTGGTGACATGAGTGCTCTACAAGGACACCATAATAGGCAGCAGATAATTTTCTTCTTCTCTGTCTGGCTGACTTTGGTCACCCTCGCATTGTCCCCAGGTCTTACCTTCTGACAAAATCAGTACCTTGTGGTTTACCACGTGATCCCCAAGCCCGGAAGGAATTAGAGCTGGGTTGTGGTTGGAAGTTCAGTGATCTGTACATGGCATGTAGAGGGAAAGGTGGCATCATGCTGCTCCAGGCCAGGGAGACTTTTCTTCCCGTAAGTCCCCTTCCCAAGTACCTCATGGGCTAGGACCAGATGGACATCTGCACAAAAGCATGCAGACGTCCTGGTCAGGAGGCACTCCAGCCACCCACTGCAGCTCCACTGCACTGCCACCTGTGGTCACCCAGGTGGCAGTGTCATAGCCGAGCACACAGTCCTCCCTCTGGGATGCTCGATCCTCCTCACCCCCCGCAAGCCACTGTGGACCTGACCTGGCTTTCAAACCCGAGTCAACGGCGTTGTGTGCGGTAGTACTACCGCTACGCTGACAGGCTGACTGATAGCATGTAATTTTTTCTTAGGACAACCCTCCCACCAGCCTAGTGCAAGAAAATCTGGGAAACTATCAACATTAAATGGGAAGGACAAATCTAGAGGTGGTATTAAAATCTCAGAGTGTGGAATGGAAGTTATTGATGGAACTTAACTCCTAGATAGGTTCAACAGATTCTTTGTGAATGTGGGAATTCCCACTAATGTACTGCAGGGAGATAAAATGGGATATAAAGAAAATCCCACATGGAAACAGACAACCGTTTACCTTTGTTGAAATTACAGTCAACACTCATTTATCTGCCTCTCACTTATCTGTCTCACCATTTTTCCTTCCCTGTAGCTGAGCTACTTTTGATGTGTTTGTCATAGAATCCACATGCGGATAACTGTTACACTCAGATATCCGTCTCAGACAAGGTACTGTAGAGGATGTCTGAGACCTTATACTAAAAGTTAGAAATTGATAAAAATCGGATAACCAAACTTTTTTGAAATACTCTGCTTTGCAGGTCTCAGAGCCCGTGACATACTTATTTAATAGGTCACTAAGAACTGGGGAGATTCTGCAGGGTTGGAAAAGGGCTAGGGTTGTCCCTATTTTAAGGAAGGCAGCCCTGACCTGCTGCCCAGCTACAGGCCTATTTCACTTAACAGTTGTGGCTAAGCTTTTACAAAGAATAGTGGCCAGGCAGTTATAGCCTTTTTTGGACAACAGCCTACAGGATAAATTCAGTCAGCCTTTCATAAAAACGTAGCATAATCTCCTCCATGTTGAAGGTCTTGGATGACGTCAACAAAGCGATGGAGCTCATCAAGATTACTGGAGACATCTTTGTTGATCTCTCCAAGGCCTGTGACATTGTTACTGAGAAAGCCGGGAGAGGCTGGGTTGGATGTTGGGGCTACAGTTTCGGTTAGCAACTATTATATAGCCAGGACTCAGAGAACAGTAAATGGGAGATAGTTAAATTATGTATAAAGGGGGGTCCCACAGGGGTCCATTATGGGGCCTCTTCTTTTCACCTTGTATTTGAGAGGAATAAGAGACAGCATCAGAGGTATAGACCATCACCTGTACACTTACGACATGGTGGTCTACAACTCTGATGCCTCAGTAGTAGTAGTACAATCATGGTTGCAATCAGCCTTTGGAACAACAAACAAACAAAAAAAACCCGATCCAGTTTAAAATCAACTGATCATCTACTCTGAGGAGGGAGATGAGACAGAACAGGTAGAGGGCTATCAGTATCTAGCTTCTGGATGGACCCTTTTAAGTCAGGAAACTTGCATGTAACTAAACTGGAAAATGTTTAGTTGTACTGTTTCGGCACAGGAGGTGTCTAGACCCTGAGATGCGACTGAAAATAATACAAACCCAGATATTTTCGATTATTAATTAACAGACCTTACATATGTACAATTGTTGTATGGAAGACAAGTTATTTAAACTTGACATTTTGTGGAACAGGATGGCACAACTAATTTTAAACAGCCCAGATGATACACATAGATGCGATCCGTATAATCAGTTGGGCTGGGCCTCCCCCTCTGACAGGCATAAACTCTTATGTTCACTCAAATGTATGCAAGGAGATGTCCTTGATTATTTACCGGACTGCCAGTCCTGAAGAAATGCAGACCTCTTGGAGTTGGCAGTCCCTAGGATCAACAACATTAGGGCTCCACACTTCTTTATCTTTGATTCCCCATGTGTGGAATTCCCTATTGAACAGTTCTGTAAGAACTTACTGTAACAGTAGATCTTTGAGAGAAGCTCTTGCAGTAGGCAATACCATTAGGACTAAGCCACCAGGCACTAGGACTACACGGAAAAATTCTAGCTAGCAGTCTACAGTAGGGTACTGCTCCTGACGTCAGCACACTGACATCCCCCCGATGGTATAAAGGGGGTGGTCAAGCCGTTGCGCCAGTGCAGGGGCAAGGTGCCGACCTGGGTTCGGGAATGGACCCGGGTTGCCAGAGGGCCAGCCTGGGGAGACGGATAGAGCGTCCCGCGACTGCTCTCCTTTTCCAAGGGGGCGGGTGGGGAGTGCGTTCAGTGCACTAGGGACACCTGGCAGAGGCCAGGTGCACCACAGCACCAATGTCAGCACATCAGTGGGGGCGGGGTGGACACTGGCCGTTACTGCACGTCCCTGCCCCCGTATAACAGGAAAAAAATTCCGCAGTTGGCCGCCTCCGTAAAGGCAGCCTCCAGCTTCAATTAGCCTCCTGGCTGGCTCCCCCAGTCAGTTACTGGTTTTGCGGCACCCAGGCCAGTGCTGCAGCCCCACCCCTGGGGCAAGCCCGGGGTTTCAGGGGCAGAGCACGGCTGAAGGTGGAAGTTAGGAGGCGCCGTGACCAATGGATGATCGGAGGCCAACTGTGGGGGCACAAAGATAAAAAAATAAAATAAAGGGGGTGGTCCCCCAGCCACACCTCAGTTCTCCCGCCAGACACCTGTAAAAGAGAGTGACAGGAGAAAGGGGAGACTCCTGGAGCCATAGAAATGGCCAAAATGATTCAAGAAAAGAGCAGGGGGATGGAGGAAGGGAAAAGCATGCCTACTGCAAGAGCTCCTCTCGAAGATCTACTGTTACAGTAAGTTCTTATGTAACTGTACTATCTTACTCTTGCAGTAGACAACACCATTAGGACTGAGTCCCAAACAGTGCTAACAAGACAAGACAAGACTCAGGAGAAGGGAAAAGATCTGGGATAACGCACCACAGGATGCTGAACCCAATCCACAGGGAAAAAAAGGAAAATTACGTACCTACCGTAATTCTTGATCTTCTTGGACAAGTCTCCACCACTCATTCACACTAGTGGGATTAGCGCCGGAGGCACTAAGACCCATCAGAACAAACTTTTGCTGGAGGGTCGGCTTGAGAGACGGCGCCCAGCGAGACACGGCGCCCGAAAGCAGTGGCTCGAGCGGTGCCCACCATCTCAGGCGACGACCCTCCAACCGCTTCAGTACCTTTTTACCAAGGAGGTGCAGCGCAACTAACGAAAGAGTAAACCCAACATTAAAAAACGGACATAAGATAGTCCGTATGACCCGTGTAAGAAGGGTCAGCAAAGAAGTCCTCACGGCCTAAAGATTTGAGGGAGTGAAGACCAATACAGCGGTGAGCTCGAGGGATGGAGGGTAGAATGAGTGGTAGATCTTGTCCAAGAAGATCAAGAATTACGGTAGGTACGTAATTTTCCTATCTTCCTGGACATAAGTCTCCACCACTCATTCACACTAGTGGGAGAGTACCAAGCTGATAATCCCCCAAAAGGGCGGCAGGAGAGCCAGAGCTCACGCGTCTAAGATAGAAGCCCATTAAGGATAGTTCTGCCGAATGCGGAATGTCGCCTAGCATGAACATCCAGTGCATAGTGCTTAACGAAGGTATGCACTGAGCTCCAGGTGGCGGCGTTGCATATATCTGCAATTGGAACATTGCGAATTTCCGCTAGGGATGCCGCGGCCGCCCTAGTAGAGTGAGCGTACACTCTACCTTCTAATTTAACTTGAGCCATGGAATAGCAATGACGAAGGCATGCCACTAACCATGAAGAGATGCATCTAATAGCGACAGGTTGACCCAGCCGGTGTCGCTGAAAGAAACGAACAGTTGCTGAGTCTTCGAACATCCTTGGTTCTATCTAAATAGAACTGCAAGGCTCTCTAACATCCAAGGAATGAAGAGCCTGCTCCCTTCATTTTGGAAATTAGCGAAGTAAGCGGAAGTACCAGAGGTTGGTTTAGATGGAATTCTGACACAACCTTGGGAAGAAATTTAGGATGAGTACGGAGAACTACCTTGTCTTTATGGAATACAGTATACTGGAGGGTCCGTAACCAGGGCATGTATCTCAGAGACCCTGCAGGCTGAGGTAATGGCCACCAGGAAGGCAGTCTTCCAGGTAAGAAATTTTAGCTCACAGGTAGCTAAGGGTCGAAGGCTTCCAGTGAGCATGTCCAGCACCAGGTTAATGTCCCAGGCTGCAACTGGACGCTTAACAGGGGGTCTGGTATGGAGAATCCCCTTAAGAAATCTCTTCACCATAGGTAACTGAGCCAGAGTTAAGGAAGAAACTGGCTCATGGAACGCTGAGATGGCACTAAGGTGAACTTTAACTGTGGAGTACTGAAGACCTAAGTTTGACAGGTCCAAAAGATACTCCAGAACCTTGCCAGGAGGACAGGAAAAGGGATTCCAAGAGGATTTTGCACACCAGAGAGAAAAACGTTTCCATTTGGAAGCGTACGTTTTTCAGGTGGCTGGCTTCCGAGCAGCCAGAAGGATGTCTGAGACTCTACGAGAGACGTTGAACCGATTCACTTCTATCTCTTCAGGAGCCAAGCATGAAGGTGAAGTGATTTCAGGTTGGGATGGACCAACGAACCCTGAGTCAAAAGACTGATTTGCAAAGGAAGTGGTCTCGGAGAGGCTGCCAACATACTGTTGAGTAGAGGAAACCATAGTTGCCGAGGCCAGGAAGGAGCAATGAGAATCATCTTGGTCCCCTGAGACTCGAACTTGAGGAGTACTCTCTGGATTAGAGGAGCGGTGGAAAGGGGCGAAAAAGCGTTTTGTCCACGCAGCCTGAATGCATCCTGACAGAAAATGCCAGGCCCTGGATTTCTGGAGCAGAAGAGAGGCAGTTTTGCGTTGAGTGGGGATGCAAAAAGGTCCAGGTCTGGAGTCCCCCACTCTTTGAACAGGGACCGAGCTACGGCTGGATCGAGAGACCACTCGTGAGGGTCTGCCTCCGTTCTGCTGAGGTGATCTGCTGAGTCGTTTTGTATACCTGGCAGATAAACCGCTTGAATCAGAGACTTGTGCTCCAAGCACCACTCCCACACCCTCATTGCTTCCCTGCAAAGAGATAAGAATGAGCACCGCCTTTGTTGATGTAATACATCACTGCTTTGTTGTCCGTTTGAAGGAGAATGTTCTTGTGACAAAGGACATCCTTCAGAGCTCGGATTGCATAGAGGACCGCCTCATCTCCAGGACATTTATGTGGAGATGAGTTTCGAACTGAGTCCATACACCTTGAGTGTGGAGGGAGAGACAGTGAGCTCCCATCCCATTAGCCAGGCGTCTGTGGTGATGGAGATCTGATGATCCGGGGAGCAAAGGGAATCCTTCCAGGAGTTGCTGTCTTGAGACCACCAGGCGAGACAGCTTCGAGAAGGGGCTCCGTCACCTTGATGGGATAAGACTGGGGTGAAGGTCGGGGACCACTGGTGGAGGAGCATCCATTGGGTGGTTCTCATGTGCAGTCGGGCAGAGGGACAGTGAAGACCGAGGGCGCCATGAGACTCAACATCGTTGCATTGAGAGAGCTGTAACCGATTGGTTCTCCTGATGTAACGGGCCATTCGAAGGATATCAGTCTTCTGTCCTCTGGAAGAAAGCCTTCGCTGAAGAGGTGTCTAAGCGTCCCTATGAAAAGGAGCCTCTGGGAGGGCTGCGGTTGAGATTTTTCAAATTCAGCAGAACTCCCATGGACGTGAAGACGAGAAGTTGTTTGCCACGGCTTCCAAAGTCCCTTGGCCGGAAGGGCTTGCTAGAAACCATCGTCCAGGTAGGAAACACTCGAGTCCGACTTTCTGAGATGCGCAGAACTGCACAACACTTGTAAAAACTGGCAGGCGCCGAGGATATAAGGCAGGACTCTGAACTGATAATACTGACCAAAGCTACAAACCTGAGGAACTTGCGGTTGGGTCGGGTGGGCGAGGATATGCTGGTAAGCATCCTGCATATCAGAGAGCCAGCCAGTTGTGCTGATGCAGCAAGGGTAACAGGGTACCTAGGGAAATCATCTTGAATTTCTCCCTGGGGAGGAATTTGTTTAACTTTCTGAGGTCTAGAATGGGGCGCATCCCCCCAGATTTCTTTGGAACCAGAAAGTAATGGGAGTAGAACCCTGTGTTTCGCAGATGTGGGGGCACCAGTTCTATTGCCCTGTTGTTCAGAAGGCCCTGGATCTCCGCGGTGAGGAGGTCTGACTGAGAGCCGACAACCTGGGTTGTCGTCTGGGAGGACAGTCGGGGGTTTCCAAGAAATTGAGAGAATAACCCTCGCCGAGATTATCCGAGCCCATTGTCCGAGGTTATGAACTTCCACTGGTTGTAGAAGTACATCAGGCGACCTCCCACCGGAGGAGAAAGTTCCACCTCGGGCAGAGTGGATGGAACTTGGGCCAGCGACTCATAAGGTAGCGCTGGGAGCTTTAGGCCCCTGCGCTTTCTGCTGCGTCTTCTTTTGAGGTTGGGCAGGTTGGCTTTTATGGAAGCTTCCCCTGCCTCTGCCTCGAAAGGACTGACGACTATGAAACTGACGTCTGTTCACATGCCCCCGAGAGGGGGCAGGCGGAGGTCTGGCCAACTAATGGCGATCTAGTCTTCTGAGTGGCCTCTAAGGCTTGCTCCACCTGAGGGCCAAAAAGAAAGGAGCCATCAAAGGCAGCGCCATCACCTGCTGCTGAGCATCATTCGTGAAGCCAGAAGTCGCAGCCAGGAATGGCGCCCGAGTACAAATCATGGCTGCTGGGCGGAAGCAGTGTCGGCGTCCATGGCGACTTTGACCTGTTGGTTATTGGACTCAATACCTCTAATAACGATCAGAAGAAGCTCTGACTTGGAATCCGAATCTGGAAGAGCTTCAACCATTCTTTTCATAGAATGCCACAGGATATACTCATACTGAGAAAATAGCCTTGATAACTGGCAATCGCATACTTAGAGTGGAGGCAGCAAGACTCTCTTACCTAATGTATCAATCTTACGAGACTCTTTGTTAATAGAGTCGAGCTGTAGTAGTTTGAGGAAGAACGACCTTATCATTCTCTGCCAGGACTACAATAGGATCCATAAAGGCTTGGGATGCAAAATGGGACGATCCTTGGGAGCTGAATACTTCTTATCAATGGATTTAGCCACTGAGAATAAAACAGGATTATTCCATACCATTTGAGACAGCGTCTCGAAGGAAACTGGATCGGAGGAGTAAATCCGTAGGGATCTCCGAGCATGAAGATACTGAGTCTTAATATCTTCCCAGGATCGATGTCTGTAGTCTGGAGAGAAAGAGTGGATCCCAGGTTCTTCAACAGAGACTTAAGGACAGGTCCTCGACCACAGGCTCTAGCAAGAAAGATCCTGTTTCCTCCACTTCATCACCCAACGAAGGTCTGGGCCAGGCTCAACATCATCTCATGGTCCAGAAAGGACTGTTTGGACAGGAAAGGTGAAAATTAGGAGAAGGAAATAGCAGAAAAACAAGGAGAGTCCCAGGGCTGCAGGCGGCCAGGCAAGCAAAGCAGACTGAGCGGCACCGAGGGCGCCTGGCGCGAGAGCCTGTGACCCCTGCGCGCCCCGAGCGGCGCCCGCGGGCGACAATGCGCAGGCGGCCCGGCGGCGCAGCGAACTGACACCGCGGCGGCGCGCGAGACGACATGCGATCGGCTCACTGACGAGCGCCAGCGGTGATGCGTGAGCAGCGCCGCCTATCCAGCACCACCCGTGACGCCCGCGGAACCAGCGGCTGCCACGAAGGCACCGCAGAACCCAGCGGCACAGCAGGCGCCCGACAAGCCCAACAGACCCTGCGGGCGCGGAGCCCAAGAACCTGGAAGCTAGAAGGAAAAAACCAGGAGATAAGGGCATCGGTGAGGCCCCTGCGCCCGCAGCCATGAGAGGAAACACCTAAGCACGGGTCGCTGGCACCGAAGAAGCGCCGCAGCGACTAGGAAGGTCAACCGCCCTACCTGATCGCGGAGGGCCCGAGGGCTCGAGGCAACCGAGCCAGGCAGAAGAACCAACCTCCGAGCCCATTGCTCCATAAGAGCGGCCCACTGATGGAACTGCTCATCTGGAGTCCTATCTATAGGCGGGGAGGGACTCCGATGTCGAGGCAGCGATTACGAATCGGCGACTCGAAGAAGGAGACCGGCAACTATAGCGATAACCGGCGTCGGCGCGCAGACATACCAGGCGGCGACCTCGGTGATGCCTTCTCTTTTGATGCCTGTGGGCGAAGAAAGAACTTCGAGGCGAATGGTGCAGAATGCGACCGTTTATTTTATTCCGGCGGAGGACCGCCCATCCCAGACATCGGACTGACCGTTGTCGGAACCCGCTGAGGAGAAGGAGGCTGACCGGACCAGCCCGACTGACGAACAGCTTTCATACGAAGTCTCCTACCGTCACCTGACCTGCTCATGGTCGACCCGGTCCAGTAGGCGAGACTTCTTCAAGTAAAATTTAAATATTAGAAAAATTTACGAAAATAGAATAAAATTAAGCGATACTACTTATCGTGATAGAGTTACAAAAAACAAACTGAAAACTATGCGTAGTTTGAAGTTTGACTCCCGACTCAAGTGACGGCGTCGTCACTGAAAGCGCCCTTTCGTGACGGGGAAAAAAGGAACAGAAGGCGGTTGGAGGTCGTCGCCGAGATGGTCTTACCGTCCGAGCCGCTGCTCGCGCGCCATAGTCTCGCGGGCGCCGCTCTCAAGACCGACCCTCCAGCAAAAGTTTGCTCCCGATGGGTCTTAGTGCATCCGGCGCTAATCCCACTAGTGTGAATGAGTGGTGGAGACTTATGTCCAGGAAGATACTCCACTGATAGCATCAGGGGAACTAAGGAGAGGCTGGGAGAGCCCTCTCCCTAAATGAGAGGGTTCTTAAAGCACCATAGCCCCGAGGGGCTCAAAGCTTAGAAATAAAGGAAAGAAAGGCAATCCCAATAGGCAGGTTAGGACATGGAAAACATCCACCCTCATACCCCCTCCTTCCCGAAGGAACTGAGGCTCCACCCTCCCCCGAGAACAGACCAGCAGGGAGGTAGGCGGGATGCCCTGGCAACTGAGAGGAACCCAGACGCAAGCCCAACCAAAGAAGGAAGGGCATCCTGGAGCCGAGGAACTGCTTGGCCCCTGGAGGTCAGTGAAACCGCTGGAGGCCCACCTCATGAAGCATGTATGGGCCTGAGGGGCAGAATGTAAACCCCTAAGGTAACCCCAGAAATCTTCCCCTTTAATCAGGAAATAACTGCTGCATGGGGGTGGGACAGCCAGAGCAAGCCATGTGCAAATCTCCACTGGTCAGGAAGAGCGAGGTGAAGACGAGGGAAAGGGGAATAAAAGGGTCCCCTGGCCAGAGGGGAACATGCTGGATGCAGCCAGCATGGAACTATAAAAAACACTCTCACCCCCACTCCTACCATAGGTGGAAGAGGAACCCCTGAAAGAAGCGGGACAAAAAGGAATTACCCACCTGTCCCATGAGGAAAACGCATTTCCTGGTGAGAAGCAGGTAGAAACCGAGTAGGCCAGTGATGGAAGGGGGTCAGACCGGAAAGAGGTCGTCACCCCTCGGCCCGCCCAGGACACAGCTGGGCACAGACATACCCTGCGAGACTGAGCCTGGGAACTGTCAATAATTGTCTCCAGGCAAGGAAGAGTGCCTGAAACCACCTTCATCTGAACTTTAAGGTTGGGCTACAGGGTATACCCCTGCAGCCCCCTCCCGAACTTCCAAGGGCAGGGGAGCAGTGAGCGACACCATCTTTGTCCCCAGGTTCGGATTGGAAAGGCCCAACTCAAACCCCGACACCCTTGGAACCCCCCAGGGTGTGTCATGAAAAGTGACGAGAGGCGTGGTTCAGGGAACCGTAAAGGCCGTCACTGCCCAAAGATTCAGCAGCCACACCAAAAAAGGGGAGGGGGATGGCTAGGGGCTAGCAATAGGTGGTAACTCTGGGAACATGTCCCATGGGGAATGCCGTTCTACCTGAGGAAAAAGGGAGAAAAGCTGGTCCCATCTTAACCCTCATAACCCCTAGCAATGGCCGAGGGACAGGTGACAGGTCATGACCCTCCCAGGGGGAAGGGCCGGCCAGGAAGAAAGGAGGAATCCCCCAAACAGAGGCCCCACACCAATGACTGTTCTAGTTGAAAGACTCAAAGATCCGTGTTGGCTTCGGGCCCTGGGCTCTCTGTGTAGCCAACAGGTGAGACATAGATGGGGGTTCGAATAAGAGACACCCTCCTGACTGTAGAGTCAGGGAAAAGCGGTGGGAGGCGGGAATAACAAAAGGAAGCAGGAAGGTGCCCCGATGAAAAGGGAGCACCAAACCCGACTCCAAAGAGGATCTGTACCAGAGGATTCCCGGAGTGTCTCCCCGTCGAAGGGAGGGAAACTCGGGGGCTGTTGGAATGACCTGAGCATGGGGGCTGGTGCCGGCGCCTACCCCATGGACCAAGGTTTTCCTTGTTCTGATCTCTCCCCCCCATGCGTGGTGCACAGCTGCCCTACATGCTGCAGTGCCCCCCCCCGGTCCATCCCAACCCTCCCTCCCCGGGGAGGAGAGCACCTCAACGGGCGCTCGATCCTCAACCCACTCCTGCTGACCCCCAGTGCCCAAGCTCGCTCCCGAACTCTGGTAGCCAGCATAGCGTGAGGTGTGGCATCCAGCGCCTTAACCCTCAGCGCCACTGGGCCAGCGTGAAGCTGTACTTCTTGCTGAGGCATTCAGCATGTTGTAGGCAGCACAGAAGACATTGAAACTCACTTTGGAGGCAGAATGTAAGAATTTCCCCATTTGAGCCTTAGAGGAGGTGTCCAGGAGGGCATCCACAACACTTGTGGACTGGTCCAGCAAAGACTGCTGATGGACCTCCATGTGCGTAAGATAATTCTGGGCATGCAAGGCCAGCATGGAGAAGGCATATATCCTACCATAATGGTCCAACTATTTGGCTCTTTATCTGGAGGAAGGTCCTCCAGATGTCTGGGTTTAGGAAAGCCGACATGGGTTACTGCCAGTACAGAGGGGTCAACCTTAGTGTTTGTCCCATAATGAGGGACACCCTCTGGGGTGTGATACAGCCTGTCCACATTTTTAGGCAGTGGAGGGACTGATGCCAGCTGTTGCCATATGGTGGACATAACATCATTGTGAGAAGCCACCAGGAGTGGGATAACTACTAAAGTAAGTTTTGGGAGGCGGAGTTGCTCTGTAACACGGTGACACTGGGGGTCTTGCTCCACAGCCTGCCAACCCTGAGACACCTGAATGAGCCGCATCACTTTCAAAAAAGAAGGATCCTCTGGGGGGATTTGGGGTTCTCCATTGTCCATGTCTCCTCAGGAGAGGAGTGGGAGGGGGAGCCTGGCGGCTTGACACAGTCAGACTCCAAATCCTCTGTACAGTCACAGCCCCCGCCAGGCATCAGGCCAGGCCTGCGACCACACCGACGCCTGATCCAGCAACAGACTGCATCTCCTATACTGAAGGAGGAACCCTAGGGGTGGGTTGAGGATCCTGTGTTGGTGAAGGGGCTAACGGCGATGCCATCAGGGCCAGTATCAGGTGTTGGACGTCTGCCCACGGAGAGCTAAGCAGTTTACTTAGATCTGCCCGCCAACAGCTGAGGAGACGTCAGCGAAAACGAAGGACCCATCGTCAGTTGACCATGAAAAGGATCCAATGATAACTTTGCAGGGCTGGGCAGTGGCCGCAAGGGCATCGGTAGACAGCCCAAAGTGGTCCCCAAAGGGGTCGGGGGGGTTGGGCTGTGGACCTGAAGGATGGCCAGAGTCCGGGCCTAATGGCGGTTGGGAGTCGGGCACATGACCCGATGGACCAGAGGGTGGAATCTGAAGCCCTGGGAAGGTCTGGAGTTGGGCACACCTGAGGCGCCGGGTCTGTGAGTGGAGGAGCGGAGAATCCCAACGTTGGGCGGCCAGGTGCTGGGTCTTGCGGTAAAAGACTGGTGGGTTGGTCAAGCTGGCGCAGGGTGGGAGGATCCTGGAGGAGGGCCTACCGGTGGCAGCTGACAGGCAGGAGGTGCCCAAGGGGGGGGGACCCCTTGGGCACAGGCTGTGACCACAAGAGAGCGGGCAACAGTGGGTGCTGGTCTGAAGGACCATCATCGGACCCCATGGAAGGGACCGGCAAAGGCGCTGGGGCTGGGTGGGCATCAGTGGAAGTGCTAACGTCCTGAGAATCAGCCAAGCTCCCTGGCTGAGAACCCTGTGGAGTGAAGGGCCTAAGTGACAGGATGGTGGGACGTGGACGAATCCCCCGAACCCACAGAGGTGCCGCCCGACACAGTGATTACAGCGGGCGGCTGAGCCAGAGGCAGCCCAGAGGGAGAGAGGGCTGGTGTGGCCATAGGGGGCCGACCTCCAAGTGGGGGAGACCCAGTATTGGCCGCGGCCCCAGGAGTTGACTGCGGCCTAGAAGTTGACCTTTCCTGGTCCCAGTGCTTGTCCCACTTGTGCTTCTTTTTAGAAGAAGCAGAGGTCTCGGATGAAGCCCCCAGGGAGGAAGATGAACTCCGGGCCTGCGGCTCTTTTCCATGGTGGCTAGCTTCTTTTTAAGGAGATAGGCTTCGAGGACCTTCTGGCATCATCTTTGTATAGCCTGGTTAAACTTCAGGCAGGCTTGGCAGAATTCAGTGATCCAAGCCTAGACAAATACGCAAGAGGAATGGCCGTCTTTATCTGGAATCTGTTTGCCACAGGCACACTTAGATTTGCGGGACTCAGCTGAAGAGGTCTGCAATGACATGCAGCCAACAGTAAACTAACGACGAAAACCATCAAAGGATATCTAGCCAGCCCGGTGGCGCAGAGGGTTGAGGTGTCGGATGACACACCTCGAGCCACACCAGTGACTTGGGTTCTGGAACGGACTCTGGTTGCCAGGGGCTGGTGGGGGGAGGAGAGCATTGAGCCTGTGTGGCCTGTGTTTCTCCACAACCCCTCCAGCAAGCCTGTGAACTCCCTTGGCCCCTATGCGCTGCCTGTGTGGGGACAAGGAAATATCTGTTTCAGATCTTCCATCCGAATTCCCTCCACGTGGGAGAGATCGATGTGTGCCAAGTATTGTCCCAGACTATATCCCACTGTTTGTTTGTTAGAGCCACCCAAGGTCATTCTCCCATTTGACCTTAATGTATTCCTTTTTTTTAATCTTAATTTTTTTTGTACCTCCTTCTAGTGGCGTGGATCTCTGAGATCTCCAGCCGCCAGCACCCCCCAGTCCCGGTCTGGCACCTCCACAGAGCTGGCCATTATCGCTCACACACTCTGTGGCAGGATCCTCTCAGGAACTGGGGGGACGCTGGGTGCAGCCATCAGCCGCTGAGATAGTCGCTCTGCCATGTTTCCGCCTTGATTTTCGCCCCTTGCAGTGTGTGGACGCGCAATGACATCTCAGGCACAACATACTGACGTCTGCCCCCCCTTGCTGCCATCCCTCTGATAGCGTCCCCGGTCGTCACCAAGGGCCACTACAGAGTGGTGGTTCCCTGGATCCCTCCCCAGGATAGGACAGCAGTCCTCCAGATGCTCGATCTATCCCTCCCCTGCTATCCCCTGGCAGCCCGGGCTCTCGTCTGAACCCAGGTCACCAGCGTGACGTGAGGTGTAATATCCAGTGCCTCAACCCTCCGCACCACCGGGCTGGCCGACCTCAATGTATTCTGAGGAGAATTGCAGATCGGTTATGTAGCTTGAGTAGAGAACTGAAATAGCCCTTTCACCATCCAGCGATGCCCAGATCTTCTGGAATGATGTATCCTCTCCCATCTCTAGTCCATCCCAGCCCAACTTCCTCCTTGTGTCCTGTATATAGTCCCTGATTTGATGGAATCTTAGGCAGTCCCCCTCCTCCCATCCAAATTTTTGATTAGCTGCTTCAATTGACAGCATGGTGGACCCTGTAAACAGCTGCCCTGGAAATACCATACCCCTTTGTGCCTGTGTGCTGTACCAGCAGTCATGTTTTGCTGGTATGAACTGAGTATCATACACCAGCCATCTATCTCTCCACTTCTGCTTCGATGTTTCCCTTCCTGGTACCTCTGCTACATTCTTCTAAACACCGCCCGTGTGCCAGTATAATCCACTTTTAAATGCCTATCCCCCCAACCCCGAACAGGACGGCACCCATTGGTGGGTCTATTTGTTCTGATATATCTATCCTTTTACAAAATGTCTCATATTGGGATT
Source organism: Neoceratodus forsteri (assembly GCA_016271365.2). Lineage (NCBI taxonomy): Eukaryota > Metazoa > Chordata > Ceratodontiformes > Ceratodontidae > Neoceratodus > Neoceratodus forsteri. The sequence continues at coordinate 194,803,850 of CM028132.1, read as the reverse complement.
TACCCCAAAACAGAGCCACCCTCATCTGTGTAGCACACCAATATCCATGCTGATTTGGGAGTGCCAATCCCCCATTTGCCTTGGGTAAATACAGGAGATTTCTTCTAATCCTGGGTGGTCCCCTACCCAAAATAAAGTCTATGAACGCATTTTGCCATTTATGTAATTCTCCCCCTGGCACTGAACATGGGACACATTGAAACAGGTACAATAGGCAAGGCAATGCACTCATTTTAAGTGACTGCACCTTTGCATGAAGTGGGAGAGGTAAAAGGGCCCATCTCCCAAGGTCCCCTTTTAGCTGGGCCACTAACAGAGGGTAGTTCAGTTCATACAGTTGTTTATTTGATGTTCCCAATCTTATACCTAAATATTTAATGGCGTCCATATCCCAGTTCATCGGATATTTTCCCCTAATGCAGGCAGAGCTAGTATAGTTAAAGCTACGTACTTCTGTTTTTGTTTCGTTTAGTGTATATCCGGACAGAGTAGAAAAAAAGTTTGATTATGTTGAACACCTTTTCCATAGTTGTATCTGGGTTTGATATATATAGAAGTATGTCATCCGCATACAAAGCTAATTTGTGTTCTACTCCCCCCCCACCCTAATACCTGTTACTTCCTCATTTTGCCTTATAGCCTGGGCTAGTGGCTCAATGTACATGGCAAACAGGAGTGGGGACAGAAGACATTCCTGTCTTGTCCCTCTTCCCCAGCTTAAAATTGGATGAGATATGGCCATTAGCCCTAATATAAGCATTAGCTCCCTCATATAACCTTTAAATCCCTTTTTGGAATTTCTCAGGTAGCCCAAGCCAGGAAAGGACTGCCCACAGAAAACTCCATAACACCTCAAATACTTTTTCTGCATCTAGACTCAGCAGTAATGAGGGTGTCTTTGTTTTAATGATATGGTCAATTAGGAAAGACGGATTTTGAGGTAGGAGGGAAGGGTGCTAAACCAGAATTTGGATAAAAAAGAGATAGTCAGAAAGGCGCCTAGCATCAAGAGAAGGGAAAGAAAGACAGCAGTAGTGAGTATGAGAGGGGCAATCTAAAGCAAAGAGGCAGAAAGAATGAAAAAGACAGTCCAGTCTGGCAAAGGAGGTCTTAGGGGCACTACAGTAGACTAAGTCACTGTAGTCAAAGATTGGAAGGATAATTTTTAGTATAATTTCTTGTCGGACAGGGAGTGGTATGCACGCTTTGTTCCCATGCATAGCACCAAGTTTAGGGTGAAGCTTATGGTGAATTGCATCAATGTGAACAGAGAAATCAAGATGCCGGTCAAGGCAAACCCCAAGGTACTTAAAGGAGAAGACATCTTCAAGTTTAGCACCATCAAGGGTACTAAACAGGGAAGGAGAGGTAAGTTTGGCAAGCCTCCGACGAGTACCAAAAGCCACAGAGACATTTTTTGGGCATTAAGAGACAGCTGGTTTACCTTGAACCAGTGCTGAGTGTTATCAAAATCGAAATGTAGTCGAGAGGCAAGGTCACGGAGAGAGGAACCAGTAGCAAAAAGAACTGTCATCAGTGTACATATGAATGGACACAGAGGAACAGACAGTATAGGTCATTTAGGAATATAGAAAAGAGAATAGGACCCAGGACAGACCCTTGAGGGACGCCTGAGCTAATCAGAAGAGAAGGAAAAGGATTCACCTATCCAGACAGTTTGTGACCTACCTACACGGTAGGAACAAAACCAACTGACTGCAGAGTCAGTAAGGCCCACAGCTTTGTTTGTCCAGTAGAAGGGGATGCACCACTGCGTCAAAAGCTCTTGCAAGTTCAACAAAAATGGCAGAAGTCAACAGTTCTTTATCCATACCTATAAGAATGGAATCAGTGAATCGGAGGAGGGAAGCGGACGTGGAGTGGAATTTCCTGAAAACAGACTGGTAGGGAGTGAAAAAGGATGAACTGCCAAGAAAGGAAGTAAGCCGAGATACAACAACACATTCCTGTAACTTGGCCAAGGCAGGAAGGAGAGAAATTGGACGATAGTTACTAGGAGAGGTGGAATCATCACCTTTGGAATCAGGCTACTGTCATACCCATTCACAGCCATCAGGAACAGTAGAGAAGAAAACGTTACTCACCTTAGTAATTGTGTTTCTTCTAATGGAGTCTTGCTGTATTCTGACATACGCAGTTAGCCCCAGCACTTGAACTGCTCCAGAGAGGAAAGAGTTAACTCTATACAGGAAGCATAGAACGTTGAGCTCGGTTTCAAACCTCTGTCTGCAGCACTTTAAAGTGTAACCATAAGTTTCTTACGAGCTATTACTAACTACGCTTCAAAAGTGGAAATTGTAAAGAACATAAGGCAACAATTTCGGTTCCCCAAGACTCAAGTTGAGAACCCAAAATAACAACCAGGTAGTGAACCAACATATAGTGACCAAAAAACAATACAACAACAACCCCCTCCCTTTCTAGAAAGGAGGGGTGCCAAGTACACCCCTGAGGTGCAACACTGTACCTGCCAGCCCACTTCCCAAAAACAGGTTCTGAGAGGGGAGGCAAGGAGGGAGGTCAGAATACAGCAAGACTCCATTAGAAGAAACACAATTACTAACGTGAGTAATTTTTTCTTCAAACAACATGAAGTCTTGCTGTATTCTGACATATGCAGACTACCAAGCAGTACCGCCATGGGGGGGGGGGTACTGAATCTATTTTGGGAATAGGCTCTGCAGTAATGCTGTTCCAAACCAAGCATCACTCCTAGCCTGGATTATCCAGAGAGTAATGCTTGGTGAAAGTATGGACAGTTTTCCAGGTGGCTGCTTTACATATCTCTAGTAAAGGTATATCCCTGGCAGCAGCTGTACCCCTAGTCGAATGAGCCCTCAGGCCTGAAGGGGTATTTTGCCTAGCCTGTCATAGCAGAATTGTATACAAGAGACAATCCACCTGGCAATAGTTCTCTTAGTAGCAGGCTTACCTTTCCCCACTTCACCATAAGAGAGAAACAATTGGGGACATTCATTCCTATGTGCCTTAGTATGCAGAATGTAGTAACTAAGTGCCCTCTTAATATCCAAACTATGTAATCTTCTTTCTCCTGAAGAAGAATGATCAGTGAAAAACACAGGAAGAGACATGGACTGGCCACCTTATCTCTATGGGATGAGATAAAATCTGGCTCCACTGACAGGGCTTGTAATTCACTAGTACACCTGGCAGAAGTGAAAGCTACCAGGAACACAGTTTTCCAAGTCAATACTTGAGTTCAGCTAAAGCCAGAGGCTCAGAAGGGGCTTGCATGAGCTGAGCAATGCAAACATTAAGACCCCAAGCAGGGGTAGGGTCTCTAAAGGGAGGGATGGTATGGACCAAACCCTTAAAGAACTTACGGAAGACAGGGCTAGATGCCAGTGAAGGAGCCTTCCCTGCTGACAGGAATGTACATACAGCTGCTAAATGAACTTTTAAAGTGGCTGGCCTGAGGCCTAGGCCATTAAGATGAACCACATAATCCAGAACTATAGCCAGATCAGCATTATCCAGTAAAATATCCTTATTGGAACACCAAATACTGAATCTCTTTCATTTGGAATTATAAGTTTTTCTGGTGGCAGGTTTTTGAGAGGCTTTGAGAATATCCAGCACCCCCTGAGACAGATGCAGATCTGCATACTCTAACTCTTCAAGAGCCAAGCCTTGAGGTTGAGAGACTGAAGGTTGGGGTATCAGATTCTTCCCTGAGAGGAAGTTTTATTTATTTATTTATTCATTCTAGGATTACAAATACCTTTGAGCCAAGGCTCTTTTACAAAGGTTCCACGTCAAATTGGAGAACAATACAAACATAACAAAGTTTGAAATTAGCAATTCAGGCAGACTGAATACAGACATTTGATGGAGGTATGTACAAGACAGAACAGGAATTTGAATAAACAATGCATATCATAAGATTCAACACAATCACAATAGTGGAATAAAGGCAAAAGAGGGAGGGATGGAAACAAGATAGGCGGGATTCAAAGTGAAAGTTGAGGGATAGAGGGAATAACAGAAACTGAGGAACAGCTGAGGGCCTTGTCAGGTTTCATGGAGTCCAAAGCTGGGGGTGGGGGTGTGAGGGAGGGAGAGGCACGTGAAAGTGGGGATAGCGGATTATGAGTGACAGTCACAGGAGATGGCGGCAGAGAGGTGGAGGTGAAGGGAAGTTTTGAACTGGCCAAGACTTTGCAGTGAGGTGATGTCTTTGTTGATTCCATTAAACCAGTAGGGTGCACGGTGAGCAAAGGACCTTTGTCCCTGAGAGGTGCAGCACCGGGGAATGTGCAGAATTTGTTTTTCAGAGGTCCTGGTGGGGCGGGGGATACGTGCAGTATGTAGGCGGGCTTGGACACCTGGGGGAGCAAGGCCTAACATGATCTTCTTGGCCATAAGGTAGGTATTGTACTTAATATGGTTAGACAGTTGGAGCCAGCCCATTTGGGCATAGAGAGTACACATATGGGTGAGACGGTGGGATCCTGTGATAAGACGGCAGGCTTTGTTAAGAACCAAGGATAGGCGCTTAAGGGCTGAGTCAGACGCAGAGCCATAGACAACCACACCATAATCGATTAGTGATACCGCAGAGCTCTGCACAGCTATCCTTAAGGCATCTGTGGTAAGGTACTCCCTATGCCTGTATAAAAGACCAATGTGTTTGTTGACAGCTTTGGCAACAGTGTCAGTGTGAATGTCATAGGATAGCTGACTGTCGAGTGTGATTCCAAGATATTTAAAGGAGTGACCTTGGTCCAGGACAGCACCATAGCAGCAGGGGTTGAAAAATTTTGGTGGAATGCATAAGTCCAGGACTTATGTTACATTTTTAGGATAAGTCCGTATCAGGACCCAGTAAGTCGCACCTTTTTTCTGCAGTGTACAGTATTATTACCAAAACTAATGATTTTTTTCCCCTTAGGATGACCCCAGCGCCAGAGAGAGGCAGAGAAAAATTATAACACAGCAGTACTGCAGCTTCCTTCTGGCCGAGCTTCTTCTGTTTGCCTTGACAGACGTGTTGTCCGAGTACTTATTTCTCTGTCTCAAACAAATAAAATAAGTCTATGACTGTCAGACTGGCTTGGTTTCTCTTTTCTTGAATGAAATTGTCTGTCCAAACAGGCTAGATTTCAGCCTAGAGTACATATGTCACATATAAATAAAAAATGTGACTGCTGACTGGCTTGGATGATCTCACTTGCACAGCTCAAACTAATATCTGTCCCCTTTTAGCTGTTAATCATGCAGCTGATCTCCAAAATTAAGTTATATCAGCCGAGAAAATAATTATCCCCAAAGTCTTGCAGGGTCTCGCTATGTCCCCAGTGCACAGTCTAGGGTAGATATGTCCGGACGCTTATATATTTCCCAACTTAGGCAGTATTTATCAGAGCACCTCCAAAAATAATTGTGTGCAACAAATTCCCTTTCTTTCTGCACTAGGGCACGGGTCTATGCTAACTTTAACCCACACAACAGAATGGATGCAGCAGCCCCAGTTCATTTCTTCATCTCCCCACACACACACACCTCCAGTTACTCTACCCGGTCAATCTCCAGCAAAATTATCTCTAACATATATTTTTAAGCTGCAGCCCAAGTAATTTCTAACATGAGGAGCAAAATAATAGCATTTCAGGGCTAGTGCTGAGTGCAAGAGTTCATACTAAATCAACCGTCGTGGCCACAGAGCAAGAAAACATCCGACAAGTTCCAACGTTCAGAGCAAAGTGATGGCACAGTCTGAAATCACTGTCGCTCATGCGCAGATCAGCCACCGATCACCTGATCACTCAGCTTGCTGCAAATATGATCTCTGTGGCTGATCTTGCATAGCACATCGACTTCCACAAAACTAGTACTCCTGAGTGCAGTCGGAACCTCGTCGGAGCCATCTGAACATGGCTGAAGTCCCCAAATGACAGTGTCCTGCCCCACGGTCTCAGAGGAGCTCAATGGTTCCATTCAGCTTCTCCTGCCCCTGACACGCTCCTGATGGATCAAAGGTAATTGCGTCCGGGAGAGAGAGTGTAAGAGAAGTCTGCAAGCCAAATACAAATACCGCACATGCACAGTAACACTGAAATGCACAGCCAAGTCCGTCAGACTTAACTGAGCTGTGCAGTTCAAGTCCTCCTCCGGTTTCTGTGAGTCCCGGAACTCGGACTTGGGGATTTTTCATCCCCTGAGCAGTTTGCAATTATGAAGGGAAGAGACCTATGCTTGTTGCGGGAGCTGCAGAAAGCATTGACTTTGTTTTCTTATAGTTGAGCACCAACTTTTAGTTATTAAACCATTTTTAAAAGGAGGCGAAACCCATCTGGAGCATTTTTGGAAGTAGGAGGGGGTCATGATGAGTGGTGTAGATGACAGCATCATCTGCATATAGCAGGATCTGTTCAGGACAAGATTGTGGCAGATTGTTCAAAAAGAGGCCGAACAGGAGAAGCCCGAGAATGGATCCCTGCGGTACTCCGGAGCGGACGGATCTAGAATCGGAGAGGGTGTGAGCAATTTTCATCCTTTGTGTACGGTTTTCCAGGTCGCTCTTAAACCAGGATGTAGCACTGGGGGAAAGCCCTGAGTTTTGAAGCTCAATGATAAGTAGTTGGTGATGGACGGTGTAAAAAGCCTTAGTCAAGTTAATGAAGACTGATCCAGTTAGTTGATTATTGTCAAGAGAGTTGTGGATTGCGCTTGTGAATTCTAGGAGGGCCGATGTAGTGCTGTGGCATGTCCTGAAGCCTTGCTGCTGCTAACAGAGAATGTCGTGTTGGCCAGGTATTTCTCACGCAGGTCAGAGACCAGCCGCCAAGGGCCTTGGGGCTAGTATGATATAGGCCCAGCTCCCTGATGGGCCTTGTCTCCACTTTTGTGGACTGGGGTTATGGTGGCGAATTTCCATCTGTTGGGGAACTGGCCGAGGGAGAGGTTGAAAATACGAGTAAGTGGAGATAGCACTTCATCTAGTGCAAGGAACAACAGTTAAAGGTCGAGTGTGCCCCTGCTGGTTCTTGATCCTGCAATTGCTTTGCAGATGTATTTGCGCACTTCATGCTTCCTGACTGCTTTGAAGTAAAAAGGCAGACGAGTCGAGCAGGGGGGGCGGGGTAGTGAGAGGGGGTGTAGCAGAGAGGTCAGCATCGAAGAAGTCAAGTTAGCAGATTGTGCCTCTTGGGGAGAGATAGGGGAAGATGGACTGCTAGGGACAACAACAGAGGATACCAAGGCTGTTTGGCCCAGTCTGGAGCAATCAGGATCACTCTGCATGGTTGCGATCTGATCTTGACTAGGACTTTGAATAACAGGGAAAGGGAGGAAAGGCATAAAGGAATTTGCCCCCAATCCAGAACCACAGCAACAGAAAAGAGGAAGCTGATGATTGTCTGGGGCTGCGAAGAGATCTATCTCTGGAGTGCCCCACCTGGAGAAGACTACTTTCAGTATGAAGGAGTCCAGGGCCCATTGGTGGTGGCCCTGAGATATTCTGCTCAGGGCATCTGCTAGCACATTGTCCTTCCCTGGCAGATGGACTGCTACTAGGGATGCTTGCAGGGCATAAGTCAGAGACCAAATCTTCATGGCTTCAGTGCACAAGGCCGTAGACCGAGTGCCTCCCTGCTTGTTGATGTACCACATGGTGGTGGTGTTGTCTGTCCTGATCTGAATCACTTTGTTCCTTACTGAGTCTGAGAAAGCTTGGAGGGCCAAGAATACTGCCCTGAGTTCCACAAGAGTGATATGAAGTAGAGACTCCTGAGGAGACCAGACACCTTGTGCTATAAGGGCTCCCCAGCCCAGGAGAGAGGCATCTGTGGTTAGTACCACTGAATGAGTCTGACTGATGAATGGGACTCCTTGTCTGAGATTGTTCTGATCCAACCACCATTGGAGAGCTTGGATCAGAGTCTGAGTCACTGGAATCAATTTGGTTAAAGGATCTTTTTTTCTGGAACTAAAAGGACCTCAGATGGAACTAAATGTCCCTCATTTGAAATCTGGCTCCCTGCACCACCGCTGTGGAAGCTGCCATGTGGCACAGGAGCTGAAGAAAATGTCTTGCTGGTCAAGACACCAGAAGGCGGAAAGAAGAAGAAAGATCTGTAAGGTCAACTTCTGGTGACATCTCCGAAATGGTGGGAAATTGAGACAGAGAGCTCCTCCGCGGTCACCCCCTAATTGAGCAGAATCTAATACAAGAAAGCAATTCTGGTGGTATTGGCAGAGGTTACCTTGAATTCCGGATGGCAGAGAAACTGCAAAAAGCAAAAGGAACGAGGCAGACAGCAGGTATGGGAAATGCAGAAACACTGTTAGGCAGGTTGCGAGGGCTCGCCACTTGCCTCCGCCAGAGAAGGCCACTCCCCTCAGAATCCTCCATATAAATGGAACCTGAAGAGGGCGAGGTATCGGAAGGCACTACAAAAACCCTGCAAAAAATCCTCAATACAGTTAACAGAATAGATAGTGCTTTGGCAAACTTACGGCAGGATGTCCACATCTTGGATAAAAAAGTAACAGCGAATGACTCCCGACTGGCCAAGTTATCAGAGGCTCAGGATTGCAACGAACGCCTATTGCTTTACTTACTCCAGCAAGACCGGGAAACACAAGCAAAGCTCGAGGATTTAGAGAACAGGTCCCGGCGCAATAATTTCAGGGTACATGGAATCCCCGAGGGTGCAGAAGAAGGCTTTCCTACAGCAAGCTACTTCATTCAGCAGCTCCTGCATACAACACTTTCGATCCCAACAGACCTGAATCTAGAGACTGACTGAACGCATTGGTCACTAGTGCCCAAACCAACCGATACAGTGGTCAAGCCACACTCCTTTATCATCAGAATACTCAACTTTCAAAGTAAGAAGTGGATATTACATGAAGCTTGGAGGCACCGCAATCTCAAATACCAGGAGGCCTTAATATATTTTGATCAGGAGTTTTCAGCAGCTCTTTGAGCAGACAGACAGAGAGTTTGAGGGGTGATAAAATAACTAAAAACAAAAAAAGAAATAAGGGCACAATTCCTTTTCCCTGCGAGGCTGAAAATCTACACGGAAAATGGTGCAAATGTTTTCCCCACACTACTTGATGCAGTCCCTACTCTTAAAAACCTAGGCATTTTGATTCCAGATTTAGAGTTTGAAATCTTGGAAAGGAAGTTGAAGACCAGTGCCTGGAGTGTTACCACCCATACCTCTCAACTGTACCACATTACGAGGAACGTTCCTCATTTTACTTCACAAAAGCTCCCTGTTTCACATTGTGAGGACTTGTCCCACATTCAGTGTTAACATTTTAAAGCAAAAATATATAGTAAATGATGCAAAAAATATATCATTCAATTAATAACAGACTTTCTGAACATAAATGCAAACATTTTAACAGTGTTCTGAGCTTCTTGGGTAAAGATCTGATTAAGTGTTCCACATTTTGCTCATTTGTTCCACATTTTGAGAGGCAATGTTCCACATTTAGGGGACAAAAGGTTCAGAGGTATGTTACCACCAGAGGCAAGAACAAAGGCAGTGGAACTCCAGGTGCAATCCTGAAGTCAGCATTAGGAGACATTGTGAAGTTGGTGCAACGAGCTGACTGAAGAGAACAGGCCAAAATTTATGAAAAGACAGCCTCTTCACCCTAGGGAAGCTGATATACAAATCCTGAGGTACCGATTGTACTTGCATTGTGAAACCTAAAGGGACTACGGACATTTAATATCTGAACAGGTAATGAGCAGAACTATGATGGGGTACCCCAGGTAAGGGTTAAGGAGAAGAAGTGACTGAACTGTCCCTGATGTCTTCCTGGCCTTTTAGGCCTAAATATGAAGGGGGAAGGGCGAGACTGTATCTCAAAATAGAGAGGGGTAACTGTAATAGAATGAAAGAATATTGAATCTCAGGGTAATTGGGGGAGAAACAGAATATGTGAATGAAAGCAAAGGGAATTCCACTAAAGTGTTTGAGGTAATGAGCCATATGTGGATTAAGCTGAATAACCTTGGGAGACAATCTTGTAACAATAAAAGCGCTAGTAGGGTATAATGTCTAGCGGAGGACTGGACTTGTTTTGCTTTTTCTGTAATACCACCACTAAAATGGACATGGGGTGGGGGAAACCATGAGGAGATGCTGGGATTAACAGTTTGTCTCACTAAAGTGACGTCATAATTTTAAAATTTCTAAGCAAGCTACACACAGTGGCGTAATAGCTACAACACCCCTTAGACAACCTAGGGGTTACAGAAAAGTCACATTAGTGACTTCTTGCGGGTAGTTTTCTGTTGAGAACACTGTGTAGATTTCCCTTGGAAGTCAAACAAGTTAAAGTTTACAAGTTCAATGTTTAACTTCCAAATCATTCCACAAGTTATAAGCGGAATGCTTTGGTTGGGTTTTATTAAAGTGGTTACAGTTGTTTGATGTGGATTCTTGCTAAAAAGAAGTGAATTTAAAGGCTGGACGAGCTCGGGGGGGACGGCGTCACAGAACAGCCTTAGAGCTGGTAAGCAGACGGAATTGAAGGGAACTAGTTAAAAAATGGCTCAACTAAATATTGTGTCATATAATGTCAATGGAATTAATTTTCAGTAAAAAGAACTAAAATACTAACTGAACTAAAAAGACTGGGCTGCGATCTTGCTCTCCTTCAGGAAACTCACCTTTCAGACCTGGAGCATGCCAAGCTCAGATGTATGTGGTTTGGCAGAGTTGAAGCTGCATCATACGAGGGGGTAAAAAGCAGGGTTAGCAGTGTTAATAAAGAGAGAATGTCTCTTAGAAATACAAGAGGTAGATAGAGCAGTATAGGGGAGGTTTATTAGAGTTGTGGGTGCAGTACAGGACAAGGCAGTGCATATAGTGAACATCTATGCTCCCACTGTGGGGTTAGACAAATTTCACATGGAGGTCTGCCAAAAAATAGCAGAACTTCCCAAAGGTTTATTGCTCTTGGGCAGAGACTTTAACGCTACTCCTTGCCCTAATTTAGATCATTCTATAGGGCAGATGAGCATTATTAGCACAGTGGACAGGAGATTGAAAGCCATAATGGAGGAGGGGGGGTTGGTGGACATTTGAAGGTCACAGCATATGAGGGAAAGGGATTACGCCTTTTATTCTGCTGCACAGGATATGTATTCTCAAATAGATTTACTAATGACTCATAAAGCTGATCTCCACCATTTTACATCCCCCCAGAATAGGCTCAATCACTCTGTCTGATCAGGCCCCAGTTCTCACAAAGATTACTTGGAGCCAGGAGCCTAGATGTTCAAGCTGGAGACTAAATGTATCCTTGTTAAATGACAATAATACAGTACAGCAAGTCCAGCAAACCATCAATAATCTGGTAATAGACTCTCCTATGACAGACTGCTCCCCACTACTATAGTGGGACACCATGAAAGCAGTCACTAGGGGGCCACATTATAAGTCTAGCCTCTGCTAAGAAGAAAGATAGAAATAAAAAGCGAGACACCTTACAAAAAGCAATGTAAACTTTAGAAAAAGAATATAAGGGCAAACCCAAAGGGAAAGAAAAGGAAATATTAAAAGAATTGTTAAAGAAAGAGAGCTGAATTGAATACTTTAGAAAATGAAAGGGCTGACGGGATTTTACCATTCGCAAATCAGAAATACTATGATGGGGTGGGAAGCAATTAAACTATTAGTATTTAGATTAAAAAAAGAACACACCAATAGATATGTCCCATTTATACAGGACAAAAGTAACAATAAAAAGAAATGGATAAATCCATGGGATATAGCCTTGGCATTTAATAGATGCTATAAAACTTTATACACTGAGGGAAGGGACCCACAAGAGGTTAAAACTAAAACCAAGCAATTCTTGGAAGCCCTGAAACTCACAAAATTGACCACGGAAATGCAAAAAGAATTGTCAGCCCCTATAACGGAAAAGGAAGTTCAATTAACAATTGCTAATCTCCCAATGGGAAATCACCAGTCCCAGACGGAATCCCAGCTGAATTTTACAAAAAAATAAAAAAAAAACACTTGCCCCCAAACTAGCCCATATCATGAATGTCATCTTAGAAGAAAAACAGCTCCCAAAATCTTGGCAGTATGCATTAATTACTGTAATACTCAAGCCCGGTAAACCCCAGATGCATTGTGAATGATATAGACCCATATCCCTTTTAAATCAGGATTTTAAAATTTTAACAAAGATACTGGCCAACGGACTGCAAAAATACATCGAAACTTTGATCCACCCAGATCAAATGGGATTCATACCCCACAGGCATATGGCCGATAACATCAGAAGATTGCTTAATATAATTAGTAATAAAAAAGATTTCCAAACCCCACAAATTGCAATTTTTTTGGACGCTGAAAAAGTATTTGATAGGCTAAATTAGACATACTTACAGGAGGCACTCACCCATATGGGCTTTGAAGGTTCATTTCTGCAGTGGGTCATAGCAGCCTATCAAAACCCGAGGGCCAGGGTGAGAGTAAATGGCACGATCTCCGAAACATTCAGCATAGAGAGGGGCACTAGGTAGGGTTGTCCCCATCTCCCTTGCTGTTTGCAATTGCTATGGAGCCCCTAGCCCAAGCAGTTAGAAAGGATAGTAGGATTCGTGGTATCCAAGTTGGGGGAGCTCTGAATAAGATCTCCCTCTATGCGGATGATACACTGATTTATTTAACTGACCATGATACATCTACCCTTCCCTTAATGGACTTGTTAACTCAATTTGGGCAAATTTCAGGGTTTAAAGTCAACACTGCCAAGTCGGAGGTTCTATCTCTGAATGGTGGAGTGTCGGCAGTAACCCGCTAAAACATTTCCTTTGCATGGGTGAAAGAGAAAATTAGATATTTGGGGATGCAGATCCCAATTAGGTTATCCAAACTAAACCAACTCAATTATGGAACTCTCCAAAAGAGGGTCTTTGCAGATATCAACAGATGGCACCTACTTCCACGAACAGGATAGACACAGTAAAGATGAATATATTGCTCAGGTACTTATATTTGTTCACAAATTTGCCCCTGCCATATCCAAGAAAGGATTGGAGAAAGCTTAAACACAAATTATCAAGATTTATATGGGAAGGGAGAAGGCCAACGAAAAGATGGGATCTTCTCACTGAAACCGGAGATAAAGGGGGGAGGGGGTACCACACTTCTGCAACTATTACAAAGCAGCCCAGATTTTACCAGTTACAAAGATGTTAAACCTGGAATATAGGGGAGGCTGGTGCCTGATGGAGAAGGATGCACACACTACAACTCCTCTCAATATACTACCCTGGACAGTATTACAACCTGACATAAAGTTAATTAAAAACAGATGGACAAACATACGATCAGGATATGGTGGGATATGAGACAAAGATGGGAAATTCCCACGCCTGTATGGAAATACATCCCCCTTAGATATCTTCTGAACTTTCCAGTTAACCAGGGAGATAACTGCTTTTACCAGTGGCAAAGTAGAGGTTTGACTAACTTCACACAATTTATACATAGTAATAACATTAAATCCTTTACAGAAATGCAAGGAGAGTTTAACTTGCCTGAAGTAAACTTTTTAAAACATCTGCAGTGTAGGCACTATATCACAGCCATAGTGGGTACTGCAGCTCCTGAGCGACCCCCCGCGCCAATAGTAATCACACCACCAAAGAGGCTTTATGGCAGACCTGAAAGGCTATATATCACTTATGTATAAAGCACTACAGGAAGAAATAGGGAAATTATATGTGCAAAAAATAGAGAGAGACTGGCAGACTGAACTCAAAGTTTCCATATCAGATGTAGAGTGGAACAGAATCTGGAGGGGAGTACCCAGAACTACAACTTCGCCTAGGTGGAGCGAATATTGATGGAAAGTGACATCTAGATACTTCATCACCCCAGTAATTTCAGCACATTATACCAGCCCAGCAACAGACTGATGTTGGAGGGGTTGTCAAAATAGGGGGACACATGCACATATCTTTGGGAATGCCCACAAATAGCTATCTATTGGCAGAGGGTCAGGGTAGCAACACAAGAGATGTTCCAACTGCAAGAGATTCCCACAGTGGTGAACATTTTACTGGCTTTACCACCTAGAAAAATCAGAACCAATAGCCAAAAATATCTGTTTTATATAATGGTGACAGCAGCTGTTAAGGTTATCACCCAGCACTGGTTACAACCCTGTACAGTGACTGTGGGCATGTGGAAGGCTAATATAAACAATATCAAAGACATGGAAGCAGTAACAGCTGGCTTAAAATTACATACAGTACTAACCAATATAATGCCAAATGGTTACCATATTTTGATTATACTGAGAGTACAGAGGGAACTCCAGTGCTGGAGCAATATCTTGTGAACTGAGAGCCCTAGAATTCTAGGTAGCTGTTAGACGAAATAACGTGCTCTTTGACTTAAGCCCAATGGACACTAGGGAAACAAAGAGAGAAGGTTGAGAAATGGAGAATGTTTTGTGTACAAAATGAATTAAGAGATAGCAGATCCACATCAAATAGGTTACAGTTTAGTTACCTTTTTTGTCTTTATTATATACAGAACATAAAACTTTAATAATATGTATGAGATGGCATCAATTTAATGACATAGTTGCATATATTTAATAAGATACTGTACTATAGACAGTTTGACATAACAACAGGTGAAAATCAGTTCAGAGCAGTGCCCTCCAACCTAACATCAGCTCCAAGAGTGTTCACAAAGTGTCTAGCAGTAGTAGTGGCCTTCCTCAGGAGATGGATCAGATGGAGCAATTCCACAATACTTATCACCCTGGCTATTACTTCGGCAGTTGGATGATGCGGTTCTGAATCCGAACCGGACGATTTTCTCTTGCGCTTTGATGGAACTGATCCCTCAGGGTCGGATCTCCACTTGCCTGAGGGAGTATCGCCCAGGTCAGTGGGCACTCCCTCAGGTTCGGTAGGAATCGAACTGGGCTGGCCATTCAGATTAGCAGATATCTCGATCAAGAGACTGTCATTCAAGGGATAGAGCAGGAATAAATGGTAGAGAATGATGGATGAGACAGTTTGAAGAGAGAGATTGATCTACCTGTAAAAAAGAAAAGAAATTACATCTGTAAGTATTTAAAATGTCTAAATGCATATGTATACCTGCCTTAATAATTTACTGTACAACTGTCTAAGATGTAATGGATATATGAACTATGAATAAATAAAATATATGTAAGTTCTTAAAAAAAGATCTGTAACGGCCTTCACCCTTGCCAAGGGAAGAAAAGCCTTTGCCAGAACAGGATCCAACTCTACCCCTATGAAGGTGAGGAGTAGCACTGGTTCGAGAACTGATTTTGACAGATTGAGAAGAAAACCTAAAGAACTGAGCAGCTGTTGAGTAACTTGTAGGCCTGACTTGACTTGGTCTGGAGACTGTCCCACAATGAGCCAGTCGTCCAGGTATGGGAATGTAGAGACCCCCTGTCTCCTGAGGAAGGCCACTACTACTGCTAGGCACTTTGTGAACACTCTTGGAACTGATGTTAGGCCAGAGGGCACTGCTCTGAACTGATAATGGCCTGAAGGCGATTCGAACCTGAGGTACTTTCTGTGGGAGCACCTGATTAGGATGTGAAAGTAGGCATCCTTGAGGTCCAGGGAGGCTAGCCAATCCCCTGGCCTTAGAGAGGGAAGAATTACTCCCAGAGTCACCATTTTGAATTTTGGTTTTAAAATGTGCTTGTTTAGATATCTTAGGTCAAGGATGGGTTGCCACTCCCCTGTCTTTTTTGGGGTAAGGAAATATCTGGAATACAGACCTTTGCCCCTGTGCTGAGTAGGAACTCTCTCTACAGCCCTGAGGGTTAGCAGAGAGGAAACCTCTGCTTCTAAAGCAGTGATCGTGGAAAGGTTTGCAGGTGGAAAGGATCTGACCCTTAATTTTGGAAAACTGAGGGCCAATCCCTGATTTACTACCTCCAGGACCCACCTGTCTGAGGTAACAGACTTCCAGACCTGGAAGTAGTAAGCCAGCCTGCCTCCTACTGGGGTTGGGGAGTCGACCCGTGCTGACACATCAGGGTGTCTGCTTGGCAGGAGCCTTGGACTGAGAGGAGGATGCAGCCCTGCTCAACCTCTCCTACCTCTCCCTCTGAAGAACCCCCTCTGTGGACAGGAAGAAGAGGCCTGCGCTTGGTAGAAAGGCCTGTGAAACAGCCTGCCCCTGCCTCTAGACTGCTGCCTCTGAGGAGTTGCCTGCCTTTCCTTGGCCTGTGCATTCCTGTAGGTGGTCCGATACTCATCCATTTTCTTCATGTAATTCTCTGTCTGCTCCCTAAACAGAGAATTACCCACCACAGGGAAATCCATGGCCTTAGTCTGGGTGTCCTGTGAGAGGCTAGTACATCTGAGCTAAGCAAACCTCCTAAGAGACACAGATGTAGCCATGACTTGTGATGCCACATCATTTGAGTCCACAGCAGCATGAAACTGAATTTTGGATGCCTCAATCCCATCAGCAGCCACCTCCTCCAGCTCCTTGGCTAGCTGGGGCGAGGCCTGTTTAGCCAGCTCCAGAACAGTATCCCATCTAGACTTCTGGTATCTGGCTGTGTAGGCCATATAATTCGCCTGCCCGTAGTACTGTTTTTTGGCGATAGCATCCACCTTCCTTATCTGGGGGGTGTGAAGCCAATGGTATGTTAGCTTTGTCACAGGCTGCAGCCTGCACTACCCCAACATGGCTGCATTGGTGGAACAAGAACTATGTACCTGAGCCTGAAAGCATATACCTCCTGTCCATTCTTTTATCCACAGGAGGTAAAGAATTTGGGGTTTGAAGAATTTTCTGTGTCTGTTTCCCAAAGGATTTATGGAGGGGAACAGACAATCTCTTCGACTCTGAGATGTCCATAATTTCCACAAAATCAGGCTCCTCTCGTTCCTCAACAGCTTCAACCAAGGGAAGCTGGAGGGTATCAGCCACTTTCTTATAGAAGAAATAGTGGGATGGGGACTCAGAAAGCCTGGGAGGGGAAACATTAGAAGGCCTGTCTGGGGAAATGTCCGGTTCGATGGGCTCATCCAGACCTTCATCACCATTATCCTCTTCATCATCATCATCATCTTGTTCTTCCTCCCCCTCCAGTTCATAAAATTCATCCAGAACATATTCTGGAACTGGGGGAACCAACCGAACTGAGCGCCTACCAAGAGGCACCGGATCAGATGGAGCGATTCCACAATATTTATCACCCTGGCTATTACTTCGGCGGTTGGAAGATATGGTTCTGAATCTGAACCGGACGATTTTCTCTTGCGCTTTGATGGAACTGACCCCTCAGGGTTGGATCACCACTTGCCCGAGGGAGTATCGCCCAGGTCAGTGGGCACTCCCTCAGGTTCGGTAGGAACTGAACCGGGCTGGCCATTCGGATTAGCAGACATCTTGGCCTCCTTTTCCTTGAGCCTACCCAACCTCTTTTCCAGGGTGGCCTTCGGGAAAGTTTCCAAATTTGGCAGTCTGAATCGAGGTGGTCAAACCCTAGACAATAAACACACATGGTGTGAGGATCTGCCTTAGCAAAGGCCATCCCCACACTCACCAGTGTTGAAACCCAGTGGGTCTGTTTTTTTTCTTGGGTTTCTCAGACATGGCCAGGCTACAACTTACCTTTTACAGCTATTTAGCCACGTAAGACCCCCCTATCGACTACCAACCATGTTACGGGTCGTGGAACAAAACGTGCAAAATGGCAGTTTTTTGAAATCGATAGGAACCGGTACCTCACATTACAGAAAGAATAAGAAACCCCTAAAACAACTGGTTACTAACCGGACCAATCCACAGGTTTTTACAATTTCCACACAAAAGTACAACAATTTTACCATATGGTCCACTACCTACAACACTTACTGTACTGCAGACAGGGATCTGAAGCCAAAATAAATGACAAATCGGTGATTAAACCGATGGATTTTAAACCGAACCGACTGTAGCGAAGAAGCAATCTCTGGAGCGACTGTTCAGTTAGGCAGAGTAAAGAATATTGCAGTTCCGTAAGAACCGTAACAGTAGCTCTTCCAGAGAGGTTCCTGCAGTAGGTCTTCACATATAGGACTGTGCCCCCTTGCGTCAGGTTCCAATGGCAAACTTGTAGCTAGCAATCATACACGGGATCATTTAGATGTCAGGTGACGCGACAATAATTCTCGATTATAAAAGGGACGGTCCTGCGTCTACTTCTCCAGTTCTTTTCCACCGAGACCTAAAGAAAGGTAAGTAGAAAGGAAAGAGTGATAACCCTAGGACCATGCTTCCTCTCTAGACCCAAGGGCTAGGCAGGATGAAAAATAAAGGAAAACGTTCCAGGAGCTGGGGGAAGGTGGGTGGGAAACTAGACCTACTGCAGGAACCTCTCTCGAAGATCTACTGTTTACGGTAAGTTCTTATGTAACTGCAATATCTTACTTCGACAGGGTTCCTGCAGTAGGTCTTCACATATAGGACTGAATACCTAGCAGTCCAAAAGAAAAATCTGAAGACACATCCAGGAGGAGGAGAGATCACCAACTGAATGAGTTATGACAGGAGGCCTTGAGGAACCGCAAGAACGAAACCAGTCCTGCGCCTGGAGGCAAGGTCCAGATTGTAATGCTTAGTGAAGATGTGGACAGATGAACACGTGGCCGCTGTGCAGATCTCTACTGTGGACACATTCCTGAAAAAGGCAGTAGAAGTAGCAACACTCCAAGTGAAGTGACCCTTAACTGCCCCCGGAAGGGATTTTCCATGCTTCTGGTAAGTGAAGTGGATGCAGTTAGCCAACCACCTCGAAATGGTCTGTTTGGAAAAGGCCTTGCCCTGGCACTGGAGAGCGAAGGCCACGAAGAGCTGATTGGTCTTATGGATCTCTTTAGTCCGGTTTGTATAATACCTCAGCATCCTATGCACATCTAATGTGTGCAAAATATATTCCCCTCTGCTAGAATGTTGGGGATAACAGACCGGTAGTTCGACACTCTGGTTGAGAGTGGTTTTTGAAACTACCTTTGGAAGGAAGGGTTAGTCGGCAGGACGACTCTGTCTGTAAGGAACCCCATTTGATTTTCCATAGGGACAAACACCTGAAGTTCTGAAACCCTTCTGACGGAAATGACCACAACTAAAAACAAAGTCTTCCAAGAAAGGAAGCGCATGTCACAGCTAGAAGCTGGCTCAAAGGGAGGTAGGGTCAGCTTTTCTAACAAAGTTAAGGTCCTGGGGGGGGGAACAGCCATTCCGGACCGGAGACTTCAAGTGGAAGATGCCTTTCAGAAAGGATTTGGTGACCTCCAATTGAGCCAAAGTTTTGCCCTCCACCCCACTGGGAGGTGGTAGGCTGACACCACAGAGAGATGGACCTTGATAGAGGAATAAGTAAGGCCCGTCTCCAACAGATGTGCGAGGTACTCCAACACCTGTGCTGCTGAACACAAAAAGGGATCCCAGCCCTTGGCTATGGCCCAGATTGAGAATCTTTTGCACTTCATGGGGTAGGTGGATCTGGTAGAAGGTTTTCTAGCTTCCAGGAAGAAACACCATAGCAAAAGGCCACTCTGTCCACAGGTGCCATGCATGAAGATGGAGAGATTGAAGGCTCAGGTGAACCAGGGCACCCTGCTCCTGAGTCAGAAGGTCGTGGGATAACAGCAGGGGAACCGGAGGTTCTAGCACCAGATGTTGCAAGAGAGGGTACCAGATCTGGCAGGGCCAGAGGGAAGCAATCAGAATCAAATGTGCTCCTTCCTCCTGAAGTTTCACCAGAACCATCTGAATGAGAGGAAAGGGAGGAAAAGCGTGAAGAAACCTCCCTGTCCAAGAGAGAGACGGTGCATCTCGCCAAAAAGCACTATGCTCGGGAACGAGCGAGCAAAAGCTGGGTAGTTTTGTGTTGAATGGGGAGGCAAACAGATCTATTTCTGGCCGACCCTATCGAAGGAAGAGATCTTTGACCACCTCTAGCTTTAACTCTCACTCGTGAACCGTGGCCATTGATTGACTGAGACTGTCCACCAGGATGTTGCTTATGCCTGGGATGTGGACTGCTGTCAAGAAAAGGCTGTGCTGAATTGCCCAATACCAAACCCTCATTGCTTCTCTGCAGAGAGGGTATGAGTGAGTGCCTCCCTGTTTGTTGATATACCAGACTGTGGACATATTGTCCGTCTGGATAAGGAGTGATCCCGGTAGTAGGAGGGACTGGAATGCCTGGAGGGCACATAGAACTGCTCTTGTCTCTAGAACGTTGATGTGGAGCAGAAGCTTCTGGTCAGACCAAGACCCTTGAGTCTTGTGAACCCCCAGATGGGCTCCCAGCCCAAGTCTGAGGCATCTGTGGTAAGGATCTCTGTAGGGATAGGTGAATGAAAGGGGGCTAACCCTAGAAGATTGGAGAGATCTTGCCACCAGCAAAGATCTCTCTGCAGGCTGTTGGAGATCATGACCTTCTGGTTCATGTTGTCCATCCTCTGATCCCACTGGACTTGAAGAGACCACTGGTGACCCTCATATGTAATCTGGCCAGGGGAACCATCAAAATGGCCGCTGCCATCCGTCCCAAAAGATGGAGCACATCGTGTGCTGGGATCCACCTAGCCTGGGCCATGAGAGTGGCTTGAGAAACTAAGGTCTCGGCTCGATCTGATGGCAGAAAAGCCTTGCTCTGTACTGTCTAGTACTGTTCCAAAGAAATGGAGTCGTTGGGATGGTACTAGCTGGGACAGGGCAGGTTGACAGTGATACCCAGAAGAGCAAACAAGTTCAGAGTGAAAGACAGTGACTCTTTCAGGCTGTTCGGAGAGGGTGCTGCGAAGAGGCAGTCGTCCAGGTACGAGAACATGTAAATGCCCAGCGAAGAAAAGCCACAACCACCGCTAAACACTTGGTGAACACCCGGATGCTAGTGAAGGGCCAAAGGGGAGTGCTCGAAACTGAAAATGGGCCTCCTGAAAAGTAAAATGGAGAAAGTGGCGGTGGCCAGGGAGGATGGGGATATGCAGGTTTGGAGCAGGGGAAGAAGCCCCTGAAGGGTCAGCATGCGAAACCTCTTGTACTCGACAAAGAGGTTGAGCATGCTGAGGTCCAGGATTGGTCTCAGATCGCCCGTCCTCTTTGGAATAAGGAAGAAATGGGAGTAAAATCCCCCTTCCTAGCTGGTTTTGAGGGATGGGTTCTACGGCCGCTTTTAACAGGAGGGCCTGAATCTCCTGGAAGACTATGGGAATCTGATCCTTTGGATAAAAAGACCATCCCGGAGGATGAGGAGGTATCTCTGTGAACTCTATCAAGTGACCTCGCTAGATGAGTTGTAACACCCAAGAATCTGCGGTGATGGCCCTCCACCCCTCCAGGCGAAGGCTGAATCTCCCTCTTACTGGTTCCTCCTAGACAGTTGGAGGTAGCGGGAGGAGGGGAAAGGAGTCAGGACACCGAGGGGAGCTTTAGCCCCGGAGGCCGGCTTAGGGAATTTGGCCTGGGGGGTTTGGGCTCCCGAACCAGGGGCTCGTTGCTTTCCCTGATGTTTACCCTGGTTTTTATTCCGTTGCCTTTGATGCAGCAAAAGGCTGCTTTTTCTGCCCGTCCAGTACATGTAGCGACGCCCAAGACAGCGTCTGCTCTCCTGCAACCCAGTGATTATATCTTTTGCATCGCCACCAAAAAGGATGGAACCCCTAAAAGGGGTGTCCAGGAGGGACGACTGGACATCTGTTGCCAAACCTGCAATCCTGAGCCAAGAAAGGTGACGGATGCAAATTCCCGTGGCTGCTGCCCTAGCCACTGAGTCCACCGAGTCATACGTTGTTCTTAAAGCATGACGACAGGAGGACTTGCCCATTCGGACTTTGTCCAGCAACTTGTTACAGAGTGTCTCACCCCGGACCTCCTGAAGGTCCCTCTCCAGCTCAGAGAGGGAGGCCTTCTGGAAGGCCACCACGTCTGAAACATAGTTCAAGGACCGGATTGCACAGGAGGAAGAGGAGTAAACCTTCCGGCCAAACTGATCCAATTGTCTTGAGTCCTTGTCAGGGGATGAGGAACTCAAATATTTTGGCTGGGCTGACCGGTCGTGAGCAGCAATAATGACCATGGAATCAGCCTTAGGATGAGCAGAAAGATGTTGAATCCCTTCCAGGTTATAGTAGGTACGATCGGCCTTTCTGGAAACAGCAGGGATAGAGGATGGCTGTTGCCAGATAGTGGTTACCAGGTCCTCATGAGGGCCCATCGAGGGGGGAATGGGTAGGGGATCTGTTGTGGCCAGATCTAAGTGTTCAGCCAGTCTCTTTAGCTGGGGATCCACTTCCTTGGAAGGCCAGCCTCCTGCTGCCTGTATAGTATGCAGAAGGTCCCCAAAGCAGGAATATTCTGGAGGAGATTTTGGGGACTCCTTAGGTGGAACCTCGACTGGGGACCGAGGGTCCGAAGGGTCGGAGTCGGTGTCAGAGTTGCAAGGCTCCGAGCCGCTGGGGATGGAAGGGTCCACCCCAGAGGGGCCTACTGGAGGAGACCCCGCTGTTCGTCCGGAGGGTGTGGGTGGGGGGGGGCCCAAGGTAGGGGGATATCACCCACGGATTGCCTTATCTCCGAGATGAGCTAGGTCCTGGGGTCCTGCCACCACACGGGGATCATCTCTCGATCTGGTATTGGAGGAGGAGGAGGCTGGTAACCCGGGTACTATGGGTATTGCCAAGAAGAGTAATGGAAGCCTGGCATTCCTGGATTATAGCCATAAGGGTTTTACCCAGGGTATCCCACTGACTGAGGCATGTGGCCTGGCGTCGGGTAAAGTGGTGCTGACAGCGGGCCGCCCGGCGGCGAAGCATGGGAGTCTGGCCCCAGGAGGCTACCTGAAGGTTCAACTGGACCTAACGGGGAGGTGCCAGAGGGCCACAAGTTGGCGTGGGATCAGGGAGGGCCCCTGATGGTCCCGAGGGAGGGGGCCCCATAGAAGGATACTTGACCAGTGACGGACTCCTGTCTGGAGGCGGCGAGAGACCAGGCGATGGGGGTAATTCCAGAAGGGGCCCCAATGAGAGGTCTAATAACGATCCTGACAGCAAGGAAAAAACAGGATCGGGTGGCGAATCCCTGGGATGAAGAGTCTCTCGACAACACGCTCAAGCCAGCGTCGGCGGCCTCACAGGAGCCCAACGAATGAGAAGAAGGGTCCAGGCAGGCAACGGAAGGTCTGCTGTCCAATTTATCGGACCTGACCGGGCAAGTGGAAGCAGCAAGCCTCCTCTAGGCTTATCAGTCAAGGCCACGCACCCGTAGACGAGGTCAAGGGGTGACTTATCGGCAGTGCTGGGAGGAGACACAACTACCACCTTGATAGAGGCTACCCCCGGCTGCCCGCTCACCTCAGCAAGAGGGCGAGAAGGTGCCTGGCTCAAAGAGGCAGACAGGGTACCTTCAGGAGTACTCAGTTTTTGGAGCAGGCCTCCCGTGTGGTGACAGACTCCTGTCCTGGCACTTCTCCTTGTCTTTCTTTTTTCAAGGGCCTGGCGACGACGACCTTTCTCTCAACTCCTGGAGCTCCTTTTCCATCGATGACAGCTGTCGGGTAAGGAGGTGGACTTCGAGGATCCGCTTGCATCTGGTCCAGGTGGCTTGATTAAAAGCCTGACACATAGCACACTTGTCCGAGTTGTGCTTGGGGCCTAGACACAAGAGGCAACGTGAGAGGTTGTCCCTGTGTGGGATTTAAGCTCCACACTTAAGAGCACTTCTTCTTTGGATGAGTCAACATACAATAAGTCAAATCGGATGTTGGAAAAACTATAAGAATGAAGAAAAAACTTCGACTGACGCGGGTGTTAGATCGCTGTTCTTACTCATGAGCCGAATGAACTGACGCGATGGTGGGAAAGAACCGGTGGGCGGGCGCAAGATTGCCCCTTTTATAGTCGGGCTGACGTCGTGCCACCTGACGTCGGGAGTGGTCCCCGCTGACGATTGCTAGATACAAGTTTGCTGTTGGAACCTAATGCCAGGGGGCGCAGTTCTATATGTGAAGACCTACTGCAGGAACCCTCTCAAAGTAAAATCTGACGGTTACACTTTGAAGTGCTGCAGACAGAGGTCTGAAACCGAGCTCGAGCTCAATGTTCTACGCTTCCTGCATAGAGTTAACTCTTTCCTCTCTGGAGCAGTTCAAGTGCTGGGGCTAACTGCATATGTCAGAATACAGCAAGACTTCATGTTGTTTGAAGGAGAGATTTAGAAGTAAGGTAATAGGAAGAGCAATGGCAGGTGCCGAGTGAAGAAGAAGGTTAGGATCGGGACCATTTGGACAGCCTCCCTTTAGTGGATTTAAGGAAAGCAGGGCCTCTAGGGAAACAGCAGGAGTGATAGGAGAGAAAGGGAACAAAGGAGCAGAAGCAGGCGGGGAGAGAGAATGAGGGGAGTGGAGGAGGAAGGGATAAGAGAAAGGTCACAGTAAGAATTAAAAGTTATCAATAGCAAAGGGGTCAGAAATAAAGGAGTCGCCAATCTTTAGAGTAGAAGAGGGAGACTGGGTCTGAGGGAAGAAAAGGGATTATACAATGGCAAGAAAGAATCTTGGACTGTGATTGGTCAGTTTGGGGCTGGACCCATGGTGTTATTCCAGCATAACACCAGAGGTCTAGTCTCAGCAATGTGAACCAATTGCCCATTGTTTAGACCTCATACACTTTTTTTGCATCTCCTCTTAAGAAAAATATTTGTCCACACTAATAAAAACATTCTTTAAAATTATTCTTTTATTTTACATATAACAACAAGCCATTGTATAATAGGAATAATGCACTCCAGGGTGTGTGTCATGCTGGGATAACGCCACGCCTGGAGCATTGGAGGTAGAAGACCTGGTTTGCTGGCCAAGGCACCTAGCTTCACCTGAGCTCTTTCCTTCTAAGACTGCTTGAAAGGCAGAGTAGAGAAACTTACAAGAGCAAGGGAAAATGATTAAAACTTATTTTGGCTAAGCAGATTTACTGTGTGGTGTTGTTTTTAATTTTTACTCACAGGGATTGCTACTGTTTGTTGCTAACATTTCATTACTTTATTTTTCTCTGTAGCAAAGTGTTTCTTACAGCGTATATCTTCTCTGAAATTATTACAGGTGGTGCTTTACAGGTTTTACAGTTTTATCTAACATTAGGATAAGCTTTCAGGGTGACTGCATTTGTTGTTGACTTACTGTTTCTGCTTTTACCTCCTTGTTCTTTCGTCCGTGGTTGTTCTTTTTCGGCAGGGGAAGGGCCCAACTACCCACCCCCATCCCCAACCACCCCACACTACACTCCTTTTATAGGGTACCACAGTTGTGACATTTCCTGTGGCACAGCAGGAAGGGGTGGATCAGTGGGGCCTCCACAAGGTGAGCTCATTTACAGGGGCACTAGTAATTTAACTTGTTATAACAAGTTAAACAAAAACAAAACACAATCAAACCATTACTTGCATTTTTTTCCTATTTTTTCCTTCTGATTACTCTGACTAGGTTATAAACCCAGCAACTTATCTGGAATGGATATCATTAACTGCAGGTACTGTGGAACAATTTTCAGAAGGACAGTCTTACAGGATTTAGGACACTGTCCTACATGCTGGGCCTTTGGAGATCTTAGGGCTCAGCTCCGGGCAGCATGGGCAGAGATTGCACGCCTCAAATTTCATATTCAAAAGGAAATACATTATAAGAACCACCCACCATTTCCCTAGCATCCAACAGAAAAACCTCGACCACAGAAGGTAGTTGGTCCAGGAGGTTGGCAGGTGGTTAGGAAGGGCAAATCGGGTGCCCCATCACTCTGCCTCCAACATATTACCACCAAAACCATATAAACACTATAAAACAGGTATCTGCCTCTATCTCTGAAATCAAACAAAGAGGCAGAAGACACTGCAGAGCAGGACACTGCAGCACAGCAGCTAGCACAACAAAACTCACCCAAATCAGGAACCAAAACAAAAAAAGCAAAAAGGAAATCCAAAAAAACCTCTGATCATAGTAGACTCCATGATTCAGGGAGTTGATACTCATCTCCAGCCAGGGGTAATGGTCAGATGTCTCCCAGGTACATCAGCATGGAGAGACACTGACTGCATTGCTAAAACTGTTCACAAAGCAGGAGAAAATATTGATGTCCTAGAACACACAGGGACTAATGATCTTGCCAGCCGGTCAGTTGTGGAGACCAAGGAACACCTGACCAGGCTGGGTGACAAACTATCATCCATTTCGTCCGGCATCTCCTTCTCTGAGATCCTGCCAGTCTGGGAGAGGAGAGCAGATGGACGGAAGGTCAGAGAAGGGGAGACAGGGGAGCTAAACACGTGGCTCAAGGGCTGATGCCAGGAAAAAGGACATAGATTTGTAGGGAACTGGCAACAGTTCTGGGAGCGAAAGTTCTTTAAATTTGATGGACTGCATCTGACTAAGGAGCGGGTCAGTGCACTGGGGCAGAAGTTTGACGTCTTTGCAGAATATTTAAACTAGCAAATGGGGAGAGGGGTGCAGCACCCCATACGTCGAATGGGAAGAACACTCCTCCCCCTCAGCTAGTGGTCAAACAGGGATTCAGCATGTTTGCAGTTCATTTGCATCACCAGGTAAGAAAAAGTTTGCCTCCCCATACGCATTTACAGGGTAATGCCAAACCTCACCCAACAACTAACACACCAAATCTGGCCAATGGAAAATCATGTACACAAATGCTCACAGCCTGGGAAATAAGATCCCAGACCTGCAGGCAATAATGTCAGAGGCTAAACTGGACATAGTAGCAATTAGTGAGACGTGGTTTACCAGTAGCCACACTTGGGAGACTTCAGTACTTGGCTATGTATTGTTCAGAAGAGACCGAGGTGCAAAAAGGCGGGAGGAGTGGCCCTGTATGTCAATGAAAATATCAAATCTACAGAAATTCAGAATACACATAAGGAGCCAGAAGAACTGTGGGTCACCCTGGAAACAGGAAATGGGACAGCCATAAGAACTGGGGTTGTCTACAGGCCCCCAGACCAGGGGAGGACATAGGCACATTACTGTTAGAAGATATACAAAACATGACAGCTAAAGGTGAGGTTCTGATAATGGGAGACTTCCAACATGCCGGATACAGATTGGTCAATACCAACAGGAACATCTGCCAGAACTAGACACATAGTGGATTTCCTGCAGGGGGAGGGCCTCAAACAACTGGTACAGCAACCCACAAGAGACAGGGCTATCCTAGATCTAGTACTGACTAACAGGGAAGGGATCACAGATCTCCAGGTAGAAGGTCACCTGGGGGCCAGTGACCATCACATGGTATGGTTCAATTTGGCTACTACATCTAAATCATCCCATTCCAAGGCAAAAATATGGGACTTCAGAGGAGCTGACTTTGATAAGATGGCCAACAGAGTTAAGCTAGCCCTGGCAAAAAGAAACACAGGTGGGGGGGGGGGTACAGGCAAAGTGGGCAAGCATTAAGGATGCAATACTTGAAGCAATATCCTATTGTGTTAGACAGAAAAGGAAGTGCAAAAGAAGAAGAAAACCACTTTGGTTCTCAAACACAGTGGCAGAAAAGGTCAGAGCCAGAAGGCTGGCCTTCAGGAAATATAAGGGAACACAGAGGGATGAAGATAGGAAGGCATACCAAACTGCCCTAAGGGAAGCAAGGAAATCAGTAAGGCAGGCAAAGTCCCAAACTGAGGAAACACTAGCACGAACAGTAAAAGAAGGTGACAATTCTGCTTAAAGTTGGACCAGCATAACATTCTGTGGTGATTTGCATATGCAGCCCATGATGCTTTGCATTGTGGGGGCATGTGTGATTTTGTATTTTCTTAAGACTTTCTATAGATACATCAGTGAAAGGAGAAAGTCCAGAGCGGGTATTGCTAAGCTTAATGGAGAAAAGGGAGCATGTGAGGAGGAGGACCCTGTAAAGGCATCTATCCTAAATGGATACTTTTGCTCAGTATTTACTGAAGAGAAGGTAGGGCAGGGCCCACAGCTCAGCATCATGGACACAGGGGGGAGGGAGGTGAGCACTACTCCCTTCACAAAAGAAAGGGTCCTACAAGAGCTTGCTAAGCTCAGAGGTGATAAGGCAATGGGACCTGATGGCATACATCCCAGGGTACTTAAGGAGCTAAAGGTGGAACTAGCAGAGCCATTAGCAGAACTGTTTAGTGAGTCTCTGAGCACAGGAGAGGTCCCAGAAGACTGGAGAAGGGCTCATGTGATCCCGCCCACAAGAGTGGTAGGAGGAGGAGGCAGTGAACTACAGACCAGTCAGTCTTACCTCAGTAGTGGGCAGATTATGGAGGCACTCCTAAGGAAAGGATAGTGCAACACCTGGAATCCATAGGGCACAGGATCCAAGACAGCATGGGTTTACAAAAGGAAGGTCCTGTCAAACTAATCTCATAGATTTCTTTGACTGGGTAACCAGAGTGGTGGACCAAGGGGGAGCAGTTGATGTCGCCTACCTTGACTTCAGCAAAGCTTTTGACACTGTTCCACATAGAAGATTGATAAATAAGCTGGGTAGGCTCGGGGTGGGTCAGAAGTTGGTCAACTGGGTGGCAAACTGGTTGATGTGCAGAAAACAGAGAGTGGTGGTAAATGGTATACAGTCAGAAGAGATGCAAGTCACAAGTGGGGTACCTCAGGGATCAGTCCTGGGGCCAGTCCTCTTCAACATCTTCATTAGTGACCTTGCAGATGGACTAGAGGGTAAGGCTTGTCTGTTTGCAGATGACACCAAGATCTGCAACAGAGTAGATGATCCAGATGGGGTGGGCAGAATGAGAAGAGATCTGGATAAACTAGCAAAATGGTCAGAAGAGTGGCAACTGGGATTTAAGTGCAAGAAGTGCAAAATCATGCACATAGGAAAGAGAAACCCTGAAGCCACCATAGGCTGGGAGGGAGTTGCTAGCAGTCACAAAGGAAGAAAGAGTCTTGGGCATCATCATCACTGATGACCTGAAATCATCCAAGCAGACCTCTAAAGCAGTAGGTAAGGCTAGGGGGTGTTAGGGTGTATTAGTAGGGTATCACAAGTCGTAAGAGGGAGGTATAATCCCTCTTTACAAGACACTGGTTAGGCCCCATCTGGAGTACTGCAGTATTGGAGAGCCACACCTTCACAAGGACATTAACCAAATTGAGGCAGTCCAGAGAAGGGCAACCAAAATGGTGCAGGGACTGCATCAGAAGACATATGAGGACAGATTAACAGAGCTCAATATGTATACCCTTGAGCAAAGGAGGAGAGAGGTGATATGATCGAGGCATTCAAACACCTTAAGGGCATTACCAAGGTGAAAAGAGTCTAACATGTTTAAATATAAGAAAATAGCAGGACAAGAGGACACAGCATGAGATTAGAGGGGGGCCGATTAAGGGGGATGTGAGGAAATTCTTTTTCACAGAAAGGGTGGTGGATGCATGGAATGGCTTACCTCAAGAAGTGGTGGCTATGAATACAGTGCAGGGCTTCAAACAGGCATGGGATAGGCATAAGGGAGCAATACAAATGAGTATGACTAGATAGGCCACTGACAGAGCAAAGGCCAATGGCACATTTATATGGCAGAAAAAGAAATGGGCAGACTGGATGGGCCTTGCGGTCCTTATCTGCCGTCAGCTTCTATGTTCACTTGGCCTGCGGCCTCATGCCCAACCCACCCAGGAGTGGCATTATCCCAGCACGACACACACCCTGTCAGGCATTATTCCTTTATTGAATAACCTTCCAAAAACTGGAGGGGTTATTTATGCTGTTTTGGAGAGTGGAACTAAAATACTCAGACTTCACAAATCTGATGGCTTTGGTACAACTTACAACTATGTATCAAGAGTTACTGAGCACTGAACAGTTTTTTCATGGAGCTAGTGAACATGTTAAAGGCCTCCAGCCTTTCAGATTTTCCTCATAGCTTTCATCTCTAATACCACTGACAGAAACATAGACAATGACGGCAGAAAAAGACCAAAAGTCCATCTAGTCTGCCTGGAGTTCCTTATCTGCCCCAGGACCTAAATTGTCCATATGGAGTTTTATCCATTTCGGTCACCCCCTGCTCCTCCCTGCTGCTACTGACCCGAACAGTCACCAAACCCTTCACTCTGTCTCAGCCATGCTTGAAACCATTTATTGTCCTGGTGCCCATCACTTCTGCTGGCAGGCTGTTCCACGGCTCCACCACCCTTTCCATAAAACAAAACTTCTCACATCCCTCTTAACCCCCCCAACCACCACCACTTATTCCTTTCAGGAACCTGAAGGTCTCTATAATATTCCCCCTCTCTTGCCTGGTCTCCAGTGAGTACGTGTTTAGTGCCTTCAGACGATCTTAATAAGATCTCTCCTGTAGGTCCTGAATCATCTTGGTCAGAACACTCCAGAAATGAGCACAGTATTCCCGATGTGGCCTCAAGTGACCTATATGGA
Organism: Neoceratodus forsteri; assembly: GCA_016271365.2. Lineage (NCBI taxonomy): Eukaryota > Metazoa > Chordata > Ceratodontiformes > Ceratodontidae > Neoceratodus > Neoceratodus forsteri. The sequence continues at coordinate 194,773,375 of CM028132.1, read as the reverse complement.
GGTAGTAGTATCTCTTTTTTCTTGCAATCAACACCCCTTCTGATACACCTCAGCATCCTATTAGCCTTACTATAGAACCTACTATAGAACCTGAAAGAAAGAGTAGCACACAGTGTGTTTATCTTACTTGAAGTAAGTATTCCATGAGTTCCAAATACAGGTGCAAAGCAGAGATAAAATCACACAGCAGTTTAGCAGCCAGTCTAGCAGACGCCTGGTGCTTCGACTCTATCGAGTCTTCATCAGGGGGTGGCGCAAGTGAGGAAGCTTTCAAATTTAAACACCAGAATCATGACTATTAAGTGACGAGACCAAAGTGTCACAGTGCTATACATAATATGTAAAAAGCATCAAAAAGTTCACAGCATTTCACGTGTTACATTATTGCCGAAAATTATTTATAACTGTAGCAGTTATCAATGCATATTGCATAATGTTAAATAAGTAGTGAAAGCTGCTTAAAAAGCGCTAACCAATGACTCAAACAAAATAACACAGATAGAGGTGAACAACGGAAAGAACACCCAACCTGTTAAGTTCATGTTTTAGGTATCCAGAAAAGTAACTAATAACTTTTCTTTTTTTCCTTCTTGCAGGCTTCTTTTTCAACTCTTTGCCCAACCTGTCTGGGACTGCTGCCTTGGATTTATCCCATGATCTTGAATTACGTGATCTTAATCACTAGGGGGTCCTTTTCTGGGTACCTTAAACATGATCTCAACAGGTTGGGCGTTCTTTCCACTGTTCTATGTTCATGCTTTTTGATTTTTTTTTTTACATAATATGTATACCACTGTTATTTTTTTATGTATAGCCCTGTGACACTTTGGTCTCTTGTCACTTAATATTCATGATTCTGGTGTTAAAATTTGAAAGCTTCCTCGCTAGCACCATCCCTGATGAAGATTCTTCAGAGTCAAAGCGTTGGGTGTCTGCTAGACTGGCTGCTAAACTGCTGTGTGGTTTTATCTCTGCTTTGCACCTGTATTTGGAACTTGTGGAATACTTACTGCAAGTACATATTTTTTTGCAGATAAACACACCGTGTGCTACTCTTTCTTTGAGGTTCTACATGTCTGGGCTGGCCGCCCATTCCGAGTAAGCAATGACCTACTGAGCTGTGTTGCAAAACGCCCTGCTAGAATGTCATTTTGGCCATTTCGTTTTGCTGACGGCTCGTAGTTTTTCTGTTCGGGTCCGACTGCAGTCATATAGCCAGCGTTCTTACCACTACCAAATTAACTCTGACTCATTTTCTAAGAAAACCCTTTTGGTTGCAAATAATATGAGTCAAGTAAGCACATCCAAGGGAAATGAAAATGGTAGCGGCTATGACTGGGAAGTTCCTGATATTTTAGAGACCAGAAGAAGACAAGTGAGAAGGAAACTGAATCTGATCGAAACTTCAGAGGAGAACACAGACTCAGACATTGGGAGCATTAAAACATCCTTCTTCGAACTGGAAGAACTGCTTATTAAAAAAATTGATATCACCTACAACATCTCAACTCTCGAAGAATATCAAGCACCACGAGGATTACGAATTTTAATTTCACCCTCAAGTGGAATATAGACCTTTCGCTTTAAGGAGGACTGGATAAAAGTCGCTTCTGAGTGCTACAAGGTATTCATTAAATTGTTAATTAAAGATGACACCTGCAAGTATGAGGAACTGTTAATCGAACTTAAAGCTGCAAAAAAAAGTTTTAAGCTTTAAAAGCAACCCTGCTTTCATTGATTTTGACACTAAACTGAAACAGAAATTAACAAAATATAAGAGCGAGATTACAGAAAGAACAAAAAACTTCTAAGATATCAAGGAGACTATAACCAAGGAAATGTAATTAAGTGGGCACGTAAGCATTCACCGAATGGATGGCGATCACGTGTTTGATTTGCGAGGAGCAGAAGCAACCAAAGAAACCGAAGCCAACACAGCCCAGAAGAAAGATCAAACACTGCAAAGAAAATTAACAACAAAAAAGGGAAGCAGTATAGTGTAGTGGTTAAGGGTACTAACCTGCAAACCTAAAGACCTGGGTTTGAATCTCATCAACTTCCACTTGTATGCTGTGTGATCCTGAGCAAGTCACTTAACTTCCTTGTGCTGCCAGGTTGCACCTGGAAAGTTTAATGCTCACAGCCTGGGAAAAATGCTCACAGCCTGGGAAATAAGATCCCAGACCTGCAGGCAATAATGTCAGAGGCTAAGCTGGACATAGTAGCAATTAATGAGACGTGGTTTACCAGTAACCACACTTGGGAGACTTCAGTACCTGGCTATGTATTGTTCAGAAGAGACCGAGGTGCAAAAGGGGGGAGGGGCCCTGTATGTTAATGAAAATATCAAAGCTACAGAAATTCAGAATACACATAAGGAGCCAGAAGAACTGTGGGTCACCCTGAAACAGGAAATGGGACAGCCATAAGAACTGGGGTTGTCTACAGGCCCCAGACCAGAGGGAGGACATAGACACATTACTGTTAGAAGATATACAAAACATGACAGCTAAAGGGAGGTTCTGATAATGGGAGACTTCAACATGCCAGATACAGATTGGTCAATACCAGCAGGAACATCTGCCAGAACTAGACTCATAGTGGATTCCCTGCAGGGAGGGCCTCAAACAACTGGTACAGCAACCCCACAAGAGACAGGGCTATCCTAGATCTAGTACTGACTAACAAAGAAGGGATCACAGATCTCCAGGTAGAAGGTCACCTAGGGGCCAGTGACCATCACATGGTATGGTTCAATTTGGCTACTACATCTAAATCATCCCATTCCAAGGCAAAAATATGGGACTTCAGAGGAGCTGACTTTGATAAGATGGCCAACAGAGTTAAGCTAGCCCTGGCAAAAAGAAACACAGGTGAGGAGGTACAGGCAAAGTGGGCAAGCATTAAGGATACAATACTTGAAGCAACAGCCCATTGTGTTAGACAGAAAAGGAAGTGCAAAAGAAGAAGGAAACCACTTTGGTTCTCAAATACAGTAGCAGAAAAGGTCAGAGCCAAAAGGCTGGCCTTCAGAAAATATAAAGGGAACACAGGGATGAAGATAGGGAGGCATACCAAACTGCCCTAAGGGAAGCAGGTAAGGCAGTAAGGCAGGCAAAGTCCCAAACTGAGGAAACACTAGCACTAACAGTAAAAGAAGGTGACAAGACTTTCTATAGATACAATAGTGAAAGGAGAAAGTCCAGAGGGGTATGCTAAGCTTAATGGAGAAAAGGGAGCATGTGAGGAGGAGGACCCTGTAAAGGCATCTATCCTAAATAAATACTTTTGCTCAGTATTTACTGAAGAGAAGGTAGGGCAGGCCCACAGCTCAGCATCATGGACACAGGGGAGGGAGGTAGCACCTCCCTTCACAAAAAAGAAAGGTCCTACAAGAGCTTCATAAGCTCAGGGTGGATAAGGCAATGGGACCTGATGGCATACATCCCAGGGTACTTATGAGCTAAAGGAGGAACTAGCAGAGCCATTAGCAGAATTGTTTAGTGAGTCTCTGAGCACAGAAGAGGTCCCAGAAGACTGGAGAAGGGCTCATGTGATCCCACCCACAAGAGTGGTAGCAGGGAGGAGGCGGGAACTACAGACCGGTCAGTCTTACCTCAGTAGTGGGCAAGATTATGGAGGCACTCCTTAAGGAAAGGATAGTGCAACACCTGGAATCCATAGGGGCACAGGATCCAAGACAGCATGGGTTTACAAAGGAAGGTCCTGTCAAACTAATCTCATAGATTTCTTTGACTGGGTAACCAGAGTGGTGGACCAAGGGAGCAGTTGATGTCGCCTACCTTGACTTCAGCAAAGCTTTTGACACTGTTCCACATAGAAGATTGATAAATAAGCTAGGTAGGCTCGGTGGGCTGAAGTTGGTCAACTGGGTGGCAAACTGGTTGACTGGCAGAAACAGAGTGTGTGGTAAATGGTATACAGTCAGAAGAGATGCAAGTCACAAGTGGGTACTCAGGGATCAGTCCTGGGGCCAGTCCTATTCAACATCTTCATTAGTGACCTCGAGATGGACTAGAGGGTAAGGCTTGTCTGTTTGCAGATGACACCAAGATCTGCAACAGAGTAGATGATCCAGATGGGGTGGGCAGAATGAGAAGAGATCTGGATAAACTAGCAGAATGGTCAGAAGAGTGGCAACTCGGAATTTAATGCAAAGAAGTGCAAAATCATGCACATAGGGAAGAGAAACCCTGAAGCCACTTATAGGCTGGGAGGGAGTTGCTAGCAGTCACAAAGGACTTAGAAGAGACTTGGGCATCATCACTGATGACTCAAAATCATCCAAGCAGACCTCTAAAGCAGTAGGTAAGGCTAGGGGTGTTAGGGTGTATTAGTAGGGGTATCACAAGTCGTGAAGAGGGAGGTACATCCCTCTGTACAAGACATTGGTTAGGCCCCATCTGGAGTACTGCGCAGTATTGGAGGCCACATCACAAGGACATTAACCAAATTGAGGCAGTCCAGAGAAGGGCAACCAAATGGTGCAGGGACTGCATCAGAAGACATATGAGGACAGATTAACGGAGCTCAATATGTATACCCTTGAGCAAAGGAGAGAGAGAGTGATATGATCGAGACATTTAAATACCTTAAGGGCATAAACAAGGTGAAAGAGTCTAACATGTTTAAATATAAGAAAAATAGCAGGACAAGAGGACACAGCATGAGATTAGAGGGAGGCCGATTAAGGGGAAATGTGAGGAAATTCTTTTCACAGAAAGGTGGTAGATGCATGGAATGGCTTACCACAAGAAGTGGGCTATGAATACAGTGCAGGGCTTCAAACAGGCATGGGATAGGCATAAGGGAGCAATACAAATGACTATGAATAGATAGGTCACTGACAGAGCAAAGGCCGATGGCACATTTATAAGGTAGAAAAAGAAATGGGCAGACTGGATGGGCCTTGCGGTCCTTATCTGCCGTCAACTTCTATGTTTCTATGTTTCTATGTTATTTTTTAGAGAAACAACCTAACAATGCCACAACAAAGGAAAAAGGAAAAGCAAGACCCAGAGAGGCCGCCAAGGAGATAGAGGGCTCAAAAGAAAATGAAAGAGCACTGTGCTCCAAGAACAAAATGACCAGTTGCAAATCCTGAATTTGTCGGACTTCGCACTGACACTGCCCAGGTATCTGTTTTAAGAAAATGTTTGACTTTTATACTTACACCACAGGTTAATGATTTCCAGATATTTGTGGATCTAGAACATTTTTCTGAAAATTAAAACTTAAACTGTACTTTTCACAAAATCCAGCCGAGGATAATTCTAACGTGGACTATTTAGATCCCTCAGAAGGCATGATTCCACAAGTGGAGAACACCGATTATATTTTTAGAAGCCATCAATATCCAACATGAAAGTGGTTTAGAATCTAATACGAGTTCCTGTTTTCCTATTTCTAGTTCAGGTTTAGTGACTATATCTGATGGCTTAGATGATGAAAATAGTAGTTATAATGTCCCTATTTGTGCTATTAGTGCCTCAAAACATTTACTGGAAAAAAATGAGAATGTCATGCCTGATGACCTTTTGACCTCCCATTGTACTGAGGAACCTGGCATGTTAGGAGCTTATCAAAAGATTGCTACCTTATGTAGAAATAGGTTTAAAATAAGATCAGACTTATGTCCCATGACTACTAATACAGCTTTGGTTACTTATGAGAGAGCAGTGAGACAGCAAGTTACAGAAATGATAAAAACAGATTCTGCACCTCATAACCACGACCTCAGTAAAGAAGAACGACAAGCCCTTAATAGATTGATGGCAAACAGTGAAGTGATCACTAAGCAGGCAAATTAGGGGGAGCAATATTGTTTTGTTAAACAAATATTACAGAGAGATTGTCCTGAAAGTATTAAATGACACACGTAACTATAACAAACTTAATTTTGACCCTACTATGAGATTTAAAAAGGAGATTCATAATCCTTTGACTGAAGCTCTAAATAAGGAAGAAAGAACAGAAAATTTATTTCAACTCATGTGGCCTGAATACCCTACTACACCAGACTTTTATGCCCTGCCAAAAGTCCATAAGGATAGTACTAATCCACCTGGACGCCCCATTGATTCTGGGTCTAATTCATCAACACAAAACATGGGTACATTCATTGACTTTTTTCTATAACATCAGGTCCTTACACTTGATTCCTATATTAAAGAAACAGTGGTGATTTATTGAAAAAACTACAAACTTTACAATGGAAAGATAGTTATACCTGGCAGTCAGTTGATGTCGAATCACTTTACACCTCAAACGCCACTGAGGATTGCAAGCAGTTAACCACTTTCTGGAGAATTCAGATATATGTGACCACACCAAAAGATTTTTTGATGCAGGCTTTGTCACACAACTATTTTGAATTTAAAGGTGACATTTATCTACAGAGATGTGGCACAGCTATTGGGGCCTCTACGGCCCCCAGCTATGCCAATCTCTTGGTAGATGGGAACATACAGTTGTGCAAAACAGTATTTTTAACCCCTACTTCAACAATTTGGCTTACTGGTTTCGTTTTGTGGATGACATTCTTTGCATTTGGGAAGGTGATACAGCATTAATTCCAGAGTTTATACACTGGTTAAATCAAAATGAATTAAACCTCCACTTTACTTATTGTTCAGATAAGGTGTCTATTAGTTTTTTAGACCTTACTCTGATCTGCCAACACTATGTTAGGAACTAATGATACACAATGCTATTGAAAACCTACTGCTACCAACTCCTTACTACTAGCCACCAGTGCACATCCACCCAGGGCTCTAGGCCCAATGGAAATCTTGGGCCCCCTCTCACCATGACCATGCCATGCCCCTGTGCCCCCCAAAGGACCTGTCACAGACTGTAAGGTACCTTAGGAATCCATTGACATACAAACTGCATCTCATGTTAGGATACAGTTTGTAAGTACAGAGATATGGGCAACAATACAACTCTAAATTCCTACCTTTCTGTTCCCCTCTCTCATATAAGTTGTTGGCGGATAAGGCTCACCTAGTCCGCCCTGTCAATCCTGTCTATAGCCCCCTGTCAGTCCTCAGATTTTCCCATTTGCCTTGGTGCTAGGATTCCTTTATGCTTATCCCACGTCTTCTTGAAGCCTGTGATTATTTTAGCTTCCACCACTTCCCCAGGAATCTGTTCCAAGCTCCCACCACCCTGTCCATAAAGAAAAACTTCCTGACATTCCCCCTCAGTCTCCCCCATCCAGTTTCATTGTGTGACCTCTAGTTCTTGTACAAGTCCTCCTCTGGAAAATACTTCCTTCCTGTATCTTGTTCAGGCCCATGAGATATTTATATGTCTCTATCATGTCTCCCTTCTCCCTCCTCTCTTCCAGAGAGTGCATGATTAATTCTCTGAGTCTGTCTTCATAGGGCTTTAGGTGCAAGCCATGCATCATCTTGGTTGCCTTCCTTTGAACCCCTTCAACCCTGTCTATGTCCTTTCAGAGGCAGGGCCTCCAAAACTGTACACAGTACTCCAGGTGAGGTCTCACCAACTTTATGACTTCCCTTCTTCTGCTAGTAGTCTTTCTGCCTATGCACCCCACCATCCTGCTGGCTTTCCCCACCAGTTCGTCACACTGCTTAGCCATCTTCAGGTCTTCGGACATAATTACCCCCATGGTCCCATTCCTGTCTTGTGATTGCCAATCCCCCCCCCCAAAAAAAATGGTACTTAGCCACAGGGTTCCTGTGTCCCAGGTGCATGATCTTGCACTTCTTTGTGCTAAAGCTCAGTTGCCAGACCCCTGACCACTCCTCCAGTTTGCTAAGATCCTCTCTCATTTGCTCCACCCCCAAAGGAGTGTCCACCCTGTTGCAAATTTTGGTATCATCCACAGACGGACACACCTTTCCTACCAGTCCTTCAGCGATATCGCAGAAATATATATATATATAAAAAATATATATATATATATAGATATATATATATAGTCAATTCAATTTACTTACTGGGTAAGAACACTGAGCCAAGGCCCATTTTCAGGATCGACCTGGAGCTTCATACAAAAAATAGAAGCTAAGATGGTATACACAAGATAAACACATACAGAGTATGAAACAATACAAATATAAATACAAATGCAAACACTTAAAAATAATTACATAATGCAAGAGATTGCAAATAACAATACAAGGTTTTTTTAAATGTTTCATGTGTAGGGACATTCATGCAATCAGTAGGGAGAGTATTCCGTAGGTTTGAACATTGTACTGGAAAAGCCCTCTGTCGCATACAGGTCGAAAACCTAGGTGTAAACAACTGTAATACACTGAAAGAACACAGCAATCTAGATTCATCCCTAATTTTTAATAAACTAGACAAAGGAGATTTACAACCTTCAGCGAGTGCAGTATTAGTCATACAACCCAGATTGTAAAGATAAACCAACCTGGAGGCAACCAATGTATTGAAGAGTACTGGACCTATCACTGACTCCTGTAGCACCCCACTAGTCTCTTTGACGTCCCCTGAGTGCACGCCATTTACCATAACCCTGTGACTTCTACCATCCAGCCAGTTTCTCACCCATCTAACTACCTTTGGTCCTAGCCCAGGGCTATTTAGTTTGTTTACTAGCCTTCTGTGGGGGATGGGGTTGAAGGCTTTGCTGAAGTTCAGGTATGCCACGTCTAACCCACCCCCCACCCCACTCCCGATTCACCACCCTGGTCACCCAATCAAAGAACTTGATCAGGTTAGTCTGGCAGGATCTCCCACCTGTGAACCCATGCTGCCTTAGATCCTGCAGCCCACTGGTCTCCAGATACCCCACCAACCTCTCATTCAACAGTGTCTCCATAACCTTGCCCACTACTGAAGTCAGGCTGTCAGGTCCGTAATTCCCTGCCTCCTCTCTGCTTCCACTTTTGTGCAGTGAGACAACATCAGCCCTCTTCCAGTCTCCCGGAACCACCCCTGTTTTCAAAGACAGGTTAAACAGGGCACTCAGAGGAACAGTGCGCTCCTTCCCGAGTTCCCTCAGGACACTGGGGTGTACTCTGTCAGAGCCCATTGCCTTATCCACTTTTAGCATCATATTAGCGACAATGCACACCATTCTCTAGTCTCCCTTTTCCCCAAGTGTGTATCACATACTGTTCGATTTCAGTCTGATTGATAATCTACAGTGCATCCTTGACTATCCACCCATTTTCATATAAGCAAAATTGAGTGGATAATCAGGGGTGCGAGACAATAAGTGGCAATGGAATAGCTATTATTTTGTACAAACATTTGGTTGATAATTGAGGGATCACTGTATGTGCAAGACTACTCTCAACATACATGATTGCCACCTTTCTTACGCTACTTAACTTATTGCAAGTGCAGTCTTACTTCCTGATACAGCCCCCACCATACAAAAGCACATAGCGAAGGTGTTGTAGTGCTATAGATAAACTCAACAGTGGTGGTTCTGGGAGACTGGAAGAGGGCTGATGTTGTCCCATGCTCTCAATGCCCCCCACCCTTCACTGCGAGCTTTACCATGCCTTGGCCTTACCATCCCTTAAAACAGACGACTCATTCACTGTGTTAAATTCACCTCTAAGTTCTGGCTAGGCACACGCCCTGACTACTTCTCCTCTTCCTTGCTCGCCCCCCCCACCCTCTCATGCCCTCATATCCACTGACTCCTGACTACTTGGTATCCCCCGGCAGAAGTCCACAGCTGGCCAAACTGCCTTCTCTCATCGTCTCCCTAAAATCTGGAATGAGCTGCCCCCACAAATCCGCCTTTCCTCCTCAGCAAACTCACTCTCCTCCGCTCTCATTAACTACTACAGGGTAAACTGCATCTGTTCTAAGCCCTGATTACCCCCCTGTCCCAGCTGACCAACAGCCTTGAAACTGAAACAAGCTGTATACTCCTAGCTGAGAGCATGCAATTACCTACTAGGCACTTATTTGTCCTCTATGTGTGTACCGATTGCCCTGAACTGTGTTATGGTTGTGTGATAGTCATTGCCTGTACTGCAAGATTTGTTAACCGTTACTGTGTATACTTCGTTACAAATTTGTCACTGTATAACTATGGGTCCTGCATCCTCTGTTACCCCACCCCCCACCCACCCAGGTCACACGGAGATGAGCATCTTCTTGCTCAGTGTGCCTTTCCTGGTAAAACAATTTCAATAAATAAAAATAAATAAATAATGGTCAGGGTTAGTGGTGGCCTTCAGATACTATTTGTTTACTTTGCAGACAATTGTACATAATGGAGACAGTATTGTCTGTATATAGCTCTATAACATATACAATTGCTTGCAAATTAAACAAATATGATCTAAAAGCCACTGCTGCCCCTGACAGCATTTTAAACCTATCAATAGCACTGTAGCCTTTTTGTTACTTTGTATCATTAAAATGTGATTTTTGTAGGTGGTGTTAAAGATCAGGCTTTGCCATACTGTTTGTGAATTGCAATATAGTAACGTTAAAGGACTTAGAAAATTCAGCCCTATTTTTTTCTTTCTTTCATAACTTTGATGATCATTTTCATGACATTCATCGTCCCAACCCTCCTACTAATTTTGCCTGAGAGGAGAATTGCATTTAACAATGATAATCCAATTCCAGTCAAGGAGTGTAAAAAATGTATTAAAATATTAGGCAGTGTAGCCTAGTGATTACATCCCCAAGCCAAGAACTTGAAAAACACGCAGACTCTTAATACCTGGATTTGCAAACCACAACCTCTATCTGCATACAATGTGATCCAGGGCCATGACATGTCAAAGAACATTCATTTGCTAATGAGAGGCATCTGGAAATTGGAACAGGCTCTCCAATAAGCAGGTTCTGCTGGCACTCTGATCCTTCCTGTATGAATGATAGGGCCCCCCCAAATGCACAAGATGAGGCAAGTACTGGACAAACTACAGCAGGGGGACCCCAATTAAGATTTTTACCAGTCAAGCTCCCAACCAGTAACTCTCCCTATGGGGGGCAGGGATCTTTCTAGTTACTTCTTCCCACTTGGGATACCAGGGGGGTGGGAGTCAAAGCAAAGGAAAAGGGCCTATTTTCACCTTAAAGGTCAGTCTGGCTGGAGCCCCACAAAGCTATCACCTGTACTGAATAATACCTAATCAGGAAAGTGAGCTTCACATTCAAGACAGTCAAGCAGACAAAGCAAAGGAAAAGGGCATGGTTACACCTTAAAGGTTAGTCTGGTTGCAGCCTCCTGAAACTATCAGCTGTACTTAACACCTAATCAGGGAGGTGAGATTCCCATCACAGTTCAGCTCCTGCCTTGTTCATCTTATTCAGCAGTCAAGTCCATTACAAAAAACTTCAGCAGAAAGAAATGGGTATGTAGTAAATATATTTGGGGGGATTGTTGGGGGCCCTAGGCTAGTGTCTATGTTGCCTATGCCTTAATCCAGCCCTGCATCCACCAAGCTTGAAAAAATTCCTTCCAGCCAACTGTTGCGACTAAGGAGGGATTGCAGTACTGAAAAAGCATCTGAGATGCAAGCTAATGAATTAGTTGTTAGGTTCTTGGCACGGGGATATGATTTTGATTTATTAAAGCAGACAAAAGACAAGTTGGGCAAAATTCCAAGGCCTAGCCTTTTGAAAGATAAAAATGAAGAACAGCATGAAATGGAAAACCTACCAGTCACCTTTACTACACAATATACTGTAACCACATTACTAGAAAGACTGGGAATGTAATTTTTAGGAATTGGCCCATTCTACAGAGTGACAGACAAGCTGTCAGAGCTGTCGGTATTAAATCACGTGTCACTTTCTCCAAAGATAACCGCTTGAAGGATAAACTTGTGCACAGATGCATTATAAAAGACAGAGAAGTTAGACACATATGGTTACCAAACTGTGCAAGTGGTTTTTACAAGTGCAGTAAATGCATTATATGTATATATGCTAACAGTAACCATACTACATTTGTAAACCCAAAATTTCCTGAACTACAGGTCAAGATTCAAGAATTAATAACATGTGACACCCCATGTGGTTTATGCTTTGTGGTGCGTTTGTGGTTTAGTGTATTTTGGTAAGACAGGCCTCTTAAGCAACGTATACAACAGCACATACGCTCTATTGTAAATACCAACAGAAATACTCCAGTAGGTCTACATGTTGCTTTGTATCACAACTCTGACCCTAAAGATGTAAAATTCACAGGCCTTGGATGTGTACCACCATTAAAACTGGGTGGTGACAGACCTAATATGTTGCTTCAAAAAGAAAGCAAATGGATTTACAGGTTAAGTACTGTTAAACCAAATGGTCTAAATAACCAATGGGATTTGAAACCATTCTTAAAGCAACAAGCTAGGTACTGAAAGTGTTATTACTGCTACTGATGTGTTTTAGTTTTTTTCTATGAGTTTTGCTAGTTATAAAAAGTATAATAAAAAGTAACTAACTACTTTTTTTTTTCTTTCTTGCAGGCTTCTTTTTCAACTCTTTGCCCGACCTGTCTGGGACTGCTGCCTTGGATTTATCCCTTGATCTTGAATTATGTGATCTTAATCACTAGGGGGTCCTTTTCTGGATACCTTAAACATGATCTCGACAGGTTGGATGTTCTTTCCGTTGTTCACCTCTGTGTTATTTTGTTTGAGTCATTGGTTAGCGCTTTTTAAGCAGCTTTCACTACTCATTTAACATTATGCAATATGCATTAACTGTTATAGTTATAATTAATTTTCGGCAATAATGTAACACATGGAATGCTGTGAATTTTTTGATGCTTTTTCCACATTATGTACAGCACTGTGAATTTTTATGTACAGCACTGTGACACTGATTGGTCTTGTAACTCAATATTCATGATTCTGGTGTTAAAATTTGAAAGCTTCCTTACTAGCACCACTCCCTGATAAAGGTTTGTTAGAGTCGAAGGGCTGGGCATCTGCTAGACTGGCTGCTAAACTGCTGTGTGGTCTTATCTCTGCTTTGCACCTGTATTTGGAACTTGTGGAATACTTACTTAAAGTAAATGTATTTTTGCAGATAAACGCACCATGTGCTACTCTTTCTTTGAGGTTCTACATGTTTGGGCTGGCCGCCCATTCTGAGTAAGCACTGACCTATTGAGCTGTGTCGCAAAACGCCCTGCTAGACTAGCTTCACTGTAGGTTTTGTTACACTGGCTCGATTGTTTAAGGAAGTCACTAATGATGACCTCCTAGGTCCCCTTCTTCTGCTGTAATATCCAATTTAACCCCTCTGTGATAGGGTCAGTAGGTGACCTATCACAGGTATGGGTCAGGTTAGAGCCTGTACGGACGTGCAGTTAGTGATGCCACCTACCTGGACATCACCTCAGACCAATCTACATCATTTCATCTTTGTTATTTCTTTTATCCCCCCATCCTCTCTTTTTTTTTTGTTAATATAATTTTTATTGGCAGGTTTTTACAGGTTTAAGGGGGGGGGATAACAGCAGTCAGGTATTCTTCATAATTCATACATTTGATCTTATACAGAGCAGGCAACACAGTGAGGATCAGACAGAGTACATTAAAACAAATTCTATATGGCTTTTACTTGAGGCGGGTATACATATACGTTGTGGATTTTATATTCATAAGTCCAGGCTTATTTACATTTTCCCTCCCCTCGCCCCCATTTTCATTCTCCCATCACCTCTACACCCCCTCCTCCCTCCAATATCCACTCCCCTCCACACCCACTCTTATATTCACTTTAATTTAATCAGGGAACAAAGTTAGGATCCCGAGTCATAATGTACAGAATCCATCTAGTCCATTTCAGAGTACATAAATCTGCTTGGTCATTTAATTGGTAAGAAATTCTCTTAGCCCTGTATATTTGATTCACTGTGTCTCTCCATGCCAAGATGGTGGGAGACTGCGATGAGAGCCACAATCTGGTTATGGTCTTTTTTTGCTGCCATGAGGGCTATCCCCAACAAATACCTAGTGTGTGCATCCCTAAACTCATGTGGGAGGGTGAGAAGCAGAAAGCACTCTGCGGTCAAATTAATTGTAGTATTCAGCATGTCTGTAAGCTCCTGTTGTAGGGAGGTTAAGAAGGGTTGTAGGACAGGGCATGCCCAAAAGATATGGGTGTGATGTGCAGGTGTCACCCCGCATTGGTACCAGCACCCCTCAAAAGTCGTGGATGAGTAATGGGCTGTTATAACTGGGGTAAGAAAGAATCTGATCATTAATTCCCATGAGAATAACCTCCATGTGTGGGAGCAGGTGAGCTTCGTCGACAGAAGCCAGCCCTTATCCCATTGTGCAGAGATATCTGAACCTATCTCTCACTGCCACCTATCCTGTTATCTCCGTGGTACTTGTGCTGGGGGTGTTATTGAGTGCCTTGTAGATGGAGGAGATGGCATGGGGAATCTGACTTGCGGAGAGGGTGGATTGTAGCAGTAAAATGAATAGGGGTATATCCTCGGGTTTTTGTTGTTCAACGGGTAGAGAACAGAAGAAGTGTCTTCGTTGTATAAATCCGTAGAAATCCGCCTGCCAGAGCCCATAGGTCTGCCGCAACTCCTGGAAGGACCTAAATTCGTTGCCTTTGAGTAACTGAGAAAGGGAGTAGATGCGAAGCCGATCCCACTGTTTGAACGTGTGATCGTAGCGGGCTGGGGTAAAATTCTCCAGGAGGGCTAGCAGGCACATATCAATTAAGAAAGGTGAGAGAGCAAACCGCCTACGAATTGCCCACCAGGTTTTAAGCTGGTGTGCAATCCGCGGACCCGTGTTCAACTGGGGTGGTAAAGATGAAGACTGGTGGAGAGTTGCTTGCACCAGGTCATTAAATGGAAGTAAGCTTTCCTCCATCTCCCTCCATTTAGCAGGATTGCTATGTGCCAAGTGAGTTGCAAGAAAGGAGAGGTGAGATGCCCAGTTGTATACTTATAAATTCGGCAAGGCCAGACCACCTCTCTGTCGTGGGAGGCAAAGCACCGAGAAACGAACTTTAGGGCATTTGCCTGCCCATATAAAGTTTAGTATTGCTTTATTCCAGGCCTGAAATGTTTTCGTTGGCATGCATGTTGGGACATTTTGAAAGAGGTATAACGCTCGGGGGAAGTCACCATCCGGAAGACCTCTACTCGCTGAAGTGGGTTGAGCAGTATTATGGCCCACCTATTAAGATCTGCCTGAAGCTAGATGTAAAAAGGGTCACAGTTGTGCTGGATTATCTGCTGGGTAGACCAGGAGAGACAGACCCACATCCTCTCTTACTCTCTAAATCCACCATGGTTTCCATTTTCCCTCTCCACATCCTTCCAGGGTACAATTAAGAAAATGTAAAAAGGGCTAGCACCAAAGTAAATTAATTGATGTATAAAATGGCATTTTCTAATACCTAAAATACCTTACTGACTGTCTTGGGCTGAAGGTTTGAGTAAGCCGTATCTGTAACAATGCTAGTTGTGATGTGATGTGGATCTGTGATGTCATACTAATTGTGATACCATACTACCTTTATATCCTGATGTCCTGAATTGAATTGCTCAGAGTGGAGATTAACATAAAGAGAGACAGGACAAGACCGGACATGCTGCCTTTATGTCCTGAATTGTTTTCTGCTGACCTGAAGAGAGATTGTTTTCTGCTGAGTGGACACTGACCTGAAAAGAGACAGGACATGCTGCCTTATGTCCTGAATTGCCTCCCAATTTGCTGTGTGGAGAGTGACCTGAAGTGAGAGAGGATATGCCACTTTCATGTCCTGAATTGTTTTCTAATTTGATCAGTGGAGACTGACCTGAAGTGAAAGAGGACATGCTGCTTTCATGACGTTGTACTGTTTGCCTCCCACTCAGATCTCACAATCTTACAGTCCTCCCTACAACTTGCCTTCAACCACACAGAAAACTAGTTCACTGACCACAGACTGGTGGTCAATGTAAAAAAGACTAAGTCAATGCTCTTTGCCCACCAACATAGCAAAGACTGTGATGCCCAACTAACAGTCTTTTCCAAAGCTCTCCTCCCGCTGGAACAGGTCCATACCTATAAATACCTGGGCTTAACATTTGATCCCAGCCTCTCATTCCACCCCATATCAATAATCTTTCTTCAGCCATAAATATTCGCACAGGACTACTGTATCGGCAAAGAGCCTGCCTACTGCCAGAGGCCCTTAAGAACAGGTTACTCACCTGTAACAGTAGTTCTAGGAGTGGTATATGTTGTTCATCCACACTCTCTGGCATGTCCCTTTCCCCTTTAAATCTGTCCGGAAAGTCTTCAAGCTGGCTCCTCCTACCCACCCGGATGGTAAATACCTCGGCTCCGCCCCATGATGCCAGATCTTAGCCCGCTGGAAGCACGGTGGTGCGCCTAAAACCGGGGAGGTTGGGTGTGTGTGTGTGGATGAACAACATATAACACTCCTAGAAGACTGTTACAGGTGAGTAACCTGTTTTTCTAGGAGCGTGGATATGTTGTTCATCCACACTCTCTGGCAGACTCCAAGCAGTTCTCCAGGAGGAGGGAGGCAAGGCGCATACCCCCTATTTAGGAAACAGAGATTGGAGAACCAAGGCCCCAAAACCAGCATCCCGGCATGACTCAATGTCGATGTGGTAGAGGGTAATGAAGGTGTTTGCTGACTTCCAGGTAGCAGCCTGACAGATCTCCCGGATAGGGATGTCCCTGGAAGCAGCCACCGATGCAGCCATATGGCGGGTAGAATGAGCTCTTAGCCCTCCGGGAGGCTCCTTGCCCGCCAATTCATAGCACAGACCTATGCATGATGTAATCCATCTAGCAATGGTCCACTTCGCTGCAGGTTTGCCAGAAGCAGCTTCAGCATAGGTGACAAACAGCTGGCGAACCTCTCCCCGAATCTCCACCGTCCTCTCCTTGTAACAGGTGAGAGCATGTCTGAGGTCCAGAATATGGAGCCTGTACTCGGCCTCCGAGGTGTAGTTAGGGTAGCATACTGGCAGACTCAACACCTGGTTAAGGTGAAACTCTGACACCACCTTCGGAAGGAATTTCAGGTGGGGGTGCAGGACAACTTTGTCCCTGTGAAAAAACAGATAATGGGAGTCCACTGAAAGCGCATGGAGTGCCCTTGTCCTTCTGGCTGATGTGATAGCCACCAGGAAGGCCGTCTTCTATGACTAGTGTGAGAGCTCACACTTGTGCATGGGTTCGAATGGCTTGCCCATCAGCTTTGCCAAAACCAGCAAGAGATCCCTTGGAGGTGGAGGTTCATGCACCGGAGGGGATATGTGATCCAGGCCTTTGAAAAAGCGCCTGACCATTGTCTCCTGTGCCAGTGTCGGCTGACCGGCCCACGCCCAGTAAGCAGAGATGGCTGCCAGGTACACCCGTAGGGTCAATGACCATAGACCCCCTTTGGAGAGAGACCAAAGGTAGTCTAAAATGTTAGCCACAGAGCAGGATAAGGGGTCCAGACTCTTACCCTGACACCAAATGGAAAACATTTTCCATTTGAAGGCACATTTCCTGGTCGATTCCTTACGAGATGCCTCCACCACAGTGTAGACATCCTCGGAAAGACCCAGAGCCTGGAACTCTAGCCGCTCAGGTACCAGGCTGTGAGGTGCAGGGATTGAAGGTCGGGATGGAATACCTTCCCCTGGTTCAATTATATCAGGTCCGGGAGTGTACAAAGCTGCTCCAGGGCCCTGCAGCCGAGGCTGAGGAGATCTGGAAACCAGAACTGGCAGGGCCAATCTGGGGCTACCAGAATCACCTTCACCTTGTCCCTCCTCACCTTGAGTAGCACCTTGTGGATCAAGGGAAGTGGAGGGAAAGCGCAGAGGAGGTCTGGGGTCCATGGCCTTGAGAAGGCATCCCCCTGCAGCGAGCCCTGCTGAGGGGGGCAGGCATGGTACAGTCTCAGCTTGGTGTTCTCTCTGGAGGCAAACAGGTCCACCAACGGTTTGCCCCAATGGGAGAACAGATTGTAAGCTACCTCTGGATGGAGAGACCACTCGTGGGATGTCTAGCCTAAGCGGCTGTGAGAATCCGCCAGTTGGTTCGAGACTCCTGCCACATGGATGGCAAGGAGATCCACCTCCAACTGGCTGATAAGGGTCCAGATTCGGACTGCCTCCTTGCATAGTAGATGGGAGTGCATGCCGCCCTGTTTGTTGAGGTATTACATGGTCGTGGTATTGTCCGTCTGGACTTGAACCACTTGACCCCGGAGCTGAGGAGCGAAAGGTGTCCAGGCCAGTCTGACTGCTCTGAGCTCCAACAGGTTGATGTGGTATCGGGACACCTCGGGGGTCCAGAACCCGTGGGCCCTGTTGTCCCCCATGTGGGCTCTGCAGCCCATGAGAGAGGCACCGGTGGTCAGGATGACCATCGGCTCGGGGCGGACAAACGGCATTCCTTCCTGCAATCAATCTGGGACGGTCCACCATTGGAGAGCGTCCCACATCTTCTGAGTTACAGTAATCAGCTAGTCGAAGTGACAATATCGCCGAGTCCACTGGGCGGCCAGCTCCCATTGGAGGGGGTGCATGTGCCACCTGGCCCAATGGACCACCGAGGTGCACGCTGCCATGTAGCCCAGAAGGCACAGAAAGTCCCGGGCAGGGCGCAAGTGCCAAACCAGAAATGATTGGGCAAAGGAGGAGAGAACCTCTGCCCTGTCCGCCGGGAGCCGAGCTCTGGCTTGACACGAGTCGAGCTCTACCCCGATAAAGCCCATCACCTGAAAGAGCACGAGTTCCGACTTGGCCTCATTAATAAGGAGGCCAAGTTGGGAGCAGGTTCGGAGGGCCAGATACCTGGACCTCTCCACCTCCTGAAGGGAGGAACCCGCCAGGAGCTAGTCGTCGAGATAGGGGTATATCTGAACTCCTCGACACTGAAGATGGTCTGCCTCCACTGCAATGCACTTGGTGAAGACCTGAGGGGCTGACGACAGGCCGAACGGCATGGCTCGGAACTCGTACAGGGTTCCTTCGACCCTGAAGCGGAGGAACCGCTGGTGGGATGGACGGATTGGGATGTGAAAGAACGCATCCTGCAGATCCAGTGAACAGGACCACATGTTTCGCGCCAGAGATGGTATGATCTGGTTCAGAGTTACCATCCGGAAGGTGCTAGACCTGAGATATTGATTCAGGTTGTGGAGATATAGGATAGGGCGCCAACTCCAACGTCCACTTGGGCACCAGGATGTACCTGGACACGAAGCCTGGGTTTGTAGGAGGATCTGGCACTGGAGCTACCACCTCCTTGGGGAGGAGCTCAGCAATGTTGTCCCGAAAGGCCGACCGAGTGCAAGCTGAGATCCTTTCCTCCCGAGGGGTGCAGGCTCAGCTGGGAGGGTACTGCTCGAATTCTAGAGGCAGTCCCTGGCCGATCACTTCCAGAACCCACCTGTCCGAAGTGATACCAGACCAGGTGGAAAGAAAGTGACGGAGCCGGCCCCCCATGGGAGGACCCAGAGCTGGCGTGACGGGTGTAGGGGTGGCAACCCCTGACCCATCACTGAGCAGGCTTAGAGGAGAAGGCTCCTGGACCGGCACCTCGGCCTCCTTTACGGGGTTGTTGAGTACCCTGCTTGGGCCTGGGGAGCCAAGCTTGAGCCTGCTGTTGCTGCTGACCTCCTTGATAGGAAGGCTGCCTAACCGCAGGGGAAGAGTTCTGAAAGAGCTTCTTGCACTTCTGCTGGTTCTTGCCTGAAGAACCCTTTGCAGAAGTAGCATCCAAGGTGGCATTGGACTGCTCTATTCGCTGGAGGTGACCTGCCACTCCCGGACCGAAGAGGTTGGTGCCAAGGAAGGGAACATCAGCTAACTTGTGCTGAGTATCCACCGGAAAGAAGGATAACCTCAGCCAGGCCCTGCTGCGAGTGGCCACTGCGGTTTCTAAGCAGCGGGCACAGGAATCTTCAATGTCCAGGGCCGTCTGGAACTGCTGTTTCGCAACAGCACGGCCCTGGTCATGGACCTGCTTCACCGTGGTCTGCATGTCCACTGGGAGATGAGGGAGGACTTCATCTAGTGACCCCAAGAGGGCATGAGAGAAGTGTGCCATGATCACAGCCGAGCTGGCCTGACAAAGGCCCAAGGATGAGGCTGCATAAACCTTCCGGGCAGAATAGTCCATATTCTTGGACTCCTTGTCCTAAGGGGTGGTCAGTGTCAGCTGAGCTACCCGTGCGACTAAACACAGAAGCAATCACAAGGCTCTCGGCCGAGGGATGCTCTGTGAAACCCGCTAGGGACCCCATGGGTACCGTATACTTGCAGCCCATGTGGGCAGACGGAGCTGGGAAGGAGGCAGGGTGCTGCCATTGCTCAAGGGCCGGGCCAACAATGGCTTCGGCCACTAGAAAGGCCTTCATCGGGGTATTCCCTCTCTTGAGGATATCCGTGAAGGGGTATTCTGCCTTCTTTTGGATAGGCTCCAAGGGCATTCCGGTCGATTTGGAAATCAGGCGGAGGATGCCCTGAAAAGAGGAAGGACCTTCCTCCAAACCTGTGAGTGATGACTCGTCATCCCCTGGATGCGAGTGCAGACCAGTGGCATCTGAGTCCGAAGAGTCAGGATATAAATGTCTCCTGCCTATGTCTCCCTCGATACGTCTAGGGTGGTCGGGGACAACAGTAATGGACAGACGACTGGGGGAGGCCAGTGCCTGTCCGATCCTCTTTCGAGGGAGCCCCTTCCTGAGGCTGCTTAGGTGGTGGTTCCACCAGTATCGGTGGGGAGACCAAAACAGGCCGAGTTGGAATGCGTGCTGGCCCTACGGGTGGGGGAACCGAGACCTTCGGTTCCGGAGGGGTTGTTGTCGGCCTGAGAGGCTGGGGCCAAGTAATGACTGGTGTTGCCGGCAGAGCCGGCTTTTGACCAGTCAGAATCAGCTGTTGCCACATGAGATCCTCATAACGTTGACGGAGCTTCCGTCAAGTCTCCTCGTCCGAGGAGGATGAGGATTGCGGCGACGCCTCTTCCTGGAGTGGTTGTGACCTTTCTTCGGTTTTTCGACCGAAGGGGTCCTGGTCCTCGATAGAGACCGACAGGATCGGCTTGTTCGATCGGGAGAAGCCGGAGTTGGGGAGAACCAAAGTTCTGGCACCTTTTCCTCGATCAGGACACCCGAGGGCTGGGTCTCCTCATCGGGGAAGGAAAGGATAGGTGTCCTTTCCAAGGAGTCGTCGACCGGAGTCAGTGACAAAGGCTCGACTGGGTCGAGAGAAAACTTGGCCGGTTCAGGCGTTGCCTCGGTGCCTTGGCCTGATGGAAGGTCCGAGAAGCTGGCGGCCGAGGAAGCTATCTTGACCGAGGTAGAGACCACAAGAAAAAATTACTCACCTTAGTAATGTTGTTTCTTCTACTGGAGTCTTGCTATATTATGACCATTGCGGTATGACCGCAGGTTAGAACTGCTCCGGAGGTGAAATAGTTAACTTTCCATGCAGGCATGGAACTTAGAACGCAAGCTCGGTTGAAAACTCTGTCTGTTGTGCTTCAAACGCAAACTGTCAGATCTTTACGAGCTAAAACTCACTAAGGTTCTGTGTGGAAGCTGTAAACCCACACTAGCCAACTGGCTACTAATAAACACTCATTTTGGCCTAAACAAAGACTCGAGTCAGGAGACCCAAAATGCAAAACACAACACCAATTCACCCAAAAGATGAGTGAAAACAACAAGGTGGCATCAAAAAGTGCTATCTCTGTACTGCCCACCCACATCCCAAAACAGAGGTTCTGAGAGGGGCAGGCAGGAGGGAGGTTAATATAGAAGACTCCATTAGAAGAAACAACATTACTAAGGTGAGTAATGTTTTCTTCAAAGAACATGAAGTCTTGCTATATTATGACAAGTGCAGACCACACAGCAGTACCCCCATGGAGGAGGGACAGAACCTACTTAGGAAATAGGCTCTGAAGCACGGTTGTGCCAAACCGAGCATCACTCCTAGCCTGGATGTCCAGGGAGTAATGCTTGGTAAAAGTGTGAACTGTTTTCCAGGTAGCTGCTTGACATATTTCTAGAATAGGAATGTCTCTGGCAGCAGCCAGAGAAGCAGCTGTACCTCTGGTAGAGTGAGCCCTCAGGCCTGAGGGGGGAACTTTACCCAACTTCTCACAGCAGAATTGGATACAAGAGACAATCCACCTGGCAAGTGATCTTTTAGTGGCTGTCTTCCCTTTACCAACTTCGCCATAGGTGAAGAACAGTTGGAGGGAGTCAAACCTATGACCCTTGGTACGCTCTATGTGGTAATTAAGAGCTCTCTTCACATCTAGGCTGTGCAGCCTCCTCTCCCCAGAGGAGGAGGAGTGGTCAGTGAAGTACACTGGAAGAGAAATAGATTGATTAAGGTGGAAATCTGAAACCACCTTAGGCAGGAACTTTCTGTTAGTCCGAAGGACCACCTTATCTCTATGAAAAGAGATAAACTCCTGCTCCACTGACAACGCTTGTAATTCACTTATGCGTCTGGCAGAGGTGATGGCTACCAGAAACACAGTTTTCCAAGTCAAGTACTTGAGCTCAGCTGACATAAGCTGAGCAATGCAAACATTAAGATCCCAGGCAGGGGCAGGATCCCTGAATGGAGGGTTGGTGTGAAACAACCCCTTAAAAAACTTGGAAAATACAGGATGAGCTGAAAGAGAAGAGGATTTACCTGCTGAAATAAAAGCAGACACAGCTGCCAAGTGCACCTTCAGGGTAGCTGGTCTCAGCCCCAAAGAACTGAGGTGGACCATATAATCCAGGACTGTGGGTAGATCAGCAGAGACTGGGGAAATATGCTTTTCCGAGCACCATATGGAAAACCTTTCCCATTTGGAATTGTAAGTAGCCCTGGTGGAAGGCTTCCTTGAGGCCTTCAATATATCCATTACACCTTGGGAAAGGTGTAAATCAGCAAACTCTAACTCTTCAAGAACCAAGCCTTGAGATTGAGAGATTTGAGATTGGTACCAGACCCTTCCTGGGCACAGGTTAACAGATTGTGATTCCTGGGAAGGCACAGGGAGGATGGACTGCTAAGGACAGCAGGAGGATACTAGGGCTGTCTGGCCCAATCCGAGCTATCAGAATGACTTTGCAGGATTGGGATCTGATTTTGACTAGCACTTGAACAGGAGAGGAAAGGGAGGAAGGCACAGAGAAACTTCCTCCCAACTGAGGGCTAAGGCATCCAGGGGAGTGAGCCCAACACTGGGGCCTGCAGCAAAAAGAGGAAGTTGGTGATTGTCTGGGGCTGCAAAAGATCTATTCATGGGTGCCCCATCTGGCAAATACTACTCCCAAGACCAGGGGATCCAGTGACCATTCGTGGTGGCCCTGGGAAAGCCTGCTGAGAGCATCTGCCAGGACATTGTCCTTGCCTGGGAGGTGAACTGCCATAAGGGAGGTGTTCAGGGAGTAAGCCAGAGACCACAACTTCATCGCTTCGGTGCACAAGGCCATAGACCGAGTGCCCCCTTGCTTGTTGATATACCACATTGTAGTGGTGTTGTCTGTTCTGACCTGAATACTCTTGTTCTGAACATATTTGGAAAAAGCTTGAAGTGCTAGAAAAACTGCCCTGAGCTCCAACAGGTTGATGTGGAGCAGAGATTCCTGGGGAGACCACAGACCCTGGGTGGCGAGGTCGCCCATGTGAGCTCCCCAGCCCAAGAGGGACGCATCTGTAGTAAGGATTAGAGAATGAGACTGAGTGACAAAGGGAACCCCTTGTCTCAGGTTGCTCTGATCCTGCCACCACTGTAGGGCTTGGATCAGGGTTCGAGTTACTGGGATCAACTTGGTAAGAGGATCCTTTCTTTGAGACCAAAAGCTCTCAAATGGAACTGGATGTCCTCATCTGAAATCTTGCTCCCTGCACAACTGCTGTGGAAGCAGCCATGTGACCTAGGAGCTGCAGAAAATGCCTTGCTGGCCGGGAGACCTGCAGGGTAAATGAGGAGGCCAGGGAGACTAGGTCTTGCCCTGTCCAGGGAAAGAAGGCCCTGGCTTCCTGTGTGTTCAGTTCTATGCCTATGAAGGTAAGAAGCTGGACAGGCTCTAGAACTGACTTTGAGAGATTCAGAAGGAAACCTAGAGAGGTAAGCAGTTGCTTATGTATCTGAAGGTGTAAATGACCTGGTCTGGGACTGGCTCTACTGTGAGCCAATCGCCCAGGTAAGGAAAGATGGCAACTTTGCCTTCTTAGGTAGGCAACTGCTACTGCCAGGCATTTGGTGAATACCCTTGGGGCAGAAGTGAGGTCAAGGGCATTGCTCTGAACTGATAGTGGCCTGAGGGCAGCTCGAACCTGAGGTACTTTCGATGGGAGCTCTGATAGGAATATGGAAGTAGGCATCCTTGAGGTCCAGGGAAGCCAGCCAGTCCCCTGGCCTTAGAGAGGTAGGATAATTCACAGAGTCACCATTTTGAACTTTGGCTTTAAAAGGTGCTTGTTTAAATATCTGAGATCCAGGATGGGCCGCCATTCTCCTGTCTTTTGGGGTAAGGAGTACTTGGAGTACAAACCTTTGCCCTGGTGTAGGAGGGAACCCTTTCCACAGCTCTGAGAGCCAGGAGGGTAGAGACCTCTGCTCTAGGGCGTAGTGCCTCTGATGGAGTTGCAGGAAAAGATCTGGTTCTCAGCTTTGGAAATTTTTTGAAGCTGAGAACCAGTCCCTGGCTTACTACTTCCAGGACCCACTTGTCTGATGTTAAAGACCTCCAGTCCTGGACAAAGTAAGCCAGCCTGCCCCCTACAGGCAGAGGAGAATCGGCCCTGGCAATCCCATCAGGGTGTCTGCTTGGCAGGGGCTTTGGGCTGAGGGGTGGAAGCAGACCTGCTTGTACCCTGTCTGCCTCTCCCTCTAAAGAACCCCCTCTGAGCATAGGCAGAGGAGGAAGCTTGGGCTTGGTAAAAAGGCCTATGAAAAGGCCTGCCCCTGCCTCTGGGAAGCTGCTTCTGAGGAGTGGCCTGCTTTTCCTTGGCCTGTGCACTCCTATAGGTGGTCCTATACTCATCCATTTTCTTCATGCAATTCTCTGTTTGCTCCCCAAACAGAGAATTTCCCACAACAGGAAAATCCATGGCCTTAGACTGGGTATCCTGAGACAGGGTAGTACATCTCAGCCACGCCATCCGCGAAGTGCCACAGATGTAGCCATGACTCTTGATGAAACATCATTAGAGTCCACTGCAGCATGAAATTGCACCTTGGATGCCTCAATACCATCCATAGCCACCTGTTCCAGCTCCCTGGCAAGCTGGTCAGGGACTTGTTTTGCTAGGGCCAGCACAGTATCCCATCTGGATTTCTGGTACCTAGCAGCATAAGCCATATAGTTTGCTTGTCTGAGTCCCAAAGATGCTGCCATGTACTGTTTCTTTGCCATAGCATCAATCTTCCTGGAGTCCTTCTCAGGGGGGTGTGAAGCTAGGGGAATATTAGCCTTGTCACAGGCTGCAGCCTGCACTACCCTCACATGGCTGCATTGAGTGAGGAAATCAGTGTCGGAGCCTGATAAGGTATACCTCTTGTCCATCCTTTTATCCACAGGAGGTATAGTGTGAGGAGTTTTTAAAACTTTTACTGTCTGTTTCCGAAAAGATTTATGCAAAGGAATAGACAGTCTCCTAGACTCTGGAATATCCATCATTTCTACATAGTCTGGCTCCTCTTGGTCATCAACAGCTTCCTCAGCAGGGAGCTGGAGAGTTTCGGCAACTTTTTATAAAACATGAAATGAGAAGGGACTCAGAAAGCCTTGAGGAGAAACTCCTAGGGGTCTATCTGGAGAGATGTCCGGATCAATGGGCACATCCAGATCTTCAAAACCATATTCACTCTCCTCATATTCCTCTTCCCCCTCCCCCGGTTCATAAAAATCCTCAAAATCATAATCTTGAACCGGTGGAACCGGCCGAACTGAACGCTTACCTGAAGGTGTCGGTTCGGTCGGAACCGGAGGGAGACTGGACAATTTGAATTGCTTTAGCTATTTCCTCAGCAGTTGGGGAGAGAACTTTTGGCTCTACACTAGCTGACTTTCTAGTCCTTTTTGCTGGAACCGGCTCCTCAGAACCGGCTCTTCGTTTGCCCGAGGAAGTATCGCCCTGGTCAGAGGGCACTCCCTCTGGTTCGGTTGGTACCGAACCGGGCTGGCCATCCGGGTCAGCGGACTTTTTGGCCTCCCTTTCCCTGAGCCTACCAACTCTCTTATCTATGGTGGCAGCAGGGAAATTGTGACAAATCTGGCAGTCTGAATTAAGGTGGTCAAACCCCAGACAATAGACACATGTGGTGTGTGGGTCAGCCTTAGCAAAAGCTTCCCCACAAACACTACAGTGTTGAAACCCAGTGGGCCCAGTTTTTCTTTTGGGTTTCTCAGACATAATGCCAGCCTAACCAACTTGCCCGTTTATGGCAATCCACCAAGCAAGACACCCTTATCGGTTCCCAACCGTGTCACGGGTCGTGGAAAAAACCGTAATGAAACCGTTTTTAGAACCGATAAGAACCGGGAACCGCACTCTAAAAAAGGACTAGATTTAAATACAACCTAATCGGTTCAAACTGAACCGATAAAGAATTACAAGTTCCACACAGAAAAACTAAATGTAAAACCTATCTATTACTTACATTACCACAGACAGAGCTTGAACCGACTGGCTGCGGTTTAATTTCGGCTAAAAACCGAAAAATAATACTTTTAAACCGACAAAATCAACCGAGCAGAAGGAGAAATCTCCGGAGCGACTGTTCAGTGAGGCGGAGTAAAGAATCTGACAGTTTGCGTTTGAAGCACAACAGACAGAGTTTTCAACTGAGCTCACGCTCTAAGATCCATGCCTGCATGGAAAGTTAACTATTTCACCTCCAGAGCAGTTCTAACCTGCGGTCATACTGCAATGGTCATAATATAGCAAGATTTCATGTTGTTTGAAATTCCTGAGTGTTGGACCTCTCTTGGTCCCAGGAACGTCTCCTTCAGGATGAAGAAGACTTGGGGTCCTGGCCCTTTTCCTAGGGCGGAAGGAGTGCGAGCCCGAGGGCACATCACCCCTGGTGGGGAGAGAGTGGCACAGCTCCCGAAAGGACCCAGTGAAGGTAGAGCCAAGGTTAAGAGGCACGAAAAAACTTCAGCTGGCTGAACCTTGAGCTGTTTCCTCTTCGAAAGTCGCCATCTGATCGAGCTGCTCAGCGGATCCCGCAGTCGCAGAAACTGCCCACCTTGCCTCCTTCGATTTCACCGGTGGATTGCGAAGCTCCGGTCTCCCCAATTTTAGGTGCGCACTGTGGTCATCCAGGATGTTGGGATGGACGGCCAAACAGATGGTGCAAGAGGTGGTGTCATGTATGACACCCAAGCAGTAGACACACGAGAGGTGGGGATCGGTGCTCAACATTTTCTGTCCGCAGGGACACCAGCGAAATCCGGGAGATGATTTGTCCTCCATGTCCGATGCGCTCGGTTCGGTATTGTAAACTCTAATGAGTTTTAGAGAAAGCGTTTGCGGTGAAAACAGTCGTTGAGAATCCAGGGCCTATGAACTGCTGAAGTAGCATGAGGGAACCTGAATCTTCAAGCGGAAAGGAAGATCTGGCGTCATGGGGCAGAGCCGAGATATTTAGCACCTGGGTGGGAGGGAGGAGTCAGCTTGAAGACTTTCTGGCCAGATTTAAAGGGGAAAGGGACATGCCATAGAGTGTGGATGAACAACATATCCACACTCCTAGAACCTTGCAGTTACCTCCTCTGTTCTCTCTCTAGTTGATTATGGGCTAACCGTCTACTCGGCCGCTGACCACACTGCTCTCAATAAAATCCACTTAGCTATCAACAAAGCATGTAGACTCCTTGCTGGAGTAGACAGGCGTACCCACAGCTGCACCCTGTATGCCCTAACAGATATCCTCACACTACACGAAAGAGTATGCTATCAAACATGTCTCCTCACCAAAAAAAAATTCAACTAGGCCTTACCCCCCTTGGGGTTTCTGCCTCCCTCCACACTGCTCATGCCTCAGCAAACACCGGCTTGGCAAATAAACTGATGTGAGTGTTCCCAGGGTCTCGACCTCACTAGCCCAAAGGTCTTTTACCTACAGAGCACTGTTATGGTACAATGAACTCCCCCTGACTCTTACCTCTGTCTGCAGACTAGACCCCTTCAAAATAGCCCTCAAACACCATATACTCTCCACCTGCCGCAGCTAGTACACCGGCTAAGTATGGGCTGCTGTTTAGCACCACCAATATTCGGCTACTGGGCCCTGGACAGGCCTGCCCGCTCCTGCCTAAGTGGTGGAGTAGGGATGGAGATGCCAGCTGGTGCATACAAACTTTCAGTACCACCAGTACCACAAGGAGAGAGTGTGGGCTAAAGTTTTTTTTTATTCTATTGCTGTTAATGTTTCCTTCTCTTTGTACAAGATTGACTGTGTTAACGACAATGTCAGAATCTCGACTGCTTGCACCATTGACAGTTACAAACTCCTTAGTCGGATTTGTATAGCTACCCAATTGTATAGGCCCCATCCTCCTTATTGAATGGACTGTTCATACCCTGTTTTTTCCTCTGTCTTACTGTATACTGCCTTGCTTATTGATCTGTATTGTACTCTGATGTGGAGCCTTTGTAAATGAGTCTATGACTCAAAGGTTGTAAATCCAATATCTTCAATAAATAAATAAATAAATGTCCTGAATTTTTTTCTAATTTGTTTTTTTGGTTGTTTTCTGTAAAGACTGTAAATAAACCCACAGCGTTAGTGGGTTACTTGGTGTAAAGGTCTGTGTCACTCACAGCCTCCTATACATGGTCTTAGAAGTGTGACTCTGTGGGCAGAAAGACTCTCTCGGTAGATGTCAGATCAGACGTCCAGATAGACCAATGTACCAAATGCCTCAAGAAGACGTTCCTGGTGCTCAGAGAAAAATGAAGATGGACACCATCTTTGAGACAAGCATGCAGAGATTTGTGCAGGACATTTTTACAAAGATGTAGAGCTGTAACCAGGATAATGCATGGCAGTCCATGAGTTCAACAGAGGAACTAAAGAGTGGTCAAGGCAGGCTGGAGGTGCAAGATGACGTCCAGATGGTGGAGATCCTTGTAAAACTGATCCAGTGGCTGAGTGGTCAATGGCTTGAGGCAGACCACTGGTGCCAGGAGTTGATGGAGAGGTCCCAGTCGGAAGGCTCAGAGGAGGACAAGTCCCGGACACAACTGGAGGAGGAGTACATGGTGAAGCAGGGCTTTTCAGTTTTGCCTGAATTTCCAGATTGCTATCTGCTGGTGGATGGAGATGCTAGTGTGGATGTGAGCAAGACCCCTTGGTGAGACTGTGACTAGGGATACTACATTTGAGGTAACGACTCCAATCAAGAAAGAAGAGGCCTAGGAATGTAAGAGCCTGAGTTCTAATCCTTATTAGATTCCCATTATTAATCATTCCTCCTCTCTGCTTAACCCCTATCACTGGAACCTATCATCGATATTCTGCCACCACTAGCTATCAATGCAGTTAATGAATGGCTAACCTTTTTTTTTATTGCTATGTATGTGACATTTTCATTTGCATGCCTATCTGTTTCTAAGATAACTGATATGTATTCATTTCCTGATGTCCAAAAATGTTAATAAAAAGTGAGTTTAAAAAAAAAAGAAAGAGGCCTAAATAAAGGCTGAAGGGACTTTTGATTATTTTATGCCATCTGTATTTAGCCACAGTAACGTTATCCAAGCTAGTACTGACTGGGGTAGGTTTCAAGCTGGGTAAGCTGCTATTGGGAAATTGATGCAATATGCAACAGTTGAAGAAGGCCTACAAGTTAATGGTGGGATGAGTGTGAGACAGTCCTCATAGTATGAAGTACAAAGAGGTGTTCTTGACCCTCATTCACAAAAAAAATACCACCAACAGCTTAATCTGGTTCAAGGTCAGTTGGCATCATCTGTATCCCCCTTCCCTGGGTCGTGCCTGAAAATAGGCAGGATTTGTCTAGTGCACTTACCCAGTCAATAAAAAAATTAAAAAATATGAGGCTGAATCCCTATGCCCAGGTAGTATTGCCACAGACCTATTGGCAGCAGGCAGGGCTCCAGATAAGGTGTGTACCAACTTATTTTAGGAAATACTCTTCAGAAATGTTTTTAATGAGTACCAGTACTCACCCAACATTTGTAAATGTTGGCACCCTCCGTAGAATAGTGCTTCTTAACATAACTGGTGATTCAAAATGAGCATTTTTTCCAGATTTACAACACTCATACACATCCCAATTTTGTTTTACTCACTATATTTTAAAACTGGTGAGTAAATTACTCCTGCCTGCCAACATTATCTGGAGCATTGGCACCTGATTAATTCTTATCTAGAAAAAAACGACTTTGTTTTAAAAAATTTACTCCTCACTCCATTCTGTCCAGATATTTGTATGCACCTGAATTTGGTTTTAGTCACCTTACTTTCAAAATAGGGAGTAAAGTACTCATTTCAAAAAATATTATCGGAAACCCTGCCACCATAGCCTGAGCTGCTGCCTCCTTGAGGGTGGCCAGCTGTAAGATGGAACCCATTGCCATCAAAACGGCCTTGCGAGCATCCTTGGACCGGACCAGAGGATCCCGCTCATCCGGCCGGCCAAGCAAAAGGCAGGCATACCTGTCCTCTAAGGAGGAGGGAAGCAGGGTCTGGCACAGACTGCAGCCCTGTGGGTCATGCTCCATGCCCAGGCAACAGCTGCATGAGGCATGGGGGTCAGTGTGAGACATCTTCTGATTGCAAGTCGGGCACCATTTAAACATAGGTCCAGCTCATGTATCGCACTCCATGGAAGCTGAGATAGAGGAGCTGGCAAGGGACTGAAAATTTGTGGAGAATTTAGCCTGAGGACTAAAGAGAAAAGACATTGTCCTACAATGCGGTTGGAGAACTGTGAAGGAGGACACCTGATTCTTCCAGCGGAAAGGAAGATCTGGCATCATGGGGTGGAGTTGAGGAGGATACCACCAGCATGGGTGGGAAGAGCTTAGCGTAAAGACATTCTGGCAGGAATTTAAAGGGGAAGGAAGATTGCCAGAAGTGTGGATAGTGCACCATATCCACGTCTCCAGAACTGTTAGTTTTTCATTAAAAAGCAGTTGGCTTATCTGCAAAGTATGTCAGGTTCAGCAAGATATGGAAATTACGTACTTACCGTAATTCTTCATCTTCTTGGATGAAGTCTCCACCACTCATTCACACTAATGAGAACTATGCCAGAGGTGCTAGGACCCTGCGGGAGCCGGGCTAGGACCGCGTATGCACGGCGCTGTGGGACTAGCTCGCGCCTATAGGCTATCTCAGCACTGACCCTCCAACTGCCTCAGTACCTTTTCAATCGAGGAGGTGCAGCGTAAACAAAGAAAACCTAACACTAACTTCCAGGCATGTGCAGGCCCGGATGACCCATGTATGAAGGGTCAATTCAACAATGTCTTTACAGCTTGAACAACAAGGAAGTGAAGACCAAAACAGAACAAGTGAGCTCGGGGGATGGTGGGTGGGCGTAAAAATGAGTGGAGGAGACTTTGTCCAAGAAGATCAAGAATTACGGTAAGTACATAATTCCATATCTTCCTGGACTAAAAGGTGCCACCACTCATTCATACTAATGGGAGAGTACCAAGCTGAAAATCCCCAAGTATGGCAGTAGGAGATAGAGCTCACTCAGGACAGAAGTCCATAAGGACTGTCCTGCAAGAAAGTTAACTCTCAGGCATGGACATCCAGAACATAGTGCTTTACAAAGGTATGCACTGAGCTCCAACTCACCGCCTGGAAGATGTCTGCAATGGGTACATTACAAATCTCCATGAGGAAAGCCACAACCGCTCCAGTAGAGTGGTGTGAACCTGTTCTTCCAACTTGACCTGTGCCATGGATTAGTAGTGTCGAAGACATGCTACTAACCAAGCAGAAATATAGTACATCTCATGGCAAAAGGCTGACTCAGCCAAGGCATGCGGAATGATACAATAGTTGCTTGGATGCATATCACTTTGTTATTTTGATGTAAAATCACAGAACCCTCTTAACATTTGGAGAGATAAAGGGAGCGCTCCCTTTCATTCTGGAGTTAATGAAGTAAGAAGGAAGAAGCAACACTTGACAATGGAAATTGAGCCTGTGACATGTTGTCTACTGGCTCCAGATAGTCTGAAAACATGCAGGGGTGAACATACTCTGCCAACAAATGCAGACCTGCATTGGACAGGTCCATGAGGCACCCCAATATTTCACTTGGTGGGCAATCAAAAAGGTCCAGACGGAACTCTGCACACCAGATGGTGAAGAGTAACCACTTAACCACATGAGTCCTCCTGGTGGAAGGTCTGTGCACAGCAAGAAGATCTCTATGACTGTCTGGAAACATAAAACTTGCCCATTTCATCTCTTCATGAGCCTGGTATGGAGATGAAGGGAGTGTAGGAGGGAAGGACCGAAGTCCCTGTGTTAGAGGGTCTGCTCGTAGAGGGAATTGCCTCAGGGGAACTTCTGACTGACTGACTGATTTATGCATATTATATCCGCAAAGGTCAGTCTGGGATGATGAGAATCATCCTGCCCCCCCTTTGCCTACAACTTGAGCAGCACCCTCTGAACTAAGGGAAGAGGAGTAAAGCATAAGGGAGCATCTTGTCTACTGTAGTGAATACATCCCCCCCCCACGTATTTTTGTCACCCCCCCCAGATCCGGAAACTCTCTCTGGCCGCTCCACCGCCCACTGTGATCCCTTCCTTCTTCAAGGACATTACTTTCCCCTCAGACCCCGGAGGGGGAAGGGCCCAAGGAAACTGAAGGGCAGAGGCAGGGATCCAGTGTTGGGCGTGTGGCGGTGCGGCACTGGGAGGGCTGTCACCTATCTGGCCTGGGGGGGGGGTTTAATTGTTTCTCCCCAAGAGAATCCTCCCTCACCCTGAGCATGGCGTACAATGATGCTATGGTGCACAGCAACCCTGCTGGCGTCTGCCACGCTCACCCACATGCTGGTCCGCATCCTGCAGCACCCCCGATCTCCACCGGGGGTCGCCGGCAAACCCCACTACTCTCCCCCCAGTAGAGGAGAGCAGCCCATTGGATGCTCAGTTCTCTCCCTCCCCCTGCCAACCCCTGGCACCCGAGCTCACACCCAAACCCAGGTCACCGGTGTGGCATCCAGCACCTCAACCTTCAGCGCCACCGGGCCGGGCTCAGTGAATACATCTTAACAGAAAACACTAGGGTCTGAATTTCGGAAGCAGGATAGAGGCAGATTTGCATTGAGAAGGGACACAAAAAGGACCAGATCTGGACTGCCCCACTTGTCGAAAGCGACTACACAATGACTCAACTGACACAACGTGCTCAAGGCACCACTCACCTCCCCACAGCCTTCCTGCACAGAGGGTAGGAGAGTGCTCCACCCTGCATGTTGATAAAACCTCACAATTTTGTCATCCATCCGAAGTGGAATCACTTCATGGCAGAATGCCTCCTTTAGGACTTGGAAAGCATAAAAGACAGCTCTCGTCTCTAAGAAATCTATGAGGAGAAGATGATGCTCCTACTCCTGGCTCCACACCTGAGTGTGGAGGTCTTGACATTGAACTCCCCAACCAATCAGGAGTGCAACCGTGGTGCTGGTGATCTGGGATTTAGAGGGTAAGAGAAGACCTAGCAGAAGCTAGGCCAACTGCGTCTACCGTGTAAATAATTTTGTCAGAGGTTCTGTCATTTATGCGGAGAACTGCGGATGCATGGTTGAAGACCACTATTTGTTGTGGACGAAGGCATAAGTCCCAGCATCTGCTGCATCAAAAAAGACCTGGATAGAGTCGCTTTCCGAAAGTAACGAGACATCTGAAGATGTTGTTTCTTCTGGTCTCCTAAAGGAAGAACCCTCGCTCTGGCGGTATCTAGGAAGGCTCGTATAAAGAGGAGCTGCTCGAAAGGTGAATCTGGCACCTTCCATGAATCAGGAAATCCCTTCCGGAAGAGAGCAGCTGAGAAGCTGTGGCAACTGCTTCCTGAGACCCTAGCCCGGATGGGCTGGCTCGGAGCCAAACACCCAGGAAGTGAAGGCTTGAATCCCGAGGTTGTAGCGAACTCCTCCCTGAACAGGTATTTGTTCACCCTTCAAGGTTGAGAAATGGGCGCATGCTGCCTGTTATCTTGGAACCAAGCAAAAGAGTAGGAACCTGTGTTCTGATTTGCCATGGAACAACTTCTACTATTCTGAGGCCCTGTCTCTCTAGGAAGAGGGTCTGACAGAGAGGCAAACAGAGTGGGCTGCCGCCTGGGTCTGGGGAAAATCTCTGTGAAAGTGGGAGAATGTCCCTCTCGGACAATCCTGATGACCCATACATCCGCTGGATTGGACTTCTGCTAGTTACAAAAACTAAAATCAGGTGCCCCCACTACCGCCGAGAGGCATCCACCTCATACAGCTGAGGTGGCACCTGGGCTGGATCCAAGAAAATAGTACCTGGCGCTTTGGGGCCCTGTGCCACCTGATACGATGACAAAGGCTTCCAGGTCTCTACCTTGAAAGGAGTGCCTGTTCCAAGAATGATGACGGTGCCATCCCTCTGAGGGTCAGCAGGAGTCTGAGCATCCTCCAGAGCTCAACCTGAGGGCTGAACCAATAAGCACCACCCAGGAGATGTTAATCATCTGCTGCCAAGGGCAGCTGACCTAGGGGCAGTGTCACAGGGGTCAATAAAAGCTTTTAGCTGATTATTGGGCTATATGCCCCTAGCAATGGAGCGGTAGAGTCTGGAAGGCTCTCGACCATTGAATTTAGTGTGTTCCACAGGGTGCACTTGTACTGGGAAGGTAGGAACTCCAGACCTAGACGGCTGCTTTGGTCCACAGATGAAGTCTGAAAAGTTATGGTGGACTCCATATCCCTGAGGAAAAACTTAAAAGAAGATCTTCCATCACAGGCTCTGCTGAGATAGAAGACTTGCATTCCAGACCCTAAAATGAGTCATTCGCTGTGTCTTCGACAAAGTAGGACAGGGAGAGACTCATCCAAATCCAGTTCTACCCCAGAAGAACCTCCAAAAGGCAGGACCAGGCCAGAATCACAGGAGACGCCGCCACCCAGAATGGCATAGAGGAGTTCGGCGCCATTCACGGTGCAGGCACCACCCGTGGCACCGGCACCACTCGCGGCGTCAAGCATACTAGCCTCAGACCTGAAGAAAAAGGGGGAGAAGGAAAGCGGTACCCATGCCGGCCCCTGCAGAGGAAAAAGTGAGGGGGTAGGCATGCAGGGTTGGCGTCAATCGTGCTGACACCGGAGAGGGCACTGCACATATCCTGCCTGCCCAACTTGGCTGTGGCCCAGCGGCTCTGAAGTCTGAAGGCCCCGGAACTGGGTCCACTGGCCAAGTCAACTGTGCAGACATTGTACCCCTTGCTCTAAAAGAGCAGCCCAGAGGTCAAACTGCTCACCGGATCCCCATCGAGGACAGAGATGGGGCCCGGTGTCATAGATCGCGGCCATTAAGAACGGAGCCACAGAGGACCCCATCAAAGTCGGGTCAGGCTTACTGCTTGCCACCACCAACGATCCCCATGCAGACATACCAGAGGGCAACCTTGAGTGGTACCGTTTCTTCTTCCACTGGCAGGAGGAAGAAGAGCTCGAGGTTGAGCGGAGCTGGGTCCTCAGTCGAGGTCCGGAACGGCCTGCCGCTTCTGTGCTTCAGCGGACTGTCTCCCCACACCGAAGCAATAGACTGCCCGTGGTCGGACCCCCCCATCTGCAGAGGGCAGTGGACCGGACACAGCCCCACTGCCGTCACAGCTTTCAAATGAAGTCTCCCTACCGTCACCGCTACCGTCTAAGGTAGACTCCTTTGATGGCAGGCTGAGAATTTCTTCTTTTTTTTTTTTTTTTTTTTTAAATAAGAAAAGATCACCAAGTAGTAAATTAATTGAATACTGAACGACTATAGCTGCTGTCATATAGACGAAGACTTGACTCCCGACAGGCGAATGACGTCGACAGAGAAGTGCACCTGATGGCGGGAGAAAAGAAACTGAGGCAGTTAGAGGGTCAACGCCAAGATAGCCTATACTGCGTGAGCTAGTCTCGCATGCGCAGTCCTATCCCAGCGCCGGCCCGCCTAAAGATTTTTGGCTCCCGCGGGGTCCTAGCACCTCCAGCGTAGTTCCCATTAGTGTGAATGAGTAGTGGAGACTTTCAGTCCACGAAGATTGCTTGTGTCCGCTCCTCTGGAGCCAAAAAAGACAAAAACACACCTAAATCCTCGACGTACTCCCAAATGCCCAAGCAGAATGACAGGAATGCATTAGTGGCCACGGATGCCCACAAGATATATAATTTATTTCGGACAATTTCAGCAAATGTAAAGGTGATGAAATGTACACTTTCAGGGATTCAGGGTACTATTTCAAAGATGGATAGCCACTTTTCTGGGGTGGAAGGACAGGTCTTAATGATCAAGGATGCCACAGAGTTTGACAGTGGCTGAATGGGGGGGGATGCAACAGCAGTTGAAGCCAACACAGACCAAAGTAACAGACATACAAGGACGCTCCTGTCGTAATAGCTTTAGGCTGGTGGGCCTTCCCGAGAAAGTGAAGGGATGAAATATAACACAATTTCTGGTGGAGTTGCTCTCAGAATTACTTAATATCCCCAATGACTACAACTTTGGAATAGAGGGAGTGCACTGTATGGTGGGGCCTGCATCTGCTGCAGGAAAGACCCCAGACTGACTGTGATATATTTTCTTCACTATACGGTAAAAGAGAATTTGCATCAGGCTGCTTATGACAAGGGCTCTCCAGTATGGGAGTCACACAGACTGCACTTATGTCAGGATTATGCAAAAGAAATTGCTATGGAAAGGGCACTTTCCTAGGGCTAAAAGAGCTGAAAGCGAAGCAGGATGATGTTTTATGCCAGCCCATCCCAACCACATTTAAGCTTTCTACTGACAGTGGCCTGTTCAATTTTGATGACCCAGATGAAGCAATAAAGCATATCAAAGATCACACACCCTGATCCTCCACAAAAATTAGTTGTGAGAAGGTGTTTCTGAAGTGAGGAAGAGAATACAGGACTGTCAGTTTGTTGCAGGACATATGTGGCCCTAAAGCTTCTCTTTTATCCCACATCACTGAGATCCTAAAGGTGTAAATAGGATTGCAATAGAGGCTGTACTGTATGATGAAGACTGTAGAGCTGAGGTGGGAAGTGGGGCATGGAAATCTATCGACTGCAAAATGCTTATTGACTGGTGCTGTGCTCATCTTCCACACCCTCCCCTCCCTGTTTTATTGACTCTCGTTCACCATAAGTATACCCCAGAGGAGTCTGTACGTTTCCCCTCATCAGACTACCTGTGAGCTAAAGAAATCGAGGACACTGAAAAGTGCACTCTTTTTAAGACTGTTTTCTCCCTGCACTCTCACCAGCAAGATGTAGCCACACTAATGTGATTCCCCCACTTTGCAAATTCAAATGTGAACTCAGATTCTGACTGGTGGGAAGTAGCAGGTAAGACCAGGGCTCCTTGGTGGGGGGATAGAGGTGGGCAGGATGGAAGTTCACAGGGGTTGTAACAGACAACAGAGACCGAACCACTGGAGTGAGGGGAGGGGGGGCATTGAGGTGGCACACAAAATAAACATAGAAAGGCCTGAATCACTTACTAAGTCTGCCAGTATGAATGAATTAGGACTAAGGTGTCCTGCACTTTCAATGACTTGAAAACTGATACCTACAAAAACACTAGGAGAATGGTGCACTACTTGATCTGCCCCAGCTGGTGGCCATTACGGAGGTCATGGGGATCGGAAAAGCGGCATGGATAAACACTGAGCACTGACATGTGGGTATAGGAGGCATGGAAAGGAAGCAGGTGCTTGACTGAAGTATAGATGGCAGGTTGAGTAGTGTTGGCAATGGGTCAGGGAGGATGTTGCTGTGTGGTGGTGAACTCCCCCTGGGCCCCGGGAGGCAAGATTCTGGAAGTGGCTGCATCCTCTGAGGTGCTGTAATTGGGGGACTCAGATAAGTATTAAGTCAGGGGAGGGGCCTCGCCATCCTGCTCCTTTTCTCTGACTGTCCCAAGCATTTCTTCGTAAACATTTACAACTTAAAGGTCTATGATGGTAATGTAGAGTGGCATACACTGCATCTGCTGGCTGCGGGACCCTTATTTGCCATATTTCACCACCACACACTCATCATGGGCTTGCAGATCAGTATCTGATTTTACCAGTTGTTAGAGTTTTTGCCAGACTAAATATGAAAATGTTTTCTGGTGTGTTACAGGTTGGATGGTTTTATGTTTCTTATGCTATGGGTTAGAACAGAGGTACTGCAAGGACTAGAAGAACTTGAAAATAACTTTGAGCTTACAGGATGAGATAGGGCAGAGGGGAATGGGTCAAAAAAAGGGTTACAGGTAAAGACAAAAACAATGTATACCATGGCCTTCACAACAGTGAGCAGGAATGTGAATGCTATTCAGAACCCCATAAAACATAAGAAAATATTTGGGCATTTAAAAGAGTTGGGGGC
This sequence comes from Neoceratodus forsteri, assembly GCA_016271365.2. Taxonomy (NCBI): domain Eukaryota; kingdom Metazoa; phylum Chordata; order Ceratodontiformes; family Ceratodontidae; genus Neoceratodus; species Neoceratodus forsteri. Next base: position 194,734,809 of record CM028132.1, on the reverse strand, counting down.
ATCAGTGGCATTTCTCCAGGAAATGCTCCTGGAGGAGAGCAAAGTGCCCAAAACTTAAGCATGAAAGGGCAGGTTGGGTGGAAGGGAGCAGCATGAGGTATGGTTACACTGATTTAAAAGAAAATGCTGACTGCCAGGTGGAGTCCAGAAGTGATCATGAGGCTAAAATCCAAGGCAGACTTGCCATTCTTGGGAACATATATGCACCCATCAAAGATGACCCTGACTTTTTCCATGACCTGGCTTAGGCATCACAGAGACTAGCTGATACTGATTTTAACCTAACCTCAGGTCCTACATTAGACAGAGCAGGAAGAACATTAGACGCTCACCCGCACCCAGCAAAACATAAAGCAATGCAGCTAATGAGGGAGGATTTGGACCTGGTAGACATATGGTGCATGGTGAGACCCATGGACAGAGATTATACCTACTGCAGCCCATAATACACACGCCCAACTTGATTACGTCCTGGTCTCCTGAAGCCTGGTGGAAGGGGGGTGGTGGGCAGCTGCATAGGGATCAGGTGAATTTTGGACCATGCACCAGTTTCACTGTAGGCTGTACCCGTTTCCCACCCCAAGGCCACCCAGGTAGTATTTTAATGTAACATACTTTGAAGATGAAGCTCACAGAAATAAGAATATACAGCACCTGGTCAATAAAGACACCCAGGAGGTAAACCAGAAGAACACTATGGGAGGGATTTGAGGCCTACCTTCAGGGTCATCTGATTAGCCATACAGCATTTGCGTGCATGTGGAGATTATTATAGAGCGGAAGGGGAAAATTAAACATCTGGAGACCGCAAATGCAAGATCCCTCGTTTTGCAAGGGTTGCAGTACCCCACAACAGCCAAATACGAACTAAACAAATTGTACAACCAGAGTTTGTGCTTTTCTGAACTAGAAAGGAATCTTTTGAGGCCCGAGAAGGGGTGGGCCGCCTCCTGGCGTATCGCCTCCAACAGGCTGAAGTCCTAAACAGCACCAATGACAGGGGAGAATGGTGTGATCTTGACAAAGTGAGAGGATACTGGTAAATATTTTAGTGAGTTCTACCAAAAACTATACACCAGCAAGAAGACACCATCCCAAGAGGAACTGTACTGGTTCTTTTTAGGGCTCCAGCTACCTCAACTCCCAGATGAGAGCAGAGATTTCCTAGAGGGTACAAATTATAGAATGGGGAGATCCATAAAGCAGTGAGGGGGATGGGGCATCACCTAAGGCCACCAGCCCAGATGTTTCGTCCACTGAGTTTTACAAGGGTAACTTGGATCAGCTAACCCCAAGTGTATACATAGGCTCTCGCCAAGGGGACCCTTCCTGTTTCCTTAAACTCTGTGCTTATCTCACTAACCGCCTAAGCCAGGTAGGGACCCAGTACATTGTGATAACTACTGTCCAATATCCCTGATTAATGCAGACACTAAGATCCTGGCCATGATCATTGCTACCGGACTGAAAACAGTACGGCCAACCCTAATACATCCAGATCAAGTTAGATTCATTAACTCTCTTCTAACTTGGCCCATTTGTTTCTGTGACTGCCTACACTCACGTAGACCCCTCTCCTGTTACACGCCTATCTTGAGTTGATTCCTTTTTGTCCCAAACTACCCTCTTCCTCCTTTCACAAGGGCCAAAGCACCCAGCTGGTTCAGTTCTGGGGTTGCCCAGGCAGTAAGGGAAAAGAGGCTGGAATATAGAAAATTCAGGAAGACTGAGAGAGGTGGATAGGGAAAAGGTTGGTTAGTGAGGCCAGCAAGCAAAGGCACAGTAAGAGCTGCAGATAGCTGAAGGAATTAAAAAGGGGAAGAAGGCTTTCTTTCGCTATATAAGCGAGAAAAGGCAAAAACTGTTAGGCTTAAGAAAGGAGTGGAGTGGGTGGAGGATAATGGGGAAAAGCAGAGATACTAAATGAATACTTCTGTTCCATCTTCACCAGGGAGGATGGACCAGTGCCTTCAGGAGGGAAAAGAGGAGCAGGGTGGAGGGGATCACAGATGTAGTGATAGAGGAGGACAGAGTGAGGAAGGGGCTGCTGGCATTGAAGGTGGACAAATCACCAGGCCTGGACAGAGTACATCCAAGGGTACTAAAGGAACTGGTTGAGGAGCTGGCAGGGCCACTGGCAGACCTATTTAATAGTTCATTAGAGTCAGGCGTAGTACCGCAGGACTGCAGAATAGCACATGTAGTGCCCCTCCACAAAAGTGGTCCCAAGGATGACCCAGGGAATTAAAGACTAGTCAGTTTGACCTCCATTGTGGGCAAGATCATGGATACCATACTAAAGGAATACTGGTAGAATATCTAGAGGAGCATGGTCTCCAGGATGCGAGGCAGCATGGGTTCATGGGGGGAAGGAGATCATGTCAAACGAATTTGATTGACTTCTTTGACCGTGTCATTAAGACAATAGACAGAGGCCAAGCAGTAGACATCCTCTATCTTGATTTCAGCAAGGCCTTTGACTCTGTGCCCCACAAAAGGTTGATCAGGAAGCTGGTGGATATTGGGGTTGGAGAAAAGATGGCCAGATGGGTGGAAAACTGACTGATGGACAGAACTCGGAGGGTGGTTGTGGGGGGAGAGTTATCTGGCACCAGAGGTAACCAGTGGAGTTCCACACAGCTTGGTACTGGGGCCGGTGTTGTTCAATGTCTTTGTCAGTGACATTGGGGATGGCATTAAGGGCAAAATGTGCCTATTCACAGATGACATCAAACTCTGCAGGAGAGTGGATACAGCTGACGGGATACAGAACCTACAGGAAGATCTGGAAAAGCTGGGGAGGTGGTCCAGCATCTGGCAGCTTGGCTTCAATGCCAAGAAATGCAAAGTCATGCATATTGGAGCCAAGAATCCCAGGACAGAGTACTACCTGGGTGGAGTCAGAATATCTGCATCAGAGGGGGAGGAGAAAGACCTGGGAATGATGATCACTAGTGACCTGAAACACTCCATGCAGTCCAAGAAAGCAGCAGAAAAGGCAAACAAGATGATGGGATGCATATCTAGGGGGATCAGTAGTAGAAGCCAGGAGGTTATACTGCCCTTGTACAGGTCACTGGTAAGGCCGCATCTAGAGTATGAAGTTCAGTACTGGTACCCACACCTCAAAAAGGACATTAACCTACTGGAGAGGGTCCAGAGAAGGGCTACAATGATGAAGCGGGTCAGCAGGGTAAGGCATATGATGAGAGGTTGAGGACATTGGACATGTACTCTCTGGAAGACAGAAGAGAGAGAGGGGACATGAGTGGGACCTTCAAGAACATGAAAGGGATAAATAAGGTTGATAAGAAGAGTCCCTTTAAGCTGAGTGGCAACCATAACATGAGGGGAAACAGTCATAAGCTGGAGGGTGGGAGGTTTAGAAGTGAGGTCAGGAAGTAGTTCTTCACAGAGGGTGGTGGAAACTTGGAATGTGCTGCCAGAAGAAGTCATCTCGTTGAAGACAGTGGTCAGCTTTAAGAGAAGCTGGGATAGGCATGGAGGAAGGTAAGAATCATTGGTAGGGAGGATGGGAGGAGTGGGGAGGGAGGGCAGGGACATTAGCTCAAGCTGTGGACCCTGCAATGTGAGCAGCCTCGATAAGACGACATGTCCTTCTGCTGGCTTCTTCATATGTATGTATGTATGTATGTATGTTCGCTTCTATCGGCACCCTTATACTATGTTAATCTTGCTAGCTTCTCTTCCCACACCCCCTTCCCTCTGTCTGACTCTCTCTCAATCCCCCTGCCCTCTCCCACTTCCTTCTCAGTTCCCTCTCCCCATCCCATCCCTCCCACTCCTTTATCCTCCACACATCACCTGCCTATTCTCTACATCCACCCTAGTCTCTTGTACACCCCCCTCATTAAACCTTGAATTTCTCCACTGCTCCCTTCTCTCCCTCCCCTCCACACACTCTCCCCCCTCCTCACAAAAGGCAGAAAACTCTCTTTCCCCTACTCATCCTCCTCCTTCTGGCTGGTGATGTGGAACCAAATCCTGGCCCCTCCTCTCCCTCCCTTTCCACATCTACATCCAAAGGCCTCACGGTCTTTCATCATAATGCATGAAGCCTCCTCACCCCCTAAGCTTGACTCCCTTAAAGTTTGGATCTCCCTGTAGTCTCCTGACATCCCATGCATTTCTGAATCCTGGCTCTCACCTAGCCCTCCCAGACTTTCACCTCTTTCGCCATGACAGACGTAAACGTCGCGGTGGTGGTGTTGCTTTATACATCTGCCATCCCTCTCCTGTTCCATCTCCTGCAAGGAAGGCCTCTCCGCCTCCCATGAGCTCCTGCTAGTAAAACTGTCCCTCTCTTCCTCCTTGCCTAAGATCTCACACTCACTTCTCCCTTTCTGCCTCTGGCAAGCTCATCCTCCTCAGTGACTACAATGTCAATGGTCTCTCTCTGGCCTCTGAATGTCTCCTCCGCTCTGTTGAGTCCCTGAATCTCACATAGTTATAATCACTGAACCCACCAGATTCAACCCCTCACTCCTCCAATCACGCCATCCTGGACTGGGTGTTGTCCTCTCACCCCCATCGTATCATAGCTGCAGGCATTCTTTCTGATGTCTTCAATGACCACTGCTTAACCTACTGTGTTAGGAAAGTGTGTTACCCCCCCCCATCCACCCCCCTAAGTACATCTGGCAGAGGCCTCTCAGGTCACTTGACACTGATGCCTTCTTTTTGGACCTGGCCTCTTCAGACTGGCCCTTGGATATTCTGCACAAGACAACGACACTGCCCTTTCACTTTTCACCATTTTACCCAACACCTGCAATGCACATGACCTCCTTTGCAAGACCCCTGTGAAACGTTCCCACCACTCCTGGATCACGCCTGACCTTACAGTGATGTGCAAGCCCCCAGGATCTTGCATGGGTTCATGTCAAGACCTCCCACTCCGTGTCTGACCACCAACATGACAGGTCCCTAAGGAACTCCTGTATTAAGGCGATTTAGACAGCCAAGGCCCACTACTTCAAGAACATATCACTACAGCTATATTCATTGATCTTGCAAAGGCATTTGACTCGGTCTCCCACCCCATCCCCTCCCCCTGAATAAATTGTCCTCAGCTGACCTTTCTGCTCCAGCAGTTGAGTGGTTCCACTCATACCTTACAGGCCAGCAACAGCTGGTTCAGGTGGGTTGTGTGTTGTCCACCCCTTCCTCTCTTAGCTGGTGTCCCCCAGGGCTCTATCCTGGGCCCTATACTGTTTTCCATCTTCCTCAATGATCTCCCCTCCACCTGTGTCTCCTCACAAATACACATGTACGCTGATGACATGGTAATTTACTCATCACGTCCTTCATTATCGGTTGAAGCCTCACTCCAGTGTGACTTCCACAATGTGCTATGCTGGTTCCACATCAACCAGCTCAAAGTTAACACCAAAAAGACCATGTCCATGACCTTTGGCACCTCCCAGAAGCTAGAAAGGCTCTCGCCTTCCCCAGCCTTCTCCACCCTGGGTGGCACCCAACTTGGAGGCCGTTCCCGCCTTCAAATACCTTGGTGTTTGGCTGGATAGTAAATTAAGATTTATCTGTCCACACCAATGCCATACACTCCATGCTCCCCCCAAACTTGGCCTCTATTACCATAACAAGGACTGCCTTCCCACTCACATCCATCAAGAGCTGACAACCAAAATGATCCTCCCTATCTCTAATTATTGGGGCGTGGTATATAGCTCTGCCCCATCCTCTTGTCTTGCTGGACTGGATACCCTCTGCAAAGCGTTCTGTCACTTTGCTTTCAACTCTCCCTTCTGTACCCACCACTGCTCCCTCTAATTCTCCCTTTCCATCTCACCATACCCCACTGTTGCAAGTACCACTGCACCACCTTCATTGCCAAATACAGGTTTAGCTCTCTTCCCACCTACCTATCTTCTCTCCTCTCCGCCCCTTACTCACTGTGTTGAAGGGACTCCAGCTCCTTCTCTATACCTCACCCTTGCTGATGCTCCAGCTAAGTTGCTTTTTCTTATCGGCGCCTCTCCCTGAGGAATCTGCTCCCCTACACTCTTTTGTCTATCCCCCTCTCTCCACTCTCTAAAACACCTACTAAGACTCTATCCTTCCCCTCCTTGTACCTGCCACCCTCCTTCCTGATTCTTCTCTGTTCCCTGTCTCACTGAAGCTTCCATACTCCTGTCTATCCTAAGGCTCCTACTTCCTGGAGTCCCTGGACTCCTGCCCTCAGTCTGCTTTCTCATGTGGGCAAATTTCTCCTAATATTATCTACATGAATTTGTATCTATAAAATTTAGTATGAGTTTCCTAGGTTGTTTGTAACCCATATACATCTATTACACTACATTGTTGTCAAGTGAGTTATTTGCAGTTGTGTCTGCCATTACTGCTCTTCTGATGATTGTATTTTGCCTGTATGTCTACTCCCTTTCCCCCAGGTTGCACCTGGAAACAAATCTCAGCCCAGTGTGGCTTCTTGGTTATCAAACTTTTAAATATATTAATAAATAAACTGGGCATAGGCTAATTAGGAGTGTAAGTTTACAAGGGTCAAACTACTAATGGACCCCAGGATCATATAGGCCTATATTTATTTATATGCTTTTATGTATGCTGAGCTTCCCTTAACTGGCTCTCCTGTAGCCAAACCAGCTCCCCATCTGGGTAAAACCTACAATAAAATTATGGGGTTTAGAAACTGTCACATGGATAATGCAACATTAATATGTCATTGTACATAAAATTTATGTAATTATGTTATGATACGCTGTATTCATTTCATTTTTATTTCACATAAAACCGTTCAGGCTGAGCCTATTTTCAAACGATTTAGTGTTGAGGAATACAACAACCATAAATACAAACAGAAGACACAACAGCTATGACAGAGATTTAGGTAGTACAGATTCCAGAATGGCAAATAAACAATAGTCTGAGCACGCCTTAGTCCAATATTGGACTGGTGCAGCATCAATACATATGATCATTTAAATACACAGATTTACAGTAAGATGCTGAAACTATTCAGTTTACAATAAGTTGCTGAGTACAAATGAAAGGCTTTAGGTTGGGAGGAAATCATATAATTTAAAGCAATTACAAGTCTCAGCAGGGGAGAGTATAGAGAATAGCTTAGTCCTAAATAGATCAGTTGAGGTGCAGGTTTTTAGGGTGACAGGTAGTTCATTCCACTGTTTAGGGAACTGAAAGGAGAAACAGGATTGGCCAAGCGTGGTTTTCTCCGTTATGCCTTTTGTAACTTGAAATACTATGGGATGTTATTGAAAATGACCCTTTGGTTCAATTGAGCCATATCCCTGTTCATATTATTTGATATGAAAAAAAAACATTTACTACTAGGTGGTGTTACCACTGGATTGACTGGAGCACTGTGTCCAGTTCTGGAGAGCACATCTCAGAAAGGACACAGACAGGATAGAGGCTGTCCAAAGGAGGGCAACTAAAATGATGCTGGGGCTTCATCATAAACCCTTTGAGGAGAGACTGAGGGATCTCAGTGTGCACACCCTGGGAGGGAGAAGGGGGACATGATAGAGATCTCTATATGTATCTCATAGGGGTTAATAAGGTACAGGATGGGAGTATATTTCAGAAGAGAAGGTGCACAAGAACAATGGGGCTGCAATGAAGCTGGTAGGGGGGAATTTAGGAGGGATGTGAGGAAGTACTTCTTCACTGAAACAGTGGTGGACGCATGGAACAGTCTTCCAGTGGAGGCGGGGTGGGGGGGAAACAGTTGTGTGCTTCAAGCATGCATGGGATAAGCACAAAGGAATCCTGTAGGAAACTAGGCGGGGAGGAGTAGCCGGAGATCAGGTAAGGTCTGCGGTGACAGTACAGGCAGGGACAAAATGAGCAGACTGGTTGGGCCAAGCAGTCCTCATCTGCCAATAAATTCTATGTTACTATGTTTCATGTGCATCACTTTACAACCATAAACTGAGCAAAGTATCAGAATGTTTGAAAAGCACACACAAACATTCTGGCACATTTACTGACAAGTGCCGCAAGTCCTGTGTCCTGATCTTTGAAAAACTACACCTTAGTCTTTTTACTGTCCTTTTTTTCTCTGTTTCTATTTCTGCAATGCAAAAGTCAGCAGTGGTATTTTTCATTTTGAACACCTTGACAGCATGGCTCCAAAGTAGGAGGAAAACAGAAAGTACATTAAATAAAACACAGTACTTCTAGTGTGCAGTTGAAAAGTTCCCAACTGCTTGTTTGAATCTGAAAAATTACTAAAGGGATTTTCAGGCTTGCCGCAAGTTGCAGATACAGTTGCTATGCAATATGAATAGGCAGATTGCATGTTTTTGTATATTGTTAAATATGAATCAGTCTCCAGTAAATCGTCTTGACTGGTCAATTCAGGACTTGTTCTTTTAAGGTACATATTAAGCTGCTTTTCAGCTAAATAATGCTAACACATCTATATAATCACTGGCAGCCATTACTGGATTACACTGAACTTACGTTGCTTTGATACTGGACCAGGTGCTACTAACAAAATTCCATTTCCAGAAGTCACTCTGCTCAGCCAGTCCCATCAGCCCTCCAAACACGTACATCCCTTCACTGTAAACCACAGCCGAGTGACCATGGCGGGGTCCGGGACCAGAGTCAGCAGTCAAAGGAGACACTAGTGACCATGCCATGGTATCTAAAAGAGTAAAAAGATAAAGTAACATGTTAAGAAATATTATTGCTTTCACTTTTCCTGTGTTAGACTACATTATGTGGCACTGCTACTGGATTCCAGTACCCACAGTAAGAATAAATGTTAAAGTGTTTATTATACAACAGCAAGAAAGACTCCTGGGCTGTAATTGGTCAGTCTGGGGGTAGACCCATGATGTTATCCCAGTACAACATCATGGATGTAGTCCCAGCACACACAGGACCACATGAAATTTTAAAGGAATCATTCCACAGCCCATGTCCAAAGTCGCCACACTTGGCACGGCTACTCTGGCTTATGACAGTACTTGTTTACTATTCTTTTTGAAAGTAAATTCCTCTTTCCCACAGCACACAAATTCACTATACCCCCACACCAAAACCCTGCCACATTCCACAACTGCATTTACTGTTCTGAATTCCCAGCCATTTTCTGACTAAAATAATGAAAAAAAAAAAAGAATGTAAAACAAAGCCGGCATTCTAATGGGCTTCACAGTCAGCAGTCCCCATCTCTGCCGTTTACATCCGTGTGTCAGCACACCTGTTTGTAAAGTAAGCACAAACTATACTCTTCTGTGTGAAATATAAAAAAAAAAATCTAAATCAAAGCTGTCACTCCAATCAGCTTCACTGCAGGCAGTCCCCGACTCTGCCCCATATATCAGTGCGTGAGTGCATCTTGTTTTAAACTGAGCACAAGACTGTCTGATTGGCACCAGCGGCTTCAGTCTTTTACTTTCCCTCCCAGTACAAATCCTAACATACTGACACTACCGGAAGAAGCAGAACTGTCATCGACCTTGACCCTAACTGACGGTGGGTGGGGGTGGGGGTGGGGGGCAAGTAACCCACAAGAAAAGGCAGTACCAGGCAGAGTGACAGATAGCAAAACAGGATCTCTTACTCAACCTGCATATCGACAGATAGCAATAATGCACTCCATTGTGTGTACTGTGCCTGGATAACGTCACTTCTCAGGTGTTGGATGCACTCAGCCCCAACCACCCAAGGCATGACATTATCCCAGCACAACACACACCCTGTTGTGCATTATTGCTTAATTCACGCACCCACATGCACCACACACACACACACACACTTCTGTATGTATGCAAGTAATTCAAGAGATCACACAAAGCGGCAGAGCAATAAGAAACATTTTTCCCAAAAGCTAGTTTTAGCTACAATTAATAAAAAACTAATTATCAAATCTACTTTTTTAGGTACCTCCTCTGCTGTGCAGCATGCATTTTTTTTCCAGTCCTAACTCTTGCCAGGTATACAATGCTTTTCTAAGCCAAAGAGGGTGGCCATCTTTTTTCTTGAGAAAAAAAAAAACTCAAAACATTTATAAAACACATGAATGTAGGTGGAACTAGAAACTTTTACAACCAAGTAAAACTGGAAAATGCCTGGAATCTTTTATAGTGAAAAATTGCACGGTGAAATTTTTTGCCAAATTTTGTTGCAATGCTGCGCACGTAAGGGCATCAGCAAGGGGGTGGGGCACGGTAGGTTGCATTTACTGTGTTCCTTCAAGCAACAGAGGGGGTCAGGCTGGAAATTATGCTCTGGTTTACAGAGACACTTGCAGAGTTAGTGCCCTTGTACTGCTACTGACCAGGGCATTTATCCAGCTGGTTAGTTAAGGCTGCGTGGTCTAGCCAAGAAGTCTTTCTGAAGAACAAGAAGGGGGAAGGGCATGGATAAAGCACTTAACCCAGTTGCTGCCTTTGATATCTGCTTACCACACAAATGAGTTTGCTTGTAGTGATGTGTGTGATGCTCCCATGAGCTAACCTCCAACTTCACCTCTCCCAATCACCTCACTGAAAGTGCAGATATGCCTTGATGGCAAAAGGATCATGAGATCCTGTGTCATGCAGACTGGTGTTCTGCTTTCCATCTAAATGTCCCTGAGCCAGCCTCAGTTTCAGAGTTGAACTCTGGCAAAAATAACTGTCGAGTAATATAAGCATGTACACTGTAAACTGATGAGTATTCGTAATAGCAAGCAGAACTGAAAGTTTGTCTACTTGAGGTGTGTCCAAAAAGATTTGAAAAGGTCTTTTAGTGGGTGTAAACAGACAACATTCCTGGTAAAATGTTTTATGAATATTAATACTGCTGCTGAGACCACTCATATGGCTATAAGACTGGTCTCACATGCATTCTTATGGTATGAGAACCATGAACCAAAGGTGAGCGGTTCTGATACCTCAAGAGTACACTGTTAAGTGAAACCACTCTGACAACTGTAAGAGTGATGTCAGCGATGGTATTACTTAAACAGTAAGGCATGACAGGATATGCGTTGTGCTGGGATAATGGCATGCCACAAGTGGGTTGAAGGCACAGTGCCTCCACCACCACTGGAGAAGTGTCGTTATCCTAGCACAGCCCACATCCTGTAATGTCTTACTGCGATTATTAGGAAAAATAAATGTGTTATCATTTACATTGAGGGAAAAAATAGAAAATCTTTAATTGGTGTAAAAAAAAAAATCCTGTTGTTGGATGTCAGTGTTGCCAGTAGGCCAATAGGTGGCCCAAAAGCATATATAAGCAGCTATGATTTTTATGAATGGAGTAAGAGCAATCGTGAGGGCAAGTAGTAGCTTCTGTGGATAGTGTGGCACTGGCAGCCTTCATGTTCACCGATTTGACATTTCTGCCATGATTGAGGAGGTGAGGTTATGGTGTTTCTTGTCGGTGGCTGTTTGCGTATTAATATATGGTCAAGAGTGGTTAAGGTGGAACTACGACATCACCTTAGGCAGAAATTTAGGACGTGCTGGCCCGGTGGCACTGAGGGTTGAGGTGCTGGATGCCACAACTCGCGCTACGCCAATGACCCAGGTTCAGGAACGACCTCGGGTCGTCGGGGTGCCGGCATGGGGTGGGTGGGAGGAGTGGGACTGAGCGCGTCATCAGGCTGCTCTCCTTTCCCAGGGGTGGTGGAGGTGGGTTGTCGACCCTCCCGTACTTCCGTTCCCCACCGGGTGGAGGTCCGTTGGGGGTAGCGCAGATGGGCAGGGCAGCAGTGTGGGTGGAAGGGGTGGAGCTGGCTTCTGGTGTGCGTGCACGCCTCCACGTGCACGTGTGGCCATGTGCTGGGGCTCTGGGGAAGAATGTGAGAAAACCCCAGAAAAGGCTATATTAAAAAAATAAAATAAAATTTAGGACGTGTATGCACCACCCTGTACACTTGGAGGATCCTTTACCAGGGCCTACAACTCAGACTCTCTCCTTGCTGAAGGGATAGACTTTAGAAAAACAGTTTTCTGGGCAAGGTAATTTATCTCACATGTAGCCGCTGGCTTCACCAGCTTACTTCTGAGCCTCTCAACAACCAGATTGAGATCCCAACTGGCTACAAGGTTCTTTACTAGGGGTCTCAAATGCAGAATTCCCTTTAGTAACCTTCTAAAGGTGTGAAACTGGGCCATGGGGAAGGCACCTACCAACTCCTGAGATACAGAGTTGGCCAACAGATGAACATTGAGGGAGCATTACTGAAAGCCAGACTCCAAAAGGTCCAAGATAGTCCAGAATTTGCTCCAGAAGATGATGGAAAGGATCCATGGATGTTCTAGAGCACCAGATTAAGAAATGTTTTCACTCTGCACCACAGACTTCACTACTGGAGGGTTTCCTGGCAGCTAAGAGGATATAAACCTGTCAATTTCTGCCACTTCAGAAGTCAAGCTTGAAGATGTAGGGACCACAGGTTTCGATGCACCAGTTGTCACTGGAACTGTGTCAGAACTGTCCTCAGCTAAATGCTCTGAGTGTGCTGCAGTGCCCTTTGATGCAGTAGTGGGTATTAACTATGTCAAGGTCAACATAGGACTAATAGAATTATACTGCCTGTGGGACTCCTGTTTGAGAAGTACTCTCTGAATTAACAGAATTGGTGGGATGGCGTAAAGAAAGTGACCTGTTCACTGCAGCAAGAATGCACCCTGACAGTAAGCACCATGCTCTAGGAGCAGAACTGCAGTTTTGTGTTCTGGCAGGACACAAAAAGGTCTGCCTCCTGCCTACTCCAATCACTGACGAGACAGAACTATGTCCTCTGTGAGAGACCACTCATGAGGGTATGCCGCAGTATGGGGGCACCTTCTATCCTGGAAAGGTGAGTGTCCTGGAGAAGAACCTTGTGTGAACTTTGCCTTGGTTGACAGATACCATCTTCATTGTCTTTACAGAGGCTTTTCATATGGTCAACCACAATCTTCTCAGCAAGTTCCATGCCATGGGAATCTCAACTACCCCACTGCTTTGGATCAAGAATTATCTTTTTAATGGATCCCAAATCTTCAAACTGAATGCTGCAATTTCTCTGTCTTGTCCTCTTAATCTTGATGTTCTGCAAGGTATCATAATGTTCTTTCTCATCTATATTCTGACTCAAGACTGTACCTAGGCCTACCTCTGATGCATCTGTCTGTAACAGAAGCTGTTTCTCAAAGTCTGGACTTCTTAAAATGGGCTGAAAATAATGCAGCCTTGATGGCACAAAAAGCTTCATCACACTCTGTGAACCATTTGACATTATTCAGTTACCGTTTTTTTTTTTTTTTTTTTTTGAGTTTAGTGAGGGGAGTAGTTAACTGGGCAAAGTTGGGAACAGATCTCCTGTAGTAACCAGTCAAACCTAAAAATAACTTTACATGTTTTTGTTTTAGGGACAGGACTGTTAACTACAGCTTCTGTCTTGGAAATCTCTGGCTTTACTTCTCCATTTCCCAAAATATAACCCAAATATCTGGTTTCCTGCATAGCTAATGGCACTTAGTAGGATTAATGGTGAGACCCATATTTTTCATAGATTGGATAACTGCTCGTAGGTCTTCTAGGTAGCTTTTCCAGACTGGACTGTATACCACACCATCATTAAGTCAAGCAGCACAATAACCAGTGTGAGGGGACAGAATTACAGCCATGTACAGTACCGCTGGAATTGTAGCGGGTACAACAAGAAACCAAATGGCATGGCAATGAACTGATAGAATCCAAATGGAGTTGAAAATACAGTTCTGTCTCTGGATTCTTTAGTGAGGGGAATTTGCCAGTAATCCTTGGAAAGATCAAGGGTACTGATGTACTTGGCACTTCCAAATCTGTCTACCAAATCATCTATCTTGGGCAAAGGATAACTGTCAAATTTCAAATTCTGACGCTCAATTAAGTTTCCTAAAATCAAGGCAGATTCTTACACTCCCTTCTTGTTTATTTACAGTCACCACAGGTGATGACCAAGCACTTCTCAATTCATCAATGATACCTACCTCTTTCTTTTCTTATATTTCCTTAACTAAGTCTGCTCTTAATCACGCTGATAAAATGTAGGTCTTTTGTCTGACAGGGTGAGCATTCTCTGTCACTGTTATGTGCTCAACCCCTTTTGCTCAGCATGGCAGTGCAGTAAAATTGCTTCTAAATGTCTTTACCAAGTTATGAATTTCTGCGGATGTTCTATGGGCAAGGAAACATTCACCTTTACATCATCAGAAGTTACAGTTTGTTCCGGTCTGTCATCAGCTATATCAATATCGTCTTTAGCAGTTTCTGGTAATACTAACAAAGCAACCTTTGGTGTTTTTCAAGCCATTTCTTCAGGAGGTTAGCATGGTATATCTTGGTAGGATTTTTCCTATCGGGGTCTCAGCCTCTTCGTTAACTGTACCAGTATGTCTAACCACTTTATAAGGCCCTTGTCACTTCATTAACAGTTTGTTTTGGTAGTGGGTAACAGTAACAAGACCTTTTCACCTGGTTCAAAAAACTTTTCCTTTTACCCCATGGTCATAATACACCTTCTGCTGTTTTGGGGCCTCTTCCTGGTTACTGTGGGCAGTTTCATCATATTTTGCCAGCTTCTTTCTCAGTGCACACATATAAGATGTAACAGATTCTTTCTGAGTTGGGTTATCTTCCCATGTTTCTTTTACTATATCTAGTGGCCCTCTTGGTTGTCTACCATACAACGTTTCAAAAGGTGAAAAACCTGTTGATGCTTGTGGTACTTCTCTGTACGCATAAATCAGGTAAGGTAAATATTAGTCCCAATCTTTCCCTTTATCTTTCACAAACCTTTTTAACATGCATTTTAGGGTTGATTAAAATGGAAAATAAGCCCATTTGTCTGAGGCTGATAAAGGGAAGTTCTTATGGCAGTGATACCTAGTAGTCGGTAAGTTCTTCAGTAATGCAGCACCAAAATTACTACCCTGATCAGTAATAACAGGTTACTCACCTGTAACAGTAGTTCTAGGAGTGGTATATGATGATTATCCACACTTCTGGCAGTGTCTTTTCCCTTTAAGAGCTTGCCGGAAAGTCTTCAAGTTGGCTTCTCCCACCCACCCGGGTGGCAACTCACTCCGCTCCGCTCCATGATGCCAGATCTTGCCCACTGGAAGCAGTACTGTGCACCAAAGCCAGGGGAGGTCGGGTGGGTTCGTGTGGATGAACATTATATACCACTCCTAGAACTGTTACAGGTGAGTAACCTGTTTTTCTAGGGACGTGGATATGATGTTCTATTCATACTTCTGGCAGACTCCTAGCAGTTCTCTGGGAGGAGGGAGGCAATGCGCACACCCCCTACTTAGGGAACAGAGACTGGAGAACTGAGGCCCCAAAACCAGCATCCCGGCGTGACTCTAGGTCACTGTGGTAGTGGGAAATGAAGGTGTGTGCTGACCTCCAGGTAGAAGCCCGGCAGATTTCCTGGACAGGGACATCCCTGGAAGCAGCAACCGGCGCAGGGGTATGGCAGGTGGAATGAGCCCTTAGCCCTCTGGGAGGTTCCCTACCAGCCAACCTATAGCAGAGATCAATGCAGAATGTGATCCACCTGCTAATCGTCCACTTGGCTGCAGGTCTGCCAGGTACGGCTTCAGTGTAGGTGACAAACAGCTGGAGAACCTCTGCAAATCCTAGCCGTGTGCTCCTTGTAGTAAGTGAGTGCTTGCTGCAGGTCCAAAGATAGAACCTTTGCTCATCCTCCAAGGTGTGATTGAAGTACACCTTGAGATTAATCACCTGGTTAAGGTGAAACTCCGACACAACCTTTGGAAGGAACTTCGGGTTGGGGCACAGGACAACCATCACCCTGTGGAAAACCAGGTAAGGAGATTCCACCGAAAGCACCTGGCACTCACTGATCATTCTGGCTGATGTGATGGGCACCAAGAAGGCGGTCTTTCGCGACAGGTGAGACAGATCACACCTGTGCATCGGTTTGAATGGTTTGCCCATGAGCTTTGCCAAAACCATCAACAAGTCCCACGGTGGTGGTGGTACACACACCAGAGGGGAAATGTGGTCAAGGTCCTTAAAAAAGTGCCAGACCACCTTCTCCTGTGCCACTGACTGCTGACCGGCCCATGGTAAGCAGAGATGGCTGCCAGGTGCACCTTAAGGGTCGTCGACCGAAGGCCCGACTGAAAGAGGTACCAAAGACAATCAAGAATGCTAGCCATTGGACAGGACAAAGGGTCCAACCCTTTGCCCTTAAACCAAATGGAGAACCTCTTCCATCTGAAGGCATAGCACTTCCTAGTAGACTCCTTCCGAGATGCCTCCAGAATGGTGAAGACAGCTTCAGAGAGACCCAAAGCCTGGAACTCTAGCTGCTCAGGAACCAGACTGTCAGGTGCAGGGACTGAAGGTCTGGGTGGAGTACCTTCCCCTGACTGATGGAAAGCAGGTTCAGGTGTAGGGGAAGAAGCCTTGGGAACCTGCTGTTGAGGCCAAGGAGATTGGGATACTAGAACTAGTGTGGCCAGTCCAGAGCTACCAGGATCACCTGTGCTGTGTCCCTCCTGGCCTTGAGCAGCACCTTGTGGATCAAGGGAATCAGAGGGAAGGCATAAAAGAGGCCAGTGGTTCAGGGCCTCGAGAAGGCATTCCCCTGTAACGTTCCTTGCTGAGGGGGGCAGGCACAAAACAGCCTCAGCTTTGTGTTCTCCCTGGAGGTGAACAGGGCCACCTGAGAGGTGCCCCACTGGGAGAACAGACTGTGAACTACCTCTGGGTGAAGAGACCACTCGTGAGATGCCTCGGCCACCTGGCTGAGGGCATCTGCCAGCTGATTGGAGGTGCCTGCCACATGGATGGCTAGGAGATCTGCCTCCAGGCTGTGTGTGAGGGTCCAGACACAGACAGCTTCCCTGCACAAGGGCAGGGAGTGCGTCCCGCTCTGCTGCTTGAGGTAGTACATGGCTGTGGTGTTGTCCATCTGGAGTTGGACTACCTGACCCCGAATATGCAGAGCGAATGTAGTCAGCACAAGTTGAACTGCCTGGAGCTCCAGCAGGTTGATGTGGCTTTGGGACTCCTGGGTGGTCCATAGCCTATGGACTCTGTATTCCCCAGGTGGGCAACCCAGCCCATGAGAGAGGCATTGGTCATTAGGATGACCTTCAGCTCTGGGCAGACAAATGGGATTCCTTTCTGCAGCTGTGCTGGGACCAACCAGCACTGGATGGCATCCCACATCAGTTGGGTCACAGTGACCAGCTGGTCAAAGTGACCCTTGCGCTAAGACCACTGACTGGCCAGCTCCCAGTGCAGGAAACGAATTCTCCAGTGAGACCAACGGACCACGCCGGTGAAAGTCACCATGTAGCCCAGCAAGCACCAAAGTCCTGGGCAGGGTGCAATTGCCCAACCTGAACTGACTGGGCACAGGAGGAGAGAGCCCCCACCCTGTCCGCCGGGAGCCAGGCTCTGGCTCTGCAAGAGTCGTGCTTTGCCCCAGTGAAGTTGATCATCTGTGAGGGCATGAGTTCCAACTTCGCCCCGTTGACCAGAAGGCCAAGAGAGACGCAGGTCTGGAAGGCCAGGTCCCTGGAACACTCCATCTCCTGCCTGGAGCGACATGAGATCAGCCACTCGTCCAGGTAGGGGAAAACCTGGACCCCTTGGCACCACAGGTAAGCTGCCACCACTGTAATACACTTGGTGAAAACCCTGGGGGCCGAGGAGAGGCCGAATGGCATGGTCTGGAACTCGTAGAGGGCTCTCTGTGTTCGAAAGTGGAGGAACCTTCGATGAAATGGACGGATCAGGAGGTGAAAGAACGCAGCCTGAAGATCCAGTGAGCAAAACCACGTTTTGTTCTAGAGATGGCATGATCTGAGACTGAGTTCATGGCTGCCTGGAGCTACTGTTTGGCTACAGCCCGGTCCCGGTCTTGTTTGACCATGGTCTGAAGGTCCGCAGGCAGATGAGGAAGCACCTTATCTGAAGTGCCCAGCAGGGCATGGGAGAAGTGGGCCATAATGAGGGCCGAGTTCGCCTGGTGGAGATCAAGTGAGGAGGCAGCATAGACTTTCTTAGCCGCATTGCTCCAACTTCTTGGGACTCCTTCTCGGGTGGCTTGTCAACGTCACCAGTGTTGCCAGAGTGCCTAAATACAGAGTCAGCCACCAAGCCCTTGGCCGAGGGATGATCTGTGAATCCTGAAAGGGACCCGGTGAGCACCGCGTATTTGTGGACCATCTGGCCAGAAGGCGCAGGGCAGGAAAGCAGGGTGCTGCCAAAGCTCCAGGACAATGCCAAAGCTCCAGAACAGGGCCAAGGATGGCTTCTGCCACTGGGAAGGCCTCCGTCGGAGAGTCTCCCCAGTCGAGGATCTCAGTCAATGGGTACCGAGCCCATTTTTGCACGGGCTCCATCTTCATACCATCGACTCGGAGATCAGATGGAGAAGGCCCAGAAAGGATGTGGAACCCTCATCCGTCGAGAGAGTCCCCACTGACATGACGTCAACTGGATGGGAGTGCAGTGAGGAAGGAACCCTCCGACTTGGAGGAGTCATCAAAGACAGGCGGACTGCCTGAGTACCTGCTGACACTCCGTGAACAGTCAGGGGTGACGTGACGGTGACCAACAGCTGATGCGGAAGCCCCTTGGCCAGTTAAGACTCCTCAGATGGAGCGCCGACCATCAGCTGTATGGGGCGGCCGTTCCACCACAATCGGCAGAGATGCCAGAGGTGGCTGATTAGGTTGGCTCTGAAGAAGGAGCAGGCTTCGGCCTTTCGGGCGACAGCCAGGTGATGTCTGGCATAGAAACTGGGGTTGGTTTGGCACCAGACAACACCAACTGTTGCCACATCGAGTCCTCGTAGTGTCGACGCAACTTGCACCAAAGCCTCTTCTCACACGAGGACAAACAATAGTGATGGCGCCGCTTCCCGTGGTGCCAAGAGCGGGAGTGCTGATGTCGACAGGACCGACTCGACCCACAGGAGGAAGATCGAGACCACCAAGGGGACCAGCGGCGGAGCTCAGAGGGAGTTGGTGAATGCCGAGACTCCTCCTGGTTAGGGTCAGGGACCAGAGGTGGCAGGTCAATGGATTGATCTGTCCCTTCAATGGTCTGTGTCAGGACTGGAGTCCTAGACAAGGAAGAAAGGAAGGAAGGAAGGAATTCTTGGCCTCTTTGGTTGACAGCTGGTAAGTCAGCTAGAGAAAAACCTCGGCTGGGACTTTGACCAGCATCTCGGCTGACAGGCCCGACGGGGTTATTGTGGAGCCAGTGGCCAAGGATTCAACCGAAGTTAAATCCAGAGAAGTGCAAGAACTGGAGGCCCTCAACCCAGTGCTCCTGATCCCACAATTGAAGACGAATCTTTTCTTTTTCAGATTTTGATTTGCTGGTGGGTCCCTGACCGAAGGTTGGCAGAGACTGGCACAGTTCATTGAAGGAGCCCGTAAAAGTTGAGCCCAGCTGAAGTGGCACAAAGGCAGAAGCCGAGGAGGAATGGGCCATGGCCTGGGCTGCCTCCTCTTCGAAGGCTACAAGCTTGGATTTGACCAGCAGGTTCCGCTGCACCGGGTGGCCCAGTTTCAGGTGGGCGAGATGGTCCTCCAGGATGGTCGGGTGAAATGAGTGGCAAAAGTCACAGACCTGGGGATTGTGGTTGTGCCCCAGGCAGTAGACGCACATGGTGTGCGGGTCGGTCCTAGACATCTTCTGCGCGCAAGGGCACCGGCAGAACCCGAGAGTGGACTTATTGTCCATCGCGGTTGTGATCGAAGATCGAGCTGAAGACAGAAACTTGTAAGAGTTTAAATTTTGGAAGAAATTCTGAAGAATTTAAACGCTAGGGCATACTCAACGTGGGAGCGGTAAGGAGGGAATCTGCTTCTTTCAATGGAAAGGAAGATCTGGCATCATGGGGCAGAGCCAAGGGAGTTACCACCCGGGTGAGTGGGAGGAGCCAGCTTGAAGAATTTCCAGCAAGTTCTTAAAGGGAAAGGACACTGCCAGAAGTGTGGATAGAACATCATATCCACGTCCCTAGAATAATCTGTTTAGGTATGCCAACCCTGCTGTAAGTTTTGGCAAGCTCTGCTGCCACTTTTGGGGCTGTGACAATGCACATTTTAACCACTTCTGGGTATCAAGTAGCACAGTCACATACTATGTAAATGAACTGATTATCCTTTTTACTTTTGTCTGAGGCCAACCACATCCATTGCAATCCTCTCAAAAGGCACAACTATCAAGGGTAGGGGCGCCAGGGGCACCTTGTCTTTTTTAGTCACTGGGGCTACTTTCTGAGATTCAGGATAAGAAATGCAGTAGGTAGTAACAGTCACGTGAATCCCAGGACAGTAAAATCTGTACAGCAATCTGGCAAGCGTGCGGTCCCTCTCTGAGTGACCACCCATAGGACTATCATATGTTATTTGTAACAACCCAGTTCTATATTTCTTTGGTATGAGCAATTGTTCTAGCTGTTCTTGCGTCTGAGAATTAACCCAAACTGTACAGTAGCCCAATACGATTTTTAAACATTGGTACAGCTACTGTTTGTTTCACCCCCAGCTGCTTAAAATAACCTTGGAGACAAATATCGTTAGTTTGCTCAGAAACAAAATCACAATCAGTTACCAATTTAGTTTCAGCATTTTCATATAGTAACCCCTTAGGTCCATCAGTCTTTTGATGGCACTTTTCTCAGGCATTGTCTTTCTTTCCTGGTCTTCTGGATCTTGGAGCTGGGCTCAAATAAGTCTGCATCAAAGTTACCAAAAGGAAAAGTGTCCCCACCATCTGAGATTTTCTTTGCCAGTGCTCTTGTTCTCACAGCTGCTGACACAGCAGGATTTACTCCCTCTGTTATTAACTTCACAAATCCTGGAAAGTAATTTCCAATAATCACAGGTACAGTTAACATAGGTACTACCCCCCCCCCCATTTTTTTTGGTTCGACACTCCATTAATGTTTTGAGTCACTTGGATGATGGGATTGTATCGGGTGTCCCCATGGATGCACATGACCCCAGTACTTGGTCCTTTTGCACAGTATTTTTTCAGAACTTCAGCATACACCAGAGTCTGCTGGCTTCCTGAATCTGTAAGTCCCTTCAGTCTTATTCCCCACTTTGACATCTGTTAAATGTATGCCCCAACCTCCTAAGTCCAAAATTGCTCCAGTGTTTACCTTTTTATTTTTATGGCAGTTTCTTGCAATATGGCCTGGCTTATTACAGCTATAGCAAATAAAATCATTGGGTGCATATTTATTACCCTATCAGAATTCTTATCTGACCCTGAAGTTAAATTGGGGGAAAACAGGGTCTTAACCATTACTTGGGTGTTATTTTGCTGCTTGTCACTGGGTGTGCGTTCAGGATATACAATTTCAGGCAGACCACAAGTCAGGTGCATAAAAAAAATGCATGGTTGCATTTATCATTTTATTTTCATCAAGTAAAATATACAGAAAATAAGAAAAATTGGTTAAACAAAATAAGTCAGATGACAACTGCTTTGCTTCAGCAGTGTCCAAGGCTCTTTATTCAGCCTCACAGTGTGATAGCACACATTACCAGAAGGTCTTTCACCTTGCTCAGTCTCAGTCTAAAAGAACACTAAGCCCTTTCAGCTTTTTATAGTCTCTTTGGGAATTAGGAAAATTCCATTCATCAGATAACATAAAATTTGCCACTAGGGGCCACTGTTGCTCCATAGAGAACAGTTCCAATGGCAGCTGCAGGCTTGTTTACAGCATTGAGAAAGGTCAGACACGAGGTCAGAACATTCTGTACTCTCCTGCAGGGACATTCTGCCTGCTGTGAAAAACAGCTTAGCAGTTTTATACATAATAATATGGTGCAGCAGGGCAACTTCTTAAAAACACAGACCCAAGCTTTTGCTATTCCCATATCAAAACAGTTTTGTTTCAGCCAGCCAAGCAGCATGTTGGACATTATACAAAACAGATTAACTGCTTGGTACATGGTTCCAGCTTATCTCAGGGGTCTCCACTATGACAGGGGTCACCCTGTCACACTGCTGTGGTGTCTGGCCATCTGAGAGTCCTCGGCCAAGAAACAGCCTTTTCCCTACTTTCTGGTCTGTGTTCTTTTACCCAAAGCTGCACATCTGTGGAAAGGATTTCAATTTAATTTCAATTTTATTTTTTACACTGAAAAGTATGTGAGCAAAAATGCCCATTTTCCCACAAACGTCCAATAGCACATAACTTTGATGATACAGAGAAAAAACTAAAAACAATATTTGTAATATTTACAGTAGGGAACAGTGTATCTGACAGGATCACCTAGATTAAAAAAAACCAAAACAAATACAGAGCACACAACAATATAGCCTATATACAGACATATATAAACTCTAAGGTAACTCAAGGGGTTGGTGGACATTCAGGGGGGTCGCCTACCAGGGCAGGCACAAGTGGTGGATTGGAGGAGGTGGTCCTTGAAGGAGGAGGTGAAACAGCCAATTGAACTACAGGCCTAGAGTTCAGGGGGCAGTTTATTGTAAAACTTAGGGCCCTTGTACATGATGGAGGATGTTGATGAATTCCTCCAATACAAATATGTCGATCTGTGGGACTGTTTTGCCCTCTGGTTGGACCTATTTAACAAGGAGTTCTCTGAGTTGGGTGAAGGCTTGTCGACTGAGTTGTACTTCAGGGACTGGAATCTCTGCCTGTAGGTCTCTCCTGAGATGTCATACCCGTTAAGGGTTTCTCTTTTCACAATGTCAGTTTTCTGACTGCGCAGTGTCCGTTTTACTGTAGGCAAATTGGGCTTTACCTGTCAGATAAGGTACCAACCTGATTGCTCATTGCTGTTTTGACCATTGGCAGGCTCTGGTAACCCTATCAAAAGTTGTCGGGTATGCTTCGATATCATCTGTGGGACACAGATTTGTAAGTTTAATGTCTTTTAAGTGGTTTGTGTTTTGCTGATCTGCTGAACCTGTACCAGATTCTCCAGCTTTGATAGCTTGTGAGGCATCTAGCCATCACAGCATCTCTTCTTCTCTCTGCTGCTCCTGTCACTGCATCTCTTCTTCTCTCTGCTTTTCAGTCTCTCTTTGTTGTATAGCCCACCATTTGAAGAAGGCAGACATACTTTTAGGTTCTGTCTCTGCCAATTCTCCATCTTACACCACTGGTGCTGGCTGTACAGTCTCTGTTTTCTCCTTCTTTATGCACAAGCAGAAACAAAAGCCAAACTAACATGTAGTAATCCACCTTGGAATGAACAACTTGGCAAATGAATCACTGGATGAGACCAAAAAACACCTAATGGAGTTAGCAAACAAGATGTCCTATCTTTTGTCCACCCTTGCCTTCTCAGAAGTCCTACCAGTCTGGGAAAAAGGCAGTAGTAAAAAGCATGTCCGGGCAGAAGAAATACAGGACCTCAACACCTGGTTACGTGACCTAAGCCAGGAAAAGGGGCACAACTTCATAGGGAACTGGCAAAGCTTTTGGGAAAGACATTTTTTCAGGTACGATGGTCTACACCTCAACAAAGAAGGGGTGAGGGCACTTGGGCAGAAATTTTACGTCTATGCGAGTCATTTAAACTAAAAATGGGTAGCTGGGGACTGCACACAACATGGCGACCGGTGCGCAGGACTCCACTTCCCATAAAACCAAAACAAGCAGAAAATCGGCACCTAATCTGGGGATGGAGACTGCCCATGCCATGGCAACCAATGCACAGAACTCCGTTCCCCAAAAATCCAAAACCAAAATGAGCATAAAATCAGCACCAAATTACAACACTAACCCAGAACAACAAACAAAAAGGAAACAAAGTCACACCAAGGGGGGTGAACGAATATGAAGAGCAGTGCTTAAAAATGCTAGAAGTCTGACATAACTTCCAGAACTCATGGCAACTATGGCACAGGAGGACCTGGATTGGGTGGCAGTGACTAAAACCTGGTATACAGAAAATCACACCTGGGACACAGTGATCCCAGGGTACAACCTGTACAGAAAGGATAGGAAGGGGAAAAAAGGGAGGAGGGGTGGCAGTATATGTACGAGAATACATAAAAAGCACAGAGATACAGGGGCCCTCCAGCAAAGCCGAAGCACTGTGGCTGGCAGCTGACACTGGAAATAGGGCAATCATCAGAATAGGTACGGTATATAGAACCCCAACGCAAGGGAAAACTGCAGACAAGAACCTACTCGAAACAATACACCACATGGCAGGCAAAGGAGAGGTGGTACTGGTAGGGGATCTAAACTAAGTCAGTGTCAGTGGCTCAGCAGGTAGCACACTCACCTCTGAGGCCGGGAGATCAGAGGGCTGTGGGTTCAGTTCCCACATCTGGCACTTGGGTTAATATCCCAGTACTGACACTGTAATGCAGCATGAGAGGGGTGCTGCACTTCTGAGGTGCCGTCTCTCGGATGAGATGTTAAACCGAGGTCCCATCTGCCTGGATTGGTGGTAGTTCAGGTGGATGTTAAAGATCCCATGGCACTTGTCGAAAAGAGTAGGGGAATTTCCCCCGGTGTCCTGGCCAAATTTCCCTCATTCACTAAAAATACCACCAACAGCTTAATCTGGTTCAAGGTCAGTTGGCATACATCTGTATCCCCCTTCCCCGGATCGTGCCTGAAAATAGGCAGGATTTGTCTAGTGCACTTACCCGGTCAACAAAAACTAAATAAATAAATAAATAAACCTACCGGACATACAGTGGGAAACATCATCAGCAGCATCAACAAAGTGTAGGGACTTTTTGGCTGAGGGTGCAGGTCTGAAGTAGCTGGTAGACTCTCCAACAAGAGATGAAACCATACTGGACCTAGTCCTAACAAATGGGGAGAGAGTAACACAGACAGAAATAGGGTGCCACCTAGGAAATAGCGACCATCGTATGGTCAGATTCAATATCCTCACCACAGAGGACACTAGTCACTCCAGCACAAGGGGCCTAGATTTTAGAAGAGCTGATTTTTGGAAAATCAGGCATACCATAGCTGAAAACTTAAAAGAAACACAGGGAGAGGGGGGTCACTGAAATCTGGGAAAACATAAAGGGTGCTATCAGGAAAGTGACAGACCAATACACCAGGAAAATAAGCAAAGCTAAAAAGGAAAGAAATCCACTATGGTACTCCAAGGAGGTGGCAACCATAGTTAAGGAAAAAAAGGCAACCTACAAGAAATTCAAAGTAACAAAGAAAGAGTAAGACTGAGAATCATACAGGGAGAAACTAAAGGAGGCAGGTAAAGAAATAAGGATGGCAAAAGCACAAACTGAGCTGAGGATAGCAGAACGTGTAAAAACAGGGAACAAGACCTTTTTTAAATACATAAGGGAAAAAAGGAAAACAAAGGGGGGAATAGCAAGACTGAAAGTGGAAGGGGGGAACCTAGAAGAGAGGGATAGGGAAAAAGCTTAAATCCTAAATAAGTACTTCTGCTCCGTATTACAGAGGAAAAGGAGGGAAATAGTCCAGCTCTAAAAAGGATCCGCATCCCAGGACTATGGGTCGATGCAGGCCTCTTCACGGCAGACCAAGTCCCGAAAGCGCTAAATAGCCTAAAAGTAGATAAGTCCATGGGGCCTGATGACATGCACCCCAGAATCCTAAAAGAACTCTGGACAGAACTAGTTGCACCACTGGCAAATCACCAAATCACTGGAGACAGAGGAGGTTCCAATAGATTGGAGGAGGGCAACAGTGGTCCCACTCCATAAATCTGGTAGCAGGGAGGAGGCAGGAAATTACCACCCAGTGAGCCTCATTTCCGTGGTGGCAAAATAATGGAATCATTACACAAACAGAGGATACTAGCTTTCCTTGAAGCCAGTGAACAACAGCAGGATCCCAAACAGCATGGCTTCACAACAGGGAGGTCCTGCCAAACAAACCTAATCGAATTCTTCGACTGGGTTACAAAGACGGTAGATAATTGGGGATAATTGGGGGGGGGGGGGCAATAGATGTAGTCTAAATGGACTTTAGCAAGGCCTTCAACTCTGTTCCATACAGAAGGCTGATAAAAAAAGCTAGACAACATCAGGGTTTTAAATAATTGATTAGCAGTTTTTTTCTTGGGACTATACTAACTGTACAGAAAGTATTTATATAGATTTTCTAGAAGTGTTGTGTTTGTTAAACACAGTGAGGCAACAGCTATGCATTTTCACAAAGATTTAGCACTTTTATGAGCAAAACGCTAATCAATTTTTAGAGTTAAATAAATCTCTGCAACATAGAGGTGGGACTGAAAATGGTGGCATGGGTGAAAAATTGGCTGCAAGGTAGAACACAGAGGGTGTAGGTAAATGGCACTCTGTGAGCAGACAGTAACCAGTGGGGTGCCCCAGAGCTCTGTACTAGGGCCTCTACTTTTGAATATATTCATAGCAGGGGAGCTCGAGGAGAAGGTGTGTCTATTTGCAGACAACACCAAGATAAGCAATTGGTTAGACTCCCTGGAAGGACAAATGAACATGCAGGCTGACCTTAAGAAGCTGCAGGAATGCTCTGCAGCATGGCAACTGAACTTTAATGCCAAAAAGTGCACATAGAGAGGGGAAACCTTAAAAGGAGTAATTCTTGGGGGAAGAAAAGCTAGCAACAACCAGGCAAGAACGAGACCTAGGGGTCATTATATCAGATGATTTAAAAACCAGTAGACAATGTGAGAAGGCAGCACTCAAGGCCAATGGCATGCTGGGATGCATTGGGAGGGGAATCAATACCCAGTGAAGGGAGGTCGTACTGCCACTTACAAGAGACATTGACAGAATAGAGACAGTACAAAGGAGGGCAACAAAAATGATATACGGAATGCACACAATTCCATATGAGGACAGGTTGAAGGCATTAAACATGTACTCGCTGGAACAAAGGAGAGGGAGGAGGACATGATCGATACCTTCAAGTACATTAAGGGAACAAACAAGGTCCAGGTTAAGGAACTTTTCAAGGCAAATGAGGGAGGCAGAACACAGGGTCATTATGTTAAACTAAAAGGAGGCAAATTCAGGACCAACATTAGAAGGTTCTTCTTCACAGAGAGGGTGGTGGACGCCTGCAACACCCTGCTGGTGTAGATTATAGGGGCAGAACAATGGTGAGGTTCAAGAGCACATGGGATAAGCAGAAAGCTATAATTCAAATGAAAGGGTAGCAGGGAGGGGGTAGTAAGAATGCAAACACCATGGGCAGACTAGATGGACCTCATGGTCCCCTTCTGCTGTCACAGTCTATGTTTCTAGTCTGGCTACCATTCTGATAATCACTCCTGGGCTTGCTGTTACAGGATCCATACCTTTCTTCTATGCTTCCCTGGTGCCAGGTCTAGTACCCACGCACAAAACTCCTGGCTTAGAGTATGTACAGGGTAAATCCCACCTTATCTGACACCAGCTGTCATTGAGACATAGGTCAGGAAGCAAAGGCAAACCAGGTGAAGTTATAAAATTCGCAAGGAATGTTTTATTATTAAATAATAAAATATTATTAAATATTAAATAATTATTAAAAATTATTAAATTATTAAATAATAAAACAAAAAAATAAATACAGTTGTGCAGGATCTCTCTTATATAGGCAGTTCAAATAAAACAAAATCCTTCTTCTGAGGGTATCTCTAAATCTAAATCTCCCTTCCCCTAACAAAAGATTTTTCTCCAGATATATAAAATGTCTTTTCTTGGCAATCAACTTCTGCATCCCGAGCTCATTAAGATAAATCTTCTGCTTCTTACAACCTGTATCAGAACTTTGTCAATTTCTTTCCTTCAGGTACAACAAAATAGAACATTGTGTCCCAGAACTGATTTGTTGACCACTCTGCGGATGAGCTTGTGGAGGTTGAACTGCATCTCAAGGGTAACCCCCTGAGGTCCAAACAGCTTTCTGCATTCATTTCAACAGTATAACTATATCTCTCTCTACATATATATATATATATATATATATAATGTAACATAGAAACGTAGAAAATGACAGCAGAAGGGGACTTGTGGTCCACTGAGTCTGCTCAAGTGAGCTAACCCAAGGAATCTCAGTTTCACATAAAAGAGATTTCACATACATATATATACTCTTTGCAAAGAACTTTGTTAATGCACTAGTTGGGGTTCAAGTGTCAAAAGTAGGGAAATGTGTTAGGGTTTTCAACTCTTAACACCACCCCTCCACCCAATCATCCCACCCCCACCCTGTAGGCAGCAACAAGCATGAGGTACGCGTTGCAGTTGTCAACCCGAACACTCAAGCCTAATGCTCACCCCATTCCATGAGTAAATAAGCTGAGATGGGTACAGCACATGAGAATGGGGTGCCAATTAGGGTTGACAATGCCAAGGCACACCCCACACCTGTTGCTGCCGGCAGGGTGGGGGTGGGGTGTTAGGGTTGGAAACCCTAACACGACATTTTCCCTACTTTTGATGCTGGAACCCTAACTAGTGCATTACTAAAGTTTTGTGTAAAGAATTTCCCTACTTTTTTGAGATACTACAATCATATCCTTATTTGCCTGTGGAAACGCAGAGCCTGGATCCATGCATAATTTTTGAGATACTGTAATTGCATCCTTTTTTCCCTTTTGGCCCTTCGCTAGTATCCACCCATAATTTTAGAGATATTGTAATTTTTATTTTTTATTTTAGTCTTTGGTAACCGGGTAAGACCCACTGAGCACATGTGCCTGTTTTCAGGGGCGACCTGGGAGCACTGGGCGGTTAAGTGACTTGCTCAGAGTCACACAGTATGCAAGTGGAGGTTGTGAGAATCAAAATCGGGTCTGGTCTACTGGATGTACCAACCTCGTTAATCTAACCTCTAGGCTATACTGTTAGCCCATATCATATCCTTATTTCCTTGTGGGACCACAGGGCCCTCTGGGCCCTGTGCTCTGATCAGTCTACAATAGTATCCATATTTGCATGTCGGATTAGGCCCTGCGCACCCATCCATAATTTTAAAGATACTGTAGTCGTCTCCCATCCCATGCCGTGCAGCACCAAAGAAAAACCTCACATTGTAATGTTATCCTATGGGAATCACAGGAAAATTCTTGAAACCTGTATAACTCCACACCAAATGAATATCTTTTCACCAAACCAGCAAAAGGCACATCAGTAGGGCAAGCCCTTTCTACCCTGAAAATTTTATACAAAAATTGGAAACCATGGGCTAGATTCACAAAGCTTTCTGAAGGTTCAAAACCTTCCCTAAGTCCCCAGAACTGCCGTAGCTATGGAAACAAAGTTGAACTTGCACTGAGTGTTATTCACAAAACCCTCTGCAGCTACAGAAAAACAACACTAAGGACTGTGGGAAAAAGTGCAGCTGTAGAAGTCCCTGAGGAAAAAAAGGTGTGAGATGAGTAAGGCACAGCCCCTGAAAGGCTATTCACAACCAGTTTTCTTGAGCTGGAAAAATGTTACACACAGTGGAATGAGGTGTAACTCTCCTTCAAGAAACTGCAGTGCCCCAGCAATTGGAATCAATTAAGGTGAGGTGAGGCACAGGTAATAGCATCTCAGATAGTATAACAGTGGCTGCTGTAACAGCAACAAAAGCACACACTGCCATGATATGGCAACAGGCAACAACCACCAGACGCAGTGCAGCTCATGACGGAGCCCCACAGGCAGTAGAGCCTGGCCAGCCTGCAGTGAGTGCTACTCCTGCAGGCAACAGGAACACCCCAGGGAGAGGGGACCAGCAGTAATAGTTGGCCACTGTTGTGCCATGGTATTGCTGGTACCTGTGGTGCTGCAGTGGTCCCAGTTGAGGGACTGGTTGCTGGTCTCTTCATGGGTGCTTTCAGCTTCATTCTATGGCAGCCCTGTTAAAGTCTGCTGTTCCAGCTAATTAAGTTCACCTGTTGCTATGCCTCGTAAGCTATTTCTGGGGCTGCGAATCCACAGCTGCGGATTTTCAGCACGTGTGCAATTTCCGCAGCTGCGGGGATTTTAGGAAATTCCGCACTTACTCAAAATTTCTTTATGAATATCATGCAACTGCGTTTCCGCAGTGCTGCAGGCTTTTTCCCCCACAGCAGTGGGATTTTTGACTTTCTTTGTGAATCCTGCCCCATGTCTTCACAGCAGAGTGAAAAAGAAATGACTGCATACACCTCACATTGCAATGTTATCCTATGTGAAACAAAGGAAAATGTATACCCCCAGAACTTCAGAGCAAAGTAATCTGCTTTCACCAAACGAGCAAAAGGCACATCCGTGGAGCAAGCCCTTTGTACCTTGAAAATTTCAGACCAAAGTTCTAAACTGTTTCTTCACTGTGAAGTGACCCAAAAAAAAACTGGATAAAAATTATTTTTTCGCAATTTGAGAACAAGAAAAATCCTTTTTTACAAATTGTGAAACATAAGAAGATACGAATGTGTCAGCAGAAACAGACCTCCTGGTCTATCAACGTCTGCTCGAGTGTGCAGCTAGCAGCCCAAAGATGCAGCTGCCCTCCCCTCCCCTTTTGTCTTCCTCGCCGCTTCTCAGCCTCACACATCTGTACTCTCCCTATTCTCAGTCTGATGCTCTTTTAAAGCTACCCACAGTTTTGCATGATAGCACCCTCTCTGGAAGGGCGTTCCAGTTCGACACCACTCTCTCTGTGAAGTAATGTCTCCTCATCTCCCTCCTAAATCTTCCCCCTCTATTCTTAGCCCATGCCCTCTAGTGTCCCTTCCCTTTCTCAGTTTAAAACCCCCGTCTGCTCCATCCTTGTTGATTCCCCTCAGATACTTGAAAGTTTGGATCATGCCCCCCCCCCCAAATCCCTCCTCTCCTCCAGAGTGTACATATTCAGTTCCCCCAGCCTGGTCTCGTAGTCTCTCCTCTCCATTCCCTGTATCATCCTCATTGCCGTCCACTGCACTCCCTCCAGTAGCTTGATATCCCACCTCAGGTATGGCCTCCAGAACTGCACACACTACTCCCAGTGCGGCCTGACCAGTGATCTGTAGAGGGGCAAGATCACCTCCCTCCTTCTGGATGAAAACACCTTCGCTATACACCCCAGCATCTTGTTTGCCTTTCCTGCTTCGGGCAGAATTGTTCATGCTCCCTGTTACCATCACCCCAAGTCCTTCTCCTCCTCCTCAGTGATCCCCAGCTTCACCCCCCCAACCAGTATTCTCTCCTTGGGTTCCTTGCCTCGAAGTGCATAATCTTACACTTCTTTGCATTGAACTCCAGCTGCCACCTCTCCGACCACTCCTCCAGTTTGGTTAGGTCACCCTGCAGTTGCTTCCATCCCTCCTCCTCATCCACTACATTTTGGTATCGTCTGCGAACAGACTTACCCTGCTCACCATTCTGTGCGTGATGTCTGAGATGAAGAGCCCAAAGACCACTGGGCCCAGCACCAAACCCTGCGACACCCTACTCGTCACTGGTCTAGGTGTTGAAAATTCCCACCACCACCCATTGTAGCCTCCCACACAGCCATTTGCAATCCAATTTGCCATCTTCACCCCTACTTCCATACCAGTTGACTTCCCCCTTAGCTGCCCATGAGGTACTGAATCGAAGGCCTTGCTTAAATCCAAGTAGAGGACATCTACTGCATGGCCCCTACCCAGCTCTCTTGTTACGCAGTCGGAATATTGTATTAGGTTAGTCTGACAGGACTTCCCCGATACAAACCCATGCTGCCTCACATCCTGGAGGTAACTGTCCTCTAGAAATGACACCAGCCTCTCCTTCAGTGTCATCTCCATAGGTTTACCCATCATGGAAGTGAGACTGACCGGCTGATAACTGCCCGGTTTGTCCCTTGGGCTGCTCTTGTGTATCAGCACCACATGGGCCATCCTCCAGTCCTGAGGCACATACCCCGTATCCAGGGAGGTGCTGAACAGATCCGCCAGCACCTCCGCCATCTCCCTCAGCACCCTGGGGTGGACACCATCCAGCCCTGGTGCCTTGTCCACTTTTAGCACTCTCAGTCCCTCTAATACTCTACTTCCCTCAACCATTCCATCCGTCACCTCTCCCCCCAAGTGCAAAGTGGTAGTGGTCCCCCCTTCTTCTGCATGAACACTGAGAAAAAGTATTCATTTAGTGCTTTCACTTGTTCCTCTCCTTTTTCACCCACTCACCACCCCCCTTTATCCTCACTATGTTATCCCTGCATCTCCTTTTCTCTCTGATGTATCTGAAAAAGTGTTTCTCACCTCTTAATTTCCTGTGCTAAACTTAGCTCCCTTGAGGCCTTAGCTTCCCTCACCCTCTTGGTCACTGCCTGGGACCATCTTGCATACTTCTCTCTGTCCTCCTCCTCCTTCCCCATCCTTCTGAACCTCTGGTACGCAGCTCTCTTTGCCCTCACCCCCTCCATCACCTCACTGTTCAACCAGCATGGTTTCCTTGCTCTGCTCCTCTTACTCTGTAACTTGGTGCAAGCTTTCATCGCTTCTGTAATCCCCCATTTATCAATGTCCCATTTCTGCTCCGCTTCCATCCCTGGCCCTGTGCCCTCAAGTTTTCCTTTCAGTATCTCTCACGCATCCTCCCAAAGTCCGCCCTCCTGAAGTCCACCACCTTTGTTAGCGAGGCCCCTGACTCCCTGCTCATCGTGATAGCAACCACCAAACAGTGTAGTTTACTATCAGCTAGTGGGTCCTCCACCCTTATTTCCCTCACTGCCTCACCATTCGACAGTACCAGATCTAGCATGTTACTTAGCCTAGTAGGCCCAATAACCAGCTGTGTCAGGAGACCCTCTTGGATCGTGTCCAGCAGCACCTGTTCCCTAGCACTGGAGGTGACCAGAATGCTCCAGTCAACCCCCAGCAGATTGAAGTCCCCCATGATGACCACGTTCCCCTTCCTACACATCCTCCCGATTTATTCTAACTCCCTGTCTAGCTCCTCTGCCTGGGATGGCGGCCTGCACACCACCCTAAACCTCAGCTTCTTACCCTTGAAGTCCAGGAGCTGCATCCAAATTACCTCCGTTCTCTTTTCCTCCCCCTCTTCCCTTGTAAATTTGATCCCGTCCCTCACATAGAGTGCCACACCATCCCCCCTCTCCATGGTCCTTCCTGTACAATTTATACTCTGGGATTGCCAGATCCCAGTCCTGGTACTCGGTGGCCCATGTTTCCATGATGGCTGCAATATCCACCCTCCTCACTATCAAGAGTGCCTGTAACTCAGCTGATTTGTTACCTAAGCTTCTCACATTCAGTGAGACCACCCTCCATCCTGTCTCCTTCCCTTCCTTTCGTGCTTCTCCTACCTCCTACTCCCCCTGTGCAACTTCCCTGAATCTTTTCCTGCTAGCTTGGGGGGTAAGCTAGTTTGGCTCCTCTCTTCGGGACCCCGCCTACCAGCTGACCACTCGCCACCCCCCCACCTAGTTTAAATCCACCTTTGTTGCTATATACCCCTCTAACTTCTACTTTAATATCCCTTCCCCTTCCCACTCAAGTGCAGCATATCCCCTGCATATAAATCATTATTGTCCCAGGTTTTTCCCCATCCACCCACCCACTACCTTGTACCCTTTGGATTGGCACCGCTCCCCCAACCATGTGTTGAACTCTCCAATCCTCCCTTTCCTCACTGTACTCACACAGGGTAGTGGGAGCACCTCTGAGAGGGCCAACAATTCCCCTATCACCTTGCACAGCCTTCCCACACCCTCAAACCTCTCCCTCACTATCTCCCCAGACAAGTCGTTCATCCCCACATGCACCACTATATGCGGTTTTCTCCTACTCCTCCTTGCGCACTTTAGAATTGACTGTCCAGCCCTGTCTGCCATAACATTATGGATTCCACCCACATGCGACTATGCCATTCCCCCTTGCTGCCCCATCTGAACCCCTTAAGTATGGAGTCCCCCAATACCAATACAACCCCTCCTTCATTCCTTGCTCTCATCCCCTCCTTTCTACCCAGGTTCCCATTTCTAGAGTCCCCCATATTAGAAGCTCTACCGTTCACTCCAGCAGTTCCTCCCTTCCACCCCTGATGTATCCTCTCCACCTTCACTGCTCGCTCACTTTCTTCCACCTCCCTCATCTGCCCTGGGCTCCTCCCACACCTCTGCAATGATCCTCTCGCCCAAACCATCAGTATTGGCCCTCTCCCCCTCCTCTTCCCGAGTACCGTCCCTTGTGCACTCTCACAGGTTGTGTCCAAAAACAATCAGCCAAGGAGTTCCCAGGCAGTGGCTAGTCCAGCCAAACCCACTTATAAACTGCTCCAAGCTAACAGAAATTCAGCCCAAACAAAAGTGAGTCACAGAAGCCACAGCCTGCTGAAACCAAACACAAAGCCAGTGAAATGAACTGAAACCTGTTCTTAAATACCTAAAGCAACTGAAAATCCAGCCATACCCACTTACAAACTGCTCCAAGCTAACAGACATTCAGCCCACACAAAACTGAGTCACAGAAGCCAGAGCCTGCTGAAACCAAACACAAAGCCAGTGAAATGAACTGAAACCTGCCCTTAAACAGGATCCTGTTTCGTGATTCTTTTTTCTCAGATTTGCGAAAAAGGATTTCGGCAAGTTAAAAAACACACATTTCCAGGTGATGTATGTTTTGTGCTCTTCTTTCACAATTTGCGAAAAAAGAAAAATCCTTTTTCGCAAATTATTTATTGAAATGTTTCACCAGGAAGGCACGCTGAGCAACAAGTTGCTCGTCTCCTGGTGCGACCTGGGGGGTAGGGTAACATGATAGTACAGAGAGATTTGCTACACAATATAGATATACAATTTTATTACATTCAATAAAGTGAGCAGACTATACAGAAGTACTGAAAAGGAGGAATGCTAACAGGTACGAACTAGATGGATACAGTGCTAACAGTCTTGAACTAGATAGATACGATAGCACACATATCTTTGGCAAGCACTTAGTGGGACATAGCTTTGTAGTTAGAAAATGGCTGGACAGCATACAAGGAGGTTGAACTAGGGCAAGATTGTGAGGAGACACACAGATAGAACAAAATTGGCAAGGTGTAACAAAAAATGCAAGGTTGACTATAAGTGCATTAGAGATTAGGGATTCGCCAATAACTACGGCTAGGAAGGGTGGGTGGATGGGGGTCATATAGACAGAGCAGGGGATGGAAAGGGGGGATTTGGAGGAGGGGAAGGCAAAGAATGGAGGAGAAGGGTCTGCCAGGGCCTGACCCCTCCAGAATGCTGGGGACCCTGCCTGCACCAGGCAGAGGTCAAGCATGAACAGGAGGCAAGCAGGTTGTAGGCAGTGGGAGTTAGAGCACGTCAGGAAGGAAGAGAGGGGGAAGAGAAGGGTCTGCCGGGGCTCGGCCCCCTCCAGTATGCTGTGGACCCTGCCTGCACAAGGCAGAGGTAGAGCATGACAGAAGGGAAGCAGGCTGTAGGCAGCAGAGGTAGAGCACGACAGGAAGGAAGTAGGCAGCGATGGGGAATAGGCTTCAGAACAACCGAGAGAGAGAGGTGGGAGAGAAGAGGGGCCGAGACGTAGCCCTTTCAGGAAAGAATGGAGTAGGAGTAAGAGGTGAGGAAGGTGTTTGCCTAGGTTCTGGACCTCTCCAGGATGCAGAGAACCCTGCCAGAGGCCTAGGCCAAGCAATGGCGAGTGGGTATTGAGGGTAGCTGGTGTACAGAGGAGGGATCGGGGGGTGGGAGTAAGGAGGAGGAGGAAGGGGTGCTGGGGGGAGGATATAGGGGGAAGGTTCTGCAGGAAATAGGTGGGCATGAAGCTGAAGCAGGCTCATAGAGGAACAAGTTAAGGAGGATTGTAGCAGGAGCAGCTAGCAGAGAGAAAGTTATGTAAGGCAGAGGCAAGTGAGTGGGAGGAGGAGGAGTGTCGTATTTGTGGTGGGAGGGAGTTCCAGATTTTGGGGAAGCAATGGGAGAAGCCTGATTGGCCGATGAGGGTGGTACGATGGGGGACTAGCAGGGTGCGAGTGTCGGAGGATCTCAGGGAGTGGGAGGAAGGTGGCGGGAGGAAGGAGGGAGCATGAGAGGTAGGAAGGAAGTATACCAGGCCAAAGTTTGGAAGTTAGCATAGCACAGTGAACAACGCGTCTGTTAGCAAGCAGGGGGAAAGACAGAGCACGGTAAAGGTCACAATGATGGGTTCAAGATGGGGCATCAAGAACGAATCGACAGGAGTTGAAAAGAAAGTCCAATCTGGTAAGGGAAGATATGGGAGTGGCACCATAGACTACATCACAGTAGTCAAAAATGGGGAGGATCATCTTCTGGACAAGTTCTCGCCAGGCCGTAGGAGGGATGCAACTACGGTTCCTGTAAAGGGCTCCAAGCTAGGGGCGCAGTCTTTTCAGAATGGCGTCAATGTTGCCAGAGAAGCTGAGGTGTTGGTCCAGTCAAACCCCAAGGTATCCGAAAGAGGGGGGTGTCCTCAAGGATGGTTCCATCAAGGGTGTGGAAAGAGGGTAAGGGGTAGAGCCTAGAGAGTCTCTGCCTAGTGCTGAAGGTCATGGAGACTGTCTTTTTGGCATTTAGGAATAGTTGATGTGAGGCAAACAAGAGCTGAACCTGGTGGAAGTCCTGCTGTAGAGTGGTTGCTACAACAATGGTGGTTTTGTCAGAGGTGAACAAGACGGTGTCATCGGCATACATATGGATAGACGAAGAGGGGGAGTAGACTGAGGGAAGGTCATTTAGGAAGATGGAGAAAAGGATGGGGTCGAGCACAGAGCCCTGTGGGACTCCTATGGAGATTGGGAGGGTTGGAAAGACTGCATTCTGAATCCTGACTGACTGTGTTCTGCCTGTGAGGTAAGCTCTAAACTGGGTAAGAGCAGGAGTAGCCAAATCAGCAGCTGTAAGGGAGTCAAGAAGGAGGGTAGGGGAGACTGTGTCAAAAGCCTTGGCGAGGTCGATAAAGATGGTAGAGGTGATGAGGCCATTGTCCATCCCGGTAAGGATGGAGTCAGTGTGTCTAAGGAGGGAGGTGGTAGTGGTGTGGCTCTTCCAAAAAACAGATTGGAATGGGGTGAAGAAGGAGTCGTCTGCAAGAAAAGAAGTCAATTGAGAGAGGACCAGGTGTTCTTGGAGCTTAGCAAGGGCGGGGAGGAGGGATATTGGGTGATAGTTGGCAGGGGAGGAAAGACTGCCGCCCTCAGGGAGCGGGAGGACCACCACATGTTTCCAGGGCATAGGGATGGAGGAGAAGGACGTAAAGGAGAGATTTACAATTAGAGAGAGGGTAGGCAATAGCTGGGGCTGAGAGGTAGAGAAGTTTAGGGTCAAGATCATCCGGAGAGGAGTGTTTGGAGGGATTGAGAGAGAGGAAGGCCGTTAGTGTCTCCTCAGGGAGATAGGACCGAATGAGAAAGGGGTGGGTGCATGGGGTTGAGTGGTAGAAGAGGAAAATGAGTGGAGGAGAGACTTGAGGGAGGCATTTTACAAGGTTGAGGCACAGGAGGTGTAGTAGGAGCTGAACTCCTGAGCCAGTATGCAAGGTTCAGACTCTAGTGTGTTGTTTATATTAAGCACGAGGGGGGGGGGCGCGGGACAGTGAGTGGACTACTTTCCAAAATTTGGAGGAGGAGTTTATGTTATTGAGGAAAGAGGATTTAAAATATTCAGACTTGGCAAGTCTGATTGTTTTAGTACAAGTGTTTCTTAGCCTGCGATAGTTTGTAAGGGCTGATGAGAGCTGAGAGGCCTTGTGTTTCCTCTGCACTTTATCACGCTCCCTGAAGCAGGTCATTAATTCAGGGATGATGGATACCTCGGACTCTAGTGTGTTTGAATGGGGCATGGAAGTCCCAGGTAGCTATAAATCTGTCTTTGAAGTAAGTGAGGGCTTGGTCGATGGAAGTGGTAGATGCAATTGGGGACCAATCAGAATTGGATATATCATTGAGGAGAGGGTTTAAATCAAGGGAACTGAAAGAGTGAAGTTGCAGGATTTTATGTGGCGGCTTAAGTCTGTGGACCTTCCTGACCATGAAGATAGGGTGCTGATCGCTGAGGGCATCCGGAAGGATGCCAGACTTGATGACTCAGTGAGGGTGGGAGGTAAGAGTCCAGTCTAACAGCAAGTGGTTCTGGGTTTTGTGATTTAGTCGGGTAGGCTCTTGGGTGAGTTGGGAGAGATTTAGAGCAGAGAAATCACTTTGTGTCTTAGAAGTGGTTGATGACAGCCTGTTTAGATTTACATCACCTAATACATAAAGCTCACTTTTGTGTGAGACGGAACCTATAGAGGTGATGAGGTCAATAGATTCAGAGGGCTTGATACCTGGGCGACAGTAAATACTAGCACTAAAGATAGGGGAGGAGAAATGCAGGGCAATATTTACTACCAGGGCTTTGTAAGTGGAGGGTAAGGCAGACGAGGGAACGGTTGTGTATTGGAGAGAGGACTGGATATACATGGCACTCCATTGCTCCTACCTGCCCTATCCTGCCAGACTAAGGAATAGCCTGGGATGGCAATGGAGGAATCAGAAATTTTAGTATTCAGCCAAGCTTCATTTAAGATTAGAATTTGTCTGGAGTGAGGGAGATTATCATCGGCTGTAACAGATCAATTTTCGGGACAAGGCAGCAGATATTTAAGTGAAGGGTCTTTAGGCCTTTGGGAGGGCAGAGGTGGTGTTGGAAGGTTGTACATTAATGGGAGGACAGCAGCTGGGGGAGGGGGAAGGGAACCAGGATTGGGATGTACATTTCCTGAGGCAAGTAACAGGAGTCGAGTATAAGGAAGTGTAGTTTAGGATATTTATGGAGGGCAGAGTATTCGTGATGTGTTTGAGGGAGGGGGGCTGGGTGAGTGGATAATCATGAGACAAAGGAAAGTGAGGTGGCTAGAAGCTGTGAATAGCATTGCAAGGGGTATGTGGGGGGAAGTGAGTCCAGAGTATTTGAGGGGAAGAGGGGGTAACAGCAAGAATGAAGGAGGGGCTAGGAGATCGAGGAGGAGGGAGAGGGGCAGGCTTTTAACTTGAGACATTTGTGGAGTTGTGTTAGCAATCATGGAAAGGAGAATTAGAAGGAGGAAAAGTGGGGTGGGCATGCTGTAGGTAGTTTGGGGCGCCACCGGTCAGGGTAGATTGGTGGGGAGGGACAGTGAAACTGGGAGGGGTGTTAGCGAAAAAGTGACCACTGCCAGAGGCAACTGACAGCCACTAGCTAGTTGTGCAAACGTGGGGAAAAACAGATAGAGACAGGCCTTGACAGAAATAGAAGAGGGAGGGGGCAAAGACTGATGAATAGGGATAGGCTGACCACACAGTAAGTGAAATGAGACAGGGATTGGATTGGGTGAGTGCACTTATAACTGGGCCCTCTAGTGGCTAGAGGATATAATCTGCTAATAGAAAAGTCAAAACACACACACACACACACAAAAAATTTAAAAAACAGGATATCCTGTTTCAGGATTCTTTTTTGCAAATTTGCCAAAAAGGATTTCAAGATGTTAAGAAAAGTACAGTTACGTAGAAACTTACCGTAACAGTAGATCTTCGAGAGAGGTTCCTTCAGTAGGTCATCACATATAGGATTGGCACCACCTGGCGTCGGGCTGCATGGCAGACATTTCTAGCAATACCTGACGGGGGACCGCCCACCCGACATTACGTGACCGACGTCAGTGTGACTGTATATAGTGGGCGGTTCCCACGCCCGCCCTCCAGTTCTCCTGCCGGAGCCAAGAAGAGACCTGACAGCAGGAGCGAACAGGATTTGGAGTCCCTGTAAAACAGAAATGAGGGGAAAATATGACCTACTGAAGGAACCTCTCTCGAAGATCTACTGTTACGGTAAGTTCCTATGTAACTGTACTATCGTACTTCGAGAGGGTTCCTTCAGTAGGTCATCTCATATAGGACAGAGTCCCAAGCAGTCCCTCCAAGGAGAGACTGAGAGAAACTAGGGAGAAGGATACATAACTCCAATGGAAAAAATGAGATCTGGAATAGACCCAGTCTAGGACACAAGGCCATGTAGGACGGCTAGGCCAAAACCAGCCCTCCTCCTAGAAGCAATGTCCAGACTATAATGCTTGGTAAAGGTATGGATGGAACTCCCAGTAACAGCCGCACAAATATTGGCCACGGAAACGTTCCGTAAGAAGGCTGCGGAGGCAGCCATGCCCCTAGTAGAATGACCTCTGACAGAACCCGGCAGAGGCTTCTTGTATTTCTGATAACAGAATCTAATGCAGTTGCCTAACCACTTGGACAGGCCCTGCTTAGAAACCGGCTTGCCCTTTGATCTCGGGGCAAAGGAGACAAACAACTGGTCACAAAAGCGGAACTCTTTGGTCCGGTTGGTGTAACACCGGAGAATGAGATGGACATCCATCGTATGAAGGAGTGCCTCACCTCTGTTAGAGGGGGATGGATAATACACCGGAAGCTCTACTGATTGATTCAGCGTGGCTTCTGACACCACCTTGGGAAGACACTTCCGATTTGTTCTGAGGACCGCCCGGTCCCTATGGAAAATCAGATAGGGCTCCTTGCAGACTACAGCATGAAGCTCCGAAATCCTTCGGGCTGACGTGATAGCCACAAGAAAAAGCGCCTTCCAGGAAAGGAAGTGCAAATCACAGCTCATAGCCGGCTCGAAAGGAGGAAGGGTGAGCTTCTCCAGGATGAAGTTCAAGTCCCAAGGCGGAGTTGGGCTGCGGATGGGGGGTTTCAGATGGAGAATCCCTTTCAGAAAGGTTTTTGAGACCTCCAACTGAGCCACGGGCTTACCATCCACTAGCTCATGGTACACTGAGATATGAACCTTCAAAGATGAGTAGGACAGACCGGAGTCAGATAAGTAAAGGAGGTATTATATGACTTGTGGGGCCGAGAAAGAGAAGGGGTTCCAACCCATAGTGGTTGCCCAAACAGAAAACCGCTTCCACTTCATGGCATAAGTGGAATGGGTAGAGGGCTTTCTAGCCTTGATGAGGACTTGAGCAACCCTGGAGGAAACCCCGAAACAGGAGACCGCTATGTCTGCAGGAGTCATGCATGGAGATGCAGATTCCTGAGCCCCGGGTGCAACAGTCAACCTTGATACTGAGTCAGGAGGTCATGAGTCACTGGAAGTGGAACCGGTGGTTCCCTGGCAAGCTGCTGCAGCAGCAGGAACCAAATTTGTCTCAGCCAGAGAGGAGCGATGAGAATCATCCTTGCCTTTTCTGCTTGAAGCTTGAGCAGAACCCTCTGCAGAATGGGAAACGGAGGGAATGCATACACAAATTTCCCTGTCCAAGATAGAGACAATGCGTCATTCCAGAAAGCACCTTACCCTGGAACGAGCGAGCAAAACCTGGGAAGCTTTACGTTGGATTTGGAGGTGAAGAGGTCGATTTCTGGATGCCCCCAACACTGGAAGATGGAGTCCGCCACTTCCTGAAGCAGTTCCCACTTGTGAGACAGGGTCCGAGATCTGCTGAGACTGTCCGCCAGGATGTTTCAAATGCCCGGAACGTGCACAGCCACGAGGACCAGATGATGCTGGACTGCCCAGTTCCACACCCGCATTGCCTCCCTGCACAGGGGGTATGACCGGATTTCTCCTTGTTTGTTGATATACCAAACTATCGACATGTTGTCCATTTGGACTAGCAGTGATCCCTTTGGAAGTAGGGCCTGAAATGCCTGTAAGGCATACAGGACTGCCTCAACTCCAAAACACTGATGGGAAAGGAGACTCCATGCTGGACCACAATCCCTGGGCTTGGTGCTCCCCAAGATGAGCTCCCCACACTATATTTGAGGCATCCATGGTGAGGATAGCTAGCGGTGCAGGGCTCTGAAAGGGGAGCCCCACAGAAAGACTGCGAGACTCTCTCCACCACTGCAGTTCTTTCTGAACCGCAGAGGAGACCAGAACTGGATGATCCAGGTCGTCCAGGAGCTGATCCCACTGCACTCGCAATGACCACTGAGTGAGCCTCATGTGAAGTTTTGCTAGGGGAACAGTTGCGATGGCAGCCGCCATCAGGCCCAGAAGGCATAGGACCTCCCGAGCTGAGATGGTTTTGCAAGAAGCCACTTTGAAGGCTTGGCAGATAGGGGTCTCCACCCTGTCTGGAGGTAGGAAGGCTCTGCACTGGATCATATCCAGGACTGCCCCAAAGAATTGAAGTCTCTGGGCAGGGATAAGGGATGACTTGGGAACACTGATTGTGATCCCTAGCCTGTTGAAAAGGTCCAGGGTAAAGGTAAAAGCCTCCAACAGAGAATCCCTGGATGGGCCAAATCAACCAATCGCCCAGGTAAGGAAACCAATACTCCTGCAGGGTAAAAACGCCATGACCACCGCCAGGCACTTGGTAAAACCTGTGGTGCCAAGATGGGACCAAAGCTAGCGCTTGGAACTGGAAGTGTTCCCCTTTGAAGCGGAAATGCAGGAACAGGCAGTGGCTGGGGAAGATCGGGATGTGCAGGTAGGCATCCTGAATATCCAGGGCACAGAGCCAATGGTTCTCCATGAGGAGAGGAAGGAGGCTCTGGAGTATCAGCATCTGGAATTTTTTGTACTTGACAAACTGGTTTCATTGACTTAGGTCGAGTATGGGTCTGAAGTCCCCTGTCTTTTTTGGAACCAGGAAAAAATGGGAGTAAAATCCCTTTCCCCTTTGCCCAAAGGGGACCCGCTTGATTGCTTCCTTAAGCAAGAGCGAGTTTACCTTGTGAACTAGGAGGGCCTGGTCCCGAGAACAGGAAGACTTCTGGGGAAGAGTTTCCGAAGGGATTTCCAGAAACTCTCTGGGTGTGTTCTACGGACACTGGTTGTAGGACCCATTCGTCGGAGGTGATGGTTCTCCACTCCTGCACGTGGAGAGTGAACCTCCTCCACACCTGCTCCCCGTTGTGAGACGGAGGAGGCAGTGGGGCTGGGGAGTCAACAAGTGGCAGGATGTTCAGGGGAGGGCCTCCTGAACGTCTCTGGTTTTTGGAGGCAGAAGGGGTGGCTGTACCAGTGGCCTTACGCTTCCCTTGGCGGCACGCCTGAGCGTTCTTCCTCTGCCTCCAGGTCCTTTACTGAAAGGGCTGCTGCTGCTGTTGAGAGCCCGATCGGTACATCGACCTCTCGGACTTAAGGGCAAGTCTTTTGTCCTGTTGGTCTATGATGATATCTTTGGTGTCCCAACCAAAAAGTACTGATCCCCTAAAAGGGGCATCCTGAATCGCCTACTGGACTTCATTGGTGAGTCCAGAAATATGAAGCCAGGGATGCCGTCTAAGGGCAACTGCCGTTGCCGAGGTGTGAGCCACCGAGTCGACAGAGTCATAGGTGGCGCGCAAATCATGCCTACAAGAAACTTCGGAGAGGTGGAGATCCTTGGCAAGTTCCTCCTTCAAAGGCGAGGGGTCCATGGACTGGACTCTCGCTTCTAGTCTAGCCAAGGTAGCCTTCTGCTAGGACACCATGTGGGCCACGTAATTGAGGGACCAAAGGGCGCACA
Source organism: Neoceratodus forsteri (assembly GCA_016271365.2). Taxonomy (NCBI): domain Eukaryota; kingdom Metazoa; phylum Chordata; order Ceratodontiformes; family Ceratodontidae; genus Neoceratodus; species Neoceratodus forsteri. The sequence continues at coordinate 194,691,403 of CM028132.1, read as the reverse complement.
TGGCCGACGAGTAAATCTTTCCAAACTGGTCCATCTGCCTCGACTCTGTCAGGAGGAGAAGTGCTCATGTGCTTAGGTGTAGAGGAGCGTTCATGAGCTGCAGAGATGACCACAGAGTCAGTCTTGGGATGAACCTTCAGAAACGGGGCATCCTTCAGCACCCAGTAAAGCCTGTCCACCCATTTGGGGACAGCCGGGAGGGTATGAGGCATCTGCCAGATGGTAGTGGTGAGGTCTTGGTGAGGTGCCATCCAGGGAGGAATAGGGACCGGAGACAGAGATTCCAGGTCAAGATGCTCCGCCAGTCTCTGTCTCATGGGGTCCTGTTCCTTCGACTCCCAGTCGAAATACTCCTTCATGGACCTCAACAGATCTGAAAAGGCAGGGTCCTCTGGTGGTGACTTCGGAGACTCCTTGCCTTTTGTATCCTTGGTGTCCTCCGGGACCTCCTCAGAAGAATCGTCCGCCCCCTCCAAACTATCGTTGTCCTCCTCCTCGACAGGACAACGTCTGGTATCCGGGAGGGAAATGTCCTGCCGAGTCTTCCCTGAGATGTGTACGGTGGTAATGGAAGAGCTGCTCGGAGAAGGAGATCTGGGAGTCCGTGGTTGTGGAAGCCTAGTCTCCAGGTCCAAGACCAACTCCGACCGTGCCCCATGCCACCAAGACTGGATTAGAGCCTTGAAATCCAGGGTAGGGGGAGGGGGGTGGAGGAGTAGGCTGAGGGGGAGGAGGAGGAGTAGGAACTGGTGGGGGATAATAACCCTGAAATCCCTGAAAATTCAAATAGGGATTGGATCCAGGGTAGAACTGACCAAAATTGCTCCATTCTGGAGCGGGGCCCCCCGGGTAGTAGCCCCCAGGATAACCTTGCGGTAATGTGGACAGTTCGGGTCTGCAGCAACCTCGACGCCAGATTCAAGGCCGGGATACTGGGCTGTATCCGCCGTTGGGCAAAGGGTCCAGCATCCGGACAGCCCACGCCAGGGGAACTGATGTCGGAACCGGTACCACCCGATCCGGCGCAGGAAGGGGATCTGGCGTCGGAGGGGTCGGCGTCGTAGCCGGACGAAGGAGCCCTGGTAGCGGAACCTGATCCGGTGTCTGGGCCAGCAGCAGAGGCCAGACAACTGGTCCCGGCTGCGGAACGGTCGTGGGGACCACCGGCATCTGTGGTGCCGGGAGCCCGCCCGAAGGAGGAGGAGGGGCCTCTATTGTAAGGCTGGATGGCCAGAGAGGAGCCTCCTTCTCCTTGACCCTGGGAGAGAGCGGAGCATACCCCAAGGCATCAACAGAGTCAAGGGGTTCTCCACTGTCATCACCGGAGGTACCAGCCGGTGAACTGGAGGGCACCAGCGAGGAAGGAGGAGAAGGGAGAGGGGCTTTCTCCCTCTGGTCCCGCTGGACGTCGGGTGAGCGCGTTGGGCTCAGGCAGAGAACCGTACCTGTGCGTTGTCAGGGATGGCCGACTTATCGGTGGGGTCGGGCGGGCGGGGAGGAGCCCTCACGGCTTATTGATCGGGGTGGGCGAGTATCCACAGCCTGGGTAGCCATCTTACCGCTGCCACGCGGTCCCTGGAGGAGCCGGGGGCTGACTTATTAGCCGAAGCGGTGCGGTCACTGGAGGACCCGACGGCCGACTGACCCGCTGTAGATTTACTAGACTTACTGTTCTTGCTGGGCGGCTGCTGGGCCTTGCTCGTTGAGGACCTGGCATCGTATGCGGAGCCCTCCTGCTCCCTACATTTCTCCTTATGTTTTTTGGAAGCTGAGGTCTTTTCGGACAAAGAATGTCTAAGCCTATCCATTTTCTTCTCAAGCGAAGTCAGGCAGGCTTTTAGCAGATGGGCCTCCAAAGCCTGCTGTCTCCTCTTTTTTGTGGCTTGACTGAAGGTCTGACACTCAGAGAAGGAGGAGACTGGGTGGTCCGGGCCTAGACAGAGGACGCACTTGAGGTGACCATCTTTGTGCGGGATCTGTGTGCCACAGGACGAGCACTTCTTTGGAGAAAACATCAATAAGAAACACAAAATTAGTAAGGAAATAGACTATCACCATATGGAAGTCTGCTATGCGACTGACAAGAGGCGACGGCAGGAAAGAACTGTAGGGCGAATGGCGCCAGTCCTTTATGTAATGACCTACTGAAGGAACCCTCTTGAAGTAAGATCACACATTTCCTGGTGGTTTATGAAAAAAACTAACCAGAATCCGCTAAAACGGGTTCCAATTAGCAAAACACATGCATTGGTTACTTCAAAAAACATCATTTTTCCCAGTTTTTTTACTTTGTTTGCCTCACTAAGAAAAAAAAGATGACAGCAGCATGAAAAAAGACTCCCAATTTGCGACAAAGGATTACTCATTTGCGACACAGGATTGCCCATTTGCAAAACAGAATCCTGTTCTGAGGCTCACATCTAACTTTCCCCATTGAAAAAAATGGGACATTTTAAAATGTAATAACTTTTAATTGGAGTAATGTTTTTTCACCAAATCTTCAACCGGTACATCTGTTACTCAAGACTTTTCTATCCTAAAATTTTCAGGACCAAAATCCCAAGCCGTATTTGCGTAGTAGTGCAACAAATAATTCGGAAAAAAACCCACAAATGTTTACATTTTTTGACACTCCGTATTTCCGCACCCACATATCCAACTGGAATGAAACTTGGCATATCAAGAAATCTTCCGTCCCTGATGGTGCTTGCAAAATGTCATGCAAATTGGCTGAACGGTTATGAAGATATTAAAGTGCAACATTTCGAGGTTAACACAGAAGTCAGCGTTGAACCCTAACTATAGGGGCATGACCTTTAACACTCTGTATCTGTGCACCCTCACATCAGACCTGAATGAAACTTGGCGCATCAAGAGATCTTCGGTCTCTGATGGGGCATGCAACATTCCATGCAAATTGTTTGAACAGTTGTGAAGGTATGAAAGTGCAAAAAGCGCAAAAAAAAAAGATTCCTCATTTACGACAAAGGACTGTCCATTTGTGACAAACTTTTTCAAGGTGAACATCTAATTTTTCCTATTGAAAATAATGGGACATTTCAAAATGTAATAACTTTTGAATGGATTCATAATATTTGCACCAAATCTTCAAAAGGCATCACTGTGACCCAAGACCTATATAACCTTAAAATTTCAGACCAAAATTCCACACCATTTTTGCACAACGGTGTGACAAAGAATTTGACAAAAAATGGCAATTCACACGTTTTTTGACACTCTGCATCTCTGCACCCACAAAGCCGACTGGAACGAAATTTGCCACAGCAAGAGATCTTTGGTTCCTGATGGCACATGCAAAATTTCATGTGATTGCTTGAATGGTTGCAAAGTTATTAAAGAGCAAAATTTTGAGTGTAACATAGAAGTGAAGATTTAACCCTAACTATAGGGGCGCAACCACGACCCTATAATATATATTATATATATTTAACCACAGAGAAGCAAGGGAAGAAAGCCAGAAATCGGGGAAATGGTGGGACCATCAGAGTGGCCAGTTCCAAGGTTTCACAAGGAAAATCTGATTGAGCAATTAGATAGACAAGTGACAGAATAGGAGAGGACAGAAAAAAAGATCCTTGCTTTTAACTCTCACTGTAAAACAAATAGGACAGGATCTTATCCAACTCTGTCACAGCCCCATACTATTCAGTCTCTTATCAGTGACCTACTTTCAGCCTGCAATCACCCAAATATAATCACACATCTTTATGCTGATGACATGGTCATCTACATGAAATGCAGTTCTATCAGCATTCTCAGTACATAACTACAACCTAGTGATGGATGACTAAAGTACAGTTACGTAAGAACTTACTATAACAGCAGATCTTTGAGAAGAGCTCTTGCAGCAGGTAACACCTTTAGGACTGAAGCCAGCAGGCGCCAGGACCTCATGGAAAACTTCTAACTATCAGTATACAGCGGGGGACTGCCCCCCTGACGTCGACCCACTCCCGACGTCACGTAGTATATAAAAGGGCGGTTCCCCCAGCCTATCTCCAGTTCTCCTGCTGGAGACTCCGACAAGTGAGTAAAAATGGAGAACTGAGGAGGTTCCTCTAATTGAGGAAAAAGAAAGGTGTCCGTGATGGAGCAGCAGCTACCAGGGGGAACGTGGGTGGGGAAACTAGTATCTGCTGCAAGAGCTCCTCTCGAAAATCTACTGTTACGGTAAGTTCTTATGAAACTGTAATATCTTACTTTGAGGGGGCTCTTGCAGCAGGTAACACCTTTAGGATGGAGTCCCAAGCAGTAAGGAAAGACCACGGTCAGCTGGGTGAAGGCAGAAGTCTCCCAAACAGGATTAGAAGAGTAGGCCCTGGAGGACTGCTAATCCAAAATCTGCTCTGTGTTGAGATGCAATGTCCAAACTGTAGTGCTAAAGCAAAGGTGTGGACAGAACTTCAAGTAGCAGCTGCACAGATGTCGGCAGCCAACATGTTCCTCAAGGAGGCAAAAGAAGCAGCCATGCCGTTGATAGAGTGACCCTTTACTGACCCTGGTAAGGGTTTGTAATACTTGCTGTAGCAGAAAACAATGCAATTAACCAACCATTTGTACAAACACCACTTAGAAACAGGAGCCCCTTCCACTCTGGGGATGAAGGACACAAACTGATTAGACTTTCTAATGGCTCGGGTGCACTCCAAGTAATAACGAAGTACCCTATAAACATCCAAAATATGAAGTAGTGCCTCCCCTCTCGGTTTGAGTACTCTGGGTAGTAGACTGGAAGGTGGATGTCCCAATTCAAAGTAAACTCTGACACCACCTTGGGAAGAAACTTAGGATTAGTCTGCAAAGACACCCTGTCCTTGTTTTTATTTATTTATTTATTTATTTGTAAGAATCAGTTTACAACCTTTGAGCCAGAGGCTCATTTCCAAAGGTACTTCATCACATAAAGACATACATTGTGTTTTTGGTTACATAGCATAGATTTGCAAAACAATAGGCATTCAACAGAGGAGCCATGTCACACTGTGGTCAGACAAATACAATTAGGTTACAGGGTACATGTAATTGATAACAGGTGTTACACAAGTTGGTATTAAGTGAGCAATCTAGTTGGTAAACACTGAAACAGCTGGCACTGACCAGGTTAAACATAGGCACGGTGTACAGGGAAGTGGTGGTGGGGATGGCTAGGTGGAGAGCTGCCCGGAGAGCGTTGTCAAGAGAAGCAGAGGTGGAGGCTACTTTCAGAGACAGGAGCAGTTATGAGTGCTGATGATGTGGTTCCGAAGGGTGGTTTTGAACTTGGAGATGGTGGTGGCATTGGTGATGGGGGCAGGGAGAGAGTTAAACCAGGTTGGGGCTCTATAGCAGAAGGACCTCTGGCAGCAGCTGGTTCTTGATCTGGGGACCATTAGGTGGTCTTGTAGGAAGACCGTGTTGCAATAGTGGGAGGCTCTGGTGGATGGATCGCGTTACCCCAGAGGCGGAGAATAGGGTCTTTTGTGAGGAGACAGGTTTGGTATCGGAGCCGTTCATCCAGGGTAAGCAGGTTAGCCTCGACATACAGCTGACAGGTGTGTGGAGCCTGGGGCACCAGTAATCAATCTGCAGGCTTTATTCAGGGTTAAGTGAATTTTGTTGCATGCAGTGATGTCGGCAGCACCATAAACTGGTAGACCATAGTCTACAAGGGACAGAACGGATGATGTAACAGCGAGCCGGAGAGCATTTGGGGGAAGGAAGGTTCTATGGCGGAAGAGGATGCCAAGCCGTGTGTTAGTGGTGGATGTTAGGGCGTTGATGTGGTTGTGAAATGTGAGGGCTGAGTCGAAGGTAACCCCAAGGTATTTGTAGGAGCAGACTTGTTCCAGTGGCTGATTGGTACTTGGAAGGATATAGAGTGGGTGGTTGCTAGCTTTGTTTTGGGGTGGGAAAGAGCATAGCTTTGGTTTTATTAAGATTGATGACAAGTCTGCGCTCCTTAAACCAAGCCTCGGCAGTGTTGAAAGACTGCTGTAGGGAGTCCTGGAGGGAGATGGGATTGCGGTGGGTGGCAAAAAGGACAGCGTCGTCTGCATACAGTAGAATTTTGCCAGGGCATGCACTGGGCAGGGTGTTCAGATAGGCGAGAAGAAGGGGCCTAGAATGGAGTCTGGGGACCCCAGAGAGAATGGGACGGTATCGGAGAGTGTGCTATTAATTTTTACACACTGAGATCGGCGTCAAGATAGCTAGTGCACCATGCTAGGGGCCAGCTGAGAGACCAGTGTGGCAGGTGCATTCAGCAGAAGTGGATGGGAGGCGGTGTCGAAAGCCTTTGAGAGGTCGATGAACACTGCACCAGCTAGGGAGCTGGTATCCAAGGAGGAGTGTATAAAGTTGGAGAATTCAATAAGGGCAGTGCTGGTACTGTGACCAGCATGGAAGCCATGTTGCTCTGGGCATAAAATGTTATGTTTAGCCAGATAATAAGTCATTTGAATGGCCACCACTTTCTCCAGGGCTTTAGAGATGGGGGGGGAGGATGGAGATTGGCCGGTAGTTGTTGGCCGATGACCTGTCGCCCCCTTTATGAATTGGTGTGATAATGGCTGTTTTCCAAGCTGTGGGAAATTGTCCCAGGCAGAGTGACTGGTTAATTAGGCTGGTGGGGGGGCAGGACTTCATCTAGTACCAGCCTGAGGATGCTAGGGTCCAGTGAGTCACTGCGGGACTGTTGCCATTCAGAGCTTTGATTAGGATGGGTCTGGCTTCCCAGGTGGAAATCTTACGCAGGTGAAAGCTGGGGTGCTGGAGGACAGGGGGAGGTTGGTTGGGGGGAAGGTCAAAGAAATTAGTAGGGAGGACTGAGCTAAGGTCAGTGAAAGCGGTGTTGAACCAGTTAGCTATGGTGGCAGGCTCGGTGGCAGTAGTGCCATTTCTAGTGAGCTGGGATGGGGCAGGGGAGCAAGCTTTACCGTTAAGTTGCTTAATATTATCCCAGAAAGTCCGGGCTGAGTCTGGGCTTGTGGAAAACTAAATAGGGCTCCTTTCACATCAGGGCCTGAAGCTCAGAAATCCTTTGAGCAGAAGTAATGGCAACTAAAAATAATGCTTTCCATGACAGAAAGTGCAGCTCGCAACTTGCAGCAGGTTCAAAGGGAGGCAAGGTAAGGTTTTCTAAAACAAACAAAAGATCCCATGGCGGGACGGGATACCGGATGGGAAGCTTCAAGTGTAGAATGCACCATAAGAATGTATGGGAAGATCTATCTGGGCAAGAGTTTTGCCCTCAATAGGTGCATGGTAGGCTGAAATGGCAGACAGGTACAACTTAAGCGAAGAGTAGCTTAGTCCCATATCAGACAGGGAGAGTAGGTACTCCAGAACGAATTTACCAGGCAGGTGAAGGGGTCTAAATGCAGGGCAGAGGCCCAGATGCAGAATCGCTTCCATTTCATAGCGTAAGTGGCTCTGGTGGAAGGCTTCCTAGCGGCCACCAGTATGTCCACTACCCTGGGGGATACCTCAAACCTGGAAATAGCTAGGTCTGCAGGAGCCACGCATGGAGATGCAGAGATTTGAGATCCGGATGGACCAGGGTTCCCTGTTCCTGGGAGAGCAAGTGTGAGCATTGAGGCAGGGAAAATGGAGGTTCCACTGCAAGCTGTTGGAGAAGCAGAAACCAAATATGGCACAACCAGAAAGGTGCCACCAGAATCATCTTTGCTCCCTCTGACTGGAGCTTGAGAAGAACTCACTGCAGAAGGGGGAAGGGAGGAAACGCGTAATGGAACCTCCCCGTCCAGGAGAGGTACAATGCATCTCACCAGAAAACACCAGTCCCTGGATTTAGCGAGCAAAAACTGGGCAGTTTTGCGTTATATGGGAGGCAAATAAATTCAGTTCTGGACGACCCCATCGGTCAGAGTTCTTCGGCTATGAAGGGATAAAGTTCCCACTCGTGTATCCTGGACCGGGATCTGCTTAGACTGTTGGCAAGAGTATTTTTCATGCCAGGAACATGGATTGCTAAGTCAAGTCCAGGTGATGGTCCACTGCGCATGACCAGACTCGTATGGCCTCCCTGCAGACGGGATAACAATGAGTCCCCCCTGCTTGTTTATGTAAAAGACCACTGACATGTTGTCTGTCTGGACTAAGAGGGGCCCAGATAACAGGACTGTCTGGAAGGCCTGGAGGGCATACAGGATCTCCTGCATCTCCAGGATGCTGATGTGGAGATGGAGTTTGTGTTGGGACCAGGTCCCTTGTGTCTGACGGCCTCCCAAGTGGGCTCCCCAGCCTTGGCCCGATGCATCTGTGGTTAGGATCTGACTGGGGGATTCCTTCCAGAGGCAAACCCCTCTGGAAAGGTTGGAGGAATTCAACCACCATGCTAATGCCAGTTGTACAGGGTTTGACACCATGACCGGTTGCTCTAAGCTGTCCGAACGCTGGTCCCATTGAACTCTCAAGTTCCACTGAATCCCCCTCATGTACTGCCTTGGCCAGGGGGACAGTAGTGATGGTGGCTGCCATGTTTCCCAAAAGTCTTCGGACAGACCTGGCCAGAACCTGGTGAGAGGAGAGCTGCTGAGCATGTGTCTGAAGGTGCTCTGCTCTGTCTTGAGGGAAGAAGGTTTTGCCTTGCGCCGTGTCCAGAACTGTCCCTATGTATTGTAGCCGTTGGCTTTGCTAAGGGGAGGACTTGGGGAGGTTCAAGGTACAGTAACCCCTAGGTCATGAAATAGGGTGAAGGTGGCCTGCATGGTGTGGAGTAGCCAGTCCCTGCTGGGAGCAGTCAGCAGCCAGTCGTCCAGGTAAGGGAAGACATAATGTCCCTGTTTCCTTAGAGCTGCAGCCACTACTGCGAGGCATTTGTTGAAAACTCCGGGGACCGAGGGCAGGCCGAAAGGCAGAGCCTAAAATTGGTAATGACTTCCCTGGAAGCGGAAGCGAAGGAACGTCCTGTGAGGTTGGAAAATCAGAACATGGAGTTCTGCATCTTGCATGACCAGAGAGCATAACCTATACCCTTGATGAAGCAGAGGATGGAGACCAAGCAGAGTGACCATCCAGAATCGTTTGTACTCTATGTACTAATTCAGGTGGCTGAGGTCGAGGATAGGCCACAGGTCCCTGGTTTTCTTTTGCATCAGCAAGAAGTGGGAATAGAACCTTTCCCCTGCTGAGCCAGGGGGACTGGCTCTATGGCCCGCTTTTGCAGGACAACATGGATCTCCTCTGCGATGAGAAGGCTGTGAGCCTGAGAGTAATGGGAGGGGACTGGTGGGTTGTCTGTGGGTATCTCGATGAACTCCAGAATATGCCCCTTTTCGATGAGTTGCAGGACCCACTGGTCTGTGGTTACCCAACTCCATCCTTCTATATACAAGGAAAATCAACCACCCACCGCCTCCCTTAAGGCTTTGGCCAGGGGAGGGGGGTCGGGCAACGAATCAGGCAGAGGAGCCAGGAAGGGGCAGCATGGCCTGGAAGGTTCTTGGAGCTCGAGGGGCAGATCCTCCAAAAGCAGAAGTGAAAACCTTTCGCTTGAGTTCTGCTCTCTGCTGTTGTCCTCTGAGTTGCTGTCTGGCATTCCTCCGAAAGGACTGCTTAGGATGCTGCTTAGGCTGAGATTTGTACATGGTGTGTACAGACCTAATAGCCTTTCCTGATTCCTGTAGGTGAGTAATTATGTTTTGTGAGTCTTCACCGAACAGGACCGGTCCTCTGAAAGGAGCATCCAAGATTTTGGACTGCACATTCAGGGCAAAACCTGACACACTCAATCATGAGTAACGACAGATACATACTGCCGAAGCAGCGGCACTGCTCTCAGAGTCCACTGTGTCGTAAGAGGCTTGGAGGGCGTGGTTACCTACATCCGAGCCCAATTTTAGGATGGCCATCAATTCTGTCCTACTAGGGCAATCTGGTATGGCCTGAGCCATCTCCACACCGCCTTGTCCCACAGGGAGTTCTGGTACTGAACCATGTAGGCAAGGAAATTCTGCGAACGTACAGCATACGTGGTCGAGGAATTAACTTTTTGGCCAACTGTTAAAATTGCTTGGAATCTTTGGATGTTGTATACTCAGGCATCTAGGGTGCCTGGAGTAGTCATGGCAGCACTAATCACCATTGAGTCTGCCTCTGGGTGCTCTCCATAAAAGGGATCCTCTCTGGGAGCACAATATAGTCGATCTGACTTCTTGGAGATGGCTGGCATGGAAAGGGGCACTTCCAGGCTGCTCTGTTAATGCAGGACTTCCAAAGCAGGGGGATTACCATGGGTTGGGTGTCCTTCCTTCTGAGAAAGGAAGCCAACCAATGTCGCTCCAGATACAGCTCCTCTGTATCCCAGCCATTCAACTGCTGGATGTGCTGCATTACGTCCATCAAGGATGGGTTGTCAGGCGGCGAATGAGGGGTGTCCTTACCGCCCTTGGGCTCCGAAGAAAGGTCAGAGTGATCGCAGCCTGAAGGAGGAGGAGTAGCCATCAGAATCAACTGCATCCAGGGAAGGAGAAGGCAAATGGGGTTGCCTGCGTGGCAGTCCTTTAGATAGGGGGGGTATCTCCCCCATCCAGTGTCGAGTGGTATCCCCAGGTGGAGGGTGGTGAGCGGTGGAGGCTTGTCCGGAGGCGGCTGGTGAGGGGTAGGCTTGGAGGGTTCCCTAGGGGCCTCTTCATCTTTAAAATAGGCCCAACATGCCACGAAAAGCTCATTCAGAGCTTGTGGAGAATTAGGCGGCAGGGCTGGTGTGTCCAGTGTTGGGGGGAGGTTAGGCCTAGAGGGCCCTGGTGTCTGGTCATCAGGCTGGGGTAACTCAGGCATCGGAGCAGGCTGATCTGGGTTACCAGGCGTCAGACCCAGAGGGACAGAGCCATCTGGCATTGGATGATGTGGACCCGATGTCCAGCCATCGGGTGTCGGGCCCTGCTGGCAACTTAGGAGGGTTAGGTGATGATGAGGAAGCCAGCATCAAAGGTACCGGTGTAGACTGGGACAGGACTGGCAATTTGGCCGGTGTCCGCCTAAGAAGAGTTGCCAGAATCGGGGAGCTGGCTCCCGAGAGGGACAGAGGCCCCTCTTTTCCGGAGATGGAGGGTGTCAGTCCCGAGGGCTGCCTGGAAGAGTCAGCCCCTGATGTCGGGGAGGAATCAGCAGACACCCTGGCAGGGACAGCGACAGGCAAAGACCTGCCACCCAAGGATCCACCGGCCGAGCCACTCGGCTTAGAGACCATGGGGACTAAGGGTTTAAGCTTGAGAGGCTGAGAGGTGGGGAACAAAGTTCCATGCCCTGAAGAACCTTCTCCCGTAACAATGATGAGAGGGAGGTTTGGTCACCGGGAGCCTGGAGGGAGAAAAGAAAGCCACAGTGGAAGAAGCTGACCTCCTCACGAGGGAGGGGGACCCAGAAGTGGTCGCCGACTTGGTCGAGGACTGTGAGCGGGATTCTGGCTGGGGTTTCTCCTTATGCTTCTCCCCATGCTTGTGTTTGCCACTTGATTTCCTCTCCTTATGAGAAAAAGAGGAGGCAGAGGTCCCGGAAGCCAGGGAAGAGGATGAACTCTTTTCGGTGAAGCTACTTCTCCATCTCAGAAAGCTTTTTAGTAAGCAAGAAGGCTTCGAGGGTCTTCTGTCAGTGGAGCTGAGTGTGCTGATTGAAATCTTGGCAATGCTGGCAGGCCTCTATGTCGTGTTCTGGGCCAAGGCAGAACAGGTAGGCTGAATGGCCGTCCTTGTGTGGGATCTGCTTGCCACACGCACACTTCGATTGCCACCTCTTGACTGAGGAAGATGGAGAAGGAGACATACAAGATGAACTTTGAAGGTGAATTGTTCTAAGAAAATAAAACGTGGGTAAACGTGAGTCAAAATGGCGGTCGACTAACTGAAGGCATCCGTGGAGGTCCGACTTGTGTGGTTGACAGCGGGAAAAGAACTGGGGATGGGCTGGGGGACTGCCCTTTTTATACCATGTGTGATGTTGAAGGCGGGCAGATGTCAGGGGGCAGTCCCCCACTGTATACTGCTAGCTAGAAGTTTTCCGTGGGGTCCTGGCGCCTGCTGGCTTCAGTCCTAAAGGTGTTACCTGCTGCAAGAGCCCTCTTGAAGTAAGATCAACTGTTTCTTGCTACTGTAAATAACTCCAAAACATAGTCATGCTGTTCTGCAGAACTTCAAGCCACACAGTTCACTCCAAATTCGCCCACCACATGGAACACCACTGAAAACTGTGCAACAATTCACAAATCTTGGATTGTGGCTGGATTCTGCCCCAACATACACAGATCACATTTTCAGGTCAGTCAGCAGCATGCATCAAAAACTTGGTCTCTTCTATTTAATAAAAGCAGTCTTAATCTAAACACCAGGAAGCCCCCTATTATGATTATCTTTTCTCCCAGCTTTAGAATATGAGCGTGAAATCAACAGGACAGCTAATCATAGGAATATACAAGTCTATTAGCAATAAACCATATTGACTTGTTAACCCATCCACATGAAGCTGAAATACCCTTCTCTATATAGTAAGTATCTAGAAACTGTTTAAACTGATCCATATTCTGGCTACCTACTACTTCCTCCATCAATGAGTTCCACGGTGCTATTGCTCTTTGATTCAGCCATCTACCTCTAAGCTTCCTCTATTTCTCCCCCTTTCAATTGCTTACTGAGCTTCCTGGTCTCCTTAGTATGAATCTTCTCCAGACCCACACACTCCCAGATATCCTTATTTTGATGTGCCTTGTATATTAAACACAGATCTCCTCTCATTCTCCTACATGTTAAGGAGAACATTCCCAATTCATATGTATCATAGGTAGATACAGAGCAAAGCAGACTTGCATCCGTTCAGCTCATTATCTGTAGTCTATTATTCCATGTCTAGTACAGTAATCCAGATTTTGCTTAAAGTCTGACATGCTACCACTACCACCCATTTCCAGTGGTAGTGAGTTCCAAAAGGCCACTATCCTCTGGCTGTACCATCCCGATCTCCTATTTGTGTGACATAATTCCCTTTTTAACTGCAAAGGGAGGGATCGAGTCTTATAGTTCTGATTATACATCTTGAGACCTATACAGTCCCACAAATCTATATATGTCATGGCCCTGAATAGCAGACACATATCTCCCCTTAATCTACAATAATCCAGGGGAAACAGACACAAAGTAATCATTCTATCCTCATATTCTTGGCCTTTTAAATCCTTAACCATCCTTGTTGCCCTCCTCTGCACCCTCTCCAGATAATGAATTTCCGCATTACTTGATGGTGCCCAGAACTGGGCACAATAGTCCAGGTAAGGCCTCACCAACGAGGTGTACAGCGGCACAATCATCTCCATCTGCCTGCTTCAAACAACATGAACTCTTGCTATATTATGACATATGCAGTGAGTCCCAACCTTCGAACTGCTCCGGAGGTGAAAGAGTTAACTTTCCATGCCAGGCATGGAACACTGAGCTTGAGCTCAGTTGAAAACTCTGTCTGTTGTTCTTCAAACTCAAACTGTCAGATTCTTTACTCCGACTCACTGAACAGTCGCTCTGGAGATTTCTCCTTCTGCTCGGTTCACTTTGTCGGTTAAAGTATTATTTTTTCGTTTTTTTTGACTAAATTTAAACCGCAACCGGTCGGTTCAAGCTCTGTCTGTGGTATTTGTAAGTACTAGATAGGTTTCACATTTACTTTTCTGTGTGGAACTTGTAAACGGTTTATCGGTTCGGTTTGAACCGATCAGGTTGTTTAAAATATATTAATCTGTCCTTTAGAGTGTGGTTACCGGTTCTTATCGGTTCTAAGAAAAACAGATTTTATTACGGTTTTTTCCACGACCCGTGACACGGTTGGGAACCGATAAGAGAGTCTTGCTTGGCGGATTGCCACAAACGGGCAAGTTTGGTTAGGACTGGCACTATGTCTGAGAAACCCAAAAGAAAAAACGGGCCCACTGGGTTTCAACACTGCAGTGTCTGTGGGGAAGTCTTTGCTAAGGCCGACCCCCACATCACCTGTGTTTATTGTCTGGGGTTTGACCACCTCAATGCAGACTGCCAGATTTGCAAAAATTTCCTGCAGCTACCCTGGAAAAGAGAGTTGGTAGGCTCAGGGAAAGGGAGGCCAAAAAGTCCGCTGACCTGGATGGCCAGCCCGGTTCAGTTTCAACCGAACCGGAGGGAGTGCCCCTGACCAGGGCGAGACTTCCTCGGCAAGGAGAGCCGACACTGGAGGAGTCGGTTCCAGCAAAGGACTAGGAAATCAGCTGGTGTGAGCCAAACTTTCCTCTCCAACCGCTGAAGAAATAGCCAAAGCGATTAAAATTGTCCAGTCGCTTTCCCCGGTTCCGACCAAACTGGCACCATCAGGTAAGCGTACGGTTCGATCGGTTCCACCGGTTCAAGAGTATGATTTAGAGGAATTTTATGAACCGGAGAAGGGGGAAAAGGAGTATGAGGAGAGTGAATGTGGATTTGAAAGTCTGGATGTGCCCACTGAACCGGACATCTCCCCAGACAGACCTTCAGGAGTGTCTCCTCCTAGGCTTTCTGAGTCCCCTTCTCATTTTATGTTTTATAAAAAAGTGGCTGAAACCCTCCAGCTCCCTATGGAGGAAGCTGTGGATGATCAAGAGGAGCCTGACTATGTGGAAATGATGGATATCCCAGAGTCTAGGAGACTGTCTATTCCCTTGCATAAATCTTTTGGGAAACAGACAGTAAAAATTCTAAAAACTCCTCACACTATACCTCCTGTGGATAAGAGAACGGACAAGAGGTACACATTGTCAGGCTCTGATACGGAGTTCCTTACACAACAATGCAGCCATGTTGGAGTGGTGCAGGCTGCAGCCTGTGACAAAGCAAATATTCCCTTGGCTTCACACCCCCCCTGACAAGGACTCCAGGAGGATTGATGCCATGGCAAAGAAACAGTACATGGCAGCATCCTTGGGACTCAAGACAAGCAAATTATATGGCTTATGTTGCTAGATACCAGAAATCCAGATGGGATACTGTTATGGCTCTAGCAAAACAGGTCCCCGGCCAGCTTGCTAAGGAGCTGGAGCAGGTGGCTGCTGATGGTAGCTGAGGCATCTAAGGTGCGATTCCATGCTGCAGTGGACTCTAATGATGTGTCATCAAGAGTCATGGCTACATCTGTGGCACTTCGCAGAATGGCTTGGCTCAGATGTACTAGCCTGTCACAGGATACCCAGACTAAGGCCATGGATTTTCCTGTTGTGGGTAATTCTCTGTTTGGGGAGCAGACAGAGAATTACATGAAGAAAATGGATGAGTATAGGACCACCTATAGGAGTGCACAGGCCAAGGAAAGGCAGGCCACTTCTCAAAGGCAGCCTTCCAGGGGCAGGGGCAGGCCTTTTCATAGACCTTTTTATCAAGCCCAGGCCTCCTCTTCAGCTTATGCCCAGAGGGGGTTCTTTAGAGGGAGAGGCAGACGGGGTACAAGCAGGCCTGCTTCCACCCCTCAGCCTAAAGCCCCTGCCAAGCAGGCACCCTGATGGGGTGGCCAGGGCCGATTCTCCACTACCTGTAGGGGGCAGGCTGGCTTACTTTGTCCAGGACTGGAAGTCTCTAACATCAGACAAGTGAGTCCTGGAAGTAGTAAGCCAGGGACTGATTCTCAGCTTAAAAATTTCCAAAGATGAGAACCAGATCCTTTCCACCTGCAAATCCATCAGAGGCACTTGCCCTAGAGGCAGAGTCTCTACCCTCCTGGCTCTCAGAGCCGTGGAAAGGGTTCCACCCCTACACCAGGGCAAAGGATTGTACTCCAGGTACTTCCTTACCCCAAAAAAGACAGGAGAATGGCGGCCCATCCTGGATCTCAGATACCTAAACAAGCACCTTTTAAAACCAAAATTCAAAATGGTGACTCTGGGAATTATTTTACCCTCTCTAAAGCCAGGGGACTGGCTAGCGTCCCTGGACCTCAAGGATGCCTACTTCCATATTCTCATCAGAAGCTCCCATCAAAAGTACCTCAGGCCATTACCAGCTCAGAGCAATGCCCTTTGGCCTCACCTCTGCTCCAAGGGTATTCACAAAATGCCTGGCAGTAGCAGTTGCCTACCTAAGAAGCCAAAAAATTGCCATCTTCCCTTACCTGGACGACTGGCTCATAGTAGGCCAGTCTCCAGACCAAGTCAAGTTACATCTTCAGATAACTCAGCAACTGCTTTCCTCTCTAGGTTTCCTTCTCAATCTTCCAAAGTCAGTTCTAGAGCCTGTCCAGCTTCTCACCTTCATAGGCGTAGAACTGAACACAGAGGAAGCCAGAGCCTTTCTTCCTCTGGACAGGGCAAGGACCCTGGTCTCTCTGGCCTCCTCATTCACCCTGCAGGTCTCTCGACCAGCAAGGCATTTTCTGCAGCTCCTGGGACACATGGCTGCTTCTACAGCAGTAGTGCAAGGAGCCAGATTTCAGATGAGGGACATCCAGTTCCATTTGAGAGCCTTTTGGTCTCAAAGAAAGGACCCTCTAACCAAGTTGATCCCAGTAACTCGAACCCTGATCCAAGCCCTACAGTGGTGGCAGGATCAGAGCAACCTGAGACAGGGGGTCCCTTTGTCACTCAGTCTCACTCTTTAATCCTTACTACAGATGCATCCCTCCTGGGGTGGGGAGCTCACATGGGCGACCTCACTACCCAGGGACTGTGGTCCCCTCAGGAATCTCTGCTCCACATCAACCTGTTGGAGCTCAGAGCAGTTTTTCTAGCACTTCAAGCTTTTTCCAAATCTGTTCAGAACAAAGTTGTACAGGTCGGAACAGACAACACCACTACAATGTGGTACATCAACATGCAAGGAGGCACTCGGTCTACGGCCTTGTGCACCAAAGCAATGAAGTTGTGGTCTCTGGCTTACTCCCTGAACACCTCCCTTACGGCAGTTCACCTCCCAGGCAAGGACAATGTCCTGGCAGATGCTCTCAGCAGGATTTCCCAGGGCCATCACGAATGGTCACCGGATCCCCTGGTCCTGGAGGTAATATTTGCCAGATGGGGCACCCCGCAGATAGATCTTTTTGCAGCCCCAGACAATCACCAACTTCCTTTTTTGCTGCAGACCCCCAGTGTTGGGCTCAGTCCCTCTGGATGCCTTAGTTCTCAATTGGGAAGGGAAGTTTCTCTATGCTTTTCCCCCCTTCCCTCTCCTGTTCAAAGTGTTAGTCAAAATCAGATCTGAATCCTGCAAAGTGATTCTGATTGCTCCAGATTGGGCCAGACAACCCTGGTATCCTCTCCTACTGT
The DNA here is from genome assembly GCA_016271365.2 of Neoceratodus forsteri. Taxonomy (NCBI): domain Eukaryota; kingdom Metazoa; phylum Chordata; order Ceratodontiformes; family Ceratodontidae; genus Neoceratodus; species Neoceratodus forsteri. Next base: position 194,674,146 of record CM028132.1, on the reverse strand, counting down.
CCTTAGCAGTCCATCTTCCCCTGTGTCTTCCCAGGAATCACAATCTGTTAACCTGTGCTCAGGGAAGGGTTTGGTACTCGAACCTCAAATCTCTCAATCTGAAGGCCTGGCTCTTGAAGAGTTAGAGTTTGCTGATCTACACCTCTCCCAAGGTGTAATGGATATATTGAAGGCTTCTAGGAAGCCTTCCACCAAGCTACTTACAATTCCAAATGGAAGAGGTTTTCCATATGGTGCTCTGGGAAGCATATTTCCCAGAATCTGCTGGATTTACCCACAGTCCTGGATTATATGGTCCATTTAAACACTTTGGGGCTGAGACCAGCTACCCTAAAGGTGCATTTGGCAGCTGTGTCTGCTTTAATTTCAGCAGGTAAACCCTCTTCTCTTTCAGCTCATCCTGTATTCTCTAAGTTTTTAAGGGATTGCTTCACACCAACCCTCCATTCAGGGACCCTGCCCTGCCTGGGATCTTAATGTTTGCATTGCTCAGCTCATGCAACCTCCCTTTGGACCCTTGTCTTCAGCAAGCTTAAGTATTTGACTTGGAAGACTGTGTTTCTGGTAGCCATCACTTCTGCCAGGCATAAGTGAATTACAAGCTTTGTCAGTGGAGCCTGATTTTATCTCCTTTCATAGAGATAAGGTGGTCCTCAGGACTAACAGGAAGTTCTTGCCTAAGGTGGTTTCAGATTTCCACCTTAATCAATCTATTTCTCTTCCAGTGTACTTCACTGACCATTCCTCCTCTGGCAGAGGAGGTTGCACAGCTTAGATGTGAAGAGAGCCCTTAGTTACTACATTGAGCGTGCATCAAGGGTCACAGGTTTGACTCCTCCAACTGTTCCTCACTTATGGTGAGGTTGGTAAGGAAACCTGCCACTAAAGATCCATTGCCAGGTGGATTGTCTCTTGTATCCAATTCTGTTATGAAAAGCTGGGTAGGTTCCTCCCTCAGGCCTGAGGGCTCACTCTACCAGAGGCACAGCTGCTTCCTGGCTGCTGCCAGGGACATCCCATTCTAGAGATTTGTCAAGCAGCTACCTGGAAAACAGTTCACACTTTTACCAAGCATTACTCTCTGGACATCCAGGCTAGGAGTGATGCTCGGTTTAACAGCTATGCTTCAGAGCCTATTTCCTAAGTAGGTTCTGTCCCTCCTCCATGGAGGTACTGCTGTGTAGTCTGCATATGTCATAATATAGCAAGACTTCATGTTGTTTGAAGAAAAAATTACTCACCTTAGTAATGTTGTTTCTTCTAATGGAGTCTTGCTATATTATGACCTCTCCCCCTGCCTGCCCCTCTCAGAACCTGTTTTGGGGATGTGGGTGGGCAGTGCAGTGTTGGCACTTAGTAGCTGCCCACCTTGTTTTTTTCACCCCTCCTTTTTTTGGGGTGACTGGGTGTTGTGTTTTTCATTTTTTGGGTCTCCTGACTTGAGTCTTTGTTTTGGGACCAAAAAATGTGTTCTTATGTTTAGTAGTCAGTTGGCTAGTGTAGGTTTACTGCTTCCACACAGGACCTTAGTGAGTTTAGCTCGTAAAGATCTGACAGTTTGAGTTTGAAGAACAACAGACAGAGTTTTCAACCGAGCTCGAGCTCAGCATTCCATGCCTGGCATGGAAAGTTAACTCTTTCACCTCCGGAGCAGTTCGAAGGTTGGGACTCACTGCATATGTCATAATATAGCAAGACTCCATTAGAAGAAACAACATTACTAAGGTGAGTAATTTTTTCTTATGTGTCACGTGATACTGGTAAGTATCCTATGGGATTTCTGGATAACATGATTACAATGAGTTTTAAACTTCAAATCACTAGTTACCATGATGCTCAAATCTTTTTCATGGGTTACAACCTTAAGCTTTCTGCCCAGCAACCTATAATCAGCCTTGCTGTTTTTGCTCCCCCAAGTGCATTATAATACATTTCTCAAAACTGAAATGTAATATATGTTTATCCACCCAATTACCTAGACTATCTAATGCCTGTTGAAGCTTTTCAATTCCTTTGCTAATATCCACCCTGTTTTCTATGTATGTGTCATCAGCAAACTTAGTCAACCACATTCCTGCATCACACCCCATAGAGGAAACATACAGATTAAAAAGGCAAGGCCTCAGCATGGACCCCTGGGGTGCTCCACTGGTCACCTTGACCACCCGAGTTGAACCCCCTTATTATCATTCTCTGCTGCCTATTGCTCAACCTTAAGAATATCCATCTTGCTACTGTACTATGGATATTCATTTCTATAAGTCTATCACTTAATTCACCATGGGGCACTGTGTCGGAGGCCTTAGTGAAATCTAAGAATGCCACATCCACAGATTCACCCTGGTCCAAGGCTCTGCTAAGGTTTCCATAGAATTCTAGCAAATTTGTTTGACAGGAACTGCCCTTTGTAAAACCATGTTGCGTATTATCTGTTTTACTTGTTTCTTTCAAAAATTTATCTATATGTTCTTTTATTATTCCTTCTAAGACTTTTCTCAACACAGAAGTGAGACTTGCAGGTCTATAGTTCTTAACCTCCTTTTTGCTTCCCTTTTTATAGATTGGAACCACATGGGCTTTCTTCCAAGAGTCCACTACTACTACTGCCCCTTCATTTAAGGACTTTTGGAAAATCTGCATCCGGGGTCCTGACAACTCCACAGCCAAGTCCTTTAGTAGTCTCGAATGAACTCCATCCAGACCTTGGGCCTTCTTGGGATTTAACTGCCCGAGTCTGATCCTAACGTCATCTGCATTTAGGGTTACTGGTACAGTATTGGTGTTGTTCTTGTGTAATTTAGTCAGTACTGTCTTCATATTAAAGACTGTTACAAAACATTGGTTCTGTAATTCTACCACTGCTGTTATATCAGAGACTAGTACGCCATGTTGGTCTGCTAAAGGCCCCACTTCTTCAGCTCCCCCCTTCTTATTGTTTATATATCTATAGAAGGATTTATGGTTATCTTTGATCTTGACTGCCAAATTTAACTCATAATCCCACTTAGCTTTACTAATTGCCCATTTAGTATCTTTTAATAGGCTTTTATATTTCATCCAGTTACTAGATGCATTACTACTTTTAGCTTTTCCAAATGCCCTTTGTTCTAATTAATAAGGTTCTTGATTCTCTGTGTTAACCATGATATAATTCTACCTGAGTTATTATATTTTGGTCTCATAGGTACACATTTATTTCTGAGAGTATTTGTTTTATTTAGTAGCATATTCCACATATTCTCCAAGGACTCTCCTTGAAAATCATCTCTCCAGTCCCATCTAATCATTTCAGCTCTCATTTGGTTGAAATATGCCTTTGCATAATTCATTTCATCTCTCTTCATATGTCATATGCCTGTTATTTTCCACCATCTTGGTTGCCCTTCTCTGGACCCCCTTCAATAATGCTGCATCACTCTTCTTGTGCTGTGCCCAGAACTGCCCACAGTACTCCAGATATGTCCTAACCAGCATTGTATACAAAGGGATTATTAACCTTCTGTTCCTACTTTCAATGTTGTGACTAACACACCCCAGTATTCTTTGCTCTTGCTTACCGCAGCCTTACACTGGTTACTAAAGCTCAAGTTATTTTATACTATTATCCCCAGATCCTACTCGTTTTCTGATGTCAGTAATTCCCTGACATTTACATAATATTTTGCTTTTTTATTAGTCTGGCCAAAATGCATTATTCTACATTTGTCATGGTTAAAAGTTAATTTATTCCTTGTAGTCCATGTCTCTAAGTTATTAACCTCTTTTTGGAAGTTTACAATAGCTTCTTCATTATTAAAGGAAAGCTGTCCAAAACATGGGCTCCCGCCCCATGGATAGCTTACCCTCCAGTTTAGATTTTAACAGCAAGAGCAGCATTTTTCTCGCGCCTCAACTTGCTGTATTTTACTTTTAAAAACTCTGGAACCGGAGTATGGAAGAGGCAGGGGACGCTCCATTTGCTGAAAGGTAGGTCGGCCGATCTTGCTTCAATACTTTGCATTGAAGTGAGCAGTGTTTCATTTCAGCTGGCCATTTTATATGCCCTTTTTTCTTTATGGATTTCTAATATTATTATTAAACCATGTGGTATCTACCCCTGGTATTATACTTTTCCCTTAGAGGTATATATATCTATTCAACACATACATTATATGGTTCTTAAATGTTACCCACATTTTGTCAGTACTTTTACCCCTGAAAACAGATTACCAGTTAAAGTTTCCCAAGTATCTCTTCATTTCTTTGTAGTTCACTTTATTGTAGTCCCTAACATATGTACTTCCTGCCTGTTTCGTTCTTTTAAGATTGATGGTGCACTGAACCATACTATGGTCACTTGCCCAGAGTGTTTCTCTCACTCTGCATTTGGTAATATCTTCCTCCAGATTACTTAAAATTAGGTCTAGAATATTTCCTCCCCTTGTTTCTTCTGTTACGTGTTGGTCCAATTTGAGAGAGCTAGTTATTTCCAGAAAATCGGTTTCCGATTATGTATTCCCATTTTTGTGCAACCAGGTTATTCCAGGGAAGTAAAAAATTGCCTGTTATCATCCTACTACCCATGTCTAGTTTCCTTATGTTATTTAAAAATTCAGTTTAATACTGCTACATTATCAAAAATAATGGTTTCTTTTAACAATACGTGGTGGTTTGCACTTGCATAAGATAAGAGAATTGATCACTGCACTCTCTATAGTAAATTTGGACTTCTTCCCCCAGACTAAAGAAGGGGGCTCAGATGGGCCATCCTTATATACAAATGTGTCCAGGGTCTCTATCCCCCAGACTTACATAACCTCCTTGTCAGACCAGTCCAGAACTATCAATTTTGTTCCCAGTCCAGAAATATCCTGTACCAATCTTGAGCATAAAAATCAGTCAGAGCAACATCCTTCACCACAGCCTCCCTGCCACCTAAAATAAACTACCTGAAGTGTGAAGACCCTCCACAACCTGCAACCCTTCAAGAAGACACTGTTCCAACACCTGAAAAAAACCTTCTGACTGCTAACGCATATCCATCCTCTTCAGATCGGTACCCCTTCCCTCACTCTATCCTCAACTAGCTCATCTTCTTTTCCTATCCTGCCAGAATACCGCTTTGAATCATTCCATGACTTGAACCTACTACTATCAAGAATGTACTTGTGTTAATATGCAAATATGTAATGTTTTTAATTGTACTTTTTAGAACTTTGTGCCTTTAACTATATTTGTAACCATAATGTACCAACTCTGCTGCCATAACTATCCCCCAAGACCCTCTTGAAAAATAGGTGTCTAACTTAAATGAGGCCATCCTGGTGTCCAAAAATCTAAACAAAATAGATAACTTTTTAACCCCACTCTTGTAGTATAAGCTCTGAAAAAGGTATCAGGTTTAATACTGGGTTGTAAAAGATGAAAAGGACAACATGCAGCCCTTTGAGTTCATCTCTGAATTATTTTATATGTGATCTGAATCGATCATCCTCCATCTATATGTCCCTCTGCGCCTGGTTTTCAACTTAAATAACGTGAACATCTTCTCAGCTTAGCTCACTGTGTATGTACTTAAACCTGCAACTATCTCTGCTATGTATTTATTTATTTAAATGTTTTACCAGGGAGGCATGCTGAGCAGACTACTGCTCAATTCCAGATGCACCCTGGGGGTAGAGGGAGTGGGAGTGCATACATAAAAATTCATATACAATACAATTCAAAGGTATACATACAAGATAAAACATTTATGAGGCAGCGTGCAATTACATTTGGCAGATGAATAGTCATATGGCAGAAGGCTAACACCAGGAAGGTTACAGTGAGAGATACAGACAGGAAGAAAAAATTACTCACCGCAGTAATCTTGTTTCTTCAAAGGGATCACTCATTATGATTAAACTGATGCAGTCAGCCTCCTGTGTTGGACTGCCCAGAGACATGGAATTATATGTAAATGATGGAACTCTCAACTTGCTCATGCCAATTTCAAACTGCTGCCCTAGCAACTGTTGCACTCTGAGTGCCTCAGATTCTTAAGTAGCCTAACTGAGTATAAAACCCACTAGCTAAAAATAATATTTCTATAAAAGAATTTTTGTCCTCTCAGGTCAAAAACATCCCAAGAAGTAAACCTAAAAAACTTGAGACCACAAGGGAACAAACTGGTTAACAAAAAAGTGAGTCTCTAACCTGACCTATATAGAAAAAAAACACCCTAAAACAGGGATGCAAAACAACTTTCATAGGTTCTAGTAGGGGAGGCATGGTGGGTGTTTTAATCATAATGAGTGATCCCTTTGAAGAAACAAGATTACTATGGTGAGTAATTTTTTCTTCTAACCCCAGGAATCACTCATTATGATTAAACTGATGCAGACTACTAAGCAGTACCTTTGGAGGTTGGGCAGAAAACCTATTTAGGAAACAGGTTCTGTAGCACTGCTGTACCAAATCTGGCATCACTTCAGGATTGTAGAGCCAGGCTGTAATGCTTTGTGAAGGTGTGCACTGTTTTCCATGTAGGTGCTTTGCAGATTTCCAGTAGTGGAATTTCTCTTGAAGCTGCCACTGAAGCAGCTGTGCCCCTTGTGGAATGTACCTCAGGCCCAGGGGCGCCTGTTTACCCACTTTACTATAACAAAGCTGTATACATGCCACTATCCAGCAAGCAACTGTACATTTTGTGGCAGGTCTGCCCTTACCTACTTCTTCATAGGTAAGAAAGCTGTGCTTGACCTGGTCTGTAAGACTTCGTTCTGTCAATATAGTGGCTAAGTGCTCTTTTGACATCAAGGGAGTGAAGCCTCCTTTCTGGAGAACCAGAGTTCTCTGTAAAAAAGACATGTAAAGTGATGGACTTATTTAAATGGAAATCAGACACCACTTTGGGAAAGAATTTTCTATTGGTCCTGAGGACCACTTTATCCCTGTGGAATGAGATGTAGCCTACATCTGTGCACAGGGCCTGTAACTCACTGATCCTTCTGACTGAAGTAACAGCAACCAGAAACACCGTTTTCCAAGTGATATACTTCCAATCTGCAGTTGCCATTGGATAAAATGGAGCATCCATGAGCTTGGCAATGCAGATATTCAGATTCTAGGCCGGAACAGGTTCCCTCAAGGGAGGGTACAAGAGGTTAAGGCCTTTAAAATACTTCCTGAAGACTGGATGAGAGGCCATGGATCTCTCTTTACCAGCCAACAGATAAGCTGAGACTGAAGCCAAATGAACCTTGAGGGTCAAAGGCTTCAAGCCTAAAGAATGCAAGTGTGTTAGGTAATCCTGGAGAATGGCTAAATCAGCACTGGATGGGTCAACGCCCTTACCTGTACACCATATGTAAAACCTCTTCCACTTAGCAGAATATGTCTTCTTAGTAGAAGATTTCCTGGAACCCCTAAGTACTGTCAGCACCTGTTCTGACAGTTTAAGATTAGCATACTCTAAGTCCTCAAGAGCCAGGCCTTGAGCCTCAGTGATTTGAGGTTGGGGTACAGTATCCTGCCCTGAGAGGAGGTCAGCAGGTTGTGCCTCCTGGTCAAGTGAATTGGAGACACTACTGATAAAGTCAACAGAAGTGAATACCAGTGTTGCCTCACCCAATCTGGTGCCACCAGTATCACTGTCGCCAGTTGGCACCTCAATTTCAGTAGGGTCCTGAATATCAGTGGAAAAGAAGGGAAGGCATACAGGAACTTCCCCGTCCAGTCCAGTGCCAATGCATCCAGGGGTAGTGTGCCCCTGAGAGGAGGCCTGCAACAGTACACTGGTAACTGGTGATTTTCTACATAGGTGAAGGGATCTATCTCTGGAGTGTCCCATCGCCTGAAAATCGAACTGAGTATTTGGGGGTTCAGACACCACTCATGGTGGTCTTGACCTATCCTGCTGAGGGAGTCTGCCAGCACATTGTCCTTTCCTGGAAGATGTATGGCTGATAGGGATACCTTCGTGGAGTATGCCAGGGACCACAGCCTCATTGCTTCTGTGCACAGTGGGGCTGACCTGGTTCCTCCCCGGTTTTGTTATGCAGTACATAGTAGTGGTGTTGTCTGTTCTGACCTGTACCACTTTGTTTTGAAGATATGGAGCAAATGTCTGCAAGGCTAGGTACACCACCCTGAGCTCCAGTAGATTTATATGCAACAGGGATTCTTGAGGAGACCATGTGCCACTTGCTGTGTAATCCAACATGTTTGCTCCCCAACCCAGAAGGGATGCATCTGTTGTAACAATTAAGAAAGGCTGTTCCTTTATGAAAGGCACACCTACCCGAAGACTGTGTTCATCTAGCCACCAGTGCAGTGCCTGTAGCAGGCTGTGGGTGACTGGAACCAGTTTGGACAGAGGGTCTATCCTCTGCGACCAATATTGTCTCAGGTGAAACTGGATGTCTCTCATTTCAAATCTGGAATGGAGTACCACTATGGTGGCAGTTGCCATGTGACCCAGAAGCCAGAGGAATTCTCTGGCTGGTTTGGGTTTTCCTGGCACAAATGAGTTTGCAATCTGCAGAATGCTGTTTACCCTGTCCTGAGGCAGAAAAGTTCTGCCCAGACTGGTGTTTAGCTCTGCACCAATTAATTCTAGTACCTGAACTGGTGTTTGCTGAGACTTCTGCTCATTTATGAGAAAACCCAGGGACTCCAGAGTAGATTTTGTTACTGCTAAGGCCTACTCTGTAAACTGTAGAGATGGGCCCACTACTAGCCAGTCGTCCAGGCAGGGAAAAACTGACACACCTTGTTTTCTCAGAAACTCCACTACCATAGCCAAACACTTTGTGAAAGCCCTTGGGGCAGAAGTTAGGCCAGAAGGAAGTGCTGCAAACTGATAATGGCCTGAGGCCAGTCTGAATCACAAGTACTTTCTGTGAGAAGGTCTGATGAGGATGTGAAAATAAGCATCCCTTAGATCTAGAGAGGCTAGCCAGTCTCCCTTTTGTAAAGTGAGAATGATTATTGCAAGAGTGACCATTTTGAATTTTGGCTTCAGAATGTGTCTGTTTAGAAGTCTTAGATCCAGGATAGGTCGCCAATCCCCATTTTTCTTTCTTGTGAGGAAGTATCTGGAGTAGAAGCCTTTGCCCCTCTGGTTTAGGGGCACCAGCTCCACTGCCTTGATTGCAGGCAGATGTTTTACCTCTGCTTCCAGTAAAATCCTGTCTGCAGATGAAACTGATGCAAATGTTCTTGCTCTCAGCTTGGGGAGAGATTCGAAGCCGAGTGCCAGACCCTGGTTCACTACCTCCAGGACCCACTTGTCTGTGGTGATGGTATGCCAATCCTGGAGGTAGTGAGCTAGCCTGCCACTCACTGGTGGATCTACGACAGGGGACGCGACCTGTACCAGCCTGGCAGGTGTTCTGAGTGGGTTGTGCCTGAATCACAGGGGAGGGAGAAGCTCTTCTCATAGCTCTCCTGCCCCTTCCTCGACAATATCCTCTAGGCTTCTGTTGCAGCTGAGAGGCCTGAGCGTGGAAAAATGGTCTGGGATAGGATCCCCTACCCCTGCCTCTCCTAGTCTGGGTCCTATAGGATGTGGAAGGCCTATCCTTAGAATTACTTCTATAGGCAGCCTTGTTTTCTTCTACCTTCTTCATATAGGTCTCTGTTTCATCACCAAATAAGTTTTTCTCGAATGGGAAATCCATCGCCTTGGCCTGGGTGTCCAAGGTCAGGTTTGTGGCCCTGAGCCATGCAAATCTCCTAAGGGAGACAGATAGTGCCATTAATCTGGCTGCAGAATCATTGGTGTCCACAGCCATGTGGAACTGTTATTATGTGGTATCTAGTGCAGCTCTTGCTGTATCTTGTAGGTCAACTGCCACCTCACCTGGCACCCTGTCAGCCACGGCTAACACTGTATTTCAGAGTGCCTTCTGGTACTGCACTACATAAGCCATGTAGTTGGCCTGTCTAACTGTCAGAGAGGCAGCCATGTACTCTTTTTTACCCATTGCATCCATCTTCCGAGAATCCTTGTCAGGAGGATGGGTAGCCAGAGGAATCCTGGCTTTATCGCGGGCAGCAGCCTGCACCACCCCCACAGGATCAGGGTGGCTGAAAAGAAAATCAGATGTGGTCCTATCAAGCTGACATTTCTCATCAACTTTTTTGTCCACTCCTGGAATGGAATTGGGAGTTTGAAATATCTGTAATGCTGCCTTTTTCAAGGACTTATGCATAGGCAGTAATAAACGTTTTGTGGCGGCTAGCCCTATCATGTCTAAAAATTCTGCTTCCTCCACATCCTCCTCTGTCTCCTGCAGAGGGAGGTTGAGTGTCTCTACTATGCTTTTCACAAAAGCATAATGTGCTGTATAATCCTCGGGACCCCTGAGGGAGAACCGAACTCTTGTTCTGGAGAAACCTCTGGATCTATCTGTTCCTCATCAAAATCACCATCATCATCATCCTCACCAAAGGTAGCTTGCAGTACCTGAGGAGCTGGAAGAAGGCAGAGGAACTGAAGCAGTCGGTGTGGGAACCGGGACTGCAGCCTGCAGTGCTTGCAATACCTGTAAGGCCTTGGCAATGTCCTCAGCCGAGGGCATACCAGGTTTGTCTGCTGGGAGCTCCTTAGCCTTCTCGGCCGGAGATGCAGCGACATGCTTTTCCTTGTATACTTTCTTAAGTGGAACAGGTTCAGTTCCTGACTCCACTGACCTTTTTGACTTACCCTGCTCAACCTTATCTGATCCTTTGTCAGGATCCTTAGCTTTACTTCCATTCTTTTTTGTGCCAGAGGTGGAGAAACCACTTTCCCCAGTAGTAGCAGAAGCAGAGGCCATCTCTTCCAATATTTTGGACCTTTTCCTAAGAGTTTTAGGGCAAAATGTTTTACAAATATCACAATTTGCAAAAATATGGCCAGTACCCAGACAAAAAACACAAAAGTAATGTCTATCTGCTTTTGCTATAATCTGATCACAAGACTCGCAATATTTAAAACCAGTAGGTCCTGTGCATTTTTTAGGGGCCTCAGACATTGACCAGGAATCCCTAAAGTAAACTATAACAAAATTATTGGTATAAACAACCGCTAATGGTTCCAGGAACCGAACGCTACTCGGTTCCTGACAGAAAAAGAGAACAGAGAAATTTATAATTTTAGATAAAAATAAAACAGATACAAATGGTCAAGGAACCGACTGCAAAAAATAACAAATATCACTAAATTGAGGTAAAAACCTCACTAGAAATAGTGGAACTAGCAGAACCCTTGGTTCCAAGGAACCGCTAATTACACAAAATATTCACACACATTATAAAATAAACTAAAACTAATGCAGCAGTTTGAAATATAAAGTAAAAACACTACTTATAGACTAGATAAACAATTTTGAAGAGGTTGAAGGAGAGCTCTCTGGGACGTTTTCACTAGGCAGGCGGAGTAAAGAATCTGAAGCACTCAGAGTGCAGCAGTTGCTAGGGCAGCAGTTTGAAACTAGCATGAGCCAATTGAGAGTAAAATCATTTGCATATAATACCATCTCTCCAGGCAGTCCAACACAGGAGGCTGACTGCATCAGTAATCATAATGAGTGATTCCTGGGGTTAGAAGCAGAGAAATTAGGGATGCTACGTAGGATTTATCATGCTCACGTTTATTAATGTATGTACTGTATATGCTCTAAGATCCTTATTATCCCTACTGTTTAATGTATTTCTCCTCGAATGGTACAACTGCTTGATACTGTATGTAATGTCTTTCTGTATTGAACCTACCTATGTAACTCTCGAGGGTCGTGCCTGAAAATAGGCACTCTTTACCTAGAACACTTAACCCAAGTAACAAAAACTAAATAAAATAAAAAATAAATATCAAGTTTCCTCTTAAAGATTTCCACAATGTTACTACTGACTATGTAACCCCCGTGCCAAATTGGGGGGGTTACTAGTGATGCCCTGTTGGCATCAGGAATGGACATGTGTGATGTGATGCCAGGTCTGCCAAAGGGCACAGCCTGGGCATCACACATTGGAATTCAAGTGCCAACTGGTGTGAAGGTGGTAGTTGAGGGGGAGAGTCTGTGAGGAGTCAGGGAAGTCGCGGAGCGGGGAGGCCTGCTGCTAGGCCGGTCGGGGATCAGGCTGCCAATCGAGGCTGGGGTGGGGAGATTGCCCCCCCAGTCCCAAACATGTGAATGGACTCCCACAAGCCATCAGTGGGGAAGGCAGAAAGCTGTCTGCAGCAGCGTGAAGGAGGAGAGTCAGTTTCCTGGAGGCAGTCCGGCTCCGTGAAGAACAGAGAGTGCTAGGTGGCTGCCACTGTCGACCCAGACCGCGGTGTGGCAGAAGCAGTTCTAGAGGCCCTCAGTCCATGTCCACTCATTGGAAGCAGGGAGCTGCTTGATGGAGTTAGAGAGCTGTGCTCGAGGGAAGCTGTCTGTTGCACTGTGCAAACCCTGCCCGTAGATCAGCAGGGCGGATGGCCTAGGAGGCTGGACTGTGCCAGTTATAACATCAGAATGCCCCGAGGAGGAAATGGTGCCCTGAAGTAAGACTTTTCCCCGCTTCCACTGGCGGGGATACAGAAAGTAGCCTGTGTGTGTTTAGTGCCAAAGAGTGCTGGAAGAGGGGAGAGGAGCCCATTCAGCTCACCAGAAGTAAATGTGCAGGATCCAGGTTTGGGACCCAGGTCCCCCAAGTAGTTTGTGCCTCAGCTGCCATGCCGTAGTGACTGTGTGGAAATAATCTAAATGCTCCCCATTCCATGGAGCTGACTGTTGTGGCTTGAGCCTTTTGACTGTTTACCAAAATAAAATGTGCTTGACTGCATCCTGATTCCTGCCTGGGGCCGAATCTTTGAGTCCTGTGCCACAAAGAACTGTGTTTATGTTGTTCTAACAAGTTTGCTTCAATAGATAAAAGACTGTGCCTGTGCCCACCAGCCAAGACAAGAAGGAAGAGAGAACATTAGCCTGTACCCAGATGGAGCTCATGCCGTCACGAGAAGAATCCCAAAATCTACACATCAAACGTACTGTGTTTATGTCCCTGCAAAATGACTGTTTACACTGCCCTGTCAGGAACTGGTGCCCCCCTGCCCCTTCTCCACAAACTGTAACACCATCTAAATACCCCTAGACAGGGAGGGGACGATGGATGCCACTCGTGTAGTCACCTTCAGAGACTGGGAGCAGTTGAGCTGCCTGCCTCTATTCAGTAACTCTGAAAGCTAATTTCTGTGAGCCCGGGGCAGGGGCTGAAGAAAAGTCTGTATTCTTTCCAAGTTGCACCAGGGGACAATAGCAAGAGAGCAAGGTGGGTACAACTACATCCATTGGTAGACTGTTCCAAACATTCACCACTCCCTGCATGAAGTATTTCTTTCTTTTGTTAGTTTTAAAGTATGAAGTCTTCAACTGTTTATTAAGTCCTCTTAATGTGTAATTATCCTGTTTCTGTATCAAACTGAGATGACCTTTTAGTTCTGTGTCATTATGGATATTACAGAGGAACAATAAGTGATACTGAAATGCCAACTGTCATATGCTGGAGGCTGCTGACATGTGTGACGCTTGACCAGCTGGTTATGATTGTTCTATGATATTTGTATATAGAATGTGGTATGTGAGTGTCTCTCATGAGGCAGCCTGTGGGACGGGTGCCACCCCCCTCAAGGTTTCAGCTACAGGACATATTAAGTCTCTCTGGTCCTTTAATTCGAACTGACCTAGCTACCAGGATACAGGGCTAATAAACTTTTATGACGTTTTAGAGGAAATAACATGTTATATCACTATGGTGCTAAAAGTCATAAAATCCTTTGAAGTGCCCTGGAAACAGGAACTGTTCAAGATCAAAAAGGATAGGCTTGATCACAGACTTATAATTTGGGAAATTAGTTTCTGCTGAAGTCACAGTATTTAAAATATCTCCTGACAGGAAGATCATTGTTTGTATAATTTTTATATTCTAAAAGGAGGAGCTAGTTGACCTCATGGAAGGGGTGGAGAGAGACACAGTTTAACCTAGGACTGTGTCTGATCTTTGTGACATAACTTTTCTGGACTCTTAAAAAACAACATCTAACTATAAGCACTGTACAGAGGTAATACATTAGATAGAAAAAGTCTAACTGCGTGTTAGTAGGAGTTTGTCTGTAGTTGTCTTTGCTTTTCTTTTAAGTGATTGTATGCTTCGTGATATATTGTTCTGTATTTACATTTTACATATTTTATTCTATTTTTAAGTAAACCTTTCATTTGAAAAGACGGCCTGGGTGCGTCTTCCAAGTTCTTTCTTTTGCATGTGACATATGGAGGGTTAAAACTGACAAAACTGTTCATAAGCTTGATAGCGTTATCAAACTGGGAAAAGGTAGCTATATACCTAAGGTATTTTATAGAGTTTTAAGGGTTCATTTTGGATACCTGGTTAGGTGCCCTTAGGCGAAAGATATCTGGCATCCCCCCGAAGAGCAGATTATCTGAGCCTGTACATTTGGGTACGCTAGCATAAGGTTCACAGTTTGAATCCCCCCAGAACTTGAGACTAAAGGTGATTCGGACCCACAAGCAGACAGGAGGGTTACCCTGTTATGTTACCTGTTCACAGTACTGCGCTTGGAGGTTGGCACTTTGGGAGCAGAGGGCCTGACCTGCTGAGTGTGGTTTGTGACACACTGGTTGGCAGCGATGCAGATAAAATTGGTAACACAAGCTTTAACTGTTCAGTGTGTCAGCTTAATACTGTACAGCTCACTGGCAAAATAAGGCAGTGATTTATTTTTAAACAGGAAACAGAACTATACCATTTTGCTTACTGTCGAGTTCCTACCTGTTTTATTTTTTTTTCTACAGTGCAAGTTAGAGTAGCCGTAGTTAGGGAAGAAGATGGCTTCCAACTACAGCGGGCACGCTGTAGACTACTTGAGGCAGTTGTGCCAGGACAGAGGAGTCCTGTATGAGAGGAGAGCCAAAAGGACCAAACCTTGGGCGTGGAGGGGCTAGCGGCCAGTGCAGTGTCCAGATCCAGTGAGGATGACAGAAGGGCCAGTGCCAGCGAAGGGCCACAGCAGCAGGAGGAGAAGGTCACCTGCATTCTGGAGCCTGAAGCACTCAGGCTGCAGACTGAGTTGCGCAGAATGGAGCTGGAGTTCCAGGAGAAGAGGGAGCGAGAACAGCGAAAGGCTGACTGTGAAAGTGCGTGAGTGCCAGCAAGCCACAGAGTAGAAGAGGGAGCGAAAACAGCGAGAGGCTGATCGTGAACAGCATGAGCGCCAGCGAGCCGCAGAGGAGAAGACGGAGCAAAAACTGAGAGAAGCAGAGCGAGAGAGACAAGCTGCAGGGGAGAAGAGGGAGCGTGAACAGCGAGAGGTGGACTGTGAGGAGTGTGAACACCAGAGGCGACATTAACTGGAGAAGCTACGACTCCAACCACCAGCACCAGAGTAGGTAAGTGGCTTGGGTTTAACTGGAACTACAGGACTGGGTTACAAATTGAATTCCAAATTGATAGCTGAATTTAAAGAGGGGGAGGATATGGATGCCTTTTTAAATTCCTTTGAAAAAGTTTGTATTCAGGCTAAAACCCCTAGAGGGTCCTGGAGCTTCCAGCTATCCCCGTTAGTTACCGGGAAAGACGGGATGCATTGGGTCAAATGGACAATGAGGTCAGTAATGATTACAGCAAACTTAAAGCTACACTTTTAAAAAAGTTTGATTTAACTGCTAAAGCATACAGAGCTAAATTCCATGAGCTCAGAAGAAGCCCTGATATAAGCTATGAGGAGCTAGCCACGAAGCATCAGTTTTAAAAATGTCGGTGGGAAGGAATTGAGGCAAACTCTGTAGATAAAATTGAAAATGCTATTTTGTTAGAACACTTTTTGAGGGCATGCCCAGCAGAGCTGAAAACCTGGCTGGAGGACCGAGATCCCAAAACACTGCAAGAGGCTGCTGAACTCTCGGACCGCTATGCCAAGAGCAGACCTGCTCTGAGAGCGAATGGGCTGGGCGTGGCAGCACAGAAAGGGAAAAGCACGTCTCCAGGGCAGCTAAGACCCTCACTGTCTCCACCGAAATCAGTTAGCCCCAGGTTTCAGACAAAAGATTTCTCTGAGAAAAGAAATGAATGTTGGGTCTGTAAAGAAACTGGGCATATTGCCAGACAGTGTCCCAAAAGGATGAGCAATAGCAGAATGATGCTATGAAAGACGTGGGTTGTTTGTGTGTCTCTGGAAGCATGCCTGTGAACATTAGGGAACACATGCATCCAGTCATGGTAAATGGTGTACAGACACAAGGGTTAAGGGACACAGGGGCATCCCTGACTTTGGTAAAAGGGAATCTGGTAGAGCCTGGTCAGCTTATACCCAATGAATTTGTAACTGTGCAAGACTTCACTGGGGGGTGTGGAGAAACCATTGCCACTAGCTAGTGTTCTCCTAGACTGGGGTAAAACAGGGAGAACTATGCAACATGTGGCTGTAGCCGAAACTTTAGCAGTGGACGTCATCCTTGGCAACAATCTCAAACGGGATGGTGTGTGCAGTTACCCATAGCCAAGCGGGAAGGGGAAATTGTAGTTCCCTGGACCCCACAGAAGCCAGTGTGGAAATCCCTGGGAGACTGATTCCCCAGCCTGTGTCTCCTAATCTGGAGACTAATGAAAAGGGGGTAGAAATTTCCCCAGTAGCAGTTAATCACACAGCTGTGGAGGGTTACTCCAAAGAAGGAGGGGTGACCCACTGTCACCAGTGATCCTGAGTGCCCTTATGCTAATGCTAGGGACCCTAGTTTAGAGACTGAACGGGACCTGTCCCATGCCTTGGGAATGTGTAAGGAGTTTGGAGCTGCTCAGAAAAGTGACCGTAGCCTAGAGAAGCTGAGGGCTTGGGCAGACTCTAATGGAACACAGGGAGGTGATGGTAAACAAAGTTTATTGGGAAAATGGACTGACGTATATTCAGGATGTGAAGACAGAGGGAGGGGTGATAGGCAGGCAGCTTGTCGTTCCCCAGGGGTATCATAACCAGTTGCTCAAGACTGCACATAATATTCCTTTGTTTGGTCATCTGGGAATCGCGTGCACTATGCAGCGGTTGGCCCAGAATTTCTATTGGCCCAACTTCACCCAGCAGGTGAAAAGAGTACTGCAGGTCTTGTCACCAGTGCCAAGAAATAGGGAAGGCAGGTAAGAAAACCCAAGCCGCCCTAATTCTATTGCCCATAGTGGAGGAGCCATTCCAGAGGGTGGGAATGGATACTGTGGGGCCTTTAAATACCCCCAGCTCCTCTGGGAAGAGGTTCATCCTGACTCTGGTGGATTATGCCACCTGGTACTCTGAGGCAGTCGCCCTATCCTCACTGAGGACAGACAAAGTGGCAGATGCCTTACTTGGGATTTTCTCCCGTGTTGGGTTTCCACAGGAGGTTATCACTGATTGAGGGGGTTCCTTCATGTCGGACCTGATGAAATGTCTGTGGGAGAAATGTGGGGTGGTGCAGAGACGCACGACACCTTATCACCAGCAAGCCAATGGGCTTGTGGAAAGATTTAACGGTACCCCGAAGTCAATGCTCCAAGCGTTTGCTGAACAGCATGGGAGAGACTGGGAGAAATACCTTCCCCACCTGCTGTTTGCATACAAGGCGGTGCCCCAAGAGTAGAAAGAATTTCCCCCCTTCAAACTCTTATATGGATGCCGGGTATGAGAGCCCCTAGACTTGATCCGGCAGGGCTGGGAAGGCAAGCCCACCACCCAGGGAACTCCCATAGTGGATTACCTCCTTAGGTTTAGAGAAAGGCTGAAGGAACTTATGGGGACAGCCCAGAGCAACCTGGCAGCTGCCCAACAGAAACAAAAAGTGTGGTATGACCGCAGAGCCAGAGCTCGCTCGTACATGGTGGGTCAGGAAGTCATGGTCCTTAGTGCGGTCCAGAAAGACAAGCTGCAGGCTGAGTGGGCAGGACCGTACAAAGTGGTTAGAAAGGTAAATGACATGAATTACATCATAGAATTACCTGACAGAAGACAGACAGAAAGGATGTATCATGTCAACATGATGAAGCCATTTGCTAATAGGGCTGACATGATATTGGATCTGTTCACAAGAAGGGGTTACCAATGATGTCACCTAGTTTAAACCCTTATTTTCAGAAAATTCTAGATAGCAACTGCAGTAATAATGTGTGCTTTTTATAGAAAGATATATTCATAGATAGAGTACATAGTTTCAAAGCCCTAGCTGTAGTCATTAGTTTAGTTTTTAGCTGGCCATCTAGGAAAAGACACATTGTTTAGCTGCATATTGTGACATTCAGCATCACAGCATCTGCTGCTGATTATATGCAGCCTGTGTCTTACTTGTTCTGAATAAAAATGTCTGTGAAACATTGTGGTGTGTGTCTTTATTACTTCTGCATGCTTTGGCCCTGATTTAAACACCTGCTGAAAACGTTGCTTGCCTGGACAAATTGCCGTGGCGCATGCAACAAGTGGTGTCCTCTTTATGGACTATGCTAAATATGCCCCACAAATGTTTTTGGTTACAATTCAGTCCCTTACAGCATCCCTGCTGCTAAGCACTGGCAAGTCATTACACTGCTGGCAAGCACTTTCCCCATTCCCGCGGTCTGCACTTGCCAGGAATGAGATTTGTGGATTGCACTCCCGTTGGTGTCCTTATTCCCCGGATGTGTGTGCGCCACCCCCGACCTGACCCATCCAGCTACGGATATCCCAGGCACCGAACTGCGCCGTCATTAGTACACCTGTTCCGTCGGGCTATAAAAGCATGTGCACTGCATGCCTTCAGCCCTTTTCCCTATTTGCACTTCGGTGTTGTGGAAGAGCCGTGTCCTCCCTCGCCTTCTGTGTGCACTACGCCACGAGGAGTTTTGGGCCTGTTAGCTGCACCACGGTTTGTTGTTTGCTCAGGTGAGTGATTTAATATTATGGGCCCGGAGTACCTTAATTATGGGTGCATATACTCACTGCCTAGTTTGTAATCCTTCTTGAATCCTTATATTTAAAAGAATCCTCCCCCCTTCCAAGCCCTTCATTCATTTTTAATAGCATAACTATAAAATCGCTACGATCAAACGCGGGCGCTGTGTAGGTGATGTGGGTTTTCTCCCTAATGCCTGATGGGCCTGTTCAATAGGTAATGGCAAGAGATCAGAATGCTCCAGAACAGACTGTAATAAAGGTCTCTAGCCTGAATTCTTACAGCTCCTTCAGAATGGCAGTGAGTGTTTGATCACCATCAGCCATAGATGATAAATCTCCTTTGGCCATTTCTTCAGTGGAGAGGAGCCATTGTTGCGCAGATGAGGAGTGCGCCGCTTCTGCTCTCTCTCCGTTAAGAATGTTTTAGATTTTTTTTATCTTTCCCATTAACAAAAATGCCGCCTCATCTCTTTGCTGGTTCAATTCTGCTGATGAAAAATATTTATGAGAGGCTTATTATCTAGCAGCTCCCAGACAGGGTAAATTAGGCTGCCATTCCCTCTCGAGGCAGAACAGGAAGTCCCAGACCTTTGCCAGCAGACTATTTAGTTCAGTTCAGTTTTATTGTTTGGCAAATTAACCAGTCCCTCTGGCTCTACAGATATCACTAGTATTTTTGTCAGAGCTTTAACTGCATATGTGGTGTGCCCTAGAGTCGTTCTGTGTGCTCCCTATGATCACCACGCAAGTGCGACATGTTTGGTGTGTTGCCTCACTGCTACCATTTAGCTGGTGAGTGTGTAATGTGGGTTTATGTCTAATTCTTCGAGTGGTAGCTGGTGGTTCCAATTTTTTACTGCTTGGGAATGGATGTGAGACTTATTGGCATCGTTTTAGCTAGACTTTATTCCTGAATGCAAATCGTTTGGGGGTGGGTTAAAATACACTGCTCCCTATTGGTTGACTCCATTCTGACTGCACCTAGTTTGATGAAGTTGCCCATTACTGCCATTGGGTAGGGTTTACTTCTCCCTGTTGGTTAGTTCTAAACCATTCTGCTAATTCTGTTAACCTTTAAAGACCCTGGCTGGCTGGGGTTGATGGTCCAGAGATGCATTTTTCCAGCCTGCGTATGGTGAGACACTTTTTGTTTGCTTTGAGGCATGTAGTTTTTTTTTAATTTACAGTGAGATGCTGGGGGTTTAAAGCTGCCTTGTGATGATATGTGGACCTTTTTTTTTTTTTTTATTTAAAGTGAGATGCTGGGGGTTTAAAGCGCACAGGCAATACTGCTTTCCAGGTGTGCTTGTTCACAGAGGCCCTCTCAGCCATCGTGAGCACCATGGCTCGGTAAGTGTTGGATAAGCACACCTGGAACGCTAAATTCTGTGCTGAACTGTGATTGCTGGCTTTTTGTTTGACTCGAGGCCTGTGGCTGGGGGGGGAGGCCAGGAGATGCATTTTTCCAGGCCTGTGTAAGGGAGGGGGTGGGGTGGAGGAAGAGTGTGGGCTGAGAAGCATGCCTGGAAATATGCATCGTCTGGGGCTTGTGCTGAATTTTGTGATTGCTGGCTTTTTTTTTTTTTGCCTCGAAGCATGTGGTTGGGGGTGGGGCCAGGAGATGCACTTTTTCCAGGCCTGCTTAGGGCTCAACCATCTTAGGAGTGCCATGTGCTTTCTTGGATTGGGGTGGGGGGTAGGGTTGGGTGGAAGGTTGTAGGCCAAGAAGCACTCCTGGAAAGATGCATCGTCTGGGGCTGTTGTGTTGACGCTTAATGCCGAATTTTGTGATTGCCGCCTTGTGATGATATTGGACCTTTTTGTTTGTTTTTGTTTTTTTTTTATTTAAAGTGAGATGCTGGGGGTTTAAAGCGCATAGGCAATACTGCTTTCCAGGTGTGCTTGTTCACAGAGGCCCTCTCAGCCATCTTGAGCACCATGCCTCGGTAAGTGTTGGATAAGCACACCTGGAACGCTAAATTCTGTGCTGAACTGTGATTGCTGGCTTTTTGTTTGACTCAAGGCCTGTGGTTGGGGGGGGGGGGCCAGGAGATGCATTTTTCCAGGTCTGTGTAAGGGGTTGGGGTGGAGGAAGGGTGTGGACTGAGAAGCATGCCTGGAAATATGCGTCGTCTGGGGCTTGTGTGTTGAAATGATGCTTTGTCTGGATTATTCGTGCTGAATTATTTTGTGATGGCTTTTTTGTTTAAAGCGAGACCTTCATATTTAAAGTGAGACCTTCATGTCCCTAGTGCACCCTACCGGTTCCCCCCTGCCACTAACCAACAACCCCACATTGCTGCCTCCCCCCATTAACCGGACATATCTCTTCATCGGACACTCACAGCATTCCTCCACCCCTCCGCCAGCACTACGACACTGTTTTCCTCACCGCCATTTTGTTTGCAAGGAAAGTGCAGGCGGGCCTCCATTTTGTTTGCAGGCAAGTGCAGGCGGGCCTCCATTTTGTTTGCAGGCAAGTGCAGACGGGCCTCCACTTTGTTTGCAAGGCAAGTGCAGGCGGGCCTCCATTTTGTTTGCAAGGCAAGTGCAGGCGGGCCTCCATTTTGTTTGCAGGAAAGTGCAGGCAGGCCTCCATTTTGTTTGCAGGCAAGTGCAGGCGGGCCTCCACTTTGTTTGCAAGCCAAGTGCAGGCGGGCCTCCATTTTGTTTGCAAGGAAAGTGCAGGCGGGCCTCCATTTTGTTTGCAAGGCAAGTGCAGGCGGGCCTTCATTTTGTTTGCAGGCAAGTGCAGGCGGGCCTCCATTTTGTTTGCAAGGCAAGTGCAGGCGGGCCTCCATTTTGTTTGCAAGGAAAGTGCAGGCGGGCCTCCATTTTGTTTGCAAGGAAAGTGCAGGCGGGCCTCCATTTTGTTTGCAGGCACGTGCAGGTGGGCCTCCATTTTGTTTGCAAGGCAAGTGAAGGCGGGCCTCCATTTTGTTTGCAAGGCAAGTGTAGGCGGGCCTCCATTTTGTTTGCAGGCAAGTGCAGGCGGGCCTCCATTTTGTTTGCAAGGCAAGTGCAGGCAGGCCTCCATTTTGTTTGCAAGGCAAGTGCAGGCGGGCCTCCATTTTGTTTGCAAGGCAAGTGCAGGCGGGCTCCATTTTGTTTTACAAGGAAAAGTGCTACTCTACTCTACCACTGCGGGCGTCACCACTGTGCTGCTCTACTCCACTGTGCAGGCGTCACCATGTGTGCCGCTCTATCTACCTCGTCATGGCATCACCATGTGCTGCTCTACCTACCTCATGCGGTGCTACTGTTTTGCCCTGTGCCCTCCTCGTTGTTTTATGTGAGTGAATTTTTTTAATATATTCTGTGTTTTTTTATTATGGCATCATTTCTTTTTTAATCTTGAATAGTTTTGGAAAGAAAAAGATGGATCAAAGTGAAACAAGAAGACGTCAAACACCATGTGTGTCTGCTGCTGACTTGCTTCGTGGGGCTTTGAAGAATTGTTCTGTACCACTCACAGTAAAAGAAAGAAGTCGGCGGTACCAGAATAACTTAAGAAAGGATCCACAATGTATCCAGGAGTATAAAGAAAAAGCAAAAGGATGTGCATGGAAGCACAGAGAGAAAATGACCAAAGAACAATGAACACTTGCTAGAGAGAAAAGTCGGTTGCGAATGCAGGAAGCCAGGAAAAGGAAGAGGGACATGACACCAGATACTGTAAACCCTTCTGTAACTAAAACAACTAAACAAACAGCAGAACAGAAAAGAGAATATTGGAGAGGGAGAAAAAGAGAACAACGCATGATGATGACCTCTCAAAAACGCAGAAGAAGCAATGAAAAACGGCGACAAGGATACCATGAAGTAAAGAAGATGTGGACCACCAATTCTTTGACCACAGTCACTAACACCACAAACTCTATGGAAATGCAAGTGAGCATACCGTCCAGCACAACTGAAACACAAATGGGAACACCCTTCATTACCAGTACAACCATGACATCGATTGCCTTGGACGAAAGCACAACACCAGTGATGGACCCAAGATCAGAAAGCGCAATTAGAAAGGCTGTGCAGAGAGCACGTGAAGGGCTGCCCAGGTCCCCAACCAGGTTTGCTGCAACAATCTCAAAAGTTATCTCCTTGGCCACTCCACAAAAACAGGCTGCCCTCTCAAGGTTCGGATGTCACACCAAACTGGACAATAAGTTAGTGGAAGTCCTTCAACAAAAAGTACATTTGTTTAAACAGTGCAACAGGAAGGCAGACAAAGAACTGAAAAAAGAATTCATCAGCACGTTTCTCGTTCTGAAAAAGTACCGCCTACTACGAAGAGCAAGCACGTGCCTGGGGATCAGTTGGAGAAGAATGATGAGGGTATCGAAGAGCGCACAAGTTAAGAGGAGCACTAGGCACAAGTTGGGAATATCTGAGGAGCTGCAGAAGGAAGTAGATGATTTTTTCAATATATCAGCAACACCGCTTCCACATAAGAAGGCATTTTCTAAGCGAACTGGAAAAGCAAGATCATTCTTAGACAAAACTCTGAAAAGGCTGCACCAAGAATTCCGTGAGCAGAACCCAGATGAGAAAATTGGACTAACTAAATTCAGCAGTCTCCATTCTGATAATATTAAACTCGCAGAGGATCAAAAACTGGACCAGTGTCTATGCGAGTATTGCACCAATGGGAAACTAAAGCTGTTAGCAATAAAGCGATTTGTCGAGCAGAAAAAATGGAGTGCACAATTTCCAATATTTATGAAGCAGTAGAGCTGACAATGTGCCCAAAGAAGGAAGGTGAGAAATTCTTTAAAAAGTCCTGCATTGAAAAAAATTGCAAAACGTGTAGCACTTCTGCTATTGACAAATCACTGGAAGAACTTTTACAGGCACATGGAACTGAGGCGGTGAAATGGCAACAGTGGGACAGTGTGACCATTTCCAGGGTCATAAATGGATCAGAAAGCAAACAAACAAGAAAAGTCATGAAGAGAAACGTGGCCACATTTCGATGTCTGGTTGAAGTCTTGAAGGAGGACCTCCAGTTTTTGGGTCGACATCGACATGTAGCATCCTGGCAACAACACCAATCCAAATCACTCAAAGATAACCTTCCCGACAGCTGGGTATTGATGGTTCTAGACTTTGCAGAGAACTACACATGCAAGTACCAGGATGAAATTCAGTCATGCCACTGGCACCATGAGCAAGCAACTGTTCACCCTGTAGTGACATACTACAGGTGTAAGAGATGTACAGACTTAGTTACAGAGTCACTTGTCTTCATATCTAGTGATCTCAAACATGACCACCACGCAGTTCTGCATTTCGTGAACATGTCCAATTCCTACCTCAGAAACATCCGTGGCATCAATATTAAGAGACAGGTACACTTTACTGATGGGTGTGGGAGTCAGTACAAATCAAAATGGACCTTCCAGAACATATCATTGTCTCCATCACTACATGGATTCCCAATAGAGTGTGCATTTTTTGGATCCAGGCATGGAAAAGGACCCTCAGATGGTGATAGTGCGGTGGTGAAGTCACGTGCAAGCCTAGCTGTGCAGTCCCGGCAGGCTATCATTTCAAATGCTGCACACCTCTTTCAGTACTGCAAGAGGAATTTAACAAAGGAGCCTGCCATCGAAGGTTGCACTCATTACTGCAGAACATTCTTCTGGGTCGGTGATGGAAAAATTAGCAGAAATGCAGGACCAGAACTAAAAACAATAGCTGGCACACGAAAGGTTCAGAGTGTCCGACCAGCGGCGGATGGTGTTGAAGTCCGAGACTACAGCTGTTTCTGCGGGCCATGCAGAAAGGAGGATGGTCACTGTGAAAATGCAAGATATGTTAACGGATGGAAGAAGAGGATTATTCAGACTGCACCTGGCTATGTGTCTTCAGTGAAGGAAAAAAACTTCAGGGCCCCCTACATTGCCTATTCCGGTCTCCAGTGCAGTCATTCGCACACCCTCTCCCCCTTCGGATATTAAGAATCCTGGGCCCACTACATTGCCATTTCCTGTCTACAATGCAATCACCAGCACACCCACTCCCGCTTCTGATATCACACCTCCAGTGATGACCAGTGCGTCTACTGTTGTGAACCAGATTAGTGAACATGCTGCCGCGTTGACAGATTCTGCAGCCAGCACAACAACCAAATCTGTTTCCAGCACAACAGCCAATACATCTGTTGCCAGCGCACCTACCAGAAAACAAAAGAACTATGACCACATACAGACAAGCCACTTTTATGCTGTCTATTACTCTAATACATTTTACATTGGACAAGTAACATCATTTGATGAAATGAAACAAGAATTCGAATGTAAATTTTTGCAACGGAGCAGGGATGGCAAATTCTCTTGGCCACGGCATCCAGACATCGATGTCATAAAGGGAAGATGACTTTTTTATGGACCAGTAACAGTGCAAGGACAAGGAAAATTAGACATATCACCAGATGACCTAAAAACCATTGTCAAGAAACATGAAAAACTGCAACAACGTTGGAATTAACACAGAATTTGAAGGAAGTATTATCTTAACATTTCTGAATGAAAAATCCAACTGAGCATGGCTGAAGACTTGTAACTCATGTGGAAGCACAGAGTTATGAAGTAGAATACCAATCAAGACTACCTGGCTGACCACATCAGGCAGACTTGTTAATGCTGTTTTTTTTTAATCAAATAAATGCATGGCAGCGGCCATTTCTCTGCAGTGCTTGGTGTGTGTCTCCATTTGTTTGGGCAAAACCAGGGGAACAGGGCAACACAGCATAAGACAATGGAAAAATAACAATACTTGAATAGAAGGTTTTAGGGGTTGGCGGAATTGCACCCTAGAACACTTCAAAACGGTCAAACGTAAATATGCTACTTATGCAATGTTTGGTGTTAAATGGTTTTAATATTATAATGATTACATGCTGAGAAGAACACTCTTTTGGTGTCCAATGTTGCACGCGCCACTCTCTTTTGGTGTCCAATGTTGCATGCGCCACACTCTTTTGGTGTCCAGTGTTGCATACGCCACACTGTTTGGTGTCCCCTGTTGCACGCGCCACAATGAGTGGCTTTAATCTCAAGTTTCTGTTAGGCAATTATCTCACTACATAGTTAGTTTTTCAACTTTGGGAAAGAGTGTTCAGAAAAGCTTATCACAATTATTCTACTGTGAGGTTGAAAAAATTACCTCTATGTCACATTTTGGTATCCCTTTCTTGTGAACAGACCCTGTTTGCAGTATGTAGTCCTGGCGAGGGGACGGACGAAGGAGACCCCCTTCTGGACTTGCTGGAAGAAAGCAAGCAGGAGTCTTCTGTGGAGGCAGTTAAACTGTCACCCCAGCTGGCCCCGGACAAGATCCAGGAAGTAAGGAGGTTGAGACCCCGTTTAGCACCGTAGCCTGGACTAACCCCCTTAGCAACGCACGATGTGGAGACAGGTACACAGATGCCCATACAGCGGACAGCATATCGGGTGTCAAAGGCTGTCCAAAAGGACATTAGGAGGGAGGTGGAGGAAATGCTGGATTTAGAGGTAATCCAGAGATCCCACAGCCCCTGGGCATCACCCATAGTCCTTGTGCCCAAACCAGATGGCTCTACCCATTTCTGTGTAGACTATCATGGACTGAATTCAGTCATGAAGTCAGACGCCCACCCGATGCCCCAGACGGACAAACTCCTGGACAAGTTGGAAGGGGCGACCTACCTTAAGACTACTGACCTGGCAAAGAGGTACTGGCAGGTAGAGTTAATGGACGCAGCTTGGGAGAGTTCAGCCTTAATCACTCGGATAGGCTTATTTGAATTTAAAGTAATGCCTTTCGGACTGAAGAACGCCCTGGCCACTTTCCAAAGGTTGGTGAACCAGGTGCTGAGGAGTACGCCGTGACGTACCTTGATGACACTGCCATCTTTAGTGCCAGCTAGAAGGAACACCTGTCCCACCTTAAGGAAGTGCTGGGAAGGATACAGAGGGACAGGCTCACTGTCAAAGATGAGAAGTGCCAGGTGGCCATGGCTGAAGTGGCATACCTTGGGCATGTTATAGGCCGGGGACAGCTCCGTCCTAACCAAGTAAAAATAGAGACAATCAATGCATGGCCCAGACCAGAAACGCAAAAGAAGGTCAGGAGTTTTCTCGGGACAGCCGGGTACTGTAGGAAATTTGTACCCAGTTACAGTGCCCTGGCTGCTCCCCTATCTGACCTGGTTAAGAAAAGGACGCCTAAGAAAATTACCTGGGAACCAGCCTGTGAAAAAGCCTTTACCAGACTGAAGGAGGCACTGTGCAGTGCTCCTGTACTGACAAGTCCTGACTATAGCAGACCCTTTATAGTTCAGACTGATGCCTCAGACGTGGGTATTGGGGCAGTACTGATTCAGACATCCAACCAAGTGAAAGATCACCCTGTAGTGTACCTGAGTAAAAAGTTACTTCCCAGGGAGCAGGCTTACTCTACTGTGGAAAAAAAGAGTGTCTTGCCGTAGTGTGGGCCCTAAAGAAGTTGGAGCCACACTTATACAGGCAGCATTTTGAGGTACAAACGGACCACAACCCCCTGGTTTGGCTGACCCAAATAGGAAAAACTAATGGCAGACTGTTAAGATGGAGTCTTGCCTTGCAAGGGTATGACATGACAATCTTACATAGGGCTGGAGCGACCAATCAGAACAGTGATGGCCTGTTGTGCATTTATGAAGAGTGAACTGATTTGGGAAGATCATCCCATGCAGGGGATAGAGCCCCCAAATTCAGTCTAGGTGGGGAGGATTGTGAGGCTTGGCCAGCTGGTTATGATTGTTCTATGATATTTGTATATAGAATGTGGTATGTGAGTGTCTCTCATGAGACAGCCTGGGGGATGGGTGCCCCCCCAAGGTTTCAGCTACAGGATATATTAAAGGACCAGAGAGACTTAATTAGAACTGACCCAACTACCAGGATATAGGGCTTGTAAACTTTTATGATGTTTTAGAGGAAAAAAACATGTTATATCACAATGGTGCTAAAAGTCATAAAATCCTTTGAAGTTCCCTGGAAACAGGAACTGTTCAAGGTCAAAGAGGACAGGCTTGATCACAGACTTACAATTTGGGAAACTAGTTTTTGCTTAAGTCACAGTATTTAAAATATCTGACAGGAAGATCATTGTTTATATCATTTTTATATTCTAAAAGGAAGAGCTAGTTGACCTCATGGAAGGGGTGGAGAGACACACAGTTTAACCTAGGACAGTATCTGATCTTTGTGACATAACTTTTTTGGACTCTTAAGAAACAACATCTTACTATAAGCACTGTATAGAGGTAATACATTAGATAGAAAAAGTCTAACTGTATGTTGGTAGGAGTTTGTAGTTGTCTTTGCTTTTCTTTTAAGTGATTGTTTGCTTTGTGATATATTGTTCTGTATTTACATTTTACATATTTTTATCTATTTAAGTAAAGCTTTCATTTGAAAAGACTGCCTGGGTGTGTCTTCCAAGTTCTTTCTTTTGCATGTGACGTATGGAGGGTTAAGACTGACAAAACTGTTCGTAAGGTTGATGGTGTTATCAAACTGGGAAAAGGTAAGAATATACCTAAGGTCATTTATAGAGTTTTAATGGTTCATTTTGGATAACTGGTTACGTGCACTTAGACGAAAGATATCTGGCATCCCCCCAAAGAGCAGATTATCTGAGCCTGTACATTTGGGTATGCTAGCATAAGGTTCACAGTTTGAATCCCCCCAGAACTTGAGACTAAAAGTGACTCAGACCCACAAGCAGACAGGAGGGTTACCCTGTTCTGTTACCTGTTCACAATACTGTGCTCGGAGGCTGGCACTGTGGGAGCAGAGGGCCTGACCTGCTGAGTGTGTGTGTGACAATATGCACTGGTGGTTTGCCTTGTTTTATCCACAGCCAAGGTGCTGGAAGCTTTAGAGGGATTTGGATTTTCCCTTTGGGACTGCATAATGTTGTGTGTCTGCTCAAGATTTACTGCAGAATTGATATTTTTGAAAAATAATGCTTTGTAGCATCTGATATTCCTGCTGTAAAGTGCTGGTTCACTGGGAGGTTTACTGAGCCCCCACCCCCATATGATACACCTCAGAAATCAATGCACCTAACCCTGGAGTCATTACCTTTATTAAAAGTGAGCTCTGAATTTTTTCACACTTTTACTCTGTGATAAACAGTCCCAGATTTCTTGCCTCTGCTGCATCCCAGATTTCTTGCCTCTGCTGCACTGGCTGTAGGCCACCTTGGGGTGCTATTGAGAGATCCTCCACCTCCCTTCTCAGACTTTTACTCTTATTTTCTACAATCTGAAATGCTATACATTACTGCCATAACCAACAGATCATGATATTTTACAGAAACATTCTGATGCTCAAAACTTGATATTCTGTAATGACATTCCTGGTATGTAGATTATTGCATGATCTCACTTCAAGGGGGAGCTCTTGCAGCAGGTAATACCATTAGGACTAAGGCCGCCAGACGTTAGGACCCCACGGAAAAATGTTCTAGCTAGCAGTCTGTGGCAGGGGACAGCCCCCAACGTCAGACATGGTATAAAGGGGGCAGTCCCCTGGCGCCACCTCAGTTCTTTTCCTGCCATCGACCCACGAACATCGGATCTACGGATGCCCTAGCTGCAGTCGACCGCCTTTTTTCTTGCACATCGCGCAGTATTTTTCCTCGAAAACAACCGTTTCTTCAACACTTTTTTCAGTTACAATTTAAACCCTTCCAGCAAGCAGTCACTCATCCTCCTCCCATTCCTGCTTCAAAACCTCCCTCTGGGGCTTCCTCAAAGCGGCCGCTACCTGCCTCTGCACCTAATGCTCCCCTTAGGGCTTGTCACTCCGTCCGGATGGGTCAACACCTAACGCCGCTGCTAGTTGTAGGTGGGACTCCTCACCCTGATTACTAGTGAATGTGTTGGGCTCACCCTGTCTCTACTGATCAACGTTTGCTGGATATTTTACTGCTCTAACTTTCCAGTTGCCGCTGGCCTCTCTTATCCCCCTTTTGCACCTCCATGATGTGCCTGCTATCCTTATCCCCCATGGTGTTGTTGTCTGACTTTGATGTTCACTGCCTGCCCTGTGTGTGCCACGCCATTATCTTCATCCCACTTGCTTTGTTTAGCCCATGTTGTTAATGCTTTGACCTTGCACTGTACATTGCTCTTATTATACTTGCTCTTGTTGCTGCCTGTTATGCCTGAATGTATCTCTGTAATCTCCCGGGTCACATCTGAAAATAGGCACTTGGTTGTCTAGTGTGCTTACCTGGTAAACAAAAGCAAATAAATAAATAAATAATGTCTTCATCGTCTTAGCGGCAAAAATCGAAATGTGCGTGCGGGAAACAGATTCCGGCGAAAGATGGCCACTCTGCCTGCTTGATCTGCCTAGGCCCAGACCAGACCAGGCCAGACAATTGCCCACGCTGCTTAAAATGCAACATGGAGACCAGGATTCGCCGGCCCAACACTTTATAGGCCTACCTTCTCGAGCAGCAAGTAGCCACCCTACAGAAGGCCCCATCAGGACAAAGTTCATCCTCTTCCACCAGGGAGTCCCCCCCAAAAGGAGAAGAGATCGGGAGGGAAACGCAACCACCAGGAGAAGGAGAGGGCCAGATCAGAGTCCCGCCCAAAGTTGCCTCACCGGGCGTTTACTACTTCCACCTCCAGCGGGAGGTCAGAATCGGTCCCACCAGGTACTAAAGGAGCTTCTGGGGACTCTCAGAGAAAGTCGTCCGCCTCCACTCAGGCGAAAGGTAGGGAGTCTTCCTCCATAGGACAGCCATCCACCCAGATCCCCTTGGCCTGACCCCATAAACATGGGTCAACCTATGAGGGACCGGCATTGGCTTCTGGCAAATCCACGGTGCCCACTGCCCGTAAGCCTTCTGAGACATCTGATAAGCACAGGAAAAAGGATGAATCAGAGACATGCCGGGAGGTCGTCAGATACCAGATGCCTCCCCCACCCGAACACCAGGCGTTATCTGCCTCACAGACAACAGGGCATTCCGACTCGATGTTGGACAAATAGGTGCCTCCAACAAAAGAAAAGCTGTCGGCCCCTAAAGACCGGCCGTCAGCCCCGAAGGATCGGCCATGACTGGCGACTGATTCCCCAGTTGCAGGGGTACCGGGCGCCCGATTCCCCAGTTGCGGGGGTACCGGACACCCAACAGCCTCCAACTAAAGAGCCGGACATCAGGCCACCAGACACCATGGACCTGACGCCCAATGTACCTGTGGACACAGGGCCCGAGGACTCGACATCTCCACATTTGGACTAGACGCCGAGGCCCTCTGGTGCTTCCAATCAAACGCCGCCACCGCCACTTGTTCCACTAGCTGAGGTGGAAGCTCTTTTTAATGTGTAGTGGAATACAGTCAATGAAGATCTTCTCCATAGATCCAGGGATCCATCCCCAGTACGCCCACCACCCAGAGACCGAACTCCTGAGCAGCCTTTACCGCCTAAGGACCGGCCGCATGACAAAGAAGACAGACGGACGCCTGGGTCCGATGACCACAAGAGGCACCCATCATCCATCCCTTCATCCAGCGGATGCCCGCTGTTGTCTTCAGGGGATGATGCAGGGGACTCGTCTTCTGACTGTTGTTCAGAAGACAAGCTTCCCATTCCGTCTCCAAATCCGAGAGACTCACCGAGGTCACCCCAGGATGACCCGTCCTTTTTGGACATCATGCGCCATATTCAGACCCTTTACCAATGGGACATTGAGGAATTAGACCCAGAAAGACGCAGGCTGGCCAAATTCTTGGGAGCCATAGATCCCAAACCATTGGTCATCCCTCCATTGGTGGAACCTTTTCAAGACGTGACCAGGTCCACATGGCGACATCCGGCCACTACGACCACAGTCCCTTGTAAGGCCAATAGCCTATACGAGACACCAAAAGGGGAGCCTTTTCTGGCGAACACCCAAAGGCAGACTCGATGGTCCTGACAGCTGCCCACAGCAGGGCACAGCAACCACGCCACATGAGTGCCCAGCCACCGGACCCAGAATCCAAGACACCAGACCAGATGGGGCACAAGGTGTACTCCTCGGCAACTTGCACCATTAGGTCACTCAACTTCCTGGCTCACAAGGTCACCTACCAAAAATCCCTGTGGGCAAAGGCAATGGACCTGGCCAAGGCACAGCCAGATTCAGAGGGTAAGGCAGAACTCCTTGCGATGATTCAGTCTGGCATGGACGTGGATAAGCATGCCCTCGAGGGTTCTTATGACTCTGTGGATACAGAGAGAGCAGTGTCCACCGGCATTTGTATGCGGAGGTATGCCTGGCTCAGGGTTTCGGGCTTCCAACAGGATGTTCAGGATGCTATCCTGGATGCTCCTTTCCAGGGACCAGTCTTGTTCGGTCAGGACACAGAAAAACTGATCACTGGGCTTCAAGACTCAGGTAAAGCTGTGTCTGAAGTCCACAGCATGTACCAGTTGGAGCCACAATCCACATGCCATCATCCCTTATGGAAGAATCAGGGACAGCAAGGAAGGCACCAGACACAACACAAGAGAGGCTTCAAAAGAAAAGGCCACTCTGTCCCTTCAGACACCCAGGGCCCCAAAAAACATCAGGTGTCAAGACCTCCCCTGCCTACACCCTCCAACACAGCATGACTCCTTACCGACCCCCCCTCCACCATAGCCTGTGCAGAGGGAGGCAGTAGGAGGGAGACTGTCCCTCTACCTATCCGGATGGTCCAGTATAACATCGGACCAATGGGTACTCCAGATGGTAGAAAGGGGATACTCCCTAGAGTTCACCCAGTTTCCACCGGACAACCCACCAGTCCCCTCCCACTGCTCACCCTCCCATGCACTCCTTCTGAGGGCAGATATACAGGCCCTACTGGACAAAAAAGAGACATACAGGAGGTTCCTTTTGCTCAAAGGGGAAAGGGATTTTATTCCCATTTCTTCCTTGTGCCTAAAAACATGAGAGACCTTCATCCCATTCTGGACCCAAGTCAACTGAACACCTTTATCGAATACAAACAGTTCAGAATGGTGACCCTGGCGAGTCTGTTACCAATGCTCCACCAGGGAGACTGGCTTTGCTCACTAGACATGCGCGATGCCTACATGCACATCAAGATCCTGCCATCCCACAGGAAGTACTTATGCTTCACCTTCCAAGGAGGACACTACCAGTTCAGGGCGCTGCCATTCGGTTTATCCTGGGCACCAAGGGTTTTTACCAAGTGCCTGGCAGTGGTAGCAGCGGCCCTCAGGAAATGGGGTAACTTCTTATACCCCTACATAGACAATTGGCTTCTCTTACTGCACCAACAGAAGTCCAATTGAACAGGACCTTGGAGGAGACATTCAGCCTATTTCAGACTCTAGGCATCACCCTAAACCTGCCCAAGTCACAACCATGGCCAGCTCAAAGGCTGCAATACATTGGAGCAGTCCTGGACACAGTTCAAGGGAGAGCTTTTCTGCCAGCAGACAGAGCAGCAAGGCTAAGAGAAGTCACTCACAGGGTACAAGACTCGGACTTGGTTCCAGCAAGAGTGGTTCTACAACTGTTGGGTCACATGGCAGCAGCTACTGTGACAGTTATGCTCTTGTATCTGAACATGAGGATACTGCAGTGGCACCTCAACATTCAATGGGATCAAGGTACGGACGAGCTGGAAGAGTCCATTCGGATCTCCAACGCAGTCCGACACTCCATGACCTGGTGGCTCACCCTGGCCTATCTGAGCGTAGGGGTTTCCTTTCAGCGACCCAGTTCACTGCAGACTCTCACCACCGAAGCATTAGGACTGAGATGGGGAGCAAATCTTGCTTCGCATCAGACAAAGGGCTCCTAGAACTTAACAGAACGAGCTCTTCACATGAACATTTTGGAGATGGGAGCGATTCTGTATGCCCTTCAGGCTTTCCAATAGGTACTCCTTCCCAGACCAAATACCCCGGTAGTCTTCCATCTCAACAAGCAAGAGGGTACACATTCGTATCCCCTATGCAGATAGGCGATGAGAATTTGGTCCTGGGCAGTGGATCACAAGCTGGACATCACAGCAGTCCATGTTCCAGGCATCCACAATGTCCTCGCAGACAGCTTAAGTCGCTCTTGATCTCAGAACCACGAGTGGTAACTACAGCAGGAAGTCATAGACAACCTCTTCGAAAAGTGGGGTCAGCCAGAACTGGACCTCTTTGCGTTCCCACACAATGCCAAACTGCCCAATTTCTGCTCGCTAGATCCAGGGCCTGGTGTTTTCTGGTGAGAAGCATTGTTACTTTCTTGGACAGGGAGGTTTCTGTATGCTTTCCCTCCCTTCCCTCTTCTTCAGAGGGTCCTGCTCAAGTTGCAGGCAGAAGAGGCCAGGATGGTACTGGTAGCGCCACTCTGGCCTCAACAGATTTGGTTCCCGCTGTTGCAACAGCTGGCATCGGAACCACCAGTGCCATTGCCCATCTCCACTCACCTGCTCTCCCAGGTGCAAGGGACATTGGTCCGTCCGTCCCTCCGGTCCTTGCACCTGCATGCTTGGCTCCTACAGACTTAGCTAGGGATAGGTTTGGAGTATCCCTTTTAGTGGCAGAGGTACTCGTGACAGTGAGAAAACCATCTACCAGGGCGACCTACGCCATGAAATGGAAGCGTTTCTGCTTATGGGCAAGTCTCCATTCTTTGGATCCCCTGGGTTGTCCGGTGGAATCTGTGCTGGAATATCTTCTCCACCTGTCGGACTTGGGTCTCAGTTACTCATCCATAAAGGTGCATCTCTGTGCTCTGTCAGTGTACCATGCACCAATAAACAGGAAGACTCTGGCACAGCTGGACATCTGCAAGACCTTCCTGAGAGGTATCTTGCATATGAAACCCCCCAGGAGAGACCTGGTACCATCCTGGGATCTCCTGTTTGTTTTACAGAAGCTCACCTTGCCACCTTTTGAACCAGCAGCAAGCTATGAGCTACGCCTTCTCTCTCTGAAGGTGCTATTTTTAGTTGCTATTACTTCAGCCCAGAGGATTTCTGAGCTGCAGGCTCTGATGTGTAAAGAACCCTATCTTGTTTTTCACAGGGACAAGGTAGCCCTGTGTACAAACCCAAAGTTTTTACCAAAGGTTGTATCCGAGTTCACGTTGACCCCAGACATACAACTGTGACAACAGACATCTGTTTATCATTTGTATATTTTTTATATAAATACATGTTTAGACTTCTGCTTAGAAACACAGGCCAAGCAGCAAAGCCACATGGGCTTTTTGAACAGAGAGAAAAGTGGGGATCTGCACTATCCCTGACCCAGTGGAAAATCTAATTAAGAGCTTCCTTTAGACACCAGGTTATAACAGGTTGTAAAACCAGCATTTACTTTGAATCTAGGAAACTGGCCATAACAGACTGCAATGTACGACCTATCAGGAGGAAAGCAACTTCTGACAAATACCTGTGGAAATCCTCACACAGACAGGAGGAATATCTTTCAGGATGTCCTTCTGAAGATCAAAGGGGTAATTCTGACCTGTCATGAATCCTGCTCTGTCAGGCTCACTAATTAAAAAGTATTTATATTATTTTAAGTGGGAAATTTAGCAAACTGCAGATGCATGTGACTAATTCGGAATGCGAGAATGAGAGTGACTTCACAGCCAGCATCACTACAGAGCTCTGACCTCACAAGCTGGGTGGGACCTTTTTTTCTTCATGATTGTCAAGTTGCAGAGGGAACAAGATATACTTGTGTTTGGACTTTCAAGAGACACTTTCACTTCTGGACTTCTACCAAAGTCAGGTAATTTCAGCACCACTATTTACTAACTGAAACTGGGGTAGGATCAGTTACTCAGTAAAAAGGCATTTGGTTTCTGTTATTTCCATTTCTTTATTTGACTGTACCATTAATGTTATATGTTCTGTGTTTTGTATTTTATTTACTATTTTTAATTCTAGTAAACTTGGTTTTCCTTGAAATCCTGCCTGAGCCTTTTTCTCATTTTGACCATGAATGCTGGGACAGTGTTGATAATTTTGACAGAACTGTTAAGCGCTTACAGTGTGTTACCATATGCACCAAGGTAAGAAAAATACCAAGGTCTCAACTGAGTCAGAAGGGGGATTGTGAACCAGGTGGTATGCCCGCTGGGTTAAGTACTGCAGTGCATTCCCAAAGAGGGTGTGATATTTGGACCTGTTATCTGGGCGTGCTAGTGAAAAAGGGTTCATATTTGACCCCAGGACTTGAGACTGGTAGTGGCTTGGACTCAAAACAGACAGGAGGGTTACCCTGTTTGTCTCCTGTTCATATACTGCACTTCGAGGTTGGGCACTGTGGGCGCAGAGGGCTGACCCACAGAGTGCGTTTGTGACAGATCTGGTTGGCAGTGGTGTGGTTACAGTCTAAGTTCCCTACCTGTTTTATTTTTATTTTTTTGGTGCAAGCTAGTATAGCTGTAGATTAGGGAAGAAGATGTCTTCCAACTATAGCGAGTACACTGTGGAATACCTGAGGCAGTTGTGCCAGGAGAGAGGAGTCCATTGTGAGGGGTGAAACAAACAGCACCTCGTGGAGGCTCTTGTGGCAGCCAAGACCTCAAGTCACAGTCGGTGACTGAAAGGGACCAGACTTTGGGCATGACGGGACCAGGGTCACTGCAGTGTCCAAACCCAGGGAGGAGGACAGTTTGACTAGTGTGAACCGAAAGCCACTGCAGCAGGGGAAGGTCACCACCATGCTGGAGCCAGAAAGGATCAGGCTGCAGATGGAGCTGGAATTCAAGCAGAAAAGGTTTGAAGCCCAGCAACAGAGGGAGCTTGAAAAGAGAAAGCTGGAGTTGGGGGGGGGAGGAGACAGGAGCAGCGAGAGGCCTACGAAAAAGAAAACCAATGGCAGAGAGAGGCAGAGGAAAAAGAGCAACAGCTTCAGAGAGAGGCCGAGTGAGAGGAGAGAGGGCGTCAGAGGAAATCTGAACTAGAGAAGCTATAGCTCCAGAGACCAGCGCCAGAGCAGGTAAGTGGCACGGGTGAACCTGGGGACTGGGTTACAAATTAAATTCTAAATTGATAGCTGAATTTAAAGAGGGGGAAGATATGGATGCATTTTTAAATACATTT
This sequence comes from Neoceratodus forsteri, assembly GCA_016271365.2. Lineage (NCBI taxonomy): Eukaryota > Metazoa > Chordata > Ceratodontiformes > Ceratodontidae > Neoceratodus > Neoceratodus forsteri. Next base: position 194,637,148 of record CM028132.1, on the reverse strand, counting down.
GAAAAGGTTATGCATTCAGGCAAAAATTCCCAGAGAGTCCTGGAGCTTTCAGCTATCCCCGCTGCTTATCGGGAAAGCTTGTGACACACTGGGTCAAATGGACAATCAAGACAGTAATGATTATGGCAAACTTAAAGCTGCATTGTTAAAAAAGTATGACTTGACAGCTGAAGCATACAGAGTTAAGTTCCACAGGCTCAGGAGAAGCAGACATGAGCTATGAGGAGCTAGCTACTAAACGACGTCAGTTTTTGAAACGTTGGTGGGAAGGGGTTAAAGCAGATTCTGTAGAGAAAACTGAGGATGTTGTACTTCTGGAGCAGTTCTTTTGGGCTTGCCCAGCAGAGCTGAAAACCTGGCTAGAGGACCGAGATCCAAAAACAGAGCAGGAGGCTGCCGAGCTCTTGGAAAGCTATGCCAGGAGCAAACCTGCTCTGAGAGGGAGTGGGATGGGTGTGGCAGTGCAGTAAGGAAAAAGCACGCCTTCAGGGCAGCTAAAACCCTCACTATCTCCCCAGAAAGCAGGCACCCTCTGGTTACAAAGAAAGGATTTGCCTGATAAAAGAAATAATTGTTGGCTTTACAAACAACCTGGGCATATTGCCACACGGTGTCCTAAAAATGCAGAGCGTGCACAAAGTGGTGTTGGGAAAGAAGTGGGTTTTTTTTTGTGCATCCATGAAAGCATGCCAGTAAACATGAGGGAACACATACACCCAGTTACTGTGAATGGGGTGCAAACCCATGCTTTAAGGGACACAGGGCCTCTCTTACCTTAGTAAAAGGGGATTTGATTGAGCCTGAACAGCTTATACCCCAACAGTTTGTTACAGTTCGAGGATTCACTGTGGAGGAGAAAACCCTGCCACTTGCTAGTGTTCTCCTTGACTGGGGTGAGACAGGAGAGACTGTGCAGAAAGTTGCAGTGGCAGAAAATCTGGCCCTGGATGTGAATATAGGGAACAATCTCCAAAAGGGGGTGGTGTGTGCAGTTACCCGCAGTCAGGCGGCAAAGGCAGATTGTAGTTCCCTGGACCCCACAGAAGCCCCTGTGAAAAATACTAGAAGGCTGGTTCCCCAGCCTGTGTCTCCTGATATGGAGAATCGGGAAAGGGGGCTAGAAATTACCCAGGCAGCAGTTAACAGAACAGCTACAGAAGGTTACTATGAGGAGGGAGGGGTAGCCAACTGTCAGAGAGCTAGGGACCCTGGTTTAGAGACTGGAGGGGACCTGTCCCATTCCTTGGGAATGTGTAAAGATTTTGCAGCTGCTCAGAAAAATTACCCTAGTTTAGAGAGGCTGAGGGCTTGGCCAGAATCTGACGGGACACAGGGAGGTGACAGAGTGTACTGGGACAATGGACTGTTGTTTACGCAGAACGTAAGGACAGAGAGAGGGGTGATGAGCAGGCAGCTTGTCGTTCCCCAGGGATACCATGAGCAGTTGCTCAAGACTGCTCATGATGTCCCCATGTCTGGACATCTGGGAATCGCGCACACTACGCAGCAATTGGCCCAGAATTTCTATTGGCCCAACTTCACCCAGCAGGTGAAGGAATATTGCAGGTCTCGTCACCGGTGCCAAGAAATAGGGAAGGCAGGTAGTTGAACCCAAGCTGCCCTAATTCCCTTGCCACAGTGGAGGCGCCATTCCAGAGGGTAGGTATGGATATTGTGGGGCCTTTGAATACCCCCAGCTCCTCCGGGAAGAGGTTTATCCTAACATTTTGATGGATTATGCCACCCGGAACCCAGAGGCAGTCGCCCTATCCTCAATGAGGACAGACAAAGTGGCAGATGCCTTGCTAGGGATTTTCTTCCATGTCGGGTTCCCGCAGGAGGTTCTCACCAATTAAGGGGGTTCCTTTATGTCAGATCTGATGAAATGTTTGTCGGAGAAGTGTGGGGTGGTGCAGAGATGCACAACGCCTTATCATCTGCAAGCCAATGGGCTTGTGGAAAGATTTAATGGTACCCTTAAATCAATGCTCCAAGCTTCTGCTGAACAGCATGGGAGTGACTGGGAGAAATACCTTCCCTACCTGTTGTTCGCATACAGGGAGGTGCCCCAAGAGTTGACAGGGTTTTCCCCCTTCAAGCTCTTATATGGGTGCAGGGTGCATGAGCCCTTAGACTTGATCCAGGAGGACTGGGAAGGCAAGCATGCCACCCGGGGAACTCCCATAGTGGATTATGTCCTTAAATTTAGGGAAAAGCTGAAGGAGTTTATGGGAACAGCCCAGAGCAACTTGACAGCTGCCCAGCAGAAGCAAAAGGTGTGGTATGACCGCGGAGCCAGAGCTCGCTCGTACACTGTGGGTCAGGAGGTCATGCTCCTAATCCCAGTCCGGAAAGATAATCTGCAGGCCGAATGGGGAAGACCATACAAAGTAGACAGGTGAATGATGTAAATTACATTACAGAACTGCCTGACAGGAGACATACCCAAAGGATGTACCATGTCAACATGATGAAGCCATATGCAAATAAGGCTGACATGGTCTTTGCAGTGTGTACTCCTGGAGAGGGGACGGATGAGGAAGATCCCTTTCTGGACTTGCTGGAAGAAAGCAAGCGGGAGTCCTTTGTGGAGGCAATCAAAATGTCACCCCAGTTGACCATGGCACAGATCCAGGAAGTAAGGGAGGTTTTAGCAGACTTTGCCCCATTCTTTAATGCCTAGCCTGGACTAACCCTCTTAGCGACGCACAATGTAAGGACAGGATGCAAGCGCCCATACGGTGAACAGCGTGTCGGGCGTCCGAGGCTGTCCAAAAGGACATTAGGAGGGAGGTGAAGGAAATGCTGGCTTTAGAGGTAATCCAGAAATGCCATGGACCCTAGGCCTCACTCGTAGTCCTCGTTCCCAAGCCAGATGGCTCTACTTGTTTTTGTGTGGACTATTGTGGACTCAATGCAGTCACGAAGTCTGACGCCCACCGAATGCCATGGACGGACGAACTACTGGACAAGTTGGGAGGGGCGACATACCTTACCATTAGTGACCTGACGAAAGGGTATTGGCAGGTGGAGTTAACTGCCAGAGCTAGGGAGAGGTCGGCCTTCATCACTCCGACAGTGTTATTTGAGTTTAAGGTAATGCCTTTCAGAAAGAAAGAATGCCCCTGCCACCTTCCAAAGGTTGGTGAATTAGGTGTTAAATGGTACTGAGTACGCCGTGGCATACCTGAACGATGCTGCCATCTTCAGTGCCAGCTAGAAGGAAAGTACAGTTACGTAAGAACTTACCGTAACAGTAGATCTTCGAGAACAGCTCTTGCAGCAGGTTACACCATTAGGACCGAAGCCGCCAGGCGCCAGGACCCCACGGAAAAATTCTAGCTAGCTAACTACAGCGGGGACCGCCCCCGACGTCGGTCCGCCTCCGGCGTCAGGGCGTGGTGGTCAAAAGGGGTCGGTCCCGCCAGATTCCCAGTTCTCCCGGCGGAGACTTCTTGCCGAGGCTGACATCAAAATGGGAGACCTAGGATTCGGCCATCAGAAGACAGAAAGATAACAATTCCTGCTCAGAAAGACTGAGCCATGCTTCCTCAAGGGGAAGGTGGGCGGGAAGGTACCTGCTGCAAGAGCTGTTCTCGAAGATCTACTGTTACGGTAAGTTCTTACGTAACTGTACTATCTTACTTCGAGACACAGCTCTTGCAGCAGGTTACACCATTAGGACTGATTCCCAAGCAGTAACGCTGTCAGAAAATCCGGAGGAGGAAATAAAGGATAAAAACCAGGTCCTGAACCTAGGACAGGAGACCCTGAAGTACGGCCAAACCAAAACCAGCCCTTCGCCGAGAGGCGATGTCCAGGCTATAATGCCTGATAAAGGTATGCACAGAACTCCCAAGTGGCTGCAGCGCATATAGCAGAAGTGGAAACATTTTTGAGCGCTGCAAAGGAAGTAGCCACCCCTCTAGTGGAATGACCCCGGACTGTACCCGGGAGGGGCTTTTGTTTGATACCATAACAGTGAGAAATACACTGGACAAGCCAGCGAGAAAGGGACTGTTTGGATACTGATTGGCCCATCATTCTCTCAGAGAAGGAAATGAAAAGCTGCTCAGAACTACGAAAGGACTGAGTTCTGTTGAGGTAAAACCTCAGGCTGCGGTGAACATCCAGGGTATGGAGCAGAGCCTCTCCTCTATTAGAGTAGTTCGGAAGTAGACTGGAAGGTCGATATCCTGGTTCAGAGTGAGTGAAGAAACCACCTTAGGCAAGAATTTAGGGTTCGTCCTCAGGGATACTCTGTCCCGGTGGAAAACTAAATAAGGCTCTTTGCACATGAGCGTGAAGTTCAGAAATTCTTCTTGCCGAGGTAACAGCAACTAAAAACAACGTTTTCCACGACAGAAAACGTAGCTCGCAATCCGCGGCAGGTTCAAAGGGGGGAAGCGTGAGCTGTTCAAGGACAAAAAGCAAATCCCATGGAGGCACAGGGTCTCTAATAGGAGGCCTAAGGTGCAACACTCCCCTAAGAAATTCCCGAGAGGCGTCCACCTGAGCCACTGTACGATTTCCCACCGGGAGGTGGTAAGCCGAAATGGCACAGAGGTGCACTTTAATAGAGGAGTAGGCTAGACCCGAATGAAAGAGGGAGAGCAAATATTCTAATATTACTCCCACAGGACAACCTAAAGGGGAAAGGTCGCGTGCTCGCGACCATACACAAAAACGGCGCCATTTCATGGCGTACGTCGCATGCGTTGCCGGCTTTCTGGCTGCAGAAAGGACTTCTGCAACCTCTTGCGAGACCCCGTGACGCAAAATGGCTATGTCTCTAGGAGCCAAGCATGCAGGTTCAAGGAACGTGAGGTCCGTGGACAAGTGAACCCTTCTCCTGAGACAGTAAGTGGGAGCTGAGCGCACCGGAGGCGGGGTTCCCGAGATAGTTGAATCAACAAAGGGAACCAAATCTGTCTGGGCCAAATGGGGCCACTAGGATCATTATTGCTTGCTCCCGCGCAGTTTGAGAAGAACTCTCTGGATCAACAGGAAAGGAGGGAAAGCGAGGGAATCTGTTGGCCCAGGAGAGGATAACGCGCTCGCCAGAAAACACCAGGCCCTGGATCTAGCGAGCAAAATTGGGCAGTTTTATGCTGGATGGGAGGCGAACAAGTCTAGATCTGGAGTTCCCCATCAAGAAACAGATCCTCTGCTACCTCTTGAAGGAGTTCCCATTCGTGGACTCTGGCCTGAGAACGACTCAGGCCGTCTGCAACCGTGTTGTCCACTCCGGGAACGTGCACAGTGATCAGATTCGCGCCGTGTCTGATTACCCAATCCCACACTCTCATGGCTTCCCTGCAAAGGGGGTAAGAGTGTGCGCCTCCTTGTTTGTTGAGGTAATACATCACCGCCGTGTTGTCTGTCTGAAGTAGAAGAGTACACGGTGGGATAACTGACTGAAAGGCCTGCAGGGCATAGAGGACCACTCTCATTTCCAGCACGTTGATGTGAAGGTGAGCTTCCATCTGGGTCCCGTGACCTGGGACTTTACCGTCCAGGTGTGCCCCACCCAAGACCGGAAGGCCTGTGGTGAGGGTGACCTCGGGGACGGCGCAATGAACGGGACGCCTGATGAGAGCGACCCTGGGCTAGCCACCACTGCCAGTCTTGAATCACTGAATTCGTGAGTCTGACCGGATGCTGCAAGTGGTCTTGCCTTTGGTCCCATTGCACTTGAGCATCCACTGAGTAATGCGCATGTGGAGTCTTGCGAAAGGACAGTAGGAATGGCCGCAGCCATGTGTCCGAGCAAGCAAAGGACCCACCTGGCAGGTACAACCTTGCTTTAGTGATAGTCCCTTATGAGGGATCTGATGCGCCCGCCTGTCGGCCGGAAGAAAGGCTCTTCCCCGAACAGTGTCCAGAACTGCTCCTATGAACTGCAGTTTCTGCGACGGTACCAGGAGAGACTTCTCGTAATTTATGAGGATGCCCAGGGATCGGAACAGATCCTGGGTGCTCTTGATTGCAAGAAGCAACGCCTCTCTGGAGGCGGCCATGAGAAGCCAGTCGTCCAGGTACGGGAACACGTAGTGGCCCTGTCTCCTCAGAGACGCTGCCACGACTGCCATGCACTTGGTAAAGACCCTCGGTGCGGAAGACAGTCCGAAAGGAAGGGCTCGAACTGAAGGTGGTGGTCGAGAAACTCAAGCGCAGGAACCTCCTTGCACCTGAGCCATAGGGATGTGCAGGTAGGCATCCTGCATGTCTAGAGACGCTAAAAGGCGTCCTGTTTGAGCATGGGATAAGACCGGAAGGGTCACCATGCGGAATCTCTTGTAAGTGACCGACACATTGAGGTCGCTGAGGTCCAAGATTGGACGGAGGTCCCTGTTTTCTTGGGAACCAGGAAGAAGTGGGAATAGTATCCTAGTCCTCTCTGGTTCTCTGGGACGTACTCTCATCGCCTCCCTTCGTAGAGCGCGAGTACTTCTTGCCAGAGCAAGGCTTTGTGCTGACCCTGATACCGGGAGAGCAAAGGAGGCCTCAGGGTGGCTTTCCCGAATTCTATAAAGTGGCCTAGACTGACCAACTGAAGAACCCACCTGTCGGTGGTAATGGCCTGCCATCCCGGCAGGAAGTTGCATTGTCGACCCCGACTATAAACTCCCGTTGATCCTGAGGGGCGGGGGCCGGAAAGGAGTCAGGCTGTGGCGGCAGATGGACCCGCTGGCTGGGCCTGCCTAGGAGAACGCTGGCCTCGGCTGGCGGGTGTTTGCCCTGGGCTCTACGAAAACCAGAGCCCTCTGAGGTGCAGCGAGTGGGTCTGTTGCCTCTAAGGCCCGCAAGACGAAAACGGCTTTGGTTCCTACGAAAGAAACCAAGCTTAGGTCGGTACATGGCCTGAACCGACCTTACCGCCTTCCCGGCCTCTTGGAGTTTGGTAAGGATCTTTTCTGTAGGATTACCAAACAATACTTCTCCCTCAAAAGGGGCGTCCAAGATGTTCTTTTGGACGTCCGGGGTTAAACCGGAGACGCGCAACCAAGAGTGTCTCCGGAGGCAAACGCCAGAAGCTGCTGCTCGGGCCGATGAGTCCGCGGAGTCATACGCGGCTCTTAGCACTTGGGTCCCCACGTCTGAACCCGTACGGAGGAGCTGAAGCATCTCCTCCTTCTGCTCACCTTCGGGCATCTTTTCAGCCGCTTCCAGACCCTGTTCCCACAAAGCGTTCTGGAACTGAACCATGTGGGTTAAATAGTTCAGGGATCTGATGGCCGAGGTAGCGGAAGCTACACGCGCCTTACCCAATGCGTCCAGTTGTTTGGACTCTGGGTCCGTGGCAGGGTGCTCAAATGTTGTGGCCTCTGTGACCGGGTCATGTGAGGCTGTGATGACCAGAGAATCGGCCTGAGGATGCTCGCCAGTACTGGTCGTCCTTAGGAGCCTTGCCAGGCGATCAGCTTTCGGAGTCTCGCTGGAGCGAGTGTGGGCGCTTCCACACAGCCTTGGTGGCGCTCACGAAAGTGTCAACCAAGGGTGGTACCACCACAGGCTTGGGGTCCTTTGTCAAGATATTTGGCAGTCGCACTCTTTCGGGTCTAAGTCTTCAGCATCCCATCCCATGTTCTCTTGTATATGTCTCATAATATCAAGGAACGAGGGATCATCCGAGGAGATCTAGGCATCTCACGGGGTCCGGAGAAGGGATGGAGAGTGAAGATGGGGATCTAGAGGTGGAGTAGTCTGATCCCGTGTCCTCCGTTGAGCGGACGTCGGCGCCTCCTGGATCTCTTGGGCTGGGTGATCCAGAAGAGGATTTCGACGGAGGTCTCCGTTTATCAGGTCTCCCCTGGGAGGGTCTCAGGCCCCGGGAGGAGGAACACGGCCTGCCGACCCGGGCGAGGGGGCAGGAACCGGAGGAGGAGGAGGAGGAGGAGTAGGAGGAGGAGGGGGAACCATGTCTTTTTTAATGGTATCCCACCAGTAGGTGAACAGATCTTTCACCTCCACTAGAGAGAGGCCCGACGACGGCCCGGGTGCCGGTGGGCGGTCGTCGGGTCCCGGCGTCGGCTCCACAGGGGGCTCTGGTAATGGCGAGGGATCCCTGGGAGTACCTACGGGACCGGGGTCGCCCGTCTGGTCCTCGGGCTGCTCTAGGTCCTCCTCCGATAGAGGCTCCTGACCGATGTCGGTCGGAGGCAACAGGGCCTTCTTCTTTTCAGGAGGGCGGGCGTCAGTCCCCTACCGGCGTCGCTGGGATGTAATGGCGGCGTCGGTCGTCGACGACGGCGGCTCCAGGAAAGAAGGGCGACGGCTGGCGGCTGTCGAGCGGCGTCTGGGCTACAGGCCTTTTTAAGGCGTGAGCTCCAACGCTTCGTGGAGGCACCGACGAAGACCTGACGCCGGTACCGAGGAGCGGAACCCACTGCATGTGGTGATGGTGTCGTCTCGACTTCGCCAAGGCCCTGGAAGGGAGGAAGGCCTGCATGGATTTCTCCTGAGATGAAGTTCTTGATTGCAGCCGGGGAGATTTTGAACCGAGCTACGGGACTCGAACCCCTAGAAGGGGACCTGGAAGGGCCTTCTCCCTCTCTTCTCCGCGTGCTTGTGGACCCTGGAGCTTTCCCTTGGAGGACATGGTCTTCAGTTGTTCCTCCAGAAGACGCCTGCAAAGCCCTCTGACGCGGATCCGGTACGGCTATTGAACCCTTGGCAAGAAGGACAGGCCGGGTATCGTGGTCTGGGCCTAGGGCACCGGACGAGGCCGTGGGGGGTCCTTGAACGGGATCTGCTTTCCACAAGCGCATCAAGGATGGCCGAAGTTGGTGATGACATCAAGATCTTGCTTGAAGAGGATTCTGAAGATTTTCGAAAAAGAACTATTCCGGCGTCGGCGCTAGACTGGTAACCCGAAGGGGTCAGGTAGCTAAGTCGAGCGGGGAAAAGAACTAGAGAATCTGGACGGCCCCTTTGTACCACGCCTGGCCGTGAGGCGGACCGGCGTCGAGGCGGTCCCGCTGTAGTTAGCTAGCTAGAATTTTTCTGGGGTCCTGGCGCCTGGCGGCTTCGGTCCTAATGGTGTAACCTGCTGCAAGAGCTGTGTCTCGAAGTAAGATCACCTGTCCCACCTTAGGGAAGTGTTGGGTAGGATACAGAGGGCCGGGCTTACTGTGAAAGCTGAAAAGTGCCAGGTGGCCATGGCTGAGGTGGCATACCAAGAGCATGTAGTAGGGCGGGGACAGCTCCGTCCTAATCAAGCAAAGATAGAGGCAATTGAGGCATGGCCCAGACCTGAAACACAAAAGCAGGTTCGGAGTTTTCTAGGGACTGCAGGGTACTACAGAAAATTTGTGTCAAACTACAGTGCCCTGGCAGCTCCCCTATCTGGCCTGTTAAAGAAAAGAATGCCTAAAAAGGTAAACTGGGAACCAGCCTGCGAACAAGCCTTTACACGGCTAAAGGAGGCACTGTGCGGTGCTCCTGTATTAGCCAGTCCGGACTACAGTAAATCATTTGTAGTCCAGACAGATGCCTCAGATGTGGGTATTGGGGCAGTACTTAGCCAGACTTCTAACCAAGGGAAAGATCACCCAATAGTGTACCTCAGTAAGAAATTACTTCCCAGGAAGCAGGCTTTTTCTACAGTGGAGAAAGAATGCCTTGCAATGGTGTGGGCACTAAAGAAATTAGAGCCATACCTATACGGGCAGCACTTTGAGGTACAAACAGATCATAGCCCCCGGTCTGGCTGGCACAAATGGGTAAAACGAATGGTAGGCTTGTAAGATGGAGCCTTGCCTTGCAGGGTTACGACATGACTGTCACTCACAGGGTAGGGGCAGCCAACGGAAATACATACGGTCTATCACGTCAGAGCAGTGAACTGAATTTGGGAAACTCATCCCATGCCTAGGAATAGATTCCCCCAAATTCAGTCTAGGAGGAAGGAGTGTGATGGTAGCCATCTGCTTGTTATTATTTGTATTATATTTTTGATATAAATACATGTTGAGACTTCTGCTTGGAAACACAGGCCAAGCAGCAAAGCCATGTGGGATTTTTGAACCGAGAGAAAAGAGGGAATCTGCACTATCCCTGACCCAGTGGAAAATCTAATTAAGAGCTTCCTTTAGACACCAGGTTATAACAGGTTGTAAAACCAGCATTTACTTTGAATCTAGGAAACTGGCCATAACAGACTGCATTTTATGACCTATCAGGAGGAAAGCAACTTCTGACAGATACCTGTGAAAATTCTCACACAGATAGGAGGAATATCTTTCAGGATGTCCTTCTGAAGATCAAAGGGGTAATTCTGACCTGTCATAAATCCTGCTCTGTCAGGCTCACTAATTAAAAAGTATATATATTTTTTAAGTGGGATGTTTAGCAAAGTGCAGATGCATGTGACTAATTCGGAATGCAGGAATGAGAGAGACCTCACAGCCAGCATCACCACAGAGCTGTGACCTCACAAGTTGGGTGGGATCGTTTTCCCCTCATGATTGTCAAGTTGCAGAGGGAACAAGATATACTTGTGTTTGGACTTTCAAGAGACACTTTTACTTATGGACTCGTAAGAGGCACTTCTACCAAAGTTAGGTAATTTCAGCAGCACTATTTACTAATTGAAACTGGGGTAGGATCAGTTACTCAGTAAAAAGCTGTTTGGTTTCTGTAATTTCCATTTCTTTATTTGACTGTGCCATTAATGTTATGTGTTTTGTATTTTATTTACTATTTTTAATTCTAGTAAACTTGTTTTTCCTTGAATTCCTGCTTGAGCCTTTTTATCATTTTGACTGTGAATGCTGGGACAGTGTTGATAAGTTTGACAGAACTGTTAAGCGCTTACAGTTTGTTACCATATGCACCAAGGTAAGAAAAATACCAAGGTCTCAATTGAGTCAGAAGGGGGATTGTGAACCAGGTGGTGTGCCCGCTGGGTTAAGTATTGCACTGCATTCCCGAAGAGGGTGTGATATTTGGACCTGCTACCTGGGCCTGCTAGCGAAAAAGGGTTCATATTTGACCCCAGGATTTGAGACTGGTAGTGGCTCGGACCCAAAACAGACAGGAGGGTTACCCTGTTTACCTCCTGTTCACATATTGCACTTTGAGGTTGGGCACTGTGGTAGCAGAGAGCCTGACCCCCAGAGTGTTTTGTGACGACTACCAGTTTATTATTCAGAGTACTCGAACAACGGGGTGGCATTGTTACATACTCTGGATGTTCATAGAATTTTGCATTACTGTCTGGCTAGGACCAGTTCCGCCAGCTAGACAGACCAGTTGTTTCTCTCCTTTGCCCACAGGAAACTTGAAGCGCCAGTCACACAACAAACCTTAACTAAGTGGCTCGTGCACTGCATCACCTTTTGCTACCAGTACCACAACAAATCCCTACCGGGACCGGTCACTCTACCAGAGGGGTGGCGACATCTTTCACTTCCCTTCGAAATGTAGCATCAGTGCACCTCTGTGCGGCCGCTACTTGGAAGTCGGTGCACACCTTTGTGAGGCTCTACAGTCTGGACACTGCTTCCAGAAGGAGAGCAGGTTTCGGCCTAGCAGTCCTTCAGGGACTTCTCCCCTAGTTTCCCACAATTTTTATTGTCTTCCACCCTTTCGATCTGGGTCTCTCCTTGGGCATTGCTTGGGAGAGCTCCCCCTTGAAGTGAGACAGTACAGTTATGTAAGAACCTACCGTAACAACAGATCTTCGAGAAGAGCTCTTGCAGCAGGTGGCTTTCCCGCCCACCTGCCCCCAGGGACAATCATTACATCTTCTCTTTGGGGACGGGAGATCCTGCTCGGTTCTCCATCTGTATTTTCAGCTGGGTCTCCGGCGGGAGAACTGAGGGGGCACCGCCCCCTTTATACCACGTCTGTCGGGCGGAGCTGAGGGGGGCAGTCCCCTGCCACAGACTGCTAGCTAGAACATTTTTCCGTGGCATCCTAACACCTGCAGGCCTTAATCCTAATGGTATTACCTGCTGCAAGAGCTCCTCTCGAAGATCTACTGTTACGGTAAGTTCTTACGTAACTGTACTTTACTGTGTGTATACACGGTCATTGTGGGTTACTGTGCATAAAAGGGGATTGTGAGGTACCTTGGATATTAGGAAGGCAATGTGTTTTGAGATAACCCTTGTCCAAAATGTGCTATATTATAGCGATAATACCATACTGGCCTGGGCCTGGGTTTACAAGGTAATAACCGGATCAGGGGTAATAAACACACAGGATTATGGCTAAGGTGTTTATTAACCCCCGGTCCAGTTATTACCGAGGAAACCCAGAGCATTATTGGCATTATCGCTATTATACTGGAAAAATAAAAAATGAACATTTTAAAACGGGAAAATCTGTGCATCGTGCTATAGTGTTTCTATGAGAAAGCAGGAACTGTTTCTCACAGAAGCGCTGTAGCGTTACTAGAGTCTGATTTGCCATTTTCGCTGAAGTGAGAAGGCAAACTGGGCTTGCTCTCTGACTGGTTAAATACACACATAGCAACCAATCCTCCACTTCTTCCCTCGTCTGACTTTATCATTCCTCTACCCAACTCTCTGCCTCCTCATTCTCCACTCTCTTCTCCTTCATCCTTCTATGCTTTCCAAGCTCACCCTCTCTCTCCCCCCCACTCTACCTCCCACAGTTTTCCCTCTACCCTTCCTCCTCCAAATAACCCTCATATAAGTTCCCAGTCCCCCGGTTACTTTCTGCTTCCTTCCTTACTTGAGTGACAAGGTCCCATCAGACTGCCTCTTCTCTTACTTGTGCCCTCTTGGCCTGCTCTCCTCCACACTGTGTTCTCCCAAACCACTGTATCATGATACTGTTGTGTTCAACCTAGCATTTTACTTGCACTACCCTGCATAATTTCTTCTGTGTATTAGTACTTATACTGTAACCTGCACTGTTTTGTTTTTTGAAATCTGGTATTGTAATCACTCATTATCTTCTGATGTGGAGCCTTTGTAAATGAGTCCCTGACTCAAAGGTTTATAATTCCAATATTTTCAATAAATAAATAAAATAAAAAAATCAAATGCATGCTTTTAGCCAATCAGAATGCAGAGCCACTGTCCTATTATTCAGTCTACTGTCTGGTTATCACAGCATAACTGGACATTAACTCTGCATTCTGATTTGCTAAGAGGGGTCTTTTCCAGTGTAATAATTAAACTATAAGCCACAAGGGTGTGTGGGTTATTGGGGGATTTACCATGGCTGGAGTGGTTTGCCCACGAGGCAGAGCCGCGTGGGTAAATCCTCGCCAGCCATGGTAAATCCCCCGATATTCCACATCCTCAGAGTGGCTTATTGCAATTTTGCCAAGGTTCATTTTTTTTACTATAATAAAATACAAATATTAAAGAGTTTGCTTTGTGTTTTTTTATTTTACTGTATTTATTACTATGCTACAAGTATCATAGATGATATTGTTTTCATCAGCCGTTGGTTATCAGAGGATTTACAATGGTGATAAACTGTCAGTCTGACAATTTCATTAGCTGTTCACTTATGTCCATGTTATAATCCATATTTTATGCTGGACTCTGTTTTCCTATATGTCCACCATGCTATCATGCTTGGTCTTACTTACCAAAGTTGAATGCCCAGAATTCTTGCGAGATCCCTTTAATGTCAACATACCCGCCATAGAGGTACATGAAGGATTCATAAACAACAGCGCTGTGGCCCTTCCTGTTGGTAGGAACCTAGAAATCATCAATTAAAAAGTGATATAATCAGAATATCTTCTGTCCTATATTTTATTAGCTAAAGTCTAGAACAATAAAAATGGAAGGGTGTCAGAAAGGCCAGGTGCCATAAAGATAGTCATATCCCCCCCCCCCCAAAATACACACAACTCAGATTTCAAAGCTGCAGTGTAAGTCTGTAGCTTACAATCTGATTTTGGCTTTTTTATTTTACTGTTTTTTCCCCCAAAAAACTCCTGCCAGAGTTGCCATCTGCTCGTGTTCCCAGCCCTGTCACCCAGCCATCACCAGGACTTACCTGCTCTGATGCCCAAAGGTGTACTCCCCATGGTGAGGCTGCTGGGATGGGACCAGGTCCTGGTAGTGACTGAATCCGTAGCCGAACACAGCCTGGCTGGAGGATGCGGGGAATGCAAGGTGCCAGAGTCATGCTGCATCCTGGCTGGGATTTTTCCTCTACTTCTGGCCTTCCTCCAGAGTTGGCCGGGTTAAAGTGGGCATGCATGCAAACAACGGGCATGTGTACGCTGCTGACTCCCCCAGCCTCCTACTGACCATGTAAACTGCGGCTACTGTGCTTCCACAGGAGGTATTTGTGCAGTGGTACAGGCAGCCACTCGGCAACCCTTGCTTGTTCCTGAATTCAGGTCTGCGGTTACACGAGTTGTAACACTACCACTGAGCCATCCACTGATATTGTCTTTTTTAATTAGATGGAATACAGTTTCAAGCAAGCACTTCCAGTTATTTTCTAGCATGATTTTTCAATCCCACCAGGATTTACAGGGGCAGACTACTGTAGGTGGGCCAAGCTGTCCTTATCTGCCATCAGATTCTGTGTTTCTCTGTTTCTAAGACACCATCAACCTCTTAGACCTCTAACTGTTTCTAGTTTTGTAAATACATTTTTTGGATTGCCAACCATCAATAGAATGCATTGTTTTAAAGAGGGATTCCAGCCACAAAATAGGACACTGAAACACTTACTGTTTAGTCCTCCATGGTCCCATTAGATGAATCGCAAGATTAATCCTGTTTTTTCTGTGTGTTAGAAGTGTACATTTTAACTTTTAATCCCCGTGTTTCTATTTCCTGTTTTGAGTGAAGCAGCCGACCGCACTGCGCCAGAAGTGATGTCAGCTCCAGAACACACCTACCACAGTGTGTTCTGGACAGCGTGGGATGCTGTATGCGGCTGAAGCTGTCAGTGTGTGAATTCCCCCACTGAACTCCCATTGTGACTTCGTGTGTAGTTTGGCAAGTTGTTTTTGAGGGTCATCGTATTTGGCAGTGTACCCCAAAGTGATAATTGTACTCTGTTAAAGCTCAAATAAAGCTCAGTTAGAACTGTGAAATCTTGATGAAGTTCTGTAGTTTGCATGGTGTAATTTGTGGTTGGACAGTGGTGGTGATGGTCACAGTCAGCCTGTAATCCACAGAGATCTACTGTTGAGGAGTGTTTTATAAATTGGTCCCAGACTGTATCTTTATTTATATTCCAGGACATAGAGACCCAGTAATATAGCGTGACTGTAGTGCTTTGATCCTCCTTTTGGTAACAGAATCATGGAGGATAGTATTACAGCTCCACAGTGAAATAAAGAGGTTCAGGGCATTTCTCATGTCTGCTGCATAGCTAACAGGGAAACAGTCTGCATTATGTAAGGTTTCTGAGGTGCACAGTAGTATTGCTGTTTTTATGTGTTCATTGTATATTTGTTGGTGCCATATATTTTCACCCCTGCTAAAGCTTTTGGTCACTATCCTGTACCTGTGCCTTTCATTTTGCTTATATGTCATTGACAGCTGTTGTGATTACTGTTTTAGATCACGGCAGACAATGGTGATCTTTCACTTCTTTTGCACTGCTGTAATATCCTTAGATGCACATGTGCTTTCAGAGTGTGTAAACCACTGCCTAACCTACATGCCCTTACATTTGGTGATGTCCATCTCCCCACCCCCGGTTGCTGGAGGAGAGTCTGTTTCACTGTTGAAGGAGCAGTGCAAAACAACTGCATGGTATGAAGCCTTTGGGGTGGGGATGGGGGTGGTTTGTATGAAGTGGCATTTGAGTAAATAACACTTCACATAAAGGGTGGTACGTGCCTGGAATAGCCTGCCAGAACACTTGGTGACGTGAACACAAACCAGGAGAAGTAAGACATGAGGGTGGAAAACTTGTGTCGAAATAGGGTTTAGGGTACAATCTCAGACCAAAAAACTAGGGCAGAAAGTATGGGCTTACTGGTCCTTTTCTGACAATACATTCAATGTTTCTATATACACACACACTAATAATTAACATTTTGGACACAACACACATGTTCCTTGCAGACTGATAAATACTTGACATTATGTCCTTACATGCCCTTGCCAGGCTCATGAGGCTTCACTGTCATTTACGCATAGGACATAGCAATATATATAAGGACTGAAAGCAAGTCATGGCAAACAACATAATACTTCAAGAGAAACATGTATCCCCAGTTATAATGCACAAGTGAACACCCTTTAGTATTGGACTGCACTGTAGCTGAACTGTAACACAGCTGCACGGCATGTAAGTTGGCAACTGAAGAATAACTGTGCTGACAACCATACTTTACACAGCAATCTACCAAAACCAGCGGGGCAGCAAAACTGGTACAAACTGGGGCGATAAGTACTAAAAGGCGGGCTACACGTCAGGTCAATCAGTAAATGACGCTATGCACACTGCATTCCTTCCTTCCTATAACCATGACTCAGTGTGCATCATTCATAAACTAAGCTGACTGTCCAAGTATTGCACTGTGCTGCCCGACATATCTTTTATTATATCTATAACGATATAACTATGGCAATAATATGACTCAGAAAATCAGATATGAACACCATTCAGTGTTCCCAACACAGGGAGCAGCAGCAACAGATTCAGACAGGCTAGGTGGACTGTCATCAGAGTCACTCACGAGGGGATCCAGACAGTAGGGATCATCAAAAACTTGGTCACCATACTGTGAGTCCTGAGACATTGCTGTTTCTGCTTGCCACAGAGTCTGAGATGCTGACACTTACTTCAGCATCTACAGACTCAGAAAACGCTGCCTCAGACTGCTTTTCCATGGCGAGATACTTCAGACAGGGGTGAGACACACCAGACAGGCTCTGTAGGTGACGACACTCGAGCCGCGCACGTGCACTAGCATTTTTTCGGACTCTGAATGGGGACACAGAAAAAATTGGAGTAAACAGCTCAAAAGGTAAAAAAACACAAATCTTTACAAATTTCTCACACAGCACATGAATAATAGGTGCCATGACAGACCTATCCATGCCAAGCAGGCTGTACCACCAGCTTCCCTCTACATCTTAAAAAAGTGAAAAACAGAGAGGCAATGTGGAGCTAAGTTCCTTACCAGCAGCAATGCGTCAGGGCTTCACAAAGAAAACCTAATAAATCTAAATTGCCAATGTGTTCAGCAGCTATGTTTATTATTTTTTTTTCATATGCAATTTCTGTTTTTGCTGCAGGTTTTCTCCTGACCCCTACACCCACATATTCCCAACGTAGCGCATGCGTATGGAGGCACGTGCATGCATGCATGCTGTTCGGGATGCCCCTTCATTCCAGTCGTGCTGTTCACTACCTGTGCCTGCACCGAACCTCCATTCGGTGATGGTGGGACTACAGGCGGGCAACCCCACCCCCTACCCAGGAGAGGACAGCCAATGCTTGATCCTGCTCCCACCCCCCTTCCCTGTGCCGGCACCCCAGCAACCCAAGGTCG
Source organism: Neoceratodus forsteri (assembly GCA_016271365.2). Lineage (NCBI taxonomy): Eukaryota > Metazoa > Chordata > Ceratodontiformes > Ceratodontidae > Neoceratodus > Neoceratodus forsteri. The sequence goes on along the minus strand of CM028132.1, from coordinate 194,619,681 downwards.
ATCGTGAACTCGGGTCACCAGCGTAGCGCAAGGTATGGTGTCCAGCGCCTCAACACTCAGCGCCACCAGGGCAGCGAGCTATATTTATTTTAAAATATTTCTTACCTCCGGAGGCACAGTCGATATAAAAACAGAGCTGGCTAAACAAATCCTCCATGAGAAGCTACGTGAAGATGCAGCCACTTCCTGCTGAAGGCCTAGACAGCCCAAGACCTGGGAAGCCTGGTGCCATGGGAGACAGCAAATGAAAATGGTCTTACCGGCCATAAGGGCCAAGGACCAGACAACTGAAGCCATTATGAAGTCGTTGACTAGTGGAGCTTAGAGTCACAGACACAAAATTATTCTCCAGATTTGGTTCTCCTGCTCTATAAAACAAAAAGTTGTCACTGAAACCACTTTTGGTTCAAATTTACCATCTCCTGCTCACTTCCTTCATTCTTCCATTCAATTGCAAAGAAGTGCAAGGTAATGCACATGAGAAACAAAAACCCAGGGGAAGTGTACACAATGGGGGGTGAGATACTGACAACAGTAAAAATAGAAAGGGACCTGGGGGTAATTATATCAGATGACCTAAAGGTGGGCAAGCAATGTGAGAAGGCAGTAAGGAAGGCTGGGGGGATACTGGGATGCATAGGAAGAGGCATCAATAGTAGAAAACAGGAAGTTGTTATCCCTCTATATAGACAGTTGGTGAGACCCCATCTGGAGTACTGTGTGCAGTTCTGGAGACCCCCATCTCCACAAAGACATAGACAGAGTGGAGGCTGTCCAGAGGAGGGCAACCAAAATGGTGCAGGGTCTGCACCAGAAGACATATGAAGAAAGACTAAAGGAGCTTAATATGTATACCCTTGAGGAAAGAAGGGAGAGAGGGACATGATAGAAACTTAGGCACCTCAAGGGAATCAACAAAGTCCAAGAGGGTATCATCTTCCAGAAAAGAGATGTGCAAGAACAAGGGGGTACAATTTGAAGATAGAGGGGGGACGGCTCAGAGGTAATGTGAGGAAGTATTTTTTCATAGAGAGGGTTGTGGATGCATGGAACAGCCTCCCTGAGGAGGTCGTGGAGTCAAGAACAGTGGGGGAATTCAAGAATGCATGGGACAGGCATAAGGCAGTCCTAGTGGGGGGTAGGAGGAAGTAAGCTGTTGGTTAACTAGGATCTGCAGCTTATCTGTTTGGTAGGAAAATTGGCAGAGTAGGTGGGCCAAGCGGTCCTTATCTGCCGTCAAATTCTATGTTTCTATGTTTCTTCCTCTGTAGCTCTTCCTCAAGTTCCTCTGCACAATCTATCAACTGTTGGCTGCAGAGCCTTTTCCACTGCTACCCTGTTATCTGGCACAGCTTTCCGCTCTCTTTTCACGTCAGTGGCCTCTTCATTTCGATGCTTCCTTTCTCCTATTTAAACCTCATCTCTTCTCTCTTGCATTGAATTCTTAGCATTACTTTGCTGTCTTGCTCGCTTCTGGTTTATGAACCTTTCATTGTTGTACAATTAATGACCTTAACTGTTGCATTTAATTTTTGGCTAAACCTATGATGTGTTCCATGACAGGTTTTGTATGAATGACACTACAGAAAACTAGAAACAGTATTGCGATTCTCCTTGACGGAATACCACAAGTATTTTCAGTTGCAGAGGCTGATGCAGGGTTAACAGAAGCCAGGCTGTGCAATGCAGGGGGGATTATGCATGATCCAGGAAATCAAATGCATACTCTTGGTGCTACAGTACACACATGCAAAATCTGAAAAACTCTGCTTCATAAAATACTTTGTAATGTTTGCTGAGTTTGCTAAGCGCGGCTTTGCATAGTTCTTTGTGTACAAAGTATCTACTTTACTGGTGAAGTAGCAGTCTGCTCGTGAAGACTACACAAACTGGCATTACTGATATGCTAATTTTTAATTAAAAAAATAAAACTATCCGCCACTCTCTGGGTTATTATCAGCCACCCCCCACCATGCCAGATAGTATTAAATAATATGGTATTAAATGATAGCTCCCCACTTGTCCCTCAACTAGGTCTCCACCTCCCTCCTCCCCAATGTGTATCCTACAAAGTTTTTCTAATGTCATAAAATACCGGCATTTAACTTTCCTCCACCTGCAAAACCCAGTTCCTCCCCCTCCTTCCTCACTGTCCCTGTAGAACAATCACAGAATCCCCCCAAACCTTTACCACCCTCTTGCCAATAAACTCCTCCCCTGAAGCCCCCCAAAACACCAGTTTTGTTGGTTTAAAAACCTGGAAGCAGAAAACCTGTCCCTAGTAGAGCGAGCATCTTCGCTCTTTGGTGTTTGCAATCAGAATGAATGGTGAGTGAAGTCTATGCTAGTAGTAATACCTGATTGGCCAGTAACCAGAAAATCAGGTATTACTACTAGCACAAGCACCTCTCACTTTTCTTTCCAAATGTAACCAAACTGGCAAGAAGGTGGTAAAGGGTGTGGTGGTGGTGGTGGTGGTCTGTGATTTTATTACAGGGATGAAGAGGTGGAGGAACTGGTTTTTGTGGGCCAGGCGAAGTGCAAATGCCAGTATTTTATGGCATCTGAAAAACTTTAAGGGGGAGAGCAAGGAGATGGGGCCTTGCAGGGGGACAGGTGGTGGATATTCTTTAATACCATCTGGCATGGTGGGGGCTGACAATATCCCCTAGGGTGGGGGTGTTTTTTGTTGTTTTTTTTTTTATTGAAACACTGGCTGTGTTGGTACGAGATCCTGGAACTTCGTGAAGTGCGAAGTTCACCCCAGTTTATACCAACTTTACTAGAAAAGTAAAACACTAATTTGCACTCCAGAGTATGTATCTGATTTCTGGGACAGTTTAATCCCCCCTGCTGTGCACAAGCCTGTAAGTGTGTTAACCTTACTGTAAAATGTTTTTGTTACAAAAATAAAAAGAATGTTTCATTTGAAATGGCAGACCACCTTATATAGAGAACATTTGCTCAGGGAGTTTCTGCTAGGCAGTATTTCACATCGACTCAAGCTTTCACAGAAAAGTCATAGCATTTTTCCAATTCTGTGTTTGAGAGGAGTTTTACAGACTGTGTACTTTTTTTTCCAGCTCTGTCTTTCAAGGTAAGAGTTTCAACAGTATCTTCAGGGTTTTACAGTTGTGAATTTTTTGAGTTCTTATTGTAAGTCTGAGTTGGGAGCAGCAGTGTTTTACTGCTCTGGAAGTTATCTACAAGGCCACTGACTTACGGTGATTAATATAATGAAATTCCATTTTTAAGACTTGGAATTCCGTGAACTGCACCAGTGATTACTAGTCTAATTTCCGGATTTTACCAGGGTTCTACTTTCATTCTTTTAGAATGTGTATAAATGGGGGGGTGGCCAGCAGCCGAGCTAACAACAGCTTTGGGGGAGAGCTCCACATCTAACAATAAATATCCACAGTCTTTCTACAGATAAAAAAATCCAAATAAGAACATTAACTTCAATAGTTGACAGAGCTTCTTGTCCTGATCACTCCAATACCTTTTTCCTGAGAGTCTCTTATTGATCATTCTGAAGCTATGGGGCGCACAAATAAAGCGGTACCTGGAGGAGATGTTACCTGTCCAAGAGATCATAAACCTGTGTAAGTAAAGACTCTACAGCGGTTCAGGAGTTCGATCAACCAACCAACCAACGCGGCCTTGCTTAAGGCCATACAAAAGCTAGATGGCAGAATGGAGGAATTTACAGCCCAATTTAAAACAATAAATACTAAAATCGAAAAACTGGCAAAAGAAACTAAAATAGCTACTAAATCCGCTACAACAGCCACTACCACATCTGCGAGCCTGGTGAAAGAAAACGGGGTTCTGAGAAGACATCTAGAAAATTTAGAAAATATTGTTAGAGCTGCAAATGTACGTATTTACTGCATACCAGAACAGGCTGAGGGTGAAGATTTGCTTGGTTTCGTTAAGTCCCTCTTCCAGAAGTTGTTCCAGACACCACGCAAATATCTCGTAGCCAAGGCCTACAGGATCACGCCACGAGGTGCGAGACAGCGTATGGCGACGGGACAGTTAACTCCTCGGACCCTCTTGGTTGAGTTCCTTTCACCAACCTGTTGGTGTTGTTGCTAGCCTTGCTTGTAGAGCAGAAAGCAGCTAACTAAAAGAAGCTACATTTTCTTCTTAATTTAAAACTTATATCTCAGTAGGAGTCAGTGCCAGTTAAGATTAAGTAGACAGATAACTTTATTAGAAGTAGAAGGGGTCTTATTTAAGGTTAAAAAAAGAAAGAAAAGAAAAAATGCAGTGTGTGTTCTGTGCAAGGAAAGGTACTGTATCAGGTGACTTTGCTAAACCAGTAGGAGGAAAGAGAGCTTACCTGGGGGTGTGGTTTAGACACTAGAAAAGCAGGCGAGTCAAATTACAACTTCCTGTTGCTAGCCTTGCTTGTAGAGCAGAAAGCAGCTAACTAAAAGAAGCTACATTTTCTTCTTAATTTAAAACTTATATCTCAGCAGGAGTCAGTGTCAGTTAAGATTAAGTAGACAGATAACTTTATTAGAAGTAGAAGGGGTCTTATTTAAGGTTAAAAAAAGAAAGAAAAGAAAGAAAGGCAGTGTGTGTTTTGTGCAGGGAAAGGTACTGTATCAGGTGACTTTGCTAAACCAGTAGGAGGAAAGAGAGCTTACCTGGGGGTGTGGTTTAGACACTAGAAAAGCAGGTGAGTCAAATTACAACTTCCTGTTGCTAGCCTTTTTTCTTACCAATTGCCCTCCATCCCACCCAAAGCCAGTTCTACTTTTATAGCCACTGGATTTAACTGTCAACTGGAACTTCCTGTTTGAAAGTAGGAAGAAAAGGATCATAGAGAAACATTGGTTTTGTCAACCCTGAAGTAGAAAAAGTAGCTCACTCTCCCCCCCTAGCTGCTGGTAGTTTGATATTGAGCAAGGAAGAAGGAGACTACTGAAGAAGATAGAAAGTTGCTGTCCCAGAACAGGAAGGGTGAGAGTTGTAAGGAGAGGAGAGAGTAAGCATCCAGAGAAACAGTAGAGGGGACACAAAATAAGACATGATAGGAGTGGTGCAGTGCAATGGCTGTGGGGCGGCAGTGTTCCGGGAGACATTCTGGAGGCTGCGATGCTGCCCTATTTGCAGGCACCTCTCTGGTCTGAGAGAGGAGGTTGCCCGTCTCCAGGCTGACCTGGCTAGGATTCAGAAACCTCCTCCCCACCCAGGGACCACTAGGGCCAATGCCACTACCTCAGAGGTTGCCAAGAAAGAGGAGTGGCTGGACCAGGGTGGGCTCAAGGAGGGAGAGGGTGGTGGAACAGAGTTGCATCCCTCCAGCTGTACCTCTTCACAATTTATTCACTCTTCTGGTGGATAGTGGTTCCTCTATGGAGGCACCTGCAGTGGAGACCAAGGAGGATGCTGGGAACCTTCACAAAGGAGACCCAAAGGAGGGTGGCATGGGACCCCACAGGGGAAGGAAACAACTCCTGGTGGGGGACTCAATCATTAGGGGGTAGAATTGGGGAGGATGGGGAGAGGGAGGTAGGTGCCTTCCTGCGCCATGGCTTGAGGGACAGGAAGTGAACTCAGGATCATGGGAGGAGCTGCACGAGGGAGGGAGCTGGATGTCACTGTCCACCTAGGGACAAATGACCTGGCTAGGAATGGGATCAGAGCAGTGCAAGAGGAGTTTGTAGAGTTGGGAAGGGGCCTTAGACAAGCAGCGCATACGGTAACCTTCTCGGAGGTGCTGCCTGTCTATGGCAAGGGAGATGCTAGGGCACTTCTCACCAGGGAATTCAATGAGTGGTTGAAAAACTGGTGTGGAACTCAGAGTTTTGGCTTCATTGGGGACTGGGGAGCCACCTGGAGGAATGCAGACCTATACTGGTGCGATGGTCTACATCTGTCCGGGGGGGAACCAGGATCCTAGGTGAGAGGTCAGAGTGCTTCATTGGCAAGCATTTAAACTAGCCAAGGGGGGAGGCACTGAAAAGGAGCTGGGAAATCCGAGCCTCCCCCAACAAAACATGGTGATTAGTGAGGTAAACACCAAGGTACAGAAGTTATTAGGGAGCAGAACAGATTTAAATGTAAAAAAAGGCAAAGGCAGTAAGGACAGAAATGGGGCTAAAAGGAGTAAGGATATCAAAAAGTGGAGGGTGATGAGCACCAATGCCCACAGTCTGTGTAACAAGCTCCCTGAACTAGTGGCCTTGATGGAAGAGGGTTGCCTGGATATTGTGGCAGTCACAGAAACATGGTACACAGAGAACCATGACTGGGATGTCAACATACCAGGATACACAATCTACAGGAGGGACAGGGAGGGTGAAAGAGGAGGAGGAGTAGCTCTCATGTAACGGAAGGATCAAAGCAACAGAACTAAAGAGTAAACAGGAGCAGATGAGGCACTTTGGGTCACCCTGAGACAGGAAATGGCACCACAATCCACACGGGGTTGTATACAGACCCCCATCTCAGGGGAGGGAATGGACAAGGAAATGATAGAAGGCTTTCTTAGAATAGCAGAAAAAGGGGAGATATTGTTGATGGGGGACCTGAATATGCCAGATGTTAACTGGAGCACCTTTGCTGCAGGCACATCCAAGAGCAGGGTCATTCTTGATGCCCTACAGGGGGCATGTCTCAGACAGCTAGTATTGGAACCGACTCGGGAGGGAGCAATCTTAGACCTGGTACTTTCAAATGGGGATGGAGAAAGAATCTCAGATTTAGAAGTGGGTAGCCATCTGGGAACAAGTGACCACCAAACAGTGTGGTTGACGATAAACACAGCCATACAATCAAGCCATACAAAAGCAAGAGTACTAGACTTTAGGAGGGCTGACTTTGGGAAAATTAGAGAGTGCCTCAGAAAAACACTAGCAAACAGGCAAGAAGGAGGGGTGGAGGAACAATGGGGAGTGATCAAAACAGCCATCACAGAGGCAACAAGCCTTTGCGTAAAAAAAAATCAGTAAAACACAACGAAGGAAAAACTGCTATGGTTCACAAAAGAGGTGGCAGGGAAGATTAAGGAGAAAAGGGCAGCATTCAGGAAATATAAGGAAACACAGAAGGAGCAGGACAGAGAACTTTATCAGTTAAAGCAGAAAGAGGCTGGGAGGTAGTCAGGATAGCAAAGGCCCAAACCGAAGAAAGGATAGCCAATTCTGTTAAGAAGGGGGATAAGACCTTTTATAGGTACATTAGGGAGCGAAGAAAGACCAAAGGAGGGATACTGAAGCTTAATAAAGGGGAGGGAATGTGGGTAGAGGGTGACAGTGAAAAAGCAGGGTTACTGAACGAATATTTCTGCTCAGTATTCACAAAGGAAGAGGAGGGAGAGTTACCTAAACCAAACAAGAGAAACACTCTGAAGACGGGGTCGATACCAGTCCATTTACAGAAGAAAGGGTTCTGAAAGAACTAATAAAATTGAAGGTGGACAAAGCAATGGGGCCTGATGGGATTCACCCAAGAATTCTAAAAGAACTAAGGATAGAACTAGTGACATCGCTGACTACTCTCTTTAACAAATCATGGGAGGATGGGGTGGTACCCAAGGACTGGAGGAGGGCAGATGTAATTCCTCTTCACAAAAGTGGGAGCAGGACAGAGGCAGGAAACTACAGACCAGTTAGTTTGACCTCAGTGGTAGGGAAAATGATGGAATCACTTCTGAAGGAAAGAATTGTTGAGTACCTAGAGACCATTGGGGCACAGGACCCGAGGCAACATGGATTCACGATGGGAAGGTCGTGTCAGACGAATCTAATAGATTTCTTTGACTGGGTAACCAAAGTAGTAGATCAGGGAGGGGCTGTGGACATGGCCTACCTAGATTTTAGCAAGGCATTTGATACAGTCCCCCACAAAAGATTAATACACAAGATAGCCAGCCTTGGAATGGGTCCCAAGGTGGTAGCCTGGATAAAAAATTGGCTAGACAACAGGACGCAAAGGGTAGTAGTAAACGGAGTACACAGTGAAGAAGAAAAAATTACTCACCTTAGTAATTGCTTTTCTTCTCATGGAGTCTTGCTATATTATGACAATTAGCAGTTAGCCACAGCACTTGAACTGCCCCGGAGAGGAAGGAGTTAACTCCAGGCTGACTGGAGTTCCAAGCGCGAGCGCTTTGCTGAAAGCTCTATCTGGCTAGTTTCAAACTGAAACTGTCAGATGTTTACGAGCCAACACTAAGCAAAAGTCTGTGTGGAAAAACCTACACTAGCCAAATGGCTACCTATTAGTAGAATAACAATAACAGAAACAACAACAACAATATCACCCCTATCAAGACTATTAGGCCCCCAAAAGACAGAAGTCCAGGAGGGGCCAAACATACAACCAAAACAGAACTACCTAGTTTTCCTAATCCTAAAGGAAAGGGGAAAAGGGAAAAAGAGCTATAACGGCATGACACAGTGCTTGCACTAATTTGCCAACCCCTTACCCAAGTAGAAGTTCTGAGAGGGGCAGGTTGGGGTGGTCATAATATAGCAAGACTCCATGAGAAGAAAAGCAATTACTAAGGTGAGTAATTTTTTCTTCAAACACCATGAAGTCTTGCTATATTATGACAATTAGCAGATTACACAGCAGTACCTCCATGGAGGAGGCCAGAACCTACTTAGGAAATAGGCTCTGAAGCACGGCTTGCTAAACTGAAGCATCTCTCCTGACTGACATCCAGGAGTAATGCTTTGCAAAGGTGAACTGTTTTCCAGGTAGCAGCTTGACAGATTTCCAGAATGGAATATCTCTAGCAGCCGCTAGAGATGCAGCTGTACCTCTGGTGGAATGGGCCCTCAGTCCTGAGGGGGTCTCTACCTAGTTTTGGTAGCAAATTGGATACAAGAGACAATCCACCTGGCAATTGTCCTCTTAGTGGCAGGTTCTCTTTGCCAACCCCGCCATAGGTAAGGAAGAGTTGAGGATCTGAACCTGTGACCCTTGGTGCGCTCCAAATAGTAGCTTAAAGCTCTTGACGTCCAAATCAGCAATCTCCTCTCACCCGAGGAAGAATGCTCAGTGAAAAATACTGGAAGGAGATGGATTGGTTAAGATGGAAATCTGAAACCACTTTAGGTAAAAACTTTCTGTTAGTCCTGAGGACTACCTTATCTCTGTGAAAAGAAATAAAATCCTTTTCCACTGACAGGGTTTGTAACTCACTTATGCGTCTGGCAGAAGTGATGGCCACTAGGAAAACAGTTTTCCAAGTTAGGAACTTAAGGTCTGCTGAAGACAGAGGTTCAAAGGGGGTTGCATTAACTGAACAATGCAACATTAAGGTCCCAGGCAGGGCTGGGTCCCAAAAGGAGGTTAGTGTAAGTAACCCCTTAAAAAACTTGGAAAACACAGGGTGAGAAGAAAGGGAGGCAGGCTTTCCTGCTGATATAAAAGCAGAGACAGCTGCCAGATGAACCTTTAAGGTAGCTGGCCTGAGGCCTAAGGAATTAAGATGGACCAAGTAGTCCAGCAAAATGGGCAAATCAGCAGATTCTGGGACAATTTGCTTCCCAGAACACCAGATGGAGAACCTCTTCCATTTGGAATTATAAGTGGCCCTAGTGGAAGGCTTCCTAGAGGCCTTTAAAATATCAAGGACACCTTGAGAAAGGTGTAAATCAGCAACTTCTAACTCCTCAAGAGCCAAGCCTTGAGGTGGAGGATTTGAGGTCCGGATATCAAACTCTCCCTGGGCACAAGTCAGCAGGTTGTGGACCCTGGGAAGGTCCAGGGAGGTGGACTGTCAGGACAGAAGCAGTGGGTACCAGGGTTGCCTGGCCCAGTCTGGTGCAATCAGAATCACTTTGCAGGGCTGGGATCTGATTTTTACTAACACCCTGAAGAGAAGGGGAAGGGGAAAGGCATACAGGAACTTCCTTCCCAATCCAACAGAAAGGCGCCCAGGGGACTGAGCCCATTACTGGAGGCCTGCAACAGAACAGAGGAAGTTGGTGGTTGTCTGGGGCTGCGAAAGATCTATCTGAGGAGTGCCCCATTTGGCAAAGACTGACCCAGCACTAGGGGATTCAAAGACCATTCGTGATGACCCTGAGAAATCCTGCTGAGGGCATCCGCTAGGACATTGTCCTTCCCTGGAAGGTGAACTGCTACTGGGAGGTGTTCAGGAGTAAGCCAGAGACCACAACTTCATTGCTTCAGTGCACAAGGCTGATGACCGAGTGCCCCCCTGCTTGTTGATGTACCACATTGTTGTGGTATTGTCTGTCCTGACCTGAACTACTTTGTTCTGGACAGATGCTGAGAAAACCTGAAGAGCTAAAAAGACAGCTCTGAGTTCCAATAGGTTGATGTGGAGCAGAGATTCCTGGGGGGACCACACTCCCTGAGTGGAAAGGTCGCCCAAATGCGCGCCCACCCAGCAAGGAGGCATCCGTGGTGAGGGTGAGGGAATGAGAAATGGGAATGAAGGGGAACCCTTGTCTTAGATTGCTCTGATCCTGCCACCACTGAAGAGCTAGAATCAGAGTTGGGGTCACTGGGACCAATTTGGTAAGGGGTCCTCCTTTGGGACCAATAGGCCTCAAATGAAACTGAATGTCTCTCATCTGAATCTTGCTCCTTGCACTACAGCTGTGGAGGCAGCCATGTGCCCTAGAAGTTGCAGAAAGTGCCTTGCTGGTCGAGAGACCCGCAGGGTGAAAGAGGATGCCAGGGCAATCAGCTTCTCTGCCCTTTCCGAGGGGAGAAATGCCCTGGCCAACTTTGTGTCCAATTCCACACTTATGAAAGTTAGTACCTGAACTGGTTCTAGAACTGACTTTGTAAATTCAGCAGGAATCCCAGGAAGTGAGAAGCTGCTGGGTGACTTGCAAGTGGATTTACCTGATCTGGGGACTGACCCACAATGAGCCAGTCGTCCAGGTAGGGAAACACAGCAACCCCTTGCCTTCTTAAATGAGCCACTACCACAGCTAGACATTTTGTGAATACCCTTGGAGCAGAGGTAAGACCAAGGGCATTGCTCTGAACTGGTAGTGACCTGAGGGCAGTTCAACCTGAGGTATTTTCGGTGAGAAGGCCTGATCAGGACATGAAAATAGGCATCCTTGAGGTCCAGGGAGGCTAGCCAGTCCCTGGCCTGAGGGAGGGCAAAATCATTGCCAGAGTTAACATTTTGAACTTTGGTTTCAAAGATGCTTGTTCAGGTACTTTAAGTCTAGAATGGCCGCCATTCTCCTGTCTTTTGGGGTAAGAAAGTATCTGAGTACAGCCCTTGCCCTGGTGACAAGGAGGAACCCTTCCACTGCTTTGCAGTCTAGGAGGGAAGAGACCTCTGCTTCCAAAGCAAGGGCCCTAAAGGGCTTGTAGGAAAATGTCTGGTTCTCATCTTTGGAAACTGTTTGAAGCTGAGAACCAGACCCTGGTTACTACCCAGAACCCATTTGTCCGAAGTTAGGGACACCCAGTTCTGGCTGAAATAAGCCAACCTCCCTCCAACTGGTACAGGAGAATCGGCCCTGGGCACCCCATCAGGGTGCCTGCTTGGCAGTAGCCTTAGGCTGAGGGGTGGGGGACGGTTTACCTGCGCCCCGCCTACCTCTGCCTCTGAAAAAAACCCTCTGTGCAAAAGCAGAGGAGGCTTGGGATTGATAAAAAGGCCTGTGGAAAGGCCTGCCCCTACCTCTGGGAGTGTGCCTCTGTGGAGTGGCATGCCGCTCCTTGGCCTGGGCACTTTTGTAGGTAGTTCTGTATTCATCCATCTTTTTCATATAATTTTCCGTTTGCTCTCCAAACAGAGAATTTCCCACCAGAGGAAAATCCATAGCCTTTGACTGAGTATCCTGTGACAGATTAGTGCACCTGAGCCATGCCAACCCACGGAAAGCTACAGAAGTGGCCATGACCCACAGGAAACATCATTAACGCCTACAGCAGTATGAAATTGAACTTTAGAGGCTTCAATGCCATCAGCAGCCACCTGTTCCAATTCACTCAGCCAGCTGGCTATGGGCCTGCTTGGCTAACTGCAACACTGTATCCCATCTAGATTTCTGATATTCAGCCACATAAGCCATATAATTTGCCTGCCTGAGTCCCAAAGAAGCTGCCATATACTGTTTTTCGCCATGGCATCAATCTTCCTGGAATCCTTATCAGGAGGATGTGAGGCCAGGGGATATTAGCCTTGTCACAGGCTGCAGCTTGTACCACACCTACATGACTACACTGCTCAGTGAGGAAGTCTGTATCAGGGCCTGATAGAAGTATACCTTCTGTCCATTTTTTATCTACAGGAGGGACAGAATGAGGATTTTTAAAATTTTGTTGTTTGCTTCCTAAATGACTTATGCAAAGGAATAGACAACCTCCTAGACTCTGGGATATCCATCATCTCAACATAATCAGGCTCCTCTTGCTCATCCACAGCCTCTTCCAAGGGAAGCTGGAGGGTTTCTGCAACCTTTTGTAAAACATAAAATGAGAAGGGACTCAGACTGCATAGGGGAGATTCTAATGGTCTGTCTGGAGAAATGTCCGGTTCAATGGGCACGTCAGACCCTCCCAGCCACATACATAATGATCAACATCTTCCTCCCTCCTGTGGTTCATAAAATTCCTCAACATCATACTCTTGAACCACTGAACGAACGAACCAACCTTTTGCCAGCTGTTGGTGGTTGGCTGGTCCCTGAGACAGTGACTGGACAATCTGTATGGCTTTAGCTATCTCTGCAGCAGTTGGAGAGGCAATCTTGCACCCAGACCTGCTGATTTCTTAGATTTTTACTGGGACTGGTTCTCAGAGCCAGCCTTCCTTTTGCCCGAGGAAGTCTCGCCCTGGTCAGAGGACACTCCCTCTGGTCCAGTGGGTGCTGGACCGGGCTGGCCATCAGGGTCAGTGGACTTTTTGGTCTCTCGTTCCCTGAGCCGGCCCAATCTTTTCTCCAGGGTGGCTGCAGAGAAATTCTTACACACCTGGCAGTCTGACAGGAAGTGGTCAGCCCCCAGACAATAAACACATGTGGTGTGTGGGTCAGCCTTGGCAAAGGCTTCCCCACAAATACCACAGTGTTGAAACCCAGTGGGCCCAGTTTTTCTTTTGGGTTTCTCAGACATGATGCCAGCCTATCCAAAAACTTGCCCTTTTTATGGCAGTGCCAGGCAAGACAACCTTATCGGTTCCTAACCGTGTCACGGGTATTTGAAAAAACCCAATTTAAGAGATAGGTTTTTTTAGAACCGATAAGAACCGGGAACCGCACTCTAAAAGCCCAAGCTATTATTTAAAATTGTTTTTTTTAGCAAACCGATCGGTTCAAAACCGAACCGATAATTAATTTCCATACAGACTTTAAAATCCTGTACTTACGGTTTACCAGATACAGCTTTGAACCGAAATGCAGTAAAATAAATACTTATTGCTGGTTAAAATGAACCGAAAACACTCATTTGAACCGAGAAATGAACTGAGCTGAAGGAGCAGATCTCCGGAGCGACTGTTCAGTGAAGCGGAGTAAAGAATCTGACAGTTTGTTTGAAACTAGCCAGATAGAGCTTTCAGCAAAGCGCTCGCGTTGGAACTCCAGTCAGCCTGAGTTAACTCCTTCCTCTCTGGGGCAGTTCAAGTGCTGTGGCTAACTGCTAATTGTCATAATATAGCAAGACTTCATGGTGTTTGAAAGGAGGGTTACTAGTGGGGTACCGCAGGGTTCAGTACTGGGACCGGTCCTTTTTAATGTCTTTATAAGTGACATTGCAGAGGAACTGGAAGGAAAAGTATGTCTCTTTGCAGATGACACAAAGATCTGCAACAGGGTTGATACACAGGCTGGAGTGGAAAGGATGAGAAGGGACTTGGCAAGGTTGGAGGAATGGTCAAATGTATGGCAGCTCAGATTTAATGCAAAGAAGTGCAAGATAATGCACATGGGAAACAAAAACCTAGGGGAAGTGTACACAATGGGGGGTGAGATACTGGCAACAGTAAAAATAGAAAGGGACCCTGGGGGTAATTATATCAGATGACCTAAAGGTGGGCAAGCAATGTGAGAAGGCAGTAAGGAAGGCTGGAGGGATACTGGGATGCATAGGAAGAGGCATCAATAGTAGAAAACAGGAAGTTGTTATCCCTCTGTACAGACAGTTGGGGAGACCCCATCTGGAGTACTGTGTGCAGTTCTGGAGACCCCATCTCCGCAAAGACATAGACAGAGTGGAGGCTGTCAGAGGAGGAGCAGCAAAATGGTGCAGGGTCTGCACCAGAAGACATACGAAGAAAGACTAAAGGAGCTTAATATGTATACTCTTGAGGAAAGAAGGGAGAGAGGGGACATGATAGAAACTTTCAAGTACCTCAAGGGAATTAACAAAGTCCAAGAGGGTAGCATCTTCCAGAAAAAGAGATGTGCAAGAACAAGGGGGCACAATTTGAAGATAGAGGGGGGACGTCTCAGGGGTAATGTGAGGAAGTATTTTTTCACTGAGAGGGTTGTGGATGCATGGAACAGCCTCCCTGAGGAGGTTGTGGAGTCAAGAACAGTGGGGGACTTCAAGAATGCATGGGACAGGCATAAGGCAGTCCTAGGGGTGGGTAAGAGGAAGTAAGCTGTTGATTAACTAGGATCTGCAGCTTATCTGTTAGGTAGGAAAATGGGCAGACTAGGTGGGCCAAGCGGTCCTTATCTGCCGTCAAATTCTATGTTTCTATGTTTCAACTGAGAAAGACTATATAATTGCACAAGCAAGAAAAAGGGGAATGATGGACTGGGAGGGGAGTAATTTACACATCTTTCCGGATTTAAGTTATGCAACAAGGCAACAGAGGAAGGCCTTTGATTCTGCAAGATCCCGACTGCGACAGTTAGGCATCCAACATGTCCTAATTATGCCTGCCAGCTTGCGTATCTTCTACGGAGGAAAAACATATCAATTCTCAGACCGGAGGAGATGTTACCCGTCCGAGAGATCCTAAACCTGTGCCAAGTAAAGACTCTACAGCGCTTCAGGAGTTCGATCAACCAACCAATGTGGCCTTGCTTAAGGCCACACAAAAGCTAGATGGCAGAATGGAGGAATTTACAGCCCAATTTAAAACAATAGATACTAAAATCGACAAATGGGCTGACAAATACCTCAACCATGTGGAAAGGGAATTCCTGGCAAAGGAGAAGGAGACTGACAGTGACACTGGGGACAGTGATTGAGAGACTATCTGATAAGTACTGTTGAAGTTCTGCTGTTTTTGAAACTCAGAACGCATTTGCGCAACTAGTTTTAAAATTCTAAAGGAGAGATCTGTTAAGTACTTTATATGTAACTTCACTTATCACTCGAAAGAGAAGATCAAGGAAGCGCCTAAAGGGGACATTTGTTAGGGGGTTTATCAAGTTGCAAATATATGTAACATAACTAGAAGTGCCTAACGATGCATCCTATCCTTAGACCTTAGTTAGGTGCTTACTCTTTGTTATTCCTTAGCTCAGTAGCTTGGTGAGATAGATGGTGGGTTACTGTTGTGGGGTTCACACAGAAGCTGGTAAACTATTGTTGTTCCTAAAGATATAGTTGGGGAGAGTTAGCGATCATTATAATAGGGATCAGTATGCATTATTTTAACTAATGATGATTACTCCCTGCTCATGGCAGCAATAAGCCAATGTTGAACATTGATGATGATATAAAATTTAATATTATCTTGCTAACCCCTCATAATGTACCGAGATATAGGGGTCTAGTAAATGTGGTTCCGTAAAAATGATGTTCTGTACCTTGGTACAGTATTTACTATTCTTGTACACCTGCCTATATGAGAAATGTACTGTGTGTTTATGCAGTAAAAACTAATAAAGTATAAAAAAAAAAGAATGTGTATAAATAATCAGGATAAAAGAAGGCTTAATATACACAGCATTAAGTGCAGCACATTGAAACTAGTACAGGAAGCAATTATAAGAAAAATACAAGTTCTGCAGATTTACTGATCTGGGCCAGGATTCACAAAACTTTGCCCTGTCACAAACCCGGTTTTGCACTGAGTTGGTATTCACAGAAGCCTGATTTGCACGCTCAAACCGGGTTTGCACAAGGGCAAAGTGTAGAGGGGGCAGAAAGCAAATGAGGGGGAAGGGACTTGAATATCGGCACAGTACCATTCACACAGCATTTGCTCCATGCAAGGGCCTTGCATGAAGCAAATATTGCCGACTAAGACCTTGCCTTATCACTCAACCCTAGTGGTTAGTGGAGGTACTGTGTCACACCCCCCCCCCCAATGATCGCTGTCCCGATGACAAAACATAAGTTTCCCTGGTGGCAGTGGCCCCCTCCCCACCCATGCCAAATCTATGAGTAATATTCCTTGTGGCCTGTGGTCCCTCCCCATCTGATCCCCATCCCCACTGTGACAAGTCCCCCTCCCAAAAAAAAAACACAACCCTGGCCCCGGTCCCATCCTGCAACCCCCCCCGGTCTATCCCTCGATGGTGGCCAGTGGCCTCCCCCCAATCTGCTCGTATATACATATGCACATCCCTGGTGTCTAGTGGACACTGGGGATGTATATATGAATGCCATATGCCATACATATGGCCATTGGCCACCATCGAGGGACGGGCTGGGGGTGGAGATCACAGGACAGGACTGGGACCAGTGCCGGGGCTGTGTTTTACCAGGAAATGGTGATGAACAGGGAAACTTCTTTTTTGTCATCAGATCAGTGATCGCGGAGAGGGGACCACTAGCACCAGGGAAACTTATGTTTTTGTCATCAGGTCGGTGCTCGGTGGGGGGAGGGATGGCACGCTAAACTCTGGCACAGCCTATGTAAATGGGCCCATAATGGGCATACAAATGGCCACATAGTGCCTTGCATGCCCAGTGGGCTCATTTACATGGCTGTTTTTGTGAATTCCAAATAGCGCACCTGCGCTATTCATTGTGGAGCCATACTCCTGGCTGCATGTCGGGGTGGCGCTAGTGGAGTTAGCGGTGGCGGTAATGGGGTTAGCGCTGACTCGTCCTGGCCTTATTCGCAGTCAGACTGCACAGGTGCATTAGCCAACTGTGAATAACAACCTTTCACACTCGGGCAATCGCAAGGAGATCGCAAACTTCTGCGCTGTGCTTTGTGATTTTTTGTGAAACTTGCCCCTGGCCTAATACACCAAATTCCATTAACTTCTTTTTTTTTACCAATGTGTAGTCAGTCCAAATTCCAGAATTTTACTAGGTTTTCAGGTAAAAAATGAAAATCAGTGGCTTTGGTTATCTGTTTCTATACTGTTGTAGCTGCATTTTCATTTTTAGTTGTAAGGTGGTTTCTGTGTTTGTTGCAGCAGCAACTCATTTGGGGATCTGTTTGGTGGCCTGATGTCTGAATTTGTGACTATGGTAGAAGTATGGTTTTAACTGTGCTTTAAAGGCAAACTTTTAAACCATGAATGTGCAGTAAATGTTTTAAAGCACAGTTTCACTGACAGGATTGTGCAGTACATTTTTTAAAGCAGTGGTTCACTGGCAGTGTATAGTTTCTTCGATAGTTTACAGGGGGGAGAAACAATAGAAATGGGGTCAAAATGGACCAATGAGGAGTTCACTGAAACATAGAAACATTTAATTTGATTGCAGATAAGGACCACTTGGCCCAAATAGTCTGCCCATTTTCCCTACATATTTCATATACCGCAGATCCTAAATAATCTGCGGCTTACCATCTCTTTCCTATCGCTAGAGTTCCTTTATGTCTGTCCCATGCGTTTTTGAATTCCCCTACCATTTTTGCCCCTACAACCTCTGCCAGGAGGCTGTTCCATGGATCCACCACCCTTTCCGTGAAAAAGTACTTTATCACATTACCCCTAAGTCTACCCCTTCTATTTTCATATCATGGGCCCTTGTTCTTAAACCTTTTTTTTTTTTTTTTTTTGAAAATGCTACCCTCTTGTACCTTATTTACACCCTTGCAGTACTTGAAAGTCTCTATCATATCCCCGCTCTCTCTCTCCTCACCTCTAGGGAATACATATTGAGATCCTCCAATCTCCCCTTATATGACTTTTGGTGCAGCCCCTGCACCATTTTTGTCACTCTTTTCTGAACTGCTTCTGCTCTATGTCCTTTCAGAGATGTGGCCTCCAGAACTGGACATGGTACTCTAGATGAGGTCTCACCAATGTTCTATGCAGTGGCATCACCACCTACCCTCCTTCTGCTGGAGATACCTCTCCCTGTACACCTCAGCAATCCACTGGCTCTCCTCACAGTCTTCTCACATTGTTTGGTAACCTTTAGATCATCAGATAGGATTAATCCAAAGTCCCTTTCCTGTTTTGTGGCTGTCAGTACCCCTTTCCCTAATCATTTACTCCTCCCCCCCACATTTCTGTGCCCCCAAGTGCATGATCTTGCACTTCCTTGCAGTGAATCTTAACTGCCACACCCTTGACCACTCCTCAAGCTTGCTTAGGTCCCTTCTCATTTTCTCTGCCCCTCCTCTAGTGTCAACCCTGTTGTAGATCTTCGTGTTGTCTGCAAAGAGACACACCTTCCCTTCCAGCCCCTCTGCAATGTTGCTTATGAAGACATTAAAGAGGACTGGTCCAAGCACTGATCCCTGCAGGATCCGACAACGGTTATGGGGTAAAACTGGACCAATGAGGTATCTGGATTACAGAAATGCTTGTGAACTCATGTGGAAGGCTTACAAGACCTCAGGCGCCCATCTGGATTTGCTTAACTACTGAGCTCTCCAAAATGCCTGCACTAGGGCCATCAGATTCGCCAAAGTTGAATATTTCTCATCCACCTTCCAGGAGAACCTTAACCTCCCCTCTAAGTTCTGAAAGGTAGCCCATGCCCTATTACCCCCACCCCGACCAGTCCCCAGCCCCAGTTCTAAAGGTAGGAGACACCACTATTTCCGACCCCACCCCCGTGTGGCTATGGAATTAAACATTTTCTTTACCACCTGTGCTTCTACCTTTCTATCCTGCCTATTCCACTGAACTCCTCCACCACCAGCACCCTACTCACCCACTTCTTACCTGTCTCTCCTGGTGACAACCTGAAGGCTCTCCTAGCCTTTAACCCTCATAAGGGTAAAAGCCCAGATGGGCTTGACCCTTAGCTCCTTCATCTGTTGGCCCCCGCCAATGCCCTTCTACTCAACTCCCTTATAAATCTCTCCTCCTCACTGGCCTCGGTCTCCAATGCCTGGAAGCTTGCCACAGTCATTCCCCTTCCCAAACGTGCAAACCCTCCAATCCAGGCAACTACCACCAGATATCTCTACTCCCAATCCTTAGCAAATTTCAAGAGCACCTTGTACTGGCACAACTTTTTCCTTTCCTTGACTCCTCCTCCACCCCTTTCAAGTCTGTTTTTTTGTAAAACCCACTCCACCACGACCTCCCTTCTCCGGCTTACTGATTCCATTCTCTCTGGCATGGATCAGGGTCACAATATAATAACTGCAATATATGTACAGGAAAAAAATTACACATTTACAAGGCAAAATCAAAAGAGAGAATATCATCTAGGGCAGTAAGTAAAATATAAATACATAATATACCATCAGGTGCAGTCACAATAAAATATAAACTTTTGAGGTAGTGTATGGAAGTATGCCCTGTTGATATACTATGCCTTCAATATTTCAATATACTGGAAATGCACTTTTACTATATTGAAATGTACTGACAAAGCAAAACTGTGGTTTTCATTGAAAAAAAAGTTTTCAGCCCTTATGGTTCCACGGTTAGTTCTTTATAAAGAAATTAGAAAAAGCTAACTTTCAAACAGTAGGGCTAGGAATTTAAAGAGGGAGTCTGGCCAAAAGCATTACATTGCAAAATCAGAATTAGCATACCCCCAATAAATCTCATACAAAAAAATTAGGTTTCTGTGTTACTCATTTTAAAGTTATGATCTATTTTATAACCCTGATTTCACTACCTGTTCAAAAAAGCCAGTTTCAGTGAAGAGCCAGGGATGATGTCATAACCTGAACTCACAGTCTAGTCCTCCCGGTCAGCAAGCTTATAGGACCCATTTCTGCAAAGTTTAAAGATAATGTGCAATGGTTTTCACAAGTAAAACTGGCAATACCATTCAAAAACACTGCTATAAAAACAATGTGTTCTAGGTTTTGTAACAAAGCTGACAAATTTGTGTTTTTCTTGTGCCTTTTTGGTGTGGTCCATTTCCCCAGGGTTGCTGGATGCTGAGTGCTGAGTCAGCATGCCTCCAGGCTACTGATGTGATCTGGCAGATGCTACTCTACTGTGCCTGTTAGGAAGTTGTATTGCTGCTAGTATTGTACTGTTGGTAACTTCATTGCTGTTTGTCAGTGTCTGCTTTACAACAAGTTTTAACAGGGGCCTTGTAAAAAACAGATGAGCCTGAATGTAGATCAAATAATAGCCTGCCAGTGAGAAAACACGGGGCTGGCTACTACACAGAAACTCTTAGTAAGGTTCCAAAACAGCATTACCTCTCCCACCCCCATTTACTGGGAGATGGGATAATAGCCATCCTGAGTAATCACCTCAGTTGAATGACAGGTGTGAATGATCACAGACTTCACCAAATCAGAATGCTACCCATTCTGCAAAACTCACAGCAGTGTGCTATGATTCGGCATTCAGCAACCATGGAGAAATGGACCACACCAAAAAGGCACAAAAAAAATACGAATTTGTCAACTTTGTTACAAAACCTGAAACACACACAGTTTTTATAGCAATGTTTATTGAATGGTGCTGCCTGTTACTTGTGAAGACCACTGCACATGATCTTTGCAACTTTGGAGAATGAAGGAGCCTACAAGACATCACGGGAGGTGGGACTTTGTATGGCGGGCACAGCTGAAGGACGCCTGGATGGGCAGGATTAAATGAAAGTTTAATCTTATTATGCCTGGTTCATAACTTCCATGTACGAGCTGAGTGGCCGAACAGTACTGCAGCCCCACCCCTAAGAAAAGGTTTTTGATGATGCAAGGTAGGGAAGTGGGCTGCAGGCATTCTACAGACATATCAACAAGATCGGGGGGAGGGGGCTGTCTAATGGTACATATAGTATCTCTGCTGGCAGCTATACCTGTGTAGGGCTACTATATATGTTACAGCTCCATACATCTATAACTGCAAGCAAAGATACTATATGTACCTTTAGACTGCCCCCCTCCACCGATCATGTTGAAATATGTATAGAGTGCCTACAGTCCTGTTCCCTACCTTGTGTCATCAAAAAGTGTTTTTTATGCGCAGGGCTGCAGCGCTGTTTAGCCGCTCAGCTCATACATGGAAGTTATGAGCCGGGCATAATAAGATAAACTTTCATTTAATCCTGCACAAAAAAAGCTGAGTTACTAGCTAAATTAGCACCTTGGGCAGGCGACCCCTTGGTACAAGTTGCCTGCCCGAGACTGCATATTTTGTTTTTTTAATTTATTTATTCAGTCTTGGATTACAATACCTTTGAGCAGGAGACTGCTCTTTTACAAAGGTTCCATGTCGTAAAAGGTGGGAATACATACATTGTGGGTTTAGGAGTATATAGCTAGGTGAGTAAACATAGACAAAAATATACTGTAAATAAGAAACAGAGATGGTTTTAACACTGGGATAATTCAGGTAACAGCAGCAGCCTAGGTGGAATTGTCAGGTAAAAGACAGTAAGCAGGTATCCAGAAAGGAGAGTAGGGGGCACTAAGTGGGGGGGGGCATGATGACTATTTAGGGGGAGGTGGGAGAGGAGAGTACAGGGTATTGCAGGGCAAAAATGGGGACAATTCAGGGTAGAAGGACAAAGTAGGAGTAGCGAGAAGATGGTAATAACCTGAAAGGTGAATAAGACCAGGGTCAGAAGTGGGTTTGTGTGGAGTAATCAGAAAGTACAGTCACAGGAGCTTTTCTTCAGTAGGTGTTGTTTTAGCCTGGTCTTGAAAAGCCCCAATCTCTGCATGGCGTTATGTTCAGCACCGAGGTTACTGAGCCAAAGTGGTGCCCAGTAGACATATGACCTCTGTCCTTGGGAGGTTCTGCAGCGAGGGATGGTGAGAACCTGATGGTCAGAGTTCCTGGTGCAGTGTGGGCCTGTGAATAAGCTTAATAGGCTTGTGACTCCAGGAGGCTGAAGTCCGAGTAGTGATTTTTTAGATAAGAGGTAGGTTTGGTATTGTATCCTGTTTTCAAGTTGTAGCCACCTGACTTGCTCATAAAGATCACGTGTGCATTAGTCGGGGGGGAACTGGTGAGCAGTCTGCAGGCTTTGTTTAGGGCTACTGCTATCCTACGTAGTGAGGTGGGAGTGGCTGAGCTGTATATAACCAATACATAGTCGATGACAGAGACAACTGTGCTATGGATTGCAGTTTGGAATGCTGCAGGTGTTAGGCATTTCTTGTGCCTGTGCAGGAGCCCAATTCTTATGCTGACTGTTTTGGCCACATTCTCAATGTGTTCTGCATAGGAGAGGGAACAGTCAAGCGTAACCCCCAGGTATTTGAATTGCTCCACTTGTTCAAGTGAAACCCCTACGCAGTTAGTGATGTTAAGGGATGCTGCCTTGTGTTTGCTTCTAGCACTGCTAAAAAGCATTACTTTTGTCTTTTTATAGTTCAGAACCATCTTGTGGGCTCTGAACCAATCTTCAGTTTGTTTAAAGCATGTTGTAGCTAATAGTTTAGGGTGTGAGGGTAATGTTGAGAAGTAAAAATAACAGCATCATCTGCATAGAGAAATATCCGTTGGTCACATGATCGAGGTAGGCTATTTAGAAAGATGCTGAAAAGGAGGGGTCCTAGGATTGACCCCTTGGGGACCCCACAAT
Source organism: Neoceratodus forsteri (assembly GCA_016271365.2). Classification (NCBI taxonomy): domain Eukaryota; kingdom Metazoa; phylum Chordata; order Ceratodontiformes; family Ceratodontidae; genus Neoceratodus; species Neoceratodus forsteri. The sequence goes on along the minus strand of CM028132.1, from coordinate 194,596,884 downwards.
GAACTGGCAGGGGCCCAGATGAGATGTTTCCAATCTTTACCTGTTTGTAACAATCAGCTAGATAGCTTTTGAACCAGCTGGTAGCGGGGTTAGAGAGGCCTATCGAGGTGAGTTGTTGAAGTAGTAGGGAGTGACTGACCATATCAAAGGCCTTTGTTAGATCAATAAAGGCTATGCCAACAAGGTTACCCTGGTCCAGTGAACTGTGTATGCAGCTGGTGAACTCCAGAACAGCTGTGGAGGTACTGTGCCCTTTCTGAAATCCATGTTGTTCCGGACACTGAATGTTGTATTTATTGAGGTATTCAACCAGCTGAGACTATGCACTCCAGCGCTTTTGACAGTGGTGGAAGGATAGAAATAGGTCTGTAATTGGCATGCAGTGCCCGGTCACTGCTCTTGTGCAGCGGAGTTACCAGGGCTGACTTCCAAGCTTGGGGGAATTGAGCCAGCTGCAGGATAAGTTCAGCAGTTTAGTAATGGCAGCTAGGATTTCATCAAGTGCAAGGGAAATAAATTTGAGGTCGAGTGTGTCACCGCTTTTCCTGGATTTTCCAAGTACCTTATGAATGTACTTTCTTGCTTGGTTGTAGTTGACAGATTTGAAATAGAAGGGAGGGGGGATGTTTTGAGTGGGCCCTAAGGCTTTGGCTTGAGCTTGGGTTGGTTTCTTCAAAAAAATCTGTCGGAAGTACACTGTCAAGGTCAGAAAATGCTTTGTTAAACGTGTTGGCAATAGTCAGGGGGTCAAGGGTAGGGGCATCATCGATGTTGAGCATTTGTGGAGCCTCTTTCTTGACTTTCCCTGTTACATCTTTTAGGTTATTCCAAAAAGACTTGCTGTTTCCCCATGATGTTTGTAATGCTTCCCTAAAATGTTTACTTTTGGCAGAGCAGATGGTCTGGGTGCAGTCATTCCGTAGTCATCTGTATTCCTGGAAGTCTGATTGCTTGCCAGAGTTCTGTGCTCTATGCCACCAGCTGTCCCTGTTTTTCATGCGGCCTATTAATTCTGGTGTGATCCAGGGGCTGTATCTTCCATGGATCTTTATCCTCTGCATTGGGGCATGGCAGGCACAAGCAGCATTGAATTGTTTGATGAAGTACTCTAGTGCAGTATCCACATCCTCTGCTGTGTCAAGGGGGCTCCAGTCAGTGTTGCGTAGCTGCTCCTTAAGGTACTCCAGGTGATCCCTTTTTAGTTTACGATTAGAGATTATTTGGGGAGGTATTGCATTGAATTTGTTGGTCCAGCTGCAGGTTACTGGAGAGTGGTCACTCAGTGAGTCTGGGTGGACTGTCAAGTCGGAGATACGATCAAGGTGGTTTGTGAGGAGCCAGTCAAGTAGTGTGCTAGATCCAGTTTTGTAATTTGTTCTGGCAGGTGAGTCAACAAGTTGTGTAAGACGCAGAACGGCTATAGTGTCCTTATATGTGCCAGTCGGTGGTGCCAACCAATTGATATTGAAGTCCCCTAGAATAATGGATTCAGAGTTGCTGTGCTGACATCTGATAACCTCCATGAGTTCTTTGAATCTTGGAAATTTCACTTCAGGAGGGATGTATACAATAAGTATAGATAGTGCTTTATCGTGTTGGCTACTCTTTAAATTATTACCGATTAATGCTGTTTTGCTCTCACAGTCACTGTCATCATACTGTTTACACTACTGTTACTTTTGTTACTGCGTATTTGTAAAATTGTTACTTTCACTGTAATTCTTCTGGGCCATTCCAGAATACAGGCATTTTTTGTCTAGTGTACTTACCCAGTCAACAAAAAATTAAAAATAAATACATCCTGTTGATACACTTTCAGTATATCAATATATTATATTTACATACGAACATACGAAATTGCCAGCAGAAATAGGCCACTTGGTCTATCAAGTCTGCTCGATTGTGCAGCTAGCCCCCTTACTTTGCAGCTGCCCTACCACCCCACCCCTTCCCAATTACCCCTCCTCCACTCACCCTGTCCCATCCCCTCTTGAAACTACCCACCGTCCTACATGATACTACCTCCTCTGGCAGAGCGTTCCATTCTGCCACCACCCTCTCCGTGAAAAAGTGCCTCCTCAATTCCCTCCTGTATCTACCCCTCTTCAATCTAAGGCTATGCCCTCTCATGTCCTCCCCTTCCTTAGCTTAAATATCCCCTCAGTACCAGTCTTGTTTATCCCCTTCAAGTACTTGAAGGTCTCAATCCTATCCCCCCGATCCCTTCTCGCCTCCAAGGAGTACATGTTCAACTCCCTTAGCCCCTCCTCATATGGCCTATCCTGAAACCCCTGGATCATCTTGATCACCCTTCTTTGAACCTCTTCCAGTAATCTCACATCCCTCTTCAGGTATGGGCACCAGAACTGCACGCAGTACTCCAGGTGTGGCCTGACCAGTGACCTGCAGAGTAGCAGGATTACCTCCCTGCTCCTGGAGGAGATGCCCCTTGCAATACAAGCCAGCGTTCTGTTGGCCTTCACTGCCGCCCTCCTGCACTGCTCTGTATTGTTCATATTCCTCGTTACCACCACCCCTAGATCCTTTTTCTCCTCAGTGGTACCTAGCTGCATCCCTCCCAGCTGGTAACCCCCCCCCCTTGGGTTCTCTGCACCAAAGTGCATTACTTTGGACTTTTTCACACCAAACCCCAACTGCCACGCTTCTGACCACTCCACCAGCTTGGTCAGATCATCCTGCAGCCCATGCCATCCTGCTACATCGTCCAACACAGCCCCCAACTTGGTGTCATCAGCGAACAGACTGATCTCATTCCTGACACCATGCGAGATGTCCACAATGAAAATCCCAAACAGCACCAGTCCCAGCACTGATCCTTGCGGCATCTCACTCATCACAGCCCTTGGAGATGAATCCTCCCCCCCCCCCACTAACACCCTCTGCTGTCTCCCCTGCAGCCAGTTCTCTATCCATTTAACCATCTTTGCCCCCACCCCAACGTATCTCAAACTTACCACCCAGCCTCCCATGGGGCACCGAATTGAAGGCCTTGCTGAAGTCCAAATAAATGACATCCACAGTGTGGCCCCCATCCAGCTCCCTTATAACCCAGTCATAATACTCAACTAGGTTAGTCTGACAGGATCTTCCAGTGACAAACCCATGTTGATGAGCGTCCTGGAGTCCACTGTCATCCAGGAAGGACACCAGCCTCTCCTTAAGTATTTTCTATCAACTTCCCCATAATAGATGTTAGGCTTACCGGTTTGTAATTACCCATCTCATCCTTTGGGCCACTTTTATGGAAGGGCAACATGTGGGCCATCCTCCAGTCCTGTGGTACACAGCCTGTGTCCAGGGAGGTACTGAACAGGTCCACTAGTGGTCCAGCCAGGATCCTAGGGCGTATACTGTCCGGACCCGGTGCCTTATCCACCCTCAGAGCCCTTAGACCCTCAAACACCCTGTCCTCAGTGATTGCCCCATCCGTTACCCCCTCACCCCTTTGCCCACCCTCCCCACCTCCTGTGGTAGTTGCCCGCCCCTCTCCCTTGTGAATACAGAGCAGAAGTACTCATTTAGTGCTTCTGCCTGTTCCACCCTTTTATCTGCCCCCCATCCCTCCTGAAGCTCACTATCTAGTCCTTGCAGCTCCTTTTCTCCCCTATGCTCCTGAAGAAGTCCTTTTCCCCGTCTTTGATGCCCTGTGCCAGCTTCAACTCCCTAGAAGCTTTAGCAGCCCTAACTCCCCTGGTGACTTCCTTGGACTTCTTCACGTACTCCTCCCTCTTCCCTGATTTCCTGTATCTCCTGAATGATGCTTTTTAGCCCTCGCCATTTCTAAGACTTCTCTGCTCATCAAGCTCAGTTTCTTAGCCCTTCTCTTCTTGCTCTGTATTTTGGTACATGTCTCAGTGGCCTCCACCAAACCCAATTTGATTTTTTCCCATTTCTGGTTCTCATCCCAGTGCAGCTGAATTCATTTCAGGTGCACCTCCACGATCTAATCTAGTAAACTGCCAATACAGGCTGAAAAAATAGGTTTACTGTTACATTTACCCCTTTTTGTGGGGAGGGGGGAGAGTGTGTACCGACTTCTTGTTTTTACTGATGTATGCCATATGCAGTAGCACCCCTGACTCCGAGTCCTAGTTATAGTTTGTGAATGAGCTAGGGTGAGCAGCCAACATTGGTTTAGGTTTGTAAAGGGAGAAATATGGCTCTCTCATTTAGCTAGCTCCCCACCACTTACCTGCACACTGGCTGGGATCACACCTTAATTAAGCCAATTTTAGGCTGATGCACCCTATGCAAAGAAAGCCAGTTGAGGCGGATGCAGTTTAGAGTAGGGACCCAGCTGATAGGTGGTCCACCTCGACGATAGTAGCTGGGTGACTTCACAGCAGGGCCCTGAGGTGAGTAGCAAAAGACCCCCACTCCTTTTGAAATCAAATTAGTAAGTTGCCAATACAGACTGAAAAAATGTTTGTTACATTTACCCTTTTTTTGGGGGGGTGCACTGACTTGTTTTTGCACCCACATGGTCTCCCTCATCCTACCAAAATCAGCTTGTCTGAAGACAGTCACCCTGGTCTCTGTTCCCACTGCTTCCCTGCTCACGTTAAGTGTGAACCACACCGAATGGTGGTCGCTCCCAACCAGCGAGTCCTCCACCCCCATTTCCCTTACAGCCTCTCCATTGGTCAATACTAGATCTAGTATACTTTCCAACCTAGTTGCCTCAGCCACCAATTGTGCCAGGAAGCAATCCTGGAAGACATCCAGGAGAATCTGCTCCCAAGCATGCAAGGTGGCCGGGGTACCCCAATCCACTCCCGTTAGACTGAAGTCCCCCACTGTCACAGTGTTACCTTTCCCGCACACCTCCCTGATTTGCCCTGCCAGCTCTCTGTCCAGATCTTCCACTTGAGCCAGTAGTCTGCATACCACCCCCATCCTGATAATCCTGTTCCTCATGTCTTAGAATTGCATCCATAAGGCCTGTGTCCTACCTTCCCTCCCTTTTACATCAATATATGGAAGCAATACAGGTTATCTTACTCTAGCTAGATAAGCAGACAGGGAGGTGAACCTTGGTCCTTGACTCAAGTTTATCTTTTGGCTGCGAGGAAGGTTATTATTCGGCTTTGGTTGCAGCCCATTTCTCCCACCATAGGACTGTGGCAACAGATAGTGACACAAATTTAGCCTTTTGAAAAACTGACATCAATTGCACAGAAAGCAACCACAATTTCAAGACAGATAGCAACCTTGGGTATTATACTACATGGCCCAAAATACTCAATTTGTACCTTAAAAATTTTTAACTTAACCTTCGTGTATCAATGGTACCTATTTGCTGCTGCATATCTTGGGGTCACCGCCTGCGATACATCATTTGCATGTTGTTGGGTTAATCTGATTTAGCTGGAACTGCATTATCAATGGCATGTTGGTCTTGTAATTACAGTATCTGTGAAAAGATGTGTGATGTATTCTTCCTGCACTGACATATGGTTGATTAATTGTATTTATTTATTTATTTTTTTACAAAAGTTTAATACATTTTGAATAGATAGGTAGGTAGATAGCAAGTAACTACATTACACATGTATTAGGGTTAAGTCAAGGTATGGAAAAGTAGGGAAATAAAAAATTAAGGTAAAAACTCCCTGGAACCTTGACAAATCTGTGGTGTGCTGTCTCTCAGGATTTTGAACGCTCATGGGCTGCAGTGTTGTCATTACCCTAATTTCGGCACTGTGTTGTCCAGCAAATACTGACAAAGCAATGCTTGCATAGAGGGTGCCAAAAAACGGTAATGCCAACACTGCATCCCATGATCATTCAAACCCTGAACAGCATACCATGGTTACAGGGACATTTTACCCTAATGTGTCATTTCCCTACATGTTATACTTCGTGTCATCCCTAATACAATTACATATAAGGGGATATGACATGGCCTGACTGAAGATATCTTATTTATCTTCACGGGAGGCCAATGGTATCATGATATCTCACGAGTGGCAAAGCCATGAGCGAGACAGCTTGATGTCACTGACCTCGAGTGAAGATAAATATGTTATCTTCAGTCAAGCCATGTCATGATCTGTTTATATTTGGGATACCCCCTCACATCCCCCCTCAACACAATCCCCCACATAGATGCGACTTGCACATGTTGCACTAGTTTCTATAAGATATGTTTTGGTCCCCCTCCCCAACACAACTCCCTCATAACCCCCTTCCAACACAACACACAGCATATGTCAGTTAAAATGTAATTTAAAAGACTTATCTGGTTGAACCTGCTATTTTCAGACTGTGATATGGAACAAGAACTTTCAATTTTCTTCCTCTAATGTAGCATGACCGAGCACTGTCCATACCGGTAAATGACATACTAGCAAAGATTTAAAATTAGGCACTGTGTGTACAAAAAGTTAGAAAATTGTGTTTTTTTACAATCAGTTCACACAGCTTTATATAAGAGAACCGCTGACTGGAGTGAGAGGTGAGCAAGTGCAGAGTGAGCGAGTTAGCAGCTTCAGAACAGAAGATGCAAGCGTAAGCATGTGTTGCTATAGCAACGGTCTCTTAGGCTTGAGTCTATTTTCCTGAAGCCGTCGACTCACTCGCTCTCCTCTCGCCAAAGGTGGTTCTTTTGTACAAACCTAAGTGAACTGAACATAAAAAACACAATTTTCTTATTTTTTGTACAGACAGTGCCTTATTTTAAGTCTTTGCCAGCATGTCATTTACAGGTATTGACAGTGCTCGGTCACGCTACATTAGAGGAAGAAAAGTGAAAGTGGTTGTTCCGTAACAGTCCGAAAATGGCAGGATCAACCAGATAAGTTTTTAAAAGGAGTATTTGTTTAAAAATGATGGCAGGATCCTGCTACTGAATTAGCTAACTGGCACACATGTTGGCGCATTTGTGTTTATGTGACGTATGGCAAGAACAGAACATAGGATGGATGACATATAGGAACATGAAGATATCACTATGACATATAGGAACATGGCGATATCACTGATATCGCCACTGTCTACCTCAGATATTACTTTTTATCTCTGTATATATCCCAAAAGATATGTTTTGTGTGTGTGTGTGTGTGTGTGTGTGTGTGTGTATATATATATATATATATATATATATATATATCCAAAAACTTTGTTAATGCACTAGTTAGGGTTAAACCAACAAAAGTAGGGAAATGTGGCATTAGGGTTTCCAACCCTAACATACCACCCCACCCTTCAAGCAGCAACAGGAAAAAACCTTACGGTTTCACATCTCCCACGTCTTCGCAAATCAGGCTTGGGATGTGTGCGTTGGGGTTGTCAACCTTAAAGCTTACCCCATTCGATCATTAAAGAAGCTGAGATGTGTATAGTATATGAGAATGGGGTAAGCGTTAGGGTTGACAACCCCAAGGCACATCCTACGCCTGACTTGTGAAGACGTAGGAGAGGTGAAACCATAATGGTTTTACCTGTTGCTGCCTGGAGGGTGGGAGTGGGGTGTTAGTTTTGGCAACCCTAACACCACATTTCCCTACTTTTGTCAGTTTAACCCTTACTAGTGCGTTAATAAATTTATTTGCAAAGAATTTCCTTTCTTTTTGAGATAGTGGAATCATATCCTCATTCACACAGGTCCCTTAGGGACCTCATGCCCTGCGCCAAGAGAACACTCCATCCACCTACAGAAGTTCAGTGAAGCAACGGATGTGAAGAATTCATGGGGTTGTCTAGTGGGCTGTGGAAGCACAGGGCCCTAAGATACACAGGGCAAAGAGGGAATCTGTCAGTCAATGCACAGGGCCCTCTGCCACCCAGGGGTGCACAGGTCCAGGGTCCTATGCCAGCAGGACAACCGCCTTCACTATATGGTACCCAGGCCCTTTGCGGACAACTCTGCACCTTTCATTCCCCGGCTGGGAGGTGTTGCATAACAGCATCATCCCCCCATCCTTACCCCATCCTCCCCCCATCTAGCTAGGTAACTGAGCTCACCAGCACGGGATCACAAAGCATACCCATTGAGGTCAAGAGTGGCACTACACACAAAATCTTATATATAATTTATTTTTATTATTTTGACTCCAAATTTTCAAGACACTCGTTTTATGATTTGCCTTATAAACACAAGTACTATTTATAGTATACTGGCTGGAATGTAAATTCGCACCAGAAGTGCGAAAACACATCTCATCCAGGATTTTAAAAATGGCACTTATCACGTTTATGAGGTGGTGTGGAAAAACCGTTATGTTGAAAGTTTGGACTCAGAATAGTAAAAATTAGTGAAGTTACGCATAAATATTGAAATACTGCAATGTTCACTCATAACCAGGGCATTTTACCATATCTGTACACTAAATTGTCAGCACAGCCTTCTTACCACCCCACCTCACGAACCTGGTAATGAAAATTTTAGACACCAGGGAAACATTATAATAGTATGGGGATGACTATTGGAGGGTGGACGCACCATTAGACACCTGCAAAAAAACATTATTAAGGTAAGGGGACAGCAATCAGAGGGTGGGGGCTACACTAGACACCAAGGAAACATTATAAAAGTAAAGGGACGGCGATCAGAGGGTGGAGGGGTGCCACTACACACCTGGGAAACATTATAAAATTAAGGGAAGGGAGATTGGACGGTGAGGGGCGCCAGTAGATACCAGGACAACACATTACGTACATAAAGGGACAGCAACGGGGGGGAGGGGCGCCACTAGACACCAGGGACATGATGGTTCACTGCTCTCACTGCGGCCCCACAGCATGAGTTCCAGCTGCGGCTGCAGAAGTTAAAAAAAAAAAAAGTCCTGCTGTTCTCCTACAGAGAATGCGGTGAATAGCTCCTCTCGCTAAGCTGGACACCCTGGATTTTGGATACCCAAAAAATGTATTTCTGCCAACTTTAAAAAAACAAACACCAGAATCTACTAGCTAAATGGGTCCCATTTAGCTAGGATCAGGTTTGTTTTTTTTTAGAAAACATTATTTTGATGTACTATAAAAGTTTGTAAGTAAACAGTAAAAATAAAATGGTGGCCATACGAAAAATGATTTTTTCCTCACGAAAAAGGACTGGCCCCATACAAAAAAGGATCCTTTTTCATATGGTCAAATTCTTTTTTCATTTCAAATGTCTATCCTAAAGTGCCTACTGAGCATGCTCAGAACCAAAATTTCAAATCATTATAACTCTGGAACAGATTATCATTTTTTTACTTTCAACGAAAGGCACTACTCTGGACCAAGTCCTTTCTACTCAGAAAATGTCAGATCAAAATTCTAAACTGTCTAGGTGCTAGAGACCGACCCCCAAAAATTTTTTTTTTTTTACACATTTCACATGTGCGGATTTCAGAATCCGCACATCCAATTGGAACTGAAACATGGCACATCAAGAGTCTTTGGATTTTTGACAGTGCATGCAAAATTTTGTGCAATTCCTTTGAACGGCTGTGAAGTCATTAAGGTGCAAAAGTTGGGCTTTGACATTAAACAGCCTACTCAACACTAACTATACTGGTGCAACTGCGCCAGTATATTATATATACACAACAGAGCAAAAAACCTACATTTTTTTTTGTAGACTATGTTTATGCTACCCCTTGGCTGGGCATCCTTCTGGGGTGCACACGCGGCGAGGACTACTACTCCCTGCCTGAATGCTGCAGTCCGAATGGAAATCCCCCGATAAGCAGGCAGTCCTAACACACCAGATCACCCCCCGAGCCAGGCTCGCTCACCCGCAGCGGCCTAAGTAAAATTAGAGAGAGCTTTACTTTAGTTGCCGGGTCGGCCAGGAGTCCATCGGAGATCCGGCCGGTGGTGGGATGTGCGTCCTGCCTCTGGTGCCCCCATCATCTCCGTGGTCCCAGGTGTTTTTTTTCCGTAGTTGCCCCGTCAGGAGTGCGACGTGCAATGACACCTGTGCACGGCTCACCTGCTGACGTCTGCCACGTTCCTGCCCTGTATTCTGGCGGGCATACCTGTGCTGCCCCCAATCTCCTTCGAGGATTGCTAGGATGCTGAGCAGCCCCAGAACCCTCCACAGGGAGAGGAGAGCAGTTCTCCTGATGCTCAATCCTCTCCCTCCCCTGCCAACCTCCGGTGGCCTGGGCTCAATCCCAAACTCAGGTCACCAACATGATGCAAGGTGCGGCATCCAGCGCCTCACCCCTCAGTGCCACCGGGCTGGTGCAAAAAACTACATTAATGCATCTATTACATGATAGAGACCTACAAGTACCTCACAGTGGTGAACAGGGTGCAGAAGAGCAGTCTCTTTCTATTGAGTTAGAGCACCAGGACCAGGGAGCATGTGATGAAGCTGAAGGGTGGTGGGGGGTTTAAGAGAGATGTAAATAAATACTTCTTCAGCAACAGGGTGATAGATGCTTGGAACAGACAGCTAGCAAAAGTGGTTGAGGCAAAAACAGTGGGGTGCTTCACGCATGTGTGGGATAAACATAGGGGTATATTAGAATATAGGCAGGGAGGATGGAGGGTCGCCAGAGAACATTTAGAGTCTGCAATGACAGATTAGACAAGGAACTTCCAGACAGACTGGATGGGCTTAGCGGTCCTTTTCTGCCAACAAATTCTTTGTTTCAATTACATCGAAAAACACAGAGCAGACAAAGTAAAGAAACGAAAAATTAGTGCTCAAAGTCTCGTGAGCGTTGGTAAACTGGTGGTGTGGTATTCCTTAAGATTTTCAACCCTAAGACCCACCCTCTCCCTCAGCCCTCACGACTCAGGGCCAAGCTACAGATCTGGGGTCGTGCCCCACTGGCCTGCTGCTATAAACTACTGATACAGAGCTGGCCCCATAAATCTGCTGTACCATATAGGGCCCACAGGATCAGTCATAGCTTTCTTCATGCAGGGCTCTATGTGAAGCACAAGATCACTCTTAACTTTCATTGCATAGGAGATCATTCATAACTTTCTTCATACAGAACCCTGCAGGAAGCAGGACAACAGGTTTAAATTTCTTTGCATAGGGCTCTGCAGGCCCTGTGTGATGCAGGAGAACCATCAATGGCCACAGACCTGTTGCATGGCTTTTGGTTATGAAGGTAAGGGCAGGGGTGGAGGGTGGGCATTAGGGTTCAAAACCCAGAGGAACACTTCACCATCGATTTGCCTAGACTCATCTTTTATGGGCCCTAATTACTGGCTCAGTGGGTCTGTCTCACAGAGAGTAAAGTACTGTAAAACATATTTCTTGCATATACAAGTATAATGGAGATTGAAACTGCTAATTAATGAGCAGACTTATTTTACAGTGGGCCTGTCAGTAGTGATTACTGTCATTGTTCCAGAAGCCTGCCTGGACTTTACCTGAAACTACTTATTTCATACACTGAAGAAAACAGACCGAAATATGATCTGCATTTGTATGCAGACTTAAAAAATGGACCGAACAGCTGGTCTGTATGCCATGTTGGAAGAGGTGGTCATGTCCTCTGACTGTATCCACCGAGAGCATTTGTTTGGGTTGTTGACCCAGGATAGTTCACCTGAGCATAGCATCAAATTTTCACTGAGGTCTTGTATTAACTCAGTTCTACATACTGTATATGATTACCATATATGTTGTACAGAACATTACAATCCCTTTGTCTCACCATGTTATCGTCAACCTGTTGGAATGATATCCAGGTCGCTCCTGTAAAAGGGAAACTTGTTTTTCCAGCGAATTTACAAAAGGTGAACAAATGACTAAATAAAAATAAACAAACAGTACACAGAATGAGTTCCAGAAAAGTAATAGGAAAAATCCCTCGCAAATCTTCTGCTTGTTCTCACTGAGAAAAATACCAGTCTGTCTTCTGCCTCTGTCTCTCAAGAAATCTCTTACTCCATTATCCCTGACTTGAGTAACAATCAGTAATTGGCACGGGTGAGACCTGCACTTTACCTAATGGTGGCATTGTTGAGTGAAGTTAAAGTATTGATTTCTGACACTAAGCCACAGCCGCCAAACTCCACATACAGAAATTTCTCACATATAGAAATTTCTTTGGTTATGTCTCATTAAAAGTATTAGCCATAGTTTGAAATGGAGAGAGCAACGAGGAAAGAGGGGAGTCAGGGGGAGCTGCAAGAAGCAGCTTAGGAAGAAGAGGGGTTTCAAGCAGGGAGATAGCAAGGTATGAAAAGCCATGTGTGCCAAAGCAAGGAGTCTGGGAAATAAAATTCCAGACCTGGAGGCCATCATGGAGGAGGCTAGCCTGAATTTGGTGGCCATAACTGAGTCGTGGTACTCAGACAATCACGACTGGGAAATGGCTGTACTAGGCCACTCTTGGATCTGTAGGGATAGAGAGGGGAGCTGGGGTTGTCCTATATGTGACAAGGGTATAAAAGCTATGGAAATACAGGGGAACCTGGAGGATAAGGCAGGGTTGGAGGTGTTGTGGGTCACCCTGGGGACAGAAGCAATGGCCACTATCAGCACAGGGGTTGCATACAGACCTCCAGTACAGGGAGAGAAGTTAGATAAGGCAGCAGGGGAAACCATTATCAGGATGATTAATAAGGGGGAGGTGCTGCTTGTTGGCAACTTCAGTCTGCCAGATGTCAACTGGAGCCTTCCAGCTGCAGCTTTGGCCAAGAAGCAGGGCCATCCCTGCAGGGCTGTGCAAATCTTATTGTCCCCTGTCCGGGGCAAGTAAATTTCCTTGAAGGGCAAGTATAGAAAGAGAACTAATTTCATTGTAATGACTAGGGGCAAGTGAAAATTCAGCTATAGTCATGGCTGGGCAAGTCCTAAAAGTTTTGACTTTGAACACCACTGCATCCCTGACTCCCTATAGGGGCTGTTTTGCAGGCAGCTAGTTAGCAAACTATTCGATTTACCTGCTACCCTTATCCTTTAGGACGTTGCTGCCCTGGTATTATGGCTACTGCCGTCCATGCTTGAACCATGCTGTTATCTACCTTCTGCTTGCAATGTAAACCCCCTGATGTTTTTGTTTTGACCTTGTTTTTGTCTGATGTTTATTGAATATACTTTGTACTTATTTTGCCTGATGTTCTTGAATGTACCTTTGTATTCTCCTGGGTTGCACCTGAAAATAGGCACCTGGTTGTCTAGTGTGTTTACCTGGTAAATAAAAATAAACCTACTAGAGATAGGGCAGTGCTAGACCTGGTGCTTACAAACAAAAATGAACAGCACTGCAGATGTTGCAGTGGGCAGCCCCCTGGATACTAGTGATCATTGTACAGTGTGGTTCAACATTAAGACAGATGCAGAGGCAAAACACATGACAAGAGTCCTGGGGCTGGATTTTCAAAGCGTGGTGCAGGGCTTGCGCCAAGCCCTGCACTGTGACACTTAGGTTCTAGCAGTGTGCCAAACCCTGCTGCTGTAACTGCACCCAATTTTACAATCTCAGGTGCAGTTGCAACAGTTTTCATGATTTACAGCAGTTTGTGCCAAATATCTGGCGCAGGCTCCATGAAAAAGGCCCCCAGGATTGCCACAAGTTGGACCAGAAAAAGTTTGTCTAACTTGTGGCAATTGCCACACGGGACAGAGAATCCTGTTAGATCTCTGCAAGCCCCATGCGTCATATAATCAGTGCACCCAGGGCTTGCGGCGATTTAAGATGTTTGAAAATCCTACCCCTGGATTTTAGGACAGTGTATTTTTTTTTTAATACTTACTATTTTTCATCCCACTCACTGGCTAGCCCTCCTTCCCATCGATCCTGTCACCTGGCTTCTCTCTGGTCTTATCTCTCCCTCAGCCCTCACGGCTTGCCATCTGTGGCACTGCGGTGGGGAGTCCCTTGACCTGCCGACAATGGATCCAGATCTGGGAGGTGCCTGGTTCACCGATGCGGGGCCTGTGGAGGTCAGTGGTCATCCTGTCAGCCAGGGTGTTTTCCATCGTTTGTGTTTCTCCCTATTGTGTCCCTTACGTCAGTGTGCACTGGCATACTCACGTGATATGCAGAATGGCGATCTCCCCCACCCAGGTGGCAGTGCTCTGCTGGCTGCACCTCCCGGGAGCAAAGTATCCTTTGGGACACTTGATCCCTACTCCCCCCGCCCGGCGAGCCAGGCTCATTCTCAAACCTGGGTCTCCGACATCGTCATAGTGGCAGCACTACCACTCTGCTGATGGCTCGGCTAGGAGGGTGGATTTTAAAGTCATGGGAGACTGCCTCAGAAACTGCATAGTAAGGGAGGATTGCCAGGGAGGGGTACAGGAATAGTGGGGGGAAAATAAAAGAGGGCATAACTAAGGCAACCAGCCTCTGCATGAAGGAAGTGGGCAAAAGCAAAAGACTGTTACAGCATTCCAAGGAAGTGGCCAAGATGGTGAAGGAATAAAGGGTGTAATGCAGAAATGCTAAAAAAAAACCACAGAGGGAGGAAGGAAGGCAGGGAGGTGTACCAAGTAAAGCAAAGGGAAGCATGTAAGACAATGAGGGGAGCAAAGGCACAGACAGAGGAAAGGATAGCCAGTGGGGTATCTAAAGGGGATAAGACTTTTTTAGGTACATAAGTGACACTATCAATGGCACTGCATTCCCACTGGTGCCACTGATAGCGTGCTATGCTGGGCTCGGCGCCCATTCACTTGCACTGCTCTCGGCCAAATTTTTTGCCTGGTCACTCTTTTGCCTCAAATTTGTAATTAGCTCTGACCAGCTACAGTTACGAACTGCCTCCAGGACTTTGCCTTATTCTCTGTGGCACTGCAATAGACTGCACACATGTTTTTCCCAAATAACTGATTCTAAATTGGTGATTTATTTCTGCATCTACTAGTACTATGTATGTTTCAGAATGCTATATTGTAAATACTGCTGTACAATTACCTAAAAATCACCAGAGTATATAGACTGTTTTTACTCGAATTTACTGAATTTACCTGAAGCTTTCTGTATTTATGCTGTTTTTACACTGTGCCCTCGGTACTCTCTGCTTAGCCCAATTTCTGACTGCTATTTCTCTTTCTCTCAGTGCATGGCTTGCCTGCACATCCCTGCAGGAACTCTGCTCTCTAGGCTGTCTGTTTCTCTCTCCCTGCACGAACCCCCCGCCTTGGACACTCATTGGAGTACCAGCCCCCCTGCCTAAACCCAAGCCCCGTGTGTGAGACTCACGGCCTGCTCACTGCTACCTGAGGTGCACTGTCTCGCTCCTTGAATAAGGAACCGCCAAGTGCGCCATCGCTCTCTCCCTCACTTTTCTTTCCCCGACTGCCTGTTGATGTCCGCTTAACCTCTTTCCCCTAGTTTTTGCCATTTTCCTCACTAGTACCTCATTTACCACTGTATAGCCTCCACACTGATCTCCGAGCTACATTAAACTTACCCGCCCTGCCGGCGCCAGCGCCTTTCGATCATTTAAACTTGATTGTTTCTCTGGCAGCTCCCCCCAACCCCCGCTACCTCTAAAAGACTCTCTATTATCATTTTAATTATTTCTCTGTCTCTGTCTTGCTAAACTCCTGCTTCTACATAACATCCTCCTCCACCTGCTTCCTCTGTCTCCCCCCCCCGACCGAACAACGTCACTACTCTTTTGTACTGTGATAGTCTATTTCTAATTAAATACCATATACTTACAGCTGCCTCTCTCTTTCTACCTCAGATCGGACTCCAGGACCGGCCAGCCGTGTGCCCCGTTGGCACGGCTCGGGGCCCCCCCAGCGCCACCACCAGCTGCTGAAAAACCCCTCACAGTAGCCGGGTAAGGACTTCACTGGGCCGAGGAAGCAGGGATCTGTTGTAATTGGCCGACCGGCCTCAGAGACGCTCACCCATTGGCCGCCAGTTCCAGCCACTGCATTCCCATTGGTGCCATTGCTAGTGTGCTGTGCTGGGCTCGGCGCCCATTCACTTGCACTGCTCTCGGCCGAATTTTTACGCCTGCCCCCTCCCCCCCGACCTTTATTAAATAGGCTCTTTGCTCCACCCCTGCATATAGGACCCGCCCCCTAAACAACCATCCATCCTGGTCCCGCTGCCTATATACCCCCCCTCCTCCTAGGCTCTGCCTGACTCCCTCCTCTGCATGACTAAGCACGCCCTTTCAAACCACCAAAATCTTTTTCAGTTTCCCTCTACTTCATTTCTCTTGTTTTGTCCTCATCCACTGCCTGACACCCCTAGTACAAAGCGTTGTGCTGTCTTCGCCAAAAATGCCTTCCCTTGGAAATCTCCTCTTGTCTTTTCTGTCTCTCTCTCCCTTTTCTATCCACTGTGCCAACTTCCTCTCTCCTCCTACCCCTCGCAACCTCCCACTGTAATCATCCAAACCTCATACCTACAATATGGAACCATGGAAAATCCTTTTTACCCTTACCTGAGGCACCCCCTTGCTAAGGACTGGGTGCAAATGGCCGCCCCCGCTGGAAAGAGCACATATCTACACCTGTTGCTAACCATCCCCCTCTGTTGGGACCCTAGACAACTACACTGTCTCCAAACCAGTAAAAAACAGACGAATAATGTGACATACTATGAGCTTCGGGAAATATCCCTCAAACTCCTGCTCCTCCTCCTTCTTATGTCAGGTGGGGTCCACCCAAACCCTGGCCCTGTCTCAAACAGGTCTACAAAGCTTGCAAAAACTGAAAAGGGGCTCTCCATTGCTACCCTAAATATCTGCAGCCTCCTTCCTAAACTGGCATCACTTGTTGGACAAAACAATCCTGACATATTAGCTATTGTTGAGATCTGGCTATCGCCTAGCACCCCAGATCATGCAATCTCACTTCAAGGCTACAATCTCTTCAAAATTGACCGGTCAAATAAAAAAGGGGGGGTTGTGTAATCTATATTAAGGATTACCTCTCTAGCCACCCTGCCAGTTTCTCCCCCGTAAACACCCTAGTGCAACTTCTCCCTGTCAAGCTACTCCTTGGTGCCCAAAACAAAGTGCTAACTGTGGCTGCAGTCTATATCCCCCCTAAAGATCCTCGATCCGGGCTCCAGACAGTTCTTGAATTTGTAAGATTGCAACCTCCTGACTCTGAGCTCCTCCTTCATGGTGATTTCAATAACAATTGGCTCGCCTCTGATATCGGATCCAGCAAGGATGCTATTCTAGCAGCCAACCTAACACAGATGGTCAACTCCCCTACTAGAAAAAACTACAAGACTGGAACCTGCACTCTTATTGACTGGATACTTACTAGTCACCCGGACCGGATAAAAAACACCACTGTTCTCTCCGACTCTCTCAGTGACCACTCTCCTGTGATCTGCACCTGGACAAATAAATTCCATAAACCGCCTCCCAAAACCATCCTAACTAGAGTGCTACCACACGGAAACCTCACTAAACTAAAGACCTGTCTCCTACAACAAGACTGGTCCCCAATCTACAATACGCTAGATGTTGACGCTGCCCTAGAATTCTTCATTACAACTTTCAACACTGCCTGTGACACTTACGCACCATTAAAAAAGCGTAAAATCAAAGCTCCCTCTAATCCCTGGCTAACGGTCAAACTACTGACTCAGCTCAAAGCTCGTGACCATCTTTGGGCCATAGCCAGGGCCACAGGCTCATTAACAGACACACAGAAGTACAAACAGGCTCTAGAGATCAGGTGTTTAGACAGACCCCAGCTGGAAAACTAATTAGGAGACACTTAAAGGGAGCATTCTGGATAGATGCATGGAGGCGTCAGAATGCTAACAAAAGAGAATATACCCACTACTCACACCCACATGGCTCATATGCTAGGATAGATTACATTTTAATTTCAGGAGAACATCAAGAGCAGGTCCTAGACTGTAGGCACATTCCATCGGTCCTATCGGATCATGCCCAAGTGTGTCTGACCATGAGCTGGACAACTAAAAGGGGATTATCTCTCTGGAAATTCAATAATTACTTTTTAAACCTGAAAGAATTTACGGATATGGCAAAGAATAGGCTTTCTCAAATCCAAATGGATAACGAATCCGAGGAAATCCCTGATACGGTGTTATGGGACACTATTAAGGCAGTGTTCGGGGGGAATGCATTAAATTTGCCGCACACTTTAAGCAACAACAAAATAAGCACATAGAACAACTACAAGAGCAGTTGCAGAGTCTGATGGATCAAGATGCAGCGGGGAAAGCCTCGATGCAGTCAGAAATCCAGAGGGTCAAACAGCAGATCCAAAAGATTATTGACATAAAAACAGAACAGGCTCTGCAGCGCCTAAGGCTGAGGTATTATGAGTCCGGCCCCCGAGTGTCTCGTTTGCTCGCACACAGACTTAGACGCCAGACAGCGGAGAACACAATTACACAGATTAGGGACCCCAAGAAGGGAGGCCTACTAAAAACCTCGGAAAAAATCCTATCGAGCTTCAGGGATTACTATACAAAATTGTATAGTTCAGAGCATTCACCAGAAAGAGATCAGATTAAATCCTATTTAAACAGTTTAAAATTGCCTGAGCTACCACAGGAGCTTAGAGACACCCTTGATTTACCTATTTCTTCAACAGAGTTGGTATGTGCAATCAAACGGTTGAAAACTAGGAAGTCTCCTGGACTGGATGGTTACACCCCTGAGTTTTTTAAATTCTTCCATAAGGAGTTAAATGCCCCACTCTTAAGGGCCTGCAAATTAGCACAGTCGGGGGAGGACTTTCCGGATTCCTGGAACTTTGCAGTCATATCGAGTATCCCCAAACCAGGAAAGGATGCTACCCATTGTGGGTCGTAACGCCCTATATCAGTATTGAATATTGATTATAAACTTTATTCTTCGATACTAGCGAGGAGGCTGGAGGGGATCCTTCCCAAGTTAATTAACCACGATCAAACAGGGTTTATTCCAGGCAGGCAAACACAAAATAATATTAAAAGAACTCTACATATAATTCACCATGCCGCTCGGTTGAGGGCCTCTTGCATGATCCTGAGTTTGGATGCGGAGAAGGCCTTCGATCGAGTGGCATGGAAATTCTTGGGGCTGACTTTGGATAAGTTTGGCTTCTCTGGGGTGTTTGTTAAGACCATAAACAGGATATACTCTAACCCAAAGGCCTATGTAAAAATAAATGGCAGGGTTTCACGCCCTATATCTCTGCAACGTGGCACAAGGCAGGGGTGCCCTCTTTCTCCTCTCTTCGCCCTTTACCTTGAGCCTTTGGCTCAGGCCTTGAGACAGAAGGAGGAGATACGGGGTTGGGAGGTGGGGGGGGGGAGATGCATAAACTTGCACTTTATGCGGATGACCTTCTGGTTTACCTCCAAGACCTGGAACAGTCTCTGGAGGGGTTATGAGATGTCTTGATAGAACTCGGCCAATTAGCTGGATATAAGATGAATATCTCCAAGATAGAGGCGTTAAAAATGCACTATGAACCATCAGATAAAGTCAAACAGAAGTTCCCTTTCAGGTGGAGTCTTCCCCACATTAAATATCTGGGGGTACAAATGGGATCTCAAATAGATAATCTATTTTCACTCAGCTTTGCTTCAATTTTAACAAAGATTAAGCTGGAATTGGAACAATGGTCAGCTATCCCTATCACCCTGATCCAGAGAGTGGAAGCCATAAAAATGATAATTCTCCCAAAATTTTTATACTTAGCCCAGACAATTCCTACCAGAATACCAGATTCATACTTTGATACACTGAACAGGATGGTCTCTCGCTTCCTGTGGGGCCCACATAAACCCAGGATCCGACTCTCAGTCCTTCAAATACCGAAAAAAGGTGGGGGGCTTACATTACCCAACTTTAAACTATATTACATTGCAGCTCAGTTGCGGACAGTTATGTATTGGTTAGATACTTCATATTTTTCAAAATGGAAAAAAATAGAGCTTTTAGATGGGGGCCTTCCTGATCTGAATAACATGCTTCTTGAACAGAGGGGAAGGTCTTGCCCAGGTCAGTGGGAGAATCCCCTCACAGCGCTAACCCTAGAAGTATGGTACAGTATTCTGAGAGACAAGAGGGCCGGAAACTGGAAATTTCTGTTGTGGTCTATCCCAGCTTAGCCAACTTCTCCCAGGGGTTTGGGATAGGGGGTTCAGGGTTGGGAGGCGAGAGGTCTGCACTTAGTCTGGCACTTCCTAGATGGTGGGGTTGTTTCCTTTGAGACACTTGTAGACAGATACAATATTCCTTGGCAGGATAGATTTAGATACTTTCAAGTTAGGAATTTTATAAAAGAGCTTATCTCTGAGCTTAACTGGGGAACAACTTCACCTCCTCAAATCCGCCTCCACTTTTAAAACTCATGTAGAAGGGACACCCATCAAAGCACATATTATTTCCAAAGTATATAGAGATCTATTGGACTGGAAAGGGGACTCCACGGAATCCATAAAGAGAGCCTGGGAAAAGGACTTGGGCAGCCGTATTTCAGAGGAAGTATGGCTCTATGCCCAATCCAAATCACATTGGGGGCTATCAGCTGTAGGTTGGCAGGAATTTTCCTGGAAAGTTTTTGCTAGATACTTCCATTCCCCAAAGAGGATGAGTCAGATGCTAACCAAAGTCCATGTAGAGTGTTGGCGGAATTGTGGCCAAATGCAGGCATCATACTTACACATGTTATGGACCTGCCCAGTGCTTTCCACTTTCCTATCGGAGCTGCAGCAGGCCTTAAGGAAAATATTTATTTCAGACCTGACACTATGTCCCATGTGTTACATATTTCTAGAGATTCCGCAGAGAATTAGAGACCCATTGTCAGTGAAGTTTCTGAGAATAGCTTTCCTGGCCGCCCAGAAGGTGACAACTAAGAATTGGAAATCTCATACTCCTATCTCCTTAAATCAATGGCAGGATACTATGATAAATATATATAGGATGGAAGCATTATCAGCCACTCTGAATAAAAGAGTCCTTCAATTTGAAATCTTGTGGAGACGCTGGGTCCTATATATGGCAGGGGAGAGACCTGACTTTACTCCTTAGGCTGAGAAACATCCAGGGGGAATGTATGGGCCCACACAGAAACTTAGGGTCCTCTTAAGCATTCTACTAGATATGGATTATGAACCCCCCAGCTCATGTTTAACTTCTAGTCCTAACAATAGAATCCTAAAATTGAGGAGATAATTGATGAAGTTAGGATCCCCCCTATGTATGGGAAACTGGCTGATCCACATGATTAATTTAATATTTTTATTTGCCTAGGAACTCCTGATTTACTGGTTGTATACACTGAACTTGCCTATGAACTCTCTCCTGTAACTATGTATGACAGAAGGATGAATGTAATTTGTATGTATCTGCATTTATAAAATCAATAAATAAAGAAAGTTTAAAAAAAAAAAGAAGTACAAACAGGCACGCAACTTATGCGCCTCGCAAATCAGGCAAATGAAGAGCTCCTATTTCAAGAATGCTTTAGCAACCACCTGGGGTGAGGGAAGATCCTTCTGGGACAATATCCGAAATATTATGGGCAAACAGTCCAAATCCTCTCCCACGGTAATGAATATTGATGGCTCCACCACCCTTGACCCAAAGGTTATGGCTGATGCCCTAAATAAAACCTTCACAGACCTCAGTGGGGTCCTCCCGCCAGACTTCTTCTTGCCAAAACTCTCATCTCACATCACCTCACCTGACCAACCACTATTTCACTTTAAAATAGTTAAGGCACATGAAGCCTACAAATACATAAAAAAGGCTTGCTCTAAATCTAGAACTAGCAGTGACACCATTGATCTAAAACTTCTGTCTCTCACCTTGGAAGAAGTGATCCACCCTCTCACCAAAATTCTCAATCTCTCTCTCTGCCAAAGTCAATTTCCTAGCAAATGGAAGTCCGCTATAGTTACACCAGTGCTCAAAGGGGGTGACAAATCCACACCAGGGAACTACTGGCCTATATCTATACTTCCCCCCTTTCCAAAGCTCTTGAACGGATTGTAGCGGATCAACTCTCTGACTACCTGCAAAAGTATAATCTACTCTGCATGCAACAACATGGATTTAGGAAAGGACAGTACGTCGACGGCCCTACTAGATTTCTGAGGAGAAGTTCACAAGGCCATGGATAAGGGACACTTAACCGAAGCTGTTTTCATTGACCTCTCAAAAGCCTTTGACACTGTTCATCATGGCTTAGTAATCTCACTTCTGCTCAATATTGGGCTAGCTGAGGGACCAGGAGCCTGGGTAAAAAAGTTACCTGGCACAACGATCACAAACAGTAAAAATCTCTGAGGTTCTCTCAGACTCTAAACCGGTCCTCTCTGGTGTCCCCCAGGGATCAATCTTAGGCCCTCTCCTTTTCAGCCTATTCCTAAACTCGCTCCCCGAATCCTGCCCAGAAAAATTAACACTATATGCTGATGACGCTGTAATTCTCTCCTCCCATAAGGATCCCAAACCACTGCGTTTGAGCTTGCAACTTGCTTTCTCCTGTGTTGAAAAGTGGTTCCTTGATCACAAGCTGGTCCTAAATAAAAAAAAACAAAAAACCATGCTTTTCGTCAGTCATCAAAACAGAAATAGGCATATTCCACTCACAATAAAAACTTCCCCCTGGAAATACACTTGAACAAGTGAACACGTTCAAATACCTTGGCATCACTTTTGACCAATGTCTTACCTTTGGGACCCACATTGATAACACAGCAAAAACAGTGAACCAACGCATTGGAATACTGTACCGGAACCGTCAATTTTTTAACCAAGCTGCCTTGAGGATTGCTGTACAAAGCTCCATCATCTCAATCATAGACTATGGCCTAATTATTTATGGCTCTGCTACCTACCACGCACAAGGCGCATCTCAACAGCCCTAAACAAGGCCTGTCGACTCCTCACAGGAGCACAGAGACGGACCCACACCTGTGAGCTCTACACGGAAACCGGTTGGTTGCAACTCTCAAATCGCCTTACGTATCTCACTTGCCTGATGGCAAAAAAATCAATCTTGGGACTCACTCCACCGTGTATCCAGGATCTACTCTGCCTGAACAACGGCACTCGTACCGCCAGAAGATCTGAGCACCAACCTTTTCAGGTCCCTAGATGCCGGACTGCTCAGGGACAAAGATCATTTGCCTATCGTGCCCCTACCTGGTACAATGCCCTTAACTTACCCTCTCTATCCTCCGCATCATTGGGAGCTTTTAAATCCATGCTATACGTTCGCCTCACAGCCTCTAGCTCCTGCGACTGCTTTGACTAAAGACTCTACCCTCTGACTGCACTTACAGCTGTTCCATCAACCGCCATGACCCCTCATTTGACAAAGACAATCGGAGTACCTCTAACTGGTCCTGTCTGCCACTGAACTTCTTATTTTTCTCTCTCCCTATCTCCCTCTACTTTTCCAACCTTATTCCTTTCCTTAAAATTGCCTCTGAGTTTCATTTCTTTTCTGTAATTGAATGTTACTATTTTATTGTAGCCTTTGAACTGCTTACCAATTGTTTGTAATATTGTCTAGCTGTTATGTACTTTTATGATGTGGAACCTTTGTAAAAGAGCATTTGGCTCAAAGGTATTAATTCCTAGAACAATAAACTAAAAACTAAAACTAAAAGCTAGGAGGAATGAAGCATGGGGGGTCCTAATCTTACAGCTAGGAGGAATGAAGCATGGGGGTCCTAATCTTACAGCTAGGAGGCATGAAGCATAGGAGTCCTAATCTTACAGCTAGGAGGCATGAAGCATAGGCATCCTAATCTTACAGCTAGGAGGAATGAAGCATAGGGGTCCTAATCTTATAGCTAGGAGGAATGAAGCACAGGGGTCCTAATCTTATAGCTAGGAGGCATGAAGCACAGGGGTCCTAATCTTATAACTAGGAGGAATGAAGCACAGGGGTCCTAATCTTACAGCTAGGAGGAATGAAGCATAGGGGTCCTAATCTTATAGCTAGGAGGAATGAAGCACAGGGGTCCTAATCTTACAGCTAGGAAGAATGAAGCATGGGGGTCCTAATCTTACAGCTAGGAGGAATGAAGCATAGAGGTCCTAATCTTATAGCTAGGAGGAATGAAGTACAGGGATCCTAATCTTACAGCTAGGAGGAATGAAACACGGGGGTCCTAATCTTAAAGCTAGGAGGAATGAAGCACGGGGGTCCTAATCTTACAGCTAGGAGGAATGAAGCACGGGGGTCCCAATCTTACAGCTAGGAGGAATGAAGCACATGGGAATTGTGTGACTTGTTTAAAGACAAGACAGTGAGCCAGTGACTGTGGCAGAAAGTGCACCAGGGACCACCCTAGGTCACATTTCTATGCTCTCACCAATGTACTACACCTACCCCAACCCAGCTATCACATATCTTCTCATGTAATTTCTGTGGTGTTGGTAATGCAGTTGTAGAAAGTCTATTCTTTTTTGTAAAGATCTGTTTACTGAAAACATTTTATATCAGGAGGGAATAATACAAAAGAAAAAGGGTAACTAGGAACAAAGAAGAATCTTAAAATACAGTACTGGAGGGGACACTAATGAGCATCTAGCTAGCAGGACATGATTTCCTCGAGATCTGTCTCTCCAGGGATTAATTCTATAAACTGAATTTGCAAAACTCTTTTAGAAACAGTCCAACTTACATAAAATGACAGAAGAAGCATCAATGGATGAATCTGTGGTGAATTCTCCTGCAAAACAGCCGTGGAACGCAGTGAAATCCGGCAAGAATGGGATGGCAACCTCACAGTCTCCAGGTCAAAGCCCAGTCTCATTATCTGCTGCAGAAATGGGTGTACTAGGCCAGACAGTTACAGAGCAAGTCCTCAATGTATTAAGCCCTAAACTTGACAAGCTGGAGGATAAACTGAAGGAGATTTCTGCACAGTATGCCTCCCATGCCAACCAGATCAGGAAGGTGGAGCAGAGGGTGTCCGGGCTAGAAGATGTAACTGACCTGATGCCTGAGAAAGTGGAAAAGTTAAAGTGAGAACTGGGGGACCTCCGGGAGCAGCTTGATTACAAAGAGAATTATAACAGATGCAGCAATCTCCAACTGCTAGGGCTCCCGGAGGATTGTGAGGGGGACAATGTTATGGACTTCTGTGCTTCTACCCTGCTGGAACTACTAGGGATGTCAGTAAAGGAAGGGGACTGAAAATCAAGCAGGTGAATGGGGCACTGGCGCTGCACCTTCCTGCAGACTAGTTACTGAGACAGATCATGTTTCACCTCCACTACTTCGACAATCAACAGGTCATACTAATGGCTTCTCGCAAAATAAAGGAGCCAACCTATAAGGGGCTCAAGCTATACACACACCAGGACCCTTCCCCAAAGACTACAGAAAAAGAGGAAGATGTTCTCCCCAGTGCTGGACATACTTTGAGAGAGAGAGAACTTGACTTTGTTTTCTCCTATCCAGCAGTAGTTAAAATTCGCCATGAGGGAGCTACTTTTACTTTTTGGGAGGTGGAGAAGGCCCGCAGTTTCATCTAAGAATGGACATAAATAGAGGGCTGATTCAAAAGCTGTTTTTTTGTGTCACCACTGAACATCTGGTTACCTGCCCTACCCTACCCTGTAGAAGAACATGTGTGCTGTATTACCACACCGTGGTGGACCATATCATCTACAGAATCCGAGCTTGAGAACCGCAGAAGAGACATGGGAGGTGAAAAACTCTGCTGGTGGTGCTGACCCAGGAAAACAAACATGACTGGAACATTTGCATGACTGGTGTGAACAATTTATAGCCCCTGCTGGGCACAGTAGTGCCATGGAACTCTGCACTGAACTGCCCAGGCTGCCGTGAAGAGGATTAGTGTCAGCTGCAGTGTGGTAAACAGCAAAGATGCTCAATGTCATCGAGGGCTCAGTGCCCATTCTGCATCACAACTATCGATCAACTCTCCAGCTGGCAGGTAAGAAAGGCTTGGGAGGTGGGTGAGTGAGTCGCATGTGATTGTTAGGGTGGTGCGACTTTTCCCCGCTCCCTCTGTCCTTGAGCCCGTGAGGCTAGGACCCACTGTTTGTGGATAACAACCCGACTATGTACGAGCAAGTGGAGTAACTCCTGTCTGCATGTTACTGTGGAAAGAGACAGGGAAAATATGTTCACACCAGTTAGAGTAAACAGACATAGGGGTATATTTGCCACCATCAGAGGAGTACTACTGAACACAAGCTGGTGAGGGTGGGGGCATGATGCATACGGTGCTGCTGGGGTGGATCATCTGGGTAAGGGATCAACACAATAGGGCACTGGATGGACACTCTTGAGGCGAGAAAGAGCACCAGACATCGTAGATGCTGGGAGGAACTCGGAGAGCGGCCTTGCAAGGATCTTCCGGGGTTCACACCAGGGGAGCTTGAAGTGCATGGCTGAATGCATTTAAAGCTCTTGGAGTTAGTATAAGGTCGAACAAAGGAAGGATGGGGGAGGGTATTTGGACACAGAAGGAAAGGAGCTGCTGATTCCCTACTGCTGACCGTAAGGGAGGTTAGATCAGGGTATAGTGCGTAATGTTCCACACACACTGCATCAACACAGGCAGTTGGGAGAGTTCAGTTACAGTTCTATTGAAGTATAAATGTTTTTATGTACTGTCACAGTCATTCTACAAAAGAGTTATGGAGAGCATGTTTATAGTCACCAAAAGTCACTAGGGAATGTAATGAAGTGGTCTTGGAGGGCACAGGGAACTTTTCAGACTGATAATGGCAGTAGTGTTGTCTAAACACTCTTGGTGTGTAGGGTAAACAATAAAATACATATAGATCTTGAGCTCGGATTGCTTAAGAACATTTAGAACACGCCAGTGAGTATTGGCTGTTATTATGTTATTACGCCTAGCATGTGACAGAGTACATCACAGGAGATGGGTTACTACCCCTGAAGAATGCATATAGAATTAGATCTTAGGTCCTCTATGGTCTTGTTTGATCTCTCCCGCCTCCAGCCTCTGCCCTTAGAGCAGCTACAGTAGTTCTTGAGAGAGCTGGAGCACGGAGAGATAAAACAAGATCTTAGAGAACCTAAGATCTACAATTCTGGAGATTATGTACATTCTTCAGGAATGGTGAGAAACCCATCTCCCTTGTGATTTTCTCTGTCACATGCTTCCATGAAGTAGCATAATAAACTTTTATTAGTACTTCTTGCTTGTTTACAAATGTTTCTTAGCAGACTCGTAGACACAAGAATCTGTATTATTATTATTTTTATTGTTTACCTTACACACCAAGAGTGTTTAGACAACATAATGGCGACCGCGAAATGGAGTCTGGATGTTTTTGCCAAGTTTCATTTTAATTTCCTATGTAAATTAAAACACTGGGCGACAAAATCCCCAGTAACAAGCAACTGAAAGTATCTTAATGTTTAATTTTTCGGTCAGCTGTGTGTTCCACAGTGCAGACAAAACTGCTAACCCAAGGGTGAAGGAACATCATTTTACTCTAACCCACATAAAACATAGTCTAGGTTGGACTACATCTTTTTCCCTAGGGAACAGTTACCACGGGGTAAAGAGAATGGCCTACTGCCCTATTTATATATCAGATCACAGAATGGTCCTGCTAACCCTCGCAGCGGAGTGGAGAGGGAGGCTCCACCAAACTGGAAGTTCTCCATGTACCTGTTGGCTGAGGAAGTATTATGGCAGCACCTAAAGGAACAGTGGGCCACTTACGCTGCCACAAATGAAGCCACAGCACCATCCAAGGAAACATACTGGGAGGCAGGGAAGGCCCTTATGCAAGGCATGATAATTAACTGTGTGGCAAAGGTTAAGTGGGCCAGGCAGGAAAAGAAAGACAAACTAGAAAATAAGCTATGGGGCTGGAAAGAAAAGCAGCTGCAGGTGGTGGAGATGAGGTACTATGGTAGATTACAGTCACAAGGGAGGTTCTCAACCTGGTATTTATGGAGGATGCCAAAACCAGCTTACTTTTGCATGACAATGGCTGTTTGAGTGGGGTAACAAGCCGGGGCCATAGCTGGCTAGGATGGTACAAGGGAGGTGCCTGTTGTATAACTAGTATCAGAAATAAAAGGGGACACATGGAACAAACAGGCTGGGGGAGGAGTCTGTGCAAATGATATGGATGATTTACTAGGGGCCCAGAGCACAGATAATGGTGAATGGGGGCTTAGCAAAGGAATTCTGACTGCATAGTGGCACAAGGTAGGGCTGCCCCCTTCCCTCCTGCTCTTTGCCTTGAGTGATTAGTGAGTTATTACACAGTTTGCTGCCTCCTCTGACTACAAACTTAACTTACACAAGTCAGAGATGATGTGAATTGGGGAGCCAAGGGCAGAGGGAAGCGGGAGAGGACTGAGGACTAAAAAGGGCTGGTAGATCTCTTACACACCTGGATATCAAACTGGGCAAAGAATTGGGTAATCTATATCATCTTAATTATAACCCCAATTTACTACAATCCTAAATGAACTGGAGAAGTGCCAGGGGCCCAGAGCATGGATACTGGTGAATGGGGACTTAATGGAAGAATTCCAACTGCACAGTGGCATGCAGCAGGGCTGCCCCTCCCCCCCCCGCTCTTTGCCTTCGTGACTAAGCCGTTAGCCATGAAAATTAGAAACGCACTGGAAATTTCAGGAATGAGGGGAAAGACGGGTGTACAGCACAAGATCAACTATACACTGATGATTTGCTCCTAACTGTTACAAACCCAGGAACCTACATGCCTGCCCTATTGCGATTTACTGCAGACCCTGCCACCTTGTCTGACTACAAACTTAACTTACACAAGTTGGAGATGATGCCTGTAACCCCCCACCGGCTCCCTTATTTAACCAGTAGGCACATCTCCCATAGTCTAGGGGAAAAGAGAGGACTGGGGGTTACATTGATTTGCACCACTAGACAAGGTGGGATATGCAGATGGAGCAGACATTATAAAAACAACACAAACCAAGTGTGGCTACTACCTGGCACACACCTGGTAGGACCAATACCATGGCCACAACCCAGGTCCCGGGGAGAAAACGTTTGCTCAGGGCTATGCTAGGTTTGCACTTCTGGACAGGGGTACCCTAGTAACTCCACACACAGGAAGCAATGACATAAATGTCCAAACCAGGTTGGGACTCTACAGTGTGGCTTTATTCCATAACACAGTAGGAACACCACAAGACTTCCGGTTGAGCTGTCGGCTGGAATGCAGCACTGAAAGATCAAGCTCCAGGGACCAGACAAGAAAACTCCCAGAATCACTACAAAACAAATCAAATCCAGAAAAACCTTTTTATGCAAGAGGCTAGAGGAGTTACAGAACTGAATGGGAGCCCGAAAAAAGAAAAAAATCAACTGCTTTAGCTGCACAGCAGGCCAGGCAAGTGAAAGACTCTCAGACTGGTGATTCCGACCTACCAGACATGGCGGAGCCTCCACTATCTCCTAATGGACAACCCAGCAATACTGCAATCCTGGCAGAACTCAAAGGATTCAGAGATGAAGTTCGCTCCTTTCGCATTGAACTATCCACAGAACTGGCTAAAATAAATCAGAAGGTATCTGAATTGGAGTCGGCTCACACAGAAATTGATACAAGAACTGATAGCCTGGAGAGAGTTGTGATGCATTTAACAAATGAACAAAAGCTATTAACAGACAAATGTGAAGACCTTGAGACTAGATCAAGGAGAAATAATCTATGCATTCATGGAGTACCAGAGGAGGAAGAAGGACATGATATGCTTAAATTTGTGGATACTTTATTACGGGAGGTACAACTTGATCCAGCCACCAAACTAGACGTAGAACGAGTTCACAGAGCCCTCATCCCGAAACCTCAACATACTGATCAGAGGCCACACTCTACAGTGCTCAAGCTATTAAACTATGCAGTAAAACAGCAGTTGTTGTCAAGAGCATGGCACATGGGGGGCATTCAATACAAGGGCAGACGTCTTTATTTTGATAATGACTACTCCCCACAAATAGCAGCAAGGAGAAGGGCCTATACCCAGATACTTCGCACTCTGAAACAGCAGCAGTTGAAGTTCATCACACCATATCCTGCAAAGCTTATAATAATGTTTCCTGAAGGCCAACAAACATTTGAAACTCCAGAGGAAGCCAGCAAAGCTCTCCAGACCAAGAACATCGTGGTACCCCAGCGGATAACATCGGAAACTCGGGACCTAGAGGCACTCAAGTCAGGAATCGTGTGGGAGAAGGTGCAGAACATGCAAACCAGAAAGAGACAAGGTTACTCCACATTACAAGATGTTAAAAAACCTTTACTCAAGTTCCAGAGGACTGTCCCGGATTGACTGTCTGAGAAAGGGGCTCTGGTAATCTTTCTAGCCCACGACAAGAGTCTGGGCATGCACTTACTTTTACAGCAGCTGTTTGAGCAATCTAAAAAACTAGCCGAGGTAGTGCAATGTTATAAGGGCCGAATCTTTGTAATTTAGAATGCTAGTCAGAGATATTAATCAAGGAAAATGGGGGCTGAAGTACAGACTCAAGCGATCTATGCATAGTAATCTGATTGCTTTTTATTGTATAATGTAAAAAAAGAGTCTGGGACAATTATGGTGAAACAACTGAAAACTTTATCTCCCCCCCCATTTATATCTACCTCTGTAAATAGCCTCGGCTACCATTCCTCATTTGTTGACGAGCTCCCCTATTAAAACTATTTTTTTAAATAATACTGTTGGGTCCCATGTGGTGAGCTAATGGAGATGCATTCAGCTAGACGGCAACATGGCGACAGTCATGTGCAGCGGATATCGGGACAGCATCAATTTATTTGGTGCAGTCCAGAACTGCGCGTGTTGTTTGCCTGCTCCATGTTACTAATTTTTGTACATGTTGCTGGGGGCCCACGTTGGCCTTGTGAGCTTTCCCCACAGGGAATAAACATTCATCCCTGCACAGGAGGGAGTAGAGATCCCTCCCTACCTAGGGAGTCATTACAGACTTGTTCTGTAATCCATGTAAATTAGTTAATGTTGCACTGTTATGATGAGAAACCTAGGCATGAAAGTTACAAATTCTCTCCCGAATCAATATTCTTTTACTTTTGTTACTCCCGCAGGCTAACACAAATTCAGATACGTGTTAAATTTAGCTGGAAACAATACATGGTTGGGAGTACCACCAAATCACCACTAGAGAGGGATAAATACTGTCATCTATTGCTGATTTTTTTGTAAGGTATGCAAATATGTTTTGAACATTTGTACCCTATCTTATGGGTATATTATTTTGTATATTTTGTTAAAATTAGGCAATGAGGACTCGAACATACAAGAGGCTATTTTGGTGTGTTTGCTTAGGACTGAAACTGCTTACCAGCTATTTGGGCTGAGAACATATGGAAAGGAGATGTTTACTATATTGGGTGACAAGGAGAACAGTAGGAAACTGGGCTTATGCAGTGTAAAATACTTGTTAATGATACAAAATGGGGAAATCATCACTGATATTGTTCCTTAATATTAATGGGATCCACAGCCCAGTTAAGAGATCCCGTTTGATACAATTTATTAAAAGAGACAATCCTGAAACCATATTTTTGCAGGAGACTCACCTGTCCTCTCCTGAGCATGAAAATTCACCAAATGGGGGGTTCCCACTGTGATAGCCTCATCTCACGGCTCAGGTAGGAGATGGGGAGCGGCCATCCTGATCAGACGTGGGGTACCATTCAACCTCCATCAGAAGGTAACAGACCCGGGGGACGATTCACTATTGCAGCGGGCATGCTTCATGCTCGCCCGGTTACTCTGGCATCAGTTTATTCTCCCCCCGTGGACCTCAAAGATATTGGCTCAGACTTTTTTTGCACGGCTTTTGGAGAGCCTCCAGGGGCAACTTCTGATGGGGGGGCGACCTGAATACCACTCTGAGCCCTGCAAGGGATGTCTCAGTCGATCTTCCTCACAGGGTTAACCCGCTTCAGAAGTACTTGTGGGGTACAATTGTTTCTTTGGGGCTGGTATACATCTGTCATCACTGTTACCCCACAAAGAGAGAATATACCCATATAGAACCGACAGCAGGGGTGGCGTCTCGACTAGATTATATGTTTACCACAGCAGAACATCTAGAAACATTACACAATGTGTGGCATTGGGTGACCATATTATCAGATCATTCCCCAGTATATGCCAAATTTGATTTGGGCGGGGGACATAAAACGAACTTCTGGCGCTCCACCTTGATGCACTTGAGAGCTCCAGAGTTTAATCAAATGGTTAAAGACAGGATCCCACAGATCCTGGGGGAGAATGGTGACCCAGATGTTTCGGCAGCGATTCAGTGGGATACCCTTAAGACAGTATTGCATGGGGATATTACTGCTTATTCATCGAGGAAAAATAAAGAGAGAGAGAGGCACAGTTTATTAAGCTCCAGGGGGAGTTGAAAGTACTGCAGTCTTTATATGCCCAGGAGGATGGAACTGTAAAGGTAGAACTACTAACAATAAAACAAAAAATTCAAAAACACCTAGATCAGAAAGTACAGCAGCAGCTCTTTTATCTCAGACTCGCAGCATATGAGGGGGGCCCTAAAGGAGCCAGGAATCTGGCCCGAAAACTTAGAATGCATAAGGCTAGAGCCTGTGTTATGGCCATGCAAGACCCTACTACGGGGAAGCTAGAATATCACCCTAAGATCATTAGACGAGTCATGGCTGAATATTAACGGGATTTATATAGGGCAGAGTTTGAAGATCATAGTCAACAGATAGAGGCATACCTTAACAACTTAAAGCTTCCCAGATTAACTGCCTCCAGACAGATATTTTGAGAGCCCCTATTACCTTGATTGAGATAGAGGGAGTGTTGCAGAGAGCTAAGACCCAGAGAGCTCCAGGACCAGATGGGTATCTGTTGGAGTACTATAAAACTCATAAAGAAGAAATACTACTACCATTACTCCAGGCTATCCATGAGATACAGGAAGGAGGTATTCCTTCCCCCTCAAGCAATATGCAGTGATATCTGCCATACTTAAACAAAACAAAAACCCTACCCTACCCTCATCATACAGACCAATTTCAATGTTAAATTTTGATTACAAAATTTATATGTCTGTGCTAGCACACAGACTTGAAAACATCATGCCTTTATTAATCAATCATGATCAGGTGGGCTTTATTAAGGGACGACAGGTTCACGATGCAGTACGACGAACACATCTACTTAAAGAGTACGCAGCAACACGTTTGATTCTCCTGGCACTCATTGGATTGGACGCTGAAAAAGCATTTGACAGGGTGGCCTGGCCATTTCTGTGGGCTAATTTGTCTAGTTTTGGCTTTCCCCTTGAGATCATACAACAATTGCAAAATATGTATAAACACCCTCGGGCTTACTTAAAATTAGATGGCTCTATCTCTGACCCTTTTCCTCTACAGAGGGGAACTCGTCAGGGATGCCCCCTCTCACCCTTGTTATTTGCTCTGTATCACGAGCCATTAGCCCAAGCCACTAGAGCTCACCCGGAGATTGAGGGCATACCTATGGGAGGCACAAACCATAACATTTCACTATTTGCGGACAACATCCTTCTCACTTTGTCCTCCCCAGATATATCAATCCTAAGGGTCTGGGGACAACTGGAGATGTATGGTAAAATCTCAGTGTGCAAAATTAACCAACAAAAAACAGAGGTACTACTGTGTAACTACATCCCTTCCCCTGCTTTAAAACGTGCATTTCCCCTTAAGTGGTATAAACAATCGATGCACATGTGGGATCCATCTTACTAGAAATCAGATACATGCAGATATTGCAAATTTTGAACCCCTAACCCAAAACATAACTGAGGACCTCACGTGATGGTCACAGATACCTTTGAGTTTCCTAGCTCAAATAGAAACTATTAAACAAAACATATTTCCCCAGATTTTGTTCTATCTGCAGACACTCTCATTATTTCCAACACAGACTTATTTTCAAGCTTGGAATAGGTTGATCTCTCGCTTTATATGGCAGGGGAACCTCCTAGGATTCAGTACTCTCTATTACAGTTTTCAAAAGACAGAGGTGGGTTAAATTTACTGAACCTCCTGAATTATGCCAGAGCTTCTAAATTAAAGATCTTATTCTCCTGGTTGAACCCCAATTATATTATGCCCTGGAAGCAGTTTGAGATGACTTGGAATGGCATAGAAGACCTGATGGACTGTCTCTTTGGACATCCTCCTGGTTGCATACCTCTCTCTAAATTCCCACAATATACTGCAGAGGTATTTAAGCAGTGGCTGACTGTACTCAATAAAAGATTATTGCCCATGGAGGCACTTTTTCTGAGATCCCTTGCTGTGAACAGTGCCTTTCCACCCAATTCTTTGAACAGATCCTTAACCCAGTGGTATAAATATAATATCAAACATATGAACAGTGCCTTTCCACCCAATTCTTTGAATAGATCCTTAACCCAGTGGTATAATTATAATATCAAACATATTTTTCAATTATTAGGCCCACAGGGCCTTTATTAATTTGTCCAGCTCCAGGCTCAGTATAAAATAGCCCAGGGCTTCTTTCATAAGTATCTGCAACTAAAATCTTATTTGCAGCCAATGGAGGAAGCACTGGCAGCAGTGGCTGAAAACCCCCCACTAACAGTAAAATTACTTCTATCACAGAGACAAGGTACCATTCTAGACCACAGTATCAGTCTGACCTACCTTTACTTGGGAGAGAAACCAGCAGACTCTACTGAGTCAATTAGAGCCCATTGGTCCTTGGAATTGGGGACTGACCTACTGGTTACTAACTGGAAGATGGCCTCCCCACTGATGCTTAAGGCCTCGGGATCCCCATATTGGAAAGAGTTTGCATGGCAATTACGATATAGATTTTTCCGTACTCCTGCTGTGGTAGCTAGTTTTACAGGCGATCCTGAAGGAAAGTGCGGACGGGACGTGGAGCAGTACATGCAGACCAGACTCATATTTTGGAAATGCAGCATGCTGGGTCCTTATTGGGGGGAGGTAGTGTAAGAGCTGGTGGCAATATATGATAACCCAGGTCTTTTTTACCTCTGGGTATATACTGACAGCTACTACCCCATTTGGTGTAAAAGTAGAGAAGAATGTATACCTGCAAAATGAACTGCTAATATTGGCAGCAAAAAAGGTAATAACCAGATTATGGGGAACGAATAGGCTGCCAACTAAGGGAGAGTAGCTAAACTGGACAAGAGAGATATATAGGATGGAGAGGATGGCAGTCAGAGTACGGGATAGAGTGGAGGTATTTGATACAAAATGGAGAAAATGGATTATGTATCAGTTAAGCACTTATTCAGACTTTGTTCCCTGAAGCTAATCAAATCAATACTGGAGAAAAGTTAAAACGAGACTTGTCTAGTTCATGTGATTAGTGAGTCCTGACGCTGGGTGAAAGTTTTTTTTTTTCCCCCAAGTCCAATGTAAATTTATATAAACTATCTATGTAAAATGTCTTGTATAATGTATAAATGTCCTCATGCCTAATAAACATTTTATTATAAAATAAAGGAACACCACACAGTGAAGATGGACCCCCAAGGGTTACACACAGGGCAAATGTAGAGATCTGAGGTACAGAACACCAAATTTCCATATAGCATAGGATGACTGAAAGACTCGTGGCCTAGCCACTTGTAGAACATACACTTTCTTCCTGGAAATAGCACACACGGTCAGTACTTGGTCACTTCCCATATTGCATAGGTTAATTTGTGGCACACACGACCACACAGAGCACTAGAGGTTCAGCACTTGCAGAACCCACATACAATGGGTAAACTGGAGAAAACCCACTCACTGGAGTAGAACTGGAGAAAACCCATTCACTGGGGTAGAACTTTCTTCAGGCATTGGCCACATGCACTGACAGAAAAGAACAAAGGTGCCCTTCAGAACCCGGAGTGCTAAAGTGGCCACTCCAGATGGGGGTGGGGTCTCCCACCTTTTGTTTCCAAGTTCATACTCGACCATCCCTCTGGTAAATACACCTCACACTGTACCAAAATTGAAGATGCTATCTAGAAATGTATTTCACACTTAACATCCTCATAGGACACCACAGGGGTGCCAAAGGTAAAAGTTCTGTTCACTTGGACAGTCACGTACGGGACTCCACAGAGGACAGCCAACTTCTAAAACTGTTTAGGGTGACAGGGTCCCTCTGTCAGAGAATCCACCCTTAAAATGCAGGTACCAACTGGGCAGTTTCACAAAAACAGAAGTACTTACAGAAGATGTACACAAGGCAGCTAGACCAAATGTCCCGGTAAGATCAAGGGGATTGCCCCCAACATCCTGCTCCATCCCTACTGGGATGAAACACAGAAAATCCCTTGGAGTCGGTTTCTACCACTTCACACAAGCTGGAAGATTTCTGAACTCCACTCGGGTGAGAAAGAAAACACCACTGCAGCTCTATATATAAGAGCTGCTGCTGGATCTGCAATTACACTCTG
Source organism: Neoceratodus forsteri (assembly GCA_016271365.2). Lineage (NCBI taxonomy): Eukaryota > Metazoa > Chordata > Ceratodontiformes > Ceratodontidae > Neoceratodus > Neoceratodus forsteri. The sequence continues at coordinate 194,560,543 of CM028132.1, read as the reverse complement.
CAGACTCCAGCCACCAACTAGAGACTGACTACAAACTTTTATCTCCCTCACTCACAACAGATGGCTGTGGCTTCTGCTGCTGCGAGAGTTCTAAACATCATCATCCCTCCAGCCCTCAGCTGAGACTGACAACAGAGAGAGAGAGAGACAGAGTGAAATCCATTTACTGGAAAATCACTAGCTGCCTTCCCTGCCTACCACTAATTCTAATAGGATTCTTGTAACCCCTGGGAACAAGGGGGTTACATGTGCATTGGGGGAGCCAAGGGCAGAGGAAGCGGAAGAGGACTGAGGACTATACATAGCTGATAGATCTCTTACATACCTGGGGATCAAAATGGGCAGGGAATAGAGTAGTCCGCATCACCTTAATTATAAACCCCTATTTACTACAATCCTAAATGAACTGGAGAAGTGGAGGGGTTTGCAGATATCACGGTTAGGGCCAGATAAAATTGCTGAAAATTAATACACTACCTCACTATCTTTGCACCTATATGTAATTTAGATACTGCCAATGAGGCCCACCAAAGCAGATATCAAAAAACTTGAGAGGGTGTTTGCAAACTGTTTGGCAAGGCAAACACCTAAGGATGAGCCTGCAAAGATTTAAGAGTGGAATAGAGCAGAGGGGCTTGCCTTTCCAGATATAAAGGGATATTTTGTGGCCATATAACAGTGCTACGTCAAAGACTGGATAAACATGGGAGAAGCTGCTAGCTGGTTGAACCTAGAAGACGACGGATGCCCTGGCAGACGCTCAGTCTGTCTGGCACAGGGGTGGGGGGTGCAGATATGGTCAGACTGTACACACTAATCCCCCTGCAAGCTATGCCCTAGAAACATGGAAAGAAGCTAGGAAATGGTGGGACGCAAAAGAAGACAATCCTGTTGATGCCCATAGAGGGAAATCCGAGATTCCTACTGGGGCTAGAGGATAACGGCTTCAAGGTACGGGAGGAAAAGGGAATCCATTGCATAGAAGACCTGTACAGAAATGGAGGAATGTGTACATTTGCAGATCTGCAGGAAAACCTGGAGACACCACACTCTCATCACTATCACTCAGTGCAGGTACAAGCATATGGCAGGGGATTAGGTTGGGAACCAGTAGAGGCCTCCCTAGTGGTCCAGACAGAACAGACCACGTATCAAGCTAGAACAGATGCCAAAGGGGGATAGTGAGACGGGCAAAACAGGACAGGCAGTTCTTATCAGACCGTCGGATAAAGTGAAAAACCACTGGGAAAGGGACTTGGGCATACCAACTGCTGAAAACTGAAGAATCACGTTGAGAGTGCATACGGGACTACTGGTATGCAGTAAGTATAAAGAATCCAGTACAAATTCATCCATTGGCTGTATTGTCCACCTAGTGTGGTACACAGGTTCAACCCCCTCCATCTCCCCAATGTGTGGCAGATGCTAAGTAACAACTGGCACATATATGCATTATTTCTTGGAAGTGTATAGCACTCTAGCCATTCTGCAGGCGGTGTCCCAGGACCTAACTGCAACCTAGGGATATACAGTCCCATGCACAACTCTCTCTATGCTCATGGGAACGGAAGACATGGGGGCACAGGGCTGGGATCCATACCAAAGATGGGTAAAAGTATTCTTATTATTGACTGGCAATGCATTCAGAACACCTTGGTCTCATGTGTAATGCCCACCCTCACAGATTGGAAAACATTGGTAATACAGGCCTTAGCACTGGAATGCATGATGGACATACTGAAAAGTTTCCCAAGAGTTGGGGTAAATTCTTGGACTCTCTAACCCTGGCCCAAGCAATGTTACTAAGGGATGGGCAGCTGTAGGGGACTGAGGCACAAACTCATTAATAAGGGCCCTTCTCCCCTCCATAGTAGAGGGCTGTGTACAGAATAATGGTGATTTAGAGTGCAAGATTGCTCATTTATAAATCTGTATGAAATAATGAAATGTAGAATGACCTACTAACACTGTAACCAAAGTTTGTCATTCCTAATGTAATGTATTGTTACCTTTTTAATTGAAAATCAATAAGATCATATATAAAAATACAGCACTGGAGATACAATGAGGGAGAATGCTTAGTGCACTACATAGAGAATAATGCATATGTAGGTGTGTGATATGCAGTTTTTTTACACGCCCAAGATGTGTGATAATATATAAACCTAGAGAGCGAAGCTTGAAAGGTTTATACAGGGTTCCCCACTGTCTGAAAATATAGGGCAGTGGCAGTGATTGGGTCAAAAGGTGTGTTATTTTTCTGGACCTGCTGTATGCACTGTGCATGTGCGTAAGTGGATTTTAAATAAAATGTAATGAGTTGGTATAAAAACAGAGTTATTAGTGCAATAAAGGATGGCAATAAAAGACAATTGTGGAGGATTTTATAAAAAAAAATCAGTAATGGATAGAAAATATAGGGTGGTGGCAAAAAAATATTGAGTGGTGGTAAAAAAATAAACAGTATAGGGTGGTGGCCCAACGCGCTACAACAATGAATGGGGAACTACATGAATAAATAAATGGAATGCATAAGAAAACTAAAGTATATCAGTTGTACCTGCACGATGTACCAACAAGGGAGAGGGTGGGGAGGCAAGGGGATACCCAAGGAGGCCACACTGAAACCTCTCTAAAGTAGAAGAAAATGGCACAAAGTCAGCCCTTCTGGTCACAATATAACCAACCCTAGAAAGACTGTTCTTAAACTCCACTGCTTCAGGGTATCAGTGTACTAACAGACCACTGGAATAGATGTTGTTTATAGAAGTTATTCTTTGTGCCCCCATACACCATCTCTGCCATCTTCAACCAACTAACTCCCAGCCCCATCCCTGGACTTCTCCTTCACTTATACTACTACCCCCCAGCTTACCCCTGGGTGTGGGCTCTTCTAACCTGATCACAGCCCACTGGGTGCTAACTTTCTGCTGGGAATCTCTATGGTGGGCAGTAGGCTGTCCTGGGTAGAGTATCAGCTTCACCCTACTTTGCTGGAGGTTTTTCTGCTTCTTTTATTCCTACCTAAATGTTCCACGCATGTTCATGCTGAGCGCGCCAATGCAGAGCTCGGCTAGCATCCTCCCCTCCCTGCTATAACTCAGCTGCACTTCCATCTGTAGCCACCCAGGTAACAGCTGCACAGTGGAGGTGACAACTCTCCCCCCCCCCAAAAGTTAGAAAGTTTCCTCTGGGGTGCCGGCCCGCCGGCACAGTGGTTGGTGTTTTCCAAGGCGACGCCGTGACCCAGGTTCGGGAAACGGACCTGGTTGCTGGAGGGCCGGGCCAGGGGGAGAGGATGGAGTGTCCCCTGGACTGCCTCCCTTCTCCGGGGAGGGGAGGAAATGTCCGGGTGCACTCACGGACTCCTGGCGGAGGCCGGGACTCACTGCAACTGGTGTCTGGACATTAGGAGGGGCGGGCAGACACGGGACATCATTGCATGTCCCCGCCCTGAGGAAAAATAACGCCCTCTGGGATAGAAAATCCCAGCCAAGCGCCTCTGTGATGCCCTCTGCTCGCGCCTTCAATGTGCTCCCAGGCTGGCTCCTGAAAACCCGAACCGGCGTTACTTAACACGGTGCGCGACCCTGCTCCTGGGGGTAAGCCAGGCGGGGCATAGGGGGGAGCATAGGCTCATGTGTGGCAGGAGGCGCGGGGTCGTGACCAGGGCTGAGTTCGGCACTAGGCTGGCAAAAAGCATAATAAATAAAAAAAAAGAAAGTTTCCTCTGGGATGTTCAAGCCTCCTCTCTCCCCTCTTCGGCCCTCCAGCATTCCAGGGTTGTTCCTGAAACCCTGTCACCAGCATCATGTGTGGCAACGCTGCTACTGCGCCAGTGATAAGAATAAACATTTCAAGCACCAGAGTCATCAAATGAAGGAATACAATTTCCCAAACAAAATAAAGACTGACCACTACTATCCCCTTAAAAGCTGCGCTGCATTTCACATAAAGGGAGACAGTGCTGTTATAATGCTGTGAGAACATGAGCTACAGTCTCAGAGTCTTGGGTTTAGTCATATTTTCTTTAAACTGAACCAAACAGATTTTCTCTCAGTGCTTACCACTTGGTCAGCAGCGGTCTTCTTCCAGCGAGTCCATTTGGCTGTATCTGGGGAGCAATCAGTTTATGTCACATTAGTGTAAGCACACCACAAGATGGCACACTACTCTACCTAAACACAGAGACAGACGCTAAAAAACTTTGCACAATTGTTTCCTCTCTCATTTTACAAATCCTACACACTACTGTGGTTGCAAATTACCTCTCCTATATGCACATCTGAGTGTACTAAATATATGTTGTCTTTTTTTTTTGGGGGGGGGGGCTGCTACCAGGTAGGTGACTAAAATAGCAAGTGCACTACAGATATTTCTGGTTTCTTGCTCCTAGTCCAAAGTGGAACACATCAGTAACATAATACATAGTAACATTGTAATTTAAGGCCAGAGAAGACTCTAGGTCCAGCATATAGCCCCCCCCCCCCAAAAAAAAACACATGCTGGTATAAATATGTATGCTGCACAAACATATCCTGTTCTAACTTAAAGGGCTTCCCTACAAATGTAAAAGCCTATCATTAAGCAACTTTTGTGCTGGTGAAGCTCTGTCAGCCTGCCCTACGCAGTGTTTTGCATACTGGTAACCAAGATGCTTTGTACTTGGGTTTGGACCTTTAGGTGGTGTGTGGCTGGGAGACAGAAATGCTGTATAAATGAAATTAGGCCATTTGGGGCCCTATTCACTTCATAGAGACTGTCCCCAAGATATCACAAGGTCCACTTAGCAAGATACAACAGGGGCACAGGCCTTCCAAAATGGGGTTGCCAATGCCTCTGTAAGCAATTTAGTGTATAGAGTGTGGCTCAGGAACTACTCATATACCGCAAGGTTATAAAGTGTCTGGTAGAAACACTAAAGTATACTGCATTCTCAGTGCTGGATAAACTGAAATGAGTAGTAAAATTAAATTTTGATTAACTGAAACTGGAAGGATGGAAAAATAAATCACTCAATTGGGCAAGAGACTGTTTTGCTTGGTGAACAGATACGGTGATACAGAGTAGAGGAAAACAGTTGGCGAAGCCAGATGAAACACAAAGTTGAATTTAAATGGGCAGAATGAACTAAAACCCAATTTGTTGAACTTGAGAGATAGACCTGTCGAATATCTAAATATTCATTACAACAGTACCACATTAGAAAGATCCAGTGAATGTGACAGGTTGCATGGATTACAGAAGGTTCCCTCTGGAGGGTTTGGAAATTTTCTACATATGGCTGAATGATGGCAGGATGTTACAGACATGTTTACAAACCCTGGTGAAAATCCTCACTAAGCAGATCAGTGCAAAACACTCAGTAGTACTACAGAAAATAGTTGCTCAGCGCAAAAGGAGTTAGATGTCTTTAAAGGAAGACACAAAACACTGACATTCCTCACCACCTAAAGGATTACCCCTACCCCCTCCCTGATTAGGCTTTCAAGCCATAAAAATAACTTTTTTCCTAACGTGAATGCTGTAAAATTTAATCTGGTCTGTTAGCTTGCATGTAAACACTGCTGGAGCAGGGCAGTGTCATTTCACATTCACAGCATAGCTCCACAACACTCCACTGTATAAAATTATTCAAGTGAGCAGCTTGGAGCCACTATGTGAATGTGAAATGGCGCCGAGCTGCAGTAGTGTTTACATTCAGGCTTCCCCTGCCATGTGAACTACAAACAGACTTACTTGCAGACTGCATACCAGGGACCATGTGAAACCATGTGAACAGCAAGCACCTCCTGACATAGGGGAAATAAGTACATCTTGTCTTGCATGTTCAGGTAGAACACGGCAGTCATGTTGTTGGTGGTACAGACCTGCATGACCTGACCCCTCATCAGAGGAGTACACTCAGTGCCAGCTGCATTGCCCGGGGCTTGAGCAGGCTGACATACTGCGGGGTCTTGGTCAGCAGCCTTAACCCATGAGCTCTGTGGTCCACCAGATAAGAATTCCACACTACATCAGGCAGCCATTGTTAACATTACAGGTTATTTGGCCTGGACAAACAGAATTCCCTCCAAGAGGTTCTGGGGACACAGACACCACCGATGGCATACCCATCGGCTGGTTCAGGTGTTTGTGGTACTAGGACCACTGGCGCCCCAGTTCCAACTGAATCTGATGCATCTGCCAGTGGGCCCAATTAACCACAGCAGCCATAGATGCCATGAAACCAAACAACCAGAGAAAATTCTGGCATGGGTGTGTTTGCCCAACTTGAAATGATCAGGCAAAAGAAGCAAGATCCTGTACTTGGTTTGAGGGTAAGCAAGCCCTGGCTTGGAGGGTGACCAGTTCTGCTCCAATAAACAAGACCACTTGCTTGAGTACCAGCTCTGACTTGGTCAATTTCACCATCAGGTCCAGATCCTTGGACTGTTCCATGACCTTACTGGTACTGCCTGTGATGAGCCACTCATACAGGTATGGGAAGACCCTGGTGCCCCTGTGCCACAGAAAAGCCACCATGACTGGCAGGCACTTGGTAAACACCTGGGGTGCTGAGAAAGGCCAAAGAGCACTGCCCTGAAATGGTACAACATGTCTTCTACCTTGTAGTGGAGTAAACACTGGTGGGACAAACAGACTGGAATGTGGAAATATGCATCCTGGAGGCCCAGGGGGAAAACCAAGTCTGGGCTCCAGAAATGGTATTGTTTGGTTGGGGGTAACAAGTAAGCATTAATCACAGACAGAGGAGGGCTCTACCAGTGGATTAATGACCAGCTGGGGGTTGGTGCTGCAGCACGAGTCCGAGTGCTCAGCGGGCATTAATCCCAATGTAGAGCCCGGACGCTGAGGTGATTAATGCACCTGTAACATGGCAAGTGCAAGGGAAGTATTCCTACGACTGCAGTGTTACTGGAAACCACAGACAGATTTACATGAGTCATTGTACTGGAGAAGTCATGTTGCAGGCTCGTACATTTCAGTCGCTGAAGATGTATCGCGGTGCGTGTGCACATTGAACCCGTCACATACATTTATCTAGTGTAGAGCAATTCTGAAGAAATGCGAACATAGAATTCCTGTGTCGCACAGACACAACGTAATTTTTTTTCTCTCATTCTAACCAACAATTTTCTTCTATTCGCCTTCCTTGTAACACTGCCGACATAGATCACTGTGGTGCACTCTGGGACACATGTATTTCTTTTTTTGGGGCCAATGCTGATACAATGTGCAAATACTCCTGTATTCCGTCTGTCAAACTGCTTCTGTGCTGCCCGCTACACTTCCATAACTGTACTTGCTCATAGTGAGTTCTACTGCCCTGAGCTGCAAGCCACCTGTTGCTGCTGCGTGGATTTCTCTCACTCGTCCTGACAGTCGACCCGCTTCTTTCCCAGGTGCCCCAAGCTACTACAGCAGTCGGCGGCATCCCTACACTTCTTCTGTGACTCTTGCACGAGACGCCATCTACAGGTACGAATACATACCATCAGACATTGTGTCTCTGTCTGTCTCAGCCTTTTTAAGCGCACTCCCGATATTATCTTTTATTTGACTGCTGGCACTGTTAAGGTGGCTTGCACAGGTACTGCAACAGCGGCCTCTACCACTGCATTGGATCTCTATCCTGTTCATTCCCACCGCAGTGCTGCACCGTGTGGCTACTTCTGGTAGGGCGCCAGCAGGCTCTACTGGTGGGTTAATCACCGCTGGGTTTCGATCACCTGATGTGTTTCGACCAGTGTCTGCTCTCCATTTCACTATCATTTTCTATGCCATGTTACAAGGGAATTAATGATGCAGTAACTTAAGCACTGGTGAATGCAGTACCTACCAGAAGGTATCCATGGTTAAGAACCACAGGTTTATCTGTGGATCTGCAAAACAAAGCTATTGACTTCACCTTTGAAAGCATCTCTCTCTCTCTCTCTTTGGAAATCAGATAGAGAGCTACGTGAATAAGACTGATAAAAACAAAAATACTTTTAAAAATCTTGTAGACAGGGGAGGTATTTACTATCACAGAGAGTACTGCCATCACCATATAGTGCACCCAGAGGTTCTCTCCTTACTCCTGAAGTGCTCCTAACATGCACTTCAGGCTGTGGACTCTCCCACTGCTGCAGCTGTGCTCTGATGTCAGCTGAAGAAGATTCTGGGATTTCTGGTTACTGCAAATGTCAACTGCTATACAGCAGTAAACAGGAAGCAAAAAAAAAAAGTTTTGCACACAAAGTGCAAATTGAGACCAGCCACATACTGGAAGTGGGGCTCTTTGTGTTGACTGTTCCCCTGTAAGTATAAATGTGCAGTTCTAACTACCTTGTTTCAGCTCAGTGTTCACACTTAGACAGTATGCTGGGTGTAGCTCACCTGAACAGTTCTCAAGCTTGACTGCTCTCACCACACGTGGTGTAGTCCTCTGACTCTGCCCCACATGACGTTAGATCTTTTTTTTTTTCCATTGGAAGGGACAAGTCTCCACCTTCACAACTCCTGCTGTATGAGAAAGTTCTAAAAAGTTTTCAGCCTTTTTTCTCCACTGTTACGTAAAACGTCCTTAGTTTTTGGATTAATTTTGTGCGCCTCTTCTTCCAATAACTGCGCTGTTGATGACTGCAACAAGAAATGGCAGAAACCCAGTTTTAAATGGTTCTCAGAGCATCCCTCTACAGAAGGCCTTCTGGCCAAAATGATCTTCTGTAAGGTGAAGGTTCAGAACAAATTGGACAAGCTGCCGGACAAGGAGTCCAAGAAACAGGACTTTGTTAGCCGTAAGAAATATGTGTTGGCCTCTCTTGGGAGTCTGCTAGGCTAGTTATGAGGCTCTAATTGCCCAGTTTGCTCACAAGCTGTTGGACAAGCTCGCTGATATGATCCCTCTGCTTCCAGCAAATAACTAACTCAACATCCAGACACTTCAAGACTTGGGTCTTTCTCTGTCTAAGCACTAGTTGCAGATGGCTCTACTCAGCTGATTAATCTGCTTGTGCAGTGACAGTGTCCATGCACATGAGGGCTTGGTTGTGCGTGTCCAGGTTAACCCAGAAGATCCAGCACAGACTGGTGGCAGACTTAACCTCTTTGGGCATCAACCTTTTTGGCCCTGGGATGGAGGCTTACTTCACCCAGATTGAGAAGTTCAATGTCACCCTGGATTTGGTGGCATTGGCTTAGCAAGCTAAGCAGCCTTTAAAGCCCAGGTAGCATGGCTACATTCAAAGTGCCTTTCATGGCTTAGGCTACCACCACCAGCAGCAGCCCCCTCATCAGTGGCAGAAAGAGAAAAAAGGGGTCTGGTGGTGTTTCCAGTGGCCAGTCCTTTGGAGTCCTCTGCAGGGGTTAAAAGTGCCAGGCTGCTGAGAGCCATTCCCCCACCAGTATGAGCCTTGCTGGAGGTTGGGGGTCAACTGTCACAGTACCACCATGGTTTGTCGTAACATCAGACAAGTGGGTCCTTGAAGTTCTGTGTTCAGGTCTGTCTCTGGACTCTCCAGTGTCAATCCTGAGTGCTGTATGAGTCTCTGGTGCTGAGGCACACTCCGGCCACACTGCAGAATGAGATCGCTCAGCTCATAGAATGGAGTGCTGTTGAGGTCGTCCCGGATAACCTAGTCTCAAAGGGTTTGTGTCTTATTACTTTGTAGTACCAAAATGGTCAAGAGGACTGGTACACCATTCTCAACCTATGCATCCATAAACAATTTTGTATGCATGCAGAAATTTTGTATTGTAACATGGCATAGAAAATGATAGTGAAATGCAGAGCAGACACTGGTCGAAATGCATCAGGTGATCGAAACCCAGCGGTGATTAACCCACCAGTAGAGCCCGCTGGCGCCCTACCAGAAGTAGCCACACGGTGCAGCACTGCGGCAGGAATGAACAGGATAGCGAGCCAATGCAGTGGTAAAGGCCGCTGTTGCAGTACCTGTGCAAGCCACCTTAACAGCTCCAGCAGTCAAATAAAAGATAATATCGGGAGTGCGCTTAAAAAGGCTGACACAGACAGAGACACAGTGTCTGATGGTATGTATTCGTACCTGTAGATGGTGTCTCATGCAAGAGTCACAGAAGAAGTGTAGGGATGCCGCTGACTGCTGTAGTAGCTTGGGGCACCTGGGAGAGAAGCGGGTCGACTGTCAGGACGAGTGAGAGAAATCCGTGCAGCAGCAACAGGTGGCTTGCAGCTCAGGGCGGTAGAACTCACTATGAGCAAGTACAGTTAAGGAAGTGTAGCGGGCAGCATAGAAGCAGTTTGACAGGCGAATACAGGAGTATTTGCATTGTATCGGCATTATTTAAAAGAAATACATGTGTCCCAGAGTGTACCACAGTGATCTATGTTGGCAGTGTTACAAGGAAGGCGAATAGAGGAAAATTGTTGGTGAGAATGAGAGAAAAAAATTACGTTGTGTCTGTGCGACACAGGAATTCTATGTTCGCATTTCTTCAGAATTGCTCTACACTAGATAAATGTATGTGACAGGTTCAATGTGCATGCGCACCGCGGTACATCTTCAGCGACTGAAATGTACGAGCCTTCAACATGACTTCTCCAGTACAATGACTCATCGTGTAAATCTGTCTGTGGTTTCCAGTAACACTGTAGTCGTAGGAATACTTCCCTTGCACTTGCCATGTTACAAGTGCATTAATCACCTCCAGCATCGGGCTCTACCGGGGATTAATGCCCGCTGGGTGGTTGGAAGCACACCCCCTCAGCCGGCATTAATCCACCGCAGAGTCCTCTCTGTCGGTGATTAATGCTTACATAGTCACTTGCAACTGCAGTTTGTATCCAGACCTTCTTTTACAAAGCTGCACCAACCCTGATCTCCAGCCAGAGGGCAAATTGTCACAGAGTGCTTCCTGGTAGTGCTGTGTAACTAAAATATGCTGCCTCCCTGCGATGGAGATGACAGAAGAGTATGATTTTTTGCCAAGTTTATCAGCTGTTCAGTAATCCTTGTCAGGGAGTGCTGTAGAAAAAGTTGGTTATGCCCTTTTACATACAGCTGCCTCTATTGGACACCCAGGATTAGAGTGTTGGCAAAGATATTCAGAACCTGTTCTGGTAATTATATAGCTTGTCTCCACTTGTTTAAATTTCTCCATGGCAGGCATGTGAGCATTGCCAGCAGCAGGACTAGAAATATTTTTTTTTAGATGCCTGTCCAAGGGACAGGTGAGGTGGAAATTCTGCCTGTCCCACGAAAGTTTTACCTGTCCACACTGTTATAAAGTGAATTTATAAAATATCTTACAGAAAGCGGACTGTAAAGAAGAAAAAAAATAAAAGAGCTTTCTGCCCCCAAAACACTAGAACCAAGGGATGATTGCTACAGTAGACTTTATTCAGTCTCCCCACAAACTTTATTCAGTCCCCTCCTCTCCCCGCCTTGCAGAGCCCACACTGTAGTCTGCCCTGCCTTAACTGAGTACACTCCCACCTCCACCACCAATAGTGCTGTAAAGGACTGTTTAGGCTAAGGCTTTCTGAACCCCCAAAATCACTTCGGGGTGTCTGCTGAAGCACAGACTTCGTTTAGTCCCCCTCCCATCCACTTGCAGAACCACACTGTATTCCTGCCTCAACTGAGTCACAATTCCCCGTGAGTCCTGTGGTGCTATTTAGGCTAAGGCTTTCTGCCACCCAAAACACTGAAGGGCTGTTTGCTGAAGCACGCACCTTGTTCAGGCCCCCTCCGCTTGCAGAGTCCACACTGTAGCCCTGCCTTAACTGTGCTCTCCCCCCCCTCCACCCTCAGTCTCTTTCTTTACCTTTTGAGCACCGGTGCTCATTTACAAATGTTCCACCACAAATACATACAGACAAAAAATATTGCAAGAACAATATATGCAGTTCCAGCAGAAATGCACTTGAGTTAGGTTCCAAGCACTTAAGGCAGAACAGTTACCTACAAATTTGAAAAATCAAAATCCATACAAATTGCTGTATAAAAAGTCACAGTTTAAAGAGAGAAACCAAATAAGTCTGTTTAATGGTTAGAACTACACTGGATGTTGTCTAATGATAACTACACTGTGGTGTTACTCCCCTGTATTTTGGTCCTGCACGCCTTCTGCCCGACTTGTATTTTTCTCATCGGCCTCTTCAGCCCATGATGATCTCCACCTTCCCACGCTCTGCTTCACAATTATAGACCAGCGTTTCCCTTCCATGTATCAGCGCAACAGATTCCTATAAAGAGGCTGTCTTCCTCCTACTCCTTCCAGCCTGCCTGTCAGCTTGCCTCAGAACACAACATGCTCACACACAGACTCTCCCTCCTCCCTCAGCACCCCCAGCACATCACACACTAGAGTGCTAGCTGTCATCATGTTTAGGGTAGCACCCCAACCCTCCGCTTCAGTGTGTGATGCACTTTCGTTTTTCAGACTCCCCCCTCTATTTCGGGCATGGTGCGTGCGTGCGTGCACTACTGAGGCTCTTTACTGCCACTGTAGCCAAGTGGCCAAGCCAGCACACTGCAGCATGCATTTCCACATGGAAATACATCCTAGCACCAGCAAATACCATCTCAAGTGGAAAACTAAACTGCCTGTCCCTTTCAAAAACACCTGTCCCAAATGAAAACCAGCTGTCAGACAGGCGGACAGCCAGTTACTTAAGCCCTGGCCAGCAGGCTGGAGGAACTGCTCATTACTGCTAGTGTGAGAAGACTACTCTTCTGGCTACTCTTTTAGATTGTTTTATCTGTGCATTCCTCAGCCAAGATTAATACTTTGTGGGCTCCCTTGCTGACTTTGCTGTAGAGTGTTCTTTAGGGGAAGCCACTGTATAGCAGCTGACATTATTAAAGAGATATTCTCAACTTTTTTAGTAGTAGAACACTCTTTGGAGCTAGACAGACAGGCTGGTACTGACAGTGACTGCCTTTTAGCTCGTCTTTTTCTGTGTCTTGAGAGAAACACTTTGCACAGATCATAGTTTAACCAATAATGATCTAGGTTTGGTAAACAGTGGCCACACTTTTGGCACTTTTTGAAACATGTGGTCCTCGTTCATTTTTTAGGCTTTTGTTTAAGTTCTGACAGACACAGGACCAGAAAAAGGCACCACAGTAAAATCTCTAACCTTAGTCGTTGACAGATAGTTTTCTGTTGATCACAGCTGTTGCGAGTTGACCAGAATTAGTTTATTTGACCACAGTTGTTTTGAGAAGGAAAGAGTTGTGAAAAGAAGGCAGAAGCACTTTACCAACGATCATAGTCGCTATGAGCCAACCAGTTTAATAACATTCAACCACATTCATTGTAAATGAACAAAACAACCTAAAGTGTTAAAAAAATATGGGCAGAAGCACTTTAAAATCTTTTTTCTTCAAACTGGAACCATTAAAATGGAGCCAGTAGACATGAATCTAAACCACAAACTTCACCACAGTCATTGCGAGTAGATCCTCTTTTGCGGCCTAGGCCACGGTTCCCAGAACCGTTCAGAAAATGTATCACAGCACACTATTTTTTGCTAAACCACAGATTGGAAAAGACAGCAAACATATATTAGTGAAATAAACTTTAAACTTTGTAAAACTTATTTGCTGGGAGCACCGTCCAGGGTGATCGTTCTCTGCAGTTGAAATTAAAGATCTACTGTTGGAATGCTGGGAGACTCAAGACCAGCACAGAGAGACAGAGCATCTTTGAAAAAGTGTCTAAGTTTCAAGGTACCATATTCCTTGCAGAGAAGATGCACAAGTTTGATTGCGCTGTTCTAATTCTTGAAGTTAGAAGAAAAAATCTTGGCGAGATTAATCTGATTATGCAGAAGGCAGGATTGTGACGCTTAACTAAGTACACAGAAGAGTACACATGACCAGAAAAGGTGCCAAATAAAAAGCAAGATACATCAGAACTAAATCTGTATTCTGCCCAGATACATTTGATCCAAGTGTATATAATTATCTGGTAATAAAGAAAGTTAATAAATCACCCTGTCACCAACCACAACTTCCCTACCCCGAATGACTGGCTCGGAAAGAATTATTAAGATGAATCATCTTGAAATAAAGCCTGTGGATAAGGGAGAAAATGTGGTGATAATAGAGAAGCAGAATTATCATGCAACAAGTCAGATGTTGTATCAAGAAAAGGAGAATTATCAAATTCTCCCCACAGATCCAAATTTAAGATTCAAGGTGAAAATGTTTGACTTGATAGAACTGGCAAGAATCAAAACTTGGATTACTTCAAATGAGACAAACTTTTTAGGAATTAAGTTGTAATTCCAAGTTTTTACTTGCTTCCAAAAATCCACAACAATAGACTAATTTCCCATGCAGGCCCATTATCTCTGGCACGTAATCGCTTATCACCAACTTATCACATTTTTTTATGCTTTCTTGCAGGACTATATGCAGTTCCATCTCAGACATACGATGCACCTGCTACAGAAACTTGAGAACTTCAACTGGCAGAAAGAATTTATATGGCTGAGTGAGTATGTATAATCTTGTTTTACATCTATGGGACACTATGATGGAACTGAGTCAGAAGCATTTTTTCTCACCTACAGTCCCAGAGATGACACAGCACCAACCAATTTGTAAAACTGGCTCAAAAATTTATCCTTAGCCATAATTATTTTGTTTTTGATCAGAAATACTATTAACAATTTTGCACTTTGAGACTCACCACACTTCAGGACTTCAAATATTTATAGTGTATTGTTTGGAGTTATTGTGTACCAGATTCAAATGACTGAAAAACCTTATTGTACACATTCTGAAAGGCTTATTGTACACGTCCTATTGTTAAGTACACCTGCGTTTCCATTGCGCTCATTCCCACCAACTGCTTTCAGCCTTAATATTGCAGGACCTAGAAGTCCTGATTAAGCAAATAATGTAAAGAAATGTTTTTTTAACTATTTGCCAGGTTAGAAAGCTTACGTTATATCTGGTTGATCCTACATCCTTCCACCAGTCATGCTGCGAAACTAACAGTCCCACTGTCGCCTGCCGCCAGTCTGTTATGACCTCGGTAACGGACTAAGCTGTGGGGAAACGTCTATGCGTCGACATGTACTAATGTAGTCTAATACTGTGTAACAGCTTCATGCTTAGTCTACTGGTACCGATCGGGTGGAGTCTGCATGATCCGTACTGGTAGACTAACCTTGAAAATGCGCTGTTACAAAGTATTAGACTACCTACCTTGCTCAACATAAATGGCGCATGACCCTAAAATCATAGCAAATACCTTCAACACTGCATTCACCAATCTCAGCAGAGTTCTCCCTTCTGACTTTTTCAAGGACTATGACTCTCCCTCTCCTCCCCTCAATGACTCAGACTCCTTCTCTAGCCACCTGCCTTTTTACAGTATTTTAGAGCAGTCAAGATGCATGATGCCTGCAAATACATTACCAAAGCCATCACCAAATCCAGATCGAGCAGTGATACACTTGACCTTAAACTGCTGTCCCTCACCCTTGATGAGATGTTACAGCCACTGACATATATTTTCAACCTCTCACTTAGGCTCAGCCAGTTCCCTGACAAATGGAAATCCGCTACTGTTACCCCGTCCATAAATGTGGTGACAGGGCCACTCATGGAAACTACCATCCGATCTCTATATTGCCACCCCTCTCCAAGGCCCTTGAACATATTACAGCAGATCAGCGCATAGATTTCCTGGACAAATACAATATCCTGTGCTCGCAGCAACATGGCTTCAGGAAAGGACACAGTACCTCATCTGCCCTACTGGAATTCTCTGGCATTCTTCACTGCTCACAGGACAATGGTCAGTTAATTGGGTCCATCTTTATCGATCTAAGGCGTTTGACACTGTCCATCATGGCCTACTGCTTGTGCAACTTCTGAAAGCTGGGGTCTCTCCCAACTCCACTGCCTGGTTCAAAAGCTGCTTGGAGAACCGATCTCAAAGAGTATAAATTGCAGATGTCCATTCTGATACCAGGCCTGTCCGTTCAGGTATCCCCCAGGGATCCATTTTGGCCTCCCCCACTATTCAGCTTGTTCCTGAACTCCCTTCTAAATTCTTGCTCTGAAACAATCATCCTCTATGCAGATGATGCTGCAATTCTTGCCTCCCACAAGGATCCTAAACCTCTACAAGACAACCTTCAGCTTGGCTTCACATCTGTTGAAAACTGGTTCTCAAATCACTATCTGGTCCTCAATAATAAGAAAACAAAGTCTATGATGTTCAGCAGCTCTCAAAACAAGCATAAGCTACACCCCCTATCCATCAAAACCAGTCATGGAGTCACCCTGGAACAGGTTCAAGCCTTTGAGTACCTTGGGATCACTCTAGACCCTCATCTAACTTACAGTGCCCACAGTGCCTCTGTAGCCAAAGCAGCAAATACTCACCTTGGCCTTCTCTTCCGGCATAGGCAACATCTTACCCCAGAAGCCCTGACTGTCGCCGTTCAGAGCTCTGTTGTCTCCATTATTGACTGTGGGCTTATCATCTATGGCTGTGCCCCCGCTACCGCTCTTAGACACATATCCACCTCCCTCAATAAGGCCTGACGACTTCTCACTGGATCCCACCACCTCACACATATGTGCGACCTCTATGCACAAACTGGATGGCTGCAACTCACCAATCTGATAAAGTACCTAACCTGGACCATGGCAAATAAAATAACTATGGGCCTTGCACCCCCTGGAGTTTGCCCTAGCAATAACCCCCGCTCAACCAGGGGGGTCTGAATCACAGCTCCTGCAGGTTCCACGTTGTCGTACCTCACAAGGTCAAAGATCTTTTGCCTACAGGGTGCCCAGCTGGCTAAATGGTCTAAACAGTTACATCTCTGCCACTCCTACCCTTGGTGCATTTAAATCAAGGCTACACCTCTCTCTCTCACTACCTCTAGCTCCTGTGACTGCCTCCACTAGTTGACCCCATGAATATTTCCCTAACCTTATGCAGCTCTCTCTCCGATTAGCACTTGAATACCCCTTAGCTCGCACTTCCCCATGTTATGTCTACGACAATGCCTCTGGCTGTGCTCCTCCTCCTCTATAGCTCTCCGCCCCTCTACTCTTCCTCTCTCTTGTCCTCTATCCTCTCTGCACCTCATCCACTATTTCCTTGTAACCTAGCCTCCAAAACTTGTTTTGTTTCTCAGATGCTTTGTAACTCTGTTTAGCTTACACTTTTGTAACCTTGTCCTATGTACTGAATTTGTAATCTGACTTGCATGTCTTATGTTTTGAATTGTAACCTGATGTGGAACCTTTGTAAAAAAGAGCCCTGGCTCAAAGGTATTGTAATCCTAGACCTAATAAAAATAAATAAATAAACATCAGTAGGTGCTGGAAAACTTGTGTCCCAAAGGATTACTCCATCACCCACGTCATGACAGGATTGTTGCAGGGGAACACTACGACTATTAGGGACGCAGGATCAACCAGATATTTAAAGTAAGCTGTCTAACCTGGCAAATATTTAAAAAAATATATATATTTCCTCAGATTATTTGTTTAAATGGGACCTCTGGGTCCCTCAGTATTAAGGCTGGGGATTTCCCCTTCTAATGGCATGATGTTTACAGAGCTTGTATCTTTATTTTTTAAACCATACACTATAAAAAATAAAACATGGACAACCATACACAACTCACCTTGCCTTTTCATCTTGAGGTTGAGATACCAGCATGGACCTTTCGAGCTTCACTCTCGAGGTCCATATGCTGGTATCTCAACCCCTTGATGGAAACACAGGCTTGTTGTGTATGATGGTCCATACATTATTCCTTATGTAACACATAGGAAATGACCAATGTGCAGCTATGAGAAGGTGAGAGGACAGGAAGGGTGTGGTTCTGCAGAGGGAAAGCAGACAGCTCCATGTCCTGGACACCTTCAAACCAACAAGCCTGAATGGAGAATGGGACCTGACTCCCTTTCTGTAATGTATTCTGGGCAGTCGCTGTGTACATTACTATTAATGTGAAGTTGTTCTCATTTGTCTAATTTCTTCAGTGCTTTTAAGTGCTGTATTCAGTCTCCGAGGCAGGGATATTTACCCTATCTTTTTCTCTGATCTTATTGTAATCTATTTAAT
The DNA here is from genome assembly GCA_016271365.2 of Neoceratodus forsteri. Classification (NCBI taxonomy): domain Eukaryota; kingdom Metazoa; phylum Chordata; order Ceratodontiformes; family Ceratodontidae; genus Neoceratodus; species Neoceratodus forsteri. Next base: position 194,542,462 of record CM028132.1, on the reverse strand, counting down.
TTTTTTGCTCATCATCATTCGGCTCACAGCAAGATTTCCAAATCCACCGCTCTGTGTGTGTGTGTGTGTGTGTGTGTGTATGTGTGTGTCTTTTCTTTTATGAATTTGTATTTCTGTTGTTAGTTGTTATGGTATATACATTCTAGAATACCGTAACTCTTGATTTGTGTGGCTACTGATTAATATTGTGAATTTTTCAATGATGCAAAGCAAAATTTCTTCCAAAATTGGAAAGAGACCACGTAAAATACAGAACCCTGTTTCTTCAAATTAACTAATTTAAGACACGGAGAACTGTACTTACAGAACATTCAAAAAATATTTTATATTCTATATATAAATATTATTGTTACAGGACTATTTAATAGCCTATTATAGATCTGCATGTTTGCATCTTTAAAGTTCTCTTAAATAACTGAAAGGATCAGCCATGATTGTTCAAAGAGCTGGTGACACGTTCAGGTGAACTTTAACAAAACACAATATTTAGACACAGTCCAACTTGTATTTCCCATTAGTTCTGTATTTCTCCTCTCCATTATTTATTACTGAGGTCATTTGTATAAAAACAGGCTTTCTGCTCCTGAAGAGTTCATCTATTCCTGCTACTCTCTTCCTAGCCGAAGTCACAGCAGTGCTTGTGACCTCACAATTACTCCCATGACAACAGTCTGTGATGTCACAACAGAGGATTATGACTTGGAGTAGGGAGTAAGCTACAGAGGCAGATGAGCTCAAAATAAATTCTAAGTGACAATGATCATATATTCGTACACATTTCCTTAGTAATAAATTATGGAGAGGAGAAATATATAAAATATAAATGGAATGCAAGCAGAATTGTACCTAATTATGTTTTTTCAAGTTTTCTTTGAGGTGTCAGTAACTCTTTAAGAGATGACAATATTTACTGATGCACTATTACTTTAAGAATGCTGCTATATAAGACAGAGCCTGATTGAGACACCTTGCTCCCTTAGAAGTCCTAGAGTAGCTTAAAGTGTGAGGGCTGTCACTAACCAGGTTCTTAGTTAACATGCCTTATTTCAGCTGTTACTGTTACAATCTGCAGATTTATGCAGCAGTATGTTGGACTTTATACTGATGTATTTGGGATCATTTCTGAAGTAAAGCACTTAAAAGCAGTAGCTCTGCTTCTCATGTGCTTCCCTTTCAGTGTGCTACAGCGCAGTGCAACAGGGCAGTGAGTAGGTCAAATAAGCTGCAGGGTAGGAGGAGGAGTACGGCGATTCTGACACTGTACAGGTCCCTAGTGCATCCTCCTCACCTACAGCACTGTGCACAGTTCTAGAGCCCACACTTAATGAAAAACAGGGTGAGGGTAGGAGCAGTACAAAGAAGGGTAACCAAAATGATCCAGGGTCAGCATAAAGGACTACACGGAGAGGCTGGAGAATCTCAATATGCATACAGTGGAGGGGAGAAGTGGGGTGGGACATGACTGACATACAAATACCTACACAGAATTAATAAATTAGAACGCAGAGTGTTTTTATACTGAGGGAACACAACCACCAGCAGAAACTCAATGAAGCGGGGAATTAAGAAGGACATCAGAAAGCAAATCTTCATGGCGAGGATGGTGCAGGGATGGAACATACTGCCGAGGGAGCTACTGCAGTCTGTGCAAAAGTCAGTGAAAGGATTCAAACATGGGTGAGACAGACACTGGAGGATGATTAAGACAGTGATTAAAGGGGAGAGGGGAAGGGTGAAGTAAAGGGCCTTTGGGCCCTCACAATCAAGACAGATATGTGAGACTAAGCAGGCTCAATGGGCCCCAGGGCCTCTTTCTGCTGACAAATGGTGTTTGTTTCTAGAAACTATCTACAGGTAATGCACAATACAAATCTGTTCTCCAGGGGGTGGAGCTAACAGCTAGCCAGGAGCAGCAACTTTCTAGAGCTCCTGTGGTGAAGCTCTTAATATTCAAAATAGCAGCATTTCAATGTGGTTTTTCTTATTCAAGCACAGGACTGATCGAAAGAGAGAGTCACAGGGAACATTTTGATACCCCCTATATACCCTAAAATGGCATCCAAAACCAACAAGCAGGACTATTTTGGGCTTGTGGCCTGCTCTCATAATGAGGAATGCATCGTGTTGTTTCCTGCTATACTGTATGGCACAAGAACAAGATGAAAGGTCCTTGAGGGAGTCAAAAGTAAAACTGTGAGAGCTGGATATTTCATTTCACTGATGACTGCAAATCCCACCACTTCTTGGACCCTCCAAAGATGGGTACATGTGTGGAAAAGATCCTTGCTAGAAGAAATACGGAACAATCAGCTAAAAGTGATGCCAACAAATGACTACAGTTACTGTTCTTGACTTCTGACTTCACCCCCCCCCCCAACCCAGAGCTGGTGTCCCAAAAGTTGTGAATATGTTTTATATGCAAGACTGTCTGGTACCATTGTGCCACTGTTATTTATTGTTATATTTTTTCCAGGTCATGCCTGAAATAGGTATTATATTGTCTATTGCACCTACCCAGAAAATAAAAACTAAATAAATAATGATGGACTACAAACATTGCACTTTGGTGTTATTCAGGAAGTCAGCACTCTGGGGGCCTGGATTCTATTCCCGGTTAGGTCTCATTTTTTGACCCAAGTAGTGCTAACTGATAGTGAGCCACATGACAAAGTGGGAGACCGAGGACCAGCTCCCGATCCAGATTCCCATCTACCGGGTCAGAGGGGCCACTGCAGTATATGAAGATAATGTGCTGTGGCTCTGGAAAAGGAGGGTGTAGTAGCCAGCTCTACTGGTGACACAGCACCGCTGGATTTTGCCATTGTATGTGATGAGAGTGCAGTCAGCCTTCTCTTCTGGCAACACCTACGGCACAAATGGAGATGAGGGAGGGAAGTGGGAAAAACAAAAATCTGAACTCTGGAACAATATAATGGGACTCTGTGTGAAGTTTTGTGACTGTTAAGTGTTTGGCTAAAAGTTTAATATCACTCTTGGTTTATGAGGTCCCATGACATGAACTGAATTTAAATGGTGCGTGAAGAAGTTCTTCCCTGACTTCGTTTTCTTTTGTGCATTGCAGTGCAGGGGGAGGCGTACATGTATAGAAACATGTTAAACTCACAATACTGGCCGGCCCGGTGGCGCTGAGGGTTGAGGCACTGGACGCCACACTTCGGGCCATACCGGCGACCCGAGTTCAGGAGCGAGCTCGGGTGCCGGGAGTCGGCAAGGAAGGGACTGGAATGAGCGCCTGCTGGGCTGCTCTCCTATCCCGGGGGGAGGGTACTGGGGAGTCTGGCGCTCCAGCGACCCCTGGTGGAAATCGGAAGCGCCGCAGAGCACTGGGCTACACGTACACAGCGTGGCCCAATGCTGGCAGGGTAGCTGTGTGCCGAGAAGTCTGGGGATGTGCACCACACACGGGAGGGGGGAGGAGGGAGTAACATGGGGGAAAAGCCCTCTCCTACCAGACAGACGACAGCTTCCTCCAGTGCCGCCGCCTCACGCCCAACACTGGTCTCCCATCACTGCACCTTCGATCTCTCTGGGGCTGTAGGCCCCGCATCTCCAGAGAGTTGTAACGTCCCTGAAAATGACAGGGGACACAGCGGGCGGTAGAGTGGTCAGGCCAGTGGGTAGGCCTGAGAGAGTTCCGACTTGGAGAGAGACAAGAGAATCTAAAAAAAAAAAACTCACAATACTGTTTATTGTATATTGGTTATAGGTCATCTATAAGCTGTTAAACAAGATGAAGAATTCTAATTCTAGTTAAGGCTCTGGAAGCTGATACATCCAGTGTTACTGCATGTTTTGAATGGGCTGTTTGGGCTGGGGTCGACAAGCTGTAGTGGGGCTACGGCGGTGCCCAGACATTGCCCACAGTGAACAGACCGGCCTTAAGACCAAACCCATACAGGGAGTACTCAGTGCTGTGTAGTGGGATACATTCTTGTACTGAAAACCTATCCAGGAAGCAAGCACTGCAGTAAATCCCGAATTGGATAAAATGTTCTAGCAACCTAGTAACACAGCTGGGAGATCTTGATATCACATCTATCAGTGCTCCTGGGAGCTTTGAATGGTACTACATTTAAAATTACTTGTGTTTGAAAGACTTTACGACCTGAAATAGGTTGGTTATTTTTATCAATTTTAAAACCTGTGCAAAACTTCCTATGGGGCATTACCTGAAATACAGCTTACAAAGTTATTTCAATTTACTTGCTGGTTTTATGGTAATACCCCCAATGTGTACCAACTGAATTTGTATTCCTCGACCTTAATAATGTTATCTGTGATTACATTATCTACCGTACTTGTTAAGAAAAATTATACAGTATATGGTTATCCTTTGTTATGTATAAAAATCAGCCTGCTCAAAATCCTTGTTAAGCACATTCTAAACCGTTATGTGCATTTTAAAGTGTTATGTGCATTCCGAACAGTTGTTATGCACAGTTGAAAGGTCACACAATTTTAAATTTCTCATTTATTCTACACCTAGCTACATACTAACCACCCAGTGCCATACCTTTTACCTTTCAAAAGTCTGGAAATTTGATTTTGATATGCGAGTAAAACAAAGAAATGGCAAGATTTTCTGTTTTCACTTTATTGGGGGTCTGTCACTCTAGTGTAAAAAAACATATACTATAAAAAATAGAATACGGTCAACCACACACAATTCGGCTCGTGTTTCCATCTCGGGGTTGAGATGACAACATGGACTTTTCGAGCTTCGCTCTTGAGGTTCATATGCTGTTATCTCAACCCCTCGACAGAAACACAGCCTTGTTGTATATGGTTGCCCATACATTATTCTCTATGTATTTTTATGCATATGTCATATGCCCACTCTTGTGGGGCTGGGTCCATTGTGCTCATAGCAAACTTCCCTAAGTGCAGCCTGTGGTGGTGTGGGTCAGAAAACCCCTCCCCCTGTCCTTCCAGGGCGCTCATTGGATTTACAACAACTTAGTGTCCGCCAGGGAATAATGCGGTCCCTATCTCTGTGTGAGGGGTGAGACTACAGCCTTGAGTCTGTGTTCCTGGGAGAGAACCCCCTTGGCCACTACGCAGCTAACCTGAAAAGCCACAGGCATGTGTAGGCCTTCGGGGTGCCCTATACACCCTATACGTGTCTTTTCTCAGAGAAAATGCAGAGACCGGTTCAAACCCCATGGACCATTCTGTGAGACCTCATATATCTCTCCTCCGCTCACAGATTCCCTTCTCATGTCCCTTCCTGGTAGTGTGCGGCTTTTTAAGCATTAGATCAAGCGTGGTATTGTTTGAACAAAACCCTCCCAAACTCATATACACAACAGACAATTTCAGAGGTATTGAAAAATTATCCCAAAAGGCTTTAATAATATTTATTAGATAGTATAATTTAGTGTAAAAATAGCATTCAAAGATTTGGTCAATACACAAAACAGTACACTAACTTTCCTAAAATCTAACGTATAGTTCCACCTTGTTCCAGTGCAGTTGATAAAGTACTTAGAGTCCAGTAATATAAAAATGTCTTTGTTACCTGTTTTGCAATGGAATGTAAAACAGGGGTCCCATCAGATCAGTTGTGCATCACATACAGGACTGACTTTCAGCAAAACTGTCCTGGCTTTTCAAAGACAGGCTCAAAATGCTGCCTCTCGATTTCCCTACTGTGAGTGGCCGACCTTTGTCACCTGGCTGCCATGAACCAACCAGCTCTCTATGTTTTCTTTTAAAAATCCAACTGACCAACCAGCTGGCTAGGTTTTCATTTTAAAAATCCAACTGTGGAGTTTGTTTTTTTTTTAGCTGGGTGGTATCCCCCAAGTCTGGTTAGAAAAACAGATTCATTCTGGCCTGTCTCTGGAGACATTCCAACTTCAACCGCCTGCAGAGAGACATGGCCCGGGGTCTTTTGCTACGCTTCTGTTTCCAGTAAAACTATTCAGGCCCAAATTGCTGGACTGTTGAGAGCTTAATTACCCTCTCATTTAACTGAAACTGCCTTCTCCCAGCACAGGTTTCTGACACAAGGGAACCAGTTCCAGCTAGTCGGGCTTTTGTTCTCCCTTTACTCAGATTGGGGGGGGGGGGACAAAAAAATATTTTAGGACAAATGAATTTACAGAGAGAGAGAAATAAAAACATGTTACTCAATAGCATACCACACAGGGAATATTACATAATAAAACGACAGAAATATGTTATCGCGCTACTCCTCCACACATCTCACTCCTTAAACAGAACCTGAGGAAATATGCCCTTGTTTGTTAGTATGGCTTCCATCACTTCTGTCTTTTACTCTGACAGGTGGGATAAGCCATCTGCGTTAGCATTTTCAGACCCTGACTGTGACATACTACCTTTGGGGAGCCGAGTTCGAGATAGTGACAGATCACAATCCCCTCTGCTGATCGCAACAGATGCAGGAAAAGAAACCTCGTATCATGAGACGGTACTTGGCCTTGCAACCATACTGCTTCACTGTCTCTCACAGAAAGGGGAGTGAGCATGCAAATGCAGATTTCCTGTCACGATATGGTGCAGGACTTGAGGATTCATAAATGAATGTTAAATCTGAACCTGTATAATGTTGTAAAAGTGTGTAGAGTACGATAAAGATCCCAGGGTAAAGTTAGAACTATAATATTGTAAGTATTTGGCACATTGGTGCTAGTTATGATGGGACCCTGGGATGGAGCTTCATGGAGTGGGTGGGCCGGAGCTCCTCCAACCCTCGATAAACAGGGGGTTGGACTTTTAAGTTTCATCTCTTTCGGCTAGGAGAAGAACCCTTGTGTTTGATACCTGGCTGTTTGATGTTCAGGAACACTATGTGTTGGTGTATCTTATGTCCCAGGGTATATTAAGTTCTGACGAATGTTTGTCAGAATGATTTAATCTTGTTTGTGGGACTCTGGAATGGAACTCCTGAGAGTGGGTGGGTGGGAGTTCCGCCCTCTCCAGGGCTTTTGGAGTAGGGAATTTGTTAGTCACACCTTCCCTCTTAAGAAGGGGGGAGTATATGTGACAGGGTCAATCCCTGCCACTTATGTTTGGACCTGTCTTTTTCTCTTTCTATATGGTTGCAATCTCTATCGTTCTGTCTGCTAGGGCTATCCCTTTTCTTTTTCTCTGTATGGAGGCAGGCCACTTCCATACTAACCCCCTCCCCTTTTACCATCATCTTCTTAATTTCCTTCCTTCTCTGGGTCCTTATATTTGGGTCAAAGAAACAGACCTAAATGTTAAAAGCAGTGTGAGACACAAGTGGATAGGTGTCTAATAGCCTTGTAAATAAAGCAGAACGAACTGCATAAATATACACATTTAGAGTCTGCAAGCAGCATTCCCTTTCCCCTTTTCTTTTCTGTATCCTGTGCTGTTTTGCTAGAATAGAAGAACGAATATAATGTTAGGCTTATGAGAAGGAATTGCCTTGCTTTAGGAGGAATAGTGCATTCTTATTCTTGTGTTACAAATGCCTGGCTTTAAGTAGAAAGGTTGTTTGTTTTACTCATCTTCTCCCTGTTATGTTGTGGTAAAGGAGAAGAGAGTGAGTTCTATGCCTGTTAATGAAATCAATAGTCCTGTGGACACAGCATTTGGAATCCCATGTAAATTCCTTTTTGTGGCACTGCTGTGTGACTGTTTGCACGATCGCGAAGCCTACGAGACAGTGCGCACTATCGTGTAACGCTAGCGCTTGTAAATTCCCCTTGTTTGTTGCTGCTTTCTAGGAAACCTTACGGTGAAAATGCTTAGTACATGAAAGTGCTGTTATGTACAGCCCTGCTCCTTGGTGGTAGATTCTAGCTGCTCAAGTTCCCCAGGCAGAGAATGTGAGAAAGTGTCAGCCGTTGGCTTGCAATTTCAGCCGACGGCTTGACACTGCATCAGAGTTCTTGCTTTCTTGCAGCTCTTCAGCACTGGAAAAACCCTATAGAAAAGCCTGAAAGACCATTATGTCTTGCTGCATTTATTAGAAATAAAGATTTTTTTTTCCCCTCCGGTCGTGCCTCCGGGTTTGCCACTCCTTCCGGCTGCACATTGCCCCTTGTGGCCTCCTCGTCCTGTCCCCCCTTCCCTCACATCGCAGCCGACCCAGGGGTGGCCCGGCATATCCCTTTGCCGGGTGGGTCCCCTCCTCCGAGGGGAAAGACACCGTGGTGGGAGGCAGGCCCCAGCGTACAGGCGCCAGACCCTGGGTGCTGCTGAGGTGGGATTGAGGCACAGGACCTCGGACCAGCGAGCTGGCAGCCATCATCCGCGAACCCGGAGGCTGGTATTTCCGCTTTTGAGGCATGGTGTGCCATGAACGCCAAGGCGTAGCCGACGCTCACCACGCCCTCCCTAGCCCAGGCTCCAGCATTGGACCCTGGCCTCGCGCCAGGGGTACCATGCAGCTCCTGGTTACCCACCCTCCCCCCTTGAGTAGGTGACCAGTCATGGGATGCTCTAACCTACTCCACCCCAGCCGGCTCTCCAGCGACAGAAATAAAGATTTTAAAGCACATAATCCTAATAAGAGGGGTTGTGTTTAGAGAGTAGCTATGTAAACTCCCCAGTCTATTGTTAGGTTTTTTACCCAAGTAAACAAGCAGGACAGATCCTTAAAGAAGAAACAAAAGTGTCAGAACAATAACTTGTATGGCTTTGTTGCTCTAAATAAGGGATCCCCCCTTGATCATATGGCTGTTTCTCTGCTTAGCTGGAGTTGAAGCCCCTTGCAGCCATAAGAGTTCTGTTTCCTGGGAATCCTACCTGTGTACTGAGGGTTACAAGAGGGAAGTAGAGGCCCCTTGTGGCCCATTCTTATAGCTCCTTGCTGTCAATCATTCTCAGGGGACATTCTGTTGAATGTGAAATCTTTAAGAAAGGGTACTTCTTGCACTTTGAATTAACTACAGCTTGTGCTTTACATGCATTACATTTTCTGTTTTCCTAATTCTAATTTTTGGGGCTATAAAGAAATGTTTTAGTTTGTGATGATGCTAAGTCACCTGACTCAGGTTGGTGGGTATATATATAGCACTGCCTGAGCAGCTAACAAGTGAGATAGGGTCAGTTCTTTCTGACCAAGCAGTGAGAGAAGTTCTGTGCTGGAGAACGATTTTGCTTTTGCTGTTTATTACTGATTTATTTTCTTTTGTATGTTCTTTTGATTTATGGTGCCTTATATGTTTATGCAGCAATAAACATCCCGCTAGAAAAACAGTGGGTTACACCTTATCAAAAGTCTCTGTGTCCATCTGTAGAACCCACACCATTATACTGACCTATGTGTAATAGTCATGTCATATGCTAGTAACCCAATACTCCATTTTAGGAGCTTCCCATTAGTTTTCTCCATTTGGTTCAGCCATTTTAGAGGGTTGTGGTCCTTTTGTACCTCAAAGCTCCTCCCATGGAGGTAAGGCTCTAATTTCTTCAACAATCACACCAGTGCGAGACACTCTTTCACCATGGAGTACACCTGCTCTCGTGGAAGCAACTTTTTACTTAGGTACACAATGGGGTGATCTTTCCCATGCTGGAGTGTCTGACTGAGGACTGCTCCAATCCCCACATCAGAGGCGTCCATCTGTACCACAAATGGATGGGAGTAGTCTGGGCTGGCCAGCGCAGGGTCACTGCATAGTGTGTTTTTTCAGCTGTGTGAAGGCCCTCTCACAAGATGGAGCCCATTTCACTCTCTTAGGGTGTCTTTTTACCAGACCAGATAAGAGGAGCTGCCAAGGTGATGTAGTTGGGTAAAAATTTTCTGTAGTATGCAGTGTTTCCAAGGAAGCTCCTTACCTGCTTCTGGGTCTCAAGCATGGGCCATGCTGCAATCGCCTCTATTTCTGCCTGGTTTGTGCAGAGTTGCCCCCGGCCCACTACATGTCCCAAATATGTCACCTCTGCCATAGCCACCTGGCACTTCTCCCCTTTCACAGTTAGTTCTGCTGCCTGTACTCTGCCCAACACTTCCTTCAGATGGGTCAGGTGCTCCTCCCAGCAATGGCTGAACATGATAATGGCATCTAGGTATGCCACTGCGTAATCCTCTGTAACATGCAGCACCTGGTTCACCAATCACTGGAAGGTGGTGGGGTGTTCTTCATTCCAAACGTCATTATCTTAAACTGGAATAGGCCTACTGGGTGATGAAGGCTGATGATTCCCTAGCCCTGGCCATTAGTTCTACCTGCCAGTACCCCTTGGTTAGGTCTATAGTTATCATGTAGGTCGTCCTCCCCAGCTTGTCCAGCAACTCGTCTGTGTGGGGCATCAGGTGGGCATCATACTGGATGATGGCACTGAGCCCACAACAGTCTACACAGAAGCATGTAGTTCCATCTGGCTTGGGGACGAGGAATTCAGGTGAAGCCCAGGGACTGTGGGATTTCTGGATCACCCCTTGATCCAGCATCTCTTTCACCTCCCTCTTAATATCTTTTAGGACTGCCTCAGATACCCGATAGGCTGTCCACCATATGGGTGCCTGGGAACTGGTATCCACATCATAAACTGCTAATGGGGTCTGTCAAGGCTTGGATGTAAACAGCGGGGCAAAGTCCTGTAAAACTTTCCCTACCTCCTGGGCTTGCTCAGGTGTCATCTGTGGGGACAGCTTGATGGCCTCCACAGATGACTACTGCTTGCTCTCAGCTAGCAAGTCAAGAATGGGGTCCTCCTTGTCTGTCTCTTCCCCAGACAAGCCATAAATATCATGTCAGCCCTATTGAAATAGGGCTTCATCATGTTCACATTGTACAGCCTGTTGGTGTGTCTCTCCAGGCAGGTAACTCCACAATGTAATTTACATCATTTACTTTCCAGACTACCTTGTATGGTCCCTCCCACTCTGCCTGCAGCTTGTCCTTCTGGACTGAGATCAGAACCATGACCTCCTGTCCTACTCCATATGTGCCAACTCTGGCTCCGTGGTCGTACCAGGTCTTTTGTCTCTGCTGGGCAGCTAACAGGTTGCTCTGGGCCAGCCCCATAAGCTTCAGCTTTTCCCTAACCCTCTATACATACTCCACTATTGGAGCCCCCCTGGGTGGCATGCTTGCCTTCCCAATCCTCCCTTATCAAATCTAGGGGCCCCGCACCCTATGTCATACAAGAACTTGAAGGGGCAAAATTGCTGTCAACTCTTGTGGCATTTCCTGGTAGGCAAACAGCAGGTGAGGAAGGTATCTCTCCCAGCCCTGCCCATGCTGTTAAGCGAATGCCATCAGCATGGTTTACAAGGTCCCATTAAACCTTTTTACCAGCCCATTCACCTGTGGGTGGTAAGGCATCATGCACCTCTGCAGCACCCCACACCTCTCCCACAAACACTTCATCAGGTCTGATATGAAGCTGATCAGAGATAACCTCCTGCAGAAATCCTACATGGGAGAAAATCCCTAGCAAGGCATCTGCTACTCTTCCTGCTTTGATGGAGGACAGGGTGACTGCCTCTGGATATCGGGTGGTGTAATCTACTACCACCAGGATACAATTTTTCCTGGAGGAACTGGGGGTATTCAAAGGACCAACAATATCCATTCCCACCTTTTGGAATGGCTCCTGCACAATAGGTAAGGGAATCAAAGCAGCTTTTGCTTGCCCTATTCACTGATACTGGTGACAGGATCGGAAGTATTCTTTCACCTGTTTGGTAAAGCTGGGCCAGTAAAAAGTATGAGCTAATCGCTGCATAGTTCGAGCAATGCCCAGATGTCTGGACATGGGAAGATCATGAGCTATCTTGAGCAATAACTCATGATATCCCTGGGGAACAACAAGCTGCCTACCTATCACCACACCTTCTGTCCTCACATCCTGTGTGTATAACAGGCCACTCTCCCAGAAAACCCTATGCTTTATGTCACCCCCTTGTGTCCCATCAGACTCTGCACAGGCACTCAGCTTCTCTAAGTCAGGGTCAGTCCTCTGAGCTGGTGCAAAGTTCTCACACTTTCACAAAGCATGGGGCATGTCCCCCTTCAATTTCTAGACTGAGGTTCATAGCTGCGGCGTTCAGGGATTCAGTGTCACAGCAATCCCCAGCCCCCTTACTATGTGTTACCCCTCCCTCCTCACAGTCAACTTCAGTAGCTGTCTGGTGAATGGCTACTTGGGTGAGTTCCATCTCCCCATTATCACGCTCCCCTGCAAGAGGCACAAGCTGGAGTGCCAGCCTCCCATTCTCTCTTGCATAAGCTTCTGTGGGGTTTGGGAGATCACAGGAGGCCTTAGCCATCTGGCTTCAGGTAATGGCACATATCACCCCCTGCTGAACATCATTCCCTAAAATGACATCCATAGTGAGTGTGTCTGCTACAGCTACCTTTCACACATTTTGTCATGCATCACCTTAGTCCAGGATAATACCGGCTAATGGCAGGGTCTTTTCTTCCCCAGTGAATCCCTTTACAGAAATAAACTGATTTGGCAGGAGTTGCTCAGGACCAACCAAATCCCCTTTTACCAGAGTAAGACACACCCCAGTGCCCCTTGACCCTCAGGTCTGTACTCCATTCACTGTAACCAGATGCATGTGCACCCTCATATTCACAGCAATAGCCTCAGGGATACAATTAGCAGCTATTTCAGTTGGAGGGATCCCTTTTACACCTTTTGTCTTTTTAGGACACTGCCTGGCAATATGCCTTGACTTTTTGCAGAACCAACAATCACTTTTCTTTTCCCCAGAAATCCCGTTTTGGTAAACTGTGGTTCCTCTCCTTCTACGGAGGCAACATGGGTTTTAGCTGCCATGAAGGAGTGCTTCCCCCCCCTTGCCACTACAGTCCCTGCACCTCCACTTCCTTTCAGAGCAGGCCTGCTCCTGGCATATCTGTCAGAAAGCTCAGCAGCTTGTTTTGCTGTCTGAGGATCCCAGTCCTCTAGCCAGGATTCAGTTCTGTTGGACATGCCCAAAAGAAATGTTACAACAATATGACTTCCTCAATTACTTCAACAGTGTTAGCCTTTACCCCTTCCCACCAACGTTGTAAAAACTGGCATCATTTTGGGGAGAGTTCCTCAAAGCTCATTTCGGGGCCCTTCCTGAGCTTCTGAAATTTCACTCTGTAGGCCCCAGGATTTAAATCATATTTTTTTTCAATAAAGCAGTTTTTAGTTTATCATAGTCCTGGCTGGCAGCATTGTCCATTTCCCCCAGTGCCTCTCATCCCTTCTCAGTAAGTAGCGGGGATGACTGAAAGCTCCAGGCCTCCTTGGGTACTTTTGTCTAAATGCAGACCTTTTCAAATGAATAAAAAAAAAATCCACGTCCTCTCCCTCTTTAAATTCTGCAATTAATTTAGAATTTAACTTATACCTCAGCCCTGGAATTTCATTTTCAGCCCCACCACCTGCCTTCTCTGGCACTTGTTGTTGAAGTCCTGGTTTCACCAGCTAGAAGTCCCTTTGGTGTTGTTTGTCCTGCAGCTCTATTTCAAACTCCAGCTTTCTCTGTTCAAGCTTTCTCTGCTCGAGCTCCTTTCACGTTTCTCTTGAAGCTCAATTTCATGCCGTTTTTCTTGCATGGCAAGCTTCCTTTCACATGGTTTCTCTTGAAGCTCCAATTTTTTCATCTCCAATTGAAGCTTTAACTTCTCCAACTCAAAGTCTGCAGTGGCTTTCCCTTGGTGCTCTGGCTCCTGGTCCATTCTGGTCCCGCTTGCCTCCATCCTGAAACTGGTCACTGTGGTTCCATCTGGCACCTCCACATCCAGGGTCTGGTCCGCTGCAGTCACTGGCTGTTACTCGAAGCCCCAGGCTGCCATCTGGTCATTGGCTGCCATGAGCACTTCTATGAGGTGCTTTTTAGCACGCCCATCATAAAGGACCCCTCTGTACTGGCACAGCTGTTTCAGCTGTTCTACAGTGTAATCGCTGTAGCTGGAAGCCATCTTCCCTTGCTACACTCTCACTGGTCTTAGACAGCCACCAAAAAAAAAAACAGGGTAGGGAACTATATATACCTTTTCCCAATTTCTGCCCTCTTTTGTGTGTGGTTTGTTCAAACAGTTCATAATCCCATACGCTGGCACCAATCTGTCAGAGGCCCACTCCTGTGAGCCAGGTTCAGTGGGCTCACAGCAAACTCCCCTAAGTGCAGCCTGTGGTGGTGTGGGGCAGGAAATCCCTTCCCTATCCTTCCAGGGTGCTCACTGGATTTACAACTGAGCATCTGCCAGGGAATCCGGGAGTCCCTCTCTCTCTCTATAAGGGTTGAGAATGCAGCCTCAAGTCTGTGTTCCCGGGACAGAACCCTCTTGGCCACTGCGCAGTGAACAAGAAAAGCCACAGGCATGTACAGGCCTTAGGGATGCCCTATACTACTACTATTTCCTCCCGCAGCCAAGGGGGAGGCGATAGTAGGCAGGAAGAAGCTAATTGTCCCCCTCCACAGGATGAAGAAGTCAGTAGGGAGGAGCCTAGGGTTGGGAAATTGACACTAAAACCGAGCTAGGTAAAATGTCAGAGATAAGGAAGAATGGGAGTTAAAACAGAAGAGGGAAGGAGGGAGGGAATACATGGGGATAGGAGGGGAGCTACTAGAAGGAGAAGTTGCAAAACTTGGAAGGCCATGTGCACAAATGCCCGCAGCCTGGGAAATAAAATCCCAGACCTAGTGGCCTTGATGGCAGAGACAGACCTGGACACTGTAGCTGTTACCAAGTCACTGAACATGGGAAACCATGAATGAGATATAGCCACACTGGTTACATTCTATTTAGAAAAGACAGAGTGGGAAAAAGGGTGGAGGGGAGGCTATCTACGCCAGGAAGGGAATTACAGCTACTGAAGTTCAGGGAATGCAGGAGGGAGTGGAAGCACCATGGATCATACTGCAGACAGGAAATGGCACTGCCATTTGCATAGGCATGATCTACAGACCTCCAGAACAAGGGAAGGAGATGGATGGGGTACTAGTGGAAGCCATCCATAAAATGACAGCCAAAGGTGAAGTGCTGGTGGTGGGAGACTTAAATTTGCCTAATGTGGACTGGAGCACACAGGCTGCAGCCATAGCCAGGAGCAGAGGCATCCTGGATGCCCTGCAGGGGGTGTTCCTCAGGCAACTTGTGGTGGAACCAACCAGAGAAGGAGCAATATTAGACCTGGTACTCACCAATGGGGGCAGAGTCACTGATATAATGTTGGGTAGCCAGCTGGGGTCCAGTGACCATCGTACGATGTGGTTCAATGTGCGAACAGTGGAGGAGTCAAACCACACGAAAGCAAGGGTCCTGGACTTCAGACAGGTTGACTTTGCAAAAATGGGGGAAATGTCTCAAGGAAGCCCTGGCAGGAGAAGAAGAAGGGAAGAATGTAGAGAAACAATGGCCTAACCTTAAGGGAGCCATAGCAGAGGCAATAAACCTTTGTGTTAGGCAAGTAAGCAAAACAAAGAGAAAGAAAAAAACACTACGGTTCTCAAAAGAAGTGGCCAGAAAGGTAAAAGAGAACAGGCTGGATTTCAGGAGGTACAAGGAAACATGGGGGAGACAGGGAACTGTATCTGGAAAAGCAGTGGGAGGTGGGGAAATCAGTCAGGAGTGCAAAGGCGCACACTGAGAAAAAAAAATAGCCCAGGCAATTAAGAAAGGAGACAAGATCTTTTTCAGGTACATTAATGACAGAAAGAAGACCAAGGGTGGGATTGTGAGATTAAAAAGGGAGGAAAGGGGGTGTGCAGAGGGGGACCGAGAAAAAGGAACAATCCCGAACAAATATTTTTGTTCAATATTCACAGAGGAAGGGGAAGGAGAAGGGCCACTATTGGACGATAGGAGCACCAGTGGGAGAGAAGTGGACACCAGCCCATTAACGGAGGAAAGAGTCCTAAAGGAACTTGAGAATCTGAAAGGGGACAAGACTTTGGGGCCAGATGGGACACATCCCAGAACAGTAAAATAACTTACAGAGGTACTGGCAGCAGCACTAAGAGCCCTATTCAACAAACTAATAGAGATGGGGTGGTTCCAGGGGACTGGAGGAGGGCAAATGTAGTCCCCATCTCCACAAAAGTAGGAACAGGGATTACGCTGGCAACTACAGGCCAGTCAGACTGACCTCGGTAATGGGGAAAATAATGGAGTCACTGCTAAAGGAAAGGGCTGTGATACTTCTTGAATCCAGTGGAGCACAGGATCCAAGGTAGCATGGATTCACAGCGGGAAGGTCTTGTCAAACAAATCCGATAGATTTCTTTGACTGGGTGACCAGGGAGGTAGATAGGAGAGGGAAGATGGATGCGGCTTACCTAGCTATCAGCAAGACCTTCAACACCATCCCACATAGCAGGTTGATAAATAATTTGGGCAGCCTGGGAGTGGGCCCCAAGGTACTAAACTGGGTCAGAAACTAGCTGAGTGACAGAACACAGGGTTGTGGTAAATGGCGTTCAATCTGAGGAGGGGGGGTGACCAGCAGGGTGCCACAGGGATCTGTGCTGGGGCCAGTACTCTTTAATGTCTTCACAAGTGACACTGCAGAGGGGCTGGAGGGGAAGGTATGCCCGTTTGCAGATGACACTAAGATCTGCAACAGGGCTGACACTCCAGGGGGTTGGGTGGAAAAATATGAGAAAGGACAATCAAATTAGAGAAGTGAGCAAGTGTGTGGCAGGTGAGATTCAATGCAAAGAAGTGCAAAATCATTCACTTGGGGCACAGAAATCCGAGGGAGAAGTATGAGATGGGGGGAAGGTACTGATGGCCACCAGTCAAGAAAGGAACCTGGAGGTAATCATAACCGATGACTTAAAGGTAAACAAACAATCTGAGAAGGCTGTGGGGAGAGCCAGTTGGATGCTAGGGTGCATAAGGAAAGGTATCACCAGCAGAAAAAAGGACGTGGTTATGCCACTGTACAGATCACTAGTGAGACCTCTTCTGGTATATTATGTCCCTTTCTGGAGGCTGCATCTCCTGAAGGACACAGACAGAATGGAGGCAGTCCAGAGAAGGGCAACAAAGATGGTGCAAGGACTGCACCAGAAGTCATACGAGACAAGACTAGAGGACCTCAATATGTATTCCCTGGAGAACGAGGGGGGAGAGATATGATAAAGACATTCAAGTACATCAGGGGTATAAACAAGGTACATGAGAGTATAATCTTTCAGATTAGAGGGTGTACAAGAACAAGGGGGCATGATACGAGGCTAGAGGGGGTAGGTTCAGGGGCAATGTGAGGAAGCACTTTTTCACAGAAAGAGTAGTCGATGCTTGGAACAGCCTCCCTGTGGAGGTGGTGGGGGCCAAAACAGTAGGGGAATTCAAGAATGCATGGTCTAGACATAAGAGTACTCTAGCAATCGGCCCAGTGGCACTGAGGGTTGAGGTGCTAGACCCCACACCCTGTGCCACACCAGCAAGTTCGGGAATAGACTCGGGCTGCTCGGGGGTCAGCAGGGCGAGGAAGGATTGAGGGTCCCTAGACAGCTCTCCTTCCTCGGGGGAAGGGAGATCGCACGGCAAGCTGCAGGCTGACACTCAGTGGTGGCTGGCTGTCAGCACAGATGCGCCAACAAGAATGGGGAGGGCCTGCATCTAGGGCGTCAGGCTGCCTCCACGGAGGCGGAGGCAGCTGCTCCACCCATTGCACTGTTGTGGGTCTGGAGGAAAAAATGGCACAAAATTGGGAGCCATGAGGGTCCACGATGACCCAGCTACCGTGTTGGAGAACAAACCCCTCCGAGGGGGGGGGGGCAGAGCTCCCTGTCGGCATCCCCCCCTATAAAAAAGAGTACTCTAGTAATAGGAAAGAAAGTGTAAGTCGCAGATTAACTAGGGTCTGCGGTAATGCATTAGGTAGGGAAAAGGGGTAGACTAGGTGGGCCACACAGTCCTTATCTGCAGTCACCTTCTGTGTATGTGTGTATCTGTGTACAAGACTATTATAACAATCAGGCTAAAGCTAAAGTTTATCATTACTGTTTCTTAAGAAAGGGTTTTATTTCTAATCTGCCATTTAGCCTTTTTCTTCCGTACCTTTAAATGCACAGATCCAGTACTGTTCACGTTTAAGTAATAGATTATCATAATCTACTCCTCTGCTTGACATGATCTATGCATGTTAGAATAGCTTTGTGTGTTCTAGGTTCCTTTTTTATGCTTGATTTTTCTATCTTTTCTCTTCTCTATTACAGATCTGCACCAACGTCTCTGTTGCAGTTTGTTGAAAACCCATGCAATCTCTGAAACATAGAAACATAGACTTTGACGGCAGATAACGACCGCTAGGCCCATCTAGTCTACCCATTTCCCTACCTACAGGATAGGCTGCAGATCCTATTTAACCAACAGTCTATTTCTTCCTACCCCCCACAATAATTGCCTTATGTCTGTCCCATGCATTCTTGAATTCTCCCACAGTTTTAGACCCCACAACCTCCTCAGGAAGGCTGTTCCATGCATCCACTACCCTCTCTGTGAAATAATACTTCCTCACATTGCCCCTGAACCGCCCTCCTTCTACCTTTAAATTGTGTCCCCTTGTTCTTGCAAGTCTCTTTTTCTGAAAGATGCTACCCTCTTGGACTTTGTTGATTCCACTGAGGTACTTAAAAGTTTCTATCATGTCCCCTCTCCCTTCTTTCCTCAAGGGTATACATATTAAGCTCCTTTAGTCTCTCCTCATACGGCTTCTCTTGCAGACCCTGCACCATTTTAGTTGCCCTCCTCTGGACTGCCTCTATCCTGTCTATGTCCTTGCGGAGATGGGGTCTCGAGAACTGGACACAGTACTCCAGATGGGGTCTCACCAACTGTCTGTACAGAGGGATAACAACTTCCTGTTTTCTGCTGATGATGCCTCTCCCTATACATCCCAGTATACCCCCAGCCCTCCCTCCTGCCTTCTCACATTGCTTGCTAACCTTAAGGTCATCTGATATGATTACCCCCAGGTCCCTTTCCTTTTTGTTGTTGTTACTACCTCCCACCCATTGTGTATTCTTCCCCTGGGTTTTTGTTTCCCAGGTGCATTATTTGCACTTCTTTGCATTGAATCCAAGCTGCCATACTTTTGACCATTCCTCCAACCTTGCCAAGTCCCTTTCCATCCTTTCCACGCCTCCTTGTGTATCAACCCTGTTGCAGATCTTTGTGTCATCTGCAAAAAGGCATACTTTTCCTTCCAGTCCCTCTGCAATGTCACTGATGAAGACATTAAAAAGGACTGGACCCAATACTGAACCCTGCGGTACCCCACTAGTAACCTTCCTTTCTTCAGAGTGGACTCCATTTACAATTACCTTCTGTGTCCTGTTGTCCAGCCAATGTTTTACCCAGGCTACCACCCTGGGTCCCACTCCTAGGCTGGTTAATTTGACTGTTAATCTTTTGTGTGGGACTGTGTCAAATGCCTTGCTAAAGTCTAGGTAGGCCATGTCCACAGCCCCTCCCTGGTCTACTACTTTGGTCACCCAGTCAAAGAAATCTATTAGATTCGTCTGGCATGACCTTCCCGCTGTGAATCCATGCTGCCTTGGGTCCTGTGCTCCACTGGCCTCTAGGTATTCTATTCTTTCCTTCAGAAGTGACTCCATCACTTTCCCTACCACAGAGGTCAGACTGACAGGTCTGTAGTTTCCTGCCTCTGTCTTGGTCCCACTTTTGTGAAGGGGAATCACATCCGCCTTCCTCCAGTCCTCGGGTACCACACCATCCTTCCATGATTTATTAAAAAGAGCAGCCAGTGGTTTCACTAGTTCCTCCCTTAATTCTTTTAGAATTCTGGGGTGAATTCCATCAGGACCCACTGCTTTGTCCACCTTCAGTTTTAGGAGTTCTTGCAGAACCCTTTCTTCTGTGAAAGGTCTGGGATCGACCCCCCTAACAAGAGTGCTTCTGTTAATTGGATTTGGCACTTCCCCCTCCTCTTTTGTGAATACTGAGCAGAAATATTCGTTCAGTATTCCTGCTTTTTCACTGTCCCCCTCTGCCCACCCACCTTTCATTCTATTCAGCCTCACTATCCCTCCCTTTGTCTTTCTACGCTCGCTGATGTACCTATAAAAGGTTTTATCCCCCTTCTTAACTGAGTTGGCTATCTTTTCCTCAGTTTGGGCCTTTGCTATTCTGACTTCCTCCTGCTTCCTTCTGCCTTAACTGGTACAGCTCTGTCCTGCTCCTTCTGTGTTTCCTTATACTTCCGAATGCTATCTTTTCTTCCTGACTTTCACAGCCACCTCTTTTGAGAACCATAGTGGCTTTTTCTTTTGTTTGATTTGTTTATTTGCTTCACACAAAGGCTTGTTGCCTCTGTGATGGCAGTTTTGATAATTCCCCATTGTTGCTCCACACCTCCTTCTAGCCTGTTTGCTAGTGCTTTTCTGAGGCACTCTCCCATCTTGCCAAAGTCAGCCCTCCTAAAGTCCCAGTACCCTCACTTTTGTATGGCTTGACTCTGTAGCTGAGTTTAACGTGAACCACACTGTTTGATGGTCACTTGTCCCCAGATGGCAACCCACTTCTAGATCTGAGATCCTCTCACTGCCCCGTTTGAGAGTACGAGGTCTAAGATTGCTCCCTCATGAGTGGGTTCCGAAACTAGCTGTCTAATGCCTGCCACCTGTAGGGCATCAAGAATGGCCCTGCTCTTGGATGTGGCTGCAGCAAATGTGCTCCAGTTAACATCTGGCATATTCAGGTCTCCCATCAACAGTATCTCCTTTCTCTGCCATTCCAAGAATGCCTTCTATCATATCCTTGTCCATTCCTTCCCCTGACATGGGGTCTATACACAACCCTGTGCGGATTGTGGTGCCTTTCCAGTCTCCAAGGTGACCCACAGTACCTCCTCTCCTCCCTGTTTACTCTTTTGTTCAGTTGCTTTTATCCTTCCTTTACATAGAGAGCTACTCCTCCACCTCTTCTCCCCTGCCTGTCTCTCCTGTAGGTTATGTACCCTGGTATGTTAACATCCCAGTCATGGTTCTCTGTGTACCATGTTTCTGTGACTGCTACGATATCCAAGCATCCCTCTTCCATTAAGGCCATCAGCTGAGGGAGCTTGTTGCCCAGACTACGGGCATTGGTACTCATTGCCCTCCATTTCCTGATGGCCTTACTCCCTTTTGCCCCATCCCTGTCCTTCTTGCCTTTGTCACTTTCTCCATTTACCCCTGCCCTTCTCCCTATCGACACCTCTATGTTGGTGTTTGCCGCACTTACTACCGTAATTATTTGGGGGGGGGGCTAAGATTTTCCTGCTCCTTTCCAGTGCCTTCCCCTTGGCTAGTTTAAAAGCTTGCCAATGAAGCATTTAAACCTATCACCTAGGATCCTGGTTCCCCTCCCGGACAGATGCAGCCCATCCTGCCAGTATAGGCTTGCATCACTCCAGGTGGACCCCCAGTCCCCAGTGAAGCTGTTTTTCTTTCTCATGTGCAGGTTTGTTGTTCCAAAAAAGTGGATACTAGTGCCTATAGTCATTTTAGTACTTGGTTTGCACAGTAATCTTTCAAAAATTGTTATGGAGAATGTTTATGTCCCCAGTTCATAAAATACTGCATACTGTTTTTAATATTGTTATTGTCTGAATATTTGGTATTTGTGCCTTACATGCACTGTCACTTTAAGGTGCTCAATACTTAAGGTATCCTTACTGTCACCACCTCCACCTTTGAGAAAGCTCGTAGAGAATGAAACATGTCAGGTGACAACGTGGTGACATGACTGTTTATATCACAAGGAAGCGGATTATATGTAGGAAGCGGAATGTTTTTACCAACGTGGCTTGTATATGGAATGTATTCTTTTTCGTTGATATCTGCACAGATTAAAGAATTTTGCACTTTATCCAGAGCCATATGGTGAGTCCTTTCTACAAAAGATTTTTTGTACTTGCATTGAGACTGTGAGATACAAAATTAGTAGAAGCTTATTTCACTCTGCAAAGCCTTAGCTGGTGCCAGTCCCTTAGACCATTGGTCAAAACATTTCTTCAAGTTGCATTCTGGACCTAGGCACGGCAACCCCTGGTGCATTAGTGCCCATTACAGACTTACAGAAGAATCTGTTTTTTGCGTAAGCCTACCTGAAGTCCCCATTAGGTATGTGGTCATAGCAGGCCACGCCCTAGTAGGAAGGTTAACCTTTTTTTATTGAGAACAAACACAAAATGCAGTTCCAGCAAGACAACAGATACACTGCATACAAACTATCTGTAATCTTACACAGTTGAAGATTCAATCTTCCTTCAGTGAAATACTCGTCACTATAAAGCAATGCATCTTTTTTTTTGTACTTGTGTATTTAAGTTCTTGTTTTGTATTGTTATATATGTTCGGGTTGGAACTGAAAATGGGCTAGTCCAAGTGTCCTTACCCGATTAACAAAATAAAAACAAACAAATCCAACAAACAGAGTAACACAGCAAGTATTTTTTTAATTGCACCGACTTCTACTGGATTTTAAGTCTGCTCTGGATCACAGATTGAAAAGGTGCCCAGATTTTATCAAATACTTCTTGTTTATTATATTTGGAGTACTGAATTTTTTTCCAATTGCATAATTTCAATCATGAATTATTCCTTAATATTGTAAGATTCTACTGTTTTTGTTCTCTATGACATTTATGAATTACAGACAAGATTTTTGTTATTAACAGATTTATTCGTCAATATGTCAAATAAGGAATTTGAAGGCGACACAAACTGTCCATTTATCTTTTGTATGAATTTCCTTATTTGTAAGTATCGAAAGAAGTGATTTTGTGGGAGGTTAAATGCCTTTTGTAGCTGCTGAAATTATTTAAATGTATTATTATAAAATAGGCGATTAAATTCTATTAATCTACTTTTTTCCATTGTTTAAAAGTAGCATTCATAACTGAAGGTGGGAAAAGATAGTTATTGGCAACAGGTGAATGTGGACTTATATTACTTTCAGATTTTATAATTTTATGAGCTTTTAACCGGCAATCTACTGTTGCTTTAGTGGCATAATTAAAGTATTGTATGCTTTTCTGTTTATAATAGTTTGAAAACAGTAAATGCGTTAAACTAACGCAATTGTGTACTTTTTGTTCCATCTTAAAAGCCTGTTCCATTTTATTCTGGACATCAAACCATGCCTTTGCAATTGCCATTTGTGCAGCAATGTAATATAAATAAAAATTGGGTAATGACAGGCCACCATGCTCTTTACCCTTTACCAAAGCAATATGCGTGGTTTTATTTCTCCATAAAAATTCAGTTGTGATTTTATTTAACTTATGAAAATATGATGCGGGATTAATACCAGACGTGACTGAAATAAGAATAACAATTTAGGGAAAATATTCATTTGAATTACACTAACCCTAACAGATTTAAGAGTAAAGTTACCCATTTTTTTAACGTTGTTTTGTATCTGGGTTAATAATAGTGAGTAATTAAATTGAAACAGTTGTTCAGATGGGGGTTAGTCTAGTTCCAAGATATTTAATTGATTCTGATTGTTTACAGAGGCAATTATTTGGGATATGAAGTGGATATTTTAATTTTTTTTTCAACCAGGAGAGATACACTAAGCTGAAAGCTTGTTTATAGGTGTGGCCTGGGAGCACAAGAAAGTTAAGTGACTTGCGCAGGGTCACACAGTATGCAAGTGTGGGCTGTGGAATTCAAACCCAGGTCTCCAGGTTTGCAGCTCAGAGCCTTAAACCACTGTACTATACTGCCTCCTGGATATGCACTATCCAGTTGCAACATTTCTGTCTTAGTCCAGTTGATCTTATATTTGGATGCTTTCCCAAATTTCTCGGGTATGTTAATTTCTTTACTGAAGTTATGGGATCTGTGAGGTATAATGATGTGTCATCGCATAAAGACTAATTTTATGTGTTATGTTTTTTATTGTGATCCCAGAAATCTTATGATTATTTCTTATTTATTTAAAAGTTTGGTAACTGGGAAAAGCACATTGAGCCAAAGCTCGTTTCCAGGTGTGACCCAGGGATTATTGCAATCGCAAAGGGTTCAATAATCAAAGCAAATATTAATGGTGATAATGGGCATCCCAGATGTGTGCCTCTAGTGAGTGAAAAAAATGCAGACAAGTTATTATTTGTTTAGATTTTTGCCCTTGGAGCTTTATTTAATTTTTCCAATTCAAGAACTGTGTGCCTAGACCAATCTTTTTTCAGAAGTGCAGCATGGCTAAAAGGTCATTCAACTCTGTCAAATGCCTTTTCTGCATCGACAACCAACAGAATAACATCTGGGTTTGAGTTATCAATGAAGTTGATAGTTCTTGTAATATTGCCCATCATAGGTCTACCTTTTATGAATCCACTTTGATCCTGATTGATAATTGTTGGTAATATAGCCTCCAGTCAATTAGCAAGTATTTTTGAAAAAATGTTAGACCATAAGGGTATATTGATCTATAAGAAACAATTAACTCACCATAGTAATCCTGGTTCTTCCAATATATTCTTCCATATTCATAACTCTCTGCAGTTAGCCTGCTCAGTAGAACTGCCCGGAGAATGGAACTATACGCTAATGATGGAATCATTGGCATGCGGCAATATTCAAACTGCTGCCCTCATCTGCTGCACATTCTGTCAACGTCTCAGATTTCAAGGAAGCCCACAAGGAAACCTAACTAAATGACTCAAGCTAAAAACTGCTTGATACAGACAACTATGTACTATCACTACCCCTACCACTGACACTACTGATTGAGGTATCAGACCTACCTGAGACACCCAGAATCACCTGTGAAAAAGAAAGGTAAGTAAAAAAACAACCCCACAGGATTAAAATAAGCATGCCTGTGTTTGGGACTGTCAAATAAGATGACCATTCAGAGGCTCTGGTTCTGGAAGGGGAGGTAGGGAGGGAGAGTTATGAATATGGAAGAATACATCGGAAGAAACAAGATTACTAAGGTGAGTAATTTTTTCTTCTAACCCCATGTATTCTTCTCATATTCATAACTCTCTGCAGACTTCAAAGCAGTACCTTTGGAGGTGGGCAGAGAACCTACTTCAGAAAGAGACTCTGCAGGACTGCTGTGCCAAACCTGGCATCACTTCTGGACTGCAAGTCCAAACTATAATGTTTAGTAAAGGTGTGAACTGACCTCCAGGTAGCTGCTTTACAGATCTCCAGTAAGGGGATATCTCTAGAAGTTACTATAAAAGCAGCTGTGCCCCTAGTAGAGTGGGCCCTGAGGCCTGCTGGGGCCCGTTTTCCAGATTTTGTGTAACAAAACTGAATGCACTGAACTATCCAGCGAGAGATTGATCTCTTAGAGGCTGGAGTGCCCTTTCCCACATCCCCATAAGTGAGAAAATGTTGCTGTTTATCAGTTCTGTGATCTTTGGTGTGAGTTAGATAATAACTCAGTGCTCTTTTAACATCCAGACTGTGGAGCCTGCGCTCTCCTGAACTGGCATGTTCTCTAAAGAAGACTGGCAGTGTCATGGACTGATTCAAGTGAAAATCAGAAACCACCTTAAGGAGAAACCTTTTGTTAGTACGCAGTACTACTTTATCGTTATGAAAAGATAAATAATCCTTTTCCACACACAATGCTTACAACTTTCTAGCAGAAGTGATTGCTACCAAACACACAGTTTTCCACAGGTTTCATAAGCTGAGCAATGCAAATATTAAGATCCCGTACTGGGACTGGTTCTTTAATAGGAGGAAGTAAGTGGGCTAATCCTTTAAATAATTTTTTAAAATAGGGTTAGATGCAAGGGAAACAGCTTTCTCTGCTGAGATAAAAGCTGAAATTGGTGCCAAGTGAACCTTCAGGGATGTATGATTGAGGCCTTGAGAGTGCAGTTCAGTAAGATATTCCAATAATAGTGGAATCTCTGCCAGAGAAGGAGAAACATGTTTGGCATCACACCAGACAGAAAACCTTTTCCATTTTGCATTATAGGTTTTCTTAGTAGAAGGTTTTCTATATCCTTTTAGGATATCCAGAACAGCCTGGGAAAGCTGCAAATTTGCCAACTCTATGTCCTCAAGAGCCAGGCCTTAAGTCAGAGACCTGAGGTTCGGATACAGGATCTTCCCTTGGTGAGAAATAAATGGGTTGTGCCTCCCGGGTAGGAGGACTGGCGTGGACACTGACATTGACAGCAGGAGGGAATACCATGGCTGTCTGGCCCAGTCTGGTACTATCAGAATCATGGACACAGGCTGTGACCTGAGTTTGAGTAACACTCTGAAGACAAGAGGGAAGGGAGGAAAGGCATATAGATGCTTTCCAGACCAGTCCAAGGCCAAAGCATCCAGGGGAATTGTGCCCCTGACTGGTGGCCTGCAACAGAATAGGGGTAACATGATTCTCATGAGAGGCAAAGAAATCTATCTCTGGAGTGCCCCATCATCTGAACACTGAGTCCAGTACCTGTCTGTTCAGAGAACATTTGTGATGTGCCTGGTTGATCCTGCTTAAAGCATCTGCCAGGGTATTGTCCATGCCTGGTACATGAATGGCTAGCAAGGAAGCTTTTAGAGCGTAAGTAAGTTCCTAAATCTTCATGGCCTCTGTGCACAGGGGATCCGACCTTGTTCCCCCTTGCTTGTTTATGTAAAACACTGTAGTGGTGTTATCTGTTCTGACCTGCACCACCTTGCCCTGTATTAACTGGGAAAAACTTTTTAGAGCCAGAAACACTGCTCTGAGCTCTAGCAGATTTATGTGGAGGAGACACTCAACACTTGACCAAGTACCATGGGTAGTGTACTCTCCTATATGAGCTCCCCTTCCTAACAGAGAAGCATCTGTTGTAAGGATGACTGAGGGATTTTCCCTCTGGAATGGAACTCCTGCCCTTAGATTGTGGATATTTGTCCACCACTGCAGGGACTGGATCACTGACCTTGTTACAGGGATCAGTTTTGACATATGGTCCTTTCTTTGGCACCAGTGAGTCTGTAGATGAAACTGTATGTTTCTCATTCGAAGTCTTGCTCCCAAGACTACTCCTGTTGCTGCAGTCATATGTCCCAGTATTTGCAAGTATTTTTTTGCAGGACATGCCTTTCCCAATTCGAATGAGGCAATCAGTTGCAGTATGGACTGAACTCTGTTCTCTGGAAGAAAAGCTCTTCCTTTTAAGGTAGTCACTTCTGCTCCTATGAAATGCAGGACTTGAATCGGTGTGAGAATGGATTTTCCTGGTTTAGCAGGAAGCCCAGAGACCGTAACAAATCTTTTGTTATTGTCAGGTGTGTTTGCACCTGCTGGAATGACTTTCCCACTATTAGCCAGTCGTCGAGATAGGGAAAAATTGTAATTCCTAGTTTTTGTAGGAATGCCACTACCACTGCCAGGCATTTTGTGAATATCCTTGGTGCCGAGGTTAGACTGAAGGACAGAGCTGAGAACTGGTAAAAACCTGAAAGGAGTCGGAACCCGAGATATTTTTGGTGAGACTCCCTTATGGGGATGTGGAAATAGGCATCTTTTAAGTCTAGAGATGCCAGTCAAGTGTAGGGTCACCATCCTGAATTTTGGCTTTGCCAGATATTTGTTCAGAAGCCTTAGGTCCAGAATAGGCCGCTGCTCACCATTTTTTTTCTTGGTAAGAAAATACCAGGAGTAAAACCCTCTGCCCCTCTGAAGGGTTGGCACCTGCTATACTGCCTTTACGCTGAGCAGGGCTTGAACCTCCTTTTCCAGGAGCTGTTCTTCGAGAAGGGAGGCTGGTTTGAATAGCCTTGACTTCAGAGGAGGGAAGGACCTGAAACTCAGGGGGAGTCCCTGGCTCACTAATTCTAATACCCACTTGTCTGTGGTTATGGCCTGCCAGGCCTGGAAGAAGTGAGCCAGTCTGCCCCTACTGGTATAAGGGAGGCGGCCTTGGCGAAGGAGTCAGGGATTTTGTTTAGGTGGGGCCTGAGCCTGGGCGGATTGGGAACCCATCCTGGAGCCCCTCCTGCCTGTGGCCCTATAATACCCAGTCTGCTGTGGTATGGCTGCAGCTGTGAAACAGCTTGAGGCTGATAGAAGGGCCTACCATAGGACCTTCCTCTACCTCCCCTTCCATAAGGCCTAAAAGAAGTAGAAGGCTTGTCCTTGGATGAATTACTCTTATAGGTAGTTTTGTATTCATCCACCTTTTTCATATATTCTTCAGTCTGTTTGCCAAAGAGAGAATGATCCTGAACAGGAAAATCCATGGCCTTAGCCTGGGTATCCTGTGTTAGATTTGTAGCCCTTAGCCAAGCAAACCTTCTCAGGGCTACAGTCAGAGCCATAATCCTAGCAGCATTATCACTGACATCTGCTGCCATCTAGAACTGGTATTTGGATGCTTCCAGTCCAAATCTGGCTGTTTCTGCTAGGTCATCAGAAATTGGACAGGGAACCTTCTCTGACATGGCCAAAACAGACTGCCACAGTGTCTTTTGATACTGTGCAGCGTAGGCCTGATAATTAGCTTGTCTGACCCCCAGAGATGCAGCTAAATACCCTTTCTTTGACATACTGTCAATTTTCTTTGACTCCTTCTCAGGTGGGTGAGAGGATAAAGGAACCCTTGCCTTCTCACAGGCTGCCTGCTGGACTATACCCTGATGATCAGGGTGAGAATAGAGGAATTCAGCCCCTTTCCTGTCCAGTTGGTACTTCTTATCAGCCTTCTTATCCAGAGGCGTGACAGAGTTAGGGTTCTGCAGGACTGTGAATAAATCCTTCTTGAAGAATTTATTGATAGGCAGAAAAATATTTTTAGTGGGTGTTAACCCCATCATTTCCATGTATTCTGCCTCCTCCTCATCTATGACCTTGGTGGTAGCCAGGTCATGGGCATCTACTATTTTCCTCCCAAAGGAAAAGTGAGAGGAAAAATCCTCGGGCCTAGGAGGAGAGCCAAATTCCTGCTCAGGTAAAATTTCCAGTTTAATGGGCTCACCTTCATCTTGCTCTGGTAAATCATACTCCCCAGTATCCATCTCTTGAGAGTGGGGGTCCGAGCAGGGAGTAATCTCCTGAACCCTTGGAGGAGGAGGGGTTGGAGAAGGTATAAACCCCTGAATTGTCTCAATGACTTTAATAGCCCTGGCAATTTCCTCAGCAGTACGCAGACTGTGAGGCACAGAAGAATCCCCTGTAGGTTTAGCCTGGGGTTCGACGTGCTTGGTCTTCTTTGACTTTTTGGAGGGGACCGGAGAGTCAGCCGGCCCACTCAGTCTCTTTAAGGAGGTTGATTCACCCCTGTCAGGGGTGGTAAAAAGAAGAAGCAGCAGTTTCACCCGCTGATTTGGAAGGTGTTGGCTGGTTAGAGCCTGAGGCACCTCCTAACTTTTTATTCAACCTCTCCATTCTTTTTTCCACAGTTTTCTGTGGGAAAGATGTACAAATCTCACAGTCAGAATTCAGATGGTCAGTTCCCAGGCAGAACACACAACTGTCATGATTGTCTGCCCTGGCAAATGCTTCCCCACACTTCACACAGTTTTTAAAACCTGGGGGACCAGTCTTTTTCTTAGGTTTTTTTAGAGTGCTCCATTTTCAGGAGAAAAAACCTCAACCACAAAAGATATTCTTTTTTTTTTATTTTCTTTTCTTTTGCGCGGTCAGTTCAGGAACTGATTAGGCCCCAAAAGAACCGATAAATTTAGTGAATTCGGAACCGGGTCAGCGGTTCTCAGAACCGATACAACGGTTCACAGTAACTGAGTTAGCGGTTAAAAAGAAACCAGATTAGCAGGTTCAACAAAAACACATATAACTTTAAACAGTAAAGGTTTTTAAATGAAAATAGAGAAAATAAAGCAGAAAAAATCCGCAACTAATAATTAACTACTCGGTTCCTCAACGGTTATACCAAACCATGAGGAACTGAGAAATAAACGCTAAATCTAACCAAACTAAAATAAACTAGACGTTAGAGTAAAATTAAACTATAAATGAAGGCAGCAGAAAGAAAATTATATATAATTAAGAAATTATACTTCACAATAAGCCAACAACGATCTAAGATATCTCCTGGGCATCTAGACTTGTGAGGCGGAGTAAATAATCTGAGACGCTGATAGAATATGCAGCAGATGAGGGCAGCAGTTTGAATACTGTCACGTGCCAATGATTCCATCATTAGCATATAGTTCCATTCTCCGGGCAGTTCTACTGAGCAGGCTAACTGCAGAGAGTTATGAATATGAGAAGAATACATGGGGTTAGAAGAAAACATTACTTTACGTGATAATCTTGTTTCTTCCAAGGGAATCTTACTGTATTCTGACAAATGCAGTATGGTCTCACCATAGGACTGCCCCAGAGCCGAAATGGTTAATAGAACCTATGCTGATAGTGGAATGTTAGGCTTGAGCTCGGTTTTCAGACCACTGCCCCTGGCTGCACTTCCTGCAACCGTCAGATTCTTACAAAGCATGCATAAGCTAAAACGAATTAGCTAACTAATCTACGTTAAAATAACAATTAAAAAAAAAACTATTTGGAACAAACCCTTCTAAAACTAAAAAGGCATCCTCCAAGACTCAAGTCAACAGGTGCCCAAGAAATAAACAAGTATGCCTACTGGTTTCCCACAAACATGTACAGCTGGTATGCAGTGTCCTGTAAGGTCCCAGTAGGGGAGGAAGGGTGGGAGCTCAGAATACAGCAAGACTCCCTTGGAAGAAACAAGATTACTATGGTAAATAATGTTTTCTTCAAACCCCAGGAAATCTTGCTGTATTCTGACAAATGCAGTCTACCCAAGCAGTGCCTTTGGAAGACGGCAGAGGACCTATTTAAGAAAAAGACTCTGTAGGACTGCTGTGCCAAACCTGGTATCACTCCTAGCCTGGGTATCCAGGCAATAATGTTTGGTAAATGTGTGAACTGTTTTCCAGGTAGCTGCTTTACAGATTTCTAGAAAAAGAAGGTCTCTTGAAGCTGTTATAGAAGCAGCTGTTCCTCTGGTGGAATGGGCCCTGAGGCCCTGTGGGGACTGTTTGCCCATTTTGCTGTAACAGAACTGTAAACAGGCCACAATCCATCTTGCAGTGGATCTTTTCGTGGCTGGTTTACCTTTTCTTACTTCCTCATAGGTCGAGAAGAGCTAGGTCCTGTCCCCTCTATGGCTTTTTGTATGCTCCAAGTAGTAGCTGATAGCCCTTTTTACATCTAGGCTGCGCAGTCTACATTCCCCTGACGTGGGTGGTCAGTGAAAAAGACTGGCAGTGTAATGGACTGATTAATATGGAAGTCTGACACCACTTTAGGGAGAAAAGTATTATTGGTCCTAAGGACCACCTTGTCTCAGTGGAATGCAATATAGTCAGTCTCCATGGACAAAGCCTGGAGCTCACTAATCCTTCTGGCAGAAGTGACTGCAACTAGGAACACAGCTTTCTAAGTTACATACTTGAGATATGCCGATGACAGACTCAAAAGGTGGCTGCATGAGCTGTGCAATACATATGTTCAGGTCCCACACTGGGGTAGGAGTCCTATGTGGGGGATGTGGATGTAGCAACCCCTTAAAGAACTTCCTGAACACTGGGCTGGAAGCCAGAGATGATGCCTTACCTGCTGACAGGAAAGCTGAGACAGCTGACAAGTGCATTTTTAGAGTGGATGGTCTCAGACCAAGGGAATGAAGGTGGATTAGGTAATCCAAGACAACTGATAAACCCCCCCGAGTGTGGTCCAGATTCTTGCCCCGGTACCAAATGAAGAATCTTTTCCATTTGGAGGTGTAGGTCTTCCTGATGGAGGGCTTTCTAGAAACCCTAAGAACCTCCATGACCCCTTCAGAGAGATGCAGGTCAGCATACTCTAGGTCCTCAAGAGCCAGGCGCTGAGCCTGAGAGACCGAAGATTGGGGTATAGAATCCCGCCCTGGGAAGAAGTCAGTAAGTTGTGTCTCCTAGGAAGACTGATTGGTTTGGCAACTGACAGTGCCAGAACCAGGGAGTACCATGGCTGTCTGGCCCAGTCTGGAGCAATGAGGATCAATGTAGCCGGCTGAGATCTACACTTGTTCAGGACTCCAAGCAGCATTAGAAACAGAGGGAAGGCATACAGAAACTTCCCTGTCCAGCCCAAAAAACAGTGCGTCCAGTGGGATTGAGCCCCTCACTGGGGGCCTGCAACAAAATTGGGGAAGATTCCAAATTGTCATGGCCTCTGTGCACAGGGGAGTTGACCTTGTGCCTCCTTGTTTGTTTATGTAGTACATGGTGGTTGCGTTGTCTGTCTTGACCTGCACCACCTTTCCCTGTAGCATGCTGATATGCAGCAAAGACTCCTGCTTCAGCCATGTGCCATGGACAATGTGCTCCCCCAGGTGTGCTCCCCATCCCAATAGGGAAGCATCTGTAGTCAGCACTAGGGAAGGATTTTCTTGCAGGAATGGCACCCCCTGTCTATGTCCAGTCACCACTGAAGTGCCTGCAGAAGTGATTCTGTTACTGACACCAGCTTTGCCAGTGAGTCTCTTTTTTTAGTGTCAATGTAGTTTGAGATGATAATGAATATCTTTCATTTGGAACCTTGCTCCCTTACACCATTGTTGTGGAAGCTGCCAGATGGCTCAGCAACTGCAGAAAGTGCCTTGCAGGCCTTAGGC
Organism: Neoceratodus forsteri; assembly: GCA_016271365.2. NCBI lineage: Eukaryota > Metazoa > Chordata > Ceratodontiformes > Ceratodontidae > Neoceratodus > Neoceratodus forsteri. Next base: position 194,509,927 of record CM028132.1, on the reverse strand, counting down.
TTTGCAGTTTGAAGGTACTCATCAACTATATCAGGCTGTCTGCCCTTGTCTGTGGAAGAAAAGCCTTTTCCCTCACAGTGTCCAGCTCTGTACTGGTTCCAGTACAGACTTTTTCAGGCTGACCAGGAACCCTAGTGACTGAAGTACCTCCTGTGTGAGTGTCAGGGATTCCCTTACTTGTTGAGAGGATTGTCCTACAACTAGCCAGTCATCCAGGTAAGGGAATACTGCAAACCCTGGTCTCCTCAGGTATGCCACAACCACAGCCAAGCAATTTGTGAACACCCTTGGAGCAGAAGTAAGTCCGAAAGGCATTGTCTTGAACTGGTAGTGGCCTGATGGCAGTCTGAATCTTAGCAATTTTCTGTGGGTCTGCCTGATTGGGATGTGAAAGTATGCATCCTTTAAGTCTAGAGATGCCAAGTAATCCCATTGCCTTAGGGTTGGAAGGATTGTTGTCAAGGTCACCATCTTGAACTTTGGTTTTACCAAACGTCTGTTCAGGTGCCTGAGATCCAATATGGGTCACCACACCAGTTTTATTTACAGTGAAGAAGTACCTTGAATAGAGCCCCTTTCCTCTCTGTGATACAGGAGCTGGTTCTACTGCCCTTTGAGACAGAAGGTTTGATACTTCCTTCTCCAGAAGCAATGCTTCTGATGGGGAAAAAGGTCTGAATACTCTTGCCCTCAGCTTTGGCCTGAGTTTGAAGCCGAGTGCCAGACCTTGACCCACTACCTCCAGGACCCACTTGGTCTGTGGTGATGGAATGCCATTCTTGGAGGTAGGGGGCCAACCTGCTGTCTACTGGGGATGGGGAGGCGACCCAAGCAGACACCTCAGGGTGCCTGCTTGGCTTGGGATGCTGTCTGAGTGCTGGGGCTAGTTCTTTTGCCACCTCTCCTGCTCCTGCCTCCGAATTAGCCTCTCTGAGGTTGGTATTGGGGAAAAGCTTGAGGCTAGAAGAAAGGCCTGTTTTGTCCCCTTCCTCTACCTCCCCTGGCTTGCTGCTTCTGGGGTGTAGATGTTTTTTCCTTTGCTACAGCGCTCTTATAGGCTGTCTTGTACGCATCCATTTTCTTCATGTAAGCCTCTGTCTGTTCGTCAGAGAAGTAGGCTCACATGGAAAGTCCAAGGCCTTGGCTTGTGTATCTTGGGTCAGGTTCATGGTTCTGAGTCAAGCACACATTCTGAGAGACACACAGGAAGCCATTTTTCTGGCAGCAGTGTTGTTATTATTCTCTGCCATCCTAAACTGGGCCTTCTATGCCTCTTTGCCCCTTTTCGTAGCTTCTTCCAAGTCAGTTGCCATAGGGGCTGGAACAGACTTTTAAAATTTCCAAAACAGTGATCCATAAATTCCTCTGGTATCTGGCAGTATAAGCCATATAGGAGGCCTGCCTGATAATGAGAGAGGATCCCAGGTAGACCTTCTTGGCAATGGAATCCATTTCCCTGGAGTCCTTGTCTGGAGGGTGAGGTGCCAAGAGTATGCCAGCCTTATCACAGGCTGCAGCCTGCACCACTCCCTCATGGCTAGGGTGGACAAAAAGGAACTATGTTCCACCCCTAGCAACCCAGCATTTCTTATCCACCTTTCTGTCTACTGGTGACACAGAAGTGGGGGTCAGCAGAAACTTATTGACCCGTTTTTTTCAGAGATTTATGGATGGGCACCAATAGTCTTTTGGAGACTGGAACATACATCATCTCCATGTAATCATGTTCCTCCTCTTCATCGGTGGATTCCTGAGTAGGGTGGTCCAGGGCTTGGGCCACTTACTTTATAAAGGGAAAGTGGGAAGTATAGTCCTCAGTCCCTTTGTCAGGGGAATCAGGACGGTGAGGATCAGGAGAAATATCTGGTTCGATCGGTTCTCTAAAGTCATCTATTTCTATGTTTCTAGTGGGGGGGTTAGGAGGAAGTAGGCTGTTGGTTAACTAGGATCTGCAGCTTATCCATTAGGTAGGGAAAGGGGCAGACTAGGTGGGCCAAGTGGTCCTTATCTACCATCAAATTCTATGTTTCTATATTTCTATCATCCCCATCCTCATCTTCGTCTTCATCCTCATCCTCCCCAAAAAGCTTCACCCCGCATTCCAAAGAACCGGGAACTAGGGTAGACCCGAAGACTGTGTATGTGGCCGCTTCTCAACTGGAACCTGGGTACTCGGTTGGAGTGCCTGAATAATTTTAACGGCATTCGCTGTTTCTTCAGCAGTCAGAACCAGTGTTTTCTTCAGTTGTGGTTCAACCACTGTATGTTTCTCTTTCTTTTTCCTGTGGTTGCCGGGCCATTAGCAGTATCACCAGGTCTTTTCTTAGATGAGGAACCCTCACCCTTGTCAGGTGGCTGTTCCTTCAGTTCTTTTCGACTGGTAGCCGGTTTGTCCGCAGCTGGATCAGCAGGCTTATCAGACATCTTCTCCTGCAGTCATTTGAGTTGCCTCTCAAGCGTCGACTGAGGGAAGTTTTCACAAATTTCACAGTCCTCTTTGAGGTGTTCAAACCCCAAACAAAAAACACAGATTAAATGAGGATCTGCTTTAGTGAACAGCTTCTCACACTCTGTATAATGCAGGAAACCTGTGGGGCCTGTCCTTTTCTTAGTCTGTGGCATTTACCGGCCGGTTGAAAATGAGAATAAACTGGGTAAAATATTTAGAAATTAGAAAATTATTTATAGACTGTCTTACCAGGCGGTTGGTAGGACTAAGATTTACCTCAGACTTTTAAAGTAAACGGAAAAAAATATTTGTTCCTTCTCAGTTAAACGCACCGATAAAGAACACTTGCTAAATTCACTCTATGTAGACTAAGTCTACCTGTGAACCAAGGACAGTGCTTCAAAAATCAAAACACTGAAATGGACTTCGATAAAACAGAGATAAAATTATTTCTGCAAGAAAGTGAAGGACAGCTCTCCGGAGACGTCTTACTGAGGCAAGCGGAGTAAAGAATCTGATGGTTGCAGGAAGTGCAACCAGGGACAGTGGTTTGGAAACAGAGCTTGAGCCTAACATTCCACTACCAGCATAGGTTCTATTAACCATTTCGGCTCCAGGGCAGTCCTATGGTGAGACCATATTGCATTTGTCAGAATACAGTAAGATTTTGTGGGGTTTGAAGAGGCACATTTGTGGATCTTTACCTTTATTATAAAAAAACATGAATTACTGCCTCGCTAAAGGAGTCTGGTATTGTGTGATGTATATTAAAGCTATTAAAAAGTTTAATCAGTATTGGTATAAATTCTTTACTGAAGTTTTATACAGTTCAGCTGAAAAGCCATTAGGGCCAGGGACTTTACCAGTAGATAAGTTATCAATAACTTGTTCGGCCTTCTTTTCTGAAATATTTTCATCAAGGTGTAATCTCACTGATAATCATATTTCTAGAAATGTTCCACCACTTGAGAGTAGTGTTTCGATGAGTATACATCTTTATAATACTTCAAGAATTGATCATTAACTGCTTTAGGTTTCTGATACTGATTTCCCTTTTCATCCTTTACTGAAATTTTTTTATTTGGTTCTTTATCTTTTTTCAATTGCCAGGATTAAAGTTTTTGAGGCTTATCCACTAAACAGTGATATTTTGAACGTATATGTAATATCTGATTTTCTGTTTGTTTTGTTATTGTTTCATGTGCTTCTTTCTTTTGCATAAGTTTTATTATATGTCTGTGTGTCTAGAGTTACACTATATAGTTCCTCAAGATGTTGAATCTCTTTCTCTAATTGGAAGACTCTTGTTTAATTCTCTCTTATTAAATGATGAAATGGACTGGAAGGGGCCTCTTAGCAATGATTTAAATGCATCCCAGATAATTAATGCAGCCTCTTAGTTGTGCTTTAAATGCATCCCAGATTATTAACAGTGAAGTATCTTGTGAGTTATTAACCTTGAAAAAGTTTATAATCTCCTGAATTAATTGTGACTTGATAGATGAATCTCTGAGAATTGACTGGGCAATGTGCCATTGTTTCTCAAAGATATTATCAGGATCTAATTTAATTTGTAACAGGCAAGGAGTGTGGTCTGTAATTAAAATACCCAGATATGCACCATCTTCTACCTGACAAACAACAGTTTCAGATATTTAAAAAAAAAAAATTCTTGTCATTTTGGTGTGTTGTGGAGAAATAAGAGAATTTCCTTTCTTCTGGGAATAACCTGTGCCACAGATTAACTAGTCTTAAATCTGTTTTAAAATTTAGAATCGTTTTAAGTGAAGATCTACATAAGTTTTCTATAGTTGAGGTCTTATCCAAATAGGACTGAGTTATGTTAAAGTCACCACCCATGTTATATGGAGTACTGAATTTCAAATGTTAAAGAAAATACTCTGGCACAAAAGATAAGCTGCTCTCTTTATCCTGGAAACTGGCACACAACTATTATGTGTCTACCTTGATTATCAATATGTTTTGTTTTTTAAATTCAGATTTATTGTACCTCTTTTGAAAAATAAAGCAAGTTCTCTTGAGTTGGTTAAGTAAGGTGCGAGTCCCTGGCCCCCAGCAATTTTAGAACCAGACAAAATCTGTATTAGTGAAGCGTTTTTCCTGTAGCATAATACAGTTCAGCTGTCTTCTTTCTAACCAGTTAAGGATGTTCTTAATTTTAACTCTGAGTCCCTTTACGTTCCAGGTTGCCAATTTAATTGTAACTCCCATTTTTTAACAATTTACGTTTTACAGAAATCCTTGCTGCACCTCTTTTTATAGTAACAGATAGGAGATACTTAATGATGATCTATAAAAACTCTTTTTGTTGTAGGAGGGTTAACTGAAGGGCTCTAAGGAGATAAGATTCCAAGCAGCCCCAGAAGGATTTAAGTCACCCTGCACTATACGCTCATCAAGGGCTCTCAAGTCTCATCTAACCCCATGTTGGCTAAATCAGGATTATTCATGTAGTCCCGCCTGCGGGCTATAAACCATAGGTTAATACAGGGGCCAGACCAGGTAGCATAGAGGCTGGAAAGGATAAGGAGTACCTGGCAGTACTTTGAGTGAGAAGCAGCCACTGGGATGAAATAAAGAGATTCCAGGACCTGGCCTAAGAAGGAAACAGGTGGAAAATATAGCAAGTACATACTAATGAGACAGTCAAGAATGGATCTCAATTGGACAAGAGCTCAACCAAAGGATAACCCTCCCACATAGCACACTGTAAACATTGTACTATACTGCAGTCTCCCCATGCCTGCCTGACAGGGAGTCAAAGGTGCTAACACTGAACCAGACTTTTATTTATCTTCTTCTTATTACTCTAACAAAGAATTAAAAAAAAAGTGTTCTATACCAATTTCATACATCCAAAGAGGTGTCTTCCCCTGAGTGTATGCAGAGTCCACCATACCACCGAAGATGTAGAGCACACCCTAAAACAAGCAAACAGATCATCAGAAATAGTACAACTGTTTGAAGAAAACATTTAAAACAAAGCACATTTTATACAATTACATGCTAGAAATCAAATATGAACAAAATAAAGTAAAAAAAATCAAAAAGAACACACAACACAGTCTAATGGTGAAAAAAATGAGGTCTTTTTGCCCATCTTTGGTGGTAACAGTCAAGGTGGAAAGAATAGCTATTTATTGTAATAGTAGATTTTAGAGAGAATTTCCTCCATTGAGCCATGTCATGGAACTATAAGTCACTAGCATCAGGAACACCTGGAAACTTTTGCTAGCTGGGCCCATCCATGTCAGCGTGTGTCACTGCTGCCTATATGTGGATGGACCCATCATGCTTCAGTTCCCCGCAGAGGTCAAACTCATCGACCTGGTAGGGACCAAAACAACAAGGACCAAAACCAGGTAGATGGGAGAGGATATAGAACCTGATGATCATTATGACCTAATCAGGCAGAGGAAGGAGAATCAGAATCCACAACAGGGAGAATATCCAGTAACAACCAGTTGAAAGAATAAAGAGGAAGATGGGTGGTGAGCTATGGCTCAATAGAAAAGGTTCTCTCCAAGCTCTACTGTTATGGTAAGTAAGTCAATTCTGTCTTCTTTGATGATCTCTCTCTCTCACTCTGTCTCTCCACTGAGGCACATGAGAATTCTGGGCAAAAATGAAATTTAATGAACAAAAATGCAAGGTGATGCATTCTGGTTATAATAATATTAAATATGACTACTTAATAAATAAAGTAAAACTTCAAGAAACTGATAATGAAAAAGACCTTGGGGTAAATATTGATAGTAAACTCAACTTTGACCATAATACTATGCTAAAAGTTAAAAAATGCCAAAGACTTATGGGTTGCATATGGAAAAACATCAAAAGTAGGCAACCACAAGTCATTCTTCCACTGTATGCTAGCTTGGTTAGATCACACTTGGAGTACTGAGCTCCTTTCTGTACACCTAATACTTCTCATGGAAAGAAGCAATTAGAAGGGGTTCAGAGAAAAATGACAAAAAGAATTCATGGTATGAATGATAAACCATATGGAGGAAGATTAAAAACTCTGGGCCTATTCTCCATTTAGTACAGACAACTCCGTGGAGATCTTTGTTTGATCTACAAAGCCATTAGTGAACCTGGATTGGCTGAAACTTTAGGTTTAGAAAAACATTTTATTATATCACAAACAAGATCTCATAACTTGAGGCTAAAAGGGACAACTTGTAGAACAACAAAAAGACACCTTTGGTTCTCTCAGAGAACAGTTAATTTATGGAATACTCTACCAGCTCCTATTGTAGAGAGTAAGACAATGGATAAGTTTAAAGGTATGCTAGATAAATTTATGGGTAATACCAAATTCAATTATATTGATAATTAATCCACCCTCGGGTGGCAAGTTCACATGTAGGCACTGCCTCCTGAACACGTAAAAAACTATGAACCTATCATGGAACCATTCCTTAGCAGTACCAAGCCACAGTGAGAGGCAGCAAGGATCAAATTATCCTAAGACACGAGGCTTTACAAAACAGTAAGGCCAAAGCCACCACATGTACTAGAGATGATATCCAGATTGCAGTGTTTAGTGAATGTATTAAGAGTACTACGGGTGGCAGCATCACGGATGTCAGCAGTAAACACACTGTGAAAACAGGCTATGGAAGTGGCCATAAACAGGACTGGGAAGCTGCTTACCACACTTCCCGTAACAAAAAAGTAATGCAGGATGCCAACCATGTGGGGAAAGGCATTGTTTAGAAACAGGGGAGCCCACCATCCCGAGGATGAAAGACACAGAGTTGAGAGGATTTTATACAATCCTTAGTATGAAAAAGGTACTAATACAGTGTCCTGTGGATGTCCAGTGTATGGAGTAGATGTTCCCTACTATCTGTGGGAGTCGAGAAGTAAACCAGATGTCAACTATCTGATTCAGTATGCAATCAGATACCACCTTTGGCAGGAAATGAGGACTAGTCCTTAAACTGACACAATCCTTGTGGGAGAAAAAAAGGTAAGGGGCTCTGAAACCAGAGCCTGCAATTCTGAAATTCATTTTGTGGAAGTAATGGCTACCAGAAACAATGCCTTCCAGGAGAGGAAGTGCATCTCACAATTAGCAGCAGGTTTAAAGGGATGCACTATAAGGGGCTTCAGAACCATATTAAGGTCCTACACCAGCACTGGATTGCGGATGGGCAGGGGTGATGATGCAGCAGAGTACTGGACGCCCGTGTGCATAAGGAACTAGAGTGACTGACTGGACACATAAAGGGGTCCAGGTGACAGCAGGTATGTCAGACCATGAAACTTTTCAAATTCTGAGAGTATGTGTACTGAATAGATGGCTTACTAGCCACCAGTAGAACAGCTGAAACCACAGGGGACATCCCAAAGTGGCAGAGTTCTACGTGCTCAGAAGCTAGGCTTGGAGGTGCAGGGATTGAAGATCTGGGTGTACAAGAGTGCCCTGCTAATACAGGGAGCAAGACAGGAGGTTCCACCACTAAATGTTGCAGCAGAGAGAACTATCTTTGTCTGGGTCAGAAACAAGACTACTACAAGTAAGGGTGGCCGTCTCCACCCCAAACTTGACCAGAATCCTCTGAATCAGAGGGAATGGAGGAAATGTGTACATGAACCTCCCTTTTCAGGAGAGGAACAATGCATCTCATCAAAAAACTCCAGGCCCTGGAGCTAGTGATCGCGTAATTGCAACTGTTATTCTTAATCTAAACCAAAACCTGAGGAACCTTTGCTGTACCACCCATACAGCACTTACTGTCTTCTTTTAGTCAATTGTTGTCTTTCACTGTACTTATTGTCTTCTTACAGCCTGATGAATTTCATGAGTTCTTCCTTTCTCCCCGTCCCTCCTGTTTCCAAAAACTGCAATTCAGAACTTTAATGTCCTGTCCCACTGTACCTGCTCCCTTATTGTGTATTTAGTCCTACACTACTAGAAAGTGAATGTATCTGTAATTGTATTGCCATTTTATCCCACTGCACCTGCTCCCTAATTGTGTATTTAGTCCTACATTGTTAGAAACAATCAATGAATGTATCTGTAATTGTATTGCCATGTTATCCCACTGTACCTGCTCCCTAATTGTGTATTTAGTCCTACATAGTTAGAAACAATCAATGAATGTATCTGTAATTGTATTGCCATTTTATCCCACTGTACTTGCTCCCTAATTGTGTATTTAGTTCGACATTGTTAGAAACAATCAATGGATGTATCTGTAATTGTATTGCCATGTTATCCCACTGTACCTGCTCCCTAATTGTGTATTTAGTCCTACATTGTTAGAAACAATGAATGTAATTGTACTGTCATTTTATCCCACTGCACCTGCTCCCTTATTGAGTATTTAGTCCTACGTTGTTAGAAACAATCAATGAATGTAATTGTATTGCCATTTTATCCCACTGTACCTGCTCCCTAATCGTTTCTAACAATGTAGGATGAAATACACAATCAATGTATTTGTAATTGTACTGCCATTTTATCCCACTGCACCTGCTCCCTCATTGAGTATTTAGTCCTACACTGTTAGAAACACTCAATGAATGCAACTGTATTGCCATTTTATCCCACTGCACCTGCTCCCTTATTGAGTATTTAGTACTACATTTAGAAATAATCAATGAATGTAATTGTATTGTCATTTTATCCCACTGTACCTGCTCCCTAATTGTTTCCAACAATGTAGGACTAAATACACAATGAATGTATCTGTAATTGTATTGCCATTTTATCCCACTGTACCGTCTCCCTAATTGTGTATTTAGTCCTACATTGTTAGAAACAATCAAAGAATGTATCTGTAATTGCATTGCCATTTTATCCCACTGTACCGGCTCCCTAATTGTGTATTTAGTCCTACATTGTTAGAAACAAGCAATGAATGTATCTGTAATTGTATGGCTATTTTATCCCACTGTACCTGCTCCCTTGAGTATTTGGTCCTACACTGTTAGAAACAATCAATGAATATATCTGTAATTGCATTGCCATTTTATCCCACTGTACCGGCTCCCTAACTGTGTATTTAGTCCTACATTGTTAGAAACAAGCAATGAATGTATCTGTAATTGTATTGCCATTTTATCCCACTGTACCTGCTCCCTTGAGTATTTGGTCCTACATTGTTGGAAACAATCAATGAATGTAATTGTATTGCCATTTTATCCCACTGCACCTGCTCCCTAATTGTTTATAACAATGTAGGACTAAATACACAATCAATGTATTTGTAACTGTATTGCCATTTTATCCCACTGTACCAGCTCCCTAATTGTATATTTAGTCCTACACTGTTAGAAACAATCAATGAATGTATTTGTAATTGTATTGCCATTTTCACTTGTATACACGCATTGTCCTTAGCATCCTATTTATACTGTTTTATTTGTATTGCCTCATCCTGTTGCATCCTTCCAGGACAACCTTGTAAATGAGTCTGCTCAATGGTGTTATTCCTGGTAAAATAAAAATTTAATTGAACTGAATTGAAAATGCAGCAGTTTCATGCTGTACCGGGATGCAAAAAAGGTCAATATCCAGGTGACCCCACTTTTCAAAGATTTCGTCCTCAATGGAGCCTAAGAGTTCTCACTCGTGGGACAGCACCAGGGACCTGCTGAGGTGATCCACTAGTGCACTGAGGATTCCTGGCAAACAGATACTAATAAGAAACAGATAACGTTCCACTGCCCAATGCCAGACCTTCACTGCCTCCCTACAGAGAGGATAAGAACAAACCCCGCCTTGACGGTTGATGTAGTACATAAAGAAATGTTTTCCATGTAGATTAACAGACAGTGACTCCACAGAAATGGCAGCAAAGGTCCGTAGACCAAACAGAACAGCCCTCATCTCCAGAGTGGTGCCATTTAGACAGCGATCCAGAAACAGAGGCTTGTGTTCAAAAGGGTCCGAGATGGGCACCCCACCCACAGCCCCACACGTCCGTTATCATAACTAAAAGCAGCAAGGGGATAAAGAAATGGACACCCTGTTCTGAGGTTGGATTGATCCAACCACTACAGACATCAAAATGTTCAGTCCACTGGACATGAAGGAACCACTGCAGAATCCTCATATGTAGCTGAGCCAGTAGAACTGCTAGGATCACTGCAGCCATGTGGCCAATCAGACTCAGTATGCACCTGGCCGAGACATAATTGCTAAATGACACTAAGTGAGCCTGGGCAACCAACGCAGTTACACAGTCCACTGGAACAAATACCCTTCTAACACCCATCTCAGAACAGCTTCAACATATTAGAATTGCTGGCACAGAGTGAGAACCAATTTCTGCTCATGCACCAGAATGCCCAACTGCTCGAATAGCTCTCAGGTACAGAACAGAGTGTATATACAGTGCTCCCTCACTATAATGAACAGAATGGGAGCCATAACATGTGTTTGTTATAGCTCCCTGTTCATTACATCGAGGGATGCTGAAAATGTAGGCAGTGTACAATTACCATATGTTTGTAACTCTGATCAAAGTCAACTTTTCATATAGATACAGTTGTGTGCTGTATAAATCTAGTCAATATAAAGTTTAAATTGTAATTTGTACAACTGCAGTAGCTGTACTTTAAAAACTGTTGTTCCCTTCTCACTGTCAGTGCCACTGCGACTCCTACTGCAAGCTCCTATCACCTGCTTCCGTGCACTTCTACATTTCTCTAAACTGAGGTGACTTACACTTCAGCCAGTGTTATCAATATTACCCCAAAATGGCAGCTATCTGAGAGAGAGGGAGGGAGCAGTATCGGTGATCTGATTGCAAGTACAGCCCAGCTGCTTAGTCTGCTGACAACATTAGGAGCGTGGGACTGGGGAGTCGGAAAGGAACAGGTCTTATGTAATCAGTAGCAGCAATCTGCAACATCAATGGTTTTAATCAGGTTTCAATTGAGTGAGTTTATGGGAGGAAGAGTTATGATGCCTGCAGCAAGACAACTCACTACGGTCAGGAGTCTTGAGAACCATTTATGTCATGTCTGGGAGTTCGGTATAGCAGTATAGCCTACAGGTTAGAGTAAGAGTAACGAGCTGTGAATGAGCTTGGCACATCATCCAGCAGACCTGGGTTTGATTCCCACAGCCTCCACTTGCATACTGTGTGACTGAGCAAGTCATTTAACCGCCCAGTGCTCCCGGGTCACCCCTGAAAACAGGCACTTGTGCTTAGTGGGCCTTACCTGGTTACCAAAGAATAAAAATTAAAAACAATGAGGTTCATTATAGTGAGGGAGCACTGTAACTGCCTCCTAAAATGGAGCTTTCCAGAGTCAATCATTGAGGTACAGGAATACATACAGGCCTTCCATGCAGAGGGGCTGCTGCAACAGTTGCCAAGCATTTGGTAAATACACATGGTGCAGACAGTAACTCAAATGGCAATACACAAAACTGATTGTGAGAGTCCTGAAGCGTAAATTGCAGTTCTTTTCTGTGATTCCTGAGGACCATGATATGAAGGTAGGCATCCGCCATGTCCAAGGCACACAGCCAATCTCCTTTTAGCAACAGAGGGAGCAGGGACTGGAGGGAGACCATCCGCAACCTTTTATATTCTAAAAACAAACTGGGGCCCTAAAGGTCTAGGACAGGACATAAATCCACTGTACACTTTCTAACTAGGAAATATGTGAATAATATCCATGATTCAATTCCGAAAACGGGACTGGTTCAAATAGCCCTCTTGTGGAGGAAGGTTTGAACGTCCTCCAGCAAGAAAGTGAGATGTTCTGGAGGGTATCAGTTCAGTAAGGGAGAATGTACTGGAGGGATGGAGAGGAGGTCTAGGGTGTGTCCTCACTGAATGCATGAAATAGACTTCCAGCAGAGATGGTGGGGCAAACACGGGGGAAATTCAAAAATGCATCGGACAGGCGTAGGGGAACCCTAGCGATAGAACGAGAAGGTAAAGCCAGAGATGAAGTAGAGTCTGCAGCTTTTGCAGTAGATAGGGAAATTGGGCAGACTAGATGGGCCTAGCAGTCCTTATCTGCCATCATTTTCTATGTTTCTAACCACCTACAGTACCCAAGCATCCACTGTAATCTTCCTCCACTTTGGGAGGAAGAGGGAAATGCAGCCTCCCACAAGGATCCCTTGGTTTGGTGGGTCTGGAGGAGGCAGAAGGTAATCAGAATGCTTCATGGGTGGCTGTCGTGCTATGAACACTTGCACTTTTGGTGATTATAACACGGCCACTGGGAGGTAAAGGATCCTAAGGGGTGGCAGTGGACCTCTGGGACCCATGCCCAGGACCTCTGGAATAACCCCTACTGGTGTGGGCATCGGGCCTGTGAAAGAAACCCCTGCCACGATCCAGAGGCCTAGGGTTCAATGTGTGCAGAAACAGAGTAATTTGTGAGGTTTGTAATTCCCACAGAGCAGATTCAACATCCACCCCAAAAAGCTGCTTGCGCCGAAATGGAGCACTGAGGACTGGCTGCTGCACATCAGTTGCAAAGCCAACAACATGCAGCCATGAGTGACGGTGAAGGCACTGCCAGAGACTGCAGCATGAGCCGAAGCATCAGAGGCATCATTAACTGACCTTAGCAGGCTTTTAATTGTATAGTATTGTATATTTATTTCTGTGGTGCAGCATTGTTTTAAACTTGTACTGCGCCTTGAAATTTGAAAGGCGCATTAAAAATAAATAATATTCTTATTATTTATATATTATATTACTTACCTGCCTCCAGGCCGTGGGCAACACTGCTGGATGTCAGTTTAAGTTGGTCCATCAGGTAGCTTATCAGTCATGGCTACCACACATATCCACAGGCTATTTTGACGCTTAATCATACAGGTCAGATAGTTGGCAATTCTGAGGCCAGGGACACTGAAGCAAAGGTCCTCCTGCCCATCACATCCAATTTTCTGGATTCTTTATCTGGGGGAAGACAGCTCATATGATGAGGCACATTAGACCTATCATGAGCAGCCATACTCACTACTGTGTCTATCTTGGGCTGGGAAGCATAGAAAAACTTGGTTGAAGGGCTAGAATAGTGCTTAACTGCCTTCAAAGGGACAGCCAGCAGGGCACTGGGCCTTTGCCAAGCAGCCATCATGACATCCTCCAATCCAGAATGTATTGGAGGAATGATGACTGTGGGCAAAGAAGGGACTTCCAGAAACTTATACAGGTATTTCCAAGAACTCCTCTTCCACTGCAGTAAATCCCAATGTGGGCTGCCGCTGCTGGAGGAAAGTCTGAAAGGTGGCATCCTCAGGTGGAGAGTGAGGAGTGTTTTAGACACTGTCCTCCCTACAGGAGGACAAGGTAGTGCTGGAATCCACCGCATCAGTAGGTTGCAGCTCATCTTTCCCTTTTTCATATTCCTCCACTATTAGGTCTGGATTGTACTGCAGTTCCTACTCCTCGTTGGCGGGCTCTGGTGGCGAGTCAACAGGAAGAGAAGGCACCCTGGGGTAGCACTGAAAAAGTAGGCCTGAAGCTTGTCTGAGTTACTCACGGTCAAACTGGTGCAGTGAGGGGAGCTGTGTCTCAACAATGTTGAATAAATCTCATTAAACTATCCTATAATTCAGTAATTTTTTTTCCTTCAGGGAGCACCAGACGACTACTGAGCCTGGCTACCAACAAACCGTGAGTATCTTCATTATGTTGTGGTGCTAGTCTGTTCTAACAGTTTGCCGCCTCATATTTTCCCTTGTCTGCGATAACAGAACAGTAACAACAGGCAACATCCACAGGCCACCAGGCAGCTGTGACTGGGTGTCAGTGGTGAAGCCTATGGCAGAAGCTGCAAAAACAAAGCACTGTCTGCAACAGGAGATGCGCAGTGATGACCCCCGTAGGGGTCTACAATGGCGAAACTGTGGACGGTACAGTGTCCAACGGTGGTATCTACTATGAGAGTAGAGCCACTGCCGGGCCCAAACCCTGGTGTCTGTCAGACAGTTGGGGCAGCAGGAATGTGCTTTTATTTGAAGCCCTGTCTGTAGACCTACCTCGGGCTTCTTCCTTCAGTGGACACATGGAATGGATAGATCATCTCTCAGTTCTGGAATCCCTGTGCTGTTTAGCTGCATGACGTGTTTCCCCGCAGATTTAGTGGACTTATCCTTAGATTTTTCTTTCTGGATTCAACAGTGCATCAGACATCAGCACCATGGACCACGGGGAGTGGCAGGTCAACAGCAAAACAGGAACAGAAAGAGCAGAGGAAGCCAGTATCTCTCTGTGCTATGCACACTGCTTATCCTCCATTGCTTTTTCCTTTAGGAATGTTTCCAAAGCCTTACGACAATGTCTCCTCATGGCCGTTAAAAATGTTGGCAAATGGAACAGGTCTTGCCGCTGTGCACTAAGCCTAAGCAATGAATGCACAGTCCGTGTGAATCATTCTTGTAAATCTAAACTTTACCGTATTGACAGAAATGAAATGGTGGATCTTCATCGAGGATATTTCCTCCATCAGGCCACACTATTGGAACTGTAAGCATCAGGATCACTCAAAAACTTTTATGTCTATATAGGGAAAGGGAACATTATTTAACCAGGAGTAGGCCACTAAGCTGAAGCTTATTTCCAGATGCGACCTGGCAGTACAAGAAAGTTAAGTGACTTGCTCAGGATCACACAGTATGCTCCTAAGTGGCTGTGGGATTCAAACCCAGGTCTCCAGATCTGCAACTCAGAGCCATATCCCACTGTGCTATAATGCTTATATAATTGTGGGTGTCCTCATTGCTCCTCAGTTTTTTCTCCCACCATCAACCGCTGATCAGACTTGAAGAGAAACAACATTGTCGTTTCTAAGATATGTTACTTTTTACCATATTACAACTTGGCAGAAGTCATGTTTTACACCGTCGATTAACTGGCCTTTCCAGATTTTTCTACTTTCAGAATAATCTTTTTTAATACCTGATCCTGCAAGACTTGCCAGTATAACTGACAGGCCACAGGGGACAACACTAGAAGATTCTGGATACAGGTCCTTCTTCACAGAAGATTAAAGTGATGGTATCCTCAAGCCAGATCACGGATCCCAAACCAGCTTCTCAATCTGGTCCTCCCTCTGCCAGTAAGAGTTCTCCCAGGTGGTTGGCCATGCTATCACTGATACGATTGTCGGGACCATCATGATCTCCCTGAAAGACTGGCAAGTCCTTGTCGACTGCTATGGCGGTGTCTACTATAACCCATCCAAACGTTCACGGGCACCATGGTTCTGGCATTGCCGTACCTACTATGGATGGTATGCCTGCCATTGTCAATGGGTTGCAGCCCATCCATGCCTACAGTCATTAACCCCTCGGTGGGCATCATTGGCTCTCAGGCTGTGCTGGTGCCATTCTCAGAGTACTTTGTTGATTACCATCACAGCATACACCACCATCGTTAACTACTGTCTCATCAACTGGTCCTTCCCGGTTCAGACTCTTGTTGTTGAGGGGATATGGCAGCACATTTCACTATCCTTCACCTCAGCTGATGCTTCCACTGCCTGTTCTGTCAGTGTCCACTGTTATCACTCGAGATGTCGACAAGGTTAATTTTTACCATGACCTTCTCGGTGCAGAAATGGTCTTGGAGGATTCAGATGGAGAAGATTATTTTTACACAACAGAACTACCCTCCGGTCCTACCCTCTCCAGCCACAGGGCACCGCATACTGTGGTCATGGACACAAGGTTTCGTCTAACTATCTCCCTTCTCAGAGATCACTGAAAGAAATCAGAGAGGTCCTGAGTGTCAAGGGGGTAGCAGATGGCCACAGGAATCTACTGGAGTTTTTGGAGGTAGATCCTTCCCCTCTATGCTGATGCATCCTGCATACCAAATACGGCAGGATGAGCAAATTTATACTTGGAAAAATATTCAAGCTTTGTTCCTAGCCCCTGGCAGGACTAATACGTTGTATCAAGCCACCTCTAGTGCGTCTTCGGTGGGTCACCTGAATACTGCCCCTGAGCTTTTCAGGACTTTCTCAGGAAAGTCAGTGTCCTGGGTAACTGCCTCCTGCTACAAAGCCAGATGGGCTACATGTTATAGGCCATCATCCAGTCACCTATGCATCTTTGGACTTGGTCCTGGAAACTTCCCAGGAGCATGGTGTGTACTATCCAGATATTCATATATCTCCAATACGATTTTCTGATATATATACCAGGCTAATAGCCTTCCTGGCCCTGGGTCACCTACTGGTGCTTCAGATGATTTCATGTCCCAAACAAATTCCTCCAGGGGGAGGTGGGTCTCATACCCTGAACCCTCTTCCCCATGCCACCATTGTCCCTGGAGGTACAAGCAGGGGAGCAGGATCTCCTTACAGTATTTATTTCAGAGTGGGGGATTGGGACAATGGCAGCAGAGTTTTTAATTTTGACCCACCTTTTCTTCTACCTTGGGGACAACCGACTCACTTTTGTAACGGTTTTAAACTTCCGTATTAAAAATCTGAGCTTGATCGAACAATTCAACCAATAATTTTTTTCATTTGACCCTTACTTTTTATACCAGTGGGTCAGTGTCTCACACAAATAAACATCTGAAATGAACCCTATCCTTAGATTTATCCAAATGGAAGGAACTCACGACAGACAAATGGGTTCTGGGCATTGTGGACAACAGGTATGCTCTGAAATTTTGTCTATCCCCTCCAGTACACCTGCCAACCCCTACTTCCTTTCCTCCAGAACATTTGTCCCTTCTACAGGAGGAAGTACAATCACTCCTAGTTTAGTTTAGATTAGTTTAGTTTATTTTACCAAGATAAGGCTCCATTGAGCAAGCTTATTTTCAAGGAGGTCCTGGGTAGGACAGTATACATTATAATAATCAGAATAAGATACATTGACATATAGCACAGTAGTTATACAATAGGTACAGTTCCAAACATAAAATACAGAGTAATATGAGGCTATATCTTGACTGAGTAAACTACTATCTGAAGAAGGAAAAAGAAAGTAGAATAATTCTGGGACATCTGTTATAAATTACAACTTGATCCTACACACAATTCTTACACAATAAATGAGCTATCCAGTAATAGCATGGTAACACATACTGTACATGGATTATAACATAAGTTTTCGATCATCAAGGTAAATACTGTGTGGCTGACCATGCCAGTGAGCCTAAACGATTTCTGTAACATATTCCATAATATTGAAATGACGCACCTTATTGCCATTTTGCTGTAGTGGGTGGGAATTTTTGGGGCAGCAAATAGTAAGAAGTTTTTTTCTTACAGAGTAAGCACCACCGGATTTTTTAAATGATACTGTGATATAGCTAGGGACATCTTCCGTAAGTACTTTAAAAGCCCAATTATATGAATATTTCAGCATTCTGGTGGCTAGGGAAGACCAGCCAACATACTCATAAATTACAGCGATGTGTTCTTGGTGCCATATTAGTAATAAATCTAAGGGCTCTGTGGTACAGGACAACCAATTTATGCAAGTGGGATGGATAGCACTGGCCATAGAATAAATTAGCATAATCTAAGAGGTAGGAATGTAGTTTGCACTAGCCTCTTTCTGGTGTACTGTAGGGGGTAGCGCTAGTTTCTGAAGAAAAAGCCTAACCTGCTATGCAACTTTTTACATATATCCTCTATATGCACTGTGAAGGATGATTTGTGATCTATCCATAAACCAAGATATTTAAGGCTCCGTTCTACTTTAAGCGATTCACCTAAAAGGGTAGATATGCTTGGAGCCATGTTAGTAAACAGTGCCTTGGTGGTAACTGATAAAAATATAACTTGGTTTTATCCGTGTTAAAGAGAAGTTTGTTTAGGTAAAGGTTTATTTGTAGTGTACTGAACTCCAGTTGTAGTTCTGAGAGCATTTAGAAGTATACAAGACTGTGTTATCTGCGAAAAGATGAATGGAAGCTTTGTTGATAGTCCTACATAGGTCATTTGTATAAATCAAAAAAACTTCTAGTTAAAAGGGATACTGAACCGGTTCCCACAGGGGAGCAAAAGAAAAAAATTACTCACCTCAGTAATTGTGTTTCTTCTAATGGAGTCTTGCTGTATTCTGACTTATAGCAGTTAGCCCCAGCACTTGAACTGCTCCGGACAGGAAAGAGTTAAATTCTATGCAGAGCATAGAACGCTGAGCTCAAGCTCGGTTCAAACCTCTGTCTGCTGCACTTTGAAGTGTAACCGTCAGATTCTTATGAGCTAATACTAACTAACTGACCCATAATGTGGAAATTGTAAAACTTTTACTAGCCAAATGGCAACCAAATATTTTGGATCCCCCAAAAGACTCAAGTCGAGAAATCCAAAACCAAAAACCAGGTAGTGAACAACTTATGACTACTGAAATAAAGAAACATGACCCACTCCCCCTCTCTAAAAAGAGGAGTGCCCAAATGCACCTCTGGAGTGCAACACTGCACCTGCCAGCCCACTTCCCAAAAAACAGGTTCTGAGATGGTAGGCAGGGAGGGAGGTCAGAATATAGCAAGACTCCATTAGAAGAAACACAATTACTAAGGTGAGTAATTTTTACTTCAAACAACATGAAGTGTTGCTGTGTTCTGACTTATTGCAGACTACCAAGCAGTACCTCCATGGAGGAGGGATTCAAACCTATTTTGGGAATAGTCTCTGCAGTACTGCTGTACCAAACTGAGCATCACTCCTAGCCTGGATATCCAGAGAGTAATGCTTGGTGAATGTATGGACTGTTTTCCAGGTGGCTGCTTTGCATATCTCTAGTAAAGGAATATCCCTGGCAGCAGCCAGGGAAGCAGCTGAACCTCTAGAGGAAAGAGCCCTCAGGCCTGAGGGTGGTATTTTGCCTAGCTTCTCATAGCAGAATTGTATACAAGAGACAATCCACCTGGCAATAGTTCTTTTAGTGGCAGGTTTGCCCTTACCCACTTCCCCATAAGTGAGGAACAACTGGAGGGAGTCAAATCTGTGTGCCTTAGTACGTTCAATGTAGTAACTAAGGGCCCTTTTAACATCCAAACTGTGTAATCTCTCTGCTGAAGAAGAGTGATCAGTGAAGAATACAGGGACAGACATGGATTGGTTCAAATAAAAATCTGAAATCACTTTAGGCAAGAACCTCCTACTGGTTCTAAGGACCACCTTATCTCTATGGGATGAGATAAAACCAGGCTCCATTGACAGAGCTTGTAACTCACCGATACGTCTGGCAAAGGTAATAGCTACGAGGAACACAGTCTTCCAAGTCAAGTACTTCAGTTCTGCTGAAGACAAAGGTTCAAAAGGGGGTTGCATAAGCTGGGCAATGCAAACATTAAGATCCCAGGTAGGGGGTAGGATCCCTAAAGGGAGGATTGGTATGAAGCAATCCCTTGAAAAATTTACAGAAAACAGGATGAGATGCCAGTAAAGAAGGCTTTCCTACTGACAGAAAAGCAGAAACAGCTGATAAATGTACTTTGAGGGTAGCTGGTCTGAGGCCAGGGCCATTGAGATGAATCATATAATCCAGAGCTGTAGCCAAGTCAGCAGAATCTGGGGATATGTGCTTACTGGAACACCAAATGCTGAAACTTTTCCATCTGGAGTTATACGTTTTTCTGGTGGCAGGTTTTCGAGAGGCTTTGAGAATGTACAGAACCCCTTGAGACAGATGCAAACTTGCATACTCTTAACTCTTCAAGAGCCATGCCTTGAGATTGAGAGACCGAAGGTTGGGATACCATATCCTCCCCGAGAGGAGGTCAACAGATTGTGATTCCTGGGAAGAGACAGGGGAAGATGGACTACTAGGGACAGCAACAGGGGATACCAAGGCTGCCTGGCCCAATCTGGAGCAATCAGGATCACTTTGCAAGATTGTGACCTTATCTTGACCAGGAACTTGAACAGCAGAGGAAAAGGAGGGAAGGCACACAGAAATGTCCCTTCCCAATTCAGAATCAGAGCATCCAGAGGGACTGAGCCCAAGACTGGGGGTCTGCAGCAGAATAGAGGAAGTTGGTGATTGTATGGGGCTGCAAGAGACCTACCTGGAGTGTCCCATCTTGAAAAAATCACTTTTAACACTAGGGGATCCAGGGACCATTCGTGATGGCCCCGGGAAATCCTGCACAATGCATCTGCTAGCACATTGTCCTTTCCTGGGAGGTGGACTGCTACCAGAGAGGTCTGCAGGGAGTAAGCCAGGGACCATATTTTCATGGCTTCCATGCACAAGGCCACAGACCGAGTGCCTCCCTTCTTGTTGATGTACCACATGGTGGTGGTGTTGTCTGTCCTGACTTGAACCACCTTGTTCTTTACTGATTGTGAGAAGGCCTGTAGAGCCAGGTAAACCACCCTGAGCTCCAGAAGGCTGATGTGGAGAAGAGATTCCTGAGTGGACCACACTCCCTGGGCTGTGAGAGCCTCCAAGTGAGCTCCCCAACCCAGGAGAGAGGCGTCTGTGGTTAGGACCACAGAATGAGACGGAGTAATGAATGGGTCCCCTTGCCTGAGATTGTCCTGATCCTGCCACCATTGAAGAGCCTGGATCAGAGTCTGAGTCACTGGAATCAGTTTGGTCAAATTATCTTTTTTTCTGAGACCAAAAAGCCCTCAGATGAAACTGAATGTCTCTCATCCGAAATCTGGCTCCCTGGACCACTGCAGTGGAAGCTGCCATGTGGCCCAGCAACTGAAGAAAGTGTCTTGCTGGTCGAGAGACCAGAAGGTCCAGCTCCATGATGGCCTTCACCCTTACCAAGGGAAGAAATGCTCTTGCTTTGACAGTGTCTAGTTCCACCCCTATGAAAATCAACAGTGAGAAGTGAGCACTTGCTGAGTCACTTTTAGATCTGCCTTGACTTGGTCTGGAGACTGACCCACTATGAGCCAGTCGTCCAGGTACAGGAATATGTAGATATTGTTTTCTCCTTAAGAAAGCCACTACTACTGCCAGGCATTTTGTGAACACCCTTGTAGCTGATGTTAGACTGAAGGGCATTGCTTTCAACTGGTAATGGCCTGAAGGCAGTTCGAACCTGTGGTACTTTCTGTGGGAGCACCTGATGGGAATATGGAAGTAGGCATCCTTTAGGTCCAGGGAGGCTATCCAATCCCCTGGCCTTAGAGGGGGAAGAATTATTCCCAGAGTCACCATTTTGAACTTTGGCTTCAACAAACGTTTGATTAGGTATCTTAAGTCTAGGATGGGCCGCCACTCCCCTGTATTTTTCGGAGTAATGAAGTACCTGGAGTACAGACCTTTTCCCCTGTGTATTGTAGGAACTCTTTCTATCCCCCTTAAGGCTAGAAGAGATAAAACCTCTGCCTCTAGGGCAATGGTTTCAGAGATGCTTGCAGGTGGAAAAGATCTGGCTCTCAGCTTTGGGAATTTTTTGAAGCAGAGAGCCACTCCCTGGCCTACTACCTCCAGGACCCACTTGTCTGAGGTAACAGACTTCCAGTCCTGGAAACAGTAGGCCAGCCAGCCTCCTACAGGAATAGAGGAGTTGACCCGGGCTGACACCTCAGGGTGTCTGCCTGGCAGGAGCCTTAGGCTGAGAGGTGGATGCAGCCCTGCTCATCCCCCTTCTGCCTCTCCTTCTGAAGAACCCCCTCTGAGAAAAAGGAGAGGAGGCCTGTGCTTGGTAGAAAGGCCTATGAAAAGGCCTGCCCCTGCCCCTAGCTTGCTGCCTTTGAGGAGTTGCCTGCCTTTCCTTGGTCTGTGCACTCCAATAGGTGGTCCTGTATTCGTCCATTTTCTTCATATAATTCTCTGTCTGTTCCCCAAACAGAGAATTATTAACCACAGGAAAATCCATGGCCTTAGCCTGGGTATCCTGAGAAAGGCTTTTACACCTGAGCCAAGCCAGTCTCCGAAGAGACACAGATGTAGCCATGACTCTAGATGAAACATCGTTGTAGTCCACAGCAGAATGAAATTGAATCTTTGATGCCTCAGTCCCATCAGCAGCCACCTTCTCCAGCTCCTTGGCAAGCTGGGGAAGGGCCTACTTAGCCAGTGCCAGTACAGTGTCCCACCTGGACTTCTGGTACCTGGCTGTACAGGCCATGTAATTCGCCTGCCTGAGTCCCAAACAGGATGCCATGTACTGCTTTTTTGCCATGGCATCCAATTTCCTGGAATCTTTATCTGGGGGGTGTGAAGCCAAGGGAATGTTAGCCTTATCACGGGCTGCAGCCTCCATGACCCCAACATGGCTGTACTGCTGGTACAAGTACTTCGTACCTGTGCCTGACAGCATGTACCTCTTGTCCATCCATCTGTCCACAGGAGGTAATGAATTTGGAGATTTTAACAGCTTTTGTGTCTGATTCCCAAAAGACTTGTGAAGGGGAATAGATAACCTTTTGGACTCTGGGATGTCCATCATCTCCACAAAGTCAGGCTCCTCTTGTTCCTCAACAGCTTCCTCCATTGGGAGCTGGAGGGTTTCTGCCACTTTCCTGTAGAACATAAAGTGGGAAGAGGACTCAGAAAGCCTGTTAGAGGAAACACCAGAAGGCCTGTCTGGGGAGATGTCCAGTTCGATAGGCACATCCAGACCTTCAATTACATCATCATCATCATCACCTCCATCATCATCGTAATCATCGTTCCCCTCCAAGTCTGGTCCATAAAAATCTTCAGGGGTATAATCTTGAACTGGAGGGACCAACCGAACCGAACGCCTGCCAGAAGGCGCGGATCTGTCGGAACTGAACTAAGCGATTCCACTATACGAATCGCTCAGGCAAGTTCCTTGGCAGTCAGATGATATGGTTCTGGATCCAAACTGGACGGTTCGTCTTTTCCTTTTCTTTCTGATCGACCCGATCCCTCAGAATTGGCTCTCCTTTTGCCCGGAGTCTCGCCCTGTTCAGAGGGCACTCCTTCTGGTTAAATCGGAACTGAACCAGGTTGGCCATCTGGGACAGCGGACTTCTCAGCCTCCTTTTCCCTAAGCCTGCCCAACCTTTTATCCAGGTTAGCTTTAGGGAACTTTTTACAAATTTGGCAGTCTGTCTCTAGGTGATTAAAACCCAGACAGTAAACACAAGTGGTGTGGGGGTCGGCCTTAGCAAAGGCCTCCCCACATTCACTGCGGTGCTGAAACCCAGTGGGCCCGGTTTATTTCTTGGGTTTCCCAGGCAAAGCCATAACTAAACCCGTACCCTTTTTATGGCAACTGCCAGGCAAGACACCCTTATCAGTTTCTAACCGTGTTATGGGTATCTGAAAAAAAAAAAAAAGTGTTTTTTTTTAAACCGATAAGGACCGGTACCTCACACCAAAATTCCTGTAAAGAAAAGAAAACAATCACTAAACCAGAGACTGGTTCAGCCGAATCGGTCACACAAATTCTGAATACAATTTCCACATACTTTTTCTAGCTAAGTCCACTACCTATGTACTTACTGTACCACAGACAGGGATCTGAACTGAAAAATAATTAGAGAATATCGGTAAAACCGACTATTTTTAAACCGCGAACTGAGAGCGAAGGAGAAATCTCCAGAACGACTGTTCAGTTAGGCGGAGTAAAGAATCTGATAGTTACACTTCAAAGTGCAGCAGACAGAGGTTTGAACCGAGCTCGAGCTCAACGTTCTATGCTCTGCATAGAATTTAACTCTTTCCTCTCCGGAGCAGTTCAAGTGCTGGGGCTAACTGCTGTAAGTCAGAATACAGCAAGACTTCATGTTGTTTGAACAGTGGGTTATATTCCAGGTATTTCCTGATTCTAAAATGGACTGGTGACCTGAGGCCCATACTGGACTTGCAAGACCTGAACAAGTTCACAGACAAAAAGTTCTGCATGTCACTCTAGGCTGTCATCCCCATGCTATGGCAAGTAGAACTGGCTCTGTACCACAGACATGGAAGATGCTTCTCTACATGTACAAATAATAAAAAAAAAAAAAAAAAAAAGACAATACGTACCGCTGCTTTAACCTAGTGGATGTACATTTCCAGTTTTGAATTTTACCTTTCGGTCTCTCATCTAAGCCACCTACCCTTAGGAGAGAAGGACCTTTTGTATTCCCTTATTTAGATGACTAGTTACTAAAAGTCCAGTCTAGGGAGGTGGCTTAGTATGCCTTGCCCCATACATTACATCTGTTCAAGGATTACTGTTAACGTATCAAAATCAGTCCTGGTTCCCTATCCAAGGCTCCAATTCATTAGTCAGTATTTGACACGACAATGGGCAAGGCATTCATGCCCCCTAACAGGGCAGAAGATTTTGTCACTCAAGCTCAAGGCCCTCTGTACCAGCTTGAACAATGCGCCACCTCCTGGTTCTCATGGTCACTGCCATGCAATGTCCTCACGATGGTGCCACTGGATTGGCTGCATACACAAATTGCTCAATGCACACTCTGTGTACAGGGGAATCAACAGAAAGATGAGCTAGAATGAAATATTCTCATTACTCCACCTCCCCACCATACCTTACGGTGGTAGAGGGACCACCTGAACCTCATGCACAGAGTTCCTTTCTTTTCCCAACCCTGGAACAGGTTCTGGCTACAGCAGCCTCCAAACAGGGCTGGGGCTCATACCTGGGGAACATGACCCAGGGATTCTGGGCCGACCTGGGCACGGTTCTCCATATCAATGTTCTGGAAATGAAAGCAGCTCTTCTTGGTCTCCAGGCCTTTGCAAAACAAACCAGCCTAGGTCCTCTGTTGGTAAAAATGGACAATGTCAGCATAATGCACTATATCAACTGGCAAGGGGGCACTCAGTCTTACCCCCTCTACAGGAAGCAATGAAAGTCTGGGAATGGGCAGTGTCTCATAGCCATCAACTATTGACATGTTTCTTCCTAGTATCCCACACAACTTCACGGACAGGCCAAGTCAGTCCCTTTCAGGGGAGCATAACTGAGAACTACTGACCTCCCTGAACGACCTCTTCAGAAGATGAGGTTGTCCAGAGGTGAACCTGTTTCCATCTCCACACAACGCAAAACTGCCTCACTTTTGTTCACTCACTCCAAACATGGAAATTTTCCTGTGTGATTTATTTATTTAGTTATTTACTGAATTTTAACTGTGTAGGCTTATTAAGACATGCATACTTTCTGAGGAATGACCCAGGATTAGTTATATTCAACAAAAGAGAAGGAACAGTTATACATGTACATATAGCACAACAGCAGTTACATTCCAGACGACATTAAAAAAAGCAGCGACAATTTCATACATTTAGTTCTGTAATCCAAGGGGGAACTTGGGTTCAACTATTTATGAACAACAATAAATATCGAGTTCAAGTATGAAGGACAGGGGAGAAGTGGCAGTTATTGTCCATATCTTGGACAGATTTCTTCATGTATTTCCTCTGACAACTTTGATTCAGAAAGTTCTTCTCAAACTGAAGGCAGAGCACCTCACCCTCATACTGGTGGTTCCCTTCTGGCCTCGCAAAATTTGGTTCCCACTTGTGCTGCACTTGGCAGTGGAGCCTCCAGTTCAGCTACCACTTTGTTAAAATCTACTGACATTGATGATCACGTAATGTGCTCAGCCTAGGCAGCAGCTCTCCTCACAGCTCCGGGACTCACACGTAACACGCAGCTTTAAATAAAGTAATTTACTGACTTTTTAGTTTTCAGTGGCTCTGGTCAGGTAATACTGCATTAGTGCTTCTGTAGACAAATTTTGAACATATTATCTGAAGAAGTCAGCAAACAAATGGATCTACAAGAGCAAGCAGGGGTACTTCCAATTCCTCCCTAAGGAAAGGTGCCAAAGAAGCACAAGACAGGCTCTCCTCTAGACTCACCACCAGACTCAACATTAACAGAAACAGACTCCGATAAACTTGACTGATTCTTCCTGGAACTTGCTGGTTATGAAAGTAACAATAACGAGGTGGCAACAGACCTAATAGTTTTCAAACCAGCCCTGGAATCCCTCATGATGGTGTCACAGATGCTGAAGCCAGGATCAGCTCAGCTGAGGACAATCAAGGCAGAGACGATGCCTTGGTAGCTGAGCTCTGGGAAAAAAATCTCTAGAATCAAGGACCAGGAGGGGTAGTAGTAGAACAACCTGGTCCTCGTTGGCATTCCAGAGTGAGCAGAGGGTCAAAACATGTTAACGTTTTTTCAAAAGCTCCTCCAAAAAATTGCGGGACCACTAGAATCAGGCACCAAATACCTAAATGAACATGCCCATTGGGCCCTCTGTCCACAGCCACTGCTGGGAAACAGACCAAGAGCCATCATACTATGGTTCCTCAACAGCGAGTCAGAGGGATGGTCGGAATGGCAGCCACCATGGTGACCTAACATTCATAGGAATACCCTGGCTGAGGTTTGATGGGACAATGATATCATCCAAGCTTGGGACAGAAGGCGATCTCCTCTGTCTGGGGGCAGAAAGGCCTTGCCCTGTACTGTGTCCAGTATTGTTCCGATATAATGGGAGTCTTTGGCTGGGCCATGGGGATGACTTTGGCAGGTTCAGAGTGATCACCAGTTCTCTGAAGAGAGTAAAGGTGTTTTCTAGTGTTCTTAATAGCTGAGCTCTTGTGGGTGCTGTCAGAAGCCAGTTGTCTAGGTAAGGAAAGACGTAATGGCTTTGTCTTCTGAGGTGCAGCCACCACTGCTAGGCACTTACTGAAGACTCTGAGGCCGAGGATAGGCCGAACAGCAGTGCTCAGAACTGGTAGTGATGCCCTTGGAAGAGGAAGCACAGATATCTTCTGTGGGGCTGCAACACCAGGATGTGATGGGACACATCCAGCAGGTCCACAGAACAGAGCAGTCTCTTTGGTGAAGAAGGGGAAGCAAGCCTGACAGAGTGACCATTCTGAACTGTTTATACTCCAACGTACTTGTTCAGGTGATTGAGGTCCAGAATGGGGCGAAGATCCCCAGTCATTTTGGGTATGAGGAAGAAATGGGAATAAAATCCCTTTCCTCTGACTCGGAGTGACTGGCTCTATGGCCTGCTTTTGAAGAAGAGCCTGAATTTCTTCTTCAATCAGAGCGATGTGAGACTGAGGGTAGTGGGAGGACATTGGTGGATTGCCCGGTGGTCTCTCCAGGAACTCCAATGCATGTCCACGCTCTATGATTTAAAGGACCCATTGGTTGGCTGTTATTTTGCTCCACCCCTCCAGACAGAGGGAGAAGCGGCCCCCCACCACCTCCCCAAGGGTTTCTGCTGGGGGGGGTCTGGCAAGGTGTCAGGCTGAAGCTCTGGGGGTGGGCAGAGTGGCCTGGGAGGATTTGGCAACTCTGGATAAGGAACCCCCAGTGGTCCGGGAGGGGGTCTTGCGCTTAAAGCCACCTCGCTGCTGTTGCTGGTTGTGGGACTGCTGCCCGGAAGATTTACGAAAGGATCGCTTCCGAAAGGGCTTCTGGCTGGCCTTGTACATCTTCTAGACTGACCAAATAGCTTTGCCAGAGTCTTGGAGGTGAGCAATCAACTTCTCGGCCTCATTCCGATAAAGGACTGAACCCTTGAAAGGGAGGTCCATGATTCTGGCCTGGGGGTCCTGGGTAAAACCCAAGACCCGAAGCCATGAGTGGCATCGTATACAGATGCCAGTGGCTGCTGCCCTGGCAGCTGTATCAGCAGTATCGTACGAAGCATGCAAATCATGTGTGCCAATGTCTGAGCCCAACTTCAATAGATCCAAAAGTTATGCCTTCTGTGGCACATCCAACAGAGCTTTGGCCAACTCTAGGCTCTTTTCCCACAGGGCATTTTGATATTGCACCATGAGGGTGAGAAAATGTAAGGACCCTATAGAGCAAGTAGCTGAGGCGTAAACTTTCTTGTCCAGCTGGTCTAGATGTTTGGACTTTTGGTCAGGAGGCTGGTTGCTAAGGTGCTTAGGCCTCTTACACCTGTCATGGGCCGCGGTAATGACCACTGAGTAGGCCACTAGGTGTTCTGCAAGGAAGGGCTCATCACTAGTTGCCCTATACAGCCTATCTGACTTATTGGATACGGATACAGAAGAAGAGGGATGCTTTCAAGTTATCCTAGTAAAGTCTTGGAAGGTGTCTACCAGCGGGGGCACCACTGAAGACTTAGGCTCCTTTTAGCAGAGGTACTTGGCCAGCATATGTCTCTCTGGATCCAGGTCCTCTGACTCCCAGCCGTTATTGACCTGGATATGCTTCATGATGTCCATGAATGATGGATCATCAGGAGGGGATCTGCGGGTGTCTCTGTTGTCTGGCGTAGGAAGACGACCCCTGGGTTCTAAGTCCCTAGAGGAGGAGGAGGAAGATGAGCTGCGGCTCGAGTCATCTGAATCAGAGGAGGAGAAAGAGGTCTCATGCTGGCGTCTGCTTGAAGAATGGTGTCGACGTCAGCCTGACAATCGAGAAGAGGGGTACCTATGTCTCTGACCCTTGTGCTTAGACCTGCCCCTAGGCCTGTTGTCAGGCACGGGGATGGGCCTTTAGGTTGCAGGGTCAGCTCCCTGGGTTCTGGCTCAGATTCCACTACCACTGGCTTGGAAGGCTTAGGGGGAAAAGGTCACCCTTTATCTCATTCCACCAGAAGCAGAAAAGGTTGTTCATTTCGCTCAGAGGGATCTGAGGACCAGATGGGCCAGCGGGTGCCTGGGGCTAAGGAGGAGGAGCAGGGATTGGAGGTGGGACTGGCGTCAGACATCCGAGTGGCAGATCCTTAGGAGTGGGAGCCTCAGACGTCAGGGGAGATGTTCATGTCTACCGGTGATGCAGAAGGGGCCATCGACAGCTGAGGTGCCGCCGAGTTGGACGCCGGGGTACCCGGTGTCCAAAGGACGGGCATCTGCTGGCAACGGTCCAGGGGATGTGGCTGTCGTCGGTTGAGCAGGAACCCGTGGAGAGGACTCCATGGAACTGGGCAGAGGCATCACCAGAAGGCACAGAGGCAGATGCATGCTCTGTCGGGGGACCTGGTCCGAACACTTAGAGGCAGCGTCCGATGCTAAGCAGACAGCTATTGACACGCTGCATGACTTGGCTCCGGCCACACCACCTGAGTAGGAGGCAGAACACTTAGGGATAGCCTTCACCTTCAGGGGCTGCAGGGCCAAGACTGAAGCTCTGGACCCTGACGAACCTTCGCCCGTACCAAAGCGGGAGGTTTATCCATCAGCTGCCCAGAGGGAGTGAGGGCAGGCCAGGGACAGCGGTCTGACCTCCAATGGCGAGGAGGAACCAGAAGCTGTCTTCTTCTTGTGAGGAGCCTGAGAGCAGGAGCATGTCTGGTCTTCTCCTTGTCCTTGTTCTGTGACTTGTGCTTCCTCGTAGACTTCTTCTCCCAGTGTGCTGCTGATGATGAAGAGGTCTTCGAAATGGAGGAGGAAAAGAAGAAGGACTTTCCCCCCCGAGGATAGCTTCTGCATGGTAACAAGCTGCTGCTGGAGAAGGTGGCTTTTAAGCAGTAGCGGCTCTAGCCACAAATGGTTACCAGGGCACAGCTGGGGCACAACCGATGGCAGCCAGGGCACTGATATATTGTTACTATGAGGGAAGCTTTACACCATATGGGGCACCAACTGGGGCACAGATTTTTTTTTTACGGGGGCACGTGCTTGGCGAGCTCCTAAGTAAGAGCCGCCACTGCTTTTAAGGGTCTTCTGGTGGCAAATCCTAGTCCTTTGGTTAAAGCTCTTGCAGTGCTGGCAGGCCAAAGTGTCGTGGTCTGAGCCCAGGCAGAAGAGACAGGCCACATGGCTGTCTTTGCATGGTACTTGCTTGACACACACATACTTGGACTTTCGCCGCTCAACAGACGAAGTCAGAGAAGAAGATATGCAGAAAGAAAAGTAAAGAATCACTATTTTTTTAATACAATAAACAAGGGAAATGCACCATGGTGGTCGACTGTAGCAGGAGGTGTCCATAGAGCCGATGCAAATGGGTCAAGAGCGGGAAAAGAACTGTGGTGGGGATGGGGACCACCCCTTTTATACCACTGGCTGACATCGGGGGCCGGGGAAGTCCCCACTGAAGATTGCTTGCTAGAAGTTTTCCATGGGGTCGTGGTGCCTGGAGGCTTAGTCCTTATGGTTATAGCCTGCTGCAAGAGCTCCAACTTGAAGTAAGATGGTTTGTTACTTACCTGTAATAGCAGATCTCCTAAATAGAGCCATAATACATGGGACCAGCACAGACAGGTACTAGGACTTTGTGGAGAATTTTTGCATAGCTGAGGCTGCCCACCTTATTCTGGCTGGATCCACACCTCATGACTTCATCTGTATAAGGTGGGTTGACCCTCATCACTTTCGGTTCATTACTGTCCCACCAGCTACATGTCAGACCTAACAGAATGCCGGTACTATAGACAGTGAAGGAGACCTGTAGAGCCCCACCAGAAATAGCAAGGGAGTAACCAAGAAGAATCAGACAGACCACAAGCGTTGTCTCCAGAAGAAACAGATGTGTCAGCTAGAATTAGAGGTCCAACCAAGCATGGCCAGTAGGAACCAGAAAACCAGCCCCTGCCAATCAAAATTCAAAGGATACATAGAGACCACCCAGCTTACCAAATGAGCTAACATAAGCAGATCATGCAGTGAAAAACAGCCTCCAAGGAGGAGACAGAGGATGGTGAAAAAGTACAGCTCTATTGAGGAGATCCTCTCAAAAATCTACTGTTATGGGTAACTAACAAACCTATCTTTTTCTAGAGTATCTCATCCATAAAGCCATAACACATTGGATGATTCCCAAAGCAGTACAAAACTCTATCACGGGAGGCTATGAAATCAGAGGACCACATACTGTACTAAGAAAGTAGACCTCACTGAACAGTGAAACCATATCCAGCCCTTATTAGAGAGGAAGAACAGGCCTTAGGGCATCATGAAAATAGGGTCCTATTTCAGGCAGCAGCTTTACAGAAAGTGGACTTGAGATGAACCTCTGAAGTGACAACATCCCTGGAGGTTTGCCCAGGAAAAGTGCCAGAAAAATCCTGTCAGTATCCTTCCAGCACAAATGAGACAGCAGGAAAACCATTCGGGAAGACACTGTGTAAAGACTGGCACACCCAATGTGCCTGGGGCAACTAGGACACACAGCTGAGAGGAATGACCAAAGTCCTCAGTGTAGTCCAGACATAGAGGGCTCTGCACCAAAAACCTGTAGTTCCAATACTCCTTGGGCTAGGCCACGATTAACAAATGTTACCAGAACAAGAATTTGAAGTCACCAAAAAACAGCTGATGCAGAGAAGGGCCAGATCAGAGTTCAATCATCAGAGGCAACCTCCAGACCAGGAGAGACATGCAAGTTGGTGGCAACATGTAGGAGAACAATAACCCACATCCAGTAGTCACACAAGGAAAAACTTCTGAGGAGAATTTGTCACTGAGGAATACCGAAGGCCTGCCCTGGACAGAAAACACTGGTCACCCAGGAAATGCTGAGCTGGGTCCAGTGTACAAGTTAAATCATAACAAATATCTAAACATGTCAGTGGCTGCAACTGTACATTATGGCCTGAACACCACAACCTACTGCACATAAGAGATGTATTAGTTGGAGGGTTTATCAGGCTGCTCAGAGGACAGCAGAATTCACACACATGCTGAAAGTAAGCCTCGTCTTTGTGCCACCGCTAGCCAATGTCCAAGGACAGATCTCCTGGATAGATGGCAAAAGACAGTAAGTCTTACACTGCTAACTCCTAGAGAAGATGCTACCAGATCAGTCAGGACCACCAAAAGGATACCATGAGACATGTGGCTAGATCTAGCCAAATCTAACCAGAACCCCTGAGTCAGAGACAGGTGAAACAATGGAAGGCAACTTCCTGTTTTTAGCAGACAAAAATGGGTATCGCCAAAGAAAACCAAGACATGGCTAATTTGCATCTAGTAGGGATATAAAAAGAAAAGACATACTAGTAATATTGGTTTTGGAAAATAGAATGGAACCTGGAAAGACCCAATATGCGCACTCCAGCCCAGGGGAGAAAAAGCTGAAGCTGCTTTTACAGGAAGAGGACTCTTTCCCAGAAACTTTAACTGACCTGCCACAGGGCATTAAGCAAAAGGGTATAAACATCAGGCAGATGGGTCAGGGACTGCAGGGCCTAAGACAACAGTACCATCAGTATCCACTGTGGAATACATAATGACAGGTTAACCCAGGATACCATGAAAATGGGTCTGCCTTAACACCTGATAATCTGAATAGTGGCCTTGGTAGAAAGTCACTGTTGATGATCACCTTTGCCGCCTGCACCATCAGGTCAGATGCTGGGGGCATGACCACCTTGAAAGTGTCCAAGACTGTTCTGCGCTGATGTCTCTGGTGCAGGACAAGTGTAGAGTCTACTATAGTAACCAGAGCACTGAAACTGTCCGGTCATTGTCTGGTACAAAGCAAAGTATGTGCTATGTGAGCATTCAACCCATTCGGAGTTGCTCCTCACCCGCCAGCAGCTACAGCAAGGTACGTATCCGAGATCCGTGGTGGCTTACCTTTGTTTGAGCTTTTCAAACTTGGCGCCTTTTCCGCTGTGCGCTCCTGATTCGCCCTGTGCTCCTGACTCGAAGGGCACTCTGTCTCTCTTGTGTAGTTAATTTTTAACATGGACTGCATTGGCCACTATCAGTAACTGTGAAGTTAATTATAGTTAATTTGCAGTCAGTACAGCTGAAATTTACATAGTGTCTCTGCTAAGTACAGCTAAGATACGGCCAGTGTTTTTTACTAAATGCATGGCCTTACCTCTTCCCACGCCGGCAACCCGGGTTCAGGAATGGACTTGGGTCGTCGGGGGTCGGCATGGGAAGGATAGGATTGAGCGTCTGACGGACTACTCTCCTATCCTGGGGAGGGTTAGCGATTGCCTCACTCACGTAGCGGCCCCCAGTGGAGACCAGGGGCACTACAGGAAGCAGTGCACTAGGGGGAACCAGAAAACTGGAAAATCCACGCCGGAAGTCTAGCCGGATGACGGCTGCCGGCCCCAGGCATGCCGAAGACTCCCCGAGAAGCCACAGAATGCCTCAGCAGCTCCTGGGACCGCAAGAAAAGAAATAGTGTGCTGATGCCTTCCCCCTCGGAGGAGCGGGGTCCCACCCGGTGAAGGGTTATACCGGGGCTACTCCGTGGACGGCTGCAAATATGAGGTAGGTGGCTGAAGGGGGGATAGTAGGGAGAATGCCTGTGGACCTTGGAAGCCTGAAGGAGAGGAAGTTCAGGCACATGTAGGGGCGATAAAAAGATCAATCAAAAAAAAAAAATGCATGGCCTGTACCTGTATTTGATTGTTGAAACTCAGATTAGTAATTCCCCGACACCGCTACGTGGCATCTCCCCACCCACCTCCCTCCTGCCCTATCTGAGCATTTACTTTTATAGGCTCAACACCAATCGGAAAAAAATATGCTCAGAACACCAATCGGGAAAAAGTATATCTACCCATTTTTTCCATTGGCTCGTTATACCCTTCTGCCACTAGAGGGTCTCCTTAGCCTGTTGCATTAACCAGCCTGCCAAATAGCTATTTCGTGAAAAAAGGAAAAAATAATAATACACATAGCTGGTTAAAATTTAGTCTTGTCTGTTCTAATTTTGAACACTGTCTTCCTCCCTTCTACATCCACCTTGCTCACTCTCGTCCTCCAAGTCCCTGCACCTCACTCCTACATTTTTTCAACCCTCAATTACATACTTCAATCATGAATAACTTAGACTGGATGGTTACACTCTCCTGTCTCCTACTTCTGTGCACCACAGACCACTTCATTGCACTATCTCTTAAACACTCTCCTTGGGGCAGTATGCACCTTTTGCCACGTCATACTACACCGGATCCCATACGCATGCATCTCCTTATCCCATGTCTCCCAAGACTGGGCGCTGCTTACTTTGAGCTCTGGCTCCGTAAACAACTGCGTGTATCTACACCTCTCACCATGATCAGTATGAAACAACTACCCACTTCGATCTGGATTTTCCCATCTCTCCTTATCCCTTAACCCAGGAGGGTGATACAGAGCTCAACCTGGAACGCTCATGCACCACCCCTACCCTCTCTCCCTCAACTGGTACACATCTACATCCTAAAGGACTGAAAATTGCACATTTACATGCTTGAAGTCTGCACCCTAAAATAACCAAACTCGATGCCTGGGTTACTCAGAATGTACCAGACATCCTAGGCATTTCAGAATCTTGGCTTAAGCCTAGCATCAAGCAACACGAGGTAACGATACCTGGCTACAACTGTTTCAGGAAGGATAGGTTGGGTAAACAGGGTGGTGGTGTTCTCATGTATGTTCGGGCTGACTTGGATGCCACTGAAATTCCCTCACCTGACCCTGGGCCCCCTGCAGTGGAATCACTATTTCTCTCCCTGACTCTTGGCTCTGTGAAAAAATTGTGGGATGCATCTACCTGCCACCCAAGGAGGCCTCTATCTGTCTACCCCCACTCCATTTCCTCCCTTGCCAACCTTCCTCGTTATAACCTTGTTCTCTGTGGTGACTTTAATATTGATTGGCTTAACTCCAACTCTAACAATGTGCATGCCTCTCTTGCAAATTGGTCCAACTCATCCACAACCCTACACATATTAATGCTCATAACCGGCGTCAATTGCCTCACCCACACGTGTGATCTCTATGCATAGACTGGGTGGCTTCAACTTTCAAACTGGATCAAGTACCAAACCTGCCTTATGACAAAGAAAATAACACTAGATCTTGCTCCCCCAGGTCTCCAAGCTCTACTCTGCCCAGCGCAGACTACTCGCATCACCAGGGGCTCTGAATCCCAGCTTCTGCATATCCCCGCGTTTCCGCACCACACAAGGGCAAAGATCCTTTGCGCACAGAGCTCCCAGCTGGTTCAATGGTCTCAACATTGACATCACCTCAATGCCAAAGCTTGGTCCGTTCACATCCAGTCTCCGTCACATCCTGTCTGCATCTAGCTCCTGTGACTGTCCTTCCTAATTGTTCTCCCCTCTCCTCTTTGCTCTTTCCACCTAGTACTTAAAACTCTCCCCCTCAACTCCCTCTCCCATACACCCATTCATCCTCCCCTCCTCCGACCCACCTTCCCTACC
Source organism: Neoceratodus forsteri (assembly GCA_016271365.2). Classification (NCBI taxonomy): domain Eukaryota; kingdom Metazoa; phylum Chordata; order Ceratodontiformes; family Ceratodontidae; genus Neoceratodus; species Neoceratodus forsteri. The sequence goes on along the minus strand of CM028132.1, from coordinate 194,474,460 downwards.
CCCCCGTAGCGCTTTAATTGATATTTGACAAGTGCCTATGGCCGCCCCCCAGTAGTGTCTCTCTCTCCTCCATACCGTGTCAACCCTGTTACCAGACCGCCTCCTGGCATTTTTGCCACTATACTGAATGTATAAAACTGTATGTAACTGCCTGTAACCCACTGTTATACTGTTATTCAATGTCTTGTTTGAAATGTACCTCAACCGACGTGGAACCTTTGTAAAAGAGTCTTGGCTCAAAGGTACTTGTAATCCTAGATTCAAATAATAAATCAGGAAAACACACCATGCTTGATTGGGTGGTCACCAACTGTTCCCTTAAGGTAAAAATCAGTGGGAGTTCTCTCAGACAGCATCAATGGCCATTCCCCTGCATTCTGCTTATGGCAAAATAACTTTCCCAACCCCCCACCAAAGGTCACCCTGGTCCGGGATATGTCCTGATTTGACCGCAGCACTTTCCTGGCCTCTATATATGATGCCAACTTGGGACCAGTAAACACTCTTCCGGACATCAACCAAGCCCTCAATTTCTTCATAACCACCTTCACTGGAATAGTCGATAGTCATGCACCCAAGAAGAGGTGCAGGCATAAAGGTATTAAGGCACCATGGCTCAGTAAGGAGCTCAGGAAGCTCATGTCCACTCTGAATCGAGCCTGGCGGATAGACAAATATAGTGGGCTACCCTCGACTGGCAAGTTTACTGGCAGCTCAGAAATAGGTGCAAAAACTCTATTCAGAAAGCCAAACATCTCCACTTCAGGACGCTTCAAACTGAGCATCTTTGCAAACCCAAGGAATTCTGGAAGCAGGTTAATTCACTAATCAAGGGGAAGTCCTCTGAGCTCCCTTGCCCCCTCAATTTCCAGGGCATCGTCCTCAAAGACCCCCCAATCCATCGCCGCTGGATTTAACATAGGAACATAGAATTTGATGGCAGATAAGGACCGCTTGGCCCACCTAGTCTGCCCATTTCCCTACCTAATGGATAAGCTGCAGATGCTAGTTAACCAGCAGTCTACTTCCTCCTACACCCACTAGAATTGCCTTATGTCTGTCCCATGCATTCTTGAATTCCCCCACTGTTTTTGACTCCATGACCTCCTCAGGAAGGCTGTTCCAAGCATCCACAACCCTCTCCATGAAAAAATACTTCCTCACATTACCTCTAAGCCGTCCTCCCTCTATCTTCAAATTGTGCCCCCTTATTCTTTTTTTTTTTAAATCTCATTTTTATTGATATTTCAACATATATACACATAAAAATCATACAAACATTGACAGGTGTATAACTGTTCAGTTAATTGAATTGTATCTTACATGTTAAACCTCCGTTTCAGTTCAAATATCTTAAGAAAAGGTTGTGTGTAGTATTTTAATGTATCATTATTCCATCTTTTCAGCTCCCACTGGGTCTGAAGCGAGCAAGTCCCGAAGGATGGGAATCATGCCTGTCAAGCCATCTTCCTAAACCCCCTTAGCCTGCTGTTCGCAAGCGATGATCTACTTGAGTATATTTATTTGTCCACTCTCCCTTGTGCTCCTAAGTGTTTTTTTTTTTTTTTAATTTCTATAGATATTTTGAGGCCTCCTATTGCGGAGTATATACCCGATCCAATTTATCCCCTTTATTTTCCTAATTTGCCCAATTATCTCCCTTCCCTTGTTTCCTAGTCAGGTTACTCTATATTAGCCTTCCATGACTAGCCTATCCTGGGGATAGATTTTTATCTTTCACGACTCGCTTCCCTTCAGTAAATCTAGGGCAAAGACCACATTTCATTTAGGCTAATAAGTTTCTACTGATCTCCAGATTCCCCTTCTTATGGTACAAAAGTATCATCGTGCAACATATAATATATTTGCCAGCGAGACCACCTGGAGGCAAAGTTCTCTTTCCTATCGTTCAGTCTGTGGGTAATTTGTTTCAATTGGTAGATCTGTTTGGTTATGCCCCACCAGTCCTGTATTGTAGGTGTGTTATCTGTCAGCCACAGCTTAGTAACTGTTTTTTTTGCTGCTGTTAGAAGTAGATGTAGGAGATATCTAGTGTTTGGGTTCTTATATTTCTTTGGGGTGTCTAGGAAAAGATACATTTCCTTAGTCAGTTGTAATTGGTGACCAAACAGCTCTCTTAAGTAATCCTGTAGTTGGTCCAAGAAGGGCTTGAGAGCCTCACATGACCACATAATATGCGTATATGTAGCTTTAGTCTCTCCGCAGTGTCTCCAACACATTGCTGAGGCTGAAGGAGTGTAATGCCTAGTGACTACTGGCGTTCTAAAGTATCTAGTTAGATTCTTCCACGTAAATTCCCGCCACTGATGGGAACTCGTGGCTCGGGAGATATAACCGCAGGCTCTTCGCCAGTCCTCTTGCGTGAAAGGGGAACCGAGTTCTTCCTGCCACTGGATACATATATTCTCCGTGTGTATCACTCCCCGAGCATTTAGGGCTTTGTAGTATAGTGAAAGTAGTCGTCAACTTTCCGGGGCAGTATTTAGTTGGAGCTGAACATTCAGCCATGCAGGATAACTCTCCGGTTTGTGGGTTGCCACTGGCAGCCCATGGTTGTAATGTCTAAGCTGCAGAAATCTATAGAAGTCCCTGCTCGGTGTATTAAATCACCTCTGTACTTCATTAAAGGGCCACAGCTCTCCATGAGACATTATCTGTGGAAGATATCTCAACCCATATCTCTCCCATGCCTGGAAGCCATGATCTAATCTATTTGGAAGGAAGTCGCTTAGACTCGATATTGGGCAGGTCAAAGTCAAGAACGGGACCAGAGACTGAGTTCTTTTGATTGACTGCCATACCCTACAGTGTGCTCTCAACCAGGGATCAGTTGGGGGTTGAGGCCCCGACCCCACACCCGCATGATATAGGTTCTGAAAATAATCTTTATCTGGCATGAGGGCTTGTTCTATTTGCATCCAGTGTGGCTCACCTATCTTATTTTGTCTTGCCATTAAGTGAGTCATCATTGCCGCATGATAATATAGTTGTAAGTCAGGTAGTGAGAGCCCCCCATCACAACGTGGAAGGGTCAATATCCTCATTCGGACTCGAGGTCTTCTGCCCGACCAGACAAATTTAGAGATGTGTCGGTTCCATTCCCCGAAGGTTTTCTTTGTAATGAAAATTGGAACATTCTGAAACAAGTACAAGGCCCTAGGTAGGGTAACTATTCTTATTAACTCTATTCTATGGCTCAGGGTGAGTGGCAGTGTGGCCCATGTCCCTAGGTCTGCCTTTAGTTGTGTTGTAAAGGGAACATAGTTATTTTCAAAGAATTCGTCGAATTTCTAAGAGATATATACTCCCAAATACTTTAATTTTGTTAAGTTCCAATTGCACGGGAAGATGGATTTAATATGTGTTGGGGGAGAGTAGTGAAAGGTGAGAAGTTCTGTTTTTGTTAAATTCAGTTTGTAGCCGGAAACCTGACTAAATTGGTCCAGAAGCTGCTTCATAACTGGTAAGGTTTGTTTGGGATTTGAGAGGTATAATAGGACATCATCAGCATACAACGCTATACAATGTTCTGCGTCCCCCATGTTCACTCCCGAGATGTTGTCCGCTTCCCTAATGTATTGGGCGAGGGGCTCGATAAATGCTGCAAATAGGAGGGGCGACAACGGGCAGCCCTTCCTGGTCCCCCACTTAAGAGGGAAGTATTTGGAGTGATGGTCTCCCACCTTGACGCAGGCTTGGGGGGGATGAGTAAATATTTTGTAGGACCCCGATTAGGGCTCTGGGAATACCCATTTTATCCAGGACCTTGTACAAAAAGGGCCATGTGACTCTGTCAAACACTTTTTCAGCGTCAAGGCTGATTAGTACAGCTGGTGTATCAGCTCCTTGCATCTTATGAGTGATGTGTAGTGTACGTTTAATGTTGTCTGTTGTGGAGCGCATTCTCACAAAGCCTGTCTGGTCTTGATCTATCAATTGAGGCATTATCTTATCCAGGCGTTGTGCTATTATATGCATAAACATCTTGTAATCTGTATTAAGCACTGAAATGGGTCTGTACGAGCTACAAAGCTGAGGATTTTTTCCCAGGCTTCGGGATTACTGAAATAGTTGCAAATGACCATGATGGAGGCGGGAGGTCCCCCTCGAGAATAGAGTTGTACAAGGTCAGAAGTTGAGCAATTAGGTCGCGAGGGCAACGGCACCGGCCCTCCCTCACCCCCCGAAGTCTGCACTTCATCACTGAAGTTACCGGCTCCCGGAGCTTGCACACGGAGGTCGCAAGGGCAACGGCACCAGCGCTCTCTCTCTCTTGTACTGCAATTTTATCTGGCCTGCTGCACGCCTCGCTCTGCTCCTGCACTCTGCTGCACACGGAGGCTTTGAACTTGGCGCCATTTGTGCCGGCGCACATGTGGAGATAGTTTTTCTTCTACTGTTTGATTGGGATTACTGAGTTCAGATTTACTGTGGGCTACTGTTGAATTTAGATATTATTTTGGGATCGTATTTTAAAGGGGAATCTTAAAGGGGGACCAAATTTTCCAGCCTTTTAACAAGGGTACAAGGTTCTTAAAGTAACCCAGACTTTTTGTGCTCACTGACCCTCATAGCTATTACAGGGAAGCGACCGAGTGTAACATTAGACTGAGTATACGCAGCCTTGTTTGCTTACTGCCCACCCTAGGCTGTATTTACCAATACACCGGGTTAAATTGTAGCTACTCATATTGCAAAGTACCTGCCTGTGCTCGACTCCCTACCCTATCCTCTGTTCCCCCTGCTCCAATCTGCTTGCAACTTCACCCCACGCCTTTCCATAAAAAGCCCTCACCTTGTCTTTTTCCTTTCAGTTACCGGCTCCCGGAGCTTGCACACGGAGGTCACGAGGGCAACGGCACCGGCCCTCCCCCACCCCCCGAAGTCTGCACTTCATCGTTGAACGTAATTTCTGCCCTGTTGGTTCCCAAAGAAACGGCACAAAATAGACGCCAGGACCATAAGCAACAACTACCCAGTAAAGAAAAAATCGACTTAAAACAGAATTCAGCCTCTCTCTCTTTGTACTGCAATTTTATCTGGCCTGCTGCCGCCTCGCTCTGCTCCTGCACTCTGCTGCACACGGAGGTTCGGCCCCGCCACCCCACCACCGCCTTTGGTGAGCTCCTCCTTTATAGGTGGCTCACGTGGGTAAATAACCTATCAGCCTACTTTTCCATTAGCAGCTTATCAGCTGCCTCCACCAGAGGGCTATATACCAGTTGCTGCGCTCCCCCCATTGCACCAGCTAGACATGCTTCCTCTCACACTCCTGTTACTACTAGCAATGGCCTCGCTGGCATCCCAGCCCCCTGCCAAATTTCCAAGTGGTGAACCCACCCACCTGCTATCTAGTCTCATAACAGAGCCACTCCACGTTACTACTCTCCCCCTTACTACCCAGGACCAGGAACTCACCCGCCACTGGTACATAAATGCCACTATCCTTCCTCCTTCTTTCCGCCCGGGGCTCTCTGTCCTGCATTTAACAGCCAGCCGCCCCTCGCAGACAGTTGCCCACAAACCTTCCACCCATCTAAATAAAGCCTGGCCCAAAACAAAACTGCTCATCTGTCTTCTCCTGCTCATGTCAGGGGACATAGAGGCAAACCCAGGCCCAACCCCTTCACCCACAAATAACCCTTTCTCCTTTCCTAAAGGATTAAGGATACTGCACCTAAATGTCTGCAGTCTTCTAAGTAAAATTTCTCTCCTACAGCCCATCGCCCATTTACAACACCCTGATATCCTGGTAATCTCAGAATCTGGCTAAAACCCCAGCATACAGATGCGGAAGTGTCCACACCCAGGATCGCCATCATCAACCACGACCGTAGAAGTAAGAGGCGGTGGTATTGCAATATGCATACGCAACCTTGCGACAGTTCTCATTAGTGAACATCCCATCACTCCTGACCACACTGACTCCTCGCATTAAGCTCTCTCCCTTGCTCCACCTTCTATTTTTGTGGCCGCACTTACTGCCCACTCAAAACACCCCCCACGGACATCCTTAACCACCTGGTCACCCTTCAGTCCCTAGCTACAGGAGGTGAGCTCCATGTCACCGGTGATTTCAACACAACTTGGCTAGGAACGGACAAAGCTCACCTCAAGACCAAAATCAAGGCCTTGAATCTCACTCAACTCATAGCCGACCCCACCAGGCTAAATCACAAGACCCAAAAACATACACTGCTGGACTGGGCCCTCACCACCCACCCACATAGGGTCCTCTGCGCAGGCCTGCTCCCTGACTCCCTAAGTGACCACCACATGATCTTCCTGAACAGGAAGGTTCACAGGCCCACAGCCCCCTCCCAAGACAATACGCACCAGATCATACAACTCCCTGGATGTAACATCCCTATTATGGGACCTAGGTTCCATAAACTGGTCTATCATCCTCTGACCCCCACCATGGATGCAGTGTTTGAGGGTTTCAGGACAAACTTTCTCTGGGTCTGGGATAAACATCCCTTCAGACCAAACGAGTCCGTGGGGCGCATCTTCCATGGATCACAGCCGACATAATTAGGTCCTGTCACTCGGGACCATGCTTGAAAGCCCATAAGAAGCAGGGCTCCTGGCCTCCTCCTTAACTATCGAGCCTTCAAATTCATGTCACACAACATTCGCCAGGCAAAGAAGAGGTATTTTATCGGCTTTCTGCGCTAACGAAATGACCCCACAGACTTCTGGAAATCTCTAAAATCCTGATCCCCCCACCCAACCCCCACCCGACTCTTTATCGGTAAAAACACCTCATCACTGACCCCTGCTGGGTGGCCGAGGCTTTCAACACTCACTTCACCAGCTGTGCCAATGAGCTCCTATTGTCCTTCATGGGCCCGACCCCTTTTGCCCCTCCACGGGTCTCCAGCGCTCACCCTCCAATCACACAGTTCTCCTTCCGACCTGTAACCCAAGCTGAAGTCCTTCTATCCTTACGAGCCCTAAACCCCAACAAGGGCAAATGTCCCACGTCCCTGGACGCCAAAATGCTCTTCATATCTGCCCCAGCCATTGTTGCCCCTCTTACTGCACTTTTTAACCTCTCATTTACCCTGGGCAAGCTATCCACAGCTTGGAAAGTGGCCACCATCATACCCCTCCCGAAAGGGGGGGACCCATCCTCCCCAGCTAACTACCGCCCCATCTCCCTACTCCCAATCCTGGCCAAACTACAGGAACGCCTCGTCCTCTCCCAACTCGCCCCACACCTGGACACCGCCTCATTTTTCACCCCCTTTCAATCTGGTTTTCGCAAATCTCATTCTACCACTACCTCCCTTCAACGAGTCACAGGCGACATTCTGTCCGGCATGGACAACGGCCTCATCATCACTGCAATATTTATTGACTTAGCCAAGGCTTTTGACACCGTCTCCCACACCCTGCTCCTCGACAAACTCACTGACGCCGGGCTCTCCCTATCTGCAAATGCCTGGTTCCATGACTATCTAATAGGCAGAGTCCAATCAGTAAAAATCGCCTCACATACCTCAGACCCACTGCCCATATCCACCGGCATCCCCCAAGGGTCTGTCCTGGGCCCTTTGCTTTCTCAATATTCTTAAACGACCTCCCATCAGCTTGTCGCAACTCCTCCATCCAGATGTTGCGGACGATACTGCCCTGTATGCTTCCGCCCAACTACAAGTAACGTGGCAACCCTCCTGCGGAGGACTTCAACACCGTCCAGGAATGGTTCCGTCAAACCAGCTATTTCTAAACTCCAAGAAAACTGTGTCATTAACTTTGGCTCCCACCAAAGACTCTCCCAGCAAGCCCCCTGCCCCCCTTTCACAACCACAGAAGGGACCCCTCTGGACAACTGCTCCAGCTTTAGATACCTAGGAGTCTGGCTTGACCAGCACCTTGATTCTGCTATTCATATTGACTCCCTGCACAAAAGGCTCCTCCCCAAACTTGGCGCTTTACACCGATACAAAAGCTGCCTCCCCACTCCTACAAGGCAGGCCATAGTCAAAAAAATGATACTACCTATCCTCGACTACAGTGACATAGTGTATTCCATCGCTCCCTCATCTACTTTGGCCAGCCTCGACACCCTATTCCACTCTTTCTGCCGTTTCATCCTCAGCTGCCCTCAATCTACCCACCATTGCTCACTCTACAGCGCCTTAGCCCTGCCATCCCTCAAAGATCATAGACAAATGCACTGCACCAGGTTCGCTGCAAAATTCTGGTCCCTCTCCCTCCCACCTTACCTGGCATTCTCCCTAACCCAACAACCCCCCCCCGGCCTACGCCCTAAGACACACAGACCAAAGGCTTCTCCACGTCCCCTTCATGCGAACTACTAAAGGTCAGGCCGCTTTTTCCTACCGGATTCCCCTGATCTGGAATGCCCTACCACCCCCCATAAGAAACTCATCAATTCCTACTCACCGCAACCAGCTACTCCGCATGCATTTCTCCTCCAGCTGCACATGTTTCTAGTTGTATCTCTTCAAATTTCATCTAACTCCATTGTACCAAATGCTCTATGTTAAGGACGTTTATAGGACTGTTTCATATAAATTCTCTCTATTTCTAACAGTCTACATACAGCTATTCTGCCGTTGTCTGTAAGGCAGTTTAGCCACACCTCTCGATGCTGTATTGTCACTATCTGCTAGTGTGTGCTACTTTGTTTTGTATTGGGCTCTAGCCCCCAGGACGCATCTGGAATCGAGCATATCTTGCTCAGTATGCCTTCCTGGTAAAACTCGTAAATAAATAAATAAATAAAACTCGTAAATAAATAAATTATTTGTTGCCTCATGACCTTATAAAATTAATTCCCGTACCCATCTGGACCTGGAGATTTTAGGGTTTTTGCTGTGGAAATCGCTACCGCTATCTCCTGCTCAGTTATTTTGGAGGCCAAGGCATCGCCCTGGTCCATAGTGAGTCGGGGTAGTGTTATCCCATCTAGGAATTCCGTAATTTGGTGCTCTGTAGGCGTATTCTCTGGGGTATAGAGATCGGTGTAATACTTTGTGAACGCCTCTGTTATTTTGTGTAGTTTAGTTAGAGGCTGGCCCCCTGTGGGGTGTCTAAGTGAAGTAATCGCTGACGCCTTCCTTTGCCGTTGTACCCGGTAGGCCAACAATCTAAAGGCCCGAGGTCCCACCTCACAGTGTCTCTGTCTCAGGAATGTCAATGCTATTTTGGTCTGCTGTAGCGCCAGACGGTCAATCTCTGCCTTGACATCCTGAAACCGAGGCAGCACTGCAGAGTCTCCCATCTTGTGCGCCATTTGAAGGAAATGCAAGTTCTCCTCCAGGATCGATCTGCGCTCCCTTCTTTGCCGGTTCAATTCAGTCGTGTGTTGTATGATGTGGCCCCTAAGGACCGCTTTTATGGTGTCCCAATGTATTGCAGGTGAAGTATCTGCAGGGGGGTTGAGTTCTAGTATCTCGGCAAATTTATCCGAAATGAACTCTCTAAATTGTTCAGAGCGTAAGTAATGGGAATTAAGCCTCCAGCGGGTACTCTTAGCTCGGAGACCCATCTCCCATGTCGAGAATAAGTGTGCATGATCCGAGAGGGAAATGTCGCCTAGTTGGGCATCCCCCAATTGATCCAGGAATTCGGTCTGTGTATAGGTTTGATCTATGCGTGTATATGTCTGATGCACAGCTGAATAATGTGTATAATTCCTAGTTCGTGGATGTAGATGTCTCCAGACATCCGTCCACCCCACCTCTTTAGTAAATCTCCTAAAGAACTTTTGTGCCGGTGTTTGCCTAGGCGTTCTCGGGTTAGAAGAATCTAATGAAGGATTCTGTATCAGGTTAAAGTCACCTGCAAGTAAGAGTATGCCCTTAGTGTTCTGCAGGATTTTGTCTAGGAGTGTTTTCAGCTGCAGGACAGGCAGGGCGGGGAGGAAGTAGGCATTCGCTAGGGTGACCTGCACTCCATTTAGAGTGCCTTGTACTATTACCAGCCTACCCTCTGCGTCTTTCACGGTGCGTTTGTGTTGGAATGGGGTGCCTGCTGGAATAATTATTGCGACTCCCCTTCGTCTTCCCGTTCTGACAGATGAACTATACAAGGTTCCCCGACTAAGTTTGGCAAGCTTGAGATGTTCCTCAGGACTCAAGTGCGTTTCCTGAAGATATATCAGGTCCGCCTTGCTCCTGCGGAGATATGTCAGGACTCGTGGCCTCTTAATTGGTGAAGTTATCCCATTTATATTCAGGGACAACAACTTGACCCGTGTATTGGCCATGTTTACTCACAGGTGGTCTCGCTGACTGGGGGGGGTTTCCCCCTTGTTACCAAGTTGAGTATTATCTAAATCATTTAGTTCTGTACCTGTCATTTCAAACTCATTACAATCCAACCAACATGTAAACAAAGAACATACAAACAACCATGAAACTAACCTATATTGTAAAGAACTGGTACTTCCAAATATGGGGAACTGAATCAGATCCCGTAGTAAGGAGTGATCCTTACCATGAGGCTTCATCACCCAGCGTGATGCCTCCTGACACTTTTAGTGTCTATTAGGGTAAAGGAAAAAAAGGAAGCAGTGAAACAGTTACCTTGGTGCGTCAAATCCACCTTATTTTAACATTGTACACTAACGATGAGTTGAGTGTACTTTATACAGTAAGTTAAACCTGCCTGTTCCACTCTGTCAGTTCAGTTCAGCTGTTATAAGCCCCCCCTTACCCAGCCGAAAAAGGAGTCGGATTGCTTGTGTGCCCACACGTCCCTGGAGACAGTGTGCTGGCAAGCCTATGACAGGCTCTCCATCCTGGCCCACCCGACCCTCCCGCCCAACCCCTCTGCAGAGGATTAGCCTCAGTTGCCTCTTTCATCTGAGTGCTGCCATCTCTCCCCCTCATAACTCACCTCCCTAGGCGTGTCTGAGTGAGAAGAAGTACATCCAGTCCTCCAGCCTACACACTCCCCAGATCACCATGTCAGGCGGGAGGACTTCCAGTACACTAGAGCGGCCACTGCCACTGTGTTTTAAGCTGGGATCTCAATACGCCTTGACCACTCACCACTGGGAGCCCAAACAGTTGTAGCTTAGGGTCTCCTCTCCATTTGACCTCTGTCCCCCCATGTGCCCAGGATCCCAGGGTACAACATGAGGATCCACAGACCGAAGGTTCATTAGCTCTCGAGCCCCCTTCCCCCACCCTTCTTATTGGCCCATCCGGGTTAAGGCAATGATACCCCCCCCCAGCCCTTTTAATCCCATCCCTAGAATAATAGCCTGTGTCTGGAAGGATATTCTGGGCTAAGTGAATTAATGTCTAGGGTTTTAATGGTGACCCTCCGCTGACTCCTCCTGCCACCAGCGTCCTGCTGTCCCAGCTTGCAGGGCTCCGGAAGATCCAACCACTTCGCACGCTGTCCTTATGGTTCTACCCTCCGGTTCCTGGAGTACGCTTCAGACCCCGGAACGGTCCCCCTGAGTCAAAGGGCCGAGTTCCGCCTACCCATTCCCTAGTATTGTCGCGATGGAACTGGGGTGGTTAGGCAGCACCCCCCTCCTCCCCTGAGAGCTATTCCAGCTGATTTCGTTGAGGTCTAGAGTTTTTATGGTGGGGCTTCAGCCGGCTCATCCCTTCACCCAACTCTCTACTGTCCAATCCTGCAGACTGTACAACCCCTCGAGCCATTCTACTCGGTGGCCCTGTTGTTCACCATGCCAGTTCTTTTGTTCGGGTTCAGTCTCCCAGCTGTTTCCCGTGAGTCAATGGGTCCCAGTCTACCTCCCCATCCCCTTAGCATTATTCCAGTAAGGCTAGGTCCCTTGGATAGTATCCCCCCCCCCCGTTTATAGCCTTTATATTTGCCCAAGGAAACAATTCGCAGAGTAAATGCTTCAGGAGGTCCTCCCAGTCTGTCGCTCGGCCTCCATGAGATTTGTACTCTAGACACCGCGTGAACCCCCATTCATCCCATCCCACAGAACCCCAGATAGCCTCTCCCCTGCCAGTGTCGCATCTGTTTAGCGATGTCACGAGGTAAGGGAAGATGGGAAGGGATTCCTGCCTCTCCCCCAGCCCCTCCGAGTTCCTTGAGGGTCGCTGAGCACTTCACTTCCATCTCCAAATCTCAGATCTCGTTTCAGTGATATAGCTGGGAGCCAGTTGGTAGTGTCGCAAGAACTCACCGCTCCTCAGACACCCCGTTGCCCCCCTTCCCCAGTCCCTCCCTCCCCCCATCCCTCGCGAGTAGCTAGATTACTAAACCCTCATTATTCTGGAGCGACTTGAGTTACTCATCAGACCCCCCCACTTTTTCACCGATTCCTTCTCTAGTCTAACCGTATTTCAGTGCTGTTCTTATAAAGACTGCTATAATAGACCAACCCCTTCCCCCCTTTCCCCAACTCGTGATGAGCTAATTCAGACGCAGTGTTCCCTGAGGTCTTCCCAATGCTCCCCTTCCCTCCCAGATCCCCTTTTTTCTCCCCCCCCTTCCCTCGATAAACAGATAGTTTGCAATGTGATCGCAGATCAGGGTAGGTCTACGACCGTATGTCTAGCCCTCCTCCCCTCCCTGAACTCCCCAATTCAAGAAAATCCAGAGTGCACCTGAGCACTCATTCAGCCAAGTGTCTCTCCCCATATATGAGGTTTAACTGCTAATCAGTTTATAAGAGTCTACTTGCGGTTTTCATCCCTCTGCTCCTTGCTGTTCCGATCTGCTCATTCCCGAAGCAGTTTGCTTGTTCAGGGCTGCTACTATATTTCGAATCGCTTCGGCTCCTTGACGCCGCCTAGCCTCACGTTGTCCGTTGTTCCACACTTTCAGAGACAATTTGGAAGCGATGGAGGCTCCGGGATTAGACCGTTGTGGCTGTACATCAATTCCTTGGGTTCGTAGTTCTTGTGCAGCTGTGGTCGGATTCTCAAAAGTCAACAGGCCATCTTCGAAGAAGACGATGAGCTTCGCTGGGTATGGGGTCCTAAAATGGATTCCTTTCGCCTTAAGAGCTCTCATCAAGGGATGAAGGCTTTACGTCTGGCCATTATCTCTGGAGAGTAATCATTTTCAAAACAGAGCCTGCTTCCCGCCAGCATAACCGCTCCAGCTTTCCATGCGGTATGCAAAACTGATTCTTTATCCTGAAATCTCAGGAAGCGAACTAGGACTGTTCTGGGCCACGCTCCCGTTGCAGGCCTCGGACCTAAGGTTCGGTGGGCTCTATCTATTTCAAGCGTCATGGTAGGTGGGAGTGACAGCAGCTCTCTTAGGGTTTTTTGGAGAAATTTCCACATCTCAGATCCTTCAGCCCCCTCTGGTATTCCTGAAATCCAGATATTATTTCTTCTACTTCTGCTCTCAGCATCTTCCGCTCTATTTTGCAGGGCCTTGATTGTGCTGTGCAGCTGTACTATGGCTCTTTCCGTCTCCGTGACTCGGTGGTCCGTTTCATGAGCCTGGGATTCTGCTTCCTCCTGCCGCTTCTCAAGTTTGCTCATATCTGCTCGAAGGGCTGCTGTTGTTAACCTGATTTCCTTTCTAAAATCCCATAACTCAGTTAGCATCTGAGTCATCTGCCTTTGTAGAATCGTGAGGGGGACTTGACTACCCTCCGTGGCGTCTTGAGAGGAGCCAAATGAGGCCTGCGATCCCTCACTTTCCGAGCCATCCTCTTGCAATCGTTCGGCATCTGGCAGGTCTGTAGCTCTACTTTTAACTCAATCGTTCTTTTTAGGCATGCTGAACCTCCCGCTGATCTTTTCCCCAATTTTTAAATTGAAATAAGAGGAATTAGGAGGTTTAAAAGGTGGATTACGACGGAGCCCTCTGATTCAGGCTGCAAACAGGGGCATGACATCACCGGAAGTCCGTGTCCCCTTATTCTTGAACATCTCTTTTTCTGAAAGATGCTACCCTCTTGGACTTTGTTGATTCTCTTGAGGTACTTGAAAGTTTCTATCATGTCCCCCCGCTCCCTCCTTTCTTTGAGGGTATACATATTAAGTCCCTTTAGTTTCTCTTCATATGTTTTCTGGTGCAGATCCTGCACCATTTTGGGTGCCCTCCTTTGGACAGCCTCCACCCTGTCTATGTCTTTGCAGAGATGGGGCCTCCAGAACTGCATGCAGTACTCCAGATGGGGTTTCACCAACTGTCTGTACAGAGGGTTAACAACTTCCTGTTTTCTATTGGTCATGCCTCTCCCTATGTATCCCAGTATCCCCCCAGCCCTCCTTACTGCCTTCTCACATTGCTTGCCCAACTTCAGGTCATAAATACATAGATACATAGACAGTGTCAGCAGATAAGGGCCTATGGCCCACCCAGTCTGCCCATTTGAGCTTGTAAGTTCAGTTCATGTTTTCCAAGAAGTCTGTTGCCCCTTACCCCTGACCTCCAGAATTCCTTTATGTCTATCCCATGCATTCTTAAATCCCGTGATTGTTTCAGCCCCCACCACTTCCTCTGGCAGGGTGTCTTCTGTCCACCACCCGTTCTGTGAAGAAATTCTTCCTCATGTTTGCTCTGAATTGTCCTCCTCCAACTTCATCCCATGCCCTAGTCCTGGAACATCTTTTCACTTAAAAATAGTGTATTCCTGCACCCTGTTCCTCCTGTAAGATACTTGTATGTCTCTATCATATCCCCTCTCCTCCTCTCCTCCAGGAGTACATGTTCAGTTCCTTCAACCTGTCCTCATAGGACTTGTGATGCAATCCATGCACCATCTTTGTTGCCCTCCTCTGAACCTTCTCTACCCTGTCTATGTCCTTACGTAGGTAAGGTCTCCAGAACTGTACACTGTACTCCAGGTGGGGCCTCACTAGTGTCTTGTATAGTGGAATTATGACCTCCTTTTCCTGCTGGTGATGCCCCTGCCTATGCATCCCAGCATCCTATTTGCTTTACCTGCTGCCTTGTCACACTGTTTCCCTGCCTTGAGGTCATCAGAGGTGATAACCCCAAGATCCCTTTCCTGCTGGTGCATGCTATGTCCTCACCCCCAACTGATATATTGTGCCAGGTTTTTGTGCCCCATATGCATTATCTTGCACTTCCTTGCATTGAATTTCAACTGCCAAACCCCTGACCATTCTTCAAGTTTCTGCAGGTCCCTTATTCTGTCTACACCCTCTGGTGTGTCTACTCTGTTACAGAGCTTTGTGTCATCAGCGAACAGTGAAATTCTGCCTTCTAGGTCCTGCGCAATGTCAATGATGAAGATACTGAATAGGACCGGTCCCAGCACTGATCCCTGTGGTACCCCACTGGTCACTCTTCCCTCTGTGGAGTGACAGCCATTTACCATCACCCTCTGTGTCCTGCCTCCCAGCCAGTTACCTACCCAACACACTACTGTCCTACCCCCACACCCATATTCCCCAGTTTGTGCAATAGTCTTCTATGTGGCACAGTGTCAAAGGCCTTGCTGAAGTCCAGATAGGCCATGTCCACTGCCCTCCCCTGATCCACCTCCCTAGTCACCCAGTCAAAAATTCAATGATGCTGGTCTGACATGACCTCCCCTGGTGAAACCATGCTGCCTTGGGTCCTGTAGTCCATTGACAACCAGATGTTCCACCAATCTCTCTTTCAGTAGTGCTTCCATGATCTTCCCACTACCGGGTGAGGCTGACTGGTCTGTAGTTCCCCTCCCTCTTTGTTCCCACTTTGTAAAGGGACTACATCTGCTGTCCTCCAGTCTTTGGGTACCTCCTGTTTCCAGTGATCGCTAAACAGGATAGCCAGAGGTTCAGCCACCACTTCTCTTAGTTCTTTAAGGACCTGGGGTGCACCCCATCTGGCCCCATTGCTTTATCAACTCTTATTACTTCCAGTTCCTTCAAGACCCTTTCTCATGTAAAGCGACTTGTGTCCATTTCTGCACCATTCTCACCCCTTGTACTCCGTTCAGACCCATTACCCTCCTCTTCCTCAGTAAAGACTGAGCAGAAATACCTGTTCAGGATGTCAGCTTTACTGTTGTCATCCTCCACACAGCCCCCATCCTCCCCCTTCGGTCTCACTATCCCTCCCTTTGCCTTTCTTTTTCCACTTATGTACCTGTAAAAGGTTTTGTCCCCTCTACCCACTGATTTTGCAATGTGTTCTTCTGTCTGAGCTTTGGCTTCCCTTACTGACCTCCCTGCCTCCCTTTGCTTCTCCTGGTACTTCTCTCTATCCCCTTCTGCCTGTGTCTTTTTGTATTGCCTATATGCAATCTTTCTGGCTTTCACTTTCTTTGCTACCTCTTTGGAAAACCATAATGGTCTCCTCTTCCTTTTCCTCTTGCTAACCTGCTTAATACATAATTCTGTTGTTCTTGTAATCCCCATTTTAAATACTGCCCACTGTTCCTCAACCCCTGATTCCTGCCCCATTCCCCTTAATGCCTCTTTCAAGTATCTCCCAATTTTCCCAAAGTCTGCCCCCCTAAAATCCAGGATACGTGTTTTTGTCATCTGATAGAACTAACCCCAGGTCCCTTTCCATTATTATCATCAGTATCTCACCCCCATTGTGTACTCTTCCTCTGGATTTTTGTTTCCCTGGTGCATTACTTTGCACTTCTTTGCATTGAATCTAAGCTGCCATACATTTGACCATTCCTCCAACCTTGCCAAGTCTCTTCTCATCCTTTCCACTCCACCTTGTGTAGCAACCCTGTTGCAGATCTTTGTGTCATCTGCAAAGAGACATACTTTTCCTTCCAGTCCCTCTGCAATGTCACTTATAAAGACATTAAAAGGACCGGACCCAGTACTGAACCCTACTGTACCCCACTAGTAACCCCCCTTTCTTCACTGTGGACACCATTTACTATTACCCTCTGTGTCCTGTTGTCTAGCCAATGTTTTACCTAGGCTACCACCCTGGGACCCACTCCCAGGCTGGCTAATTTGTTTATTAATCTTTGTGTGGGACTGTGTCAAATGCCTTGCTAAAATCTAAGTAGGCTATGTCCACAGCCCCTCCTTGGTCTACTACTTTGGTCACCCAGTCAAAGAAATTGATTAGATTTGTCTGACATGATCTTCCCGCTAGAATCCATGCTGCCTTGGGTCCTGTGCCCACTGGCCTCTAGGTACTCAACAATTCTTTCCTTCAGAAGTGATTCCATCATTTCCCTACCACTGAGGTCAAACTGACAGGTCTGTAGTTTCCTGCCTCTGTCTTGCTCCCACTTTTGTGAAGGAGAATCACATCTGCCCTTCTCCAGTCCTCAGGTACCACACCATCCTCCTATGATTTGTTAAAAAGGGTAGTCAATGGTGTTACTAGTTCTATCCTTAGTTCTTTTAGAATTCTGAGGTGAATCCCATCAGGCCCCATTGTTCTGTCCACCTTGAGTTTTAGGAGTTCTTTCAGAACCCTTTCTTCTGTGAAAGGACTGATATTGACTCCCCTATCCAGAGTGCTTCTATTGATTGGATTAGGACCTCCCCCTCCTCTTCCTTTGTGAATACTAAGCAGAAGTATTCGTTCAGTATCCCTGCTTTTTCACTGTCCCTCTCTGCCCACCAACCCTCCTCTTTACTCAGCCTCAGTATCCCTCCCTTTGTCTTTCTTCGCTCCCTAATGTACCTATAAAAGGTTTTATCCTCCTTCTGAACCGAGTTGGCTATCTTTTCCTCAGTTTAGGCCTTTGCTATTCTGACTGCCTTCCCCGCTTCCTTCTGCTTTAACTGGTACAGTTCTCTGTCCTCCTCCTTCTGTGTTTCCTTATACTTCCTGAATGCTATCTTTTTCTCCCTAACCTTCCCTACCACCTCTTTTAAGAACGATAGTGGATTTTTCTTTCATTTTGATTTGTTTATTTGCTTCACACAAAGGCTTGTTGCCTCTGTGATAGCAATTTTGATGTTTCCTCATTGTTGGTTCACCCCTCCTCCTTGCCAGTTTGCTAGTGCTTTTCTGAGGAACTCTCCCATTTTGACAAAATCAGCCCTCCTGAAGTCCAGTACCTTCACTTTTGTATGGCTTGACTCTACAGCTGAGTTTATCATGAACCACACTGTTTGGTGGTCACTTGTTCCCAGATGGCTACCCACTTCTAGATCTGAGATCCTCTCTCCGTCCCCATTTGAGAGTACGAGGTGTAAGATTGCTCCCTCTCCAGTGGGTTCCAACACTAGCTGTCTGAGGCATGCCTCCTGTAGGGCATCGAGAATGGCCCTGCTCTTGGCTATGGCTGCAGCAAAAGTGCTCCTGTTAACATCTGGCATATTCAGATTCCCCATCAACAATATCTCCCCTTTCTCTGCCAATCTAAGGATGCCTTCTATCATTTCCTTGTCCATTTCCTTTCTCTGAGACAGGGGTCTGTATACAACCCCTGTGCGGATTGTGTTGCCATTTCCAGTCTCCAGGGTGACCCACAGTGCCTCTTCTCCTCCCTGTTTACCCTTTAGTTCTGTTGCTTTAATCCCTTCCCTTACACAGAGAGCTACTCCTCCTACTCTTCTACTCTCCTTGTCCCTCCTATAGATTGTGTATCCTGGTATGCTGACATCCCAGTCATGGTTCTCTGTGTACCATGTTTCTGTGACTGCCACAGTATCCAGGCATCCCTCTTCCATCAAGGCCACCAGTTCAGGGAGCTTGTTACCTAGACTATGGACATTAGTACTCATTACCCTCCATTTCTGAAGGCCTTGCCCCTTTTTGTCCCATCCTTGTGCTTACTGCCTTTGTCTTTTTCTAGCTTTACCCCTGCCCTTCTCCCTATCGACTTCTCTGTCTTGGTGTTTACCTCACTAACTATCTTTTTTTTGGGGGGGAGCGTTAGAATTTCCCTGCTCCTTTTCAGTGCCTCCCCCTTGGCTAGTTTAAAATGCTTGCCAATGAAGCATTTAAACGTATCACCTAGGATTCTGGTTCCCTCCTGGACAGATGCAGACCATCGCGCCAGTACAGGCCTGCATCCCTCCAGATGGATCCCCAGTCCCCAGTGAAGCCAAAACCTTGAGCACTGCACTAGTTTTTCAACCACTGATTGAATTCCATGGTTCGGAGAACCCTAGCCTCACCCATACCACAGACAGGCAGCACCTCTGAGAAGGTTACTGGGCGTGCGACTTATCTAAGGCCCTCCCCAACTCCACAAACTCCTCCTGCACTGCTCTGATTCCTTTCCCAGCCAGATCATTTGTCCCTAGGTGGACAGCAACATCCAGCTCCCTCCCCCATGCAGCTGTTCCCACGATCCTGAGGATTCGCTCCCTGTCCCTCCAAGCCATGGCACCAGGCAGGCACCTTACCTCCCTCCCCCAGTTCTAATGGAGTCCCCCACCAGGAGTTGTTTCCTTCCCCTGTGGGGTCCCATGCCATCCTCCTGTGGGTCTCCTTTGTAGAGGTTCCCAGCATCCTCCTTGGTCTCCACTGTGGGTGCCTCCATAGAGGAACCACACTCTGCCAGAATGGCATATGAATTGTGGAGAGGTACAACTGGAGGGATGCGCCTCTGTTCCACCACCTTCACCCTCCCTGAGTCCACTGTGGTCCAACCGCTCCTCTTCCTTGGCAACCTCTGAGGCAGCGGCAGTGGTGGTCTCTGGGTGGGAAAGGAGGTCCCCCGAATCCTCGCCGACTCAGCCTGGAGATGAGCAACCTCCTCCCTCAGCCCAGAGAGGTGCCTGCAGATGGGACAACACTGCATCCTCCAGAACATCTCCCGGAAAACTGCTGCTCCACAGCCACTGCACTGCACCACTCCCATCATGTCTTATTTGTGGCCCCTTAACTGTTGCTTTGTATACTTACTCTTTCCTCTCTCTATTTTATTTTTTTTTTATATAATTTTTTTTTCTCCCTACTTTCCTACTGCCTCTGTGCCCTTAAAGCTCCTGATCTTCCTGTTCTGGGACAAAAAAATGGTGTAGGTGCCGTATTGGTCCTTTTAGGAACAGATCCAGAAACAAATGATTTGATACCTTTTATTGGACCAACATAGATGTTACACAAAAAAAGAACAAAGTGCTCTAGCTTTAGGACCAACCAGGTCCTTCTTCAAAAGCTTCTGAAGAAGGACCTGGTTAACTGGAAGCTACAGCACTTTGTTCTTTTTTGTGTACATCTATGTTGGTCCAATAAAAGGTATCAAATCATTTGTTTTTGAATCTTTTCTGGGACAGTAAGTTCCTATATTCCTAGTAGTCTCCTTCTTACTCTGCCCAGAGTAAGACCTCCAGCAGCTGGGCGGGGGGGGCAGAGCTACTCCTTTCCTTCTAGGATGGTCAGTCTTTGTGCCTCTGTAATCACTCCCTTCCTGCTCCCAAACAGAAAGTTCTTGTTGTCAGTCAAATCCTGTGCCTATAAAAGTAGAACCGGCTAAGGGTGGGGGGTGGAGGGGAGGAATGGAGTGCAATGTAGTCCCAGTAAAGTTCTAACAGCAGCTCCTTCCTCTTGTTGTTCTCTGCCACTAGCTATCTAGGTCAGTTTTTAAATGCAAACACCTGGCTTCCTTCTCTCTAAGCCACTCCCCCTAATTCAGAGTTTCTTTTTCACCTAGCTAACTGCACAGATAACAATTCCTTCACCCAACTCAAACACTCATTTTTTTGTTTGTTTTTACCCTAAATTGAAGCTCCCCATAGTAGAGTTCTAGTTCTTTAGTCCAGTAGAGTAGTAAAGTTCTAACAGCAGCTCCTTCCTCTTGCTGTTCGATTTAATTAATTTTTTACTGATCTTCATAAATACACATCACTCTTTACCAACTCAACCGTCCCCTCCCTCAGACTCGCTGGTTCCTGAGGTCACTAGAGCCCAACCAGGCTTTCACCTGAAACTGGCAACCCTTAAAGAAGTCTGTCGGCTTCTCTCTAAACTGAAAACTGAAAGTTCCCCTGGTCATGACACCCTAGAACCAAAATTTCTCAAACTGGGTACAGTAGCCCTCGTCTGCTGTTTGAAACCTGTTCAACCGGTCCTTTCTCTCGAGTCTTGTCCCTGATGAATGGAAGGTAGCCGTGGTTGTTCCCATTCATAAAGGCAGTCCCAACACTGCAGCTGAGAACTTCAGACCCATTGCTGTCCTTTGTCGATTGGCAAAAATCTAGGAGCGTATTATATATGACCATTTCCAGGATTACCTGTACCACCACCACCTGCTCTCCCCCTTCCAGCATGGGTTCAGAAAGAACCACAGCCCCTCAATGCCTTAATAAAAGTCACTTCTGATCTGTTCCACACTATGGACCAAGGCTTTGCCACCTGAGCTATATACCTCACAGTACTGGCAGCAATATTAATTTTACTGCATAAGTATTGAGGGGCACAATTGTTGGAAGCCTTTTATACTGACCTCACAGTATTGGTAGCAATATTAATGTTACTTTATAAATATTGAGGAGACATCATTGCATAAGTTAGTGAGGGGACCTGAACATATTGGCAATAATATACAGCCATTATTTGTTAATGCAGTAGGTCACTGCAGTATTTATTAACATTATTGCATAATCTAGGGTAGGCTTTATAATGACCTCACAGTAGTGACGGCAATATTAATTTTAGAGCATAGATATTTGCATTGCTATTATTTACCATGGTATTGCTATTATTTACCATTATTGCATAATTGAGGGTAGGAGTTTTAATAAATGACCGCACAGTAGTGACAGTAATATAAATCTTAGAGCATAAGATATTGAGGGGACATCATTGCTTAGTTAGTGAAGGGACCTAATAGTACTGACAGTACTATACAATTATCATTTGGTTATTGAATTATTATATTGCAGGATTAGATGGTTTATACAGTTATAGCATTGCATCATACTAGGGAAGGATAGCACAAATGTGGCACGTGAGGGAAGGACCAGTATGGGGCAAGGGGGAATATTATGGTAGGAGATGGTGGTCGGGAGGAGGGGAACATCAGGGTGGAAACTGATGGCAGGGGAGAGAGGGGGTACATCAGAGGCAGGAGGACAGCAGGGGACCTAGAGGTAGAAGGATAGTATGGTGTAATAGATGTGGTGCGGTCATTTCTATGAGCACACTATGAGGTTGGGAGTGTGCCCAGTATGTCAGAAACTAGGAAGACTGGAAAATGAGCTGATATGGCTAAAAAGGGAGATGGAGAGGAGGATGGGAGTTGGCCATGAAGTAGGAGGAAGACGGCAAGAAAGCAGAAAGGATGGGACAGTGGAAGGCTATGGAAAAGAGAAAACCAGAATAAGGGACATAGTGGGATGGGCCAGGTGGAGAGGGCTGAACATAGGGGTACACAAAGAAAAATGAAAAAGCTGAAAGATATACAAGAGTATTGAACAGGTACTGGCCCTTAGTTGGACTGCAGGAGCAGGGGGAGGTACAGCAGAGATGAGCAGATGACAGCAGGAGCACAGAAAACATAGAGACCCAAAGATAAAAGAAATTACCTCAGCAAGAGAACGAGAGAGAAGAGGCAAGGATGGCATAGCAGTAGACGGGGCAGACAATAAGAGATGGGGAAGGCAGCCAAGGATGGGAAAGGGAGCAGGGAAGAGGCAGAAGGAGGTGGGGGACAGGAAAAGAGGAACAGCAGTGGGGACAGTAAAAGCAAGTGAAATGCAGGTGGGAAGGGGAAATGGTAGTAGCAAGGAGGGGAGAAGAGAAGGAGAGAAGGAGAGAAAGAAGGGACAGGGCAACAAAGAAGAGGACAGGGAGAATCAGGGGTGATGACCGCGGTGGGAGGGGAAGATTAGGGGGGCCAGGATAAAAGTGCAAAGACAACAAGAAAAAATAACCAGAGTAGGGATACTGAGGCATCCTCAGGGATATTAAGTAAAAAATCCATAATGGTCTATGGATACTCAATCAAAAAGGGATGCACTGGTTGAGGAAGGGGTAGCATACAAGGGGAGATCAGTTTTTTGTGACCCAGGGATGGATGCAAGCAGGGCACTGCCAAGAATCAAAGAAAGTATTAGGTTACTTGGGGGTAAACCGCACCTAGTCCTGCACCTCCAAACGAATGACCTGGCAGGAGAGGAGGTAAAAAGGAGACTCAGGGAGTTAGCCAAAGGATGTAGGGGGATAGTCAGTTCTCTGGCATTTTTGGAAGTCCTGCTGGTACACTGTTCAAGTACAGCCAGGCAGTTAAGAATCACAGATTTTAACCACTGGCTAAGGCAGTGGTGCAGAGGGGAGGGGTACAAATGCATAAGAGAATGGGGGACACGTGGGTAGACGAACACCTGTATGCAAGGAACACGCTGCATAGAAATGATGGGGGAGCTAGACTGCTAAGGGAGAAGATGCAGGGGTATATAGACAAAATCCTGGAGAATGATTTAAACTAGGGAGGGGGAATACGAGGCTAGGGGAAGACTAGATAAGGCAGCTAGTGGGACTAGCCTAACTCGCACTTCCCCGCAAAAGGGGGCAGGGGACACTAGGAGGAAGGAGAACAGCAAAGGAGGGGACAGATGGAAGGGTCTGCTGGCAAATGCTAGGAGACTAGGGAATAAGATGGGGGACCAGGAGGCAGTGGTGGGGACGGATGACCTAGACCTGATAGCGGTAACTGAGACGTGGTGAACAGAAAACCACAGTTGGGAAGTGGAAATACCAGGGTATTGTCGCTATAGGAGGGACAGAAGAGAAAAAAAGGGGATGGGGTAGCTCTGTACATAAGGGAAGGGATAAGAAACAGTGAGTAGGGAATGACAGGGCTCAGTAGAGAGCCTCTTGGTCACGATAACAAAGAGAAAAGGGGAAGCAGCACGGGTAGGGATGGTGTACAGAGCACTAAGTCGGGGGAGGGGAAGTAGATAGGTAAATGACTGGTGAAATATAAAGGATGGCCGGCAAAGGGAACGTTCTGGTGGTAGGGGATCTAAATCTCTCCAATGTGGACTGGGGGATTCCAGCAGCAACATCTGGAAGGAGTAGGAAGCTGTTGGGAGTCCATGCAGGAGGTGGTGCTTCAACAGCTGGTCAGGAAGCCAACTAGGGGAGAGACCATACTGGACCTGGTGATGACAAATGTGGACAGTACTGAGGATGTTGAGGTCAGGGAAAGTCTGGGGGATAGCGAACACAGGATGGTCAGGTTTAATCTTTGGATGGGGCCGGGAATAAACAGGACTACCACTAAGGTAATGGATTTTAGGAAAACAAAAGAATTTTTCAGAAAGGAACTAGAAGGGAAGGAGAACCTTGAAGATGTTGAAGAGATAAGGGGGGAATTATACTGGCAACAGAACAATGCATCAGGAGGGTGGGCAAACACAAACGATGAAGGAAACCACTTTGATTTACAAAAGAGGAGGGAACAGTAGACAGGGTGAAAAATAAAACATTCAGGACCTGCAAGTCTTCACAGGGGATAGTGGAACGGGAAGCTTACAGGGAGAAACTAAAAGATGCAGGGAGGATAATTCGGAGGGCTGAGGCAGATACAGGGGAGAAAATAGCGTGGGAGGCAAAAAGGGGGACAAAAAATGTTTCTGTTATGTAAGTGAGAGAAGAAAAAGCAGGCAGGGGATTATGAGACTCGAGGGGAGGGGAGCTCTGATAGAGGGGGAGGAGGATAAGGCAAATTTACTGAACGAATACTTTACCTCAGTCTTCACGGTTCAGGAAGAAGGAAATGGGCCAGAGCTAGAAAGCAGGGGACGGAAGGGCAGGGAGATCAACACACGCCCCTTGTCAGAGAGTAGCGTATTAGAGGAATTAGGAAAATTGCAAACGCACAAGACAATGGGCCCCAATGCAATCCACCCCAGGGTGCTCAGGGAGTTAAGAGAGGAGTTTGCGGCACCACTCACCAAGTTATATAATCTGTTTCTAGACTTGGGGAGGGTCCCAGGGGATTGAAATGGGCTGATGTAGTGCCACTGCACAAAGGGGGAGGGAAGGAAGAGTCGGGTAACTATCGACCGGTCAGCCTCATCTCTGTGGTGGGTAATCTGATGGAGACCCTTATAAAGGAAAGGCTAGTAAAATATTTGGAGGAAGGGGGACTCACAGATGAAAACCAGCACGGGTTCACAAGTAGAAACATAGAAACATAGATTTTGATGGCAGATAAGGACCGCTTGGCCCACCCAATCTGCCCAGTTCCCTACCTAATGGATAAGCTGCAGATCCTAGTTAACCAGCAGCCTACTTCTTCCTACCCCCACCCCCTACAATTGCCTTATGACTATCCCATGCATGCTTGAATTCCACCACTGTTTTTGACTCCACAACCTCCTCCGGAAGGCCGTTCCATGCATCCACAACCCTCTCTGTGAAAAAATACTTCCTTAAATTACCTCTGAGCCACCTCTATCTTCAAATTGTGCCCCCTTGTTCTTGCACACCTCTTTTTTTGAAAGATGCTACCCTCTTGACTTTGTTGATTCCTTGAGGTACTTGAAAGTTTCTATCATGTCCCCTCTTCCTCCTTTCCTCGAGGCTATACATATTCAGCTCCTTAAGTCTCTTCTATGTCTTCCGTGCAGACCCTGCACCATTTTAGTTGCCTTCTCTGACAGCCTCCATCCTGTCTATGTCTTTGTGGAGACTGGGTCTCCAGAACTGCACGCAGTACTCCAGATGGGGTCTCACCAACTGTCTGTACAGAGGGATAATAACTTCCTGTTTTCTACTGGTGATGCTCTCCCATGCATCCCAGTATCCCTCCAGCCCTCCTTGCTGCCCTCTCACATTGCTTGCCCACGCTTAGGTCATCTGATATGACTACCCCTGGTCCTTTCCATTTTGTTGTTGTTAGTATCTCACCCCCATTGTGTACTCTTCCCCTGGTTTTTGTTTCCCAGGTGCATTACCTTCACTTAGCATTGAATCTAAGCTGCCATACATTTGACCATTCCTCTAACCTTGCCAAGTCCCTTCTCATCCTTTCCACCCCACCTTGTGCATCAACTCTGTTGCAGATCTTTGTGTCATCTGCAAAGAGACATACTTTTCCTTCCAGTCCCTCTGCAATGTACGCTTATAAAGACACTGAAGAGGACCGGTCCTAATACTGAACTCCTATGTGTACCCCACTAGTAACCCCCTTTCTTCAGAGTGGACTCCATTTATTATTACTCTATGTCCTATTCTCCAGCCAATTCTTTACCCAGGCTGTCATCTTGGGACCCACTCCCAGGCTGGCTAACTTGTATATTAACCTTTTGTGTGGGACTGTGTCAAATGCCTTGCTAAAGTCTAGGTAGGCCATGTCCACAGCCCCTCCCTGATCTACTACTTTGGTCACCCAGTCGAAGAAATCCGTCAGATTTGTCTGGTATGACCTTCCCGCTGTGAATCCATGCTGCCTTGGGTCCTGAGCCCCTCTGGCCTCTAGATACTCAACAATTCTTTCCTTCAGAAGTGATTCCATCATTATCCCTACCACTGAGGTTAAACTAACAGGTCTGTAGTTTTCTGCTTCTGCCTTGCTCCCACTTTTGTGAAGGGGAATCACATCTGCCCTTCTCCAGTCTTCGGGTACCACCCCATCCTCCCATGATTTGTTAAAGAGGGTAGTCAGTGGTGTCACTAGTTCTACCCTTAGTTCTTTTAGAATTCTGGGATGAATCCCATCAGGTCCCATTGCTTTGTCCACCTTCAGTTTTAAGAGGAAGGTCAAATCAGACCAACCTAATTGAATTTTTTGATGGGGTAACAGAAATATGCGATCAGGGAGGGGCGGTGGACGTGGCTTATGTGGATTTCAGAAAGGCCTTCAGCACCGTCCCCTAAAGGAGGCTAATAAACAAGTTAGGCAGCTTAGGGGTGGGTAGCAAACTAACAAACTGGGTGGAGAATTGGCTGGTAGGTAGAACTCAGAGAGTGGTGGTTAATGGAGTGCAGTCCAAGGAAGGAGGGTGATGAGTGAAGTTCCCCAGGGGTCAGTGTTGGGTCCCATACTGTTTAACATATACACTGGTGACATTTCAGAGGGCCTAAATGGGAAGGTGTGTTTATCTACAGATGATACGAAGATCTGTAGCAGGGTAGATACACCGGTGGTGTGGAAAAAATGAGGGAGGATCTGTCCAGGCTGGAGGAGTGGTCAGAGAAGTGGCAACTACAATTTACTGTAAAAAAATGCAAAATTATGCACATAGAGCATAGGAACCGAAGCTCAAAATACTGTCTGGGAGGGGAGGAACACAAGAAAATGGAGCAAGAAAGGGATCTGGGGATCATCATTTCAGATAGCCTGAGGGTGGGTAACCAATGCAACAGGGCGGTGGGGAGGGTAAGCAGAATGCTTGCATGCATAGGAAGGAGCATTACAAGTAGGTGGAGGGAGGTGATCATGCCAGTATACAAAACTATGATTAGACCACATCTGGAATACGGGGTGCAGTTCTGGAGGCCACACTTACAGGGACAGGGTGGAGAGGGTCCAGAGAAGGGCAACCAAGATGGTTCAAGGACTGCACAGGGAATCTTACGAGGAACGACTGGAGGAACTAAACTTGTACACACTGGAGACAAGGCGGGAAAGGGGGACATGGTGGAAACATTCAAATATCTGAAAGGAATAAACAAGGTGAGTGAAGGAAGCATATTCAGGAAGAGTGAAAACAAATCAACTAGGGGACACACACTCAAGCTAGAGGAGGGCAGATTTAGAGGAAATATGAGGGGACAGTTCTTCACTGACAGAGTGGTGGGTCCTTGGAATAAGCTGCCAGAATGGGTGGTGGGGGATGACCTGGTGAGCAAATTCAAGAGGGCTTGGGACAACTACACTGGGCTAAACAGAAGCAACAAGGCCAGGGAGTAAAGGGAGTAAGATATGCCAGAAAGGGAGAGGGTAGTGGGCAGATTAGATGGGCCAAGGGGTCCTTTTCTGTAGGGCAAATTTCTATGTTTCTATGTTTGTTGATTTAACAAAGGCCTTTGACTTGGTCAGCCACTGTCTCCTGTTCCGGCAGTTACACTTTCTTGGCCTTGACGCCAGCGCCTTAATGTGGGTCCAAAGTTATCTTTCCTGCTGCATACAAAGGGTCACGTGGGCTGGTTCTTTCTCAGACCTCAGACCCATAACCCACAGTGTTCTGCAAGGGTTCATACTGGGCCCATTACTGTTCTCCCTATTTATTAATGAACTCCAAAATAACTGTGATGGGGCCTTGGTGTACCTATATGTGGATGACGCCACTATTGATCGTTCCTCATCTGATGTCGGGGGTTCAACAACACGTTAGTGGCTGACTTTCTGCTCTTGAAGGCTGGTTTCTACAAAATCAACTTGTACTCAACATTAAGAAAACTAAAGGCATGCTGTTCTCCCACCCACCTTCTACATCACATACCCCCCCCCCCATGATACTCACACAATGGTGATGCCCTTGAATCTGTCCAAACCTTTAAATATTTTGGGGTCACCTTGTATACCTCGTTCTCCCTGGACACTCATGTCACCATCATAACCAAATCTCTGAGCCAAAAGTTAGGTCTTCTTTATCGTATACGTCCCTTCCTCACATCAGTCTCTTGTCATAAGACTGCAGCTGCCACTCTCCTTCTCTTTCTTATAATGCTCTACTTTTGCTCACAGCCAGCACAACTATATTATCTTGTCTCAAACAGGCTTACCACAGGGTGGGTAGGTTTGCTCTAGGGGTCAATGCCCGCCTTCACCATTGTGACGTCCTTTCTTCCCTGGGCTGGCTACCACATGAAACATAGAAACATAGACTTTGACGGCAGATAAGGACCGCTAGGCCCATCTAGTCTGCCCATTTCCCTACCTACAGGATAGGCCGTAGATCCTAGTTAACCAACAGCCTATTTCTTCCTACCCCCCACAAGAATTGCCTTATGTCTGTCCCATGCATTCTTGAATTCTCCCACAGTTTTAGACCCCACAACCTCCTCATGAAGGCTGTGCCATGCATCCACTACCCTCTCTGTGAAATAATGCTTCCTCACATTGCCCCTGAACCGCCCTCCTTCTATCTTTAAATTGTGTCCCCTTGTTCTTGCAAGTCTCTTTTTCTGAAAGATGCTACCTCTTGGACTTTGTTGATTCCACTGAGGTACTTAAAAGTTTCTATCATGTCCCCCCCTCCTTCTTTCCTCAAGGGTATACATATTAAGCTCCTTTAGTCTCTCCTCATACAGCTTCTCTTGCAGACCTGCACCATTTAGTTGCCCTCCTCTAGACTGCCTCTATCCTGTCTATGTCCTTATGGAGATGGGGTCTCCAGAACTGGACACAGTACTCAAGATGGGGTCTCAACAACTGTCTGTACAGAGGGATAACAACTTCCTGTTTTCTGCTGATGATGCCTCTCCCTATACATCCCAGTATACCCCCAGCCCTCCCTACTGCCTTCTCACATTGCTTGCTAACCTTAAGGTCATCTGATATGATTACCCCCAGGTCCCTTTCCTTTTTTGATGTTGTTACTAGCTCCCCACCCATTGCGTATTCTTCCCCAGGGTTCTTGTTTCCCAGGTGCATTATTTTGCACTTCTTTGCATTGAATCCTAGCTGCCATACTTCTGACCATTCCTCCAACCTTGCCAAGTCCCTTTTCATCCTTTCCACGCCTCCTTGTGTATCAACCCTGTTGCAGATCTTTGTGTCATCTGCAAAAAGGCATACTTTTCCTTCCAGTCCCTCTGCAATGTCACTGATGAAGACATTAAAAGGACTGGACCCAATACTGAACCCTCAGGTACCCACTAGTAACCCCCTTCTTCAGAGTGGACTCAGTTACAATTACCTTCTGTGTCCTGTTGTCCAGCCAATGTTTTACCCAGGCTACCACCCTGGGTCCCACTCCCAGGCTGGTTAATTTGACTATTAATCTTTTGTGTGGGACTGTGTCAAATGCCTTGCTAAAGTCTAGGTAGGCCATGTCCACAGCCCCTCCCTGGTCTACTACTTTGGTCACCCAGTCAAAAAAATCTATTAGATTCGTCTGACATGACCTTCCCGCTGTGAACCCATGCTGCCTTGGGTCCTGTGCTCCACTGGCCTCTACGTACTCAACTATTCTTCCTTCAGAAGTGACTCCATCACTTTCCCTACCACAGAGGTCAGACTGACAGGTCTGTAGTTTCCTGCCTCTGTCTTGGTCCCACTTTTGTGAAGGGGAATCACATCCGCCTTCCTCCAGTCCTCGGGTACCACACCATCCTCTCATGATTTATTAAAAGAGTAGCCAGTGGTTTCACTAGTTCCTCCCTTAATTCTTTTTAGAATTCTGGGTGAATTCCATCAGGACCCATTGCTCTGTCCACCTTCAGTTTTAGGAGTTCTTGCAGAATCCTTTCTTCTGTGAAAGGACTGGGATCGACCCCTATCAAGAGTGCTTCTGTTAATTGGATTAGGCACTTCCCCTCCTCTTTGTGAATACTGAGCAGAAATATTCGCTCAGTATTCCTGCTTTTCACTGTCCCTCTGCCCACCCAACGTTCATTCTATTCAGCCTCACTATCCCTCCTTTGTCTTTCTACGCTGATGTACCTATAAAAGGTTTTATCCCCTTCTTAACTGAGTTGGCTATCTTTCCTCAGTTTGGGCCTTTGCTATTCTGACTTCCTCCTGCTTCCTTCTGCCTTAACTGGTACAGCTCTCTGTCCTGCTCATTCTGTGTTTCCTTATACTTCAGAATGCTATCTTTTCTTCCTGACTTTCATAGCCACCTCTTTTGAGAACCATAGTGGCTTCTTCTTCGTTTGATTTGTTTATTTGCTTCACACAAAGGCTTGTTGCCTCTGTGATGGCAGTTTTGATAATTCCCATTG
Organism: Neoceratodus forsteri; assembly: GCA_016271365.2. Taxonomy (NCBI): domain Eukaryota; kingdom Metazoa; phylum Chordata; order Ceratodontiformes; family Ceratodontidae; genus Neoceratodus; species Neoceratodus forsteri. Next base: position 194,443,773 of record CM028132.1, on the reverse strand, counting down.
TTGCTCCACATCTCCTTCTAGCCTGTTTGCTAGTGCTTTCTGAGGCACTCTCCCATCTTGCCAAAGTCAGCCCTCCCAAAGTCCAGTACCCTCACTTTTGTATGGCTTGACTCTGTAGCTGAGTTCGCGTGAACCACACTGTTTGATGGTCACTTGTCCCCAGATGGCAACCCACTTCTAGAGCTGAGATCCTCTCACTGCCCCGTTTGAGAGTACGAGGTCTAAGATTGCTCCCTCACGAGTGGGTTCCGAAACTAGCTGTCTAATGCCTGCCACCTGTAGGGCATCAAGAATGGCCCTGCTCTTGGATGTGGCTGCAGCAAATGTGCTCCAGTTAACATCTGGCATATTCAGGTCTCCCATCAACAGTATCTCCTTTCTCTGCCATTCTAAGAATGCCTTCTATCATATCCTTGTCCATTCCTCCCCTGACATGGGGTCTGTACACAACCCCTTGCGGATTGTGGTGCCCTTTCCAGTCTCCAAGGTGACCCACAGTGCTCTCCTCCCTGTTTACTCTTTTGTTCAGTTGCTTTTATCCCTTCCTTTACATAGAGAGCTACTCCTCCCCCTCTTCTCCCCTGCTTGTCTCTCCTGTAGGTTATGTACCCTGGTATGTTAACATCCCAGTCATGGTTCTCTGTGTACCATGTTTCTATGACTGCTACGATATCCAGGCATCCCTCTTCCATTAAGGCCATCAGCTCAGGGAGCTTGTTGCCCAGACTACGGGCATTGGTACTCATTACCCTCCATTTCCTGATGGCCTTACTCCCTTTTGCCCCATCCCTGTCCTTCTTGCCTTTGTCACTTTCTCCATTTACCCCTGCCCTTCTCCCTATCGACACCTCTATGTTGGTGTTTGCCGCACTTACTACCGTGATTATTTGGGGGCTAGGTATTCCTGCTTCTTTTCCAGTGCCTCCCCTTGGCTAGTTTAAAAGCTTACCAATGAAGCATTTAAACCTATCACCTAGGATCCTGGTTCCCTCCCGGACAGATGCAGCCCATCATGCCAGTATAGGCTTGCATCACTCCAGGTGGACCCCCAGTCCCCAATGAAGCCAAATCCCTGAGCTCCACACCAGTTTTTCAACCACTGATTGAATCCCATGGTGCGGAACACCCTAGCCTCTTCTATGCCATAGATGGGTAGCACCTCCGAGAAGGTTACCATGCGTGCTACTTGACTAAGGCCCCTTCCCAATTCCACAAACTCTTCCTGCACTTCTCTAATCCCTTTCTTAGCCAGGTCATTTGTCCCTAGGTGGACAATGACATCCAGCTCCCTCCCCTGTGCAGCTGCTCCGGCAATCCTGAGGATTCGCTCCCTGTCCCTCCAAGTCATGGCGCCAAGCAGGCACCTTACCTCCCTCTCCCCTTCCTCCCCAGTTCTACCTTCCTAACAATGGAGTCCCCCACCAGGAGTTGTTTCCTTCCCCTGCAGGTCCCCTGCCACCCTCCTGTGGGTCTCCTTTGTGGAGGTTCCCAGCATCCTCCTTGGTCTCCACTGTGGGTGCCTCCATAGAGGAACCACACTTTGCCAGAATGGCATAGGAATTGTGGAGAGGTACAACTGGAGGGATGCGCCTCTGTTCCACCACCCTCACCCTCCCTGAGCCCACTGTGGTCCAACCGCTCCTCTTTCTTGGCAACCTCTGAGGCAACGGCAGTGGCACTGGTGGTCCCTGGATGGAAGAGGAGGTCCCACAAATCCTGGCCAACTCAGCCCGGAGATGAGCAACCTCCCTCAGCCCAGAGAGGTGCCTGCAGATGGGACAACACCGCATCCTCCAGAACATTCCCGAAGACTGCTGCTCCACAGCCACTGCACTGCACCACTCAATCATGTCTTATTTCTGGCCTCTTAACTGTTTGCAATCCTTACTCTTTCCTCTGTTTTTTTTCTCTCTCTCCTTACTTTCTGCCTGTGTGCCCTTTAAGCTCCTGATTGTCCTGTTCTGAGACAAGAATATCATATATTTCTCAGTAGACCACTTACTTGCTCAGAGGCAGACCTCCAGCAGCTAGAGGGGGCCAGAGAGCTACTCTTGCCCTTCTAAGATGGTGGGTCCTTGGTGGTTCTGTGATCACTCACTTCCTGCCCCTAAACAGGAAGTTCCTGTTGTCAGTCAAATCCTGTGCCTATAAAAATAGAACTAGCTTTGGGTGGGGGGTGGAGGGGAGGGAAGGAGGGCAGTATAGTCCCAGCAGAGAAGTTCAGTCACACACCAGTCCTTTCTCCTGGTGTCTTCTGCCAAGCTATTAACAGAATCTTTCTAAGGCAGTCTTTAAATGTAGCTTCCTTCTAGCTAAGCCACTCCCTCTACTTACCAGATCTTTCTACAAGTAATTTAAACCTCACAGCAGTTAAGTCCTTTCAGTCACCTGAGATTTACACCTAGATAACTCTTCAGATACCCATTCAGTTCAGTTAACCCAAACACACACTTTTTTTTTTTTGTATGTTAGTTTTTTTAACCTAAATTAAAGGTCCAAGTACAAAAGTTCTTCTACTTTAGTCCCAGCAGAGAAGTTCAGTCACACAGCAGTCCTTTCTCCTGGTGTCTTCTGCCAAGCTATGAACATGAATCTAAATTATGGTATGCCACCCTGTGTCTTGTACACAAGCTGTTCCACAAATACACTCCCCCTTGCCTTAATGAGCTTATTCAACTTAAAACCTCAACGAGCCCTAAGATGCGCCTCCCTTCCCCTTCTTATAATGCCCAAACTGCGGTTAGCTGTGGCCTGTAGATCATTCACCTACTCAGCAGTGTCTGTCTGGAACTCCTTACCTCCCTCCATCCTGTCCTGTACCATGCTCACTAAGTTTCAATCCTCTTTGCTTTCCCACCTCTTGGCCTCTACACCTTGCTCCTGTTTCCAGTGACCTATGGTCCAGCTTCCTAACACTTTATTTAATTTTATCCTTGCTCTGCCCTTGGTATGGGTATTTTTCCTTCCTTTCTGAGCCTCACTTGTAAGAGTAATTGCAATCAGTATGTTCATTTGTACCTGCTATCACTGGTAATTCTGTGATTGGTTAATCTGATGCCCATGTGTGAGTCGAGAACTTGTCACATTATTGCGTTGCCTATCTGTACGTAATTATCTAATTTCTGGGTCTATCTCACCTTTACTCTGTCAATGTACTGCACTTCCCAGGTCGCCCCAGAAAAAGGGACTGCAATGTCTCAGTGGGCCCACCCGCTTACCAGAATTCAAATAAATAAATTCAGATAGACCCTGTAAGAGCTAGCCCCTGTAACTGATGTTGATCCTCTAGACAGAAGCAGAGGCATTGCCTGTGGGTTTTTTCAACTGTAATGTACTCGTATGTGATCTTGCATAGCCAGAGTCAAAGCCCCTGGAATTCTGCGGTTCTGGAATTTGCCGCAGAATTTGCATCATGCCGCAGAATATATATAGTGCTGCAGAATTCATTGTTTTTGGTGAATTTTCATATAAATATACTGTTTTTCCATAGTGTCAGGCTTTCTTTCCCACATCGTCTATCCTGAAGCCCCTCCTCTATGCTTAGCATATGATGTCATCGATGACATCACATCATATTTAGCCAATGACAGGACTGCATTCTGCCAGAAAAATGAATAAACCATGCTGCAGAAATCAGAAAATGCTGCCGCAGAAGTCAAGGAGCCCTGCCGTAGAAATCAGAAAATTCTGCCGCAGAACACCAGGGGCCCTGGCCAGAGTGCATAACTAGTCCTCTTGCATGTAAAATGTGTCTGCTGTATGGGGGAAGGGCAGTGACAAAACATTAAGTGAAGGCTCAGGAACATGTATTGGCTGTGTTGTGTAACATTTCTGCTGTTTCTAGGAGACACTGCCACATCAGCAGTACATAAAAAGCACATGAAATTGTAACCCCCCCTACAAATGGGGGTTCCCAAAAAGTCTTCCTCGAGCTTGCCTAAATGCTCACTGCCAGGCTGGTGTCCTGCGTTTTAGCAGTTAAACATTACTGCCAGAGAGTGCCTGTGTACTGCCTCTTTAAGGGCTGCTCAGATTTGCAGTGGGAGGGGGCTGAGTGTTGTCATGCTCGAGTCCCGCCCGGGCTGCCTGGTAATCATTCCGTTTCTTCCATCGCTAATTGCGCGGAGGGAGCTCTGTTAGAAGATGTAACTGTTTGCTGAAAACCTATTAGAGTGATAATGTAGTTTGTCTAACCTGCCTTCTTTGCAGCAAGGACTGGTTTGTTTTTCCCCACCATTTGGCCCGGGTCTGCGAATTGGACCAATCAGTTCTGGTGGGACCTAAAATGGAGCCTGAGTACAGGAGCTGACTGGAGTCAAAATCTGTAGGAATTGTAGTTTTGGGCTTTTGGCGCCTTTTTGCACCTGAAGGGGGAGCCTTTGTCGTGACTGACTGACAGATCAGCCAACCGAACCTTTTGGATTCTGGGGAAAGTCTCAGGCTTGCTAGCAGTTGAGTCATATCTAAGTTGGGAGCTGAAGAAGCAACAGTTTGACACAGTCAAGCAGCCGTCTGAGTAGTTTTGCATGGGAGAACTGTGGAAAGGCATGAGTCGTGGCCTACATGTCTGCCTGCTGTCCCTGAGAGGGAGAGAAAAGAATTATTTCGGACTAAATCCGAGTCTGTGAGAATGAAGTAAGCCATTGATTTTTTTTACCAGGCTCATACCTGAAGAAGACTGAAGATTTTGCTGAATGCGATCGGCCTGTCAGGATTTCCAGCTGCCTCTGAATCCCCGGTTTGTGCAGAGACTTTTCAATCGTGACCAGAGGGCAGTTTTCCTGGTACAGTAGAATTTCCTTACATGTAAATGTGCTGTGAGTTGTTAGTGGGTCTTGATTTGGTTCCCCACTGTGAACTGTGTTCTGCTTGCTGTAAGCTGTATCCAGCCCAAAACGGACTATATCTGAATTTGTCTCCATTTGGCCTGGGCCTTGCCACACTGGCACAGCCAGACTATCCGCTGCACAGAGAAAGCCACTGACGAAAGACCTGCCTGGGGATCAGCCCCCTGCTCCATGCTTGAACAGGAATGACGCCTCAGCGAATCGTGTGGTCCCTGCTTCTCCTGGCACTCCAGATCAACCACCTGCAGTCTCAATTTTCGTCCAGCCTGTGTCCAGTCTTGGGTATCGTGAATAATCATCAGGGTAGCTCCCTGCAACAACAGCCTAATCTAAAAGTGTATCATCTGATCGTCTTGTTTTCTTTTCACGAACTGAGCCCTCCGGCTCAGGATTACAATTAGTGTGTGTGGTGCATGTTGTTTTCTTCCATCACAGGGCCCCAACCAGCTGCATTGTTCCTGGCTGGCCCACCATTCTCCGTCTGGGTACCCAGAGTATGTGACTGTTTATGGACTCTGAAGTGCATGCATAACTGTTTGATTGATACAGCCTTTAAGCAAATTAACCTGATTACACCCCTCCCTTGTTCCCTTAAATAAATCAGATTTAACTCTTTTTTGCATTTACCTTGACTGTGGTTCCAGTTTGTGCAAGAGTACTGTACTGCTGTTATTTGCTGTGTATAACCTTGTTTTACAGGATGTCCCCAGGGTCGAGCCAGAGGAAAGCCCTGGTGGTAAGTGCAAACAGTGTGGGTGCTTGTGTGGCCTATCAGGGGTATTGTGAAAGTGTGCATTGTTCCGGCCACTAGTAAGGAAAGAGGGGGTGTTACAGTGTCCCGGAGGGCTGTGCCCAAGGTAGCTTGACCACTACCAACCCTGACCTCCGGGTGGAGGCACCCATTTCAGAACTCAGCCCCTTAACCTGCTACTAGCCAAACAGGCAGGGGTAGCAGTCCTTGGGATGGTGCCACCCAGGGGTTACATCATGTTACTAGAAGAGGGGGGAGCAGAAATGTTTAGGCCCCAGAATGCACCCTCCTCTTCAATAAACTTGAATGCCATGGCTTATATTAGTTCCTACACCAACCACTGGGTGACACTGCACAGAAAGAAACATTTCATCTATCACAGTGACAGACAAGAGATAAACTGTGGTCATGCAGCCACCTGTCCTTCAAGGCTTATTGCTTTGGGGGGGGGGACTTTTCTGTGGCCAGCTGTCCTGGATCTGAGCACTCCCATTTCACACTGAGAACTGCACTTTCCTGCATTTATCACTTTAAAACCCACTTTTCAATCAGCTTGTTGCTGCCAGCTGGCCAGTGCAGCGGTAGCGATACTACTTGCGATGCTGACAACGCAGGTTCAATCAGCCTGGATCACTGCAGGTCTGGCCAGACAGAGGAGGACTGAGCACCCGATAGACTGCTCTCCTCTTTGGAGAAAGGGCTGCAGTACCAGGCAACTGCCTGACCCCATCAGCAGCTGGAAATGTGGCAGAGGAGCACGCACAGCAGTGTCAGGTTGTCACTGCGTGTTTATTCTTCCTAGTTGTTTCATTCAGAGAGTGACCTCGGGTTACCCGGGGTCGGCAGTGGAGGAAGAGGGTTGAGTATCCGATGGACTGCTCTTCTCTCCTCTCCTCGGAAGGGGAGGGTTGTCGTCCCACTCCTTGGCTGCCCCCTAGTGGAGGCCGGAGGGCAGCAGAGTCAGGGAGGCACTGGAGCGTGGATACGTGGTGTACGTGTTTGTGTGTGCCTCCACACACGAACACTCACACCACGAAGGAGAGGGGGCAGGGAGAAAACTGGAATAATGGAACTGGCAGGCTCTGTGATGGCCTGGCCACATCCCCGATCTGGGCTCAACCCGGCTTCTGGTTTGTGCTCCTGGGGGGCGGGGGGAGCCGGCATCCTTCCCTCCAGCCCCGCTGGGGGAAGGGGTAATCCGTGGGGGAACCACCGGGGAAGAGCTGGATTGGGGGCGACCGGGTTCTGAAGACAAGCCCTCTGGGAGGGGGCCAGAGCCATCTACAAGTTCCAAGGAGGGTGGAAAAAGTACATAAAAAAAGGCAGTACTCAACTCACAAAGGGCTTGTGCTACTAAAGCTAAGGCTGACAATCTGCTTAAAGCAGAACCTGTGATGCAGTAAGTGTGCTGCATGTAACTTTTTATCACTGGCATCCCCCAGAGAAGCTGCACCTTCCACAGGAACTGCAGTTTGTCTGTCACTGCTGAATAGGTGCATCCATTACAGGAGGGGCCCTCTCATTTCTTGAGGTAGGAATCATGAACAGAACAGTACTTGCCACATTTCTTTGGAAATTGTCTTTTATCATCTAAATTATCTTTGTTTTTCACGTCAATTTGGGACTGTGTTGTAGCCACTAGCCAGCAAGACTAGTGACTGGGAAAATCCATTAGCCCTAAAGACTTTTATACTGACCCAGATGATGTACTTACTGAGATATTCCCTGCTCTAGTACAAGCTCGCAGGGCTACTTAAACATTTTTACTAGCCTGATACAAAATCTACCAGCATTTGGCCTGCAATTTGTGCAGAGTTCCAACAAAGGGTAAATTTGGGAATATTCCCTTAAGTGGTCAAAACTGGCTTCACCTGCTAGATTCTGGGGATAACTGAGATCCTCTCTAATGCTGTGGTAGATGGGGTCTTTAAAAACCTAAAAATTCTAGGTTTCCTCTAAGAGGAAAGTGGTATAGTGACAGTTTAACAATGATGGCACCTAAGAAAACTGGGCTTTCTCTGACTAGTCGCCTTCCTCTTTATCAAACTCAGAATCCATAGTTTCATAAGCGTCAGTAGGCGAGCAGCCGATGGGATGACAGCGTGAACACTGAGCTCAGTAGCTGATGAAGTTACATTTTTTTCCACCCGCTAACAGTGCAACCTTCCCTCAATCAACAAGATTTCATTAGAGGCTGAGTAGGGCTAACAAAACTGGGTGCAATCACTGGCATCAGGCTGATATCAGTGGCAGCAGCACATTTAAAAAAATAACCTCAGACCGTTCTCAGCGAGTGACTGCAATGACTTCTGCGATGGGGGCATCCTACCAGTCAGACATGGAAGAGAAAAAAAACCAATGCTTAAAAATTATTGCAGGTTACTCCTCACATTTGTGGCACTGTGCAAGATTTAGGGCAAAGAGCAGAAGCTACGGAATTTCGAGTGGCAGATTCTGAACTAAAAACTATGTGGTTGGACACCCAAGTCTCTATCCAGGCTGACAGAACCACTTATCCAAAGCAGCAATTCCAGAGCAGCAAGTCAGTCAACTTTGTGCGAAGATCGACGGCTTAAAACACAGAGGTTGCCACAATAATCTAAGGATAGTGAGTCTGCCCAAAGATACAGAATATAGGGATATTGGTATTTTTCTTCAGACCAGGCTACCTAAACTCCTGGATTACTACTGGGACAGCCTGCTAGAAACAGAGAGGGCTCACCACACCCTGGGTCCCAAACCTGGCAGAAGAGTGCCCCCCCCGACCCATATTAGCTTATTTCTTGAGATTTAGCCTAAAAGAACACGTTTTACACCTGGCAAGAGAGGGGGTATTAAAATGGAATGGCCACCAAATCTATGTTTCTCAAGATTTCTCTAAGGACCTGGCAGACAGACAAAAAGCATATGATTCTGTCAAAAAGGAGCTGGCAAAAAGAAATCTATCATACTCGTTATGATACCCAGCCAGCCACCCTTCAGGATCAGTGGTTGGGCAAGTGGCATATTTATGGTATTCCCCAGGAAGCCGAATACTTTCTTCGCCACATGGCCCGAGTTCCAACTGGAAGGCAGGCATCGCTACCATCCATGCAATCTGGAGAAGGTAGCTCTCAGCGATCTCAGACTTCCAAACCAGTTGGCGCAGATAAACAATCCAGAACAATGGACTTTCAAGAAAATTGGGTATCCACCAAGCCCAAACATCAAAGAACAAGAGGCAGGGATCAAACCCCCAGAACTGACAATAATTCGAAGCACTGATCAAGAAGTGGAGGTTCCAGAGGACCAGCTCCCGAATCCAGTCCTCTACTGTCCGAGATGGAGCCCCCACACAAGGTTCACAGAGACACAACCCCCCATTTACCAGCAGCAGCCATCCACCCTGCAGAGTCAGCCGGAATGTGAAGACTCCGACGTTGGATCAATGAGCATTTCGACTGCAGTACCCACAGATCCAGATGTAGCTCCCTGTCCCAGCTGGGCTATCATCATTGAGATGTCTAGCAGTAAAGCCCCATGTACCCCTGCGTTGCAGCCTCCCACAGTGGGCAATACAGAATGCCGATCCACTTACGCTCATCTTTTTTTTTTTTTTTTGTCATTGGCAAATTGAATTTAATTCTCACAGATGTAGTCCATAGGCCTGTCCTCCTCTGCCTTGAGTTGGCTGAGAAACTACCTCCAGGGTAGAACACAGCAGACTAAATTCAACAAGGTCCTCTCTGACCCCACTCCGGTGACCTTTGGTGTCCCACAAGGATCAGTTCTGGGGCCCCTTCTCTTTTCAGCATTTGTTAACAACCTCCCTGCTGCTGTTTCCAACTGTAGTGCCACCCTTTATGCAGATGATCTTGTCATCCTTGCACATTTCTGAGACATTGGAGTTCTTAACCTTCAGCTGAGTGAGGCCTTTAAGAATACTCAAGCCTGGGTAACATCCCACAAGCTGGTCCTTAATCTGAAAAAAACTCAGGCCATGCTCTTTGGGTCAGCACCCTAGATGGAGGCCTCCCCTGTCCCTCTATGTGTCAGTGGGGTGGATGGCTCCCCCCTCCTAACCAATGTTTCAATAAAATACCTTGGGTTACACTTGACCCCCAACCTTTCGACCTGGGAGTCACATCCTAAATGTTTGTAGAACCGTAAACTGCAAACTGGGTCTTGCCTACGGGACAAAGAAATATTTGACATCCGCAGCTTGCTTGGCACTGGCCAGAGGTGTGCTGCTCCCTTCACTAAGCTATGGCCATCTCCTATTCGCTGGCACCTCCAAGATCCACCTTGCCAGGTGGAACACGACCTATAACAATATCTGTCGCTTTGCCTTGACTGTCCCACATCTCACCCACCATTGTAAATTATACAACAAATTGAGCTGGCTTTCCCCGGACAATCACCTGAAATACGGGTTGTGCTGCTTCGTAGGAAAGGTGCTCAGAACTGGCACCCCACCTGGCCTTGCACAGCTTCTCATGCCTGCTGTATCCTCCTCCTACTCCTCCCTCAGGTCTCAGGGTCTGGCGGTGCTCAAAGTTCCATATACCTGAACCCTAATGGGGGATAGAGACTTTGCTACATGTGTTCCGAGGCTATGGAACTCCCGTCCAGACCATGTACGTTCCTCCCCCTCCCAACTGTGTCTCCGGAATTCCTTGTGGGAGCACTTGAAACTGTCCTTGGTGTGTGGGTGTCCCAAGCCACCCTAACCAGGTCTCCAAATTGGTCCCATTCTGACCCACTGCCTACTGTCCTTCAATCTCTGGGTAGCATGTGATTGATTGCCATCTGCTTATGAATTAAGTGGCCCTGGTAAATAGGGTTACTCATGCAATGTAATTACCACTGAATGTGTAAGTCTATTTATCTTGTATGTATAAGTATATTTTACCTATTACTGCTCACTGTAGACTATCTATGTTTATCTTGCTCTCTTGTAACTCTATACATTGCCCCTCTTGTTGTTATGTACCTTGTTTGAACCTGTATTTTCATTGTACTCTCCCAGGTCGTACCTGACAATAGGCATACAGACTGTCTAGTGTACCTACCTGGTCAACAAAAGCTAAATAAATAAATAAATAAATTCTGAAGGGTGGGAGGGGGAATGTCTAGGGCAGTCTCTGTTCTTGTATTATAGAGAGACTCTCCTGTGAACCACATCCTCTGCGTGGCAGTTGAAGTCTCTTGAATGTTGAGATTCTGAGGGACAGTAGAATTATAATTGCCTTGGAAGCCATTCAGATCATCTGGTTGTGGAGATTTGTCTTGTCTGGATACATCTGGGTAGACTGCACGTCAGTTAAAAATTGTCATCTTTCTCACCCAAGTTCTGTGAATGATGCCCCAATACATCTAAATGTGCCTGTGCCAACCACTCCGGGGGTGTGTGTGTTGGGGGGGAGACACGTACTGGAGGTGCTTGTCATTCAGGTGCTTCAGTTGAAAGACTTTTCTGAGCTGCAGGCAAACATTCTTCTGTGAAAAATATCACTTAGATAGAAGAGGGATCTGTGTAACTGCTAAAATTAAAAACAAGATGTTCCTTTTTCTGGGCCACAAACTGTCAGGGGACCTGGAGTTGAAAAGCTAGCACTAGACATGCTAGTGCAGAATGGGCAAAACATACCATACAGAGACCATCTGAAACTCTTTTGACACACATTGCATTTTTACTGAAAGAATTGGGTCTCAGGAACACAATGGTGTCTCACTCAAATCAATGGGCCGTATTTTCAAATGGTTGTGCCCTGCCTGCATCAAGGCCTGCACCAAAACACTTTGAATCTGGCAGTGTGCCAACGGCATTTGCTGCAACTGTGTCCAATTTCAGTAAATCGGATCAGCCTGTGAAAAATATCTGGCGCAAGCTGTCTGAAAATGGTACCCGGGACTGAGACACGCTAGACCAGAAAAAGCTGGTCTAACTTGCGGCACTCAGTGCATGGGATAGAAAATCCCAGTTGGAGGCTGGGTGAATGCCACAAGCTCTGCGCACCCAGGGCTTACGGCATTCACAAGCATTAGAAACTCCAGCCCAATAAGTTAAGTCTTGTATCAAAAATCTGCACACATTGTGATGCGGTAGATTTCTGTGCACTTTCTACAGATTTTTAGCACTTGCGATAGAAGTTTTCTGCAACTGAGGGACTTCGTCTCACAAACAATGAATAAATGATGCAAATTCTGCAGCAGAACATTTATGCAGATCCAGGATTTAAGAATTTGTGGAGATAAAAATTATACAAAATCTTAGAGCAACTGTAGCACCCAAATATTACACAACTGCAGGAAAAATGGTAGCAAATGCATCAGAGGCAAGTGCCGGAAAAGCAGAAAAATTGTCAAAAACCATCATGCCTCTAAAAACTAAACACAATGGTTATATTAAATGCACGTGTAACCCCTAGGTGGCGCTATTCCAAGGGATACTACCCCTGCCTGCTTGGCTAGTAGCAGGTTAAGGGGTCTGAGTTCTGAAATGGGCGCCTCCACCCAGTGGTCAGGGTTGGTAGAGTTCAAGCTAACCTGGGCACAGCCCTCCGGGACACTGTAACCCCCCCCCCCCTTTCCTTGCTAGTGGCCAGAACAATACACAATCACTTCCACAATACCCCTGATACACCACACAAGTATCCACACTGTTTGCACTTACCATCAGGGCTTTCCTCTGGCTCGACCCTGGGGACCCCCTGTAAAACAAGGTTATACACAGCAAATAACAGCAGTACAGTACTCTTGCACAAACTGGAACCACAGTCAGGGTAAATGCAAAAAAGAGTTAGATCTGATTTATTTAAGGGACTTAAACAAGGGAGGGATGTAATCAGGTTAATTTGCTTAAAGGCTTTATCAATCAAACAGTTATGCATGGACTTCAGGGTCCATAAACAGTCACACACTCTGGGTAACCACATGGAGAGGGGTGGGCTAGCCAGGAACGTTGCAGCTGGTTGGGGCCCTGTGATGGAAGAAAACAACATGCACCACACACACTAATTGTAATCCGGAGCCGGAGGGCTCAGTTCGTGAAAAGAAAACAAGACAATCAGATGACACACTTTTAGATTAGGCTGTTGTTGCAGGGAGCTACCCTGATGATTACTCACGATACTCAAGACTGGACACAGGCTGGACGAAAATTGAGACTGCAGGTGGTTGATCTGGAGTGCCAGGAGAAGCAGGGCCCACATGATTTGTCGAGGCGTTGTTCCTGTTTAAGCATGGAGCAGGGGGCTGATCCCCAGCAGGTCTCTCATCGATGGTTTTCTCTGTGCAGTGGGTAGTCTGGCTGGGCCAGTGTGGCAAGGCCCAGACCAAATGGAGACAAACTCGATATAGTCCATTTTGGTCTGGATACAGCTTCCAGCAAGCAGAACACAGTTCACACAGTGGGGAACCAAATCACTAACAACTCACAGCACATTTACATGTAAGGAAATTCTATTGTACCAGGCAAACCACTCTCCCGTCATGATCGCAAAGTCTCTGCACAAACCAGGGATTCAAAGGCAGCTGGAAATCCTGACAGGCTGATCGCATTCAGCAAAATCTTCAGTCTTCTTCAGATACGAGCCTGGTTAAAAAATCAGTGACATATTTCATTCTCACAAACTCGGATTTAGTCCGAAATAATTCCCTTCTCTCCCTCTCAGGGGCAGCACGCTGACATGCAGGCCACAACTCAGGCCTTTCCACAGTTCTCCCGTGCAAAACTACTCAGACAGCTGCTTGACTGTCTCAAGCTGTTGCTGCTTCAGCTCCCAACTTAGATCTGACTCAACTGCCAGCAAGCCTGGGACTTTCCCCAGAATTCAAATGGTTCGGTTGGCTGATCTGTCCGTCAGTCACAACAAAGGCTCCCTCTTCAGGTGCAAAAAGACGCCAAAAGCCCAAAACTACAATTCCTACAGATTTTAACTCCAGACAGCGCCTGTAGTCCGGCTCCATTTTAGGTCCCACCAGTACTGATTGGTCCAATTCGGCAGTCCAGGACCAAGATAGTGGAGATAAACAAGACAGTCCTTGCTGCAAAGAAGGCAGTTTAGACAAACTACATTATCATTATCGCTCTAAATGATTTTCAGCAAATAGTTGCATCTTTCAACAGAGCTCCCTCTCAGATTACTTATGACTGCAATCCAGGCAGCTCTTAAAGAGACTGTACACAGGGGCTATACAGGCACTCTCTGGCAATCACATTTAAACTGCTAAAATGCAGGACACCAGCCTGGCAGTGAGCATTTAGGCAAGATCAAGGAAGACTTTTCGGGAACCCCCATTTTTTTTTGGGGGGGGGGTTACATCCTTCCCTGCCTGGAGAAAACTTGGCGTCTGTGTCAAGTCGGTACCATCACAATCATTGTAAATGCAAATTATACTATACATCTATACCATTAGCATGTTATGCAAGTAACATCTGACGCATCAGTCAACACACTTAACTGTTACTATACACATTCTCTACATTTCACAATACTATATCCAAGCTAAATTACATCATGCATATTTCACACAAATAATTTACACTCTACTATGCGAAATCATGTAATAACTTCTTGTACATTGAACAAGGTAAGAGAGAGCCCTTCCCATCAGCTAACTTGGGGTTAGATGGGGCAAGGGCACTATACCTAGAAGGCAAAACAATCAACCTGGAATGGGCCGTCAAGCTCAATTTAGGCAGTGAGCTCTGAGAAACATAAACCCCCTTTGTGGACCACATTGAGTGGCAAGTCCACAGGCCTCCCCGAAGAATCATAGCTGAAATGCAATACTGGCTTGACAGCTCGGCCAGTCTTTCTGGGGGATCAACTACAGTCTCTGTACTGTTAGAAACAGTCTTGGGGCTTTCATCGCTTATGGGGGTGCCTCTGCCTGGATGGGAACGTCCAAACTTGGGGCACTGTCAGCTCCTTGCTCTGCAGGCTCTGTTTCTACAACATTTGGCTCATTTTGCAAAAGCTCAGGCACAATCAAAGTTTGAGGCACAGAAGGGAGGTTGTCAGCACTGTCATGGTGTTCTTCAAATTCTGGTATGTCACCAGAAAGACTCAAACCATCAGCTCCTCCTTCAGGCAAATCATACAGTTCCACAATAGACAGACTCAGCATCTTCAGACGTGATACTTTGCACTTCACTTTCTGGGAGCACTGGCTCCAAGGATGAAGCTGGAGGTAAGGCAATCCAGAAGGCCCAGCTTCATCCCCACAATTAGTCATAGAGTTACCGCGAAACAGCTGACTCAGTTCATAAGAGGGGTAAATAGGCATTGTCACATTTACTTTCATCCGAGATGGACTGACAGTCACTATCATTCTGAACTTGTTGCGGGGGGAACCTTGAACTTGTAACCACTGGGGTAGGTCGACTCGGTCTCTTTCTTGCAGCAGCACGAGTCACCAACCCAGGGGAATCGATCTCTGATTGTTCAGCCTCAATTCTGACTTGGCCAATAGGTAGCAAGTGGTTACGGCGCATGGTCTTGACAGTTCTGGAGTTGTTCTCTGGGCTCACCTTGTACAAAGGTAAATCATCCAACTTTACAACTACTACATGGGGAAGATGGTGCCACCGATCAGCAATTTTGTTTTTACCATGCAGTCCCAAATTGCGTAACACACGGTCTTCAGGTCGAAGCTCTTGAGCCTTTACTTTTTTATCACGCCTCTCTTTGTTGGCTAAATTTCTCTTAGTGGCCATTGTCTGGGCCAGTTGATAGGCATGGTTCAACTGAGCTTTCAGTTTTTGTACATATTGCAAGTAGTTTTCGGTTCAGACCCCATCTGCAAAGACCCCAAAAGAGACATCAACTGGCAGCCGGGCCTCTCTCCCGAACATGAGGCGGTAGGGGGAGAGCACAGTAGCATCATTTTTCGTGCAATTGTACGCGTGGACCAAGGTGCTAATCTGCTGACTCCATTTATGCTTGTCTTTTGGGTGGAAGGTGCCTAGCATGTCTAGCAGGGTGCGGTTAAAGCATTCTGGTTGAGTGTCCCCCTGCGGGTGATGGGGGTGGTTCTTGACTTTCGCACACCCCATAGAGAGAGCATTTCTTTGATTAGCCAACTCTCAAAGTCTCTGCCTTGATCAAAATGAATCCACTGGGGAGCACCATAGTGGACGAAGAAATGTTCCACTAACATCTTGGCCACAGTAGATGCCTTTTGATCTTTGTGGGGGAAAGCTTGTGCATACCGTGTGAAAAGATCCGTAACCACGAACACATTGCCAATGTTGCGCTGATCAGGTTCTAAACACAAGACGTCTATGCAGACTAGTTCCATGGGGGTGCTGGTAGTAATATTAACAAGGGGGGCAGCCCTCTGAGGGAGGGCTTTTCTTTGCAGGCAGCGACTACAAGTCTTTACATGGTGCTCAACTTCGGCCCCCATTTTGGGCCAGTAGATGCGAGATTGTACCAAGTCAAGGGTTCTGTTAATACCGAGTTGCCCCATGTGATTGTGGAGGGACCTCAGTACCAAATCTTTACAGGCCGTAGGCAGGACCAATTGTTGCTTGTCTACTTTTGCTTGCCACTACTTGCCACTACGATTTACTGTCTCTCTATACAACAACTGATTGAGCAACTTCAATCAGGGGCCTTCTTTAAACAATAAAGCAGTTCGCAAGTAGGTGGACCGTAACTTAAGACACATCTTTCCCCGCATGCAGGGCATCAAGTCCTAGCTGAATCATAGGTTCTTGGGATTGAGCCCACTGAATGCTCTCATTGTCAAATTGAGGTAGTGCACCAATATCTAGAGCACAGAAGTGGTAATAAGCAGCTGGTATGCAGGTGTCAGAAGGGCCCAAGCAATCTACTAAACAGTTCACTGTGCCCACAGACATCTGTTCATCTCTATCAAACTTTTGGCACAATGCTCGAATGTTAGTTTCAGATAGCCTGACCCAATCACTCTTGGAAGTGGGCCTTCGTAATAGGGCGTCAGCATCAGTATGGTTCAGGCCTGGTCTGTATTCGACAGCATAATCATAGGTTGGTAATGCAGAAAGCCACCCGGTGCCCAGTGGCGTCTAACATAGCTGAAGTCTGTACATAGGTCAATGGGTTATTGTCAGTCTTCACCAATATCTTTGCCCCTTAGAGGTATTTATGAAACTGGTCAATGATGGCCCACTTTAGCGCAAGGAACTCCAATTTATGCACAAGGTAGTTTCGTTCGGATGGGGTCAAGTTCCTACTGGCAAAAGCTACTGGTCTCAGGCCATCCTCATGGTCTTGATACAGCACCGCTCATAGACCCTGCAGACTAGTGTCCATATGCAGCACATAGGGTTTGGTGGGGTCAGCATAGACGAGGATGGGGGCGTGGGTTGAGTTGGTATATGATCTCATGGAAGGCTGCTTCACAGTCAGGTGTCCAGCAGGGCCTGAAGAGTTCAACTGGGCGGAAGTATACTTTTTCTGGTTCTTTAACGGCCTCTTTTTTGGATTTACGATTGGTAGGAGGGTAACCCTGTGTAAGGTTCAAGAGTGGGCAAATCACCTTGGAATAGTCTTTTATGAACCTGCGTTTGTAGCCACAGAACCCCAGGAAACGTTGTAGTTCTTTCAGATTATAGGGCTGGGCCAAGTAGTCAGTGCTTCAACCTTTCTGGGAATCAGTCTCTATCCCTTTTGTAGATACTATGTGCCCCACATACTTCACGGAGGTTTGGAAAAACTGGCACTTGTCAATGGACAGCTTGAGGCCGAAGTCTTCCAGCCGGTCTAGGACTTTAAACAGTCGGTTCTCATGCTCCTCTAAGGTGCTCCCAAACACAGTGACATCGTCCAAGTACGCCAGGCATTCCAGCAAATTCATATCTCCCACTGCAAGTTCTATCAGTAGCTGAAAGGAGGCCAGGGCACCCAATATCCCCTGAGGCATCCTCAGAAACTCGTAGAACCCCAATGGACAGATGAAGGCTGTTTTCTCACGGTCTTCCGGGGCCATGGGGATCTGGTAGTATCCGCTGCGAAGATCCAACACAGAGAGCCATCTGCTCCCATTCAAGCAGTCCAGGGCATCTTGTATATGAGGCATAGTGTATTGGTCTGGGATGGTCCGCCGGTTCAGGGTTCGATAATCAATACACATCCTCACAGACCCATTCTTCTTACGCACAACCACAATAGGAGAGGCATATGGGCTCCTGGATTCTTGTATCACGCCAGCAGCAAGCATTTCCTGCAGGTGCCGTCTCACATCATCTATGTCTGCTGGGGCTAGGTGTCGGGACCTCTCTCGAAATGGCCGTTCATCGTGCAGGCATATGTGATGCTCCGCACCCTGGACACGTCCCACATCCCATTCCTTCAACGGAAACACTTGGTCTCTCTGGGCAAGTCTCTTACTAATTCTAGCCTTCCATTCAGATGGCAGTGGGGAGTCACCAAAGTCAAACAAGTCTGGAGTCACTCTCTCCTTCTCACCAGGGTGCTCGTTGCTGGGCAATACTGTAGTCTCTGTGCAGTGTACCGTAGCTAGAGTGGACCCTCTGTTCACCCGGATCTCCAGATCTGACATACTTTGAATCTAGACCATCGCTCGTTGTGCACAGGCATGGGCATGTGCAGGTAAGATGCTGGGCTTGACCAATAATCCTTCTGGCAATTTTCCATCACCTGGCGCATCCAACATCAGTATTTTGTTCTTGACATCTTTCCAGAGGAGGACCTCCCCTTTAACGGTACACTGGGCATTAGGGCCAGTACCACTGAATTGGGATCCTTCTTCCACACAATCCCCACCGGTTCATCCTGGTCTACTTTCTTGGGTTTCTGTTGCAAATTATAGGCCCTCTTGATCAGAGCCAGAATTCTCAGGGCTCTCCCAGTCTGTTGCCCTTGTTTCTCATGACAGAGTTGCACCAGTCTCCCAAACATATGAGCGTTTGTCCCAATTAACACGGGGACCCCCATCGTACAGTCCAGTGGGGGGACACACTAGGGCCAGTGTCTCTACTTGCTCCTCTACGCCAGTGACAGTTGCAGGAAAAGACAACCAGAGGCAGGCATATCCTAGATATGGTTAAGACTTGTCGCTCAGCCCCCACACATGTAGGCCTTCCAGGAATTGTAAAGGCACATCAGATAAGTGTTTGTCATACCAGTCCTGAAACACAATGGTCACTTGCAACCAACTGTCAAACATAGCCAGAGTAGGAATACCATTCACAGCCACATTAGTCTCCATTGAAGTGCCCACTATCTTGGACAAGTCTGGAGGGACAACAGCAGCAGGGGCCTGGACAGACGATTTAGCCACAGAGGGGTTTGAGTTAGAATGTCCGAAGCTTTTACTGTGGTCATTTCATGCACCCCTTGACCAATGACTCGTTTTCTGAAGCTCTCCTTGAAGCTGGTTCACCACTTTCTCTAAGTCCTTCTGAGACTGGCATTCCCTCTTCATATGGCCATCCTTGCCGCACCTGTGACAAATGACATGCTCTCGGGCATCCTTGGGGAAAACATAGCAGGGGATGCTGAAGCATTGACGGGAGATTGTGATCTGACTTCTGCGGGTAGTGTTCCATGTCTCAAAAGTTCCTTTAGGGTGGCAGTCAATTCCCTGAGCTCAGCTGAGAAGCCACCCCCCAGTAGAGGATGCCGGAGGGTGCACCCCCGCTCCCATAACAGTCACGCTCTGAGAGGGACCAGGGTCTCTGTCAGCAGGAGATACCTCAGTGAACGCACCCAGTTGTGCTTTTCTGACTTCCTTCAGCAACTCCTCCCCCCACCGTTTAGCCCACAGCGGGACAGTCTTAGTGGTCTCTATTTCGGAAGGGCCTTCCAGTGCCACGATCACTTGGGCTGCACTGACCCCATAATTACAATCTCTCTCTCTTCACCTTCTACCTCCCGTACTTCTTTTATCAAGTCACAGTAGTCAGGTGGGTTACCTCTCCTATCCTGAAGCCTTAACTGGATGATCTGCAGTTTAGAATGCTTGGCATGCTGCAGTATGTGCCCCAATCTCACACGGTTCAAATCACTAGCAGCTACCCCACCTTTCCAATAAGCTTTCTGCAGAGCACTTTCTAGGCGAGTAACATACACAGACAAACGTTCCCTGTTCCTTTGTTTGGTACCTTGGAATTTCCACAGCAAAGTCTCCCCTGACTCAATGCTCCCAAAGTTGCCTTCAAGTACAGATAGGTACTTCTGAGCAGATGCATCAGGATTCGTGGACCTCAAAAATTTAATGTCTTCAAGGGTGGGGCCCCTCAAACTTTCTATGATTCTTTTCCGCTTCTCAGCCTCTGCACACTGCCACTCGGGTACCAAGGGGGCAACATAGTCTATCCAGGTCTCCCAGTCATCCTCCCCCTGGGGGTGGGCAGGGTGCCCGAGAAGATTCTTAGCCTTCGTTAGGAGTCCTGACTAATGGCAGGTGCAGATATGGGGGCCAGCACGGGCACAGGCAAAGAAAGCGGGGCAGTAACAGGTGCTGGAGTGGGTGTTGGGGAAGGAACACCCCCTGGTGGAAGGAATAGTTTCTTACAGTCCTCTACGGTTTTCCCTTCCTCCAGCAACAACTTAGCAAATTTCTCCTCAAAAGTCTCAGATAATGGTAGGAGCTCATCCTCCCCAGGGTCTTTACTGTCTTTTGTTATCACTCTCCAGGCAGCTGGAACCCCGTCTGGGGCAAGAGTCTGTGGCACTTTAGAGCTGTTCATGAGGTCACTACACTCTACTAAGGCTATGAAAATTTGGGCAATCAAATCAACCTGTCGACCCACCACTACAGGGTTTTTTTAAACACTGAATTTTGGAGAGTGCTCCCTCTACAGTGTCCTTACTGGTACCCAAAGGGATATCCAGTATAAGCAGAGCATTTTGGGGGTCGACCTCCTGCCCCGAGCACCACCCCAACAACCGGTGCACAGCCACTTCTGTTGGGGTAGCCATTTATGTTTGACAACAATTCATAATTTCAGCCACTAGAAGGCACAAAATCCCAGCAGTGAGCCTCCAAGATGTAACCCCTAGGTGGTGCTAGCCCAAGGGCTACTACTTCTGCCTGCTTGGCTAGTAACAGGTTAAGGGGTCTGAGTTCTGAAATGGGTGCCTCCACCCGGAGGTCAGGGATGGTAGTGGTCAAGCTAACCTGGGCACAGCCCTCCGGGACACTGTAACCCCCCTCTTTCCTTAATAGTGGCCGGAACAATACACAATAATCACGTTCACAATACCCCTGATACACCACACAAGTACCCACACTGTTTGCACTTACCACCAGGGCTTTCCTCTGGCTCGACCCTGGGGATCCCCTGTAAAACAAAGTTATACACTGCAAATAACAGCAGTGCAGTGCTCTTGCACAAACTGGAACCACAGTCAAGGTAAATGCAAAAAAGAGTTAGATCTGATTTATTTAAGGGACTTAAACAAGGCAGGCGCGTAATCAGGTTAATTTGTTTAAAGGCTGCATCAATCAAACAGTTATGCATGCACTTTAGGGTCCAGAAACAGTCACACACTCTGGGTACCCAGATGATGAATGGTGAGCTAGCCAGGAACGTTGCAGCTGGTTGGGGCCCTGAGATGGAAGAAAGCAACAAGCACCACACACACTAATTGTAATCCGGAGCCAGAGGGTTCAGTTTGTGAAAAGAAAACAACAAGACAATCAGATTACACTTTTAGATTAGGCTGTTGTTGCAGGGAGCTACCCTGATGATTACTCACGATACCCAAGACTGGACACAGGCTGGACGAAAATTGAGACTGCAGGTGGTTGATCTGGAGTGCCAGGAGAAGTAGGGCCCACATGATTCGCCGAGGCGTCGTTCCTGTTCAAGTGTGGAGCAGGGGGCTGTCTAGCAGGTCTCTCATCGATGGTTTTCTCTGTGCAGTGGATAGTCTGGCTGGGCCAGTGTGGCAAGGCCCAGGCCAAATGGAGACAAATTCAGATACAGTCCATTTTGGTCTGGATACAGCTTCCAGCAAGCAGAACACAGTTCACATAGTGGGGAACCAAATCACGACCCACTAACAACTCATAGCACATTTACATGTCAGGAAATTCTACTGTACCAGGCAAACCACTCTTGGGTCACAATCGCAAAGTCTCTGCACAAACCAGAGATTCAAAGGCAGCTGGAAATCCTGACAGGCCAATCGCATTCAGCAAAATCTTCGGTCTTCTTCAGGAATGAGCCTGGTAAAAAAATCAGTGGCTTACTTCGTTCTGACAAACTCGGATTTAGTCCGAAATAATTCTCTTCTCTCCCTCTCAGGGGCAGCAGGCAGACATGCAGGCCACAACTCAGGCCTTTCCACAGTTCTCCCGTGCAAAACTACTCAGACAGCTGCTTGACTGTCTCAAGCTGTTGCTTCTTCAGCTCCCAACTCAGATCTGACACAACTGCCAGCAAGCCTGGGACTTTCCCCAGAATCCAAAAGGTTTGATTGGCTGATCTGTCCGTCAGTCACAACAAAGACTAAAACTACAATTCCTACAGATTTTGACTCCACACAGCTCCTGTATTCCAGCTCCATTTTAGGTCCCATCAGTACTGATTGGTCCAATTCGGCAGTCCAGGACCAAGACAGTGGAGATAAACAAGACAGTCCTTGCTGCAAAGAAAGCAGGTTAGACAAACTACATTATCATTATCACTCTAAATGATTTTCAGCAAATAGTTACATCTTTCAACAGAGCTCCCGCTCAGATTACTTATGACTGCAATCCAGGCAGCTCCTAAAGAGACAGTACACAGAGGCTATACAGGCACTCTCTGGCAATCACATTTAAACTGCTAAAATGCAGGACACCAGCCTGGCAGTGAGCATTTAGGCAAGCTCAAGGAAGACTTTTCGGGAACCCCCACTTGTAGGGGGGTTACACACACTGAAAAGAGAGTGCCGTAAGTTAACTCTATTTTCAGTGTGCATTTAATATAACCATTTTATTTTGCTTTCAGACCACATGCTGATGCAGCACCTTGTTTTTGTTTTTACATTTTGTATGCCTCTAACAAGTTTGGCAAACCAAAGGAAACCCTCAGAGAAGCCAGCAAACAGTGTTAGAACCAAAAGAAAGTAACCTATGTTGAGGAAAGATTTTGCGCACTCAAACTGAAAAAGGTTGGAAATTGCCCTGAGAGCGAGTATGTATTTAAAACTTGCCTCACACACCAGGCTAGCAATCAGACCACTAAAGGCAAAGTTGCTATACTTATCTGGCACCCTTAATATTTTTTAGGCAAGACTGAATAGCAGAACACTTTGAATCCACTTGACTCAACTTTAAAGCAGCCACAGCCAACTTCCCGGGAGTATTTTACTCATTTTACAACTGAAACCACGCACTTCTGGGATGTGCACCGTGTCTGGCCGTGCCTCGTTTGCACATGGGGTGGGGTTTTTTAATCCAATTTACAAAACAGGGTCTGGCAAATCCTGCCTTCTAAGTCGTCAAAACCTGGT
This sequence comes from Neoceratodus forsteri, assembly GCA_016271365.2. Classification (NCBI taxonomy): domain Eukaryota; kingdom Metazoa; phylum Chordata; order Ceratodontiformes; family Ceratodontidae; genus Neoceratodus; species Neoceratodus forsteri. The sequence goes on along the minus strand of CM028132.1, from coordinate 194,420,734 downwards.
CACATGGCAGTGACAACCTAGTGTGTACCATTTCTTAAGGGTAAATTAATATGGTAATATTATCCGGTGGGGCCAAAAGATTATCATGTGAATAAAAGACAACCACATGTCAAATCACCATAAATATCAACAAAATAACATGCTGAGACCAGGGCCTTTCAAATGGTAGTACCATTCTAGTTTACTTAAATTGCATACAAGGGTGCTAGCAAAGTGGTTGTTTGGTAATATCAGCATTCAGCACTTCTCATCAAGACACTGCTGCCCAAACAGACCTGCAATTAATATACATTTTTTTCAGTTTATTCTTACCTCAATCTGAATTAGAATCTATATTTTCCAGATTTTATTTATTTAAAAGTTGATAACTGGGAAAGGCACACTGAGCCTAGGCTCGTTTCCAGGTGCGACGTGGGGCATGGGCAAGGGTACAATATACAGAGTTACAAGAGTAGTATACAACATTAGGTTTTGGCACTATACACAGATAATACAGCTATACAAGAGTAGTATACAACGTTAGGTTTTGGCACTATACACAGATAATACAGCTATACAAGAGTAGTATACAACGTTAGGTTTTGGCACTATACACAGATAATACAGCTATACAAGAGTAGTATACAACGTTAGGTTTTGGCACTATACACAGATAATACAGCTATACAAGTAGTATACAACGTTAGGTTTTGGCACTATACACAGATAATACAGCTATACAAGAGTAGTATACAACGTTAGGTTTTGGCACTATACACAGATAATACAGCTATACAAGAGTAGTATACAACATTAGGTTTTGGCACTATACACAGATAATACAGCTATACAAGAGTAGTATACAACATTAGGTTTTGGCACTATACACAGATAATACAGCTATACAAGAGTAGTATAAAACATTAAGTTTTGGTAGTATGTACAGAAGAGCCAAGAGAAGAACAAAACATTCAAAATTTAGTACAAACTGGCGAGAATGATTGCAACTGGTAGGGGTGAAACAGGTACAACTTACAGTAGCTAGGCAATACAGAGAAACTGCACTGCGTGGAATATACATTAGTACATGGGACATGGAGGCACTAACAAGCGTCAGAGCAGAGTAATCAACAGTGCAGGTGCTACTTTTGGGATTTGTGGGGTACGCACTAAGGTGCTTGATCAGTGAGTAAGAACTAGTGCGCTAGGGTGTTCAGGGCTCGAAATTCACCCCTATTTAGTGTTCAGGGCACACCAAAAATCATGCACGGAACACCAACTATTGTCAGGCGGTAATCCGCACTGTATACCACTCTGTGCCCTGCTGTTTCGAGCCAAGTGGTCTACATAGTTTTTTCTCTGCCTTCCGCGGCCAATTTTTGCACCGTTTACAGTGCATTCTCCCGAAGACTGCATTGGAAATAACGCAGGCACAAAACGTGAGCTCAGTCTTGGGCTCGATCAGTGACGTACGCGCTGCACTGTCTTATTTGGCACCACAGAACTTGAACGTTAAGGCGCCAACCTCCTTCAAGCAGGAAGGACTTCTCGGACCTCCACATGGTGATCGCCATTCCACCAGTCATCACTGCTGCCGTCACAATATTTCTAGTCAGTGGCATTTGAAACTGAAAAACCAGCTGGAGGCTGGCAATGTTAAATATGAGTGCATGTTTTCCCATTTTCATGGAGGATGTCACTGAAACACATATTATGAGGTGAGCCTGATCCGACGTACAGTCATGGCCAAAAATATTGGTGCCCTTGCACTTTTTCAAATAACTCACAATTCCTCTAAACATAAGTTGAAATTAACAACAGTACAGTATTTGGTCTCCACAATTCTTTATTTCTCTGTTAATATTACAGAACCTTTGTTTTTGATTCAGAATGTAAAATATCCTTTTAAATCAGAAAATGACAAGAAATGGCATTGACAAAATTATTGACACCCTAGACTTAATATTTGGTAGCACAGCCTTTGGTCAAAATAACTGCAATCAACCGCTTCCTATAGCCATGGATGAGCTTCCTGCACCTTTCTACTGGCAGTTTGGCCCACTCTTCTTGTGCAAACTGCTCCAGTTCTCCAGATTTGAAGGTGCCTTCTCCCAACTGCTGTTTTCAGATCTCTCCACAGGTTTTCAATGGGATTTAGATCTGGACTCATTGCTGGCCACTTCAGAACAGTCCAGCGTCTTGTCTTGAACCATTCCTGGGTGCTTTTTGAAGTGTGTTTGGGTCATTGCCCTGCTGGAAGACCCATGACCTTCGACGGAGACCCAGCTTGACACTCGGGTTCAACATTGCGCCCAAAATGGCCTGGTAATCTCCAGATTTCATGATGCCATGCACATGTTCAAGGCACCCAGTGTCAGAGGCAGCACAGCAACCCCAAAACATCACTGAACCTCCTCCATGTTTGACTGTAGGGAAGGTGTTCTTTTCTTTGAAGGCTTCATTTTGTTTTCTGTAAACATAGAGATGATGTGCTTTACCAAAAAGCTCTAATTTGGTCTCATCTGTCCACAGGACATTCTCCCAGAAGGATTTTGGCTTGTTCAGGTGTGTTTTGGCAAACCCCAGTCGGGCTTTCTTATGTCTCTTTCTCAGCAGTGGGGTCCTCCTGGGCGTCCTACCATATAACCCCCTTTCATTGAGTTGGCGACGGATGGTGCGAGTTGAAACTGTCGTACCTTGTGTCTGACGGTCAGCTTAAATCTGTTTGGCAGTTGATCGAGGTGCTTTCTCCACCATTCGAACAATCCTGCACTGCAAACTTCGATCAAGTTTTCTCTTGTGGCCACATCCAGGGGAGGTTGGCTACAGTGCCATGGGCCTTAAACATCCTGATAACATTACGTACGGTGGAAACAGGAACATCAAGGTCTCTGGAGATTGATTTGTAGCCTTGAGATTGTCCATGCTTGGCTACAATCTTCTGTCTGACCTCCTCAGACAGTTCTCTTGTCTGTCTTTCTTTTCTCCATGCTCACTACAGTATACACAGTGACACAAAACAGGAGAATGAGTCATTTTCTCTATTCAAACTGGTTGAATGAGTGATTTTTATATTGTAGGCACCTGCAACTCACCACAGGTGAGTTCAATTCCAAAGTGAAGGAGAATCACCTGCTTGAAATCTAATTATTTCTAACTACTTCTAAAAGGTGCCAATAATTTTGTCCGGGCCATTTAAGGATTTCTCTGTGGAATAAGCTAAGACTTAGTAAATTTTTCTGCTTTTTGTGTTTTATCCCACTGCAAACCAAAGAAATACATATGTGGATACCAAAATATTTTTTAATTTCAACAATTTTCTGGAAGGAATTGAGCATTATTAAAAAAAACTGCAAGGGCGCCAATATTTTTGGCCACGACTGTAAGTCTGAACGTTTTAATCTGAACTGACAGTGCAGGTTTTCCACAAAAGTGAAAACGTACAAATATAGGCAGAATTTTGCAGTTTGGGCAATGATTTTCTTCTCTGGTATGATGCAAATCAAAGCGAACGTGATCTGATTTAATATGCAGCTTTTTATTTTGCCTGATCTATTCACAATAGTATAGATTTATCTTGTTACAGTGAAAAAGGGAAGTCAGTTGATTTAACTACAGAGGTTCTGGTTTTCATTCCTGTCCTGTGTGCAATACATGAAAACGAAGTGAGACTGGGTACAACTACCAGTTGTGTGACTAAGTGTGAGTGCACTGTTTAATGTTTAGTCATTTAAAGAGTAGACCCATCACAGCACAATCAACTGTTAGCTGTACCCAGTCTCATTTTTCATGTACAGCACACAGGACAAGAAAAGAATATCATAGCTTCTCAGTAGTTAAATTATTATCCTTTTTCAATGTAGCAAGATAGCCTCTTCATAAAAATCTGCCAGTAGGGCACGCAAAAATCAAGAGTTGAAGTAATTTTTTTCCTCTTTTGGTAAAGCACTTTCATTAAATTAAAAAAGTGATTCATTCCAAACACAACTGGGGCAAGCAATATTTAGTGGTATAAAAAAAAAAAAAAAAAAAGGTTGGTATATCAATTTTCAACACGGAATACCAGATCTTGGGAAATGGTATTCCGTGGGGAACACCACTTTTTAAAATGAATTTCTAGCCTTGGTGCTGCTAGTGACTGTTAGATTTCATACTGCAGTGTGAGGCTGGAAAGCATGGCTACCAACGTCAAGGTACCTCCCAATAAACCACGTTCATAAGCTGTTTTATATTTTAACCCGCTTGTCAGTTGGAGTAAAGCTGCTTTCTCTCTGTCTAGTGGCAGTCGACTCTCCAAATGTTTGTTTTTGTGCATCTTACAAATACTCTAAAGCCTCCATCCCTTCAGCTCCACGGCGCCGAGTGTTGGGGCATTGCTCGGCACACTGGCAACCCAGGTTCATTCCCTGAGCCCGGACGCCAAGAGCAGAGACCAGCACGGAGGGAGTCAGAGCGTCCCTTGGATGCTTCCCACCAGGGGCTTGGGCCATGCTGGACCGCTGTACATGTGGCTCCTGGGGGTGGCTAACAGAGGTGATCTAGGCAGCATGGACCACCATACGTTGCCAAACATCTCGGCCTCCAGGACACCGCTGTGCCCACACAATAGTGGGAGGGGCCCCAGAAAAGTGGAAATCGTTCACCTGGCTGCCAGATGACGACCGCCTTGTTCCCCCCATGCCACGAATATAATAGGAACGGTACTTTCCAAGTTATAACTCTGCAGTGGAGAGGATCAGTCATCTCCATACACAGTTCTGGGCTTAAAATATAGTATGGATTACGAAACTGAAACTTACAGCAATGAATAATCATTACTGTTTGTGTGGGGCACCAAGGAGCTACACTGGGAACTCAAGTTGTTTTTGGATCACTCTCCCATCCACCTGCACCTCACATATTAAATGCTCAGCTAAAAGGGATGGTGCAATTAGGTACCACCTATAGGTGGTCCTTGTAAATTAAAAACTTTATTTAAAGCTATAAGGGACTGTTTTTTTAGAGATCTAAATTGTATTCTGTAAATATTACATTGCAAAACTGTTTTTGGATGGGCATAAATTTTTGTGAGAAAAAGAAAAGGACAGAGGGATAAGAAAAGTACATGATAATCTTGGATTTAAGAAAATATGAGTAACATTTTAATACAGTATAGTTTAAACTGATGGCATATACATCTTTTTATCTTCAATATTCATTGTACTGGTGGAACATGAACAAAACTAGAAATGGATGAAGGGAAGGTGCATGGGGGTGTGATGGGCTTCCTTCTAAGAGTGTGGGGGGGACTCTGGTGGGTGAATAGAGAGATGGGTAGGGTGATAGGCTGTAACAACCATGGAGCGCCAATCTTTCTTAGAATTTCATGGAGAGTTGGGGGTTGTTTGGTGTACAGGCTAAAAATGAGATCAGCGGTCTACAGGAGGAGCCAAGGAGGGAACGGCGGGCAGCAGTGGACAACGACCCAAAGGGTGGAGTAAGTAGATGGGAAACTGAGAAGGAAGGACAAATAGAACCAATAGGGGGAAGGAGCGGGAAAAGGGTGGCAGATAGGGAACAGACAGGAGGACGCAGGTCAAGGGTCAAAAGAGAGCAGAAAAGGGGAAAATGGAGGATGGGAGATAATAGTTATGAAGTTGTGTAGCTAGAGGGGACTTGTAATAGAAGGAGAAGTATGTGGTAGAGAGGGGTATCGAAAAATCGATTTGCAATATTGGCAGGACTGGGTGATGTGATAAGAGAGTGTGATCGGAGGAGGAACTAAAAATAGACCGGAGGAACATGAAATGGACAGCAGAACAACTGGGGGATGATTCAACAGGGGAGGAAGTGGGAACAACTGTGCTGGAGGATGAGGGGGATTCCAGTGGAAGGGGCTGGGATGAATGGAGACCAGGGAATGTGGCTCATGGAAAAGAGGGTGGAATCCTAGTGCTGGGAGACTCAATACTAAGAGGAGTCAGATGGGGAAGCAAGGGAGAGAGGCATAGTCGCATATGGGTGGAGGCCATGCCAGGAATGACAGCAGAAAGGGTGGGTCAGTCTGTTCTGAAGTTTGCTAGGAGGGGTAGGGTGAAACCACATATAGTTCTGCATGTGGGGACAAATGACCCAGTAAGACAGAGAGACGACAGAGAGATAGTTCAGGGGAGGTTTGAGGAGCTAGGACCAATACGTGAGGAAGCAGGAAGATCAGTAGCTTTCTCGGAAGTACTTCCAGTGCCCAGAGTGGGCACTGCAAGGAAACTGAGGATAGAGGAATTTAACAAATGGCTAAGAACCTCATGCCAATCCAAAGGTTATGGGCTGGTGGGTGAATGGGGAAGGACCTGGAAGGACAGTGATCTCTACAGTAAGGATAGACTTCACGTAAGTGAGGAGTGTGGGAAAAGGAAACACAGAAAAGAGAAAGGTATAAACACACCAGAGTGTGGTTTTATTATGAAAGAAGAAAAAATACTTCAGCAAAATAAATCAAAAGATAACTAAACTTTCATCACACAGCTAGTACATATAGCTTCAGCCCCACTCTCTGTGTCCTCTACCTGCACTCAGGCCGAACTGATCTCTTGACTAACTCAGTGGACTGCTTTTTATACAAAAAAGTCACACGATAATAGGCCCCGCCTCCTAGTCTAATACAAAAATATTTCCTAATCTAAACAACAAGAAAAATCAATAAAACAAAGGAAAACATAAGGATAATTAAACCCTTAGGAATATATAACATTTCATTTTATTATGTATTTACACCGTTATTTTAGTGGAGTTCTCTCTGAAAACTCCGCCCACTCGGCCAAGACTGACAGTAACCTCACTATAAAGCTAGCAACCATTTGGGGCATTGACCCTTAAGGACAGGGACTGCAGCAGATTGCTACGGTTAGCCTCTCGTAATAAGGTAGCAGCTTTATTGTATAAAACAGTTTCTGACACAGTAACATTTCATAAGGTTCCTGCTAACAAAGCATTGTCAAAGACTTTGTTGAAAATGGTTTTAAAAGGTTACATTTCTCAGGAGAGGGGAAAGTTGAAGGTTTATGTTCAAGTTAATTATTTTAAGGTCTTTCTTCACCCTGCATGCAAGGTCTGTGCACAACCATGCATGTAAGGTGCAAGAAAATGCCTTCTGTGGCTCTAAATTCTGCTTCAAAAGTTTGGGGACTCAGAAATTTGAGAAGAAAACAGCTGCATTACAAACAGGTGGGGCACTACAGAAACTGGAGTGCTCAGAGGTCCTAACTCAAAGGGCAAGCTCTCTTCCACACAAGAACAGCAAACACTTCTTCTAGCCCCATTCTCTTATTGCTATAGGAAACTTTATGCTGCATTAATACTTGAGACAGCAGAGGGGTCACGGAGCTGGAACAGAGAGCTGAACAAAACACAAATAAATCTCTGTGGAGCCACCCACTTCTCAGGTCAGCTACAATTTACCAAAAAAACAGCTTGTCTGTTCTTTTCTGACTACTCGCCTACAGGTAGCCTTTTATTTTTCCAAAGCAAACAGAACAAACAATATTGTTATAGGGAAGCACGGTAGACACAGGGCAAGAATATTTAAAACAGAATTTTGAGCTTGACAGCTCGCTCTGTGTCACCCATTTCTCCTAATATTACTAAAGGTGCTGAAATTCAAACCCAGAGCACCTTACAGGAAAACTACTGCCTTTAATTTTACACTTGGGCATGGCAGGGGTTTATTAAGAAGAACTACGCCTTTTTACTGTGTCCTTAGTCATAAGGGACACTAAACACTGCAACAGGGACGTTTTTGCAGACACAAAATAAAATTACAAAATGGCAGTGCCATAGAGTCCTCTCGCATGTTTGTGCAGACATACTAGCGTTACAGCTGGCTAGTATTACAGCTCGCTAGTATTACAGCTCTTATAAACATCAAATAATAGCTGGCAGAACATTATTAGCTGGACAGCCAGCTATTACAGGCAGGTTTGGCAGCATGCAGAGAGCATCCCGCTGACAAGAGACAATGTTGGAGGAGCAGAAAGGAAAACAGGAAAAAAGAAGAGGGGTGCAGGTGGCCAACCTAGATAACAGGATAGAAAAAGACAGTAGTGAAGTTGCTGTTGCAACAGACTTTTAGGTGTGAAAAGAAGAACATAGGAGACAGCCCCTTTCAAACATTCCTCCCATTCGGAGTGCAATTCTACCACACGCCATCCTGCTCAGAAGGAAACCAGGGTGAAGACTTACTGGTTTCCTATATCCCTACCTAGGAAACCCCTTGAACAACCCAGGGGTTGTTGGGACTTCCATCCACCCACCCTCTCTAGAAGTCCCACCCCAGGGCACCCTAAATACAATAGAGTTATGATAACTTTACAAGTCATGGTTATTGTATGTCATAACCATAATACACATTATAAACACTACATACAATTGCCCTGGGGTATATAGTTCTAGTAATAAACTAGGTCCAACACTCTACATCTATAAGCTATATCCCAATATAGTTTCTATTGTCTTAGGTACATATTTACAATATCTGATTCAATGCCTGCTGCATACAGAGACATGAAGTCTGCATTTTTATGCTGGGAGCCAGGTCTATGCTTCACAACAAATTTATACGTTTGCAAGGCCAAATACCAACGAAGTATTCTAGCATTTTTATTGTTCATCTGGTTCACCCAACAAAGGTGATTATGATCAGTAACCAGCATAAATTCAGTTCCCCAAAGATAAAAACGTAGTGCTTCTATGGCCCATCTTATGGCTAAGCACTCTTTCGATGGTGGAATATTTCTGCTCCCTGTCATGCAGTTTCCTAGCTATGTACAAGACAGGATGTTCCTCTCCATCTATGTTCTGACTCAGGATTGCCCCAGTTCCCACAACAGAAGCATCAGTATGCACTTCAAAGGGTTTATTGAAATCAGGGCACCTCAAAAATCGGAGAGGAACACAGAGCAATTTTTTATTTTTTTTTTACTTTATTTCTTTATCTTCGCCTTCCTACTCTCGAAGCCCACTCCTTCCTTCCTCTCAACCTCCGTGCCACCTCGGGGGGGATCTGCCCCTAGAGTGTCTCCTTCTCTCCCCTGCACAGTGGGGTCTGTCCCTCTTCTGGTGGTCCTGGATGGTTCCGAGAGGCTATCATCTAGGGCTTATCGAGAGGTGTTTTTCCCTTTTTCTCCCTGGTTTCCCCTACCCTCTGGGATGTCGAGCGCTAGGACGTACGTCCCGAGTGGTGGCGTGCTGATGCATGCCAGACCTCTCATGTGCCGTCGATGTCCCCCTCCCGGCTCCGACGACAGCCGCCTCCATCCCCTTCAATTGTCGAGTGCTTCCACCGCCGAAGGGATGTAAATGCAATGCTCTTGGTTCCCACCCTGAGGAGGAGAACATCCATTGGGACGCTCGATCCTCCCTTCCCCCTGCCGAACCCGGGTCGCCGGCATAGCGCGAGGTGTGGCGTCCAGCGCCTCAACCCTCAGCACCACTGGACCCAACACAGAGCAATTTTAATGGTCTGAAAAGCTTGCTTACATTCAGGGTCCACTTAACGGTATTCCCACATCTTTTTTTAGTTAAGTCTGACAGGGGAGTTGCTATAGAAGCAAAGTTAGGTATGAATCACCTATAATAACTGGAGAGTCCTAAAAATGACCTGACTTGGTCTGGGGTACAGGACACTTCACCACGGCATCCGCCTTAGAAATTTCTGTTTTCACTTGGCCATTTCCAAGAATAAAACCTAGGTACTAAGTTTCATTCATGGCTACTGCGCACTTGTTTGGATTAATGGTCAATTCAGCCCCACTAATAGTTCCAAGAACTGCTGACAAATGTTCTAGATGTGATTTCCAATCTGGACTGAAGATGACTATGTCATCCAGATAGGCAGCAGCATAGGCAGAATGGGGGACTAGCAGTTGATCCATATATCTCTGGAAGGTGGCAGGTGCACCGTGCAATCCAAAAGGCATGGTCACGACGAGAAACAAACCCATAGGGGTACTAAATGCAGTTTTCTCTTGAGATGTTTGGCCCAGAGGGATCTGCCAGTACCCTTTGGTTAAGTCAAGAGTTGTAATATTTCTGGCACTCCCTATATGATCGATTAAGTCATCAATTCTTGGCATAGGGCAACCATCAAACTGGGCAACCTGGTTTAGTTTCCTGAAGTCCAGGCAGAGCCTGATCCCGCCTTGTTTGGGTACTACTACGATGGGCGATGCCCATGGGCTCTTAGAGGGTTCGATGATACCTAAGTGCCTCAATTTCTGGATTTCCTGCTGTACCTCCACCCTGACTTTCTCGGAAGCCTATATGGCTTTTGCCTAATAGGAGGAGAGGACATGTGAATATGGTGTTCTATTCCCACTGCTCTTCCAGGGACCTTGGTAATAGAGGCAGCAAACTGTTGTAGAACTTGAAGTAACCCCTCTCTGTTCTGGTCATCTAAACCTGGATTGATGTGCAACTCTGTTAATCCTGTCTCTACTTCTTCCTCTAGTCAGCTATAGGTCACATCTATATCCGTCTCCCCACTTTCTGGCATTATCATCATACTCACTGAGGTTTCAGATTTTTCTTACCATTTTTTTAAGGAGGTTGGCATGACAGATCTTTTTGCCAGGACGTTTGTCAGGTGTTTATACCTCATAGGTAACTGTACCTACCCTTCTAAGTACCTTGTAGGGCCCTTGCCACTTCATCAGGAGCTTATTCTCTGTAGTAGGTAACAGTGACACCTTGTCTCCTTCTTGGAACTCTTTCTCAGTGACCTTCTGATCATAATATTCTTTTTGTTTTTTGCTGAGCATGACTGGCATTTTTATCGGCGACCTCTGTATATTTTGCCAGACACTTTGAGCTGCACCATATACTCAGTGATACTGGTTGGCCCCATGTTTTTACCATCTTCCCAGTACTCTTTTACCACATCGAGGGGTCCCTGAGGATCGCGGCCATAAAGTAACTCGAACGGGGAATACCCCATTGAGGCCTGGGGAACCTTTCTATAAGCACATTGGAGTACAGGAAGGTACGAAAAAATTACTCACCTTAGTAATTGTGTTTCTTCTAATGGAGTCTTGCTGTATTCTGACATTATGCAGTTAGCCCCAGCACTTGAACTGCTCTGGAGAGGAAAGAGTTAACTCTATGCCAGAGCATAGAACGTTGAGCTCGAGCTCGGTTCAAACCTCTGTCTGCTGCACTTTGAAGTGTAACCATCAGATTCTTACGAGCTATTACTAACTACACCTACTAAGTGGAAATTGTAAAATTTACTAGCCAAAAGGCGACCAAATATTTTGGGTCCACAAAAGACTCAAGTCGAGAACTCCAAAACAAAAACTAGGTAGTGAACAAAATATAACTTATAAAAAAACAATAAAACATAACCCCCTCCTCATCTCTATATAGGGGAGAGTACCCAGTGCATCACTGCACCTGCCAGCCCATTTCCCAAAAAACAGGCTCTGAGAGGGGCGGCAGGGAGGGAGGGAGGTCAGAATATAGCAAGACTCCATTAGAAGAAACACAATTACTAAGGTGAGTAATTTTTTCTTCAAACAACATGAAGTCTTGCTGTATTCTGACATTATGCAGACTACCAAGCAGCACCTCCATGGAGGAGGGTACCAAACCTATTTTGGGACTAGGCTCTGCAGTACTGCTGTACCAAACCTAGCATCACTCCTTGCCTGGATATCCAGAGACTAATGCTTGGTGAATGTATGGACTGTTTTCCAGGTGGCTGCTTTGCATATCTCTAGTAGTGGTATATCTCTGGCAGCAGCCAGAGAAGCAGCTGTACCTCTAGTCGAATGAGCCCTCAGGCCTGAGGGGGTTATTTTGCCTAGCTTTTCATAGCAGACTTGTATACAGGAGACAATCCACCTGGCAATAGTCCTCTTAGTAGCAGGTTTACCCTTTCCCACTTCACCATAAGTGAGAAACAACTGAGTACAGTCAAACCTAAGTGCCTTAGTACGCTCAATGTAGTAGCTGAGTGCTCTCTTAACATCCAAACTGTGTAATGTTCTCTCTCCTGAAGAAGAATGATCAGTGAAGAACACAGGGAGAGACACTGTGGTGCAGATGAAAATCTGAAACCACTTTGGGTAAGAACCTCCTATTGGTTCTAAGAACCACCTTATCTCTAAGGAATGAGATAAAATTAGGCTCCACTGGCAGAGCTTGTAATTCACTGATATGCCTGGCAGAGGTAATAGCTACCAGGAACACAGTTTTCCAAGTCAAGTACTTAAGTTCTGCTGAGGCCAAGAGCTCAAAGGGTGGTTGCATAAGCTGAGCAATGCAAACATTAAGATCCTAAACAGGAGTAGGATCCTTAAAATGAGGATTGGTATGGAGCAATCCTTTAAAGAATTTACAGAAAACAGGATGAGATGCCAGTGAGGAAGCCTTCCCCACTGACAGGAATGCAGAAACAGCTGACAAATGTACTTTTAGGGTAGCTGGTCTGAGGCCTAAACCATTAAGATGAACCATATAATCCAGAACTGTAGCCAAGTCAGCAGAATCTGGGGATATGTGCTTATTGGAACACCAAATGCTGAATCTTTTCCACTTGGAGTTATAAGTTTTTCTGGTGGCAGGTTTTCGAGAGGCTTTGAGAATGTCCAGAACCCCCTGAGACAGATGCAGGTTTGCATATTCTAGCTCTTCAAGAGCCATGCCTTGAGATTGAGAGACCAAAGGTTGGGGTACCAAATCCTCCCCTTAGAGGAGGTTAACAGATTATGATTCTTGGGAAGAGACAGGGGAAGATGGACTGCTAGGGACAGCAACAGAGGATACCAAAGCTTCCTGGCCCAGTCTGAAGCAATCAGGATCACTTTGCAAGACTGTGACCTTATCTTGACCAGAACTTTGAATAATAGAGGAAAGAGGGGGAAAGGCATACAGAAATTTCCCCTCCCAATCCAGAAGTAAAGCATCCAGGGGGACTGAGCCCGAGACTGGGGGTCTGCAACAGAAGAGAGGAAGATGGTGATTGTCTGGGGCTGCAAAGAGATCCATCTCTGGAGTGCCCCATCTTGAAAAAATCACTTTTAACACAAGGGGATCCAGGGACCATTCATGATGCTCCTGAGAAATCCTGCTCAATGCATCTGCTAGCACATTGTCCCTCCCTGGAAGGTGGACTGCTACCAGAGATGTCTGTAAGGAATAAGCCAGGGACCATAATTTCATCACTTCCGTGCACAAGCCCGTAGACCCGAGTGCCTTCCTGCTTGTCGATGTACCACATGGTGGTGGTGGTGTCTGTCCTGAACCACCTTGTTCTGTACTGAGTCCAAGAAAGCTTGTAGAGCCAGGTACACTGCCCTGAGCTCCAGAAGATTGATGTGAAGTAGAGACTCCTGAGGGGACCACACTCCCTGTGCTGTGAGGACTCTCAAGTGAGCTCCCCACCCCAGGAGAGAAGCATCTGTGGTTAGAACCACAGAATGAGACTGGGTGATGAATGGGACTCCTTATCTGAGGTTGCCTGATCCAACCACCACTGGAGAGCCTGGATCAGAGTTTGAGTCACTGGAATTAGTTTGGTTAGAAGATCTTTTTTCTGAGACCAAAAAGCCCTCAAGTGGAACTGGATGTCCCTCATCTGAAATTTGGCCCCCTGTACCACTGCAGTGGAAACTGCCATGTGTCCCATGAGTTGAAGAAAATGCCTTGCTGATCGAGACACCAGAAGACGAAAGGAAGAAGACAGAACTGTAAGGGCCTTTACCCTTGCCAGAGGAAGAAAGGCTCTTGCTTGGACAGTGTCCAACTCTACCCTATGAAGGTCAAGAGTTGCACTGGTTCCAGAACTGACTTTGGAAGATTGAGGAGGAATCCTAGAGAAGTGAGCAATTGCTGGGTCACTTGCAGGTTTGACTTGACTTGGTCTGGAGACTGTCCCACAATGAGACAGTCATCCAGGTATGGGAATATGGAAATGTTTTGTCTCCTTCGAAAGGCTACCACTACTGCTAGGCATTTTGTGAACACCCTTGGAGCTGATGTTAGGCTGAAGGGCATTGCTCTGAACTGATAATGGCCTGAAGGCAGTTCGAACCTGAAGTACTTTCTGTGGGAGCACCTGATGGGAATGTGAAAATAGCCATCCTTGAGATCCAGGGAGGCTAGCCAATCCCCTGGCCTTAGAGACTCCCCTGTCTTTTTGGGGTAAGGAAGTATCCGGAATACAGACCTTTGGCCCCTTGCTGAGTAGGAACTCTCTCTACAGTTCTGAGAGCCAGCAGAGAGGAAACCTCTGCCTCTACGGCAATGGTTCTGGAGATGTTTGCAGGTGGAAAATACCTGACCCTCAGCTTTGGGAATTTTTTGAAGCTGAGGGCCTGTCCTTGACTTACTACCTCCAGGACCCACTTGTCTGAGGTAACAGACTTCCAGGCCTGATAGTAGTAAGCCAGCCTGCCTCTTACTGGAAAGCGGGAGTCGACCTGGGCTGACACATCAGGGTGTCTGCTTGGCAGGAGCTTTGGACTGAGAGGAGGATGCAGCCCTGCTCATCCCCCTTCTGCCTCTCCCTCTAAAGAACCCCCACTGAGGAAAAGGAGAGGAGGCCTGTGCCTGGTAGAAAGGCCTGCCCCTGCCCCTAGATTGCTGCTTCTGAGGAGTTGCCTGCCTTTCCTTAGCCTGTGCACTCCTGTAGGTGGTCTTGTACTCATGCATTTTCTTCATATAATTCTCTGTCTGCTCCCCAAATGGAGAATTATCCACCATAGGAAAATCCATGGCCTTAGCCTGGGTGTCCTGTGAGAAGCTAGTACATCTGAGCCAAGCCAATCTCCGAAGAGACACAGATGTAGTCATGACTCGTGGTGATACATCATTAGAGTCTACAGCAGCATGAAACTGGATCTTAGATGCCTCCATCCTATCAGAAGCCAGCTCCTCCAGCTCCTTGGCCAGCTGGAGGGAAGCCTGTTTGGCCAGTTCCAGAACAGTATCCCATCTGGACTTCTGGTATCTGGTTGTGTAGGCTATGTAGTTAGCCTGCCTGAGTCCCAAGGAGGATGCCATGTACTGTTTTTTAGCCATGGCATCCAGCTTCCTAGAGTCTTTATCTGGGGGGGGGGGTGTAGCCAAGGGTATGTTAGCCTTATCACAGGCTGTAGCCTGCACTACCCTAACATGGCTGCATTGCTGGTACAAGAACTCCATACCTGAGCCTGACAGCATGTACCTCTTGTCTATTCGTCTGTCCACAGGAGGTAAAGAATTTGGTGTTTAAAGCAGTCTGTGTGTGTCTGTTTCCCCAGGGATTTATGGCGGGGAATAGACAATCTTTTTGACTCTGGGATGTCCAATTTCCACAAAGTCAGGCTCCTCTTGTTCCTCAGCAGCTTCAACCAGAGGAAGCTAGAGGGTTTCTGCCACCTTTCTGTAAAAAAAAAGTGGGAAGGGGACTCAGAAAGCCTAGGAGGGGAAACACTAGGAGACCTGTCTAGGGAGGTGTCCGGTTCTATAGGTTCATCCAGACCTTCAATACCATCATCATAGTCATCATTGTATTCTTCATCCCCCTCCAGATCTGGTTCATAATACTCCTCTGGGGAACAATCCGGAACCGGAGGAACCGACCGAACCGAGGGCCTACCGAGAGGTGCTGGATCCGTCGGAACCAGACGATTCAACAATACTAATCGCCCTGGCAATTTCTTCAGTAGTTGAATGAACCGGCCAATTTCTTCTTTTTCTTTCTCTTAGCCGGAACCGACCCCTCAGGATCGGCTCTCCTTTTGCCCAAAGGAGTCCTGCCCTGGTCAGAGGGCATTCCCTCAGGTTCGGCTGTAACCGAACTGGGCTGGCTATCCGGGTCAACGGACTTCTCGGCCTCCTTTTCCCTTAGCCTGCCCAATCTTTTATCCAGGGTGGCTTTAGGGAAATTTTTACATATCTGGCAGTCTGAATCAAGGTGGTCAAAACCCAGACAGTAAACACAGGTAGTATGGGGATCAGCCTTAGCAAAGGCCTCCCCACACTCACTGCAGTGTTGAAACCCAGTGGGCCCGGTTTTTCTTTTGGGTTTCTCAGACGTAGCCATCCTAACACTTACACTTTACTCGGCAAAAGCCAGGCAAGACCCCCTTATCGGTTCCAAACTGTGTTATGGGTACTGGAAAAAAAACATTAGAAATGTGTTTTTTTAGAACCGATAAGGACTGGTACCTCACACTAAACACAAAATTGAATAAAGTAAACCAGACAATCAGTTCAGCCGAACTGACTGAAAAACCTTTTTACAATTTCCACACACAAAATAACACTCAGTCTATTACCTAAGCACTTACTGTACCACAGACAGGGATCTGAACTGAAGTAAAATAAGAAATGAGCGGTATAAAACCGACGTTTTACTGTTACCGAACCGAAAGTGAAGGTGAGATCTCCGGAGTGACTGTTCAGTTAGGCGGTGTAAAGAATCTGACGGTTACACTTCAAAGTGCAGCAGACAGAGGTTTGAACCGAGCTCAAGCTCAACGTTCTATGCTCTGGCATAGAGTTAACTTTTTCCTCTCCGAAGCAGTTCAAGGCCTGGGGCTAACTGCATAATGTCAGAATACAGCAAGACTTCATGTTGTTTGAATGATCCCATTTCTTTTCTTCCTCTTGAACAAATTTGCGGAGCATCCTTTTGAGAGCTTGATTAAATCTCTTTACTAGACCGTCTGTTTGGGGGGTGATGGGGAGATGTTCTGACAGCTATTACTCCCAACAGACGATACAGCTCCCTTAGTAAGGCCAAATTAAAGTTGCTCCCTTGATCCATTAAAATTTCTTTAGGTATACCCAACCTACTAAAGATTTTCACCAACTCCTCTGCTATTCTTTCTGTGGTGATGGATCGAATGGGTATGGCCTCAGGGTACTGGGTTGCGGAATCACAAACCACTAAGATGAATCTGTTACCCTTGGAACTTTTTTCTATGGGCCCAACAATATCCATAGCCATTCTTTCAAAAGGGTTGGACACTAAAGGTATGGGCTCTAGAGGAACCATATCCCTTTTCCCAATTTGAGCAACTTTCTGGCACTGTTCACAGGATTTAAAATAGGTGGCAACCTGGTCGTGGATGGTAGGCCAGAAAAACCTCTGCAACACCGGCCCAGTGGCGTTGAGGCGCTGGACGCCACACCTCACGCCACGCCGGCGACCCTGGTTCGGGAACCAGCCCAGGCCGCCAGGGGTCGGCAGGGGAGAGAGGATTGAGCATCCAGAGGACGGGGATCCAGTGTCAAGCTCGGCATCACAGCAGCCACTGGTGGAGACCGGCGGCACTGCAACGCATAGGGCTCACTTAGTGGGTTGCAAAATGTCCCTGGTGTCACTGCACGTCCAAGCTCTGCCGGGTGGGAGGGGGAGAGGGCGTAACTACTCAAGCAGAAAACACCCATCCTCTCCCGATAGGCGATGGCTCCCTGCAGGACTGGCTGCTATACACCCAACACTGGCTCCTCTCTCTCTCCGCCCCTTTGGCCTCTCGTAGATGGTAGGGCAATCTGGATTGTAGACAGAGAGCCAGGAGTGGTCTGCGGCCCTACCCCGAGGGGCTCAGAGTTGGGGGGGCTTGCCTGGCATCTGTTGAGGGGCAGTAATATAGCTGAGGAGGAGAGGGTCACAGTGGGTGGTAGAGCAGACCAATGAGTCAGGGTAGCCTGAAAGAGTTCAGGGGAGTAGGGACATAAACATACTAACATACTAGCATACTAAAAGCCAGCAGAATAGGCCAAGTGGTCTGTCTTGTCCGATCGAAAGCCAGCAACCTAGTGACTGCTCACCTTACCACCCCCCGCCCCACAAGAGGGTCTTCTTCAGTTTCAGTTTCCCCTTGTACCTGTCCCACCCCTTCTTGAATCCCTCCACTGTGCCCTCCTCCACCAGCCTCCCAGGCAGTGCATTCCATGGCTCCACCACCCTCTCAGTAAAAAAATGCTTCCTACGCTCCCCCTTGTAGTTTCCCCCCTCCAGCTTCCACTCATGGCCCCTGGTTGTTCCCCCTTTTTTAGCCTAAAAAGCTCCTTGGTTCCACTCCTGGTTATTCCTTTTACATACTTGAAACCCTCTATCATATCTCCCCTGTCCCTCCTCTCCTCCAGTGAGTAAAGCCCAAGCTCTTCCAGTCTCTCCTCATTAAGCTTCCCCTCCATGCCCTGAATCATCCTGGTTGCTCTCCTCTGGACCCTCTCCAGCAGCGCTATGTCCTTCTTCAGATGAGGTCTCCAGAACTGTACACAATATTTGAGCTGCGGCCTGACCAAGGCATTATACAGAGGGAGGATCAGCTCTCTCCTTCTGGACATAATTCCCCTGGCTATGCAGCCCAGTATCCTGTTTGCTTTGGCTGCAGTTCTTCTACAATTTTCAGAGTTATTCATTTTGACATCTATCACCACCCCTAAATCCCTTTCTCCCAATGTGGCTTGCAGTGTGACTCCCCCCAGGGTGTATTCATGGCCCGTGTTTTTGACCCTCAAATGTAGTACCTTATATTTCCCGGCATTAAATTTCAGTCCCCACCTCCTTGACCACCCCTCCAGGGAATCCAGATCCCCCTGAACCGCCTCCCTCACTTCTTCACAATCCACCAGTGCTCCCAGTTTTTAATCGTCCACAAAGAGACTCAACCTATTCTTAACCCCCCTTCCTATATCCGAGACATAGGCATTGAACAAGAGTGGCCCCAATACCGAACCCTGAGGGACCCCACTAATTACTTTCCTGGGAGAGGAGAGTATCCCACCCACCATTACCCTCTGTAATGCCCCGAGAGCCAATTTTCAACCCAACTGAGCTCCTGTCCTGCCATCCCCATCTCCCCCAGCTTTATCATCAGCCCATTATGTAGTACTGAATCAAACGCCTTGCTGAAATCTAGGTATAGGATGTCCACTGGCCTATATCTGTCCAAGGCCCCCCGTCACCCAGTCATAAAACTCTATGAGGTAGGACTGACACGATCTCCCCGGAACTAAGCCATACTGTTTATCATCCTGGTGCCCTAACCATTCCAGCTGCCTCCCAATCCTCTCCTTGATAAAGGCCTCCATTACTTTGCCTACCACAGACGTTAGGCTGATATGCCTATAATTCCCCATCTCTTCTCTAGACCCTCTTTATGAATAGGCACTACATAAGCCACCCTCCAGTCTTGGGGCACCTATCCTGTCTGCAAAGAGGTATTAAACAGTGCAGCCAGTGGAGCTGCCAGATCCTCCACCAATTCCTTCACAACCCTCGGGTGTAGCCCATCCAGCCCCGGTGCCTTATCAGTCTTTAGCTTCTGAAGGGCCTCCCTCACCCTATCCACTGTGATTTCTTGCCCCCATTCCTCCCCCTCACTCAACCTCCCCACCCCTTCTGGGTCTGGTCCTATCTGTACCCTAGCCTCATTCTATCCTCTGGTCTAAGACTGACTTCTCACCTTAGCTGAATGCTCTTCCCTCCCATCAGCCTGTAGGATCCCCAGTACCCATCTGCAAAGATTGAGGCAAAGTACTCATTTAGCACCTCTGCCTGTTCCCCTGCTTCCTGAGCCCATCCCACCATAATTTTAATCCTATTGATCTGCATCCTCTCTTTTTGCTTCTCTCATATATATATATATATATATATATATATATAATTATATAAAATTATATATAAAGAGTTAAAAAAAAACCTCTGCAACAATCTGGCTAAGGTCTGATCCCTTCCAGTATGCACCGAACAGGGTAATTCATGTGCCAGATACAATAACTGTGCTCTATACTTTTCTGGTACAATCAGCTGATCTACAATCTCCCCTGTTTAAGGGTTATTACATCTCTAGTACAATATGCAATTCTGCACTAATGTTTCAGGGGCACCTTTATGTGCCACTTTGCCCATCTGCTGAAATAAAAGGGTTAGTGTTGGGTCACATTTCTGTTCACTGGCAATCACATTTTTAGTTACATTCAATTCAATTGGTTTTTCAGTAAGTCCCTGATTTTTCCATAAAGTCTTTAATTTTCGTTTTTCCCCTTTTGTCTTCCTGTCTTTTTCAGGAGGGCTTATGATGTCCTCATTAAAGGAAAGGTGTTCCCGAGAAGTTTTTCTTGCTGGCTTTGGGCCCTTGTAGTGACAGCAGCAATTTGTCCTTTATTAGCCAGCATGTTGTCAAATCCTGGAAAATCGTGACCAAGAACCACTGACACAGGCAGATTAGATACTAAGCCAGCACACACAGCAGACATTTGCCCTTTTACATTCATATCAACTGTGGATGTTGGGTAACTATGTGTGTTCCCATGGATGCAGACTACACCTACTGGTGTTCCAATAATATTCTTAGGGCTTAGCAGTTCAGGGAGGATTAAGGTATGTTTACAACCCATATCAAGAAGTCCCAACACACTGTTATTATTAATCAAAACTTCAGTCATAGTATACTCTGTACTTAGCAAAGCCAGCTGGGTTAGTTCTGTTCTCTTTTTTGGACAGTTTCTGGCTATATGCCCTTTTCCGTTGCAGTTGTGGCATATAATGTCAGGGGAATAGGTCCTTCCTCCTTTCCCTGACTTCGCTTCATACTTTACAGGATTCTTCCCAGCAGAGGATGGAGAGGGAGTAGAGGAGTGTTTTATGTTAGAAGGAGTAGTTGGCTCTCCTCTAGAGTTCTTTTTGAAAGAGGGTCTTGCTTCAAAAAGTCCTCGGCTAGGGTGATAGCTACTTCAGCCGATTCAGGATTGTGCTCCCTTACCCAGATTTGAACTTCATTAGGGAGGATCTGTAAGAAGTGTTCTATTACTAAAGATTCAATTACTTCGTTGACTGTCTTGTCCTCAGGTTGGAGCCATTTCATACATAACTCCCTTAACCTTATGAAAGTCACTCTGGGGGTATATGAGGGCTGGTAACGCAGAGAACGAAATCTTTGACTAAGTCATAATTATCTGCATGCCTAAGGTCCATGTTACTATATGCCAATTGGGCTTTACCAGTCAGGCAAGGGGCAAGTCAGAAAACCCACTGGGTTTGGGGCCACCCACACGCTCTGGCTACTCTTTCAAAAGTGGTTAAGCAGGCTTCGATCTCATCTGTGGGTGACATTTTAGTTAGCTTAATGTCTTTAGGGCTGGTGTATTGCCCACTGTTACCTATTCCTAGGCCTTGAAGAACCCTCAGAGTCTCTACTCATCGCTGGTCTTGCTAACGTCTTTCTCGCTCTCTCTCCTGTAGGTCTCTCTCTCTCTTTGTCTTTCCATCTCGAGTTGGCGGATAGCCAACCACCTCAACAGGTCACCAATGTCTGTTGGGGGGTACATCCACAGAAGCCTCATCTTCACTATCTTCTCCAGCATCTGAAACACTTGTCCGCACAGGAGCTTCAGTCTTAGTCTTAGGGTGGGCACCTGGGTTCAGACCAGGTACTAACTTTTCCCCAGTCTGTTCCACTCTGAATCTGGTCAGGACACCAATCATTTTAGTATCCACCGATGCCTGCTTCTCTGGTTTCTCAGCCATGGTACCTCACTCACGTGCTTCCTCAGATATATGGGCAGATATCCTGAATTGGTGTCCCCCAGTATGCCTGGACCACCAATTATCCCATTTTAACACCACTGTCGTAGTGGAGTGTGCGAGAAGGAAACACAGACATCAAGAATAAGGTATAAACACACCAGAGTGTGGTTTTATTATAAAAGAAAAAAAATATTTCAGCAAATAAGTCAAAAGATAAATTTATTTTTTTATTGTAAACATCGGAATTACAACCCTTTGAGTCAGGGACTCATTTCCAAAGGCTCCACATCATAATTACATAAAGTACAAGCAAGTGCACATGAGCGGAGTTACAGACAGATACAATACAAGGAACTAATATGCAAGGTACAATTTACAATATGAGCACAGCAGGACACAGTCAGAAATTACACACTGGGCACCTACAATAATTCTACACAGGTGAAAATGTGGACCTATACATTGAGGTAGCTAAGGTAATTAGTCAAATTTAACCATCCATGTGCTGGAATTGAGCTAATTAAAGGCGGTCTGGATAGACTTTGTCACCGGAGAGGACCAAGTACAGTGGTGTAGCTTTGGTGATTATACAAGTTGAGCTGGCTTGGTCCAAGAACAGACTAAATAGACTGGGTAATGCTGGCTAGATAGCCATTGTCATTGGCTTGGGCCTAGACCCGACTAGCAAGGAGGGAGGCCTTGCCGGGCTGGGGACTCTGCATGGTACACGTGCATGAGTGAGTGGAGACAATGTGTTTCCTGAGGGCCTCTTAAAACTATTCTAACTTAGTAAAACTGGTTATTGAGGTAGGTAGGAAGTTGAACCATGTTGGGCCCCTGTAGCAGAAGGTCCTTTTGACTAGGGAGGTTTCTGACCTTTGGGACTACGAGAGAGGACTTGGAGGCACTGCGAGTGTAGACTGAGGGGGTGGCTGGGTGAAGAGCAGAGGCAACCCCTGGGGGGGGGGTAAGATAGAGGAGTATTTTTTTTTGGCCACGAGGCAGGACTGGTATTCGAGCCTCTCTTCAAAATTAAGCACATTTGCGAGGGAATAAAGTGTGCATGTGTGGGTGTGCCGATCAGCACCGGTCAAGAGCCTACAGGACTTATTAATGGAAATTTAATTTTGCTGAGGGTAGTCCTGTCAGCTGCACCGTAGATGAGCAGGCGTAGTCAACTAAGGAAAGGACTGATGAGGTGATAGCCAGTCTAAGCGCTTCGGGCGGAAGATAGTCTTTATGCCGACAGAGGAGGCAGATGTGTGCTGCTGGCAGTTGGGAGTGGAACGTGATGGCAGAGGCAAAGTGGATGCCCAGTTATTTACAGGAGGATATTGTTCCGGGGGATGGAGAGAGCTAGAGAGGACCTGCAGGGGGGAAGTCTTTAAGTTTGCTTTGGTGGTGGGCAAAGAGCATTGACTTGTTTTTTTTTAAGGTTTATGACCAGTCTTCTGTCCGTGAACCAGCTCTCGGCCTGATTGAAAGAGTGTTGGAGGGAAGACTGGAGGGCGGCGGGGCTTGGATGTGCGGCAAAGAGGACCGTGTCGTTGGCATAGAGAAGAATCTTACTAGGACAGGAGCTGGGTAGGGAGTTGAGATAAAGGCTGAAAAGAAGAGGTCCGAGAATGGAGCCCTGTGGGACTCCAGAGTGGACAGGGCAACTGCTGGAGAGGGTGCTGTTTATTTTGACGCACTGAGACATGGAAGTTAGGTAGCTGGTGAGCCAGGCAATGGGTCCTTGGGAGAAGCCAGATTGTAGAAGGGTATCCAGCAGGAGTAAATGGTTGACCGTGTCAAAGGCCTTTGATAAGTCGATGAAGACGGCGCCCACTAGGAGACCTTTGTCAAGGGCAGAGTGGAGGAAGTTAGAAGAACTCAAGGAGAGCAGTAGTTGTGCTATGGCCTGACCTGAAGCCATGCTGCTCCTGGCAGAGTAGGTCATGGGTAGCAAGGTAGTCGTTAAGTTGGTCTGCCACTATTTTTTCGAGGGCTTTAGAGATAGGTGGGAGAATGGAAATTGGTCGATAGTTACTAGGGGAGGAGCTGTCACCACTTTTTAGAATGGGAGTAATGACTGCTGTTTTCCAGGCTTGGGGAAAATGGCCAAGGCACAGGGAGCGATTGAACAGGTCTCTGAGTGGTGGTAGCACTACATCAAGGGCCAGGTGAAGGAGCCTTAAGTGAAGCGGGTCATTACTGGTGCTGGTGCCATTCAGGGCTTTAATCAGGTACGGCCGGCCTTCCTGCAGAGAGATGGTGCAAAGGTAGAAGGTGGGGTCGAGGGAAGGTGGGTGGCAAGGAGGCAGCTATCGTGTCAAAGAAGTTGCTTGGTAGAACTGTGCTGAGGTCGGTGAAAGCAGCATTGAGGCAGTCAGCGATGCATTGAGGGTCTGTGGAGATAGTGCCGTTGATGTTAAGTTGAGATGGTGGCAGGGGGGTAAGAGACTTCCCGTTTAGTTCTTTAATGTTATCCCAGAAATTACGGGCAGACCCCCAGGAGGAGGCAAGTGTTGATCTGTAGTAGTGAGCCTTGGCCTTACGAATGGCCAAGGTGCAGTTGTTAAGCTTGGCATTGAAGGCCTGCCTATCTGCCGGTTTACCTGAGGAGATGGCTTTATGCCACAGATTATCTCTGTGTCTCAAGTGTTGGAGGAGGGGTCGGGTGATCCAAGGGGCATTACGTCTTTTAGTGTGAGTCTTGGCGAGAGAGGTGAAAATGTTACAGGCTATGATAAAGGAGCGAGAAAAGGAATCACGCACATCATCAATACTGTGGGCAAGGTTTATGGGTGACCAGTCCCAGAGGGCAAGGTGCTGCCTGAATTTGTTACGGCTTCCAGGGCGGAGACTTCAGCGGAATTCCACCTTAGGCTCAGGTTTTGGGATCCGACAGGACCAAAAGAAGCTAACTGTGCAGTGGTCACTTAGTGAGTTTGGGAGGACAGTGATGTCTACAATTTTGTGGGGGTGGTTGGAGAGGACGATGTCAAGCAGTGTCTGAGTTCCTTTCAAGGGGTTGTATTTAGTAGATTGTGTTATCAGTTGGGTTAGGTCAAGGGCTGCGAAGGTGTCCTTGGCATGACTGGCAGAACTGGCAAGCCAGTTTGTGATGAGGTCCCCCAGCAAAATCTGCTCCATTTTGTGAGGGAGATTAGATAGATATTCCGAGAGAGAGGATAAATAAACTTTCACCACACAGCTAGGACATACAGCTGTAGTCCCACTCTCTGTGTCCTCTACCTGCACTCAGGCTGAACTGATCTCTTGACTAACGCAATGGACTGCTTTTTAAACAAAAAAGTCACATGATAATAGGCTCCGCCTCTTAGTCTAATACAAAAATATTTCCTAATCTGAACAACAAGAAACATCAATAAAACAAGGGAAAACATAAGGATAACTAAACCGTTAGGAATATATAACTTATTTCATTTTATTATGTATTTACACTGTTATTTTAGTGGAGGTCTCTCTGAAAACTCTGCCCACTCAGCCAAGACTGACAGTAATCTCACTATAAAGCTAGCAACCATTTGGGGCTTTGGCCCTTAAGGACAGGGACTGCAGCAGGTTGCTAAGGTAAGCCTCTCATATTAAGGTAGCAGCTTTATTGTATAAAACAGTCTCTGACACAGTAACATTTCATCCGGTTCCTGTTAGCAAAGTAGTGTCAAAGGCTTCGTTGAAAAAGGTTACATTTCTCAGGAGAGGGGGAAAGTTGAAGGTTTATATTCAAGTTATTTATTTTAAGGTCTTTCTTCACCCTGCATGCAAAGTCTGTGCATAACCATGCATGTAAGGTGCAAGAAAAGACCTTATGTGGCTCTAAATTCTGCTTCAAAACATGTTTGGGGACTGAGCAAAGTTAAGAAAACAGTTGCAGTACAAACGGGTGGGGCACTACAGAAACTGGAGTGCTCAGAGCTCCTAACTTGAAGGGGAAGCTCTCTTCCACACAAGAACAACACACACTTCTTCCAGCCCCATTCTCGTATTGCTATAAGAAGTTTTATGCTGCATTGCAATACTTGAGACAACGGGGAGGTCACGGAGTGGGAACAGAGAGCTGAACAAAACACAAATAAATCTCCGTGGAGCCACCTGGTTCTCAAGTCAGCTGCAATTTACCAGAAAACCAGCTTGTCTTTTCTTTTCTGACTACAGGTAGCCTTTCATTTTTCCAAATAAACAGAACAAACAATATTATTATAGGGAAGCACGGTAGACATGGGGCAAGAATATTTAAAACAGATTTTTGAGCTTGACAGCTCGCTCTGTGTCACCCACTTCTCCTAATATTACTAAAGGCGCTGAAATTCAAACCCAGAGCATCTTACAGGAAAACTACTGCCATTAATTTTACACTAGGGTACGGCAGGGGGTTATTAAGAAGAACTACCTCTTTTTACCGTGTCCTTAATCATAAGGGACACTAAACACTGCAACATACAAAATGGCAGTGCTGTAGAGCCCTCTTGCACGTTTGTGCAGAGATACTAGTATTACATCTGGCTAGTATTACAGATCTTATGAACTTTAAATAATAGCTGGCAGAAACATTATTAGCTGGACAGCCAGCTATCACAGGCAGGTTTGGCAGCATGCAGAAAGCATTCTGCTGACAGAAGACAATGTTGTCGGGACAGAAAGGAAAATGGAAAAAAAGAAGAGGGGTGTAGGTGGCCAACCTACATAACAGGATAGAAAAAGATAGTAGTGAAAATGCTGTTTCAACAGACTTCTTGGTGTGAAAAGAAGAAAATAGCAGAGTCCCTCTCAAACATTACTCCCATTCTGGGGGGGTGGGAGCAGCTCTACCACCAGGAGTGCAAGATACTGAAGCAGAGGAGGGGAGATTACATATCAAAAGAAGGGCATTTAAACTAGAACCGAGGGGTGGCAAGTGGGCAGGAGGCATGCAGAATCCACAGGAAGGGAAGCCGAATGAGCTTACCCCCCGTGCTAGAAGCAATGGAAAAAAATGGAGTACTAGAGGGGATGTTAGGAAGGGAGAGCATGGGGGGGGAAGGGGGAAGGAAAAAGGGTGGAGCATGGTCACCTTGAACACTAGGAGCCTAGGGAACAAAACAGCAGAGCTACAGGCTCTTATGGCAGAAGGGGAGGTGGACATGGCAGCCATCACCGAAACATGGGCCACTCATTACCAGAACTGGGACCTGGCGGTACCAGAGTACAAGATATTCCGCAGAGATAGTGTGAATGGGAAGAGTGTGTGTGGGGGGGGGGACGGCACTGTATGTGAGAGAAGGACTGAAGTGCGTTTGTCAGGAGGGGGAGGAGGGTAGTACAGAGTCATTATGGATGTGAATCCAGGATTCCAAGGATAGGACTCTCAGGATGGGAGCAGTGTACAGGCCACCATCTCAGACAAGGAACTAGCGGGACAGATCAGAAGGGCCTGCGGAAAGGGTAGAACGGTGATCATGGGGGACTTCAACCTGCCGGGAGTGGACTGGAGTACCTCAGCCACCATGAATAGAAGGGAGCAGATACTTCTGGATGCGTTCCAGTATAGCTTCCTAATGCAAATGGTCAGCGCGCCAACCAGGTTAGGGAACACCCTAGACCTTGTACTGGCAAATGGGAAGTTTGTGAGGGAGCTGGGGGTGGAAGAACTGCTGGCAGGGAGGAAGCGACCACCACTCAGTGTGGTTCACATTGAAAATGGATAAAGAGGGAGTAGAAACAGGTACAAGACTGCGGGATTTCAGGAGGGTCAATTTCGGGAGGATGGGGGAGGTAGTTAAAGGGTATCTAGCCAGAATCCACACTCATATGGACACTAACCAGAGGTGGGAGGTCATACAACTGGGGATTGAGGAAGCAACCAAAACCTGCATCAGGGTCTAGAGTAAAAGATCTAGGGCCAAGAAACCTAGCTGGTTGAGCAAGAGAGTCATGGAGAAAGTAAGAAATAAAAGAGCTGCCTTTAGGAGGTAAAAACAGGGAGAGGGCAGGACAGACAAGATTACCTGAAGGAATCGAAGGAGGTGACAAAAGCAGTAAGGGCAGCCAAGGCATCTAAGGAGCTCAGGCTGGCGCAAGGCATCAAGAAGGGGGAGAAGGAATTCTTCAGGTACATCAGGGAGAAAAGAAGCTGTAGGGACAAAATAGTAAGGATTAAGAGGGATGGGTGGAAACAGGGGCAGAGCAAGCAGAAGCGCTTAAAGAATACTTCTGCTCAGTGTTTACTAAGGTGAAAGGAGGGGCGCTACCAAGGGGGAAGGTGGGAGTGACAGATGGGGGAATCACAGAGGGCAGGGTACTAGAGGCCCTGAGGGCACTGAGGGTGGACAAGATGCCAGGGCCAGATGGCATTCACCCTAGGGTACTGAGAGAGTTGGCAGAAATCCTGGTGGGGCCCTTGGCAGACCTGATCAACGCCTCCCTGATCTCAAGAAGTGTACCTCAGGACTGGAGGATGGTTCACATGGTACCCCTCCATAACAGCAGTCTCAAAGACGAAATGGGAAACTATAGGCTGGTAAGCCTCACATCCATCATAGTAAAACTGATGGAGATAATCCTGAAGGAGAGGCTGGTGTCCCTTCTGGAGACCAGTGAGCTGCAGGACATTAAGCAGCATGGGTCTGTCATGGGCAGATCCTGTCAGACCAGCCTGGTGGATTACTATGATTGGGTAACTAGACAGTTGGACAAGGACTATGCAGTGGATGTCCTGTTTCTTGACTTCAGTAAGGCATTTGACTCAGTGCCACATGGGAGGCTGGGTAGTAAGCTGGCAGGTGCAGGGGCGAAAAATGGTGGAATGGGTAGTAAACTGGTTACAGGGAAGGCAGCAGAGGGTGGAGCTGGAAGGGGAGGTCTCATCTCCGAGGACAGTGACAAGCGGAGTACCACAGGGCACAGTGCCGGGACCGGTGTTGTTTGGGTTGTTCATATCAGACATCTCACTGGGCATCAAGAGGAAGACCAGTTTGTTTGCAGATGACACCAAGATTGGAGCAGTAGTGGATGACCCAGGAGGGTGGCATGGGTTGCAGGATGATCTGTCAAAACTGGAGACCTGGTCAGACACCTAGCAGTTGGGGTTCAATGCCAAAAAGTGCAAGGTGCTACATTTCGGGGCAAAAAAAACCCAAGAAGCAGCTACCAGCTGGGGAGGTTCAGCTAGCTGTGACAGAGGAGGAGAGGGATCTGGGGGTGATTATAATGGGCTCAATGAACAACTCAGCACAATACAGGCAGGCAGCTGCAAAGACCAACAAAATGCTGGGTTGTATTGCTAGGGGTAAATCTTCAAGGAGAGGGGAAGGGGGAGGTGATCCTGCCATTGTATAGGTCACTGGTTAGGCCACACCTGGAGTAATGTGTGCAGTACTGGCAACCATACCTGAACAGGGACATTAAGTAACTGGAGGGGGTGCAGCGCAGGGCAACAAAGATGATCCAGAGACTAGGGGACATACCCTACATGAGCAGGCTGAGGGAGTTGAACATGTACTCACTGGAGGAGAGAGAGGGGTGATATGACTGAAACCTTTAAGTACATGAAAGGAATAAATAAGACAGGCATGGAGGGACTATTTAAGTTAAGGGGGGGTAGGGACACATGAGGTCACGATCTCAGATTGGAGTGGGTAAGGTTCAGGAGGGAATGAGAAGACACTTTGTTACAGAAAGAGTGGTATCTGGGTGGAACACGTTGCCTGCGGAAGTGGTATCCTGTAGAACAGTGGACTGCTTCAAAAGGGGATGGGATAGGGTAAGAGGGAGGGGCAGGGGAGGAGAGGGAGGGGCAGCTGCAGTATAAGGGCTGCTAGCTGCACACTCGATAGACCACAAGGCCTTTATCTGCTGGCAAATTCCTATGTTCGTATGAAGCATCTCTCAGCAACACCCCTTTGATCCCCATACCTCCCTGTTTTTCTGGTCAAGGTAGTGGAATAATCTTCCCTTCTCTGCCTCCCCCCTCAGAAGGGTTACCCGTTTCTACAGGGACATGGGACTAATGGGGATGAAGCAGATGGCAACAGGGATGGCCTGGTGAGCAAGGCCTTTCAATTCTGTGTGGCCCGAAGGAGTGGCGGGCCCAGAGGGCATGGGAAGGTGGGAAAAAAAGCCTCCATCCCAGTGCAAAGCATCATGGACAGCTTGATTCGGTCTTACGTTTACAGTCCAGCTTGCTAGCAGGTTAAAGAGCAAGATTCAGGTGTGCTTTGCATATCTTGTTGCCTTATATCGATGAAATGCCATCTGTGTATATTTTATACAATTTTCTGCTGTTATTTTAGAAGTGGAAGGGATCATTTTTTGGCCTCCCACATGAGGTTGCCAGCCGATGCCTTCCACTTTCCGGTCTCTCGATCTGCCCTCGTGCTCAGGCGCGTAATGATGTGTACCAAGAGACAGTGCAGGGGCACGCTCCATTAAAGTCTATGGGTGGGCAGCTTTAACAACGTTTTTATATATAATAATGGTCATTTGGTGATTAATCAAGGGCACCGGTCAACTAATAAGGGCCTTCTTAGTTGACCTTGATTAATCACCAAGTGACCATTTTTATATATAAAAATGTTGTCAAAGCTGCCCCCATTAGACTTTAATGGAGCGCGCCCCAGCACTCTCCAAGGGCACACATCATTATGTGCCTGAGCGTGGGGCAGATCTTGGACGGACAGAGATATCGGGAAGTGGAAGGAATTGGCTGGCTACCTCGGAGGGGGTCAAGAAACAATCCCTTCCACTTCTAAAATAACCGCAGAAAATCTTATAAAATATACACAGCTGGCATTTCACCGGTACAAGACACCAGAATACGTGGTGCAAATCCAACTGAAAAAAAGGTTGATGAATCCCTTTAAAATATAAAACAGTAAAGGACTGTAGCTTACTGGGAGATACAAGTGTTGGTAACTATGCTTGTCCACATGTCAGTCTAAAATCTGGAAGCTAAAGCCTCCTATTCAAATTGGGGCAAGAACAGACAGGCAAAAAGGTTTTAATGGAACAGCAGGCTCATTTGAGCAGCAGTGACTTGATGAACAGTGTTGAATTCTGATATTACTAAGTATTCACTTAGCTTACACCCTTTCTGGACTATTTGGTAATTAGGAAGGGGTGTGGCCCAGTTCAACTAACATGTTCTCTAACTAGCTACCAGTGATACCTTATGAGTTGAGCCACTTGTGTACTGCCTATAACTAATACTAGTTTTCAAGAGCAGGCAACTATTACTTTTTAGATCTGTGTTGGTAGATGTGATGTGTGAAATGGCACTCCTAGCAGCTGACATATCTAGCTCTGTTCCTCTCATTACATCATCTGTATCGTGATCTCCCTAGCTGTGAAATCAAAGCTGCTCGAATAACATATGGCAACCCACCTGCTACGGTATTGTAACTTCATTGAGGGAGTCTGATGACGTCCTAAACCCCGAGAGCAAAGCTCAAAAGGTTTGTTACGTCACCAGAATCCCAAAATTAAGTTTCAACAACCGTAACAAATGGATTTTCATATTTTTGTTTTGTAATATATGCAATTTAGCTGAATAAACCAGACTAACAGAAAATGTCTCACAACCACCAATCTGTATCTCCAGAGTCTCTCACATACTCTCCCAGTCTTCTCACACAGGAAATGCAACACTGTCACACAGGAACTGATGACTGCCTTTTTATTTTCACTATGATCACTACCGAGGACAAGCTGCCTTACTATAGCTCACAATAGGGTTAAAATATAAAACAGCATTTGAATGTAGCTCATTCGAAATACCTTGACATTTAATCCGCACTTCAGTCCAAATCTAGACCCTAAAGACTCCCGTTCAGATTGGGGAATAAAAAACAGAAAAAAATGTTTTAAATGAACTGCAGGTCTGCTTGGACAGCAGTACTTAATGAGCAGTACTGAATTCTGAATTCATCATAAAAACAAACCCCTACCTCCCTCACACCTAAAGAACAAAGACAAAAAAAAAAGGTTTGATAAAACTGTTTAATAAATCAAATACACCTACACTAAAGAGTGTGTGGGCTATGCTAGGTTAGTCCACGCCGATGGTTGAAGGCTCACTTAGAGGTGGGTTAACCCAATATAACCCACACTCTACCTTGTGTTATTCCTTACTTAATGCATGTCTTAATGTGTTGCACAATTGCTAAAAAGAACATATTCCTAAGCATGGTTGTGTTCAGAACATCTCTATTTTAAGCATGCTTTCCATTTCAATTCCAGGTATTTCTTTCCTACCTTGTGTAACACCATGGAGTGTTCATCTAGTTCTTCCGCAACTTCATCAGCAGGATAGTGCAGCTGCTCCCATTTGTTTTGTACTGTATTTAGAATTAAAACATGTAAAAATCTGAAATCCGAAATTAAGCAACATCTAAAAACTGAATCATGACAACACTGACTAGAATGGATGTACTACTACAAGCGTGATGATGTAAGCCATCATAGGTAGGCCTGTCTACTGAGCAATCAAGACTACAGTATGCAAATGAACCATTTTATTATCCTTAAATATAAACCTGTCTGTATACTCTAAATGGTGGTTTTGTTGTCTGGCTGTACAGCTGAAACCATTCTCATCATTTTTGTCAACTGTGCAGCATCTTAAGGGCCCTGATGATGAGATCTTAAGATATCTTGAAATCTGTTTAACATTTCTGTTGCTCTATTAAAGGCATTATGGCACCAATGTTCTTGTTGGTAGACATCGGTTCAGCCAGATTTATACTAGTTGTCTATGATTCTATATGGTCATGAATACTGAATGGTATATGTTTTTCGTTGGAATCTGCTCAGCAAACCAGCTTAACAAGAGAAAAGTCTGGGCACATACTTAAATTACTGAAACATGAGTATATTAAGCAAAGTTTGCCAGCAGTCAATATTTCTTTCAAATTCACATTACCAGATGTAGCAATGAAGAACATTTATTTTGGTCAATCAGTGCACTTCTACCCAATTATTCTGTTACAAGATGGTATTCCCATCTGAAGTAATTCATGCTTTTCTCAGAGATAGCCCCACTATGAGAGCCTGGGCTGAACAGGTGTGTGTGTTTTCAGGGCTGCCTGTCAATATTATAATATATGCAAGCAGCAATCAATGGCTTCAACAACATGACCAGTGGAAAGTTTAGTACATGTTTCTGCTGGCTTCAGGGAAATAGTTCCCAATTTAAATGCAGCCACAGAATACAAACCTCTACCAACTGAGATGAACACTACATTAGTCACACAACCCTTTTCCAACTGATGCAGTAAGTTGTTTTTTTAAATCTAACAGGTTGAAACTCATTTGGCCTTTATGCCTATTCATCATCTGTGTAAAAGCATTCAGAATCCTTGATGGACAATGTCTCCGCTCATTAGCAAAAGTCACCCCTACTGTCACCAACACTACCACCATCTCCATGAAAATAAGATATGAATGCACTGGTTCAACATATGAAGAACTCATCTCAGTTACTATGTAGAGATTACAATGTGTGTCCTTTAGAGCTATGACTTTCTTACCCCTCCTCTATAAATACTGTGTTTTTATCTCTTATAGACTGCCTGTAAATTGACTACCTCTCCTTTACGTTGATTTTGTATAATTAATATATTTGTAACCTGTACTGTATGAAGTGTTTTATTTGTACTTGCAACCTCTGTAAATATGGTTATGTATTCATGTATTTTGTACCTACATACTTTTTGTGTAACCTGGACATTTGTCAAAATGGGCATTTTTGTTCACATACTATCCAGTATAAAATAAAATGATTGACTGACTAGGACTAGGGCTGAACCTTTGATATGGAAGTCATGGATTCCATTATTTGTGGAATTTCTTAACACAAAAACAGGTCAAGATTTTCTCATTTTAAAATATATGTGCAAGTAGAGCCAGGAACACAATAATGAACCTAAAAAAGATCGCTGTTCCTCACATGAGTGGATCTTCAACATCTTTTTGAGACTGTCGCCCTCTCCAAAGATTCCCATGTTTTCAGTAATCCCCCAAAAAATGTCTAAGTGGGAAACAGAACCCTCCCTCCCTCCCGAAGCCACGGAGATCAGCAGTGGCAGCCAGCAGCTGTAAGAACTAGGCTGCGGCTCCCACAGTCTCCCCTCACAAAGAACCCTCCCTTCTGAAGTCACGGAGCTCAACAGCGGCAGCGAGCAACTGTAAGAACTAGGTAAAGATCACCCTATGAAGCAGCTCATCAGCATACTAGTGTATTTTGTCAGTCGGCATTGCTGTCGAGATAATTTTTCATGCCTGCAGAACATGTACTGATCTTATGTTGTTTGTACTGCTGATTCCGTGTACCTTAACATGTTGTTTTTGTCAGTGATTTCTGCATTATTGTTAGTGTCTTTAAGAATCGAAGCAGCACTGCAACTTACCTGCATATCTTGTAGCTGTAGATTTGTAATTGCTGCTGTTTACAATTGTCATTCTTCTCTCTAGCTTTATTCAGATTTCACTCCGTTTCTGCTCATGTTCCGTGGACCACACTTGTGCATGCGCAGTGCGTCATTCACCCATCCCCCAACCGGAATCCTCCAGCTTAGCCTTTTCTTGCCCCTGCAACTTATCTCTTTGTATCTCCAGTGAATCCTTTGTTTCTGAATGTTAACGCCCTGTTTTTTCCCCCTACTACTCTGCAGGCTCCCACAGTCTCCCCTCACACAGAACCTTCCCGAAGCCACAGAGCTCAGCAGTGGGCGCCAGCAGCTGTAAGAAACAGGTAAAAATCACCTCATGGAGCAGCTCATCAGTGTACTAGTGTAGCCTGTGAGGTGATCGCCCGCCACCCACCCTCATCCGTCCCTCTTTTTATCTGTGGTAAAGGTCACGTGACTCCGTCGAGATTTCTTGTGACTTTGTCGAGATTTCTTTAGGTACCCACTCCTCCAACTGCAGGTTATATTCCTCTACCACTAGGATGTGCTAGTGATCTGCTCCCATTCCATAACTCTGCCCTGAATATTGGGCCTGCTTTCTCTTCCACCCTCTAGTGTAACCTCCAAGAAAAGCTGCCTTTTACCTCTCCCACATCTTGCTGAAGTAGGGAATCGAACCTGCCACCTTCAGCACCAAAGGTGGTGTCTTTAACCACTGCGCTACTCCTAGATCTCTGCCCACCTTATCCTGCGATCTCCCTTGTCTGACCACCTCTTGGAATTCTTCAGCCCCCTTACTGTACACCCAAGTCTTTCCCTTGCTCCCAGTGCTCTCTGCCCAGCATTTATAGTTGCCACCAAGCCCTATGACCTATACTTGACTGAGACCTAACCACCCTACTCCTACCCTTAACTCCCTCCTACTCTGCGACTCCTACTGACCCTCCTGCATAAATTCCAGTACCCCATACCATGTTGGTGACAATGACTCTGCTATCTCATAACACTTTGCACACCAAACTGCAATGCTTATTGTGCTAAGTATCTTTAAGGTAACACATAGCCTTCTCTCCCCATGGGAACGGACACACCAGGCTTTAAACACTTCGATCTCTGTGCACCCAGTGTATCACTCACCCCACACCCCTTAACGTGCACCCGTAGCTTTAGACCAATTATGCTCTCCACAAGGGTGGTATCCTATGCATCCTCTCCCCTCCCAAAACCAGCCGCACCCTATACACCCCCAACCCCCCTACAGGCGAGGCCGTACACCCCCATTAAGAATCCTCACCAACAGACTCAAGAGACTCTTTCTCTTACTTCTATTTTGCTCTGGGAATGTCAGACTCAACCTGGGACCCCCTCTCTTACTGCTGCACCCTCAGATCTGCCCAGCCTAAAAGGCATAAGTCTCCTGCACATCAACGCATGTAGCCTACTCAAAAAGCACGACATGATTCAGGCCTGGACTTGCCTCATCAAACCTGATATGCCGGTGATTACAGAATCCTGGCTGAATGCCTCTACCCCTGAACATAGCATCAACATAGCTGCCTATAACCTGTTCCGAGCCGATAAGACCTCCAGGGGAGGTGGTGTCGCCATCCATGTACAAAACAATTTTATAGCTTCAATTATCAACATAACTTCAGTGCCAAAGGAGTTCGAAAGCCTCACACTAAAAGTATCCCCATCAAAGAACGAATCCCTACTTATTATAGGCTGCTATAGACTCCCTCCGTGGGCCTTGAATTATTATCTCACCTTCACAAACAGATGGCCGACTACAACTCCGGAACAATTATCATGGGTGACCTCAACCTTGACTGGTCTTCCCCCTGTTCCAAGCCCCTAAAGGATTTATGTGATGAGTTCGGCCTTACACAAATTGTCCCTGATGTGACTCACCCTAACGTAAGGAATCCTGAATGCAGCACTCTCCTTGACCTAATATTAGTTAACAATCTGCAAAAAATTGCCCACACTGGGGTCTTCCACAACGA
Source organism: Neoceratodus forsteri (assembly GCA_016271365.2). NCBI lineage: Eukaryota > Metazoa > Chordata > Ceratodontiformes > Ceratodontidae > Neoceratodus > Neoceratodus forsteri. The sequence continues at coordinate 194,384,858 of CM028132.1, read as the reverse complement.
TATAAGCAACCACAATGCTGTAGCTTGTGTCAGGGCCACAACAAAGCCCCCTTCTACCTCCAACCTCAAGTACAAAAGGAGCTTCCATGAATTTAATTACTCTGACTTTCTGTCAGATCTAAGTCAGATCAGATGGCAAGATTTCTATCTTGCACGCATGGTCCCAGAGGCCTGCAGCCTGTTCCAGAGTCTAGTCCAAAAGTTGATCAACAAGCAAGCCCCCCCTAGTAAAAGTCAGGTCCAGTCAAAAGATCTGCCCATGGTTTACAAATGACCTAAAATCGGACCTCCTAGTCAGGGACACTATGGAGAACTGCATGAAAAACGAAACTCCCTGCCAACTGGGCAGCTTTCAGGATTGTCAGAAATTACTGCACCAAATGCATAAGGGCCGTAAAGGCTAACTACTTTCAATCAGCATTGGACTCCTCCAAAACAGACGCAGCCAAGTTCGCCAAATCCTTCAGGAAATCGAAGGTCACAGTTCTGCCTCATCTCTGCCCTCCAAAATTATTTCTGGTGATAACACCTTTGCCACGAAACAAAGCATTCTTGAACAACTGAACAATCACTTCGCTACTGCAGGACTAGCAATTGATACGTCTCCAGCAAATAAACTCACCACACACACTGCCAGTAGCCCACTGCTCTCCCAGCCACACAGGGCCACAAGCCACACACCAAAGTTTAGCTTCAACCCAGTCACAATTTAGCATGTTGAAGACCTCTTGCTGTCCCTAGATGTTAAAAAGAGTGCTAGAGTTGACCAAATCGAACCATTCTTCCTCAAATGAGGCTTCTGCCATCTGTCGTCCCCCCACCCCCATTACTCATACCTTCAATCTCTCCCTATCCCATGGAATGTTCCCCTCTGAGTGGAAAATCACCCACATCATTCCTCTCTTCAAATCCGGCAACCCATGAGATCTTAACAATTATCGACCCATATTGCTAGTGCCCATTCTATCAAAGCTACTCAAAAAATTTGTCAACTCCCAGATAACAGATTACCTGGAATCCTCCAATCTGCTCAATCCCCTACAGTCTGGCTTCAGGCCTAACCACAGCACAGTATGCGCCTTGGCTAAAGTGACGAATGATTGGCAGGTCATTTTACATTCCAGCAACTATATCTGTGCTCTCTTCTTGGATCTGAACAAGGCGTTCTATACTGTGTATCATGACCTACTCCTACATACATTGTGCAACCTCGGCCTCGTTGAGACAGTATTACAGTGGTTCTCTAGCTCCCTGACTGGCAGGCAGCAGCAGCAGGTGAAAGCCCAAGGCGATTTCTGAGAGGTGTTCCTCAGGGATACATCCTGGGGCCCTTACTATTTGCGATTTACATTAATGACAGACTCCAAAATCAATAGGGCTAGTGTCCACCTATTCACAGATGACACTGTTCTCTATGTCGCCAAACCCACCCATGAGTTAGCTTGTAAGGAGTTGGAACAGGACTTCGATCTGCTGCATCGCAACTTACCGAACCCCAAGTTTCTTCTCAATGCCCAAAAAACTAAGGTGCTGTTCCTCTCACCTTATGTCCACGCCTCGAGCTCTGACCTAGCCAGTACCCAGCCCCGAATTTTCACCCTTCTGGGGAGCTATTAGAGGTCACAGAAAAATTTAAATACTTGGGCCTCTGGCTCGACTCTAAACTTACTATTTCCATGCACACAGATGAACTCCTGAAAAAACTAAGACAGAGACTGTGCCTTCTTTTCAAAACTTGGAAGCTGCTTTTTTCGAGGCCAAAATTCGGTTGGTGCAGACCACGTTCCTCCCACTTACTGACTGTGCCGACTTCATTTACTGCCATTGTCCCACTACCACTCTAGCCAAACTAGACATATTGTACCACAGAACCTTAACATTTATTACTGGCGCCCCATTCGCCACACATCGCTGCCATTCCTACACACACCTAGGATGACCCTCACTCAATATCAGGAGATTGAGAAATGCCTACCTCTGGGCATACAGAGCTATCACCAACAAGCTCCCTCCCTACATCACTGACCTCTTCAAAAGCACCCCTGGCGCCAACCAGCTCAGAAGGGATTCCTATATACTGTTTGACATTCCCAGAATAAGGACTAGATTTGGCAACTCATCCCTAAGCCATAGCATCCCTACCATCTGGAATACTCTCCAGAAATCCCTAAAGTTCACAAAAATGGTGGGACTGCACACATTTAAGACCCTGCTATGACTGTCGCTTACAGAAACATGCAACTGCTTCTCCTAACCCTCCTTGCAATTAGTGGCTCCCAGTCCATCCCCTCTAGCACTTCTCCTCCCTGGCAGCAGTCTGCTACCTTCCAGCACTTATTCTCCCTCCCATAATGGTATCCCATCCCTTTAGTGTTATCCCTCTTCCAGCCCAGGGCCCCCCACCCATGATCATTCCAGATCCAACCCGTCCGCTTACCTGCATTGTTGCCCACCCCTTTGTGTCTTCCATCTATGCACTGTGTGCTGTACTTCGCCACTCTGTCTGTACCCTCTTATTACATCTACGGTTCTGAAAAATGTATGTACGATTGTTCTCCATCACACTATCCCAATAGGTTATGCATTGTAAAATGTATGACTTGTGCTACCTTGTACCTCCCCTCTCTGTTTGTACCCTTTTACTACGTGTATGGTTCTGAAAAATGCATGTACATTTGAATTTTTTTTTACCATTACGCTGTCCCAACATGTCATGGTTTTGTACTATGTGTGACCTGTTAAAATGTCTTGTACTACTTGTGTTATGTCCATCCAGGACCACTTTGTAAATGGATCCGCTCAATAGTGCATTCCTGGTTAAATAAAAATTTAATTGAATTGATACAGAACATGATCAATAGCGAATATGTCATTTTAACCTCACATCTGCTTTCTGCCATTCCTGAGGTTATTCCCTACATGGGTTCCTAGAACTGTAGCAAACTGCAACCACCAGAACAGGAAACCCGTATCCAGGATTTGTGAAGATTCTGACCGTGTTTCCACACCATTTGTCATTTTTAACATTACCAGAAGATACATGATTGTTCTTCAAACATTACAGTGCCATGATTATAGCTCAAACTATGATTATTCAAGCCAAGCTAATACGCATCTATATATAATGTTTTTTTTAAGCAGCAGTGGAGGTTAAGGGACTCATGTGGTACCTATGCCTTTATTCTATTTCTGATCACCCATTTTCTCTTGTCTTGTAACATAGGAAAGCTACTTACTGTAACTCCGAATCTTCAAGAGCATCTTCTCTATAAAATCACACTCTGATTTTAAGATCAGAGGCACTAGGATCCCTCAGGAGCTAGAACTTTTGGGGACAGCTCACATCATGCGCATGACACCAAGCAGAGTACTGCTCACACTGACATCATAAAATGTGGTTCCGCCCCAAACATCCCAGCCCCCTCCAAGAGTGGGACAGGAAAAAAATAAGTCGAAAGAAAAACTATCTGAAAGCTTGATTTTTGTTAAATGTTAACAAAAGGGTGGGGATACTGAGGAACAGATTGTCTCTAAAGAATCCCATGACATAAAACAAGTAGAATCTAAATCTGGTAAAATGGGTTCCCTAAGAGAAAAACAGCCAACCCTGAAAGGGAGCGAGGTTGTGAGAAGAAATCTGAATTTAGAGTTCTATAAAAGGTAACTGAATAAAGATTCCAACAAAATTACAAATACTCAAACATTTGCCAAGAAAAGGCAAAGCTCACCATAAAGGCCCACACCAGGGGACTGATAAAAAAAGATCGAAGAAGAGGGGTATGAGGAGGGTGAAACAATAAGTTACATCAATTAGGTAAAAAAAAAAAATTCAGATTTTACAATTAAGAGGTAGTAAAGTGATCAGCTGTGCAAAACAGCAACAATTAAGTGCAGATGGCAGCAAAATGCAAGGCGCATAGGGCGCTGATGTGTACAGCATGGACGTGTGATTGAGACCAGGGGGCGGGGGAGTTTATTGTAATTAGGGCATAAGCAACAGAAGTGGGGAGGGAAGAAATTTTAAGGGGGCAGATTAAAGCCCGAACCCAGGATCCAAAGGACCAGCCTTGAGTTGAATAAAGCATAAAAGAGTCAGAGCTCTGGTCACTGTGGCTGCAGAAAAATTAGGTAGTCAGAGCACTCCATATGCAAAAGTAGAATGAGGAGAGCAAACAATAATCAACCTACTTAGTTTCTAAGACTAGAAAAGGATGTAGCACAGGAAAGTCCCAGTTCCAAGTAACCACTGCATAAACAAGAGAAAGGCATTGGGTGGGTGAGTGTGACTCAGAGGAGACTATATTCTTGAACAGCTGTAGTTACAGTAAGTAACTTTCCTAGCTTTCACAAATAAATCTTCACCATAGAGCCTCGCTCTTTGATGCAACTAGCAAGCTTTCCATTAATAAGGGAAGTGTGCAATTCCAGCTCTAAAGGTATGAGTCCTTCTGCTCTTGGCAGAGAAAGATAAGGAGAAGGGGGACCAAAGATTTCCTACTCCTAGGCTGAGTAGGTGGCTGTGGGCAATCCTGGGGGACCAGATAGGAGCTGGCTCACCAGTTCCTGCTCCTCCATGGTGGAGAAAAGGGGACTTTCCCCTCGGAAAGGAGTATGAGGGCTAGTGGAGAGACAAGAGACCTAGACGGGACAGGCATAGCCAAGGCATCAGGCCATGCCACTCAACTGTCCTACTGTACACTACAGGGAACAGTTCCTCATTTACCTCACAAAAAAACAACTCAATATAGAGCAGATGCTGTTCCACATTCTGCACTAATATTTTTAAGCAAAAATCCACAACAATGAATGTGAAAAGTGTACTGCTCAGTGAACAGCGAACTTTGTGAATATTAAAAATTACACCATTCTATATCTGTCTGAGGTAAATGGCAGAAGTGAGTGGCAGGGCACCCAAAAACATTAAAGTACCCCCTTGTCTGGTGCTTCCCATCCTCCATAACCTAGCAGCTATGCCAACGCTGAGCTGTATTTGGTAAAACGTAGGTAGCTTGGAGAGAACGTGTACACCTCAGATGCAGGCACTGCTGAAGTGAGAAGTGTGTGCACTAGAACCAGCTATCCCACCAGGCATGGTGGAGGGAAGGATACCTCACAGGGAATACAGGGATAGAATGTTCCAATGGCAAAGGACCTTCCAACCAATTAGCCACAATGGTAAAATCTTAAAGACAGAGACTGTCCCACACAATCAGTGTCACAAACGCACTCAACAGGTCAGGCCCTCTGCTCCCACAGTGCCAACCTCAGAGCGCAATAGTGTGAACAGGTAACAGACAGGGTAACCCTCCTGTCTGCTTGTGGGTCCGAATCACTTTTAGTCTCAAGTTCTGGGAGGATTCAAACTGTGAACCTTATGCTAGCGTACCCAATGCACAGGCGCAGATTCATACCCTCTTCAGGGATTGCGGTACAATCTTATGCCAGGGGGTACCCAGCCAGGCTTCCAAAATGAACCCTTAAAACTCTATAAAAGACCTTAGGGTATATTCTTACCTCTTCCCAGTTTAGTGACACCATCAAGCTTTTGAACAGTTTTTTTCAGTCTCAACCCTCTATACATCACATGCAAAAAGAGAACATGCCGACACCCAGGCAGTCTTTCAAATAATATATTTACTAGAAATGGATAAAAATATGAAAAATGTAAACACAGAATAATATATTAAAGAGCATACAATCACTTAAAATTACAAGGGCAAAATACAAACAAAAACTCCTACCACAATACCGTTAGACTTTTTCTATCTAATGTACTACCTCTTTAGTGCTTTTTAAAGTTAGAGATCAGGGAGCTGTGTCTTCTACAGTACCAAGATGGAATATATTACCCAACAGCTCAGACACAGTATAGCTTAAACTGTCTCTCTCCCCACCCCTTCTATGAGTCATCTAGCTCCTCTTTTTAGAATATAAAAAAATACAAACATGATATCCTATCAGAAGGTATTTTAAATAAGGTGACATCAGCAAAAACTAATTTCCCAAATATGACTCCTTAATTAAACATTTTCTCTGATCTTCAGCAGTTCCTGTTTTCCCAAAGAACATCAAAGGTTTTATAACTTTTAGCACCATGGTGGTATAACATGTTCTTCCTATAGGAATCATAAAACTTTCCGAGCACTATACCCTGGCAGCTGGGTCAGTTCTAATTAAGACAGAAAAATAGGAGACCCTTAATTAAGTCCCTCTGGTCTTTTAATTACATCCTGGTTTCAGGTTAATATATCCTGTAGCTTCTCTGAAACCTGGAAGGGGGGGGGCACTATGACAATCACACACTATATTTTTATATTACAAATATCATCCAACAATCATAACCAGCTGGCCAAGCGTCATAATCAGTACTTCTTGCATCTGAACTATGCTACTATTTTTAGGTGGCTGAAACATTTTAAAGTGTTTTAGCCACTGCGGCTAACAAGGAAAGAATTAAAGTGGAACCACCAGGAAAAGCCATCCCCACAGGGACTATGACTCTGCAAGAGTGGCCAAATCTGCCTAAAGCAGCAGCAGACAGAGGGGAACAAATACCTTATTAGAACACTCAGAAAAGCTGGTAGCTAGGATGAGGATTCTCCCAAAGGGTAATCCTCTCAGAAATCTTTCCCTAGATAAGGGACTCCATGCTGCCACACACAGAGGCCAGAAGCGAAAAAGCAATAGGCCAACAGGTAATTGAAGACCTCGACTGGAGACAGGGAGACATGCCTCAAGGCGGGGTCGACTCCTACCAAATAGTGCAGGATAAAATTAGTGAACAAAAACCCAAAGAATTCCCTAAGGAAGGCAACTGGAGAGTGAGTCGAGGGCATCCCAAGCAGTAACCTTAACAAAACAATAGCATAGCCCAAGTCACACAACCCAGTCCTTGAAGGTAGTCTAGCAAGAATCTGTAGGGCAATCCCCAGGAGACCCACACCCATACCCACAGGTAAAGAAACTCCACAGTCAGAAGCACCGCTGAGGTGAAGAACATAATATGCAAGTGGGAAGCCCAGAGGGACAGTAACAGGAGTTTGTGCAGCCAAAAAAAAAAAAAAATGCTAACTGCCTAGATATCATTTGTAAAAATAGCGCAAGACTGCTTGTGAAACACACAAGTATGCAAGCTAGAAGTTGTGTGAAAATAATGCAAAATGTGAGAAGAGATCACGTGCAAGCTGTTACTTGTGCTACAAAATAACGCAGTTATGTGCAAAATAAAGCAAGACGTGGGAGAACATAGCTATGCATGAGAAAATTGTGCAAGATATGTGAAAAAGTCCACATTGTGTAAAAAATGCAAACTGCATGAATAAGTAGGCTTACATAAAAAATAGACAGACTTGCATGAAGATATGCAAGATAAGTGAGAAAGATGCTCACTGCATGCAAAACCTGCAAACTGTATAACAAAGCCACTTTGTATGTTACTACCACCGCAGAGACTACTCTTGTGGTTATAAGAATGGTCTCACGAACATTCTTTGGGTATGAGAACGGCTCTTTTTTTTTACAAGTTTATTCAACTTTTATACACTTTCTGTAACAACAACTACAGAGCACCATTCACATTAAAAATCATAGAAACAGTTCACTGCAATGCAAATCAGCATGTTCATCATTTATTGTTTTCCAAGCTTGGGTATCTGTTTAGGAAAGTGCTAAACAGTCCTCTGCGAACCACAGCAGAGGAAAAAGGTGAAGAAAGATAACCCAAACACAAGCCTGTGAAGGGTAGATCTTTACAAACATCACAACATGCTGTTTAATAAATTTTTTTTTGAAATTTCGGTTTGTACCTCCTCCGCTGGTGCCAGTCCCCACTCCTTCGGGAGATGCAGATGGCAGTCTTCCTGCATCGCGACCTGCCCAATTCTACCCCGATGAGTCCCCATCGAGCCATGGCTATACCCCCCAAGCAGGTATGGGGTGGGGCAGCGGCATCCCGAGAATCTTGTGGGTGTTGGACTCACCGGGACGTCAGGCAGGCGCGAGCAATCAGGGTCTCTGCTGTGGGTCTCCGTCATCTAGGAGACTGGCACTGTTGTTTTTCCCTTGTTCTTGGGGGAGTGGCGCATACCCAGATGTCATGGCATCACCACTGACGCCCCACTCCCCATCCCCTTGGATTGGCTGCAACGCTTGCTGTGCCTCCAGCTTCCACGAGAAGCCAGGTAATCACCGAGCAAGGACCCCCCCCTCCAGGGAGAGGAGAGCTGTCTGTCGGACGCTCGATCCTCTCCCACCCCTGCTGACCCCGACAGCCCGGGCTCATTCCCGAACCCGGGTCACCGGCGCAGCGCGAGGTTTGGTGTCCAGCTCCTCAACCCTCAACGCCACCTGGCCGGCCCATGCTGTTTCATTTTGAGCTTTAAACAATGTGGAGGTCCAGTAAGCTCACATTCGAAATTATAGCGAATGAATTCAATGTACATGTACTATCCGGAAGGATCGGTTGTGTTTCCCATTTTTTTTGTTTTGTTATTTTTTAGTCTGGATGAAACATGCGAGGAAGTGCCCCCATTCAGAGCCACCCTCTACTGCACCTATTTAAGGTGCCAGAGTTACCATATTTCTAAATATTTAGGGAGCCCAAGCTGAAGAGTAGCAGTAAAATGCTCCATAGTCTCAATCTCAGAGACCTTCTTTCACCAACTATCCAAGGTGGGGGGGGGATCAGGAGTCAACCATTTAACAGTAATGTATTCGAGGGCAGCTAGGCGCAACATCTGTACTAACTTCCACCTTTTCTTAGAACCCTTCTGAAATGTTGGGAGCCTAATATATCTTGAAATGTATACGGTATATCAGCTGGGGCCACCGAGTGCAGCTCTGCATGTATCACATGCCAAAAAGGCTACATCACTGGACAGTCCCAAAACATATGCAAATGGCTTCCCACCTACCCACACTGCCTGCATCAGGCATCGGTGTAAGTAATTTTAAAGTGTTTTGTCACTGTGGGGGGTCGGAAGTATCTAGTCAAAATCCTCCAATTAAATTCTCTCCAGGTAGGAGACGCAGTAACTGCCCAACCCTTAAGTAACTGCTGTTCCCATTGATGAGGGAGAACTTCAGTAAGATTCTATACAGATCTGAAATGACCTGTGTTTTGACATTCAATACTACCAACCAATAAAAAAAATTGTTCTTAATACTAGGGTTTTGCATACTCAGCCCTCCGAGATTAGACACATTTTTGCTGACTTCTACCAGAATTTATATACCCAGGACAGTCACCCTCTTCTGGAGGAGATTACAGTTTATTTGCACTCCCTCACCCTCCCTCGTCTTACTCTCCACCAGGCCCAGGTGATCAACTGCCCCATCTCCAGAGCAGAGGTAGATCGGATTATTTTAGAAGCAAACACCTTAAAAGCTCCTGGACCAGACAGCTACCCAACCGAATTCTATAAGATCTATAAGGACACCTTGATCCCCATTCTACTTCCTGCCCTGCAAGCAATCCAACAGAGAGAGGACCACCCTCCTTCCTGGCAGTATGCCACTATTGCTGTGGTCCCTAAACCTTTTAAAGACCCAAAACAGGCTGCATCTTATAGACCTATATCCATGCTAAATTTCGATTATAAGGTCTACATGGCCATACTGGCTCACAGATTTGAAGACCTGGTCCCTAACCTAGTAGATCCGGATCAAGTAGGTTTTATTAAGAGACTCCAAGCCCATGATGCTATCAGGCACACCTTTTTACTGCTGGAATATGCCACAACTCAGCATATACCCTGTGTCACCCTGAGCCTTGATGCGGAAAAGGCATCTGACAGGGTCGCCTGGCCCTTTTTATGGGTGTCCCTGTCCCACTTTGGCTTCCCGAAGGCTCTGGTGAGCCAGTTTAAAAAAATTTACCACTCCCCTAAAGCCTTTGTGTGGCTGGATGGTACTCTCTTGGACCCTATCACCCTTGCTAGAGGTACTAGACAGGGCTGCCCCCTCTCTCCCTTGCTTTCTGTATTACATCTGGAACCTTTGGCTGCTGCGATCTGCCAGACCCAGGGGGTGGAGGGAGCCCCTATTGCTGGCAGAGAATTTAAGTTGTCTCTGTTCGCAGATGACATATTACTTACTCTTACAAACCCCGAGCACTCAATTCCAGAGGTCTGGATGCAACTTAGCAGGTTTGTGGCTTTGGCAGCCTATAAGGTGAATGAGCAGAAAACTGAAGTCCTTCTATATAATTTCTACCCCAAACCCCAATTAAAATTATCCTACCCTATGAAATGGAACAAAGTTACAATGTAATATCTGGGGGTGAACTTGGCGACCAATTTGGAAGTTACTGATATCATAAACTATGAACCTCTTACATCTCAATTAGCCCTTGACATGACCAGATGGTCTCAATACCCCTTCAGCTTCTTTAACCGCATAGAATCCATAAAGCAAAATGTCCTACCCCGTGTACTGTTTTTTTTTTTGCAAAACCTGCCTCAGCCCCCAACCAGCACTTATTTCACAGCATGGGACTGTTTAATCTCTAGATATATATGGGCCGGAAAGCCCCCACAGGTTAGATTTTCAGTTTTGCAGCTTTCAAGGGAGAGAGGGGGTTGTAATCTCCCATGTTTCCAGAACTACCATAGGGTTGCACAACTATGAGTTCTCGCGGGATGGCTTAATCCATTGTATACAGCCTATTGGAAACAAATAGAGATGGTTTATAATGATCTGGGGTCTCTCTCTCTCTCTCTAGATTGCTATTTGCTAATCCCCCTAGCATGTAATTCTCTGAGTAAATATTCCTCCTATGCCAGGGAGCCCATGAGAATATGGATCTGGTTGCATACCCACTACTTCACCCAACAGGAACTGCTCTTCATGAGGGCAATTCCCTCGGATAGAGCCTTCCCCCCTAATCTGGTTGGTGGCAGAGCTCAAGTATGGTGGACTAGGGGTTTAAAATATGTCCATCAGATGGTGGGACCTACTGGCCTACTTCTGTTCACAGTCCTGCAAAAATCATATGATCTCCAGCCCACAGAATTCCATGGATATATGCAGCTAAGGTCATACATATATAAAAAATCTAACTTGTGGGGGCTTTCCAGCCCATATATATCTAGAGATTAAACAGTCCCATGCTGTGAAATAAGTGCTGGTTGGATGTCATTATCCACCTAGTCATTATCCACCTAGGTGCTAATGACCTGGCAAATGGGGAGCTAAAGGAAGTTCAGGAAGAGTTTAGGAAATTGGGGAGGGGTCTCAAGCAAATAGCTACTTCTGTCACTTTCTCAGAAGTACTACCTGCGAGAGGCAAGGGAGAGCATAGGGGTGCATGCACCAGGAACTTTAACTCATGGTTGAAGAACTGGTGCTGTGAGGAAGGGTTTGGATTCATTGGTGACTGGGGACCCACCTGGAGGGATGGAGGTTTGTTCAAGCCTGACGGCCTGCATCCATCCTGGAGGGGAATCAAGCACTCAATGATAAGTTTAAATGCTACATTGACAAGCATTTAAACTAGCAAAAGGGTAGCAGGCCAGCAAGGAGGGTACCTACTTGCTCACCCCCACAGCTAGCAGTGGAAACAGTGAACCAGAGGAGTGGCTATCTCTTACAAAGCAGTGTGCAAAAGATGGAGATTAGTGCCCAAGAGGTGGAAAGGCAGAAAGGGGCAAAATTCAGCAGAAGGCGGACAGCAAGGAGAACCAGGGATAAAGGACAACCAAGGAAGGGGCTGGAGTAGAACAGCGAAACAGTCTAGGGAGGTCAAATCATGGAAAGCCATGTGTGCCAATGCCAGGAGCCTTAGCAACAAGATGGAATATCTGGAGGCTGTCATAGCGCAGTCAGACCTGGACATTGTGGCCATCACTGAAACCTGGTGTAATGATAACCACGACTAGGAGATGGCCATACCTGGCTACAACATATTCAGAAGAGACAGGGAAGGTAGGAAGGGAGGAAGAGTGGCACTGTATGTGAAAAATGACATAAGGGCCACAGAGATCCAGGAGGAACAAAATGGGGGAGAGATACTGTGGGTTAAGCTGGAAAGGAAAATGAGGCCAGCCATCCGCACAGGTGTGGTCTATAGGCCACCAGCCCAGGAGGAAGAAACAGATAGGGAGCTGATGCTAGCCATCCAAGGATGGCAGACAAGAGTGAGGTAGTACTGGTTGGAGACTTCAATATTCCAGGCGTGGACTGGAGCATCCCAGCAGCAGCAGCATCAACTAGGAGCAGATTTATCCTGGACTCCCTTCAGGGTGCCTTCCTCAAGCAACTGGTCATGAAACCAACTCGGCAGAAGGCAATACTGGACCTTGTGCTCACAAACAGGGGCAGTGTAATGGGGGTAACAGTGGGGGAGCACCTGGGGAACAGTGACCACCAGTCATTGTGGTTTGAAATCACAGAAAGAGCAGAACCAAACCACACAAAAACACGAATCCTGGATTTTAGGGGGCAGACTTTGGGAAAATGGGGAGATACTTGAAAGAGGCATTAAGGGAATGGGGCAGGAATCAGGGGTTGAGGAACAGTGGGCAGTATTTAAAATGGGGATTACAAGAGCAACAGAATTATGCATTAAGCAGGTTAGCAAGAGGAAAAGGAAGAAGAGACCATTATGGTTTTCCAAAGAGGTAGCAAAGAAAGTGAAAGCCAGAAAGACTGCATTCAGGCAATACAAAAAGACACAGGCAGAAGGGGATAGGGAGAAGTACCAGGAGAAGCAAAAGGAGTCAGGAGGTTAGTAAGGAAGCCAAAGCTCAGACAGAAGAACACATTGCAAAATCAGTGGGTAGAGGGACAAAACCTTTTATAGGTACATAAGTGAGAAAAAGAAAGGCAGAGGAGGGATAGTGAGACTGAAGGGAGGATGGGGGCCGCGTGGAGGATGACAACAGTAAAGCTGACATATTGAACAGGTATTTCTGCTCAGTATTTACTGAGGAGGAGGAGGGTAATGGGTCTGAAGGGAGTACAAGGGGTGAGAATGGTGCAGAAATGGACACAAGTCCCTTTACACGAGAAAGGGTCCTGAAGGAACTGGAAGTAATAAGAGTTGATAAAGCAGTGGGGCCAGATGGGGTGCACCCCAGGATCCTTAAAGAACTAAGAGAGTGGTGGCTGAACCTCTGGCTATCCTGTTTAGCCAATCACTGGAAACAGGGAGGTACCCAAAGACTGGAGGACAGCAGATGTAGTCCCCTTATACAAAAGTGGGAACAAAGAGGGCGGGAACTACAGACCAATCAGCCTCACCTCGGTAGTGGGAAGATCATGGAAGCACTACTGAAGGTGAGATTGGTGGAACATCTGGTTGTCAATGGACTACTGGACCCAAGGCAGCATGGTTTCACCAGGGGGAGGTCATGTCAGACCAACCTCGTTGAATTTTTTGATTGGGTGACTAGGGAGGTGGATCAGAGGAGGGCAGTGGACATGGTCTATCTGGACTTCAGCAAGGCCTTTGACACTGTGCCACATAGAAGACTATTACACAAACTGGGGAATACGAGTGTGGGCAGGACAGTAGTGTGGTGGGTAGGTAACTGGCTGGGCGGCAGGACACAGAGGGTGGTGGTAAATGGCTGTCACTCCACAGAGGGAAGAGTGACCAGTGGGGTACCACAGGGATCAGTGCTGGGACCAGTCCTATTCAACATCTTCATCAGTGACATTCTGGGGACCTAGAAGGCAGAATTTCACTGTTTGCTGATGACACAAAGCTCTGTAACAGAGTAGACACACCAGAGGGTGTAGACAGAATGAGAAGGGACCTGCAGAAACTTGAAGAATGGTCAGGGGTTTGGCAGTTGACACATCTTCACAAGAGGCCAATGATATCATGATATCTCACGAGTGGCGAAGCCACGAGTGAGATATCTTGATGTCATCAGCCTCCAGTGAAGATAAATATGATACCTTCACTCAGGCCATGTCATGTTCTGTTTATGCAACATGTTTTGGGCCATTGAAACACAACCCCTCCTCCCCCCCACATACACAGAAATAACCCCATATATTGCTCACAAACATAAGAGATGCCACATGTTAAATACATTTTGTGGTTCATCCTGCTATTTAAAACATATTTAAAGGAGGTTATGTGGTTGATCCTGCCATTATTTTAGAATAAGCAATAATTTAAAATAGTGTTTGGTTGATTCTGCCACTGTGATGTTTATTAACTGTAGGGTACTTTCATTTTCTGCACCAACATGTAGTGTGACCGAGAGGTTTGAAAATTGCACTATTATGTGCCATTATGGCCTTCCACAATGGCATTGTGTGTCACAAGTCCTGAAAACTGTGTACATTTGTGCACTTTCACTCGCTTTTGTCAAAATAAGCTCCCGACTCAACAGAAAGAACAGCGAGCGACCCTGCAGCTTCAGAACAGAAGTAAGCATTAGCGAGTGTTGCCATAGCAGCACTCATTAACACTACTTCAATTCTGAAGCTGCACATCTCATATTCATAGAATTGGGAGCTTATTTTGACAAAAGTGACTGAAAGTGTACAAATGTACATGGTTTTCAGGACTTAGGACACACAATGCCATTGTGGAAGGCCATAACGGAGCATAGTAGTGGAATTTTCAGACTGCTCGGTCACGCTACATAATAGCAGAAACAGGGTCTAAAGTGAAAGTGGTACTGAAAAGATGGCACAGATGGCAGGATCAACCAGATTAGTTTTGAAATTACTTATAGGAACATGGAGATAACAGATGACGTATAGGAACATGAAGATATCAATGATATCTTCACTGCCTAGCTGAAATATCACTTTTTATCTCCACATTTATGCCAAAACACATGTTATATAAATACATATATTTGATGTACTAGGCCCATGTTGGGCCAGGCTACGGCCTACCTTTACTGGATGTACATGTACTGTACAAGCTGAAGTATGTAGTTGTGTCTCTATTAATAAAGAATAAAAAAAAAAAAATATTGTTCCAAATCTGACTGTAGGCAATCTACTTGGGCCATATGGGCCTTCTCTCCCAAAAAATGCGTCACCTGAAGGAATCGAAAATGGTCCTCTGGGCGGAGACCAAAGTGCTCCCGTAATAGCTGAAATGAATGACACTTGCCCTCTAGGACACACTGCGCAAAGCAGGGAGTCCCCTGTATTCCCAGTAGGCATATCCCTGGTCCATCTGTGGGGGGAAGAAAGGTTCAAGTCGAATCAGAGCCAAAGGTCCCAGCAAATTCAGGGAAAAAGGCTTTTGCTCTTATTTTAATCAAGACACATACCATATGTTTGGTCCAGGGATTATGTAGTGTCTGTAGCATTTGTATACTGAGGACTCTAGTAGGAACAGTCCAGAACGGCACCCCTGGGCATTCTGCCTCCTCTATTAAATACCAGCCGGCATCTATCCTCTGTTTTGCCCAGGTACCTAAATAAGTTGCTTGTGCTGTCAAATAGTATGCTCTAAAGTATGGCCACCTCAATGCTCCCTTTTCTTTTGGCAGCTTAAGACTATACTCTGCTATCCTCGTTTTTTCCCCCCTAACAATAATAATAATTGTCTCATCACCTTTAAAAACTGGTTTCACAATGAATTTGGAAGGGGGAGGGTCTGAAAAAGAAAAAGAATTCTAGGTAAATAATTCATCTGACTACCTGGACTCTCCCATACAGTATAAATGGGAGCAGCTTCCAGTGTGCAAGGTCCTGTTTAAATGTATCAAAAAGTCTCTGATAATTTTCCAGAACTAGTTTGCTCAGGTCTACTGTTACTTTAATACCTAAATATCTAATCATATTGTAGGGTGCCCAGGCATAGGGATATTATCTCTTAAACTCTAAGGTTGGGGATCCACTTAGGATCAAGGTATCTGATTTATGTTGGTTAATTTTACACCCGGCAGAAGAAAAAGAGTCCTGTGCACTCCCAGGAGCTCCACGGGAAATGATTCCAACTCGTCTCTAGCAGCCACGCGGATGCTCATCAACAATCCAGAACTAAGAAAAATAGGTGGTGGGGGGACACGTTCATAAAAGGAAGCAGTTGCAAATCCAAAGTTGCTTGTTTCAAATGTTCCTTAATTGACACTTCAAAGTAGGCATAGTCCCTCAGCGTTTCGCTTTGTCATAACAGGTGTCTTCAGGAGGAATTACCCTTTTGCCTAGTAATAAACATACAATATACAGTATAATAAAACAACTGCTGCCTACGTTCTTTTTTGATGATTGTATTTATACTGCATAAGTGTAAATTACTTACTGCTAGGACAATTTATAGATTTAATTTATAGATCTGTAGCTTGTTTTAATTACTTAACCAATCAGGACTTGAGTTAATCCCCTACTGAAGTCCCCAGGTGGGATTTTTTTAAAGATTTTGAAGCACAAAAATAAAAGCAGTGCTTCAGCACTGACCCTGTATATTGAAAGGTTTGCACAGATATCCTTAGCAGAAAAGTGTTGAATAATGTTGTACAAAGCCACTCCAGAAATTTCTGACCTCAAGATTTTCTGGTCGAACCCCAACATTTGAAGCAGAGGGTCAAACTGACTCCCACTTTACTAGGGTATCACGTCATTTCAGCGCGGTCATTACGGCGCATTACAATAACCGCTAAATGGCAATTCCTTCGCATAACAAAGTTAGCTCGAGCTCTAACTCACAGTCTGATATTCCAAGACAGGGAGGGCAGGTATGTGATGATATGAGGCTACATCCCTCTTCAACAATCCTTTTCTAGAAGCTGGAAAACAAATTCTTGTGCTGTTTCTATATGGTCTCCCTGCAGCTTCCTGTACACGTCCACACAGCTCAGCTGTCTAAGGCAAAGTTTGATTCCTCTTGCTTACCGCAGCAGCCCATCTCTCCCTCTCCCATCCCGCATACAGTTAAGGGAGGCAGTCTATGTCCGAAAACTGACTTGCTCACCCTGCAACAAAGGGTGCAGTTTGCAAAATACAACTGTGCAGCCACAAAAAGTAAACCATGCTGCTGGCCTGCTGGAGTGCTGTGGGTGAGCTCTCGGTGAGCGGAGGGGAACAGAGGGTTTGGAACGGTACTAGAGGTGCTAGGAAGGGCACTGACACCTCATTTAGGCAGGATGTAGCTGCAGGGTCAAGGGGAGGAATGCTGTTGGGGACAAAGAAAGGATCAGGTTCCCCATCAGCAACGTCACATGCTCTGCCATTGTCTCCACGCTCATGGCTCTCTCTGGGACACAGACACACAAGCTGCTATTAAATAAATAAATAAATGGCAAGCCGGGATTTTCTGAGCGGGCTGCAGTGGGTGGGTACGTGTGTGTGTAGCGCCCCGACAGCTCCCGGGTGCACAATAATATTTATTCCATTTGCAATGAGATGCCTTGTGCTTTTAATACTGAGCGCATTTATTACAAGTGGTGAAATGCTCGCACTTGAAATTACTGAGCAGTACTTTCTTGTGCTGAGACGACATGGAACCCTTCACTCCTGACCAATCATTGGTAAACCTAGAAGCAATGATGAAATTCATATTTAACTGCAATGAATTTATGTGCTCCCCTCATCACACAACCGCCACCCAATGCTGGAGTGAACTAGTGACCAAATAAAATGTTTATACCCTAATGCCCAGATCTTGTCCTAAGAAGTTTCAATATTTTTTACTGTCTTAAATGACCTGTACTGACAGAAACTGCACCTAGTGAGAATTTAGTTCAGAATCTCAGTGTGCACATATATTTTAACAGGCTCTATCTATGCCATATGTTATTTAATCATTTACTTTTCTGTTACACAAACTTTTGTCTGTTGGCTGTTCTTCTCTAACTCTTAATAATTCAAATTGCTTTATAAAATGGTTCTGTGGACTTTAATAATTTTAGAACCAATAACAAAAATCAATATGATGCACTGTCCCGTTAAAAGATCAGTAAACCATTTCAGTTGAATGTTTGTTTATTTTTATTTATTTACGAGATTTACCAGGAAGGCATACTGAGCAACATGCTCGATTCCAGATGCGACCTGGGGGACTAGGCCCAGTACATGGCAAATTACAGTGCAAGACAAGTACACAGCATGAGATTTTGTACAATTATAATACAGGAATTTGGTAAGAAGTACAATAGTGAGTAAGTATGACAAAAGACTCCATGCAAAGCAGTACTGGCGAGTGCTACCAGGTATGTGCTTAACACGTATCAGGATTTTTACTATCGGTAATTAGTTTATGAGAGCTAGGGGTTGGAGCATAGCAGGAGCAGATGGAGGAGAAATGTGCTTGGAGTAGTCTGGTACGGAGTCCTGGATTATGTGTGTGTCTGATGGGGCGGGGAGGGCGTTCCAGATCTGAGGGATGCGGAATTTGAAAGCAGACTGGCCTTTAGTAGTGCACATAAGTGGGACATGGAGAAGTCTGTGGTCTGAGCCTCATAGGGAGTAAGCAGGGGGGCGGTTGGGATAAAGCAGACTCAAGATAGGGAGGGAGGGCTAGGGTCCAGAATTTAGTAGCAAGCCTAGCACAGTTTATTAATCTGCGGTTTTGCAGGGATGGGAGGCTAGGGAGCTGTATAGTGTACAGTGGTGCGTGGATGTGGAAGTCGGATGAACCGACAGAAAGAGTGGAATAGGGAGTGGGGCTGGCGAGGGTAGGCATTGAGTAAACTATGTCGCCATAATCCATGCAGGAGAGAATCATTTTTGGACAATGGCGTGCCTCGTTTGCTTAGGGAGACAGGATTTGTTGCGATAGAGTGCCCCCAGCTTAGGGAGTAGCCTCTTGTGCAGGGAGTCTATGTGAAAGGCGAAATCAAGGCGTTGGTCGAGCCAGATGCCTAGATATCTAAAGCTAGTACATTGCTCAAGGGGAGTTCCATCCAAGGTTGCGAAAGGGGGACAGGGGGTTTGGCGGGAGAATCTCTGCTGGGAGCCGAGCGTAAGCGACACCGTTTTAGGGTTAAGAAAGCTGGTTTATCGAGAACCAGCGCTGGACGACTGTGAAATCTACCTGGAGGAGAGAAGCTATACTGCTTGATGAGGGGCCTGATGCATACAGAACTGTATCATCTGCATACATTTAGATGGAAGAATGGGAGCATGCAGAGGGGAGGTCATTTAGAAAAATGGAGAAAAGTATTGGGCCTAGGACTGAACCTTGGGGGACACCTGATATGACAGGCGGGGGGTTGATGTGTGGGAGGCCACCCTGACTGCTTGCATCCTGCCCACTAGATAGTCTTGGAACCAGGCTATAGCTGGGTGCGCTAGACCGGCATCCGCAAGTTTAGAGATAAGTAGTGGATGAGAGACGGTATCAAAGGCTTTTGCAAGATCAATAAAAATGGCTGTGGTGATATGTCCTTTGTCGATTCCTGAGAGGATGTCCCCGGTAACACGTAGTAGGGAGGTGATGGTAGAGTGGAATTTGCGAAAGCCAGATTGGAAAGGAGTAAAAAAGGACGAGGCATCCAGGAATTGGAAGAGTTGGGACAGAACCAGCCGTTCCTGAAGTTAGGCCAGGATCGGGAGTAGGGAGATAGGTCTGTAATTGCCAGGAGAGGAGGGGTCGCCGCCTTTAGGGAGGGATATGACTTGACAATTTTCTTAACACTGGTACTATTTTAGTTTCCAAATAAGTGGTGCTACTATTTTCTTTCTGCTGAACTTTACTTCCTTACCTACCCCTAACCCTTATGTCCTGTGTTACTTTAATACCTAAATATATCATCATATTGTGGGGTGTTCAGGTATAGGGATACTGTCTCAAACTCTAACAGGGTATTAAATAGTTGATATAGCATTGCAAAACGCTACGTAAATTAGAGGGTACTGCTAACAATTTTCTGAATTGCACAGTACTAGACTGCTAAACATTTTTTGACATTTTTATTCAGGTGTACCTAGTCAAGACACAATAAACATTAACCATTTAAAATTTTGCCCTAGTCAAGACACAATAAACATTAACCATTTAAAATTTTGCTAATCAGTTTGTGCCAAGTGCTATGCATTTTCACAGCTGATTAGCAGTTTATCGTGCAAAACTGCTAATGAGTTTTTTTAGTTTATTTAATATCCTGCTCTAAGGCTGGGGATATACTTAGGATCAAGGTTTCTGACTTCATAGAATCATAGAATCTTGACAGCAGAAAAAGACCCTCATGCCCATCTAGTCTGCCCTTTCCACCCCTTTATTTAATCTGCCACCTTTCCTGCAGCCCCCTTCCCATTCCCACACAGCCCCTTATGTCTGTCCCATGTAATCTTGAACTCCAACACTGTTCTGTTCCCCACCATGGCCTCTGGAAGCCTGTTCCATGCCTCCACCACCCGCTCCATGAAGAACTATTGGTTAATTTTATACTCGACCCAAACTCCAAATTCTATTAGCTCTTTTTGAAAATATGGCAAGGAATGAGTGGGATCTCCTTAAAAGAATAAATCATCTGCGTAAAGGGCTATTTTTTGTTCCATCCCTCCGCCAGATCTCTGGGTTCCATTGAATACTGTTCCAGGCAGTGCGCTGAATAAACAAACACTATTTTCACGTCCACTGTCTACCAGAATGTGACATCAAATGCCCCCTCTCTACAAGCAGAATGGTGCACATCACGCAGCCAGGGTAGCATATCAGTTTTGCTTCCACCCTCCTTGATAATTTAATATTAGGTTATTTTAATTATTTATAATTCCATATATTTAACTGCTAACAAGTACAGTTATAAAATAGAAATACGAGTACAAAAACTGAATATGCCAATAGAGCATAAAAACTCTTCACCCTGCATATCACAATGCCCTGCCTGTGATATCAGTCATTTCTATCTCACAACCTCTCTCTCACTTCCTACCCCACCATCCCCTCCCTTTCTCTCTATCCTTGTCCATTCTTGGCTCCTTGGTGATTGCGTTTTCCTTCCTGCAGGTGATGCTTATACTTCCTGGAGCTAAATAAACTACCATTGTTACCATGTCAGAAAAGGCTCACAATCAGGAATTGAAAAACATAGAAACATAGAATTTGACGGCAGATAAGGACCGCTTGGCCCACCCAGTCTGCCCAATTCCCTACCTAATGGATAAGCTGCAGATCCTAGTTAACCAGCAGCCTACTTCTTTCTACCCCCAACCCATAGAATTGCCTTATGACTGTCCCATGCATGCTTGAATTCAACCACTGTTTTTGACTCCACAACCGCCTCCGGAAAGTCATTCCATGCATCCACAACCCTCTCTGTGAAAAACTTCCCTCACATTACCTCTGAGCCCCCCCCTCTATCTTCAAATTGTGCCCCTTGTTCTTGCACACCTCTTTTTGAAAGATGCTACCCTCTTGGACTTTGTTGATTCCTTGAGGTACTTGAAAGTTTCTATCATGTCCCCCTCTCCCTCCTTTCCTCGAGGCTATACATATTAAGCTCCTTTAGTCTCTCTTCATATGTCCTCTGGTTGCAGACCCTGCACCATTTAGATTGCTCTCCTCTGGACAGCTTCCATCTTGTCTATGTCCTTGCGAGACTGGGTCTCCAGAACTGCACACAGTACTCAGATGGGGTCTCACCAGCTGTCTGTAAGAGGGATAACAACTTCCTGTTTTAGACTGGTGATGCCTCTCCTATGCATCCCAGTATCCCCCAACCCTCCTTACTGTCCTCTCACATTGCTTGCCCACCTTTAAGTCATCTGATATGACTACCCCCAGGTCCCTTTCCATTTTTGTTGTTGTTAGTATCTCACCCCCCATTGTGTACTCTTCCCTGGGTTTTTGTTTCCCAGGTGCATTACCTTGCACTTCTTAGCATTGAATCTAAGCTGCCATACATTTGACCATTCCTCTAACCTTGCCAAGGCCCTTCTCATCCTTTCCACCCCACCTTGTGCATCAACTCTGTTGCAGATCTTTGTGTCATCTGCAAAGAGACATACTTTTCCTTCCAGTCCCTCTGCAATGTCGCTTATAAAGACATTGAAGAGAACCGGTCCTAATACTGAACCCAGCGGTACCCCACTAGTAACCCCACTTTCTTCAGAATGGACTCCATTTACTATTACCCTCTGTGTCCTATTCTCCAGCCAATTCGTTACCCAGGCTATCATCTTGGGACCCACTTCCAGGCTGGCTAACTTGTATATTAATCTTTTGTGTGGGACTGAGTCAAATGCCTTGCTAAAGTCTAGGTAGGCCATGTCCACAGCCCCTCCCTGATCTACTACTTTGGTCACCCAGTCAAAGAAATCTATTAGATTAGTCTGGCATGACCTTCCGCTGTGAATCCATGCTGCCTTGGGTCCTGTGCCTCTGGCCTCTAGGTACTCGACAATTCTTTCCTTCAGAAGTGATTCCATCATTTTCCTTATCACTGAGGTTAAACTAACAGGTCTGTAGTTTCCTGCTTCTGCCCTGCTCCACTTTTGTGAAGGAGAATCACATCTGCCCTCCTCCAGTCCTCGGTTACACCATCCTCCATGATTTGTTAAAGAGTGTAGTCAGTGGTGTCACTAGTTCTACCCTTAGTTCTTCTAGAATTCTGGGATGAATCCCATCAGGCCCCATTGCTTTGTCCACCTTCAGTTTTAAGAGTTCTTTCAGAACCCTTTCTTCTGTAAATGGGCTGGTATCAACTTCTGTATCCAGAGTGTTTCTATTGTTTGTTTTAGGTACCTCCCCCTCTTCATTTGTAAATACTGAGCAAAAATATTTGTTTAGTATCTCTGCCTTTTCAGCGTCACCCTCTGCCCACCCCCTCCCCTTTATTAAGCCTCACTATCCCTCCCTTAGTCTTCCTTCGCTCCCTGATGTACCTAAAAAAGGTTTTATCCCCCTTCTTAACTGAGTTGGCTATCTTTTCCTCGATTCGGGCCTTTGCTGTTCTGACTGCCTTCCCAGCTTCCTTTTGCTTTAACTGATACAATTCTCTGTCCTGCTCCTTCTGTGATTCCTTGTACTTTCTGAATGCTTTCTTTTTCTCTTGAACCTTCACTGCCACCTCCTTTGAGAACCATAGTGGTTTCTTACATCGTTTTGTTTTGTTTATTTGCTTCACACAAAGGCTTGTTACCTCTGTGATGGCAGTTTTTATTATTCACCATTGTTCTTCCACCCCTCCTTCCTGTCCATTTGCTAGTGCATTCCTTAGGCACTCACCCAATTTGGCAAAGTCAGCCCTCCTGAAGTCCAGTACTTTTGGCAAGGCAAGGCAAGGCAAATTTATGTAAAAGACACCCAATCCTAGAGGCTCTGTGCGCCATACAAATTTCGAACAGCATTTTAAAACACAGAAACATAAAACATTTTTGTACAAAAATAAAACAAATAACTCCCAATAAAATCGCAAACTCTGAAATAAATCCTAATCTAAGCATTGAATGCTTGGGAAAATAGGAGTGTATTCAGGCGGGCCTTGAAAATATCTACAGTGGGGGCCTATCTGACCTGAGTGGGTAATGAATTCCATAGAACGGGAGCCGCAACACTAAAAGCTCTATCACCGGCTGACTTAAGCCTCGTTCTAGGAATGGTCAGGAAGTCACCACTAGAAGATCAGAGAGGGCGGGTAGAGGGAGCAGGTATCAGAAGGACTGACAGGTAACCAGGGCCCTGCCCATGTAGGGCCTTATAGGTGAGAAGACCCACCTTAAAGAGGATTCTCCACCTGACTGGCAGCCAGTGCAATTCACGCAATACCGGTGTAATATGGCAAATATTTTTGCTGCCCAGTCAGTAACCGGGCAGCAGCGTTTTGCACCAGCTGCAGTCTGCAGAGAGATCCCCCTGTGACCTCAAGATAGAGCGCATTACAGTAGTACAGCCTAGATGTGACTAAGGCATGTATCAAGGTAGGGAGGTCCAGAGGCGGAACAAGGGGCTTAATCCTGGCAATGTTTCTGAGATGGAAAAAACAGGTACAAACCATGGACGATATCTGAGCCTCCATGGTTAAATCCCTGTCCAGAATCACTCCAAGATTTTGCACCCAAGAGGAGGCCTTCAATGACACAGCTCCAAGAACAAGTCCAATTACTGAGTCAGAGGCTGTCCTGTCACAAACTCTGTTCGACTCCACTACCAATACCTCCATCTTGTCAGAGTTCAGTCGCAACCAGCTGGAGGCCATCCAGTCGTTAATCTCGGCCAGACAGATATTTAGCGCATTCACTGCGTTGGATGTTCCTGGGGCAAAGGACAGATATAGCTGAGTATCATCAGCATAGCAATGAAAACTCAGACCATACTTCCTAATGATCCCCCCAAGGGCAGCATGTACACCGCGAACAACATTGGGGCCAGTACCGAGCCTTGAGGGACTCCACAAGGAAGGAGACAGGGTGTAGATGAGAAATTTCCCATCATAACCCGTTGCCTCCTGTTGGTAAGAAAGGACTCAAACCAGTTGACGACGGTACCGGTGAGTCCACACAACTCCCTGAGGCGGACAAGTAAGACACAATGGTCCATAGTGTCAAATGCTGAGGAGAGATCGAGGAGAACAAGAATTGCCCTGTCCCCCCGATCTCTAGCCCTGAGGAGATCATTCTGCACCCGAACAAGAGCAGTTTCCTTGCTATGTCTAGCCCGAAAAGCCGATTAGAAGGGATCATACAACTCGGGAGTCACAGGCTGCTCTTCCAATTGAAGCGCTACCACCTTCTCCACCACCTTCCCCAGGAATGGAAGGTTGGAGATAGGATGGTAATTTGCCTTGATCGACGAGTCCAAAGATGATTTCTTTAAAAGGGGTCTCACCAGAGCCTCCTTCAAGGCATCCGGAAAGACCCCCTCAAGTAAGGAACACCGTACAATCAAGGCAAACACCGGGCCAACAGAGTCAACACATCTCATTAAGAAACGCGTTGGCACTGGGTCCAGCTCACAAAAGGTATGCTTCAAATTGACTGCCACCTCAATAACCTCACTAACCTCCACTGGTCTAAACTCCCCCCAGCTAGGCGAAGTGCACTCAGAACACATAAGGGAACCACTGTCAGCTATAACACTGCTGGCTGAAGAAGCCTCCCGCCGGATCAAGGACACCCTGTCCAAGAAAAAACGAACAAACTCCTCACAATCTATCTTAGAAAAGGCCTTCCCGGGTTGCAAACAGACAGGATGGAGAAGTCTATTCACAGCCCGGAAGAGTAAAGCTGGTTGTTTTTTCCCGGCAGCAATCTCCCTGGACAGGAACACTGCCTTCTTACGGTTGATTGCCTCCTGGTACGCACGGTAGTGCATACGCAGGACCAGTTTGTCCGCCTCCAAGCGGGACCTCCTCCAGCAGTGCTCTAATCTCCAACCCATCTTCTTCATCTCCCTGAGGTCTCCGTCAAACCATGGGGACCTCAGGTATGAAGTTCTGGGTCGTACACGGACAGGTGCGAGGGAGTTGATGGTGTCAGATAACACCCTATTATAGGTGTCAACCCCGGCATCAACACCTCTGACGCATGCAGCACCGTTTGCCTTTGTATGGCTTGACTCTGTTGCTGTGTTTATTGTGAACCATACTGTTCGATGGTTGCTAGTTCCCAGATGGCTACCCACTTCTACATCTGTGATCCTCTCTCCATCTCCATTTGAGAGAACCAGGTCTAAGATTGCTCCCTCTCGAGTGGGTTCCAATACTAGTTGTCTAAGGCATGCCCCCTGTAGGGCATCTAGAATAACCTCATTCTTAGAAGTGGCTGCTGCAACTGCACTCCAGTTAATATCTGGCATATTCAGATCACCCATCAGCAATATCTCCCCTTTATCTGCCATTCTAAGTATACTTTCTATCATTTCCTTGTCCATTCCCTCTGCCAAGAGGGGGAGTCTGTATACAACCCCTGTGCTGATTGTGGTGCCATTGCCTGCCTCCAAATTGTCCCACAGTGCTTCTTCTCCTCCCTGTTTACCCTTTTGTTCTGTTGCTTTGATTCCTTCCCTTATGTAGAGAGCTACCTCCTCTTTTACCCTCCCTGTCCCTCCTGTAGATAGTGTATCCTGGTATGTTTACGTCCCAGTCATGGTTCTGTGTGTACCATGTTTCTGTGACTGCCACGATATCCAGATGTTCCTCCTCCATCAAGGCCACTAATTCAGGAAGCTTGTTACCCAGACTATAGGCATTGGTACTCATTGCTCTCCATTTTTTGATGGCTTTACCTTCTGTAGCAGCATCCCCCACTGACCTTTCTACCTAGGTCTTTTTCTCATTTAGTACCCTGTTTTGTAGGGGGAGGCTGGGATTTTCCTGCTGTTTATCAGTGCCTCCCCCTTTGACTAGTATAAAAGCATCGGCTCTCAGCTCCACAAAGACCAAATGTAATCATTTCCCTTTCTAAATCCCAGGATTACAAAATATACTTATTGCAGAAGATGGCTCGCTAGGTGCTAAAGCTCCGTTGTGGAGTTCGGGGAGCATATGTACAGTGCTCTTTAAATGGTTCCCCAAGCATTAGCCAGGGTGTCCAGTGATTCTGTAGAAACAGTAATTTAAGATAGGAAGGAACACTTGGTCTAGCCTTGGTCTGGCATGCCTCCACCTCCCCTGCTTTCCAAGCAGGGACCAACAAGAATTCCAAGCAAACATGCTGATTTATATTTATTCCTCAGCCACACTACTGTCCAGGGTACCCTGCCATTCTCTTGGTAAGCAGAAATGTGTCTAGGCTTGCACTGAAGCCTGTACCGTCTTCACATCCAGTCCATATAAGGCACTCTAGGATGTAGCCAATTGGGAATTTCCCACTTCTTGTGTGGTAAGTCACTCTACTGCACCTTGTGACACATACAACTACACATACACACACACACACAGATGTGGGTAAATCCCCCAATAACCCACGCCCTGCTATTCCTTGTTGCTTAAGCAAACAACAGAAAAAGTACAGCAGCAAAATTAAGGAAGCTACACATGCCCACATTTTCAGTTATATAAAAACATGATAATGTAAGTTCATGGTCCCTGTAGTGAAAATTTCTTCAATAATAATAAAAAAATGCAATGTCCTGAAATTCAAATCTTTTGGGAAATGTTGCGTAACTAAGTTATGCTGATACCAACCAATTTTTTTTTTTTTGGGGGGGTTAGACACTGGAAAATCTCTTTAATGATAAAGAATGGCTCCAAATTAAAAAAAGAATAAATAATTTGGAATGTTTAGTTCTGATGATACAAATGAATATTTTTGCTGGTAGCAAGAGTCCCTCTTTGACTAACTCATCATATTGGTCTGCTTTAACATGTTATATACACAAGTGCTTTGATAAAAACAGACATGCTGATTAGCTAAAGTAACAGAGTACAGCTCTGCTGCTTCCAGGGCAGCAGGACTGCATTCCTGGGGCACGTGGTCACAGAGGGTGCTTCCGCATTACTGCACCTGGGGCAAGGGTCTGCTGGCGAGATTACTTTGCCGGAGCATCTCCATGAAGTTTTTCAGAACTTTTGGGCAGTTTTACGGACTGAAGCGGCTGACTGTGAACTAAGGTGGAAGTTGAGTTCCCTGGGACTTTGACTGTCTGCCCCTGTGGATTTATCATTAAAGAGGCCAAAGATCTTCTATACCAGTAACTGTTTTCGGAGTTCCAGTAGCTAGTGAGAGTGGCTCTGGGGTGCATGCAAGTTTCCCTGGTACGGTTGCATGCAGTTTATGAACTTTTTACTGCTGGATCATCTGACTGTGAAGGGACTGGGGCAGGGAGAGTGCCCTTGCCTTGAAGTCGTTGGCAGCAAATATCGCTCTATGTGAGCTGAAATCTTCTCTCCAGGATTTTTAAATCTTATGTATCGGACTTTCCAGCTGGTTTTGGTTTGGGTGGGGTTGGTTTTGGTTGTGGGTGGGAGTAGTTTGGGTAGAGGGTTTGGGTTCTAGTTAATTATGTTATGTGTGTGTGCAGTGTGTGGTTTAGGGTCTTTTGTTGTTTTAGTGTATGTTAGCATTGTGTGTGTTTGCAGAATTAGTATTCTGGAGGCCTGGGACTGCGTAGTCGGGAAAGATGCATCTGGGAGGGTGTGAGGGACTGGGGCGGACTAGGATAGTGTATGGGGCATCCAGGTTGCTCAATCTGCGGCCTTTTTCCAACCCCCAGTTTCCATTACCACAGCAAGGTGCTGTTGAGAGGTTGGAATAAAGAGGAACCACACTGCTCGACTGGGACTGGGTGCCCCATACACTGTGGTAGGATTCAGGTAGTTGGGTGTAGAAGGCACCCTGGGTTAGACAAGTCTTAGGGAGAGGCCAGATGTGTTTAGTTCTCAACACCAGGGCTTCCACCAGACCGAGTAGGCAGGTAGCCAGAGGGGCTGCACTGTCCACCAATCCCCTGAGGGCAGTGCTTTGCAATGCCAGATCGGTCTGAAACAAGACTGCAATTATTTAGGACTTGATTTCTTTAGTCGATCTGGCTTGCATCATGGAGACCTGGATCGGTGACGATGCTGGTCCGGTTTTAGAGGCCGCCGTCCCGCCCGGGTATACTGTAGTGCACTGCCCCAGAGTGGAATGCAGGGGCCGGGGTGGGTAGCCATCTGTTTTAGATCTGAGCTAGGCTTCACCCTGCACCCAGTGAGAACACCAGGTTCATTTCAGTGTGTGGCTGTTTGTGGGGGTCCGGGCGTTGGTTGCTGGATTCTCCTGATTTACCGCTATTCTGGGGCGGCGGGAGAATTCCTGCAGGAGGTAGCTGACTTCATCGTCAGTGAAACGTTGGAGGCCCTCAGATGTTTAGTGCTGGGGGACTTCAGTGTTTGGGCTGATGCAGAATCTTCTCAGCTTGGTTACAACTTCCTCCAGATGATGTCATCTCTGGGCCTGACACAGGAAGTTTCTTCCATGACCCATCAGGGTGGCCATATGTTGGATATGGTTTTCTCACTGGGGCTCGAGATAAATAATCTCAGGACTGATCGGGTCACTTGATCCAATCAACGCACAGTGGAGTTCTCGTTCGCCCCCCCCTGCCAAGATGGTCAGCTACCGCCCTTTGAGGGGTTTGACCCCTGAAGGTTTCTTGATGGTGGCTGATGTATCTAGTGTTGATGGTGCATGCGTTGGGGGGGAGTGCAGCAGTTGTTGCCTATAATACGGCGATGTCTGGTGCATTCGACTCCGTTGCACCGGTCCAGTTAAGACCCAAATCTTCTGACATAAGGTCCCCCCTGGTACAATGGGGAGCTTAAGGTGATGAAGATTGTGGGTCAGAGATTAGAGCACTGCTGGCGGACGTCCAGTCTGGAGGTGCACAAACTG
The DNA here is from genome assembly GCA_016271365.2 of Neoceratodus forsteri. Lineage (NCBI taxonomy): Eukaryota > Metazoa > Chordata > Ceratodontiformes > Ceratodontidae > Neoceratodus > Neoceratodus forsteri. The sequence continues at coordinate 194,355,683 of CM028132.1, read as the reverse complement.
GCCCTGCGTACACACTATGGTGTGTACCGGGGGCAATCAACCGTAAGAAGGCAGAATTCCTGTCCAGGGAAACTGCTGCTGGGAAGAACCAACCAACTGTGCTCTTTCGGACTGTGGATAGACTTCTTCATCCTTCCTGTCTATAGCCAAAAAAAGCCTTTTCGAACGCGTTATGCAAAGAGTTTGCTTGGTTCTTCTCAGACAGGGTGTCAGCCAACAGGCAGGGGATTCTGCCAGTGAGCCATATTCCAGCCGGCAGTGGTTGCCATGGGCGCCTGGAGAGCACACCGCCTGGTTGCAGCAAGTTTAAACCGGTGAAGGTGGCGGAGGTCATTGAGGTCACTTCCAAGCTGCTGCACACCTTTTGCAAACTAGACCCGGTGCCGACTCGTTTCTTAATGGGATGGGTTGACTCCATTGGCCCAGTGTTTGCCTTGACTGTCCGGTGTTCCCTGTCAGAGGGGGTCTTTCCTGATGTCTTGAAGGAGGCATTGGTGAGACCCCTTCTGAAGAAACATTCTTTGGACCCCAACATCAAGGCAAATTACTGACCCATCTCCACCCTTCCATTTTTGGGTAAGATTGTGGAGAAGGTGGTTGCGCTTCAGCTTGAGGAGCACCTCGTGGCCCATGATTTATATGAGCCACTCCAGTCTGGGTTTTGTGCAAGGCATAGCACAGAAACTGCATTAGTTCGGGTGCATAATTACCTCCTTAGGGCAAGAGAGCGAGGAGAGGGGACAATTCTCGTCCCCCTCGAGCTCTCCTCAGCATTAGACACGGTGGACCATCATGTGTTACTTGACCGCCTGAGGGAATTCTGCAGACTTGCTGGCACTTTCATCTGCTGGTTTGAGTCTTTTCATACTAACAGGAGACAAAGGGTAGTGATGGGGAATTTCTCCTCCTCCCCTAGCCTCCTGTCATGTGGAGCTCCCCAGGGTTCAGTCTTGTCGCCGATGTTGTTCGCTGTGTACATGCTTCCCCTGGGAGAGCTCATTAGGAAGTACAGCTTGGGTTTTCATTGCTATGCTGATGATACCCAGCTGTATCTTTCCTTTGCCCCTGGAACATCCAACACAGTTGAAGTGCTTAACAGCTGCCTTGCGGAGATCAATGACTGGATAGCCTCCAGCTGGTTGTGACTGAACCCCGATAAGACGGAGGTACTGGTGGTGGAGTCAAACAGAGGGCGTGATAGGTTGGCCTCCGGTGCAGAAACAGGTCTTTTTCTTGGCTCTGTACCATTGAAGGCCTCCTCTAGGATGCATGATCTGTGCACTATTCTCGACAGCGGATTGATGCTTGAGTCTCAGGTGTCGTCCATTGTCCATACCAATTTTTATCATCGGAGGAACTGGCAATGGATAAAGCCCTTAGTTCCGCCCCTGGACCTTCCCACCTTTGTTCATGCCTTTATGACGTCCAGGCTTGACTACTATAATGTGCTCTATCTCGGGGTCTCTGGAGGTACCCTGCGCCAGCTGCAGCTGGTGCAGAATGCAGCTGCCATGTTGCTGATGGGGCAGTCTAAGTACTGTCACATCACCCCGATGCTGCGTGAACTACGGTAGCTGCCGGTGAGGTGGAGGGTCCTCTTTAAGGTGGGCTTGTTCACCTTTAAGGCCCTACACGGCCTGGGCTCTGGTTACCTGAAGGACCTTCTTACACCTGCTGTCTTGGTCTGCTCCCTCCACTCCTCCTCTAGGGGCCTCCTTGCGATTCCCGGGATGAGGCTAAAAAATGGCAGGCAACAGAGCGTTCATTGTCGCCGCCCTTGTCCTGTGGAATTCGCTATCTCCAGCTGTAAGAGAGGCCCCTTCTGTTGAAGTGTTCAAAGCCCGCTTCAAGGCCTTCCTGTATAATCAGGCCTTCTGGACTCTGATTTATAGTTTTTCTGATCCCTGACTGTCGAGTTTAAATTGGTTCCTGGCTATATTTTCAGCTAGTAGTTATTGCTGATCGTATTATTTATTAATTTTATAATAATGAATTACAGTGCAGAATATTTATTTTGTACATTGTGGTGTTATTTTGTATATATAATTTATTGATGGTGTTTTGTATGCAATTTTAACATGTTTGGTGCCCAGAGCCTCTGGGATGGGCGTCTTTTTTAAATAAAATTTTCCTTGCCTTGCTATCCCAAAAACTAAAAAGAAGTCATTGGGAGATCCCTTTCACATACTATTTAAATAATATGAGGCCTGATAGATTAGGTGAGAAGGGGTAGGTACTATTCGGGTAAGGATGTGATACTACAACGGAGGGGCACTCTCAGAAGTACTGTGCATGATAAGGTCACCCGCTGACTCTGTTGGGAGTTCCAAAAAGAATTTTGGAAAAGAAGTACTCTGAACCCGAACAGAAACAGAAAGAAAAAAAAATATGAGGCTCTTGGATTTTTTTCTCTTCATGCATAAATCGCACATTTTGTCTGCCATACATAATCGCACATTTTCCACATGAAACCTCATAGAAACATAGAAACATCGATTTTGATGGCAGATAAGGACTGCTTGGCCCACCTAGTCTGCCCATTTCCCTACCTATTAGATAAGCTGCAGATCCTAGTTAACCAGAGGCCTACTTCTTCCTACCCCCACTAGAATTGCCTTATGTCTGTCCCATGCATTCTTGAATTCCACTATTTTTGTCCCCACGACCTCCTCAGGAAGGCCGTTCCATGCATCCACCACCCTCTCTGTGAAAAAATACTTCCTTACATTGCCCCTGAGCCGTGCCCCCCCCTCTATCTTCAGATTGTGTCCCCTTGTTCTTGCACATCTCTTTTTCTGAAAGATGCTACCCTCTTGGACTTTGTTGATTCCCTTAAGGTACTTGAAAGTTTCTATCATGTCCCCCCTCTCCATCCTTTCCACAAGGATATACATATTAAGCTCCTTTAGTCTTTCTTTGCATGACTTCTGTTGCAGACCCTGCACCATTTTAGTTCCCCTTCTCTGGACTGCCTCCATCCTGTCTACGTCCTTGCAGACATGGGGTCTCCAGAACTGCACGCTGTACTCCAGATGGGGTCTCACCAAGTGTCTGTACAGAGGGATAACAACTTCCTGTTTTCTACTGGTGATGCCTCTCCCTATACATCCCAGTATCCCCCAGCCATCCTTACTGCCTTCTCACATTACTGGCTTACCTTTAGAGCCATCTGATATGACTACCCCCAGGTCCTTTTCCATTTTTGTTGTTGTTGTTAATACCTCCCCCCCCTCACTGTGTACTCTTCCCCTGGGTTTCTGTTTCCCAGGTGCATTACTTTGCACTGAATCTAAGCTGCCATACTTTTTATCATTCCTCCAACCTTGCCAACTCACTTCTCATCCTTTCCACCTCCCCTTATGTATCAACCTTGTTGCAGATCTTTGTGACGTCATTTTTGAGTTCTCTGCCCAACAGGCTACATTGCTTAGGTCTTTTTGTAAGGCATTATGTTGTTCTGTAGTCTCGACAGTGTGTCCAGTCTTACTATCATAAATCAATTTTGTGATCCAGCTCTGGCAGTTGTTAGTGATGTTCATTATATAGACACATTATTTAGCTAGTGAGCAGCAGGGGCCCCAGCACGGAGTCCTGTGGGACCCCACTACTCATTCCACTCCTTTTGGAGGGTACACTATTAATCTTGACCTTTTCATGCCTACAGTTGACTAATTATACACCCACATCACAAAATAATTCAACATGTCTACTTTCCCCATTTTCTGGTGAGAGATTTTGTTGAAAGTTTTACTGAGATTGCAGTATATGTTGTTATATGTTTTCCTCAGGGACTGGCAGTGGGGGGGGGGGGGACAGTCCACCAGCACAGTGGGTCGATGGTAGTACAGGGAGGGCAGACTCAGACCTTCAGTCTCCTTCTGACATCAAAATCTGCTACTATGAAAGACAGGGACAGGCTGCAGATGGTATACCATACAATAACAAAAATGATTAATGGCCTGCGATATTGAACATATACTCGCTGGAGGCCAGAAGGGAGGGGGGCGAAATGGCAGAGACTTTCAAGTTCCTGAACGGAATAAACAAGGTAAACTGCGAAGAACTATTCAACAGTCATAGCAAATCTAGAACACAAAGGACATGAGCGGATGCTGGCAGGAGGGAAATTCAGAAGGGACGTGAGGAAGTAATTTTTTATGGGGAGAGTGGCTGAGCCATGGAACAGCCTGCGGGCTGAGGTGGTGGGTGCCAAGACCATTAATGGCTTTAAACATGGTTGGGCCTGAGTTAAGGACTTGACAGTCACCAAGTGGGGTAGTAGCAAGGCAGGGAACATGGGGGTGGGTAGCATGGGCATAAACCCCATACAGACACTATCTCTCGGGGGTAGGATTGGGTATTATGGGCCGACTAGATGGACCAGTGGTCTTTTTCCTGCCATCAACCTCGCCTGAATGTTATTTTTTTGTTTTTATTGACCAAGAAAGGAAGGCTAGGCAATTCTGCCTATTTTCAGCCTCATCCTGGGGGCGGAGGTGAGAGATACAGACGAAAATCAACTAAAATTGAACCAGATTAAGCTGTTGGTGGTATTATTAACGAATGGGGGAAATTTGGCCAGGACAATGAGGAAATTAAGATGGCAGCTGTGCTAGGCTGACCATCGGGAGCAGCAAGAGCAGCTGATATTTTTAGTATATTTTATCGTTTATCGTTGTTTTAGTGGTTTTGTTGTTTTTAATTTGTTTTATCTTGCCACTTGGGTGCTAAGAACTGCAATATTAGCACACACCAGCTATAAATATAACTTTTCTTAATTGAATTAGCCGAATACCTGTTTTCTCAGCCAACCAAGGAGGAAACATGAAGAACGTGAAGACTGGCAGAAGGTTGATGGAGGTCTTCTGAGCTGGGACCTGGGAGACATTCGTCAGAGATTTTTGTGCGCAGGAGGAATACTGTGGAGTATTACAGAGCATTGAGAAGGTTCGACGTGGTTGCCTACGGACTGATGGAGCAAACTCCTTCCGGGTGTCTAGGCTTGACTTGGTGGTGTGCGGTAGTGTTGCTGCTGGTGGGCGGCTGCACTGTGGCACTTCTGTTTTGCTGCCTGGTTGCCGGTGGGTGGCTGGGGCAGTGGTGGGGTCCAGGGAGAGGTCTGGGCTCCAAGAGGGGTCTTTCCGTACTGGCAGCAGTGAAGTTGAAAAGGAGGTGAGGCTGCTGTGCCTGGAGCTATAGCTGCGTGGAAACCGTCTCCCAGTGTTCCGGGTTGGAGTGGGACCAAATGAACTGGCAATTCTGCCCATTTGTCTCCGTTGTGGTCGGGAGTTGACCAAACTGGCAGTGAGAGTGCTGACATGCTGGTCGAATGAGAGCCATTTAAACTGGAGTTTCTGTCTCCGTCTCTTCCTTGGCATGGCCTAGACTTAACTGGACTACCAGTGAGAGTGCTGTGAGTTGATCATTTCTTGGTGAAAACTAAACTTTATGACCACAGAGTTTTGGGGCAGTGAGAGTGTCCGGCTTTAGTGGAATGTTTGGACATGGACTGGGAAGTGAGAGTTCCTTTAGCTGATATTTTTCATCTGGAGTTTGGCAATATTTTTAATTTAGTTTAAATTTGATGTTGTGTTTGTTATTTTATATTTAAAATAGGGTTTTAGTTTGTAATTGTGTTGGCTTAAGGGGTTGTTGTATTGTGGGAGGTGTGGGTTTAATTGTTTATATTGATTTAGTTTAGGTTTTTTAATAGTTATTTGTGTGAAATGTGTCTGGGACAGGGATTTGTGAGGCACAGCTACTCGGGGGACTACATCCGCGACCTCCGTCCCTTTGAGCTCCCTGGACTTCCAGCTACATCCTACAGGAGGTGTAGAGCCTTGGGAATAGCTTCGGGGGGTGGTCTGGTGGTCGTACCCGAGTGGTTGTCTGGGATTCAGGTGGTGAGGCCAAGGAGATGCCCTGGGGCGAAATGGGAACTGGAGAGGGGGTTGCCATATTTAGTTCCCATACCCAAGGGTTCCACAATGGATTGTGGGCAGTTAATGGGTTCGGCTGCCTCACCTCATCCTTTTCAGGTTGTGTTATGCAATGCTAGGTCGATTCTTGATATCCTCGGTTGACCTGGCCTGCATCACTGAGACCTGGCTGGATGAAAATGCCGCCCCCATTTTGGAGGCGGCAGTTCCGGCTGGGTACTCCATGATACACAACCTGAGGGAGGATCGTGGGGGGGGGGTAGCCATTTGCTTTAAAACCACCCTGAACATCATGGTGCTACCTGTAGGTCATACACGATCGTTAAGAGTGTGTGGCCGCCCGAAGGGGTGTGGGGGTTCAGGGTCCTTGTGCTTTATCGTCCCCCTAGGGTGCATGGGGATTTTTTTGTTGAGGTCGAGGAGCTCATCGCCGGTCTGGTGCTGGAGTCTCCCAGGTGGTTAATTCTGGGGGACTTCAACGCCTAGGTTGACGGCGGGCTCTCGGGTTTTGGGAATGATCTCCTAGGAAGCATGGGGGCCCTGGTCCTGTCGCAAAAAGTAACAAAAGCTACGCACTCGGGTGGCCACACATTGGATGTTTTTTTCATTAGGCTTAGATGTTAACGACCTCAGTGTTGATCCTGTATTTTGGACAGATCATAGCACCGTGAGGTTCACGCTTGGTGGCACCCCCCTAGATGGTCCTGCTCCTGTGGAGATGGGCCAGTACCACCCAAAAAGAGGAGTTTCCTCAATGGTACTATCGATGGTGCGGGACCTATCGAGTGTTGGGGCAGTTCGTGCGATTGGAGTGGAGGAAGCAGTAGTAGCCTATAATGGGGAGATTGCTGCAGCCTTCAATTTCATTGCACCCATTCCTGTCCGTCCCTTGTCCACTCGCCAGAGACCTCCTTGGTTTGATGAGAATCTCCAGAGTTTAAAGATCAAGGGGCGGTGGTCAGAGAGGTGCTAAAGGAGATCTGGCCTGCTGGAGGACAGGCTGGCCCTGAGGTTGCATTATACCAACTATCAGGGGGCAAACTCCTGTAAGAAGGTGGAATAGGGAGGCAGTATAGCGCAGTGGTTTAAGGCTCTGAGCTGCAAATCTGGTGATGTCCAGCAGACCAGACCTGGGTTTGAATCTCACAGCTTCCATTTGCATACTGTGTGACCCTGAGCAAGTCACTTAACTTCCCTGTGCTCCCAGGTCGCTCCTGTAAAAAAGTTTTCAGCTTAGTGTGCTACTCCTGGTTAAACAACTAAAAAAAAAAATTATAGATATATATATATATATATAATATATATATATATATATATATATCTGTCTAGGGAGATTGCTGCGGCAAGGAACAGACCGGCTCAGCTTTTCCACACTGTGGATGGGCTATTACATCCCGCCAGTCTGTGTTGGGGGAGCAGGTTCAAGCACTAGGTGTGAGGAGCTGTCTATACTCTTTGCTGACAAGGTGTCCTCTATCAGGGATGAGGTCTCCTCGAGTACCTCTTGAAGGGGATGCATGGTCCAACCTGGAGAGTGTCGAAACACTCCTCCTACCTGGGATGAGTTTGAGCTGGTTGGGGTGGAGGAGGTGGTGAAAATAATCTTGAAGCTGTGGCCAACCCAGTGCGAACTGGACCCAGGTCCGACCCGACTTTTGGTTGGATGTTTGGACCTGGCTGGATCTGTGATTGCTGGGGCTGTCTGGAGTTCCTTGAGGAGTGGGGTCTTCCCAATGGCCTTGAAAGAGGCCTTGGTTAGACCGCCTTTGAAAAAACCCTCTTTGGACCTGAACTGCCTCAGCAATTACAGGCCGGTCTCAAACCTCCCTTTTTAGGAACGGTTATTGAAAAAGTGGTGGCCATGCAGCTCGAGAGACATCTTGCCTCTTCCTCCACCTATGAGCCTTACCAGTCTGGGTTTCGTGCTCGGCGCAGTACACAGACTACCTTGGTGAGGGTGCTTATGACCTCCTGGTGGCGAGGGACAGGAGAGACCAGACCATCTTGGTCCTCCTGGACCTTTCTGCAGCGTCTGACACCGTGGACCATGAGGTGCTACTTGATCACCTGCGGTTTTGGTATGGCTGGTCCGGTAATGTCATCAACTAGTTCAGGTCATACCTGACAGGCAGAGGGTGATGATGGGGTTAGCCTCATCTAACCCGAAGCCTTTGTGCTGCAGGGTACCGCAAGGTTCGGTCTTGTCACCCTTGTTGTTCATGGTGTACACACTGCCACTGGAGGACATTATCAGGTGGTACGGGTGGGGTTTTCACTGCTATGTAGATGATACCCAGCTGTACCTCTCCTGTGAGCCCAATACCCAGGTGTCGGACTCTGTATTTAACAGCTGTCTCGATGAGATCCGGGCTTGGATGACTCAAAAATTGCTTAAGCTTAACCCAGACAAGACAGAGGTACTTGTTGTGGATCCCGGTTGTCGGGTGGAGGGCGTTGTGAGGGGTTATCCCCTGGCCTTGTGTTGGGGGGTGTTCCCCTTACTCCATCTAGACAGGTGAAGGATTTGGGCATGATCCTGGACGACGGTTTGACGCTCAGGTGTTGGCCATCATCAGGAGTGGATTTTATCATCTTAGGAACATTGCACGAATCCGAGCCCTGATCCCACCGAGATCTGACCACACTGGTACATGCATTCATCACTTCCAGGCTGAACTATTGTAATGCCCTGTACCTAGGGTTATCTGGGGCAACCTCCAAAAGCTGCAGCTGGTGCAGAATGCGGCAGCAAGATTACTGACTGGGATGAGATGGGATGATCATATCTCCTCCGCGGACTGCACTGGCTGCTAGTCAGGTGGAGGACTGTCTAAAAGGTAGGGCTCCTGACCTACAAGACCCTACACAAAAGAGGACCTGTCTATCTGCAAAATCTTCTTGCCCCCTACTGTCCGCCCCGGGCACTCCATTCTGCCGGGAGAGGCCTCCTTGGAGTTCCCACAGTGAGGCTGTGGAATTCTGGGGACAGGGCGTTTTCAGTGGCGGCGCTGATTCTGTGGAACTCCCTTCCTGGTTATCTAAGGGAAGGCCCCCTCAGTAGAAGCCTTTAAGAAAGCATTAAAAACATATCTGTTCCAGCAGGCTTTCAGTCATTGATTTTGCTTTCAATGGGATGGATAGAATTTTAAGTTTGTGTTGAACTGCTGCTTACATGTACTCTGTTGTTGATTTGTATTGTACAGCGCCCAGAGTCCATGGAATTGGGTGCTTTATAAATAAAATATCTATCTATCTAAATTTCCCTACACCCTACCCTATAAGTATTGTATTTGTAGAATGCTTTGTATTTATTTTTTGTTAGTGGCAATCTTCTCTTCTGCAACTTTCTTTTCATGTCTGATCGCCTTTTTGCAATACTTTTGCATGATTATGTATTGTTCCCTTGTTTCCTGTGAACCAATGTTCTTAAGATGTTTGAAGGGCCTGTGCTTTTCCTTGTTTTTTGTTTATTTTACTCTTTTTGTTAGATGAATGGCTTATGTCCCTTTACTGTATATACTGTAAATGTGTGTGTTACCTCCTAGGCATCAGTTACAGAAGGTGCTGGGGGTTCTGGGGCATCATCCTCAGCATCCAATGGTTTGTCTTTTGATTCTGCAGGTTGCTCTTTCACGTTCCTATTGATGTCTTCATTTGTAACACTCTCAGTCCACACTGATTTTCAAATATGACATATACAGCAGCTGTGATCTGCATAGCTGCTTTCATGCCTAGGACACCCACTACAGTGCGTATCAAAAGACTGTTGTTTAGCTGTGCCCCAAAGTACTTAGTTTTATGGTGGAGGATCTCATCAGTCACCAGTACATTCTGTGCACGTCACTGGAGAACCAAAGAAATAAGGCTTCCTTGAGGTCAATGTGTTTTTATGCCTTTTCTGCTTTCCTCACATCAGTCTGTCCCTTCTTGTGGTTCGGCCCATGCCTCATGTCTTGGTAGACTGTCCTCAAAAGTGCGCCTCGCTACTGTTTGCTGCCAAAGTGTGAAGAAATGTCTGGCAACATCCAGATGACTAGCACTGGGGTTCTCCATGACTGCATGTTTTATTGCTCCTCTTTTTTCCTCCAATGCTTCCTATCCCACGTGACAGTGAAGCATTCTTGGCCATTAATTCAACAAGAGCTAGTTTTGTGTCAAGTTTGCAGCAGTAGAACTGTGATTTTAAGTAACTACCTTTATCCAGTAAGCACCAAAGAAGGCTACATTTACAGATGGCAAACACCTGAGGGATAATTGACTGGGTTATTCTGTAAGAAAACAGCTACAGTCTTCACTAATTGTAGCATTGGTGACCTGGGGTGATTTGAGCTTTTTTTCTGGCTCTGTGTAGTTTGATGAAATGAAAAGCTTTAAATGCAGAACATTTATTCCTGCTGACTAGACCTAGAAATGTACCTAGAAAACAAGGGTTTTAGGATTCCCCCAAATCCTTCTGTAACAGATTACAGGGCAGTGTTTGTGTACTCCATGATAACTGTATTACATTAAGGTAGCTCCTTACCTGTTTTTTCCCTGTATGAGTATTCTATCTGTACAATGTACGATTATACAGAAAATCAATAAAGTATAAAAAAAAAAGTTTGGATCAGAAAGCGTTACTTAGTTAAGACCAAAATAGCAGGCTCCTAAGAGCAGATTGCTGTGTAGCAGCTATTATTCTCTGAATCAAAGGTCCTGGATGCATCACTGTCACATGGGACAGGAGGCACTGTAAGAAAAGGAACAATAAAATATTCAAACATATAGATTCCCAGGGGCCATAACACTAGCAAGCATATTTAGAGAAAAATCCAAACAGCAAACAAATGGAAAAATATACTACGGCTACACACACACACACACACACACACACACACACACACACAAATCAAAATACTCTGCACAACATACTGTATGTTTTTGCTAATGCTGATGGCAGTTCTCCTTTAAAGGTAGTATTCCAGATGAATAAACTGCACTATATTTAAAAAAATGGAAAAAGTGAGTAAGTTCATGTGGGAGCATGAAAATATGCAAGTGCAAAAATGAAACACCTAGCAAGCTGGTGGAACATGGAAACTGGAGAAACATCGAGGAAGAACAGCACAGGGCACAAACAGAAGTGGCAAATAAGGAAGATGGTGAACAACACAGCTTATTTACATAAGGGAGAACAGAACATGGTGGATAATCCTGGAGAGGATAAAAGAGTAAGCACTACATTTATTTAAAGTTGGAATAAACTTGTTTTTCACTCAGTACTAAGCCTTGTAAATTCAGTCTCCTAGTCCCAAACTGCCAGTGCAACTAACATGACCCTATAGTTGGCTTTTTGAAGTTTTGACCTACTGTCTTCCCTGAAAGCATGGTTTATTCTGAAATATACTGTGTTAGGTCACCATTTCCAAGGGGTTCCCTAATTACACAGTTGCTCAGGTTGTCGTCTTACTAATATCGATATCTAAGATGGCTTGGTTCCTGGTGGGTTCAACATATTTTTTCAGGCAGTTTTCATTTATAATGCTAAGGAATGATTTTGCCACTGGAAATCTAGCCATAACAGCTCAAACTTGACCAGTGTGGCCATCAGGCACAAATTCCTGAAACTCTGGATAGCCAGATCACTGGTCCATCCCATGTCCACCCTGGAGCTGCATGTGAGGAGCCTGTCATCCACGTACAAAAAGACCTTGACTCCCTGGTGCTGGTGAAAGGCTGCCATAACCACCAAACAGTTGGTGAACACTCTGGCTGCCAATGACAGGCTGAAGAGCACTGCTCTGAACTGGTACAGGGTGCTATCTACTAAAAGCAGAGTGACTGCCGATGAGATGGCGGATCAGAATATGAAAAATGAAAATTATATACCTACCGTAATTCTTGATCTTTCTGTGTATCTTTACCATTCATCACTGGTGGGGTTCTGGCTGGAGGAACAGGACCCCGCGGGATTTTTTTTTCCAAGGGGGAGGAGCCAGAGCCAGCATGGAACCACCCTCAGGGCCAACGTATATGGTGGCACTCAAGAGATAGCCAGTAAATGATGCCGACTCCTCCTTCACCTCAGTTCTGCATAGCCAGAGAGTGTTAGGAAAAAGGGATAGAGAAAAGGAGAAGATGGGCTAGGCAGCCCAAGGGATAGCCAAAAGGAAAAGATATAAACAGAAAGAGACAACCTTAGGGGTCTGGAACAGAGGGCCCCATCCTCTGGGCAAGCGAGCATAGATAAGAGAAGACAGAAAAAACAGGAAGAGAAGAAAGAAAAGAAAAGGAGGTAGGAGAACCCCTCTGACTCCTCCCAGAGGGTTAACAAGAGGCCAAGGGGAGAAATTACCTATTACCAAGCTTGTATCACCAGTGAATTCCTGTAACACTGGTTGCTTTTTTAATCTAAGTGTTATGTACTGTACTGTTTTGTTTGCTGTGTTGTATTGCTGTCTTGACGAGGTGCCTTTGTAAATGAGTCTTTGACCCAAAGGTCTGTAAACCGATGATCTAATAAATAAATAAAGAAGCACTCAGGGGATTCCCTCAAACAAGGAAATACTCCCTCCAGAATATTTAAGCATCTCCAGAGGTGGAGTGCCTCACTTTAAGGAAGGGAGACAAGTGCTGTGCCAAGCAGACAGAGATTTATCTGGCTAAGGCTTCTCCCCTTACACCTAAGACCGAGGAGTCGGGAGTCTCCCACTCCTGTTGCCAAAAATATATAAGGACATGACAGCACTGCCCTGGAGCAGAGTCCCTCCTATCCCTTCGTGAGGGAGCTCACAGAGGAACTCCCCATGTCCCATACACTGGGAAGGAGGAAAGACAGAAGAAGAAGGGAAGCTGCTTAGAGCCAGCTACCACCGAAGGTAGCGGTATGGAAAAAAAACTGAGAAGAGAGAGTTCCCTAGAGCTCTCAGATGCCCATAACCCAGGTGAAGGCCTTCTCATCCCCCAACCAGGAGGCAGAGAGCACCGGATCCAGATAGATCAAGGACTCCTACGGCAGACCCCCACCTGGGTCTCAGGAAGAGAGCCCCAGGAAGCCCCCTCCTAGGGAAAGCAGTTCTGCCTCCCCCCCCCCAACAAAAGCTGTACCCTTCCTTAAGAGGAGCAGGGAAACCTGAGGTACCAGTTAGACAGGCTCACAACATCCCAAATGGGGGAGAAAGGCAGGGGGGAGGCACAGCCCAGAGTCTGAGACCCAAGAGGGGAAGGTGGAAGGGACGCAGTGATGAATGGTGAAGATAAAAAGATCAATAATTACGGTAGGTACGTAATTTTCATATCTTATCTGTGTCAATCTTCACCATTCATCACTGATGGGTGATTACCAAGCCCCCCGAAGGGGACCTGATGCCTCTCTGAGGTAATGGCTTCCCTCAGCCTCCTGTGGGGGAGACACAGGAGAAGGAGACCCTCACAGGTCAAGCTAGGCCTGTGACTTGTCAGGATGAGGCAGGGTCTCCTTATGCCTGGGAGATGGAAGTCGCCCCTGAAGTTCTCATCTTACCCTGTGGGGGAAAAAGTGTATCCCCTAGAAAGAGGAGGCAATCACCCTACTGCCCCCCCCTCGGGCCAAGGGTGACAACCAGGAAAGGTGAAGCCATGCCATCTGCCTGATGCAGACTGCTGTCCCCGCCAACCTGGACACTACCTCACTGGCATCATATGGTGCCCTTGCTTGGTGCCTCGCAAGCTACAGGTCATGCGCGGAAAGGACAATGGCTTGCCTGGTTGCCTCCGTATCAGGCACAGATGCTAGGATTTGTCCCAGCAAGGACTATAAGTGCTTGTTATAGGCAGCATGATGGGCCTGATATTCTGCAATGGAGAGGGAGAGGCACGCCGAGGAGAACACTCTCCTCCCCCAACAGTTGAATTCTGCAGAATCCGCCTCTGGAGGTCGGTCATGCCTCGGGCTTCTATGCCCAGAAGGAGTGTCCAGGAGCGTCACTCCCGAAGTGGGGTGGGTGAGGAAGGGTTCCTGGAGATCCTTGGGGTGTGCAATACCTGTGCCAGCAGTCCATTGGGGATGGAGAAGGGATGGATGGGCGCTGCCAGGTACGTAACAATGCCTCCCAGAAGGGGGTAGGCCAGGCGGGCACCACCAGGTGATCTGCACTGAATTCGCTCAGAAAAGCACACGTTGCCCGTTCAGGATTGCGTCTTGCTATCCTGGAAATATGGAGCTCGTCGACCAGCCGCAAAAGAAGACACTGATAGATCACCTGGTCAGCGTCAGAGGACAGGTGGACGGAGGGATCCTCTTCCTCGGGCGAAGAAGAGGAGGAGGCTGACGAGTCCAAGGAGTCCGAGTCCGGCTGCTGTGGGGGAGACAGGTGAAAAACCTGCTTGTCCATGGCTCTGGCATAGTGAGGGAAATCAGCAGCCAAGGCTCTGAAATGCTCCCAAGTCACAGGCCCCGAAGGACCCAAGTGGCCCAGGAAGGGAGGTGGGGGAGGCAGAGGTAATGGGGACGAACGCCTCTGGGAAAGAGGAAGCCCTCTGCCAGGGCTAAGGGACCATGCCAGTGATGCAGCACCCCAGAAGGATCTGGCAGTTGGAACAGCCACTGGTCATTCAAGAGCGCTGCCCCTCGCCCCCTCACCCCTCCAGTCTCGGAGAGGGGCCTCTTCCTCACAAACCAACCAGATGGGCTCTACCTCACCCACCAGCCCACGAGGTGCAGCCAATGAGGGAACCCACTCTCCCGTCCCAGATATCTGAGCGGCTCCTGGAAAGCGGCCAGCCTGGTCATCTGGGACCGAGGGCTCGAGCCTTTCTAGCCCAGAGCTCCCACCAATGCCAGAAGGCTCCCCAGAGCCACTCCTGGCAAGCTCCCCAGCACCACAAGCAGCGCCGAGGCCGGCACCAGCCAAAACAACCAGCTCCAAAGGGACAGAAGGTTGAGAAGGCACAGAGGTGCTGGGCACAGGAGACCCTGATACTCCGAGGAGTCAGACAGCCAGTCCGGATCTGCCTCCAGATCGTCCTCCTCCTCCGAGGAGTGGATCCAAAGGGCCTCCTGAGAGGCTCCCCCCAGGGCCTTCCTGCTCCCGGTGCTGCAAGCGGCACCACAAGACGGCCCAGCACCGCCCATAGCGCCGCCCAAATCACCAGAGCTGTAAACGACTCTGGGATCCATGGTGGCACCGACAGGTGGTGCCAAGGAAGGTGACTGCCAAGAAGGTTCTCCCGACCCCTGAGGGAGTTGCACCATGCCTCTGGCACTGTAGAAGGGGCCTCCACCATGGCAAGGCTTGAGGAGGCGGAAGCCCCCTCCTCTGTGGCCTGTATAGAACTGGGAGGGGACTTGGAGGAAGGGTTGAGGGACCAGCAAGTGTCATCCCTAGTGCGCATCCCTCTCCGAAAGTCAGCAGTGTGCGGCTGACTTTAAATGCGCAGCTTTCGAGCACTCTGCGGTCCATGGAGAAACAGGCATCGCAATGGTCCATGTCATGGTCTGGGCCCAGGCAGAACAAGCAACCATCATGTCAGACCATGACAGAATACAGCCGGCCACAGGGACTCCGACGCACAGGGGGCCAGCCTGCCTTCAAAGATTTTTTCCTGTCCCCCGGACGAGACACGATCGAACGGAAAAACAAGTGAAACACAGGAAAAAGATCTCGGCGCTGATAAAGAAAAGGAAAGGTCTTACCAGTTTTCAAAGACCCGGGATCGAACTGGCACTGAGAGACGCTAATGGCTTTTACAGAACTAGGTTTCAGTCAACGGCGATGGACTAGGTCATGATGTCACAGTAAACTTGCTTGTCCACGAGGCTGCTGTTCACTCAACGGCGGGAGAAGCAGAACTGAGGTGAGGGAGGAGTCAGCATTGTTTACTGGCCATCCCTAGAGTGCCACATCATACGTCGACCCTGAGGGTGGTGCCGTGCCGGCACCAGCTCCTCTTCTTGAAGAAAATAAAATTGCTCCCGCGGGGTCATGTTCCTCTGGTCAGAACCCCACCAGTGATGAATGGTGAAGACTGACACAAATAAGTAAGTGTTCTGCAGATCCAAGGAGCAGAACAAATCCCCAGGCACCACGGATACGAACATACGAAATTTGCCAGCAGATAAAGGCCTAGTAGTCTATAAAGTCTGCTCGAATGTGCAGCTAGCACCCCTTATTCTGCAGCTGCCCTCCCTCCCACCCTTCCCTCCCTTGATCCTCCCTTTTCCTTTCCCAGCCCCTTTTGAAGCAGCCCACTATTCTATTTGATACCACTTCCGCCGGTAACGCATTCCACCTAGCTACCACCCTCTCTGTAAAAAAGTGTCTCCTCATCTCCCTCCTGAAGCTTCCTCCCTCCAGTCTCGTATCATGGCCCAAGGTGTCCCTTTCCTCCCTTACTTTGAACAGCCCCTCCATACCTGTCTTGTTTATTCCTTTCATGTACCTGAAGTTTTCAATCATATCCCCCCATTCCTCAGCTCCTCTAGCGAGTACATGTTCAGCTTCCTCAGCCTCCTCTGGTATGGTAAGTCCCCCAGCCCCATGATCACCTTTGTCACCCTGCACTGCACCCCCTCCAGTAACTTAATGTCCCTCTTCAGATAGAGGCGCCAGTACTGCATGTAGTACTCCAGGTGCATTCTAGCTAATGATCTATACAGTGGCAGAATCACCTCCCCCCTCCTCGAGGATATACTCCTTGCAATACAACCCAGCATTTTGTTGGCCTTTACAGCTGCCTTCCTACATTGTGCCGAGTTGTTCACTCACCCCGTAATGAGCACCCCCAGATCCTTCTCCTCCTCTGTCTCAGCTAGCTGCACTCCCCCCAGCTGGTAACTCCTCCTTGGGTTTTTCGCCCCAAAATGCAGCACCTTGCACTTTTTGGCATTGAACCCCAGTTGCCAGGTGTCTGACCAAGTTTCCAGCTTTGCCAGATCATCCTGCAACCCCTGCCATCTCCCTAGATCATCCACCACCGCTCCCATCTTGGTGTTATAAGCAAACAGACTGGTCTTGCTCTTGCTGCCCAAATGATATGTCTGCAATGAATATCCCAAACAACACTGGTCCCAACACTGAGCCCTGCGGAACACCACTCGTCACTACCCTTGGGGATAAGAGCTCCCCACCCACCACCACCCTCTGTTGCCTTCCCTGAAGCCAGTTCCCTACACATCTCACCAGCTTTGCACCCACCCCTGTGCCTTCTAACTTACTTCCCAGCCTCCCATGTGGCATCGAGTTGAATGCCTGATGATATGACATGGTTAAGGGTGACAATACGGAACTTTCAACTCAGAACAAACTTGCTTAGGACACACAGACCAATAACGGGGGTGCCAGTCCCCCTGTCCTTTTCAGTTCTAAAAAGTAACAAGACACAAATCCCTGAAATGCTAAGGCATCAGGGATAAATTTGATCACACAGAGCTCTATGAGTTGAGTGACTTGACTTTGCAGTGTGACAGTATGTCTACAGACACCACAGGCTCCAATGGTGCTCTGGTTCAACACGGAGAGAACATCTTAAATTCCAGACAGTCTCAACCCACAATCTCCAGGACCTACTTGTCCAACATGATAGCAGACCACTGTGGTAGAAAGTGGAACAGTTAACCCCACCCCGGAGCTGCAGCAGGGTCCTTGAAGGCAGAGGCATGAGCCTGTCACTTTTTATGTTTGGATAAAGCTCTGGAGGACTGGCCACTGGTAGCATCACTGCCTCCCCCTTTTGCTGACCTTCGCTGCCAGACTTGCAGCACAATTTAGCCATCTGATACTATAGGCAATACTGCCTCTCCTGCTGCTGGGGTTTCTGTTACTGCTGTCCAGGCCCATGAAAGTTACTTGGCTGCTTGGACTGCTGTGTCAAAGTCAGAGAATCCAAGGTGACACTGGACTTTTCAGTGCAGGGTAGATGGTCCTCCACCACCAGGACGAAGACGCTGGTGTTTAACAGGGTGAAGTCCACCAGCTTATGCTGGGTCTCAAGAGTAAACGGTGAGACCCTCAACCAAGCCTGTCTGTATATGGACACTGCTACTGAACACAGGCTAAGTGAGCTATTGGTCGAGTCCAGCGCCATCTGCAGCTGGCGCCCTGGAGAGAGACAAACCCAAGCTGCAGAGAAGGTGTACCTCTGACTGACTGTTTGCCGAATGTGCAGGAATCATGTCAGTGAGCTTATCAAAAAGCTCATGGTCAAACCTGGTTATCAGGGGCTCACAACTTGCCTGTCAGATCCCCAGGGAGGTAGCTGTACAAATTTTTTTATTATATCATATTTTTTCACCCAGCTGCCAGCACAAGTTTAGTGAGGCGTACCTGGTGGTCCACTGCACCCATCCCCCATTACGGGGATCATGCTGCTCGGCGGTGGGGTTTGGGATTTTACATGTTACTTTTGAGTGACTGTGTGATCCCTAAACCCACCCCCTGAGGGCACCGGCACGAAGGACCAAAGTTCAGGCAGGAAGCCATGCAGAGACACGGCTTCCACTAAGTGCCTAACAGCACCCTCCCCTCCACACACTGTCTGCTAATCGGATTGGAGCTGACCCACCCCAGGAGAGGAGAGCTGCCGTACAGTGGCTCGATCCAGCTCCCCCCCCCCCGACTCAGTTCCAATTCTGGGTCGCCAGAACAGCGCGCGAGGTGTGGTGTCCAATGCCTCAATCCTCAGCACCACCGGTCGGCCGCTGTACAAACTATTTGACCAAGGAAGTCCATCTTCTTGGATTCCTTGTCTGGCAGCTTGTAGGTCTCACAAACACACAAAATTTGCTGGCAGATAAATGCTTAGTGGTCTATCAAATCTGCTCGAATGTGCAGCTAGCACCCCGTATTCTGCAGCTGCCCTCCCTCCCACCTTTCCCCTCCCTTGACCCTCCCCCTTGCCCTGTCCCAGCCCCTTCTGTAGCAGCCCACTGTTCTACTGGATACCACTTCTGCCAGTAATTCATTCCACCCAGCTACCACCCTCTCCGTAAAAAAGTGTCTCCTCATCACCCTCCCGAACCTTCCTCCCTCCAGTCTCATATCATGGCCCGAGGTGTCCATCCCCTTCCTTACTTTGAACAGCCCCTCCATACCTGTCTTGTTTATTCCTTTCATGTACTTGAAGGTTTCAATCATATCCCCCCCGTCCCTCCTCTCCAGCGAGTACATATTCAACTCCCTCAGTCTTCTCTCATATGTTAAGTCCCCTAGCCTCTTGATCATCTTTGTCGCCTTGCGCTACACCCCCTCCAGTAACTTAATGTCACTCTTTAGATACAGGCGCCAGTATTGCACGCAGTACTCCAGGTGCAGTCTAATAAATGATCTGTACAGTTGCAGAATAACCTCCCCTCGAGGATATAGCCCTTGCAATGCAACCCAGCATTTTGTTGGCCTTTGCAGCTGCCTTCCTACATTGTGCTGAATTGTTCATTGACCCCGAAATGAGCACCCCTAGATCCTTCTCCTCCTCTGTCTCGGTTAGCTGCACTCCCTCCAGCTGGTAACTCCTCCTTGGGTTTTTTGGCCCAAAATGTAACATCCTGCACTTTTTGGCATTGAACCCCAGTTGCCAGGTGTCCGATCAGGTTTCCAGCAACCCCTGCCATCCCCCTAGGTCGTCCACCACCACTCCCATCTTGGTGTTGTCAGCAAACAGACTGATCTTGCTCTTTATGCCCAATGATATGTCTGCAATGAATATCCCAAACAATACTGGTCCAAACACCAAGCCCTGCAGCACACTGCTCATTACTAGCCTTGGGGATGAGAGCTCCCCACCCACCACCACCCTCTGTTGCCTTCCCTGAAGCCAGTTCCGTACCCATCTCACCAGCTTTGCACCTGCCCCTGTGCCTTCTAACTTACTTCCCAGCCTCCCATGTGGCACTGAATCCAATGCCTTACTGAAGTCCAGGTACATACTACAGGACATCCACTGCATGCCCCTGTCCAACTGCCTAGTTACCCAGTCATAAAACTCTACCAGGCTGGTTTGGCAGGATATGCCACTTACGAAGCCATGCTGTCTGCTGTCATGTAGTCCTTTGGCCTCCAGGAGGGTCACCAGCCTCTCCTTCAGGATAGTCTCCATCAGCTTACCTACAATGGATGTGAGGGTCACCAGTCTGTAGTTCCCCAGTTCATCTTGTCCTACACCTGGGCACTGCGGAAGACTACATTGCTCAAAAGGCCCTCCAATGAATGTGTGCTCTGAAAACCCAGACAACCACAGAAACTTAGAAGTTTACCATCAGAAAAAGACCTGTAATCCAGTGAGACAGCTCGGTGTGGAGCCCATGCAACCCACGCACAGCAACACCATGTTTGTAGTCAATGCCCACAGCAACCACATGCTTGTAGTCAATTACCACAGCAACCACATGCTTGTAGTCAATGCCCATGCAACCCACCCACAGCAACCACATGCTTGTAGTCCATGCAGCGTAAGGGCACCTTGCACAAAGCCAGATGCTGCCAAACACTGAGCACTGGGCCCAGCTGGTCCTGAGCAACCAGGAATGCCACCCCATGCGAGGATTCCTGCTACAGGATATCCAAGCGGGGGTAAGACTACTGGTTCTGGACTTCCTCCAGAAGAATGTCCAGCGATGCAGACATGTGATGCAGTAGGGCTGAAAAGTAGAATGAGTCCCCAGGGGTGGAGTAGCAGTCACAGGAATCAACATCTCGTCAATACTGGGATGATGACATCAAGAAAGCCTCATAGTTTGAATCGAGAAACAGAGGCACCAGTCACCGGTCAAGAGTGCAGACTACCCGCTCTGACAGGTTGACAACCATGAACAGAAGCTTGGGAAGTCTGGACTCAGGCCTAGTGTCCTCTGAAGAAGCACTCTCGCAGCTGCAGCAGTTCCACCTGGATCGGTTACTGCAGTACCACTGGCAGTGCCAGTGGGATGACAGCTAGACAACGCACCAGTGTTAGTGTCAGGATAAGCACCCATAGCTGGGTCAAGGCAGCTGGAAGCTTCGGAAAATACCTTGACTCATAAGAAATGTCACTAAAGCTCACTGCTGCAAGACTGCAGTCTCTGTTTTGCAACAGGCTTGACATCGACTACGGGAGCCAGAGGACAAGGTCAAACACGACGACTATCAATGGTGTTGACAGCGAGCCGGCCTGTTGGTGCAGCGGTTTGGATTTCCACTTGTGACGCTGGCAACCCAGGTTTGGGAGCAGATCCAGACACCAGAGGGCCGGACGGAGGGAGGATGTCTGAGTGTCCGATGGATTGCTCAGCTCCTCCGGGGGGAAGGAGACACACTGGCTCGGTCCGCCTCCTAGCGACAACCAGAGGTAGTGCAGCCCCGATGCCTGCAACAGTAGGGGGAGCGTGATGGACATTGCCATAAGTCATGGCGTCATGTGGCGCATCACGTTCAGGGAGGGTGTACATCTAAAAATACACCTCTCCTGGAGCAACACTGATGCGAGGGTCTGATAGTGGGCCTTCCCCCTGCCTGCCGAACACCGCAGTACCACGGTCCCAATGAAGACTTGATTCCTTGGGTGGGGGATCCCCACCACCACAACCTCACTTGGAAGGTAAGCCAACACTCCATGGGGAGACCTCGGGAGTGGGTAGTAGAGGGCAGAGGAGTTGGGTACAGCACCGGAGAGGTGGGGGGAAAAACAGAAAAAAAATGAATAAAAAAAAAAAAAATGGTGTTGACAGCATCAAGATTGAGACTGACAGCATGAGCACAACCTCAAGCGTTGGCAGGAAGGCCAAGCGGGGCCTGCTGCTAGAGGCTCCATGTACACCGCCTACCCTGGGTACTAGGACCATCATGGTCTGAACCAGAGTCTGGATGACCAGCAGTGGCTGCACTGGCAGATGCTTGACTGGGGGCTTGATCTTGCCCAACCCACTGTGTGGAAGGGTCTCAGCAGCACCGGTGTCCGAGTGTCGAGTGAGAAATTAATTTTCATCACCTTCCAACTCATGGTCAACAGACTCAAATAGGACCACCTTGGATTCATCAGCCTTTGACAGTTTGGCCAGCAACTCCTTTGGGGGAACCAAGTGAGTGGAAAAGCAGGAACATTCCCTCTCTTGCAATAGATAGCAACATGTGTTCAACAAAGGGGACTGTCGTTATCGAAAGAAATAAGCGAGAGAAAAAAACTCACATAACTCTATGTGGCCCTGAAGAGTGACTGGCACCACAGTAAGTTCCTTGGCGAGAAGAGGCCTATCAATGGGGATTCACTGTCTGTGGCCTCCTCCAAGGGCCGTAACAATGCTGCCGAACCAGCAGCCACAAATGCCTCCTAGTCCAGATGCTTACTTTGGAGGAAGCCTACCTGGAGCTCGTTGAGCGAAGATGGATGCATAGCCCGGCACCTGGTACAATTACTCACATCATGCTGTGACCCAAGAGAATTATAACACAGGCATCATGGCTGATGGGAATGAATATTTTCTACCTGCATAACAGGCATTTCTCGAACTATGACTTCTTGCGTTTAATCACTAAAAGAGTTTTTATTTATTTATTTATTTATTTGATATTCAGAAAGACCTTTGTGTCAGAGACTCATTTACAAAGGTTCCATGTCATACATACAATGTACAGGGGGCGGGACATTAGCATACAGAGGAAGAACAGCACATTATGTAATAACAAGAAGTAACATGAGGATAAGATGCACAGGTTACATTGTTGATACATAGTAGGCTAACAGAGAATTCTAGGTAATTTCGCACAGCCAGGTGTGAGGAGAAAGAAAAGTGTCAGAGAGATTCAGAAAGTGGCTGATTGTCATGTTTCATAATTGCAATTGAGGTACATTTGCTGCTTATAGCTTGATAGTAAGGAGGCAAGGCAGGTCAGGTGTCATGGGCGGTCACATCTATTTGAGACCTGCAGGTATTCCCTTAGCATTGATTTAAATGGGCCCAGCCTTTTTTCCTCAGTTATATGGTTTGGGAGGGAGTTTGTCCAGGAAGGGGCCCTGTAGTTGAAGGTGCGTTGGTATTGGGAGGTCCGGCCATGGGGTACCCATAGAAGCCGTTTGATTGAGCTTGCGTTGTTTTTGCTTAGTGGGGCTGGGAGTATTATTTGGAGTAGGGAGGATGGGGTGAGGCCTAGTAGCACCTTTTCGGTCATAAGGCAGGTGTGGTACCTGATTCTGTTATCCAGATTTAGCCAATTTGTGCTGCTGTATAGGGAGCATGAGTGAGTGAGACGATCACATCCTAGGACTAGGTGGCAGGCTCTGTTGAGCACTAGCCGGAGTCTGCTTAGGGTTGTGGAGGGTGCAGCACTGTAAATTAGTATACCGTAGTCTAGCAGGGAGAGGATTGAGGAGTTTACGAGTTGTAGTGCCTTAGGGGTGAGGCAGTGTTTATACCTGAGAGTACACCTAGTCTGGTGCTAAGAGCGGTTGTTAGGTGTAGGATGTGTTGATTAAAGCTGAGGAGGGGTCTAGAGTGATCCCTAAGTATTTAAAGTTGTATACTTGCTCTAAGGGTCGGTTTGCCGTGAGAGAGTGTGGGCAACAGGTTTTATGAGGGGTTTTGAGGATGGGCGAATATCATGACTTTAGTCTTATTATAGTTGATAATAAGACGGTGAGAGGTGAGCCAGTCTTCCAATTCCTGGAAAGAATGCTGGAGGGTTTGGTGGAGAATGAGGGAGCCGGGCTGGAGGTGAATAAGACCGCATCATCTGCATAAAGGAGCAGATTTTGAGCAAGAGGATGGGAGGGAGTTGAGGTAAAGGCTGAAAAGTAAGGGGCCAAGTATGGAGCCCTGTGGAACACCGGATCGGATGGGGAGGCAGGGTGCTAGGACATGGCCTACCTTGACTCTCTGGGTTCTGTCTGAGCGATAACTAGCAAACTATTTTATGGAGTCATTGGAGAGACCCGTATGGGCCAGGGTATTTAGTAATAGGGCATGGCTGACTGTGTCAAACGCTTTAGATAGGTCCACGAAGATGGCACCTGTGAGTGTACTGGTCCAGGGCAGCGTGGACATGGGAGGTAAGTGAAGGAGGGCAGTAGTGGTGCTGTGGCCTTTCAAAACCATGTTGCTGTTTGGTTAGAAGGTTATATTTATTCAGGTGTTCTAGCGAGTTGGTTGGCTACTATGCGCTCTAGTGCCTTCGACGGGGGTAGGATTGGAGATGGGACGGTAGTTATTTGTGGATCGCCCGTCACCACCCTTATGGATAGGTGTGATATAGGCTGACTTCCAGTGTGAGGGGAATTTCCGACAGAGAGAGCAATTTAGAATGTGGTGAGAGGGGCCAGGACTTCCTGGAGGAAGGCGGAGAAGTCTAAGGTCTGAGAGTCGTGACTGTAGTGGCTTTGCTTAAGGCTTTAGTCAGGTAGGGTTTAGCAGTATCCGGATAAGGATACGTAGGTAGAAAGGCGCAGTATGTGGGGATGGGAAATGATACGACCTGGCGGGGGTCGAGAAGTTAGGGGACAATATATGGAAGAGATCACAGAAAGCAGTATTTAGGGGCAGCGGCTATGTTGGCAGGGTCAGCGAGAGGTTACCATCACGAGTATTTGGTCACGTGGTAGATTTGGGTTTTTGCCACAGAGTTCCTTTATGTTCTCCCAGAACTTGCGCCCATTTCCCCAGGTGGAGGTTAAGGTGGCTTTGTAATGGTTTGCTTTGGCCGTGCGTATGGCCCATGTGCATTTGTTTCAGGCCTCCCGATAGCACTGCCTGTCCTGAGGCCGCTGGGTCTCATTGGCCAGATGCCATAGAGCATCACGCTGGCGCAGTAGGCCTTGGAGTTGATCTGAGAACCATGAGGCATGATTCCCTTTGGTCATAGTTTTGGCAAAAGGGGCGAACTTGTCACAGGCTGAGTTGAAGATGTTGACAAACAGTTCGAGGGTGTGGTCAGGGTCGAGTGTATTAGTGAGGGGTGTCCAGTCCCAATGTCTGAGGTGGGCCTTGAAAAGGGGTAATTTGCCAGGCCCTAGTTTACATTGTGAAATAATTTTAGGCACAGTTTTGGGGAGGGTACCAGACCAGTTGTAGAGTACTTGCGAGTGGTCGCTTAGGGTGTCAGGGAGGACTTGGGTGCTTATTATTTTGTGGGAGCGGTTTGTGAAAACTAGGTCTAGTGAGTTGATATTCCCGTGCAGGGCATGGAAGCCGGGTGGGTGTATTGATGACCTGGGTGAGGGTCGAGGGCAGCAGCCTCATTGATGAAGGGCGCGGCTGTTTTGGCCAGCCAATTAATGTTGAAATCCCCTACTAGTATTTTTTCTTGTTTCGGGGGTAGGGTGGCAAGATGGGGCACGATGGCTTGGAAGGCTAGCTTCTGGTCGCTGGGGGGGGGACATAGGCTGTGGTGAGGAGGAGAGGGGATGTAGACCTACCTAGGGTAATTTTTAAGGTGAGGGCCTGGGCCCTAGGTGGGAATGGGGAGAGGGTGGCCAGTGAGGGAGTCCTTGAGGTAGGTTGCGCAGCCACCACCTCGCTTTCCCGTACGGTCAGCGTGATAGAGGCAGTAACCAGGCAGTATAATGGCAGAGTCAGGGACAGAGGGGGAGAGCCAGGTTTCAGTCAGGGCAATGATGTCTGGGTTGTTCTGGAGTACACAGCCCTGAAAGGAGTCCCATTTTTTTTTGCAGGCTGCAGATGTTAAGTGAGGCAATGTGCAGACCTTTTCCAGGAGATCGGTGGGTTGGTGAGGCGAGCTGGGGGCCAGGGTTTGGGCCAGGAGAGTGGTGGGTTGATGAGGCGAGCTGGGGGCCAGGGTTTGGGTGGATATTACCTGTCAGCAATAGGAAAAGAAAGAGTGACCTGAGTCGGTATCGGTATATTCAAGTAGTAGGTCTTCGGCTTTTATGCTGTACGTGGCTGGTGGTGGGTACTGGTAGCTTCAGTAGAGGGGGGGCCGATAGGAGGAAAAAACGGTGGGAGGGGGTTTGTGTAGCTGCGGATGTGGAGGGTGGTTGCCGGTGAAGGGGGGGGTTCCAGTGGGTAACTCGCTGTGGGAGATGACCGCCAGCTGTGCTGTGGGTGTGTCTATACAAGTATTGGGGGGTGGGGGTTTGAGATAGATTTGCAGTCTGGTATTTAAGGGTCTGGTAGTGAAGGTGCAGTGTGCAGGGGCGGGGCAGGGCTGGGAGTACCAGCCAGAAGAAAATGACAGAGGGTTTCAGCACTATGCCCCCTTTTCATGTTATGAGTAAGGGTGGGGATGGCTGGATAAAATGCAGGAGTAGCAAGGATGAGTAGTAAGGGAGCATGGCAGGGTAGAAGCAGGTAAAGTAAGTGGCAGGTCAGGAGAGAGAAATGGACAGGGAGGAGAGACAAAAAAATAATTTAATTAAAGGAGAGAGTAAGAAGGTGGTGATAGGGCCTCTAGTGGTGGAGGAAGATAAGCTGCAGATGGGAAAGTGGCCTGATAGGTTTTCGTGATCATGTGATCACAAAGCTGCCTATATACTTGGATGCCGACCAAGGGTGGTTGTGGGGGCGGCGGGGCAGAGCCAGCGAGACAAAGGAGCCACAGGAGTTGAACCTGCGATCTGCCGAAAATTATCTGCCGAAAATTGTCCTGGTAGGTTACCTGCCGCTTTCTCGCTGGTCCCCACTGCTTGAACAACAACGGGAGGGAGGGGGGAGGACTACCCTTGCAGCCCTCACGACCACCTGGCATTCTGCCACTTTCTCGCTGGTCCCCGGTGCTTGAACAACGACGGGAGTTGATGCAGTGAACTGGAAGATGAGAAGCAACGTAGTTGAAAAACTTTTCAGTCAAAATAAATCATGAACAAAACACCTGAAAGCTTTGAATCCTGTAATCACTGCAAGAACTGTTAAGGAGGAGACCTGCCCCTTTCAGTGGAAAAACAAAAGATCCGTCATCAATCAGAGCAAAGCCGGAGGAGGATATCATGAGTGGTGGGAGGAGTCTCTCCTGAAAATGCCTTGTGACTGAGTTACCCCCACTGAAACTGCCCAACTGGGAACAGTGAACTGAATTTAGGTAGTTATAAACACACTTAGTTTAATAGGTAATGGTCCAACAGATACTGTAAGAAAATGACGTTGTTACCATTATATGCTTATCTAGAAATACTGTCATCCTTGTTATGTATTTTATAATTCCCCAAAATGTACATACTTGAAGTATTACTTGTCTGGTTCCACCCCGAAGTCTATTATTTTCATAACAGTGGAATATCTGGCCTGTGGAACAAAATTAGCATGGTGCTACTGCTACCTACATAAAATACAGGGGATTGTCATCATCAACAAAGAAGTGATAGAAAAAAAATCACAAAACTCTGTGTGGTCCTGAAGAATCACTGGCCCTACAGTCAGCTTCTCAGTGGGAAGAGGGTCTGTCAACAGGGATTCCCTGGCTTCCACCTCCTCCAAGGGCCAGAAAAATGCTGCCAAACCTGTGTCTAAAGATGCTTTCTAGTCCAGACGCCTACCTGGTGCTTGTACAGTGAAGACGGGTGGATGACCTGGCGCCAGGTACGATTACCCACCTTGTGATGTGACCCAAGAGAATTAACGTAGGCATCATGGCCAATGGTAATGGACATTTTCTGTTTGCATAACAGGATCTTTTGAACCCTGACTTCTTGCATTTCATCACTGAAAAAGTTGATATAGTGAACTGGAATAAAAAAGCTATTCACCGCAGTAATGTTGTTTCTTCTTAGGGAATCACTCACTATGTTTACACTTTATGCAGTCATCTCGGCTGAGAGTGATGCCCTGGAGAGGGAACCTATGCAAATTTTAGAATCTGGAATGTAGGTTCAAATTCTGCATCTGTGCTCCCCTCTGGTCATTGCTCTGATCTGTTTTCAGGCCAACACGGCCTAGTGGCTAGTGAAACTAGCTAAAAAGGCTACCCAAAATTTTTTAGAAACATTTTCATAAAATTTTTAAAAACTTCTAAACAAACTGAAGCAAACCTGTGAACATTTATAATATAAACAATAACAAGAAGCTTACAATTGTAGGAACTGCAATAGTAATGCTCAAGCACCCTCAGTGAAAAAGGAACCAATTCTTGTGTGAACCTATTTCAGTTTCGGAAGTGTACACATAGTAAGTGATCCTTTAAGAAGAAACAACATTGCTGTGGTAATTTATTCTTCTAACCCCAGAAACCACTCACGTAATGGTGACTCTTTATGCAGACTCAGTAGCAGTACCTTGGCAGGCTGGGTCCAGAACCTAATTAAGAAAAATGTTCTACAAGACAGCAGCTTCAAAGCTGGCATCCCTTCTGGACTGCATGTCCAAACAGTAGTCGTTTGTGAAAGTTAGCACCGTCTTCCAGGTAGCTGCTTTGAAAATGTCTGAGAATGGGATGCCTCTTGAGGATGCCACAGAGGCAGAGGTACCGCTTGTGCAGTGTGCCCTTAAGCCTCTTGGTGACATTTTTCCAGCTTTTTCATAGAAGAACTGAATGCAAGAGTCTATCCAGCAAGAGACAGATCTCTTTATAGCTCATCTGCCTTCACCTACCTCACCATCGGTAACAAAAAGCTGGGTCCAAGACCTGACTTCTTCTGTCCGGTCCATGTAGAAAGTCAGGACTTGCTCACGTGCTTTAGGTCCAGGCTATGCAACTTTTCCTCACCTAGACTGGAATGCTCTGGAAAGAGTACAGGGGTCACTGATTGATTTAGGTGGAATTCAGATACCACCTTAGGTAAGAATTTTCTATTGGTTCTAAGAACTACCTCATCCCTATGAGGGATTATGTAATTTGGCTCTGTGTAGAGTGCTTGCAATTCACTTATCCTTCTAGCAGAGGTCACTGTAGCCAGGAATATAGTTTCCCATGTGACATTCTTCAGGTCAGCAGTTTCCATAAGTTGGGCAAGGCAAATATTGATGTCCCAAGGTAGGACAGGGCCCCCTCACCGGTGGGTACAAATGACAGAAGCCTTTAAAAGAAATCTGAAAATGGGTTGTGAGGTCAAAACTTTCCCTTGCCAGCTGATATGTATCCTGATAAAGCTGCTAAGCGCACCCTTCCTTTTCCAGCTGATACTGCTGCTAAGTGCACCCTCAAAGCTGAAGGCCGTAGGCTTAATGACTGTAGGTATACCAGGTATTCCAGAATTACAGGCATCTCTGCCTTTATTGGGTTTATTTTTCTGGGAGCACACCAGTAAGAAAACCTTTTCCACTTGGAGGAATTTGCTTTCCTGGAAATCCTAAGCACCAACAGGACTTCCTTTAAAAAGGACAAATCCAGAAAATTCTAACTCCTCAAGAACCAGACCCTCAGGCATAGGGTCCTGAAGTTCAGGAATGTTATTCTGCCTCAGTCAAAGTCAACAGATTGTGACAGAGTAGCAGGAGGATTGGATTCTTGCTGGACAGGACCAGGAACATTCAGTACCAGGCCTGTCTGACCCAGTTTCGAGCTATCAGGATCATTTTTACAGGTTCCCACCTAAGTTTCAGGAGTACTTTCTGAATAAGTGGGAATGGTGGGAACGCATGAAGAAGCTTCCTTGTCCAGTCCAGTACCAGGGTATCCTCTGGGACTGTCCCTTTGGCTGGTGGCCTGCAACAAAACTGTGGGAGCTGATAGTTCTCCCAAGATGTGAACAGGTCTATAGTGGGAGTGTCCCACCTTCTGAGCACTGTGGCCAGAACCTGCTGGTTTCAAGGCCCATTCATGATTTCCTTGGCTGATTCTGCTTAAGGAATCTATAAGGACACCATCTTTAACTGGTAGATACACTACAAATATGTTTGCCTCTTAGGAACATGCCACGTCCCAGATCCTCACTGCCTCTGCACACAGTCTTGAGGATCTTGTCCCTCCTTGCTTGTTTATGTAGTATACTGTTTTGGTGCGGTCTGCCCTGATTTGGACAGACTGACCCTGCATCAGGGAGGAGAAAGACTGCACTGCTAGCAGCACTGCTCTGCGCTCCAGGAGGTTGATGTGTTTTACTGACTCCTGTGGGCTCCATGTGCCACTCACCGTGAGGTCCTGCAGGTGGGCGCCCCACTCCAGGAGGGAGGCATCTGTAGTAAGACTATTTGCTGGTGATTGCTGAAGGAAAGAAATGCCCTCTCTGAGGTTTCTTTCTTCCTTCCACCGCTTTAATGATTCCACTAGTGCTTTTGTCACTGGCACTAGCTTTGAAAGTAGACTCCATCTTTGGGACCAGTTGTCTCTTAAAGGATATCTCTCATTTGGAACTTGGCCCTTGGAAACATAGCTGTTGGTGCTGCCATGTGCCCTAGTAACTGTAGGAAGTCTCTTGCAGGTCTTGGCTGACCTGCTCTTAAAAACTCTGCTGTTGCTATCAAAGCTATAATTCTGGACTGTAGGAGGAAAGCTTTTCCTTGCGGGGTATTTAGCTCTGCTCCTATGAAGTCCAGTATTTGAATAGGCTCTAGATGGGAACTGCAGATTTATCTAGAATCCCAGGTTCTCCAAGGTGCTTTTACCAACTGAACTGAGCACCTTGTCGCTGTTTTGCCCAAGACCAGCTAGTCGTTCAGGTTGTGTAAAACCACGACACGCTGTTTTCTCAGATGTGCTGCCACCACAGCCAAGCACTTTGTGAAAACCCTTGAAGTTGAGGTGAGACCAAATGGGAGAGCTGTGAACTGTACTGGCAGTTCCCCAGCTTGAATCTGAGTTATTTTCTTCGGGACTGACTCACTAGGATACGAAAATAGGCATCATTCAGATCCAGGGATCCCAGCCAATGACCTTCTCGCAAAGATGGTAAAACTGTCCTCAGTATGACCATCTTGAATTTTTCTTTTTTCATATGCTTGTTCAGAAATCTAAGATCTAAAATGAGTTACTGCTCCCCATTTTTTTCTTGTGGGTCAGGAAGTATACTGAGAACAGGGCCTTGCCCCACTGGGAGGCAAGGACCTTTTCTATGGCTTTTGATAACAGTTTTTTTTTTTTTTTTTTTATTCCATTTCCAGCAGACTTCTTTCTGTGGGACAGTGAAATAGAAAACTTATTAAAAATCTTCCTGCCAGCCCAGATGCATAGAGGGTTGAGATGCTGGCACCTTACCTCAAACCACGCCGGCGACGCAGGTTCGGGAACGAGCCAAGGTCGTCAGAGGTCAGCAATGGGGGGGGGGAGAGGGTGGAGCTGGATGGAGCTGCCGGCAGGCAAGCTCTCCTCGCCAGGGAGGCAGTGTGGCATCCCTTGGCCAATGGCGACCCCGGTGGAGGCTAGGGAAGCATGGGCTCAGAGGGTGCCCAAGCATTGGGCCATGGGATGGGGCTGGGGAGTGCGTAACTCGGGCTGTATGGTGCATGCCACTTCCACGTGATGCGCATACCCTGGGCCCCGGGAAAAACCGAGGGAAAACACGCCAGCAGCAGGGATGAAAACCGACCCCACAGGCGCCGCTCCCGGGCCAGGCAAGGTAAGAGCCGGTAATTCTGGGGGACGGGGCTGGGGGTGTCGGCTGGATGGGGGCTGCCGACGAAGGCACAAAAAGGAAACATTACTTACTATAGTAATCTTGTTTCTTCTAAGGGAATCTTACTGTATTCTGACAACTGCAGTATGGTCTCACCATAGGACTGTCCCGGAGCCGAAATGGTTAATAGAACCTATGCTAATAGTGGAATGTTAGGTTCGAGGTCGGTTTTCAAATCACTGTCCCTGGCTGCACTTCCTGCAATCGTCAGATTCTTACAAAGCATGCAGAAGCTAATACTAACTAACCAAACTAAGTTTACTACCCCTAAATACCCCTATTAGGGGAACAGAAACTCCAACAACAAGAGGCATCTCTATGACTCAAGTCAACAGATGCCCAACAAACTAATAGGTACCCACAGGTTTCCAACATCAGTGACACAGGAGTGATAAGAGCCCTGTAGGTCCTAGCAGGGGAGGAAGGGTGGAAGCTCAGAATACAGTAAGATTCCATTAGAAGAAACAAGATTACTATGGTAAGTAACATTTTCTTCAAACCCCAAGAATTCTTACTGTATTCTGACAACTGTAGACTACCCAGGCAGTGCCTTTGGAGGCGGGCAGAGGACCTATTTTGGAAACAGGCTCTGCAGAACTGCAGTGCTAAACCTAGCATCACTTCTGGCCTGGGTATCCAGGCAATAATGCTTGGTAAATGTATGAACTGTTTTCCAGGTAGCTGCCTTACAGATTTCCAACAGAGGAATATCTCTGGAAGCTGCTATAGATGCAACAGTCCCCCTAGTAGAATGGGCCCTAAGCCCTTGTGGGGGTTGCTTACCCACCTTGTCATAACAGAACTGGATACATGAGACAATCCATCTTGCTACGGATCTCTTTGTGGCAGGTTTACCCTTGCCGACCTCTCCATAGGTCAGAAAGAGTTGGGTTCTAGCCCCTCTGTGATCTTTTGTGTGATCTAGATAGCAACTAATATCCCTCTTGACATCCAGACTATGTAACCTACGCTCACCTGAAGAGGAATGATCAGTAAAGAAAACTGGCAAGGTAATGGACTGATTAATGTGAAAGTCAGATACCACCTTAGGAAGAAATTTGTTATTCGTCCTGAGTACCACCTTATCCCTGTGGAAGGCCACGTAACTGGACTCCATGGACAAGGCCTGAATCTCACTAATCCTTCTGGCATAAGTAATGGCCACTAAAAACACAGCTTTCCAAGTTACATACTTAAGGTCAGCCAAAGACATGGGTTCGAAAGGAGGCTGCATAAGCTGTGCTATGCAAATGTTTAGATCCCACACAGGGGTAGGAGTCCTATGAGGAGGGTGCAAATGCAGTAATCCTTTAAAGAACTTTCGGAACACTGCATTAGAGGCCAAAGAAGAAGGTTTACCTGCTGACAGGTAAGCAGATACTGCAGCCAAAGGAACCTTCAAAGTAGAGGTCCTGAGACCTAGGGAATGAAGATGAGTGAGATAGTCGAGAACAACTGAAAAGCCAGCCTGGGTATGGTCTAAATTTTTGTCTCTGCACCAGAAAGAAAATCTTTTACACTTAGAAGTATGCAATTTTCTGGTAGCAGGTTTTCTGGATACCCTAAGGACCTCCATTAACCCCTCTGAGAGATTCAAATTTGCATACTCTAGGTCCTCAAGAACCAGGCTTTGAGTCTGAGGGACCGAAGGTTGGGATAAAAGATCTTGCCCTGGGAGGAGGTCAGCAAACTGTGCCTCCTGGGTAGGCTGATTGGCTTGGCTACCAAACAGGGACAGGACTAGGGAATACCATGGTTGCCTGGCCCAATCTGTGGCAATGAGGATCATTGTGGCTGGTTGGGACCTGAGCTTGTTCAGGACTCTCAGTAATAATGGGAAGGGAGGGAAGGCATACAAGAACTTCCCTGTCCAATCCAGGATCAGTGCATCCAGCGGTACTGTGCCCTTCAGTGGAGGTCTGCAGCAGTACAGAGGGAGCTGGTAGCTGTCTGGGGAAGCAAAGAGGTCTACCTCTGGAGTGCCCCACCTTCTGAACACCAGCTGTAGTACTTGCTTGTTTAGGGACTACTCATGACGGTTCTGATTTATTCTGCTT
This sequence comes from Neoceratodus forsteri, assembly GCA_016271365.2. Classification (NCBI taxonomy): domain Eukaryota; kingdom Metazoa; phylum Chordata; order Ceratodontiformes; family Ceratodontidae; genus Neoceratodus; species Neoceratodus forsteri. The sequence goes on along the minus strand of CM028132.1, from coordinate 194,322,271 downwards.
AGTGCATCTGCCAGCACATTGTCCTTCCCTGGAAGGTGGATTGCTGACAGCACAATGTTTAGGGAATATGCCAGGGTCCATATTCTCATAGCTTCTGTACACAAGGGTGTGGACCTTGTGCCTTCTTGTTTGTTGATGTAGTACACAGAGGTCATGTCTGTCCTGACCTGGACCACTTTTTTCTGCAGCATACTGGTGAATGTCTGAAGTGCCAGGAACACTGCCCTGAGCTCCAACAGGTTGATGTGCAGTAATGACTCCTGTTTGAGCCATGTACCGTGGACAGTATGCTCCTCTAGATGTGCTCCCCACCCTAGAAGGGATGCATCTGTACTGAGCACCAGAGATGGTTGCTCTTGTAGGAATGGGACCCCTTGTCTGAGGTTTCCCAAATCTTGCCACCACTGGAGTGCCTGCACGAATGTTTGAGTGACTGGGACCAACTTTAACAATTTGTCCTTTCTTTGGTGCCAGTAATGCTTGAGTTGATATTGAATATCCCTCATCTGAAATCTTGCTCCTGACACCGTGGCAGTTGAGACTGCTATGTGGCCCAGCAACTGGGGAAAATGTCTGGCCGACCTGATGCTGTGAGGTTTGAAAGAACCTACCAGCTGCCTGAGAATGTTAGCCCTCAGCTGAGGAAGAAAAGCCCTTCCTCTGACTGAATCCAATTCTGCTCCTATAAATTCCAGGAGCTGTACTGGTTGCAGCACTGACTTCTGCTGGTTTATCAAGAAACCCAAGGACTGTAACAGTTCTTGTGTTAAGGCCAGAGACTGCCTGACCTGTTGGGGAGACTGTCCCACTAAGAGCCAGTCGTCCAGGTATGGGAAAACTGCCACTCCCTGCCTCCGTAGGTATGCCACAACTACTGCCAAGCATTTTGTGAACACCCTTGGGAAAGAGGTAAGGCCAAAAGGCATAGCTCTGAACTGATAATGGCCTGATGGAAGCCTGAACCTCAGCAACTTTCGGTGAGAGTGCCTTATAAGGATATGGAAATAAGCATCTTTTAGATCCAGAGATGCCAACCAAACCCCTTGCCTTAAAGTTGGCAGAATTGTTTTTAAGGTGACCATTTTAAATTTTGGTTTCAGTAAATGCCTGTTACGTACCTGAGTTCCAATATGGGTCGCCACTCCCCTGTTTTTTTGATTGTAAGGAAGTATCCTGAGTAAAGGCCCTTTCCTTTCTGTAAGAGAGGAACTGGCTCCACTGCTTCTAGTGAAAGCAGATTTAACACCTCCTTTTCCAGCAAAAATGTCTCGGGAGGTTGAAAAACTCTTGCCCTCAATCTTGGTCTGATTTTGAAACTGAGTGCAAGGCCCTGACCCACTACCTCTAGGACCCACCGATCTGTAGTGATGGATTGCCATTCCTGGAGATAGTGGGTCAGCTTTCCTCCCTACTGGTCCTGGGGAGACGACTCGAGCAGCTCCCTCAGGGTGTCTGCTTAGTCTGAGGTGCTGACTGGATGCTGGGGCTAGTACGGTTAGTGCCTCTCCTGCCCCTGCCTCTGAAATAACCTCTCTGCTGTTGGTAATGTGGATATGCCTGAGGCTGGAAAAATGGCCTGTAAGGTCTGCCCCATGACCCCTAGCATGCTGCTTTTGTGAAGTAGGAGCCTTCTCCTTAGCAGCAGCACTTTGATATGCTGTCTTGTATTTATCCATTTTCCTCATGTAAGCCTGTCTGCTGTCCAAACAGAGACGAAGGCTCACATGGGAAGTCCATGGCCTTGGACTGAGTGTCTTGGGTCAGATTGGTAGTCCTGAGCCAAGCAAATCTTCTCAATGACACTGAAGAAGCCATCTGTCTGGCTGCAGTATCATTGCTATCCACAGCCATTCTGAACTGGACTTTGGAAGCCTCTATCCCTCTCTTGGCAGCTTCCTCCAGGTCTGTAGCCAATTGTGTTGGCACTGACTTTGTAATCTGTAGGACAGTGTCCCAGAGTGTCCTTTGAAATCTGGCAACATAGGCCATGTATGAAGCCTGCCTAATTGCCAGTGAGAAACCCAGATATATCTTTTTTGCAATAGAATCCAGCTTTCTGGAATCCTTGTCAGGAGGATGGGATGCCAGGGGAATACCTGCTTTATCACAGACTGCTGCCCGTACCACACCCTCATTGCTAGGGTGGCCAAACAGAAACTCGGCCCCACCCTCAGCCACCCAATATTTCTTATTCATGTTTCTATCAACTGGTGGAGGTATGCAGGATTTTCATCACCTGCTTTTTCAAGGACTTATGAATGGGGCTCAAAACCCTTTTTGGAGCCTGAACATCCATTATGTCCCTGTAGTCCTGTTCTTCCTCCCTCTCCTCCTCCTCCTCCTCATTGGTTGATTCCTGTGTGGGGAGGTCCAGGGACAAAGCCAACTGTTTCACACATTTGAAATGAGAGGTAAAGTCCTCGGTTCCCTTGTCAGGGGAGTCAGGACGATGAGGATCCGGTGAAATGTCTGGGTCAATGGGTTCACCATAGTCCTCATCCTCAAAATCATCAGCATCATCATAATAACCCTCATCAAAAGTGTCCACCACTGGTTCCAATGAATCAGGAACCAGAGTGGAACTTGAGGCATCAAAACGTGGTCGCTTTTGAACCTGAACTGGTGTTACCGGTTGAAGCGACTGAATTATTTTGATAGCGTTAGCTATTTCCTCAGCGGTTGGAACCGGAGTACTTGGTTGCGGTTCAACCGCTGAATGCTTTTCTCTCTCTCTTCCCTGCGGCTGCCGGGTTAGCGGCAGGGTCAGCAGGTTTCTTTTTGGTGGAAGAACCGTCACCCTTGTCAGAGGGCTGATCATCCGGTTCTTTTTGAACAGAAATCGGTTTGTCTGCAGCCGGTTCAGCAGCCTTTTCAGACATCCTTTCCTGCAGTCGTTTCAAGCGCCTATCAAGCGTCGACTGAGGGAAAGTTTTACAGATCTCGCAGTCCCCTTTGATGTGATCAAACCCCAAGCAAAACACAAAAATAATATGAGGATCTGCCTTTGCGAACAGTTCCCCACACTCTGTACACTGCTGGAGACCTGTGGGGCCTGTTCGCTTCTTGGTCTGTGACACTGATCGTCTTTTTTTAAACTGAAGTAAAACCGAGAATTACCCCGGTAGGTTCAAACTTAAGAAAAAAACGCTTTACTGAATGGTAACAGTAATTTAAATTTAAACAAATACACAAATTGACCTCAGTTCCTTCTTGGTTAGAAAAAACGAAGAGGAACCGAAAGACTTACCCAAAAACTTCACTAATCTAACTAATTCTACCTGTGAACCAAGGACAGTGCTTCAAAAATCAAAAAAAATAAATAAAACGGACTTTAAAATTAAACAGAGAAATTATTTCTTCAGTTAAAGTGAAGGAGAGCTCTCTGGAGACGTCTTACTGAGGCAAGCGGAATAAAGAATCTCACGGTTGCAGGAAGTGCAACCAGGGACAGTGATTTGAAAACCGAGCTCGAGCCTAACATTCCACTATTAGCATAGGTTCTATTAACCATTTCGGCTCTGGGGCAGTCCTATGGTGAGACCATACTGCAGTTGTCAGAATACAGTAAGATTTCCTGGTGTTTGAATCAAGTTGTGATAAATAAGTTTTCTATCAGGTAAAAGAGAGATTCAAACATTATAAAGATACAGGAGAGATATATCTGAAATCAGAATACAGAATACTGTAATACACTGTAGAGCCCTAAATGTCTCCAGCATTCGAAAGTTATATCTAACTGCAAATGGGTAAATTTTCTGTCCTCTGCTAACAAGCCTACAGTACCGAAGCAGGGAGGAATGAGAAGGTACATTTACAGATTTGCCCCACTGGGTCAAAGTGACTGCTGTATAAATGGAGAAATCGCGAAGATTAAGCTGGGCCGGGGGGGGGTAGGTAATAAGCAAAATCAAAGAGGTTGTGTGTCAGGTTTAGAGTGCCATAGGCAGTATAAGTCCATCATGGTGACAGTCTAATTTGTACAATACAACTGTGTCCCAAGAGGCGTTTCAGAAAAAAAACAATATCAAGTGGACATCTATTCTATACAAGGTGGTTCAGAATCTCTAAGGAACAAACTGATTATTCTGTGAGATATAGTATAATATCTATGGTTGCCATCTGTCTTGAAACTGACATTCTCCCCATCAACTGATATGTCGGTTTCTCTCAGGCATAAATGTGTGTCACAATTTGTTGCCAATGCAATATAGCTGGGGTTGGGGACTGCAACCAGAGCTGAGGTATGACCTTTTTTGCTGCCAAGGGGAAAACATGAAGCAGGGATCGAGACCGAATTCTCTGTCTTGCCACCGGGGTGGCTAGAAGACGTGTACCAGGTTGTAGAGCCTGGGGGTCTACAGAAAGAAGAGAGAAACAACTCCTTCATTGGGGCTAGAAATCCTCCAATACTGGACAGGACCAGAACACGTGGAACTGGTCAGCTTCCACCTTCCCGCAATCCCTCCAACAAGAGTCAAACTGCTCCCCCACATATTTAACATGAATCCTAGGGGAAATGAAATAACACTGCCTACATTTCCAGGTAAATTCTCACCAGCTGACTGAAGTTGTGGCTCAAAAAGGTAAAAGGAAGCATTTATCCCACTGGGCATAAGTGCAAGTACCACCCAATTCTTGGTTCCACTTATCCAGTATGTACTGAGCTACAGATGGTCTATTAAGCGCTACCTGCTCATTCTTCTTCGGAGATCCATAAATATTCTAAGGAGGAGTGGGCATGGGTCTGGGAGTTTATGGGAATGGTGTGGCCTATGTAAAAAGTACATTCAGATTTGCAAATGCCTGTATCTGCAATGTTCTTGGCCTATCAAGCCATGTTGTCTGTAGTTTTTCAAAAGGACTGTACCGAGAGAAACTGAAATACACTGTAGAGCCCTAAATGTCTCCAGCATTCGAAAGCTATATCTAACTGCAAATGGGTAAATTTTCTGTCCTCTGCTAGCAGCCTACAGTACTGAAGCAGGGAGGAATGAGAAGGTATATTTACAAATTTTCCCCACTGGGTCAAAGTGACTGCTGTATAAATGGAGAAATCGACAAGATTAAGCTAGGCGGGGGGTAGGTAATAAGCAAAATCAAAGAGGTTGTTCAGATGGAATTCTATACTTTTCCAGGAGGAAATATATGTCAGGGTTATGTAACTGCAGACTATATGAAGTTCCGCTGCGTAGGTATAAGTACAAACATTTGGCAAATTCATCCCCCCGCCCCACGAAGCTGCAAAGAGGTCAATTTGATCCTAGGGTGTTTATCACCCCAGATACAGTGGGAGACCATCTTTTCCCAGAAGCGAAAATGATATGCCAAAGGGTAAGCTGGAAGAGTCTGTAAGAGATGCAACACCCGGGGCAACACTATCAACTGGATGGTTTCGATTTTGTGAAAGAGGCTAAGAGGGAGGACTGCCACTTTGTGAGGTTTCCTGTAAGTTGTTGCCTGAGGGGCTCATAGTATAAAAGTTAAGTGTGTTCTCTAAATTCAAGGAGATATTAACTTCCAAGTATTTAATTATAGTCTTGTTCCATTTAAATTGGGAGTAAGATTCTACCTATTGAGGAGGGGAAAAATTAAACCAGAGTAATTCTGTCTTCTGCAAATTTAGATGAAAATCTGACATCTCTCCAAAAGTCTACAATTCCTGCCAGGCCTCCAGTATAAAGAAGTCTGGGGCTAATAGGGTAAGCAGTAAATTAATGGTATATGTGCCCTCCCAAGAGGTACCCCCCTTTATCTTCTGATTCTGCTGGACTGCAGTGGCCAGTGACTTTATGTATAAAGTAAATAAAAGAGAGAGGGAGAGGGAGGGGGCACCCCTGTCTGATTCTCAAGACCAGTGGACTGCATGAAGCATTAACCTTAATATAAGCATGGGGATCCACACAGAGATTCTGTAACCAGGTTATCATTGGTAGGGGGAAAACCAAAGGCCAACAGGGTTTCCTGCAGATATGTTCGTGAGACCATGTCAAAGGACTTCTCAATGTCTAACCTGAGAAGAGCCAAAGGAATAGAGTGCCTTTGCAAATAATCCAGAATATTAAAGGTCATTCGAATGTTGTGCATGGCTTGCCTTCTCTGAATATGAGCTGGAAAACTTCTGTGTTTCTGTACGTTTGGAAAATTAACTGCAGACACAGCCCATGGCCCAATACTTCATTGGCCACTTGTCTATGGTAATGTCCACCCATTCCTGGAAGCAATGTGCCAGTCTTTCTCCCACTAGCAATGGTTTGTCAACCTGGACAAAACTGTCACAGGTTTTATTTTGGCTGTGGCTTAGGCGCTGGAGCTGCAGCACTGAGCTTCGAAGCTCTTTTCCCCCTTCCTCCACAATAACCTCTTTGTGACTCGTCCTCATAGGGGGCAAAAGAAACACAGGCTCTTGGGAAGTATTCCCTGCCTCTGCCTCCCCTTTTGTAGGACTTGTAGGAGGTACATGCCCTTTCCTTCTCATTGTTACTTTTGAAAGTGGTTTTGTATTCATCCACTTTTTTCATGCAGGCCTCTGTTTTGTTGCCAAATAATGAATTTCTCTCAGAGGAGAAATCCATGGCTTTGTTTTGAGTATCCTGAGAAAGGATGATAGTCCCAAGCCAGGAAAACTTTTATTAAGGACACTGCATGAGGTTGGAGTTTAGTAGAGTGTCATTAGCGTCAAATGCAGTGCTGGAATGATATTTAGTGCCATCTAGAGCTGATCTTTCTGTGGCAATCAGGACCTGTGCTAATTCACTATCTGCTCTTTCTGACAGTGCCAGCAAAGCACATTCTGGTACTATGCTATATGTGCTGAATAGGTTACCTGCCTGATATGCAGGGAGGCTCATGCATAAACCTTTCTGACCACAGTATCCAATTTATTAAGTCCTTTTCAGAGGGCTACATAGACAGTGAGTTTGGTCTCTCAGAAGCAGTAGCCTGGACTACTCCATGGTAATCAGGATGGGCACACAAGTATTCCACTACCTGCCTGTCCACCTGATATTTTCTCTCAATTTTCTTATCGATGGCTGCAGCTGAAATTGGTGCAGCCATGATTTTTGATATGGCCTTCTTAAATGGTTTATGTATGGGAAGTAACATTCTTCTTGGTGTTTGTCTCTAGTGGGGGGATGTTGACGGTATCAGCCATTTGTCTGACAAAGGAGGAAAAAGAGGAGTAGTCCTCATTATGCCTTGGAGGAGGTTCGAAATCTTGTTCAGGTGAACCCTTCCAATTCCTTAGCGTCACCTTCCTCTATTTGTACACAGCATTCTTCATTCTCCTCCTCCTCCACAGGCAGACAGGTTGGAGCCTGAACCTGGGGGAGCGGGGGTATCTTATTCAAATTTCCCAAGTCCTGGACCCCCTGGAAAAACTGCCACATTTTTGATGTGTCCTCTAATGAGGGCATTTTATCTGTGCCATCTGCCTACTCCTTTCTCCGTTCAGGAGGAGTGGCAGTGGCATTCTTTTCTTTACATTTTTGTTTTGGCAGATACTCTACTTTGGTTGGTTCCACCGCTAAGCTTATTATTTTCATAAGAGTGGAATACCTAGCCTATGGGGCAAAATTAGCATGATACTACTCTATATATAAAGTATACAGGGTGTTCATCTATTCGTGAATACTGAGGTTTGGTATCTTATTTATGTCATTTTGGTAACCGGGTAGGCCCACTGAGACTAGAGGTCCCTTTTTCAGGGATGACCCGGAATTAATTACATATAAAAAGGACAAGTACATAAGGAAATAACACAATACAACATTGCTTACAGGGTGAGCAAGTACATATCAAACGCAGGTTATTTAGACAGCAATAAATAGGGCAACAACTAGGTTACAGTAGAGTGTTTGTGCAAACTGTAAACCAAGGCATAAGGTACATTATCATGAACAATAATCATAGGTCTTATACAAGGTGAACAAGTGCCTGTTTAAGCTAAGATCGCTTAGACAGAAATCACTTAGAAAATAAGACAATGACTACGTTACCATACAGTTTGTCATTCATTGTAATGAACAAAGGTACTTAAGTTAACTAAGTAAGGGATGATCAGTGGTAGCAGGAGCAAAGGCAGCTTTCAAGTAGGTAAGTCTTTAGCCCTTTTCTGAAGCAGGAGAGAGTGCTGGAGTGCTACAGGACCTCAGGGAGAGCATTCCAAAGAGAAGGAACCAGGAAGATGAAGGACCACGTCCCCCTGAAGTACAGATCCTAGGCTCTCAAGCAATTTCCTATTAGAGGCACAGAGTAGCCTTCTAGAGGGTTTGGGGGGGAGAAGGTCAGCCAGACTAGATGGGGTATGTGCAGAGATTAACTTAAACACCATACATAATAGGGGGTACTGCAACCTACCACCAAACGTGGTCCAATTTAATGAGGTAAGCACATCACAATGATGTTTCTTGGGGGAGGGGGGACACACCGATGCAGAGCATCCTATTTTGTGGTATAAAGCCTCAAGCCTATTTGATTCAGATCTCCTAAGAGACTGCATGACAGGGGAACCATATGAAAGTTAAGGGAGCAGAACACTGTTTACTATAACTAGCCTGGAGTCCGTAGTAAAGTAGCCACTCAGTCTACATAAAAGGCCAAACTTCTGGTGGACAGATTGGGTAATATGATCCACCTGTGATTTGAGAGTAAGATCTTGGTCAATATGGAGCCCAAGATACTTAATCGCATCCACCACCTCAATTAGAGTTCCCAAAGAGGTTGTAATGGACAGCAGTTGCTGTTTGGGTCCGAACAGGACCACCTTAGTTATTTTTTACATTCAGATCCAACCTGTTTAAGGAGATCAGTTTTTCAAGAGACTTGAAGTCACTTGACAGTTGAGCATTAAGAGTCTTGAGATCAGGGGAGCTTCTGTAAAGGATTGCATCATCAGCATATAGTATTAGGTGACCATTACCGCAGTTATTGTCCAGGCCATTAATAAATATTGAGAATAGTAAAGGGCCAAGTACTGGACCTTGAGGTACTCATCTGTAATAAGTATGCGGCTAGACAAGGCGCCTTTCCATCTGACCTTTTGTGACCCATGAGTGAGACAGTGAGTGAACCAGGATTGTGAATGAGAATCGAGACCAAGGTGTTTTATTTTTTTTTATTTATTTAGTTTTTGTTGACCGGGTAAGTGCACTAGACAAATCCTGCCTATTTTCAGGCACAACCCGGGGGAAGGAGATACAGATGAATGCCAACTGACCTTGAACCAGATAAAGCTGTTGTTGGTATTTTTAGTGAATGAGGGAAATTTGGCCAGGACACCGGGGAAATTCCCCTACTCTTTTCAATAACTGCCATGGGATCTTTAACATCCACCTGAACTACCACCAATCCAGGCAGACGGGACCTTGGTTTAACATCTCATCCGACAGCTTACTGAGGAGTAGAGTATGAGTCATACTGTATGACTGACCAAGTCAAAGGCCTAGGTAAAGTCAATAAAGATGGCACCAGTTTGAACCCCATTGTCCAGGGCCTGGAGGGCATCTGTAGTGAACTTAACCATAGCTGTTTCCATGTAATGGTTCCATCCGAAGCCATGCTGCCTGTCAGATAAGAGGTGGAGCATTTTGAGATAAACCCGAAGTTGGTTATATTTTATTCATTTTTATTTTATTTATTAAGAAATTGGATTACAACCTTTGAGTCAGGGACTCATTTCCAAAGGCTCCATGTCAGATTACAAAACATAAACAAGAAGCAGTCATTATACAATATTACAATGGGGGTAGAGGAAGGAGAAGACAACAGGGTATAAACAATACGCGTCAAATATAAGCAGTATACAAAAAGTAGGAGACATGATAAAATTAACAGGGTATGAACAGTGCTGCTAGTCCTATACAGGTTGGGTAGCTACACAAGTCCTGCAGGGAGCTTGTGAATATCAGTGAACAGTACAATCAGAAATTATGGCATGGCCTATATATGCTAACAGGTGATACGAGCAGTCGTATTACCAACACTGTCATTAATACGCAGTAGCAGTAGTGGGATAAGGATATCTGTAACCCAAAGGTCTTGCCGTCTGGGCAGATATCTGTTCATTAGTGGGAACAAAGACAGAGGTGGGTGGAGATAATGTGGTTCTTGAGGGCTGTTTTCAAGGGGCCTAGTCTGGAGATAGAGGTGATGGTCAGGGGGAGTTCATTGTACCAGGATGGTGATCTGTATGAAAAGGACCGTTGTGCCAGGGTGGTTGTGACCCTGGGAACAGACCATGTTAATTTATCTGCCACCCGGGAGTTTGCTGAGGTATGTGCAGCGCAGAGGGTGGTTGAGACTCCAATGGGAGTGAGGCCTAGGTGGATTTTCTTAGTAAGGAGACATGTTTGATAACATATTCTTTCATCTAGGGTGAGGATTTTTGTTAGTGCATACAGGGTGCAACTATGGGTACGCTTGTCCATACCAGCAAGGAGCCTACAGGCTTTGTTAATGGATAGGTGGATTTTATTTAGTGCAGTGTGGTCAGCGGCCGAGTAGTCAGTGAGCCCACAGTCTACAAGGGAGAGAACAGAGGAGGTAACAGCAATGTTTAGGGCCTCTGGAGGTAGGCAGGCTTTGTGCCGATACAGCAATCCTGTGCGTATATTTATGGCAGAGGAAAGATTACTTATATGTGGGTGGCATGAGAGATTAGGATCGAAAGTAATGCCCAAATATTTATAGGTGTAGACCTATTCCAGTGGGAGAAGGGTTTTGGAAAAGATTGTTAGCTGGGCATTGTAGTCCTTACTCTGACGGTGGGAAAAGAGCATTGATTTAGTTAGTTAGTTAAAACCTTTATTTTTAAACAGGAATTCAGATGGAAAAATTCACATCATTAGGACAAAGTCCTATTTTCAAGATGGTCCTGTAAAATACATGATTCATAAGTTATAACAACAATACATTCACAATATGCATAAACCAGTAATTTTAGATTTAATAAGATTTAGTCTTTTTTTACATTGACCGTGAGTCTGTGGTCAGTGAACCAGTTTTCAATGTGGCTGAAGGCAAGCTGTAGGGAGGACTGAAGGATTGTGGGATCCGAGTGAGAGGCACACATTACCACGTCATCTGCATAGAGCAGAAGGTTACAAGGACAGGATTTAGGCAGGATATTCAGGAAGATGCTGAATAGCAGTGGGCCAAGGATGGAACCCTGGGGCACCCCCGAACAGACTGGTAGAACAGGTGAGAGGGTGCTGTTCATCTTCACACATTGGGACCTGTCTGTGAGGTAACTTGAGAACCAGGCAATGGGTCCAGGGGACAGGCCTGTGCGGCGAAGAGTATTTATGAGGAGGGTGTGAGAGACTGTGTCGAACGCTTTCGACAGGCCTATGATTACGGTTCCTGTTAGCAGTTTTTTATCTAGGGCATTATGCAGCGAATTGGAGAACTCTATGAGGGCAGTGGTTGTGCTGTGTCCGGCTCTAAAACCATGTTGTTCCCTGCATAGGATGTCGTGCACAAGTAGGTACAGTGGAGCCCACTTATAAGAACATCGGTTAGTGGAACATCCCGGTTATAAGAACATTACTCTGATGTCCCGATTTTCCCCCATGTATTCCTATGCAGTGATACCCCGCTTATAGTAACATTCAGCCCGGTTAAAAGAACATATATTTTCAGCCTCTGTGCCTGATCTGATAGCTGTCAGTGACTGAAACAAACTGTGTCACTGACTTAGCTCATCCCTCTCAGCTCAGGCGATTAACGCGGTTAACACATTCCCTGGTATGCGGCTAGGTGTTAATAGGGAATGATTAACTGCAGCATTCTGACCAAAATTCTTGCATTTGTTCGCCTTATAAATGTGCTGCCTATCTACTGATTCCTAATCCCTTTCATCCTGTGGCAGTAACGGTGAAAAGTCATGGCTAAACAGGCTAACACCCCTCTGAAAGGAAAGCAGAGAACAGCGCTTACCTTATCGCAGAAGCTATCTATAATTGAATACCTTAGCAGCCCTTCATCCAGACGGAGTGACATAGCGAAGGAGTTTGGTGTGAATGTTTGCACAATTTCAAAAATCATCAGCAATAAGGACCAGCTGATTGCTGACTTTGGCGAGGTTGAACAAGGAGAGTAGCATAAAAGAACTGGCAAGGATGAGCTAGTTGAAAATGCTTTGCTTAGGTGGTTCAGCGCTTGTCGCACAGTAGATGCACCTATCAGTGGTCCTATTCTGCTAAGTAAGGCACAACAACTAGCCGACGGAATGGGTCTCAGCTTCACAGCCACAAACGGATGGCTCTGCCGATGGAAAGAACGCCATGGGATACAGTTCAAAAGATGCCATGGCGAAAAACAAGATGCTGATACAGAAGGAGCATTGTCCTGGAAAGACACTGTGCTGCCAATGATTCTAAATGATTTTCGGGAAAGTGACATTTTTAATGCAGATGAAATGGGAATCTATTTCTGTGCTGTTCCTGATGGGACTCTAGCTTTCTGCACGGATACTGCAGCCGGGGGCAAGAAAAGTAAAGAAAGAATCTCTGCTTTAGTCTGCGTCAACATGACTGGGGATGAGAAATTACCACTGCTCTTAACTGGCAAATCCAAAAAGCCACGATGTTTTAGAGGGATAGATGTCAGTTCCTTACCAGTTGAATATGAAGCGAATTCAAATGCCTGGATGACCGGGCAGATTTTTACTGAGTGGGCAACTCGCCTTAATGCCAGAATGAGGAGAAAGAAACGAAAAATCTGTCTAATCCTTGATAACTGTAGTGCCCACCCCAATCTAACTCTGAGTCACATTCGTTTTGTTTTTTTGCCTCCTAACACAACAGCACTTATCCAACCGATGGACCAAGGTGTCATTAAAAATCTAAAGCAGCACAATAATATCGTAAGAAAGTGGTTGAAAAACTGTTGGTGGCAATTGATGGAGGTAGGGCAACCAGGGCGAGTGATCTTGCTCGTGAAATTAACATCCTCGACTGCATACAGATGATCGATGCAGCCTGGAAGAAGGTGAAACAAGAAACAGTCCGGAACTGTTTTTTAAAAGCATGGTTTACTGTGTGTACTCCTGTGGCACCTACAGAGCAAGAGGCTAGTGCTGAAGAGACAGTGGATGCACCAGGGCTCACTCGGGAGAAATTTGACACCTATGCTCGGTGTGACGATGGGATCGAAACTACAGGCTCAATCACCGAAGCAGAAATAACCCATGACATCCTCACAATGAAAGAAGAGCCATCGGATGATGAGGACTCAACAGATGTGGACGTCCTTGATACATCTGCAAATATTGATATTAAATCTTGCATGGCACAGATACGGCAGTACATTTTGAGTAAACCGTCAGCCGATCTGGCATCTTTTTATGCTCTAGACTCATATCTAGATGAGTTAACTCTAAAAAATGCCAGACGGCCGGCCCGGTGGCGCTGAGGGTTGAGGCGCTGGACGCCACACCTCGTTCCACGCCGGCGACCCGGGTTCGGGAGCGGACTCGGGTAGTCGGTGGGTCGGTCGGGGGGAGACAGGCTTGAGCGTCCGACGACAGCTCGCCTGCTCCGGGGAGGGATTCGACCATAGCCTGGCACTTGCATGACCCAGAGTGGAGGCTCGAGGAAGTGCAAGCCCCTCTAGGGATTGGCTGGTTGGCCGTTGAGCAGTACGGACATCGACGCACGCGTCATGACGTCAGGGGAGGTCGCTGACTGCTCGGGGAGGGAGAAAAACGAGAAAAGAGCCTGCCTCGTCCGGGAAGATGTGAGGACCCAGGGCGTGCCCTGATGCCCGTCCAGCTACCAGCAGTCCACGAGGCCGACGAAATGTGTTACGGGGTTAGATCCCCCCCACCTCGTCCCCGCCCAGGGGGTAAACCGCGGCTCCATGGGGACTTGTGGTCGGTGTGGGCAGGGTTCCGGTTAGTGGGATGTCCGTGGGTCATCGCTGAAGGGTCGGAGGAGGCAGGCTGTGAGGAGGATAAAGTGCGATTTAAAAAAAAAAAAAAAATGCCAGACAGCTAAAGATAACTGATTATTTTAGCAAATAAAGTTTTATATCAGCATTCCAGTACTGTATTGCGTGTTTATTTCGAACAGCATCACTACATCTTGTTGCAGGAATCGAAAATTACATGAGATTTTATCGCTATAACGGTAGCCCGTCTATAAGAAGAGCCCGCGTATAAGAACAATTTTCTTTGGCAAATAGGGTGTTCTTATAAGTGGGCTCCACTGTAGTCTGTGAGTTGGGCTGCAACAATTTTTTCCAGGGCTTTCGAGAGGGGAGGGAGAATGGAGAGCGGCCTGTAGTTATTGGGCAGTGTTTGGTCCCCACTCTTTAGTATTGGTGTGATGGTGGTCACTTTCCAGTCGTTTGGGAACTGCCCTAGACATAGGGAGAGGTTAAGGAGATCAGTCAGGGGGGATAGCACCGAGTCAAGTACCAAGTTAAGGATTCTCATGTCAAAGGAGTCTTTGCAGTAGTTTGAGCCCCCTATTGCTTTTTTAAGGTACGAACTTGCTTCATCCATAGTAATGACCCTGAGGTAGATTGGGGGGTAGGTGTTGCTGGGTTCAGGTGACTTAGGGGTGGGGTTGAAAAAGTTGCTTGGCAGAACTGTGCTCAGATCAGAGAATGCAGCATTTAGGTAGTTGGCAATTGTGAGTGGGTCCGATGTAATATTATTGTTGACAGTTAGCTGGGTGGGGGGAGGCATCCTGGACTTTCCATTTAGTTCCTTTAGGTTGTCCCAAAACAACCTAGCATTCCCCCAGGACGAGGCCAGGGTGGATTTGTAATAGCTGGATTTGGCCATTCTAATAGCCCAGGTACACTTGTTGCGAGCCATTTTATAGGCCAGCCTGTCCGTCTGCACACCAGAGGCAGTTGCTTTGTACAAGAGGTCATCATGGCTCTTCAGTTGCTTGAGCAGTGCTGGTGTAACCCAGGGGGCATTTCGTTTTTTGGTTTGTACCTTCGTGAGTGGGGCAAATGTATCACAGGCCTTACTGAATGTGTGGGTGAAGTATTCAAGGGCAGCATCTATGGAAGGGGTGCGACTGATGGGGGACCAATCACACTGGGCAAGGTATCTCCTTAGTTTAGTGAGGCCTCCCAGTTGAAAAAGGCGTCGGATGAAACTGTATGATCAGGGTAGTTGCCGCAGGCACGACCAGGCGAAGTGGACGGGGGAGTGGTCGATTAATGAGTCTGGCAGTACAGTTAGGTTTGAGATTCTGTTAGGGCGATTGGCGAATAGGAGGTCTATG
This sequence comes from Neoceratodus forsteri, assembly GCA_016271365.2. Taxonomy (NCBI): domain Eukaryota; kingdom Metazoa; phylum Chordata; order Ceratodontiformes; family Ceratodontidae; genus Neoceratodus; species Neoceratodus forsteri. The sequence goes on along the minus strand of CM028132.1, from coordinate 194,307,026 downwards.
AGGGTGCTAAAACCATTTCTGGGATTAACCCTGGTTGGCTGGTTAACTAACTAGGCCAGGTCTAGCGCTGAGAGGGTGTCCTCTATAGTGGAGGCTGAGCTTGACAGCCAGTTCATATTAAAATCCTCCAAGATAATGTGCTCAGTCTTGGGTGGGAAGCTGGAGATATAGTCTGCCAGGGATTGAAATGCTGAGGCTTGGTTACGTGGTGGGATGTACACCACCGTAATGGTTACAGGGGCACTGGTGGTGTCCGGAGTGATTTTTAATGTCAGAGCCTGTGCCTCGTGGTAAAGGGAGGGGGCTGGTAGGCTTTGGCATAGCAGTGAGTCTCGTACGTAGAAGGTACACCCCCTTCCCATTTGCCACATCTGTCGGCTCTATAAGTGGTGAGACCAGGGAGTGCTATGAAGTAGTCCGGGACCTTTTTAGACAGCCAGGTCTCAGTGAGGGCTAGCATATTCGGTTCATGCAGCTGCACCCAGCATTGTAGCTGTGTTATTTTTTTGGGTAAGCTGCAGATATTTATTGGAGCTATACTTAGCCCATGGTGTGAGGTGACCGGACTGACTGAGATGGGGCCTGGATTAGGGTGAACACTGCCTGACATAAGGAGCAGCAGGGCGAAGATTCTGAGGAGGGCCAGTGTTCTCTGTTTGGTGATGTGGGCATGTCACTTTTTTTCTGGGGTACTGTTTGTGCAAGGGGCGGCCAGGGAGAGGAGGCTAGGGTAGGAGAGGAATGCAATGGGACATGGGAGGTGGTATTTAGAGGAGATAGGTGGGCAATGCATGGGGTGGGGGGTGCAGTGGGGTTTCCATGCCAGGGAGTGTAGGTGGGAGCCTGTGTTGTGTCGCAGGGGTGCCAGTGGGGCGAGTCACGGGCGAGGGACTGGGGTGTCCCAGGAGGAGGATGACCGAGGTGAGGAGTATGGTAAGCATTCTAAGGCTGGCGTGCCGCGGCAGGGGGAGATGCCAGGGATTGAGAGGCAGAGGGGAACTGTCTATGGCGGTACAGGAGTGAGGTTATTCTGGGAGAGTGGGAAGGAGATACAGAAAGGGTAGACACCAAAGAACATATACAGGTTTAGAGTAATGGGAATCAGTGATAGTGGATGAAGGACAATGCTGCCTCAAGTGGTGAGGTGTTATAGGCTGCTAATGGTAAAGTGGGCTGATTGGTTCAGGCACAGCCTCAGCCCTATTGGTTCTTCGTTCTTTTCCAGCCCTATATAAGGGCGTGTCGACCAAGGGTGGTGGTGGGGGTGGTGGGGAGCCAACACGGAGCATCGGCGGGGCAAACACTAGTTCAAACTGCACCACAGTGCTCTGGCTTAATGTGCCCGCGTTCCTACCTGCTTGACTTGGGGGGGTGGAGGAGGGCGTCTGTATTCTGGCTCTCACGACCTCCGGACCCTCGGTAGGATCCTTTTCTGTGGGCTGTGGAGAAGCAGGTAAGGATTATTTAAACAGTGCTGCAGGGGGAGGAGTTTTAAGCAAGCAATTTCCTTTTCTTTTTTTTTTTTTGTTTAAGCCCTAAGATACTAGCAATAGTAAGCAAGGCAGTCAAAGTTACATGCTATTGGGACATGGATATCCCAGGAGAAATAGCAGTTATGTAAGAACTTACCATAACAGCAGATCTTCGAGAGAGGTTCCTGCAGTAGGTCTTCACATATAGGACTGCGCCCCCTGGCGTCAGGTCCGCACGGCAAACCTGAAGATAGCAAACATCAGCGGGACCGCCCCCGACGGGGTGTCGTGATGTCAGCCCGACTATAAAAGGGGCGGTCCCGCACCCGCTCTCCAGTTCTTTTCCAACGGAGACCTAAAGATAGGTAAGGAGAAAACCGGGGTGAACTCCAAAGACCCTGCTTCCACTCTAGTCCAGCCGGACTAGATAGGATGGAAAGTAAAGCATCCAAAAACCGGGGGAAGGAGGGAGGGAAACTAGACCTACAGCAGGACTCTCTCTCGAAGATCTACTGTTATGGTAAGTTCTTACGTAACTGCTATATCTTACTTCGAGAGGGTTCCTGCAATAGGTGTTCACATATAGGACTGAATACCAAGCAGTCCCAAAGAAAAGTAAGGCATAGGTGCACCCGGGAGGAGGAGAAGTCGCCAAGAGTAATCACGACAGAAGGCCTTGCAGAACTGCAAGACCAAAGCCAGTTCTGCACCGAGAGGCAATGTCCAGACTGTAATCCTTAGTGAAGGTGTGAACAGATAACCAGGTGGCCGCAGCACAGATCTCTGCTGTGGACACATTCCTAAAAAAGGCAGTAGAGGTCGCCCGCTACGGGTGGAGTGGCCTTTGACTGCCCCCGGAAGGGACTTCCCATATTTCGTGTACGGAAAATGGATGCAGTTAGTGAGCCATCTGGAGATGGTCTACTTGGAAAGAGCCTTGCCCTGGCACTGAGGGGCAAAGGCTACGAACAGTTGGTTAGATTTCCTAACCTCTTTAGTTCTGTTTGTGTAGTACCTCAGGATCCGGTGCACATCAAGCGTGTGCAGTAGGTGTCTCCCCGTTGGAATACTGTGGATAGTACACTGGTAATTCCACGCTCTGGTTCAAAGTGGTTTCTGAAACAACTTTGGGCAAAGAAGGTTAGTCAAAGGACTACTCGGTCCTTATGAAAAATCAAATAGGTTCTTTACATCGAAGGCCTGTAATTCAGAAACCCTTCTGGCTGAAGTGACAGCGACTAAAAACAAGGTCTTCCAGGAAAGGAAGCGTAAGTCATGGGAAGAAGCTGGTTCAAGCGTGGTAAGGTCAGCTTCACGAGCATGAAATTCAGGTCCCAGGAGGACAAGATTCCGGATTGGAGGTTTCAAATGAAGGATGCCTTTCAAAAGGCTTTGGCAGGCCGGCCGGTGGCGCTGAGGGTTGGCGCTGGGCGCCACACCTCGCACCACACGGCGACCGAGGTTCAGGAATGAGCTGGGTCGAGGGGGTCCGGCAAGTGAAAGGATAGAGCACCTAGCGGCAGCTCTCCTTCCGGTGAGGGGTTCTGCAGGCTCCCGCCACAATGCTGCCATCTTGGGAAGCCCGGGTGGATAGAGCGGCTAGGGGAGAAGCAGCGAGCGGATTGGGTGGCGATCGACAGAGGGGCGGAGCAGGAGGGACGTCTCAGCGTGCCTCTGAGCTCATAGCCTCTCATTGCACACCGACGTCAGGGGAGGGATGAAGGAAAGGAGGAAAAACACCTTGCTCCCTCCTAGGCGAAGACGCCTCAACGGAGCATCTCCGGGACCCGTCGGACAGGCCCTGCTGTGCCATCCACACGAAATGCTTGGAGGGGGAATCCCCCTAGCCTTCTCCAACCCATTCCCCGGGGGGTAAACCGGGGCGCACTCAGGGTCAGTGTGGATGAAGCACTCTAGGGGCAGATCATGATAGGGGTCCGGGGAGATCCAGGATCTGAGGTCGTCGGAGAGAGTGGAGGGAGGAGACAAGAACAGGAGTATAAATACAAGGGTTAAAAAAAAAAAAAAAAAAAAGTTTTGGCAACCTCCAGTTGAGCCAAGGTTTTGCCCTCCTCCGGGAGGTGGTAGGCCGACACCGCAGACAGATGGACCTTAATGGTGGAATAGCTAAGGCCCACCTCAGATAGATGTGCGAAGTACTCTAGGACCTTGGATGCCAAGCACGAAAATGGATCCCAGCTCCTTGCTTGGGCCCATATCGTGAATCTCTTCCACTTCATAGCGTAAGTGGATCTAGTGGAGGGTTTTCTGGCCTCCACTACAATGTGCGCAATCTGCGAAGAGACCCCATAGCGAGAAATCGCTATGTCCACAGGTGCCACACATGAAGGTGGAGGGACTGAAGGCTCTGATGCACCAAGGTGCCCTGCTTCTGAGTCAGAAGGTCGTAGGAAATGGGCAGAGGAACCGGAGGTTCCAGGGCCAAGTGTTGCAGAACAGGGGACCAAATTTGGCGTGGCCAAAGAGAAGCAATCAGGACTACGTGGGCCCCCTCTTGTTGAAGTTTCACCAGGACCTTCTGGACGAGAGGAAAGATGTACAGAAACCCCACTGTCCACGAAAGAGACAGCGCATCTCGCCAAAAAGCACCATGCCTGGGAATGAGCGAGCAGAAGACGGGTAGTTTTGCGTTGTATGGGGAAGCGAACAGATCCATCTCTGGCCGACCCCATCGAAGAAAGAGATCTTCTACTACCTCTGACTTTAGCTCCCACTCGTGGGCCCTGGCCACTGATCAACTGAGACTGTCCACCAGGACGTTGGTGATGCCCAGAACGTGAACTGCTTTCAGATAAAGGCTGTGCTGAATCGCCCAGTACCACACCCTCATGGCTTCTTGGCAAAGAGGGTATGATCTGGTTCCCCCCTGTTTGCTTATGTACCAGACAGTGGACATGTTGTCCATCTGTACTAAGATGGATCCCGGAACCAGCAGCGACTGGAATGCCTGGAGTGCGTAAAGAACTGCCCTGGTCTCCAGAACATTGATGTGGAGCATCAGCTCCTGGTCAGACCAAGACCCCTGTGTCTTGTGAGACCCCAGATGAGCACCCCAGCCCAGATCTGAGGCGTCTGTAGTGAGAATTTGAGATGGAACTGCCGGAAGGAAAGGGACCCCCTTCGACAAATTCAAGAGATCCTGCCACCAGCGTAGATCTCTCTGGAGGCTGTTGGAGATCATGACTTTTTGGTTCATGTCATCCGTCCTCTGGTCCCATTGGACTCGAAGAGACCATTGGGTGACCCTCATGTGAAGCCTGGCCATTGGGACTGTCGAAATGGCGGCCGCCATCAGACCTAATAAACGAAGCACCAAGTGTGCAGGGATCCATTGGGCCTGTGCCACCAGTGTGGCTTGAGAAGCAAGGGTCTCGGCCCGATCCGATGGCAGGAAAGCCTTGCTCTGAATTTTGTCTAGTACAGCTCCAATGAACTGGAGTCTCTGTGAGGGTACTAGCTGGGACTTGGGAAAATTGACCGTTATGCCCAGTAAAGTAAACAAGCTCAGAGTGAGAGACAGAGACTCTTTCAGGCTGGTAGGAGAGGGTACTGAGAGGAGCCAGTCGTCCAGGTACGAGAAGACATAAATGCCCTGGCAGCGCAGAAAGGCTGCCACCACCGCTAGGCATTTGGTGAACACTCGGGGGGCCGAAGCAAGACCACACGGGAGTGCTCGGAACTGGAACTGGTTCTCCAGGAAAACAAAGCGGAGAAAATGGCAGTGGGCCGGGAGTATAGGGATATGCAGGTAAGCATCCTGCATGTCCAGGGAGCACAGCCAAGAATTCTGATGGAGCAGGGGAAGGAGCCCCTGAAGGGTCAACATACAAAACTTCTTGTACTCGATGAAGATGTTTAGTGTGCTGAGGTCCAGGATCGGTCTCAGGTCACCTGTTTTCTTTGGAACCAGGAAGAAGTGGGAGTAGAATCCCCTTCCTATTTGGCTTAATAGGACAGGCTCTATGGCCTTCTTTAGGAGAAGTGCCTGAATCTCTTGAGAGACTATGGGGACCTGATCCCAGGGATAGAAGGACCGTCCTGGTGGTTGAGGGTCTGGAATTTCGCTGAATTCTATCGAGTGACCTCGTTGGATGAGCTGAAGCACCCAATTTTCTGCAGTGACGGACCTCCAGCCTTCCAGGTGGAGGCCAAACCTCCCTCTGACCGGTTCCTCCTGATGTACTGGAGGTAGCGGAAGGAGGGGAAAGGAGTCAGGATGCTGAGGGGATGGGATCTTTTGCCCCAGAGGCCTGTTTTTGAAATCTGGTCCATGGGGTTTGAGCTCCCGAGCCAGGTGCGCATTTCTTTGCCCGACGTTTAGCCTGGGATTTGTTCCACCTTCTTTGGTGGCGAAAGGGCTGCTTTTTCTGTCCCGTCTTGTATAAGGAACAGACGTCCCGCAAGGAGCGTCCGCTCTCCTGCAGTCCAATAATGACATCCTTAGCATTGCTGCCAAAGAGGAGGGAACCTCTGAAAGGGGCATCCAACAGAGAGGACTGCGCGTCCTGTGCTAGTCCCGCTATACGGAGCCAGGAGACGTGTCGGAGGCAGATCCCCATGGCAGCTGCTCACGCCACTGAATCCACTGAGTCGCAAGTAGCCCGAAGGGTGTGGTGACACGAGGATCTCCCCATCCGTACTTTATCCAAGAGCTTCTTCCTCGGGGTTTCATCCTGAACATCCTGGAGGTCCCTTTCTAGATCCAAAGGAGAAGCTTTCTGAAAGGCCACCATGTGCGAGATGTAATTAAGGGAATGTATCGCACAAGAAGAAGAAGAAATTTTGCGCCCAAACAGGTTGAGTTGATGCGAGTCCTTGTCGGGAGGTGAAGAACTCAGATGTTTGGGCTGGGCTGAATGGTCGTGAGCTGCCATGATGACCACAGAGTCAGCCTTGGGATGGGAGTTCAGGTGAAAAATCCCTTCCGGGGGATAATAGGTGCGGTCAGCTTTGCGGGAGACCGCGAGAATGGAGGACGGTTGGACGGTTGTTGCCAAACTGTAGTAACAAGGTCCTCAGGAGGTCCCATCCACGGTGGAATGGGAATAGGGTCCGAGGTGGCCAGATCCAGGTGCTCCGCAAGACGTTTTCTTTGGGGATCAACCTCTTTGGACGGCCAACCACCAGCTGCCTGAATACAACGTAACAGGTCTCCGAAGGAAGGATCCTCTGGAGGGGACTTTGGGGAGTTTTTCGGAGGAACCTCCACGGGAGATCTGGGGTCTGACACATCTGAGTCCGAACTAGTGTCAGAGGAATCGGAGCCACTAGGAAAGGAAAGGTCTGGTTCAGTAATGCCTACCGCGATAGAGGTAGTGGCTCTGGTAGCAGGAGGCAGTGGAGAGGCCACCCTGACAGAGGGTGTCTCCCTCACCGGCTGTCTTAACTCCGACACAAGCTGCGCTCTAGCCTCTTTCCACCACCAAGGGATGGACTCATGTTCCGGAACCAGAGGAGGAGGAGGAGGAGGAGGTGGCTGATAACTCGGATAACCCAGGTACTGAGGATAGTGCCAGGACGGGTAATACGAGTACTCTGGGTAACCTGGCGTGGGATGTCCTGGAGTAGGATAACCCGTCATCTGGAATGATGATGTCGGAAAGCCCGGCGTCTGGTAGCCTGGCGTTGGAAAAACCCGGAGTTGGGAAACCCGGCGACGGAGGCACCTGGCCCGGCGTCGATATTGAAGTGACCGAAGGAGGGGCGCCCGCAGGCGGGAAAGAGGGTTCCTGGGCAATGAACCCAGATGAAGGACCTGCAGGGGGATGTGCTGTGGCACCCGAAGGAGGCGTTGGGGCCCGGAGCGCGCCCGAAGTACTGGAGGGGTGGAGGCTCCATACCCGGATCCTCTGTCCGCAGCTGAATGAAATCCGTCAATGGAGAAAGGCATGGCAAGGGGGGGGACACGAGGGGCCCCGACGGCAGGTCTGAACGCGACTTTGCTAAAGCAAACAGCAAAGGGTCGGGTGGCGAGTCTCTAGGGTGGAGGACCCTGGGAGACGATGGGTCGACTAGTCCCTCACTCTGTCCAATGTTGGGGGCCAAACTGGAGCCCGACAGGAGAGTGGACGGATCTATGCAGGCGTTGGAGGAACCAGCGTCTGAAGGAACAGATCCGGCCGGGATAGAGATGGCTGGAAGGCCGCCGCTAGTCTGATTGGCGGAGGACGTGCGCCCTTGGCCGGAGGCAAGGGGTGACTTACCGGCAGGATCAGTGAGCAGAATTACCACCTCAAGAGGCAACCCCGGCTGCCAGCTCACCTCGGCAGGAGGGAAGAAGGTCCAGCCAAAAGAAGCAGACAGGCGCCCAAAAGTACTCACGGTTGCCCGGACTCTCAGGCAGCGGACTCCTGTCCCAACGCTTCTCCTTACTTTCTTTTCTTCAGGGCCAGCGACGGCAGCGTTTCCCTGAGTTTTGAGCTCCTTTCCATAGACACCAAGCGTCGGGTCAATAGATGGGCCTCAAGGGACCTCTTGTGCCTGGTTCTGGTCGCCTGGTTGAAGGCCTGGCAGATGGAACACTCCTGGATGTCGTGCTTCGAACCCAGGCAATGGAAGCAGCAGGAATGGTCGTCCCCATGTGGGATTTGAGCGCCGCACTTTGAGCACTTTTTCTTCTGTCTAGAAGACATCAAATTGGAGAAAAATCTTGAGAATTTTACAAGAGGCAAAGAAACACTTCGATAAATATAACACACGTTAGACTGCTGTTCTGACACAAGCCGAACGTGACTGAGGTGACAGCGGTAAAGAACTGGAGCGGGCGCAGGACCCCCTTTTATAGTCGGGCGGACGTCTAGCGCCCGACCGGAGAGTCCCGCTGATGACTGCTTATCTACAAGTTTGTCGTATGGGACCAGACACCAGGGGCGCAGTCCATATGTGAAGACCTACTGCAGGAACCCTCTGAGTAAGATCAATCAAATCCTTTTTTTTTTAAAAACACAGTAGAGCAGTTTCTTAGTTTAAGACTCCCTAAAGCACTGTTGCAATAGGCTTACAGGTACTGCTAGTGTCAGTGGAGATCTTGCAGTACAAAAACCATCTCCAATGCTGGGCCGACAAAAATGAGTAAAGTAAAAAAAGGCACCAGACACAAACACTAGTTCAAACTGTGCCACAGTCCTCTGGCTTAGTGTGCCCGCATTCCGTACCTGCTTGACTCAGGGGGTGGGGGAAGGCACCAGTATTCTGGCCCTCATGACCTCCGGACCCTTGGTAGGATCCTCTTCTGTGGGCTGCTTGACTCGGGCGTCTGTATTCTGGCCCTCACGACTTCCAGACCTCGGTAGGATCCTCTTCTGTAGGATGCTTGACTCGGGGCGTCTGTATTCTGGCCCACCGACCTCATGACCCTCGGTAGGATCCTCTTCTGTGGGCTGCTTGACTCGGTGGGGGTGGGGGAAGGCATCTATTCTGGCCCTCACGACCTCCGGACCCTCAGTAGGATCCTCTTCTGTGGGCTGCTTGACTCGGGGGTGATGGGGAGGGCATCTGTATTCTGGCCCTCACGACCTCTGGACCCTCGGTAGGCTCCTCTTCTGTGGGCTGCTTGACTCGGGGGTTGGGGATGGCTCTATTCTGGCCCTCACGACCTCCGGACCCTCAGTAGGATCCTCTTCTATATACCAGCTTCTCCTGTATCTTGGCAAGTGTGTAAAGTGTGGAGATAGGTCTGTAGTTCTCCGCAATTTCCGAGTCCACGTTTGTGGACTACCACTGCCTTTTTCCACTAGCCAGGGATTCTCTCTTCAAAAAATGATTCACTAAACGGCTTCACAAAAGCACCTACTATAAGGAAGCGCTCACCAATGCATGGGAATATGGGAGAGCATTCTGGAATAATATTAAAGTAGTAACAGGAAAACAATCAAAAACTTCCCCAACCATGCTTGTCATGAATGGGACTGTTACCCTAGACCCCGCAACCATTGCCAATAATTTCAACACCGCTTTCACAGACCTCAGTAATGTTCTTCACCCTGTCTTCTTTGTTGAATCACACTCCCCTGATCAACCTACTACCACTCCACCCTCCCCTACACAATCTCCATTCTACTTCAAAGCAGTCAAGATGCATGAAGCCCGCAAATATATTGCCAAAGCAATCGCTAAGACAAGAAATAGTGGGGACACACTTGACCTAAAACCACTGTCCCTCACCCTTGATAAAGTGATTAGCCCACTAACTGAGATCTTCAACCTCTCCCTCAGCCTCAGCCAGTTCCCGGACAGATAGAAATCTGCCACCGTCACCCCCATCCATAAAGCTGGAGATCGGATCAACCCTGGAAACTACTGACCAATCTCCATATTGCCTCCACTATCCAAGGCCATCGAACGCCTAGTTGCTGACCAGCTCACAGATTACTTGGACAAACACAATATCCTATGCTCACAGCAACATGGTTTCAGAAAAGGACACAGCACCACATCAGCCCTCTTGGAATTCATCGTAGCAATCCACAGCTCTCTGGACAATGATCACCTAACTGGATCGGTCTTTATACATCTAACTAAGACCTTCGATACTGTTCACCACCATCTGCTTCTGGAACAGCTCTTAAATGCAGGGCTCTCCCCAGACTCCACAGCTTGGTTCAAAAGTTACCTGGAGAACAGATCGCAAAGAGTGAAAATTGCAGGTGTCCTCTCTGATACACGACCAGTCCACTCTGGAGTACCTCAGGGTTCCATACTAGGTCCCCTTCTTTTGAGTCTATTTCTGAATAACCTCCCCCAGTTGTGCCGGGAAAAAATCATACTCTACGCTGATGATGCCGTAATTCACTCTTCCCATAAGGATCCACTACCCCTACAGGATAAACTCCAGCTTGGATTCACCCCCACTGAGAACTGGTTCAGCAAACACAGACTCATCCTTAACTATAAAAAAAACTAAATCGATGTTCTTCAGTAACTCCCACAATAGGAACCGGCAGCACTCACTGACCATCACAAACTGCCTCTCTTCTCCTTTCCCCTCCTTCCCCTTAACATAGAAATATAGAATTTGACGGCAGATAAGGACCGCTTGGCCCACCTAGTCTGCCCATTTTCCTACTCTAACGGATAAGCTGAAGATCCTAGTTAATCAACAGCCTACTTCCTCCCACCCCCACAGAATTGCCTTATGTCTGTCCCATGCATTCTTGAATTCCCCCACTGTTTTTGACTCTACGACCTCCTCAGGAAGGCAGTTCTATGTATCCACAACCCTCTCTGTGAAGAAATACTTCCTCACATTACCTCTAAGCCATCCCCCTCTATCTTCAAATTGTGCCCCCTTGTTTTTGCACATCTCTTTTTCTGAAAGATGCTACCCTCTTGGACTCTGTTGATTCCCTTGAGGTATTTGAAAGTTTCTATCATGTACCCCCTCTCCCTCCTTTCCTCGAGGCTATACATCTTTAGTTCCTTTAGTCTTTTTTCATATGTCTTCTGCTGCAGACCCTGCATCATTTTGGTTGCCCTCCTCTGGACAGCCTCCACTCTGTCTATGTCTTTGCGGAGATAGGGTCTCCAGAACTGTACACAGTACTCCAGATGTGGTCTTACCAAGTGTCTGTACAGAGGGCCAACAACTTCCTGTTTTCTACTGGTGATGCCTCTCCCTATGCATCCTAGTATCCCCCCAGCGCTCCTTACAGCCTTTTCACATTGCTGGCCCACCTTTAGGTCGCCTGATATGACTACCCCCAGGTCCCTTTCCATTTTTGGTTTTGTCAGTATCTCACCCCCCGTTGTGTACTCTTCCCCTGGGTTTTTATTTCCCAGGTGCATTACTTTACACTTCTTTGCATTGAATCTAAGCTGCCATACATTTGACCATTCCTCCAACCTTGCCAAGTCCCTTTTCATCCTTTCCACCCCACCTTGTGTATCAACCCAGTTGCAGATCTTTGTGTCATCTGCAAAGAGACATACTTTCCCTTCCAGTCCCTCTGCAATGTCACTTATGAAGACATTAAAAAGGACTGGACCCAGTACTGAACCCTGCAGTACCCCACTAGTAACCCTCCTTTCTTCACTGTGGACTCCATTTACTATTACCCACTGTGTCCTGTTGTCCAACCAGTGTTTACAGGCTACCACCCTGGGACCCCTCCCAGGCTGGCTAATTTGTTTATTAATCTTTTATGGGACTGTGTCAAATGCCTTGCTAAAGTCTAGGTAGGCCATGTCCACAGCCCCTCCCTGGTCTACTGCTTTGGTCACCCAGTCAAAGAAATCAATTAGATTTGTCTGACATGACCTTCCCGCTGTGAATCCATGCTGCCTTGGGTCCTATTCTTTCCTTCAGAAGTGATTCCATCATTTTCCCTACCACTGAGGTCAAACTGACAGGTCTGTAGTTTCCTGCCTCTGTCTTGCTCCCACTTTTGTGAAGGGGAATCACATCCGCCCTCCTCCAGTCCTCAGGTACCACACCATCCTCCCATGATTTATTGAAAAGGGTAGCCAGTGGTGTTACTAGTTCTTCCCTTAGTTCTTTTAGAATTCTGGGGTGAATCCATCAGGCCCCACTGCTTTTGTACCTTCAGTTTCAGAGTTCTTTCAGAACCCTTTCTTCTGTGGAAGGACTAATATCAACCCCTATCCAGAGTGCTTCTATTGACCGGATTAGGTATTTCCCCATGCTTTTCCATTGTGAATACTGAGCAGAAGTATTCGTTCAGTATCCCTGCTTTTTCACTGTCGCTCTCTGCCCAACGACCTTCATCTTTGTTCAGCCTCAGTATCCCTGCCTTAGTCTTTCTTTGCTCCCTAATCTACCTATAAAAGGTTTTATCCCCCTTCTTAACCGAGTTGGCTATATTTTCCTTGGTTTGGACCTTTGCTAGTCTGACTGCCTTACCCGCTTCCTTCTGTTTTAATTGGTACAGTTCTCTGTCCTGCTCCTACTGTGTTTCCTTATACTTCCTGAATGCTATCTTTTCCTCCCTTACCTTCCCCGGCACTTCTTTTGAGAACCATAGGGGTTTTTTCCTTCGTTTTGATTTGTTTATTTGCTTCACACAAAGGTTTGTTGCCTCTGTGATGGCGGTTTTGATGTTTCCCCATTGTTGCTCCACCCCACCTTCTTGCCTGTTTGCTAGTGCTTTTCTGAGGCACTCTCCCATTTTGACAAAATCAGCCCTCCTGAAGTCCAGTACCTTCACTTTTGTGTGGCTTGACTCTACAGCAAAGTTTATCATGAACCACACTGTTTAGTGGTCGCTTGTTCCCAGATGGCTACCCACTTCAAGATCAGAGATCCTCTCTCCGTCCCCATTTGAGAGTACCAGGTCTAAGATTGCTCTCTCCTGAGTGGGTTCCAAAACTAGCTGTCTGAGGCATGCCCCCTGTAGGGCATCGAGAATGGCCCTGCTCTTGGATGTGGCTGCAGCAAAGGTGCTCCAGTCAACATCTGGCATATTCAGGTCCCCCATCAGCAATATCCTCACCCTCTCCTCCTACCCCCGAAACCTGCACTTCTTTATGTGCTGTGACAATGCCTATGGCAGCTCATACCTCCCTGTGTCCTACCCACGTCTTGTATTGCTGTTGTACACCCTAAACTGCCCTTTACCGGTCTTCTTCAAAGTGTATGCATTTCTCTCTGTAACTGATTGTTAACCTGTTCTACCTGTTTATCCTGCCTATAATTCCTTGCCTTGATGTATTACCATGAGATGTTGATTATTGTACTGTCCTCAAACTAACGTGGAACCTTTGTAAAAGAGCCTTGGCTCAAAGGTACTTGTAATCCTAGATTTAAATAAATAAAATAAACACAGCAACTGGGGTAGCTATGGCTGAGGCAGCAACTTTCAGTAGCCTGGATTCCAACATATCTGGATCAGCAGAGCTATTTATTTTTATTCCCTTTAGTATAGCTATCACCTCTTTTCTGGTAACTAAGAGAAGGTGAAATTTAGAAGGTAGGGGACCAGTTCCTTTGGGGCCGGGGAGGTGGAGGTGGGTAGGGGGCCCTGTTTTTAATTTGGAAAGTTCAGTTAAGGATTAACTGAAAACACGTGCAGCAGCCTGGGGTCATAGATAATCTGACCACTGACTATAATCAGGACATCTGAGGCACCAGTATTTCCCTTTAACACGGAGTTAACTTGAGACCAAAATTTCTTAAGGTCAGAGAGGTTATTAGACAGTCTCTTTTGGCCATCTTTCCCCACTTCTTAAATTGATTCCTTAGTTCCCGGTATTTAACGCAATCAGCCTTAAACCCAAATTTTTATCATGTCCCCAGGCCCCATTCTGATGGATGTTCTCCCCCCCCCCCAAGCACATCTGATTTCTCACCTGCCCTTCCCTTTGTTTTGCAAGGACCCACTAATCCCTTACCTCCTCTTCCCAGGTGTTTCAGCAGTTCACCCACGAAGCCATCTTGGGCAGTCGTGAGGATGGCTTCAGTCCATGCTCTCCCTCCCCTCCCTCCAGGAGCAGCTCCTGCACTGTGGATTGCAGGTACTGTTGGGCTGTCTGAGCTGGTCCTCTGCCACTGTGCGGTGGCTGCCACCCCACCCCACTCTCCCGCCCTGGGCGGGCATTTCCCTTATAGGTTACCTTACCCCATGTGAGCTGAGATGTACATCCCATATGATTCCATTTTACTATCTCCCCATATTCCCACTTGCAAGTTATCAGGATTCACCACTATGGGTCGCTGTATGTCTTTCCTCCCTTTGGTAACATTTTAATTCACCCCCTTACGTCCCTTATTGCTGTTCCCCCTCCCCCCCAATTACTACCTCCCTGACTCCACTACCGTTCATTTTCCCCACATTTCTCTCATCCTCTTTTGTTTCCGTGTTTTGACTCTGAATCTGTGACACTCTGCACTAGGTCTTCTATTGTTCAGAGGGCTAACCCTCTAGGCCATCCAGCCTGTTAAAGTCCTTCCCTCTTCTCTTGTTTTATCCCTTCTGGCCACTAGTGCTACTTGGTGTGCCTGCCGTTGCTACCTCCATAGCCCTGGAACAATCACCCCACTTTCCCATTAGTTGGTTATGGTGGTTCGCCACTAGAGACACTATATACCTAATCTCCAGCAACCTGTCACACTTTAGTGCCCTGGAACAATCACCCCACTTTCCCATTAGTTAGTTATAGTGGTTCGCCACTAGGGACACTACATATTTAACTCCAGCAACCTGTCATACTTTAGTTTCCGTGTCTTTTGAAGGTGTTCCTTCTTGGCTACTGTTCTCTGCTGGGTTGCTGCCCTCTCTCCTGCTTTATTCTATTGTATCTTTCTGGTTTTCCAGTCCTTTTTATTTTCCCTCCTCTGATCTCTCCCTCCTATGCTCCTCCTTGCCTTCGCTATCATCCCCTTTTGATCTACTCCACATCTCTCCCCCCTCCCTCCATCCCTTCAAATGCCTTCCCCTGCCTTATCTCCCCCCACTAATCCTAATTCTTGTCTACAACTACTTCTTAACTCTCCCTGGCACCCTTGAGCTTCCCTCCTCCACTCTTCTGGAGTTCTCCCTCTCTGCTTAGGAGACTTATTTCCTTTCCTTCCAAACTACTACTCTAATATTGCTTCTCTCAACTGGGGATGTTGAACCTAACCCTAGACCTTCTCCCCACCCCCCACCCCATATACTCCCTAAAGAACTGAAAAGAGTCCATCTAAATATTAGGAGTCTCCTCCCCAAGACTGACCTGACTCAACCACTAATGGTTAGTCTGAATCACTCTGTTCTCATCTTCACTGAGTCCTGGCTCTCCTCTAAAATCCAGGACACTGCCATCTCCATTCCTGGTTACTCTCTTACTCGAGAAGATCGATCTTCCAGGGGTGGGGGCAGTGGCCATTTACATCTCCACTTCCATCCAGTACTCTATCAGCCTTTCCATCTCTTCCCCCTGTGCATATGATCTTCTTTTACTTAAGCTGTCTTTCCCTGCTCCCTTCCCATCTTTGTGGAAGGGGTCTACTGTTGCCCCTCCCTTTCCTTCTCTTTCCCCTCTACTGTCACTGACTTTACTTCCTTGTTTATCACCCACTCCTCATCTGGGGAACTCTACATCCCTAGTGACTTCAACATCAACTGACTGTCCAAAAAATATTCGAACTCTGTAACTCCATCTCTTCCTTAAATTTAAAACAGCTCATGTCTGAACCTACACGGCTAAACCTCAAGTCAGGTAATCATACCCTAACTGACTGGGTTCTGTCATCTCACTCCCACCGTGTTATCTTCAGGTATCCTCCCAGATGCACTCAGTGACCACCATATGGTCTACTGTGTACGGAACATTCATAGGCCGAAAACCCCATCAAACGTTCTCCTCCCCTGCTCATACAGAACCTTAAATCTGTCCTCCCTTAACGCAGATCTCACAGGTATCGACTGGTCCCCTTTGGTTAATGCCCCTTCTACTGACTCTGCCCTGTCCTACTTCAATAAGCATTTCCTGAATGTATTTGACAGTCATGCCCCTCTTCAGAAGACTAGAGTCTGTAGCTCCCACCTCCCTTGGGTATTGGCTGAGCTGCTGGCTTGTCAATGTGCTCGCAATTTAGCATGGTTGGCATATAAAACATCTGTGTGCCTTCAAGGACTTACTCACATATTGTTCCCTCCGGAACTCCTGCACCAGGGCCCTCCGGCTTGCCAAAGCTGAATACTTTAATACTACCTTCCAGGATAATCTCAAAAGCCCCTCTAAATTCTGGAAGGTTGTCAATGACCTGTTCTCCCCCTTCCACTCAATAACCTTCCCCAGTCCTTAAGGTCGGTGATCTTACTATCTCTGGCCCCTCAGCAGTCGCTATGGAATTCAATAAATTTTTCATCACCTGTGCCGCTGATGATCTTGCCTCCTTCCCCCTCCTTCATCTCCTAACCCTGCTCCGCCTACTTCTACCCCCCTCCTGCTTCTCCTTCCAACCAGTCTCCCCTGCTGACACCCTACATGCTCTCTTAGCCTTTGACCCCCCACAAAGGCAAAAGGCCAGATGGCCTTGACCCCAAGCGTCTATATCTATTAACCCATGCTATAGCCCTCCCTCTATCCATTCTCCTGAACCCATCCTACTCCCTAGCCTCAGTCCCTCAAGCCTGGAAGCTTGCCACTGTTGTCCCACTTCATAAGAGCGGTGACTCCTCTACCCCTGGCAACTTCCACCCCATTTTCCTACTCCCAATCCTTGCTAAACTACAAGAGCACTTGACTCTGACACAGCTCTCTTCTTTTCTTGACTCCACCTCCTTTTTCACCCCCCTTTTCAGTCTGGTTTCTACAAGGCCCACTCCACCACCACTTCCCTACTATGGCTCACTGACTCCATTCTCTCTAGCATGGATCAGGGATGCATCACCTCTGCCTTCTCTGTCAACCTGGACAAAGTCTTCAACACTGTTGCCCAACCCTTCTCCTCTGCAAACTTATTGTAGCCAGTCCCTCTGACTTTGCCACCCACTGATTCAGCTCCTACCTCACGGGTAGGTCTCAATCAGTGTGCGTTGACAACTCTGTCTCCGCCCCTCTCCCCGTAAACACTGATGTCCCCCAAGGTTCCGTACTTGGTCCAATACTTTTTTCGATTTTCCTTAATGACCTTCCAAATACCTGTTCATCTGTTAAAATCCACATGTACATGGATGGCACTGTTTTATTTGTCTTTGGTACCTCATCTCTGGTTGCTGAGACCAAGTTCCAACTGGATTTCAACAATATCCAGCACTGGTTTCGTGACAACCAACTTTCGCTGAATGCCAAAAAGATGGTCTCTATGACCTTTGGCATCAAGCAAAGGCTCGATAGGCTTGCCACCTCCCCCTCCTTCCACACCCTAGATGGTTCTTCACTTGAAAATGTCTCCTCCTTCAAGTACCTCGGCCTATGGCTAGATAAGAACCTCGATTTTGCTATGCATGTGGATGCCATCCACACAAAGCTACTTCCCAAACTCAATGCTCTGTATAGACACTGCAACTGCCTTCTCCTTCCTGCCCACCAGGAGTTTGTCCAAAAGATGATCCTCCCTATCTTCGATTTTGGAGACAAAGTATACAACACTGCACCTAAATCTACTCTCACCAGACTGGATACTCTCTTCAACTCCTTCTGTGGTTTTGCCCTTGACTGTCCACCCCATACACACACCACTGTGACCTCTAGTCCTCCCTTTTCTTCTCTTCTCTTAGTGCCAGACGACTTGCTCACAGTGCTTCCCTGATTGGTAAGTACTGGCTTGGGTCTTTGCCACCCTACCTAATTTCCTCCTCTAGTCTCCCACCTACTTATCCCTACACACTCTGCAACTCCACCCATAGGACTTCTGCCCTTCCCCTCCAGTTCTTTCGCTTCTGGAAGATCTGCTTTCTCTTATTTCCCCAGTACCTGGAATGCTCTACCTCTAGAGATTCGCTTGGCCCAGTCTTCCAGTTCTCTATCCAGTCTCCTTCGTCTTTACACATCCCCCTCCTGCACCTGCAACTAACCCTCTCTTTCCTATTTGGTTCCCTAACTCCTTCTATACACTCTCCCTCGCCATCCTTTTTCTAACTGTATTCCTCTTCTGTTTTTCTCCTCCTCCATCCCCCTCTTTTCTTTCCTCCTCTATCTCCTCCCCCTCTTTCCCTATGGCACCATTTTTGTCCCTACTCCTTATATTTCCAGTCCCGACACAACGTTCCCTACTATTTTCCATTACTCTTTTCCCCCACTTCCTCCCTTATTCCCAGCCAGTCCTCCCCTTTGTGGGGTTCACGCATCCCGAAAGGGAGGGCTTGGCCCCTTCAGCTTGCCCTACTCCTTCCACTTTTGCTGTTCTCTCCTCTATGTTATCTATGCTGCTTCTTGAATTTCTCCCTTACTTCTGCCTACCCCTCCCCCTTTTCGGGGTTCATGCATCCCGAAAGGGTGGGTTGGCCTAACTGTCTGCCCTTCTCCTTTCCATTGTGCTGTTCTCTTCCACGTGTATAATTCTGCCTGTTCCTAGCACTTATTTAATCTGTAAATAGTTTTGTACAGTCTGTTTCATCTTAGTCATTATTGTTTTTGATCTATTGCATTGTATTACCTGTTCTTTTCATGATTGACTGATTTACTGTATAAATCTAATGTGTTTCACTGTATATTTAAATTTGTAACTAACTGTCATTGTACTGAAGCTTACATCATGTCTGTTCTACCATTGTTTGCATATTTCCTGTATCTATGTAGGCATCTCCACTTCCCTTTCCCCCAGGATGCACCAGAAAACGCGCTACTGCAGCTCAGTGTGCCTTTCCTGGTAAAACTTTTCAAATAAATCAATAAATAAATCATCAGTTTTTTGAAATTGGGTGTCAGCCATTTATGTCATTTTCCCTTTACCCCAAGTTTCCTAAACAGGGCATGTTTGTTGGTGGCTGAGAGAAAGTTATTTGCAAAGTACTCTAAGGCATTGTCTGCAGTTGGAAGCTCAAAGATTGGGCACCAGACGATCCTGAAGAGGGTGGCCAGAAAAAAGATTCCTCTAAGAAGCTAGAAAAATCCCTTGCGAGAAACATTCTAGGTGGAACTTCAAAAGAGCAGTCCTTCCAGATACAAAATATAGGGAAATGGTCACTTAGGAGGTCAGAGAAGATTCCTGCAGCACATATCCTGTCAGGTTTGGATACTAGGGCCCAGCCCAGGAGTGTATGGTTACCCGATTTACTATTTAGTCAAGTGGGTTCAGTGATCAGCTGTGTTGGTTGTGAATCTTAGTAGCTGTGCCTTGAGACCAGTTTCTGTTTCAGAGGACAAGTGAAGACTGAAGTCCTTTAGGATAATTACTTAGCTGGGAGCATGGACAGCTATGAACTCCCATAGACTGTCTCTATTTTACATACAGTATATAATACTTTATTAAAATAATTTTTAGTAATTTTTTTTTTTAGCAGCTGCTATCATCATTCTAAATAATAATTGTTTGCCTTTATCTTTTGGATTCTGCTGTCAGGCTCCTAAAAGCAGTGTCACCAGGCATTTTGGACCTATAACCCTCAGGATCTGTTCAAAAGCCTTGGTGAGTTGAGTCCAGAAATTATCCAGTCTTGCACATAACTCAGATATAGTGTATGTTAGAACGCTGTTCTAACCCGAAATCAATCTGCCCAAAAATGTAGTTCTGCTGCAGTAATGATGTCCGTAGTGCAGCAGAACAACTTTTTGTTCTGCTTCAGTACGGACGTCACACTGCCTTTTCCTCGAGCGTTTTAGTATCCTTAGCAACCAGTCACAGTACAATCACAAGCCACTTCCCCAGCAAACAAAAACGTTTTTTTGAAATTGCACACCAGAAGGGGATGTAGTGATATTGGGCGGGGCGAGGCCGCGGTATTCTACTGGGTGGCAGACTGGGTAGTAAGCTGGATTTGTTATGTGATGAGCCCGGTGTTGCTTGAGACTGTGTATGACCGTAACTGTTCAGTCAGCAGCAGTACAGTAAGGCCCTGTCCACACTACACCACTCAGACCCGGTAACGGATACAAACTGTTATGGCCGGGGAGCAGCACCGTGTGTCCACACTGCAGTGGTGTCCAGTACGGGACCGGTACCACCGGTCCACACTGCGAGGCGGGTGACCATTATGATGGCACCCGATCCTAAAGCAGCTCCGCGCTGCACTATTGGCACTCGCAGGGACCATTTCACACGCCCACACTACAGCCGGTAACGGTACAGTGGCAGATCCGATTCCATAACCGTTGTTGAAACCACCTCAAAAGTGGTTTCGACAATGGTTACGGAAACGCCTCCTGTAATGTTACAGGTGTAAAAGCAAACCATTGTGGTAACGGTTTGGGCCCCCTGTAACGCTACAGAGGTGTGGATCCGGTGTAGTGTGGACAGGGCCTAAGTTTGCTAAAAGCCTCCTACCCTTGTTTTTTTCTTTTTATGTTTTTTTTGTCTTCACTGAGATTGAGCGGCAGCTGCTGAGTTTCCGTCTACCAGGGATATAGTGATGAATTATGCAACCGACTGTTTATTAGGATGTTGATGTTTTCTGGCTACTAATCTGTTTGTATGCTTGTGTCAGGCTTCGGGTACAGTAAACTCTTCTATTGCTATTTCTAGTGGAGCTAGAGTTTGTACCTTTTATTGCCTACTGGGAATGTTCATACACTATAAAGAACAGTGAATGGCTTCCCGTTCACAACAAGGCTAATCTTTACCCTTGTGGTTACTATGACGACTGTTAGACCCCCCTCGAGCTTCGCTCTCGAGGTCAACCGCCGTCACAGTAACCACTCGGGTAAAGAATAGCCTTGTTGTGAACAGGAAGCCATTCACTATCCTATATATATGGGCACGTACAGCTTTATTCCCCCATAGCCCCTCCAATATTCTACTGTGACAGAAGTCTTATATCTTACCTGTTGGGGGGGTAATAAAAAAATCAAACTAGTTGCTCCCAAGAGAATTCACGCCACATGGGAGGGCTTATGGGTTGGTGCTAAGTTTTACAGGCCTTTTACCTTTGTTCGTCTATAATTACAATCCATAATTCAGTCTACCAAAGCATTTTATATGCTGTGAATAAGTGCCAATTTCTTACACAGTTTTGTATACTTGTGATATCTGTTAAGTGTTCCCCAAATTATGCACCTGTCAATAAAGCTATTATGACTATTTTTCTCTTTAAATTAATTTGTTGCCAATGGATAGTTTGTTGAAGGAAGTGCCTCACCTCTAAGACATGGTAAACATTTACCTGAAGTAAGACCATGTTTGTCCATAATCTCATGAAATGTTAAGAACACTCCAACATGTTGCAACTGCCAAGGCACAAGCAGTCCAACTTTGTTCCATCTCAGGGATCTAGTCTGACAGGTAGCAAATTCTGATCCGAAAAGAACTGCTTAAAAAAGCTACCTGTGTTTTTTTAGGTTAAGTCTGGCCACCACTCTACTCTGGTTCCACCAAGCCAGTTCGACAGAAAACCTGCTGACCGGCTTTACAGCAGTGGCACAATGTTGACCACGATCCACATTGTGCCGTTAGAAACGCAAGTGTTTTTTCTGCGGGGGGGCTGTGCCCCATGCACCCCCAAGATTTTATTATAATCACCTCCATGGCGGAGGTGTTTCGGAGAGGGGGTGCAAGACCCAGAGAAGCTGTGCCAGGGTCCCGCACAACCATTACAGTGATCGGTCGTTTTGTTGGTTTTGTCACTGTAAATGACCAGTCGCTGTAATATTTTTAATGAAGTTACGTGCTACACGTTACTCCACATCGATAATGGCAAGTACATCCAAGATTCCTCCAATCCTATTTCTTGCCTCGAGGTCTTGTTAAAGATCAGGGGATAGGCAAATCAGGAACTGCAGGATCTCTGTCTCTACTGCTTTTCATGTTGTTTTGTATCCTGAAGTACACCAAAGGCTCAAAGTGCTAAGCTACACTGTCCTGTAGTACTTTGAGATTCAAGAGTGCTACCCCTCCTTTTTCCTTAGGTAACAGCAATGTAGGTATTTCACCCACAGCTGCTTACCATTTCATATAGTCCTTGAAATAAGTGTATTAGTAGATCTTGAGATTCAAAAGCACTAGCCCTACTTTTTTCTTAGGTAACAGCAAAGTAGCTATTTCACTCACAGTTGCTTACCATGTCATATAGTCCTTGAAATCAGCATATTCGACTTCTGGTTCTGCTACAGCCCGAGCAACTGCTTAGAGAGAAAGCTCCTCTACAGATGGGTAATAAAAACCCTCCTTATCCTTACAATAGTCCCCTCCAAACATCAAAAATGCCATGCCACCGAAAGGGAGGGGAGAGCACAAACCAGCTAAACATCAGTGGGATCGGACCCAGATGACACTGGATGGCTCTCGCTTCCAACTACTCCGTCAGGATAGGAGCTGCAGTCCTTCTCCACTACGAGCTCAACAGCAGGCCCCGAGCCCCGGGAGTGAAGCAAACCAGCAAACCACCACTGGTCTTGATACGATCTTAGCAGAAATCCAAGCACTGCGCAAAGAAAATAAAATGGAATTTCAACGACTGCACATGAAACTCTCTGATTTAGATTGATCGCTGAAGGAGGTAGATAATAGAGTCACCCTGCTGGAAACTGATTCAGCTACAGACAAGGACACTCTGGTCGCCCTCCTCGACCACACCGAACTACTACAGGCTAAATGCACTGACTTGAGGCTCGATGGAGGAGGATAACCTCAGGCTATCGGGACTACCCGAGGGGGCAGAGACTGAGAACATGGCCCTCTTTTTGCAGGATATGCTCTGCAATGTGCTCTCCCTGCCACTCACACTGGAGGTTCGTATTGAGTGGGCACATCGCACCCTAGGGCAACAGCCCTCCGATCCCTCCTCTAGGCCATGTCAAATACTTATGAAATTTGCCAGCTATAGCATCAAAGAAGAGGTCCTCCGATGTGCCTGGCAGCAGAAAGAAATTACATATAACGGAGCCAGGCTATTTCTAGATCAGGACTACCCCCCTGAAATTCAGAGATTATGTTTATTATACAGACCAGTTATGAGGGCTTTGTGCAGCAAAAAAATAAGTTTCCAGACCGCCTACCCTGCCAAAATGAAAAAATTTTGGGATGATGGCCCACAGATGTATCTTACCCCAGAAGAAGCTGAAGAGGCGCTTAAAAATCAGGGAATCCCTCTGGAGAAGAGACCGGAACAAAGAAAGATGGAAACAGATAGGAACCTTCAACAGCTTTGTAAACTGCTCCCAGGGGGATAAGATAACCTGTGACGTGGTCCGTCCTCATCTGGCTCCCTCCAGAATTGTCCTGGGAATACACAACGCACTTCCCAACAGAGAGCAAGAGAATGAGAAGCCACAAATACTTGAGGAAGCAGCATTTTATTCGGAGGTACTCTAACTCACTCTTCATTCCCAAGGAGATTCTGTAACTTCTAAATACAGAATGAAGCGGGAATGGGAACTGTAACCCAGAGGGGGGTGAGGTTGATGCGTCATTACAAGTACCGGATCCAAGCCCTGGAATGATGTCTGAGATGCTATTCATTCCCCTTATTAGTGACATTATTATTTGAGCTCTCTGATAACATGGCTCCAGGACTAATGGAGACCCAGCCTCGCCGTATGATAGCCTGGAATTAAGTGGGGCTACGAACTAACCACTTCCACTGGAGAGCGTCTATGAAAGATCTATACATTACAGAGAGACATTTCTGTCATTTCAAGCTGGGTGGGGGGGTTGAGACTACTCAGAACCGGGAAACATAACGGAGCCTGAAAGGCTCAGAGACTGTGTTAAATATCCAAGAAACAAGAGGGTGGGGAAGGAGTGCTGAAATATGTATAATGGGTCGTTACAGAAATTCCCATACAACTGAAAATGGAAAATGCATATTCTGGTGGAAATGATGATTTTTTGATCGATAATGCCCGTCTGTGGGGGGTTGGGGAGGTGAGAGAGAACAGCAATTAATATGCAGCCAGGTTGGCGGTGGATATCATAGGCTATGGCTATATAGCTATTTACATCTAGCAAATTGCCCCTATAGCAATCCTCATAGTAGAGGATATCTACAATGCTACAGCTCTACGGGTTCTTCTAACCTATGCAGAGAGAGGGTACTGAGACTTCAGTGCCCCCACCTTGGAGGTGATTTTTGCAAAATACATTTTAAAGACCTGACTTATGCAGACAGGTTGTTACATATGCAGTTTACACTGTTTGTTACTGTTGTAATAGTTGAATTATTTACTGGGTATAGTTTATTTCCCGATGCAAGAGATTACATAGGAGGAAGAGGAGAGGGAGTTTGCCCTGCCTTTGGCCAAGGTACAAACCGACAGAACTCACTAGACAAAAATGGGGACCAAAATATTGACCTATAACGTCAATGGTCTAACAAGCCCAATTAAGTGTCAAAAAACCCTACAATATAAAAAACAAATGAAACCAGATATTCTCTTACAAGAGACACATTTGTCAATAGAAAAACATAAAAAACTATTAAACTTTGAGTACTCTGAGGTCTGCTTTTCTTCATATAAACAAGGCAGACAATGAGGGGTTACCATATTAGTTCGAGGGCATGTACTCCTCGAGGTTACAGATCGGATACAGGATAATGATGGGAGATATGCTCTTTTAAAGGGCTCCCTTAATGGACATAAAATCACCTTGGCCTCGGTACATGTGCCTCCTAACTCTCCCTTCAGGGAATACAGGAAAACACTATTGCTCATAGCTGAGAAGGCAGAAGGAATGACCATTCTGGGAGGGGACTGGACTATGACTCTCGACCCTGTAACTGACACCTCAAGAGTTCCCAGGAAATCATACAGAATAATAAAACATGTCAGGGCCCTTCTATCAAAATTGGGACTCCAGGATATGTGGACTTTCCTGGAAGGGCAGAGGAAGGACTTTACCCACTATTCTGCAACATATCACTTATACTCAAGATTTGATTATTTCTTCTTATCCAGAGATTCCCTTGCCAGGACACAGAGGTGTGAGACTGGCACCCTTGGGTTGTTGGATCATGCTCCTTTGACCCTGACAATGGATCTCTCCATGCCACGAAGGGACACGTTCTGAAGGCTTAATTTGTCCCTTCTCAGTGACTCTGAGGTCTTAGAGCAGATCTCACAAATTATGAACCTAACTGTGCAGGAGAATGAGGCTAGTGGAGTGAGCAGAGGGATCCTACGGGATACCATTAAGGCTCTTGTTTGGTGTAAGCTGATTGCAACTGCAGCCGCCAGAAAACAGCAAAAGGCAGAGAAACAAAAAACAATTGGAAGTACAAATAAAAACTTTAGAAGAACAACAACAAATTAGATTTGACGGGGGAAAGAAGCTTAAGGAACTGAAGAGCCAGTTAAACAAATTACTTGACCTCAGGAGTTGAGAGAAATCATACACTTCCTGAAACAAACGTACTATGAGGGAAGTCCCCGGTCTTTATGACTCCTTGCCATAAGGCTCAAAGCCAGAAGAGCCCAGGCACACATCACCCACATAGTCCACCCCTGAACCAAAAGAAAGGCAACTACCCTTACTCAAATATCAGAGACCTTTACAGAATATTATCAAAGGCTCTATGCTCAAAGAGATGACCCAGAGCCAGAAAAAATTAACACTTTTTAAGTGGCTTGGGCCTACCACAGGTGTGGAATTCTCAGTTTATGGCCCCTATTACTAGTGAAGAAATTAACACTGTAATAGCAGAGGAGAAGATATTCAAATCTCCCTGCAATGATGGACTCCCTACTGAGTTTTATAAGAAGTTTCGCCAGACAATTATTCCTTTATTAAGATCGGCCTATCAGGAGATTTTGAGGGAGGGATCAGTTTTGCCTCCTTCATGGAGACAATAATATCTGACACCCAAGCCCGGCAGGAATTTAACGGCCTGCTCCTCATACAGACCAATTTCAGTTCTGAATATGGATTATAAATTTTTCACCTCCATATTAGCCAAAAAGCTACCATCAATAATATCAAATCTGATCCATAGGGACCAGACAGGATTTATCCCTAATAGACAGGCAGCAGACAACACACACCGGACAATACATGTCATAGACCATTTAAATAAAATGGGGGGGAGGCATTGATAATAAGCCTAGATGCTGAAAAAGCATTTGATCAAGTGAATTGGAAATTTTTGTATGGGGTCCTTGCCGGGTTTGGGTTCACACATAACTTTATAGACACAATGGTGAGGTTGTATGCAGACCCACAAGCATACATACGAACCAATGAGATGGTTTCCAAGGGGATCACTCTCGGGCGAGGTACCAATCAGGGATGTCCATCATCGCCCTTACTATTCTCCCTATATATAGAGCCATTAGCACAGTGGATAAGAGCTGACCAGACCATAAGGGGCATCCAAGTAGCAGGGCAGGAGCATAAGATCGCACTTTATGTGGATGATGCCCTCTTGTATCAGGCATCCCCAGGCACTTCCTTGCCTAGAGTGATGGACACGACAGAGGAATATTCCTTACTGTCAGGATACACACTTAATACCACAAAAACTGAGATCTTAAATATAAATTATACCTCTTCTCCTAACCTTCAGGCAAAATACAAAATGAAGTGGAATATACACACCCTCAAGTATTTGGGTATTACCTTAAGGGCTACTACCAATTACTTATATATTGATAACTATAAACCAATCTTAACACAAATAGAATCAGACATAAAAAGATGGACTTTACTCCCCTTCCCAATGTACTCCAGAATCCAGACAGTAAAAATGAATACATTCCCTAGGATTTTATACTTGTTCCAGTGCGTCCCTGCCACACTATCCCAGAAATGGCTTAGGGATATTCAAGGTAAAATATTTAAGTTTATATGGGCCAACAAGAAACCTAGAATATGCAGAACCCTTTTAATGGTCGATAGAAAATCAGGAGGCCAAGCGATACCAGATCTTCTAGAATATTGGCTAGCCACCCAAGTAAAGTATGCCCTTCTTTGGACACATACACCAGCCTGGACACATTGGCAGGAAATGGAAACTACCCTTTTGAAGGGTGACACTCAATTTTCATGCCTCTGCGAATCCCCTAACCAAAGATCCTCAGTAGTAAAGGAGTACAGAGCTATACAGACCACCTTAGAAGCTTGGGATATGTTTTGCAAATACCCAAACGTCAGAACTGATCTTTGGAAATATTGCTGGTTGGTAAATGCTCCAGACTTCCTACCTAGTAGTCTAGACCCCTGGTATAAACGCCAAGCGGCGAAAGGTTTCATGTACCCCATGCAGCTTATGCGAGGGGGGGGGCCCCTTCTTACTTTTGAGGAGTGTGTCAGCAAACTGGGATGGACTGTGAGAAACAGGTGGCACTATCTGATAGCAGGATCAACCAGATAATTTTTTTTTTTTTTTTATTAAAGAGAACACGATGACTCCCGGTGTAGCGGCTCCTCGGTAAGTGGGATGAGAAGCCGCCATGTTTTTCACAGTGTTTGGCCCGCCCATTAGAAGTACAGAGCCAACCAGAAACGGCTCATATTTGACAGACGTGGTGCATGTTTGCCGTTATAATCCGCAGGTTACAATGGCAAACAACTGGCTCAGCCTATAGAAAAACTTGCTGGCCAGTTATTATAATTTGCTAATGTGTAGGTGTATATACACCATAGGCCTCTACCTTGATCTGCTTTTGTCAACAAGTGATGATACTGTTATGGGATGTGGTCTGGCTGTTGCAGGCCTCTACATTTTTCACCAAAGTCTCCCCTCCTGCTCATCTGGCTGTATCTGGAGACCAAACACTGCACAGACGTCCCCCCTGCACCCACTAGGTTTCCGGAGGAATTGTGTGAGCGGTTTGCTGGTATAGTTAAGCTGAGTGCAAGTTGGTGCAGTTGCTATAGCAAAAAAGAAGCACAAAACGCATCAAAGCCGCACGGAGTGGCTATTTGTTGGTGCTGCCAGAACGACTAGGCCTTGCATGTCAAACCGCTACTGCAGTTGTTAAAGAGTACGATTTGTATGAAGCCACATACAGCCGCTGATTGCTGAGGCTGCCAGAGCAGGAAGAACAGCTTGTGCTGGCCCAACTAGGGCCTTGTGCGTAAAGCTGCTGGAGCAGTGGATAGCAGGGAGCAATAAGTCACAGGGAGCAGGTGTTTACTGTGGAAGTTGAGAAGGAGCGGGATCCACTTAAGCAATTCATCAACAAAAACAATAATAACGACAAAAAGGAAACAACTAAAACAAACATTTTTTTGTCATCCTACTACAAAAAAAGAGAAGGTCCTACAGTGCAATGTTTTCAAGGCGGCCATGTTGAATGAGGGCAAGAATGTGAACACAGAAAGGCAGATGAAACGTAGAGGCGGTTGATGGGCAGTATTTTCAGCTGTGATTTTGTACGGAGATAACATCACCATAGCTGGTACTGGCTCTAAGGCAATTAGCTTTCATAACTTTTTCTATCAATTTCAGAAGTTGCTAAATCAGAAGGGCACATAATAAATGGAGAAATAAAAATACTGCAACACTTTCAACATATGAATGGCTTGGGAACACTATTCAGACTAAGCCATATGGAAAAACTCACTTATGTTGTATCGCCAAAAATCATTAAGTCGAGTGTTCTCTCGCCCTCCATGTACGTAAACAAATCCTTTGAAAACGCTGCAGGCATGCTTAAACCTATCACAGGGTGCACACTTGTCCTGGGGCAGAGGCCTCCACAAGCATTGGCCAGCTCTCCTGCTCATGCCCTCTTCGGTTTTCTTCCTCAAAGATAGTTCATCCATTATTTCACTTGTCAGTCCAGGGCCATTCTGGTTTGTTTCCAAACATATTTAAGGCTTCAGTTCTGTGTGACACTGTCCAAACAGTTGTAGGACCTGTGAGCGGGCAGAAAGTAACAAAAAGAAGATTTCTTACTTAATATCTCTTCAAAATCTTTCAAACTCTTTAAAGCAGCAGTGCAATGAAAAAGTTATTCCAAAAAGCTAATTTTCTGCTATAGTTATGAAAAATATTGACAGAAGTGTTTATTTAGGTTTTCTGGATGCTACCTGTGCTGTGTACTGTCCATCTGAATTTTTGTCTGGACTCTTGCCCTCCTCGGGTCCTCAATATTATTTCTATGCAAAAATGAGGCAGCCATCTTTTTTTCTTGAGAAATAATTATTTTAGAACTTTCATAAAATTCTTAAACGATAATGAAAACTGAAAATTTGACCACCAAAATAAACTGGAAGACATCTGGCATCGATTAAGAAGAAAAAAAAGTGGGGTCAAATTTTAACCTATTTTCGTTGCACTGCTGCTTTAAAGGGATGCTGTCAACACCCTTTGGCCTCAGTTTGCTTCTAGTTAAAAAAATCACATGTTATGATCGGTCACATTCTGTATGACTGCTGATGTAGCTGGTAGTTTGATACCGAATCTCTTTTTCTTTTTAAAACTGAAAAACAGACTGCCCACCATACTTGTGTTCTCACACAAAAACGTGTTTGTTTACAGTCCTTGATCTACTGCCACTGCATCCATCCTGGATTTGGAACACCCCCAACACAGTCTAGCCACTCATGGTGCATTGGGAGAAAGAGAACGCTACTGCATCGTGAGTGACTGCACTGTTTGAGGTGTTCCTAATGTTCAGGAAGTATGCAATAAGAGTAGATTAATTATTTGAAACAAAACAAGGCTGGGTATAACTACACCATTAGCATGCAATTCAGTTCTACTAAGAAAGGAAGCAAATAAAACAACCAGCAGCACCAGTGAATTTTACAGTAATCATAAAATGTGGCGTTTTAACTAGAAATGATATGATGCCGAAAGGATTTAGTGTCCCTTTAAAGGAATGTTCTAAAACAGCGTCTGTTAAAATAGTGGGCTTTTTGAAACCCATATTTGCATACCTTAAGCCTGCATAAGTTATTCAAAGGTAAAACAATATTTTTTATTGATGTCCTCTTAAAGAGGGAAGGGTTTGTAAATTAGCCCAAAGAGACATCAGCTGAGCAAAGATTTTCATTCATATCAAAGCATGTGTTAACATACATAAACAAGCAAGATGGCTGAGAGTGGGGACAGGGCAGGGCCAGAATACCAGGAAGTGGATGGGACTGGCTGGCCATCTCTTTGGGCCAAATTACAATCCTTTCCCTTCAGAATGAGAGATTAATTAGCAAACGACTCCTTTACTGTGTGCATCTGCGTGCGTCTGCTTGTGTGTGTGTGTTAACATGTAATCAGATACAGAATCAGATTCTTGTTCCGCTGTCAATATTTTTATTTCTTTCTGGAAACAGGATTTTCAGCCTTCAATTCCAATGATCTGAATTCTGAAAAGAGCTTGGTATTTGATTTTGTAAACTGGATTCCGATCAACTCTAGTTTCTATCATGGATAGAATGTTTGATCCCCTCTGAACAACATAGAGAATACTGGATGGGCAACTGTGCACAAACTGTGTTTTGCCATAGAGAGGTTATGATTCTCTCTGACCGCGAGAGCGAATTTTATATATATATATTTTTATATTTTGAATAGTATAGTGTATTTTTTTATAGTGTATTGTATTATGTGAATGTGTACACAGCAGTTCTTTGGCTTTCAGAATGAAACTGACTTGTAGAATGTCTAGAGGTTCCAGAATGCTGTTTTACCACAGAAGGGTACAGTCACATTCCATGACCTTTGAACTGTGGTACAACAACATTTTGAAAGGGATGGAATTCTATAGAGAACAATGTTCTACTATACACTATATAGCTGTATCGGAATATCTTTTTATCATCCTCCCATTTTAGTCTGAGTTCTTCCACTATATTTTCCAAATTAGTTTGATGACCCCCATATACTTTTTGGTTACTATGTCCAAATTCAAGTCTTTGATCCACAATCCCTTGTTTAAAGGGACACCGTTAGCTGTTTGCTGATGTTTTAGCAGGACACTAAAAACAATATCTGCACGTGTATGAGTTAATAGCCTCCACATATAAACTGGCATCAGTCCAAAAAAGTAATAATTTCACTTTCATTTACCTTTTTTATTTGTTTTCCTGACCCAACATAAACTTCACCAAACTGCTAGGGAATGTGCGTGCATGACCAATGTGGCGCAAAGTACTCCAAAACTCGTCCACTGACGAGTCTGACTTTTTGAAAAGCACAAGGAGCTAAAGATATGTGCCAATAGTAGCCAGTGTCCTGAGTGTGAGAAAGTCACTATTTTATCCTAGTGAGCACTGCAACATAATTGATTTTAACTCTGAAATGTAAAGCCATGACTCCAGGTATGCACATTAGCACATCTGTTTTATTAGGTCACACCTTTGGAACTACACCGCATCAGTGCTAGGACCACATGGAAATTTTTGCAAGCCAGGGGCTGCCTGACGATATCATGCACCAATGTCTACGTAAATGTGGGCAGCCCTATCTCTCCTCAGTTCCCTGCCACAAATTATACTTGGAAGACGTCTCTGTGGGGAACCAGGAGACCAGGCCAGCTTCCAGTTACCCTGGAACTATGGGAGCTGGAAAACGCAGCTATGAATCGAAACCATGAAGGAAATCCGTTGCCATAATCCTAAGGGGGAAGGTGGGTTGGTCAGCATGGCCTGAAGAAAGAGATTCTCTCCAAGATCTACTGTTAAGGTATCTGTGTAACTTCAATCTTTTTTGAGGATCTCTCTTTCATCAAGCCACACCTTTGGAACAAGTCCCAAGCACTACCAAAAAACTGACAGTCTGGGCGGATAGTACATATGTGTTCATGACAGCAGGCCCTGTAAGACAGCCAGACCAGATTGTGCTCATCTACAAGACACAATGTCCAGACTGTAATGTTTAGTGACGGTGTGGACAGTGCTCCACATGGAAGCTGCACAGATTTCGGCAGAAGAAACACTGTAAAAACAAACAACAGAAGTGGCCATTCCTCCTGTGGAATGACCACGAACTACTCCAGGAAGTTCCTTACCACACTCCCTATAAAAGAACTTAATACAATGTGCCAGCCATTTGGACAGACACTGTTTAGACACAGAGGTGCCCTCTTTCCCAGGGACGAATGAAACAAAAAGGTGAGAGGACTTTCTGAAGTCTTTGGTGCGGTTCCCACAATATCTTGAGAATTCTATGCACATCCAAGGTATGCAGTAATGCTTCCCCTGAACTGATACACTCTGGGTAGTACATTGGAAAGTGGATGGCTCAATTCAGACTAAATTTAGATGCCACCTTTGGTAAGAACTTAAGACTGGGACGCAAAGCCACTCGCCTTTATGAAACATCAAATAAGGAGGCTCTCACACTAGAACCTGCAGCTCTGAAATCCTTTGAGCAGAAGTGACTGGAACTAAAAAAAAATGCTTTCCATGAAAGAAAGTGTAAGCCCCAACTAATGGTTGGCTCAAAAGGAGCCAAAGTAAGCTTTTCTAAAATAAAATTCAGGTCCCTAGCTGGGACTGGATTTCTAATGGGAGGTTTCATATGTAGTATATCTCTTAGAAAAGTACAGGATACCTCTAATTGGGCAACCGTACGTCCATCCACAGGGACATGAAAAGAAAAACAGAAACACAGAATTTTTTGGCAGAAAAGGACCTCCTGGCCCACCTAATCTGCCCTGAAGTCCCTACCTACTGTCGAAAAAAAAGGGGTCCCAAGGGTAATCACATATGATTGTTCCAATGTTGTGGTGGAGCATACCAATCTCCGGAAAACTTTGCGAGTCAGCAGATTTAGGGGTTGTGGTTGCTCTGACTCAAATGGATCCTTCAAAACACCAAAGTTCTTAAAGAATGTCTTTTTATTTTTTTTTATTCATGTAGATATCGCTAGCCCCAACGTTTCACTGTTTAGGGTTCTTTGAGGGGGCTATGAGTGAAAATAAATTCTAACTACTTTGACACCACAGACCCTAAGTGATCTATGGCCTTACCTCTGCCCCATCCCTGTTACTAAGGTCCCCCTCTGTGCCTGTCCCATGCACGTTTGAAACCCGCCACTGTTTCTGTACCCACCACCTCTGCTGGGAGTCTGTTCCAGGTGTCCACCACCCTTTCTGTAAAGAAGCATTTCCACAGCCTCTTTAAGTCTACCCCCTTCCTGCTTCATATCGTGCCCCCTTGTTCTTGAACATCTCTTCTTGTGCAATATGCCACCCTCCTGTACCTTGTTGATACCTTTGAGGTATCTCAATGTTTCAATCATATCTCCCCTTTCTCTCCTCTCCTCCAGTGAGTACATATTTAATTCTGAGTCTTTCCTCGTATGGCTTCCAATGCAGTCCGTGCACCATCTTGGTTGCTCTTCTCTGCACCGCCTCCCCCGCTCTACGTCCTTCTTGAGATGGGGCCTCCAGAACTGGGCACAGTACTTCAGGTGGGGTCTCACCATAGATCTATACAGGGGTAAAACTACTTCCCTTTTTCTGCTGGTAATACCCCTCTCTATGCAACCCAGCATCCTACTCGCCTTTCCCACTACACAACCCAGCATCCTACTTGCCTTTCCCACTACCTTATCACACTGCTTTGCTACCTTCAGGTCATCCAGATATTGCCACTCAGATCACTTTCTTTACTTGTGGCTGTTAACATTTCACGCCCCCCCCAACTGATAAAATGCCCTTGGATTTCTATACCCGATGTGCATAATTTTACACTTTTATATGTTGAATCCCAGTTACCAAACCCTTAACCAGTCTTTTAGCCTTTTTATATCTTCCTTCATTCTTTCCACCACGCCCCCCCAGGAGTGTCCACTCCATTGCAGATCTTTGCGTCATCAGCGAACAGACATACCTTCCCTTCCAGCCCCTCTGCAATGTCACTAATAAAGACGCTGAAGACGATCAGTCCCAGTACTGACCGATGGCACCCCACTGGTTACTTTACCTTTTTCCTAGTGAATACCATTTACCACCACTCTCTGAGTTCTGTACTGCGCCAACTTTATATCCATTTGATTATCTTTGAACCCACTCCCAGGCTGCCCAGCTTGCTTACCAGTCTTCTGTGTGGAATGGTGTCGAATGCCTTACTGAAATCAACTGCTCCTCCCTGATCCACCTCCTTGGCGACCCAGTCAAAAAACTCTTTATCAAGTTTGTTTGGCAAGATCTTCTCCCTGTGAACCTATGTTGTCTCGGATCCTGCAATCCACTGGCATTGAGGTATTCCCTGATCCTTTCTTTAAACAGTGTTTCCATAACCTTGCCCACCACCAAGGTCAGGCTGACTGGTCGGTAGTTACCTGCCTCCTTTCTCTTTTCCACTTTTGTGTAGTGGGACCACATCCACCTTCCTCCAGTCCCCCGGAACTTCACCTGTATCTAGTGATAGACTGAACAGATTGTCAGAGGTGCAGCCAATTCCTCCCTTAGCTCTTCTGCTATCCTGGGGTGGACCCCATCCGGGCTCATTGCCCTGTCCACTTTTATTTTTTTCTAGTTCACCACCCTCCACTTAATGCCCTTCTCCACTATCTGTGGCCAGTCACCCACCCCTTCCTTCGTAAATACTGAACAAAAGTACTTGTTCAATATGTCTGCTTTCTTCTGGTCCTCTTCCACACTTTTCCCCTTCCCCTTTTAGTCTCACTATCCCTGCCTTGCTTTTCTTCCTTTTGCTTATGTACTGAAAAAATGTTTTATCCCCCTTTTTTGCTGACTGGGCAATGTTTTCCTCAGTTTGTGCTTTTGCCCTCCTGACTGCCTTCCCTTTGTTTTTCTTGAAAACTCTCCCTATCCTCCTCCTCCTGTGTTGACAAGTACCTTTTAAATGCCTGCTTCTTTTCCCTTACTTTTTCTGCTACTTCCTTGGAGAACCATAATGGTCTCCTTCTCTTCTTGCACTTTTTTACCCGTGCGACAGAGATTTGTTGCCTTCTCAACGGCCTTACTTATTTTTGCCCATTCTTCCTCAATCCTACCTGTTTTCCCTACTTCTGCCAGGGCATCCCTGAGGCACTCTCACATTTTCTTGAAATCGTCTCTCCTGAAGTCCAGGATCCTTGTTTTAGTGTAGCAAGTTCCTAACTTGGTCCTTATGTTGAACCACACCATACAATGATCACTGGTCCCCAGGTGGCTTCCCACTGCGATATCAGCAACACTGTCCCTGTTCGACAGTACCAGGTCCAGTTCCCCTCCCAAATGGGTTCTCCAACCAGTTGCCTGAGGAACACCCCCTTCAGAGAGTCTAGGATTTCCCTACTTCTAACTGATGCTGCAGCAGGGAGACTCCAATCCACATCTGGTTGACTGAAGTCCCCCACTAGTAATATCTCGCCCTTGTTGGCCATCCCTTAGATTTCTTCAAACATATCCTTGTCCTCCTCTTTCCCCTGCACTGGAGGTCTGCAGATCACCCCACCTGAATAGCGGACCCCCTTCCTGTCTCCCGGGTGACCCACAGTACTTTCTCGTAACTCTGTCCCCCCTGTATTTCATAGAAACATAGACGTTGACGGCAGAAGGAGACCAATAGGTTCATCTAGTCTGCTCATTTGTTTTAGACCTATTTTGACACTCTAGTTGCCCTTTGTAGTCAGGGCCCCCTTGTGTCTGTCCCATGTATTTTTGAATCCCCCCTACAGTGCTGACCCCCACAACCTCTTGGGGCAGTCTGTTCCAGGCATCCACCACTCTTCCTGTGAAGAAAAACTTCCTGGTGTTGGTAGAGAACCTCCTTCCTTACAGCATAAGGTCATGTCCCCTGGTCCTGGAGCCCTTCTTGAAGTGAAAAAGTTCCTGTGCCTGTACCTTGTTAATGCCTTTTATGTACTTGAATGTTTCAATCATGTCCCCTCTCTCTCTCTTCTCCACGGAATACATATTCAGTTCCCCAAGTCTTTCCTCACAGGACATGTACTGCAGACCCTGAATTATTTTTGTTGCCTTTCTCTCTACTGTTTCCGCCTGGTCAATGTCCTTCCTGAGGTGAGGCCTCCAGACTTGGACTCCATATTCCAGGTGAGGCCATACCAGCGATCTATACAGTGGTAGTACCACCTCTCTCCTCCTGCTTGTGATTCCCCTCCCAATGCAGCCCAGCATTCTGTTGGCCATCAATGTTGCTTTCTCACACTGCTTACTAACCTTCAAGTAATCTGAAATTATGACTCCCAGATCTCGTTCCTGATTTGAGGCCGCAAGTCTTTCCCCGCCTAGGTAATACTCCTTTCTTTCCTATGTGCATGACCTTGCACTTTTTGGCGTTAAATCTCAGCTGCCACACTCCAGACCATTCTTCTAGTTTCTTGAGGTCAGCTTCCATTTTGCTCACTCCTTCAGAGGTGTCCACCCTGTTACATATCTTGGTATCGTCTGTGAACAGACACCTTCCCTTCCAGTCCATCAGCGATGTCTGCACAGGTAAATGGATCCAGTTGCTTGGACACAGCCCACAATGTAAACCGCTTTCACTTTAAAGAATAGGTATGTCTAGTGGAAGGCTTTCTGGCAGCCAACAGAACATAAGCCATCTTAGGTGATACTCCAGATCGTGCCATGGCTATGTCTTCAGAAGCCATGCATGTAGAGGTAGGGACTTCAGGTCCAGGTGAACCAGAGACCCCTTGTCCTGTGACAACAGCTAGGCTCTTGCACAAGGGTAGAGGTACTGGGTATTTCACTGCCAACTGTTGGAGCAGTGGATACCATATCTGCTGAGGTCATATTGGAGCAATAAGGATGAGGGTTGCCCCTTCCATCTTCCGAGTACTGCTCTCTGTATTAGAGGAAAGCGACAGAAGGCATACAGAAACCTCCCTTTCCCAGAGAGAGAGAGAGACAATGCATCTCACTAGAAAACTCCAGGCCCTGGAGTGAGCCAGCAAAAACGCACCAGTTTTGCATGTGTGGGGATGGCAAAAGGTCCAACTCTGAGCAATCCCACCTTGTGAATAGGTCTTCCACTACTGAGGTCAGCAGTTCTCATCCGTGCACCCTGGACTGTGACCTGCTGAATTTGTCCGCTAACATGTTTTGGATGCCTATAAGATGCATGGCTGATAGTTCTAGGCCTTGCTCCAGAGCTCAATACCATACTCTCATTGCTTACTTGCACAGCCTGAGGAATGAGTAACCCTCTTGTCTGTTGATGTAATGCATCACACTGATGTTGTCTGTCTGTATTAACTGAGGATCTGAAGTCAGATGCTCCTGAAATGCATGAAGACTGTATAAGACAGCTCTCATCTTCATGACATTTATGTACAATCTTTTTTTGTGTTCTTCTGTTTGTATTTTTCTAGGCCCTGCCTACCACCAGACATCCGCCTGGTCACAGACCCTCACTGCTGCGGCTCCCCCCACATTAGCTGCTGTCCTGGGACCCCCAGGATTGCCCCCAGGGCGGGGTTGTGGCACCTGGCCCTAAGGTGCTACAAACAACGGGACAGGGTGGGAGTCGGCCTGAGGGAGCCAAGTGCAGCCGGGGATGGGCTTCACAGAGGCGGCAGGTGGGCAGGTTTTTCCCATTTGTGGGGGGCGGGAACGTGCAATGATGCCAGCGTCCATCCCGCCCCCTGCATTCCTTGTTGGTGCCATCTGCTGTGGGACCCCCTGTGCACCGGCGACATCTCGCGTCCTCCCCCCCGGAGAAGGAGAGCAGTCCACAGGACGCTCAATCCAACTCCCCCCGGCCGGCCCTCCAATGACCCAGGTCCATTCCCGAACCTGGGTTGCCGTGCATGTGTATGAATCCAACCGCCACTACCACGGGCTGGCATTTACATACAATCTTGTCTCCACCTGGGTCCAGACCTTGGTGTCTGATGTGGGCCACACGTGGCGCTCCCCACCCAGATCCTGAGGAATCCGAGGTGAGAATTTGTGCTGGGGTTGGAATCAGGAATGAAACACCCTGGGGAGCGTGGCTAGCAGCCGACAGAACAGGACGCAGCTTTGGGAGCTCCTGCTCTCACTTTACTAAGTCTTTATTTTTAAGTTATAAAGTGAATTGCTTCATTTCAATCAACTACTCCAAACAGTAGAGGAAGACTTACTCTATCGACATAACTGGTTTTGAGAGCAACTGCGATGGGGAATACCAGGAGAGGTATCAAGAAGCCCCACAGCATGACCTTTCGCGATAATGCCCAGAACCCATTTGTCTGTTGTGATCTTCCTCCACTTAACTCAGATAAAGGAGGCGGACACCCCGATGATGACCACCGCAGGGAACAGTGGTTGAGTTATATTGTTGTGAGTCAGGCGTAACCGGTGGGGGCAACTCCAAGGGCTCCACTGCCTTTTGGTGCTCTTGATGAGCACCTAGAAGGAGGGAGGCTGGCAAGGCTCCAGCACCCTTACCTCTGCCAGACCTGTCTGCCCCCTCTGTTAATGGGCTGACAAAATTAACCCCTGCCCCTACCGCTGCCTGATGTGGAGTACATGGATTTGACTGATCTCAAGGTCATCATGGATGACTGAAGGCCTCTTAAAGCCTCATCATCATCCTTCATCATCATATCCAAACAGTTTGCCAGCCTGGTGGTGCTGAGGGCTGAGGTGCTGGATGCCTTATCTCGTGTCACACCAGTGACCTGGGTTCAGGAACGAGCCAGGGTCATCGGGAGCTGGCCAGGGGGAAGGAAGGGAGCAGGACTGAGCAGCCGAAAGGCAGTTCTCCTCTTCCACCATAGTTCCACTGCCCCCAGGTGGAGGTCAGACGGAAGTGCTGGTGGGTGCGTGGCAAGCTGAGGGAGGGCGCCTTGGAACCGTGGTGTGTGCATGCCTCCACATGCGTGCGCCAAGAGACGGAGCTGGGGAAAAACAGGGATAAAATGTAAATTTAAAAAAAAATATCCAAATGGTTTACTGCTTCTGAAAGAAACAGAAACACAGAATTTGACGGCAGATAAGGACCGCTTGGCCCACCTAGTCTGCCCATTTCCCTACCTAATGGATAAGCTGCAGATCCTAGCTAACCAACAGCCTACTTCTTCCTACCTCCACCCCCTAGAATTGCCTTATGCCTGTCCCATGCATTCTTGAATTCCACCACTGTTTTGACTCACAACCTGCTCAGGAAGGCTGTTCCATGCATCCACAACCCTCTCCGTGAAAAATACTTCCTCACATTATCTCTGAGCTGTCCCCCCTCTAGCTTCAAATTGTGTCCCCTTGTTCTTGCACACCTCTTTTTCTGAAAGATGCTACCCTCTTGGACTTTGTTTATTCCCTTGAGGTACTTGAAAGTTTTTATCATGTCCCACCTCTCCCTCCTCTCCTCGAGGCTATACATATTAAGCTCCTTAAGTCTCTCTTCATATGTCTTCTGGTGCAGACCCTGCACCATTTTAGTTGCCCTCCTCTGGACTGCCTCCATCCTGTCTATGTCTTTGTGGAGATTGAGTCTCCAGAACTGCACACAGTACTCCAGATGGGGTCTCACCAGCTGTCTGTACAGAGGGATAACAACTTCCTGTTTTCTACTGGTGATGCCTCTCCCTATGCATCCCAGTATTCCCCCAGCCATCCTTACTGCCCTCTCACATTGCTTGCTCACCTTTGGGTCATCTGCTACGACAACCCCCAGGTCCCTTTCCATTTTTGTTGTTGTTAGTATCTCACCCCCCATTGTGTACTCTTCCCCTGGGTTTTTGTTTCCTTTGCACTTCTTAGCATTGAATCTAAGCTGCCATACATTTGACCATTCCTCCAACCTTGCCAAGTCCCTTCTCATCCTTTCCACGCCACCTTGTATATCAACTCTGTTGCAGATCTTTGTGTCGTCTGCAAAGAGACATACTTTTCCTTCCAGTCCCTCTGCAATGTCACTTATAGAGACATTAAAGAGGACCAGTCCTAGTATTGAACCCTGCAGTACCCCACTAGTAACCCTCCTTTCTTCACAGTGGACTCCGTTTACTATTACCCTCTGTGTCCTGTTCTCCAACCAATTCTTTACCCAGGCTACCATCTTGGGACCCTCTCCCAGGCTGGCCAACTTGTATATTAATATTTTGTGTGGGACTGTGTCAAATGTCTTGCTAAAGTCTAGGTAGGCCATGTCCACAGCCCCTTCCTGATTTACTACTTTGGTCACCCAGTCAAAGAAATCTATTAGATTTGTCTGACATGACCTTCCTGCTGTGAATCCATGCTGCCTTGGGGGGGGGTCTGTGCTCCTCTGGCCTCTAGGTACTCAACAATTCTTTTCT
The DNA here is from genome assembly GCA_016271365.2 of Neoceratodus forsteri. Taxonomy (NCBI): domain Eukaryota; kingdom Metazoa; phylum Chordata; order Ceratodontiformes; family Ceratodontidae; genus Neoceratodus; species Neoceratodus forsteri. The sequence goes on along the minus strand of CM028132.1, from coordinate 194,266,912 downwards.
TCAGAAGTAATTCCATCATTTTCCCAATCACTGAGGTTAAACCAACAGGTCTGTAGTTTCCTGCTTCTGCCCTGCTACTACTTTTGTGAAGTGGAATAACATCTGCCCTCCTCCAGTCCTCAGGTACCACCCCATCCTCCCATGTTTTATTAAAGAGGGTAGTCAGTGGTGTCACCAGTTCTACCCTTAGTTCTTTTAGAATTCTGGGATGAATCCCATCAGGCCCCATTGCTTTGTCCACCTTCAGTTATAAGAGTTCCTTCAGAACCCTTTCTTCTGTGAAAGGGCTGGTATCAACCCCCCGTATCCAGCGTGTTTCTATTGTTTGGTTTAGGTACCTCCCCTCTTCATTTGTGAATACTGAGCAAAAATATTTGTTTTAGTATCTCTGCCTTTTCACAGTCACCTTCTGCCACCACCCCCTCCCTTTAATAGGACTAGCTGCTCCCCCTTGGTCTTCTTTCGCTCCTGAGTGTATCTATAAAGCGTTTTATCCCCTTCTTAACTGTGGTTGGCTGTCCCTCGGTTTGGGCCTTTGCTGTTCTGACTGCCTTTCCTGCTTCCTTTGCTTTAACTGATACAATTCTCTGTCCTGCTCCTTCTGTGATTCTTAGTACTTCCTGAATGCTCTCTTTCTCCCTAACCTTCCTGCTACCTCCTTTTGAGAACCATAGTGGTTTCTTACATCATTCTGTTTTATTGCTTCACACAAAGGCTTGTTGCCTCTGTGATGGCAGTTTTGATTTTTCCCCATTGTTCTTCCACCCCTCCTTCCTGCCCATTTGCTGGTGCATTCCTTAGGCACGCACACATTTTGGCAAAGTCAGCCCTCCTGAAGTCCAGTACCTTTGCCTTTGTATGGCTTGACTACTGCTGTGTTTATCGTGAACCATACTGTTCGATGGTTACTAGTTCCCAGATGGCTACTCACTTCTAAATCTGTGATCCTCTCGCCATCTCCATTTGAGAGTACCAGGTCTAAGATTGCTCCCTCTTGAGTGGATTCCAATACTAGTTGTCTAAGACATGCCACCTGTAGGGCATCTAGAATTACCCCACTCTTAGAAGTGGCTGCTGCAAATGCACTCCAGTTTACATCTGGTATATTCAGATCCCCCATTAGCAATATATCTCCTTTTTCTGTCATTCTAAGGATACTTTCTATCATTGCCTTGTCCATTTCCTCCCCTGAGATGGGGGTTTGTATACAACCCCTGTGCGGATTGTGGTGCCATTGCCCGTCTCCAAACTGACCCACAGTGCTTCCTCTCCTCCCTGTTTACCCTGTTGTTCTGTTGCTTTGATTCCTTCCCTTATGTAGAGAGCTACTCCTCCTTCTCTTTTACCCTCCCGTAGATTGTGTATCTTGATATGTTTACGTCCCAGTCATGGTTCTGTGTGTACCATGTCTCTGTGACTGCCACAATATACAGATGTTCCTCCTCCATCAAGGCCACTAATTCAGGAAGCTTGTTACCCAGACTATGGGCATTGCTACTCATTGCTCTCCATTTTTTGATGGCTTTACCTCTTGTAGCACCATCCCTGTCCTCATTAACTTTGCTTTCTCCATTTACCCCTGTCCTGCTCCCTATTGACCTTTCTACCTTGGTCTTTACCTCATTTAGTACCCTGTTTTGAAAGGGGAGACTGGAAATTCCCTGCTGCTTATCAGTGCCTCGCCCCTTGACTAGTTTAAAAGCGTGCCAATGAATCATTTAAACCAATAGCCCAGAAGAAAAAATTACTCACCTTAGTAATGTTGTTTCTTCTAATGGAGTCTTGCCATATTATGACAGTAGCAGTTTGTCCCACCACTAGAACTGCTCCGGAGGTGAAATGGTTAATACCATTCCAAAATAGAACTTTGAGCACGAGCTCTAAGAAGCAGCTCTATCTGTGTAATTTCAAACCTGAACTGTCAGATCTTTACGAGCAAAACTCACTAAGGTCTGTGTGGAAGCTGTAACCTACACTAGCCAAATGGCTACCTAAATATTAACAACCATTGCTGGTCCCAACACCCAAGACTCAAGTCAGGGACCAGAACTACTAACACAATTCTAACAACATGAGAATAAAACAACAGTAAAATAAAACACACACACCCCAAACTCCCAAAAGGGGAGAAGCGCTAAAGGGCATAAAATAGTGCCCACACTAAGTTACCCTTTTACAAGTAGAAGTTCTGAGAGGGGCAGGCTGGGGGAGGTCATAATATAGCAAGACTCCATTAGAAGAAACAACATTACTAAGGTGAGTAATTTTTCTTCAAACAACATAGAAGTCTTGCTATATTATGACATATGAACTACACAGCAGTACCTCCATGGAGGAGGGGCAGAACCTACTTAGGAATAGGCTCTGAAGAACAGCTGTGCAAACAGGCATCTCTCCTGGCCTGGACATCCAGGAGTAATGCTTAGTAAGGTGTGCCGTTTTCCAAGTAGCAGCCTGGCATATCTCTAATATAGGAATGTCTCTGGCAGCAGCTAGAGGCGCAGCTGTACCCTGGTAGAATGAGCCCTCAAGCCAGAGGGATCTCTGCCCAGTTTCTGATAACAAAATTGGATACAAGACAATCCACCTGGCAATTGATCTCTTAGTGGCAGGTTTGCCTTTCCCAACTTCACCAAAGGTAAGGAAAAGTTGGAGGATTGGAACCTGTGACCTTTAGTCGCTCTATATAGTAACTAAGAGCTCTCTTAACATCCAGGCTGTGCAACCTCCTCTCACCAGAAGAGGGTGATCAGTGAAAATACTGGAAGGAGATAGATTGGTTAAGATGGAAATCTGAAACCACCTTAGGTAAAACTTCCTATTAGTCCTAAGGACTGCCTTATCCCTGTGGAAGAAATAAAGTCAGTTTCCACTGACAAGGCTTGCAACTCACTTGTCGTCTAGCAGAAGTGATAGCCATCAGAAAAACAGTTTTTCAAGTTAGATACTTAAGCTCTGCAGAAAACAGAGGTTCAAAGGGGGTGTAGTAACTGGGCAATACAAACATTAAGGTCTCAGGCAGGGGGCGGTTCCGAAAGGGTGGATTAGTATGGAGTAATCCCTTAAAAACTTGGAAAACACAGGGTGTGTGGAAAGAGGATGACTTTCCTGCTGACACAAAAGCAGATACAGCTGCCAAATGGACTCTCAGGGTAGCTGGTCTGAGACCCAAGGAATTAAGATGGACCATGTAATCTAATACAATGGGCAAACATCAGATTCTGGGAAATATTTTTCCCAGCACACCAAATGGAAAACCTTTTCCATTTAGAACTATAAGTAGCCCTAGTGGAAGGCTTTCTGGAAGCCTTTAGGATTTCAAGAACACCTTGAGAGAGGTGTAAATCAGCAAACTCTAACTCCTCAAGAGCCAGGCCTTGAGGTTGAGGAATTGAGGTCGGATACCAAACCCATCCCTGGGCGCAAGTTAACAGGTTGTGAATCCTGGGAGGCAAAGGGAAGATGGATTGTCAGTGACAGAAGGAGTGGGTACCAGGGCTGCCTGGCCCAATCCGGGGCAATCAGAATCACCCTGCAAGGCTGAGATCTGATTTTGACTAATACTTTGAAAGAGAGGAAGGGAGGGAAAGCATAAAACTTCCCTCCCAATCCAGAGAAAGGAGCATCCAGGGGACTGAGCCCAACACTGGAGACCTGCAACAGAACAGAGGAAGTTTGTGGATTGTCTGGGGCTGCAAAAGATCTATCTGAGGGTGCCCCATCTGGCAAAGACTATCCCCAGCACTTGAAGATCCAGGGACCATTCGTGATGGCCCTGGGAAATCCTGCTGAGAGCATCCGCTAGGACTTTGTCCTTCCCTGGAAGATGAACTGCTATGAGGGAAGTGTTCAGGGAATAGGCCAGAGACCACAACTTCATTGCCTCGGTGCACAAGGCCGAAGACCGAGTGCCCCCGTTTGTTGATGTAACATAGAAACATAGAAACATAGACGTTGACGGCAGATAAGGACCGCAAGGCCCATCCAGTCTGCCCATTTCTTTTTCTACCTTATAAATGTGCCATCGGCCTTTGCTCTGTCAGTGGCCTATCTATTCATAGTCATTTGTATTGCTCCCTTATGCCTATCCATACCTGTTTGAGACCCTGCACTGTATTCATAGCCACCACTTCTTGTGGTAGCCATTCCATGCATCCACCACCCTTTCTGTGAAAAAGAATTTCCTCACATTCCCCCTTAATCGGCCTCCCTCTAATCTCATGTTGTGTCCTCTTGTCCTGCTATTTTTCTTATATTTAAACATGTTAGACTCTTTCACTTTGTTTATGCCCTTAAGGTGTTTGAATGCCTCGATCATATCACCTCTCTCCCTCCTTTGCTCAAGGGTATACATATTGAGCTCCGTTAATCTGTCCTCATATGTCTTCTGATGCAGTCCCTGCACCATTTTGGTTGCCCTTCTCTGGACTGCCTCAATTTGGTTAATGTCCTTGTGAAGGTGTGGCCTCCAATACTGCCGCAGTACTCCAGATGGGCCTAACCAGTGTCTTGTACAGAGGATTATTACCTCCCTCTTACGACTTGTGATACCCCTACTAATACACCCTAACACCCCCTAGCCTTACCTACTGCTTTAGAGGTCTGCTTGGATGATTTTAGGTCATCAGTGATGATGATGCCCAAGTCTCTTTCTTCCTTTGTGACTGCTAGCAACTCCCTCCCAGCCTAGGTGGCTTCAGGGTTTCTCTTCCTATATGCATGATTTTGCACTTCTTTGCATTAAATCCCAGTTGCCATTCTTCTGACCATTCTGCTAGTTTATCCAGATCTCTTCTCATTCTACCCACCCCATCTGGATCATCTACTCTGTTGCAGATCTTGGTGTCATCTGCAAACAGACAAGCCTTACCCTCTAGTCCATCTGCAAGGTCACTAATGAAGATGTTGAAGAGGACTGGCCCAGGACTGATCCCTGAGGTACCCACTTGTGACTTGCATCTCTTCTGACTGTATACCATTTACCACCACTCTCTGTTTTCTGCCCGTCAACCAGTTTGCCACCCAGTTGACCAACTTCTGACCCACCCGAGCCTACCCAGCTTATTTATCAATCTTCTATGTGGAACAGTGTCAAAGCTTTGCTGAAGTCAAGGTAGGCGACATCAGCTGCTCCCCTTGGTCCACCACTCTGGTTTCCAGTCAAAGAAATCTGTGAGATTAGCTTGACAGGACCTTCCTTTGTAAACCCATGCTGTCTTGGATCCTGTGCCCCTATGGATTCCAGGTGTTGCACTATCCTTTCCTTAGGGTGCCTCCATAATCTTGCCACTACTGAGGTAAGACTGACTGGTCTGTAGTTCCCGCCTCCTCCCTGCTACCACTCTTGTGGGCGGGATCACATGAGCCCTTCTCCAGTCTTCTGGGACCCTCTCCTGTGCTCAGAGACTCACTAAACAATTCTGCTAATGGCTCTGCTAGTTCCTCCTTAAGCTCCTTAAGTACCCTGGGATGTATGCCATCAGGTCCCATTGCCTTATCCACCCTGGGCTTAGCAAGCTCTTGTAGGACCCTTTCTTTTGTGGAGGAGTAGTGCTCACCTCCCTCCCCTGTGTCCATGATGCTGAGCTGTGGGCCTGCCCTACCTTCTCTTCAGTAAATACTGAGCAAAGTATCTATTTAGGATAGATGCCTTTACAGGGTCCTCCTCCTCACATGCTCCTTTTCTCCATTAAGCTTGGCAATACCCCTCTGGATTTTTCTCCTTTCACTAATGTATCTATGAAAGTCTTGTCACCTTCTTTTACTGTTAGTGCTGAGTGTTTCCTCAGTTTGGGACTTTGCCTGCCTTGCTGCCTTACCTGCTTCCCTTAGGGCAGTTTGGTATGCCTCCTATCTTCATCCGCTGTGTTCCCTTATATTTCCTGAAGGCCAGCCTTTTGGCTCTGACCTTTTCTGCTACTGTATTTGAGAACCAAAGTGGTTTCCTTCTTCTTTTGCACTTCCTTTTCTGTCTAACACAATGGGATGTTGCTTCAAGTATTGCATCCTTAATGCTTGTCCACTTTGCTTGTAGCCCCTCACCTGTGTTTCTTTTTGCCAGGGCTAGCTTAACTCTGTTGGCCATCTTATCAAGGTCAGCTCCTCTGAAGTCCCATATTTTTGCCTTGGAATGGGATGATTTAGATGTAGTAGCCAAATTGAACCATACCATGTGATGGTCACTGGCCCCCAGGTGACCTTCTACCTGGAGATCTGTGATCCCTTCTTTGTTAGTCAGTACTAGATCTAGGATAGCCCTGTCTCTTGTGGGTTGCTGTACCAGTTGTTTGAGGCCTTCCCCTGCAGGGAATCCACTATGAGTCTAGTTCTGGCAGATGTTCCTGCTGGTATTGACCAATCTGTATCTGGCATGTTGAAGTCTCCCATTATCAGAATCTCCCCTTTAGCTGTCATGTTTTGTATATCTTCTAACAGTAATGTGTCTATGTCCTCCCTCTGGTCTGGGGCCTGTAGACAACCCCAGTTCTTATGGCTGTCCCATTTCCTGTTTCCAGGGTGACCCACAGTTCTTCTGGCTCCTTATGTATTCTGAATTTCTGTGGCTTTGATATTTTCATTAACATACAGGGCCACTCCTCCCCCCTTTGCACCTCGGTCTCTTCTGAACAATACATAGCCAGGTACTAGAAGTCTCCCAAGTGTGGTTACTGGTAAACCACGTCTCACTAGTTGCTACTATGTCAGTTTAGCCTCTGACATTGTTGCCTGCAGGTCTGGGATCTTATTTACAGGCTGTGAGCATTTGTGTACATGATTTTCCATTGGCCAGATTTTGGTGTGTTAGTTGTTGGGTGAAGTTTGGCATTACTCCTGTGCGTCGTGTGGGAGACAAACCTTTTCTTACCTGGTGATGCAAATGAGCGGCAAACATGCTGAATTCCTGTTTGACCACTAGCTGAGGGGAGGGTGTTCTTCCCATTCGACATATGGGGTGCTGCACCCTCTCCCCATTGCTAGTTTAAATATTCTGCAAAGGCGTCAAACTTCTGCCCCAATGCACTGACTCCCTCTTTAGTCAGATGCAGTCCATCAAATTTAAAGAACTTTCAGCTCCCAGAACTGTTGCCAGTTCCTACAAATCTGTGTCCTTTTCCTGGCACCAGTCCTTGAGCCACGTGTTTAGCTCCCTATCTCCCTTCTCTGACCTTCCGTCCATCTGCTCCCCTCTCCCAGACTGGCAGGATCTCAGAGAAGGAGATGCGAGCGAAATAGATGATGGTTTGTCACCCAGCCTGAGTCAGGTGTTCCTTGGTCTCCACAACTGACCCGGTGGCGGATCGATAGTCCCTATGTGACTAGGACATCAATGTTTTCTCCTGCTTTGTGAACAATTTTGTAATGCGGTCAGTGTCTCTCCATGCTGATGTACCTGGGAGACATCTGACCATCACCCCTGGCTGGAGATGGGTATCAACTCCCGAATCATGGAGTCTCCTATGATCAGAAGTTTTGGATTTCCTTTGTGCTTGTTTAGTTTGGTTCCTGATTTGGGTGAGTTTTGTTGTGCTAGCTCCTGTGCGCAGTGTTCTGCTCTGCAGTGTCTTCTGCCTCTTTATTTGATTTCAGAGATAGAGGCAGATACCTATTTTAGTGTTTATATGGTTTTGGAGGTAATGTTTGGAGAGCAGAGAGTGATGGGGCACCTGATTTGCTCCTCCTAACCACCTGCCAACCTCCTGGACCAACTACCCTCTGCGGTCGAGGTTTTTCTGTTGGATGCTGGGAAATGGCAGGTGGTTCTTATAATGTATTTCCTCTTCAATATGAAATTTGAGGTGCAATCTCTGCCCATGCTGCCCGGAGCTGAGCCCTAAGATCTCCAAGGCCCAGCATGTAGGACAGTGTCCTAAATCCTGTAAGACTGTCCTTCTGAAAATTGTTCCACAGTACCTGCAGTTAATGAAATCCATTCCAAATAAGTTGCTGGGTTTGTAACCTAGTCAGAGTAATTAGAAGGAAAAAAAATGCAAGTAATGGTTTAATTGTGCTTTGTTTAACTTGTTATAACAAGTTAAATTACTAGTGCCCTGTAAAGTGAGATCACCTTGTGGAGCTCCACTGATCCGCCCTTCCTGCTCTGCCACAGGAAATGTCACAACTGTGGTACCCTATAAAAGGAGTGTAGCGGGGTGGTTGGGGATGGGGTGGTGGCTGGGCCCTTCCCTGCCTAAAAGGAAGAACCTACTGACGAAAGAACAAGGAGGTAAGAGCAGAAACAATCAGTCAATAACAAATGCAGTAACCCTGAAAGCTTATCCTAATGTTAGATAAAACTGTAAAACCTAAAGCACCATCTGTAATAATTTCAGAGAAGATATAACTGTAAGAAACACTTTGCTCCAGAGAAAAATAAAGCAGTAACAGAAGATATACCTTGCAAAGACAATTTGAATCAGAAGATTACAGGAGTAATCTGTTAGCACACACCTGTAGGCACACTTGTAATAATGCAGAGAAGGTATACCAGCAACAATTTGAATCAGAGAAAAAATAAAGCAATGAAATGTTAGCAACAAACAGTAGCAATCCCTGTGAGTAAAAAATAAAAACACCAAACACCACCACACAGTAAATCTGCTTAGCCAAACTAAATCTTAATCCTTCTCCCTTGCTCTGGTAAGTTTCTCTACTCTGCCTTTCAAGCAGTCTTAGAAGGAAAAAGCTCAGGTGAAGCTAGGTGCCTTGGCCAGCAAACCAAGTCTTCTACCTCCAAGATACCACATTGTTGTGGTGTTGTCTGTTCTGACTTGTATCACCTTGTTGTGGGCAGATGCAGAAAATGCTTGAAGAGCTAAAAAGACAGCTCTGAGTTCCAGCAAATTGATGTGGAGCAGAGATTCCTGGGGGGACCACACTCCCTGAGTGGAAAGGTCGCCCATGTGGGCTCCCCAACCCAGAAGGGAAGCATCTGTAGTGAGAGTCAAATTGTGAGCAGGGGAATGAAGGGACCCCAATCTTAAATTGCTCTGATCCTGCCACCACTGGAGGCCTGGATCAAGGTTCAGTCACTGGGACCACCTTGGAAGGGGTCTCTTCTCTGAGACCAATAGGTTCTCAAGTGAAACTGAATGTCTCTCATCTGAAATCTTGCTCCCTGCACAACAGCTGTGGATGCAGCCATGTGTCCCAGGAGCTGCAGAAAGTGTCTTGCTGGTCGAGAGACCTGCAGGGTGAAGGAGGAGGCCAGAGTCACTAAATTCGTCACCCTTTCTAAGGGAAGAAAAGCTCTGGCTAGCTTTGTGTCCAACCCTGCCCCTATAAAGGTGAGTACCTGGACTGGTTCCAGAACCGACTTTGGTAGATTTAGCAGAAAGCCCAGGGAGGTGAGAAGCTGCTGGGTAACTTGCAGGTGAGATTTTACCTGTTCTGGGGACTGGCCTACAATGAGCCAATCGTCTAGATAGGGAAAAACAGCAATCCTTTGCCTCCTTAAGTGAGCCACTGCCACTGCTAGACACTTTGTGAATACCCTTGGGGCAGAGGTAAGGCCGAAGGGCATTGCTCTGAACTGGTAATGACCTGAGGGCAGTTCGAATCTGAGGTACTTTCGATGGGATCTTCTGATTAGGACGTGGAAATAGGCATCCTTGAGGTCCAGGGAGGCTAGCCAGTCCCCTGGCCTTAGGGAAGGTAAAATCATTGCCAGAGTTACCATTTTGAACTTTGGTTTCAAAAGATGCTTGTTCAGATATCTGAGATCTAAAATGGGCCGCCATTCTCCTGTCTTTTTGGGTAAGGAAGTATCTGGAATACAGACCCCTGCCCTGGTGCAGGGGAGAACCCTTCCACTGCTCTGAGAGCCAACAGGGTTTGAGACCTCTGTTTCAGAGCGAGGGTCTCTGAAGCACTTGCAGGTAGAAAAGTCTGCTTCTCAACTTGGGAAACTTTTGAAGCTGAGAACCAGACCCTGGCTTACTACTTCCAGAACCCACTTGTCTGAGGTTAAAGAAGCCCAGTTCTGACTGAAGTAAGCCAGCCTGCCCCCACTGGTAAGGAGAATCGGCCCTGGGCACCCCATCAGGGTGCCTGCTTAGCTAGGAGCTTTAGGCTGGGGGTGGGAGCAGGCCTGCCCACCCCTCGTCTGCCTCTGCCTCTGAAGAAGCCCCTCTGAGCATAGGCAGAGGAGGCCTGAGTCTGGTCAAAAGGCCTGTGAAAAGGCCTACCCCTACCCCTACCCCTGGGGGTATGCCTCTGAGGAGTGGCTTGCCGCTCCTTAGCTTGGGCACTTTTGTAAGTAGTCCTATATTCATCCATCTTTTTCATGTAATTCTCTGTCTGCTCCCCAAACAGAGAATTTCCCACCACAGGAAAATCCATAGCCTTAGTCTGGGTATCCTGGACAGACTAGTACACCTGAGCCAGGCCAACCTACGAAAAGCTACAGATGTGGCCATGACCCTAGAGGAAACATCATTAACATCCACAGCAGCATGAAACTGAACCTTAGAGGCTTCAATGCCATCAGCAGCCACCTGTTCTAGTTCACTAGCCAGCTGGCCATGGGCCTGCTTGGCTAATTCCATAACAGTATCCCATCTAGATTTCTGATACCTAGCTACATAAGCCATATAATTTGCTTGCCTGAGTCCCAGAGAGGCTGCCATATACTGTTTTTTCGCCATGGCATCAATCTTCCTGGAATCCTTGTCAGGAGGATGTGAAGCCAGGGGATATTAGCTTTATCACAGGCTGCAGCCTGAACTACTCAACATGACTGCATTGCTGAGAAAGGAATTCTGGTTCATAATCCTCCTCCCTCCTCTGGTTCATAAAATTCCTCAATATCATAATCCTGAACCACTGGGACGGACAAACCGACCTTTTACCAGATAGTGGTGGTTCGGACGGACCCTGAGACAGTGACTGGACAATTTGTATGGCTTTGCTATCTCTGCAGCAGTTGGAGAAGGGTTTTGTACTCCAAACCTGCTGACTTTCTTGTTTTCTTTACTGGAATTGGTTCCTCAGAACCAGCTTTTCTTTTGCCGAGGAAGTCTCGCCCTGGTCAGAGGGCACTCCCTCCGGTTCGGTTGGCACAGACGGGCTGTCCCATCGGGTCAGCGGACTTTTGGCCTCTCGTGCCTGAGCCTGCCCAATCTCTTTTCCAGGGTGGCTGCAGGGAAATTCTTACGTATCTGGCAGTCTGACTGGAGGTGGTCAAACCCCAGACAATAGACACATGTGGTGTGTGGGTCAACCTTGGCAAAGACTTCCCCACAGACATCACAGTGTTGAAACCCAGTGGGCCCGGTTTTTCTTTTGGGTTTCTCAGACATAATGCCAGCCTAACCAGAAAAACTTGCTCTTTAAACGGCAGTGCCAGGCAAGACACCCTTATCGGTTCCTAACCGTGTCACGGGTATTGGAAAAAAACGTAATAAAATCCGTTTTTAGAACCGATAAGAACGGGAACCGCACTCTAAAATGTTAAACTTTTAAAGTAAATAAGTTTTAAACCCAGCTGATCGGTTCAAAACCGAACCGATAAACTTACAAGTTCCACACAGACAAAACCTTTAATTTACTTACGATTACCACAGACAGAGCTTGAACCGAACGGTTTATATGTTAAATAAAACTATTCTCTGTTGAATCGAACCGAGAAAACACTGTTTAAACGAGAAATGAACCGAGCAGTAGGAGAAATCTCCGGAGCGACTGTTCACTGAGGCGGAGTAAAGAATCGGACAGTTCAGGTTTGAAATTACACAGATAGAGCTGCTTCTTAGAGCTCATGCTCAAAGTTCTATTTTGGAATGGTATTAACCATTTCACCTCCGGAGCAGTTCTAGTGGTGGGACAAACTGCTACTGTCATAATATAGCAAGACTTCATGTTGTTTGAAGACTTGTTCCCTTCCTGGACAGATGCAGACCATCCTGCCAGTACAGGCTGGTATCCCTCCAGGTGGAACCCCAGTCCCCAATGAAGCCAAACCCCTGTGCTCTGCACCATTTTTTCAACCATTCATTGAATCGTATGGTGCGAAGTACCCTCGCCTCACCCTTGCCGTAGACAGGCAGCACCTCTGAGAAGGATACCGTGTGTGCTCCTTGCCTTAGGCCCCTCCCCAACTCCACAAACTCCTCCTGCACTGCTCTAATCTCATGTTGAGCCAAGTCATTCGTCCCTAGGTGGGCAACGACGTCCAGCTCAGTCTCCTGTGCAGCTGTTCTCATGATCCTGAGGATGCGCTTCCTGTCCCGCCAAGCCATGGTGCCAGGCAGGCACCTTACTTCAGTTTTCCCTGATCCCCCCAGTTCTAGCCCGCTAATAACTGGGCACCTAATAAAAGGGGCATTTAACACTCCTTGCTAGGCAACATTTTCAAAACCTGCTACTCTAAGCCAAGAATAGCGTCTTATGCAAATGCCCAATTTAGCTGCCCTGGCAAATGCACCTGAAACATCACAGGCTGAGCAGATGTTTACCCACTTCAGCCCCTGTAGTCAAGGTTTTAAGCAACTCATTTTTGACATTAACCTCAGGTAAGGCCTGTGCTGCAGCCTTGGCATTTCTCTACAAGGTATTTTGGTATTTAAGAATATGGGCCTGGTAGTTTGCAATATGTAGGCCCAATGAGGCAGAGGCATAACTGTGTTTTCCCATGACATCCAACCTCCTGGATTCCTTATCAGGAGGGAGGGAACTCATGTGTTTAGGTGCCCTGGATCTATCATCGGCAGCAGTGATCAACACAGAATCAGTTTCTGGCTGACTGACACAGTAAGGCTTATTAGGTGGTGCAGGGTACAGCTTAACAGCCTTTGTAAGTACAGCTGGTATGGCATTTGGCCTATATCACCCTGCACAGGTCGCATCCTCCAGAGCTGGGAATAATGGAGGAATGACAAACAAGGGAGTTTCTGTCAACTCCAATGTAACCCCTCACCCCTGCCTTTTTGCCAAAAATGATAGGTGGCATGCTGTTGAAGCTGACAGCAGTACCTGGTGGGGACTGGGTTCGGGGAGGATGAGGTTACTCTGCACAGGGGACCTAGGTTTGGCTACTCTGCACAGGGAACCCAAGTAAATCCGAACACAGGAAGCAATAACTGTAATGTCCAGAACCAGGAATAGGATTCTTCAGTGTGGCTTTTAGTCACATCCAAGCTGAACAAACAAAGCATAGATGGACCCCCATGGGGCTACATTCCTGGTAATGCAGATTAGGGACTACAGAACACTTTATCACTATTTCCAGCCCCTCAGGCTCTAAACCCACCAGGCACACAGCCCGGACTTGCATAGCTTTTGGGTACACAGCCCGACTTGTACACTACTTGGGTTTCCCCCACTGGCCTGCTCCCCATGACCACTTGCTCAGTCCATTTGAGGAATGAACCAATTATCCTGTTGTGGCTCCCCAAACCACACTAGAGTCTTCGACTCCTAGAGAGAATTTTCCTTACAATCCAACGTTTGGGTACTTCCCTCATCACTGGCCAAGTGCCTGAGGTAAAGTAGAAATCCACAGAAGAAATCCGTAGAGGTGGACCTGGTCACTAAAGATGGGGGGCCACTCACCTCCAGCTCCCACAGCCCATACCTGGCCATTTCTCAGGAAACTGAACAATTCCTTTACTGAAAACTTTCAAATGTAGATTCTGGGTAGACGTCTGTCACATCTCCTCTACATATCATTTGCATCCCAACAAGCTCTGGACTTGAACCTACTTTTAATTTGCTTAGACCATTACTCTAGGCTTCCCAATATTTAGTAGTTCAATCCCCACATTGTCACACAAGTCCCAGGGTGAAAAACATAGGCCCTTTTAGCAAGAACAGACACTCACCCTCACATTGCAGGTGCCCCACAGGCGACTCACAAATCTTCTTGTTCTCCCAAATAAACTCTGGAAACACACAGGCAGCTTTTCCTTTACGAGCAGAACTAGGGGGGTTGCCCCAGAAATCTGCAGGGAACCCTTTCCTGCCCCCCCCCCGAAGGGACGGGGCACTGAGACCCGAAAACAGCAGTCTCCACCACTTCAGTTATCTTCTGTGTCTCTCTTTAAGGTGGAGACACACACCCTTTTTAAACTAAAAGTAGCCCTCTGTCAGGGCTGAGGCTCCTAGAGCCTTCACTGAGCTGCTTTCTCAGCAAGCTCCCAACTTCACACTTCACTGACTGAAGACTGACTTCAAAACCTCCCAACGTTCTATACCAACTCCCTTGCTGCAGATTCCAATGTGGCTCATGCAGCTGCAATAGTTCTAATGGTGATGTCATCCCTCAGTCTCAGCTGAGACTGAGAACAGAGTGAGACAGTGTGAAACCCATTTAACTGGAGTTTCACAAGGTGCCTTCCCTGCCTACCACTAGGTCTGACTGGGATTCTAGTAACCCCAGATAACAAGGGGGTTACACCAAGAACTCCATTAAATTTTTCTTTGTGGAATCTTCTTTCTCCAAAGTTATGTCCCATGGCAGCCTGCAATTTCTGCATCATGAAATGGAAAGAGGGATCCTCTGGGGCTAACCTTGGGGGTGTTCATCACAGAGTCCTCACTACAGAAAGATAAGGTGGAGCTGGTGCCAGGTAAATATTGGTCTTCAGCATATCCTTCCTCTTCCTCATAATCCTTCTTCCTCATAATCTTCTAATATGAGGTCTGGATTATATTCAAACTCATCACTGTCTCCCTCATTGACGGGAATAGAAGACCACGCCGGCAACGACTGAGGAGGTCTCTTTTGTAGTGTGCCGGTTTGTGGTATCGACAGGGTCTGGGAGGTAGTAATTCCTGTCTATGCCAGAACAGGCTGCTCAGGTAAGCCTGACAGTAAGCATTGTATAATTTCTGAAAACAGCACCAGCACTGCTTGTGCATCGATGACGCTTGTATTAGGGGTCATGACTGTAGTAGTCGATGGTGGGTGAAGATCCGGCGACAATGGTGATGTACCACCCATAACAGGCCCGGCAGCACCTTAGCCAAGCCCCAACCTTGGTGTCTAGTCGATGGTCAGGGGAGGAGGTATTGTCACCGCCGTCAAAGTGGATGATGATGAATTTGAAAGGTTACCAGACAGCTGCAGTGGCGACCTGGATCTTGTCGGGGGAGGCCTTTTCTTTGTCCCCATACTCATGCTTGTGGCTTCCCCGACAATGACTTTTCTTTCGACTTCGACGACCATGATTCGAATGATGGGGCAGGTGATGCAGATTTTTCCTGCATTTGTTTCTCCATCACTGCCAAAGTTTTCTTCAAAAGGAACTTTTCCAGTGTTCTTTTCCAATGTCACCTGGTAGCAGAGTTGAAGCCTCTACAAATCTCATAAGCGTTTACATTGTGTGCGAGGCCTAAACAGCAGACACACATTTCATGTGAGTCATCCTTGTAAATCTTTTCTCTGCACTCATAATACCAAAATAACTTTGATGGTTCATTCAGTGGCATACAGAAGTGCTGAAAAGTACTAAACTAGTGCTTACTTGAAGTCAGAAAAATAAACAACAGCGGCTAGCAGTTGACACATCCTTGGCAGGTCTGATGGATTGACGGCAGGAAAAGAACTGAGGAGAGATGGGGCTGCCCACGTTTAAGACGCTGGCACATGATGTTACTGTGGGCAGCCCCTGGCTTGCAAAAGTTTCAATGTGGTCCTAGCGCTGACACGGGCATAGTTCCAAAGCTGTGGCCTAATGAAAGAGGTATCCTCTTAGAAGATTTTCTAGTTTACACATGAATGAGACTGGTAGACTTTTTAAGAAAAAATCTACATTTGAATTTTATAGTTATCATAGTTTTTGAAAAACTTTGTGAAAAGGATACACAAGACCTGTGTGCACAAAAGAATCCCCTAAGGTACTATAACTGCACACAGCAAGAGAAGTTGGCCAGTGAAACCCTCCATAATTACAACCATATTGCCATCAAGCCAGCTGACGGGGGCGGGGGGATCTATTGTTCTAATGGATTGAGGGAAATATAAGGGTGAAGTACTACTCAAGCAGCTGCCTAACACAGACTATTACATGTAATGGTCTACCAACCCTACTATGGAGTAAAACATTGATACGGATCATCTCTTGTATGAGATGTTAATGAATGGTACCATTTCTCATAATGTGAATTTTTGTAAGTTGAATTTCCTGTCAGGTCTACTATTTATTGTCTGCCTAAAATACAGTAAACTTTGATGGACCAACCAGGCAGGCCTACTGTGTCCACTGTGGGCTCCCACACTGAACCCCTGGCACAATATGTGAACTCACACATACAACACATGGCTAGTTCTTTTCCTTCTTATGACAGAGGTATGTTTCAGATGTTGGAAATTCTGGGTAACCTACACATGGTACCAGGGTGGATACTTCTGACCTTAATGTCCAAGCACTGTATACCAATATCCCCCTATGAGGGAGTACTTCAGGCACTGGAGGAAGCAACCCTGACTGAGAAAGTTCTAAATAGTAATTATTTCACCTTTTCAGGTAGACACAGGCAGATCAAAGGTACGGCAATGGGTGCATCTTTTGCCCCCACCAACACGTTATCTGGGAGTGTGGGAAGAGAAACGCAGATTACTCACCTGTAACAGTAGTTCTAGGAGTGGAATATGATGTTCATCCACACTTTCTGGCAGTTGCCTTTCCTTTTAGATAGACAGATAGATATTTTATTTATATAGCATCCATCTCCAAAGACTCTGAGTGCTGTACAATATAACACATATGACATATACCATACAATTACACAATTCGAAAACTAACTATGGCAATATACACAATATACCTAAAAACAACAGCTTAATTAACCATCACAAATATACTGTTTTATAAAACCCCTTCAGTTAAAAGCCTGATTAAATAGATATGATTTGAGCTTTAAGACTTGCCGGAAACGTAAGCAAGCTGGCTCCTCCCACCCACCCGGGTGGTAACTCCCTTGGCTCCGTCCCATGACGCCAGATCTTGCCCACTGGAAGTAGAGTGTGAGCGCCAAAGCTGGGGAGGTCAGGTGGGTCCATGTGGATGAACATCATATACCACTCCTAGAACTACTGTTACAGGTGAGTAACCTGTGTTTCTAGGGATGTGGATATGATGTTCTATCCACACTTTCTGGCAGACTCATAGCAGTTCTCTGGAAGGAGGGAGGCAAGGCACACACACCCTACTTAGGGAACAGAGATTGGAGAACTAAGGCCCCAAAACCAGCATCCCAGCGTGACACTACGTCAATGTGGTAATGGGAAATGAAGGTGTGTGCTGATTTCCAGGTAGCAGCCCTGCAGATTTCCTGGACAGGGACATCCCTAGAAGCAGCCACCATCGCAGCGGTATGGCAGGTGGAATGAGCCCTTAGCCTTCCGGGAGGCTCCCTACCCACCAACCTATAGCAGAGATCAATGCAGGATGTGATCCACCTGCCAATCGTCCGCTTGGCTGCAGGTCTGCCAGGTGTGGCTTCAGCGTCGGTGAGAAACAGCTGGTGAACCTCTCCCAGAACTCCAGCTGTGCGCTCTTTGTAATAAGCGAGCACAGGTCCAGTGTATGGAGCCTGTGTTTGGCATCCGAGATGTGATTCAGGAAGAACACTGGAAGAGTCATCACCTGATTCAGGTGAAACTCCAACACAACCTTCCGGAGGAACTTCGGGTTGCGGTGCAGGACAACCTTGTTCCTGTGGAAGACCAGGTAAGGAGACTCCACCGAGAGCATCTGGAGCTCACTGATCCTTCTAGCTGACGTGACAGCCACCAGAAAGGCAGTCTTCCATGACAGGTGAGACATGTCACACCTGAGCATCGGTTCGAATAGCTTGCCCATGAGCTTTGCCAAAACCAGCAACAAGTCCCATAGTGTTGGGGGTGGTGGTTCACACACCGGAGGGGAAATGTGGTCAAGGCCTTTGAAAAGGCGCCAGACCACCTTCTCCTGTGCCACCGACTGCTGACCAGCCCACACCCGATAAGCAGAGATGGCTGTCAGGTGCACCTTATGGGTCATTGACCGAAGCCCCCCTTGAGAGAGAGAGAGACCACAGATAGTCGAAAATGCTAGCCACTGGACAGGACAAAGGGTCCAACCCCTTGCCCTGACACCAAATGGAGAATCTCTTCCATTTGAAGGCATAGCATTTTCTGGTCGATTCCTTTCTAGACATTTCCATGACAGTGAAGACATCTTTGGAGAGACCCAAAGCCTGGAACTCTAGCTGCTCAGGAAGCAGGCTGTCAGGTGCAGGGACTGAAGGTCTGGGTGGAGAACTTTCCCCAGACTGACTGAGAGCAGGTCCGGGCATATGGGAAGATGCCTCAGGAGCCTGTTGCCAAGGCTGAGGAGTTCATGGGTACCAAACTGGTGGGGCCAGTCCAGAGCCACCAGGATCACCTGTGCCTTGTCCCTCCTGACCTTGAGTAACACCCTGTGGATCGAGGGAAGGCACAGTAGAGGCCTGGGGTCCAAGGCCTCAAGAAGGTATCCCCCTGCAGTATTCCCTGCTGGGGGGGGGGGGGAGTAAAAAACAGCCTCAGCTTTGCGTTCTTCTTGAAGGCGAACAGGTCCACCTGAGGGGTGCCCCACAGGGAGAACAGACTGAGAACTACCTCCGGATGCAGGGACCACTCATGAGACGCCTCGGCCACTCAGCTGAGGGCATCTGCCAGCAGATTGGAGGCTCCTGCCACATGGATGCCTAGGCAATCTGCCTCCAGGCTGCACACGAGAGTCCAGGTGCAGAGGGCTTCCTTGCACAGGGGCAGGGAGTGCATTCCATCTTGTTTGTTGAGGGAGTACATGGTCGTGGTGTTGTCTGTCTGGACTTGGACCACTTGACCCAAATGGAGTGAAGGCAGTCAGCACCAGCCAGACTGCTTGGAGCTCCAGCAGGTTGATGTGGCATCAGGACTCCTGAGGGGTCCAGAGCCCATGGACTCTGTTCCCTCAGCTGGGCACTCCAGCCCATAAGAGAGGCATCGGTCATCAGGATGACCATCAGCTCGGGGTAGACAAATGGGATCCCTTCCTGCAGATGCTCTGGGACAAGCCACCACTAGAGGGCATCCTATATCCTCTGGGTCTTACTGAGCAGCTGGTCAAAGTGACCTTTGCGCTGAGACAACTGGCTGGCCTGTTCCCACTGCAAGGAGTACATATGCCAAGGGGCCCATCAGACCACACTAGTGCAGGCCGCCATGTAACCCAGAAGGCACAGGTAGTCCCGGACAGGGAGCAAGTGCCCAACCAGAAATGATTGGGCAAAGGAGGACAAAACCTCTGCCCTGTCTGCTGGGAGCCAAGCTCTGGCTCAGCATGAGTCAAGCTCTGCCCTGATGAAGCTGATCACCTGTGAGGGCAAAAATTTCAACTTGGCCTCGTTGACCAGAAGGCCAAGGTCGATGCAGGTCTGGAGAGCCAGGTCCCTGGACTGTTCTACCTCTTGCCTGGAGGGACTTGCTATCAGCCACTCATCTAGGCAGAGGTACACCCGGACCCCTCAGCACCTCATGTAAGCTGCCACCACTGCTATGCATTTGGTGAAGACCCTGGGGTCCGAGGAGAGGCCGAAAGGCATGGCTTGGAACTTGTATAGGGTTTCCTCTGCTCGGAAGTGGAGGAAACTTTGGTGGGACGGATGGATCAGGACGTGAAAGAACGCATCCTGAAGATCCAGAGAGCAAAACCACATGTTTTGCTAAAGAGATGGTATGATCTGGGACAGAATTACCCTCCTGAAGTTGCGGGACCTGAGGAATTTGGTTCAGGTTGTGCAGAGCTAGAATGGGACACCAGACCCCCATCCGCTTTGGCATCAGGAATTACCTGGAGACAAACCTTGGTATTCCGGAGGATCCACAGCTCTGACCACAACCTCCTTGCAGAGGAGCTGGGCTATGTTGTCTCGAAGAGCCAACCGAGTGTCCGTGGATACCAAGTCCTCCCGTGGGGCACGTGCCAGGCTTCGAGGGTACTGATCGAATTCCAGAGGCAGACCCTGACCAACCACTTCCAGAACCCACCTGTCCATGGTAACAGTGGACTAGGTGGAAAGGAAGTGGTGGAGCTGGCCCCCCACAGGAGGACCGAGGAGAAGCATGGCAAGCATGAGGGTGGAAACCCCCATCCCATCACTGAGCAGGCTTGGAGGAGGAGGAGGAGGATCCAGCTGTGGAGCCACTGGGTCCCTTCCCTCCGGACTTTCAAACCACCAAGGCCACGGACTTGGCCCGAGGTCACCAGGACTGAGCCTGCTGTCCAGACTGATGCTGGGCTGGTTTTGCCGCAGGAGTAGAGGACCGAAAGGGCTCACACTTCTGCTGCTTAGAGCCCCTGGAGTCCTTCTGGGTGGATATCACAGAGTCCAGGGTGGCACTGGACTTCCCAATGCGCTGGAGGTGACCCTCCACACTGGGCCCAAATAGGTAGGTGCCTAAGAATGGTATATCGGCCAGCTTGAGCTGGGTGTCTGCCATGAAGGTCAAGATCTGCAGCCAAGCCATATGGCATATGGCAACCACAGTCGCCACCGAGCAGGCACAGGAATCTCCAATGTCCAGGGCCATCTGAAGTTGCTTTTTAGCCAAGTGGTCCAATTTCTTGGACTCCTCATCCGGTGGCCTATCGAAGCCCCCTGTATTGCCCAAGTGAAGGGTCATGAGGCGTTCGTTGATGCCAATTGGGAGCTCTGTAAGCTGGTTGATGAGCTTGTTCTTGATGGCAAGGCAAATGCCGTGAATGCGCCTGTCTTCAGCAGGCTTCCCTTTCCAGAAGAAGATGAAACCTCCACCCTCTTCTCTCAACTGGTCTTCATCTGATCGTCTTGCCTTGCTTAGGGCAGCAATATCGATGTTACATCTTGCAAGTTCCCTGGCGATAACAGCAGTTCTTCTTGCTGGTCGTTCGCTATACTGGTTGTCCATCAGAGTACGAACGTTCCATGTTGCAAAAATCATTGTCTGTTTCTTGTTTTGACTGCAGAGAGAGTGATTCTGCCGGACGCGGTTATCCAGCCAGGAGAAGGTGAGACAGCCTAGGTTTAGGGCACCTTTTCTAGCCCCTTCCCCATGCGGGTGAGCAGAGGGGATCCTAAAGAAGACTGCTCAGTGAGAGTAGCAGCTGCCGAATTTCACCCCTTCGTCTTAAGCTCAGCAACAATCAGCATGCCACTGTCATCAGTGCATACGCCCCGACACTTAATGCTGACGAGGATGTCAAGGAACAGTTCTATTCCAACCTTGACAGAGTCCTGACCAACACCCCTAAGGAAGACAAGATCATTCTTCTTGGTGACTTCAACGCCAGAGTCTGGCGTGATTCAGATCTCTGGAATGGTATCATCGGGAAGGAGGGGATAGGAAAGAAACTCCAGTGGCATCCTACTCCTGAACAAATGTGCAGAGCATGGCCTGGTCATCAAGAACATCAATGACTGCTGGACAGACCATCGTCTTGTCAGATCTGTCATGAACATCCGGCTCACTCAGAAACACCAAAGGCAGCCAAAATCAATGCAAAGGAAATTCAACACCAAGTCCCTTCAAGACACAGTGGTTCAAGAGGACTTCCAGCAACGCCTCCAAGCAAGGTTCTCTGCCATGCCCACAGCTAAAGATAACATTGAGAGATACTGGAAGGAGTTCAAGACCGCCATCCACTCAGCATGTGCTGAATCTATTGGCTATGTCACCTGGCATCACCAGGACTGGTTTGATGAAAATGATACCGAAATTTAAGACCTGCTCAACCGGAAAAGAAGAGCTCACTGTACATGGCAAGACGACATCTCATGCCAGCAAAAGAAAGAGTCATACCAGCAGCTCAAGGCAGAAGCTCAAAGAAAGATCCGAGACATCAAAAACAAATGCTGGCAAGACAAGGCCAAGGAGATCCAGCTCTAAATTGACAAACATGACATGTGGAGCTTCTTCCAGGCCACAAGGGCCATTTATGGTCCAAGTACCCATGGTCCCACTCCCCTCCGATCTCAAGATGGCTTGACGCTCCTTAAGGGAAATGAAGGCATTCAAGCTAGATGGAAGGAGCATTTTGAGGCACTTCTGAACCACGAGTCATCTGTGACAGATGCCACTATCAATTCTGTCCCTCAACACCCTGAAAGAGAATCTCTCGCCAACCCTCCTACCATCGAAGAAGTGAGACATGCCATCAAGCTGGCCAAAAACAACAAAGCTGTGGGACCAGATGGCATACCGGCTGAAGTCTACATGGCTGGGGGCAAGGAACTGGTACTAAGGCTCCACATACTCATTCTCCGAATTTGGAACAATGAGGAGATTCCAGAGGACTTAAGGAATGAGAACATTGTTACCATCTTCAAGAAGGGAGACAAGTCGGTGTGTGGAAATTATCGAGGCATTGCTTTACTCTCCACCGCAGGGAAAATCTTCACTCATATTCTTCTGAACCATCTCCTTCCCATCGCCGAAGAAGTCCTGCCGGAATCTCAGTGTGGATTCAGACCATCTCGCGGGACAACCAACATGATCTTCACTGCCAGGCAGATCCAAGAAAAGTGTCAGGAACAACATCAGGACCTGTACGTGACTTTCATTGACCTGACAAAGGCCTTTGACTCCATCATTCCTGAAGCCTTGTGGAAGGTGCTGGCCAGATTTGGCTGCCCTACAAAATTCATCAAGGTCCTGAGGCTTCTGCATGACGAGATGACTGCCAGTGTTCTCCATAATGGTTCAAACACAGACGTGTTCATCACCCAAACTTGGGTCAAGCAAGGATGTGTCATCGCTCCAACCTTGTTCTCTATCTTCCTAGCAGTCACCCTAGTCCTCACCAAAGGCCACCTTCCCACTGGAATTGAAATCGAATACAGAACGAATGGAGGGCTCTTTAATCTTAGACGTTTCCATTCAAAGACCAAAGTTTGCAAGGCATCCGTCATTGACCTCCAGTACGCTGATGACTGTGCCATCCTTGCACACACCAGAAGCGACCTCCAGTCCGCGCTAGATCTCTTTGCGGAAGCTTACTGAAGTCTTGGACTCTCACTTAACATTAAGAAGACCAAGGTGCTCTATCAGCCTGCTCAAGGCCTTGTAAATGACCCTCCACAATTCACCATCGAGGGACAGACCCTGGAGACAGTCGAGCACTTCCTCTACCTCGGTAGCCACCTCTCCCTAACATCGAACATAGATGATGAGATTCAGCACAGGATCCATTGTGCTAGTACCTCATTTGGGAAACTGCTTCAGCGCATCTTCACTGCCCGTGACATATGAAAGGACACCAGGATCCAGGTATACAGTTCAGTTATCATCCCTACCCTTCTTTATGGATGTGAAACTTGGGTTACTTACCGACATCATCTAAAGAGTCTGGAGAGGTACCACCAACGATGTCTCCGGAAAATCCTCTGCATCAAGTGGGAAGACCACCGCACTAACGTCGGTGTTCTCGCTGAGGCCAATGTCACCAGCATTGAGGCAATGATCCTCAGACATCAATTCCGCTGGACTGGACACTGAATACGGATGCCCGACTCTCGACTCCCCAAACAAATTTTATACTCCCAGCTCAGTCATGGCCAGAGATCCCATGGTGGTCAAAGGAAACGCTACAAAGACACACTGAAGGCATATCTCAAGAAAACAGATATGGACATCACGAGCTGGGAGGAGCCGGCCACCAACCAATCTCAATGGCGCCAGAACCTCCATCAAGCGGGGGCCTGCTTCGAAAAGAAATGCCTTGCCCTCGAAGCCAAAAAGAGAGAGAGCGTAGGAAGGAAACCCGAGCCAGTGGGCAGCTCTCCCACGTGGAAACATCTGCAATTTCTGAGGACGAATCTGTGGCTCTAGGATTGGATTACTGAGCCACCTCAGGACCCATCAGTGAACCATGGTAGAGATCATCCTCGAATAGAGTGATCACTGCCAACGACATTGCCCAAGCACCAGAACACAGAGGGTTAGCCACCAACCCCTCAGCCAAGGGATGTTCCGTGAACCCTGAAAGGGTACTGGTGAGCACTGCATATTTGCGGGCCATCTAGGCCGAGGGTGCTGCCAGAGCTCCAGGGCAGGGCCGATGACGACCTCGGCCACTGGGAAAACCTCTGTCAGAGAGTTCCCTTTGTCCAGAATTTCTGTAAGGGGATAGTGAGTCCATTTTTGGACAGGCTCCATCTTCGTCCCCGTGGACTCGGAGATGAGGCGGAGAATGCCCATGAATGAAGTGGGGCCTTCATCCCTCGACAGATCCCCCATCGACTCCTTATGCAGTGGACGGGAGTGCAGAGAGGAATCCTTGGATTCTGTGGAGTCCGCATAAAGCGGGCGATCACCCAAGTCACTCTCGACCTGCCACGGGCGGTCAGGTGTGAGAGTGACCGACAACTGATGGGGAAGCCCCTTAGCCGACCCAGACTCCCTGGACGGAGCCCCAGTTGATGGCTGCTTGGGTGGTGGCTCCACTACGATCGGTGGAGACGCCAGCTTCGGCCAAGCCGAAACGGTCTGGACCGGCGCCGCTGGGGGAGGAATGGTGTCAACTGGCCCTGCCGGGGGCATCGGCCTTTCAGGCGACAGCCGGGTAATGGCCGGGATGGTAGCCAGCGTCAGCTTCGGCCCAGTCAGAACTAACTGTTGCCACATAAGGTTCTCGTAGCATCGACGCAACCTGCACCGAAGCCTCTCCTCACCCGAGGAGGATGAAGATGAATAGCAGCTGCACTGCTTCCCATAGTGCCGAGAGCGAGAGTGCCAATGTCAGTAGGACCTGCTCGACCCAGAGGAGGTAGATGACCAAGACTGAGACCTTGGCCATTGGTGGTGGTGATGACGGGGGGGGCCTTAGAGGGAGCTGGGGAGATCCACGGCTCCTCCTGGTCTAGGTCGGTGACTGGAGGGGCCGACTCAGCTGGCTGGGCCACCCCTTTAGTGGTCACTGGCAGGACCGGGGTCCTAAAGAGAGAGTTGTTGACCTCTTCAGATGACAACCAGTCAATAGGGTCGAGAAAAATCTTGGTCGCATTGTTGGCTGGCGTCACAGCCAACTGGCCCGACAGGTTTCCATGAGCCAGCAGCAGCGAGCGTGGTATCGAAGATTCCTGAGAGCGGGAACACTCCCGGTCCCAGGACTGTCGACAATGAGTCTTCTTTTTATCCTTTTTGGACTCCTCCTTACGTGAGCGGGAACTGTGCGATTCGGGAGGGCCCTGCTCCTTGGTCAGAAGGGACTGGCACAGCTCCTTGAAGGAGGCCGAATAAGTGGAGCCCAACTGGAGCAGAACGAAGGCCAAGGCAGAAGAGGATTAAGTGGCGGCCTGGGCCACCTCCTCCTTGAAGGCCTCGAGTTGCTCCGACTGTTCAGCGGAACCCACAGCTGCAGAGACTACCCAACGGGCATCCTTTGATTTGACTGGCGG
Source organism: Neoceratodus forsteri (assembly GCA_016271365.2). Classification (NCBI taxonomy): domain Eukaryota; kingdom Metazoa; phylum Chordata; order Ceratodontiformes; family Ceratodontidae; genus Neoceratodus; species Neoceratodus forsteri. Next base: position 194,241,532 of record CM028132.1, on the reverse strand, counting down.
ATAACGTTTCTCTGGAAGACCCAACTTCAGGTGGGCAGCGCAGTCCTCCAGGACCGTCGAGTGAAACGACCGACAAAAGTTGCAGGCCTGCGGATCATGATCGTGGCCCAGTAGACGCACGAGGCGTGGGGGTCATAAAACAACATCTTCTACCCCCATGGGCACTGGCAAAATCCGGGCAAGGATTTATTCTCCGTTGCGGTCGCGATCAAAGATCGAGGTGAAGACGAAACTCTAATGAGTTTTAGTTTAAGTTTTGGAAGTAAATCTGAAGATTAAACGCCAGGGCCTACTTAACATGGGAGGGGTAAGGAGGGAACCTGCTTCTTCCAACGGAAAGGAAGATCTGTCATCATGGGGCAGAGCCAAGGGAGTTACCACCTGGGTTGGTGGGAGGAGCCAGCCTGAAGACGTTTCGGGCAAGTCTTAAAGGGAAAGGCAACAGCCAGAAAGTGTGGATAGAACATCATATCCACGTCCCTAGAAAACCACTTTTTCCCCCCAGAGGTCAACCCTTTCTCATGTCTCTGGATTTATACAAACGATATACAGATGACATTTTTCTAATATAAAAGGAGTCTGAGAGTAAGCGAAAGGAGTTCATCTTATACATTGAAAACAGTAATCCTAATTTGAAGTTCACAGCTGCTTGGGACATTCAAGAGATAAACTTCCTGATCTCCACATTTTCAAAGATCAGGAAGGAGGTGTATAGACAGATCTTCACCACAAAGTTACTGATAGGGACTATGTTTCACTAGCTGCCACCCACAGCACTTAATTGAGAATGTACCCACTGGACAGTATATATATTAGTCAGAAACTGCAGCACAGAGGCAGATTTCAAAGGATGTATGGCTGAACTGAAGCAAAGATTCACAGAAAGGGGCTACAACAGGGAATGTATTGTGAGAGCTGAAAACAGAGCTAGGAACTGTGCCAGAGAAGCCTTACTGGAAGGTAATGGTAACAGAAACCAGATACATAACAGGAGGTCCCCTCTTAACTTTGTTATCACCTTCTCTACCCAGGCATACTGAGTCAAACAGATTTTGGAGAAACACTGGCACGTGTTACAAGCCAAACCCCCAGAATGGTCTTCAGGGGAAGTACCAACTTGCAAGATATACTAGTACAGAGTTCTCACATCCAGAATTCTTGCCCCAACAGGAGCAATCTTCCCACAGGTAGTCACCCTTGTGGCAACTGCTACTTTTGCAAACACATAAATGTCACCAGTTTTCAAGCCCCGAGGTAGACAGAATGTTGGATATAAAACAACAGATTATACATGCAGCACAGAATCGCTGGTTTACATGGCCACACGTGTGTGGCAGCTTTTATATGAGAGAACTCTATGCCCCTTGAAACAGAGAACTGGAAACATCTTAGGGCCATTGAAAACAGGGACATACTGGATAAACAGTGAGCCAATGCACTAGCTGCACACGTGACAAAAGAAGGTACAAACCACAAATTCGAATTCCAGGGTTGGGAAAGAGTGACACTGGGACAAGGGGGAAACCTGGACAAACACCTCCTGCAGAGGGAAAAACTGGCTGTATACTTTACAAGCCCATAGTTCATCAAGCCTTAATCTTCCAACTGAGCCCTTTTCTCATGTTTTAGAATTTCTTCTGTGCTCTAGGCTTTTAAAGGGGAACTGCCAGCAATAAGAGCCTCACACCCAAGTGTGAGGCTGATACTAATTAGCCCTTTGTGTGCAAAAAATATTTTTTTTTTACTTACTGATTACTGCAGTGTAGTAAACTGCATCAGGCTAGTTTCACTGACTTGTAAACTGACATTTCCTGTAACCAAAATGCCACACTCCCCTGCAGCTGACATTGGAGGAGGGCTGCAGCAGTGGAAGATTCAGTCTGCAGAGAAAGTCAGAGTTTTTTATAAGCTGTAATCTTCCGTTTGCTGGTCTGCTGTTCTCCTGGGGTAGGTACAGTCACAGAGGACTTTACTAAGCCCAGTGAGCACAGCAGTACCAGTAAACATCTGATTACAGCTTACAACGTCTTTAATATGTATACTGCAGGCTACTGAAGGTTGAATCTCCCAGCTCTGCAGCCCTCCTCTGATGCTGGTGAAGATTTCTTGCTGAGTTGGAGTGAGTTTCGGCCAGTTTTGGCAGTTGAGGTCCTCTGTGTGCTTTCCAGCATGCGATCCACCAGCTGTACCTTGGACCCTGGTTCAACGTGGCTTGTCATTAGCTGCTTGGATTTCCTGGGCCCAGTGTTCATGGAGATCATTAATGGGTCCTTAAGGGAGGGTGTCTTTCCTATCGCCTTGAAAGAGGCTGTGGTGAGACCCCTCCTTAAAAAGTCAACTTTAGACCCTGATGTTCTCTCGAACTATAAGGCCATCTCTAATCTTCCCTTTTTGGGGAAGGTTATTGAGAAGATGGTGGTTGACCAGCTGGTTGAGCGCCTGAAGAGTTTGTCCATTTATAAACCTCTCCAACAGAGTTTTCGGCCCCGGTACCGCATTGAGACGGCTTTGCTCAGGGTGGCACATGATCTCTTCTTGGTGAGGGACCGAGGGCACACTACCATTTTGAAACTCTTGGAACTATCTTCAGCATTTGACATGGTGAATCACGGGCTGCTACTGGATCGTCTGCGGAACTATGTGGGCGATACCAGTGCAGTTTTGCACTGGTTTAGCTCATATTTAACTGGAAGTTCACAGCGCATAGTCCTTGGGAACTTTTCCTCTGGAATCTTCGCGCTCCCTTGTGGTGTTCCACAGTGTTCCATTTTGGCCCCCCTGTTGTTCTCCATGTACATGCTGCCATTGGGTGAGATCATTAGGTGGTACAATCAGGGGTTTCACTGATATGCGGATGATATCCAATTGTACCTGTCTTGTGCCCCAGGTAAACTATCCGCTTTAGGTACACTGAGCCAGTGTTTGGCCGAGATCAATGACTGGATGTCTGCAAACTGGCTGTCTCAACCCCAGCAAGACGGAGGTTATGGTGACTGGGTTAGGTCATGGAGGTGTCTCCATTGACAGGAAGCTGCTCGCTCCAGTAGTTGATGGACACCCCGTCAGTGGTTAATGCGGTTAGGGACCTTGGCGTTTTTCTTAACAACCGACTTACCCTTGAACAACAGGTGTCATCGGTTGTTAGATCTGGGTTTTTCCATCTCTGGAATATCACGAGGATCCAGCCATTTTGACACCTGCTGATCTGGCTATGGTCATCCATACCTTTGTTACCAGCAAGCTAGATTACTGCAGCGCTCTGTATCTAGGGCTGCCTGGAGGATTGATGCGATGACTGAAGCTAGTACAGAATGCTGTGGTCAGGATGTTGATGGGTACCTCAATGAGGGATCATGTCATTCCTGTTCTGCGCTCTGCACTGGCTGCTTGTGAGCACGTGCATCACTTTCAAGATATGCTTGTTAACTTACAAGGCCCTATGTGGTTCGGGATCTGATTACCTTAAAGAACTCCTGGTTCCATATCAGCCTATCCGCTCCCTATGCTCTGCCAATGCTGGCCTGCTTGTTGTACCCTCCTCTCACCTAAAGCGATATAGCTGCACCATCTTTCTGGAACTCTCTTCCACCCTACATTCACACAGCCAGCTCAGTGGAGGCCTTTAAAGCCTTCTTAAAAATATTCTTATTTGAGAAAGCCTTTAGTTTTATTTGAATATATTTGATTGTAAATTCTTGGGGATGTTTTAATTGTGAAGCGCTCCAAGCCCCTGGATAGGGTGCTATATAAACATGTTACTCACCTGTAACGGTAGTTTTAGGAGTGGTATATGATGTTCATCCACACTTCTGGCAGTTGCCTTTCCCTTTAAGACTTGCCAGAAATGTCTTCAAGCTGGCTCCTCCCACCCACTCGGGTGGTAACTCCCTTGGCTCCACCCCATGATGCCAGATCTTGCCTGCTGGAAGCAGTGTTGTGCACCAAAGCCAAGGGAGGTCGGGTGGGTCTGTGTGGATGATCATCATATACCACTCCTGGAAAGTACAGTTACATAAGAACTTACCGTAACAGCAGCTCTTTGAGAGGCTCTTGCAGTGAGTATTCACATATAGGACTAAGCCACCAGGTGTCAGGACCCCACAAAAAAATTTCTAGCTAGCAGTCTCTGGCAGGGGACTGCCCCCACATCAGGTGACTAGCGTCATGCAACATCGGTATAAAGGGGCGGTCCCCCATACCCGCCTTCCAGTTCTTTCCCGCCAAAGGCCAAAAGAGGCAAGACGAGACAGAAGAGGATATTTCCCCCCATGGAAATGAAGCAAAGAAAACTTAGGGGGACGGAGGGCGGGAAGGCAATACCTACTGCAAGAGCCTCTTACAAAGACCTACTGTTATGGTAAGTTCTTATGTAACTATACTATTTTACTTCGAGAGGGCTCTTGCAGTAGGTGTTCACATACAGGACTGAGTCCCAAGCAGTCTGGAACAAGGAAGAGCACTCGGAAGGAGGACTGTCATCCATAGCATGGAATTGCAGGCCTGAACGAGTCTCATGAAAGGAGACCTTGTAGGACAGCCAACCCGAAGCCTGTTCTACAGCGAGAGGCAATGTCCAAACTGTAGTGTTTCGTAAAGGTATGGACAGAAGTCCAAGTTGCAGCTGCACAGATGTCTGCCGCTGACACACTGTTGAAACAAGCCGCAGAGGCAGCTACTTCTCTGGTGGAGTGACCTCTGACTTGACCCGGAAGGGTCTTGTTGTACTTGTCGTAACAGAAATTGATACAACGTGCCAACCATTTTGATAGGCACTGCCTAGAAACAGCATTGCTTTCTCTTTTGTGCGCAAGAGGGACAAAAAGCTGATCAGTCTTCCTGAGATCCTTAAAAATTGGTGTAGTATCGCAGGATTCTGTGAACATCCAAAGTATGCAAGAGGTACTCCCCTTGATTGGAGTGTTGCATAAAAAAAGCAGGTAACTCAACAGATTGAATTAGCATAGATTCAGCCACCAACTTAGGGAGAAACTTAGGGTTGGTGCATAGAGCCAAACGTTCCTTGTGGAAAATCAAACACGGGAATTTACACATCAAAGCCTGTAGCTCAGAAATTCGACGAGCAGAAGTGATGGCCACTAGAAAAAGTATCTTCCAAGAAAGGAACTTCAAATCAGCTGATGCTGCTGGCTCGAAGGGAGGCAGTGTAAGCTTCTCCAGGATGAAATTCAGGTCCCATGGAGGAGCAGGAACGTGGATGAGGGTCTCAAATGGAGAACTGCTCTTAGGAAAGTCTTCGAGACTTCTAACTGAGCAAAAGTCCTGCCTCCGAAGGAATTTGGTAGGATGAAATAGCTGACATGTGGACTTTCAACGAGGAATGGCTGAGACCCAGATCGAAGAGGTGACGCATGTAGTCCAGGACTTTAATGACTGGGCACGAGAAAGGCTCTAAGTCTTTCAAGTTTTCCCAAATAGAGAACCGTTTCCACTTCACGGCGTAGGTGGATCTGGTGGAAGGCTTTCTGGCCTCCACCAAAATGTCTGCTACTAGAGGAGAGATTCCAAAGCGGGCTTTAGCTACGTCTGCAGGAGCCACGCATGGAGATGAAGGGATCCGAGACCTGGATGAACAAGGGTCACCTGATCCTGGGTCAACAACGGCTACGACAGAGGAAGTGGAGGTTCATCTGAAAACTGTTGCAGAAGAGAGAACCAAACTTGCCTGGGCCAGAAGGGAGCAATGAAAATCATTCGAGCTCCCTCTGATCTGAGTTTGTTCAGGACCCTTGGAATTAAAGGAATAGGAGGGAAGGCATAAATGAATCTGTCCCTCCAACAGAGAGACAGTGTCCCGCCAAAAAATGTCTCACTCTGGAGCAAGCGAGAAGACGGGAAGTTCTGCGTTTTGGGGAGAGGCAAAGAAGTCTATCTGAGGTGTTCCCCATCGCTGAAAGATGTTGTTTACAACTTGTTAATTTAACTCCCATTCGTGGGACCTGGCTGAGGACCGACTGAGTTCGTCTGCCAGTGTGTTTTCCACTCCCGGAACGTGAACTGCAGTCAAGTGAAGGTGATGTTGGGCTGCACAATGCCAGACTCTCATCACTTCCCAGCACAGAGGGTAGGAATGTGTTCCTCCCTGTTTGTTGAGGTACCAGACTAAGCACATGTTGTCTGATTGCATGAAGAGATGACCAGGGAGGATGAAGGAGAGTAGAGCCTGAAAGGCATAAAGGACTGCTCCCTGTTCGAGCACATTTATGTGCAGGTTTTGTTCGAACTTGGAACAGCTGCTCGAGTTCTGAGAGACCCTAGATGGGCATCCCAGCCTTCTCCTGACGCATCTGTCGTCAAGGTCTGGGAGGGGGGATTGATGCAGAAGTGAACTCCCAGGCACAGGTTCTCCTGAACCATCCACCACTGCAAGTCCCTGATCATGGGATCTGATACTAGTACCTCTTGGTCTAGATTGTCCCTGGTCTGGTCCCACTGCGACCGAAGCGTCCACTGAGAGATTCTCATATGGAGCCGAGCGAACGGGACTGTCGGAATGGCAGCCGCCATTAACCCAAGGAGGCAGAGGATTGACCTGGCTCCGACCCTTCTGCGGCCAGACAGAAGATGAGCCCGATTCTGGAGGGTGTCTACCCTGTCCGGGGGCAAAAAGACATTGCCGTTGGTCATGTCCAGAATCACCCCTATAAATTGGAGGCATTGGCAAGGGACCAGGTGAGACTTGGCCTGACTGATGGTGGTACCCAGGCTGGTAAAAACCTGCAGGGTAAGGGAAAGGGAGTGCAGGAGTTCCTCCCTGGATGAGGCCGCCAGGAGTCAATCATCCAGGTACGGGAATACCTGTACTCCCTGGGTACACAGGTGGCTGCTACCACCGACAGGCATTTAGTAAACACTAGGGGGGGGCCAGGAAAGACCAGATGGGAGGGCCTTGAACTGGTAGTGGTCCCCCTGAAAACAAAAACAAAGGAATTTGCAATGGGAAGGGCATATGGGGATATGCAGGTAGGCATCCTGCAAGTCCAGAGTGCACAACCACTGTCCCGGTTGAAGTAGTGGTATAAGGCTCTGCAAAGAGAGCATTCTGAAGCATCTGTACTCCACGAACATGTTCAAGGAGCTGAGGTCTAGGATGGGCCTCAGATCTCCTGTCTACTTTGGAACTAGGATAAAATGGGAATAGTAACCTGTCCCCCAAAGATGAGGGGGACTGGCTCTACTGCCACCTTCAAGAGAAGGGAGATGATTTCCTCTAGGACCAGAGGAAGATGCTGCGGGGAGTAGGATGACTGAGGGGGTGGTCTTCAGGGCGGTTTCTGCAGAAACTCTATTGAGTGTCCTGCCGATATCAACTGGAGCACCCAAGCGTCTGATGTTATCCTCTCCCAACCCGGCAGATGGGAGGAGAATCTCCCCCCTACTGGTTCCTTTGGAACCTCCAGAGGCAGTGGGAGAGGCAAGGAGTCAGGAGGTGTGGGGCAGTGCAGCAGCTGATGCTCCTGTGGCTTTTTTGCTGAGGGAAGTCTTGGTTGCTGAAGTGGCCCGATGTTCATTGGCACGTTTTCCTTGCGGCTTTTTTCTTTGTTGGTTTTGGCAACGAAAAGGACGCCGCTGCTCTTGAGGGGGCCTGTACATAGTCTGAACAAACTTGAGTGCAGTATCCTTCTCCTGCAGTTCAGTAATGATGTCCTTGACATCACCCCCGAACAGCACCAAACCCCTGAAGGGAGTATCCTGTAAAGTGGACTGTACCTCAGAGACCAAACCTGACATGCGGAGCCAGGCATGACACCAGAGGCCTACAGCAAAGGCCACGCTCCTTCCAGCTGTGTCCACTGCACTGTAAGTGGCACGTAGCATGTGCTGACAGGCCGAGCGAGTGGAACAGACAAGGTCACCCACTTCCTGCTTAGTCCGTGACTCAGGAAGGGAGTCCAATTTAGATTCCACCTGGCTAAGGATGGTCTTCTGGAAATCCCCCATATGTGCAACATAATTAGGGGCCCCAATGCCTAGGGTAGAAGAGGAATAGATCTTCTTCCCGTACTGGTCCAGAAGCCGGGATTCCTTATCAGGCGGAGATGAGCTGAGGTGTTCAGGATTGGCAGAGCAGCCGTAAGCGGTGCTGATGCCAACCCAATCCGCCATGAGGGGAAGACTAAGAAAGTCTACACCCTCAGGAGCCTGGTACAGCTTGTCCGCCTTCCTCAGAAGGGGGCTAACGCAGAAGGTTGTTTCCAAATGGTGGAAACAAGATCTGCGTGAGGCTCTATCCAGGGTGGGATCAGCGTAGGGGTCATCTCAGGCAGATCCAGATGGGTAGCGATTTTTTTACGCTGTGGGTCTGGCTCCACTGATGTACTTCCTGGATTTTCCTCAATAACTCCAAAAAAAAAGGGCCCTCCGGAGGGGACTTCGGAGGATCCCTCGGCCTGGGGCATTCTGGAGTATGGGGTTCGCCTTCGGGGTCAGAGTGGCCGGACTCTGAGTCAGAGTCAGAAGTTTCTGATGAAGAGGAAGAAGACTCCTCCCTAGGAGGGGGAGGGACAACCCCTCTGGGGAGTTCCTGGGGGCGCCTATCCTCCCTGCCTCGGGAACCAGAGGGCTCTCTTCTGGTGTCGGGCAGGGGGGAGGGAGTCTCCCATCTCCGACGTAGGTAATCCGGTATAGGGTCTGGCGCTGGGAGACAACTCTCGACCTCCTGGGTGAGCTGAACCTTAGCCTCAGCCCACCAGGAGGCCACGGTCTCCTTCAGGCCCACCAGTGGCTGAGGAGTGGGGGGAGGAGGTGGGGGATATGGCTATTGAGGCTACCCATAAAAAGAGTATCCGTAACCCGACGGCAGGTAGCACGGCTTCAGGTACTGTGGCGCCGGATACTGAGGGGCCGGGTACTGCGGTGTCGGGTACTCAGGTGCCAGGGGCTCTGATGGAGCAGAAGGACCTGGCAGAGGCTCTGCTGGCAGGCCAGACGGTGGAAGCGTTATCCCCGCGGGGGTCAGGCCTGGCGTGGGTATACCGTTGAGTGGTTCCGACGGTCCTGACAAAGGAATAGGTTTCCCGTCAGGCAAAGGGACGCCGGATAGTGTCGGGTCAGCCAGAGCCGGGACCGGCGTCTGAGGATCCGAAATCAGGAATCCGGCGCAGGAGGAGGGAGCCCTGACTGCAGCATCTCGAGGTCCTCAGTGATGACCGGGGAAGGAAGGTTAAAATCCCCGGGTGTCAGTTGAGGGGACGCCAGTGGGCCACGTGGTGAGACCTTGTGGAGAGCCTGGGGCGTCAGACTGGCCAATAGGGTCTGGCGCAGGCTTCTTGGCCGGGCGGTCATCGGTGGAGCCAGCATCCGACTTATCGGACTCCCTACTTGAGGAAGGTTGCGAAGGAGAGGCGGCCTTGTCGGAAGGGGTTTTGACTGGGCGCTCACCCGAGGAGGTGAGCGGCTTAGCATTCTTGTCCGGGCGTTCGTCGGTGGAACCGACGTCCAACTTACTGGACCCACTCTGACTGGAATGCCGTGAGGGAGGAGCGGCTTAACAGCAGTGGAGGCCTCCTTTGCCCCAGAGGCTCCCGAAGGGCCCGACGGGAAGGGCAATGCCTTCTTGGTAGCCACTAAGATGGCTGTCGAAGAGCGATCTCCCAGAGGGGATGTTACCTTGAGGGCCGCGACTCCAGCCAAAGTCGCGGCTGCTGTGGAAGCCGATTCCCGCTCCCGGTGCTTCTCCTTGTCACACTTTTTCTTATGACCTTCGGGGGAAATAGATGCCTGCCTAAACTTTTTTAACTCTTTTTCCATGGAGGCCACTTTCTTCTTGAGGATATGGGCTTCCAGGAACTGCTGCCTTCTCTTGCGGGTAGCGGAGTTGAACTTCTGGCAGTGCTGGCACTTACCACGGGGTGGTCTGGGCCCAGACAGAAGAGGCACATGGAGTGGCCATCCTTGTGTGGAAGCTGATTTTCTGGATAGGGACATCCCTAGAAGAAACCACACCAAGGCAGTGGCATGATGGGTGGAATGAGCCCTTAGCCCTCTGGGAGGCTCCCTACCCACCAACGTATAGCAAAGTTGATGCAGGATATAATCCACCTGCCTACCGTCCACTTAGTTGCTAGTCTGCCAGGTGCAGCTTCAGCATAAGTGACAAATAGCAGGCGAACCTCTCTCCGAACTCCAGCCGTGCGCTCCTTATATTAGGTATGTGCTCACCACAGGTCCAAAGTATGGAGCCTGTGCTTGGCCTCCAAGGTGTAACTGGTGAAGTACACCAGGAGATTAATCACCTGGTTAAGATGAAACTCTGACACAACCTTCGGGAGGAACTTCGGGTTGGGGCACAGGACAACATTGTCCCTGTGCAAGACCAGGTAGAGAGACTCCACCGAATGCACCTGGAGCTCACTGATCCTTCTGGCTGATGTTACAGCCATCAAGAAGGCGGTCTTCTACGACAGGTGAGACATTTCACACCTGAGCAACGGTTCAAATGGCTTGCCCACGAGCTTTGCCAAAACCAGCAGCAAGTCCCACAGTAGTGGTGGTTCATGCACAGGAGGGGAAATGTGGTTGAGGCCTTTGAAAAAAATGCTAGATCACCTTCTTCTGTGCCACCCACTGCTGATCGTCCCACACCCGGTAAGCAGAGATGGCTGCCAGGTGCACCTAAAAGGTCATCGCCTGAAGGTCTGACTTAGAGAGGGACCTCGGGTAGTCAAGGATGTTAGCCACCAGACAGGACAAGGGATCCAGCCCCTTGCCCTAGCACCAAATGGAGAACCTCTTCCACTTGAAGGCACAGCATTTCCTGGTCAACTCCTTCAGAGATGCATCCACAACACTGAGGACATCTTCGGAGAGACCCAAAGCCTGGAACTCTAGCCACTCAGGAACCAGGCTGTCAGGTGCAGGGACTGAAGGCCGGATGGAGTACCTTCCCCCGATTGATGGAGAGCAGGTCCAGGTGGAGAGGAAGATGCCTCGGCAGCCTGCTGCTGAGGCTGAGGAGATAGGGGTACCAGAACTGGTGGGGCCAGTCTGGAGCCACCAGGATCACCTGTGCCTTTGTCCCTCCTCACCTTGAGTAACACTTTGTGAATCAAGGGAAGTGGAAGGAAGGCACAGAATAGGCCTGGGGTCCAGGGCCTCGAGAAGGCATCCCCCTGCAGTGTTCCCTGCTGAAGGGGGCAGGCACAAAACAGCCTCAGCTTGCGTTCTCCCTGGAGGTGAACAGGTCCACCTGAGTGGTGCCCCACTGGAAGAACAGACTCTATACTACCTCTGGGTGGAGAGATCACTCGTGACACATCTCTCCCACACAGCTGAGATCATCCGCCAGCTGGTTGGAGGCCCCTGCCACATGGATGACTGAGATCAGCCTCCAGGTTGTGCACAAGGGTCCACATGTGGAGAAATTCCTTGCACAGTGGCAGGGAGTGTGTCCCGTCCTGTTTGTTGAGGTAGAACATGGTCGTGGTGTTGTCCGTCTGGACTACCCGACCCTGGATGTGCGGAGCAAATGCAGTTAGCACCAGCCAAACTGCTCAAAGCTCCAGCAGGTTGATGTGGCATTGATACTCCTCAAGGGTCCAGAGCCCATGGACTCTGTGGTCCCCCAGGTGGGCATCCCAGCCCATGAGAGAGGTATCGGTCATCAGGATGACTGTCTGCTCCAGACAGACAAATGGGATACCTTCCTGCAGATGTTCTGGGACTAACCACCTCTGGAGGGCATCCCACATCCACTGGGTCACAGTGACCAGCTGGTTGAAGTGACCCCAGCGCTGAGACCACTGGCTGGCCAGCTCCCACTACAGGGAGCGCATTCTCCAGCAGGCCCATTGGACCATGCTGGTGCAGGCCATCATGTAACCCAGCACGTGCAGGAAGTCCCGGGCAGGGTGCAAGTGCGGAACCCGAAATGATCGGGTAATGCAGAAGAGAGCCTTTGCCCTGTTTCCTGGGAGCCAGGTTCTGGCTCTGTAAGAGTCGAGCTCCGCCCTGATGAAGTGGATCACCTGTGAAGGTACGAGTTCCGATTTGGTCTCACTGATCAGGAGGCCAAGTCTAATGCAGGTCTGAAGGGCCAGATCCCTGGACTGCTCCACCTCCTGCCTGGAGGGACCTGCGATCAGCCAGTCGTCCAGGTAGGGGCAAACCTGGACCCCTCGGCGCCTAAGGTAAGCTGCCACCACTGCGATGCACTTGGTGAAGACCCTGGGGCCGAGGACAGGCTGAATGGCATGACCTGGAAATTGCAGAGGGTTCCCTTGGCTCGGAAGCAGAGGAACCTTCAGTGTGATGGATGGATCAGGATGTGAAAGAACGCATCCTGAAGATCCATGGAGCAAAACCACATCTTGCTCTAGAGATGGTATGCTGAGACAGAGTTACCATCCTGAAGATGCGTAACTTGAGAAACTTGTTCAGGTTGTGTACATCTAGAATGGGGTGCCATCCCCCAATCCGCTTTGGCACCAGGAAGTACTTGGAGACAAACCCTGGGTGTTCTGGAGGATCCACGTCAGGAACCATGACTTCTTTGCGGAGGAGCTGGTCTATGTCGTCTTGGAGAGCTGACAGAATGTCTGCGGATACCAAGTCCTCCCATGGGGTATGGGCTCGGCAAGGAGGGTACTGCTCGAATTCCAGAGGCAGACAATGACCGACCACCTTGAGAACCCACCTGTCCGTGGTGATGGCGGACCAGGCGGAAAGGAAGTGGTGGTGCCAGCCCCCCCCCATGGAAGGGCCCAGGGTAGGTGTGGCGGGCATGAGGGAGGCACCCCTCATCTCATCACTGGGCAGGCTTGGAGGAGGAGGGTCTGGCCAAGAAGCCACCAGAGCCTCTCCCCCCAGACTTATGGAAGACTGAGCCTACTGACTTCGGCCGAGGTCTTCAGGCCTGGGCCTGCTGACCAGCCTGGGGTTGGGCTGGTTTGGCTGCAGGAGTAGAGGTGGACCAAAAGGGCTTCCTTTTCTGCTGCTGCTTGGAGCCCTTGGGGTCTTTTTGGGCAGATGTCATGGAGTCCAAGGTGGCACTGGTCTTCTCGATGCAGGTGAGGTGGCCCTCGACCCCGGGCCTGAACAGGTTGGTGCCCAGGAAAGGAACATCTGCCAGCTTGTGCTGAGCATCAGTCGTGCAGGTCGAGATCCTCAGCAAAGCCCTGCAGTGCATGGCCACTACGGCCACCACAGAGTGGGCACAGAAGTCCTCAAAGTCCATGGCCGTCTGGAGCTGTTGCTTAGCTACAGCCCAGCCCTGGTCCCGGACCAGTTTGACCATGGTCTGGAGGTCCGCTGACAGATGAGGAAGCACCTCATCCAGGGTGCCCAGCAGGGCATGGAAGAAGTGGGCCATAAGAAGGGCTGAGTTCGCCTGGCGAAGACCAAGCAAGGAGGCAGCGTAAACCTTTTTAGCCGCATGATCCCATTTCTTAGATTCTTTGTCAGGTGGCTTGGCAACATTCCCAGTGTTGCCGGAGCACCTAAACACAGATTCTGCCACCAGCCCCTCTGCCGAGGGGTGTTCTGTGAATCCTGAAAGGGAACCGGTAGGGATCGTATACACGTGGGCAATCCAGGAGGAGGGCACAGGGCAGGAGGGGGAGTGCTGCCAAAACTCCAAGGCAGGGCCAAGAATGGCCTCCACCACCAGGAAGGCCTCCATAGGAGTGTCTCCCCGATCGAGGATCTCGGTCAATTCGTAATGAACCCCTTTCTGGCTGGGCTCCACTTTCATACCTGTGGACTCAGAGATCAGGCGGAGAAGGCCCATGAAAGAGGAAGGACCTTAGTTAGTTGAGAGACCCCCCCCCCCACTGACTCCACGTTGACCGAACGGGAGTGCAGGAAGGAACCTTCTGACACAGAGGAGTCGTTAGAGAGGTCGAACGCCCGAGTCCCCACTGACCCTCTGTGGACGGTCAGGGGTGATGGTGACTGACTGACAGCTGATGGGGAAGTCCCTTGGTTGGCCGAAACTCCTTGGTCGGCGTGTCAGTCAGTGGCTGTTTAGGCAGTAGCGCCAACAGAATCAGTTTAGACGCGAGGGTCAGCTGAGCTGGGACCATCTTGGTCAGCTCCTTAGGCGGTAAAGGCGTGGGTTTGCCGGGTGAGAGCCAGGTGATGGCTGGTGTAGTAGATGCAGCCCCAGTAAGCACCAGCTGTTGCCATGTGAGATCCTCGTAGCATCGATGCAACTTGCGCCGAAGCCTCTGATCACCTGAGGAGGACTAGGCTGAAGAGTAGCAGTGCCGCCGCTTTCCGTGGTGTTAACAGCAGGAACCGCTAATGTCAGCAGGAACCGCTCAACCCACGAGAAGAAGACTGAGATCTCAACCTCGATTGCTGGGGGGACCGCTGGCTGGGCTCAGAAGGAGTCGGTGAACACCGAGGCTCCTCCAGGTCTTGGTCGTCAACCAGAGGCGATGGGTCAGCAGACTGATCCATCCTAATGGTCCAAGTCAGGACCGGAGTTCTGGATAAGGAAGTTTCAGCCTCTTTAGTCGACAACTGGTCGACCAGTTTAAGAAAAATCTCGACCAGAAGATCAACCAGCATCTCAGTCAACTGGCCCGATGGGGTTACCATGGAGCCGGTGGCCTGGGCCAAGGATTTGACTGAAGTTGGATGTGGAGAAGTGCGAGAATCCAAAGCTCTCGACCAACAGCGCTCCCGATCCCACAAACTTCAACGAGACTGTTTTTTTGACTCTTTCTTCTACTTGAATTTGTGCCCAGAGGGTCCCTGACTGAGGGTCGGCAAGAACTGGCACAATTCTTTGAAGGATCCCGTGAAAATCAAACCCAGCTGGAGTGGCACAAAGGTAGCCACTGAAGAGGAGTGAGAAGCGGCCTGGGCCACAGACTCCTCAAATGCAGCAAGCTGTTCAGTGGACCCTGCAGCGGCAGAGACCACCCAACGGGCATCCTTAGATTTGACCGGTGGGTTCCGTTTGCTCGGCTGGTCTAACTTGAGTCAGGCGAGACAGTCCTCGAGAACGGAAGGATGGAAAGTTCGACAAATGTCTCAGGCCTAGGGATCGTGCTCATGCCCCAGACAACAGACGCACATGGCTTGCAGATCTGTTCGAGACATCTTCTGCCCACAAGGGCAATGACGAAACCCCGGAGCGGATTTGTCGTCCATCATGGTCATGATCGATGATCGAGCTGAAGACACAAAGTATGAAACGTTTCAGGAAGTAGATTTAGTTGCAAGGGCCTACTCAGCGTAAGAGCAGTAAGGAGGGAACCTGCTTCTTCCAGCAAAAAGGAAGATCTGACGTCATGAGGCAGAGACGAGGGAGTTACCACGCAGGTGTGTGGGAGAAGCCAACTTGAAGACGTTCCCAGCAAGTCTTAAAAGGAAAGTCAACTGCCAGAAGTATGGATAGAGTATCATAGCCACGTCCCTAGAAAAATAAAATGTGCCTTGCCTTGATGTCAGTTGCAGGGGATTCTGGGATTTCTGGTTACACAAAATGGCATCTTACAAGTCAGCAACATTAGCCTAATACATTCTATTATACTGCAGTAAAAGTAAAAAAATGTTTTTATACACAAAGTACAAATTGAGATCATCCTCACACTTGGGTGTGAGGCTCTTATTACTGACAGTTCCCCTTTAAATATTTAGGATATTCTAAGCAATCTGCAGTAATGATTTGGTAAGTGTTTCCCTGTATGGTTTCCATGGATGGTATTATGAATCATGATAACACAGAGTAACAGCATACTATGAATTGTCAGGTGCTACTTCCTCTGTAATGCGTAAGGAATTGGGTGTGCATAAAGCTTTGGTATAATACCAGCAGTGGAGTTATCTGTTTTAATTCACTGAAAACTGGTCATGTCTTTATCATGGGAGTTTTTGGATGTGGCACATTTGTATGTACACAGTTTATGACTTTAGTTGTCTCAAACTACTTTCTACATGAGTTTTTATCCTTGTCTCTCTTTCCTTTCTTCCCTCGCCTTCTTTCATTCCCTTACCCATTTTACTTCCCTCCCTTGTCCCCATATCCCTTCAGCATTATGTAGTACAAATTTGTTTCCATTTTTTCACTGGTCGTGCCATCTTATGTGGTATATTTTACAATTTATATTTACTGTATGTACTGTCTACCTTGCACTGCCATCAGTGCACATATATGCACTGTCACTTTAATTGAATATTGTGCTCTGACCAGACTGCTGTATAAACACGGGTCAGTAGATGGCTCTATTCCATGACAAAGAGCCAGAGTGGCTTAAAATGTTGGAATAGTATGCAGGAGCAAATGTCGGGTTGCCTTTAATCCAGTTGTTTAATTAATAAAGGACTCCGAAGCAACAGTCAGGTTTCTGGTCTTCATCGAGCTGAGTGTCATGACCAGCTATATGCGAATACCGGTTTCCTGGCTGAAACTATACCATGGAACCACTCCACTGCTCTGGAGCAGCCTTTCTGTCTTCACAGTAATTTTTCTAAATAGTACTGGATGTAACTGTAAATAAGACCTGTGCTGAACTTACTTTCCACTAAATAACTGAATTTTGGCTGGCCCACCAATATAGCAGAAGCAGTGTTTCCACTTGTAGCGCTGGTGAACCAGGTTCGGGAATGAGCTTAGACCAATGGTGGGTCAGCCAAGGGGAGGAGGATCAAGCATCTGATAGGCAGCTCTCCTCCTCTTCTGGGGTGGAAGGGTCGCTGTACCTGGCAACAGTCCAACCCTAGCAATGGCTGGGGGATGGTGCACCTGGTTCCAGCAGGCTGTTGGATTGACAGAGTGGCAGACATTGTTACGTCAGGCATGGGTGCATGCCTGATACTACCACTCACCTGGGGAATGTTAAGCCTGAAAACCTCCCTTAGTTGTGCTCCATGATGACTGGATGCTCCCGGCTTCATTCTCACCACCGGGTTCCTTCCCTCTTCCCCTCTCAGCCTTCAGAGGGGCCCACCATGCGCGTCACACATGGTCTCCAGATAAGTCCCTGGGAGAGCAGGATAGGGTCTGGCTAGGGGTCCTTAAGAGGGCCAATATGGGGTATATCCACTGCCGACACAGGGAGAATATTTTGAGCTGCCATACACCACTTTACTGCCACTTGCACAACTGCTATGCCAAGATCCCATTTTTGAAACACTAGACATAATTGGGTAATGATTGCCAAACCATCCAAGAGTATAGGTTGTTCCCACAAAATCAGCTTGGAGCGGATTTTTGGCAAAGCCAGAAGCTTTTGCATCAGCAGTGCTTGACATAGTGAATTTAGAGTTCTACAGCCAGTTTTTACTGCAACATAAGCTTTTAGCCAGCATACATAATGAATCCCTTTCCCTCTTAGGGATGGTTCATTAAACATCCCCTGAATCTCATATAATTTATTTCATCAACTGAAAGATGCTTTAGTAATAGAACAGACCTGTCAACACCTCTTGATATTGCTAAATCTGCTTTCTGCAAATTCACAAAGACCAATCTATGGGCCCATTGGGCTATGGAATCATAATTCAGACGCCTAGGATTTTAGTCTTAGAAAATGTTCTGTTATTCCCTTCCCTGTTACTACCATACTTTTAGCCCAAACGCTGCATAAGGCCACAACTTTCTAAACTGATATTTTCCTGTCTGTTAGAAAGTTTAGCAAAGTTCCTACACCATTTTTTCTAGTACCTGAAGTGATCTGAAGGTTAGCTATGTAAAGGGGAATTAGAATGTACTTACTGGTAATTACGGTTGTGTCTATGCTTCATTCATGGGCAGGCAGTAATTAGTATGGGCTGTCTTCCCCTCTCAGCTGGGACAGACTGAAATAAGTCAGATAGAGTAAGGCTCGCCCTTTACTCATACATCTTCAGTCTTTTTCAATGTATCAAACCTGGTAGACAGACCCTGCTAGGCAGGGACTCCTTTCATCCATCAAGTTTTTATTTTCATTTATTTATTTTTATTTATAACTCACTACTTGCTAGCAGAAACAGTCCACATGGTCTATCAAGTCTGCGCGAGTGTGCAGCTAGCACCCCACTTTCTGCAGCTGCCCCTCCCCAATTACCCCACACACAGATGAATGCCTACTGATCTTGAACCAGATTAAGTTGTTGGTGGTATTTTTAGTGAATGGGGGAAATCTGGCTAGGACATCGGGGAAATTCCCCTACTGAACTGTAGGGAGCATCACTGGCTGAGAGAATGGCCAGTCCAGGCAGGACCTTGGAGTGGATGGACGTCACTGAGGTAGGGGAGCTGGCCTCCTTTTCTACCTTTGACTTACCAGAGGCTCACAATTTAGTTGAAACCTTATTAGACATTACTGAAGATGCTGGGGATAACCCAGAAATTTTTGTTTCCACTGAAGATTTAAGTCACCTAAAAGAGGACCAAGGCAGTAAAATTTCAGATGAGACAAAGGAAGAAACGGAGAGTACCATACTTTTGCTACTACAGGAAGAAGCAGCCAGACACCTGAAGGAACAGGAGCACCATAGCGCTAAACTAGCATTATTGCAACAAGGGAAACCAAGTGTCAATGCAGTCGCACAGCTTGTCAACCAGAGGAATGACACAGCAGCATCAAAGGGCCAGGCGGGACCAGGTGAGTCATCTAAAATGCTTTCTCCTTCAATGTCTGCTATAGAGTGTGAATATTCTGCTTTACCGGCTGGCAGTATAAGTGCGATTGTTAGCGCGTGCCCAGAGCCGAATGGTCTGCAAGAAGGAGTACACAGTGTAAGAAGAGACATCGCAAAAGTAGATGCTACTACATTAACAGTTACAGGGCACCCAGGCCAAAGAAGCTCTGAGGGTTCCGTCCACTCTGCATTGTCACAAAAACAGACAGGGACTCTATTTAAAACCTCTGGGTTTGTCTTTAGACAAAACCCTCTGTCACCCACGACGGCCTTAATGCCTGTTATAAAAGAAAAAATTATATATCAGGACAAACCTGACAGCCAGGAAGGCGTTTCACTTTTTTCATTTACTGCTAAAAGGCCTAAAAATAAAACAGGCCCCAGAGAGGATATCAAAAAGAAACAAACTGCTCTCACGTTGGCCAAAAGGCACATTCAAATTGGAGATATCCCTTCTGGTCTTCCCTGCAAGGAATCCACGACTTTAGAAGTACCAACTATGGATTTAGCAACCACAGCAGCGATCCAGGAGGCTTTCTCTCTTAATTGTAAGCCTGTGTCTCCTTGTGAATCTTAGTCACCACAAAAAGCCCTATGTGAGGAAGGGTGGAAGCAAACACGTAGCAGGACATGGCTTCCTGATCCACAGTGGGACCCTAAACTCAACTTTACTACACAGAACCCAGAATGGTGCCCGAATATACACCCCCCCCCAAAGTAGATCTTCCCATTCTGAGTCCGACCTTCCAAAATCAATCTGTACAATATTGAAACAAAATGATCCTAGCAATAATGTAAAGTTACCTCCACAAAGGGGGAGGCCCCTGACTCTTCATACCACAGGAACAGGCCTATCATATCAGAGGAGCCTGAGGGTACTTCTACAAACAATATGGATCATCCACAGGACCAGGTCCAGCCTCAGAAGCCTTTACTTTCCAAACTTTTTTCAAAAATAAAAAAGGAAGCTGCCCCCAGGAGGAACGCTGTTCGAATACGATATAAAGGGGGTCTAGAGGAGAGACCAAACAGACATTACGTGGGAAAATACCTATTAAAAGACTCCCTTCATCTTTCCCCCACGAGAAGTATTTGCTTTTAGAAATATTTCAGGGGAGGATAATTGTGACGTGAGCTTTCGTACAGCATACACCCTTGACCTTTTTTGGGAGAGTTATAACCAGGTCAAGTTCTCCCCCACATGGCCCCCTTTTTTCGTAATTCCTTTGACCAAATCTTTGGTGAAGTACGTTACTATTATGTTTCGGAACGAGAGGGTCCATGTGGAGGACATCATTTACTGGCTATCACAGAAGTGTGATATCTTGAGCGATCCTGAGGCCATCCTAGATACAGAATTATTCTGGACAGGAGGATGGAAATACAAAGTGAAACTTTGGAATACAGACGCAGGAATAAGTCATATACCTAATTCTTATGTTAGGTAAGGACAGAGGGGTTTGTTTTTACGCAGGCCAACCTAGGGTTGGCTATAAATGTGGGGCTAGGACACACTTGTCTAGCTCATGTGACTAGCCCTGCTGTTATAATTGAGGCGAAACTTACCACATTTCATTACAATGTGCTTCTCACACAAGATGTGATTTATGTGAACGGTCTGCGCATGTCTTCTCAGAATGTCCTTGGGCAGCTAGAAATAAAGCCTCTTGTAGGAGCCTGGAATTGCTTATTCAGCAGGCACAAGATTCAGTTTTCAAGCAAGAAGTACCACTCACACCGTCTCACCCCCCAAGTGTTAGGCCCAAGGCCCCCCCCGAAATGGCTGAGGTACAGGACCCCCCAAAACAAGAGCAAAATTCTAGCCCCCCCTCCCATAGCAGGAATGTTAATCCCTGTATGCTACACTGCCCAGCTCACACAGATTTAAAGTCTGTACCCCCTCCCACCACTTCCCTCTTCCTAGAAGACGATCTTCCAGGAATATTAAACCAATATCCCTTCCAACTGCAGTCTGAAATTAAAACCTCAAATTCTTATGCAGCATTAGCCCCAGACTGGGGAGATTCTGAAATGAAGCACGCAGACTCAGAGTCCCAGACCCATGGCATGGATCAGGGTGCTCAGAACCAAGATCTAGTAGGTTATGTAGGGAAGAAGAAAAAGAAAAGAAAAGGAAAAAGTAGTCTAGTCCTTCCCTAGACCTATGCCCCTCTTAGGGTTGGGACACTAAATGTTCACAGTATATTGAATGCTGTGAAACATCAGGTAGTTTTCAGCTACATTCATGAAGCAAAGTTGGATATTTGTTTCATCCAAAAGACTTGGATGATCTCTGATGACCAAGCCAGATTTTTTAAAGGGGAAATGGATATGGGGACCCTCTTACTGGTCCTTTGGCCAAGACTGTGCTGACGGGGTGGTTATATTATTAAACTCATACACATTCACACTTATTAAACTGACAGACCTCCTGCCAGGTAGGGTCTTAATATTGGATGCTAAGTGGCAAAATATGGACTGTCGACTGATAAATGTGTATGGCCCACAATCAAAGGCAGGCAGGGTAGCTTTACTGAATTCAGTAAGACCCTATTTGGTTACCACGTACAAAATCTTCTTCTGAGGGGACTTCAATTGTGATTTAAGAGTTAAAGGGATCAACACAGCTATTAGTAAAAATATCTATTGTGATTCAAATGCCCTGCTTAAAGTGATTAACTCAGCAGATTTATTGAATTGCAGTAATTTTCACACAAAAGGTCCAAGGTTCACTTATAAATGGGGTAAATATACTACAATCATAGACCACGTGTTTATTTCAAAAACTTTGCCGAAAATATATTTTCAAACCACTCCAGTAGAATTTTCTGACCATATGGCATTGACAATTCAATTCAGTGATACCACAATTTCATCCTCAAAAACTAACAGATGGAAATTAAATTCATCTATTTTATCTGACTCCCAAGTTCAAATAGGAATTTCAGAACTAATAAGTGCTAGGAATTCTGTAAGGCTTTTTTTACACCAATTTGGGTGAATGATGGAATGACACTAAGACCGACTTTAAATTCTAGTTTCAGAAATATTGGAAAAAGAAAGAAAATGACAAAGTCCTAAAATACTTATCCCTGTGACAACAACTTCAAAACTTGGTTTATTGATCTAATAACACTAAACATGATTATTCAGAACAAATCAAGGTGGCAAAATAAAAAATGACTGAGTATCAATATGACAGAGCAAGCACTATAAAAGCAATGCTTCAAATCGGGACACAGAAAACCCCCGTTGGTGACCATTTGAGGCATGTAAATCTATGAAAGAGACTACAGAAACGGAAAGTTTAAAGGATTCGGATGGTAATACTACTTATTCAATAAAGGGAATTCATGAAGTAATTCAAAATTTTATTACAGCCCATGATACCTCCGAAGGTGCTATAAACACTTACTTGCAAACTATAACTATCCCAAGGTTTCCGGAAGAAGCTGACGTAATGCAGGAACCCATTCGAAGGGTTGCGATAGTATCTGCAATTAAGTCTTTAACACCTGGGAAGACTCCTGGAATAGACGGGTTTCCCATTGAATTTGATAAAATATTTGCACAAGAACTATCGCACTGTCTAGAAATAGTGTTTGGATATTTTTTATCATCCAATAACATGCATCCCTCATTTTTTGGTCTACTTATCTTTTTATTCAAGTCTGGTGACAGAACCCTACTTCAAAATTGGAGGCTGATCACTATTTTAAATACGGACTATAAAATGTTAGCACCAGGGTTGCCACCTTTGGATGAGGCAAAAACCGGATCCTAAGCTCTGCCCCTAGCCCCACCCCTTTTCATGACCCACCATGCATTGCTCCTTCTAGAAGTCCATTTGTTATATCAATAAAAAACAACATTTAAAGCAGCAGTTCAACAAAAATGTGAAGATACTGTACTGTACCTGTTAAAATTACTTTCCTAAGTTCTTTCTCATTATTTATTTACTTGTGTATTTATTTACTGACATTGTTTACCAGATAAACATACAGAGATAAAAGAAATCTCATTTACAGATATGATCTGGGAGGAGACAAGGGAAATACTGTAACTAGCATACAATAGTATACATACTTTATATCTTTTTCTGGCTCCATTTCCTGTTCATGTCCACAGTACTATTTCAAAGCCAAAAAAGTGACTATACTTTTTTCTTAAGGAAATAACATAATTTAAAACATTTAAAAATGCCTAAATTCTATTAGAGATGAAAATGTTTACCAGCAAATGAAAGTGGAGGACAACTGGCTCTGTTACTGTTACAAAAGATGGGGGCAGCTGTGCTGCTATGCCACTTTAAGATGCAGTGGAAAGATTAGGTTAAGTAAGTGCTAATGGTGTTAATGGCCATACACCTCCCAGGGTGACTGCATTCACAAACAAAAGGCTACATTGACAACAGAACTTGTTTGTAACCTGGACATGTAGCTGAAACAATGAATGATATGACAACATTTATTTCGAAAGTGTGTGAGCACTCAAAATGGCTCAAAAACCTGACCAGCACAGAGCAAAACCAGATTACCCGATAGAGACCATGAAAACCTGACCACCAGGTAAATAACCGGACAGGTGGCAACCCTAGTTAGCACACATCTTGAACAACAGATTAAAAACTATGCTAGCTTGGTTATTTCCCCTCAGCAATATTTTGGGCTCCCTTCCAGGAAAATACAGCATGCCCTTATGATACTCAGAGATATGACTGATCATCTATCTCTTACCGGTAAATTTGGAAGCATCATATCAGTCGATCAGGAAAAAGCCTTTGATCGATTTGATCACCCATTACTATTTTTCACACTGAAATACTATGGTATGTCACAAATGCACTCCGCAGGTCAGGCCCTCTGCTCCCACAGTGCCAACCTCAGAGCGCAACAGTGTGTGAAGAGGTAATAGACAGGGTAACCCTCCTGTCTGCTTTGGGTCCGAATCACCTGTTAGCCTCAAGTTCTGGAGCGATTCAAACTGTAAACCTTATGCTAGCATACCCAATTATAGGCTGTGGTTTCAGCTGCTGGCCTTGTAATTTAAAGGCCGAATCTCTCACAGACCAATATTTCATACACAGACCATTTATTTACAATACCAATATACAATAATAACATAAGAGGGTTTTTCCTGTGACATCCCTCCTTCGACTAAACTTTGGGGGCTCTATTCCTACATGAGATGAGTTATACAAATTCAGTTTACACCTCAAAACAACGGGACAAACCATCCGCATTTGCATTCGCTGCACCAGCCCTATGTGATACAGTCAGGTCATACCCTTGCAAGGCAAGACTCCATCTAAATAGCCTACCATTCATCTTACTCATTTGTGTCAGCCAAACCAGGGGGTTGTGGTCAGTTTGTACCTCAAAATGCTGCCTGTATAAGTATGGCTCCAACTTCTTTAGGGCTCACACCATAGCAAGACACTCTTTTTCCACAGTACAGTAAGTCTGCTCCCTTGGAAGTAACTTTTTCCTTAGTTACACAATAGGGTGATCTTTCCCTTGGATGGATGTCTGGCTTAGCACTGCCCCAATACCCACATCTGAGGCATCAATCTGGACTATAAAGGGTCTGCTATAGTCTGGACTTGTCAAGACATGAGCACTGCACAGTGCCTCCTTCAGCCTGGTAAAGGCTTTTTCACAGGCTAGTTCCCAGGTAATTTTCTTAGGCATCCTTTTCTTTACCAGGTCAGACAAGGGAGCAGCCAGGGCACTGTAATTGGGTACAAATTTCATATAGTACCCTGCTGTCCCTAGAAAACTCCTGACCTGCTTCTGCATTTCTGGTCTGGGCCATGCCTTGATTGCCTCTATTTTTATCTGACTAGGACGGAGCTGTCCCCAGCCTACAACATGCCCGAGGTATGCCACTTCAGACATGGCCACCTGGCACTTCTCAGCTTTGACAGTGAGCCAGGCCCTCTGTATCCTGCCCAGCACTTCCCTAAGTTGGGACAGGTGTTCCTCCCAGCTGGCACTAAAGATGGCAATGTCATCCAGGTACACCACGGCATACTCCTCAGCACCATTTAACACCTGGTTCACCAACCTTTGGAAAGTGGCCGGGGCATTCTTCATTCCGGAAGGCATTACTTTAAATTCAAATAACCCTATCAGAGTGATGCAGGCCGACCTCTCCCTAGCTCTGTCAGTTAACTCTACCTGCCATTACCCCTTTGTCAGGTCAATAGTTGTAAGGTAGGTCGCCCCTCCCACCTTGTCTAGAAGTTCATCTGTCCAGGGCATCGGGTGGGCATCTGACTTTGTGACTACATTCAGTCCACGATAATACACACAGAAATGAGCAGAGCCATCTGGTTTGAGAACAAGGACTACGGGTGAGGCCCACAGGCTGTAGGATTTCTGGATTACCCCTAAATCCAGCATTTCCTCCACATCCCTCCTTATGTCCTTTTGGATAGCCTCTGACACCTGATATACTGTCCGCCGGATGGGTGTCTGTATCCCTGTCTCTACATCGTACGTCGCTAAGGGGGTTAGTCCAGGCTTGTCACTAAACAGTGGGGCAAAGTCTGATAAAACCTTCCT
This sequence comes from Neoceratodus forsteri, assembly GCA_016271365.2. Classification (NCBI taxonomy): domain Eukaryota; kingdom Metazoa; phylum Chordata; order Ceratodontiformes; family Ceratodontidae; genus Neoceratodus; species Neoceratodus forsteri. Next base: position 194,216,375 of record CM028132.1, on the reverse strand, counting down.
TCCTTACTTCCTGGATCTTGTCCTGGGCCAGCTGGGGTGACAATTTAACTGCCTTCACAGAAGACTCCTGCTTGCTTTCTTCCAGCAAGTTCAGAAGGGGGTCTCCTTCGTCCGTCCCCTCCCCAGGATTACACACTGCAAACACCATGTCAGCCCTATTAGCACATGGCTTCATCATGTTGACATGGTACATTCTTTCTGTATGTCTTCTGTCAGGTAACACTATGATATAGTTCACGTCGTTTACCTTTCTAACTACTTTGTACGGTCCTGCCCACTCAGCCTACAGCTTGTCTTTCGGACCGGGATAAGGACCATGACTTCCTGACCCACCGTGTATGAACGAGCTCTGGCTCTGCGGTTGTACCACACTTTTTGTTTCTGTTGGGCAGCTGCCAGGTTGCTCTGGGCTGTCCCCATAAGCTCCTTCAGCCTCTCCCTAAACCTAAGGACATAATCCACTATGGGAGTTCCCTGGGTGGCGTGCTTGCCTTCCCAGTCCTCCCGGATCAAGTCTAGGGGCTCACGTAGCCGGCGTCCATAAAAGAGCTTGAAGGGGGAAAATCCTGTCGACTCTTGGGGCACCTCCCTGTATGCTAACAACAGGTGGGGAAGGTATTTCTCCCAGTCTCTCCCATGCTGTTCAGCAAACACTTGGGAGCATTGACTTCAGGGTACATTAAATCTTTCCACAAGCCCACTGGCTTGCAGTTGCTAAGGTGTTGAGCATCTCTGCACCACCCCACACTTCTCCCACAAACATTTAATCAGGTCCAACATGAAGGAACCCCCTCGATCAGCGATAACCTCCTGCAGAAAACCAATATGGGAGAAAATCCCTAGTAAGGCATCTGCCACTTTGTCTGTCCTAAGTGAGGACAGGGCGACTGCCTCTAGATACTGGGTGGCATAATCCACCACAGTCAGGATGAACCTCTTCCCAAAGGAGCTGGGGGTATTTAAAGGCCCTACAATATCCATTCCCACCCTCTGGAATGGCTCCTCCACTATGGGCTATGGAATTAGGGCAGCTTGGGTTTTCTTACCTGCCTTCCCTATTTCTTGGCACCAGTGACAAGACCTGCAATACTCCTTCACCTGCTGGGTGAAGTTGGGCCAACAGAAATTCTGGGCCAACCGCTGCGTAGTTTGCATGATTCCCAGATGACCAGACAAGGGAATATCGTGAGCAATCTTGAGCAACTGCTCACGGTACCCCTGTGGAACGACAATCTGCCTGGCTATCACCCCTCCCTCTGTCTTAGTGTCCTGTGTGTACAGCAGTCCACTGTCTCAATAAACTTTGTGTTTCCTGTCACCTCCTTGTACCCCGTCAACAGTCTGCCCAAGTCCTCAGCTTCTCTAGACTAGGGTCACTTTTCTGAGCAGCTGCAAACTCCTTACACATTCCTAAGGCATGGGACAGGTCCCCTTCAGTTTCTAAACTAGGGTCCTTAGCACTAGCGTCAGGGCACTCAGGATCACTGCCATCCCTAACCCCTCTGACAATGGGTCATCCCTCCTACTTGAATAACCCTCCATAGCTGGTTGGTTAACTGCTACTGGAAAATTTCACCCCTGCTCATTAGTCTTCATATCAGGAGACACAGGCTTGGGAACCAGCCTCCCAGTGGTTTCCACAGTGGCTTCTCTGGGGTCCAGGGAACTACAATTTCCTTGCCACTTGGCTACAGGTAACTCAGGGTTTTAAACAACTGATTAGCAGTTTTTTTGGGGGGGGACAATGCTAACTGTATAGAAAGTATTTATATAGGTTTTCGAGAAGTGTTATGTTTGTTGAACACAGTGAGGCAAGTGCTATGCATTTTCACAATGTTTTAGCACATTTATGAGCAAAACGCTAATCAATTTTTAGTGTTAAATAAAACCCTGTAACTGCACACACCATCCCATTTGAGATTGTTGCCAAGGATGACGTCAACTGCTAAAAGTTTTGGCTACAGCCACCTGTTGCACAGTTCCCCCTGTTTCACCCCAGTCTAGGAGAACACTAGCATGTGGCAAGGTTCTCTCCTCCCCAGTAAACCCTCGTACAATTCCAAATTTATTGGGTATAAGCTGACCAGGCTCTACCAGATCCCCTTTTACCAGCGTCAGGCATGCCCCTGTGTCTCTTACCCCTTGTGTCTGTACACCATTCACAGTGACTGGGTGCATGTGCTTCCTCATGCTCACAGGCATGCTTCCAGGGGACACACAAACAACCCACTTCTTTCCTAACACCACCTTGCTTATTGCTCATCCTTTTGGAACACTGTCTGGCAATGTGCCCCGTTTCTTTGCAAACCCAACATTCATTTATTTTCTCAGAAAAATCTTTTCTTTGAAACCTGGGGCTAACTGGTTTTGGGGGAGGCAGTGAGGGTTTTAGCTGCCCTGAAGGCACGCTCTTCCCTTTCTGCGCTGCCATGCCTGCCCCATTCACTCTTAGAGCAGGTCTGCTCTTGGCATAGCGGCCCGAGAGTTCAGCAGCCTCTTGCACTGTTTTGGGATCTCGGTCTTCCAGCCAGGTTTTCAGCTCTGCTGGGCATACCCAAAAAAAAATGCTCTAACAATACAGCATTTTCAATTTTATCTACAGAATTTGCTTCAATTCCTTCCCACTGCAACTTTAAGTTTGCTGTAATCATTACTGCCCTCATTGTCCATTTGACCCAATGCATCCTGAGCTTTCCCGGTAAGTAGTGGGGATAGCTGGAAGCTCCAGGACCCTCTAGGACTTTTTCCCTGAATACAAATTTTTCAAAGGAATTTAAGAAGGCATCCATATCCTCCCCCTCTTTAAATTCAGCTATCAATTTGGAATTTAATTTGTAACCCAGTCCTGTAGTTCCAGTTAAACCCATGCTACTTACCTGCTCTGGTGCTGGTGGTTGGAGTCGTAGCTTCTCCAGTTCATGTTGCCATTGGCACTCTCGCTCTTCATGGTCAGCTGCTCACTGTTCTCACTCCCTCTTCTCCTCTGCGGCTTGCTGTTCTTGCTCCCTCTTCTCCTTTGGGGCTCGTTGTTCTCGCTCCCTCTTCTCCTCTGTGACTCGTTTCTCTTGCTCCGCTTCCCTCTGGAACTCCAGCTCCATTCTGCACAACTCAATCTGCAGCTTGATTGCTTCTGACTCCAGAATGCTGGTGACCTTCCCTTGCTGCTGTGGCCCTTGGCTTGCACTGGCCCTGCTGTCCTCCTCACCGGATCTGGACACTGCATTGGCCGCTGGCCCCTTCCACACCCAAGGTTCGGTCCTTTACAGTCATGGACCGTGACTCGACACTCTGGGCATAAGCGGCCATCACAGCATCCATGAAGTTCGGCTTGTTGGCTCTCCCCTTGTGCAGGACTCCTCTTTCCTTGCACAACTGCTTCAGGCAGTCTGCAGTGTGTTCACTGTAGTTGGAAGCCATCTTCTTCCCCAACTATGGCTACTCTAACTTGCACTTGGAAAAAAAAAATAAAACGGGTAGGAACTTTGACAGTAAGCAAAATGATATAGTTCTGTTTCTTTAAAAGAAAAATCACTGCTTTCTTTTGCAAGTGAGCTGTACAGTATTATTAAACAGACACTCTGAACTGTTAAAGCTTGTGTTACCAATTGTTTAAATTGCACCGCTGCCAACCAAATCTGTCAACAATGCACTCCACAGGTCAGGTCCTCTGCTCCCACAGTGCCAACCTCAGAGCGCAATAGTGTGAACAGGTAACAGACAGGGTAACCCTCCTGTCTGCTTTGGGTCTGAATCACCTGTTAGCCTCAAGTTCTGGAGGGATTCAAACTGTGAACCTTATGCTAGCATACCTAATTATAAGCTCAGATGTGTACTCTCTTCAGGACTGCAGTACAATCTTTCGGCAGGAGCACCAGGCCAGGTCTCCAAAATGAACCCTTAAAACTCAAAAGACCTTAGGTATATTCTTACCTTTTTCCAAGCTCAGTAACACCATCAAGCCCTTTAAAACCGTTGTCAAGACTTAAAAATACAGGCACTCCACATGCAAAAAGAAAACTGGGAAGACACAGGCAGTATCTTAAAGAAAATGTGATTTACTAGAAGTTGTAAAATAAGAAAGATAAAATACAGAACAAATACCAAGAGCTTACAATCTCAAAAGAAAATGGGAAAGTTACAGAACAAAACTCCTACCACAATACTCTTAGATCTTTTCTATCTAATGTATTACCTCTGTAAGTGCGTTTTAAGTTAGGTCAGAGAACTATTTCTCTCAGAGAGTCCAAAACAGATATGTCAAACTTTTCACATACAAGTATCAGTTAACTGTGTCTCCACACCCCCTTTGTCAGTCATCTAGCTCCTACTCTTAGAATTAAAAAATTACAAACATGATTTCCTACCAGGAGGTATGTTAAATAATGTGACATCAGAAGGAAAAAAATTCCTAAATATGACTCCTTAATTAAACATTTCCATTTGATCTTAACATTCCCACACTGGCACCAGGGTGTTAAAAATCCAACAGGAATCAGCCTAAATGATGTCCCTTTCCTGATATCATAAAATGCATATTTGGTTTCTAACTTCAAAAGAATGAATAGGTCATAAAAAGTAATAAAATGCCTACTGAAAGGAAGGTAGTTAATTAACTGGTTCCCCTGGTCAGTTTTCAAACTTTCAAACTTTATTGGATTTCAAATTGAGATTAAATTCTCTCTTTTGCAATTGAATCCACATTTAACATAACATCACATAAACAGACAAACATACATAATTTCAGTTTCAATGTAATATTGACTAATTTTAGTTATACACAAACCCAAATATCAATAATTTATCCATAACAATTACAGTGTTTGCTATATAAAGTCATTAAAAAAGATTTAAAATGATTAAATGGTAACAATACTGTGCATTTCCACCTTTTGGATATTAGTTCTCAAGTTTTAGACACTAAATTTGAAATTGTTTTATTACCAAATTTTGTTCTGGTTCTAGATCTAATAAAACCTTTCCGGACAGAAGATCTTAAATTATATTGACTCTGTATTCTTACTTGCAATATATTTAACAAAAAAATAGGCAATGACCGTTGTACAAACTTATACACAAATAAATTCCAATGATAATCTCTCCTATCAAATAATGAAAGAAGACCCAAATTTTGATATAGCACACAACGATGAGTTCTAAAAGGAAGATTTGTTATAAATCTCAATGCACTATTAAAGAGATTTAAAGAGTTTTAATTACATCATGTGGTTTCAGCTGCTGACCTTGTAATTTAATGGTCAAATCTCTCACAGACTGACATTTCATACACAGACCATTTATTTATAATACCAATATCATACAATAATAATATGAGAGGGTTTTCCCGTGACATGGTATACCCCTAAAATGATTCAACATCTAAAACTGATTTATATCGTAACAGAAGTCTATCCTGTTTGAAGACAAATTACTTTGGGCTTCAGACCAATATAGGAGTCAGGCAAGGATGCCCACCCACACCTCCTGTAAGTGTTTTCCCTAGACCCCTTCCTCAGGAAATTGTTAGAACACCCCCGATGGACAGGAATCACTAGGATGGGTATAAGGGAGAGTTTACAGTTACAGGCTTATGCAGATTATATTTGTCTTTTTTTTCAGATCACACCCAATTACCATATTTTTTTTTTTTACAAGAAATGTCAGCGTATTCTTTTCTTTCAAATTCTAAGCTAAATGTAAAAAAAATATAAAGGGCTCTTTGTGGGATCGGGATATCTTGAACCACTACAGATAGGAGGTATCTCAATCACATCAGAACCCCTTAAAATACTGGGCATCATTTCTGGACCCCAGAACAATGTTAAACTGAACTGGGAGATGGCTTTAAAAAAGGCAGAAGTTAAGATAAATAGATGGAAACACTGGCAGATGTCAAAAACCAAAAGAATACAGGTTTTAAAGAAATTCATTATCCCTTTTTTGTTATATGTGGCTATGATTTGTCCCCTACCGATACAGTAGGAAACTAAAATGTATAGCCTATTTTTTCAAATGTTATGGGGGAATAGGTTAAACCACATAAAAAGATGTTACACTGGTTTATCAATATCAAAAGGAGGACTTGGTATGATAGATCCAGGTATTTTGTTTTCACAACTTATTTATGTCACAGACAGTAAAATGCGGATTAGGTCCCTCAGATTCACTCCATAAAATAGACATGTTTGAATCTTGCTAGATATTTATAGGCACAGAACACAGTCACTCCAAAATTCACTAAACACCATGACATACCTGAATATTTTAAACCTGCAGCATTAAAATACATAAATAAATAAAATGGGGATGATAAAGCAGCAAATCTCGTCTAGCTCTGGGCAGAAACTATACCACTGTCATGGTGAACAGCCTCCCAGAGGAACCCTGTTTTAAAAACTGCCCCTCAGCTAAAACTAAATTAGTTCTTGCACAACTTACAAACCAAAGAATTCCCCCTTACATGTGGGAACATCTCTGGCTTTCTGCATATGGTAGAATAAATATAAGAGGAAACGCTAAACACAAAGTAAGGGAGGAAAGGAACTGTCCCTACCCAGACTGTATAAACCAAGAAAAACAATAGATCATTTTCTGTTCTCATGCACATATGTAAACCTTATGGTTCTTTTCTAGCAAATAAATAAAACATGGATGGTTGAAACAATTAACATATGAAATTTGATTTTGGGTCAATAATTACAGGTTGAGTTACAATATCACCACGATACATTAATGATCTTTTATGCTGTGTACAGTTCTTTTATGGCAAGCAAGATGCCAATGGGTTTTAGAAAATAATGCCTCATGAAACAGTAAGTATTTTGGTTCTAGCAAGCCATAATGAAAGTATATCTTAAAGATGTAGCTTTGCACTCATCCCAAAAAGTTATTTAAATGGTGGTCAGGGTTTTCCTTCCTTGTAAAGTACAAATGAAACAGGTAGCATAGGTAAAGGAATCCTCTGTATATGAGGTGAATTTTGTGTCATAAATTTAACAATTTATAAAATCGGTTTGTGTGTGACAACCTAATTGGTAATGTTTCGGTTAACTGAGAAAAAAAAAATCCAAACTTCCCTACTTTTTTAGTGTTGGGGGCATTTAAATTTGGATCATCCATATGCAACTGACAAATTATCTAGGCAGTATATGGATGGAATACTTAATTTATTATTTTCGGAGCATTTAACAGTGTTTGTAATGATATTTGCTTTTGATGTTATAAAATTCAAATTCCCTATTCTAAATTGGGGGTTCTTTTCAATTCCAGTATTATGATTTAATTTCAGTTTCAAAATAATTATTAGAAAGTAAGTCAGAAAATGTATGAATGTAATACAGGTTGATTTTATGATTTGCATATATTTTTTGTGTGAATTAACACTGTTTTGTATTTATTTGGACTTCTTCCACCTTACGATTTGAATATTGTTTTGTGTGACTCAACACTGTTAGGCATTATTTGTTTTTGGTGTTATTACAATTAAAATTCCCCTACTCTTTTCAATAAGTGCCATGGTTCTTTAAAATACACCTGAACTACCACCAGGACAGACAGATGAGACCTCAGTTTAATGTCTCATCCAAAAGACGGCACCCCAGAAGTGCAGCACCCCCCTCCTGCTGCACTACAGTGTCAGTATTGGGATATTAACCCAAGTGCCAGGTGTGGGAATTGAAGCCACAGCCCTCTGACAACCCAATGTCAGGTGTGGGAACTGAACCCACAGCCCTCTGATTGTCTCTTATTAATTTATCTGTTTCAAACGCTTACCAGGAAACACAGAAGTTGATGGCAGAAAAGACCGCAGAGGCCCATCCAGTCTGCCCATTTTTTCTACCTTATGAATGTGCCTAGGCCTTTACTCTGTCAATGGCCTATCCATTCATACTCATCTGTATTGCTCCCTTATGCCTATCCCATGCCTGTTTGAAGCCCTGCACACGTATTCATATCCACCACTTTCTGAGATAGGCCATTCCATACACCCACCTCCCTTTCTGTGAAAAAGAACTTCCTCACATTATCCCTTAATGAGCCTCCCCTAATCTCATGCTGTGTTCTCTTGTCCTGCTATTTTTCTTATATTGAAACACGTTAGACTCTTTCACCTTGTTAATGCCCTTAAGATGTTTGAATGTTTTGATCATATCACCTCTCTCCTCCTTTGCTCTAGGGTATACATATTGAGCTCTGTTAATCTGTCCTATGTTTTCTGATGTAGTCTCTGCATCATTTTTTGCCCTTCTCTGGACTGCCTCCATTTTGTTAATGTCCTTGTGCAGATGCGGCCCCACCAGTACTGCATGCAGTACTCCAGATGGGGCCTAACCAGTGTCTTGTAAAGAGGGATTATTACCTCCCTCTTACGACTTGTGATACCCCTACTAATACACCCCAGCATCCCTCTAGCCTTACCTACTGCTTTAGTAGTAGAAAGACATAGTGAGCCAAAAAAAGCTAATTTCCAGATGCATCCTGGGGGACAGGGATGAGGAGATGTTACAACAATTAGGTTACAAAAAATAAAAATACAAACTATACAATTAAGAAAAACTAGCTAAGCAAGTTGTACAGAACTAAGCAGTAAAATGCAAACTGCAGCAATAAAAATGCATGCTGAATAAGGCACTACTGTGTACAGCAAGAAAGAGTGGCCTAAATCAGGGGAGGGTCTGTGGGGGAGTACCGTTACATACTTACCGTAACACTTTCGAGAGAATCTCTTCAAGTCATACCTTTGTAACAGCTGTCAGGTATCAGGACCACATGGAAAGTTTTGCCAAGCTGAGGCAGACCACGTCAACGTCACGTCAGCACGTATATAACTGTGGGCAGCCCTACCTCTCCTCAGTTCCCTGCCAGATATTAGACTCAGAGGGACGTCCTTTCTGGGGAAGCAGAAGAGTAAGCCAACACCAAGCACACTAGGTGAGACGAGTGCTGGTGGGGGCACCATGAAGAAAAAAAATACCAGTGTGAATGTATTGTGTCAGCCTAGGGGGGATGGAGGGAAGGTCAGCATGACTTAACGGAAGAGATTCTCTCAAAGATCTACTGTTACATTAAGTATGCAACTGTACTATCTTACTTCAAGGATATTGCTTCCCTTAAGCTATATCTTTGGAACAAGTCCCAACAGTACCAAAAACAGATGGGAGGATGGCAGTCTGAATCAGAGAGCAGGCCTTGTAGGACTGCAAGACAAAACCAGCACATTTGCTAGAAGCAATGTCAGACTGTAATGCTTACCGAAGGGTGTGCACTGCACTCCAAGTGGAAGCAGCACAAATATCACCAACAGAGACATTTTTTGAAAAGGCAGCAGAAGTTGCCATACCCCTTGTGGAATGAGTATGAACAACACCAGGAAGATCCTTACTATACCTCCTATAACAAAAGTAATACAATATGCCAGTCATTTGGATAAGCACTGTTTAGACACAGGAGCACCCAGTTCCCCAGGGTAACAAAGCAAAATCTGAGACGACTTTCTGCAGTCCTAGGTGCGATTAATATAGTATCTTAAGATTCGATGTACATCTAAAGTATGGAGCAATGCTTCACCTCGACTGTCATGCTCAAGATAATAACCAGAAGGTGGATGGACTGATTTAAAGTAAAGCCATACCCCACCGTTGGAAGGAACTTTGGATTTGTACATAAAGAAACTATCTTTGTAGAAGACTAAATGAGGCTCACACATCAGAGCCTGTAGCTTGGAAATTCCTTGAGTGGAAGTAATGGCAACTCAAAATAATGGTTTCCACGAGAAAAACCATAAGCCAAAAGTCACGGTTGGCTCAAAACAAAGTAATGTAAGCTGTTCCAAAATGAAATTCCCAAGAAGGGGCTGGATCTTGGATAGGTGGCTTAAGATGCAGTATACCTCTGAGGAACATACAGGACACCTCAGCGTGCAACTGTCATGCAGTAAATGGGTACATGGCAAGCTGATATAGCTGCCAAATGCACCTTCAAGAGCCCCTGACACCATTAGATAAACTTGCAAAAAATGTGAGATTTAGACAGTTCAGTTTATATTTCATGTATTTTCTATAATTATTTACCTTTTTACTTTATTACTGAGGACAGCTGTACAAAAGTGGCTTACTGTCCCTTAGCCTTTATCTGCTCTTTCTGTTATCCTATATATGACATCATAATCCGGGTTGCACCTGGAAACGAGCTTCAGGTCATGGTGCTATTCCCGGTTACCAACTTTTAAATAAATAAAATAAATAATCCGTTTATGGCATCATAATTATCCCACAGCAACAGACTATGATGTCAAACAGAACTGTGATGTCATATGTAGGCAAACAGCCAGAACTGACAGGGCAGTAATCCTGTTTACTTGCATATGTCCTTAGAAATAAAGAAGGATGAGAAATACAGAAACAATACTAAACTATAAGCTCACTTATGAGAAACATTACATTTTCTCAAAGTTGTCACAACAGTGTCAGGGGTTCTTTAAGGGATGAATATTGCAGACCTGAGTCTGACAATAAATACCCCAAAGATGTCCTGCACCGGGCAGGTGAAGGAAAATGCTGTAGGTTCCTGGAAGTGGCCCATAAAGAAAAATGTTTCCATTTTAGTGCATAAGTATGTTTTATGAAGGTTTTCAGGCTGCTATGAGCATGTTAGCTACTTTAGGTGATACATGAAAGCGTGCAATGGTTATGTTTTCAGGAGCCATGCATAAAGATGCAGTGACCTCAGGTCTAGATGTAGCAGGGAACCTTTCTTCTGTGAGAGAAGAGTTCAACACAGTGGCAAAAGTAGTGGAGGTTCTACCGCTAGCTGACATAGAAGGGGAAACCAGATTTGGGGTGACCATAGAGGGGATATGAAGTGGAGGGCAGCACCCTCCCTTCTGGAGTTTCAGCAGTACTCTCTGTATGAGAGGAACTGGAGGGAACACATAGAGAAATCTCTCTTTCCATGAGAGGGACAACACGCTTTGCCAAAAAACCCCAGGCCTGACTTCCGGTGACACAGTGTACCTAATGGCAGCTTAGCTCCACAGCTCCTGAGCCCCAGGTTGACTAAAACAGCTAACAAAAGCCATCGACTATCTATTTGCTTAGAATCTGATCCCCTTCAATCTGGAAGACATTAGGCAGAATAGGGAAAATGAAAAAGAAGGACTTTGCTCAGCTGCTACGGCCTCAGGCGATGAGGACTCAGAATCCGAGTCTACGTCCACGTTCATCAAGGCATATGGCCAGCGCATGTTAAGCATCCTTCATTGGAGAGACTCCAAGATTTCTAGCCTGCAAACGGACTTTACAAAACTTGAGTCCCACACATTGGTTATGGAAACCCACCGAAACACCCTGCAAAATGAACATACTGCGTTCAGATGTTCCCTAGCTTTTCTTCACAGGAGGGAATGTGAGTTAACCTACAGGGCAGAGAATGCTGAGGCAAGAGCCAGAAGGAACAATATCTGTATTTTCAGAATTTCTGAGGGCAGTGAGCAGGCAGATATGGTGGGGTATTTGGAGTCATGGCTGTAACAGGAGGCCTTGCCAGAAAACATTGAGTTTGCTATTGAGAGGCTCCACAGGGCGATGGGCCCTAAAACCTAACCAGGGACTCCCCCAGGTCCATTGTGGTGAAATTTCTTAATTTCCATTAAGTAGAAAATATTAGGTTAGCTTGGGACAAAAGAGATCTAAATCTGGACAGCCAAAGGTGTTCTTTGAGCAGGACTGCCCCCACCGGTATGATGGCCAAGAAAAAGTGCTTCAAGTGGTTAAAGCTCTAGAGAGAAGGTGCTCAGGGCCTATCTCGTTATCCCTGCAGCTGTGGCTACACGATGGGGGAGTGTGCAGATCTATGACAACCTCCTGCAGGCAATCCCAGCGTTGGAGAGGCTATGGATTCAGGTTCCAGACACTAGCTCAGAGCAAGCCGAATTTAAAATAGAAAATCTGCTTTGGGGGATAGCTCCCAGAGGTCGGTGCCCCCAATGAGGAAGAAATGAATCTCTCCTACCTTTACACGCTGATGTAACTTGATGGGTTCTCCGCCGACAGCTTCCTCCTTGAACTTGCAAGCCTGTTGGAGGTAGATGTGCAGATCCTTGATTTGCGGCTCCCGAGGAACATTCTGATTGCGTTTTGAATTCTGAACTGGGACTGGGTTCCCAGTACTGGAGAGGAACTATTGGGACCGAGTACTCATTTCTGGACGGCAGCCTGGAGAGTGGACAAACTTCCCTGTGTGTTCCTAGACAGTTCCCCCTCAGCATGGGACCACATCCCACACACAGGCGGTGAGACTGTTATCCTACAGAACAAAGGCTTTCAGCTTTTGAATTCCACGTTGGGAACTGCTGCAAGTTATTTGAACAGTAAATCTGCATCTAAGGTTATCGTTAAACTTGCAATGTTTGTTAAATTCGAATTGGGGAGTAGAACTTACACTTTAGAGCTGAGAATGTTATAGTGGTATTTTCTGTTGCCCCTTGGACAGCAGGGTGTCGAGATATGGCTCAAAATCAGGGGTTGGACTCTTATGGTCCCAGGGCCACACATCTATTTCTGTTAATAAATAAGGTTACTGTTAGGGTGAGGGTAAGGAACCAAAAGTGAGGGTTTATGGTGAGTTCCCTATGGACCTTGTTCCGCCTTTATAAGCAGTAAGTTCAAAATTATTTTATTTAAGAACATTGCAAGGTTTTTACTACATAAGAGTTACAAGCTTTATGGGGGTTTATATTAGGCTTTAATTAGCCCCCCCCCCATAACTTTTATTTGCCTGGGTCTCGTTCTTGATTGAGGCTTTAAGGGCTTCTTTTTCCTACCCAGCACCCATTGCTACATTTGGATGCCTTGGAGTTAATTTAACAGAAGTTGGGTAGTTCATTTGACAGGATGGTTTATTTCTTTATTGTTACAATGTTCTTCAACACTAACCAAGGGATAGATTATAATATTCCCCATAAGTTCAATTCGATGGCAGGGTTTTTGGTTAAATCTTTGACCCGGGGCCAGTGGACAGGGTCTTTGGACCTGCCTCAATGGAAGTCTTCTTGCTAGAAGAGAAGGTGTATCCCAGCTGACACCTGCAGGCTGATTTACCCTTTGCACAGAGAGTGCTGTACTCTTCTGATTCTTTGGGGGGCTTCGTGTCCCCAGTGATTGACCTATGGCTGCAAGAGGTCACCGGCACATGATATTAGCTTAGTACCCTAGGGTGGACTGGTCATCTTTCCCACCCGAGTTGTTGGACAGTTATGTTATAGTTGAGATTGCTAGGTAACCTAGATGTTCTTGGTAATCTGTTCTCTCTGTCACCTAGTTCTATTATTGTTTTGATTTGTTTTATGTGTGCTCTGGGAAAGGACAATGGAGGGGAAGGATGGGGAGGGGTACAGTAATTTTATACCTTCTTTTTCACAGTGGGGTCACTTAATATTTCTACGGTGAACATGAAAGACATTAATAATGTAACCAAAAGGGCCAGAATCTTGAAAGAATTGAAAGATTTACAGTGTAACGTAGCATGCTTACAAGAAACTAAGCTTACTCCGCTGAAGCATACTAAATTACGGAGATCTTGGTTGCAACGTATTCTCAGACTCTCACACCCTCCTCTTCAAAAGCCAGTATGGCTATTTTATTGAAGAGGGGACTCCATTTAAAACCCGCTCAGTTTTAAAGGAGGGCAGCAGTAAATGGGTGATACTATCTGGGGAGCTGGGGATACTCATACATGTGCTGTCGGTATATGCACCTACCCCTCCCTCGGGCTTTCTTTAGAGATATTTTCTCAATCATTGGGGCCCTGGAGCCTGGATACCCATAGCGGCCGATGACTGGAACTGCATTGAAAATTGCAAGTTGGATAGAAATCCACCCAGCACAAGAGGCATGGGGTGGGGGTGTTTCAGACTCTTATGAACCCTTGTTACCGAATCAGGAATGGTGGATCTCTGGTGGCAGCACCCCTTACCTAGGAATTTCACTTTTATGCCCTAGCCACTAATGCCTATTCCAGACTGGACAGGATATACTCCTGGCAATCAGAGGCTCATGTGTTTGAGGAAGTTTGATACATCCAGTCTCTTCCTTGGACCATGCTGTGGTCCACGTGGTGGCAGTCTGGGAGCCAAGAGCCCACACAGGTTCTTGGCAGCTGGACCCTGCCTTCTGATGGATAAGAACCTTGTAGCAAAATTGAACGAGGATATCAAGTGGTACTTGGAAGTGAATAAAGTAATAGACACTCTGGTGAAATTTATTTGGGATGCTCTCAAGGCAGTGCTACAGGGTAACTTTATTAGCCATGCCGCCTATCGGATCAATTGATGGTACACCGTACTCTCAACTCCCTTCGCTTCACAAATCAAATATATTATGAGGGAGGGGACAGGGCAGGTAGGCTTTTAGCTATACGCCTTAAGAAGCAAGAGTTGGACAAGTATATCTCCAAAATTACAGATAAGGAGGATACAGGGGGAGTTCCTGATTAAACCTGCTGCGAGAGCAGGGGCATTTGCAGATTTTTACTCCCAACTTTACAGACAAGAGAGAGGCTCTGACCATAGCCAGAGCATAGATACATTTTTGGAGAAGGTGGAGCTCCTGGCCCTTACTGGAGAGCAAGGAGTTATTGGCCTGGAGCGCCTGTCACGGAGGGGGAACTAAGGTCTGTGATAGCATCCCTAAGTTCTGGGAAGGCGCCTGGACTGGATGGTTTTATTGTTGAATTTTACAAAGTATTCAGTAAGGAGGTAATTCAAATTTTGCTTGCTGTCTGCAACAAGGCAGATAAACAAGGTGCAGTCCCTGGGTCCATGGGAGGGCCACCATCTCAGTTTACCTAAAGCTGGAAAAGATCCGGCAGAGTGCGCCAGCTATCGGCCAATATCCCTGTTAAATGTGGATGTGAAAAGTTTCGCTAAACTAACTGGAGAGAGACTTAAAGGGATTATCCTGGACCTGGTGCACCCGCACCAAACGGGGTTTGTCCCAGGACAGTATATACAGGACAATATTCGGCTGTTGCTTAATGTGTTGTCCTCAGGTTCTTTTTCACTTGTGGCTGTATCTCATTGACGCCGAAAAGGCGGTTGATCGCTTGGATTGGATGTTCCTGAATAAAACACTAGAAAAATTTGGATTCGAGAGTAAATTTTGGGACTGGATATCTAATCTACATAGTGATCAGAGTGCCAGGGTCAGAGCGAATGGGGTGTTCTCTAATAGGTTCAGCAGAGAACGAGGGATTAGACAGGGGTGTCCGCTCTCCCCGTTGCTGTTCGCATTAAGTATGGAACCCTTCGTGGCTCTGATTAGACAATCAGAATCATACAAATGAATCAGGGTGGAGGGATCTGAGGTCCCTGTATGCTAACGACACATTATTATATTTGACTGATCCAGTGGACTAGTCCCCAGGTGTTATCACTTATACAAGAGTTTGGGGCAATTTCAGGGTTCCGGTAACGACTCTAAGATGGAGATGCTTTCCATCTCCAACCCAGATCCTGGGGGTCTCCTACTGTGGGTGCGCTCCATTGGGCGGGGAGGAGTTCAGATATCTAGGAGTATGGATACCTGAAAATTCAGACAAATTATATTGTTCTAATTACCTTAAACTGATAACCATTTGGGGTGACTATATGAGGGAAAGAGCTCTCTCTGGGACACATAGAAGTGGTGAGGAAGACAGTCTTGCCCGGCTGCTCTTCCTGTTTTCATCTCTACCATTGAGGCCCACTGTGGGCTTCTGGAGAAGTCTGAAGTCAGCCACCTCTAAATTCATATGGAACCACAAACCCACCAGAATTAAATGGCAGATTCTATGGAGGGCTAAGCAGGCCGGGGACTGGGTCTTTCCAATTTTACAATCTATTATTGGGCAGCTCAGCTCCAGATATTAAGCCCGCTATGGCAGGCGAGATCGACCTCTTTGGACCCGACTTTGAGAAACCCAATATACCAGGGGCCCAAATGGCTGATATATTTATTTTGGACCAGGCTGGCTTTCAAGTTTTGGGTTACAAACCCCTGGGCAATGGTGCTAAAGCAGGTGTGGCTCTGGTTACCAAACATTGGAGATTTCCTCTTAGGTTGACTCCATGTACTCCTACTAGGCCTGTGCGGATTCCCCACTGCAAAAGGATCTGGGTTTTGAGGTGGAAAGGGTAGATCTTTGTTGTATAAGCCAACTGTATAGTTTCCAACACTTTAAAAGTTTTCACAGCTAGCTGATGAGTTTGGGCTTCCCACAAAAGACCATTTTAGATTCCTACAACACGGCATTTTCTATGAGTAAGGGTTTGACTTTTCAGGGTCCTCAGCCCCAACCCCAGGTAGAGTTTCTCCGCCAATACTTTCTAACAGAGACAAATCAGCCTTGGTTTCCCAAATGGTTACTTTTTACCTCAAATGAGCCTGCTTTCTCAGGTGGAGGAATCCATATGGGAGAAAGAACTGGAGTGTCAGCTGGGAGTGGAGGACTGGAGGCAGATTTGGATGGGGGTGCACTCCACCTCATTCTCCCCCTCACGGAGGGAATTCCGCTGGAAAGTTAATATGAGATACTTTCGGACGCCAGTTATTACTAAGCATTATGGCTCATCTACTTCAGATTTATGCTGGAGGGGATGCGGGGAGAGGGGCACCCACGCTCATATTTTCTGGGGTTGTCCCAAATCAAGGTATTTTGGGGTCAAATAGTTCAGGAAGTCGGAAGATATTTCAGATACAATTCCCCACAGACCCCAGATTTGGGTGTTGGGTCTTTACCCACCCCCAACAGCTTACCACTAAGGCCCAGAAGTATCTATTTTTATTTTACTAGCAGCACTCAAAGAGCATTACAAAAATTGGTTGGACAAGAATCTCCCAACTTTAGCTCTCTGGTATTCTATTTGTTTACAAATTCAAATGATGGAAAAGTTGACTGCTCAGCTACGGTTACAGATAGATAAATTCAAAGGAAATGGCTGCCTTTTTTCCATTACCAAGCAGAGAAGGAAAATAAAACAGTGCTGGAAATAATGGCTCAGTATACTCAAGTGGGCGGGCCCTTTATACGTATACGTATTTACAATTTTGTTAGACACGAAGCCCCATAAATTTGTCTAATTTGGGATCCTTATCCTCATACAATTACCTCTCCAAATATTTATTTGTGGGTTACATATCTTAGAGTCCCTACACGTCACCTCCACGCCCCCATCCAGATTTTGGGTGGTTCTTGTCTTAGCTATATTTATAGAGCCATTTCAAGCCTTGAGCCCTGAGTTTTGGTTTTTGTTTTCCATCCCCCCTCCTTTTTTTTTTTTGCTCGTCAGTGTCTCTAAGTGTCCAATGTCATTGTCATTATTATTATTACGGAGTTGTAGTCAGTCTATTTTTGTGTATTAATTGGTGTTTTGATTTCAGTCCATGAGTTGTAACAATATATGTGTTTTAGAAAATTAATAAAATTACTATTTAAAAACAAACCTCCAGGCCCAGCAGCGAGCTAGAAACATGGCAGTTTTGTGTTATATGGGGATGCAAAAAGGTCCAACTCTGGATGACTCAATTTTGTGAATATGTCTTCGGCCACTGTGGTCAGAAGTTCCTATTTGTGCAGCTGGGGTGGTGACCTGCTTAGTTTGTCTGTTAAGATATTTTTGTCACCTGTGAAATGCATGGCTGATAGCTCCAGTTCGTGCTCCAGTGCCCAGTACCAGTCTTTATTGCCTCCCGGCATAGGGGATAGGAATAAGTCCCTCCCTGTTTGTTGATGCAGTGTACTACGCTGATATTGTCTGTCTGGATCAACAGAGGGCCTTGTTTTAGGTGCTGCTAGAATGCACGGAGACTGTACAGAATAGCATGCATTTCCAGTTGTTTTTCAGACTGGTTTCCTGTTGACTCCATAAGTCCTGTGTTGGATAGGGTCCCAAATGAGCACCCCCCCCCCCAACCGAAGTTGGATGCACCTGTGGTGAGGATTTTCATTGGTACTGGAATCACAAACAGGACGTCTTTTCACAGGTTAGTGAGGTACATTCACCATAGCAGGGTTTTTCTCAGTGGGGATGGGACAAGGACCAGTTGATCCAGGTCGTCCAGTAAGTGGGTCCACTGAACTCTTAGAAACCATTGTTGAATGTGCATACGAAGACATGCCAGAGGTACTGTAACAATGGCCACCACCATAAGACGCAGGAGACATAAGAAGGATCTTGCTGGGACCTTGTGACAGTTGTAGAGAAGCTGGGCTTAAGCAATAATACATTCTGCCCTAACGACTGGAAGGCTTTGCCCTGAGCAATGTCTAGGACTACATCTATGTAATGCAGATGTTGACACGGTGCTAGGACTGACTTCAGGATACTGACTGTGACCCAAGTCCACAAAGAGCTGTCTCATTTGAGACAAGGTCTGCAGAAGACTGTCCCTAGGGCCAGCCCTTAAAAGCCAGTCGCCTAGGTATGGGAAAACATATATGCCTTTCCCTGCGAAGGGCTGCTGCTACCACAGCTAAGCATTTGGTAAAGACCTGTGATGCAGGGACAACACTTTGAATTGTAAATGCTCCCCTCTAGCATAAACTAAGCATAGATGTTGTCTGTGATATTTCCGATTTTGATATGAAGATAAACATCCTTCATATCCCGGGGCATAACCAGTCCCAGGGTTGTAAAAGGGAATGACAGCCTGAAGAGAGACCATACAAAGCTGCCTGTAGTCTATGAAGAAGTTGAGTCCCTCAGATCTAGTACTGGCCTCAGATCTCCTTTCCGCTTTGGGAACTAGGAAGTACCTGGAATAGAACACTTTGTCCGCACCTGGAGTATGAGGTTCAGTTCTGGAGGCCACATCTCTGCAAGGATATAAATGTGTTGGAGAGGGTTCAGAGAAGGGCAACCAAGATGGTGCAGGGTATGCAGGGAAAGTCATATGAGCAGAGGTGTAAGGAGCTGGATCTGTACATGCTGGAGACAAAGAGGGAAAGGGAAGACATGATTGAAACTTTTAAATACATAAAGGGACTCAAAGTGGGAGAAGAGGGTTTACTTAAGGGGAAGGAGGGTCAGAAATTAGAGGGCACAGCCTCAGACTGCAAGGAAAAGATACGGGGAAATGTGAGGGAGCTTTTCCACGGAGAGGGTGGTGGAGCCCTGGAACAGACTACCAGACAGAGTGGTGGGGGCTAAATCGGTGGAAGAATTCAGAGGGCAAGGAACAAGCATATGGGGCTGAGTATCGGGGGAGGGCGGGGGTTGGCAGGGAAGGGGAGGTGTAGGGGGAAAAAAAAGGGCAGACTAGATGGGCCGGTATGGTCCTTTTCTGCTGTCAAGCTTCTATATGATATGATATGTTCTGAGTTGGAGGAACTGGTTCTATGGCACGTTTTTGTATCAGTGATTGCATTTCCTCTTTCAACAACAATATATGTTCTGGAGGACAGCAGGAATGAGGTGGAGGATGCAGTAGAGGAGTCTGTAAAAGCTCCAGATCATGCTCCTTTGCAACCATCTCCAGCACCCATTTGTCTGTGCTGATCTGCCTCCATTGTGGAAAATGAAGGGAGATTCAACCCCTATAGCCACCCCGGAGGTAATAATGGCTGAGGTGTATGAAGAATGGAGTCAAACTGAACCAGTGTTGGCAGAGCCACCGGTTCCAATGGTCTTTGCTGCTTTTGAGTGTGCAACACCACAGAATTTATTTCTGGTTGGATGGCATAATATGGTTTAGCAGTATGTGCAGGATACTGCATGTTAGCTTTGCATGGCACTGCAGATATAGTACTTGGCCTGTGCCAGGCAGCAAAGGTAGCATCCTCCAAAGGTGGATAAAAAGGAGGTATGAGGACTGAGGAAGTGCATGGCACTTCTAAAAACTCCATTAAATCCTTACTAGTGGAATCTTCTTCCACTGTAAATCCAAGCTCAGTGTGAATTTACTACAGTAAAGACTCTAAAAGAGGGATCCTTAGGAGAAGACCTTGGAGTATATATTACAGAGTCTTCACTACAGGAAGACAAAGTAGAACTGGAATGGGGATTACATAGTTGTTTCCCATATTCCTCCTCCTCCTCCATTATGAGGTCAGGATTATATTCCACATCATCGTCAGTAGGCCTGTGGACAAGAGGGATGGATGACCAAGCCGGGAACGCTGGCAGTGGATGTGAGGAAGGAACAGCCAGAGAACTGGAAGCATCAGTCAATGGGGCTTGAATAGTCAGTGTTCTAATCAACCGTAACATGGGCTGCGATGGCAAGCCAGCAAGAGGCATAAAATAATCTCCGAGAAAGACGCTAGTACTGCCAGCGAGTTGAATGCACCCTGACCAGGGGCCGTGCTTGGAATGGTCGATTACTGCTCGAGACCAGACGATGATGACATCATACTAGCAGTAGTAGGCCTGGTAATGCCAAACCCAAACCCTGATCTTGGCGCCTGATCAACAGTGGGGGCTGTAGTTACTGTCTGTAAAGTGGATGGAGACAAAGAAGGCATACCTGAAGACTGCAATGGTGACCGGGATCTTGTAAGGAAAGATGCCTTTTCCTTAGCCTCCGCTTGTGTTTATATTTTTCATGTTCTTTCTACTGATGACTGGACTTATGGAGGGAATGGACAACAGCGGTTTTCACCCTGATTGAGTTTCTCCAGGGTGACCGCTAACTTTTTCTTACACAAAAGTTTCTAGGTCTTTTCGACGGTGTCACCAAGGGTTTGGTTAAAGCCCTGGCAAATCTCAAAGGCCTGACATTGTGAGAGAGGCTGAGGCAGCAGACACACTTTGTGGGTGTCGCTCCTGAAAATCTCTCCGCACGCGGCAGTATCGGAAGAGCTGACAGCTTGGAAGTCATGCACAGGTAACAAAAGAAACTTTTCTACATTAAAAAGTTATGTCGATGGCATTTCTGCAACAGGCCTGATAAAGCTAATCAGTGGTAGAAAAAGAACCAAGGAGAGGTAGGGTCACCACAGTTAAATACACACGAAGTGCAGGTTGACATGGGTGACCCCAGCTTGGCAAAGTTTCCATGTGGTCCTAATGCTGGATGGCTGTTGTTCCAAAGATGTGACAATGTGATCAAAATATGCAGTGGATAGTGACGTCCCAGCAGGGCAGCCTACAGAGGTAGAGGGAGGGGCTTGCAGTCACAGCACCAACCATCACGATGTAAAAGGTGCGACACCTCCACAGAGAGGAAGTGGGCCCACGGCACTTGAAATGGGTTAATATTGATTTCTTTTAATTAGTAACTTGTAGAGGAACATTGAGCCGAGGCTCGCTTCAATTACAAACAAAATACAGCCTATTAAATGATGTGGTTACTATGAGGATGACATAAAGAGGATAAGTTGAGTGTAGTACAGACAAAATGGCAAAACACTGCACATGGAGGACAAATGAATTAGCATACAAATCTTCTGTGAAAGTTGGGCAAACTCAAAGTGCATACTGCCAGAGTGAAGGGAGGCTGAGCTGGTGCTGAAAGCAGGAGTGAAAATAGGTTGATCTTCAATGAGGTTGCCAGAACTATGAGGTTAAAGAGGAGGGAGAGTCAAACACCAGAGCAGAGTAAAGAAGGGTTCAGAAAAGGGTTGGCAGGAGCATCTCGTTGATGCAGTTTGTTGTTGATTTTACTGTCTGTGATGATGGTACACCAAGGGTGTTGGGGATAAGACACCTGGATAAGGAGAAGTTGGAGAGAGGGGACAACATCACTATGGTAAGGATCTGAAAGTGGTCTCTTACAATGTCAAAGGTACTAACACCACCCATTAATAGGACTCAGTTGTTACAAGAAATAGACAGCTGTGATGGCCCTGCTTCAGCAGACCCACCTTACTCAGGGCAAGCACAGTATGCTGGCTTGTTCCTGGGTCAGACAATGCCATTCTGCCTCTTTCGACCTGCACCACCACAGGTGTGGAGTGGCCATTTTGGTACGGCAGTATGCTCCGCTCATATTCACAGCAACTAAAGCAGACCTGATGGGACGAGAAGTTAGCATAGAAGGAAACAACAGGGATATCCCCATTTGTATACAAAATATATACCCTGAACACGGAGGAAGAAAGGGATACTTTCTTTAAATCAGTTCTGATAGCTCTCCCCTCCAATCCCAATGTTCTTTGTATGGGGAGGCACTATCACGTCCTCCACAAAGGCTTGGATACAAAACGGCTAAGGCAGTGGGGAGACGTAGGACACAGAAACATAGACTTTGATGCAGATAAGGACCGCTTGGCTCACCTAGTCTGCCCATTTCTACCTAGAGGATAAGCTGCAGATCCTATTTAACCAACAGCCTATTTCTTCCTACACCCCACAAAATTGCCTTTATGTCTGTCCCATGCATTCTTGAATTCTCCCACAGTTTTAGACCCACAACCTCCTCAGGAAGGCTGTTCCATGCATCCACTACCCTCTATGTGAAAAATACTTCCTCACATTGCCCCGAGCCGTCCCTTGTTCTTGCACATCTTTTTCTGAAAGATGCTACCCTCTTGGCCTTTGTTGATTCCACTGAGGTACTTAAACATTTCTATCATGTCCCCCCTCTCCCTCCTTTCCTCAAAGGTATACATATTAAGCTCCTTTAGTCTCTTCTCGTATGGCTTCTCTTGCAGACACTGCATCATTTTAGTTGCCCTCCTCTGAACTGCGTCCATCCTGTCTATGTCCTTGCGGAGATGGGGTCTCCAGAACTGGACACAGTACTCCAGATGGGGTCTCACCAACTGTCTGTACAGGGGGATAACAACTTTCTGTTTTCTGCTGGTGATGCCTCTCCCTATACATCCCAGTATCCCCCCAGCACTCCCTACTGCCTCCTCACACTGCTTGCCAATCTCTGTGTCATCTGCAACGAGGCATACTTTTCCGTCCAGTCCCTCTGCAATGTCACTTATAAAGACATTAAAAAGGACTGGACCCAGTACTGAACCCTGCGGTACCCCATTAGTAACCCCTCTTTCTTCAGAGTGGACTCCATTTACAATGACTTTCTGTGTCCTGTTATCTAGTCAATGTTTTACCCAGGCTACCATCCTGGGACCCACTCCCAGGCTGGTTAATTTGACTATTAATCTTTTGTGTGGGACTGTGTCAAATGCCTTGCTAAAGTCTAGGTAGGCCATATCCAGAGCCCCTCCCTGGTCCACTTTGGTCACCAGTCAAAGAAATCAATTAGATTCGTCTGACATGTCCTTACCGCTGTGAACCCATGCTGCCTTGGGTCCTGTGCCACACTGGCCTCTAGGTACTCAACAATTCTTTCCTTCAGAAGTGATTTCATCACTTTCCCAAACACAGAGGTCAAACTGACAGGTCTGTAGTTTCCTGACTCTGTCTTGCTCCCACTTTTGTGAACGGGAATCACATCTGCCTTCCTTCAGTTCTCAGGTACCACACCATCCTCCCATGATTTGTTAAAAAGGGTAGTCAGTGGTGTCACTAGTTCTCTGCTTAATTCTTTTAGAATTCTGGGGTGAATTCCACCTGGCCCCATTGCTTTGTCCACCTTCAGTTTTAGGAGTTCTTTCAGAACCCTTTCTTCTGTGAAAGGACTGGGATCGACCCCCCTATCCAAAGTGCTTCTGTTAATTGGATTAGGCACCTACCCCACCTCCTCTTTTG
This sequence comes from Neoceratodus forsteri, assembly GCA_016271365.2. NCBI lineage: Eukaryota > Metazoa > Chordata > Ceratodontiformes > Ceratodontidae > Neoceratodus > Neoceratodus forsteri. The sequence goes on along the minus strand of CM028132.1, from coordinate 194,192,743 downwards.
TGAATACTGAACAGAAGTATTAGTTCAGTATCCCTGCTTTCTCACTGTACCTCTCTGCCCACCCACCGTCTATTCTATTCAGCCTCACTATCCTCCCTTTGTCTTTCTATGCTCCTGAGACACCTATAAAAGGTTTTATCCCTTCTTAACTGAGTTGGCCGTCTTTTCCTCAGTTTGAGCCTTTGCTATTCTGACTACCCTCCCTGCTTCCTTCTGCCTTACCTGGTACAGTTCTCTGTCCTGCTCCTTCTGTGTTTCCTTATACTTCCTAAATGTTATCTTTTTCTCCCTAACCTTCACCGCCACCTCTTTTGAGAACCATAGTGTTTTTTTCTTTCGTTTTGATTTGTTTATTTGCTTCACACAAAGGCTTGTTGCCTCTGTGATGGCAGTTTTGATATTTCCCCATATCCACATTTGCAGGGTGCCTCCCCACCTAGAACCGATTCAAATTTTTTGCAGATCAGGCTAAAGAGACACAATAGAGACATGGGCTTCATAAACACATGATGAGTCACACACCAAGGGACTTGACTTAACATTTTATTTGTCCACTCAAAAATCATAACTGTGAGTAAGCACATACTACAGGAGAAACCAAAACTGGAAACGTTACTTTTATCAGATCACTCCCCAATGGAAGCTAGCTTTGCCATTAACCTTATTCCCGGAAGACATTCTGAGAACGAATAATTCACTTCTCAATCAAGTGGAGTTTCAGGAGCTGGTACAGCAGCAGGTCAGGAAGTACTGCCAAAGTAATAGGGTGGGTGAGACATCACTGGCCAACACGTGGGATGAATTAAAAGCTACTGTTACAGGGTTATCATCCAGTATGCCTCCTACAAAAGAAATGCAGTAAGTCAGTTGAGCTGAACAGCAGCTGCTTGTTCTTGAAGCCACCCACAAAATTACTTTGGATAAGAAGTTGCTCCACAGATCAAACAGTGAAAGGAGGCCCTTCAACTCTTTAATGAGCAAAAATTGACGACAGCTACAATACTCTTGCCAGCTGCTTCTATGAGGTGGGCAGAGCAGGTAAAGTTCTTGCCTGGCATATTTGGAGGAAGTGGCAAGCAAAGCAGAGCTTAAAATGGAACGTAGGATAGGATGAATAACCATGAGACTGCTGCTCCTTCAGAAATAGCCAACATTTTTGCAGATTATTATAAAACTTTGTTTTCACAGGAACATAGCCCATCTCATCTCATTTATTTTTTTATTTATTTGATATATCGGTTTACAACCTTTGAGCCAGTGGCTCATTTCCAAAGGTACCTCATCACATGTAAGACAGAAGCTAATACAGACAGGGCATAACAGTTACATAGAGCATGTGCTACAGACATTTGTCACAGACATTATCTACAGTATTTACAGTAAGTACAAACTTTATTTACAATATTTGGATGATGATATTTACATCATGAGGCCCAGATGGTAGGCTATTTCGAGAAATAACACCTACAGTTCCTTAAACAAGAAAAGAAGCTATCCCTTGAAGGTTCCATATCAGAAACTGAGATACAGGAAGCCATACAGCATTTTAAAAAAGCACAACCCCAGGCACGGATGGCTTCTCCTCAGAGTACTACAAAAACTTTCACGAGCTCCTGATTCCAGAGTTAGTGCAATTATTTGAATCAGTTCTAGGTGGGGAGGGCACCCTGCAAATGTGGAGAAGGGGACATATCAGTACTTTTGAAACTGGGGAAAGACACCTTGTTACGTGAATCCAACTGTCCCATCTCCCTGCTTCCAGTGGATTTCAAACGATTTACCTCAATTGTAGTGGCGGGGTGGTGAGGCACCTCGTCAGCCCTGATCAAACAGGATTTATTAAGAGGTGGAACCTTAATGATAATATCTGGTGCCTCTTAATGTCCTTACTGAGCAATGCCCATCCCACATTTTTCAGCCGCCATCTCTATGGATGCTGAAAAAGCCTTTGACTGGGCCTACCTCCTTTGCACCCTGGGATTTGGGCAAAATCTGTAACTTGCATCTCTAATCTGTACTCTCCCCCGGAGGCCTTAGTCAGGATTAATGGAGTCATGTCTTCTAGGACAGAAAATCTCAGTTTACACTGATAACTCCCTGTTTTTCATAAGAAATCCCCAGCACTCTGCATGCCTTTGGCTCCATCTTAGGCTATAACATAAAATACTCTGGCCATATTGAATATATGGATACATTCCTCTTCAGGTGGGCAATTCACAACACCTTTTGGTATTTAGCAATTAAAATTACTCCCCCCCACCCCGATTCGCTGAGCTCTGCACTTTGAATCACCCAACACTCTTGAAAGAGACTGCAAAGGATTTGTAAACCTGGTCACTACTGCTGCTCTCCCTAGGCAGCAGGACTGAAGTACTGAAAATGAATGTGCTTCTCTGCCTCATGTTCCTCTTTCAGGCCCTGCCAATTAAAATACCCAGAACATTTTGGGCACATTTGAGGAAGCTAAGTCAGAAATTCTTGTGGCAGTGGCACAGAATTAGGGTAGGTGTAAACACTCTTAATTTGTCCAAGGAGAGGAGTGGGGGGGGGGGGCTGCCCAATTTTGAACTTTACTACTTAGCAGCCCAGGTGGTGCAAGTGGTCACAATGGTGAAGCAGAGGACAGACTCAGGGTGGTATACCCTGGAGAATAGGGTGATTCTGCCTCTGCCTCTTCACATACCAATGGCAATTACCCCTCCCCTTGCTCAAGAGTCAAGAGGGATCCACAACCCATGGGTGCACCATTCCCCAGAGGGTGGCTGAAAAGATCAGGTGACACACACACACCCCAAATGAGACTGGTCCGCTCACTACCATCATAGGGGATCCAAAGTTCGCTCCTATGCACAGGGAACTCAGCTCTCAGCATTGGAACAGGCTAGCCTCACCAGGCATGCCCATCTGGTCAATGGTGGAATCTCTATTCTTCGAACATCCAAAAAGTAACTTATGGCATCCCTAACAGGGACTTATTCTGTTATTTACAGATTAGACACTATTTAGTAAGTAAGTAAATTTATTTATATAAGATGCCCTTCCCAAGTTCAGGGTGCCTTTACAAGATTACATAAGCAGCATTAAAACCACAATAATAAATAACATTTATATATAACAGATTCAATATAATTTACATTAATGAAATGCTTCATTAAAAAGAAGGTTTTTAGGGCTTTTTAAAGCCCTCCACAGTCAGAACTATTTACATTATCTGGCAAGGTAGAGAATTCCACAGGGTAGGAGCCATAAAGGCAAACGTTCTTCCACCAGATGTTTTAAGGTTACCTGGGAATCTCTAGCAATCCCTCACCAGAGGATCAGAGGGCATTAAGAAGTCTGGAGTTCTTCCAGGTAGTGGGTCCCAACCCGTGTAGGCTTTATAGGTCATCAACATGACCTTGAAAGTGATCCGCCACTGTACCGGCAGCCAGTGCAACTCGCGAAGCACAGGTGTTATATGGTTGGACCTGGGTTTCCAGTCAACAACCTAGCTGTCAGATTTTGCACCAGCTGCAAGCGGCGTATCCACTCCCAGCAGCCCTAGATAAAGGGCGTTACAGTAATCAAGATGACTGGCAACAAAGGTGTGGACCAGGGTAGAAGATCCTCTGCTGGAACCAGGTGTTTCACCCGCAATATTCCTTAGATGGAAAAAGGATGATTTGACCATGGCCGACACCTGCGCCCTCAGGGTCAGGCCCTCGTCAAATATAACACCAAGGTTACGTACCTGGCCAGATGCCATAAGTGGGGTCTCCCCCAGAAATAAACCTGAGGGTTTTCCCGCCCATGAACCTGACGTCCTAACCCCCTGGTTCCACCACCAATACCTCTGTTTTTCCCAGATTCAACTTCAGCCGATTGGTACTCTCATCCAATTCTGTATCTCCGGGAGGCAGTTGTTTAATAATGTACTTGACTGAGACTCCTGTTCGGGCACAAAAGACATATAGAGTTGAGAATCATCGGCATAGCAATGAAACTTCAACCCATATTGTCTTATAAGGTCCCCCAATGGAAGCATGTACACCGCAAATAACATGGGGGACAGCACCGAACCCTGTGGCACCTCACAGTGTAGACAGTGAGATGCCAAAGAATGAATCCCCGACACTACTCTCTGACTCCTACCCTGCAGGAAAGATTTAAACCAACTGTGGACTACCCCACTTAGTCCACAGAAAAACCACAGGCGATCGAGCAGCACCTCATGATCCATGATGTCAAACGCTGCTGAGAGATCAAGGAGACCCAAGATAGAACGAGTTCTCCAATCTCTCGCCATCAGGAGATCATTTAGTACCCAAACAAGAGCCGTCTCAGTACTATGCCTTTTCCTGAAGCCAGATTGGAGAGGGTCATCGATACTGTGGATAGTTAAATGGTCTTCCATCTGCAATGCAACCACCTTCTCAACAATCTTTCCCAAAAAGGGAAGATTAGAGACCAGTCTGTAGTTTTCTGGGCAGTCGGGATCAAGGGAGGATTTTTTCAAAAGGGGGCATGCTATTGCCTCCTTCAGGGGATCAGGAAAGATCCCTTTCTCCAGTGACACCACAACTATCCCGGTAAGGATCGGACCAATAACCTCTACACACCCCACAAGTATGTGAGTAGGGCCCGGATCCAATCTACAGCAGGCAGGCCGCAAAGTCTGGATGATCCTCACTATATCCATGACTGCTGGTTAAATGAAAGTGAACCAAGTCAATTGGGTATTTGTGCCCCTCAGTTGATCACTACAAGTTCCTATGGGAAGGCGCTGGCTGATCTCATCCCTGATAGTGGACACCTTATCAGCGAAGAACATCGCAAATTCCTCACACTGTAATTGTGACAATGCTCAACCAGATTGAAGACAGACTGGATTGTACAATCTGTCCACAGTCCGGAAGAGCTGGGCCGGTCTATTCCTCTCTGTAGCAATTTCCCTGGACAGGAACTCTGTATTCCTATTGGAAACTGCTAACTGATAGGTCTTATAATGATCTAACAGTCTAAGCCTGTCCACTTCCATGTGAGTTTTCCACCCGTGTCTCTACAATCTTTGGCCCTGTCTCTTCAACCCAAGGATCTCCGTGGTAAACCATGGGGCCCCCAGGTGGAGAGTACAGGGACGAACACGGATTGGAGCAATGACATCCGGGGCCCTCACAACTGCCCTGTTATAGGCTAGCACCAAGGACTCTGGGTCAGTGCTATCCACTGGAAATCCCGAGAAGTCCAGCTCCGTCATTAGGCCTTCTGAGGTAACTCCTCCCAAAGGACGGAACTGTACAATCTTCTTTGGGGCAGGCCTTGGGGCTGCAAACTGAACCTCAGGGCATGATGGTCAGACCAACTGATGGGCTCCACCTCAACACCAGAGACTTCCATCCCCAGATGGAATATCAAATCCAACGAGTGTCCCCCGGTGGGTTGCAGAGGTAATAACCCATGTCAGGCCCAATTAGTCCATCAATTGGAGGAGGTTTTGACCAAACAGCGTGAGTTTACCATCGACCCAGGCATCGAAATCCCCCAGGATTAACCATTGGGGGGGATTCCAATACCCTATCGGCAATGAAATCTGCAACCTCCCTCAGGAATTCCCTCCCATCACCTGGTGGACGATAAATAAGAAGTATCCTGAAGCCTGCACCTGCACCCACAATACACTCAAAGGAGTTGGCACATCCAACTGGTATCTCCCTGAGGTCCAGTTCCTGTCTAAAACAGACTGCAACTCCCCACCCCTACAGTCCACTCTCAGGCGGTGAATCACCGAGAACCCGGCTGGAACTGCGGATTCCAAAATGGGCTCGGATTTTCATCAAGCCAGGTCTCAGTGATGCAAACTAAGTCCACAGATATAATAAGATCTGCCACCAAAGCAGTCTTGTTTCTGATAGATCTAGCATTGCTTAACACTGCCTGAAAGGGACGAGACTCCAAGGATGACTCCACCTCCTGCCTGACCAAGTCAGTGCCCTTGGGTATGGGTACAAGACATGATGGACCTCGCTCCTGTATCCATTTCACCCCAGGGTGCCTCCTGGTTCCAACAATCCCTATCCGCCCACTCTTTTCCCATCCCCCACAAGAGTTCCGGGATCTCCTATTCCCCCACTCCTTCGTCTAGAAATGCCGAATATTCGGCATCTCCTATAAACTTCCGAAGGAAGTGCAGGACATTCAAAAGGTCAGAGATCACTCAGTCTTGAGGGGGAGTACCACATGACTGTGTTTTTACCAACCCAACACATTCAAACCCTATCAATAATACTAAATTAAAAAAAAAAAAAACCACTAAATCAATATTTCTATTTAATCTTAATATACCCCCTTAATAAAACCACTCCACGCTCTACTTAAATAAAAAAAATAAATAAATAAACAACTATTAACAAAAAACCAAATCGCACTCAGATAGCAACTCCTGCACTCTCTCTCTCTCTCTCACAAAGTGGAGGAAAAGAGGAAGATTTACAAATCCACCCCTGTCTCCTCACACAGAAGGAGAATAATACAAAATTACCACATTAATACCTACTTAAACTAACATAAAATAAACAAATAAAATAAACTATTACTTAAAATATTCACTCAACCAATAAAGTCTCAATTCATTCAAATGTCCTGGTCAATCATGTATTTCTTCTAAACAATTTTATCCAAGAAACAGATGATAATAAACATAAAGTTCATGTCTCAGGGCCATAAAAGAAATTCAGTTCCTCCTGTGGCTCCTACCCACAGAGGATCAAAACCAGTCATGAATCCCATCGATAAAATCCCAAGTCAGTTCTTTAATCAGATTTTACTTCTCAATCAAGAATCAATTCAAATTGTTTCATACAAACCCGCCATTGTCACTCCCTGTTTAATCGTGAAATCCCACAAATTCAAGTAGTCGGTGTTCCCCACTCACCCCCGCCCCTTCCCCAGAAGCACAAGTTAAGATAGACACTGTCCCATCATTACCCAAAGAGACATAACATTAAACAGGCAAAAGTTTTTTAAGTAATGAGAACATGCTGATGTGCAGAAGTCTGTGTAAAGTCCACCACAACTGTGAATATGTGCTGCCTCTACTCAACCCAGTTCAGCCTCTTCTGTATCCACTACTTCCTCAACGTTCTCTGTCGTCAGCTCTCACCACATAGCAAATTCTTGTTTGTTTTTCCAACCCAAACCCTACCATGTGGATCTGAAAAGTTTCAATTTGTACCCCTATATACGATGCAGAGTCGGACGGAAAAAATCACCTGAGAATTGCCTTTTCAAAGATTAATACGCCTTGCTTTTAAGGAGGCAAACCTTTAATTGCATCTGAAAAGTCCACCTGATGTGCTAGAATCACTTTCAATTGACAGTACTGCAAGGCTGAACAGTCACTCCTGACCCATTTTGACCTAAGGTAGGTTTTAATAAGTTTGAACTTACTAAAGCTTGTTTCCATGAGATGCAATAGAGGCAGTAGAGTCAAAAACAGCTTCAGTGCAAGGTCAACACTTAGGAAAGCTTGAGTCAACGACCTTTGGTACAAGTACTGCATAGTTTCATAAGAGTGCTCTCACATCTGCTGGAAGTACTGTGGCAAAGTCACAATATCACTTTTCAGATCATACTGATCAACATTACCCATGAAGCTGGCAAAACATTGACAGTGAACCACGAGGTTAGGTAGCTGACTCTGCTCATCTGATGTCTAGCAAAAACGCCAAACAATTCTTGCATTTCTCTCAGTTTTGTGGAGCATTCCTTCATGCTTGTTGACATTTAACACAGTATTAAAGAAATTCACTTTGATTTGTTCGAGTGGATCAGTCACATGCTCATCTCTTTCCAAGTTCTCCAGGCATTTCTTTTCCTGTGCACTCGTACTTCTGGAAGTCTTATTTCAATGTCTGCTGACTGATCCAAGTTCTTTGCTTCCTGTATCTTATTTTCAAATCCACTGACACATATATCATTGATGTGAAAGTTCAGCGCTTCCAGAAGTATAATTTCATTAAACAAATCCATCTTGGGGCCTTGCAGTGACTTACTTACTCTGTTTTTTTCTGTCAGAATATCAAGCTAAACAGTAAGACAAAAGATAAACTGAAGGTTTATGTAATCCAGCAATGACTTGCATTCACTGCTTATGACAGAGTCAAGTCTTACCACTTGTACAGTTCAGTAAGTGCAGACATTATATCACCAAGACCACAACATATTGCCTTGACAGCATTTATCTGAGCCTCCCATCTTGTGTCACTCAAAGGCTTTAAGGTGAGTCCCTTCACATGTTGGCAGAGCAAATCTCATCATTTGGTGCTGGCAGCAAACAAAGTATAGAGCCTCTGGACAAGTCCAAAGAAATTCTTTGCTTCCATATTACAGTTTGCAGCATCTGCAACAATCAAGTTCAGGTTATGGTTGCAACAAGGTATATAGATGGCCTTTGGGTTTAGGGGTTTCATACTGCCTACACCTCTTGATACTGCCCTGCCACGTTCGACCCATTGTCATATCCTTGGCCTCTGCAATCTTCCAATTTTAGTCCATGAAATTGCAAGATTTCCAACAGTTGCTCAGTAAGGGCCTCAGCTGTTGTGCTGCGTACATTAGAATAGCCAATGAAATGTTCTTTAATGGAAACCCCAGTTTGATCGGTCTTTACATACCTCAGAAGGCATGTTAACTGTTCAGTGTGAAAATTGTCAGAAGTACAGCAAGCATATCACTATAATATTTGGTAGACTTACATTCATCTATGATTTGTTTTACCACTTCATGGAAAGTAGATGAATGAAGTCATTCTGGATTTTGTTACTGAGATAATGAACATTTGTCCCATTTTCCACTCTGGATAAGTGATCTGCAAGTAGTGGTTCAGCTTTGCAAGAAACTCCACAAGCCCCAAAAATTTCCATTGTCCGAGATCCGAGAAGTCATGGACCCACAGAATGCCAGATTTCTTTCAGCAAGAAAAAGAACACAGTCCAGGAATCTTGTAAGGACATCTCACATCGTTTGATTCTTTTGCAAGATCTTGTTGCAGCTTGTTCTCTATTGTTTTCCCTTCCTTTAGTCTTTTTCAAAGACCAGCCATGCAATAAGGTTCTTTCTGTGATGTGGAAGGCTTCATGGATTTTAACTTCTTAGAAAGACTTGCCAGTCTGAAAACCCAGTTCTGAATTTGGTTTCATGTCCATTCTCAAAAGTGCACAGCAGAAACAGTGCACAGCATCTTTATTGATGAGTACACCAAATACCTTTTAGTAATACTATCCCCATTTGGAAGCTTCTGTTGATAAAAGCCCATGGTGAACTTTCTTCCATTAGTCTTGGGAAAGTCCCTTCCCATACTCTCTGGAGTGATTTGGATAGGACCTCTTTTGACAAATAAAGCACGCAGGTTGTCTCCTATGTTCTTAGACCATGTTGCAGGATCAGAATGATCAACATTTTGTAGTACTATTCCTAAATCTTGATCAGGTAAATCTGATGAGTCTTCCAATTCTGTAGTGACTTGTTCATCTGTTAGTGCTTGGATGTCTGGGTGTTTCTTTCTCCTCTGGCAGTATACTGGATGTTACATTCACACTTTCTGTATTCACTGCACCAAGCAGGTTTGGGCCCAGAGACACATCAATGGGGATAATGTTCTGTTCTGGATTCTCATTTTGATCAATGGGTACACTGCTGCTGGTGCAAGGAGAGGATGAGGACTGAAGTTGCATAAAGTATGCATCCAATTTTCTGGTCTTCATTAAACATGCATTCTTCTGTTCCTCCAACAACTTGCGCTTCCTCTTCTGGGCACCGCTCAAGTGTTGATAGGCCATCTTCACTGTTCCCTCTGAAGACTTCTTCAGCTCCAATGTCTGGGTGAGATGATAAGGTCGGATTCCAGAATTTCCAGGGACTGTGCTACTGTATCCCTTGTTGTGTTGTGGAATATTATCAGTCCAGAATTCCTAGATGTTTTAATTCTGTTTACAGCCTAAGGGGTAAGAAGAAAAGAACAATTCTTAGGAGAAAATAATAGCCACCAAACCATATGTTCTAGCAATAAGTCCTTTTTCTAAGAAATACATTTTTCTTAAATTTCTATGCAGAAATGTGCAGTGTTACATATTATCTGGATTCAATAAAAGATCTTTAGGAATTTTACCTGGCCAGACAACATCTTTGTAATTCTTAAAAACCTTCCAGGAAGTATCGCTTGAGGCCTTGCTTCATCGTTCAGTATTTGTAATCAAACATCAGTGTTGTTTTTGTTCTTTATTTATGTACTAGGATACTGTGATCACATATTCTGACTGTACCACTGTTTTTGGAAGGATTCCAACACATGACAATCAAGATATGTCAGACATCGATCATGTCATTTTGCACGAGTCTCTTGTGTTTAGTGTAGCCCCTTTGTTACCCGGGGTTACTAGAATCCCAGTAAGACCTAGTGGTAGGCAGGAAGGTAGCTTGTGAAACTCCAGTTAAATGGGTTTCACACTGTCTCACTCTGTCCTCAGTCACAGCTGAGACTAGAGGGATGACACCAATATAGAATTGTCACAGCTGCATGAGCCACATTTGAAATCTTCAGCTCAGAGTAAGTTAGAACCTTGGGAATTAAAGTCAGTCTTCAGTTTGTCCTAAGCAAACAAGAAGGACACCAGTAGTGTATGTTTACCCCTCCTCTGAGGGGTGAGAAAAAGTTCTTTGTGGGTTCCAGGAGCAACCTTTCTCCCACCTTGGGAAGACAGCTGCCTGTTTTAATTTAAGTTCAGTCTGTTCATGTATAAAAGCAAAGGTTACATTTCTTCACCTGTGGGGCACCTGCAACAAATGGGTGAGTGTTTGGCCTCATTGGAAGGGGCAAACAACTTCTTTCTTCAGTTGATTTCAAGTATTGGGGACTGCTATTTGGGAGAACTATGTCAACTAGGACAAATAGAGCAGTCATCTGTTTAAAGTGTTAAAGTTCATTGTAGAGGGTGCTTCAGGTCATCACCGTCAATCTACAGTTTTAAAGTCTAAAGTTCTGTGTGTCCAGAGAAATGGCCAGGTATGGGCTGTGGAGCTAGAGGTGGATAGATCCCCATCTTTAGTAACCAGGTCCACCTCTACGGATTTCTTCTGTGTTTTGCTACTTGCCTCATGCGCTTGGCCAGTGATGGGGTGGGTACCCAGACGTGGGTCGCAACTTGAAAATCTCTCTAGAAGTCGTAGACTCTAAGTGGTGTGGGGAGCCAAAGGATGGGAACATTACTCCTTGTTTGTTGGGAGCCTCCTTGTTTGATGGGAGTTTCAAATTGGAAGTACGAAAACAAAATCTCTCTAGGAGTCGCAGACTTCAAGTGGTGTGGGGAGCCACAGTTTTGGAAGCCTCCTTGTTTGATGGGATGTCTTTCCAAGTAGAGTTTGGGTTCACTCGTCAAGTGGACCGTCAGTCGAGTGGCCGGCAGGGCAGCCGGGCCAGTCGGGCTGTGTATCCAATGCACATGCAAAGTCCGGGCTGAGTGCCTGGTTGGTCCAAAGCCAGACAACTGTTGTAGTGTTCATTCCTCAAATGGACTGCTGTGTTTAACCTCTAATCTGCATTACAGTTACGTAGCCTTGTGGGGGACCATACAGAGCTTTGTTTATGTTCAGTGAGTTAATAAATAAAGCCACACTGAAAAATCCCAATTCTGGTTCTGGACATTACAGTTATTGCTTCCTGTAGTTGGATTTACTTGGGTGCCCCTGTGCAGAGTAGTCAAACCTAAGTCTCTTGTGCCGAGGTAACCTCATCCTTCCCGAACCCATAGATACCCTATGTATATCCATGCTACAAATGTGGACACATGGGGGTTCCAAAATGGAGCGCCACTTTGGATTTGTTTGGGAAGAAAGGTGCTTGGTGGCAAGTGGGCTAGCGTTTGGCTATCTGGCAGTCAGTAGCCCAAAAAGTTGAAGCAATTTCCTAGTGTGTGCTTGTGCTGTGAATCTTGTGCTGCTGTTTAAAAATGCCAACTGTTTACCAAGGAGCTGTAAAAGCCAAGTGTGTGTCCTTGTCCTGCATCAACATAGTTTACAGCATTTGTCAGTTTGAAAATAAAGTTCTGTGAAGAAAATTGTGGAAAACTAGGGTAGCAACAGAAAATTATGCCCTGGACGTTGGAAATGCTTTCTGTGCAATTCTAGAGACTGCAGAGTTAATGGCAATATTACATGGTTGAAATAGGCTCCCTCGTGGAGTCAGTTGAAAAAAAAGTGCATCTTTTCAGTTTAAATTTGCCTGCGCGATGATCGCTGAGGAGGAGAGAGTCTCTCGTGAGGAAGAAGAGGCTCATTTGCATGGCGTCGGTGCTGGTCAGTTGCCATTAGTCCGCCTCAGCCAGCTCTTCAGTGTCTGCTTCAGCATTCGAGAGGGAGACAGAGAGTAGTGCGTGTACTGGCAGTGGAGGAGCATTCGCAAAGTGTTCAAAGCGCTGTAAACAGTGAAAAGTGACTTTTCTAGTTCAAAATCGGGCTCAACCCACTTATCGGTCGTGGGATCAGTGAATTGTGTGATTAATACTACGATCGCGGAGACTGCCCGCCCGTTTGAAATCCGAGGCCTTCAAAAATCTGGCTGCAGGCCATTTTCCTCCATCGCAGCAATCTGCTACCATAACAGTGAGTAAACGATTTAAAACAGCTCAAATCAGTGATTTTCAGTAATGCCATATAAAATGTGAATGCAGCTGTATAGTCGCTAAGCAGCGACAGGTGATATCCTGCTAGCAAGTGCAAGTCTGTAAAGCCATTAAATGAGCATAGCAATGAAAGTAGCCTCAGTTTAAAGTTTGCAGCCAGAGAGAGACTTGGGTTGTAAAATAATTGCAACACTAGTAAAAGCAGGCAATCCTGTGCTGAAACCTGAAGTTTTAAAAGGGACTGTGATTAAATAAATGTTGCCAGCATGTGAAAAGTCAAGGAAAATCCTGTAAATGTGAGAACAGCCAGAAAGAGGAAGTTGTGCAGTTTGAAATAAAAGTTATTAGTAGCTGATGTAAATCGGGTGCGCAGTGGCTTGACCCAGAGTCTGAATGTTGATGCACAGGTGTGCAGCTGCCATTACAGAAGGTGGGGTAGTAAAGTAAACACAGCAGCAGATGAACCATTTAAAGCTACAGAGTGTGTTCATTTAAGTGGGACTTTCAGTTACAGTGAACTTTTGTTTGTTTTTCTGCAGTTATGGCCTCAGGACCAGCTCGTTACCGGATCATGCCGGGTTGCAGTAACAACAGCAGTAAATAGATTGAGAACATTGAAAATTGGTGCTAGAGGCAACTCCCTCCTGATGTGGCAATTCCTAATTATCCAGTGCGTGTATGCCAGATGTGCTTTAGTGCTGGAAGGGATGTCTTCATGATTCCTCACTGTGCTGGTTGTCTACAAAAATATGGCTTGTATAGCGCCCAAATTGCTTGGCTCCACATGGACACAACTTCAAGAATCTGCAGTTTAGCAGCACAACAGCATCAGGCGGAGCCTGTGGAGGAAGGTCCCCTGGGAGTGTGGTACAAAGTTAGAGAGTGCAGAATTAGAGACTGAATCTGAAGTTGAAGTTTTGGATGCTGGATCTCAGAACGAAGTTCAGATAAAACATCAATAGACCCCTGGGTGGGGGCTCCCAAGTCTCGAAGGTGAAGATGAGATGTGGGAGGCCGTTGAATGGGAGGTGGGCCTCCGCTCCTAGTGATGAATGGATAGTCTCGGGGTGAGAACTACTGCTCACTCCTGGGCTCAGATCCTCAGTGAAGAGGAAGATGAGGAGGAACCTAAGTGGCCTTGTGAGATAGGAACAGCACAGCCTCAAGATCTTGCCTCGGAGGAATGTGTTCAAGAAGGTGGTGATGCCACTGCCCTGGCTTCACCAGAAGAAGAAGAAGTCAGGATCCATTTTGATTTCTTGAGGATGAAACTGGCAGAACCAGGACTGGCCACCCTCAAGCCAGGCCAGCGGTCTCAGATTGACCAAAGCAAGTAAAGAGGAGAGACTGGTTCGTAGAAAGGCCAATGAAATCTTTGGTATGACCTTTCCTACCTTTCCTCAGAGAGTCTGGGAGGAGATTGAGAACTACAGGAAATCCTGGATCTGGGATGAAGCAATGAAACATGTGCATCCTGGGGCTAACCAGCATGTAAAGAATAGACTGTTCCCGAAAAGTATACACAGTGGAAAGAGGCAGGACACTGTTTATGGACAGGTGAGAATTGTGGACAGAGAGGCACGAAGTCTCCCACTGTGTGAATTATGTGTCCAGATGGAGTAATAATCAAGCCCTGAGTCTCTACTATTGGCCCCAGTGCAAGGACCTCCAGTAATTAAGCCTGGCCTACAAATGGAGAGCCGAGCAGTGGTAATAATACTGCCACATCTACACTGTGAAGTAACCTTACTGAACTGCCAATATGAATAAACAACAAATCAGGTGCTCCACATTCTTCAGGCCACAGTGTACTGCCTAATCAATAACCATCTACTGCTACCACCAGATGACTTCAGATCCAGAGAGGACACCAGCCCAGCTGTTTGCCTGTTCATGCCTGGTAATCGGATGACGCCGACCAGCTGTTTCTCTTTTGTTCCTGTTCTAAGGTTCCTTCTCCAGTTATGACATCAGCCCAGCTGTTTCCAGATGTGCACTCCTGTGGGTTCCGGAAGATGTCCGCCCAGCTGTATCAGAAGAAATGCTCTGGGAGAGTTTTGGAAGGACCAGGTTTGTAGTTAGAGAATACTTCAAGAGGCTGGTGAGTCACAATCTTTTTATTCTATCTTTATGACATTGCAATACACCTTACACTACAGACTTCAAACAGTGTGTGAATTGCCCGCAAAGACTCTCCCCTTCGGGATTATGGCCTTAAAAGACTATGTTCATGGGGCCCGCACAGGAGAGACTCTTTAATGGACTGGCCTTCGGGCCTTGTAGTCACTAGTGGGACATTTAGGGCATTCCATCCCCAAAAGGTGTATTGTTATCAATGTCATTTCTGTACTTAATGTATATACTGTCTTTTCTACTTTCTCAAAAAATATATATATATTTTTTTAGTGTTCTGTTTTTCCTGTATGGTAAGGATTGTTGCTGTTTTTGTCACTGTTGCTGTTTCGGTGATCGTAAATGCAGATTAGGGTGTGTTTTTTGTTTTGTTTTTGTCTTTTCTTACAGGTGTTCCTGGAAGACAGAAGAGAAGACAAGAAGAGGAGGAGGGCTCATCGGTTCCTCGTTTCAGTGCTTATGTAGAAATTAAAGTACTGTTTGTGTTTCTAATGTTGTAGTTGCAGGCTGCCCAAGGTCGGGAGGTCCCGGGTTTTGTTTTGTTTGGGATGTTATGTTAGAGGCAGATAGGTTTCCCCATAAAGGGTTGGGGGATGGACAGGCTGTGGCCTGACCTGCAGTAGGGGCCGCAAGAAAAGGATTCTATCAGGGCTATGCTCTGGACGGTTCCACCAGAGCCACTAGGTGTCTATAGTAAGTGGATAGAGTAGAGGCTGATATGTCAGCTGGGCCTCCAGGCCCTTAGTGTGCCTACCTGTGCTCAACATGGTATGGAGGAGGGCCTGATCACCCTCCGCAGGTAGCACATAGGGTGGGATGGCCTAGGGCCGGGTGCATAATGACTGGGGACAGTCATTTTCCTGGTCAAGGGCGAGTGTAACCCCTTTGTTACCCGGGGTTACTAGAATCCCAGTAAGATCTAGTGGTAGGCAGGGAAGGCAGCTTGTGAAACTCCAGTTAAATGGGTTTTACACTGTCTCACTCTGTCCTCAGTCACAGCTGAGACTAGAGGGATGACATCATTATAGAATTGTCACAGCTGCATGAGCCATATTTGGAATCTTCAGCTCAGAGTAAGTTAGAATCTTGGGAATTCAAAGTCAGTCTTCAGTTTGTCCTTAGCAAAACAAGAGAGGACACCAGAAGTAGTGTCGGTTTACCCCTCCTCTGGGGGAGTGAGGAGAAAAAGTTCTTTAGTGGGTTCGGGGCAATCCCTTTCTCCCACCTTGGGAAGACTGGCTGCCTGTTTTAATTTAAGTTCAGTCTGTTCATGTATAACAGCCGTTACATTTCTTCGCCTGTGGGGCACCTGCAACGAATGGGTGAGTGTTTGGCCTCATTGAAGGGCAAACAACTTCTTTTCTTCAGTTGGATTTCAAGTATTGAGGACTGCTATTTGGGAGAACTATGTCAACTAGGACAAACAAATAGAGCAGTCATCTGTTTAAAGTGTTAAAGTTCATTGTAGAGAGGGTGCTTCAGGTCATCCACCGTCAATCTACAGTTTAAAGTCTAAAGTTCTGTGTGTCCAGAGAAATGGCTGGGTATGGGCTGTGGAGCTGGAGGTGGATAGATCCCCATCTTTAGTAACCAGGTCCACCTCTACGGATTTCTTCTGTGTTTTGCTACTTGCCTCATCGCTTGGCCAGTGATGGGGTGGGTACCCAGACGTGGAATCACAACTTGAAAATCTCTCTCTAGGAGTCGTAGACTCTAAGTGGTGTGGGAGCCACAGGATGGGAACATTACTCCTTGTTTGTTGGGAGCCTCCTTGTTTGATGGGAGTTTCAGGTGGAGAGTAAAAACAAAATCTCTCTAGGATCGCAGACTTCAAGTGGTGTGGGAGCCACAGTTTTGGGAGCCTCCTTGTTTGATGGGTGTCTTCCAAGTAGAGTTTGGGTTCACTCAGCAAGTGGACCATCAGTCGAAAGTGGCCGGCAGAGGAGCCAAGCCAGTCAAGGTGTATCCAATGCACATGCAAGTCCGGGCTAAGTGCCTGGTGGGTCCAAAGTTGACAACTGTTGTAGTGTTCATTCCTCAAATGGACCGCTGTGTATTAACCTCTAATCTGCATTACAGTTATGTAGCCTTGTGGGGACCATACAGAGCTTTGTTTATGTTCAGTGAGTTAATAAATAAAGCCACACTGAAAAATCCAATTCTGGTTCTGGACATTACAGTTATTGCTTCCTGTAGTTGGATTTACTTGGGTGCCCCTGTGCAGAGTAGTCAAACCTAGGTCTCTTGTGCCAGGTAACCTCATCCTTCCCCGAATCCGTAGATACCCTATGTATATCCATGCTACAAATGTGGACACATAGAGGGTTACATTAGTATGAAAGAGTTTGGATATATTACTGAAAATGCATTTTTCTTCCCCAGAACAATGTTTTGGGCTCCGTTGTTGTCGGCTGCTGGTGGTGGATGTACCTGCCTATCCAGATAGACTTAGCAATTTTCAGCAGTGGCAGGAAAGGAATACAGTAACATACTAACATACTAGTCATCAGCTGGAGTAGGCCTAACAGTCTATTGAGTCTGCTCATGCTTCAGAACCTCAGGTGGGCATCGAAGCCATCCTCCTGTCCCCTTTCCCAGCTTCTCCCTCCCCCAATCCTTGCCCACCCGGGGCAATCCATCCTCCATTTTATCCATTGCCTATACCTATACCACCCTCTCTTAAACCCCACCACCGCAGTAGCCCACACCAGCTCCCTAGGCAGTACATTCCATAGTTCCACCACTCTCTCAGTGAAATACCTCCTCCTCCTTTCCCTCTCATCCTTTTACACTTGAACTTCCAGCCATGCCCTCTGGTGTATCCATCCTCCTTCGGCCTAAAGATCCCATCACGATTTACCCTATTTATTCCCTTTAGGTACTTGGAAACCTCAATCATGTCTCCCTGGTCCCTCCTCTCCTCCAGCAAGAACAGGCCAAACTCCACTAGCCTCTCTTCATACGTCATTTCCCCCTGAACCCGGATCATTTTAGTTGCTCTCCTCTGAACCCTTTCCTGGAGTTGGATGTCCCTCCTTAAGTGTGGCCTCAGTACTCCACACAGTACTCAAGTTGTGGTTTAACCAGGCCATTGTACAGTGGCAGTATCACTTCCCTGCTCCTTGAGGTAATCCCCTTGATGCAGCCCAGCATCCTATTAGCCTTAACTGTAGCCTCTGCACTGTTCTGAATTATTCATGTTGACATCCACCAGGACTCCCAGATCTTTCTCCCTTCTGTGGCCTGCAACACGACCCCACAGGGTGTACCCAAGTTTGGGGTTCCCCACCAAAGGTGTAGCACCTTGCACTTAGAGTGGTTAAAATTTAATTTCCAGGTGCAAGCCACACCTATCCAATGTATCCAGGTCCCTTGCAGGGCTAACCTCACCTCCTTCCCCTCAGCCACTGCACCCAGTGTAGAGTCATCCACAAAGAGATTCATTTTGCACCCAATATCTTCCTGATATTGGAGATGTATGAATTAAAAGGAGGGGGCCCAGGACCGAGCCCTGTGGGACCACACTAATGAACCCCCAGGAGCGAGAACTCCGCCAACCACTACACTCTGAGTATACCCAGCAAGCTAGTTTCTGATCCATCTGACCATCAATGGACCTGCCCCATCCCACTCAGCTTCTCCAGTATGCCTTTATGAGGACCAAGTCAAACGCCTTACTGAAGTCTAGGAACAATATATCCATTGACCTCCCCTATCTAGTTCTGATGTCACCCATTCAAAGAACTCCACAAGGTTAGTTTGACATGATCTGCCTGGAACAAATTCATGCTGATGACTATCAGGTATCCTTCTCCTCCAAAAGCCCCCCAATCTTTCCTTTAGTATGCTCTCCATCATTTTCCCAACCCCAATATTAAATTAACAGGCTTATAGTTTCCTGGCACCTCCCTCAATCCTTCTTTGTGGATGGGCACAACATATGCCACCCTCCAATCCCTAGGCACACACCCTGTATCCCCTGGGCAACCCTCTACTCCTTTCTGGCCTTTGCCTTCCTGATGGTATTTTTCCCTATCCCTCCCCCCCTTCGTACTTTTATATCTTCTGTAGGCCACTCTCTTTTCCCTTACCGCATGCTAAACCTCTTGTGATCACCAGCACGGTTTACAAGACCTCATCTCCTTGTGCTTTACCCTTGCACATGACCCACTCTCCTCCTGTAGTCCCCTTTTTATGATCTCCCACTTACCTTCCACATCCATCCTTGATGTTATCCCTCTCAAATGCTCCTTGAGAATGTCTTCCATTCCCCTAAAGTCTGCCACCTAAAATCCACAGTCATTGTCCTGGAACTCTCCCTCTCCATCCCTAAATTTAGTCGAAACCAGACCATGTCATTGTCGCTCTCAGTCAAGGGATCCTCCACCACAAGATCCCGTACCAGGTCCCCATCCGCATCGACCACATCCAGGACCCACCCCCCTCCCTGTTGAGTGAGGAATGCATCCTGGCAGCCATCCAGCAGCCTCTGTTCCTTGGTCACCGTGGATGTCATAGTGCCCCAATCAGTAGCCGACATATTTAGGTCCCCATCAACACAACTCCTTCCCCTTCTGGCCCACACTGGTCCTTTATGTTGGCCAGCAGACAATTTTCCAGATCCTCCACCAGCCTGGGGCCTATATACCACCCCTATCTTGATCTTCCTCCGTGGGGGTTCGCAGTGTGACCCATAAGGCCTCCACATTACCCTCTGCTTCCTCCACCCTAATAATCTCTGTTATCTCTAATGAACATAGCTACTCCTCCCCCTCTGCCCACCTTTCTATCCTTCCTAAGGACTGTGTACCCACTCAGATTTCATTCCCAATCATGCCTAGGGTGGCCCAAGTTTTAGTGAGCACTGCTACACCCACCACCCCCTCAACCAGCATGGCCTGGAACTGCAGCATCATGTTCCCCAGGCTCCTGGCATTTTCTAACACTACTCCCGTTCACTTATCCCTACCCCTTTACTGTGCCCTCTCTGTTTCTTTTATACTTCCTCCCTCCATCCTCCTCTGGATCCTCTCCCTCTGGCAATTTTCTGACTCTCCCCTAGAAACTGAAGACCAGGCCTACCCGTGAAATGTGTGGCCAGCTCGGTGCCCCCTTCCCTCCCTTTACAAGTTTAAACCCCATCTAGCCTGAATGAAATCCACCATCCCTGTTTTAGAACTTCCTTCCTTATTGGGTCTAAGTGAATCCTATCCCAGGTGTACAGTCCCTTATCCCCCAAACTCTCCCCAGTCCCCCAACACCCCATCCCCTTCATCCCCCACTGCCTGAGCCAGTCATTTACTTCCCTGCTCTCCCAAGATGTGTAATGGCTCAAATTTATTGTACACTCAATGCCAACCACCTCCTTTTGCCCCAACATTCCGCTGACCTCCACTAGGTTGCCCTTATCAGCCTCACCGTCCTGCCACCCACCCCTCCATGTGCTTTGTATTATTTTCCCTATTATTTCTCCCACTATCATGGGCACCCCTAGCTACTCTTCCATGCTCCATAAGTTCCCCTCCTGTTTGATGACACTTATCCAGATCTCTCTCCAACTCTGACCCTTGCCACCCACTGCCCTTCCCAGTCACTTTCAGCTCACCCACCAACATCTCCAGTTGAATCCTTAGCCAGTTTACCACCCCGATCTGCAATAACTGCTTACAGAGTGGGCATGCCCTTCCTCAGGCCCATTTCAGCACCATTGCCACCCCACAGCCAGTGCATCCTCCACCCTGTCAAAGATGCCCACCCTGTTGGCTGGAGGCCACACAGCGACCCTCACCATACATATTTGGACACTCCCCCTTGAACAGGCCTCCTCCTCCCCCAGAAGTACTCCCTGCACCCCTCTTCAGGTAGCAATGCTGGGGTGGTGTAAGTCAGAGTTATAGTCCTGTACAGTTCCAACAGATAATACAGTCCTGGAGGATTTAGCAGAGCTGCAGCCCTTAATAATACCATCCAAAAGAAAGAACAGATATTTACAGCCCCTCAATAGATCCAGTAATATACAAAAATTAGTACAAGGACAAAAATAGTGTAGACTCTCACCAGACCCTGGAAACCCCTTTAGTAACCCCCCAACCAGTCAGTGCCCTACCTCCCACCTGGGCACACTTCCTCTCTTAGCATTTAATAAAAGGTCAGACTGGTGGGTGGGCTGGAAAATTACTGGTTTAAAAGTGCCACAAGCCAAAATCCACAACACAACTGCCGACAAGGCTCCCCCGCTGATGTTCGTGCCAACTCCCTCAGGCCCTCTAGGCCACCCATCATTTCAATCTGCTCCTCCAATGCTGCAACAGGATGCCGATGCAGCTGGGCCCAATCCTTTTATGCCCAGCCACAAGAGTTCAAATCTGGCACCTGGCCTCCTGATTGGCCAAGCACCCCGGCACTTGGTTGCTTTAATTTATTGGTTTAAACTGCCATGAGTAAATTGTGGGTGCTTCCTTTCAAATGCTAACTGGACAGTCAAAATTCTGGTGCAGTTTAAGTGCTGTCATTGCTCACCTGATGTGGCCATCCCTCTTCTGTGATCCACAGTTCCCAAGTTGCACACAAGCTCCCATCACGATGCAGCCAACAAACTCCATGACACAGCTGCTGACAAGGCTCCCCTGCTGATGTGGTCACCAGCTCCCTCGGGCCCTTTACAGCCACCCACTTATTTCAATCTGCTCCTCCAACACTGCAACAGGATGCTGATACGGCTGGGAACAGCAGGAGAAGATGAGAGTTCACCGGACCAGCCCTCAACCCACCTTCCCAGACATTGCAAGTGACTTTTTTTTAACAAGTCACCCACTGACCATCCCACCCTCCTAGTAGTGGACAGACAAAAGTCGATTTGTTTTCTTTTAACACAAGCGCTGCTTTGGTTTGGCCTCTACCCTCCATCCATCTCCCCAGACAAACACAATGGAGCAACAATGGGGAATCATCAAAACTGCCATCACAGAGGCAACAAGCCTTTGTGTAAAGCAAATAAACAAATCAAAACAAAAGTTAAAGCCACTATGGTTCTCAAAAGAGGTGACTATGAAAGTCAGGAAGAAAAGATAGCATTCCAGAAGTATAAGGAACGAGAAGGAGCAGGACAGAGAGCTGTACCAGTTAAGGCAGAAGGAAGCAGGGAGGGAAGTCAGAATAGCAAAGGCCCAAACTGAGGAAAAGATAGCCAACTCGGTTAAGAAGGGGGATAAAACCTTTTATAGGTACATCAGCGAGCATAGAAAGACAAAGGGAGGGACAGTGAGGCTGAATAGAGTGAACGGTGGGTGGGCAGAGGGGGACAGTGAAAAAGCAGGGATACTGAACGAATATTTCTGCTCAGTATTCACAAAAGAGGAGGGGGAAGTGCCTAATCCAATTAACAGAAGCACTCTTGATAGGGGGGTCGATCCCAGTCCTTTCACAGAAGAAAGGGTTCTGCAAGAACTCCTAAAACTGAAGGTGGACAAAGCAATGGGGCCTGATGGAATTCACCCCAGAATTCTAAAAGAATTAAGGGGGGAACTAGTGAAACCACTGGCTACTCTTTTTAATAAATCATGGGAGGATGGTGTGGTACCCGAGGACTGGAGGAAAGCGGATGTGATTTCCCTTCACAAAAGTGGGACCAAGACAGAGGCAGAAAACTACAGACCTGTCAGTCTGACCTCTGTATTAGGGAAAGTGATGGAGTCACTTCTGAAGGAAAGAATAGTTGAGTACCTAGAGGCCAGTGGGGCACAGGACCCAAGGCAGCATGGGTTCACAGCGGAAGGTCATGTCAGACAGATCTAATAGATTTCTTTGACTGGGTGAAGAAGTAAGACCAGGGAGGGCTGTGGACATGGCCTACCTAGACTTTAGCAAGGCATTGACACAGTCCCACACAAAAGATTAATAGTTAAATTAACCAGCCTGGGAGTGGGTCCCAGGGTGGTAGCCTAGGTAAAACATTGGCTGAACAACAGGACACAGAAGATAATTGTAAATGGAGTCCACTCTGAAGAAAGAGGGGTAACTAGTGGGGTACCATAGGGTTCAGTATTGGGTCCAGTTCTTTTTAATGTCTTCATAAGTGACATTGCAGAGGGACTGGAAGAAAAAGTATGCCTCTTTGCAGATGACACAAAGATCTGCAACAGGGTTGATACACAAGGAGGCGTGGAAAGGATGAGAACGGACTTGACAAGGTTGGAGGAATGGTCAGAAGTATGGCAGCTAGGATTCAATGCAAAGAAGTGCAAAATAATGCACCTGGAAAACAAGAACCCAGGGGAAGAATACACAATGGGGGGTGAGGTAGTAACAACAACAAAAAAGGAAAGGGACCGGGGGGTAATCATATCAGATGACCTTAAGGTTAGCAAGCAATGTGAGAAGGCAGTAGAGAGGGCTGGGGGTATACTGGGATGCATAGGGAGCGGTATCAGCAGCAGAAACAGGAAGTTGTTATCCATCTGTACAGACAGTTGGTGAGACACCATCTGGAGTACTGTGTCCAGTTCTGGAGACCCCATCTCCTAAGGACATAGACAGGATAGAGGCAGTCCAGAGGAGGGCAACTAAAATGGTGCAGGGTCTGCAAGAGAAGCCATGAGGAGAGACTAAAGGAGCTTAATATGTATACCCTTGAGGAAAGAAGGGAGGGGGACATGATAGAAAATTTTAAGTACCTCAGTGGAATCAACAAAGTCCAAGAGGGTAGCATCTTTCAGAAAAAGAGACATACAAGAACAAAAGGACACAATTTAAAGATAGAGGGGGGTGTCAGGGGCAATGTGAGGAAGTATTATTTCACAGAGAGGGTAGTGGATGCATGGGACAGCCTTCCTGAGGAGGTTGTGGGGTCTAAAACTGTGGGAGAATTCAAGAATGCATGGGACAGACATAAGGCAATTCTTGTGGGGGGTAGGAAGAAATAGGCTGTTGATTAACTAGGATCTGCGGCTATCCTGTAGGTAGGGAAATGGGCAGACTAGATGGGCCAAGCGGTCCTTATCTGCACGTCAAAGTCTATGTTTCTATGTTTCTGTGTTTCCTGTTAACCTTGCATAAGCGGCCCCCTACCTCCTTCCCTTCCCAGAGCTCCATTTCTTTTTCTTTTGGTAAGAAGCCCTCACTTAGTTGGTACACACTGCCACCTCTCATCCCCATCCACCATCCCAGATGAGCACATTTTTGTGTGTATAAACAAGCCCCCACTCAGCATACACAAACCTTGACACCCTCCCACACCCACCTTCCCAGACAGGCAACAAACATATTTATTTATTTTTTAAACAAGTCCCTCTCCACTCTCCCCACTCCGCACCACAGACCTTGCCTTCTTCCGCCAACCTTCCCTGTCCACTGGCGGTAATTTAAACAGGCCCCCCACTCAGCACACATGAACTTTGCCACTCTCCCCAACCACATTCCTAGACAGGCACAACTTGTTTTTTATTTTTCAGCTTTGTGTGAAGAACAAGATCAAGAAGAAGAATCATCAGCATTTATATAGCTTTTTTCATACACAATGTATCCAAAAGTGCTTTACAAGCAATGCTAGACTGGTAGTGAAGTGAATAAATGTGTAGTGGAGGCCATATCACATGCACATCAACATCCATACACAACCTGGACAACTGCGAAGAATGCCTTGTGTTCTTTTACTTCCACCTGGACGGCACACCCCATCAGTACAGCACCCCCTTCCAAATACTGCACTCAGGTGCCAGCATGTTTAGGTACAAGTCCAAGCCCGGTGTGGAATGAGAATCCATGACCTTCTGGTCTAGAGGCAGATGTGCTATCAACTTGGCCAGTGACGCTGACACCCTTAAACAAGTCTCACCTAGCATGGACCTCGCCATCCTCCACACTCCACCCACCTAAACTTCCCAAACTAAACATACACAATTTTTTAAAGCAGTTTTCTCAGCACAGACATTCCCTGATCAGCATTTCCCCCACTCAGCAACCATCTTCTGAGACCAGTAACATACATTTTATAACCATGGAGCCCAACTCATCTCAGCCAGACACTGCCCCAAAATGACCCTACTACCTGGCAACCACCCCACCTGCCTTTCCTGACAAGACTAGCTGTTCACACAGGGGTACTTTGTGAAAAAAATTTAAACAGCAATACAAATCACAATATAATCCATTTCTGCACATACTATGTTCCTCCCCCCTGCCCTTGGCCCCTTCCCTCATATCTCCCCTCACAACCTCACAGTCTTTCCTATGATCATAGACAGATCCAAGCATCTATATTACATGTACCGTACAGTCATGAATTAGGAAAAAAGGTGAACAGCACCCATAGCTTGTAGCTAGTAAGAACAAATTCGGACTCACCAATATGGAAGTTTCAAGTCCCTTTAATGTTATAGTAGTGCACTGGTTACACACACCCGAGGTTGCTAGGATCAAAATGCAGGTGCACAATAACACTGAAAGACACTAACGTTACTGATCACTCTGGAGAAGCATGGCAGTGGCAATGTCAAACGTTAGTGACTTTCAGTGGTATTGTATGCCTGCATTTCAATCTGGCACCCTCAGGTGTGTGTAACATGTATGTTAAAAGCACTTGAAACTCAAACTTTCATATTGGTGATTGAAACAGAGTTTGTTCCTGCTAACAATGGGCGCTGTTCACCTTTTTCCTTAATTCATGACTTGACAGTTTAGCACTGTAGCGCCACCTGGTACTCAATTCACATTCCTAAGTCATGTACAGTACAGACCACAGTAGCAAATACTGCATACCTGCTGTTTGTGTTAGGTCCAAAAATGGCAGGATAAATGTGCATGATGATGAGACAACAGCAGTGCAGTGGTGAGCAGTCTGGATTGAAGTGCCAGCAGTCAGCAGGATGCAGCAGGGCTTCTTGGAAGACAGTCCAGTGCAGCATAAGAACAGTAGTGCGCGCAAAGGAATACTGCAATGCTGGTTAATGATAAAGTTGTTTTACTCCAAGCACTCAATTGCAGCACAATGCAGAATGCAGAACAGCACAAACTTTCAGTTTACAGAAACTTCTCCCTGTAAATTTGAAAGTTTACTATTCTGCATTCTGCGATTGTACTGAGACAAGAGCACTGTTGAGTAAAACAATTTTTGTGCCCTACCATACAGTACAGCAGCCCCACAGGTCCCTCTGCCCTGTTCTGTGTCCTCATAGGCTCCTCTACCACTTGTCTCCCTTCAGATCTCTGTCACAGTGCTGTTAGACCTGCCCATGTAATGTTAAGCTGGTTATTTTACCCCAGCATAGTCTAACCACAGTTACTCTGAAGCTCCATTTTTTCCCAGCAAAGTATGCATGCACTTCAGGACTTTTTCTTTCTGTAAGTGCCGTGCACACTTTGTGAAGAGAACATTATGTAAAGTATATTATTTCATGGTAAAACTGCATGAAGTGGAGTGAGAAGGCTTCAGATAAACAAATCATACCATGAAGACTGCAGTGGAATTAAATAAGTGATTCAAAGTTCAAGTTCAAGTTCAAGTTCAAGTTTATTGCAGGAAAACTCCATTGAGCAAGCTCATTCACAAGGAGGTCCTGTGACACAAACACTTAAAGTACAAACACAGATAGGTAACAACAGTATCTACATGAAATGCACGTTACATGATACAGGCTGGATATACATACAAGGGTACCACATAGGGTGACCGCAGGTGGTAAACATTGATATGAAACAGGGAAGCGAATTACAGGTTGCATACTGATAAATGAAACATGATGACTGGTGTATGCAATACATATATTTTGGCAGCTAGGACAAACAACAGACTACAACCGATATGGGGGGAGGAGTGATTTGATATAGCAGTGGAGCGTAAGCATAGATAAAGCCAGGAGTAGAAGGGGAAGGGAAAGCAGTTAATATGACAAATCAATTATACCTTACCAGTGGATAAATATGGCACACATGGGGAAGGAAGAAACTTAATGACAGTTACAGGTGTCTTTTATTTTGGCTGAACTTAGCGATTTGTAGAAGTTTATTGAAACTGTGCTAGTTAGTTTCAATGCGGTTTGTAATTTGTTCCAAATGGAGGAAGGGCATATGCAATAATACGTTTACCAAAGGAAGTCCGTGTCCTTGGTATGTCAAGCATAATAAAGTCAGATTTTCTTAACGAGTATGCACTATGTGAGATACTAATAAGGGAAGAGAGATAGCTTGGAAATTTCTGCAGGAGCAGTTTAAGAGTCCATAGCCCAGCATGGAGCAGGCATCTAGTAGTAAGGGATGTCCAACCAACAGCTGCATATAAGTCACAGTGGTGCGAACTGTAAGAGGAATTGGTAATGAACCATAACGCACAGTGATAAAGGATGTCCAGTTTACTTAGATTTGCAAGAGTGGTGGAGGAATAGATTACATCGCCATAGTTGAGTAGGGAGAGAAAAGTGGCTTGTACAAGCTTGTTTCGAGTTTCAAGGGGGAAAAGGGGCCTATTTCTGTAGAAGAAACCTAACCTTGCTTTTAACCTTCTAGAGACATCTTCGACGTGGTCATTGAAAGATAATTTATTGTCGATCCAGATACCCAGATATTTAAATTTGGTTACAACTTCCAGAGGCTCGTTTAGCGTAGTGACAATGAAGTCTTGGGCAAGGGTATTGGGGGGGCCTGTGACAGCACTGCGGGAGAATATCATCGCTTTAGTCTTCTTAGCATTGAGCAGAAGCTTTGCCTTTATTAGATTATGCTCAAGTTGTGCAAAGTCTACTTGAAGAACTCCCTTGACTTCAGATAACGATGAGCCAGAAGCATACAACACAGTATCATCTGCAAAAAAGTGCAGATTGGACATAGATATGTTAGCATCTAAGTCATTAATGTACAAAGAAAGCAAGATAGGGCCTAAGATGGATCCTTGGGGGACTCCTCTTGCAACTGGCAAGGCAGCAGAAAAAAAGTCTTCCGCCTTTACTTTTTGGAATCTTCCAGTTAGGTAGCTAGAGAACCACTGGGTGGTATGGTATGTGGACCCAACTTTGCAAAGCAATTGACTAATAGTTTGTGATCAACAGTATCAAAAGCTTTGCTGAGGTCCAAAAAGACTGCACCAGTTACCTTCTTAGCATCTATAGCAGAGATCCAATCATTGGTTACTTTTGCTAGTGCAGTGATTGTGTTATGATTAGCCTGGAAGCCAGATTGAGCTGGGTTAATGAGAGAGGAGGTTTCCAAGTGAAATTTTAACTGAATATGGATCAGTTTTTCGAGAACTTTAGAAAGGATAGGCAACATGGAGATAGGCCTATAGTTGTTTACATCGCATGGGTCACCAGATTTAAATAGAGGGAGGATATGTGCTGATTTCCAACAGGACAGCACAGTAGCAGATGTAATGGAAAGATTGAAGATGTGGAAAATTGGGGCAGTGAGATGGGCGTAGCCTGACCTTAGGAAAAAGGGTTCCAAGCCATCGTCCCCTGCACTTTTTTTGGTGTCTAAGTTAAGAAGAGATCTTCTACTTCTTTATAAGTTATCTCACGCAGTTGGAAGGGGTTGGGTGCAGGACTAGATGTAGGGGGAGGTGTATGCTGGCTCACCGCAGCACCAGCATAAGGTGACAAGTCAAAAGCTAATCCAGCTGTGGCAAAGTGGGAGTTAAGTTCCTCCAGGATTAGGGACTTGTTTTCCACAATCTTGCCACTTGCAACTATCTTTGTTGGGACACAGGGGGCCATGGGCCGTCCTTCTATAGCTTTGATAGTCTTCCATATTTTATGAGGGTTACCTTTAGCTTGTTCGAGAGTAGAAATATAATAGTTAGCTTTAGCAGAGCGAAGTTTTTTCACATAGTTATTCCTGGCTGTTCTAAAGGCCTGCCAATCTGAATATTCTTTGGAATGTCTAGCTTTAGCCCAGAGCTTAACTCGAGCTATAAGGGCTGCCTTGAGATCCGAGGTGAACCAGGGGTTGGAATTGTTCCGTACCCTTACTTTGATGAAAGGGGCATGCTTATTTATTATTGTAGTGAGTTTGTCATTAAGGATATAAGCTGCCTTGTTGACATCTTTGGCTAGGTAGAGATCTTGCCATGTGATCATGCTCAGGTCAGATAGGAAGTTTACTGCACTGAATTTGCGAAAGGATCTTTTTGTTACAAAGATGGGTTGCGGCCGGGCCTTAATTTGAGATCTTATGCAAGCAACAATTCCACGATCGCTCATGTCGTTGTGAAACACTGCCGAATGAGATATTTTGTGTGGATGGGTGGTTAGTACCACATCTAGAATGGAACTGTTGGCAGTATTTAGAGTGTTGTTCCTAGTAGGTTCACTGACTAATTGCCCAAGACCTAGTTCGTCACAAAGGGATTTGAGGCCGTGTGATTTAGGTGACAGCCAGTCCATATTTAGATCTCCTAGAAATATTGTTTCAGTTTTTGCATCTTGAACATGGATTTCAAAAGATTAAGGACTTCATCACCACCAGGACGGGGTCTATAGCCACCTAGGATAGTGATACATTCTGAGGAGGGAGATGAAGGCTCAGCGAAACTAACTCAAATTCCTTGGCTAGAGATTTGCAACTAATATTGGTGACCAAGTACTTAGATTTGGTGTAGATAACCACACCCCCGCCTCTAGACTCTCTATCTGCTCTAAATAAATTGTAGCCCTGCAGTGATATTTGTTGATCAGTGTTCGTCGTTTTTAACCATGACTCAGTAATTATGATAAGGTCAGGGTTAATGTGTGCAGCCCAGGCTTGCAGCTGTACAAGTTTTTTAGGCAGGCTTAAAATGTTGACCATCATCATTTTGAGACCTGTAGCCTCAGTAAAATTGATAGGCGAGGTAAGTTGTGGGGGGGGGCCAGGGTTGAGCTCCACAATTCCTGAGCAGAGAAGAAGCAGAAGTATAACTTTCTTTAAGGAGCTTATAAGAATGGAGACTGCTTTTAATTTTTCTTCGCGGCAACCCATATCGTGCTGCGCAAGAGGTGGCACCACTGTAATGACAGTTGATTGTGATCAATGTAAGTGCTTGAGTAGACATAGGTGAGGACAGTAGCAAGGGGTGTAGGCTAACTGGGGGGAATAGGCTAAAAGGGGAGAGGAGAATGACATAGTGTCTGCATGGTAGACCGTTATAACATTAGGTATTGATGAGGTACATTGGAGAACTGAATTGCATTGAGGTACTTCGAATTGCACTGTACTGCTGAAAACTCTGCACCTTAGGAGCAATAAAAACACAATAAGGAGAGCCATGGTCCCAGATTGAGTGGTCTCGTGATTTGTATTAGTGCAATATTTTCTCGGCAAGTAATTTGCCCACCTAGGTACTCACTTAAAACCTAGATGAGAAAATACAGCAGAAAGGGAACAAGGAGAGCAGGAGCAGCTTAGTTAGTGGCGGGGCTCAAGAGATATTCACACAGGGCAGTCTTATTGGCCACACTCAGATACCAATCATAGGTTGGCAGCAGTCAAAACTAGGCTAATGAAGCAGTAATATGATATAGGAGGCGGATCATGAGTGTATTTAAAGGAGGCCTGGGGGGGGTGGGGTGGGAGAAAATTTCAGGTCAGAGCGAGAGCTGAGAAGTCAGAATTAAGAATGGAACACTGTAACAGGCTATAGAGAAGGTGCCCCAATCAGAGCAAAGCAGGCAAGTGGGCGTACCAATCACAATCCCCCTATGGCAGTGCAGCACCAATCAAGGGTGCCCAGGCATGCTGGCTCTCTGCAGAGGATTCTATCGGTATCTATCGGTATGACAGCGCAGCGTAGGTAATAATAGGGTGCTCAGCGTCTATCTGACTTGAGTCTGAAGGGTGGATGGCAGACACTGAGGGCTTCCTGTTTTCAGCTGCAGAGCTGTCGCACAGGCAGTTTTAAGGAAGTTGTCAGTCTGTTGAGTGAAGCTTAGGGGAACCTCAACTACAACCACCCCTTGTAGCAGCACCGGGAAAGAAGTAGAATGATAATGCAGGCCATATTGCCCACGAATGAGTACAGGGAGTTATGTAGAAGACCAAGAATCCCTCTAGTGGCAGGTCTGTATAACCTGCTAATGGAAAACTAGCCACTTAAAAAGTGAAACATAATGTATATTATATTATATATATAATATATATATATATATATATATATATATATATATATATATATATATATATATATATATATGTCTGACAAACAGATCAGTTTTTCACTACAGTACCAAAATAATATTCTGTGCTTTTGCTCAAAACCTGTTTCTTCACCTTTCCATTTACTGCTACATGTTTACTTCATTTTGACTGCAATGGCAGCCAGGACTACACTGTACTCCTGTCATAGCAGTCCAAATTAAGTGAATATGTAACAGTAAATGGAAAGGTGTGAAGAAATGGAATACACAGGTTCTCTTGAGCAATAGCACATATTTTGGTACTATAGTTTAAAAAAACTCTGCTCTATTTGGGTCAGGTGTGGGAATTAAAAGTCCAGCCACTGCCAGCCTAGATCGGTGATAATGAATCACCAATTAGGCAAGGCAACTATGTATATTGAAACAGGTGCAAATTTATTTTGAGCACATAGTATACATTTATGATTTACTTTCTACATAATAATTTTTTTTTTTTGTACTCAGCTGTAGTGTAGAACACAGTCTATTGAGTCAGTTCTTGTAGGGTGTGAAAAGAAGAAAAAAAAACAATTAAAACACTGCCAGCTTGCCAGCCTGCCAGTGACACCCTTCCCCCGTGTGTCAGTGAAATGTCTCTACCCTAGGAACCAATGGTATTCTCAGTGACTCCTCTAAGTCTGTCAGAATTTTGAAATTCACAATAATTTAATTCTTTGATGAAAGAACTGAAGTAAAAGTGAATACTTGTAGTTTGTAGACAATCAGTCACTCACCACCCTCGACTTGACAGCCTGAGTGAGCCTGCTGATCGACTCCTCACTCTGTGATGATGAGCTCGCCTCGGTGTCTCCTCTCTCCTCTCACACCAGACCAGTCCACACAAAAGTCAGACTCAACAACGGGTCAGATAGGATTTATCAACGGGCAAGACGAGGAACGATTGGCGACAACTTAAGAATAACACACACTACACTTGAATTACCAGCCGGCACAAGTTATAGTTAACTAGTTAGTCAGACAGTCGGGGCAGGCCATCAGGTGCTACAATCTTATCTCCCTCAGTCTGAGTTGATGGACGTTCTAATGGAACCAACTTCTTTGCCCCAACAGACCTCGGACCTCCTGTGTGACCTGATGACCGTAACAAGATAATCCACTGTCCATCTGCAGTTCTGTCCCTGCAGAACCATTCCACAGTCCCCCCCCCGACACACAGGTCCCAGTTGTTGGTTCCAGCCAGGTAGTGCCGTGGATGCTTCGGTCAGGATGCAGGCAGCAGCCATCGGCTGATGCAGTGAGACAGGTGAGGTCATGAGTCTCTGGACCAATCATCGATGAGGAGTATAGAGTAATCCTTCCTAACACATTAACACTCGCTGCAAAGGGGGGGTCATCACGATGACAGGCAGGCAGCATCATGATAACAGGTAGGAATTGCAGAATGGTGCAGTACAAGCACCTCAATAATAGATAATTGCTGACAAAATGGAAAAAAAAATCAGTGCCAGTGCCAGCTGCAGGCCCCTTGCTAATCAGGGCCCTACTGCAATTGCACCCATTGTGCCCCCCCTGGTCATGGCCCTGAAGGGGGCACCTGGGAGAAGGGGGTAGGTTACACAGGCTAGGGGCAGTGCACCTGGATGTGATTAGAAGGGGGGTGGTGGTTTATAGAAGGGCTAGGGGTCAGGTATGAGGCATACGGACCTAGCCTAAGAAAGTGTAGGAAATATTGGTTGATGGTAGTGGGAGTTGGATGACGCATCCGGACCCTGACAAAGAAGGAACAGAAAGTGAAAAATTGGACCAGCTGCAGAATTTCAATGCAAGATTGAATTGGAAAGTTTATGGACAATAACTCAAAACAAACTGTTATGTTTGATGATATATGATGAAGTTAATGTAATATATTTTAAGTGGCGTGAATAAATCAAATTGACTTTCATGCACCTAAAACCTGCCTGGACGTTGCATCATTTCAGAAGGGATGGTCAGAAGACAAATTGAGTTGGCAATAGAAGGCAACCTGAATTGTCAGATGGCAGCCCTGAGGAAATGGAAGGGGATCTAGGATCATACAGAGTGAGGGGAGGGGGGAGGGATAAGGAATATCAGGCAGGACAGGGGAAGGGGCAGAGCTTAGTGAGGGCAGAAATGATAGGCAGGTGAAAGAAGGGGTAGGCACCGGTGATGTCATGACTGACAGGAGCAAGTGAGTGTTGTGTACACCTGTGGGGTTACAGGATTGGCACAGGGGTGTGGAATGGAGGAGTCCTTGCCAGGGGTCCTA
Source organism: Neoceratodus forsteri (assembly GCA_016271365.2). Classification (NCBI taxonomy): domain Eukaryota; kingdom Metazoa; phylum Chordata; order Ceratodontiformes; family Ceratodontidae; genus Neoceratodus; species Neoceratodus forsteri. The sequence goes on along the minus strand of CM028132.1, from coordinate 194,159,573 downwards.
GTGGGGTTTATATGCCCAGGGCTAGGAGTTTTCTGCCTATTTTGCTGGGTTTTCATTTTCCACCCACCCACCCTGATAATGGAGCAGCAGAAAGGGGGGCAAGATGTAAGGGAGCATTGTGGGATGGATGTTTTTCCAGATGGACTGAGGAACCTGGGGCAGGTGGACAGTTCCTGCCAAATTGGAAGGTGGCTGAAAGAGCAAGGCTGGAAAGAGTTGCAGGTGGAAAGGGATTCAGGGAAAGGGGAGGGGCATAGAGGGCTAAAGGGGACAGCTGGGGGAGGGGGAGGTTACACAGGCCAAGGGCAGTGCACCTGGACACGATTAGAAGGGGGGGGTCATGGTTTTTAGAAAGGCTAGAGGTCAGATAAGAGGCATCTGGACCTAGCCTAAGAAAAACATTGGGAATATTGGTTGATGGTGGTGGGGGGTCCGATGACGCATCCAGACCCCGACAAGGAAGGAATGGAAAGTGAAGAACTGGATCAGCTGTGGAATTTCAATGCAAGATTAAATTGGAAAGTTTATGGACAATAACTCAAAACAAACTGTTATGTTTGGTGATATATGATGAAGTTAATGTAACATATTTTAAGTGGTGTGAATAAATCAAATTGCCTTTCGTGCACCCAATATCTGCCTGGACATTGAATCATTTCAGAAGGGATGGTAAGAAGACAATATTGTCTTACTATGTTGGGTGAAGATAGTGCTTTCTAGCTTGCTGTTTGTCAGTAGCCAGTTATATAAATGTGCATAAATAAAATATATATAATATATATATATTATAGGGGCTCGGCCATTCCCCTATTGTTAGGGTTGAGTAGGCAGTTTGATGTTAAAATCAAACTTTTGCACTTTAATAACTTTGCAACCATTAAATGGATTTGCACAAACTTTGGTATGTGCTATCCTGTGGGATAGATCTCTTGATGTGGCAAGTTATGTTCTGGTCAGATGTGCAGTCTCTGAGTTATGGAGAGATGAAAAGAACATATTTTCACTCATTGACTTTGCTGGGATTTTTCTTTGAACTTGCCTACAGCCCAGAGAGTTTGGGTTTTGGGTCTCAAATTTTTACGGCAGAAAGGGACTACCCTACAGACGTGCCTTTTGCTAGCCTGGTGAAAAAATAATATGCAGTTTTCAAGTTATAGCAATTAAAAAATTTGAAAAAAATCATTTCTGAGCATGCTGAGTAAGCACTTCAAGATAGCTGTATGAAACGAAGCAGGAATCCTGCTTTGCTTGACAAAATTCCTACTTTGTATGGCCTCCATCTTGTTTTCAGTTTTGCCTGAAAAAGAAAATTTGGAAACCTCCCAAAATAATATGCTGGGGAGGAACCAACACATGTAGCTTGCTTTTTGGGACTCCCTTTGGTGCATTCTGCACTTTACTGGATGAAATATGCCTGTAAAATGTGTTTATTTAATCATTTAATCCTTAGTTTGTATCAGCATAGTACGACCTAAGATCCTACTTCATATGCCAAGATATGACGTAGGATCCTGTGTTGTGAGCTGAAAATAGGATTATTAATTAAAAAATACATTTTTATGCCAACATCGGGGTGTCCAATCCCAGTGTTGGCACTAGATGACCCTGCCACCTGAGTGGGGCACTGGGAGCCCACTCCCAGTGTCCCCAACAGAAATAAAATCCATATCTGACAATGGGGTGCCCAATCCCATTGTCAGCAGTAGCCCCCAACCAAAGTGGGACACTGGAGAGCCCACTCCCAGTGTCCCCAGTTATAAGATGCCCCCCATCACTACCAGTATTGTCATTGTGGGACACTGGGAAGCCCACCTCCAGTGTCCCAAAATGTTTCTTTATTTAAATGATGCCTGAATTAAAGAAAACAGTCCCTTGACATCTTTTATTAAAAAAATCCTGTAAAAAAAGCGGTCCCTTGTTGTCTCACTCTATCCTCTTCCCCTTCCCCACCCTCCTCTGCACACCTACCTCCCTGTGCCCCCTTCCCCTTACCCCATACTTACCTCCAGAGGTCAGCAGCTGCGATCGTCTCTGGACCAGAACACGTGTGCATGCTTCAAAGCCGAACCATAAACTGAAGAATCAAGGTAAATGCAATATAATGGATGATTATGGCATTTTGAACTTATGTTGATATCTCGAGCATTTTTCAACATTTTTGGACCAAATTTTCCACATGGGCTTTTTGGGACCCCACCTCATGAACATTGTCACTGTCATCTTGTTACTCGGTCCTGAAAGGAGATTTCCCAGTCATTGTGCAGAATCACCTTTCAGGACTGATTAATGAAATAACAGTGCCAGTGTTCATGGGGGAGGTCCCAAAGGGCCCATGTTGAATATTTGGTGCAAAAAATCCCCAAAACTGCCACATTGTGAGCGTGCATTGCACAGTTTCTATGCACGGTCGTAACTTCTCCATTTTTTAATATTTTTACTCCAGATTTTTCAACATTGCCATTTTTTCATACCTCCTCATAAACAGTACCGCTGTCATTTTTCACATCCTGCCTGAAATGTGTTTTTGCACCTGTGGCATAGAATGACATGGTCACTGTGTGAAATCAACTTTCAGGATGGATTAATGAAATCACAGTGCCAGTGTTCATAAGGTGGGGTCCCCATAAGGCCATGTTGAAAAATTGGTGACAAAATTCCTGAAAATGCCCAAGTTACGTACGTCTGTTGAATTTATTCTACACATGCGCATAACTTTGGTGCTTTCAATATTTTGTTGCCAAATTTTCACCACAGCCATTTTATCACACCACCTCATGAACAGTACAGCTGTCCTTTTTCACATCCTGCCTAAAATGTGTTTTTGCACCTGTGATGCAGAATGGCGGTGCAGTTGTGCATAATTACATTTTGCCTTGCATTTCACAATTTCTCTGTACCAGGTTATATTAGGTGGGGTAATAAGATGGCTATGCTGACAATTCAGTCACTGCTGTTGGACACATGGAAGCGTAGGGCTCACAGGGATGTGCACTTCCACACCTACATACATATGAGCATCTATAGAGGAACTGGAATGCACGGTCCAAAGGACCCTGTGCTCCCACAGTAAAATAAGAATGCTATTATACTATCTCAAAAAGAAGGAAAATTCACTGCAAAAAACTCTGTTAATGCATCAGTTAGGGTTTCTATTACAGCAACAAAAGACTGGAAATTTAATGTTAGGGTTACCAACCATACCACCTCACCCCCACCCCCCACCCTCCACACACCAACAGGCATCGGGGTGTGCCTTGGGGTCATCTGGCCTAACTCTCACCCCATTCTCCTATACTGTAGCATCTCAGCTTGTTTACACATGGAATTGGGTGAAAGTTGGGCCCAACAACCCCAAGGCACACCCCGACACCTGTTGTTCTGTGGAGGGTGGGGGGTGAGGAGGTGGTAGGGTTGGTAACTCTAACACTGAATTTCCAGTCTTTTGCTGCTGTAATAAAAACTCTAACTGACGCCTTACTGGAGTTTTTTGCAACATTAAAAAAAAAGATATATGTACAGAGGATAGCTGAAAATATGATTATTTTGTGTGTAATACTGATGTCATTGTTCCCTTGTATCAGTGGCTGAGTGAAGCAAAGCTGGGGACAATGACATCAACATTGTACACCAAATAGTTATATTTTGAGGTACCTCGTAGGATATCCGATGTATACAATGGAATTTAAAAAAAAAGACTACTTCACTGTGTGGCATGGCAATTGGTAAAATAATATAGCTATTGATAAAATAACATGCATCCCAAATATTATTTTATTAGAAGCTATATACTGACCTAGAATAACAATTTTAATTTGCAAAATGTATTTGCACTCCCATTGTATATATATATATTATACACACACACACACACACACACACACACACACATAAGGACTAACGATCTCTCCAGCCGATCAGTTGTGAAGACCAAGGAACACCTGACCAGGCTGGGAGACAAACTGTCATTCATTTCGCCTGGCATCTCCTTCTCTGAGATCCTGCCAATCTGGGAGAAGGGGGCAGATGGAAGGAAGGTCAGAGGAGGGGAGATAGAGGAGCTAAACATGTGGCTCAAGGGCTGGTGCTAGGAAAAAGGACACAAATTTGTAGGTAACTGGCAACAGTTTTGGGAGTGAAAGTTCTTTAAATTCGATGGACTGCATCTGACTAGAGAGGGAGTCAGTGCATTGGGGCAGAAGTTTGATGTCTTTGCAGAATATTTAAACTAGCAAATGGGGAGAGGGGTGCAGCACCCAATACATCGAATGGGAGGAACACCCCTCCCCCCTCAACTAGTGATCAAATAGGAGTTCAGCATGTTTGTAGTTCATTTGCATCACCAGGTAAGGAAGAAGTTCCGGTTCCCCATATGACACACAGGGGAAACACCAGTCCTCACCCAACAATGCACCGAAATCAGGCCAATGGAAAATCATGTACACAAATGTCCGCAATCTGCGAAACAAGATCCCAGGCCTGGAGGCAACAATGACAGAGGCTAAACTGGACATAGTAGCCATTAGCAAGACATGGTTCACCAGCAACCACACTTGGGAGACTTCAGTACCTGGCTATGTACTGTTCAGAAGAGACTGAGGTGCAAAAAGGTGGTGGGGGGGAGTGGCCCTGTATGTCAATGAATATATCAAAGCTACAGAAATTCAGAATACACATAAGGAGCCAGAAGAACTGTGGGTCACCCTGGTAACAGGAAATGGGACAGCTATACTAACTGGGGTTGTCTACAGGCCTCCAGACATGGGGAGGACATAGACACATTACTGTTAGGAGATATACAAAACATGACAGCTAAAGGGGAGGCTCTAATAATGGGAGACTTCATCATGCCAGATACAGATTGGTCAGTGCCAGGAGGAACATCCGCCAGAACTAGACACATAGTGGATTCCCTGCAGGGGGAGGGCCTCAAACAACTATTACAACAACCCACAAGAGACAGGGCTATCCTGGATCTAGTACTAACTAACGAAGAAAGGATCACAGATCTCCAAGTAGAAGGTCACCGGGGGCCAGTGACCATCACATGGTATGGTTCAATTTGGCCACTAGAACTAAATCATCCCATTCCAAGGCAAAAATATGAGACTTCAGTGGAGCTGACTTTGATAAGATGGCCAACAGAGTGGCAAGAAGAACTACAGGTGAGGGATACAGGCAAAGTGGGCAAGCATTAAGGATGCTATACTTGAAGCAACATCCCATTGTGTTAGGGAGAAAAGCAAGCACAAATGAAAGAGGAAACCACTTTGGCTCTCAAAAATAGTAGCAGAAAAGATCAGAGCCAAAAGGTTGGCCTTCAGGAAATATAAGGGAACGCAGCGGGACAAAGATAGGAAGGAATACCAAACTTCCCTAAGCGAAGCAGTAAGGCAGGCAAAGGCCCAACTGAGGAAACACTAGCTCAAATAGTAGGGGACAAGACTTTCAATAGATACATTAGTGGAAGGAGAAAGTCCAGAGGAGGCATTGCTAAGATCAAAGGGGATAAGGGGGAGTGTGTGGAGGAGGACCAATGAAAAGCATCTATACTAAATAGATACTTCTGCTCAGTATTTATTGAGGAGAAGGTAGGGCAGGGCCCACAGCTCAGCACCATGGACACGGAGGGAAGGGAGGTGTGCACAAGTCCCTTCACAAAAGAAAGAGTCTTACAAGAGCTCACTAAGCTCAGGGTGGACAAGGTAATAGGACCTGATAGCATATATCCCAGGGTACTAAAGGAGCTAAGTGTGGAACTAGCAGAGCCATTATCAAAACTGTTAAGTGAGTCTCTGAGCACAGGAGAGGTCCCAGAAGACTGGAGAAGGGCTCATGTGATCCTGCTCCACAAGAGTGGCAGCAGGGAGGAGGCAGGGAACTACAGACCAGTCAGTCTTACCTCAGTAATGGGCAAGATTATGGAGGCACTCTTTAAGGAAAGGATAGTGCAACACCTGGAATCCATAGGAGCACAGGATCCAAGGCAGCATGGGTTTATAACAGGAAGGTCCTGTCAAACTAATCTCATAGATTTCTTTGACTGGGTAACCAGAGTGGTGGACCAAGGGGGAGCAGTTGATGTCACCTACCTTGACTTCAGCAAAGCTTTTGACACTGTTCCACATAGAAGATTGATTAATAAGCTGAGTAGGCTCGGGGTGGGTCAGAGGTTGGTGGCAAACTGGTTGGCAGGCAGAGAACAGAGAGTGGTGGTAAACGACATACAGTCAGAAGAGATGCAAGGCACAAGTGGGGTACCTTAGGGATCAGTCCTGGGGCCAGTCCTCTTCAACATCTTCATCAGTGACATTGCAGATGGACTGGAGGGTAAGGTTTGTCTGTTTGCAGCTGACACCAAGATCTGCAACAGAGTAGATGATCCAGATTGGGCGGGCAGAATGAGAAGATATCTGGATAAACTGGAAAAATGGTCTGAAGAGTGGCAACTGGGGTTTAATGCAAAGAAGCGCAAGATCATGCACATAGGGAAGAAAAACCCTGAAGCTACTTATAGCTTGAGAGGAGAGCTGCTGGCAATCACAAGGGAAGAAAGAGACTTGGACATCATCATCACAGATGACCTGAAATGATCCAAGCAGACCACTAAAGCAGTAGGTAAGGCTAGAGAGATGTTAGGGTGTGTTAGTAGGCGTATCACAAGTCATAAGAGGGAGGCAATAGTCCCTCTTTACAACACACTGGTTAGGCTCCATCTGGAGTACTGCGTGCAGTACTGGAGACCGCACCTGCACAAGGACATTAACAAAATGGAGGCAGTCCAGAGAAGGGCAACCAAAATGGTGCAGGGACTGCATCAGAAAACATATGAGGACAGATTAACAGAGCTCAATATGTATACCCTAGAGCAAAGGAGGGAGAGCGGGGATATGATCGAAATATTCAAACATCTTGAGGGCATTAACAAGGTGGAAGAGTCTAACATGTTTCAGTATAAGAAAAATAGCAGAACAAGAGGACACAGCATGAGATTAGAGGGAGGCCAATTAAGGGATAATGTGAGGAAGTTCTTTTTCACAGAAAGGGTGGTGGATGCATGGAACGGCCTACCTCAGGAAGTGGTGGATATGAATACAGTGCAGGGCTTCAAACAGGCATGGGATGGGCATAAGGGAGCAATACAGATGAGTATGAATAGATAGGCCATTGACAAAGTAAAGGCCTATGTCACATTCATAAGGTAGAAAAAATGGGCGGACTGGATGGGCCTTGTGGTCCTTATCTGCTGTCAATGTCTATGTTTCTATGTCACACACACACACATATGTTTGTATCTATTATAGGGGTGTGGCACAGCCCCTATAGTTAGGGTTGAGTAAGCCGTTTAATGTTAAACCCTCATTCTTGCACCTTATTTGACAAAATAGTCCATAATTTGGTATGTGCGTTCAAGCTGTTAGAATCTGAAGACATGAAAAGTTTCGTTATGGCATCTTATTCAATTTTTGAGACACAGAGTGCCAAAAAAAGGAAAAAAAAGACTTTTGGTTTCCCTATACTTAACAATGCATTTCTCTCTCTTTGTCTCTCTGTCTCTCTGTCTCTGTCTCTCTCTCTCTCTCTCTCTTTCTCTCTCCCTCTCTCCCTCTCTCTCTCTCTCTCTCTCTCTCCCTCCCTCTCTCTCCCTCTCTCTCTCTCTCATCCTCAGCCTAGACCATGTGGAAGTTTTCATGAAATTTCAGGGTTGAAGTGGCCCATTCCAAGGGTGTGTCTTTTGAAGGTGTCATGAAAAACTATTATATGGTTCCAGAATTATAAGGATTTTTTAGTTAACCAAGAAATGTGAACGGTTAAAAAAAAAGATTGTGAGTGCTTTTTATGATTTACTTGTCATGCTGCAAAAAAATACCAGTCGAGGGACTTCCGGTGACATCACCGACATTAATGGCTGCTTAAGCTAGTGCTCCTCGCTTGGCGGTGTCAAAATCTTAAAGCATCCAGCAGCAGAGGCGGAATTCAGACATATAACTCACCCAACTGGCTTATGAAATGAATTCAGCACCTAATTCAAGGGGTAGAGCTGGCCCCAAAACCACTAAACGTTGCAGCCCATGGCAAAACTGCAGTGTCAGTAACTCCATTGAGGGCCTTGGAATCCTTGACTGGGTCCACGGGGGAAGAAGAGGACATGGCTTCCTGCAGCAGCTCAATTGATAGCTAAGCAAAATCAATTAAAATAATGAAAATGTGCAAGTCACGTGATGCACTTGATGGAGTAGCAGCTCGGTGCAGCAGCTCCGCAGTTCTCAGGCTGAAATCACTAAATCCTCTCTCCAAATAACAACTTGGCTAACTAAAAGCAGGCAATAATAACAGGGTCGGTCTAAAATAACAAAAATGGAGCTACAGAAAGAGGAAACTCAAAGCGATTCAGAAGACGAAACTGAACTAACAGTAAGAGGCCTAGAGCCAAAAAGGCCCCGGAGAAGCGATTCCCCAGAAGCAAGCCCAGAATCTTCGATATCGGGTCAACTATAGGAGGATGTCTCTGTGATTAAAGTCACATTATTTTCCCTTATTGCTGACTTCAGGGAGTGGAAAGCGTCCATTAGTGGTTTAACAACTAGAGTTAATGAAGCAGAAGTTCGTAATTCCTCCATAGAAGATAGGATGGAAAAGGTGCAGACCGAAAATACTGCTCTAAAAAAAATCATTAAGAAGATGGAAGATAAAGTAGATGACCTAGAAGAAAGGTCTAGGTGCAATAACATAGTGATTTTTGGCCTCCCCGAGGGGGAGGAAGGCACAAACACTGTGAACTTTGTGCAGAAGTTATGTGTTCGAGTAGCAGGTCCATCACCTAACGGCCCTACGTATGTAATAGAACGGGCCCATAGAGCAGTCAAGCCGAAACCTGCAGTGGATCAGCTACCTCGTCCTATTATATTTAAAGTTCTGAATTATTTAGATAGAGATTACATATTGAAAGCAGTGAGAAGTGCAGAAAAAATAATTCAGGAGGGGAAACAGCTGCGCTTGGTCCCAGATCTTACTTACAAGGTGCGCCAAGATAGAACTGCATACAGGCCAGTTCAAACCAAATTATGGGCAGCAAAGATAAAACACAGAATGTTGTTTCCAGCTCGTCTAGAAGTTACATACCATAATGGAAATCACATAGAAACATAGAAGTTGACGGCAGATAAGGACCGCAAGACCCATCCAGTCTGCCCATTTCTTTTTCTACCTTATAAATGTGCCATTGGCCTTTGCTCTGTTAGTGGCCTATCTATTCATAGTCATTTGTATTGCTCCCTTATGCCTATCCCATGCCTGTTTGAAGCCCTGCACCATATTCATAGCCACCACTTCTTGTGGTAAGCCATTCCATGCATCCATCACCCTTTCTGTGAAAAAGAATTTCCTCACATTCTCCCTTAATCGGCCCCCCTCTAATCTCATGCTGTGTCCTCTTGTCCTGCTATTTTTCTTATATTTAAACATGTTAGACTCTTTCACCTTGTTAATGCCCTTAAGGTATTTGAATGCCTCGATTATATCACCTCTCTCCCTCCTTTGCTCAAGGGTATACATATTGAGCTCTGTTAATCTGTCCTCATATGTCTTCTGATGCAGTCCCTGCACCATTTTGGTTGCCCTTCCCTGGACTGCCTCAATTTGGTTAATGTCCTTGTGAAGGTGTGGCCTCCAATACTGCATGCAGTGCTCCAGATGGGGCCTAACCAGTGTCTTGTAAAGAGGGATTATTACCTCCCTCTTACGACTTGTGATACCCCTACTAATACACCCTAACACTCCCCTAGCCTTATCTACTGCTTTAGAGGTTTGCTTGGATGATTTCAGGACATCAGTGATGATGATGCCCAAGTCTCTTTCTTCCTTTGTGACTGCTAGCAACTCCCCTCCCAGCCTATAGGTGGCTTCAGGGTTTCTCTTCCCTATGTGCATGATTTTGCACTTCTTTGCATTAAATCCCAGTTGCCACTCTTCTGACCATTTTGCTAGTTTATCCAGATCTCTTCTCATTCTGCCCACCCATCTGGATCATCTACTCTGTTGCAGATCTTGGTGTCATCTGCAAACAAACAAGCCTTACCCTCTAGTCCATCTGCAAGGTCACTAATGAAGATGTTGAAGAGGACTGGCCCCAGGACTGATCCCTGAGGTACCCCACTTGTGACTTGCATCTCTTCTGACTGTATACCATTTATCACCACTCTCTGTTTTCTGCCTGTCAACCAGTTTGCCACCCAGTTGACCAACTTCTGACCCATCCCGAGCCTACCCAGCTTATTTATCAATCTTCTATGTGGAACAGTGTCAAAAGCTTTGCTGAAGTCAAGGTAGGTGACATCAACTGCTCCCCCTTGGTTCACCACTCTGGTTACCCAGTCAAAGAAATCTATGAGATTAGTTTGACAGGACCTTCCTTTTGTAAACCCATGCTGTCTTGGATCCTGTGCCCCTATGGATTCCAGGTGTTGCACTATCCTTTCCTTAAGGAGTGCCTCCATAATCTTGCCCACTACTGAGGTAAGACTGACTGGTCTGTAGTTCCCTGCCTCCTCCTTGCTACCACTCTTGTGGAGCGGGATCACATGAGCCCTTCTCCAGTCTTCTGGGACCTCTCCTGTGCTCAGAGACTCACTAAACAGTTTTGCTAATGGCTCTGCTAGTTCCACCTTTAGCTCCTTAAGTACCCTGGGATGTATGCCATCAGGTCCCATTGCCTTATCCACCCTGAGCTTAGCAAGCTCTTGTAGGACCCTTTCTTTTGTGAAGGGAGGTGAAATCAGAGGTATGAATCGGCGGTGCAAGCGCTGGAGGATTTAAAGCGGAGGCTACACGACTTATTTAACAAGGAGGGGTGAAAGTCTCTGAGTATCCAAGAAGTTACAGGAATCCCAAGGATGCTGTGGAATTTGAAGATCTTTCCGAGGGACTGATATTTTCTTCATATGCAATCTGGTCATTTAAAAATAGACTCATGTTCATTTGGACGTATTATGGGACTGTTGTGACATCCCTTTGAGTTTCATAAAAAGAGACCATGGTTTTATTCTCCTTACTTTTAGAAGCTGTTGGGCTTAAATTTTAAGTCAATGATTATTGGCTCACAGTGTCCTTCAGCATGTAATTTTAAAATTGGGCGCTGTAGCACGATCCTCAAAGATCCTAAGCATGTTCTATTATAGTTAATGTGTGAGTCATATCCTGGGTTACATAGATATAAGCCTCATAATAGGGGCATGCTAGTGGGTTTTTACGGAGGTTGGTGTAGAAATCTAAGTAGGACCCCTATATTTTATTTTGTCACAGGCATATTAAACATTTGCATACTGGGTTAGACATATAACTGAAGTTTAAGGACTCTGGGTAATAGGGGAATCCCCCGTGGGGACAAGAAGGGTTATTAGAACGGAGACGATGTTCCGGAGAGAGAGATAAAGGACCTTTCACTAAAGAGATAACACTAAGACCTTAGGAGTCGGTTTCTTGTTGGTCTCATTGCGGTTTGAGGCAGTTGGTGTTAGATTTAGCTATTTTTTTCTTTTTTTATATTTTTTCTCGACCTCCTTCCTGGTTTCCTGCTAAAAGAGGCAAGAGGGGGAATGAGAGAGAAAGGGATATAAAAAGGATAAGAAAGGGAAGGAGTATTTGGAAGCGACTAGGAGGCAATGTTAATATTTGATATGGTCACTTAGCGCCCTCTAGTGGCGTATATATTACTTTAATTAGGGAATTATCATGATAGTTATATTTTGGGATTTGGATCGCAGTAAGTTTTAAGGTTGGGGAAAGATGTTATATATTTAAAGGATCAGACTTGTAGGTTGGACTGTGGTTTAGATAGTAAGGATTTAACATGGGTTATGTACAATTACGAAGTAGATAAAGGAATAAATCTACTCGGGGTTAGGTAGGGGATATGGGAAAGGAGAAATATTTAACTAGTGAAGATGTATACAATAGTTAAGTGATTACTTTAGACTTATATAGAGGATCGCATTCATCTGCTAAGGTTTATGGGGAATGTTGGGGGAAAGGCATATAAGCTGGGAGGAGTAAGATCCGCGGAGTGGCTCCTAAAGTGCATGATGACCTTAACATCTAGGAGTAGGCATATGGCCGGGGAGGAAGGGGGGGAGGGGTGACTGAGAGAGGTGATGGTAGTAGGGTGGGAGAGGAACTGCATATACCAGGCGATAAAAGATATGGAAGGCAAATGGTGCTAGACTGGACACAAAAAAAGAAGAGAATTATTATGATAGAGTCATGGGGAGTTGGAATATAATGTCATGGAATATCAAAGGTGGGAAGGACAATACAAAAAAATATAATGTCTTAAGACATCTCAGTAGATATAAGCCACATATAGTCCTGCTGCAGGAAACTCACATTTTGACAGACTGTGTACCAACCTTGCAGAAAATGTGGGTGGGTCAGGTTTTTGGTGTGGGTAATAGTTCCAGACAGGGAGGGGTTGCAATATTGATTAATAAGAATGTTCCTTTTCAGCAAAAGAAAGTATGTAAGGATCTGGAAGGGGATTTATTATGATCTTAGGGCTTTTGGCAGGGGTAGATACTTTGTTGGGGTCGGTATATGGGCCAAATGTGGAGTCTCCGAAGTTCTTTCTTCCCTTAGTGGATATTATAGCGTCTGCCCCAAATGTACTATGTTTATTGGGAGGGGATTGGAATTTGGTTTATTCTAATGATTTAGATAGGTCCTTTTGTAAAAGAGTAGCTACATCACTAACCCAAAGGGCCTTGAGGGAATTTATGGAAGACTCTGGCTTAATTGACCCGTGGAGAACTATCCATCCACAGGAGATAGAGTTTATGTATTATTCTCCACCGCATAAAGCATATTCCCGAACAGATTATTTCCTTATAAGCAAAGTGGCTTTGGAGGGGGATTGAAGAGGTAGGCATATATCAAAGAATCTTGTCAGATCATTCTTTAATTTGGATAAAATTGAAGGTTCAGAATTATTTTGGGGTGTCTAAATCATGGTCCCTTAATAATCAGCTTCTAGGGGAGGTAGAAATTGTAAACCATATGAAGAACTTTATTAGAAATTCCTGGCATAATAACTGTGAGTCGGTGGAGGGCAAAGATATGCTTTGGGGGGCAATGAAAGCGGTATGGAGAGGAGAGTTTATTCGGTTGGCTTCTATGAGAAAACGTAAGATTGTGGCGCAGGTAGAAAATTGGCTTGCCAGAATAAAATTTATAGAATCTCATATGCATCAGGCAATGGACGAGGCTATTTGGGAGGAACTACATGCCTTGAGGGCGAAATATGCAGCACATCTGCTTAATCATATGCTGAAGGTGGCTATAAAATGGAAGGCTACATATATAGGACAAGGGGAGAAATCAGGGAAATTGTTGGCCCAAAGAATAAAGAAACAGAAGGAAATTAACTTGGTAGTTAATTTAATGGATGGGGTCACAGAGAAACTAAATTCTAATCCAGTAGATATAGTAAACACCTTAAGGACGTATTATTTAAACCTATACACAGCCCCCCCTCCAGAAATAAACTATTCCCAACATTTAGAAGAGTTTTTGTGGGATGTTAATCTTCCGCAAATCACGGCAACTCAGCAAAAGGAATTGAAAGGTAGAATATCTGTACAAGAGATAGAGGAGGCTATAGATAGACTACCTTTGGACAAGGCTCCAGGACCGGACAGCTATTCGGCATTATTTTATAAGACCTTTAAAGAGGAGCTTAGTCCTTGTCTGAGGATGCTCTATACGTATATATTTTCTTCCTCTATTAGAGAATTAGCATTGTTGGAGGTGAGAATCATGGTATTGCCGAAATCAGGGAAGGATTTAACCAGACCAGAAAATTACAGACCAATTTCTCTATTAAATATTGATATAAAGATATTGGCGAGTATACTAGCATTCCGGCTTAAAAAAGTATGGGGAGATCTTATTGGACCTGAACAAGCAGGTTTCGTCTCCGGCAGGCATTCGAGTGATCATTTTAGGAAATTATGGCATTTACTCTATGTGTCAGGGTACACCAACACTGACAAGGTCTTGGTGTCCCTTGACGCAGAAAAAGCTTTTGATAGAGTGCGTTGGAAATTTCTATTTGATTTGTTGCCTAAATATGGTATACCTTCAGAGTATATCACTTGGGTTAAAGTTTTGTATACAATCCCTTCAGCAAGAGTTTGTTGTAATGGGGTTATTTTGGATAGTTTTAGACTTACAAGGGGGACCAGACAAGGTTGTCCCCTATCCCCCATGTTACTTAATTTATATATTGAGCCGTTGACTAGGAAAATTAATAAGGTAAAGGAAATAAGGGGTATAGTTATAGGAGAGGAAGAACAGAAAGCTGCCAATGTTTGCGGATGACATCCTCTTACATCTCTCGAGTTGGCAAGTGTCTTTGATGGAAGTATTAAAGATAATAGAGCAATTTAGTTTCTTATCGGGATACAAATTAAACTGTAATAAGACATTGGTTCTTTCATTGAGTTCTACTTGCACTAGGGGGGATGTAGAGGAGTTGGGATTAGGATGGGCAGCTAAATCCATTACCTTTTTAGGTATAGAGATTGCCCCAGAGGTTAGTACCCTGAAATCATTAAATATCGACCCAGTGATTAAACGTATGCAACAAGACCTGGTAAGATGGCAAGCGTTGCCACTCTCTCTTTGGGGCAGAGCCAATTTGCTTGAAATGGCAATATTTCCTAGGATTATGTACCCACTTACTAGGTTGAATGTATTTCTCACCAAAGCATGGTTTAAAATGGTAGATTCTATGTGGTCATCGTTTCTGTGGAAAGGTAAAAGACCTAGAAGAGCAATAGGGAAGTTAACTATGGAACGGAAAAAGGGAGGGTTAGGTATACCTAATTTGTTTCTCTATTATCTAGCTTTTCAGAGTACTAAATATCTTAAGTGGCTGTCACCACTAGACAATGAAGAAACACAATGGGCGTGGCTCAAGATAGAAAGAGTTGGAGCCTGGGAACACCATCTATCTATTAAGTCCCTACTGTATCTTCCACAGAAAAAAATTCCTAAGGCTTGGCAAGACACTCCTATAATATAATCAGTGAGAGCACATGCCCAGTGGTGTACACTACATGGTTTTGATAGGAGACGGGACTTGGGGCAGCCAGTATGTTATAATGGAAATTTGAGAATAGGGACCAAACCCATTTCTTTAAGATTTTGGTATGAACTCAAAGATGTGTCGGTGTCGGATCTCATATCAGATAACAAATTTGATTCTCTAGGACAGATCCAACATAAATTGGGTATGAGATCCTTACCTGTTTTCAAGTATTTACGGCTGAAAAGGTGCATAGTGGCAAATGTAGGAACCCCACCCTGGTCTGCTAAAATGACGTAACTATTAAGGCAAATATTTCATTTAACAAGTCAGCCTAAAGCTATTTCTAAGATTTACAAATTTCTATTGGTAAGATTCTGGCAGAATTACCCCTCAACTACATTCTACTGGAAGTATTCTGTAGGAATCTTGTACGATTCGTAAACATGGGAACAAGTCTGGAAGTCGCATTATAGATGGTTAAAACAGGATAAATTAAGATTACTTCATTTTAAAATTCTACATAATCTATTTTATACTCCCACAAAACTTAAAATAATGGGTAAAAGTCAGGAGGGCGTATGTCATAGGTGTTCGCAAGATCAGGGAACTTTAATTCATATGCTGTGGTCTTGCCCAGTAATTCAGGTCTTTTGGCGGCAGGTAATTAAATTTGTAGAGCCATTGTTTGGAGGGGAGTGCATTTTCGATATAGAGGCTTGCATTGTGGGCAATCTCTCAGCCTTGCCATCCCAAACATTCAGATACTACCTTGCCCTTATTTCAGCAGTTGCACTGCCTCTTATCCTTAGGTATTGGATTAAGGATACTGCGCCACCTCTTAGGGAATGGATTCAAGAAATTTACACAGCATTTTGTGCAGAAAAACTGATCGCGGGGCCATTCTGCAATATGGGCAAGTTTAGGGAGCGATGGAAACAATTTTCAGAATTCATGGCTGGGAGATTCAATTCATTAGATAAAGAGCAACACCCCAGTTTGAGAGTAAGCAGGACAGCAATAAAGGAAAGGCATGTATCTTTGTAAGATGTAGTGTCCAAGACATTATTTTGGAATGTAAGGGAGATGCAGTCCTCGTTTGGGGTGGGCGGTGTTACACGAGGTCCCTGCACCCTAATTGATACCCTCGGGGGTACACCGTAGACAGCTAATGTTTAGGCATAGGCTATACTAACATATAGGGCTAGGGGCATCTACCATGCAAGAGTAGATGTCAGGATATGAATACATATTATTGTAACTCACTTTGCTTGCTAATGCACACACATTATACCATGTATTTTCTGTCTATTTCTTACTTGTCAGATGCCAAGACACCTGTCCTTGAAGTAATTATAATGTGTAGGCAACATTGCCATCTTTCGATGATGGACACCACTTCACCTTGTTATGTAAGACTTTGTATAAGAACGTCTTTGTTCTAAAACTGATGACTTTACAGAATTATATAATGTTATCTCGGACCGTGGAGCCACCTCTAATTTAGCCAATAGGGCTCATCTCTGTAACTAAAATGTTTCTATCTTTCAGTAACCATAGTAATTATCATAGGTATATAATGTTATGCACAGGCTTTGCACCTCGGAGACCGAAGAGATCCCAGAGACTACAAAGAAACCTTGAGGTGTTGGAGCAACTAGCACTGGCTCCCGTTCGTATTGGTAAGAACTGCTTGGGCAACTGTAATTCATTCCTGTTTGTAGTAATAAACTTGTTTATTACTTGAATGCAACTTGTTTGTGATTGTTGCATCTCAATATTGTCAAGAACCTGAAAGTGAGGTTTAGACCTCTTCACAATTGGCGACAGCGTGCCGGCGATATTGGGTGTTGTAAATTTTCACTTGTTGCTATAAATTTCCTTTTCACAGGGGACTGTGGTGTACATTTCAGTATCACCTCTCCGTCTTTTCTACCAGTTTGTAGATACTTGCAAAGGTCTGGCTGACTTTTCGGTGTGGTCGATGCCATCTCGACCTACTCCATAGCAGCTTTGAATTGCAAGCCTACAACTTATACAGTAGCCCGGCTGTGTTTAAAGTACTCGTGTTGTGGATCGATACGCAACGCGTGGTCTTTTTCACAGTTTGAATTTTCGTTCCCTCCCACATAAATGGCCACAGTATCAGATATCTGTGCAGAACTGAGACTCGATGTCTCGAACTTTCTTACCTCCCATGGAGGATGGGCTGACTTCACGCGGGACGCAAGTCAATCCAAAAACCCTGTACTGGGGATTTCAACCCAGTATGCAGAGGTGTGACAATCAACCAATAAGCGTTGTGCTAAAGGGTTGATGGTCGCTGCTCTCTACGCTGCTTTGGAAGCCTCCGAAGCGAGGTTTCGAACCCTTGATCTGCAGATCACATCTCTTAAGCAGGAGATGGGTTTGCAGGAAACAGAATGTATTCGGATACAACAGAACTTGGAGTCAGAACTCCAATCTCTGCGTAATGAAAAGGATTCACTATTGCATCATTCTGCACAGGCTGGTGAACAAGAAATGTGTACTCTGAAGAATGAGTGTGAAAGTTTAAGACAGGGATAAGAGTCAAGTGGTACAAATGAATGATTTGTTGAGTGCCGTGAATGCACAGTTGAGTGACGAGATGGGTGAACTGCAGGACGAGATCAACCAGGTACATAATGATTTAGAAACAGCCTATAGGGACAATCGCGAATTGAGAGCCGCGTACCGTGTTTTGCAGAAACAGAAACAGGATCAGGTTGATATGAATGTTGCAAGTGTGAGTCATGATGAATGTAGAGCTAAGATGGATAAACTGCGCCATCAGCAAGAGGTTTTGACTGGCCATGTTAAGGCAATGGGTGGGGTAGACCCTGCCTTTCATTCGTCGTCATCGGAGGGGGAGCCATCCGACGACGACATCTCGCAGTACAACACCCAGTCACGCCCCTACTATGGCCCAGATTCCCCACCCAGCCATCCACAGTATGGTGGGACCCCGCCCACCACTCCCCAGGTCACACGTGGACGACGTCGTGACGCTCATCATGGGAAACGCCATCATGGCGGCGCCCATGATGGGGGGGAGCAGGTCCAAGCCTGGTCCTGACGGCGCCTCCGGTAGCCGTTATTAGTGTGGAAGACAAGCAAGAGATTGAAACCATGATTGATAGGGCATTGGGAAATGTTCCTCTTCCTGAAAGAAGTATGAAAGCCATTAGAAGTCAGATTCGACAAATTTTTCAAGAAGCTGGCACTCAGGAAGGTGTTGTTCGGACTGCGGCTGAAGCTGCAGCCCGCGCAGCATTGGATGGTGTGTGAGACGCACTACCCTTGTCTGATCGACCACCAACTAATCCCCTGCAAATGGCCTACTCTGTTCAGCAAATTGCTGACAGCATCGGTCGGATGAACCCGTCCGACAACCTCAGCTGCCATTTGGAAAAGGTGCTCTCCAAGTGCGAGATGCTTAGTCTCGCCACAGAATACCAGGTCCAAATACTACGCCAGACCATCAATCCTGGTTTATGGGCAAAACTCCCCGAAGCAGTTCGCCAAGATGGGAACACTACCTTTGACGAAGTCGCAGCTGAGCTCATTTCCGCTCACAGCCCTGGTGTGGTTGGAGTAATGCTAGCATACCCCGTGAAGCAAAATGCTAAAGAGAGTCCAGCGACTTACCACCAGAGACTCTGGATGGCCTATCGAGCAGGGAAACATCTGGCACAAGAAGCCGTGGATGTAGATCTTATTGAATATAAGACCCTGTTTCTTAGAAACATGATCCCAGCCGTGAGAGAGAAAGTAGAGCCAACCACATACCCGAATACGGATAGGTTTGCCGATATCCTTCGGAAAACTGAGAGAGTGTACCAATTGTACATCCGTGATTTGGGTTCCGGTTCCAAAAAGGTTGCCGCTGTGGAACCCGCTTCTGGGGCCACGACACACTACACGGTGGAAGGGCAGGCCCAGCAACAACAGCCCAAACCTCCATCGCCCCTCCAGCTAGCACTCAACAAAACCCCAACAACAACAGCAGTGGGGTGGGAACCGGAATTGGCATAAGAACAAAAGTACAAAGGCAAAGGAAGCCATTACAAGATCGGTCCCTCATATAAAGAGATAGCTGAAGAAAACTGAAAATTTCGGGGCTCCTGGGGCAAGTGCGTTCTGTAGCGGATGCCGTTCCGACAAACCTTGCAAGCAGTGCAACCGGTGACCCATAACACTACTGGCCATGGAGACACGGAGGTATGGGTGTGTAGACCCATACCAGCCTGAACCCGAAGCCCCGCTACATTGCATCAGTGCAACACGGTGAAGTCATCCATGCAAGCCAAGCCCAACCTCTGCATGCCTCCAACAATACGGATTAACAATTACAGGCCCCAGTCCGCATTGTAAACAAGCTGGTCTTGGATACAAACGGAAGGCCCTGCACCGAGGCCGAGGTCGGGGGCCGCCAATTAATTGTCTTGTTAGATACAGGTGCAGCTGTATCTGTGTTACACGACGACCACCCTGAAACGTCTCCATGGTCTACCAGACGGAAGACCAATATGTCAGGAGTTGATGGTGCTAGGTTACCCGCATACCGTTCTCTGCCTTTACTGATAGAACTAGGCCATCTGAAGGCCTCACATGCTTTCCAACTGATGGTGTTGCACGATCATCCTAGCATCATTGGGATTGACTTCCTTGCACCACACGGCTGTGTGGTGGATCTAGCAAACATGCTGTTGATACAGATCCAGGGTCAATACCATACTGTTTTAATTCCTGACTCACATGCTGTGGCAACGATATCCATTAACAACAAAGACTATGACGTCATAGATTTATTCAAGAATCATGAACTTTTCCCAAAACTTATACCTATTTTGCAATGACATTTGGAAGCGTTTGCAATTAACAAACACGATTGTGGCAGAATGCATACCATTATTGAGGTGCCAGGCCCGGCACACGAGAGACAAAGGCAATACCCATTTCCCTCTGAAGCCTTACCCTCTTTTCGAGAAACAATCAAGTCACTCCTTAAACAAGGAATAATCAGAACCTGTGTCTCCACTGCCAACTCTCCTGTTTGGCCTGTGAAGAAACCCACAGGTATCTGGAGACTTACTATTGTGGCATCTGCACCGGATGTGCTTTGACTTTTGACACCAGATCAGAAATGGTTCAGTGCTCTGGATATCTCCAATGGTTTCTGGTCATTATCATTGGCCCTCAAGAGTCAATATAAGTTTGCCTTCACTTTTGAAGGGCGACAATACATGTGGACTTGCTTACCATAGGGATTTCATAACAGCCCATCCCTCTTCCATCTCCATATGATGGATGCCCTACAAGGTTTCTCAACCCCCCAATGTCTCTTACAGTATGTAGATGACCTGTTGTTGGCCACTGCCACACAGGAACAACATCTGGATCTCTTGGATGAACTATTGACTCCTATTCAAAGAGCAGGCTTGAAGTGTAATCCTGCAAAAGCACAACTATGTCAGAAAGAAGTACTCTTTCTGGGTTTGAAGATAACAGATCAAGGTCGGAGTCCTACTTGGAAAAAGATTCAAGGGTTGCAAGATTTGCCATTACCTACCAGTGTGGCAACTCTTCGGAGGTTTCTAGGTATGGTAAACTTACTCCAGAGATTTTATTTGTGATTTTGCACAGAAAGCCGCTCCACTGTACGATTTACTCAAAAAGGACGTTCCGTGGAATTGGGGCCCTGTCCATACCCAGGCTGTGACGTCGCTGAAGCAGGCCTTGGCCTCCGCCCCAGCACTGGTAAACCCCAATCCAACATTACCATTCCATCTAGAGTGTGCCACCTCTGACATTGCTATGTCGTCAGTGTTAGCCCAAAAGGTACATGGCACTTTGAGAAACATTGCATATGCATCGCAGCTCTTGACCCCAGTAGGACAGAAGTATGGCCTTTGTGAAAGGAATCTTCTGGCCACTTATTGGGTGGTCAAGCACTTCCTGTATATCATTGGGTACTCTCCACTGATTCTTAACACCAATCATACTCCTACTACCATTTTGCTCTCAGACAGAGTGAAGGATGGGTCAGTCTCTAACACCAGGCTGACACACTGGTCACTCCTCCTCCAGGATAGGGATATTCAGGTCCATCAAACCAAAGTTCTATCTCTATTAGCACATGGTCTTCTCTTTCAGGGGGAGCCCCACGACTGCGCTTTGCAGTCCCCTGATCTCCCAGATCCGGGTCCATTCTTCCCTGCCACCCCTGAGGTATTAGAGAACACCTCCTTGTGCCACGTTTTCACCAATGGATCAGCATCATACTATCAAGGTGAACAAATTGCAGGGATGGGTATCATGGTGGTGTATCCTTATGGGAACACTGTCAAGATATCTAAACGCTGTACTGTAGCTTCATCACAGTATGCAGAGCTGGCAGCAGTGGCCTGTGCATTAGAGTTTATCCAACATGGAACTCAGGACACCATCATTTTTACTGACTCTAATTGGGTTTGTTGCTCCCTTACAGAATTTCTCCCTTTCTGGCGGAAGAACTCCTTCCTTTCTTCTGATGGCAGCTCAGTGAAATACAAAGAATTGGTAATTTACATATACGCATTAGGTCAGAAATACCCACACAAACTCTATGTACACAAGGTTAAAGCTCACTCCTTACATGATCCCTACCACGCATTCAACAACACAGCAGAGACCCTTGCCAAGGAAGGGGCCCGAGGGGGGGATGTCTGGGCAATGGAACATCCAGAGTCCAATGCAGCTGTACAGGTTGCAGCTCTTAAAAAGAAATCTGAATCTTTTTCCCCCTTGGACCTCTCAGCAGCCCAGCACTTGGACACTGAACTCAAAGAAGTGTTCAGATTCTTGGACAAGGGTACTGAAGAAAGACTTCCTATGCATAACCCCTATCGTAGGCATGAAGGTAAATTACACCTATCCCCTAATGACAAACTCATTTGGTTCCAGCCAGAGGATACTACCACCAAATTGTGGGTAGTCCCCAGACATTTGAGATCTGAATTTTTGGCACCAGGTACATGACACACCCACTGGTAGACACCAGGGGGCTGAAAATACCCTCCAACGCCTCAAAACTACCGCCTGGTGGCCTGGGATTACCAAAGATGTTAAACAATACATTGATAATTGCCTTGTTTGTGCACAAAACAATCCAATACCCACAAAACGGGAATGCCAAACTTTTACCACAGAGACATACTGGCCCTTGGCATGCCATCCAAATTGATTTTATTGGTTCTTTGACCAATACCAGTAGAAACAACAAGTATGCCCTTGTAGTGACCGACCTATTCTCTAAGTGGGTAGAAGCTTTTCCCACCAAGACTTGCACTGCAAAGACAACTGCCAAAATCCTGGTAGAACAGATTTTCTCCAGGTGGGGCCTGCCTCTCAAGGTAGACTCCGATAAAGGAACCAGTTTTACAGGTGAGTTGATGAATGAGTCCCTTGAACTCCTAGGGGTTCATCAAAAGTTCCACATACCTTATCACCCTCAATCCTCAGGTCAAGTAGAAAGAGCTAACAGATGAATTAAGCAAATGCTTTCCAAATTCATTGAGGACAATCCCAAGACTTGGGATTCCTTACTGCCTTTACTCCTTATGGCAATTAGGGGTACGCCCTCAGCCACTACCCAGCTTACATCCTTTGAGGTAATGACTGGCAGACAAATGAGACTACCTGAACACTTGCTCTTTGACCTACACACCCCCACTGTGGACTGCGTGTCTGTAGATCAGTATGTGGAAAAACTTAGAAAAGACCTCATACACACACACTTGTATGCTGCAAATTGCATGGGCAAGGCCCAGCAACAGTCCAAAATACAATTTGACAAACGTGCACAAGAAGTGGATTGGCAAGTTGGAGATCAAGTAATGGTACTTCGATTTGCACATCCCACCCACTCCTTCTCCAACAAGTGGGAAGGCCCTTACCCCATTGTCAACAAGCTCAGTCCAGCAGTCTACCAAGTTAGACTCCTCCACAACAATAAACTGACTGACAAATGGTTACATGCAAACCAATTGAAATTGTACAAAGGAGCTTAAAACTTACTCTTCCTAACCCCATTGAGTGAACTGTACTAACATACTAATCTTTCATCTTCCTTTTCAGATACATTGACAAGATGGCTATCTTGTTCCTATCTCTACTCCTTGCAGGAGTACTCCTTTTCGCCCAAGGCACGGTACCGGACCTCCTTCGACACCTTGATCCTCCAGCACCTCCTACAAAGGGAGTTTCCATCAAAATTCCAGATACTATGATTACTGTCCAGGAAGGTTCCGATGCATACCTCACTGCCTCGGTCGTTGCTCCTGACAAATCTACCCTTCAGATTGAGTGGCAAACCACATCACAAGGACAAGTCCTCCCTGTGGCCAGACTCTCTAAGGGAACTTTCCAGGGTTGGCCCAACGCTAAATTGTCCCCGAATGGTTCACTGTCCTTGTTACAAACTGCATTAAGACACTCTGGTTTGTATAACATCATTGCTTTAATTGACCCTTCCTATTGTAACTCTCTTTCTCAGGATTCTGCCCGCAGATTTTGTGTTGTACACCACATGGCCTCTGCTGCCATGTATCTATCTGTGCTACCTCCTACTGAGAAACAGCTTTTGGAATGTCCAAAACATACCCCTGGTCCCCGTAGTGGTCTCACAGCCATTGCCCTCCCAGGTTCTTTAATTAACAATTTACAGTTTATGCATATACCTGTTTTATTTAACCTTACTTATTGGAATATGAAAGAATTTGATATGTGTCACAATACCAATACCTCCGCATTTTACAGTACCTTGTTTCTAGATAGTCTAGCTGCATTTCAGATATGTACCAAAGATCCCTTTACTGGGGTTTATTCTACTGAACACAGAGGTAATTTTAGGAGGAAACCTCCTCCTAGTACTCTTACTAATAAACATAATAACGTGAAGTTGACAGTTTGATGTCACGAAAGTGCCATGGAACTGTCACAGGTCTTTTGGTACTGCTATGTCCATTTGGAACAAAGCAGACATTGCTGCTATCAAAAGTCATTCTGCAAAGTTCTCCACTAGTTTGGTTAATGATGTTTTACCACCTTTATTGCATGGTGTGGATGGTCTTAGCCAGGAAGAAAGATACACTGTATACAACATACTACGACATTGCAAAAGCCTTCACTGATTCCAAAGACAAGATTAACGCACTCATACAACAGAACAATAAAAAGCTGATAGACAATACATTGGTAGGGAAATACTTTGTTCTGCATATGGTTCATACATACTCACTACCATTAACAACCTTTTCAGAGACCTAGAAACTGGTAGGATTCCTGATATTATATATGACAGACGTCTATCTAAATGGTATTGTCCTAAATGTAAATCTTCATCTTGTATTTCCTATGTATGCAACAGACTTTGTCCATCCTCTCTCCACAGCTCGAAATTTGGGGTTTGTGACCAGACATCCAAATACTGGTCCTTGTTTTTCTGCTAAAAAATGTTCTATAACAGATACCATGTTTGTCTCTTTTACTGTCTCCTTACCACGCTTTGATCCCACTACAGCTTTGTTCGACAAGCTGGCACTGGCGCATTCAATTGGGCATTTGGACGAAGACATCTACCGAGAATGCCTGGATCTACCTCCTCTACTGGTCTACCATTCCTTCCTGGATGCCTGGGTGGCACCGCACACGGACTGTTGTGCGAAAAAGCAATACATCTACCTGTGCCGATGTGATGTGTTTGATGTGATACGCCCTGTTTGTGGCTACTCTCCAGACAGCATTGACTGGACTTTCACTATGGATGCTGACATCACTGAAAATGGCACCAACGCTTTTGAATCAACGCAGTCACCGGATCAGCTCTACCAGTCCTATCGTGAGGAAGCTCATCGCCTGTCAACACAGATCTCCAAGATGATCTACACATGCCCTGTCCAGTTGCAAAAATGGAGACTGCCTACTGTAAGATCACAGTACAACTCTGCCGGTGAATACTGCATCGTCACTAACGTGAAAACGTATTCTTATGGTTCTGTTACTTGTGCAATTGATTACCCCAACTTCTGTTTTGTTCCCCATCAGAAAACTGTTATTGGACACACTGTCATAACCCCCGTTCCCCTTATGGAAGCAGATATTATTGATGGTAATCCAGATTATTTACTTACACTTGAAGAATACCTACCCTACTTTAATGTACACATAGATCCACTGACACTTACACTGAACACTGAAATCACTTTTAGATAGAAAAGGCACACCTCATCCACATCAGCAATAATATAACCAAAGCCAATGAAGCCATTCTTGACCTCATGAATGATGGAGACATGAATAACGCTTTGACTAACACTTGGTTAGAGATTACTTTTAAAGGTTTTGTTATAATGCAAGCATTTTTGATATTTACTTTGATTATTATGCTTTGCTGCCTACTACGTACTCTTCGCCAACACCGTGAGCAGCTTGAGTTTCTTTACAAGGCTCGTTCCTCCAGACTGTAAAGAACCACTGCTCCTACCCACTCCTTATAATTGCCTGTGTTGCCCTTTTTAGGCAACAAGGGGGGGAATTGTTACACGAGGTCCCTGCACCCTAATTGATACCCTAGGGAGTACACCATAGACAGCTAATGTTTAGGCATAGGCTATACTAACATATAGGGCTAAGGGCATCTACCGTACAACAGTAGATGTCAGGATATGAATACATATTATTGTAACTCACTTTGCTTGCTAATGCACACACATTATACCATGTATTTTCTGTCTATTTCTTACTTGTCAGATGCCAAGACACCTGTCCTTGAAGTAATTATAATGTGTAAGGCAACATTGCCATCTTTCAGTGATGGACACCACTTCACCTTGTTATGTAAGACTTTGTATAAGAACGTCTTTGTTCTAAAACCGATGACTTTACAGAATTATATAATGTTATCTTGGACCGTGGAGCCACCTCTAATTTGTAATAGGGCTCATCTCTGTAACTAGAAATGTTTCTATCTTTCAGTAACCATAGTAATTATCATAGGTATATAATGTTATGCACAGGCTTTGCACCTCGGAGACCGAGAGATCCCAAGAGACTACAAAGAAACCTCGAGGTGTAGGGAACGCTTAGCACTGGCTCCCGGTTTGTATTGGTAAGAACTGCTTAGGGCAACTGTGATTCATTCCTGTTTGTAGTAATAAACTTGTTTATTACTTGAATGCAACTTGTTTGTGATTATTTGCATCTCCAATATTGCCAAGAACCTGAAAGTGAGGTTTAGACCTCTTACAGCGGTGTAGGAGGGAGGTAGAGCAAGCGTGGTGAATTAGAGGTATGGATTATGAGGTGGAAGGGAAGGGGGTATGGGGGAGATGGGAGGGAAGGGAGGGGGAAAGTAAAAGCTTAATGTAATGACTAAATGTCAAAGGAAGATTTGGATTGTATGGCATGGTATGGTCCTTTTGCTGATCTGTTTCATGTATGTATATTGTGGAAATACCAATAAAGCATATTTTATGGAAAAAAAAATAATGAAAATGTTACACCGAATCAATGCTAATTTTAAGGAAATTAAGAAGGAATTCAAATGACTGGAGCACCGTACAGCAGATGTGGAGTCAGCTCTGAATGACGTTTGCGAAGACTCCATGTAGTTCGGCCACACAGTTTTGTATTTGGTAGAGGGAGAGAGCTTACCAGGTGCGCTGAAGACTCTGAAGTGCGTGGCAGGAGAAAAAACATTCACATTTTTGGTTTTCCAGAAGGGCATGAACAAAATTATTCAGTGGCTTTTGTACAGTTGTGGCTTCTCCAGGAGTTGGACATTCTAGAGAGTGAGTCACTGGACATGGAGTGGGTCCATAGACTGCTGGGTCCCAAACTAAAGGACAGAACCCCTCCACGATATATCATAATTAAATACAATCACTATCCAGTGAAAGAAATGGTTCTGAAAAAAGCATGGGGCAAGAAAGATCTAAACCTAGAAGGCAAATATGTTTACATTGATCAGGATTACCTCAGTGCCATGATGCAGTGCCGCAAACAGGTTTTGAATGTAGTCAAGCAGTTAAAGGAGAAAAATATTAAGGCACAAATCAGATACCCAGTGAAGCTTTTGGTACAAGGGGAGGATGGCCACAAGGTGTATGATTCCCTAATACAGGTGGCTAAACCTCTTCAGAAAAATGGAATTGTACCTCCTGATCTCCAACAAGAAATGATCGAGCACTCCATATGGCAGCTAACTTGAGAACCAGTCAGCAAAGCAGCCGCATCAGGAAGGAAGAATGGTACGGGACCGGATGAACATTTGCACAAAGAATTGCTGCACCTCTGTCAAAATCTTGAAAGGGAACTCAAAGTCATGAGTGTTTGCTTCAGTAAGTAAAACTAAGACTCTGCCTTTCTTTTGTGTGACATAGTAGCTGGTGGCTGGAGCTAACCCCCTTTGTACAGAGTCCCCCGGTTCCAGGCAAGATGTCCCCTCAGTTATCCCGTCGACTGTTCTATGGACTACACTGCAGTCTAAAAGGGCTCACTCAGTGACTGTTTAAACCTATGTATGCCGTTTTCCTTGTCACAGTCTTCTCTCCCGAACCAATGTTACATGCACACAGTGAAATATCCCCGAATACCTTTGCTGCACTACTAAACAGTGTGTGAGTTAGAGTACGGCACTTGGGGATCGAAAGCATACTCGAGTTGGTATCAGTACATGGTGGCAACTTGAGAATGCAGCAGGAGTTCAAGCTGGTGACTATGAAACTGGTATGCCCAATTTCAAATGTGTACACCTTGTAGAAATGAAAAAAATTTAAACTTTTGAAAAATGTATTGCTCCTCTATGCTGCTTGTATCACTCATTAGAGTGTGGCTTTTTTGTTTTCTTACCTTCAACCCTGCAAAGTGCTTAGGAATATCACTATGATCACAGAGCAGACCTGAACTCCTGGCCCTGTAGGCTTGAAATAAGGGCTGAAGTACTACTATATACAAGCAGCAATTAGAACATCTGTTGGGGGTTGAAAAGGGGCAAATCAAGGCAAGACGGCTTCTCAGGTGTTTCACCAGTTGCACCACGGACAATATAGCAGTTCAAAAGGGGCTTCTTTTAAAAACTGATTGAAACTGTGTGTGCCTTTGTTGCCTTTCTTTGTCTCCCTTTCCTGAACTTATGCAAGAAGCATATAATGACATTTGTTGGCCCCTGGTACAGTCTGAACACCACAGGGCAATGTGTTAGCTGAGGCACAGCACTAAAGAACCGATCTCCTGCTTTGGCAGACATCAGTCAACTGCAGTATTTTGACAATACAGCAGGAGCTCAAATGGCTGAGTGTACAGGATTGGCTTAGCTGATTCCCCATGTGTGCAATTCATGGAAACGAATGAACTTTTAAAATGCACTGTTCTTTGAGGCAGTTTGCATCATATGCTGTATTAGTTATGTGTCCATGTCATTTTTCCACATCAGATTTAAAATATGCCTACTAACTTTAATAATCCAGTGGTAGAAAAATGAAAGGAAAAGTGTAATTCTCACTGGGATTTGAATCCAGGGCCTCAGCAATCCATGCTTTAGCTCCTAACCAACTGAGCTATGAGAGTTCAGCCAATTAAGGCCCCTGAGTTTTCCCATGTGAATCACACATACATTCCTTTCTGGTGTTGCAATGAACAACCAGGAAGTCTTTTTACAGACTCAAATAACTCCTCCTCTATCTCTCCCAAGTGCACTACATGCCACTGTGAGGCAAATTACTAACTTTAATGTAATCTTTGAGCTGGTTCGATCTCCTGGCTTCACAGATTTTAATTATGGGCCAGCACACTAATGAGTGCGAGTAGTACACAGTATGCCCAATGGAGTGCTGCTGGGGAGTGGGGCAAATACCCAATAGTGACCCTGTTAACCTGGCCATTTTGGGAGGGATTTGATTTGATTTATGCTGGCTTACCATTTGCCTTCCTCATATGGCCAATGTGCAGGTAAAGATACTGGTACCTTGGGACTTCATGGGGTCAATACCTGAGGCTGCTCAAGTGATTACAGCCTAGGCATAGTTGGTATGTTAACTAGTTTGATGAAGGTGGAGGAATAAAGGGAGGAGGGAGGGGAGAAAAAGGGGAAGTTAAAAGAAAACAACAAAGACAAGGGGTAAAAAAGGGGGAAGAAAGGAAAAGGGGAAATGAAATATGTTTTCTGGTGAGGACTTTTCTTGGGGGGGGCGGATGGCTTCCCATTTTTTATAACTAAGGGTTTTTTCCACCACTAACAGTGCATTCTATGAGGCATGGATGCTGGATGCTATATGCAATCATAAAGGTTAACTGTCTACACTGGAGATCTAGTTTAGGGGAGAGCTCCTCACTGTTTTTCTTGCAAGGGCACTCTTCTTTATGACACTCCTTATCTTTCCCTTGGAGAACACACCACTTTTACATGATAACTGTTAATCACATGGCAGGTCAGTGTGACGGGCCTTCAAGATGGAAGTCCATATTCCATGGCAGAGGGATAATCCTTCCAAACTACAAACTGTTCTAATTAGCAATGAGTTGAGCTGTAAAGCTCGTGGGTTTTTTTTTTTTGCTTATTGATTCTTGCTTGCTATGTACTTTGTTATTGTACCTGTCTTTCTTACAGGTTTAACTGTTTGGGGAGGACTGGGTCTGTTTGCTGTTGTTGGGGGGAGTTAAAGGAGCACTACGGGTATTGGTTGCACAGATGTACAAGCAATGCAATTTCCAGTGGCAGCAAATCCGGGTTACTAAGTTGCTTAGAGGGGTTCCCCCTGATTAATCACAAAGGACCCCCAACCCATAAATATTGGCTTAAGAAGATCTTAAGACACAAAGAGGTCCCTTAAATCATATCCCTTAATGTTAAAGGGACCAATTCTGTGATAAAACATTATAATGCGATACGTGACCTGGCTAGGACTCATTGTGATATAGGATTGCTCCAGGAGACACATCTATCTTCTGAGGAGCATAACAAGCTCTGTAGAAGTTGGGCAGCAGCCTTGCACCAATCCACCAAGAAGGCAGGGGTAACCATTTTAGTGAAAAAGGCCTGTTTTTTGAGAAAACCTCTACTTTTGCAGATGAAGAGGGTAGACTGGTTATCCAATCGGGCAAGATAGTGGGCCAACTAATGCATATTGTAACTGTCTACAGTCTAACCCCAACAATACTGCAGTTCTTTTGAAAGGTGTTCGGTAAAATAGCTATTCTCCCAGAAGGGCAGATTAGTTGGGGGAGAGATTGGAACTGTGTAGAAGACCTGGTTCTTGATAGATCCCCAGAAGCTTAATTTGGTTCAAAAGCTGTATCTAAATTACTTAAAGCTCTTAGAGAAGAAGCAGGGCTGGTGAACACATGGAGAGATACTAACCCATCCAGTTGAAATTATAAATTTCATTCACATGCTCAGGGTAGTTACTCACATATTGATCATTTTTACACTCGGAAAGTGGGGGAGCACACAATTCAAGAGCTGGTTAGCTACTCAATCTGTTTATCAGACCATGCTAAAGTTAGCATTACTGTTAGACTAGGCCCCTCTGACAAACAGTCAGTGTGGCAACTCAGTTTGGGGTTTCTGAGAGACAAATTGTTTGTTAGCAAGGTGAAACAGGCTATCACCAAGTATCTGAGAGAAAATGCAGACACTGCAACCAAAATTAAATTTTTGGGGGATGGCCTAAAGGCCGTGCTATGAGGGGAAGTTATTTCATACGCCACTCACAAGAAAAAAATTGACTATACTAAAAGAAATTTAGAACAGAAAATAAAGGAATTAGAAATGAAGCATAAAGCATGGGGACATCCAGAACTTATAGGGGAATTAATGAAATGAAAGAAAGAGTTAGAGAATATTTTTACCACCAGAACTGAGAATAACTTAAGGTATATTGCTCAAAAATATTATGAAGGGGGGAATAGGACAGTCCGCTTGCTTATCGACTGCATAAAGAAATGGCAGACAGATATATTCCCAGCATTAAAAAAGATCCTGGAACAAGCCAAATGGAGAATAGGCCTAGCAAAATTGCAGAAATCTTTAAAGATTTTTATACCAACCTTTATACCCAGGAAACTAGTTCAAGTAAGACAGAGCAAATACAGACATTTCTCAGTAAAGTAAAGCTTCCACAGTTAACTCCAGAGCAAGCCCAAAACCTAGAGAGACCATTTACACAAGCAGAGGTTGAACAGGTAATCAAGGAATTAGAAATAAATCACCAGGTGGTTTCGTTGCAGAATTTTATCAACTGTTTCACATCAAATTAGTCCCAGTCCTTACACAGGTATGCAATGAATGCCATGACCTAGCAGCTAGTACAGGCACCTGGAGCAGAGTGCTTATTACAGTAATACCAAAATCAGGCAAATACACCACCACATGTGGTGGATTTAGGCCCATTTCTTTGTTAAATCACAATGTGAAAATCTTTGCAAAGCTAATAGCTAATCAGCTACAGCAGATTGTAGCCCAGTTAGTTTATCCTGACCAGTCTGGGTTCATTCCAGGCTGGCACCTCCATGATAATATATGCCAGTTCCTAACTACTATGGCAGTCATCCGCGGCAGACCACTGGCACACCAGGGGGTTGTAATGGCACTCGATGCGGAAAAGGCATTTGACCGCCTTGACTGGATGTTTCTGGATACATCTCTGGCTAAATTTAATTTTGGAGAAAAGTTTCAATCCTGGATCAGGGCCTTATGCTCTATCCCCTCTGCCCACGTTCAACTTAATGAGGTTTTATTATCACCCTTTCCAATGCAAAGTGGGACCCGGCAGGGCTGCCCCCTTTCAGCCCTTTTATTTGCTCTTTGCATGGAGCCTCTGGTGGAGGCATTTAGGACTAGCTCCGATATTGAGTGTATCAAGATTGGGCCAGTAGAAAATAGCATCTCTCTGTGTGCAGATGACACCCTCCTCTACTTGCAAGATCCAGCTAGAACACATCCTAAAGCGATGTCCCTCCTGAAAGAATATGGAGAGATTTCAGGGTTTGAGATAAATGAATCTAAATTTGAAATTATGGCACTAGGAGCCAGATCTACTCCAGAACTTAAGAATTTGACTAAACTCAGTTAAGGGTTTCTGTTATTTAGGGGTGCACATTACTCCTGATCTTAGTAAACTTTACCAAGCTTTTTATAATAAATTGATAGAAGAAATTAGACATGACTGTGAGAGGTAGGCGGCTGTCCCTCTCTCACTAGTGGGGTGCACAGAAACAGTGAGGATGAATATTCTCCTCTGCCTGCTTTTTCCGGCTGCAGTAGGCAGAGCCTGTAGATGTTTTGCATGTACAAAAGGAGTGCTGTCATGTTTTCTGTCCATGGAACTGACTGAAGGTATAGTCTCCTCTGCCTTACCCTCCTCCAAGCAATGTTTTCCCACCTTCAAATAAATACGCTTTCATGTTAGTCAATGGTTGCAGGGTACTATTTTCTTTCTTAAATGGGTGGTACAAGAACTGGAACCTGAGTAGTGGGAGGCAGCATAGTTGTTGGTTTTTTTTTTGGAGTAAGAGCCACCCCCACCTCCACCCGAGAAGCTCCTAAAGATCCACCCCCACCTTTTTTTTATTCATGTGGGAGGGCATGAGGTGGCTTTATCATGCTGGAACAAGACACACTAGTTTGGGACCTGTATCAAGCAACAGAACAAGTCTGTCAAGTTGTGGAGCCCCTGCATTTTATTAAGGACTAGGAGAAGAAAAGATACTTAATGCCTTTATTAAGGACTATGAGAACAGAAGATATTTAATGCCTTCAAACTGACTTAAAACCCCTTGGAACAAATGATTATTAGAGCCACCTGAGGCCTCAGAAGGAAAAAGTAATTAAGGAGTGAAACTACAGCTCCCATGGAAAACAATAGACACAGCATTCTAATTTACAGTAAGTTGAAAGAGCCACAGGTTTTTCCTAAACATTTATATACTAAAAACATAAAGTTCAGCTTTTGGGATTAACAATATTTGTTTACCATATTCAAAAAAAAAATATATATATATATAGTTTATATATAATTTGTCTTTTTAGTAGTTTCAAAACTTTGAAAGCATTGGTATTAGTAATGCATTTAGAAATACATATTTAATTGTCTTTACAGTTAAACATTCAGTTTTATGTGAGGGCACATTTTTTGGGAAGGGGTTCAAATTATTTTAATTATGAAACATTGGTGTTAGTAATGCATTTAGAAATACATTTTTAAATTGTTTGTACAGTTAAACATGCAGTTTCATGTGACAGCACATTTTTTTGGGGGGTTCAAATTATTTTAATCATTGGCAGTGTACTTGGTAAACACAACTTTGATGATAAAGTGTATTTTTTCTTTTAAGTTTGAGAAGTATATATTAGAAAACATTGAACAAGAAAACAATTGGTGATTTTAAAAGCTATTCTGATCAGAGCTGACAAAAAAAATCTCAACTGTATTTTTTATTTTATTTTATCAGGGACACTAGAAACAGGATGTTAACATTCCTGGTGGGTTTTATACCCCCTGGAACCTGCTATTCAGGTTTTTTTTTATTGCATCTTGTCCCAGGCAATCTTGTTTCAAATTAACCACAGACATTATGGCAGCCAAAGGAGACACACTTCGAGTCTTAGGGTATGTACAGCATAATTAATATGTTTTCATATGCATAGTCTTTCCATTCATGTTATTACTAGACATAATGGCTGGGATATTCAGACTGCGCCAGGCTGGGGTGCAAGCCTGGGAGCAGCGCAACTGGGATGCACCAGGGCATGATCTGAGCAGTATTCAACGGTGCTGTTCCATGGCTCAGCACCATTGAATATGGCACTGTGGCCACCTGCACTGCGTATGGTGCAGTGGCACTGCACCAGTGCAAGTGGCAAGTGAGGAACAGGGGGATGTGCCAGTGCAAGTGCAGTTGTGCTAGGTGCAGGAACCACAATATTCAGTGGTCAGTATGCAAATGGAGCCATAATGCATGCAAGGCACAAATGGGGCCATTTGCATGTCATTATGGCCCCATTTGTATGCATGTGCGCTGATCCCCAGTGACTTGTGCCTGGAGCCCCGCCAGGCTGCAGCCATCAGGGACCGACACCCCCTGCACCTCAGCAGCAAAGTGCCCCAATGCCTGATCGTGGGCTTTGTAAACAGGTAGAATTCCTGGTGGTTTAATGGACCTGTTCCCCCTGCCTGATCGTGGGTGTAGCTAAAATAATAGCATCCTTGGTGGTCCAGTGGACCAAATCCAGCTTATTGCGGGCTTTGTGAAGTAAAATGTATCCCTGGTGGTCCAGTGGACCCACTGCTAAGCCCAATCATGGGCATTGTAGAAAAGAAAACCCTGGTGACTCAGTGGTACCCCCCTCCCCACCAGCCCACTCTGATCCACCACCCTACTCCCCCCAGTCAGCGGTGGGTGGTAGCTCCCCACCCACAAGCTGCCCAGCCACCCGCCAACTGACAGCATACAGTAGGGCTGTATGCCCATTGGTCCACAGCATGGGTCAATGGGTGTGCAGACCGTACTGTATTACTCAGTCCGGTCACCGGGCAGCTGGGCGGCTTGTGGGTGGGGAGCTGCACCTGCCGCTGACTGGGGGGAGCATGGTGGCAGGTCTGGGTAGGCAGGTTGGGAGGGGGGTACCGCTCGACCACCAGGGTTTTCTTTTCTACAATGCCCATGATCTGGTTTGGCAGCAGGTCCACTGGACCACCAGGGATACATTTTACTTCACAAAGCCCACAATCGGGCTGGATTCAGTCCACTGGACCACCAGGGATACTATTATTTTTAACTACGCCCGTGATCAGGTTGGGGAACAGCTCCACTTGACCACCAGGGAGATATTTATGTTTAATAAGCCCGTGATCGGGCTGGGAGTGGTCCACTGGACCACCAGGAACTGAATCTATTGGAATACGCCCATGATCGGGCGAGGGAGTAGGGTCCTGTGGACCACCAGGGAATGTCTTTAGTTTATGACATCCACAATCAGGTATGGGGGGTGATGCCCAGCCTGTGTTTCGGGTGGTCAGATGGCCACCCACAGCAGGCAGCTGCCGTGTTACACCCTGCATTATGGCAGCTCATCTGTGGGTGGCCAGTCCTTGTTCCTATTCTTTTTGGGCAGATCTTTGTGCCCCCCAGTGCGGGGCAAGGTGGTGTGCCTGTATATGCCACACACCCCAGGCTGAATATCGACAGTGCCGCATATGCATGGGCATGCCCCCTGCACTTGCACCACATACATCACTGGTGCACCCTGGTGCATCAGGATTTGCGCAGCACAACATCCCTCTTTGAATATCATGCTGGGGCACATCAGTGGGTTGCGCATGGTGCAACACTGTTGCACCATGCGCAACCCCTTTGAATATCCCGGCCAATGTAGCTAGCTTGGCTTGAGGAAGGGTTAACATGGTCAGGACCCCTTAGCAATTGAGATGCATATGCAGCAAATAAGTCCAGATGAGCTAACTTTCCCTACAACTGTTAATTGTCACAGTCTACATTTTCTTCTTGAAATGGTTACTTTTGCATGTATATTTATTTTAAGATATTTAATATTCTGACCATGTGGTTATGTCATGGACCATAACTGATCTCCAGCCTTAACCTCCTCCCCGTGCCCCAACTTGCATAGAAGATAGTCCTTGCAGATAAATCGAATCATTTTTCCACTGTGTTCTGGTGTGCAGTTTGTCTTTTTAGTAGTTTCAAAACTTTGAAAGCATTTGGTGTTAGCAATGCATTTAGAAATACATTTTTAATTGTCTTTACAGTTAAACATGCAGTTTCATGTGAGGGCTTATTTTTGGGGGAGGGGTTCAAATTATTTTAATCATGAAGCATTGGTGTTAGTAATGCATTTAGAAATACATTTTTTAATTGTCTTTACAGTTAAACATGCAGTTTCGTTAACTTACCCTACAACTGTTAATTGCCACAGTCTGCATTTTCTTCTTGAAATGGTTACTTTTGCATTTATGTTTATTTTAAGATATTTAATATTTTGACCATGTGGTTATGACATGGACCATAACTGATCTCCAGCCTTAACTCCCCCCCGTGCCCCAACTTGCATAGAAGATAGTGCTTGTAGACAAATCAAATCATTTTTCCGCTGTGTTATGGTATGTAGTTTGTCTTTTTAGTGGTTTCAAAACTTTGAACTATATCTAAAACAAACCTTATATCACATTTGCCTGCACTCTGAGCACATACTTATGAAACTGTGCATATTTGTACTCTACCTCTGCGTATACCTCATACTTTCCTAATATTCCCATTATCACAGGCATAACTACCTTGCCCTTATCAAAAGTGACCCCCTCTGAAAGTTAATATCACATTTTCTCTAACAGTCCATCATCATTACACTTGACTTCCTGACATCAACACATTGCTTAAATATAACTTACATCACCTCACGGACAAAAACCCTGTTTCTCTTAAAAAAAAAAAAAAAAAAAAAACTGTATAAATAATCCCAAGGCTGAACATATGCCAGCCATTACTTTTTATATACCGTCACCTTCTGTACCATCATGGGGATTTGCATATGTTAACCTTGATGCTTTGCATTATTGGGATATGTGCAATTGTGTTTCCATTAAAATGTGGCTGTCTGGCCAATATCATCCAGGATAACACATACATCAGTGACATTTGCTCTGGGGTTCTTTTGTAAGCTTCCTATTCCTTCCATTAAAATGTACACCTCCATATATTTTCCTAATAATCTGTATGCCTTCATTAGAACTGAAACTAAAACAAATCTTACTACTTACAAATCATTGTGTTGTTTCTCCATACCTCCTTAACAATTCCACTCAACTTAACTAACTTCATTATGCAGCAGTGGTGGATCTGACCAGATTTTGTTCTATTTGGGGCCCTGCCCATACGCCATACATCCCTCGAGCAATTTTGGTGCACGACCCATAAAATGCTTTCAAAATTAATATGGGGAGGCAAAAAAACATGGGTAAAATGGAACACACTGTCTCTGGAGATTAGTAAAGGAGGACTGTGGGTACCTGATATCAGAGCCTATTATGGGGCTGCATAACTATAACACATGAGGGCCTATACGATTTCTGAGCAGCTATCGGCCTGTGTGGCAATGGAGCAGGATTGCTTAGGTCCTATGAGGGTAGAGGATTTCCTGTTCAATAAATTTGAGGTGAGGACCATAAATGCTCTGCCTGTTCTATGGTTTAAGACCCTTTTACTTACCTGGAGGGAAACATTAAAAAGCCTGAGAGCTGAAGATGATACCCTCGCATTCACCAGAATAAGGGCCTGTAGAGACTTCATACCTGGAAAAACCAATGTAATCTATGCAAGGTGGGAAAGGCAGGGCTTGGACAGAATGGGACAATTCCTATTAGGGACTACCATTAAAGTTATCAGCAATTAAAGGAGGAATTTAACCTACCACATAAAGACTTCTGTTGTTACCTCCAGGTCCGACATTACATAACCATGAAGCAGAGATCAGCATTGTGGAGGGGAATGGGTGTGCATCCCCTGGTAAAGTTCTGCTCAAAACAAACAGAACATAGCAATGAAGGGAAGCTAATATTTAGGATTTACAAGCTTTGCAGGGATGCCAGTCTTCAACACAGACTGGATGTTCAGCTTAAATGGGAAACAGAGTTGGGAATGAAAGTTCCTAAACACAGATGGAATAAAATATGGGAGCAGACCTACAGGATAACTGTGTCTCCTTCCTGGAGGGAATTCTGATGTCTGGTGCTGATAAGATTCTTTAGAACACCAGTGATTAAAAAACATTATGGGAGGTATTCTACTGATATCTGTTAGAGGGGCTGTGGGCAAGTTGGGACCCATGAGCATATCTTTTGGAGTTGTCCACAAGTAAGAAGATTGTGGGGTGAGGTTCACCAAGCTATTAGTAATATATTACATACTTAAGTTCCAGACCATGGTGAAGTGCTGGCTCTTGGCGGCGCGCCCCCCGGGTATATAGTCCAGGACAAAAATATTTATTCAATATTCTCATTGCTGCCACTGCTAAAGCTATTACCAAGAAATGGCTTTTGAGTCAGTCCCCAGATGAGTCTTAGTGGCTGGCATGCTGCCAACAAATTAGGGAGATGGAGAGACTTACGACCCACCTCTGCCGCCAGAAAGAAAAATTCATTGCTAGATGGTTGCCTTTCTATGAATTTATAAGTAATAGGGAAGGAGTGCCACTTCTAGAGATCCTAGCAAGGGAGGCGTAGGGACAGTTCCACCCCGATTGTATTGCCCATAAGCAGTGACTCAACACATATACACAGAATGATAAGACCTTAATAACGATTAACCGGGAACTTTGCCAGACAAATGAAACATGCAAGTGAACTACCTGTAATTGCAAGAAGGTGATAATCACATTCGGTTCAATTCACATAGTGCCCCAGGGAAGGGGAGAGGGAGGGGGGATTGTTTGGCTTGTGTTTTATTATGTGTTAACACTTTTTTATGCAGGAACAGGTATGAGGGGTGTGCCTTGGGGTTGCAAACCCTAATGTTCACCCCATTGTTTTATTCTGGACCCCATGTCAGGTTATTAACTGTTGAATGGGGTGAGCATTATGGTTCGTAACCCCAAGGCACACCTCTCATACCTGTTCCTGCATGCAGGGTGGAGGTGGGCCTTAGAAGAGGAAGCCGAGAGTGAGGGTGGAGTGTTCAGGTTGGAAGACAAGGGTGGGGGAAGAGTCTTATGCTTGGGAATCCTAAGATTGCATTTCCCTACTTTTTATGCTTCAACCCTAATGGTGCATTAACAAAGTTTTTTGCAGTGAATTTCCTTGCTTTTTCAGATAGTATAATAGTATCCTTATTTTACAGTGGGAGTGCAGGTCCTTTGGACCCTGCACTCCCATCCCTCCATTGAGATAGTACATCAGTATCCTTGAGACACTATAACAGTATACCTATTTTACAGTGGGAGTGCAGGGTCCTTTGGACCCTGCGCTAACATCTCTTCATTGAGACAGTATAACAGCATCCTTATGCTATGGTGAGAGCACGGGACATTTCAGACTCTGCACTGCCATTTACAAAGAAATTACATAATCTTGATAATACACTGTTGTATTTTATGCAAATTGTGTAGTTTTCATAACATACAACAGTATCTTGCGAAAGTTATGTAACTTGTACAAATTACAACTTTCCTGCCTAACATATAAATGTTCCTACAGGAAATAATGGGGAATTAAAAGTTTAATAACTTTTGAACAGATTAATATGTTTTCACCAAACCTTCAAAGGGCAAATCTGTGAGGCAGAGGCTTTCTACCCTGAAAATTTCAAACCACCACCTAAAGCCATTTCTGAGACACAGGTAGACAAAGAAATGTAAAAAAAACTGGTAAATTGGGGACATTTTGATGCTCTGTATCTCAAAAACCTCAAGACTGATTCACATGAAATTTGGCACATCAGGAGACCTTCCCATAGAAATATGCAAGCCAAATTTTGTGCAAATCTGTGAAACAGTTCCAAAGTTATTAAGGTTCAATAATTCAGGTTTAACATGTTGTATTTTGTGCAAATTACATAACTTGTGCAAGATACTGTTGTATTTTGCACAAATTACGTAATTTGCACAAAATACAACAGTATCTTGCACAAGTTATATAACTTGTGTAAATTACAACTTTTGTGCCTGACAGTATCTTGCGCAAGTTATGTAACTTGTGCAAATTATAACTTTCATGCCTGATATATACATTTTCCCTTGGGAAATAATGGGTAATTAAAAGTTTAATAACTTTTGAACAGATTAATATTTTTCACCAAACCTTCAAAAGACACATCTGTGAAGCAAAGACTTTCTACCCTGAAGAGTTCAAATTACTACCTAAAGCCGTTTCTGAAGATACAGGTGGAAAAAGAAATGTAAAAATTCTGGTAAATTTAGGGTTTTTGACGTTCTGTATCCCAAACACCACAGTTCCAATTCACATACAGTTTGGCATATCTGGAGACATACCCCCAGAGATTATGCATGCCAAATGTGATGCACAGTTATTAAGGTGAAAAGTATGCATAACTGGATGACAGTGTGCAAAAAGTACTTTCACCTTCATCATACATATACAATTTTCCCACTGAAAATAATGG
The DNA here is from genome assembly GCA_016271365.2 of Neoceratodus forsteri. Lineage (NCBI taxonomy): Eukaryota > Metazoa > Chordata > Ceratodontiformes > Ceratodontidae > Neoceratodus > Neoceratodus forsteri. The sequence continues at coordinate 194,119,309 of CM028132.1, read as the reverse complement.
GAAATTAAAAATTTTATAATTTTAGAACGGATTAATATATTTTCACCAAACCTTCAAAAGGCACATGCGTGACCCAAAGGCTTTCTACCCTATAAAATTTAAGCAACAACTTCAAAGCACTTCTGAGACACAGGTGGGCAAAGAAATGTGAAAAAAACTGCTAAATGTAGGATTTTTTTGACAGTTTCTATTTCACAAACCACAGAACAGATCTGCTCAAAATTCAGCAAATCAAGTGATCTACCCCTGGAGATTATGCATGCCAAACTTCGTTCAAATCTGTTAAGTGGTTCCAAAGTTATTTAGGTTCAAATTTTTGGATTTAACATGGAAGTTTGCACTCAACCCTAATATACTGGTGCTACTGCACCAGTATTATTCATATCTATATATATATATATATATATATATATACACATACACATACATATACAATGTATGTTTTGGGATAAATGTCAAGATAAAATGTAGTATCTCAGCCAGGTCATGGAGATATCTTCACATGTGAAGATATCATTGATATCTCCACACTCCTATACGTCATCCTACTGAAACTGAAACAATTTACTGTTCACTGTCTACCACCTGTAATCTCCCCACAATGATTGCATCACCTTGCTGAGCACTGTTGAACACTTTCACTTCTCATGCCATTCCTCGGCAGTCCTGAGTGCTAATTCCCACAAATTCAAAACAAAGCCCCATAAAACTGCACCAGTCACAGCAGTTCCCCACTTCCGTCTAGTTGATCCTGCCATCATTTTAAACAGGAGCAAAAAAAATCTTATCTGAATCATTCTGCTGGTTCCCCATCATATTCCTGCAACAGCTACACTTTCATTTTCTTGTTTAAATTTGTAGTGTGACCAAGCACTTTTAGCGTAGTAAACTGAGGAGCTCCTTCATAGTTAAAATAAGTGCTGTTCTTGTAGAAGTTACATATATTTTGTTTCATTAAAAGGTTTATCTGGTTTGGTTAAAAAAAATGCTGTCGGCACCGGGAAGAGAAGTGAAAGTGAGTCGCAGCTTCTGTGAAGACACTACAAGCTTGAGCAAGTGTTGCTATATCAACAGTCGCTTGGGCTTGCAGTGTGTTCACAGAACCTGCAACTCACTTTCACTTCTCTTCCCATTGCCGGCAGCATTTTTTTGAACCAAACTAGACACAGCTTTTAATAAAACAAAACAGATGCAACTTCCACCAGAACAGCACTTATTTTAAATATGCGGCAACTCCTCAGTTTACTATCCTAAAAGCCCTCGGTCACACTACTGATTAACACCAGCTGGGTCATGCTACACCAGCCATCAAAACTCCAGCTGCTTCTGCAGCACAAGTAAAAAGTGGCAGGATCAACGACTTAACATGTTTAAAAAATAAATATTTCTAAAAACCACACATTTCCTAGTTATATACTATCTATATTTTATGTAGTCTGAATTTTTGTATGTTATATTGAATGTAATTTGTTCTTGACAAAGAACAACTTTGAAAATAGGTCTATGACCTAAAGTTTGCTATCCTGTATAAAAATAAACATTTTTACTACTACTACTACTACTACATACAGAGACAGTGCCTCTCTATAAACCTGTGGAGGATTGTGTTAAGTGACACCTCTGGCACTTTGTGTTCCACAACAAAAGAACATATGTGGGGGGTTATACTGGGGGCCCAAAACATACATGGTATAAACAGAATATGACTTGGCCTGACTGAAGATATATTTATCTTCACTCGAGGCCAATGACATCATGATATCTCACGCATGGTTCGCTTCACTGTGAAGATAAATATGATATCTTCAGTCAGGCCATGTCATATCATTCATATATATATATATATATATATATATATATATATATATATATATATGTGTGTGTGTGTGTGTGTGTGTGTGTGTGTGTGTTTATATATAAGTTTTTGCAAAGAATATATATATATATATATACTGTATATATGTGTGTGTGTGTGTATATATATATATATATATAGTCTTTGCAAAAAAACTTCACTAATTCATCAGTTAGGGTTGTTTCCACAGTGAAAAAAGTGTGGAAATTCAATGTTAAGGTTACCACCCCACCCCCTATCCCCTCCTCAGAACCCTAACTCTGCATTCCCCCACCCCACTCCACACACACACACACACACACACACATATACATATGTGAGCAAAGGAAGGGCCAAGGCAAGACAACCAACCAGAGACAAGCAGGATCAGGTAACAGAAGTAACATACAACTCTCTAAACATTCCACAAGACATAGGCATCATCACGGTCCACCAACTGAATGAGTTCTGCTGCCATCATAGTGCCTTGGGGGTAGACACACACATGCTGGGCAATCATGGGTGATGACTCATAGTAAGCATTTTTGCATTACAAACATTAATAACAAGATTTAAGCAGATGCCCATATTTCAATACTTAACAACTGATGAAACACAGCATGTTATCCACACATAGTGTATTAGAAATGACAGCTTGTGTGAGCCTAGGAACAGTCATTGTATGTTTGCATTTTCTTCTGATATAGTGAGTCAGTCCTAATAATAAACAGTGGTAATAATAAAAGTATTTTTTGTAGTATAGTTTACAAGTAAGATGTAAAAGCAACAGTTGTAACATGCAAAGCTAACCATAACATACTGTTAATGAGTATTTCCAGGTAACCCAGCAGTATAACAACATGTGATGGTGGTAGTTTCCCACCTGAGCAGTATCTCCAAACTACTGTGTATGTGTCAGCTCTATCATTCCTGCCATCACATGTGGTAGCAGCGATACTTGCAGCAACCCAATTGTTGAATTATGACACATATAAATCAAATATTTTGAAAATGTGTACAGACTAAATGTCATTATATTAAGAAGATATGCTAGCAGTAATGTGTCATCATACTGTGCTGGTAGTATAGAGTCGAATATACTGTATTTGTTTTTTTCATTACATAGGGTTATGTGAAATCAGTGCAGTGTTGTGATTATTGTGCTTACAGATGTGCCAGAGTGGTATAGTGTCTTACAATCTTGCATGTGTCTTGCATATGTGTGTGTGGGGGTGGGATGGGTGGGGAAAGCAGAGTTAGGGTTTTGAGGAGGGGTGTGGCGGTGGTGTGGCGGGGTGGCATCCCTAATATTGAAGTTCCACACTTTTGTTGCTGTGGTAACAACCCTAACTGATGCATAAACAAAGTTTTTTGCAAATAATTTCCTTTCTTTTTGAAAAAGTGTAATATAAGTAGTACATGGTATGTGTTGGTGGTAGCATGGGCCCATTGGGCCCTGCACTCCCAGCAAACTGCCCATTTGTGCATAATGATATGTGATTGTGGGAGCATGGACCCTCCAGGACCTGCACTCCCACTCACGCATAAGTATGGAGCCATACAGCAGCCCTACAAGGCAAGGAAAAAACAGAAATAAATACTCCACACTCCAGGCATAGGGAGAAATAACACCACTTCATTTTTACTGATTCAGATATTGTTGTAAACACTTTCAAAATAGTGTAATATTTACCTATAGAATCCACATACCTACATGCAAGACAACCCAATGCTTTGAGGCCTCCAAGGACCACTTCTTCGGGGCTGTGGCTATAAGTGCATGGTGACAATATATAGTGTTCATTACATGTGCAAAACATTAAAGGTGTTAAACCAATAAAGTGGAATTACATCCAAAACAAGCACAAGGTAGTTTATAGAGAGGCATCTCTTGCTCAGTTGGCTCACAACACCACTGTCACACTCTGTTTTAATTAAAAGGAGAAATTCCCTATTAGGTGCATACAGTGGTTGCCAACTGGGCTAGAGATAGCCCCATAAACAAAACCAGGCAAGGAACCCTTGTAACATAAATTTGCCAATATCTCGGGAACTGTAGCAGCTAGGAAGAAAATTCAAGTAGTGTTGTAATCATGACAGTGAGTAGTTCTCACAACATGAGTTGACTGAATACATATCTTGCAATGTTTATGAGATACGGGCACCGAAATTCACTGCGAGTGCTAACTCTGAGGGTACAATAGTGTCCTACGGACATGAAAATGAGCAATTGGAACACTAATTCACAAACATCTCAGTAACCATACAAGGTAGAAAAAAATTCAAATTTCATGGTATTCATGGCTTTCCAACCTACTTCTTTTTTTGCAATGAAAAATTTGTATCTCAAACTGTTTTCGAGATACTGGCACTGAAAGGCATCACAGGCCTGCATTGTTATCCTATAGGAAAATTTCTAAACTTCACAATGCTGTAACTATGGGCCTGTTCAATGTTTTCATACCAAACCACCAAAAGGTACATCTGTGGGACTAGGGTTTGCCACCCTGAAAATTTCAGGCCAATAGCACAATCCACCTTGCCACAATGAAGTGACAAAGAAAAGAACACATAGCAAAATGTGTTCATACAGTGTTACCATGATTACTTTAATGTTATCGCGACACTCCTATCTCTATAATAGGAATGTTATCTTGCACACAAAAATGTTGCCACGGCTACTATTGTTCCTGTGCTCAAATGTTTGCTCACCAACAAAAAAGTTGCTGCGACCTTAATACGGCAAAAACTTGAAAAACATATTTGCAGACAAGATAGAGACAAACTAAAGCCAGGGTCATGTTACTCAAAGCCCAATTAGGGAAACACAACTGCTGGTGTTTACCAAACTGCATTATTTCTTGAATTATAGCATTTGTTCTCTGTCACTAACTGAAAAACAAGATGGCGGCAGCACGAAAAAAATTTCAGGAAACTCGACAACAAAAATGTGATTGTGAAAGTTTTCACAGTGCACACATACATTTTTCCATAGACTATAATGGGACATGAAAAAATGTGATAACTTTTGAATGGAGCAATATTTTTTCACCAAATCTTCAAAAATCACCAGTTCAACCCAGGCCACATGTAGACCAACAAATCTGAAGCCACTGAAATGCATTCTTCAGTCCATTATGGCTTACTAAAGAATTTGCAACAAGCATGATTTTTCACTTTTTGAGCATGCTACGGTTCTGCAACCATACATCTGACTGGAACAAAACTTTTCAGATCCAGATATCTATGGTAGATGGTTCTACATTCCAAATGTATACTGGGATGGCAGCAGAAGTGATACAGTTAATGAAACATGATGATGGATGCTTGTTGTGCTATGTTTACAAAGTTGTATGTTCTTTCTGTTACCTTATGGTGTCTGTTTCTGATTGGTTGTGTTGCCTTGTACCATCCCCCGCTTGTACATGTGTTGTGTGTGTGTGTGTGTGCATGGGGGGGCAGAATTCGGAGTTAGGGTTGGAAACCCTAACGTCGAATTTTCTCACTTTTGTCACTGTAGAAACAACCCTAACTGTTGCATTAACGGAGTATTTGCAAAGAATTTCCTTCCTTTTTTCTGACATTGTAATAAAGTAAACAAATACACAGCTCTAAAAGCATATTTTTTTTTAAAGTGAGAGCATAAATCCTCTACTACACCATTGCACCATACCCTACACATGTGCCACAAAAACAGATAACAAATATGAACTCCTTTGTTTGACATATCAAGCTATAGCTTTTATACACATCTATGTGTACTAACATTCTCAGTATATTGATTAATACTTATTTTCAAATCTGAGGCATATATCATTTATATACAGTTATCAAGAAACACAACAGAGACAGAAAATAAGTTTAAAAACATATTTACTAATCACTAAGTGCCAAGGAGGGAACTAGATATCATAGTCCACCTTGGGACAAATGACCTAGCTAGGCATGGGATCAGTGCAGTGCAGAATGAATTTGTGGAGTTGGGGAGGGGCCTCAGATGGGTAGCAAGCACGGTAACCTTCTCAGAGGTGCTACCAGTCCATGGCAGGAGTGAGGCTAGGGTACTGTATACCATGCAGTTTAATGAATGGTTGCAAAACTGGTGCAGAGCACAGGACTTTGGCTTCATTGGGGACTGGGGGACCACCTGGAGAGATAAAGGTCTATACTGGCATGATGGTCTGCATCTGTTCATGAAGGGAACCAAGCTCCTAGGTGATAGGTTTAAATGCTTTCTTGGCAAGCTTTTAAACTAGCCAAGGGGGGAGGCGCTGATAAAAGGCAGGAAATTTCAAGCCTCCCCCCACAAAACATGGCAGGTAGTAAGGAAAACACTGAGGTACAGAGCTCAACACAGGGCAGGACAGTGGTAAATGGAAAAATAGACAAGGACAGTAAGAGCAGGGATGGGGGAAAAAAGGATAAAGCCAACATTAAATGGAGGGCAATGAGTACCAATGCCCGTAGTCTGGGAAACAAGCTTCCTGAGCTAGTAGCCCTGATGGAAGATGAACAGTTGGATATTGTGGCAGTCACAGAAACATGGTACACTGAGAACCATGACTGGGATGTCAACATACCAGGGTACACAATCTACAGAAGGGACAGGGAAGGTAAAAGAGGAGGTGGAGTAGCTCTATACATAAGGGAAGGGATCAAAGCTACAGAACTAAAAAGTAAAGGGGAAGGACAAGAGGCACTCTGGGTCACCTTGGAGACAGGGAATGGCATCACAATCTGCACAGGGGTTGTATACAGACCCCCGTCTCAAGGGGAGGAAATGGACAACAAAATGATAGAGGACATTCTCAAAATGTCTGAAAAAGGGGAGATACTGTTGATGGGGGACCTGAATATGCCAGATGTTAACTGGATAACAGGTACTGCAGCCACATCCAAGAGCAGGGTCATTCTCGATGCCCTGCAGGGGGCAGGCCTTAGACAGCTAGTGTTGGAACCCACTCGGGAGGGAGCAATATTAGACCTGGTACTCTCAAATGGATAGAGGATCACAAATTTAGAAGTCAGCAGACATCTGGAAACAAGCGACCACTGCACAGTGTGCTTCACAATGAGCACAACGATGGAGATAAGCCATACAAAAACAAGGATACTGGACTTTAGAAGAGCTGACTTTGGCAAAATGGGTGAATACCTGAAAAATGCACTAGCAAATGACCAAAAAGAAGGGGTGGAAGAACAATGGAGAAAAATCAAAACTGCCATCATAGAGGCAACAAGTCTTTGTGTGAAACAAATAAAGAAAACAAAGCGGAGTAAAATCACTATGGTTTTCAAACGAGGGCAGGGAAGATTAAGGAGAAAAGGCTGCATTCAAAAGTATAAGGAATCACAGAAGGAGCATGACAGGGAACTGTATCAATTAAAGCGGAAAGAAGTGGGGAAGGCAGTCAGACTAGCAAAGGCCCAAACCGAAGAAAAAACAGCCAAGTCAGTTAAGAAGGGGGATAAAACCTTTTATAGGTACATTAGGGAGCATATAAAGGTTAAGGGAGGGATAGTGAAGATTAATAAAGGAGAGGAGAGGTGGGCAGAGGGAGACAGTGAAAAGGCAGAGATACTGAATGAATACTTTTGCTCAGTATTCACAAAAGAAGATGAGGAGGAGTTACCTAAACCAGACAATAGAAGCACTCTGGGTAGGGGGGTTGACACCAGTCCATTCACAGAAGAAAGAGTCCTGAAAGAACTCCTAAAACTCAAGGTGGACAAAGCAATGGGGCCTGATGGGATTCACCCCAGAATCCTAGAAGAACTAAGGGAGGACCTAGTGACACCACTGACCGCACTTTTTAACAGATCATGGCAGGATGGGGTGGTACCTGAGGACTGGAGGAGGGCAGATGTGATTCCCCTTCATAAAAGTGGGAGCAAGGCAGAAGCGGGAAACTACAGACCTGTAAGTTTGACCTCAGTGGTAGGGAAAATGATGGAATCACTTCTGAAAGAAAGAATTGTTGAGTACCTAGAGGCCAGCAGGGCGCAGGACCCAAAGCAGCATGGATTTACAGCAGGAAGGTCATGTCAGATGAATCTAATTGATTTCTTCGACTGGGTGACCAAAGTAATAGACCAGGGAGGGGCTGTGGATATGGCCTACCTAGACTTTAGCAAAGGCATTTGACACAGTCCGCACAAAGATTAATAATCAAGTTAGCCAGCATGGGAGTGGGTCCCAGGGTGGTAGCCTGGGTAGCAAACTGGCTGCACAACAGGACACAGAAGGTAATAGTGAATGGAACACATTCCAAGAAAGGGTTAGTGAGTACCTCAGGGCTCAGTACTGAGTCCAGTCCTCTTTAACATCTTTATAGGTGACATTGCAGAGGGTCTGGAGGAAAGGTATGCCTCTCTGCAGATGACACAACGATCTGTAACAGAGTTGATACACAATGGGGGGTAGAAAAGATGAGAAGGGACCTGGCAAGGTTGAAGGAATGGTCAGACATGTGGCAACTTAGATTCAATACAAAGAAGTGCAAAGTAATGCACCTGGGAAACAAAAACCCAGGAGAAGAGTACACAATAGCATGGGAGGTACTAACAACAACAAAAATGGAAAGGGACCTGGGGGTAGTCATATCAGATGACCTAAAGGTGGGTAAGCAATGTGAAAAGTCGGTAAGGAGAGCTAGGGGGAATACTGGGATGCATAGGAAGGGGCATCACAAGTAGAAAAAGGGAAGTGGTTATTCCTCTGTACAGACAGTTGGTGAGACCCCATCTGGAGTACTGTGTGCAGTTTTGGAGATCTCATCTACGCAAGGACATAGACAGGATGAAAGCAGTCCAGAGGAGGGCAACTAAAATGGTGCAGGGGCTGCAGCAGAAGCCATATGAAGAGAGACTGAGAGAGCTTAATATGTATACTCTTGATAAAAGGAGGGACGGGGGGACATGATAGAAACGTTCAAGTACCTCAAGGGAATCAACAAAGTCCAGGAGGGTAGCATCTTTCAGAAAAAGAGATGTGTAAGAACAAGGGGGCACAATTTAAAGATAGAGGGAGGATGGCTTAGGGGTAATGTGAGGAATTTTTTTTTCAAGGAGAGAGTGGTGGATACATGTTTAAAAGTGCTCATGTAGTCATTGCATTCCATCCAGCCATTTCTGTACCTGAGCCATGTAACATAATGTCCTGAATGAACAGATACTCCACGGTGGAATATCAGAGCCTGAGTATCAAAACATGCTCCCATGAACTGTACCCTTCCAGCTACAAAATCAGTGATCAGTGTGTCAATTCATAGTCCATTTGTATCAAATCTCTGCAAGACTAAAAGATGATATTGAGAAGAGATTCTAAGTCGTATGGACAGAATGCACTCTTCTCCACACTGGCTACACCTCCAGCCACACTCTGCATTCCTGAGCAGCTGTCTGAATTTAACAGAACGTGCCTGTGGAACATACAATGAAATCCACAGCATGTTTTCTGTTACATCTTTGTGTGAATGTCAACAAGACAGGCAAGTGTACTTTGTCACATACGCGACAGTAGAGTACTGTCGCATTGAAATCTGATCTGATTCCAAGCTGTTAATGATAGCCATCATAAACTCAGTCACATCTTGCCGAATGTTATTAGAGAATGTTTGATGGCCATCATATCCACCGAACACAATCCGTAAGGGTGTCAGAGTCTGTATGCTATTGTCATGCTTATCACTATCATTCACAACCTTCTTTAGTGACAGACAGAGGTGTGTCATGCGAAGATTAGATAGTGGCAACAAAGTGAGACGTGGTGAAATGCTTGCTTTGCAGAGTTTGCATAGCAGTTTACTTCAGTGCTATTGTCAAATGCTGGGACAACAGCCATCCCAAGCACCTTCTTCCGTGGAGGAGAGCTTGTCTGTTGATTTGTGGATTCCTTCTTTGTGCTGTCTGCATTCAATATTGGTCTATCTGGCTGGTACCTCTTTTTCGTGCCAGAAACTGTCACTGTAGCATTGCAGTCTGCCACATTCATGGGTAGCGGTATAAGAGGCAATGTCAGCTGGTGCAGAGTAAGTAGTTTGTTGTACTCAGCAATACATCATCTGTCAGCACGTATATTATGTGATGCTATGCAGATGACATACAAGCAGACAATGTCTGTACACATGAAAGTGCAACATAGTTCATGCCATCCTTGAAGATGCCAGTGCCTATGTCAACCATTGCTGAGTCCAAACTCAGACCTTGCGACTTGTGTATGGACACAGCATATGTAACACATACTGGAAACTGTTTCCTGGTTACGTATATGCCTTTCATGAGCTGAAACTTTAGTCGTTCTCGAAACAGGTAAAGACTGTTCAATGTTGTCGAACTTCACAACAAGTGCCTCTGTAAATGTCTTTTGTACACTGTACTGAAAGTCAACTATCTGTCCCATTGCACCATTCACCATGCCACGCTCAACATCAATATTTCGATGTAGCATAATGCATGCATTCATGCACACAGTTAGAACTGCTTCTAATCCAGCTGTGCAAGACACATCTGACTTTAACTCAATCATTCAGTCAGTTTTGCTACCAGATTCTGGCTTAAGACTGCACCATCAACGGTGTCAACAGCATGCAGAGTAATGAGCTCTTGATCCTGTCTCTGCAACATAATGCTGTTAAATTCAGCACACTGCTTCAGTCAAGGCATAAGACACAATTCAAGCAGATTCTATGTACACATTATCGAAAACATTACATGCAGCGACTCGGTGCTGATACGCCATGTGTTCAATAGAGAAACATTCTGTTATGACAACGATCCAATGTCAGCCTGATCCAAAAGTATCTTGTACGCGAGGTCATGGCTCTGTCATAAGTTTTCATGCAGCTCAATGTAAAGGAACAAACCCCAAAGATTTATTTCTCCAATGCACCCTATTGTGTTTTTTGATTGCTTCACAGTTAGTGCTGTAAAGACATGCTCTCCGTTCGCAGGTGCAAGTTGCAGAAGGTCCCCAAAGCAACAACACATTTCCCACCAAATGGCTGATCATCATCAGTTCCAAGTATCTCTTGGAGACACAGATGGATACATGCAAGCATGATATTTGAGACCATACTAATCTCATCGATGATCAGAAGTTTCATCTTGACAAACATTGATCGCAACTCAGATGCCGCCTCATGGGAAATTTTTTGATACTCTCCTGTTTTGCCATGCTCTACATGTAGCATAAACAACCAGTGTAGAGTTACACCACCAATATTGTATGCTGCCAAACCTGTAGGAGCAGTCACAGCTACAGACATCACTTCTCATGTATGTCTCCTTATCTCCGCTGTGATAGCTTCGATAACAAAACTCTTGCCTGTGCCAGCAGAACCACTAACAAACATTAGCAACTGCTCATACTTTGCACATGTACATTGTTTCCTCTCATAAAGGATGCCATGTCTTACAACTTCAGTGACAGCAACATAAGCAGCATACTGTTGCCTATTCAACTGGTCAATCAGTACATTAGGATCCTCTGTCGCATGAGAAGAATGTTCCATGGCACTTTCGACTTCAATCATGAGAACCACAGGATCATTCACTGGTAGAGGAACTCCAAGAGTACCCTCTCCTTCAGGATCCATGTTTTCCTAAGAATTTCCTGGGATATCTACCTCAAGCTGTTTCTTAGCTTGTTTCATCTGCTCCTTCTCTAATTCCAGTCTGCGAATGCATGTTTCGGACTGTTCACTGTTGAAGGTCTCATATGTAAGGTAGAACTGTTCCTCATATGTTTCACAGTCTCCTTTCAGTGTCCTCTCATCCCTCCATGGCTTAAAGAGGAATATTAGAGCAAAGTAATAATGCTCCTTGCTGTCAGTGGTAGAGAGACTCAATTTACAATGGTCAGTCAACCATGGATTCTCCCTTTTAGCAAGGCTCCCATTAAAGCCCCTGACTTTGTAAATCTCTCAAGTCTCATCAGGTGCTGCATCACTCTTGTAGTCGAATCACTTACCAACATGGTATAGGCACATGTCATCCATCACATTAGCCCAATTAGGGTAGTACGTATCGTTCAGGATATTCTTCAAAATATTTTTTGAAGAGGAGCGGCTCACAGCCAGTTCTTCAATCTCATCATGAGACTTCGAAACACGCTACAAGTGTGTCCCAGTCAAATGATCACTGGCCTCATATGCTCTGCACTCCCTGTGAGATAGTGTCTTTAATCCCAGTGGCCAGAGCTGTGAGCTCAATGATCAGCTGTAAGTAGCTATATCTTCCCAAAGCTTAAGCAAACTGGTCTACTCATGTTTTGTGATGTACGATGTGATGTACCGTACAAGAGACAGAGAGTTATCTGCCACAAACTGCACATCAATGTTTGCCTGCCACATCAGGAGAAGAGTAGGATTGTAGTCATTGATGAATACCGCATTCTCTTGTCTGGGTAACTCATACACCCTCTTAGTGGACTTTGCCGTGAGATGGTGATGCATGGCTGAGAACAAGTCATTCGTACGTCCTTGCTGGCAGACACATCTGGGGAAACCAACACCTGGTGTACCACTAATGACTCTTGACTGGTCGGCGACAGTACTTCCCACAAAGATGCCACTGAAACTTTTGCACCAGTTTCCAGAGTGTTGGACTATCATTCTTGTCAGGGATGTAAAAAGTGACATAACGTTGAATGAACTTCAGCACTTTAGCTTCTTCATTCTCACCAATATGAGGGGCATCTTTAATCCACAACAGCATATGTATGTGTGGTGTATGTCATGCCTGATACTCTGTCCTCCAAAAGTAGCGATCAACTAACTCAAGAGAAGGATTGTCCTTTGACAAAATGAATGTCAATATCTCATGGAAGAGATGGTGAAAATGTCGGGACGCAGAAACTGGATCAAGTGAGCACGTCTCACCAAGTGTCATTGATGAAATACCATCTACATCAGCATTGGCCCACCTCAAGAGTTCAAAGAGCTTATCCCAGCTGTACTCTGCAAGCTTAGAGTTACGAACCAAGTAGCTGCACCATACTTGTGCAGCATAGTCATGATCTCTGAGTGTCTCTGATACCAGTATTCTTTCATGCCATGTAGACTCGAGAGTATAGATGTCAAATTCACCTGTAGTGTTTCATCCTTTTCTCTCAGCCTTTGAAGAAACTCAACCACTGTAATACCATCCAATGGGTTAGTCAATCGGAGGGTATGTGCAATGAACGGAGAGAGGATACTAAGCTCACTCTCCCACAACAGGTGGAACAAATATTGAATGTTCCTATGAAACTTGCCATCCTTGTTTAACACCCTCGATGTATGGTATTCAGCACCTGGAACACGAACCTCAGGTTCATCCAGACAGCCTCCTGTTCCTTTAGGGAACAGATCTGGAAAACATCTTGTTTCAAGTTGTTCCTCCAATATGCTGACAGGGCTGCCTTCAACCTGTTTCATCTGATACAGGTCATTGTTATCACCAGTTAGATCTCTGCCATGTAGAGGGTGTATTGTGTACTGCTCGTACACATCATCATGAGTTGCAACATCGACCTTCTCAATCATTTGCTTTCTAGTGTCCAGTAGTCCATGTTGAGCACTCACATCTGACAGTTCATCTTTGTCAAGCTCATCTTAGAAAGGATTATTGCTCTTCAAACAGTGTAGAGCACTCTTCACTTTCTGTACATTGACAACATCTTGCCAAATGACCTTGGACTTTGTGGGTATACCATTTACTAGTATAGCAACACTGTTTTCCTTTGAGATTGTTTCCACATTCTCCTTCAGAGGAAGTGGTAAATACATCACAGCACCTTTCAGAGACTTGACAAGCTCTTTTGGGGTACTGTGCATGTTTTTGTGTTCAGCAGTAGAATTGTCTGAAATGGTTTCATGGTCTATATCAGTACCTGCTCAAACATATTCAGTGCAGCAATCTCAGTAGGTGTGACATCTGCTTCCATATTGTTCAAAACAGATCTTGGTGGCAGACTGCTACTTTTCACCTTTGTCAAAAGTAGTGACACATAATGACCACTGGGTCCAAGTCAAAGTCATTCTTTACTAGTAAGTAGGCCAACAATCATGCCCACATGTCATTAAAAGATTTAATCTTTTCCAGATCAACTGTTATAGCCTGCAACCTGTAAAATAATCTGTGACATGAGACACACACAGAGTCAAACTTCTCTTTCTTAGCCAGTTCAAACTTGGCAATGGGTTTTCCGAATGTTTTCAGTATCTCGGATTCCCGAAGAGGAAGACTACATGATACTGTGGCAAACATGTCGTCACAGAGTGTATCATAACGTTTAGTATTACGTTGCACATCCTGTATCACAATTTTTGCAGCTTCCATATCCCCTGCTGTCAATGACTCATCAAGTTGCTTGTATACTGACACAGCTTTTCTCACCTGGTATATTTTGTGCACAAAGCTGAGCATCGCATGATTGTGTACAGCAATCATACGCATGTGATGAAATACACTCTTGCACACACCGCCATCTAAGTAAGCCAAGGAATGTCCCAACAGCCCTTTATGCATGCAAATTTCACAGAGCTCAATCTTATATAATAAGTAGTATCTCTGTTTCTTCCTCATTGCAGGAAAGTTATTTACAAACTGTGCAACAGCATCAAATGATGCTTGCCTCATATTGCAGGTCTCATCACATATCCATGATGCACAACTTTTGGTCGACATCTCAGTTGCTGAGTCTGTTTCATCATCTGCGACACTTGGTTCTTTGCCACGTGTCACACTCAACATATTACAAGCCTTGCCAACCTCATCAACAGAAAGTACAAGTTACTTGGAAACTGGTTTGTAAGACTCCTGCCAAAAAAGCATCCAAATGTTGTTTATGTAGCTATATACCTTGGAAGACTTCACAAAAGTTGCCTCTGTTGAGAGTGTCAACATTTTGGAGCTTACTGTGAACAGACTGCACTGTAGCAGTGAAGCATTCAATCTCTCTCATCATTTTGTTCCACAAACATGAAAGAACAGCAAGTGCCATATTCACAAATCTACGGACTCTAAGTCGTAGTTTCATCAAGGACAATGGGCTCTTTAGTTATATTGTGTTAGGGGCACTGCATAAGCATGCACCTCTAGCTAAAGTCCGCACCAAAACTAAATCATGCAGATGGTTTACAAAGGAGCTGAAGACCACATTGCGGAATAGAGACGTGCTTTGGAAAACAGCCCAGAAAACCAAGCATGAAGCTGATTGGATGTCATTTAGAAGGGTGAGGAACCTCTGCACCAAGATGGCCAGAGAGACAAAGGCTAACTTTTATCACATGGAACTTGACTCCTCCCTGAAGTGTCCATCCAAATTTTGGAAAATCTTAAAGGACATAGAAGGTCACACTTCTGGTAATTCCCTACTTACAAAAATTACCATTGGTAACACCATGGTCTCTGATAGGCATATTATACTTGAGTTTCTCAACAATCACTTTGCTACCGCAGGTCTCGCATTCGATGCATCATCTGCCAATAATCTCTGCTCGTAACTTGGTGCACAGGATCAAGAGGTTCCCGTCACTAGCTCTATGTTCTCACTGCAGCCAGTATCCTTGAAGGAGGTCGAGGACCTCTTCTTACAGCTGGACACTAGGAAAAGCACTAGAGCTGACCTCATTGACCCTTTTTTCCTGAAAATTAGTTATCAGGTCCTGGCTGTGCCACTTACACATCTCTTTAATCTATCTCTCTTGCAGGGTAACCTCCCTCCTATATGGAAAACCGCCCGTGTGATTCCCCTTTTCAAATCCAGAGACCCCACTGATCTTAATAACTACAGACCAATCTCCTTTCTCCCTATTCTGTACAAACTACTAGAAAAAATTGAGTGGCCAGCTCAGAAATTATTTAGATTCCACAAAACTACTTCATCCACTACAATCAGGTTTTAGACCATGACATAGTACCATTTCGGCACTTGCTAAAGTGACTAACGACTGGCAGTGTGAGTTGGATACCAAGAATTTTGTTTGTACAGTATTTTTAGACCTGAGTAAGGCATTTGATACTGTTGATCACAACCTGCTCCTTTCATCCCTCCTCAACATTGTCCTAGATCAACCATCACTGAGATGGTTTTCTAACTAACTCATAGGTCGGTTTCAACAGGTAAAGGCAGAAGGGGAATTCTCTCCTTTAAAGCCTATATCAAGAGGTGTTCCACAGGGCTCTATTTTGGGTCCACTGTTTTTCGCAATTTACATTAACAGAATTTGTCAGTATCAAAGCAGCCAACATACACCTCTTCGCAGATGACACACTGTTGTATATCAGCAGACCAACCCCCGGAGCAGCATGTAGTGACCTACAACAAGACTTCAACTAGCTGCAACTACAGCTTCTAAACCAGAAACTACTCCTAAATGCTAAAAAAATAAGGCGATGATCTTTTCACCCCATTTCCATACAGCCTCCCCTGTAACGACACCAGCGATCCTTACACTCCTAGGCGAACCCTTGGAATTTATAACAAAGTTCAAATATCTTGGGGTTTGGATCAACCATAGACTTTCTTTCATGGACCACATAGGAGAACTGGTAAAAAGCTTAGACAGAGACTTGGTCTCTTTTATAGAATTAACTATCTCCTTTCGAGGGATGCCAAGATGAGACTGGTCTAAATCACCTTCCTTTCCCTTTTGGACTATGCGGATTTCCTCTACAGTCAGGGTCCTACCACAGTGCTTGCAAAGCTTGAAACACTCTACCACAGAGCTCTAAGGTTTATTACTGGCCTTCCATATTCAGCGCACCACTGTACCTTATACTCGGCTGTGGGATGGTCTTCCCTTACATACAGGCAACAGAGAAATGCTGCCTTCTGGAACTTCAGAGCAATTACCAAGAAATTACCATACTATATTTCAGACTGCCATCCACTAAGTATAATAGGCAAGTACGTATTGAGAAGTGCCACCTACAATATTCTGATGCTGCCCAAGGTCAAATCGCGATTTGGCAGGCCTTCTATAAGTTACATGCTACCTCTATTATGGAATAAGTTGCAAAAAACATTGAAATTGGTCCACCCCATTACTTTAACAGCTTTCAAAACACTATATGCTCATTCCTTTAAAGAATTCTGTCATTGCTCCCCATGATCATTGTCTCATCCTTAGGAGTGAATCTAGTGGCAGCTACATGCTGTTCCATAAACATCCTCTTACCCCTCCCATATCCTTCCCCCTCCCATCTCCTCCTACATTTTACATTCCCTCTCATTCCTTCCCTTCAGTTGCCACTGTTATATGTTATTGTACCCATATCCAATGGTCATACCATTAAGCTGAGAACGTCCCCCCCTACCATCTCCAACATGGAGTCTGTACAAAATCCACTTGGCTATGACAATGGTCTCTGGTATCCTGCAAATTACCCTTGGGCCCCCTGCTTCATCTCTTCTACTTCCTTCCCCCTGCTACCTCCTCCCAGACCCCTGTCAAAATCTTCTTAATAACCTTATACAACATCCTTGACCCATTCCTCCTTCTTCTGGTTTCCTTCAGGCCAATGTGTTCGTATTATGTAATCGTTGTGACTTCTTATATGTTTGTAATTACTATTGTATATGCCATGCTACTGTTATCAGATTCATGGCATCTGTTTCTGAGCAATTACATCTTATATTGTTGGTTGTGTAATCCTTGTGTACATTATGATTATGTGTTGTTCAGGTCATCTCGAAAATGAGCATTGCTCAATGGTGTTCACCTGGTTAAATAAAGATTTTGATTGATTTGATTGATTGATTGACTGATTAAGGAAAATGGTCAGACTAGGTGGACCAAGTGGTCCTTATCTGCCATCACTTTCTATGTTTCTATGAGACAACTATACTAAGATACAGTTAATGGCTGGAATCACTGCTGGGATGATAGTATGGGGAGGGATATGGGGAAGACAGATAGGTTTTCTCAAAAAGGGAAAAATAGTATAATGAGACGGCTATATAGCATTAGTAGAAAAGAAGCAGTGTTCTTGAAATATGAATCCCAGTTAGGGGATGCTGATTATGCATAATGCTGAATTGAAACTAATGACATGGAATGTCAAGGGTTTGGGAAACATTGAAATTGGGGAAGGTTTTGGATTATATTGATAGAAAGCATACATATATATTATTAGTATAAGGAGCACATTTTTTGCCTCATAAAGATATATTATTAGCACAAGAAGCACATTTTTTGCCTAAGGATCTCAATTTTGTTAGTAAGAAATGAGGGATGGGAAAGGGCTCTTTTCTTAAAGCTAACTCTAGAGTAGAGGCAACTTTTGCTAGGGAAAACTCGCTGGTTCAGTTTGGAAGATCATATGAGGATACTAATGGAAGGTTCCTGATAACATAAATTAAAGTACCAGGATTTGATTTCACATTACTTAATATGTATGGGCCTAATGAGAATGAGCAACAATTATTTCTAATTTTTTTTTTGGAGTTAGCTACTTTTCAAACATCATATTTAATCTGGGGTGATTTCAACTTTATTATTAATAACATTCTGGATAGAACTCCATCTACTGGTAATTTGGAAAAAAGGGCTAGCAAGACTCTGAGAGATATGATACATGATTTTAATCTAGTAGATTCCTGGAGACAAAGCAACCCTATCGATATTCAATATTCATACTACTAACCAGGTCATAACTGTTATTCCAGAATTGAGTTTTACTTACTATCAGAGTCTCTGCTGTATACTGTTTTAGATACTACCTATCATAGCATCTTAATGTTGTATCATCCTGCTGTCACAACAGTTATAAAACTACCTGGTCAAAAACAGTCAAGACCTTGGTGTATGTCCCTTTCGTTATCAATGATAAGAATTTCCATACAAAACTTACCAATGAAATAGGTCTATTCTTTGACTATACTATTTGGTAATTGGTGTCTGCTCAATTACTCTGGGACTGTTTTAAAGCCTAAATTAGGGGCATTTGCATAGCTTATTCCACTTTTAAATATAAAGATATTAACAGAAAATTGAATAATTTAGAAAAAATAAAAAAGTTGATGTCAACTATTATCATTCAATGAACTGAAATGCATAAACATTTACTTAATCAAAATAAATTAGAATATAATAATTTACTAACACTAAAAGTAGAAAATACCATTCTGAAAACTAGGTCTAAGTATTATGCAATGAGCAATAAACCTGATAAGTTAATGGCAATGTAGCTGAAGAAAGAAGAGATAGGACAGACTATAAATAGTATTAAAAATGCTACAGGATATATAACTAAGAAAAAGTCATGGAATACACCCTCCAATGAAAATAAACTGAGGTCTATTCATTGCTTAGTCCAAACTTAACAGTTTATTCATGGAGCAATACACAGCACTGGGCAGTAGTGGGTCAAAAAAACAACTGACATTTCACCTCTTGCAGGCTTTGTCAAAGTGAGTGCCCACTACTGTTACATTTTCTAAATAGCATATACTTCACTACTAGAAGACCTCCCCTTCCTTGTATGTTAATTGGGAGAGTTAATTTAGTCAAAATGGTTATATTACCTAAACTCCTCTGTCTCTTTTAATTGCTGATTTCAAGTTTAATTTATTGAATAAAGCAATCAAAACATTTCTTTGGAAGAATAAAAAACCCAGAATACCCATGCAGAAATTAACACTACCTAAAGCACAATGGGCCAGATAGTCAAAACTTTGCCCCGGGGCTAAATTAGCACTGCCCGGCAGGCAAACTTAGCCCACAGCAAAAAGCAAGCTATAGTCAAAAGGAATAGTCCGGGCAAACAGCTTCTGACTATAGCATGGGAATGAGGCTGGGCAAACTGGTCTGGGAGTGCAGGGCAAATGTAGCCCTGGAATAAGACAGCTCTGAATATAGTAACCAGGAAGTGAAAACCACAACAGCAACACAGTGCACAGCGACGTGAAGGTAGGTAGAGGTGAACTATGTGGCCAATGAGTGTGCCAGCAAATGTGTGGACCCAGTACAGCTGCAGGCAGCAGCACATGTAAAAGTACAGTGTTCAAAACTATATAATATTCCCTGAACTGTTTGTGCGGGTTTAGCGCAGAGCTAAACCGTTAGCCCGGTGCAAACACGTTTGCCCAGTGCTAAACTTTGCCATATTCAAAAGTGACATGCAAATGAGCCTACTTAGGTAGTCTTTGGGCAAACATCCAGATTGGAATCTCACTATGCCCTGATTTGCATACAATTTGCCCAGCACTACTGCAGGGTCCCCCAGCTCCATCTGTAGGTCAGTCTGGAAGTACAGGGGTTGGTCAGGTATGACCGCAGCTCCACCTGATGGTCAGTCTAGCAGTGCATGATGATAGCTGTAGGCTACATGTAAACAGTACAGCATAGCACAGAATATTGTACCCCAGGGGACAACACAGCATAGGCACAGATGATGGTGGTGCTGCATGCAATTGTCACACTGTAGGTCATGCTACAGTGCACAGCAGACACTACAGTAGCAAGGGGGGCCAGTAGTGTGTGGACACAGCACTGCCTATGGTGTGTAGGGCAGTGGTGATGACTGCACTATACACAGTGACAGACCCAACATGAAGGTGTTTACTGACAGAGGACATTACTGTTACGCTGTTGTGTGACCCACAGATGCTGCACCTCTGGCATGGAATGCTCACAGTGACATACACATGTCCGGCTTTGTGTGCTGTGGCAGTTGTACAACTGTGTGGTATGTGGCTTGGGGGGGCATATATTATCAGAAAGGCACACTGGTGTTGGGGTGTTCCCAATACTGGCCCATGTGCACTGCATGATGTGTCCCATCCTTGTGGCCACACCTGGTCTGTAGCACAGCCAGGCCACCTGTAAACTCTCCCCTCAACATCCTCCATGCCCACAGTGCTACTTGTGTGTGCTGGCATCTGTTGGTGTCCACAGAAGAGTGGTCCATAAATGTGTGCTGTATGGCCACACTGCCATGCTGTCCACTGGTGGTAGGGTCAGCACTTACTGCCTGGCATGACTGGAACTGGTGCCAGATGATGGCATCATTGTGATGCCATCAGTGAGCAGCATGTTTCTTCTATGTCTGGCTTTGTCTATGTGTCATATTTATTTGTTAGGGTCACTCAAAGCTGCGCAAACACCGCACAAACCCAAAATGTCATGCAAAGCTGATTGCCCAGGGTTAAGACTACCTTTTCCTGGGTGGTAATGTGCACCACGCTAAGTGTCACACTAAGTCATGCAAAACCACTTTGCGTGGTGCTAGTTGCTGAATATAGCATTGCACCTGTATTCATGTACACACACACACTGAGTTTGCCCCTTGCATACATTATGATTTTGCCCGGTGCTAATGCAGTTTGGACGCGCTATTTGGCCTTTTGAATATAGCAAACCCATGCTAATCCCACGCTAAACCTGCGCAAATGTTTTTTGTCAGGTGCAAAGTTTTGAATAGCTGGTCCAGGGTGTCTGAAGCCTCCCAAACTTTACACTGTATTACTATGCTGGACAACTGAGCCAGCTTCAGTGTTGCTTTAAGAACCCAGATTTAACTTGCTATCAATCAGAATGGACTAACACTCTTTATTCTGCTTTACTTTGTAGCATATTTACTGCATACCCTTCTAGTAGTAAAACATTTATATTATCGTCTACTATTTCTTCAGTCCGGATATGGTTAAAAACCCACAAACTTATTAATTGGGATAATAGACTATCATAGTACTCACCGATTCTAGATACAGTAGTAGTTACAGTATAATGTTATTTCATCTATTAAGAGAATTTCAGCACTGGAGTGAACTGGAGTTTTCACATATAGCTAGATGTTATGAACGTGGTATCCTTATGACCTTTAAACACCTTCAGACAAAAAATTTAATATTCCACCTCAACATTTTTTCAGATATCTACAGTTCAGGGATTTTATGTTCAAAACTAACAATAATACTGTAGCGATAAACTCCTTGAGAACTCTCCTATTTTAGAACATTTAATCCCCAGTCTACCTGTGAGGAAACTCATTTCTAGAATACACTGTTCACTATTCTTATTAACGTGGCAATTACCAAAGAAGCTATGTACTAACACCTCATTTACAAATGGTAATTGGCAAGAAATATTAACTTCACCATTTTAAGGGTTTAATATGTAAACTACAACAAATACAATAAAATATCATGCATCGTACCCCTTACACTCCCGCTAAACTTAATCCTTGCTGTGCCGCGGGCTGATATATCAGTCCTAAATTCCTATAAGTTCTAATTCTGTTGGCAGCCTAAGGGTTAATAAAATTAATGGTAATATTTTAGGCGCATGTCCAAGATATAAAAAAAAAAAATGTTTCTCTTTACTGACATGTTCATAAATTGCCTAAGTATACAATTATTCTGGCAGAAAATCTCTAAAATAATTTCAAACGTTATTGGAATTCACACTACAGTCAATGTTGAACTAATTTTGTTTGGTAGATATACCACCAGTTTTTTTCCCACTGTACAAAAAAAATTAATACATTTAGCAATAATTAATGCCAATAAGGCTATACTACTGAACTGGAACAGCTCAACTCCCCCAGATCATGGTTTGTGATCAAGTTCAGGAAGACCAAGGTCCATAAATGAACTCGCCACCATTCAAGCTTAAATGGTGGAACAGAGGAATCTTTTCTCACCCATGAAGATATCTAAACAGTTTTTTTAAAAACTCTCATACTTTCACTTTCAACCACATATCTTGGCAATGTATTCCAGATGTTAATTACTCTCTGTGTGAACCACTGACTTCTTTTAACAGTTTTGTTCCTTTCTCCAATAAGTCTTAGGTTATGTGACCTTGTGTCCTTATAATGAGTTGTGCTTTTATTTATACCAATCAGTTCAAACAATTCTGGGTTATTGTGAGCTCTGAAAATCAGACATAATTCACCCCTCAGTTGTCTATATTCCATAGAGCATAACTGTAAATACTTTAATCTATCATGGTATTGTAAACCCTTGACTTCCAAGATTTGTCTGGTAGCCTTTTTTTGTACCTTTCTAATCTGTTTCTCTCCTGAATTGAATAGGGGACACGAAAAGGTAGACAGTATCCCACATGCAGGTGGACAAGTTCTGAGTATAGTGGAAGAATAACCATAGTATCCCTGCTACTTATTGACCCCAAAATGCAGCGTATAATTTGATTACATTTCCTAACGGTTTCATCTGTGTGGAGATCAAATTTTAAGTTATTGGTTATCCAAACCCCAAGGTCTCTTTCATTAGTGCTGACCTCTAGTAGAATGTTATTAATACTATATTGGAAATTTAAGTTGTGAATTCCAAAGTGCATAATTTTGCACTTTTGTTCATTGAAAACTAATTTATGTTCTTGTGCCCAGTGAGCAAGATGGTTTAAGCTATCTTGGAATAATTTGGCTGTTTCAGCATTATAGACTATGCCACCCATTTTGAAGTCATCTGCATACTTACAAGACTAAGTACCTATTGGAACTTGCATGGAGGATTATAGGATGTTAAATAAAACAGGACCCAGAACTGAGCCCTGGGGAACTCCACTGGTCACTTCTCCCCAGGAAGACATATGGCCCCGTATTGACACACATTGAGTTTTGCTACTCAGCCATGAGTTAATCCACCTAATTATATTTGGATGGAACTGGAGTCTTATTAGTTCTTGAACAAGGATTTTAATAGAGATGGAATCAAAAGCTTTTGAAAAATCCAGGAACACCACATCCACTGGAATTCCTTTGTCTAAAGCAGCATTAACTGGTTCAAACAAACACAGCGGATTGGTTAGACGTGATCTACCTGATACAAAACCGTGCTGAGACAAGTCATAGTGTCCTACATTTACTGGATGTTGTATAATATGCGTCTTTAGTAACCTTTCAAAGTTTTACCCAGCACAGACGTCAGGCTAATAGGCCTGTAATTTTTTACATCTTGTTTCTTTCCTCCCTTATGAATAGGGGTTACACATGCTTTATTCCAGATTTTTATGGATTTCTCATCTTTCAGGGAGGTATTAAATAAGACAGAGTAAGGTCCAGCTAGTTGGACAACAAGTTCCTTCAAGAATTTTGGTGTCAAGCCATCTGGTCCAGCCGAATTATTATTTTTAATTAGTTTAACTGTTTATAATATATCAATAGGGCTAAATACTGGATAGTCAGTCTGTAATGCCAGTAAATCACCAGAAAATACCTCTTTCTGCCTGTGCACACTAAGAAAATATTGATTAAAAGCAGAGGCCATCTCCATTTCTGAACTCAAAATTCCATTTTCCGTTAAGATTGACCATGCAGTGTTGCAGTTCTTTTTTTAGTGACCCTATGTAATTATAAAAATGTTTTTCTATTATCTGTTACTGTGGTAGCTAACTTAAGTGCTACAGCTGTTTTGGCATTTTTTATTAATTTTTGTTTGTGTGCTTAACAGCTTTCATATATGCTACCTTATTGGTACTAGTGGGATGTAGTTTAGCCTTTTTATATAGTTTCTTTTTCTTTCTTATAATTTTCTGGACTTTCCTGGTCCACCAAACAGGGACTCTGTACTTTTTTATATATTTAGTCCTTTCTGGCACCCAAGTATTAATAGATATATTCAACTTATTATGCAATTTATCCCAGATCTGCTCAGCGTCAAGGTTATCCAACTCATTCATCCAATCCCAATGACCTAGGAAGTTTTTAATGCTGTGGTAATCTACTTTAAAAAAATCCCTGAATTTAGTTATACCATTAATAGGCTTATTCACTGTGATATGTAAATCCAGTTGGATTATATTGTGGCTACTACTGCCAAGGGGAGGCAATACCTTAGGGCTGGAGAAACTTAAATCTGGATTTATAAATATTAAATCTAGTACATTTGCCATCCTGGTGCCCTCATGCACCACTTGTTCCAGGTTGCCATGGGTGGTTATGTCAATATATCTATTTTCCAAACTACCCACTCAGTTAAGTTTGACCAGTCAATTGATGGAAAATTGAACTCACCCATGAGTATGACATCATTTCTCATGACCATACTTTCAATTTCATTGAGGAAAACGTGTTTCCTCAGTGGTCAATTTGGGGGAGCAATAGCCTAGGCCAATAATTAGTTCTGCTGAAGTAGCAGATAGTTTAGCCCATATTATTTCATTTTCATTGCTAGGAACTTGTTTTAACTCAATCTCATTAGGTTTCAATTGGTTCTTAATATAAAAGGCTACTCCACCACCCCTTTTGTCTTGAGGGACATTATCTTAAACATTAGGAACTGATTTATCATGCTACCCACCTTAGATTGACTGAATTAATACTACATTTTACTTTGCTTACTGAACACTTATTTTGCTAATTTTAACCACTGAATTATTAAGGTGTGTTATTTTTATGTAAACTATGTATATATGCATATATGAAAACTCGAATACGCTTTTATCACAATTGAACAGCTTAATTTTTTATTTTGCATTTATGGACAAGTATTGATGTTGTTTGTAATCTATTATTTGCTTTCTTTTTCTTTTTTTTTTTTTTTTCCCCTCTCTACCTAGGTCTTCTACTAACTACAATTATGTGCTGCTTGCTTTATCTTACATTTGAAAAGAAAGAAAGAAAGAAAGAAAGAAAGAAAGAAAGAAAGAAAGAAAAAGAAAAAGATCTAAAGGCTGTATATCAAAGTGCATAGTGCTCCCTGACTCGGTGGTGCTCCATTTTAAAAGCACATACAGAACAAAGGCAGGGAAATGGCATTCACCTCACTGCACTGAAGGAATAAACACACAGACATCAGGAGCTGAATATACAAATTCCTCCTTTATTTCAGTACTGGTACAAAATGTGCAAAATAGTGCAGTAGAAAAATAGGCAGGCAGTTCATAAGTTCGTGAAGATGTTGGCTAGTGTCATGTGGCCAGCGTTTTGTGCATAAGTGAATCGTCAGAGTTCTGTACCAGCATTTAAATAAAGGAGAATTATGTCTATTCAACTCCAGATGTCCATATGCTTATTCCTTCAGCAAGAGGAAATGAGTGCAATTTTCCTGCCTTTGCCCTAAACGAATGACTAATTAAAGAATAATCCAGATAAAGGAATACATTTGTCTTGCATGTAAACTATGCATTTAACAGGGCTTCACTGTAATAGTTATGGCATTTGGGGCAGATGTACATGTATATCAAATCTGATGTAGCAAGAAATTATATACTGTATATTTATAAAACTGGTAAGAAAAAAAATCCTACTCTACAATTGTTGCGTATACTGTACATCACATGGCATGCATTATTCCACGACTGCTAATCTGCACCTTTTTGTGTGTTTTTTTCCTATATTGCAGTATTTTGTGCCCATTTTGTAGTGTGATGACATGCTTCAGGGTGTGTGGTCATACTCTGATATATGCAATTCTCGGGTAATTGAAGTCACTCTGTTTTGCTTTTTACCTCACAACACATCTGAGGCATGCATATATAAAAGTGTGACCAGACACCCTGTCATATGTTATCAAATATATTTATATGTTAATATGTCCCCTGGAGCCACTCATTGCTGTATAAGAGTAGTTTCATGCACATTCGGCTGGAGCGAGAATATCAAAGTGAAGCTGAGCTGTTCTGGCTCAAGCTGAAGGCAAGTGAAACCACTCTTATATAGGAATGAGTGGCGGCGGGGGACATAGTAATATATTATTGATCGAGCATGATGGAGCAAGATCAATTTTTTTAAAACTGTTCCTGGAACGTGCCCGCTTCCAGGTCATCTGCACATGAGACGCTCTTCACAGAATAAGAGTGTCTCACACACAGGGGAATGCAGCACTCTGATTGGTCAGAAATGTTCCCTTGATTTATAATATTTATTGTAATGATGCAGTAGCACCACTATAATTAGGGCTTAGTATGTTAAACCCTAACTTCATTGAGGGGGCGCTCATGAGCAGCTGAACACACAGGATGCACACCTCCGAGCTCCGCACCACAGCATTTAAATTTAAATATTTCCAGCAGCAAAATGCTTTTTTTTGGCAGCTTTGGTGTAACATTGGTAGAAGAAATGGATGATTACCTGACCTCCAGAAAATCATCCCGATAATCGGCAAAAACAGCAAAAAAACAGCAGGCCTTGGACAGCGTGGTGAGTGGCAGCATGGGCCCGATATTGCTCTTGGCAGCCGAGCTGGCTGTACTGGGGAAAATGGTGGTGGAGCAGGTCCTAAAGGGGCTGTATCCTTGCCTCGACCAGTTCGAGGACAAAATTGGCACCCTAACTTCGAGCTGGGACAATAAATGAAACACACACAGGAGCTCCAGCAAAGAGTTTCAGACCTGGAAGACACTTCAGTGCCAAGCAGGGAAAGAATAGCACAGTTTGAGTGTGAAATGGAGGCCTTGAGGGACTCTCTGGACTATCAGGAGAACTATAACTGAAGGAGCAATCTCCAACTGAGAAGACTGCCAGAGAGGATGGAGGGGGGAAAAATGCCTTGGATTTATGCACCATAGAACTACCTAAATTGCTTGGCATGGAAGTGAAGGGTGGTTGGCACCTAGACCCCCTGTGGATCAGCCCCCAAGACAAATCATCTTAAGATGCACCACTTTGGGGACCACCAGGCCATTATGACCACATATAGAGCTAAAAGGGAATTGTTATTCAACAGAGCTAAGCTTACACGCCACCAAGACCTCTCAATGTGAGTTCAGAAAAAAAGGCAACAATTCAACTCATGCATGGACCTATTACGGGAACAAGGAATCTAATTTTATATGTCCTTTCCTGCGGTGGTGCAGGTGAGACTAAAAGGTGCCAGCTACTCATTCTGGGAGCCTGAGAAGCTAAAAAAGGTTCATAGAGGAATGGGACAAGAAAGAACTCTGCCAAGTGAGGAGGTACTAAAGCTTTTATGTTACTCCCTTTAACATAATTGATCGTTACTCACTCTGAACTGCACTCCTGTCCCACAAAATTACCTGCCCCATTGAAGGAACACTGTAATGACCCTAAACTGCTCACTTTATTCCACATGCAACTGGAGGCTCCCCGGACTGTTCAGGGGGTGTGGCAGGGAAAATGGAGACTTTCAGTCAGTCATAATAACACAACAGCACAAAGCACGCTACCACGAGTACAGACCCTTAGGCTTGATGAGTGGGCCGAACCAGCTGGGGATAATTTTATTGTTCATCAGATGGAAGGACTAGAGATATTCTGGCTTTTGGTTTCTGGGAATGCTTTAGTAGAGAAAGCCAGGGTGAAATGTTGGACTGGCCATGATGTGGATCTAGGTGCATGCTGCACTGAAGGCAACTGTCGAGCTGCATCCTAACTGGAAGTGAGAGACCAGGTCAGTGGGGCTGGGGAAGGGGCAACGCATGGTTCTGGTGTGTGGGCCTCTTCCCTCTGTTGGCCCTGGGCCTTGCAGAGGAGAAGAGGGGAAGACAATATAATTAACATCGGCAACTATCTGGATGGCAAGAAGGAGACGGGGGGGTAACCTGAGATATCATTGGTGTAAACATGGGGAATGGAATGCTTTGAGCAGGAGCCATCAGAATTGAAGGGGGTTCTTTTGTCGAAAAGGGCAGGGAATTCGGGGGAAATTGGTAATGACACTGTAGTGCAGTTATGATTTCAGTTCTCAGAGCCGGGGGGAGGAGGGGCAGCGGAGTGCAGTGCATCAACACACCAGAGAGTGAGACAACTGTTGGGAAATACAAAAGTCCCTATTTTTAATGGGATGCCATTTTAGAGCTGGAAAGTCACAGGATTAAGTAGCATGGAGGGCGTGGGCATTTGAGGGTAGTGTTTAAAACTTGATACGTTTGAGTTCCCACACAAACTTGTATTGAAAGGAGGAGTTGGAGCTTAAATCAGAGAACTAAATAAAAGTTCCAGATAATATGAGTTGGATCGATGGGGGAGTACAGGGGATGGTTTGAGGGGTTTAAAGTTTCAACTGTTTTTTTTGTTTTGGCAAAGTTATTGCCAATTGTTAATGTTAAGACAACTTTTTCAACATTCTGCCAAGATACTACACTAGGAAAGGTTTCCAAATAAGCATGACAACAAGGTACAATCTAAAGGGCCAAAAAGGCCTAAAGGAATAAATAATAAAGCAAAATGACTACCTCAAGGGAGGGTGTAATAGTTTCATGGAATGTTAAGTGGATCACCTCACCAATAAAAAGAACCAAGATCCTCACAGCCTTAAAGAAAAAATCCACCCAAGTAGCTTTAATACAAGAGACGCATCTGACCTCAGAGGAACATACTAAGCTGTTGGGAGGATGGGTTGGTGCTCGCCACGCAGCCTCATACACATCACACAAATGTGGTGTGCCAATCTTATTCCATAAAAATTACTCCATAGAAATTATGCGAGTTGTGAGAGACACTGAGGAAGGTAGATGCATATTTGTTACAGGTATGGTGAGAGTTCAAGTAATCACACTGGGTAGCACGTATGCATCATCCATATTTGATCCTGAGTTCTATCAGCAGATATTAGACCTGATTCATAGAGAGCAATTCTCCAGCCTGATATTAGGAGGGGACTTCAACTGCATTATGGATGTGGACTTAGACCACTCAGGCAGCAAGAAATGAACCAACAGAGCCACAAAGGCATGGGCAAGTGGATTGATAGACCTGGACCTGGTGGATGGGAGGACGGCAATAAACCCAGGCACAAGATTACACTTTCCATTCCCTGTCCCACGACTCATGGTCCAGACTAGATTGCATTTATGTTCCTAATGCACCATACGAGGGGGTAAAAGAGGTATCACAAGGTGCCATCTGTATCTCTTACCACTCTATGGTGCAGATGGAATTACAGCTAGGCAGCAGCGAGACGTGTAGAGGAGGCTGGCGCTTTCCCACATATTTATTAGCGAAAGAGGACTTTAAAGCCTATTTGAGAGAGCAATGGGAGAGTTATATTACAACAAAGAGACAGTAGAAAAACAGGGGACCCTATAGGAGGCTGGCAAGGCTTATATGATTTCGGCTTGAGGAACGGATCAAGGCGCTGCCCCCCTCCCACAGGCAGATGCTCACAAGGGCCAGATTGCTGAAGCCCTCCCTCCAGCACAAACACAGTCAGGTATGGATCTCCAGCGATTGGGTGCCACGCTGCTTGGGGCACTACAACTGCTGCTTCTTTGTTCAGTGGCTAGCTTTGGCGCCTTTTTAACATTTGAAAATTGGACTCCGGCACTCTGCTTGAACAGGCAAACTTGGATCCCAGCTTTATTTTGTGTCGGTGTAGAAGTGGAGATAGTCTCTCCCACTTAACAAACCTGGGAATCTCAGGGCAATTTACCTGCAACTTAAGCTTTCTTTAATTAATGAACTTGAAAATCTAAGAATTGTTTGAGCTGTTCTAGGGTGTCTTAAGAGAGTTATAAACTGGGTAGCAGTTTAAGGAGACTTCTACAAACAATTCCTTTAGAGCAGTCTGTTTAATTTGAATTTTTAAGCAACCTCTTAGCTAACCTGCATACTGAGTCATTTAAGACAGAATTGTTTAATTTAAGCCCAGACCCTGTTTCTCAGAATCTGGTTTAGGCAGAATTGTTTTCATTTCTCTTACAGCCCCTGTAGCTCAGACTCTGTAATGATCTGTAAACAGAAACATAGAATTTGACGGCAGATAAGGACCGCTTGGCCCACCTAGTCTGCCATTTCCCTATCTGATGGATAAGCTGCCGATTCTAGTTAATCAACAGCTTACTTCCTCCTACCCCCCACTAGAATTGCCTTATGCCTGTCCCATGCATTCTTGAATTCTCCCACTGTTCCTTACTCCACAACCTCCTCAGGAAGGCTGTTCCATACATCCACAACCCTCTCTGTGAAAAAAATACTTCCTCACATTGCCCCGAGCCATCACCCCTCTATCTTCAAATTGTGTTCCCTTGTTCTTGCACATCTCTTCTTCTGAAAGATACTACCCTCTTGTACTTTGTTAATTCCCTTGAGATACTTGAAAGTTTCTATCATGTTCCCCCTCTCCCTCCTTTCCTCAAGGGTATACATATTAAGCTGTTTAGTCTCTCATCGTATGTCTTCTGGTGCAGACCCTGCACCATTTTGGTTGCCCTCCTCTGAACAGCCTCCACTCTGTCTATGTCTTTGCAGAGATGGGGTCTCCAGAATTGCACACAGTACTCCAGATGGGGTCTCACTAACTGTCTGTACAGAGGCATAACAACTTCCTGTTTTCTACTGTTGATGCCTCTCCCTAAGTATCTCAGTATCCCCCCAGCCCTCCTTACTGCCTTCTCACATTGCTTACCCACCATTAGATCATCTGATATAATTACTCCTAGGTCTCTTTTGATTTGGTTGTTATTAACTCACCCCCCATTGTGTACTCTTCCCCTGGGTTTTTGTTTCCCAGATGCATTACCTTGCACTTCTTTGTATTGAATCTGAGCTGCCACATATTTGACCATTCCTCCAACCTTGCCAAGTCCCTTTTCATTCTTTTCACCCCACCTTGTGTATCAACTCTGTTGCAGATCTTTGTGTCATCTGCAAAGAGACATACCTTTCCTTCCAGGTCCTCTCCAATGTCACTTATAAAGACATTAAAGAGGACCGGTCCCAGTACCAAATCCTGTGGTACCCGGCTAGTTACCCTCCTTTCTTCACTGTGGACTCTGTTTACTATTACCCTTTGCGTCCTGTTGTCCAGCCAGTTTTTTATCCAGGCTACCACCTTGGGACCCACACCAAGGCTGGCTAACTTGTATATTACTCTTTTGTGTGAGACTGTGTCAAATGCCTTGCTAAAGTCTAGGTAGGCCATATCCACAACCCCTCCCTGGTCTACTACTTTGGTCACCCAGTCAAAAAAATCTATTAGATTCATCTGACATGACCTTCCTGCTGTGAGACCATGCTGCCTTGGGTCCTGTGCCCCACTGGCCTCTAGGTACTCAACAATTCTTTTTTTCAGAAGTGATTCCATCATTTTCCCTACCACTGAAGTCAAACTAACTCGTCTGAAGTTTCTTGCCTCTGCCCTGCTCCCACTTTTGTGAAGTGCAATCACATTTGTCCTCCTCCAGTCCTCAGGTACCACCCCATCCTCCAATGATTTGTCAAAGAGCGTAGTCAGTGGTGTTACTAGTTCTACCCTTAGTTCTTTTAGAATTCTTGGGTGAATCCCATCAGGCTCCTTTGCTTTGTCAAAACCCTTTCTTCTGTGAATGGACTGGTATCGACCCCCCCCCCATTCAGAGTTTCTCTCTTGTTTGGTTTAGGTACCACCCCCTCCTCTTCCATTGTGAATACTGAGCAGAAATATTTGTTCAGTACCCCTGATTTTTCACTGTCACTCTCTGCCCACATTCCTTCCCCTTTATTAAGTCTCTATATCCTTCCCTTGGTCTTTCATCACTCCCTAATGTACCTATGAAAGGTTTTATCCCCCTTCTTAACAGAGTTGGCTATCTTTTCCTCAGTTTGTGTCTTTGCTATTCTGACTGCCTTTCCTGTCTCCTTCTGCTTTAACTAATAAAGTTCTCTGTCCTGCTCCTTCTTTGTTTCCTTATATTTCCTGAATGCTATCCTTTTCTCCTTAATCATCCCTGCCACCTCTTTTGAGAACCATAGTGTTTTTTTCCTTTGTTTTGTTTTGTTGATTTGCTTCACACAAAGGCTTGTTGCCTCTGTGATGGCTGTTTTGATTATTCCCCATTGTTCCTCCACCCCTCCTTCTTGCCTGTTTGCTAGTAATTTTCTGAGGCACGCTCTCATTTTCCCAAAGTCATCCTTCCTATAGTCCAATACTCTTGTTTTTGTATGGCTTGACTGTATGGCTGTGTTTATTGTCAACCACACTGTTTGGTGGTCACTTGTTCCCAGATGGCTACCCTCTTCTAAATCTGAGATCCTTTCTCCTTCCCCATTTGAGAGTACCAGGTCTAAGATTGCTCCATCCCGAGTGGGTTCCAGCACTAGCTGTCTGAGGCATGCCCCCTGTAGGGCATCAAGAATGACCCTGCTCTTGGATGTGCCTGCAGCAAAGGTACTCCAGTTAACATCTGGCATATTCAGGTCCCCCATTAACAATAGCTTCCCTTTTCTGCCATTTTAAGGATGTCTTCTGTCATTTCTTTGTCCATTTCCTCCCCCTGAGATGGGGGTCTGTACACAACCCCAATGCAGATTGTGGAGCCATTTCCTGTCTCCAGGGTGACCCATACTGACTCATCAACTTCCTGTTTACTCTTTAGTTCTCTTGCTTATAATCCCTTCCCTTATATAGAGAGCTACTCCTCCTCCTCTTTTACCCACCCTGTCCCTCCTGTAGACTGTGTATCCTGGTATGTTGACATCCCAGTCATGGTTATCTGTGTACTATGTTTCAGTGACTGCCACAATATCCAGGCATCCCTCTTCCACCAAGGCCACTAGTTCAGGGAGCTTGTTGCACAGACTGCAGGCATTGGTACTCATCACCTTCCATTTATTTTTTATGGCCTTATCCTTTTAGCCCCATCCCTGTACTTACTGCCTTTTTCTGTATTTATCCCTGTCCTGCTCCCTACTGACTTCTCTACCTTGGTGTTTACCTCTCTAACTACTGTGTTTTGTGGGAGGAGGCTGGTATTTCCCTGTTCCTTTTCAGTGCCCTCCCTTTGTCTAGTTTAAATGCTTGCCAATGAAGCATTTAAACCTGTCACCTAGGATCCTGATTCCCCCTTGGACAGATGCAGACCATCGCGCCAGTATACACCTGCATCCCTCCAGGTGGCTCCCCAGTCCCCAATGAAGCCAAAACCCTGAGCTCCACACCAGTATTTCAACCATTCATTGAATCCCATGGTGTGGAATACCCTAGCATCATCCTTGCCGTAGACAGGCAGCACCTCTGAGAAGGTTACCATACGTGCTACTTGTCTAAGGCCCCACCCCAACTCCACAAACTCCTCTTACACTGCTCTGATCCCATTCACAGCCAGGTCATTTGTCCCTAGGTGGACAATGACATCCAGCTCCCTCCCTCGTGCAGCTGCTTCCGCGATCCTGAGGATTCACTTCATTTCCCTCTGAGCCATGATGCCAGGCAGGCACCTTACCTCCCTATTCCCTTCCCCCACTTCTACCCCCTAATGATCGAGTCCCCGACCAGGAGTTGTTTCCTTCCCCTGTGGGGTCTCATGCCACCCTCCTGTGGGTCTCCTTTGTGCAGGTTCCCAGCATCCTCCTTGGTCTCCACTGCAGGTGCCTCCATAGAGGAATCACTCTTTGCCAGAACAGTATATGAATTGTGGAGAGGTACAACTGGAGGAATGCACCTCTGTTCCACTACCCTCTTACTCCAGAGCCCACCTTGGTCCAACCACTCCTCTTTCTTGGCAACCTCTGAGGTAATGGTGGTGGCCCTGGTGGTCCCTGGGTGGGGGAAGAGGTTTCACGAATCCTAGCCAGGTCAGCCTGGAGATGGGCAACCTCTTCCCTCAGACCAGACAGGTGCCTGCAAACAGGGCAGCATCACAGCCTCCAGAATGTCTCCCGGAACACTGCTGCCCCACAGCCATTGCACTGCAGCACTCCCATCTTGACTTATTTTGTTTCCCCTCTCCTGTTGCTTTCTATGCATACTATCTCCTCCCTCTATGTATTTTTACACTTACTTTCCTACTGCCTATGTGTCCTTACAACTCTCGCCCTTCCTGTTCTGGGACAGGAACTTCCTGTAGTCTGAAGCAGTCTCCTCCTTCCGTGCTTGGATTCAGACCTCCAGCAGCCGGGGGGGGGGGAGAGTTATCTTTTAGGTTCCTTCAAGGCTGATGAAACTAATGCGTCTCAGTGATCCTTCCCTTCCTACTGCCAAACAGGAAGTTTCTATTGTCAGTCAAATCCAGTGGCTATAAACCTAGAACTGGCTTTGGGATGGAGGGTGGAGGGGCGAGAAGGAGGGCAATTAGTAAAAAATCTGTAGTTCTAG
This sequence comes from Neoceratodus forsteri, assembly GCA_016271365.2. Taxonomy (NCBI): domain Eukaryota; kingdom Metazoa; phylum Chordata; order Ceratodontiformes; family Ceratodontidae; genus Neoceratodus; species Neoceratodus forsteri. The sequence continues at coordinate 194,084,552 of CM028132.1, read as the reverse complement.
ACTGCTGTTTCTTGCTCTGAAACCAAAGTTCTCCTCTGTCAAAAACAGCAGGAAACTGGAATTGGACACACCTGCTTTTGTACTCCTAAGCTGCTAAGCCACACTCCCAATTAGATTCACCCTCTGCTCTGACTCAGTAAATTAAAGGGGAATTCTCACCTGCAAATCTGCTGTGCTGCACATTAGTATCCCCCTTATGTAGTCCTTGAGTTCTAAGTGAAGTCCCAAATCGTTAGCAAGACTGTTAAAAGAATTATTTTTATCACTGCGCGGTCGCATCAATCTCCCGGTGCTGGTCTCCATGTCCACGCATGCCCAGTAACATCGCTGCCTCTGTGATGTCTTTGACGGACTGTCTCCATGTGGCGCAAATCAGTATAGGCGCAAACTGCACTGTGGTGTGCTTATTTTTGACAGCTTCCTTCCCGCTCCTTCGCTTAGCAGTCTGCTGTGAAATTCAGTCTAAAATGGTACTGTGCTGTGTTGTTGGATGTAGCAATAGGTCCAGCAATGTCAATTGTCATGGCATATCTTTTTTAATTTCCCCAAGGACCCTGCTATGTGCGCTAAGTGGGCTGCAGCTATAAAGTGGGTGAATCTCCCCGATGTCAAAAGTAGGAACACAGTGGTGTGTTCTTTGCATTTTACACCCAACAGTTTCCAGCGTGATCTACATCCCCAATATATTTATATGTGTTTCTGTGTTCATGTACCCCCAAAAGTAACACCGGTGAAAAGCTGTCATTGTGGTGTACTAATATTGAGCTTGTGTTGTTCTGTCACAATAAACTGTATTACAGTGTTTTGTATCTGCTATATATGTGTCAGTTATGATGTGTCTGGTATGGGGGCACTATGTTTCTGTGTGTATATAAATGTCATCCTTTCTTTGAATGATGGACTGGCTGTCAGTGTTCACAGTATGGGTGTGCCACGTTGTGCTTATGGACTATGCCTATATGTAGTGGTACATAAGTGTATTTCAAAGTTGTGGCACACTACCATGAGGGACTGCTGTGTGTCAGCTCTGTATATGGTGGCTGTGTGGCACTGTAGTATGAGTGCTATGTGATGTTCAGTCACTCTGTAATGAATGGAATAGTGTCATCAGCAGTCAGGTTGTGCACTGCGATGTTGGCATCAGTGCGATTGACATTGTGGTTCATGGGCTGGGTGTGGGTGTCATGATCATGTCCCCTTTCTCATGACAGCGAGTAAATGTGTACACCATTCACCGTCATTATGATTGTTCTCCCCATTGTCCTGTCACTGTGGTGTGACCTTCTGGTTGGCATAACTTTTCTTGTTTGCAAATAGACATACATTCCATCACAGTTCTTTAGCAATTATGCTGATAGTAATGTTGAAGAGCCCCGGTATTGTTATCTACCCCTGTGGCACATTGGAAGTAATCCTACCAACTTCTGAAAGCACTGCGTTTATTACCACAGTCTGATGTCTTCCCCTACCCCTTATTCATGTATGAACTTATGTGGGGAAAGTAGTCCAAGGCCTTGTTGTTTTAAACTTTTGCCATATACACTGCCCTACTTAGCAGTCCCTTCGCCAGATCCAAAATCTCGATTTGGTTTAATGTGCTATCGAATCCCCCTTCCCGGGAGCCCATGCTGTCCTGGGCCATGCAGCTTATTCGGTTCTATGTACCCCACTCTATCTTGTCCTGCACTGCAACTACCATGGAACAATATGCAATTCCATGTGCTCCTTTTAGTGTATATGCAAACATTCGCTGTTCTCCAGTCCTGTGGTACCACTCTGTCTTGTCCTGTACTGCAGCTACCATGGAACAATATGCAAATCTGTGTGCTCCTTCTTTTAGTCTATATGCAAACATGCGCTGTTCTACAGTCCTCTGGTACCACTCCTTTTAGCACATACAAGTCAAACAGTGATACAAGTGTTTATGCCATCATTTGAGCTGTACCTTGACTCTGATGTACCATGCCTGCGGCCATTGCATTGTCCATTTGTAAGCCTGCAACCTCTACCTTTACCTGTTCTGTTTGTTATTGGCTTTTGTCCACGCCTAAGCTCCCTGATCCCCTCTCCATTAACAGTGGGCCATTGGCTTGTTTCTCCACTGTGAACATACAGCAGCAATATTTGTTTACCATGTGTGCCTATGTTTTCTATGCATCTTTCACCATCCACTGTGATCATGATCATTCAGTATCTGTGTTTACTTCTATCCATTATGTAGTGATACAATGTCCTTCCCCTTTCATCATCTTGTGCCCTATGTATGCACGTGTGGTATATACACATCATACTGACATACTAAAATGCCAGCAGAGTATGCCCACAGGGCACCGAAACCATCCCCTTGATTTCTGTCCCAAGCCCCCTTCCCCAGTCAGGGTTCCCATCTCCCAGACAGGCGTCCCCACTTATCCTTCTTCTCCTGAACCTATCTGAGCCTCTCTTGAAGTCTTCCACCATGGACACATCCACCACTTTTTCATGCAGTGCATTCCATGGCTCTACCACCCTCTCAGTGAAGTGTCTCTTCCTACTGTCCCCCTTAGTCTCCCTCCAGCCATGCCCCGTAGTAGCCCCCCCACCTTCCTCTGACACATCCCCTGTAGGCATACCTTATTTACCCCCTTCAGATGCTTGAACACCTCAATCATATCCCCTGTCTTTCCTCTCTTCCAGTGAGAACAAGTCGAGCTCCTCAACTCTCATCTCATGAGCCCTATCTTCCAGGCCCTGGATCATCCTGGTAGCCCTCCTCTGAACCCTCTCTAGGAGTGTAATATGCATTAAACAGGAGTGGTCCCAGGACTGATCCATGTGGGAACCTGATGACCCCCCTTGAGGATGAGAGGACCCCCCCACCACCACCTGCTGAATATGACTCGATAACCAGCTTCCAATCCACCTGTGCATCCCTGCCCCCACCCCATCTGCCCATACTCAACTAGCAGACAAGTGTGACATACCGATTCAAATGGATTGCTGAAGTCTACTCTGTGGATGTGCGTGTGAGTGTTTGTGTGTGTGGGTGAGGGGCCCTCTGAACAGTATGGGTACTTGGATGGTCTCATGGTGGTGGCGGTGGTAGGCCACTATGTGGCCGTGGCAGATGCATATTGTGGCGGGTGGTTGCTGTGTGTGGCATGATACCCTGAGTAAGTGCAGGCACATCATGATGAGTCACAGAGGTACCAGGCAGGTGCACTCACCCAATGAGCTTCCCTCTGCCATCCCTTTGTGCCTTGTGTCCTGTGATGGCACATTGGGTTGCTTCCCAGTACCACAGAGTCCTGCCGGTGTAAGTGTTTGGATGTGCGCAGTGGGTTATGTCACTGTTCTTACTGTCGTAACCTGCTTCACAGTATGCTGCCCAGTTGATAGCTCTATGCGCCTTTGTGAATGCCAATTACTGCAGTACTCCTCTCTGTCATGCCCTAGCACTGACAGTGCATACCTGTCATTGCAGAAGGGTGATCTAGCATGTAAATGTGTACTGCCATGTTCAATGCCACAGGGTGTCCACGCGACAATGCATATCAATGTCAAAGGGCCCAGCTTCCCTGGTGATGTGCCATATTGCATAGGAAGCAGTATTTGCATTGCTGTCTTCTGTCTGTGCCTTGCCTTTTCTTATTGTTATCAACCCTATATCTGTTGTATCATGTAATGTTGCCTTTATTACTAGTGGTAGGATGCCGTGTCCTGACATATGTGAGGAAGTGGAGCATCATGGTGTGAGATGACTTATTTATTTTTATTTTTTTTTTGTGACTTCGTGTGTCCCATGTGTCTTGTCACTGGTTGTGCTTATGTGAATGCTCCATGACTGACTGACCTTACACTGAACACAATTGCAGGTCTTCACCACTAAAATGTTATGCGGCACAACATCTGGCTTTGCACATCACTACAAAAATCGAAATTTCCAATCACCCCTTAAAAAAACCTAACACAGGTACTTCAGCTCACATAGGTTGACTTCCACTTCTGTGTCTGTCTGAGAGCAACGTGTTCTGTGTGTCAAGCATACATAACATATGTTACTTGTTGTTGTATGTGACTCAGCAGACTGACGTTGGTAAAAACAAATACTTTTTCTATGTATGCCATGCTTCGCCATATAATAAGCATTGTTTCTGTTACCCCATTGCGCAACTAACAGCGTGTGGCTCAAGAGGGTGTTGATTGTACTTTGTTTATCTGATCTTCTGTGGCATTATGAGGAATAAAGACAAGTATAGTGTCTTGTACTGCCGAATGTGTGATAAGCAGAGAACATCATAATTCCCCGTCTGTGTAGACTGTCTTTACTTTCTGCAATGAGGACATGTTATAGTATAATGAAACTGGTAATGGCATGAGCAGATGTTAGGGCCATGCCCCTTCCCCAGCCAGTGTTCCCCTCCCCCATACAGGTAGCCCTCCTCTGCATCCCCCTCCTGTACCTGTCCCATCCTCTCTTGAACCCTCCCACCATTTACACCTCCACCAGTTCCTCAGGCACTGACTTCCATGGTTCCACCACCCTGTCAGTGAAGTATTGCCTCCTCCTTTCACCCACAATTCTCGCCCCACGCCCACCCTCCAGCCATGCCCCCTGCTGGCCCCTCCCACCTTCCTCTGAAAGACCCCATGTAGGCATACCTTATTTACCCCTTTCAGATACTTGAACACATCAATCATATCCACCATCTCTCCTCTTCTCCAGTGAGAACAGGTCAAGCTCCTCAACTCTCACTTTCTAAGTCCTATCCCCCGGCCCCGGCCACAGATCATCCTAGTTTCCATCCTATGAAATCTCTCTAGGAGTGGACTATCTTTTCTGAGTTGCGGACGTCAAACCTGTAAGTGGTACTCGAGGTTACGTCTGAGATCTGGAGGTCACAGAACACAAAAAGGACCTTGGCATCACTATAGCTGGGGATATGAAGGTGTAAAGGCAGTGCGTGAGAGCAGTGGCTAGGGGTGGAGGAATGCTGGGATGCATCAGAAGGGAGATCACCAGTAGAAATAGGGATGTCATAGTACCCTTGGACACCCATCTGGTTAGACCACATTTGGAATACAGAGTCCAGTTTGGGAGGCCATACCTCAAAAGGATGTGGGGAGGCTGGAGTGAGTTCAGAGGAAAGCAACAAAGATGGTAAAAGGGTTGAGCCACCTATCCTATGAAGAAAGGTTGAGGGATCTTTTTTTTTTTTTTTGTTTAGTTGTTTAACCAGGTATAGCACACTAAGCTGAAAGCTTTTTTATAGGAGCGACCTGGGAGCACAAGGAGGTTAAGTGACTTGCTCAGGGTCACACAGTATGCAAGTGGAAGCTGTGGGATTCAAACCCAGGTCTGGTCTGCTGGATGTCACCAAATTTGCAGCTCAGAGCCTTAGACCACTGCACAATACTGCCTCTGATCATGATCTAAACATGTACTCCCTGGAATGGGGGGGACATGATCGAGACCTTCAAGAACCTTAAGGGTATAAACAGAGTACCGGTGGAAAGTATCTTCTGGAGGAAGGAAGATCGGAGGATGAGGGGGCATGGCCTGCAGGTGGAGGAGGGGCAGATCAGGGGTAACATTAGGAAGTACTGTTTCACAGAGAGAGAGAGTTGGATATGTGGAACAGACTCCCGGAGGCGGTTGTTGCAGAAGAAGCAGTGGAATGATTCAAAAGGGCATGAGACAAACACATGGGGGTGTTGAGGGTGGGGGGAGCACAGGCACAAGCAGATAGCTGGAGAAATGGACAGATTCAGTGTGCTTTGTCGGTCCTTTTCTGCCGTCACACCTCCAGATGCTCAATCCTCTCCTTCCCTTGCCGACCCATGATGGCCCGGGCTCGCTTGCGAACCTGAGTCACCGGCATGGTGCGAGGTGTGGCATCCAGCACCTCAACCCTCAGTGCCACCGGTCCAGCCTGACCTCCCTACTTCTTCAGGTGATCACCCTGGTAATACAGCCCAGCATTCTATTTTCCATGTCTGCGGCCCTCTGATACTGTTCTGAGTTATTCATTTTGGCATCCATCAGCAACTCCAAGTCCTTCTCCACACTTCAGACCTGCAATATGTCACCTCCTGTGGTGTACACCTGACCCAGTTTTCCTTGACCCACATGAAGCACCTTGCATTTTCCGATGTTAACACAATTAACGTGTGGCCCACACTACTCCAGTGACCTCCTACTGCCGTGATGAACCCACTGTTAAATCTGAGCATACAACCCCCTGTTGTGATTGCTGGTGGGAGGGCCAATCCACCTCAGCAGGTTTCATTCATCAATTATCTGTGTCAGCATATTTTGTAGCGTTATTGTTACACGCTGATATCCAGCCGCTGCAATTTGGCTTCCCTGTGTGGTTCCTCATTCAGAGGAGAACAGCGTGCAGTGATGCCAATGGTGATGTATCGCACGCTGTTGTGCATGTCACACACTGCATCTCTTTAGCATCTGCACATGTATTCGGCATTGGAATGCATGTCCCTGACGTGATCACGGCAAGGCATGCACAAACATCTGGTCCCTCCCATCAAGATGAAGACAACTGTGCCAAGGACAATCATCGGTGGGCATTCCATTTCACTGGTGTGTTCTCAAACAAAAACAAGCTGTACTGTATGTAAAAGGTGATATGGAAGCATGTGCTTTACTACGTGAGCCACATGCAGTCAATAGCGACCAACACCATTAGGGTAAAGCAGCACAATACATGCGTATATTTCAGTATGTGGCGCTGGGGAACTGAATTTGATTGGAAGGTATGCAAACACATTTCCACAGCCACAATATTGGTTTATGTGCATCTGACAGCCTAACACACCACCGACAGTCATGCCTCCTGAATGCCAGATGACACGAAGCACAATCAACGTTCTTTGGCATCCACCAGAATATTGTTTACCTTAATCCACAACACTCAACACACATTACATCATGTGGATATCACCTTGATGAGCACAGAAACACACTGTTTGCAATCTTCTCCTTTTCCAACCTCTTCATGCACACTGCTTCCAAGTTACTTTGGTGAGTACGCATATACACTACATTTTGCAAAGAATAATTTACTTTTGTAGGAGTTCCACACTTTTCTGTGAATCTACTGTTTCTCCTACTAAACAGTGGCCTTTACATGTTGTCACTGAACTATTCTCTCTCATTCCTGTCACTCAGGCTGAACTTATGAATGCTAAGCGACCACCGAAGCTTAAGGAGTATGCAGTTCCATCTATTTTGCCCCATAATGTAAACCGAAAACCCACTAGGAGAGAGACAAGTGAGCAGCGTGAAGAAAGGAAGAGACACAGAGGGGTATGTAAACAATTTTTATTATCACTTTATTGTGTGGCAGTACAACTGCAAGTCCTTATGTCATAAAGCAGTATCAATCACATTCTTAATCTTACATTGTATCAGAATGGCAGGGATTCTTCATCAGCATCCTGGTAACCAACATAATTCCCTAACTCCTCTGAGTACTTGTGCCTTATAGTCCAAACAGCGTAGGCTGGTATCACCCTCTGTACTTTTCTTCCCAGTTTACGATGAACCCAATGAATGAATTGAGTATATGATGCCCATCGATAAGTGCTGTACAAGACAATATGGATATCAGTGATTCACTCTTCAGGAATTACTTCTACCTTTTCTTTTCCGTTTTATTGTGCTTTTTGGTCAATGCCATCTCCCCCTGCAAACTGGAGATGGGTATACATACCATTTTAGCATATTTTTTTTCCCCCAACTACCCTCCCACACAAGGCCTTGCAGATGGTTATGTGAGTGTCTTGAGTCACGCTTTGCACCACATGGCCTTACATCAGTATATTGAAGCACCACAGTTTTGGTGGGCCTTTCTACACCTATGATACCCACCATATCTCCAGCTGATGGGTGCAGTCATAGGTGTGCATTTCAGTCTACCATCACCACCCTGTGCAGAGCGGAGCTGGACGCCGGCATTCTATATCTGGCTTCTCCCCCCCCACAGAAAGCCGCCATGGACACGATCACAGGTCGTTCCAAAACATGGCTCAACGGCATAGCGTGATGTAAGGCACCCAGCACCTCAACAGTTTGCGCCAGGGCACCTGCCTTTACTTTTCACCCTTTACAAAGAATGGGCTCTATTCAAAATGCATAGGGGCCTTGCAATCGATACACATCACTGATGTGCAGACTCTGTCTCACGCAAACACGGCTGTAGTCAGAAAACAAGTTAAGGGTGTCATCCCACGGTTGGACAGACAGCCACGCACTGGTGTGGTGGTTGGTGGCAGTGCATGCAACTGCACAGCATGAACAGAGTTGCCGAGTTCAGCGCACAGTGTGGCGGACTATTGTGCATGTCACATCAGGGTGGAAACATCTAAATGCCACGCACTTGGAGAAAACAAGACAAACCCCACACAGCCATGTCCAGATGTCCCCCAAGCCACCTCACCCAAAACAAAGACATGGCAGTTCTCCAGGTGGTCACTGCTCATGGTTGCAACACACAACTTCAGTGGTGTCATCGCTCGGGGCAGCTGGACATCCTCAGATGACAGTGCCCCACTCCCCATCCGTAAAGCAGTACTACCACATACATGTGTGTCACTGAATGTCCAAATATGTGGCAACCACTATCACCCACACATATATGTGTATGACCACACTGTGTTCTGTAACCATGTTCACAGTCACAGAATGCATCAGCAACCATGTGACATTCATAGTACGCAGACCTCATCCACCAACACAGCATACGGAGATTCCCTGTACAAGTGACAATGAAGTCCCACACCTCACTACTCATGTGTACCCTAGACATGAGTGACCTCAGCAGGTATGACCATCATCACATCATTCAATGCACCTCACTGGGCATCGGCCCGCAAAGGGCAGTTGTGACTGCACTGAGTATGTATATATATATATATTTATAGTGAAGCACTCACCTAATGTTGTACTACAGCAGAGGCACTCTGTAATGGGACATGATAATTGCCATTACTGATGAGGTGACTTTTATCCAAGGCACAGGGAGGGTGTGTGGCTTTCCGGGTGCCAGGGTGCTTGGGGTTGGGAACTGCCACTGACGCCACTCACTTGTCAGTGGTGAACAACTGTGCCATGTACTGTGGTGTGTGCATTGTTGTAATGTATATGGTGACAGTGACAGATGGATGTGTGAAAGCTGCCATGTTATCTAAGCTGTAAACCCTTTCTAGCTGTAGGCACTTAGATGACTCATTACAGGTACCTATCTGGCACAAGACGGCACTGGAGACTAATTGAAGCTGGGGGCATGCTTCAGTAATGTGGAAAGCTGGGACAAGTTCTATTGTTTTTCAGGGGCGGGGATGTGCAATGACATCCAGCGTCCGCCCCGCACCTCTTCATCCTGGTGCCAGTACCTGCATGACAACCAGCCTATGGAAGGGGTCCATCGAGCATCAGGTGCACTCCCAACCCTCCCCCGGAGAAGGAAAGCAGTCCTCAGGATGCTCCATCCTACTCCCCTTGTCCTGACCTCCAGCTACCCTGGTCCATTCCCGAACCTGGGTAGCCATCACTGCAAGTGGAAATCCAGCCGTGGTGCTGACGGGCCAGACCCCATGTTGCTATTTTTGATGATGTGAAGTGGGGTTCACAAATAGATTAATGAGAATGGTGTAGGTGGGTGTAGCAGAAACCCATGATGCTCCTGCATCCACAGGCTACTGCATCCATCTCCACTTCATTGTGGTCCATAAATGGGGCCAAACATCAATGCCTATGTTGTGTCTAAGTGTAAATGTATGGCTGTTGGCCATCACATGCAATCACACCCAATTAATGACCTGCAGAACCTTGGTTGCATCCTGTCACGAATGCCAATCTGACTGCATCCCAGGTTGCCAAGCATGGCAACGCATGTGACATAAGGCATTGATATGTCTAGTTTTATTTCCAGGATAATAGATATGTGAGGCTGCTCAGGCCACTTTTTGTATTCCATGTCATGATGAAATCATGACACCAAAATTGGGGAAAATGAATGTAACTGTAAAATCATACTTACTGGTTCTGAATTGGTTCTTCGAAAACATCATGGCGCACTTCATGCAGCTGCAGAAGTGCACACCGCAACACATCACTGTCTAGGCACACATTAGTGAATGTTGCAGTTGCGGTCACACAGTCTTCATCTGCAATGAAACAGGAAAGAAGCTGTTCAAATCCATTGCAGTTATAGTCCTTCACAGTCTAAGAAATGATGTTGAATAACAATCAGTGTGTGACTTCAGGCAGCGCACACTATGCACTTTCCTCATGCTGTTCGTCAACTTCTTCATGTCTACAGTTTAAACAAATTTATTCCCCAGGGAAATATGCTGTTCTGGTTGATGAGTGGTCATCGCTGGATCCATCACTCGGTACACAACATCATACAAACTGATTTAAAGTGATGATGATTGCCCCTCGTTCGGCACATCGAGTGCAGAATTGCAGTGGCTACCTTGTGGTGTTTTGGTTGCTGGCATTTACATCAGTAATGGAAAGTCATATTTTCAATACAATTCGGCATTAAGGGGACGTGACTGCTACTGTGTTGTCCACTCTGGACATACAATGAAAGCACAGCTATTCTATGCCAAAGTTAGCTACAGCATGATGTGACAACGGTGACCACCGTTGCTACAACTGACTAAATATTGATAGATGGATAAACAAAAATATTTGACAGATGGGACTATCCTTCCTTCAAACGTGCGATGAACACATTGTCACGGATATGTGTTCACCATTGGCTCCAAAGAAAGATTTTATTGCTGACACATCTATGGCACTACAACACTATCTATAACAATTTCAGTTGCCACTTCTGTGTGTTACCTTGCCATTTATCATCCACTGATTCCATTTCCTGGCAACATAAGCTTTCCCTTTCAGTAGGCATTGCCTCACAATGGCCGCATAAACACCAGCTGGTATGTCCAGCACGATCCATGTCCTCACTGCTAACTCCCTCATCACCATCACTGGACCCTGATGTTGAAACTCTTCTCTGCATCTGAGGTTTGCTGTATTCTGCCTCAAACAAATACGGCTCCAAACCATAACCTGCACATGCCTCCTCATCCTTGTATTCAGATCCGGACGACATAAGTAAATGTCCTGTGAGATGAATGAAACAGCACATTACTTTCTGTTTTACTATTACTTTCGCAGTATCCTGAAATTTCCAGAATGTGGTACATCACTAACTGCAGAATGTAGCGTTATGCCCAGAATGTTATATTTCATGTGATGTTTTTGCTCACCCAGCATGGCGGAGGCTACTGCCCTCTGTTGGAGTCACTTAACCGTGGGCCACGTGCATCACACCATATGCTGTGTGACACTGCATGCTCCCGGCCCCCCAAGCACAGTATAAAAGATGGCACAGGGACGGTGATAATAAATTTATTATTAGCAAGAAGGCGTGACCAGCGGTTATATTAACAGTCTGTTGTTCATGTGATATGGGTGTAATGTGGCAGGAGGCGAAGACAAGTGGCATGTTGCACACCTGGGTGATTAACTGACTGTTCATGTAAGCCCTTGGGGTACCTTATTGATGTTATAAAACTTTATTCCAACATAAACAGCACAAGTATATCTTTGAAGTGTATTTTTCATTTACAGGGATCTTTTTAATGACACAGTTATTCTACTAACAGTTTACGAATGCTAGTTCACGATTAGACTGTGTGATTCCATTCATTCAGCAGTGCTAAAGGATGGAATGCTGACATGAAGAAGCCATGTGTCATGGTGGTCAGGATGTACATGTCACTGTTATGGGGATTAATGTAATGCTGTTGGAAGCACAACAGCCAATTACATTGCAGCATTTCTGAGACCCTTTCTATAACTGTACATGATTTAAAAAATGCTCTATGTGTTCACAATCTAGCCTCAAAGTAATATTCATAGTAACAAAAGTAGATATACAGAAGGAATTAGGCCATGTAACTGTATCATCAGCAAATTGTTATGACTTTTCTTTCATGCAGATCATTGCAGAACTTGTGCAGTCCAGTAAACATAGTCATGTTGATGAAAGAATGACTGACTCTGCTCTCTCCACTGCTCAAGAACCCACAACATCGGCCATTGAGATTGCTGTTTTACAGTAGGATGATGATTTTCCAGTTCACTCCATGACAAACACACAGTTTGAGGAACACATTTAGATACCTGCTGATTCACATACATTCAATATTCACACATTCATTCATTCCAATGTGTTTGTACTGTCCATCGTGGTCGAACTATGGCTTCAGAAGCTGGGTGCAACAGGTAGTCACATGATGGCTAACAGGGTTTGTGAACAGACTTTGGGTGCTAGGGGGTCGGCTGAGGAGTGAAGGGATCAACTGCCCCGTGGAGTGCCCCGTCTTCCCAGTGATCAACCTGGGCATAGCACTGACCCTAGAGTAATGATGGTGGTAACCGGGGCTAGTGCAAGGAACCTGTGGTTAAAAAAAAGACACAGTGATGTAGCTGCAGCACACATCATGTCAGTGCCATAGATGTCAGTGCATGTCCGCAGTTCAAAGGTGGTATACATCATTAAGAAAACATCACTGTGACAGGGAGGCGATGATGGCTACAGGGAAGAAGAACACATCCACAGTGCAGGTACATGTGTACTGCAGTTCCCCTGTTGTGCAGTTGAGTAATTGGGCTACTAGGAACATGTGAGAGCTTCCCTGGCCAGTACAGTGCATGACAGAATTGTTTAAGAAAAGAAATACATTTGTATGTACAGTCTTGATCCATTTCATTTCTCTTTCAGGTGCTGAGCGTACCCTGCTGTGATCACTGTCAACTAGCCAAGAGTTTTTGTAGTATTGCAACACAGATCGAATGGGAGACACAGGAACGTGGGATGCACTGGCCAGAATATGAATTCAATTTCAGTGCTGAGACTGGAAAAGTACAGCATGATCACTCACATAGTTCTGCTGGTCAAGATGAAGAAAACACATTTGAAGAGACGGAAACACCACTGGAAGCATGCTCATGAGTGACACCGATCATTTCAAGTCCTAAGGCATTCTCATAATATCAGATGCAGGTATTGATAGTGACAACAGTGACCCAACAGATGATGAGTCAAGTGATACAGAAGAGGTAGAAGATGACAGCGACTATGTCCCAGACTCAGAAGTGTCTGACTCAGAGTCAGAGTCACAGTCTGGCAATGATGACAGCGAAGCAATTCCTCATGGAAGGAAATACATTGTTTGCTTTGATCAACTAAGCAAACTTGTTCCAAGTGTGTTTAGTTTGCTATGCTAAATTATCAGAAAAGTCCTACAGGCACAGTGGAACGATGTTGGTCATTGACATGTGCTGTGAGAGGGGGCATAGGAAAAAATGGACCTCGCAGCCACTCATCAACCGTATACCATCTGGAAACCTTATGCTCGCTGCGGCAGTTCTTTTCACTGGTCTCAGTTTTGGGAGAATGGAACTATTTGCTCAGCAGCTGAAGCTGCAGTTCATGAGTATTCACACCTACAGTTGTGTCCAACAGATGTACCTCATTCCCATTATAGATAAAGAATGGAGAATGATGCAGCACTCCATAATTGAAGACCTGAAACAGAAACTTGAGGTCACTTTATGTGGAGATGGGCGCTGCGACTCTACGGGGTTCAGTGCTAAATATGGAGCATACACCTTCATGGATGCAGAGACTGACAAGATAGTAGACTTCTCAATAATACAGGTGTCAGAGATCAGCAATTCGACCAACATGGAGAAGGAGGGGTTTGTCACAACACTTGAAAATCTGCTGGCAAAAGAGGTGCCTGTAAAGACAATAGTGACAGACCGCCATATACAAATCAGTAGCTTGATGGCAAAGAAGTATACAGCAACACACAGCATCGACCATCAATTTGATGTTTGGTATTTGGCAAAATGGCTGAAGAAACAACTGCTCTTAAAGGCGAAAAGTAAGACATGCGAGTCTCTCAGCGAATGGATTCAATCAATTTCCAGTCACCTTTGGTGGGCATGCCGAACACGCAATGGTGATGACACAACGCTGAGAGAAAAAGTCATGTCAATTGTACATCATGTTGCAGATAAGCATGAGTGGACATCAGCAAATAAAATACACAAGTGTGGTCATGCTCCTGTAACAACAGAGCAAGGTTCAAGGAAAATATGGCTCAAAAGTAACGCCCCACCACATAAAGCACTACAGCAAGTGGTTATGAAAAAGAAGTTCCTAAAAGACTTGGGGAAATGCATCAAGTTTTGTCACACTGGTGACCTGTAAGTCTTTCACTCATTGGTACTGAAGTATAGTCCAAAGCGTCAACATTAAGGGTACAGTGGCATGCTGGCATGACAGCAACTTGCAGCCGTTGATCACAACGAAAATGTATCAAGGCCACATGCTGTTACAAAATCAGGTATCAGAAGTAACAAAGTTGTGTACCCCAAAAACAAAAAACAGTGGGTGGCTAAACCAATAAAAGCCAGTAAGACATACAACATACAGGAATGTATGATGCAGAAAGTACTTGACTACAGAGTAAGCAAAAAACCCCAACACCAGTGATAAAAAAAAAACTTGCGCGTAACATTGCAGACAAGCCACGACCACCACAGGAGGAAGTGATTCGGATGCATCGATTCCGATTCACATTTGCTGAAAAAGCTGATTAGGGACAACAGTATTGGCATGACCCAATGGCACACACTGCGCAAGATGGCAAAGTAAAGTCAGAATGAACGAATGCAGTTGTTCTTTCAGTTATCTGGACAACAGCAGTTCAGTGACAGGTTCACCTTACTTCATTTTGAAGTAGGACACTGCACTACTGGCTCCACTCACACCACTACCTTCAGTTGTGTCCTTCACAGACAGTTCAAAACCAATTCCACTGTGTTTGTCCCCACCCCTGTGCCTTCCCGCTTACTACCTTGCCTCCCATATGCCTTACAATTGTATGCTGTACTCAAGTCCCAGAACAGGACATACACTGCATATCCACTGTCAAAGTGACTGGTTAACCAATCATACTAATTAACCCCATTGGTGTGACAGGATCTGCAACACACAGAACAATACTGCCTGCTGTCCTGCTGACCTTCAGCGTGTAGGAGGGAAAGCAGCCTCTCCTTCACAATAGTGTCCATGATCTCTCCCACAATGGAAGTGAGGATTACTGCGCTGTAGTTCAGAAGCTCATCCTTGGGGCTGCACTTCTGGACTGGCACTACGTGTGCCATCATCCAGGCCTGTGGCACACTCCCCAAGTGGATTGAAGATGTCTGGTAGTCTGATACATGTTCAAACAGGTCCTGTGCTAAACCCCTTACCACTCTGGGAAGGCACAGGGGCGGGGACAAACACAGTGGGATTGGTTTTGAACTGTCTGTGGGGGACACAACTGAAGGTAGTAGTGTGAGTGGAGCCAGTAGTGCAGTGTCCTACTTCAAAATGAAGTAAGGTGAACCTGTCACTGAACTGCTGTTGTCCAGATAACTGAAAGAACAACTGCATTTGTTCATTCTGACTTTACTTTGCCATCTTGTGCAGTGTGTGCCATTGGGTCATACCAATACTGTTGTCCCTAATCCATGGTGCTTTCTCAACTCTCAGTGCCATCAGTTCCTCCAGTACCCTGCCCTGCAATATTCCTCCATCTGTCACCTGTTTTCCTTCCCTGTCCTCCACTGCAGCATACCTGGGTGCTACTCCCAGGTTTCTCCCCAGAAAATACTGAGCAAAAGTAGTGTTTTAATGCTTCTGCCTGTTCTGCCCTAGTATCTATCCAGACACCCACCCTGAATTGTGATCCTCACTGTTTGATCTTTGCATATCCCTTTCTAAGTCATGAACCTGTAAATAGTTTCTAAATATGGTGATACATATTTATTGTTGTTAGGAAACTGTTTGCATTACTTCGGTGCACAAAATTCTTATACAACATTAACACACTGCGTGTGTTTTAAATACCCAGTCATTTGCTGTTATGAATAAATCTATCGTTTATGTTAGCTGAGGACTCTAGAACTTTCCTTTACAGCAAGACTTTGACAATGTTTTAAGTTGGCCAGCAAAGCATTAAAGACATGTTGACATATTTCACTGACAGTGGCACCAACAGTAATGTAAGCAGTAAGCCACACTGCGGGTTATGTGCAGTGCACAGTTTGAATGCACAGCTAAAGAGTGTAGTACTGCTAGAGTCCAAAGGCAGCATGCGTCCGGTCCCATGGCCGTGTGTTAGAAGGATGGATAGATGGATCACCAGGATGACACGGAGAATCTGTGGAGATGGTCATGAGCATGGAAGCTAAACTGTAATGATGAGAAATGCAGGGATCTGCAACTGGATGAAAACAGTATGACTCATGTATACACCTTGGGTGGGGGTAGGGCAATGCAGGGTTATGTGACTGTAAAACACCACAGGATGCTGTTGGATGAGAGAATGATTTAGTCAGAGCAATGTCGAAAGGCCTCATCACAAGCAAACAGAATGCTGGAGTGCCTAGCCAGGTGGTATCCTCTATGAGCTGTGAGGTGCTCCTACAGCTGTACAGTTCCCTGGTTAGACCACACCTTGAATACTGTGCAGTTTTGTCATCCCATGGACATTGCATTACTGGAGAGCATGCAGAGGAGAGCAACCAGGATGGTGCTGGTGCTACTGGAGAGGCACTATGAGGAGACAGCGTGACAGCTGAACCAGTAATCATTGCAGGAAAGAATGAAAAGGGGGGATATGATACATGCATTCAAGTACCTCAAGTTAATTGACCTTGGGTATGGCAAGCTGTGGTCTTTCAGCTGTGGAATGTGGGTGCCACCACAGCACATGCAATGATGATTGAAGGAGAGAGGCTGGGTGGGCAAAGGAAATGCACATTCCCTGGGAGTGTGCAGTAGCCCTGGAATGCACTACCCGATGAGCTGGTGGGTAATACTTTAGAGGGGTTGTTAAAATTATGTGATTGGTACAAAGGGATGGTGCATCCTGGAGGCACGCTTGCAAATGGAGAAACTTGTAGGGAGGTATGGCGGCTACCAATAGTGCCCTGGGAAGGCACTGACCATGGAGCTCACTTGATGCACCATACAGCGTCATGTGGTGGGACAGGCATACAGGAACCATACAGGTACAATACAGGGTGGGTCATAGGCAATAATCCAGTGCAAGTGCTTATGGGAAGATTAGATGGCCCACATGGTCATTATATGCCCAGAGTTTCTATGATGCACATATGGGGTTTGGGGAGGGCAGGAAAGACATGTCTGTCTTCTTCACAGGAAACATCACCATGACACTGACAGGTAGGGACAATTAGGGTAATGGATCAAGTAGCACCAACTATGCATGAAACAGCTAGCACAGAGAGGGTGAGATGCAACGTCATGGTGGTGGTAATCGAGGGTGGATGCCAAAAGATTGACAGTAATAGTTATAGCAACAAGAACAGTGGAACACTTCAGGGGAGGACATGGCCATGGGTGAGCAGCAGGGGAACAGGTACAGAGTGTCATGGAAAACCAGAGGAGCAGGAGGAAGCAGGTGTCAAGCTAGAGTATGGGTAAGTGGAGCAAAAGGGAGTTGAAACATACAGCACCGTGGGGAACAGAAAGGCACAGAGGAAGAAATGTGGTGTGGACAGCGGGGTAGTTGAGGTTATCAGTGACCACATAACAGTAAGGGAATAATGATAATAATTGCAAGCTCATTCACCTCAGAGTCAGAAACACCAGGACCACCTACTGGATTGGTGGTGGGGTACCAGTAGGACTCTCAGGTGCCTCTCCTCCTCTGAGACTACTACTGGCTTGAGGAGAGGTTCAGAAGTGAGATGACAATGCAGTACCTCACAGGCACAGGAGATTTAATCGACGTGAGGACAGTGGAAGACTTGAAGTGGGAGTGGGATAGTCCGTGGAGAGGTCAATAAAGCTAACAACAAGATGGGGATATCATTGAGAGAGGGGATGAAGGGAAGGGATTGGGTGGGGGAAGCAGATGCAGTACTATTGTACTGCAAGCTGCGAACTGGGGAAGACTTGATAGATGTGTGGTTCTGTTCTGTGTGACACACATAATGCCAGTATGGCGTTAATACAGAGAGTTGGAATGTAGCAATGCTTGCAAACAGCATTGCTATATTTGCAGCGATGGACTGAACAAGAGAACTGCAGTCTGACATGAACTGTTTGGTACACAACTTCTACGCATATTTGACTGGCAGTGTTGCACAGCAGATCCTTCATGGTCTGTAATGTAAATGATGCAGAGAAGAAATAAAAACACAATAAAATACCCACACATGTAGGGCCAGATATTCAAAAGGGCAATGGCACAACAGGGTTGGGACATAAGAACTCCATTGTCGCTACCCCCGCGAGCATTCAAAGGGGGGGATGTTGCACCGCGCAAATCGGCGCCGAAAGCACAGTCATACATGCGCGCAAGTGCAGGGGCATGCCCATGCATAAGCACCACATTCCCAATATTCAGCCCAGTATGTGAGGCACATATGCAGGCACACACCCGCCTTTCGCTGCACAGGGGGGGTGGGCGCAAAGATCCCCCATAAAAAAAAGGTGCAAGGCCTGGCCACCCACAGGAGAGCTGCCATACTGCAGGGCGCAACATGGCATCCACCATGGTCACATCGTCGCCACGCCCCCCCCCCCCCACCTGCTCGCAGGCTTAAGTAAAAAAAAAGTACTCCCTGGTGGTCCAGTGGACCCGCTCCCTAGCCCCATCGTGGACTTTGTAATAACATACGAATCCCTGGAGGTCTAGTGGACCAAATCACAGCCCAATAGCAGGCTTAGTAGATAATATAGACTCCCTGGTGGTCCAGTGGACCAAATCCCAGCTTTATCACGGGAATTCATTCAGATATCGGGACTGTATAGTACAGTGCGGTCTGCATGCCCATTTGCCCATGCAGTGGACCAATGGGCGTACAGCCACACTGTATGCTGTCAGTCAGCAGGCGGCCAAGCAGCTTGCTAGTGGGGAGCTGCCAGCCTCCGCTGACCGGGGAGAGTAGGGTGGCTGGTCTGGAGGGCGGGTGGGGGGGTCAGCTGGACCACCAGGGATATATTTACATTTACAGAGCCTGCGATTGGGCAGGGAGTCAGGCCACTGGACCACCAGGGATTCCATATTATGTACTAAGTCTGCGATCAGGCTGGGATTCAGTCCACTGGACCACCAGGGATACGCATGGTATTACAAAGCCCGCAATTGAGCTGAGGAGCAGGTCCACCAGGGACTTTACATATTTACAAAGCCCACAATCAGGCATTGGGGCGTATTTGCCACCGAGGGGCAGGGGACTTCGGTCCCCAATGGCTGCAGCCTGGCAGGGTGCCAGGCACAAGTCGGGCGGGATCGGCACACCTGCATGCAAATGGGGCCATAATGACATGCAAATGGCCCCACTGGCGCCTTTCATGTGTAATGGCCCCATTTGCATACCCACCGCTGAATATCGTGGTTCCTGCTCCTAGCATAACTGCACTTGTGCTGGCGCATCCCCCTGCTCCTCACTTGCCACTTGCACTGGTGCACTGCCACTGCACCCTGCACAATGTGGGTGGCAACACTGCCATATTTCAATGGTGCTGAGCCATGGTGCAGCACTGTTGAATATTGCACAGACCACGCCCGGGTGCATCCCAGTTGCACTGCACACAGGCTTGCACCCCTGCCTGGTGCAGTCTGAATATCTGGCCCATAGTGTATGCCAACGTCACAGGTTAATAACATACCAACAGATCATACTAACATTGTAAAACAAAAAAGATGGCAACATGCAAAAAAGCCAGCAGTGGATGCACAATAGGCTTTCATGTATGCTCCTTAGTCAGCACCCATGCTGGGCATCAACTCGGCTGCCCCCCCCCCTCATCACTTTTGCTTCCTCTGTCCATATTAAAAGATGCTACCCTTGTGTTGGACACAGTGAGCCTCACCATACCCCTATACCTGTCCCAGCCACTGTGACACCCAGCCACCATCTCTGCCTCCTTCAGTCCGTGGCACAGTGCATTCCATGGTTACACCATCCTGTCAGTAACGGAACACATTCTCTTCTGTCCCCTGAGTATCACCCCTCCAGCTTGCACCCATGTCCCCTATGTGCCCTCTCTTGTTTCCTTTAGAACACCAAGACTGAGCCTCCCTATATCCCCTTTATGTCTTTGAATACCTATATCATGGCCGCCCTGTCCCTCCTCTCCTACAGGGTGTACATGTCGAGCTACTTGAGCCTCTACCCCTAGGTCCTTTCTCCCAAGCCCCAAATCATTCTGGTTTCCCTACTTTGCACCCACTGCAGGATTGCAATATCGTGTTTTTAGTGCATTTTTAAAAAATGAATGGACTACTCAAGGTGTGGCCTAAGAAGGCAGCTGTAGAGGGAGAGGATAACTTCCCACCTTGTGCAGGTAATCCCAGTAGCCATGCATCCCATCATTCTATTAGCTTTTGCCACTGCCCTCCAATATGTCTCAGACTTATTCATTCTGCCATCTATCAGCACAGCACCACTCTTGTCGCCCTTTGAGACTTGTAGTATGTCACCCACAGGATATGCCCTTGTCCAGGGTTTATTGCCCAAAGGTGCTGAACACTTCCTTCACCTGCATTGAACCTAACTGTGAACTTTGTCAACCACCTTTCCAGAGCTTTCAGGTCCTCCTGCTGGGCCACTGTACCTTCCTCCCCATCTACAACCAGACCCACCGTTCCGTCATCTGCAAAGCTATTCATTGTTCTCCTGATACCTTTCCTTACATCAGAGACATAAGCGTCTGACAGGAGAGTCCCTACTACCAACCACTGTGGAACCCCACAAATGAAGGTCCTTGGACATGAGACAAACCCCCAACCACCACCCTCTGAGTACGCTGTGACAGCCAATTTACTATCCATCTGATTATCTACATCCACACCAACAATTCTTCAAGCTTGGTCAGCAGTCCACTTAATGGCATTAACAAGGTGAAAGAGTCTAACATGTTTAAATATAAGAAAAATAGCAGGACAAGAGGACACAGCATGAGATTAGAGGGAGGCCAATTAAGGAGGAATGTGAAGAAATTCTTTTTCACAGAAAGGGTGGTGGATGCATGGAATGGACTACCTCAGGAAGTGGTGGCTATGAATACAGTGCAGGGCTTCAAACAGGCATGGGATAGGCATAAGAGAGCAATACAGATGAGTATGAATAGATCGGCCACTGACAGAGCAAAGGCCAATGGCACATTTATAAGGTAGAAAAAGAAATGGGAAGACTGGATGGGCCTTGTGGTCCTTATCTGCCGTCAACTTCTATGTTTCTATATTTCTATGTCACTGTGGGGGACTGAATCAAAAGCCTTGCTGAGGTACAGAAAGAGGAGGTACACTGTACTACCCTGGAACAGTGCACACCTCACCTAGTCACAGAACTGCACAAGTTTTAGAAACATAGAAACATAGAATTTGACGGCAGATAAGGACCGCTTGGCCCACCTAGTCTGCCTATTTCCCTACCTAACGGATAAGCTGCAGATCCTAGTTAACCAACAGCCTACTTCCTCCTACCCCCCACTAGAATTGCCTTATGTCTGTCCCATGTATTCTTGAATTGTGTGACATGTTCTTCCTGGGACAAGGTCATGTTGTCTGTCATCCAGGCACACCTTTTGCTTCAGTCGCCCCTTCCCCATGCTTTCAATGACAATGCCCTCAATCACCTTGCCCAACACCGATGTCAGGATAACGGGCCTGTAGCTCCCCGCCTCCTCTCTTGATCCACCCTTGTGAATAGGCATGATATGGGTCACCCACCATTCTTGGGGTACCCTCCCCATCTTCAGAGATATGTTGAAAAGCTACACCAGGGTAGCTACAAGGACATCTGCCAGCTACCTCAGCATCATGAGATATATTTTGGCCAGCCCTGGTGCTTTCTCCATCGTAAGGGACTGCACTGCAACCCTCACTCTCTGTACTGGGATTTCATCCTCCATGTCCTCCCCCTTTGCTCCCTGTACTACCCTCCCTCCTCCCCGGTATCTTTAGAGTGCCCCATATCTAAGGTTACCACCCCTACCACTGGTTCACTCTCTCTGACCCCAGAACATGCAGCATCACCTTCTTCCATGTTAAAAAGCAACGCAGAGTACTCAGTGCCTGGGCTTGCTGTCGCGCTGCATATGCCCTTCCCTCCGGTGATCTAATCCTGATGATCAGTCCCTCACCTTCCCTCCCCCCCATATATCTAAATAACCCCTTGTCCACCCTCTTGATCCCCTGGCAAAGCTGTGGTCCTTCCTTGCCTTGGTTGCTGTCACCGCCCTGGTTTCTGCTATCCCATGTACTATTAGCATCCATGTCTTGTCTTATGCATTCCAAATGACTGTAAAGGCTCCATACACCTAAAGTCAGTTACCACCATCTTTGTAGTACCTTACTCACCCCCATGTTGAGATGAAACCACAGTGTGGCATGGTCACTCCCTGCCAACGGATCCCTGACCTACATGTCCATAATCTGGTGACTGTTTGCCAGGAGTACGTCTAGTATCCGATAATCCGTAGTCGGCTACACTACATGCTAGGTCAGAACTGCATGTTGGAAGACATCCAGCAACCTCTCTTCCTTGGCCACTGAAGATGCTCTTGTCCACCATTCTGTTCCTAGCATCTTTAACTCTACCATAACCATTACCCTTCCATTGTCCAAGCTACAGTGGCCCACAACATAAGCCACCAAGCTGTCTTCCACATCCTCCACCAGTGGTACCGGTCTGTATACCACTGCTATTTCACTCTCTTCCCTCACTGCGATATCAGGGTGACCCAAATTGCTTCCACGCTCCCCTCCACTGCCTCCACCCCTCCTGTACTGATGCCATTTTTCTGTATCAGTGCAATTGCAACCCCCTCTTCACTCCCCCCTGCCCTTTCTGGACATACCATAGCCCGTAATGTTTGGGTCCGATTACTGCCATTGAGTTGACCAAGTTTCTATGACAGCTGCAACTGATCTCGCAATTAGCATCACCTGGTTGCCCCCCCATCCCCCACAAAACCAACCACCCTAGCCTCACACCACTCCGTGAGCCACTGGTTTAACATCCTTATTTTCTGCTAGTTCTCCCCACTACCCCTCGGCACAGAAATGATATCCCAGAAGGAGATCGAGCATGTTATGAATTGCCAAGCCGTATGTACTGGAAAACCATAGGTAGCTCACAAAACCTTGCCTTTTTCTCCAATTCACTATTTCAATTTACATCATTTGTACACAGATGAGCCAGTATGTTCAGGACCTACCACATTCCCTTAACAGTGAATATACCTCATCCTTGGCATTGTGCACATCAGCACAGGGTGGCATTTGGCTTTTATTACACATGTGTCACCACCCCCAACCCTGTCACTGGATACCTTTGATCATGGAATCCCACAACAGAAGCAATCTTACCTCTCCCTTTCCACCATGCCCATCCTCTCTCATTCTCCCAGCATCTCCACAAAATGGCCTCCTTGATCCACCCACAATCTTGGCACCAGATGTAGCCTTGTACTAATTTTCTCCCTGGAACCACATCGACTTTGGTCCTGGGCATCCACATCCTGCGTATACTTTTGGTATCAGTTTCCCCCTTGACACCACCCTTGACTACCAAACATACAATTAAGACAGCAGAAGCAAGCAACTAGATCTATCAAGTATGCAGAATTGTGAGGGTGACACCCCTAGGATACAGCTTCACAGCCCCATTACCTTCACATACCCACACAGAGACAGCCATGACCTTTTCAACCTCCTCACTATTCTGCAGTAAAGCACCTCCTGTGTCACTGTTTCTTGTTTCCACCGTCGCCTTTTCTGTGATGAAATGCTTCCTCAGGTATCTCCGCAATATGGCACACTACAGCTTTCACCCATCCTCTCTCATCTCCCTTCTCTTCATCAGTGAGCCTTACTGCCAGAAGCATATGACATTGACCATACTTCTGCCGCTTGAGGTACATGGCACTGAAAATGAGTGCATATAATAGCATATAGTAGCCATGTGGGTGTACTGGCAAAACTATGACATACTGCTGCTGTGTGTGGACAACAAGAGGAATGGTAACATACATCAATATGTCACCATGGGAACTGTAATTCTTAATTAACAGCTGCATTGTACAGTATGTGTGCATGACAACAGTAAAACATAGCACACAACATATTTGCCAGTTATGGTTTGTCTCACCAACTAATGCTTTACAGAATGGCACTGAATTGCAGAGAAATATATACAAAAGTGAACTTCAGCCAGGTCACACAGCGCTGATACTATCAATGACACTGGAGGAAATCATGTAGGAAGACAACAACATCTGACCTGTAATGCTGCAAGACCAAGAAAATATCAGTAAACGGGTAAACAATGGTACATATCGGGCACATGGCAACATGTAACGGCAATGCATGTGCACATTCAAGTAGAACACCAGCTCAAACTGTGAGCATCCGGTGCTAATGAACACGTCATAATCGGTTTATGGCTTGCTAATATTTGCACAAGGTGTTGAAGCAATACATGCCAAAAAGTAGAACTAAATATCTCAATAATCGTTTGAGCTGGTCTGTGATTTACATTCCACAAGGGTGCCATAAATCCACTGTAGCGGGTAGTACATCGAGTGTACTGTGAATCATTTTGGCACAGAGATAACAAAATTAAGCTTGATCATGCTGTGGCCAGGCATATTTATTACAACACAGTCATTACATAGGGGATTACCAGTGGTAATACAGTTACATTCACTCGTTTTGTGTTCCTGAGTCCCATTACACACAGCACTGACATGCAGTCCCGATTACAAATGCAGACTGCAGTTTCAATTACATAAAACAACACTGAAATTCAGGGAACAGTTAGGATAAGTGAGACACAGGGAAAGGGCAATAAAAAAACATAAGTCATACACAAGAGAGACAATGCTTCTCTGGGGCCATGACTGCAGAAAAGCATGCTAGAAACAGATGTAGTTCTTGAACAAAGCACAATACATAAATTAGTGTGTCAGCATATTTAACGCGTGCGGAAACGGAACTACAGATACAGAAGAGCATTTGAAAGAGAAACATTTTTACCTTGCTGATAAATGAAATAATTCAGTAAATCCACAAATTAGTATGGCACATAATGTTTACTCCCACAACCACTAAAGGAGGCTGTCCGTCGGCAGCGTCACTTCCAGTGCAGCTGTGCGAGGTCAGAGGTCACAAGCTCTTCAACATGGAGGAGAAACATGGGCAGAGGAATAAATCAGCGTTTCAAAGTAAGTCTTTACTTTGTTAATGATGTACAATAGCCTCTGTCAAGTTAAAACAAGGTGCAACAGGCATTCACTCTGACAGCATGAGAATTCCCCTTTAAGCTGATACAGCCCCCCCTTCCTCAGAGAACCACACAGTGACTTTCTTCTTTTTTTTTACTTAAATGAGACCCTCTTCTTCTCATAAAGTATAAGTATATGCTTGCTTAATCCAAACAGGTACTGACTACTGCTGAGATCGAAGTGATTTATCAGTAAAATATCTATAGTTCTAGACTGCTGTTTCTTGCTCTGAAACCAAAGTTCTCCTCTGTCAAAAACAGCAGGAAGCTGTAATTAGAGACACCTGCTTTTGTGCTCCTAAACTGCTAAGCCACACCCCAATTAGATTCACCCTCTGCTCTGACTCAGTAAATTAAGCTCATACAGCCTCCCTTCCTCAGAGAAACACAGTGACTTCCTTCTTTTTTTTTACTTAAATGAGACCCCTTCTTCTAATAAAGTATCTGTTTGCTTAATCCAAACAGGTACTGACTCCTGCTGAGATAGAAGTGATTTATCAGTAAAAAATCTGCAGTTCTAGACTGCTGTTTCTTGCTCTGAAACCTAAGTTCTTCTCTGTCAAAAACAGCAGGAAGCTGTAATTGGAGACAGCTGCTTTTATACTCCTAAACTGCTAAGCCACACCCCCAATTAGATTCATCCTCTGCTCTGATTCAGTAAATTAAGCTGATACATCCCCTTTCCTCAGAGTAACACACAGTGACTTTCTTCTTTTTTTTACTTAAATGAAACCTCCTTCTTCTAATAAAGTGCATGTTTGCTAACTCCAAACAGGTACTGACTCCTGCTGAGACAGAAGTGATTTATCAGTAAACAATATGTAGTTCTAGACTGTTGTTTCTTGCTCTGAAACCAAAGTTCTCCTCTGTTAAAAACAGCAGCTCCATTTCGATACACCCCCTCCCTTTAGCTCAAACAAAAGGCCCATACCTGCTTTTAACAAGTGTCCCCCCTCTCCTCTCCTCAATTTCGGCTTGGGGAATGGATCGAGGCACCCCCCCCCACCGGCGGATGGTCGCGAGGGCCAGATTGCTGAAGTCCTCCCTCCCTCCAGCACAAACACAGCCAGATTTCGGCTTGGGGAATGGATTGAGGTGTCCCCCCATGGGAGGATCTTTGCAAGGGCCAGATTGCTGAAGCCTTCCCTCTAGCACAAACACAACCAGATTTCGGCTTGGGGAACGGATCGAGGCACCCCCCCATGGGCAGACGGTCGTGAGGGCCAGATTGCTGAAGCCCTCCCTCCAGCACAAACACAGCCAGATTTCAGCTTGGGGAATGGATCAAGGCACCCATCCCCCATGGGCAGACGGTCGTGAGGGCCACATTGCTGAAGCCCTCCCTCCAGCACAAACACAGCCAGGTACGGATCTCTGATGGTTGGACGCCACACTGGTTGGGGCACTACAACTGCTGCTTCTTTGTTCAGTAGCTAGCTTTGGCGCCTTTTTGACATTTGAAAATCAGACTCTGGCACTCTGCTTGAACAGGCAGACTTGGACCCCAGCTTTATTTTGTGTCGGTGTAGAAGTGGAGATAGTCTCTCCCACTTAACAAACCTGGGACTATCAGGGCAATTTATCTGCAACCTAAGCTTTCTTTAATTAATGAACTTGAAAATCTAAGAATTGTTTGGGCTATTCTAGGGTGCCTTAAGAGGGTTATAAACTGGGCAGTAGTTTAAGGAGACTTCTACAAACAATTCATTTAGAGCAGTCTGTTTAATCTGATTTTTCAAGCAACCTCTTAGCTAACCTGCACACTGAGTCATTTAAGGCAGAATTGTTTAATTTAAGCCCAGCCCCTGTTACTCCGAATCTGGTTTAGGCAGAGTTATTTTAATTTCTCTTCCAGCCCCTGTAGCTCAGACTCTGTAACAATCTGTTACCCTCCCCTTTCTATTCACCCCATCCCCTTAGCTCAAACAAAAGGCCCATACCTGCTTTTAACAAGTGTCTCCCCTCTCCTTTCCTCATATTTCGGCATGGGGAACGGATTGAGGCCTCCCCCACATGGGTGGACGGTCACGAGGGCCAGATTGGTAAAGCCCTCCTTCCAACACAAACACAACCAGATTTCAGCTTGGGGAATGGATTGAGGTGCCCCATCCCCCCACGGGCGGATGGTCATGAGGGCCAAATTGCTGAAGCCCTCCTCCAACACAAACACGCCAGATTTTGGCTTGGGGAATGGATCGAGATGCCCCCCCCACTGGCGGACGGTCATGAGGGTCAGATTGCTGAAGGCCTCCCTCCAGCACAAACACAGCCATATTTTGGCTTGGGGAACAGATCGAGGTGCCCCCCCACGATGGGCGGAAGGCCGCGAGGGTCAGATTGCTGAAGCCCTCCCTCCACCACAAACACAGCCAAATTTTGGCTTGTGGAACAGATTGAGGCACCCCCCCACCACGGCCGGACGGTCACAAGGGCCAGATTGCTGAAGGCCTCCCTCCAGCACAAACACAGCCAGATCTCGGCTTGGGAAATGGATCGGGGTGCCCCCCCCACGGACGGATGGTGACGAGGGCCAGATTGCTGAAGCCCTCCAGCACAAACACAGCAAGGTATGGATCTCCAGTGGTTGGACGCCACACTTGGGGCACTACAATTTCTGCTTCTTTGTTCAGTAGCTAGCTTTGGAGCATTTTTAACATTTGAAAATCGGACTCTGGCACTCTGCTTGAACAGGCAAACTTGGACCCCAGCTTTATTTTGTGTCGGTGTAGAAGTGAAGATAGTCTCTCCCACTTAACAAACCTGGGAATCTCAGGGCAATTTACCTGTAACTTAAGCTTTCTTTAATTAATGAACTTGAAAGTCTAAGAATTGTTTGGGCTGTTCTAGGGTGCCTTAAGAGAGTTATAAACTGAGTAACAGTTTAAGGAGACTTCTACAAACAATTCATTCAGAGCAGTCTGTTTAATTTGATTTTTTTAAGCAACCTCTTAGCTAACCTGAAAACTGTGTCATTTAAGGCAGAATTGTTTAATTTAAGCCCAGCTCCTGTTATACCGAATTTGGTTTGGGCAGAATTGTTTTAATTTCTCTTCCAGCCCCTGTAGCTCAGACTCTGTAACTCTGTAACTCTTCTTCACCCTCCCTTAGCTCAAACAAAAGGCCCCTTCCTGCTTTTAACAAGTGTCTGCCCTCTTCTCTCCTCAGGTTTCAGCTTGAGGAGCGGATCAGAGCACCCCCCCACGGCAGATGGTTGCAAAGGCCAGATTGGTGAAGCCCTCCCTCCAGCACAAACACAGCCAGGTACAGATCTCCAGCAGTTGGACGCCATGCTGCTTGGGGCACTACAACTGCTGCTTCTTTGTTCAGTAGCTTTGCTCCACTGACTCTGTGCATCGGCTCCCCACCACCCCCCTTGGTCGGCTCTCCCTTATATAGGGCAGAGGCTGAGTGCTGAACCAATCAGCCCACTTCTTCACTAGCAGATTATAGCAAACAACCACGTGAGGCAGCACTGTACTTCACCAGCCTGTGTTGATCCTTGGCATTCCTTTATCTTATTCATCTCTCCTACCAACTTTATTGCTTTACCATCTGAAGCTTTTTCCTCTGCATCTCAGCATTGTCCTATTTCTCCAATTAGTGTCCCCACCTGTCCTGGTATACCTCTTGCTCGCTAAACTGATTCCCCAATTTAGTGTTCACTTTATCCTTATATACCATCTTTTCTTCTTTCTCTTTCATCTTCCCTAATCACCCTATTACTGTGCCACCAGAGGCAACCTCATCTGCCACTCGAATCACTGGCATTCTCCTTCTGCTTTCAGCTTGCTATTTTCCTGCTCTAGCATGCTCACATTAATCCTCACCTCAATAGTCCTCCTCTACCAGGGATTGCCCTGTCCCTCTACTGTAGTTCTATCAGCTGACACCACCCCTACACAATTTCAACTCCCACCTACTCTCCCACTCACCATAGCTCATGTGTCCTCCCCTCTTCTCATCTCCCAGCTGTAACCTTCCACCACCACCCTCCATGTCAAATTACATTCCTCTTCTTCCCTACTCTCTCCTCCCTGGCCATCCCTTGTTTAAGCAGCAAATCTGTTAAGAAGCATCATACCAACACCAGCAAACAGCAAGCACTGGCACTACAGCACTACTCAGAATACTTGCTGTACTGCTCCTGATTTCAGGTAATGTACATCCCAACCCAGGT
This sequence comes from Neoceratodus forsteri, assembly GCA_016271365.2. Lineage (NCBI taxonomy): Eukaryota > Metazoa > Chordata > Ceratodontiformes > Ceratodontidae > Neoceratodus > Neoceratodus forsteri. The sequence goes on along the minus strand of CM028132.1, from coordinate 194,054,967 downwards.
CCCGTCTCACACAACTCCAGCACCTCACATCATGAGCTATGAATGGCTGCTATGAATATATGCAGCTTGCCCAAGAACTTGGCGCCTCTACAGTGCTGGATGCTGCAGCATCAACCGAATGTGCTAGCCCTTATGGAAACTTGGCTGTCAAAGAAGACCCCTGACATCTTTGTCACATTCCCAGGCTTCTCTCTTGTTAGAGCCAACAGGACTGGCAAACGAGAAGGGGGGTGTGCATTTTACATCCATGACTCCCTGTTATGCCATAGCCCACCAGCTCCCTCCCTTCCTAGATCATGGGGCACAAGCCCTTGCAATAAAACTCACACCAGGCCCCTCCAGAGCCCCTATTTCCATTACCGTGGCTTGCATCCCACTCAGAAACCAAGTCGCAGCCTTTCAATCCATGGCCACCTATATATCCAGCTTCCCTCCCAAAACTGAACACATTATACTAGGGGGTTCTAATATGAACTGGCTGTCGAGCTCAGCATCCTCTATGAAAGACAGTCACTCTGCATTAGACCTGGCCCAGTTCATCAATCAGCCAACCAGGATGAATCCCAGAACTGGATCCAGCACCCTGATCAATCTTTTACTCACCAATCATCCAAACAAAATTTCTAACCTGGTTGTCCTGCCAGATTCTTTAAGCGACCACTCCCCTATCCTCTTCACCTGGTCATGTCAGCAGCAAGTGCCTCAACCAAACAATTTTCCCCAGTGCCACTTCCTACCAGGAGGCCTCACTAAACTAAGGAGACACCTAGCCCAATGTGATTGGTCCCCTATCAGACACTCCACCTCTATAGATGGAGCTCTGGATTACTTCACCCGCACATTCAACACTGCGTGTGACAGATTTGTCCCATCACAAAGGTCCAGTCCAAAAAATGGAATGCCCCTTGGGTCACCCCAGCTCTGCTTCGCAGCTAAAGAACCATGACGATCTCTGGCACAAAGCACTTGCCTCAAGGGTACTGGAAGACAGGCTCAACTTCAAGGTGGCCCACAATAGGTGCAGCTGGGTCATAAGGAGGGCTAAAGCAGACTACTATAAAACTACCCTCGCCTCCACCTGGGGGAATGCAAGGTTGTTCTGGGACAACCTTAAAGAATTTAATGGAAAAGCTAGGATGCCGCCACCCTCCCAGCTAACTATTGACAATGCCTACTCCTCGGACCCACTCACCATCACCAATTGCCTAAATGCCACATTCTCTGACCTGAGTGCAATACTTCCAAACAACTTCTTCGACCCCACCCCCACAACCAATGAACCACACAATGCCTACCCCCCTTTCCACCTCAGAGTTATTACTAGAAGGGAAGCAAGGCCATTTCTTGCAAACGCACTCAGGAGTTCAAACTACTGCAAAGACTCCTTTGATATGAGAATCCTTAACTTGGTACTAGACTCGGTACTTTCACCACTGACTGGTCTCCTTAACCTTTCCCTATGTCTGCAGCAATTTCCCACAGACTGGAAGTTGGCCACTATCACACCAATTCTGAAGAATGGGGACCCCACCTCACCCAATAATTACCAGCCCATCTCCATTCTACCACCCCTCTCAAAAGCCCTGGAAAAAATCATTGCCACTCAACTCTCCAACCACCTACTCATGCACAACATACTATGTAGAGAACAACATGGCTTTAGAACAGGGCATAGCATAACAACTGCCCTCACAGAGTTCTCTAATTTATGCACATACCCCTGGATAAGAAACACCTAGTAGGAGCAGTATTTACTGACCTCTCAAAAGCTTTCGATGCTGTCTCACACAGCCTGCTCCTAAATACTTTCCTCCTCACCAGGCTGTCCCCTGGACCAGTCGTGTGGTTCACAAGTTACATCTCAGATATATCCCAACATGTTAAGATTAGCAACACTCTCTCGACTACCCTGCCTGTTCACTCTGAGGTTCCACAGGGTTTCATCCTTGGTCTCTTATTGTTCAGCATCTTCCTGAACACCCTGCCAAAAGCCTGCCCAAGTAAATTTCTGCTCTATGCAGATTATGCGGTCCTGTTTTCTGCCCACCCAGATCCCACAACCCTACAGTCCTCACTACAACTTGCATTCAACCATGTTGAAAACTGGTTCACAGACCACAGATTGGTGGTCAATGTAAAAAAGACTAAGTATATGCTATTTGCCCACCGGCAAAGCAGAATGCAGATGCCCAGCTACAAATCTTCTCCAAAACCCGCCTCCCCTTGGAGCAGGTCCATACCTACAAATATCTGGGCCTTACATTTGACCCCAGCCTTTCATTCCACCCACACATCGATCACCTCACCTCAGCCATAAATGTTCGCACAGGACTACTGTATCGGCATAGAGAATGCCTGAGGCCCTCAACCTTGTGGTCACCTCCTCTGTTCTCTCTCTAGTGGATTACGGACTAACCATATACGCGGCCGCTGACCACACAACTCTGAATAAAATCCACTTAGCCATCAACATAGCATGCAGACTCCTCCATGGGGTAGACAGGCGTACCCATGGCTACACCCTGTATGCCCTAACAAATATCCTCACTCTTGATGAAAGAATCCACTATCAAACAGCTCTCGTTACCAAAAAAATTCATCTAGGTCTCACACCCGCTGGAGTTTCTGCCACCCTATGCTCAGCTCATACCACAGCTAACACCCGCTTGGCTAACAAATTGATATGGACTGTTCCCAAGGTCATGACCTCTCTAGCTCAAAGGTCCTTTTACTACAGAACACAGTTATGGTACAATGAGCTCCCTGTGGCCGTTTCCTCTGTCGCCAGACTGGGCCCATTCAAAATAGCCTTCAAAGACCACATACTTTCTTCCCACCACTGCCAGTGCACCGGCCAGTATGGGCTGTGACTTAGCACCACCAACACCTGGCTACCGAGCTCTGGCCAGGCCTGCCAGGTTCTGTCTCAGTATTAGAGCTGTGATGCAGGTACCCACAAATGCTCTTGACTATCTGTTCACAACCACACCTCTCAGAGTAGATTTGGGCTAAAATGCCTGTACCCCACCACTGCTAACTCTCAACATAAGACTCACTGTGTGATAACAAAGTCGACTTCCCGATGGCTTCCACAATCTACCTGAACTGTATATAGTCACTCACACTCTCCTTAGATGGACTTGCTTTAGCTACCCCCCACCCACTGTCTATATCCTATGTTTATATCCTAGGTTTTTCCTTTACCACATTGTATGACTGTATTATACATGCTATTATTATGTTGTGTACTATGTTCACGTATTGTATTTTGACTACAAGCCTTTGCAAATAAATGAGTCTTTGACTCAAAGGTTGTAAATCCAATTTACTCAATAAATAAATAAATATGAGGGGAGTAATTGTTAGTTGTACTGTTAGACTTAAAAGGGAAAAATGTAAGAAAATTGAGGACTTGGAACAGTTGGTGATTGCAAGGTGAGGAGAGGAGGAGAAGAAACAACTGAAAATGGCTAAAGAATCACTAAATGAGTGTTATACAGGTGAGGCCCAGTCCAAACTTTTATTTTGTAAAACAGAGAATATATTAATGGGGCAATAAACCTGGCCCACTGCTAGTTAAACTCATGAAGGGGGGAAAGTCCTCGCACAGAGTAGTAACCATAAAAAACTCACAGGGGAAGATAGTTCATGACAACTAGAGCATCCGAGAGTGCTTTAAGAAATGTTATAGTACCCTACACCAAGCAGAATGTACAGGTACAAACAATCTTGCACAAACATTCCTGCAGAGTATAGCTACTCCCACCCTTATGGAAACACAACGAAGCATGCTGGGAGCAAACATCATGACACCAGAAGTTATGATGGCAATAAATAGCTTAAAGGCAGGGGAGCTGGATGGATTTGGTGTAGAATACTACAAAGTATTAAAAGGGGACTTTGCAGACCAACTGAGGGCAGTTATGGAGAAGGCCAGAGAGGAGGGGGGCTACCCAAAACCTGCCTGGAGGCGAATATTTGTGTAATACCAAAGCCTGGAAAGGATGGCACAGGATGCTCTGCATAAAGACCCATCTCCCTGCTTAATTGCGATTGCAAGACTATGGCTACAGTGCTGGCCCTTAGATTGTAAAGGATTCTCCCTGATGTAGTACACCCTGACCAGACAGGATTCGTGAAAGGCAGGCTGTCCTATCACAATATGAGAAGGCTATTAAATGTTGTGTGGTGGGGTGTTGGGCACTCGGGACAAGCCTGCATGCTTACCATGAATGCAGAAAAAGCATTTGATAGAATTGAATGGGAATACCCGTTTGAGGCATTGTGTCGGTTTGGGCTGGGAGATGGGTTTGTGGAGTTGGTCAAGATGCAATATGTAAAACCCAGGGTGAAGGTAGTGGTAAATGGAATGTCTTCAGAGGAATTTGAATTATTCAGAGGAATCAGGCAGGAGTGACCCTCTTCCCTCTCCTTTTCGCCATAGCCATTGAGCCACTAGTTATCAAGATAAGGGAAAGTAGGGACATACAAGGGATACCAGGAAACAAGGGAGGTCATGGATGAAGGCAAACTGGTAGGGTCTATCTTTATTGACCTCACCAAAGCCTTCGATATGGTCAACCACCCCCTGTTACTGATCCAACTGCAAAACATGGGTGTGGCGCCCAATGCCCTTTGCTGGCTCCAAGACTACCTGTTACGGAGAAATCAATGTGTCAAAATTGGGCAAACAGTATCCAGTGCAAGAGAGGTATCATTGGGGTACCCCAGGGATCAATACTGGGGTCCCTATTCTTCAGCCTCTTCTTAAATAACCTTCCTACAGCCTGCGACACCAAACTCATACTATATGCAGATAATGTTGTGCTCCTGAGCAGCAGCACGTCTCAGGCTGCCCTACAGTCTGACCTGCAGAACTCCTTCAAACTTGAGGACTGGTTCTGTAGTCATAAGTTGCTACTAAACTACAAGATGACCAAGGCCATGCTTATGTTCAGCCCCCACAACAAAAATAAGTACCACTTCTTTATCATCTCCAACTCATGCAGTGAGCCGCTGGAACAAGTTCACTTGTTCAAGTATCTGGGGGTCATAATAGATGATACCCTCACATTTGCACACCATATTGATTCTTTGGTCAAGACAGTCAATATCAAGATTGGTGTCCTGTACAGCCACAGGCAACACCTCTCTCCGGGGGCCCTCCGCCTCTCAGTCCACAGTTCAATTATATCTACTATTGACTATGGACTAGTGGTCTATGGGGCGGCAACAGATACAGTGCTCAAGAGGGTTCAGACTGCACTCAACAAAGCCTCCAGACTCACCCTGGATGCTAAGCATGACACTCACACCTGTACTCTGTATGAACATGCAAATTAGCTGTCATTAACAAACAGGGTCAAATTTCAGATTTGCATCCTAGGGAAGAAGGCTCTATTGGGTAAAACACCACCTTGTGTAGGCAATTTGATCAAGGCAGCCAACTCATTACAGGTCACCAGAGGTGGACTAGAGGGACCTTGACTAACTATTGCACCTCACTTGGGCAACGTGCATTTGCCTACTAGGTCCCCCTGTGGATGAATGAACTCCCTGGGCATCTCTTGGCCACCAATTGTCTGGCACATTTCAAAACTGACCACAAACAGCACCTAATAACACTCTCTAAGTGTACCTGCCCCTGAGTCCAGTCACACCTGCTCTCTCTGCCCCCAAGCAAGTACTAGGCAGGCCTCAGGTACCCCCTCCCTCTGTCCCTTCTCATGACTTGCCTCAGCAATCAGTATGCGTCATGCTCCTTCGGCACCCGCCACCCCACCTTCCCCAACTCAGAGTCCTGTGAGTTTCCCCAACAGTCACTATTAATGAAGGCTGTCTGACCATGCCCCCTCACACCCCACCATTTACTTTAGCATGTCTTCTCCACTCAGCCTCCCCTTACCCCACCATTTACCCATATACCCTATCGCCCTTCTTGCCCCACCCTTTACCTCCACCACATTACATACCTCTCTCTCATACCTCCTTTCTTCACCCCACTGCCAGCTGTCCTTATTTTGTCTAGCGGAACCAGCTGGTTTGCATCACAAACTGCGATGCGATACCAGCTATTTAAAACCCTGCCTTGTCCCATCCCCTTTTGAAGCAGCTCACTGTATTACAGGCTATTACTTCCTCTGGTAATGTGTTCCACCCTGACACCACCCTCTCCATAAAGAAGTGTCTCCTCATTTCCCTCCTGAACCTTCCCCCTCCAGTCTCAGTTTGTGCCTTTGGGTGCCCCTTGCTCTCCTTAACTGGAAAAGCCCCTCCATGTCCATCCTATTTACATCCTTCATGTACTTCAAGGTTTCAATCATGTCCCCACTTTCCCTCCTCTCCTCTCTTTCAGGGAGTACATCTTCAACTCCCTCAGTCTACTCTCATAGGGCAAGTCCCCTAGCCCCTGGATCATTTTTGTTGCCTTATGCTGCACCACCTCCAGTAACCTAAGGAGTAACCTAACTTCAGGTGCAGCCTCCAGAACTGTACACAGTACTCCAGGTGCAGTTTAACCAGTGACCTACAGTAGAAGCTACAGACATTGTCAGCTATTTCCAGATATTTAGCAACATTTCTAAAGAGTTTCTCTCTGCTGCCCCTACTGTGGAAATGCAGAGAGCAGAAGATTTCTCTAGAAATATCACAGAAATTTCAGGAACTAGCTGGCAATGTCTGTGGCTACTACTGTGTACAGTGGCAGGATCACCTCCCCCCTCCTGGAGGATATGCCCCTGGCATTACAACCCAACATCCTGTTAGCCTTTGCAGCTGTCTTCCTACACTTTGCGGAGTTGTTCATTGCTCTTGTTATGATCATCCCCAGATCCTTCTACGCCTCCTACTTGGCTAGCTGACCCCCCAGCTGGTAGCTCCTCCTTGGGTCTTTTGCCCTGAAATGCAATACCTTACGTTTCTTGGCATTGAACCCCAGCTGCCAAGTGTCACACCAGGCCTTCAGTTTTGCCAGATCATCCTGCAATCCCTGCTACCCCTTTAAGTCATCCACTACTGCTTCCATTTTGGTGTCATCTGCGAACAGATTGATTTTGCTCTTTATGCTTATTGAGATGTCTGCTATGAAGATCCCAAACAACACCAGCCCCAGGACAGAGCCCTGTGGCACCCCACTAGTCACTTCCCTGGGCGCCGAGAGCTCCCCTCCTACCACCACCCTCTGTTGCCTCCCTTGCAGGCAGTTCACTACCCATCTCACCATCTTTGCCCCCACCCATGTGCCTTCCAGCTTACTACTTAGCCTTCCATGTGGCACTGAATCGAATGCCTTACTGAAGTCCAGGTACAGGACATCCACTGCATGGCCCATGTCTAACTGCTGGGTTACCCAATCATAGTACTCCACCAGTTTGGTCTGACAGGATCTGCCCAAGACAAACCCATGTTGCCTGCTGTTCTGCAGCCCATTAGCCTCTAGGAGGGAAACCAGCCTCCTCTTCAGGATAGTCTCCATCAGCTTTCCCATGATGGAGGTGAGGCTTACTGGTCTGTAGTTTCCTGGCTCATCCTTGGGGTGCTCTTGTGGAGGGGCACCACATGTGCCATCCTCCAGTCCTGTGGTACATTTCCTGAGGCCAGGGGTGCATTGAGCAGATCTGCCAGGGGTTCTGCCAGGACTTCTGCTAGCTCCCTTAGTACCCTGGGGTGTATGCCATCCAGCCCTAGTGCCTTGTTCACCCTTAGTGCCCTCCAGTTCCCTACTCACTGGTATTTCCCAGTCTGTCACCTCTTTCCCTTCCGTGCCCACCCCTCCAGCCCCCCAGGCTACTGCTCCCCCTTTCTTATCAGTAAATGCTGAGCAGAAGTACTCGTTTAATGCTTCTGCTTGTTCTGCCTTGGTATCTACCCACCCGCCCTCCCTTTACTCCTCACTATTTGGTCTTTGCAGCTCCTTTTCTCCTGATGTACCTGAAGAGTCCTTCTCCCTTCTTTGATGCCCTGTGCCAGCCTGAGTTCCTGGGATGCCTTAGCTGTCCTGACTGCTCTTGCAACCTCCCTTGACTCCTTCAGGTATTCCTCTCTGTCTACCTACCTTCCTCCTTGTTCATTGGTAATTCTAAAGGTGGCACATTCCTTTCTTACTTTCTGCATGACCTCCCTGCTCACCCAGCTAGGTTTCTTGGCCCTAGCCCTCTTACTCTGCACCCTTGTACATCTTGTCGTTGCCTCCACTATACCCCATTTAATGACCTCCCACCTCTGGTTAGTGTCCATATCTGGGTTGATCCTGGTCAGGTATCCCTGTACTGTATCCCTCATCCTCCCAAAGTCTGCCCTTCTGAAATTTAACACCCTTGTGTCTGATCTTTCTCCCCCTTTCCCCATGTCTATCTGGAACCACACAGAGAGGTGGTCGCTCCCCGCCAGTGGTTCCTCCACTCTCAGCTCCCTCACAAATTCACCATTCACCAGCATGAGGTCAAGGGTGTTCCCTAACCTGGTTGGCTCATTGACCATCTGCAGTAGGAAGCTGTCCTGGAAGGCATCCAGAAGTTCCTGCTCCCTCCTACTTGTGGTGGCTGGGGTACCCCAATCTACTCCCAGCAGGTTGAAGTCCCCCACAATCACTGTACTACCCATTCCACAGGTCATCCTGATCTGTCCTGCTAGGACCCTGTCTAACTCCTCAGTCTGAGAGCGGCCTGCACACCACTCCCATCCTGAGGGTCCTATTCTTGGATTCCCTGAGTTGCACCCATAATGACTCTGTGTTGCCCTCTTCCCCTTCCTCCCTGACACACTTCAGACCTTCCCTCACATACAGCACCACCACTACCTCCACCTTTCCCTTTTACCCTGTCCCTCCAAAATATCCTATATCCTGTCACTACCAGGTCCCAGTCATGGTAATGGGTGGCCTATGTCTCCATTATGGCTGCCATATCCACCACTCCAACCACCATGAGAGCCTGTAACTCTGCTGTTTTCTTCTCTAGACTTCTAGCATTCAAGGTTACAACCCTCCACCCTACTTCATTTCCCCACTTGCTCTCCCTTTTTAGCACCACCTCTTGACCTCTCCATGAGTCCCTGCTGCCAGCATGGGGGGTAAGCTCATTTGGCTTCCCTGCCTGTGGATCCTGCTGGACTCCTGCCCACTTGCCACCCCCCACTACTAGTTTAAATTCTCATTGTTTGCTAAGTACTCCTCCAGTTTCTGTTTCAGGACCCTCCTTTCCTCCCCACTTAAGTGAAGCCTGTCCTTGGCATACACGTCCTTGCCCTCCCAAGTCCAGACATGATACCCTCAGAAAAATTCAGGGGCCATATAAAAACTTAAAAATTAAAAAAATAAAGTTCTCATAGGATAACATTGCAACTTCAAGAAGCTGTAACTCCATCAGTCTTTGGAGTTAAGAGACAATCTATGTATTAAAAGAAAGGTGACTATGGGTACTACAAGACTAAGTCCCTACCAAATATCAACTGAAAACAGACATATAAAAGCATAAAAATAAAAATTTGGAAATTACCCATAGGATAACATTGCAACTTAACAAGTCATAAGTTCATCAATAATTGAAGTTAAGGGAGAATGTATCTATTAAAAAAGTTGTTGATGAATACTACAACACTAATGCATAATCCTCCCAAACACCCATGGGGTATTACTGCACCCCAAAATAACCTCCAGTCTTCACCATTTTGGCAAATCCACAATGAAAACTCGATCATCTTCATCAAAAATGCACCAATGATGTATCTCAACTTGCACTAGAACCACAGCAAATTTCATAGGAAACCAACAAAAATTTACTGACTTATGGGTAAAAAATGAAAAACATATTTTTGCAAATATGCAATCAACCAATGGCAGTTAAGGGGGACCGTTAATATATTTTTTTTCTTTGAAATAATGCCCACAAAAAACAACTACAACCAAGTACATATTGTAAATTGCTTTTGTGGAGGCATGGAAGTGCAGGGCCCTCTGGGCCCTGCGCTTCTACAGCCAGATGGATGTGTGCATCTATGGAGGAATAAAAGCACGGAGCCCACAGGGCCCTGCACTTCTCTAGCCAGATGGATGTCTTCATGCAGGCCCAAAGGGACCTGCATGAATGAGGATACACTTCTACTATTTCAAAAAGTAAGGACATTATTTGCAAAAAACTGCATTAATGCACCAGTTAGGATTCAGGCTAAAGTGAGAAAAGTAGAGAAATGTGGCATTAGGGTTTCCAACCCTCCCCTCTCCCCAACTACATTCCCTCTATGCTGTGCACCTGTACAGCTGTGCAACATTAAAGAAACAGCTGCACACTACAGTAGCAGTGCACACAGATGATAACATACTGCTCTGAACTCAGCCTACAGCAGCCTATAGTGAATTATCTATATTCCTTTCAGACTTTCTCCCCCACCCCACCCCACTGTGCTTAATGCTTGCTTTTCCATGGACTGACATATAAGTCCTGAAATCCTTTACATTCCACTTCTGTATGTAGCAGTAGGGATTAAATTAAGAGTGTTGTGCTTCTCACTGCTGTGTTATCTCCTCTTGTCTTAGGCTGTAAATTTCACACACACACACACTCACACACACATATGGGTCAGCTTTGATATCAGAGGTGCCGGCCACAGCTGAACAAGTTTTATGGGTAAGGTTGGGGGTGGATGACTTTGGTATAGTTTCTTTTTCAGACTGTCAACCCATAAGACAATTCTGGTTTGTTTTTTTTTTGTTTCTTTTAATTCCCATCCACACAAAAAACTACAAACAGACAAGTGTAACCCCTTTGTTACCCAGGGTTACTAGAATCCCAGTAAGACCTAGTGGTAGGCAGGGAAGGCAGCTTGTGAAACTCCAGTTAAATGGGTTTCACACTGTCTCACTCTGTCCTCAGTCACAGCTGAGACTAGAGGAATGACATCATAATAGAACTGTCACAGCTGCATGAGCCACATTTGGAATCTTCAGCTCAGAGTAAGTTTAGAACCTTGGGAATTCAAAGGAGTCTTCAGTTTGTCCTTAAGCAAACAAGAAGGACACCAGTAGTTGTCTGTTTACCTCCCTTCCTCTGGGGGGGGTGAGGAAAAGTTCTTTGTGGGTTCCAGAGGCAATCCCCTTCTCCCACCCTGGGAAGGAAGCTGCCTGTTTTAATTTAAGTTCAGTCTGTTCATGTATAACAGCAAAGGTTACAGTTTTTCACCTGTGGGGCACCTGCAATGAATGGGTGAGTGTTTGGCCCCATTGGAAGGGCCAAAAAACTTATTTTCTTCATTTAGATTTCAAGTATTGGGGACTGCTATTTGGGAGGACTATGTCAACTAGGACAAACAAATACAGCAGTCATCTAGGAGTCGCAGACTTCAAGTGGTGTGGGTAGCCACAGTTTGGGAGCCTCCTTGTTTGATGGGATGTCTTTCCAAGTAGAGTTTGTGTTAATTCGCCAAGTGGACCGTCAGTCGAGTGGCCAGCAGGGGAGCCGGGCCAGTCGGGCTGTGTATCCAATGCGCATGCAAAGTCCAGGCTGAGTGCCTGGTGGGTCCAAAGCCAGACAACTGTTGTATTGTGTTCATTCCTCAAATGGACTGCTGTGTTTAACCTCTAATCTGCATTACAGTTACGTACCCTGTGGGGGACCATGCAGTGCTTTGTTTATGTTCGGTGAGTTAATAAATAAAGCCACAATGAAAAATCCCAATTCTGGTTCTGGGCATTTCAGTTATTGCTTCCTGTAGTTGGATTTACTTGGGTGCCCCTGTGCAGAGTAGCCAAACCTAGGTCTCTTGTGCCAGGTAACCTCATCCTTCCCCAAACCCATAGAGACATATGTATATCCATGTTACAAAAATGGACATATGCCTTACACAAGCATCACTGAACTAGGCAGATTGTATGGGGGGGCTGTAAAATCTAGGTTCTGTTCCTCTCGTTTACATTCATATGAGGAGGACAACAGAGACGCTGGCTGCCATCTGCTCTCAGAGAGGGGACAAAAGGTTCTTCAGACTAGGAACTGCATCTGGCTACTTGGCCTGCAAAGATTTGAATGCTCTTTAAGAGGAGCCAAAGGTACTAAGAACAAATAATTTAAAATGCACTACTGTAAACTATGCAATTGTGTGTGGTGTCCCAGGTAGCTACAGCAGGTATGTTGATGTCTGGAGGATTTGGAGAATTTCAGTAAATTAATATTAAAAATGCAAGGTTTTTGTTGTTTTCAGAAGGTCCTTTTACTGATGCTGTTCTTTGAGTTTGATGGGGTAAAAGAGAGGGTGTAATAGATCCTGTGCAGAGAAATAAGTAACAGAGCCATCTCAATTAAATGAATAAGGTTCTTGTTGTTTGGAGGGGATCCTTTTTCTGCTGATGTTTTCTAACTTTGATGGGTAACATTTTTTCTAACTAGAAGTGCATCTCACTGCATTTCTGAGCATGGTTTTAAAGGTCTTAAAAGCATAGGAAATTGCCTGAATGTCTAACAATTTAAAGAGCTCCTGACACAGTTGAGAGTTGAGACAACTCTGAGAAAATTTAACATTCAGGCATAAATGTAGCTTATATTTTTAATCTGTAATTCTCACCCGTATTTCCTTATTAGTAAGGGTATTTGTATGAATACAGTATTTCTGCCCTTTTAGCTCTGGGTGCTTGCCTACACCTGACATCCTAATTCTGTTTATGACATCAACATATGTTGCTGTGGAGTGTGGAGATAATTATGATGTCATAAACAAGACATTGTGATGTCATATGTAGAGAAGCAGCCAAAGCAGATACAGTCTAGGGGATAGGGATCTTGTTTTTATGCAACTTTTTTCAGTAATAAAGAAAATGGGGAATTAATTACTGAAAATATATGAAATAATAAAGAAAATGGGATGGAGTTTAATATAAATCTTATTTTTTCAAAGTTTTTCTAATGTTGTCAGGGGCTCTTTTAGGCCTAAGTCAAAAAATTGAGCAGAATGGACCACAAATATGCTTGAGTGTAGAACTGTTAAAGGCACTTACAGCAGCAGTATATGATATAGTGAAAAATGTAAGCTACACTTATTATTGGCAATAAATGGTATCCCTATTATAGACTCAATTTGCTTTGTGCATGTAAATCTCTTTCTTGGCACCCAGTGTCTCTCACACACACACACACACACACACACACACGACACTTCTGCCCGCAGGGTCAAAAAATTAGAGGGAACATTGCTCCCTACCCCATGTCCCAAGCAGGAAACAGAAAACACATTATGGTTTCCACTTCCCTGACTCCTGGCAAATCAGGGGTGGGGTCTTCCTTAGGGTTCTCAACCCAAACACTCACCAAATTCCATGACCAAAGAAGGTGAGATGTGATATTTTCTTCAGGTTGTTGGCAATATGAGGGGAGACACAGTTTCGTACATTTGAAGACTATATGACAATGAGATAAGCGGTAGGGTTGAGAACCCCAAGGAAAACCCCATCCCTGATTTGACAAGAGTCAGAACACTGATAACCATAGTGTTTTTTTCCTTTTCCCTGCTTGGGGTTGGGTTGGGGAGTTATGGTTGGAAACCAGAACACCACATTTCCCTACTGTTGTCACTTTAATATCTCACAAGTTGCAAAGTTGTCATTGGCCATGAGTGAAGATAAATATGATATCTTCAGTCAGACCATACCATGTTCTGTTTATACAGATATGTTTTGGGCCCCCTCCTCTCCATCAGAACCCCCCACATCCCCCCACAACACAATCCCCCCAGGGGTTAAATTGGACAGGAACCCACAGGAGCTCAGTTCTGCCACCTCTTAAAAGACTGTATGACAGTTCCACCACCTCTATAATCTTTCTTCATTATTACAGAAGAGCTCCACCACCTAAAGATGACAGTTCCCTCACCTATGCAATCCCCCACATAGAGGTGCCTTACACATGTTGTAAACTCTCTCTCTCTATGACCTGCAGCCCCCTTCCCCCCGCATGACTCTGACATCTGGTTGATCCCACCATTATTTTTAAACAAATACTTATTTAAAACTTATCTGGTTGCTCCTGCCATTTTCACACAGTCTTAAACCTAAGAAGCACTTTAACTTCTGTTCCTTTAAAGTAGCGTGACAGAGCACTGTTAATAGTTGCAAATGATGTCATCCTGGATGCCCTGCAGAGGGCATGCCTCAGACAGCTGGTAGTGGAACCCACCCATGAGGGGGTGATACTGAACCTGGTGCTCACAAATGGTGACAGAATAACAGATGTAACGGTTGGCACCCATCTGGGGTCCAGCGATCACCATACAGTATGGTTCAAGGTAAAGACAGTAGAAGAGTCAAGCCACACAAAAGCAGGGGTCCTGGACTTCAGGAGGGCCAACTTCGCAAAAATGGGAGAATACCTGAAGAAAATACTGGCAAAGGGAAAGGGAGTATAGGAGGTAGAGGAACAGTGGGAGAACCTCAAGGGAGCCATAGCAAAGGCAACAAGCCTTTGTGTGAGGCAAGTTAACAAAGCAAAAATGAATAAAAACAATGATGGTTTCAACAGAAATGGCAGGGAAGGTTAGAGACAAAAAAAATGACATTCAGAAAGTACAAGGAAATACAGAGGGAGGAAGAAAGGGAGCAGTGTCAGACAAAGCAGAGGGAGGTGGGGAAAGCAGTCAGAAGCGCAAAGGTACAAACAGAGGAAAGGATCGCACAGACAGTAAATGAGGGAGATAAAACCTTCTTCAGGTACATTAGGGAAAGAAAAAAGACCAAGGGAGGAATTGTGAGGCTAAGCAAAGGAGGGGGCAGGGGTTGGGGAGGGGTTGACCTAGAAAAAGCTGAAGTCTGAATTAATATTTCTGCTTAGTATTCATGAAAGAAGGAGAAAGAGAGGGACCACAGGGTGGACACCAGTCCATTCACGGAAGAGAGAGTCCTTAAGGAACTCTTGAAACTGAACGTGGATAAGGCAATGGGGCTGGATGGGATACATCCCAGAATATTAAAAGAACTCAGAGAGTGCTAGTGACACCACGAACAGCCCTATTCAACAAATAGCTGGAGAACGGAGTGGTACCAGAGGATTGGAGGAGGGCGAACGAGATACCCTGCCACAAAAGTTGGAGCAAGGTAGAAGCAGAAAATTATAGACTGCTCAGTTTGACATCAGTGGTGGAGAAATAATGGAATCAGTGTTAAAGGAAAGGACTGTAGAATATCTAGAGGCCAGCAGGGCATAACAACATGGAATAACAGCAGGAAATCTTGTCAAACAAATCTGATAGATTTCTTTGACTAGGTGACAAAGGTAGTAGATTAGGGAGGGGCAGTGGACATGGCCTACCTAGATTTTAGCAAGGTATTTGACACAGTCCCACACAAGAGGTTAGTAAACAAGCTGGGCAATCTGGGGTGTGTCCCAAGGTGGTAAACTGCGTCAGAAATTGGCTGAGCAATAGAACACAGAGGGTGGTGATAAATGGAGTTCAATCCCAGGAAGGGGGAGAACCAGTGTGGTACCACAGGGTTCAATGCTGGGGCTGGTCCTCTTTAATGTCTTTATAAGCGACATTGCAGAGGGAATAGAAGGAAAGGTATGCCTCTTTGCAGATGACACTAAGATCTGCAATATGGTTGACACTCCGGGGGTGTGTGTGAGGAAAATGAGAAGAGACTTAGGCAAGTTGGAGGAGTGGTCAAGAGTGTGGCAGCTTAGATTCAATGCAAACAAGTGCAAAATCATGCACTTGGGGAACAAAACCCCCAGAAGAGTAATACATAATGGAGGGAGCAGAGGTATTGATGACAACCAAACTAGAAAGGGACCTGGAGGTAACCATAACAGATGACCTAAATGTAGTCAAACAATGTGAGAAGGCAGTGAGGAAAGCCAGTGTGATTCTGGGGTGCATAGGGAGAGGTATCACCAGTAGAAAACAGGAGGTGATGATGCCACTGTACAGAAAGTTGGCGAGACCTCATCTGGAGTACTGTATTCAGTTCTGGAGACCACACATGCATAACGACATAGACAGGGTAGAGGCAATCCAGAGGAGAGCAATGAAAACGGTGCAGGGACTGCACCAGAAAATGTACGAGGAGAGACTGAGGGACCTCAATATGTATACCCTGGAGGAAAGGAGGGAGAGGGGAATATGATAGAGACATTCAAGTACCTCAAGGGGATTATGAGTTCAGGAGGGCAGTATCTTGCAGAAAAAGAGATGTGCGAGAACTACGGACCACAATATGAGGCTAGAGGGGCGAAGACTCAGGTGCAACGTGAGGAAGTATTTTTTCATGGAAAGGGTAGTGGATTCATGGATCAGCCTCCCTGAAGAGGTCATAGAGGCAAAAATAATGGGTGAATTCAAGAATGCATGGGACAGATAGAAGGCAACCCTAGTGGTAGGAAGGAGAAGGTAAACTGCAGATCAAATAGGATCTGGAATTTATGAAATAGGTAGGGAAATGGGCAGACTAGGTGGGCCAAGAGGTCCTTATCTGCCGTTAGATTCTATGTCCCTGCAAACTGTGTTATTTCTCTTAAGTTTACTTAGCTTTGTTTTAAAAGAAGCTGCCATCTGTAGAGATAGGAGAGCAAGTGAGTTGGTGACTTCAGAAAAGTAGAGGCAAACGTGAATGTGTGTTGCTATACCAGCTATTGACGGTGCTCAGTCACACTGCTTTACAAGAACAGAAGTGAAAGTGCTTCTTAGGTAAGACTGTCTGAAAATGGCAGGATCAACCAGATAAGTTTTTAAATACGTTTTTGTTTAAAAAATAATGGCAGGATCAACCAGATGTCAGAACCACGTGGGGGAGGGGGTGTAGTCATAGCAAGAGCCTTGCAGCAGCTTGCCATTTTGAGAGCTGTGTTATCAAAAGCACAATACTTTCAGTTTCATTAGAATGACATATAGGAACATGGCGATATCACTATGACATATAGGAACATGGAGATATCACCATGGCGTATAGGAACATAAAGATATCACCATGACATATAGGAACATGGGGATATCCTCATGACGTATAGGAACATGGAGATATCCCCATGATGTATAGGAACATGGATATATCAGTGACATCTCCACTGTCTGCCTCAGATATTACTTTTTAGCTCTACATATATCCCAAAACATATGTTGTATAAATATATTACAGTGGCGCGATAGCACACTATGGTTAGGGTTGAGTAGCCTGTCCAATGTTAAACCCAAAGCTTTGTACATTATTATGTTTGCTTGCACGCATGTGCAAGAAACATAGTGCCACCATACCAGTTTTCGTGGGTGTTACCCCCCCACTTCCAATGCTAGTCTCCTTTTGCAAATGACGCACCCCACCCACCAATGAATGTCCAAAACTGTCTATGACAGCCACTCCAGATACAGTGTCGTATAGTTCTGAGAAAACCACCACTACAATCAGCGGTGGTAACGTGTAGGCAATTTGCATACTGCCATCGGCAGTGTACAAATTGCCTACACGTCAGCACTGCATCTGAACTGTCATAGACAGTTTGTTTCTGCTCCCCATCGGATCCAGTTCCCCCCCCCGACACGAACAACTAGGTAGCACGTTGGGAGCCCACCACAGCATGCTCATGCACTCCCCTCCAACCCCTGCACACTGTATGGCCAACAGGGGTGTCCAATCCCCAGTCGGGTCAACTGCCCCCCTCCAAAGCAAACTTCCAGGTGCCACACTGGCAGCCCACCCCAGCGTGGCAAAAGCCTGTGGCCCATGGGGGTGCCCAATCCCCATCGACTCCACTGTCCCCCCAACAAACTTCCAGGTGCCATGCTGGGAGCCCACCCCAGCATGGCAAAAGTCTCACGTCATCTTTATAAAAAAAAAAAAAAACACCTAGAACAAAAGAAAATGGTCCCTCATTGACTCTCTTGCCCCTCTCCAACCGCTCCCACCCTCTGTTTACCCCACCTCCCACACACCCCTCTCCCCATACTTACCTCCAGAGGCTGGCGCGATGATCTTCGGTGGACCAGGAACATGTCTGCACTCTCAAAGCCGACCACGA
The DNA here is from genome assembly GCA_016271365.2 of Neoceratodus forsteri. Taxonomy (NCBI): domain Eukaryota; kingdom Metazoa; phylum Chordata; order Ceratodontiformes; family Ceratodontidae; genus Neoceratodus; species Neoceratodus forsteri. The sequence goes on along the minus strand of CM028132.1, from coordinate 194,036,983 downwards.
ACTGAAGAAATGGCAGTAAGCTGTATAATGACATACATGGTTTTTTTTTTCAACTTTGGTGCATATCGCGGCCATTTTTGGAAATTTTTTCACCAAATTTTCAACATGGGGTTCTTGGGACCCCATCTCATGAACACTGTCATTTTGTTATTCAGTCCCGAAAGGTGATTTCAGGGTCACTGCGTGGAACCACCTTTTGGGACTGAGTAACGAAATGACAGTGTCACAGGTCATGAGGTAGGCCCCTCGAAACCCGATGTTGAACATTTGGTGAAACAATTCCTAAAAATGACTGTTTTATGAGTGTGTGTGTTGTACAGTTCTTACGCATGCTCGTAACTTTGAGAATTTTTACTATTTTCACTCCAGATTTTCAACATTGCCATTTTAGCACATCTCCTTATGAGCAGTATGGTTGTTATTTTTCACATCTCACCCAAAATGTGTTTTCGCGCATGTAGCGCTCAATGGTTCGGTCGGTGTGCGAAATCAATGTTTGGGACAGATGAAGAAAATCACAGTGACACTGTTCATGAGCAGAGGTCTTAAAATGGCTATGTTGAAAATTTGGTGACAAAAGTCCATAAAATGACTGCGTTATGAGTGTGCATTGTGCAGTTTCCACCCAACCTTGTAAGTTCATGAATTTGTAATATTTTCAGTCCAGATTTTCAACACTGGCATTTTTCCACATTTCCTTATGAACAATACAGCTGTCATTTTTCACACCTGGATGAAATGTGATTTCGCACTTCCAGTGCAGAAATGCGCAGTCGCTGTGGGAAATCAGTGTTCGGGACAGATTGAGAAAATCACAGTGACACTGTTCATGAGCGGAGGTCCCAAAATGCCTGTGTTGACAATCTGCTGTATAAAATCCCCAAGCTAATTACATTATGCGTGTGTGTTGCACAGTTTCTACGCACACTCGTGACTTCCCCAGTTTTTTATATTTTCACTCCAGATTTTCAACATTGCCATTTTTACACCTCCCCATGAACAGTACAAATGTAATTTTTCACATCCTGTTCAAAATGTGTTTTGACATCTGTGGTGCCAAATGGCATAGTCGCTGTGCAAAATCAGCTTTCAGCTAATGAACTGATATTGCCACTGTTCATGAAGTGGGGTCTCAAAAGACCCATGTTGAAAATTTGGAGTGAAAATACCAATGAACGACCGGGGCATTAGGGTTTCCAACCATAACACCTCACCCTGTAGAGACTGACAGGTATCAGGGGTGTGACTTGGGATTGTCACCTGTAATGCTCATGCCATTCCATCCCCTCCCACACCCTGCAGCCAGTGACAGGCATTGAGGTGTGCCTTGGACTCTTTGGCCCCCAAAGTTCACCCCATTCTCCTATACTGCACCCATCTCACCTTATTTCCTTATGGAATGGGGTGAGCGTAAGGACCAAAGACCCGAGGCACACCGTGACACTTGTCGGTGTCTGCAGGGTAGGGTGTGGTGAAATGACATGGGCATTATGGCCGATGACCCAAAGGCACACCCCAATGCCTGTCAGGTTCTACATGGTGGTTGTGGGGTTGGCTTCAGTTCAATACTTCACTGCCATTCCTATTATGCATCTCTCTAACTCCTACACTACCAATGCCAAAGCCAGCAAGCAAACAATCGGCATTGACAAATGCTTGTTATCTTCGGTACCGTATGATGAAATTAGCTGAAATTTTGCATGTGTAGTGAAAAGTTTTGTAATGGCAGCTTATGCTATTTCTGAGATCTGCATATGTCAACTTCTGATCAAATCTTACTTTTTTCCTATGCTTAATATGTGTTTTTTGTTGTTGTTGTTTTTTTTTTTTTTGCTGTCATCTACAGCCTACATGGAAGAAATTTTTTTTCTCCAAACCTGCAGGGCACATGTGGGATGTCATAAGGTAATGCCTTTGAAAGGTCTGGTGAAAAAAATAATAAATGGTTACAGAGTTATAAGGCTTTAACATTTTGGGTTTTCCATTCTGCGCATGCTCAGGGTTTTTAAGATAACGTATTGGTGTGAAATGAAAAATTTGATGTCGCAGGACCCTTTTTTGGTTTCTCACCACTTGCTTGGCAAGGCACCATACATTTTTTTGTTCCGGGACAACTGCCATCTTGTTGAATTTTTCCACGAACTAACAAGAATGGAAAATGCATAAAAAATGCTGACATTTTAAGAAGCAAACAACAGAACTTACAGTAGCTAAACGGCCCCAATTAGCTAGATTTGGTTTGTTTGTTTTGTAAAAAGGGCCAGGAATACCTTTTCTGGGTACCTAAAATCCCCCATACCCAGCTTAGTGAGAGGAGCCATTCACCCACATTCTGTGTATGAGAACAGTGGGACTTTCTTGACTTCTGTAGCCACAGCTGGAAGTCATGCTGCCAGCTGCAGTGACAGCAGTGATCTGCCACTCCCCAGGTGACTAGTGATGCCCCCCCATGCTGTCCCTTTCAGTATGTTATGTTGCCCTGGTGTCTAGTGGTACCCCCACCCTCTGATTGCCATCCCCATAACCAGCAGAACTGAACTGCTACCTATAAAATAAGAGTACTTTAATTCATGAGATAACCCCCAAAACAAACTTGCTCAGGAAATTACAACATTCTTCTGAACATGTCCTCCAGAAGAAAGAACCCCCTGAAAGATGATACAGACCCAGTCAATACAGCCGCAAGCCTGGCAGCCAAAGCTAAAAAACCTAAAATACTCTGAGACAAGAGACTTCCACCAGACAAAAATCTCCATAAAAATCCAGGTCAGCTGCTATCAAACCATGATTAATACAGGGGCATAGCTACCAGGGTGCAAGGGGTGCAGATGCAGCTGGGCTTATGAGGTTTCAGTGGCCCAAATCTAAATGATCAAATAAGTTTATATTTTATTGATGGAAACAAGCAGCCCACCAGCACTGTGGCATTACTAGCTTTTTTTTACTCAAACTGTCTGAGCAGCCAGCAGCTGACTGTCATGCAGCCACTGACTGGATTCCATGGAGGGGGGGAGTCAGGGATGAGCCGCGGCTCGCACTCGCAGTGTGCATTGTACCACATGACTCTTGTAGGACTGAAATAGAGTCATGTGGTGTAAGGCATTGTACTGAGCATGTCAGGCTGGAAAACTGCACCTTTCTCCAGTTCTCCCACTTGACCTGACCATTGGTAGCAACAGTCATGGTCAATCATGATCGTGGAAAAAGAAAGGAGGAGAGAGAAATCACAGTGACTGCCTGCCGTCATGCTGACTAGAGTCAAGTCATTCTTAACTTCATCTTCTGACAGAGTCTGACAACACAGTGATTAATATTTGCTACTGCTTAATTTGTTTTACTAATCTATTTTTTCTGTGTTGCCCGAGCCCCTTCGTAAGATTCACTGTCCCCCGACCCCAGTCTCCTTCTCCCCACCTTCACCTGACCCATGCCATCAGAGTCCCGACTCCACCACCACTACTTCAAAATTATCACTAAAAATACCACCAACAGCTTAATCTGGTTCAATGTCAGTTGGCATCCATCTGTACCTCCCCTCCCCTGGGACGAATCTGAAAATTGGCAGAATTGTCTAGTCCTCCTTTCCTGGTCAACAAAAACAAAATAAACAAATAAATATAAATAAATAGTTTGTTAAACACATCATCAGGACATCGTCCGTCATCTGACAAGACATCCCTTGACCAGACCCACTAGCTTTGGCTTGCTTGACAACAGTGAGCAGACAGATTCAGTAGTCATTGTCACTTCACTTAAAACAATTTTAATTTAAAATATTTAAGTTTACTTTTTTCAAAATACCATTGTGGCCTTACCTGTAGAGTCAGTATGGTCGATAGACTTTGAAGGGTTGGAGCGGCGGAGCTGCAGTTGGAGCAGAAGCTGCCAGCAGGTGAACTGAAGAAACTGAATATTATTATTATTATTATTATTTCTCCTTCTCCTCTCCTAGTTTGAGACTGAGTTCAGACTGACTTGTGCAGGAACTAAATTTTATTTTTTGAATTCTCCTAGTCTGGGTGGATTATTGGGATTGGGACAGGTTGCCACGCCCAGAAAGTCAGACAGTGAAAGCTGTTGTAAGTGCTGTGCCCAGTGCCCTCTTCTTAATATGCTGTATGTTGGATAAATAAATTAGCAAGCACTGTGACTGATTCATTAGCACTATCCCTCCCTCCTCAAAAAAAGTTTCCATATTTTGAATTTATGCCATAAACTGATAATTATGTGGCCATAAGTCTTATAGCCACATAATAATCAGTTGAGAATAGAGCCCTATGACTACTGACTGACCTCAAGTTATTCATTGCCTATTTGTTTCAGTAAGGAGGCAGGAGCAGAATCCCTGCTGTCTATTTCAACATATACATTTGTAAACAGAACTGCACTAAGTACTACCCTGTGTGCACCACAGAATACATGTTTATATTTTCTATTAGCTTTTTTGAATGGGTTTACAACACAGTTGTCAGTCTATCACAGTGTATACTGTGGCAGAGGACAACACTTGGCATTTGATGTGATGTGTGTTTCTGGGGGCTGAGGGGTGCCATCTGTAGAATTTACTGACCAAAGAGCCTCTTGTTGCAAATCAGTTAAATGCACAAACCAATATTTGAAAATGTACTATGGTTCATACTATGAAGGGTAAGGAGCAAGAAAGCTATAGCTCATGAGTGCTCCTATGCTATCACACAATTTAATAATATTTCAGGATTTTGTCTGTAAGCAAAAACATATCTAGGCATTTTTTAAATTCCTGTTTGGTTTTACTGATAGTTATTTCTATTGGCAAATTGTTCCATGGTTTTATGACCCGAAGAGTAAAAAATAATTGTCTGTTGTTATAAAGAAAATGCTTTGTCTCTCATTGTAGTGGGTGTCCTCAAAGTGAAGCTGACTTTATATCCTGGTGTTAATGATTTGAATCAGGTTGTCATGAATTGTAATAGAAAGACTTATAAAACTTTATCTTCGTACTACAATGAGGCAGGATCTACTATCTGGCTTGTCGATTCTTTCAAGAGAGAATGAAAGCGCCCATTTCAAAACTGGGTAGGGGGGCTATTTCCAAACTGGGGAGGGGGTGCCTATAACACGCCCTTGCACCCAAGCCCTCTGTGAACTTGCTACGCCACTGGGTTAATACCTACATCAAAACACAACTCAAGAGAGAGAATGAGGATATATTCCACAACAGTTCTAGTTCTGTCCCCAAATTCAGGAAAAGGGCTGCAAGGGGAATCCAAGCCAGATAAGCCTCTGCATGGAAATAATTGCAGTCTACTGAACTAGTGTTCAGCTGGTGAAGGAAAGCTCAGTTATCGCTGGGCTTACCATCAATCCACAGACTTTTCCCTTAAGTAAAGCCAATACCTGCACTGCAGCCCTGAGCACTATTCAAACATCGGCAAACTTGTAGCCTCAGGACCAATCTGCAGAGAAATCAATTTGTTTTAAATCTAAAGAATAATCAGAGTGCTCCCCCCCCCCCCAGGCTGCTAATTCACATATGATGTATCTTTTTCTTTTTAGCGACTTTCTGGCACTATGTTCTGTATTATAATTATTTCAAATATGTCAATAAAATATAGGTATATTAACAAAACATAAAAAACAAACAGCAGGGAAAAAGGCAGAGAGAAACATTGCAGTTTCAGTGCAAAGCTACATCAAGGACAGCCAGATCAATTATGACACCCAAGCCACTGATATAGAGTCAGGAATGCCATCGGCTGAAAGCCTTCCAAGTCCACCTCTAACAATTATATGGATAACTATTCAGAGCGCTGTGTCAGCATCTGGGCTGCAAATAAAACACACAGGCTGAATCAAACATACAATGGAAATCAAAGTTAGAATTGATGCTGGAACCATTGGTCTTTCAGAGTGACAGGGCAAGACGACATTTATTTAAGTCCTGCCTCCTCACAAGTGATGATAAACGTATATTCCTAATCATGCTGTTCATAGTGTGACCAGGTTATACAATCATGTATTTTTAATTGTTAAGCTTTTAGCAATTAATTATTTTTATGAGGATTAACCATGTTTAAAGTACAGTAGAGGCAGCTGTGATGTCATCAGGCAGTTTGGAAGTTGCTCTCCCATTGACGAAGGGTTTCACTGTGACCTATTCAAAGCGAAGATAAATGTTGATGATTCACCTAACATTGAGATATGTAGAATACATTCAGTTATCCATAGTGATGTATTTTTTTTAAACACTTGAGGTTTATGGTAACCTTAAAACTAGAAGAGAGAAGCTTGTGTGGCTTGCAAGATCAGCACAAAGCAAAGGTGTGTAAACAGAATGAGTTGAGGCTTACACTCCCCATATTATATTTTAAAATAACTGTTTTTTAATGTAAAAGGAAAAAAACAGGAGCTACAAAAATCCAATCTAAAGATAAAATGGGTCTGGAATTCACAACTGAGTGGGGAGATTTCATTACAGTTAATGTTGAATATGGGAGGGAAGTGGGCAGGAGAGAGGGAAGGAAATGAGGAAATGCCAGCACACTTTTCAACATTCCAAAAGTGTCCTTTTATGTAAGCAATAACATACAATGGGTGTGGTTTATTCTGGATAAACGCACACCTAGGAGCATAGTGAGGTATGAGGCCATAGACTGAGTGCCTTACTGCCCCTAAAGGTGTGTTTATCCAGAAAAAAACACACCCGGAGTGTGTTATTGCTCTTATAAAATGGATGTATGTTCAGAAATATTGAAACTTTAAAAAAAAAAAATAAGCACCATAAAAGGTTTTTCTTGTTTGAAGTAAAATAGTCCCTCCGCTTAACTGCTAGTAGGGGATCTGGAGAGCTAGACTACCTTTCAAGTTTTGTCTGCCACCCCTTGTCTATTTATTTTGTGCAGTTTCTTCTCTCCCATGCACCATTCCTTTTCATTAATTTTATTCAGGGGACTCCAACCCACTTCTCTGACTGCTATAAAGCGAGACTGTGGCAGGTTGCTAGGCCATCAGCAAGACCTGAGATTTCCTTGTGGTCTTGCCAGCAGCACACTTCCGTCTGCAGTAGCATTGTTTGTAAAAGTGCCAGTGGTCTCACTGTCTGCTGGTTGGAACCAAGAGCAAGAGACTACTGGTGACTTGGGTGACAAGATATCTGTCCAGATCCAGGATAAGGCATTGCTTTCTCTTTCTGTCTCATTTTTTTTTCTTTTGTTTATACTTCTTTTCTTTTGTAGTTACTGTCAGTTTCAGCCACTTAAGAAAACAGGGCACCACTCACTATGAAAAAAAAACAATGGCTACGTTACTGCATTGGATCGGTGGCTCACAGATTCCTGTAAGTATACAGGTCACTTCTAGTGGACCTCGTTATTTGGTATGGTAAAATTAAAAATCATGGCTGGAACATTGTCTCAGCCAATCAGCTTCTTTTACTGTCTCTACCCATTTTATAAACAGGTATAAACATCCCAGCTGCTATTAGGATATTTGCGATGTCATAGTTGTGCATAATTACAATGCAGCTTCTGAAAACAGGTTAGAAGCACAACTGACAAGTTCTTATAAGTGATTTATCCTCCTTTAGAATTGGTGAACAGCTAAAATAAAGCATTCATCTGTAAAGTGTACCTGTTACCTCTGTTGTGTGAGTGTATTACACACACACACACACACACACCCATCGTGTCATACTTACGTAATGCGTATCGCACGTGTACAATTTGGGTATAGAGAGGAAATGGATGCACCAGTCTTTTTTTGCAAACACATTACAGGGTTTTAAATAACTGATTAGCAGTTTTTTTTCTTGGGACAATACTAACTGAACAGAAAGTATTTATAGAGGTCTTCTAGAAGTGTTATGTTTGTTAAACACAGTGAGGCAAGTGCTATGCATTTTCACAATATTTTAGAACTTTTATGAGCAAAACATTAATCAGTTTTTAGAGTTAAATAAAACCCTGCATTATATTCTGTTCAGTCTTGTGTTGGTTTTCTCCTTCTGTCTTGTGTTTCTGTACTGCATGTGAACAATTTCTAGGTTGCACTTCATCTCTTGCCTCACAATAATTTCCAGTGACTCCCACAGCCCCACCATCTTGTCTGTACAAGTCTAAAAGCACTATTTTGCTGTCACTCCTCATTAAGATCGCTCTGCATGTGTTTGATTTTCCCCCTCTTTCTCCTGGTTGATTATTTGGAGGCTTGTTTAATGCAGATTTGCTGCCTAGGGGCCTGGAGCTCAGTCAGGAAGTGGGTGTCTTTCCAGCTTCATCAGCTGGGATGGGGCTTCACCCAAAGCAATACCACCAACTGGACTAGACAGCAATCAATAACTCATTTAATATTGGTTTGTTCTGAACTTTTTATGCTATACCAATTGCCTTATAATGCATTTTTATAGGTAGTAAAGATATACAAAGCAGCCTGTGACCACCTGAAAACCTCTGAATGTGTACTTTGTTGTTGCAGCATGAAACCAAATGTATGCTGTTCAGCAGTCCCTCTTGAATATTTTTCCAGGACTAAAAGTTGCATAAGAAATTCACCATTATGCATTCTGGGGATATTATTTTTTTTATGCAAATTGTTGAATCTTAATTGAAAACATAATTTTCCCTATATCTAACTATTGACTTCTTGCCTAACCTAACAAACAATGTTGGATTTCTGGTTGTCTGTCATTCGAGTGGCCGCAGCAGTCTGAGCAACAAGGATTTGGGTGGCAGGTTGTTGAGGGGTGGGGATACACCACTTTGTAAGAAAGGACAGAAGTACCATTCACATCTCTAGCATTTTCTATGGTATTAGGTCTCCTTAGTATAGGAGTGTTGGGTGGGGACCACTGTACTGCATAATTCATGCTATATTTATTTACTTTGTATGAATCTGGGTATCCTCCATATATTGGAATTCTGTCATCTTAGCCCCTACATACTTGACAACCCTCCTGATGAGTGTGTGGATGTTGGGGTGGTGTTAGGGTTCAGTTTGGGATCTGTCCCCCAGTATCTGCCCTATTTGATACCAGCTGGTTCTCTCCTTTTCAAAGAAATGGACATTTACACAGATACACAGAAGGTGATGCAGATAAGGACAGTGTGGCCCTCCTTGTCTGTCCCTTTTCCCTACCTAATGCATTACCGCAGACCCTCGTTGATCTGTGGCTTACCCTCTTTTCCCTATTGCTGGAGTACTCTTACGCTATCCTAAGCATTCTTGAATTTCCCTACTGTTTTTGCCCCCACCACCTCCGCAGGGAGCCTGTTCCAATCATTCACTACTCTTTCTGTGAAAAAGTATTTCCTTACATTGCCCCAAGCCTATCCCTTCTAGCCTCATATCATGCCCCCTTGTTCTTGTACACCTTCTTTTCTGAAAGATACTACCCTCCTGTACCTTGTGTATACTGCTCAGGTACTTGAATGTCTCTGTCATACCCCCTATGGAATACATATTGAGGTGCTCTAGTCTTTCCTCATATGACTTTTGGTGCAGTCCTTGCACCATTTTTGTTGCCCTTCTCTGGACTGCCTCTATTTTGTCTATGTCCTTCTAGAAATGCGGCTTCCATAACTGGACACAGTACCCCAGATGAGGTCTCACTAGTGATCTGTACAGTGGCATAACCACCTCCTTTTTTCTGCTGGTGATACCTCTCCCTATGTACCCATTTTAGAACTCCTCTTGGACCTCAATATTATATTTATTATTATTTCGTTTATAGAAATGTTTTCACCCGTTATACTTACAGAGATTCAGGAAATCTCATTTACAAAATATGAATTGAGGGGGGATTACAAGGGGGCATAACAAAATATACAACAATCAAATAGGTAAAATAAAAAATGCATTATATGTGAAACGCAATATACATTATTTGACACGTGAAATACACAAATGAATGTACCACAGTTTGACTCCAGAAAAGGACTGGGCCTCATCAACGAACTAAAGAAAAATCTCAACCAATACAGTACTTAAACAGGTTATGGTTTATTCAGTAAATGGGGTCACCTCTCAAGCAGTGTGTGTGTGTGTTGTTACTAAAATAATGTAATTGTATTATACTCATGTTTAGAATCAATATTAATTTTGAGTTTGTTCAGATGTCAAAGATTTTTTTTGTTGGTTTTGTATTTCTGACAGAAAGGGCTAGCAGTGTAGCCTTTAGGCTAGTCACCAACTGTGAATGAGTTTAGTACAGCCAGCAGATCAATGTTTGATTCCCACAACCTCCACTTGCACACTGTGTGACTCTGAGCAAGTCACTGAACCTCCCCACTACTCCTGGGTCAGCCCTGAAAACAAGTACTTGTGCCTCGTGGGCCTTAACTGGTTACCAAAGAATAATTGTGTTTTATTTATTTATTTATGACTTTGATAACTGGGTAAGTGCAGTGATCTCAGGGACCATTTTCAGGCATGACCCGGGCCGTTTCACATGGCACAGGATGGCAGTGAATACAAGGTGAACAACTATACACATGTAAGAGATTAGATTCAGATACAGCATCTGAAGAACAATACACTGAAATGGTACAAGTCCAGTGAGTGACAGCGAATACTATTTACAATATGACACATGGTACACAAATAGCAGTTGTAGCCCAAGCAAAGGTAGATACATAAGTCAAGTGGGCATGTTGTACATAGCATATACAGTGGGTAATAAATATACAGTGTGTAATACATAGAAAATAAATATACTGTATGTACAAGGCTGTGCAGTCACACATCAGTAACATATAGAATAAAAACAAGCAGGAGGGCACAGTTGTAGTCTGAGGAGTAGTGTGGCTAGGTGGGTAACTCTTGGGAGTTAATTGACTAGTGTGGCGAGGTGGGTAACCCCTGGGAGTTAGTTGACTAGTGTGGCTAGGTGGGTAACCCCTGGGAGCAGTGGTAGGAGGAGTTCGCCAGGAGCCATGTTTTGAGGTGGGACTTGAAGCTGGAGTAAGTATTGATGGCACAAAGTTCTGCTGGCAAGCTGTTCTACTGTGAGGGGGCGGCTGCAGACCAGGCCCTGCTACCCATGTTGGTAGATACCTTGGGTATACCTAGAGGGTGGATACCAGTTGAGCAGAGGCTATGGTGTAGAGTATTGGTTTTCAGGAGGGAGGTAAGGGGGGATTCGGAACCCGTGCAGATGACATTGTCCATCATGCCGCAAAGGGCAAAGTTGAAGCATCCCTGCAGCGGTAGCCATCCCAGGGTACTGTACAGTGTGCAGTGGTGGGTGGAGAATGGGACCAGTAAAGCAAAGCAACAGGTGCTGTTGTAGGTAGTGGAGAGTTTGGCCACTGCAGCAGAATAATAATAATCAAAAAGTGACTACAGTGTGTTCTAAATGTTTTAACCCCCCCCAGGAGTAAAACACATTTTAGTCCCAGCATTTTACAAACACAAGTTAGGAGGAGATCAGCCTCAAACCAAAATCCAATGTAGAACACACCCAAGAGTGAACAGTGCTTCCATATGTGTCCACAGGAAAACCTATTGTACTGAAACTGTATTATGATACGAAGATACTCAAAGACAATGGAACTGTACACTTTGATGGGTTTGTGCAAGCTGGGATCCCTTCACACCAAAAAGCCATAAGTCTGCACTGACTTGTATTTAGGTGAACATCAGTAGAGGGCATCAAGGCATGCGACCAAGTCCTTCAGAAATATTATAGTTCTGCCCAATATACCACATTTTCTGAAACCACTGACTCAGTCTCTCTCTAGTATGGTGGTGTGGTACCATTTGACGAAATCAGCTGAAACTTGCATGTGTTGTCTAGGACGCAAGGTCTTGATCTGTGGAAAATTTTGTAATGGCAGCTAGTGCAGTTTCTGACATCCGTATATGTCATTTTCTGTAAATGTTTAATTTTTTTTCTATACTTAACACTTTTTTTGTGTTTTATTTTCTCTCACCTACAGCCTACATGGAATGGAATGTTTTCCCCCAAACTTGCCAGGCACAAGTGTCATGTCCTAAGGTAGTGCCTCTGAATGGTCTGGTGAAAAAATATTAAACAGTACCAGAATTATAAAGCTTTAAATTTTGTATTTTCCCATTCCAAGCATGCACAATAGGTTTTCTGACATAATGTTCTCATGCAAAACGAAAAATTGGATGTCGCTGGACTGCTTTTTGGTTTCTCATCACTTGCTTCTCACAGCAAGAAGCATTTTTGTGCCATGAGACTGCCATCTTGTTTTTTCCACCTCAAACTAAATAACAAGGAAAATACATAAAAACGCTATCATTAAAAAACATACACCAGAACCTAGCTAAATAAGATAGCCCTAGAAACTTGATCTGTAAAAAATATACTGTAGGTTACTTTAAACAAAGTTTAGATGCCATCTGGAAAGATGAATGCTCCTGTTTTAATACAGCAACATACTGTAGTTATCTACTATGCTCATGTATTGGCCTCTCCCCTAAGGCCCCATCCTACGGTAAGTATTGCCTATAAACAATCAAACTGTAGTGGTGGGTGGGTTGGGAGTTAGGGGTGGGGACTTGTAACTGAGCGTACTAGGCTCAACATTGTTTATATGGTATGTCAGACCCAAAACAAAGCATTGTCAAAAGGAAATAGGATTTGCTGGTGGGGGAGGGCAGAACAAAATAATATGTGTATCTCATGCTCCTGTTGCACAATTTTTTTACTTAAATGTGTGCCATAAGTCTGTTGTAACTAAAGCTTGTACCCTATGTAACCATATAATTATACTCAGGACAACTTTGTAAAACAGGGCTTTACAGTCCTAAAAGTTACTTCCTGACAAAAAAATAAAGATTTCTATCTATCTATCTATCTATCTATCTATCTATCTATCTATCTATCTATCTATCTATCTATCTTTCTATCTTTCTATCTGTCTATCTATTGATCAAAATGGGACCCATTTAGCTAGATTCTGATATTTTTTTTTTTAGAATAACAGCCAGAAATACCTTTTCTGGGCACCCCAAAATCTAGGGTGCCCAGCTTAGTGAGAGGAGATGTTCACCCGCATTCTCTGTATGAGAACAGCGGGACTTTCTTGACTTCTGCAGCTGCAGCTTGATCTTGTGCTGTGAACTGCAGTGAGAGCAGTGAGCCTCTGTTTCCCTGGTGTCTAATGGCAACCCCCCCATTGCAGTCCCTGTATATGTGTAATGTTGCCCTGATGTCTAGTGGCACCCCCACCCTCTAATTGCTGTACCTGTAATGAATTAATCTTTCCCTGGTGTCTAGTGGCACCCCCACCCTCTGATTGCCATCCCTGTGATGTTTTAGTCTTTCCTTGGTGTCTAGTGGCACCCCCCCACCTTCCGATCGCCATCCCGGTAATGTTTATAGTCTTTCCTTTGTGTCTAGTGGCACCCCCCCACACACCCTCCGATCACGTCCCTGTAATATTTAAGTCTTTCTCTGGTGTCTAGTGGCACCCCCATTAAGTTTCCATGTTTCTCTGGTGCCCAGTAGAATCCACCACCCTCCAATCACCATCCCTATCTGAAATAAAGAAAACCATCCCTCGATTTTTTTTTAGTCTCCAAACAAGAAATTGGACCCTCACCAATCTGACCCCCCCACCCCACCTCCCACTTAGCACCCACCACCCCATACCTCTTAGTACAACCCCACACCTTCGGTCACCTGAACAGGTCACAGGGTGAAGATCCACTCTCCAATTGAAGACACTTCTTGCTGCTGGAACTGCCAACTGCAATATAAGAAACTAAGGTAAGAGTGGTTCAATGTATTTCCAAGGACCCTGGTTTTCTGTTTTTACCAGCAACACCAGTAAAAATCATAGAATCCTGCTTGGTTGGCAAATTTTTAATTCTTGTACCAGTGCCTCATAAAAATTGCATGTCACTGCACTGAATCCCTAAGATTTCAACATCTTTTTACATTTTTTTATTTTCTCTTTCTATGCCCCCTTCTCACAGTATCAGTCTCCACTTTTCAGAGATCCCTTTGCTGGCTATCCCCTAGCTTCACTCCAGGTAATGCTCGGGAGCTCCTGTGGGCCTGCTTCCATCCTGCCTGGGTTGTAACCCCAGGAGGCAAGGGAGGAGACCACAGGTCATCCCTCCACAGTCCCTTAGTGTGTGTTGGGCAGCCCAGTGGGTCCCTCATGGAGCCTGGTTATGAAGTCTGGGGTAGCTGGGTCCCTTCTACCAGTGGCCGAAGTGGGGTGATTTTTCCTGATTTTCTGGTCTCTGTTTCTGAGAGCACCAGCACTCAAGGGGATCCAAGGAGGCAGGGCATATAGAAACATGCAACTGCTCCAGATTCCGGCTAGTGTCCTCCCCTCCTGATCGCTCTGCAGCCCCGTTGCACCCCCCCACCCATGGTCACCCAGGTGGTGATAAAGCAGTGGGACCTGCAGCCTACCTTCCCCAAAGGAGGAGAGCAGCAGCCCAGGTGCTTGATCCTGCTCCCCTGGCCAGACCTCCAGCAACCCGAATTCGCTTCCAACCCCGGGTTGCTGGCATTGCAAGCAGCAGCACTACTGCAATGCTGGCGGGCCGGCCCAGATTTCAGCATCTTAAAATGAATGCTGCTGTGCTTCGCATGCTTTCTGCTTTGCTATGTATAGAATTAGTAAGGAAACCACCCACACTGCTTTGCTGTAACCAGCCATTCAGTTTAACCACCCATGTTTCCCACCAACCTCTCCATCAGCTGAGTGCTGCTTTCCTCCTGAAACCACAGTTTTCATTTAGTATGTGCCTAAACATCTTTTACTATTTATATTACACTGGATGATACAAAAAAAAAATAATACAAGAATCAGCACACATGGGCAGGGCCAATGGAAAACTGTGGGAAACGTAATCTGAAATTGAAGAGATTTTTTGTAAAACTTGCTGGGAAATTGCAGGAGTTCTACTATAGACCCTGAGTGCTTCACAATAAATATTTTACTGTTTTCTACAGCATATATTAGTCAGCATAAACTACTAAATGAGTACACTGATACATGAATATGTTTTAAATATGAAGAAAAACTTACTTTCCTAACATGAATCCTACATGGATAAGATGTGTTGCCTCTCTTCCAGAATGTAAAAACGTACCTCATACAGTGCTAAATAGATTCTATTTAGTGAGCCACAGAAAACCAAAATTAAATAAATATAGAATAAACAAATGTTATCTATTTCTGGATGTAGAATAATGAAGCCGATCAAAAGCCATTTACAGTGCTCTGTTAACTATTCACCCACTTTGGTGTAAGAAAAAATAAGCAGATGGAGTGGCAAATAATTCTGTTTTATTAACATGTTGTAAAGTGTTTAATGTTCATAATTTGCACTGTAGGTACTGTGCACTATTATTTAGATCATATATTAAAACATTATATATGAATGTTATTATGGCTGGCAGTATAGCCTAGTGGTTAGAGTAACAAACAGTGATTGAACTGGGTATATCCAGCAGACTTGGGTTTGATTCCCACAACCTCCACTTGCATACTGTGTGATTCCGAGCAAGTCACTTAACCTCCCTAGTGCTCCTGGGTCACCCCTGAAAGCAGGCAGTTCTGCCTAGTGGGCCTTATCCAGTTTACAAAGAATATATATAAAAAAAAAATACCAATATATGTTTACTATATCATACAGTAGTCAGGGTACCATGGCTATAAATACAGTGCAGGGCTTCAAACAGGCATGGGATAGGCATAAGGGAGCAATACAAACAAGTATGAATAGATAGGCCACTGACAGAGCAAAGGCCAATGGCACATTTATAAGGTAGAAAAAGAAATGGGCAGACTGGATGGGCCTTGCGGTCCTTATCTGCCGTCAACTTCTATGTTTCTATGTAATTTACCCAAGTTTTTCTCGGGCTGCAATGATTTTGTATAGGTAAAAATAAATGTTCAGATACATTTTATGTGTTTTATAAGCTTGTTTTTAGACTTCAGTCAGATTTTGACTGTATTCTTTGCATGTGAGAATCTATGTTGTAAGCATGGGATCAATGTTACCAACTACTTATTCAAGTTTATAATCAGCAGGGCCATCCAAAATTCTCAGTTGTTTGAATGAAAACTAGTCTGAATGAAAGTATGTTCACAAGGAAGAAACTGCCTTACTACTTACAAAAAGACTTCACAGTTAGCACCCCATTTAGGTGAATGAGATCATTTGCACCTTTTCTAGCACCTGCTGTTTCGGTCTCTGTGATAACAAAAGGTTTTCTGATAGACTGCTTCAACAAAAAGCAAATGTTAAGTGTTTAAGTGTACTTATGCTTGGTCAGTGTATTTTGAAAGCACAATCAATGACACACAGAAGATAAGACCCCAGGGGCTGTATAATACTGGTGAGCAGAGTGGTGCTCAATTCACATCTGAGCTCAGACATGCAAAATGAGTGACACCCTTTTCATGAAGACCAAGTAAAAAAAGCATCCACACGTATGGGAGATGCATGATGCTCCATTTGAAGGTCCTCCACTAATTACGTGTAGATTTTTTAGGTGATGAATTTCGAAGAAGCAAACTCAGGCCGTGTTTTGTTTTTGCTCCTCTGAGCCCCTGTCCATCCACTCCTTCAGGCCTGCCCTCTACCACCACTGCTGAGTCCCAACCACCATCCACTGCCCTTATTGCCATGCTACCAGGTAACTCGAAGTAACCCTTCATTGGGTGGGTCCCTACCCCTGTGGAAGGCTACCAGAGGAGGAGAATCACCCCAAAGAGCTTCCTGTGTAAACCAGACACAGCAGCGGTCAGAACGGATACATGTGTCTGGGGCTTGGGGCTTATGGAGGGACCAGCAGCCATCCTCCGGTTGGCCAGCAGGTGTTTTCCCATTTTCTTGGGAGCGTGACAGGTCACATAATGTCAAGGCACAAGCTGACATCCATCAAGCTCCCTCCCACAGCGAGGGCCGATGTGTTGCCATGCATCTGGCCTCCTCCAGGGACCAGAAAATGCTAAGCCATGAACCCACCCTCCCTCCCATGAAAAGGTGAGTGGTCATTGGACACTCAAGCCTTCACCCCCTAGCCGGCCCTCCAACACCAAAGTCTGTTCCCAAACCCTGATCAGCAGTGTCACAGGTTGAAATCCAATTCAGGCACTTAAATGATAGATAGAAAAAAACAAAGGTGGTCCACCTTAGTGGTGGTGATTCTGATTAATTCACATCAGAGATCTAACAAGCAAAGAGATCAAGTAATTTGTAACTTGTGCATGTGGGGTGTGGGTGTTGAAGAAAAGGGATCATAGTGCTATCACTACTGCCATCACCCCTGAGGGATGTGGACTACATTGTTGCTACTGCCATCAAACCAGAGGGGCCAGGGCCATAGTGCTTCGGCCATTACCACTGGTGGATGGGGAATGTAGTACTGCTGCCATCCCACCTGATGGATGGGGCCAATAGTGCTGGTACTGCCATCACACCTGAGGGATGAGAAATGTAGTACTGATGCCATCACACCTGAGGAATGGGGGCCATAGTGCTGATACTGCCATCACATCTGAGGAATGGGGAACATAGTAATGATGCCATCACAACTAAGGGATGGGGGCCACAGTGCTGCTGCTTCCGTCACACCTGAGGGAGGGGGGCCATAGTGCTGTTGCTGCTGCCATCACACCAGAGGAATGGGGGCCATAGTGGTGTTGGTGCTGCCATCACACGTGAGGGATGGGGGCTGTAGTGCTGCTTCCATCACACCTTAGGGATGGGGGTTGTAGTGCTGCTGCTGCCATCACATCTTGTACCTAAAAAAAATTTTAATTGGTACAAGGATGGAAGGATGTGCAACAGTGGAGGTCAAAATTCCTAAAATGCATGTTAGCAGAGTTAAAATTTGTGAAATAAAGTACACAAAACCAAACACCGGTAAAACTGGATTTTGGCTTAGCAGACACTGGTGACAATATTGGTTTTTACAATGTGCAAAACGAAATTTGCCTTTCCTCAATCCTGGTAAACCAGTGTCCCTATAGTATTTCACTGGGGTTTTCAACTTTGATGCATAACTTTGCCATTTTTGCATATTTTGAGCCCAAATTTTCAACATGGCCTTTTTTGGACCCCACCTCATGAACAATGGTGGTGGAATTATGCAAATCTGACCTGAGAGAACATTTTGTGGTCGCTTGGAGAAATCACATTTTGGGAGGATTTGAAAATTTTCACCACCCTTGTTCATAAGGTGGGGTTATATGTCTATGTTGAAAATTTGGGAGTCAAATAATATAATACAAGTATATACCTGATTGAATTTTACTACGATAACCTATAACTTTGGTAATTTTAAATATTTTGACCCCAAATTTTCAACATAGCCATTTTTGTACACCACCTCATGAACATGACAGCTTTAATTATTCAAATCATGTCCAAAATGTGTTTTCATACCTGTGGTGTGGAATGACATTTTGATGCTGCAGAATGACATTTTGGCAGGGATTTGAACATTTTAATTATTGGGTTCATGAGGTGGGGTAATAAGAATGCTGACAGTCTGGTATACAAATATGGTAAAATGCCAAGGTTATGAGTGAATGTAGCAGTATTTCAATGTTCACGCATAACTTCACTAATTTTCACTATTTTGACTCCACATTTTCAACATGGTCATTCTTCCACGCCACCTCATAAATGTGACATGTCATTTTTTAAATCCTGGATGAGATGTGTTTTTGCACTTCTGGTATGAAATGACTTTTCAACCAGTATACTATAAATGGTGCATGTCGTGTTTATGAGGAGAATCATTAAACAAGTAGCTTGAAAATTTGGGGTCAAAATTGAAAAAAAAAAATATATATATATATATATATATGTATAAAACTGTTAACAAACTTTGTGTGTAGTACCGCTCTTGACTACAATGGGTATGCTTTATGACCCTGTGCTGGTGAACTGAGTTTCAGGGGTGAGCTCAGTGACCCAACTGGATGGGGTGTGGGTGGGGGGATGGTGGGGTGGGTAGATGATGCTGTTATGCAGCGTCCCCCAGCCAAGGATTAGTATGCAGCAGGGTTGTCCACACTAGCCTGGGTACCATATAGTGAGAACAACTGCCCTCTTGGCATAGGGCTCTGCACCTCTCCCCCCTTGGGTGGCATAGGGCCCTGTGCATTGTCTGACAGATGCACTCTTTGCCCTGTGCATGTGTAGTTCTGGTCAGATAGAAGTACAGGGACCACAGGTCCCTGCAGTTCCACAGCTCACCAGACAGCCCCATGAATTCTTCACATCTGTGGTTGCACCAAACTGTAAGGCTTGCAATTTGCTGGCTCTGCACTTCTGTAGGTGGACAGAGTCTTCTCTTCACGCAGGGCATCTGCATCTGTTCAGGTAGGTTCCAAAGTGACCTGTGAGAATGAGGACACAATTCCACTATCTCAAAAAGGAAATTCTTTGCAAAAAACTTAGTGCACCAGTTAGGGTAACTCAATGCTATAAAAGTAGGGAAATGTGGCATTAGGGTTTCCAACCCTAATGCCCTACCCCAACCTCCCAAGCAGCAAAAGGAAAAAAACATTAGGGTTTTGGGGCTCTGGAGTCTTGGCGAATCAGTGGTGGGGTCTTCCTAGAGGGTTGTCAACCCTAATTCTCCCCCAAGCCCGTAGTCTCCAAACTGAAGCACAAGGTTCAGCTGCAAGCCACTTCCTCATAATGACGCACTGTTCAAATGTAGAGAAGTATGTCTTGTCACAGGTTGCCAACACAGTTTGCTGTTCCTTTCTTTATGCAGGGCCCACTGTGTGAAGAAAGATCATGTGTGACATTCTTTGCTCATAGAATGGGGTGGAAATTATGGTTGCAACCCACAAGAAGACCTCACAACTGATTCACCAAGACTCCAGAGACCCAAAACCCTAATGTTTTTAACTTTTGCTGCTTGGGGATTGGGCGTTAGGTTTGGAAACCCTAATGCCACATTTCCCTACTTTTGTGGCATTGAATTGCCCTATCTGTTGCATTAACAAAGTTTTTTTTACAAAGAATATATATATATATATATATATATATATATAGTCATATATCAAAGTAAATAAAACTGGCAACATAAAAAGTGATATTTTTGTTGCTAACCTCAAGCTATGTTGTTGTTCGTTTTATTGTAACTGATACCTTAAGGGTTACTTTCCTTACAATGGAATGCTGAACAGCAACTTACACAATGCTGATGACATCTCAATTGCCTAGTGCAGTGCTGAAGCTAGCAGTTGAAATCCAAGAGAAGCAGTTCCATCTTCAAACAAACAGCAGTTTTGGAAACTTTTACTAGTAAACTGATGTATAAATCAATAGCAAAAGTCTAACTCAGAATACACAATTTATCATCACTTGTGAGGTGGCAGGACCTTCACGATTCACTGGTGGCGCTGCCACTCCTGAGTTATGATCCTGCCCACTCACACTTAGATCATAGAATTTGACAGCAGACAAGGACTGCTTGGCCCATCCAGTCTGCCTGTTTCTCCCTACCTACACTTACCGCAGACTGTGCCCAATCTATAGCTCTTTCCCCCTCCTCTTTCCTTTCCAATATGATTCCCTTATGCTTACCCAATACATTCCTGAAGATCACAACTGTTTTCACCACCACCACCTCCACTGGAAAGCTGTTCTAGGAATCCACCACTCTTTCTGTGAAGAAGTATTTTCTCACGTCTCTCCTAAATCTACCCCAGTCCAGCTTGATAGCATGTCCCCTTGTTCTTTTTTTTTAACTTGTTATTTATAGCATTTAGTATATAATCATACAGAATACTTTGATACTGAGTGGGTATACAGATTTACAAAGAAATCAGCAATACATTACTTAGGAGAGAGACTATCCATTCTATTGGTACAGCATTAGGGGTTATCATCCATCAAATTTAAAAAAGCAATCATCATATCCAATTCAGGAATTATAATGCAGCCAATGCCCTAACTGTATATAAGAGAAATATTAAAGACAACATGAAAACAACCAACCTAAAAATAGGTCTATTTGTAGTTACTGACAACCTTAATAAAGAAGAGAGGTCTCCAATCCAGAACTCCCCTTGTTAAAGAGGGTATATAGTGTTACCTACAGCGTTCTGGGAAATTTACAACAAGAGAATATGGCTGGTGCCTCAAAAGGAAAGATTTCACTCGCATCAAGACCAGCTTGTGCCCAGGTAAGGTGTTTAAATAGGCACCGCAATTTAAAAGGCTTACATTTTAAGGCTCCCACGAACAACTGTGCTGCAGCAAAAACTATGCTATCAGAGTAAAATGCACCTCTTACCCCACCTTGTGTCCAATGAAGTGCATTGCAGTTTAATTCTACTTTTAAATTTTAGCACAAATTACCGAATTTACCCTTGCTTTGCCTTCAATTGGGAGTAATCTGTAAAGCAATCATGTAACCAGCTAATCTCCATAAAAGGAGAATCTAACATAGCGCCAAAAGGCTTCAAACTTTTCATAATGTCCCAAACTATGGAGGTGATATGATTATTGTCTGTGACATTCAAGACTTAATCAAAGTGCTTGATTCGAATCAGTCCCCTTCAGATTCTTCTTCTTCTTCTTCTGAGGTGCAGGGTTCTTGCTGTCGTTTAGCCATTATTCTCCCGATGCAGGCATCAACTTCCTTTGGATCTGTAAGACGGTACTGATGCCGACCTACCGTAAAACAAAGTCGGGCTGGAAAGGCAAGGGAATAAGTAATGCCAAGTTCCCGAAGATGACTTTTTACCCCATCAAATGCCTTTCGCCTCATACGAGTGGCGTATGAGACATCAGAAAAAAATAATATACAAGCCTCCTCCAGATAAGTCGGACCCTTATTTCTCAGGGATCCTAGTAGTAAATCCCTTTCTCCTGAGTATCGTAGAGTGAATAGTACAGTTTGAGGGTTATTTAGACTATTCGGGGGTCTTCTGGGGGTAATGCAATATGCCTTAATTATTTTGAATTCTGAAGTGTCAGCCAGTTTCTCCAATCAAGACTGAAGAAAATTAATCAGGGAATCCCCCTCCGACTCCTCAGGGAGACCAAGCATACGAACATTTGCAGCCCTCACGGTGTTTTCCAGCTGTTCCACACAGCTTATCAGAGCGACCTGTTCTTTTAGTGAAGAAGCCGTGGCAGCCAAGGTATTTCCAGCTGTAGCCTCCGCCGATTTCGTCATGTCTCCCATCGCATTGAGTCTATGCTCCATTGTTAGGAATTTTTCTGTGAAGCCATCTAATTTTTGATCCATTTGCTGCACTGTTTTAGTGAGGGCATTCACTGTGATTTGTAGAGTAGTCAGAGTTGCCCCAGTGGTATCAGAAGACGAGGCTGAAGTGGGGCCTGGTTGTTTGTCTGGTGGTTTGGCATTAGAGGAACATGGTAGGAAAAAGTTCTGTTTATTTGTTTTTGTTCGCCCCATTTTCGGAGTAAGGTTCAGTTTTCTGGATGCAGTATCTCCTCTGCTATTGTTTTATAGTAGTTTGACGTTTGTCTGGCAAACAAATGATGCTTTTATTGTAATAATAATACCAATGTAGAGAGCTCAGAAAATTGCTGCTGCTGGCTGGGCTGCTAACTCCATCCCCCATCCCATTGTTCTTGAGTACCTTTTCTTCTGAAAATACTTCTCTCCTGTACCTTATTTAGCCCCTTGAGGTATGTAAAGATCTCTATGATATCCCCTGCCTCTGTTCCATGGTGTACATATTGAGGTCCTTTAGTCTCTCCCTGTGGGGTTTTTGATGCAGACCCAGCACCATTTTAGTTGCCCTCCTCTGGACCACTTCTACTTTGTCTATGTTCTTCCGGAGATGTGGTCTCCAGAACTAGACACAGTACTCTAGATGGGGTCTTATCAGTGATCTATAGAGAGGTAACACCATCTCCCTCTTTCTGCTGGTGATACCCTTCCCTGTGCACCCCAGCATCCTACTAGCCCTCCCCATTGCCTTGTTGCACTGCCTGGCCACCTTTAGGTCATCTGATATGATTACCCCCAGGTACCACTCCACCTATTCTGTACTCCCCCGGGTTTCTGTGACCTAAGTGAATTATGTTGCACTTTCTCACATTGAGACCCAGCTGCCATACCCTTGACCATTCCTTTAGTTTTCTCAGGTCTCTGCTCATCCTTTCCACTCCCTGGAGTGTCTGCTGTATTGCAGATTTTGGTGTCACCAGCAAAGAGGCAGACCTTCCCTTCCAGCTCCTCTGCAATGTCACTTATAAAGACATTAAAGACGATCGATCCCAGCGCTCATCCCTGAAGCACCCTGCTGGTCACCCTCCCTTACTCTGAGTGAACTCCATTTACCACCACCCTCTGTCACCTATCCCTTGGCCTAACTAATTTCTTAACCAGCTTACTACCTTTGGACTCGGTCCTAAGCTACCCAGTTTGCTTTCTAGTCTCCTATGTGGAACGGTGTTGAAAGCCTTACTGAAATATAGGTAGGCCATTTCCATTGCTCCACCCTGATCTAGTTCCTTGGTCACCCAGTCAAAGAAATCTATCAGATTCATTTGACATGACCTCCTCTCTGTGAACGCTTGCTGTCTCAGGTCTTGTAACAAACTGGATTCAAGATATTCCACAATCCTTTCCTTCAGCAGTGATTCCATTAACTTTCCCACCACCAATGTCAGGCTGACTGGCCTATAATTGTCAGCTTCCTTCCTGCTACCACTTTTGTGTAGTGGAACTACATCCACCCTCCTCTAGTCCCTCAGAACCACTCCTGTTTCCAGTGAGCTGTTAAATAGAACTGTCAGAGGTGTAGCTAGTATTTCCCTAACCTCCCACGATACCCTTGGATGCACCCCATCTGGCCCCAGTGTTTTTTCCACTTTCAGATCAGCAAGTCCCTTCTGAACTCTCACCTCCAAAAAAGGACTAGTGTCCACCTCCCTTCCTCCAAAGCTTCTGTTACTTTGTGGCCCCTCCCACCTCAGTGGGCAGCACATCCACCTCTGTTACGTTCTCATCCTTAAGATGTAAGTTTGTCATGGATGAGGTTTCAATAAGTCATTGGTTGTTCATGGAATCATTAGTAAAGGTCGTGGCACTGTCATCGTTGCTACTTTTTGACGACAATCGTGAAAGCCATGGAAGTCCTGAACAAAAACCAAATGCCATGGAATCCATTATGTGGATGACTGCCATGACAAACTTACATCCCTACTAATCCTACACCGGGATTTGGCTTGCACCTTAAAAAATGCTGGCACCTGAGTGCAGTATTAGGGGGGTGCTGTACTGTTGGAGTGTGCCATCTTTTGGATGAGACATTAAACCGAGGTCCCTTCTACCCATCCTGGTGCTATCCTGATGGGTGTCCAGGTGGAAGTAAAAGAACCCAAGACATTTTTCGCAAAGAGTAGGAGAATTTTTATTGTAAGTAGGGCTTCAGTGCAATATCTACAACAACATATTACAAAGCATCTACCGAAGGTCACACACAGAAACTGATGTAAGAAGTTTTGCCAGGAAACGACATTCAGTAGTGCTGGTATGGGAAGCACCACTGTTGTTCGACAGTGAATCTGCCAACATCCCCTACAGCGATGGCACAATGCTGACACATGGTATTGTGCTGTCCAGAAACAAAGTGTTTTTTGAGGGGGCTGTGCCCCCCCCCCCGCCATGCAATTATATATTATCAACTCCAGGTCGGAGTCATTTCAGGAAACGGGCAGAACACCGGGAGACTCCTCATCAGTGAAACCCAGACCATTACAGCGACTTTCACTGTGAAGGTCTTTTTCGGGTTTCGCTGTTATGGTGTTGCTGTGCAGTGGGCCACTGCCGGTATGCTGTAATGGCCTTTTTGCTGCTCACTAGTTTGTGTTTACACTTTTTGATGATGCAATAAACCACTTCTTACATCAGTTTCTGTGCGTGACCTTCAGTGGGTGCTTTGCTCTTCTTTCTGGTCTGTTGTACATTGCTGTAGCACAACCAAGTTCGAATTGCCTTTTTCCCAGAGCTCGTTTACTTTGCTTACAATATATTATAAACAAGCAAAATAATGTTCAACATATAAACAAAATGGTCAAAAGCATAATACAAGAGAAAGAAAAAATGCAGTGTAACATAACTAATTACAGTATAATACTGAAACATTAGCATTTCTAACTGGATATCCATTTTTCACAATGTACCCATAGTTGTCTAATTTTTTCATTTAAATATTGTTTTGAAATGTTTTGGGTAATGATTTGTAATGCAAGGTGAATATTTTTGTACAATTCAATATAAGAGATAACCCTTTTTTTTGTACTTATAGTGTATTGATTTTCTGTAATACAATGCATTACATTCCATTACATACAGGCAGGTATTCAAATAAATCAAAGATTAGTCCACAGTATAACAGTAACCTCTAACAAAATACCCCTGCTACTTGTTACTACACGTGGGAGATTATCCTGCATAGATGTGCCAGATTAGTCCAAGTTATAAGTCGGTGCCTGAAGCACTATAAAATGTTCAATACTGAAATAGGTGTCTGAACAGAAGGAAGGCACTCCCCGGGGTGCATGGTAAGAGTTGTAGGTGATTGTTTCTGGATGGCATAGGTTTACTCCCACCCATCCTTCCCCTCACCCCACCCACCCCAAGCACACAACTTCCTTTATAGCAGGGGCTCTGACATCACTTCCCCAAAACTGCTAATGACATATACCTGTTCATATCCTTAAAGGCACAGCACACTGAAAAGGGGGTAGAGACACTCACAAGCTTGCACACACTAAAACAAGAATAAAAAAAACAAAAAAGCATCTGTAACTGGAAGGGACACAGACATGTGGGGAGTGGTGCAATGCACTGGCTGTGGAGCAGCAGTCTTCCGGGACACATTCTGGAGACTGCATTGCTGCCCTATTTGCAGACACCTCTCTGGTCTGAGGAAGGAGGTTATTCATCTCCATGCTGACCTGACAAGGATTCGGGAAACCTGCTCCCCCACCAAGGGACCACCCAGGCCACTGCCACTACCTCAGAGGTTGCCAAGAAAGAGGAGTGGCTGGACCACGGTGGGCTCAGGGAGGGTGTGCCTTTCCACAATTCATTCGCCACTCTGGCAAAGCATGGTTCCTCTATGGAGGCACCTGCAGTGGACACCAAGGAGGATTCTGGGAACCTCCACAATGGAGACCACAGGAGGGTGGCCCAGAACCCCACAGGGGAAGGAAACAACTCCTGGTGAGGGACTCAATTGTTAGGGGGGTAGAACTGGTGGAGGGAGGGGAAAGGAAGGTAAGGTGCCTGCCCGGTGCCAAGGCTTGGAGGGACAGGAAATGAATCCTCAGGATTGTGGGAGCAGTGGCAAGGGGAAGGGAGCTGGTTGTCATTATCCACCTAGGGACGAATGACCTGGCTGTGAATGGGATCAGAGCAGTGCAACAGGAGTTTGTGGAGTTAGGGAGGGGCCTTAGACAAGTAGCACACACAGTAACTTTCTCAGAAGTGCTACCTGTCTATGGCATGGATGAGGCTAGGGCACTCTGCACCATGGATTCAATGACTGGTTGAAAAGCTGGTGCAGAGCTCAGGGATTTGGCTTCATTGGGGACTGGGTTCCACCCGGAGGAATGCAGGTCTATACAGGCACGATGGTCTGCATCTATCCTGTAGGGGAACCAGGATCCTAGGTGATAGGTTTAAATGCTTCAGTGGCAAGCATTTAAACTAGCCAAGGGGGGAGGCACTGAAGAGGAAAAGGGAAATCCTAGCCCCCCTCCAAAATTCAGGGTAATTAGTGAGGTAAACACCAAGATAAAGCAGTCGATAGGGAGAAGGGCAAGGGTAAATGGAGAAAGAGACAAAGGCAGTAGGGTCAGGGATAGGGCAAAAAGAAATAAAGCCATAAAAAAATGGAGGGTAATGAGTACCAATGCCCGTAGTCTAGGTAAAAAGCTTCCTGAAATGGTGGCCTTAATGGAAGAGGGATGCCTGGATATTGCAGCAGTCACAGAAACATGGTACACAGAGAACCATGACTGGGATGTCAACATACCAGGGTACGCAAGCTACAGAAGGGACATGGAGGGAAGAAGAAGAAGAGGAGGAGTAGCTCTCTATGTAAGGGAAGGGATCAAAGCAACAGAACTAAAGGGTAAACAGGGAGGAAAGGAGACACTGTGGGTCACCCTGGAGACTGGAAATGGCTCCACAATCCACACAGAGGTTGCATACAGACTCCAGTCTTGGGGGAGGAAATGGACAAGGAAATGATAGAAGGCATCCTTGGGATGGCAGAGAAAGGGGAGATATTGCTGATGGGGGACCTGAATATGCCAGATGTTGACTGGAGCACCTTTGCTGCAGCCACATCCAAGAGCAGGGCCATTCTCAATGCCCTACAGGGGGCATGCCTCAGACAGCTAGTTTTGGAACCCACTCAGGAGAGAGCAATCTTAGACCTGGTACTCTCAAATGGGAATGGAGAAAGGATCTCTGATCTTGAAGTGAGTAGCCATCTGGGAACAAGTGACCACCAAACAGTGTGGTTCATGATAAACTTAGCTGTAGAGTCAAGCCACACAAAAGTGAAGGTACTGGACTTCAGGAGGGCTGATTTTGTCAAAATGGGAGAGTGCCTCAGAAAAGCACTAGCAAACAGGCAAGAAGGTGGGGTGGAGTAACAATGGGGAAACATCAAAACCACCATCACAGAGGCAACAAGCCTTTGTGTGAAGCAAATAAACAAATCAAAATGAAAGAAAAACCACTATGATTCTCAAAAGAAGTGGCGGGGAAGGTAAGGGAGAAAAAGATAGCATTCAGGAAGTATAAGGAAACACAGAAGGAGCAGGACAGAGAACTGTACCAGTTAAAGCAGAAGGAAGTGGGTAAGGCAGTCAGAATAGCAAAGGCCCAAACTGAGGAAAAGATAGCCAACTCAGTTAAGAAGGGGGATAAAACTTTTTATAGGTACATTAGGGAGCAAAAGACTAAGGCAGGGATACTGAGGCTGAACAAAGAGGAATGTGGTTGGGCAGAGAGCGACAGTGAAAAAGCAGGGATACTGAATGAATACTTCTGCTCAGCATTCACAATGGAAAAGCAGGGGGAAATACCTAATCCGGTCAATAGAAGCACTCTGGATGGGGGGTTGATATTAGTTCTTTCACAGAAGAAAGGGTTCTGACAGAACTCTTAAAACTGAAGGTGGATAAAGCAATGGGGCCTGATGGGATTCACCCCAGAATTCTGAAAAAACTAAGGGAAGAACTAGTAACACCACTGTCTACCCTTTTTAGTAAATCATGGGAGGATGGTGTGGTACCTGAGGACTGGAGGAGGGCGGATGTGATTCTCCTTCACAAAAGTGGGAGCAAGACAGAGGCAGAAAACTACAGACCTGTCAGTTTGACCTCAGTGGTAGGGAAAATGATGGAATCACTTCTGAAGGAAAGAACTGTTGAGTACCTAGAGGCCAGTGGGGCAGAGGACCCAAGACAGCATGGATTCACAGTGGGAAGGTCATGTCAGACAAATATAATTGATTTCTTTGACAGGGTGACCAAAGCAGTAGACTAGGGAGGGGCTGTGGACATGGCCTACCTAGACTTTAGCAAGGCATTTGACACAGTCCCACACAAAAGATTAATAAACAAATTAGCCAGCCAGGGAGTGTGTCCCAGGGTGGTAGCCTGGGTAAAACGCTGGTTGGATAACAGGACACTAGGGTGGATCTCAGCCAGGTTCACTCTACAAGGGCTTGCAGTGGTCGGAGAGGGGAAGCAAACACCTGTGTTACCTGGTCTGACTTTGGTAGGCCGGAATTCATGGACATTATGAGGATTGTCCAGACTGTACGTCCAACCAGTTGTAGTTTGGATCCGGGCCCTACGCCACTTTTATTAGGTTGCGTAGATATTATCTGTCCGATCATTGCTGAAATCGTCTGGAAATCCTTGAAGCAGGGATCTTTCCTGAACCCCTAAAGGAGGCGGTCGTTCTACCACTCTAAAACCTTCACTGAATCCGGACTGTCCAGCTAACTACAGACCTATCTCTAACCTCCTTTTGGGTAGGTTATTGAAAAGGTGGTTGCACTGCAACTGGGCGACCATCTTACAAATCATGATGTCTATGATACTCTTCAATCAGGATTTAGGAAAAAGACATAGTACTGAGACTGCTCTTGTCCGGGTTCTAAATGATCTCCTGATAGCGAGGATCAAAGGCTTGTACTATTCTAGTCCTTCTAGATCTCTCGCAGCTTTGACACTGTGGACCATGGTGTGCTTCTGGAGCAGCCTGCGGTTCCATTGTGGACTGTCTGGTATGGTCCTACAATGGTTTCAATCTTTTCTCACAGGGGCGGAGACATAGGGTTATCACTGGAATTTATTCCTCTGATGCCGTCTCCTTGCCTTGTGGGGTTCCAGGGTTCCATTTTGGCACCCATGTTGTTCGCTGTCTACATGCTGCCATTGGGAGACATTATTAGCAATATGGTTCTGGTTTCACCGCTATGCAGATGACAACCAGCTATATTTGTCCTTTAGCCCCGGGCAAGAAGATGCAGTCTCTAAACTTAACAACTGTCTATCTGAGATCAGTGATTGGATGAGTGCCAGCTGGCTAAGGTTAAACCCGGATAAGACTGAGGTGTTGGTGGTGGACCCAGGTCGTCGTGAGGCGGGTTGTAGGGCTGGTCTTCCCTCGGGCATATGGATCGATGGGGCCCAGCTCTTGACCTCAGACCGGGTGCGTAACCTGGGCGTTATTATTGACGACAGTTTGACGCTGAAATTCCAGGTGTCATCTGCCGTCAAATCCTCTTTTTACCATCTGAGGAATATCGCTCGGGTGAAACACCTTGTTCCTCCGGCTGACCTCCCGACATTAGTCCATGCCTTTGTTACTTCTCGCCTTGACTACTGCAATGCCCTGTACCTAGGGATGCCGGGGGTTGATATCCGCCACTTGCAGCTGGTGCAGAACGCTGCAGCCAGGCTTTTGATGGGGACATCAATGAGGAATCATATTACGCCTGTGCTGCGTGAACTGCACTGGCTGCCGGTTCAGTGGCGGATGACCTTTAAGGTCGGTTTACTGACCTATAAAGCCCTACACGAACAGGGACCGCGATATCTGCAAGATCTGCTTGTTCCCTACCGTCCCTCCCGCTCACTCCGATCCACCGCGAGCGGTTGCTAGAGTTCCAGGTTCGTTTAAAACATCTGGGGCACAAGCGTTTTCTTATGCTGCCCCTACCCTGTGAAATTCTCTACCGCCGGATACAAAGCTGCCTGACGGTTGAAAGCTTTAAATCAGAGCTGAAAACCTATTTATTTCAAAAGGCTTATGGGGAGTAGCTACTGCACTGAATTGAAATTGAAATTATATTTTATTGTTGTTTGTTACGCTATATGTATGTTTTACATGTATTTAATTATTGTACAGCGCTTTGATTTCGAAAAGCGCTTAAAAATAAACTTTTACTTACTTACTTACTTACACAGAGAGTAATAGTAAATGGAGTCCACAGTGAAGAAAGGAGGGTTACTAGTGGGGTACCGCAGGGTTCAGTACTGGGGCCGGTCCTTTTTAATGTCTTTATAAGTGACATTGCAGAGGGACTGGAGGGGAAAGTATGACTCTTTGCAGATGACACAAAGATCTGCAACAGAGCTGATACACAAGGGGGTGGAAAGGATGAAAAGGGGCTTGGCAAGGTTGAAGGAATGGTCAAATGGTCAAAAGTATGGTAGCTTAGATTCAATGCAAAGAAATGCAAAGTAATGCATCTGGGAAACAAAAACCCAGGGGAAGAATACACAATGGGAGGTGAGATACTGGCAACAACAAAAATGGAACTGGACCTGGGGGTAGTCATATCAAATGACCTAAAGGTGGGCCAGCAATGTAAGAAGGCAGTAAGGAGGGCTGGGGGGATACTGGGATGCATAGGGAGAGGCATCAACAGTAGAAAACAGGAAGTTGTTGTCCCTCTGTACAGACAGTTGGTAAGACCACATCTGGAGTACTGTGTACAGTTCTGGAGACCCCATCTCCACAAAGACATAGACAGGGTGGAGGCTGTCCAGAGGAGGGTAACCAAAATGACGTAGGGTCTGCATCAGAAGACATATGAAGAAAGACTAAAGGAACTAAAGATGTATAGCCTCAAGGAAAGGGGGGGGGGAAATGATAGAAACTTTCAAATACCTCAAGGGAATCAACAAAGTCCAAGAGGGTAGCATCTTTCAGAAAAAGAGATGCGCAAAAACAAGGGAGCACAATTTGAAGATAGAGGGGGGACAGCTCAGAGGTAATGAGAGGAAGTATTTCTTTACAAAGAGGGTTGTGGATACATGGAACAGCCTTCCTGAGGAGGTTGTAGGGTCAAAAACAATGTGGGAATTCAAGAATACATGGGACAGACATAAGGCAGTACTAGTGGGGGGTAGGAGGAAGGAGGCTGTTGGTTCAGTAGGATCTGCAGCTTATCTGTTAGGTAGAGAAAAAGGCAGACTAGGTGGGCCAAGCGGTCCTCATCTGCTGTCAGATTCTATGTTTCTATGTTTCTTAGAAAATATAGACTATATATAGTTATCCAATAAGGCATATGTAGC
Source organism: Neoceratodus forsteri (assembly GCA_016271365.2). Lineage (NCBI taxonomy): Eukaryota > Metazoa > Chordata > Ceratodontiformes > Ceratodontidae > Neoceratodus > Neoceratodus forsteri. The sequence goes on along the minus strand of CM028132.1, from coordinate 194,005,441 downwards.
CATGAGCAGGGATAAAACTTATAAAGTGAAACCACATCTTGCACCCTTTCATGGGGTTAAACATCCCCATCCACAATCGGTTATAATAATAATACAGCATTTCCCACCCACACAACTCTCCTCAAACCCAAATATAGGAATATTCAGAACTTCCATAACTAAGCTTGCAAATCCACTTCAGTTATCTCAAAGACAAGATGCAAATATCTTAAACAATAAATCAAAGCAGTATAGTTTCCAAACTCTTTGCACAAGAATACTCATAGGGAGGGAATACACTTTACAGAGAGTTCAATTTAAGCATTAAAATCCCTACCCCAGTCCATCTCCTAGAGATAAATCTGAAAAATGGGTAACACCAGCTATTCATACTAGAAATAGGAGATGTCCTAGAGAGACTGATCATGAACAAATACAGTATCAGTCTCCCTTATATTAGCATCCTCTCCCTCCACATCCTCACAGTGTGAAATAGGAAAACTTGTTAAAAGTCTATAACATAGCTCATGTTGTCTACTCTTCATCTGAATCTGATGCCTCTTCCCTCATATTAAACTGCCTCTCTATCTTATCGAGCAATTTCTCTGCTTCAATGGCTTCTGAAAAATGTTTTACCTCCATAGACAATGCGCAAACTAGCAGGCATAAGAAGCACATGGTGGACGCCTAAGGATCTCAACCTTGCACGGAGGCCATCAAAACTTTTCCTCCTCATTCCTGTGGAGTAGCTCAAGTCCAGAAATACATGAATACGAGAATCATTCCAGTTTAATGGGCTCAATTGTTTAGCTTGTTGTAAGATTTTATCCCTCTCCGAGTCGACGTATTTCTGACTTCCAACATTATAGTCCACGGTAGTGGTATGCCTGTGGAGGCTTTACATCTGCCTCCACATGGATTGAGCCTATAGGCCCTAATCACCTTGAAGGCAAAGTCAATTTTTAGTAGATTTCGAACCCAATCTTGAAGAAATGGCAAAGCGTGTTCGTCTTCCAGCTCCTCTGGCACTCCTAAAAGGTGAAGGTGAGTGGATCGGGCTGCATTCTCAAGATTTTCTAACCTCTTACGGAGGAGCCCGTTTTCCTTTGTGAGACTGGCTGCTATTGTAAGGGCTTTGTCGTCTTTCTGCGTCGCACCTTTGGTGTCCTCAGCGACACTACCCACCTTGGAGTGGAGTTCCTTGAGTTCGGTGCCCTCAGTCTTCCTGTGTAATCCTTGAATCACATGCAGAAGTGCTGCATTGGAAGGTTAGGGCCCCTCTGAGTCTGGAGCCTTGAGGTGTATGTCCTTACTGCTGCCCATTTTGCTATCTTTCTGGCGGGTACCTTCTGGGACAGCTCCCGCTTTATTCATCTGTCCCATATTTAGTTTTCCGGACTCTGAACCACTCAGATTTTTCAGTCGGGAGATAGCAGAGATGAACATCTCTCTTCCTGTGTCTGTTGGTTAGGGTTTACAGGCTCGCCATGCAAGTTTTTTAGATAAATAAGCAGTTTGTTGTGGAGCTGCAATGGAAAGCTGTGCACAGCTCAGCTGCTAGCCACCCTCCCCCAACCCTTTGTTTTGTCACCCAGATGCACTGGGCTTGCCAGATGTAATACCTGATCACTGCAAAAACCATATACAGCGTTTCTGGGTTATATTTACCCCAGCCACCTGACAAGTCACCATAAAGTAAGCTAGAGTATGACAAGGATAAGAATAGGGGTTCCTCCCATTCTTTAGCCAGATAATCCCAGAACATTTTAGCATATGTGCACTCCAAAAAAAGGTGTTCCTGGGTTTGTAAAAATTGGACATGTCTCTCTAGGGCAGTATCTTTCTGTAAGCTGCTTGTGCTTGTTGTTTTTAACCCCTATCCTACCATAATTACCTAACCACACCAAGTCCCAAACAAAGGCTGGTAGTCATGAATTCCTCAGTTGCTTTAATGCAAAGGGCTGTTTGTGAGTCGGACAGTGTGGAAAAACGATTTCTTCCTGTCTTTCTACTCGAACTATTGTATTGTATACTGTTTTTCTATCTAATGCCTGTATCTGGGAGGTGGTGAAGTCCCACCAAAAAATATTTTTCAGTTGTTCTAATCCATATTTAGGGATTGAGGGAACTTCTATTCAATAATCTGGTTTTTTACTAGTCCAGGGGCCTATGCATGGTACTAGCCACACTAATACGAATGGTTTCCCCAATTTATTACCTGGTCTCAATGCTATTCCACAGTTATATGTAATGAAAATGCTGCAAGAAAAAGCTACTGGGTTGGCCATGTTTACATCTCCCTCCTGTGTGCTTCTGTATGTGAATTCACGTTTAATGGGGTTCAATCTGTTGCCCCAGAAAGCTTGAAAAAACACACCGGACAAGGCAGTTATTGTCTGAGGGGGAGGGAACACATAACGTATGTATAAAAATACAGGTATCAACAGTGTTTTGATTAAAAATACTCTTTTTTCTTGGATATTTGCTGTCCTTTTCATGAGTACACTAGTCTGTTGGCTCTTTGCATGCCTGTCTCTCAATTTATTGTTGCTATGTCTCCTGACCCAAACTCTATTCCTAATATGGTCATGGGCTCTTGTGTTACTGTGATGCCTACAAGCTTCCTTCCAGCTGGTAGGGGGGTGTTGCCTAGTGTTACTCCTTTGCTTTTACTATAATTGATCTGTGATCCTGACATTCTAGAGAACAAACCTAGTGTGTCCACTAGGGCTAGCTCACAAGTCATAGGAGCTAATGTCAGCATTACATCTTCCGCATACGTGAGAATTGCAACTGGTGGTTGTCCTGGGGTCGGGGGATACCTTGTATCCTGTCGTTCTCTGCAATGTATTGTAAAAGAATATCTATGCCAAAGGCATATAGCAGCAGGCTGAGTGGACAGCTCCGTCTTACACCTCAATAGACTACAATTTGTTTCCCAATCCATCCATTTACATTTGGAATCATGATGGAATTGTCATACATGCTTTGTATCTAGTGTACAAATAGTGCTGGAGTCAATATGCTTGCAATACTGCAAATAAATAGCTATGTGCTAGCTCATTGAAAGCGTTCTTCTGATCCAGCCCTAACACAAAACCCTGCACTTCATTGTTGCTGCCTTTATGAAACAATTCTCTCAAAAGGATGAGATTGTCTTGTTGATATCTGTTGGGGATTGCACATCTCTGGTGTGGACTGATCAGCTTGTCTGCTAATCTTGTCAGTCATTTCAATAATATTTTACTTAGTATTTTAAAATCTGTATTCAACAGAGATAGGGGTCTCCAATTTTTCAACTCTTCTCGTGCACCTTTTTTGTACAAGAGGATGAGTATAGCCTGATTCATAGAATCTGATATTTTTCCAACTTGTAACATATAGTTATACAAAATTACTAATGCTGCAGAGAGTTCTTCTATAAAGGTTTTGTAAAATTCTGAGCCAATACCATTTGTCTCCGGGGCGGTGTCATTTTTGAGTATGCCAATTGCTAACTAAACTTCTAATGTGATGTTTTTTGGCAGCTCTTTTCACTCGATCTCAAATACCTGTGGGAGATTAACTTTTTCAAAACAATCAGGGTTCCACTCTGTCTCTGGTGTGGTACCAAAGAGTTCCTGTGCATATTGTTCCACTAATTTTAATATTCCTGTTGGGGTGGTAACTGTCTGGCCTGCATTTGTAGTTACCTCGGTCAGTATCCTGTGCCCAACCTGGTTTTTGCACTCTTTAAAAGGGTCAAAAGAGCCTTTTTTCAGTGTTGATCCCAAATCTAAGCTCCTGCTCGAATGATTTGGTTCAGTCATACTGTATTTCCATCATTTGTTTTTTATTTCTTTAACTTGAAAGCTGTAATCCAATTTAGTTAGCTCTGTCAGGGAGATCAGTTTTTGCAACTGACCTCTCAGATGCAGATATTTTAAGTAATCTCTGTTGGCTGAATTTCTGGTCCTGTTTTGAAAAAAGGTTTGCCAAGATTTTTTTCTGTTCTCCCACCAAGTTACTAAGGTATCATATAGTTCTATTACTGATAATCTGGCCTGCCATTCTGTTCTCCATGCTCTTTGTACTACCTCCTGATCTAATGTTCTGTTCAATCTCCAGCTGTTTTTCTTGCATCTGGGTGAATTTTCCCAATGTAGTTTGCAGTAATGGACCTATGACCCATGAACTCCCTTGACTGCATGTGTACTTTCTGAACATGCAGCGTAGGTGATATAAAAAGAACATCTAGCCTGCTTGAACTGGGCCCTTGGAAATAAGTATTCCCACCTGTTGGAAATTTGGATCTGTAAGTGTCCACCAATCCTGCTGTAGTTACTAAGTTCTGTAAGGCTAAGGAATCACAAAACAATTTGCAAGTTTTAAGCCCCCTATATATCTGTTTCAATCCACTGTTATAGTCACGTGCCCAGATGATCATGCGTGAGGTGTGTAGATAGGGTTATACCATTTTTAAACAGAACTAATCTCTGTGCCTTAGTTTGTTGTGCATCAATGGTCACTAATCAGAATCTTTCTTGAGATAAACTAATATCAAATAATAATTCCCTGCCTGGGTGAATGTCCACTAGTCTAGAAACCTTTATAGCAGGATTTGTGAAGAGTACGCCGACACCATCACTAACATCTTCCCCTATGGGCCAAAAGGAGGAGCCTCTGGTCCATATTTGAGCGGCATGGTATCATTCTTGATTAGTTTTAAGTCTGGTGTCCTCTAAACAATAAATATCACTGGTTCGCCCTTGTAATGTATGTAACATCATCAATTTCTTCTTATGGCTTTTAATACTGCTAACATTAAGAGTTGTGTCAGTTATGGACCCCATTTAAACAGTACAAGGATGTAAATCATTCTACTAAACTAAGGGGTCTGTGAGAGCTTTCTATGCCGTGTTCATTTTGCAATTGAGTTGTCCCCCCCTTCCTCTGTATCAGAAGTGATATCTATAGTGATGGAAACAATGGAGGGGGTTTCTGATTCTTTCTCTTCTGAGTCCCCCTACTGACTTTCTTTGGAAAGGGCTGCGTATTTATTACCTGACTTCCAGGAGGGCTTTGCTTTCTCTTTCCCTTTTTTGTTGGGCCTAGCAAGAGAAGCCAGGGCTTTCCCTTGTCTGGTTCTTTTCTTTGGACTAACTATCTTAAAGGCCATACCTTGGTTTGTGGGGGAGGGATGGGGGTGGCATGACCTCTGGACCAGCATGGTCACCAAGAAGATAGGGCCATGTGAAATAGCCGTGTTAGCACTTGTACTAGGAGCTGTGTCAGGGGTGCTTTCCTCTGGACCAGCATGGTCACTAAGGAGATAGGGCCATGTGAAATAGCCATGTTAGCACTTGTACTAGATGCTGTGTCAGGGGTGCTTTCCTCTGGACCAGCATGGTCACCAAGAAGATAGGGCCATGTGAAATAGCCGTGTTAGCACTTGTGCTAGGAGCTGTGTTAGGGGTGCTTTCCTCTGGACCAGCATGGTCACCAATGAGATAGGGCCATGTGAAATAGCCGTGTTAGCACTTGTGCTAGGAGCTGTGCCAGGGGTGCTTTCCTCTGGACCAGCATGGTCACTAAGGAGATAGGGCCATGTGAGATAGCCATGTTAGCACTTGTACTAGATGCTGTGTCAGGGGTGCTTTCCTCTGGACCAGCATAGTCACTAAGGAGATAGGGCCATGTGAAATAGCCGTGTTAGCACTTGTGCTAGGAGCTGTGTCAGGGGTGCTTTCCTCTGGACCAGCATGATCACTAAGGAGATAGGGCCATGTGAAATAGCCGTGTTAGCACTTGTACTAGGAGCTGTGTCAGGGGTGCTTTCCTCTGTCTGGGCTGGAGGATCTTGATCCATTTCTACCTGCCTGGGAGGGACTTCTGATTCTTGTAGTACACAAGACTCTGGGGGCACGTGGTGTGAGGGATAGTGGCTCTGTTCTGCAACTTTCTTGGCCTGCATTTGCTGAGCTTTGTTAGTTAGTCCTTCATGTGAAGGGCAGTCATCACGGTTTTGTGAGGCCCAAGGGTATCTTCCATATGCATGACCTGTTTTTTCACATAGGTTGCATTTAAAAAGGTTTACACAATTTGCTGAGAAATGGCCATAATCTAGGCAGTGGCTATACCTTGGTGTATCACATGCTGAGCTCAGATGGGTGCAGACCCCACACTTGAAACAAGATCTGGGTTGACCTGCATAAAATAGCATTCCCCTGTCCTTTTCTAAAAAGAAACTGCTAGGAAGGTGTACAGGACCATTACTGATGGAAAACAACTTTACCCTGATCTTCCACCCTCCATTCCAGATTTGTTCGCTGTCCAGTATGGGGGAGGGCCTATCGAGTACCTCATTTCTCTGCCTTAACCAAAACAGGATGTCTTCCACATTTACCCCTTCATTGTGAAACATAACTGTAATGTTTTTAACTAAGGGTTTTGTGAGTGGGACCGCTAAGAAAGGGATCCATAATGTGGTGTTTTTAAGAGCTTGATATTGAGCCCCAAAACTGTCTAACGCAGTCATATTTTTAAAACTGACATTATAATTAGCATTGCCTAGGTGTATGAGTACAAGCATTTCTGAAGAGAAAAACTTCATGGACTCCTTCAATAGCTGTTTAGCCAAGTATAGCCTGTCTGGAGGGTTTTCAAGGCCCCCTTTATATATCAAGCGGACAGCATTCCATCAGGGGGCTGGCTACCCTTGGTTTTGAAATAAGTCAGAGTCTAAACATTAGCTCCAGCCAGGCTCTTCTCACAGGATCCTGCATTGTGGCAGCTATGGGCCCAAGTCTTAAAGGAGTGTGATCAGATGAGTTTACAGAAGGACTTACAACAATAGGAGCTGCAGTTGTGACAGAGGTAGTTCTCTGTTCTTTCTCTAGAGCATTAGTTGTATTAACATTAGAAGTAGCAATAGAGGCATCAACAGATTCCATATGTGTATTTTCCTGTGAGGCATGCTTGTCTGTATTTTCCGTAGTCTCTTGCACAGTACTATTTACAGCCATGTCATTATTGCTTATGCTGATAACTCCGGCTTGCAGTTCTTTGCTATACTGTAGTATTTTATCATCTTGAGGATCTGGGACACACTTACTCTCCACAGTTTGGATCCACTCTGCATCCTCTAATGCATGCACTGGAGACCAATTGCCAGATCTGATTGCTGTGTTTCGAGGTGATGAAACAAGCTTGGTTGCAGGTATAGAAGTGGTAGTGTTATTTAGATTTTAATTGTCTTTGTGGCCATCAGGGTGCATTTGCACCATTTCTATGTCCTGCACTTGAGCGGCTGTTTTGCTGTGATTCCTGGTTTGCTTTCCAGGTATAGCACAAGCTGCGCTAGCTGCGGCAGTGGTAGAAACCATGGTAACAACAGGGGGAAACTGTACGCTGAGCCGTAACTGGCCTGTATGTGCCATTCCAAGCTAACACTGACTGGTCTGGGTTGTCAGCTGTATGTAGTTCTGGAAAAACATTCAACAAATGTGCAGCATCTTGACAGTTTTTGACAGCAGATGGAGCAGGCGGGGCAGCAGCCTGCTCTGATGTGACTGCGTCAGCTTTGTTCAGCTGATCAGGGTTGTCAGAACAGGAGCTCATACGTTTGTCAGGTATAGGCAGTTCTTGAAGCTTGTTTAATTCATTTTGCAAAGCTTGTTTTTTGGCTAAAAAAGGGCTGCTTCTCTTCATTAAGCTGAATTAGTAACAGTTCATTCTGCATATCTGTTTTTTCTTTTTGCAAGTTTACAGAAGTATTATAGTTTGATACCTGAGTTTTGTCCAGCAATTCCTTAGCTGTGTCCTCTGACAAATTCTCCATTGAAAAGTACAGTTCATGTCCCATTTCTTCATCTTAAAATTATTTATTTTTTTTTTTTGTATCTTCTTTTTTCCACCCTCCTCGTACTCACTGGCCCCCACTCCTTCAGGCTCCACAGGTCCCCCGCTAGCCCCGCTGTCCTAACCCAGCCCTCCTCTTAACTCCACAAATTACAGCCAATCCCCGAGATATCCTGGCATATCCCTTTTGCTGGGCAGGTCCCCCTCCTCCAAGGGGGAAGGCACTGGGGAGAGGGAATGACCCAAGCACACTCTCTACTTAGGGCCCAGGGATGCTGCCACAGAGAAGAAGGCCCCGGGAAGGCACTGAAGGCATTCAGGGACAGAGAGCCGTCATCTGGCAGCCAGCGAGTGGTATTTCCTGGTTTTTCCCTAGGTGAGTGACGTCCAAACGTCAAGAAATTAGCCAACGTTGGTCACGCACCGCCCAGCAGTGAACCCAACGTATTGCCCTACCCCTGGTCTCCAACAGCGGTCGCCCAACACCGGGTCATAGCCCTTCCTCCTTCCCTGGAGACAACGAGTAGTCGTGGGACACTCAAGTTGTCTCCCCATGACTGGCCCTCAAGCGACCCGAGCTCATTCCCAAACCCGGGTCACTGGAGTCACAAGCAGAAATCCAACCGCTGTGCCAGCGTACCGGCTATCTTGAAATTCTTATATGGCTATAGTGTTTTCAACGGCCTCAAAAGTAGTTAGAGCAGGGAAGGAAACCAGCACCCCTGCTCCTACTGTGTCCATTCTCTCCTCTGGAGTGTCCATCTTGGAAAGACGGCCAAGGGTTCCCCCTACTGATGAGTAGGAGAATTTCCATGGTGTCCTGGCCAATATTCCCCTTCCCATAAAATTGGTTCATGCAATTGTCCAGGCAGTGTGTGGGTGCTGATGTGCGTTATAGCCGCCACTACACGCACATTCAGTCACTTCACCATCAGTCTAGCATTGCTTGTAAAGTGCTTTGGGATACATTGTGTATGAAAAGCGCTATATAAATGCTGATTCTTCTTCTTTTTCTTCTTCTCCCCTTCTCCTTCTTCTGTGAACACTGAATGAAAGTATTTGTTCAGGATTTCTGCTTTTTCCTGGTCCCCCCCACAACTTACATACCTAAAAAATGTCTTGTACCCCTCCGTTATCTTCTGGTCTATTCTCTCTTCAGTTTGTGCCTTTGCGCCCTTTACTGCTTCCCCTGACATACCTCCCTATCCTCCTCCCTCTACATCTCCTTATACCTTCTGAATACTACCCATTTTACCTTTACTTTTTCAGCCACCTCTTTTACGAACTCTAGAGGTCTCTTTATCATCTTGCTTTTGCTCATTTGTTTGATGCAGAGGTTTCTTGCCTTTACTATGCTCCCTTTTATCTTCCCCCACTGTTTCTCCACTCCACCTAGCCCCTTCCAACCAGGTAATCTCAAAGGCATTCAGCCATCTTTATAAAATCTTCCCTCCTGCAGCCCTGGATCCTTACCCTTGTGTGGTTTGATTCTGCAGCCATTCTTATATTAAACCACACCATGCTGTGATCATTGGTCCCCAAGTGGTCTCCCACCCTAACATCTACAACACTGTCCTTGTTACTGAGTACCAGATCCACTATTGCCCCATCATGAGTAGGTTCTCTGATTAGTTGCCTGAGGAACGCCTCCTGCAGAGAGTCTGGGACGTCCCTGTTTCTAGCTGAAGCCACTGCTGGGAGGCTCCAGTCTACATCTCACAGGTTGAAGTCCCCCAACAGCAGCACCTCCCCCTCTTCTGCCATCTGGCCAATGGCTTCCACCAGTAGCTTATCTAATTTCTCCCCCTGTGCTGGAGGTCTAGAGGTCACTCCAGTGTGAATAGTGGCTCCATTCCTCATCTCCAGGGTGACCCACAGTACCCTCTGCCTCCCCCTGTACTCCATCACTGCTATGCCTTCTCTCATATAAAGCACCACACGCCCTTCCTTCCTTTCCCACCCGGTCCTTCCTGTACAGAGTATAGCCTGGTACAGCCAAGTCCCAGTCATGGTTTTCAGTGCACCTTGACTTGGTAATGGTTAAAATATCCAGGTTGGCCTATGCCATAATAGTGTCTGGCTCCAGAATCTTATTTCCTAGACTCCTAGCATTCACACACATAGTCTTTCACATATTGTTTCCACTCTGCTTGTTGCCACTTTTTTTTCCTTTTTGCCCTCCCTCCATCCTCCTATCTTTTTAATGCTCCCATTCCTTTATTAATTTGCACCCTAGGAGATTCCTCTCCTCTCGAGTTCTTCTTACTCTCTACTTTAGCATGTGGGGGGGGGTGGCACAGTTTCTGACTCCCTGATTCCTTCCACCATCCCCTTGGCTAGTTTAAATGTTCATCAAAGTAGCATTTAAACTGTCCACTGAGAACTGTGGTTCCCCTCCTGGATGGATGCAGGCCATCACCCCTGTAGATGCCCTTAACCTCCCAGATGGGTCCCCAGTCCCCAATGTAGCTGAACTCTTCCTCGCTGCACCATTTCTTCAGCCATGAGTTGAAGCTCCTGGTAGGGATATCCCTCTCCTCTACTGTCTCCTGTCACAGACAGGCAACACCTCCGTGAAAGCCACTGAGTAAGCTACCTGTCTAAGATCACTCCCCAGCTCCCTAAGCTCCCCCTGCACTATCCCAGCCCCATCCCTAGCCAGGCCATTAGTCCCCAGGTGGTCAATGACATCCAGTTCTACTTCCTGTCCTGTTGCCCCAGAGATCCACAGGATTCACTTCCCATCCCTCCAGGCCAGGGAGCAAGGTAGGCACCTAACCTGCCTCCCCCCCTTTCCTACTCCCAAATTTATGCCCCTCACAATTGAGTCCCCCACCAGAAGTTGCTTCCTCCTCCTCTAGGGTGCACTACAACCCTCCTTGGGGTCTCCACTATTGGAGATCCCCCACATCCTCCCTTGTCACTACTGCAGGTGGCTCCTCCCCGCAGTCCCATCCTGCCAGAGCAGCATAGGAATTATGTAGTGGCACCTGTTGAGGAATGTGCATCTGTTCCACCACTCCCAGCCTTCCAGAGCCCACCATAATCCAGCCATTCCTCCTTCCAGGCATCCTCTGAGGTAACGGTGGCAGACTTGGTGGCCCCTGAGTGAGGGATGAGGTCCCCTGAATCCTAGCCAACTCAGCCTGGAGTTTAGAGACCTCTTCCTCCCTCAACTCAGAGAGGTGTGTGCAGATGGGGCAGCACCACAGTCTCCAGAAGGTCCCTCTAAAAACTGTTACCCCACAGGCACTGCACTGCACCACTCCCAGCATTCTCAATTTCTATTCTCCTTGTATTACCTGAAAATACTTCTGTACCCTTAACCCTGATAGGGTGTTTCTAGTTTTACCCTTTTTTGTTTGTTTCTATTTGTGTTCCCCCTGCATTGTTTAAATCTTATCCTCCTGCTCTAGATTAGTGTTACTCTTTCTCCCAGTTTTGCCTGCCTTTGACCTTTTGCCCTTCCCAGCAGTGACTCTTATGCAGCAGTGGACAGGTGCCTTGCCTTAGTCGATCGGCAGAGTCCCTCACTTCTCTGTTTCCTTCTGCTGATGCCTACGCCACCAGTCACCTGTTCCACTCCTTCACCATTCCTGTCAGTTGCTTGACGTGAATGTGTTGGACATGGCAGTGGCCGCTTTTACACAGAACCTGATCCCATCCTGATGGTGGGCTATTGGCTCTTGGGAGTCAATTATCAACTAGCTGAGTCCCCAGACCAGACAATTAGCACCCCTGGGCCAAACTACAGGGCTAGACACAGTTCTTATAATATGGCCCCTAAATGTGGGCTACTCTGGCTGGTCTCAGATTTACCCTTCACTCAATAGTAAATTCATTAATTCAAACATGTTTCACCCCAACTTACCCCATCTACTGTATGCAGTCTCCCAAAAACACAAGCCTTTTTTTGTCCCTCTAGTGGCAAATGCAGACAGACTCTGCTTAACCTGAAGATAACTTGAAAATAAAATGTGTATTTTGAGTCAGGTCAATGCATTGCCAACATACATACACATGATACAAGTGTTTAGTGGCAGTGCAACCTTGTGCTTGGAGCAACAAACTGATCCAGGAGATACACAAAATGAAAGGTGCACTCCCCTAGCTCTTTGGATAATTACATAGATCGAGAAGCATGTCTAATATTGACACTAAACAGGCCTGGAAAGAATGCGCTGTTTATGCATCCCCATAATTTGCATAAAAATGACATCAAACTGTGCTAGCACACAACTCAAAATAGGGACATGTAATTATCAGTTCAACAAGCTGTGTCAAGTTTATGTTGAGCCGCTGCAGCAAAACTCAGTAAACAGGGCGTGCTGGCTCTTTACTGAACTACCAACCGTGTGTCAAGTGGAACCAAGGGAGATTATTTCAAATGCAGACTGCAAATCTCAACAAAAGTCCCAATTGTGGTTTTTACCTTGAGGCCTTCACTTGAAATGAGGTGTAAATGAAAATATTGAACAGATCTTTCCAGAAAAAGTCCCTCCCTGAAGAAAACGCCACATCAGGCTATATTGTCTCTGCTACAATGCTTCCCCCAGAAGAAATTACATGGAAGAGGTACTGTATGTTTCGCACTACATAGGCAGGAACACAAGGAAACATATGCAATTGGGTTAAAGGGTACAGAAAGCAAGACTTACTGACAGTCAAAATATTTCTGAGGGGGAGTAAAAAAAAAAAAGATTTCTAAAGTGAATTACCTTCACTGTTACCAACAGCCCCCTTCTCTCTTTCTTCCCATTTTATTTCTCTGACACCACATCTTTTCCTTTTTTATCTTCTCACCTGTCTACCCTCTCTCTCATTTTCTCTCTCTACTTTCTTATTCCTCTCCTCTCTCTCTCTCTCTGTCCTTTCTTTTAACATTTTCCTTCACTGTAGGCCACAAGTGCTATTACAGTAAGAATACTGAGAACAAAGGGTCCTATGTTTGAAACATCTCAGGAGCATGGGGGCTCAAAGAAAATATACCCCCTCCCCATAGGCATACATGCTTTCAGGGAAACACTGGCATATGAAGATGATCCTTCTGTTTTGTAGTCCACATATTGATGCACTCCCCCCCCCCCCATTTGGTTCCTACACTGCTACGACACAGACACTGAGGTACTTCCTGATTAATATACTATATGAATGTAACCACCCGTCCCAGTTTTGGGGGGCTTTCCTTGGGCTTCCTGCCTGGGGGTATGCCTGATCTCCTGGCCCTGTCAGCCACCACCCATATTTTTCTTCTGGTCCCCACAGACTGCAGCTAAAGGACCGAGCAGCTAAGAATGGCAGGCTGTCTCTCCCTCTTCTTTTGTGCTTGGCAGTGCTGTTTGCTGCCATAGCCCTCGCCTCCCACGGCGACACACATCAAGGAGAGCAACTCAGCAGCCATAGATGAAGGACCAAAATCTTAAAAACCAAAAATGGACTTGACTCCCTGCCACAGTGAGTGGAGCTCTACTAAGCACCTCTTTGATGAAATCCTGCTCCTAGGATTTGTCCCAGTAGAGGGTCCTGACACAGCAGCTGTGTGTGACTGCATCCTACGAGGAAGGTGAAGAAAATAACCCTTGTTGGGTCAAAGAGGATCACTGAGGGGGTTTCATCAGAGGCCTTTTTGCACAACTGCCAACTTACCACTGGAGGTGTGTTGGGTGCGCTGATCCAGTTAGAGCTACACAACCAGAATCACAGAGGAGGACACTCCAAAGTGACTGCACCAGCTATCTAAGACCAGATATGAGTACCAAATCAGGGACCCCAGACCAGCAACAGTGTAGATAGTTAGGGGCTTACAGTGCTGGCCATAAAAAAGTTCCCTCTGGTTGCAACTTGCTTTTAAGGTACCTCAACTAACTGGATTAACTTCCCCCAGGAACTCCCCTTGAAAACAATGAAGTTGTTGCAGTATGCTGTACCTCATTTCCTGCAGAATTCCACAGCAAGGTGGAAGGAACTTTTTTTCTGGCTACCACTGGAGTCAGACTGGGCAGAACTTGTGTGACCTGAAAAGTGCCCAGAGCATACCTCTTCACTGTTCCTCATTATGAGGGACATCCCTCATATCTCTGCTGAAATGTGTTCTGGCTGTCATCTGTCCCACATAAGAAAGGTACTGCCCACACACAGTAGGTGCTATAAAGTCAGACTTCTAAAGCAGAAATTCATAATATTCTAATTTGCTAAATCTAATTTAAACTTTGCATAAATTACAGTACTGATTTGCACAGTGTTCTGAGCTTGTATTTCCATACTTGATGAAGTGCCCCCTCATTATAAGTGCCACCGTTCCACATTGTGAGAGTCAGTCCCACATTTCTCTAACAAAAGGTTGAGAGGTATGGCCCTGAGATAGGATACTGTTATTACATTAGCGACTTTATTTTATTTTCCAGTTATATCAGTTGTATCAGCTGTGGGGCTTGGGAAGTGACCAGCAGGATACCTCGGGGCTCAGTACTGGGACCAGTTCTCTTTAATATCTTTATAAGTGACATTGCAGAACAGCTGGAAGGGAAGGTATGCCTCTTTGCAGATGACACCAAAATCTGCAATAGGGTAGACACTCCAGAGGGGGAGGAGAGAACGAGCAGAGACCAGAGAAAACTTGAGGAGTGGTCAAAGGTATGGCAGCTGGGTTTCAATGTGAAAAACTGCAAAAGCATGCACCTAGAGCACAGAAACCCAGAGGCAGTGTACAAAATGGGGGAAGAGGTTCTGAAGGTCACAAAACAGGAAAGGGATCTTGGAGTAATCATATTGGATGGCCTGAAGGTGATGAGACAGTGCAACAAGGTGGTAGGTAGGCCAGCAGGATGCTGGGTTACATAGGAAGGGGCATCACCAGCAGAAGGAGGGAAGTGGTGTTACTACAGTATAGATCACTGGTGAGACTCTACCTGAAGTACTGTGTCTAGTTCTGGAGACCACATGTTAGAAAGGACATAGACATGGTAGAGACTGCCCAGATGAGGGCCACTAAAATAGTGCAGGGGCTACATCAGAAGCCCTGTGAGTAGAGACTGGGGTACTGCAATATGTACACCCTGAAAGAAAGAAGGAAGACAGGGGACATGATAGAGACCTATAAATACTTCATGAGGGTGAATGAGGTACAGCAAGGGAGTATTTTTCAGAGGAGAAGGTGCACCAAAACAAGGTGGCATGCAATGAAGCTGGAAGGGGAGAAATTTAGAAGCGACTGTCACAAACACACTCCAGGGGTTAGGCCCTCTGCTCTCACATTGCCCATCCTCAAAGTGCAATATGTGAACAGGAGACAAACAGGGATACCCTCTTGTCTGTTTTGGGTCTGAGCAACTACCAGTCTTGAGTCCTGGGGTCAAATATGGACCCTTTTTCGCTAGCACGCCCAGGTAACAGGTGCAAATATCATACCATCTTCGGGGAAAGCAGTGCAATACTTAACCCAGTGGGCACACAACCTGGTTCACAATCCCCCTTCTGACTCAATTGAGACCTAGGTATTTTCTTACCTTGCTGCATATGGTGACACACTGTAAGCACTTTAACAGTTATGTCAAAATTATCAATACTGTCCAAGCATTTACACTCAAAATGAGAAAATGGCTCAGGCAGGATTTCAAGGAAAACAGAGTTTACTAAAATTAAAAATAGTAAATAAAATACATAACACAGAACATATAACATTAATGGTACAGTCATAAAAATAAATAGACAAGTATAAACAAATCGTCTTATACTGAGTAATTGATCCTACCCCAGTTTCAGTTGATAAATAGTGGTGCTGAAGTTACCTAATTTTGGTAGAAGTGCTTCTTAAGAGTCCAGAACACAAGTGTCTCTTTAAAGTCCAAACTCAAGTATGCAGTGTTCCCTCAGCAACTTGACAATATCAGGAGGGAAAAGGGTCCCACCCAGCTTGTGAGGTTACAGCTCTATGGTGATGCTGGCTGTGAGGTCATTCTCATTCCTGCATACTGAATTAGTCACATGCAACTGCACACTGCTAAATATTCCAATTAAAAAAAATATATTCTTCCTAATTAGTGAGCAGCATGCTTTATGACAGGTCAGAATTACCCCTTTGATCCTCAGAAGAACATCCTGAAAGACACTTCTCTCAGTTGTGTGAATTGTCACAGGTAACTGTAAGAGCTGGCTTACCTCCTGAGGTCATGAAAATGCAGTCTTTTATAACAGATTTCCTAGGTTCAAAGCAGTGGCTGGTTTTACAACCTGTTATATCAGCTAACACAGGCGTTGACAGGTAGATGTCAAAAAGAAGCTCTTAATTAGTTTATTCACTGGTTCAGGGAGGGGGCAGACCCTTCTTTTCTCTTGGTTCAAATCCTATGTTCCATGATGCTTTGCTGCTTGACCTGTTTCCTAAGCAGAAGTCTAAAACATATATTTATATCAAAATGATATGCTCATAACTAGAAGATGGTTATCCCATTATTGGGGATATGAGGAAGTTTTTCTTTGCTGAAAGAGTGGTGGTTGTCAGGAACAATCTTGCAGCAGAGGTAGTGGGAGTGAAACCAGTGGAGGGCTTCAAGCTTGCATGGGCTAGGCACAAAGGAATCCTTTCAATGTACATTTTATCCTCCAGTCTCCCCTGGCTGCCCCTTCAGACCGACCCCCCCAGCCCCATCACTCAAGCATCCTCGGGACTTAGCTTGGCCTATGCCCTCTGCCACAGGGCTGCAGCAGTGCCCGGTCACCGGGTGCAGAGCCTGCAGAGTGTCGGTCGTCACCCGCAGCCCAGGGTGTTTTTCCTCCATTTTTCTCCCTTTCCCATCCCCATCACTGGGGCACACATGCCAGATGTGCATGCATGGAGGCACTTACATGCCCATGGAAGTCCTACAGCACCCTTCCTTCTCTGGTACCCAACAGACCCGCACTACCCTCAGGCCTCCACCCAAGGGAAGTCATTCGGTGGGATGCCAGTCCTCCCTCCCCGGGAGAGAAGAGCAGTCCTCCGCATGCATGATCCTCTCCCTCCCTAGCTGACCCCCGGCGGCCTACTTGCACTGTGAACACAGGTCACTGGCATGGCAGGAGGTAAGGCATGGATGCCTCAGCCCTTCATGCCACTGGGCCAGCTCGACACAAAGGAATCTTGGTAGGGAAGTGAGGGGGTAACCAGAGATCAGATAGGGCCTGCGGTGACAATACAGACAGGGAAAAATGGGCAGACTAGGTGGGCAAAGTGGTCCTAACTGGCCAACAGATTCTATGTTTCTAATGGGTACCAATGTCCCTTATTCAATATGTTCCTCCATACAACTCTGCTCCAATCAGGTCTGCAATGTCCAATAACTGTGTGTACACTGAATAGACAGTAGGAGCTCCCATTAGGACTGTGGGCTTAACTGGTGCACTGGGGGAGGGTGGCTGAGAATACCATGTGTTGGAGGGAGACAGGAATTCCTGTTGCGGACTACATTTATTTTACTGTCGCTTAGTTCTGTACTGCCTTACTGCACCCTTCCTCCCCAAGAACCTTGGTCCTGTTGATTAAATAAAGCCTTTCTTTACCATATTTCTGACTCCATCAGCATTAGACAAAAATTGCTGAATGTTCTTGTTCTTTTTTAGGAACATAGATTATTAAACAGGGTTTAAGAAGTGTATTATTTTTAAGTGAGATTTTAAAGAACGTTTACATAAGAATTTTACTTGTAATTGTAATGATGTGAGATTACTAATATTTGTCCTTTTGATGTAGAAAAATACTTAGTAGTGTGTACATTTTGTACTATAGAAGGTGGCTATTGTAAAGAATAGTTGCTTAGTTATCGTAACAGTATATCTTCAAGAGAATCTCCTCCATTGGGCCACACCATGGAACTGTAAGCCAACGATGTCAGGACCACATGGAAAAATGTTCTAGCTGGGGCCGCCCATGTCTACATGCGTCATTGCGCCTATATAATGTGGGTGGTCCCATAATACCTCAGTTCCCTGCCAGAGACAAGCTCAGAGAATCATCGGACTGGCAGGGACCAAAGCAACCATGACCAAACCAAGAACATAGGAGAGGACATGGAAATCTGAGTAGATATGCCAAATTTAGGCATAAGAGGAGAACCAGCTTGTGAAAGCAGGCAGGATAACCACCCGTCACCCGATAAGCGGGGAAGAAGGGAGGAAGAGTTGTGGCTCAATGGAGGGGATTCTCTCTATGATCTACTGTTACCATAAGAAACTATTCTATCTTGTATGAGTATATCTCCCTCCATTGAGCCACAACATGGAATGATTCCCAAGCAGTATCAAAGCATGAAGAAGGAAGGAAGAATCAAAGGGCCTTAAGTAAGGAGGCCTTTCAGGACCGTAAGGCCAAATCTGGCCCATCTATGAGAGACAATGTCCAGACTGTAATGTTTTATTTATTTATTTTATTTATTTGACATTCCAGATAAACCTTTGTGCTACAAGTTCTTTAAATAGGTTCCACGTCAGTGACAGAACAAACAATAACATTGTAATATCAGGCAGAGAAACAGGAACATTGAATCAACAGGCTAATACATGAGTCACAACTATGCAAAATGAATTAAATTAATCCCAGCACCAAGAATGTGGTAAGGTACACAGGACACCATATTGTATTGTGCCAATCACGGAAATTTGGAGACTGATAGGCACAAAGGTGAGCTAGTGCAGAAAGGAGGAGAGACAGCTGCCATGAGACCATTGTCAGAGGGTGGACAGGAGAAAGGACTAAAGCAGTGACAAGACAGATCAGCCCATGAGGCTTAGTCAGAGTAAGGGGAGAGAGGGTGAAGGAGGGACTGGGACAGTGGGCTAGAACTGGGGAAGGAGTGAAGA
Source organism: Neoceratodus forsteri (assembly GCA_016271365.2). Classification (NCBI taxonomy): domain Eukaryota; kingdom Metazoa; phylum Chordata; order Ceratodontiformes; family Ceratodontidae; genus Neoceratodus; species Neoceratodus forsteri. Next base: position 193,986,790 of record CM028132.1, on the reverse strand, counting down.
AATTGAGATAGGGAGGGGGAAAGTGCTGCGGACAGGGAGCCAGGACAGACAGGTAGTCATCATATTAAGTGCTGGACATCCCAATGTGAATAGTTATGGGAAGCAATCACAGCTGGCATTTGCAACTAACTGTTGCCTGAGCTTACATTTAAAAGAGCACAGTGTAGGAACAAAGGAAATATTATAGTGGAGTGAGTTCAACCAGAGGAGGGCTCCAGTAAGCTTGGGATCTTCCACCTAAGGAAGTACGACACCGGTGGGGGAGGGGGTTGACGATCAGGTTTCCTGAACTTCTGGTGCAGTGAGGGTTTTCATATGGGATGAGAAGCTTATGGACCCCTGGGGCCACCAATCCTAGGTTTACCTTTTTTGCTAATAGGCAAGTTTAGCACATAAGTCTGGCTTTGAAATTGAGCCAGTTCGCCTGGGTATAAAGGTCACAAGTGTGAGTTTGCTGTACGGAACCAGTCAGGAGATGACAGACTTTATTGAGAGACACTTTGATGCTATGCAGGGATGTATTAGTGGCTGACCCATAGATTACTAGGCTGTAGTCAATAAGGGAGACCACTGAGCTGTGAATTGCAAAGTTAAGAACATCTGGGGTCAGACAGTACTTGTACCTATAAAGCAGCCCAATACGCATGTTGATAGCCTTAGCAACATTGTCAATGTGTTGGGAAAAAGACAAGGTTTGGTAAAAGTATAAACAGTATTCCAGGTGACAGCAGTACATATGCCAGGAACAGGCACATTGTGGAAACAAGCCACGGAAGTAGCCACCCCACTGGTACAGTGAGCATGAATAGGACCAGGAAGCCACTTACTACACTTCTGGTAACAGAAAGAAATGCAGCAGGCCAACCATTTGGAAAAGATCTGCTTTGAAATAGGGAAGCACACCATTCTGAGGGTGAAAGCCACAAACACTTGAGAGGATTTTCTACAATCCTTAGTACGATTGAGGTACCAACACAGTGTCCTACGGAATCAAGCATATGCAGTTGGCGCTCTTCAGAATCCGTGACAGTCAAAGAATAAATGGGAAGGTCAACAGTTTGGTTTAGTGTTCGCTTAGAAATTATCTTCGGCAGAAAATGAGGATTGGTATACAAGGTAACTGATCTCTGTGAAAAATAAGAAAAGGAGGATCTGCAACCAGAGTGTGTAATTCAGAAATGTGTCTAGGAGACATTATAGCCACTCTAGGAACAGTGTCTTCCAAGAGAGGAAGCAACAGGTCACAGGAACCAGTAGGCTGTAAAGGAGGCACAGAAACAGTCTCCAGAACCAGAGTATTAAAGTCCCAAGCTGGAAATGGCTCTCAGACTGGGGGGTGCAGAAGTACAATGCCTCTGAAGAACCTGCGAGAAACCTGAAGCTGGGTTACTATTTTACCATCGTTGAGGGCATGAAAAGTGGACACCGTGGCAAAGTGAATCTTAACAGAGGAATCCCAGAGGCCCAACTTGGTAAGGGGCAGGAGGTAGTCCATCACCAGGCTGACAAAATATGAAAAGTGGTCCAGCTAATGATAAGCACACCATACCACAAAACCTTTCCATTTTTCAAAAAAGTGTGCTGAGTGGATGACTTCCAAGCAGCAGTAGAATGGCTGCAACTGCTGGGAAAACCCCCAAAGTGGGAGAGCTGTATGTCCTTAGGATCAGGCATGATAGCACAAGGATCAAAGATCCAGATGTACCAGAGCACCCTGCTCCTGCGACAGAAGTCTTGCTCATTGAAGGAGTGAGGTGGGGAGTTCCACTGCCAATTGTTGAAGTACAAGGAACCAGATTTCTCTGAGCCAGTATGGAGCCACCAGAATTAGGGTGTCTGGCCTGGCCCTCAACTTGACCAGAATCCTTAGTACGAGAAGGAACAGAGGAAAGGCATACATGAACCTCTGTTTCTGAAAGAGAGAGAGAGAGAGAGAGAGACAACACATCTGGCCAAAAAACTCCAGGCCCTGGAGTGAGTGAGCAGAACACAGCAGTTTCAGATTACATACAGATGCAAAAAGGTCTACCTCTGGGCAACCAAACTTTAAAAAGTGGTCATCTATGCTGGAGTCTAAAAACTCTTATTCATGACAGAGTGCCTGAACTGGCTGAGACAATCAACAAGGGCATTGAGAATGTGGGGCAGGAAGACAGCCAACAGGAACATGCTGTGTCCCATGGCCCAGTGCCAGACTCTCACTGCCCTTCTGCAGACAGGATACGAGTGGACACAACTTTGATGATTGATGTAGTACATCACTGAAATGTCTGTATGTCTCACAGTTGAGGACCTGAAAGGAGGGCACCAAAGGCTTGTAGGCCAAGCTGAACAGCCCTCAATTCCAGAGTGTTGCTGTGCAGAACTATGTCCAAGGGGGACCACTGTCCCTGAGTCCAGAAACTGTCTAGATGGGCACCCCACCCTAAACCTGAGGCATCCATCGGCATCACTAGAAGAAAATGTGAACAGAAAAAGGGGAGCCCCATCTTAAAGTTGGAGCAGTCCAACTCCAACCACAGAGCTGGGTGCTACAAAATAGAGGGGTCACATCTATGAGACACCACAGTTTGTCAAAATGCTGAGTCCACTGGGCACAGAGAAACCACTATTTAATCTTCATGTGCAGATGCACCAGCGTGGCAGTCAGAACAGCAGTAGCCATGTGGCCTATCAAACATAAGAGTCATCTGACCAAAACACAGTCACTGGAAGGGACCAGCTAAACTTGGGAAACCAGTGATGTAGCACAGTTCAAGGGCAGCAAAGCCTGGCCTAGCCCCTGTTCAGAACAAGTTCTGTGTACTGCAGACATTGGCATGGAGTGAGAACAGACTTCAGTTCATTCACCAGAATACCCAACTGGCCAAAAAGGCGTCTGGTACGGAACAGTGTGCAAACTATGGCTTCCCTTTATGGAGCCTTCAAAAGCCAGCTATCGATGCATGGGAAGACATACAGGCCCTCTTGTCAGAGGGTGACTGTAACTGCTACAAAGCATTTGGTAATGATACGCAGAGCAGATGGCAAACCAAAGGCAATACACAAAACTGATAGTGTGAGCCCTGGAACATAATCCCCATGTATTGCTTGTGACACCTGCAGATTTTGATATGGAGGTAAGCATCCTTTACATCCAGAGCACCCATCCAATCCCCTTTTAAAAGCAGGGGGAAGTGGGACTTCAGAGAGACCATTTGAAACTACTTGTACTCTACAAACAGGCTGAGACCTCCAAGGTCTAGGACAGGCCTTAAATCCCTGGTCTATTTTGGTACCAGGAAATAATAGGAATAATAGCCCAGGTTCATTTCTGCAACTAGGAGAGGCTCTATAGCCCTCTCGGTGAGGAGGGTTTGAACCTCCTCCAGCAAGAGGGCAAGATGTCCCCAAGGTTAATGGTTAGACAAGTGAGGGTGTACAGGAAGGACAGAGAGGAGCTCTGGGGAGTGTTCTCGCTGAACTACCACCAACACCTAAACATCTGTAGTGATCTCCCAACACTCTGCTAGAAAGAGGTAGATACGGCTCCCTTCCAGGATGCCCTGTACAGACAGGGCCGGAGGAAGAGGGAGGGAGGGAGTCAGAAGGCACCAGGAGGGAGCAGGAGTGCCGGCAGTACTGGCACACTTGGTAAGCCTGGCATGTGCACTGGAGGCAAATTGGCCTGTGGATGCTGAGAGTCACTGCCAAGATCCCTACAATAACCTCTGCTGAGACAGGCATAGGGTCTATGAAATGAATCCTGACCATTACCTCGGAGCCTAGGGTTCACTATTTGCAGAGACTTTAGGGTCATTTTGGACGTCTGAAGGTCTTGTAGAGCAAGCTTAATGTTGGTACCAAAAAGCTGCTTTCCTTTAAAGGGAGCATTAAGAACTGACTGCTGGACATCAGATGCAGAACCTGCAACAGGTAATCACGACTGACAGCACAGGCAAATGCCAGAAGAAGTGGCATAAGCACCTATTTCTGAGGCATCATAGGCAGATCTTAGCAGGTGCTTTCCAGCCTCGAGGACATTTACCATGGTTTGCTGGAACATGAGCTTACCCAGACCATCTGGCAGCTTGTCAGCCATTGTAGCCATAGATTTACATAGGAAATTTTGATATTTAACGATATACGCCTGGTAGTTAGCAATTTGGAGCCCAAGAGATGCCGAAACAAATGTTTTTTTTTTCCCCGTGACTTCAAGCTTCCTTGACTCCTTATCAGGAGCAAGACAGCTCACATGTTTTGGAACCTTAGGCCTGTCATGGGCAACCATTATCAGCACAGAATCTGTTTCTGACTGAGAGGAATAATATGGCTTACCAGAAGGAGCTGGATATTGTTTATCTACCTTCCTTGGCACTTCAGGCAGAGCTCTAGGTCTGTGCCGGGCAGCAAGAGTGGCATCCTCCAAAGCCAAACAGATCAGAGGCAGAAGTAATACAAGGGAGGCAGACGCCTCCAAGAACTCATAAATACTTCTCTTAGAGGTTCCTCCTCCTCAGCCACAAATCCCAGTGTGGACTGGACCTGCATGAAGAAAGCCTGAAAAGAAGCATAGTCAGGAGGATACCATGGAGTGTTTTTCACACTCCCTTCACTACAACAGGATAAAGTTGAGCTGGAAGCCACTACATACAGGGGATCCAGATCTTCCTCCATGTTTTCTTCATTGTCTTCCTTCATATATTCTAGATTGCATTCTAGTTCCTCCTCCTCATAGACCAGTATTGGCAATGGGACGGCAAGCAGAAGAGGCTGTGAATTGGACAATGTTGACAGACTTACCTTCGACAGAGAATGATTCCTGCCTGGCATTATGACAGGTAAAGGGCACTCTTGTGTCATCAATGATGTCGACAATGGAAACTCTGAGGGCATTGACAGGGATGGCATCAATGATGGAGGCAAGGCAGTAGCCTTTGAAACATTGTAGTCATTGTCTGATGGAGTAGCTGTGCGTTGATGGGCCCCAATGGGGTCATCAATGACGGAGCCATTGATGGAACAGTGCTGATGGCAGAATTAGCAGTGAATCCCCCAACAGGGTATTACAGTCTGTGCCAGACCCCGACCTTCGTGTCTGACAGACGGTCAGGTAGGCAGCAGAACTGGAGGGCTTGGCCTGGGTTCTGTCTTTTTCACTTGACTTACCTCTCTTCAGAGGAGACCGGGACCAGGCTGGAGAGACAACCTTTTCTTTGTGGCTTCTCTTGTTGTCTGCATGGTGGTGTTTGTCCACCAACTTAGCAGGCTTGTCCCTCTTTTTCACGGAATCGGCAGTGGATACCGTTGACTGTGGAGAACAGTATGTTCGCAGTGAAACCAGGAGAGAGGGAGCAGTTGACGATGGAGAAGTCATCTTTAACCTGCTTTGCTTCACCTCCATTCCCTTGATTTTCAAAATATAACTCAAAGCCCTTCTTGCAATGTCTCCTAGTGGCCTGGTTAAAGCCATGGCAAATGCTGTAGGCCTTCATGTTGTGAGAATGGCCCAAGCAGCAAATGCACATGGATTGAGCATTATCCTTGTATATCTTAGCATCGCTGCATTGATGGTAATGGAACAATGGTTCCTTTTCTTTTGATGGCAGCATAAAAGTATTATGTTTTAAAATAAACAAAGACATTGCAGTGTTAGCGATACTTGCATTGTTCAACAGCATTCTACAGCAGCAGTGGACCAAAGAGAAGTTGACAGTGGGAGAAAGAACTGAGGCATGTCAGGGCCACCCATGTTATACAGGCGGCAATGAGGCACGTTGACGTGGGCAGACCCAACTAGGAACATTTTCCACATGGTCTTGAAGCTCATGGATTACAGTTCCATGATATGGCACAGAGGAGGGAGATATCCTCAAAGAAGATTTCATATTATGCACCTGGAATGTAATGTGTAAAAGGGTTCTCTTTCTCTGTTGTTGTACCTCACTTTCCACAGTGTGGCTGAACACATATCATTAGATACAGTTCACTTTCCTGATAAAATGAATAAAAAATAAAATTAATAAAATTATTGTATCATATTATATTTACTGTGCTGCATATTACTGACTATTGGTTAATAGGCAGTATAATGTACATATTAGTTATGTCCCCTGTCACAGAGGGTGGGCAGCGTTTGGCAACTTCTGTTAAAAGGAGCCCCACAGATGGGGGCACCATGCCTTGACTGTAAGCTTGTGGTCTAGTGTGTTTTTTCACTATGCCATATGCAGCTCCCAGTTATTACTCCAAACTCAGGCAGCATCCACCTGAAGACCTAAAGACTTAGCCACTCCTGACCAACTACCAGGCTCAGCAAGCAGTGCACAACCTAAGGGTCACTCCTGAGGCGGAGCAGTCACTTTTTCCACAGGTGGCAGTGGTGGTCAAGAGTGGCTTTTACCATCTGAAAAACATAGTTGTGTACTTCACCCCTACCTATATACAGACAATCTCTTAACATTGGTGAATGCTTTTGTTATCTCTCGACTTGACTAATGTAATGCCCTCTACCGTGACCTTCCTGCAGGTCAGGTCTGCCATCCGCAGCTAGTGCAGAATGCAGCAGCTAGACTCACTACCTCCACCTGGATTACTGAGCATATCACCTCTGTGCTAGTCTCTGCATCAGCAACCCATTAGATGGTTGAGTGACTTCAAGATTTTACTTTTGACATGCAAGGCTCTTAATGGACTGGGGCCCCTTTACCTTAGGGAGCTTCTTGTAACCCGCACTGATATCAGTGAGTTACAATCTACAGGCATGGGCCTATTGGTTGTTCCAAAATCCAGACTGAAATCAGCTGGGAACTGAGCATTCTCTGTTGCTGGACCCCTTCTTTGGAACAACCTCCCCACGGATATTCAGACTTCTCCCTTGATCCCCACTTTCAAATGCAAGCCAAAAACTTGATTTTTCAGGTAGGTGTTTGATGGTGATTGAAACAGCTTTGCCCTACTGCAGAGACAAAATTTGATGTGTTATGTTTGAAAATTCAGTCACTTTTCATATTATGTATTTATTATGTCTGTATTTTTAAATGTTTTATTTTTGTTTAACAATGTAATCATTTGATATGCTTATTTATTTACTGTGCCTTGGTTCTGAGGAAGGCATATTTTAAATTATCTATCTACCAGGCTTTGCCATTCACTTTGTGGTTGGGGTGGTTACATATGAAGTCCATATGGACCCCACATATAGTATATTATTGCCCATTGTCATTTTCCAGGAAGGTGGACTATCAGGTTAGCAAAACAGGAGGGTCAGTACGTGGAGAATGATATGGAAAAAGCAGAGGTTCTGAATGACTGTTTTTGCTCAGTTTTCACACAGGAAGAAAGCGGTAATGGACCAGCCTTGCGAAAAAGGAGCACCATGTAAGGAAGGAAGGAAGACACAAGCCTCTTCACGGAACAAAGAATCATGGAGGAAATCAAAAAATTAAAAGTTTATAAAGCAATGGGGCTGGATAAAATTCACCCAAGAATACTAAAAAATGCTTGGGAAGGAACTGGCAGCCCCCCCAGTAGAATTATTCCACAAATCCTTGAAAAGCGGGGAGGTCCTTGAAGACTGGAAAAGGGCCACAGTTGTGCCCCTCCACTAGAGTGGAAGCTGTCAGCAAGCAGGAAACTACTGATCAGTCAGTTTCACCTCAGTAGTAGGGGAAACTGATGGAGTCCCTATTAAAGGAGAGGCTAGTAGCATTCTTAGAGGCAAGGGGGCAAATAGACCCAAAACAATATGACTACACAGCAGGAAGGTCCTGCCAGACAAACCTGATCGAATTTTTCGATTGGGTTACTAAATCAATAGACCAGGGAAGAGCGGTCAACATGGTGGACCTGGACTTTAGAAAAGCCTTTGACTCTGTCCTTCACAGGAGACTGATCAATAAGCTGGAGCGCACAGGCACTAGACTTAAAATAGTTAAATGGAGAATAAATTGGCAGGATGGGAGGACACAGAGTGTTATGATAAACTGCACTCTGTCAAAAGAGGGTAGAATGACTAACAGTGTACCGCAGAGTTCAGTTCTGGGGCCGATTCTCTTCAATGTATTCATCAACAACATCACTGATGGACTAGATGGGAAGGTGTGAATGTTTGTGGATGACACTAAGCTCTGCAACAGGATGGACATGCCCAAAGGGGTTCAAAAGATGGAGGCTGATCTACAGAAATTAGAAGAATGATTGACATACTGGCAGCTGAAATTCAAAGCCAAAAAAATGCAAGGTTATGCACCTGGGAAGGCACAACCCAGCATGGAAATACTACCTGGGAGGGTTTGCAACTGACCACGACTAAGCAGGAGTGTGACCTCGGGGTAATCATCTCAGACGACTTGAAGGTTAGCAAACAATGTGAAAAGGCAACACTAAAGGCTAGCAGCACCCTGGGATGCATAGGGAGGGGCATCACTAACAGGAAGTGGGAGGTGATTATGCCCCTGTACATATCCCTGGTGAGGCCCCACCTGGAGTACTGCATCCAGTTCTAGAGGCCACATCTCAGAAAAGATACAGACAGACTGGAGACTGTAAAGAGGAGGACAATACAGAGGTGCAGAATATGCTAGAATGTGGCAGCTCGATTTATACTCCCTGGAACAGAGAAGGGGTAGGGGAGACATGATAGAGACCTTCAAATACCACAGGGGTATCAACACGATACAGGCAAATAGCCTATTTAACGTTAACTGTCACTGGACTAGAGATCATGACATGCAGCTGTGGGGTTGCCAGTTCAGAAGCAACGTTGGGAAGTTCTTCTTCACCGAAAGGGTCAGGGAACCTTGGAATGGCCTCCCCTCATGGGTGGTGGAAGCAAAGTTGGTCAGGGCTTTTAAGATAGCCTGGGACAGGCAGTGTGGAAACCTCATGACTGCAACAAGCTGGGGGGGGGGGGTTGTTTTAATTTGGAAGACTAGCTGGACCTGTCGGTCCCCATCTGCTGTCACATTCTATGTTTCATTATTTATTTATTTAAATATACAGGGTAATAGTGCTTTCCTTGTAGTTTCAGGACTGGCAGTCTCAAAGTTAACAAGAAGCATGAGGCAGGTTCCTTAAAAACAGTCAAGACGAGGATTAAAATACAAACTGTCAGGACAGATCCCACCACAGGGTTAAAAACCAGCACCACCTCATAAACCAAATGCTGGCAGACTTTGTATCAGCCTGCAAACTTTGCCTCTAACTAGCCTTGCTGACTTGCAATAGAGCAGTTATTATTTTAATAAATACACCAGTTGGGCCAGTGGAATATCCGGGGGGGGGGGAGCAGTGGATTTTCCAAGCCACTGCAATATTTCTTTTTGGGCCTACCTCCATGAGCTCCTGACCTCCACCACCCAGACAGAGCCCTTCATGCCAGGTACCTGGGGTTGCTTGCTGTCCCCCACTGGAGGGTAAAGTTGGTGGCAAATGTGGCATTTTCAGGTGCAGCCCCACTGCAGTAGAGTTCCCATCACTGTCAGTCCAAAGGAGTCCCAGTTTGAGCCACTTCAAGGTGGCAGTATGGCGGTGGCCCTTTAGCCCTTCCTACATTGACCCCATTACTTGATTTCATTTTTATACTGTATAGAGTGCTGCCATTTTATAGGTTGATTAGTAGTCTGAATTTTAGGATTGCATAATTATTTGGCACACCAATGAGCAAACAAGTGTGTCTATGGACAAAGAATGTGGTATAAACCTCTCATAGTAACAAGAGGTAGAAGTGCTGGCCTGGGTTGGGTTGTATCCTGAAACTACTTACAGTCCAACAGAGAGGTAACAGAATGCTACTTCGGGGGGGGGTAGTCACGGAATGCTTTACAACCCTAGTGCGAGACAGAGAGAGAATGCCTCTATCTTTAGGTAGGAGGGGGTGCATTCTGTGATCGGAAATCCCCCTCTAGTTCTTTTCCACCATATGAGTTACTACGCAGCTCCCAGACTTTGGCTGCAGGGTCAATGTACATGTTTCTTCATGTCACTACCACGATGCCTTTCTGAGCAGGTGGTCACTGATGATGTGCATCAGCAAGTGCCCCCCCCCCCGTCCCAGCCTCTCCCCTGATCCCAAGAGATCTCCTCTGGCCCAGGGACAGAATTGAACCTGGGTCTCCTATACAATGGAGCAGATCACTGCTACCATGCCACCAAGCCTGTTGTCTATTTTTAACATTTCCACAAACAGCATGGCCAAGGTTGGGTACGATATCCAGAGCTACCACTCAGTGGTCATAAAAGCAGCTTAGTGAGATTTCCATAAGTCACAAATTTTTAAGTGTCTAAATCAGGATATAGCTCAATAAAGTGATAAATGCTCGTCAAACTTATGCTCTTCTTCAACAGTTCACAGTACGCATATTGCTCATGAACAAAAATGAGTTATTTTTCCATTCTGTGTCTTTCACTGCTTTGTCCACAAGGTGGAGCCATTTGTTTTTCCTTGGGCAAAACCAATGTGATGAAATGAAGGTGGTGATTTTGCCTTACAATCAGATAATTTTGAAGAGGCCCACAACCTAAGACCTTCAGCATCAGGCTTTATTAAAACAACTGTGCCCCAAAAGGGGTCCTTATCCCTTTCAGTTCCCAGTCTAGCCCCAGACTAATTGTTACTAAGATCCAGTGGCATTAAAGCACTTTCAAAAGGTATTTTTATTTTTTCTTGCAACGACCCCAAAAAAAAAAAACATGGTGGTTGGTAAAAAAAACCTGCTTCTGCTCTCCTTTCACTCGGTGCTATAATTTCCTTAACATATCTACTCCCATTTCAAGGTGTGAGGGACACATGGAAACAGACTGAGGAGGCAGGGCATACAGACCTTTATCATTTTTGGAAGGGGGAGAATTCTTTTATAAAATGCTTTACCACCTCTGTTTCCTGGCAAAAGTAGCATGATATGGAAATGGAAAGCAAAGGGAGGTTCGATTCCACCAAAAAGGTGTGGGGAAAATGGAGGCAGTACAAGCTAGAGATTATAGTATCAAGCCGTGAACCTGGAGATCCAGCAGACCTAGGTGTGAACCCCATGGCTGCCATATGCCATCAACCCCCACTTGTATACTGTGTGGCCCTGAGCAAGTCACAACTTCCTTGTGCCCCCAGGTCGTACCTGGAAACAAGCTCTGGCTTAGCGTGCCTTTCCTGGTTAAACAATGTCCCCTTTCTCTTTCCCTTATATGCAAACTGTATGGTCATAAGCAAGTTGCTTAACCTCCCGGTGCTCACAGGTCACAACTAGAAACAAGCTGTTGCTCAGTGTGCCCTTCCGAGTCAAAAATTCTAAAATCAAAAAAAAAAAAAAGCAAAAATTGCATCTGTACTGCTACTTTAATTTGTTTTGTGGCAAAGATCAGGGGGAAGTGATAAAACATAATGAAAGCGCTACATGCAGAGTCACTGACAGTGGACAGAGCAGAGTCTGTCAGCATGAAGGAAAGGGGGAGGGAGGGAGAGCACACAAGGGAGGAAGGTAAGTGGACTAGAGAAAGGGGTGTTAAAATACAGTCAGAGTCATCGGTAGGCCAGCACAGGTCCATCATAGGCTAGGTGCAGATGCACACAGGTAATGGTCAGACTCGGGCTACTGGGCCTTATTCTGCCATCATAAATTATAGTTATCCATGTACAATGGGTTTATCCTGGACAGTCTGGTGCAAACGCAACATCTTCTATACAGTGCAGCAGAGTGTTGCTGGCCCCTAATTTTACAGCTCAGAAAAGCTGAAGGCCAGGTGGTCACATGCTCTATTTATTCATTTATTTACTGAGCTTGTATCCAGATGTGTGATGACTACAGACAGCCAATGACTACTGTGGGACTCATATCTCTCTGCTGATTTTCAGGGATGTCCCTCATTTTGCCTCAAAATTTACCTCTGTCCCTCATAACACTTGTGTTTTTCTGACTAAGAGTGGGGATTATAAGCACAAAATAATGTGAAAATGTAAAGTTACAGGTGTGTTCTTCATCACAAAATGCATCTTACACTAATGCCCTTATTCTGTCAGCTCTCTGAGTGAATAGTACCAATTTTTCAAATGTGTCCCTTATTTGTCCCTGAGTTTTTTTTAAGTCTTGTCCCTGATTTATGAAGCAAAAGGCTGAAAGGTATGATGGGTCTGCACAACACCAACAGCATTTATCGTCAGATTAAGTGTCTCATCTGAAGAACAGCACCTCAACAATGCAGCACCCCTTGTGTGCTGCACTAGGACAGTGTGTCTTTCCTGGTCAAAACTGCAATAAAAATAATTAAGTAAAATAAACACACTTGGCTCTGGGGCCACAAGATTGGAAGGTTGTAGGTTCTAGTCCCACCCCAGGAACTTGTGCTAATATCCAGTACTGACACTAAGTGCAGCTTTAGTGGAGTGTTGCACTGTTGAGGTGTCATCCTTCAAATAAGATGTTAAACAGAGGTCCCTTCTGTCCCTCTCTGGTGATTTTCTAGAAGGAAGCTACACTGGTCTTTGGAAAATTAGACTCATTGGATAATGCTAGTTAATAACTTGTTTTGGAAGACCATAACGGACATTGTCTATCTATTTTCAGTTGACCTGTTCCAGTGTGTACTGATTTAAAATTCCAATCTGGAATTATTTGATGCTTGTAGTTTTAGTATACTCCCTGCTCTGTAAACCCCTTCTCATGGGTCACACTTGGAAACTAGCCTTTGCTCAGTGTGCCTTTCCTAATCATCAGTTTGTAAATACATCAAATAAATAAATTTATATTCAGATAATACACAAGCATTTGGAGCCACTCGGATATCTTCATCAAGAACCATGTCTAAAAGCACAGCCACATAATGCAAGCCTACAGGCATGATTCAGAAATCAGGTTGGGTGAGGATATTCTGATGAGAAGGGGAATCAACTTCCACATGGAAGGAGCAGCAAAGGATGAGAATGAGTGATTTTATTGAAAGAATTAGTGAAAGGTGCTTTTACTTCCTGTGAAGTCTTGAGTTGGTAGAAATATATTGTTAAAGCACAGACATTGAAACCAGTATTGGAATTAAACAAGTTTTGGGAGCTGGGGCCCATAAGGGTCATATCTTTAGACTGAGCCCCCCCCTCCCCCTTGCCATTATAAGTCAAAGGCAGTCATTCATGAACTACCAGGGCTCTCTACAGAGCTAGGAATGCTGAGCTCTGGCAAGCCTCCCTTCCCTGCAGTTCCAGCACTGGAATGACACATGAAGACACAAGACATCAGTTCAACTCTCACCAGAGCCACTTACAAGCTGTGTGACCTTGAGCAAGTCACTTAAAGGGAAACCGTCAGCTTTTAGCTGTTTTTTTTAGCTCCTTCTAAAAATGGTGCCTGCAGCCATCTATATTACTGGCCATTATATATGCTGTGAAAACAAGAATAGCCACTGTGCTGTTTAACTGACTGTGCCTCTCTAAACAATTGGCAGCAGAATATAGGAAACTGCCACCAGTCCACCGATAGTAAAAGAAATGCATTAAAGTGCTAGAGCAGAAAGTGCATTTAAACACAAAGGAGCTGCTCATGTCTTCACAAAAAAAGGCAGTAAGAATGCCAAACTCAACAGCAGCTGACCAGTTTCACTCAAGGATTTCTCATGGCTCCTGGATGCTGCCACACTTGCCCATTTTAAGGCATTTACTTAAGGTGATGGTGCCACAAAAGAGTGTGCTCATTGTGAAATACAAATAATAAACATCCAAAATAAATTTAAAAACAAATAGCAATACTGATGTACATGTCAGCAAATAATATATCATGATGCCAACCTTGTGACATGGAGGGCTGAGGCATCCTGCCTTACCTCCTGCCACCCTGGTGACCCATGTTCGCAGTATGAGTGGGTCACTGGGGGTTGGCCGTGGAAGGGAAGGATTGAGCATCCCAGGGACAGCTTACATTCTCCAAGGAGGGGGGTGATCAGTTGTTGGTGCTTGCCTGACCCCTAGCAGAGACTGGGGCTGGCACACCAACGCTGTCCATGGTGGGCAGAGATAAAGCAGATGCTTGACGGGATGCACACAGGAGCATGCATGGCACCTTCACTGGCGTCATTGCACGCCCCACCTCTGAGGGAGGAAATAAAGTGGAAAAAGGATCTCCTGGCTGGATGAAGGAGGGGCTCACAGGCAGGGGCGGACTGGCTGGGTCATAGGCCAGGGTGCTACACAAGGATGACAGGCCACCTTCACCTGAACTGTCAGACACCTTCCTACATGAAACATAATTATTGAAGCACAGGATGCAGCCAGACAACACTGTATTTGGCCAGAACTACAGCAGAGACACGAAGAGGGAAAGTGACGCACATTTTTGATGGCTTTTATGACTGGGAGAGGTGGAGAGGTAGCAGAGATAGCATAGAAACCAACAAGACACTGTAAAATGGATTGCATTTCTTTTCAATCCATTGTGAAGATTGATTTGTCTGAGCAGTGGGATTGCATCGCAATGTGCAATGCAATGCAGACTATTTAATACACTGCTTCCCTCTATGCCTGTACTGTACAAGCCTCTCTTGAAGCTGCCCACTGTCTTCAATGAGACATCTTACTTCCAGCAGTGGCACTCCAAGTAACCACCACCCTCTCCTTGAAACTGAAGAAGTGCTTACTGGCCTCCTTCTTAAAACCAGCCTCCCCCCAACCCAGCTGTGACTCTTCTTATTATGGTTTCCATTTAGCTTAAAGAGATCATCCTTATCAGGACTAGAAATAAATTTTAAAAAGTGGCGTTCGACATGGAATAATATTACCAACGATCAGGTATTCTGTCTTGAAAACTGGTATACAAACCCAATTTTTGGTATACCATGCCGTCAATGTTGTAAGAAGCATGCGGTTTTAAGTCTGTTTGCAGTATTGCTGAATAAAAAAAACTGAAAAAGGATAGGCTTTGAGTGTCTGTCTGGGAAGAGTTGGGGGGGGGGGGGAATCACACATGCAATAATCACTATACACAACACTGTTACCTAGCCCCAGCAGTGTTGTGCATGATTGTTAGAGTGGGTGCCAGAACATCGCACATGCCTATGTTCTACTTCTTCCAATGACTCCAGTCCCCAAATCAGAAACCTAGAGATGCTTTTCAGCCTCAAAAACTATATATTGTGTACCAACATTTAATGACATCAACTCTGATGTCTTTGGCTATAAAGTAAAGGAGTCCAGAGCAGCGCCGCATCATTTGACCAGCTTGGTGTGGCTCCACACTCCGCAGCATGGAGATGCACCATGGAGTCACATCGTTCAGGTCAAATGATGCAGTGCTGCTCCCATATCCTTTACCTTACAGCTGAAGATGTTGGATTTGCTGTTATTAAATGTCGGCAACAAAATATATACTTTTTGAGGCTGAAAAGCCTATTGAAGTTTACATAGACCCTCAGGGTTAGATGCTACATAGCATCTAACCCTGAGGGTGTGTATAAACTTTTCATTACTCATCCCAGGGGTCAAAATTAGCACCAGCCAATGAGCCAAATGCTGGTAGATCCTTAACTAGCCCTGCAGGCTTGTACTGGACAAGGCTACATTTCCGTAAGGGAACATTGTTTAACCAGGAGTAGCACACTAAGCTGAAGCTTGTTTCCAGATGCAACCTGGGAGCACACGAAAGTTAAGTGACTTGCTCAGGATCACACAGTATGCACCTAGGCAGCTGTGGGATTCAAACCCAGGTCTCCAGATCTGCAGTTCAGAGTCTTAACCCACTGAGCTATGCTGCCCCCAATAAGCACACCAGCTGAGCCGGTGGAAAAGTTTGTGGGGCTAGTGGAATTTCCCAGTCAGTAGCCCTGCTGGCTAGTGGCTGCAAAACTTAATTTTTAACCTCTGACACCCCGACCCATACCTTATTCTATATATAAACATATATCTTAAGTGCATTCTATGCTTACTGATGTAATGTTTTGCATGATTAGTTAAGTACCACAAGTAAAAGGCTTGACCTTGATGTGGTAAAAAAAATTACATCCATGTTAGACGTCTCTTCTCATTTTAACCAAAGTTGCAAAATGTAATAAAAACTAACCAGCAACAGGAGAATATAAATGTGTGCATTACGATCAGGATAAAATGCAGAACTCAGAAGACCTGTGCTATTATACTGTTACTCCCATTGCTGCAGATATTCTTGGACAGTGGGCCTGATAACATAGGATTGCAACTAAGACGAGCATACAACCTAAAAATTTAATAATTCCGATTCCTAATTGCATGGGCACTCAACCCCATTTCTATGTCTGCATATCAAGAGTTATGCTGCTATATTGCTAATGGAGGAGAGAATGCAGGGAATGGCATGACTGGATGCAGAATGCATCACATATTTACTTGAAGCACAAAATCAGTATCCATGAATCTGGGCACTTCCTCTCTCTCTTTAGATATATAGATTTCCTCCCCCACCACAGACCCATCAGTATGCACGAATCTGGGCACTTCCTCCCTCTGTCTCTCTTTAGATATATACATCTTCTCCCGTGCCACAGACCCACCCGATCCTTCCTCTCAGTACTGTTTTAATAACAACCTCCACACCCTTTTGCCATTTCTTTTCTTACCTCAGTACTTCTTGTATCCTGTTGTCTAGCTCCCCCCTTCATCCTGATCACCAAAGTGGCCCCTCTCCTCCCATCACTATTTTCTGACCAACATGTCCAGTGATCACCTGCTGGACCCAGCTGCTAAAGGATGTGTGCTGGTGCTCAAAAGAGAAGACAGGTCAACATAACTGATTTTCTTGGCACTGGCTGACACACATATAAAGGTCTTACTGCCTGACCCAGAAGTCATATGCTCATAATGTCCCACCTGAACTTTGGATCCCAATGTAGGAATAAATCAATACTGTGAACCATTGAAAAGAAAGGCCCATTGAGCTGATACTCCTGTACAAGGTGTTGCATTTAGAATGCATACGTAATGAACCTAATTTGCAGTAGACAGTACAATTACATATGTGTTAAAGAAATTGTACACTCATGTGACATCTAAAGTAAAATGAATCAGTGGTCATATAGACCCTGCTTGGGGGGGGGGGTGCAGGGACTCAGACTGTGGACATTTTCTGTACCAAGCTCATTACTCCTACTTCTCAGCTATACTGCCAGCCCTGATTTAATACACTGCACAGCTGGGTCCCAAGTACAAAATAAGCATTAAAATCAATCAATCAATTAAAATCAATCAATCTATTCTGTATTTTACCAGGCAGAACACTACTGAAGTAAATGAGTTTACTTCCATGGTATTCTGCCTGGTAAAATAAAGAATTGATTGATTGATTTTAATGCTTGTTTTGTCCTCGGGACCCAACTGTGCAGTATACGGTATTAAATCAGGGCTGGCAGTATAGCTGAGAAGTTGGAGTAATGAGCTATGAGTGAGCCTGGTACATACAGAAAACCTGGGTTTTATTCCCATAACCTCCACTTGCATACTGTGTGACTGACATGTCGACTTGGGCTCTTGTACCAAAACCTTTGTGCCAGTTGATCATCCTTCAGATAATGTCCGAGTCCCTGCACCACCCCCCCCCCCACACCACCAAAGCAGGGTCTCTATTTATAAGCACTGATGCATTTTATTTTGTATTTTGATATAATGTGACCATTTTTTGTTTCTATAAGGTGTGAGTTGGGACGGGGAAAGCTAATACAAAACTGCTATATTCTTTAGCAAAAATCTAATTTATTTACCTAGGGTAGCCCAGCTGACATGTAACACCTTGGTTCTTGCCCATTTTTGTAGCTGGGTGAACCGACATGCTGGACTCTGGAAAATTTCAATGACTTGTTGCTCTTGCCAGCACACACAGAGTATAATTACATTTAAACCAAGTCCCAACGGACTTCCGGTGATGTCGCGGAGCAGCTAGGAGCTTGAACCTAGATGCACAGAACCCAACTATTTCTAAAATCCTCCAAAAACCTTGAAAATTCAGGCAAAAATGTCTCTACCCCTGGAGGAGGACATACTAACAGGCATAGAGGCAGGATACAAAATAAAGACAAACCTAATGCCTGGGATGGCTTTAGATTGATGGAAGATAACCCCAGCAGGTCGGCCTCTCCTACAAGCTCACACGTGGCCGACTACGACATGGAAAGGGAGAATGAGCAGCTGTTGCGCTCCCAATTCGAAACCCTCCTGAAAGAGATAAGAGAATCTCGAAAAGAGAATAAAATGGAATTTCGAGCAGTCCAGAAACAACTTTCTACCATGGAAACAAGAATAGGCTAGATTAAAGGCAGAGTAGTGGAGACAGAAGAAAATGCGGCCCAACTTTCTCAGATAGTACATTCCCTGGTGGTGCAGGCAAGAGAGCCCCAGGCCAAATGCCTCGACCTTGAGGGAAGGTCTCATAGAAATAACCTGTGTCTCTGGACTGCCAGAAGGTATGGAAGAGTCACCAATATCAGCTTTTCTTGAAAATCTACTTAAAGATGTTTTGGAGCTACCGGCCACCTATAACCTCCACATTGAAAGAGCACGTTGCTCTCTACAAGCCAAACCATCAGATTTCAATGAACGTCCATGATCGATCGTCTTCAAAGTTCATTCCTATAGCACCAAAGAGGGCATTTTGTGACGTGCGTGGGCTAAAAAGATGTATCCTACCTTACACATCGGGTCTTTTTTGATCATGACTTCCCTCAGGAGATTCAGCAGCAACGCTTGAAGTACCTTCCTATTATCAGAGTACTGAAGGAAAAAGCCATTCGATTTCATACCCCCTACCCTGCCAGACTTCGGATCTTCTGGGAGACTGGTCACAAAGTTAATTCCACCATTGAGGAAGCCACAGCAGCACTTAAAGAAAAACAGATTCAGATCCCTGATACTAGGAACCAAGGTGAGGGGCAACGGGAGCAGCAGTGGCAGCGTGCAACAGGGAGGAGATGCCTCGGTACCAAAATACTGCAACACTCCGAGGCTTTGAACTGGATTCAGTAGCTTGTCTCCAAAATGTGCGCAGTGGAAGACACACCAACCTGAAGGGACTCTGGAGAAACTTTCTGGTACTGAAATCATCTATTTTTGATCCCTCAGCACCTGCTATTTGAACCTTCCAATAGCAGCTAAGTGAGAGAACTTTTATTGTGGACTTGGAGACCCATTTCCATTTTGTGGAGGGGGATGGGCGGGGGTGGAATCTGCAACTCAAATTCAGTCAAGCTGAACAATTCAAATGATGCCATCTGGTATTTGGGGCCTCTGTGTCTCTCCCCCCATACTGTTTCAGCACGTATGGACTCGCAGACACAACTATTAAAATACTGGGTTGTTAACTGATTTCTGAATATAGGCTGAATGTTAAACCCTTGGGGAAAATGAGGGGAGAATGAATGATTTCCAGATCCTCCATAAATTAAATTATATTTTCCCCAACTTTAAATCGGGTGGCTTAGCTCCTCGTTTGCTATCACTGAGGTTGTCCTTATTGACCCTTTTTCTTTTGGGGTGTGTGGGAGATGGCTGAGGGGGTGACAGAGGAGCCTTCCTTCAGGGGATTGTCGTTCTTTGCACTGTTGCATTCAGCTTCTAACATTTTGATCAAAATAATTTTAGTTGGGGTGTGAATGCATGATTAACCTATCATGCCAGCAGTGACAAATGGTACCTATTGTATGGAGCACTTATTCAACTATGCTCTGGAGGAGATCTTCCAGAAATGGAAGCACAAGCATATCTCCTTGATCATCTCATATCTGAGAGGACAAAGAGGCTGATTTTTCATATTAGCATCCAGCCTTGGAAGATCAATGTTTTTAAAGTTGGTTATTTTGTTCTTATGTATGTTATTGCCCAGTTGGCAAATTGTTTTGTGAAAAGATTTTTTTGGGCAAAAACAATCTCATAATGAGGGCAATAAGTCTGACAACCATTTTGGACACTTGGGAAGGGACATATGTTTCTGTTACATAATGGGTGAGGGTCACCATAGTGGGAGAATCCTTTAATTATAAATGACAACACAAGGCCTACACAATATGCACATATAACGTGCATGGTATTTCTAATCCAATAAAGCGCAGCAGCAAGTTGTTACAATACCTAAAAAGGATGAGGGCAGATATTTTGCACCAACCCCACCGGGGGAGCAAGCCCTGGGCGAAGACAACTGGCGTCAGTCGATGGACGATGGGGGGATGGGTCTGGGGCTCCCTCCCGAATGTGGGCCGAGGAGAGGGGGAAAAAAGAGAATTTAAAAAAAATAAATAACTAATATATCATGATGCTGCAGTATATGACATAAGGGTCATGAGGTAATTAAAGTCCAAACTTCATGATGCTGGCCACCAAAATATATTTCAGATAGTCTGATGTCTGATGTTTTAACCCATTGCTAAAATCTCCTGTAATATGTTAATGCTTATTGTTATGTGTCGTTTATTGTATTGGTCTGATGTTGTATGTAACTTACTTGACTTGGATGCCTCTGAAAAAGGGCTCTTGAGCTTAAAGGTCTTCTAAACAGAATAAAATAAAATAAAAAAAAAATAATCAATAAAAGTTTAGCACTGGTCAAACATACTGATTGCTGCAATTCTGTAGTCCTTTTCTATGATGGTAATTATTCATGTTTCTTGACTAGATACCTGAAACAATCAGGAAGACAAAATTATTTGCAGTTACAATTATCATGTGATAACAGGCACTACCTCAATTATTTCATATAGTCCTGAAGAGTATAATGCCCCCAGTTACATAATGCATAGGGCTTCCCTTTTTAGATGCAAAGCATGCAGGTTACACCCTCTTTCTCTGTACCCTCTCCAACCCATAGAAGTGGAGCACATGTTCACCAGGACTAGCTTGTGATAGACATGCTTAGTCAGTGCATTGCTCCAGTCCTGACACCACCCTAATTATAAAGCCAGCAGGCAAGAGTGCCTGACACCAATAATTATTTGAAAGTGCTAACTAGCCACAGAATGGGGATTTTTATTAAAAGCTACCTGGAGATCTAACCAACAAGTACAAAGAAAAAACAGATGCTGGCCCGGTGGCGTTGAGGCGCTGGACGCCATAACTCGCGACATGCTGGTGACCTGGGTTCGGGAGCGGGCCTGGGCCATTGGGGGTTGGCAGGGGAGGGAGAGGATTGAGCATCCGGAGGACAGCTCTCCTCTCCCAGGAGGGAGAGGGGTTTTCGCTAGGCACTTGACTGGCCTCTGGCGGAAGCCAGTGGCACAGCAAGTGCAGAAGCAAACGTAGAGGGACGGGGGAATGACAATGCTGGCAGTGATGCCTTGGCATAGGGTGCGTGCCACTCCCCCACACAAAAAAGGGAAAAAACACCTGCAGATTCCCGGAAGAAGGAGTCCCCGGACCGTGCCTCCAATGTGCCCTCACCTGCCCAACTACCTCCGTTCCGATGAGATATAAGTTTCGGGGTGCTTGCCCACCACAACTCGGCCCCACTTGGGGGAAAGCCACAGTTACATGGGGACAGTGAGGTAAGTCTGGGTAGGGCAAGTGAGGCAGGAGGATGACTTCTTGGCGGTCCCGAAGGGTCAGGTCTGCAGGTCATAGGAGTGGGTAAAAACTGACTTAAAAAAAAAAAGAAAAAACAGATGTTCTTCTGTTGCAGGTAAAACAGAATAAAATCATATCTGAACATCTGTGCCTATTCCTGACTGTTCATAGCCCAGTTTGGGCAACTATTTATGTACTATCGAAAGTACATAAATGATTAGATAATCCTCTGAGGTGCTCAATCGTCACCGGTATTGGCTCATTAACAGAGTTGCTATTAAAACTTGTGGATAGCCAATTAGGAATTTGGTTAAGGAATTAACCTCATTTGTGAGGGATACCAGCAACAAACTGGGAGTCCTTGCGGAAATCCTATTTGAACAGCAATGGTGGCTGATATTATGGATATAGAGTCACTTTATACTAATATCCCCCATGATTAAAGGTTAAGTGAGTAAGGGGGGGTGTAGGAAGTACTCCATATAATTTGGTTCTAGTCTAGAGGTACTAGGCAGCTAGAGGAAAGTAAGACAATAGAAGTTGAGAATGCTGGGAGTGGGAATTCCAGTGACATTATGGAGCAAGCAACAGCCAAGCCTTTAGCTCTGGTATCCCCGGGTCCCAATTAAATCTAAAAACCCACTCACATTCAGTGGCTCTACCTCCAAAAGGGCAAAAATGTCAGGAGAGGGTCAAAAGAAAGACCGAGGTGGCAAGGCTAACTCCAAAAATGTTCCTAAAAGGCAGAATGTCGCTAGATTGAATGCGGAGCAATGAGGCTGCAGCCAAAGCTGGTCCTTAAGCAGTGCAAGAGGTACAGACTACAACACCAAAGGCAAAACTGAGATAGTTTCATATCTTGAGAGTGAAAGTATCTTAAAAGAAACTAGAAGTTCTAGATCAGAAAATAAAAAGACTTTAAGAACTTATCCCAGCAGCTCACTAGGATGGAGTGTCGGCTTGATCAAACGGAGGAGAGGATTGTGGCTACTGAGGACAATACCATGCATCTGAAATGGGCAGTGGATGCCTTACTACAACACTTGCTCTCACTTCAAGTGAAATGCATCTATCTAGGAGGCCACCCCAGGCACGAGAATGTAAGGCTCTATTGATTGGCAGGAGGAGCTGAAACTGCTCCCATGTCTGCATTCATCGAAAACTTCCTCCGCAATGTACTGGATCTGCCTCCAGGATATGCTCTCTCTGTAGAAAAAGCTCACCACTCATTAGTCCCGATGCCCTCTGATCCAACGCCCCTACCCACGCTCAGTTGTATTTAAACTTAGTAGCTTCAAAACTAAAGAAGATCTCTTGCGTAGGGCATGAGCAAAAAAAGACTTAATCTACTTTAATTCAAAACTCAGTCTAGACCACGACTACACCCTGGAGGTCCAGCAAGCTTGGCAGCAATATAAACCTATCCTGCATCTCCTAAAGGACAAGGGCATTAAGTTTCAGACACCCTTTCCAGCAAAGCTGAACATCTTCTAGGAAGAGGGCCCACAACTCTACACCTTGGCAAGCAAAGCTATGGAAGCACTACACCGTAAGGGGCTATCCTTGCCTTCAACAGAAGCAGAACGTATCTTTAAGAGGCGCACTCCACAGCCGGACTGGACCTTGGTGACACAGAAACCAAGAGGAACTTCCCCTCTTCAACTAGTTTGGGAGGCCATGAAGCAGCTGGGATCTGCAGCTCAACAATCGAAGGGGAAGCTTGCACCAACAACCTCGCCTACAAACTGCTGAGACTCTGTTGGATCTGAATTTCAGCGTCCTTCCCGCATCATAAGTGAAAGTTCCACCTTGCCCTAAGGGAGATAACCAAATCAAATTTATGAGCAGTCACTTCCCGCTACTTCCCAGGTGACTTTAACTTATTTTTTTTTCATTTTCCCCCTACCCTACATAGACCCTGCAGCCAGACACAGTACTGTCTACTGGTTAACACTGGCAATCATTGCGATATTGTTCGGCACTTGGGAATTGCAGTTGCATCTTGGCAGGGGGTCCTGCCTATCTTTTATAAAAATCTACAGAACCTTTGTAACCTGGGGACTTTTGTATGGATTAAATGATCAGCTTTAAGTCCTGATAGAGACGTCAACTTTCTGGGCTGTAGTCTATGATGTGACCTCTTAATCTGCTGGTGTTGGTTTACAGTCCCCCATAATACATACAATAGACTAGTTATAGATCCACTAATCTTTTATGAACTATTTTGCTTGATCTAATACTACTTTAAGCACCTATCTCTTAAAAAGGTGCTGAGGGGGTGGGGGGGGTCTGTTATATTTAGTCAAAAGCGGGCATGTTTGATTAACACTAATGATTACCAGCGAGGGTTATGCTAATAATTTTTTGCAATATACAGCTCTGTAGTCCCGGGGAGACCTGAGTCTTTTGGTTGTGATTGCAGACGGTCTTCTCAGTACTCCATGATGACCTTGGTATAAGAGCTTGACCCTTATACAGACAGCCACCCCATTTTAGAGCAACTCTAGGGGGAGTCTCGTACCTTCGAGACATAGTACCCTTCCTACTCCTCCCCCCATACTCACCCATCACAGTAGGAGGTAGGGATTAGAAGTCCAAATTAGAGGACTTCCCGCCTTGGAAGTAACCGTTTTCTGCAAGTTTGTTCTCTTAGTTGTCATGTTGGCCTTTTCATGTTTCATATTATCAGGTCCTCTATTGATGGTACAACAAGTTGTGTACTTGGGAGCCCTTTTGGGCTATGAGCCAGTTGGTTTACTCTACAGAATACAGGGGTTGTAAGCAGTAATTAACGTGTTATCAGATGTAGATGGATAAATACACAGTATTATGTGCTTATAATGTGAATGGCTTGACAAACCTGGTTAAACGCAGTAAGATATTGAGTTGCTTGAGAAAAACACAAGCTGATTATGTATTTCTTCAGGAGACACATCTTTCTTCGCAGGAGCACACTAGGCTAAAGAAATTTGGGTTCTGTGCTGCTGTCTGTGCCTCTTACAAAAAGGGTCGCTGCAGGGGAGTTGCTATTTTAGTACCTGCTCGAGTGACCTTTGAGCAGATCGACACCTTGGCAGATAAGGAAAGGAGATTTGTATTTATGAAGGGCCGCTTTCAAGGCAAGATACTTACCCTAGCCTCTATATATATTTTCCCCCGGGGTCTGACTTTCAAACCTACCATACTATCCTTTTAAACCTACAAGAATGGGCTGAAGGGGAAGTTATATGTGGGGGGGGGGGGACTTTAATACCTTCCTCAACCCTCAACTAGATTCTACATCAGGTACTCCCAGATGGAAGCACAGAATATCCAAAATGCTAGTTAAATTTATAGGGGAGATGGGATATTCAGATACATGGCATCATGTACATGGGAAACATAAGCACTATATCTATTATCCCCCCACCCCTTAACATTTACTCTAGATTGGACTACTTTCTTCTCCCAAAGGAAACATTGGGCCAGGTTCGGGACTGTTGGATCAGGGATATGGTTTAATCTGATCATGTCCCACTTTTCCTGGAGATACGGCTAGGAGATTTTTCAGAAAAAAACATTTTGGTGCCTGAACATCTCGCTATTACAAAACCCTGTTACAAGACCCTGAGGTGCATCAGTCCAGCCAAGAGGCCTATGATCAGGCCCTTGCAGATAATGACTCCCTGGAGGTTTCCACCAGCCCTACTCTGGGATACTGTTAAGGCCATATTGAGGGATAAATTTATTTCTATCTCAACTCATAAGAAAAAGCAAAGGGAAGCTCGGAGGGAGCAACTAAGGGGTCAGATCGCAGAGCTGGAATCCCAACAACAGGTTAAATTAGATAGAGCAAAAATAAAATCCCTGTCAGCCCTTAAGAAGGAGTTAGACAGCATACTTGACTACCAGATGGAGCACAGACTCCTTTTTTTAAGACAAAAATATTATGAGGGAGGTCCCAGGTCCCTACGGCTGTTAGCCGGTAGATTACAGAAAGAAAAAGCCAAAGCCACTATAATGTCATTAAAGCCCCCCCCCACACACACACACACACACACAGCAGGCTGTACGTCTGGTTCCAGAACTCACAGAGGCCTTCAAGTCATTCTATATGGATCTTTGTGCTCCTGGCCCCTCCCCAGACCCAGCTACCCTTACCCAATATTTAAATCATTTGTCTTTCCCCACTCTTACTTCCCAGATGGGACGTACCCTAGGAGGCAGTATAGTGCAGTGGGTTAAGGCTCTGAGCTGCAGATCTGGAGATCTGGGTTTGAATCCCACAGCTGCCTAGGTGCATACTGTGTGATCCTGAGCAAGTCACTTATCTTCCTTGTGCTCCCAGGTCGCATCTGGAAACAAGCCTCGGCTTAGTGTGCTACTTCTGGTTAAACAATGTTCCCTTTCTCTCAAAAGAATGGGCCACAGAGATAACAAATCTAAAACCAGAAAAATGCCCAGGCATAGATGACCTACCTAGAGAATTTTATAAAAATCATAAGCAAATGCTTTTCTCATTGTTACTCAGGGTTTACCGACTATGTCACAGTCTCATGGTCTCAAGCAATTGTCTCTGTTTTGCAAAAGCCTGGAGAGGACCCCTCCTTATGTTTCTTGTACCAGCTGATATCCATTCTTAACACCAATTACAAACTGCTTATGTCTATAATTACTCGTAGTTTACAGCAAGTGATCCCAAATCTCATACACCTAGATCAGACAGGATTTGTTCCTGGCCGACAAGCACAAGATAACCTCAGGCGCACTGTCCATATTATTAATTCTCTTCAATCCACAAAACAACCTGCCCCCTACTCATCCCGGATACAGAAAAGGCCTTTGATAAGGTTTCGTGGGCCTTTCTGAAGGCTGTCCTTTCCAGGTTTGAGTTCCCAGGGAGATTTATCCAATTTTTGTTTAAACTATACAGCTGCCCGGTGGGCTATATCAGAACAAATGGATATGTCTCATCCCAGTTCAGTTTAGGAAGAGGAACCCGTCAAGGCTGCCCCCTATCTCCGCTGTTATTTGCCCTTTATATAGAACCCCTAGCCCAAGGTATTAGAGAAAATCCGTCCATTAAAGGAATCCCCTTGGGTGGACTCCATCATAAACTAGCACTATAAGCTGATGATGTATTATTATATTTAGCTGACCCCATGATTTATCTCCCTGCAGTCTTTGAGCATATCTCCCATTTCTCAGCCCTGTCAGGCTATACTCATAACATTACTACAACAGAGGTCTTGAAATTTAATTACGAGGCCTCTCTGGATTTAAGACAAACTTTCCCTTTGAAATGAGACCTCTGTTCCTTGAAGTACTTAGGGGTCCACCTGGTGGTCCAAGTGTCCCAGCTATACCAACTAGAATATGCCCCCCCAACTCATATAATTAAAACAGGGCATACAGAGATGATCACTGTTGCCCCTCTCCATGCATTCTCGGATTCAGGCCTTTAAAATTAATGCCTTACCTAGGCTCCTTTTTGTATTTCAGTGTATACCATGCATAGTCCCAAAGAAAGAGCTGGAGTCCTGGCAACTGATAGTCATGAAATACATTTGGAACTCCAAAATGCCTCAAATCCATAAACAGATTTTATTTCTCCCTAAGAGTCAAGGAGAACTGGCTGTTCCATATCTGCCTGGCTATTGGGTGGCAGTCCAAACCCGGGTGGCACTAATGTTGGGGCATCAGGGTTTCAGCTCACATTGGAAAACAATAGACCTAGCTACGGCTCTCTCCCCCCATTGTTGGCACAGTGCTTCATCCCCTCAAGACCACCAGGATGAGAGAGGTCCCCTTTCTTAGGCACAGAAGCGATGCTGGAGGGTTGTAAACAACTGAGGTATTACCCGCTTTCACCTCTGGAGATATCAGTGATGGATGGCAGACCCTACATTCCTTCCAGCTCACTCTGATGCTTGGTTTACCTTACAGGCCACAAGAGGCTTTTTTGCCCCGTGGCAATTATTGCAAGGGGGGATGATCATCCCATTGAGCTTGCACAGGCCAGACATAGCTGGCTGTCAGCTGACTACCTTCACTACAACCAAATTAGGGACTACGTTAATAAACAGATGAGACTATCACTCATGAAATAGAGGGCTCCCTACCAGGCCCCCCTTTGTAGCTATCTGGAATATCGTATCAGGGGAGAAGGCCACTTCATTGCTATATACTAATTACATTACAGATTTTAGGTGCATGACTGATAAGATCAGACAGAGGTGAGAGCAAGATTTGGGGATCCTAATCGCCGAAGGGCAATGGCTTAAAAACTGGAAATATACCTGGCAAACATCCCCATCCCCAGGTTGATGAGAGTTTTTATGGAAACTTCGCATCTGCTATTTCCATGTCCCAAGAGTAGTATCCAAGTGGAACCCATCAACTCCATCCAGCTGTTAGAGGGGATGTGGAATGGAGATGGTCTTGCCCATCCTTGCAGACCCTACTGGGCAGACATCCTAGGACATTTTATAAACATTTTCAGTCTCTCCTCACCTCTATCCCTGGAGCACATTTTATTGGGTATCCCACCTAAAGAGGTGGCAGGTGAACAAGCAAAATATCTGTGAGGCATATTAATTGCAGCTGCTTTCAATGCAGTTACTAGAACTGCCAGATGTCCCTTCAGTACTAGATTGGAGGAACATAATTAACCCAGTATGCACATTTGAAAGGATCACTTTCTCTTTCCAACAGTGGATCCCACAGTTTCAGAATTGGTGGACAAGATGGGAGCTTTATATAGGCATCAAACTCGTTGAATCTTAATAACTGAGTTTGTCCAGGATAAGAATTATGGTTTCTTTTACTGTCCTTTAGTTTTTACATTTAAAGTTACCTTATTGCTAGCTCTAACAACTTCAGGCACCCCCCCCAACCATAGAAGATAACCTTTTTTGAGGTTTTTACTGGTGATATCTGACTGACGCACCCTGTTTTTTGAAGCATTTTAGTCATGATTCAAATGTAATATACTCACAACCCCAAGACACTCACACACTCACTTGCAGTACCAATTTTTTATGTTATAAGGACCCTGTTTTTGCTCACTTTATTGTTAGGTTATAAGATTATTTATAGTACCAGCTCTATGACAACAGTTACTACTACTGTTTATCTTGTTTACAGATTTTTACATTGTCACACATATGTAACAATGGAGAGTTTTAATTTAAATTAGCAACTGAATTCCATTTGTAGATGTAACTCCTTATGTATCAGTTTTTCTGTATAATTTCCCTGTCTTTCCAGGAAGATTTGAATAAAGCATGAGTTAAAAAAAAAAAAAGAGAATGCTGGGAGTGGTGCAGTGTAGTGGCTGTAGGGCGGCACTTTTCACAGAGACCTTCTGGAGACTGTGGTGCTGCCCCATCTGCACACACCTCTCTGGGTTGAAGGAGGAGGAGATCACTAGACTCCAGGCCCAGTTGGCTAGGATTCAGAGGACCTCTTCCCCAACCTAGGAGCAACTAAGTCTTCCACCATTACCTCAGAGGATGCAAGGGAGGAGGAACGGCTGGACTATAGTGGGCTCTGGAAGGGTGGAGGTGGTGGGACAGAGGCACATTCCTCGACCAGTACCACTACTACACATGCTCTGGTGGGGTGAGACAGCTGGGAGGAAGCACCGTGGCACTTACCAGGGAGGATATGAAGACCCAAGGAAGGTGGTAGAGGACCATAGAGGAGAAGGCAGCAACTTCTGGTGGGGGACTCGATTGAGAGGGGATAGATTTGGGAATAGGATGGGGGGAGAGGCATGTTAGGTGCCTACCCAACATCATGGACTGGAGGGATGGGAAGTAGATCCTGAGGATCGCTATGGCAGCAGGATGGGAGGAAGATCTGGATGTCATTGTCCACCAGGGGACTGATGACCTGGTTAGGGATGGGGCTGGGATAGTGCAGGGGGAGTTGAGGGAGCTGGGGATGGGTCTTAGGTAGTTTGCTCAATGGCTTTCACTGAGGTGTTGCTTGTCTACGATAGGGGTAAGTAGGGGGATCTCTGCACCAGGATCTTCAACTTGTGGTCAAAGGAATGGTGAAGAGACTAAGAGTTTGTTTACATTGAGGACTGGCAACTCATCTAGGAGGATAAGGTCCTATACAGGGGTGATGGCCTGCATCCATTTGGGAGGGAAACCGCAGTACTCAGTGAACAGTTTAAATGTTACTTTGATGCACATTTAAACTAGCTGAGGGTGGTGGTGAAAGGAATCAGGAAGGCAGAAACTGCCACACATACACATACACACACACACACACAAGCTCAAGTAGAGAGTAAGAAAACCAAGGGGAGAGGAATCCCTAAGTAAATAGTTCCTCGGAACTTTAACCTTACCTATTCTGAAGGACTTGAAACAGTCAGACAAGTATAAATGTTTTGTCTGTGGTTATTACAAATGCTACTAAACTCATGTTATACTATTTTATATGCATATATTTTGTTATGATGGCTATAGCATACCTTTGTTTATGGACATTAGATCATATTCCCAGGAATAGGTAAATGTCATAATGTGGTGTAGAGAGGAGGGGTTTGGCTACACTGGGGAAAGGGGACCCACCTGGGAGGATAAGGGCTTATACAAGGGTGAAAGCCTGTATCCATCCGGGAGGAGAACCATAGTCCTTAGGGGATAGTTTAAATATTACTTCAGTGAACATTTAAACTAGCTGAGGGCGTTGGTGGAAGGAATCGAGAAGGCAGAAACTGCCCCCCCCCAGGCTGAAGTAGAGAGAGCCTGAGGGGAGAAGACTCCTCCAGGGTGCAAATTAATAAAGGAAGCAGGATGGTAGAAATGAAGGGGGAAGGGAACAGGAGTATTAAAAAGAGAGAAGGGAAGGAGGGAAAGCAAAAAGGAAAAAAAGGGGGATAACAAGCAGAGGGGAAACAAAAATCTGGACTGCCATGTGTGCCAATGCTAGAAGTCTAGAAAATAAGATTCTGAACCTAGAGGTCATCATGGCAGAGGCCAACCTGTATATTGTGGTCATTACTGAGTCATGGTGCACTGAAAACCATGACTGTGACATGACCATACGAGGCTACACGCTGTTCTGGAAGTACTGAGTGGGAAGGAAAGGAGGGGGTGTGGTGCTTTATGTGAGGGAACACATAAAAGCAATATAGATAGAGGGAGTCTGGGGGAGGCAGAGGCATTGTGCATCACCCTTATGATGAGGAATGGAGCCATTTTTCGCATTGGAGTGATCTACAGACCTCCAGCACAGGGGGAGGAATTAGATAAGGTACTGGTGGAAGCCATTGGCAAGATGGCAGAAAAGGGGGAGATACTGTTGGTGAGGGACTTTAACCTTCCAGATGTAGACTGGAGCCTCCTGGCAGTGGCTTCAGCTAGAAGCAGGACAGTACTGGACTCTCCGCAAGAGTGCATTCCTCACGCAACTGCTCAGTGAACCCACTCGTGATGGGGCAATACTGGACCTGGTACTCACTAACAGGGACAGTTTTGTAGACATCAAGGTGGGAGGCCACTTTGGGACCAGTGATCACCACACAGTGTGGTTCAATATAAGAATGGTTGCAAAACTGAACCACATTAGGGTGAGGGTCCTGGACTTCAGGAGGACAGATTTTGTAAAGATGGGTGATGCCTCAGGGATGATCTGGCAGGGGGGCTGGTCTGCGTGCGGTGGAGAAACAGTGGGAAAAGCTAAAAGGGAGCATAGCAAAGGCAATAAACCTCTACATCAAACAAGTGAGCAACAACAAGTGGAAAAAGTGACTGCTATGGTTCTCGAAAGAGGTGGCTGAAAAGGTAAAGTTTATAAGAGTAGCATTCAGAAGGTATAAGGAGATGCAGAGGAAGGAGGATAGGGAGGTGTTTCAGGAGAAACAGAGGGAAGCAGGGAAAGCAGAAAGGAGTGCAAAGGTGCAAACTGAATAGAGAATAGCCCAGGAGGTAACACAAAGGGACAAGACATGTTTTAGGTAGGTAGGTAAGTGAAAAGAGGAAGACCAGGGGTAGGATTGTAAGATTAAAAAGGGAAGGGGGACTGTGCAGTGGGAGACCAGGAAAAGGCAGACATCCTGAACAAATACTTTTGTTCAGTGTTCACAGAGGAAGGAAAAGGAAGGGGCCACAAAAAAGTAACAGAAGCTTTGGAGGGAGGGTGGTGGACACTAGTCCTTTTTTGGAGGAAGAGAGTCCTGAAGGGACTTGCTAATCTGAAGATGGACACAGCAATGTGGCCAAATGGGGTGCACCTAAAGGTATTGAGGGAGCTCAGGGAAATACCGGCTGCACCTCTGACAGTTCTGTTTAAGAGCTCACTAGAAACAGCAGTGGTTCCGGAGGACTGGAAGAGGGAGGATGTAGTTGCACTACACAGAAGTGATAGCAGGGAGGAGGCTGGCAATTACATGCCAGTCAGCCTGACATCGGTGGTGGGAAAGTTAATGGAATCACTGCTGAAGGAAAGGAATGTGGAATATCTTGAATCCAGCGGGTTACAAGTCCTGAGGCAGCATGGGTTCACAGAGGGAGGTTATGTCAAGCAAATCTGATAGATTTCTTTGCCTGTGTGACAAAGGATTTAGATCATGGTGGAGTGGTAAATGTGACCTACCAAGATTTCAGTAAGGCTTTCTACACTGTTCCACACAGAAGACTACTAAACAAGCTGGGTAGCTTAGGAGTGGGTCCAAGAGTGATAAACTGGATAAGAAACTGGCTAGGGTATAGACGACAGAGTGTGATAGTAAACAGAGTTCACTCAGAGGAAGGAAGGGCAAATAGGAGGATGCCTCAGGAATCAGTGCTGGGACCAGTCCTCTTTAATGTCTTTATAAGTGACATTGCAGAGGAGCTGGAAGGGAAAGTCTGCCTCTTTGCAAATGACACCAAAATCTACAATAGGGTGGACACTCCGGGGGGGGGGAGGAAAGGATGAGCAGAGACGTGAGAAAACTAGAGGCGTGGTCAAGATTATGGCAACTGGATTTCAATGTGAAAAAGTGAAAAATAATGCACTTAGGGCTTAGAAACCGAGCAGTGGAATACAAAAAGGGTGGAGAGGTATTGACGGCCACCAAGCAGGAAAGAGACCTGGGGGTAATCAAATCAGATGACCTAAAGGTGGCCAGGCAGTGCGACAAGACAGTTGGGAGGGCTAGTGAGATGCTGGGGTACATAGGGAGGGGTATCACCAGAAGAAGGAGGTGGTGTTGCCTTCATATAGACCACTGGTAAGACCACACCTAGAGTATTTTGTCCAGTTCTGGAGACTATATCTCTGGAAAGACATAGAGTGGATGCAGTCCAGAGAGGGCAGCTGAAATGGTATAGAGTCTGCATCAAAAGCCCTATGAGGAGAGACTAAAGGACCTCAGTATCTACACCTTGGAAGACAGGAGGGAGAGGGGGATATGATAGAGACCTTTAAATACCTCACAAGGGTAAATAAGGTACAGGAGGGAAGTATTTTTCAAACAAAAAGGTGCTCAAGAACAAGTGGACATGCAGTGAAACTGAAGGGGGTATATTCAGGAGAGATGTGAGGAAGAATTTCTTCACAAAAAGAGTGGCGGATTCCTGAAACAGCTTTCCAGCAGAGGTGGTGGGGGTAAAAATAGTGGTGGGGTTCAAGAATGCATGGAATAAGCACAAGGGAATTATAATGGATAGGAAGGAGGTGAGGGAGAAAGCACTATAGATCAGATAGTCTGCTGTAATAGTGTAGGTAGGGAGGAATGGGCAGACTGGATGGGCCAAGCGATCCTTATCTGCCACCAAGTTCTATGTTCTTATGTTTCTATGATGGGGGCTTGAAGGCTCTGGCATCCTGGTTTGATTTGAAAACTGATTACGGTCAGGATCGTAAGGCATTTTGCGTACAGTGTACTGATTTTGTCCTTAGGTGTAATTGCTTCTTTTTTCAGGATGAATACGGGCTGCAGATAAAAGGTACTGCAATGGGTGCATCTTTTGCATCCAATTATGCAAACTTGTACCTTAGAAAATGGGAGAAGGAATGTGTCTATGACCCTGAGGACAATTTTTTTTTACAGTAGGATTCAACTCTGGAGGCGATATATAAACCACATCTTGAAGGTGTGAAGGGGTGATGAAGGAGTTGGATTTTTTTGCAGATTATTTACAGAACTCCAGTCCTAATCTGCATTTTACAGTATAGGTGGATATGGAAGGGGTCAAGCTTTTAGTCCTTAGTACATACAAGAAAGAGGATGGCACCATCAGAACTGACCTCTACCATAAAGAAATGGACAGAAACACTACACTCCACTCCTCTAGCTGTCACCCGATACACATCAATAACATACCTAAATCCCAATTCTTGAGGGTGCTTTGTAATTGTAGTGAGATGCAGGACTTCTGTGACAGGAGCAGAGAATTACAGGGAAGATTCCTTGCAAGGGAGTATGGCCATTGTAATGTGAAGGAAGCAAGGGGTAGGCAGTTTAGGTAAAGCACAGTACATTGTTTGGAGGATAGAATATGGGACAAAAGAGAGAAGACAATGTTTAACTTCATTACCACATGCTGTAGGCAATCTCAGTTGGTAAAAGAAATAATACTGAAAAACAGGTCTCTCCTACATTCTGACCTGATCCTCGATAAGTACATCCTGCAACCCCAAGACTGGTGTATAAGACAGCCCCAAATCTGGGCGACATGCTGGTTCACAGCTTTCATCCACATTGGTACATATGTACATTTTGTTCTACAATGCTGAAAACATAAAGTTTCACCACTATAAATGTGACAAAGACAAATACAATCAGATGATTCTTAAACTGTGGCACCCAAAATGTAATTTATTTGGCCATCTGTGGATATGGGTCGTTTTATGTAGGAAAAACTTCCAGGGTGTTTAAAATAAGAAACAGTGAACATCAGAGCTTTTGCCAAAAAGGACTGGAGTAATGCCCTGACTAAGCATGTACATTTAAAGACTAGTTCTGGTGAACGTGCATTCTGCTTCTGAAGGTTGGAGAGGCTAAATGTAGAAAAGAAGGAGTAAGCTGGACACTTTGCTCCTAAAAAGGGAGATCCTGTGTATTATGCAACCGGAGGCATTATACCCTCCAGGACTAAACAAAAGAATTGACGTTGTGCCTTTTATTACATAATTGTAACTCCATCTAAGTTTCTCTTCCTGAATGTTTCAGATATCTAGTCAAGAATCATGAATAATTAATGTCATAAAAAAAGACTACAGAACTGCAGATTAACGAAGTCTGCACATCAGGGGCTCCACTGCTACAAGGAAGAGCAGTGGAGAAAGTGGGTAGCCCTATCTGGTTCCTCTCTTTAGATGGAAGGCAGTGGAATGATGTGGACATTCATCAATAAGCAGGACAAAGGGGCGGAATAAAGAGTGCACACCCAAGCTGAGAAGGTGGGACCAATTTCCATCCCTTGGGTTGTTTGGTATAAACAGTCCCACTCCCATGGAGTCAAAAGCTTTCTACGTATCTATGCTTACCAAAAGAGCTGGACCTTGCTCTTGGAGGCTGCCTGTACCACATTAATGGCTGTTCTAATATTGTCCATGATCATACAGTTCTTGACAAAGCCCATTTGGTGACGGTTGATGAGATGAGGAATGAGGTCCCTCAATCTAACCGCCAGGATCTTAACCAGTATTTTTGCATTCACATTGAGCAGTGATATTGGGTAATAATTTTGACACCAGCTGTGGGTCTTTATCTGGCTTGGGCAAAAGAGTGATCAAGGCTTCTGTCATTGATTGTAGGGAATTTTTTCCCCGCAGCAAAGGATTCTGCTAGGGTAGCGTGAAGGTGGTGGTCCAGGACAAACATTAAGTTCTGGTAGAACTCAACTAAGAAGCGATCCAGGCTTGGAGTCCTTCTTTTGCAAAGGACTTTGATAGCAGCATGGAGGTAATGTAATGTGATAGAGGTGTCTAGCTTGGCAGCCTGTGTGGCAGAGAATTAGGGGAGAGTCGAATCCTACAAAAATTCTCTTAGGTTCAGTGGCTGAGTGCCTCACCGAGAGGAGTAAAGCTCTGTGTAAAAGTTTAGGAAAATAGCAGCAATGTTCTTCGGTTGGATTACCACTCAACCTGCTGGAAGACAAAGAGAGGCAATACTTTTGACAGCCTGCTGAACTTTTGTTCTATAAGCTAACAGCCTGCCCACCTTCTCACGAGTTCCAATACTTACAGGCTGTTCACATCACCTCCTTCTGAGCTGCAATGGAAGACAGAGTTTATTCTGAATCTCAGCTTCAGCATTTACCAGTGTAGTTGCGGTGAGTGGGTTGGGAGGGTATTATACGCGCATTCATTTTGTTCAAAAACTTCTTCCAACTCCCTGATCTCTTTGGTATGTTGCTTTTTAATATGGGTTGCATAGCTTTTGGTTCTCCCTTTTAAACAGGCTTTGAGCATGTCCCACAGAAGTGTTTTAGTGACTTCTGGGGATTCATTTGTTGAGAAGAAACATTCTCTTTTGTGCTTCACAGCTGGAACCTGCCTTGGGACAAAACAGATTGTATCTAGGTGCCAGAGTGGTGACGTCAGAGGGCCCAGACCCACTGCCAGTGTAAGGTATACATAGGCATGGTTTGATATGATGATGGGACTAATGGCAATAACCTGTACCTCATGCAGAAGCTGTAGTGGCAGGAGGAAGTCAATTCTTCTGCTAATATTCTGTGGGGCCAAGTGAAAGGTAAAGTCCCACCATGTGGGATAATGAGTTCTCCAGGTGTTAGACAGCTTATATTCAGTAGCCAGTGCTTGCATTGTTTTATGAGCTTTTGTGGGGATGGTGTTATACCCCCAAGCCTGTCTGTGATGGTGTCCTAGACTTCACTGAAGTCACCTCCCAACACTAGCATGTCACCCTGCTCATATACAGATGTTAGTTCCTATGCCAATTCATTGTAAAAGGTGCCAGAGTCCTTGTCAAGGCCACAGATACTGCCCCACAAAAGTGCATCAAAAACTAGGTCAGCTCTACCGCCGCATAAACAAATTTTTGACATAATGTATGATGCCAGGCTCAATATTGCAAGACCTCATTTGCTTTCCTTATTAGACTATGGCTCCTCAGTTGTTGATGCAGCACCTAAAGTCAACCTTGATGCTAAAAAAGTTCTACATCATAAAATTTCAAAGTTTATTGGTCGAAATGGCAACAGGGTACACCACTGCTCAATTCTAGAAGGCTTAGGATGGCCTCCTTTCGAAATGAAATCAAAGCTGACTCTGGCAAACTTCAGTTTCAAACTGTTAGATAAGCAACAAACTGCAAGCCTAGCATGCCTGCTTCAACCAGCTGCACCAAATTTCAAGTCAAGATCAATCCAAAATCTTTGCTTATCAGTTCCACGTATGTCTACAAGCATGGGCCAAAAATGGTTTAGTTTCCGGGCCCCCTCTATGTGGAACTTTATCTCTGTCACAATCAGAGCACTGACTAGTTTTGCCTCATTTTCTAAAAACTGAAAAATCATGTCTTAACAATGAATGACTGTGTGTGTTCTATCTGAATTCCATAGTATTTTATAACTACTTCCTCATCTATGTGCTGAGGATTCTTATTCTTTTTGGTTATGTACTAAGTATGCCTATGCCTGAACCCTATCCTGTTGCACAACCATGTCTTAACTATGCATTGCATTACTTGTTCATATAGTAACTTCTCCGTATGTATACTGCACTGTTGTATGTTGTACCTGTAAAAGGTGCCTTTGGAGCCATTATATTTTACCTGGTCAACAAAATAAAAACAAACATTAATAAGG
Source organism: Neoceratodus forsteri (assembly GCA_016271365.2). Taxonomy (NCBI): domain Eukaryota; kingdom Metazoa; phylum Chordata; order Ceratodontiformes; family Ceratodontidae; genus Neoceratodus; species Neoceratodus forsteri. Next base: position 193,949,569 of record CM028132.1, on the reverse strand, counting down.
GCTCTCACTAGGACTCACCTTCCTTCTTTAAGATGGGCCTCTTTAAGGGTCTGCACCTTTAGCCTTTTATTAAAGAGAATGACCACTCCCCTAACCTTCACAGAATGTGAGCTGCCAACCACCTGCCCCACCCATTCTCTTGTGAGTTTCTTCATTTCAGCTGTCAGTAAATGGGTCTTCCAGTGAAACACCATGTCATAATGTTCTTTCTTTAGATGTGTGATTACTTGTTTCCTTTTTATGGGAGAGTTTAGGCATTCCAGGAAATATATTTGTATAAGTTAGTCCCCATTAAGGCTGTCATAACACAGAAACATATAAATTGACAGTAGATAAGGACCACTTGGCCAACCTAGTCTGACCATTTTCCCTTCCTACTGCAATACTGCAGATCCTACTTGATCTCCGGCTTTTACCCTCTCTTTCCTATTACTAGGGTTCCCTTGTGCCTATCCCATGCATTCTCGAATTCCCCTACTGTTTTATTTTTCACTTTCTATTTATGCTCCCCCATCCCCTGTGCTCTGCTTCTTCGGGAGACACCTGGCATCTTTTCCTCATTCCTTCCTGCCTGGAGCCTGTAGTGGTCCCCCCCCCCCCATGTAACATAGAAACATAGAAGTTGATGGCAGATAAGGACTGCAAGGCCCATCCAGTCTGCCCATTTCTTTTTCTACCTTATAAATGTGCCATCGGCCTTTACTCTGTCAATGGCCTATCTATTCATACTCATCTGTATTGCTCCCTTATGCCTATCCCATGCCTGTTTGAAGCCCTGCACTGTATTCATATCCACCACTTCCTGAGGTAGGCCGTTCCACGTATCCACTACCCTTTCTGTGAAAAGGAAGAACTTCCTCACATTACCCCTTAATCAGCCTCCCTCTAATCTCATGCTGTGTCCTCTTGTCCTGCTATTTTTCTTATACTGAAACATGCTAGACTCTTTCACCTTGTTAATGCCCTTAAGGTGCTTGGATGTTTCAATCATATCACCTCCCTCCCTCCCTCCTTTGCTCAAGGGTATACATATTGAGCTCTGTTAATCTGTCCTCATATGTTTTCTGATGTAGTCCCTGCACCATTTTGGTTTCCCTTCTCTGGACTGCTTCAATTTGGTGAATGTCCTTGTGAAGGTGTGGCCTCCAGTACTGCATGCAGTACTCCAGATGGGGCCTAACCAGTGTCTTGTAAAGCGGTATTATTACCTTCCTCTTCCGACTTGTGACACCCCTACTAATACACCCTAACATCCCCTACCTTACCTACTGTGTTAGTGGTCTGCTTGGATGATTTCAGGTCATCGGTGATGATGATGTCCAAGTTCCTTTCTTTCCATGTGACTACCAGCAACTCCCCTCCCAGCCTATAGGTGGCTTCAGGGTTTCTCTTCCCTATGTGCATGATCTTGCACTTCTTTGCATTAAACCCCAGTTGTCACTCTTCTGACCATTTTGCTAGTTTATCCAGATCTCTTCTCATTCTGTCCACCCCATCTGGATCATCTACTCTGTTGCAGATCTTGGTGTCATCTGCAAACAGACAAACCTTACCCTCCAGTCCATCTGCAATGTCACTGATAAAGATATTGAAGAGGACTGGCCCCAGGACTGATCCCTGAGGTACCCCACTTGTGACTTGTGTCTCTTCTGACTGTATACCGTTTACCACCACTCTCTGTTTTCTGCCCATCAACCAGTTTGCCACCCAGTTGACCAACTTCTGACCCACCCAAGCCTACCCAGCTTATTAATCAATCTTCTATGTGGAACAGTATTGAAAGCTTTGCTGAAATCAAGGTAGGCGACATCAACCGCTCTCCCTTGGTCCACCACTCTGGTTACACAGTCAAAGAAATCTAAGAGATTAGTTTGACAGAACCTTACTTTTGTAAACCATGCTGTCTTGGATCCTGTGTGCCTATGGATTCCAGGTGTTGCACTATTCTTTCCTTAACGAGTGCCTCCATAATCTTGCCCACTACTGAGGTAAGACTGACTGGTCTGTAGTTCCCTGCCTCCTCCTTGCTACCATTCTTGTGGAGTGGGATCACATGAGCCCTTTTCCAGTCTTCTGGGACCTCTCCTGTGCTCAGAGACTCACTAAACAGTTCTGATAATGGCTCTGCTAGTTCCACCCTTAGCTCCTTTAGTACCCTGGGATGTATGCCATCATGTCCCATTGCCTTGTCCACCCTGAGCTTATCGAGCTCTTGTAGGACCTTTTCTTTTGTGAAGGGACTAGTGCTCACCTCCCTCCTCCTTGTATCCATGGTGCTGAGCTGTGGGACCTGCCCTACCTTCTCTTCAGTAAATACTGAGCAGAAGTATCTATTTAGAGTAGATGCTTTTACATGGTCCTCCTCCTCCTCACACGCCCCCTCAGCCTTGGTGTTCCCCCAGGTGGGGACGAGGTGGGGTCCCTATATCCCAAACAAATGCACTCTGCTTTTCCCCCACCACCTCTGCTGAGAGACTGTTCCATGCATCCACCACTCTTTCTGTGAAAAAATACTTCCTCACATTACCCCTGAGTTTACCCCCCCAGCATTATATCATGACCCCTTATTCTTGAACATCTTTTTTTCTGAAATATGCTACCCTCTTGTACCTTATTTATGCCCTTGAGGTATCTGAAGGTCTCTATCATATCCCTTCCCCCCTTCTCTTCCAGGATATACATACTGAGGTCCTCTAGTCTCTACTTATATGACTTTCGGTGCAGACACCGCACCATTTTTGTTGCCCATCTCTGAACTGCTTCTACTCTGTCTATGTCCTTCTGGAGATGCAGTCTTCAGAACTGGACACAGTACTCCAGATGGGGTCTCAGCAATGATTTGTACAGTGGTATCACCACCTCCTTTTTTTCTGCTGCCGATACCTCTCCCTATGCACCCCAGCATCTCACTGGCTCTCTCCGCAGCCTTTTTACAATGCTTGGTCATCTTTAGGTCATCAGATATGATTACCCATAGGTCCCTTTCCTTTTTGGTGATTGTCAGTACCTCCCCACATCATGTACTCCTCCCCTAGTTTTCTATACCCTAAATGCATGATTTTACACTTTTTTGCATTTAATCTTAGCTGCCACACTCTTGACCACTCCTCAAGCCTGCTTAGGTCCCTCTACATCTTTCCAACCCCAGTGTCAACCCTGTTGCAGATCTTAGTGTCACCTGCAAAGAGGCATACCTTCCCTTCCAGCCCCTCTGCAATGTTGCTTATGAAGATATTAAAGTGGACTGGCCCCAGAGCTGATCCTTGTGGCACCCCGCTGGTAACCCTCATCTCCTCAGTTTGAACTCTGTTTACCACCACCTTCTGTGTTCTATCTCTTAACCAATTTCTAACCCAGTTTACCACTTTGGGACCTACTCCCAGGCTGCCCAACTTGTTTACAAGCTTCCTATTTGGAAAGGTGTCAAAGGCCTTGATGAAATCCAGGTCGGCCACATCCACTGCCCCTCCCTGATCTATTCCCTGGTCACCCAGTCATAGAAATCTATCAGATTTGTTTGACATGACTTTCATGCTGTTAGCTAAGAAAAAAGACCTTGGCTATGCTAAATGTTTCTCCCCACAGGCTGAGAGAAGGTTAATTAAATCTTTAAAAAAACACTTTTAGAGTAAAGTAGAACTTAAGGGGGTTGGGTGGTAAGGGCTGTATTCTAACGCAAATAATGAGAAGTCCATTTGCCAATTTACATGTTAGTACATGGTACTGTGTCTGTTAGGGGGTTATCACTGTCTGCAAAAAGTATAAAGGACTAGAGAGTTACCTAATTGTTGTATAGGTGATGATTGTCGGAGGAGTTCAAATGAGTGGATGACTTCTGACACAACTGAAGGTAACAGTAGTATTCATAGGTCATGTCCCTGTGCCATCAACCATGAGAATGCATCTATCTTCATGGGTGCTCCTGAGTTACATTTTTACCCCAGCTTAGTAGTTATGACTTTGGGGTAGAGATTTGGTAACAGACTACAGCATGGTCCTGGTTTTTCGAGCAATCCTTGGGTAGGAAGGAAACTAATCACTTCTCAGTCCCTGCCATTATTTTCCCCTAGAGAATAATCTTAAGAAGATGGAGGTACTCCACATTTGACTGCATAGTCTGCAGGGTAAATTGGTAGGGTTATTTGCTTCATGGTCTGGTCAGACCAATGGTCCAACCCCCCACCCCCCAGACAAGGGCTGAGGAATAATTAATATATAGCATCCCATATGGCATGCAGGGGAATTAGCTGGTATGCACATCTCCACTGCACCACTGTGGGTGGGTCCCAGTTGTTAACATCCTCATGCTGTAACAAGTTTCAATGTCTATACTGATGGCAGGCATGTTGGGAGTAAGTTATCTCCTTCGCAACTGCACCGGCTTCCTTTGGGTCAGGGATCCGGGAACACAGTGGCTAGATGAAGTTGGTCAGCTTTTTTCTGGCTGGGTTGTGTGTGAGGAACCAAACCACAAGTGCACTATCTCACGCATACACAAAAGGTCCCCCTGCTATTTCCAGGCTTTCCTGTCCCACGTGGAGCACATCTCACTAAAATACAGTTAAATATGGGAAGCCCTCAGGGGCAAGATGCAGATTTCATTGAGTATCTTCACAGCTCTTGGATAAAACCCCTCCATGGACATTCTGTGGCATTACTAGGGACCTAAGGATTTTTTTTTCATTTATTTAGTTTTTGATGACCGGGTAGGTGCACTAGCCATAGCAATGATTATTTTCAGGCATGACCCAGGAGGGTACAAGACAGAAACAATCAGATAACAGGTTACAATATATGAAATCACAATATACAATCGTAGGCATACAAAAACAGGCCAGAGTTAAATAACAAACTTAGTAAGAATATGTAAACAGGGAAGGATAAAATGCAATAAAAGTAAAGAGAAGTAAAAATTACAAGAACGCAAAAGACAATTAGGTCCGATTGTAAGTGCTAACATTACAGTAGATTCCAGAAAGATTAAAACTAGGTGACAGAGACATTATGATAGTCAGTACAGGATAAGGCGGTAGAAGTAAAGTTGAAATGGAAATATAGGAATGGAAAGAGGAGCGTTGGATAAGGTAGGAGGATGGGGACTTAGTGAGGGATAAAAGTCCCTAGGTAATAAAGGTTAATAAAGAGGTGATAAGAAGAAAAAGCTATACTTTGGATGGTTCAGTAAATTAAGAAGCGGTATAAGTGCAGGAAAACATAGGGGAGGAGACGAAGGCTAGGGTGGTTTGAAACAGGAGCAACGGCAGGAGTCAACAAGATAGCGTCGAAGCAATTTTTTAAAGGAGGCATGGGATGATGCTGAGTGAGTACATAGGAGCAAGGAGTTCCAGAAAAGAGGGGCACACCAGGCAAAAGCACTAGCACCTTTGGATGTTCGGTGTCTGGGGATGTGGACTGGGCATTATCAACAGAGTGAAGACCATAGCTGGATGTGTGATTTAGGAATAGTCCTGCCAGTGGCTTGGGAATTTAGGATCTGATAACGTTATCAATGAGCAATCCATAAGCATAAGGATTACTGTAGTAAGATCTGCCATTGACTGTATAGGCAAGTGAGCAAGGTGCTGCTTAACAGGGGACACGGGGGGGGGGAGAATAAAGAAATGCTGAACAGATGGAGATGTGGGGTGCCCCAACCGAACAACAAAACTCTTACAGTGATCAGAAATCGACAGGTCACTGTAATGGTCCCCGCTGACACTGGCACTGCATCTCCTGGTGTTTTACCCCTTCCCCGAAAACAACTCCAACTCAGAGTTGGTTAATAAAATACTACGGGGCGTCAGGGGGGCACAACCCTCCCACATGGTGGGTTCAGGGGGCACAGCCTCCCAAAGAAAACACAGGAAAATCAACAGCACAATGCCGACACTTATCATTGTGTCTGTCAATGTAGCGGATGTCAGTGACTTTGGTGTCACTGCATCATGGTAGATCCAAGATTTGGTAGTCCTGCTTTACTGGTTTCTGCCCTTCAGTTTTATCAGTACTGGAATGACATAGGGAGTTGGGTGTGATGAGCACAAGGAGTACCTAGGGAAGGTGGGAGCTTGAATGCTTACATTGCAAGGTCTTATTGGTTTATAGGTCTCTTTCCACTAATGAAATATTTTCTCCATCACCAGGGATCATGGAATTTGATAAGGAGGGATGTGTGTGATAAAGGTTGTGTCAGAGCCCCAGACTGCAGCAAACATGGGACCATGATCCTCAGGGAATATGTATTGCTGTGCTGTGGGTTCAGTGAGATATGAAGGGCTCCTTTTGTTGTGGCACTGTGGGTTGGGTTACTATGGGAAAAGGATTTAACTGTAAAATTAGCTGAGGGGAGGGGGGATTTCTGGGGTATGCCCTCGGGGGAGGGAGGAACTCTGTGTAGACTACAACAGTAGTAGAGTAGATGTGAACATTTTCATGATCAGTCTCACTCTTGTGCCACCTTCCCGAGTCCCCATTGTCGGGATCAGATTGTGGCATAGTTAGTTATGTTCTAGTGGCAGTGGCAGTGGTAGCCAGAGCAAAATCATCTCCCTGCTCTGACATTTCACACCGTCACAAAGGGTCTGTTGGTTGAAATTAGACATTCGTGAGGGAGCCCCTACGAGAGACCCAGTCTCCCACATGAACATTCAGCAGCCATGTGTTGTTCCGGTCAGAATTTTTCAGGTGGGAAAACACTTTAAGCTGTTATTCAGCAGTGAGTGCCGATGGCATATCTATGACCCGACAGGACTCTTTTATAGAGGCTAGAGTAAAGAGTTCTTAGTTACCAACCTAACCCAAATGGTAACCCGTGATATGGGTGACTCAGTTTGAGTGACTCGATTTGAGCGCCTGAAACCAAAACCATAGTGAGGGATAAAATATAGCAAGGGTGGAAAAGAAGCAAGGGGGAAAATAGAGAATACTAGCTGGGCTACTGTGTACAACCAGCCTGTGCTGCAACCAAGGGGTCCTGATTCCATCAGACCTCGAAAGCGAGCTTAAGAGGTCTCACGGAACCAGAACCCCAAGGTGGCAGCACAGGCAGGTTGGGCACAGTAGCCCAGCTAGTATTTTAGATAGTGTATGGAGATCCCTTGACTAAAAAGTACAGCAGTAAAGCAAAATACCTGAAATAAGGTGAAGAGACAGTATCAAGTATTGATCATGTTTATAAATATTGAAACGGTAACAACAGTACACAAATTCAAACCCTTTGTTGGAATCAACAGAACAAAGTCTTTATTTTATTTAAATTGAAAGTCTTATCTTGTCCTTGTCGCACAGATCGTTAAAATCTTTGGGCCTGTAGATGAATGGTAGGTTGTGGAGAAAAGGAAAAAAATGTTTACACTCCTCAGCCACCTTGGAAAAAACACTGCCACTATTCTGTCACAGTATTTACTGTTTGAATAGTGATATGTGCGCACAGCAGTTTTCCCATTGACCAAAGTGCTGTCTCATGCACGCTGAAAACCAGCCAAAATGTTGTTATACTACAGTGTGGTATTGCCACATTCTAAGAATTTTCAGCTGTGGTACAACAACATTTTGACTGAGATGGATTTCGGTATGTAACAAGGGGTCTCCATACACTATAGAGAGAGAATAGCAGCGGTAGGGAGAGAGTGAGGAGATGCTGGATGTAGTGCAGCCACTATGGGATGCAAATCGAGCTGCTGGCTTAGCACGGTGGCTAGAGTCACTACCTTCAAATAACTAGGTTGTGCAGGCAGAGCTGGGTTTGGTTCCCAGTTGGCAGCGTTTAATTTTTTTTTTCTCACCCAGGGAACATCTCCCTTCCCGAGTTTTTCCACTCCCAAGTTGCCCCCAAGATGGTTATTTAGTTAGGGGTGTGGGGGGAAGCTGCCCGCAACAGGAGGTGTGAGGGGTGGTGCCCCCCGCAAAAATACAGTAATGTCAGTCACCAAAATGGCAGTAGCTTAGTGCTGGTCGCTCTGGTTGTCATTGTGGTTTTGGCTTCACCGTTATGTGACTGGCCATTTTTTCCTCACTTGTATTACATGGTATCATCCCAAACAAAACCAAAGAAAAGGATCTCCATTTAGACATAGCTGAAAGCTACGTAAAACAAACTCCCCCTGAGTCCCTCAGTTCCTAGAAAAGAACAAAAGAAAGTGGGTAAACCTCTCCAGATGCTGATGTCCCAAAGAGATCCATTGGGAGGGAGAGGGGAGAGTTATAATGAAAAGCAGTTAGGAATGTTAACACCATGCAACTGATTGAATGCTTATACAGTATATAATTGAATAGCACATAATCAGAGCAATAGTCTGTAAGCAAGTCAAGCATTTACCAGAGATGATGGTTTGGATTATTAACAGGTCTGGGGGCCAGTGGTTCAGGGTCCCAATGTCTTTGAGCTACATCAGGCCACGATGCAGGAGTGGGTTGCTGGGGCTGTGAGTTCATTGTTGGTCCCGCATGTATGGAGACTTGATTGTGGTCAGGCAATAATTTTGGCAGGGCTGAGCTCCCTGGGGAGGAATCAGTGGTTGAAGGATCATTTGTTGAGGCTCGATATCCATGGCTTCTGCTGCAATGTTGTTGACTAGTGGAGGAATAGAGTCCAGATGGTCCCACTGTGGTCTTACTGTCTCCCTCATTTTTTCTGCCATTGATGCAGAGGTGCTGTAGTAGTGGTAGTATTTTCTCTATGGAAAAACATGAACAGGTATACAATCCCATTGAGCTGGTGCTCATTTTCAAGGGACATCTTTGCATAAAATTTGGTTACAATAGGGCAGTACAGAGGTCATACAGACATTACTACAAGAATCACAGAGATCAACACAAGCACAACTAGAAATACCTAAGTCATTAAGGAATAAAATAACATATTGGTTTCACAGACAAACAGGATATATAGCTCTAAGCAGTAATCACAAAGTATTTAACATTTTCACTCACAATCTGGAGTAAGTGCTAAGAGGGAGGCAGACCTCTTAGAGGTACAGTTCGGAAGAGAGGCATGCTAATGGGTAAGATTATTGCATAGTGAAACCTGCTGGTTAGTGGCTAGGATTTAGCTGGGGGCAGTCGTTGGGCAGCATAGTCTGCATTCAGGTGCTAGTGTTTGGAACCAGTCTCTGATTTTGCTCCAGGAGGTTATTGCACTGGGGGGTCTCAGGTATTTCGGGAGGTTGTTCCATATATGGAGTCCTTGGTAACAGAAGGTGGAGCAACCTATTCCGGTTTTTAAAGGGGGAATCTCGAACTCTAGCGTGGATGCTGATCTTAGGCCATTGATTGGGGCCTTGGCCCAGATATTCAAACTGCGCCCAAAATGTGCGCAACAGCAGGAGCAAGCACAAGTCAATTGCGCATATGCACAACAGACGCGATATTCAAACATGGAGCAAAACAAATTGCGCAAGCAGCCAACGTCTGAATATCGCACAAACAGCGCCATAGCGCAACCAGGAAGGGGAAGATGAGCAGAAAGGTTGCGCCATAGTGCAACAAGGCTAGCCCAGCTGAGCAGTCCAGAGGTGCCATAGCGCAAGCAGAGCCCCCCCCCACCCCCAGCAGAGCAATGGAACTGCATAACCAGGGAGGCAGGCTGGGACCCACCGCCAGCCATGCCACACATGGGCACAGGAACACACTGCAGAACCAACAAGACACCTGCACACCCCAAGCACAGCATCACTGGGGTGAGGACGGATGATCTACTGGCCCATGGGGACAAGCCAACAAAGCACAGCAGGGCCATGACGCCCCAGCACAACCACTGGCAGGCTGAGACTGCCACACACAGGGGGTTGACAACCACAGTGCACATCAGCCCCCTGTATGCACAGCACACCCTGCACCGTGACCCCAAGACACCACCCATGTGCAGTGACTGGCACTGCAGGAAACACCATGCATCCCCCCCGGCACATGTCAGCCTCGTGTAGCAGAGACCCATACAAGCCAGACCCACCCTGTGCACCCAGCAGTGGGCGGCAGCAGATGGCAAGACCAACAGAAAGTCACTGCCACACTGGAGACACCTCCCCATGCACACACACACACACACACACACACACACCCAGGACCATACCACCCCAGATGGCATGCACACCACTGCAACTGAGCAACCATAGCCAGCTGCAAATCAGAGACCACCACAGTATTCATATCAAAATATATATATATTAGAAAAATGTAAAGTACAAAATGAACAACAACAAAACTATTTACAAGGGGGTAGGGGTACAAGGTAGGGTGGGCAAGGGTAGGGATGAACAACTTGGAGAGGGAAGGCAGGGTGGAGGGATGGGTGAAGTGGGAAGGGGAAGCTGGCCTAAGGCCTAGCAGGCTGGTCCTCCACTGCCTGGTGCCATCTTGCTTGGCTGTGCCTCCTCCGTAGCCCATGGCGCTGTATATCCTGGAGGATGTTCCGGTTCTCCAGGGACACCCGGGTCAGCTGGTGCAGTGCCCGCTCAATTCTGCGGAGCACAATGAGGCCTAGGAAAAGGGAACACAGTCAATGGTTGTGACTGACCACAACCCTGAACACCACCCAACCTGCAAGCCATATAGCCCAATGTCCCGCACCTGTGATGGTATGCACCCACCCACAGTGACCATGCACATGACAAGCCAACCAGGCGGCACCAGCTATGTGCACCACTGCACACACACACTGCCCATGTCCATCACAGCACAAACAAGGCTGTCAAGTGACGTGGCAATGTGGTGCGATGCCAGTTCCACAGCCATGTGCCCAGTGCATGCATGGACTACCAGTGACGCACACACAGGCGTGCAGTGACACTGGACAGTGATGAATGTCGCCTGTGTCGTGCATGGTTGTGTTGTGCATGGCTGGTGGTCATGCCCACCCCCTCCAGCATGCAATAGCATCCATGATGTAATGATACTCACACTCTGCAAGCAGCTGTGGCTGCTGCTGCTGCTGCTGCTGTGGCCCACCCCTCGCAGCACCACCGACCGCCACCGGGGCCCTGCCACGGCCCTCCTCATCCCGTGCCTGCATCCTCTCGGCCCGGCCTGTGGGAGACAAATGTTGAGAAAAACATCAGTGTGACTCCAAAGCAGACTGCCCCCTGCCCCAGTGAGTGTGCCTACCCACACAGCCAGACCCATGCATCTCACACCTGCACACACTGACACAGCCAACCATGGCAGAGCCATCACCCATGCACAGCTACCAAAACACACTCACACCCCTACGGAGAATACAGGTGCATAGATGGTACACCCACCTGGCCTAGGCACTACGCCCCTCCTGGCACGTGACCGTAGTCTGCGTAGCAACTCCGGCTCCCTCCTGCGGAGGTCACTGTACCTGTGCCAGCACTGCTCGGCAGACTGGCGCCACCCTGTGACCCCCACCAGGTCATTCACCACTTGCAGCCAGACCTGGGTTCGAGCCATGGTGAGGGGCTCCTCCCCATACAGTGCCCCATAGTGGGGCTCTACCAGGGCCACCAGGTTGGCCACCTCCACTGGGCTCCATTGGAGTGCCCTCCTGCGTGCCATTGTTCTAACTTTACAGCAGGCAATATGGCACCCAGCAGCGCGGCAACCCCACGTGGAAATCTTGCGCAATAGACCACCATAGGTCCCAATCGCGCTGTTCGTACAGCGCCATCAGTTCACATAGCGCTGTCTCCAGACAGCGCAATAGGGCCATACACATGGCAGCCGAACGGCGCTAGGGGGCAAAGATCGGACACCAGGTCAGGGATCTATGATGCAAGGCCACGCACAGCGCCATACGATGTCTACTCATCCTGCGCGACCGACCACCTGCGTGCCAATGCCACAGTGGACTATTGCGCAGTAGTGCCACAGTGCCATATGGTGCCCATTGCTGTAGTGCCACTGGCACAATGGTGGCCATGGCCTGAATTTGCCGATTGCGCACAGCACATCATCAGCGCGGCAGACGCCTGCGTAAGCTACATGGACATGCGCAATGCAGTGTACCACACAGTCACAGATATGCGCCATTGGCTCAGCCGGTTCAACTATATTGCAAAAAGCGCAATAGCGCGATATTCAGCCGACACATGCAAATCATCTGATCAGCCATTCAAAGGCGCAGTGGCGCGATTTGCATCTCATTACAGTTGCTCCACTCCCTAATTTGCATGCATTGCGCTATAAAAGTGCGACATTGGGCTGCGCTGGCCAGATTCGGTTACTGCAGGTGAGAGGTGGGTTGCATGCTGTGGGATGTTCTGGTCAATGGGCATGGGATAGCGCTGTAGACTGCACAGTGACAGGTGTCCACTTCCACCCATACAGATCGCCATGACCGAGCAGAGCCAAGGTGAGGGTGAGGATGGTGGGCGAAGGAGCAGGAGGCCCAACTTCACCATGGCAGAGACAGAGGCCCTCTTCCAGGCCTACCTGGAGGAGGAGTCACTACTGGGTGGACGGCGGGGCACCCCTCAGGGCCGTGCGGCTGCATGGGAGGGGGTAGCTCAGGCAGTGAACCTGCACGGAAGCCACCAGCGCTCCGTGCAGGAATGCAAAAAGAAGATTGGGACAGACCGCAGGAGGGTGAAGGAGAAGGTGGCAGCCCTCAGGGCAGCACGTGCTGGCACTGGCGGTGGCCAGCCAGCAGTGGTGGAGCTGACCCCCGGCTGAGGACCGACTGGCTGCATCAATGCAGCGCAGTGCTATTGAGGGCGTACCAGGAGGTGGATTCCAGACAGGTGGAAGCCCATCACTGCACGGTATGGCATGGTGGTGGTGTTGGGTGGGGGGAAGGTTGTTCACATGCACTCACATGTCTTCTCTTTCTGTTACAGATCCAGTTCGTCTTCAGGGAATGGTGATGGTGGGTCCAGGCAGTGAGGATGACCTGCTGGACATGGAGGAGGGTCCATCCACCTCTGTCGCCAGCCAGCATGCACTGCACCAGCATGCACGCTGGGCTGGCAACTCTGGTGTCGGTGAGTCTGGTGTGGGGGGGTGCATAGCCTGTGTCTCAGCAGTCTGGCATGCAAGCATGCCAGCATGCTGTGACTGTGGCTGTAGCATGTACCTGCACCATTGATGATGCAAGGACTGCAATGGGCAGTGACATGTGTGTGTCCCATGAAGGACACACAGCAGGCCAGCACGTGCCCCTGGGCCTAGCTGGTTCCAACATGTGTGCCAGCATGTTGGCACAGTCCCAGGCTGTGCCTGTCACCACCAGTGGGGCAGCACCGGTGGCTGTGCAAGTGTCTGGCACTGTTGCAGCCACAGCAGTGGAACGAGTGGTCCCTGGGGCACAGTGGTTGGAGGGGCAGCAGCATCAGTCACCCACCAGGTCTGGGGGTACAGTGTCCAGCGGTGGCACATGCCCGCTGCCCTTTGATATGCCCATTCCTGGTCCTGGTGAACAGCGCCCACCCTCAAGGGGTGTTGAGCATCAGGACCTTCCACACCCTGGGGGACAGGATGCTGTTGTGGCAGAGTACCCACTTGAAGAGCACACCCGCCTGCTGCGGGAATCAGTACAGCAGCAAAGGCAGGTTGCAACCTCTGTGGAGGCACTGTGTGCGGCTATGGAGCGGCACAGCAGGGAATGTGCTCTGGACTGTGCAGAGATGGTCCACATGTGGATGGATGTGACCGCCGCCATTGACAGGCAGACCCAGGCATTGGTCGCTGTCATGGCTGCATTGGGCACACATGCAGGTGCTCCTGTACCGTGCACCCCACACAGTACGCTCTCCAATCCCCATTCCTGGCGTCGTGCGATGCCAAGCCTGTCGGAGCCGGGTTCTGCTGTGGGCATCCCAAGCACCCCTGGTGCAGGTATGTTTGGCATCCTACAGACCCCACTGCGGACAAGGTCGTGATCGAGCAGTGGGACCCCTGTTGGTCCATCGGTGCCACCCCATGTGGCCCCTGCTCAGCCTGCCAGTGCTGTTGGGTCATGGCGGGGCTGCCCATGCATCCACGGTGGCTGTGGAACGGTGCAACATGACTGACCTGTCTCCCAGTGCGGGCCCTGTCTGGTGCTACCCTGTGTGCACTGTGCGGCATGGTGGGCAGTGCACTGGTGGGTGCCCTGCCCATCACGCCGACATATGGACCACCTGCACACCATCCCAACCGCTGTCCACAGGTGTGTGTGCATGATGATGCCTGCATTGTACTGTACACCAACGTACAAGGGTGCCCAGCATCTGACACACGTGCTTGACAAGTACAGGTGGTGGGTGTGGTCTCTGGATCTGTGTGTTTGCCATGTCTGTTCCTGTTGTGCTGTGCACCTGCCCATGTACGCTTTGTGCCTGGTGTGTTTGTGTGTGTGTGTCTCCATTTGACTGTTCGCCCCTCCCTGATGGTGTGGTGGTGTGCCTGGTCCCTTCAACCCCCCTTGCCATCAGGCACCCCGGGTGTGTTACTCTGTGTGCCTGTGGGTTGCGCCAGGACAGTGTTGTCTGCACATGGCCCCTTGACTTACCTGTGTTGTGCAAAATGCTCATCCATGATGGTGTCCCGGTGCAGCTGGGTCTGCCGGATCAGTCGGGGCTCCCGCCATCCAAGGGGGGGGCTGCTCATCACCATCAACACCGGCGCCGCTGGCGTCCCCATCGCTGTCTCCCTCTTCAACCTGTACAGCTATCCCACAGTCATTGGCCATGTTGTGCAGGATACAACAGGCCAGGAATATCCCACAAGCCTTTGAGGGGCTGTACTGTAGGGCACCGCCGGAGGTGTCTAGGCATCGAAAGCGTGCTTTGAGCATCCCAAACACCCACTCAATGATGTTGCGTGTTGCGGCATGTGCCTCATTATAGCATTGCTGCGATGGGGTGATGGGACGCCGGTACGGTGTGAGCAGCCAGTGGGTATCCGCTATCACCTGTGTGGAGATAGTGGAGATCAGTCTCATGTTCAGGTCCATATTGCCCATATCTCTGTGTGCCACTACCATGGCATCTGTGGCATTCCCACCCTTGCCCCGAGTTTGCATTTCCTACATGCGTACTCACCCACTAGATGGCCTGTGGGGATGTCCCCACTCTCGAATCGATGGCATAGTGCGGACTGATGCCATATGAAGGCATCATGTGCTCTGCCAGGGTGTGTGGCACAGACATTGATTACTACGCCCAGTGGCATCACACACCACCTGGCAGTTGACACTGGGAAGCCCTTTCTATTCTATATGTGGCCCCATCGGGGCCAGGTGTGATCGAATGGCCACATGGGTGCAGTCTATGGCCCCTAGCATGCCAGGCATACGTATACCCTGTGGAACGCCTGCATGTTTGCTGTGCACGCTCTGCGCGTGTGCTGGGGAAATGGATGCTCCTCAGCATGTGGCAGCAGTGCTCTGAGGAATTGGGTGAGGATGCATGACGTGGCCGACTGTGTGATGCCTGTGGTGTCCTCTGTTGGCCTCTGGAAGATGCCCGTGGCGAGCAAGCACATGCAGGCTGTCACCTTGGTCTCCACTGACAGAGCATGACTCCGTCATGAGGGTGCCTGCATCACATCACTGCATAGCTCACAGAGCCACCTCAGTATTGCCCTGTTCAGGCGGTACCGGCCCACGATCTCTACATCTGTGTACAGCTCAAAGCTGATGCGGGCACGGTACTGCCTGTTGGGGGTACCGCCGACGGGCCCATCCACAGCCACGTCCCCCTGCACCTTGCATTCTCACCCCCCTCATTACAGCTTCCATGTGGAAGCTGCCACTGTCCATCTCCCTGGCTTGTGACCCCCCCCACCTGATGTTGCTTTGTTACCCCTGCTGTCCTGACTGCTACTTCCACTGCACCGGGCACCCCCCCACTGGCCTCTGCAGCCTATGGCCCACACTGCTTCCCTTGCCTGCCCTGGCCTGTCACTGACTGTCTTTCTGTCTCTCTCTTCCCCACTTGGCATCCCTGTGGCGTTCTGCGCCTGTTCCTTGAGCCTTTTATTTTTGCTTTCATTGGTGCTAACTTCCGCTGTTCTCATTGTTACGCATTGTGCAAGTCTTTGATATCGACGGCGCCTTATGCATGGATCCACCCCCTTCGGTTGCGCATGCCATCATTTGCATTGCGCTGTTGCTCAGCATGTTTTCAGTGGCACAACTGCCTCCTGCTGAATATCACAGAATGGCGCACTTTTGCACTTGCGCAGGCGCAACCCTATTGCGCATGGCGCAACCCTTTTGAATATCTGGGCCCTTGACTTTAATATTCTCCCTGATATAATCTGGGATCCTGCCTTTGTGGCATTTCAGCATCAAGCTGATGATGCCATCTTAGGTTCAGCGACAACCAGTTTAGGCTTTGGTACAGGGTGCAATGGTGGTTGCATATTCGGGCGTCTAGTATGAACCTTGCAAAATGATTGTAAAGCACATCCAGTCTTGCAAGTTCAGTTCCAGAGGTTTCCCCATCTATGGGGTGTAGGTCAAAAGTGCACGGAAAAAGTAGCGCGGGTCAAAAGCCACACAAGCAAAACAGCACCAGAAAAGAAAGCGCCTGTGGAAAACAGCTAGAGACACACAGAGTGCTATTAGCAGCATGGAGCTGAAGACGGAGCGGAACTCGGGGGGACACAATGGGGGGGAGCAACTCATGGAGGTGAGCAAATTCAATAACTGAACTCCATGGGGGGATGCAACTTGAGAGGGAAAAGAAAGTTGGGGGGGCACAATGGGCAAAAGACTCAAACCCGGCCAAGCAAACATGGCGTGTGTGTTTGATACTTTTATGTGGGGGCTTCACTCCCCTACCCCCTTTGCATATATAAACATCCTCCACAATGCACAGACCACCACACCAATGCATCTCTGGGTGGGGAGAGACACAGATGGGGTGGGCACGACAACAAAAATAAAAGTAAAAGGACGAAGGAGGACTTGAACCCAGGTCAGCCAGACATACCAGCCATTTATAGCCTATTACTCTAACTCCTAAGCCACACAGCCAACATGGTCCCTCAATGCAGAAAGGAACCCTTAGAGTGCTCGGCCTCACTGAAAAGAGCTACATGTATAGCACTGTAATGCCCACACTGTAATTCCCCAGTAGCTCTTTTCAGTCACACTGTTTTCTCTGTACGGTTATTACCGCGCTGTAATTCCCAAGCACATTTGACCAGAAGCGCCATCTATGACATACCCATTATCAATGATGGGGATGACCATAGTGTTTGCTATCTGAAGTCTTAATCCAGAGGTAGATCCCTTTTCAATCTGTGTAGCATGCTGAGCTTTTGACCCAGTTTCTTCACTAGGTTGCTTATATGGGTGTTTCAATTACATTGCTTATCTAGCCAGATGCCCAGGTATTTGTATGCTTCCTCCTGTTGAAGGGTTGTACCATCTCCCAGTGTGATGATCAGGGAGTGTCCATCTATGATGGTTCTGCACCTTTGCCAAAACAGCATGTTTTTCGACTTAGTGGTATTTGGGATCAGCCTGCTGTTGCTAAGGAACAGCTGGAGCATGTCAAATGCATCTTGTAAGTTGTTTTGGATATGTTGAATGTCAGGGACATTGGTGTAGATAATCTTGTCATCTGCATAGAGGTGTCATTTTACATCTGAGTTCTCAAAGCTGAGGTCATTCATGTACAGGCTAAACAGAAGTGGGCCTAGAACTGAGCCCTGTGGGACACTCAAGATTATACCTTTAAAGCTGGAACAGAAGTGCCCTAGGTGAACAGCTTTCCTGTGCCCATTTAGGTAACTATGGAACCACGTGCTGGCATTGGGAGAGAGGCCCATGAGGGTTAGCTTGTGCAGTAGTAGGTCATGATCTAGGTATTGAAGGCCTTTGATAAATCAGTGAATACTGCTCCTGTTCTTAGCCTGTTTTCCAGAGCGAGTTGTATGTCGCTGATAACTTTGATCAGAGCAATTTGCATACTGTGCTTTTCTCTCTATCCCGATTAGTATGAGTTCATCAAATTGTTTTTATGAACGTAAGCCTTTAGTTGGTTTGCAACTAGTCTTTCAAAAATTTTGGAAATGACTGGGAGAAGGGAGATGGGTCTGCAGTTGGAGATGATAGTTCTTGGGGAGTATTACAACATACCGAAATGCCAAAGGCCGACACCCCGGAGCCCGAAAATTATATCCCAACAGTCGGTATCCCGACAGTCAGGAAATGCCTGTGGCAGAGTTGGCAATCATAAATAATGGGGGGTGCGGGGCAGAGGCACCCCACATTTGGGGGGGGGGGGCGAAGCCTCCCAAAACACAGAAAAAAACTCTGCCTTGGGCAATTCCCAACTGTCGGGATATCAACTATTGGGATGTAATTTTCAGGCTCCTGGGTGTCGGACTTTGGCACTTCGGGTCTGCCGTATCAAATCTGTTCTTGGGCCAGCTTTGTGTACAGGGATGACTTTTGCAGTTTCCTAGTCCAGAGGGAGCTGATGGATTATGAGAGATAGGCTGAAAATGGTAAGGATTGGGTGTTTAATGATTGGGGCTGCATATTTTAGTAGCTTGCTGGGGATGTTGTCAAGCCCTATGGCTTTGTGGATATTTATCTTTAATAGCTCTGACAGTACTTGCTGTGCAATTGTGCTGGGCTGGTGAATGGAGCTGGGAAGTAGGGAGAAATGTCCATCTGAAGATTTTCCTCAGGATAGTTACCTGTGACCATTGTTAGGGCTGATTTAGTAACAGATGAGGTTGCCATGCCCTTGACTCTCCATGCTCTCTGAACAAAGGCATTTGCTTCTTTGGGTTCTGTGAAAGCATGGTATACACCATTCCTTTCAACTTTATAAAATGCTGGATAGGCCGTTCTATACCTCACTCCAGTTTATTTATTGAAATATTTCACCAGGAAGGCACACTGAACAACAAGCTTACAGTTTACATTTAACATGACTGAGAAAATGAACATTCAATTACATTTGTAGCATGACATACAGTTAAATTTAACAAGCCTGTGGAATATACATATAATTACAACTGGCATACCTGTGGAACATAGTATATAATTTTATTGCTGCCGTGTGGCCAACTCCTTACAGGATTTGGGTCACAATCAAGAGACAAAGAGAGGGTTTAACAAATTATAGGTGGGAAGGGGAGAAAAACCGAGAGAGTCAAGGGATGGGCAGGGTAAGGCAGCTAGGGGAAGGAGAGGCTTAAAGGAAGGAGAAGCAATTGACAGAGCAAGTGAGTACAAACAGTTGTAGGGGGCAGGTTAACACAGGGCTAGTGCAAGCTGGAGCAACAAAAGAGAACAAAAAGAGCACATTCATTAGCTATGGTGCACTAATTTCTTTTTAAGTGCAGATGGATGGAGAGGAGGGACATGAGAAGGGGGGAGGGATTGGTTAGGGAAAGACAAAGCGCATCAAGAGCTGGTCCCTCTGGTAAGCAGAGAGCCCTATGAGTGGCTGAACGAGGCAATGACTTTGAATATGGGGGAAAGAGGGTGAAGGGCAAGAGAAAAGGTAGGGGAAATTATATATAGGTAGGTGGGTGGGTGTAGATTGGGTGTGGGGTAAGAGTAATGGAGAAGGGAAGGGAAGGAAGAGATTTGCTTAAATCTTGACCTCTGCAGGATGCGAAGAACCCTGCCAGAGGCAGGAACTAGGAAAGGTTGAGTTGGATAGAGAGAGTAGAGGGGATGGGTGAGGGAGGAAGAGAAGGGAAGGAAGAGGCTAGCCTGAAACTAAGCCTCTCCAGGATGCTGAGAACCCTGCCAGAGGACAGAATCAGGCAAGGTCCAGTAGCGGCTCTAGCCACAAATGGTTACCAGGGCACAGCTGGGGCACAAGAGATGTCAGCCAGGGCACTGATATATTGTTACTATGGGGGAAGCTCCGCACCATATGGGGCACCAACTGGGGCACAGCATTTTTTATCAGAAAGCTACCCATGGCCCTCAGTGAGAGCCACTGGCAAGGCCAAAGTTGGGTAGAAAGAAGAGAAGGGAGGTAAGAGGGAAGGAAGAGGTTTATCCAGTGCTGGACCACTCCAGGATGCTGAGAACCCAGCCAGGGTGCAGTACTAGGTGGGGGCGAGTTGGGAAGAAGGAGATGGGGGGATGAGTGAGGGAAGTAAAAGGAATCGGGGAAGAAGCTTTGCCTAACCTAGGCCTCTCCAGGATGCTGAAAACCCTGCCAGAGGACAGAATCAGGTGAGGACAAGTGTGAAGAAAGAAGCTTGCCCTGTGCTAGTTCCCCTCCAGGATGCTGAAAACCCTGCCGGGGGCAAAACTAACCCAGGCAAGTTGGTAATAGAGGATTTGAGGGGGGATAGTAGAAGGGCAGGGGTAGAAGTAAAGGGGTAGCAGAGAAAGCTGAGGTGAGAAAGCAGGGGAGCAGGATTCGAGGATATGGGGGGAGATAGGTAGAGTAGGGGATTGGTGGCAAGGAGAGAAGCAGGGTCATAGGAGGGCTGTTAAGGAGGATTGAAGCAGGAGCAGCTAGATGAGAAAAAGTTATGTAAGGTGGAGGCTAGGAAAAAGGAGGTGGAGGAGTGCTGTATTTGGGGGGAGTTCCAGATTTTCAGGAAGCAATGGGTGAACCCTGACTGGCTGATGATGGTGGTTCGTTGGGGGACCTACAAAGTGCAAGTGTCAGTGGATCTGAGGGAGTGGGGGTGGGGGAGAGAGTGCGAATGAGAGGTAGGAAGGAAGGAAGGAAGTTCTCCTAGCCAGAATTTAGAAGTGAGTTTGGCGCAATAAGCTAGGCACCTGTTTACAAGTGGGAGAAAGGATAGGGCATGCTAGAATTGCAGTGATGAGTGCATGAAGGAGCATCAAGTGCAAAACAGCAGAAGGAGTTAAAGAGAGTGTCCAATCTGGTTAGGGAGGATGTGGGAGGTGCACTATAGACCACATCGCAGTAGTCAAAAATGGGAAGCACCATCTTCTGGACTAGTTCATGTCATGCCGTAGTAGGGATGCAACTATGATTCCTGTATAAGGCACCAAGCTTGGGGTGCAGTTTTTGCAGGATGGTATCAATGTGGCCAGAGAAGTTGGGGTGTTGGTGTAGCTAAACCCCAAGGTATCTGAGGAGGACTCCTGTAGGATTATCCCATCAGGGTTTGGAAAGATGGTAGGGGGTGGAGCCCAGTTTGTTGAAGAGAGTGTCTCATCTCTATAAAGGTTGTCCTTTTTTTTTTTTATTTAGTTTTGTTAAATCCTCCTGGTAAAGGGGCACTCGGTGATTCTGCCATACTAGTGGGCCTTTTTCTCTGTCTAGTTGAAGAAGTCTTTCTTTAATTAAGTAGTGTAGAAACAAGGAGAGAATTGGTCTAGGTTTCTTCCTTGCCTTTGGTTGAGGTGCTAGTGAGCAGGGAGCTCTTTGAATCTCCAGGGGGCAATTCTTAAGTTGGCATATAGAGACCTATTGGGCTGCCCGCTTGCCCAACGGCAGTACTTCACACTTCCATGCCAGCAGCTGGAGTTCTGGAGTGAACTCGGGTGCTGCCACGCGGCGCCCAGGCTGGAAGGTAGCCGTTTCTATGACTGCATGTCCCAACCAGAGAGAGGGAGGTGGCAAACTCCAGAATGGCAACAGCTCCTGCTGTTGGGCCAGGGAGCAAATTTTCCAGCGTTCACATGCTGCACACAGCCAAGGCATGCCCCCCCACATGCACTAGCATGCCATCTGCTGTTGTGGGAGAAAAAGAAAGGTGGAAAAAGGAATCTGGCTGTGGCAGGACGATAGAAGTACCCACAGGGCCCACACTACTGACCAGGCAACTTACTCCAGTGGATCTGGATATCTGGAGGGGTACATCCTCAAATGCCCCATCGTGTGGGGGGGCAAGCTCTAAGGGAAGGACGTTGGGGTAAGTAGATGGGAAAGGCTGATAATGGAGCTGGGGGGGTGGTTGACCAGAGAGAAACAACCTCAGCAAGGCAGAAAAATACAATAATAAAAACAAAGAGTCGTATCAAGCCACAAAACGGTTTTCATTGTGTGGGGTCAACCATTTAAAATAGAAAGTTTAAACGAGCAAGGAGGGCTGGGGAAATACTGGGATGCATAGGGAGAGGCATTACCAGTAGAAGACAAGAAGTTATTATCCCTCTGTACAGACAGCTGGTGTGACCACATCTGGAGTACTGCGTGCAGTTCTGGAGACCCAATCTCCGCAAAGACATAGACAGGATGGAAGCTGTCCAGAGGAGGGCAACTAAAATGGTGCAGGGTCTGCACTGGAAGACATATGAAGAGGGACTTAAGGAGCTTAATATGTATAGCCTCAAGGAAAGGAGGGAGAGGGGGGACATGATAGTAACTTTCAAGTACCTCAAGGGAATCAACAAAGTCCAAGAGGGTAGCATCTTTCAGAAAAAGAGGTGTGCAAGAACAAGGGGGCACAATTTGAAGATAGAAGGGGGGCGGCTCAGAGGTAATTTAAGGAACTATTTTTTCACAGAGAGGGTTGAGGATGTATGGAACAGCCTTCCAGAGGAGGTTGTGGAGTCAAAAACAGTGGTGGAATTCAAGCATGCATGGGACAGTCATAAGGCAATTCTAGGGGTTGGGGGTAAGAAGAAGTAGGCTGCTGGTTAACTAGGATCTGCAGCTTATCCATCAGGTAGGGAAATGGGCAGACTGGGTGGGCCAAGCGGTCCTTATCTGCCGTCAAATTCTATGTTTCTATGTTCTATGTTTCTATGATTCATATTTCAGAAAATAAATGTTGCACAAATTCTTCTACATTTTTGCCTTCTGCCTCTTACGGAACTCCTGTAATTTGGAAGTTATTTTGCCATCCTCGACATTCTAAATCTCATTTGTCCCACAGAATGGTGATTTCTGAATTTAGGATGTGAAGCTCAGTGTTCCATTTGCCTCTCTGTATGTCTGGGTGGCAGAGAGTTCTTTCTACATCAAATACCTTCATAGTTAGATTTTCCAGTTTGTTTTCTAGGGGGGATATGGAATTTTTAAACCCCAAGACTTCATGTTAGGTCTTCTCAAACATAGCCTTGATCACCACATCAACTGCTGCAGTCGTGCTGTCTGGAGCCCTGCTTGCCAACCCACTGGCCATGACTTGGCGGATTTTTCATAAGTTGTTTTTCAGAGGAAAATGTAATGCAAATCACACAATATTGATATTTTTTGTTTGAGTGAAATGAAAGGAAAAAAGACACAAATACATTTCTTTACTAGAAGCTCTATTGTGATTTTTTTTTCTTAAATAAAAACTCAAGGTGGAAAACTGCCTCTTCAAGCAGCCATCTTGACAAACAGCCAAATCGGAAGTCCCTGTGAGTAAATTCTTAAATGAAATGTCCACCCAAAACTTGCAAAAACATATGTTGTGCAGAGTGTTTTGATTTGTATGTGAAGTTGTTGTTTGTCCTTTCCTCTGTCTGCTAAGAAGAGTTTTTCCTAAATTAGCCTGCTAGCTTTAGAGTAGTTTTACAACCCCTGGAGATCTCCATATGAAACAGCTTAATTGTATTTCTTTGTCCTACAATGCACCTTGTTTCATGTGATGGTGATGTAGCAGAGACCATAAATCCAGCAGAAAGCATTGCTTTACAATCAGTTCACAACAGTAGAGATGGCTATATTTTAAAATCTGTAGAATTCAGCTTGGTGACCACCCTCATCGTAAAGGTTTTACTATCCTGAAAAACTTTGCTGCTGGTAATTTTTGTACAGCTTGTAAAGCTTCCAAGATATTTAGTTTGTTTGGCATGTGTGTGCTGAATGTTGGGTCTCTCTTACATCACAGTTACATGAGACAAGATGCACTGTGGGAACAAGCAATACAATTAAGCTATCAGGGATGAAGATCCCCATGGGTCGTAAAACTAGTATAAAGCTAGCAGGCTAATTTAGGAAAAACTCCTAATACCAGTCAGAGGGAAGGAAACATTAGAACTTCACATACAAATTAAAACACTCTGCACAACATATATTTTTTCAAGTTTTGGGTGGACTTTTCCTTTAATGTTTAAAGCTTATTGAACCCCTGATCACAGGCCCATAAGATGCCGCTCTCCCTGGTACAATCCCTAATGCTTGTCACCACTTATGCTTAATACATAGAAACACAGAATTTGACGGCAGATAAGGACCGCTTGGCCCACCCAGTCTGCCCATTTCCCTACCTAATGGATAAGCTTCAGATCCTAGTTAACCAGCAGCCTACTTCTTCCTACCCCCGCCCCCTAGAATTGCCTTATGACTGTCCCATGCATGCTTGAATTCCACCACTGTTCTTGACTCCACAACCTCCTCCAGAAGGCCGTTCTATGCATCCACAACCCTCTCTGTGAAAAAATACTTCCTTAAATTACCTCTGAGCTGCCCCTCCCCCATCTTCAAATTGTGCCTCCTTGTTCTTGCACACCTCTTTTTTTGAAAGATGCTACCCTCTTGGACTTTGTTGATTCCTTTGAGGTACTTGAAAGTTTCTATCATGTCCCCTCTCTCCCTCCTTTCCTCGAAGCTATACATATTAAGCTCCTTAAGTCTCTCTTCATATGTCTTCCGGTGCAGACCCTGCACCATTTTAGTTGCCCTCCTCTGGACAGCTTCCATCCTGTCTATGTATTTGCAAAGATTGGGTCTCCAGAACTGCACGCAGTACTCCAGATGGGGTCTCACCAGCTGTCTGTACAGAGGGATAACAACTTCTTGTTTTCTACTGGTGATGCCTCTCCCTATGCATCTCAGTATCCCCTCAGCCCTCCTTGCTGCCCTCTCACATTGCTTGCCCACCTTTAGGTCATCTGATATGACTACCCCCAGGTCCCTTTCCATTTTTGTTGTTGTTAGTATCTCACCCCCGTTGTGTACTCTTCCCCTGGGTTTTTGTTTCCCAGGTGCATTACCTTGCACTTCTTAGCATTGAATCTAAGCTGCCATACATTTGACCATTCCTCTAACCTTGCCAAGTCCCTTCTCATCCTTTCCACCCCACCTTGTGCATCAACTCTGTTGCAGATCCTTGTGTCATCTGCAAAGAGACATACTTTTCCTTCCAGTCCCTCTGCAATGTTGCTTATAAAGACATTGAAGAGGACTAGTCCTAATACTGAACCCTGTGATACCCCACTAGTAACCCCCCTTTCTTCAGAGTGGACTACATTTACTATTACTCTCTGTGTCCTATTCTCCAGCCAATTCTTTACCCAGGCTGTCATCTTGGGACCCACTCCCAGGCTGGCTAACTTGTATATTAATCTTTTGTGTGGGACTGTGTCAAATGCCTTGCTAATGTCTAGGTAGGCCATGTCCACAGCCCCTCCCTGATCTACTACTTTGCTACCCCACATTTCCCAGCTACAGGATCTAAATGAGGTGCTGCAGTTAAATGGGGGTAAAAATCAATAAATATCTCTGGACTTCACTCCACTGACCTGACTGTATATATAAGCAGGGAACTGGGTCTGGAAATAGCATGGGCAAGCACTTTTTCTTATTCCTGACAGGCCTGTGATACATCAATACAACTACAGACTCCACAACAGAGATGCTGCACTCCACAGTAATGACATGGACACTAGATAAATGTGTAAATTTAAGTGCTTTAATCAAAAAATCCAAACTGTCCATACAAACTTATTCCCAGCTCACTGCTACTCAGGCTGCCCCAGCACTTTGACTCAAACGAGACTTCCTCAGGGAGTGTGTCTGTAGGGAGCACAGGTGTGCATTCTTATACAGGCGCTAATTAATATTAAACATCAGATCATGAATAAATGTAAAGGTCCATCACATTAGTGCATTATAAAAAGCATGTACCCATGTACACAATAAAATACCACCACCCACTAAAAATGTATTCATGTCTCTCAATCCTCAAGGACGAATGTTCAATAGAGTCACAGGGAAACAGAAAAAGCTGTAAAGACTATGTGCAAAATTCTAATTAAATCCCTGTAAATAAGATGTCCTAGAGGTACAGTAAACAGATATTAAAACTGAAAGGAAACTAGGAAGAGTGCTGTGATCACCCGTTCTCATTTCAAGGCATCCAGTAAATCCAGTCTTTTGTTCAGAATACGTCTAGCAAAGGAGGGGGGGGTCCACAGACAAACTTTGAAGCAGAAAGCCCTGGAAAAAGAACAAGGATATAACAAAAGACAATACCAACATTACAACATTCAAGAAAAACAAATATTATTTGACAATGCACATCTTATTCTGATAAAATTACTTGAGAAAAGGTTTCAGATCCCACTGATCATTTCATCCTCAGGGTTTGACACTACTGAGTTTAACAAGCATTTGCCAATGCCGAATGTTTGCTTGCTGGCATTGGCATTAGTAGTGTAGAAGTTACAGAGCTGCATAATAGGAATGGCAGTGAAGTATTGAACTGAAGCCAACCCCACCACCACCCTGCAGAGAGTGACAGGCATTGGGGTGTGCCTTTGGGTTGTCAGGCATAACGGCCACACCATTTCACCACACCCTACCCTGCAGACACTGACAAGTGTCACAGTGTGCCTTGGGGTCTTTGGCCATTATGCGCACCCCATTCCATCAGGAAATACAGTGAGATGGGTGTGGTATAGGAGAATGGGGTGAACTTTGGGGCTGAAGAGTCCAAGACATACCTTGATGCCTCTCACTGGCTGCAGGGTGTAGAATGGTATGAGCATTACAGGCAAGAATCCCAAGTCACACCCCTGATGCCTGTCATTCTCTACAGGGTGGGGCGTTATGGTTGGAAACCCTAACACCTCAGGCATTCGTTGGTATTTGCACTCCAAATTTTCAACATTTTTTTTTGTGACCCCCACCTCATGAACAGTGGCAATATCAGTTTGTTAGCGGAAAGCTGCTTATGCACAGCGACTACAGCATTTAGCACCACAGGTGCAAAAACACATTTCGAACAGGATGTGAAAAATGACAGCTGTACTGTTCATGGGGAGGTGTAAAAAATGGCAATGTTGCAATTCTGCAGTAAAAATATTAAAAAAACTGGTGAAGTCACAAGCGTGCATAGAAACTGTGCAACGCACACCCGTAATGTAATTAGTTTGGGGATGTTTTACAGCAAATTGTCAACACAGGCATTTTGAGACCTCCGATCATGAACAGTGTCACTGTGATTTTCTTTATCTGTCCCGAACAATGATTTCCCACAGCGACCACACATCTCTGCGCTGAAAGTGTGAAAACACATTTCGGCCATGTTGTGAAAAATGACAGCTGTACTGTTCATAAGGAAGTGTGGAAAAATGCCACTGGTGAATATCTGGACTGAAAATATTACAAAGTCATGAACTTATGAGGGAGCGTGGAAACTGCGCAATGCTCAATCGTAACACAGTCATTTTATGGACTTTTGTCACCAAATTTTCAACATAGCCATTTTAGACCTCTGCTCATGAACAGTGTAACTGTGATTTTCTTAATCTGTCCCAAACATTGCTTTCGCACACCGACTGTACCATTGAGTGCTACATGTGCGGAAACACATTTTGGTGACATGTGAAAAATGGCAGCTGTACTGTTCATAAGAAGTGTAATAAAATGGCAATGTTGAAAATCTGGAGTGGAAAATATTGAAAATTCACAAACTTACGAGCGTGCATAGGAACTGCGCAATGCACGCTCATAAAACAGTCATTTTTAGGAATTTTTTCACCAAATTTTCAACATAGCCATTTTAAGTCCTCTGCTCATTAACAGTGTCACTGTGATTTTCTTAATGTGTCCCATACATTGACTTCGCACACCGACTGCGTCATTGTGCACTACAAGGGCAGAAACACGTTTTGGGCAAGATGTGAAAAATGACAGCTGTACTGCTCATAAGGAGGTGTGGTAAAATGGCAATGTTGAAAATCTGGAGTGAAAATATTGAAAATTCATGAACTTACGAGCGTGCGTAGGAACTGCGCAATGTACACTCGTAAAACAGTCATTTTTAGGAAGTTTTCCACCAAATTTTCAACATAGGCTTTTTGAGAGACCACCTTATGAACAGTGGCAGTGTCGTTTTGTTACTCAGTCCTGAAAGGTGATTTCACGCAGTGACTGCGAAATCACCCTTCGGGCCCGATTAACGCCATGACAGTGACAGCACTCATGAGAAGGGGTCCCAAAAAACCCACGTTGAAAATTTCGTGCAAAAATTCCAAAAAATGCCTGATATATGCAGCAAAGTTGAAAACCCCCTACCTATCCCATTATACAGCTTACTGGCATTTCCTCAGTTCGTGGTCGGCTTTGAAGAGTGCAGACGTGTTCCCGGTCCACCGAAGATCGTCACGCTAGAGTCCAGAGGTAAGTATGGGGTGGGGGGTGTGGGGAGGCAGGGTGCGCAGTGGGTGGGCACGGCTGGGGGCAGAGACAGCGAGGGACCATTTTTGTATTTCAGGCTTGTCTTTCTTTTAAATGACGACGACGTGGGACGTTTGCCACACTGGGGTGGCCTCCCAGCATGGCACAAGGATGGCTTTTTTGGGGCGTGGAGCCGGCGGGGATTGGGCACCCCGTCGGTGATAGCATCTGTTGCCATGCTGGGGTGGGCTCCAGCATGGCACCCTGTACTCTGGGGGAGGGGACCAGTGGAGCCGGCCGGGACGGCAGCGGAATGTTTGCCGCGCTGGGGGTGGGCTCACAGCATGGCACAAGGACAGCACTTTGGGGGGCATGGAGCCGGCGTGGGATTGGGCACCCCGTCGGCGATAACATCTGTTGCCGTGCTGGGGTGGGCTCCCAGAGTGGCACCCTATACTAATGAGGGGGGCCAGTGGAACGGCGAGTTAGGCACCCTGTCGGCTATACAGTGTCTGTGTGGGGGTGAGCACGCTGTGTGCGTGTGTGTGTGTAGGGAGAGCGTGCATGAGCAGGTGATATCTTATCACTGCTCACTGAAGCATAGCTCCCCCTTTCAACTGTACTCCACTGCATTTTCGACTGCTGTCATAGACAGCTCCAGCAGCCATTGGAGAACTGCGGCCATGCCTGCAAACACACTGACTGAATTGGAAGAGGGCTGCCACACCTCCGAAAACTCGGATGATGACACTATGTTTCTTGCACATGCGTGCAAGCAAACATAAAATCAAGCTGCTTTCTGTCTTGAGCAACTAGTTTTCCCTGTCTCCTCCTAGCTTGGATTGTGCTACCCATTCTAAACCCATACATTTCAACTCCTCTAGTTGGGATTTGTGAAACACTGCAAAGTGCATCCCTAATGTGTTTTTTTTTTTTTATCTTTTATAATTGACCTCCCATGTTCTTATATTCTCTGCTTGAGAGGTCACACTGCCTTCCCCACATAAAGAAGTTTACATGTACACCACCGTACATAGACCACAACAGGAGTGTCACAAGTTATTAGTTCATGAATTTCAACCTTCACATTCAGGTTATTCAGAAGTATAAAAATGTTACCATTCACTGCATATCTGCAAATGCTACATCTTGAACATCTGAAGAAACCTTTAGGTCTTTGTGGTAACCAATTCCCTCAATTAGTTGAGCATGTACTTTCTTCATTTGCCATTCTGCTGTGTGCTAATATAACCCCCCCCCCCATTTTGGGGATTGTACGCTGTAGGGTTAGGAGAGTTAATTTTGTCCAGTAAAAAAAATGGTTAACCCCTCTGCCACACAGCGGGACCTGCTGTGGGTCAGGAGATCACCACAGGTGTCTGGGGGTGTTTAACTATGAGTTTCAGTGGGAAAGGAGTCACCGGGAAAGTCAGAGAGAGACACACTGGAAGAAGAGTGAAAGGGCCAGGCAGGGGCAATTGCCCACTCTGGCCCCTGGCTGGCAGCTTGAGGAACACAAGGAGAGAGACTGGAGTGCTGGAGGAACTTGGGGATGGAGGAGGATGGCTGTGAGGTAGTGCCAGCAGTGGAGAGAGACCCCAGAGATAGAAGGGAAGCTAAGAGAAGAGCTCTGCCAGCAAGTAAGGGGGCAGTGAAGGCCCTATTGGAAAGCCCCGCAGTCTCGAGCACAGTGACACAGTGTCAGAGGCCTGCAGCACCATGGGATGTGTCTCCCTCTGTTTTGGGGACAGTCACAGAGGAATTTCATCAGGAGGTCAAAAGAAAGCCAGTAGCCCTGAACTGTGAGGCCTGCCGGTTTCCGAGGGATACTGTGGGAGTCATTGGGAGCACAAGTTAAAGGAACAGCAGAAGTGCCAGTGTGTTCTGGGGCGGGGGAGTGCCTGAATTGTATCCCGTAGTGTAAGCTGCCTGAGACAGATATGGGGATTGGTGATCTGTGCTGCTGAAGATGTTGCGACTATAGCAGTCCAGAATTCAACTGCTAAAGACTATGAGATTACAGCGGTCCCAATCTGATCTGCTTTAAGACTGTGAGATCATGGCAGTCCAGGAAAAGCTGCCTAAACTTTTAGACTAGATCGGACAGAGATGTGCTGTTAACCCCCCATGAATCAACTCTTGCTCATGGAGTAGTGTTTTATGGTTCAACATTAAATGGATCCTATTGTTCATTCAATCGTGTGTGGACTGCAGTTATTTCATTGAGATGCAGTGCAAGTTAACCTGTTTTCTTGCAACTTAGCACCAGGGTGATGCCAGCACCCCACTGGATACAATGAACTGCACCAAACATAAGCCATTTTGGTGAAGTTTCTGCTGTGGGCAACCCTCTCCCCACAGACACCATTCCCACTCATACCTCTAGACACCAGGGGGGGCTACACTAACTTGTCCCTAAGGTTGGCACCTCTACTAAAAGTTATTGTTGGTCTAGGCTCAACAGCTGCCCCTACCTCTGTGTCACTCAATAATATGTACCAATTTTTGTGAACGATACTCCCAGTTCTGACTGCACAGTTACTGTACTCTGTAACAAATGTACATTGCATCCCCTTTTGTTCCAGTTTCTCTTTCCCTATCAGAAGCCGACTCACAGTTTTCTCTTTTACCCTTTGTCTTGAAGTTGTGAGAAGATTAAGATCATAACCTTTCTCTAAAAACCTACATCTAGTTCCTCTGC
This sequence comes from Neoceratodus forsteri, assembly GCA_016271365.2. Taxonomy (NCBI): domain Eukaryota; kingdom Metazoa; phylum Chordata; order Ceratodontiformes; family Ceratodontidae; genus Neoceratodus; species Neoceratodus forsteri. The sequence goes on along the minus strand of CM028132.1, from coordinate 193,918,684 downwards.
CTGTTTCTCAAATTCTTCCAAGGTACTACAGTTTCTGCACAAACACAAGAAGTGGCTGTAGGGTATGGAATTTTTTAGACTAGAAGGATGAGCACTTTTTGCATGAAGTAAAGAATTAAAAGTACTGGTTTGCACATGAGGAAGGGCTGGATAGTCTAGCTGCTGGACTTACCAGAGCAGATATGGAGAACATGCCTCCCCTGAGCACTTTGATCAAATTAGCTAGAACAGTTTTGTATGAAAACTATTTCAGGTTCAAGGGGAAATACCTCAAGATAGAAACAGGGAATGACCATGGGAAGTACACTAGCCCCTACATATGCAAATCTGTATATGGACTCATTTGAGACACAATTCATTTTGAATCCACTGTATAATCCTTTCTTTAAACATATTAAAACACATACGCGCTTTATCAATGACATCTATATTTTGGACAGGCACAGAAGCTGACTTATTTGACTTCCATGCATTTATCAATTCACTGACAGACAATCTGAGATTTGTAATAATTGTCAGTAATGAGGAGGTGTCTTTTCTGGATCTGTGTATCAATAAAGCCAATAGTAAACTACAAACAAAAACCGTTAGAAAGGAGACCGATCAAAATTCACTGCTGAATGCCACTAGTTTCCATCCCTGACATCTCATTGCGAGTACTCCCTACTCACTGATGCTTCGGGCTGAAATAAATTGTAGTAACCCAGATGAACGTGAGGCAGAGTATCATAGGATGGCAGACAGATTTCAAAATCGGGGGTACAGTAGAAAGACCATTACGAAAGCCATAGAATGGACCAGGGCTAGTAACACTAGGAATACAGAGGGAGAGAACACTGGCACAAAACAGAGTAGTACTGACACTTGAATATTCAACCCTAACTAAACAAATTAGGGATATCACTTTGCATCATTGGTACACCTTACGAGCAACAGAAATTCCTGCTTTTAACACTGAACCGATCATTGCCTCTAAAAAGGTGAGTACCTTAAAGGATAGATTTGTACACTCTGAGTTAAAAGGACCAAGTTATCAGAGAGGACATCAGCTCTTATTGAGACTACTTGAGGCAGGCAGGCGCCCCTGTGGCAGATGTGCTCAGTGTAGTAACATCTCGAAAAAGATAGAAATTTCACATCAGAATGGGAACACTAAATATAAGATCAAAACATTTATAAACTGTGACTTGGATCATGTCATCTATGTTAACCTGCCCCTGTTCTAGATATTACATAGGAAAAACGAATAGATCTTTGAAGAACAGGATTAGTGAAAATAAAAGCAGAATCAGAATGAGATCAGAAAATTCCCCAGTGGCTTTACATTTTGCAGCAGAATATCACTCTGCTGCATCCTTATGCTTCTGGGACATTGAAACAGTGGATCCATGTACATGTGGGAGGGGGACTGGAATAATGGTGGAATCGGGGGTGGAATGAAGGGAGATGCTTTGGATTGATACTCTAGATGTTGCTGATGATAAACAGGGAATCAATGAAGATGAAAACTGGGCTGTATGCTGGTAGGGTGCAGCCCGTGGCCATAAGATGCAGCTTGAGACCGAAGGATTATGTTCCAAACATTTTGGGATGTAAATCATTTTCCCCTTATTCCTTTTGACCCACCCACAATCCCTTTTCATGTCGCCTCACCCCCTCACCACCAGAACCTCTGCCCTCCGCTGCCTAAATATTGTGTAGGACTTCTTATGATAAGGTCAGAAACTGATAAGTATATTGTAGATTTAAGTACCATAATATCCTGAATATGAGTAGTGAAATTCATGTTGAACAATAAGGGGAATTCCCCCTTAAGATATACAGTGGTGAAATTAGCACTGAACTGTATGGGGAATTTGCCATTAAATATGCAATAGCGAAATTCACATTGAATAATGTGGAAATTTCACCTTTAGATAAATAGTTTGATAGCTCATTTAATGCTTGTTAACAGGATGTTGGTTCACTAGAATGATCCCAAATATAAACTGGATACCTACCTAGAAGACAGGATATTGTGATACTGAATGTCCAGTAGAAACCCATAGAAATATTACAGAATTTTAAACAATTTTCTAAACGGGACTTGCAAAATTCGCATTAATAAAAATTTGCCCTTAGATATACAGCTCTGCAGCTTACAATGAGCATGATAATAGTTTAAAAATAACAAGAATGTGTTCTATGCAATATGGAAGCTATATGGCAATATAATCATTTTCCTACTATTGCTGGACTCGGGGGTGAAAAGCGCACACAGCAGGGCTGGGAATTTTTCCCCGATCCCCCATCTCTTGCTGTGTGTACTTTGGTTGCTAGGCAACTGATGGGTGTCTCCCTTAGGGCGGGCCCACAACATCCTGAACCTCCATGAGTGTGGTGTGGTGTCATGGGCTGATTGATTGATACCCCTCACTGTCCCCTGGTCCAGCCACTACTTAAGGCAACCCTCACTGAGCAAGCAGTGTACACACTGCCAGGAAACACATCGGCCAGGACAAAGTATGGATACTTGCTAGACTCAAGGTTTTAGCGCTTCTTGCATATTTTTAAACAAATGTGATAACAGTTTAAAACCACAGTGAAATGTTTTTATTTTACTTTGTTAAAAGGAAACAGACATGAGCAAATAAGCTCCTGTATTGACAATGACAGCACTTCTATCGTTCTCACTGCAGGCATGTGCAAAATCTTACTCCAAAGATTTTTTAAGCATAAACAAACAATGAAATACAGAATAGGTAGGTTGCCTTCTTTATATAACTTGTGTCCGCATCTGTGGAACATTAGTGACCATTTCTAAATGTGAAAGGAACGGCTATGAATGTACAGAAAGCTTACATGAACTTTTTTAACCTTTTATAATAACCACAGGTTGATGGGCACAAATTATGATGACTATGTTCTAAATTAGGAGAATTTAAAGTGTAGAATATGCTGGTGACCTTTGAGGAATACGATTTGTGGATTCTGTTATTATGTATTTTTTAATGTACTAGGATTGTAATACTTATGTATTTAAAAATGAAAGACCCGGGTTTGGGAACAGACTTGGGACGCTGGGGGCTGGCAGGGGAAGGAGAGGATTAAGCATCTGGAAGACTGCTCTCCTCTCCTCTCCTGGGGTGGGTTGTAGGTGTTGCCTCGCTCTGTAGCAGCCCCCGGTGGAGATTGTGGGCACTACAAGGAGCTGCTCTGTAGATGGGGAGAGAAACGTGAAAATGTGGCCACCTATGCTGGCTGGATGACGGCAGCCCTGCCACTCCGCACCGCAAAGCTCCCAAAGCTGCATACCACCACCCTGCGTAGAAGTAAGAGAGTGCTTATGAGCAGTCTGGTCTCCCCTCCCGATGGCCCCAGACGGGCGGGGGGGGCCCACCCCTCCGGCGAAGGGAAGGGATACATCTGGGTCAACTGGGTGGTGGGGAGCAGTAGACAGCAGAATGGGAGAGGTGGTGGTGGGTGAAAGGCTGGCCACCCAAAAGAGTGGGCGGCTGGGTTCAGCGGGGGGGATAAAAATAGTATGCCAAAAAAAACCTAGAAAAGAATACATGCCATGACTGTTTAGGAACTTGGCAAGATAAATGAATATTCTTTTTATGGATTCTATTTAGGAATCTAAATTTGAAAGTGCAAATGTTTTGTACCAGTAGAGACTAACTGATTGAAATAAAAGACAGGTATGCATTTGATTTTGTTATATTATACTGATTGCACATAATTAGTATAAATTAATTTTTCCCATAATGGAGTCATGCAACTATATTTTTAAGATATACAATTTGATTTAAAAGGACAAATATTTGAAGTATTTGTTTGAAGGGGAACTATAATAATGGAATAACAGATGCCAGGATTATTTAAAGAGATAGTAACCTATTTTGAAACACCCGTAAGATTTCTATGCATATATGAATTTTTGATTTACTAAATTACTATATTTTATGAATTCAACCATAGATCCTTGCCCCTAAGGAAGTCCATGGGGTGAAATGTTGGGCATTATTGGGTGTGGCTCGTTGGTCTAGGGGTATGATTCTCGCTTCGGGTGCGAGAGGTCCTGGGTTCAAAGGGTGTGGCTCGTTGGTCTAGGGGTATGATTCTCGCTTCGGGTGCGAGAGGTCCTGGGTTCAAATCCTGGATGAGCCCTTAAAATAAATAAAATCATACTAAGAAAGCAACATTTGCATTGTTCACTTGGGAACTCACCAGCAGGTTGGTTGGACAGAGGTCTGGGTTTATATTCTGTTTTAACTGAAATATTGGAATAGTTTGTAAGTGAAATTAGCTCTATGTGGTAAAAATTATTACCTTGAATTAGAACTGTTACTTGGGCTGTGATATTGTAACTTTTTGAGGTTTGGGGACAGTTGTTTGTCAGGGTTAATTAGAGGGAAATTTAAATGTGTTGTTTGCCTGGTGTTTGGTAAGAGCCTCCCACCCACCCTGTTTTGTAGGTTTCTTAAATACTGAAAACCACTGGAGGTTGGGATTGAAAGGCCGTATTTCTGTTTTAGGACTGAAATTTGAAGCAACAGCAGCTGGTGGGCCTGTGACATCATCACGGTACCTGATGTCTGTTACACACACTGTTAGTGGGACCGACACACACTGGACTGTATGTGTTTGTGAGACTTTGGAACTTTATTGGTGGGTTGAAATTGGGTTTGTAAATAACTACAGTCAGTATAGAGAGAAACTGTATTCCAGGGAAGGGACTGAGAAAAGAGGGTGTGCCATTATAAACAGAGGGGGATAAACAGGGTGGCCATATTCCACCATGGCAGGCATCTGGAAGGGTTGTAGGCTGTACAGGCTGTGGGATGGCAATAATTCTCAATTGGGCCTGGAGAGGGAGGCTGCCCACTGTAGACAGTTATCTTGTATCAGGAGTGAGGTATATTGGTTAAGGAGTAAGCTGGGGAGCTGGGGTGTCCAAGGATAAGGGGTGTGGATATGGGCAGCAGAAGGGTGGGGCTGAGGGAGGCTGGGGCAACGCTATGAAATTACAGGACGTATGTTACAGCAAGCAGGAGGGGGATATTAGGGACAGAGGACCCTTAGATAGGGAAGTTGATGCTAAGGGAAAGCGTCACGGGTGAACATTCTGAATACAAAGATAGTGGAGGGAAGAGTCAGGAGGGATGTTGTGCGGAAGCCTAAAACAGCAGACTGTGGGAAGGAGCTCTAAGGTGAACAGAGCAAGAGGGAAGAAGAGGGGCAGTTTAGAGGTGCAGTCAGGGGAATCTCGGGTTACTTGATGGAGGCTGACATAGAGTGTCACAATAAATTTGAGCTACTAAGCAACCTAGAGGGGGAGGAAGGGGTTGGTGGAAATGAGGAAACTGATACAGAGGCCGGGGGGAGGGAGTCGGATACCCATAGGGCATCACAGACCGGCAATGGAAAGGATAGAAATAGTCCCAGAGGGAGAAGGGGAAACATATATGTTAATCAAATGGGGGAGATGCAACATATTCCAGACATGAGAGAGGAGAGCATGATTGGAGAGAAACTGGGAGACAAGGAGGTGGGAGAGGGCCCCTTTCAGCAGGGGGGTCAGTACCAAGGATGGGGCCCTAGCTAAAGGGGACCCACAGAGAGCCTCTGGAGGCAGGGGGTACTATTACAAGGGGGAGGATGGCTGGTGGGAAGGAGAAACCATCAGGGCCAGGATAAATGGTTCGGATAGAGAGGGTTAAAGGGACACCTATTCAGAGGAGTTTGAGTTAAGTGGGCAAAATAGCAAGGGAGGCAGAAAGGGAGGGTGACTGAGGGTTCTAGTAAGGCAGGAGACTCCCTGAAATTGAGATCATGAATAAAGGGGGGAAGGGGGGGCTGAGAGGGCATAGTGGAGGTAACCATAAGGATGATGGCAGTGTTAAGGTTCTGTTATTGGGAGACTCGATGATTAGGGGTATCCAGTGGGAGGGACAGGGGGGTGGATGCCATAGCCTGGTGAAGGTAGTGTGTATCTCTGGGCTGACACTGCACAGAGCAAAGTTCATGGTGTATGAAATGGTTAGGGATTGTGGAGGGAAACCGGATATTCTGGTGCATTTGGGAACTAATGATCTAGAGGGAAATAGCATTTTGGAAATCCAAGCAAGGTTCCAAGAACTTGCCAGAGTCTGTCGGGATAATGGATGCAACATTTCCTTTTGGAGATATTGCCAGTACCAAAGGCCTCAGTGGAGAAAAAAATGAAGCTCACAGAGGTTAATGACTGGCTCAGGAAGTGGGGTGAAGAGAGTGGGTTGGGGTGTTGGGGAACTGGAATGGAGTTTGGGAGGATAAGGGACTATATGCCAAGGACAGGTTTCATCTTGCCCCATTAGGGAAGGAAGTCCTTAAACAGGGATGGCTGACTACATACAAGAAAGTGGGGTTTAAACTTGTGAGGGGAAGGGATAAGGGAGGGGCTGACCAGAAGCCCTCTCCTCAGATGAGGAGTAGCTTCCGCCCAAGGGAAGGGGAAACAGATTGCGGATGGAGGTTTCAGGAGGAGCAGAGGGAGGATGGAAGCATAAGGAATCTGGGTGGGTTCACAAAGAGAATCAGGGATAAGGGGTGGGGGTTGGTGTTAGTAAATGCCAGGAGCTTGGGAAACAAGTTGCCAGAGTTCCAGGCCATGCTGTTCGAGGGGGGGTGGATGTGGCGGCGGTCACGGAAACGTGGGCCAACAAAAACCATGACTGGGACCTAAACGTACGGGGGTACACTATGCTCAGGAAGGATAGAAAGGAGGGCAGAGGGGGTGGAGTGGCTATGTTCATTAGAGATGACATAGAAATTGCTAGGGTAGAAGAGGCAGAGGGAAACGTGGAGGCCTTATGGGTCACTTTACGATCCTCAGCAGGAAATAAGGTCAAGCTGGGTGTAGCATATAGGCCCCCAGGATGAGTGAGGTTCTAGAGGATGGTTTGCTGGACAACATCATTGCCCAGTGTGGTCCAAAAGGGGAAGGAGTGGTGTTGATGGGGGACCTTAATATGCCAGGTACAAACTGGGGAACCATGTCCTCTAAGGTGGCCAAGGAGCAGAGGCTGCTGGATGGCTTCCAGGATGTTTTCTTAACACAGCATGTGATGGAGCCCACAAGGGAGGGGCATGTCCTGGATGTGGTTCTAGCAGATGGGGATCTGGTAAGGGACATGGTTGTACAAGACCCCCTGACTGGGAGCGACCACAATACTGTCTGGTTTCAAATAAGCATGGGGGAAGGGGGTGAGATCTAGGACACTGGCAGTGGACTTCAGGGGGCAGACTTCATGGGCATGGGAAATATTCTCAAGGATCACTTGATGGGGATTACCTCAATGACAAGTGTGGAAAGGAGATGGAGGTCATAAAACGGGACTACATGACGAGTCAGGATCTGCACTAAGTTGAAACGCATGAGAGCAAGGTCACATAAACCATGCTGGTGGTCCAGTGAGGTACAGGTAGCAGTCAGAGAAAAGAAGGCGCCTACAAAAATATAAAACAACAAGAGGGATAGGATAAGGAAATGTACCAGCTTGCATCTAGAAAAGTCACCCGTATGGTGAGGGGAGCAAAGTCCAGTAAAGAGCAGCGGCTGGCACAGGGGATACATGGAGGGGAAAAGGGGTTCTTCCGGTACATTGGGGAGCGGAGAAAAACTAAGGGCCATCTCAGCAGATTGAGATCAGAAGGAGGGTGGGTGGAAAAGGCGAGGGACCAGGCAGAGGTATTTTATGAGTACTTTGCCTCTGTGTTCACTAGGGAGGGGGATGGGATATCTACAAAGCAAGGCACGAAGGGGATAGAAACATCAGTAAGTGGGATCAGGGGAGCAACAAAATGGAGCAAGAGGAGAGATACCCCAGGGGTGTCACATCTGGGTAAAGATAAAAGGCCAGTAAGGTGGAGGGGACAGATGATGCTATCTCCGCCAAAAGGTGTGGTTAGCCCTCAAGGCCCTAAAGAAAGACAAATCTCCTGGGCCGGATGGCATTCATCCGAGAGTACTATGGGAATTGGCGGACATACTGGCTGCACCCCTAGTGGAGCTTTTCAGCAGGTCACTTGAGACAGGGAGGGTACCTAGGGATTGGCGAGAGGCACATGTGGTACCAATCCATAAAGGGGGGTCGAGGGAAGTACCAGGTAACTATAGACCCATCAGTTTGACCTCGGTGGTGGGAAAATTAATGGAGAGTATACTAAAGGAACGATTGGGGGTGTACTTGGAGGAGGTGGGAGGTCTGGATAGTCGGCAACATGGGTTTGTGCCAGGTAGATCATGTCAAACCAACCTTGTGGAGTTCTATGAATGGGTAACATCAGAACTGGACTGGGGCAAGCCTGTGGATGTATTATTCTTGGACTTCAGCAAGGCGTTTGACTCTGTCCCCCACAATGGTCTGGTGGAGAAACTGATGGGGTTAGGAGTAGGCCCTTTCATGGTCAGATGGATTGAAAACTGGCTAGCTGGACGCACTCAGAGAGTAGTGGTCTGTGGGGAGCTCTCTAACCCTAGAGAGGTTGGTAGTGGGGTACCGCAGGGCTTGGTCCTGGGTCCGATCCTGTTTAATGCATACATATCGGACATCAGGGAGGGTATAGGGTGTGAAATGAGTCTCTTCGCGGATGACTCCAAGATGGGATCAGTAGTTGAGGGAGAAGAGGGGAGGCTGGCCCTGCAAGGGGACCTGGACACCCTGGAAAGCTGGGCTCACACATGGAAATTAAATTTCAATATCACCAAGTGCAAGGTGTTGCATCTTGGTCGGGGAAACCCTAAACACAGGTACACCCTGGGAGGGGAGGCACTGGAGGCCTCAATAGGGGAAAAAGACCTAGGGGTCATGGTGGATGCATGTATGAATAACTCTGAGCAGTGCAGGAGAGCGGCTAGCAAGGCAAACAGGATGTTGGGATGCATCGTAAGGGGGATCACCTCTAGGAGCAAGGAAGTGATTCTGCCGCTGTACAATGGACTGGTTAGACCACACCTTGAGTACTGTGTACAGTACTGGAGACCACACTTAAAGAGGGACATACAGCTCCTAGAGAGGGTACAGAGGAGGGCAACAAAGATGATACAAGGGCTAGGGGATTTGACGTATGAGGACAGACTTAAGGAGCTCTGCCTGTTTTCACTGGAGGAGAGGAGAGACAGGGGGGACATGATTGAGGTCTTCAAGTACCTCAAGGGAATAAATAGGGTAAACATGGAGGGATCTTTAGACTAAAGCAGGGAGGTATCACCAGAGGGCATGGTTTGAAGTTGGAAGGTGGAAGGGTAAGGGGGGAAAGAGGAGGAGGTTTTTCACCGAGAGGGTGGTGGATCCTTGGAATGCACTGCCTGGTGAGCTAGTTCAGAGATCCACAGTGGAGGGCTTCAAGAGAGGATGGGACAGACACAGAAAGTGGATGTATCAGATGATGTCCTGTCCCAGGGGGGGTGGGGATGGATGGAGCACAAGGGATGGGAGGGTCTCGGCACCCAACTAAGGATCTAAAGTTCGAGCAGACTCGATAGACCGTAAGGCCTAATCTGCTGGCAAATAGTATGTTAGTATGTTATTGGGGGATCTGTTTGACAAGATAATCAGAATAATCAAGATTTTGAAAAAAATCTTGGAGTGTGGCTGTTCCTTGTACATTTTTGCATCTATATAACTCTGTCACCAGCTCATGTTAATGCTCACTTGAACTTTCAAAGGGAACCCACCTAACTCTGGATGTACCTGTTTGAAAAGGGATAAAAATACTAGAGGGGGGTCCAGCATAGGGTGACGAAGATGATCCAGGGTATGGGGGATAAAACATATGAGGAGAGAGACTGTGGGAGCTCAACATGTATACCCTGGAGGATAGAAGGGAGAGAGGGGATATGATCGAGACCTTCAAGTACCTTATCTCAAGGGCATAAATAAAGTTAATTTGGAGGGGTTGTTTAAGTTAAAAGGGGGGAGGGACTCTAGGGGTACAGTCTGAAACTGGAGGGAGGAAGATTTAAGAGGGAGATGAGGAGGTACTATTTCACAGAAAGTGCGGTGACAGGTTGGAATACAATGCCAGAGGAAGTGATATCACTGTGGATGGTGGGCAGCTTCAAGAGGGGCTGGGACAGGGTGAAAGGGAGGGTCAAAACTGAGGGGAAGCTGAGGCAGAAAATTCGGAGATGGGACAATAAATTGGAAGGGTAGACAAGGGAAGTGGGGGCAGCTGCAGTTTAATAAACTGGCTGCTGCATATTAGAGAAGACTCGATAAACTGTAAGGCCTACATCTGCTGGCAAATTCATATGTTTGTATGTGGGAGAGGGATTAAGCAGAAATGAATACACACTGTTTTTAATTTTGCTGCCAGCACACCAGCAAACATTGGTATCCTGAATATCAACCCAACATCAGTTTTTATGTAGCTGAATCTGGGAACTGAATGATGCTTCTTTCCATTATATAAAACTTAGTGTCTATACAGCACAAGGGCACACCACAAGATTGCACCTGGGGATTGCAGTCAGGACCCTGGGATACAGAGCTTCACTACCAGTTTCAGGAAAAAGCCTGGAGGCCCAGAGACACAGGGGAAAGGGGCCTGGAAACAGGACTCAAAACCCTTAGAGTAAAGAAATTGGTCCCAGATTTGGTCAACACTAGCAGCAGACTTGATCAGAGACCTAATCTCCAGGCCTGATCTCTGCCCACAACAGGTACACCTTGTACTAGAGCCCGCAGACTAGTGCCTGACACCAAAAGAATGAACTGTTATAAATGCTGAGTATAAATCCAGTCCCTAGTTACTACAGGCAGCATTCAGCAGTGGATGCAGCATCACAAGACTCGGGCCCAGGAATCAGGGTATCTGCCACTCAGTCTGCTGGGGAGGAAGACGGCAGGGAAGCCAGGGTTGAAAACTCCTCACACAAAACCGCTAGACCAGGCCTAGGGAACTATACCAGGCATACCTCCAGAGGTTGCAGCAGAACAGTTACCAATCCAGTCAGGAACTGGACCCCGGGAGCAGCTCTCAGACACCACAACCCAAACCACAGGCAGACAACTCGGACAACATGCTAGCAGGCATGGCATACACCTGCCCCAGGCACCCTTGCAACACAGACCTACAACCTGGTTGCATTTTGACAAACTGAAGCTTTTGGCTGCCCCAACCCCTTATGAACTGAACCCCTGGTGTTAAGACTATGGTGTGTTATCCATGGACCAGCACCCCTGATTGTACCCCTACCTCACAGACAGCAACACGTATGTAGGTATATGTACTAACCTTAGGGCACAGACACTTATCATAAAAACATAAGTGTCAGGATCTGTGTTCTACTGTATTTTACCAATGCATATTATGCTTCACTATATTTTTACGATTTATCTTGCTACTGGGAGATGTTATCCATTATATTTTATTGTATAATTATAAGTTGGACAACAGTGCCATCTTTAGTGCAAGTGTACCTTGGACACTCATAATAGACCTTATTGTTTAGTTATCTTCTGAAAGCTCAACAACTTCTCATGTTAGTTAGGATGGATACTCACACCACCTGCTACTGTCCAATTATATACTTTTTATGTATCTTGTTTAGTAGTAACCATGACAATTATAGGGGTATAAGACCCCTTGCAGCACATAGTTTCTCTGAGACTGGAGACTGCGCCTATGTAGGTAAGGAAGCTGAATACTCTCCCAGTGATTACACTGCTGGTTGTAAGCCTGTATCATTATTATATGCCAGTAATAAATTACATTTATTATCTGAACACCACTTGTTTGTCGTCTCTTCCTTTTGTGCAGTTCCAACAAGAACCTGAGAAAGGTAATTTTATTACCCAGTTACAGGTGTCAATTTCATTTATACCGCTCAACTGCCCTTGATTTTGTTTTAAATTACACCAACTTGGATAACCCCATAAGATGCAGCATCTTGTTTTCATGGGATCCCAAGGAGGATAGCAGCAGTCAATTCTTAACATAGTCCAGTAGGAATACTTAGAGTACATGCAGGCTAAATTAAACAAGGAATAAAACCAAACTGTAAAGGTGAGTACATCCAAGTAATCAAAGCCAGCTAACAGCATGGGGTGGGTGGCAATGAACAAAGAGCATGAGTGTTGTTATGCAGCATGATTTTCATGGAGGTCCCTGATTTTTCCTGAAAAATTACTGGGCCCCTCCTAAACTGGCATTTTTGTCACTGAAGAACAGGGGTTTGAAGCAAAATAATGCAAGACATTACATTTACAGTCCTCTTCAGAAAATGTTTCTCACCCAGATCCACACACTATATAGCAGACTTCTTGAGCTGATATGATAATATAGTGTATAGTAGGGGGCTATTGCACATGGAATTCAGAGTGTTTCAAAATGTTGTAGTACCTCAGTGCAAAAGTTCATGGAATGAGATTGTACCACACTGTAGTACAACAACATCTTGAAATGATCTAGAGCTCCACACGCTGCTCTGTGCCTCAGTCAAACTGCCTACTAGCGTCTCCTCACAGAGCAGTGTGAATCAGAATGGCGGCAGCAGTTTTTTAAAAAAATGTCCCTCTACTCAGCCAAAAAAAGAGAGCAGTTTATTCTTTATCTGTCACTGTAGTGAATTTAAATACAATTTTTTTGCCTGTTACATTCTGCCTCTCTGTCCGGGAATTAATTTGTGGGTAAGTGAAATTGCCAAACTTTGTTTAGCGAGCATCTCGTTTAGCGCCATAAATGTTTTTGCTTGTAACCCCGCCCACACTGCAAATGTACCCAATAGCAAAGCATCACCTCTCCTAGCAACCACACCAAGGTTCTAGCATCCAGTACGTGGAGATGATGAATAATTTTAAATCAAAACTGTTTTGTTTAGAAGAAATTATAAATATACATTATAAAAAATACTGGATGGGCAACTAGTGCACAGCAGTATGTTAATGCCACCTCGGGTTCTGATTCAGGGACACCTCTAAGCTTCGCTCTCGAGGTCATCTGGAATCAGAACCCCTCTGTGGCACAACATACTGATTGTGCACAGTTGCCCATCCAGTATTCTCTATATAGTATTTAGTGGAATGCTGTTATGCATGGAATTCCATGACTGGAATATGCTTGTTCTGCTGCAGTAGTGATGTCATCATGTTGTCCTGCAGCAGTAGTGATGTCCCTACTGCATCAGAACCACTTGGAATGCTGGCATATTGTTGCTTTCCTCTGTTTCAATCTGTGGTGGCAGTATTCTAGAACCTCTAGAGACTTCACAAGTCAGTTTCATTATGAAAAAGAGAAAAAAAACACAATGCACACATTTCACATAGTACTACTATACACTATAAAAAATACAGGATGAGTAACTTTATGCACAACCTGTGTGTTCTGTCACCTCGGGGTTCTGATTCCCACGGACCTCTCGAGCTTCACTTTCAAGGTCAGAGGGAATCAAAACCCCTCTGTGTCAGAACACACTGGTGTGCATAGTTGCCCATCCAGAATTCTCTATATACTTCTCAAGTGCCCCTGATTTTCAGGGACATCCCTGATCTTCTCTCAAAATGTTCCTCTATTCCTCCTAAAATACTAAGTAAAATGCTGTTGCAGTGCATTCTGATTTGATGCGACCATTTTTAGAAGTGTCCTTGGTTTTTTATCATTTAAGTTGTCCCTGATTTTTTTCAAGCATTGTCCCTGATTTGCAGTGCAGGAGGTAGAGAGCCATGAATCATGAGGAACAGGGTTAGGTGCCAGCTAGCCATACATGTGTATGTCCGCTACAGCTACAAGGTAGTGATTATCTGTGTGTTCAACTCTTCTGCCCTGTTCAGCTGTGTGTGCCCCCCCCCCCTCCGGTGTCCTGTACACTCAGGTCTTACCAGTACTTTTAGAGGTGAGCTGGCCTGGAGAGACGAGTTGCTCCTGGGGCTGCAGGGCCACCAGTCCTGTCCAGGGATCCTGTTCTTCCCTCAGCATTCCCAGCTATCCTCTGGGGGTTCAGCTCTGTCATTGATCCTTACAAGCTGGGCCCATTAAGAACCCAGATCCCAGAGCCCCACAAGGAGCATTCGGCACCGGGATCTAAAGATTTGGCAGGCTGCCAACCGAAGACCATGGAGATGAGTCCCTGAGATGAGTGCTTTGACATACATCTTCCTGTTGCAGCTTGATCACAAATGGAACAACATGATTGGTCCTCACGGTGGACCAATCACTAGCCATCTATACTGGCTGTAGTTTATTTGCCACTAAACCCTTTGCCAGCAAATGGAGCTCCTGATATGCTGGCTTCCTAGCCAAAAAACAACAAAAAAATGCAAAAAAAAAATGCCAGCTCCTTGGGCGGGCCCCCCAGAGCTCGGGGCCCAGGACAGCAGTCCTGTTTGTCCCCCCCCAACTGCAACCCTGGTAGACAACCTCCTTATGTTGCACCATCCCGTACTGGGCTGTTCGCGGACCACACCAGACTGTTTTTCTGATGCATCAATACATGCTGCGGCATAGATCGCAATAGCACCTTGGCATGATGATTGAATCACAGGGCCCAGAATACATGCAGTTTATCTAGCGAGCAATATATGGGATAGATTGTAGGGGAAGTAGATGAGTCAGGACAAAGGAGGGGATGTCTGATTAAGCAAAAGAACAAATTCGAGAACTTCTCTGTAAAGATAGAATTTATTACATTGAAGGCCGAGCAACAACCCAGGGAAGCACATGGCCTCCTAACCCATGTTTTGCAAATGTGTCACCTCATGCAGACGAGGTCCATCCATGCCATGCAACATCTCACCTGCATTGGATATACACACTTTGGCATGTGGGAACCAACGAGGTACATGTTACACTCCAGTACATTCTGACTCAGTGAGCAGTGAGTAAAAAAAAATGTTGATCATAGAAATTCTCACTTTACTCATAATTTCCCCCATGGTTCAAAATATGGTGAGGGCTCAAGATTAAGCATCGAGGCCAAGTTTGGGACCTGACTGTACTTAAATGGCAATGCCCCCACAGGCTGCTCAAACACTCTCTTAATGGACAGTGGCAGATGCTTTAAGTTCTAGCATACCATTAGTTTAAAAAGTTCTGAATTGCAGTTTGCTGTTTTATGTTTGTATCCAGTTTGCTTGTTCACAAATTAAGAATACTAATGCTGCCTAATTGGTTTAAGGCAGCCAGCTACTCTTAGTTCATGGCTCTGTTTAGGAAACTATTGAAACTTCAGGTTATAATACAGCTGATATGATGTTTTATCTGAATAGAAATGTGCAATAAATTGGTGCCACACTAAGCTCAGCCTAAAATTTATACCCCCCAAGTGTTTAATGGGGAACCAGTTCTAAACACTGTTTAGCTCAGCTGGGGGGGAACCCTTGGAAGGGTACTGTTGTGTTGCAGGGAAAGGAGGAGAGATGGTATTTGAGAAATTGATTTGGGATGGTATTTGCTTTTTGAACTGTGCTTGAGAATCCTCACAATTCCTTGAGTCTTAGCTCTATGGGGAGCTCTATATATCGGGCCAGCCGGACCTGTTTGGGTTTACTTTGGTGATGCTCCTGACTTTGGGCTACTTGCTGTGTTAGTAACCAGGGACAGACTCTGGGTGTTGCCCTTTTGGAAGCTGGCCCCTGCTCCAATCAGGAGCTCAGTAGTGTGAAGTGGCATGACTTCTGTGAAAGCACTTTTTGAACTACACTCGAGAATTCTCACCGTTCCTTCAATTTTAGCTCCATGGGGAGCTCAGTACATCAGACCAGCCATCCCCTTCTGGATTTAATTTGGTGATGTTCTGGACTTTGGGCTACTCACTGTGTTAGTAGCCAGGGAAAGACTCTAGGTGTTCCCGTTCAGTGAAGCCGGACCTGCTCCAATCGGGAGCACAGCAGTGTGAAGGGGAGTGGCTACCAATTCTTTTTAGTGTATTTATGTTAATTCCCCAAGCAGTTCTCTGCTGCAGTCTGAACACTTAAGGGCCGTAGCATACAGGCATCACGGAGTATGCCTAGAGTCATCCATGAGTCGGCCAACCATGCTGCTCCCCGGGCTTAAATTAGGTTATCCTGACCTGTCTGTCTATTCCTGATGAATTATAAGTGTAACTTGTTCCATCTGAGTAATTTGTTTTCAGATTGTTATGTAGCTCTTGTGAGACATACATCTGTTGCATTATAAGTATGTAACGTAATAAGACTTCAGGGGGGTTTTGTTTTTTGTTTTAATATTGTATGATCATAGGGTTCCTTTTAACTGGTTATCAATATGTTGGTTTCTCACCATTAACTTTTTTTTTGGGGGGGGCAGGGTGATAGTGTGTTAGTTTGGGGGTGTTTTGTGTGTGTGGGTGGGGATGGGGTTGGGGTTTATGAGGTAGGCTTATATTCAGGTACATGACATTATGATGTTACAGTGTGATAGGACTCTTGATTCACATACATAGTGAATTTACACTTCCTTCCAACTAGTTATCTATATTATGATGTTACCTGGGGATGGGGGGAAGAGGGTTTAATTCCTTCAGTTTTTTTATTCAGATTCCTAAGACTATTACTGTAATTATAGTAGATTGATTATTTACTGACACATTATTAAACACTAAACATATTAGGATGCATGATCTCATTTTCTAGGGGGTCCTTGGTAGGTTTATTTTTTTATTGGGCTCTAATTCTGACATTTGACATTGCTTGTAAAAAAAATCTCATTACAGCACTGAAAGTTTTAATGTTTATATAATTTTTTTATCTGGTAGAGTACATAGTTGATAAATTGTCTCCAGATAGGTTTAATACTATATGAATGTGTGAAACAATTTGTTCACGCTAGGGAAACTTTACTTTTTACCTACCTATTGCCATAGATAGAACATTTCTATTTTATAGTTTTCAACATAGAATACTATCACATGTTTACATGTACTTAAGTGGGTATTAAATCTGAAGGTCTTGCATTTAATTAAAAGTGTATTCTCGTAACACTGTCACTCTTTCATAATGTAAGTTATTGTAACTGCCTGGCCTCTCAAAGGATTACTCTTATCTGCCTCTGTTGACATTTGACCTTAGGAGTACTTCACAGCAGCCAGCTGAGCTAAACTGATTTCTTGCATTTAAACTTCAGTTATGTTTTAAAAAAGGTATTTTAAACCAATGAGAATTCTTTCTGTTTTTTATGTTTGCTTGCATGCATGCATGCACAAGAAACATGTTGTGACAGCTTGCTGGAGTAGCAGGTTGTGGAGGTGCAGCAGCGTTGGGGCCAATGCCGCCACTGCTTTTTGGGGCTTGTCTCTGTGGCACCAATAAATGAGCATGCTGTCTTTGACAGCAGCTCAGAAGCATGCCACCAACTTGAAACAATTTTGCTGCTGCAATGAGGGAGTTCCCCCTCATTGCAGGGCATCCCTTGCCTAGTGTAACATTTCAATAAACATAGCAGCAGCTGTTGCCGTCCGCCTCTCACAGTCCCGTGAAAGTCGATGTCAGGGGTGCCCAATACCCCTGTCGGCATGCCCCTTCCCCAGTTCATTTGCTGATGGGGAAGCCCAATCCCTGTCGGCATATATGTGCCCCTTTGCTGTTTTTGTCTGCCGAGAGGGGTGCCCAATCCCCTTCGGCATCATCCACCCCCAAACACAGACATGCTTGGTGACGGGGGGCCCAGTTCCCATTGGCTTCAGTGCCCTATCTCCAATCTGCCAAAGGGGTGCCCAATCCCCCTTGGCATAACCCCCCAAACACAGACACACTTGCTGGCGGGTGCCCAATCCCCCTGTCAGCATATTTACCCCCCCAAGATTATGCGGCATACTGGGAGCGTGTTGCCCCACCCTCATTGTGTGCCACACTGGAAACCCACCCGAATGTGGCTAACATCACCCCCCAAACTGTTCTTTACACCTGTAAAAAAGAAAACCGTCCGTGGTGTTTTTTTTTTTTTAATAACCTGAAATAAAGAAAACGGGTCTAGCCATTGGGTCCCCGCCCAACCTGCACCACCTCTTCGTACACAACCTCCCTAGCACCCCCACCCCATACTTACTCTCTCCAGAGTCTTGCGCCATGATCTTCAGTGGAGCGGAACATGTCTGCACTCTTCAAAGCCAACCGCGAACTGAAGAAATGCCGGTAAGCTATATAATGGCATAAATGGGGGGGGGTTCAACTTAGGTGGATATCTCGGCCATTTTTGCGACTTTTGGGTCCATATTTTCAATATGGAGTTCTTGGTACCCCACCTCATGAACTCAGTCACTGTCGTGTCATTATTCGGTCCCGAAAGGTGATTTCACAGTCACTGCATGGAATCACCTTCTGGGACCATTTAATGAAATAACAGTGACACTGTTCATGAGGTGGGCTCCAAAAAAGCCTATGTTGCAAATTTGGTGAAAAAATTCCAAATAATGACTGTATTACGAGCGTGCATTGCGCAGTTCCCATGCACGCTCTTAACTTTGAGAATTTTTAATATTTCCACTCCATATTTTCAACATTGCCATTTTTCCACACCCTCTTATGAACAGTACAGCTGTCATTTTTCACATCCTGCCTGAAATGTGTTTTCACACCTCTGGTGCACAATGGCACAGTCGCTGTGTGAAATCAGCATTCAGAACAGATTAATAAAATCACAGTGACAGTGTTCTTAAGGAGAGGTCCCAAAAAGCCTATGTTGCAAATTTGGTGAACAAATTCCAAAAAATGAGTGTTACCAGCTTGCATTGCGCAGTTTCTATGCACGCTCATAACTTCAATTTTTTATATTTTTACTCCAGATTTTCAGCATTGTCATTTTTGCACACTGCCTTATGAACAGTACTGCTATCATTTTTCACATCCTGCCCGAAATATGTTTTCACACCTGTGCCACAGAATTGGCGGGGTCGCTGTTCGAAATCAACGCTCGGGACAGATTAAGAAAATCACGGTGCCACTGTTCATGAGTGGAGGTCCCAAAATGCCTATGTTAAAAATCTGGTGTAAAAATTCCCCCAAATAATTGCAAATGGGTGTGCATTGCACAGTTTCTACGCACGCTTGTGATTTCACCAATTTTTTTATATTTTCACTCCAGATTTTCAACATTACCATTTTTTTACACCTCCTCATAAACAGTACAGCTGTCATTTTTCACATCCTGTTTGAAGTGTGTTTTCACACCTGTGGCGCCAAATGGCGCAGTTGCTGTGCAAAATCACCTTTCGGCTAATGAACTGATAGTGTCACTGTTCATGCGGTGCAGTCACAAAAAGCCTATGTTGAAAACTTGGAGTGAAAATACCAAGAAATGCCCAGAGCATTAGGGTTTCCAGCCATAATTCCCTACCCTGTAGGGACTGACAGGTGTCAGGGGTGTGACTTGGGATTGTGGACAGTAATGCTCATGCCATTCCACCCCCATCCCCACCCTGCAGCCAGTGACCTGGCATCAAGGTGTGCCTTGGACTCTTTGGCCCCTAAAGTTCACCCCATTCTTCTATACTGCACCCATTTCAGCGTATTTCCTTATGGAATGGGGTGAGTGTAAAGTCCGAACACCCCAAGGCACACCTCAACACTTGTTGGTGTCTGCAGGGTAGGGTGAGGTGAGGTGAAATGGCATGAGCATTATGGGCGACGACTCAAAGGCACACCCCAGTGCCTGTCCATCTCTGCAGGGTGGGACTGGCATCAGTTCAATACTTCACTGCCATTCCTATTCTGCATCTGTCTAACTCCTGCACTTCCAATGCTAATGGCAGCAAGTAAACATTCGGCATTGACAAATGCTTGTTTTATGTATGATCTGGGTGTTAACAGAATGTATTTTTACAAACAACTGTCATAAGCTTTCAAGGAAAGACTTAGTTGGTCCGAAGCTTAAGCACTCTTTTGTTTTGTTACACCTATGTTGGTCCAATAAAAGGTATTAAACCATTTGTTTCTGGATCTGTGGTCACTGTTTATCTGGCAGTATAGCATAGAGGTTAGAGTAACAAGCTGCGAATGAGCTTGGTACATGCAGCAGACTGGAATTTGATTTCCACAACTTCCACTTGCAGACTGTGCAACTCCATGCAAGTCACTTAACTTCCACAGTGCTCCCAAGTCACTCCTGAAAGCAGGCACTTGTGCCTAGTGGGCCTTACCCAGTTACCAAAGACTAAAATAAATCAAATCGACCAATCAGTTATAGTTTTTTATTCCATCTAATGTTCTAGTTGTCCTGAGTACAGCCTTGTCATGTGTCTCTTATTGCAGTTATCTACTGCATGTATTTATTATACTTCGAGCATTTCATATTTGGGTCTCCAGGGTTAATGCATTTGTTAAGTTGTTTGTGTTTTGCAGACTGCTAAGCATGTGTGCTACCTAATAGCTTTAACCTTGTTACATTGTTTTGTCCCCATTCCTATTTAGTTTTTCTGATTTTCTCTTTCTAGATCAATTTTGTAACCCCTCCCTTGTTTAATTTTTTTTTTACCTCCTTGATTTTCAATTCCTGCTGCCACATTTGGTTGACATTCTTTCACCTTATTCAAATGTTGTTCCTTGGAGTAACTTGTCCCCTTCCCCCATTTCTAGTTCACTGCAGACTGTTTTTGCCTTACTTTACATTTCCATTATGTTGCTCCTATCATTCTTTCTCTTCCCCTTCCTGTTTTCCTTCACCTCACTCCTCCTTTCCATCTTTCCTAACCTCCCTCTGTCCCTCTCCCATCCTCTTGTCTCCCGGCCTTGCTTCAATCTTTCTGGCACCCTGGTTGCACTCTCCTCTCATCTTCCTGGCTTCACCTCGAAACTCTCAAGTCATTTCTTCTGTCCTACCTTGCAAAGTCTTATTCTTCCTTTTCAATCACTCCCTCCACCTCCCATAAACGTCTCTTACATTCTCTTAAGCTCATTGTTTCCTTGCTGCTTTTAGTTGTAGGAGACATGAAGCTCAACCCTGGTCCTTCCCTATTTTCTCCTCTTCCCCAAAGGTTTGAAATTGTTCCATGTCATCATCTGTAGCTTTCTCCCTTACACTGACCTACTGCAACCACTTATGAGGAACATTAAATCTGATGTACTGGTGATCTCAGAATTCTGGTTCTCCTCTAAGGTCCCTGATTCCTCTGTTGCCATCCCAGGCTTCACTGTTATTCATCAGAATTGAGCAAAGAAGTGTGGTGGCATAGCCATCTACCTCTCCACATTCAGTTTGAGCCTGTGCTCTCCATCTCTATCCCCTCTGCTTATGAGATGCTTCTCAAACTCTCCCTTCTCTTCTCTATACCTATATTAATTGCTGGTGTCTATTGCTGCCCCAGTATGTCCCCACCTCCAGTAACTGAGTTTCTCACCTCCATCTCCTCCCAGGCCTCCTCAGGTGAGTTACTTATACTAAGTAATTTAATTTAAACTGGCTCTTCTACTCTCTTCATTAATATTCCCTTAATGTGAAGTCCCTCTTTTTTAACTCAGCTGATTTCTGTCCCTGCTCGCTATAATTTCAAATCTCAAAATCATTCTCTCTTGGACTGGGTCCTCTCCTCCCATCCCCATTGTACTGTGGATGCTAACACCCTCCCTGATGTTCTCAGTGACCACAATATGGTCTACTGTGTGTGCAAAACTCACCATCCCAAACGTTCCTCAAATTCATTCAGATCCGGTCATTCTGTTTGCTGGACTTGTCCCATCTTCATGCTGACCCGATAGAACCATCTGGTCCCCTATTTCTACAGCTGGTAACATGAATAATGCCCTCAAATTCTTCACTTCTAAATTTATGACTGTCTCAGATCATCATGCTCCACTTAGAAGAACCAGGGTCCGATCTTCACAGCTCCTGTGGATCTCAGCTGAGTTACTGGCTTGTCACCATATGTGTGACCTAGCCTGGAGGTCCTATAAATCCTCTGGCTCCACTTCTGACCTTACTTATTACCAGTTGTACTAAAGCTACGAGGCTTGCCAAGTCTGAATACTTCATATCTACATTCCAGAACAGTCTTAAATAGCTAGTGTACTGCTTGGAATTAATAGTAATTTTCAGATGCAGTCAGCTATCGCTTTCAATATCTGAAGTATTTTTTTATTTTCTGTTTGCCAATTAGAAGATTTTCCACCTGGCAGTACTGTGGAGCAGCACTCTGTCTGGAGGGAAAAAAAGTCAGTTCTGTTCCTCCCACTACATCATCAGAAATGAGACAAGACACCTTGAGGCACCACAATTCTTGCAGCCTGATCAGTGACTTTAACAAGCTACTAATCAGAATTCAGGAAATTGTGACATCACTAGTAACCTGGGAGAGTCAGTCCCTGCTGCATCATGTGAAAGTGAAACCTGGCAGTGAGAAATGATTCTCATTGGTTATTAGTGATGCCATGGTGTGGTCTCAGTGCTGATGTAGTGGGAGGAACAGAACTGACTTTTTTTTCCCCTCCAGACAGAGTGCTGCTCCACACATCACCCCAGTACTGCCTAGTGAAAAATCTTCTAATTAACATACAGAAAAGGAAAAATATTTGAGATATAAGAAGTGATGGCTGACTACATCTGAAAGTTACAATTAATTGCAGGCAGTTTCTAGGCAGTACACTAGCTCTTCACCCCTGTAAGTTCTGGAAGATTATTCTTTCACTTCTCTCTCATCCGACCCAGTCCTTTCTACCTGTTTTCAAGATGTCTGATCCTGTTGCAGTTGCCTCTTTTTTCAATTTCTTCACCTCCTGTGCCCGTTCACTCCTCTCCTCCTCTTCATCCTCCTTCTCCTCTCCCATAGAAACACAGACGTTGTCAGCATATAAGGACCTCTTGGCTCACCTAGTCTGCCCAGTTCTCTCGGCCTACTGTGCCACTGCAGACCCTACTTAATCTCTGGTTGTCTCCTCCCCTTGCCTTACTACTTAGGTCCCCTTGTAGCTACCCCATGCATGCTTAAATCCCATCATCATTTTGGCACCCACCACCTCCACTAGAAGGCTGTTCCAGGGGTCCACGACTCTCTCCATGAAGAAGTATTTCCTCACATTTCCACTGAGCCTCCCCCACCCAACTTCATAGTATGGCCCCTTGTCCTCAAGCTTCTTTTTATATAGAAAATGCTACTTTCCTGTACTTTAAAAATACCTGTTAGGTATTTGAATGCTTCTTTCATACCCACCTTTCCCTCCTCTCCTCCAGAGAGTACATACTCAGTTCCTTGAGTCTCTCCTCATAGGGCTTTTGATGCAGGCCCTGTACCATTTTGGTAGCCCTCTTTTGTACCACCTCCACCTTATCAATGTGCTTCTGGAAATGGGGCCTCCAGAACTGGACACTGTACTCAAGGTGGGGGTCTTACCAGTGATCTGTACAGAGGTAATATTATCTCTTTCTTCCTACTGGTGATACCCCTCCCTATGCACCCAAGTATCCTGCTAGCCTTCCCCACTGCCTTATCACACTGCTTGGCTACCTTCAGCTCATCAGAAATGATTATCCCCAGGTCCCTTTCCTGTTTGCTGGTTGCCAGTACTTCTCCTCCCAATTGGTACACAGACCCTGGATTTAGGTGCCCCAAGTGCATGATTTTGCACGTTTTTGCATTGAAGCCCAGCTGCCAGACCCTTGACCATTCTCCCAACTTTTTCAAAGCATCCCTCATTTTTTCCGCCCCACAACCAGTGTGTCTACTGTGTTGCAGATTTTTGTGTCATCCACAAACAGGCATACTTCCCCTTCTAGCCCTTCCACAATGTCGCTAATAAAAACATTGTAGAGGACTGGGCCTAGTACTGAGCCCTGAGGCACCCTGCTGGTCATCTTGCCTTCTCCAGAGTGGAAACCATTTACCACCACCCTCTGACTCCTGTTGCCTAACTTCTTACCCAGTTTATAACTTTTGACCCACTCCCAGGCAGGTCAGCTTGTTCAACAGTCTTCTATGTGGAACGGTGTTGAAGGCCTTACTGAAATCCCGGTAGGCATCATCTACTGCTCCTCCCTGATCCACTACCCTGGTCACCCAGTCAAGGAACTTGATCAGGTTTGCCTGGCAAGACCTCCCCCCTGTGAAACCATGTTGCCTTGGATCCTGTAATCCACTGGTTACAAGGTATTCCATTATCCTTTCCTTCAGTAGTGTTTGCATTACTTTGCCACTACCGAAATCAGGCAGGCAGGTCTGTAATTTCCTTCCTCCTCCCTGTTCTCACTTTTGTGAAGTGGGGCCACACCTGCCCTCCTTGAGTCCCTCAAAACCTCCCCTGTTTCTAATGATAAGTTGAACAGAGTTGTCTGAGCAGTAGCCAGCACCTCTTTGAGCTCCCTCAGTATCATGGGGTGCACCTCATCGGGTCCCATTGCCTTGTCTACTTTTAATTGTGCCAGTACCTTGAGGACTTTTTCCTCTGTAAAAGAACTGGTGTCTATCTCCCTACCATTTATGCCCTTGACTCTTATCTTTGGCCCGTCACCTACCCTTTCTGTAAATACTGAACAAAAGTATTTGTTCAGTATGTCTGCCATCTTTTGGTCATCCTCCTTGCAAATTACTATTCCCTCTTTGGTCTTCCCTCTCCCTCTTTTCTTCTCTTCCCTCTGACTTTATCCCTCAAACTCTCCCACTGTCTTCTTCCTCCCTTTTTCTTCCATGACTCCTGCTGATGCTCTTAAGGCCCTTTTGGCTCTTAATCCTCACAAGGGTGGAAGTCCTGATGGTCTTGCCTTTAAGCTTCTTTTTTTCTCAGCTCATGCCTTTGCCCTTCCTATTACCTAACTTCTTAACCTCTATTTCTCCTTATCCTGCATCCTTAACTCTTGGAAGTTGGTTACTGTCATTCCTCTTCCTAATGAATTTGATCCCTCTTCCCCTAATAACTTCTGACCTATCTCTCTCTCTTTCCCACTTTAGCTAAGCTACAGGAACACCTTGTTATTTCCCAAATCTCCCCTTTTCACAGCTCAAATTTCTTCTTAACTCCTTTCCAGTCTGGCTTTAGAAATTCTCATTCCACTTCCACTTCACTTCTCCAGCTCATTGATGCTATCTTCTCTGGTATGGATCAAGGCCTTGTCACCTCAACTATTTTCATCAACATAGCCAAAGCTTTCAACATTGTATCCCATCCCATTCTTCTGGATAAACCTAAGGCAGCTGGACTCTCAAGTTTCTACAGCTGAGTGGTTCCAATCCTAACTTGAGGGCAGCTCACAAGCTGTCGGTATTGGAGATTCACTCCCTTCCCCTTCCTCCACCCCATCAGCTCAGGTGTCCCCCAAGGGTCTATCTTAGGCCCAATTCTTTTTTTCAATTTTCTAAATGATGTCCCTAAGGCCTGATCCTCTGTGTCAATACATATGTATGCAGATGATAAGTCTCTCTTTTTCTCTGGCTCCTCTGCCCCATATCTCACAAACAAAGTCCAACTGGACTTTAATAAAATCCAGCACTGGTTCCAAAATAACCAGTTATCCCTCAATGCTAAGAAAATAGTCTCTATGACTTTCGGTACTAGGCAGAGACTTGCTAGAGTCCTTCTGCTTCCTTCCATTCTTACTCTTGATGGTGCGACTATTGAAGAAGTCTCCCCCTTCAAGTACCTCTGGGTCTGACTAGATTGCCACTTAGAGTCTCCTATTCATGTGGATGCAATCCACAAGAAGCTGCACCCCAAGCTTGGAGCACTTTCCAGAAATAAGAGAAGCATTCCGCCTCTTGCACACAAAGAAATCCTCACTAAGATGATTCTGCCCATTTTCAACTATGGAGACATTATTTCTAGTGCTGCTCCAAAGTCTACTTAAGCTAGACTGGATCCTCTCTTTCACTTTATCTGTCACTTTGCTCTTGATAAACCCATACATACTCATCATTGTACCTTGTATTCTTAGTAACATAGAAACACAGACAATGGTGGCAGAAAAAGACCAAAGGTCTATCCAGTTTGCTCAAGTTCCTTGAATCCCTGGAACGTTCTTTGGAGCCCACTGTTCCTCCAGGGTACTAACAATCCTGGTCTTCTCCCCATTCTCTTCCCTGGACATGTTGCTCCAGGCAACCACTATTCCCATCACTCTATCCCAGGCCTGTTTGAATCCCCTGACTATGTTTCCTTCCACTACCTCAGCTGGCAGACTGTTCTAAGGTTCTACCACCCTTTCTGTAAAGAAGTACTTCCTCAAATCCTTCCTGAACCTCCCACCAGCTAATCTCAATTTGAGTCCATCAGCTGGTATTCAGGCTAAATAATTTCCCACAGTTCACTTTATTAATTCCTTTGAGGAATTTGAAGGTATCACTCATATTTCTCCTCTCCCTTCTGACTTCTGAGTATATATTTAGTACCTTGAGGTGCTCCTCATAGGATTTACCTTGCTGTCTCTGAATAATTTTTGTCACTCTGCACTACACTGTCTCCAAACTATCCTTGTCTTTTCTGAAGTGAGGACTCCAGAACTGGGTACAGTACTCCAGGTGAGGCCTCATCAGGGCTCTATAGAGGGGAAGTATTACATCTTTTCTTCTATCAATCCTCCTCCCCATACATCCCAGCATCCTGTTAGCTTTGCTTTAGGCCTTGTTGCACTGGCTTGTTTGTTTAAGGAAGTTACTGATGATATCTGCTAGATCCCGTTCCTCACCTGTAGTGCTAAGTCTGTCCCCTCTCATCCAGTACTCTGTCTTGGGGTTCTTTTTCACTAGGTGCATTACCTTGCCCTTTTTAGCATTGAATTTTAATTGCTAGATCTTTGGCCACCCCTCTAGCTTTTGTAGGTCTCTCTACAGTTCCCTTATTCCCACCGCACTATCCACCCTCTCCCACATAGTTTTATGTCGTCTGCAAAGAGACACAACCTGCACAGGATTCCTTCACCAATGTCACTATGAACATGTTGAAGAGGACCAGACCCAGAACAGATCCCTGTGGAACCCCACTCATTACCTCCCTCCCCTCTGACTTGACCCCATTGACCACCACCCACTGATGCCTCCCTGCTAGCCAATTACCCACCCAGTTCACTGGAGTTTTAGCCACACCCAGGTATTCCATCTTCTTAAGTAATCTCTTGTGCAGTACTAAATCAAAGGCCTTGCCAAAGTCAAAGTACAGCAGATCCACCATGCGTCCCTTGTCTATTTCCTTTATCACACTGTCAAAAAAAACTATCAGGTTAGTCTGACAAGACCTTCCTACCACAAAACCATGCTGTTTACTATCTGGAGTCCATTGCTCTCCAGCTACTCTATGAGGTCCTCATTAATCAGAGAGTCCACCAGTTTCCCCACAATACAGGTTAGACTGATAGGCCTATAGTTCCCTGGTTGCTCTGTATGCCCCCCCCTTATGTAGCAGTACATCTGCCATCTTCCAATCCCCTGGAACTTCCCCAGACCTAAGTGAGCTGTTGACCAGCCCAGTCTGTGGTTCAGCCAGCTCCACTGCTAATTCCCTAAGTACCGTCAGATGCAACCAATCTGGTCCTGGGGCCTTATCAATCTTAAGGGCTGCCAGCCCTTTCAGGACCCTTTCAGTAGCAAACAATGACTGACTAATTTCTGGGACTCCCTTTGTGGCTGCTTTGATGTCGATCTCTGGCTTGGACCCACAGTCCTCCTTAGTGAATACTCAGCAAAAGTAGTCATTCAGGATGGCGGCTTTTGCCCATCCTCCCCTATCACCCTACCCCCCACAAATAGCCATGCGATCTCCCCCCTTTTCACTACTATATCTAAAAACAGTTTTTCTCTGTTCTTGACTCCCTTTGTGACAAGCAACTCTGTTTCTGCTTTCACCTCCCTGATGGCCCTCTTGCCTCCCTATTTTTCTGAAGATATTCCTCCCACTCTGCCTCTTCCTTCTTTTCTTTATATTTATAGAAAGCCTTTTTATGTTTGCTTGTGTAACCCCTCACCCCTGCCTTTTTAGCAAAATGACAGGTGGCATGCTGTTGAAGCTGACAGCAGTACCTGGTGGGGACTGGGTTCGGGGAGGATGAGGTTACTTGGCACAGGGGACCTAGGTTTGGCTACTCTGCACAGGGGGCACCCAAGTAAATCCGAACACAGGAAGCAATAACTGCAATGTCCAGAACCAGGAATGGGATTCTACAGTGTGGCTTTTATTCACATCCAAGCTGAACAAACAAAGCATAGATGGACCCCCATGGGGCTACATTCCTGGTAAAGCAGATTAGAGATAACAAAACACTTTATCACTATTTCCAGCCCTCGGGCTCTGAACCCTCCGGGCACACAGTCCAGACTTGCATGCAGCTTGGGGTACACAGCCCGACTTGTACACTACTTGGGTTTTCCCCACTGGCCCGGCTTCCCCACTGGTCACTTGATCCATGGTCCATTTTGGGAATGAACCAATTATCCTGTTGTGGCTCCCCAAACCACACTAGGGCCTTTGACTCCTAGAGGGAATTTTCCTTCCAATCCCACATCTGGGTACTTCCCTCATCGCTTGCCAAGTGCATGAGGCAAAGTAGAAATCCACAGAGCAAATCCGTAGAGGTTGACCTGGTCACTAAAGATGGGAGGTCTCCCACCTCCAGCTCCCACAGCCCATACCCGGCCATTTCTCTGGAAACTAAACAATTCCTTTACTGAAAACTTGCAAATGTAGATTTCTGGGTAGACGTATATCACACCTCCTCTACATATCATTTTCATCCCAATAAGCTCTGGACTTGAACCTACTTTTACTTGTTGGCTAAGCCTACTACTCTAGGCCTCCCACTATCTTAGTAGTTCAATCCCCACATTGTCACACAAGTCCCAGGGTGAAAACATAGGCCCTTTCAGGAAGAGCAGACTCACCCTCTGGTTGCAGGTGCCCCACAGGTGACTCACAAGTCTTCTTGTTCCCCAAAAGAACTCTGGAACGAATAGGCAGCTTCTCCATTACTAGCAGAACTAGGGGGCTTGCCCCAGGAATTTGCAGGGAACTCTTTCTTGCCCCCATCCCCAGAGGGAGGGGGCACTGAGACCTGAAACAGTGGTCTCCACCACTTCAATTATCTTCTGTGTCTTTCTTTTGGTGGAGAGAGACACACCCTTATTAACTAAAAGTAGCCCTCTGTCAGGGCTGAGGCTCCCAGAGCCCACACTGAGCTGCTGTGCTGCTTCCTCAGAAAGCTCCCAACACCAACTGACCACAGCATCTGTTCAAAACCTCCCAACATTCTATTCCAACTCCCTTGCTGCAGATTCCATTGTGGCTCATGCAGCTGCGATAGTTCTATTGGTGATGTCATCCCTCAGTCTCAGCTGAGACTGAGAACAGAGTGAGATAGTGTGAAACCCATTTAACTGGAGTTTCACAAGCTGCCTTCCCTGCCTACCACTAGGTCTTACTAGGATTCTAGTAACCCTGGGTAACAAGGAGGTTACACTTGCGCATGCAGCGCACAAGAAACATATTGCGATAGAGCATTGCAGAGGTGTGGCAGTGTTGTGGCCAGTGCAGCAGATACTTTAATGGGCACATCCCTTGGCCACCAATTAATGCTGAAGCTGCCAATGACAGCAGTTTCAGAACGAGCACCACACTTGAAAGAAATCTGCCACTGCAATCAGAAGCAGTTTCATCCTTGCAGCGGCAGTCCCCCCTCCCTCCCAACCAGGCACACAGCAGGACAACAAATTTAAATGTTAGCTCCCTCCCACTGCTGTTGTCCGCCCCGCACCCTCTGATCTCTATCCCCTGCCGACATTGGGGTGCTCAATCCCTGTGTCAGCATGTATCCCCCTCCCCCATTAATGTAGCACATTGGGAGCCCACCCCAGTGTGCCAAAAAATACTTCTTTGATGTTTCCAACACTGGGATGCCCACTCTTGGTGTTGGATGTACCACCACCCCAATGCCCCTATGTTCTCAGCTGACCTTGGGGTGCCCAGTCCCTGGGTCGGCTTTTATTCCCCCCCATCCAGTACTCTGGCACACTGGCAGCCCACCCCAGTGTGAAGAAATCTGTTTTGTTAATATTTCACCTGCAAAAAAGAAAACAATCCCACTATGTCTTTTTTTTTTTAAGCTGGAAAAAAAAGAAAACAGTCCCTCGTCATTCCTGCCAGCCCCCTCCCCAACCTGCACCCCCCTCTCAGCACACCCCACCTCCCTGCACCCACCCCTCACCCATACATACCTCTAGAGGTTAGCAGCAGCGATCTTCTGTGGACCGGGAACACGTCTGCAGTCTTCAAAGACCAACTGGGAACTGAAGAAATGACGGTACGCCCTATAATATAAAGTAATAATATAAGGTACATAAAACAAACAGTAGTAACACTCTGGATACAGAAGCTGATACCAGCCCATTTACAGAAGAAAGGGTTCTGAAAGAACTCTTAAAACTGAAGGTGGACAAAGCAATGGGGCCTGATGGGATTCATCCCAGAATTCTAAAAGAGCTAAGGGTAGAACTAGTGACACCACTGACTACCCTTTTTAACAAATCATGGGAGGATGGGGTGGTACCCGAGGACTGGAGGAGGGCAGATGTGATTCCCCTTCATAAAAGTGGGAGCGAGGCAGAAGCAGGAAACTACAGACCTGTTAGTTTAACCTCAGTGATAGGGAAAATGTTGGAATCACTTCTGAAGGAAAGAATTGTCAAGTATCTAGAGGCCAGAGGGGCACAGCACCCTAGGCAGCATGGATTCACAGTGGGAAGGTCATGCCAGACAAATCTGATAGATTTCTTTGACTGGGTGACCAAAGTAGTAGATCAGGGAGGGGCTGTGGACATGGCCTACCTAGACTTTAGCAAGGCATTTGACACAGTCCCACACAAAAGATTAATATACAAGTTAGCCAGCCTGGGAGTGGGTCCCAAGATGACAGCCTGGGTAAAGAATTGGCTGGAGAATAGGACACAGAGAGTAATAATAAATGGAGTCTACTCAGAAGAAAGGAGGGTTACTAGTGGGGTACTGCAGGGTTCAGTATTAGGACCGGTCCTCTTCAATGTCTTTATAAGTGACATTGCAGAAGGACTGGAAGGAAAAGTATGTCTCTTTGCAGATGACACTAAGATCTGCAACAGAGTAGATGCACAGGGTGGGGTGGAAAGGATGAGAAGGGACTTGGCAAGGTTAGAGGAATGGTCAAATGTATGGCAGCTTAGATTCAATGCTAAGAAGTGCAAGGTAATGCACCTGGGAAACAAAAACCCAGGGGAAGAGTACACAGTGGGGTGAGATACTAACAACAACAAAAATGGAAAGGGACCTGGGGGTAGTCATATCAGATGACCTAAAGGTGGGCAAGCAATGTGAGAGGGCAGCAAGGAGGGCTGGGGGTATACTGGGATGCATAGGGAGAGGCATCACCAGTAGAAAACAGGAAGTTATTATCCCTCTGTACAGACAGCTGGTGAGACCCCATCTGGAGTACTGTGTGCAGTTCTGGAGACCCAATCTCTGCAAAGACATAGACAGGATGGAAGCTGTCCAGAGGAGGGCAACTAAAATGGTGCAGGGTCTGCACCAGAAGGCATGTGAAGAGAGACTTAAGGAGCTTAATATGTATAGCCTCGAGGAAAGGAGGGAGAGGGGGGACATGATAGAAACTTTCAAGTACCTCAAGGGAATCAACAAAGTCCAAGAGGGTAGCATCTTTCAAAAAAAGAGGTGTGCAAGTACAAGAGGGCACAATTTGAAGATAGAGGGAGTGGCTCAGAGGTAATTTAAGGAAGTATTTTTTCATAGAGAGGGTTGTGGATGCATGGAACGGCCTTCCGGAGGAGGTTGTGGAGTCAAAATCAGTGGTGGAATTCAAGCATGCATGGGACAGTCATAAGGCAATTCTGGGGGGTGGGGGTAAGAAGAAGTAGGCCGCTGGCTAACTAGGATCTGCAGCTTATCCATTAGGTAGGGAAATGGGCAGACTGGGTGGGCCAAGCGGTCCTTATCTGCTGTCAAATTCTATGTTTCTATAATGTCACTCAGTAGGGGGTTGTCAACTTAGGTTGTGTCTCAGCCAATTTCTGGAGTTTTGGTCCCACATTTTCAACATGGGGTTCTTGGGACCCCACCTCATGAACGTTGGCACTGTCATTTTGTTTCTCGGCCCCAAAAGGTGATTTTGCAGTCACTGTGTGGAATCACCTTTTGGGACAAATCAACAAAACAAGAGTGCCACTGTTGATGAGGTGGGATCCCAAAAAGCCCTTGTTACGAATTTGGTGAAAAAACTCAAAAAATGACTGCATTCTGGCGTCCATTACAGTAGCTTTCTACGACGCTTAGGTAACTTCATCACTTTTTAATATTTTCTCCAAATTTCCAACATTGCCATTTTTTCACACCCCCTTATGAACAGTACTGCTGTCATTTTTCACATCCTTCCCAAAATGTATTTTTGCACCTGTGGCGCAGAATGGAGCAGTCGCTGTGCAAAATCAACTTTCAGAACACAATAATGAAATCACAGTGCCACTGTTCATGAGGGGAGGTCCCCAAGAGGCCATGTTGAAAATTTGGTGAAAACATTCCAAAAAATGATGGCATTACAAGCATGCATTGTACAGTTTCTACGCACACTCGCAACTTCGGCACTTTTTCATATTTTCACTCCAGATTTTCAACATTACCATTCCTTCACACCTTCTCATGAACAGCTGTCATTTTCACATCCTACCCAAAATGTGTTTTCGCACCTGTGGTGCCAAATGGCACACTCACTGTGCAAAATCACCTTTTAGGATTGAGTAACGAAATTATACTTCCACTGTTCATGAGGTGGGGCTCCACAAAGTCCATGCTGAAAATTTGGAGCAAAAATACCAAACAAATGCCTGGGGCATTAGGGTTTCCAACCATAATGCCCACCCTGTAAAGACTGACAGGCATCGGGGATGTGACTTGGGGTCATCGGCCGTAATGTTCACACCATTCCACCCTCACCCTGCAGCCACTGACAGGCATTGAGGTGTGTCTTGGGGTCTTCAGCCCTAAAGTTCACCCCATTCTCCTATACTGCACCCATCTCAGCTTATTTCTTTATGGAATGGGGTGCGCGTATAACCCCTAGGTGGCACTATCCCAAGGGCTACTACCCCTGCCTGCTTGGCTAGTAGCAGGTCAAGGGGCCTGGGTAATGAAACTGGTGCCTCCACCCACAGGTCAGGGTTGTTAGTGGTCAAGCTAACCTGGGCACAGCCCTCCGGGACACTGTAACCCCTCTCTTTCCCTTCTAGTGGCCTGAACAATATACAATAATCACTTTCACAATGATCCTTATTCACCATGCAATTACTCACACTGTTTGCACTTACCACTAGGGCTGGTTCCTCTAGCTCGACCCTGGGGACGCTTTGTAAAACAAGGTTATGCACAGCAAATAGCAACAGTACAGTACTCTTGGCACAAACTGGAACCACAGTCAGGTTAAATGCAAAAAGAGTTGGATCCATTTTATTCAGGGGACTTGATGGAAGAAAGCAACATGCACAACAAACACTATTTGTAATCTGAAGCCAGAGGGCTCAGTTCGTGAAGGAAAAGACAACAAAGCTATCAGATGACAACACTTTAGATTTAGCCATTGTTGCAGGGAGCTACCCTGATGTTTACTCACGATACCCAATACAGGACATAGGCAGGACAAAATCGAGACTTCAGGTTGTTGAGCTGGAGTGCCAGGAGCAGCATGGCCCACACGAATCACCAAGGCATTGTTCCTGCTCAAGGCATTGAGCAGGGGGCTGATCCCCAGGCAGGTCTCTCGTTGATGGCTTTCTCTGTGTAGCGGGTAGTCTGGCTGAGCCAGTGTGGCAAGGCCCAGGCCAAATGGAGATGCAAACGGATTTAGTCTGTTGGAGCTGGATGTAGCCTCCAGCAAGCAGAACACAGTACACCACACAGTGGGGAACCAAATCACAACCCACTAACAGCACACATCACATTTACAGTACATGTAAGAAATTCTACTGTACCAGGCAGATTGTTATCCGGTCACAATTACAGAGTCTCTGCACAAACCGGGAGTTCAAAGGTGGCTGGAAATCCTGACAGGCCAATCGCATTCAGCAAATCTTTGATCTTCTTCAGGTTAAAGCCTGGTCACAGTTCTGTGGCTTAAATCGTCCTCACAATTCAGATTCAGTCCAAATAAACTTCAATTTCCCTCCCAGAGACAGCAGGCAGGCAGGCAGGCAGGCAGGCCAAAACTCAGCCCTTTCACAGTTCTCCTGCGTGAATCTATACAGGATTACTGCTCAACTATTTCGAGCTGTTACTTGTTTAACTTCCCAGCTCAAACTGAACTGAAACTGCAAGCAGTCTGGGACTTTCCCCAGGATCCAAATGGTTCGGTTGGCTGATTCCTCTGTCAGTCACAACAAGGATACCCCCTCCAGGTTCATTTAGGCGCAAAAAACCCAAAACTAGAATTCCTACAGAATTTTACTTCCACAAAGCCCCTGGGGACAGGCTCCATTTAGAGTCCCCAAAGGTACTGATTGGCCCATTTCAGCAGTCCAGGACCAAGATGATGGAGATAAACATAAATGTCCATTCTGCAAAGAAGGCAGGTTAGACAAACTGCAATATTATTACTATTCTAATAAATGATCAGCAAACAAGTACATCTTCTAACAGAGCTCTCTCTGCGCTAATAGCGATGGCAGAATGGAGCGATTATTTGGCAGCCCAGGTGGGACTCGAGCACAGAAACACTGGGCCCCCTCCCAGATTAATTATGACTGCAACCCAGGCAGCTCTTAAAGAGACAGTACACAGAGGCTATATAGGCACTTTCTGGCAATACATTTAAACTGCTAAAATGCAGGACACCAGCCTGGCAGTGAGCATTTAGGCAAGCTCAAGGAAGACTTTTCAGGAACCCCCATTTGTGGGGGGGGGGTTACACACTTAAGGGCTGAAGACCTCAAGGCACACTGCAACATCTGTCGGTGTTTGCAGGGTGGGGTGAGGTAGAATGGCATGAGTGTTATGGCTGATGACCCAAAGACACCCCCCACCCATGCCTGTCAGTCTCTGCAGGGGGTGGGTAGGGGTTGGCATTACTTCAATATTTCACTGCCATTCCTATTATGCATCTCTCTGATTCCTACACTACCAATGCCAATATCAGCAAGCAAACATTCGGCATTTACAAATGC
This sequence comes from Neoceratodus forsteri, assembly GCA_016271365.2. Lineage (NCBI taxonomy): Eukaryota > Metazoa > Chordata > Ceratodontiformes > Ceratodontidae > Neoceratodus > Neoceratodus forsteri. The sequence continues at coordinate 193,883,631 of CM028132.1, read as the reverse complement.
TTCTTTTTGGCCCTAACTGCTTCTCTAACTCTAGTTGAGAATCACAGCGGTCTCTTAAAACTAGTTCTCTTTGTTACTGTTCTTACACTTGCATTCAATGCCTCAGGGATAGCTCCATTAATTGCTTCCCATCTCTCTTCCACTCTGGCTATGTCTTCCACCCCTGCTAACTTTTCTCTGACCAGTTCCCTCAACCTATTTAAGTACGTCCTTCTAAAGACAAGAACTTTGGTTCTGTATTGCAACTTACCAGCCCTGAAGGCCAGTTCACATCATAGAGTTGTGGTTGTTGTTCCCTAGCTGTTCCTCCACTCCCACAGCACCCAGCATTTCTGAGTTAGTAACCACCATATCAAGGCTTGAGGACTGCCTAGTGGATTCCTTAACTAGCTGCACCAGTAGATAGTCATGGAAGGCATCCAGCAATGTCTGACTGCTGGCACTCTTGGCCACTGGGACTTCCCAGTTATGTCTGGCAGGTTCAAGACTCCAACCACCACTATTTCTTCCCTCTCCCTCCCCTCTCTTGAAACCAGGTGCTTTACCCACTGCCTCTCTTTTATCTCCAAATTTTGGTTTGGCTCTCTCTCCTCCCATATCTTGCCTCTCATTTCTTTCCCCCTTTGTTCTCTTACTGTCTTTGTAATGCATGCTGTCACTATTTTGCTCTCCCTCAAGTAACATCTACTGCTGGCAAAGCTGCCTTCTCATTTCATTATCCTAATCTGTGGAGTTCTCTTCCTCCTTCCATTTGCTCTGCTCCTTCCTTTCTTGCTCCTAAATCTCTCCTCCATGAGTTCTCTACTAACTCCTGCAGTTTCTTCTGATTTGGGGTTTACTCCTTCACCTGTAACTCATCTAATTCACTCTTCAGCACTTTCCCCTAGCATCAATCATGTCCCCTGTTTCTTATTTTGTTAAGTTGATTACTATTTAACTGTTCTTTTGGGACCATTTAACAAAACAACAGTGTCACTGTTCATGAGATGGGCTTCTGAAAAGCCTATGTTGCAAATTTGGTGAAAAAATTCCAAACAATGACTGTGTTACGAGCATGCATTGCGCAGTTTCCATGCATGCTCTTAACTTTGAGAATTTTTAATATTTCCACTCCATATTTTCAACATTGCCTTTTTCCACACCTTCTTATGAACAGTACAGCTGTCATTTTTCACATCCTGCCTGAAATGTGTTTTCGCACCTCTGGTGCACAATGGCACGGTCGCTGTGTGAAATCAGCGTTCAGAACAGATTAATAAAATCACAGTGACAGTGTTCATAAGGAGAGGTCCCAAAAAGCCCATGTTGCAAATTTGGTGAACAAATTCCAAAAAATGAGTGTGTTACCAGCTTGCGTTGCGCAGTTTCTATGCACGCTCGTAACTTCAATTTTTTATATTTTTACTCCAGATTTTCAGCATTGTCATTTTGGCACACTGCCTTATGAACAGTACTGCTGTCATTTTTCACATCCTGCCCGAAACATGTTTTCACACCTGTGCCACAGAATGGGCGGGTAGCTGTGCGAAATCAACACTCGGGACAGATTAAGAAAATCACAGTGCCACTGTTCATGAGTGGAGGTCCTAAAATGCCTATGTTGAAAACCTGGTGTGAAAAATCCCCCAAATAATTGCAAATGGGTGTGTGTTGCGCAGTTTTTACGCATGCTTGTGACTTCACCAATTTTTTTATATTTTCACTCCAGATTTTCAACATTACCATTTTTTTACACCTCCTCATAAACAGTACAGCTGTCATTTTTCACATCCTGTTTGAAATGTGTTTTCACACCTGTGGCTACGACTACTCCGACTTACTACGACTTCTCCTACCGTTGGTTGACTTCTTTCCCAGACTTTTTATTTGTTTTCGGTCCCCTGGTTGGTGAGAGGACCAGGGCACCTATATTTATTTTTATTTTTTGCTTTTATTGTGTTGTTTATGTTTCACAATTTATTGCATGGTAACTTACATATTGTCAATTTATTATTAAGCATTATTGTTCAGTTTATTTTGACATACTTATTTGCATGCTATGTATTTTATATTCGGTATTTTGTATCTCTTATCTTTTCCTTTCTTCCCCTTCCCCCAGAATGCATATGGAAATCAGCTGATACCAGCTCAGTATATCTTTCCTGGTAAAACCTTTGAAATTAATAATAAATACATACACTGCATTAAAGAAGAAAATCAGTTTGTATCAACAATGGATCAACTCACACATCAGACAGAGAACATCACAGCACTAATAAATAGTGTATGGCTCAGAACTGGTCATGGTGGAAAATGAGGGATTTGTGTGACAATGACTGCCAGAATTAGATGTACAACCTGAAACATAAATGGATTAAAGAATGCCATAAATTGAACATGAATCATGAGGTGGCTAAAAAAATTATGTACAGACATACGTCTCTTACAAGACATCCACATGTCTGAGGGAGAGTTATCACGCACAGCCCCTAGTTAGAAGGGCACCTGAATGGGCTCATGTTAGCTATTCCCCAATCCTTAGAATTGTATTGGGCTAAAACCAGCTTTGCTTGGAATAATTGAAGCCACAAAAAAAGATGCAACGGGGGGGCTACACCCTTGCTCAGATTCAGATGAATGATGACTCTTCCTTAGCTGTAGACTCCGTGAATGCCTGTAAAACTGAGGACACTACTGTCTTCCATAAACTGGCCCTGGATATGAGAGGTTTTAGTGGGTCATGGATACTAGGGGACTATAATTGTGTGACAGATACAATCCTGGATAGATCCAGACCCACTCCCATCCAGATCATGAAAAATGTGAAGGCCCTTCTTCAGCTCACTAAGACCCATAATCTGAGAGATGCATGCCAACACCCTGTACCAGATTTACAATGGTGCCGTGGTGCCAGTTCCCACACTTGGCAGGGGGCCCACCAGCTGGGGTGTCATTTAGCAGGGACAGATTGCCATGAATGCAGCATTTTTTGGGGGGGGGCGTTATTATTTTGAATGGCAGTCTGGCAGACTCAGCCAGGTCAGTGACAGTGAGGTCAGTCCTTTGTGGGGAGGGCAACATATGAGTAAGTCTGGCGCTATTGCTCCAGCACCCCCATGGCCTTCCTATTTGTATGCACGACAGGGTCTGAACTTCTTGAAGGATCCTTTCCACTGGTGCATCATGTGTGTCAGTAGGCAGGCACCACACAGCACTTCCATTTTTGATGCCTGTTTGTGTAGTCTCATGATGAAGGTGAGTCGGTCGGGACTCAGAGGACAAATGGACTTCAGTCAGTTGAGCAGGTCAGGAGCAAGCGAGCAGCCTAATAATCTGATATCCCCCCCCCATATGAATTTGGTTTTGTTTTAGTCTCCGAGAGGTGAACGGTGACCCACTGAGGAGAGCTTCTGTCTACCAGCCCAGTACACATTACCAACACCAGACCAGACAGACCGGTGCACTAGGCGTCTCTACTCATGCCTCCAATATCATCATGAGAGGATGTCTAAGATGGCAGCCATGCTGGGCTAGCCGTGTCTACAGCTTTGCAGATTTTTGTAGTTTTACTTAGTTTTCTACATTGATATTTTCTGTTCTTAATATACTTATCTTTTATTTATATTTGGAGTCCTTTTTGGAGTCGGGAGACGGCGGTTTTTGGACCCGGCGATTTGTGGACCTGGTGTAATTCTGAAAGACTTTTCTGAAGTTTTTTGAAGTTTACTGCTGTCGGGTGAAACACTGTGAGTACCTCGTAATTGGTGGGGGTTGCTTGGAGTGCAGCTGCTTACTACCACTTGTTCCCTGTATGTTGGAACTGTTGGAGCCTCGAAGGTACGTTTACGAAGCTTTTGTTCATGCTGACAGTGGATTTATCGGTCCGGTTGTTGCTGTTTGGAAGACTCCTGTGTATACAGAGAAGGAATTTAAGTGTGGGAGTTATTTGGCCACAATAGCGAATTTGGGAAAACTGAGCGACCATCTGCCTGGATTTGGCTTATGCTTGAGCCCTGTTTGATCTATCATATTGTGGAGTTTTGGAGGAGGAGGAGGAGAGGTTCAGCCAGTCCAGCTGACCTAGAGGTGGGTGAGGGGTATGGCCGTTTGTCCCTGGGAGTGCTTACTGGAGGGTTGGTGTTCTTGGAGCCTCCAGGAGTCACTGGAATTGCCTGGCAGAGGCTGGGCTTTCTTCTGCATTCCAAGTGGGGATGAGCGGTTGTATACACCGCGACCTGCCCTAGGTTGGCTTGGTTTCAGGCTTTATCTGAACCGAGAGAGCTTTATCTCCACTTGTTAACTGTGAAGGTGTTTTACCTCCATTACGTTAATATTATTAGACAAGAACTGCAAGTGAGAACCGTAAGGGCTGGATTATTGATACCAGGAATTTTTGCTGTGAACAGAAATGTACTGGTAACTTGAATGGTAGTCTGCTGTTGCTCGACCCTTCGTGACTTTTTTGATCTATATTGGCTTATTTGAAGCTGCTGTTTGGATTTACTATGACTTCTCCTACTGTTGGTTGACTTCTTTCCCAGACTTTTTACTTGTTTTCGGTTCCCTGGTTGGTGAGAGGACCAGGACACCTATATTTATTTTTTGCTTTTATTGTGTTGCTTATGTTTATTCTTGTTTTTGTTTGATTATTGTGTGTATTCTGGGTAGTGGGAGTGCCCAGAATTCTCCCTTTCCCTCAGCTGTGAGAGGGTGGGGGGTGAATTTGTATTTGTATGTGTATTTTATCCTGTGAGAGAGGATTTTATTTTATTATTTTTTGTTTTCCTGGGTTTGAATTCTATCCATTTGGGGGAGGAGGGTGGTTTCATAGGTCATGTTGGGTTGGGTCTATTGTTTAAGTTATCATTGCTCTGGAGGATTTCAGGATTTTAATTGTTAGTAATTTTGTTTTAGGTATTTAGAGTTTTTAGATTAGTTTAGTCTGATATTTAGTGTATATTGTTTAGTTTGAGCTATAACATGTGCTGGCCTGCAGGTTCCACGGTGGTGCGCTATTCATCCTCCTCTCTTCGTGCCCTCTGCCCTTTTCATACTCCTCCCCTGCAGTTTAAGATTTACCAGTGCTGTAGAATGCTGGGGATTGTTTGTAGGAGAGTGAGGAGGGCGGAGGTGAGTGAACAGGAGAGGATGAAAGAGCGGGGCCACTGTATTGGGGTTACTAAGTCCAGAAGGTGCCCTGGGGCGAAATGGAATCCAGACCGGGGTCCCCCGTGTCTGGTGCCCATTCCCAAGGGCACTACTGAATTTGGTGGGCAGATAGGCCGGACAGTCTCCGAGGTTTGTCCAACTCGGGCAGTGTTATGCAATGCCAAGTCTGTTAGGAATAAGACCGCTATTATAGCCGATCTTATTAGTTCGACTGATCTGGCTTGCATCACCGAGACCTGGCTGGATGAAAATTCAGGCCCCATATTGGAGGCCATGATTCTGGCCGGGTACTCGGTGATTTACCGCCCGAGATTGGACTGCAGGGGTGGAGGGGTTGCAGTCTGTTTTAAGACTAAATTGGGCCTCACGAATGTGGTAGTAGGTGAGGCTGAATCCTTTGAGTGCACAGTTGTAGCAGGTGTAGGCGTTCGAATCGTTCTCATCTACCATCCACCCAGAGATGGGAAACGCTTCCTACAGGAAGTAGCAGACTTCCTCCTCGATATGTCATTTGAGTTGCCCAGATTGATGGTTCTAGGTGACTTTAACACCTGGGTTGACGATGAACTCTCACAATTTGGTAATTACTTCCTCCAACTTATGTCTTCTTTGGGCCTCACACAGGTAGTTTCCACTGCTACACATAAATCTGGGCACTCTCTGGATTTAGTCTTCCTCTTAGGGATTGATTCATCTGACGTGGGGGTGGAATCAGTTGCCTGGTCTGACCACCACACCGTGAGGTTCAATTTTTACACCTTCCTGAGAAGGCCTTCCCCTGCGGAGATGGTCAGGTACTGCCCATTATGGAATATTACTTCCCAGGGCTTTGTAGCAGTCCTTGACCTCTCATCCCCCGAGTTGACTAGCAGTAACCCAGAGGCACTGGTGTCGGCCTATAACACGGCCGTTACGGTGGCCCCGGATCTTATTGCTCCTGTTCGTGAGCATCCCCTATCCCTTCACCCCAGGTCCCCTTGGTTTGATGGGACACTGAGGGAGTTGCGGAGACAGGGGCGAAGGTTAGAGCATTTTTGGCGCAAATCTGCCCTTGATGCCGACCACCTTAGATTGATGGAACATTATTCTATCTATTAATCTGCAATCACCCATAAGAAGGCAGGATTCCTGTCCAGGGAGATTGCAGTTGCACAGAATTGACCGGCTCAGTTGTTTCGGACTGTAGACAGACTGTGCAACCCAGTCTGTCTGCAAGTTTGAAAAGCTTTTTCGCAAGTAGAGTGTGAGGAGCTCGCTCGGTTCTTTGTAACTAAGGTGGCTAACATCAGGGCAGGCTTGCGTCCGGCAATCTCTAAGGGTGATGTTGTGGAACAGTGCGAGTTCACAATACCTCAGTTCTCTTGGAGTTCCTTTTGCTGACTGGAAGTCGTAGATATTATGAGGATCATCCATAGTGTGCAGCCTACGAGCTGTAGTTTGGACCCTGGACCAAGTTCCCTAATTAGGGGTTGTTCTGAGGCCATCGGTCCAGTTATGGTGCAAATAGTCTGGTGCTCCTTAGAGTCAGGTGAGTTTCCTAACTCCCTGAAAGAGGCAGTGGTGACACCCCTCTTGAGGAAAGCTACTCTGGACCCAGCTTGTTTTTCAAACTACAGACCTATCTCTAACCTTCTCTTTATTGGGAAGGTTATTGAGAAGGTAGTGGCAGCCCAACTGGAAGACCATTTAACCAGCCATAATGTCTATGAATCCTTCTAATCCGTTTTTTGTAAAAGACACAGCACTGAGACTGTGCTGGTTTGGGTGCTTAATGATCTTCTGAGGGCGAGAGATCAGAAGAGATGTTCCATTCTAGTTCTTCTTGATCTCACATCAGCTTTTGACACTGTGGATCACCTGGTGTTGTTAGCATGCCTGAGGCTAATCTGTGAAATGTCGAGAACTGTTTTAAAATGGTTCACTTCATTCCTTACTGGGAGATCACAAAGAGTTGTGTCGGGGGTTCATTCCTCTGGCCCAACTCCTTTGTTGTGTGGGGTGCCTCAGGGTTCAGTGCAGTCACCCATGTTATTCGCAGTGTATATGCTGCCCCTCGGAGATATTATAAGACAGTATGAGCTGAGGTTTCACTGCTATGCAGATGATAACCAGCTATACCTGTCTTTTGCACCTGACCAGGATGGAGCACTCTCAGTGTTTAATAACTATCTGGAAGAAATCCAAGGGTGGATGGATTCTAGTTGGTTAAAGCTGAACTCAGAGAAGACAGAGGTGTTAGTGGTGGACCTGGGTGGTCAGAGAGCGAAGTCGCATGATGGCATGCCCTCTGGAATTTTTCTTAGCAGCGCATCACTTCCAACCTCTGAACAGGTGCACAACCTTGGGATTGTCCTAGACGATAGGCTGACCCTTCAATTTCAAGTGTCGGCCGTTGTCAGGACTTCCTTTTACCATCTTAGGAATATTGCCAGGGTGCGTCACCTTGTTCCGTCCGACTCTTTACCAACGTTGGTACACGCTTTCGTGTCCTCACACTTGGACTACTGCAATGCCCTTTACTTTGGGCTTTCTGGGGTTGAAATCCGTTGCCTACAGCTAGTGCAGAACGCTGCAGCCTGGCTTTTGACTGGGACAAGGAGATCCAGTCATATTAGCTCTGGTGCTGCGCGAACTGCACTGGCTTCCTATATGGTGGTGGATCACCTTTAAAGTCATTTTATTGACTTTCAAAGCCCTTCATGATCAGGGTCCGACCTATCTGAAAGAACTTCTGGTGCCTTACTGCCCTGGCCGATCACTCCACTCGGCCGACGAGGAGTTGTTAGAGATTTCAAGAGTGAGTTTACAATCTTCTGGTAGTAAAGCATTTTCTTATGCTGCACCCACTCTTTGGAATTCTGTACCACGCCAGTTAAGGGAATGCACCTCCGTGGAAGTATTTAAGAAAGATTAAAAAACCTACTTGTGGCACTTGGCTTATTTTGCAGATTAATGGAATCTGATTGTAAATATTTTGTTGACTGTATGGATGTTTTATTGTTTGTTTTAATACATGATGTTTTAATGAAATTATTTTATTTATATGTTTGAAATTGGTAGTGTATGTTGTGGTTTTGATATGTAAAGCGCCTTGATATTCTGAAAGGCGCTTTAAAAATAAAGTTATTATTATTATTATTACCCTGATTTGGGTAAGTGGAAAATGCATGACTGAGGACAAGCACATGTGAGATGGACAACAAGCATTATTTTTTTATTGTTTTTCTTGGCCAATGGCTCTGGTCCCCGACCCACCCACCGCCTCTCCACATCTCCAGGCTCCCCCCCCCAGATGGGGCCACCGGGCGGGTGTGACCCTCCACGGAACATGGGTCATGAAGCCCTGGCTTACCCCCCAGGGTGGGGTCATGGGAGGGAGACCCCCCCCAGCGGACAATGGTCTGGGAAGCAGAGGCAGAACAGGGCCATCATGAGTGGCCACATTTTTTCCTTGCTTTTTTTCTCCCTGGGGGCAGGATATGCAATGATGCCAGCATTCACCCCGCCCCCCCGATACATGTAGTGCCAGCCACGCGAGACACCCAGGCTCTGCCAGGGGTCCTCATTGTGCCGGACACTCTTTCCCCCCTTCCCCCCCCCGGAGAGGGAGAGTAGTCCACTGGACACTCAGTCCCATCTCCCCCCAGCTGGTGCTCTGACTCCCTGGTTCGTCTCTGAACCAAGGATGTCAGCGCTGCAGACGGATGCCTTGTCGCTGCACCAGCGGGCCAGACAACAAGCATTTTAGGTCAGGTGAGGCAGCAAGGCATTTGTTTGTCCAGAAACATAAAAAGATCAAGTGTGACTCAGGAAATTTCTGAGGTGCTAAAAAAGGGTTGCTAGCCCTCACTGTCTACAAAAGAATGAGTTCTTTCTAGCACTCAAAGTTACAAAAATAAAAATCCAGAACTCCGATTATTACTGAAGCAAATCTTTATTTAATGTGAAACATATATCCATACTGAAGGAATGGATCCCTAGTACTTCAGTCACACAATCTGGCCTTCATCAAAGGCCGAAGCGCTGGGCATCCATTCCTTCAGCATGGATATGTCATGCGCTCCACATTAAATAAAGGATTGCTTCAGTAATTATCGGAGTTCTGGATTTTTGAAACTTGGAGTGCTAGAACTTGTGCTTTTAAACTGGCATAGTGTCTCTTTTCTGGTAAATCACATTTATTATTGTGAGTTCTGGATGCCTTATCAGAAGTTAAGATGAACAGCAGCAGTATGATGTCTGGTCTGCATTGTTTCAAGCTGGTTAAGCTGGTTTGCATGTTCATTTTGAAGCATATATCTTTAGGTTACAATAATTCTTCTGCTTAACTGCATTAATGCTATTGCATTCTGTGTGTTTTACGTGAAGTGCTATGTGAAAAGAAAAACTTTGGCAGGTGGTTGTGGGGGGATGGGGGCAAACGGTTAGGATAAATAAGAAAACCCACTAACATAACACCTTCATCCCAACCAAAAACAGGTACTTGTTGCTGTAAGTAGATACAGAACCAGAAAATATCAATGTTACAAACCGGTGTCATGCTACAAACGATACAAATATCAAATCAAAAGATAAAAATGTTACAAAGAAAAGTAAAATACTCATAATTGGGGATTCCATGATCCACAGCATAGAACCCCACCTAAATTCTAACATCAAAACTAGGGTAGTGGTAAAGTGCCTCCCAGGAACCTCTGCAGAGAGGGACACAAACCGCATGGAGAGACGCTTACATAAGGAAAGTGAGAACACTCTTGTTGTACTCCACCTTGGGATAAACGATCTGGCCAATCAGACAATGGAGGAAGCCAAACAGCACATTGAGGAGCTAGCAGACAGACTGAACTCTCTCATCTATCTGAGCCTTCTCAGACATTCTGCCAGTGTGGGAAAGAGGCGGTAGCACAAAGTGAGTCAGAGAAGAAGAAATAAACAGACAACTCATGGCTGTACGAATTGTGCCAGGTTAAGGGCTACCGCATCATCGGAAACTGCCAGAGCTTCTGGGAAAGAGGAGTTTTTTGATATGATGGCCTGCACCTCAACGAAGAAGGGGTGAGGGCGCTCAGTCAAAAGTTAGATGTATACGCAGTTGTTTAAACTAAAAAAAGGGGAGCTGGGAGCAGCACACAACACAGATACTAGTGTGGAGGTCACTACTCCCCATAAAACTGGAACAACTAAAAATAAATTGCAAAGTACACCAGGAGAGATCAGCAAAACAGGGCAACAAGAGAAGAAAAAACATCACCATACAAAAAGGGGGAAACGGTTATGGAGGACAATGGCTGTAAATGCAAGGAGCCTATCAAACAAGTTTCCTGACCTCATGGCCACCATGGCAGAGGGGGGACTAGACTGGGTAGCTGTGACGGAAACCTGGTTTACAGATAACCACAACTGGGACACAATAATCCCAGGGTACAACCTATACAGTTCCAGTAGGTTAGTGTCCAGTAGGGACAGAATGCAGACCACGTGTGCCACAGCTTCTAGCCCGGACCAGAGGGTGTCATATTCTCTGGTCCCAGCCCCAAGTTGGGATCAGAGTGAATAATACCCACATCCTGTGTGATAGGACATCCACCATGGGGCCTGAGGGTAGAATACCCATCTTAAGGCTGGAATGCTCACTCTTTGTTCCAGAATGCCTCCCCAAGGGTCAGAATGCAACCCAGTACATGCCACTGTTAGAATGCCTGCCATATATGCAGAAATGCCCAACTGGGGGCAGGAATCCTTACACTTTGTGTCAAAATGCACACAGTGGGTGTCAGAATTTCCACCCTGTGGCCAAAATGCTCACCTTAGGGCCAAAGTGCTTATCCTGGTACAGGAATGCCAACTTTTTTTGCACCAGTATGCTCACCCTTGGGTCCAGAATGCCCATAATCTGTGCATTACTGTCCTCCCTAGGGGCAAAAATGCACAAACTGGGGTTCAGCATGCCCAGCCTGGTTGCTGGAATGTCCACCATAGTAGACAAAATACATACTCTACGGTTGCAGTGACTACTTAGGAGCTGAAAAGGCCACTCTTTGAGCCACAATAGCCACTCTTTGACCCCAGAAAAATGCTGAAGCAAGGGTTACCTTGGGAATACTACTGGCACAAAACAAGAGCACACCCTGAGGCTATGGATGATGGTGGTGGGAGTGAGAGCTGCAGATACCAAGGAAGGGAGCTATGGTGCAGCTTGTTGCGTTTGGGAAGGGCTAGGGGCCATGCACTGTATCAGGTGGCTAGGCAATGCGGTGGGTAGGTTGGGCAATATACTGGACTGTGGGGACTCTGGGGAGGCATTAGGGTGCAACTTACTGGGCATGGGGAGGGAGTAACAGGGTAGCAAATTCTGTTTCAAATGACCCCCAAAATGTACCAAATTTAAAAAATGTACTGGGGGCCTAGGCATCATCCAGACCCCTGGCCTATATATAGTTCATATTTTCAGTCCCTTTTCACACCATTGGGTAGGGTTGGGGGGACCACAAAAGGTTAATCCAGCCCTGCACAACACTGCTGGCAGAGAATATAGTTTTTATTCGCATGCACATTCCTTAGAGGGAGTTTGTTATGAGTAAGCCAAGTCTCTAGATCCCTGAAGCTATCTTGAAGGGCCAAGGAATTAGAAGGTCTCAGTCATATTTCCCCCTTCCCTTCTGACTTCCAAGTACATATTTTGTGCCTTGAGGCGCTCCTCATAGAATTTACCCTGCTGTCTCTGAATTATTTCTGTCACTCTGTGCTACACTGTCTCCAACCTATCCTTGTCTTTTCTGAGGTGATGACTCCAGAACTGGGTACAGTACTCCAGGTGAGGCCTCATCAGGGATCTATAGAGGGGAAGTATTACATCTTTTCTTCTATCAATCCTCCTCCCCATACATCCCAGCATCCTGTTAGCTTTGCTTTAGGCCTTGTTGCACAGGCTTGTTTGTTTAAGGGAGTTACTGATGATACCTGCTAGATCCTGCTCCTATATGTAGTGCCAAGTCTCTCCACTCCCATCCAGTACTCTTTTTTTCGTAGGTGCATTACCTTGCAATTTTTAGCACTGAATTTTAACTGCCAGACCTCTGATCAGCCCTCAACCTTTTGTAGGCCCTTCAGCATATCCCTTATTCCCTCTTCTCTAGCCACCCTCCCACATAGTTTTGTCTCATCTGCAAGGAGACACAACCTGCCCCCTTCACCAATGTCACTATGAACATGTTGGAAGAGGACTGACCCACAGCAGAGATCTCTGTGGAACCCCACTCATTACTTCCCTCCCCTCTGACTTGACCCCATTGACCATCACCCTCCGTTGCCTCACTGCTTGCCAATTACCCACCCAGTTCACTGGAGTTTTAGCTGCACCCAGGTATTCCATCTTCTTAATCTCTTGTGCAGTACTGAATCAAAGGCCTTGCTAAAGTCAAAGTACAGCAGATCTGCCATGCGGCCCATGTCTATTTCCTTTGTCACACAGTCAAAGAAAAATATCAGGTTAGTCTTACAAGACCTTCCTACCACAAAACCATGTTATTTACTATTCTGGAGTCCGTTGCTCTCCAGGTAGTCTATGAGGTCCTCTTTTATCACAGAGTCCATCAGCTTCCCCACAATAGCGGTCAGACTGATCGGCCTATAGTTCCTTGGTTGCTCCTTATCTTCCCCACCCTTATGTAGCGGTACAACATCTGCTATATTCTGATCCCCTGGAGCTTCCCCAAACCTAAGTGAGCTGTTGACCAGCAGAGTCAGTGGTTCAGCCAGCTCCACTGCCAATTCCCTAAGTACCCTCAGATGCAACCCATCTGGTCTTGGGGCCTTATCAATCTTAACGGCTGCCAACCCTTTGAGGACCCTTTCAGCAGCAAACAATGGCTGACTAATTTTTGGGACTCCCTTTGTTGCTGCTTTGATGTCGCTGTCTGGCATGGACCCACAGTCCTCCTTAGTGAATACTGAGCAAAGTAGTCATTCAGAATGAAGTCTTTATATAGATATACTAACACCCTACCCCCTCAACTAGCCGTGTGATTCCCCCCCTTTTCACTAAAATATCTAAAAAAATGCTTTCTCAGTTCTTGACTCCCTTCATGACACGCAGCTCTGTGTCCGCTTTCGCCTCTCTGATGGCCCTCTTTGCCTCCCTATTTTTCTGAACATATTCCTCCCACTCTGCCTCTCCCTTCTTTTCCTTATATTTATAGAAGGCCTTCTTTTTAGCACTTACTGCTTCCCTAAACCTAACTGAGAACCACACCGGTCTCTTAAACCTAGTTCTCTTTGTTACTGTTCTTACGCTTGCCTTCGATGCTTCAAGGATGGCTCCTTTAATTGCCTCCCATCTCTCCTCCACTCTGGCTATGTCCTCCACCCCTGCTAACTTTTCTCTGACCAGTTCCCTCAACCTATCGAAGTCCATCGTTCTAAAGTCAAGGACTTTGGTTTTCTATTGCGGTTTACCAGTGCTGAGGGCCACGTCAAATCACACAGATTTGTGGCTGCTATTCTCTAGCGGTCCCCCTACAGCACCCAGCATTTCTGAGTTAGGGACCACCAAATCAAGGCTTGAGGACTGCCTAGTGGGTTCCTTAACTAGCTGCACCAGTAGATAGTCCTGGAAAGCATCCAGCGATGTCTGACTGCTGGCACTCTTGGCCACTGGGACTTCCCAGTTATGTCTGGCAGGTTCAAGACTCCAACCACCACTATTTCTTCTCTCTCCCTCCCCTCTCTTGAAGCCATGCACTTTACCCACTGTCTCTCTTTTATCTCCAAATTTTGGTTTGGCTGTCTCTCCCCTCATATCTTGCCTCTCGTCTACTTTCCCCCTTTGTTCCTTTACTGTCTTTGTAATGCATGCTTTCACACTTTTGCTCTCCCTCAAGTGACATCTACTGCTGGCAAAGCTGCCTTCTCATTTCATTATCCTAATCTATGGAGTTCTCTTCCTCCTTCCATTTGCTCTGCTCCTTACTTTTCTGCCCCTAAATCTCTCCTCCATGAGTTCTCTACTAAATCCTGCAGTTTCTTCTGATTTGGGGTTTACTCCTTCACCTGTAACTCATCTAATTCACTCTTCAGCACTTTCCCCTAGCATCAATCATGTCCCCTGTTTCTTATTTTGTTAACTTGATTACTATTTAACTGTTCTTTTGTTCAATTTCACAGTTTTTTGCATGTTAACTTACATATTGTCAATTTATTATTAAGCATTATTGTCCTGTTTATTTTGACATACTTATTTCCATGCTATGTATTTTATATTTGGTGTTTTGTATCTCATCTTTTCCTCTCTTCCCCTTCCCCCAGAATGCATATGGAAATTAGCTGATACCAGCTCAGTGTATCTTTCCTGGTAAAACCTTTGAAATTAATAATAAATAAATATGCTGTGTTAAAGAGTAAAATTAGTTTGCATCAACAATGGATCAACTCGTACATCAGACAGAGAACATCACAGCACTAATAAATACCAGTTTATGGCTCAGAACTGGTCATGGTGGAAAATGAGGGATTTGTGTGACAATGACTGCCAGAATTAGGTTTACATTCTGAAACATAAGTGGATTAAAGAATGCCATAAAGTGAACATGAACCATGGGGTGGCCAAAATAATTATGTACAGACGTAAGTCTCTTACAAGAGATCCACGTCTGAGGGAGAGTTATAATGCACAACCTCTAGCTGGAAGGGCACCTGGGTGGGCTCATGTTAGCTATTCCCCAATCCTTAGATTTCTATTGGGCTAAAACCAGCTTTGCCTGGAATAACTTTAGCCACAAAAAAAGAATGTGGGTAGGGGGGCCACATCCTTGCTCAGATTCAGATGAATGATGGCTCCTACTTAGCTGTAGACTCTGGGCCAGATATTCAGACTGTGCCGGGCAGTGGTGCAAGCCTGGGCACAACTCAACTGGGCTGCACCGGGGCCAAGACCAGGCAATATTAAATGGTGATGCACCATGGCTTAGTACTGCTGAATATGGCAAGGTCGGCGCACATACTGCACATGGTGCAGTGGCACTGTGCCACGCAAGCCACAGAAAAGTGCAGTTGAGCTCGGCACATCACCTGCGATGGTAGAAACGGGGCCATTTGCATGTCATTATGGCCCCATTTGCATGGGTTGCACAGGGCGGCTCCGTGGAATGCGTGTGGTACCCTATCTAGCTGCTGTCACCGGGGGTGAGTCCCTGGTGGGCGTTTGTAACCCCCCCTCCCGTATGCCAGATCGTGGGCATCTGTAACAGTAATATAATTATCTGGTGATCTAGCGGTGCCCCCCGTACACCTGATCGTGGGCTGTTATGTCTGAAAGCTTTACCTGGTGGACTAGTGGTAGTGCCGGGGGTCCTCTGTGGGTGGGTGGGGGGTACCACTAGTCCACCAGGTAAAACTTTCGTATTACAACAGCCCATGATCAGACATATGGGGGGGACTGCTAGACCACCAGGTATTTTTATTAAGTTTACAGATGCCCGTGATCAGGTGTACGGGGAGGGGGTGGCCACTAGACTACCAGGGAGGGTCCAGGTGCTTGTGGACAGTGTCTCTGCTGGGTGGGTGGCCACCCACGGCTGGCAGCTGGTGTATTGCACCTTGCAATACAGCAGCCCGCCTGTGAGTGGCCAGCATTTGAGCCTGTTTATTTCAGCTCAACTTTGAGCACCAGTGTGCGGTGCATGTAGGGGTTGGGCCGGCATATGCGCTGCACATCCTGGGCTGAATATCGGGATGTGCTGCATATGCATGGGCACGCCCCTGCATCTATGCCACATACACACACGCTTCTGGCGTGATCTGGAGAAGCGCCGCACAACTTGCCCCTTTGAATATCGTGCTGGGCCGTATTGGGGACCCTTTGAATATCCTGGCCTCTGTGTATGCCCACAAAACTGAGGACACTACTATCTTCCATAAACTGGTCCTGGATATGGGAGCATTTAGGAGGCCATGGATACTAGGGGGACTATAATTGTGTAATGGATACAATCCTGAACAGATCCAACCCCACTCCTGTCCAGTTCATAAAAAATGTGAAAGCCCTTCTTGAATTCAGTAAGAGCCATAGTCTTAGAGATAAGTGGAGGCAGACCAACACCCTGTACCAGATTTATAATGGTGCCAGTGGTACCGTGGTGCCAAGGCCCACACTCGGCAGTGGGCCCACCATCTGGGGCATCATTTAGCAGGGCCAGATTGCCATGAATGCAGCATTTTTGGGGGAGGAGTCATTATTATTTTGAATAACAGTCTGGCAGACTCAGCCAGGTCAGTGACAGTGAGGTCTATCCTCTGTGGGGAGGGCAACCTATGAATAAATCTAGTGCTATTGTTCCAGCCCTCCCCGTGGCCTTCATATTTGTATGCGCAATAGAGTCTGAACTGCTGAAGGATCGTTTCCACTGTGGTCATCATGTGTGTCAGTAGGCAGGTGGCACACAGCACCTCTGTTTTTGGCACCTTTTTGTGTAGTCGCATGATGAGGGTGAGTTAGTTGGGACTCAAGAGGACGGATGGACTTCAGTCAGTTGAATGGGTCAGGAGCAAGCAAGCAGCCAGATAATCTGATATGTATTTTTTTTCCTCCGATATGTATTTGGGTTTTTTTGAGCCTCCAAGAGGTGAACGGTGACCCACTGAGGAGAGAATATGTCTGCCAGCCCAGTACAACTTACCAACACCAGACCAAACAAACCGGTGCACTAGGACTCTCTACCCTGATTTGGGTAAGTGGAAAGTGCATGAGATAGACAACAAGCATTGTAGGTCGAGTGAGGAGGCAAGGCATTTGTTTGACCAGAAACATAAAAAGATCAAGTGTGACTCAGGAAGTTTCTTGTGTGCTAAAGAAGGGTTGCTAGCCCTCGCTGTCTACAAAAGAACAAGTTCTTTCTAGCACTCTAAGCTACAAAAATAAAAATCCAGAACTCCAATTATTACTGAAACAAACCTTTATTTAATGTGAAACACATATCCATGCTGAAGGAATGGATCCCCGGCACTTTGGCCACACAATCTGGCCTTCGTCAGGGGGGCAAAGCACTGGGGAGCCATTCCTCCAGTATAGATATTTCATGTGCTTCACATTAGATAAAGGTTTGCTTCAGTAATAATCGGAGTTCTGGATTTTTGTAACTTGAAGTGCTAGAACTTGTGCTTTTGAACTGGGATAGTGTCTCTTCTGGAAAATTGCCTTTATTATTGTGACTTCTGGTTGTCTTTTATTAGAAGTTACGATGAACAGCTGCAGTATAATGTATGATCTGCATTGTTTCAAGGCGGTTTGCATGTTCTTTTTGAAGCATATATCTTCAGGTACTAGAATGTTTCTGGTTAACTGCATTAATTCTGTTGCATTCTGTGCATTTTATGTGAAGTTCTATGTGAAAAGAAACACTTTGGCAGGTGGTTGGGGAGGACAAGTGGTTAGGATAAATAAGAAAACCCACAAACGTAACATCTTCATCCCAACTAAAAATGGGTACTCTTTGCTGGTAGTAGATCCAGAACCAGAAAATATCAATGTTACAAACCATCGTCATGCTACAACCGATAAAAATATCAAATCAAAAGATAAAAATGTTACGAAGAAAAGTAAACTGCTCATAACTGGAGATTCCATGGTCCACAGTGTAGAACCCCACCTAAATTCTAACATCAAAACTAGGGTAGTAATAAACTGTCTCCCAGAAGCCTCTGCAGAGAGGGACACAAACCGTACAGAGAGACTCGTATGTAAGGAAATTGAGAACACACATGCTGTAATCCACTTTGGAACAAACAATCTGGCCAATCAGACAATGGAGGAGGCCAAACAGCACACTGAGGAGCTAGGAAACAGATTCAACTCTCTTTCATCCACCTTAGCCTTCTCAGAAGTTCTGCCAGTGTGGGAAAGCAGTAGTAACACAAAGCGAGTCAGAGAAGAAGAGATAAACAGACTCAACTAATGGCTGCATGAATTGTGCCAGGTTAAGGGTGAATGCTTCACAGGAAACTGCAAGAGCTTCTGGGAGAGAGGATTTTTTTTTGATATGATGGTTTGCACCTCACCAAAGAAGGGGTGAGGACGCTCAGTCAAAAGTTGAACATATCACGTGTCTACGCGCACTCGGTGTCAGGCCCTATGCTCCCACAGTGCCCAACCTGAAGTGCAATATGTGAATAGGAGACAAACAGGGACACCCTCCCGTCTGTTTTGGGTCCGGGTAACTACCAATCTCGAGTCTTGGGGTCAAATATGAACCCTTTTTTGCTAGCATGCCCAGGTAACAGGTCCAAATATCACACCCTCTTCGGGGAAAGCAGTGCAATACTTAACCCAGCGGGCACACAACCTGGTTCACAATCCCCCTTCTGACTCAACTGAGACCTAGGTATTTTCTTACCTTGCTGCATATGGTAACACACTATAAGCACTTTAACAGTTCTGTCAGAATTATCAACACTGTCCCAGCATTCACACTCAAAATGAGAAAATGGCTCAGGCAGGATTTCAAGGAAAACCAAGTTTACCAGAATTAAAAATGGTAAATAAAATACAAAACACAGAACGTATAACATTAATGGTACAGTCATAAAAATAAATGGACAAGTATAAACAAACCACCTTATACTGAGTAATTGATCCTACCCCAGTTTCAGCTGGTAAATAGTGGTGCTGAACTTACCTAATTTTGGTAGAAGTGCTTCTTAAGAGTCCAGAACACAAGTGTCTCTTGAAAGTCCAAACACAAGTATACAATGTTCCCTCAGCAGCTTTACAATATCGGGGGGGGGGGAGTGCCCCACCCAGCTTGTGAGGTCACAGCTCTGTGGTGATGCTGGCTGTGAGGTCATTCTCATTCCTGCATACTGAATGAGTCACATGCCCCTGCCCACTGCTAAACATTCCATATATATATATATATATATATACACACACACACATATATATATATATATATATATATATATATATATATATATATATACATATTACACTTTTTAATTAGTGAGCAGCATGCTTTATGACAGGTCAGAATTACTCATTTGATCTTCAGACGAACATCCTGCAAAACACCTCTCTTAGTGGTGAGGATTTCCACAGGTATCTGTCAGAAATTGTTTTCCTCCTCCTCCTGATAGGTTGTAAAATGCAATATTTTATAACAGGTTTCCTAGGTTCAAAGCACTGGTTGGTTTTACACCCTGTTATATCAGCTAACCCAGGCTTTGACAGGCAGATGTGAAAAAAGGAGCTCTTAATTAGTTTATTCACTGGGTTAGTGACAGCAGACCCTTTCTTTTCTCCCTGTTCAAATCCCATGTTCCATGATGCTTTGCTGCTTGGCCTGTGTCCTAAGCAGAAGTCTAAAACAGATATCTATATCAAAATTGTATGCTCAGAACTAGTAGATGGTTATCCCATTACAGACACGAGTCATTTAAATTAAAATAAAGAGGAGCTGGGAACAGCACACAGGATGGAGACCAGTGTGCAGGTTACCACTCCCCATAAAACTGTAACAACTAAAAATAAATTGCAAAGTACACCAGGAAAGACCAGCAAAACAAGACAAGAAGAGAAGAAAAAACACCACCATACAAAAAGGGGGAAACAGTTATGGAGGACAATGGTTGCAAATGCAAGGAGCCTGACAAACAAGCTTCCTGACCTCATGGCCACCATGGCAGAGGGGGGACTAGACAGAAACCTGGTTTGCAGATTACAACTGGGAAACAACAGTCCCAGGCTATAACCCTTACAGAAAGGACAGGAAAGGAAAAAGGGGGGCAGGGTGGCAATATATGTACAGGAGGATATAAACACCAGCGAGATACAGGAGTCTCCCAGTGAAACTGAGGCACTGTTGCTGGCAGCTGACACTGGTAACGGGGTGACCATCAGAACAAGAGTTGTATATAAGCCCCTGTTGCAGGGAGAAAAAGGGGACAAGGAACTACTCGAGACAATATACAAAATGGCAGACAAGGACAAGGTGATACTGGTAGGGGATTTTAACCTACCTGACATAAATTGGAAAACAAAATTGGCAGCATCAACGAGAAGCAGGGAATTTTTAATGGCTTTGCAGGGGGCAGGTCTTAGGCAGCTTGTAGATTCTCCAGCAAGAGGCAAAGTCGTACTAGACCTCGCTCTCATAAATGGTGAGAGAGTAAAGGAGACTAAAGTAGGGTGCCATCTAGGAAATAACGACCATTGTATGGTCAGTTTCAACATTATCACAGCATAGGACACCAGTAACTCCAACACTGGCAAGGCAAGGCAATTTTATTTATATGGCACCCAATGCCTGAGGCTCTGGGTGTCTTACATAAAAACAGATAAAATCATAACAGATATTGCAACACATACAAATCTATAGCAACAAAAGCAAATATATACATATTTAAAAACTAAACTCTTAAAAGACTAGGATAACTGATATAACTAATCACCTTCATTGGAGAAAGCCAAACAAAATAAGAGAGCCTTTAGACCCTTTTAAAAAGATCTATGACACCAGCACAACAAAACTTTTGTCGATCGACATTACAGCAAAACCTTTATGTCGACCGCATTTGCGGTTGGCATGAAGGTGGTCACTGCCTCCCCATGTTTTCTTCGGGGGGCTTCACCCCCGAACCCTCCAAGCGGGGGGCTATGTCTCTGCACCCCCCCGTTGAACTAATCAACTCTAAGTCAGAACTGATTAGAAGAGGGGGTGCAACCCCCCAGAAAACAGTGCTGGGGCCCAGCGCCAACACTACAGCAACCTGGTGCTGTTGTTGCTGTAGTGTCAGTCGCTGTCGACTTGTTGCTGTGGGGGTGTATAACATCAATAATAACCAGCAATGCAGGGGTATTAAAATGGGGAATGGAAAACAGGATACACTCCCCCTGAAAAAGCCCTGGGGCAAAATGTTGCGGCTATGTGGGTATTTGAATGAAACAAAAATACTTTGGAAATGTTATTTTGGTAGGCTTTGTGTAAAAGCTGAGTGCACCCAGTTTCACAAATCCATTGTTAGGAAGTCATAATGTGAGAAGCACCCACTTGATTTTGACTTTACCTTGGGGCCATTAGCTGTGTTTAAACTAATCAGCTCCAAGTTGGAGCTGATTAGGGAAGGGGGTGCAAGACCCCAGAAAACAGTGCTGGGGTCCAGCACCGACACTACAGTGACCTGGAGCTGTTGTCTCTGTAGTGTCGGTCACTGTCGACTTGTCACTTTGGGGGGTTAACACCTTTTTAAAAGGCTCGACAGTCTGGGCCTCCCTGACAAAAGCTGGAAACAAGTTTCACAAGGCTGGACCAGCGCCACTAAAGGCACAGTCACCAGATGTTTTTATTCTGACCCTGGGAATGACAAGGAGACCCCTAGTCAAGGACTGGACTGAATGGATTGAGGTGGCAGGAGTAAGGAGATCAGCCAGATAGCCAGGGCCCAGTCCATACAGGGCCTTGTAGGTGAGCAAGCCTGCCTTGAAGATGACCCTCCACCTGACAGACAGCTAGTGCAAAGCCCACAGGACCGGATTCACATGACCAGATCTAGCCAGGCCCATCTGCAACCAAGCCACTGCGTTCTGCACTAGCTGCAGCCAGCAGAGGGTCCCTCCAGTGACCCCAAAGTATAGAACATTACCGTAATCAAGCCTGGATGTAAAAAAGGCATGCACTAGTGTCAGCAAGTCTTCAGGCGGAACTAGGGGTTTAATCTTGGTGATATTCCTCAAGTGGTAAAAAACACTTTGGACAACTGATGACACCTTAGATCCTAGATTTTAGGAGGGCCGATATTCAGAAAATGAGGCATGGCTTAGCTGAAATCTTAAAAGCAGGAGGAGGGAGGGGTTGAGAAAATCTGGGAAAACATTAAGGGCACTATCAAGAAGGTCACAGACCAATACACCAGAAAAATAAGCAAAGTGAAAAAGAATCCACTATGGTACTCCAAACAGGTAGCAACTACAGTGAAAGAAAAAAAGGCTGCCTACAGGAAATTCAAAGCAATAAATAAAGAAGACAGGGAATCATACAAAGAGAAACTAAAGGAGGCTGGTAAATTAATAAAGAAGACTGAAGCACAAACTGAGATGAGGATAGCAGAAGGTGTAAAAAGAGGGGACAAGACCTTCTTTAGGCACGCAAAGGAAAAAAGGAAGACCAAGGGGGAATAGTAACACTACAAGCACAAGGTGGAAACCTAGAAGTGGGGATAGGGAGAAGGCAGAAGCCCTGTATTTACAGAGGAGAAGGAGGGAAATGAACCAGCACTAAGAAGGAACAGTACCCCTGACTAGGGGTTGATAAAACCCCTTCACAGCAGACCAAGTCTTGAAGGTGCTTAACAAGCTAAAAGTGGACAAGGCTATGGGACCACATGACAAGCACTCCAAAATCATAAAAGAACTGGGGAAGGAGCTTACAGCTCCCCTAGCAGAACTCTTCACTAAATCACTGGTGAGTGAGAGGTTCCCAAAGACTGGATGAGGGCAAAAGTGGTTCCGCTTCATAAATCTGGTAGCATAGAGGAAGCAGGAAACTACCACCTGGTGAGCCTCATTTCTGTGGTGGGAAAACTGATGGAATCATTTAAACAGAGGATGATAGCATTCCTTGAAACCAGTGGACAACGGGATCAAAAACAACATGGGTTCATGGCAGGGAGGAATTGCCAAACTAACCTAATCAAATTCTTTGACTGGGCTACCAAGACAGTGGATAATTTTTTTTGGGGGGGGGCAACGGATGTAGTCTACCTGGACTTTAGCAAAACTTTCAACTCTGTCCCACACAGAAGGCTGGTAAAGTAGTTGGACTATATGGGGGTGGGGTAGGAGTTAGTGGTGTGGGTGAAAAATTGGCTGTATGGTAGAATGCAGAGGGTACAGGTAAATGGTGCATTAGCAGAATGGCAGGTAACCGGTGGGGTATCCCAGTGTTCTGTGCTGAGGCCTCTACTATCCAATGTATTCATAGCCAACATCACAAATGGGCTTGAGGGGAAGGTGTGTCTGTCCGCAGATGACAGCAACGTGACACCAAAGTGTACAACAGAGTAGAATCCCCAGCAGGACAAATGAAAATGGAATCAGACCTAAAGAAAATGGAGGAGTGGTCTAGAGCATGGAAGCTGAATTTCAATGCCAAAAAGTGCAAGGTCACGCACATAGGAAGAGGGAACCCACACAGGGAATACTACTTAGGAGAATGACTAGCAATGACCAGCCAAGAGCATGATTTGGGGGTTGTAATATCGGACAACTTGAAAGTGAGCAGACAGTGTGAGAAGGCAGCACTTAAGGCCAGTGGCATGCTGGTATGCACTGGGAGGGGAATCATGAGCCAGAAGAGAGAGGTGGTACTGCCACTGTATAGGGCACTTGTCTGTCCCCACCTAGAATACTGTATCTAGTTTTGGAGACTACACCTCAGAAAGGACATTGACAGAATACACACTGTACAAAGAAAGGCAACAAAAATGGTACAGTGAGTACACCAAATGTCATATGAGGACAGGTTGAAGGAATTAAACATGTACTCCCTAAGAAGAAGAAAAAATAACAAGCAAAACAAGGCAGTAATTTGTTTGAATTCATTCAAGGATGTCCACAGATGTCAAGAGTGAAGCTTGAGCAGATTACAAGGTCAGCAAACTGATCAGAAATAATTACAACTACTGTTCCTCCTGTTAACTTAGCCATTTTACTGTACTCATGAGGATTTTATTTTGCTTTTTCACTACTCAGCTTTGATCACTTAACCAACAATTTGGCTCTGTTTTCACAGCTGCTCCATTTGCTTCTGCACTCACCAATCTCCCTCTACAGCCCTCTTGCCCGGACATTTTACATTTATAGCCTGCTTAAGGCTCCATGGTCACCTTGTAGAAAGGGCAGAATTTTTCATTGACTGCCTGTTCTGGAATATCAAGTTACGGGGTCATCACTGCCTATCCTAATGCCATGCATGAAGACACAAGTGTAAATATATATCTATAGCTATATATATATAGTATATATGACAGTGTGCATAAATAGGCTCATGGAGGCAGATCAACCTTGCGATGCACTGTCGCTCATGGTTTCCAAGCCATTATTCTATTTATAATACAAGGTTCAGTGTTGTTTTGCAAGGAAATCCATACACTTCTAGATGTGTTGTGCCACAGAAGTGATGTCAGAATGCTGTTGTTTTTAATCTTGTCCTATCATTTACTGTTTTTGGTTTCTTTGACCACAGTTCAAGGCAAGAGTTAGAATAAAAGAAGGTAAATGACTTAAAAAAATATGCTATGCAAAACAATGTATGGGCAACCATGCACAGCAAGGCTATGCTTCCATCTTGGGGTGGGATGACATCTTAGAGACCTCTGGGGCTTCGCTCTCCAGGTCTATGATGTCCTCTCACCCCTCCATGGAAACACACCCTTGTCGCATGTGACTGTTGACACAGTGTTCCATATATTTAAAAGTACAGTCCCAAAGATTGCATTATAGGCCACTCCAGAGGCAAGTTGGGGCCAGGAAGATCTGCAGTATTTGCAAGCCTGATGTAGGGGGCCAGGTCAGAAGTATTGCCAAAGTGACTGACTGGAAACTGTCTGCTACTTTAACATGACCGAGCCAATTAAATGAAGTGTGAAATAAAAGATACCTGAATAATTCAACTGGCCGGCAAAGCAGAGTTCTGTAGTGAGCAGTGGAACTGCTCTTTATGCCATGAGATGGCGTTCAGGAATGGAGGTTACATTGCAGAGCTGCACTTAAGCTGTAATATTAGACAAATAAGGTAAAGAAAAAGTTAATTTTTGTGAAATGCGTAATCAGGGCACAGAGAGACTTTTTAGTGATTTCAGGGGTTCTTCTTTAAGAAAGTTTTGCTCTAACTGAGGCCCCTCTGAAATAAATGAGAAAAAAACAAAGCTCACACAGCAATCATCACAATTATAAGATATGTATCTTTATTAATACCTGTATTAAAATCAGAATTCGATTAGAATGAATCCAAACATAAAATGATTAAAAATACATTTTATAAACATAGAAAAAGTTTCCTTGGGTGATACAAAAAAAGATGACATTAAACATTGAAAAAAGTGTTGATCTGTGATTTCTGCTCTACATCATCCTATGTGTTAAGGAAAAGTTGAATTTATGTGAGTTTTTAACACAATGCACATCATGTAAAAAAATGAGGAAACCTCAAACTGAGTAGCTGATGCATCTGCAACCATCCTTTTTATATACCCAGTAAGACCACCAACCACCCTTCATCCATGGCAACTAAGGGAAGTTCAGGAAACAAGGAGGAAGATGCAAATTTCTCCCTTCATCAGTGCAGCTCACTGCACATTTAAAACACTAATCACTGTGTGTGTGGGTGAGCAACAATCTCTGGTCTAACTGGGCATCTGGTAAGAGTTTATAAAATTACAAAGTCCTGTATGTCCTTGTCTATTACCCAAGATTTGATTACCATGTTTTTTCAGTTATGATACAGAAAGCAAATCCTATGCCTCTTCTTGTAAGCGTCTTATACAATTCCTTGCCTCCTCCCCAAAATAAATGGAATTACCTAGCCACTGCTCCGTCAATGCCAACCTGCCAAATATATACATACTGCTGGTACAGCACATTATTTATCAAAACTGCTAACAATATTATACAGTGTAACTATCTTTTTTTAAGACCCCAATGAGCCCCAAAGATGCAAAGCATAATATTACAGATGTCATATAGTACATTAAATGCTTGAACGCAATACAGAGGCAGTTGGACACCAATTCTGCATTTCAGAGCAAACTTCAAGTTCCAATGTCTCTGAATACTTGATCTCAACCCTCCTCCCCCACGGAACAATAAGACAATTTGAAAATGGTGTCAAAGAAAGATAAACTGCTATTTTTAATGTAAAAAAATGAGTCTTTATTTATGATGTTTCAGCTTAGGAAAGCAAGGCTTGGTTTGGCTCCTTCTGCTGTTTTGGCAAAGGTTCTAAATCCTAACAAAAAGGAGAGCACATTCACACAAAATTACAATGCACAGAAAGAAATATGTCACCCTGGGGTGTAAAACAATTAATCAGGTGACTGGTCACCACTTACAAAAATATAAAGTGGCACGCTATTTTTGGGAGCTCTTGTGTATTTACAAGACATGGCTAACATTACAGGAGATTTGGCAACTAAACACTGACATGTTGACCACCTGATCATCAACTATGAAGATTTTTTAAGACTTTGTGACAGCTCCCTAAAAACACTCACATTTTGGAAGGTTTTTCTATAATGATTCAAATTACCTGTCATTTCAGTCTGTTTCTCAAAGAACCTGGAAAGATATACCTCCACAAAGTGCCTTAGATCATTCAGTGATGAACTTTAAAACAGAAATTCAGTATCGTAAAACTGATTTTGAGTGGAGATCACAGATGTGACTAGAAACACTACAGACCTTTGTCGCAGGTGGACTAAAAACAAGGCTTAAAATCAGGACTGGGTGACATCAGCTTGCACAGTTTCTCAACAATGTTTTTGTGAAGTGCCAAAACTAAGCACCCAGGGCCGGATTTTCAAAGAGCCCTAAGATCAATGTAGGGCGCGTCAAACAACCACCTTGTGTCAGATCCAGGTGCATGAAATACTGTGTGCCATATATTGCAAGAAAAGTGTTCTCTGTGACAAAGTCCCCCAAACTGATGCAAGAGATACACTGTGTCAAATAAATGACACAAGGGATGAGAATGATGCAACCTGCACCAAAATAAATAACGCATGTTGAGTCAAAAATGGTGCAATCTGAGTCAAAAAATAACTTTAAGGAACGAAAATGATGCAAACTGAGTAAAACAGTGGTGCAAGCTGAGTCAAAAAAATGACTCTAGGAATGAGAATGAGACAGGTTGAGTCAAAAAATGGTGCAAGTTGAGTCAAAAATATGACTCAAGGTACGAGAATAACACAAGTTGAGTCAAAAAAATGGTGCAAAGGACGAGAATGACACAAGCTGAATAAAAAATATGGCAGATGAAATGGCCAAGACTAAGCCCTAAAAACATTCTAAGCTAGTCCTGCAGGGGAATATTGGCCCTTAATAGTGCCACAGTCAGATTTGCCCCCTGTTATGGGCCTCTTTATATGCTCTAGTGTATGTTAGACCAGCTCTGGCTGGTCTTACGGTGACATGCATCTTGGCACAAGGCAGGACACATTCTTTGAAAATCCCAAATAAGGGGATGGTGCAAAATTTCAGTGACACATGTATCCCTTTCGACATAGCACAAGCATAGTACAAGCCAGTCTGGTTCATGAAGACCTGTTTTTTGATGCAAGCACCATTTGAAAATCAGAACTGACTTTTTCTTTTAAGTATAGCTATTTGGTCCCTGTCACATCCTCGTGCCAACTGACGATGGGGACACATAGGTATTTTACTTGTTTTTCTCCCCAGATCCCCCTCCCCCCGAGGCCCCAGCACACGGCTGTGCGAGTGTGTGGAGGCATGTTATACACCCCTTGGTGTCAGCTCTGCCCTTCCACCTCCCGTAGTTTTTTGCCACCCCCCCTCTCAACCTACGCTACCCACTGAACCTCCACCCGGTGGGAGTGGAACTACGGGGGGGCAGCAACCCACCCTCGGGAGAGGATAGCTGCCCATCAGCATGCTTGATCCTGCTCTGCCTCCCTCCCCACGCTGTCACCCCGAGACCCGAGGTTGTTCCCAAACTCGGGTCCCCAGCGTAGTGCGAGGTGTGGCATCCAGCACCTCAACCCTTAGCACCATTGGGCCGTTAATTGATGCAAGTTTTGATGCATCCTGCTCCTTGCATCAGTTGTTTTTGATGAAAGCACATTGTGTCATTCTCTGGCCTTTAAAAATCCGACCCCCTGTGTTTTCCATTAAAATGTAGTTTTATCTGAAAACTGGTGCGTATGTTAAAAACAGTCATATCCTTCCAATATTTGCAATACTACATATCATCACATGAAAACAGGGTTTTGTGCGACTTTTACACACAAAAACTGCCCAGCCCAACTTGAAAAACAAACAAAACGTGATAGCTAGACAGAATAGAAAGCACCGAAGCCAGTCTGATCACTGCTTGTGTTTGTGTTTCAAAGCTCATTTTCAGTCCACCTGCTAAAAATGCCTAAACAACTGCTATTCGACTACTTCGCAATACTGTGAGGTTTGCAGCAGTCCATTTTCACTGCCTGTCATCCACAGTCATGTTAGTTGTATGTTGCGCTCTTGGTGGTGGCAACTAAAACAGAATGCCAATTTCCTTTCTTGGAAAAAAGATATGAAGGATTTAACACTGTAAGGGCAGGAAGAGTGGAAAAAGAACAGATGAATGAGCACACTCTTGGACTCCCCCTCTATATACTATTTCCGATTTTCAACACTGTCTGCCTCTATAGCACTTTAGAAGCCAACAGCACGTTAAACATGAAGAAATGAAGAAGGAAAATCAGTACTGAGCCAAATCTGTGTCTCAGTCAGCAGCACGTTCTGCTGCAAAGTGAGAGTGGCTTGACTACTGCAATTCCCTGTATCTTGGGCTACCGGGGGTTGATATTCAACGCTTGCAGCTAGTGCAGAATGCGGCAGCCAGACTATTGACTGGTTCTTCTAGGACCGATGGCGCAGCATCTACAATAGCCGCGAGACTGCACTGGCTGCCAATATACTGGCGTATCACCTTCAAGGTCAGTTTGCTGACCTATAAGGCCCTACATGATCAGGGACCTAGCTACCTGAAAGATCTTCATCCCTACTGTCCCCCCCACTCTCTCCAATCCACTGATGAGGGATTGCTAGAGATTCCCAGGGTTCGTTTGAAGACCTCCGGGGCCAGATCTTTTAGTTTTATGGCCCCGACCCTGTGGAATTCTCTATCTCGTCAGGTACGAGATTGCCCGACCGTCAAAACTTTTAAGGTAGCACTTAAAACATATCTTTTTAAACAAGCGCATAATGATTTTTAAGTATTATTAGCGTGGTTAATTTTATTGTTTTTATTAATATTGTCTCATTATGTGATGTACAGGCGCCTTGGTTTTTACAAAGGCGTCTTTTTATAAATAAAGTTTTGATTGATTGATTGATTTTGATTACCATTTTCACAAGGTGTATTTTCTTCCCTTTTGAAAAGAGCAGTAAATGTGATTTGAAGACTCACTCACTGTGGGACTGGTTTCGCACAGATGCCAATCACACAAGGAGTGCAAATCTGAGTTGCATTAGCTGATCGCACTTTTGAGGCTGTTTCGCTCCTGTAGTCGATTTAATGCATTTCAGATTTGCTCTGTGAAGTGCTCTAGATGCTCTCTCATGTAAAAACTGTATCAGTCTCCCACTCCCCAGGCCAATGGAGACTAGTGCAACACAGAGGGCGTGATCTGTATCTCGCTACAGCACCCTCCATGGTTAGCCAATAAGTGACACGTGGCCTCATGAAGTAGACCCTCTACCTGTGTCCCTCATGGCTAAGGAAAGTTGCTGCAATGTGGTCAGAATATTAGGAAGACAAGGATATAAAAGTAATACTGCTCTACCTGGAAAAAGAAAGGTGAACTCTGAAGCACGTTTGCATGCACCTGCATAATATAACAAAAAAGAGCAAATACTCCATTCATTTGTAAATACTGCTATTGACAACATGGATGTAAATATTTATGCCTAGACACACCAGTAATATTTCAGAGATAGCCCTTCTAAAGGGCAGCGCCCCATAAAACTGGCGATTACATTTCTAGTTACCAATTTGAATCTTCCCCTCACAGAATGGAACACGAATTTTCATCATTTCCCGGAAAAAGAAAATTCTAAGGATATTTTGAGTCTCTCTAATAAAGGAAAAAGATTAAAGCAATTTTTTGGCTTCAAAGTTGTCCAGCTAAGATGCAAGCCATACTGCATGGTGGCAGTTCCAGTCACCAGTGCACTCTCATTTAAAACAGTAACTAATCTGGCAACACCTGCTGACTAATGCAATAAAACGTCTATGGTTGCTACCTGACGTGGTACTCGTGTACCTATATTATGACTACTATGATCTACCTATTACCAAGCGTGTACCACCAGTGAATGCCTGTAACACTGGTTGCTTTTTTAATCTAAGCGTTATTTACTGTACTGTTTGTTTGCTGTGATGTATTGCTCTCTTGATGAGGTGCCTTTGTAAATGAGTCTATGACTCAAAGGTCTGTAAACCGATGATCTAATAATAAATAAAATAATAGTTTTAGTTTTTATCCTACTGCACTTCATTAAGCATCTTTATTTCATACTTCTGCAACTTCCATCTGATGTGTTGTCCATGCCGTCATCACAACTACTTTGCATCCCAATCCAACTATCATTAAGTACTTGTTACGGTCATGCGACTGGTGTATCAGCTCCTTCAACAACTGTGCAACAAGTGGGGTGGTATATTTGCTGACATGTCCCTGTGGGATGTCATATGTGGAACACACTAAATGTTTGAGAATGTATGCAGAAAACCAGTCAACTCCAATGCAAATATCTTTGATTTTCTTTTATTTCATCGAATGTTGCATGAAGATCACCATGTCCTAGACAGGGGCCCCTGATGTTTGGCCCTCTATAAGGGTTTCTTCAGAGTGACATGTGCAAAGTAGTTTTCATTTATCAAAAATGCAATTCTGCTGTATTTCTTACATCAGCAATCTGTCTTGTTTTATTTTTCTTTTTGCTTTGTTTTATACTTCTCAGATATTTTCCTTACTTTTTTTTTTTTTATAAATATTCAGCATGTCTGTTCTGTGATCTTTCCTAAGATCATGGAGTAGACATGCTAACTACTTATGAATAAAAGAAAGAAAAAGTGAAAAGACAGACTGCTGATATAAGAAATACGTAAGAACTGCATTTTTGATCAATGAAAACTCCTTTGCACACCATGTTACTCTGACAAAGCTCCTACAGAGGGCAAAACAACGGGGGTCCTTGTCCAGGACAGGGTGATCTATGTGCAACATTCAATGAAATAAAAGAAAATCAAAGACATTTGCTTTGGAGTTGACTGGTTTTCTGTATACTTCCTCACAAGTTTAAGTCCATACCAGCTCCCAACCTTATCACTATATTGAACAGCTGCTACTATATTGGGAGGGTACCCAGGGGACTATTTTACTCTTTTGAAACAGACCAAATGTTGCCTGAAAAAATAGGATTGGGGAACTCAAAAGCTGCAAACAGAAATTCCAATTGTAACATATGAGTTATGGAGAGACATCTGAAGGAGGCGAACCATGGTTCTTCAGGTTTTCTATGCTTCACTGGGATTGAAGAAGTGAAATACAACACCAGAGGGGGCGATTTGTTGAAGAAAGTGGCCCAGCGACAAGTATACTGGATCTGTACCTTAAAAAATCAAATCACCAAAAGGACTTAGTGAAGATATACTGTTACACTGTTATTATGAACAATGTCCGACCCTTTTTTGTTTCAGGATAAAGAAGCTGTTGTTCTGTTGGTTGAATGCTGCCTTGCCTGATACTAACAACTGTGTTTTCTTTTACTATGATCTGTTGGTCTGATGAAATTCTACAGGCTGTGCAGTTTGTTTACCCCTTACACATCCCACATCCCCCCCCTTTTCTCCCTCCTCCAGTATATGTATGTCTGCGTATGTAACCTGGTGCCTGTCAGTTTGACTGTAGATATGTAAATATGTGGTTTTCACTTAAAGCAAACGGAATACTGATTCTGTTAGCGCTGGTGGCCAAATGGCCCTTTTTCACCATACTGAAACCCTCAGATGACACACCAGTCACATGACCATGACAGGTATAGAATGAGTTAGATTAGGATGCAGGGTAGCTCTGATGAAGGCATGGTCAAAACATCAGCTGCATGCCTGTGTGTGATGTCATTAGGTGTACAGCCCCTCTCCCACTGAAGAATTTTTAAATTGGTGCTAGCGTTAAACTGATGCAGTGTTGTGCCAGATGGAAGTCACTGAAGTATGAAATAAAGATACTTTTTAAATTACAGTAGGATAAATACTCAAACTAATGCTGACTGTGTTTTAAATGACAGTGTACTGGTAACTGGAACCGCAGCCATGCGGTATGACTTGCATTTGATATAGGACATCAGCCAGAAGCACCATATCTGATTTTTTCCTAAGCGGAGTGAGCTTTGGTTTTAGTGTGTTTGTGGTTACAACTGCTCAGATTAGACATTCCAGAACAACAACGACAAGGATTCAAAAAGTAGGCAGATAAAAAATGACTCCTTAATCCACTTTGTGCAAAGTATGTTTTACCAATTTTAAAAAAGCATTTTCTTTGATCTATGAAGAATCAACAGTCCAACAAAATACAAGATGTACTCCTTGCCGCTACATTTTCTTCTCCTACAGGTTAGTTTGCTAAGTCTACAAGAATTGAAGAATGCATTTTTCTCCATAATGATTTACCTCCCACAAATGTGCCTGTCTACTACAGGAGGAAAACGTCACTGCACGTAGAGCACAAAACTGGTCCCCATTCAGTTCACCACAATAGGACTCAGTAACTTCCAGGAAAACGCTGACACTCTGTGAGTTGGTTAAAGAAAAAATGGCAGTTTTTCTTATTCTTTGGTAACTGGGTAAGGCCCACTAGTGTAAGGCCTGTTTTCAGGGGTGACCCGAGAGCACTGGGGAGGCTAAGTGACTTGCTCAGAGTCACACAGTATGCATGTGGAGGTTGTGGGACTCAAACCCAGGTCTGCTGCATGTACCAAGCTCACTCGCAGCTCATTTTCTCTAACCTCTAGGCTATACTGCCCTCCACCATTCCACAGTTTGCCACAATTTGAAGCAGCAGTGAAATGATACATGTAAAATAATAATAATAATTGGCCCCTTACCATGTAATACAAACAACTGCATATATGTCCTGTTTTCTTTCTACACCGACTGTAGGCATTACTTAGTGTTGGGAAGAAGTTTAAAAATGTTTGGCCAAATTTCAAGTAATGTTAACAGACTTTTTTTTTGCAACCATTGCACTCCGAGACAGTCAAACTGTCTGCCAACATCATTGCACAATGACTTCAATGGACCAATAGCGCACCATCTGTATTACTGTACCTCTATGCATAATGTATGTATTTATGTTGTATTGCCCAGTTCTGATCAAACAGAAAAAAGCAGTAATTAGTGTATGTATTAAACCTCAATGCAGAAGTTTACTGTAGCTTTTTGCACTTAAAGGGGACAGGACGTTTGTGTGACTTTGCAACAATTGTAATGTTCCTGTTTTTTGGAAATAAATATTAACATGACAGAATTAAATTATTTATGTTTAACTGTATCTGAATAAAGGCTTTTGCACAAATGGCATTCTGTATCTTTTTCTATTTCTGAACACCATCCTGAACAGTACTCTTCATGGATCAGGAATTTTGATTTTTGCCAGTCACTGCATGGATTCTGAGCTCGGAGCATTGCTCCGATAAGACAACAGTGTGTGGCCACAGTTCAGAATCCATGCAGTGACACTGTTAATCCTCCATATTACTGAGTCTATGAAGAGAACTGCAGAGAATGCTGTCCATAAAAGTGAATAAAAAAATATTTTGCACATCAACCTTTATTAAGGTATAGTTAAATATAGATCATTTGGTGGTGTGTATAATTTCTGAAAATAGAAACATTATATACAGCTGTAAACTCATATACATTTGCTGTCCCCCAAAATATTCAAAACTGGGTGACAAGCAATAATTAGGTTTACTACACTACACAGGTGCACAAATGCAGCTGGATCACTCTCGCTCCGTTAACGTCATTGCACAGTAACAACGGCAGCCATTTTATGATCATCTTGGAGCGTGGTGGTTAAAAAACTAAAGTTTGCATTTTTGCATCTGATGAAACAGCATTAATCCTCTGCACACTGTAAGTAATGCTTACAATCAGAGTAGCGTGATGTGTTCTTGCACGCTAAATGTGTTTATTGCTGTGGGCAGGGGTCATTTTACAGCAGCTTGCTTAGGTGTCCTATAAACAATATTTTGAAATAACACTGCATTGTTTACTCTTCTCTGCCCTGCTGCACTTCCAGCTGGGAGAAAAGTTTTTTTCCTACACAGTCCACACAATGACCCAATTGAGGCACTGTAATTCAGGAGCCCAGGCACGTAAGGACCATCACAATCAGCTTAGAAATGCCATGTAGGGCCTAAGAGAGCAGTACGGTCAAGAAAACAAAAGGAAGTATAGTACACAGCAGCAGAACCATTATCAAGTAACGTTAGCAGATAGTTTCCTATTCCGTTCTTAATCTTAGTTGCCAATTTATTTTTCTAAAAAACAAAACATTGATTGCACTGATTCATTAACAATTCTCTCTCTCTCCCTCTCCCTCTCCCCCCAGATAGTAATTATAGGTAATTTTGAGATATGAAAACTAAAACTAAAATCCAGGCATAATTTTACATCTAGCTGTCAATCCCCAGTATCTCAAAGTTCCGTCAGCCTGCAAATGAATATATGGAACACATGTTAACATTTCAGTTTTGCTGCTTCATTGAATAAACACACAAAATGCATGCCGTTTTACAGAGAATACAACTTTTCATATTCAATGCAGTTTTGAGGACCTTGACGGTCACATCAGTTACATAGTGGCTTATCTAAAATCTGCCTAAATGGGCTATAATTACTGGTGCTCATTTTTTCCTCAAGCGAAATCGGATTGTAATCCACCGTTATAACCAGCTGGTTATAATGGCAAACGCACCCGATTTCTCTTGTTCCAAACATGCGCAGCCAGCCACTGCTCTTCCATTCCTCGGTGCTGACTGCCATTCCTCAGTGATATGCAGTTCGCCGCACTTGGAGTCAGTGGTGAGTTAATTTAGAAAAAATAAATAACTGTTAAAAAATGGTGCTATGAAATGAAACTCAGCTGCCTAAAAAAAAAAAAATACACAAGTAATGATTTTTATCATGAGCCCCGGACCCCACTGAAACCCGACTGGTCTGCTGCTCCCTAGGGATATCTTTATTATATAACTGCTGTGGTGAAAAAAAGATTCCCAGTAATTATATAAAATAAATGCAGGGTAGATGTGTAAAACTCGAATTTTATACCCCCAGTGTGGGATGCCTTTATAAACACCTTGAGCTTCACTCTCTGGGTTTATGTGGCATCCCACACTTGGGGGGTGTAAAATTCTTGTTATAACCTCCTACCCAGCCATTATTCTCTATGTATCAACCCACTGCTCAGCTGCTGATGTAGCTGGCTGTTTTTATCTCTTCCTTTCTCTAAATAAAAGTGATAATAAGCTACAGTATTAGTGAAAATACAAAATCACACATGCCCACACAATGTAAAGCATCATGGGTTGCATATGCAAATCACCACAGAATGTTATGCTGGTTCAACTTTAAGCAGAATTGCATGGTACAGTATTAGTGTACACATACTAAAACATGTGTTGTGTATGGTCCTTGTTCTCCTCCCTCAGCATCCTCCCTAAACGTTTGTAAATGTCAATAAACTGTTCAACCAATCACAGTGCACTGGTCTCCTCTCATTGAATCACAGTGCACTGGTCTCCTCTCACTGAATCACAGTGTGTGTGGGAGTGTTCCCAGTGTTCAGGAAGGATGCACTGGGATTCATCAAGGACTGTAAACAAACAGGGTTTTGTGTGGCAACACCAATATGATGGACAGCCCGTTTTTCACTTCTAAGAAGAAAAAGGACACATACTGTATACCCTCAAGCAGCAAATTCTACAGGTCAGCAAACGTAACTTTTTTTTAAAACCTAGGCACATTCTGAGGCTGGGGAAGGGGAGAACTATCTCATTAATACCCAAGAAGACATCCTTGCAGAGATCAACAACAAAAGTAATAATGGCATTATGAAATGCCAGCGACATAACTGTTCACTCTTTTATCAGCCCAGTGTTTATTCATCATGGCTGTTATTCTATTGTAAATATATATGGGTTACCTTTGCTGCTATTTATAAAATGTTCTGTAGGGGACTTCCAGAAATTCTGATACCAGTTCTCAACATGAGATATGACAGTGATGCCTTTCTTACCACGTGCTGGAAAGTGGCAGCAAAGAGGCTTAACACTGGTTTTCAATTCATATACACACAAATACACCACGGATGTGAGTCTAACAGCGAGAATTTGTAAAGGATCTTGAAGAAACCCTCAACCAGTGTGGATGTCTGAACCACTTACTACCTTACTCAGTTGGGCCACTGCAGGAAAACACTGACGGAGAGTACATACAGGATGAGATGGTGTTCTAAAATCTCTGTTGTCAAGCCAGCCTACCAACGCAGCTGTAGAGCTACCGCTTACCGACAACCCAAGTTCGGAAGTGAACTTGGGACGTTAGAGGGATGGCTGAGGGGAGGAGGATCAACTGTCCATAGGACTGCTCTCCTCCTCGGGGGGGGGGCAGAATCCAGTGCTGGACCCTAATGGAAGCTGGGGGACAGGGAGCTAGGGCCAACACATACGATGGGAAGCATGTCAGGTGTCGACGCACATCATGCAGGAGTGTGTGTGGTGCATCATGATGCTACTGCATGCCGCACCTCACAGAGGACAGTACAGGGAAAAGCAGGCAGCAGGATGGCACAGTGTGCCTTCACGACTTGCACCCGACTAGCTAGGCATGCAGCCAGAACTGGATCCATTGCACGGTGGGGGTCAGGGAACTCCGCTGATGCTGCCAAGGGGGTCAAGCCTGGGGGAAGCTGGCAGTGGTACACCTCAGTGGATGCTGGGGTGACAAGGCTGGGGTGCTTGGCAGAAGGGTGGCGACAGGAGAGGAGGAGAAAACAAAATCTCTGTTGTCTTTATCAGTGTCATTTTCAGTGGTTTTAAACTGAACAATATCCCAGC
Source organism: Neoceratodus forsteri (assembly GCA_016271365.2). Classification (NCBI taxonomy): domain Eukaryota; kingdom Metazoa; phylum Chordata; order Ceratodontiformes; family Ceratodontidae; genus Neoceratodus; species Neoceratodus forsteri. Next base: position 193,846,595 of record CM028132.1, on the reverse strand, counting down.
AATTTTTCTGATCTCACACAAGACTTTAACTTTATAGCTATGAAATGCATCACATACCACAAGAAAGTATGTACGGTATTTATCTCAAGATTTCTGGAAAGGAATTTTTTGGGGGATTTCAGTAGCTAAAATACTGAGGTAATCTGCTTCAGAGAAAATTTACACAATGCCAAGAAGAATACAAATGCCTATTACACTCACTTTTACTCTGCTACGCTTCAGGTATAAGCATGGGTGCATGGGAAAGGGGAACAGTAACTTCATAGTATTGCGTACCCCAAGCTGAATTGAAGAAAATGTTCAAGCTGGCTTTACTGTAAATTCATAATGTTGAATCAGCCTTTATGGGCCCAATTAATCTATATTGATTTCTTTGAGCAGGAGCATCCTAAAGAGAGAGAGAGTTTATTCAAGTTGCTATCAAATTTAAAAATAACTGGGGGCACAGACTGAAACTGAGGAACAGCTACAAGAGTTCAGGCGATGTTTACATAGCAAAAAAGTGAATTTATAGCCAACCTGTCAGCACAACAGTAGAGCTACTGCTCCCGACCCTGGCGACCAGGGTTCAGGAATGAGCCCGGCTTGCCCGGGGCTGGTCAGGGAGGAGGAGGAGGATTGAGCATCCTAGTGGAAGCTCTCTTCCTCCGGGGGGACGGGGTCATTCCTGCTGCAACACTGCCACCTTGATGACCACAGGTGGCAGTGCAGTTGGGGCATCAAAAGGGAGGGAAGGACATCTGCTGAGCTCCAGAAGCGCTGAGTATGCCCGTGGGCATGTATGTGCTTCCCTTGGAGCACATTATGTGTAGATGTCCCCTGGTCATGCAATGATGACGAGCCCCCGTGCCGAATAAGATCCGACCCTGGTCATGGCTGCCAGCCTGACAGGATCTTTCAAGCATGGGAGAGTAGGGGTCCTCTCTCTCCTTCCCCGCCTGGGGGGGGAGGGGGGATGACAAACCAATGCGAAATAGAGGCCAGGCCTCTGTGACAGCTAAGGGGATGGGCAGAGTCGCCGGACACCACAGGGACTCTGATGGCTGGGCTGGCAGCGGTGAAAGAGTGAATATAAACAGATTAACAAAATAAAAGTGAATATATAGAATAAGCTGCACAGGAGCCTGCAGTGTCACTGGTTTTTGTTCGTATGCAGCTGATCACCAAATGCAATCACTCTGAACGATGCCATCCTTCACTCTGTACTTGTACCATTTGATGTAAACTCCTGAAACATTACAGTTTCCTTAGTGAGTTATCTGGTTTGCTGTAAGATAACTACACAGAATTCTGTATGTCAGAACTCTAACTGTGGGCTCGACTGGTGACGCAGGGCTTGCATCAAGCCCTGCGTCAAACCCTTTCTTTGGAGTAGCTGTGCCAATCACTTTTGCCGCAACTGCTCCTGATTTTGGTAGGTCAGGTGCAGTTGCAACACTATCTGATTTATGGCAGCTTGTGCCAAGTCTTTGGCGCAAGCCCTGTAAAAAGGGTCCCAGTGACTGCCGCAAGTTAGACCAGAAAAGATTGGTCTAACTTGTGGCAACTGGTGCATGGGATCGAAAATCCCAGTCTCGGGCCGGGTGACTGCCACAAGCCCCATATCTTTGACACACTGGAGCTTGCAGCAAAGGTGGGAGTTTGAAAATCTGAGCCACATGTAGCTCACATCACCGCTGTACTAACCCCCAGGAATCCTGTTGAAAACTAAGTGTTACACCTATGCGAGGCCATCCCTGTTTGATGTCTATTACAAAATGTGTACAAGAAACCAAGACCTGTTATTGGTCAGATGTGATCACATGAGCATGTGTTATTCAAGCACAACAGTGTAGGTTATGAATACTTAAATATTCGGAACCTCAGTAATTAGTTTTTAAAATACAAATAAGTGAAACCATTTTATAATTGCAATAAAGCACTCTGGGGGGTGCTGAACTGTAGTATAACGACCTTTCTCAGTTGTGTAAGACAAAGGCCAACAAAATGCTGGGTTGCATTGCAAGGGGGTATTCTGCCACTGTATAGGTCATTAGTTAGACCGCACCTGGAATACTGCATGCAGTACTGGCACCCATATCTGAAGAGAGACATTAAGTTACTGGAGGGGGTGCAGCGCAGGATGACAAAGATGATCAAGGGGCTGGGGGACTTATCATACAAGAGGAGGCTGAGGGAGTTGAACATATACTTGCTGGAGGAGAGGAGGGACAAGGGGGACATGATTGAAACCTTTAAGCACATGAAAGGAATAAACAAGATGGGTACATAGGGGCTGTTCAAAGTAAGGGATGGGTGGGTCACCGGGGGCCATGATATGAGACTGGAGGGAGAAAGGTTCAGGAGGGAGATGAGGAGACACTTTTTTACAGAGAGGGTGGTAGCTGGGTGAAATGCATTACCAGCAGAACAGTGGACTGCTTCAAAAGGGGCTGGGACAAGGCAAGGGGGAGGGTCAATGGAGGGTAGGGGTAGAAGGGAGGGGCAGTTGCAGAATAAGGGGTGCTAGCTGCACATTTAAGCAGACTTGACAGACCTCTAGGCCTTTATCTGCTGGCAAATTTTGTAGGTTTGTAAGGCACCACGCGCTGCCATATTCCTCACTTCCCAAGGTGTGCAGCTATCCCACAGTAATGCACACCTTGTTATGTCTTATTGCTTAAAACAGCAGTGGAAAGACAAATGTTTTTTCCAAGACCTAGTTTCAGCTACAAACTATTACAAATATTAACATACCTGTCACATCTACTTCTCTAGGTATCTCCTATGGTATGTACTGAGTTGTTTTTTTTTTTTTTTAGTTTTCTTGATCCTAACACTTACCAGCTCTACAATGATATTTATAAGCCAAATGCTGTGGCTACCAATTTTTCTTGAGAAACAAACCAATAAAAATATGTATAAAATACTTAAATTGTGTAGGTGGAGTCTGTGTTAATACAGTACTTGGTTTCTGTGAGGTATTACTTAACTCAGTCGGAGGCACGACACAGTAAAGTGTTACAGAAGACAGACTTTACATGCCTTCTGCTGTGCTGGAACATGGGTTACTGCCGGTGAGATTCATCAGGCCTGTTTACACGACCGGTTCTGCATTGTTGTGAACAGTGCAGATGAGTAGCAGCAGTGCAGAGCACGGCATGGAAATGACTTGCAGAGCATTGTGGGTCACTCTGTTGTGGCAAACCACGAACCCTGTTTTGGTGGGATCATGTACTGGTGCAGGCATTGTTGCTAGCGTGTAAACACACTGCTCCACCAGCACCAGTGCAGTCCGGTGACACACCACGCCAGTCTCACTACCTCTCCAGTCCCCTTCCTTTCCCTGCCTCTCTCATGCCCTATACTGTATTTTGGAACACTTAACTGTATAATCAGTAACAGGTGATCACTGCTCACCACCACAGACATCAAGTTGATTTTCTAAAACAGTAACTTCCATAGCGCTGCCCAAAACCCATTGCAGACCAGTAAATGAGTTACAAGTTTTCCTCTGCCCTATCTAGCTCCCCAGTTTCACCAGCAAAGATTAAATAAGTGTGCTCTGCAAACACTTGATAATTTACATGGATCATATGGTATTTACATGGAACATACAGTTGGTATAAAGTCCTGGCCCTGGCAGAAATTTGGTCCAAAATGCTGTAAGTTTTGAGATGCCCCAGAACAATGCACAACATGTGTTGTGTAAATGTTGGTCGGGAGGGTTTCAGGAGGAGCAGCAGACAAAGAGTGCAGATGGCAGCACACCCACCAAGGTGGTATAAATGCATCTTTAGGAAATGAAGTTCCTTCCCTGCTTTACATTTCAGAGATCCAGTGAATATTTAATGTTAAATGTGACTGGGAGAAAAAACAGATTCAGTCTTGAGAGTAACACAAGCTGGAGTCTGACAGTTGGCAGATGAGCTGGTTGAAAAATATTCAGAAGCTGTTTGTAAAAGGCAACAGAAAAATAACTGAAAAACTAGCACACAAGATACAGAGGAAGGAATCTCTTCTGCTGCTGCTGCTGCTGCTGCAGCCATTGTGAAGCACTCGGAAGAGGAGGGTCTCATTTGCACTGTTTACCAGGAGGATTTAGTCTGCTGACACATAATGGGGAAAACTGAAGTGAGGAGGTTCCTATGGAAAACGCCAGCAAAGTCTCATTTTGAACAGATCCTGGCACCACCCCATAGGTTGTATGGGGTAGTCAGAGAACCTGTTCTATCGTGATATCAAGAACTACTGACAACCGGCGGTAACAATGACAGCTGCCTCAAGCATGACCGCTACAGAGAAGGTCCATGAATAAAGCCGAGGTAAATAATACTACTGCATACCGTATGTAACTGTAGTATAAGTTATACTGATATAATAATACTACTGCATACCGTATGTAACTGTAGTATAAGTTATACTGATATAATAATACTACTGCATACCGTATGTAACTGTAGTATAAGTTATACTGATATAATAATACTACTGCATACCGTATGTAACTGTAGTATAAGTTATACTGATATTCAGCAAAATAAAGGCAAGGACAGGGCTCCGCATTTTGTGACCACTGATTATCAAGCGACAGCATTCAGATTTACTATGTGCAAATGCATTACAAGACTATATTCACTATAGTCACTGCTTCATCCAGCCCCCCACAAAAAAATCCACAAATTAAAAAGTTTTTGTTGTTTTTTTTTTTTTACAGAAATGGAGCATCATTCAGTTAGAAACCCAACAAATGGATGTTTTAATACATCAACTCAGATTCTCTGAATTACAAGATATCTAATTTTGGAACGTTAGTTTTAGTGGCAAAATTGATTTTTTAGTGCCCGATTTAAACAAAACATTTCTGAACATCACAGTAAACAGCATCGTTCTCTAAAACTCTTCTTGTTCTTGCCACTTTTCTTCCCATTCTTGTCTTTGTTTTCTGACATCTTCTTTGCTCTTACTTCTCTCATGAGATCAAAAAATACCTGTGAATGGAAAACATTTAGACATTTTATTCCAGGGGCAGAAATGGAAGATGCTGAATTCTTATACAAGGTGTTCAAAAAAAGAGCAACTTGGTTTGGTATTTAAGGCATTATCCTTTCACTTATGAAGACCTGGGTTCTACCTCTGGCCTTCACTCTGTTTTAGAAACACAAAAGACCATTGGTTCAGCCAGTCTGCCTTGTTTTACCCTAGCCTATGCTGGTACATTATGTCTAATCAGGTTAGTGCCCTCACCTCCCCAGTTGCCGTCTGCCTTACTGCTTTCCTCCCGTGTAAGTTGTTAAGCCTCTTACTTGGTCCCAGCTGTGTTTGAAACCATTAATGGTTCTTGCACATACCACCTTTGCTGGTAAGCTGGTCCATGGATCAACCACTCTCTCTGTAAAATGAAACTTTCTCTCATCCCTCCTGAGTCTCTCCTCTGCCCCTGTGTTCTTGATTTGCCAGTCCTGCTGAATATTTCCCTTTATTTCTACCTTGTTCATTCCAGTCAAGAACTTTAAGGTCTCTATCATATCTCCCCTTTCCCTTCTGGTCTCCAGCGAGTACACATTCAGAGCATTAACCTAATCCTCATAGAATCTGCCCTGCTGGCCCTGAATCATTTTGGTTGCTCTACGCTGTACTGTCTCTAGTCTGTCTTTGTCCTTCCTTAGGTGGGTGCTCCAGAACTTGGCACAGTATTCCAGATGTGGCCTCACCAGTGATCTATACAGTGGCAGTATCACCGCCTTCCTCCTGCTGTCAAACTCCCTCGAGATACATCCCAGTATCCTGGTTGCCGTGCTGTAGGCTTTGTTTTATTGGCTAGATTGTTTTAGGAACATACGAATATATGACGAAGCCAGCAGAAGAAGGCCATTTGATCTATCATGTCTGCTCATATTGCAGGGTCCACAGCTTGAGCTAATGTCCCTGCCCTTCCTCCCCACTCCTCCAATCCTCTCTACCCATGATCCTTACCTTCTCCCATGCCTATCCCAGCCTCTCTTAAAGCTGCCCACTGTCTTCAATGAGATTACCTTTTCCGGCATCGCATTCCAAGGGTCCACCACCCTCTCTGTGAAGAAGTGCTTCCTGACATCCCTCCTAAACTGCCCACCCTCTAGCTTAAGACTGTGCCCCCTCATGATATGGTTGCCACTCAGCTTAAAGACACTCTCTTTATCAACCTTATTTATGCCTTTCAAGTACTTGAAAGTCCCAATCATGACCCCCCCCTCGCCCTGTCTTCCAGGGAGTACATGTTCAGTGCTCTCAATCTCTCTTCGTCTGCCTTACCCTGCTGACCCGCTATCATCTTTTTAGACCTTCTCCAGCAGGTTAATGTTCTTTTTGAGGTGTGGTCACCAGTACTGAACCCCATACTGTAGATGAGGCCTTACCAGGGACCTGTACAACAGCAGTATAACCTCATCTCTCCTACTACTGATCCCCCTAGATATGCACCCCAGCATTTTGTTTGCCTTTGCTGCTGCTTTCTTGCACTGTGTAGAGTCGCTAGTGATCATCACTCCTAGGTCTGTCTCCTCCTCTGATGCAGATACTCGGACTCCACCCAGGTAGTACTCCATCCTGTGATTCTTGGCTCCAATATGCATAACTTTGCATTTCTTGGCACTGAAGCCAAGCTGCCAGATCCTAGACCACCTCCCCAGCTTTTCCAGATCTTCCCGTAGGTCTTGTATCCCTTCAGCTGTGTCCACTCTCACGCAGAGCTTTGTGTCATCTGCGAATAGGCACAATTTTCCCTTAATGCCATCTCCAGTGTCATTGATGAAGACATTGAACAACACTGGCCCCAGCACTGAGCCCTGCGGGACCCCACTGGTTACATCTCTGGTGCCAGATAACTCTCCCCCCACAACCACCCTCTGAGTTTTGTCCCTCAGCCAGTTTTCTACCCATCTGGACATCTTTTCCCCAACCCCGAGATCCATCAACTTCCTGATCAACCTTTTGTGGGGCACAGAGTCAAAGGCCTTGCTTAAATCAAGATAAAGGATGTCCACCGCCTGCCCCTGTCTACTGTCTTAGTGACACAAAGAAGTCAATCAGATTTGTTTGACACAATCTCTCTCTCCCCCCCCCCCCCATGAACCCATGCTGCCTCTCATCCTGGAGACCATGCTCCTCTAGATATTCCACCAACCTTTCTTTTAGTATGGTCTCCATAAGTTTGCCCACAATGGAGGTCAGACTGATTGGTCTGTAATTCCCTGGGATATCCTTGGGATGGCTTTTTTGGAGGGGCACTACATGTGCTGTCCTCCAGTCCTGTGGTACCACACCTGACTCTAGTGAACTATTAAATAGGCCTGCCAGTGGCCCTGACAGCTCCTCAGCCAGTTCTTTTAGTACCCTTGAATGTACTTTGTCTGGGCCTGGTGATTTGTCCACCTTCAATGCCAGCAGCCCTTCCCTCACTCTATCCTTACATCTATGTTCCCTTCCCGCTCCCCTTTTCCCTCCCAAAGGCACTGGTCTGTCCTTCTCCCTGGTGAAGACGGAACAGAAGTATTCATTTAGTATCTCTGCTTTCCCCCATTATCCTCCACCCACTCCACCCCTTTCATAAGCCTAACAATCCCTTCCTTCTTGTCCCTTTTCTCACTTACATATTGAAAGAAAGCCTTCTCCCTCTTCTTAATTCCTTCAGCTATCTGCAGCTCCTTCTGTGCCTTTGCTCAAGGAAGTTGCTTATGATGCCTCCCAGGACCCTTTCCTAAGTGGCAGTGTCCAAATTAACCCCTCCAACCCAATATTCCCTCCTGGAGTTCTTGTTCTCTGTATGCATCCTCTTGCACTTTTTGGCACTGAATTTCAATTGTCAAACTGTGGACCACCTCTCTAATTTTTGCAGGTCCCTGTGCAGCTCTCTAACCCCTTTCCTGGAAGTTTGTCAAGGTTCTCCCCTCCACAAAGGGGGTGATCCCTCCACTGCTGGCAACTTCCACCCTATCTCCCTCCTCCCTTCTCTTGTGAAGCTGCAAGAGAAACTGGTCTACTCACGGCTCATTGATTTCCTCCACTCCTCCATCTTCTTCTCCACTTTCCAGACTGGTTTTAGGATGAATCACTCTACCATCAACTCCCTACTCAGGGTCACTGATTCGATCCTCTCAGGTACAGACCAGGGTTACCTCACAGCGGCCATTTTGGTCGATCTGGCCAAATCTTTTGTTTCAGTGTCCCACTCTCTCCTCCTGGATAAGCCGAGTACTTCCAGCCTCTGCTGTCAAATGGTTCTGATCTTATCTCACAGTCCATACAGGTAGGGGACACACTCTCCCTACCACTGCCTATCCAGGCAAGGATACCACAGGACTCCATACTGAGTCCAGTCCTATTCTAATCCTGATCTTCCTCAATGGCCTCCCCTCTGACTGTGCCAAATCGCATATTTATAAGCATGCAGATGACACAGTCATCTACGCTCAAGTCCCACAACAGTTTCAGTGGAAGTCTCACTCCAACATGACTTTCACAATGTTCTGCACTGGTTCCAGGCCAACCAGCTAAGGTCAACACAAAAAAGCACTGTGACTGTGACCTTTGGTACCAGCTAGAAATTGGCATGGCTCACCTCCCTCCCTCCCTGTTTCCTCCATGCTAGATGGCTCCCCACTTGAAGCTGTCCTAGCCTTCAAGTACCTTGGTGTGTTAGATAGCAGGCTTGACTTCTTGGTTCACATCGAAGCCATCCATGCCAAACTCTGCCCCAAACTCGGTGCCCTGTACTGCAGTAAGGATTGCCTATCTCTGTTGGTCTGCCGGGAGTTAGTTACCAAAACAGTTCTCCTCATCTTCGACTGTGCGATGTGGTCTATAGCACCGCCTCGTCTACTTCCCCGGCAAGACTGGACACCCTCTGCAATTCCTTCTGTCGCTATGTCACCAACTCTCTCTCTCGCACTCACCACTGTTCCCCTTAATCCTTCCTATCCATCCTCCCGCTCCCCACATATTGCCAGATCCACTGTGCCTCCCTCACATCTAAATTCTAGTTTGAATCCCTCCTACCTTTTCCATCTCATCTCCCTATCCCCTCTTCCTCCTACTCCTTGCACTCCAGGGACCCACGCACCTTCTCTATTCCCCATCCACACTTCTCAGCTGGAAGATCTGCCTTCTCATACCGTCTCCCCACTCTCTGGAATCAACTACTGTCCTCCATCTGTTTGTCTCCCTCCCTTCTCTCCCTTAGGAGCCAACTAAAACTCCTCCCGCATCCCCATTGTTTCTGCATACCCTCTTCCTGAACTGTTCCTTACCTGGTAATGATTAATGGGTTCAGCATCCCATCAACTGGGTTCCACAAACTTAGTTTTAAACTTGTGTTGATTCTGCATGATATTCATTGGACAACCTGTTGTTATTTTGAAATAACTGTCTCTACTGTACTTCACATCACTGTTTTTGTATTTACAATTAACAACCTGGTTTATTTTTCTGTATAACTGTGCTTTCCCTAGTGCTTTCCCCGGGTCATACCTGGAAGTAAGCCTTGGCTCAGTGTGCCTCTCCTAGTCAGCAATTTTCAAATAAATAAAGTTCCTTGCTGACTGCCCTGCCAAAGAGCCTGGTGTTGTCTGTGAAAAGGCATCTTACTTTGCATTCCTTCCCCATGTCACTAATGAACATATTGAAAAGTACCAGCCCCAGTACTGAAACCTGGGGCACCCCACTCATGACTTACCTCTCTCCTGACCTGACCCCATTTATTACCACCCTCTGCTGTCTCCCCCCAGCCAACTTCTTACTCATCTTACTATATCAGTCACTGTTCCCAGATCCTCCAACGTTTTCAGCAAGGTTCTGCGCAGCACACACATCCTGCTTAAGACAAAGTAGAGCAAATCCACTGCTTGTCCCTCGTCCACAGCCCTAGTTACCCAGTCAAAGAAGAAGAATAATCAGCGTTTATATAGCGCCTTTCATATACAGTGTATCCCAAAGCACTTTACAAGCAATGCTAGACTGGTAGTGAAGTGACTGAATGTGTGGTGGCGGCCATATCGCACATCATCACCCACACACCGCCTGAATAATTGCATGAACCGGTTTATGGGAAGGGGAATGTTGGCCAGGACACCGGGAATGTTCCCTACTCTTTGTGAAGAGTGCCCTGGGTTTTTTTACTTCCACCTGGACATTCACCAGGACAACACCAGGATGGGCAGAAGGAACCTCAGTTTAACATCTCATCTGAAGGATGACACACCCCAGCAGTACAGCACCCCCCAATACTGCGCTCAGATGCCAGCAATTTTTAGGTGCAAGTCCAATCCCGATGTGGGACGAGAACTCACAACCTTCCGGTCTAGAGGCGGATGTGCTACCAACTGAGCCACGCTGACACGTATTCAAAGAATACCATCAGGTTGGTCTAACAAGATCTCCCTGCCACAAACCCCTGCTGCTTACTATCCTGGAGCCTGTTTCTCTCAGGTTGTCCACTAGGCTCTTTGACTAGCATCCCAAGTAGTTTATCTGCTATGGAGGTAAGACTAACGGGTCTGTCATTTCCCAGTTATATACTATTAGGACTTTACACACGTGGCCCCAATGCCTTTCTAAAAAGAGGGGTTCATGTTTCATCAACATCAGCTCCTTACCATTGCAGACATACCAGTTTTCTGTGCTTATTTTCTTTTTTTTTTTTTTTTACTCTGTGCCATATATTCTACAGTTCTATGCCACAAGTTGTAAAACTCTGTAGCATCATTTTTCAGGTTTTTACCCATTATTTTTACACAGTTTGATAACAGCTGTTTGTTGCTAAAGTATTCAGATATTATACAATAAAATGGAAGATGTGTTGCATTTCTGTGCCTTACCCTTGCAGTGTCAAACTACCTTTTTGCTATTAGAGCACCCTAAAGGTTAATTTCCAATGACTTCTGTAGTATTTTGACCAGTGAAACAATATGTATTTTCTGCGCTGATGTGAAGAAAAACAGAAAACTGGCATGAGTGCCAAGCACTATTATAAGCAAAGCAGTGAAGATGAATTATTACCCATGGAACTAACATACAGTATAGGAACTACAGTACAGGTGAGTGAATGACAGACTGGGTGGACATTAGGGCTGACTGAATTCTGTTTTCTCAAAAGAAAAATCAAGCAAACGTCTGTTTTCATTTGATTAGTTTTGACATGAACACTGGAAGGATCTGGTCATTCTTGGTTATTGGGGAAACCACAAGAAACTGATGTTTTTGAGACTCAAATTACCAATGTGCTTGCATAAAAACTGCTATTTATGCATGGTATTTCTTTTTACATTTTTTGAGAGAAAATGTCAGTTCTCACAGAATGTTGGCTTCTTGAAAGAACGTCTCTGTGAAAATGCACAAGAAGTCAGTTTTTACAGCTCTAGTAATGACATACAGTACTAAATGAAATCAGCACAGGAACACAGTCAAACCTCTCTCTACTCTAGTATTTGGAGAAACTGGGGCCGAAAGCTAAAATGGCTGGAATGTTAGTGTAATGTTGCTCAGGCTAAACAAACTGACTAACCGTGAACAAGATTCAGTATCTGAAATGGAGTGGTATAAATGAGAGGGGTTGACAATGTAACCATTACATTTAAATGGGAATACCAAGAGCCCCACACCCAAGTGAGGGGCTGCTCCCAATCTGCACTTTGTGTGTAAAAAAAAATGTTTTACTTACTATTTATAGTAGTACAGAAGATTGTATCAGGTGGATTCTGCTTACTTCCAAGCTTACATTTGCTATAACCATAAATCCCAGAATCCCCTGCAGCTGACACCAGGGCAGGGCTGCAGCAGTGGAGAATTCAATAGCCTGCAGTGCATGTTAGAGCTTTACAAGCTCCAGTCAGCTGTTTGCCAGTTCTGAGGTTCTTCCAGGTCTAAGTACAGTCCTTTTTGACTATACTTAGTCCAGGGAGAAAAGTGGGAGCAGCAAACAAAAGATCAGAGCTTACAAAAACTCTAACATGCACTGCAGCTTACTGAGTCTCCCACTGCTGCAGCCCTGCTCTGATGTCAGCTACAGGGAATTCTGGGATTTCTGATTACAGCAAATGCTGTCTTGGAAGTCAGCAGAATCAGCCTGATACGTAAGCAATAAGACACGACAGGGTGTGTGTTGAACAGGTATTACCGCACGCCCAGGGGCGTAGTAAGGCACAAGACCCTGCCGAGTGCCTTCAGCCCCTGGAAGTGCGGTAATATCTGTTCAACACACATACCCTGGAGTGTTTTATTGCGCTTATAAAATGGTTCTTTTTTTTTTAAATATTTGTAACCTTCAAAAATATTACTAAACTGAAGAAAAATTGAAATCAATGTATTAATTTGAAATAAAATAGTCCTTCCGCCTACTAGGTGATGACATCATTGTCTTCCATTCATGCTAGTGCCCCCCCCCACGTCCCGATCGAGAGAACAAGTGTGGTTAGGAGAGGTTTGTGTCCTTTTAAAAGAACAATTGAAGAACAAGAAGTTTATCTATGTACATACTTTTTTGTTTGAATGTCAAGTAGCTCCTCCATTCTCATGACAACCGAGCACCAGAATGGAGCGAGCAGAAGTAACAGGTTCCCTCCGACAGGCTGCGCCACTTTCGCAATAAAAAACCCCCCAAAAAAACGAATAACGGATGCAGATTTTTTTTTTTTTTTAGTTAACTGTAGTGGGATGGAAGCGTAGTTTGCTGTGAGATGGTGGAGTCGGGATGGTGCGGGATCACGAGTGGTGACTACGGCTCAACCTAGTTCCGTTACAGTTCTTTATAAAAATGGGCATAGCATAATAGAACAGTTGAATGGCAGTTTTGTCGGTAAGCGGTGGAGACAAGTGGGGGGGGGTAGCTCGTGACCACAGCTCGACATTGTTTACTGTTTGGTATGTGCTTTACATGGAGGCTGAAAACAAGATGGCTAACTGCATTTTTCTCAACATTCCATGCCTAGCTCTGAACATTCCATTCATGGGCATTGATTTAGTTACCTGTTCTTTTTATTCTGTATGTGTAATACGTATTTGACACCTCATTTCTGGCCAATCGCAATGCTTCTTTTTACATGCCCATTTTATAAATTCTACTATACTAAAGTGAACAGAATAGAATCCTGGGCACCCGAACATTCCAGACAGCAGCAACTCTCCAGTCACTATTGTCCACGCAGTTCCTCTAAATATGTAAAAAATATATAGGTAAAATCACACTGATCATCGTGACACGAGAGCACACAAATCAGTTGTCTACATAGATAGGACTTTAGCCAGAACAAAAAACAGTAAACAGTTGCCTATCTCATCAGATAGCGGAGGTAAGGGATCAAGGCTCATCTTCCAATTCTCTAATGTCTTGGAAGGTTCTGTAGCACACTACGTTTATGTGTTGGTGCTGTTCCAGCATTGACCAAGTCCCCCTGAATGGGAATGTGGTCCAGCAGTGCTCCCCAACCTGACAGGCTGGCATCAGATGTCAGAACCAACTCTGGGGGGACTTTCAAAGGAGACCTCTTGCTGAGATTCTCCAGATTCACACACCAACTCAGAGACTGCCGCAGGAGTGGTGAAATTGGGATCCTGGCCTGATAATTCTCTGAGGCTGGATTCCAGGATGACAGCAACTAGATCTGTAGGGGCTGCATATGAAGGTGAGCCCACAGAACCAGTTTTATCTTTGCCATCACGAAGCTCAGAATCCTCAGAAGGCTGTAAGCTGAAGCCAATGACTGGCTCCTCAGCCACTGAACTTCTCTCATTAAGGTCTCCTTCCTGGTCGGCAAGAGGAAGAACTTGCTCTCGTCCATCTTGAACACTGCTCCTAGGTTCTCCAAGGTCTGTGACATCACAAGAGAGCTCTTCTCCCAATTCACCACCCAGCCCTGGGACTCCCAACACCTCCTGAGTCCTTGCCACTGACTTCCTTATCAATGGTGCAGACAGCACTCAAATGAGCAGATCGTCCATGTAGGGACAGACATGATGCCTCTCCTGTTGGAGTTGAGCCACCAAGAAGACTATGAGCACCTTCAAGAAAACCCTGAGGGCTGTTGCCAGACCAAAGGGAAGCACCCTGTACTGGAGACTGTTGAATGGGAATCTGGAGATACGCATCCCTCAGATCTTGATAGATAGTCTCCCGGCTGGACAGCCTGGATGACTGAATGTAGGGACTCCATCTTGAAGGCTGTGTGGCAAACAAACTTGTTAAGATGTTTGAGATCCAGAATAGGCTTGAACCCCGCCCTCCAATTTCTTGGGAACTACAAAATAAATTGAGTAGAATCCCTGGCCTTGCTTGCTAAGAGTCACCTGAACAATCGTCCCAATCTGTGTGAGGTGGTCCAGCATCTGTAATACCACCTGTCTCTTCAGGGGGTCCTTTGGTACTGGGGACAGCAGAAAACACCTCTTTGAGTGAATGGTTGAAAATTCTACTGTATAATCTAAAGCCAGAATTTCCAGGCCTCAAGCATCTGATGTAATCTGGACCCATCTTGTGTAAAAATTGTGCAGTCTTCCACCAAGAAATGGAGGCAGAGATGGGTCAACGTACCATCATTGTGAGGTTCCGCTTTTTGCCCTGGGCTCCTGTTGAGTCTTCAGGCAAGGGCTCCTCTGTTACTATTGCTCTTGAAACCAGAATAGGATCCTTTACTCTTCTGGTTCCTGAAGTTCCAAAAGGGACAAACCCCTACTCGATATTACCACCCTTGATAGTGCCTCTGTTAGCCACCTCCTTGACCTTTTGGAGTTGATCCAGCCTTTTGCTGTTGCTTTTGACACTGGAAGGTGGCCCTTTCTATCCTGGATATCCTTTAAAATATCATCCAGGCCAGAACCAAGCAACAAGTCTTCCTCAGAGGCTAAGTTAAACAGTATGGTCTTTGGAGCCTAATCAGCGACCAAATGCCAAAGCCACATGCCTTGCATAGTGGACACAATGTGATAAGTACAGCGAGCCAACATGCATAAGTTCTACACCATGGCATCCCCTAAGAAGGTGGAGTCCAAGGACACCACCTGCAAATTGCTCTCCCCCCCCTCCCAATCCATGGGAATGAAGCTGCTCAAGGTCATAACCCACAAGTTTAAGGTTCTGGCAACAATAAAGGAGACATACGAGATGCGGAGGTTTGTGCTGTTGGAGGCAAAGGCTCTTCTGCATGAAGCATCCGCATGCTTGTCGTGCGAATCCGCTAAGGCCAAGGACTTTCTATAGGAATAG
The DNA here is from genome assembly GCA_016271365.2 of Neoceratodus forsteri. Lineage (NCBI taxonomy): Eukaryota > Metazoa > Chordata > Ceratodontiformes > Ceratodontidae > Neoceratodus > Neoceratodus forsteri. Next base: position 193,831,384 of record CM028132.1, on the reverse strand, counting down.
TGATGTGTCTGACAGAATTGTGAACCACCTTATCCACCAGAGGAAGGGTTTCCCATTTATGGGTATTTTCTTCCAAAAATGGGAAACACCACACTTTAGGTTTTGGCAGATATTATCTTTGGTCCGCACCTGCCCATGGAGACCTGGGTTTGAATCCCACAGCCACCTAGGTGCATACTGTGTGATCCTGAGCAAGTTATTTAACTTCCTTGTGCTCCCAGGTCGCATCTGGAAACAAGCTTTGGCTTAGTGTGCTACTCCTGGTTAAACAATGTTCCCTTCCCTTTCTCTTGTTCAATAATCTGGTCACAGTGAATAAACTTTGGAAAACACTCTGCAGTGGAGGAGGATGCAGACAGGATAGGGCTGACATTTAATGCCTCCATAGATTGCACCTCGTTCAACTGTAATGTTCTACACACCTCTGTTATCAGATAGAGCAAAGATTCAGTGTCAAAAAGGGGAGGGATAGGAATCCTCTTCGGCTCTGTCCACTACCCTTCCTCCTCATCCTCCTCCTTCTCAGAGGGTTCATCCTCACCATCATCAAGTAACTTCTTTGGATCAGGATTTTCCACAAGATCCCCAATATCCTCAACCTGACTCTCTGCACAGTCAGCCCGGGGTCAGCCTGCAGATCCATATTAGCAGCCCTGTTCTGCTCTGGCACACCTGGATCTGTTTGTGTGGGCCCCATCTGACCTGAAGGACCCAGTCTGGGGTTGGGTGTGTCTGACTGGATGTCCTGTGGAACACTAGGGCCCAAAAGCTCTCCTAAGAGCAACAACAAAGATTTATGCAATTCTGCTTTGCCACTGCCAGCTAGTACACCAGGTGCCCCCCCCCCAATTCAAAGGACCGACTGGGGTGAACCGCAAGAGACATATTAGCTTGAGTAACACAATGGGGGCAATATGAACCTGCAGGGGAGGGTTGCATTACCCTTTTGCAGGTCTTACATCTTCGATAAGCCATGGTGCCAAAAGGAAAATAGCTCTGCAGGTGCCCAAGGTTAAAATACTGAATGTTAGCCAGCCTAGTGGTACTCAGGGTTGAGGTGCTGGATGCCTTACCTCACGCCATGCCGGCAACCTGGGTTTGGGAATGAGCCAGGGCTGCTGGGGGTTGGCAGGGATGAGAGGATCGAGCAACCAGAGGACTGCTCTCCTCTCTGGGGGAGTGAGGGTTTGTCATCCCGCCTGCCTGTCACCCTCTGGTGGGGGCTGGGGGGACGATGCAGGCTGAGACTGGCACGTAGCCAGTGGGTGTGGTGTGCAGGTGCCCCCACACATGCACACTCATGCTGATGCCAGAGGGGAACACAAGGAAAAACTGAAAATGTTGACTAGCGGCTCCCCGACGCCTGGCTCTGTGCCACCGATCCTCTGTGCCGCGCCCCCCCCCCTGGATTGGGACTGTGCTCCAAGAGGGTGGGTATTACCTTCCCGGCCCTGCCATGGGGGGTAATCTGTGATGGGTCTTGGGGGGAGCGGTGGTGGTTGGGCTGGGGCTGGAGTAACCAGGGCTGAGGTACTGCCACTGGTCACCGGAGGAGGATAAAGTACTTACGGGGGGAAAAAAAGTACTGAAGTTTTCCCAATACAAAATATAAAAGACTACTGCCATGATCCCCACCTTCGACTGTGGGGAGAAAGGAAAAGGGCTGAAAAGAATTCTCCTATCAGCCGAGCTGGCTGCCAGGAGACTGAACATGAACAGCCAGTTGGGCTGAAAATAAATGCAAAGCAAAGCCACTACATCTAGCACTAGAAAAGTGCAGGCACGTGTGCTCTCTCTCTAAAGGGCACAAGCATGATGTCACAATGCTATACATGATGTTGGCACATCAGAGGAGGGGCGTGAGCACAACACAGGCATGCAAAAAGCATGCTGAGGCTAAAGAAAGCCTCTGAAGAGAAAAAGGGCGCACGCCCAACGAACAGAGGTGAGTGTACAAAAATATCAGGAAGCCGTGTGGCTCAGTGGAGTCGAGTAAAATTGCCACACAGCCTGTGGCAAAGAAAAGCCCCACTAAATCGTTGAAGCGACTCCGATCCTTTCCAGAGTCGAAGAGCTCACCTTCCTGTCAGGCTTTTTTTTTTTTTTTTTCTTTTGTTTATTATATCCCCAACTGCACAGAAAAATTAAAGGAAAATGTCCCTTCCAACAAAGTGGAACCAAATTAAAGTCGAAATGTCTCCTCAAAAACCAAGTACAAAAGGAACACCTGCCAGGCAACACACAAACCAAGTCACCCTATGAGACTGAGGACTGTGTGTGTGTGGGGGGGGTGTACCTAAACCCAAAGATGGAGGGAAACCCCAGGGAACACCCTAATTCAAAACACCAGTGAAAAGCGGGTACTTACCTGAGGCACCTTTTTATTTTTTAATATTGAAAATTGGAGAAACATAGAAATTGTCAGCAGATAAGGACGACCAGGGCCATCCTGACTGCCTGTAAGCCCTATACTTGTTACGGCCTCTGACCCTATTTGGTTATTGGCTTCCCCTCTCTCTGCTCCACCTCAAAGGTTCCCCTATGCCTGTCTCAGGCATGTTTAAATCTCTCCACAGTGATCGCTCCCACCACCTCCTGCGTCAGACTATTCCATGTGTCTGCCACCCTCTCTATGAAGAAAAATGTTCGCACATTCCCTCTTAACCTGCCTCCCTCCAATTTCATATCATGGTCGCTTGTTCTTGTACTCCTTCTGTACCAGAAGATGTCTCGCCCCTGCACCTTGTTAATGCCCTTAAGATGCTTGAATGTTTCTATCATGTCCCCCTGATCCCTCCTCTCCTCCAGTGAGTACATACTGAGGTCCTTTAATCTCGCTTCATAAATTTTGTAGTGCATGCCCTGTACCATCTTTGTCGCCCTTTTCTGGACTGCCTCCACCCTGTCAATGTCCTTATGAAGATGCGGCTTCCAGAACTGCACACAGTACTCTAGGTGAGGTCTGATTAGTATTTTATACAAAGGCATCACCACCTCCTGCCTTCTGCTATTGACACCTCTGCCTATGCACCCCACCATGCCACTGGCCCTCCCTGCAGCCTTGGTACTCTGCTTTGACATTTTCAGGTCATCTGAAATAATAACCCCTAGGTCTCTTTCTTCCTTGGTGATTGTCAGCAACTCCTTCCCCCATCCTGTAGCTCCCCCCAGGGTTTCTTTGCCCCAGGTGCATAATTTTGCACTTCTTTGAGATAAACCTCAGTTGCTGCACCTCAGATCATTTTTCAAGCTTCCTCAGGTCCCTTCTTATTTGCTCCATCCTGTCTGAAGCATCCACTCTGTTGCAGATCTCGGTGTCATCTGAAAACAGGCAGACCTTTCCCTCCAACCCTTCCACAATGTCACTAATGAAGATATTAAACAGGACTGGCCCAAGGACTGATCCATGAGCTACTCCACTGGTCACCCCCCTCTCCCCAGACTGTATTCCGTTTACCACCACCTTCTGCCTCCTGTCCATCAACCAGTTCCTAACCCAGTTTACCACCTTGTGCCCCATGCCCAGACAACCCATCTTGTTAACCAGCCTCTTATGTGGGACGGTGTTGAAGGCCTTGCTGAAATCAAGGTATGAGATGTCCACCACCTGCCCCCTCCCCAATTTACTTCCTTTGTCACCAAGTCAAATAAATCTTTCAATTCAATTACATTTTTTGTTTTACCAAGAAATACACCGTTGAGAAGAGCTGATTTACAAGGTGGTCCTGGGAGGACACATACTCAGGGTCAAGGCGAACAACAACAGAGTTACAACAAAATATACAGGCAATAAAAAACAGTGAAGAAAATATACAGTCATGTTATAAAAATGATTATACAAGCAATGCATATGACAGTAAAAATCCATCACTGATAGTACATAAAAAGGTGCGCCTACATAAGGCTAGGAGATGCAAGGTGCTAGTAAGGACTAAGAGAGAGAGTAGTAGGAAAGAGACAGACAATGGTAGATAGTAGAGAGGAAAGAAGTAATGAGGGAGGAGGTATAGTAGATAAGTGCTAGAGGGAAAGGGGAGGTAAGGGTTGCTCATAAAATAATGGTAGTTTATACGTAACAGTGGTATTCGTCATTCACATGTCGACTCAGCAAGGCCTTAAAATGAGGTATCCCAACCCAAAGAGTCAATTTTAGGGAATTTTTGAATATTATTCAATAGTGGGTATGGCATAACTCAGTGCGGCTGAGCCAAAATGTGATCTGACCCTAGGGACATCAAGAGTGATATACGAATATCTTCTGAGCCAATAGACACGAGGTGTACATTTGAAGAGTGTGGAGATGTAGGGGGGAAGTTTATTTGAAATGGCTCTATATGCCCAGAGGGTGACATTCCGTGATCTCCTGGTAGCTAGAGATGTCCAGCCAATAAGCGTATCAAGCGAACAGTAATGAGTGTTGTAAGGAGCATTTGATATAAATCTAAGAGCTCAGTGGTACAACGTATCAAGCTTTACTAAGGCAGATTTACAGCTATGACTGTATAGGAAATCCGCATAGTCAAGCAGGGGCATACAAGTTGTCTGTACCAGCCTTAATTTCACATCCTGAGTTATAAGGTGCTTAATCCGATAGAATAGTCCCAACCTTTGTCTTAATTTCTTTGCCAGCTCCTCTATGTGAACAGAAAAGGAAAGTCTGCAATCTATCCAAAAACCTAGATATTTGAATTTATCCAGATGTTCCAACCTCTTCCTAATGTAGTCATGATTTCCAGAGGTTTCATAGAGGGGTGGAAGTTAACTGTTTAGTCTGCGGAGACAGAAACATAACTTTAGTCTTTTTGGTGTTAAGCAACAGCTTTAGTTGAATCAGGTTTTGTTGTAGTAGGTCGAATTTATGTTGTAACTCAAGGCACGCCAACTCCAGGGAGGGCCGGGCGACATACAGCACGGTGTTGTCCGCGAAGAGATGGACACATGCCGACCTAATGCTGTGATCAATGTTACCGATACAAATAGTGAAAAGTAGGGGCCCCAGGATAGAACCCTGAGGCATACCTGTCTAAACACATTTTAGAGGGGAGAAATCTCCCTGGGCTTTGACCTGTTGGCTACCACCTAGTAGGTAACTGGATAACCACTTCATGGCAGGTTCATCAAGACCAATGTTATGTAGCATGCACAAAAGTAAATTGTGATCTACAGTATCAAATGTCTTGCTTAAATCAAGGAACAACGCACATACATAATTCTTGGCATCAAGGGCAAGTAGCCAATCATTAGTAACTTTGGCCAAAGCAGATACAGTACTGAGTTTGGGCCTAAAGTCAGACTGAAAATGGTTGGGCATATTGGTAGACTCAAGATATTCTCTTAACGGAAGGTTAACAATCTGTTTCTAATACTTTTGTTGGATAGGTAGCAATGAGATAGATCTATAATTATTGAGATCACTAGGGTTGCCAGATTTAAAGAAAGGGAGAATGTGAGCTGTTTTCCACAAGGAAGGAAGAACCCCTTGTGAAGAGAGATTGAAAAGATGTGTAATGTGGGTGCCAGGTAAAGTAACCCAGCTTTAGAAAGAAGGGTTCCAGGAGGTTGGCTCTTGTGCTTTTCTTAATATCAAGGGTAATTAGAAGGTATTACACCTGTTTAAGGGGAATGGCAGCAAAAGGAAATTTGGCAAGGCAGGAAGAAGCATTAGTATGAGAGTAAAGTGGGCTACTGAAGTCAGGTTGCCGAAAAAGCTTACTAACAGAGGAGGTGTCAAAGGCAAGCCCTGCAGTAGCAAAATGATTATTAGTTGATCGAGGATACTACCTTGACTAGTAAAAGTGTTATTACTGACAATTACTTTGTTGGGTGAGGCCAACGTGGAACTGTGCCCTTCAGTTTCTTTTAGAATTTGCCAGAATTTAGCTGCAATGTTAAGTGAGGAGGCCAGAGATGCCTTAAAATATTGTGCTTTTTCAGCACGGATTAGTCTTGTACAGTTGTTCCTGGCTCTTTAGACCGCCTAGTCGGATGGCATTTTTGATTTGTGTACCTGCTTCCAAAGAGCATCTCTGTTTAGCAAGGCAGATTTTAAGGCACTAGTGAACCATGGGCAAGATCTTTTTCTGGTCCTAATTTTGACCAATGGAGTATGCAGGTTAATGATTTTTTAAAACAGAAACATGAAATAAGTGAAAGGCCTCTGGGACCGAAGAGACAAGATAGACGTCCTGTCACCTGATCCTGCTTAGATCAGCTGAGAAAGTCGGAGGCACTGAAATACCGAAGCTCCTTTTATAAGAAAATCTGACAGAGGAAACAGGCTTAGGAATGAACCTTATGCACGCAATGGCCCTGTGATCACTTATGTCATTGTGAAAAGTCCTGATATGAGAAATTTTGTAGGGTTTGTTAACCAGGATGAGGTCCAGAAGAGTACTGTGTGCCAGGTTTTTAGCATTAGGACGGGTAACATCAGTTACAAGCTGAGTTAGGCCAAGGTCATCACACAGTTTCTTCAAAGGTTTAGAGCAAGGGGATCGCTAATCTAAGTTAAAGTCACCCATAATAATGGCTTCAGAGTAGCAGGATGCTAGAATTTTGCGAAGATGGGGTAAAATCATAAGGCCACCAGAGGGGGGTCGATAACATCAAATAATATGTAAAAACTTGTTAGAAGGTAGGGAGACCTTCAAGGTAAGGCTTTCAAATTCCTTAGACTTCGATGTTGAGTCCATGACAGAGACCATGAATTTGTCCGACATGTAGATAGCAACCCCTCCCCCTCTTGAATGCCTATCATCCCTAAAGATGTTATACTCTGGAATACTAATGTCGTGATCTGGAGTGGAAGAGCGGAGCCAAGATTCTGAGATAACTATCAGATTGGGGATAGAATGTAAGGCCCAGGTTTGAACCATGTCTAATTTTTTAATAATACTGCAGGCGTTAATATGCAGTAGTATAATCTCTTTTGGGTGGGCCATGTCAGAGGGGGCTGCAATTGATGAAGGAGGCCTAGGGTTGAGTTTCACACTCCCGGAGCAAAGAAGGAGAATAAGGAAAAGTCTCTTAAGTCCACAAATTATGACTCTAACAAGCGGTAGCCATCCCTGTTTAAGGGGTCTAAATTTACTACATGGTATGTATGTGCTAGTAATAAAACAGGACATTGACAATGTATAGGCTGAAAGCATAACAGTGTTATGTTACAGAATGCCGGCTGAGGATGAGGAAGTCTGACCTTATGACCAAGGATAAACGTGCCTGAAAGATGATGAAATAACAAGCAAAGCGGTTTATCAAAGCCAGGTTCAGGTTCAGATTCAGCTGACACAACCTACCTGCTGTGAATCCATGTTGCCACAGGTCCTGGGCACCACTGGATTCCAGATGCCCCACTATACTTTCTTTAAGCAGTGCTTCCATGATCTTCTCCACTACTGAGGTGAGGCTGATCATCCCATAGTTCCCTGCCTCCTCCCTCCTGCTAACATATACACCCCTGGCCTATGTAGCAGATGTGGCCCACAGTCCAAGCACAGGCAGCGGAAAAGAGCAGATTAGCCAATTTGAAAGCCGCAGCTTAACAGGCAAGATTTTAACTTAGTGGTGCTCCCTGTCACCAGACAGCTCCAACATGCTATGCAGAATTGCAGCCCCAAAAGCTAGAAGTCAATGTTGTCTTCAGAGAAGCTATAAAGATGTTTCCCCTTCTATGGCACAGCAAAGACTGGGGAGTTGCTGCTGTCTGGAATGTTCAGGTGCCCAAGATTCTGTCCTGATTATAGGCTTGGTCTGTGTCATTTCCCCTAGTAGGGGTGCACATAACCCATCAGTATTGAATCCCACTGACAATGTGGAGCACTATAAAAAGGAGGTTGTATTCGTAGAGGAAGGGTAGCATAACATAGGAACATACAAAAATGGCCAGCTGAAAAGGGCCTTATGGTTTATCTAGTCTACTTGAGTTTGCAGATCCCCCAGTGGACGGCAGCCACAAGAGATGTTAAATGGGACCTCATATTTATGAGGGAGCTGGATGGCAAAGAGTGGGAGGGGAAGAGCATAAGAGAGGTAATGTATTCAGTACGGAGTACACCTGCCATAGGGTGGCCAAAAGTGAGCTGTTGTATTCTTGACAAAACTGATGAAGCCTATCACTATGGCTAATACAGGCACTGGTCTAGGTAGATGGGTGGTGCTTGAATGTGTTATTATAACTGCTAATTCATATTCTGCCCTGCTGGCAGGTTCGGACTCTGGGAAGGTGAATTGGTGTGGGGGGAAGTAGGGAGAGTAGGGTAATGGGTAAAGATCATGTCAGCCCTTAATGTGGTCACAGGGAATAAGTGGGGCTTAAAAAGCCCAACAGAAAGAAAAGAGTGCTTAGCGACTTCAAAAAGCTAGGTAGCAATGTTGTATTCCTCGAAGAGATGCACCTCCTACGAGGAGAGGCTGAAACGTTAGGTAAACTCTAGAGGCGCCAAGTACTTGAAAGTTCCTACTCCACAAAAAAGAGGGGAGTAGTGCTGTTATGTAAGAAAATCCCTTAACTGGATCCCTGAGACAACTTGCAGGAGCAAAGCAGGATGCTGGGTGCTCGTCAAAGGAAGGATGGAGGGGAGACCCCTTATCCATCCTGTGCATTTGTCCTGTAAACTTCTTGTATTATTTGTTATGAATGAATGTGGACCCCACTGAAAATGAGCTCGCACTCAGATGGGCTATCCTCTTCCTTGAAATGTTCATAAAATGTTCTTAAGGAATAAACTTTTACAAACAAACATAATGCTAAACACAGAGAAGGCATTCAGTATAGTGTAGTGGTTAAGAGCACTGAGCTGAAAACCTGGAGAGCTTGGTTTGAATCCAACAGCCACCACTTGCATACTGTGTAACCATAAGCAAGTCACTTAACTTCCCAGTGCTCCCAGGACACACCTGGAAACAAGCCTCTTCTTAGTGTGTCTCTCTCTCTCCTGGCCAAAAATTGTTAAAACAATAAAATCTCTGTCAAATGGCCCTATCTCCCGAAGGCTCTAAAGGTGTCTGGCTTTGGGGAGGGATTTTGGACCTGGGTTAAATACTATATTTTGAACTGAAAGTGGCAGCTCTTACCAATGGTGGACTTTCTGCACCATTCAGGCTGCGTCGAGGGACGAGATGGGGTGCCCTCACTCCCCAGGCCTCTGTCCTAGCTACTGAACTACTTGCTCAACACATGAGGAACAGCAGGAGTATCCATGGTAATAAGGTAGGAGAGGTAGAATACAAACCTATGTTCTATGCAGATGACATCCTCCTCTGGTTAAGTAAGGCTGAGTCTGCACTCCCCGCACTGGTGGATCTGTTACAGGAGTTCCCCCAGTTATCTGGGTTAAAGAACAACTAGGAGAAGACAGAGCTCTTAACCCTGAATAAAAGATGTGGGGTCATCCACCAGCTATGGGAAATTTGATGTAGGTGTCAGGGAGCTTCAAATATTTAGGCATCAACATCAGCTCCAACTGGAAGAACTGGATACAGTCCAATATGGGATCTCCAATGACCGCTCTACGAGAGGAGACAGCCAAATGGAAAATGCTCACGTCACCACGTGGAAAGGTTTAAACACTAAGCATGATGGTTCTGCCTAGAGTGCTATCTGCTAAGAACCCCCCCCCCCCCAATCCTGGCCTCCCAGTGGAAGTAGTTACATGACATATGTGCTCAGTTCCAATGGGAAAAGGGAAGGACATAATTCTCAGGAACAAAAGACAACTTTAGGGCATCTTGATTCAAGGTCTACTACCTGGCTTGTGGTCTCAGGCAGCTATGGAAGTCCATCTGGAGAGGAGGCATCCATTCCAACATCCGATGGCTCCCTCTGGAGCTGTTTCTGATGGGGGGACCACCAATGGCAATCTCTGGGCCTGAAAGAGGGAGGTGGAGAATTTTGTATCTATGGGATGTCTGCTAGGAAGTAAAAAGGCACCTGAAGGGCAGCTGTGAGCTCCCAACTGGGTGCTAGGCATTGTGGAGAAATCCCAAGCTTAGGATTTGAGGGCAGCTCTTCAATGGAAGGAGTGGTAGCACTCGGGTTTGGCCAGAATTAGGGACCTGTGCGATGAAAAAAACAGGTGTGATGCTAGACCTGTGCCAGCTGAGATAAAGGAGAAGGGATACAAAGCCTACAAATGTGGAACTACTTCTAATTGAGGCACTTGCTCCAGGGATTCTTGGGGCAGCACCTGAAGCTACCTGCAAAAGGAACTTGGGAAAACCTGGTAGGGGTTGTGGGGGCGGGGAGGGGGAGAGAGTAATGCAGGGGGACGGAGGTTCCAAGGTTGGAAGCCGTTTACAAGGCACTACTGGAAAAGTGTTCCCCATGACTAGAAAAAATACAGAAGAGATGGGAGAGGATGCTGAGGTACCAGTTGACAGAGGAGGCATGGCAGACATGACGGCCTAATGCATATCGGGAATGCAGGGACACTGCCAGCAAGCTAACGCAACTCAGGACGTTACAGTTGTGGTACAGAACCCTTGTAGTTTTGAAGTGCATTTTAATAAAATGTGAATTAAAGAAAAAAAGTGCTGTACAAAACGAAAGGACGTTATTGCAAAAACAGAAAAAGCAATTTCCAGTTGACATTAAAGAGCACGCAGTTTGGTTTTGAATGCAGAACCAGATTTTGAATGGAAGCCAGTTCAACTGCCGGGTACCACATGATGAAAAGAACAAAGAATGCTACTGGTATCTTCTTCATAGTATGTAGTTGTGTTCTGGTGGATTTTGAATGTACAGTAACATGACTCAGAGTACAGTAGAAACCACTTAATTGGGGTGACCCCATGGCAGGGCTTTCGTCCCAATCAAGCAACTGTCCCTTTTATCAGAAGTGCCTATTTCACCACAGCAAAAATATGTTCACTGTTGCCGGGCAGGAGCAGGTAGTGTGGAGCGGTGGTCTTTGCTGTTTACAGTACCCAGGGTACAAAAAATCAAAAGCAGCCTAAAGCAGTTTAATTTAGTTTAAAATATCTGCAGTGGTGCACAAAAGTCATGGTGACCCTGACCGGTTTCGCCCGAGTTGTTATTGATACTGGGCAGGTAGTGTGGAGTGGCGGTCTTTGATGTTTACTGCACGGCACAGCACAGGGAAACACTGAACAAAATAGCGCGTGGTGGGAGTATTTTCCTAACCAGCAACCAGAGCGGATGGTGTACGGGGTGGGGTCCTCTGACAAACAACAGAACAACTGAAACTGCGGCAAAGAAACAACAGACACTAACAGTGGTAATCAAAGGTATGGAAATTGAAAACAGCATAAAGTGTGAAGGGAGGGTGTATGGGGAGGGGTCCTCTGGCAAACAGCAGAAATGTTTTCAGCTGAAAGTTCTTGCTAAACATAAAACATTAGAGAGAAAGGGTGGTGTACTGTGAGAGCATTGGGGACCGGGACTGCAAGAAAACCAAAAATGACAGGGGTAGCAAGAATCTAAGCAGTTTTTCCTTTATGCTCCCTGGAAATTGAGGTTAGAATCAGGAGTTGTGTGTGTTGGGAGACAGGACTAGTAAGCAGTTAAGCAGGTATTCAAAGGGATTAGTGCTGAACAATGCACCAACGTCAGAGGATTTGCTGGGTTTAGTGGGACTTAATCATCCCATATAAATGGCACCCCATCCCGATTATACAGCAACACTGCCCATAGGAATACATGGCCACAGGCCAGCTCAGTGGCACTGAGGGTTGAGGCACTGGATGCCACAACTCACGCAATGCCGTCAACCCGGGTTTGGTAACGAGTCTGGGCCACCGGGGGTCGGCAGGGGAAGAGGATCGGCGTCTGGAGACTCTCTCCTCTGGGGTGGGGGATCCAGGCCATTGCCCGGCATCAAAGTGGCCCCGGTGGAGACCAGAGGAGGCACTGCAATGCTCCAGGAGCTGGAACAGGGGAGGCAGATCCCACGACAGGTGAGCCTGGGCGCGTGCTTGGGCTCTGCGTGGGGGCAGGGGGATGAGGCGTAAAAACAAGGAGAAAAAACCCTCCCACCTACAGGCGAAGGCGGGTCCAGGAGCTACGGCCCGATGTCCAATGCCGGGTCTCTAGGAGGTGCTCCTCGGGTCCTCCCTCACGCCAGCGCTGCACACCAATACTAATAGAAAGAGCACTGGAGGCGTCACGGCCCTTCCCCGGAGTACTCAGACCCAGGGAGTTGCATGCTGGATGAGGCGAGGAGCCTGATGACTGAGGAGCACTGACGGGACTTCAGGCGGGCGGGCACAGCAGTATGCTGAGTGATCTCGCTGGAGAGAGGTCGGTGGGAGGTGAGAAATAGAATTAAAAAAAAAAAAGGAATACATGGCCACTTAATCGGTTCCCGGTGGGGCTTCCCAATAAAGCGGACGTCCCCATTAACCACATCCCGATTTAAGTGGCTTCTACTGTACGCAGTTGGCACAGCAGTAGCACTAACGCTCATGATGCTGGTGACCCAGATTTGGTACAAGCCCAGGCCATCAAGGGCCGGCTGAATGAAAGAGGATGTTTGAGCAGCCCAGAGGATGTTCTCTTCCTCCAGTGAGGGAGGGTTGCCGCTGCTTTACTGCCACCTGGGTGACCACTGGTGGTAGTGCAATTTGCAGCACATGTAGGAGGGAGGATGTCAGTTGGGGTCTGTGTGACCACCACTAGTGGCCGCTTGAAGGGAACCCTGTGACCTTCCATACCCTTTAGCAGGAGGGGGTGGGAAGTAGGACCCAGTGATGCTGGCCTCGCCACGTGGGAAGGGGTGAACCCATGGGGTTGGAATCCCTCAAGGTAAGTGCCAGAGATGTGGAGGGATCAGGCTGGTATGTGAGAAAGAATACATGTCAAATAAGATGAATGAAAGTACCAGTGGTACAGAGAAGTATCAAGCTGCCCTTAGCAGAAGCAGGATCCCACTGGAAATGAAATGTGGCATTTCTGCTAGGCTATTCTCTGTAAATCAATTGCTTGTAAAGCTGGTGAAGATACATTTTAACCCTTTTATTGCTACAGTGTGTAGAAAGAGTCGAAGTAAGTTAAATGCTGTCAGAAGGAAGGCTATGTGGGATGCATAAATGATATGAGAAAGCAGATACTTATCAATCTGTGTGGTTTCTGTAAACACACGTACAATCGAGTGCCTGAAGCCCAGCACAAAGCCTTCTGGATATGAAAATCTATGTGAGTGGGCCGGAGTAAGCGGAGTAGAAAATATTTAAACTGGTATGATATTCTGTATGCTATCTCACTAATCAGATCTCACCACAACCAACTCACACATGCTAAACGTAACAATAATTTTAAAAATCTACACCAAAGAGTACGCATGAATACATGAGACAATGCAAAGTCTGGTACCTAGAAAGGTACATGAGTGGTGAGACAGTATGATTTTATGCATTCCATGGTTGTTTAAGCTCTGTACTGTTACACCTACCTTATCTACATTGGCTCTTGTTTTGGCAGAAGTCTCGACGTACTGTACACCCCACTCCTCTGCTTTGCTTCTGGCTTCTTCTACAGAAACCTGTCTTCGATCCTCCAAGTCGGACTTGTTTCCCACCACTAGCAAAGGGATTTTATCCTCCTCCGCCTTCACTCGCAGGATTTGTTCCCTAGAGTATTAAAATAATGAGGTATTAATACCTATTTAATTATCACTGAGTTCTAACAGTTGTCACCATACAGTGCCTCTCAAGTATCCCACATTAGGATGGAGGTCCTTCATATTACCACACAGAACACCTCTGTCCCACACTTAAGTGGTAAGCCATGATGGGGAGTGGGTTATGCAAGCAATAAGACACGACGAGGTGTGGGTTATCTCCTGATAAGAGCATGCCCAGGTGCGTTGTTAGGCACAAGGCGCTTGCGCTGGAGTGCCTTATGCACCTGCTGCCTTTATCACGGATAAACCATCCCCGTGGCCCGTATTGCGCTTTATAAATGGGTTCCCCCGTAAAAAAGTTAATTTAAAAAAAAAAATGCTTATAAAAAGTGCACATAGAGATTTAAAAAAAAAAGTAGAAAAGTTGAAAAAATAGTCCCTGCATTTGTAATGCAGAACATATGTAAAATCCTCCTCACCCCAACCCCCACATTGTATTTCTTTCCCCATATACCCAGCACACACACATTTTATTCCTTTTTTATTTCTGCTGAGTGATTCTTTTTCAGCAGGCAATGAAATCGCAAGTTGCTTTTTGTGTGTTTATGTACTTGCCGCCTGGTGGATCTGGATTAGGAGCGGCCATGCCCCTTACCAGCTGCCCTAGAGAACGGTCTGGCTTGTACCTCATTTTAAGAGATGGCATGGAGTTATTGTGCCTAACTTCAGCTGTGTGTTATCTGTACAGTAATTAAATGAATAAATAAGGGGAATATAGTTGTGGCACTGGCTGCGAAACTAGTGGAGTCACCAGTAGAGGTAACCCGTTTGTTCCCAGCACGCGGGATGCTCGGTGGATCGCAAGCAACTTATTAGGAGCGGCTGTTTTTAATCTCAGGGAGTAGAGGTGATCCTATCGCTTTCAAATTAAATTTGCTTAACTAGTTTGTATACGATTATAAAGTGGGGGGGGGGTTGTTAAGCTGTGTGACAGATTTATTCAGAACGGCTTTTTTGACTGGGTTACAGGTGTGTGGACAGTCTGCAGCATCACGGTGTGTGCCTGCCAGTAGTACGGGAGGTTGGTGATGAAGAGTAGCAGTGGAAGACTGAGTTTTTATTTATTTATTTATTTAAATCCGGTGTGTCTTTTGCCGGTGGCTAAAGGAGGAGTAAGGGTGGATATTTTTTGGGATTTGTAATAGTTACCTCACAGTTCGCTCCGTTCAGTCAGGAGTTTCTCAGCACCATTTCAAATCCTGAGAATAAGAGCTATACACTGGCGGCCAGGGTCAGATGGGCAGTGAAAAAAAAAAAACAGTCCGAGTCAGCAGATTATTTTTGTCATTTAGGAACTGGAGGCTGTTGCATATATGGCTGTTTTTTCTGTTGGTGGCACCGCTCTTCTGGTTGGACATCTGCTTAGCTTGGCACAGAGCTGCAGGCTGCTTTTCTTCAGAGCATGGTGTTGGGCACAGTGATATTTTTGTGTGGTGTGGCTGAGTTTGACAGAATTAGTGCCGGTTGGCACAATACATGCTGATAAGGACACGGCTGAAACTAGGTTTAGACAATTGGCACTGTGGATTCTTTTAGCCCATTTTATAATTAAGCAATAAGACATGACTGACTGTGTGTTATAGTGGCATAACTGCATGACTCAGAAAGGAAAGCAAAGCACAAGGCAATGTTGAATGCCTTACACACCCAAGAAGTGGAGTTATGCCACAATTATGCACACCCTGTAGTGCCTTACTGTGATTAAATAATGGTTCCATACTAGGGAATGAGGTTCAGAATGTTATGCATTTTTGACCTGTGTGGCTGTGCAAGAATAATGCATGGTCATGTTATCACATACGAAAAAACACAGGTATTAGTTTCTCTTACCCATATAATAATGCAAGGTAATCCAGCTCCACCCCCCACCCCACGGGGGCCAAACTACATGAGCCATAGGAGAGTGTGATTCCACATGGGGTGGGATTATTGATCGGTAACCCACACCTGAACCCCCCCCCCCCAAGCAAAGTGCCTTACCCCAACTACAAAATGCATTAAGGTATTTGGGCTCTATGTTTACTTTTCAAGCAAACACAATGGCTGGGTGCACATGACCACGTGGATACCATGTAGTATTTACATGGATCCCCGCTAATCACACCACTGGAATCCCCAAAGAAGTTTTATAATTCACACTAAGGTTTCCATGCTGAAACTGATTTTAAATCTGTGTTGCTCTTTCAGTATAATACATAATAAACATGCAAACCCTTTTTTATGCAGTGTTGTAAGCTCCTATCCACATGACATGTGTTGCACATGTTGCCTCTATTTCCTCACACTGTGCCCACATTGGATATCAAGAAACTGAGACATATGTTTATCATTTCTGAAAATAAAACAGTAAAGATCAGTGGAGGGAAAGTGCCATTCCTGGGGCACTTGCCTTTGAAAGCCTTGGAGGGGATAGGGTTACATTTGATATAAACCACGAACAATAACATTGGTAAGTGCAGATCTGTACACAGATAACAACCCCATCTTACTGTTTTCTTTTTATGACCCAATAAAAAAGGTACATCATTATTTATGCAATTTGCCCCTTTTATATATATGGGTAGAGCCTTTGGAGGACAGTCAAAGGATTCAAATGTCACTGGGATACAGCATCTCAACATACTGTTTTTTCATCCGAGTCAAAATACAAAGGGCACAGTTTAGAATTTCCCCCATTTTGTGCTTGTGCCAAACATGGCGAGGGATTTTCAAATGTCAGAAAATGGATGAAACTCCTAGTTAGGATGGGAGGGATTCTTGAAAGTCACGACATGGGGCTATTTTCAAAAGTTGTACTTTTTTTTTTTTACTTTATTTTCTTCACCCCCGATCCTGAACTCTCTCAGGCTACCCAGCTCGCCAAGCCACTCTAACATCCACCATGATCATGCTCCTCATAATATTACTGCCCCCCCTGCCGAACCCATGCCAGACAATCCTCCCGGCTCTGAGCCCCCCTGGGGCAGGGTCATCATCCACTTACTTGGCACTTCATCTTGAATCCAGAGCATCCAGCTGGGTCGGTGAGGAGACTGAAGGGGCGGAGACAGAGACCCGGTCTTGGGCGTGTGGCAGCTGGCACTGTGGGAGCCGTTGCCTATCAGGATCGGAGGGGGGGGGAGGTTTCCGTGTTGTGTTCTCCCGGCCCCCTCCCTCCCTCAGAGCTCGGACGTGCAATGATGGCCAGCATCCGCCCGGGCTGCCCCGTCATACAGCTGCAACGCTCTTTCCACGGCCCCCGATAGCCCACAGGTCGCTTGGTAGCGATGCTAAGCCCTACACACTCCCCGGGAAGGGAGAGCTATCCTCTGGATGCTCAATCCCTCCCTGCCCCCTGCCGACCCCGATGGCCCGGGCTCATTCCCGAACCCAGGTCACCGGCGTGGAGTGAGGTGAGGAGTCTAGTGCCTTAACCTTTAGTGCCACCAGGCCGGCTCAAAAGTTGTACTTAACTGCAGAGTTACTAGATGTTGTAGTTTACATCCAGATTTTGGATAATAAATACTAGTCATAGATGCAAATGATAAGCCAGGTTACACCCAGTCTGAAAATTGTGCCTAGGCCCATTTACACTTGAACTTTCCAAACTGGACAGAACTAAGTCATAGTTCTGAGAAATGGATTTAGCTATCTCTTAGCTTTGAAAATCCCCTACAACATTTTGGAAATAGATCAGAGGGTTTGAAAAATGTGAGCTGGTGACGACCCTGAGCCAGATTTGGTTGGAGTCAACACTGGCTAGGGTACTCTATGCGGGTGCTGTGTTCACCTGGTTTTGTAATGGTTGTATACTTCAAAAAAGGCACTGACATGCCAGAGGTGAGTTACATGAACATCTACAGTGAACAAAATGGTTAAAACCAATTGTGGGCAAGTTTAAATGAGAAGATTTGCCAATCAAGTGTGTGGCTCTGGAGTCCGTGCAGACAAATTTGTGTTTTAATGTGCCCTCAGTCTCTTGAAAACCCATTAAACAGACTCTTCAGTAGCACTGCAGCCATTTAAAAATATACAATATTGAAACAATACAATAGTTAATAAATGTTCTGAATTTATTTTTATTATTCATTACTAAGAACATTCCCTTGCAAACAAAATCTCGATATCTCAGACATCACCTTCTCCTCTTCCTCTTGCTTTTCCCTCTGCTGTAGTCATACTCTTTGCTGTTGGGATTATGATGGTGTCAAAAAAAGCCTTTAAAGTTTCAAAACTTTATTTTCAACAGCTGTCACCACATACATTCAACATTTCAGCACTTATTATACAAAGACACAAAAGCATAAGGTCACAATTTATATTATTGAGTAGAATAATGGAATCATATATGTATTTGACCAGAAAGAATAATGAAGCTACACAATTTGAGAACAAAAAAATAAAACAACAAACATTTTTGGAGAGTAGATGTTATGATGATGTCATAAACAGAAGATTATGACTTAATTACAGAGGAAAGCAGGAGAAGCAAATGAAGCCTGAGGCACAACAGAGATTCTGTCTGCATGCAAAAGTCATGAATAATCAAGTAAGAAAGGAAATAAACAGAGAGCATATTTCAATGCGAGCTGCCAGCTAAATTATGTCTAAGTATTGTGTTTAAAACATTTTTCCAGAGACTGGTGGATTTCTTTAAATGCAAAATTCACCTGACTACTTTGTTAATATAATTGGAAATGTGGGCATGTGTGTAGCCTCTGTAACTGCCCTACTGTACTTTTGTGTTTGTTTACTTGGAAATAATCGTGTTTTTTCTCCTTATGTTAGGATCCCTTGTTTATACTGCCTTTTTCTCCACCTGGTATTCATTTTTGTAAGTACTGATCAATTTTGGAACCTAGTGACATCATCCGTTGAATGAAGGCCCTGCAGTGAAACTTGCACTGTGAATTTGTGGTGTTCTAGAACCGATCAGTAATTATAAAAATTAATATTGGATGGTAAAAGGGTAGCAACAAGGGACCCTAAAAATAAAGAAAAGGAAGTAAGAAATAATGCCCAACAGGGTGGGCATTATTGGGATATAACGGACTGCCCAGGGGCATAATGAGGCCTGATGCCACAGGTAGAGGGCCTTATAGCCCCTGGAATGTCCATTATATCCCAAAATGCCCAACCTGGAGGGTACTGTTGCATTTAGAAAATGGGCTGTAGGTATATTAAGTTATATAAGAATAAAAATGTATATATATAAACAAAATAAAAAACAAGAAAGTAACTTTTCCTATCCCTGTACTGCTGGAATCACCACTGGAGGGTATTGCTGATTATTTTTGTGTTTCCAATTAGCTTGTCCTTTTGAGTTGTCTCTTTTGTCTCTTCCCCCCAAAACAAACAAACACGTGCACGCACACACACACACATACACACACAAGCCCTGTATTTTAGCTCCTCTGATTAGTGCTGCATCAGAATGGGGGAATGTGAATGGGATAGGTACCTGATTTTTTTTTTGTTTCTGATGTGTTTTCAAGTGTAGCACGAGTCTACAGCTCAGTTTATAAGCCCGCTGTCCCTTGACACAGAGCGCGATTGCGTTCACTTAAAGTCAATTATTTAAGAAGGAAAAAAAGAACAATGTTTACTGTTGTTTGTGCAGATTTTCCATTGAAGGGAAACAGTGCATCTGAACAGGGAAATAGCCTGCGGGACAGCGCTAGCTATGCATGTGTAGCTCTGGGAGGAACCAAGGAGAGAATCTTGGTGCCATGTTTTTTTTTTTTTTTAATATAGTGAAAGAAGATACCAGACAGGATTTTGGGATGGGGTTACATTTGAAAAAAAAATGCTGGGTTACCATTGCTGTTTATTGGGGCAGTTAGTTTCAGTACTGTAATATTGTCCACGGAGGTCAATCTTCATAAGCAAGCAGTGGAAAAATGGCGGCTGGCCGGTTTCAAAATTCGGGGTGGCCCAATGATCCTCTAAATAATATGGCACCCCGAATCGGTACTCATTATTTAGCGGGCGCTGTTGAAAAATAAATGCATGCCTGACCATGGCTTTCAGCCAATCAGAATTCTTTATTTTTCATGCCCATTTTCTAAAATAAGATTAGTTCAAAGTGAACAAACAAAAAAAACAATTATTGCAATTAAGAATGCTACAAAATACCAAGATTTCCAATTATATTAAAAAAGATTAAAAAAAAAAAAGTTTATGCTCCCTCTAATAACTAAAAAATAACTAAAACCAGATTCCTTTTGTTTTCATTTAAAGTAAATTCCTGAAGATCCACGATCAAGTCAGACAGAAGCATCGCCACATCGGGAATCTCCCAACTGACTTAAGGACTGCCAGAACCACAGCTTTCAGTTGCAGATATAGAATAATTAACCCCCATGTGTTAAGAACAGACTGATTCTTAACACCAAGTGGGTTCTATGATATCATGCGAGCTTGACAGTAAAGCTTAAGATCTCCTAATGTCACATAAACAACCAGGTGTTAAGAAAGAACAGTTATGTAAGAACTTACCATAGCAGAAACATAGTTGATTCATCTAACTCCGAATGTATATTAATTGGGGACCTCAATCTTAACTGGAATGACGAAAGCTCCAAGAAATTAAAGGATCTATGCGATGCTAATGGTCTGTCCCATATAACACCTGCACCTACTAGACCCAACAGAAAGCACCCTGAGCGTAGCTCCCTTTTGGACCTTATGTTAGTAAACAAGCCTCTTAATTTCTCGCACAACGGTGCGTTCTTCAACTACATAAGTGACCACTGTGCAATAGCCTGCATTAGGCACTCTCCCCAAATAAAACCGGCCCCCAAACTTTTACTGAAAAGATGCCTGAAGAATTTCTGCCGGAACGCCTTCTTGAAAGATCTAAGCAACATTAGGTGACAGGACTTCTACCTAGCCCAATCAATTAGTGAGGCTTTCAATATCTTCCACAGCCTATTAACAGGGCTAATTGACAAACATGCCCCCCTTCGACTGATTAGGTCAAAAAGAGATCTCCTGGATGGTTTTCTCTTAGCCTGAAGAAAGCGCTCAAAATGGACTCCTGTTTGAAAAGAGCAAGGAAACCCCAAAAAGAAGATGATTGGCTTGCTTTTCGCATCTTTAGAAATGCCTGCACTAAATTAATTAGGTCCAAAAAAGCCAGGTACTTCCAGGCAAAACTTGAAGACAACAAAAACAGCTCTGCCAAATTCTGGAGTATTCTCAAGGAAATCGAAGGTCAGCATTCGGCTGCCTCTCTTCCAGCCAGTATCGTGACCAATGGAGTTACTTATACAGATAGAGCCGCTATCCTAGAGCAGTTCAATTACCATTTCTTCATGGCAGGCCTTGCCTTCAATACCTCACCCGTCAGTAAGCTTAGCTATGTGGGTGATAGCTTAATTAACTTAAATGCTATCCCTTACCAACCAAACCCTCCTCTATTCAACTTTTCCACAATTCCATTTAAGCAAGTAGAGGACCTCCTTTTGGCATTGGACACAAAAAAAAGTGCCGGCACAGATAACATTGCACCATTCTTTTTAAAGCTTGGCTACTACTACCTGACCGCCCCTATCACCCATTTATTTAACATCTCTTTGAGTCAGGGTGATTTACCTGAGACGTGGAAGACTGCCCATATCTTACCTCTTTTTAAGTCAGGGGGCCCTTGTGACCTGAATAAATACAGGCCTATTTCTATACTTTCCACACTTTCAGAAGTCCTGGAAAAGATTGCCAATATTCAAATCAGAGATCATCTGGACCGGCACAATCTTCTAAACCCTGCCCAGTCTGGGTTTCGGGCAAAATACAGCACCATTTCTGCTCTTGCAAAAGTAACTACCGACTGGCAAAATGTCCTAGACTCTAAAAAACACGTAGTTGCTCTATTTCTCGACCTCAGCAAGGCCTTCGACACCATGGATCATAACATCATGCTTACATCACTGAGAAATATCGGCCTAGGCAACCCTGACATCACCTGGTACACTAATTACCTTTCTAACAGATTGCAACAAGTTAAATCAGCAGGAGAGTTGTCTCCACAGAAATCCCTACTGCGATGGGTCTCCCAAGGCTCCATACTGGGACCTATTCTATTTGCTGTTTACATCAACAACTTGGACTCCCAACTGTAAGTTGCTATCGTACATCTATTTGCTGATAACACTGTACAATATTCCTCAAATTCCTCACTGCTCTTGGCCCACGAAGACCTACAACGAGACTTTACCACCCTACAACATGGTCTTATCAAGCATAAACTCCTTCTCAATGCCAAAAAGACTAAATCCATTATTTTCTCTCCAAAATCGGCCTCTGGTCCCACACATATCCCTCCGTTGCTAACGCTTTTGGTCGAGCCACTGGACTCAATAGATACCTTTAAATACCTAGGGTTCTGGCTGGACAACAAACTTAATTTTCTAAGCCACCTAAATGAAGTCTCGAAAAAGCTAAGACAGCGACTTGGCCTATTCTATCATATCAAACATCTGCTCACCACAGAATCCAGAAAGAGACTAGTATAGACCTATTTCCTACCCGTACTTGACTATGCTGATTTCCTCTACGATCATTGCCCTTTCACAGCACTAAACAAACTTGACACCCTCTATCACCGAGCCTTACGATTCATCTTTAACCTGCCTTTTCACACCCATCATTGTCTTCTGTACCAAATGGTGGGATGGCCTTCACTTTCATCAAGGAGAAAAAGAAATGCGCTCATTTGGTTCTATAGAGCTATCACAGACAAGCTCCCTGCATATACTTCTAGCTATTCAAACGTGCCTCTGGCTCCTATGGTCTCAGACATTATGCAACTCTTTGCTTCCAAGTGCCCAGAATGAAGACTAAACCTGGACTGTCCGCAATTAATTACGCACTCCCATCACTTTGGAACACAATGCAAAACACATTCAAACTTATCTCACTTTCGAGCCTCCTCTCCTTCAAAGCCCTACTAGTTGAGTATTTGCGGGAACCTTGTAGTTGCTATAGGCAATCTGTCCTTTATTTATTGATGTAGCTGCTCTAATAATTGTTTGTATGTCGTCCTCCTTCTCCCCTAGGAACTCCAGTACACACACTCCCTCCTCATTCCATGGCTATCACTTCCTTTCTCCGCCTTCACATATTCATTTGTAGGCCCCTGTCTGTTTTCAGTTTCTATCTTCCTCTCCCTTTACCCATTTTGATATTGTTTTTTTTGCATATGTCTAATTGTGAGTTCCTGTGATGGACTCTGGTATTTCTGCATCCAACCTTGTACCACATCTGCTGATTTTACATTCGTTGTATTACCATGTCTATGTATTTGTATTGTTCCTTGTCCAGGACCACCTTGAAAATGAGCTTGCTCAATGGTGCTGATGCCTGGTTAAATAAAGTTTGATTGACTGATTGATTGAACCCCATAAACTTAAGACAGAAGTCCTTGCAGAACAGCCCTGCTGAAACCTGCACAGGCTCTAGAAGCAATGTCCAGACTGTAATGTTTGGTGAAAGTGTGGACTGTATTCCAGGTGGCAGCAGCACAGATGTCAGCTGCCGAGACTCTTTGAAAAAAGCCACAGAGGTAGCAATGCCTCTGGCGGAATGATCTTTGACAGAACTAGGCAACTCTTTGCCGTACTTATCATAGCAGAACACAATGCAATTTGCTAATCATTTAGAAAAACATTGCTTAGAAACTGCAACGCCCTCTCTACCTGGGGAGAAAGAAATGAATAACTCCTTAGACTTTCAAGATTCCTTAGTCCTAAGCACGTAATACTTCAAAGATCTGCGCACATCTAGCGTATTGAGCAGTGCTTCCCCTAGATTGGCACACTCTGGAAAATAGACAGGAAGGTGTATAGACTGACTGAGTATAAACTCAGAAACCACCTTAGGCAAAAGCTTGGGATCTGTGCACAAAGACACCCTGTCTTTATGACAAATCATATAGGGCTCCTCACACCAGAGGGTCTGAAGCTCTGAAATTCTTCAAGCAGAAACAATTGCAACTAAAAAGAGCGTTTTTCAAGACAGAGAATGCAAATCGCAAGTCGCGATAGGTTCAGAAGGAGACAGGGTCAACTTTTTCAAAATAAAATTTAAATCCCAAGCCGGGATGAGGGGAATGATTGAGGGTTTCAGATGAAGGATGCCTAGAGGAAAGTACGGGAAACATCCAACTGAGCAATGGTATGGTCACCCACAGGCTCATGGAATGCGGATATGGCTGCAAGGTGGACTTTAGTGGTAGAATACTGGAGGCCTGAGTCAGACAAAGAAATCAGGTAGTCCAGGATATGCCTTACTGGGCAGGTAAAAGGATCCAGGGAGCTTTTGGTGGCCCAAATGGCAAACCGCTTCATGGCATAGGTGGCCCGAGTAGAAGGCTTGCGAGCAGCAACCAAAATGTCTGCCACCTTGTCTGAGACTCCAGATCTGGCAGTGGCTACGTTTTCAGGAGCAATGCATGCAGATGGAGGGATCTGAGGTTGGGATGGACCAGAGTACCTTGATCCTGGGTCAGAAGATTCCTGCAGAGGGAACAGAGGTTCCTCTGCCAGCTGTTGAAGAAGAGGAAACCAAATCTGGCGAGGCCAGAATGGGGCTATGAGTATCATGCTGGTTCCCTCCATTTGCAGCTTGACCAGTACCCTCTGTATCAGAGGAAATGGAGGAAATGCATACAGGAATCTCCCGCCCCAAAAGAAGGACAACACGTCTCACCAGAAAACTCCAGGCCTTGGATCTAGCTAACAGAAATTGGGCAGTTTTGTGTTGTGGGGATGCAAAAAAGTTCCACTCTGGATGACCCCATCTGTCGAACAGATCTTCTGCAATGGATGAGAGAAGCCCCCAATCATGCATGCTGGACTGAGTCCTGCTGAGACTGTCTGCCAGAATGTTTAGGATGCCTGGGACGTGGACTGCTGAGAGTGTCAGATCGTGGTCTAGTGCCCAATACCACACTCTCATTGCTTCCCTGCAAAGGGGGTAGGAGTGAGTGCCACCCTGCTTGTTGACATAATAGACTACACTCAGGTTGTCTGACCGCACCAACAACTGGCCTGGGGCCAAGTGTTCCTGGAAGGCCTGCATGGCATACAGCACGGCCCTCATTTCCAGGACACACTGATATGGAGGGCAGCTTCCCATTGGGACCAGGACCCCTGAGTCTGGAAGGGACCCAGGCAGGCTTCCCAGCCCAGACCTGATGCATCTGTGGTTAGGATTCGTGTTGGGGAGGAAATCTGGAATGGAACCCCTTGTAGAAGATTGGAGGGATCCATCCACCACTGGAGTACCTTGACTACCAGACAGGAGACTACGACCAGATGGTCCAGCTCATCCAACCGCTGGTTCCACTGCACTCTGAGGGTCCATTGCAGGATATGCATGTGGAGCCTGGCCAGTGGAACAGTCGGAATGGCCACAGCCATAAGCCCCAGGAGCCTCAGGTACAGCCTGGCTGGAATGTAACGCCTCTTGGCCACTTCCTGCACTTGAGATATAAGGCACACTCTGCTCTGTTTTGGGGAAGAAAGGCCTTGCCCTGCGCTGAATTGAGAACCACCCTAGCCTTTGTGATGGAATTAGGACAGACTTGGGCAGGTTGACAGTTATGCCCAAAGACTGGAACAAGTGGAGAGTGCATTCCAGAGTAACCAGAAGCTGTTCCCTGGACAAGGCCTTGAGTAGCCAGTAATCTAGGTAGGGGAAGACACACAGTCCTTCCCTCTTGAGGGCCACTGCGACTGCTGCTGAGCATTTGGTAAACACTTGCGGTACAGAGGACAAACCAAAGGGCATCACCTTGAATTGGCAGTGGTCCCCCTGGAATGCAAAGCTGAGGAACTTACTGTGGGGAGGAAAAACCACTATGTGTAGGTAGACGTCCTTCATGTCCAGTGATCAAAGCCAATCTCCTGCTTTGAAAAGAGAAAAGAGGCCTGGAAGAGTTACCCTCTGGAACTTTTTGTACTGGATGTAGAGGTTGAGGTCCTTTAGATCCAGGACTGGCCTCAAATATCCCATCTTCTTGGTGACCAGAAAGAACTTGGAATAGAATCCCTGACTTCTTTGTCTAATGGGCACTCTTTCTATTGCCTGCTTCCGCAGGAGAGTCTGAACCTCTTCCCTGAGAACAGGAATGTGGTCTGGAGAGTAACTCGCAGGTGGCGGTGGGCAATCTGGAAGCTGCTGGATGAGCTCCAGGGTGTGGCTGCACTCGACGATCTGCAAGACCCAGGCATCTGAAGTTATGGTTCTCCACTGATTCAAGTGGAGGGAGAACCGACCTCCGACCACCACCTTCTGGGTCAGGGACTGAGGAGGGGGTCTAGCAAGGAGTCATGCTGAGGAGGAACAGCAGAGGAGGCTGGGCCCTCTGCTCTGGGACGCTTGGCTGCAGGGCCTGGGTAGGCGGAGGCAGGCAAAGGTTGCTGGGCTCGGCGTTTGCCTTGGAGGCGAAAGCTTGGGCTCTGTCTGTTAGGTCATCTATGAAAATCAGGATGCCCTCTACCATGCTGTTGGGAGTGATAGATGGAATGAACTGACTTAATAGCTGTGCCTGAGACCTGCAGATCATTAATGATGTCTTGGACATCGGTACCAAAGAGCCTGGCCCTAATGAAGGGGGCATTCAGCACTTTGTTTTGCACATCTACTGCAAAACCTGAGACTCTCAGCCTCAAATGCCTATGAAGGCATATTCCAGTGGCTGCAGCTCTGGCCACAGTATCCGAAAGGTCATAAATGGCTCAAAGTAAATGGTTTCCCCACATCCTCTGAGGTTTGGAGGCATTGGAGAAGCTCCTGCTTCTGGGCACTGTCAGGAAGGGCCTGGCCGACTGATTTATCCTCTCTGGCATTGGCGTTTTGAAACTTGACCATATGAGACAGGTAGTTAGCAATCCTCAGGCCTAGGGTCAAGGAGGTATAATCATGTTTGCCCCACAAGTCAATCCTCCAGGATTCCTTGTCTGGAGGTAAAGAACAAAGGTGCGTTGGCACCTTGAACCTGTCATGGGCTGCCTTAACAGCCACAGAATTGGAGTCCACCTGACTGGCCAGGTAAGAAGTACCCTGGGGAGCACTGTAGAGCTTATCTGCTCTCCGTGGCACGGCTGGCACTGCATCTGGTCTGTGCAAGCTGCTGTAGTGGCATTTCTTAAAGCTGGAAGCATTGGAGGAATAATCTTTGGGGGAGATTCTGGAATCTCCAGGTAGCCTGCCAAATCTTTTCTTGTGGCATGCTCCTCCTCTGTCTGGAACCCCTTGGTAGCAGACAGCTGTTTCATACTGTGGAAAAAGGAAGTATCCTCTGGTGGAGACCTAGGGGTATGCTTAACAGATTCCTCACAGACAGAGGAGGCAGTAGACCTATCAGAGGTGTAGAACTGCTCTTCCTCACCTTCACCCACTGCGTCTTCTGGCAGGATAAGGTTAGGGTGATACTCCTCCTCAATGACGACAACCTCCTCTGGTTCTGGTGATGGCACTGCCGATGGATGACTGGGGGCTCCCTAGGAGGGTGGATGGGGGTCGACGTCAAGAGCTCCGACAGAGCAGGCGACAACGCCTATTGATAGGAGCAAACTGCTGCATCATAACATTGGTGAAACACACCAGAACCTTATTGAGGTTGATCATTGACAGAGCAGTTGATGGCACTAAAGCCGACAAGCCTGGCTGTGCATCCGACGGGCCCGGGTTGCTTGGCTGAGCGAGGTCAGGACCCGAAGGAGCTGTCGTTGTCGGAGGAGGAGCCAATGACAAGGAGGCCGCCAGCTGGTCGCCCTGAGAATTGGACGACAGAGCTGTTGATATGAGTCTGGAGTGAACCAGGACCTGGATAGGCTGTCTCTTTGTTGTAGCCACAGCCGACAATGAAGAGCCCCCCGAAGGTGGACAAGCCGACTGGGAGTGGGCCAGCCACCGGGAGGAGCGGTCTCGGTCCCGGTCTTTCCTATGGCTCTTCCCCAAGGATCTGTCTTTGGTCTGTGAGTCCCTAGAGCCCTTGGACCCAGAGGACTGACTGTCAGTGGAAGTCCCGGAGGACTCCAACTCGGAGCTGGCTACCTGCTGTTCCATGAAGGTGTGGAGAGCCTTAGACTGAATGCTCATCATTGGAGGCAATTTTCTCTACGCATCGGCAGCGACGGAAAAGAGAAATAGATGGATTAATTCTCAACATAAAAAGAAAAAACTAGAAAAATCCCTGAAAGAGATTTTTTAGAGGGTTGGAGAAAAAAGGCCATAGGATGCAAAATGGCGCGAACACTGTGATGGAATCTGCTGCACAGACTGTGCTTGCAAGCTGATGGTGGGAAAGAACTGAGAAGCACATAGGCCTACCTGCGCCTATACAGGGTTGGTGACGTCGAACCAATGTCGATGGCATGGGCGGGCCCAGTTGTACTGCTGAAAATTCTTCCATGTGGATTCTCAGTCTTCGATGGCTAAGTTCCTATGGCATTACCTGATGACTTAGATGCCCCCGAAGATCAGCCTGTTCTTCACACTTTCAGATTATTTATTTTGTATAATGCAATGGTTACCTCATTTAGCAACATAGTTCTTGATGTCTAACAAATATTTAGTAACATACTGTAACTCAGATTCAGTTGCGTTATTTAAACAGGCAGTGTGTGCACTTACGCTGTCATGAAAAATGTGATTGCCAGATAACTCAAAATTTTGTTCTTCACTGGTTTTTGTGAAGTAATTGATATATTTGGTTCAAAATGTGGTTCTTAACAGTTTGCTGCTTAGAATGCCTTTTTGAAACATCTGTCAAAATGAAGTAACCATGTAAAAGAGTTTTTGTTGTAAATTGCTTTTGTGTACTCCATAATCTCAGCATGAACCCAAGAAAAACTCAACCAGAGGGGGCTTCATTCTTTGACTGCTCCAGCAACCATGCAAAATAACTGTGACAAAGCGGGAAGGGAATCTAGGTCCTTCAGGACTGCCCCTTTCAGAAGCAGTGATGAATAAGTGTGCTGTGCAAACGTCTGCTAATTTGAATGGATTCCCTGTGCACAGTGTGCTTCCCTTCCCGGTATGCAGTTAAGATCTAAGACTTCTGCTCAATAAATTGTCAAATCTGGATAGACGACATACATGCATGCTGCCTTCTGGAGGCAGTACAGCACTGTGATTTAGGGCACTGAGCTGCAAACCTGATGACCTGGGTTTGAATCCCACCAGCCCCACTTGCATACTGTGTGACCTTGAGCAAGTCATTTAACTTCCTTGTGCTCTCAGGTCGCAACTGGAAACAAGCTTCGGCTCAGTGTGGCTTTCCTGGTTAAACAATTTCCTTCTTTCCCTTTCCTGCATGGGTAGCTACCTGTCTGAATACAGTTGAGAAAGGCATGTTCTAAATACATGGGGCTCCTCATTCAATGTTTGTATGCTGTGTTAAAGAGACACTGTCAACCTCTTTAGGCCTCAAAGTTTCTGTAGTGTAAAACACACATCTTATGATTAGTCACATTCTGTAGAAATAGCTGATATAGTGGGTAGTTTGTACTTTTTAAAAGTAAAAATGGACTGCCCATCATACTGGTGTTACCACACAAAAATGTTTTGTTTACATTCCTCAATCAAGTCCCACTGCATCTTTTCTGGACTTTGGAATGCTTCCAACATAGTCTAGCCATCACTGGCGTGATGGTCTGCATCTGTCCAGGAGGGGAACCAGGATTCTAGGTGACAGGTTTAAACACTTCATTGGCAAGCATTTAAACTAGCGGGGGCACTGGAAAGGAACAGGGAAATCCTAGCTCCCCCAAAAAATCAGGGTACTAAGTGAGGTGACACCAACATAGAAATGTCAATAGGGAGAAGCGCAGGGATAAATGGAGAAAGTGGCAAACGCAATAAGGACAGGGATGGGGCAAAAAGGGGTAAGGCCATCAAGAAATGGAGGGTAAATGAGTATCAACACCCATAGTCTGGGCAACAAGCTCCCTGAACTGGTGGCCTTGATGGAAGAGGGATGCCTGGATATCATAGCAGTCACAGAAACATGGTACACAGAGAACCATGACTGGGATGTTAACATACCAGGTACACAACCTACAGGACAGACAGGGAGGCCAGGCCGGGGGGGGGGGTAGCTCTCTATGTAAAGGAAGGGATAAGAGCAACTGAACAAAAGAGTAAACAGGGAGGAGAGGAGGCACTGTGGGTCACCTTAGAGACTGGAAATGGCACCACAATCCGCACAGGGGTTGTGTACAGACCCCCATGTCAGGGGAGAGAATGGACAAGGATATGATAGAAGGCATTCTTAGAATGGCAGAGAAAGGGGAGATACTGTTGATGGGAGACCTTAATATGCCAGATGTTAACTGGAGCACCTTTGCTGTAGCCACATCCAAGAGCAGGGCCATTCTTGATGCCCTTCAGGTGGCATGCCTCAGACAGCTAGTTTTGGGACCTACTCGTGAGGGAGCAATCTTAGACCTCGTACTCTCAAATGGGGACAGTGACAGGATCTCAGATCTAGAAGTGGGTAGCCATTTGGGAACAAGTGACCACCAAACAGTGTGGTTCATGATAAACTCAGCTACAGAGTCAAGCCATACAAAAGTGAGGGCTCTGGACTTCAGGAGGGCTGACTTTGGCAAGATGGGAGAGTGCCTTAGAAAAGCACTAGCAAACAGGCTAGAAGGAGGAGTGCAGCAACAATGGGAAATATCAAAACTGCCATCACAGAGGCAACAAGCCTTTGTGTGAAGCAAATAAACAAATCAAAACGAAAGAAAAAGTCACTATGGTTCTCAAAAAAAGTGACGGTGAAGGTTAGGGAGAAAAAGATAGTATTTAGGAAGTATAAGGAAACACAGAAGGAGCAGGACAGGGAACTGTACCAGTTAAGGCAGAAGGAAGCAGGGAGGGTAGTCAGAATAGCAAAGGGAAAAACCGAGGAAAAGATAGCAACTCAGTTAAGAAGGAGGATAAAATCTTTTATAGGTATATCAGGGAGCGTAGAAAGAAAAAGGGAGGGATAGTGAGGCTGAACAGAATGGATGGTGGGTGGGCAGAGAGTGACAGTGAAAAAGCAGGGATACTGAATGAATACTTATGTTCAGTATTCACAAAAGAGGAAGTGGGGGAGGTGCCTAATCCAATTAACAGCAGCACTCTGGAGAGGGGGGTCGATCCCAGTCCTTTCACAGAAGAAAGGGTTCTGAAACAACTCCTAAAACTGAACGTGGACAAAGCAACGGGGCCAGATGGAATTCACCCCAGAATTCTAAAAGAATTAAGCAGAGAACTAGTGACACCACTGACTACCCTTTATAACAAATCATGGGAGGATGGTGTGGTACCTGAGGACTGGAAGAAGGCTGATGTGATTCCCCTTCACAAAAGTGGGAGCAAGACAGAGGCAGGAAACTACAGACCTGTCAATTTGACCCCCGTGGTAGGGAAAGTGATGGAATCACTTCTGAAGGAAAGAACTGTTGAGTACCTAGAGGCCAGTGGGGCACAGGATCCAAGGCAGCATGGGTTCACAGTGGGACGGTCATGTCAGACGAATCTAATTGATTTCTTTCACTGGGTGACCAAAGTAGTAGACCAGGGAGGGGCTGTGGACATGGCCTACCTAGACTCCAGCAAGGCATTTGACACAGTCCCACACAGAAGATTAGTAGTCAAATTAACCAGCCTTGGAGTGGGTCCCAAGGTGGTAGCCTGAGTAAAACATTGGCTGAACAACAGGACACAGAAGGTAATTGTAAATGAAGTCCACTCTGAAGAAAGATGGGTTACTAGTGGGGTACCGCAGGGTTCAGTACTGAGTCCAGTCCTTTTTAATGTCTTTATAAGTGACATTGCAGAGGGACTGGAAGGAAAGGTATGCCTCTTTGCAGATGACACAAAGATCTGCAACAGGGTTGATACACAAGGAAGCATGGAAAGGATGATAAGGGACTTGGCAAGGTTGGAGGAATGGTCAGAAGTATGGCAGCTTGGATTCAATGCAAAGAAGTGCAAAGTAATGCACCTGGGAAACAAAAACCCAGGGGAAGATTACACAATTGGGGGGGAGGTAGTAACAACAACAAAAATGGAAAGGGACCTTGGGGTAATCATATCAGATGACCTTAAGGTTGGCAAGCAATGTGAGAAGGCGAGGGAGGGCTGGGGGGATACTGGGATGTATAGGGAGAGGCATCACCAGCAGAAAACAGGAAGTTGTTATCCTCTTGTACAGATAGTTGGTGAGACCCCATCTGGAGTACTGCATCCAGTTCTGGAGACCCCATCTCTGCAATGACATAGGCATGATGGAGGCAGTTCAGAGGAGGGCAACTAAAATGGTACAGGGTCTGCAAGAGAAGCCATACGAGGAGAGGCTAAAGGAGCTTAATATGTATACCCTTGAGGAAAGGAGGGAGAGGGGGGACATGATAGAAATGTTTAAGTACCTCAGTGGAATCAACGAAGTCCAAGAGGGTAGCATCTTTCAGAAAAAGAGATGTGCAAGAACAAGGGAACACAGTCTGAAGATAGAGGGGGGGGACGGCTCAGGGGCAATGTGAGGAAGTATTTTTTTCACAGAGAGGGTGGTGGACGCATGGAACAGCCTTCCTGAGGAGGTTGTAGGGTCTAAAACTGTGGGAGAATTCAAGAATGCATGGGACAGACATAAGGCAATTTTTGTGGGGGGTAGGAAGAAATAAGCTGTTGGTTAAATAGGATCTGTAGCTTATCCTCTAGGTAGGAAAATGGGCAGACTAGGTGGGCCAAGCGGTCCTTATCTGCCATCAAAGTCTACGTTTCTATGTTTCTATGATGCAGTGGGAGGGAGGAGGCTATTACCTCATGTATGGCTACACCATTTGGGAGTATTCTTAATGTTCAGGAAGTATGCTGTAAGAGTAGTTGTTTCAAGGTTATGAAACAAAACAAGGCTGGGTATAGTTACGCCATCAGCATGCATTTCAGTTCTTACATGAAAGGAAGCAGATAAAAACAATTGGAAACATCAATACATTTTAGAGGCGGTATGCAGTCATAAAATGTGGTCTTTCAACTAGATATAATATGATACAAAAAGGGTTGACTGTTTCCCTTTAACAGGGTTTGGGATAGGGGAAAAGTAATTTTCGCATCCCAAACCCTGTTAGTGTGCCAAGTGCCATATTCAATGGCAGAGGTGCATGCCTCAAAACCCTGTTAGCATGTGACCGCCAGAGTTTTGGGAGCGCATGCAAATGAGGGTCTGTCCCAGAATATGGTATGGGTTGCAATCAGCCTCTGTCTTCGGTACAGGGACATACCTGTTTGTGGCCAGTAGGGGGTTGGCTTTGTGCTGAGTGCCACTGGTAGTACCTTAGTTAGGGAAGTACTCTAGGGAGCTATATTCAAACTAGTTTAAGGGACTCACACTGCTTCAAACTTGTAGGAATATAGCACATATTGGGCCTTGCACTAATTTGTGCTCAGAATAGGGACTTTGCATGGCACAAACTCAAGCTTTTGAATATGGCAATATTTTAGAAATGACACCGGTCATGTTCAGAAGGTGGTTATAAAAAGACTATGTTGAAAATTTGGGGTCAAAATGTAGAAAAAAAAATTATGAAGAAATGATGTGTGCAGGACTGGCCGTGGCCCAGAGGGTAGCAGACTGTGTTTCCGTGCCAACAACCTGAGTTCGGGGATGAACTCGGGGAGCTGTCCAGGCAGCACAAGGATGGGGCCAGCACTACTGTATGTCACTGCTCTGGGCCTGGGAAGGTATTGCGCAATGTTGTGTCATACAGGTGACACTTTGTGATGGGCTGGGAAGCCTTCCCTCACAAGGGGTTGATGTGTGTCACAACGTGAGGGGGGCGCTTACTGTGTCAGAAGTGGGTTTGCATGAAAAATGTGACTTGACATATCTCCACTATTTTGTTTATTCCATTTCTAAAGGAACCTATAGGAATGCAGATATAATTTCATGATCACAGACAGTGAAATTAATTTTTGCCTCTGTGCTATCTATACTCAACAACTACACAAATACTTATTTATATGAGGGTGCCTTTTCTCCTCATTTTGTATTTTAGTTGTTTTACCAGGAAACAAAGCTCTGTTAAGCAATGTGTATTTACAAGGAGGTCCCGGCTAGGACAGTCAAAGGTACATCATATCAAAACATAACAAATCGTGGAATTCTCAGGTAACAAAACAAAGCAACAGATACATCTCACAGGTCAAGAAATGCATTTAACATAGAAAAATAGAAGTTGTCGTCAGATAAGGATCTCTTGGCCCACCTAGTCTGCCCTATTTTCCCTACATACTGTGCCATAGCAGACCCTACTCAATCTCTGGTCCCCCCTTACTTTATTTCTAAGGTTTCCCTGTGTCTATCCCTTGCATGCTTGAATCCTCTTACTGGTTTTGCAACCACGACCTCTGCCGGGAGGCTGTTCCAGGAATCCAGCACCCTTTCCGTGAAGAAGTATTTCCTCACTCCCCTCTGAGTCCCCCCCCCCGCTTCAGAGCATGACCCCTTGTCCATGAGCATCTTTTTCTATGCAATATGTTACCCTCACGTACCTTATTAATACCTCTGAGGTATTTGAACATTTTTATCATGTCTCCCCCCCCTTCCCGCCTTTCCTCTAGAGAGTGTCTATTTAATTCCTTGAATCCTTCCTGGCAGGGCTTTAGATGTAGGCCCTGCACCATTTTTGTTGCCCTCTTCTGTACCACCTCCAGCCGATCGATGTCCTTCCAGAGATGGGGCCTCCAGATCTGGACACAGTACTCGAGGTGGGGCCTCACCATTGATCTATACAGAGGTAACACTACCTCCTTCTTTCTGCTGGAGATACCTCTCCTTATGCACCAGAGTATCCTGGCAGCTTTCCCTGCTGCCTTACTACACTGCTTTGCTACTTTCCGGTCATCAGAAATTATTACCCCCAGGTCCCTTTCCTGTTTTCTGGTTGCCAATACCTTCCCACACAATTGGTATGTTGCCTCCAGGTTTCTCTACCCCATGTGCATGTTTTTGCACTTTTCTGTATTGAAACCCAGTTGGAAACCCTTCACCAGTCTTCCTGCTTTTTCAGACCCTCATTCCCCCACCCGATGCGTCCACACTGTTGCAGATTTTTGTCATCTGTGAATAGGCAAACTTTCCCTTCCAGCCCTCCTGCAATGTCGCTAGCTAATAAACACATTGAAGAGGACCGGACCTAATACTGACCCCTGTGGCACCCTGCTGGTCACCTTACCTTCTTCAGAGTGAACACCATTTACCACCACCCTCTGACTCTTCTTGCTTAGACAGTTTCTTAACCATTTTACTACTTCTGGCCCACTCCTAGGCTGCCTAGTTTGCTCACAAGTCTTCTGTGTGCAACACTGTCAAAGGCCTTACTGAAATCCAGGTTGGCCACATCCACTGTTCCACTCTGATTCACTTTCCTGGTCACTCAAGTCAAAAAAACTTGATCAGGTTTGTCTGGAAAGATTCCTCCCCCTCCTCCTCCCCCCAGTGAAACCACACTGCCTCGGATCCTGTAATCCACTGGTCGCAAGGTATTCCTTAATCCTTTACTTCAGTAGTGATTCCATTACTTTGCCCACCACTGAAGTCAGGTTGTAATTTCCTGCCTCTTCCCTATTACCACTTTTGTGTAGTGGGACTACATCTGCCCTCCTGCAGTCCCCCGGAACTTCCCCCGTATCTAGTGATAGGCTGAACAGGGCTGTCAGTGGTGCAGTTAGCTCTTCCTTGAGTTCCTTCAGTATCCTAGGGTGTACCTCGTGAGGCCCCATCACCTTGTCCACTTTTCGCTGTGTTAGTTCCTTGAGGACTCTCTCCTCTGTAAAAGGACTAGTGTACCCCTCCCTTCCGTTAATGCCCTTGTCCCTTATCTGTGGCCCGTCACCTACCCCTTCCTCTGTAAAAACTGAACAAAAGTATTTGTTCAACTTCTGCTTTTTTTTGGTCCTCTTCCACACAAATCCCTCCTTCCCCTTTTAGCCTTACTAACACACCTTCGGTTTTCCTTTTTTCACTTATATACTTAAAGAATGTGTTATCCCCCCTTTTTTTTTAAATTTACTAAACTTTATTAAAGTTTAAGCAGCACATAATCCATGACAACCATAACAGAAATTTGATGACATTATCTGGTTGTCCACCTTTGTTATTGACTTGGCAATATTCTCCTATGTTTGCCCCTTTGTACTCCTAACTGCTTTCCATGTCTCCCTTTGTTTCTCCTTATATCTTTCCCTATCCTCCTCCTTCTGTGTCATCTTGTACCTTCTAAATGCTAGCTTCTTTGCCCTTCCTTTCTCCATTACTTGTTTAGAGAACCATAGCAGACTTTTTTCTCTTGCCCTTGTTAAGCTGCCCGACTCAGAGGTTTGTTGCCTTCTCAACACCCTCCTTTATTTTTGCCCAGAGCAAGATGGTGTTGGTCTTCTTCAGGCTCCACTTGGTTGATTTCAGCTCCACCCTCAGACTAAGTTCTGTCTCCATCTGGAACCCCCCAGCCAGCGGCCGCAGCATGGAGGGCAATCCTTGGAAGAAGAAGGCAGAGGTATGAGCACAGAGAAGTTGGCGATGGGGCTGGGAAACCAGAAGATGGGGGAGGTTGGAAAATCATGGGATAAATACTACTAAAAAAAAAAAAACTATAAATGACACCCACTTCCCAGCTTTGCATCCTGCAAAATTTGTTGTGCTGTATTTTTTTT
Source organism: Neoceratodus forsteri (assembly GCA_016271365.2). Lineage (NCBI taxonomy): Eukaryota > Metazoa > Chordata > Ceratodontiformes > Ceratodontidae > Neoceratodus > Neoceratodus forsteri. Next base: position 193,795,052 of record CM028132.1, on the reverse strand, counting down.
AAACAAAACCTCTATCTCACCCAACTTCCTTTTTCCACATACTGAAATCTGCAGTATTGGGATTATTGTCCTCTTCGATCTGTAGAAGACTGTACTAGATACAGCTCTTTTTAGATCCTAGTAAGTGTAACATTTCTTGTAGTCATGTGCTCTTTTCTGCATTTATTAAATATTAGGATATATTCAATATGAATGATTTAGTTGCTGATGTCACTGCTGATAAGACTTTTAGGGCTTGGAGGGGGTTTGCTGACCATGTAACTATTAGTTCTATATTGCAGACAGTCAAGTTAATTAGTTCTGGCTGAGAAGTGCATAGGTTTGAATTCAACTAGTGTAGGAAGCATTTCTTATAAAATGTAGAGACTTAATTACTAAACTCCACTGCAGTTGCGTATGTTGGGGGTGGGGGATCTGCACTCAGTTTGAATTTGTATACATGCTGACACACCACAAAGGAAAGCATTTGTCAATGCCGAACGTTCACTTGCATGCTTGTGCCAGGATCGTTAATGGAGGGTGTGGAGCAGATAGCTCAAAGATGGAGGGAGTGGGATGCCCGGTCTGGTGGACTGCAGATGGAACTAGCATGAAAAAAAAGCACCCAAAATGAGTCACACCACACTGCTTCCAGTGCTTCAGAAGAACCTTTACTATGACAATGTAGCAGTAACAAGTGGGTATAGAGAGTAAGGTAACTTTAATGGTATGGCGGGTCATACAGGATGAAATGATACAATGCTGAAATATATTACATGTTCTTCCAAAGTAATGACAACAGTGTGGTTCCCTTTTGGGTGCATTTTCCTCCGTGCTATGGCGGGTCATGCAGGATTACATGATATAGCACAGTAATACATTTCAATTCCTCACTGATGGAAAGACAGAAGTGGCATTTCACACAGATATGGTGTATATTTCAAATCGTTACTTATGGCAACATACAAGCAGCATTTCACGCAGATAATTAAAAAGACCTTGGAAATACGCCATGATACGGGGTACACTGACTTGCACAGGTCGATGACTAGTAGGCAAGCAATATGCTATATGCGATCTGGTGCTTTCTGTATTACTGCATGTTACCGGTAATTTTGGTGAAATACTGTTGAAATACACTAAGTTTTTAAATAATAAAACATCTGCCCCAGTACTTGAATGTGTTTAACACACTGCCTCCCACACCCCTGGGTCCCATGATCAACTATGCTCTCCATGTTCATCCACTTGCAGTACTGGTAATCGGTGACAGTATAAGTGACTGACTGATGTTTTTACCTTCAAGAGCCAACTCTGTTGTCGGGTTCAAGGACACATGCTTGCTCTCTAGCACACCCTTATACAGTATAAATACAGGCAGTAAACAAGGCTTCCAACTGATAGCAACATATGGGGATGTATACATATGTTTTGCTATCTGTTGCAAGCTGTGTTTACTGCCTGTGTTTATGCTGTATAGTGGTGCACTGGAGAGCACGCATGTGTCCTCAAACCCGACACCATTGTGTCCATCTTAAATATTTGAATGGAATAATTGCTGGCATGAGGGAAAAATAATTACAATGTTGTGAAAGGCAACAGATTGGGATGAGCTGGGATGGGAAGTACTTTTAACATTCTCTCTCTTTCTCTGTCTCGGGGGGGGGGGCGGCAGTGATGGTTGGTTCGCTCCTTGCTCTTTCCCTGGGTGTCTCTCAGTGGGGCAGCAATTGGGCTCTCCTGCTGCTCGCTCGAGGTGATGCAGCAATCACAGGATATGGCATGCAGAATGGAGACAGCCATGTGAGGGTTGCTGAACAGGAACCATGGAGCTCTACCACAGGTGATCGGTGAGCCATCTCTGGGGACGACAGGCAGATGGGACTCAGCACAGAAAAAGCAATGGAAGGGTTCTTTTACGGGAAGCAGGAAGGGGTGCTCCAAATTGAAACAAAACATTCTTAAACAGGTTTGCAAATGGCAGGGTTATTTTTCTCTTATTGACAGGTCCATTTTTAAATAAAATTCTGTCTCAATAAACTTGTTGTATGGTGTTCTTTACTCATTTCAGTGTCTCCCCATTGGTGAAAAACAGTGTACTCACATCTCCATTTTGGTCATGTAGTCTCGTTTTTGGAAAAAAAGCACCACCCATGTTCAAGACGCAAGCCCAAGTCTTACTTACGTCACTCCCAGAAATCAGACTTTGGCTTGCTCGAGACAGTCTGTATGTGCATGCGCTGCCTTTGGCTGCCTTCCACATTCCCAGTGTGGGTGCTCATTCATGTGACTGTTGATGTGGACTGACAGCTTCGAGAGGTGCTCCTGTCAGCAGCATGAGATGCAGGGAACAGGTGCCTCTTGTAGTGAATGTCCAGTGAAAACAGAAAAGTTCCTCATAGAAGCGATGTCTCTGGATGTGAACCAGAAAGCCGACTGACTAACTTTCAACTGCCTTTGCTGATCGCAATAAAAAGATCACAGTTAACCAATCAGTGTACTTCTCTGTATGATTTTTCTTACTTTTTTTACCTCTATTGCCTTATGAGTGCCAGTCAGTGAACTCTTCGGAAAGCAGACGTCTAATTGTACTCCTGACAAGGTAACGAAAAACGGACTTTCTGGTTGGTACCAGCTGATCTAACTGATCTAATGTGTGAAAGCAGAAAAAAAAAATCCACTGTAACTGAAGTGCCAAGCAAGCTATGACATTGTGCAAGCAAGTTGTTCTTCTGCCAACGAATGTCTCTCTGTTTGGTGGTGGTGGTGGTGGTGGTGGTGGTGGTGGGGGGCGCAAGGTAATTCGCAGTAGTGCTACAACAGGCGCGTTTCCAAAAATTCACTGTAACTAAAGTATTCTTTTCTGGGATCAGTCAGCTGAACGAAATGACGACTAGGCAATCAGTAAAACAACGGGCAGGACAGCAACAGGACAAGGAAGCTGGAGGGATTTTGTTTTGGCAGGTCATACAGAGGCGTCATTATGGTAAACACCTACGTTGCCACCACTGATTGCAGCGGTGGTTTTCTTTGAACTGAAGACCACTGCTGTCATACACAGCTCCCGCATCCATTGGTGCAGGATGGCCATGCCTGCTCAACGGAGCACTGCACTGCACAGGAAAGTCGCACCTCCAAAAAGTCCTATTCTCCCAAGACGTTCCTTGCGCATGTGCGCAAGCGAATGTAAAAATAAGTCTTCATGTACCATGACACAGAAATTTAAAAGCTCGTCCATGCACAAGTTCACTGTCTGGTCTGCTCCATGTTGCTGGGGAAATGTGTGGGACCATCGAGCTGCCAGAGATTAGGTTGGGACGAGTAAAATGTAGTAAGGTATAAAATCGAAGGATATACAGTATCTGTTTTAAAAAAAAATATGAGACCACGTGTAGCATTTCTTCACATACAGCTGGCTACAGACACCTTTTAAACATAGGGTTTAAAATTCAGTAAAAACCTGACGGTGTCCCTTTAAGGGTGCCTTGTTACTTATTCTGGAGGCAGAGGTAGGACAGTTGAATGCCACTTTGCCATAATGAGAAAGATACTTTGGGACATCAAGAAGTATTACATTATTTCTCCTCAAATTATACAGGCATGAAGATGTTTGAGAAAAGGCCATAATGTATAGTGGCAAATCATTCTGAAAGGCCTTTTAAGACCAAATATTTAACTTTTTTTAATCTTCTGTTGGTTAGAGAGGGCAAGCCTGTGGCCAAATATAGGGTGCAATGATGGGTCCTAGGGTCAGACTAACAGAGTGCTCTTTAGTATAATGCACCCCAATTTGGCTCAGTGTGACGTAGCAATACTCTAAAAACCAGGTCACCATAATCTAATAGTAGCAAATAGGTTCTGAAGCCGACCCAGGGATTGGAGGCACAGGCAGAGTAGAAAGGGGAAGGGAGGGGGGAGGAGAGATTGCGAGTAGTACCAAAAGAGCTGGCAATTGGCTGGGGGTAGAGGAGGCTAGGGGAGGAGCACGTTGGAGGGGAGAACCAGCAGTGGGATGTATTGTGCTTAATAACAGATTTGCGCCTCTGCTATTAAGGAGGGAGGGGGAAGAGGACCATACTGGTGGGGAGGTGGACAAGGAGGTGAGGGGCGGGCTGGCAAAGGGAAAGGGTCAGAGAAACACCAGCAGCAGGGTTCATGGGGTGCTACTAAGGAAGGAGGGAGAGGTGGATGCAACCGGGAGGGAGAAGACTCAGAGCAGGAAGAAGGAGGAGATGGGCTCCACTGGGGGGTAGTGGGACATAGGTACTCAGAGTCATCATCGGAGGTGTAGGGAAGGATAATGGATGCCCAGAAGTCTGGAGTCAGGCTGGCAAAGGGAGTAGGGGGGATGGGAGGAGTAGGGCAGAGGCAGTGGGAGGGGAGGAAACAGGGGAGGAAGTTGTAGGAGTCACAGATGGTGCAGAGGGTGAATGTAAGGGGCAGGGCAGTGTGGACCCTGGTGATGAGGAAGGGGTTAAAGGGAGGGGAGGGGGTATGGGGTATAGGATATGAACGGGGGTACTTGTGCTGGGGGATTCTATACTGAAAGGGGTCAGATGGGGTGGAAGGGGGGAAAGGCACACTCGGATCTAGGTTGAAGCTATCCCCAGGTTGACTGCGGGAAAGGCGGGGCAGGCACTTCTCAAGAGCGCAAGGAAGGGGAGGAAGAAACCTAACATAGTGATGCATGTGGGTACAAATGACTTGGCGGGCGAGTCGGTTGAGGTGGTAAAGGTGAGGTTCGAGGAGCTGGGTAGGCAGGGCGAGGAGGTTGGACGGGTTGGTGACATTCTCTGAGGTACTCCCGGTACCATGTGCAAGCACAAGGAGGAAAAGAAGGCTAGAGGAGTTCAGTGAGTGGCTAAGGGTTTGGTGCCACACCAAGAAGTATGGTTTAGTGATGCACTGGGGTAGGATCTGTGACAACAGTGACTTATATGCAGGGGACAGGTTACAGTTGAGCAGGGAAGGGAGGGGAGTACTGAAAGTGGAATAGAGGAGTATATAGCAACTAAGGTGGATTTAAACTAGATGGGGGGGGGGTGGCAAGAGGACTACTGTTAGGAAAAGGGTCCAGAAAGGGGAGCCTAGGGAGCTCCCCCCCCCGCCATGGTAAAGGCAGTAGTGAAGCAACACAGGGAGGGTGCATGCAGGGTAGCCAGGTTGGAGTACAGATGGCATTACCCCACTGTAATAAGGGGGCAGATAAAGGAAGCAGACCGCTGAGAGAAGGGGGGCAAACCAAGGAGGAGAGGGGAGATAAGAAGGAGGGGAATGGATTTAAGGTGGTCTCCCTGAATGCGAGAAGCCTAGGTAATAAAACTGCAGAACTTCAGGCACTCATTCAGAGGGAAATGTGGACATTGCTGCAGTGACTGAGACTTGAGGCCACCCAGTACCATGACTGGGATCTGGCAATCCTGGGGTATAGTATTACAGGAAGGACTTGGGGGTTGGGAGAGGGGTTGGGGTAGCACTCTATGTGAGAGAAGGGTTCAACTGTACAAGGGACAAGGGGGAGGAAAGAAGGACAGAGGCACTATTGGCAAGGCCACTGATTTACAGTGATTAAAACTATAAAATTCTGTTTTCAAGACTTCAGATTCCAGAATTGCACCGTTGATTGTTACTCTAATTTCCGGATTTTACCGGGATTGTGTCATAATTTTTTTAGTATGTACATAAATAATCAGAATTAAAGAAGCCTTAACATACAGAGCATTAAATAAAGCAAATTGGAAACAGTACAGGAAGGAATTAAAAGAAAAACACAAGTTTTGTAGATTTACTGATCTGATATAAAATTGCAGATTCCATGAAATCTTTGTTTTTACCGGTCTTCAGGCAGCCCTAATTCCGGAATTTTACCAGATATTCCGGTAAAAACTGAAAAACAGTGGCCTTGACTATAGGTGCAGCTTACCGTGACTCCAGGGTGAAAGCTGAGGCTGAAGATGGTCATACATCTCCAGTTCAATCAGTGGAACTGAACAGGGAGCTAAGCAGACAAATAGGGAGGGTGTGTAGAAGGGGTGTGTGGTGATGGTGGGCGATTTCAATCTACCAGGGTAGACTGGGCACCTGCCCCAAGCGCAAAGAGAAGCGAGGTGATCCTGGACGCGATCTAGAAGGGTCTCCTGATGCAGATGGTAAGTGGGCCTACAAGACTAGGTAACATGCTAGACCTGGTGCTGTCAAATGAGGAGGCTGTGAAAGAAGTAAGGGTTGTGGACCCACTAGCTGGTAGTGACCACCAAATAGTATGGTTCATACTCAAGTTGGGCATGGAGACTGGAGGCACAGGTACTAGGGTGGTGGATTTTAGGAAGGCAGACTTTGGGAGGATGAGGGAAATACTGCAAGGGAGTCTCCATGGTATTAGACTAGAGATGTATGTAAAGCAAAAGTGGGAAACTATCAAAACTGGGCTAGCAGGGTCTACAGAAGCCTGCACCAGGACTAGGAGCAAGAAGGGCAGAGCCAGGAAACCATGTTGGTTGAACAGTGAGGTACTGGAGAGGGTAAGGGCGAAGAGGGCTGTGTACAGGAAATTTAGGAGAACTAAGAAAGAGGAGGATAAGAAGGCTTACGAGACATGGTCCAGCGTGATGACCAAGCGGGTGAGAATGGCCAAGGCTGTCAGGGAGCTAAGGTTAGCACAGAGCATAAAGGGAGGGGAGAAGGACTTCTTCAGGTATGCCAGGGAAGAGAGGAGGTGCAAGTGCCATACAGTGAGTATAAAGTGGGAAGGGGAATGGGCGGATAAAGAAGAGGCACAAGTGGAAGTATTGAATGAGTACTTTTGCTCTGTTTTCACTAAGGAGAAGGATGGACCACTACAACTATGGACTGGGAGGGAAGGGGGGGAGAGGAGATGACAGACTCAAGGATCACAGGGAGTAAAGTGCTAGAGGGGTTGAGGGCCTTAAGGGTGGACAAGGCACCGGATCCTGGTGGCATCCACCCCAAGGTGTTGAGGGGGATGGCGGAGGTGTTGGCTGAGCTGCTAGCAGATCTGTTTAGCACCTCCCTGGGAATGGGTTGTGTGCCTCAGGACTGGAGGGTGTCCCATGTGGTGCCCATACACAAGAGTGGGCCTAGGGACGAGCCAGGAAATTATCGGCCTGCAAGTCTCACTTCCATAGTGGGGAAGCTCATGGAGACAATAATGAAGGAGAGGCTGGTGACGTTCCTCGAGGAAATTGGCCTCCAGGACGGGCGGCAGCATGGGTTTGTCTCGGGGAAGGTCTTGTCAAACTAATCTGATAGACTATTATGACTGGGTAACACGGGAGCTGAATGGGGGTCATGTGGTAGGTGTACTGTACTTGGATTTCAGCAAGGCCTTCGATACAGTGCCACATAGGAGACTGGGGGAAGTTGACTAGAGGCGGGGTGGGAAAAAGCTGACAAACTGGACTGAGAACTGGCTAAAGGGAGGATGCAACAGGTGGTTGTGGGGGCTCTGACACCAGAAGGGTAACAAGTGGTGTGCCACAGGGATCAGTGCTGAGCCCGGTGCTATTTGGGCTTTATAGCTCAGATATTGCACACGGAGTTGGGAGCAGGGTTAGATTGTTCGCAGACAATACCAAAATGGGGGTGGGGGTGGATGAAGAGGAGGGATGAAAAAAATTGCAAGGGGACCTAACCAGACTGAAGGCATGGTCGGGGAAGTGGCAGTTGGGATTCAATGCAGGTAAGTGCAACAGAATGCTTCAGGACAAAGAACCCAAGGAGGGAATACTGGCTGGGGAGGTGAGGCTGGGGTGCACTGAGGAGGAGAAGGACCTAGAGGTGTTGTTAACAGGGGGCATGACCAACTCTGCCCAATGCAGGAAAGAAGCGGCTATGGTGAACAGGATGCTGGGCTGTATCGCAAGGGACTTCTCATCCAGGCATAGGGAGGTGATCCTGCCCCTCTACAGATCTTTGGTCAGGCTGCACTTGGAGTACTGTGTGCAATATTGGAGGCCATATCTTAAGAGGGACATTAATTTACTGGAGGGGGTACAATGGAGGACAACAAAAATGTTGCAGAGGATGGAAGTAAAGGCCTACAAAGACAGGCTGCAGGAGCTGAATATGTGCACACTGGAGGAGAGGTGGGATGGGGGGATATGATTAAAACGTTAAAATACTTGAGGGGGTAAACAAACCCAGTACTGAAGGGGTGTTTAAACTGAAGAACAGTAAGGACACGAGGGGACACAGGTTAAGATTGGAGGGTGGAAGATTCAGGAGGGAGATGAGGAGGCACTACTTCACCGAGAGGGTGGTGCCTAAATGGAATGCTCTACCAGAGGGAGTGGTATCATGTAAGACAGTAGGAAGTTTTAAGAGGGAGTGGGACAAAGCAAGAGGGAGGGTCTTGGTGCCGGGGGCTGAGGCAGTTAGGGGGGAGATGATAAGGAGGAGGTTGGAGCAGCTGCAATCTAGGGTGCTAGCTGCACACTTGGGCAAACTTCAATAGACCGAAAGGTCTGCTTCTGCTGGCAGTTTCATATGTTCATAATTGCTAACTGCTGTAAACTCCACTGCATAATTTGTATACTGCACCTACCACTAACTGTAGTGAACTGCTCTGAATATTTGAACTGCTCTGTACATTTTGTTTACTGTATTTATTTGTATGTGACTGCTCTGTATATTTTAGTTACTGTATTTATCTGTATATGAACTGCTCTGTATATTTTGTTTACCATATCTATTTGTATTTGAACTGCTCTGCATATTTTGTTTACTGTATTTATTTGAATGTGAACTGATCTGTATATTTGATTTACTGTATTTATTTGTATATTGCACCCTCACCCTTGCCCAGGGTCGCACCCGGAATCGAGCCTCGGCTCAGTGTGCCTTTCCCGGTTATCAACTTTAAATAAATTCTTGCTGTACAGTGAAGTTGCGGCGTAACCGAGTCTGTGTCTGTGCTTGTCATCACATTAATGGCTGTTTTCTGAATGACAGCGCAAGTACAAATGCTTATTCGCCCCACCTGCTGTTTGTATGTGGCAGTGCAGTTACACTATTCATTCACGTTCTCTATGGCAGATGCACTCCCTCCCTCACTCATTCAAGCAAAATATCAGTCAGTTTTGCAGTTTGTCTGAATGAACAGTTTCATTGTAGGGTAACAACTTGTGAATTTTGCTGTGCATCTTGGCAGCATCAGTTTACATATGTCCTGTTGTCACACTGTTGTAATGTACTTGTGATAGTGCAATTCACACAGCTCAAGAGACTGGCACTTTAGTGTCTGTGAGTGACATACCATCTAAATAGCATGGTTTCACAAAACACTTTTTATAGTGGCATTCCACAGTAAAAATAGTAACAAAATTCACAAACACTAATGTCTAGTATTGTGTATAGAGGTAAAAGTTAATTTCTGTATCTGTTGCTTTCACGCATTTGTGTCTTTTTATGCAACTCTTCTTGTCCCGCTTGTCCTGAGTAAGACTATTTCATAAGTTTTTTTTTTATCTGGATACCAAAATAACACCCATTTCAATAGAATTTTGTGAAATCCTGATCTGTCATAAACAATGACACTGGACTGACAGTTGTTTCTTTCAGATCACGGAACAGAATGGTTAGAGCCAGAGCACAGAGGTTCAAGGCTGATGAAGGGTCACTAGATTAGTTAGCAACAGCACACATCCAACATCCAATCATCTACAAGCATATGGTAACTGCCTGTCACACTAACCTGAGCACCTGAGCAAGCCATATGTTCTTTTTTTTCTAGTTTGGCTAAATGTAAAGACTGGACTCACATACTCAGCAAACGATTTCCTGTTTCAAGGACACTGAGCGCATAGGTGTGGAGGGAAGTGGGTGCAACAGATGGACAATGCACAAGAGTTTAAGGTTCAATACGTAAACTGCGTAAAACTTTATTACAAAAAATAAATAAACTTACTGTAACAACAAAATAAAATAAAGTAAATCAGTTGTTCAGTGTCCCAAAACAGAAGAATAGGAGGGATCACAGACTTTCCAAAACTTTCAGCCAATTATCACCTAGGAGACATGAAGGTGTCCTTCCTTGGTGTTTCCTTAGTGCAGGTCAGCACTCTTCTGACCACCAAATCTCCCTTGCATCTCTGGTGGTAGGATTTTATACCTTCCCCTATGTATCATGTGATCTGCCCCTTTTCTTTCTAATTAGTCAAAACTTTTTACGATAACACTTTTTTATATCAATTCTTGTTTATATACAGAAAAACAAATGAGCTTTATTAGCTAAATATATTCAAAAGTTTGAACAGTCTTCCTTCCTTTATACAGAACTAAATGACTAGCAAATTAGGTTATGCCCCTCTTATTTTTGTGACATCACAACCTAACATTAGTATAAAGCTTCTGTCAGTCTGGGCTGCCAGCCCCTATAGGAGCCCTATACTATGTAGGAGAGGGTAAGTTTCAATGAAAAAGAAATAAATTATATACTTGGTTTTCCTGGGCAAACGAGGGATATTTCTTAGAAAGTAGTGGCTTTCTGATCTTTTTAATATAAAGAACCATCAAAAAAGAACGCTACAGAAGGAGAGAGAGAGAGAGAGAGAGAGAGGGCGTGCTCTGCCTCTCACTCCTCCCAGTGTTACCAGACCAAGAGCCCCTACATGCCAAAACTTGAATTCAGAAAAGTTTGCTTAAAAACAAAATATCACTAGTAGGTATGGATTTTGTTTATTTGCAGTAGTTGTGAACGTGTATTTTTTTTCCCACTCTTCTCTGCTGTGTTAGAACAAGCGCTAGGTCAGGTCAGCGATTCTTTTAATTCTTATTTCAATGAAATATACAAAGAAAAACACTCAAATAAATTAAAATAATGCTTGGTTCATGATTTAACTACTAATATACACATTTATAAAGTTCTGACGCGTATTACAAAGTAGTATGCTGCACCGCAAGGAACAGGGTGAGGTAGGGAGCTTCAAGCTGGCAGCACTGACTGGCTGCTTTGCTTTTCCCTGTTTTTTCCCTGATCTCTTCAGCAAAGAGGATAAGGTATACAATTTAAATTTTTTTTCAATATATTAACACAGTTTTTCTTTTTTAAGCAGCTCAACACATGCAAATAAAAAGCTGCTCCAAATTTGGATTTTGTCCAGAATCGCTAAGGAAAGTCGGCAACTCGGGTGCAGCTGCACTCTGAATAGCTCTGTGGACTAAGCAGGTCTACTGCTAGTATAAGCATATTTTCAGAACTGTTAATCTGCTTGTCATAAACTTTAAATTTAGACTGGTACTTTTTACCCTTTGCTCAGTTAATTTCTACATATCAGGATTTTAAAACTCTTTATGAATTATGCAAAATGGTGGGAAGGGGGAAAACGAGATAAGAAGGAAAGAAAGGACTGTCGCAAACAGAAAAGTGTATATTATAGTTCTACAGGTGGCTAGCCTGACAGAACAATCCCAAACGGAGAAAAAGAAAACAGGACAGCAAAAAGAGAAAGACAGCACTGTTGCAACAGTTTCTTAAAGAGAAAAAAAGGAACACAAAAAAAAAGTTTGATTAAATATAAATCAGGGTAGGGTAAAACCCTACCACAATAGGAATTGAAATGGCATCCATAAAAAACAAAAAGCGCTTATGAAATGAATGATCCACAACCCCCTCCCATCAACAAGAAACAAATCAATTTGTGCATTCACAGAATGCAAACCATGACATAAATCAGGCACCTTTGTTTTTTATTCAACAAGTGTATCATAAACAGAAAAAAATTACCATTCATTAGACAGTGACCTGACACAGTCAGTCCGTCTTCTTCCTCACTATATGTTTCAAGCTCTGACACTACATAATTTATTTATCTTTATTTATTGAAAATGTTTCACCAGGAGGCACACTGAGCAAAACAATGATCGTCTCACGGTGCGACCTGGGGGGGGGGTACATGGGAGGAGTATACATGAAACAAACAATGGGTTGAAATTAGAGACAAGCAATTCAAACAATGGTTACATAGACTCAAGCAATTCAAACAATGGTTACATAGGTGAGTGTGGCTACACAGACTTATACATGCGGAGACACTACATACTTGTGCCACAAGGAGGGTGGCATAACATATTTGATTACACATTGAAACTATACATAGTTACATAAGTGCCTATATCTAGAGATTGAAGAGAAGTAAGATACACCGGGTTGGCAGAGCAAACTGGGAACCCGAGCTTGGGGCCAGGGGGAGGTGACATGTCTGGGTAGTCAAACACTGGGAAAGATGAGGGGGTTGACTTAGGGAGGATGTTGATGGGAATAAGAAGGGAGGAGCAGAAGTGTCAAGAGTGGGTAAGTGCAAGGATTGTTAGGGCAATTTTATAAGCCAGTCATTTGGGCGAATGGCCCAGCCCCTGGTCAGGCGTGTAAGGAGGAGGGGATAGGGTGGGGGAAAGAGTCAGTTCGGGGGGGGGGTCAGGGCAGGTACAATTGGGTGCGAAGAAGATAGTGAGTTTTGACAGGATGGCATCCACGTGGGTGGAAAAGGAGAGGTGGCAATCAAGCCAAACCCCTAGGTACCTAAAGGAGGGCATTGTCTTCAAGGGTGGTGTTATTTAGGTTACGGAAGATCGGGTGGGGATGTAAGTCTGGATAGTCTCTGTCTAGTGCCGATAGACATAGAGACTGTTTTCTTGGCATTTAGGGAGAGTTGGCTGGAGCTGAACCAGTGTTGTACTTGGTTGAAATCGGTCTTAAGATTAGAGGTGACTGCATCATGGGTGCGGCCAGAATAACAGAAGACCGTGTCATCAGTGTACATGTGTACTGAGGTAGTGGAGCAAGCCTTTGGCAGATCATTTAGTAGGATGGAGAAGAGAATGGGGCCAAGGACTCAGCCCTGGGGAACACCGGTGGTAATGGGGAGTGGGGGGGGTGCAGTCAGCTATTTTTGTAGGTAGGCACTGAACCAATTTATGGCCGATGGCGATAGACCAGCGCCTGCTAGGCAGGACAGTAGGAGGCAGTGGGATACCGTATCGAAAGCTTTGGCTAGGTCGATGAAAATAACGGCAGCGATATGTCCTTTGTCCATTCCAGAGAGGATGAGGTCAGTGAGTCTTAGTAGGGAGGTGGTGGTGGAGTGGTTCTTCCTAAATCTGGACTGGAATGGAGTGAAGAAGATAGTTTCAGAGAGAAAGTGGGCAAGCTGTGATAGTACTAGGTGTTTCTGGAGTTTGGCGAGAGTGGGGAGGAGGGAGATGGGGCAGTAGTTAGCAGCGGAGGTAGGGTCACCTCTTTTTGGTAGAGGTAGGACAGTGGCATGTTTCCACTATGTGGGGAGTGACTCAGTGGTGAATAAAAGATTTAGCAGGGCAGTGAGGGGAGTAGCGATGGCCGGGGCAGAAAGGAAGAGGAGTTTATTGTCGAGGCTGTCTGGAGATTTACCTTTGGTGGGATTCAGGGAGTGAAGGGCATCTAAGGTTTCAATAAGGGAGATGTGTCTGAAAGAGAAAGGGTTCTGGTCGGGCGGTAGGGGGTAGCTGTCTGGGGAGTGGGTGTGGTTACAGGAGGAAAGGAGTCCAGGAGGGTCTTAGCACAAGTAGTGAAGTAGAACTTGAACTCGGAGGCTACTGTCAGGGGGTCGGAGAGTAGGGTCCCTTGGGCGAGAAGGAGAGGAGGGGGATTTGTTGTTGGGGGAGGAGAAAAGGGAGTTGATGACTTTCCAGAATTTAGAAGGCCTCCCAAGATTTGAGTTTAGGGTGTTGTTAAAGTATTCGGCCTTAGCTAAGTGGATGGCCTTTGTGCATTTATTTCGGAGCATGCAGTAGGTGATATTGTCACCTGGGAGGAGCGTGGATTTGTAGGTACGCCACGCCCTATTGCGGGCTTGTTCACAAGCTATCAGCTCGGATGATATCCAGGGAAGGTGTGACCCCTCAGACCCTAGGATGGAACAGGGGGGCATGTTTGTCCCAGGCACAAAGGAAGGTGTTCCTGAAGTGCGTGAGGGCAGCATCCATGTTACAGCATCTTAGGATTGGGTCCCAGTTGGAGTGAGCTAACTCTTCCAGGAGAAGGGAGAGGTTTAGGGGTTTATATGACCATTGGAATATAAATTTGGGAGGGGATTTAACTTGGTGGATTTTGCGGATCAAGTATGTTAGGTGATGATCGCTAATGGAATCTGGAAGGAGGCCAGAGCTGACGACGTGGTGTGGATGGGAGGTAAGCACCCAGTCGAGAAGGGAGTGGTTTCCAGACTTATGGTTTGACCGTGTAGGTTCCAGAATGGTTTGGGTAAGGTTGAGAGAGCGGATATCTCAGTTTGGGTTTTGTTAAAGGTGGGATCTGACCAGTTGTGATTAAAGTCACCCAAGACATATAGTTCACCCGACTGGGCAAGAGATGTCAGTTGGTTCAGGATGTTGGTGACTGTTGTGGCTGGGGTGCCAGGGCAGCAATAAATTCCAGCCACAAGGATGAGGAGTGAGGAAGGAGGGGACAGTTTCAGCATGAGCAGCTTGTAGGCCTTGGGTTCAGCTTTTGAGAGAGTGACAGAAAAATGTAGTGCTGAGCTGGTGTAGATAGTCACCCCTCCACCTCTGGTGGGTCGGTCTTGCCGAGTGATAGTGAACCCTGGAATAGCGATGGCTGGATCAGGGAGGTTTGGGTTTAGCCAGGTCTCTGATATGATGATTAAGTCAGGGGCATGGTGGGCAGCTAGAACCTGGAGCTGATTGAGCTTGGGGGCTAGGCTACGAATGTTTAGGTGGAGAAGACATAATCCCCGGGGGAGGGAGCCAGAACGAGTGCCAGTGGTAGCCTTGGCTGAGGGGTAAGGCAAGGTGTTACTATGACTAGGGGTTGATGTTGGGCCGAGATTTGGGTGTATATCCCCTGCAGCCAGCAGTAGTAGGGCAAGGATTAAGTGGTGACGAAGTATGTGAAGGCACCGAGATTTGGGTCCAATCAGGGGCCACCAAAACGGTAAGCACACCAATTGGGGAGGCGCTAGAATCCTGGGTGGCTTGTGGGAGTAGCAACGGCAGTTACCTGAGGTGGGCTCCAGGAGGCAGGACCAGGAGGGCGGTATGAAAGCGTCGACGTGGTCGGCGGTGGTGGCTCTGATGCCGCCGGGATCCGTGAGAGCCGCACGGGGCGTGAGAGGAAACTGGGGTGGGGGAGACAAGGAAAACAGGTGGTTTAAGTAAACGGGTAGTTGAGGGGAACCAAGGAAGACAGGAGACAGGGGGTGGGGGTGCGAACTTGGGACAAAGGACAGAATAAGCAATTCAGGTGGGCTGAAGATGTTAGATTGGGGGGGAGGGGGTGGGCTACAGAAAGACAGCTTAGTGCTGGAGTTAAGGGAGGGGAAAAAAAGCAGAGAAAGTATGGCACCAGGGAGCGCAAAACGGGGATCCTAGATTAGTCAGGAGGAAGATGGCAGGCTTGCTTAGGAAAAATAGGAGTCACAGCAGGATTTGAAACAACACAGGGTAATGCAGAAGTTACTTACAATTTACTAGCTAGCTAGCCTTGCAGTAGCGAGGGATGCAATAGACTATAAATTCAACACTAAAAGACTGTATCACTACACTTAAGTGGTTCAGTATCAGACATCTTAAATAAATAAAACAGCAAGATTTGCATTACAGTGTTTTTATGCTATGTTGTAGGGCACAACAGTAGTTAATTCCCAGTCCAAAAATAGCACACAAGTTAGAAGAGAAGGTAACAGTCCCAGGCTAGCGGCTGCTCCGGCGATCTGGCTGGAGGGCTCCATGGGCAGGGAAGCAGCTTGGCTGGCTCGGTAGGAAAGGTGCACCAATCAGCTGCTGAGGGTTGAGCGCCGGTCCAATCAGGGGCCGCCAAAACGGTAAGCACACCAATCGGGGAGGCGCTAGAAGCTGGGCGGCTTGTGGGACTAGCAGCGGTAGTTACCTGAGGTGGGCTCCAGGAGGCAGGACCAGGAGGGCGGTACGAAAGCGTCGACGTGGTTGGCGGTGGTGGCGCTGATGCCGCCGGGATCCGTGAGAGCCGCTCGGGGCATGAAAGGACACTGGGGTGGGGGAGACAAGGAAAACAGGTGGTTTAAGTAGACGGGTAGTTGAGGGGAACAAAGGAAGGCAGGAGACAGGCTGGCACTTGAAGAGGGGGTGGGGGTGCGAACTTGGGACAAAGGACAGAATAAGCAATTCAGGTGGGCTGAAGATGTTAGATTGGGGGGGAGGGGGTGGGCTACAGAAAGAGAGCTTAGTGCTGGAGTTAAGGGAGGGGAAAAAAAGCAGAGAAAGTATGGCACCAGGGAGCACAAGGTAGGAAAGGTGCCCCAATCAGCTGCTGAGGGTTGAGCGCCGGTCCAATCAGGGGCCGCCAAAACGGTAAGCACACCAATCGGGAAGGTGCTAGAAGCTGGGCGGTTTGTGGGACTAGCAGCGGTAGTTACCTGAGGTGGGCTCCGGGAGGCAGGACAAAGAGGGCGGTAGGAAAGCATCGATGAGGTTGGCGGTGGCGGCGCTGACGCTGCCGGGATCCGTGGGCGCCGCTCGGGTGAGAGAGGAACCTGAGGTGGGCTCCAGGAGGCAGGACCAGGAGTGCGGTACGAAAGTGTTGATGTGGTCGGCAGTGGCAGCACTGATGCCGCCGGGATCCGTGGGTGCCGCACGGAGCACGAGAGGAACCTGAGGTAGGCTCCAGGAGACAGGACCAGAAGGGTGGTAGGAAAGCGTTGATGTGGTCAGCGATAGCGGTGCTGATGCCACCGGGATCCGTGGGCGCCGCTCGGGGCGCGAGAGGAACCAGTGGTTCCTACAAATAAGGAACAGTAGTGGCGTGTCCAGCTATGTTTATTGAGCCTTTGCTCTCATCTATATGTTATATATATGTTTGTTTACATTGCCTTAAAAACAAGCCTGATCCTAACACTGATACACAAGTATTCCAGTGATTCTTGAAGTGACAGCTGGAGTAGAAAACACTAACACAGTTTGCACCACAACACCAGAGGTTGCTATAGAAACTAACTATGAAACTGAGCATCTCCTATGATGCGTTGCCAGAAGAGTATGTTTCGGCTGACTGTCAATATCATGAGCGTGAGAGAGAGGGAGAGAGATGACTTTTCTACACATCTCTACAACAAAACATGAATTTTGAAAAAACAAAGACCACAGACACATTTAATCTATGGGTGTGATTACTGAGATCAAACAACTTGAGGGGAGGTTAAATTAACTAAAAACAAGTAAACCATTTGACGATGATCTTGAAATGTATCCATCAGCCTAATGTGTCACCCATTAGGATGGAGATGCTGAAGAACCTCAGAAACAAACTAAAGGCAGATTTTGATAGTGTGCGGGAGTGGTTCACCAGGTCAAGGCTCAAAATGAACACAAAGAAAACTAAGTTACTTTACTTTGGATCAAAAAATAAACTCCAACTACACATACATGTTAATGATTGTGAACTAATCGAACACGTAAATGCATATTGTTACCTGGGTGTAACCTTTGATGCAGAATTAACTTTTATAGAACACAGCAGAACACATAACTTCATTAATCACCAAGACAAACAAAAAGATTAGCGCTCTAAGACGCACTACCAAGTATCTAAAAAGTCTGCTAGAAAAACAATAGCTGAACAACTGATTCTACCCTCCCTGGAATACGGTCACTTAATATATAGAACCACAAGTAAGAGAATGTTGGACAAAATGGATAAGCTACAAAGCACTCAGCCTGTGTATTAAGTAGCTCAGTGCACATAAACAGAACTAGCCCTGCCACAATCAAAACAAAGTTTGGTAACAAAACCTTGCGGTTCCAGGCTACACAACCCTGGAACAACTTGCCATTTTCAGCGCACACTATTTCATCTCATAATACTTTTGTTACCGTTTTGGAAAATTGTTTTCCTTTTGTTTGTAACTGTTAAAAGCGTTCCTAAGCCTTCTGTGTTTTCCAATGTTTCTATGCCAGCATGCAGTTAAATATGAACTGCTGTAACGTGATGTGGAATTATGTAATATTTTGTAATGCATTTTATATTTTACTGTAACGGATTTGTAACACACACACACAGGACTGTCTTGTAAACAGGGAATTTTCCCCCAATGACATGTTTATTCCTGTATAAAAATAATGCTTCTATCTATCTGTCTGTCTGTCTGTCTGTCTATCTATATCAAAGGCAGTGAGACAGTCATTAGTGACCTTGACTAGAGTAGTGGAGGTATGCATAGCTCTGAAACTGGACTGTATATTTAAAGGTCTTTGTAGCCAGGTAATGGCCCTGTATTGTAGATCAGCAAGCTGGTTTTCCGATGGTCTCTCCTCGATATATGTGATAACCGTATGCCCAAGTATGTCGAGCATTAGTTCTCAGACGTCGTCATAGCCATGGAAAAGATCCCGAGCCTCCAATACAAAAATAACATACTTTGCACAGTACACCAGGAATAAAGTAACACTCTTTTGAGTAGTTGGCTCTCATTTTCTTCAGCTTACTGTACCCCCCCCATCCACCCAAAGTGTAACCCCACTCCCCAGGCCAGCCTACTTACTCTGCTATTTGACTCTACAACCACTGATACCCCTTGCTGCAACATTTTCATGGGTCAAACTACTTTCTCTGTCTGTTTCCCATCTATCTGGAATTACCTTCCCACCCACGACCACCTCTGCCTCTCTCTCTCTGTTAGACTGTTCTTAAACATCTTCTCAGGGATCAATTTGCACCCTCCTGCTATTACTCCTATATCCTCTCTCCGTAACCCTTGTATTTGGGCTGTTCTGCCTCCAGTCTAATTGGTCAACTGTTATTTCTCATCATTTGTTTATTGTTCCTATTTGTTTGTACAATTGTTCATTTTGTATTACCTTTGGAATTGTATTCACTCCCTACCCTTCCTGGGTACACCTGAAATGAGCCTTGGCTCAGTGTGCATTTCCTGGTCACAAATTTGTAAATAAAGGCATAACATCACATACTATTATCCTCTTTCAGTTTGCCTCATCCCTTCACACAAAATATCTAAAACTCAAAATGTAAATACAATACTTTATCAGATTTGTTTGAGCCTCCCCTGTAATGGGTTGGGGTCTCCCCAGGGAGACTTCCCTCACCGTTTGAGAAACCCTGATGTAGAGATAACGAGACTGTAGACCTGGAAGTACGATTATCACAACTTATATGGCAGGCGTCTATTCTGAGAAAACCAGAATTGAAAAAAAAAATACAATTTAATAACACACACACGCTTCACGTCCATGATCAGTTATTCAATTAAGCCATTCACCCAGATGGTTATTCACTTAAAAGCATACGCCCATTATCGGTTAACTAAATCACCACCACTGAAGTATCTACAAGGCAGTTTTAAAAGTGTTAGTATCATGTAAGCCTCTCTTTTGGCTCCAATTTTAATTCCATTTTTTTTGTTTGAAATGTTGCTTTTCTAGTAATGTAACCCCTAGGTGGCACTATCCCAAGGGCTACTACCACTGCCTGCTTGGCTAGTAGCAGGTTAAGGGGCCAGAGTTCTGAAATGGGTGCCTCCACCCGGAGGTCAGGGTTGGTAGTGGTCAAGCTAACCTGGGCACAGTCCTCTGGGACACTGTAAGCCCCCTCTTTCCCTTTTATTGGCCTGAACACTGTACAGTAATCACTTTCACAGTACCCCTGGTACACCACACAAGTACCCACACTGTTTGCACTTACCACCAGGGCTGGTTCCTCTGGCTCGACCCTGGGAGCCCCCTGTAAAACAAGGTTATGCACAGCAAATAGCAACAGTACAGTACTTTGAGCACAAACTGAAACCACAGTCAGATTACACGCAGAAAAGTTAGATCTGATTTATTCAGGGACTTGAACAAGGAAGGGCAAAATCAGGTTAATTAGCTTAAAGGTTATTTCAATCAAGCAGTTATGCATGCTTTGAGTCCCCACACAGTCACACCTCTGGGTACCCAGGTGGAGAAGAGGTGGGCTAGTCAGGACTGTTGCCCAGGGTTGCAGCTGCTTGGGGCCCTGTGATGGAAAACACAACATGCACAGTACACAGTATTTGGAAAATCTGGAGCCAGAGGGCTCAGTTCGTAAAGGAAATGAAACAACATGACAATCAGATGACACACTCAGATTAAGGTGTTGTTGCAGGGAGCTACCCTGGTATTTACTCACGATATCCAAGACTGGACACAGGCTGGATGAAAATAGAGACTGTAGATGGTGGATCTGGAATGCTAGGAGAAGCAGGGCCCACACGAGTTGCAGAGGCGTCATTCCTGTTCAAATGTGGAGCAGGGGACTGATCCCCAGGCAGGTCTCTCGTTGATGGCTTCTCTGTGCAGTGGGTAGTCTGGCTGGGCCAGTCGGGCAAGGCCCAGACCGCATGGAGACAAATCCGGATGCAGTCCGTTTTGGGCTGGATACAGCTTCCAGCAAGCAGAACACAGTTCACACAGTGGAGAACTAACTAACAACCCACTAGCAGCTCATAGCACATTTACATGTACGGGAATGCTACTGTACCAGGCAAAGTGCTCCCCTTGTCACAATCGCAAAGTCTCTGCACACACCATGGGAGCTTAGGGGTAGCTGGAACTCCTGACAGGCCGATCGCATTCAGCAAAATCTTCGGTCTTCTTCAGGTTGAGCCTGGCACACTTCAGTAGCTTACTTTAGTCACACAAACTTGGATTTAGTCCAAAATAATTCTCTTCTGTCACTCTCAGGAGCAGCTGGCAGACATGCAAGCCAAAAACTCAGCCCTTTCACAGTTTTCCCATGCGAATCCACTCAGGATTGCTGCCCAAAATACACTTCAGCTCTTCTCATTTCACTTCCCAGCTCAGAACTAACAGAAAACTGCCAGCAGCACGGGACTTCCCTAAGATCCAAAAGATTCGGTTGACTGATTTGGCTGTCAGTAAAAGAAAGAGCTCCCCTTCAGTTGCAAAAAAGGCGCAGAAAGTTCAAAACTACAATTCCTACAGATTTTGACTTTAGACAGCTCCTGTAGTCTGGCTACATTTTAGGTCCCACCAGAACTGATTGGTCCAATTTGCAGTCCAGGACCAAGATGGTGGAGACAAACAAAACAGTCCTTGCTATAAAGAAGGCAGGTTAGACAAACTACATTATCATTATCACTCTAAATGATTTTCAGCAAATAGTTACATCTTTCAACAGAGCTCCCTCTCAGATTATTTAGGCTGTAATCAGGCAGTTCTGAAAGCGACAGTACACAGAGGCTATACAGGCTCTGGTAATCACATTTAAACTGCTAAAACGCAGGACACCAGCCTGGCAGTGAGCATTAAGGCAAGCTCAAGGAAGACTTTTTGGGAACGCCAATTTGTAGGGGGGTTAAAGTAATATAATAGTAATAATATTCAGTGTGGTGGAGTTTGGATTATTTCACACTGTTTTGGTGACTGCGGCCTTTTGCCTTTCTTGATAGCAGCACTCCGTTCAGTGTTCTAGTGTATAGCAATCGTGTAGCGCACAGTTTTTCAGTGTTTGTGGTTTGTTTGCATGGCTCCCTATTACCGCGTGGCTCCAACCTCAGCTACCACAGGACCCTTTTAGCCAAGGCATCTGACATACTGAAGGGCTGAATTTTCATTTTTACCTTCAGCATCTAGCCTCAATTTCTACTTCTTATTTCCAGCTAACAATAACATTTTCAGGACTATTCTGCATTTCAGAATGAAGGTATAACCTTGAAGCCAACTTTGCCTTACTATTTCTGCATATATGGGCCATGAGTGACATGGAAAGCTCCACGGGGTCGGAATTTAAGTGTGACCCAGAGGGAATGCGGATGTCCTGCTTAGAGTCCTTGGAAGAAATCACAAAGAAGAGATGCAAGAAGAAACAGTTTAACTTTAAACAAGGTACTGTAACTTTGATGATAACATCACAAACCTAAAAGAGCAACTTGATTAATTTGAAAGATTGGCGAAAACTGGAATCAGTTTGCTGGCCCGAAGGAGCTGAGAACTGAGGTGCCGGACACCTTACCTCACATTACGCCGGCAACCCGTGTTCAGAAACAAGCATGGACCACCAGGGGTCAGCAGGGGAGGAGAAGGATCGAGTGCCTGATGGCTACGCTTGTTTTCTCTAGGTGGGGAGGACTGCAGACCTCGCTGCAACACCGTCACCTGGGGGAACCCAGGTGGAAGGTGCAGAAGGAGGCAGCAAGACGTATTGGGAGGGACGTATGTCAGCTGAAGGACAGAGCAAAAGGGCATGTCTCACCATGTCCTTGTCTCATTGGCCCTCCAAGTGCACTGACGCCCGCAGGGGGGGTGGGAGAAAACATGTGGAAACACCCATGCAGTGGCGCTGGTAGACGGGTTCCAGCGCCAGCGTTCAAAGGAACTCGAGGATAACAGTGCAAGGTGCACACTCAGCTTCAAGTCAGGGGGAGTTGGGGGGTACTCCTCCACCCAGCCGGAGGGGTTATCTGGAGTGCTTAGGATTCAGGACCAGGGCACCCATATGGGCTGTCGATCCTAGGGGGCTCCAATGCAGGGACGCATTAGGTCCCCGAAGAGAGGGGCTACTGCGGAAGAGGTAGGAGCATAAAGATAAAGTAAAAAAAAAAAAAAAAAAAAAAACTAAAATCAGTTTGTGGTACAACACTAATAGTTTAGAAGAATACTTATGAGACTGGCCGAAATCCGAGAGGGTTGAGAATTGATATAAGACCCTCTGTGGGCTAAGAAAATTACAAGTCTAGACCAGATTGGGAGTTAATGCTCACGGAATGTTTAGTAAAACGTATTAAATCACTGATTAAAGAAGGTAAATTAAAATATGATGATTTAAAACTAGAGGCTGCATATGTGCAAAGTAAACTGAATCAGTTTAAAAAGAGACTCCATTTTTTAAGAAACAGTAAGCTGAACTGAATCTAGAGATACATGAAACAGAGGTAGTGGAACATAAGAAGATAAAGCATGCAGGGCTGGCCCAGTGGCACTGAGGGCTGAGGCACTTTCCGCCTTACCTCGCACTACGCCGGCGACCCAGGTTCGGGAACGACCTCGGGTAGCCGGGGAGCCGGGATGGGGGGGAATGGGAGCAGGACTGAGCTGCAAAATGGCGGCTCTCCTCTCCCGGAAGGGTGCCCTCCTGCAGTCCCGCCACCTTTGGGTGGAGGTCCGTTGGCAGCGCAGGCAGGTATGGGTGACCAATAGGGTGGGCGTCCCACAGTACATGATGCATGCGTGCCACCACACGCACACGTTCACGTCAAGAATGTGAGGGTGGGTGAAAAATGGGAAAAAATGGATAAACAAATAATAATAAAAAAAAAAGATATAGCATTAGAGAAATGAGCAGGATTACACCCTCAGGCAGGTTTGTGCCTGGGAGAGGCCTTCACGAGTGACAAGCACAGGCCCAGGGAGAGGCTGTTGTCATTCAGGGACTAACCACCCACCTTCAAAAGGTAGAAATACAAGTATAAACAGACAACAGAATACTCAAACAAGACCAAAAAAACAAAACAAAACCAAAATAAAAATAAGATTAAAGTAGTGGAAGTAAATGGTTTAGAGAAATCTACCGAAAATCCAACGACGTCCTCTGTAACCAACAAAATAAAAATGTTAATTTTTTAAAGAAAAGAAAAAACACAGCAAGAAGCAAATCTAAAGAAAAACAAAGGAAAACAAAGAGAGGGAGAAGAGGAGGAAGAAGGAAAACCAGTCCATGACCATGAAATCAATCAGGATAAAGCCTCAAATGAAATTATAAATCTAAGTAGTTATCAGCTCTCAGAATCTGAAGCTAGAGTTCTGTGTAAAGGGTTCAGTTTCATCCCTGCTCCAAAAATGTATAGGTTTGACTCGCAAGTACAATTATTAAAAATCTTCCACGAGCTACATTTAAAAATATTTTTGGAGCAAGAAAAATAGGGGGTTAGGAAATCCCAGATGAAGAGTTCTCCTTTGCAACAAGAGACAGTCTTAATGCACTTATTAATTTATCTGGAGATGAAACTACTTTCCCTGAGCCAGGTTACGATGTTGCAAATTCTACAAGCCTACATACCTCCACCTTGGACATGTTAATGAATTAGTTTTGACAATGAAGGAAATGCCTATGTGGAGCATCAACAAAATATGGAGGGTGGAACTTTTTATGAACAGGATGAGTTTGAAAGAAAACACAGATTTCGACCAACATCCACTTTTGGTCCAAATACCGTGGACCCCGCAGTCACTTAAGATTCACTTAAGATATGAGGAGCTAAAGAGGCCGAGGCCCAAAGGCAGCTCCTTTAAGACACGATGTAATAATCCAGTTTACCTCCAGAGTATATGTAGTTATCCAAATTGTTTTTAAAATTATTTCTATTTGTACTTGTTACTATATATTCAGGTAATCTATTCCATAGAGTAGCTGTCCGTTGTGTAAAAAAGTACTTTCTCTGTTTCGTTTTGTAGTGATTTAATCTTACTTGCAATGTGTGACCCCTAGTGGTAATGTTGTCAGACTTGTATTCAATGTGTAATTCTGTCATTAAAACAGGATCATTCATTATGTCATGAAAGAGGAGCAAGTCACCCCTTTGTCTTTGTAGCTCCAGGCTATACAGCCTAAGATTACTTAGTCTGACACCGTAGGAGATGTCTTTCTGATCCTTTATTGTACATGTAAATCTCCTAGTTTATTTATCTCTATTTTAGTATGTGGGTTCCAAAACTGACTCCCATAATCTAGTAGAGGCCCAACATATGGTAAGTACAAAGGCATTAAATTTCCTAAGATCTGCTTGTGATGTTCCTTTTCATAGTCATCCAGACACTATTTGCTTTGGCTATGGTGGAAGTACATTGTTTTTTTAAGTCCATATTGATATCTATAATAATTTCAAGATCTTTTTCAGATGTTTTTTGCTGGATATTACACCCATTCAGTTTGTATGTTGTGGGTTATGTCCAGATATATTAAAACACTGTACTGTAAGAAATAAACAATCTAGTCACAAAAAAATGGTACTATCTTCCCAATAATCTTAAGAAGGAAGAAACTGAGGCATTACAACATTTACATAACCAGCATGATCTGATTTACAGGGAAGCAGACAAAGGTGGTAACATTGTTATTTTTAACAAAACTTGATTACATGAAGGAAGCATTAAAATTACTTTCTGACCACAATACGTATGTGATTTTGAGAAAAGACCCACAGTGGAATTTCAGACAGCCTTGTTCATACTGCGTGATGCTTTGAATAGTGAGTATATAACTGAAAAGAAGGGTGAATTTTTAAAGGTAAAAAAATCCAATAACATCCACATTTTATCACCTCTCCAAAATACACAAAAGCTTGATGTAACCCAGGCTTGGTCACAACTACCAGGTGGGAGTCTCCAGGGGTCAGGTTGGTGGTATTTTTTGTGTTATTAGCACTGTGCGGTGCCTCCATTATGTAACCCCCTACCTGGGACCTGGGCTCAGGGAGAAAAATGTCACTCGACATGTTGGCTAGGTTTGGCTACTGTGCACAGGGGCACCCAAGTATTCCGGACACAGGAAGCAATAACTGAATGTCCATACAAGGAGTTGGGATTCTAAAGTGTGGCTTTTATGCACAACAAAAAGGAACAATAAAGCATAGACGAACCCCCATGGAGCTACACTCCTGGTAATGCAGATTTTCCTCCATAGACACACATCTTCTTAAATCTTAAACCCTCGGGTTTAGCAACACACAGGGCACACTGCCCTAGTTTTACTCTTCTATGGTTTCCCTGGCTCGGCTCCTTTGCCAGCCCTTGGACTACCTTCTTTCCTTGGCTTGGCCCCCTTGCCAGCCCTTGGACTACTTATCCATTTATCATGGAGATTTACTGGTGGCTCCCTATACCACCCCTGAGCACTTCTGGCTCCATCAGGGAATCTTCTTCAACAATCCCACGTCTGGGTACTTTCCTTGAGCACTGGCCAAGTACCTGAGGGAAAGCAACAGGTGTCCCAAAGCGAATCCGTGGAGGTAAATCTGGTTACGCCAGATGGGGGGGTCTCCCACCTCTTGCTTCCATAATTCATACCCGGCCATTCTTCTGGACTTTAACACCTCATCTCTGAAAACACTTTTCCATGTAGATTATCCATAAATGTATTTCACATTTAATCTACTAGCTTTTAACTTCTAATGTGCTGACTTGAAGCTGGCTTATTAAGTGGCTGTGTCCATTTCTATAGACCCCCACTGTTAAAACAGTCCAAATCCCACAAGCTTCCAAGAATGGTACTTGGCTGTCCTTTCCTGATCCACAGTAACAATTCTTAAAACTCACACAGTCTCTGGTGAAAACATATGCCCTTTGTCAGAGCAGACTCACCCTTGCTTGCAGGTGCCCCACAGGCTTTTTCTTTTTCTCCTCTGGAAAAACACACAAACTTCTGAGTGCCTCAGCACAAATGTTCCTTAGGCAACTTCTTTTCCCTTTAGCCGGGCCAGGGGATTGCCCCTGGAAGCAGGCTGGTTTCTTTCCCCCCATCCCTGCCCTAGACCACCGGAAGCGGTCTCTACCACTTCAGCCTAACACTTTGGTTGTTCCTCTTCTGGTGAGAACACACACACCCTAAAGAACAGGTAGCTCTCTGACAGAGCTAAGGGCTCTGAGGGAATGCAGCTGCAGCACACCTCTTCACTCCACAGAGCCCACTACTGAACTACTGCTGACTGACTTCAAATTCCCCAACATTCTATCCTAACTTCCCTAGCTGCAACATTCCAATGTGGCTTATGCAGCTGCAACATTTCTAAAATGATGTCATCCCTCAGTCTCAGCTGAGTCTGAGAACAGAGACAGTGTGAAATCCATTTAACTGGAATTTCTCAAGCTGCCTTCCCTGCCTGCCACTAGGTCTAACTGGGATTCTAGTAACCCCGGATAATGGGGGGGTTACTAGGGGTAGGCCCACAATTTCAGGTCTAGGTTCTTTATCTGAAAATGTGTCTACATTTACCAATTTCTTTCTATAGCCTCCAGTACAAAGTCTTAGATCATAAACCAAAGACTCGCTTCATTTTACGGAGAAACTTGATCAGATGGCTTCGTAAGATTCTCTTTGGATATGCATAGATGTTACCTCACTATACACATGTATTCCACATGATTTGGGCTTCCAGGCTTTGGAGTTCTTTTTGAGTAACAGTACATATGCCAGTGCACCCCACCATCATTCCTGTTAGCAGCAATGGACTTCATTTTCTCCCACAACTACTTTGTTTTTGATTAAAAAAAAGGTACCTACATAAGTGTGGGGCTGCAATGGGGTCCACTGTCGCCCCTAGTTATGCTAACTTATATCTGTCCTGGTGTGAATCAAACTGCATTTTTTCATTTAAAAACAAATATGTACATGATATAGTGCACTGGCATAGGTACATAACGATTTGTTAATTATCTGGCACGGTGGAAGCATAGGATTCCATTCGAGAAATTAATATCAATGATTACAACCTTGGATTCACCCACTGTATGGATCCCCCTACAGTAAATCATCTAGACTTACAATCCCTCAGGTTATACCACAATTGATTTTCCGAAAGATGTTTTGAAAAACAAGCAGCAGATATGCAGGATAGGTTCAGAGAAAGGGGCTATGATAATGTGACCTTAGAAAATGTACTCACAAGAGTCAAACTACAAAATAGGGAAATATTATTAGTACCAAAAAGAAAAAGGGACTAATGAAGTGCCCCCTATGTTTGTACTAGAATACAAATATATACCAAATATAATATTGTGCTACTGTCAATCCTAATTGATCTCTAGCCTTACCCGCTCAGCCCTGTTACTAAGGTCCCCCTGTGTCAGTCCCATGCTTTTTGAAACCTGTTGCAGCTTCTGTACCCACCACCTTTGCTGGGAGGCTGTTCCAGGCATCCACCACTCTCTCCGTGAAGAAATATTTCTTCACATCCCCTCTAAGTCTCCCCCCCTTCCAGCTTCATATCATGCCCCTTCGTCCTTGAGCATCTCTTTCTGTGCAATATGCCACCCTCCTGTACCTTACTGATACCCTTGATGTATCTGAATGTTTCTGTCATGTCTCCCCTTTCCTCCAGTGAGTACATATTTAACTCCCTGAATCTTTCCTCACAGGGCTTCTGATGCAGGCTATGGAACCATTTTGGTTGCTCTTCTCTGTACCATCACCATCTGGTCAATCTCCTTCCTGAGATGGGGCCTCCAGAACTGGACATAGTACTCCAGGTATGGCTTCATCATTGATCTATATAGGGGTAACACTAGATACCTCCCTTTTCTGCTGGTGATACCCCTCCCTATGCACCCCAGCATCCTACTGGCCATTTCTACTGCCTTATCACATTGCTTTGCTACCTTCTGGTAATCAGATATGATGACCCCCAGATCCTTTTTCTGTTCTGTTGCCATTAACACCTTCCCCCTAAATGATATGTTGCCTTTGGGTTTCTGTGCCCTGAGTGCATAATGTTACATTTTGGGCACTGAAGCCCAGTTGCCAAACCCTTGAGCAGTCTTCCCTTTTTTTAAATCTTCCTTTATTTTCTCCACCCCCCCCCCCAGTGTGTTTACTCTGTTGCAGATTTCTGTGTCATCTGCGAACAAGCATACCCTTCCTTGCTTCCAGCCCCTCTGCAAAGTCGCGGATAAAGACACTGAAAAGGACTGGCCCCAGTACTGACCCCTGTGGCACCCCACTGGTTACCTTACCTTCCTCCGAGTAAACTTCATTTACCACCGACATCTGAGTTCTGTTACCAAGCCAACTTTGTACCCATTTTACTATCTTTGGACCCACTTCCATGCTGCCTAGCTTGTTTATCAGTCTTCTGTGTGAAACGGTGTCAAAGGCCTTACTGAAATCCAGGTAGGCCACATCCACCGCTCCTCCCTGATCGACCTCCCTGGTAACCCATTCAAAAAACTATCTTGTTTGGCAAGATCTATCCCCTGCGAACCCATGCTGCCTCGGATCCTGCAATCCACTGGTGTTAAGGTATTCCCCAATCCTTTCTTTAAGTAGAGTTTCCATAACCTTGCCTGCCACCGAAGTCAGGCTTATAGGTTGGTAGTTTCCTGGCCCCTTTCCAACTCCCTGAAGTCCTCCTGCAATGAGTTTCATTTTTGCATATCACTAACACTTCTCAGATTCTTGCATTTTATTAGATACTGTCACTTTAAGAGAATTTCATGAGCACTGCGGTATCTAAACTCCGCCCCCTGATGAAGAAGCAGTGTGTCCTCAAAGCATCGGGGTTACTGGTTTGCTGGATTTATGGCTGAATAAATTTTGGATTATTTCACACTTTTTTTGTGAGCGCTGTCTTCTGTGTTTATTTTCAGATTTTGCCTTTCTTAACAGTAGGACTCTGTTCAGCGTTTTAGTATGTAGCAGTTGTGTAGTGCACTATTTTTCAGTACTTGTTTGCATACACCCACAATACCCAGCTTTTGTGGGTGATTTAATGCTTTGACCTTTTGGCTTCAGACATTTAATGACCACATCTGTTGGTTACTCCTTCTTATACTCCAGCCCACTTAATGTCATCACTTAACCCACACCCTAGAATAAAGTACAGTTATGTAAGAATTTACTATAACAGTAGATGTGCAAGGGGATCTCTTACAGTAGGCCACATCTCTGAAACTGTAGACACCAGGCACTAGGACCACACGGAAACTTTTCTAGCTAGCATTCTACAAGGGGACTGCCCACTCCAATGTCATAAGCCAATGTTGGCTAATCCTATAAGAGTGGGTGGCCCCTGCGTCCTCCTCAGTTCTCAGTTGGAGACCAATAGCCACTTAGTCCCAGCTAAGGGAACCGAGATGGGACCAAAGGTCCTGCCAAAAGAAAAGAAAGAAGAGATAAAGGCACAGGAAGACTTCCAATGGCTAGAGGGAAGAAGTGATGGCACAGCCTGCTGCAAGAAACCCCCCCCTCACAGATTTACTGTTACGGTAAGTTCTTATGTAACTGTACTATCTGACTTTGGGGGTATCTCTTGCAGTAGGACACACCTATGGAACAAGTCCCAAGCAGTTCTGATGTCAAGAAATGCAGTCTGAGTGGACGAAACCAAAAACCTAAGCAAGGAGGCTCTGTAGGACAGCTAGACAGAAACTGGCCCTGTGCCTAGCGGCGATGTCCAGACTGTAGTGCTTGGTAAAGGTGTGGACAGTACTCCAAGTGGCAGCCGCACAGATCTCTGCAGCTAACATATTCCTGAAAAAGGCAGTAGAAGTGGCCATGCTTCTGGTGGAATGACTACAAACAACGCCAGGAAGATCCTTGTCATACTTCCTGTAGCAATAGGTGATACAGTTGGCCAAGCAATGTTTCAAATGGGGATGCCCTCTTTCCTAGGGGTGAAAGAAACAAACAACTGTCTGGACTTCCTACAGTCCTTCGTACGATGTGTGTAGTAATGCAGAATTCTATGCACATCTGAAGTTTGGAGCAATGCTTCCCCTGGATTGTCATGCTCTGGGTAGTAAACAGGGAGGTGGATGGACTGATTTAAAATAAACTCAGACACCACCTTAGGAAGAAAAGTACAGTTACGTAAGAACTTACCGTAACAGTAGATCTTCGAGAACAGCTCTTGCAGCAGGTAACACCATTAGAACTGAAGCCGGCAGGGGTCAGGACCCCACGGAATTCTTCTAGCTAGCTATCTTCAGCGGGGACCACCCCCGACGTCAGTCCCACCTCCGACGTCAGGCATAGTACATAAGGGGGTGGTCCCGCCAGATTCCCCAGTTCTCCCGCCGGAGACTTCCAGCCGCAGGATGACATCAGAATGGGAGACCGAGGATCCATCCTCAGAAGATGAAAGGGCATAAGCCCCTCCCAAAGGCTCTGAAAACCATGCCTCCTCCAAGGGGGAAGGTGGGCGGGAAGGTACCTGCTGCAAGAGCTGTTCTCAAAGATCTACTGTTACGGTAAGTCCCACCAGATTCCCCAGTTCTCCCGCCGGAGACTTCCGGCCGCAGGATGACATCAGAATGGGAGACTGAGGATCCATCCTCAGAAGACGAAAGGGCATAAGCCCCTGCCAAAGGCTCTGAAAGCCATGCCTCCTCCAAGGGAGAAGGTGGGCGGGAAGGTACCTGCTGCAAGAGCTGTTCTCAAAGATCTACTGTTACGGTAAGTTCTTATGTAACTGTACTATCTTACCTCGAGATACAGCTCTTGCAGCAGGTAACACCATTAGGACTGATTTCCAAGCAATAACGCTTGTAAGCATTCTGGGAGGAGGAGATTAGAAAATGTCCATGCCAAGTCCTGACTCTAGGACAGGAGACCCTGTAGCATGGCCAGGCCGAAACCGGCTCTGCGCCGTGAAGCAATGTCCAGGCTATAATGCCTGATAAAAGTGTGTACAGAGCTCCAAGTAGCTGCAGCACAAATGGCAGAGGTGGAGCGTTACGAAGTGCTGCAAAGGAGGTAGCCACCCCCTTGTGGAATGCCCGGACTGTCCCGGAGGGGCTTCTGTTTAGTATTGTAGCAGTATGATATACACTGGACAAGCCAGCAGAAAGTGACTGCTTTGATACTGGTTGGCCCATCATCCTCTCAGCAAAGGAAACGAAGAGTTGCTCCGACTTGCGAAGCTGTTTCGTTCTGTTAAGGTAGTACCTTAGACAGCGGTGAACATCCAGGGTGTGAAGCAGCGCTTCTCCTCTATTGGAGTCCTTAGGAAAATAGACAGGCAGGTCCATGTCCTGACTGAGAGTGAGGGTGGAGACCACCTTAGGCAAAAA
Source organism: Neoceratodus forsteri (assembly GCA_016271365.2). Lineage (NCBI taxonomy): Eukaryota > Metazoa > Chordata > Ceratodontiformes > Ceratodontidae > Neoceratodus > Neoceratodus forsteri. The sequence goes on along the minus strand of CM028132.1, from coordinate 193,763,312 downwards.
CTTAGGATTCGTCCTTAGGGACACTCTGTCCTGGTGGAAAATCAAATAAGGTTCCTTACACATAAAAGCGTGAAGCTCGGAAATTCTCCTTGCTGATGTAACAGCAACTAAAAATAACATTTTCCCGACGAAAGCACGAGCTCGCAATCATGGCAGGTTCAAAGGGGCGTGAGTTGTTCCAGGACAAAGAGTAAATCCAGGGGACAGGGTCCTTAATGGGTGGCCTAAGGTGTAATACCCCTCTCAAAAAGTCTCGAGGAGCGTCCAAGCTGCGCCACTGTGCGCTGTCCCACCAGGAGTGGTAAGCAGAAATAGCGAGGTGCACCTTAATAGAGGAGTAGGCGAGGACCCGACTGAAAAGGGAGAGCAGGTAATCTAACACCGCTTTCACCGGGCAACCTAGAGGGGAAAGCCCAGCGTGCTTCGACCACAAGCAAGCAGGCGTGATTTCATGGCGTCGTCGCATGCATTGCCGGCTTTCTGGCCACAGAAAGGACTTCCACCACCTCTTGCGAGACCCCGTGTCGCAAAATGGCTATGTCTCTAGGAGCCATGCATGCAGGTTCAGTGAAGGTAAGTCCGGATGGACCAGTGAACCTTTCTCCTGAGACAAGAGATGGGAGCTGAAAGGCAACGGGAGCAGAGGTTCCCGGGACAGCTGCGTTAGCAAGGGGAACCAGATCTGCCTGGGCCAGAAAGGGGCTACCAGGATCATTGTTGCATGCTCCCTGCACAGTTTGAGAAGAACTCTGTGGATCAACGGGAAGGGAGGGAAGGCGTAGAGGAATCTGTTCGCCCAGGAGAGGGACAACGCGTCTCGCCAGAAAACACCAGGCCCTGGATCTAGCGAGCAAAAATTGGGCAGTTTTGCGTTGAATGGGGAAGCGAACAAGTCCAACTCTGGAGTTCCCCATCGAAGAAACAGATCCTCCGCTACCTCTTGAAGGAGTTCCCATTCGTGGACCCGCCGCCAGAGCAACTCAGGCCGATCATGATTGTGTTGTCCACGCCGGGAGCGTGAACTGCAATCAGGCTCGCGCCGTGTAGGATTACCCAATCCCACACTCTCATTGCCTCCCTGCAAAGGGGGTAAGAGTGTGCGCCTCCTTGTTTGTTGAGGTAATACATCACTGCCGTGTTGTCTGTCTGAAGCAGAAGAGTACTCGACGGGATCTCTGACTGGAAAGTCTGCAGGGCATATAGGACCGCCCTCATCTCCAGGACGTTGATATGGAGGTGAGCCTCCTGAGGGGTCCATGTTCCCTGGGACCTCACCCATTCAGGTGCACCCCACCCCAGCCCTGAGGCATCTGTGGTGGGATTACCTCCGGGGATGGCGCTATAAATGGACACCAGGAGAGTGTTCCTGGGTCTAGCCACCACTGCCAGTCTCGAATCACGGCACCGTGATTCTGACCGAATACTGCATGTGGTCTTGCCTTTGGTTCCACTGCACCTTGAGCATCCACTGGGTCACCCGCATGTGGAGCCTTGCCAAAGGGACGATTGGAATGGCCGCAGCCATGTGTCCAAGCAAGCAAAGGACCGACCTGGCGGGGACGGTCTTCTTCTTTGAAAGATCCCTGGTGAGGGATCTGATGCGTTCCGCTCTGTCGTCGGGGAGAAAGGCTTTCATTGGACGGTGTCCAGAACTGCTCCTATGAACTGCAGCTTCTGGGACGGTACGAGGAGTGACTTCTCGTAGTTGATGAGGATGCCCAAGGACTGAAACAGTTCTTGAGTGCTCTGAATAGCCCTCAACAGTGCCTCTCTGGAGGCGGCCATGAGAAGCCAATCATCCAGGTACGGGAACACGTAGTGGCCCTGTCTCCTTAGAGACGCTGCCACAACTGCCATGCATTTGGTAAAGACCCTGGGGGCCAATGACAGTCCAAACGGAAGAGCTCGGAACTGGAAATGGTGGTCGAGAAACTCGAAGCACAGGAACCTCCTGTGCACTGGAGCTACAGGGATATGCAGGTATGTGTCCTGCATGTCTAGGGACGCTAAGAAGGCGTCCTTCTTTAGCATGGGAATAAGACCTGGAAGAGTCACCATGCGAAATCGCTAGGGTGACCGACAGATTGAGGTCGCTGAGGTCCAGAATTGGACGGAGGTCCCCTGTTTTCCTTGAACCAGAAAGAAGTGGGAATAGTATCTGAACCCTCTCTGATTCTCTGGAACATACTCTACCACTCCCTTTTGCAGGAGCGCAAGTATCTCTTGCCTGATAAGCAGTTTGTGCTTACCCGAGTAACGGGAGAGCAGAGGAGGCCTCGAGGGTGGCTTGTCTGCGAATTCTATAAAGTGGCCTCTTTCGACCAACTGAAGAACCCACCTGTTGGTGGTTATAGACTGCCATCCTGGCAGGTAATTCGCAATACGACCCCCGACCTTGATGTCCCGTTGATCCTGAGGTGGGGGCCAGGAAAAGTCAGGCTGTGGCGGAGGGACCAGCAGGCTGGGCCGCATTAGCTGGGCACTGACTTACCCGGGCTGTCTACCCTGGGCTCTGCAAGAACAGACCCCTCTGCTGTGGACCCGGTGCGGGACTGTTGTCTCATTCTAGTCCCACGGAAATGGCTTGGTTTCTACGAAGTGAATTAAGCCTCGGTCGGTACATTGCCTGGACCGACTCACCGCTCCCGCCTCTTGGAGTTTGGTGAGGACCTTCTCAGAGGGCTCACCAAAGAGAACTTCTCCCTCGAAAGAGGCATCCATGATATTCTTCTGGACGTCTGGGGTAAATACGGAGACACGGAGCCATGAGCATCTCCGGAGGCATATGCCTGAAGCTGCCGCTCTGGCCGAGGAGTCCGCGGAGTCATACGCAGCTCGTAGCACCTGGGTTCCCACGTCCGAACCCATGCGGAGGAGCTGCAACATCTCCTCCTTCTGCTCACCTTCTGGCATTTTCTCTGCCAGATCCAATCCCTGTTCCCAGAAGGCGTTTTGGAGCTGCACCATGTGGGTCAAGTAGTTCAGGGATCTGATGGCGCAAGTAGCGGAAGCGTACGTGCACCTGCCCATAGCATCCAGCTGTTTGGACTCCGGGTCCAGTGGCAGGGTGCTCAAATGTTGCGGTCTCTGGGACCGGTCATGAGAGGCTGTTATGACCAGAGAGTCGGCCAGAGGATGTTGAGACAAGTACTGGTCCTCCTTAGGAGCCTTGTACAGGTGGTCAGCTTTCTTCGGCATCGCCGGGAGCGAGTGTGGACGCTTCCATGCTGCCTTGGTGACGTCCACAAAAGTGTCCACCAAGGGTGGTACCACCACAGGCTTAGGATCTTTCTGCCGAAGGTACCTGGTGAGGCGTAGTCTCTCGGGGTCTAACTCTTCCACATCCCAGCCCATGTTCTCTTGGATATGTCGCATGATCTCCGAGGACGATGGGTCATCCGGAGGAGATCTAGGAAGCTCACGTGGGTCCGGAGAGGGGATGTGGATCGGAGAGGGGGATCTGGATCCTGAAAATTCCGATCCCATGTCCTCCATCGAGGGTGAAAGGCAGCGTCTTCTGGGTCTCTTGGGGCTGGGTGATCCAGAAGAAGATCTAGACGGAGGTCTCCTTCTTTCTGGTCTCCCCCAGGAGGGTCCTGGGGGGAAGGTACTCGGCCTGTAGCCCCAGATGGTGTAGGAGCCAGAGGAGTCGCAGGAGGAGGAGGAGGAGGAGGAAGAGGAGGAGGAGGAGTGGGAACCATATCCTTTTTAATGGTATCCCACCAGTAAGTGAAGAGCTCCTTAACCCCAGGAATGGAAAGACCCGACGACGGACCGGGCGCCGGTGGCTGGTCGTCGGGTTCCGGCGTCAGCTCCTCAGGGGTCTCAGGTTGAGGACAGGGTTCCCTGGGAGGTGTGACAGTACCGGGTTCGCCCGTCTGGTCCTCGGGCTGCGTCAACTCCTCCTCCGTGATAGTCTCCTGACCGACATCGGTAGGAGGCGTCGGGGTCCTCTTCTCGACACGTACTGGTGCGGACGCCGGCCCCCTGCCGACAACCGAGGGGGCGTAGGCCTGACCGGCGATGGGCGTCTGGCGGTTGACGGTTCCTGGGACCTGTGATGAGAGGCCGATGTCGGCTCGTCCGACGGTTTCTTGAGGGAGGTAAGCTCCTTGGTCTTCCGCTGGGGAGGAGGAGGCAAGGAGGCAGACCTGACGTCAGGTTCGGAATGGCGGGAACCCGACTTATGGTGATGATGACGGTCCCCAGACCTAACCAGGGCTTTGGAAGACAAAGATGGGGGCCTGGAGGTCTTGGCCTGTGAGGAGTTAGAGGATCCCGAAGGTTTCTTCACCGCAGCGGGTGGAGGCTGAGAACGGGCCCGGGAGGGCGACCGGTCGGACCGGGAGCCGGAGCTACGAGAGTCAGAGGCCCTAGATGGGGACTTGGAGGAAACTTTCTCCCTGTGTTTTTCAGAGTGTCTCCGGGTCTTTTCTGCTGATTCCCCCTTGGAGGTGTCCATGGCCTTGATCCTCTCCTCGAGCAAAAACGCCTGCAGAGCCTTCTGGCGACGGATCCGGGTCCGGCTGTTGAACCCCTGGCAGAACGTGCAGGACCGGGTGTCGTGGTCTGGGCCTAGGCACCGGACGCAGGCCGAATGCGGATCCTTAAACGGGATTTGCTTCCCACAGGCGCACTTCGAAGGATGGCCTTCAACGGAGGTTGATGAGGACATCAGACAACAACTGAGCTGAAAAAGCGAACGTTTCCTGAAGGAAGAACTTAACCGTGCATCGCGCGCTAGAAACGAGCCGAAGGATCGAGACAAGCAAGTTGACGGCGGGAAAGAACTGGGGAATCTGGCGGGACCGCCCCCTTATGTACTACGCCTGACGTCGGAGGCGGACTACGCGTCAGCGTCCCGCTGAAGATAGCTACAGAATTGGGTCCTGACGCCGTCGGCTTCAGTCCTAATGGTGTTACCTGCTGCAAGAGCTGTATCTCGAAGTAAGATCTTAGGATTTGTACGCAAAGACACCCGGTCTTTGTGGAAAACCAAATAATTAAGGCTGTTCGTACATGAGCTCCTGTAGATTTGAAATTATTCAAGAAGTAATAGCACCTACAAAACAATGCTTTCCATGACAGAAAGTGTAGCTCGCATGTTGCAGCTGGCTCAAAGGGAGCCAAAGTAAGTATTTCTAGCACAAAATTCAAGTCCCAAGGTGGGACTGGATTGCGGATAAGAGGCTTCAAGTGAAGAGTGCCTCTCAGAAAGGTATAGGACACTTCCAGTTATGCTACCGTACAGTAATCAACGGGCACATGGAAGGCAGAGATGGCAGACATGTGTACCTTAAGAGAGATGTACTTTAGGCCAGAGTCTGAAAGGGACAGTAAGTACTCCAGAATCAGATTCACTGGACAAGTGAAGGGGTCTAGCTAGCATGAAGCAGATCACAGCGCAAAGCGTTTCGACTTCATAGAATAGGTGGCCCTAGTGGAAGGCTTTCTAGCTGTCACCAGGACATCAGCCACCTTGAGGGACACCTTGAACCAGGCCATGGTTATGTCCTCAGAAGCCAGGCGTGAAGATGCATGGATCTGAGGTCTGGATGGACCAGGATGCCCTGGTTCTGGGAGAACAAACCGGTCCACAGAGGAAGAGATAGAGGATGCTCCACTGCCAGCTGTTGTAGCAAGGGGAACCAGATCCGATGAAGCCAGAAGGGGGCTATGAAGATCGTCCTGGCCCCTTCCATCTGGAGCTTGATCAAAACCCTCTGAAGTAGGGAGAAGGGAGGAAATACATACAGTAACCTCTCTTTCCAAGAGAGGGACAACGCATCTTGCCAGAAATCTCCAGGTCATGGACCGAGCGAGCAAAATAGTGTCAGTTTTAGGTTGAGTGGGGATGCAAAAAGGTCCAACTCTGGATGACCCCACATGCTGAACAGGTCTTCTACTACTGAGGTCAGCAGCTCTCACTCATACGCCTTTGACTGCGACTGATTCAGGATGTCTGCCAGGACATTTTGGATGCCCGGAACATGGAAGGCAGTCAGCTCGAGACCGTGATCCACAGACCAGTACTAGACTATCACTGCTTCCCAGAAGAGGGGGTACGAGTGAGTGCTCCTATTTGTTGGGGTAGTGGACTACACTGATGTTGTCCACCTGCACTAGCCAAAGATCCAGGGAGAGCTGAGTCTGGAAGGCTTGCAGGGAATAGAGAATGGCCTGTATCTCCAGGACATCGATGTGGTGGGAGGATTCTAGATGGGACAAGGTTCCCTGGGTTTGGTGGAGCCTGAGATGTGCCCCCCATTCCAATCCCAAAGCATCGGTTGTGAGGATTTGCTGCAGTGAAGGAATGAGGAAGGGAACCCCTCTTAACAGGTTGCAGGGTTCCATCTACCAAAGTAGAACCCTCTTTACTATTGAGGAGACCAGGACCTACTGTTCCAGATCATCGGAATGCTGGTCCCATTGGACCCTCAGTGTTCACTGAGGAATCCTCACGTGCAATCTGGCTAGGGGCACTGTGGCTATGGCTGCCGCCATCAGACCCAGAACCACGGAATATCTCTGGCTGAGAAAGTGGCTGCTGTACAGCAGGCAGGCTTGGGCTATACAGTGATATGCCTGGTCCTGGGGCTGGAAGGCCATGCCCTAAGCAGTATCTAGGACCCCCCTATGTACTGGAGGTGCTGACAGGGGCCGGGGGGGCAGAATTGACTTGGGAAAGTTGGTGGTAATACCCATATCCTAGAATTGCCTGGTGGTATGTTCCAGAGTCTGTAAAAGGCACTCCCTGGACTGGGCTTTGAGAAGCCAGCCATCCAGGCAGGGAAAGACATAAAGTCCGTCCTGCCGGAGGGCCAGTGCCACCACTGCCAGGCATCTGGTAAACAACTGAGGGGCTGAAGACAAGCCAAAGGATAAGGCGTGGAACTGAAAGTGTGCCTCCTGGAAGTGAAATCTGAGGTACTGTTTGTGGAAGGCATGTACCCGGATGTGCAGGTAGGCTTCCTTCATGCTGAGGGAGCAAATCAAGTCTCCCTGGTGCAGAAGGGGCAGCAGACCGTGAAGTGTCACCATCCAGAATTTTTTGTACTGGATGAACAGATTTAGCTCCTGGAGGTCCAGAATGGGCCTGAGGCCTTCTGTGCATTTTGGCACCAAGAAGAAGTGAGAATAGAACCCTCTGCCCAGTTAAGTCTCTGGGTTAGGGTTCTATGGCCCTTTTCTGCAACAAGGAGAGAATTTCTTTCCAGAGCACTGAAATGTGGTCTGGAGAGTAAGAGGACTGAACTGGAGGGTTTTCTGGAGGAGGCCACTCTAGAAGTTCCACAGTGTGGCAGCTTTCTATAATATGTAATACCCAGGCATCTCTGGTGATTGCCCTCCACTTGTCCAAGTGCAGGGAGAAGCGACCCCCTACCACCACCTCCTGCCCTAAAGGGAAGCAAAGTCAGGCTGAGCCAACTGGCATTGCTGGGGGCACCCCTCCTCCTCCTCTGTGGGATTTTCCTGTGGTGGGGGGTGGGCAGGGCTGAGGCTGCCTGGCGCTTAGCCTGGGGTTTGCTGGAGGGCTTGGGTCTATGGAGAGACCTATGAAAGGGCACCTGCTGACCACTTTTTAACTGTTTAGTGTGGTACAGGGAGTGGACCAACCATAGGCTATGGCCATAGGCTTGCAGTTGAGACAGTATGTCCTGCACATCTGCGCCAAATAGCTTGTAACCTCAGAAGGGGGCATTCAGGATGGACAGTTGAAGATCCTGGGGAAGCCAGACACCCTCAACCACGAGTGTCTATGAAGGCAAATGCCCACCGCGGCTGCCCTAGCCTAGGTATCTACGGTGTCATATGCAGCCCTAAGGAGGTAAGTGCCAATGCTGGATCCAGCTTTAAAAGACTGCAGCAACTGCTGCTGTACAGGGTCCTCTGGGAGGGCCCCAGCAGATTCAAGGGCTTGGTCCCAAAGTTGGTTCTGGTATTGGACCATATGGGCAATATAGTTCAGCACCCTGATGGTCAGTGTGGCAGAAGCAAAGGTCCTCTTGCTAATGTGATCCAGCCTCTGTGATTCCTTACCCGGGGGCAAGAAACTAAGGTGTTTAGGCCTCTTGGTGTGAAAGTGGGCAGCATTAAGGACCACAGAATCTGCTTGAGCCTGATCAGCGAAGAAAGGCCTTCCTGCTGGAGCCTGGTATAGTTTTTCTACTTTCCTAGGCATGGCAGGGATCAAACTGGAGCGATGCCATGCTGCCATAGTGGCATCTTCCTCCTCAATGTCGAAACCCATGGCCGACTGTAACCATCTCATGAGCAAGACAAAGGATATATCATCCGGGGGGGGGCCGTGGGAATATACCTTGGGGGTCTCCTCGCTGTGGGATGATACCACTGAGGAGGAGTTGTAAGGCGTCTCTCCTCCATCATCCCCCTTGTCACCATCATCGGTAGGGATGCGGTCCAGATGGCCAACTCCCTCGTCCCCCGAATCCTGAGGGGGGGGAGCGAGGGCCCAGGAGTCTGGGCGTGGGCTGTGGTCTTACTAGAGAAGCAGAGAGATGGCGTGGGGATGGGCCTCGGGGAGGGGCAAGTTAGCCTGCATGAAATCCAATAAGACAGAAAGCATAGAGAGAAAGTCCACTGCTGTCAGTGTCAGACCCATCAGTGTCAAGTGGGGAAACACCAGGGATGGCGCCGGAGTTGGCTCCGGGAAGAGTGGCCACAGAGACTGGGGTCTGAGGGGAGCTCCCCAGTGTGGGTTGGTATCGGAGATGATGACAGCGTCCTAGGCTCAGACCAGGGTGACTCAGGAGAAGAGAGGCTCCTGGCATGAGATAATGACTGAAGAAACACCCATGGTCAACAGTGGGGTTTACTGCTGTGACCCAGCAACCACTGACACTGAGCCCGTCGACGACGAGCTAGTGGAGGCACCTGACTGACTGCCCGCAGAAAAAAGGGGCCTAGGTTGTGAATTTGGTAGGGCTCCAGAGACCCTGGAACCGACCCCTGTCACTGCAACATTGGTGGGGGGAGCTGCCAATGGTAGCCCTGCAGGGGAAAGGACGTGCAAGGCAGAGGAGTCTGATCCCGATGAGGACGTCCCTGTCAGGGTCGGTGTACGAAGTGGCAACTGGGATCAAGACAAAAAGGGCCAGTCCATGTCCCAACGTTTATGCGTCCCCGAAGATTTGTCCCAGGCATTGGAAGGCTGTGAGCCCGCAGACCTCGAGGAGGAAGTGGAGGAACTTCGAGCCTGAAGCTCCTTCGCCATCTGGGCGACCTTGTGCTTCAGCAGAAAGGTTTTGAGGGTCTGCTCTCAGTGCTTCCTGGTGGCTTGGTTGAAGCTGCAGCAGATCTCATAAGCCTGGGTGTCGTGCTTTTTGCCTAGACAGCAGGCCTTGTGATTGTCCTTCTCAGGGATCTTCTGCCCACAGGCACACTTTTTAAAGAGGTTCCTAGAGATGCATTTTGGCATAAACGGAGCGGGAAAATCACTTTATTGCTGAAGTGATGCACACTAGGTAGAGAAAACAAGAAAGGTAAAGTTTAACAAAGAAAATTCTGCAAAATTAGTGCAGACGGTGAAGAAAGGGAACAGGACATTCTATAGGTACATCAGTGAAAGAAGGAAGGCGGGGGGGGGATTGTGAGACTCAAAGGGGATACAGGAGAGTGTAAGGAGGGAGACATGGAAAAGGTGGAAATACTGAACAAATACTTCTGTTCAGTATTCGCTAAAGAGGGGAGGGTCAGGGACCACAGCTGGATAACAGACACGGGGGAGGGAAGACACAAGTCCATTCACAGTAGAGAGAGTCCTGGAGGAGCTCACAAAACTGAAGGTGGACAAAGCCATGGGACCAGATATCATACACCTGATGATATTAAAGACGCTGCGAAAAGAGCTAGCAGTGCCTCTGGCAACAATGTTCACAGTGTCACTCAACACAGGAGTGGTTCCAGAGGGCTAGAAGAGGGCACTTATAGTCCCTCTACATGAAAGCGGTAGTAGGGAGGAGACAGAGAACTATAGGCCGGTCAGCCTCACCTCAGTAGTGGGTAAGATCATGGAGGTACTGCTTAAAGAAAGAACAGTGCACACTTGGAATCTAACGGTACCCAGGATCCAACTCAACATGGATTTACAGCAGGGAGGTCATGTCAGATGAATCTGATAGATGTTTTTGACTGATTGACAAGGGAAGTAAATCGGGGGGCGTAGACATTACCTATGTCGATTTCAGCAAAACCGTCAACACCGTCCCACATAAAATGTTGGTTAACAAGATGGGTAGTCTGGGAATGGGCACAAGGTGGTAAACTGAGTTAGGGACTGGCTAACAGATAGGACACAGAGGGTGGTGGTAAATGGGATCCAGTCCGGGGAGAGGGGGGTGACCAGTGGGGTACCTCAGGGATCAGTCTTTGGGCCAGTCCTGTTTAATGTCTTCATTAGTGACATTGCAGTAGGGCTGGAGGGAAAGGTCTGCCTGTTTGCAGATGACACCAAGATCTGCAACAGGGTGGATACTCCGGACGGGGTGGAGAGGATGAGGAGAGACCTGGAGAAGCTTGAAAAATGGTCTGAGGGGTGGCAACTGAAGTTCAGTTCTAAGAAGTGCAAAATAATGCACCTGGGAATAGGGAACCGGGGGAGTTGCTGACAATCACCTGTAAGAAAGGGACCTGGGCATTATCATTTCTGATGATCTAAAGATGCCAAAGCAGAGTACAAAGGTGGCAGGGAGGGCCAGTGGCATGCTTGGGTGCATAGGCAGGGGTGTCACTAGCAGAAGGCGGGAGGTAGTGATGCCATTGCATAAAACACTAGTGAGGCCTCACCTAGAGTACTGTGTGCAATTCTCGAGGTCACAGCTTCGTAAAGACAATGGCAGGTTGGAGGCAGTCCAGAGGAGAGCGACTAAGATGGTACAGGGTTTGCACCATAAAACATATGAGGAGAGACTAAAAGACACCAATATGTACTCACTGGAGGAGAGGAGGGATGGGGGGACATGATAGAAACATTTAAGTACCTTAAGGGTATAAACAAGGTGCAGGGGGGAGACATCTTCCAATATAAGAGTTGAACAAGAACGAGAGGGCATGATATGAAATTGGAAGGTGGCAGGTTGAGGGGAAATGTGAGGACGTTTTTCATCACGGAGAGGGCGGTGGACACATGGAACAGACTGCCACAGGAGATGGTGGGAGTGAGTACAGTAGAGGGTTTTATTTATTTATTTCAGTCTCGGATTACAACCTTTGAGCTCGTGGCTCATTTATAGAGGTTCCATGTCATGATCAGACAGTCAAAACAACATGGTATACATATAATAAAGGTGGTGATAACAGCAGCACAAACCTTTACTCTTGCAATGCATAAGTAATTTGCAAATAGAAAAAACAACACATACAAATCGATATTGTGAACAGTAGCGGAATTCTTATTTACAAAATATATATAGTAACTTGGAGGTAGGGGAAATAAGAGATTCAAGACGGGGAACCTGTATAGCCAATGACCTTTGTCAAAAGGTGGGGGGGGGGGATAGAGGTAGGAAGCTGAAGTAGGAAGTTGTTAAGGTAGGAGCTGAGCAGTAGGGAGGGTTGAGTAGGGGATATGTAAGAATGTTGATAGATGGGGGGATATAAAGCAGCAAGTGGGGACAGAAAAAGTGTTATGATAAGCAGTGCTAAACCTATACCTTAGAGCACTGTATGTACGTACCCCTCTAAACATGCCTGGGACAGGAATAGGGGAACCTTAGAGGTGGGAAGGAGGGGTGAAAACTTAAAAGCCATTGACTAGTTAGAGTCAAGGGCCACAAACTAGAGTAGGGCTTTTGGGAAGACTAGATGGGCCTGGCAGTCCTTATCTGCCGGTAATGTTTACGTTTCTATGAAATGGCGGTCAACGGAAGCTGGCAGAACTCCATGAAGTCCAACATGCGATGGTCAATGGCGGGAGGAAAAGAACTGGGGAGAGCACGAGAGTTAATAATATATAGTGTCATCTTTTAGGTCTGTGTTTGGGTATGGTATATGAGCCAGTATAAAAACATATGTAAACTATAAAATATTTAAAACTGATTTGTCAAGCTGAATTGGAGTGAGATCAGTTTTCCATGAAAGTTTTTAATCTTTTTACAATTCATTTTTCACTGTTCACCTTTGTCATTTATCATTCTGTTGAAGGAGTACATATTAAGTGAGCAGTTTTTATTGGCTGAAGGTTGCTTTAAATCCGTACTATGGAAGGCAGTCTATCTGGGCTAACAGTAACCTCTTATGAAGTACCGCAGACGTGAAACGTTAGGCAGTGCTTGCAGCCTCAATGTCTGTGCTGCCTGTGTGTTTTCTCCACCTTGCCAGTGTTACCTTTTTGCACAAAGGTATAATTTACACACTTCAAACCTCTGTGCACTTCTCCTTATCACCTGACAGAAGCAGTTTGATTTTGGGAGGTTGGAGGACTACCTTATTTCTTTGTCTCCGTATTTCAAGGTCTAGCTTTGCGCCATTCATCGTCCCTCCCTATAATGCTACTTTGCACAATCACAAAAGGTGGTACATTTGTACAAGCATGGCGTGCGCAAAGTATGTATGAATATATCTCCTAGAGTGCAGCGCAAAGCAAAGCACGAACAGGTTTGCACAGTCACGAAGCACAACATCCTGCTGGCCACAGAAGGTGTGATACTGGATACATATTAAGCATCTATGGAGCAAAGCACCAGTTACGACAAGCCAAACGTGTCAGCACTGTTGGACTAAGTTGTCATACTCAAACAGCTCCACGCAAATGACTCATTCCTCATTCAACGTCCTAATGAGCCATTAACAGCTCATTATGTGGTCATGCACGTTATTGTCAAGACTTTGCTCTTTGGATTGCGTAAAGGCTGGATGCTGGAAAATCCCTTTTGTGCCTTCACAATGCTTTGAATATACCTTAGAGCACTGTATGTATGTACCCCTCTACTCATCTACATGGGAGCAATCCCTAATATTGTTCTGCCACACAAACGACTTTGAGCCGCACAAACTGAGACTTAAAATATGGGAAGTCCTGCGCTAATTCGACTTCTGGCATGGTAGTAACCTCAGTTTGTGTGGCACAAATGCCTTTTGTGTTGTGCTAAAGCTTTGAATATCTGGACCTATGTGTTTGGTTAAACTATGTCTGGTGCCCCTTTAACTTTCCCTTATGGCCATGGTCCCATAAAATGTAAAAAAAAACAGCAACAAAAAATGGCTGGCCCCTTTAAAGGATGAAGGCCCAAAGGATGGCAAGCAAGGGGGAGGTACTGCTGGTGGGGGACTTCAATCTACCAGACAGGGATTGGAGCCTCCCAGCTACAGCAGCAGTTCAATGTAGGGACATCCTGGACTCCCAGCAGGGGGCGTTCCTCAGGCAACCAGTTAGTAAACCTACTCGTGGGTGGCAACACTGGACCTGGGAATGATAAATAGGGACAATTTTGCTGACATCACAATGGGTAGCCACCTGGGGACCAGTGATCATAGTATGGTGTAGTTCAATATAAGGACTGGGCCAGTATTGAACCACACTAAAGCAAGGGTGCTGGATTTCAGGGGGTCCGATTTTAAGAAAATAGGAGAATACCTCAGGGGCACCCTAGCAGGGATAGGGAAACTGGGTAGAGTTGAGGGACAATGGGCAAAAATAAAAGGAGGGTGGGCCGGCACAGTGGCGCTGAGGGTTGAGGCGCTGGATGCCACACCTCATGCCATGCCGGCGATCCGGGTTCCGGAGTGGACTCGGGCACCAGGGGTCATCAGGGGGAGAAGAGGATCAAGCGTCTGGAGGACTGCTCTCCTCTCCTCTCCTGGGGTGGGTTCTGGGGATTCCCCACCCTGTAGCGGCTCCCGGTGGAGACTGGAGGGCACTGCAAGTGGAGGCGGGGACTTGCATTGGGGCAGGTGGCAGCAGACGTCTGCGAGAGGGGACAGGTTCGTTCCCTCTGTGCGGTGATGTCACTGCACATCCCTGCCTCAGGGGCAATGTAACTAAGCAAGAAGAAAACACCCCGGCCGCTGGAAGGATGATGGCGGACCTGAAGGGGTGGCTCACATGTCCACCGCTGGCCCCTCTGGTTGACTCTCAAGAGTCCTCTCCGCTTTGGGGGTCTGTTGGAAAGGACTCTGTCCCCGATTTCTCTCCAGAGAGTTCACGCAGGATGGTAGACCCACTCGAGTGGGTCTCATCTGAGTGGGGCTCCAGTGGCTCGTGACTGAAGTAAAGAAAGTCTACAAAAAAAAGGAGGGCACTGAGAAGACAACAACCCTCTGTGTCAGGCAGGTTAACAAGAGCAAGATAAAAAAAGAGACTGCTACGGTTCTCTAAGGAAGTAGAGGAGAAAGTAAAGGTAAAGAAGCTAGCATTTAGAAGGTACAAGATGACTCAGAAGGAGAAGGATAGGTAGAATTATCAGGAGAAACAAAGGGAGACAGGGAAAGCAGTTAAGAGTGCAAAGGAGCAAATGGAGGAAAATACTGCCAAGCCAGTAAAGAAAGGGGGACAAAACATTTTTTAGGTCTATAAGAGAACAGAGGAAGACCAAAGGTGGGCTAGTAAGGTTAAAAGGGGAAAGAGGTTTGTGTGGAAAAAGGACCAAAAAAGCAGACATATTAAACAAATACTTTTGTTCAGTATTTATGGAGGAAGGGGTAGGGGATGATCCACAAATAAGGGACAAGGGAATTAAAGGAAGGGAGGTGGACACTAGTCCTTTTACAGAGGAGAGAGTCCTCAAGGAACTAGCACAACTGAAAGTAGACAAGGAAATGAGGCCTGACAAGGTACACCCTAGGATACTGAGGGAGATCAAGGAGGTGCTGGCTGTACCTCTGACAGCACTGTTCAAACTGTCACTAGATACGGGGGAGGTTCTGGGGGACCGTAGTAGGGCAGATGTGGTCCCACTTCACAAAACTGGTAATAAGGAGGAGGCAGGAAATTACAGACCTGTCAGCCTGACTTCAGTGGTGGGTAAAGTAATGGAAGTACTACTGAAGGAAAGGACTGGGGAATACCTTGTGACCAGTGGATTACCGGATCCAAGGCAGCATGGTTTCATAGAAACATAGAATTTGATGGCAGATAAGGGCTGCTTTGCCCACCCAGTCTGCCCATTTCCCTACCTAATGGATAAGCTGCAGATCCTAGTTAACCAGCAGCCTACTTCTTTCTACCCCAACCCCCTAGAATTGCCTTATGGCTGTCCCACTCATGTTGAATTCATTGAACTGTTTTTGACTCCACAAACTCCTCCGGAAGGCCGTTCCATGCATCCACAACCCTCTCTGTGAAAAATACTTCCTTACATTACCTCTGAGCCGCCGCCCCTCTATCTTCAAATTGTGTCCCCTTGTTCTTGCACACCTCTTTTTTTGAAAGATGCTACCCTCTTGGACTTTGTTGATTCCCTTGAGGTACTTGAATGTTTCTATCATGTCCCCCCTCTCCCTCCTTTCCTCGAGGCTATACATATTAAGCTCCTTTAGTCTCTCTTCATATGTATTCCGGTGCAGACCTGCACCATTTTAGTTGCCCTCCTCTGGACAGCTTTCGTCGTGTCTATGTCCTTGCGGAGATTGGGTCTCCAGAACTGCACACAGTACTCCAGATGGGGTCTGACCAGCTGTCTGTACAGAGGGATAATAACTTCCTGTTTGCAATGTCACTTACAAAGACATTGAAGGGGACCGGTCCGAATACTGAACCCTTCGGCACCCCACTAGTAACCCCCCTTTCTTCAGAGTGGACTCCATTTACTATTACCCTCTGTGTCCTATTCTCCAGCCAATTCACAGGGGAGAGATCTTGCCAGACAAACCTGATGGAGTTCTTTGATTTTGACTGGGTGACCAGGAAAGTGGATCAGGGCAGAGCGGTAGTTGTGGCCTACTTAGATTTCAGTAAAGCCTTTGACACCGTTCCACACAGAAGACTGGGAAGCAAGCTGAGCAGCCTAGCAGTATGTCCAAAAGTAGTAAAAGGGGTAAGAAGTTGGCTAAGCAACAGGAGTCAGAGGGTGGTGGTAAATGGTGTGCACTCTGGAGAAGGCAAGGTGACCAGCAAGGTGCCTCAAAGGTTGATACTAGGCACAGTCCTCTACAGTGTCTTTATTAGCGACATTGCAGGAGGGTTGGAAGGGAAAGAATGCCTGTTCACTGATGACACAAAAATCTGCAACAGAGTGGACACACCAAGGAGGGGAGGATAAGGGATGATCTGAAAAAACTGGAAGACTGGTCAAGGGTTTGGCAACTGGGTTTCAATGCACAAAATTGCAAAATCATGCACTTGGGGCACAGAAACCCGGGGCAACATACCAACTGGACGGGGAGGTATTAGCAACCAAAAAACTGGAACGGGACCTGGGGGTAATAATTTTTGATGACCTGAAGGTAGCAAAGCAGTCTGATGAGGCAGCGGGGAAAGCTAGCAGGATGTTCAAGTGCATAAGGGAGGAACATCACCAGCAGAAAGAGGCTCCATCTCTGGGAGGACATAGATAAGGTGGAGGCGGTACAGAAAGAAGGCAACCAAAGTGGTGCAGGGCCTGCATCAGAAGCCCTATGAGGAAAGACTCAAGGAACTGAATATGTAATCTCTATATGAAAGGAGGGGAAAGTGGAGACATGATAGAAACATTCAGATACCTAACAGGTATTAATAAGGTACATGAAGGTAGCATTTTACATAGAAAAAGATGCTCAAGGACAAGGGGTCACCCTATGAAGCTGGGGGTGGTGGGATTCAGAGGAGATATGAGGAAATACTTCTTCACGGAAAGGGTATTGGAATCATGGAACAGCCTCACAGCGGAAGTGGTGGGTGCTATAACGGTAACAGGACTCAAGTATGCATGAGATAGACACAAGGAGACCTTAGAAATAAGGCAAGAGGAGGAAAGATCCAAGATCCAGTAGGGTCTGCGGTGGCACAGTAGGCAGGGAAAATAGAGCAGACTAGGTGGGCCAAGAGGTCCTTCTCTGCCAACAACGTCTACGTTTCTGTTGTAACTAATGCCTGGGGGTTTGTTACATAAAACAAAAATCAAATACAGTATTTACTGAAACAAAGAACTACTGCCAAGGCTCCAGCAAGCTACTAATATTGTTATTAAAGACTACACTGTCACATTACAAATGCCCAAAACACAATCCTAAAATGTGACGACATTTCTTTACCTACCAAACAAGTCACTGCAAGACATGAGACAAAGGTAAGCAAACCGATTCCAAAATATTTTCTTAGGATAAGCAGCTGTATGCAAATCGTGTTACTAGTTAGTCTCAGATTTCTTGAGACGTGTAGATAAAATGAAAAACATACACAAACAGCAGATAACTGTAAACCATTGTAAACCCAAAGTTACAAGAAAAAAAGCCTCTTCCCCCATCAGCTTTGCAGCCCACATGCGTCATGTAAAAATCCCTTACTTCTTAGGCAATGAGATGCTTTTAATTTGAAAAGCATGATCTTTGGCTCCTGCTAAAAAGCACCTCAAAAATGTAAGAAGCTGAGGGGGATACCAGGCACAAATAACAATTATAAGATTTGAAAGGCCCCTAAGGAAGATCTAGCAGTCAAAGTGCAGGAGTTCTGGTGAGACCTCTGTAACCTGCACAGTTCTTTTGAAATGTTGTTACTTTGCTACTTGGAACCTGCAATAAAAAGTTTTAAAAATAACAGACGCCGTTTGGATTTTCTTTCCCGTTCGAAGTGCTACCTTTGCTGGCGGATCTGAATTTGGGCTAGCAGGCCCTGGTGTGAGCACCCAACCTGGCTTGGAGTAGCGCAGGCTACACACTGATACATTATACCATAACAACCTCCTGCTAACCATGTCATTTTCATTTTATTTCTGTTTTGGTAACCTAGATGGCCCATGAGCAAACAATGTGCCTGTTTTCAAGGGTTGCCATGACATGGAAGTATAACACAGCAATATAATACAAAATTATATAATTTTTAAATAACAAATACATCACTCAAAACAATTACAAATATTCACTGCAGAAAGACTTCAATTTTGCTTTAACAACATTAAATGTTGGATGGCCTGGTGGCATGGTCGTACTGTTACTGCCTGCCACACCGGTGACCTGGGTTCAGGAACAGACTCCAGTCGTTGGATGCTGGTTGAGGAAGGGAGGGTTGAGAGTCTTTTGGGTAACTCTGCTCTCTTGTGGATGTGGGGTAGCATCTCCCACTGGTCTGCTGCCACGTAGAGTAATCTGGGTGGTAGCACAGTGGGCACCATATGGAGGGAGGAGATTCCGCAAGCAGACATCAGGGGCATCTCCGCAGAGGCGGAGCATGTGCATGCATCACAGCATGCGTGTGACCCCATGGTGAAGGAGAAAAGCAGGGACAGAAACCACCAACCACGGCTGGATGACGGCCTGATCCACTAGGCCCTGCACTAGTGACTGGGCACCTTAGGCACTGGATTCTGCTTTGGAGGGTGCTGGCCACCTCCAACAACCCCATCACAGAGGGTGGGGGTAAGCAGCAGGGAAAGTCAGAACAACTAAATCCCAGAGAAGCTGAGGGACGAAGCTGGGGGGTCTAGTCCACGGGGTAGAGGTAAACAGTAAGGAGCAGAAACATTAGATTAAAAACAGGAAAGGATTGCCATTATACCTGCCAAAAACATGGATGGCAGTTAACCATCTCAAGTCATAAAATCAAGTTATGGAAAAATTCCCAGACAGAGCAAATGTTAACTTTTATGTGACCAGTCTTTACAGGTAGAATGTGTATCATGGCATCCACTGACTGGTCTGACAGCCCAATATTAGAACATTTAGCACCCCATGAATAGACTTGGCACCATACTAGCTGCACTTTATTTATTTATTTATTGAATTTTTGGTAACTGGGTGGGCCCACTGGGACTTAACAGTCCCCTTTTCAGGGGCGACCCGGGGTTCTGCAATACAAAAAGAATACAAAGCAATTTACATTTACAATTACACTGATATAGGTTAAAACAATTTCCAGGATAACTGGATAATAAATTATTGACATAACAATTGTTTGCGCAATTACAACAAAAGCAGACAGAGTTTAAATTAAGACAATCAAATAGCACTCCTTAGGGAGAGGGTAGCTTAACAAAAATAGGTTACAATAGCGAAAGGCTAATCCCCTGAGGTAGAACTGCTGCACTGTTAGAAGGACCAAAGGAAATTCATCTAGGGCAGGCGCAATCAGAGGAAGCAGAGAGGTGGGATAGCAACAAGGATTTAAATTTGGGGAAAGCGGGACTGGATAGAAGGGAGTAGGGCAGGGAGTTCCAGGCATACTTGCAGAGAAAGCAAAAGATTGTTGTGCCACTGCCAGCCGCAGTTTGGGCATGACAAGCAGGGGCAGGGAGGTGGACCTAACGGCACGGATAAAGTGCCGAAGCTGAAAAAACTTACCAAGGCAGGGAGCAGTGTATTTATGTACCAGCCTGTGCATCAGGCAGAGTGTGGCAAACCTAAGTCTAGATTCAAAGGTTAACCAACCTAATGAATCAAGGACATCACAGTAGTGAGAAGGGGCACTGACCCCCAAAAGTGAATCTGCCCACTATGTGATAGGCCTGCTTGAGGTGGGATAGGACTGTGAAGATGGCAGCAAGCAACAGCAGTGTGCAATAGGTAAGGAGAGGAAGGAGCAAGGCATCTGCGATCCTGTGGTGGGAGACGGCAATGAGGAAGTGGCGGTTTGGAGGGACCTGTAATGAAGGTGTTTGGCTGTGTTAATGTTGCTCTTACATTTGTTCCATGTTGCTCTTACATTTGTTGCTTTGCATAGCTGAAAGTCAGTTAGTGTGACCAGTGCTATACTGGAAGGCATAGTTAGCAAGTTATTAAACTGTTAGTGCAAGAACACTAATGAAGACCAACTGTGGGATATTTGAATGTTTAAATAGGTGCAAATGTGGGTGGCAAGTGCTAAAACACATTTGTGCCAGTTCAGCGGTCACTGACTCATATTGGATATGCTGGTGTGGCAAATGCAGTTCTGCCTGCTGTCACTAAAATCACCACATGCAATCGGCATGCAAATGAGCTCCCTGGCCATGCACAGTAGGCACAGTCACATATTTAAGGTAATTAACTTCTGCAAATAGTTAGCATGCAATCACAAATGGACGCCCGCTACAAAAGGCAGCAAGCTCTGTGTGGGACACATAAAGACACACACCAAGCCCCTGCATCAGTTGCTGCTGGAACTCACCTGGGATTTGGACCAGGCTCAGGCCTCTGTGAGGTGCCAACACAGGCATGTCCCATGGCCATATGCCCCCAACAAGGTACACAGGCCCTGTCATACCTACCAGGAGCTGTCTGACCAACAGATAGTGGACCGGAACTGGTTAGATTGCAACACCATCCATTAACTGTGTGACATACTCCAGGAGGACCACCGGACCACTACAACCTGGAGTTAAGCATTGTCAGTGGAACTCAAGGTAACAGCTGTGCTGTGCTTTCTGTCCAATGGCACGTTCTAGACGCCCTGTGGGGGTACCCTGAGGATCACACATTCAGAAATGTCACATCTACTAACCCGGTTCCTAGATCCGCTAAGAGGTGTGAGGATTATATCACATTCCCTATGTCATAGGAGAAAGAAATCAACAAATATGCAGGCATTCTACTGGGTTGCATGCCCGGTGTGCTTGGAGTGGTGCATTGCACCCATGTTGCCATTAAGGCACACATGGGAAGGAGGGAGAGGCATTAATCAACAGAAAAGGCTTCCACTGCCTAAATGTCCAGGTGGCGTGTGATGGCAATTATCGCATCGAGACTGTGATTGCAAGTACCTAAGTGGTACATCTGATGTCTTCATCTGGCACACCTCCTCCCTGTGCTAGATGTTTGAGACAGGGCAGATAAAGGATGGATGGCTACCTGGTCACTATAGCATCCCCCTGCACAAGCAACATATGATGCTTACCTTCCTCTACAGGTGGCAGTGGATATCCCCTGGGTTCCTGGCTGATGACACTGGTGCTGTGGCCACAAACTGGCAACAAGGAGCATTACAATGAGGCTCACAGGACAACATGCAACATCACAGAAAGGGTCTTCGGGATCCTCAAGCTGAGGTTCTGATGCCTGCCCAGGTCTGGTGGGTCCCTGCAGTAGAGCCCTGTGAAGGCCTGCAAGGTATCTGTGACCTGCTGCATCTTCCACAACCTAGCAGTCCAATGTGAGATACCCACACACAGCCCTGAGGGTGACATCATGGATGTTGATGGTGGGTCAACCATGGTAGACCTGCCTCTGGTTCACTATGGCAGGCGTGACCACAGAATGGACAGATACTCCAAAGAGGTAAGGGTCCCCCTGATTAAGCAGAACTTTGCAGACACAAAGTAAGACACAACACATCAGTGTACTCCAAAAAATGTTTACTAAAGCAAAACAATTGTATGTTACATAAAGTGAAATAGTACACAACTACAAAGAATGGTGAACAGCGATAGGGATAAATGAATAGATTGCAAAACAGAAATGAAGTGCACCTGGTGGGTGGGATTCAATGGGATAATGCAGCATAAGGAAGGGAAATAAAGTAAATACGAAGCACCTGGCACAGAGTGGGGTGCATTGCATGGGGTAAGGAAGTACAGGGAAAGAGAACAAAGGTAAGTAATGTGCACCTGGCAATGGAGGGGGGGGGGGGTATTGTAAAAAAGTAGGTAAACATTTATTTTTATGCTGCCCAGGGCATTGCACAGGGTAAAGCAGCACAAGGGAAGAGAACAAACATAAATCACATGTAGCTGGCACTAAGGGGCATAGCATGGGGTACGGCAGTACAGAGGAAGGGAAAAAACAAACAACATGCACCTTGCACGGGGTGGGGGGACTGCACAGGGTAAGGCAGCACAGGGGACGAGAACAAACAGAGCTTTACATGGCATAAGACAGCACAGGGAAGGGACAAATATAAGTAACATTCAACTGGCACGGGGCACAAACATAAATAACATGCACTGGACACCGAGGGCACTGCATGGCATAAGGCAACAGGGAAGGGACACACATAAATAACATGCACCTGGTTGGGGGGAAATTGCATGGGGTAAGGCAGCACAGGAGAAGGGAACAAACATAAATAATGTGCACCTGGCATCATTGGGGGGGGCACTGCATGGGGTTAAGCAGCACAGGGGAAAGGAACAAACAGATTTATGAAATGGATCTTAAGAAAGACTGCCGCTGATTGGTGGAGAGCTGCTTTCAGCCAGGCCGTTATCCCAGCACAATGGCCCGGGTGAAAATAGCTCCTGGTAAAACAGACTCTGCATCGGACAAATAGCCCTATGCAGGCTCAACTGCCCACAGCTTGTCCCCTCAGAACATGTACCTTAAACAACTACTCCAATGTTCACTGTGACACACATTCTCCAGTCTCATTCTCACAACAGCTTTCCGGTACTTGGATTCTTTTTTTAATCTGTTGATTGCGAGCGCTGCTTCCCTTCATCTCGATTGGCTCAGTCTCTCAGAGCACACATGAGACAAACCTTGAAAGGAAAAAAAATATTTTTTGCAAGCTAAACAACAGGATAGGCTGGCTTCTCCTTCTGGTGCTAGGATCCTGCGCTAGCTAGTGCACCCTCCAATCTAACCAGCAACCCGGGTACTGAGCAGTGCTTCTGGCGTTGTCTACTGCAACGCCCAACCCTAAATTAGTGCTCCCATCCCAGACGCAGTCTCTCTCCCAACCCCTTACATCAGCCTCTGTCCTGATGTAGAAGACCTGGTTTGCTGGTCAAGGCACCTAGCTTCACCTGAGCTCTTTCCTTTCAAGACTGCTTGAAAGGCAGAGTAGAGAACCTTACCAGAGCAAGGGAAAAGGATTAAGACTTCTTTTGGCTAAGCAGATTTACTGTGTGGTGTTGTTTTTATTTTTTACCCCCAGGGATTGCTACTGTTTGTTGCTAACATTTCATCGCTTTATTTTTCTCTGATTCAAATTGTTGTTACTGGTATACCTTCTTCTGCATTATTACAAGGTATGCCTACAGGTGTGTACTAACAGATTACTGCTGTAATCTTCTGATTCAAATTGTATTTTGCAAGGTATATCTTCTGCTACTGCTTTATTTTTCTCTGTAGCAAAGTGCTTCTTACAGGGTATATCTTCTCTGAAATTATTATAGGTGGAGCTTACATTTTTGTGACTTTTTTATCATTGGGCTAAGCAAAATTACTGTTTGACACTGTTTTATTTTATTCTTGTTTTTTGTTGAAAAGGTTTGTTGTCTCAGAGGTGTTTCAGTCTCCTTGTCACATTGAAGGAGCTAATTGCTTTCCTCCCACAGCTCTTCCAAAGGATTAGGTGTGTATGTGAGGGGTGGAGCTGGCAAACTGTCAGTAATTTCAACAGAAAAGAAGGGTTAAAGGTCAGGTTAGTTGATATCTTGGAGGTAGAAGACTTGGTTTGCTGGCCAGGCACCTAACTTCACCTGAGCTCTTTCCTTCCAAGACTGCTTGAAAGGCAGAGTAGAGAACCTTACCAGAGCAAGGGAAAAGGATTAAGACTTCTTTGGCTAAGCAGATTTACTGTGTGGTGTTGTTTTATTTTTACTCACAGGGATTGCTACTGTTTGTTGCTAACATTTCATTGCTTTATTTTTCTCTGTAGCAGTGTTTTTTACAGCATATATCTTCTCTGAAATTATTACAGGTGGTGCTTTACAGGTTTTACAGTTTTATCTAACATTAGGATAAGCTTTCAGGGTTACTGCATTTGTTGTTGACTGATTGTTTCTGCTCTTACCTCCTTGTTCTTTCGTCCGTGGTGGTTCTTTTTCGGCAGGGGAAGGGCCCAGCCACCCACCCCCATCTCAACCACCCACACTACACTCCTTTTATAGGGTACCACAGTTGTGACATTTCCTGTGGCAGAGCAGGAAGGGGTGGATCAGTGGGGCATACACAAGGTCAGCTCATTTACAGGGGCACTAGTAATTTAACTTGTTATAACAAGTTAAACAAAAACAAAACATAATCAAACCATTACTTGCATTTTTTCCTTCTAATTACTCTGACTAGGTTATAAACCCAGCAACTTATCTGGAATGGATATCATTAACTGCAGGTACTGTGGAACAATTTTCAGAAGGACAGTCTTACAGGATTTAGGACACTGTCCTACATGCTGGGCCATTGGAGATCTTAGGGCTCAGCTCCGGGCAGCATGGGCAGAGATTGCATGCCTCAAATTTCATATTCAAGAGGAAATACACTATAAGAACCACCACCATTTCCCCAGCATCCAACAGAAAAACCTCGACCGCAGAGGGTAGTTGGACCAGGAGGTTGGCAGGTGGTTAGGAGGAGCAAATCGGGTGCCCCATCACTATCTACTCTCAACATATTACCTCCAAAAACATATAAACACTACAAACAGGTATCTGCCTCTATCTCTGAAATCAAACAAAGAGGCAGAAGACACTGCAGAACAGGACACTGCGGCACAGGAGCTAGCACAACAAAACTCACCCAAATCAGGAACCAAAACAAAAAAAGCAAAAAGGAAATCCAAAAAACTTCTGATCATAGGAGACTCCATGATTCGGGGAGTTGATACCCATCTCCAGCCAGGGGTAATGGTCAGATGTCTCCCAGGTACATCAGCATGGAGAGATACTGACCGCATTGCTAAAATTGTTCACAAAGCTGGAGAAAACATTGATGTCCTAGTACACATAGGGACTAATGATCTCGCCAGCTGGTCAATTGTGGAGACCTAGGAACACCTGACCAGGCTGGGTGACAAACTATCATCCATTTCGTCCGGCATCTCCTTCTCTGAGATCCTGCCAGTCTGGGAGAGGGGGGCAGATGGACGGAAGGTTAGAGAAGGGGAGATAGGGGAGCTAAACACGTGGCTCAAGGGCTGGTGCCAGAAAAAAGGACACAGATTTGTAGGGAACTGGCAACAGTTCTGGGAGCGAAAGTTCTTTAAATTTGATGGACTGCATCTGACTAAGGAGGAGTCAGTTCATTGGGGCAGAAGTTTGGCGTCTTTGCAGAATATTTAAACTAGCAAATGGGGAGGGGTGCAGCACCCCATCATCGAATGGGAAGAACACCCTCCCCTCAGCTAGTGGTCAAACAGGGATTCAGCATGTTTGCAGTTCATTTGCATCACCAGGTAAGAAAAGGTTTGTCTCCCACATGCATTTGACAGGGTAATGCCAAACCTCACCCAACAACTAACACACCAAATCTGGCCAATGGAAAATCATGTACACAAATGCTCACAGCCTGGGAAATAAGATCCCAGACCTGCAGGCAATAATGTCAGAGGCTAAACTGGACATAGTAGCAATTAGTGAGGCGTGGTTTACCAGTAACCACACTTGGGAGACTTCAGTACCTGGCTATGTATTGTTCAGAAGAGACTGAGGTGCAAAAAGGGGGGAGGAGTGGCCCTGTATGTCAATGAATATATCAAAGCTACAGAAATTCAGAATACACATAAGGAGCCAGAAGAACTGTGGGTCACCCTGGAAACAGGAAATGGGACAGCCATAAGAACTGGGGTTGTCTACAGGCCCCCAGACCAGGAGGAGGACATAGACACATTACTGTTAGAAGATATACAAAACATGACAGCTAAAGGGGAGGTTCTGATAATGGGAGACTTCAACATGCCGGATACAGACTGGTCAATACCAGCAGGAACATCTGCCAGAACTAGACACATAGTGGATTCCTTGCAGGGAGGGCCTCAAACAACTGGTACAACAACCCACAAGAGACAGGACTATCCTAGATCTAGTACTGACTAACAGGAAGGGATCACAGATCTCCAGGTAGAAGGTCACCTGGGGCCAGTGACCATCACATGGTATGGTTCAATTTGGCTACTACATCTAAATCATCCCATTCCAAGGCAAAAATATAGGACTTCAGAGGATCTGACTTTGATAAGATGGCCAACAGAGTTAAGCTAGCCCTGACAAAAAAACACAGGTGAGGGGGTACAGGCAAAGTGGGCAAGCATTAAGGATGCAATACTTGAAGCAACATCCCATTGTGTTAGACAGAAAAGGAGGTGCAAAGAAGAAGGAAACCACTTTGGTTCTCAAATACAGTAGCAGAAAAGGTCAGAGCCAAAAGGCTGACCTTCAGGAAATATAAAGAACACAGCGGGATGAAGATAGGGAGGCATACCAAACTGCCCTAAGGGAAGCAGGGAAGGCAGTAAGGCAGGCAAAGTCCCAAACTGCGGAAACACTAGCACGAACAGTAAAAGAAGGTGACAAGACTTTCTATAGATACATTAGTGAAAGGAGAAAGTCCAGAGGGGGTAATGCTAAGCTTACTGGAGAAAAGGGAGCATGTGAGGAGGAGGACCATGTAAAAGCATCTATCCTAAATAGATACTTTTGCTCAGTATTTACTGAAGAGAAGGTAGGGCAGGGCCCACAGCTCAGCACCATGGACACAGGTGGGAGGGAGGTGAGCACTACTCCCTTCACAAAAGAAAGGGTCCTACAAGAGCTTGCTAAGCTCAGGGTGGATAAGGCAATGGGACCTGATGGCATATATCCCAGGGTGCTTAAGGAGCTAAAGGTGGAACTAGCAGAGCCATTAGCAGAACTGTTTAGTGAGTCTCTGAGCGCAGGAGAGGTCCCAGAAGACTGGAGAAGGGCTCATGTGATCCCGCTCCACAAGAGTGGTAGCAGGGAGGAGGTAGGGAACTACAGACCAGTCAGTCTTACCTCAGTAGTGGGCAAGATTATGGAGGCACTCCTTAAGGAAAGGATAGTGCAACACCTGGAATCCATAAGGGCACAGGATCCAAGACAGCATGGGTTTACAGAAGGAAAGTCCTGTCAAACTAATCTCATAGATTTCTTTGACTGGGTAACCAGAGTGGTGGACCAAGGGGGAGCTGTTGATGTTGCCTACTTTGACTTCAGCAAAGCTTTTGACACTGTTCCACATAGAAGATTGATAAATAAGCTGGGTAGGCTCGGGGTGGGTCAGAAGTTGGTCAACTGGGTGGCAAACTGGTTGGACGGGCAGAAAACAGAGAGTGGTGGTAAATGGTATACAGTCAGAAGAGATGCAAGTCACAAGTGGGGTACCTCAGGGATCAGTCCTGGGGCCAGTCCTCTTCAACATCTTCATTAGTGACCTTGCAGATGGACTGGAGGGTAAGGCTTGTCTGTTTGCAGATGACACCAAGATCTGCAACAGAGTAGATGATCCAGATGGGGTGGGCAGAATGAGAAGAGATCTGGATAAACTAGCAAAATGGTCAGAAAAGTGGCAACTGGGATTTAATGCAAAGAAGTGCAAGATCATGCACATAGGAAGAGAAACCCTGAAGCCACCTATAGGCTGGGAGGGGAGTTGCTGGCAGTCACAAAGGAAGAAAGAGACTTGGGCATCATCATCACTGATGACCTGAAATCATCCAAGCAGACCTCTAAAGCAGTAGGTAAGGCTAGGGGGGTGTTAGGGTGTATTAGTAGGGGTATCACAAGTCATAAGAGGGAGGTAATAATCCCTCTTTACAAGACACTGGTTAGGCCCCATCTGGAGTACTATGTGCAGTATTGGAGGCCACAACTTCACAAGGACATTAACCAAATTGAGGCAGTCCAGAGAAGGGCAACCAAAATGGTGCAGGGACTGCATCAGAAGACATATGAGGACAGATTAACAGAGCTCAATATGTACACCCTTGAGCAAAGGAGGGAGAGAGGTGATATGATCGAGGCATTCAAACACCTTAAGGGCATTAACAAGGTGAAAGAGTCTAACATGTTTAAATGTAAGAAAAATAGCAGGACAGAGGACACAGCATGAGATTGGAGGGGCAAATTAAGAGAATGTGAAATTCTTTTTCACAGAAGGGTGGTGGATGCATGGAATGCCTACCTCAAGAAGTGGTGGCTATGAATAAAGTGCAGGCCTTCAAACAGGCATGGGATAGGCATAAGGGAGCAATACAAATGAGTATGAATAGATAGGCCACTGACAGAGCAAAGGCCGATGGCACATTTATAAGGTAGAAAAAGAAATGGGCAGACTGGATGGGCCTTGCGGTCCTTATCTGCCGTCAACTTCTATGTTTCTATGATGCCCCACTAGTATGTGAAAAAACTGCCTGCCCTCACTTTGCCCTTACTAAATTGCTGCATATATGCAGCATCAGTGCCATCAACTGTCAAGCTTAAATTGACACCTTGCTCTCCAACTTGGACTATTTTGTCTCTAAAACCTTTTTCGAAATAATAAAAAAGGTTTTTTAAATAATCTGAATAGCAAAAGTATTTAAAAAATATGTTTAGTTTACTAATGGGCACCCATTTCATAATTGCAATAAGGCACTCCAAAGGGGTTATGGTGGGATAATGGCACTTCTTGGGTAGTGGAAGCCCACTAGAGGTGGGCTGTCATCACTCAATAATGCCCCCCCAATCATGCCTTATTGCTTAAATAACATACACTTGGCACCAAAGGGAGCACTGTATGGCATAACGCAGCACAGGGAAAGAACAAACATAAATACCATGCATCTGGCACTTGGGGGGTGAGGAGGCACAGCATGGGATTAAGCAGCACGGGGAAAGGAACAAACATAAATAACATGCACCCTCACGGGAGACCATTGCATGGGGTGAGGCAGAACAGAGGAAGGGAACAAACATAAATAAAATACACCTGGCTTGAGGGGGCACTACATGGGATTAAGCAGTATAGGAGAAGGGAACAAACATAAATAATGTGCACCTGGCACCGGGGGCATTGTATGGGGTAAGGCAGCACAGAGGAAGGGAAAAACATAAATAAAATACACCTGGCTTGGGGGAGCACTGCATGGGATTAAGCAGTATAGGGGAAGGGAACACACATAAATAATGTGCACCTGGCATGGGGGGGGCATTGCATGGGGTAAGGCAACACAGGGGAAGGGAACAAACATAAATAACATGCACCTGGCATGGGGGACATTGCATGGAGTGAGCAGCACAGGGAAAGGGAAGAAACATAAATAACATGCACCTGGCACCGGGGGCATTGCATGGGTTAAGCAGAACAGGGGAAGGAACAAACATAAATAACTGCACCTGGCACTGGAGGGCACTGCATGGGGTAAGGAAGCACGGGGAAGGGAAAAAACATAAATAACGAGCATTTGGCATGGGGGGGGCATTGTATGGGTTAAGCAGCACAGTGAAGGGAACAAACATAAATAACATGCACCTTGCACCTGGGGGCACTGCATGGGATAAGCAGCACAGGGGAAGGGAACAAACGTAAATAACATGCACCAGGTACCGGGTGGGATGGGGGCACTGCATGGGATAAGCAGCACAGGAAAAGGGAACAAACATAAATAACATGCACCAGGTACCGGGTGGAGGGGGGGCCACTGCATGGGGTAAGTAGCACATGGGGAGAGAACAAACATAAGTAATATGCCCCCTTTTTTTTTTATGATTACCAGGTAGGTGTACTAGACATAGAAAATGTCCATTTTCAGTCATGACGCGGGAGAGTACAAGTCAAGTACAATCAATACAGAAGTATGGGAGAAGTACACTAAATACAATAAACATAAACAGAGAAGGAAAGTATACACAGAACTGAGGAAGGGGGAGAGAGAATAGGTACGACTGTAAGGATTAGTTAGGGGGAAATAGGCTCATGGTATCAAGGAGCATTGCATGGCATAAGGCAGCACAGGGGAAGGGAAAAAACATAAATAATGTGTACTTGACACGGGGGACTGCATGGGGTAAGGCAGCATGGGAGAAGGGAGAAACATAAATAACATTCACCTGGCATGGAAGTGAGGATTGCATGTGGTAAGGCAGCACAAGGGAAGGAAGGGAGAAACATAAATAACATTCACCTGGCATGGGGGGGGGTCAGGGGATTGCATGGGGCAAGGCAACATAGGGAGAGGGAACAAACATAAATAACGTGCACCTAGCACAGGTGGGAGGGGCGCACTGCATGGGGTAAGGTAACACAGGGAAAGGGAACATAAATAATATGCACCTGCCAATGAGGGGGTATTGCATGGGGTAAGGCAGCACAGGGGAAAGGAAAACATAAATAATGAACACCTGGCACGGGGTGCATGAGCAAGGTTGCACAGGAAGGAACATACATAAATAACCTGGCAGCGGGGGGCACTGCATGGGGTAAGGCAGCGAGGGAAGGAAAAAACAAATAGTGTTCACCGGGCACTTGGGGGGCATTGCATGGGTAGGCAGCACAGGAGAAGGAACAAATATAAATAATGTGCACCTGGCATGGGGAGGGCGCTGCCTGGAGTTAGGCAGCACAGGGGAAAAACAAATACAAAACAAGCACCTGGCACGGCGGGGGGGCACTGCATGGGGAAAGGCAGCACAGGGGAAGGAACAAACATAAATAATGTGGTACCTGGCACCGGAGGGGGGGCAATGCATGGGGTAAGGCAGCACTGGGGAAGGAACAAACAAATAATGTTCACTGGGCACTGGGGGGGCATTGCATGGAGTAAGAGAGCACAGGGCAAGGGAACACACATAAATAATGTGCACCTGGCACCGGGGGGAAGCACTGCATGGATTAAGGAAGAACAGGGGAAGTAACAAACAACATGCACCGGGCACTGGGGTGGGAACATTGCATAGGGTAAGGCAGCACAGGGGAAGGGAACATACATAAATAACGTGCACCTGGCACTGGGAGGGAGCACTGCATTGGGTAAGGCAGCACAGGGGAAGGAACAAACATAAAAAATGAGCACCTGGCATGGGTGGGCACTGCATGGGTTAAGCAGCACAGGGGAAGGAACAAACATCAATAACTGCACCTGGCACCGGGAAGGGGGCGGCATTGCATGGGGTAAGGCAGCACAGGGGAAGGAACAAACATAAATAACATGCACTTGGCACTGGGGTGGGGGGGGGCACTGCATGGAGTAAGGCAGCACAGGGGAAGTAACAAACAACATGCACCGGGCACTGGGGTGGGAACATTGCATAGGGTAAGGCAGCACAGGGGAAGGGAACATACATAAATAACGTGCAGCTGGCACTGGGAGGGGGCACTGCATTGGGTAAGGCAGCACAGGGGAAGGAACAAACATAAAAAACGAGCACCTGGCATGGGTGGGCACTGCATGGGTTAAGCAGCACAGGGAAGGAACAAACATCAATAACTGCACCTGGCACTGGGCGGCATTGCATGGGGTAAGGCAGCACAGGGAAGGAACAAACATAAATAACATGCACCTGGCACTGGGGAGGGGGGCACTGCATGTATTAACCAGCACAGGGGAAGGAATAAACATAAATAACATGCAACTGGCACCGTGGGGGGCACTGCATGGGATAAGCAGCATGGGGGAAGGGAACAACATAAATAATATGCACCTGTCATGGGGAGGGGCACTGCATGGGGTAAGGCAGCACAGGGGAAGGGAACAAACATAAATAACATGCACTTAGCACGGGAAGGCACAGGGGAAGGGAACAAACATAAATAACATGCACCTGGCACGGGGGGATTGCATAGGTAACTCAGCACAGGGGAAGAGAAGAAACATAAATAACATGCAGCTGGCACCGGGGGGCAATGCATGGGGTAAGGCAGCACAGGGGAAGGAACAAACATAAATAACGTGGCACCTGGCAACGAGGGGGCAATGCATGGGGTAAGCAGCACAGGGGAGGAACAAACATAAATAACATGCACCTGGCATTGGGGGGGCACTGCATGGGGGTAAGACAGCACAGGGGAAGGGAACAAACATAAATAACATGCACCTGGCACCGAAGGGGGGGTACTGCATGGGGTAAGGCAGCACAGGGAAAGGGAACAAGCATAAATAACATGCACCTGGCACTGGATGGAATTGCATGGGGTAAGGCAGCACAGGGGAAGGAAACAAACATAAATAACGTGCACCTGGCACTGAGGGTTGGGCACTGCATTGCGTAAGACAGCACGGGGGAAGGGAACAAACATAAATAATGTGCATGTGACATGGGGGGCAGCACACGGAAGGGCACTAACATGCACCTGCACGGGGGGGGCACTGTATGGGTTAAGGCAGCACAAGGGAAGGAACAAACATAAATAACATGCACCTGTCACGGGGGGCACATGGTAGCAGAACGGGGAAGGAACAAACATAAATAACATGCACCTGGCATGGGGGCACTGCATGGGATAAGGCAGCTCAGGGAAGGAACAAACATAAATAACATACACCAGGCAATGGGAGGGGCACTGCATTGGGTAAGGCAGCACAGGGAAGGAACAAACATAAATAATGAGCACCTGGCATGGGGGCACTGCATGGGTTAAGCAGCACAAGGGAGGAACAAACATAAATAACTGCACCTGGCACCGGGGGCACTGCATGGGATAAGCAGCACTAGGGAAGGGAACAACATAAATAATATGCAC
Source organism: Neoceratodus forsteri (assembly GCA_016271365.2). NCBI lineage: Eukaryota > Metazoa > Chordata > Ceratodontiformes > Ceratodontidae > Neoceratodus > Neoceratodus forsteri. The sequence goes on along the minus strand of CM028132.1, from coordinate 193,730,855 downwards.
CTGTCATGGGGAGGGGCACTGCATGGAGTAAGGCAGCACAGGGAAGGAACAAACATAAATAACATGCACCTGGCATGGGAGGTTGCATGGGTAGCATAGCACAGAAGGAACAAACATAAATAACATGCACCTGGCATGGGGGCACTTCATGAGATAAGGCAGCTCAGGGAAGGAACAAACATAAATAACATGCACCTGGCACGGGCGGGACATTGTAGTGCACAAGGCAACACAGGGAGAGAACAATCATAAATAGCAAGCACCTGGCACCGGGGCATTGCCGACATAAAGGCAGCACAGGGGCCGGAACAAACATAAGTATGCACCTGGCACTGGGGGGCACTGCATGGGGGTAAGGTAACTGGGGAAGGAACAAACATAAATAACATGCACCTGGCACCGGGGGCGCATTGCACGAGGTAAGGCAGCACAGGGGAGGAACAAACATAATGTGCACCTGGCACTGAGGGGGCATGGCATGGGAAGGCAGCACAGGGGAAGGAACTAACATAAATGCACACAACGCAGGGGGGCACTTCATGAGATAAGCAGCTCAGATGGAAGGAACAAACATAAATAACATGCACCTGGCGCGGGCGGGACATTGTATGGCACAAGGCAACACAGGGAGAGAACAATCATAAATAGCAAGCACCTGGCACGGGGGGCATTGCACGGCATAAGGCAGCACAGGGACGGAACAAACATAAGTAACATGCACCTGGCACTGGGGCACTGCATGGGGTAAGGTAGCACAGGAAGGAACAAACATAAATAACATGCACCTGGCACGGGGCGCATTGCGAGGTAAAGCAGCACAGGGGAGGAACAAACATAATGTGCACCTGGCACTGGGGGCATGGCATGGGGAAGGCAGCACAGGAAGGAACTAACATAAATGCACCAGCACGGGGGGCACTTCATGAGATAAGGCAGCTCAGATAGAGGAACAAACATAAATAACATGCACCCTGGCGCCGGCGGGACATTGTATGGCATAAGGCAACAAGGGAAGAACAATCATAAATAACAGCACCTGGCACGGGGGCATTACCGGCATAAAACAGCAGGGGACGGGAACAAACATAAGTAACATGCACCTGGCACTGGGGGAATGGCACTACATGGGGTAATGTAGCACAGGGGAAGGGAACAAACATAAATAACATGCACCTGGCATCGGGGGGCATTGCATGGGGTAAGGCAGCACAGGGAAGGAACAAACATAAATAACATGCACCTGGCACCGAAGGGGGGCACTTCATGGGGTAAGGCAGCACAGGGAAAGGGAACAAACATAAATAACATGCACCTGGCACCGAAGGGGGGCACTGCGTGGGGTAAGGCAGCAGAGGGAAAGGGAACAAACATAAATAACATGCACCTGGCACTGGATGACATTGCATGGTGTAAGGCAGCACAGGGGAAGGAAACAAACATAAATAACGTGCACTTGACACTGAGGGTTGGGCACTGCATTGGGTAAGACAGCAAGGGGGAAGGGAAAAAACATAAATAATATGCATGTGACACGGGGAGGCAGCACATGGGAAGGGCACTAACACTGCACCTGCAGGGGGGGCACTGCTTGGGCTAAGGACGCAGGGGAAGGAACAAGCACCTGGCATGGGGGCACTGCATGGGGTAAGGCCGCTCAGGAAGGGAACAAACATAAATAACATGCACTTGGCATTGGGGGCATTGCATGGGGTTAGGTAGCACAGGGGAGGGAACAAACATAAATAAGTTACCTGGCACTGTGGGGGCACTGCATGGGATGAGCAGCACAGGGAAGGAAACAAACATAAATAACATGCACCTGGCAATGGGGGGGGCACTGTATTGGGTAAGGCAGCACAGTGGAAGGGAACAAACATAAATAACGTGCACCTGGCACCAGGGGGGCATTGTATGGGGTAAGGCAGCACATGGGAAGGGAACAAACATAACTAACGTGCATCTGGGACGGAGGGGCAGCACAGGGGTAGGGCACAAACATAACATGCACCTGGCATGGGGTGGCTGCATGGGGTAAGGCAGCATAGGGGAAGGGAGCAAACATAACAAGCACCTGGCATGGGGGGGGCACTGCATGGGGTAAGGCAGCACAGGGAAGGAACAAACATAAATAACATGCACCTGCTGGCACTGGGGAGGGCATTGCATGAGATAAGGCAGCACAGGGGGATGGAACAATCATAACGTGCACCTGGCACTGAGGGGCATGGCATGGGGGAAGGCAGCACAAGGGAAGGGCACAAACATAAATAACATGCACCTTGCACCATTGGGGGGGGGGGTACTGCATGTGGTAACGCAGCATATGGGAAGAGAACAAAGATAAATAACGTGCATTTTTTTATTGTTTGTCAACCTGGTAAGGGCCAGTAGGCTCAAGTGGCTGTTTTCTGGGGTGACCCGGGGCCTTTGGGATGGTTAAGTGACTTGCTCAGAGTCACACAGTATGCAAGTGAAGGTGAGAATCAATCCCAAGTCTTCTGAATGTATCAAGCTTGTTACTCTAACCTCTGGGCTATGCTGCCAGTACTTGCCAATGGGTGGCATTGCATGGGAATAAATATAAATAATGTGCAACAGGTACCAAGGGGTATTGTATGGGGTAAGGTAGCATTGGAAAGGGAAATAAAGTAAATATGATGCATCTGGTGGTGGTGGTGGTGTGGGGGGTATTGCACAGTGGATAGTTAGGACGCATCAAAATGTTCTCTCTGCTGCCTATGCGTTCAGTGCAAGGGGGCTTTAGCACAGGGGTCCTGGAATGGTTTTCACTTGCCATGGGGCCCTCCTATGATGCGTGGGATGCTTCTGGGGAACACTGTCCTCCAGGGACCCCCTTGCCTCAGGACGACAGGTTGGCTTGCACCACACCCATGACCACCTGCAGATGTGCAGGCCAGTATCTGTGCATGGGGAGATGGTCCAAGTGCAGGCTGCATGGTCAAGCCAGGATGCAGTGGAGAACAAATCGCACCCCTGCAGGGCATCCCTCTTTTACCCTGACCCTCCTTGTGCCTGTAGCTGAGGGTTCCCCTGGCACATTGTCTCGGCTACCTTCACCAAGCGGGCCAGGGATGCTGCCTGTGACTCTGCAGCCACAGTACTGTAGGCCAGAAGATCTGACTGATCTTCCTGTGCCACAGGAATGTGCAGCAGCAGGCTGGCATTGGGTTGCAGGGTAGAAAGGATAGCCTGCATGGAATCACTGAAGTCCGCCATCTGCACCTACCTGTCACCCTGCTTACACACCTTGGCCATCAGTTCCCACAGCTCCCGTGCCATAGACTCATGGGCCCACCACAGCCACACTGTACATTTCTTGGTATGTCAAGTCCATGCGGGGAACCCAAATGGTGGAGGCAAGAACCACTGTCTCGATTCCCATCTCCGGCTGCAGGGAGGCGACTGCATGTTACATGTGGCCTGTGTCCCCTTCCCCTGCTGCAGGGGGTGGCTGGAACAGGGACCCATGCTGTGTGTTTCTCCTACTGCTCCTCCATCCCCTCAACCTCCTGCACCTCACAGGGCAGCCCAATCTCCTCATCTCTGTGTCAGAGAAGAGGAGCACTGTGTGCTCCTCTCCTTGTTCCTCTTCCTGCCATTCCATGCTGTCCTCCCTGGACGAGTCCTTCTCTTTGGCCTGTCTGTCTGTCTGTGCCATCCGGGGAGTCATTCAGGCTGCTGTCACCTCCATCATTCCCTATCTGGTGGATCTGAAAGGAAGAGAACCCAGGGCCATGTGTCACAAACCGGACAAAAGCAAAGCTCTGCTACATACCGAGAACAACTCCAATCAATGCTACAGTCTAATGTCAGACTGCAGACTTCTGGAACAACATGATGGCACTTATACATGGTGGAAGGAACAACACCTGCATCGCCATGTGCACTGCAAATCCCCATGCTTCCCATGTGTAGCCCGACCACTGCCACATGGGGGCTTAGTGGTTGGTAAATGTATACTGTGCCACATCCCAGTGGCCCACTTCACCACCTCTAATAATATAGTCAGTAATGCCGCACAACCAAAAAAAACAACAAACACATGGTTAATACAGTCATGTGCATGTACTAAACGTGGCAGCTGCTTGTGGCCATGGTGTCAATGCCACCCTCCACACCCTCACTGGGTCATACCAGCGCAGAGAAAACTGCGCACAGCATGATCATGCTATGAGTAGAGCACATGCCTTTAGAGGGACAGGGGAATTACAGTGATACAAAAGTATCGCTACCTCCTGATGCTCACCACGAAGAAGGACGTGGATATGAACACTGCCAGTCGGCTGTTCGGTCGAGCCGCTCCCATGGTGGAGTGGCTAGAGCACCCGACCTGACCCTGCAGTGGACAGGGTTGGGGAACGAGGTTTCATTCCGACATGGAAATCTTTACTTTTATTTTTCTTGCCCTATGTCCACCCCTCGGGTTGGTTATAATAAATCGGAGACGCCTTGGTGTCGTCCCCACGGAAACAAGGAAAAGCGGTTGGAGTGTGTTTTCACGCTGCTTTGCTGCCTGCGCAGTTGTGGTGTACGCAGTATCATCTGTGACATTACGACCCCATGCCCCCAACTCCTTCCACCTGATGGCAATGAAGGGTTCTGGCAACAAGCTCTTCCTCCTGTGTGAGGGTGCTCTGGGTTGGAGGGGATGCCCCCACCTGTGGTAGGCAGTTCCTGTTTGGCCATGACTAACTTCTCCTTTGTGCACCTCCTAAGGTCATAGAAGCATTTCTTAACCTCCTCTGTTGTGCGCCCACCTCCAAACTCAGCACTTATTTTGTCTGCTATCTCCTGTCATGCTGCAGCCCAACTTCATGAGGAGACACCACTGCAGAACCGTTCCTCCCTTGCCAGTTGTTCCCTGAGAAGAATCTGTGTTGGAAGGACAATCTGAGTACAATGGAGAACAAATATGATGACAACACACACAGCACAGTATGCCCTCCATCTTATGCTTTTGACAGCTGGTGCCTGTGTGTGTGGTGGAGGCATACAGAATCCACACAATGCACACAAATCATGGCATGTTTGCACACAGGCCTAGCCACACCTGGACCCCTACCTGTATCCACATGCAGTATGTAGTCTGTCAGAAAGGCATAACTGGTGTATTGCTCCCTATGTAGTGTATCTGTGACTAACGGGCGTGTCACATGTACTAGCTGGCAACATACTATTGACAGGCAGTACTGAAGAGTATAGACTACAGAGATGTGGAGGCAGATCATGTTACAAAATGCATGCCTTGGCTGGTGGGACACAATACGGACATGAATACTGTGATGACAAGTGGTGCCATGTGACCTCCCCAGTGCCCCCTGTCTGCCACAGAATACAGATCGCCTAGTGTGATTTACATAGTAACAGTGAAACATGGCTTGGGACATAGGTGTTGGCCACACAATGCACTGGCTGCAAACACAGGACCCCCTTGTAAATGAGCATCATGCCACTATACCATTTTTTTTTTTTTTTTTTTTACAAAGTAGTGCAGTACAACAATATGAAATGTGCTGTTCAGGGCCCCATATTCAAAGGGGCTGAAGTATGGCGCATCTAGATGTGCCGCCCAAAAGTTGCTCTGGCACAACCAAACGGTATATTCAGACAAGATGCGCGATCCCAATAGACTGCACATCCTGTCTGAATATTGCAACTGTTCTGGGCGGTGCAAATGGGGGGGTGGTCGACAATGCGCCCGGGGCATCCCAGGGATGGGCTGAATGCCACCAATGGAGGATGCCCGGGCGCATCCCAGGCACGCTGGGCCCCCAAAGGCGATATTCAACTTGGATATGCAAATGAGCAAATTAGGCATGCATGGAGCAGACGGCCCTCATGCATACTCATTATGAGCTGATTTGAATGTCTGCACACAGCAGGATGCACTGGGTCGGCCTGCCCCCCACCCAGTTCCTGTCACTGTAACTAAAGTGTAATCCCCAGTTTTCCACAGTGTAGGGCCCCCCCAGCCTGATTCCCGTCACTGTAATTACAGTAATAATCCCCCGGTTAACCATAATAGTGTAGGGTCCCTTCCCCTCCCTGCCTGGTCCCCCTCTGAGTATTTGTAGTAGCCCAAACCCTGTTATCCATAGTGTAGTATCCCCACCCCAACCCCGGTACCACATTCCCATTTGCAACAGAAATCCATCCCGAATCCATCCCCTAGCATATGGTCCCCCACCCCAATCCCAATCCATAATCCATGTTAGATTAATACACCCATGCTACTACTGTGTCCATGGTATAATGCCCCCTCACCCCAGTAGGCATAATCCCTCCTGGCACCCCCCATCCCGACCCAAGATGGCGACTGGCACAGCCCTCCCCACCCTGCCATGGCCTGCCACTGACTGAGTCCCGAGATTGTACAATACAGAGCATGTGCTCATTGCAACCAATGAGCCCATGCTCTGTTCGTACGATCCCGGGACCCAATCAGTCGGGCAGCTGGCCATGGCAGGGTGCGGAGGGCTATTCCAGCCGCTGGCTCGGGCTGGGATGGGGGCAGGGAGGGGGTATGCCTACTGGGATGGGGGGCCACTACACTATGGAAAATATTCGGCTATGGACTATATACCGCACGGGGATCCTGATTCGAAAAGGGAATGTATATTGAACCAGGTTCCTGGACCGGCGGTGCATGTCCCTTCCGTTATGACTGGGGTTCGGGGATGGGGTGTGGGGGTCCCTATACTATGGAATAAGGAGGCAATACACAGCAGTCATGTGCATTGCGAAACAGGACGAGGAGGCTACACTGCAGCAGGGGGTTATTACACGTCTTGCAGCTCTGTGGACTGTATTGCTTGTTTCCAACTACAGCGGCCATGGGGTCCCAATGTATCATACAGAATGGCACACACCACGTAAATATCTATCCTATGGTCACCGTACCCCCTTACAGGGGATCACCCACCCCCCTACCCCCTTGCTCCCCCCACCACTCACTCAGTCCCCATACCCTTCTGTGCATCCACCACGTAGGTCCTCTGGTTAGATTATACCAGTGAGTCTGGAAGGAACGGGGGTTTCACGACTGGCCACAGGGAATGGAGCTAGAGGTGGGTGTCCACTACACTATGGCAATGGGAGCGGGCAGCGTCGCTCCTATGATTGGGGGTTGGGGGGGGTTTCACTGGACTAATGGGGCAGGCAGGCTGCTGTGCACCTGTCTGCACTACAGCAGCCTGCCTGTGGGTGGTGGGCCAATTCAGGCCAGCTTTTCCCTGCCTATCTGTGTGCGGCGCATTACTGGCACATGCGCAGCACATTCTCTATGAATATGCCCATGCGTGGCATATTCATGGGAACGTCCCCTCTGCACGTGCTGCATACCGTTTGTACAGGCTATGGCCCATTCACATTTGGGCTGCTCATCTCCCCCCTCTCAATACTGCACCTCTGCACTTTTGGTGTGATGCTCGGCACATTTCCGGTTTGCACAGAGATGTGCCACGCACCTCCCTTGAATATGGGGGCCCAGTACTGTATGGACCACAATAGATGCCTACCTGTAGTACATGTGGACTAAATATGCATCTCCTTAGTCTTTCTCCATTATTCTTCTTCTGTTTGGGTGCCATTCTGCAACACATAATTATAATACAATACTGTAAATGTGCACAGTGCCTGTGGTGGAGCATTATAAATGTTAGTTTTTCTGTTCTGACTTACCTCTTTAAATGTTATTTTCTTTCCTCCAAGTGTTCCAAATGCAGCTTCTCCAGCCAGCTATGTTACTAGAGTTCATCTGCACCCTTGGGAGAAGTTCCCCTTTCATGAGCTGGTAGCGAGCGCACAATGACATGCAAACCAGGATTTGCACCTTGAATGGTTGATTAGGCACATTTACATGTTAGCTTCTAATATACAGCTGTTGGCACCTGTCACTAATGTATAAGCACTCACAAATGCCATTTGCACCACATTCTCTGCAAACACATGCATTTGGTCTCCACACAGTTCGATGACATCAGGGCCACTGTTGATGACAGCATGACGAACTTTCTGCAAACGTACTCATTTGCAATCATATGCAACTGGTAATAATCGCAAACAACATGGAGGTGAATGTCTGCAAAGCACATGCGTGGAGCAGCGTACACATGGCAGGGTCATGTGGTGACAGTTTGCAGACATTACATAAGCAAATGGTGCCATTTGCGGAAGCTGGAATTGCAAATAACATCAGAAGAGGAGGAAGTTTGCTGGGAAAAGAGGAAGGCAGTAAAAAGTAGTAAACTGAATAATCAGAATGCCAGTAAGCAGGAGAAGGGTGCCTGAGGAGGACAGAGTGAGAGACAGGCAGCTCAATACCAGGGAGGTGGATGTCCTTGTGAGGGAGGTCCTCTTAAAGAGGAATCCTTATTTGCGGACATAGTCAGGGATGTCCCCTGGGCTGAGAAGGACCTCATTTGGGAGCTGGTGGCCAGGAGAGTCTCCTAGGTGCAGGGCCTGATAAGGACACCAGCATGATGCCACCATCAGTGGGATGACCTAACCCAGCATGAAGGTGACTGCCTGAAACATCAGTAGGCACAGCATGCAGCTGGAGGGATATGGCCAATGAGGCAGGACCATGTGTTACATTGTCTATGTGCCATTTGGCAGCAACTGTTCTGGCGATTGTACATTAAAGGGAAAGTCCTATCAACTTATTTTCTGTATACCTGTATAGTTCGTAGGCATGAGCAATGATTCCCTCTCATGCATCCCCCAATGTCATCCTAATATATATTTAAATGAGGTTGCTTCACTCTGTTTTGCCCTGCTGTGAAAATCTGTTCGATTCCATTCCAAAGGTCATGGCCCAACTCATGCAAGTTATCATGAAAACTGATGATGCATACATGCATACACCAACAGAAGTTATACTCATTCCGTTCTGTTACATGCTTGTGAAGCCCCTGTATTCTCTAAAAGCATTTTTTTTCTAACTCAGATACGCTTTAAACTGCAGAAAACAGCAGGGCACTTACCATGCCCTGAAAAGTTTCATGGCATTCAAGGTTTCAAGACAAGAACACAGGGGCTGCAGCGGACAGCAACAGCACTGACTAGTACAGTGTAACTAGTGCAGGCCTTAGCACCAAAAATTCATAAAATTCCAGGATGCCTTACAGTTGCATCTAAATCCTGATGAAATTAGGTGGGTGAGATACAGACAATCATTATTTATGCCTACAAACTACACAAGTAAATGAATAAAGGGCTGAGGGGACTTTTCCTTTAAAGCATGGGCTGAAACAACAGTTAGGCCCTGTTGGAGAGCAATAGTGTATTGATTACTGTGATTGTGCTTGACAGTGTGAACTGTTCATCAACTGCAGCATATACATACGTATTGACTTCTTGTACAGTACCATAGTTCTGTACCTGCATTTTATGTGGATGGTAGTGTTGAAGGATGTCTACATGAAAATATCCTGGCTCTAGTATGCTCCACCATTAGGCATGCCTATTCAGACCAGTGGATCTGTGCTCCGTGGAAGCTGTCCATCCCTTCCCCACTGGGCAGGTTATATGTCATTTGTAGATGGTTGCACAGATTCATAATCCCAAAAAACATGGACATTCTGTTGTCTCAGGCACTCCATCTGACTCTGATAAGCCTCATCAAAGGAATATACCATCAATCAGTGGTGGACAGGTGTATGGTGTCCCAGTAGCTGGGTACCGCTAACCCCTCTGCCCTACACATCAACAGATCAGGACCTAACACAGAAAAAAAGAATCCAGCACTCAGTACCTCTTGGATAAAGGACGCTGCTCAGAAATACTTTCAAAAAAGCACCACAACTTTATTACAGGTGCCACACGGTTAAAACAAGCTCATCTTGATGCGTTTTGGAATTGTGATTCCTTTATCAAAAGATCAGGACCTAGTTGTGTGTGGCACAGGGTGTGGTACACTACGGTGCTCTGTATATTATGGGACAGAGCTGTGCAGTGTGCTCGTCATGACTGGGCCTCAAGTACTATCAGACATACCCTTGGAAACTGAGTATGTCCTTACACCTGCAGCTGTGGACACCTATGGTATGCATCAAGGGACACAAGTCATATGGGCCATGACTGGCAATGTGCATGCCATATATTCACTGCAGTGATGGGCACGGTGCCCGATGTCCAACTGTGAGGCCTCCAGATGAAGTGATACAATGTGGGTCACCACGTGTGTGTGCATGCAGCATGCTCATATCCACACCACTGTATGTACACTACTGCCACTGGTCCCAGACATCATCCTGGATGTGGCCCTGTACCTGTACATTGCTCGGTGTTAAATGCCATTTTTTAACATTCATGTACATGGCACATACCTGTTATGCCCCTCAGTGCCCCATCATTCACATACGGATGGTTTTCTGAGTTCCACGTCTTCACAGCTCCAGCAATAGGAGTGAGGCATCTCAGAGGCAGGGATGAAAAACAAGCAGACCATGTGCGCCCTCGTCCCAGGCACCAGCACCTGGACTCACCTGAGGAGAAGCAGGGTCCCCAACAGCCAAACACTGGGCAGCCATATCCACGTCCAGTCAGAGAGGAGCAACAGCCAATGCTGTGGAGGTGCAGGATATGGGACATCTGGGGACCAGTCCCAGGTGGGGAGCCACCGGCAGAGCCACATATGGTTGCACACTCAGGTATGTCACCATTTGTTGACATATTGCAGAATGTATCCCCATGAGCACCATATGGTTGCTGGTTAATGTGCATTCCTCATGCACATGTGGCATGCACAGTCCTGGGTTATGCATGTCTACTGGCACTGCAATGTGCTGTGCATTGTCTGTGCATAGGTTGTGCTGTGCCAACTGGCTTTGCAGGGTGTTCCATGCATACAAGCTTGTGGACTGTACTATGCCATCCAACGCAGCCTTGTACGACATCACACATACACTCCACCATCTGCCTGCATCCCCCGGGGGGGGGGTGGCATTTACAATGGTATTAGTTTGTGGTCATTAGGTATGCACGGTTTACCCAGTGATCACACTGGTGCTGCACAAATGCCCATGTTGGGCACTGCATGGACACCTCACCATGTACCACAGTGGTGTTTGTTCATATACTTTATCCGTGTAGCCATGTTAGCATTTGCACAGATGTCCTGCGGTATGCCTGGCTGCCATCAGTGCCAATGCTGGACAGCACTGTTGCCAGTGGTGGTGTCACAGATGGCTACTAAATGTTCCATAATGCACCTGAGTGGTCAGTACACATCACAGTAGACAGTGTGGCAACTGTACAGGCACCACAGCACCATTCAGAGTAATGTCACATGCCAGGGAAACATGTCACACAGCCCTGGCTGCAGCATTCCTGTGGTGCGTAGTCCGTTGTACAATACTGCTGCATGATCAGGACATGTGTGGCAGCTGTGTTTCTGGTCCCTGTTCTGCCCCCAGGCAATGCTGCACAATTCTCTGGTATCATTTACTGTGTCCCACACTGACGCATCATATCCTTACGGGTGGAGGGGTCACCACCACTGCTCCCCCACTCATGTTGGTGATACACATGACTTGGGTTTATGCAGGATACATTGTGGGGGCCTGATGCTGGTCCTTATGTGGTGCCATATGCTTGGCACGATGCACACCATACAGCACGGTTACTTTCATTATGCATGTTGTGCCTACAGTGTTGCATCTGATATGCACTGCTGATGACTATGTCCCACTGGTCTGTCCTGCTCCTCATGTGTGATACACAACACTATGTGGTGTGTGCATGGTGTATGTGGTGCTCAACTGGCCATGGCCTTGGGGAGGGGGGCCACACAGGTGAGTCAGAAGGTATGGCACACGTGTCAGCTCATGTTAGCTGCAATGCTATGTGGCTGTGCAGTATGGTGCTGTCCTCACTGCTGTCCCAACTTTGCACGTTACATATGGGCAGCTGTGTCTCATGCCACTGCACACATCACACAATAGAGACCATATGTGTCATTAAAAACAACAAAAGTCAGTGCACACCCTCACCCCCCAAGGGGTAAATATAAAAAAATAAACATTTTCTCAGCCTGGATTGGCTACTTACTAATTTGATTTCAAAAGAAGTGGTGTCTCTTGGTATTCACCTCAGGGCCCTGCTGTGAAGTCACCATATGCATCGTAACCATTAGTGAACACTTCATTATAGTGTTTCACATACATGATCCTGCAGTGGCTGTTTGTCCTGCACATGTATGTCACATGTACCTCATGCTGAGTGTGTCCCTAGTGGTATGTATGCCCCTCTGGTAGTCACACAACCACCGACTGGTACTCTGGTGATGATGGGGAAGGATCAGATTATGTCCACTGCCACATTGCATTATTCAATGCCTGTGTGCCCCTGCCATGCCAGGTGGCATGTCTGCTGGTATGCAGTGTGTGCCCTGTGTATGTTACTGTACAGTGGACATCCCAATGTGTGACTGCACTGCCACACACTTCAGCTGTTGCACCAGTAAAAGTCTGCACGTCTGGGTTCACAGTACACTAAGGCTACACACTTTGGTGGGTGCATGTCACAGTACCACTTGTCAATTAACTACCACCCACCCCCGTGCCTCACCACTGTCACCTGTGTCACCGGTGTCACACAGAATACTACTGTCACAGACACTCTTGACTCTGTGTTATGTGACCTCCTGACGTGCATACCACCTTGTAGACCCCTACATGGGTCGGAGGGCCACTGTGTCACATAAAGCAATGCCCACAGCTCCAAAGACATGCTACCAGCCTTGTGAGTGGCCATGTCCTCAGTCCACACACAGTCCTTACCAAGTAATGCGATGTGCATAAATTAAGCAAATACAGCACTTTAAGCAAATAACTTTATTCTGGGGTCAAAAAAATTAATTTAAAGATTTTATTTTGGCAAAATGGGAAACTGCCGACAAAAATCCTGTGCCCAGGCGCTTCAACCTAATCTAGGTCTTCGTCAGATCCACCACCTGACCTAAGGCCCGGATTGGGTTGAAGGGCTGGGGCACAGGAGTTTAGTCAGCAGTTTCCCATTTTGACACAATAAAATCTTTACATTTATTTTTTTGACCCCAGAACAAAATTATTGCTTAGAGTGCTGTATTTGCTTCATTTGTACATTGCTGGTTAGCAGCCGCTTTACAGCACCACTCCCACTCGTTGAGCGTGACTTTCTAAATTCAATGTGGTGCCTGACACTGTTCACATCCGTATGTGCTACTCTGGACTGCATATGTGGGTGTCAGGTGTATGTATTGTGTGCTGCCTCACAGAGGGACATGCCCATAGCATATGTGCTTGCTGTACGTTGTAGAACACATGCCACAGGTCTGTCTCCATGCCATGTGTGGCACACATGCTTGCTATTGTAACCCCCCTGCAAATGGGGGTTCCCAAAAGACTTCCAGGAGCTTGCTTGAATGCTCCAAGCCTGAATGGTGTTTGGCATTTAAGCCATTTATCAGTGAGTGTTTTTAGAGCCTCTGGTACTGTCTCTTTAAGAGCTGTCTGCTTGCAGACATAATTAGTTTGTATGGGGGGACTGTGTGCTTCTCTGAGTACCACTTGAGCTGCTGCCAATTCACTTCATTTTGCAGTCACTAGAGTGCAAAGGGAACCTATCTGAAAGATGTAACTGTTTGCCAGAAATTATTTAGAGTAATAATGAAATTACAGTTTGTCTAACCTGCTTTCTTTGCAGTCAGAACTGTGTCTGCTAGTTCCCCATTCTAGTTTTGAACTGCTGAACTGGACCAATCAGTGTGGGGTAAGCTAGCTCTAAAATGGTGCCTTGGGCCGAATCAGAACTTGGACTCATAATCTGAGCCAGCCACAAGAGGATTGTATGGGCAGTGACTCTGGGAGATGTAGTTTAGACTTCAGTGCCTTTTGGACCAACAGCAGCAGTCTATTGTGAGTGACAGCCAATCCAGTCAAGAACTGGGAGGAACTCAAAGGAAGTGCCCGTTTTGTCGGTTGGAGTTTCAGTTGAGCTTTGGCAGTGAAGGAAGGAGCCCTGTGCTTTTTCAGTGTGCAGTTTAGTCAAAAAAGCGTGTAAGGCCCAGAGTTCGGTCTGCAGCTTGTGTAACAGCTTGTTAGGACTGAATCCGTCCTGAAAAGAATCAAAGGATCTCTGAAGAGTAGAAACCAGGCTCACCCTGTAGAAGACTGGAGGAATTGCTGAAAATTTCACTTGGTCTGTCAGGAACTAAATCTGCTGTGTGTTCTCCGGTATGTGCAGTAATTGCGATCGGGATACAGATGCAGCCTGCCTGGTATAGTGCTTTCTTTATATGGATGTGTGAAGAGGTTTGTGTACCTCAAGTGAGCCCTGCTGACATTGAAGGACCCTATCTTATTTGGAGGTTGTGAGTACTAATTCAGGGTTGCTCCTGTTGAATTGCCACATTAAATCCAAATGGAATTACTGTACTGCTGACTGTTTAATTCTCCTTTTCTCTGTGTGAAAGGGCCCTACCAGCTGCCACGGTTTGGACTAGCCACTAGGGCTTGGGAACCCAGGGACAGTAACTGATAGGGATAGGCCTGTGCACAGAGCCATAAGGTAGATTATTAGAGTGATAAGCTAATTAACCTGATTTCCCTCTGTCCTTGTTATATCCCCTAAATAAATCAGAGCTGCTTGTTTCCAGCAAAGTTATACTGCCTGAGGTATTTGTCTATGTTAAAGTACTGTACTGTGATTGTTGCACTGTATCTCATTTCACAGGAGGTCCCAGTGCGGAACCAGACCTGGGGGTAAGTGTATACTGTGAAGGTAATTCTGATATATTGTGTGGGCCACTAGTGGGAAGAAAGGGGGGTTGCAGTGTCCCAGAGGGCTGTGACCAAGTTAGTTTAACTATTGCAAACCCTGACCTCTGGGTGGAGGCACCCGCCATTGGATCCAGGCCCCTCAACCTGTTAGTGGCAAATCAGGCAGGGGTAGTAGCCCCTGGGATAGCGCCATCTAGGGGTTACACTATGTTTTCTTTGTTGTGCCAGGTATCCATCCAAAGCGGAGACGAATGGGGGATGAGGCACTATGGTTCGTGGTGGGATGGGACACTGCACCATGTCAGGGGTATGCATGCCCTGCTGGATGAAGCGGCGGGACTGTTAAGGGAATTCAACTGGCCTGTTGAGAGACATCGCAGCGAGACTCCAAACTTCCTGCCATACCCTTAAGACAGCAGCAACAGCAGGTGCCAGATGCAGGGCACTAGCTCCATTTTCTGAGGGACATTACCCATTTTCATGAGCGGGTTTGCCCTTTGATTTGTTACTACAGTATGCCATATTTGTATTTTGATGGCCTTGTTGCTCCATTTCTTTAGTTCTCCCGGCAGTATGACAGTTTTTAACTTTCATGGGCAGGTGGTCCCATTATTATAGTTCTCCCGGCAGTATGGCAGTTTTGATTTGTCACAGGTGGGTGGCCCCATTATTTTGGTTCTCCCAGCAGTATGCCAGTTTGGCCATTTTTAATTTTCATGGACAGGTTGCCCCATTATTTTAGTTCTCCCAGCAGTATGCCAGTTTTGATTTGTTATGGGTGCGTGGCCCTATTATTTTGGTTCTCCCAACAGTATGCCACTTTTGATTTGTCATGGGTGCGTGGCCCCATTATTTTAGTTCTCCCAGCAGTATGCCACTTTTGATTTGTCATGGGTGTGTGGCCCCATTATGTGGGTTCTCCCAGCAGTATGCCACTTTTGATTTATCATGGGCAGGTGACCCCATTATTTTAGTTCTCCTGACAGTATGCGAGTTTTGATTTGTCACGGGTGGGTGGCCCCATTATGTTGGTTCTCCCAGCAGTATGCCACTTTTGATTTGTCATGGGTGCATGGCCCCAATATGTTGGTTCTCCCAGCAGTATGCCACTTTTGATTTGTCACGGGTGTGTGGCCCCATTATGTTGGTTCTCCCAGCAGTATGCCACTTTTGATTTATCATGGGCAAGTGGCCCCATTATTTTAGTTCTCCCGGCAGTATGCCAGTTTTGATTTGTCATGGGTGGGTGGCCCCATTATTTTGGTTCTCCCAACAGTATGCCACTTTTGATTTGTCACGGGTGGGTGGCCCCATTATTTTGGTTCTCCCAACAGTATGCCACTTTTGATTTGTCACGGGTGGGTGGCCCCATTATTTTGGTTCTCCCAACAGTATGCCACTTTTGATTTGTCATGGTTGCGTGGCCCCATTATTTTAGTTCTCTCGGCTGTATGCAAGTTTTGATTTGTCACAGGTGGGTGGCCCCATTATTTTGGTTCTCCCAACAGTATGCCACTTTTGATTTGTCATGGGTGCGTGGCCCCATTATTTTAGTTCTCTCGGCTGTATGCAGGTTTTTGATTTGTCACAGGTGGGTGGCCCCATTATTTTGGTTCTCCCAGCAGTGTGCCAGTTTTGATATGTCATGGGCAGGTGGCCCCATTATTTTAGTTCTCTCGGCAGTATGCGAGTTTTGATTTGTCACGGGTTGGTGGCCCCACTATTTTAGTTCTCCCAGCAGTATGACAGTTTTTAACTTTCATGGGCAGGTGGCCCCATTATTTTTGTTCTCCCAGCAGTATGCCAGTTTTGATTTGTCACGGGTGGATGGCCCCATTATTTTAGTTCTCCCGGCAGTATGCCAGTTTTGATTTGTCACAGGTGGATGGCCTCATTATTTTAGTTCTCCCGGCTGTATGACAGTTTTGATTTTTCATGTTTTGCCATTTCTTTAACTGTACAGAAGGCAGCCACATTTATTTTATTTACTGGCTGTGTGCCACTTTAGTTTTGTTTATGGCCATCTGCCAGTTTTGTGTTTATTTCAGGGCTGTTTGCTGCATATCTTTTTTGTTTTGGCTGCGTACCACATTAGTATTGTTCATGGCACTGTGCCATGTAGTTTTGTGTCTGGCCTTCTGCCTGTTTCTGTTATTTCTTATCTCTTACTGAATATCATTCTATTTTCACTGCCTACACTGTATGTTGTCCTTCATGGTTCTGTGCATTTATGGGGCACGAGGGGGTGAGATTGGTGGTACTGTCTGTGGTATGCCATTCATGCGGTACCTTGGGGCAGTGGATTCCATTTACGATTGCAAGGGAGGGTTTGCATGGCAATTTGTGGCTGTTTTTTGTCGATGCATTTGCAACTGATGCTAATGCCTGCTATATCGGTACACATTTTGCGAATGCAGTGTCAGTGACGATTGTCCCAATATACCATTGTTTAGCAACTTGTGCTAATTTGTACTCGCCACAGTTAGCGACTGTTCTAATATCCCACTGTAACCCCTACCCGGTCTGCCGTTGCCATCTGACAGCAATACCAGGTGGGCTGGGTTCGGGGAGGAATAGGCCACTCGGCACAAAGGTTAGGTTTGGCTACTCTGCACAGGGGCACCCAAGTAACTCCGAACACAGGAAGCAATAACTGTAATGTCCAATACCAGAAGTGGGATTCTAAATTGTGGCTTTTATTCACATCCAAGCAGAATAAACAAAGCATAGATGGACCCCAACGGGGCTACACTCCTGGTAATGCAGATTAAAGGCGACCAGAACACATCCTCATCACTTTAGCCCTCAGGCTCTACAACACACTGGGCACACAGCCCGAACTTGTACACTGCTCTGGGTTTTCCCTGGCTCGGCTCCCTTGCCAGCCACTTGGACACCTTCCATACTTCATGGAAACATTTTCTGGTGGCTCCCTAAACCACCTAAGAGCACCTCGGCTCCATCAGGGAATCTTCCTCTTTAATCTCACGTCTGGGTACTTTCCTCAGGCACTGGCCAAGTATCTGAAGGAAAGCAAAAGGTGTCTCAGAGCAAATCCGTAGAGGTGAATTTGGTTACTACTGATGGGGGGTCTCCCACCTCTCGCTCCCACAATTCATACCCAGCCATTTCTCTGGACTGTAAACACCTCATCCTTTAGCACTGTGCTGTTGCTTGCCATTTGTGCTGGACTTGAACATACTTAAAATAAGTGGCATTGTCCATTACCCTGACCCCCCACAGAGTTAAGCAGTCCAATCCCCACATTCTTTCTTTCCATTTGTGCTGGACTTGAACATACTTATTAGTGGCTTTGTCCATTACTCTAGACCCCCTCATGGAGTTAAGCAGTCCAATCCCCACATTTTCCGACTGTACTTGGCTGTCTTTTCCTGACCCCACAGTAACAGTCCCTTTAGTTTCCTTCTGTTTCAGGTGAAAAACACTTGGCCCTTTTTCAGAGCAAACTCACCCTTTGGTTGCAGGTGCCCCACAGGCATTTCCTCCTCAAGGAATCTTCCTTTCAGAGCTTCTGGTGCCTCAGTACAACTCAAACAGGCAGCTTCTTTCCCTTAGCTGGACCCAGGGGGGTTGCCCTTGGAAAATAGGTAGACACCTTCCCCCCATCCCCTCAGGGATGGGGCTCTGAACCACTGAAAGCGGTCTCCACTACTTCAATTACCAGTTCCAGTGTTCCTCTTCAGGTGGAAACACACACCTACTACAAAAGTAGCTCTGAAACAGAGCTTAAAGCTCTGAGAGCCTGCACACACTCTGCTGCACTACAGTCTCTCCTCAGACTGCACACAGACTGGCTTCAAATTCCCCAACATTCTACTCTAACCTCCAACTGCAACATTCCAGTGTGGCTTATGCAGCTGCAACAGTTCTAATATGATGTCATCCCTCAGTCTCAGCTGAGACTGACAACAGAGTGAGACAGTGTGAAATCCATTTAACTGGAGTTTCACAAGCTGCCTTCCCTGCCTACCACTAGGTCTTACTGGGATTCTAGTAACCCTGGGTAACAGGGGGGTTACACCACCCTAAGTGTAAATGCAAATGACGGGTGGTGGCATGCATAAATAGCACACCAACATAGTTGAAGGATTTTGCAACTACTAAAAGGCTGTCTGTGCAGAGCTAGTTAAACCCCTCATTTTACAGCTAAGCAAAGAGTATTGCAAACCCCCAGTTGTCTCTACTGACAGCAAGCGCCTGTCATCCCTTCCACACCTGTTTGCCCGGTAAAACCTTCCCTGGTGTCTAGTCTGTATTTAACTCTTGCCTGGCTGAGATCCAGGACTAAATGTCCTTCAACTGGCTAAAGCTTAACCTTAACCAAACAAAAGTATTGGTGATTGAGCCTGGATGTTGGTGGGGTACCAGATAGCCTGAGGAGGCAACCGGGTCTTATGCTCCGTGCTTCTCAGCTGACTGCATCTTTCTTTTCTTTTTTTTTCCCCTTAGAGAGAGAGAGAGAGAGACAGAGAGCTTGCAAGGCTTCTTTTTTTTCTTTAAACAGTCTCAGACAGCTAGACAGCTGCGAGTTTGCGGTGCTAGCGGCGATAGCAACTGTCATATGCTTTAAGCAATCGCTGACAGCAACCATCCTGTGGTTCAATTTTTTATGTCCCTTTAGCGCTTCCCTGTTTACTGTGGATTCTGCAGTCTGCTTTGGGTGATACCGGCCATTAATCCTGCACTTAAACATGGCAGCCGGTATTATAATTAATGAGGGAGCGAGTCCAGGTCAGCGGCCATGGAAATGGAGGGAGAGTGTGCAGTAGGCAGCAGTCAGTGACTGTTAAGGAGAGATCACAACTTAACCCTTGCTGTGCTGTGGACTGATATACGAGTCCAGAATTCCTATATGTTCTAAATCTGTTGGCAGCCTAAGGGTTTCATAGATTTCATAGGTAATAAAAGCTGTAATAGACTTTCATCCTTTTGCTTGCCATAGATTAATATTATAGCCCAAATTTTGTCTCATCACTCACTGTATTATCTAATCTTATTTTAAAGGTATTTATATCATCACTGTTTATCACTTCGTCTGAAAGATTATTCCAAGTGTGATAACCCTTTGGCTATACCAATATTTTCTGGATAATGTATTCCATTTGTCCAAACACAATTGTTTTGAGTGCTTCCTATTACTAACCCTATCCACATTGAATTTTAATCCTAATTCCCTCATTAGGGTATTATCTTTAATTACCTTATGCAACATACACAAATCGCCCCTTGTTCTTCTATATTGTAAAGCATATAGAGTAAGTATCTTCAACCTTTGCTTGTAGGGTATCAACTTAAAACCTGGAATAAGCCTAGTAAATCGGTGTTGTATTGCTTCCACCTTTTTGATATCATTCTTTCTGTATGGCGACCATACTTGGACACAATACTCCAGGTGGGGCCTAACCAATGCCACATAGAGGGGGAGCAGCACCTCACTAGATCTACTAGATATATGTCTAGTGATACAATTTAATAACTGATTGGCTTTCTTAACCTGCTTTCTACAATGTGAACTAAATTTCAAATCATGAGTAACTGTTATTCCCAAGTCTCTTTCATGTGTGGTTACCATTAAAGAACAATTGTTTAGAGTAGAATTGTACTGTCCATTCTTAATATCCAAATGCATTACTTTACATTTGTTAATATTTAGTTCAAGTTTGTTGTGCATAGTCCAAGATAGAATATGGTTCAAAGCGTTCTGTAACATAATATTATTTTCTATATAGTGTACTACTGCACCCAATCTGCAGTCATCTGCAAATTTCGATATCCAAACATTTGGTACATTTATTTTCAATGATGAAATATAAATATTAAACAAAACCGGGCACAATACTGATCCCTGGGGCACTCCACTCCCCATTTCAACCCAATCAGAAAGAGCTCCATTCACCACCACCCTCTGCTGTCTTTCCCTCAACCAATTTGAAATCCAGTGTATTATATTTGTGCTCAACTTTAAAGTTTTTAATGATTTAATCAATTCCAAGTGCAGTAATTTATCAAAGGCCTTTGCGAAATCTAAAAATATTATATCCACTGAGTTTTTTTTGTCGATTTCGCTATTTGCCTTTTCATAGAACCCCAATAAGTTTGTTAGACATGATCTGTCCTTAACGAATGCATGTTGGTGTGGGTCAATATCTCCTATAGTTAATATATGTTGCTGAATATAATCCTTGATTATTCCTTCAAGTATTTTACCTAGAAGAGAAGTCAAACTTATTGGTCTAAAATTCTCTGGCCTGGTTTTTGACCCTTGTTTGTGAAGTGGCACTACAATAGCTGCTCTCCAACTTGGGGAAATTATGCCAGAGTTTAAGGAATGCTGGTACACGTTAGTCAAAGGTTTGTAGATACAATCTGCTAATTCCTTTAATACCCTCGGGTGTACGTCATCCGGGCCTGGGGATTTGTTGATGTCCAGCTTTAACAGCCTTTCATAAACATCAGTAGGATTTATTAAAATTTATCCAGGTGTGGGTTCTAAATTATCCTCCATAGTAACAAATGTTGGCTTAGAAAACACTGAAGCAAAATATTTATTCTGGATTTCTGCAGTCTCCTTGTTATCAGTGGGAGGTCCAGAATCATTAGAAAAAGGACCTACTGTATTTGAGGATCCCCTTGTTTTATTTAAGTGGGTGGGAAAAAAAAAACATTTTTTGTCGTCATTAATTTTTTTTGCAAGAAATATTTCATGTTCAGCCTTGGATTGTTTAATTTTGATTTTGATCTTTTTTGTCAATGTTCTGTAAACTGGTATTAATTATTAGTTACCTTTTTTAATACTTTTAAAAATCTTACTTTTTTTGTTTATTAATTTTATTATATGGGGCTTCATCCAGCTAGGAGATGTTCTTTTATTAAGATATTTTTTAGCACTGGTATATATTTTGATACTTCACTCTTAATTTTTGTTATTAACTGATCCCATTTCCCCTCGACTGACTGATCACAAAAAACTGTTTCCAAATCCCATTTTGCCATTTCATCTTTCATAGCCTTAAAGTTTGCTCTCTTAAGATTAAGTCTTTCAGTAGCTCTCTCTTCTGGTTGCCTATGATAGCCTATAACTTTAAACTTAACACACAAGTAGTCACTATTGCCTAGAGGCGTCATTGTTGTTACATCAGCCACAGTGTCACCCATGTTCGTTAGAATGATATCCAAGATTTTATCATCCCTAGTAGGACTTGTTACTAATTGGTCCATTCCCAACTGTGCAAAGATATCCAAATATAATAAATCAATTTTACTTATTCCGCTGTTTGATATCCAATTAATATGGGGCAGATTGAAATCTCCCATAATTATCATATTATCAGATGCATTCAGTTTAGTCATTTAATCCAAGAACTTAATATCTTTCTCTATGGGTATGGAGGGAGGTCTATATATTAAACCAGTTTTTATAGGGGCACGATTATGAGGATAAATTTTAACCCATAATAATTATATACTGTCCATTTCCTCTAGAATTTCTTCACATTTTATTGTATTGTGGACGTAAATAGCCATTCCTCCGCCCTTTTTATATCTCCTGTTCTTAAAAAATATTATATCCCAGAATATTTCTGTCCCAATTATCATTATCAGTTCCCCAAGATTCTGTAATCAGAGCTAGATGAACATCATGTTTATTTAACAGCAACTTAAACTCAGCACATTGTTTATTTAGGCTTCTGCCATTTGTCAGTAGACCATCCAATCTTGTTTGACCGGGTTCATAATGTTTTTACTATTATGCATGGTGTTACAGTTAAAGTATGTTGAATCATCTAAAATAATGGACGGGTGGTTATATTCATATCCTACTATTCTCACACCCGTCCCATTTTCCATTTTAAATGAAATGATAGGACTTCGTTAATTTTTTATACCAAATATTCTAGTACCGAAATAGTTTAAATGTAATCCATCTGATCTAAAACAAGCTTTGTTAGAAAAAGTGATAAGGTTGTCCATAAAAGCTATACCCTTTATATGGCACAGTTGGCGTAACCACATGTTAAGCTCCATAACGGATTTGTTTTTAAAGGCATTTTTTCCTGCAGTGGGTAACATGCCTGAAATTATAATTTCCCCTTTTTTGTTGAGTACCCTGTCTATAACGTTTGTGTATTCCCGTTGTACATAAGAAAAGTTTTGAATAGGTAAATCATTAATGCCTATGTGTAACAATACCAAAGGTTCAGTAGTATTTTCTAAAAGCCCATCAAGAAGATTCAAAATATCTTTTACTCTAGTACCCGTGAGTGTGCTTACTGTTGTGTGGGCTTTTCGCCCATGACAGACTATTGAATCGACACCCCTAACAATTCAGTCACCTATTACCACAATATCACATTGTTTTGGTGGTGTTGGTGCTATAGGGTTGACAGAAATCCGTGTGTCAGTTAGATCTTTAGTTTGTGTTGTCACAACCTGGTTTACCAAATCTGTTATATTTTGATATTGTTGGTCTTCCTTTATGTTAGCTAAAATATTATAGCCATTGGACAATAATAATGGAGAAGTATACTCCAGTTGTTCAATGTCATTTGAGATAGGAATCACCTCTTTATTTATTGTAGTGTCACAATCCATATTTTTAGGCCCAAGTCCAGATGTAGTTATTTGAAGAGAGCTTGTACTAAGTAATGCCTCATCTATGAAATTTTCCAAAGAACTGATTTCCTTTTACGTTTCCAGTTTTTGTTTTAATATTTCTATTTCTTTTTGGAGCAAGCTAATCAAACTACATTTCTCACAGATGTTGTCTGAGCAAGGTGTTTCATTAGTATACATGTTACACTGTGTGCAGATTTTCTGTTTAATTACTTTGCCCTTTTTGACCTTATTTTGTGACATGGTAGCAACAAATTCTTTTCTATTCTACACAAATGAAACAGTGTTACCTTAACTCCTTACAGAGACGCTTATGTTGTTACTGATATTTCCTTCTAGGCCTCAGTGCCCACAATGGACACAGCAGACCGCGGCGCGGACGCCGTCTCCGCGCGCATGACGTCGTGCGCCTGCTCGCTGCAGGGTCGAGTTATATGCTTGCAATTGCCCTGAAGTGTAGCCGGGGTCGCGAAACGCAAGTGATGTGATGCACAACAAAAGTCAGTTTAAACACTAAAATATTGTTAACCTGCGTCTGCCACTCATGCGTGGCCCAGGCACAGTAAGTAAGGTGTTTCTTTTTAAAATTGGACTCCTTTTAAACAGCTGTAGTTCAGAAAAGCTCCCGAGAACTACGGAGCTCTCTTCCTGCTTCCGGTTTTAATCTTAGCAGGGCTCAAAGTGTGAAATCGCTAAAAAAGCTGACAATGTGGACATTAAAAATAAAATTAACAGACTCTAGTTCCCCAACAGTCACCAATGCTCCTGTTAGTTCTATTTTAACTCGCCCTCTCACTGCAGGGTCAAGTTATATGCCTGCAATTGCCCCAGAAGTGTAATGGGGGGTCACCGAAATCGCAAGTGATGCGATACACAAAGTCAGTTTATACTCTAAAATATTATTAACCTGTGCGTCTGCCACAGGTTAAAGTGATTTGTTTTTTAAACAAATATCGGTTACTGGGAAACAAAGCAACTTTACCACTATTTGGACGGGGAAGAGAGACACACAAATAGTGGGGGCTGTAATGAACTGCAACCGTCAAGTGAGCTAAGTGTCAGTGCCGAGTGGTCACATGAAAAGTATGTGAGGTACTGGAAAAAAAAAGTGTTTGTGTCACAGAAAGCTGATTCAGGGTTTCTTTTATGAAAGTTAAGTACTTGTTTGAATCTACTGCTTTTGGTTGCGGTTTATCAGGGAATTAATATGGCGGCTTTTATGTTCTGACTTTCCGGGGGGGAGGCAGATTGATTTTTTTTCGCAGATGCAGCTGATTGGGTCTTTATCCGTGAGTTATGCTGGGATTTACTCACGGACAAAAGACTCAGCCAATCAAGTTTCTAGATTTTTAAGTGCCATTGTATAATTTACAAAACACTGCTGAGGACTATGTTACTGTAATAATGACTGTGCAGATGGCCCGGTGGCGCTGAGGGTTGAGGCGCTAGATGCCACACCTCGCACCACACCAGTGACCCGGGTTCGGGCACGGTCTCGGGTCGTCGGGGGTCGGCATGGGGAAGGAGGATTGAGTGTCCCAACGGATGCTCTCCTCCTTCAGGGTAGGTTACCAGGGATGCTGCACGCACCAGACGTCCCTGGGGGCCGGTGGGAGCACCAGCTCTCACGGGGCATTGGCAGCTTCAGAGGGCTGGAGTCGGGGAGGGAAGGATGTTGTTAGGAAGCACTTGGTAGTGCATCAGCACGCACTTCCCTGAGCTGGCGTCCTCAGGGAGGGGAGGAAGGGAGAAAAGCGGAAAAAATCCTCAGCGGTCCTAGATGACGGCCGCTCCACGCCATCCAGTCCAGGAACCATGAGCAGACCCCCGCTGTGCAGGTGCTCCACAGATGTAGGACGGAAGA
Source organism: Neoceratodus forsteri (assembly GCA_016271365.2). Classification (NCBI taxonomy): domain Eukaryota; kingdom Metazoa; phylum Chordata; order Ceratodontiformes; family Ceratodontidae; genus Neoceratodus; species Neoceratodus forsteri. Next base: position 193,705,574 of record CM028132.1, on the reverse strand, counting down.
CAAAGGAGTTACTAAGGCACTCTTGGGGGCAGACTCAAGGTCAAGGAGGCATGGATGGCATGAGCAATGCCTGAAGAAGTGGAACACTCAGAGCGAGAAGGAGGGATAAAAAGAAAGTAAATTAAAAAAAAAAGAATGACTATGAGGTTTTTAACAACATCAGTGGTGAAGAGATTACCGAAACTGTCAGGAGTGAAGGAAAGGAAGATTTCAAATTAAAATCAAGGGTTCATTTTAACATTGATTTACTTGTCCAGGGCATAGTGCAAATTCCTGCTGAAGTCCAGACAGGCCACATCCACTTCCCTGCGTTAACCTATTTCCCTGGTTACCCAGTCAATGAAATCCATCAGATTGACTGGGCATGACCCCCCCCCAAAGAATCAATGCTGTATGTGGTTTTGCAGCTCATTGGATTCAAGATACTCTACAAGTCTTTACTTTATTCTTGGGGATCTTAATTTAGACTGGCTATCTAAACCCACCGCTCCTCTCGTAGCTTTCTGTGACACCCATGGATTATCACAACTCACTGTCGAACCAACACGAGTAAATAAAAAGAACGTGGATAACAGCTCCCTGCTAGATGTTATCCTAGTAAATAAACCACATCTCTTCTCCTTTGCCGGCACCTTCTTCAGTGACATCAGTGATCACTCATTTATTGCTTGCATAAGATCAAGCAACAAACCTACTACTTTGCCGAAGTTTGCTGCGAAGAGATCTAGATGGAACTTGGATCTCACTACCTACATAAACGAACTGAAACACTCCTTGTATTGGCAAGAGTTCTATTTGGCAAAAAACACGCAATCAGCATTCGACGTATTCAGCAAAATTATCCTAGACGCCCTAAATAACTATGCCCCTATAGTTAAGGTGCGAATAGCAAAAAATGCATGTAGATGGTTCACACCATTATTAAAATCTGCATTGACTGAAAGAGATAACCTATGGAAAAAAGCACGCAAAACCCAGTCTGCTGCATACTGGTGCAAGTTCAAAAGGGCACGAAACTCATGTACTAGAATAGTTAGAGAAACAAAAGCTGCATACTATCATTCTGAATTTCTCTCTGCCTCCAAAAATCCTACAAAATTCTGGAAACCCGTCAAGCACTTGTCTGGTCGCACATCCGGTGGCTCACTACCTGATGAAATCTCCTTAAACAATAACACCATTAGTAACAGACTGGAAGTTCTGGATGCGTTCAGTAATCATTTTGCGACTGCAGGCTTAGCCTTTGACAATTCCCCTGTGAATTTGATACACTCTCAGGTGGATAATCAAGGTGCAGATCCTAGCGTCACCAATTCAGTCTTCTCCTTGCATCCTACTACTCTGAAGGAAGTTGAAGACCTATTGCTAAAACTGGATGTAAAAAAAAAGTGCTGGCGCGGATACCCTCGACCCATATTTTTTGAAGGTGGCCATCCATGTGTTAGCCGTGCCCATAACCCATTTATTTAACCTATCATTAATTCAAGGATCCATTCCTTCAATATGAGAAACAGTGCACATCATACCCCTATTCAAGTCCGGAAATCCCTGTGATCTAAATAATTACAGACCAATTTCAATTCTCCTGGTCTTGTCAAAATTACTGGAAAAAGTCGTAAGTAACCAGCTGAGGCAGTATCTAGAAGCTAATAACCTGCTTAATCCAGTCCAATCAGAGTTTAGAGCTAAACATAGCACCATCACAGCACTTGCCAAAGTGACTAATGACTGGCAAAGAGAGCTAGACAACAGGAATTACACCTGCACCGTATTCTTGGACCTGAGCAAGGCCTTCGACACTGTCGACCATTCTCTGCTACTCTCTTCCCTGACCTCACTAGGTGCTGACCCATTATCTTTACAGTAGTTCAACAACTACCTCTCTGATCGTTTACAGCAGGTGAAAGCAGAAGGAGATCTCTCAACCCTCAAACCTCTCCTAAGAGGTGTTCCCCAGAGTTCTATCTTAGGACTGATCTTATTTGCAATTTACATCAACAATATTGATGAAAGCATAACTAAGGCCAACATTCATCTGTCTGCAGATGACGCAGTTCTTTACGTAAGCCGCCTGTCATTACAATCTGCATGTAATGACCTTCAATCTGTGTTCAAGCTGCTGCAACACCAACTCCTAAACAAAAAACTATTACTTAACGCCAAGAAAACAAAAGCAATGCCCTTTTCTCCCTCTGCCCAAATGGTAAGTTCAGCCCTATCAGATCCTCTGCCGCAGATTACTACAATTCTTGGCGAGAAGTTGGAATTTGTCCCTAAATTCAAATACCTGGGAATATGGCTGGACCATAGGCTCTCCTTTATAGAGCATGTTGAAGAATTACTAAAAAAATCACGACAGAGACTTGGCCTGTTCTTTAGGATAGCCCGCTTCTTAACTAGAGATGCCAAACTACAGCTGGTACAATCAACCTTTCTATCCTTGATAGATTATGCTGACATCCTCTACAGTCACTGTCTCATTTCCTACCTCACCAAACTTGACACAGTATATCATAGAGCTTTGAGGTTCATCACAGGCCTTCCTTATTCCACTCACCACTGCTCCCTATATCAATCAGTGTGGTGGAGTTCTCTTCAATTCAGGCATGATAAAAATGCAACCTTATGGACCCTGAGAGCCATCTCCAAAAAACTGCCCCAATACATTACAGACTGTCTTCCTATAAAACCAATAGGCAATTACGCCCTGAGAAGTTGCAAATCTCTCCTACTGATGGTTCCCAAAGTTAACTCTCGCTTTGACAGGGCTGCTATAAGTTTTACACTGTCCTCCTTGTGGAATAAATTGCAAAAAAACTGAAACTGAGGTCACCCATCGGCATCTCATCTTTCAAGCTCTTATATTCACGTCTCAGAAATGATCAGTGCAATTGTTTCCCATGACCATGAATTGTCATCATGCTAACCTGTACCATTTAACCATGAACAAATTACTTCTAGTGCTTGTCTCCTCCTTGGCCCTGGTCTGTCATCCTGCTTTCATGCAACACCTTGATGCCTCTGTCCTCCCTTTGATACTGGTCTATCTTCCCGCTTTCTCCAGCCTTCTTTTCACAACTCTATACTGCACTCATCCACAATCTACACACAATCATACTATAAAAGTCCTAACTCCCCTTTCCCTCCCGTGGCCCCCACGCCGCATCAGTTCTACCGACCTATCCTTGGGACTTCACTTCTCACAATGTTTATCCTTAACACATATTACATACCCTCCTGGTACCCCATCTGCCATTAGTTGGTGGTTCTCCAAGCCATTTTCATGGCTAATACTAGTGACTGCCCCTGGTAAATGAACTAACTGGTACTTCTATACAGAGAACATGGTTTATATACAGTTGCATGGTTCAATGGTGGACCTGCCCCCTTGTATTTGAATCCTCCTCTGTTATGGCTTGCCTTGTCTTCCTTTTATCATTTGACTCCCCTATTACTGCACCAATGTGTTTGTGTTTATATACTTATTTACATGTATTTATATGTTTTTATGATGAATGTTACCTGACCCTGTTCTAACCAGGTCCATCTTGTAAAAGAGCTCTGCTCAATGATGTTTGCCTGGATAAATAAAGATTTTGATTAATTGATAGCAGGGTTTCCATTAAATTCCCCATCACTGAAGTAAGACTGACCAGCCAATAGTTGCTAGCCTCTTCACTGCTGCTGTTCGTATGTAGAGGGATCACATCAGTTCTTCTCCAGTCCACTGGAACCATGCCGTTTCTAGTAAGCTATTGAACAAGGCTGTCATTAGGATAGCTAACATTTCTTTTAGTTCCCTTAGAACACTCGGATGTATGCTGTCTGGTCCCATAGATTTGTCCACCTTCAGAGCTGCAAGTCCCTTCAGGACTCTTTCCAGAGTCTAGCCTTATATTCACCCCCCTCCTCATTTCTGATACTCCCTGGTAGTTGGTTCCCCTTTCCCTCCGCTGTGAAGACTAAGCAGAAGTACCCATATAGTATGTTTTTTCTTGTTCCTCTTCCGCGGAGTCTCCCCCTCTACTCTTCTAATCCTCACTATCCCTCCCCTTGTTTTTTTCTTCTCACGTATGTATCTGCAGAAAGTCTTATATCCCTTAAGACCCATTTGGCAATCCTTTCCTCTGTCTGTGCCTTTGCTCCTTTCAACAACTTGTCTGCTTCCCTCTGCTTTACTAGGTACACCTCCCTCTGGACTTCCTTATACCTCCTGAATTCCATCCTTTTTTCCTTCAACGCCTTAGTCACTTCCTTAGAGAAGCATAACAGTCTCTTTTTCCTTCAGCTTTTACTCACTTCCTTTACAAAGAGGTTGTTTGCTTAAGTTATACCCTCCCTTATTTCTGCCCACTATGCCTCCACCCCTCCCTTGCAAACACCCCCCTTCGAGGCAGTTTCTAAGGCCAGTCCCCCATTTCTTTAAAATATACCCTGCTAAAGTCCAGGCCCCTCATGCTTTGTGGTTAGCCTCTGTTTTTGTCTTAATGTTACACCACACTACACTGCATGGTGATCACTGGTGTCCAGGGGACTGGCCATTGTAACATCTGCAATGTTGTCCCTGTTCGTAAGCACCAAGTCCAGCACTGCCCTGTATATCGTTCCCTCCAAATACTAGGCACGTCAGTGAAACAAAAATTACAAGGAGTGATTCCCCCTCGACAACCCGGCTCCATTTTATTTGGGAGCAGTGTGTATCTCACTCACCCAACAGCAGTTCATGACATCAATCCCCCACACACACACACAGTCATCTCCCAATTGAGGAACTCATCTCTTGTCAGGTAGTGGGTGCTCTCTTCCCACATCCATCAGTGACTCAAGGAAAAGAGCCAAGAGGAAGAAGAAGGAAAAAATAGGGGGGAAAAATGAGAGAACTCGTTTTAGGAGACCAAGTAAAAATACTAATCAGGCACATTCCCTACCAAGCTTTCCATTCACCTTAGGCAGAACGTCTAAGGTAAGTGAGGGGCATCCTGAAAACAGCACTATTATGAAAGTTTTACTTTTATGAGCTGAGTAACCCAATTAGGCTAGGAGATAGGTGAGGGATAGAATCTGCACAACCCCAGTGAAGTAGGCATGCCTTCAGCACTTTCCCATAGATGACAGTTCTAGTGTGCAACATAAATCCAAAGCACCCTCATGCAACAACGGTGGGAGCCTCTGCCACTCCTATGTGGTTTTAATGAAACTGCTGAATGGTGTTCTCCTGCAAGGTTCTGTACCCCAGTACCAAATCATGCATTGATTGATGAGTGGAAATTTGTTTGCTGGAGACATGTCGGTGAACTGGGATGTCCAGTCTCTGGGTTGGAGGTGGACTCTGACTTTGGCAGGCTTTACCTAACCAACAGAACCATCCCCCCCCCCACTCCTTTCTTGTAATAATTGCAGCAGTGCTCCAAGTCACGATAAGCGGGAGGATAGTGTGCCTTGTCCTAGTCTGTACCTGTGCTACACCTTTGACTTGCCCTTGACCTTGGAGACCCCTGATGAGCAGTACAGATGAGAGAGATATCTTGAACCCCTCCCCCCAAGAGGTGGATTCCTTGTCGACTACTGGAAATGGCAGCAAGTTCATCATGGGGGCAAACTCTCTTGTTTATCAAATGACACATGCCCCCATCATAGCGATCACCCATCCCCATATCCCTGATAGTGTGCCAGTACCTGCCCTCTCCCCTTTGGCACTCCCCTTAACCCTCCACCATCTTTCCCTTGAGAGGTTGGGGGTTAACATCCACCCTCCCCCAGGTTTTTTTTCTTCTCCTCTTCAGAGAGCAGATAAGGGACTCCCTGTTCCATACATAGCACTAGAGATGCTGCAAAGCTTTTCTTTGCCAGCAAGCTGCCAGCAAAGTTGCAAAATTTGCCTTTGCAAATAACTTTGCAAATTGCCCACTTCACCACTTTGCCACTTCACATTGAGTTTTCCTGAAGAAATTACACTTTTTCAGGTGCAGTGCAGTGCAACTTCATCAGTACATGTCCTCATTCCTCATTTCCTTCAATTCTTTAAAAAAATTTGGATTACGACTGGGTTTTTACCTTAGGAATAAACATTATTTTACTTACCATAAGGCCATTTGATGCACTGATGTTACTATTTGTTGTTTATTTAAAAGCTATGTATCTTTGTTTTATGAATTATTATGATAAAAACTATTATTGGGAAAAAAAAAAAGCATTATTTTATAACAGATGCCTGGAAAAGATTAGTGCAAGTGACATTCTTGCCATTATCGGATTATGGTGACCTAATGTACTGGAGGCCCCCCCTTATAACTTGCTAGGTTAGATGTGCTCTACTGTAGGGTCTTCTACTTTATAACAGGCTTGAGTCTGTCTGAGGCTGGTCCTCTTTAAAGTGATGCTCCACCCTAGCGCTACAAGGTATTGGGCTTCATAGCCCAATATCTTATAGCTGCGTGAGTCAGGATCGGCACAAAAATGTAAACTTAAACTGCTTACTTTCTTTGTGGAAGGGATTGCACTGGCCAAGCCTTGGCCAGCCGATCCCTTCCAGCTTCCTTGTGCCCCCTGCCCGCCCCCAACTCCGCCTCAGAAATGTGACGGGTGGCCAGGGAGAGCGCAGGGACAAGCCCCATACCAGTCTATAGCGGTTTTTTTTTTGAAAGCCGGGTTTTAGCCATTTTTAACAGTCTTAAGGGAAAATGAAAGCAGCCACACTAGTTAAGTGACTGCTTCAATTTTCTCCAAAGACTGTTTATATCGGACATTTTCTTTACGCACAGTAAGACTACACAAACCTTTATCTGTGGTCCTACAAGACTTTGCTGAATGTTTTACCTTAATACACTGTGGTTTTTTTTCCCAAAGATACAGACAACAGTGTAACCTTTTTTTTAAATACCCCCAGTGCATGATATCTAAATAAACCACTCAAATTTCGGTTTCGTGGTTTATGTGATATCACAAGCTACGGGTGTATATAAAAAAAGCTTTCAGTTTTAACTACGAGGTTGCTCTGTATAGTTATTTTGTAATATATAATGCCTGTATTGGTAATTACTGCTTCGCTGCCTTCTTGACCAGGTCTCTTTTTTATCAGTGACCTCTACCTCAATTGGCCTCCCTCAGTAAGAAAAGGTTAGATAAAATAAATTATAAAATGGCAAGGACGGACAGAAACATTAGACTGGGTATGGAATATCCCAACCAGCATAAATGATCTCACCATAAACACTCAGGGAAGAACCAAAGCCCTGTTTTATTTTTATAAAAGCCATTATATAGTTGCTGGCCCAGTGGGGAAGCGCTTGAGCTTCTACCCTCTAAACCGGTGTCCCATGTTCAGAAATGGACTGGGCCGCAAGGTGGACTGGCAGGGTGAGGAAGGACTGAGTGCCCGATGACATCTCTCCTTCTTTGGGGACGGGAGGACTCCAGCTCCGCTCTAGATACTGCCACCTGGTGGAGGCCAGGCAGTGGCACAATGGGTCAGCATTCAGTGAGAGGGGAGAGCTGGAGCACGCGTCACTATTCTGCAGCTTGGGGAGAAATGTAGGGTGGAAAATGGCTAGGCTGCTACATGCCAGCACCCCCACCCGCAGGTTCTTACATGTCTGACACAGCTAGCTGGCCACCCACCGATCCGGTCCTGTGCAAGTGGTGGATAACTGGTAAGTCCATGAAAAGGATAGTGACGGGGCTGGGGGGATGCTATCGGGCAGAGCTGGGTGACCATAAAATGCTGATTAAAGAAAAAATAATATAAATGCAAGAGGACCCCTCTGGAAGATGAAATTCTATGCAATAATCCCACTTCTCAGGTTTGTCTTGACCTACTGTTTGTTTTGTACTCTCCAAGGGCATGTCTGAAAATAGACATTTATTGTCTGCTGGGGATTTTATCACCACACCAGGCACTTGGGTTAATATCCCAATACTGACACTGTAGTGCAGCGTGAGGGGGGGGTGCTGCACTCCTGAGGTGCCGTCTTTCGGATGGGACGTTAAACCGAGGTCCCATCTGCCTGTTCTGGTGGTAGCTCAGGTGGATGTGAAAGATCCCATGGCACTTCTCGAAAAGAGTAGGGGAATTTCCCCTGTGTCCTGGCCAAATTTCCCTCATTCACATAAATACCACCAACAGCTTAATCTGGTTCAAGGTCAGTTGGCAATCATCTGTATCCCCCTCCCCCGGGTTGTGCCTGAAAATAGGCAGGATTTCTCTAGTGAACTTACCCGGTCAACAAAAACTAAATAAATTAAATAAATAAATACTGCAGCTATCTGGTTAACAAAAATCCAAGAACTACACAAGGCATGCTGTTTTATAAGCTGCAAGGCACAAACCCATGTGTCATTCATCTTCTCTGTGGGTGAGGGAGTGGGATTAACAATCATTATGACAAGAAAGAACATTTGTGCCACATTACTGGCCAAAAGACAAGTACAAAAGTACAATTATCAGGCTATAATTATACACCTGTACATATCTAACCTGTGCACCAGGTTTTATACAGAAAACAATATTTTCTTATTAAAAATCATAAACATCGTAAACATTTTTAAGGAAACATGTTATAAGTGCAGTAAGACAGTTCAGGGATGTTTATTTACGGTCAATAACCACACTTTCTTTTCATGTGTTTAAAGGCACTCAGTACAAGTGCCTCGAGCCTAGCAACACACTCGAAGTGTGCGATTATCGACCCAGAAATACACACCTTGGCGTGTGTTACTGCATGCGTAACCTCAACACCCACCCACCTCCGATGTCACTTTAGTGCTATTATAAACATGGTAAAGATTTTATTTTTATGTTTCCAAGTTAAAAATAGAAAATACATTTAAAAATAAGTTCTGTAGCCTCCTGTGCTTGTGCTTTGCTTCACACAATGGCAGGGCCCACACACGGTATGTTTGAATACAGTGTGGTATTCTCACAGATCCCAGCTGAACAGGAGGCTGGATTTACAGTTCCAGTTTAATCACGGCACATAATTACACACTCTGTTGTGTCTTACTGCTTGCATACAACATGAAGAAATAGCATGCAAACAGTTACTTTTAACGGGGCCCATGTAAAACTTCTAATATTATGGCACTCATCTGTCTGCTCCAGCTAATTTGACTTAAAACAGCACGCTTCTATGCCATGACATGGCATAATTATGTATTTTTTAAAACATGCACATATCGAAATGCAGCACTGTCATGCAACACACGGCATTTTCTTATGTTTTAACCTCCAAGCAATAATTTACCTACCTAAATTCCGCTGTTGATGTGAAGGACTCCTGTTCTGTTATTGAGAAGACGAGGAGAAATCCTTCTCCACTGCGAAAGTAGTTATCCCTAATGGCAGCATAATCTTCTTGTCCAGCTGTGTCCAAGATGTCTATCTGCACTTCTTCTCCATCAAGGACTACTTTCTTTCTATAGCTGTCGGCTTTTGTTGGTTCATAATCTTCCACAAACTGCAAGGAGTACAACAACTTGTTGAGATTTGGCACTGATCAGCTTCCTTATTTTGGTCATACAGACCATGGGTCTGGCCAATGGCCATGTTATACAGAAAGGCACCCAAGGTAGGTTTCTAGGATGGACACTGGGTTCTATGCATACAAAGCCAAGCTTTCAGAAGTCCCAGACAAAACTCTCAAGTATTCTTGACATCTACAGTATACAAACTGTAGGGCATCATATGAATGTATTATATTGTTACTAAAGGGGGGATTACATTTAATCTGCAAGCCAGTTATTTCCATAGAAAGCATTTTTCAGCTACTGGTTTGCAGTTGGCTCTGCCTTTACTGGCCTCTTAGTAGAATTTAATGGGTTATGCTGGAGCTGTAATTGTTTTTCTCTATCCCCCCACCCTGGAGACATCAATAATGAGGGATCCAAGCATGCGCACACAATGCAATGTAGACATGTAGCCAACTAACATACCCCCACCATGCCATGAGGTACAAAAGTATTGTGCTCTTTTATGGCACCAGGAGGAGAAGGTGGCATCTCTGACAGCCCCGCTTGTCCCTCTTGCTGCAAGTCCTCATCCAGCACCCTGAGAGCACACATTTGTTTTAATTAAAATTTAAAGAAATATAAAACATACAAAAGAGTTTATCATTTTAACACAATGGTATTATGACAGGTTCCAACACTGATAATAAATAGATGCTTTTAGACTGTACATTTCATTCTTCTGATTTTTACAGCAGCATTAAAAAAAGTTTAGAAACACAAAAGCAGTAGTAGTATCCCTTGGGGACAATAAAAAAAGCAGTATATTCTCGAGTGAGCTGTTTCAAACCTTCATAATTTTCCCTAAAACTTTCCATCTGGGGACATTATAAAAGGGACCCAATAATAAAAAAGCTTGGCTTAAATGTTTTTTATACCCATGATCACAGGAGCAATTCTCATCGGCTGTATTTACTGGGGCTTTACAATATCTACTTCCAAATACTTTGGAAGGAAATAGCTCCATTCTTGCCATGGTGATCAGCCTTTTTTCCCCGGGCTTAAGTGGAAGAGTTAAATAAGCATATATGATATGAAACACTTGTTTGCAAAAACCCATGGACACATTTTGAGTTGTCTTATTTCACTTACAGTATGCTCAGAATCCTTGCTACACCAATTGGACACACTATCCCAGAGCAATTTGGCTCATTTCAAATGCTCACAGACGCATCACTGCCAATTCTACTCTTATTTGAGCTGGACTTCACTGTCGACTACACGCCTCACTCATACCCTCACCTGGGTATATAAAGCTCTTCTGTCAAAGCCCCCTCCCTCTACATTGCTACACTCTTCCTGCGTACGGCCAGCTCTTACTCACTACACAGTAATGATCTCATTATGCTAGAGGTCCCTCGTATGCACTCATGCTTTGGTGCCACGGCTATTAGCCATGCTCTGCCACTAGCCTGGAATAAAACCCAACAAACCCTCAACCTACAAAACTTCATGCTCCTGCACAGTTCCAAAAAACTGATCACAAGCACCTTAGAGACTGCTGTGCTTGCCACTGAACTGCTTCCCATCTCCCTTTCATGACCTCTTCTAATCCCCGTCACACCTATCACATTGTAGATCGATCCATACCCCCTCCCTCTAAACTCAAGCATCCTTCTAACCCAGTCAGTCTGCGCTCCCATTCCTCGCCCATACCATATACAACCCACCCTGCAGTTCTTAACCTCCCCCTCTTCCCTGCTCTAAGTCTTCCTTCTCACCCTACCCTTCGGAACACTATAATGTATCCTCTGCTGTCCTGGTGAAACCCTACTAGAAATAAAACTAAATATCCTAAGGTTTTTGCCGTTACACCACTATCTGCCATGTTACAATGTAGCGTACCCCACTGTTTATACGTTCCTTGTATATAACTCTCTATATAGTTTTTTTCTGTTGTTTATCATGTATAACACTATGTAGTTATAAATTGTGTAGTGCTTAACTGAAACTGCATGATGTCTGGCTGGGACCTCTGTGTAAATGAGCCTGCTCAACGGAGTATCTCCTGTCAATAAACTTGAACTTACAGTAGATCTTCTAATTTAGCATGATTGAAAAGTGTTAATATTATCACTGACTTATAGGGCTCTGTTATGATAATGTTTTATTACGGCCAACCCAAAGATGAGTTAGACACCCCACAAGAGAGTTAACCACAGCAGTCAATCATGGATATTTAATACTGGGTTCTTATACTGGGATTAGAATAGTAGAAGACCCAGTGGTCCGTATCAACTGTTCCCCACCTCAGTGGGCACATTTTAACCTGTTTCCCACAATCATCTCATCTCAATGTTGATCTTTGAATTTTCCTGCATTTCCTTCTAACAGAAATAGTGTAATGACGACTTGGGGGCAAACTACAATCTTATCCAATGGGGAAGCATTCTATAAGTAATCAAGGCTGCGATTTTTACTCTTCCAAGTTCCGCTCTGGCCACAAACCCAAGTACTGATTTGGGTACTCTGAACAAGGCACTATAAAAGTGAGAAAAAGGGATTTATAGATTTTTATTCATACTATAAGCCCACATGTCCGTGTCATATAATATTATTGGATTTAATTTCATTTCAGCAGTCTACAAAGCAGGAATAACAAAGAAACATAGCTATAGTTAAACTTAATCCTAGCCCCTCTACTTTGACTTTACCTTAGTGATTTTGTTAGCCTGATGCTTAGTCCGCTTCCCATCCCAAACCACAGTAACTCCTAAATACAATTACAAACTTGCCCATAAACCACAACATTTTCTTCTGCTAGTGCCAAAGGTCATTATTTTTGTTTTAGATATGTTGAAATTTAAGTTTTGAAGCATGATAAAATGCAGTTAATTTCCTCTGAAGACCAACTCGACACATAGACAGGAGTATCATACTGTCTGTTTACACTGAGCCAGGACATTTAATTTGCAAGATGGATGGGGAATGAAAGCTAGCATGGTCGATATTCAGAAAGAGCTCATAAAATAAGAGATTAAACAGAGATGGAACTAGCAAGCAACCTGGCTCTTCTCTGATGTTTGAGGGGAAAAAGCTAGACAGGCTATCTCTCATGCAGCTTTTGTTGCTGGAATATAACTGCATTACTGGAATTAATATAGTTGTATCAATGCCTAGTCCTACAAGTTGATGCCATAACAGGCTTGCAATTTATCAGAAGCAGAGGTGTAGTCTATAAAAGCAGCATATAAGCAAATATTTTTGTTTATAGTGTATTTATGTAAAAGATGAGAAACAGTAAAAACGTGGTCAATGGCCAAATGCCTTTCCATAAGTCCCACCTATAGAACTGAAATAATATTTTTACAGTTACTCCATCTCCTGAGTCTTTTCAAAATGATACTCGCAAACAATTTGGCTTTGTTACCCAGTAGATTAATTGGTCTATAATTCTTTGACAATTCTCCCTTCTTATGGATGGGAATAATGACATTGGTTTGTCAATCCCTGGGAATTAACCTAGTTGTAATACATGTATTAAACAAGTTTGTTAATAAAGGAACCCAAATCTCTAAATGAGTTTTTATAAACCTCCATTATCACCTTTCTAATCCTGGTGGCTTATTACACTTTGCAGAGCCGATCCCCTTCCTTAAGGGACACTGCAAACGCATGTAATTCATAGATAGGCCAAAATACATTGGTTCATATTCGAATTCTGATCCAGGATTATAAAAGAGTATAGAGAAGTAATCCACTCATTTGCTTTTAAGTATATCTGCAGAAAGGTTAGTTTCATAATTATTGGCTCCAGAAGCAACTACAATAAAAAAAAAACTTTCGTTACTCTCTTCCACTGCGTTTAACATCTCACTCCATGGTCCATTATCATACTTCTATTTCTCATCCTGTAGAAGGGCCCTATATTCTCTTCTGCCCTAATTTAGGTAGTTAAAATTTTCTATGAAGGGATTTTGTTTAACACATATAATTACTTTCCTTATAGTTCTTCTCCAGGTCCTACAGATCATGTTGAACCAAGAATCATTTCTTTGAAATGGTTTATCTGATGTAACAAATAACATTTTGGATAAAGCCTCTTAAATCTTGCAAAAAATGGAACAACGTTTTATTAGGGATGGTTCTTTTAGGACAATACTTAGTTCTAATAATACGGACTTAGAATACACAAAAATATATAACTTACTTAAAAGTTCTTCATTTACTTTTACACTTTGTTTGCACTGCATTTCCTGGGGCACATCAAATTCTGTGTTTGGTGGAGTCTTTGTCACTATGGGGTTAGGAAATGAATTTAAACTCAAAGGAGCACAATCACTTTTCTGTTGTCATGTGTGTGAAACACATAGTCTTAAATCAAAAACAGGTATAATACAATAGTCTACAGTACTCTGGCCATTTGAGTCAAAGTACATATTCATGCGAGGACGGTCACCTTCTAACAGACCATTCAAAACTGCTAGGTTTTGAGCTTTCAAATAAAAAACAAAATGTACACGTGTTTTGTCCATTCTCATTTAATCACCTTATCAGTTGAAATCGTCTCATGTGCACACTTGTTTAGACCAATACTAGTTATTTTGTTAAAGAGAGCACCCGTGTAACAGAGACCCTGAGAAGAGTGCCTAGCTGCAGCATAAGGTCACCAGCAACATCAGGGCAACCCTATACTTTCATCTGGGATTGTCTGGAGAGTGGTGTCATACTATCCCTTCCCTCAGGAGAATAGCATTTCAGAGGACGTATTTGTAGCTCTACTTGCTGAATTCCACTTCCGATGCCCCAAGTTTGAGGTCAAAAACTGTATCGCCAGCATACTACGGCAGTCCCTTACTTCTCACAGAGATGGCTCAAGCATACTTTTGAAACAAAATATATTACACAAAAAGCAGCAAAAACAACAATATTTACTTTTTCTCCCTTTCTGTTTTCTTCACTTAACAGTTCTTTGAGGAACCACAGTGAACAGTAGCTGATTTTACTTAATCCATGAAGGCTCCTTATTATGGGTCTGTCTTTTCTTTACTAGAATGACAGCAACAAAGAACCTGCACAGAAATAGTATTCATTAAATTATGTATTTATTTACTTAGTGACATTTTTTCACCAGGTAAACATACAGAGACAGAATCTCATTTGCAGATGCAACCTCGGGGGGGAGGAGGAGGGAGTAAGAAAAAGGTGAGAACCTTGTAACAGTCAAAAGATATACAAATCAATAAAATACATGATGTACAGCAATTTACATACTTACAATAAGAGGTACAGAACCAGCAAAGGGAGAGTGTGCAGTTGTACACACTTACAGCTCTCAAAATGAGCAGCTTTACTGTTTTTTAAGTGCCTCTGCAATACTCTTAGACTATGGAACTACATATCTCCAATAACTTCTTAATCCCATAATCCTTCACTCTACTTATCCATAAAAGGTTGTGCTCCCCAACATGCCTCCCCTACTTTGTTGATTGAGTTGGCACGCAGAAGCTTTGGGTTGTTTGTTCGGCTTGACAGGGCTTGGCCCCCGTAGCTCCAAAGTGAGTCCCAGAAGCTCACGCGGGTTGAAGTACAAAGATAGGCAAGGGCATAGCTCACTACAATGATAAACTGTAATTCCAACACTGTTTGGCTCTGACTCCATTTTATAATGCTTTAAATTTGCTTGAACCAGAGATGGAGAATTGATTTTGGGACTTCTCTTTTTTTCTTGGAGTTTATTTCTATGGCTCTCCACCTCCTGAAATGAGTGGTGAATGGGGACCTAGGAAGTTCCTGTATTTTTAAAATAATCGTGTATTGTTTGTTATGAGAAAAAAGTTAAGATTTTGTAACTTTCCTTTCAGAAATAGTTTGTGTTTCAATCAAAATCTTCAATAAATAGATTCTATTATACAAAAAATTTAAGTTTTACTGTTTTCTTTATTTTGTGAGTCACAGGATTAGTTATGCATAACTGTTTTGAAATCCACAACTCACACTTCATTCATTATCTCCAATTTGGGAACTATGTAAATAAGGTTTTGGGATCACTAACATACTCTCCTAAAATAACCATTAAAAATATATTCGAAACTCAACCAAACAAGCCAAAACTCATCTCAAGAATCTACTATGAAATTTCTAACTATGCTTCAGTGGATCTTGCCAATTACAAACAAAATGGGAAACTGCTCATAGGTCACCAAATCTCAGACCTCAACAGGAACAAAGTAATTCAAATCTTGTCAGTCATAGTCAAGGTCTCAAAATTGCAACAAACAGAAACACAGAAACATAGACAACGATGGTAGAAAAAGACCAGAGGTCCACCCAGTCTGCCCAAGTTCCCTATAATCCCTGGAACCTACAGTTCCTTCAGGGTACTAACCCTCCCTGTCCTCTCTCTCTATTCTTCTCCTTGGTCCTATAGCCCCCAGTTACCACTATTCCCTTCATTATGTCCCAGCCCTGCCTGAATCCCCTGACTGTTTTCGCACCCACCACTTCAGCTAACAGACTGTTCCAAGGTTCCATCACACTTTCCGTGAAGTAGTACTTCCTCACATCTCTGCTGAACTAAAATAATAATAACCAAAATAATAAAATTATGACTTTGTTAATTTTCATTTGTGTCCAAGTGACTGCAAATTGGTATTTAGACATCTTACATTAGCTCATCTCATACACTATATTTATGACACCATCTAACTGCCAGATAATCATTTAGCTGGAAAATAGATGTCAAAGTCACTACCCTCGACCTAAGAACCAATCACAGCTCTTGTACTACCCTACAGCAAGCTGCTGAGTTACAAGAGAAAGTTAAATCTCAGCCACTTCTGAAGTTCTAAACTCCGTAATGTTTGCACATGTTTAGCTTAAAATACGTATTTATATAACCAGTGTGTGTGTATGCTGTCTGTTGTTGTATCGTTTTATGTCAGGGATAGTACTGTAAACCAGATTGTCTCAGTGAACGTTCTACCATAAGAAAACTTTAAACTGACACTGTATAAATTAAATACACAATGATTGGACTCAGAATATGCAGTTTATCTCTACTTGTGAGGAAATACACAACTCTACTCGTGAGTAAATGCAATTCAGTACATTCCATAAAGTTTATTACACACCAGCAAGACTACACAAAATGAACCTTGCAATATTAACCCTCTGTCATAGATGTTTAAACTCATCAGGAACCTTGATACATTTATTACATTCTTGTCCCTATTTTTTTACCTACAGGTCACAGATAATCCATACAATCTTCAAAGCAATCAAATTGCATTGGACTTTCTCATCAAACCTAACTCTTTTGGGATTTGCCAATTCCTTCTATCAAATTCCACTACACCAACATAAATGTAATGGGGGTTGGGGGTGAGGGACCTTGTGGGGGAGGCTATAATGGTCCCTGGGTAGGCACTGATCCCCGAGCAGACTCAACAGACCATAGGGTCTAATCCGCTGGCTTGTTAGTATGTATAACTATTGAAATGATTTAGAAAAAAAATGCACCTTATTAAAATGGAAAGATAAGGACCTTGACATTTTCCAAACATGGGTAAACTTTATACTGAACATTTTGAGACAGGAAACAATACAATACCATGGAAATAATAAAAAAAGATATGTTTAACAAAATACAGGACCTCTTTTACACACTAATTAAGCATGGCATCCTTTAGCCATTAAAAACAATGTATCCACGTTCATTGTCTTATTCATAAGAAGATGAATAGCGGTAGAATGGATGCAAACCATTGTTTTACTAAAACAGTCAATGCTTTAAAATTATTTTTAAATGTGGAAGTCCTCAACAGTCAGTCTCCACCATGGGGCCCTCTTATGCAGGCAGCAGACAAAGACCCAATTATCACTTGAAGAAATCCTGTCCCCGCTCACCCATATCCTTAACCTCTCGCTCCGTCTCGCAGCATTCCCCCAAAAATGAAAGGCTGCAGTGGTAACCCCTGTGAACAAGAGTGGGGATTGTGCCCTCCCCAGGAATTATAGACCCATCTCTATACTACCACCACTCTCGAAGGCCCTTGAACGAATCATTACCGACCAACTTGTCGATTATCTGGACAAGCACATGCTCCTATATGCAGAGCAACATGACTTTACGGCTGGGCATAGCACCACTACAGCCCTCCTGGAATTCACAGGCTTCATCCACAAATTCCTCGATCTTGGCCAGCTAGTCTGGACTATCTATATTGACCTAACAAAGGCCTTTGACATGGTCAATCATGCCATCCTAGTTACAAACTCACTGCCACAGGCCTTGCCCCTGAGGCGGCTGCATGGTTCCGCAGCTACCTACACTACTGAACACAGCAAGTCAGAACAGATACCTTTCTCTCTTACACCAAGCCTGTGTGCTCAGATGTTCCACAGGGGTCAATACTGGGCCCCCTTCTCTTTAGCCTATTTCTGAATTGCCTCCAGCTAGCCAGTCAGTGCCATATCCTCCTCTACGCAGATGATGTGGTTATCTTTTCTAATGGCTCTGACCCGAATGCTCTTGAGCAACAGCTACAATGTGACTTCACCAGCGTTGAGTCGTGGTTAAAAAATCATAAATTGATAATGAACTACAAAAAAAACAAAAACCATGTTGTTCACCAGCCTTAAGAACAAGCAAAAAAACTACCCGCTATCAATATGTGATAGGGGTGGTGTTCCTCTTGAACGTGTTCATCACTTCAGATATCTTGGAATTACTCTTGACAGCTCACTCTCCTATGCCCTCCACATAGACATCACAGCTAAAGCAATCAACAAATGCTTAGGGCTACTTTATCGCCACAGGCAGAGCCTGACCCCTAAAACCCTCAGCATAGCAGTCCACAGTTCAGTGGGTTCCCTAGTGGACTACGGACTGCCAATATATGGCTCTGCCACAAATACTGCCCTCTGATGTATAAAAACTGCCCTTAACAATGCCTACAGGCTCACCTTAGGGGCACACCGACTAACTCACACCTGCAATCTCTATGCAAAGGCTCACTGGCTAACACCCTTTGGTCGCTTAAAATATCAATCCTGCCTCCTCACCAAAAAGATCTGCCTTGGTCAGCTCCTGACTGGGGTCCAACAACTCCTAGTTCCCAGCACTAATCCCAGGCCCACCCAAAATTCAGAATTGCAGTATTTCCTGACTCCAAAATGTTGGACATCTCAAGGACAAAGGTCCTTTGCTTATCGGGCACCATTATGGTTCAGCTCCCTCCATGAGAACATTATTAGCCTGCCCACTCTGTGGGCCTTCAAAAAGAACCTAAAGAACCATTTAATACAGGAATCTCAATGTGTCTGCCATCACTAGCACCTAGCAAAGGCATCTCCTACCATCTGCCCTTCTGCCAAACAGACCTCTCTCTCTCGGACACCCTACACTTGGGGTTCAACCTTCCACCCTGTGTCTCCAGCACTTCTATGCGCCAACCCCCTCGTGTTGTTGACAACTAACAGGCTCCTGGTTGGGCAGTTATTTAGTCTGTTGCTGTATGTATCCGACTGTGTTTACCTATTCCAGTTTTAGTTTTCACTGTATTTTTTGCATTCCTTTGTTCAAAGACCAAATGTACCTAAATGTTCTCATTCTAATTCTATTGCCTTGTTTGTCTCAATCCTCCGTATAATAATAATAATACTTTATTTATAATGCGCTTTTCAAATGCCAAGGCACAGTACAGTTAAAACAATTAAAACAAAGTCATCATCACATTAAAATCTACAGTACAAACCACATCAACAGTCATTGCTACCATATGCTTTTTTCCAAAGGAATGTTTTTAGGGCCTGTTTGAAACTCCCCGCGGTCGTGCACTCCCTAATCCGAAGGGGTAGAGAGTTCCAGAGGGAAGGGGCCGCGAACATAAAGGCCTGGGCCCCAGCAGATTTTAAAATCACCCTTGGAATCTCCAGCAAGCCCTCATTGGCTGAGCGGAGTGGTCGCTCAGGGTGATAAGGAATCAGAATCTCTTTCAGGTAGTCAGGGCCCAGTCCGTGTAGGGCTTTATATGTCAGTAACCCGACTTTGAAGGTGATCTGCCACTGAACCAGCAGCCAGTGCAGTTCCCGCAGCACCGGTGTGATATGGGAAGATCTAGGAATCCCCATCAACAACCGGGCTGCTGAATTCTGCACCAGCTGCAAGTGGCAGATATCAACCACCGGTAGCCCAAAGTAAAGCGAGTTGTAGTAATTTAAACACAAGGTCACAAAGGCATTGATCAATGTAAGCAGGTTGCCGGATGGAACAAGGTGCTTGATCCTAGTGATGTTTCTCAGATGGTAAAAAGATGACTTAATGACAGCCGACACCTGTGTCTGAAGTGCCAGCCCCACGTCCAACATCACCCCTAGGTCTTTCACCTGTTCAGAGGCCTGAAGCTCAGCATCCCCAAGGAACAATCCTAAGAGGCAGCCTGCCCCCGGTCACCCTATCCGGCGGCCTGGATCCAAAACCATCACCTCCGTCTTCTCAGGGTTCAACTTCAGCCAACTGGACTTCATCCAATCCTGGATTTCCTTGAGGCAGTTATTAAATACCGAGATTGCTCCTTCCTGGTCGGGTGCAAAAGACAGGTAGAGCTGGGTATCATCGGCATAACGATGAAACCTTAGCCCGTACCGTCTTACAATGTCTCCGAGGGGAAGCATGTACACCGCAAACAACATGGGGGACAATACTGAGCCCTGAGGAACCCCACAAGACAGAGAAATCGGGTCAGAGGAAAAAACCCTGACACTACCCTCTGAGTTCTTCCAGTGAGATAAAAAGTAAACCATCTGTGGACCAAGCCAGAAAGTCCACAGATAAATCTCAGGCGCTCAAACAGAACCCCATGGTCAACGGTGTCAAAAGCTGATGACAGATTTAAAAGTACCAAAATGAACCGTTTTCTCTGGTCTCTCACCAGCAGGAGATCATTGAGCACCCAAATCAGCGCAGTCTCGGTACCATGCCTTTTTCGAAAACCGGACTGGAGAGGTTCTTAGATGCTATGGATGGTCAAATGGTTCTCCAGTTGAGCAGCCACTACTTTCTCGATCACCTTCTCCACAAAGGGGAGGTTCGAGATAGGCCTGTAGTTTGCAAGAGAGTCTGGGTCCAGAGAAGCTTTCTTCAACAAAGGTGTCACCACTGCTTCTTTCAAGGAGCAGGGATATTCACCAGAGTCAAGGGAGCACCAGACTATCTGCGCCAGAACCAGGCTGATAGAATCACCACAACCCATAATCAGGGATGTAGGGCCTGGGTCTAAACTACAGCATGTAGGGCGCATCCCCTGGACAATCCGCATAACATCCACGATTTCCGGACGGTCGAAGGTACTCCAGAAAAATGGAGGGATAGTGGCCAAGCCCTGATCCTCAGCAACTCACATAGAATGTGTCGAGTGGATCTCCGACCTAATGTCAGCCACCTTATCAGCAAAGAACCAAGCAAGCTCAACACACTGCAACTGTGAAAAAGCTCTTCATAGCTGCAGACAGGCTGGGTTGCACAGCTTGTCCACAGTTCTGAAGAGCTGAGCTGGTCGGTTCTGAGCAGCAGAAATTTCCCCGGACAGGAACTCTGCCTTCCTATGGGAAATTTCTGACTGATAGAACTGATAATGTTCTAACAATCTAAGATGGTCGGCATGTAAGCCAGATTTCCGCCAACAACATTCTAACCTATGTCCTAGTCGCCGCAACTCCCTCAAGGCTCCATCAAACCATGGAGCCCGAGGGCAAAGGGAGAGAGGATGCACACATACTGGTGCAATAGAATCCAGGGCTAAGGTAATGGCATTGTTATATGCCAAGACCAAAGCCTCCGGGTCATTGCAATGCACAGAAAATTCTGATAGGTCAAGCACCACAGCTAGGCCATCGGAAGTAACATTCCGTAAAGGTCAGTACTTGACCATCTCCACAGGGGTCGGCCTACAAGGGGGGGTGCCAAAATTGAACCTCACCGTGTAGTGATCAGACCATCCAACTGGTTCCACCCCCACATCTGATACCTCGATTCCCAGGAGGAAAACCAGATCAAGAGAATGGTGACATTTCTGGGTAGCAGTGGTAACCACCCGTGTCAGGTCCAGTGAATTCATCAACTGGAGGAAGTGTTATCCAAATTGCGAGAGTTCATCATCGATCTAGGCATTGAAGTCACCCAGGACAATCAGCCTGAATGACTCAAATGCCATATCGCCACGAAGTCCGCCACTTCCTTAAGGAATTGCTTCCCATCTCCAGGTGGTCGGTAGATGAGAGCTATCCTATAGCTCACACCTGCTACTACAGCACATTCAAATGAACTGGCCTCCTCAACTGGAACACTGGTGAGATCCAATTCTGTCTAGAAACAGACCGCAACCCTCCCCACCCCCGCAGTCCAGCCTCAGGCATTGTATCACCGCACACCCGGCTGGAATTGCGGCCTCAAATATGGGGCCCGCATTATCATCCAGCCAGGTTTCGGTGATGCAAGCCAGATCTGCCGACCCAACAAGACCCAAAATGACTGCGGTCTTGTTCCTGACAGATCTGGCATAATCTCCTACTTGTTCTAAATGTACTAATGTGGAACCTATATAAAGAGCTCTGAGCTCAAATAGTTAATCCGAGATCAGAAATAAATAAATAAATAAAATCACTGCTGAATGCTTATATGACCTCATTAATAAGTACATCGAACAAAGATGCTATGTTTACTCAAAAAGCTGGTTTGGTGATAAAGGTCCACAAGATGCAACAGAGTGATTCACTGAAGTGCACAAGGTACAAATCACATGTTTTCAGTGGTACCTATGTGCAGCTCAGTTTGTAGAAGGCCACAACATGCCTGTGGTAAGATGCAGCAAGAATTAACCCCCTTTTCCCACCCCTTGACACCCCCAGACAAGGGACAAAAGGGAAGGGTAATTATATTAAGGTGATTTCTGCTGTTAAGGAAGCTAAATCCAGTCAAGTGACACCCATTTCTAAAAACCCACACTCCATATCTAAAGGAAAAGAACCTGTTAAATATACCACAGTTCCGGGGGGGCACGGGTAGTGGACTGAGTAAGTGCAGGCTGATCCAGTGAAATGGAGATTTGTCAATGATGCCTCAGTGCACAAATCCTAGATGCAAATAACCAAAGCATGGATAGCGGTACAGAATCTACATTAGGATGATAGTGAGTTAGATTGTTACATAGAGAGTAAGGCCCAGCGGGTGTGTGATAATCTCTAAACCCCAAGAGCAAAAGCGACGAAGACAGATTATCTACCAAATAATGAAAAAATCCTCATAAAACAAATTTTGCACAGGCATTATTTTTTATAACTGGTGCAAGGTTTCAACAGAGAGAAAAACTAAGCTGTATTTGTGCGACCGGATGTGTCCCTGAGCTCTGCCATACTTGCACAAATATGGAGAAGTGAGCGTGCAAGGAAGAAAATGCCATAATAACCCGCTATTGAGATATTATGGAATTCAGTGGGTTATTTCTGCGTTTTATTAGGAATGCATATTCAGGCGTTATAGGTCGTCACCGGTTATTATAACAGCATAATTAACCCTTTGAGTTCACTCTTTCACAGGCAACATTTTTCAGGTCACCTCCCAGGGCAGCTGCTACATCATATTTGGAAAACAGGAAACACTGCCACTAGACAGAACTGCACAGAGAAGACTCCATCACCAGCACCCAAAATCCTTACTGCAACAAATAGCAGCAGCAGCTCCAGAGTTTGATCCACTTTTTACCTGTTTCACAGTTACTCAGACCACAGCCCAAGCAGTCTTAAAATCTGTCAAAACAATTATTGATTTGTTTGGGCACTAGCAGTGATTTTTAGAATCTATAGAGAAGGTCGGACAGGAACAAGCCTCTTGAGATGTCACATTCACTACAGAGACAGCACAAATAGCCATCTGCTAGCTGGGCAATACAAACTCTGCAATATATATATACAGAAAGAGACAGATGCACTTTTTTAAAGTACAGTACGTTCCCAAGGTGGGAGGCAAATCTGGCTAATGAGAAAGTAGTAATAAGAAGGGGGGGGGGCAAAGAGCAGAGGGCCTCCTTTTTGGGGGGGAACCACTGTTAAATGATCTTAAAAAGCTGGATCAAAATGTGGGGGCCATGTAAATAGTGCAGTCCTTCATGGGGTCTATGTTGCATGGCTTAAAGCACCATTTTGAGAAGGCTGATAAAGGTAGGGGGCACTTTCTTGGTAACTTTAACAAATATCAAAGCTCGCAATCCAACCCTTCTTTTCATAATTCCAGAAAGGATTCAGCTGGTCAGGCTGAAACACGCGACTGAATGAAAGTTGTTGTTCAGGCATTTTTATTTCCCTCCAGGGTAAATAACATGTTAGTCACCCTCCAGCCCTGTTATTTTCCCTAATGGTGCCAATCATACTATAAGAAACAACTTCAGTGTTCATTGCTAGAAACGTGCCATCAATTAAACCTTCCATGTCTGATCACGCTTTTGACATGCTCATACTGTTTTCCTGCGCACATTCCCACTGCTCACATACTGTATGGGGCAATCACACACTCTTACTTGAGCTTTATAAAACCGCCACAGTGCCTGCCATGGTGTCATGTTAGTCCCAACAGTTTTGCTTTTTTAAATGGTAATACCACAAAAGTGCGGCAAAACAGCACCACAACAGCATCACTCTCCTGCCCACTCCAACGAACCGCCATTCCCTCAAAATTCCAACCTAGCATAGTTCACACTCACTCCCTACCCCTACAACACACTTGCCTCTCCCCCCACCTCCACCACCACCACTTCCCCAGTCGCCCACTCTATCTGCTACTGATGTCAACCTTCGACAGTGCCTACTTGGGCTGCTCTCCCACCCCCCACCCTCACTCCTGGCTATCTCTTCCGTGCTCAGTCTACAACATCAGCTTCCTGCCCTCCTCCCCACCCCACTTGCCCCTGTACTACCCAGTGAGATGCATTCCCTGGCCTTTCTCCTTGTTCCTGTTTCTAACACTACAATGCCTCACACTAAGAGCTGTTAATTTTGCTATGTTTAGACTCCTATGTATTAGTGAAACTTAAAGTATGTGCAACCCTGTGTAACCTTTTTGTAATCTAACTGCTGTGACATGTTGTCTGTATCTGTTCGTTTGACTGACTTGGAACCTTTGAAAATGAGCACTTGACTGAAAAGTATTAATCCTAAACTGAAATAAATAAATACTGACATGGAACTCAAAGCAAGTTTTGAAAATAAAATTAACACACTGCTGTCAACTGTTTTTAAATTGGCCGCAGCTTCAATGCAGAAATGGAGTTTGAAACCCTTATCACTAGGGATGAGTGGACCTGAAAAAGGTCCTGACCCTTATTATCAGGACCAGGATCCAGGTCAGAGTCCTGATTAGTTCTGATTCAAATCAGAACCTTTCGAAAATCTTTAGGAAATACAAAAACATTCACAAAATGTACTAAAAATACATTTTCTAACGTGTTTGCTGGTCTATGTTTCGACTCTTCTATGCATTCTTCTGCTCTGTCTTTTCTTTCTTGTTCTTTGTCCCCATCCCTTACCTTCTGTGTGGGGTATGGATAAACATATCTCGGGTCACCTTCCTTCCCCAGTATAAACACACGTATCTATCCCTTCCCAGCCCCACTTCTTACATTTCTGCTTCTCCTTCCCTGTTTTCAGATTTCTGCCTCTTCCCTGCCCTAGGATTTCCCATTTCTTCCCTCCCCTACCCAGGACTTCCCATTTATGTCCCCTCCCTACCCAGGATTTCTCAGCCCCCTTCCCTGCCCAATATTTCCCATTTCTGCCCACACACTACCCTAGTTCTCAAATTTCTTCCCCCATCTCTGCCTTAGTTATAACATTTTGGCCCCTTTCCCTAGCCCAGTCCTGGCAACTGACTGCTACCTGCAGTGCATAGTGTCCCTATCTCCTTCCCCCCAGAATTTCATATCCGTCTCTAACTTTACTGCAGTGCAGGTAATACCCCCACCACACACCACAACCTGCAGTGTTCCTAACTTGAAAAACAAACCTTTAGCTTCTGGTCAGGCTGGACCTCGTTGTCTGTTGCCATGCTGCTGCCATCAACCACTTGTCTGCTACATCAGCCCGACATCAACTTCTGCCCCATTTGCCCAATGTAACCACTGACTATGCGCTTCCTTGGCTGGCTGACCACTTCTGATCTCTTTATTGACTGACCACAATGGACAGACCAGCTGCAATGGACTGACCGACCATGATGGACTGCTTTGGTCCCAAGTTTCATCAACTGGAATGCTGGTCCAGCTGCAGCTGAGCAGGGCAGGCCCCTCCTCAAAAAGGATGCATCCCAGATCCCCCAACAGACAGAAAGGAGTAATTATACACCACACCACATCAAATCCAGCTCGCTTGTAAAGACAACAAAATAAGACATGTTTTTCATCCTTTATTTTGCCAGCTTTCCATTCCAGTTTACTTTTTAACTGACAGGTATTGCAGCTGAACAAGCCAGGAGGAGGAGGTCTCATGAAAATTTTTTTTTTTTTCCCCCAAGCCAAGTCAAAGAATCAGCAGCTTGCTTGTTCACTAAGGTGAAATATTTTCATTTATCCTTCTGTTCACATTTTGTTTACCCTGTATGTCCCACATCCTAGTGCAAAACAGAGAGTAAAGTCTGACTAATAAAGCAAATCCCTCTAGTCTGTGCTGGAGCGAAGCAGCTGCACATTACATTAAGTGACCCCAGTTCGTCTGCCAAACGGGTCTCTCCCCGATCCCCACCCAAAAACAGACCACCTCTTACATCGAAACTCTTTCCTTTTAACTGAGTGCACAGACACTGATACCAGGTATTCTTACCCAGCGTTCCCCATTGAATATGGCCCAAACCAAGAGATCATTGTTTCATAGCTGAGCAGCAATTTTCATTGGCTTACAAACACCTTGCTTTTCCAGGACTGCTGCTCCTTTTATTGGCTGCAATGACCAGCGGCTCGCCTGGACTGTCCCTCTCTGACTTCACTTATTTACTTATTCAAAAAAAGACAAAAAAACACTTTTTTTCCCAATGCGGTGACTGAGGTAAAAATTCAGAGAGAAGCCTCGCAATCCACGCCTCTGCCCACTCAAACTGATCTAGACCCCATAGTGCACAGACACAAACGTTCGGCACGCTTGAAATGCTAATGCAGAGAACAGATACAGGAAATAGGAAAAAAAATCCAGTCCTAAAATAAATTAAATGATCTTTTTTTTATTATTACTACTGGGGCATTTTCTTTGGAATTTTACTGGGGTGGGGGTGGTTTCTGCAAATGGGAGAGGTATTTTCACGGGCCCAGTACACTTCACAGCAGAGTTCTTATTTACCCGCGTCAGCTGGACATCATGGGATCTGGGGGGCGGGGGGTTCTGATTCTCAATGGACAGGTCACCGCATCCTTAGTTACCACTGAAAGCTATGAAGTCCCTGACATAAGCAGTACAGATACAGGCTCAAATGCTGAACAAATACTTGACATTATGATAAAGGACCTCTGTGCTGACACAATGGGCTATCTGAAGATAGTGATGGCATTAAAGAGTACAAAAGTACTGGTGCAAACAGTTACACACACACAGCTCTGATCCAAACCAAAATGACTGCTAATGCATAAACCTGATAAGGGATGTGGAAAAAAATGTGTGACTTGGGCAGACCACGTTGCACACCTTAAAGTGAAACATGCATACAGTACAAATACACATCCAGCAACACACATACAGACACAGATGCACACACTAGCAAAACTCTGACTCAGACAGTAGTCATTTTTCACACACTTTATTTTTTTTTAATCCTATGTTTATAACCTCTGGGTCTACCTGACAGCATTCCTTAGCTCTGTCACCAACTTTCTCATGGACTTACTGGTCATTCACTATTTATGCTGAACCCGTCTGGGTGGGTGGCCAGCCATGTCGGTTGTGCGAGCACCTGCGGGGGGTGGTGGAAGCTAGGGGCATCTCAGCATCCATTTTCCTCCTGATTTTCCATCCCTGGGCTTGTGCGTCAGGACATGTGCGCCAGCATGTCACGATCCCCCCACTGGTGCACACTCCTGCTGTGCTACTGGACAGCCTCCGCCAGATGTCAGTCCTTACAGTGGGAACTGGCATCCCCCCTCCCCAAGGAAGGACAGCTGCTGTTGGGCCTTCGATCCTCCCTCACCTCGCTGGCCTACCAAATGTCCATGTCCGTTCTTGAACCTGGGTCTCTGGCATGGAGGACAGAAGCGCAACCTCTCATCCACTGGGCCAGCATTTACACACTTTTATTTTGCTTACTTTAACGTTCCACTGCTGACTCTGGTGGGAGCTTCACACTGCTGTTCATCTGTGGGAATGGAGGCAGGGCTTGGGGAGGGTACTGGCAGCAGGATGGACTGCACTGACAGCATAGGCAGGGACAAATGGGCAGTTTAGGTGGACCAAGCAGCCTCTATCTGCCATCAAATTCATGTTTCTATGACAGCAGGAGCCAGGATTTGGGGGCTACAGCAAAATGGCTTGATCTAGTGGGCTAAGCTGTATTGTATATCAGATGATTGGGACCATGTATTGTATTTTATCCACCCTTGAAGACAGGGAACCTCCCTAGCAAACAGCCAGTTGTGAGTTCAGAGGGCATAAGAGAGGAATGGTGCAGGACACTACAAAAGTAAAGAGGTCAGAAGCAACAACTGAGCCCCGAGTGAACAGCTACACCTCTGTCTCCAGCCCCTTCCCCTGTGCAAGCATTGTTAGCTAGCTGCCTTAGTGGCATCCGAGAGCGGGTCAGATACAGAGTCACAAGGAATCACTAAGGAGGGAACAGATTTTGGTGTTCAGTGCACCTGTATTATTTAGTCCTTCTCTGCATACCTCTCAAGTGTCCCTGATTTTCAGGGATGTCCCTGATTTTGCCTCAAAATTTTACTCTGTCCCTCCTAAAATTTGTGTTTTTGTGGCTAAACAGTGGGGACTGTAAGCACAAAACAATGTCAAGCATTAAAGTTACAGACGTGTTCTTCTTTAGAATATGCATTTTGCACTAAGCTCCATATTCTACCAGCTTTCTGGGTGGATATCTCTAATTTTGAAGATGTGTCCCTGAATTTGGTCCTTTGTCCCTGATTTTTTTAAGCCTAGTCCCTGATTTATGAGGCAGGAGGTTGAGAGGTATGCTTCTCTGTATGTTAGACTGACTTGCACTGGATTCTTGATTGCTTTGTACGATTTAACGCTGTTGTCCAGCTAGTATTCCTATGTTAGATACATGCTGTTCTCCCCATGTGAATTGTGCCATTGTAACTGTTTGTGCTGTCTCTTGATGTGGAGCCTTTGTAAAAGAGCTCTTAGCTCAAAGGTTATTTCTGAATTGTTAAATAAAATAAATTTATCACTGTTTGTGCCAGTCTCTGGCCTGGGCCGTGCCTGAAAAAGGTTCTCGGACCAGTGCTCTAACCTGGTTAACAAATGAATAAATAAATAAATAAATAAACAAATACAATGTGTAAAACTCGAAGCACAAGTGAACACCATTACTCTGTCATGCTCCTTTCTCTGGGATTGTCCCCTTCCTCTGTTATGCTCCTTTCTCTCGGATTGTCCCCTTCCCCCTTCCTCTGTTATGCTCCTTTTTCTTGGATTGTCCCCTCCCCCATCCTCTGTTATGCTCCTCTCTTTCGGATTGTCCCCTCCCCCTTCCTCTGTATGCTCCTTTCTCTTGGATTGTCCCTCCCCTTCCTCTGTTATGCTCCTTTCTCTCGGATTGTCCCCTCCCCTTCCTCTGTTATGCTCCTTTCTCTCGGATTGTCCCTCCCTTCCTCTGTTATGCTCCTATCTCGGATTGTCCCCTCCCCTTCCTCTGTTATGCTCCTTTCTCTCGGATTGCCCCCTCCCTTCCTCTGTTATGCTTCTTTCTCTCGGATTGTCCCCTCCCCTTCCTCTGTTATGCTCCTTTCTCTCGGTTGCCCCCTCCCCTTCCTCTGTTATGCTCCTTTCTCTTGGATTGTCCCCTCCCCTTCCTCTGTTATGCTCCTTTCTCTGGATTGTCCCTTCCTCTGTTACGCTCCTTTCTCTCGGATTGTCCCCTCCCCTTCCTCTGTTATGCTCCTTTCTCTCAAATTGTCCCCTCCTTCCTCTGTTATCCTCCTTTCTCTCAGATTGTTCCCCTCCCCCTTCCTCTGTTATGCTCCTTTCTCTCGGATTGTCCCCTTCCTCTGTTATGCTCCTTTCTCTCGGATTGTCCCCCTCCCCCCGCAAACAAACATCCAGCTGCCATTGACCTCGCTTGATCCAAACGTTGTGGGGAATGTTTCTTCTGCCACTGGTCAGCCATCCCTATCCCTGCAAGGAATATTACTGTCACCACCAGGTAGTCTTCCAGGACCAGTTTTGTTCAATAGGTACAGTAATGTTACTGCTGCCACTAGGAGGCTTTCAAGATAGGTAATGCGCCAATCCCACGCTGCCTGATTTAGCAAATTTAAAATGAAAGAGGCTCTGATCCCCTGCTTTGGTGAGGAGTTAAGAAAGGAAAGCAGCTCTGCTGCACTGATCCCTGCTCTCCGTAAGGAGAGTAAGGAGGAAAGCAGCTCTACTGCACTGATCTCTGTTCCCAGTTGGGGGGGAAGCAGCTCCGCCGCAGTGATGCCGAGTTTTGGTGGGGAGTTTGAATATGAAAGAAATGTGGCTGAACTGATCCTTGGTTTCAGTGGGGAGTTTAAAAATGACAGCAGCTCTTCCGCAGTGATCCTCTGTTTTGGTGGGGACTTTAAATATAAAAGCAGCATGGCTGCCCTGATCTCCAGTTTTGGTGGAGATTCTGAAACAAAGTGGCTGCTGAAGCTATGACAGCCTGTTTGGGAAAGGAAATGCAGCAATCAGGTAGGGAGGCAGGTGGGAGTACAGGCAGGAGGGGGAGACGGACAGTACATGCAAGGAAAAAGAAAGAGGGATAGAAAGTGACACACTTTTTGCAGTCCTACAGATCCTTATGCAACCTGTAAGATGGTATTCAGCCTGATATGTGGTTAGCACCTCCCCGAGATTCATTATGCAGAAGCTGAATATTGCATGCTTGCTGTTCTGGCTTCAGTCATGCCCTCCTGCTATAGCTTGCTTCAGTAAAACATACTGTAAACAGACTGCAAGGCCTAATCTACCTTTAACCAACATAAAATAAAGCTACAGGCTAAAGCCTCCCCCCTAAGAGCACAGCAACTTCCACACCACAAAGAATACAGCAAGTAAGTAAATATTCTGGGGCACAAAACTGACCTTACACACCCACACACGCCAAAAACGAGAAAATTCTGACTTCAAGTGTCCCCTAATTGCATTAACACTAGCAGTGCAAACTCAGGTTTAAATCTCACAACTTCCATTTACTCAGTGTGACCTTGAGCAAGTTACTTAACCTTCCTGTACTCACTGTAATCTCTCCATTGCTGTGCTCTTGGAATCTACCTGTGTGCCTGAAATGTTAGCAGCATTCTACCCCCCCCCACACCGATTTTTAAAGCATGTTGGTATATGGTAGTGATGCTTAGATAGTGCTTTTGGCTATCTGAATGAAATCCGATGGATAGCCTATCAGATTTCAGATCCGGGATCCTATCCGACCCCATTTGGATTTCCGATACAGGGTCAGAAAGTGGGATCTAAAGTTGGATAGTGGAATTCGAGGTCCAACAGCGGCACTCAAGGTAAGACAGTGGGATCCAAGGTCAGATGTCTACCTGGGACCCTGGCCAGTTGTTATCTGACTGGATCATAAGTGAATGGATTCTGTAGTCAGATACCAATTGTATCCAATGCCATTCCATATCCAAGAGAATTGGTGGTATCCAATGGAATCTGATTCTGTCAGCATTTATCCAAGCAAAACTAGTATAAAGATTGTGTAAAAAGTTAAATCCATTTCTATTACGGCTCTGCCGCGCCCCCCCCCCAGGGTTACCACCTGTCCCTACTTTTGCAGGACAGTCCTGATTTGGGCAGCTGTGTCCTTCGAAAAAACATGAAAAATATTAAATGTCCTGACATTATAGTACAAAGGAATATTGTCAGGCTTTCCTCTAAATGCTGCAAAAACTATAGTACCTTAACTAAAATACCTTAAAATGATTAGAAACACTAGGGAACATTAACAAAACTGCAACACTTAGTCTTAATTCTGATTATTTAGATAAAAAATCTGTTGTGTTGGTTGAGGTTACATATTGTCCTGCGAAAGTCATATTTCAGTAAGAAATGTCCCACTTTGGGCTTTTAAAAGGTGGTAACCCCCCCCAAGCAAGTCATTAAGCATGTAAGAGAGCAGTATTGGGGCACAGGCAGAAAGCGATTAGGGGAGACACATCTCAACCCAGGGTAACGTGAAATGTTGCCACACAGGTTACATGTGCTTTTTGTGCAGTCCGCTGTGGGAGCCTTTGCTCCCAACCTCTGCACCACTCTTCTCCTCCTCAGGGTAGTAAACAGCAAGTTTCTCAACACCATACTTGTCAAGTAGGAGTACATAGCTGCCACTGAACGTTTGGGGGAAGGCAGAACAAAAGGGACCAGAGGGCGAAAATTAAAAAAGAAATCAAGTGAGATACACCTGAATGGCTTTCTAAATACTTACCTCCCTGCTGTTTGCCAACGTTTCCACTTGTGCCAGAGCAGAGATTTAGAATTTTTCTTATTCTCTCTCCACCAAACATCCAAAACTCCATCAGCTTATCCCTAGTCAGGGGGAGTTAGTTAAGTGTTTTCTGGCAAACTGAGTTGGTTCGTGGTCTTGGGGCGGCCTTATGGCTATGTGGCAAGTAGGCCGGCATTGCCCGTCCACTGGTTTCAAGAAACTGAGTGACACTATCACTGGCTGAGATGCCTAGGGTTGCACCACTTGGCAAAGGCCCAACTGGAGCCAAAATGGCAGTCACCAGTCAGTGGTAGTTTGCGATGGCTTGATCAGGGCTAGGAGTTTGCAAAGGCTGATGGGACAGCTGGCACTGTGGCACCCAGGCAACTCCACAGTGTGGCAGACCCTGGCATGCAGAGGGGCTTCTTTTACAAATGCCACCATTGTGTTACCTGCCCCACTAAGGTTTGACTGTGTTATATCACACACAAACACACACACATGTTACACAAGCAAAACTGCCTTACCTTTATTCTGTATTGCTGGCTTTGGTAGCAGGAACCTTTCTCAGCAAAACTTCTGAGCCAAACTGCCCTGGTTTAATGTCCTCATTCCCAAACCACAGCTAGAACAGGCCGTGTGACGGATACCAAGCCATCAGGAGGCATGCGGGCAAGGGATGTTTGTTTTTTTGGTGGTCAGGGGATCAGTGGCAGGAGGGACTGACACTGCGCATGAGACATTTTTAGCTGTTCTGCAGATCAGTTGTCAGGCAGGTGAGACTTGCAGCGGCGGGTGGGTGACTTTGTTGTTGGGAGGCCTGGGAACAGTTCAAGAGGCAGATGGGACGTGCAGCAGTTGGAGGTGCTGGTGCTGCAGGGATCAGCTCAGGAAGTAGCTGAAGCATGCAGCACTATGAGGGCACCATTGTTGTTTGGGAGTCAGTGTTTTTGAGCTAAGGGATGAGGCTGTGAGGTGGGTGAGACTTGCAGCAAGCAGAAGGATGATTGTTGTTTGGGCCAGGGAACTGGTTGCAGAGGTGGGTGAGATTTGCAGCAGCAGGAGGACGCTTTAGTTGTTTGGGCTGTGGCATCAGTTCGGGAGGTGCTTTACAGTAAAAAAAAAAAAAAAAATCACACTGAAAACAGGAGCAGTGATCTGGAAGTGAGCAGCAGAAGAGTAAGGGAGAGAAGGAGCCAGGCAGCTGCAACATGGAACAAATAAGGAGAGAGTATTCTCTGCTAAAAAAGTGCCTTTTGTTTCTGCTTAGGAACATGAGAATTCTGGAACCTGTAACATTAAAAAAGCCTATCTGTTTCATGTGTTTTTATTGCAAGAGGGTCAGTTGGTGAACATTACCAGTACTGCATGGATTTTAAAAATGCTGGAAGTCCTGTAATTCTGCAGCAGGCGATTCATTTTGTTACTATCATGGTTCTTGTAAGTGTGAAGAGCTATGCAGAGCACTGCTGTACCGCTGAACAAACAGAGTAGCTTCCAGCTAGCATTTCAGGGTTGTTGTTTTTTGGATGCCCTACTGTGTATATATGCCAGTGCATGCAGCAAGCGAACAAGATCAGGGAATTCAGGAGTCAAAGATACCACAAGAATAGACACTTAAACACACTGCACAAACAGTTAAGATGTTGAAAAACTTTTATTAAGGACTTCAAGTGATATTAGCATACTAATAGCAGCATAATGTGTGGGCTCCCTCCACTACCTGTCTATTAACTCCTCTAAACCGCAACATTCTGCAGTAAAACTGTATGCAGAGTTCCGAGAAAACAAAGACTGTGGCAAGATAGAACAGATGGACCTGGCTGACTCGGACACTTCGGACTCCATGGCATCCGTGGGCCTAGAGCTGTGCTCCCCTCGTACAGGCAACAACAAGAAGGGGAAGAAGTTCAATTTAATTCTACAGGAATGAAAAGCCTTCTGAAATGACATCACTAAGAAGGTAGATGATGTCGTGTGAGATATTAAAAGTCTGCAGAGCAGGGTTGATGCAGCTGATGCACAACTTAACGCCACGGACAGCCACATGAACAAACCAGAACGGATCGTCCTACGTTAGCAGAGGAACAGGTCAGGATACAAGATCCAAGATAGGATAACTACAGGAAACAGTATCACTGCTGTAGCAGAATTTAACACATATGGTGGAGCTGCCCCAGCTGCAATGCAACTGTCTGAAATGGGGGAGGGGGCCTAAAATAAAATGACTTCCAACACTCCTTCTTGGACATATTCAGTTTGTTTTATTTTTCAAAAGGTGTTCCAACAATTTGCCAAACAGATGAATGGCTTCTTCAGGAAGAACTTCCTTTTAATGTTACTAATGCACTAACAAATTATAAATAATATACAGTTGAAAGACGCAAGCCACAAGTGAACCTTAATTAATATAGTAGAACTGGACGTGGGTACCTAGCTCTGGTTTCCACCTCTTCATATAATTATTAATTTCTTTAAAGTTGCATCATTTGCCTGAAAATATATACATTTTAATTCAATTTTATCATTTATTGAATGAATTCAATCCGCCACCAGCACCCAGTGCACTCATTGACATGGCACTGTTTTGGCCTTTACTCCCAATAACCCGGGAGAAAGCACCACTAACCTGGCAGCTTGATGATTTAATTTTTCTTCATGCTTATCATGTCTGAATCTCCATTAACTCACATTTTCAGTACACAGTGCACCAGACACAGAAGGAAGCGATCAGCAATACCTTTTGGGACCTTTAAAACTGGGCATAAAGCACTGCGGTAGGTGGAGTGTGTGTGTGGTTATACAATTACGAGAACAGAAATAGAAGATCCCCACACTAACTATAAATACAGAATCAAACAACACATCACATGCGACACTGTGGGTGTGATATCCTTAGAGACTACAGCAACCCGAGGGAGTGTGATACCACCCATTTTCAGACTGCTACCTTGATGCTTCAGAGCTGCTCACAGAACTTATTTCAGCAGCCAGAGGG
Organism: Neoceratodus forsteri; assembly: GCA_016271365.2. Classification (NCBI taxonomy): domain Eukaryota; kingdom Metazoa; phylum Chordata; order Ceratodontiformes; family Ceratodontidae; genus Neoceratodus; species Neoceratodus forsteri. The sequence continues at coordinate 193,670,475 of CM028132.1, read as the reverse complement.
AGGTGAGTGAGGTGTGTGTGTGTGGGTGTGTTGAGGCAGCAGCAGCTTTATTTATAATTTTTTTTTTTTCAGAGTTCTTGGTTCATAGCTTGGTCCGCTGGGTCAGGGGCTGGAGCTCCACCTGACAGAGAAAAATGAGTCTTGCTTTTCTTTCTTAGGATAGTCACTGCTTCTCTAGAGTACCTTGGCTAAATTGTTATTTCTCTCCTTAACGGGGTGTTGGGGATGGTTACCATAAGTTACAGAGCTGCAGTATTTGATGAGGACAGCACAGAGCTTCCCTTACCTTGAGAGAGGAGATGGGTGCCCTTCCCTTTTCACTTCAGGTGATTCTGTTGCATTTACACCACAGGTTAAAGAGGTGGACGGGACCCATGTACCTGGAATGCCCATTGGCTATCATTGCTGGAGATTTTTAAAAGCCCCGAGATGGTCTTTTCACTGGACTCCTAGAGACAGGCTGTGATGGGTAAGCCTTCTTCATAACAGGCTGCTCACTATTCTGAGGGTCAATTTTGTGTCTGTTACTGTGCAGCCATAGCATATAAATAAAGGATATCACTAACTGTTCCTATCTGGGGCTCTGAGACTACTTGAGCAGCCTGCAGCTGTACTGCAACACCTTCTTATTGCAATGGTCAGGTTTCTCTGGGGAACTATAGTACCCTTTCCTCTAACTAGTTTGCAGATAGCAGTGGTGTGAGCTTCAGCAAGGGTGCGATCCCTTTCCCTTGCTCTTAGCGGACCCTAAAATGATTGGATGTGGCAGTCATGCCTCTTATTTCCCTCTCCCTTGTACTACTGCTGCAAGACTTCCATGTGCAAAAAGCAGCACTGTCTGATGCCTCAGACATGACTGGAAGGTACCGTTATCCTCTATGTATCGGTTCTGTTTTCACTGCATGTGGTCTGTAAATCTGCCTGCAGACGTTATATATCAGCCTCTGTGCCTACTCTGTACAGCGGGGCTCCTTTTTTGAGCCCTGGACTATTTCTGCTTTTTGTTTTTAAAGCTTTATTTGGGGTAAAAGTTTTGAACTACTGTGTCAATCTATCTGTTGTAATAGGCCACTGTTGGATTAATAAGAAGGCAAGGATTAGTTAGTTGTTAGTTTTAATACACTGGGAATCTCCTGGATGATTTTTCCTTTCTCTTTTGCTGTTACACATGACAGTTATATGTTTACCCATAGCCTTTATTGGTTATTGATTCTGTGTAGCGTTATCACATATAGTTTTTCTTGGTATTAGATAACAGGCGGAAGGGGGAGAGGGAGTGAAAAGTCATAACAACCCTTAGCGCGTCGACGTGAATTCCTGCCTCTACTGCATTCCTGTTCCTCTTAACTCTGTTCCTCCCCTCAACCTGGGAGCATAGCCCCCCTCAGAGACTAAAGTCCTTACAGATCTTACTTACCTCCACCTGCTGGAAGGTACTCTCCCTCCGCCGGGATTAGGGACCCTTTAAGAAGGTCCTCAACCTTGGAAGCCCTCGGACAAACCCACCCAGTGTACACAATTCTAATTTTGTTGGTCTGCTGGTTTTCTAAAATGCAGGTACCACAGTAGTTGCTTTAATTTGTTCTATGGTTTTTATATACAGTTAGTTATTATCGGCTAGGGAGGGTATATGGTGTAATATGTGTGGTTCTGGCCTCCTATAGCGCTGTCTTGCACCACTGGTATGTGGAACCTTTGTACCCATCTTCTAATGGAGGATCCAGATATGAACATGCCTGTAGCATATTACATCTAACAGGTTTTCAAATACAAAAAGCCAGAGAGGCGGCTTCTTGGAGACACAACACTGGAGCCACCAAGTAAATCCATATAACAGCAGCAAACAGTCGGGCTACTCAGCACTTTGCCTTGAAAAAGCATCAGAGAGACACAAACCGTTGGTCACGTGGTATGGGAGTGCTGCTGGTCTGTGATTTTTAACTATAAATAAAGTATTTTGTTAACTGGGTCCAGCTTGAGGTCCCTTTCTGTGTGAAGTGCTGAGCAGCCCAATTGTTTGCTCTTGTTATGAGGTTTTCAAATACTCAATGTCCCCACCCAAGCTAAAATTGTATTCCATCAACATGAATGGTCTCTCTAACCTGGTAAAGAGGGCTAAGGTGTTTTGGGCCATTAAAAGTGAACGCCCCAGTATTGTATGTTTGCAGAAAACTCATGTATCTCCTGCTGAACATTAGAAATTGAAAAGGTTTGGCTATGACCATGCCTATGTATCCTCCTATAAGCAGGGTAGATGGAAATGGGTGGCGATCCTAGTGGCCCGGTCCCTTACTTACCAGGAAAAGCAAGTCACAATGGATCAGGATGGGTGTTGTGTTTTAGTCTGTGGGGAAATCGAGGGGCAGATGATTACTATTGCTTCGGTTTATCTCCTGCCATTTCGGATACACAGTTTATAAAGAAGAAAGTACAAATGATTACAGAGAAACAGTTGTGATCTCTATTGGAAGCAGGGGATTTTAATTTTTACATGGATTCATATAGGGACTCTGTTGGGGCACACTGCTCTCTCACTACACTGGCCCATAAAATGTTTCATAAATTGGTGCCATGATGGGATGGGTGGATCTCTCACAGGAATTCCACCATAACACACTGGAGTACACACACTATTTCCACCCCCATGGTAAGTATGGGTGAATTGACTATATTTTTACGCAAAGAGAGGACCTACATGGGGTACACTCGTACCATTTTACCCACTACATACTCAGATCATGCCCTAATGGTGACTTGATTGGACATGGGGAATGTTTTGTAAAAAGACTAACTGGAGATTTGACACCTGTTACTTAGAAGACCCTGAATTCATTACTACGGTCTGGGCCCACGTTGAAGACACCTTGTCCCTTAATGTCTCTCCTGATCCCCCACCCCCTTGTGGCATACAGTTACGGCTGTACTCCGTGGTCATCTGATTAGTTATGCAGCCCCAAACAATAAGATGAGACAGGCAAATTGGGAGTATTTGATGGCCTCTCTGGTCTTTTTTGCAGAACCAGCATAAGCAAGGGACCCTCACGGATCCCTCCCAGCTTACAAAGGTAAAACATCAGTTAGATAATCTTGCCCAACAGCAGGTGGAGAAGGCGCCTAGATATCTGAGACAGAAATACTATGATGGGGGCCCCATGCAGCTAGTCTCTTGGCCCATAGTGTGTGAAGCTTCTGACACAAGGTGACTATCTTGATATTAAGACACCCATATTTGAGGCAATTAGTTTGGGGGTGGAGATTATTACAGAGGCTTTTGCAGCTAATAATAATAATAATAATAATCTTTATTTCTAAAGCACAATTCCAAAACCAAAGCGCTGTACAAATTAATCAATAAAAACATATTAAAACAGATAAAATAATAAAACAATCCAATTTCAGGCTGCATACGATGTATATAAACAAAATTATTACGTAAAATCCCCATAAGCCAGGTGGAACAGATGGGTCTTTATAGCCATCTTGAAGCTCTCCATGGTCCGGCACTCTTGAATCTGACGAGGCAGAGAATTCCACAGGGTAGGGGCTGCATACATAAAAGCTTGAGACCCAGAGGTTTTCAGCCATACCCTGGGAATCTCTAACAACCCCTCGTCAGCTGAGTGGAGTGGTCAGCTGGGACAGTAAGGATTCAGGAGCTCTTGCAGGTAGCCCAGACCCTGTCCATGCAGGGCTTGATAGGTCAGAAGACCAACACTGAAGGTGATCTGCCACTGTACAGGCAGCCAGTGCAGTTCACATAGCACAGGAGTGATGTAGCTAGAACGAGGAGCCCCCATCAAAAGCTGCGCTGCAGCGTTCTGCACTAGCTGCAAGTGGTGGATATCAACCCCCGGAAGCCCTAGGTGAAGGGAGTTACAGTAGTCCAGGCGCGAGGTCACGAAGGCATGGATCAACGTTGGAAGGTCACTGGATGGAACAAGATGCTTGACCTGGGCGATGTTCCTCAGATGGTAAAAAGAGGACTTGACTACTGCCGACACCTGCGAATGCAGTGTTAGACCACCATCAAGAATCACCCCAGGTTTTGCACCTGTTCAGAGAAAGGCAGTTGGTTACCCCCAAGCCAAAGTCCAGAAGGGGACCCTGCCACTGACCCCCTCTATCCGGCGACCTGGATCCACCACCAGCACCTCAGTCTTATCGGAATTCAACTTCAACCAGTGCTGGATTTCTGCAAGGCAGCTGTTAAAGAGTGAGACCGTACTATCCTGGTCGGGTACAAAAGACAGGTAAAGCTGGGTATCATCTGCATAGCAGTGAAACCTCAGCCCATACCATCTCACAATGTCTCCCAAAGGCAGCATATACACAGCGAACAACATTGGGGATAGCAAAGAGCCCTGAGGGACCCCGCATGGCAGAGAAAATGAGTCAGAGGAAAACATCCCCGACACCACCCTCTGAGATCTGCCAGTGTGGAATGACTGAAACCATCTGAGGACCGAGCCTGCCAGGCCACAGATGACACTCAGGCGCTTGAGCAACACCCCATGGTCCACGTGTCAAAAGCTGAAGAGAGATCAAGAAGCGCCAAGATGGAGTGGCGCTTTTGATCTCTTGCTATCAGGAGATCATTGAACACCTGAACCAGAGCAGTCTCAGTACTATGCCTCTTCTGGAAACCAGACTGGAGAGGATCATAGATATCATGGGTGGTAAGACGGTTCTCCCGCTGCAGCACAACTACTTTTTCAATCACCTTCCCTACAATGGGAAGGTTAGAGATAGGCCTGTAGTTAGCACAGCAGTTTGGGTCAAGAGAAACTTCAAGGAACGGTGTCACCACTGCCTTCTTCAGGGAGCGTGGGAACTCACCCAACTCTAAAGAGCACCAAACAATCTCAGCAAGGATGGGGCCAATGGAAACTACACACCCCATTATAAGGCGCATTGGGCCTGGGTCCAAACTACAGCACGTCGGCCGCATATTCTGGACAATCTGCACAACATCTGCAGTCTCCAGCTGGTCGAAAGATGTCCAAGAAAACCGAGGAGAGGTGTCCAAGCACCAACCACCACCAACTCCCATTGAGTGAGCTGGTTGGATCACGGCCCTGATGTTGGCCACCTTATCAGCAAAGAATCAAGCAAACTCGTCACACTTAACTTGTGAAAACGCACTTCCAACCTGCAGACAGGTTGGGTTGCACAACCAGTCCACGGTTCGAAAGAGCTGAGCTGGTCGATTCTGAGCTGCAGCAATCTCCATGGACAGGAACTCTGCCTTCTTATGAGTGATTGCTGATTGATAGACCCGACAATGTTCCACCAATCTAAGGTGGTCGGCATGCAGGGCACATTTCTGCCAGCGTCGCTCTAACCTTCGTCCAACTCGTCTCAACTCCCTCAAGGTCCCATCAAACTAAGGGGACCACGGGTGAAGAGAGAGAGGACAATCGCGGACAGGATCGAGAGAGTCCAGTGCTTTTGTCACGGCCTTGTTATAGGCCTGAACCAAACTCTCTGGACCCTCACTTGCACCCGGCAATCCCGATAGGTCTAATACCGCCAACAGGCCATCAGGGGTTACATCCCTCAAAGGGTGGTATCTAACCATCTACACAGGGGCTGGCCTGTGGGGGGAGCCTGGAAACTGAACCTTATGGTGTGGTGATCAGACCATCCGACTGGTTCCACCATCAAATCGGAGGTCTCCATCAGGAAAACCAGGTCAAGTGAGTGACCATGGTTATGGGTTGCATAGGCAACTACCTGTGTGAAGCCCAATGAGTTCATAAGTTGGAGGAAGTCCTGGCCAAATTGCGAGAGTTTGTCATTGACCCAGGCACTGAAGTCACCCAGCACCATCAACCTAGGTGACTCGAACGTCATGTTGACAATGAAGTCCTCAACTTCCTGTGGGATCAATTTCTCACCCCCGGGGGGACGTTAGCTGATCATGATCCTACACCCCACACCTGCAACCGCAGCACTCTCAAACGATCTGGATTCCTCAACTGGCACCCCTACAAGGCCCAATTCCGATCTAAAACAAGTGGTTACATCCCCGCCCCTGTGGTCCGATCTCGAACGATATATCACCGAGAACCCGGCCAGAATAGCCGCCTCCAAGAAGTGGCTGGCATTATCATCCAGCCAGGTCTCGGTGATGCAAGCCAGGTCTGTTGTCCCAACAAGATCAGCAATAATAGCCATCTTGTTCCTAAAAGACCTGGCATTGCACAATACCGTTCGAGTCAGACGAGATTCCAGGACCAGCTGGGCTACTGGTCCAGAAACCCTGGAGCCCTTGGGTATGGGAGCCAGATATGGAAGACCATGTTCTGGAACCATTTCACCCCAGGGTGTCTCCTGGTCCTAGCTACCCCAATCCGACCACCCAGCTCCCCTTCCCCCCAAGGTTCAGGACCCCCAGCCCCTCCCTGCCTAATACCTACTATTCCCAATGCTCTGCAGCGTCTATAGACTGCTGTCGGCAGAGGAGGACAGTTAAAGGGTCGGAGGTCCCGGAGCTCAGAAGGGAAGTAGTGCCTGACCGGGAGAGCTACCTGCCAGCACATCTCCAGCTCACCAAAAGCTGCTAACAAATCAATAATAAATGCTTAATCTAACCTATAAACCAATACAGTCAACACACCCTCACACACACACACACACCCCCATACACTCCACAGCCACACTCAACAGAATCCTAAAAGCAAAATAAAATACAAATTGTGCAAAATTATCAGTCCATTATAGCTGCCCAGAGTGGCTAGAAGACAAGGGGAAAACCAGTCACAATAATATAGTGCAGCTGAGTTCTGAGACCAGAGAGCTCCCACCACTCTGGTTAAATGATCCAATAATAGTTCAACCCCAACACCACCTCTCACATAGTAGGGGAATAATCAGCAGTAACTCAGAAATAATGAAATCAATATATTAAACACCGTATATCAATCCAATTTGTGTTCTGGAAACTCAGGGATCTCCCACAGACAGGTTATACACCGCTGAGGGCCCCCCCCCCCATAGTGGAAATAGAGTCCTTTCTGTGGCCTCTTCACCTACCAGGACTAGACTGGGAGGCTCAGGCCTCATTAATTGATCCTATCTCCTCAACTTGATTTGGAAGCCGCTTTCATGAGGCTGAAGCCAGACAAATGTCCAGGCCTGGATGGATCTCCTATCAAATTTTTGAAGGCATTTGCCCTGAAGGTTTCTTCTCTCTTACTGTGGGTCATAAACTCCTTACTGGAGGGATCTGAACTACCACCCTCCTGGAGTTATGCAGTTATGTCAGTCATCCCTAAGACTGTGAAGGCCCAGGACAGATGTGAATCTTACCAGTCCATTTCCATCCTCAACACAGATTACAAGTGTTCATGTCCATATTGGCCCACAGATTAGATGGGCTACTCCCTCATATCATAAATATAGACCAGACAGGCTTCATCTGTTCTTGGCAAACAATGCACAATATCTGTCAGTCCCTGTCTCTTGTTGCTCACGCTTCTCAGTTAGGCTCACCATTCCTCACTTTAAATCTTGATGAGAAGAAAGCATTTGACTGTGTTTCTTGGACATTTCTCCATGTCACACTTCTGCAATTCAACTTCCCCCCTGCCTTTGTTGATCTCATCTTTTCCATATATGCCAGACCTCACACACAGACCCAACCTAATGGTCATTTGTCTTCCTTCTTCTCCTTAGAGAGGTGTACCCATCAGGGCTATCCCCTCTCTCCACTGCTGTTTACGACATAGACAAAACCCTTTGCCCAAGTCATCAGACTATGCCCGGACATTACAGAATATAGGGTGGACGATGGTAGTGAGCATCGGGTCGCCTTATGTGCTGATGACTTTCTTCTATATTTGTGTGATCCAGCTAAGGGACTTCCAGTGGTGTGGCCTCTTCTTTTATACTTTGGAAATTTCTCTGGGTATAAGCTGAATGAGCACAAAACAGACATTTTGACCATAAATTATACCCCCACCATACATCTGAGACAAAGGTTCCCTTTTCAGTGGAACCTCACTTTGATGAGGTACTTGGGAGTAAATCTTACACAGTTACCCATACAACTCTATGAGGCAAACTTTATCCCACTACAGAGACAAATTCAACAAGATTTAGATAAATGGAATCTTCTCCACTTTCCTTTAAGCATCAGATAGCATCCACTAAAATGATTATCCTTCTGAAATACTTGTATCTCTTCCAATCTCTCTCCTTGTTTCTGGATAAAGTTACTTGGACAAAATGGAATTTCACCTTGTCTCGGTATACTAACTACAGTAACCAATAACTGCAATAACCAAAGCACGATTGCTACTTTACTTAATGTTCACTTCTCTGATCTCTCGGATTTTCTGGTTAACTCTGTTTTACCCTCTGAGGAAATCATAAACCCTGCCGAATCTTTATCGGCTCAGTTTAGTATTAAACCAGTCTCGACTATTGATATATTAAGGCTTATGAGAGCCATTCCTGAACATGGCTCTCCTGGGTCCGATGGACTATTACCTAAGTTCCTTAAAGTTATTGCTGCTGACATTGCAGCCCCTGTTGCGAGAATACTCAACTTATCTATTATGACCAGGACGGTTCCATCCCTCTGGCAAATTGCACGTGTTGTGCCAGTGCATAAGAAAGGAGACTCTAGAACGATGAGTAATTACCGACCAATTGCCATCTTATCTGTCTTGGATAAAATCCTAGAGAAGGCTGTGTCTTCTCAGGTCACGGAGTATCTGCATAAAAACAATCTATTATCCCCAGCCCAGCATGGCTTTAGGTCTGGCCACAGTACAACTACAGCACTATTACAATGTACTAATGATGTGCTGCTTAACATGAACAAAGGAAAACTCACTGGGGCCATTTTTATCAACCTCACAAAGGCCTTTGACTTGGTTGACCACTCTCTTCTGCTCTCCAAACTATCCTCACTTGGTTTCTCAAATTCTGCCACAGCCTGGTTTGGCAGTTACCTTCTGGGTAGGCAACAATTTGTTCAAATAGGGAACGTCGCATCCGATCTTGTCCCTACCTCAGTTGGTGTTTGCCAAGGTTCTATTCTTGGTCCCTTCCTTTTCTGTCTCTTTATAAATAATCCTTCCCCCCTGTCTGGATCGACTTTGTCTCTTTTCTATGCGGACGATATGGTTATCTACTCTGCCGCTAATGACATTTCAGCAGTTCGCACCTCCCTTCAATCTAACTTTGACTGCTTCTCGACTTGGCTAAAACAAAATAAGCTCCTACTTAACACTAGCAAAATGGTGTCAATGCTCTTTGGGACTTCCCCTAGGCTAAAAGCTTGTCATATGGGACTTTCCCTTCGTGGACCTGATGGCATAACCCTGGATACAGTCACATCCTTCAGATACCTTTGGGATGACTCTTGACCCCTCACTGGACTTTAATCTTCATGTTGCAGCCACTTGTAAGGCAGTGAACAGTAAACTTGGCCTGGTTTAAAGGTAAGATCCTCCCTAAATTCGACAGCCAGGCTGGCCATTGCTCAGGGAATTCCTTCGACCTTGCCTCAACTATGGCTCTATAGTCTACCTTAATGCTAGCAAGCAAGCAAGTAATCCAGAAATGGAGCACTTGTTATAATAGTATCTGCCGCTTCGCCCTTGCGGCTCCTAAACTAACACATCGCTGTCAGCTCTATTCTTCTCTCAACTGGCTCACCCCATCCTCCTATTGTCTGTACATAGCTCGTTGTCTGGTCGATAAGTTAACCTGGACTAGTACTCCAAGATCCCTTGTAACTCTGCTAAAACAACCTGACTTGCTCTATACGCTGAGATCCACTCAAAATGCTTCCTTTGTTACGCCTAGATGTCTCACTAAGAAGGGTGAACTTGCATTTGCTGTATCTGCTCCCAGAATGTGGAACACCCTTTCACTCTATGTTAAACAATCGGCTACTCACCAGGCCTTTCAAAAAAGTTAAAGAACTCACCTTAAGAGCTCAAATCTCTGCTCCTGCTCTACCTCTTGCTTGTCTCCACTCACTTGCACTACTACCACTGATCTTCCACCTTGAGAGCGGTACTTCCTCTCAGCACTTATGTACCCCCAGTGTTTGCTGTATATGTTTTTTTTTGTCAATTATACTGTTTTCAAAATTCTATAAAAGTTTATGTAACTGTGATTACTGTTTATCCTCATGCTATGTGTATTCTACTTGTTGTTTCTGAATGTGCCATGTATTCTAAATTGTCATGTGTTACTGTATTTTCCTTCCAACTAGATGTTTTGTATTCTGTTGTGGACACTATGTATCTGCTGTTTCTGATGTGTAACCCTCCCGGGTCGTGCCTGAAAATAGGCAAAATCTCTTGTCTAGTGCACCTACCTGGTTAACAAAAACTAAATAAATAAATACCCAGCACAATAAAACCCTGAGAACACAATTTTCTACCCTATGCATGCCCAAACAGTTGGGTGGCGTGGTCTCCCACATCTTGTGTGATATTATGAAGCAGCACAACCACACGTGGTGCTACACTGCCTTCAGAATCCTCCCACCTAACAGTGGGTTCAGTTAGAAAGAGCTGCCTTCACAACAGTTTCCCCCAAAGAGGCTATCTTTCTTTGGAGGATGCAGTAGATTCATACTAGTGTTGTATCTTCTCTTGTACTAGTGGTCCTTCAGACCTGGCACAACATCCTCTACAATTATAGATTGTCGACCCGACTTATTTGGTTATTGCCAACACACCTTCACCTTGATTTCATTTTGGCTCAACAAGATGGTGGCTATAAAAGATGGCATAAAATGGGTCTTCACTACTCCCATTATGTTCGCAAGATCCTGGAGTGGTATCCTTTCAGAATCTTCAGACTTCCTTGCGGCTCCCACACTTGGATCAATTCAGGAATTTCCAAATAAGAGCTTACCTGGACCGGCTCCAACACCGTGCTCCCCCATCTGCCACAGACCTCTCATTGCTTCTGCCCTTAAATAAGGCCTTAGGAGGAGACCTGAGGCAGTACCTTAAAGCTAGTCTTTACCAATTCCTCCAATTGGAAGGTCCCTCAGTGTCGGTGTGGGCTTTGGACAGCTGGAACAAGGAGTTGGGACATCCTATTTCCTTAGAGCAGTGGAAAATGATATGCTACCTTACTCATAAAGTCACCAGTTCTGTGGCTTGGAGGGAGTACAGTTGGAAGAGTCTTAGTAGATTTTTCCTGACGCCCATCCAACAAATCCATTGCAGCACAGCTCACACTTCAACCTGTTGGCATGCCTGTGGGGAGCCGCGAGCCACATACTACCACATAATGTAGGGCTGTCCCACATTACTCCCATTCCAACAAGATTTAGAAAGAGCTTGGCATTTGATTTTTCCTCAAACTTGCAACTTACTGACTTGCTGTTTTTATGTTTGTATAGACAGGTCCCATAGAAAGATAAGGCAGAAAGATATTTTATTGGTGTACTTTTAGTTGCCGCCAAAAATGAATCATGAAAAGATGGCTGACAAAGGATCTGCCTACTTTCGTTGACTGGCACCAAGTGGTAAAGGGTATTTATGACATCGAATTATTAACTTTTTCAATCAGACAGCAAATGGATGTACGTACAAATCATTGGGCAAGATGGGCGCCTTATATGATTTATTTTAATTTTTTATTTTAGTGTTTGGTAACTGGGTAAGGCCCACTAGGCACAAGTGCCTGTTTTCAGGGGCGACCTGGAAGCACTGGGCGGTTAAGTGACTTGCTCAGAGTCACACAGTGTGCAAGTGGAGGTTGTGAGAATCAAACTCAGTTCTGGTCTGCTGGATGTACCAAGCTTGTTCACACCTCATTCCTCTAACCTCTAGGCTATACTGCCAGCCAAAATGACTTTCAGTTTGTGCTATAAATGGAGGGAGGTGGTGTCGACTTATGCCACATAGTAATGTTTTGTATCCTCCAGACACAATTTGCATACTACTGCTTGGAAATATTCAGTGACAAAGCTAGGTCCTCATGGATGCATAAAATCTATAAGGAGTGCGGGTTTATTGTTAATTTGTATCTGTACCCCTCTGCTGGAGTTGTTGTAATTGTTATACAGTGTTGCAGAGTGCCATATTTTGTTTGCTTGTTTAAAAGTGTAATAAAATATGATTTTAAAGAAAAGCCTTTTTTGAAATTGAACCATGTCCATGTCCAGTACTTATTAGTATAATCTGCAAATGTGATGTGCAAAAGGCAGCTAACAGTGCGGACAAAGTAACTTTTTGTCACAAAGCACCGTCTGCTTTTTTGCCTTCTCAGCCTCTGTTACAGCACAGTAAAGCACTTTTAGCTATTTTCGCATATTACACTTGCATATCACACCAAGTGTAAGTGCTACACATGGTTCAGTCAATTTCAATAACCACTTTTCAGCATCTGAACTGTCTGCAGTACGTTTGAAAGTCTCCACTTGTGGTATCTACAATGTGGCCAAAGACAGACACAAAACAGTGCCTCCTGTAATGTAATACTATAGATACTACATAATCTACAGCAGTTCATTACATCTGTGCTGCGGCTTTTTCCCCTCTAGAGTGTCCAAAACAGTGTAGTTCACCTTGTCTGATTTTGGCCATGTCCAGCAGACTGTTAACAAGATGTTTAAGTTCAAAATTCAAGTTTATTTCACCAGGAAAACGCCATTGAGCAAGCTAATTTACGAGGAGGTCCTACTAAGGACAGAACAATACAAGATACAATGTCAATGCAGAGGTGGACAAAGCATGGTTCTGGAAAACACAGATATACAACTGAAGAGAGATTACATGAAAAAAAACAAACAGTGGCATAATAATAATTATTACAATTCTAAACAATTCTAAAAAGATAAAATTATAATCAATTTTGAGGGTCAGAAAGAGATTATTGCAGGGTAAAATGACATGCTAGCTAGAATGACAATGGTTCACACATACCCCAAAACTGAACAAGCATCATCGTAAGTATATGCAAATCACAATGAAAGAAGTTAAATTGGTTCTGCTTTAAAGGGGGAGCAGTCAGCACAAACAGCCTCACACCCGAGAGTGTGGCTGGTCCAGCAGTGCCGTAGCAAGACATTTTTGCGCCTTGGGCAAGTCACACATTTTGCACACACACACTTCCCCCACCAGAGTGCATTGGCGGCGGCTGACCTGATGGGCTTACTCAATTGGGGGGGGGGCCGTCACAGGAGTAGTAGCAGATCTAGGATTTTAGAATAGGGGTGCAGTGGCCCATTGGGTGGGTCTTGGGAGCAGGGTTTGGTATGCATGAACCTGGGTTGACGTCATGCCAGTGTGGTCAACCACCACTTGGTGTGATGGATCCAGCTTAGTTTACATTTTAAAAGAAGAGAAAGCCATAACAGAATGAAGGAACTCTCCTCTTCAGCCATACCAGAAATGTCACACTGACCAAAGCATCATTTTATAAAAACCCAAACCTTGCAAGTGCTGCAGTTTTGCATATGCAACCCCATTCCCAGTGATATTCTTTCCCAGCAAGATTTAATTTTTTTTAAAGAACTTATTTACTCAGAAGAGCCCACCTGAGATGCAACATCTCATTTCTATTGGGGATCCTGCTTCTACCTAGTTCAACAGCTTGATGGACTGCAGTACTGGGAGATTTTGTAACTAACTTGCTCAGGATCACAGTACTGCAGTCCATCCAGAACTAGGAGATTTAGTAACTGGCTCAAGCTCGTCACACAATGTTTTGCTCTAGCTAGGTTTGAACCTGCAGTCTCCTGGCTCTCAAGCCAGTGCCCTAACCACTAGGTCTCCTATATTATTTTCAAACTATTAGCTATCTCAGGTCAGCACTTCTGTTTTTATTAAGGTAGAGAAGGTTCAGAGGAGGGCAACAAAGATGGTGCATGGATTGCATCACAAGTCCTATGAGGACAGGTTGAAGGAACTGAACATGTACTCCCTGGAGGAGAGGAGGGAGAGAGGGGATATGATAGAGACATACAAGTGTCTTACAGGGAGGAACAGGGTGCAGGAATACACTATTTTTAAGCGAAAAAGATGTTCCAAGACTATCTGCCAACACTGTCTATGTATCTACAGTATGTATTACAGCTTTTTGTCCATTTCCAGGTATCCAGACTGTAGAATCCCAGCTGCCCTAAAGTAATCAAAGCAGGATTTTTGAGGCACTTAATTCATAGAGGGCATTTTCCTAGTAATTCAAAGGAGTCAGTGAGGAAGAACTACTCTACCACTTATAGATGGGGATTTAAGATGAACAGTAACTAAGCTATATGCCCTAATAGGAAAAAAATTGATTTCTTCAATAGCTTCTTTTTTAGCACTGGTCCAGTTCCCAGCACCTTACATTATAGAGCAATAACCATTTCAGCCAGTGCTCACTGCTCTAGTACAGTTATGGCAATTAAACTTGACTCTATAATATAATCTGGAGGAATTATTTGGCATTCAGAACCATATCTATTGAGGAATGGTAAACAAAGTTGGCGACTGTATACTTTGTGTACCAGGCCAGTGGGTCCACCTCCCTAGTCACCTCGAGAATGAGTTCTTACTGGTGCTGGCCTGCAGGCTGCTTATCAGACAGGCAGTGTGCTGACAGGCCAGAGCATCCTCGGGTGCACTCAGGATAAAGTACGGTACTTACAAGGTCATACACTTTATGTGAGCAACGTAATCAATTCCAAATTTAATAAAAATGCTCCATAGGTAGAAACCCCTTTTTCAGCAAACTGCAAACTGCCCCTAGACATTATGTGCACACAACATTATTTATTCCACTTTTTAACCTTTTTGTGGCCACTTCAATCCAAGCTGCTTATAAATGATCTCAAGTTCTCAACAGACAGGCTCAGAAGAATCACATCAAACAAAATACCGCCAAATACATATGCACTGCAGCACTACACAGATTTGGGACCTTGAACTAAAATCGTGCCTCACAATGCTGACATTTGGAGCTCAGTTTTTACTATGATGAACATTAGTAAATCTGTGCAGAGCAAGGGTAAATTTAAGTGTGAAAATCATGGCACTATGCGAAATTCATAGCAGTTGAGAGGTACAGTATGTAGCTAGTACTGGGCGAGGTGCAACCCTTCGACCTCCTCTTCTGGCTCTATAAATAAATTCAGGTAGTAACAGTTTTATACGTTTGAAAACAAAGTACTTCCAGATGTCAATAAATAAACGAAAGAACCATTACGAGTTCCCATTATTCTAATAAAGGCAGTCATGTTCACTACTACTCTTCTTGTAGAAAGAGTCTGTTTAAGCTTACCCTTCTCTGATGTGAGTGATTCACCAATTCAATACGCTTCTAACAAGCACATCATGCATCATGAAAATAACTCTGAAAAAAGGAAAACTGCAAGCAGGAGCTCACATAGGAACTCAGTTTCACCACCTCTTCTTGTTTAATCGAATCCCAGCACCTGTAACTTTTGCCATCGAATACCATAGGAGTTCCACCAACTAGCAATAAGAGACCCTCCCCCCCCAATCTAGAGATGAGATTTCTCCCACAGAAAAAATATGAACTCACGAAATTTAGCTAGGTGTTGTTTTGGTTTTCCTCTCTGATACCATGTTAGAGAGATTTCGGTACCTTAGTGCTAGACATAGAAAAGAAAGTGAGCGAAAGCAACAATGAACCAAATAGTTACAGTATACAGAAGGTGGGGCGCAAAGCCAGGGATGAGCTTGCAACAGAAACTAGAGTTGATCGAGACAACTTGTAATGGTTATTTATTGAACGTCTGGAACTCAAGGACTTCGTTTTCAAACATATAACACTGTGTAGTGTGACCTCCAGCCTGGGACCAACCTGTTATTAATGTACTGTCCACTTCCATTGATGATGTTCATCGACTCTGTCTGTCTTTCACCTTCAGTGACAAAAGCCAGCCTCAGTATACTCGATGTGCCACGCCCCCACCCACTACGCATCACCAATGACAAAGCCATCCCTTTATCCACACACCAGCATAGCTTGTTCTTGCCCGTCCATGCTTAGTGAAGAACAGCATGTTCCTGACCTCTTGCCGACTCTCGACTCACTACCGCTACTGATAATTTCAAAAACTGCCATTCTGCGCGCTTTACACAGGGTACGCTTTGCGCTCTGATCGGCTGACTGGCGGCTGAAACTAAAGTGAAACAAATCTAGGAGGTGCTTGGAGGTGCAGAGGGAACACAGTGAACATCAGCGCATTCAGCCACAACAAGACAGCACAATTCAAAAAAAGTACAAATATCTGTGTTTTGGAGGGGGGGATTGGGCACCCCTTTGGCGTACATTTTAAATGGGGGGGTCATTATCTCGACAGGGAGTGGGCTCCCCCGTCAGAATTGTGACAGGAGGTGGCGGCAGTCACTGCAGCCATGTAGTGCGCTCATCAGGAGGCGTGTTGTGGTCACGCTGCATGAGAGCTTTGCTCTCATTACAGCAGACCTTTTGTTAGATGTGATGGCTACATTAGGATTCATGATGTCAGCACCTGCTGCTGGCTGATTGGGGAATTAGGGACACACCTACTGATGCGTGCCCTGCATTCGCCCAACAGTGACCGCGCCTCCAAATCTGCTACTACCACAATATGTTGGCTGTGCATGCATGAGACAACATAAAAAAAACAATTACTCTGAATTCCTCTCCACATCATAGATGCGTAAAACAGAAAAAGACTCATGATCCATCAAGTCTGAACACATCACAGCAATTTAATCAGTATACACAGGTTCTGAAAACCCAGCTAAATTCTGAAGGTAAGGGTTCGAACTGCCAGGTCACAGATGCATTGACAACAGACATCACACAGCTATATAAAAAAAAAAGCTGGGCCCTTGGAAACCAGTATCTCTCCTGCAGACAATGATGGCTGACAACAAGTACCTTTTTTGATCATAGAAGAACTACTGAAATGCATGACGTGTTGCACGGATATTACACGTAAAACAGATGAGAACAATAAGCTATACACCACCTCTTTCTTGTGCAGCAGGAGCTGCACCACATCTCCAGTTCGGGGGTTCTGTGAGTCAAGCAGGCTCCATCCACATCAGACAGGTTGCTGAATTTGTCTCCATGGCAGTCTCTGAGGAGCTGCCACTCATGGACGTTGGGGCCAATCAGAGGCTAGCAAGTGGGACTTTTGCAACTTTTAAGCTCATTGTGCCAGGTGAGGTCACAGATGCTACCTCTCCTTTGTTTATGCAGCAAGAGCTGTCCCATGCCACTCAATCAGGGGTTTTGTGAGCCACATGGGCTACCTACCACGGCACAAGCCAGATTGATGAATTTGTCTTCTGGGCAGCCTCTGAGGAGATGATGCTTAGTAACATCAGGGGCAATCAGAGGCCAGCAGTGGTGGGACTTAAGGGCTTTTAAAGCCTTTACACCACACGCGGTTCTCAGTGTAGCGGGCCTCAGCATAAGTGTGTCTAACTGTGCATTTCAGCCTATGGTGGCTGTGCTTTGTGCTTCCTGACTGACCCCTTAATGTCGCTTGTAATGCTGCCTTGCATGTCTGTGTACTTCATTACCTGTGTGCTCCCTCAGCATCCTGTCTATTGCTGTTAAGTATGTACTGATTACAAGTATAGTCCTCCTGTTGCAGTAGTCCTGCCTTTATTTGGCCATTACCTAAATAGTTGCACATTACATATACAGTACAATAATGCATGGGGTGGTGTATTTAATGAGATTTTATACACACCACGAGGTGCTGGATGCTACATAAACCCCAAGAGTGAATCTCGAGGGGTTTATTTAAGCATCCATCACCAAGGAGTGCATGTAAAATCTCATTAAAAACACACCGATCCATGCATTATTGTACTGTATATCTAATGTGCAACTAGTTTTATGGCACAGCCAAGCAAGGATTACATATAGGTGAGAGGGAAGTTTCCTTTTTTTATTATTCACTTACTGCCGAGTGATCCTAGTGGTGTCCAGTGTATTAGCACAGTGCCTGACACCGGGGAAAAGCGGAGGCAGGCACATGCATGGAGCGGGTTATAACGGCGAATTATAACTGGGTTTCCATATGGGAGAAAACGCTCCCCAGTTATTATATCACAGTAGGGTATCTGCATTCACTTTACTTCTGTACTGTGTTTTGTTTTTTACTATTTTACTACCAAGAAGCTAATTCAACATTTTTAATCTATTGTGCTTTTAACTTTCTCTCTGTGGTACTCTCCCACAAAGCTTTGCTTTCTTACTTTACTGAGTAAGTCAGACTACTATCCTGTTAAGTTTTTTATGCACCCTTCCCCACTGCTTCCAGCACATACATTTGTAACCCCCCTACAAATGGGAGTTTCCGAAAAGTCTTCCTTGAGCTTGCTTAAATGCTCACTGCCAGGCTGGTGTCCTGCATTGTAGCAGTTTAAATGTATTGCCAGAGAGTGCCTGTATAGCCTCTGTGTACTGTCTCTTTAACAGCTGCCTGGATTGCAGTCATAATTAATCTGAGAGGGAGCTCTATTAGAAGATGTACTTGTTTGCTGATCATTTGTTAGAGTAGTAATAATATTGCAGTTTGTTCTAACCTGCCTTCTTTGCAGCATGGGCAGTTCTGTTTGTTTCCCTCATCTTGGTCTTGGATTGTCAGAATGGGCCAATCAGTACATTTGGGACTCTAAAATGGAGCCTGCCTACAGGGGCTTGGTGGGGCCAAAACTTGTAGGAATTGTAGTTTGGGGCTTTTGGCGCCTAAAATAACCTGGAGGGGGAGCTCTTGTTGTGACTGACAGACAGATCAGCCAACCGAACCTTTTGGATCTTGGGTAAAGTCCCACACTCTTGCAGCTTCAGATAGATCTGAGTTGGGAAGTAAAGAAGTAACAGCTCGAGATAGTTCGAGCAGCAATCCATAGTGGATTTGCGTGGAAGAGCTGTGGAAAGGCCTGAGTTTGGCCTGCATGCCTGCCTGCTGTTCCTGAGAGGGAACTTATGCTTTTTTTTCCAGACTGAATCTGAATTTGGAGAGCAAATGAAGCCACTGAATTGTCACCAGGCTTTAACCTGAAGAAGACCGAAGATTTGCTGAATGCGATCAGCCTGTCAGGACTTCCAGCTACCTCTGAACTCCCGGACTGTGCAAAGACTCTGTAACTGCGACCGGAGAGCCATTTGCCTGGTACAGTGGAATTTCCATATATGTGAATGTCCTGTGTGCTTATAGTGGGTCGTGATTTGGTTCCCCACTGTGTGTCTGAACTGTGTTTTGCTTGCTGGAGGCTGTATCCAGCTCCACGGACTGAATCTGCATCCATTTCCGTTTGCCTGGGCCCTGCTACACTGGCCCAGCCAGAATACCTGCTACGCAGAGAAAGTCATGGACAAAAGACCGGCCTGGGGATCAGCCCCTGCTCAATGTCTTGAACAGGAACAATGCCTCAGTGATTCGTGTGGGCCCTGCTTCTCTGGGCACTCCAGCTCAACAGCCTGCAGTCTTGATTTTGTCCTGCCTGTGTCCAGTATTGGGTATCGTGAGTAAACATCAGGGTAGCTCCCTGCAACAACAGCTAAATCTAAAAGTGTTGTCATCCGATTGTCTTGTTGCCTTTTCTTTCATGAACTGAGTCCTCCGGCTCTGGGTTACAAATAGTGTGTGTTATGCATGTTGCTTTCTTCCATCACAGGGCTCCAACCAGCTGCAACGTTCCTGGTTAGCCCACCGTTTTCCTACCTGGGTACAAAGAGTGTATGATGTGTAGGGACTCTGAACTGCATGCATAACTGTCTGATTAATACAGCTTTTAAGCAAATCAACCTGATTACACCCCTCCCTTGTTCAAGTCCCCTGAATAAATCAGATTTAACATTGTTTGCAGTTAACCTGACTGTGGTTCCAGTTTGTGCCAAAAGTATTTTACTGTTGCTATTTGCTGTGCTTAACCTTGCTTTACAGGGGGTCCCCAAGGTCAAGCTAGAGGAACCAGCCCTGGTGGTAAGTGCAAACAGTGCGGGTAATTGTCTGGTGAATAAGGGTCATTGTGAAAGTAATTATTGTATATTGTTCAGGCCACTGGAAGGGAAGGGGGGGGGCTACAGTGTCCGGGAGGGCTGTGCCCAGGTTAGCTTGACCACTAACAACCCTGACCTCCAGGTGGAGGCACCTGTTTCATTACCCAGGCCCCTTAACCTGCTACTAGCCAAGCAGGCAGGGGTAGCAGCCCATGGGATAGCGCCACCTAGGGGTTACATCTTGGAGGCTCACCGCTGGGATTTTGTGCCTTCTAGTGGCCAAAAATAATGAATTATTGTTAAAGATTAATGGCTACCCCAGTAGAAATGGCTGTACACCAGTTGGTGGGGTGGTGTACTGGGCAGGAGATCGACCCCCAAAATGCTCTGCTTATACTGGATATTCCCCTGGGTACCAGTAAGGACACTTTAGAGGGAGCACTCACCAAAATTGAATGTTTAAAATACCCTATGGTGGTGGGTCGACAGGCTGATTTGATCGCCCAAACTTTCATAGCCTTGGTAGAATGTAGTGACCTCATGGACAGCTCTAAAGTGCCACAGACTATTGCCTCAGAAAAGGTCCTAGCTGTCTGGAGAGTGCTAACAAAAGACAGTAAAGACCCTGGGGAGGATGAGCTCCCACCATTATCTGAGACGTTTGAGGGGAAATTTGCTAAGTTGTTGCTGTAGTAAGGGAAAACCGTAAAGGACTTTAAGAAACTATTCCTGCCACCTGGGGGTGTTCCTTCCCCAACACCCCCTCCCACTCCAGCACCTGTTACTGCCCCGCCTTCTGTGCCCATGCCAATGCCGGCCCCTATATCTGTACCTGCCATTAGTCATGACTCCTGCCGAAGGCTGAGAATCTTCTCGGGCACCCTCCCCACCCCCCAGGGGGAGGATGACTAGAAGACCTGGATCGACTATGTTGCCCCCTTGGCACCCGAGTGACAGTGTGCGGAGGCTGAGAAGCAGAAAATAATCACAGAAAGTTTGAGGAGCCCCACCCTTGAAGCCATTAAATTTTTGAGGTCCACGAACCCTGATGCATCTGCTCAGAAGTACCTATCTGCACTTGAAGGCAATTTTGGGAGCATCGAGTCAGGGAAGACTTTGATGTGGAAATTCCAAGGTACCAAACAATGGAAGGGGAAAAGTTTGTCTGTGTATGTTACTCGCCTAGAAAAGAATTCTGCAGAAAGCTTACCGGAAAGGTGGGGTAGCCGCCAGTGATTTGAACCGTGTGACTGCAACATGCCAAGCATTCTAAACTGCAGATCATCCAGTTAAGGCTCCAGAATAGGAGAGGTAACCCACCTGACTACTGTGACTTGATAAAAGAACTCTGGGAAGTAGAAGGTGAAGAGGGATATTGTAATTATGGGGTGAGTGCAGCCCAAGTGATCATGGCACCGGAAGGCCCTCCCGAAATGGAGACCACTATGAGTGTCCTGCCGTGGGCTAAACGGTGGGGGGAGGAGTTGCTGAAGGAAGTCAGAAAAATACAACCAGGTGTGTTCGCTGAGGTATCCCCTGCTGACAGAGACCTGGTCCCTGTCAGGGCGTGACTGTTATGGGGGTGGGGGGGGCACCCTCAGGCATCCTCTACTAAGGGTGGCGTCTCGGCTGAGTTCAAGGAATTGACTGCCACCCTAAAGAAACTTTTGAGACATGGTACACTACCAGCAGAAGTCAGATCACAATCTCCCATCGATGCTCCAGAATCCCCTACTATGTTTTCCCCAAGGATGCCCTGAGAGCCTGTCATTCGTCACAATTGCGGCAAGGATGGCCATATGAAGAGGGAATGCCAGTCTCAGAAGGACTTAAAGAAAGTGGTGAACCGGCTTCAAGGAGAGCTTTGGAAAATGAGTCAATGGTCAAGGGGTGCACAAAATGACCACAGTGAAGGCTTCAGCTATCCTCACTCAAACCCCTCTGTGGCTAAATCATCTGTCCAGGCCCCTGCTGTTGTCCTTCCAGACTGGTCCAAAATAGTGGGCCCTTCAATGAAGACTACTGTGGCTGTGAATGGTATTCCTACTCGGACTGTGCTTGACAGTGGGTCGCAAGTGATCATTGTATTTCAGGACAGGTATGACAGACACTTATCTGATGTGCCCTTACAATCCCTGGAAGGCCTACATGTGTTGGGGGCTGAGCGACAAGTCTTATCCATATCTAGGATATGTCCACCTCTGGTTGTCTTTTCCTGCAACTGTAACTGGTGTAGAGGAGCAAGTAGAGACACTGGCCCTAGTGTGTACCCCAACCGGACTGTATGACGGGGTTCCCCTGTTAACTGGAACAAACGCCCATGTGTTTGGAAGACTAGCACAACTCTGCGATGAGAAATAAGGGCAACTGACTGGACGGGCCCTAAGAATTCCAGCCTTAGTAAAAAGGGCATATGACTTACAACAGAAACCCAATGAAGAGGACCCAGATGAGCCAGTGGGGATAGTGTGGAAAAAGGAACCCGACTCCGTGGTATTGGCCCCCAATGCCCAGTACACAATTCATGGAGAAGTCCGCCTAAAGAGAAACGTAAAGAACAAAATATTAATGTTGGATGCACCAGGTGATGGAAAGTTGCCAGAAGGATTATTGGTTAAACCCAGCATCTTGCCTGCCCGTACCCACATCTATGCACGACAAGTGATGGTCCAGATTCGAATTGTGTCAGATCGGGAGGTCTGAGTGAACAGAGGGTTCACTCTAGCTACAGTACGCTGCTCAGACACTGCAGTACTACCCAATAACAAGTACTCTGGCCAAAAGGAGAGAGTGACCCTGGACTTACTTGACTTTGGTGATTCCCCGATGCCAGCTGAATGGAAGGCTAGGATTAGCAAGAAATTCACCCAGAGAGACCAAGTGTTTTCATTAAAAGAATGGGACGTGGGGTGTGTCCAGGGTGCAAAGCATCATATATGCCTGCATGATGACCGGCCATTTCAAGAGAGAGATCCCGACGCCTCACCCCAGCGGACATAGATGATGTGAGGAGACACCTGCAGGAAATGCTCGCTGCTGGCATGATACAGGAATCAAGCAGCCCATATGCCTCTCCCATTGCGGTTATGCGTAAGAAGAATGGGTCGGTGAGGATGTGTGTTGATTATCGAATCCTGAACCAGCGGACCATCCCAGATCAATACACCATATCCCGTATACAAGATGTCCTGGATTGCTTGAATGGGAGCAAATGGTTCTCAGTATTGGATCTTCACAGCAGATATTACCAGATTCCGATGGCCACGGAGGACCGTGAGAAAACCGCCTTCATCTGTCCTTTGGGGTTCTACAAATTCCTAAGAATGCCACAGGGGATTTCGGGTGCCCCGGCCACCTTTTGGTGACTGATGGAATGTGCAGTGGGAGATATGAACTTGGTGGAATGCCTAGTGTACCTAGATGACGACATTGTGTTCGGACGCAGATTACAGGAGCATGAGACCTGACTGTTTAAAGTCCTAGACAGATTGGAAAACTTCAGCCTCAAGCCATCCATTGACAAGTGCCAGTTTTTTCACATGTCCGTGAAGTATGTGGGGCACATAGTATCTGCAGAAGGGATAGAGACCGATCCCAGTAAGGTCGAGTCACTGACTACTTGGCCACAGCTCCATGACTTGAAAGAACTACAGTGTTTCCTGGGGTTCTGTGGCAACTACCGCAGGTTCATAAAAGACTATTCCAAGGTGATTCACCCACTCCTGAATCTCATCCAGGGTTACCCCCTACCAACCATAAATACAAGAAAGGGGCTGTCAAAGAACCCGAGAAAGTATACTTCTGAACAGGTGAAACTTTTGGGCCCCGCTAGACACCCAAATATGAAGCAGCTTTCCACGAAGTCATACACCAGCGCACCCATGCCCCCATCCTCGCCTATGCTGACCCTACCAAGCCCTATGTGCTGCATATGGACGCTAGTCTGCAGGGCCTGGGAGCTGTGCTGTATCAAGACCATGAGGATGGTTTGAGACCAGTGGCTTCTGCCAGCAGGAGCTTGACCCCATCAGAACAAAACTTTCCTGTGCACAAGCTGGAGTTCCTTGCCCTAAAATGGGCCACTGTTGATCAGTTTCATGAGTACCTCTATGGGGCAAAAATACCGGTGAAGACCGACAATAACCCATTAACCTATGTACAGACTTCAGCTAAGTTGGACGCCACTGGGCTGCTTTATCAACCTACGATTATGCTGTTGAATACAGGCCAGGACTTAACTATATTGATCTGACGCCCTGTCACGAAGGCCAGTCTCCAAGAGTGATTGGGTCAGGTTGTCTGAACCTGACATCCGAGCACTGTGCCAAAAGTTTGATAGAGATGAACAGATGTCTACGGACACAGTGGACTGTTTAGTAGATTTCTTGGGCTCTCCTGATACCTGCATACCGGCTGCCTATTGCCATTTCTCTGCTCTAGATATTAGTGCACTACCTCAATTTGACAATGACAGCATCCAGTGGGCTCAATCCCAAGATCCTATGATTCAGCCAGTACTTGATGCCCTGCGTGTGGGGAAAGATGTGTCCCAGTTGCGTTCCCCTGACTTGCAAACTGCCCTACTGTTTAAAGAAGGCCTCAGGTTGAAGTTACACAATCAGCTGTTATACAGAAAGACAGTGGATCGCAGTGGTCGAGTAGACAAGCAGCAATTGGTCCTGCCCATGGCCTTTAAAGATTTGGTACTAAGGTCCCTCCACAATCACATGGGGCACTTCGGTATTGACAGAAATCTTGACCTGGTACGACCTCTGTTCTACTGGCCCAAGATGGGGGCCGATGTTGAGCACCATGTAAAGACCTGCAGTCGTTGCCTGCAAAGGAAAGCCCTGCCTCAGAGGGCTGCCCCCCTTGTTAATATTACTACCAGCACCCCCATGGAACTGGTCTGCATAGACTTTTGTGTTTAGAACCTGATCAGCAGAATACTGGCAATGTGTTAGTGGTTACGGATCATTTCACACGGTATGCACAAGCTTTTCCAACTAAAGATCAAAAGGCCTCTACCGTGGCCAAGGTGCTAGTGGAAAATTTCTTTGTCCACTATGATGCCCCCCCCCCCGGCAGATCCACTCTGACCAAGGCAGAGACTTTGAAAGTCGGCTGATCAAAGAAATGCTCTCTCTACGGAGTCTGCGGAAGTCAAGAACCACCCCCATTATCCACAGTCGGACCCTCAACCAGAACGTTTTAACCGAACCCTTCTAGACATGTTGGGCACCCTCCACCCAAAAGACAAGCATAAGTGGAGCCAGCAGATTAGCACCTTGGTACACGTGTACAGTTGCACCAAAAATGACGCTACTGGGTTCTCCGCCTACCGCCTCATGTTTGGGAGGGAGGCCCGCCTGCCAGTTGATGTCTGTTCAGGGGTTTCTCCAGATGGGGTCTGAGCTGAAAACTACCTGCAGTATGTAGAGAAACTGAAAGCTCAATTGAACCATGCATATCAACTAGCCCAGACAATGGTCGCTAAAAGAAATCTCGCCAACAAAGAGGCACAACAAGAAAGTAAAGGCTCAAGAGCTACGGCCAGGAGACCGTGTGTTGTTATGCAATTTGGGACTAAATGGCAAGCACAAATTGCTGCTAGGTGGTACCATCTTCCTCATGTAGTAGTTGGAAAGTTGGATGATCTACCAGTATACAGGGTACGCCCAGAGAATAACTCCAAAGCTGTCAAGACCATGCACCGTAACCACTTGCTGCCTATCGGCCAAGTTATTATTTAAT
This sequence comes from Neoceratodus forsteri, assembly GCA_016271365.2. Taxonomy (NCBI): domain Eukaryota; kingdom Metazoa; phylum Chordata; order Ceratodontiformes; family Ceratodontidae; genus Neoceratodus; species Neoceratodus forsteri. The sequence continues at coordinate 193,644,774 of CM028132.1, read as the reverse complement.
CTGAGCCAGCAGACATTGCCTCCCCTGGGCCAGTGACTTGTGCTGCTGCAAAAAAGAGACAGAGTCAACCTACCCCAGTAGTTACAGAGTTAAGATTTCCCCTGCAGCAGGCCCAGAATGATAGTGACCGTCAGTCCACCTCTGACGATAGTGAGTGTAACAATGCCTATTACCTTTCCTATGAACTGAGACAGCTGTTTCGAGGTAACCCTATGACTAATTGTGGGTATGAAGCTGCGCCTTCTGGACTGCCTAACCCCCCAGCTTCATCCTTGGAGCCAATGCTCCCTGAAAGTGAGGTGCAAAGCATCACATCTGAGGTTGCGGACTCTCTGTGTTTTGTGGAATTGTGTGAATTGCCCGAAGAAGGGGCTGATGGTCTGGTGACACACCAGAACTTGAACAACAATATAAGCGTGCTGACAGCCCCCCTTCAGTGCCACAAAGCCTAATTGTGCCAGAACCTTCTCTAAATGAGCCAAGTGTTGTGGAAACAGAGCCTATAGAGCAAGGAGCTGACAGTGCTCCCAGTTTGGACATTGCCATCCATGCAGAGGCACCCCTCATGAATGACAAAAGCTTCAAAGTTAGCGCAGAAAGTACAGAGACTGTGGACGTTCCCCCCCAGAAGGACTGGCCGAGCTGTCAAGCCAGTATTGCGCTTCAGTTATGATTCTCCCGGAAGGCCAGGGGATTTGCCTCTCAATGTGGTTCACAAAGGTGTTTATATTTCTCAGAGCTCACTACCCAAACTGAGCTTAATGGTCAATTCCAGGTTGATTGTTCTTCCTTCTCAGTATGGTGCCCCTGCCCCATCCACCCCCAAGTTAGCTGATAGGGAAGGGCCCCCTCCTACATTGTTTAATGTACAGGAAGTTATAACATGAATCAGTATTGTGATGTCACAAGTATGTTAATCATAGTGGAATCAGTATTACCTGTATAAATCATGCATAAGTATTGTCCTTATGGATATAGTATCACGAAGTGTAGTGAATATGTATAGTAAAGTAATACGTTTATGTTAACTGATGCATGATGGTACAGACTTGAGGCGGATGCCAAGTTTTCTCCAGGCAGGGAAGTGTGTAACCCCCCTACAAATGGGGTTTCCCGAAAAGTCTTCCTTGAGCTTGCTTAAATGCTCACTGCAAGGCTGGTGTCCTGCGTTTTACCAGTTTAAATGTATTGCCAGAGAGTGCCTGTATAGCCTCTGTGTACTGTCTCTTTAAGAGCTGCCTGGATTGCAGTCATATTTAATCTGAGAGGGAGCTCTGTTAGAAGATGTACTTGTTTGCTGATCATTTGTTAGAGTAGTAATAATATTGCAGTTTGTTCTAACTTGCCTTCTTTGCAGCATGGACAGTTCTGTTTGTTTCCATCATCTGGGTCCTGGACTGTCAGAATGGGCCAATCAGTACATTTGGAACTCTAAAATGGAGCCTGTCTACAGGGGCTTGGTGGGGCCAAAACTTGTAGGAATTGTAGTTTTGGGCTATTGGCGCCTAAAATGACCTTGTTGGGGGGCCTTGTTGTGACTGACAGACAGATCAGCCAACTGAACCTTCTGGATCTTGAGGAAAGTCCCACACTGCTTGCAGTTTCAGTTAGATCTGAGTTGGGAAGTGAAGAAGTAACAGCTCGAGATAGTTCGAACAGCAATCCATAGTGGATTCACACGGGAGAGCTGTGGAAAGGCCTGAGTTTGGCCTGCATGCCTGCCTGCTGTTCCTGAGAGGGAACTTGTGCTTTTTTTTTTTTCGGACTGAATCCGAATTTGGAGAGCGAATTAAGCCACTGAATTGTGACCAGGTTTTAACCTGAAGAAGACCGAAGATTTGCTGAATGCGATCAGCCTGTCAGGACTTCCAGCTACCTCTGAACTCCCGGATTGTGCAGAGACTCTCTAATTGCGACAGGAGAGCCATTTGCCTGGTACAGTGGAATTTCCTTACATGTGAATGTGCTGTGTCCTTATAGTGGGTCGTGATTTGGTTCCCCACTGTGTGTCTGAACTGTGTTTTGCTTGCTGGAGTCTGTATCCAGCTCCACAGACTGAATCCATATCCATTTCCGTTTGCATGGGCCCTGCTACACTGGCCCAGCCAGAATACCTGCTACGCAGAGAAAGTCATCGATGAGAGACACCGGCCTGGGGATGAGCCCCCTGTTCAACGCCTTGAACAGGGACGACGCCTCGGTGATTCGTGTGGGCCCTGCTTCTCCAGGCACTCCAGCTCAACAGCCCGCAGTCTCGATTTCGTCCTGCCTGTGTCCAGTATTGGGTATCGTGAGTAAACATCAGGGTAGCTCCCTGCAACAACAGCTAAATCTAAGTGTTGTCATCTGATTGTCTTGTTGCCTTTTCTTTCACGAACTGAGCCCTCCAGCTCTGGATTACAAATAGTGTGTGTTGTGCATGTTGCTTTCTTCCATCACAGGGCCCCAACCAGCTGCAACGTTCCTGGCTAGCCCACCATTTTCCTACCTGGGTACCCAGAGTATATGACTGTGTAGGGACTCTGAACTGCATGCATAACTGTTTGATTAATATAGCTTTTAAGCAAATCAACCTGATTACGTCCCTCCCTTGTTCAAGTTCCCTGAATAAATCAGATTTAACTTTGTTTGCATTTAACCTGACTGTGGTTCCAGTTTGTGCCAAAAGTATTGTGCTGTTGCTATTTGCTGTGCTTAATAATAGTATCTTTATTTTTTAGGCGCCTTTCAAGTGTCAAGGCACCGTACAAATTAAAATCAGAATCAGATCTGAATAAAACGATCATAAAATCACACATCATAAAATTACATTAATTAGTTAGTTATTCACCATATGCCTGGTGCCACAAAAAAGTCTTTAGGGCCAGCTTAAAACCCTCCAGAGTTCTGCAGTTCTGTAACCGATGAGGTAGAGAATTCCAGAGTGTGGGAGCCACGAACATAAATGATCTGGCACCCGAAGATTTCAAACGTACCTTAACCTTGTTTTACAAGGGGTCCCCAGGGTCAAGCTAGAGGAACCAGCCCTGGTGGTAAGTGCAAACAGTGTGGGTAATTGCCAGGTGAATAAGGATCATTGTGAAAGTAATTATTGTATATTGTTCAGGCCACTGGAAGGGAAAGAGGGGGGTTACAGTGTCCCGGACAGCTGTGCCTAAGTTAGCTTGACCACTAAGAACCCTGACCTCCGGGTGGAGGCACCCGTTTCATTACCCAGGCCCCTTAACCTGCTACTAGCCAAGCAGGCAGGGGTAGTAGCCCTTGGGATAGCGCCACCTAGGGGTTACACATTGTTTACTATGACTGGTGCTTCTCATCCTTCCCAGTACGCTCCTACTTCCCTTCTTGCCTCTCCTTGCTATTCTCTTTTCCCCTCTCCTTCTTTCTTTCAACCTCCCACCCCTAACAGTTGCAACCCATGTTTTGTCCAGCTCCATTTCCCTAGCCATCATAGCCTCCTATCCTCTCCCTCTCTCAACTTTTAGGTACTTTGCAGAACTATCTCCCTACTGTCACTCCCTACCTTCTTCCTCCCTCTCCCACAGGTGAAAATCATATTCCACTCTGATTCTTGTTACTTTGATACTGTTGCTTTGTGGTAATGTGGGGCTGAAACTGGGCCCTCTCTCCTCCATCCCTAAAGATCTGAACACTTACTACCTTAATGTTAGAAGCCTTCTCCCTAAGGCAGACCAACACAGGCTGTGGGCCACACTATATGAGCCTGATGTTCTGTGGATCACTGAATCTTGGCTGTCAGCTACAATCTGTGATGGTGATGTTGCCGTAGCCAATTATCAGCTTCACCAACAGGACAGAGGCAAGTGTAGAAGGGATGTTGTACTCTGTGTTCGTCAGGGGATCCCCTGTGACATAGTTTCTAGTGGAGCCATCCCCATAACATACAAGTTCATTCTGTGCAGGCATTCCTTCACCCCTTCTACCCATCTTTGTTGGCGGTGTTTATGCTTTCACAAAGTCCATCCTTCTTTATATAATGCTACTGCTTTACTAGCCTCTCAATCCTCTACCAGGGAATTGCTTCTAGGGGATTTTAACATCAATGTGCGCTTTTTCTCTGCTAAACCCACCTCCCAGAAAACAGAAGCCCTAAACCTCACTCAGCTCTTCACTGTATCCTCTACAGTGCCGGAAAACTTGCCCTTCTTCGCCTCCTAAATTTATCTGCTTGAGGTCATTTAGGTTTCTTAACCTGGACTGTGACAGGGTTGAATAAGGCCCTGCCTCATTTGTTATACTAACACACTAACATACTATTTGCCAGCAGATTAGGCCTTATGGTCTATCGAGTCTGCTCGAACCTTAGATCCTTAGTTGGGTGCCAAGGCCCTCCCATCCCTTGTGCTCCAGAAACCCCTATCATCCATCCCCACCCCCCTGGGACAGGCCATCATCTGATACATCCACTTTCTGTGTCTGTCCCACCCTCTCTTGAAGCCCTCCACTGTGGATCTCTGAACCAGCTCGCCAGGCAGTGCATTCCAAGGGTCCACCACCCTCTCAGTGTAAAACCTCCTCCTCTTTTCCCCCCTCACCCTTCCACTTTCCAACTTCAAACCATGCCCTCTGGTGATACCTCCCTGCTTTAGTCTAAAGATCCCCTCCATGTTTACCCTATTTATTCCCTTGAGGTACTTGAAGAACTCAATCATGTCCCCCCTGTCTCTCCTCTCCTCCAATGAAAACAGGCAGAGCTCCTAAAGTCTGTCCTCATAAGTCAAATCCCCTAGCCCTCATATCATCTTAGTTGCCCTCCTCTGTACCTTCTCCAGAAGCTGTATGTCCCTCTTCAAGTGTGGTCTCCAGTACTGTACACAGTACTCAAGGTGTGGTCTAACCAGTCCATTGTACAGCGGCAGAATCACTTCCTTGCTCCTAGAGGTGATCCCCCTTATGATGCATCCCAACATCCTGTTTGCCTTGCTAGCCGCTCTCCTGCACTGCTCAGAGTTATTCATACATGCATCCACCATGACCCCTAGGTCTTTTTCTCCTATTGAGGCCTCCAGCGCCTCCCTCCCAGGGTGTACCTGTGTTTAGGGTTTCCCGACAAGATGCAACACCTTGCACTAGTGATATTGAAATTTAATTTCCATGTGTGAGCCCAGCTTTCCAGGGTGTCCAGGTCCCTTGCGGGCCAACCTCCCTCTTCTCCCTCAACTTCTGCTCCCATCTTGGAGTCATCTGCGAAGAGACTCATTTCACACCTATACCCTCCCTGATGTCCGATGTATGCATTAAACAGGATTGGACCCAGGACCCGAGCCCTCTGCGGTACCCCACTACCAACCTCTCTAGGGTTCGAGAGCTCCCACAGACCACTACTCTCTGGGTGCGTCCAGCTAGCCAGTTTACAATTCATCTGACCATCAAAGGGCCTACTCCTAACCCCATCGGTTTCTCCACCAGACCATTGTGGGGGACAGATTCAAACGCCTTGCTGAAGTCCAAGAATAATACATCCACAGGCTTTCCCCTGTCCAGTTCTGATGTTACCCATCTGTAGAACTCCACAAGACTGGTTTGACATGATCTACCTGGCACAAACCCATGTTGCCGACTATCCAGACCTCCACCTCCTCCAAGTACACCCCAATTGTTCCTTTAGTATACTCTCCATTAATTTTCCCACCACGAGGGTCAAACTGATGGGTCTATAGTTACCTGGTACTTCCCTCGACCCCCCCTTTGTGGATTGGCACCACATGCCTCTTGCCAATCCTAGGTACCCTCCCTGTCTCAAGTGACCTGTTGAAGAGCTCCACCAGGGTGCAGCCAGTATGTCACAATTCCCATAGTACTCTCCGGATGAATGCCATCCGACCCAGGATTGTCTTTCTTTAGGGCCTTGAGGCTAACCACACCCTTTGGTGGAGATAGCATCATCCGTCCCCTCCACCTTACTGGCCTTTTATCTTTATCCAGATGTGACACCCTGGGGTACCTCTCCCTCCCTCTTGCTCCATTTCTGTTGCTCCCCTGATCCCACTCACTGCACGCTTCTATCCCCTTCGTGCCTTGCTTTGTAGATATCCCATCCCCCTCACTAGTGAACACAGAGGCAAAGTACTCGTTAAATACCTCTGCCTGGTCCCTCGCCTCTTCCACCCACCCTCCTTCTGATCTCAATCTGCTGAGATGGCCCTTAGTTTTTCTCCGCTCCCCAATGTACCGGAAGAACCCCTTTCCCTCCTTGTATCCCCTGTGCCAGCCGCTGCTCTTTACTGGACTTTGCTCCCCTCACCATGTGTGACTTTTCTAGATGCAAGATGGTACACTTCCTTATCCCTATCCCTCTTGTTGTTTTATATTTTTTGTAGGCCGCCTTCTTTTCTCGTGCTACCTGTACCTCACTGGACCACCAGCATGGTTTATGTGACCTTGCTCCCTTACGTTTCAACTTAGCGCAGATCCTGACTGCCTCATGAAGTCCCGGTTTTATGACCTCCCATCTCCTTTCCACACTTGTCATTGATGTAATCCCCTTCAAGTGATCCTTGAGAATATTTCCCATGCCCTCAAAGTCTGCCCCCCTGAAGTCCACTGCCAGTGTCCTAGATCTCACCCCCCCTCCCCCCATGCAGAAAGAGCTTAAACACAAGGGACTGTTCTATCCTCTCCTTTTCTGTCTCTTCTCTGTATGGTTGCGCAACCAAATTTTCTTGTTGAGACCTAGGAACCGATCACTCTGACGGTTTCACAATTCACCTCTCGCTATCTCTCTGCTTTCCCTTGCTGTTTTGTCTCTTCTTCCGCCTTGCATATCAGCAGTTATAAAAAAATATATGTGCAACTCTGTGTAAAATTGTATGTGATACTGGGGTCCCTTGGTTTAAAACTATATATAGTTATACTGTTGAAATGACTGCAAAAAGCTATTTGGAACTCAAGGGGTTAACCTGAGAAGCTGGTTTGCAAACTCTCTGAGATGCTGTAAACAAGAGGCCAGTTCTGGGTCACTATGTTCTTTTTGCTGCACCTGCAAGAACATTGGAAACTTACAAGAACATTGTGTGAGAAACATGATGTTTTCTTGATGAGTTTCTCAGGCACAGACCTATAAAAAGAGCAGCAATGCTTGTGCAAAAGAAAGACAGAGACTGAGATTTAAAATTGAGAAAAAAAAATTCAGAAGGACTCTGTTTTCTATGTTTGTACTGCCATTGTAAATAGTTACACTAAACATTTTTTATTTTTTTATTTTGCTGTTAATAATAAAACGCTATTTGCAAATTTTAAAACTGCTCCTGGTTTTCCTATGCTTCCTGACCTGTGCCTCGACGAAATGGACTTCCTCCTCTTTTATCACTTGTTCATGACTGTCCCCCTATTTATGACCACTGACATAAACAAGGCCCTCTCCCTGTTCCATTCTAAATTAATTTTCATCTGGGACAAAAATGTCCCACTTAGGAAGTCCCATGTAAGAGGGTCACACCTTCCTTGGGTCTAAGCAGAGCTCATCGACCTTTGCAGGGCTCTTAACTCTGCCTGGTATATCTGTAAGTCTTCTCACTCCCTGTAGACCAACAGAGATACAGGCAGCTAAGAACATCATACACTAAGGCCACCAAGAAGGCCAAAGCTAGCTATTTTGCTTCCAACTTTCAGAATAACCATAAGCCCCAGATAAATTCTGGAAAGTGACTCACTCTTTTTGATCCACTATCCCAGTCATCTACTCCAGTCCTTCTGAATGGCAGTTCCTCTACTCTGAACTCGGTTTGCCTCCTGTTCTAACAAATTCTTTGCCACTTGTGCCTTTGCACTTCCCCCAGTCCATCTGTGTCTCCTCTCCTACCTCAGTCTCCTCTCCCATACCTTCCGCTACTTCTTTTCTCTTTCTCACCTATCAACCCTCAAGAAAGACTGTAGGCTTTTCTCTCTCTAAATATATGAAGCGGCCATACGTCCAATGATTTAGATCTTAAGCTTCTACACCTTTCTCCTCCTGCTATAGCTACTCCTCTTACCTATCTTCTTAACCTCTCATTTAACCTCAGTGCTGTTCCTTAGTCTTGGAAACAGGCCAGAACTGTACCCTTCTACTTTTACTTCTACTTTTAATTCTGTATTTTTATTGTTTAACTGCCAATGAACTTACTCCCTGCTACGGAGCCTATTCCAATTTGCTTGCCATCTACTGGTCTGGCCTACCTTCCCTACCTTTCTGATTATTTCCCACCTCCACCTGAATCTTTTTTTTTGTTTTTGTTTTTGCTTAAACTACCAAAGTACATAATTCTCTGCTATGGCACCAACTCCAATTTGCTTGAATTTAGTGGTCTGGCTGCCATTCCCCAGCTTATCTTTTGAGCCTTTTGTTTCACTTTTTCCTCTCTCCGCCCCCTGATTTAGTACCCTGCCTGCACCTTTTGTTTTCCTGCCTATAACTTGTAACACCCCACTCTGATCTCTCCCTCTAGGACAGCCCCTGACAGGGTGCTCCGCTTCTGACCAGTGGCCGTGGCTGGAGAAGCCAGCTGGCCACGCCACCTCCACTACCCATCTCCGAGACCTTTAAGCTGGGTAAGCAACTGGACCTGGCCGGGACCACACCGTGGGGCAAGAACTCTCTCTCCACTGACCACTGCCTTATGGCTTTTGCGTTGATTGGCCCTGTTCTCCAGCACCTTCTATTTCCTGCCACGGCTCTCGCCCTGTTTAATCCTGCTTGAAATGTTTGCCTACCCAGCCTCCCCAACCCCCGGCCTCAATTAAATACACCTTAGCTCCTCCCATACCCTCTCTCTCCTTCACTGCCTGGTCGCTATTGTTTGTGGAAAAAAAAAAAAAAAAGACCTCCCCTTGTCTTAAAGCTGCATTAAGCTAAACACCCTGTTCTACATATAGCTCTGGATTCCTGAAATCACCATAGCTCCTCACTCTTAATACTGCATCCAGTTTCCAGCAAGCACTTATCTAGTCCACAATTGTACTGCCCTACCTGCTCCCTCAACTTTTTGTCCTCACAATGCTGTTTTCGCAAACCAACTTACCCGGAGCCTGCTACCCCTCTCAACCTCCCTGCCACATACTCAACAATATCTACCTTACTCCTGGCACTCTATCCTCTGAACACCTCTCAGCTCACAGTAGCCCTATGAATTACGACTGGTTAGATGCTAACCAACAGGGATGGGTAACAAGCACCCATACTATTTTATTCTCCCCTCTATCCCTCATGCCCACTCTCTGGGAATGTTGACAACAGCTAAGCCGGGATTCCAGACATAGGCGGAGGGCTGAATTTACCTACAGGCAGTTACGATTGTGTCTGTTCAAACTTATACTTTTGCTGTTACTGATGTCTGGAAATATTCACCCAAACCTTGGTCCTGGCATACCACATAAGGCGACTCCTATAATGTGACTAGGGATGCTCACTTTAGCATCCCTAAATATCTGCAGCCTCCTCTCAAAACTGGATGCACTACAAGTCTTTGCTAACCAACACAATCCAGATGTCCTGGCGATTGTTGAAACATGGCTCACACCAAAAATCCCTGACTTAGCTATTACCTTTCCAGGCTACAGCATCTTCAGACTAGATCAGACAACCAAAAGAGGTGGGGGATGTGCAATGTATCTCAGAGAGTCACTCATGGGACACCCCCTGCCTGTACCCACGGCTGGAACAGCCACTCAAATATTCGCCATCAAAATTCTGCTAGGTGTCCATAATAAGACACTTACTGTGGCATCAGTGTACATCCTTCCAAAAGAGCAAGGGAGGGGACTCAATTCTGTAATGGACTTTATACAGAACCAACCTCCTGGATCAGAGTAAATCCTGATGGGAGATTTCAATATTAATTGGCTTGCACCTGAAAATGGGAGCTATAAGGACGCCATCTCTGCTGTCAACTTTTCCCAGCTGGATGACTCCCCAACCAGATCCAACTACAAAATGGGAACAAGTAGCTTATTGGATTGGGTCCTAACCAGTCATCCTGATCACATTACTAACACGACTGTCCTCCCGGATACGCTCAGTGATCATTCCCCTATCATCTGCACGTGGTCAAACAAATTCTGCAAACCTCCACCAAAGACAATCACCAGCAGAGTCCTTGCCCGGAGTCACCTAGAACCCTTTAAATCCCTCTTTAGAGTGCAAGATTGGACTCCAATCGACAGAGCGAAGGATGTTGACACGGCACTCGAATACTTCATCAGCACCTTTAAAAATTAAAGGCCCTTGCAACCCCTAGCTCTCTACAGACCTCCTAGCATGTATGAAAATAAGGGACCACCTCTGGCACTGTGCCCAAGCCACTGGCATGCAATCTGACATTCAGAACTACAAAAGAGTGTGGAATGATTGCACAAAGTCCATCTGTCTTGAGAAAATTAATTACTATAAGGAAGTGCTTACTGATACTTGGGCCAATGGCAAAGCTTTCTGGGATGACATTAAAGACATTACAGGGAAAAACCTGAAAACATCACCTACCTTACTCGACATAGATGGGACTACAACTCTGGACCCCGTAACTATTGCCAGTACTTTCAATGACACATTCATGGGCCTCAGCAGTGTTCTTCCACTGGACCTTTTTGATGCAGATGACACCCTGTCCACTCCAGCAAGCTTCCCCCCACCTACCAGTTACTTGCCGTTCTACTTCAAAGTAGTCTCGCTGCAGGAAGCCCATAAATAAATCGGTAAGGCAACTGGTAAATCCAGACACAATGGGGACTCCCTTGACCTCCAACTGTTGTCCCCCACCCTTGAGGAAGTACTAGTGCCTCTAACCAGGATTTTTAACCTCTCACTCAGCCTCACCCAGTTCCTCAATAGATGGAAATCAGCCACGGTAACCCTGGTTCACAAAAGTTGTGACAGGACTCTACACGTGAACTACCGGCCCATCTCCATACTACCATCTCTCTCCAAGGCACTTGAACGCATTGTAGCTGACCAGCTTGCCGATTGTCTTGATAAACATAAGATTCAATGTGCCCAACAACATGGATTTAGAAAGGGGCATAGCACCTCCTCAGCCTTCATGGAATTCACTGGTTTTATTCACAATTCTCTGCACCATGGACAAATAGTTAAGGCCTGCATTTATCGACTTGATGAAAGCGTTTGACACGGTCCATCACCCCCTACTACTGGAACAGCTAATTAATGCTGGACTTTCCATGGACTCCACTGCCTGGTTTCAAAGCTATCTGGAGAACCGCACTCAGCAAGTCAAAACTGCCGATGTCCTTTCTGATTCTAAACCAGTTCGCTCTGGTGACCCACAAGGGTCCATCCTGGGTCAACTCCTATTCAGTCTCTTCTTAAACAATCTCCCAAGGTCCTGCACTGAACAACTCCTACTATATGCAGATTATGCTGTTATTTACACAAGTCACATGGACCCCATGCCCCTCGAAAGCCAGCTACAACACGGATTTGCATCAGTAGAGAAATGGTTTTGTGATCTCAAGTTTGTACTAAACTATAAAAAAACTAAGCTTATGCTCTTCAGTACCTCCCACAATAAACACAGGCAACATCTTCTGACTATCTCTAACTGCCCTGGAACTGCTCTTGAACAGGTACAATACTTCAAGTATTTTGGAGTCACCATTGACAGCAATTTATCTTATGGGGTGCATATAGATAACATTGCCAAAGCAGTAAATATTCGCATTGGTCTTCTCTACAGACATAGGCACTCTCTGACCCCTGAAGCCATAAGGTTGGCAGTACAGAGCTCTGTTATTTCCATTACAGACTATGGATTGATCATCTATGGATCTGCCACTGATCCGCCCTTCGGCGCATTTCCACTGCTCTAAACAAGGAGTGTCATCTTATCTCAGGGGCCCACCATCTCACCCACACCCACACCTCTATGCCCAGACCGGTTGGCTACAGCTTAAAGAGCGCATCAAATACCAAACGTGCCTGATGGCCAAGAAAATAACCCTAGGACTCCTGCCACCTGAAGTACAAGATCTTCTAAGCCCCCCTCGTAATCCATGCCGCACCCGAGGCTCTGAATCTCTGCTCCTCCAGGCCCCTCACTGCTGTACCTCCCAGAGGCAAAGATCATTTGCCTACACAGCCCCACTCTGGATGAATGCTCTCCACAGTGACATCTCCTCCGAATCTAAACTGGGTCCATTCAAATCCAAGCTTCAGCGGCTACTCTCTGCAATTAGCACCTGTGACTGTTTCCCTTACCCCCTCTCTAGCAAACTGCAACCTTAGCACTTGACCATGGCCATAGCTCCTTAGCACTTCTGCTGTCAACACCTCTCCCCTGCCCCACTAACCCCCTCTTCACTCATCCTCCCCTCTCCTTATGCTCCACCTTTTCCTCATGTCTACTTATCACACACCCTCTCTAGTTCTCCTCCCAGCCCCATCCACCCCCTTCCTTCCCCCCCTTCTTTCACCTTGTGCCCAGTCTGTCTTGGCAAAGCCTGTTGGCTGATTTCAATTTACTGTATGCATTTCCTATACCTGAAAAAGCCCACTGGCTGAATTCAATTTACTGTATGCATTTTCCTATACCTGAAAAAGCCCATTGGCTGAATTCAATTTACTGTATGCATTTTCCTGTGCTTGCAACTGATTAGCATAAGTTTCTCTGTTTAATCACTTTGAACGTCCATTATGATTTTTTTTTAACACTTATTTTAAGATACTTTTTGTTCTGTTAATCTGTTGTGTTATACTACTGACGTGGAACCTTTGTAAAAGAGCTCAATGCTCAAAGGTATTTGTAATCCGAGATAAAAATAAATAAAATAAATAAAATACTAAGGGGGTAATACCTTTCCCTTGGTAATTATTATTCTACATCCCTCCTCCCTGCTATTGCCAAACTACAAGAAAAACTTTACTCTCAGCTCTATGTGTTCCTTGATTTCTCTAATTTTCTCTCCACTTTCCAGTCTGGTTTCCATAAAATCCATTCCACTGTTTCCTCACTCATAGAAACATAGACAATATTGGCAGAAAAAGACCATTTGTCCATCCAGACTGCCCTGTTTTACCTTATCCTGCCCTGGGATATAATGTCTAGTCAGGGTTATTACCACCATCTACACTTGCCCCCTGCCTTACTGCTTTCCTCCCATGCAACTATTAAACCTTTTACTTGGTCTTAGTTATGTCTGAAACCATTAATGGTTTTGTACCCACCACCTCTGCCGGTAGGCTGTTCCATGGCTCAACCACTCTCTCTCTCTCTCTCTCTGTGTAAAATAAAACTTTCTTACATCCCTGCTGAATCTTACCCCTGCCATCTTCCACACATGCCCCCATGTTCTTGATTTGCCAGTACTGCTGAACATTTCCCCACAATCTACCTTGTTCATTCCTTTCAGGAACTTGAAGGTCTCTGTCATATCTCCCCTCTCCCTTTTAGTCTCCAGCGAGTACATGTCCTGGTCGGCTTCTCTGTGGTTCACTGCCTGAGGAAGGACTGCAGGGGAGGGGGGTGGCCATTTGTTTTAGGCCAGAGCTGGGCCTGGCAGCGCACCCAGAGGAGAATGCCCGATCTTTTGAGTGCATGGCAGTCCCAGAGTGGAGGCGTATGGGGGTCCCGGAGTGAATTTTAGGGTTCTCCTAGTCTATCATCCACCTGGTTGAGACAGGAGTTTCCTTCAAGAGGTGATGGTCTTTGTTGCCGAGAGGGTGTTGGAACTGCTGAGATGGCTTGTTCTTGGCGATTTCAACACCTGGGTGGACGACGAGGCTTTGTCTGGTGCCATGGACTCCATGTCTAACATGGAGGACCTGGGCCTAACTCTTGAAACCACGGCTGGGACCCACCGCTTCAAACACGCGCTTGATTTGGTGTTCTCCCTGGGGCTTGAGATTGACACCCTTGAAATTGATCTGGTCATTTGGCTGGATCACTGCACCATCAGGTTCAGCTTCAGAGCCCCCCTAATGTCCCTTCCCCTGTGGAAATGGTACAGATTCACCCTTTAAAAGGGCTATGGACAGAGGCACTATTGGCAGAACTGGACATTTCATCTGTGCTGGAGGCATGCGCGGAGTATCCGGAGGAGGCCATGGCGGCCTATAATAGGGCTGTCATAGAGGCCTAGGACCGTCTGGTGCTGGCCCGTGAATGCCCGCTGGTTTCGCATGTTGGCTCACTATGGTTTGATGGCGAGCTGAGGACACTGAAAAACAGGGGGTGGAAGTTAGAGAGGTGTTGGAGGAAAACCAGAACCCTGGAGGACAGGATGGTTCTGATGACTCATTATGATGAGTATCAGAATGCAATCACCCAAAAAAGGCAGCTTTTATGTCTAGGATGATTATAGCTGGGAAGAATTGACCAGCTCAGCTCTTTCGTGTTGTGGACAGGCTTTTACATCTAACCTGTCTGGAACCCATTAGAGCATTTTCAGCTCAAAAATGTGAGGAGTTTGTTCTGTTCTTCTCAGACAGAGTGTCCTCTGTTAGGGCTGGGATTTCTCCACTCGGTATGTCATCATTCAGCAGGTTGGGCATCAGGGGGGCGGATGCGTTCGGCCTCCCTGGGGAGAGTTCCAACCAGTGACAATGGTGGAGGTCTGTGGGGTGATCTCGAGGCTGAAACTAACTTACTGCAGCCTAGACCCAGGCCCAACGCAATTACGTGTTGATTGCATTGGAGGCCTAGTCCCAGTTTTTGCCAAGATTGCTGGGTGTTCCTTGGCGATGGGGGGTTTTCCTGAGCCTCTTAAATTGGCTCTGGTGAAGTCCCTGTTGAAAAAAAAAATCTCTGAACTCTCAACATCTTGGCAAATTACCGACTTATCTCGAACCTTTCCTTTCTAGGGAAGATTCTTGAGAAGGTGGTTGCAGAGCAGTTCGAGAGTCACCTTGTAGACTTCCAGATTTATGAGCCGTTCCACTCCAGGTGTAGGGCTATGCACAGCATGGAGACCACATTAGTACAGGTGTTGAATGACTTGCTCATGGCAAGGGATAGAGGAGAGTGATCGATTCTCATTCTCCTCTATCTCACTTCAGCATTTGACACTGTGGATCATGAGGTGTTGCTGGACAGGCTGAGGGAGTATGTTGGACTCACTGGCAAGGTCAGGTCCTCAGATGGTTCGAGTCCTTCCTCCAGGACAGGTCCCAGAGGGTGGTTTTGGGGAATTATTCCTCAAGCCCAATGGCCCTGTCCTGTGGAGCATTCCAAGGCTCTGTCCTCTCCCCCATGTTATTCACAGTGTAAATGATGCCCTTGGGTGAGGTCATACAAAAGTATGGGCTGGGATTTCATTGCTATGATGATGATACTCAGCTCTACCTGTCTTTTACACCGGTAAGATAAGATGCGGTCAACGTGCTGAACAAGTGCTTGTCCAAGATCTGGGCTTGGACATCGTCAAACTGGTTGGGGCTCAACCCAGGGAAGACTGAAGTACTGGTGGTTGAGCCAGGTTGAAAGAGGGGAGTAGAGACCCCTGGAGAGGATTTGGGGCTTTTTATTAGCTCAGCCGAACTGGGGACCTCCACCAAAGTGAGAAATTTGGGCATTGTTTTGGACAGTGAACTGACACTTTATGCTCAGGTGTCGGCCGCTGTCCGGAATGGTTTTTATCATCTGTGTAACATTGCCCAAATTAAATCCCTTATCCCCCCTGATGATCTGGCCATACCGGTGTATGCGTTCATTACCTCAAGGCTCGACTACTGTACCACACTCCACCTCATGGTCAAGGGGGTGTGATGCGGCGCCTGCAGTTGCTGCAGAACGCTGTGGCACGGCTACTGATGAGCTGTTCAAGGTCCTGTCATATCATGCCAGTGTTGTGCGAACTGCACTGGCTGCTGGTGCGCTGGTGTATCTCCTTCAAAATAGGTCTGTTAACCAATAAGGCCCTGCACGGGCTGGGTCCGGGCTACCTGAAGGAACTCCTGCATCCCTACACCCTGGGTCGCTGTCTCCGATCTGTGGGACAGGCCCTTCTGGAGGTCCCCCGAGCAAGGTTAAATCTTCCGGGGACTGGGCCTTCGAAGTGGCCGCCCGATTCTATGGAATTCCTTGCTGTGGTCTCTGTGGGAGTCACCTTCCCCTGGGATATTTAAAAAGAAATTAAAGTCTTTCTTATTCCAACAAACCTTTGGGGTCTAAGAAACTATTAAATATGACAGGCGGCTTATGTCTGATTAACAGTAATTAGTTTATATTAGTCGGTGTTATTTATTATTTATTCTTATTGTATAGTTGTATGTGTATATTTATGTTTGCCTGTTTCGAATTCTGTAAGGGCACCCTAAAGAAATAAAATCATCTACTACTACTAGTACTACATGTTCAGGACCGTACGCTGATCCTCACTGGATCTGCCCTGTTGGCCCTGAATCATTTTGGTTGCCCTAAGCTGTACTGCCTCAAGCCTGTCTTTGTTTTTTCTTAGGTGGGGGCTCCAGAATTAGGCACAGGATTCTGCACAAGGCCTCACCAGTGATGTATAGACAGGCAGTATCACCTCTTTCCTCCTGCTGTCAAACCACCTCCGGACACACCTTAACATCCTGGCTACCTTGCTGTAGGCCATGTTACACTGGCAAGACTGTTTTAGGGAGTCACTTACGATGATTCCCAGGTCCCTTTCCTCAGAGGTAGTGTCCAACCTAAACCCTTCCACTGAATATTCTTTCCTGGCATTCTTGTTACCTATGTGCATCACCTTGCACCTTGTGGCGCCGAATTTCAACTGCCAGACATTGGATCACTTTTCTAATTTTTTTCGGGCCACTCTACAGCTCGCTAACCCCTTCCTCACTGTCTATCTGGCCACCAAGCTCAGTGTCACCTGTGAAGAGACACATCATGCCTTGTATTCCTTCTCCTATGTCTCCGATGAACATATTGAAAAGGACCAGCCCCAGGACTGAACCTTGCGTTACTTCTCCATGTAACTGAATTTGTCCTTAAATGGATTGACCAGGAGCACATCACTGCTGCCATTTTCACTGACCTACCTAAGGCCTCCAAGATGGCAGCTTAGCTGCTCCTTCTAGACACGCTGAAGGGTGCTGAACATCCTGTTTCTTCTGTTGAATGGTTCAGCTCCTACTTCACTGGCCGTCTTCAGTCAGTTCAGGATTGTGATGCGTTGTCTCCACCCCTCCTCATCTCCTAACATTCCATCTTGGGCCACATTTATTTCCCCATTTTCCATAATAACTTGCCCTCTGTCTGAGTTGACTTGTACACCCATATGACACTAACCACACTATACTTTTTGCCTTGGGTGCCTTGGTCCCTGCCAGTGAATACTGAACAAAAGTAATCATTCAGTAAGTTAACAGAAATTATATTGACAGGGGGATGCATATAAATGTAGAAGAGTCTTAAGTATGGGCAGGTGGTAAATAGAAAGGTAACTATAATTGGAGGACTGGGACAAATGCTCTAGAGAGGGTAACAGAGTATAATAAGCTTGGTATGATTACTAGTGAAAACAGAAAATTGGTAAAGACTATTATCAGCAGAACCATACTGTAAAAGTAACTCAGTCATTAGGGATGATGAGAATTAGTAATATGTATGGCAGGAATGATCTGGAGGTAGCCATGAAGATATTTAATACTACAATTAACAAATTAAATGTTATACTGTTTTGAAACATTGGAATGGTGAGATCTGGTCAAGCTGGAAATGGTTCCCAAAAATCTGTGTCCCACTAGCCACTATTCCACCTTACAATAAGGTTACAATTGTGCCACCTCTTTGGCCCTTCTGTCAAAGAAGCACATTTTTTCATATTGTGTGAAACTAACAGGTGTGGGAAACCACAGGTTTATCAAAGGTATGCTGTAACGAAGCACTAAAGGATCACTTTACAGAAAATATGGTTTTCCCTAGCTAGGTATGATTTGGGATACTTTGTGCCAAACTGGCCAAGGTCAGTTGTGGGAGTATCTGGGATGTTATCCTATATGAGATTTTGTATAAGAGTATTATCACTAGTTGATGAGATATTGAAAAGCAAATAACTAGGACAACCATTTGTGAACTGAATTGTTCTACTTTCTACCATGGGCAGGATTTTCCAAAGGGTGCAGGGCTTGCACCCAGCCCTGCGTCACAAGACTCTGAATTCCACAGTGCGCCAACCCCCTTTGCCGCAACTGCTCCCGAATTTCCATTCTCAGGTGCAGTTACGACAGTTTCCATGGTTTTCGGCTGCTTGCGCCAATGCTCTGGCACAAGCACTGGTACTTAAGACTCCCAGGGGTGGCACATGCTAGACCACAAAACAGTGGTCTAAGGAGCGGCGATCAGCGCAAGGGTTGGAAACTCCCGATCACCGGCAGGGGAATGCTGCAAGGCCCGTGCATCATATGCTGGGTGCACCGGGGGCTTGCAGCATTCCCTAAGGTTTGAAAATCCAGCCCCATATTTTTAGGAGATGTGAGTTAGGAGTTTTTATCTTTTATATGTAACCACCCAGTCCCCTGGGGTTGCCAGAATCCCATCAGTATTAAACCAGATAGGTCTCTGGGCAGTTAGTAGGGAGTTTATTAGAAACCCTCTACCACATTACATCATTATTTACTTAACTAGACTAGGTAGAAAATGAGTGATGTCATTTAGAACTCTCACAGCAGCTTAAGCCTTTTAGCTCAGCTGCAGGGGAAGTAGTTTAGAATCTTGGGAGTCCAGTGTGATGTTTGTGTAGTGCAGCTGAAGGAGAAGGAGCTCTCTGTCAGCAGAGGGCAGAGGTGCCTGCCAGCCTCCCCTAGGCTGGGTGAAGGACCTCTGGTCATCATTTTTCTCACCCTAGGGTGTGGAACAGTGTGCCTAAAAGAAGTGCTGGAGACCTGTGTCAGTGGGACCCCAGTGGGTTCATTTCTGTGGAAATGGTAGGGACTGAGATATCAGTGGTCCTGAGGGGGAACCCCCTGATGGACTGAAGATTGTCACAGCTGCCCAGAGTGAGAGACTAAAAGAGTCTGTGTAAAAGTTAGGGATCAAATGGAAGAAGTGTTTCTTCACAAACTGTCAGATGCCTGTAACAAAGGGAATACCAAACCGGGAGTACAGTAGCATTTGGTAAACACTTTTTGGGTTATCTGGTGGTGTACGTACCCTATGCTGGCTAGATTACACTTCGCTCAGGACGCAGTTCATCACAGATATGTGCTGTAGTTTAATGTATTATGATATGGAGGCCTTTAGCAATCGAGGGGTTAAAGGATACAACTGTGTGTCCTGGGAGGAATGGCAGAGGCTGGTTGGGGCCAGGGTGGTCAGACCCTCACTTTGAGTTTCAGTCAGGGATAACTGGCTGTCTGATAGGCACAGTTTACCCTGCAGGTATTAACTTAGCCCATCTCATCAGGATGTTTGTGTTAAATTAAAGTGTGTGGAAATCCCCACGATAAAGACACTTGGTCAAGAAACCCAGAGATCCCTAGCAAAAGGGATGGATAGTTTGTTTTTGTTGAAAAAAGGTTCTGTGTGGAATGCAGAATACTACCTGTGCTGTGAGAAGACCACTGTTCTTTTCTGCAAAGTTGTCATCTGTGGGAACAGTTTCAAACTTGGGGGACCACCCTAGTTTCTACTTAACATCTTATCAGAAAATAAAGCCATACAATACAATCCCAATTTATGGTTATGGACAATCCATCTGTGAGACTGAGTGACATGTTATGAGGCCCCCGCAGATAGGAGACACAGCATAGCCCTGGCACCTTTCTCCCAGAACTCAGAGTAAATGTAAATGTTATTTTGTGCCCTAACCCCCACCCCCACCTCTTAGATGCCCGAGCCAAGTATTTACCCTAGTGCCAGGGATGATACTTATTTTCTGCCAACTTGTGGTTTGTTGCTTTGTCTGTGTAACAAGATTGGGGGGGGGGGGGTCCTGGTTGCAAGATGCCGCTCTTGACTGGGTAAGGGTTGCATTTACTTGAAAAACCCAAAGCTCAGAACTGCGTAGACTAAGTTAAGATTTGAATTGGTGTGACTGAGAGGGACATAAACTGCATCATGCAGTTTTAAAATGGTACCTACCACCAGTATGTAAATCACAGCTGGAACGCGAACCAGCCTTAAAAAAAAAAAGCTTCTACAGGAAAGGATAAGAGTTCAGTGCAGTCCTCCTTTAAATCAGCATAAAAAAAAACAGCTTCTACAAGAAAACACGACACTTCAACACAGTTCTTTTGAAACAGCATTTTAAAAATCGGCTTCTAGAGGAAAACATGACGCAAGAGTTCAGTGCAGTTCTCCTGTGAACAAAACAATCCACAAAAGCAACAGTACTTTTATGCAGTTAAATTTCTACCTACTAGCCGACCCGGTGGCGCTGAGGGTTGATGCACTGGACACCTCACCTTAAGCCATACCAGTGACCTGGGTTCAGGAACAACCTCAGGTTGTCAGAGAGTCGGCATGGGGGGAGAGCAGGATTGAGCATGTCAGAGGAGCTCTCCTCTCGGACTGGTCTTAGCCCCCCCTCCTCCGTAGTTCTGCTCCCACTGGTTGGAGGTCCGGTGGGTGGCGTAGGCAGGAGGGGGCGACAGTGTAGCAGGAGAGTTGACCCAGGGCATGGCGTGCGCATGCCTCTACACGCGAGCACATTCCCAGGGCACAGGGATGGGGAGAAAGCAGGGGAAAAAAGCAGATAAAAATCTATATATAAAAAAAATTTCTACCGATACCTGATCTCTCTTTTCAGACCACTCATCTTATTTTAAAATGATATATATATATATATGAAAAAAAGAAAATATGATTCTAATCAGATAAAAGGGATATGAATCACTGTAGCATTCCCAGTTCATTGCTTACCCCCATTCTCTTTCTGTAAATGTTGCTCTTCTTTTTGTTTTTATATCCTTGCCGTTTAAAAATAGCTCTGTATGGAAATCCCCTCTTGTATCATTACAGGTGCTCAAAATGGTCTGCAGAGTGGCATCTGGGGTTTAACACAAAGAAGTGCGAGATCAAGCACATAGGGAAGAGAAATCCTGAAGCTACCTATAGGTTGGGAGGGTAGTTGCTGGCAATCACAAGGGAAGAAAGAGACTTGGGCATCATCATCACAGCTCACCTGAAATCATCCAAGCAGATGACTAAAGCAGTAGGTAAGGTTAGGGATGTTGGGGTGTATTAGTAGGGGTATCACAAGTCATAAGAGGGCGGTAATAATCCCTCTTTACAAGACACTGGTTAGGCCCCATCTGGAGTACTGCATGCAGTACTGGAGGCCGCACCTGCACAAGGACATTAACAAAATGGAGGCAGTCCAGAGAACGGCAACCAAAATGGCGCAGGGACTGCATCAGAAAACATATGAGGACAGATTAACAGAGCTCAATATGTATACCCTAGAGCAAAGGAGGGAGAGAGGTGATATGATCGAAATATTCAAACATCTTAAGGGCATTAACAAGGTGAAAGAGTCTAACATGTTTCAATATAAGAAAAATAGCAGAACAAGAGGACACAGCGTGAGAGTACAGGGAGGCTTATTAAGGAGTAATGTGAGGAAGTTCTTTTTCATAGAAAGGGTGGTTGGATGCATGGAACGGCCTACCTCAGGAAGTGGTGGATATGAATACAGTGCAGGGCTTCAAACAGGCATAAGGAACAATACAGATGAGTATGAATAACTAGGCCATTGACAGAGTAAAGGCCTATGGCACATTCATTAGGTAGAAAAAAATGGGCAAATTGGATGGGCCTTGCGGTCCCTATCTGCCGTCAACTTCAATGTTTCTATGTTTCAAGCAGTGACATTGATGATAAACCTACGTGCACGGGCTGCTACATTAATGAAAACTGAACACATTGAGAAAATGCTACATTTTATAAAATGCCTTAGAAAATCATGGTCTGTGATTAGCTGAAAGGGGTCAGATGACTACGCATCCATCCCCTTCATACTGTATGACAGGCAGTGTAAGCAAACTTCTATAGCTTAGTGATGCAATCAGTCATAATTAAAGAGTTCTATAGAACTCTGTGGTACCAAAGCATTTACAGTCTAAAAAGATAAGTGATGGAATGGCTAGAAAAGGTAGACCTGATATCAGAGATGGAGCGCTTAATGCTCCTAACCCAAGATAGAATACAGGCATATACCGCACGATGGACTAGGCGGGAACTGGCAAAGGATGTACAGGTGGATTGATACACAAAGGATTTAAAAGCTAACCAACCCTAAGGAGTAGACAACATGAAACCTCGCAAGATACAGTCACACCTGGACTATATCCTCCTCCCACCACCTATACAGTTCAAGTCATGAGGACTACACTTGAAGCTAGGGACACTAGACATTTCTCTATCTAGAAATATGGTTGATAACTTGAAGTTGCTTATCAGTGACACATATTTATTTACTTAGGTATTTATAGAAGTCATTTTTTTTCTTTGCATTAGTTCTTTATTGTAATACAAATCTAAACTTTAAAATGAAATAATTTATAAAGTTGTTTACATAAGAAATGCATAAATAAGCTGGCATTGATTACATGAAGTGTAATGGTTTACCTATGCCAAATCGACAACATCGTTGTCGAAGTTCAGCATAGCGAGATCCCCAATGTCAGGTGAAATTTCGCCTGTCCGACACTGGAGTGTTTCTCTCAGGGGGATGCACCCCCACGACCCCCCTTCTAAGGATTATCAATGCCGAGTCAGAGTTGATTTGAAGGGGGAGGTGCAACACACAGCAAAAGGTGAAATTTTGCTCTCAGGTTCCCCACAGCGACATTTTGAAACCACCGAAATCCTTCGCTGTAAAGGGAATTCCACAATAATAGTTTTCGGTTTCGGTCGCATCACGGCGTAACGTTAAAATATTCTAATAAAGAAAGTATAAAAAAACAACAACCATATCATAGCAAAATTCACAGATTTGAATTCTAATGTGATTTTTTCTTACACTGTCATAAAATACAGGCTACTCACCTGTAACAGGAGTTCTAGGAATGGTATATGTTGTTCATCCACACTTATTAGCAGGTTCCTTGCCGCTTTAAATCTTGCCGGAAGGTTTTCAAGCTGGCTCCTCCCACCCACCTGGGTGGTAAAACTCTCGGCTCCGCCCCATGATGCCAGATCTAGCCCGCTGGACGCCAGGTTGTGCGTCGAAGCCGGGGAGGTTGGGTGGGTCGTGGATGAACAACATATACCATTCCTATAACCCTGTTACAGGTGAGAACTGTATTTAGGACATGGATATGTTGTTCATCCACACTTATTGGCAGACTCCTAGCAGTTCTCCGGGAGGAGGGGAGGCAAGCATACCCACGATACTTACTTGGGAAATAAGACTGAGAACCGAGGCCCCAAACCAGCATCCCGGCGTGACCCAAGGTCGATGTGGTAGTGGGTAATTAAGGTATGTGCCGACTTCCAGGTAGCAGCCCTGCAGATATCCTGGATAGGGACATCCCTGGAAGCAGCCACCGATGCAGCAGTATGGCGGGTAAAATGAGCTCTTATCCCTCTGGGAGGCTCCATGCCCGCCAACCTATAGCAGAGATCTATGCAGGAGGTGATCCACCCGCTCATCATCCGCTTGGCTGCAGGTCTGCCAGGTGCTGCTTCAGCGTAGATGACAAACAGCTGGTGAACCTCTCCCCGAACTTCAGCCCTACACTCCCTAAGAAGGCGAGCGCTCAACTTGGGTCCAAATGGAGCCTATATACAGCCTCCGAGGTGTGACTGGGGTAGAACACAGGCAGAGTCAACACCCGGTTAAGGTGAAGCTCTGACACCACCTTCGGAAGGAACTTCAGGTGGGGTGAAGGACAACCTTGTCCCTGTGGAAGACCAGATAGGGAGACTCGAAGGAAGTGCCTGGAGCTCTCCCATCCTTCTGGTTGACGTGGTAGCCACCAAGAAGGTGTTCTTCCACAACAGGTGGGAGAATCGCACCTGTGCATTGGTTCGAATGGCTTGCCCGTGAGCTTAGCCAATACCAGCAGTAGATCCCACAAAGGTGGAGAATCTCACACCAGAGGGGGGGATGTAATCAAGGCCTTGGAAAGCGCCAGACCACCTTTCCTGCGCCATCGACTGCCTTCCGGCCCACGCCCGGAGGGCAGAGATGGCTGCCAGGAGCACCTTAAGGGTCGTCGACCGAAGCCCTTGCTGAAGAAGAAAGGACCACAGGTAGTCCGGAGTGCTCGCCGAGGGACAGGAGAAGGGACCAGGCCCTTCCCTAACACCAAATGGAGAAACTCTTCCATTTGAAGGTGTAGCATTATCCGTCGACTCCTGATCGGACACCTCAACGACGCTGAGGACCCCGCGAGACCCAAGGCCTGGCAACTAGCCGCTCAGGAACCAGGCCGTCAGGTGTAGGGATTGAAGGTCCGGATGGAATACCTTCCCCTGATAACAGAGATCAGGTCCGGGGGGGCTAGAAGCCACCTTGGGAGCTTAGAGCTGAGACTGAGGAAAGCTGGATACCAGAGCTGGCGGAACCAGTCTGGGGCTACCAGAATCACCTGCGCCTTATCTCTCCTCGCCTTGAGAAGCACCTTGTGGATCAAGGGAAATGGGGGAAAGGCGTAAAAGAGGCCTGGGGTCCATGCCTTGCTGAGGGGGGCAGGCATGAAACAGTCTCGCCTTCGCATTCTCCCTGGAGGGAAAAAGGTCGGCCCGAGGGGTGACCCAGAGGGAGAAAAGATCTTGTGCTACCTCCGGCAGGAGAGAACCCCTCGTGAGACGCAGCCCCTATCCGTCTTAGGGCATCGGCCAGGGTGTTGGAGGCTCCTGCCATCCAAATGGCTAGGAAACCGCCTCCAGTCTGTGCATGAGACCAATGCGGAGAGCCTCCTTGCATAACGGCAAGGAGCGCGTCCGGTCCTGGCGGGTTAGGTAGCACATGGTCATGGTATTGTCCGTCTGGACCTGAACCACTTGACCCCGTATAAACGGAGCGAAAGCGGTGTGAGCTAGGCGGACCGCATGAAGCTCCAGCAGGTAGAAAAGGCATTGGGACTCCCGAGGGGACCAGAGGTCGTGCACTCTGTGCTCCCCCTGATGGGTACCCCAACCCATCAGAGATGCATCGGTCGATAGAGGACCATCGACTCGGGGCGGACGAGTGGGATACCCTCCTGCGGATGTGCCGGAATGGTCCACCATTGGAGAGCGTTCTGCATCTCCTGGGTCACTGTCACGGGCTGGTCCAAAGGATCGCAGCATTGTGACCATTGGCTGGCCAGCTCCCCATTGAAGGGGCGCATGTGCCAACGGGCCCAACAGACCACGCTGGTGCAGACCCCCATGAGGCTCAGGAAGTCCCGGGCAGGGTGCGAATTCCCAACCAGACATGGTTGGGCAAAAGAGGAAGAACCTCGGCCCTGTCTGCTGGGAGCCAAGCTCTGGCTCGAAGAGTCGAGCTCTGCCCCGATGAAAAGAATCACCTGCTTCGGCATGAGTTCCGACTTGGCCCTGTTGAAGAGGAGGCCCATCTGAGAGCAACCTGGAGGGCCAGAACTCTGGACCGCTTCACCTCCTCTCTAGAGGGGGTTGCAATCAGCAGCCATTTGGGTAGGGGTACATCCAGACCCTTCTGCGCTGCAGGAATGCTGTCACCACTGCTATGCATTGGAGAAGACCCTGGGAGCTGGGAAGAGGCCGAAGAACATGGCTTGGAACTCATAAAGGGATCCCTCCGCTCTGAAGCGGAGGAACCTCTGAAGAGACGGATGGATTGGAACATGAAGGAAGCATCCTGGAGGTCCAGGGAGCAGAACCACACGCCTCATTCCAAGGATGGGATATCTGAGTCAGAGTGACCATCGTGAAAGTCTGAGACCTTAGGAACTTGTTCAGGTTGAGAATGGGGCGCCAGCCCCCCCGTCCATTTGGGGACCAGGAAGTACCTGGACACGAGCTCTGAGTCTGAAAGAGGATCTGCACCTTCCTGGTCACCTCTATCCCGAGGCACAGGGCAACGACGGCTCGGCGGGCCGACTGCAAGGCTTCAGACCCCGTGGTCCCACCGGGGGGGGGGTGATGGCTCAAAAGGGAAGGGGCCCGCTCGAAGACCAGAGACAGCCCTCACCTTCCACCTCCCACACCCAACAGAGGGAAGTAGCGGGCCTTCGGGGCAGGTAAGGGTGGCGAGGTCAGGGGCGAGGCCCCCAACTGGTCACCGAGCAGGCTTGGAGGAGGAACTGGTCAAGGGAGCTCCTGGGCCTTTACCTCGTTTCCCATTAGAGGAAGTCACTGGCTTGGGTTCGGGATGTCAAGCGCAAGCCTGCTGGCCCTCCTGCTGGTGCTGATCATGCCGCAGGGGCGGAAGGACGAAGGGGCTTACGCAGAGGTTGCTGGCAGCCCTTGTCCCTCTGGGCAGAGGTGACCGAGTACAGAGTGGCATTGGACTTTTCAATCCCCTGGAGGTGTCCATCCACTCCAGGGCTGAAGAGGTCAGTCCCCAAGAAGGGTATGTCCGCCAACTTGTGCTGGGTATCCGCCAAGAAGGTGAATATCCTTAGCCACGCCCTGCGGTGCATGGCCACCTCGGCGCATGGCCACCGCGGCCGCTACTGACCTGGCACAGGAATCACTTATGTCCAGAGCAGTCTGAAGCTGCTGCCTGGCCACCGCCCTACCCTGGTCCCGCACCTGCGGACCGTGGTCCACAGGTCAACCGGGAGATGAGGGAGCACCTCATTCAGGGAGCCCAAGAGGGCGTGGGAGAAGTGTGCCATCAGCACAGCCGAGCTGGCCTGTCAGAAGCCTACGGAGGACGCGGCATAAACCTTGCACCCGACATAGTCTGCAGAGGGGTGCTCTGAGAAACCAGGCAAAGAGCCGATAGGGACTGCATACTTCCTGGCCATCCTGGCTGAGGGTGCAGGACAGGAAGCAGGCCGCTGCTAAAGCTCCAAGGCTGGGCCGACAATGGCCTCAGCCACAGGGAACGCCTCTAAGGGTGAATCCCCTCAGTCTAGGATCTCCGTCAGGGGATAATGGGCCCGTATGGACACGGGTTAAAGCTGCATCCCGGTGAACTCTGAGATGAGCCGAAGCAGACACAGGAAGGACGATGGGCTGTCGTCCAAAGACCGGTCCCGGGAGGACTCCAGGCCCACCCGCCTGGGAAACACGGAGGAGTCGTCGTCAGACTCCGAAGGGTCTGCAAAGAGCTGCCTCAGGCCTGAGCCACCCTTCACTCGCCAAGGGCGGGCGGGAGTGAGGGGAACCGACAACCTGCGGGGCAGGCCGTGACCTGACCGAGGTTCCACCACGGTCAGTGGGGCAGCTAGATTTGGTCGAATGACCGGCCCGGAAGTGGGCATCTTGACTACGGCAAGCAGTTGCGTCGGCTGTGCAGGCAGCAGCCACTTGGTAGCCGGGGAATGAATCAGAGTTGATTGATTCCCAGACAACAGCAACTGTTGCCACATAAGCTCCTCGCAGCGTCGACGCAATCTGCGTCGAAGCCTCTCCTTATCCGAGGAGGAACAGTGTTGCCACTTAACTCGGTGCCTCAACCGGGCCGCCAAAGTCGGCGGAGCAACTTGACCGAAGAAGACCGGTACGAGACCGAGATCCTCAGTGAGACCGGGGGTCTGGGAAGGGAGCGGGACACCGCCTTCCTCGCTCGACGCTTTGATCGAGGACCGCCGCCCCAAAGGCGCGGGCAGAACCTTGGCCTCCACCGGGGAAACCGGCGAAGGGTTGATGACTCTTTCAGTCGACCACCCGGGTGACGGGTTGAGAGAAAACTCGACTATGTCGACGGGAGTCTCGGCAGGCTGGCCTGACGGGGACACCGTGAAGCCAATGGCCTGAACCGCAACCTCGACCGAAGTCGACGGTCGGCTGTCCGGGGAAGGAGACCTCTCCCGCTCCCATGAACGCCGACGGTGGGACTTACCCTTCGACTCCTTCTTGGGCCGAGAGGAATGTCCTGATGGCCCCTCTCCCTTCGTGGAAAAGGACTGGCGAAGCTCTTTGAAAGAAGCCAAATAAGAGGAACTCAGAGAGAGCGGGATAAATGCAGCAACGAGGAGGAGGAGGAGGAGGAGGGGGATGCGGCCTCCTCCAGGGCGATAGAGTGCTTGGGCTGCTCAGCCGAGTCAGCTGTCACGGACAACGCCCAACGAGCCTCTTTGGATGTTACCGCCGGGGAAAACCCCTCGGGGTGCCTGAGCCTCAATCGGGCAGCACGGTCCTCCAGGACTTTAGTAGAAAAAGCACGGCACAACTCGCAAACCTGCGGGTTGTGGTCCAAATCGGCAGTGCACGCACGTGAATGCGGATCAGGCCTGAGATATTCCGTCCTGGCGCCCAAGAGCCAGGAAATGAATTGTCCATTGCAGCACGAGAAAGAAGACCAAGTTTAGAAAACTTAAAACTAAATTCGACGAACAAGAATCAGGAACCAGTCGAAAAACGCAAAGCGCTAAGGAGGGAACCTGAGCTTCCAAGCAGTAAGGAAGATCTGGCGTCATGGGGCGAAGCCAAGAGTTTTACCACCCGGGTGGATGGAAGGAGCCAGCTTGAAGACCTTCCGGCAAGATTTAAAGCGGCAAGGAACCTGCCAATAAGTGTGGATGAACAACATATCCATGTCCCTAGAAAAGACCATTTTGTAAGTGCAATAAGTACCTTCTAGGTGGGAACTTTGGAGATTTGATACACTACTGGATGGCTGAAGGCATTCAGCTTTGGCTCATGCCTTGCAACATATCTACAGCGTGCATCAATCCTCTACAGTGCCCACTCTGGTATGGCTTGTGCCAGCAATAAGACCTGGCAGGGTACTGGTAGTAACGACATAAATGTGAGGAGCGAAATGGCAGCACATTATGCCATTTTCGCTGGAACAGGTCCATTCAGATTACTTTTTTTTTTTTTTTAATTGACAAACAAAAGTTTTGAAACCGTAGTTTAAGGCTTATGAAGTGCACAGTTTTGGCAGGGAGTAAAAACTCAGATGGGAGTAACAGCAGTAGCTAGAGAGCAGGTGGGTGGAATGAGTGAGGGAGATTACAAGCTGGCGGGTAGGAGCAAATTATTTATTTTAGTTTTTGTTTACGGGTAGGTGCTTTAGGCAATACAAAGCCTATTTCCAGGCACATGGGAAAGTAAAAAAGGAGTCCTAACAGTTATACATAATGCAGACATTAAGGAAGTAGTTACAAATAAACATATGGCAAGGGTACAGTGATAGGCAACGAACAAGTTAAGTCATAATCAACACTGGAACATCAAAGTTGTAAGGTTTAAGTAGCCGGCCCGGTGGCGCTGAGGGTTGAGGTGCTGGACGCCACACCTTGCACTGCACCGGTGACCCGGGTTCGGCAACGGACTCGGGTCGGCGGGGGTCGGAGGATGAAGCGTCCCCACGGATGCTCTCCTCCCTCGGGGTGGGATGCCAGGGGTGCTGTGCAGCGCCCAATGTCCTAAGACAGCCAGTGGATGCACCGACTCTTGAGGGGCACGGCAGCTTCGTATCTCAGAGCCGGGGAGGGGGTATGCCGTTAGGCTCTTGAGAGGAGAGTGCGTCAGCATGTCAACTCTCCGGACTCATGTCCTACACGCCGGCGTCTCAGGGGGTTGGGCTACAGGGAATGATCACAAGCTTGGAGGAAAGTGCCCTCCAGCCCCCTAGATGAAGTCCTCTGGAGCCAGTCTCACCATCAGCCGACCAAGGGCAGATCCCGCTGTGCAAGCTCGCTGCAGAGGATGAGAGGAGAGGTAAGGGGGAGATCTTTCCTCACTCCGCCCGGGGGGTAATCCGGGACATCTAATAGGTCCCAACAGCAGTGAGCGTGTGGCACTCTAGGGGCAGACCCAAATGGCTGGAATGGATGTGGAGGGTGTCACTCCCTTAGCACGGAAGGAGAGGGGGTTGAGGGGACGTGAGGCGTGGAAAATTAATAAGTAGAGAAAAAAAAAAAGGTAAGGTATAAGTAATGGTTACCAGAACCAGGCCCCAGAAAAATTTCAGACTCTGGGGCCCCTATGCAGCTGTGTAAAGTAGCATGCCAGGTAACCCAGACTCCTCTTTGGTGCCGGGCCCTAGGAATTATCCCTGGCTCCCCCACCCTCTCAAGTGCCCTGACCAGAACATTAGGGGTAAACACAATGTAGGCAGGTAAAGTTAATAGGATTAAACTCAATAATACAATTTAGGAATACTTAAATTGCAACAGGTTAGCAAGGCATATAAATGAGGCATCAGGTACAGGTGTAATTTGAGACCAGAATAGAGTGAGCAATGGTGGGCAAGTCAAGTGGTGGCCAAGGCAAAGCAACAATTATTGTTGTATGTGGTATTTCACTTTGTAAGGTTTTCCTTTTGTCTGTAACCTAGTAATAAAATTACCTTTCTCAGGTTCTTGTAGGAACTGCACAAAAGGAAGAGATGGCAGACAAGTGGTGTCCAGATAATAAATGTAATTTATTACTGGCAAATAAGAATAATACAGGCTTACAACTAACACTGTAATCACTGGGAGAGTATTCGGTTTCCTTACCTATAGGCGCAGTCAAGTCTCTCTGAAAGAAAATATGTGATGCAAAGGGTCTTATACCCTAATAACCATGACAACAATAAAAGAAGATACACAAAATGCACATAATTGGCCAAAAACAGGTGGCCAGAGTAACTATACTAACTAATATAAGAAGTTGCTTAGCTTAGCAGAAAAAGTGAACAATGAGGTCTGTGATTCTTCCATGATCACTTGCAGCTGCAGTTTGCACAAGTACCAAAGATGGCATTGTTGCCTAACTAATAATTATACAATAAAAATATAATGGAAAACATCTCACAGTGGTACAACATATTGTGAGAATATAGTAAAGCATAATATGCATTGCAAAAGTACAGTAGAACTCAGATCCTGACACTTATGCTTATATGCTAAGTGTCTGTGCCCTAAGATTAGTACATATACCTACATATGTGTTGCTGTCTGCGAGGTGGGGGTACAGTCAGGGATGCTGGTCCATGGAAAACATCCCCCCCCTCAAAAGGGGCAACAATCCCAGGTAAGTATTGGGAGATAAAAAATTGTTTACAAGCCCGAAGCACAAGTCTTGTAAAGGAATTCGAGTTGTTTTCGGTGTGGTCTTAGGAGTACGTCGCAGACAGCAGAGGGTTAGTATCAGAAAAACAATCAAAAATGCTTGAATGATAACAAAAGCTTTAAAAGTGAGTTCTAACCTAGTATTGGATAGACTAGCACTTAAATCACCATCATGAATAAGATCATTAAGGGCATCGTTAACTTGAGAGATATTATTTCTAATATAAATCAAATGTGAATCCTTTCTAGCTAAAAGGGATTTCAAAGAAAGTGTCAAAGGGTCAATGTGCACATTAAACACGGGCAAATATTGAGACAAGGCAAGCAAGTATTTTGGATCGGTATCAATAACATCTGGTTCAAAGAGAGGAACAGGAGTTATGACAGTGTGACCTATGACTGTTTTCTGCTGTGGAGTAAAACAGAAGTTAGGCATTTCAATAACACAAGATTTTTTTTTTTTTTACTTTTTAATTTATTGATTTTGCAAGCACAAAACTTATAGCATCATATTACACAGGAGGATAACCGTATACATTATCATGCCTTAAGATTCTCTTATAAAGTACTAGTAAAGGACACCCCCCAGTGGTACTTCATGGAGGAAAATTACACAGCGGTCAGTAACATCATAAGTGTAAAATAATGCATGCAGCCAGGAAGACCAACGGGGAATCCAAGTAAGGATGGAAATATAACAAGCCAATTACCATTGTGACTACAAAATAGTCTAAAAGATTCCCCTAGTACTAACAGGATATCCAGCAGTTAACATACGGGTTGCTCAAACCCCCAGCAATATATGATAATTCCCAAGCAATTCCCAGAACTATTGTAAATTGGCGAAGTAAATTAATAAGCAAAAACCCAGTTAAAGTATTATGTTGACACATTCTACTGCCAGAAAAAGACCCTTGTTCATTATGTCCAAGATTAGGAGGGACTACGGTTAATTATGAAGCCGACTATTCCACACAGGCAGTATACAACTAATGTCCACCTTAGATGATGACAGTTCATAAATCAGGACAGTAAATGAAAAGGTAAAATATAAAAAACAAACAGTTCAGTTCAGTTCCTGAAAAGTCCCATTCAAGAGTTTTATTGTGAACTGCATAAATTTTGCCCCAAATTCAGCAGAAAGAGTCTATACACAATCAGTGTACAACGTAGCATATTTGACAAGCCTCTCAGGGCCTACCGTACTTTACTAGTCCCCAACACAGCCAACATCTTCCACTAATCAGCCCATATCCTCCAAAGATCCTTCTTCAGTCCCCACTGCCTCCGATTCCATGCGGTTTATTAGCTTCTCGGCTTCCCGTGCCTCATTGGCCCCTCCAAACGATGCAAAGATTCGCCAGTAATAGCAACTGGTGTGGTGTTTTCATCACCAGAAGTCTGCCTCTGAGACCTTCGAATGTTTTGCGACGCAGTTGCGTACTGTAGGATAGGTCTGGAAATAGCAGTAAGACATCTCTGTATTTCAACGTTCAGCATCTTCTGACGATCGCAAGGACTCGGCCCCTGTCTCCAGTGCCATAAAGAGGATCAGGAAAGTCCACACAGCTGAGGTATCTAGAGCCACACGGCGTGGTGTTATATGATAGGCCTTCTCAATTGGGGGGGGGGGGTCCGATTCATCCAGGTCCAAGATAGCACGCAAAAATGTTCTTGCAAAACCTAGTGCATAGTCTCCTTCAGCCCCTTCCAATAGCCCAATCACTCTAAGATTTCTCTCTCTCTCTCTCTCTCTCTCTAGATTGGTTCTCTACTGTCTCTAATCTTTGCTGGAGTAGCGCGTTTTCTTTTAATCAGCTCTGTAGTTGCATCTACTGATTTCAGCACAGAGGCTTCGGATCTCTGTGTTGTTGCCTCACACTGATTCGTTTTCATTTCAAGAGCTGACAGTCTTGGCATTAGGGTTTCAAACTTTTTGTCTAAATCTTGCACTGTTTTAACTAGTTGATGTAGCATGGACAGAATGTTAGTTAGTGTTGGGAATAGCTGAGTCCGGGGTCGTGTCACGCTGCCCAGGCCTCTCCTCTTGGGTGTGCCGTTTAGGAGAAAAAAAAATCACCCACTGCAGCCACTGCGCCTTTAGATTTCCCCATTTTGCTGATTAGGTCGCAAGACCACCTTCTGCTTATCTCTCTGGGTGATGCACAGCTAGATTTTAAAGTTGGAAGAATAGTTTAAATTAGTTTAAATTCAATCTCTCTCAGGAGCTCAGGTGAAGTGCTGCTTCCTCTAAGGCTGCTCGGCAGCGCCCCCCTATAACACAAGATTTTTGACCATAAGCAAAGGTTTTGGTGGTTAGTCACTACACAATACTGCCCATCAGAATTATAAGTCACTCTTACAGTTGGTACCCTCCATCGCTGTAGACGTATCGGACAGGAGAAGGACTGGTTGGTGAGCCATGAAGTGAAGCAATGTACCTCTTCCAGGTAGCTTCGGGTTTTATCTGTTTCGGCATCAGGTACAAAGATGCAGCTTGTGCAGATTCGGATTTGTCATCCTCGTCAACATCAGTAAGGTTCAACGGCAATTCATCACCCAAGGTAAAGGCCCAGTCAAGGTGTTCCGGAGAGTGGCCACAGACTGGTTTTACGATATCGAAGACTTCACAGCAGCACAGGTAGTAATATCCTTTCTTGGCACAACAGTTTGTGTGGCGTGCCACCCAGGCTTGTAGCACAGAATGGTACACAAGTAATGAAGATAATGCCGTTCGTTTACGATTAATGTCATTATCAAGGTGTCGACAGAGTTAATGGCAGCCAATTTACTAAAAACAGATGTAACAAGGATCAAAGCGGGGTAGTGGCACAGTGAAAGTCACGGACATATTATCATGGATGGAACAGGACTTAGCAAAGTAGCAATGTGCTTGGTTTGGACATCTGGAGACATACTCAAGGTTTCTAGCTGTAGACACAGAGGCCCGGATATTCAAAAGGGTTGCGCATTGCACCCCGACGGGATACTGGAAAGGCTGCCCGGCGCAGTGCAAATCCTGATGCACCGGGACGCAATGTAATCATATGCAGCGCAGCGGCAGGGGGCGTGCCCATGCATATGCGGCACATCCCGATATTCAGCCCGGGAAATGCAGCACATATGCTGGCGCAACCCTGCATTGCACCGCATAGGAGGGCTCAAAGTTGAGCCTGTGAAAAATGGGAACAAATCCTGGCCACCCACAGGCAGGCTGCTGTATTGCATGGCGCAACACAGCAGCCGCCAACCGTGGGTGGCCACCTGCCCACCTAGAACACCATCATGAAGCACCCCCGCAGCCGTGATCGCGGTAAATGTATAACACACATTCCCTGGTAGTCTAGTGGACCCCTCCCTCCTGTGTCCCCGATCGCGGTATATGACACATATTTAATTCCTGGTGGTCTAGTGGAACCCACCTCCCTCCCATGTCCCCGATCACCGTAGAAGACATTTATTTAACTCCCTGGTAGTTTAATGGAACCCCTCCCCACCTGTTGCTGCGATCGCGGTACAGCGCCGTAATATATTTCCCTGGTGATCAAGTGGCACCCACCCTCCACCCACAGATCCCCATGCCCACCCGCTCCCCCGTCATCGGCGGGCAGCTGCAACTCACCCACATGCTGCCCGCCTGCGCACCGAATGACAGGTATAGTATGGGCTTGCAGGGCATACTGTACTAGACAGTCCCGAATATGTGAATGAATGGGGGTAAGAATAGTCCCAGCTCAGGTAAGTCAGGAGGTTGGGAGTGCACAGTCATGGGGTGTACCTGTGTAAAGTAGGCCATGAGCCAAGATGGAAGGCATTTTAGCAGGCAGCACTTTAGTGTCCCTGTCCTGCAAAGGCAAGGACCAATGGGTGAGTCTGGTATTGGAGACTGACCCATCTTTTACTTTGTCGGAAAGCAAAAAATTAGTTGGGGTGTGACAGGTATGCAAAACAACGGGAGCATACCCAATGATGTACAGAAAATGTCTGACAGTTCAGAAGGTTGCCAAAAGTCTTCTTTTGCAGAGGCCATATTGTCTCTCTACTGGGGATAACATCTGAGATGCATAGGCAATGGGCCTGTGGTACCCATTGTACTTTTGTGCCTGCACTGCAGACATGGCCACATCTGAAGTGGCAGTTTCCAAATGGAAGGGAAGGTTTGGGTTGGGGTTAATCAGTGCTGGGGCTGAGGCCAAGACCTGCTTAAGCTGTGTCACAGCTTCAGTGTGAGTGGGGCCCCATGTCCATGGGACATCCTTTTTCAGAAGTTCATACAAGGGAGCAGCCTTCAACGCAAAGTCAGGGATACAATCCCTAGAATAGTTTACCATTCCTAGGAAGCGACTGAGTGTTGCCACGCCCATAGGAAGCGGCAGATCTTGGAAGCCCTGGACCTTTTTGACAGCTGGGCTTCTGCCTTGGTCTGTAATATGTAGGCCAAGGAAGATTACCTCTTTTTCACACAGTTGTGCCTTAGAGGGGTTGCACTTCAGGCCTGCTCTCTCTTGAGGAGAGACAGAAGTTCATCTAGAAGGGCCAAATGATCTTCCTTCATGGTGGTTGCTAGAAACAAGTCATCCACGTACTGCAGGAGACACTGGGGTGTGGAGAACCCCTGCAGAGCATCCATCATGTGGAGATGGAAGAGGGAAGGGCTGTTATGGAAGCCCTGGGGAAGACAGGTCCAGGTGTACTGGTGCCCATCAAAGGTAAAGGCAAATTTGTATCGACTTACCTGTGCTAATGGGAGTGACCAAAACCCATTAGAGATGTCAAGCGCTGAGAATCACTTTTTGTCAGGTGTCAGCAACTTGAGTACATCAGATGCTGATGCTACTGTTGGGGCACAACTGGGGGTGACTTGATTAAGTTTCCTGTAATCAATTGTGAGTCTCCAAGTTCCATTTGGCTGTTTCACAGACCAAATAGGCAAACTGACAGTAGAGACACAAGTCCTAACCACTCCTTGTTGTAGCAGTGATTGGATGGTCTCCCTCAGTGATGGCAAGGCTTCAGCAGGAAATGGATACTGCTTTTACCTCACAGGGTTAGGTCCTGGAATCTCAATGGTGGTATGCATCCTATCACAATCGTGCTTGTTGGTAGCAAACACATCAAGGTGCTTTTGCAGCAAAGGTGCAAGTTCAGAAAACAGGTCATGACTTTTGAACAAAGCCATGATGCCATACTCCTTGTTGTTATGAGAGATGGCTGCCACCACGTGCAAATCTGAAATGGTGACAGCATGGCATTGTCCTTTAATCTGAAGGAGTAACCTGTTGGTAAGGTCCACTACACAGCCGTGAAGTACAAGAAAGTCGATTCCCAATATACTGGGGTGATGACGTAATACCATGCGGTCAAAGACAAAATCAGTCCGGAGGTGGCCTACCACCACAGGCAGAGGAACAGATCAATAGGTGTGTAGCTGAGTACCATCTACACCCTGTGCACTGGTCTTCCAGCCGATACACCAGTCAGATAAGGCTGGGTTCTCATCATAGAGAAATGACATGGCTACTCTGGTATCCAGAAGCATGGTGAGGTGGCGGTCCCCGACCATGGCCTTCACACAAGGCCGTCCCTTTGTGTCAACAAACAAGTCACTCACAATCCGGACTGTGGCCTGTAATTGTCAATCTGCATTTTCAGAATCGTCTTTGTCATCCTGTTCCTGAAATCTGAGGCCTGCAGGATCTTTCTGGGCCACCTGTATGTCTTGCATGGGATACAGATGTGCCCATGACGTCACAGGTGCGACATTGGCCTGTAGAGGTAGTTCCTCCTTGGTCGTCGCATCGGCCTGGCCAGTAGCAGATGCCACAAAAGGATTCTTTCCTCAGCTGCTCGGCTGTTCAGCAGCTAAGGGCAGGAACAGATTTCCCTGGCTGCATGGCTGTCCAGTGGCCACGGCGAGAGCTGCTACAGTATATGCATAGGCTGCGTCTCTCTTCCAGCATGGGCTTCCTCCAGCATTTTGTGGAGGGTCTCGTTCTCATCTTTTAGGCTCTGACAGCTGGGGCTGTTATGGTACTGGCTATCAGGTTGGGCATTTGGATTTTTCCAATTGCTTTTGTCCCTGTCCCTATTGTTTCTGTAGTTCTGGCTCCTCCTCCCCTTGTGCGACTGCCTATCGTCAGAAGTGGTATCATTCTTTTCATTGTTACCTTCCACAGTATAGTGGGTGGGGGGTCGGATGTAGGCTGACTGCGGCTACCTGGGCTGCCAGAATTTAAATGGTGGAAGCTTTGTTGTTCTTACTGGAAGCCAAGTTATGGAGGTATACCTGAAAGGCACGCTCCGCCTTGGTAAGGATTTCCCCAAAGGTGTTGGACTCTGGGTAAACACTGAGTTCAGCCTTTTCCCGAAGGCCCAGAGTCATGTTCTGGATGTACAGATCCTTGCACTCAGTTTGGTTTTTGTGTGCAATCTCACCAGCCAGGCCTTTGCCAGCCTCATAAGTGAGCCACAACTGTTGATGGTAAGCCATGGGGCTTTCCTTCGCACTCTGCTTAACCTAGTAGGCCAAGTGGTCTCCAACGACATCTGGAGCATTGGCAGCAAGGAGCGCCTCCGAAATGTTGTTGTAAGCAAGTGTCTAGCAGTTGTGGACGGTATCTGGGAGTTTGGCCCAGAGGGTAGGTTCGATAGTCTGTCGCAAGACTTGAACCTGGTACTCAGGTTGTAGAGAAAGTTTCTCACAGAGGGAGCGCATCTTCTCCAAATGGCAACTGAGGTTGTCAGTCAGACCCATCTGTCCGATGCTTTGGGCAACTTGCAGGGGATTAGACGTACGAGGAACCACATTCGCATCGATAGGTTCTATAGCACTGTGGAAGGCAGCTTCCACCTCTGCATCAGCAACTGCTTTGAATGCATGGTCTTGACTGACAGTGTCCTCAAACATTCAGTCAATTTGTTCCTGGATGGTTCTCCTTTGCTCAGCTGGTGCAACAATCATATTGTTAAGGGCCTCATGGATTAAGCTGTGCACTTCTGCATTGTCCTCCCTGGTGAGGGGGGCAAGCGGTGGCGCACCACGAAGTATAAGCCATCCTCCCACCTCATGGGGGCCGCCATCCTGGTGTATGACATTGCTTCCACCATGTTTGTGAAGATGTGGCAACGTAGAGGGCATGTGTACATAGGTGCCATCTTGGGGATGGCAGGAAAATACGACAGCCCTATGGGGTGTGGACTTGGGCGTGACATGGCAAGCCTTATTATCAAAGTCAGAGTCGTCATCGCCAGATGACGCAATGCCAATAGGCGTATACTGGAACCCATTCATAGCCTTAACATGGCCAGCGAGAATCTCTCGCTGATGGTGCATTTTCACCATCTTTGCTCTGCACGTCTTGTGACAAACTTGTGCAATGCCCTGCTCAATACCTTTCTCAACCTCACACTGTAATACTCTGTATGCGGCACACAATTCAACGTTTTCCCTAAGCTCCTTGTCTAACTCACAATTCACTCTCTCATTCTCCTCTTTCAGTTCAGCATTCTCCTCTCTCAAACCTTCGTTCGTATCACTCAAAAGATCATTTAAGTACATTAACTGTTTCTTATCACATTTCAACCTTTCACAATCATCTCTCAACATACAAATTTCTCGCTCAACGTCTTGAGCAGTACAGTGCAACTGTCTGTTATTGGCATCACAGAGTGATTGTGTCTCCTCTGCTAGCTTCTGTTCCCTTTTTTGTAACTCCGATGCCTGCAAGCCCATCTCTTTTTTTTTTTTAGAGACGCATTTTGCAGTTCAAGGGAGCACACTTGGCTGTGAGACTCTCAACAGCGGTATGTACAGCCGCAACCAAGAGACCTTTAAGGTTGTATTTCTTGGCTTTTAGTTTGGACTTGAGGTAGTGCTCTGAAATTAGCAGCAATGGGTTTTCCGCAGCCTTCGTGACCAGCGTGAAATCTGTCCATCCTCCATGGGAGCTGAGGTAGTTGGAGACGTCCAGTCTCAGTTTGAGTGCAAAGTTCAGGCATGGCAAACAAGGGGTAAACAAACAAACAAAGAAGCAATTGGAAAACTACATAAAATCCTTGGCGCCGTCACCCAACAGCTTTCTAGTCCCCTGTGGGCAAACGGTGGTGCCAAGGTGGTATGCTGCCACTCACAGAGGGCATGTATCAGGGTCTGGTGTGGAGGTGCCATGCCTGAGACCAAGACAGAGTGTGTCCATCACAGAACAATCACTGTAAGCATGAGTAGGTCCAAGTAGACGGAAAATGCACTACGCTACTTAACATTCAAAGTTAATTGAATGGAATCCTTACTTTGTACATTCCAACCTGCACACAGTCGCCAAATGTAACTTGGTAATAAAATTACCTTTCTCAGGTTCTTGTTGGAACTGCACAAAAGGAAGAGACGACAGACAAGTGGTGTCCAGATAATAAATGTAATTTATTACTGGTAAATAAGAATAATGCAGGCTTACAACTAACACTGTAATCACTGGGAGAGTATCCAGTTTCCTTACCTATAGGTGCAGTCAAGTCTCTCTGAGAGAAAATACGTGATGCAAAGGGTCTTATACCCTGATAATAACCATGACAACAATCAAAGAAGATACATAAAATGCACATAACTGGCCAAAAACAGGTGGCCAGAGTAACTATCCTAACTAACATAAGAAGTTGCTTAGCTTAGCAGAAGATAAAGTGAACAATGAGGTCTGTGATTCTTCCAAGGTCACTTGCAGTTACAGTCTGCACAAGCACTAAAGATGGCACTGTTGCCTAACTAATAATTATACAATAAAAATTTAATGGAAAACATTTCCCAGTAGTACAATATATTGTGAGAATATAGTAAAGCAATATATACATTGCAAAAGTACAGTAGAACTCAGAACCTGACACTTATGCTTATATGATAAGTGTCTGTGCCCTAAGATTAGTACATATACCTACATATGTGTTGCTGTGCACGAGGTGGGGGCACAATCAGGGGTGCTGGTCCATGGATAACAGGTCGACTAAGAATACATAACAAACCCATAGGTCAGATTAGGTAGCAGAACACCCTGTGCAATAGCAAGTTGGGTGGCAGTACCATACTCTGTAGGCAAGGCCTAGCTTTATATTAACAGTTTTGCAAACAGAAGCAAATAGCAAAGAAAAATCTAGGAAAGGATTGAGCACAAGGCCAAGGTATTTGAAGGAGTTGATAGGGACAAGTGTTCAATCTACACAGGAGAAAGCCAGGTTTTTGTACAGGTCCTCCTCAGTTTGGGTGCTGAACCAAAGAGCGCAGAGTGAGTCTTGTTAGAGTTGATAAGTAGCTTATTTTGAGTCAGCAAGGTCTGCATCTTACTGAAGTCGGCATTTAGCTGGGAGCTGACAGCAGATACTTCATTGGAGCTAGCATAAAATAGCAATCACCAGCGTAAAGGAGCAAGAGGCAGGAACAAGAGAAATATTGTTAATGAAGATGAGGAAGAGCCTTGTGGGACCATAAATTGATGGTGGTAAGGCCATATTTAGATTGGTTCACCTTTACAAATTGTCTTCTGTTACCAAGGTAGCTAGCGAACCAATTGATGACAGTTGAAGTGATACCAGGGGACAACAGTCTTGCCTTAAGAAGAGAGTGGTCTACAAGATAAAAGGCTTCCAGTCAGGTCTATGAACATAGCCCCATGTACATGCCCTTGTCCACTGCAACGTTGGCATCATTAGTGAACTAGATGAGAGCTGTAGAGGTTCTGTGACCTTGTCTGAAAGCATGCTGGGCAGGTGACAGCAAGTGCTTCTCATGGAGGTGTTCTAGGACCTGGCTAGCATCTAGCTTCTCAGGTAGTTCATTTATTTATTTAATTATTTGTTTATTGTTACTGTTGGGAAGTACTTTTAAGCACAAGTGCCCTTTTTCAAAGGTTCCACGTCATGACATTACATAATCACAGAAAAGGACACCACATAATGTTTACATAAACTGCAGCACAGAATCACGTATAAGTGAGTTGCAAAGTACAGATCAGCTTACTATGCACAGACAGAATAGTAATTGAACAATATAGTTATTCACTACTTTAGGGTCCTACTTCTTAAAAACTGGAACAATCCTGGCCACCTTCCAGACGCTAGGCACAATACCACAGGACAGAGACATTATATATTCTCGCCAGACAGGAGGCAAGATGGGGGGTAGCAATCTTAAGGCGCTTAACTTCTGGCCTATGATAGCCAGCACTGCTGTAAGGTGAAATAGTATTCTGAAGGTGCAACATGTCCTGAGGTGTAACCACCCTTATACTTAACACAGAGCGTAAAACGTCTGCAGGATAACCCAGATCACGGGTTTAAAGGAATTAATTCAGAATTACTAGGTCAAGCCAGAGGAGGAAGAATTCATTTATTAAATGCATTTACTGTAGTATCAACATTATTACAGTTTATGCCATCAAGCAACATGTCAGAAATCACGTAGACACTGCGCTCCCCATAAACCCTTTGTGTGATTCCAAAACCTGCAGGAGTCCCCAGCAGGGGCCAGTAGCAGATTTTTGCAGAAGTTACTTTTGCATGTCGAGAAGATTGTGAAATAGAAGGTAGGAGCCAGTGTAAGGAAGACGCGGTGGGCAAGTAGGCAATAAGAGGAATATTGCAAGTAGGCAGACATGCGCGAGTGGTTTGAGCAAGCAATGAAGTTTATGAGTGGGCAGGAAGGAGTAAGCAAAATAACAACTGAAGGTAGGAGCGATCAAAGTACTTTGAGAGTGAGGTGTGCAGCCACACAGATGAAAAATAGTAAAATTTAAAAGAGAAATCTATGAGAAGTTTAAGAAGAAAACACCAGAAACAGCTTTTTAAGCTGTCGGGAAGTGTTATATCTAGTAAGTTTATTTAAGTCTTTGTTTACCAGGTAAGTGCACTGATCCTGGGGACCGTTTTCAGGCACGACCCCGGTCCAACAAGTGGCACAACAATATTAAAAAATACAGGTGCAGCAAGGTACAGGTAATACAAAGTAGATACAGCATTTCTAAATACAAAGTAGATCAAGATAGTTAAGTACATAGGTAGGCAGGGGCATAATACAATAAATAATGTTTGAGGAACAATGGAATTACTTTACAAAATAACGTGTAATTAGGGTATTAAAATAAACAGTGTTCAGGAAAGCAAAGAGTACTGTACAATTACAAAATAGTAACAGGGAAGGGGTGGGAAAGCAGGGCAGATTACAGACAGATAAGCAACAACATAGACGTACACTTGCAGGGAAGAAGGAGCGAGTAGTGGAGCAAACCATAAACCAGAGTGGCGGGGAGGTATAGGAGCAAGAAAAGGATGGGAAAGGGCAGGTGCCGGGGTGTAGTAAGGAGATGGGGGAGCTGACTGCTATGATTGATTTCAGTGGCACTGGCATTTGACCTCAGATTGCAGCCAGGCTTTGAGTTGGAGCTTGAAAGTACTGTGTGTATCAGTGGAATAGAGAGAAGCAGGGAGGCGGTTCGAAAGGAAGGAAATTACCAACAAAGCTCTGCCACCCATGGCAGTTGAGATTTTCAGTACTTCCATGGGAGGAACCAAGGATACAGGCAGACTTCTGGGAGGAGCTCAGGTCCTTAGGAGGGATGTATACGGCAACACATTTCCAAGTCTTAGTGTGTTGTCAATCAGGCAGACTAGTGCATATTCATGTCGGCCAGAGAGCAGTAGCCAATTAAGGGACTGATACAGATCTCAGTGGTGAGTGGAGTAAGGGTCCAGAAGAGAAAAATAGCAGACATTATTGCAGACTGAAGTTAGGCGTGAGTAAAGAGCAGAGGACAGTCTGGAGCATACTGGAGTTTAGTAGTCCAGAATCGGGAGCAGGAGACCTTGGGCAATTGCAGGCATTCTTCTCTGGTCAAAATTGGTTTTGCTAATAGGAGGTCCCATGTTTTTGGTTACCCAAGAGTGATCGAGTTTACATGTTCTGTAAAGGAGAGGAGGGTCTAGAGTCACGCCCAGGTATTTAAAATGCTGAACATTTCCAGTGAGAATTAAGCTCTGGCGTGAGCACCAAGAAAGAGGAGACGGATTTTGCAATAGTGGTTAAGTATGGTTTAGACCCGAAAAGCAATGCTTTTTTTTTTTTTTTTTAACATTTACTAGGAGTCTGTGAGACAGAAACCAGTCATGGGCCAGGCCATAGTTCAGGGACAGGGTGGAGGATATGTTTGTCAGAGATTTATTGCTACAGAAAAAGACGAGATTGTCTGCATATAGAAGGGCTTCACAGGTGAAGCAGTTGGAGGGGAGGGAATTAATGAAAACGAAAACAATAGTGGACCTAGGATGGAGCCCTGGGGACACCCGTGGAGACAGGCCTATCAGGGGAGGTGGCTGTGCCAACATTTACGTATTGGGACCAGCCAAACAGGTAGCTCCTGAACCACTACAAGGTCCCTGGAGAGCAAGTCAAGTTCCAGGAGCATGTTATAAAGAAGGGAGCGATTGATCAAGTCAAAGGCCTTGGTCAGGTCTACAATCACAGCCCCCGTGGCATTGCCTAGGTCCATGTTTCTGAAAACATGATTGGTAAACTGGACCAGGGCAGATGTGGTGCTGTGAAATTTGTGAAAGCCATGTTGGTGGCCACACAACAGGTAATATTTTGTTATGTGTTCAGACAGTTGCCGGTGGACGACCTTTTCCAGTAGTTTGCTCAGATGGGGGAGCAGTGAGATTAGCCGATAACTGTCAGGAGAGAGTGGGTCTCCGACTTTAATGATGGGAATGACTTTGGCTAGCTTCCAGGAATCTGGCATAGTGGATGTGGTCAGTGCCAGACTGAATATGTAGGACAGCGGCTTGGAGATGGCAGGGGCAATGAGCTTTAAGTAAGGCAGGGAAAATGTCATCACTGCCGGGGTTTCCACTGGTAGGAAGGGTTTTAAGGAGTTTGGCAGTGTCTTTGGCTGAGATGACCATAAAATAAAAGGGGGAGTGCCAGAGATGGAAGGGATGTGAAGTTGATCAGGATGGCCAGAAGAGAGTCAGCAGGACGCCGGGGGAGGGGGGGGGGAATTTGTTCTTGTGGGCCTCAAGATCAGTAAATTTTAGATTGAACGTTTGGGCAACATCAGTTGGGTCAGTTAGTGTACCAGTCTGTGACCTACGATGGATTGTAGCATTGTGGGATTGGGGCTGCAGTAGGGAGTTGAAGGTGTTCCAGAAACAGTGAGGATCCCCAAGATTGTCCTGCTGCTGTTTACAGAGGAAATCGTGCTTCAACACCCTGGCGGTTTGTTTACATTGGTTTCTTAGACACCTGAAGTTGTTCCATAGCACAGGGCAGGGGGACTGTTTGTATACAGCCCAGAGTTTGTCTCTAACCTTCATCAAGGATAGACGTTCTTTAGAGACCCAATGGGTACAGCCACCCCTCACTCTCCGGGTAGTGAGAGGGAAATAATGGTCTTGCAACCAAAGAA
This sequence comes from Neoceratodus forsteri, assembly GCA_016271365.2. NCBI lineage: Eukaryota > Metazoa > Chordata > Ceratodontiformes > Ceratodontidae > Neoceratodus > Neoceratodus forsteri. Next base: position 193,600,311 of record CM028132.1, on the reverse strand, counting down.
GGGTCTTGGTAAAAAAGCCCACGGCCGCTGTAGCATCCTTGAGGGAGTACAGAGCCACCCAATCAACTGCTCTAGCGTCCTCAAGAAGGGAGCAGGTATCAGGGCAAATGAAATTACATAAGGAGATGAGCTGGGGGGGGGCGTTTGAACTTGGTGGCCCAGTTGATGAAAGTCGAGGACTAATCACTGATAGTTAGACAAAGTACCAGCCTGGAACACTTTGTCTTCTCTGTTCATGACCACCCAGTCAATGAGAGAGTGGTTTTGGGTTTGAGTGATCTGTCTGGTAGGAACAGTGATGACTTGGATCATTCATGTTATACTGTTTAGAGTAATCAGTATTTAGGGAGCTTAACCAATTGAGGTTAGAAGTCCCCAAAGAGGATTGTGTCCCTAGAAGGAGAGAGGTTACGTAGCCCAACCAAGGAGATTTTCTAGGCCAGGTGTGCCACCTGTTGGGGGATTATAGCAACAACCCAAGTACAAATTTTTACAGAGCCTAGGGTCATTTCAGCAATGAGCCACTTACTGGGGATGAGGGGTCTGAGTAGTATGCAGCGAAGGCAGATAGGGGTTCTCTTAAGTAGTGTGCCATCCCTCCACCTTTCTTTTATTTTTTTTCACTTTATCTTTTTATTGAAATTCGAATACATAAGAAAGCACACATTTAATACAACAGAAGACTATCCTCCATGTAAGGTATACAATATAACTTAACAAAACACAGTATTTAGGGTAAACACATTGGAGAAACCTTATATACATGTATTGATAATAAAACACAAACCTAGACAGGATGTAAGTGGAGAGCAGAAGGGTTACAATCAATAGGGTATTATAGGACCAGAAATAGCAACCATGTAGGAAATACATGCTAGGGCAGGCTATGGCAAGGCATTCAGTAAATTGCAAAAAGTGATAAATGTGGTAATATTAATGTTCAGTAATGGAGAGGTAAAGATAAAAGAAAAGTGTGCAAGGAAAGAAAGAAGAGAGAAAAAAGCAAGGAAGAAGGGAAGGAGAGAGGGGAAGAAAACAGGGAAGAAGGGAAAAAAAGAGGAGAAATCTGTGCACAAAAGTTTTGAGAAAACCTAATCTGAGAGCAAAATAAGGAGGGCTAAATATCCCAAAGAAGTAGGGTCTAGAAGAACTAGGTTCAATGTACTGGAAGTAATCCTGCTAACATATGTCATATACAGTGAGTCGGTTATGAGTAACATGAGATAATTGGTCTAGGGAGACATACTGAGAGAGGCTTTGAAGAACACCTGAAAGAGAAGGCACCAGAGTTGATTTCCATCTCATAAAAATCAGACGTTTGACCAGAAGAGAAAGTATGTTTAGCCATCTAAAATGTGCATGTGAGAGGAGAGAGCTATTGGGGATAAGGATGCCTAGAAGGAATAGCTTGGGGTCAAAAGGTAGTTTCTGTCCTGTTACTCTGGAGGCAAGTAAACAGACTTTATGTCAGAGCTTATTAATGGGAGCACAAGACCACAAGATATGAAGTAGATCCCCGTTGGCCAAATTGCAGTGCCAGCAATTATTATTATTTAATAAGCCCATTCGTTGAAGCACAGAGGGGGATCTATACCAAAGATGTAGGATTTTAGTTTGTATTAAAGAACTACGGGCATCTTTAAAGGTGTTATGTACAATACACCAACAATTACTCCATTGTGCATCTGAAATATTGTAGTTAAGAAGAGTACTCCATTTATTTTTGGCCTGTATAGACTGATCAGGTAGATTATCAATAATGTCTTTATAAATAGTCCAGTGCGAGATGTATTGGTTTAGAAGAGTATGCCTATACACTAAACTAGAGAGAGAGTTATAAGCTGCCCAAATTTGTAAAAACTTCCAGAAGTCCTGTTTAGGAAGTTTCCATGTAACCTGCAAATCTGAGAATGATCTAAGAGTGAGTGAATTCTGGTCCAAGAGATCTCCGAGAAAGAAAATGCCTTTGCTCCTCCATGTACGAGAGAAAATTGGGTGATCTTCTAGACTAAGCAGTGGATTGCCCCATAAGGGGGCATAAAACCAGGGTGTTGTATTGGGTTTCAGGAATTTGTGGGTTAGTTTCAAATAAAGAACAGAGGATGATATAGTCGGGTGAGATTTTGGTTTAGAGGAAGTGGGATTAAAAATGAAGGAAATGGGAACTCCTCCCAGGCACAATGCGGATTCCATTGCAACCCATAGTGGTGAGTGACGGAAGGGTTTCTGAAACCATTTAATGGTTTGGGCCATTCGGAAAGCCCAGAGGTAGCCTTTGAACCAGGGGAGTCCGAATCCCCCTTTTTTCCAATGTGATCGAAGTTTGTTGTGGTTAAATCTCAGTGGTTTCCCATCCCAGATAAAGTTACCCATTAATTTATCAATTTTAGCAAAAAAGGAGGATGGCAAGACTAAAGGAATATTGGCAAAGAGGTAAAGAATCTTAGGAGAAATGGGCATCTTAATGGCTGCAATTTTCCCCATGAAAGAGAGATTAAGAAGCTTCAATCTGTCCAGAATTGTTCTGATGTTATCAAATAAGTGGTTAAAGTTAATGTCCCATATCTTCCCTAAGTTATTAGTAATTTTGATTCCTAGATATGTTATACCCTGTGGTGACCAGAGGAATCCAAGAGGTATGTTCATAAAGGCTTTACAGTGGTCATTAAGGGGCACAGTTTGTGATTTGCCATAATTCAAAGCAAGGCCAGAAATTTTAGTAAAATTATTAAGCAAATCAACCAACAGGGGCCCAGCCTCAGTCAGGTTTTCGAGTAAGATTAAGAGGTCATCTGCGTAGGAGAGAGAAACATATCTTGAATTGCTCACAGGTATGCCCATAATGCCGTAAACAAGCAGTCAGGGGTTCCATGGCTAAAATAAACAGGGAAGGTGACAGGGGACAGCCTTGTCTAGTTCCCCTTGCTAGATGAAAATAAGAGGAAAGGGTGGAATTAGTAAGTACTTTAGCAACATGAGAGTTATATAATAGCTTGATCCAGGAGCAAAAGGTATGAGAAAGACTGAAATAAGATAAAACTTGATGAAGGTAGTCCCAGTTTAAGGAATCAAAGGCCTTCTTGAAATCAATAGCTATGGCTGCAGCTGGTGTCTTGAGGGATTTGGCTTTGTGAATTAAATTTAATAAGGAATGTAGGTGATCAGAACCAGATCTATGTTTAATAAAACCAGCTAGCGAACAATGAGTTAGCGTGGGAATCAAGGATTCAAGTCGGGAAGTTAGTAGTTTAGCAAATATTTTCCCATCTATGTTTAATAAAGAGATGGGCCTGTAACTTGCGGGTGAGTAGGGTATTTTTCTTTCTTAGGGATTAGAGTTATGATTGCTTCGGTGCAAGATGGGGGAAGCTTGCCAGTATTGGAAGCTACTTGATAAACATTAAGAAGAAGGGGACATAAGGTGTCGGAAAACATTTTATAGAAATCGACAGGGAATCCATCACCCCCAGGGGATTTGCTGCATTTCAAGGAAGACAAAGCTTTCTGGATTTCCTGAAGCAAGAAGGGTTCATCTAAAGAATTTGTTTCAAGAGTAGAAAGATGAGGAAGATGTAACGATTTAAGGAACTGTTGAATTTCTAAAGTAGATGGAGAATTTGTGTTAGAGTATAGTTTTTGATAAAAGGTTTTCATGATACGATTTATAGAGGGGTTGTCGGAGTGAATCGTACCCTGTTCATCTTTTAGGCTTACGATGTGTCATTCCATTTGTTGTGCTTTGAGCTGGTAAGAGAGGAGTTTCCAATTTTTATCACCGATTTCCCAAAACTTATATTTAAGTTTAAACAAGGCCAGTTCGGTTTTACGATAAATTAATTAGTTAATTTTAACTCTAAGCTAAAGAATTTCAAGATGAAGTTGAGAATCAGGACAGTGCTTATTAGAAGAAAAGTATAAATTCTCTTTATCCTTAAGAGATTTTTCCAAGTCAGCCAGCTGTTGTTCCCTTACTCTTTTCCTATGTGCAGCATAACTGATAATTTTCCCTCGAAGCGTAGCTTTAAGAGCTTCCCATACAGAGGACATAGAAGATTCAGTTGGAGTATTGTGAAAGAGGAAGTCCTGAATTTGTGCTTTGATCATGGGTAAGAAATTGGGATCCTTGAGAAGGAGAGGGTCCAGCCGCCAGTAAGAAGAGTTAGGTGCTAATGGGCCCCACAAAAGTTGCAATTTGACAGGGGAATGGTCTGAGATTATGATGGGAGAGATGGATGAATCAACAGTTTTTTCCATTATAACAGGAGAGGCTAACCAGAAGTCAATTCTACTGTATGTCTTATGTAGAGAGGAGTAAAAAGTAAATTCTCGATCACGGGGGTGAAGGAGGCGCCATACATCAGCTAATCCAACATCTTGCATTAGTAATGAGAGGGCTTTAACACTTCTAGGATGGGCCTCTGTAGTGGGGCTACTTTTGTCAATGCTGGCTTCTAAAGCTAAGTTAAGATCCCCTCCAAGAATAAATGGTGTATTATCAGTGTTAAAGGATAGAATCTGTTGAGTTAAATTATGAAAAAACTCCGGGGAATCGGAGTTGGGTGCATAGACATTAACAAGCAGAAGAGGACCAGAGTTGATATTCAGTTTGACCATCACCTATCTGCTATCAGTATCGGAAACAGAGTTTACAAGGGACCATTTGAGACTCTTATGAATAAGAACAGCAACTTCTCTTTTTTTTTTTTGAGGTATAGGATGATTCACAGATCTGACTGACCCAATCTTTTTTAAGTCTATGAACACCCTCTGCTAATAATTTTGTTTCTTGAAGGAAAGCAATTTGTGTTTTACGCTTTTTGAGATGTGAAAGAATTTTCTTCCGCTTACAAGGAGAATTAAGTCCCTTCACATTCCATGTATATAAAAGTACGTCACTCATATTGTTAGCGTTAAAGAAAGGAAATAATCGCTGAAGTGTGAAGGGACAAATAAATGATGACTAGAATACAATATAGAGAGCTTACGTATATGCAGATAGTGGCAGGAACATTCAAGCCAAAAAAAGTGAGATGTATGATACATGAGTAGCACAGATATCTTATTAAAGATAGAACAGAGATGGGGAAGGAGAAAAGTCATTAACAAGAACAACAATACTAGTAAGCTAAATAACAAAGAAAAGTTTTATGGGTGTGAGGAGATATGAGTCAGCCGACTGGCTAAGAGACTCTCTCACCACACTCTGGGGCGTCGATGTATGGAGGAGACTAGGGAGGACCGGTTATAAATATTGGCCCAAACCTAAGTCTGATCCCAGTAATATAATAAAGTAAGTATTCCTGATAAGCTAAACTGAAAGGGAATAATACCAAGAAAGGCAGGGGACTGTAATAATCTCAGCTTAATTCTAAGATAACAGAACAAGGTGTAAGGATAAAGCCAAACACCAGAACTTATTCATAAACATTAGTAATAGTACAAGATATACCAACTCGAAATAACAGTAAATTAAAGAACCACATACGAAATGCCAGTACAGCCTAGACATACAGCAAGGAATTCAGGGAGCCAGGTGGAATGCTAATGAACAAATATAAAAGGAAAAGTAGATCATTACCACATTATAGTGACTCTGAGTATACTTTGCAGTGCAACAGAATAAGTACATAATAAATACAATATTGAGGGGGAAAGAAGAAAGGGGAGGTCAATTTAAGGCCTTACGCCCTGAGTCAAATGCAAATCGGGATTATGTGGAGAGGTATGAAGCCGGTGAAAACTGTAGACAGAAGAGATAGTCATAGTAAAGATCAGCTCCGATTACTCGAAAATCGCGTAAATAGGTGTTATATGGGGTGACTAGGTCTAGAAGACTAGGCCCAGTGAGCCCCAAAACAGGAGGGACCACACAGCAGTGGATTTTTATAATACTGTATTTGTAGGCTTCGGGTAAAATAAGAAGCATAAGGAAGATGTAGATTGACAATCCTTTGCAACAGTACACCAAACATAGCCCACCTCTTCGAGTGCTAATGATAGTTCCATGTTGTAAACAGGAGGTAGTAAAAATAATGGAGTGTAGGGAAGGAGACAGATTAAATGTAGCTGCCAATAATATTTAAGAACCTGTCATCAGGAGGGGTAAGTTGCCTTGTAATATATAATAATTCACATATGAAAAAAGAAAAGGCAATAATCAGGATGCATACCGTTTGAAGATATGCAGCTGAACAGCCAAAAGACTATAAACCGGATGCATTGCTAAATTGGAGAGTAAAAGGCTAGATACAGTACAGAGAGCTTGTTTAGTGAGGTAATGTATAATATCTAACACTAAGATAATGGGTTATGAAAGCATTGCTGATATACCAAAGTTCCCTTGAAGACCTTTAAGCGCCTCGTTTAAACACTGCAACAAAAAGTAAATTGATCGCGCCATGATGTACAGCCTTTGCTTTTTGCACCTGTTGGGAGCAAAATTAACCACTGTAGAGTGGGCGGTTAGGCAGAAAAAGTATACTGGCACTTCCTTTAAGTATCCTGGAAGCAAAACCTACCAAGATATAGCAACTGTGACCATATTACTGACCATATAAGCTCATGACACCTTAGATTTATTAGCAGGATTGTGACTATTGATGTTCTTGCCTTTGGTCTTTGCCCTACGTTTCTTTTTGGGTGGCTCTAAAGATTTGAATGGGGAACTTGCAACAACTTCTGCCCATGAAGTATTGGCAGAAATACATCCCTGAGGCACAGGGCCCAAATTAGAGGGATGTTCATCTGAAATTTGCTGGGAAAGATCCTCCTGAGAGGAGTGCATGTCATCCTCCAAGACAGCAAACTTATTGCTCAAGGGAACAGAGGAATTGATTTGAAGGTGAGAGGCTGCAGCTTGGGGTGTTTGGGGTGAAACCTCGCTAGAACAGCATGAAAGTCTTGAAGAATAATGCCCTGACAGAAACTTCTCTTGTAGCCGTGTTGATTGCCTAGGGGTCAAATCAGTTGCGGCATTGCTGCTTGGGGCTGCGAGTTCTGCAACACTTTCCCCACTTTCCTGTACTTTGTTGCCCACCCTCCGTGCAGATACCAAAGCTGTGTTCAGGTTGCCAATTGCTGCTGAACCTCCCAGGGTAAGACTGCAGAGAGAGAGACCTCCAGATAGTTGGCTAAGGCATCAGGGGTTTCAAAATCCTTGAAGGAAGAGCCTGAGAAAAGGCGTAGTGTCACGGGGTAATGTAGAGCAAATGTAACGCTTCTTTGGTGGAGGATTTGTTTAAGTGGATTGTAGGTCTTCCTTCTGATGGTTAAATCTTTTGAAAAGTCTCTGTAGATGGAAATATTAAACTCTTGCCACTGAAGTTTCCCCATTTCTCTGGCTTGTTTCAGTATTAATTCTGTGTGGGAATAGTTCAAGAAGCGAGCAATGATAGGCCTTGGTCGGTGGTCTGATGTTGGTCTGGGACCCAGAGTGCGGTGAGACCGCTCAATGGTTAACGTTAGGTCAGGAGGCAGTTTAAGCATTGCAGGCAGCACATGTAATAAAAGCGCAGTAGTGTCTCCTAATTCTTCACCTTCAGGGAAGCCAAAAAATTGTAAATTGTTGCAACGATTACGATTTTCAATATCGTAAGTTTTGGCTTGTAGGGATTTAATAGTTCGATCTTGATTGCGGACAGTAGCCTGGAGGTCATGAATAGTAGTGGTGTTACAGGCCGTTGCTTTCTCATTAAATGCAATTTTCTGGCTAAAAGTTTCAAGAGTGGTCGCATTCTGTTGGGTGGAGGTTTTTAGCTCATTAATCACAGCCATCAGTTTAGAAAACATTACTTCCACTCTAGCAAGTGAGCTTTGCTGTACTTGGAGATCTGCCATAAGGCTGAAGGATGAGGCCTAGTATGCTGCGGTACAGTGTAGAATAATTGAATATACTGTAAGTAGATGATGGATCAAAAATGACTTACAAACTGTGTCAGGCAGTAAGATTACAGGATGGTCACAGGAGTTGGTACCAAAGAAAAGTCTGGTGAAGGCTGGATGAGGTTAGACAGCAGTCATTCCTGCAGAGATTCTGAACTATGTTGCCATCTTCTGCCTGGTCAGGCCACGCTCCCCTTCCCCCCCCTTTCTTTTTAACTGGCTTGTCCTGCCGTATAAGGGAGTAACCAGGTAGGTGGTAGGTATTGTCTGGGATGTATGGTTTTAGCCATGTTTCGGAGAGGCCGAGGACATGTGGGTTGTAAAAAGCTACCCAGGCCTCAAGATCAGGGAATTTAGTTGGCAGGCTACATAAGTTAATGTGGGCGATTTTCAGTCCAGCAGAGTCAGACCATGATTGGATTGTGTTGTCCGCAGCACAATTTGTGGGACCAGGGTTGTTTTTCACATCTCTGGCTAGCAGTAAGCAATAAGACACAGCAGGGTGTGCATTAGACACTTCTAACGCACAGCCAGGAGTGTAGTAAGGCCCAAGACTGCAGGCTGAGTGCCTTCAGACCCTGGCTGTGCATCAGAAGTGTCTAATGCACAACCCCAGAGTGTCTTACGGTGCTTATAAAATGGGACCCTGTATATAAGATGAATGGAAAAATGAAAATAAGGAGGTTTAAATATTTAAAAAACGTAAATGGTGGAGTACATTTATCCTAAAATAGTTCCTCCACCTGTTGTTTTTGCCTTAGGAATATATATATATATATATATATATATATATGTATATTTTTTTTTACTGTCTGAGATAGTGTTTGCTGCATAGGTAGCTGTCTGTTTTCAAATTAGTTTTTTTTCTTGTGAACTGAGAGGCTACTTTTGCTGCTTCTGCCTTTCAGCAACTAAGAGATGGCTCTGGGGGAGCATGGCAGATGGAGCGGACACCGAATGAGGAAGCACCAAGACAAGAAGGCAAAGTCTGGGAGACAAGTGCAATCTCATTGTGCATCGGAGAGTAAATGTTGCTTTTTAAATTATTTTTCTTTAGGTTTTTCTCTTTGGTCTTTTCTTTTTCATTAATGGGCTAGATTTTTGTTCTAGCGTAACAGAGGAATTCAGTGTGTGGCTGCAGAAAGTGCTGTAATGGCTACGGGAATCTCTCTCTGGCTGTCAGCATCAAGCAACAGATCTTTATATAGCTGGGCGATACTTGTGTTTTTCCTTTCATGTACTATGTGAGAGGCAGCCATGGAGGAGCGACTTGGAGCCAGGACCCAGGATCCAGGTGCTGGTTTCAGGAAGAGAGGGAGTGAAGGGGTGCAGGTCAGGTGGGCAGGAGAGAGGCCAATTCAGTGTGTGGTGGCAGGTAGTGCTGTAACAGCTGCTGGAATCAGTGTTGGGCTCTCGGCATCAAGGAAGAGAGCTTTCCGTACATAGCCGAGTGCTATGTAGGTTTTTCCTCTCATGAATTATGTGAGAGACAGCTACAAAGAAGCCAGTTGCTAAAGTGACCCAGGTACCGGTTTCAGGAAGGAAGGGGAGGGAGCAATGGGGTGCAGTTCAAAGTCAGTGAGTAGGTGGCCAAGCCGGGGGGAGAGAGAGAGAGAGAGAGAGAGAGAGACAGACAGAAGTTCAGATGTTGACAAATATACAGCTGTCACTGAAAATGTGTATTAGTTTTGTATTTTTCCATCCTGATCTTATGGCTGTTGAGGTCTGATTTGAGTGAGAAGCGCAGCGACCATGACAGTGAGTGAAGGGGGTGGGACAGGGGCATTGATCGTAATAACTGTGTTAACTTGGGAATGACTGACAGCATAGCAGGTGCAGTAAGCCATTTTTATAAAGCCTGCTAATCTATAGTGAGCTCTTTGATAACTGAGGGTTTCAGGGTTTGGGCAAGTTCGTGGTTAGCAGTGAAAAAAATGGCAGCGATTAAAAAATGAACATTCTGCTTGACTTCTTAATACATGATTTTTTAAAAGCGGCTGTAGTTATCTGAACTTGTTGTTAGCCATGCATTAGACACTTCTAATGCACGGCTAGCAACCAATCAAAATACAGGCTTTATCCTACCTATTCTATAAATCAAATTCAAAGGTAGATAAAAGTTTTCTTTTTGTAGAAGGTTGGTAGAAAAAAATGGCCCCTGATTCAAATTTGAAAATTCTACGGCTTGCACCATATATTGAGTGAGACAGTAAGGCTGACATTGTTACTTTTTTTACTACTGGTAGTAATGAAACAAACATTTTTTTTTATTATTTATTTATTGAAATGTTTCACCAGGAGGGCACACTGAACAACAAGTTGCTCGTCTCACGGTGCGACATGGGGGGAGGGGTTACATAGGGTTGTGAAGGATGATCAGTTACAATAGTGTGTGGGTAGTACAAACAATACAACATTGTAAGATTGTGCAACAGTTGGAACACAAGGTATTGTACAATACACAGTAGTGGAACACTGGGTAAATTACAATACATGTCCAAAATCATACAAAAGAACATATGAATGTACAAAACAGTAATAATGCGATAGAACCATTTATAGTGTATGAGTGTACCAGGAGCAGGCTCGAGGTAGTACACAAGTGCTGTTGAAGTAAAAAGGATGGGGTTAGGTTGTGTACACTGGTGACCTAGAAGGGCAGGTGGAGAAGAGAGGGGGGAGAGGCAAGAACCGAATATGAGGAGAAGGGGTAGCCATTTCCTGATTTCCCCCTTCAGGATGTTGAGAACCTTGCTGGGGAGGGGGGGTCATGGTAGGAAGGCAGAAACTGGGGATAGGTATTAAGGTGGGTTAAAGCAGGAACAGCTAAGGGAAAAGTGATTGTGTAAGGCAGAGGTAAGGGAGTAGTTGGAGGAGGAGTGTTGTATTTCAGGGGGGAGGGAATTTCAGACTTTAGCGAAACGATAGGCGAAACCAGTCTGACCAATGCGGGTGGAGAGGCGAGGGACTGTCAAGGTGCGGGCGTCATTTGATCTGACAGAGTGGGTGGGGGGAGGTGGAGTGGAGAGAGAGAGGATGAGAGAGAGAGGGGAGCCCCCCAAACCAGAATTTGGAGGTTAGTTTGGCACAGTGAGAGATGCGTCTGTGAGATAGTGGAAGGAAGGTTCGAGAGCGATAGAGTTCACAGTGGTGGGAGCGGGAAGGGGAGTCAATAGCAAAGTGGCAGAAGAAGTTAAAGAGAGTGTCCAACTTGGTCAGGGAAGATTTGGGAGCAGCACCATAGACTACGTCACAGTAGTCAAAGATGGGGAGTATCATCTTCTGGACAATTTCATGCCTTGCAGTCAGCAGGATGCAACTACGATTCCTGTACAGAGCACCAAGCTTGGGGCGCAGTTACTTCAGGATAGCATCAATATGCACAGAGAAGTTGAGGTGTTGGTCCAGCCAAACTCCCAGATGTCTAAATGAGGAGGTGTTCTCCAAGATGGTCCCATCAAGGATGTGGAAGGTGGGTAGGGCCGGGAGCCTGGAGAGTCTCTGCCTGGTGCCAAAGGTCATTGAGACTGTCTTCTTGGCATTTAGAAAAAGCTGGTGAGAAGCAAACCATAGCTGAACTTGGTTGAAGTTATGCTGTAAGCTGGTTTTCACAGCAGCAGGGTTTTGGCCGGAACTGTACAAAACAGTTTCGTCACTGACAGCATACATGTGGATAGAAGAGGATGAGCAGGCTGTGGGAAGATCGTTAAGGAAAATGGAGAAGAGTAGGGGACCAAGCACTGAGCTCTGAGGGACACCAGTGTTGATGGGGAGTGGAGGGGAGATGGAATCAAGGTTTCTCACTGACTGGGTCCTGCCAATGAGGTAGGATTTAAACCAGTCGGTGGCTGACGGAGCAAGGCCAGCTGAGAAGAGTGAATCAAGAAGCAGTGGATGGGAAACAGAGTAGAAAGCTTTGGCGAAGTCGACAAAGATGGCCGAGGTGATCAGGCCATCGTCCTTCCCCGAAAGCATGGAGTCAGTAAGCCTGAGGAGGGAGGTGGTTGTTGAGTGGTTCTTCCGAAAACCAGATTGGAAGGAGGTGAAGAAGGAGGAATCAGAGAGGAAGGGTGATAGTTGAGAGAGAACTAAATGTTCTTTATGGTTCAATATATGGTTGCCAGTCTGTACCAACCAATCAAATTCAAGAATTGTCCCTACCCATTTTATAATGCTTATTTTATATCAATCCATATAAATAGTGGAATGAGAATCAAGAGCCATTGACTCATTACAACGATGATGTCACTGGTTGGTGCACCAATAGTGATGCAATATAAAGCTACATACAGAGATGGTTTTAAAGAGCTGCTTTCCTGGTGCTTATGAGGCTAAGTAGGGTGCTCCCTTACCTGAACTGGAACTCCCATGAGCAGTTAAATAATTTATTAATTCACCCCAAAAGGAAAGGACTGTAATTGGCCCCCAATGGCTTGTAGTACGATTCCTTTCAACTTCCTCATAGTTGGCTCTGCCCCCGCACTCTGGCGTTTGTGATGTCCGATTATGGACAGTACAGGGTTGCGCTCCATTCACTTGAATGGAGTGTCATTTTAAGTTAATTTCGATTTTAAATTGGGTTTTGGCATAGATCAATGCCGGGGTTCAGCAAACAAGAGCCATTTGGCTGAACCCTGGCGCACAATCTGGGCCAAACGATTAAGAACAGGGACATGAACTAAAAGACACTCTATTCAAGTGAATGGAGCACACCCAGGCGCTCTCCCAATACTGACATCACAAAATGTTAGAGTGCAGGGGCACAGCCGACTATAAGGAAATGGAAAGGGATCATGCTGCAAGCCCCTCGGGGCAAATTACGATCCTTTCCCTTCCTTTTGGGGGTGAATTAAGAAATTATTTAACTGCCTGCAGGAGCTCCAATTCAGGTAAGGTAGCTTCCCACTAATCCATCTTCGCCTCTAAAAACATCAATACTGGTTCTCTTTAAAGGTCAGGGAGACAGAAAACCAAACATGTGAGACGTATTAAGTGAGAGAACAGAGTAGGCAAATCTGAACTGGAAATGCAGCAGTGTTTCACACCCCCTGTAGGGAAATCCACTAAAAATAACACATCTGGCTGCAATGATGGTTCTCTTAATACTGCAGCAGAGGTACCTGTTCAATTTCAAAGTGATAAACAGTATTCAGCCGATCTCTAACTTTGCATAAATGTCTTCACAGAGGAAAATGGCAAAGTTAATTTCCCTATTAAAAAATGAGGATCCATCCTTGGTCCACAATTATATATCAATTTCTCTTTTTGCAATTTTCAGCAAGATCGTCAAAAAATAATTTTTTCTCAGCTTTCCTACTGTTGGACAGCACACAATAAACTAACAAAATCTCAGTCTGGCTTCTGGTCTGGTTAGGCCACACAAAATTACCTTACAGGATTCTGGCAGCTCAATTTCTTCCACATTGGTTAGTGGCTGTTTCCTTGCTGCCGTTTTTATTGAAGATGTTGGACTTCGGATTCACTGAAAATATTTGTTTTCTTCATTTGAATGAATCTGTAAAGAACTAGTTCAAATATTATGTATCAGAAAGGCAATGGTTTTAAAGATTTGGTGAAGGCACCTCTATTTTTTCCTTTATGAACTATGGGGTACCTTAGGGATTAGCTATGGGATGGGTCTATTACTGTTTTCAGTATTTGTATCAGATTTGCCAACATTCCATTCAGGCCCTTTGAAAGGAATTCCAGGCCCCGGGGACAGTTCAGACTCTGGAGCCCCTACCAGCTCGCAGTCCCTTCCCTGTATACAATATTATTTATTTATTTATTTATTTAGCTTTTGTTGACCGGGTAAGTGCACTAGACAAATATGCTGGAAGGACTGGGCCCGTCTTGGTGCTGGGCCCCGGGAATTATTCCCTGCTCCCCCACCCTCTCAAGGGCCCTGATTCCATTTGATTTGTAGTGAAAGAATGTATGCAGACAATACTGTAATAGTATATAGTTAGGGCTTATTGTGTATGGAAATCAATGGCTTTCAAGAACTTGGTGTAGGGCAGTTCAAAGGTCACGGAGAGTTGTAGTAGTATCGTTCTGACGTCACAACGATACTACAACAACTTTTCCCCCTTGACCTACCAGCTGATTAGAGGAAACAGTGCTCTGAACAAAAATATTCAACATAAAATGCCAGCACCGCTTAGCGAGCAGTTCACTGAGACAGTTTGGACACAGACATCCATACTGAGCTCCATGTTCCCAAACTGTAATAACCTGTCAGTTTTTTTGTTTGTTTGTTTTAAAAATTAAGTGCTGCTGTGAATTTTTGGAAGGTCAGGACCAGAGCGGGATCGCACCAAGGGACTTTGTATCAGACAGAGCTGACGAGAGCAAGTGGGAACGTGAACACAATGTATGAAACCTTGTGAAAGTTTGAAACCTTGTGAAATTTCACTTTCTTCAATCTCAGGGAACTATATACTATACAAAACAGTGTCTGGGTGACCATATACAACAAGGCTGTGTTTCCACTGAGCGGATGTGATGACATCATAGAGGCCTCTCGAGCTTAGCTTTTGAGGTCTGTATGACAGCATCAAATCCTCTCAATGGAAACACAGCCTTCTTATGTATGGTCATCCATACATTATTCTATGTGTATGGTAGAACTCTGTTATGCATGAAATTCCATGTCTGGAATAAGCTCATTGTGCTGCAGTAATGACATCATTAAGTTGTGCTACAGCAGTAATGTGACTACTGCAGCACAACTTAGAATGCTGCCACACAGCTGCTTTCCTCCATCCAAATCAAGCTAGAAGCAGTTTTCTTTTTTAAGCTGAACTTACAGAAAAAGCTACGGCACACTGAATCAGTAATTTAAGCCTGCCACCAACCTTCAAGTACCCCCCCCCATTCCCTGAAAGGAAGCGGAGTGTCTGAAATGGACATGGATGCCCATACACTATAAGAGATAATGTGTAGCCCAGGCGCCGTATGCCAATGAGCTAATACCCCTGCCTGTTGGCCACCGTACAGGTTAAAGGGCCTGGCTCCTGCTGCAATGGCAATTGGGGGTTATTTCCCAAAGTTATGAATAATAGCAGGATGCCTCCACCCAGAGATTAGTAAATTGTAAGTGGGTCAGGTGACTGGTTGGTACAACCCCCTGGGATACTGCACCTACCCACCTCCCTGCCCAGCCACCCTGCACACCGGATTCCCAACAACCCTTTCCCACCAAATACCATAAACATATTAGAAGGCAAAATGCAATGAACCTCTCTTGACACAGCAATTTCAACAAACGACTCACAGCTTTACTGGGGGTAAGGGCTAGGAGAAGGGTACCTGGATGAGGAATAGCTGTGGAATAAAAGTGAAGTTAGTGGAAAAATGGCAAACATTAACCATAAGGACCTGTAGGTCAATCCACCCTCAGCTGCCCATCACCACTGTTACCAGTGTTACACCCTGAGAGTTCCCTGGGGTACCCACTAGTTGCAGGCCTGAACATTGCCATGGGTTGGCCGGCTGTTGGGGCCCTGAAAAGCTCGAGAAGATTATTTAAACTAGCCTCACACTCCCTTGTTTGGTCCTAGGAACCAGGTCCTGGGTACTCACGGTTTTGCAGGACTGAACAGCATCTAAAGAGGCAGTTGCCTGATGTCCTGAAGTGTGGTGCTCCACTCGATAGATGCAGCAATCGGCAGAAAGGAGGATGATCTCGATTCCCTCAGCAGGTTGAATCTTGCTTGAAGGTCTTGCAACTTGTCCCCCTGATTGAAGATTTGGCCGCTTGTCACCTTCAGCCACTTCTGGCCCACTGCAGAGCTCTATGGCAGGGCCACACCAGCCCCAGAAGGCCCAGTACCCGGGAGTGGCTCCACAGCCCAGCTCCCCGCAAGGGTCGTAGGTGCCTTAGCACACCAGCAAGCGCCGGTGACCTCCTGAGACAGTGGGTGTCACTTGGAAGGGGTTAACTATTTCCCTCCCTGGCTCTGGGTGGGGACTCCCAAGCAGTAGGAGACCCCTGTAGTCCCTGCACTGAATCTGCGAATCACTGGCAGCAAGGCAGTTCTTCCAAGAAACAGCAGCGCCAGTTTGCTACAGGTGTTAGCCTTCAAACGATCACTTCAGTTTGCACTCAGCCTATAGCAATCGGCAGGGAGTTCGGAACTAGACAAATCCCTGCTCACCTTCAGTGCTTTCAGGCTCTAAATGTCCATGACAGGTCCCTTTCAGCTTCAGCTGAGACATAGCTCTCAGCCACTTCGTTCAGTCCACAAAGCAAATTCACAGAAGCTGGTTAGCACCCTGCTCCAGAGATGCTTTACCTCTTCAGGAATATTGTTAAAGTCCCAATCCTTAAAGCAGTTTCTCTGCAGCAACTGTTTATGTAACCCCTCCTACAAATGGGGGTTCCCGAAAAGTCTTCCTTGAGCTTGCCTAAATGCTCACTGCCAGGCTGGTGTCCAGTGTTTTAGCAGTTTAAATGTATTGCCAGAGAGTGCCTGTATAGCCTATGTGTACTGTCTCTTTAAGAGCTGCCTGGATTGCAGTCATAATTGATCTGGGAGGGGGGCTGAGTGTTTCTATGCCTAAATATGCCAAATAATCGCTCCGTTCTGCCATCGCTGTTAACACAGAGGGAGCTCTGTTAGAAGATGTACTTGTTTGCTGATCATTTATTAGAATAGTAATAATATTGCAGTTTGTTTAACCTGCCTTCTTTGCAGCATAGACATTTCTGTTCATCTCCACCAGCTTGGTCCTGGACTGCTGAAATGGGCCAATCAGTACCTTTGGGGAATCTAAAATGGAGCCTGTCCCCAGGGGCTTTGTGGGAGCAAAATTCTGTAGGAATTGTAGTTTTGTTTTCTTTGCACCTAAATGAACCTGGAGGAGGAGCCCTTGTTGTGACTGACAGAGAAATCAGCCAACCGAACCTTTTGGATCCTGGGGAAAAGTCCCAGGCTGTTTGCAGCTACTTTCAGTTTGAGTTGGGGAAGTGAAAGAAGTAACAGCTCGAGATAGTCGAGCAGTAATCCTGCTAAATTCAGCTGAATCTAAAGTGTTGTCATCTGATTGCTTTGTTGTCTTTTCCTTCACGAACTGAGCCCTCCAGCTCCAGATTACAAATAGTGTGTGTTGTGCATGTTGCTTTCTTCCACCACAGGGCCCCAACCAACTGCAATGCCGGCCTACCCTGGGCAACGGTCCTGGCTAGCCTACCATTTTCCTACCTGGGTACCTAGAGTGTGTGACTGTGTAGGGACTCTGAAGTGCATGTGTAACCCCCCCTGTTACCCGGGGTTACTAGAATCCCAGTAAGACCTAGTGGTAGGCAGGGAAGGCAGCTTGTGAAACTCCAGTTAAATGGATTTCACACTGTTTCACTCTGTTCTCAGTCTCAGCTGAGACTGAGGGATGACATCATTTTAAAACTGTCGCAGCTGCATAAGCCACACTGGAATGATGCAGTTGGAGGTTACAGTAGAATGTTGGGGATTTTTGAAGCCAGTCTGTGTGCAGTCTGAAGTGAGAGACTGTAGTGCAGCAGAGTGTGTGCAGGCTCTCAGAGCTTTAAGCTCTGGTAAAGAGCTACTTTTGTTTAAAATGTGTGTTTCCACCTGAAGAGGAACACAGGAACTGTAATTGAAGTGGTGGAGACTGCTCTCAATGGTTCAGAGCCCCATCCCTGCGGGGATGGGGGGAAGGGGTCAGCCTGTTTTCCAGGGGCAACCCCCCCCTGGGTCCAGCTAAGGAAAAGAAGCTGCCTGTTCAAGTTGTGCTGAGGCACCAGAAGCTCTGAGAGGAAGATTCCTTGAGGAGTAAATGCCTGTGGGGCACCTGCAACCAAAGGGTGAGTTTGCTCTGAAAAAGGGCTAAGTGTTTTCACCTGAAACAGAAGGAAACTAAAGGGACTGTTACTGTGGGGTCAGGAAAAGACAACCAAGTACAGTTGGAAGATGTGGGGATTGGACTTGCTTAACTCTGTGGGGGAGTCTAGAGTAATGGACAAAGCCACTAATAAGCAGGGCCTCTGGAAAATTACGCCTGCAATTTTTTTGCGGGATCCGTAATTTTCACCATTCTCTGCAAAAACTGACGTTTCGCAATTTCTTGCAGTTTTTGAGTTTTTATAATGAATTGTGTAAAAAGTATTCACATTTTAAATAAAATACTCTCAAATATATTGACAATTTTGCATGCAGACTTGGATTTGGCCGAAACAATGCAGTGCAAGGTAGGACAAGGGTTTTACGTGACACTGATTTCTTTTGGATCCTTGTCTTGTTTGGTTTCAAAATCTACTGGCCAAGCATAAGTACACTTAAACACTTAACATTTGTTTTGTGTTGAAGCAGTCTATCAGAAAATATTTTGTTGCCACATAGGCTGAAACAAAAGATGGGAGAAAAGGTGCAAATTATCCCATTCACTTAAATGGGGTGCTAACTATGAAGCCTTTTTGTAAGTGGCAGGGCAAGTTTTTCTTTGTGAGCATACTTTCATTCAGACTAGTTCTGATTCAAACAGCTGAGGATTTTTGGATGGGCAGATTTAAAACTTGAATAAGCTAGTTGCTAACAGTGATCTTACTCTTAGCAATCTACCATCTAAGTGCTCACATGCAAAGACTACAATAAAAACCGGACTAAAATCTAAAAACAAGCTTATAAAACACAAAATGTATCTGAACATTTATCTTTAAACAAAATCACTGTAGCCAGAGTAAAACAAAGGTAAATTACAGGGTGCTCTGACTACTGTATGATACAGTAAAAATATATTGGTATTTTTTTTAATTTTTTGGTAACTGCGTAAGGCCCACTAGGCACAAGTGCCTGTTTTCAGGTACAACCCAGGAACACTGAGGAGATTAAGTGACTTGCTCAGAATCACACAGTATGCAAATGGAGGTTATGCGAATCAACCCCAGGTCTGCTAGATGTCGTCAACTCATTCACAGTTTGTTACTCTAACCTCTAGATTATACTGCCAGCCCCAATAACCCCCAGATTTAGAGATTTCAAAAATAGTGTACGGTTCCTATGGTACAAATTATGACCATTAAACACTTTAACAACATTTTACTATAACTCAATTATTCACCACTCTATCTGCTTATTTTTTGTTCTTGTACCAAAGTGGGTGAATAGCTGGCACAGCACTGTAAACAGCTGTTGATTAGGCTACATTATTCTACAACCAGAAACAAAAAAAAATATTTTTTCTGGCTTTATTTAATATTGATTTGCTATGGCTCACTTTATAGAATCCATTTAGCACTGTATGAGGCAGATGCTTTTAAATTTTGGAAGATAGGCAATGCTTATGATAGCTTATCAGTTCAGTATTCTTTTTAGGAACACAAACTTTTCTTTATGTTTTAAACATATTCAAGTGTCAGCATATTCATTTAGCAATTTATACTGACTAATATATGCTACAGAAAACATTAAAAGATTTATTGTGAAGCACTCAGGGTCTATAGTCGAAGCCCCTCAATTTCCCACAATTTCTGTGAAACGCTCCTCAATTTTGGGTAACCTTTTCCGCAATTTTCCAGTGGCCCTGCTAATAAGTATGTTCAAGTCCAGCACAATTGGAAAGAAAGAATGTGGGGGATTGGACTGCTTAATTCTGTGGAGGGTCTAGAGTAATGGACAATGCCACTTATTTTAAGTATGTTCAAGTCCAGCACAAATGGGAAGCAAGACAAGTAGATTGAATGTGAAATACATTTAGCAAGAATCTACACAGAAAGTGTTAAAGGATGAGGTGTTTACAGTCCAGAGAAATGGCCCGGGTATGAATTGTGGGAGCGAGAGGTGGAAGACCCCCCATCAGTAGTAACCAAATTCACCTCTATGGATTTGCTCTGCGACACCTGTTGCTTTCTCTCAGGTACTTGGCCAATGCCTGAGGAAAGTACCCAGACGCGGGATTGAAGAGGAAGATTCCCTGATGGAGCCAAGGTGCTCTTAGGTGGTTTAGGGAGCCACCAGAAAATCTTTCCATGAAGTATGGAAGGTGTCCAAGTGGCTGGCAAGGGAGCCGAGCCAGGGAAAACCCAGAACAGTGTACAAGTTCAGGCTGTGTAACCCAAAGCAGCGTACAAGTCCGGGCTGTGTGCCCAGTGTGTTGTACAGCCTGAGGGCTAAGTGTAGAGGATGTGTTCTGGTCTCCTTTAATCTGCATTACCAGGAGTGTAGCCAGGTGGGGGTCCATATATGCTTTGTTTATTCTGTTTGGATGTGAATAAAAGCCACACTTTAGAATCCCACTTCTGGTATTGGACATTACAGTTATTGCTTCTTGTGTTTGGAGTTACTTGGGTGCCCCTGTGCCGAGTAGCCAAACCTAGCCTCTGTGCCGAGTGACCTATTCCTCCCCGAACCCAGCCCACCTGGTATTGCTGTCGGATGGCAACGGCAGACCGGGTAGGGGTTACACATGCATAACTGTCTGATTGATTTAGCCTTTAAGCCAATCAACCTGATTACGCCCCTCCATTGTTCAAGTCCCCTGAATAAATCAGATCCAACTCTTTTTTGCATTTAATCTGACTGTGGTTTCAGTTTGTGCCAAGAGTACTGTACTGTTGCTATTTGCTGTGCATAACCTTGTTTTACAGGGGGTCCCCAGGGTCGAGCTAGAGGAACCAGCCCTGGTGGTAAGTGCAAACAGTGTGGGTAATTGCATGGTGAATAAGGGTCATTGTGAAAGTGATTATTATATATTGTTCAGGCCACTAGAAGGGAAAGAGAGGGGGTTACTGTATCCCAGAGGGCTGCGCCCAGGTTAGCTTGACCACTAACAACCCTGACATCCGGGTGGAGGCACCCGTTTCAGTACCCAGGCCCCTTAACCTGCTACTAGCCAAGCAGGCAGGGGTAGCAGCCCTTGGGATAGCGCCACCTAGGGGTTACATTTAGCTTCCCAACAGGCAGCACAGCTCTATCAGCTCAGTTCCTTGCCAGTGCAGGGTCTCTGCAATAGCTGTTTTCTCCAATTGAGACAGCACAGTTCACAGTACCTGGAGAGTTTCAAAATCAGTCCAGTCTCTCACTCTCTTTTCTCCTCAGACCCCTTTTCCGCAGTGGCAATCTCCAAGTGAGACCTGGGCAAGGCCTCTGACAGTCCAATTCCACTCACATCAGATCCTCCTGACTTGAGAAGAGCCCGGGCACAGACCGACTCAAACCCAGCAAGTCCTTGGAGTTTCACTCGAGAATCCAGTCTCCTGATTGGCTGTTCAAGTCTATCAATCACCCATAACCATAGAGATCAATAGTTCCTGATTTCTCATGAGTTAGGCACCTGAATTAACGAAACTCCCTCTCCCAGAATCCAATTTCAGGTGCCTAAACAGCTGATTGGCTGCTGAACTGGGGTCAAAGCATCAACAACTTGTCAGCCCCCATCCAGTTCACCAACAGTCCTCAGTGGGTCCCACTTCCCAGTTCTGGTGCAGCCAGGCTGTACACTTGCTATTTACAGTCACCCCAGGATATTGCAGCCCCATTGGGGCTCTTTCAAATGAGCCCACTCTTAAATAATAATTCCCCAGTTTCCCTGTCGTTGCTGCCACAATACAGCCCCCCCCCCCCCCGGCGGCAGGCAGCATCCTTGTTAATATTTATTTAGTTTTTGTTGATCGGGTAAGTGCACTAGACAAATCCTGCCTATTTTCAGGCACGACCCGGGGGAGGGGGATACAGATGAATGCCAACTGACCTTGAACCAGATTAAGCTGTTGGTGGTATTTTTAGTGAATGAGGGGACCTTAAAGGTGGGAAGGAGGGGTGGCAAGCCATTGACCAGATAGGGTCAAAGGGTGTGAACAAGTGTAGGGCTAACAGGTAGACTAGATGGGCCTGGCGGTCCTTATCTGTTGACAGTTTCTATGTTTCTATGTTGATAGAGACAGGCTTGTTGTGTATGGTCACCCATACATTATTCTCATGTATTCATTTCAGTAAAAATTGTCTGAAGAGTGTTCTTCAAAAGGATTTTGCACATCTCTGCGAATACATTTTTTTTTAAAGTTAGTCTTACAGGTGATCTGCAGTTTAGCTGCAGCCTGCTCATGTTCCCACATACCTTGTCATGCCGCTGCGGGAGTCAAAAACTGTTGTGTGCAAAATTTTCTGAGCTATATTTATTATATAAATCAATTTTGAACTATACAGCTGAACCAGGAAGTGCCATGCAGGCCCGGATTGAATGTGCACAAGGCCTCATGGGTATTCCAGTCCATTTAGTGACCAAGATAACACCACTGCTGTGAACCTAACAGCAGTGGCTGGAGCTTATTTATACTTATTTTATTACTTCCACGGGGGTGCTGATATGTAAAATAATACTTACTGCAACACTTGGTCAGGATATTGCTGTAAGTATTGTTTTAGGCATCAACACCTCCACTGAAGCAATAAAATAAGTGTACCAAGTTCTAGCCAATGCCTAGTCACTGTTGTTACATTTGCAGCAGTGGTGTTATCTTCATCACTAAATGGGTTGGAATACCCATGGAGCCTTGCATGTACTCCAGCAGGACCTGTGTGGTGCTTCTGGGTTCCATGGAATAGTTTGGCATTGATTTCGATTATAAATACAGCTCGGAAAATGTTGCCTCCAACAGCCTTTGACACCAGTAATGGCATGGCACATGTAGCACCGCTCCACAAAAAAGGTCCCAAGGATGACCCAGGGAATTACAGACCAGTCAGTCTGACCTCCATTGTGGGCAAGCTCATAGAGACCATACTAAAGGACAGGTTGGTGGAATATCTAGAGGAGCATGGTCTCCAGGATGAGAGGCAGCATGGGTTCATGTGGGTTGGGGGGAGATCGTGTCAAACAAATCTGATTGACTTCTTTGACTGTGTCACTAAGACAGTAGACAGGGCCAAGCGGTAGACATCCTCTGTCTTGATTTCAGCAAGGCCTTTGACTCTGTGCCCCACAAAAGGTTGATCAGGAAGTTGGTGGATCTCGGGGTTGGGGAAAAGATGGCCAGATGGGTGGAAAACTGGCTGAAGGACAGAACCCAGAGGGTGGTTGTTGGGGGAGAGTTATCTGGTACCAGACAGGTAACAGCAGTGCAAGAAAGCAGCAGCAAAGGCAAACAAGATGCTGGGATACATATCTAGGGGGATCAGTAGTAGGAGAGAGGAGGTTATACTGCCCTTGTACAGGTCACTGGTAAGGCCGCTTCTAGAGTGTGGAGTTCAGTACTGGTGCCCACACCTCAAAAAGGACATTAACCTGCTGGAGAAGGTCCAGAGGAGGGCTACAAGGATGATAACCGATCAGCAGGGTAAGGCATATGAGGAGAGGTTGAGGGCACTGAATATGTACCCCCTGGAAGACAGGAGAGAGAGAGAGAGAGAGAGAGGGGGGACATGATTGGGACCTTCAAGTACTTGAAAGGGATAAATAAGGTTGATAAGAAGAGTCTCTTTAAGCTGAGTGCCAACCATAACACGAGGGGGCACAGCCTTAAGCTGGAGGGTGGGAGGTTTAGGAACGAGGTCAGGAAGCACTTCTTCACAGAGAGGGTGGTGGACACTTGGAATGCGCTGCCAGAAGAGGTAATCTCATTGAAGACAGTGGGCAGCTTTAAGAGAGGCTGGGACAGGCATGGGGGGGGTTAAGGGTCATGGGTAGGGAGGATGGGAGGAGTGGGGAGAGAGGCAGGGATATTAGCTCAAGCTATGGAACCTGCAATACGAGCAGACTTGATGGACCAAATGGCCTTCTTCTGCTGTTCATACATATATGTTCGTATGGCATGGTATGTGGGAATGGGAGCAGGCTGCTGCTAAACTGTGCATGTCACCTTTAAATGCACAAAAGACAGAATTGTGCTTTTATGTGTCGTGCACCTTAAACAACCAGTATACACGCTAAAACTACTACTAATTTTTAAATGGTCAAGCTGCTACTTTTTATATCTGAATTTTTTTTTTTTTTCTTTTACTAATTAGAAGATGTTTCACCTGACAGTACTAGGTGAAGTTAGCAGCTCTCCATCAAGATGCTGGCATTCTGGGCAGGTCAGCCGGCACAGTAGCAGCAATACCGCTTGCGCTGCTGATGACCCAGGTTCTGGAATGAACCCAGAGCATTGGAGAGTTGGCCAGGGAGAGGAGAACTAAGCATTTATCAGAGTGCTCTCCTCCTCCAGGGAAGGATAGTTCAGCACTCCAGCAATACTCTTACCGCTAGCGATGGCTTGGGGCCCGTGTACTGAGAGGCTGCAGCAGGCCTGGTAAGAGTGGTACAGTTGGCACATCAGGCACAGCAACCTGATGTTACCTATGACATCACTGCATGCCCACTCCACCAGGGGGAAAGAAAGAGAGAAACGCCTCTAGTCTATGCAGCGTGATGACAGAATTCCAGTCTTGCGCCCACCGATCAATGGCAGCTGGTGTTCAGATTAGCATATCTCTCCTCCCACCCCCCACTGAGTGGGTCAGTTTTGGTCTCCCAGAACACTAGTAAGTCCAGAGGTCAGCGGGATGGGTGGGGGCCAGAAAGGGCTGACTATTTGGAGAGATGCACAGAAAACAAACTAAAACTACAAAGCAGTCACCGCCAATGCCAATATACAGTAAATTATTTGTGTCATGCCGGCTCTGTAGCACCGAGTGAATGGGGTTTGCTCGACATGCTGGCGACCCAGGTTCGCACCCTGAGCCCGGGTACCAGAGCACAGACTGGCAAGGATGGGTTCCAGAGCGTCCGGGTTGGGGTGGGGGGTTGATCCATGGCACCTGGTGGTGGAACTGAGGCATGCATGTGGTGCGCTGCCTCAATGCACCACCGTATGTCTCACCCCAAGGCACCTGTCATAGGCTCAACTTGGGAGGTGGGTCGAAAATAGAAAAAAAACGCCCTGCATCCTGGATGATGGCAGCTCGCTCCTGCATTGCTGCGAAGCCCGGGGATAGCCCTGAGCTGCATCCTTACTCCCTGGTGAGATGGTACACATGTATGCCTGTGAGCCACGCACTGATCTCCTCCGGTCATGACCACGGAAGGGGTGTCCCCCTCTTGAGGGATACGCTGGGTCGGTCGGGCGGGGGGTAAGGCACGATGAGGGGCAGTGGACAGCACCATGGAGGGAAGCAAGTGTAGCGGTAAGTGGGCTTGCTTGCCTGAAGCAGTGGGATGCAGGGTTGGCAGGGAGAAGGGGGAAAAAAAGAGCATAATACAAAAAAAACTATTTATGTGATACACATAAGGATAACACAATTATGCATCAGCTGGAAGAAAAAGTTTAGGAGTGTATTTTTTTTTTTTAATGTAAACTACTGATTACACACTGGGACTTGATAGGGTGGAATATGCTCATTATCCTTAACAGCGGTATATAGCTGATGACCCCTATGGTTCTTGTGAACATCTTACCTCATCGTACATGAACTGGAGTGTAAGAGCTGACTTGCCTACGCCTCCACTGCCCACCATGATCACTTTGTGCAGGGCCAGAGAACTCTGGTTCTTATTCTTGTTCGCAGCCATGGTCTTCCACTTCTAGAACAGAGGTGAGCCAAACGGGGACGAGAAGAGGAATCTGCAAAAAAAGAAAATAAGCAACAGAGGGTTATCACTTGATTTCGCAATGGCACAAAAATCACTGACTTGAAGAACTTGAGGAGCTATTATACATCCCTCAAGAGACAGTTCTATGTGATATGGGCGAGAGCAACATGGCGACGGCAAAATAGCAAGGCAACAAGGAGCCACCATGAAATAACAGTGATAGCCGAAACAGCAACAACACTGCCACAGTAAGTTTCTTCGGGGGGCTTTGCCCGCCACTCCCTCCTTTCTATATATAATCAACTCCGGCGGGGACAGAACTTGGGGAGGAGGAGAAAGCCGTAGGTGGCCGTTTCGGCGATCGCTGTTGTTCCGGGTCACTCTTTTTCCCTCGCTGTTTTGCTGTCGCCATTTTTACATTCACGATCTTGCAGTCATGCTTTTCACGGGATACCCAAGAGACCACTGAATTTTATAGGTACCCGACTTTGTTCATCTGATGCACTTTTCCTTTTTCCTTTGCTAATTATACAATTTCCTTCAGCACTGGATGTGATATGTGGAATAGTACTCTACCTGGAGGCTGACGCATCTAGTTCTGTTCCTCCTTATAGTACCCAACCAGCGTTGTGACTAGGCATGGATGGGTAATGAAATACCCTACCCCAATTCCCACCTGCCGGTACCTCCAAACTACTGTAAATTACCCTAAAAATAACCTAATGAAAAATAAGTAGTTGGTTAGGGTAGGATAGTTACTACCCTAATCTTTCTATTGCCCTATTACCTCACCCTGACCATAACAAAATGTGAAAGACTTTGGTTTTGATGACCCGAAACAGAGAAAACTACTCACAAGAAGCTGTCTTGAATCAAGTGTAATAGTCACAGCTCCTCTAAGCAAGCCTGCCACTGTTTCCATAATACAGATTTTAGTATTATGGCTGTATAAGGCATTCTTCTGTAAGGCCACTGTAATATGCTCTGACCTTTCTTTATTAAAGTGACATTGCCATCCCAGCCCAAGAGTCTGCAGTTGTTAGTGAACAGAGCATCTTTTATGGTTAAATGAGTAATTCATCTATTGGGTCGTTGTGCGAGACAGGCAGGTATGAGAGGCACAGCTGCACAAACTGAGCCTGCTGCTGTTCCCAAACATTATACCCATGGCAAGCACTGCTGAGGCAGACAGGACAGTCACAGCTGCTCTCTGAGTGAGCCTGCCTCTGTTTCCAAAAATTATACTCATGGCGGGCATTGCTCAGGCAGGTAGGACAGGTGCAGCTGCTCTGGGCGAACCTACTGTTGTTTCCAAAAATTATATCCAAGGCAGGTCCTGCTTGGGCAGGTAGGACAGGTCCTGCTGCTCTGAGTGAACCTACTGCTGTTTCCAAAAATTATACCCATGGCGGGCATTGCTGAGGCAGGTAGGGCAGGCACAACCACTCTGAGTGAGTCTACTGCTATTTCCAAATATTATACCCATGACAGCCATTGCCGAGGCAGGTAGGAAAATGAGAGCTGCTCTGAGTGAGTCTGCTACTGTTCCCAGAAATTATACTTGTGGCGGGCATTGCTAAGGCAGGTAGGACAAACGCAGCTGCTCAGAGAACACCTGCTGCTGTTTCCAAAAATGATACCCATGGCAGGCACTGCTGAGGCAGGTAGAGCAGGCGTAGCCACTTGACGTGAGCCTGCTGTACCCAAACACTATACCCACAGCAGGCATTGCTAAGACATCAAAAACTGATGACAGGCAATACTAAGAGCAGAGGGGCACATGCGGCTAGCAAAGTGGCAGTGGTGATGGCGAATGTTGTCAACAGCATTTGCCTAAGGAGAATGACAGCAAAACCGAGAGAAAGTGATACCAATGGAAACTGTAGTAACAATTCAAACTGATATAAGGCTTCTAAGCAACATGATTTCCAGAATTAGTGCTATTCTTATACAGAGCAGGACTGGAACAGTATGTCAAAGAACACATTTGATAATAAAATGTAAAAAAATTAAAAAAAAAAGTGAATGCAAGGTAATGGTACCCATATATCAGACAAATGACTACTCACAAGGGGCTGTCTTGAGTCAGGTATAATAGACACAGCTGCTGTGAGCAAGCATTCTGCTGTTTCCAAAATACAACCTTTAGTATTAAAGCTGTATAACGCATTCTTCTTTAGTGCCACTGTCATATGTCCTGACTTTTTTTTATTAAAGACATTGCTATGCCAGCCTGAGAATCTGCAGAAGTCAGTAAAACAAAGAGCCTTCTACGTTTAAATAAGTCATTTGTCTATTGGGTCATTGTGTGAGACAGGCAGGTAGGAGAGGTGCAGCTGCTCAGACTGAGCCTGCTGCTGTTTCCAAAAATTATACGCATAGCAGGCATTGCTGAGGCAGGTAGGAGAGGTGCAGTTGGTCTGAGTGAACCTGCTCTTTTTCCAAAAATTATACCCATGGCTGGCATTACTGAGGCAGGTAGGACAGGTGCAGCTGCTGTTTCCAAAAATTACACCCATGGTGGGCATTGCTTAGGCAGGTAGGACAGGCACAGCTGCTCTGAGTGAGCCTGCTGCTGTTTCCAAAAATTATACTCATAGCAGGCTTTGCTTAGGCAGGTAGAACAGGTGCAGCTGCTCTGAGTGAGCCTGCTGCCATTTCCAAAAATTTATCCCCATGGCAAGCACTGCTGAGGAAGGTAGGACAGGGGCAGCCACTCAGAGTGAACCTGCTGCTGTTCCCCAAAATTATACTTATGACGGGCATTCCTGGGGCACAACATATCAAAAACTGATGATTGACAAGACTAAGAGGAGTGGGGCACATGTAGCTAGCAAGGGTGGTGGTAGTGATGGTGAATTTGCATTTGACCAAGGAGAATGATCGCAAAACTCAGGGAAAATTATGCCAGTGGAAACTGATAACAATTCAATCTGGTATAAGACTTATTTAAGCAACATGCCTTCTGGGATTTGTGTTGCACTTTATACAGAGTAGGACAGGAACACTATAACAAAGAACATGTTTGATGAGAAAATGAAAAAAAAAACTAAGATAATGGTGCCAGTAAGTCAGAAGAATTGACAAACATGTTGGTGTGGCAGGATTTAATTCAGAGGGGCAGTTGCAACTGCTGAGAGAGGTGTTTGCAGTGTTAACCATATTTGGCAGTACGCCACTTCAAACAGGATTTTTTTTTCGTATACAACATAGTCATCATACTCAGTATCACTCTCTGAAGGCTGATGTTCATGTTCAGGGTCAGAATCGCATTCAGTGTTTGGTACAACTGGTGAGAAATTGTCAGCATTCATTTCAAGAATGTAAGCCGTTCCACATTTGCAGGACTTAGCAGTGTTCTTCGGTTAGTGACCATTCCTCCAACTGCATTAAATAAGCATTCTGAATATACGATTGAAGCTGGACAGCTGAGGTACATTATTGCAAGATGTGCTAAATCTGGCCATATTGTTCTCCTTTGTTTCCAATACAGTAATGGATCTTCCTTGAGACCAATCACATTATACGGTCTGCAAAGTACTCCTGGATCTTCGTGCTATGCGAGGCAGTTACCAGTCAGGCAGATGAACCAGCTTCACTCTCTTTCCAGGATTCTAGTCCATGTTGTTGCAGATGACTCAGAATTGTTGGCATTTGTGACCCTTAACATAGGATGTCCAAAAAGCAGCTGTAGGTGTCCTTTCCCTCACTGATGACACTGGTGATTGTGAAGAATTTATAGATATGCCATCATCTGTGCCACAGACATACTTGGAGTTTGTCAGACTTTGACTTCTGTACATCAGTTAATGGTGCTTGTAGTACATTGGCAAATCTGGTTAGTAGAAGAGCCCTCCAATACTCAATGTCATGGATCTAGCAACACAGCCAACACATAGGTTTCTTTCTGAAACACGGCGTTTATTCTCTGATCGACTGACAATTTGAGACACACGTCATCTGCCAGAATTACAGCGATGCTGTCTTCTTTTGACTGAAAGTCTTTCTTGATGTCATCCAGGAAAATGTGAAGAACTCTTATTTGAGGAAGAATCTGACTCTCAGTTGCATTGTCCACACTGACAACACCTGGGGTAGCCTCAAATGGCTTCAATATGGTGACCAACAATTTAACCAGACTCCAACTGCTAGAAGTGAGCATGATAGAAACACAGACTTTGATGGCAGATAAGGACTGCTTGGCCCACCTAGTCTGCCCATTTCCGTACCTACAGGATAAGCCGCAGATCCTAGTCAACCAACAGCCTATTTTTTCCTACCCCCCACAAGAACTGCCTTATGTCTGTCCCATGTATTCTTGAATTCTCCCACAGTTTTAGACCCCACAACCTCCTCAGGAAGGCTGTTCCATGCATCCACTACCCTCTCTGTGAAAAATACTTCTCACATTGCCCTGAACCCTCTTCTATCTTTAAATTGTGTCCCTTGTTCTTGCATGTCTCTTTTCTGAAAGATGCTACCTTCTTGGACTTTGTTGATTCCACTGAGGTACTTAATCATTTCTATCATGTCCTCCCTCTCCCTCCTTTCCTCAGGGGTATACATATTAAGCTCTTTTAGTCTCTCCTCATATGGCTTCTCTTGCAGACCCTGCACCATTCTAGTTGCCCTCCTCTGGATTGTCTCTATCCTGTCTATGTCCTTGCGGAGATGGGGTCTCAACTGTCTGTACAGAGGGATAACAACTTCCTGTTTTCTACTGGTGATGCCTCTCCCTATGCATCCCAGTATACCCCCAGCTCTCTCTACTGCCTTCTCACATTGCTTGCTAACTTTAAGGTCATCTGATATGATTACCCCCGGGTCCCTTTCCTTTTTGGTTTTTGTTACTACCTACCCCCCCATTGTGTAATCTCCCCTGGGTTTTGTTTTCCAGGTGCGTTATTTGCACTTCTTTGCATTGAATCCTAGCTGCCATACTTCCGACCATTCCTCCAACCTTGCCAAGTCCCTTCTCATCCTTTCCATGCCTCCTTGTGTATCAACCCTGTTGCAGATCTTTGTGTCATCTGCAAAGAGGCATACTTTTCCTTCCAGTCCCTCTGCAATGTCACTTATAAAGACATTAAAAGGACTGGACCCAGTACTGAACCCTGCGGTACCCCACTAGTAACCCCTCTTTCTTCAGAGTGGACTCCATTTACAATTACCTTCTGTGTCCTGTTGTCCAGCCAATGTTTTGCAGGCTACCACCCTGGGACCCTCCCAGGCATGGTTAATTTGACTATTAATCTTTTGTGTGGGACTGTGCAAATGCCTTCTAAAAGTCTGAGGTAGGCCATGTCCACAGCCCCTCCCTGGTTTACTACTTTGGTCATCCAGTCAAAGAAATCAATTAGATTCGTCTGACATGACCTTCCCGCTGTGAACCCATGCTGCCTTGGGTCCTGTACCCCACTGGCCTCTAGGCACTCAACAATTCTTTCCTACAGAAGTGAGTCGTTCACTTTCCCTACCACAGAGGTCAAACTGACAGGTCTGTAGTTTTCTGCCTATGTCTTGGTCTTGGTCCCACTTTTGTGAAGGGGAATCACATCTGCCTTCCTCCAGTCCTCGGGTACCACCATCCTCCCATGATGTGTTAAAAAGGGTAGTCAGTGGTTTCACTAGTTCTCCCCTTAATTCTTTTAAGAATTCTGGGGTGAATTCCATCAGGGCCCCATTGCTTTGTCCACCTTCAGTTTTAGGAGTTCTTTCAGAACCCTTTCTTCTGTGAAAGGACTGGGATCGGCCCCTCTCTCCAGAGTGCTTCTGTTAATTGGATTAGGCACCTCCCTCCTCTTTGTGACTACTGAGCAAAAATATTCGCTCAGTATCCCTGCTTTTTCACTATCCCCTCTGCCCACCCACCGTTCATTCTATTCAGCCTCATTATCCCTCCCTTTGTCTTTCTACGCTCCCTGATGTACCTATAAAAGGTTTTATCCCCCTTCTTAACCAAGTTGGCTATCCTTTCCTCAGTTTGGGCCTTTGCTATTCTGACTTCCCTCCCTGCTTCCTTCTGCCTTAACCGGTACAGCTCTCTGTCCTGCTCCTTCTGTGTTTCCTTATACTTCCTGAATGCTATCTTTTTCTCCCTGACTTTCCCCGCCACCTCTTTTGAGAACCACAGTGGCTTTTTCTTTCGTTTTGATTCGTTTATTTGCTTCACACAAAGGCTTGTTGCCTCTATGATGGCAGTTTTGATGATTCCCCATTGTTGCTCCACCCCTCCTTCTAGCCTGTTTGCTAGTGCTTTTCTAAGGCACTCTCCCATCTTGCCAAAGTCATCCCTCCTGAAGTCTAGCACCCTCACTTTTGTATGGCTTGACTCTGTAGCTGAGTTTAATGTGAACCACACTGTTTGATGGTCACTTGTTCCCAGATGGCAACCCACTTCTAGATCTGAGATCCTCTCACTGTCCCCATTTCAGAGTACGAGGTCTAAGATTGCTCCCTCATGAGTGGGTTCCAAAACTAGCTGTCTGAGGCATGCCACCTGTAGGGCTTCAAGAATAGCCCTGCTCTTGGATGCGGCTGCAGCAAGTGTGCTCCAGTTAACATCTGGCATATTCAGGTCTCCCATCCTAAGAATGCTTTCTATCATATCTTTGTCCATTCCCTCCCCCTGACCTGTGGGTCTATATACAACCCCTGTACGGACTGTGGTGCTACTTCCAGTCTCCAAGGTGACCCACAGTGCCTTCTCTCCTCCCTGTTTACTCTTTTGTTCAGTTGCTTTTATCCCTTCCTTTACATAGAGAGCTACTCCTCCCCTTCTTCTCCCCTCCATGTCTCTCCTGTAGGTAACGTACCCTGGTATGTTAACATCCCAGTCATGGTTCTCTGTGTACCATGTTTCTGTGACTGCTATGATATCTATTTGATTCAGTATGGTGAAGTTACGTACATCTTTTTTCTGTTCGTGAAGCCTTTCCAACATGTAAAATGTTGAATTCCAGCAGGTTGGAACTTCTTGTTTTAATTTCTGCAGTTTTAAGTTGTTTGACATATGGGGCCCCTTCAGGATTTTTTGTGCTTTCACAGAGTGGCTGAAATGACCACGTATTTTCCTTACAAGACCTAACAGGTTTTCAACATTTTTGTTTCCATTTAAGAAATGGTGGATGAGAAGATTTAAACAATGCGCAAAACAAGCTATATGTTGGTAGCTGCCATCTCTTAACGGCTTTGACCATATTGGCACCATTATCTGACACTATGAACCCTGGAGATAGGTAATATGGAGTAAGCCATTTCTGGAAATGTTCCTTCAGCCCCTGCAAAATATCGACAGCAGTGTGGAGGTCAAAAGTGATGACACATAATACAGCCTGCTTCGACCGACTACAGCAGAGAGGGGATTATTACTACTTTCTGACCAAAAACTTGTCCAGTGAGCTGTAAGACTCCTGTCAGGGCCGTGACCGGGGGGGGGGGGTGCAAGAGCTGCAGTTGCATTAGGGCCCACACTGCCAGTGGGGCCCACTGTCTTAGAGGTCAGCTTTAATAAAACATTTTATCCAGGACAAATTTGCAGCTTTCTCTTTCGAAATTGGTCATCCATTTGATAATGGGTTTGTTAGCAGCGGTGTCAAAATTCTAACTCCAGTTTCAGGTGGTGGGGGGGTACAGAACACAGAAGAAGTAGGGCCCATTACTCAAAACATCTAATCTTTGTGCTTGTGTCCCCAGGAGAAGCAGGGACAATTTACATTGTTCAGTTCCTTGATCATGGTGCCAGCAGGGGATTGGGGTGGGGGGAGCAGCATGGACAAACTAGGGCTGCTTAGCAGGGCTGATAACGAAAAAATGTACGCTATAAAAACTTCATATGCACTAACAGTTATTTCACATTTATTGGTGGGACAGTAGGGCCCCACAACATATTTTGCAGGGGGGCCCATACAGTTGTTAGCACAGCCCTGACTACTGTAGTCAACTGTTTAATTTCTGGTCAGTTATCTGTCATTACGTGAACCTGCTTCACCTCAGAGTATTTCAACTGCTTAATGATTTCAGTACACATCAAGTCATTCAACTGTGGTACAGCCTTTTTCATAAAGTACGTCTGACAGGGAACAGTGTACTGTGGTTCAATCCCATGCATGAACTTGAGAATCTTTTTGGGCAACAAAAGCAAAAGAGGGTTGACAATTGGCCAACAGCTCTGCAATGATTCTAATTAAGTGACGGCCTATTGGATGCCTGTGGGTAAACACAGAAATGCTGAAGCATAGAATCTGCTGGCAGATAAGGACCGCTTGGCCCAACTAGTCTGCCCATTTTTTCCTGGCAACAGTATCAGTGCAGATCTTACATGATCTCCGGTCCGTTATCTTAATTAGTTAAAACTTTATTTTTTTGACAGGATATAAATTTATCTCTCCCCTCTTCCTTTCCTCTAAGACTCTTTTGTGCTTTCCTATGCATTCCTAAACTCCACCACTATGTTCTCCCTCACCACCTCCGCTGGAAGACTGTTCCAGGAATCTACCACTTTCTGTGAAGAAGTACTTCCTCACATCTCTCCTGAATTTACCTCCATCCAGCTTCATATCATAACCCCCTTGTTTTTGAGCACCTTTTTTCTGAAAAATACTTCCCTCCTGTATCTTATTTACTCCCTTTAGGTACTTAAAAGTCTCTATCATATCCCGCCTCTCCCTTATCCCTTCCAGTGTGCACATATTCATGTCCTTACATCTCTCCTCATAGGCTGCCCTCCTCTGGACTACATCCACACTGTTGATATCCTTCTGAAGATGTGGTCTCCAGAACTGGACACGGTATTGTAGGTGGACCTTACCAGCCATCAACACAGAGACAACACTACCTCCTTCATTTTGCTGGTGATTCCTCTCCCTATGCACCCTAGCATCCAACTAGCCCACCCAACTGCCTTGTCGCACTGCCTAACCACCTTTAGGTCACCCAAAATGATCACCCCCAAGTTTTTTATGTTTGTTAGCTGTCAGTACCACCCCACACATTTTGTACCCTGCCCCTGAGTTTCTGTGCCCCAACTGCATTATTTTGTACTTTTTCATATTGAAACCCAGCTGCCATACCCTTAACCACTCCTCAAGTTCTCTCAGGTCACTGGTCATCCTTTCCAGCCACCCCAAAGTGTTCACCCTATTGCAGATTTTGGCATCATCTGCAAAGAGGCAGACCTTCCCTTCCAGCTCCTCTGCAATGTTACTTATAAACACATTAAGGAGGACTGGTCACAGCACTGATCCATGATTCCATAAATTCTGATGTCCTTGCAACACTTTCTTTTAATGTTAGCTGATGATATATATATTTTTTTTATCTCATCTGTATTTTTCCTCCTTGCAGCCACTGACCTGCTATATATCCAGTCACCGCTCTGCTTCCCACGATAACCCCGAGGGTGCCTTGCACACACGAGCTAGCATATGCAGCTGTACCCACGAAAGGGACCCCCCCCCCGGTCCCTGCACCAGGCCAGGAACTACTACCGGTATGGCTCGGCACCACCAAGCCCCGCCAGGTTCGGGAAGCTGTGACTATCAAGCTGCCACGATCAATGCTGCCATTTTCCTCCCTATTGTAGGTCCCTTAAGTGCAGGCGTGCCATGAAGTCAGCGCACATATGTGCTGACGTCTGCTGCACTTCCCCTTGCTACACCAGCTGTAGCAGTGCCCTCAGTCACCATAGGGCCACTGCAGAGTGTTGGAACCCCAGGTCCCTCCCCAGGATAGAGAGCAGTCCTCCGACGCCAATCTTATCCTCCCCTGCCGAATTCTCGACAACCCGGCCTCGCGTCTCAAACCAGGTCGTGGCACGAGGTGTGGCATCCAGCACGTCAACCCTCAGCGCCACCGGACCAGCTGAGCTGATGATATATTTTTGATTATTTTTTGGGGGGGAATGTACTTTTCACGCCTTTCTCATGGGGAGTACCTCTTTGGGATTTTCCATTACTTGATGGTGTCAAAAAACAATCTATGTCTGAGAAAACTGCAGGGGCACATCAACTGATTCAATGTCACTCACTGCTTTCAGGTCATTATCACTATGGTCACTGCCACCGCAACCTCCACCATCGTCCATACCAACTACACTGCCCCTTTTTACCCTCCCCCACTGAACTGGGTGCTTCGCCTTTGCATGTCGCATCATTACTGATGTCCCAAACTGTGTCCCTTTGCCATGACTGATGATATTTTTCCACAGATTGCATAGTTCGAGAGTTATCTGCAGGGTCACTATAGAATAAATTCCACAATAAAGACTATTTACCTTTTTTGCTTTGTGCCAGGGTGCCTGGCAGTGGCACTATGCTTTGTCTAGTCAAGGGAACTGGAGGAAACCCTACACTGCCAACTCCTTGTTGAGATATTCTAGAACTGTTGTTATTCATACTCATCTTCATACTTCTAGTTTTAACATATGATTTTTTCTGTACTTGCCTTTTATGCATTAAAGCAGCATCCTCTCCTACCATCTCATCCAAACTATAAACCTCATCTTAGCCACTATTAGATTCAGAAGAACTAAAAGTGTCATTATCATTATTTATAACATGGGCAGTGAGCTATCTGTGATCTGATTTGCAGACGGCCAACACCTGTCTATTCATTAATCTCTGTTACCCGCACAGCAAGTGATGAAAGGACCCCAGGGAACAGATTAAGAAGTGCCCCGATCTTGTTACTGTGCTCAAAACACAGTTTCCAAGGCAGTCACTAATCCCCCCCGCTAAGTGTGAGACAGTGAGAAGTCCTCAGCTAGACACAATGGACGTGACTTTCTCTCTCTCTCTCTCTCTCTCTCGGGCAAGTGCAAACCAGATCACAGATAGGTCCCTGCTCATGTTATTAACAGTCACTAAATGTGTCCAGTACGTCAATTACAGTATCCCTCATTGCTGTCTGTCTCCCCACCACCCACCCTGTGGACCTCCGAGGACCCAGAGAAAGTGTCATCTTGCTGCTCCAGGCACAGGGCATAGTGGCACCCCCAACCTGCAGATCTCACCCCTGAGTCCCTTAGGCAGAGAGAGACAGACACAGTGCCTAGACATGTGGTAGTGGCACAGTGAGGGACAGAGAGAGAGAGAGGCAAACTGTCAGTCCCACGGGTCTGTCACACACATGTCCCCAGGCTTCAACCAGAACAGAACAGAGAAAGCGGGTTCGGACATGTGGCACGTAACTCTGGTGTTTCTCCGCTCCTCGATCTTACTGTTTGATCCCTCACCCACCCACCCGCCGGATCTCCGGTGCCGGGCCATACACTGCATCCCTCACTGTCAGTCTGAAGCAACCCATGACCCTGTCAGCCCTGCCGGTCTATCTCACATATGTCACCTGGCTTCCACAACAACAACAGTAGAACAAACTGGAGCAGTGTAACATTCCCGACTGTGTGCCAATGAGCTGCACCTGTGGTCGTAGTTTGTTACATCATTGGTGCAGGTGTCTCCATCAGGCAAAATTTCCCCATTCCCCATGCTGCAGTAACAGTCACCATGTCTACAATATGCAGGTAAGCAGCGTGCAACCACAAAGACATACCGAGTGAGCGAGAGTGAGCTGCTGTCAGGCAGATGGTGACATCTATTTATCGTCGTTGCACACAATAACAATCCCTCATTAACCCCCCTCATGTGCGGTGCACATTTGAGTGATCGGACAGAGACACAGTGACAGCGAGATGGGGAGAGAAGCAGCCACACAGAGTCCGAGTGGGTGTGGAATGTAGACAAAAGAAAGAGCTGTGGGTCTGACAATGCCTTCTCTGTGTGTGTCAGCCCCCCTCCCCCCGCCATGAACAACAGCTTACCTCCTCAGTGGTAAGGGGCGGATCTCCTCCTTTTCTGCCCCCCCCCAATCTGCTTGGTATGCTGCACAGTGCAGAGTTTGTAAAGCTAGGTGAGTAGTGACATCGTATGGTGGTCACAGAACTGTCAGCGCTCCTCTATCAGTGAGAGACAGAGAAAGTGAGTGAGAGGCACAGTGGCACATTTAATTCAGCAGTGCTGCACTGTCCTGTCTCCTCTCTGTGCCACCATTCATGATAGAGTGACACAGTGCCAACTGTTAGAGACAAATATCCTGTGAATGTTGCGTACTGAAGTGGCATTGTTAGGGAGCATGACACAGTGTTCCTCAAGTAAGCGGGCACTGTTAGGGATCCACACAGTGTTCCTGTGTGAAAGGGCTGTCTTACACCACAAAGCACGGAGTCAGCAGTGGCCATTGGCAGCATTTGAGAGAGTGAGAGGGTAAGAGACAGATACAGACAGAGATAACATCACATGTATGTATCCAAAAGAACAGCAGCCGCGATCAGCAAATGTTCCCGCTGCTCACCAAAACGAGCAGCTAGCTCGTAAGAAGAAGTTAATCACAGTGTAACGAAGGAGGGCAACACTTGTTCAGACAGGTGAGATCTGACATTAATGAATATTGAAGATCACGGGCACGTTTCCTTGAGGAAGAAGT
This sequence comes from Neoceratodus forsteri, assembly GCA_016271365.2. Lineage (NCBI taxonomy): Eukaryota > Metazoa > Chordata > Ceratodontiformes > Ceratodontidae > Neoceratodus > Neoceratodus forsteri. The sequence continues at coordinate 193,562,424 of CM028132.1, read as the reverse complement.
GCTTAATTTCACAGTCTTCTCAGACCCCTGAGGAAGACTCGCGAGGAGTCAAGCCAGGTAGCCATAGGAGCAAGAGTGTGTTGTGGTCTTCAAATAAATTTGATTTATTATTAAATATTCAAGGTCTCACTGCAGTATTTTTGAAGACCAGAGTGACACCATATTTTGTTTTCCAGAGATAACATCACAGCAGTAAGTTGCTGTTAGGGGAGCAGAGTCATGAAGGTAGGAGACAATATTATGCACAAGAAATGTCACAGATCATGTCAGTAATGTATGTGTGACATTTTTATGTGCATAAGACCAATGTAGTATGCATTATTTGTTAGGGACTATTTTGCAAGGTGGCAGGATACACCACCTTTGTTGCTGTTTAAATAGGAAAAAAACACCTTTCTTGATTTTTTTTTTCAATTGTTTAAACATAACCCATGTTATAAGCACAATAACCCACTCCAGGATGTGTGGTTATTGGGGATTATACAATGGGGTATGAAAATCCTGTAACCTCATTGGTCAAAACACATCACATGACCGTGATAAATCCTCCCGTATACCCACTGTAAAAGTTTTATATCACTACAAAAACAAAAACAACAAGTTGAACATTGTATAATAGCAATATACCATGACAGGGAGTGGGTATATGGGTGGATTTACCACTTCTGGTGTGGTTAAGTCACTTGGCTACCAGGCGTGGAAAATCCACCAATATGCCCACTCCCTGTCATGGTATATTGCTTAGTTAATCAACACCCCGGGTGCTGTGAGGACTCTCGGCCTGTGGCCTCATAATGCACCCATGGTGTTGATTAATTCCCTAATAACCGCACACCCTGTTGTGGGTTATTGCTTACATGGGACATATCCTGGGTTAACCCATTCCCAGTCCCCACTATCAATATCTCCACCAGCATTCTCTGCCTTAGCACCTGAGCTTTCAACTGAGGAGGATGCCTCCTTGAATGCTGCTTCAGCAGCAGGAAGTATCCTGGCACATGTGGCAAAAAGTTCAGTACCTCTACGAGTAACTCCAGTCAGTTATTTCTGAAACTCTACTATCCTTTCATTGCTAACCTGTTTTTTCTTTGCAGGACATTTAGTGCCGCCCATGGTGATATTTTTTTAATTTAATGCACTTTACTGAAAAGATTTTCATTTTTCACACACATAACAGACAATGACAATGCAAAATCACAAACATAACAAACCCACTTCAGTGCACAGAGAATTGGGGGGAGTATAGAGCACATATGGTGGCATGCATACAGACAGTGCAGCAAAATCAGAGGGACATCAATCTTCTAGACATTGTAAACCTATTCTGAATCCAGAACTTTTCCTGTAGACCACGACTGACAAAAAGAACTGAGTCAGCACCCTAGTCCATTTCCACAGAGCCTTAGTAAGCTTTACACAGCAGGCAGATCCAGCTGTATAGGTATATGAATCTGATACCAGCACTTCTGATAGCCCTCTAGTCTACTGTTTAGACAAGCAATGGATATCTCTGCTCTAAGAGTGAACATATAAACTCAGCATACCATTCTTAATATGTGGGAATATCCTGGTCCAAGCAGTTGCGAAGGAGAACCTTTTTAGCACAAACTGAAATCAGTGCCTTATGCCACTTTTGCATATCAATCAGTTAGTCCCCATATTCCACTATACTACAAACTTCTGGGATAAACGCCTCACCCAGTCCTAGTAGGGTATCTAATTCAGATTTAATAGCCTACCAGAGTGGCTGAGCACGAGGGCATGACCAGAAAATATTCAGGAGTGTGCCTGTATCTTCCCAACACAAGTTACAGGTGTTACTATCCAACTTACATAGCTGTATAAGTGTATAATGCATGTTATGCAATATTTTTAACTACATTAGCCTGTATCAAATTTAATATGCTTGTATAAGTACTTCCACACTTTGTTCCAGTCTTGTTCCTCCATACCCTTGGGTATGGCCTGAGCTCAGTAAGGAGCTGTTCTATCCACTTTGTCTTTAAGAAGGTCTTATATACCCTGGTACAGATGGGAAATGGGGTGTGGGAGCAAGGCCAGAAGCAAGATACTTGCACCGGGGTTGAAGGACCATTCGTGACCTCTAAAATGCCGTGATAGTATATGAGTCACTTGCAGAAAAGGAGAAACCATGTTGTTGGATACCCAAGTGTAACCACCCAGTCCCTTGGGGTTACTAGAATCCTATCACTATTATTGTTAGGAAGGCAGCAGGCAGTTGGTAGGGAGTTCATTAGGAGCTCCTTACATAATGACATCATTGTTTACTTAGCTAGCCTGAGGGAAGAATGGTTAGGTCATTTAGAACTCTCGCAGCAGCATAAGCCACACTGTGTGGATAGCTGCTCTGGGGAGCTTAGCATGCTTAGTTCAGTGTAGTTAGTAGTTTGGTTCCATGTGAGCTTGAGTGAGGAGGTGAGAGTGGTGGAAGGATTGCCAGTGGGCTCTGAGGAGAGGGCCCAGGATTTCTCACCCTAGTGGAGTGACATTTCCAGCTTCCAGTGTAGTGGTGGAGACCAGTGCTACAGCAGGATTTCCTGATTTCTACTCCCAGTGAAGTGGAACGAAATAGCAGTTACCAAAGAACTTACCGTAACAGTAGATCTTTGAGAGAGGTTCCTGCAGTAGGTCTTCACATATAGGACTGTGCCCCCTGGAGTCAGATCTAAACGGCAAACTTGTAGATAGCAATCATTAGCAGAGACCGCTCCCCGTCAGGCGGCGTGACATCAGCCCGACTATAAAAGGGGCAGTCCCGCTCCCACTCTCTAGTTCTATTCCAACGGAGACCTACAGAAAGGTTAGAATAAGACCGGAGTAAAAACTCCTCAGACCCTGCTTCCACTCTAGTCCCGAGGGGCCAGAAAGGAAGGAAAATAAGGATAAAACATGCAGAAACTGGGGGAAGAAGGGTGGGAAACTAGACCTACTGCAGGAACCTCTCTCGAAGATCTGCTGTTACAGTAAGTTCTTACGTAACTGCTATATTTTACTTCAAGAGGGTTCCTGCAGCAGGTCTTCACATATAGGACTGAATACCAAGCAGTCCCTGAGAAAAAACAAAAACATAGGTGCATCCGGGAGGAGGATAAGTCGCCATAAGAAATCACGACAGGAGGCCTTGCAAGACTGCAAACCAAAGCCAGTTCTGCGCCTAGAGGCAATGTCCAGACTGTAATGCTTAGTGAAGGTGTGAACAGACGACCACGTGGCCGCTGCACAGATCTCTGCCATGGACACATTCCTAAAAAAGGCAGTAGAAGTCGCCACACTACGGGTGGAGTGGCCTTTAACTGCCCCCGGAAGGGACTTCCCATATTTCGTGTATGAAAAATGGATGCAGTTAGCTAGCCATCGAGAGATGGTTTGCTTGGATATAGCCTTGCCTTTGCACTGTGGAGCAAAAGCTAAGAACAGCTGATTGGATTTATTTTATTTATTTATTTATTTAGCTTTTGTTGTCTGGGTAAGTGCACTAGACAAATCCTGCCTATTTTCAGGCACGACCCGGGGGAGGGGGATACAGATGAATGCCAACTGACCTTGAACCAGATTAAGCTGTTGTGGTACTTTTTTTTAGTGAATGAGGGAAATTTGTCCAGGACACCGGGGAAATTCCCCTACTCTTTTCGATAAGTGCCATGGGATCTTTAACATCCACCTGAACTACCACTAATCCAGGCAGATTGGACCTCGGTTTGACGTCTCATCCGAAAGACTTTACGAACCTTCTTAGTCCGGTTCGTGTATTACCTCAGGATCCGGTGTACATCAAGGGTGTGCAAAAGGTATTTCCCCCGTTGGAATACTGTGGATAGTATACTGGTAATACCACGCTCTGGTTCAAAGTGGTTTCCGAAACCACTTTAGGTAGGAAAGGGTTAGTCCGAAGGACTACTCTGTCCTTATGAAAAATCAAATAGGTTTCCATACAGATGAAGGCCTGTAATTCCAAAACCCTTCTGGCTGAAGTAGCTGCGACTAAAAATAAAGTATTCCAGGAGAGGAAGCGTAAGTCACAGGAAGAAGCTGGTTCGAATGGGGGCAAGGTCAGCTTCTCGAGCATGAAATTCAGATCCCAGGGAGGACGAGAATTCCAGATCGGAGGTTTCAAATGAAGGATACCTTTCAGAAAGGTTTAAGCAACCTCCAGCTAAGCCTAGGTTTTGCCCCCCACCGGGAGGTGGTAGGCCAACACCACAGAGAGGCGGACCTTAATAGAGGAATAGCCAATGCCCGCCTCAGACAGATGTGCGAGGTACTCTAGAACCTGGGAAGAAAAGCACGAAAATGGGTCCCAGAATCTTGCTTGGGCCTAAATCGTGACTCTTTTCCACTTCATGACATAAGTGGATCTAGTGGAGGGTTTTCTAGCCTCCACTAGAATTTGTGCAACCTGCGAAGCTACCCCATAACGAGAAATCGCGATGTCCACAGGAGCCGCGCATGAAGATGGAGAGACTGAAGGCTCAGATGCACCAAGGTGCCCTGCTCCTGAGTCAGAAGGTTGTGGGAAATGGGCAAGGGAACCGGAGGTTCCAGTGCCAATTGTTGTAGCAGAGGATACCAAATTTGGCGCGACCAAAGTAGAGCAATAAGAACGGCATGAACTCCCTCCTGTTGTAGTTTCACAAAGACCTTCTGAATGAGAGGAAAGACATAAAGAAACCTCCCTGTCCATGAAAGAGACAGTGAGTCTTGCCAAAAAGCACCATGCCCGGGAACGAGTGAGCAAAAGATGGGTAGTTTTGTGTTGTGTGGGGAGGTGAAAAAGATCTATCTCTGGCCGACCCCATCGAAGAAAGAGTTCTTCGACCACCTCTGACTTTAGTTCCCACTTGTGGGCCCTGGCCACTGATCGACTGAGACTGTCCGCCAGGACGTTGCTTACACCCAGAACGTGGACCGCTGTCAAGTAAAGGCTGTGCTGAATCGCCCAGTACCATACCCTCATTGCTTCTCTGCAAAGAGGATATGATCGGGTTCCTCCCGGTTCGTTTAGGTACCAGACTGTGGACATGTTATCTGTCTGGACTAGATGTGATCCCGGAACCAGGAGAGACTGGAATGCCTGGAGTGCGTAAAGAACTGCCCTGGTCTCCAGAACACTGATGTGAAGCATATGCTCCTGGTCGAACCAAGACCCCTATGTCTTGTGAGTCCCCAGATGGGCTCCCCAGCCCAGATCTGAGGCATCCGTTGTGAGGATTTGGGTTGGAACTGAAGGATGAAATGAGATTCCCTTTGATAGGTCTGAGAGATCCTGCCACCAGCGAAGATCTCTCTGCGGACTGTTGGAGATCATGATCTTTTGGTTCATGTCATCTGTCCTCTGGTCCCACTGGGCTCAAAGAGACCATTGGGTGAGCCTCATGTGAAGCCTGGCCATGGGGACTGTCAAAATGGTGGCCGCCATCAGTCCCAAGAGACGAAGCACAGAGTGTGCCGGGATCCATCGGGTCTGTGCCACAAGAGTGGCCTGAGAAGCTAAGATCTCGGCCCGATCTGACGGCAGAAAAGCCTTGTCCTGAACTGTGTCTAGTACAGCTCCAATGAACTGGAGTCTCTGGGATGGTACTAGCTGGGACTTGGGAAAATTGACCGTTATGCCCAGTAAACCAAAAAAGTTCAGAGTGAAAGAGAGAGAAACTCTTTCAGGCAGGTAGGAGAGGGTGCTGTGAGGACCCAGTCGTCCAGGTACCGAAAGACATAAATGCCCTGATGGCGTAAGAACGACACCACTACCGCTAGGCATTTGGTGAACACTCTGGGGGCTGAAGAAAGGTCAAAGGGGAGTGCTCGTATTTGGAAATGGTTCTCCACAAAAACAAAATGGAGAAAGCGGCAATGGGCCAGGATAGGAATATGCAGGTAAGCATCCTGCATGACCAGGGAGCACAGCCACAAGTTCTGGTGGAGCAGGGGGAGAAGCCCCTGAAGCGTCAACATATGAAACTTCTTGTACTCGACGAAGATGTTTAGTGTGCTGAGGACCAGGATCAGTCTCAGGTCACCCGTTTTCTTCAGTACCAGGAAGAAGTGGGAGTAGAATCTCCTTCCTATTTGGTTCGATGGGTCGGGTTCTATGGCCCTCTTTAGAAGAAGAGCCTGAATTGCCTAAGACACAATGGGGACCTGATCCCAAGGATAGAAGGACCATCCTGGCGGAAGAGGGTCTAGAATCTTGCTGAATTCTATCGAGTGACCTCGCTGGATGAGCTGAAGCACCTAAGCGTCTGCGGTGACGTACCTCCAGCTGTCCAGGTGGAGGCCGAACCTCCCTCCCTCTGACCGGTTCCTCCTGTGTTACCGGAGGGAGTGGAAGGAGGGGAAAGGAGTCAGGACGCCGAGGGAAGGGGAGCTTTTGCCCCAGGGACCTGTTTAGGAAATTTGGCCTGTGTGGTTTGAGTTCCGGAGCCAGGTGCACGTGTCTTTGCTTGGTGCTTAGCCTGGGATTTGTTCCACCTTCTTTGGCGGTGAAAAGGCTGCTTTTTCTGGCCCATCTTATACAAGGAACGGATGTCCCGCAAGGAACATCCACTCTCCTACAGCCCTGTAGTGATATCCTTGGCATCGCCGCCAACGAGGACGGAACCCCTAAAGGGGGCGTCCAAAAGGGAGGACTGTACATCCTGCGCCAGGCCTGCTATACGAAGCCAGGAGAGGCGACGGAGACAGATCCCCGAGGCTGCCACTCAAACCACCAAGTCGTAAGTAGCCCGTAGAGCGTGATGACATGATGACTTCCCCATCCAAACTTTATCCAATAACTTCTTTCTCAGGGTTTCATTCTGAACCTCTTGGAGGTCTCTTTCCAGATCCAAAAGAGAGGCTTTTTGGGAAAGCGACTTTATGCCATGCGTAATTAAGGCATCGTATCGAACATGAGGAAGAAGAATAGATTTTACGCCCAAACTGATCTAGCTGGTGTGAGTCCTTGAAGGAAGCGAAGAGCTCAAGTGTTTGGGCTGGGCTGAACGGTCGTGAGCGACCGTAATGACCACAGAATCAGCCTTAGGATGGGAATTAAGATGGGAGATCTCTTCCGGGGAGGGGGGGGTAATAGGTGCGGTCTGCTTTGCGAGAGACCACTGGTATAGAGGACGGTTGTTGCCAAATCGTGGTCACTAGGTCCTCATGAGGCCCCATCCATGGGGGGAATGGGGATAGGGTCAGAAGTGGCCAGATCCAGGTGTTCCACAAGGCATTTTCTTTGCAGATCTACCCTTTGGTCGGCCAGCTGCCTGAATGGAACACAGCAAGTCTCCAAAAGAGGGGTCCTCCGGTGGAGACTTGGGAGAGTCTTTAGGGGGAACCTCTACGAGAGACCTAGGGTCCGATGGACTGGAGTCGGACTCGGTGTCAGAGGGCTCAGAACCACTGGTAACTGATGGGTCTGCTTCCGTGGTGCCAATAGTTAAAGAGCTCGAAGCTCTGGTCCAAGGAGGCAGTGGAGAGGTGACCCTGGGAGTGGGTGCCTCTCCCACCAACTGTCTAATCTCTGACAGAAGTTGCATTATGGCATCCTTCCACCAAAGTGGGACGGACTCACGGTCCGGTACCAGAGGCAGCGGAGGAGGGGGCTGGAAGCTCGGATACCCTGGATACTGAGGGTACTGCCAAGAAGGATAGTGATAGGAGTACCCGGGATAACCCGGCATGGGGTGTCCTGGAGTAGGATACCCCGGCATCGGGTAACCCGGCGTTGGAGGCACATGGCCCGGGGTCCGGTAGTGAGTGGTCGACAGAGGGCCACCCGGAGGCGGCAAGGAGGGTTCAGGTTCTGGGAACCCAGCTGAAGGGCCTTCGGGGGGGCAGTGCCACAGCACCAGCAGATGGCACAGGATCCGGGAGCGCGCACGAAATACCCAAGGTTGGAGGCTCCATGGCAAGATCCCTAGCCGGCAATAGACTCCTGTCTGGGGACGGCGGAAGGCCTGGCGAGGGGGAGAACTCCAAGGGGCCCTGACCCTGATGGCAGGTCAGAATGCGATCTAGCCAGTGCAAAAAGCAGAGGATCGGGTGGCGTCCCTGGGATGAAGAACCCTAGGGGACGATGGGTCAACTTGACCCTCACTCTGTCCAGCGTCGGGGGGCCAAACTGCAGCCCGACGGGAGAGTGGATGGATCCAGGTGGACGTCAGAGGAGCGTCTGACATAGCAGATCCGTCCGGGCTAGAGGCAGCTGGAAGGCCGCCACTAGACTGATCGGCGAGGGCCGCGCGCCCTTCGCTAGAAGCGTGGGGTGTCTTACTGGCAGGACAAGGCGAAGAAATTACAACCTCCAGAGAGGCTACTCCCGGCTGCCCACTCCCCTCGGCAGGAGGGGGAGAAGGGGCCCGGCCCAAAGAGGCCGATGGGGCGCCCGAAGAAGTACTCACAATTGCAGGTCTCTCTTGTGGCGATGGACTCCAGTCCCGGCGCTGCTCTTTGCTTTTCTTCTTTTTTGGGGCCGGCGACAATGACTTTTCCCCTCAGTTTTTGAAGCTCCTTTTCCATGGACGCTAAGCGTCGGGTCAGAAGATGGGCCTTGAGGAACCGTTTACACCTGGTTCTGGTCGCCTGGTTGAAGGCATGGCAGATGGAACACTCCTGGACATCGTGTTTAGAACCAAGGTAAAGGAGGCAGCGGGAATGGTCGTCCCAGTGCGGAATTTGGGCGCCGCACTTAGAGCACTTTTTCTTCTGTCTAGAAGACATCAAATTGAAGAAAACTTTTTGAGGAAATACTAGTAGGAGGGAAGAAAACTTTGACAAAAATCAATGTGGGCGTTGGATTGCTGTTCAAACATGAACTGAACGTACTGAGGTGATGGTGGGAAAGAACTGGAGAGCGGAAGGGGGACCGCCCCTTTTATAGTTGTGCTGACGTCATGCCGCCTGACGTCGGAGGGCGGTCCCCGCTGATGATTGCTATCTACAAGTTTGCCGTTCGGCTCTGATGCCAGGGGGCACAGTCCTATATCTGAAGACCTACTGCAGGAACCCTCTCGAAGTAAGAGCTGCTTGTCTCAGTGGACTCAAAGGGCAATCCCCTGAATATTTTGTGGTGTTTTCAGCTGCCTTGGATAGGACCTGAAAGAGATTGTTTGATCGGCTACCTACGAGAGTGCTTTTCCTTTCTTTTTGTTGTTCCATGCCCTGTGGACGGGAAAACCTCTAAGTACTGTTCTAGGAGACTAAATCTCCACAGTTTTAGGGGATTCAATAGCCTAGGGTGTGTGCCCATAAATAATGCTGGATTGCACCTGTCAGTACCCCTAGTTTCACCCAAGTGAATGAAGTACTGTTAAACTGTTCACCCAAGTGAGTGCAGTTTTGTTCTTTGGTCACCCCAGTGAGGGACGAAGTAAAGTATGGGACCTCTAGCATTTCAGTGAGGAATGGGGGTTTCAATGGTGTAACCCTGAAGAATGGCAGAGACTGTTGGTTGGGGCCAAGGGTGGGAGGAATGCCATCTAAGTGCTTACAAGGCAGGGCTTCCTGGTTCATAAAGGGCACCAGTTTTTACATGAGCAAAGGCCAAGTTACAGGTTAAGGTATGTGACCGAGTATCACTAATGTGCACCTATGTTTGAGAAGAGTTCTGAGTGTGTGGCTTAGATTCACTAAATAATACTCATGGGAAGGAAATGTTCATGTGAGTGACCAAGTGTCCACTAATGCACCTTTTGGGAATTTGGAAAGAAGATTGCTCTGTTGTTGCTCGTGAATTGTACTGCATGCAAGGAGAGTTTGCTATTGTACCTGTCCAGCCTGGACCAACCCTTGGGGGTCCACATCTGCTTTAATTTTCCATCTGTTAAATAAAGCCATACTGCACAATCCCAGTCACTGTTATGGACATTCTGATTTATTGCTTCTGGTTGTGTTGATTTACTGCAGCCCCCTCAGCAGGTTAGATCTAGCATATGCCTAGCAGCCTCCACCAGGGACCTGGGTTGTGTCATTTACACAAGGTTCATGTTGTTTTGTTTCTGTACCCCCACCCCTCTCTTCCTTTAGAAAATGAGCCAGGTATACATCCTAACATCAAGGGTGGCACCTTCCTGTTTGTAAAGTAAATTGGTATGCCAGTATACGGACACTAACGTTTCCAGATTTTAATTTGGGGGGGGGGGGGTGCACAGTAATTAAAAAAGTGGCCTGGGGGTTACAAAAGGTTTTGTTGAAAAGTAGCACAACTAATAAGTTTATTATCGAAAGTCCTCTAATGATCCCCAGATCTTGCCAATGTTACCTAGTGACAGGCTTCCCATTTATTTTAAAATGAGGGTTTCTTCGCAGGGGGTTGCAGAGTGTCATGCTGTAGTTCAAGTGGCACAGCTGGTGATGGGCTTGGACTGAGGATGCTACCAGTGCATCTTTAAGACATGTGGGGAGTTTCTTTACACAAGTATATAGAAGTGATTTAGGATCTATGGATGCTTTAGAGCAGAGGGAGAATTCAGTTTGCAGCCACTGCGGTATACAGGATGTCCCCTGCTAGTGGGGGAGCTGTAAATATTTACTGCAGTTAGTGGCTGCACAATAAGCATAACGATTTGGCAGTTTGAGCCCACCAAATAATTTAGGCACTGATAATTTGTGACAGGCTCTACAGGCTGACCCTGCCTAAATAAAGTTAGAGATTAACCTATGTAAGTTATGAAACCATACCTTGGGGACGACTGTATTAATCATACTCAGCGGGTACAACCCCTTAGGGAGCAGGTTAATTTTCACCAAATTTATTTTATCCCACAGAGTGGCCTGGAAGTGAGCCCATCTATCCAGATCTTGTGATAACTGCTTCATCAGGGGCTCCAAGTTATGTGTCAGTATGTCCCTTGGACGCCTCATCACCAACATACCCAGATATTTAAGTTTGTCAGCTTGCCATATAAGGCCCAGTGCCGTGATATCATATGCTTTTGTACTCCATAGTTCAGAGGCATCACCTCTGTCTTGTCCACACTGAGTTTATAGTTAGACACCATTCCGAAATTAGAGATCTGCTGAAGGGCATGAGGCAGGGGTGTGCGGGGTTGGGTGACACGTAGCAGGATATAAGATGATATTATTAGTGTCACTATGTTCTGATTCATTAGTGCTATGATTACTGTTGTCCATTAACATTAACAGCTGCACATGCAGCAGCACTGTGCTTCCTTGTAGTTGACCTACAAGACTGGGACATAGTAGACATGGTAGACACAGTAATTGTGATCACAAATTGTACAGGGAATAGCAGTCAATCGTTCTGAGTCTGAATGGCTATGTTGAAGTAATAAACGACAGGGCTTGCGGTGTCTAACAGTGGTCCTAAGATGACTGCCTAATACAGGTTTAAAAGGCTATTTGTTTCACTAACAGCTATAGAGAGTCTGGCTGGCTATGTCACAGTAATAAATGATAGGGCTCAAGGCACCCAACAGTGGCCCTTAGACCAATGCCTAATACAGCTGTAAAAAAGGCTATTTGTTTCACTAACTGCTGTGGACAGTCTAGCTGGCTATGTCACAGTAATAAAAGATGGGTCTCAGAGCACCTGTGGCCCTTAGATGAACCCCTAATACAGCCATAAAAGGCTATTTGTTTCACTAACTGCTGTGGACAGTCTCGCTGGCTATGTCACAGTAATAAATGATGGGGCTTGGGCACCTAAAAGTGGCCCTAAGAAAAATGCCTAACACAGCCCTAACAGGCGATTTGCTCAACAAACTGCTGCGGAGAGTCTAGCTGGCTATGTCACAGAATTAAATGACAGGGCTCGGGACACCTAACAGCGGCCCTAAGACGAATTCCTAATATAGCCATAAAAGGCTATATGTTTCACTAACTGCTGTGGAGAGTCTAGCTGGCTTTGTCACAGTAATGAATGACAAGGTTCAGGGTACCTAACAGTGGCCCTAAGACAACTGGCTAATACAGTCATAAAAGGTAAATTTTCACTAACAGCTACAGACAGTCTAGCTGGCTATGTCACAGTAATAAATAACAGGGCTCAGGACATCTAACAGTGGCCCTAAGATGACTGCCTAATACAGATGTAAAAGGCTGTTTGTTTCAGTCTGCAGATAGTCTGGCTGTGTCACAGTAATAAATGATGGGGTTCAGGGCACCTAACAGTGGCCCTGAGACGATTTCGTAATATAGCCGTAAAAGGCTATTTCACTAACTGCTGTGGAGAGTCTGGCTGGCTATGTCACAGTAATAAATGACAGGGCTCAAGGCACCTAACAGTGGCCCTAAGATGATTGCCTAATACAGCCGTGAAAAAAGCTATTTGTTTCACTAACTGCTGCAGAGAGTCTAGTTGGCTATGTCACAGTAATAAATGACAGGGCTCAGGACACCTAACAGTGGCCCTAAGATGACTGCCTACTACAGATGTAAAAGGCTGCTTATTTCTCTAACAGTTGCAGATGGTCTAGGTGGCTACATCATAGTAATAAATGATGGGGCTCGGGGCACCTTACAGTGGCCCTGAGACGACTGCTTAATATAGCTGTAAAAGGCTATTTCATTAACTGCTGTGGAGAGTCTGGCTGGCTATGTCACAGTAATAAATGTCAGGGCTCAAGGCACCTAACAGTGGCCCTAAGATGATTGCCTAATACAGCCGTAAAAAAGGCTATTTGTTTCACTAACTGCTATGGACAGTCTAGCTGGCTATGTCACAGTAATAAAAGGTGGATCTCAGGGCACCTAACTGTGGCCCTAAGATGAATCCCTAATACAGTCATAAAAGGCTATTTGTTTCACTAACTGCTGCAGACAGTCTCGCCGGCTATGTCACAGTAATAAATGATGGGGCTCGGCCACCTAAAAGTAGAAACAAAGAAACGTAGAAACATAAAAGTTGACGGCAGATAAGGACCGCAAGGCCCATCCAGTCTGCCCATTTCTTTTTCTACCTTATAAACGTGCCATCGGCCTTTGCTCTGTCAGTGGCCTATCTATTCATACTCATTTGTATTGCTCCCTTATGCCTATCCCATGCCTGTTTGAAGCCCTGCACTGTATTCATAGCCACCACTTCTTGAGGTAGGCCATTCCATGCATCCACCACCCTTCTGTGAAAAGAATTTCCTCACATTCCCCCTTAATCGCCCCCTAATCTCATGCTGTGTCCTCTTGTCCTGCTATTTTTCTTATATTTAAACATGTTAGACTCTTTCACCTTGTTAATGCCCTTAAGGTGTTTGAATGCCTCGATCATATCACCTCTCTCCCTCCTTTGCTCAAGGGTATACATATTGAGCTCTGTTAATCTATCCTCATATGTCTTCTGATGCAGTCCCTGCACCATTTTGGTTGCCCTTCTCTGGACTGCCTCAATTTGGTTAATGTCCTTGTGAAGGTGTGGCCTCCAATACTGCACGCAGTACTCCAGATGGGGCCTAACCAGTAGCCCTAAGAAAAATGTCTAGCACAGCCTTAAAAGTCTATTTGCTTCACTAACTGCTGCAGAGAGTCTAGCTTGCTATCTCACAGTAAGGAATGACAGGGCTCAGGGCACCTAACAATGGCCCTGAGATGAATCCTTAAATACAGCCATAAAAGGATGTATGTTTCACTAACTGCTGTGGAGAGACTAGCTGGCTGTGTCACAGTAATGAATGATAAGGCTTGGTATACCTAACAGTGACCCTAAGACAATTGGCTAATACAGTCGTAAAGGCTATTTTTTTTCACTAACAGCTGCAGAGTCTAGCTTGCTATGTTACAGTAATAAATGACGGGGCTTTTGCCACATTACAGTGGCCCTAAGAGGAATGCCTAATACAGATGTAAAAGGCTATTTGTTTCACTAACAGCTGTGGATAGTCTAGCTGGCTATGTCACAGTATGAAATGATGGGGTTCAGGGCACCTAACAGTAGCCCTAAGATGACTACCTAGTACAGATGCAAAAGGCTATTTATTTCACTAACAGCTGCAGAAACCCCAGCTGGCTATGTCACAGAAATAAATGGCAGGGTTTAAGGCACCTAACAGTGGCCCTAAGATTGTGTAATACAGCCGTAAAAGGCTATTTCACTAACTGCTGTGGAGAGCCTAGCTGGCTTTGCTACAATAATAAATGGCGGGGCTTTTGGCACCTAACAGTGGCCCTAAGACAAACGCCTAATACAAGCTGTGAAGGGCCATTTGTTTCACTAACGGCTGCAGAAACTCAAGCTGGTTGTGTCACAGAAATAAATGATAGGGCTCAAGGCACCTAACAGTGGCCCTAAGACATTTTTACGCAATACAGCCGTAAAAGGTTATTTCACCAACTGCTACGGAGTCTCTAGCTGGCAAGGTGGCCCTAATATAATATGTATGCCTAATACAGCCGTGAAAGGCTATTTGGATTTTGTTTTCCTAACTGCTGTGGAGTCTTGTATTTCCTTTCCATGCTGCTAGACCCTGGCCAGAATCCCCTTCCCCAGTACCTGGCCCATTTCATTCAAATGTTGAACTTTTTATTTTATTGACAGTGAGCCCCACACAGGGTGTCTCTCTCTCTTTCTCTCTCACACACACACACACACACACACACACAACAGTGGAGCTTCTTCTGGCTCCACCAAGATCCTTTGAGTCTGAAAGTAAGGGACTGGCAAAATGTAATGGGCTGACTTAGTATTAGAATTAAGAAGGAATCACAATTTTGAGTTTGACCACTGGAGAACTTGCTTCACTTGCTGTAGCTGCCTAGATAGAAAATGCAGCAAAAATATATAAAGCTGGTGGACCACTTCTTCAATTACTTTCTCTCTCTTCAGAATTGTTTTCCTGCTGCCTGTATGTTATCACTTATTTTTTTATATACTTTTTATTTTATCATTAAATAATTATGCCAGTTGTAAGCATGCACCTCCGTCAACAACGCAGGCCTGGCCACCCGAACATGCTGCTCATTCTCAAACCCCTTCCTCCCCCCCAAGTGGCCCCATGGCCCGGCTCCCTCACAGATCAGAGTGCCCTAGCACTTGAGAATAAACCTGTGACCCCCTGCCGGCAGCAGGCCCCACTTGATGGGGGTTTAGCGAGCCACCTGGTCCGGGTTTTGGATGGAACTTTTAGGTCATCTCTCTTTTGCAGAATAACCAGTTACTGGGTGTAGCCAAAGCAGTCCCTGTTTCTTCCATATCTACCAGACTCCGGGGGGGTGCAGAGTCTAAAGTACAGGTTCATCACAATAGTCGCTTTTCTCGGCTGCATTACAGGAGCAGACAGCAGGTACCCACCCAGATAGCACCTGCTTATCCTTCTGCTTTCATAGTCTCTCAACTTTAACACAGTGATTACTCTTGCTCTGGGCTCATGCATAGTTCCAGAACTCTTTTTCAGCAGAACATCAAGAAAGTCTCTTTTCTCACCGTGCAGGTGCATAACAATCTCAGAAAAAGCTCTCTCTTCAGCTACTCAGAATCTGGATTCCCATCCAATTGTCCAGTAGCCATTTTTCCATGCTACAACCAGCCCTCAGACCTGTGTCTTCCCCTCATCTCCTTAGACGCTTTGTCTATGCCAGGGTCAGACAGTTCCTTGTTCTTTTTCCATACTTCCACACAACTTTTCATTCACTTCTCAGATCACTCATGACTCACTGTGGAGATGCAGAC
Organism: Neoceratodus forsteri; assembly: GCA_016271365.2. Lineage (NCBI taxonomy): Eukaryota > Metazoa > Chordata > Ceratodontiformes > Ceratodontidae > Neoceratodus > Neoceratodus forsteri. Next base: position 193,546,805 of record CM028132.1, on the reverse strand, counting down.
GTATACCAGGAGGCTCTTTCCTCCTCAGGATCAGTCCATTTTCCTAATCCCTTTTTCAACTATCCTTCTCTTTATACCTTCACCACTGTGGTGCAGCTTCCTACCATCAGAATCCTGGAGCTCTCCTTCTCCACAGAGCTGCCAGCACATTCTCCTCCAACTTCCTTCAGATGGGGGAAGGCAAACACCTAGCCCTGGGGGACAGATTGCTGGCAGACCCCAGGCAGGCCCTTTCCCAGCCTTGCAGCCCCAATCTCTGCATAGGGGCTGGAGCCCCCCTCTGTGTAGAGGGGCTCCTGCCAAACTGACCCAAAATCTCAAAGTTCTTGCCTTTTTGGGAGCTTTCTGGCAGCTCTCCATTGGCTAGAGACACTGTCCTCAAAGAAAATTAATATGCATGAGGCTCCCTCGATGCTTCATTGGCTGCTCAAAACGGTGCCAGAACATTCCCCGGTATTTTCCCCCAAGAGTCCTTAGAGAAGCCCCAGAATCCTCCTGGTTAATCCTGGCCCTTCGATTGGTTGACTGGCATCACATGGCTGCAGAACCTGGCTGCCGAAGTAAACATTTTACTGCAGTCCAAACTATCCCTGCAGCCAAAGGCAACCCCTTTATTTTACATTTGCCCCACAGAATTGTAGCAGCATTTGTGCCCTCATAAGCGTCTGCACTCTCTAAAATTTACCCTCAGTCCTTTTGCTGTCGCTGCTGCAGTTCTGCATCACTCCTAGGCAGCCATACATAACTACAATGCAGTTTAGGCACTATCCCACTTTATCTCCTTTTGGCAGCCCAGAGAAACCTTTCAGTTTTAATCAAACCCCTTCTCCCCTTTTGCACCATTTCACATTTTAATTTACTTTATTCCCTTTTCTGCCTGTCACTAGCACTAAACACTTTCCCCCATGCCAAACAGGTTCCCGCTCATGAATTATGCATGCCACCTCATGAATATTAATGAGGTGACATGCGATCCCAGAGCACGAGTGGCGCTCACAAAAAATTATCTCCTGGCCTCCCTGCTGCCTCTGCGGTCTGTCCAAGGTCTCCAGTCCCTCTCTTGCTTTGCCCTGGGACCGGGACCACCAGAGAGGCATCACCAAAGGCCACAGAATGGCCAAACAAAAATGCGCCTTCTGCGAAAGCGCGGAGTGTTGGTAAGCACCTGAAGGTGCAAAACAAACCAGCAGCTCCACACCACTGCTCTCCGGCACCGCTCCTTAAAAACATCTTTGCGGGTGTCCGAGGGAGGATCCTGGACATGGCGGGGGACACCTGGAGCACAGCCAGGACCAGAGACAACACGGGAGAAAGCCTGGGGAAAATGGGGCACCACATTGGGAAAACAGCCAGAGGAACAGAAGCCTCAGGGGCTAACAGGTAGCCCCCAACAGGGGGGGTTACATATTACCAGACAGCAATCGGCAAATGGGGGAGGGACCACTAGAGTACCAGGGAAGTACTTTACTTAATATTACGGGGCAGCGAACAGCGAAACGGGGAAGGGGAGGGACCACTGTACTACCAAGGAAATATTTTATTTAATATTACAGGAGGGCGATCGGGGAAGGGACCACTGGACTACCAGAAAATGTATTTTATTATGTGGGGATGGCGATCGGAGAACAGGGGAGGGACCACTAGACAACCAGGAATTTATTTTATTATACAAGGACTGTGATCGGCAAATGGGGGAGAGACCACTGAACGACCAGGGAAATTTGTTTAAATTACGGGACAGCGATCGGTGAAGGGGGAGGGACCACTAGACAACCAGGGAATTTGTTTTATTATACAGTGGATGGCGATCGGAGAAGAGGGAAGGGACCACTAGACTACAAGGGAATTTATTTATTATACGGAGACGACGACTGGAGAACCGAGGTAGGGGGAAGTACCATGGACTACTGGGGGAATTTATTTTATTATACAGGGATAGCAATTGGAGAAAGGTGGAGGGACCACTAGACTATCAGGGAATTTATTTTATTATACGGGGACGACGAATGGAGAATGGGGGAGGGACCACTAGACTACCAGGGAATTTATTTTATTAAACAGGGATGGCGATCAGAGATCAGGGAAGGGGACAGACCATTAGACCACCAGGGAAACTATTTTTACATACTTGGGATGGTGATCAGCAATGACAGCGGAGGCACTAGACCACCAGGGACTGCAGCTGCATTGGGCAGGGGCTGGGGTGGCTGCACTAAGCCACCCACAGTCTATGTAAATGCATGGGGACTTTTGAATATTGCAAATATTGCCTCGGCGCTAACCACTGCAGGGGCAGTATTTCAGGGGCACTATCGAGCGGGGCTAAGTGGCTTTGCACTGAGTTACAATGGATCAATATTCAGACAAATAGCGCCCTGAGCTCTTATTCTGAATGTGCCATTTTTGCCCAGCTGCACTACTGCAAAACGGAGTGCAAATGTTTGCACTCCGCCTTATGCTTTTTTGAATATCTGGCCCCGGTGCTTGCTAGTTATTCCTGCCTGTTACACATTATTCTTATTGTATTGTATTGTATGTATGATTGTTTTGTTCAGAGATTACTGTTGTACAGCTCTGTTTAAAGTAAAGATGTGAGATTCAGTTATGGGCTTCATAGCCTGTTACCCTGCCATGGCGATAGTCCGTCTGTGGCAAAATGATAAAATTTGAATACTGTCCTGTAAGAGAGGGAAGGGATCATAACTCTAGCCAAACTGCCGGACAGCCGATCCCTTTCAATTTTTCAGTCTGCTGACCATGCTCCTACGCTCAGAACTTTTGTGACATTCCACCAGGGAGAGTGTGGGGGCACACCCCATTGAATCCCATGGGGGAGATATTAAAAACATTACTGTGCATATTTATTTATTTGCCTTTTGTTTACCAGGTAAGTACACTAGACAAGTATTATGCCTACCTTTGACGCAAATGAAAGCCACCAGTCAACCAACAGGGCCCCTGTTATTTATTTATTTACTGAAATGTTTCACCGGGAAAGGCATACTGAACAACAAGTTGCTTGTCTCATGGTGCGTGCTGGGGGAAGGTAGTGGAAATACATACATGCATACGACAGCAAACCTTATCACAACAATAATGGCAGCGGTGCATAGCAAATAACAGAAAGAACATATTAAGTGCAGCATATGAGTACAGTTGTTTACAGACGTCACAATGGACAGTTCAAGTGCATTACAAAAAAATAAATAACTATTCTGGTGGTTGGCAGCAAAATCTGCTGTGCCCCCCCACCCCATCAGCGTTGTGACTCAGTCTGCTAAGGCTACATGAGCCTGGAGAACTTGCTCCCATGAGAAATCACTACTGTGGCCGTGGCTACTAGGGAGGAGGTGGACAGGACAATGCTACATACATTTGCTTCTAGAACAACCACCAAACCAAAGACCACAGAAAAACTGCAAGCAGTAATCATAAAAAATAAACTATGGGGAACAGTAACACTTGTTTTACCTTCAGTGTGATGCCTGCATAAACCGCTTGAGGCTTGCATGGTATCACACACATTGAATGTGGAAAAAAACACACACACACACACAACAGCGAGAGGATTAAAGGATTTGCAACACATGTCCCAGCGGTGTGGTGCATGCATCCAAAGGCTGACAGTCTGCACACACCTGGAATGTGCATGGCAACATCCTTAATGCATACCCAGGAGTGGTTTATTGTGCTTATAACAGGGCTCCCTCTTATGTTATGTATTTCAATTCAAAAACAAAAAAATTATGTAAATATAAAAGGTTTATTATTTTTTAAATGTGACTTTTTTTTTTTTTTTACATGTAATGAAGGTTTCCGCTTTGTCCAGTAGGTGGTGCTGTGGGTTTGTTTTGCAACAGCTATGCAGGTGAGTGTTTTTATATTTCTTTTACGATTCATTTTATTCTTTATTAATGATTTTTTTTTACTGTGCCATTAAAATATGCCCATTGCTATGGAGCTTGAGCTTCTCCACTCTTGATGGTATATGTTTGCCCGCTGGTGCTCTGTATTTTACTATTTACTGTTTGTGCTCGCTACTGTTTTTTCATGGTGTGTTTGATGCATGATAATGTTCAACGACGTGCTGCAGTTGTTGACAGCTAACCTCCCTATGGTGGGGGCTTACCTTTTGCTCCATGAAGCCCTCTACCAAAGACTGCCCCAGCGATGCTACTTGCTGGTACTGGAGGACTAAGACTGCAGCAGAGGGGACCACTGCAGGAGCAGAACAGGAGGTACCCCAGGATTTTTTCAGTGCTGTATGCCATTCTATCTTCAGCTGCTCTGGCCGCAATCAGGACTGCAACTGCTGCTGTACATCAAAGGTGGCCACCTCTGCTGACAGAAAGCATGACCAGCACTCGCGATGATCACAGACCCTCCCTGATCATCCACCAAGACCAAAAGGACTACAGCAAAGACTAGCACAAACACTCAGTGGGCACATATAAAGGATTAAAGGCCGGAGCCCTTCACCACCTAGGTACCCAGGCTTTCCTGAGTGCTCCCTAACACGACAGTGGTAACACTGGTCCCATTCATGCAACAGTACGGTTAGGAAGAGTAATGTGTCAGGAAGTGGGTTGTGTGCAAGGGCTCAGAAGTACAGCCGTTTCTTCCCAGGAAACATAACCCACGCTTACCTCAAATAAATCCCCTGATCTGTTTTAAACTTCTGACTGATGAGTATTTAATTTGTGGTGTAAGCATACTATTTGTAAAGTACAAGTTACTGATTTTTGGGTCAACCTTTGCTTGCACTGCTTGGGAGTTGGGTGGACTGTACCAGTGGGGACTATAGTGGACTGGTATTGTTTTCTAGGGGGCAGTACTTCCATATAACCTAGCCCATTAAATCTGTCCCTGGCTAGAGGCACTGTGCCAATTATAGCGACCCAGAGCACCTTTTATTACGTTGTTTGCCACACGCTCTGGTAAGGGGGCAGAAAATATTAATGTCTGTGCAAAAACAGTTATGTTTCTTCTTGACAAATGACTATATGGCATCCTCTAAGAAAAAAAGATCAGTTTGTACACAGTGGGCTAGATATCCAAAGGGGTTGTGCCTGGCACAACTGAGTTGCACCAGCGCAACCCCAGAACTGCACCCCGGTCTGGCTTCTTGGGGGGATAGGGTGTGCAGGTAGAATGGTGGGCGATGCAGGACTGGAGGGACAGAGGTGGGGATTGGGTCAAAGAAGCTGCTGGGGAGGACTGAGCTTAGGTCAGAGAAGGCAGTGTTAAGGCAGTCAGCCATAAGGAGAGGATCTGTGGTGGGGTGCCATTGACGGAAAGCTGAGATGGTTGAGGGAGCGGGACTTCCCATTTTGCTCTTTCATATTATCCCAGAAGGTCCGGGCTGAACCCCAAGTGGAAGCGAGGGTGGTCTGGTAGTGCTCTGCCTTGGCCCGCCTAATGGCCCAAGTGCACTTATTGCGTTCTGCGTTGTAGGCCTGTCTATCAGATGCCTTTCCAGATTCTACAGCAATGTGCCAGAGATTATCTCTGTTTTTGAATCTCTGGAGGGGTGGTGGGGTGATCCATGGGGCATTGCATTTTTTGGAGCGAATCCTGGTGAGGGGGCGAAAAGTTCACAAGCCTTACAGAAGACATTTGTGAAGAGGTCAAGAGCGAGTCAATGTCAGGGGCACGCTGGATAGGGGACCAGTCTAGCTGGGCTAGGTATTGTTTTAATTTTCTGAGGGCAGGTGTAAGCGGTGGCATAGAGTGGCCTGGGACACTGGCTTCAGAGTGGAGGATGACCAGAGACAGAGGACTGGGGAGTGATCGCTAAGAGAGTCGGGGGGGGGGGGGACAGTGACATCACACATTTTGTAGGGGTGGTTAGATATAATGACATCTAGGAGAGTGCTGGTGCCAGTAGAGTAGTTGAATCTGGTGGGGTGGGTGACTAACTGGGACATATCCAGGGCAGCAAAGGAGTCCCTTATATGGGAGGCAGTGGAGACAAGCCAGTTAACATTGAGATCACCTAGGATGACTTGCTCCACTTCGTGAGGGAGAGATGTGAGGTAGTCAATGAGGGAAAGGACTGCTTGGTTTTGATTCCTCGGGGGTACGTAGGAGACCGTGAGGAAGAGAGGGCCTCGGGCGGGGTCAGGTGTGATTTTTAAGTTGAGGGCTTGGGCTATAATCAAGTTTAGGACCTGGGGTGCCTGACCTATAAGGAGTCCCGTCACGGTAGTCTTGCCAACCACCACCGCGTTTGCCTACTCGGTCTTCCCTGTAGATGGTATATCCAGGGAGGGTGATAGCAGAGTCGGGGTGGATTTCTAGTTGCCTGGTCCATCTCGAGGGGGTTCGTCTGGATCCCCTCGCCTGTGGCGTACCCGGGCTGCTGGCGCTGGAGGTGCCTCTCGTAGAGTTTTTAGGTAGGCCTCTGCTGGTCTCAGCCAAATTAGTTGCTCTGAAGGGCAATTTCACCAGTTTTTTCGCCAATTTCATTGGCACTGGCATCTAGTTAGTAGATAATATACAAAATAGGCTCGAACTGCAGGGATAGCGATTTGGATGGTGGAAATATGTGGTGGATAGCCGTGGAGCTCTTTGATTAGGCAAATTCATTTTATTGAGAAAAGATTTGGGGGTTAGACTGCAGAAAAAGTCACCAGGTGAGGCAGAGACACCACCAGTGTCTGCAACACTTGCTGGGGAGTGGGTCAAGGTGGTGAATGACAATGCCAGAGGATATGCCAATAGCTGGAGAGGCGGTTAGGGTGGGTGAGTGACACCCCTAGTGTTTGCAACACTTACTGGGGAGTGCGCTTGGGTCAAGGTGGGTAAGTGACACCATCAGAGGCTCCGCAAGTAGCTCGGGAGGGAGCAAGATAGGTGAGGGACACCACCACTTGCTGGGCAGTAGGTCAAGGTGGTGAGTAACAGTAAAAAACAGGTTTCCACCCAGGACACAGTACAACCATGGCTATCCTGGAATTCTCCCAACACCTGCATGCTGCTCTCGACTCTGGCAGCCTTGCAGGAGCAGTGTTCATTGACCTCTCTAAGGCCTTTGACACTGTCTGTCATCCCCTTCTACCAGGGGTGTAGCCAGAAATATCCGTTTTGTACACACAATCTCCAACAATTACACCCCCCCATTAAAAAATATACACATCCTTTCCAAATGGTAACCCCTTCCAAACAAGTCAGGTTGTTGTCAAATGATTCCTCTAATCTCTAAAGATGTTATACATGTATATGTCTCCTAAACAACAGAACTTTAAAGAGAGAAACTCCTCAGTGGCCTACACTAACCCAAATACTACATATTAGAATGAAAATGTTAAAGGAAATGCATATGGTTTGTGACAGGCACTCAACAAAACTGTACACAAATGTGTACAGTGAGTATGTATGCCTGCCTACACCCTTGCCTTCTACTCCACCCTCTCCACCAACTTGGCTCCTCTGGCGGTCCCATTTCCCGGTTCTCAAGCTACCTCTCTGCTAGATCCCATCATGTCAAGATCAGCGGCTCCCTCTCCAGCACACTTCCTGTTCGCTCCGGGGTCCATCAGGGCTCCTTTTTAGTCTCTACCTCAACACCTTCCCCAGCTCATGTACTGGTAAAATGCTCCTCTATGCTGATGGTGCAGTCCTCGTTGCCATACATCCCAATCCCACCTCCCTCCAATTATCCCTCCAGCAAGCTTACAACCAAGCCGAAAGGTGGTTCGGCAACTGCAGACTGGTCATTAACCTAAAGAAAACCAAATCAATGCTCTTCTCCCACCACCAAAATAAAGCTAAAAATACCCCCCCTTGATTATTCCCAGCACTCTGCACCCGCTAGAACAAGCGACCACATACAAGTACCTAGGCATCACATTCAATACTGCCCTCTCCTTCCACACTCACATTAATGCCCTGTCAGCTGCTATTAACTCTCAGATTGGCCTGTTATACCGGCACAGGGCCTGTCTGCCTCATGTTGCCCTCAAGCTGGCCATCACCTCCTCCGTCTTGTCCCTCGTGGATTATGGCTTGCCCATCTAAGCCGCAGCTGACAACACTGCCCTCTCAAAAATCCAACTCTCCATTAATAAGGCCTGTAGGCTCCTGACCGATGCCCCCAGCCGAACTCACACCTGCCTTCTCTATACTACCACCAATCTGCTCAACTTTGAAGAACGACTGCTCTACCAGACCTGTCTTCTAGCTAAGAAATCACTGCTAGGACTCTCCCCCCTGGAGGTCTCCACCTCCCTACAGCACTCATCACCATCTGTCACCACCCATAGCTCTGTTAAGGCTACTTTCAAGGTGCCCAGAACCAAGACCTCTCTTGCTCAGAGATCCTTCCTCTACCGAGCCCCCAACTAGTTCAACTCCTTCCCTAGCTGCATCTCCAACTTGCCAAAAATGAGCTCCTGCAAAACAGCCCTTCGGAACCATATCTTTAATACCCGCTGTTGTAGGTGCAACTGACCCCCTGTTGTAACCTGTGGTACCCGCCCGCCTTGCCCCCTGGCTCGACAATGTCCACTGGACAGCCTCTACCTCCCCCAGACCCACTCCTTCCCTAAACAGGGATGTAACCTGCTGACTTCTCTGAGGACCTACTATATCCATGAGTGTAACTCACAATTTTGTAACATTATGTAACCTAAGTAACATACAAACTACTACATTATGCAACCTAAGTGTATCTATGTTAAATGTTCCTTTTACTGCACCTGTAATGTTATCCTCTGTTTTAATCTGCACTGTAATAACTGTCTTGATGTCTGCCCCCCCTGCGACGAGGTGCCTTTTTAAATGAGTCTCTGACTCAAGGGTTGTAAACCCGATTTGTAATGAATAAATAAATAAAATGAAAACTCCCTCCACGACTAATGAGGGCTATCACGCCCTGGAGAGACTTCTAAAGGAACCAAAATATGATTTGGGGACAAGGATGGAGGCTAGATTTGAAAATGTTACCATGCAAATCCAGCACCTCCAGCAAACAGTACATTTAGTTTCTGAGACTGTTGATGTACATGGGACCAGGCTGGGGGAGCTGCAGGCACGGGTGAGTGCTCAAGAAGACACCATGCAAAGTTCTCAATCCAACCTACAAAAAGCTCTCCGGGAGATAGAATTTTTAAAACAGAGCATAGATGACCATGAGAACAGGGAACGTAGATGCAACGTCCAAGTGGTAGGACTTCCAGAGGGGCTGGAGGGTAGAGACTGCTCCTCTTTCCTTAAAAAGTGGCTCCGTGACACCCTAGAAATTCCTCCTGAAATCTCCATGGAAATCCAGCGGGTGCACAGATCTCCAGGCACCAAACCCACTCCTGACCAAAGGCCTAGGCATGTAATTGTAAAATTCCTCTGCTTTACCAACTGGCAAACAGTGTTAGAAAGGGCAAGACAAAAAAGCAAAATAATGGTGCAACACTCACGGATCTGCCTCTTCCCCCTAACTACTCGTGGCAGCTCCAGAACCAACGCAGGGCCTCCGCTGAGGTCAAGAAAAGACTCCGTGACCTATCCCCAATTTGCCCTAATCTATCCAGCACACCTGATCATCAGACCACAAGGAGGAAAGTCTAGATCCTTCACCAGTCCTGATTCGGCAATGGAGTGCATGTCGGAGCTACAGAAAGCCCGTGGGCAGCAACACCAAAACTAAAGGACGCTGAGCTGCACCTGATGGGATTTTACAAGAAAGGAACAATCAGCAAACAGAGGTACTGCGGACTGATTTGGATGTAGGCCGGGGGGGGCGCACACAAATGGGCCAGACCGTAACTCTTACATGGGGCCTATTATGGCTGGTTTGATGAGGGCTCCCCTTCCTGCTCACTCCTACAAGCCCCACATACAGAACTCTGTGGGGGCGCAGTCTAATCAGCATAACTAATGCTTTTTTCCATTTACATTTGTGCTGCACTGAATCCGGCTAGTTAAGAGTCGGAGCATAAGAACCTGGCATCTGAGCCTTTTGAGTGAATTCATTCAAGACCTAGCATCATGCTGATTGCTGGTGCAATGGTCTGGGTAAACCAAACTATGAGACTTATGACTGAACTGTATTAATCAAGGACTTTACTTCGATGGAGGCAAGATTTCTGTCTTATTTTTTCTTTTTCAGATTTCTGAGAGATTGCTGGTTCTCTTTGGAGGCCATGGTCTCGGAGGCCCCCAAGCTTTATAATGTGGCCATCTGAGCAGAGTGGTTTAACTGATCTTAACATTTTGTGGAGACCGGCGCTCCCTGTTCTCTGTTGGGAGTGGCTGAATCTCGGGGTGCTGAGACAAGGACCCCAGTATTAATTCAGAGAAGGCCACAAATAGATGGATGTAGGCCTTGCCTCTGTGTGGCTTCCTTTATCTTTTTTCCTTATTATTGTTTTAACTAAGATGGGCTCTGCTGGGGAAGGGGGGCTCATGTTGGGCCCTGCTCCATGGTAGGGGCACCTGTTAATGAAGGCCTAATGAAGAGATGATGTGGATACTAAACATGAGGTTCAAATTCTGGGTTTAAAATTGGATAGCCCGCTTGATCCATGCAAAGTAGCGGGGGGATAGTCTTACTGAGAAGGGGTTAGGGTGGGGGTATGTTGGGCTGTTGTTGATGTTGTGGGTTCTGTTGGGGGGGAAGAGGGGGTGGACATTAGGGTTACATTTAGTACATTTTGTTGTGAATGGTCTTTATCTTACATGTTGGGAAAATTGTTCACTGGTTCAAGACCCTACTTTGGGAAGGGGGGCTACGTTGGGGAATTTAAAAAGTTGAAAACACTACTTCCGAGAATATATGTATATGTAGGTGGAAAGTTTTTTGGGGATTGAGACTTTGTTATTATTTTACTTTGGTACAATAACATGAACAGGTTAAAGCCGGTAACTTGGAATGTAAATGGTCTTAGACATGTTGCTAAAAGAAAAAAGGTCTGGGTAAACATCAAAAAATTGGGGGGCATTGTGTTCCTCCAGGAGATACACTCTACTGCAGAGGAGGCCACAAAACTGACATCATCTTGGGGTGGCACCCTCTTGGTGGCTCCTTTTACCTCACGGGCCTGGGGGGTAGCGATCTGGTTATGACCCCGATTACCCCATAAAGTTTTGCTGGTCCGTACAGACCCCCAGGAGAGATACCTTATAGTGGAAGTCAAAATGGGAGGCACTAAATACACCTTCGTATCCATATATGGCCCGAACTTTGATTCGCCTGACTTTTTTTTTTACACATCTAGGGGTAGCTATGGTCCCACTGTCAGATGACCTGATAACTGGAGGGAATTTCAACACTTATTGGGACCCAGCTCTGGATAATTCAGGACAGAGATCCAGGCCTCCACTGCGTAGTACTGCAGCTCTACGGAATATTGTTGAGGGCAGAGCCCTACTGGAGGTGTGGAGACAGTGTCACCCGCATACCAGAGGGTATTCCTGTTTCTCCTCAGCCCACCAGGTATATACTAGGCTTGACTACACATTCCTTCTGAAGATGTGGGCAGGGCTTTTGGAGGAGGCCAGTTATGGGCCAATAGTAGTTTCAGACCATGCACCCTTACAGGTCGTATTACAGCTCCCGGAAGGGGGGGGGATCCGAGGCCCAGTTGGCGAATGGACCCTTCCCTGCTATTAGACAAGGGTTTTGTCTCTCAAGTTAAAGAGAGTATCAGGGAATACTTAATACACAATAACCCTGCATATACCAGTGTTCATAACACATGGGATGCCCTAAAGGCACATATACATGGACAAGCAATATCTTACTCCTCTTTTCTTAAAAAGAAACTGGACAGGGAGGAGAAGGAGCTAGAGAATCAGATTAAGGAGTTGGAGGGAGAGCTGATGAGTCGTATCTGCCCCCAGAAAATTCAGAAACTCAAGGCTTTGAAATGTTCCCTCAATCTACTCACCAACTGCAGGATAGAAAGAAACCGTTTTATAACTAAGGCGGGGGTCCATTTCGACGGAGATAAAGCAGGGAAATGGTTAGCGGGCTTGGTAAAGAGTAAGAGGGCTGAGCGGACTGTTCTGGGGCTGGGGGGGGGCATTACCTATGATCAATCTCAGATAAATGCCACCTTTAAAGAATTTTATTCAAAACTGTATGCCTCGGAGTTCTCAATGGATGGAGATCCAGAGGGCTTTCTCCAGAAAATTATGCTGCCTACAGTAGACGATGAGGATAGGGAGGTCCTGGACTCCCCTGTCTCTAGTGAGGAATTGAAACGGGCAGCCTGGAAGGGGAAGAGAGGCAAGATGCCTGGCCCAGACGGGATACTCCTCAAGTTTTACAGAACAGTATGGGAGGAGATTAGTCCCTTCATGCTTCAGATGGTTCACTCAGCTTTCCAAAAGGGAGCACTGCCCCCCTCAATGTGTATGGCCACTACAGTAGTGCTACCTAAGCCTGGGAAGGACCTCTCAAGTGTGGGTCTTACAGGCCCATATAACTCCTGAACACCGACTATAAAATCTTGGCCAAACCTTTAGCTCTCTGAATGGAGAGACTCCTCCCCAAGGTGATCAATCCAGAACAGGGAGGGTTTGTTAGGGGAAGACAGGCTAAACAAAATATACGAAGGATGGTTAATATTATTCATGGATCGACTAGGCGGTGGGGAACTGGGGGTGGCCTTTTAGCATTAGATGCCGAAAAGGCGTTTGATCAGGTGGAATGGCCCTATATGTTTGCAGTTCTTAAAAAGTATGGATTGGGAGATATAATGCTGCAGTGGATTCGAACACTTTATACCTCTCTTCAAGCCCAAATCCTAACGAACTCCACCCTATCGTCCCCCTTCCACCATATGCGGGGTACAAGACAGGGATGCCCCCTTTCCCCGCTCCTATATGTCCTTACTATACAGGCCTTGGCTGAAACTATTGGTTCTCATGAAGCAATCCAGGGGTATGTGGGGGATGGTAAATTCCATGTTATATCTCTCTTTGCGGATGATATACTTTTATTCTTGAAGGACCCTGTGGCTACCCTGCCTGCTTTGACTCATATTTTTGACACGTATGGCCCAGTTTCAGGTCACAAAATAAACTGGGGTAAATGCGAGTGGATGCCCCTGGGAGGAAATAAAAGCCCTATTCGACTTAACCAATGTCTTATCCCCTCCCCGTCCCAAGAAATTACATATCTGGGAATATACTTGCCGACGAAACTGTCTAGCATGGCAGACATTAATCTGCACAGGGTGGTGAACAAGATTAAAGAGGACTGTAGCAATTGGAGGGCCTTCCCCCTGACCTTGTTGGGTAGGGTCGCAGTTCCTGTATCCTTTCCAGACAATCCTAGTCTATATTCCTAACAGGTATATTAAGGCCCTAGAGGGTGCTATCACCCAATTGCTATGGAAGGGGAAGAGACTCAGGATTAAAAAGGGTATACCGTGGAAACCCATTTCACAGGGGGGTCTGGGTCTCCTCAATGTCAAATATTACTACCTGGCATCCCAATTAGCGCATATACAGGATCTACTGGGCAGCAAGGAGACCCCACCGACATGGGTGGGGCTGGAATCTAAGTCTAATATTCCACTGTATTACGATGTTCTGGTAGGAGGCCTGGTGGAAGAATCAGGGAGGAAGCTTGGACATCCCTGTACTAGGGCAACTTGGAGGGCTTGGCGAACGGCACATAAGATATTGCACAATAAGGTGGGGTTATCCCCAGACACTCCCTAAAGTATGTGGTGGCATGAGGGGGGGAAGCTGCCTCACAAAGTACTGGACCAGTGGAGTCAGAAGGGACTCTACCTCCTAGAGCAGATGCTGGTGGACAGACAGGTTTTGGGCTTCCCCGCATTAAAGCAGAGATTTAATTTCAGTCCCTCATCCTATTTCTCCCTTCGAAAAAGAATAAAGAGCCAGCTAAAGGGTATCAGACCAGGGGGCTAAGGTCGTTCCCCCTTGGAGGAGACTTTTAAGGGGAGGTATTTGGACCCCACTTTTAAACCCCTCAGGTCTTGCTATAGGCTGTTGGTGGGAGCGATGCCGGATCAGCTAGACAGACTTAAAAAAGGGTGGGAGGAGGATGTATTCCCAGACTCCCTCACTGGGGGGAGAGATTGGTCACTGATTCTTTAGCATTCTTTAAACTGCTCGGTGAACAACAGACTACGAGCCATTTAATACAAAGTACTAATGAGGGTGTATTTCACCCCAGTCCTGGCGCACAGAATTGACCCATCAGTCCCGGACCTATGCCCCAAATGTAAAATCCATGCTGGAACCTTCTTCCATTTAATATGGGAATGCCATAAGGTTTATGCTTACTGGAAAGAAGTCCTGTTACTCCTGCAACTTATCCTGGAGGAACCCTTAACAATGGACCCGGTTGAGGTGCTGCTGGGTCTCAGAGTGGGGGGACAACAGAGTGGACGGACTGGAAGTAATTCACTCTTGAGACTGGGACTGGTGTTGGGAATGCATCAGCTGGCCCTCTACTGGAGGCTCTCCAGCACTCCTTCTGTCACTGCCTGGATTAAGGATCTTCTGGATTGTATGAAACTAGAGAGAACCCAGTACAGAATAAGAAACCAAGAAGGGAAATTTTGGGAGATCTGGGACCCAGTTGAGAGGGCGGTGCAGCTCCCCTGGTTCCCGGTATTTTAGTAGATAGACTTCAGATGCCCCATCTCTTTATGTGTTGTATGGGACTAGGTGCACTCAGATGGAACCTTGTCTATGGACCATCTATTACCTGTCCATTTCACATTTTTTACTTGTATCATGCGAGCTTAATTTATTTCTTTCCGGTTTAATATATGTAAGTGTCTATTATGTCTCACCTGACCACCTTGTACATTGATGCATGTATTAACTTGCTCTCCCTTTCTAGGGAGAGCAAATGTATGTGAATCTTGGAAGTTTTAAATAAAGTTTACAAAAAAAAATGAATTTGCCAAAAATACTGTCTGCTGTTTTTTTGGTACTTTTTTTCCCTGGCCTCCAGTCTGCTTACCTCACGCTTCCAGGCATCCTCCTGAGGTTTACAGCCGCCATCCCAAGGCTCCCCCCCCCCCCGGCTCCATATTCGGCTGCAGTGGTATACCCACGCTGCCTTCCCCCGTGGCGGGAGGTGGAGAGCCCTCGACTCTCACACCCAGACAGGATCCAGTAGAGTCAACCCTCAAGGCCGGAAAGCAAGTCCCCTTGGATACCATCAAGCCGCCATGACTAGTGCCCATATTTTCCTTTTCTTCCCCTGGATGTTGACGACGCAATGACACCAAGGACAGAAGCACGCACACCACCGCATGCGCCCTCCCGTGGTCAGACACAGCACATCCCTAAGTCTGCCTATGGCCTGTCGCGCGCCCCCAGCCACCGCTAGAGACCACTAGGCCACTGAGGTGTCCCGCTCCCCCCCCCCCGAGAAGGAGAGCAGTCCTACGGAGGCTCAATCCTTCTCTTCCCCTGCCAACCACCGATGACCTAGGCTCATTCCCGAACCCGTATCGCCGGTGTGGTGCGAGGCGTGGCGTCCAGCGCCTCAACCCTCAGTGCCACCGAGCCGGCTTATTGTCTGCTGTTTTATTAAAATGCCACCCACTTCCCACAGGCTAGGGATATCTTTTCCTGTCCTATACCTGGTCTGTGGAAAGTGGGTGGCATTTAATAAAACACATGTAATGTGTACTGTCAAAAGCCCTCTGGCACACAATAGGGGATGGCAGAGGTTGCTATGCAAAAATGAAGATGCATCCTACTGCCCTGTTATTAAAATAAAGCAGTTCTTAATACCTAAGCACATTTTAACTTAATTTGATGGCAAAACCTTTTATGATACATTTTAGCAGTATAGCAACTTTAGGATTTTAAACTAGCAGTTTGGGAGCTGTGACTTTCTTTAAAAAAAAAAGGTACATAACCACAATTAGCAAGTGACAAGTCACACATTAGTAGTGCCAGCTACAGTATGCCCTACCGTGACAGACAAGCCACATATAACCAGCGGCCCCACATTGGTGTGAATGACAAGCCTCACAGTACAGTTCCAGCTTCCTCAAATATGTATGACTTCCACGGCCCTTATTGCAAGTGCTCCCCA
Source organism: Neoceratodus forsteri (assembly GCA_016271365.2). Taxonomy (NCBI): domain Eukaryota; kingdom Metazoa; phylum Chordata; order Ceratodontiformes; family Ceratodontidae; genus Neoceratodus; species Neoceratodus forsteri. The sequence goes on along the minus strand of CM028132.1, from coordinate 193,530,769 downwards.
GATCTGAGTGCTGAGTCTGCTGACAAGTCCCACATCACCACTGTCCCCCATATCTAAATGACTGACAGACTACAGACAAGCTCTACATCACCACGGCTTCCCACATCTGAATGACTGACAACTAGCCATTAGGTCAGTGCTTCCACCCACTAGGCAGTTAATATTGGTATGGTACTATAGTGCTCCTATTTCAAAGAGAATGAGGGTGCCGAGATGAAAAGTCTTTTTACACTGTAAGTGAACAGAACAGAGAAGGAGGTTGGCAAATATTGTGAACAACTGATATGCAATACTACAACTTGTGCAAGTTTATAGTCTAAAAAAAAATCATTTATATTCTGCCTCTTCTACCTACTTCCATGCACTTTATGTGATGATCTACAACTATGCTCTTATTAAGACCATACCTCTCCTTTCCTCATTCCAGGCCTGCCCTCCTCTCATTATTATCCCATTCTTTTCTCCATCGTAAGCTTAATAGCATTGCTTTATTTCAGTCCTTCCTTATTATGAATGCATGCTTGTTGTACAACTTGTACTTGTTCCCATTCTGTTCATCAAGTAACTGGCCACCAATACAAATTTCGACTTGTATTTATTAATGTTGTCTGTTGCTGACTCATCACCATCATTCATCGCCACTTCTCCTGGCAGTTCTCCCCACTCGTCCTACCTGTAGGAGGTTTTTTAGCTTCTTTTCCTCTGTACTGATTCCTCCTTGACTTTCTGAACGCCTTCCAGTCCTCCGAAGCAGCTGTGAAGCTGGCTGCTCTCCTCGTCTCTGCCGCCCCACTGCCTGTGTCCTGGCTCGTTCCCCATTTGCTCAAACTCCTCGCCCACACCTGGGAAGCATCTCGCACTTAGGGTGGAGACGGGTTCCATAGTCCTGACTCCCGAGAGTAACATACAGGGAGCGACTCCCGAGAGTGATGGAGAGGGAGCGACTGCAAGCGAGGGACCCCGTCTCTCACCCGGCCAACCCCACCACAAGCCTACAAGAACTTATGAAGGAACCACATTTGTCCGCTAGAGCACCGCCGCCAATCCCACCGAAATGGCATCATGTGATCACATCACCAGGGTACTCCCAAGGCCGTGATTGGTCCTCGCTCAGCTCGTCCTCCTCATAATGGTGCAGACACATTGGCTGGGCTGGAAAGGGAGTTAAAATGAAAGTGGCAGTGCTGGCAGCTGTCTGATTAGTTGAACGGCATTCTGACTGTTCCACCTCAATTTAGTCCCGCCTGCAACTCTGGAGATTCCGGGGGTAGAGCCCCTACCTAATCTTCCGGGAGGGGGTCAGCCTCTAGCCCCCCATAGTCGGCACCTATGAGTGCATCAGTATGCACTAAGAAATCAAGATGCCGGTCAAGGCAGACCCCAAGGTACTTAAAGGAGGAAGCATCTTCAATCTTAGCAGCATCAAGGGTATAAAATAGAGGGACAGAAGTTAGTTTGCAGTGTCCATGACTCAGCAGGTTGTACACTCGCCTCTGAGGCCAGAAGATCAAAAGGCTGTGGGTTCTATCCCCACACCAGGCACTTGAGTTAAATCCCAATACTGACACTGTAGTGCAACATGAGGTGGATGCTGCACTCCTGAGGTGCCGTCTTTCGGATGAGACGTTAAACCGAGGTCCCATCTGCCTGTTCTGGTGGTAGTTCAGGTGGATGTTAAAGATCCCATGGCACTTCTCGAAAAGAGTAGGGGAAGTTTTTATTAAGACCAAAAACGCACATTTACATAATAAATACAATATAAACAAACAAGAATCAAATACAAAACATTTACATCTTTATCCTTCCTTATATATGCTTTTCTTCTGATCATTTTATATCTTTAGCCATTTTCCTCCCTTTTCCTTTCCCCTTTTTTAACCATTTAATATCTTTCTATTTATGATTCCCTACTTCTCTCCCTTTTTCCTTTTCCAACAAATCTGAATACTCCAATCCCTTTTTATCCCATCCCTTCAAAATTCCTCCACAACCTATTCCCTCTTTCTATCCCAAACTTTTCAGTCATTTTGAAATACTTTTTCCACTTCTTCTTGTATCTTAAATATTAAATCATTTACCGTTTACTCTTTGTTTTGAATAAACCTCTGACATCTAGCCTGCCAGATTGCCCATTTTATTATTGTAAATACTGTACATACTGTACTGGTTTCCATCTACTTGAAATCCTCTGTCAATTGTCCACATACCAAGCTCTCATATGATAGATCCTTAAGAGCTTCCATACCCCACAGACTAGCTAATAGGTCCCAAAATGGTTTCATATAGTCACACTTGAATAACATATGTTGTATAGTTTCTACTTGCATTCCACAATCTCTCACTGGACAAATCCTTTCATCCATTTTTTTATGTTTCAAATTCCCTTTTATAGTGATCTTACCATGACTATACATCCAGTTTACTTCCCTCATTTTCTTTGGAATTCTGTATTCCAGCAAAGCTGCCAACAAATACTCTATGTTTACATTCTTTTCTACCTGAAAGACTGGTTCTTCATAATATTTTTCCTCCATTATGATATTATAGAGTGCTTTCCTTTTCTTTATCGAAATATCATCTTTAGCTACTTCCCATAAGTTTAAATATTTCCTGCATTCATTCACATATTTTGGTATATGTGCTTTTTTACTTATATTCCCTTTTTTACCCCAATTACAAAACAAAATCTCTTTCCATTCTTCTGTAAGAAACATCCATATATTCTGTTCTGCTTGTAGAATTGGTTTTATGTTGGCATAAATAGAAATCAATACACAAATAAACCACTACTTGCAACATATTTAACCTACCTTCCTTTATTAGTCTGTAAGCGTGAGCCCTTTTTACTGGATTTAATCTGCTTCCCCATAAAAGTGTAAAGCACAACCCTAGCAACCTGGCTTGCATATTCCACGGAACTGGGAACACATATGCTATATGTAAAAATACTGGGACTATAAATGTTTTTAGCATAAAAATTCTCTCTTCTTTTGTCATGTTCCAGCTTTTCCATTTTTCTGTTTTCCTCTCTGCAATCTGAATCTTCCTCCCCCAATTTTCACTCATAGGATCTTCTTCTCCAAAAACGATTCCCAGTATTTCTATCTTATTTTCAACAATGTCTGTACTCCCCTGTTTTCATGTCTTAATCTTCCCTAATGGATAACTTTTACTTTTTTGTTTATTTATTTCAATCCTTGTATTTACAGTCTCAACTATTTATTATTTGCAATGCTTTTTACCTTCATCCTGATTTTTTTTTTTTTTTTACAAAGATTACACAGTCATCTGCATATGCACATGTTTTTGGAATTTCCCTATTTCCCCATGTAACTCCTACTATTCCCTTCTCTAACTCAATTAATCTTAAAATTGGGTCCAGACACATGGGGCTGGATATTCAAAAGGGTTGCGCCATGCTCAATAGGGTTGTGCCTGTGCAAGTCAGAAATTGCGCCATTCTGCCATATTCAGCAGGAGGCAGTTGCGCCCCCCAAGTCAAGCTGAGCAACAGCACAATGCTAATGAAGGCATGCTGAACCGGAGGGGGAGGAACCATGCATAAACTGCACAGCCCGACATTCAGCGGGCTGTGCAGAGCGTCAGGCGCAACCCCAACCCGCGCCTGCACAACTTTGAGCCCCCAAAAGGGAGGAAGTCGAGGGCCACCCACAGGTGAGCTGCCACACTGCAGGGTGCAACACAGCAGCTGCCACCTGTGGGTGGCCCTCAACCTCCCTGTGCCCCCTGCCCAATCGCGAGCATACTGCAACCCCCTCCCCGACTGGCCCGGTCGAGGGCATAAATTTAAATAAACCCCACCCCCACTAGCCCGATCGCTGGCATGAAGTATAAATAAACCCCCACCCCCACTAGCCCGGACACTGTAAGTATGAGTATAACAACCCCACCCACCACCAGCCCGATCGTGGCAGCAAAGAGTCCAACCCCCCCAAGAACATATCCCTGGTGGTCAGTGGACCTCGAGAAGCCGATCGCGGGCTGCAAAGTGTTCAAACCCCCCAGGACCACCTACCCTGGTGATCTAGTGGCCCCACCCCACCCACCACGAAGCCCACCACCCCGCTCCCCGCCAGCTGGTGGGCGTGCAGCATCCCACCCGCCTGCCGCCCGCTGGACTGACTGCCCGGTGGGCTAAAGCCCATTGGTGCAGAGTAAGATCCAATGGGCGGCAGCCCATACCGCATAAGGCAGTCCAGGTGGCTGTGGGCGGCAGACGGGTGGGATGCTGCCGCCACCGGCTGACGGGGAGTGGGGTGGTGGGGCTTCGTGGTGGGTGGGGTGAGCCACTAGATCACCAGGGTAGGTGGTCCTTGGGGTTTGAACATTTGCAGCCCGCGATCGGGCTCAGGTCCACTGACCACCAGGGATATGTTCTTGGGGGTTGACTTTTGCTGCCCGCGATCGGGCTGGTGGGGGTGGGTTTGATTTTACACTTTGCCCACGATCGGGCTAGTGGGGGTGGGGTTTATTTAAACTTATGCCCGCGATCGGGCCAGGGTCGGGAGGGGGATTTACACTTATGCCTGCGGCTCGGGCTGCAGGGCGCCGGTCCCCGACGGCTGCTGCCTGGCAGGCGCCAGGCGCAAGTCCTCAGGATTGGCGCACCTGCATGCTGTGTGCAAATGGAAGACCATAAATAGATGCAAATGCCCCCCCTGCCTTCATGAATTATAGCCCCATTTGCATGTCACCTTTGAATATGGGAAATTGCACATGGCGCCAATGGTAACTTACGCCACACACGCATCTTGAATGCCCTCTGACCACTTAGCGGTGGCGCAAGTTCCACTGCGCCATGCACAGTGTATGTGGTTGGGGTGAATTCAGAGTTGCTCAATAGCCAGAACTCCGCTGAATATCGCCTCGGCCACACCCCAGCGCAACTATTTTGTGCAGCGCAAGGGCTTGCGCCACAGAATAGCGCAGTTTGAATATCCAGCCCATAATGTATAACAGAGGACTTATCGGACATCCTCGCCTAACTCCATTTTTCAAATACATACTGTGTGTGTGCCCAAATGTCCAATTACCATCAGGCATGTTTGGGTTTTTTTATATAAGGCTTTTGTTAATTTTATTAATCCTTCTGATATATTGTATTTCTCCAGCACTTCACATATGTACTCTTGCTGTATTGAATCGAATGCTGTTTTTTGGTCTAAGCTATACATATATCCTTCTAACTCTCCTTTCTCTCCCTTGTCTATTACTTCTCTTATTAATAACAAATGTTGTTTTATGTTTCTACCTGGAACTGCACAGGTCTGTGTTTCCATCATCAATTTAGATACACAGCCTACCAGTCTTTTCTGTATGATTTTTCCTAATATTTTATAATCACTTGTAAGCAGCGTGATTGGCCTCCAATTTTCAATCTGTGCACTTTCTCATTTTTTATGAATAAATACCATTACCCCTTGCTTCACTGAATCTGATATTTCTCCTGTCACTTTTATATCATTATACATAAATGCTAGAACTGGGGCCAATTCATTCTTAAACTTTTTATAAAAAGCATTTGGGATTCCATCTAATCCTGGTGCCGTGTTATTTGTTACATTTTAATTGCTTCTTTTACTTCCCTTTCTGATATATCTTCATCCAGTGCCCCTTTCTCATCATCTGAGATTACTGGGAGCTGTATATTCTTTAAAAAGGTTTCTTTAGAATCTCTCTTTTTACCTTGAAAATTTAATTTCACATATTCTTGTACTATTAATAACATTTCTTTAACATCTGATTTTTTCCTTTTTTTATTCATTAATTCAAATATGATTCTCTTGCTAATTCTATTATTACTATCATCCATTGAGTTGGTTTGTGCTTTAGTCCCTTGTGTTCCACATTTTTGCTCCATTATAAGTGATTTTGTTCTATTATATTGGTATTCCCACATCTGTTTTCTTATTTCCTCTATCCTTCCTATATGATTTCTTCCATCCTTATGCTGCTCCATTATTTCCTTATATAATTTTGCCCTTAATCCCAGGTATTTATGATATTTGGCTTTCCATTTATTCTGAGCAGCCTTTATTAAAATCTCTTTAATGTCCTGTTTTGTATCATCCCACCACTTCATTACATTATCATAAAGATCCAGAACTCTCCCTCTAGCTTCCCACATCTTTCAGTTCTTCTATCACTCCATCTTCTAATAATTCTATATTCATTTTCCAGTACCCTTTTCCACATGTCACTGTTCTTGAAATATTTATGAAAACACTTAAGGCCACATGATCTGACGTTTCTAATAGGGTTATAATTACATCCGAGATTACTGTATTTTTTGGCATAACCAGAAATCTATTCTTGACTTTAACTTCCCTCTAACATAAATATGTTCTATTTTCTTCCCTTTTACACTGTATACATCCTCCATTCTTGCCTTATCTAAAATACTCTTCAAACAATTTGTGTCACAAAATACTTTGCTTGATTTCCTTCCCCAGTCCTGATTTGATAACCCACAATTAAAGTCCCCCCCCCCACAAGGTTAATTTATCTGTATGCAAGTATGGTTCTAGTTGTCTCATTAGTTGAATTCTTTCCCCTTTTTTTTTTTTTTATTTTAGTCTTTGGTAACCGGGTAAGGCCTACTAGGCACAAGTGCCTGTTTTCAGGGGCGACCTGGGAGCACTGGGCAGGTAAGTGACTTACTCAGAGTCACACAGTATGCAAGTGGAGGTTGCGAGAATCAAACTCAGGTCTGGTCTGCTGGATGTATCACGCTCATTCACACCTCGTTCCTCTAACCTCTAGGCTATACTGCCAGCCCAGCTTTTGTTTGAGGATTATCTATATTAACTAAACGTAGGTCCTTCCCTTTATACCTTACACCAAGAATCAAGGCCCGACCTGGGCTTATGTCCATAACCTTAGAAGTAGTTACATCATAATTTCCAAACACAATCCCCACCCCTGAACATGCTTCCATCCCCAATGCCATACAGAGGGGCCCCATCTCCACTCCTTCTGGGCCCAATTTAGTTCCTCAATAGTATTTAATCTGGTATCCTGCATAAATACAATATCTGCATTTAAACCACTTAACATTCCAAATGTAACCAGTCTTCTACTTCTATTTTTTATACTGTTACCATTACAAGAAATACAATGCAAATGTGTCATATGATCAGCACCATATTCCCCCTCTTATCTTACTTTATCCTTCTTTCTTTTTTTTGAAGCTTGTGTATCTGTTGAATCATCACTAGCTCTCTCCTCTTCTTCTTCTTCTCCCTCCCCCTCTGATATACAATCACTCCACTGTTCTTCCACCTCCCCCCCTTTTTGTAACACCTCAAACTTATTTTTTAGACAGACACTTTGTCCTCTATTATTATCACTTCCTGCTCCTTAATGTTTTTTTGTCCCTTGTTTTTAGATCTTGTCACCATTTGAAAATCTTACTTTTCCTTCACATTGTTTCTTTTCATCCACTCTTTCTTTATTAATGACTATCTCCTTCGCTTTACGATCTACTTTCTCAGACTGTTCATCCATCTCTGTTGTCCTACTACCTGCTGTTGTATTTTCTTCTTCATCTCTTTTCTGGGCCTCTGCTATCAGTGTTTCCTGTTTAGCTTTCTCTTTTCTTTGCTATCGCAAGGTATACATTCTGCTCGCCCAGATCTGGGCTATTATGTGTTGCTTATGGGCAGTTTTGAAAAGAATGTCCCAACTCCTCACATAAGCTGCATTTCATTCCATTTTTTCATGTTGCTCCATAATGTCCTAGCTGTCCACACAGACCACATTTTACTTTTTCACATGCATTACTGAGGTGCCTTCTATCCCCATACCAGTAGCAGGCCCTTGGCTGTCCTGCATTAAAAAACACCCCTCTAACCCTTCTCCCCCAAAAAAACAGTTCAGTAAATGCATAAATTCTCATCTTTTTGTTTTAAAACACCTTAAAACACCATCCACCTGTCCGTAAGTTCTCTTCATCCAGGATGGGTTCTGGGGGCCCTTTCAAATCACACTTTTGCCTTATCCAAAAAGAAATATCGGCCACATTTACCCCCTCATTTCTGAAGAGTACTGTTACCACCTTAAAAGCAGGTTTCATTAATGGAATTGCTATGAAGTTGCTACATAGCGTGTTTTTTTTTCAGTTGGTGATTTAATTTCCAAAAGCACTCCAATCCTGTGGGGTATTTAAAGCTAATATCATATAATGTACTGTATCTCCGGGGTATATGAATTAGTGCATAAATTTCATAACCATAAAACTTCATATTGTTTTTTTATCAGCAGTCGTACCACAAACAGTCTGTCCAGTGCATCTGCTGCCATCCCTTTAAATTTTAACCAAATGGCATTTCTCCTCTTTGCAGGTTCATTCATTCTATTTGTTCCTTCAGGAAATAGCCTTTCTTTTACATTTCCTCCCCACACTTTCTCCCTTTTTCCTTTTCATCATCACTATTCTCTTCTTCTCCCTGTAATGTTTTTTCTTCTATATCCATTGAGGTTTCTAAGTCCAAGTCTACCCCATTTGGGTTCTCTTCGTTCATCGTTTCTTCTTCTACTACTTCTTCTTCTTCCTCTACATTTCCATTTGTTGTTGTCTGGTTCTCCCTTTTGTTTTGTCCTTCTGCCCCCCTGTATTTCTTTTTCTGCTTCTACTTGCTCCATTTGAATATTTTCTCTGTTTGGGTCCCAACCTTTCCCATCTGGCATTTTCTTCCACCCAGTCCCTATGGGTGCTTCTGCAATCCCCTCCGGGGTATCCAGAAAGTCCACTGCTTCATTCTCTGACCCAATAGCCTATTTTTCTTTCAATTCTTTTTTTGTTCCTGCTTTTCTTTTGCTGTTTTTTTCTTTATATTACCAGACTTGCTACTTTCCCCTGCCTTGCTTTTCCGTAAACACTTTTGTCTTTAAATTGTCTTAACCTGAGCCATTTCTGACTCATTTGGGTTTTTTCTTTTATACTCTGCACATTTTCCCTCGCATCTGGACCTTCTTCAGACTAGTCTGTCTGACTTAACGCTGCCATATCATCCTTCAGTTTGGGCTCCTGACAAGCCTCCTCCCTCCTGCCACTCAACTGCACACATTTTTGCTTTCCCTTCACATTTTTTCCTTCGCCTTGCATTTTACCAGAAAAACTTTTACAATTACCTCCTTCCTCCATCTCCACAGAGGAAGTTGCCAGTTTCTTTCTCTCCATTTGTTTTACTTCTTTGTTTTCCTCCACTCCTTTATTTTCCTCCAATTGTGCCGTCTTCTCATTTGAGTAACCATTTCTTCAGTCTCTCGCCTCATCAAGGCCGAGGAGGAGACCAGCTCCTCAGCCTCCAGATCCTTACTCTCCCAAGTCCACACCACTGCCACATCAGCACTTCCTCCTCTTCTGCTGTCCAGCTCCAAACTGAGCTCCTCCACTCTGCAGGAAGTCAAATCCCCTGCTCGCAGAGTAGGGGAATTTTTTATTTGAATAACAAAACAAATCAATACAAAACAGTGTTGCCTCACACAAAAGAAAAGTACAAATCATAACAAAAGCAAATAAGTATTACAATCATACATATCAAAAGGGTTCTTCTAATACAGAAGTAGAACTCAATCGTAAACCCTTAACAAAGGAAAAACCCTCCCTCAAAAAAGTAGGGAAAATTTATACATAGCTACATCATAAAACGTAACAGTAATCTTGCAGACAATTCAAATACATAGCCTGTAGCACTGTTAGTTACAGCTAATTGTAACAAAAAGTAATTAAAGAAAATCCATAACTGTTTTGATTTGTTTACCTTTTCCCTTCCAATAACTTACATACATTATCCCCCCCCAAACAATAAAAGAAAAATAAATGGAAAAACAGCACACATCTATCAAAGTGTCAAAGATCCCTGCATGAGTTCTCATAAATAATCAAATTCATTCCAAAAAGATTCCCAACTTTGCAATGAAAGCTGATGTCTTTCCTTAATCTTCAATTTCCCCACTTCAGACTCTACTATACATACCAAATTAAGGGGATGAATGATCTGCTGTTGTAGTAAAAATGTGCATCTGCTAATCCAAATCCAATACAAAAAAAAGGAATGTAAGACTTGTAAAGTACTATACATACCCTCAGTCATTCCTTTTTGAAAGGAGCCATAATATAAACTTTCTTTCATAGGCGGAAGCAGCAGATCATTCTTCCAACGTTCTTTAAGTATATCCCAGAATTCCTTAGCGTAGTAACAGTCAAAATACATGTGGTCCATAGTTTCTAGAAGAGATACACATTTTTCTCTCGGGCAGAAATGCTCCTGCACTGACTTATGTTTCTGATTACTACGAACGTTTACCTTACCATGAATGCCCAACCAAGAAATATCCCACATATTTTGCGGAATACGGGGATTAGTAATGTAGCAAGATATCTTTAAACTTATCTCCATAGAAAGAGTTGAAAATGGTGTGTCATAGAAAAATTGCCTTAAAATTGTGTTGTACAATCCTTTCTTAGGTAATGTCTCAACTACTCCCCACTTTATACCCCAACGTTTTATTTTATCAAACGCATCTCTCCAGCTACTCATTAATGGAGGGCGTCGTTTATTTTGATGGAGAAACATACCATTCCTCCATTCACATAACACACCCTGTAAATGCGCTTTAAGTAACACATCCCACATTTTGGAATAACCTCTTAAAACAGGGATCAAATTAAGGTATAAAATTGTGAAGAAAAACAGGACAGGGTTTATCATTCCCAAACCCCCATCTTTTACAGCCAAATATAAAATATTTCTTTTAATAGGGTTAAGTTGACTACCCCACACCCCACAGAAAAAACATCTCATTAAAGCAGTTTCCATAGATCTAGGTAATAAGAAAATATTACTTAAAAATAAAAAAACAGGTATCAAATAAGTTTTAATTAAATAAATCAGTTTCTTTTTGGATAATTTATTCCTATTCCAGATAGCCACTTTATTATTACCCTCCTGCAAAGCCAATTTCCAATTATCCATTGCATCATCCCTACCCCCGAAATATATTCCTAAAATTTTGCAAGGTTGGCGTTCAATCCAGAAGTTACACATTTTAGACGGAGAATCCGGAAACCCTGAAATACTAATACATTTAGTTTTCGCACTATTAATACGTTCACCCATAATCAAACTTAATTTAGTAATTGTATCACAAGCTAACATTATTGCTGTTTCGTCAGGCAATATAAGGCATATATCATCTGCATAGGCAATGAATTTAGGCAAATATGTGGAGTCCAAAGCAATGGCTCTTATCAAGGGGGACCTGTTAAGTACCCGCAATAACGGGTCCAACGCAAAAACATATAATAGGGGACTGAGTGGGCACCCCTGCCTAACTCCCCTCATGACTCTATGTGTCCTCCCCTTCCACCCATTTTCTAGGGGAATTACATTAGCCAGTGCATAACACAACTGCACCCATTGCACAAACTGCGTTGGTATACTAAACGCCTTCAAACACTCCCAGACATAGTCCTGCGATACCTCATCAAAGGCCTTAGCTTTGTCTAGGCTCACTAGGAAGCCATCTAGTCTTCCAATATTACCCGTCCTTAAAGACACGATTTCCCTAAGGAGAATCAAAGCATCAGTTATTTTCCTCCCAGGAACAGCACAGTATTGTTGACCATTAATTAAATCCGGCATTACCACAGATAAGCGATTCCCTAAAAGTTTAGAAAATATTTTAAAATCCACATTTAATAGAGTCAAAGGTCTCCAATTACCTATATCAGTATCATCTCCCTTCTTAAAGAGAAAAACTAATAAACCTTCATACATTTGAGTTGGCAAAATCATATCCGAAAGGAAGGAATTATATAGTGCCAATAATTCTTTCGGCATTAATTTCCATAAAAGTTTATACAGTTCTCCTGATAAACCATCGGAGCCTGGAGAGACCCCATTTTTAAGTGAGGCAATTACAGACCCCAATTCTGTCTCTGAAAAATCAGCTATCATTGCATTTTGTAAATCTAGCTCTACACGCGGAAGGTCTGCTGCTGCTAGCAGCTGTGGCATAAATTTAGAGTCCTGATGTAAAACACCCCAAAAACGTTGCTAACATGATGATCCAAAAAATCCATAATACCTTTATTATCAGATAGTAAAATATTGTCCTTCCCTTTTAAACTAGAAAATAGACGTTTATCTATCCTAGATTTACAGGCTAAAAAAGGATTAACTTGAGCTGTTTTCCCTTGCGTTCCAAAGGATTGTTCTCTAATTAGAGAATCCATACGGTTGTATTGATATGGTAACATTAATATTTTAGTCTGGGAGATACTTTTGGATAAATCTAAACCATATTTATTTTGTCTGGAGATTAATAATTGCAGAGAATGCTGGAGTGACAAGTATTCCTTTCTTTTGATTCTGCCACTAAATGACCCTGGGACTGAAAGTATCCTATTAAACAAAGTTTAAAGGCTTCCCACCAACCCACCTTATCCTCATGCAGACCAATTGTCGTGATATGATCCTGTACAATCATCTCCAGGTCTTTTATAATCGACGGAACACTTAAAAGGGAAGCATTCAACTTCCAAAATCCTGGTCCTTTCCTCCTATACTGAGGAAAATCCATTGTTATTCCAATCAAAATATGGTCTGAAGTTTCGATTGGCACATAGAGTAATTTATTGATAAGCAGAGATTTTGGTACAAAAATAAAGTCAATACGGGATGCTAAACTACCTTTAAAAAAAGTGGGCTTTGCTGAATTCCTCCCAGTTTGATGGAAATCTCTCAAACCCGCTAGAGAAATAATACTTGACAAACAGGACTTATCACAATACTGTTTCCCTCTTGCATTCTTTTGTAAAAAATTTATGCTAAAATCTCCACAAAAAAATAAATACCGTCCCGTGTACAAAAAACGTTGTACCTTATGCAATAACTATATCCTTAATTACTTCATCTGCGGACCATAAATTGATATCAACCGACAAGAAATAACATTTACAATGACATCTATTAGCAACGCTTGGCCAGGTTCGATGTCGACCAGTCTAATGAGTTTAACATCCGTTGTAGTAAAACATATGCCTACTCCTCTGCATCTTTCTTCCCCAAATGACCAGAAAGTAGTTCCCCAACGCCATTGTTTGCTAGCTCTAACTATCTCAGAAGTCGTACGAAAACGAGTATCCTGAAGAAGAAAAACATCATATCCCAATGAACAAAGAATGCCAAACGTTGTTAGATGTTTGGTATCTGATTTTATACTATTCACATTTAAGGAGGCAACTGATAACGTGAAAGGTTTTAAGGTGGGGGTTTAAATAGCTTATTACTGGACCTAGTCACCCGTTTTCTGGCCTCTGGTTGTTTGTTTCCTGTAGGGCTGCCCCGGACAGTGGGAAAAGGAGCTGTATTAATCATATTTACATCCGAAGCAGGAATAGGGAGAGCAACTTCTACCTGGTCACCCCATGAAGAGAGGACAGAAAATCTATTTTCCAAAGGCAGAGGGGAAGAAAGCATAACACTGTTACCACTCCTTTCAGGAGAAACTAAACTAAGAATAGAGTCCTGTACGTCTATGCCTTCCCCTTCCTTACCAGAGGCTACTACTTTGGACAAAAAAACGAGACTCTGTACCCAGTTTTGCAGGTGCCCTTTGTGGTGACCCTAGAGGCGTCGCAAATGGAGTGTCCTTTTCTTCCCTACTAGGTTCTGAAGCAGAGTCTGAGGGAACAACTATCAGTTGTTCAACTAATGAATCCACCTCTATCGGATTGCAGAAACCAATAAGTTAGGGACACTTTGGGAACCAGAGTTTCTGTCCTCCAAAAGAAATCCTCCCCTCCCTCTACCTCTGCGTCTGCCTCGAAACATGGGCCTAATCTCTATCCCTTCATTGTCAAGGTGAGAATCTCTAGCTTGTGCTAAAAAATGCTCCTGATCAGAGGACTCTTCTGTATCTGTATTTTTCCAAGGACAATCTGAAAAGGAATGATTAGCTTCGCTGCATAAATTACAAACTGAAGGTGCAATACAATCATTTGCTGAGTGACCCAGCATGCCACAATGGAAACATTTAATTTGGTCACATGAGGTGTTCAAATGTGATAAAGACCCACATTTGAAACAACTTTTTGGTTGACCAGCATAAAAAATTATGCCCCTGTCCCTACCCAAAAAGAAGGAACTAGGCAAATGCTGTATACCCTCATCATCCTGTTTCAATTGAACTCGAACAGTCCAACCCCCTGTCCAAAAGTCATTCCCATCCAAAATGGGCCGAGGTTTATCTTGTACAAAACATCTTTTTTCCAACCAGAACAAAATATTCGTAATGTTCACTCCTTCATTCCTAAAAAGGATCGTTACAGTTTTAACCGTGGTTTTCGTAATAGGGATGGCTGGAAAATCTTTCCAGTCTTCCTGATCCTTCAGGTCATAGTACAACCTCCAAAACTTGTCTAATGAGATAACTGAACAAAAACTGATATCGTAATAATTATTCCCTGGGGGATGAATAAATACATATACTTCAGCAGGAGAAAAACCCATGGAATCGATCAGTAAAACCTTCCCCACCCAAAGTCTGTCCGGGGCCATAGGTGCCAACCCTCGATATCTCAGGCGAACTAAAAACCTGCATTTAGCTGATTCCACAGGTTTTTTTTTTAAACAATCCCGCAAAGGATTTAGCGCCCAAACCAACTGGTCTCACAGTACTCACGGTTTTGCCCAATGCAGACCCTTCGACCAAATGCGGTGAGTAAGGGACTGACTCGGTCCTTGTTATCTCAAATCCAGGAATAGGAATACCAGAAGGAGAGTGTGCAGCCACAATGGGAGACTGAAGATTCAGGTTGACAGTGGCGTCTTGCGCACCTAAGAAATCAGTAGCCTCACCATGGAGCTGCACGTCCGCACTATCTGTATTCACAGACTTAGAAATTTTCTTATCTCCAGTTAAGAGCTCCATATCTTCAGGACCATGTAACTGCATATTAGTACCCCCGGGAATGGGAATTGAGGGGTCCGGAACCCACTTATCACCAGACCATAGCCACCCAGCTTGCTGTAAAGCGTCACCTGGAGACCACTCCGTTAAAGAGCATGAGTGTCCCAACTTATTCACTGGGTTACCTTCTCCATGTAGGACGGTCATAGTTTGTGAGTTCTCACCATTACCACCATCCTGTTGACCAAAGCGTTTCCCTCCAATATTAAATGGGCTAGTCGGGGAACGTTTTCTCTTACTGCGTTCAGCATCCAGCTTCTTCTGGCAAGTTTGAAAATCACGTTCCGCTGTATTAATTAGGTCCATTAGTTGAAGTTTCTTCCGATCAAGTTCTTCCTGAAGAAGCGCTTCTGCAGTGTTATCCACATCCGAATCCGTTGCAAAGTCCATAGACTCCAGAGTCACAGCTCCATTATCATCTCCCGAACAATTTCCATTTCCTAACGCTTTATCTACCGTGGTGAGCTCCTGTGCTGTGGAACCACAACCTTCCTCGTCCACCACCTCCGTCCGACTGTGGTCCTCCATCCCTGCAGACAGACGGACAGTGCCACCAGTCTACAGAGTAGGGGAATTTCCCTGGTGTCCTGGCCAAGTTTCTCCCATTCATTAAAAATACCAACAGAGTGCCGGCCCGGTGGCGCTGAGGGATAAGGCACTGGACGCCACACCTCGCACCATGCCGGCGATCCAGGTTCGGGAACGGACTCGGGTCACCGGGGGTCGGCAGGAGGGAGGGAGGATTGAGCATCCCAACGGATGCTCCCCTCCCTCAGGGGGGGAATGCCAACCCCGAAAATGCCAGTGGGAGCACTGGCACTCGAGGGGGCTTGTGGCTCCATTCGCAGAGTCCGGGGAGGGGAGACGTTGGAAGGCGCTTGAGAGAGATGTGTATATGCACGTCGCCTCTCTGGATGCTCTGCGTCCTTGTGCCGACGTCCCAGGGGCCGGGGCTATAGGGAGGACAGAAAACGGAAAAAACCCTTCGGCGCCCCTAGATGAAGACGGCTCCATCTAATAGGGACCACCGATCCCCAGAACAGACCCCACTGTGCAGGAGAGGAGGGAAGAGGCACTCTAGGGGCAGATCCGGGGGGGGGTCCGAAAAAGGAATTGAGCGGTCTGAAGGAGGGGGGACCGAAGGCAGGGAAGGAGGATAAATAAAGAAAAAGAAAAAAATTACCAACAGCTTAATCTGGTTCAATGACAGTTGGCATTCATTTGTATCCCCTTCCCCCGGGACGAGGCTGAAAATAGGCAGAATTGTCTCGTCCTCCTTTCCCGGTCAACAGAAACTAAATAAATAAGTAAGTTTGGCAAGCCTCTGATGAGTGCCAAAAGCCATTGAGACTGTTTTTTTTGGCATTAAGGGACAAATAGTTAGACTTGAACCAGTGTTGAATGTTGTCAAAATCTAACTGTAGCCGGGAGGTAAGGTCACGGAGAGAGAAGCCAGATGCAAAAAGAACGGTGTCATCAACGTAATATGAATGGACGCAGATGAACAGACAGAGGACAGGTCATTATGGAATACAGAAAAGAGAATAGAAGAGAATAGGACCCAGGACAGACCATTGAGGGACACCTGAGCTAATGGTAAGTGAAGATGAAATGGATTTTCCTATCCAGACAGCTTGGGACCTGCCTTCAATGTATGAACAAAACCAACTTACAGATGACTCAAAGAGGCCCACAGCTTTAAGTTTGTCCAGAAGGAAGGGATGAGCCACAGTGTCAAAAGCTTTAGTGAGATCAACAGAGATGGCAGAAGTAATCAGACCTTGATCCATAGCTGTAAGTATGGAGTCAGTGAGCCGAAGGAGGGGGGGTGAAAGTGGATATAAGTGGATACATGAGTGAATATGTGAGGAACAAGGTATTTTCTTATTGGATGGCAGTAAAGTATAAGAATTTCAAGATGGCAGCTGTTGGATTTTTGTTGGTTGTTGATGTTTGTGTGCATTGATATGTCCTAGTAATGAGGTTATTTTGGCAGGAGGGATAAACAAAGTAAAAAAAAAAAAAAAACCTCATCAGCCCTCCCTGCCCCCTTCCCTTTAACCCCCCATCCATACCCCTGATTCCCCAGCCCCATTACACCCCTCCACATAAGAATATTATACTTAAAATAATTTCAGTGTATCAGTGAATTTTGTTTGACAATGTATCACATTAAAAAAACACCTTTGTATTTAGGTGACGTCTTTCAGCCACTGAAGTTAGTGTAGGTTTTATTTTGCAATTTTATAATCTATATATAAATATATATATATATATAGATATATGCACTCTATGCTGTATATAGGTATTATATAGCTATTGCAAAACTGTTATTTTGTCTTCTGTACTCCTTACACCAAAATGCAGCTGAAAACTAGCTATTTTAGCTCAGCCTGCTCTTGAAAAATTTTTTAGATAAGTAAAGAAACATGTCGGGAAATTCCCAGACCTCCTAGCACAGGCTAATTCTAACCTCAGTGGGGTACGCAGGGTACAGTTCCCCTCTTTCACACTGAGATTCAGCCTACTCCACTAAACAGTCATGACTGGATCTGTGAGGAAGTGGCAAAGAAGTCCCTAAACCCAGCCCACAGGGATGCCACATGACGATGCTGGGAGATGCACTGCGGCATGACCAGCCCACACGGCTCTATCAGCTCTCCTAGCTGTACCACCCCCCCTGTGGTCCCCCAGGTAATGTCTGAGCAGCAGGGGAACGCTGTCCTCCCAACTCCTGAGAAGGAGAGCATCTGCCATCCGAGGGGATGCTTGACCCCTTCCTGCAGCCCCACCACAATATCCCAGATTCAGGGCATAAATCTATGTCACAGGCATGGCAAGTGGCACAGCAGAGGCACTGCTGCCCTGGCAAGATGGCCCAAAAGGGGTTATTTTGACTGCACAGAGAACAGAAAATAAAGTTAGAAACATCAGTTCAGCCATGAAGATTTGTGTGGCTGATCTGTAAATAGTTTACAGTGAGCTATGGGTCTTTGGTCTGATGAAGGACTGTGTCCGAAATGTCACCATGTTTATCACTGCACCTGTCTCGATCGTTAGCTGCACAGGTGGGTTAATGGCGATTCTGGCATTTCATTTTCTTGCTTTTTGGCTCCCTGACTTTTAGATTTTCAGCAATGCACAGAAAATAATTCACCACAAAAGGGGGGCTAGCTGCACCAGTGTGACGCTGTTATTTGAGCTTCAAAATGTAACCCCTAGGTGGCACTATCCCAAGGGCTACAACCCCTGCCCGCTTGGCTACCAACAGGTTGATGGGCCTAGGTCCAATGGCGGGTGCCTCCACCCAGAGGTCAGGGTTTGTAGTGGTTAGACTAGCTTGGTCACAGCCCTCTGGGACACCATGACCCCCTTTTGTTCCCTCTAGTGGCTCACACAGTACGCATGAGTTACAACCCCTATACCCCCCCATATACACACTGTTCACTTATAGAGTACCACTTACCTTCGAGAGTGATTCTGCAGCATGTCTCCAAGGACCCCCTGTAAAACAAGGTTAGGCAATATGCACAAACACAATGCAATGCTCTTTCTACAGGTACTGATACCACAGACAGCATATGGTTCAATAACAACAAATCTGATTTATTGGAGGGGGCAGTAACAAGGAGGGGGCAATCAGGTTGATTTGGTTTGGAAATATTCAAAGCACAGTACTGTGTATGCATATAGGGTCCAAAATGTCACTCTCTGGATACCCAGGATGGTGGGAGGCTAGACAGGGTGGGTGCAGCTGGATGGGACCCTTTGTTGGAAAACACATGCACACACAAATTGTAATCCGGAGCCCTGGGGCTCAGTTCGTGAAGAAATGAAGCAGCAACAATTATATGGCACACTTGCAGTTTGATAAACAGATTGCAGGGAGCTACCCTGATTTGTACTCACAGACTCTGTACTGAAACTGGATGGATGCAGGTTGTTCTGGATTGCCAGGAGAAACAGAATAGCTGGCCCAGCCCTCATGGCAGGACTCACTTGCATTCGAGAAACAGGCGGATTCAGTCCGAATCAAGCTGGGTTGTTCTCCCAGCTTCAGCACACAATTCACAGTACCGAGGAAAATAAGATTGCGATTCCCCACAAGCACTAGACACATTTATATGTTAAAAGGAAAGTACTATACCAGGCAGGCTGCTCCTCAATCCCGATCACAATTACTGCAAAATATCCAGGAGCACACACAGCAGCTTCAGTTCCTGACAGACCGAGCGCGATTCAGCAATTTCTCCAGTCTTCTACAGGGTGAGCCTGGTTTCCACACTTCTGGTGCTTCTTTCTCCTCACAACTCTGATTCAGTACACCTTGGCACTCACAAACCGTTGTAGGCTGAACTTCAGGGCCCCACACGAGCTTCCCGCGCGACACTCAGCAGCGCAGAAGCACAGAGCTCCTTGCCTCTTCACAGTCGCAACTCATCTGAAACTCCAGTAGACAAAACCAGGCACTTCTTTAAGTTCCTCCCAGTTCTTGGCTGGTTTGGCTGTCACTCACAATAAACTCCCCCTGTTGGTGGAAAAAGGTGCCAAGATCAAAACTACATTTCCCAGAGTCACTGCCCATACAATCCTCTTGTGGCTGGCTCAGCTTAAGAGTCCAAGTTCTGATTTGGCAGCAGCAGGCTCCACTTAAAAGATCCCCACACTGATTGGTCCAATTCAGCAGTTCAGGACCAACATGAGGGAGACAGTCCTGGCTATAAGAAAGCAGGTTAAAGCAAACTGCACTTTCATTATTATTTTAACAGGTTACAAGCAAACAATTACATCTTCTGAAAGAGCTCCCTCTGCCCATATAGTGACTGCAGAATGGAGTGATTTGTTCAGTGGCCCATATGGGGACTCGAGCAGGGAAACACACAGACCCCCCATTTCAAAGTAATTATCTGCAGTTTGGCACCTCTTAAAGTGACAGTACATGGAGGCATTAGGCACTCTCACTCAATTATTTTTAAATCGGCTGAAATACAGAACACCAGCCTGGCGGAGAGCATTTGGGCTCACCCAAAGAAGGCTTTTTAGTGACCCCCATTCGTAGGGGGGTTACAAAAACAACAGATAAGTGATAAAAATAACTGATACTGGGCTACTTTGATTTTATTAACTCCACCTTTGTGCGCTGTGCATGAACGCATGAAAATGGACTTGAGTTGACTGTGGCATTATAAAACTTAAAAACATTACTTGGTGTATTTAAAAGAAGTGTGATTGAATGCAAACGGGGCAAAGTAAAGTTTTGTAACAGTGGCACTGTGGAGCACAGAAGTGTTGGCGCTTGTTGCAAGCTGTTAGAAATGTGTACAACAACATAGGAATAATATAAAGCAGCAAACACAACAGCTAATGTTAAAAGTTGTGAACTTCGCCTTTATAGCCAGTAGGCACAGAGGAGTGTTTGACTCTTTGTTTTAGTACCTGACACAAACATATGTGCTCGGATAAACTTTTCTACATACATAAGTTGCCCTACAGCCTGTGAGCAGAGGGACTTTGTTGAACCTTAAAGGTACATCGTTTGCAAAAATGCACGTTGGAGTGGTAACTCTTTAACTCTGTCTAAGCCACATATTTTATATAGCCCAATAGAACATTTCTGTACTTGAATGAGTATTCAGAGTCCGTTCTGAACCTTAAATAAATTCAGTACAAGCAACTTGTTTCTGGTACCAGTTTTCAATGTTTCAATGAACCTCGCATCTTGCACTTGATAGTTCTTTGCACAAAGCACTTTTACATTTTTTTTTTTATGCACAAGCACTTTTGAAAGTTATCACAAAGAATAGCGAGTGGGTCAAGATGTATTGTGACAACGCTTTCAACAACTTTTGCTGATATGAATGACATTCACTTAAATGTCTTGTGAATCCTTTAAAGCTACATAGTGAAGTATACTTGAAATAATAAATAAGTTGAGACATCAATTTAAAAGCTGACTTGGTGCTGGTGTTTATGCAGACACAGTGGAGGAGGTAGTGAGTGATCTGCTTCTTCTAAGTTTACAATCAGCTATATTTGTGTCTCTTTTTTTGTAACAGAGAAGATTCAACAAAGCATTGTTTCTAACAACCTACATTCAGGACAGCCTTTCTTTCTAATAATACAGTAATTTAAAGCTGGAAGGTACCCTAAGGTCCTCATGTTACCCCCCCCCCCCACCAGTTTCACAGGCAGTAGGCATGCTGCACGTGCACCTACCAATTTAGAAGGGATTCCCTACCCACGCTACCACCCAGGGTACCCTAGCCTGTCATATGCCTGGTAAGCAGCAATTTGTCTAGGCTTACCATAAAAGTCTGCACCGTCTTCCTGCCCACTCTGTTCACTAGTAATCTGTTCCACTGGTTCACACCCGTCTAGGCGAAAAAGCACCTCCTACCAATACAGTAATGAAAAAAATCCTCTGCACTTGGTCTGTGGATGTTTTTATATAGGGAAGACTAGCCGTGCATTTAAGGGTAGGGGAACATGTCAGAGACATTGCAAATAAAGACAAGACCAGTATCTCGGCTGCACATGTCAAGTTTGCTGCCACCAATAGTGGACACTCCTAGCTGTACGTGGGGAACTGAAAGGGTGAAACTTGGACAAAGAGGGGGGGGATCTGGATAAATTGCTCCTTAAAAAGGAAGCTAAAAGGATGTGTACATTAGGAGCTTCACTAAGTCCAGGTTTAAATGGCAGATTCGAAATAAAGCCCTTTCTAGAGTAATATTTGTCATATAACTATAAAAGGATTTGATATGTTATAATGAATCTGATGCTGCGTGTTTTGTTTTTAAATTTCTCTTGGGGTTTAGCACTTTAAGAGAATTACAAGGCGTTTGTGTAGCAGCCCAATATACAAGATGACAGCTCCCCTGGTGTGGGTTAATGTTCACCATGGTGACCGGAAGAAGAATGCTGATGACTGAATCAAGGAAAGAGATTCTACCTGTTCATCATCATGGACTTGAATACAACTTAATAGAAAGAGAATAGATAGACGCACTCTAGAGTAACTGATGTGCTCTAATTATCTGGTTAAATTATTTAAAACAACTAGGGGGAGCTATAGATCTGCACTTAAGATGTACCAATAGAATTTAATGGGGACTGTTTTAGAATGCAATTTAAGATGAGCTGTGCACATTTTTGCATGATTTTTTTGACAACTAATTATAGCCATTAATTGTTTAACATTTGTATAAATATGGGCAGCTATGTTATTTGGACTCAACCCTTGATAAAGCTCCTGCAGGAGGAGCGAAACGGCTTCGGGAGTTCTTTCACTTGTACCTATGCCAGAGATGCTCTGTGTTTTAAATATGTATTGTTTTTAAAAGCATGGAATGGAGGAGGATGTCCTCCGCAGCTGGGCCCCCTTCCTGACCTCACTGAGCTTGGAGGAGGAGTTGGTCCTCAGGGAGGGACTGCCAGACTAAATGCTTGGGTAGGGGAATGCATGGGCCATGGGAGGATATGTCTGCCATTGGTTTAACAGCTCAGTGGTTGGTAACGGGTCTCGCCTGGAAGGGTCTGTGCTGGGGCAGAGAACATGTATGCAAGTATATCAGATCTACTTGATTCAGGTTATAATGTATTATAATAGATTCTACACATCCACGAACAGAGTAATATATAAGATGATTGTACCATTTGTCTGTCTCTTGTATGTTATGTGTGTGATGTATAAAATACAAAACCTGAACAAAAAGATTATACAAAAAAAAAAGCATGGAATAAACTTTTGCCTTTTTACTTCCAAAATGGAGTAAAATACTTAGTACCTAGGTAGCGTGAGTGAGTGCAAGGGATTTATTTCATTACTGTACTATTATTTCCCCAGACACACTGCTATTCCAGGGCAATCTATTTGCACATAAAACTCTTACCAATACTTTTACCGCTCCTGAACTTGAGGCATGTTCCAGCATCCTGCTGTGGGACGACAGATCAAACAACTCCACCTGTTTGAGCTTGCTCTTACCCTTGAGTACGCAAAAGACAGATATTCAGTCCCCTCTAAGCCTCCTTTTCTCCAAAACAAATAAGCTAGGGACCTCCAACTTCTCGTCGTAGCTTTTGTTCCCACACTGCTGGTTATATTGGTAGCCATGTGCTGTAGACTTCTGACTGCCTCAATGTTCGTTGTGCACTGACGAGACCAAAACTGCACACAGTACACCGTGTAGGGCCTTTCCAAGGCCTTGTAAAGTAGCAGGATACTTCCCCTGCTCTGCTATTCACCTCCCCTTTTGATACACCCCAGAATTCTGCTGGCCCTCTTGACAGTGACTGTGTATTGCCTGTCCTGCTTTAGCCCTTTGTGTAATATGACTCACAGTTCTTTTTCTACCATGAACACAGCAAGAGGAGCCCCACAGTGTCTAGGTCCTACAGTACCTCAGTCTTTCCTCCCCCAGCGTAGCACCTTACATTTGGCTATGATAAATCTGAGGCTCCAGATGTCAGACCAAATGCCCAGTTTACTCAGATTCTCCTTACGTTTATCCCCGTCCTCAAGCTAATACACCACCCTGGCTAGCTTAGTGTCATCTGCAAACTTGAAAGGCTAGTGTACTGCCTAAAATTAATATTAGTTTTTAAAAGGAGTTAACTATTAAATTTTATATTGGAGGTGCTTTTTCTTTTCCCTTTGGGTAATTATAAGATTTTTTTACCTGCGGTTATTAGGTGTGATGGCTGGAACAGCATGCTACCTGGCAGCTGACGTGTCTAGTTTTAGTCGCCCCCACTACATCATCAGCATTGTGATCTCATTGACTGTAACATCACAACTGCTCAGCAAGAGCCACTCAGTGGCTGCCAGGTCAGTTACCTGTGATGTCACGTCAGTGAGCTCACAATGCTGATGATGTAGTGGTGGAAATAGTACTAGATATGTCAGCTGCCAGGCTTAGTGCTGTTACACAAATCCAACATAATACTGTCAGGTAGGGAGCTTTCTAATAAGCAAACGGAAAAAGAAAAATACTTCTGAAATAAAAAATTACAACTGACTACTTCCTAGAATTGGTAATATTTTCTCTGCTATTTTTGGTTCTACTAGCTCTTTTAAGCAGCCTGTGGAGACCCCAGCTTCCAGACTGTTAATGAAAACACTGACGAACACTGACCCCAGCGCTGACTCTGAGGAACACCCCTGGGTACTCCTCTCAACATCATTTAACAGACTAGTGCTATAAAGAACCTCCTGAGGCTTCATAACAATATGCTTAAATTAATGATTCTGTTAGTAACACACTTAATGGACATACCATACTGGGGTTAGGTATTTAATCCTGACACTTACGTGCCTGATATCCAAAATCCCGTCACCGAGTTCCTGACTTCGCATATGCTAGACTGCTGCAAAGCCCATCATCTAAAATCCCGACAACTGCTCAGTACCGGAAATTACTTCTTTTGACAAACGGCACTCTGACAGCTTAACACTTGGTTTACAAATGTTTCAGTGTCAGTGGTTCAATGAAGGCTTGCCCTATCGGTCGAAATTCAGTATAAAGCGCAGATGCAAGAGTGTATCCTGGATACAACTGTAACCAGAATACCAGGACACTCACTTCGCGCAAGTGATTGTTATGGTTGAGTCTGCCGCACAGGTTTGCAGAATTGTCCCTTCTCAGAAGGGTAGGGGCAAAATTTGCATTGTTGGACATCTACTTGTGAAGGAAAGAAATCATGGTGATTGTTTTTATTGGTGTTGCCAGAGCTGCAAGTCCTCACATTGCCACGGCAGAGCAACAACTATTTTAGTGAGTGGGGAACATCATCTAAGTTTCCACAGGAAGCAACAACCACTCGCCAGATGAGGCAGATGCGCCCATAGCGGATGCCACGACATCCCTAAAGCAAAGGGCACTGGACACCCACGATAACCCGGCTCAGCTTCTTCAGGTTGCTATGTCAACACTGCCTGATGAAATGTGTCAACGCTTGCCCAAAAAGTAAGCTTTGGCGCAAGTGGTTAAGAGAGCCAGGCTAATGAATATGCCCCCTGATGCCAGGTCTCCTAGTATTTATTATGTCTCCGTTTCATGCTAGGCACATATCAAGTTGTATTTCTGTTGGGCTGATTATATTTGATGTGCTGTGATCTCATTATAGAGCATATGACAGGGAGGTAATTTCAGCTGTCGGTTTCTTCATTCTGCCAAAGTGAAATAAACATGATGGCATTTTGGATGTCGGGCAGATGAGTTGTCGGGATTTCACAATGTTGGTATTTTGGTGACGGGATTTAGTGTGTCGGGATTAAATACAGATCCCACCATACTGATAGGTATGAGACATCCAGAGGTACCAAAACTTATTTTCTGGGCTTGATAAAGATTTAAAAGCGAGTTGTACTGAAATTCTTTTTTAATTATTGCATGCTTTAAAGACAGTGAAACTTCCTGCACTAAATGAACTTTGGTGTGGTGGTCGCTGAACTGGTAGTCTGCACCCTACTGATGGACCTGGGGTTTCTTCATTCTGCGTGGTGAGGGAAATTGTCTTACTACCAGCAGTGCCAGCGACACCCTCAGCAGGTGGGATGGCGATGGGCCGCTTAAGGTTCGAATGGGGTTGGGTTGATGGAATCACCCAACAAGGAGAGGCAGGAGTCGTACACAGAGGTCGGATGAAGCAAAGACGTTTATCAGACAGGAGGGGAAGGAGGACATGGTCGTACAAGAAAATACCAACAGCAAACACAACAGGGACTATGGACAGCATCGTGGATAACAACTAACATACAACTATATCTAAACTCTTATTCTCTTCTATAGGTATTTTGGCCTAAGGCCACTCTACAGTATGCACCTCGGCTTAAGGCCACTCTATAATATTCTTATCTATCACTCTTACAATTTCCTACCCAGAGATCTATGCATCCAGAGTATACCTTATCACTTTATCATACCATGTGCCAAGCATTCAATATACAACCAGCAAATGGTCTCACAGTCTCAAAAGTCCATTAGATGTAGATGTCTGTCGTCTTTTTGCACAATTGAAGAATAGGGGTCGAGAGAGGGGAACTCTTGCTTGGCGCCAAGCTCACTAGGAGACCTATGAGAGGTCGCAAACAGGGAATGGAGAGATTGGTAAACAGACCATAGGCATCGGCCAACCCACTCTCCAGGGTTGCCGGAATACAAGAGAGTCAACTGACTGACTTGGGGAATGCTCTTTCTTGGCACAAAAACCCTTGAACTGGGCTGCCAGGGATGAAGAACCAAAATGTGGTAAGGAATCCACCTGCAGGATTGCCACAGGAGAAGGAATCTGCTGCTTTCCCCTCTGCACCAACCCTCGACCAGGGTTGCCAAGGACGAAGAAAAAGTGCTATGGGTTTTCCTGGCACCTACCCTCGACCAGGGCTGCCAAACGAACACCAGACTTGGTGAAGAATCCACTAGGAGGACTACCAAGGATGAAAAAGAAGAAGAACTGCTGAGCTGCTTTTGGTGACAGATCCGCTTGGAGGACCACCAAACTCGAGCTGCTACCCTGAGGATTGCACTGGCGATGCAGGACGACACAAGCAAGAAGGAGTAAAAGCTGAAGACCAGGATTCCACAAAGATGAAGAACAAAATAAGAAAACGGCGGCCACAACCACACTTGGCTACGACAGACTTGTCTACTGACGGGCGTCTGGGAGGGACGGACGAGGCACTTTCCAGTCATCCTTCTTCCAAACTGATCAGGAACCGGTGGCCGTGACTACTCAAAGGACGTCGATTTCAGCTACGGCGGTGAAAGGGCAAGAAGTTGCTGAAATCTTCTGCTTGCTGACGATTGCTATGGTGAAGAGCTGATGGAGGCTGAAGACTGAATCAAAACCTGATGCTGCACAATGATACTTCTGTTCACACGATATACTGGAATGTTCACTTTTAGGGGTATTTGCCTGGAGCAGGGGCAAACTGCAACAATCCAGGGCAATTTTTCACAGTCAGGGGTAACTTGCCTGGAGTAGGGGCAAACTGCAACAATCCGGGGCAATTGTTCACTGTCAGTGGCAAATGACCACAATCCTAATATTGTACAATATAGTCTCAGTGCTTTATGCAATAGACACAACACTGGAAGAATAAACAGTTCAAAGAAACAGTACAACAACTGATAATCACTTTGTAACAGGTTGTGTGCTTAAGCACTCCTCAGTCGGACCTTTTCCACTGGGGGTCTGTCTTCGTTAGGATCTGACTACCCCTGAGCACTCTAATGTAGTTGCCCCAGCTATTCAGCCTGGATACACTAATTGCCTGTACACTTGCTGCCCTCTTCCCTATGGGCTGGGATGCCCTAACTTTACTGGACCTGGTGCCCCTTTACTACCATGGGCCTGGCTGCCCTCACTTTACTGGGCCTGGTGCCCTCTTCACTTCGGGCCTGCAAGCCCCTGTATTACCCTGGGCCTAGTGCCCACTTTACTTCAGGTCTGGTTGCCCTAATTTATATTGTAGGCCTGGTACCCTTATTTATCTCACGGGCCTGGCAGCCCTTCTTTAAAACATGGGCCAGGTAGCCCTTTAATTACTGTGGTGGGGCCCCTTTAAATTCCCAAGGCTCAGATGGCGTTGCCCCCCCCCCTTTAATTCTGCAGCTCTCTGAGAGCTGTCACTCCTTTTCCCTCAGCCCCGCCTCCTTCATGAATAATCATAGGTCTTATACTGGCCTTGCTTCCCTGGTCCCTCCTTTTGGGCATCGCTACCCCGCCCTCCTGAATATTTAATCTGGGCACTGTCTCTCCTCAATAGTTGGATGGCCAGCACACTTCTTTGTGCTACCATCTGACTCACCACCCCAGCCGGGGTGAAGAAAGCTGCAGGTGGGAGGCGTTTTGGCAGTGGGAGGGAGCACACAGGCAGCAGGGAGGACGACAGGGGGCCTCGGATGACCGACAGCAATGTGTTCGTGATGTGGCTCTTCTCTGCCGCTGACGGGGAACCGGATTTAAATTTAAACTTAACAGGGGGCTCAAAACAAATAAATGACAGGACTCACAAGCCCAAACCACGGCAAACAGCCGTTTTCTTTATTTTCGGTGCCCCGATGGCATCGCGGACTGAACCGGAGCTTCACGGGGTCTTCACCAGCTGGAGAACAGAGCAGGCACACCAACAAACCCACGGGGAAATGGCTTCAACCACCAGGTAAGCCCTCAACAGGTTTTCCCTTAGTTTGTGGTGTCCTCTCTTCTCCACAGTCTGGCAGGAACTACTGAAAAACTGTTAATTTTTATAACTCAAACTTCTGGTTCTAGAGTGTTTGGACTGGAATGCTTGCATGATAGAGTGCTCAGGGGTAGCCAGATCCTAATGAAGACAGACCCCCAGTGGAAAAGGGTCCGACTAAGGGGCGCTTAAGCACACAACCTGTTACAAAGTGATTATCAGTTGTTGTACTGTTTCCTTGAACTGTTTATTCTTCCAGCATCTCAAGTGTTGTGTCTATTGCATGACGCACCGAGACTGTATTGTACAATATTAAGATTGTGGTCATTTGCCCCTGATAGTGAACAGTTTCCCCGAATTTTTTGCAATTTGCCCATGCTCAAGGCAAGTTGTCCTGACAATGAACAATTGCCCTGGATTGTTGCAATTTGCCCCTGCTCCAGGAAAATTGACCCTAAAAGTGAACATTCCAGTATATCATGCGAACAGAAGTACCATTGTGCAGCATCAGGTTCTGATTCAATCTTCAGTCTCCATCAGTTCTTCACCATAGCAATCTTCAGCCGGTAGAAGACTTCAGCAACTTCTTGCCCTTTCGTCCACCGTAGCTGAAATCGACATCCTTTGAGTAGTCATGGCCGCTGGTTCCTGATCAGCTTGGAAGAAAGACAACTGGAAAGTGCCTCGTCCGTCCCTTCCAGACGCCAGCCAGTAGACGAGTCTGTCATAGCCAAGTGTGGTTGTGGCCGCCATTTTCTTATTTTGTTCTTCATCTTTGTGGAATCCTGGTCTTTACCTTTTACTCCTTCTTGCTTGTGTCATCCTGCATCGCCAGTGCAATCCTCGGGTAGCAGCTCGAGTTTGGTGGTCCTCCAAGCGGATCTGTCACCAAAAGCAGCTCAGCAGTTCTTCTTCTTCATCCTTGGTAGTCCTCCTAGTGGATTCTTCACCAAGTCCAGTGTTCGTTTGGCAGTCCTGGTCAAGGGTAGGTGCCAGGAAAACCCACAGCAGTTCTTCTTCGTCCTTGGCAACCCTGGTCGAGGGTTGGTGCAGAGGGGAAAGCAGTAGATTCCTTCTCCTGTGGCAATCCTGCAGGTGGATTCCTTGCCACATTTTGGTTCTTCATCCTTGGTAGCCCAGTTCAAGGATTTTCATGTCAAGAAAGAGCATTCCCCAAGTCAGTCAGTTCATGCTCTTGTATTCTGGCAACCCTGGAGAGTGGGTTGGCCGATGTCTATGGTCTGTTTACCAATCTCTCCATTCCCTGTTTGCGACCTCTCACAGGTCTCCTAGTGAGCTTGGCACCAAGCAAGAGTTCTCCTCTCTCTTGACCCCATTCTTCAATTGTGCATAAAGACGACGGACATCTACATGCAATGGACTTTTGAGACTATGAGACCATTTGCTGGTTTTATATTGAATGCCTGGCACATGGTATGATAAAGTGATAAGGTATACTCTGGATGCATAGATCTCTGGGTAGGAAATTGTAAGAGTGATAGATAAGAATATTATAGAGTGGCCTTAAGCCGAGGTGCATACTGTAGAGTGGCCTTAGGCCGAAGTACCTAAAGAAGAGAATAACATAGTTTAGATATAATTGTACGTTAGTTGTTATCCACAATGCTGTCCATAATCCCCGTTGTGTTTGCTGTTGGTATTTTCTTGTACGACCATGTCCTCCTTCCCCTCCTGTCTAATTAACGTCTTTGCTTCATCCGACCTCTGTGTACAACTCCTGCCTCTCCTTGTCGGGTGATTCCATCAACCCAACCCCATTCGAACCTTAAGCGGCCCCTCGCCATCCCACCTGCTGAGGGTGTCATTGGTGCTGCTGGTAGTAAGACAGTTTCCTTCACCACACAGAACGAAGAAATCCCAGGTCCATCAGTAGAGTGTAGATGGGCCCCCTGTTAAGTTTAAAGTTAAATCCAGTCCCCCGTCGGCAGCAGAGAAGAGCCGCATCGCAACCGCATTGCTGTCGGACGTCCGAGGCCCCCTGTCATCCTGCCTGTTGCCTGTGTGCTCCTTCCCACTGCCAAAATGCCTCCTGCCTCCCGACTGCAGCTTTCTTCACCCCGGCCAGGGCGGTGAGTCAGACGGCAGCACAAAGAAGCGTGCTGGCCATCCAACTATTGAGGAGAGACTGTGTTTTTTAAATTAAATCATTAGAGCTGTAGGTGCTGGGGAAAGCAGCAGAGCGCTACAGGGCAGTTGGGTCAGAAGGACCCAGATTAAATATTCAGGAGGGCGGGGTAGCAACGCCCAAAAGGAGGGACCAAGGAAGCAAGGCCAGTATAAGGCCTATGATTATTCATGAGGGAGGCGGGGCTGAGGGAAAAGGAGTGACAGCTCTCAGAAAGCTGCAGAATTAAGGGGGGGGGGCAACACCATCTGAGCCGTGGGAATTTAAAGGGGCCCTGCCATAGTAATTAAAGGGCCACCTGGCCTGTGTTTTAAATAACAGCTGCCACGCCCATGATAAAAAAAGAGGGCTGTCAGGCCCGTGATTTAAAAGAAGGGCTGCCAGGCCCATGAAATTAATAAGGGTACCAGGCCTATGATATAAATTAGGGTTACCAGGCCTAAAGTAAAGTGAGCACTAAGCCCAGGGTAATATAGGGTCTTCCAGGCCCGAAGTGAAGAGGGCACCAGGCCCAGTAAAGTGAGGACAGCCAGGCCCACGGTAGTAAAGGGGCACCAGGCCCAGTAAAGTTAGGGCATCCCAGCCCACAGGGAAGAGGGTAGCAAGTGTATGGGCAATTAGTGTAACCAGGCTAATGGCTAGAGTCAGAGCAGGCATGCAGAATGGCCCTCAGGGAACAGCTTCAACCAACAGGTAAGCCCTTTTCCCAGTTCCCCTTAACCTTCTACGTCCTCTCTTCTCCACAGCCAGCAGGAACTACTGAAAAACTGTTACTTTTTAAGGCCCTGTACATATTACAACTGAAGATTTGTACCGTTTTAAATAACGGTTTCAAACGGTTTTCAAACTCACCACAGCAGCCCATCCACATTATTGTTCACCGAGTTCGAACTCGATTGTAACACGGTAAACTCCCATCTGCATCAGCAGCAAGTAGCGTTTTTAAACCCGGTAATCCTCCGCGATTGTAGCACGGTTATGTTGGCACTGTAATAGAGGGAAAAATCGCACGCCTGTCCACACTACAAGGTAACACACTTTCCTCCTTCAAACCGTTTTTAAAAACGGACTTGAGACTAGCTCGCAGCAGGGTTTAAGCACGGTTTCTTAACACGCTTTGAAACCGTGCTTAAATGCGGACGGGCGCCGTGTTTGCGCTAGTTAAAATGTTTTAAGCACCTTAAAACGTTTTAACTAGCCTGATGTGTACAGGGCCTAAAACTCAAACTTCTGGTTTTAGAGTGTTTGGACTGGAATGCTGTGCATGAGCAGCTCAGCACAGCATTCCATCCAAACCATTGCTGTTGCAGCTTGCATTAAAACTCTGCCTTTTGACCATATTTACACTGCACAAGGCACTTTTCTATTAATTACAGCGCTTCCCTTGCAAGGAGGGTAAACTTTACTCTTAGAAGGGGCCCCTATGGACTGTACCCTGCTGCCCATACCTACAGCAGGCACCCTGGGCACCTGTAAACCCCTAGGCTTAATTTCTATACTGTGGTACCCCAACTTGGGGGCATTACATTAGTCAAAGTCTGGGATAGTTTTACATATAAAGCATACCATGAATATACAGACCAGAACACAACCACATCATCCAGACAGAGAGGCAATCTGTATTCATGTCAGTAGTGATTAGTTTCTCCTACCTCCCAAAGCAGTGTACAGTAGGGAGTTTCAGGAAGGGGAACTTTATTTCCTGATGTGTGTGTGTGTGTGTGTGTGTGTGTGTGTGTGTGTGTGTGTGTGGTGGAGGGAGATTCTGACTAAAAATATCTCTCAGTTGTGCTTTCTGTACAGAAATGAAACAAAAAACACATACACACATTTGTATTAAGTCATATTTTAGTACTAGCAGGTAAATTCCAAAAACAAATATCAAAACACTGACAACATATCTCCCAGGCATTAAAATGAGCAGTCAACCTTGCGCTGGCAAATCAGCTTACTTTTCACAAAGCAATTCAGCAGTGTAATATCCTGATCTGCTTCCTTGTTTACCTTCCTGTTTTAGCACTATTAATGAGGTGTCACCAAGCTGTGCTATGAAAAAGTTTCTGCATATGCTACAGAGAGCAGGGATTTTATACTTTCATTCTGAAGAATGAGAGAACAACTCAAAATGACCAGGGAGATTTGGAGCTGAGTCACCTACAAACTGCTATTGTCTTACTCAATAAAAAAAAAAGACTTGTCTAAACAACAGACGACCCAAACATCGATTTCTTTCTGTTATAGTGTCTGTCGTGGAGCTCCAGTTTTTTTCAGTATACTTTAGAAAAGTGGTACCCATCAGGAAAGTAGATACAGTTTCTCACTTCTGGTAATTCAAAAGGCAAAGACATAATGACTTTGCCCTCTCACGGCTCAGAGGTAATGTGACGAAGTATTTTTTCACAGAGAGGGTTGTGGATGCATGGAACAGACTCCCTGAGGAGGTCGTGGAGTCAAGAACAGTGGGGGAATTCAAGAATGCATGGGACAGGCATAAGGCAGTCCTAGTGGGGGGTAGGAGGAAGTAAGCTGTTGGTTAACTAGGATCTGCAGCTTATCTGTTAGGTAGGAAAATGGGCAGACTAGGTGGGCCAAGCAGTCCTTATCTGTCGTCAAATTCTATGTTTCTATTACAAAAAGGCCTAGAATTTGTTTTAAATTTTGTGTTTTAGCCAGAACACTAAAATTCTAATTAATTAAAGGTTAATTAACTGTCCTTATAGCAAGGATATATATTGTAGTCACCATGGTTGCAAGCTGTTCTGCCTTACCCATGCCCTGGTAACCAACAGACGCTAGTCCAGCCCCTTCATAGGCTGAGGGAATGTGGGGTGTACTAAGGAAGCAGGCAAGCAGCATGCTGAGACTATGGGTTGGCAGTCTAACCTAGAAGTTAAAGTAACAAGCTATGAATGAGCTTGGTACATCCAGCAGACCTGGGGTCAATTCCCACAACCTCCACCTGCATACTGTGTGACTCTGAACAAGTTACTCAACCACCCCAGTGCTCCTGGGTCGCCCATAAAAACAGGCACTTGTGCCTAGTGGGCCATATCCAGTTACCATAGAATATAAAAAAAAAACTATGGGAGAGACTTCTTCCTCCCCCAGTTCTTGGCTGCTGAATTACTGCATATGCACTTTGTATGAGCTCAGCACCAGGCTGCTGTTGGCTGTTAAACAAAAAAGAAACCAAGCACACCTGGACTTTTAAAGGTGCTGCCACCATGCCAGGGCTAAACACAGAGACAAAAAGGAAGTTGTGCACACATCAAATCAGGCTATAAAACAGAATTTATTCAGACATAAGTGCAGACCAGAGCAGCTGCACCACGTGGACAACACCCCAATGTATTGCCTCATCCAGAGGCTTCATCAGGGGATAATGCCTGCCCCTCCCACCCCTCATAAAGGGAAAGGACACATGCACTCGCTCATGTTTTTGTGTGAGTCAAGTTCTGAGCCTTAGCTCAGAGGAGTTCAGTGATCCTGGTCTGATGGAAGCGACATCAGACATAACGTTCATCAGTTTCTCTCCCCATACCCCGAGGAGGGTGTGTGTGCTTTGGCCAGAGACAGCCTGGAAGATGAGAAGGAGATGGAACTGAATAGCCAGAAAAATTGTGCATTGCTTCAGAGGACAGAGTGAAATAGACAGCAAAAGAGAGAATTGAAAAGAGTGAAATGACAGTCCCGAGGCCCTAAGATCTCACCCGCAGGAGAATGGAGACAGAAAAGTGGAGTGTCTCCTCATAGGATTTGCCAGGGGTTTGTCAACCCACTACAGGCTTCGAGGTGATGAGGGAGGCAGCCCCAGGCTATATGTGCAGAGCCATGGGGGAGTCCAAGGGAAATTCTCCATCAGTTCTGGCTATTGAAATTACTCTCACTAGAAGACGGCCACACATGTGCAGAGCGTGATCTGCCAAGATATGGGTCTCTGCCCTGTGAGGTCTCAAGAAAGTGTGCCCCATAGAGTATTGGAGCTGAAGGTAGGTTACAGGGAATGCTCAAAAGAAAAACTGCCCCACAGCTGGGTGTGCTATAAAAAAACTTTCACAGTCACACCGCTAGAAATTAAGCACCATTCGTCATCAGAAAACTAAAACCAGACACCAAATGGGTCAAATTAGTATGTTTTATTACAGTACCAATATCTCTTATCAAATGGGTGAACACCAGTGGGATCGCATAAACCTCTAACCGGTTTCGCTAAAGCATCATCAGGGAGTAACTGCCGAAGTACACTGTAGTGCTTTTTTTTTTTTTTTTAAATGCATTCAGTTAGACCCACATACACCATTAATTAACACCATCAAGTAAAACTCATTAACAATGTTTAAAAGGCAGATTTAAACTAACTATGTGCCTGGTCAGCAGTGCAGGAAAGAATACTTATTTAATCAGGGTGCACTAATGATCCACTACCCTAATTTAGTTCTTGGTAGTTAATATTAATTCATTTGGCATCCATTGCAACCTGAAAAATATTTGTGACCTCTCCATCAGATAACCCATTATATACAGAACATTCATTTAATAACAGTTTAAGTTTATTATTTATCTAAGCAAGGCTCCTAGAGTTGCTTATAAAAAAGGCTGAAATGCATAATATCCTTATTCAAAAAGGGAACTACTATAAGGTAGCTATATGGGTCCCAATGGGCATTACTTTTTTTTTTAAAAAAAAGGCTGCCAATTCTATGCCATCATGTAAGCCCGGTAAACTCGTAGTTCCTGGCATAAAAATCCAATAAGCTTCTCTTTTATTCGGGAAGGTTTCAAAATCACCACCTCTTGCTCCCATTTCAATTTTATCTATACCTCTGAATGTGAATAGGTCTGGGCATCCCAAGGGGTGGAGAGTACCACCAGAGCCCACAGCACCTGAGGGTGGGTAACTGCATCCCTCCAGCACAGTGATTGGCTTTGGGTGCTGGCAGTCACAGAGATAAGGGAGCCCGCTTGTAAATATTGTGTATAGTGTGGTATGTGTTCAGTGTTCGGGCTATCGGTTGTGTAGGGGACACCTAGTAATTCAAAAAGCCCTTGGGAAAGCCCTACATGCAATGTTCCTGTACCTACTGTAATGTATATCCCCTCAGGGACCATGCGTCTGCGTTGTCTCCAAATAAATGGTTTTCACGCCTGACTGTACTTTTTGGAGTGAGAAATGTGTGTGTGTACAACAGTTTCATTGATAGCAGCTGTAAGGGATCCCTAACTTGTCCCCAGTGTCTGGACATATATAAGAAACCCTGCTGGCTTCCTGCCCTGGAAGGTGTAACTGGGGTCCACTTTGAGGACTGGCTGCATACTGATCCATTTTAGGAAGGAATTACCAAAGCCAATCTCTTTCAGTTTGTTAATAACCAGCGGCAAGGGACCCCTAACTTGTCCACAGTGTCTGCACATATCTAAGAAACCCTACTTGCTCCCTGC
This sequence comes from Neoceratodus forsteri, assembly GCA_016271365.2. Classification (NCBI taxonomy): domain Eukaryota; kingdom Metazoa; phylum Chordata; order Ceratodontiformes; family Ceratodontidae; genus Neoceratodus; species Neoceratodus forsteri. The sequence continues at coordinate 193,494,995 of CM028132.1, read as the reverse complement.
CTTGGAAGGTGGAGCTCATTGTAACCAGGGTCCACTTTGAGGACTAGCTGCATACTGATCCATTTTAAGACATAATTACCAAAGCCAATTACATTCAGTTTGTTAATAAGCAGCGGCTGGTAATTAACAAGGTCAAAAGCTTTTGTTAGATCTAGGTATACAGACAAAGAAAGTATTCCTCTTTTTATACCCTGTTGTATTTCATTTACTCAGATGACAAAGGAAGTTGCTGTCCCATTATTCTTTCTAAAGCTATGTTGGCATGGTGTAAGGAGATGGTATTTATTCTTTTATGCAAACTCAGTTGCTAGTATACCAGTTGCTCTTCTGGGTGAAAAATGAAGGGCACTACTGAAAAAGGTGAATCTTTCAATCCAAAAGTATCCTTGTTGTTAAGGCACAGTGGCAAGTCCTCTTCCAATCCACTACAACTTGCAAGCAAGTACATCAAATATCAAGCTACAAAAATAAAATTATCTGCCAAAATTTTTCATAGTTTTGACAACTGCCAATGAATGCCTTCCAAATATGGGGTTGACACATTTTCAAGTGAAGCACATTACTCCATTGTGCGTACTGGAAAAGCCAGTTTACCCATCTGCAGACAAGTTTGACTTTTTTACTGTTTTGATCAAATGAATAAGTAGCTTTCACCACTGTATGTACTGTATATGAACCTGAACACTACACAAACATGTTCACCACCCAGATATCCAAGTAACTGGAGAAAAAGGCAAAGGCAGTAAGGACAGGGATGGGCTAACAGGGGTAAGGCCATTAAAAACTGGAGGGCAATGAATACCAATGCCCGTAGTCTGGGTAACAAGCTCCCTGAACTAGTGGCCTTGATGGAAGAGGGAAGCCTGGATATAGTGGCAGTCACAGAAACATGGTACACAGAGAACCATGATTGGGATGTCAACATACCAGGGTACTCAATCTACAGGAGGGACAGGAAGGGTAGAAGAGGAGGAATAGTAGCTCTCTATGTAAGGGAAGAGATCAAAGCAACGGAACTAAAGGGTAAACAGGGAGGAGAGAAGGCACTGTGGGCCACCATGGAGACAGCAAATTGCACCACAATCCGTACAGGGGTTGTATACAGACGCCCATCTCAGGGGGAGGAAATGGACAAGGAAATGATAGAAGGCATCCTTAAGATGGCAGAAAAAGGGGAGATATTGTTGATGGGGACCTGAATATACCAAATGTTAACTGGAGCACCTTTGCTGTAGCAACATCCAAGAGTAGGGTCATTCTTGATGCCCTACAGGAGGCAGGCCTCAGACAGCCAGTGTTGGAACCCACTCAGGAGGGAGCAATCTTAGACTTGGTACTCTCAAACGGGGACGGAGAGAGGATCACAGATTTAGAAGTGGTAGCCATCTGGGAACAAGTGACCACCAAACAGTGTGGTTCACGATAAACACAGCTGTAGAATCAAGCCATATAAATGTGAGGGTACTGGACTTCAGGAGGGCTGACTTTGGCAAAATGGGAGAGTGCCTCAGAAAAGCACTAGCAAATGGGCAAGAAGGAGGGCTTGACCCGCAGCTCAATTTCGACACACATATCGACTCCATACATAAGAAACTTCTCCCTTAACTCGGCACCCTATACAGGAACAAAAGCTGCCTCCCTTCTCCTGCTAGGAATGCTATTGTCCAAAAGATGATCCTCTCAGTACTCGACTACGGTGATATAGTCTTTTTTTTTTTTTTAATTAATTTTTTTTTAAATTCAAAGTTTATTCATTTTCACAAACACAAAATGGAGCAGCTCCATACTATACATAATGACATTTCTCCTTTAAGCCATCCTTATTATTATGAAAGAGAGAGACTGCTCCCCACCACCCACCCTCCCTTCCCCAGCACAGCTTATCTTTTATATGGTGTCCTAAGCGGCACCCAACATGTATCTTATATACTTAGCAGCTATGAAGGGTTCCCAAATGCTATTGTATTTGGTCAGCTTGTTATTTAAACTGGCCATCATTTTTTCCATCCTGAGGTTATGCAAGATCTCTTTGAGGCACTCCAAGTAAGATATATCCACACTATCCTTCCAATGTCTGAGAATGACCTTTTTAACCGACAGTGAGATTAAGGCCATGTAGTACCTCCTGGGTACTACTGATATGGAAGCATAATCACCCAGCAAACATACCTCAGGACAGAAAAAATTGGAGAGGCCCAGTAAAGGATCCAATCTGTCCCGTATTTCGTTCCAGAGAGCAGTCACCTTCAAACATGACCAGAATGTATGATACAATGTGCCCTCCTCCTGTCCGCACCTGGAACAAAAGGCTGTGTCCTTGAGACCAAACTTATGAAGCTTCTGGGGGGTGTAATATATATTGTGCAGTATATGGAACTGTACCAATTTCAGTCTATCCTGCTTAATATATTTGTGAACATTTTTCCAAAGCACTGCTCCATCTATTTCTAACCCTGGGAAGTAGTCGGCCCAATACTTTTTAGGGATGAACTCTTCGGGGTATTTGCAATCATATAAGCATTTAGAGATCTTGGACACGGAAGGTCTGTGACCCACAAGTGTGCTCAGGACCTCTTGGAACCTATTCTTGTGGGAAAGGGAAGAAGCCGGGCCAAAACCATTTGCTAGCAAATGGACTAGCTGGTAGACCTTGAAATTAAATTTGACGGGTATGTCAAGCCTGGTCAGTATAGTGGAGGCCTGGAGCCAGAAGCCTTCCTGGGCCACCAGTTGGGCGAGGGTGACATCGCCGAGCTGCGGGAGCCAGGTCCTATTGATCGGCCTGCCATCAAGCTTTATATTAGGGTTACCGCATATCAGGTGGGCCAAGTCCCTCTCCTGCCTGTATTCCATGTTCGCACATATCTGCATGTGCACCTTAACGGAAATTGTTAGTGGGGTGAGCCTCAGGTTTGGAGGAAGGTTCTTTAGTTTAATATGCAATAAGGATAGCGGTAACAGACCTTCTTGTTTGATATAAGCCAACTGTATTCGCAACCATACCGGTAAGCTTTCTGCAGCGACAGACCCCCCTTTGCCTTCCAGCCACTTTAAGTACTTCACCATATGGCTCGCCCAGTAATAAAAAACTAGGGACGGGAGGCAGAGACCCCCTCTGTCCTTCGGGGCCGCCAGTTTGTGGTATGCTAGTCTGGGTTGTTTTTCGGCCCATATAAAAGTGGTTATTATTGCATTAAGTTTGCGGAACCATGCGTATGGGATCCATGTGTTGAGCAAGTGTAACGGATAAAAAATCCTAGGAAAGAAATTCATCTTGATAAGATTTATATGTCCCCAAAGTGTAACGGGTAACTTAGACCATCTTTTCAAGTCTCCCTCCAGTGTTTTAACTAAATCATCCAAATTGAGCTTGAAAAGCTGGGTTGGATCCCTTACCACCTGGATCCCCAGATATTTCAGAGACTTCAGCAACCAGGACATTCCACTCTGACTGACGAGGGCTTTGAGCGGGAATATCTGAGATTTGTCTATATTCAATTTATAATTGGAAAGCTTGGCGAATTCTTGAATTACCCCTAACAACCCCGATATGGAATTACTCGGGTCTGTCAGGTGCAGTAATAAATCGTCCGCATACGCCGATATTTTAATCTCTACCCCTTGAATGACCACCCCCCTAATAAAGGGGCTCTGCTTGATCCTTCTAATCAGGGGCTCTAAATATAGGATAAAGAGCAGCGGTGAAAGCCCTGTCTGGTACCAGAGTATAGTGGGAACTTATCGGAGATCATTCCATTTACCATCACCCTAGCTGACGGGACACTGTAAAAAATTCTAATCCATTTTTGAAAAAGTTCGGGAAAATTGCATGCATTCAAGGTCCTTACAAGAAAGTTCCAGTCTACCCTGTCGAAGGCCTTCTCCGCGTCCAGGGAAACAAGAACTGCCGGATAAGGGGCATCTCTGGACGCGGAGAGGACATGCGACAGGGTCCTTAGGTGATCTGTTGACGACCGTCCTCGCATGAATCTGACTTGTTCTGGCCCGATCATATCATTAACAACTGACAAAAGACGATTTGCTAAAATCTTGGCTAGAATTTTGATGTCCTGATTCATCAGAGATATCAGTCGGTAGCTAGCAGGTAACTCTGGATCTTTCCCAGGCTTCAGAATCAGCACAATTAAGGCCTCCCACAGAGTCGGGTCAGTCTGAGCCCCCGATAGGATATGTTGGAAAAGGGACAGTAACATGGGAAGTAAGAGGTTTGTGAATTTTTTGTAAAAGTTCGCTAAGAACCCGTCAGGCCCAGGAGATTTATCTATGGGTAGATCCTTGATAACCTCAAGAACCTCCTCCCTAGTTATAGAGGCTGTTAGACGGCTCTGTTGATGATTATTCAGAAAAGGTAACCCAACAGTTCCCAAATAATTATCAATATTAACATCTGGGGCCGATTCTTTGAGACTATACAACTCGGCATAATATCCTCAAAAGACCGAGACAATCTCCTCCGTAGAGGTTAGGAGAGAGTTGGTAGTTGGGGAGCGGATCACCAGAATGTGCCGGTCCGCTTCCATTTGTCTGATCTTCAGTGCCAGCAATTTACCGGCCTTTTCCCCAGTGTCTGAATATACTGCCTTGGCCCTAAGGATTGCATATTCAGCCCTATCCCTCAGCAACTCCAGATATTCCTCCTTAAGTTTGATTAGTTCTTGTTTTTCAAACTCATTCAAGGGTGAGCTACCACTGCCTTCTTTATCCTGTATTTCCTGCAAAAGCCTTTTCAACTTTTCTTCCTTCTCTTTCTTCCGAGAAGTGGCTAAACTGATCAAGGCACCCCTTATAAATGACTTAAAGGTTCCCCACATTATATCTGGTCTCTCCACCGAGCCGGCATTAGATTCTATAAACTGCTGGATATGTTCATCAATTACTCGGGCCAATTTCTCCTCTTTTAACATATAATTATTTTCCATCTGAAAGATCTCTTAGGTGGATCTAGGGACACTAGATGGCATACTACTGAAGCATGATCTGATGGGGGACCAGGTTGTACAGAGGCTTCCGCCACACTGGGGAGGAGGCTATGCGAGAGAAAAATATAGTCAATGCGGGATGAAATGTTGTGGACCGGGGATGTGAAGGTGAATTCTTTGTGCTTGGGGTGGAGTACACGCCAGATATCACAAAGAGCATACAATTATAAAAATTCAGATAGCGCTCTTTGAGCTGGTGACCGTGGTCCGCTCCTAGAAATAGAACGGTCCATCATGGAATCCAATGCCACATTCATATCCCCGCCTACCACCATTGGCAACATGGAAAATGGCTGCAGAATATCGATTAACTTCATAAAAAAGTCGGCGGAGTCGGAGTTGGGCCCGTAGACCGTCCCCAGCAAGAACTCTGCAGCCCACCAAAAACCGTGGATAAAGAGAAAACGGCCCTGTGGATCTCTGATTACTTGTTTCTGTATAAATGGGACCCTTCTATGAATGATTATGAGAACTCCTGCACTATTCGTGGATCCCTCTGCTGAAAAAACATGACTAATCTGCATTTTTCTCATCCACCTTGCCTCAGCATCCAGCAGATGGGACTCCTGGATAAAGTCAATATCAATTGATAACAAGCTGAAATGCTTAAGAACTTGATAAAGCTTAACACGCTGCCTCAGACCCTTAACGTTCCAAGTAGCAAACTTCATACTAGTGGCCATATAAAGCATTTAAGAAACAAGCGAAATCCTAACCAAGCCCAGGCCACTGGTTCCATAATAATAACACCTAACCCCTTGAGCTGTGCTGAGGACCCCTCCCTCCCTCCCTCCCCTTTAACCCCCTCCTTGAACATCCCCAAACAATCAAAATAAACACCATGTTATTATAATTCCCCAGTCTACTACCCCAATACAGGCAGTACCCCTCCCCCAATATTTATATTACTGAGAGGCATGCACCCGAAATCCATAATTAACCCCTTGTATCAGATATTCCCCCACCCACCTCTCGCAGTTACGTGATATAGCAAATGCTGCTGCAGGTACCTGCCATGTTCCTCCCGCCATCTCCTTCCCTCGGTATAAGCATCTCTCACTAGTGGGGGGATGGCATCCCAGGGGCGGCATCGTGGATTGACACCTATGCATCCTAGCCAGGACACAGGTATTAAGCCCTTGGGGAGCCCCCAGGCTAACCCCCACCATATGACCCCGCAAGGAGTACCTCACGGGTTCATTTCCGCTTAAAGGGAACCCATTCATTCCTTGTCCAAACCCAGGCATAACAGCTGGTCTCACTAGCAGAACCAATCTCATCCCAGGGGCTTCAAAGCTGACCTGGATTTAGGCTGCCTTTATTCTACAGATGGGGAAAATATGTCACCAGCCCGTACGCCCCCCCCCCCCCAAACCTGTAAATATCAAAACCGTTGTAAACTAGCATAAACATCAGTCCTCTACATTTGGGACTATAAAGTTTGTGATAACAACTTTCCAAACAATGGTTCAAGAATGAGATTCGAAAGTTCTTTTCTTCCTGAATCAGCGTCTAGAAAATGCCATGACAGCTTATAAGGCAACAAGGAACCGATATCCCTGCTGAGCTCTTCCCAAACGATCTTCCCCCTCAGCACTCTTCACTTGGGTCTGAAGAGATGCGGGAGCTCCTTCTGCAGAGTTCGGCTGGCTGAGTCTGCATCTTCAAAAGAAAGCCAGGCCCCAGACACCAGGACTTGCAAACGGGCTGGGTACCCCATTCGGAATTTTATGCCCGCCGCTATCAGTTTCGTGACTGTGGGGTGAAAAAGGGCCCTTTTTTGATGCACCGAGGCTGGTAGGTCACTCGTAATTCTAATGGGCTTGCCTTCCCACAGAACCTTCTCCAACTCTCTCACTTTGTCGATTACAAACTGTTTCTCTTGGTAGTTCAGGAATTTGGCAATCAGGGGTCTGGGCTGCTGGCCTGGGGATGGCATCGGACAGAGCGCTCGATGGGCCCTCTTGAGGGTGTAGGATTGGCCATAGGGTGAGGAACCAGCAAGCTTCTCGAACAACTTCTGCATAAAAAGAATAGTATTTTGACCTTCTTCTCTCTCAGGTACTCCAAGGATAACTAAGTTGTTCCTCCGAGATCATCCCTCGAGGTCCTCTACTTTAATCTCTAGTTTTTTAAGACACTGGCGATCATTCACCGCCATTTCCTCTGCACGGCTTGATGCTTTCTCCAGAGATATAATTCGCACATCCAGGTCAGAGACCTTCATGTTTAGGTCTTCCAAGGCCCCTGCTAAGTGCTTAATTTCCGTGGCTACAGTCTTCATCTCCTCCCTCAATGGCAGCAGCTTGCGCCGCAGCAGCTCTAAAGTTAGCAGAGTCGCTTCTGACTCTAACGCTCTCTGGGCCATGGTACCAGGCATTCTGCCGCTGCTAGACATCTGGGTTTTAGGCCTTTTCCCTGATTTCTCGGGTGAAACAGGCGGAGTGTGGCGTGGTAATGCTGGCTTCATTTCTGCCTCCATTTCACAGGCTCAGACTTTCTCCCTCCTCTAACAATCCGCTGCCGCTGCTTTTGCCGACTTGTAGAGGTAAGAAAACTGGTTTTAATTGGTAAATAAGGGATTTAGATAGCGGGAGCTCCAACTCGGTCCAGCTACTCGGGCCGCTTCATCACGTGATCCCCAATATAGTCTATACTATTGCTCCCTCCTCTGCCTTGGCCAGCCTTGACACCCTTTTTCACTCTTTTTGTTGGTTTATTCTCGACTGTCCACAAACAACCCACCACTGCACCTTATATAGCTCCCTAGCCCTGCCATCCCTCCAAGACCGAAGACTAACCCACAGTGCTAGGTTTGCAGCCAAATTTTGGTCCCATTCCCTTCCCCCCCACCTGGCCTCTACCCTCTCCCAACAACCCCCCGCTTACTCCCTCAGAAGCACTGACCCCAGGCTCCTCCGTTTCCTTTATCACTTTAACTAAAGGTCAGGCGCGTTCAATTACATCCACAGTTATGGAGCGTCCTGCCAGCTGATATAAGACACTCACCCAACCCCAGCCATCGCAATCGCCTACTCAGCATCTACTTCTCCTCCAGCTGCTCTTGCTATAACTAATGTCAAATTATGTATAAAAATTGTGTTTCTGTGCTCAGTTGTAACCATCTAAAATGTTCCTTTATCGATCTTCTGACTGTCTGTATCTATCTGCCGATTGTACGACGGATGGCCATTCATTGTGTTGTTAACTATGTACCAAATGTATGTACTACTGTCTTGGGTCTTGATCCCCAGGTCGCATCTGGAATCTAGCAACACTGCTCAGTATGCCTTCCTGGTTAAACTCGTAAATAAATAAAGAAGGGGTGGAGAAACAATAGGGAAACATCAAAACTGCCATCACAGAGGCAACAAGCCTTTGTGTGAAGCAAATAAATCAAAATGAAGGCAAAAACCACTATGGTTCTCAAAAGAGGTGGCGGGAAAGATTAAGGAGAAAAAAAAAGATAGCATTCAGGAAGAAGGACAGAGAACTGTACCAGTTAAAGCAGAAGGAAGCGGGGAAGGCAGTCAGACTAGCAAAGGCCCAAATTGAGGAAAAGATAGCCAACTCAGTTAAGAAGGGGGAATAAAATCTTTTATAGGTACATTAGGGAGTGAAGAAAGACCAAGGGAGGGATAGTGAGGCTTAATAAAGGGGAGGGTGCATGGGCAGAGGGTGACAGTGAAAAAGCAGGGATACCAAATGAATACTTCTGCTCAGTATTCACAGAAGAAGAGGATGGGGAGGTACCTAATCCAATCAATAGAAGCTCTCTGGAAGGGGGGGTCGATAAAAGTCCATTCACAGAAGAAAGGGTTCTGAAAGAACTCCTGAAACTGAAGGTAGACAAAGTGATGGGACCTAACGGGATTCATCCCAGAATTCTAAACGAACTAAGGGAAGAACTAGTGACACCACTGACTACCCTTTTTAACAAATCATGGGAGGATGGTGTGGTACCTGAGGACTGGAGGAGGATGGATTTGATTCCCCTTCACAAAAGTGGGAGCAAAGCAGAGGCAGGAAACTACAGACCTGTTAGTTTGACCTCAGTGGTAGGGAAAATGATGGAATCACTTCTGAAAGAAAGAACTGTTGAGTACCTAGAGGCTAGAGAGGCACAGGACCCAAGGCAGCATGGATTCACAGTGGGAAGGTCATGTCAGACAAATCTAATAGATTTATTTGACTGGGTGATCAAAGTAGTAGACCAGGGAGGGGCTGGGGACATGGCCTACCTAGACTTTAGCAAGGCATTTGACACAGTGCCATACAAAAGATTAATAAACAAGTTAGTCTGCCTGGGAGTGGGTCCCAGGGAGGTAGCCTGGGTAAAAGAAATTGGCTGGACAACAGGACACAGAGGGTAATAGTAAACAGAGTCCACTCTGAAGAAAGGGCGGTTACTAGTGGGGTACCGCAGGGTTCAGTACTGGGACCAGTTCTTTTTAATGTCTTTATAAGTGACATTGCAGAAGGACTAGAAGGAAAAATATGCCTCTTTGCAGACAACACAAAGATCTTCAACAGGGTTGACACACAAGGGGGGGTAGAAAGGATGAGAAGGGACTTGGAAAGGTTGGAAGAATGGTCAAAAGTATGGTAGCTTAAATTCAATGCAAAGAAGTGCAAAGTAATGCACCTGGGAAACAAAAACCCAGGGGAAGAGTACACAATTGGGGGGGGGGGGGTACTAACAACAACAAAAATGGAAAAGGGATCTGGGCGTAGTCATATCAGATGACCAAAAGGTAAGCAAACAATGTGAGAGGGCAGTAAGGAGGGCTGGGCGATACTGGGATGTATAATGAGAGGTATCACCAGTAGAAAACAGGAAGTTGTTATCCCTCTGTACAGACAGTTGGTGAGACCCCATCTGGAGTACTTTGTGCGGTTCTGGAGACCAGAGACCCACCTCTGCAAGGACATAGACAGGATAGAGGCAGTCCAGAGGAGGGCAACTAAAATGGTGCAGGGTCTGCAAGAGAAGCCGTACGAGGAGAGACTAAAGGAGCTTAATATGTATACCCTTGAGGAAAAAAGGGAGAGGAGGGACACGATAGAAACTTTCAAGTACTTCAAGGGAATCAACAAAGTCCAAGAGGGTGGCACCTTTCAGAAAAAGAGATGTGCAAGAACAAGGGGGCACAATTTGAAGACAGAGGGGGGACAGCTCAGGGGTAAAGTGAGGAAGTATTTTTTTTCACAGAGAGGGTAGTGGAAACATGGAACGGCCTTCCTGAGAAGGTCATGGGGTTAAAAACAGTGGGGGAATTCAGGTGTAACCCCCCCCCCATGAATGGGGGTTCCTGAAAAGTCTTCCACAAGCCTGCCCAAGTGCTAGCTGCCAGGCTGGTGTTCAATGCCGTAGCCGTTTAAATGTATTACTAGTGAGTGCCTGTGTGGCCTCCGTGTACTGTCACTTTAAGGGCTGCCTTTCTGCAGTAATAATTAATCCGGAAAAGGGACTGAGTGTTTCCATGCTCGGGTCCTGCCCGGGCTGCCTGCTAACTGCTCCATTTCTGCCATCGCTAGTTGTGCAGAGGGAGTTCTGCTGAAAGATGCAACTATTTGCTGGGAATCGCTTAGAGTAATAATGATAATGTAGTTTGTTCTAACCTGCCTTCTTTACAGCGAGGGGTTTCTATCAGTATCCACCATTTTGGTCCCGAACTGCCGAATTGGACCAATCAGTACTTGGGGACTCTAAAATGGAGCTTGCTCATAGGGGCTGCATGGACCCAAACCCCTGGGATTTGTAGTTTTGGACTGTTGGCGCCTTTTGCTACTGAAAGGGGAGCTCATGTGTGAATGACAGTTGTGCCAGCCAACCGAACCGTTTGGATCTGAAGGAAACACCATGAGCTGTCTGCTGGCAAGCCAGATCTGAGTTGGAAGCTGAGAGAGGAGCAGCTGGTGATATTCGAGCAGTAAACTGCGTAGTTAGAACTGGAGAATTGTGGAGAGGCTGGGACAAGGCCTGCACGTATGCTGTTACCCTGAGAGGAGAGATAGAGAGAGAATTGTTTCGGACTAAATCCGAGCTGTGTGCTTTTAAGCAAGTTACTAAATTGGGACCAGGCTTAACCTGTAGGAGACCGAAGATTTTTGCTGAACGCGATCGGCCTGTCAGGCTCCAGCTACTCTTGAGCTCCCAGTTTAAGCAGTGACTTTGCAATCATGACCGGGTAGCAGTTGCCTGGTATAGTAATACTTCCTTACACATAAATGTGCTGCGTACTGAATGGGGGTCATGGTTTAAGTCCCCTTTTGTGTGAACTGTGTGCTGACTGCTGGAAGCTGTATCCAGCGCAAAACAGACTAAATCTGCTGTTAGCTCTGTGCGGCTGGGCCTTGCCACGAGGGCCCTGCCAGATCACCCTGCTGCACAGAGAAGAGCCATCGACGAGAGACCTGCCTGGGGAGCATTCCTCCTTCTCCACACCTGAACAGAAATGACGCCTTGACGGATCACGTGGGCCCTGCTTCTCCTGGCACTCCAGAGAGTTCATCTGCTGTCTCAATTTCGTCCATCCTGTGTCCAGTCTTGGGTACCATGAGTAATATCCAGGGTAGCTCCCTGCAACAGATAGCTAAATCAAAAGTGTGTCACCTGATTGTCTTGTTATCTTTTTCTTCACGAACTGAGCCCTCCGGCTCCGGATTACAAATATTGTGTAGTGCAAGGTATGTTTTTTCCATCACAGGGCCCCTACCAGCTGCAACGCTGGCCTACCCTGGGCAACGGTCCTGGCTAGCCCAACCCCATTCACCTGGGTACCCAGAAGTGCGACTGTACTAGGGACTCTGACTGCTTGCATAATTGTGTGATTGTTAAGGAAAGTAAGCTAATTAACCTGCTTGCCCCAATCCTTATTCAAACCCCCCCTGAATAAATCAGATCTAATTTTTCTGCCTTTTAAACTGTCTCTGGATCCTGCTTATGCCTAAAGTATTGTGTTACTGCCATTTGCTCTGTTTTACTTTGTTTTACAGGGGGTCACCATGTTCAAGCTGGAGAAACCAATCCTGGTGGTAAGTGCCAAGGGTTTGGTTACTGGTAAAGCATATCATGGGCACTGTGAAGGTCATTGTTGTATTCTGTGTGGGCCACTTGCAGGAACCAAGGGGGGTTACAGTGTCCCAGAGGGCTGTTCCCAAACTAGTGCAACCTCTAATAACCCTGACCTCTGGATGGAGGCACCTGTTTCAGAACTCAGGCCCCTCATCCTACTGGTTGCCCAGCAGGCAGGGGTAGTAGTCTTTGGGGTAGCACCACTTAGGGGTTACACAAGAATGCATGGGATAGATGTAACCACCCAGTCCCCTGGGGTTACTAGAATCCCCTCAGTATTAGTGCTAGGCTGGGAGAGGCAGCTGGTGACTAACTAGTTAAATGGGTTTTTTACCTGTTCACTCTTCTGTTTACTTGGCTTCAGCTGAGATGGAAGTGATGAGCTCATCTGGAACTCTCGCAGCAGCATAAGCCTTAGTCAGCTGTGAGAATGGAGTTTAGAATGTTGAGACAAGGGTTGGTCGCTTTGATTCTGGACCAGGTTCGGAGTTTGAAGTAAATTTGAAGTTGACCTATTGGTTGGTGTGGGGTTCCTGTTTGGAAACCTGGGAGATCTGGTACAACTTTGCTTCCTGTTGCAGGAGTGGAGCGAGTGGACTATCGAACTGTTCGAGTTAGGCTGTGGGGGTGTTCACAATTTTTCTTACGGATTAGTGCTTGGACCCAGGTCTTGACTGCTACCATGATGTATGTGGTGACTGTATTTCTTCAAGGATTTCGAGATATGGGGCTTTGGTGTTTGGGCCCCGTATTTGCTGAGTGGACCCTCTCTGAACTCGGGGGTGGGATCCTCTGGGGTTGCTGACCGCACGGGAGGCTGGGTCCGGTGTGTTGGAAGACACACGTCATGGTTCCTGGCTCTCCTTGGTTTTCCGGGGGTTGGACTGTAGAGCCTGTCCCTCGTTGCAGCCTAGTTGCGTCTTTCTTTCCCGCCAGTGCCTCTTTGGGGGAATGGTGGGGCAGCGCGGGGTAGCGAGTGGTCTATCTGCCTAAAGCCGGAGGATTCCCTGGAAAGTTTGGTCAAGTCTGTTTGGAGCCGGAGGATTCCCTGCAAAGTCAGCTTATTCGAACTATAGACCGAGGATTTTCTGAGAACTCGACAAGGACTGCAGCAGTTAGATGGTCTGACTTTTCCTTTGCTTATTTTCTGAACCTGTTGGACAGTGAGAGTGCCCTATTTTGACTTGGACATTTTGTGATAATTCTGTTTACTGTACCACGACTTAGGTGGGAGATAGGCTGGGGAGTCAGTTTTTCAGTATTTTGTTTTCTGGTGAGGTGACAGCTCCCAGAAATTATAATTAGTCCTTTTGGAGAGAGTTGTGGCTACTCTTTAGTTCATAATTTAATTTTTTACACTATATCATCAGTTGTTTTGTTTTGGTTTTAATTCACATTCATATATTTTTATATTTTTTAGCATTATTTATCAAGTTTGAGTGATGGTGGAAGTTTGAGAGGTTGATTGAGTAGCTGTGTGTTTGGGTGGTGGGTAGTTTGAGCGTGGATTATATTTGTAATTTTGTGGCCGTTTATTTTGGGTGTCTGCAGAGTGTGATAGAGATGTGTTGGGAAGGTGTAGTGACAGTCAGGCATTATCCCTCCTCCAGGCTTAGGGATCTCTGTCCTTTTTCTTGTCCTTCATTGTCCCCAGAGGTTTATAGACGGTGCTGGGCTCTGGGGATAACTAGGAGAAGGAGGAAGGCAGGTGCTAGGCCTGGAGAGGGAATGGAAAGGAGTGGGCGGATTGGGATAGTGGGGACAAGGAGATGCCCTGGGGTGAACTGGGTCCAGGAAAGGGGTTCTCCTTGTCTGGTTCCCATACCCAAGAGCTCTGCTTATAGCAGACAGGTAACACGGTCTTCCTCGGTTACTCATCCTACTCGGGCGGTGTTATGTAATGCCAAGTCTATTAAGAACAAGACTGCTATACTAGTGGATCTAGTTGGGTCATCTGACCTGGCTTGCATCACCGAGACCTGGCTGGATGAGAATACCGGTCCTATTTTGATAATAGCAATTCCAGCTGGGTACTTGTGATACACCGCCCGAGAATGGATTGTAGGGGGCAGGGGAGTTGCCATCTGTTTTAGATCGGAACTGAACCTTGTGGAGGTACTAGTGGGGACCACCAACTCCTTTGAATGTATCATGGGCGAGGGTGTGGGGTGCAGGATTCTTCTCATCTACCGTCCACCAGGAGATGGGAAGCCTATGGGAAGTCGCAGATTTCACGGTCGACCTGACATTGAGATCCCCAGATGGCTGATCCTGGAGGATTTTAATGCCTGGGTCAAAGAAGAACTCTCGCAATTTGGTCAAGACTTCCTCCAATTAATGAATTCACTGGGCTTCTCACAGGTTATTTCCTCCTTGACCCGTATTGGTGGTCCTTCATTGGACTTGGTGATTCTCCTGGGGATGGAGATATCTGACTTGGTGGTGGAACCAGTCGGGTGGTCTGACCATCATACCATTGGGTTCAGCTTCGTGGCCCCCCAAGGAGGCCGACCCCTATGGAGATGGTCCAGTATTGCCCTTTGAGGGGTGTGTCCCCTGATGGCCTGATGGCAGTGCTGGACCTATTGAGTTTACAGAGTGAATGCATCAATCCTGGGGACTTGGTACTCGCCTTTAATAAGGCGGTGGTAGGGGCCCTGGATTCCATTGCTCCTGTTCATGTTTGTCCCCTCACTCTTCGCCCCAGGTCTCCTTGATTTGATGAGACCTTGAGGGAGTTGAGGAGAGTGGGACAAAGGTTAGAGAGGTGTTGGCGGAGGTCGGGCCTGGAATGTGACAGACTTAGACTGACGGATCATTATGGGGTCTATCAATCAGCAATTACCCGTAAGAAGGCAGAATTCCTGTCCAGGGAAATTGCTGCCAGGCAGAATCGACCAGCCCTGCTCTTCCAGACTGTGGACAGATTGTGCAATCCAATCTGTCTCCAGCCTGGAAGTGCTTTTTCACAACAGCAGTGTGAGGAGTTTGCTCGATTCTTCGCTGATAAGGTTGCCACAATCAGGTCTGGCGTCTGCTCGACCCTCTCTAATGGGAATTGTGGTGGCCGGCAGGAGATGTTGGACACCCAGTTTGTGTGGTCTGACTTCGGCCTACTCGCAATCAATGACACTGTGATGGTCATCCAGTCGTTGCGACCAACCAACTGTAGTTTGGATCCAGGCCCTACATGCCATCTTAGTAGGATGTATGGATAAAATCAGCCCGGTCCTTGCCGAGATAGTATGGATGTCTTTGGAGAGGGGGATCTTTCCAGATCCCCTAAAGGAGGCCGTGGTTCAGCCCCTCCTTAAAAAGTCCTCCTTGGACCCAGACTGTCTGGCAAACTGCAGGCCTGTCTCTAACCTGCCCTTTGTAGGTAAGGTTATTGAGAAGGTGGTTGCTTCGCAGTTGGATGATCATTTGACCAGCCACAATGTCTATGATTCTCTACAGTCCGGATTCAGGAAGAGACGTAGTATCGAGACAGCCCTTGTTCGGGTACTAATTGATCTCCTAATAGCGAGAGATCGAAAGACTCGGTCCATCTTGGTCCTTCTAGATCTCTCTGCAGCATCTGACACTGTGGACCATGGTGTGCTGTTGGAACGCCTGCGGTACATTTGTGGACTGTCTGAACAGTCCTCAGATGGTTTCGATCATTCCTCGAGGGTAGGACCCAAAGAGTGGTTTCTGGGATTTTCTCCTCGGTACCACTCCCCCTATCCTGCAGGGTGCCGCAGGGTTCCATCTTGGTGCCCATGTTGTTTGCGGCGTACATGCTGCCATTAGGAGCAATTATTAGGTGGTACGGCTTGAGTTTTCACTGCTATGCAGATGATACTCAGCTGTACATGTCCTTTGTGCCTAGTCAGGATGATGCTGTTTCGGTCTTTAACAACTGTCTCGCCGAGATCCAGGACTGGATCAGTGTGAGCTGACTGCAGTTAAACCCATAAAAAACTGAGGTGTTGGTTGTGGACCCAGGTCGTCGGGAGGCGGGTTTGTCGGTGGGATTACCTTCCGGATTATGGCTTGAAGGTGTTCAACTGACTACGTCAGACCAGGTGCGGAACCTGGGCATTATTTTTGATGACTGCCTGACCCTTAAATCTCAGGTGTTGGCAGTTGTCAAAACCTCTTTTTACCATCTGAGGAATATCACCCGGGTGAAGCACCTGGTTCCTTCCGATGATCTTCCAATTTTGGTCCACGCCTTCATTACCTCCCGCTTTGACTACTGTAACGCCCTCTACCTAGGGCTACCAGAGGTTGATATCCACCACTTGCAGCTAGTGCAGAAGGCGGCGGCCAGGCTATTGACTGGTGCTTCTAGGACCAGTCATATAATGCCTGTGCTCCAAGGACTGCACTGGCTGCCACCTTTAAGGTCGGTTTGCTGACCTGTAAGGCCCTACACAACCAGGAACCTAGTTACCTGCAAGATCTCCTTTATCCCTACTGTCCCTCCTGCTCTCTCCGATCTACCAACGAGGGATTGCTAGAGATTCCCAGGGTCCATTTAAAGACATCTGGGGCCAGGTCATTTAGCTTTATGGCCCCAACCCTGTTGAATTCTCTACCTTGTCGGGTGCGAGATTGCCTGACCATCCAAAGTTTTAAAGCTGCTCTTAAAACCTTCCTATTTAACCGGCCTATCCTAATTTTTAATGCTGTGGTATTTATTGTTTTAATCTGCTGTGTTTATTTATTGATGTATTTTTATTTATTGTGTTGTACAAGCTCCTTGATTTTAGAAAGGCGCTTTTTACAAATAAAAATTGATTGATTGATTGATTGGTGTGAATCAGCAGCTTGAAGTTGGAGGAGTGAGAACTGCTCAGCTGACAGCTCTGAGTTGAGGGCCCTGCATTCTCACCCTAGTCCTGGTATTCTCCAGTTTGCCAAGAGAAGTGGTAGAAAACGTTGTCTATAGCAGGATCTCCTGATTTTCATCCCTGGAGGGGTGAAAAGGACTGCTAGTGGATGGATCCAAGGGGCAATTCCCCTTTTTGATCCAGGATGTTTGAAGCTGCCTGTAATGTCTAACAGTGAGTAGGATCTGACTTTTGCTGCAGAAAGCAAGTGCCTGCGCTGTTGTGTTCTCTGGCTAAAAGGGAAATGCACAACTTTTCTGTGAATTCAGAAGTTTGAGACTGTTCTCAGTTAAAGTTGGCTGAAATGTGTGTGATGTCCAGAGGTATGGCTATAACACATTGTTCGGGACTTTAGTTTCCACTACTAGTATAGTGATTCAAATGCTGGATGCCAAAGTTTCATTCAATAAGCATTTCTGAAGTGTGTTTTCAAATGTTTAAGGTGTAACTGAAAGAATAGCTGAGTATAGCTTTGGGAGCAAAGGGTGAGCAGACCCCCATCTGGAGTAACCAGTTCAGGACTACAGGTTCAGTAAGGGCACCTGGTTACTTTAGACAAAGGGCCAATGTCTGAAGAGGATTTTACCCCTTGAAGTGGCTTGTGCTACCTCTTAGCAAAATGTGTGTTCAGTTGTGGGCAGTGCCACTGGAAATAATGTTCAATGTCCCACGACATGTGGGAAATAAAGTACAAGTGTCCTGTCAGTAAATGCGTTTTCAGTTCTGGCCAGTGCCACTGGAAGAAATGTCCTATGTCCTATGCTATATGGAAATACAAGTGCAAGATGTTCTATGTCCTACAGTGTGGAAAAACAAAGAGTTTCTGTCAGATACAGTCGATTTGTTGTTCTGCAAGTTCCTAGTGCCACGATGTGTAAACCTTGGGGGTCCACCCTTGCTTTAGAGAACATCTTTTTGGAATAAAGCCACACTCTAGAACCCCAACTATGGTCTGGACATTTACGTTATTGCTTCTATGTGGAGTTACTGGGTACCCCTGCAGAAGTTAGGTCTACCATAGCCCTAGCAAAATGTTCTCTCCTCGGGACCTGATTATTGTAAGTACCAAATAGGTTAAATTTGCTTTTTTACACCCCCTTTGTATCTCTAGAGTAATGAGTCTGGTATACACTCCCAAAGCTGGGGTGGTACAATTTCTAAATGTTTCTGAATTTGTCTGTGCCCAGTTATGGTGCGGGGTACCTAACTGTGTAAAGTAGCGGGGGCAGTTACACAGACATAAGGAAATTCTGGTGGGGTGGTAAGGGTTAGGAAGAAGTAGGCTGTTGGTTAACTAGGATCTGCAGCTTATCCAATAGGCAGGGAAATGGGCAGACTGAGTGGCAGTCCTTATCTGCCGTCAAAGTCTATGTTTCTATGTAACTACAAGACCAAAACTAGATGCCAGAACCAGAACTGGCATCCAAAGTGAAAGAAACCACTTAGCATTATAATCAGTCAGTCCCTACCTATCATTAAACAGTTCTTAAATAGAAACACCAGTTATAAGGCAATAAATGTTGACTGCCTACACAGTTACTGCCTCACCAACACACTACGCAACAGCTCTGCAACTCTCTGTGCCTAGATATGAACCGATTGTTACTGAAGCAGGTTAACCTGTTGGTGGATTAGTGAATTTAGAAATGTGAACTGTACACCAGGGAAACGCCTGTTCTCTTTCTATTGCAGAAAATTGAGCAGGATCACCATATTTCTTCCTTACAGTGAGCTGAGGGTACTGCTGTCTGAAAAGTATTAGCCTATGCAGATGTTGTGTGCCTGCCTGTGTGCAAAGAGCCATCTGTCATGGCATCCTTAAGATGGTTTAACCTCTATGGGTTATTTTCTGGTGGAATTTTGAACTTTAACAAATGTGTAGGAACGGTATTGGGGCCCAGTTCCCCACATCATAGAAAATGACGACAGATAAGGACCACTTGGCCCACCTAGTTTGCCTGTTTTCCCTACCTACTGCAATACCACAGACCCTACTTGATTCCCGGCTTAGCCCTCCCTTCCCTTACCACTAAGGTTTCCTTATGCCTATCCCATGCGTTCTTGAATCCCATTACAGTTTTTGCCCCCTCAACCTCTACTGGGAGGCTGTTCCAGGCATCCACTATCCTTTCTGTGAAGAAGTACTTCCTCACACCTGAGTCTATCCCCTCCAGTTTCATAGCACGCCCCCTTCTTCTTGACCATCTTTTTTTCTGAAAAATGCTTCCCTCCTGTACCCTATTTATGCTGTGAGGTATCTGAAAGTCTCTATCACATCCCCTCTTTTTCTCCTTTCTTCCAGGGTGTACATACTGAGGTCCTTTAGTCTCTTCTCATAAGGTATCTGGTGCACACCCTGCACCATTTTAGTTGCCCTCCTAGGCATCCTCCTTGGTTGGGCAGTATACGGCTTACAGACGAGCTCCCGAGTATCCTAGGGGTCCTATGCGGAGCTGGGGACCTATCAAAAACAAACTGGGAAAATAAACTGAAATTTAGGAAACAGAATGTGTATAATTGAAATGGGTGGCAACTAAGTAAAAAGAAAAGAATATATTTTATAAACGGGATATGGCATGTGTGTGTCATATGTTTTTTTATCTTCATGAGAGGTCTGCGACCTCTTGACCCCTCACAAGTGGCAGAGCCACGAATGAGGGATCAAGAGGGCACAGACCTCAAATGAGGATAATAAACAGATGCACACTCACACATGCCATATTCAGTTTATTCAGTGAGTGTGCTGCTTAAACTGCGCCTGATTAATCGCTATGGGATTTACACTGCAGCACACCGTCAGGTTCCAGCACAGAGAGTGGAATTTTTTTTTACCATTGTGTCTGAAGCTGCGTGCCTGCTCTAGCGTGAGTCAGCACTGTGATGAACTGGAGTGTGGAGATAGCAGGTCTGACGAACCCAATTCATAAGATAAAAGTGCTATCTTATGAATTGGGTTTGCCATCAGCTCAGATAGCATTTTTATCTCCTCAGTTTAAGCAGCATATAAAATCTTTTTAGTTCCTAGTTTTCTTTTTATAAGTCAGGTTTTTTACCCTCCCACTTCTCTGGAAACTTCCTTCTCAGTATTTTTAGGCCTTCTAGGGAAGCAGGTTAAACCCCAAGGAATGTCATCTACTAACCAATTAAGCAAGGAGGCTTAGCTATACTCCACCCATAGTATTTTTTATAGTGTATTTTTTCAGTATAACCTTAAACCTCTATTACAACCCTCAGCTGATTTTTGGTCCCACTGCGGGCACATACTGTCTTGAGCTGGCATGACAAATTAAATGTCAAAGGCAACCAGCAGCACAAGCAATTGGAAAAACGAATGTGCTCCAGAATTGGGTGTACTAACCAGCTGGAGCCCATGCAGCACTTATTCTTTGACTGCTCCTATATAGTACGGTTCTAGGACTTGGTTGCTGATCTGTGGGCAGAACCCCGTTCTGTCCCATAGATTATACAATCCTGGTTCATAGTCTTTACAGTCAACGTTGGAGCAAATGGCATCCTCATTCTCTGGATGTACTACTATTTGCTTGTTTTAAATGGGACCTGTGCCTAAACAGATGTCATTTCTTATTACAACAAAAAATGGCTTCTCAGCGTGATTTATTTCACATGATTGTTTCTGAACTAAGGAATGTTTATTCTTTTGGTTAAATCAAAGATGTACTCTGTTTCTGGTTTGTTAGAAAGGTGGCAGGGGATAAATTTGTTTTAGGATTAATCAAGCCTGTGACTAAGCTTCTCGTAAGGATCTTGTTGACTTGTTGCAGAGCAACGGTCTCCAGGATAGTAAGCAGCATGGCTTCGAGGCAGGGAGGGCTTGTCAGACTAACCTGATAGTTTTCTTTGACTGGGTGACGAGAGAACTGGACAGGGGCCACACTGTGGAGTTTCTCTACTTTAACTGCAGAGGGTGTCAAGAGTGGAGAAAACAAAGAGTTTGTCAGGTGTCTTAGTATAACAAAATATGCTGATATTCAAAAACTGGTGGGCATGTTGTAATAAAGAACAAGCAGAATCAACTCAAGAGGACTTAGAATTTCAGAATGGGCAAAGCTGTGGGAAATGCAGTTTAAGAGAAATGCAAAGTTATGCATATCAAGAATACAAATAAAAATGCAAGCTATTATTTGTGTGGTAGCATATTGCATGAAACCATGTCAGACGAGACCTGGGAGTGCTAGTATCCGCAGACATGAAACATCAGGAGTACTGCAATGTGGTAATCAATACGGCAAATCAAGTAACGCGGTCAAGCACAAGAAATATCAGGTGAAGAAAGAAAGAGGTCATCGTTCCTGTGTGTATGACATATGTGTGACCATATTTAGACTGCTATTACATTTTGGAACCCGTTTAGAAAAAAAAGGACATAGCACACTTAGAAAAAATTAAGAGCAACAAGATGAGTTTGGAACCTAGATGGTCGCATGAAGACTTACTGCTGCCAAATGATATAATATGGGATACTCAACTATTATATTAGCTAAATTTAGAATTCAAGCCAGACTACAACATTACAAGTGGCCACCAACTTCAACTAGCTAAAGGACCCATTAAAACAATAAACTGAACATTTCATGACACACAAAGAATAATAAATCTGTGGAATAAGGTACCATTAGAAATTACAACAAGCAAAACAAAAGATGAATTCAAAAGATGTCTTGATAAGTACATTATGGGGGGGGGGGAGTGATAATGCATCGTGCTCATGCATAAGCTAGGCAGCATGACAGAAGCTGTTTCAACAGTGATCTGTATGGCACTATGCCATTCTCCAGCCAAGAATAAATTGCAAATCACCATTGTGCTGCAGTGCACTACAGAGATAATTCTTTTTAAGTTCTATGAAGCCTTTAAGGACAGTTGATCAACAGAAGTAGCGGTGCCTGCGCTGCCTTTTGTTACTTCCTGTTAATTTCAGAGGTGCTCTTCCGCCATGTGCAAGCTGTGGCTAAGATAAATCAGCCTCTCACCCTGTGACAATTGTTACAATACAGAAACTATGAAAAAGGAATACGGTGGTAAAGTTACATGTATGTGAAGTAAGATGTAATCAAACTAGCTGAATTTAGCCACCCTTATCTCTTGGAATGTTTGCTGCCTGAGCATATAGCTGTCTCCCCACCATCTGCACTATGATTTTGCACCAGTTTTTTTCTTTTCTTCCCACATGTTGCATCCCACTGCAATACAGCAACATTGACTAAAGCACACAGACACCACAACAATAAATTAACAGCTACTGCAAAAGTTAGCAATCCTTTGCAGATGATAGCACATTGAAAAATCCAAAGTTAAAATCTTAGTAAGCCACTTAGCCACTCGGCTACATAAAGCAGCTGAACTCAACCGGCCCGCTGGCACAGCGGTTGAGCTATCACTTGCAGCACTGACAACCCCTGTTTGGTAGTGAGCAAGGTGCATCTGAGGGTCGGCCAGGGAAAGGTCAAATGATCATCCCAGGTGCAGTTCTCCACCTCTGGGGAGGGGAAGAGGGTTGTGGCTTCATGGCACACTGGACCACTTTGCACAGCGGATCATAGGCAGACATCTATGGGATGGGTTCAGGAGTGCGCCTGTCCTGTGCTGATGCCATTGCACATCCATGCTCCTGGGGGCAACCAAGGAAACACCTCTGAGTGCATGAGCTCCATGAGCCCCGAGGACCGCCTCCTGAATGCGTGCCCAGGCGTGGCCTCGGCAGGGAACTCTGGTTGATCTTGATCTCTCCCAGCTGCCCAGTGGAGCCTCACCATAGGGGGCAAGCTATGGGCCACCCAGCTGGGTAGCCTGGAGGAAAATGCCCAGAGAGCGGTCCAAGTGCTGAATAGAGGGGTATATCCCCCTGCCAGTACAGGAGAAGAAACAGAGTTAAAAAAAAAAGCAGTTGAACTCTGACGCCAAAGTGGAAGCTCAATCCTGTAGCCGAGAAGCAAACAGCAAGCAGGGTCTGATAGACCCAAACCGGCAAATCCCAGAACACTGTTAAATCAAGTGAACGGAAAAGAGATGGGGAAAAGAAAGAAAAAGAAAACTAAAAACAGAGACTAGTCGTGAAAGAGGCTGAACAGAAGAAACGACATGGTCAGTAACCGGATAAATGCATGTGTTTTTCTTTGTTAAAAACAAAGCAGTCATGGCTATCTCAGCGGAGGTTTTTCAATGTTCATTATTACAAATGATTAAAGTAATATTTGTTTACAAATGATTAAAGTAACTTTTGTTTAACAGAACATACACCTTTATAAAGAAGCACGACGAGTGAGTACATTTCATTAAGACTTTAACGGAACTTAAAACGGAACCAGGCTTAT
The DNA here is from genome assembly GCA_016271365.2 of Neoceratodus forsteri. Taxonomy (NCBI): domain Eukaryota; kingdom Metazoa; phylum Chordata; order Ceratodontiformes; family Ceratodontidae; genus Neoceratodus; species Neoceratodus forsteri. Next base: position 193,471,708 of record CM028132.1, on the reverse strand, counting down.
TTGGTGTTTGATGGTAGACCACCTGAGGAAACTGAACTAGGGAAATGGTTTGGGAGTTTATCTGTGCAGATGAGTACCTGTTTGGCAAGAACTTAGAACTTTATCTTCTTGCTACATGTGATCAGTGTGTTCCAAGATCTGAGCACTGAAAGCAAAGGAACTGCAAAGTTAAAAAAAAAAAAAAGGAACATTCTAGGGACAAAATTTTCTCTTCTCTTCTTTATAAATATGTGTCTAACTCCCGTTTGAGTAAAACAGTAAAAGGGCTCGCACAGAATATACGCAAATTAATTTAAGACATGGTGTATAAATGTGAACCCCCCACCCACCTGCTGACTTACAGGATTCATAGGTTTATTACAAGCCAGTGGAGCAAGTTTGCCCTTTTAGGCTTGCCATTTTTCAATGGTAAAAACCTTGCAGTTTATTGGTTCTGTGGTACAAGACTTCAACTTTATGGAGCTCTGATTGTTCCGCTGATGAAGTCTAAACGGCAAAGCTCTTCCAGTAAATAAATTAACTGAAACAATTTCATTTTTAAAACCACGACTTACTCCACCTGTTCAAAAATGGGTCCTAAGCAACGAGCTGGCCAAGGCAAAAAGAAAGAAAAAGAGAGGAAAAAACAGACAACAATGGGCCCGTCACCAGAAGAGAGAAACTCCAACCAAAAATCCTTCTTTGGGGTAAAATAGAAGTAAGTGCAAATACAAAGCTAATAAAAATTACACAGCAAGGTCATGCAGTTCCTTCAGGTTCTAATGAGAAAGACATGTTTGTACCTCTGACACCAGATGACGGACAGTGCATAGGAGAAAAGGAGCCTCGTGAAGGGCAGGAAAAGCATAATGAGAACAATCTCCAAAACTGGCACCACAGTTAATAACAAGTATGAATGCACCAACAGAAAACATTAGTAAGTTACAACATATTCCTGACAACATAACTAAAATTAAAACAACAATTTCAAATATTGATGAAAAACTGGAAAAAGAAGAACAAAGAATCAACGTTTCAGAACAAAGGCAATCTAATTTAGAGGATACTGTCAACCTCATATCACAAGATGTAAACAATTTAAAAAAAAAAACAGCAAGATCTGAGAAAAATCTACCAACAATTGACAGAGTGCATGGGCTGGAGCCCTTTATTAAGGATAAAAATCAAAGCACTTTGGGTCCAATTATTATAACATTCCTTACCTAAGATGACAAGACTAGAATTATGCTGGTGTTCTACAGGTCAAAGAACTTTAAATTTAGAGACCAACAAACATACATTAAACAGAACTTCTTGAAAGACTTCTGGTCACTAGAAAAGCTACATTCACCCATTCAACAGTCTCTATGGAAAGATGGGATAAAGACCTACATTATCTATCCTGTAAAGCTGAAAGTCCTAGTGAAGACGCAAACACTACTGTACAACTGTTATGTTGATGCACTCAAGTACCTAAAAATCCATCTGCTCACACTGTTTGCCTCTTCTTTAGACATGACTCTTTTTTCTGGTTCCTAATTTTATTTCCAGTCCATGGTGTAGAGTCAGACTCATCCATGCATGGTTTTTGGGTGCTCAGGTGCCATGTTGGTCACGCACGCTCAATACGTAGTGGTCCACCGGAGTTTAAGACAGGACCGGAAAAAGGCATAAAATCAAATACATCAAAGGAAAATTATCATTTTTGTACTGCTGGCATTTTCTATGGGGAGCCTATTAATATGTATGGCTGCAGATACCGTTTTAGCAGGACCCTACAAACACAAGCAAAATGTTGACAGTGTCTCTTTAAAATGTTAGCAACCCCATACTTATCCTTTGCATTACAGGCTCTGATTATAAACATGGCAACAAACTGGTAAGTAACGCTACATTTAAGCAATTCCTGTGGAACTTTAAGCAACCCAGGATCTCTTGGTACAAATTATGTCTCAGTAAGGATCAAGGCGGCTTGGCCTGTCATGATATTAAGTCTTATCATTTGGCTTATATTGTACAATTAGCTGTAAGTTGGGCAAATTCTGAGGAGATAGACTTAGCAGTAGAAAATGCAATCATAAGGGGATCTCCAGATTGTTCATGGAGACATCAGGAAGATCTGGTATACCCCCAACAATCAAAAAAAAAACAACCAGTCCAATAGTGAAGAATGTAAGTGACTCCCTTAAAAAAAATTTAAATAAACTGTGTTGGCCAACCAAAATTTTACCTGGAAATCCTATGTGGAGTAACCCAAACTTTAAGTTAAATGGAAATATCCTTTACAAGAAATCTTGGGTTGATAAAGGAATCCTTTAGAAGAAATCCTGGGTTGACTAATCGAGATATGGCAGGACTTGACTATGCTATATCAGAATTCCTTTAAATATTGTAAACATATACCCATATTAAAAGCATTTCACCTTTATTTTATGCAGCCTTGAGATTAATAAATATTAGCTCCATTCCATGGCTGCATGCCAGACTTAATATGATTATGTCTACAAAAAATTAGGAATTTAAAAAAATCATGAAAACCTTATAAAATAAAAATATTAACATATGAGCTGATTTGATATATGACAACAAATTTGTAATGTATACTCAATATAGAGCCAGAGTTGGTATGGCCATTTTGAACAATTTCTTATATTGTAATTCAATTTCTAAACAATCTCAAAAGATGCTTAAAAATGCTGAATTACAAAATTTAAATGTTTCTGCTTATTTGAAAGCTGAAAAGAGTATCATTATTCGTTATCAAATTAAAACTCTATCTAAAACATATACAAATTTGATAAATAATACAATAAACTGTAGAATAAAAATCTATAAAAAATGGCAACACAAACTGGTGGTAAATTTTACTCCTCAACAATGGCAACAAATTCAGAAAACAGAAATTATGGATCTGCAAAAAAATCTATACAAGCCAAAATAATAAAATCAGGCATACATCACACCTACATTGCTAAATCAAATATCTTCAGGTTTCCCCAATAAGTTCTGGGATCACTATGGAATGGTAGCAGATTTAGCGCATAATTTATGGAGCTGCCCATTAATAAATAATTGATGGAAAGACCCAACTACAATGCTCTCGCAATTTTTAAATAGCAAAATTCCAGTGTTAGCAGAAATACTTATTTTTAATAAGGTTGATACATTAGAGATTAATAGAGACCAGGAAAAAGTAACAGCATTGGGCACTATGGCTACCAAAAGATTATATTAGAATATTGGAACTGTCACACCTTCCCATAGTCTATAAAACAGATTTGGCATCATATGATTAAAGAAAAACTAATGTTTGAAAGACTATGGTTTCAAGTTGAAACTCCAGAGAATATTGTTTATTTATTTAAAGTTTGGTGACCGGGAGAGGCACACTGAGCCGAGGCTCGTTTCCAGGTTTGACCTGGAGGAGGGGGACTGAGGAGGCAGAGTTCACATTTAAAGGTATGTTACAGAAGCCTTAGGTAAAAGCAACAACATACAAGAACAGCATACAAATTATTCTGCATTCAAAACTGCAGGCATGTTACAGTAGCCTAGGTAAAAGCAATGCACACAAGATCATCATACAAATTATACAACATACAAGTTATACACATGAGTACAGAGCACTAGGAGAAACTAATTTAGATGTGCAAGTCGGATTTTACAGTGTAGTACATACACCACAGTCACAGGCATGGCCTATGACAACAGGAGCTAGTAAGTCAGCAGCAGCATGACAGGTGGCAGGGTGTTTAACCTGGCTGGTAGCAAGAGCAGGTGGGAGGTTGAGAATGGGAAAGGGCTCATTTAATGAGGTTAGAAGAGGAAAGCAAGCAGAGTGAAGCTGGAAGGGATGTCCAGGTATGAGGGAAGTGGTAGGAGAACGCAGCCTGGCCTGAATTTAGATGGGGATGGGGAAGGGCAAACATGTGAGGATCTCTAGAGTGAAGATGGTAGGATGGGTGGAGTGTAGGGGATAGCAGGGAGGAGAGGTAGGAGGTGAGTGAGCCAAACCAGTATTTGACTGTGATAGTGCAGGTGTGTTGCAGGCATCGTGAGGTTGGGGAAGGGGGTAGAGGGAGGAGTAAAGGGTGCAGGGGTGAGTTCTAGGGGAGCATTAGTGGTGAAACAGCAAAAGGCATCGAATAGAGGGTCAAGCCTGGAGAGGCTGGTGGAGGAGGCAGACTCATATACAATGTCAGCGTAGTCAAAGATTGGTAAGATGTTTTTTGTGAGATGGGGGAGAGGGCATCTTTGTTTCTGTAAAGAGCACCAAGCTTATTATGAATATAGTCGATGTGGGAGGTAAAATCTAGATGACCATCCAACCAGATGCCTAGGTATCTGTAGGCCGGGACTGAGTCAAAAGGGGTAACAGCGAGTGTGCAGAAGGAGTTGGGTGGGGAGATTTTGGGATAGTTTTTGGGTGATGCCGAAAGTCATAGCTACTGTTTTTTTGGTGTTGACTTTAAGTTGATTTGCTTGGAACCACTGTAGGACATGGGAAAAGTCATTTTGCTGCTGTGCAGTTACACTGGAGGCAGAGGGACCAGAGGCATAGAGAATGATGTCATCAGTGTAGAGGTGGATTTGGGAGGAAGAGCAGATAGAAGGGAGATCATTAAGGAAGAAAGAGAAAGGATGGGTCCTAGAACAGAGCCTTGAGACACACCAGCTAGAATTGGGGGCGCATCACCAGCCAGCACACTTTGAGATAGACCAGACAGGTAGGATTTGAACCATTCTACTGTGGGAGAGGAGAGGCCAGCAAGTCCAAGGTTGGTGACGAGCAGAGGATGGGAAATGGAATCAAATGCCTTAGCTAGGTCGATGAAAATGGTAGAGGTTGGGTACCCTTGGTCCAAGCCTGTAAGAATGGCATTTGTGACCCAGATATGGAAGGAGGCAGTTGAGTGATTTTTACAAAAAACAGACTGGTAGGGGGATAGGAAGTTGGCGGTGGAAAGGAATTGGGTTAGCCTGGTAAGGACTAGAAACTCCTGGAGCTTGGCTAACACAGGGAGGAGGGAGATAGGGCGGTAGTTACCTGGGGAGGAGTGATCACCGCCTTTGTGAAGGGGGGATCACTTCTGCAGACTTCCAGGCCTGAGAGATAGTGCTAAGAGTGAAAGAGAGGTTTAGCAGATAGGAAAGGGATGAGCAATAGTAGGGGCTGAGATTTGAAGGAGGAGGGGGTCTAGTCCACTGGGGATGGACTTGCGAGGGTTTAGTGAATATAAGGCATGAAGAACTTCTTAGGTAGTGGTAAGGGAAAAGCGAAAGCCATTTGGAGTAGGAGTTTGCCGAGCTGAAGGGGGTTTGTAGGGGGTGAGGGAAAGGCACAGGTTGTGAAGAAGTTGATTAGAGTATTATTATAGAGCAGAATTATGTCAACTGCATGGAATGAATTTATATTTTTATTCCCTCCATTAATACATTTATAGAGTATTTATATATTTGTTCTTGTATGTTTGTATTGTAGTATATATCTCTCACATGGAAGCTTTATGTACAACTTACAATTGCTATATAAAATACCAATAAAATTAGGTATAAAAAGAGATAGCAGAACTTAATGATTGATAGTAAATTTATGGATTGACATGAATGTAAAGAAAAGTTTAAACTGGAAAATCAGCAGTATTACTTTCATTACCAATTAATTAGCCTTTATAAAAAAGTATTTTAAATGCAGGGAAAGAACACCTAATAATAAACATTAAGAAAAAGAACTTGTCTCTTCTGTCCAGCAAATCCAAAAGGTTTTTTGCTTGGAACATGAAACACCTTCATCTTTATATAGAAAAAACTTTCACAGAAACTATTTAAAGATGGTGCAATGAAAGTAAAAGTGAAACTGCTAACTTACAATGGCAAATGGTCTGATACAAATTATCACAAGATAAATCCATACAGTACAAAACTGTAGATACAGCATACTATTCCCCATATAGATTATTCAAAATTAATTTAAAATCAGATACAAACTGCTGGCACTGTAGTCAACCAGATGTGGACATATTTTATAGGTTTTGGGATTGTGTTCTGATAAAAAAAAAAAAAATCGGTAGAGTCAATCATTTGGGGTGCTGGAGATAACAGGCCTCAAACATATGCAGAAGGGATAATTTCCAGCCTGTATTAGATACATACCACGAGAAAATCTTTGAACAGACAGAATTAAATATTATTACAGCCAACAATGTGACAGTTAAAAAACTGATTTTAAAACACTGGAAAAACACAAATGAAAAGTTACCTTTCCCAGTGTTCAAATGGAAGCAACTTTTCCTTAGCTCTTCTATGTAATGTGGACTTCTTTCAGAAAGTTGATCATTTTTGGAGATTATATAATACAGAAATATTAATGTGGTCGGCTGTTGACGTGGCATAGTATAACCAATTCAACAACTGTATCTTGGATATAAACAGTTCTGACTGTATGTTAAGCTCACTAGCCATATAATAATGTAGGTAAAATATGTATATGTCTATATAAGATTTTCATCAAAATAATGAACTCACAACTAAATAGCTTCCAACATATTGACTTCTTATAAATGCATAAACTAATGCTATTGAATACAGATGCGGTTTTCTATGTACTATGATAATCCATCTATTTTTGTACTTTTTTTTAAGGAGTATTTATGTTCATTTTACTATTGTGACTCAAAACTTTTTTACTTGCAAAAAAAAAAGTACATTATGAGTGGAAATCAGATAAATTATTTCACAATGTAATAGGAGCTATCTATGGCCTTGTTGCCTTCTAAGCTCTGAAAATCCATGGTATGCACAGTATGAAATCGTACAGTACGGATTCATCCTTAACATCCCATGTTCCTGATTTGCAGTGGCTTGACATTTCAGCACACTTTCTTTCTTAACATACATGTTGCATAAAACATACAATGTGCACTTGGTTTAACTGCAGCACTATTTAGTAAATTTACCGAGGACATTTCAATACGGATGTATCAGCCCCTAAATTAATGCTGCTTTTCCACAAAAAATGGTACTGTTGCTGCTAAATGTCACGTTTGGGGCAAGGGGTTCAGAAACCTTGTGACAACCCCACCTCATCAACCAAGGATGCACCTATGATTTCTGACATCAGAGTTTATTGTTTAACAGCTTCAGCTATAACAATTTAAAAACATTACATGGCAATAGATAATTAAACTGAATATGACTTGCATACATTTAATGAAAGACGCGTAAGACAGCATGCTCAATTTCATGTAAAGTAACTCCATCCTCACTGTCATAAATTCCTAAAATTTCGGATAGCGTATATACAGAGATACACCTTCCTTCAATTTTTCCCCTAACAGCACACACGTCAGCTTTTTATGTGTGCGCTTACATTTGCGCAAAGGGAACACATTTCTATAATTGTGGGTTTGAGAGGCAGGTCACTGTCAGGACAATGCAGGGCAGTCTGCAAGGAGCTCGACAATGTCAGACCAGTTATCAGCAAGGCTGATCATGATGCTCTTCAGTGCTTGCTGGGTGGAAGATTCATGAAATTCAAACAAAAGAGCTGTCTCAATCACAGGGCAGCTCTTTCCTTTGATCTGCATGACACCACCCAGCAAGCACAGCTGATCAGCATCATGACTAGCCTATGCCTCGTCCTTCGATTCGCAATGCAACCTCCCACTGCCATCCCTCCCATCTCCCCAATTCTTCCCCGATTTCCAGTAAATAATGTGACTGCCTCCCATCTCCCGAGTCTCCCTCCCCCGTGCCCTGTAAACAATACTGCGTCTCCCTCCCACTGCCAAGTATCCCTCCCACCTCCTGGTTCTGTCCCCAGTGCCCTATGAATAGTAAACCAACTCCCTTCCACTGTCAAATATCCCTCTTGCCTCTTGATTCATATCTCGGTGTCCATGAGTAGTAAAGCAACTCTCTGAAATAAAGAAAACTGTCCCTCATAATTTTTTTTTCACTTTGTAAAACAAGAAACAGTCCATTGATGTCTGTTGCCACAGTCAATGCCAACCCCCACTACTGTTACCCGACCCCTTCAGACCCCACCACCCCCACCCTTTACTTACCTACCAGGGGTCCAACACCATATTCCTCTCCAGACTGGAGACATGCCTTCACTCAACAACATTGGATTGGAAACTGAGGAAATCAGGTAAGCTGCATTTTGAACTTGAACTCATAACTTGGTTATTTTTTAATGTGTGTCCCCCAAATGTACTCATAACTTTGTTGTTTTTTAATGTTTGTTCCCCAAATGTACTCATAACTTGGTTGTTTTTTAATGTTTGTTCCCCAAATGTACTCATAACTTGGTTGTTTTTTTATTAATGTTCGTCCCCCAAATGTACTCATAACTTGGTTGTTTTTTAATGTTCGTCCCCCAAATGTACTCATAACGTGGTTGTTTTTTAATATTTTCCCCCAAAAATTTTCAGTATGGCCTTTTTGGGATCCCACCTGATGAACAAGGTAGGTGAAATTTTTGAAATCCGGCCCAAAAGATTATTTTGCAGTCGCTACGCAAAATCACCTTTTGGGCAGGATTTGAGAATTTTCTCCTACCAGGTTCATGAGGTGGGGTCATAAGAAAACTATGTTGAAAATCTGGGGTCCAAATATTAAAACAATAAAGTTACTGTATCTAAGGTACATTGACATTTTCAACACCTGCTCACAACACTGTAGGTTTCAATATTTGACTCAAATTTTCAACATAGCCGTTTTTCCACCCATCTCATGAACTTGACCCAGGTGTCATTTTTCAAATCCTGGCCAAAATGTGCTTTCACGCTTGTGGCACAGAATGACATTTCAGTCAGTATTTTATAAATGACACCTATCATGTCAGAAGGAGGGATCATAAAAAGACTACGTTGAAAATTTGGGGTTAAAATGTGAAAAAACAACTAAGTTATAAAGAAATGTTGAACTGTTCCAATGTTTACTCATAACTTTATTTTTGTAGATTTTGGCTCCTAATGTTCAGCATATCCCCTGTGTTACCCCAGCTTATAAACACAGCAGGTGTCATTTTTCAAATCCCTAGTGAAACATGTTTTTGTTGTCACACTGCAAAATCACCTTTTGGATGGGATTTAAAAAATTCCATCTATCTTGATCATAACGTCAGGTCATAAAAAGACTGTTGGAAATTAGGGGTCAACATATGGGAGCCAACTGATAATCAGATATTGCCTCTCAGTAGGTATATCCTAGGTAAACAATCTAAACATGTGTAAAGGCAAGACACTACTGAAAATGAGACACTGCATCTCATCTGGGCTATGCTGGGTAAATATTTAATAAACATGTGTAAAAGCAGGCCCAAGTACAGCAGAGCTCCCATTGAACTGTGCATCTATGCTGCTCTATCCTGGGAAAAATACACTGTAAAAACTGGACCCCAGATAATGTATCTTGGCTGTGCTATCCTGGGTAAATACAGAGTAAAAATTGGAAAAAGCAGAATCCCACTGAAAACAAGTCAGCATCTGAGCTGTGCTATCCTCGGTAAATACAGTACAAAGACTTGTCAAAGCAAGACCCCATTGCGTGACCACAGTTGGCGATGCAAGTCTCAATTGTTTCTAGGGAAGGGAGGGAGGACTTCACCGACTCTCCTGCACAAAAAAAAGGCTTCTGCATGTGTATGCTTGTTCTGAGTTCCTGCAGTTGGTCTGCCTGGGGCTGGGGGAATAAATGGAAAAAACTCACTGGTGCACGGGATTAAACCACCAGGGCACTCTCAGGCCCCTGATGCACTGACTTGCCACGGTCTCCCACAACTGAGTGATTCAGGAGAGAGGAGCTAGACCCCCTCTGCCGCTAACCCCACCCTGGTGGGGAAAGTCTGGGGTTAGGAAGAGGCAGGAAAGTACTAGAAAAAGTGCAGGTGGAGGCTGGTAGGTCATCTATGGGATGGATGGGGCCACAGCAGTGACACAGGAGATGATAAAGAAAGCATAAAAAAAGTGAACTATCCGCAGCCACCCATTTCTGTTTTGCAGTTACAGATTCTATTTTCGTAAGGAGCCAGATTATATCTAACCTCTAGGACTGCTATCCTCATGCAGCTTAATCTTAGTATAGCGTGGGCTGTCCTAATCTTGGGCTTCTTAAGGTGATACTGATATTGCTTTTACTGCATAACATCCCTTCTACCGGAGGAAACACCACTAAATAATGTTAAACATGATAAAGATCCGAATTCAGACTGACTAAGAACAGTGGCTCAGAAACAATTTGGACTATCTGGAGCAAACAACATTTTGCAAGCATTGAAAAGACACCTAAATAAGCATGCAAGAGGTGCAAAAAGTTAGTAAAAGAGACACAGCGCAAGACAGCACAGTCTGCTGTAAAGAGCAGCTTTGCACTTCTGCATGTACTCTCATAAACATGATGTTTAGGCTATGACAATTCATTAGAGATTTTTTAATTGTCAGATATCCTTTCCAGGGTTTATAACACATTTTGGTAGTCTATCCAAAAATCATGTACAAAACCAGTTCTATACCCAACTGACCTCATAGTGCCTTTGTTTATGACATCATAATGCTTATCATAACATAGTGTAATGTCACAAGTAGCAGCTGTGAAGTAAGTTGGGAACAGATACTTTTCGAATTACTCAGTGAAACATGCATTGCATTATCTTAAATATTTAGTAGACCATTAACAAAAGAAAGTGAAAGAAAACTAGAATACACTAAAACATGACTACTGGAAATTTGTTTTAAGCTTTCTCATTTAAGAGAGAGCTGCTCTTTAAGGACTGTGGGCATTAATGGTGTCAGCAGAGTTCAGTTTTAATGCATTTTTGCTTTATTTAAATAATGTAAACAAACTAAGTTTTTTTGAAGTTCATGCTCAGTGATGACCTTAAAATAGTTGCCAACGTCACTGCGCGATGACATCAATGAGATCGCTCGAGTTGCATTATTGTGTAGTCATCTAAAAATTCGAAATTTAGCTGGCAGTGCACAGTCTACGGGATCACTCTTGATTGGGAGCCGTCACTTGTTTCAGAGGTGTCCACTGTGGTCAGGTCTTGCTTTTAGCATCTGAAGAACATAGATGTACTGCACTTCTACTTTGACTCAGGTGTCCTCTTAACTCAATTTTGCCTTGGTGGCCATTTTGTATCAAGGTTGAGCAATGGAAAGTTTGGACTTCAAAAAGCGCTCCAGGTAGTAAAGAGTTAACACTAGTGCATGCTTTTGTTGTGTTTAGTCTCAACTACTGTAATGCACTCTACTGGCACCTTCCAGAAGGTCAAATCCACCCTCTTCAACCAGTGCAGAACACAGCAGCTAGACTTATTATTTCAACTAGGAGGAATGATCATACCACACCTGTGCTACATTCTCTACACTGGCTGATGGTTAGATGACGGGTCAATTTTAAAATTTTGCCCCTGACTTCTGAGGCCCTAAAAGGACTGGGGCCCTTGTACCTTAGGGATCTTTCTGCAACCCCCACTAATATCTGCGAGTTGCGATCTTCAGACAGTGGCACGTTGACTGTTCCAAAATCGAGATTACAATCAGCAGGAGACAAAGCATTTTTGGTGGCAGTCCCCCTTGACAGGAACAACCCTGTCATATATATTCATTTGCCCTGAGCATGTACTCAGATGAGATGAGATGAGATGACTGAGCCCTTCAAGTACCTGAAAGGAAAAAAGAGTGGACATGGAGGGTCTATTTAAGCTCAGTGGGAATTGAAACACAAGAGGACACAGTCTCAAGGTGGGAGGGAGGTTTAGGAGAGAGGCTAGCAGGCACTTCTTCACAGAGAGGGTGATGGTGGGTTGGAATAGGCTTCCAGAGGAGGTAGTTTAGCTGAAACTGGTAGGCAACTTCAAGAGGAGCTACATTAAAATTAAGGAGAAAATAAGGGTTAAGAGAGGGGTGGGCAGAGGGGAAAGGCTGATTAGGAGGGGCAGGGTCATTACTTAATGCTGAGAACCCTCTAATACAAGCAAACTCTGTAGATGTAATGTTCTTATTCTGCTGGCTTGTTCATACGCCCTCTTGGACCCCACATTCAAAAATAAATTGACAACATGGCTATTCAGGCAGGCATTTGATGGTGACTGAGATAGCTTTTGGTCTCTCTCACCTTGAACTAAAAAATGTTATATGAACTATTTTATTTACGTGGAGTATTTAGTGTACGTATTATGTTCAGATCTTGTCATATGTGGGTTCCTCTTTGTTTTGTATTTTGTTCATGATGAATCCTTGTACAATGTCTTGGTTTTAAGAAAGGTGTTTTTACATAAAATATCTATCTCCTTCTCTCTATTACACATCTGTGGTACTGTATATTATTTATAGCCCAATTAATTACAAAAAACTATCGCAGCTTGTCTGCTGCTACTGGATTCAAAATAGAAAGTGAGAAAAAAAAACCCCTCAAGATTTAAGTAAAACAACATGAGTAAACCAGGGTTGCACAGGTTACATCCTTAATTGCTACGTGAGAAAAAACAAATATCTAGCTATGTAGTAACACCTTAAAAATACACACACACACTTACTTCACAGCCAAATAATATGAGATAAATTCACATCTTTTACTAAGTAGTATGTCAAGGCTCAGCACATTATATATTGTCAGAGACTGCCTGCATAATGGAACTACAGTTTTTTTTTTCTCACTAGTCTCCTATGTGAAATGATGCTGTCCTTATCCTGAGAAGAACTTCAGTTCACCTTAGCAGTTAATGGCTCATCCCAAAATAGATCAACCAGGCAACATATGGGCCAAGGACACTGTACCACTATTCCTTGCCAGGAGTTCTACCTTCAAGCTAAATTTATAGAAACGTAGAAATAAAGAATCTGTTGGCAGAAAAGGACCACTTGGTCAACCCAGTCTGCCCAGATGTTCCCTGACAAATCCATCTCCACTGACCCTAACTGGTCTGCGGTGACCCTCCCTCCTCCTTGCCTATTTTCTATAATACCCTGGGATGGATTTTCAAAGGGCAGACGCAAGCTGCAACAGCTGCAGCTTGCACCAACTGCCCCTGCGTTAGGGACCCTGCACTCGATTCAGTATCAGACAGGGTCCCTGAGTCTGCGGTTTTCGGCATCCATCATACAGATGGTGCATACATGAAAAATGCTGCAAACCAAGGGGCGGATGTCCAGCAGCTGCGTCCATGGAAAGGGCCATGCCAGTGGTCCACCCCCCAAGCCTCGAGCTGCCCGTAGGTTGGCATATCACAATACAGGTCACATCCCTGGTGATCTAGTGCCCTCCCTAGCCCCGATCGGTCCCTAATGTATTACTTATATGATGCCATATCACAATACAGGTCACATCGCTGGTGATCTAGTGCCCCCACCACATCCTGGCAGGTACTTCCCTCCACCCCACCCCGCTCCACCCCATTCCAAACTTCGATCCGGCGACTGGCAGAGCCTCTCCTACCACCAGCCAGCCGTCGATGAACTGGCAGAGCACGTACAGTACATGCTCTGCCAGTTCATTCAGCGGCTGGCTGTGGTGGTGTGAGAAGGGCTGTGCCAGTCACTGGATCGGGGTTAGGAATGGAAGGGAGTGGGGTGGAGGGCACTACCTGCTGGGGTGGTTGGGCCTTTAGATCACCAGGGCTGTTACAGCATCATATAAGTAATACATTAGGGACCGATCGGGGCTGGAGGGGGCACTGGATCACCAGAGATGTGACCTGTATTGTGATATGCCAACCTACAGGCGGATCGGGGCTTGAGGGGACCACTGGATCACCGGGTCATTATTGTATTATATTAACAACGAACTACGGACCCATCAGGGTGGGGGGGGCCACTGGCTCACCAGGGATGTGTTTTGATTATATGTTTATGACATGGGGGGCGATACAGTTGCGCTTTGCCAACCCTCCCAGAAGGTGTTCTGGGCACCGTGACGCCTGTTTTTTGCTGGTCTAATGGTACTTAGAACATTGTCCACTGCGAGGGTTCTCTGAATACAATTTAAGGGGATACGACAGCCTGCATCTGCCGCAGGCCCCCCAGTGCCATGCTGCAGCCCTTTTTGTTGTGCAGGGCTGGCGCAGACCCCCTTTGCTGCAAGCAGCCTGTGTTTGATGCAGGCTGCTTTCCTGAAAAGCTCCCGGCCACATCTATAGATGCAATGTGCCAGTTGCAGCACAAATGTTTGCCGCAAGCACCTTGCGTCAGACGTAGGGCTTTGAAAATCTCGCCCCCATGTTTAACCTATACATGTTTGAAGCCCCCCCCCCCCTTGTTTTCACCCCCATCATTTCCGCTGGCAGTCTATTCCAGGCAACTAGCATGCTTTTACTTTAAACGAACAGTACTGTCACCATAGGACTATTTAATCGATACTAAGAGATTTAAACAAAAACAAAACACAAAAAGATCAATATCACTGTGTCTGAATAATACAAGGGCAAAACATGTTTCCTTAGTTGTTTCACTGGAAGCACCTCCAACCTTTGACACAGGTTATTAATGACAGAGTACCTGAAACAACAGCAGTCATCAGGAATTAATATGTGGTGATGGCCCCTCCTTCCCTTCCTCCTCCCTTCCTCCCCTCTCTCACTTCCTTCCTGACTGATAGGTAAAGGCCCACTGAGTGGAAGCTCATATTTAGCTGTCACTAGGGGAGCATTACAATGGTAAATGAGGATAACACAAGCAAATACAGGCAAAACTAACCAATAACACAATAGCTAACAACAGACAAAAATTGCAGATACATATACGCAGTTTATAAAATGAGCAAAGTAAACAAGATTCTATTAAATAAGCAAAATATAGCTATACAATAAACAGCATATAAAAAACTCAAAAACCACAGAATGCAGCTGTAGCACTCAGAAGCCTAATTAAAGAGGCCAGGAAATTCCATCTAACTGGCAGCTGGTTATAATGCACCTATTTTCAGAAATGTCCATACCACAAAATGATCCATGTGGCACTGTACTGGAATAAAATGTGACACATAAAACAAGATTTTGCTTTTTTTTTTTTTTTTTACAGCATTCTGTAACAGTTCTCTCCATGGATCCAACGATCTGGAGTTTTAACTATGTCACGATTTGTGAACGGAGCTCTGATAATGGTTCTTACAAGTTTACAGCTCAAGCGTAGCATTCTGTACATGAACCATGCCATGGTAAAAACTACTAATTATTGTTTTCATAAACAGAACTGTAAGGAATGTGTCCATATAAAGCAAGCCACTGAAAACAGTGTTTCACATAAGTGTTTCTTCAGGTACAGTAGAATATGGAACATTTGGAGGTATGAATATCATTTTTGTAAATGGGAACACAACTAACTGCTGCCAATCAGCACACATTTCCCTCCCCTTTAAGGTTCTGTACTGCTGCAACAGAAAAGAAAAAACAGCTATGGCAAAACCTTTGGGCTTTGGAAGGGAAATAAGGAAAGAAAAAGGCAGTAAAAAGGAGTCTGGTGATAACAGGGGAATCTACAGCATGTTTTCCCTGTTTATGCAGCAAGAACAATGAATGTAAATACAGGTAATGTCAAAGCCACAGATACAGTTTTTACTGCCAGTCAGATTTTCAGTTTCGGTTCAACTCAGGCAGACCATAATAAAGGAAAAAAGGTTGAATACCAAGAAGCAAATGGGTTACATGACACACATATGGGTTTGTGTCGGGAAGATTATGTCAGATAAAACAGATAGCCTTCTTTGGGTCACCAAGACAGTGGATAGGAGTCAGGCTGTCAATACAGTTTACAAGTTTAGCAAGGCCTTTGATTCATACCCCACAGAAGAGGCTACTAATAAAAGATGGAGGATTTGGGACTATGGGATGGGATGACTTTTGGGTGGGTAATTGGTTGAGGGGCAGAAAACAGAGGCTGATGATAAATGGGAAAGAACTGGAGGCAAGGCGGGGGGTGTCACAATTTGGATGCTGTAAGGGTCAGTCCTGGAGCCTGTACTGTTCAATATGTTCATTACTGACACTGGGGCGAGTATTAAGGGTAAGATGTGTCTCTTTGCAGTTGACACTAAACTGTGAGGCAGGGTGATTAATAAAGACGGTGTCAGGGAGCTGAGATAAGATTTAGAAAATCTGAAGAGACGATCCAAGATTTAGCATTTACGTTTAAAGGCTAAGAAATAAAAGGTAATGCATGCTGGCCTGAATAACCCACATAAGGGAGGTGATGTTAGCAGGAATAATGGAGGAGAGAGACCTGATGTTGTTATTCGTGATACCCTCAAAGTCTCCAGAATGCATTAGGGCATAAAGTAATACCAACAGGATGTTGGCGTGTATTGCCAGGAGTTTTGACAGTAGAAGGGGGGAGATGATCTAACCCCTGTACAGGACCCTGGTAAACTAGCATCCTGAGTCCATTTTCCCCAGTTCTGGAATGGAAACTGCACATGAAAATGGACAGGGACAGTCTGGAAATAGTGCAGTAGAGAACTACTAGGATGATCCAGGAACAGCAAGGCTGGGCATATGAGGAGTGAATTGCAAACCTCAATATGTACTCGTGGGAAGCCAAGAGGGAGAGAGGAGATATGACAGAGATGTACAAGTTCCAGAGGGGTATATATAAAGTGGATAGTAAGGCCCTGTTTTCCAGGAGCGGGAACACAATAACTAGAGGGAACAACTGGAAAAAAGTATTTATTTTTTATTCTTTGGTAACCGGATAAGGCTCACTGGGTACAAGGCCCGTTTACAGGGGCAACCCAGGAACACAGGGAGGTTATGTGAGCTGGTACATGAAATAAGCCCATCCATGAACAGCAAGGTAAAACCCCTGGATAGATCAAACTGCTCTAATCTTTTAAATATTACATGCTCCAAGGGTTTCACCTTGCCATCGGTGGATGGGCTTATTGAAAGGGCACCTTTTCTGGTGCTCGGTGTAAAATCACTACATGAGCACTACCTGCTCCAAAGTCCAATGGTGCAAAAATTACAAATTTTCTTTGGCCATATTTCAGGAAGGAAGGGATTGCAATTTGGCTTATTGAAGCGGAGAGCCTGATCCCTTCCACTTCTAATCCCCGATTTGGAGACACGCCACTATGCTCTGATGTTTTGTGATGTAATAGTATGGAAACCGCGGGGGCATGCACCATAGAGCTGTATAGGGACCCATTTACTAGTTCTTTTTTGAATATTTCAGCGTGCTGATTTTAACAAATCAAGGCCACCTCTCAACCAACAAGGGCCTTGTTAGCTAAGCGGTGGCCTTGATTTGTTGAAATCGGCATCTTAAAATATTTAAAAAGAAATTAAACATGGGTCCCTACACAGCTCTATGGAGCATGCCCCCACAGTCTCCATACTATTACATCACAAAACGGGGCGTGTCTCCAACTCGGAACGTGGAAAGGATCAGGCTCTCAGGTCCATGGAGCCAAATTCCAATCCCTTCCCTCCCAAAATATGGCCACAAACAAATTATAATTTGGGTACCACTGGACTTTGGAGCAGGTAAGGCTCCCATAGTGTTTCTGGGGGAATATTTAAAAAAAGAGCAGGAAAGGTACTTCTTAATACGAGCTGGCATCTGAAAACTAAGAAGCTCATTTTTAAAATAATGGAGTGACAAGATGTAAGTAACAAAGTATAAACATTAAAAAACATTTTTAGAGCAGCTTGTGGGGGGGAACCAGTAGCACACCCCTAAAAAACGCATGTATTTATAAGAAATGTTATTCAATCTGGTGAATGAGCAGGGGTAGACTTTGCTATCCTTCTGATGTGAGTTGAAATTCAATGCAAAAATGTGTATGGTGATGCATGTAGTGAACAAGAACCCCAGGAGAGAGTACTGGATGGGGGTAGCAAAGCTGTTTATTACCTCTGAGGAAAGAGACCTAGGGGTCATCATCAGTTAGTCCCTAAAACAATCATGCTAGTGTAACAAGGCCTACAGTAAGGCAAACAGGATGCTGGGGTGTATCGGAATAGATACTGACATCAGAAGGAAAGAGGCATTACTACTGGTCTATAGATCACTGGTGAGGCCCCACCTGGAGTACTGTGCCCAGTTCTGGTGTCCTTACCTGAGGTTAGATAGGGACAGGCTGGAGAGAGAGTGCAATGTAGGATGACCAAAACAATTCATGGCCAACAGGACAGATCTTATGATGATCCACTCAAGGCACTGAACATGTAGTTGCTAGAGGCCACAGAAGAAGGGGAAGATATAACAGTGACCTTCAACTTCCTGACAGGAATGAACATGGTAAACTGCGAGGACCTATTTAGCATGAGTAACTAATCAATGTTTCTGTGTTACCCTTTGCTAGTTTACTCTGGTCTATACTCCTCCCCTCTCACTGGCAGAGGCAGAAAAGGTAAACTTGTATGGCGGTAAGCCTGCAGTATAATAATAATAATGTTAGCAATTTCTAAGTGTGGACTGGATGGATGGCAAGTCTTCTTCTGCTGTCACCTTCTATCTACTCATCTACCTAGCTACCTACCCACATATCTCTCTCTCTCTTCTTCTATCTCTGTATCTCTCTATCTACCTATCTATCTCGCTACCTATCTATCTATCTCGCTACCTATCTATCTATGCATGTTACATAAATTGGCTCGCCAGCTCCGCTGCCTTGGCCAAGATACATTCACAGCCCTGGACCTCTCCCAAGTGGTAATGCAGCTGACGAGACACAACCCCTCTATTGGCACACATACCCTGCTGGACATTGCCCTTTTCAATTGACCCCATAAAATCACAGACATCACTGTCCTACCTAACGCCCTCAGCGATCACTCCCCAGTGATCTTCTCGTGGTCCGGTAGGTTGCCCAAACGTGCACCAAGAATCACAATGTGACGACGACTCCCCCCTGGTAGCATCTCAGATTTCGAACAGCATCTCGCCCACTGAAACTGGTCCCCAATACACCTGGCCACCAGCATCTATGTTGCGTTTGAGTACTTCTCCGACTGTTTCAACTTAGCCTGTGAAGCCTTTGCCCCCCTCACAAAGACCCACTCTAAGCAGCACAATGCACCATGGATTACCCCATCCCTCCT
This sequence comes from Neoceratodus forsteri, assembly GCA_016271365.2. Classification (NCBI taxonomy): domain Eukaryota; kingdom Metazoa; phylum Chordata; order Ceratodontiformes; family Ceratodontidae; genus Neoceratodus; species Neoceratodus forsteri. The sequence goes on along the minus strand of CM028132.1, from coordinate 193,452,687 downwards.
CACACAACTGAGGAATAGAGATAATCTATGGCACAGAGCCATGGACTCAAGCAAACCAACTGATATACAGGCATACCGAACTGAGCGTAACAAGTGCACATGCGTCATTCGCAAGGCAAAAGCCGAATACTATAGGTCAACCCTAACCGCCACTTGGGGGTCATCTCGTAAGTTCTGGGAGAATATAAAATTCTAAACAGCAAATCCGCCCCAGCTCAGTTAAATGGCTTCATCACCACCCGATCTGAAGTGTATTACAGACAGCCTCAATACTAGCTTTGACCAGCCTAAGCTCAGTGCTTGTCAAAAATGTATTCAACCCAATACCTGCCCACCAACCACCCACTCGCTCACACCCCCCCTTTCTACCTTCGGACAATCTCTCCACAAGAAGCCAAGCCTTACCTTGCAAAAGCCCTCAATGGGTCTAGCCCCCAAAACAACCCCTTGGAAATAAGGCTCCTCCGCCTGGCACTTGATGAGCTGCTCCTTCCCTTGACTGACCTGCCAAACCGCTCCCTCTGCCTCAGGCAGTTCCCTAGTGCCTGGAAGACTGCAGTAATAACACCCATCCAAAAAGGTGGTGATAACTTGTCCCCTGGCAACTACTGACCAACCTCCAACCTCCCCCACTCTCCCAAGCTCTTGGAAAGGTAGTGGCAGACCAACTTGCTGACTACCTCATAACCCATGACCTGCTCTGCAAGGAACAGCATGGTTTCCGCTCAGGTCACAGCACCACCACAGCACTCCTAGAATTCGCTAGCTTTCTCCACACCGCACTTGACAAGGACCAGTTGGCCAGAGCCGTGTTCATCAACCTCTCCAAGGCCTTTGATACGGTCAGCCACCCCCTCCTGCTTGGCTCCCTCCTGCAAATGGGTTTCTCCCAAGGCCCCTTAGCTTGGTTCACAAGTTACCTAGCCTCCAGGGTGAAATGTGTTAAGATCAGCACAATGCTCTCCAGTACCCACCCCATCCGCTCAGGAGTCCCACAGGGCTCCATCCTAGGGCCAATACTCTTCAGTCTGTTCATCAATGCACTACCTAAATCATGTATCAGCAAGGTCCTACTGTAAGCAGACAATGCCGTTCTCTGTGCCTCCCATGCCAACCCCATCAGTCTGCAGGCCTCCCTCCAGCTCTCCTTCAGTCAGACCGAACACTGGTTCTTGGACCACGGACTGGTCATTAACCTGAAAAACACCAAAGCCATGATTTTTGCCCACCATCAAAATAAACTTAAAAGCTCTCCCCTTCAGATCCTCTCCAGCACCCTCCATCCCCTCGAACAGGTCACCTCCTACAAACACTTGGGCAAAACCTTTGATCAAGCTCTCACCTTCCACACCCACATAAATGCTCTCACATCTGCAGCCAATGCACGTATCAGCCTCCTTTACTGCCACAAAGACTGCCTGCCAGCAGAAGCTCTCCAGCTAGCCATTACCTCCTCGATCTTGTCCTTAATTGACTATGGTCTGCTGATCCATGCAGCTGCTGATGCCACCGCACTTAGCAAGATAAAAGCATCCCTCAATAAAGCATGCAGGCTCCTTTCAGGTGCCGACCGGCTCACTCACTCCTGCACCCTCTACTCCCTCACCCAGACACTCAACCTTGAGGAAAGGCTCCAATACCAGTCATGCCTCACGGTAAAAAAAGACCCTCCTTTGGCTAATGCCACCTGGAGTCTCCTCATCTCTCCACCACTTAATCCCTTCCATTGCCATGCACAGCACTGACAAATCTTCTCCAGCAGCCCCCAGGGTGAGGACCTTCCTAGCCCAGAGGTCTTTCACCTACCTGGTTCAACTCCCTCCCTGCAGCTGTCACCAGTCTGCCCAAAATTGGTGCTTTCAAAGTCACCCGCAGGAACCACATTCTCACAACCTGCACCTGTAGGTGCCCTCAGCAGTGAGCCACTAACCTAAACTGTATTTATGACCTAGTTAGATCCAGTGCAAAAATCTTGCTATGTAGACTGCCTCTGCAAATATCCTTTTGGTACTATGGCTGTAGCAATGTGACCCTATGATTAGCTACATCACTGTATAGGCTTCTTTTCAGGCTCACTGCCTCTCCTGGATATACTGTTTTCATGCACCTAGAATACTGTGATGTATATACTGTTATAACAGTTGTAACTCTTGAACTGCGCTATATAACAATGCCAATTCTTATGCTGTATCTTGAATGTATGTACTTGTAATGAATGTGTTCCCTTATGTGTACTATGACGTGGAGCCTTTGGAAATGAGTCCCTGACTCAAAGGATTGCAATTCCCGATCTCTGACAAACAAATAAATAAATAGGAAAGAGACTCAGGGATTTTTTTTTTCACTTCCTACAGATCTCACGTGGGACTGGAGGAAATGTTACACAGTACTGTTGAAATGCTATCTCGTGTAAGCAGGTACAAATTAAAATATTTAAAAACATGCCTGGCCTTGTGGTGTGGCAGAGCATGTTGTGCTCCCTAGCAGGAGACCTGCAATGATGCCATTAACCCAACTCCAACCCCAGGGCTGGTGGAATCACATAAACATAGATAGTAAAGGCAGAGTGACTACACTTGGGGGGGCGGGGCAACCACCCAGCTGCTCTGGTGCCTTAGCTGTTGGACCTGTTGGAGGGCCTTGGCGTAGTGGGTGACCACAATACACTAACCCTCCCCTCAGAGGGCAGGAACTGGGTAGGTGGATTAGAATGAGGGATGTTGGGGGGCATATTTTTGTCTCTGCTGGTTCAGGTTGCCCCTTATTTTACATACAATTCTCAATATTTTGGGTCATCCCATGAAGGCAGTCCAATACCACAAATAATTAATATAGGATGAACTCTACTGCACAGTCAATTTTCCTGAAGTAACAAAATGCTTTTATTGTTATCTCATCCACACTTAATCCTCGGGTGACAGTTTCGTAGCTGACGCCATTTCACCAGGCCCTCAATGCGGTGTTGTAGTCTTTATTTTTACAATCATGTACTTTTTCTTTAAGGAAATTGTCCTGATGTTTCTAGTTCTGTCTCCAAAGGAGAAACCTTTTTTTGTATATAAAATCACCTGCCATTTACTTGTGACTCTTATACTCTCTGCTGTTTTCTCTTCCTTAGAGCGTCATGCACTCATGCTCTGCTTTCCTTGTGCTGGAGAACATGCTGTAGCAGAGCTTTGTTTATCTTGCGTCTCAGACAATGCTTGTAAAGTTCATCCATTTTCCGTGTAGATAGGAGCTTCAAGAAAATTGACTGCGCAGTGGAGTTCATCCTATATTAATTATTTGTGATGTTGGTGGGCCTACTCAGGAAAATGCCAGCATCACTAGAATGACATCTGCACCACAGCCAACAGATCACCTCCCCATACTCTGATCTGTCACTTTTGCCTCCACTAGCTCAGCACAGAGTCAGCCCTAGTTCATTGGGGTGCTTCCACAGGGAGGAGGAGGGTTCCCTGTGGTGTGTCTATCATGGAGGTGGATCAGAACGAGCAGACTGAATATCGGAATGGTGTGCCATCAGGAAGCAGAAACACAGAAGCATAGAATTTGGCATCAGATAAAGACCGCTTGGCCAACCCAGTCTACCCATTTTTCCCTACCTACTACTGTACTTCACCATAGATCCTACTTGATCTCCGGCTCTTTCTTCCCCCCCCTTTCTTTTCACCGAGATTCCCCTATGCCTGTCCAATGCATACTTGAACCCCACCCTCGTTTTTGCTCCCCCCACCTCCACTGGAAGGCTGTTCGAGAAATCCTCCACTCTTTCTGTGAAGAAGTACTTCCTCACATCTCTCCTGAATCTACACCCCCAACTTCACAGCACGTCCCCTTATTCTTAAGCACATTTTAATCTGACAAATTCTTCCCTCCTGTATCTTATTTACCCGTGTGAGGTATTTAAAGGTCTCTGTTGCTAGCCTTTGGAAGACAGAAATCTAGCTTGCAGAGCAGAAAGCAGCTAACTAAAAGAAGCTACCATTTTCTTACTAATTTAACACTTCTATCTCAGCAGGAGTCAGTGTCTGTTGAGATTAAGCAAACAGATACTTTATTATAAGTAGAAGGGGTCTTATTTAGGGTTAAAAAAAGAAAAGAAAAAAAGAAAGAAAGTCTGTGTGTTCTGTGCTGGGAAGGGTACTGTATCAACTTACTTTGCTAAATCAGTAGAAGGAGAGAGAGAGCTTAATTGCAGGTGTGGCTTAGACAATATAAAAGCAGGTGACTCCAATTACAACTTCTGTTGCTAGCCTTTTTCCTTACTAACTGCCCTCCATCGCACCCACCCTAAGCCAGTTCTACTTTTATAGCCACTGAATTTGACTGACAACAGGAACTTCCTGTTTGGTTGTAGGAAGGGAAGGATCATAGAGAAACATTAGTTTTGGCAACCCTAAAGGAAAAAAGTAGCTTGCTCTCCCTCCCTATCTGGTGGTGGTCTGACACTGAGCAAGGAAGAAGGAGGCTACTGAAGAATATAGGAAGTTGCTGTCCCAGAACAGGAAAGTTGAAAGCTGTAAGGAGAGGAAAGAGTAAGCATACAGAGAAACAGGAGAGGAGACACAAAGTAAGACATGATAGGAGTGGTGCAGTGCAACGGCTGTGGAGCGGCAGTGTTCTGGGAGACATTCTGGAGGCTGCGATGCTGCCCTCTTTGCAGGCACCTCTCTGGTCTGAGGGAGGAGGTTGAACGTCTCCAGGCTGACCTGGCTAGGATTTGTGAAACCTCCTCCCCTACCCAGGGACCACCAGGGCCAATGCCACTACCTCAGAGGTTGCCAAGAAAGAGGAGGGACCAGGGTGGGCTCAGGGAGGGAGAGTGTGGTGGTACAGAGTTGCATCCCTCCAGCTGTACCTCTCCACAATTCATACGCTCTTCTGGTGGATAGTGGTTCCTCTATAGAGGCACCTGCAGTGACCAAGAAGGATGCTGGGAACCTTCACAAAGGGGACCCACAAGAGGGTGGCATGGGACACCAAAGGGGAAGGAAACCACTCCTGGTGGGAGACTCAATCATTGGGGGGTAGAAGTGGGGGAGGAAGGGGAGAGGGTGGTAAGGTGCCTGCCTGGTGCCACAGCTTGGAGGGACAGGAAGCGAATCCTCAGGATCGTGGGAGCAGCTACACGAGGGAGGGAGCTGGATGTCATTGTCCACCTAGGGACAAATGACCTGGTTAGGAATGGGATCAGAGCAGTGCAAGAGGACTTTGCAGAGTTGGGGAGAGGCTGTAGACAAGCAGCACCTACGGTAACCTTCTCGGAGGTGCTGCCTGTCTATGGCAAGGGAGATGCTAGGGTACTCCTCACCAGGGAATTCAATGAAAGGTTGAAAAACCAGTGTGGAGCTCAGGGTTTTGGCTTCATTGGGGACTGGGGAGCCACCTGGAGGGATACAGACCTATACTGGGCAATGGTCTGCATATGTTCAAGGGGGGAACTAGGATCCTAGGTGAGAGGTTTAAATATTTCATTGGCAAGCATTTAAACTAGCCAAGGGGGGAGGCACTGAAAAGGAGCAGGGAAGTCCCAGGCTTCCCCCACAAAACATGGTAATTAGTGAGGTAAACACCAAGGTAGAGAAGTCATTAGGGAGCAGGACAGAGGTAAATGTAAAAAAAGGCAAAGACAGTATGGACAAGGATGGTGCTAAAAGAGGTAAGGTCATCAAAAAGTGGAGGGTGATGAGTACCAATGCCCGCAGTTTGTGTAACAAGCTCCCTGAACTAGTGGCCTTGATGGAAGATGGTTGCCTGGATATTGTAGCAGTCACAGAAACATGGTACACAGAGAACCATGACTGCAGGGACAGGGAGGGTAAAAGAGGAGGAGGAGGAGGAGTAGTAGCTCTCTATGTAAAGGAGGGGATCAAAGCAACAGAACTAAAGAGTAAACAGGGAGCAGATGGGGCACTCTGGGTCACCCTGGAGACACGAAATGGCACCACAATCTGCATGGGGTTGTATACAGATCCCCATCTCAGGGGAAGGGAATGGACAAGGAAATGATAGAAGGCATCCTTAGAATGGCAGAGAAAGGGAAGATTATTGTTAATGGGGGACCTGAACATGCCAGATGTTAACTGGAGCACCTTTTCTGCAGGCATATCCAAGAGCAGGGTCATTCTTGATGCCCTACAAGAGGCATGCCTCAGACAGCTAATACTGGAACCCACTCAGGAGGAAGCAATCTTAGACCTGGTACTTTCAAATGGGGATGGAGAAAGAATCTCAGATTTAGAAGTGGGTAGCCATCTGGGAACAAGCGACCACCAAACAGTGTGGTTCACGATAAACACAGCCATAGCGTCAAGCCATACAAAAACAAGAGTATTAGACTTTAGAAGGGCTGACTTTGGGGAAATAAGAGAGTGCCAAAGAAAAGCACTAGCAAACAGGCAAGAAGGAGGAGTGGAGGAACAGTGGGGAGTAATCAAAACAGCCATCACAGAGCCAACAAGACTTTGTGTAAAGCAAATTAACAAAACACAATGAAAGAAAAAAAAACACTACAGTTCTCAAAAGAGGTGGCAGGGAAGGTTAAGGAGAAAAGGACAGCATTCAGGAAATAAGGAAACACAGAAGGAGCAGGACAGAGCACTTTATCAGTTAAAGCAGAAAGAGGCAAGGAAGGCAGTCAGAATAGCAAAGGCCCAAACCGAGGAAAGGATAGCCAACTCTGTTAAAAAGGGGGATAAGACCTTTTATAGGTACATTAGGGAGTGAAGAAAGACCAACGGAGGGATACTGAGGCTTAATAAAGGGAAGGGAATGTGGGCAGAGGGTGACAGAGAAAAAGCAGGGATACCGAACGAATATTTCTGCTCAGTATTCACAAAGGAAGAGGAGAGGAGGTACCTAAACCACACAAGAGAAACACTTTGAAGACGGGGATTGATACCAGTCCATTTACAGAACAAAGGGTTCTGAAAGAAATAATAAACTTGAAGGTGGACCAAGCAATGGGGCCTGATGGGATTCACCCAAGAATTCTAAAAGAACTAGGGGTAGAACTAGTGACACAGCTGACTACTCTCTTTAACAAATCATGGGAGGATGGGGTGGTACCAGAGGACTGGAGGAGGGCGGATGTGATTCCTCTTCACAAAAGCGGGAGCATGACAGAGGCAAGAAACTACAGACCAGTTAGTTTGATCTCAGTGGTAGGGAAAATGATGGAATCACTTCTGAAGGAAAGAACTGTTGAGTACCTAGAGGCCAGTGGGCACAGGACCCAAGGCAGCATGGATTCACGATGGGAAGGTCATGTCAGATGAATCTAATACATTTCTTTGACTTGGTGACCAAAGTGGTAGACCAGGAAGGGGCTGTGGACATGGTCTACCTAGATTTTAGTGAGGCATTTGATAGAGTCCCACACAAAAGATTAATACACAAGTTAGCCAGCCTTGGAGTGGGTCCCAAGGTGGTAGCCTGGATAAAAAATTGGCTAGACAACAGGAAGCAAATGGTAGTAGTAAACGGAGTCCACAGTGAAAAAAGGAGGGTTACTAGCAGGGTACCGCAGTGTTCAGCACTGGGACTGGTCCTTTTTAATGTCTTTATAAGTGACATTGCAGAGGAACTGGAAGGAAAAGTTTGTCTCTTTGCAGATGACACAAAGATCTGCAACAAGGTTGATACACAAGATGAAGTGGAAAGGATGAGAAGGGACTTGGCAAGGATGGAGGAATGGTCAAATGTATGGCAGCTCAGATTCAATGCAAAGAAGTGCAAGGTAATGCACCTGGGAAACAAAAACCCTGGGGAAGAGTACACAATGGGGGGTGAGATACTGACAACAGTAAAAATGGAAAGGGACCTGGTGGTAATTATATCAGATGACCTAAAGGTGGGCAAGCAATGTGAGAAGGCTGTAAGGAAGGCTGGGGGGATACTAGGATGCACAGGGAGAGGCATCAATAGTAGAAAACAGGAAGTTATTATCACTCTGTACAGACAGTTGGTGAGACCCCATCTGGAGTACTGTGTGCAGTTCTGAAGACCCCATCTCCGCAAAAACATAGACAGAGTGGAGGCTGTCCAGAGGAGGGCAACCAAAATGGTGCAGGGTCTGCACCAGAAGACATACCATGAAAGACTAAAGGAGCTTAATATGTATACCCTTGAGGAAAGAAGGAAGAGAGGGGACATGATAGAAACATTCAAGTACCTCAAGGGAATCAACAAAGTCCAAGAGAGTAGCATCTTTCAGAAAAAGAGATGTGCAGGAACAAGGGGGCACAATTTGAAGATAGAGGGGGGATGGCTCGGAGGTAATGTGAGGAAGTATTTTTTCATGGAGAGGGTTGTGGATGCATGGATTAGCCTCCCTGAGGAGATCATGGAGTCAAGAACAGTGGGGGAATTCAAGAATGCATGGGACAGACATAAGGCAGTACTAGTGGGGGGTAGGAGGAAGTAAGCTGTTGGTTAACTAGGATCTGCAGCTGATCTATTAGGTAGGAAAATGGGCAGACTAGGTGTGCCAAGCAGTCCTTATCTGCTGTCAAATTCTATGTTTCTTTCATAGCCTCCCTCTCCCTCTTCTCTTTCAGGATGTATATATTGAGGTCCTTTAGTCTCTCCTCATATGGCTTTTGATGCAGACCCTACACCATTTTAGTTGCCCTCCTCTGGACTGCCTCTACTTTGTCTATGTCCTTTCGGACATGTGGTCTCCTGAACTGGACATAGAAGATGACTGAAGTGCCACAGAAAGTGTGCTGGAAGAGCAGAAAGGCAGTATAGTCATAACTAAGAAAAAAATACCTAATGTTGGCATTCTATAGCCCTGTTCCCCCCCCCCCCCAAGTCAATAAAGTACAGTTAAGTAAGAACTTACCGTAACAGTAGCTCTTCGAGAGAGGTTCCTGCAGTTGGTCATTACAGATAGAACTGCACCCTCTGGTGTCAGAACTCCATGGCAAACTTTTCCAGCAATGCCTGGTGGGGAACCGCCCACTAGAAGTCACGTGACGGATGTCAGCGTGACCCTATATAACGGGTGGTCCCCACGCCCGCCCTCCAGTTCTCCCGCTGGAGATCCAAGTAGGATGAGACAGGAGAAAGAATGAAATTTTGGAGCCCAGTTCAGAAAAAAATGCTGAAAGAAGTGCAAAAACTGGGGAAGGGAAAATGTGACCAACTGCAGGAACCTCTCTCTAAGATCTACTGTTGCGGTAAGTTCTTAAGTAACCATACTATCTTACTTAGAGAAGGTTCCTGCAGTAGGTCATCACAGATAGGACTGAATCCCAAGCAGTGACTCATTAAGAGACTGAGAGAGTCATGAGAGGAGGAGCAACTGAAAGAACAGAACAGGAGCGGCCTTAGGACAATAGGTCCTGCAGAACAGCGAGGCCAAACCTGGCCCTACACCTAGAGGCAATGTCCAGACTGTAATGTTTCATGAAGGTATGGACTGAACTCCAGGTAGCTGCTGCGCAAATCTCCACTGTAGAAACGTTTTTTAAAATGGCTGTGGATGCCGCCACTCCTCTGGTGGGATGACCTCTGACATCCCCCGGCAGAGGTTTGTCATACTTCTGATAACAGAAGCGAATGCAGTTAGCTAGCCATTTGGATAAGCACTGCTTAGACACCGCTGAACTCAAGCATTCGGGGGCAAAGGAAACAAAAAGCTGATCAGACTTTCTGGAGATTTTAGTCCTGTGGATGTAGCATCTCAGGATCCTGTGTACGTACAGCGTATGAAGAAGAGCCTCACCTTTGTTAGAATGGTTAGGGCAATATACCAGATGTTCGACCGTCTGATTGAGGGTGAACTCTGAAACCACCTTGGGAAGAATCTTAGGATTTGTTTGTAAGACCGCCCAGTCCTTATCAAAAGTCAAATAAGGCTCCTTACACATCAGGGCCTGAAGCTCGGAAATTCTTTAAGCATAAGTAATAGTAACCAAAAACAGCACCTTCCATGACAGACAGCGCATGTCACAGCTCATCACTGGTTCAAATGGAGAAGCGTAAGTTTCTCAATAACAAAATTTAATTCCCAAGGAAGAGTAGGGTTACAGATAGGGGGTTTCAGATGGAGGATCCCTTTTAGAAAGGTTTTCAAGATCTCCAGCTGAGCCACGGGTTTCCCCCCTACCAAATCATGATAGGCCGAAATGGCCAACAAGTGGACCCTGAGGGAGGAAAATGATAGCCCGAATCAGACAGGTGTAACAGATGCTCCATAATCCGTGGAGCCAAGCACATAAAGGGGTTCTTGCCCTTAGGCGCCGTCCAAATGGGAAAACACTTCCATTTCATAGCATAGGTTGATCTGGTAGAGGGTTTCCTGGCCTCTACCAGGACCTGGGTGACCTTATGTGAGACCCCGAATCGAGACTTTATTATGTCTGTAGGAGCCACACATGAAGATGCAGGGTCCTGAGCCCAGGATGCAGTAACCTGCCCTGATCCTGGGTCAACAGATCATGTCTGAGAGGAAGAGCAACTGGGGGTTCCACTGAGAGTTGCTGCAGCAGCGGGAACCAGATTTGCTTCAGCCAGATGGCAGCAATCAGAATCATCCGGGCTCCCTCTGCCTGGAGCTTTAGGAGAACCCTCTAAAGAATGGGAAAGGAAGGGAAGGCGTACAAGGACCTCCCTGTCCAACAAAGTAAGTCCAACAAAGTAACAACGCGTCATGCCAGAAAGCACCAGGCTCTGGAATGAGCAAGCAAAAGCAGGGAAGCTTTGCGTTGAATGGGGAGCGAACAGATCTAAGTCTGGGTGACCCCATCTCAGAAACAGAGAATCTGCTACCTCCTGACTGAGTTCCCATTTGTGAGTGAGGGACAAGGTCCAACTGAGGTTGTCTGCCAGGACGTGAAGAACTCATGGAACGTGCACGGTGGTGAGAAACAGACCGTGCTGAAATGCCCAGTTCCACACCCACACTGACTTCTTGCATAGGGGGTACGATCGGGCTCCTCCCTACTTATTGATGTACCAGACTACCAACATATTGTCCGTCTGGACCAGCAGTGTTCCTTTTGACAGAATGGACTGAAAGGCCTGGAGAGCATAAAGGACTGCCCTCATCTCCAGAATATTGATGTGGAGAGCCATCTCTAATTGGGACCACGAGCCTTGAGTGCGGCGGTCCCCTAGGTGGGCTCCCCAACCCAGACAGGAGGCGTCTGTGGTGAGAATCCAAAGCAGTGGGGAACTTCTGAATGGAAGGCCCCACGAAAGGTTCAGAGGATCTAACCACCAGAGCAGATCCTTCTTGATCACACTGGAGACTAGAACTGGATGGTCCAGGTCGTGCAAGCGCTGATCCCATTGGACCCGTAAAGTTCACTGGGTGATCCTCATATGCAGCCTGGCAAATGAGACTGTGGAGATGGAGGCCACCATCAGGCCTAAGAGACTTAACCAAGCTCTAGCCGGAAGGTATCTGGAAGAGATCAGAACATTGACCTGCTCTTGAATGGTTTCTGCCCTGTCCGGAGGGAGGAAGACTTTGCACTGGACTGTGTCCAAGATGGCCCCAATGAACTGAAGGTTCTGGGAAGGGGTAAGAGTAGACTTCGGGAAACCGACTGTTATACCCAGGTGAGAAAAAAGGTCCAACGTGCACAAGAGAGCTTCCAGGAGACTGTCCCAGGACAGAGCTGTCAACAGCCAGTCGTCCAGGTAAGAAAAAACTGTTATCCCTGCCAGTCACTTGGTAAAAACCCGAGGTGCCGAGGAAAGGCCAAAGCGGAGGGCTGAGAATTGGTAGTACTCCCCTAGGAAGCAGAAACGCAGGAAGCAGCGGTGGCCTGGGAACACCGGGATATGCTGGTAAGCATCCTGCATGTCCAGTGCACAAAGTCAATGATTCTCCTGCAGTAGGGGCAGGAGGCTCTGCAGTGTCAGCATGCAAAACCTTTTGTATTCCACATAAAGGTTTAGACTGCTGAGATCTAGGATGGTTCTGAGGTAGCCCATCTTTTCGGACCTGGAAAAAATGGGAATAGAATCCCTTCCCTCTTTGGGGTAGAAGGACAGGCTCTATGGCCACCTTCTGGCTTAGAGACCTGATCTCCTCCTCGACTAGAGGAGTCTGCTGAGAAGAATAAGATGAGCAACCTGGAGAAGAGTCTGGAAGGACCTCCGGAAACTCCAGGGTGTGTCCTTTTGAGACGAGCTGCAGAACCCAAACATCTGATGTCACATCCCTCCATTCTAGCGCATGGAGGGTGACTCTTCCTCCCAATGGCGTCTTGCTCACAAGCAGAGGAGGGGGAGGTGGTAGCCAGTCAGGAAGTGGAGAGTCAAGAGGGAGGAGTTCCCCTGGACCCTCGCTGAGATTCTGCGGGGGGGGGGACGAGAAGGTGGGACCCGTGGCCTTTCTTTTTCCCTGTTGCCGAGTGAAGGGCTGTTTACCCTGCCTTTTGGTCTGTCTCTGAAAGGGCTGTTTTCTCTGGGTTCCCGATCGGTACATAGACCTCACAGACCTCAGGGCTTGGCCGCTGTCCTGAAGGCCCATGATAATGTCTTTGGTGTCCCCTCCAAAAAGGACAGAGCCCCTAAAAGGGGCCTTCTGAATCGCAGACTGGATGTTGTTAGAGAGACCAGAATTGTGAAGCCAGGCGTGTTGTCTGAGGGACACCACCGTGGCTGAGGAGTGGACTACTGTGTCCACATAGGTAGCCCTAAGCATGTGATGGCATGACATTTTTGATAAGTGCAGGTCTTTGCCCAACTCCTCCTTGAGTTCCAAGGACTCCGGGGCCTGGATACGGGACTCAAGTTTGGCCATAGTTGACTTTTGGAAAGTCACCATGTGCGTTACATAATTGAGGGAGCGAAGAGCGCACATAGTCGAAGAGTAAACTTTTTTTGTCATACTGGTCCAGCTGCCGAGACTCCTTATCTGGGGGGGAAGTGCTCATATGTTTCAGAGTGGCCGAATGATCATGGGCCGCTGCAATGATGACCGAATTGGTCTTGGGGATGAGTGTCCAGGAAGGAAACTCCCTCCAGAGCGTAGTAGATCTGGTCCACTTTCTTAGGGACTGCCAGGGTGGAATGCATAAGCTGCCAGATGATACCGGTGAGGTCTTAGTGAGGGTCTGTCCTCATGGGGACAGGGAACGAGGAAGCTGTCTCCATATCTTAATGTTCCGCGAGGCGCTTACTCTTAGGATCCTGTTCTTCTGTATTCCAGCCATTGGTTTGCTGGATAATACGCAAGAGTTCAGTAAAGGAAAGATCCTCAGGGGGTACTTGGGAGAATCTTTCCCTTTGGCCATGGAGGAATGCTCCTCCGAAGAATCCTCCAGGGACACTCCCCCAGAAAGGGATGAATCATCTTTAGGAGGTTCAAGATCAGGGAGAATGACCTCCTTATGGTTGGTCCCCTACACATGCACCGTCCAGTGTGCTGAGCTGACAGGTAATATAGAACATGGGGGAGGGGTACCCACTGGAGCTGGCTGGTGTTTCTCTAGGTCAGACACCAGCTCAGACCTGGCCTCCTTCCACCATGAATGAATTAAGGTCTGAAAATCCTGTTGAGGAGTAGGAGGAGGAGGGGTGGAGGAGGAACATGGGTGGGTGGATAATGATAGTCAGGAGTACCCTGCCCATGAAAAGAAGGATGATGGGGGTAACCCTGGTGAGCGGGGTATCCTGAGTAGTGGTACCCCGAACAGAAGTAGTCTGACGCAGGACCCGAAGGGTAAGCTGACATCAGCCCGTGGGGGAAAAAGCCTGGAGCATGAGGCCAAGAGGGTCCAGGTGTAAATCCCTGCGAGAGGATTCCTGACGTCAGAGGAGCTGATGTCAGGGAATCGTCATCAGACCAGCTGTCATGTGAAAGCGGGCGTCAGGCCTGGTGAAATGCTTGGCGTGTGGGGATGGGACATGAGGCCCCAATGGGGGAGCCAACCAAATACAGGTTTGCACGGCTGTCAGGATCAGACATGACGGCCCCAACAGAGGGGCAGACCAAATACACGTCAGAGCCTCTGACGGAAGGAGAGATGGGGCAGACGTGAGAAGACCTACCAAAACGGTCTGACAGCGGCCGGCCCGGTGGTGCTGAGGGTTGAGGCGCTGGACGCCACACCTCATGCCACACAGTGACCCGGGTTCGGAAGCAAGCCTGGGTCGTTGGGGGTCGGCAGGGAGGGTGAAGGATTGAGCGTCCCTTTGATGGGGATTCCACCACCCGATGTACTGGTGACTTCTAGCAGAGGCTGGAGGCACTACAGTACTCTGATGCAAAACGCTGGGATCGGAACTCGGCAGACATCTTTCAGGGGTATGTGGGAGCATGCATCAGCCGAGCTGGACGTCATTGCACGTCCGCGCTCTCGGGGAGTTCAAGAAAAAGTGGAAAACAACGGTGCCATGGATAGGCGATGGCACCAAGTCCCCCATGCCCTTCGCTGGGCCACCCCAGTCTGTCCTTCCAGGTCCTTCACCTCAGTCCAGCCCTGCAGCCGGAGTCTAAATCTAAGAGCACCCAAGAGGCGAGGGGCGACCCACCCAGGGAGGGTTAGACCAGGGGTGCTGGCTGCAGGGAGGTAGGGAAGAGAGAGAGAAGGTTCAGTTTGGGGGGGCCTCTGGCGGGCAGGATAAGGGCTCGGATGCCCAAGAGAGTTCCATGGGGCCGCGACTGGAGGGAAATAAAGTTGACAAAAATAACAAAGGGTCTGATGGTCCAGAGAGCAAGACGGAGACACTGGTGGTCGTCGTCGGAGCCTCTGGTCTGAGGCCTTCTACAGGTGTTTGAGGGATCGATGTTGGGGTGGGCGAAGGAAGAACCACCTCCAGGGATCCCGTCCCCTCCTCCAAACTGGTGGTGACCACAGGGGCCAGAGAGACCACCTGGGAAGGTGGAAGGGAAGGTTCCTGCCCAGGTGAAGTCTGGGGGGGAAGGATGGACAACAGCCAAAGCAGTGCTCATCTGGGTGTCGGGTGAGAAGGCGTGAGCCCCTGACCGGACAGCAGGGTCCGGGCGGATGTCACTAGGCAGTGGAGGGAAGAAACCGCAACTGACTTACTGGCAGAGGCCGAGCAAGTCCCAACAGAACCCTGGGGACTCGGCTTAATGGCAGCCGTGCAGGCCCTGGAGGAGCCAGGGGCTGACTTATCGGCAACAACTGGGCGTTTGCTGGAGGAGCCAGTGGATGACTTACCGGTGGAGATTGGGAGAAAAACAGCAGTAGTAGTACCTGGAGGAGCCCCGGGCGTGGCCTGGAGAACCACGAGGGCAGGCAGTGGGGAGCGGCCTTACTGGTTGAGGGCCTACTGGATTCCCCTTGGTCCTGATCCTCTGAGCACTCCGTCTCCCGATGCTTCTCTTTCTCTTTTTTCTTCTTTTTAGATTCTGAAGAAAGGAAACATGTGGTGGCCCTCAGCTTCTGCATCTCTTTCTCAAGCAAAGCCATTCTAGACTTTAAAGTATGACCTTCCAGGGCTTGCTGTCTCCTCTTCCAAGTGACCTGGTTGAAGGGCTGGCGATGGAGCAGGCCGCAATGTTGTGGTTTGGGCCCCAGCAAGAGAGGCATTGTAGGTGGCCGTCCTTATGAGGGATCTGGGCGCCGCACTTCTCGCACTTCTTCTTCAACTTAGTTGGTGGTGGAGATGAAAAACGAAATTGCGAACTAACAACTGAGCGAAAAAGCGGGCAAAAATGGCAATCAGCTGGGGAAGTATAACTGCGAGGTACTCTGCGCAGGTCGATGGCAGGAAAGAAATGGAGGGCGGGCGAGTGTGGGGACTGCCTATTATATAGGGTCACGCTGACGTCAGTCACGTGACGTCTGGTGGGCAGTCCCCTACCAGGCATTGCTGGAAAAGCTTGCCTTGAGGTCCTGACACCAGGGGGCGCAGTCCTATCTGTGATGACCTGCTGCAGGAACCCTCTTGAAGTAAGATCTCTGTTTATTTTTTTGGAACTGGTGACAGGGAAAGGAACACTGGGCTGAAGCTTTGTTTCCAAGTACTGTGTGCCCGGGGTGTAATGCAAATAAAAGCAGGACTTTGAAAATCAAATATAAAGGTCAAATAAAAAAACAAATAAAAAGAAACAGCAGCTATCAGAAACATACAAACGACAGTCCAAAAATACAATACATAACAAGTGGTGCAGAATAGGATGATACAAAAAACTTATATGCAGACAAAACATCACTTCGCTGATCTGGAGGAAACCTTTTATAAAGCAGCTTTCATACAAATACTAACATGGTTTCCAATAAAATAAGAAGACGATACAAAGAAAATATGAGGGATGTGTAAGGCTAGAAAACATAAAAATGTAATTCATCAGATCTTTCGGGGCATCTTCCTGGAATGAGCAAAACATGTTATTCTTTCCAGAGGCTCATTTAGCCCCACAATTTATCTGTAAACAGCACATATGGCATTGATGAGCTGAGAGAGTTAAACATGTCAGTTGTGACAAAATCAACTTGTATCTTTGGTCCAGGCAGAACAGTGGGGTTTTATTTATTTATTTTGAAAAGTTTCACCAGGAAAGGCATACTGAGCTACAAAAAAAAGCTTATTTCCAGATGCGTCCTGGGGAAGGGGGGGAATGGGAAAATACAATTGATGTATACATAACAAGGATAAAATAAAACATCACACAGCAAATTACAATAACAATTACAGACATGTACAGTTGTATGTGTGGTGAAAACCAACACATGCTGTATGAAATAAATACTGATCAGTCAAAAACTAGGGAAGTGAGACATGCCCCTTAGCAGAGACTTCCTGTTTCAAAGAAATGAGAGTATAGGACTACGGTGACATGGGGGAGGACAGGGCGTCAGGGGAGAGGGAAGAGAAAGGGGAAAACGAGTCAGGAGAAGCCAGCCTTCTTCCCTCTGGGGTGCAAACCCCACAAGGGCCTGACTCAGCTGGGCACTCACACAGTCCACGTACTGGTAACCTGGCCTGCAAGGAGAGAGAGAGATAGGATAAGGAAGAAGCAAGCCTTTGTCCCTCTGGGGTGCAAACGCCACAAGGGCCAGACACTGCTGGGTGCACACCCGGATAAGTCCTATTTACAGGTCTACCTGGAAAAGCTAAGGCGTGGAGGTGGGCAAGGAGAAGAAGACACAGACTGGAGAGAGAAATGGGTTGGGACAAGGTGGGAAGTGGGTCAGGCACAGTTGCAGGATGGGGAAATGGAATTTAGAAGAAGAAAGGATAATGACAGAGGGGATGGGTCAGAATGGATAGCTATGGGGAAGGAGCTCCAGAGTTTGGGGAAATGGTATTAGAAGGCAGATTGGCCTGCAATGGAAGATCTGATGGGGAGACCAAGGGTCTGGTAGCCAGAGTTACGGAGAGAGTAGGTGGGAGGAGG
The DNA here is from genome assembly GCA_016271365.2 of Neoceratodus forsteri. Classification (NCBI taxonomy): domain Eukaryota; kingdom Metazoa; phylum Chordata; order Ceratodontiformes; family Ceratodontidae; genus Neoceratodus; species Neoceratodus forsteri. The sequence continues at coordinate 193,435,352 of CM028132.1, read as the reverse complement.
GGTGGAGAGGAGGAAGGTGAGGCAAGAGGGGAGGGAGCCAAGCCAGTACTTCCCAACTACGGAGGAATAGTGGGTGAGGCGTTTGGCACTGGGGGGGGGGACAGAGAGTTATAAAGGTCACAATGGTGGGTAAGGGGCAGACAGTCAAGAGTAAATCGACATAAGGAGTGAAAGAGGGTGTCCAGCCTGGTTAGGGTAGACTTAGGGGCTGCACTGTAGACATAGTCAAAAATTGGGAGGATCATTTTCTGGACAATTTCATGGCGGGACGGTAAGTGGATGCAACCACAGTGTCTGTACAGAGCACTTAGTTTGGGGTACAGTTTTTTTGAGGATAACATCCACATGTTCAGAAAAGTCCAGGTGCCAGTCGAGCCAGTGCCCGAGGTATCTGATGGAAGTGACATCCTCTAATGTGTACCCGACGAGAGTGTGGAAGAAGGTAATGGCAGTAAGCCTAGAGAGCCTTTGCCTTGTGCCAAAGGTTATGGAGACCATCTTCTTGGTATTATGGGACAATTCGTTTGAGTGAAACCAGAGCTGGACTTTACTGAAGTCAAGCTGAAGACTGGTCACCACATCAATGGGGGAGGCGCTGGAGGCATACAGAACAGAGTTGGCCGCGTACATGTGAATAGACATTAAGGAACAAGCAGCTGGAAGATCATTTAAGAAGACAGAAAAAATTATAGGGCCGAGGACTGACCCTTAGGGACTCCGGTGTGGGGGGGGGGGGAGTTGCCTATTCTGACAGTTTGAGTCCTACCCACAAGATAGGAATGGAACAAGCTAGTTGCAGGGATGGAGAGCCCAGCAGCAGCAGCAAGCTTATCAAGAAGATGGGTGTGGGCGACGGTGTCGAAGCCTTTAGCCAAGTTAACAAAGATGGCAGAGGTGATGTGCCCTGATCCATGCCAGAGAGGATGTAATCAGTAAGCCGGATAAGGGGGGTTGAGGTGGAGTGGGCCTTACAAAAACCAGACTGAAAAAGGAGGAAGAGTCAAGGAAGGGTGAAAGCTGAGCCAGTACAAGGTGCTCTCGAAGTCTGGCAAGGATGGGGAGTAGGGATATAGGGTGGTAGTTGCCTGGATTGCAGGAATCGCCACCTTTGGGGAGGGGTATGACTGTGGCAAGCTTCCAGGCATCAGGGACAGGGGCAAGGGAGAAGAGAGATTTAGAAGGGAGGTGAGTGGAAGGGCAATGGCAGGGCACAGAGATGCAGGAGCTTTATTCTTGTATGAGTTAAGGGCTAGGAGAGCCTTCAGAGTGTCTGCCGGTGAGTTAGGTAGGAAGGAGAAAGAGGAGAGCATAGGGAGTGAGCAGGAGGCTGGCAGAGGGGAACAAGGGGAGGATAGAAGGGTAGAAGGACAAGTGGTGAAGAAAGTGTTGAACTCAAAAGCCACTGGGGGGGGGGTCAGAAACAGTGGTGTCTCACACTTTCAGAACTTGAGCTGGGGGGGCGAGAATAGGGCATGGACTACCTTCCACAGCTTGGGGGTTAACAACGCCACATTTCATAGTCATAAACAAATTAAAAAACAAATGTGGGATGGAGGAATCAGAAGAGAAGAATCCCGAAGATCAACATATTTTGCTTGCCATTAGGTCTAAGGTAAACAGATAGGAAGGTCACGCTGAAAATAAACGTGACATTTTGTGTGAGAGAGGCATCAGCATGGGATGCCCCTAGGGCGTGAGTCAAGTTTTTAAAGCAGTAGTGCACACGAGTGATAAAACTTTTGACCTACAGTATATTTTTATTCTACTTTACACTGCTCCTTATCTTCTGACTGGAATTATACCCTTCTTTCCCCATTTTGAGTCTGTTTAGCACTTTGTTCACATTCAGAATAATAAAAGGAGTGTTCCTTTTCATATATCTTGGACCAGGTTTTCATCAGAATTCTCAGTTATATTTGTATACTTGTTCCATGTCAGGGAGCTGTGTCTGCAGCATGCTAGTTTATCACAGTCACAAGAAAAGGGATCTTAAGCAAACAGTGTTCAGAGCTGGCCCACTGGCATGGAGGACGGAGGTGCTAAGCACCTCACTTCCTGCCATGCCAGCAAACCAGCATAAGGCGAGGCCACATCTCGAGTACTGCGTATAGTTCTTGAGGCCATACCTAAAAAAACATAGACCGCTTGGAGGCTGTACAGAGGAGAGATACTAAAATGATACAGGAACTGCACCAGCAGCAATATGAATCTACACTACAGCAACTGCAAATGTACTCCCCCGAGAAAAGGAGAAACGAGGGGGGGATATGATAGACACCTTCAAACACATAAAGGGCAGAAAACCTCTTTCACAAAAACAAGACCACTTGAACAAGGGGGCACAGCTTGAAACTAACGGGGTAAGTTTAAAACCAATATTCGTAAGTTCTACTTCGTAGAGAGGGTGGTGGACCCTGGAATAGCTTACCACCAGAGGCTGTGGAGGCCAAAATACTCACTGCTTTAAGATAGCATGAGACAAGTACTGCGGTAATCTTGGAAGAAGACCAGAATAGGAGGGCAGGCAATCTGGGCAGACTAGATGGATCACATGGTCCCCTTCTGCCGACATATTCTTATGTAACCCGGAATCAGAAACCGATGTGGGTCACTAGGGGGCTGGCTGGATAAGTCAGGATTTAGCATCCATAGGGCTGCTCTCCTCCTTCGTGGAGGGGAGTAGCTGTGTCTTGCTTTTGACTGCCACCTGGAGGTACCTGGGTGGCAGCACAAGCTAATCACACAATGGGAAGGGATCCCACATACAGAGCACCAAGGGAGTCTCCACAGAGGCAGAGAATGCGCATCATGTTCATTGTAAGGCCAACCATGGGCCCAGGGAGGAGACGAGGAAAACAAAATGGAGGATGGGCTTTATGAAGCCCTACCTGTTGTGCTGTGACCCATTCTGGTCCAGTCAGGATGTGTGGCAGGAGGGAAGGGTGGCCTTCCCCCCCGGCCCCGCCACAGGGGGGAATTCACAGGAGATAACAGGGATTTATTTAACTCTAAAAATTGATTAGCGTTTTGCTCATAAAAGTGCTAAATCTTTGTGAAAATGCATAGCTCTTGCCTCACTGTGTTTAACAAACATAGCACTTCTAGAAAATCTATATAAATACTTTCTGTACAGTTAGTATAGTCCCAAGAAAAAAACTGCTAATCAATTATTTAAAACCCTGGATAACCTCCTCTTGGTTGGGGAGTCCTAAGACACAGCTGCAAGTGCAGGAGGACAGAGCTGAAAAGCCAGTTGTTGTGCCTCAGGAGATAAAAATCTTCATAAAAAAATATGGGTGTTCAAAACTAACAGGAATACTAATGAGAACCTGGTCCAAATCATATCAAAAGAAACAGAAGGGGCGTGGCTTGAGCTCAATCAAGACGACTGCCTAGTCCATAATTGCTGATAACCAGAACTAATATCCTAAAGAATTTGTCAGTTTTCCACAGTCAAAAACCAGAGTCGCACATGTTGCCAGTTACCAGGAGTCGGCAGCAATTGATCGGTGCACTTATTTCATTGATCCACCCTGTTAATTGCACTCGATGCATAAACGAACTTTTCCCTCAGAAGCAGCCTGGCTCACTAGCACTGCTTCATCATGGCAGCATCCTTTTCCGCTGAATGGGTGGAAGCAATGTTCTCCCAGCTGCTACGGAGAAAGAATGAGATAAAAGCGACATCAGCATCAAATACAAAAACAACTGGGGACCTGGATTGCAGGCCCACGCTTACCAAAAACGGAGAGTGATCATGATCAGTTTTAGCCCACTTCTAAGACACGTCAAGGAAGCCATATTTCGCAGAGCTAGAGATCTATGATGTCTGGAGTGATAGGGGGCACCCTATTACAATATTCCAGGATTTTCTAGGGACTCAACTCTGATATGGCAGGAATTCACCAAGGTCAGGAAAAAACTCCAGCATCTGGGCATTCCCTTCACACTATGCAATCCTGCGGTGTTGCCAATTGTATACAATGGAGTCCCCTTACTTTTCAATTAATTTGATGCTGCCCTGGCTATCTCTCCAGTCACTTCCCATCTCAGCCCAGAGGGCCTCCTCATCAGCCTCTTCCCCCGCCAGCTGCATCTGCACCCATACTAAGCCCTGCTCCTATGGATACCACACTAGTCCCTCAGTCAGACTCCCCTGCCTCCCAAACATATGGCCCTGAGGATGACCAATGGCTACTTACACCCAGGGCTAAAAGGTACAATAGAAACAAGAACAGAGCCTGCAAAGAGTGTAATTTACTGGCAGTGCATCCATGGGGCAACACTAACAGCTGTAACAACAGTAACTAGTCCGGTGAGGAAGAATCATACCCCAGCACCCTGCTTGCCTTGAACCATTATGCCTTACTCTCAGATGAACCTCATCTGCCTACAGACCTTCGATAATATCCTCTGCCCTCCAAGCCAGGGGTACCAAATGGAGCCACTGGCCACCTGCGTGCAACAACTGCACTGCTTCAGGAACCTTCAGGGGCCTCCTGGATTGAGGCAGTCACTGCAACCATCTCGCTGTCCTCATTGAACTCATCTGGCCCCCGAGAAGGATTCCTCACCTGCTGCAACCGCACCACAGATTAATGTAGGAAAAAAAGACAGCATCTTGTCCCACCATGAGCCAGGTGTTGCAATTCTGACTCAATTTTGGGAGCTAAAGGATTCTAGGGAGAGCGGATAGATGGCTGTTGAATACTCTAGAGGAATCCTGAAAATAATATCACTATGTCTATAGGGCCTCTTGACATGACCAGATACCAGCTCCCCCTCCCCTTCTGCCAAAAATACAAGTTACCCTTCACTAGATTACCCCAGGAATTTAACAGAAGTCTGTGTATTATTTTTGTACTTTTGTTATACCAGGGGAGAGAGACACTAAGCCGAAAGCTTGTTTACAGGTGCAACCTGGGAGCACAAGGAAGTTAAGTAACTTGCTCAGGGTCACACAATATGCAAGTGGGGGCTGTGGGATTCAAACCCAGGTCTCCAGGTTTGCAGCTCAGAGCCTTAAATCACTATGAGGTGGATGCAGATTCTGACATACTCAGGGATGCTTTTTGTCACCACTAGACAACACAGGTGATAGTCACTGCCAGAGTGAGAATCAAAAATAACTACCTTCTGTCAGCTGTGAAACAGTAGAATCCGCACTAGTCATCCCTTCATGGACTAGATAGTAATGGCAACATACAAGGGGCCATGGACTTGATAGCCCCGTCAAAGCCTATCTTCCAACTGCAGCTAACTTTTCTTGCCCTGGTTACATCATCTTGCATGCTGGCAGTGATCCACCTTCTCCACTGTTTCAAGGATAGCTGCTCCTCCACGAACATGCGGCCAACCTCCTCGATTGCCGTGCATCTTCAGCAGCAGAAGTCTGTAACTCTTCAAATGATATCCTTTTGTAAAGGTTGATATCCTTTAAATGCTGTGCATGATGGGACTAATACTTTATCAATGTCTGTCAGGGAAAAAAAATCTTTTCCCGTATGGGAATACAACATACTTCAAGCTGATGTGGACAGTGCTGCAATAGGGAAAGGGGAGGAGGAACGAGAAGCAAATACTGCCAGGTGGTTCAAACCTTTGTCACGTTTTGGTTCATGTTGTCCAGGTGATTTCAAGTCAGACTGTGCTGTTGACACCCCCGAGGGCACCAGCAACCCATCAATGGTAGCTCATCCTCTCTTACTAAAACACAGATACTGAGTCGACTTAACAATACTCCCAGTGAACTTCCCCCACCCGATTAGCCAGTACTGCCAGGTAATGAGACTGGGGACAAAGACCAGATGGCAGTGTATCCTAAATGGGTTGACAGGAGGCTGTGGAAGAGCCATAGTCCCCTGACTCCACTATGCACCTTGGCAGCAAGAGGGAGGTGACCGCTGCTCCAACCAATGACTAGAACACATCTCTACTACTACACCCACAGGAGTGGCGTACCCCCCCAACACACACACACACAGACTGACCAGGTCCTTGAGCACCGATCAGCTGCAGCCACAAGTTGCCCACTACCCCCTACTAATCATGGTTTGCCTTCCACCCACAATTCATACTGGCTGCATTCCACGCCAAGAGTGGCTGACCCCTGATGCTAACTAGCCAACAAGGCTGTGGTGCTCCACACAGATAAGGCCTGCAAAGGCTAGGTTCCTCTTGCCATGGGCAACCTACAACAGAGTGCTGGCTCAACTTCCTACAGTATAATCATCAGGCAGTTGAGTGAAGCCTTCTTCCTGAAATTGGTCCTCCAGGTATATAGCTTCCCCTTCTTTTTTACTTGCGACAAACCCCATCTCCCCCATCATCTACCCACCATGGTAGGGGAGAGGGTGGCGAGTGGGGAAAGAAGTAGGGGAAGAGTACAATACCTCTAGCTGCAAAGATAGCTCTCTCTAAGCATACAAGACCCTTTACTGCAGAAGACTGGAAGATGGTGTTGTCCCTTTTCCAAGAATCTCAGGGAGCCTGAGTGGTCTTGTAAAGCACAATTTAAGGGAGTAAGATTTCACAAAGTACAGATGAAGGCAGTTAGGCTCAGCATTCACCACTTACATCTGTAACCCCCCTGCAAATGGGAGTTCCCAAAAGACTTCCAGGAGCTTGCTTGAATGCTCCAAGCCTGAATGGTGTTTGGCGTTAAGCCATTTATCAGTGAGTGTTTTTAGAACCTCTGGTACTGTCTCTTTAAGAGCTGTCTGCTTGCAGACATAATTAGTTTGTATGGGGGACTGTGTGTTTCTTGATTGAGTGCCACTCGAGCTGCTGCCAATTCACTCCATTTTTGCAGTCACTGGGAGTGCAAAGGAACCTATCTGAAAGATGTAACTGTTTGCCAGAAACCATTTAGAGTAATAATGAAATTACAGTTTGTCTAACCTGCTTTCTTTGCAGTCAGAACTGTGTGTCTGCCTAGTTCCCATTCTGGTTTTGAACTGCTGAACTGGACCAATCAGTGTGGGGTAAGCTAGCTCTAAAATGGTGCCTTGGACGTAATCAGAACTTGACTCATAATCTGAGCCAGCCACAAGAGGATTGTATGGGCAGTGACTCTGGAGATGTAGTTTAGACTTTGGCTCTTTTTGGACCAACAGGAGCAGTCTATTGTGAGTGACAGCCAATCCAGTCAAGAACTGGGAGGAACTCAAAGGAAGTGCCCGGTTTTGTCTGTTGGAGTTTCAGTTGAGCTCTGGCAGTGAAGAAGGAAGGAGCCCTGTGCTTTTTCAGTGTGCAGTTTTAGTCGGGAAACGTGTGTAAGGCCCAGAGTTCCTGGTCTGCAGCTTGTGTAACTGCCTGTTAGGACTGAATCATTCCCAGAAGAGAATCAAAGGATATCTGAAGAGTGAAACCAGGCTCACCCTGTAGAAGACTGGAGAAATTGCTGAATTGCACTCGGTCTGTCAGGAACTGAATCTGCTGTGTGTTCTCCTGGGTATTGTGCTGTAATTGCGATCGGGATAGAGAAGCAGCCTGCCTGGTATAGTACTTTCTTTTTGCCATATAAATGTGTGAGGAGTCTCGTGGAGCTCAAGAGTAGCCCTGCTGACATTGAAGGACCCTATCTGGTTTGGAGGTCGTGAGTACTAATTCAGGGTCACTCCCTGTTGAATTGTCACATTGAATCCAAATAGAATTACTGTACTGCTGACTGTTTAACTAATTTTTCTTTTCTCTGTGTGAAAGGGCCCCTACCAGCTGCCACGGTTTGGACTAGCCACTAGGGCTTGGGTACCCAGGGACAGTAACTGGTAGGGATAGGCCTGTGCACAGAGCCATAGGTAGATGAATAAAGTATAAGCTAATTAGCCTGATTTCCCCCTGTCCTTGTTATATTCCCCCTAAATAAATCAGAGCTGCTTGTTTCAGCAAAATTATACTGCCTGAGGTATTTGTCTATGTTAAAGTATTGTACTGTGATTGTTGCACTGTATCTTATTTTACAGGAGGTCCCAGTGCCTGAACCAGCCCTGGGGGTAAGTGTATACTGTGAAGGTAATTCTGATATATTGTGTGGGCCACTAGTGGGAAGAAAGGGGGGTTGCAGTGTCCCAGAGGGTTGTGACCAAGTAAGTTTAACTATTGCAAACCCTGACCTCTGGGTGGAGGCACCCGCCATTGGATCCAGGCCCCTCAACCTGTTAGTGGCAAATCAGGCAGGGGTAGTAGCCCCTGGGATAGCGCCATCTAGGGGTTACACATCTATCATACATGCAGCGATCCAAGATGCACTATACATAGTACTGCACTAGTACATTCACTGCCCGAATACCCTGAGAAATGCCCCAAATGGATGGCCGGCATTACGTTATGTCAGTACAAAGGTAGGCAGAGGCACCCATGGGTACCACAGACCTGTCTCACTTTTGCATCTATCCAGCATCTCCACAATTTCACCCCCAACCTCTTTTCCCTTCTTCCCCAACATATGATAGTCCTAATCCAGTGAAACCCCAGGGTCACCTGCAAGTCATTGTTGAAACCAAACAGCATAATAGATTTTCAGGGCCAGATATTCAAAGGTTAGCACCAGCGCTAACATGGTTAGGGAGAGCACTAATCTGGGTTTATGTGAGCGCTCCTGTCAGGGCCACATTTAGAGGCTACAGGAGTGCTCCCAAACTAGGCAGTGCTAAAATACCACTGCGCCTATGCAAATGAGGGGGTCTCTTCATCCATACCAACACAGTGGGATAGTCAAAGGTTTGCAGTGATGGTAAACATCCCCCAAGCAGCACTGTTAACCGCCACCGAAAACCACCATTTAACTCGGTGCTAAGCCCCCCCCAAAGGCAGCCACCCACCCCCGATCTCCCGTTCCCTGCCATGGTACCAACCTTGGTGGTACAGTGTGTTCCCCCCACCCACCCACAATCGTCTGCTTTCACGACCTACGTTATTCCCTGGTGGTCCACTGTGTCCCCACACCACCCACTCACCCATTTTCACAAACTACATTATTTTCTGGTGGTCCAGTGTCCCCCACCCCACCCCACCTTGTGATCACCTGTGTCCTCTAAATACAGCATTCCTTGGTGCTCCAGTGTCCTGCCAGAAAAGCCCCCCCAACCTAACCTAGGTTTAAGTTCTATTTTTGATTTTATGTGATCAAAATATAAATGCCACAGAATAGGGCTGATACTTATTACTGAGCATCTGAATAAAGAAACGGATATTAGTCAGGTTATTCAGTAATGGTATTCATTACTTAACAAGCCCTATTGAATTTGCTCTTTATAAATAAATAATATGACCTTCAAAATGGTTAGGTGCCCCCCCAAAAGCCTCCCAGCTGAACTGCCTTACCTGGATGTCCGGAGCTCCACACAGCTAAGTATGGCAATCAGCACAGAACTCTTCTCACCTCTGTGACCGCCACCGTATGAACTGTCAGTGAGTGTGCATACTGTACAGTACTGGGAATCAGACTGAGGACTAGGTCAGTCTGCTCTGATTCTGTTTTCTCCATGCTCATGGGGGCAAGTAGGCTGCCTTAGGCGCTCAGCATTACCTCTACTGCCTCAGACAAGTTTGTCCACATGTATAGTTATGTACTATCTTTCTCTGTTTATTTAATCTGTACTCTGACCCACTTCTCTTCTGCAATCTGTACACCCTGAAAGAGGACTCACCCTCATTCTTCCACAGCTTCACTGAGAACCCTGTGCTGATATGGGAGACTTTAATCTCACCCTAAACCACGTTATACGACTGTCAAGGAATAGCTGACCACCAGGCTAAAGCAGCTCGAGCAGTGAAGCTTTGGCTGCAGGCCCAGGCCCACACTGACCTCTGGAGACTGCACAATCCATGCAACCACGATTACAGCTGCTACTCAGTTGTGCACAAAACTTACTGCAGACTGGATCTGTGACTAGTCTCACAGCAAATGCTACCGAAGGTCATGGCTGTTACCATGCAATTGCTGCTAATATCTAACCACACGCCAGTGCAGCTGGTCATAGTGTGGGGCCCCACCTCCCACAAATTCACTTCACAGCACTCAGACCCACTATTACTCCATGACCCATTGCTTAAGACATGAATCGAAGATGGTTGGTGATCTCTGGGAGGCCTTTAAGGTAACAATCAGGGGTATACTACCAGAAGAAGAAAGGAGAGGGAGCACGAGTTAGCAACATTAGAGACAGACAAACTTAACAAGGAAGAGTTCCATATGCAACAAAGATGCAATACGAACTCCCCACTACATGATGAAATTATAAGGCTCAGGCTAATGACAGATGCTTTACTGACCCATAAGGAAAAACTGGCCCTACTTCATCTCAAACACTAAGACTGGAAGGAACGCGAGAGGTATAGCAGGATCCTGGCCTACTCCCTAATGAAACAGGCTGAGAGGCACATTCCTGCCCTCAGAAACAAAGACAGGGAACTCTGCACCTGAGAGGACCTTAGTGCTGTGATGAGAGGTTTTTACCATAACCTATACAGCATCCCCCCCCCCCGACATCTGTCAACAGACAAATTCCTAGATCCCCTCTGTTACCCAAACTAATGGCCAACCAGACACGAGCCCTGGATGACCCAGTCTCCCTTGCTGAAACAGAAACAGCCCTAGCAGCTCTGAATCCCTATAAAGCCCAAGCAGGGGATGGTCTTCCTGTGGAGCTCCTGGAGCTCATATCCCCTACAGCATATCCAATTCTCCAGCACCTATACCAGGAATTGGTCAAAAGAGGGATCTTTCCTCAGACGCTGAGAATGGTAACAGTAACAGTCTTTCACCACCAGGAGACACTCTAGGAGTGGTACATGCAGAGACCTCAACCCCAGGGAGGACAGCATCAATGAGAACACCCCTAACCCTCCCTTTCCATTTCTGCTCCAGCTGCCTTGGGTGTAGATCCTGAAGCTGGGTCACTAACGTGTCAAACTAGGAACCGTTTTTAAGAAAATATGATTTTCAGCAGTCCTGGTTATGTTTCTGTCTCTAGACCCAGTTCCTATGTGCCCTTATTTTATCCTCTTTTTTTGTCAAACGGTGTTTATCCTCCTGCTTTGGGTCAGGGTGGCTTCTCTTGGTGACCTCCAGTTCCATCATCCCCATTATCCCTCCCGTGGAGGTCAGCACTAGGCAGGACCCAGGTGATCAGATGGTCATCACTTAGATGGCATCACGGTTTTCGTTCTAGTTTTGACCCTTGACCTCTATCTCCTCTCAAAAGAAGTGTGCATATCCACATTTGCCCGCATGCAGTGAATCATCCCACAGAGAAGTAAGCTCCCAGGCCCAACATCAAGGGTCACTGGGAAGGCAGACCACACCGTCAACCCTAACTGAACTGGAATGGAATGGCTCCTATAGGCTGTGTTCATCCGAGCTTCACTGCTCAACGACCAGTGTCACAGTTCTGCTCCCAAACCTGTTTCATCAGCACAGCAGTATTATGCTGCCACTGGTAAGTCCCTGTCATGCCCTTTTCTGCTTCCAATGCACCCCTTTAATAGCTGTAATCCACTTGCCCTTTGCCTAAGTTCAATTGCAACAGAAGGGTCAATATCGTGTTGTGAGATGTTGCAAAAGAAGCCCCCTCTAGAAGTGACAGACTGACCTGATGGTAAGGTTACAAGATCAGTTCTAACTATTAGCTATTGCTGGAGTTCACCTTCAGCTGAACGTTTACAGTGGCAGACTGAAGAGACTCGAGGTCCATTATTTAAATCCCATACCTTGCTCTTGGCAAGTCAGGTCACCAGGTGGCACAGACAATATGACCCACAAGTCCACATACTCAGTTTCACACACGGTAGTAGCCATATCATGGGCAAGTATGATTTGCAGGCTGACAACAATAAGAACTATGCACAACAGAGCCACCATGCATGTCAAATCCATATCAGTTTTTGGCCATACAACTGCTTTCCATATTCTGTCCTAAGAGTTAAAAGCTAAGCTCTTCAGAGAAAAGAGGTCTAGCTTATTAAACTAGTTTCCTGAATGACCTAATTTCAGGCTCATTGGAGCTGATGAACAAAAGACTTCAGTTAGCTTGGGATTACTCTCTAGTTTCTGCACAGTTGACACCAATAAAGTCACTCATTGCATCTGCTACTAAAATACAAGTTTAAATCTGCTCTGACAGTATCACTAGATGTCATTCCACTGCATTGTCTGAGAACTTTCTTTACCCATCACAGCTTAGCTTGAGATGCAATATCTCATAATCAGTGTGGTCCTGGTTCCACCCAGTTTTACAACTAAAGTATTGGGAGGTCAAGTGACTTGTTCAACGGCACAAATTAAATGTTTCTGGTAGGATCTGAACCTGGCTCCCCAGGTCTGTGCACTAACCACTATGCTATGCTGCCTCCATGTCTGGATGGATTTGTGTGTGTGGGACAGAGATTGCTCAATGATAAATGTTCAAACATCAGCACCAGCAGCTCCCTCAACCCAATAACACGGAGTGGTCTCTCAAACTCTCCCTCAGGGACCTACGTTTGTGTTCACTGAAATTACTGCTCCTCCTGCTGCTGCTGTCTGGCAACATTCACCCTAACCCAGGGCCCAAAACTGTTGGCTCAACCAACAAAGTAAATCACTCTGGGGTACTCTCCTTTGTGACACTGAACATCTGTAGCCTTCTCCCTAAACTTGATGCCCTGCAAGTCTTCAGTAACCAGCATAAACCTGATGTAATTACGATTGTTGAAACCTGGCTTACAACTAAAGTTCCTAACTTGGCAATTGCCCTACCAGGCTACACTGTCTTCAGGCTGGATCAGCAGGTAAAAAGAGGAGGGGACTGTGCATTATACCTTAAAGATTCCCTCCTGGGCCACCCCCTAAATGCCCCACCCACTGATTCATCTGCACAGATCCTTCCGATTCGGATCATCCTTGGAGCCCACGGCCAAGTCCTCACAGTCGCTGTAGTCTACATCCCCCAAATGAGCAAGTGAAAGGACTCAATGCTGCTCTGGACTTCACCCGAGCACAACCACCTGGATCCGAGTTTATCATGCTTGGAGATTTTAACATCAACTGGATTGCCCCAGAGCCTGGAGGCCTCAAGGATGCCACCTCCACTGTAAACCTTACCCAACTGGTCGCCTCCCCTACCAGGCACAACTACAGAACTGGAACTACTGGACTGGGTTCTTACCAGCCACCCTGCCCGAATCTCTAATATCTCCATCCTCCTGGACTCTCTTAGTGATCATTACCCTGTTATCGTCGAATGGTCTAACAAATTCTGTAAATGACCACCATCAGTCATCAACAGCAGAATCCTACCCCATGGAAATTTGAACCTCCTCAAATCCTACCTCAGGCAGCTTGATTGGTCGCCTGTCTACCTGTGACGGATGTCAACTCAGCCTTGGATTCCTTCATCTTCAACTCAGCCTGTGACATCTACGCCCCCCCTCCCCACAAAAAGCGTAAAGTCAAGGCACTATGTAATCCCTGGCTTAACACAGATCTATTAGCGCAGATAAAATAAAGAGACCACCTCTGGCTCTTGTCCAGAGACTCCAGGTCACCAACAGGTATTCAGAACTATAAACGGGCGAGTAACGACTGCAAAAAAGCTATCAGACTCCACAAAAGCACCTACTACAGGGATGCCCTTACTAATACATGGGGGAAATGGAAGAGCTTTCTCGAATAATATCAAAGAAGTAACTGGAAAGCAGCCAAAAGCATCCCCCACAATGCTCGTCATTGATGGAGATATAACCCTGGACCCCATAGCTATCGCAAATACCTTCAATACCGCTTTCACAGACCTCAGCACTGTTCTCCCTCCTGACTTCTTCAATGAAATAGACACCTCTGATAACTCTACCGGTACCCCTCCCCCACTCTCCTTCACACCCACCTTTCTACTTCAAACCAGTCAAGAAACACGAAGCCTACAAGTACATTTGTAAGGCTATCACCAAATCAAGAAATATCGGGGACTCTCTGGACCTAAAGCTGCTGCCCCTTACTCTTGACGAAATTATTAGTCCACTCACTAAGATCTTTAACCTCTCCCTCAGCCTTAGCCAGTTCCCTGACAGATGGAAATCTGCTATTGTTACCCCAGTTCACAAAAATGGTGACAAGACCAACCATGCAAACTACCGACCAATCTCCATACTACCTCCCCTCTCAAAGGCCCTTGAACGCCTTATCGCCGACCAACTCACTGACTACCTTGACAACCACAATATCTTATGTACACAACAGCATGGCTTCAGAAAAGGGCACAGCACCACATCTGCCCTCTTGGAACTTACTGGAGCCATCCACAGCTCACTGGATAATGGTCATCTAACTGGATCAGTTTTATTGATTTAACCAAGGCCTTCGATACAGTTCACCACAGTCTGCTATTGAACCAGCTTTCAACTTCTGGGCTCTCCCGTCTCCACGAGCTGGTTTAAAAGCTACCTGGAAAACAGAATGCAATGGGTATAAATTGCTGGTGTTCTCTCCAACGCTATGTCAGTCCGCTCTGGAGTCCCTCAGAGCTCTATCCTGGGCCCCCTCCTATTTTCTCTCTTCCTAAATAAACTTCCTCAATCCTGCCCAGAACAAATTATACTCTATGCCGATGATGCCGTAATTCACTCCACCCACAAGGACCCCCAATCTCTGCAAAATAATCTCCAGCTTGGTTTTGCATCAGTGGAGAACTGGTTCAGCAAACAGAGACTCATCCTCAACTATAAAAAAACAAAGACCATACTTTTCAGTAACTCCCACAGTAAGCACAGGCTGCCCCCTTGACCATCACAAACTGACTAGGAACAACCCTCGAACAGGTTCAAACCTTTAAATATCTAGGGATCACTCTTGACAGTAACCTGTCCTATGGGGCCCACACTGACAGCATCGCTAAGGCTGCCAACACGCGACATGGTCTTCTCTACAGATACAGGTCTTGCCTAACCCCAGCAGCCCTAAGCATCGCAGTACAAAGCTCAATTGTCTCCATTATCAACTATGGCCTCATCATATATGGCTCAGCTACGTCAACTGCCCTCAGGCGCATTTCAACATCACTCAACAAAGCCTGTCAACTTACTACAGGATCCCATCAACTAACCCATACATGTGACCTATATGCACAAAATGGCTGGCTACAACTCTCCAATCGCCTAAAATACCAAACCTGTACTATGGCTAAGAAGATAACCATGGGTCTTGCCCCTCCAGGAGTCCAATCTCTCCTTTGTGCAAGTAGTAACCCCCACCACACTAGGAGCTCTGAATCTCAATGCCTGATGGTCCCACGCTGCAGAACCTCTCTGGGACAACGTTCATTTGCCTACAGGGCCCCTAGCTGGCTGAACAGCCTCAACATCGAGATCACCTCCGCTCCCATGCTAGGTCTTTTCAAATCAAGGCTTCAGCTATATCTCACTGCTTCCAGCACCTGTGACTGCCACACCTAGCCAGCCCTCCCATATATCCCTTAGTTCTGCTCTACCTCACACAGCACTTTACCAGCTTCTGCCTACCTTTCCTCTTACCTCCTCCGCCCCCTTCCACCCCCCCAAGCCCCACAAACAGCACTTCTCTGTGTGTTGACAATCGTATCTGGCAGCTCATATCTCCCACTGTCCCTCCTGTAACCCCCTGTACTCTCTCCCCACCCTATCTGTATTACCCATAGGTATGCATTGTACTATTATGATATGGTGTGTTTATTCTGCCTAATACTGCATTTGCACTGTCATGTTCTGTTGTAATGTCTCTAACTTACATGGAACCTTTGTAAAAGAGCCTTGGCTCAAAGGTACTTGTAATCCTAGATTTAAATAAAAAAAAAATAATTTTAAAGTATTCTATTATCATAACATATGCAGATATGCCCAAGGGATTTTCAGACAACCAAATGTACAAACTGTGACACGGGAAATTAATTCTACTAACAGAACAATAATGTACCCTGCTGATATGATCTAGCTGTGTAGGTAACTATAAACTTTGATCCCACAGCCAGTACTTAACAATAGTGAACGCAGTCAAACTCTGTGCCCTCCCTGGTACACTAAAGCAGCACCACAGGGAAGCCAGTTTATGAAATGTTGTACTGTTTGTCTCTTTCTCTCCCTGGAGCAGGTTACAGTAAAACATGAAATGCTGTGTAATTCTTATCAGTCCCAACAATCCCTCAGGAAAGGCATCCACCACCCCTCCCCCAACACACACACTTTTTCCCTTTCCTGTAATTGTTACCTCAGTCTTTGATATTCAACTCCAGGGCAAGCAGCACTGTACAAAAAGCAAGCACTCCGAGAATAGGAGAGGTCAGCAAAATGTTGGTCCAAGGATCCAGATTTATTTATTTGGTATCTGGGCGGTCTCACTGGAAACCAGTTCCTTCTACAGGAGATACTCCGTCCGTGAGGCACAGGTGACACACACAACATACAGAGAAAACATACGCAGTACAGAATACTTGGATACAATCAATACATTTACAAGAGTATTAGGTTTTAAAACATTTGCAAACAGGGATGCTAATTAGTCCATTCATTTGTATTTTAGGTCTGTAGCTGAATCAATGGATCTGAAGATAGCAAGAAGGCAATTCATGTTTTCCTGCATGGAAGGCAAAGGTGTGGTAATGCACATTTGTTTTAACATGCGGGATGCACAGTACGTTTTTATTAACTAATCTAACATTAACGCTGGGTTTACAGAAATTCAGTTGATGAGCAAGTCCTTCAGGGACCCTATATAACAGTATCCTATGGAAAAAAAAGATCATAAGAAGTGATCCCCCTTTTCAGTGGGAGGTTTTAATGAAGCATACAGATTGCAGTGATGGACATCTCTCCTGGCAGAAAGTGCAAACCCAGCAATTCAGTTAGTTCAAACTTGCTTGCTTTTTTTGAATACTGTCCAATGTGCAAGCCCCACACAAAACAGCCACAGTCCAGCACAGCTAACACGTTGTGTTGGGCTATAGCTACTCTGGATTCAGTGGTTAACATGCATTTAGCCACATAGAAGACACATTTTCAGGTATTATATGTTTAGTAACGTGGTACAAGTGTAGTGAGAAATTCAGGCTGCAATTGACGTATAGGCCTATGTATTTAAAGTGGTCAATAATAGACAGTCTAGACCCATCTATTGCTAGAATCTGGAAATGATCCATGTTCCTGGAAGTTTTTAGCTTAGAGTTAACAAGCACTGCCTGTTTATTATTAGGATTATTATTGTTAGGAAACCATCTCTGAACACTGTAAAAAATCAGTACCAAAGTTAGAGTTTAAGTTCTGTAAGTACAACATTGTAGGTAGAGAATATAACAGCTTCCTCAGTATTTGATGTCAGATGATCTACAGATACTAGGTAAAGGATTAATAAAAAGGAGAAACAGTAAGAGACCAAAACTGATCCCTAGGGAACCCCAGTGCTGACCAGTGCAGACATGAGGAAGTATTTTCTTTACTGAGAGGGTACAGAGTCAGAGGATGAGACTGCCCAAGGAAGTGGTTAATGCTGGATCTATCCCAGACTTCAAAATCAAATGGGAGAGGCACATAGGGATAAGTAAGAACTCACGTGAATACACGATTACTAAGAATGCAGGAGGGAGTCAGTAACTCTTGGTAGGAAACTGGGGCAGACCAGATGAATAACAATCTTCATCTGTCCTAAACTTCCTATGTACTAACATACTAACACACTAAAATGGCAGCAGAGTCGGCCTAACGGTCTTTCGTGTCTGCTCGTTTGGTCAGCCCTCAACCTGGGAGCTGAACTTGCTGTCCCCCCACCCTCTCGGGATTTTCCATTCCTAGTCCCACATATTCCCCTTGTGTTGGACTGTACCAGCACAACCCTTCCCCTATACCTGTCCCGACCCCTCTTGAACCCTTCCACCATGTCTGCCTCCACTAGTCCCCCGGGCAGCACATTCCATGGTTCCACCACCCTCTCAGTGAAGTAGCACCCCCCGAGTCCCCCTCCTCCAGCTTCTGCCCGTGCCCTATAGTTGCTCCCCCTCCTTCCTTTGGAGCACCCTGACTAAGCCTCCCCTATTTATCCTTTCATGTACTTGAAGACCTCGGTCATATCCCCTCTGTCCCTTCTCTCCTCCAACGTGTACATGTTGAGCTCCTCCAGCCTCTCCCCATAGGTCTTTTCCCCCAAGCCCTAGATCATTTTGGTTGCCCTCCTCTGGACCCTTCCCAGGAGTGCAATGTCCCTTTTTAAGTGCAGCCTCCAAAACTGCACACAGCCCTCGAGGTGCGGCTTAACCAAGCAGCTATACAGAGGGAGTATCACTTCCCTCCTTCTGTACGTAATCCCCCTAGCGATACATCCCACCATCCTGTTGGCTTTGGCCACTGCCCTCCTGCAAGTCTCAGAGTTGTTCATTTTGACATTCACTACCACCCCCAGGTCCCTCTCAGCCATCGAAACTTATAGCATTTCTCCCCCCCCTCCGGGGTATACACTTGGCGCAGGTTTCTGATGCCCAGGTGCAGAACCCTGCATTTCCCTGCATTGAACCTCAGTCCCCACCTTCACCACCTCTCCAGAGCATCTAGGTCCCCCTGCAGGGCCATCCTCCCCTTCTCCCCATCCACCACCGCACCTAGCCTCGAGTCATCTGCAAAGAGACTCATTTCACTCCTGATACCCTTCCTTATGTCAGAGACATAGGCGTTGAACAGAAGGGGCCCTAGGACCGATCCCTGAGGGACCCCACTGATGACCCTCCTTGGAGATTAGACTAGCCCCCCAACCATGACCCTCTGGGTATGCTCCAAGAGCCAATTTCCTATCCAGCTGATCATCCGTTTCCCCACCCCCATTTCCCCCAGCTTATCTAACAGGCCCCCGTGAGGAACCAAGTCAAACACCTTGCTGAAGTCAAGAAAGAGGATGTCCACTGGCCTACCCTGGTCCAGGGCACTAGTCACCCAATCGTAGAACTCTACAAGGTTTGTCTGACATGATTTTCCCCCGGTGAAGCCATGCTGTCTATCGTGCAGGTACCCCAACTTTTCCAGTACCCCCGCTAGCCTTTCCTTGACAATACTCTTCATCACCTTGCCCACCACCAATGTCAGATGATGGGCCTGTAGTTCCCTACCTCCTCTCTTGATCCTCCCTTGTGGATAGACATGTTATGTGCCGCTCTCCAGTCCTGAGGCACCCACCCCGTCATCAGAGAGACGTTGAAAAGTTCTGCCAGGACATCCAGCAGCTACCTCAGTACCCTGGGATGCAACTCTTTCGACCCTGGTGCTTTCTCTGTCCTAAGGGATGTGAGGGTTTCCTCACTCTCTCTACCGGAATTTTCACCTCCACTTCCTCTCCCTTTGCCCCCTGTTCTGTCTCCCCCTGCCAGTGATGTCCTCCCACCCCAGACCCGCTTGGGGCTCCCGATCAAAAAGGTCCCTCCCACTACTCAGTTACACCATTTCCTCCCATGAATGATGCAGCCACCCCATTCTCCCTGGTAAAAACTGAGGCAAAGTACTCATTTAGTACCTCGGCCTGCTCCCCCGGGTCTTGTGCCCATCCCTCCCCTCTTCTAATCCTGCTAATCTGCCCCTTCAACCTCCTTTTTTCCCCAATGTATCTAAAGAACTCCTTGTTTCCCTTCCTGATTTCCCTGGCCAGGTTCTGCTCCTTCCTTGCCTTAGCCGACCTCATCACCCTAGTGACCCTTCTGGCCGTCAGCTCATACTCCCCTTGATCCCTTTCGCTCCTTGAGAGTTTGAAGCGCCTATAGGTGGCCTTCTTTTCCCTCACCGCCTCCTGAACCTCCCAGGTCCACTAACAGGGTTTTCTGGCCTTGCCTTACTGCATTTGCACCTCACTCTAGCATAGGTCTTGGTAGCCTCCTTGACCCCCCTTCCCAATGATTTCCCACGTACTGTCAGCATCCATGTCTGGCCTTATCTCATCCAAATGCTCCTTGAGGATCCTTCCCATCTTCTTGAAGTCCACCCCCCTGAAGTCAATTACCACTGTCTTTGTGCAGCCTTCCTTCCTCCCCAGGTCCAGGCGGAACCAGACCGTGGCATGATCACTCCCTGCCAATGGATCCCCCACTTCCAGGCCCCTAACCTGGTCACTGTCTGCCAGGACTACATCCATTATCTGGGCCTCCCTAGTCGGCTCACCCACCTGCTGGGTTAGGAATGCGTCCTGGAAGACATCCAGCAGCATCTGCTCCCTGGCTGCTGAGGACATCATAGTCCCCCAGTCTGTCCCTGGCAAGTTTAGGTCACCCAACACCACCACCCTTTCCTTACCCAATCTACAGTGTCTCATAACATTTGCACCAGACTCTCTTCCAGTTCCTCCACTAGCGCAGAGGATCTGTACACCACCCCTATTTTTACTCTCCTGCCCACCCCCCCTTCATTTTCAGGGTGACCCAAATTGCCTCCACGGTCCCCTCTGCCTCCTCCACCCCTCCTATACCAATGCCATTTTTGACTACCAGTGCTGCCCCCACTCCCCTTCCCTCCTCCCTGTCCTTCCTGAACACAGTGTAGCCTTCCGGGTTCAGGTCCCAGTTGTACCCTGCTGTGGCCCAGGTCTCAGTGACAGCCACCACATCCACTGCCCCCTCAGCTAGCAACTCCTGGAGCTCGGGCATCTTACTTCCCAAGCTCCTGGCATTTAGCAGGACCACCCTCTACCCCTTTCCTACCCTCCCATTGCCCCCCCTCGTGTTCCCATGTGACCGCAGTCTCTCCCTCTACATTCTACCTGTTGGCCTTTTTCCATATTCCTTCAGTTCCCCAGGGGGGTGGAGACCGAGTCCCTCTTTTGTCTGACCCCCCGCAACAGCCCCTTCTCCCATCCCTCCCCCTCCTTCACAAGTTTAAACACCATCTTTCATTGATGAACCCCTCTATTTTCAGCTTAAGGATTTCCCTCCCTTCCAAACTGAGATGGAGCCTATCCCTAGCATACATCCCCTTATCCTCCCAGGTTGCCCCCCCAATCCCCCATCAACCCATACCCCCTGGAATCACACCACTCCCTGAACCACTGATTAATTACCCTAATTTTCTGCTTGTTCTCCCCACTAGCCCTCGGTACTGGCAGGATTTCCGAGAAGGAAATCGAGCATCCTATGGAATGGCAAACCCTGGCTAGCTCCCGAAACCTTACCTGTATCTCTAGTTCACTATTCCCCCTCTATGTCATTTGTACCCAAGTGCACCAGTATGTACGGGGAACCTCCACATTCCCTTGCCAGTGAGTATACCTCGTGCTTGGGCTTGTGCACCATCACGCCGGGGAAACATTTGGTTCTAACTGGGCAGGCTTCACCCTCCCTGTCCCATTTGATACCCCTGATCATGGAATCCCCCAACAGGAGCACTCTAACCACCCCTTGCCTCCATTCTCACCCCCCCAGGTTGCCCCTCCTCTTCCTTTCTTCCAGCCCTTCCCCCCAGCTGGCTCCTTGCTCCTCCCACTATCTGGGTGTCATATGCTACCCTCTCCCTACTGACTCTGGCCATCCCCTCTCCTCCGATTCTGGGCCTCTCCCCCTCCTGAGTATCCTTTTTTGCATCACTCCCCCCCGTCCCTGCTCATGACTGATCCTTCCACCCTACCTGTTGGCCTAGCCTGGCTCATCCCCACATCCGTCCCATCTGCATTTAACACCTTCTTGCCTGCCATGCCCCCCGCCCAAACCCTCAGCCCCATTTACTGCATCCTTCCCCTTGTATGCCTGGTCCTCCTCCTTGCCCTTCCCCTGCTATCCCCTCTCTCAGCCTGTTCTGAGTCCCCCCCATCCCCGTTTTCTCACACTCCATCTCCCCCCTATTTGTCATGAGTTTCGGACCCCCTCTTGTCCCCCTCCACTTCTTCTATCCAACTGCCCCATCAAGCTGCATCCCCCCAGCACTCCCCTCCTCCACTAGCACTCAGAGAGGGTTGAAACGGTTGCTGAGCCTAATGCCCAACCCCAAGACTCCCCCTCTGACCCACCCTGGTTCCCTCTGTCCAACCCCAGATGCCTGCCTGATTCCTTGGGAATGTCCTCCTTTTGGACCCCCTCTGTCAGGGTCCCCATGTGTCCCACAAGTACCCCCCTGCACTCCTCTCCCTATGCCCCTGTCTTTAGTACTTAGTGCAGCCACGTGGGTGACCTCTTGTCCTTTTCCCCCACCCCTTCCATACCCCCCCTCCAGATTCCCTAGCTGCCTCCTAATCCCCTCAACCTCCTCTCTGAGCTGTGCCAGCTGGTAGCACACTGGGCAACCACCGAACTTCCAAGTCCAGTCAAGTAGCATGGCCGCCCCACACCCTGTGCACTCCATCACCCTCCCAAAGATGCCAGCTCTAACAATGTGTGGTCCCATCCCCCTCACAGTAGATTTCTCTGAGTGAACCACCAGGTTCCCCAATGATCAGCACTGCAGTACCTACACAATAAACAGGGCTACAATAGCTAAATGATCTACTGCTAGATCAGGCTACTCCTATCTCTTGACTCCGCCCCCTCCGGCTATTTAATAGAGGTTGAGGTCAAGTTCGGGGCCGGGAAGGGAAACAATTACAGATCTTTGTCTGGTAAAGTCCCTGAATGCGGCTGGGCCTGCCCTTTATAGCCCAGCCGCGAGTTCAAACTTGGCGCCCTGGCCTCCTATTGGTCCGCAGTCCTCCTGGCTCCAACAGCCCTGGCCTGCCGCCGACTGCAGCCACCAGGAGCGACTTGCCCAGGGTTCCCTCCTGCTGCTGATGCAGCTCCAGCTCCTCCTGCCGTCAATGTGGCCCCCTGGCATTTCTCTCCGCCGATGCGGCCTCTGGTGCGCTCTCCTCGCCGCCAATGCAGCCAGCAACCGCCCCTGCTCCTCAGGTGCAATTATAGCTCTTTGTCCCTGGAGTTCAACAAGGATTTCTGTACCCTGGGGAATGTGCAACCACAAAGGAGTGATAAGGCCTCTTCTGCAGGAGACTGCTGCACAGCAGATTCACTGGGGCTGTTTCCAGGCCAAACAGACTGACTCGCCGCACTGGAGAACCTGACTACATGACAAATGTCTGCTGAAAACTGACTGAGGCTGCTGCTGGAGATCTTCTGGAGGGGAGTTACACCAAAGAGGGCCCAGGGATTCTCTTCAACCTCCTACCAGGGAAGCCCACATCCACTGCCCAGTCCTTCACCCTCCTTGGTCAAACTCTTTCTATTTAAATGTACCTAAATACCTCTGTCTATTCTTCTCCAATCCCCTCTTCCTGTACTTGTTCTCACAAACCTAAGTACCTTTGGGACTGCTGAAACAACTGGCCCAGATTCCTCCAGTCAGAGGAAGGTGGAAACCAAGAAATAAATGCTTTTTTCAAACACTCTGACCCCCTTTCACCATACCTCTGAACTGCTATGTATTTCACTTAGTGCTGTATCTTTTATAGAAACACAGAAACATAGAAGTTGACGGCAGACAAGGACCTCAAGGCCCATCCAGTCTGCCCATTTCTTTTTCTACCTTATAAATGTGCCATCGGCCTTTGCTCTGTCAGTGGCCTATCTATTCATACTCATCTGTATTGCTCCCTTATGCCTATCCCATGCCTGTTTGAAGCCCTGCACTGTATTCATATCCACCACTTCCTGAGGTGGGCTGTTCCATGCATTCACCACCCTTTCTGTGAAAAATAATTTCCTCACATTCCCCCTAATCGGCCTCCCTGTAATCTCATGCTGTGTCCTGCTATTTTTCTTATATTGAAACATGTTAGACTCTTTCACCTTGTTAATGCCCTTAAGATGTTTGAATGTCTCGATCATATCACCTCTCTCTCCCTCCTTTGCTCTAGGGTATACATATTGAGCTCCGTTAATCTGTCCTCATATGTCTTCTGATGCAGTCCCTGCACCATTTTGGTTGCCCTTCTCTGGACTGCCTCAATTTGGTTAATGTCCTTGTGAAGGTGTGGCCTCCAGTACTGCACTTAGTACTCTAGATGGGGCTTCAACTAAGTGTCTTGTAAAGAGGGATTATTACTTCCTCTTATGACTTGTGATACCCCTACTAATACACCCTAATATCCCCCTAGTTTTACCTACTGCTTTAGAGGTCTGCTTGGATGATTTCAGGTCATCGGTGATGATGACGATGCCCAATTATCTTTCTTCCTTTGTGACTGCCAGCAACACCCCCCAGCCTATAGGTGGCTTCAGGGGTTCTCTTCCCTATGTGCATGATCTTGCACTTCTTTGCATTAAATCCCAGTTGCCACTCTTCTGACCATTTTGCTAGTTTATCCAGATATCTTCTCATTCTGCCCACCCCATCTGGATCATTTACTCTGTTGCAGATCTTGGTGTCATCTGCAAACAGACAAGCCTTACCCTCTAGTCCATCTACAATGTCACTAATGAAGATTCTGAAGAGGACTGGCCCCAGGACTGACCCCTGAGGTACCCCACTTGTGAACTGCATCTCTCCTGACTGTATACCATTTACCACCACTCTCTGTTTTCTGCCCATCAACCAGTTTGCCACCCAGTTGACCAACTTCTGACCCACCCCAAGCCTACCCAGCTTATTTATCAATCTTCTATGTGGAACAGTGTCGAAAGCTTTGCTGAAGTCAAGGTGGGCGACATCAACTGCTCCCCTTTGGTCCACCACTCTGGTTACCCAGTCAAAGAAATCTATGAGATTAGTTTGACAGGACCTTCATTTTGTAAACCTATGCTGTCTTGGATCCTGTGCCCCTATGGATTCCAGGTATTGCACTATCCTTTTCTTAAGGAGTGCCTCCATAATCTTGCCCACTACTGAGGTAGTTTTTAAATTTACCCTTGCTCCACAGAGATTCACTGGTGTTTCTCATAATTTTAGAACTATTTCTGGACATACAAACTATTAAATGAAAATAACTTGATAGAAACGTCCCTGAGCATCAAATATAGGTGGCCCACTATGCTTAACCTTATTATTCTTTATAATAAAAATGTGCTATACGTTCAATCCATTTGTTCTGCACTATTAAGACCAGCGCTATGCATTTTAATGCTGTGAGGTTGATACAGTAAGTATGCTTTTCATCAAAAGAAAGTTAATGCACTTACCACCGCACATTAGTAGCTGCATAAATTCAAGTCGATTCCATTGTAGATGTCAATGATGACTCATTTATTAAAAACATACAACTCGGCACCACTCACACCGTTTCGCATGCGCGCTTCATGTTTTTTCAAGGTATGCCTTTCACTAGTGTGAGGAGGTTTGCTAGGTACAGTGTCTTCAAAAACTGGATATAGATATGTCAGTAAGTTGTCACCCATTCCTTTACACCCAAAACGTAGCCACAGACATATGTTGTAATATTTAATATTTATAAAATGTCAGTGTCAAAATACCATTTTCATTAATTTGCCATAGGCCATTATAAAAATACACAGACACACAACATGTTTAAAACATTTATACTTTGGTTCCACTTAAAATAATTTAGTGTTCATATCTATAATTTCTCATAATTCTTTTCATAGTAACAAAACATTAGATGTTATGAATTTATTGCACCAATTGCTGGGAGCTATTACATAAAACATATTTTAGTTTGCTCAATTTATCATAATGAACCATTGCAATGATAGTAAGGCATAAGCCAATGTCACATAAAATGTATACAGCTATGGGTACAGCACTTCAAAACTGTTTTGAGTCTGGCTGCGTACATCCAGGGTTTTGGAGCTAATTCACTTAATGTCTTCTCTAACATGGGCTAAGGCCTGAGGGCTCACTTCAAAGGTTCTAGCAGAAATATGTTCTCAGTGTGTTGGATATCTAATTGTTTATTGACCAACCAGAATATTAATTTCCTTCAAAAATGAACTCTGTAATGATTCGTTAGTATGAAGAGAGATTCTGATTTGAATAATAGGCCCAGAATACCCTCTGGAAGTAAACATACATTTCCACCCCAAGACTAAAAATTTATTTCTTAAATTATTGAAAATGGGGCAGACAAGGATAATATGTTTTAGACTGTCCTTCTGTGAGAAACTACAGCTACATTTAGGAGAAACTACAGTTTATAAGGTAATTTTCATTACAAAAACCAAAAAGCTATTGCTCAAATAGTTTGAATCTGAACCGAATTATTCGGCATCTCTCTTCAAGGAAAGATAATAAATTGAGACATTTATTTAGTTTTTGTTAACCAGTTATATTGTTTAATGTTATATTGCTGTCCATTTATTGTTGGGAACTAGATATAGTGTCCCCTTCCCTCTTAAATGTGGTTTTATTCTGGGATACCACACATGTACTGTAGCTTAGAGTGTTCTTACAGATGCCAGTTCCTGTTGAACAGAAATTTCTCTAAATGCTCCCTTAATGTTCATAATAATTTCTTCCCGTGGTTTCCAGTAAACATCACTAAGATAATGTCCTACCCCAGCTGGAAACAATTCATACTTAATAAAGCTGGGAAACGGAAAGGACCCTTCTCTGTTGCATTTAACGTTTCATAAAAAAAATCTTGGGAAACCTATCATACATCACATGAATCTATTAAGGTGTTACAAAATAGGCTTCAGTTAGCCTTTGATGATTTACAGAGCTTTTTAAGAGATAGTGGGCTGGTTCTGAATGTGAAGAAAACACAGGCCATCTTGTTACATCGAAAAAGTGATAGGTTGGAGAGCATGGCCCTGGGATTGGTTGCCCATGGGGGAGCCCCGATCCAACAGACACATATGTATAAGTACCTGGGTCTTTGGATTGACAGCTCATTATGTTGGGATATACATATTGGTAACCTGACTGGGAATGTGAATAAAAGAATAGGGGCTCTCCATAGGGTTAGATCATTAATGGCAAGGAAGTAAGAAAAAAAGTAGTAAACACGATGGTCATCCGTATGATCGATTTCGGGGACATATTCTATTCATGTGGGAGAAAACAGGCTTTAAAAAGTTGGAAGCAAGTTATAACAGCTTGGCTAGATTTATTCTAGGGCCCCCAGACTAACCCATAGATGTTTGCTTTATGATCATTTAGGTGGCATAATGCCTATTAGCCGTAACCACTTAACATTTACTAGCCTTTGTCTATAAAGGACTGAAGGGGAAGTACCCAGGGTATGTTGCAGATAATTTGATCTATAGGGATAAGTTGGCCTCTTTGAGAAATTGCCGAGTGCCAAGCCTGGAGTTGCCGAGATGTAATTTGAATATTGGACGACAATCTATATATTATAGAGGGGTGTTGGGTTGGAATGCAATTCCTGTGACTCTGTTCTTGGATAACGTAAAAAAATCACTGGCCTCTAATACAACGTTGGTATCATCTTAGTTACGTCAAAAGGGGCAATGTTGTACAGATATATAAAGGATATTTGTAGATTTACAGTGTGGGTTATTACCATTAAGTAAGAGTATATTGCACCTTAGGGACGTTCTCTATTTTTATCCCTTTTTGGTGGGTATTAATTAGAACTGTTAATGATGGTATTGATGTTATGTGTGAATTTGAATTTGTTGTATGGTTTTCTTCTTTTGGCTTTTTTTATTAACTTCTTTTTTAGTCATGTGTTGTTATCAGTGGTATTGTATGTTATTGTAACATTTCCCTTTTATATTGTACCTTTTTACTGTATGGGACCTCGTTGAAAAAGAGCTTTGCTCAATCGACTTTATCCTTTATTCATTTGTATTCTAAATGAATAAAAACATTTTACTACTACTACATCATAAGACTGTAGTATAATTTTCAAGAGGAAGTCAGAGGTCATCTTCCTGCTCAGGGTTTTCAAGGGGAATTGACCAAGTTTTGCTTGTGCCACAATTGCACTGTCACGCAGGTCATTTTGCAATATGTTGAGAACACCCTATTGCATGAACACTGCAGTTTATATAACAGTAACGCAAAGTATCACTTGTACAATAGACTAATGAAACAAAAGAATCTGTTAACAGTAATAACAATAAAATACTAACCCAACTGAAGATGCAGCTAACTTTTAAAATATCTCAATTACTACATGCCCGTTGTAGCCCATTTGGCTACCAAAGTCCAATGCAGATCAGTTCTCTGTTCTTCTCAGTTCAGCTGGTTCCATAAACATGAACTAAAAAGTGAGTGAAAATGCTGCTCTTAGGTACAATTTCTTTCCTTTGAAGCCTTTTCATCTTATATTACTATCTGAATATATGTACAAATTAACTGACTGACGGTATCTGAAGTAAAGAACTTCCATTTTTAAGATTTAAAATGCTGGGATTGCACCATTAACTGCTAATTTCCAGATTTTACAGGAATTCTACTATCAAACCTTTAGCATGTTTATAAATACTATAATCATAATAAAAAAGGCATACTGAAAATTAAATAAAGAAAAATGAAAATAGTAGAGGAACATATTTACACTAAAATACAAGTCCAGTAGATTCACTGCCGAATTCCATGAAATGCTTTGTTCATACAGAAGTGCAGAAAGTCTACATTCTGGAATTTTATTAGGTTTTCCAGTAAAATAAATAAATAAATAAATAACCCTGCATTTAGAGTTCTGACTAAAACACAAGCACATAGTGCCAGATGTCCTGGGGGTTAGCGTGTTGCACTCCTATGCAGGTGACCCTAATTCATGCTCCAAACTTACATCCCTGTGTACCAACGGCCAGGAGAGAAGTGTTCCCCATGGCAGTGCTCTTTCTCTCCCTCCGTGGTAAAGGAGAATTTGCCTTCCTGTGCTTACAGCTACCCCTACAGGTGAGCCAAGAGACTGCTGGTACACTACATGTTGATGCACTACCCATAGAGTGCCAAGCCTGGGGAACCAGTGGAACAGGAAGACAGATGGCCACGAATAGTGCACGTGTGTCAGTGACCATACTGTATGTGTGCATTAGCATCAACTGGAGCCAGTGGTGGTGGTGGTGTTACATCAGAACAAGGAAAATGGCTCCTGGGCTCAAATTCCACCTCCTCCGACTTCTGACCACACTAGAACATCGGAACTCCATGTAACTCAGTCTGTTGGTATAGTGGGAGGATAGGTGGCCCGCTTGGGGTGGGGGTAGCCACGCAGTGTACTCAGATCACGATGGGGTTGGGGTTTAGTGGAGTAGGGGCCTGGTGGTGTTAGAGCATGGAGGAGCTGGGTCTGTCCCCGAGACAGTAGGGATAAAAAAAAAAAAGAAAACAATAACATCTCATTCTTCAGTATTGATTAGGGCAACAAAAACACAGATAATCAAAGCACTGCCTGTCTCTTGCTCCTATCCCATGCCAAAAGATTAAAAAATGGGTCTTGTACGTCTTCCACTTTATATCAGACATATTAAGAAAATACAAAACTAATAATTATGATAACGCTTCTTCCTTCCACCCCGAGTTAGTGTGATTTCTAAATAATGTAAGCCATGGCTATGTCAAAGGTTCTTAACTGCTTATCAAGAACTACATGCCTCCGTTATAACAGAGGCAGGGTGTTGTCCCATTTTACACAGAGGAACTTAACCGCCCACATCATCACATACCTCCTACAGTATATCATCACTTAAGGCTACTAATGATAGTGCTGTCCATGAAAAGATGATAGAACTTGAGTACAACAGTGGGTATTTCAGGGAGAAAGATTTAAAAAGAATACTCCTAAATGATCAGTTTGTAGAACAGGTGTCAGATGAATCCATCCATGTCTTTTAATTAAAACTAGATCTGTATCTAGAGCAAAAAGGAATAGTTATGCCCACTGTACCTAGACCAAAATGGAACAGATAGTTATAAGACAAAGAACCTCTGTGCGTAAGCACTGAGGCAATGCTTACCCCAAAGGGCATTTGGCTAGGAAGCCAAGTTTCAAAGAAACACAAAATCACACATGCCCCCACAATGAAAAGCATCATGGGCTGCATATGCAAATCATCACAGAATATGTCTTCTGTTGGCACCCTTTTCAAACTGTGTGAGAGGCCTTTCGGTACCATGCATTTCTGCTTAAATTTGAACCAGTACAATATTCTGTGGTGATTTGCATATGCAGCCCATGATGCTTTGCATCATGGGGGCACATGTGATTTTGTATTTCTTCAAATAGTTATGCCCACTGAACAGATGGGGAAGAACTATATTACCATATTCTTTCTTTCCTATTTTCCTATGATTCTGCATCCCTCATTTCAGGTGATACAGTAATACAGTAACTGACCTACATCACTAACTGGGATGGGGCTGGCATGGCCTAGGAAACTTTCATGTCTAGAGGTATATTCTGTGCTCGATGGGAGCTCCTTGCAACAAAACTTCTTGGGTTGCTTTATCTGAAGCTACTGGAAGGATTTCTTGTATTTGGCACACTTTAGTTAGTGAACAGACACACAGATGTCTGGATTTCAAGCACTTGACTTTACTGGTGAGCCTATGCCAAATTTCATCTGCACACAAAGGTTCAAGTCGAAGGACCCCTATTCACGGGGTCACAAGCAATTTCTCTCTGTACACAAGTTTTCACAGGTAACCATTTCTACTTGATGCATCTTACAGGTTTTTCACAGGTATGCATTTCCATGCTATATGTCTTACAGGTTTTCATAGGTAACCATCTCCTCCCTATATGTCTTGGCTAAACTGCATCCCAGCCATGTACAACCTTTTCCTATAGTGCATGTTAACCCTATAGTGTTCCCAGCAGTGCTCATCCTTCTCATTTCTCCAGACACTCTCTGACATTTTCTTTCACTGGCAAAGGTGCCTACAGAGGAACTCTTGATACTTCTCTGGCAAGTGATCACCTGGGGGAATCTCTATCACCTTCTATGCTGAATCCTCATTGGTCCAGCTTTAATTCCCACTACCAGCTTTATATATAAGCATGGCGCTGCTTTAAGATTTTAAACACATTTTATTCTACTTTGCACGGTACACCAAGATGGTACGCTATAGCATGATGAGCTAATTTAAAAAAGAACATCTTCATCGCTGCCATTTCCCTGGCAAACCTTAATGCACCATCAAGATGCTAACATGATCACTGTGGCATTGCCCACATCTTGCCCTGGTGTTAACCAGGTGAACCTTCCAACCAGCCATCCCAGGAATTCTCTCACCAGTGAGTCTGTTCGTGGGCACCATCTATGTACTCAAAGATACATCTCCTCCCTTATTCCTCCAGTTGTTACACTTCAATCTCTGCTTTCATCAGCCAGCTTTCAGGTCACCGATGCTACAGCAAAAGCCAGTCTCCAGGGGTACTTCCATCTGGATCTCCCTCAATGATCTTTGGGGAAACCTACCACAGGCACAAAAGTCACTATGAAAGTTCCCTTAAGGGGAACACCTCTGGGGCTCATGCACCCTAACGAAGGTCCCACTAAACTACTACACTATGTACAACACCCCATACACACAGCCAAAGCTCCCAGTCATTCGAGATACATCCTGGACATCTGAAATCCCACGCTGATAGCACCCAGGGTCTCTCTTAATGATATCATGATGCCCTTGTGACTGCAAGGTGTCTCAGACCTTGTGACACCCCACTCCTTCTGCATCTCCAGGCAGGATCTTAGCTCTGTGTGTCTCCTGTGTCCCTGGCCTGAGTCCTATAGCCAACCACACAGTAGGCCCTAGCAACTGCCCACTCCTACAGAGTATACAGAAGTACCCTGGGGCCTCACAGCATCTTGCAGAATGTGCCCCCATGCTCCCTCGACTGGCACCATGGCCCAGGGTAACCAGACCACCGCCTGCCCATCTTTGAAGGTGCATGTCTGAAGAGGGCACCTGGAGTATTGAGGTTACCTTCCAGTCACCTAAAACTACCCCAGAGCTCTAGAACTAGAACTCCAAGACTGAATGGTACCACCGAAGGCACCCTAACTTTTGCCTATAGCTTCTCCCACCAGCTACACCCAAATGGATGACACCAGGGTACCACTCACAATCTGGACATATCTGAGAAACAAACCACCTCACCGTACTGCGAGTAAGGGGTTGTTACTTTTGCATTTACAAACTGATATTCTGACAGAATGGCTCCATTATCAACATACTCTACAAAGTACTTCTTTCAGGATCTAGTCCTTTATAAGGTGCTAATGCATATTTTTGTTACTTTTCCCCACAATACAGTTGCTAATGGTCAAAATTTGGAGTTTGAATAGTTCCAATGTAATGGAGTGATGAGTTCTGCACCAGTCCTTTACCAGTCAACTTAGCATCACTCATGGATGATAGTCAGACATCTTCCCTACAAACATAAACACGAGAAACAAGAGGCAGACTAAGCCTGTGACAAGAAGACAAAATGTCCAAAATATACAGTATCACATGAATGTTGTTATAATTCCTAGCAAAAAACAAAAGTCTGCAGCAGAAGTCAGTCACATACTGTATATGAGCAGACTGGATACAGCGTTAGACTTTATCTGCTGTCAAGATCTGTGTATCAGTATATACCTATACTCGCCCAGCCTCCAAAAACATTTCTCATGCATAAAGTTCTCAACAGCCCCCACACAGCCCTGCATTAGCATACTGTGAAACCATGCAAGTGACCTGGTGTTAGAAGCAAGCCCAGGTTGCTAGCCATCTGGCAGCCAAGGCTGGAAGAGCACTGCCAATGACAGGGAGTCCCAGCCTGGAAAGGTGACACAGCGTCCACTGCTGCAGCAAGCCCTACAGTAGGTCAGAGTGTTTGCTCCTCCACGTGTGTCACGTAGGGTACACAGGAGGCCAAGAGAGGGCTGTGAGCGGTAGCAGCAGGTGATGGGAGGGACACGGCCAACAGTTAAAATTTCAGGGGGAATAATGAAGGCTGCCAACATGACCACATTGGCCCTGCCCACTCTAAACAAGACTGTACCAGAGAACGGTTGCCACCCGAGATAGAAAGCTGTAGAGGGATCTCAGAGTGCAGGATCGGGAGGGTGTTGGGGTTGGGAGGGCACTGACAGGAGCCGGCATAAGGGCATCCAACCAGAAGAGGCTAAAATGTATATGGCAGAAAGGTTATGCACATTCTTCCTCATGGAAGAGGAAAAAAGAAATTCCATTCTACAAAGGGGACCATATTAATCTCCACAGCAGCTGATGACCTGTTTTATCTAATTATTTCAAAAGTTTTACCAGGAAAGACACGCTGTGCTAATAACAGCCCATTCCAGAAGTCTTCTGGAGCCAGAGGAGAGGGAAACTGGGCAATAAAATACAATGCAATAAGTAAGCATTAAGCACCAAGAAAGGAGGTTTCTACTAGGGAAATAATGCATGGTTGGGGGGGGTTGTGGCACGAGGCCGAAGGCCTCTGGGGTGTAGCTTATGGTGCATGGTATCGACATGCACCAAGAACTCAAGATAGCGGTCCAACCAGAACTTTTAGGTACTTAAAGGAGGAGAGGGCTTCAACTGCAGTGCCATCACAGGTAAACAAGGAGGAGGGCAGATGAGCCTTGCGATCCTCTGTTGGTAGCCAAAGGTGATTGAAATTGTTTTTCCATCCTATTCCCACCCTGCCAAAAATATCCAAAAGTTCTGACATTGGCTTACAGAAGATTGTACAGCTACTTGGATAATAATGACATCCTTGCATCTCCAAATCAGGATTCTGTCCTACACATTCTACTTCAGCTGCCCTTTGGAAGTTAACTGGTCATAGTTTTTTTTTGGGGGGGGACATAAATGAAGGACTTCAAATGGGCACCATATTTGTGGATCTGTGAAAGATCTTTAATACGGAGAAATGCCTATTTCCATTAAGAAACCTGAGCTCATTAACCTTCAGGGTTCTCAAACTGAAGTGGTTTGCCTTTTATCTACAGTATATGCTAAGTGTCAGTTAGTGCATGTACTGTATTACAAGGATGACCTCCAGTTTGGTCCTCTATTACAGTCTACCTATTATTATGTAATGATGCTAAGCAGACCGCCTCCCCCTCCTTGTCGTCAAGAAAGCTTAGTATTCTAGGGAGAGACAGCAAGCTACCGTGTTGGGAGGAGGGACCTCTATGCAGCAGGGAATTAACTGTTATTATTGCCCCATCACAGATGGGAGATCAGGGGTACCTTATTGGCATGGCCCTTTAGGGCTGAGGGGTTGGGATATGGAGGAGGGAGCAAAAAGACAGTATTGGATGGCAGTACAGGGGTGACAGAGTATCAGTCAGCTGCAGCTTACTAAGGGTCATGAATGGGAGGACTGGAAGTTTTGTAATTTCTGAAAACGAATGCCCTAAAAACTAAAGGATGGAAATGAGAAAGGAAAAGTGTGGCCTACTGGGATTCGAACCTCAGATCTCTGGTATGCCGTTCCAGCGCTCTAACCATTAAGCTACAGGCTCACTGATCAAAGCGTCTGAGGAATTTTCCTTACAGCCACACACACATTCCTTTCTCTAGTGTTGCGCAATTATGCAACTAGGAACCAATGTTAGAAATATCACTTTCTCTCAGTGCAGTTTAACCCCTGCAAGGTATACATATTTTTAAATCAAGGATGGAAATGAGAAAGGAAAAGTGTGGCCTACTGGGATTCGAACCTCAGATTTCTGGTATGCCGTTCCACCGCTCTAACCATTAAGCTACGAATCCCAGTAGGCCACACTTTTCCTTTCTCATTTCCATCCTTGATTTAAAAATATGTATACCTTGCAGGGGTTAAACTGCACTGAGAGAAAGTGATATTTCTAACATTGGTTCCTAGTTGCATAATTGCGCAACACTAGAGAAAGGAATGTGTGTGGCTGTAAGGAAAATTCCTCAGACGCTTTGATCAGTGAGCCTGTAGCTTAATGGTTAGAGCGCTGGAACGGCATACCAGAGATCTGAGGTTCGAATCCCAGTAGGCCACACTTTTCCTTTCTCATTTCCATCCTTGATTTAAAAATATGTATACCTTGCAGGGGTTAAACTGCACTGAGAGAAAGTGATATTTCTAACATTGGTTCCTAGTTGCATAATTACGCAACACTAGAGAAAGGAATGTGTGTGTGGCTGTAAGGAAAATTCCTCAGACGCTTTGATCAGTGAGCCTGTAGCTTAATGGTTAGAGCGCTGGAACGGCATACCAGAGATCTGAGGTTCGAATCCCAGTAGGCCACACTTTTCCTTTCTCATTTCCATCCTTGATTTAAAAATATGTATACCTTGCAGGGGTTAAACTGCACTGAGAGAAAGTGATATTTCTAAAAACTAAAGAAATTGGTTCTTGGAAGGGTGGCATCATAAGCTCCATGCCCCCTGTCACATCTTGAAGGGGGGGGCGGGAAGATGGTGGTGTGTGTTCCCCATGTAAGATTGCTGGCTATATCTATTAACAGTACCTTGAAGCAGAGTGTTTTGATTGATGATATTAAGACAGCAGGATACTGTCTTTACTAACTGACCTTATTAAAGCAAGAATGCAACAGAAAATGTTTTTCAAAAACAAGACAGTTTCAGCTAAAATTAAGAAAAATAATAGCATTCCTATCAAATGTACTTGTTTAGGCACCTCCTATGCTGCGTGCCACGAGTCTTTTTTTTTTTTTTTTTTTATCCTAACACTTGCCAGGTCTGCAATGCCATTTCTATGCACAGTGTGGAGCCATCTTTTTTCTTGAGAAAAAAAAACAAATTAAAACATTTATAAAATGCTCAAATTCTGGTGAAATTAGAAAACTGTACCACCAAATAAAACTGGTCCTTCGGTCCAGAAAACCCCAATCAAGAGCTGAAGTCCTTGATTTTAGAAGGGCGAACTTTAATAGCCTGAGGGAGCTAGTCACAGAAAAGTTAGTCGGGGTGGACAATATGGGGGCAGAAGACAGATTGGTGGCGTAATACAGGGAGCCATTCTCAAGGCACCTAAGTTATGCATGGGAACAGTAACCAAAAATAATAAGTCCAAGCGACCAGCATGGTTCTCGCCAAAAGTCAAGGAAGCGGTGAGGGCTAAGAAAAAGGCTTTCTCCAGGTATAAAGAAAAGTAGGGAGAGGAAGAATGGAGACAATACTTACTGCAAAATATGGAGGCAAAGAGAAAAGTTAGGGAGGCAAAAGCAGACACAGAGCTGCATATTGTGGAGGAGGTCAAAAGTGTCGAGAAACAGTTCTTCCAATATACAAGGGAAAAAAGGAAGAAAGAAAGGTGAATCGTAAAGCTAGCTGGGGGTGATAAAGGAGGACAAGCAAAAGACCAGCATCCTTAATGATGATGTTTGCTCAGTTTTCACTAGGAAGGACAGTGGGCCCTTGCCAGAGAGTGGCATCAAGCAGCTACGGGGGTGGGGGGTGGCGGAGATGAGGCAACCTATATTTACAAGCAAAAGAGTCCAGAAAGGGCTGGCAGAACTAAAAACAGATAAAGCTCCGGGACCAGATGGGTTACTTCCGAGGTTACTCAGGGAGCTGGCAGCAGTACTGGCTGAACCCCTCGTAGGTCTATTCAACAACTAACTAAGGAAAGGGTAGTTCAGAAGAATTGGAGGGTGGCGAACCTAGATCCACTCCATAAGGTGAAGGGGGGACAAAAAACAAACAGGAAACTACAGACCTGTCAGTCTTACCTCTATTGTATGGGAACTGATAGACTCATGGCAAAGAGGACCTCATGGACGCCATGGAGAACACTAGTCTCCAGGACAATAAATAGCCTGGATTCATGGCAGGGAGGCCTTGCCGGACTAACCTGATAGTTTTCTTTGACTGGGTGATGAGGGACATGGATAGGGACCATGCTGTGGATATGCTCTACTTTGACGTCAGAAAGGTTTTCGACTTGGTGCCTCACAGATGCTTGCTGAAGAAGATGGAGGATCTGGGTGCAGCTAAGGTCACAGTAAGCTGGGTAGGTGGCAAAGTCTAAAGCTGTCTAAAGAGGAGGCAGAAGAGTGTTGTGGTCAACAGGGTCAAAGCAGAAAAGAGGGAGGTCACAAGTGGGGTACCACGAGGATCTGTTCTGGGTCCAGCCCTCTTCTACATATACATCAACGACACTGGCATGGGAATCCAGGGCAGGTTGTGTCTCTTTAAAGATGACACTAAGCTCTGTGGAAGGTTGGCTTGGGATGAGGGAATCAGGGAAACGCAGAGTGACTTACAAAAGGTAGAAGGGTGCTCTAAGGTTTGCGAGTTGAAATGAAATGCCAAAATATGTAAGGTAATGCACCTAGGGAACACGAACCCCAGGACAGAGTACTAGATGGGTGGGGTGAGACTCAGCACTATGGCGGAGGAATAGGATCTTGGAGTTAACATCAGTGATTCCCTCGAACAATCGAGCCAGTGCAACAAGGCATATAGCAAAGCAAGTGGGATGCTGAGATGTATTGGGAGGGGTATTGACAGCAGAAGAGAAGAGGTAATATTTCCCTTATATAGATCCTTAGGGAGGCGACAGCTGGAGTAATGCACCCAGTTCTGGAGTCCTCACCTCAGGAAGGGAAGGAACATACTGGAGATGGTGCAGCATGGGGTAACAAAAATAATTCAGAACCAACAGGGCAGGTCCTATGAGGAATGCCTCAAGGCAATGAACACGTACTCACCTGAGACCAGAAGGGAGAGGGGAGATAATATATAGACCTTCAAGTTCCTAAAAGGGATTAACAAGGTGAACTGCTGGGAACTATTTAGCTTGAATATTAGCTTGCGGTTACGTGCACATGAGAGGAAACTGACAGAAGGGACATGCGGAAGTATTATTTCACATAAAGGGTGGTGGAGCCACAGAACAGTCTACCAGCCAAAGTGGTGGGAGCTAAAACCATTGGTGGTTTCAAGCACAGCTGAGATGGAATGAAGGGTATAGTGGTTGCTTAGGGTGGCAGAAAATGGGAGGAGAATGGGGGGAAGAATGGGGAGGGCTAGGACCCTGTAGGGACAGTACGTTCCAGAGCTAAAAAGGGAACTTGGGAGGACTGGATGGACCACTGGTCTTTTTCTGTCATCACTGTCTATGTTTCTAAAAAGGCAGGGTCAACTTTTTTG
Organism: Neoceratodus forsteri; assembly: GCA_016271365.2. Lineage (NCBI taxonomy): Eukaryota > Metazoa > Chordata > Ceratodontiformes > Ceratodontidae > Neoceratodus > Neoceratodus forsteri. The sequence goes on along the minus strand of CM028132.1, from coordinate 193,397,441 downwards.
CCCAGTTTTGTTGTACTGTTGCTTTAAGGAGAGTGGTGTTGGCATGTAATGATTTGTTGAATTTTTACATGACTGTTGTTAGGCCAGTAACTGAATATGACTGCAAGGTTTGGCGTGGTGGGTTAACATTATTCTAAAAGACTGGAGGGCAATCAAAACAGAGCATGTAATATTATTTATGGGTATTGGTTTAAGAATGAAAACAGTTTGAGTAAAGCCTGTCTGAATCCCCTCCCGTAACTGTAGAGAAGACGCACATTTCAACCTTTTTTTTTAACTCAGCTTTATTCAAAGAAATTAGCACGTTACAATTGGTGACATTAGTGTCATACATATATACAACCAGTAGATTCAAACCATAACTCTGATAGAGTTGTAATATGTTACCCAGAACGTGTTGTACATTCAAATCAAACCATCAAAAGTCGTAGCATTTATGCTGTGTCAATTCCTTATAAATCATATCGAAAAAGAAAAAGATAAACATACAACTAACAGAACTTATAAAACATGTGGTAGAGAAACACAGGTACCTGATTGGTACAGAGCCATCAGTTGACCATTGATTACGCCAAGTTACACGCACAGTAAGTGGTGAAGAGTCCACCCTGAGTGATCAGTGAGTGGACCAGATCTAGTTATTGTGCCTAAAATTTAGTCTGAGCGGCAGCCATTGCTATCCTTGCTAAGACAGCGAGACAAGAAGCCTGTCATATATACCACCTGTGCTTCTGTACCCCATGTTATAATGTAGCACAGTGCAGAGAGTGCCTGCACTGTTCAAACATGCTGCACTGTTTTCTCTCTCTCTCTCTCTCTACTGTTGCCTACATGGCATATAGCTGCAGTCCCCATAGCAGGACCTACCCACCCACTTGCCCCATGGATCTCCAGGTACTAGGCAAGTCAATGTTCGCCGTAGCACCACATGGCTCGCCAGCCACCTGGCCCACGAATCTCTGGGCACAATCTCCGGGAACCGTGTGACTCACTGTACATGTACTGTGCCACCAGTGTTACAATATCAGCTCACTTCCTCCAGCTATGTAGATCAGGAGTGACAGTGACCTCTAGGCATCTGCGCTGGCCATCATCGGCACTGAAGGAGAGTGAGGGAAGGCAATGTAGTGACAATGAGTCAGAGTCCCCACTGAGAGGCTGTGAGGTCTTTGGTCTCTGTGTGGCACTGTAGTCCTTGGCCCCTCGAATCTCCGGATACCGTCCCTGCAACTCACTGTACAAGAACCGTGCCAGTGTTGAAATATCGTCTCCGCTTCCTCCACTCACAAAGACTGGCAGTGACAGCCAGGCATGTGCCCCCACCCGACCTCCAGTTCCGACAATCTGTGCTGCAGGAGTTCGCTGTAAGTGTAGCATGCTGGTTTCCACGAAAACAGACTGTGTGATGAGAGAGATGGACAGGAGCAGGTGCACTGCAGCATGTCAATTTGTAAAGTAAGTTACAGGAACTGTACTAGTAATCCACCGAGCGTGTCATGCCGTCTGTGTTATGAGAGCCCTTTTCTGTTCCCTATCTTCTGAATGGTACACAGACAAATCTTGTGGAATAAAATGGGTAGAAGGGGAAGTTCTTAGTATGGAGTGGCTTTTCAGTGACACCAGTGCTTTGGGACACAGTTACCAGAATATGTTCATTTACATCTGTTCCGAGGGATAGTTAGTATTGCAAAAATCCTCTTATGAATAAAACAAATCCCCATGTTATCCAAGCCTCTTCTCGCATTTCTTTATAAAGACGCAAATGGGGAAATATTTACCCAAACTCCAGAAGAGTGGCATTTACAGTCCAAAGTTCCTTTACAATAGACTTAATTTCTGTCATACTCAGGAGCATAGCTACAAGGGTGCAGGGGGTGCAGTGGCACCCGGGCCCACAAGGTTTGAGGGGCTCAAATCATAATTTTGATGTTTATTCAAAACTGGAGAGGGACCCTGTAACATCACCTTGCACCCAGGCCCTTTGGGAATTTGCTATGCTACTGGTCATACTCCATCATACATCAATGTAGCGAACCTGACTGTGCCATCACAGACCAAGAGGCAGTCACTGGATCATTCCTTTGTCTAGTGTGCAAACCTCTGTTGTGTGCTTAGTGGTCACAAATTCAGCTGTGTCACCAGTGGATCTGTAGAGCAGTTCAGCACTGGCAGCAGCACAGCAGTTGTGCTGGTGGCAGAATACATAAAAAAGTTCCTGTCTTTCCATCAATTAATCATGGTTTCCTCGTTTATTTGTTTTTTTCACCTCTGGTGACTCCCTGTGACACCCCATGTTATAAGTGCAATAACCCACTCCAGGGTGTGCAGTTATTGGGGATGAATCAACACCCTGGGTGCTGTGAGGACACCTGTGCCTCAACACACCCGGGGTGTTGATTAATCCCCACTAACCGCACACCATGTCGTGGGTTATTGCTTATATTTACAACAATTAAGCTGTGCACTATACAATGTGTGTTGCGTATTCATTCCTTTCTGTCTTCACTTTATCCATTTTGTGTCCTAAAGTGGGTATATATACTAGTTTGTTTACCCAGTATCTTTTTGCTAAGATCACAATTGATACTGTGGGGGGAAATAGGGGATCAGCCCCGGCCTGCTGAACTGGGTTTGTGGTACTGATGGCCTCACAATTATGCTTGGGCTATGAGGTTCAAATGCCCTCCTGATTGTTGGGATCCTCCATCCCCAGATCCCTCTCCTCCCACTGAAGCCAGGGGTGCTGTCTGTTCTGATGTGTGTTCATTTTAACCTTTCTGATGAGAATAGTAATCTTTATTTGGTTTCTCCATTAAGGAAAGTGAAATATGGTATTAATTGTACCAGGACCCTTTTTTCCCTTTAAGTGTCATATGTAAATGTGCAGATCAACTTTTATTCCCTCATGCATAAAAGGATTTTACTAAATGATAATGCAGTTTTTAAGGCTGCGCTTCCCATCTTTGTTGTTGTTGCTGTTGTTCTTGTTTTGTATACGTCATTTGTTTTTCATGATTTGCTGTAGTAAGTATTCTAGTCTTTCTTTTTAATTTACTGCATGTATGTCACCTATATTACTTTAATTATTCTTTGAGATCATTGCAACGTGTTTTAATAAATTCGACTGAATTAATATTTATCTTCGCAGTCCGAATTGCTGGTGCTGCTGCTGCTACCCCAGACACCTGTGGGAATAAAACATGTTTGAACCTCACAGGCTTTCTTGGGTAATCATTTTTCAAAGAATAAACAAATTAATGCAATTTTGGAAACGTTACCCTTTGGTGTTATTTTCAGATAAACCTTTGAAGTACATTAGATCATTAAGAGCAAGCATCTTTCCTGTCCTTTGCTTATAAAGATAACAAAATTCTGGTTGACAGCTGATTCAGTGAAAGTGTCCCTTCCAAAAAACAGGAACCACATTGTGAGGACAAAATAGAACACTGTTAGTAAGTACTGTACTTTAATTAGATGTATCGACATCTTTTTGCTGTTGTTATTGTTGTTTTTCCAGTCTTTTATATTGCATAGTAATATTTGACGTTGCCTTTGGCAACATCAGTCATTCTGAATGGCAATGCATTTGTTTAGACCTAGGAGGACTGTAGGAAGGAGTGTATAAGCACGGCACAACATGTTGCACTCAGATAAGCTGGTTGCAAAGAACTAAGCTGTTGTGGTTTTCTTTTCTTTAATTTCCGGGTTCTGCCAGAGGTTTAAACAGAAATGCTGTAACTCAGGGTGAAAGGATCATCCAAATTCAGTTCTGAAATGTGTCAGCGGTACAGTGAATGTAATCATCCAGGACATTGTTGTTACAAATGTGTTCTAAGTCTTTCCTTGTCACAAGAACTTACAAATTTGTTGATAAATCTAATAAAGCTAGGGAATAAAGATCATTCAATCACACAGGGTGCAATGCTATTGAGGGGCTCTGGTGACATTTATAAAGCACATCAATGCTCAAATGGTCTGTTAACAGAAAACTGATATAGCATTGTGTAAGCAATAATACATGACAGGGTGGGTGTTATTGGGATATAACAGACTGCCCAGGGGTGTAATGAGGCCCGATACTGCAGGAGGAGGGCCTTATAGCCCTTGGAAGGTCTGTTATATCCCATAACGCCCACCCTGGAGAGTATTATTACACTTAGAAAATGGTAATGTGTGTAACTTTTAAGTGAGTAATAAATTATCAGAGAAAATCTCTTTGTAAGCTGATAGAAGGTGTAGGGAAAACATGTTTTGTAAAGTAGTCCCTAAGTTTGTGTGCTGTTCCATTTAGTTGTGTCACCCCCTTCTCCACAGGTAAGTGAGCAATTTTGTCCAGTGGCACCCTCCACGTATAGAAGATGAAAATTAGTTTTTTATTTTTACCTGTGTGTTGGAGTGTTTTCCTGTAGTAAACATCGAAAAAGAAAGAAAAAGAATTCATTTAGTTCTGTGCTCAAGCTGCGCGACTTTGTTTTGGCTGGAAGTGTGGCGGGCAGGCGGATGACTTTGCAACGATGTGGAAGGAAGGTCAGGAGCTTTAGTTACATGGAGGTCGCGCGAGCTGGCAAAATAAGGTTTAAAAAAATATTTTTTTTTTTCTTGGAGGGGTGTAGAAGCTACATTTACTGTAGCGCAGTGGTGGCGAAATTTGTAACGCGGCGTGCGCGTAGAAAGGTTGCAAGGTTTCAGTTTCAGGAGGTCGAGTGAGCTAAGAAAAATTATGGGTTGAGAACATGATTTATTTTTTTGGTGTGCGACGAGGAACAGAGGGAGCTCAGAAGGCAGTATGAAGGAGTTAATGGGATTTTTGTACAGTGGTGGGAGAGACTGGTGATTTACTAAGTGAGGAAAAAAATGTCGGCTGCTCAGTGCCACAATTTGGGGTGCCCAAGAATACCCGTAATAATAGGGCACCAGGAAATGGCACTTGTGAATCAGGCGTTGTTAAGAAATAACAGCCCGGGTGCCAGGCTGTTTCAGCCAATCAGGATGCGAGTTTTGCTTTACCCATTTTCTAAACTCTTATTATATATGGCTGGGTATATTTTATTTGTTACCCTACAGTACAATTTAGTGAGACATTGCCATTTTTTGCAGTGATTTGAAATGCAGAAGCTGGAACCGTTTCTCTGTATGACTACCTCAACAGACGGCAGAGCCTATTTTTTGCAGATAACTGATTTGGGACAACTCTGTAATGTGACAGCCTGGAGCCGGTAGTGTGTTTACTTTTTTATAACCCAATCAGGATTCCTCTCCGTGGTGATACAAGCACTGCACAATAACACGACTACCAAGTTTTAATGTTCAAAATATGATTACCATTCAGCACGTATTACAACATTAATTATATAGTTCTTTTTCAAAGCTGTTCATAACTTTGGATTTTAAGTTATTAGACCAGCTTTGACCTACTTTCACAGATTTACATTTCTGAGTCTGTTAGTGATGTAATCACCACCTCCCCCACACACACACACTTACTTTAATATGTTACTCGCTGCAGCAATAGGAGAAAAATGGTATTGGAGATATGCATGTATTTAAATACAGCAGAGTACCTTATGGATTCATTTAACGTGAAATGTTTATATTAGAGATAAGGTCCCAGCCACTACAGTAATTTTCAAGATATCCTGACCCAGCAGCTGCCATGGTATTTGCTGACTCTGTGTTCTTCCTTATTATTTATTTATTTTATTTATTTATTTATTTAGGGATTCAGATCATACCTTTGATCTCAGAGCTCTTTTACAAAGGTTCCATGTCAAACAGTGTTACAATGCCATTCGTAGTACCAATGGTGCTAGTACAGCATCAAGAGCATTCAACTAGGGCACAGGACAGTGTTTATATGTAGCGAAGGCGATAAAGAGGTGTGACACCTAGTGTGAGAGTCCGAGGAGCAGTCACGGTGAGGGTGAGGAGAGAGTGGGCGACCAAAAGAAGTGACTCTGTCTAGGAGGTTGGGAGGCAGTGGTAGTAGGCTGGTTTTAAGGTTGATCCAGTGGGGGAAAAGACACAGGGGGGAGAGGAAGACAGAGGGATAGGGCAAGGGGGAAGAGTGGGGTTAAAAGGAAGGGGAAGGAAAGGGTGCATTATAGGTGTTAGAGTCCTAGTGGCAGTCACAAACTGTCCTAGAAAGAAGGTGTTGCCTTAGGCCATTTTTGAATTGTGAGATGCATTGGGAGTTTAGAATGTGCACTGGGATTTCACTGAGCCATTGGGGGGCCCTATAGCTGAAAGCACGCTGTCCCTGCACAGTTCGACAGAAAAGTGTTGATAGGGCCCCCCTCATCCTGCCTCTGGTGGTTTAGCTGGTAGCACTTGGTGTTAGGATGCTAGAAATGCATGGGGGTTTACCCATTAGCGCCTTTTTTCCGAGGTGACATGTTTGGAATATAATCCTGTTCTTTAGTGCCAGCCAATTTGTCTCCTCATATAAGGAGCAGGTGTGGGTATTTCGATCTGCAGCCATTGTGAGCCTACATGCCATGTTGAGGGCAATATGAATCCTTTTTAGTGCAGTGTCTGTTGCTGCGCCGTAGACCACCAATCCATAGTCGATGGTAGAAGGATGGAGCTGGAGATTGAGAGATGGAGGGCCTCTGGAGTGAGATACTTTTTATGCCTATAGAGTACACCCAGCTTGGTGTTCGCTGCCTTTACCACTGTGTCGATGTGTTGGGTGAAGGTGAGGGAGTCATCAATGGTGACCCCCAGGTACTTGAAGGAGTGAACTTGTCCTAGCGGCTCACTGACTCACTTAAGTGCATGGTTTGCATTGTATGAATTAATCAAGACATGTACTCTGTGTTACTTATTGCTATGTAATACAGCATTTGAAGAGTCCTGATGGTTTGGAATACATTCAGTTTCCTCCCTCCATGTAATGCATCCCAGCAGCCCCTCGAAGTCATGCTATCTCTTGAGAGATTGTAATCTGCCGAGTGAAATATCAGACAAATGAACTGATAAGTGATAATGATAAGGGGAGTCTCCTCGGTCCAAATACAACAGCCTGTGTTTTGTGGGAGGAGGGGGTAGTATAGCAAGCTAGTCAGAAACCAGTTTAATAATGGAAGGTACAGAAATTAAGAGAATGTAACTGTTATTTGCTATAATGCAAATTATGTCATCACTGTGCAGGCCAGATTTTCAAAGACCATCAGGAGTCCTGCAAGTCTTAGAAAAAGGTTTATAAAGTTTTTTGTTTGTCTGTTTTGTTTTTTTGTACTGGTTAACGTATTTATGCCCATTGTCTCCGACCAGGCCCCACTTCCTGCCAGCCTCCCCGGCCTTATCACACGGCTTCTCCTGGACTCATCTGTCACTCCTAGACTTGCCCAAGGCTTACCCTCATGGTGGGGTTGGTAGAGCTCCCCACCCCCGCCTCACTGTGTCACCCATCTGGCAGTATTACATCTGAGCAAGTTGGCCTCCTTCCCTGGAGGAGAAGAATGTCTTCTGGGATGCTCAATCCTCTCCCCAACCCAGTGACCAAGGCTCATTCTAGAACCTGAGCCGGCCACAGTGGTATAAAATATTTTTGAAGTCACAGTTTTGCTGCTGCATATGGCCAGTTTTATCAGTCGATCAATCAGTATTTTTTTTCCATATTCTGTTTATGCTCCTTGAGGCCATGGCCAGGGAAGCTCCCTTCTGCTGGCTGCCGCCACCCCTTTCCGCCATCCTACACCTCCTCAGAGTACCAGTGGAGAGGGCAACCCCACAGTTATGCCCCCTGTGGCGGGATCAGGAGAGGGAGGTCAGACCCCCCCCCCCAAGCCCATAATCCAGGTTCCTCACTCCAAGCTTCTGGTCACGTGACTGGTGGAAGTGTGGCCAGTGGGCTATGTGCCTTGCCTTCTTCTGTTCTTTTCCTAGAAGATATCTTCCTTTAGTTTCTAAGGGCGGTAGCAGCATGATTTGCGCACTGGCCACGCACGCCAGATCCAGTGGTCCCCGCTCCACCCACCCTGGCCTAGCGCCTGGTTTCCCATCTGCACGGCACTGCCACCAAGCCTCCACTCGGTGGCAGCCAAGTGCCGGAAGACCTACCTCCCTTAGCCAGAAGAAGAGAGCTGCCTGCTGGCTGGTCGATCCTTCTCCCAGCTCTCCCTTTCTGACCAACCCCCAGCAACATGAGTTCATTCTCGAACTTGGATCGCCGGCGTGGGAGAGGTAAGGAGCTGAGCTCCTCAGCCCTCTGTGCAACTGGGTCAAGCTCTGATCAATCAGTATTTCATTGAACTTCCATAATCCTACATAATCCAATATAGAAAAAAAGGACAATTACTTAACATAACAGTAGATCTTTGGGACAATTTCCTCCATTGGGGCACACCTCTGGAAGAGTAAGCCATGAGCATCAGGACCATTGGGAAACTTTTTGCTAGTTAGGGTCCACCCACGATGTTGTTTGACGTCGACGCCTATAAAATGTGAAAGGCTCCATCACTCCCTAGTCCCCTGCTAGAAACAAGTTCAGAAGGTATCTGATTGGAAGGAACCAGGAGACCAGACCAGAACCAGGCACACACAGGGAGACATGGAACTGGAGAACACAATAATACATATCAATAATACACATATGAACACCTCCAGAAAGGCCATGGACAATTCTACCAGCTTATACCTCAGTAAGAGGAAAGAACAGTGGGTGCGCTATGGCCCAATGGGGGGAGAGTCTGTTAAAGATCTACTATTAGGGTAAGTAACTGTTCTATCTCCATCAAGGATATCTCCTTCACTGGGCCACATCTCTGGAACAATTCTCAAGCAGTACACAAAGTACCCAGAGAGGATGGCAAAGTCTGATTTGACTGAGAATGCTGGGAGTGGTACAATGCAGTGGCTGTAGTGCGGCAGTTTTAAGAGAGCCCTTCGGGAGACTGCAGTGCTGCCCCATCTGCACACACCTCTCTGAGTTAAAGGAGGAGATTGCTAGACTCCAGGATGAGTTGCTATGATTCAGGGGACCTCTTCTCCCATGCAGGGGCTACCAAATCTGCCACTGTTACCTCAGATGCCAGGGAGGAGGAATGACTAAACTATGGCAGGCTCTTGAAGGGTGGCGGAATGGGACAGAGGCACATTCCTCAACCGGTACCACTACGTAATTCCTGTGCCACTCTTGCGGGGTGGGACTGCTGGGAGGAGGCATCTGCGGTAGTGACCACTGTGGATGTGGGGACCCTCCATAGTGGAGAAGACCCCAAGGAGGGTGGAAGAGGACCCTAGAGGAGAAGAAAAAAACTTCTGGTGGGGGACTCAATTGTGAGGGGTATAGTTTTGGGAATAGGAAAGGATGGGGAGGGGTAGGTTAGGTGCCTATGTGGCATCACAGCCCAAAGGGATGGGAATCAGATCCTGAGGACTGCTTGAGCAGCAGGATGGAAGGGACAGCTGGATGTCATTGTCCATGTGGGGAATAATGAACTGGCTAGGGATGAGGCTGGGATAGTGCATGGGGGATTTATAGAGACGGGAAGGGGGTCTTAGGCAGGTAGCTCACTCAGTGGCTTTCACTAAGGTGCTGCCTGTCTACAACAGGGGAAGGAGAGGGATCTCTACACCAGGAGCTTCAACTAATGGCTGAAGGAATGGTCCAAATAGGAGGGGTTCGGCTACATTCGGAACTGTGGACCCAGCTGGGAGGATAAGGGGCTGTACAGGGGTGATGGCCTGCATCCATCCGGGAGAGGAACCACAGTCCTCAGTGGATGGTTTTAATGTTACTTCAATGAACATTTAAACTAGCCGAGGGGGGTGGCAGATGGAATCGGGGAGGCAGAAACTGCCTCCCCCAACATGCTGAGGTAGAAAGCAAGGAGAACTAGAGGGGAGAGGAATCCCCCAGGGTGCAAATTAATAAAGGAAACAGATTGGTAGAGACAAAGAGGGAAGGGAACATTAAAAAGAGAAGTGGGAAGAAGGGACGGCAAAAAGGAAAAAAGGGGTCAACCAGCAGAGTGGAAACAAAATCTGGAAGGCCATGTGTGCAAATGCTAGAAGTCTAGGAAATGAGATTCTGGTCCTAGAGACCATCAAGACAGAGACCAACCTGGATTTGTGGCCAGTACAAAATTCATGGTCTACTGAAAACCATGACTGGGACATGGCCATACCAGGCTATATTCTGTTCAGGAAGGACCGGGTGAGAAGGAAAGGAGTGAATGTGGTGCTTTATGTCAGGGAAAGCATAAAAGACATGGAGATGCAGGGAATACAGGGGGTTGAGGCACTGTGGGTCACCCTGAAGACAGGGAATGGAGCCACTATTTCCACTGGAGTGATCTACAGACCTCCAGCACAGGGGGAGGAATTAGATAAGGTACTGGTGAAAGCCACTGGCAAGATGGCAGAAAAGGGGGAAGTGCTGAATGTGGGGGACTTCAACCTGCCGGATGTAGACTGGAGCCTCCCAGCAGCAGCTTCAGCTAGAAGCAGGGATATCCTGGACTCTCTACAGAGGGAGTTGCTCATGTGGCCAGTCAGAGAATCCACTCGGGATGGGGTAATACTGGACCTGCTACTCACTAACAGGGGCAGTACTGCAGATGTCAAGGTGGGAGGCCACCTGGGGACCAGTGATCACTGTACACTGTGGTTCAATATAAAGACGGCTGCAGAATTGAACCACACAGAGGTGAGGGTCCTGGACTTCAGAAGAGTAGATTTGATAAAGATGGGTGAATGCCTCAGGGATGACCTGATGGAGGGGTGGCTTGGGCGGGGTGGAAGAACAGTGGGCAAAGCTTAAAGGGAGCATAGTAAATGCACAAATCCTCTGCATCAAACAAGAGAGCAAAAGCAAGAGGAAAAAGACACCACTGTGGTTCTCAAAAGAGGTGGCTGAAAAGGTAAAGACTAGTAGGGTAGCATTCAGAAGGCATAAGAAAAACACAGAAAGGAAGAATAGGGAGGTATATCTGAGGAAACAGAGGGAAGCAGGGAAAGCAGTAAGGAGCATAGAGGCTCAAATTGAAGACAGAATAGCCCAGGAGGTAATGAAAGGGGACCTTTTTTTTAGGTATGTAAGTGAAAAGAGGAAGATCAGGGGTGGAATTGTAAGGTTAGAAAGGGAAGGGGGGATTGTGCAGAAGGGGACTAGGAAAAGGAAGACATCCTTATCGGAAAGTTGTGTTATTTTAAACAATTTTTATTTTGGCGATTTGTTGATATTCCTGAGATGTTTTAGATCCAGAAGCAAATGATTTGATACCTTTTAATGGACCAACATAGATGTAACAACAAGAACCAAGTGCTCTAGCTTTCGGACCAACCAGTCCTTCTTCAGAAGCTCATGGCAGTTGTTTAGAAAATACAATACTTATAACAGCTAGATAATGCAGAGAAAAACAGAAAAAATCCCCATTGGTTTAAAATACTCATTTAAAAAACCTAGAAGATGACGTCAGAGAAGTTTAACAGTACAATACTGCCCTCAGTCGAATGAACCTTGGGTTCAGATGTGCTGGTGCAACACACATACAAAGAATCCTACTGCACATAAATTTAATTGACATAAGATAACACTGCTGAAGCAGATAACTCCCAACTCGCCATGAGTGTCACAGTCAGTATAAGGATGTGATTACTGAAAGGCAACCCCACCCAGCTTAAAGACAAACTAAGATAGTTATAGGGCTCATGAAATTACAATGTATGCATTAAGGACAGAATTACCAGTAAAGTTGTCTAAAAACATCAAGCGCACACTGTGTGATGTGTAAAACCTAGCTGGACATGCCACCCAGCTGTATTCTCAAGCTAAATAAAAGGCCCAAGAAATTACAAAACCTCAGGACTATATAAATGATAATTTAAATATAAATTGATAATATTAGTGTTAAACAAAAACTCTAGTCGAGGAACCTCAAGGAATACAGACCATGCAGCCTGATATGTACTGATGTCAATATATACTGAGAATGTAGCAACTTCATGTACCACAAGTGTCTAGGGAATCTGAAAAAGAGATAAAAATGTAATTTATCTCCTCCTGTTCATACAAACAATACAACCTAACCCACCCCACATCACAATAATGTGGGTGGGGGAGATACATAGCTTAAACGAGATGTTGTCTCTCTCTCTCTCCCCCCTCCTTTTTCTCTCTCTCTCTCTCCCACAGACAGACAGACACACACACACACACACACACTCAATCTCTCTCCTAGTGAACCTATATTAACTTCAGTCGCTGTAATTGTTCCCCAAAGGAATACAACTTGTCATGAAATCCTGAGTAAAGTACTACAATATTAGCCTAATGTAAAAAGATATGTGCAGGACCCCCAAGCAAATGAGATCACACATCCCAATATGTACAGAGTTACAAAAATTATATATAATAGTATAAGATAACACTCCTGTATGTACACTAGCAGGCTGGGTAATCTGAATATGGTGCAATGGAATCAATCCCCCCCCCCACAGGCAAAGATAAAAAGTAAGGAGAAATTCTTTATGTATGTGAAATAAAAATAGTAACACATTATAACTCCACATAGCTAAATAGAGACTTACCTCAATGTGACAGCAAGCCCCACATCTGTTATATCACATACCTCACAACACATACCCACACATACATACATACACACACATCCACATCTCACGATGCTGAAGTCCTATAATATGTCAGTTTGAAGAAGAAAAGGTCTGTGGATGTTAGTTTCTGTAGTGTCCCATAAAGCCAATATCCAAGTTCATCCCATCTGCTACCATATTGAGATGTAAAATAAGTTTAATCTCAAAAGCTCGTCTCTGTTGTGTGTTTTGAGATTTCCTTTAAGACCATTACTGACATATCTGAGACTGAGTGGTCAGGCTGGGAGAAGTGATGCCCACTGGTTTTCAGTCTTCCTTGCTGTAATAGTATGTCTGTGTGAGTTCATCCTAGTGGAGCTGTTGGCGTGTCTCTCCTACATAACCTGTTTGTGGACATCTTTTGCACTGAATGAAATAAACAACATGTCGTGACATGCATGCATAACTCCCATGCACCTGGAATTGTCTGTTTTGTGATGTAACCACACAGTCTGAGGTAGAAATGAGCCCACAAGTCTTGCAGGGGCGTTGATTGCAGGGTTGTGTGCCATTGTGTGACATGGTATTCTGTTCCGTGAAAGTTTGCTCCTAATAATTAGGCTGGATAAATTTGCGGTTGTTTAAAAGATAGTAGTGGGAGTTCCTTAAAATACAATTAAGGGTGTCATCCTCACTAAATCTTGGGTGGAGATCTTTAATAATCTTACTAGACGTTCAAGGTCTGGATGATATGTGACTACCAAGGGTATTCTTTCTGTAGCCGTCTTTTCTTTATATTGAAGTAGTTGTTGTCTTGGTACTTGCGTTGCTCTGTTCTGTTATCCTGTCAATTTCCTGGAAGAGTGTCCCTGCTCCATAAAGGTGTTTTTCAACATAGCCAAATGTGTATCTCTGTCATCCTCATTTGAACAAATACGTTGACAACGAAGTGCTTGACTGTATATGACAGATTTTTTTGTATGGTTTGGGTGGTTACTTTTCCTGTGCAGGTATCTCTGTCTGTCTGTTGGCTTCCTGTAAATACATGTATGTAAGGTTCCATCCTTAATGATGACTGTGGTGTCCAGAAAGTTAACCTTGGTGGTAGAGTACTCCAAGGTAGCTTTATAGTAGGGTGGAGATTATTAAGTTTGTGATGAAAATCTTTGAGTGCATCTGTGCCTTCCGTCCAGATGATAAACAAATTATCAATGCAACGGAAATAAGCCAGTGGTTTGTGGGGATACTGCCTTAAAAAATCCTCCTCCAAGTCAGCCATAAAGAGGTTAGCATAATGTGGAGCCATTTTGGTGCCCATTGCTGTTCCCATAGTTTGAACATAATGTTTACCATTGAAGTTGAAGTTGTTGTGTGTCAAAATGAATTCCATAAGTTCCCCCACCACTCCAGGGTTGATGTTTTGGTCTGGTCCTTTCTCATGTATGTATTTAAGGCATGCTGCAATGCCATCTGTGTGTGGAATATCAATGTAGAGGGATGTTACATCCATTGTCACTAAAATGGTATCAGGTGGTAAATCTTTATAACCAGAAAGTACATGCAACAAGTGCGTAGTGTCCTGGATATAACTGTCTCTTTCCATAACCAGCGGTTTCAAAATGGTCTCTACAAACCCTGAGATCCCCTCAGTCAAGGTACCATTACCAGAGACTATGGGTCTCCTGGATTGCCAGGTTTATGTATTTTAGGCAGCATGTAGAATGTCCCTGGCTTTGGTTCAGCAGGAATGAGGTGAGCTAGTTTCTTTCAGACATGGTCAGGAAAAGTTTTAATTAAGTCACATAGTTCATCTTTATATCTTGTAGTGGGGTCACTCTCCAGTTCTCTGTAGTATGTAAGATCTGTTAGCTGTCTATTAGCTTCAGTAATATAATCTCTCTGTTTAAAATCACCACTGCAGAACCTTTATCAGCTTTTTGATGACAATGTTGTGGTTTGATTTCAGTGTCCCTGTAGCTCGCCGCTCCAGTGGAGAGAGGTTATAATGGGTTTGTTTTTGCCTGGTAAGGATCTGACCACTGACTTGTTACGGAAACAATTAATATAATTGTCTAGTTTTTGTTACGCCCACTTGAGGGGTAAAATCAGATTCCTTTTCTTATCCATTACATTATTGTTGTTTGCACTGTCTTCACTACCAGTGATTTCTTCCCTGCCATGAAAGAATTCTTTAAGTCTCAATCTATGGAAGTGCTCCTCTAGTTCACCACAAAACAGTATGTTATCCAGTGGTTTTGTTGGGCAGAAAGTGAGGCCCTTTGAAAGTACATTCAGTCTCCAGTAGTCAGTGTGTGGTTGGACAAATTAACAACTGAAAGGTGCCCATCAGTATTGTGTTGTTGTTCAGTGACTCCATTATGTGCTTCATGGTTGTTAGGAAGTATGGTATGTTGAAGGGCATCTAATTTCCTATTTTTCACAAGCATGGCTTTTCTTAAGGTCCTTTGGTAGTTAATGTGTATCTCTCGCAAGATGTCTTGAATAGGTTCCCCAGACACCCTTTCCAGAGTGGTTACAATTTCAGCAAACTCTTTGTTAAGAACAACTTTTTGGGCATATGACATGCGAATCCTGTGATTTATCAGTTTCTCAGAGGTCCTATGACAAAGTTGTTCTGCATAAGTAGAATTGTTTGTATTTCTTAATGGACTCCAAATAGTAAGACCTTTAGGGATAATGTTTCTCCTCTTGCACTGGGTTAGAAAATAGATGTCACTGTCTAGCCATGCCAATTTCTTCTTGATGTTATGTAACTGCCATATTCTCACGTAATTCGGTATCTTCCATGTTGAAATCTAGATTTAGTAGTTGCCGTATTGGTCCTTGCAAGAATAGATCCAGAAGCAAATGATTTGATACCTTTTAATGGACCAACATAGATGTAACAACAAGAACAAAGTGCTCTAGCTTTCGGACCAACCAGTCCTTCTTCAGAAGCTCATGGCAGTTGTTTAGAAAATACAATACTTATAACAGCTAGATAATGCAGAGAAAAAAAGAAAAAAATCCCCATTGGTTTAAAATACTCATTTAAAAAAACAGAAGATGATGTCAGAGAAGTTTAACAGTACAATACTGCCCTCAGTCCGAATGAACCTTGGGTTCAGATGTGCTTGGTGCAACACACATACAAAGAATCCTACTGCACATAAATTTAATTGACATAAGATAACACTGCTGAAGCAGATAACTCCCAAATCAAGCCATGAGTGTCACAGTCAGTATAAGGATGTGATTACTGAAAGGCAACCCCCACCCAGCTTAAAGACAAACTAAGATAAATATATTTAATATAAGATAAAGATATTTTGAGATGTTTTAGTATTGCCACTGTGTGATACTGTAAAGGTGCCCTGAGTCTCCAGAGAAGGGCACCAAATACAAATTAAGTCTACTACTACTTCTACTGTCCTGAACAAATACTTGTGTTCACATGTGTTCATAGAGGAAGGAGAAGGGAAGGGGTTGCAAAAAAGTAACAGAATCTTTTAGGGAAGGAGGTTGACACTAGTTCATTTTTGGAGGAGAGTCCTGAAGGGACTTACTAATCAGAAGTTGGACAAAGCAATGGGGCCAGAAGGGGTGCATCCAAGGGTATTGAGGGAGCTCATGGAAATACTGCCTGAACCTCTGATATTTCTGTTTAACAGCTCACTGGAAACATGAGTGGTTCCGGAGGACTGGAGGATGATGGCTGTAGTCCCACTACACAGAAGTGTTAGCAGGGAGGAGGCTGGCAAATACAGGCCAGTAAGCCTGACATTGGTGGTGGGAAAATTAAATTAATCACTACTAAAGGAAAGGATTGTGGAATACCTAGAATCCAGTGAGTTACAAGAAATGAGACAGCATGGATTCACAGAGGGGAGGTCATGTTAAATGATTGTGATAGATTTCTTTGACTGGGTGACAAAGGATTTAGATCAGGGTGGAGCGGTGGACATGGCCTACCTAGATTTCAGTAAGGCTTTCAACACTATTCCACATAGGAGACTAGTAAGCAAGCTAGGTAGCTTAGGAGTAGGTCCAAAGATGGTCAGCTGGATAAGAAATTGGTTAGGGGATTGGCAACAGAGGGTGGCGATAAATGGAGTTCACTCCAAGTATGGGGGGGGGGGTTACCAGGGAGGTGCCTCAGGGATCTGTGCTGGGGCCAGTCCTCTTTAATGTCTTCATAACAGACACTGCAGAGGGGCTAGAAGGGAAGGTCTGCCCCTTTGCGGTGCCACCAAAATCTGCAATAGATGGACACTCTGGGAAGGGTGTGGAAAGGATGAGCAGAGACCGGAGAAAACTAGAGGACTGGGCAAGGGCAAGGCAGCTGGGTTTCAATGCGAAAAAGTGTAAAATAATGCGTTTAGGGGACAGAAACCCAGTGGCGGAGTACAAAATGGGTGGAGTGGTACTGACGACTCAGCTACCAAGCAGGAAAGAGACCTGGAGGTAATCATACTGGATGATCTAAAGAGGGTCAGGCAGTGTGACATGGCAGTTGAGAGGGCTAGTGGGATATGAGTACTGAAGTGCATAGGGAGGGGTATCACCAGCAGAAAGAAGGTGGTGTTGCCCCTGTATATATTGCTGGTAAGACCCCACCTAGAGTACTGTGCCCAGTTCTGGAAGCCACATCTCTGGAAGGACATAGGGTGTAGGTGATCCAGAGGAGGGCAACTAAAGTGGAGCAGGGTCTACATCAAAAGCACAATGAGGGGAGACTGAAGGACCTCAATATGTATACCCTGGAAGAGAAGAGGGAGAGGTGGGGATATGATAGGGACCTTTTAACACCTCATGGGGGTAAATAACGTACAGGAGGGAAATATTTTTCAGAAGAAAAGATGCTCAAGAACAATGGGACATGCTATGGAGCCGGAGAGCAGTAGATTCAGGAGAGATGTGAGGAAGTACTTCTTCACAGAAAAAGTGATGGATCCCTGGAACCGTCTTCCAGCACAGGTTGTGGGGGCAAAAACAGTGGTGGGGTTCAAGAATGCATGGGATAAGCACAAGGGAATCATAGTGGAAAGGAAGGGGGGGGAGGGAGAAAGAGCTGACTTCCAAGTATGGTCTGCAGTAATAATGTAGGTAGGGAAAAATGGGCAGACTGGGTGAGCCAAGCAGTCCTTATCTGCTGTCAAATTCTGTGTTTGTATGTTTCTATGACAGGAAGCCTTGCAGCACTGCAAGACCAAAACCAGCATGTCTGTGAGAAAGGACATCCAGACTGTAATGCTTAGTGAAAGTATGAGCAGCGCTCCATGTGGCAGCAGCACATATGTTCAACTGTAGAATCATTCTGAAAACAAGTAGCAGAGGTGGCATCCCATGGGCTGAATGGCCTTGGGCATCACGAGTGAGTTCCTTACTGTACTTCCTATAATAAAATGTAATACAGTTGGCCAGCCATTTGGACAGGCATTGTGTACTCAAAGGGCACCCTACCAACCAAGTCGAATGAAACAAAGAGCTAAGAGGTTTTACTGCAGTCCTTAGTGCAATCAAGGTAGAAACATAGTGTTCCATGTACATCAAGTGTGTGGTGCGATGCCTCACCCTTGTTAGCACGTTCAGAACAACACACAAGAAGGTGCATGGCCTGGTTTAATGTGAACTCAGAGATCACTTTAGGTAAGAAATGAGGATTGGTCCACAAAGACATCCTGTCCTTGTGGAAAATCAAATAAGGGGGCTCAGCCATGAGAGCCTAAAGGTCAGAAATTCTATGAGCGGAAGTCACACAGACAAGAAAAATCCCTTTCCACGAAAGAAAATGCACCTCATAGGTTGCACCAGGCTCAAACAGAGCCAGATTCCATTTCTCAAGTATGAAATTAAGGTTCCAATGCAGAAACGCTTTATAAATTGGAGGACACATGTGCAGAATGTCCATAAGAAACACACAGGATATTTCTAGTTGTGCCACCATGTGCCCATCAGTAGAGGCAAGGAAAGCCGAAACAGCTGCCAAATGCAATTTAACAGAAGAGTACTGGAGATCAAAGTTAGGTACAGAAGGTAGTTTAGTACAGTATTCACAGGACATGTAAACTGAGTCTATGGAATAGGAAGAACACCATATAGAGAAGCGCTTCTGCTTCAAAGAATAGGTGTGTCTGGAAGGAACCCTTCTAGCTGCAAGCAAGACATCAGCTGCCGGGGGTGAGACCCAAAATGGGCAATAGCTACGCCTTCAGGATTCAGGCATGCAGAGATTTGTAGGTCCGGATGGATCAGGGACCTTTAAACCTGAGACAGCAGCTCCTGACAGTAAGGGAGCTGAACAGGAGGATCCACTATTAAAGGAGTAGTACACCTAGAACTAGCAAAAATGTTGTGCAGAGTGTTTTGATTTGTGTGTGAAATTCTACTGTGTCCTTCCCTCTGTCTGCTATTAGGGGTTTCTCCTAAATTTGCCTGCTAGCTTTATGGCAGTTTTATGACCCCTGGGGATCTCCATCTCAGCTAAGTTTATTGCTTTCCTTGTTCCTACAATGTATCTCGTCTCATGTATAAGGTTGCCACCTATCCGGTTTTAGACTGGATAGTCCGGTGTTTAGAGTCCCTATCCAGTCATCCAGTTTTGATTAAATTATAGTCAGTTTTTTGGCCATTCTGTGTGATCATATACTCTTAAAACTGATGTATCAAATCATGCACTGTTTTGGCTGCATTGCATGTCCAGGTTTCAGAGAAGTTCAGATGTCATACAGACCTGCCTTTGTTTGTTAAGCCAGTCTGCCTGGGAGGTGTACAGTATGGCCATTAGCAGTAAATTAATCTGATCTTTTCCACTCTGAATTTTAAGTATGGTCTTTTACTGCCATGACAGGAAACAGTTTTAACACCTTTATATGCTCTCATGTGTTTCTTTGTTCTGTATTCCGACATGTTTTAGACCCATTTTTATATGCTCTCATGTGTTTCTTTGTTTGTTTTGTATTCTGACATGTTTTAGACCCATTTTTGTTAAATGAATTATCTAATTTCTATTGCCTTTATCATTACATTGGATACTTCTCTCCTGAGTCCTTAACAGCTAGCCACTGCTCTCATGTTGTACTACCAGAACATTCCATGATATTAGCTACACTTCTACTGTCATTCAGATAAACAGCATGGAATGGTGTGTCCAAAACTGTGGAATGTCTTAGAAATAGGAAAAGAAACAGTAGTAGCTGCTGAGGTAAAGGGAACACAATGCAGTATTAAGGGTACCACAAGCATCAATAATTAAATTATCAAAAACTGGTCAAAGCATATCAGAATACATGACTGACAAGGACAGGAAAAAGGGAGAGTGTTTAACAGAGGTTTGAGCATTCACTGTGAATGAGCTTGGCACATTCAGCAGACCTGAGTTTGATTCCCCACAGCCTCCACTTGCACACTGTGTGAGCCTCAGCAAGTCACTTAACCTTCCTGTGCTCCTGGGTAACTCCTGTAAAATGGGCCATGTGGTCCATGGGAGTTAACCTGATTGCCAAAGAATAAAAATATATAAATAAATAAATACAAAACAGTATACAAATGATTTCCTATCACTACTAATGTCTATCTATTCTGACATTACAAATGGCTTTGGAGAAGAAGATATAGTTGTCAGTCATTAAAAGGGGTGGAGCCAGAGGCGGAGTTTGGGGTGTGGTTTAGCATCCAGTTTTTACCTCATCCAAAGGTGGTGACCCTACTCATGTGACAGTGATGTAGCTGGGACCATAGATTAAGCAGCAACCACTACTTTACAATCAGTTCACTATAGTAGAGATGGCTATATTTTAGAAACTATACAGAGTTCAGCTTGGTGATTGCCCTCTATTATGAACAACTGTGGCACTGGTTGTGTGTGTGTAACTTGAATGGTTTTCAAGATATTTACATTTGTTTAGCATGTTTACTAAAGCGTTCAGCGAGAAAAAAGTGTCTACGGTTTGCAAGTGCATCTGCACACATGCCAAAAAGATCTAAATATCTTGAAAACTATGCAAGCTACACAAAAACAAGAAGCAGCAAAGTTGTTCAGGACAAAAAGAATTTTACAATGAGGGTAGTCACTAAGCTGAACTCCTTACAGTTTTTAAAATATCTGCCATATGAAGTGGGAAATTTGGTTAAAAAACTTGGACATTTGGGTAATTAGATGGCTATATTGTAGAAACTATACAGAGTTCGGCTTAGTGACTACCCTCATTGTAAAGATATTTTTGTCATGAACAACTTTACTACTGGTCATTTTTGTGCAACTTGTAAAGTTTCCAAGCTATTTAGGTTTATTTGGCATGTGTGCAGATGCACTTGCAAACAGCAGACATTTTTTCTCTCTGAGTGAACACTCTAGTAGACATGCCAAACAAATGTAAATATCTTGAAAACCATACAAATTACACATACACAACCAGTGTGACAACTGTTCACAACAAAAAGGCCTTTACAATGAAGGCAGTCACCAAGCTGAACTCTGTATATTTTTTAAAATATAGTCATCTCTACTGTTGTGAACTAACTGTAAAGCAGTGCTTGTTGCTAAATATATGGTCCTAGCTATATCACTGTCACATGAGACAAGATGCATTATAGGAATAAGGAAAAGCAATAAACTTAGCTGAGATGGAGATCCCCGGGGTCGTAAAACTACCATAAAGCTATCAGGCCGATTTAGCAAAAACTCCTAACAGCAGACAGAGGGAATGACACCCTAGGAGTTCACACACAAATCAAAACACTCTGCACAACATATGTTTTTGCAAATTCTGGGTGTACTACTCCTTTAAGTGCTGCAGAGGTGGAAACCAAATCTGGTAAGACTAGAAGGGAGCCATACGCATCAGGGTGGCATGCTCTTTCTGCAGTTTGAGCAGAACCCTCTGAAAGAGAGGGATCAGAGGAAAGGTGTAAAGGAGCTTACCTTTACAGGAGATAGACAACGTGTCTCGCCAAAAAACACAGTCCCTGGTAGTCCGAAGATGGCCAACAACTAGAAAATTGTTGAATTTCAGAGCTCTGTACCAGCAGACCAAATCTGCAGCCCAAAGCCAACAACAACTGCAAAAAACCTGGTGAGCAAGAAAGAAAAAGCTGAGCTGAAAACCAAAAAGCAAAAATCAGGAGTGCAGGACATTGCAGCATTTTGTGAAAAGCTGTCACAAATGCCACCAAACTCACAGCAGAGTTGGGCCACTAAACCTGGACCACCAGCACAGCAAGGACTGGGAGGAGATGAGTTGGGAGCAGAAACCTCACAGCAGTGTCTTCAAGAGATCATTTTTGCCAAAATGAAAAAAGACTTTGCAGGCATCAATGCCAGATTGTGGACAGTTCAAAACAATATCGACTAGCCTACTACAAAAATAATGGACCTCGACAAATGGATGAATCAAACTGAGCAGTGTTGTTAGCACTAATGAGGATTTGCTTGCACCCCCCCCAAGCTGCTCATCACAAAACACAAGAAAACCATTTAGTTTCTGCAATAAAAGGTAGACCAACTACTGTAAACCACAGCAGACGTGAAAACATTGAAGTAGTCACTCTGCTGGAGGGGCTAGAGGGAGACTATCCAGAGATGTTCTTTTAAAGACTTTCTGGCAGCAGACAGCTTCAAGGGAGAAGTAAAAATTGATATAGCACACAGGGCTTTCCAGGGCAGAGTGGGACCAAGGGAAACCCCGAGATTCATCTTAGTGAAGCTACGTAAGTTAACAGTCATGGGCTTTGGTAAGAAGTACTTAGGATGGGTCCAGGCCACACATCATAACCCATAAGCAGCAGTCCAAACCATGGCTATCAGAACACTTCCCCCTATACAGATTGACCCAACAATGGCGCCCCCTATCCCCCTTATTATTTGATTTTGCATTGGACCCTCTGGTGAAGGCCCTCAGACAACATACAGACATTAAAGGGGTAGACACTAATGTAAATGTAAATAAGGTGCTTTATGTACATACTTAAAATAAGATATGTGCCCTTGGTAGTCTGGACTAGTGCCAGATTCTCTTTCAATACTAATACTGTACTATTTATGGATATTATGTCGTGTGTAACACTAAATGTCCAAGTACATATGTGCATTGATATATCTGTTAGCATGCCTCTGTGATATGTATATGTGTAGAGAATATTGGTAACTGGATAGTTCTATCTGTTAACTGTATTACAGTCTTAATTCATGGTTTTGTAGCTCCGGGTTGAGCCTATAAAAGGGCCATGTGACCTAGTGCTGTTTACCTGGTTAACAAAATTTTAAATTAAAAAAATAAATAAATAAAAACTTGGGAGGGGCAACAGGTAAAGTATCACTGTATGCAGACGATTTCTTGATCTGCATCACTAAGCCAGAGATTTCCCTGCCATGCTTGGTGCAGGTACTACGCACTTCTTGAACTATTTCTGGATACAAGGTAACTCTGGGCAAAGCTATTGTGCTGCCACTGTGTAGTTGTGAACATACAGAGGTGACAAGCACTCTACTCTTCCAATTGACTCAGACTTCAAATATCTGGGGGTACAGATTAGGAAACACATGAAAGAGATATATGATGCTGGCTATCAACCGATGAGAGACCAGGTTAAAACTCTACGAGCAAAATAGCAAAACCTACCACTGTCACTTCTAGGAAGGCCAAATGTTCTTAAAATGGCAAGTTCTCCCCAAGTTTTGTTATGTTTTTCAGGTTCTACCTCTCCCTTTACCAAGTAGTTTCCTTAAACTACTAAGGGCTTATGCCACACAACATGAATATGGCACAGTGATCATCCATGGTCCAGGAAAGGGAGGCACATAAGCTCCATATTTTGAAAAACATTAGTGGGCAGCTCAAATAGCCAACCTTAGAGAATACTACAAACCACAGTGTTAGAATTCAGGTATTCTTATGAAAACAGAATGAACATCAGCCAATAGACTGACAGATTTGTTATACAGATCAACTGGCAAAGATGTCAGATGTGCCAAGAGTAATCCTGGTGTACAGAACTTGCTGCAAGTATAGCATGCAATGCATAGGTTCAGGAAATTGGACTCTTATGTCCACCACTATACTAGGAATGGGCGAGTCAGTCTGCTTGAAAGCAGAACCCCCCCCCCCGGGACTTCATAGGGTCCGACAGACCCGGGTAGATCAGGACCCTGCTGTTAAGTGTACCGGGTCCGCCTTGCTGTTTTGTATTTCTCACAAATGGCTCAAAATCCCCTCTTCTGTCTGCAAAATAAAGTCACACCCATAAAAATGTGAGGGGAAAAAAATTATTCAACACTGCCATTGCTCTGGGGAGGAAGGAAAATGAAAACTGGGCAACTTGTAGCATGAAATAAAAAGCGCTCAGATACGCGAGCTACAGTTGCAACATTTATTCAGCAAAAAGCACACAGGTACACAGAAAACTTTATACTGAATAAATGTTGCAGTTATAGCTCGTGTATTTGAGCATTTTTTACTTTGTATTGTGAGTCTACCAGTTTTGATTTGCCTTGCTAGCCCGTTTACAGTACTACACTGTGTCTACTGAGCTGCCTTTGCTCTCGCTGCCCCTACTACTGTCACCGCTCCCCCAACCCCGCATCATGAACAGAGACCCACCAGTCCACATATAAAGAGAGTGCTGATTGGCCAATTGGTGGAGATCTGATGCATTCTGTGCCCAATTGAATTAACTTGCAGCAGTGCAGTGCTTTGGCGCCCTTACTTCAGTAAACAATGCAGCAAAAGCTCAAGCGAGGTCAGGTTACTGGCACGAAGTTAAGGCAATAGGCTGCAGTTGTACTGAGCGGCTTGAGCCTGGATGGTTAACTGTACTGCGGGGATTCCCACTCAGAGAGGGATTGAGGAGTCATGCGACTGGACTGACAGCCCCTGCTGGACCCGAGTCCATGACTTGCGCCATGTAAGAATGGATGACCAGTCATTTGTGGCTGCAGCAGCGACTTTGGGAAGACTGACCTGCCCAAGATGGTCGCAGCCCACATGGAAGACCCAACAGAAGGTAGGAAGAACTGAAAGGGTGGCTGAGCTAAGAGGGTTAGGCCAGGAGGTGAATGTTTTTTGCAGTTCTATAAAAATACATTGAAACTATCTTTCTTGGTTTTAGAATTGATCAGGTTTACTAGTGCACTATTGTAAGTGCTGTGTTTATTCTTCTTTGTATATACACTGGGGCAGGGAGGTCCTTACTGGGGAGTGTAAGTGCAACAGATGGGAATGGGCATTGGTGTTCATACTGGGAGGGTGGTTGCCAGCAAATGAGTGGGGATACGAGTTAAATACTGGAGCAAGGGTGTTCACACAGGGGCAAGATAGGGCTAGCAGATGGGTGGGGTAAGGGTGTGCATGCTGGGGTAGAGATATGCTTACTAAAACAGTGTGGTTACCAGAGAAGAGAGAGGATAGGGAATGCATACTGGGGCAGGGTGAGTGTCCAGTGATGTGAGGGTCTAGGGGTGGGTATACTGGGACAGAGTAGGTGTCAGCAGAGGGGTAATGGTGGTTCCTGTGTCTGTTTCTGTGTGTGATCTATACTGTGCCATTTGGGTGTCACAGGAGCAGGGATGGGAATATTACTGGTACAGAGTGGGTGTCAGAGGAGCAGGGATGGGAATATTACTGGTACAGAGTGGGTGTCACAGGAGCAGGGATGGGAATGTTACTGGTACAGAGTGGGTGTCAATAGGTGGGATGGGAATGTTACTGGTACAGAGTGGGTGTCAGAGGAGTAGGGATGGGAATATTACTGGTACAGAGTGGGTGTCACAGGAGTAGGGATGGGAATATTACTGGTACAGAGTGGGTGTCACAGGAGCAGGGATGGGAATGTTACTGGTACAGAGTGGGTGTCAATAGGTGGGATGGGAATGTTACTGGTACAGAGTGGGTGTCACAGGAGCAGGGATGGGAATATTACTGGTACAGAGTGGGTGTCAGAGGAGCAGGGATGGGAATATTACTGGTACAGAGTGGGTGTCACAGGAGCAGGGATGGGAATGTTACTGGTACAGAGTGGGTGTCAATAGGTGGGATGGGGATCAGTAATCTGCTTACTGAGGTGGAGAGTTTGTAAGCAGATAGGAGGGGCTGGGGTATGCACACTGGGACAGGAAGGATGCTGATGTGTTCATCAGTGATACCATGCCCTGAATCAGATGGTAAGGGAGCATAGCACTGATTCTCTATAGCTCTGAAAACCTGAGACAAACATGGACCATATACACAATAAGGGCAGACAGAAACTCAGACCAACACACTCAGGTTAGAAAAAAATGTTAAATTTTTACTTTTTAGATGAACCTCTGGGTCTTTTTCTATCAACACAGTCTATCTGTTGACATTTTGTGATTGTTTTCCAGTATTACCTTTCATTTCCTAAAAGTTCTGATTTGAATCAGAACCAATCAGGACTTTGACTTGGATCCTGATCCTGATAATAAGGGTCAGGACCTTCTTTTTGGGTCCGCCCATCCCTACACTATACCCCCCCAATAGAATAATTCTTTACTTCCAAAATTCACATGGGACCCAAGGTTTGACATGTGGGCAAACAAAGGAACAGAACTATTAAAGCACATCTATGGAGGGGGAGTGCTGATGCCTTGCAAGAGTATACAACGAACATGGCATCCCCAGATCACGCTTTTTCAGGTAGCTACAGCACTTTCTGGGAGGGAGACTGGGACCTAATTATAAACTACAGGAACCCCTGAGACAGGTCTGTGCCCTAGATGGGGTGGTAAATACTAGTGGCCTGGTTTCCTACCTACACCAGTCACTGATGAATCCAGTGCCTGGCTCTACAAAGCAATACAGGTAGAAATAGGAGGAGATTCTGTGAGAATATATTACAGAGGATGAGTGGGCAGAGATTCTAGAGGACAGAAGGAGGCAGACCATACAAAGTGAATACAAGGTCATACACTACATGGCCAACCAGAAGGCATATTATACACCTGCTACAGTAGCCAAATTCAGCCCTCATGTCAATGGAAACTGTCCCAAGTGTGACCAACAACCAGCAGATTTACTATACAGTATATGATGTTGGTCTGCCCTTATCTAAACAGATACTGGGATAAGATAGAACACACCATCGCTGGAACTATGAATCAACAAAACTTTTTTCATACCCAGGCAAGTTATGCTTAGGCACTGGTGGGATATGGTGAACCTCCACACAGGGCAAAGGAAGCTATTACTGACAGCAATAAACACCACTGAACTTGGCATACTAAAGGAATGGAAACAGGACCCCCACAAAAAAACATACATATTCTGACTCCACATGTTGAAAGACTGCATGAGTATGAAGAAAATCATATTCAGGGCCACAGGAATGGAACAAAGTTATAATAATAACTGGGAGAACCCTGAAACCTTTTTGGGTGACCCTCAGGGGGCAGATCAGCACTAGTACAGAATCTGCACAGGCCAGGACAACTCATACAGAATACAGACATCCATAGGCCAAGGCTCACTGAATCCATGCGCCATTTAATGTAACGCAATAATCACCACTTACTGCAAGTGCAAACTTATGAAATAGTCTGACACGGTTGGAAAGTTGTTTTTTTTTATTTATGTTTAAATGGTTTTGTACCCACATTTATTGTTAAAAGTGTACACAGTATTTTCACAACAACATTATTGTTCTCAAATTATATATCAAAGATTTCGGTCAACTACTGTGAAAGCCAAGCACTCATGTAGCAACATGTAATGCACTTTAATGCTAATAAAATCTTTTTGAAAAAAAAAGCCTCCAGACCCTGGAGCAAGCAAGCAGAAATGCGGCATCTGTGTGATGTCTGGGGGTGCAAAAAGGTCCAACTCTGGATGATCCCATCTTGTGAAGAGGTTACACAGAAACACAGAAAGGGATGGCAGAAGGGGACTACAAGGTCCACCTAGTCTGCAAAAGAACCTACCGGGTGCTGTTCCCCTTCCCCTATTTGCTGAAAAGCTCGACAGCTCCCATTTGTGAACCACAAACTGAGACCTGCTTAGCCTGTCTGCTAAGAAATTTTGCATACCTGAGAGAAATACAGATGACAGCCAAAGGCTGTAATACATGGCCTAGTACCACCCCCTCATTGCTTCTCTGCATAGAGGATGAGAGTGAGTCCTCCCTTGCTTGTTTATGAATGCATGACGCTACATTGTGCACCTGAATCAGCAACTGACCTGGGCTGAGTTGTGCTTGAAATGCCTGCAGGCCAAGTAAACAGCCCTCATCGACCGACTGATATGGAGATCGGACACCAGACTGGTCTACAAGCCCCGAGTCGGAAAGAACCCTAGATAGGTACCTCAACTGGACCCTGAGGCATCCACTATCGGTATCTGCAAGGGAACATGGTGAAAAAATGGAATGTCCTGTAACAAGTTTGGGGGGTCCATCCACCATTCCAGAGCACAGCAGAGAGGAGACATGAAAAGAACCTTTTGTTTCAATTTGTCCGTCAGCTGGTCCCAGTGTACATGAAGAGTCCAATGTGGAATGCGCATATAGAGACAGGTAAAAGGGATAGTTATGATTGCTGCAGTCATCAATCCTAGTAGACGCAACATTATCTGGGCTGATACATAATGACTCCTGTGTATCAGCTGGGCCTGTGCAACAAGGGCCTCTGCCCGGTCTACAGGCAGGAAGGCAATGTCCACCGTTGTGTCCAGCATCATCCCAATATATTGGAGGTGCTGAAAGGGACTAGGACAGATTTTGTTATGTTCACCGTGAGTCCCAGTTCCTTGAAGTACTGTCTCATTTGGGACAATGTGTGGAGTATTGCTTCTTTTAATGGGGCCTTGCTTAGCCATTGACCAGATATGGGAAGACATAAAGCCCCTCCCTCCAAAGGGCTGCTGTCCCAACCACCAAGCATTTGGTAAACACTGGAGGTGCTGAGGACAAGCCAAATGGCAAGGCTTGGAACTGATAATGGCTGCCATCCAGCATGAAGCAAAGGAACTGCCTGTGGCATTTGTACATCTTGATAGGAAGGCATGCGTCCTTCAAATCCAGGGCACAGAGCCAATCTCCTTTTTGTAGCTGGTGGATAAGAGCCAGGAGAGACACCATTCAAAACGTTTTATATTTCATGAACAGGTTGAAGTCTCTGCGGTCTGATACAAGATGAAGACCTCTCATCCACTTGAGGACTAGAAGTATCAGGAGTAGAATCCTGTGTTTTTCTCTTGGGGGATGGGTTCAATAGCACACTTCTAGATGAATGTTTAAACTTCTGTCAGCAGAAGGGATACGTGACCCTGAGGATGATGATAAGGAGGTGGTGGATGCACTGGAGGGGTTGGTAGCAGTTCTGTAGCATGTGCCTTTGCCACTATTTTCAGAACCCACTCATCCATACTGACCTCCCTCCACTTTGGCAGATGAAGGAGATCTTCCCCTACCTGAATGCCTGGAGGCAGTAGCGGAGACAAACAGTCAGAAGGTCTTAGGGGAGGCAGTGGCGCCACTTGGGACCAATACTTTTGGGTGCCATTGCATGGGTACCAGAGGAGAAGGGGTATGGAAGGGAATCTCTATCCTGACCATGTGGCTGCTGACAGGAGGCACGGTTACCATGGATTGCAGGCCTCCAAAACAAGTCCACGCTACACCCCTAGAGGGCTGGAGAGTAAGGGATTTAAGTGACCATAAAGTCATCCTGGAGAACTGAAATCCATGAAGTGCATTTTCAATATTTCTCCCAAGAAGTCTGGTCCCTCTAGAAGAGGCATTAAGGATTGACTGCTGCACATCAGGGGCAAAACCCGCCACACTCAGCCATAAACATCTCAGAAGGCAGACACCAGAGGGAGCACCTCTGTCATAAGTATCTGAAGGAGGCATCATATGCAGAGTGCCGATGTTTACCAGTATCAGTGCCAGCTGAAGCAGCTTTAAAGGGACACTGTCAACCCCCTGTGGTCAACTTGTCCCTAGTTATAAAAACACATTTTATGATTGATTACATTCTGTAGAAACTGCAGATGCAGCTCCTTGTTTGATTGGGATTCCTTTTTTCTTTTTAAAAGTGAAAAACGGACTGCCAACCATACTGGTGTTACCACCCAAAAAATGGCCTGTTCACATTCCTTGATGAATTCCCACTGCATCTTTCCTGGACTTGGGAACACTCCTAATGCAGTCTATCCACATATGATGCAGTGGGAGGAGAGGAGACTATTGCATCATAAACGGCTACACTGTTTGGGAGTGTTCATAATGTTCAGGAAATATGCAGTAAGTTGATCGGGGTTGAAACCAAACAAGGTAGGGTATATTTACACCATTACTATGCATTTCAGTTATACAAAGAAAAGAAGCAGATAAACAGCAACATCAGTGAATGTTAGAGAAGGTGAGCAATCACAAAAGGTGGGTTTTCAACTATAAATAGTTTGATGCAAATAAGGTTGACTGTGTCCCTTAAAGTACCTAGTGCTCATGGGATATTTGCAGGCACTTTAATATTTAATCATACAGCTCTACGAACAGATAACACAGAGAGACAAATGCGCCCTTATGCCCACATACTAAAGTACGTTTGTGGGAGCTTCATTTTGAAAACAGAGTACAGAAAAAACTTGGTTCTCTTTTAAGGCAACAAAAAATCCATTTCACTGCAACTGTTTGTGTTTTAGTCACATTTTTGATTCACAAGAAATGCTAGACACACAACTGTAATCGCTGTCTTAATGATAAACTACAAACCTCAGAGTGCACTGGTGCAATGCTGCTTCAACTCCTGGCCAAAAGCCTCTCTTGTCCCTTCCCTACTGTAGGACAGAAACCTGCTCTCCCATACCCACTCCCCACCCATATGTTTCCATTCTTCATCTTTCCCCACCACGCGTTATGTTGCTACCAAATAATTCAAATTTTTTTCCATCCTTTGTTTTCTTGCCTTGACCCCCGTCACTCCTCTTTTGGACAGTACCCGCCACCCCTCAGCTCGTCACTGACCTTCTCATGGACTAACTGGTTGTTAAGCCATTGCAAAGACCACTTATGGTGGCAGGTGGCATGTCATGACCACTGGCGGCGTGTGCCTGTGGGGGAGTACTAGCATCAACTCTGTTAAGACTGGGGCATCTTTCACTGTTTTCTCCCAAGGGTGCCAGCATGCAATGAATCACAGGCATGCGCATGGTGGTGCACATGTGCACATGGCATCCTGTGTCAGTTCCTACCCCTGCAATGGGCGCTTGCTGCACTACTAACAGGCTTCCAGCAGCTGGCAGTCAAGCAATGAGAGCAGTGTCCCCTCACCCAGAGGGAAGAGAAGTATCACTGGGAAGCTTGATCCTCCCTCCCTCCCTCAGATGACTCCGAGCGCCTCTCTGTTGTTTCTGAACCCAGGTTGTCACTGCAGCAAGCGGTACCTCTACACTGTGCTACTAAGGCTGGCGCACACCAATTAATATTTGATTACATTAGCTGTTTACTTATCGTGAAATTTGCAAAGTGGCTCTAAAAGATTGTATTACGTGAAAATATTACACCACAAGGTGGATCAGGAAAAGCCTTGCAGTGACACTTCCTTCAGTAACTAGAAACTAAATGTCTTGTATCTTATTGCTGCTCTTCAATCACATATGCAACCTACATTTCTTGGGGAAGCAGCTGCTCAAATATAGACGACAATCTTGCAGTTCTCCAGGCAATCACTCCATTAAAATGCATTAGAATCCAATGAAGTGCAGAAATTGCAGAGAAGGCAGATACCTTAAGGAGAGTAGCTGAATCAGAAAAGCAGAACAGAGCTGAAGGAATAATATGTTTTTTTTTATTTTTCATTAAAGAATATCATAGACATAGTACCACTTTGGATAAAAAAATACAAGTTTGGGGGAATTCAATGTCTTCATAAGCATCACTGCAGAGGGACTGGAGGGGAAAGTATGCCTGTTTGCAGACGACACCAAGATCTGAAACAGTGTCGACACACAGGAGGGACTAGATAACATGAGAAACGACCTAAGACCACTTGAGGAATGGTCAAGGGTTTGACAGTTGGGTTTCAATGCTAAGAAGTGCAAGATAATGCACCTGGGACACAAAAACCCAAGAGAAGAATACAGGATTGGGGGGGCAGGTTCTAGCCACCACAAGTCAGGAGACAGACCTGAAGGTTATCACATCCGACGACCTGAAATCATCCAAACAATGCAAAAAAGCAGTGGGGAAAGCAAACAGAATGCTGGGGTGCATAGAAAGGGGCATAACCAGTAGGAGGAGCGAAGTGGTGATGCCACGGTAGAGACCACTGGTGAGGCCTCATTTGGAATACTGTGTCCAACTCTGGAGACTGCATCTCAGGAGGGGCATAGACAGAATGGAAGCAGTCCAGAGA
This sequence comes from Neoceratodus forsteri, assembly GCA_016271365.2. NCBI lineage: Eukaryota > Metazoa > Chordata > Ceratodontiformes > Ceratodontidae > Neoceratodus > Neoceratodus forsteri. The sequence continues at coordinate 193,365,541 of CM028132.1, read as the reverse complement.
AGAGCAAGAAAAATGATACATGCACTGCACCACAAGCGTTATGAGGAAAGACTCAAGGAACTAAACATCTACTCAATGGAAGACGGAAGGGAGAGGGGGGATATGATAGAGACTTTCAAATACCTTAGAGGAATAAACAGGGTATGGGTGGGGAGCATATTTCAGAGAAGAGAGTGCTCAAGGACAAGGGAACATAAAATGAGGCTGGAGGGAGGGAGGGAGGAAGGCTTAAGGGGAATAGTGGGAAGTATTTTTCCAGAGAGAGGGTGGTGGATCCGTGGAACAGCCTACCAGCGGAGGTGGTGGAGGCAAAAACAGTTCGGGGATTCAAAAGTACATGGGATATGCATAAAGGCATGCTGCGCTGTACAGCACAGCGGGGGAAAGGCAGTCCAGATAAGAGTAGGGATTGCCGAACCAAGTAGGGAAATGGGCAGACTAGGAGGGCTGTATGGTCCTTATCTGCTGACAGATTCTATGTTTCTATGAATTTGGGGGAAACTGTGCAGCAGTCACAAAGCTGTAGTGTTGGGCATCTTGAAGTACAACTACACCTAAGCTAAATATCATCATCATCATCATCATCATCAAATCTTTATTTATTCAGGCGACCATCACTGAGCAAGGCTCATTTACAAGATGGACCTGATAAGGTCAAGGTTCAACAGTTGATACATAACAGATACATCATACACTTATATAAAACAATTATACATACAGGGGAAAAAAATGTTTATAAACACAGTGATGTACAGTAAAATTCACATGATAAAAATGGGTTATAGGAGAGTTAAGCTAATATTTACAGTATATACATATCCCAGTGGAGGGGCCATGGCAAACACACAGCATAATGTAATACTAGGATGGTGAGGGTATTACTGGGTGCCATAAGATGGGGTGTCTGCCTGGGAGGGAGAACTGAAGAACAAAGATTATGCCATATATGGTTAATTTTTGGGAGGGAGATTGTGAGATGACAAAGCTAGCTCTAGTGGTAGCAACTGCATTTCTCTGTGAAGAAAACTGTACAATGCTGTTTAAAGGATGCAATTGGAATAATATTGGACAGTTTTAGGGATTTTTGTAGGGTGTTCCATGCTATAGCTAGAGAATAGCTGATTGCTGCCCTCCAACCCATCCAACTGCAGCATAAAGAGAGCAGTGATGGGTATTAGATGGCAGATCTGTAATGAATCTTATTGCTCTATGGTATAAGGTATTCAACTTGTGTAGGTAGGAGGTGGGGCAGTGACTATAAAGGAAGTCTGCATAGTCAACAACTGAGAGAAAAAATGGCCTGGACTAACCTCATCTTTGAATCTCTGTTTGAGGAAGGGTTTTAATCTATAGAAGGCCAAGCCTTTGGCGAAGCTTTTTTAGCAGTTCTAAATGATGAACGAAGTCGAGTCTGTTATCAATCCACACACCTAGGTATTTGAAATTTTCTACATACTCCAGGTTTTCTCCAAGTATAGTGCATAGCTGGGGGAGAATGACTGAAGAGGAGGTGCTGGTGGAGCTTTGATTTGTGAACATCATTGCTTTAGTTTTCTTTGCATCCAACAGAAGCTTTTTCTCAAGTAGCTGATATTGTAACAGGGAGAATTCTGTTTGTAGGATTTCGCGAGCAGCTGCAGACGAAGGGTTGCTGACATACAAAACAGTGTCATCAGCAAAGAGGTGTACAGAGGAATTGGTGAGGGTTGAATCAATGTTATTTATATAAATGGCAAAAAGGATAGGACCCAGGATAGAACCTTGGGGGACTCCTCTTAACAGTGGTTTTAATGGGGATAGGTCACCTATAAAAAAGAACAAGTCGATAAAAAGAAAACAAAAAACTTTTAATTTTTCAAGACTATGTTTCCTGTTCCACCTCAGTCCCATAATATGAATACTCATCTCATCAATGTCCTGCTACAAAAGGTGAGTTTCTTGCAAATTCAAGCCTTATGATGCATAACCAGAAGCTTGTCACTGACATCAAGCCATAGGCAAATCCACCAACGTAGCAGGACTCATACTTATTGTACAACCAGGGTGAGACAAATCCTCCATCAGCAGTAAAATGTAAGGAAAATGGATTTGCAAAAGTGTAGGCCCAGCTGCAACCTCATGATCTGCCTTCATCTGCATCAACCCTATTTCATCAGCTTCTTTCGGCCTGATTTTCTAAAGACGTGTCCCATCTGAGTCACAATTTGAGGTCATTTACATTATTTCAATTTAATGACAGAAATTCAGGAACAAGTACAGACAGTGACTCACAGAAATGGCTGACGAGTTATTGTGCTAAATCTCATCCAAGAAATCTCATCTGCTGTCTTACAGGCTTTCAGTGTGTTACAGTATTTGTACTGTAAGCGTGAGGATGCCGGCTCGTGGTTCGTTTACCAGAGTAGCAAAGCCCCCCAAACCCGCACTCTTGCCAACCCTGACCTTGACCTCCCCTTCCCTTAAACTCACCTTCCCAACCTCACCCACTCACCACCTCAACCCACATAGCACTACTAGCTGTTGCTACTACTAGACTTAGTTGAACACATGTATGAGATGACATTAGAATGAGAAAGAACGTTTCATTGTAAGCATATATGAGTCAGGATCTAAAGTCACCCCCAAATTCAATCTGTGGCATCTTTTTGATGCAAGTTCAACTGAAAAATTGGACTAAATAAATATACACTATAGATGGCAAAACACTTCTAATAGATGATGACAGAAGTCTGCAATCAAAAAAAGAGGAAGACAGATGTTTTTGAAAACCTTGCATTATAGCTTCAATGAGATTATCACACTGTGAAAAGCTACCCATCCCCCTTTAAACAGTCAAAGGTACAATGAAAGTCTTTTTGCAGTTCCTGTGAGTGATTACTATAGTTATTGGTGCAGTATTAGCTGCTGCTAATCAATTTATTTCCCGAAGGATTGCCCAGCTGTGACGCAGCACCTTGCATCAGGGTCTAGCTTCTACCTGTACTTAAAATAAAAGGCTTACCTTCTTTTTTTTCCTATAGAGCTTTTGTTTCCCCCTGTTACTCCTTAGCCATGCTTGGCAATGGGAGACATGTTTTCTGTTGTTTCTCCCCATTACCCGGTACCACACATAGCGGTCACGCATGCGTGAGTAGGGCATGTGCTCTGTGTCTCGGTAACGTTCCTTCTGCCACCTAGCCTAATGCCAGGTTTCCTTGTGGCTTGGTGCTGCCACCTAGCCTTCACCGGGTGGCAGCCAAGAGCTGGGGAACCTCACGTCTCTCCCCGGAGAGGAGAGCTGCCTTACAGCTGCTCGATCCAGCCCCATGCCCTCCTCCCCCCGGCTGACCCCTGGCAGCCTGAGCTCGCTCCCAAACTCAGGTCGCCAGCATGGTGCAAGGAGTGGTGTTCAATGCCTCAACCCTCAGCACCACTGTGCCGGTTCCTTTTTTTTTTTTTTTGAGCCCATCATCCTCATTCTTCAAAGCAAATTTTCAGATGGCATACAGTGGTGTAAAATTTTATTTATAAAAACAAACTGACTAGAAAGTCAGCACACCATGTTTTCCCAGATATCTTAATTACTCACAATCCCCCCCGATGGTGCTGTCACAGGGCGATCTAAACATCATGACAGCTGTAATGGGTGAGGGGAGACAGCGTAGTACAGCCCAACAAAATCTTCTGATTGGCAGATCACTGACTGGATGCATACCACTGCAGGTATTTGCCCAATTCCACACTTCTGCTGTTGGCACAGAAATGTCATGAGACTACCTCTACAACCCAGTGTCACCCTGCTCCAGTTATAGCCATGAATGCACTTAGATCACACTGCGATGACACCAGCTGAGTGGGACTGTGGGTAGTCACGGGAGACTTGATAAACATGGCATGCCAGTTTCCTGATCTCTTTGTTTGATAAATTATAAACCACTACAGTACATACTATCAGAAAAATGTTCCAACTTCCCAACTTTGCTAATCGGGGGTGGGACAGCAAGAACATAATGGACATTTAATAAGAGCCCTTTGCTTTAAAGCTAGGGGAACAGAAGTATGGGGAGGTCAAGTGGCTTGCTCAAGGTTCAAAGTCAAATTTCAAATCCTGATAACAGAATTCAGACCCACTGACAACCAGCTTGTATCCCTGTTGCACAGAGTCAAATCTAATATTAAGTTTACATTGAATGAAGTGATGCTGGCCTATCTACGCAGCAGTAAAGCTACCACTCAGGACCTGAGTTCAGGGACGTGCTCAAGTCTTCGGGGGGCCAGTCAGGGGAAGAACGATGGAGCACCCAATGGACTGCACTCCTCCTTCAGTGGGAGGGCTCACATGACCCGCTATCCAACTATATCACCTAGCAAAGGCCGAGTGGCAGTGAGGGTGGGTCCACAGACTAAGAGAAAGTTGGGCCATGGCTAACAGCGGCATTAACTGTACAGTTTTATCTGTCATTAGGATAAGCTTTCAGGCCTACTGCATTTTTTGCTGGCTGATTTTTTCTGCTCTCACCTCCTTGTTTCTTTCGTCCGTGGTTATTCTTTTTCAGCAGGGGAAGGGCCCAGCCACCCACCCCATCCCCGACCACCCCACACTACACTCCTTTTATAGGGTAGAACAGTCGTGACATTTCCTGTAGCAAAGCAGGAAGGGGCGGTTCAGAGGGGTATCCATACAGTGACCTCATTTACAGGGGCATTGGTAATTTAACGTGTTATAACAAGTTATACAAAAACAAACAAACAAAACACAAAATAAAACTTTTGCTTTCATTTTCTTCCTTCTAATTACTCTGACCAGGTTATAAACCCAGCAACTTACCTGGAATGGATATCATTAACTGCAGGTACTGTGGAACACTTTTCAGAAGGGCATTTTTACATGATTTAGGACACTGTCGTACATGCTGGGCCATTGGAGATCTAACGGCTCAGCTCCAGGCAGCATGGGCAGAGACTGCATGCCTCAAATTGCATATTCAAGAGGAAATATATTATAAGAACTGCCCGCCATTTCCCCAACATCCAAAAGAAGCACCTCGACTGCAGAGGGTAGTTGGTCCGGGAGGTTGGCAGGTGGTTAGGAGGGGCAAATCGGGTGTCCCATCAGTCGGTGCTCTCCAACACATCACCTCCACAAACCATATAAAAACTACAAACAGGCATCTGCCTCTATCTCTGAAATCAAACAAAGGGGCAGAGGACACTGCAGCACAGGAGCTAGCACAACAAAATGCACCCAAAATAGGAACCAAAACAAAAAAAGCAAAAAGGAAATCCAAAAAACTTCTGATCACAGGAGACTCCATGATTCGGGGAGTTGATACGTATCTCCAGCCAGCGGTAATGGTCAGATGTCTCCCAAGCACATCAGCGTGGAGAGACACTGACCATGTTGCTAAAACTGTTCAGGAAGCAGGAGAAAACATTGATGTCCTGGTACACATAGGGACTAACGATCTCGCCAGACGGTCAGTTGTGGAGACCAAGGAACACCTGACCAGGCTGGGTGACAAACCATCATCCATTTCATCCGGCACCTCCTTCTCTGAGATCCTGCCAGTCTGAGAGAGGGGGACAGATGGACGGAAGGTCAGAGAAGGGAACATAGGGGAGCTAAACATGTGGCTCAAGGGCTGGTGCCAGGAAAAAGGACACAGATTTGTAGGGAACTGGCAACAGTTTTGGGAGCAAAAGTTCTTTAAATTTGATGGACTGCATCTGACTAAGGAGGGAGTCAGTGCATTGGGGCAGAAGTCTGTCTTTGCAGAATATTTAAACTAGCAAATGGGGAGAGGGGTGCAGCACCCAAAACATCGAATGGGAAGAACACCCCTCCCCCCTCAGCTAGCGGTCAAACAGGAGTTCAGCTAAAGGGGAGGTTCTGATAATGGGAGACTTCAACATGCCAGATACAGAGTGGTCAATACCAGCAGGGACATCTGCCAGAACTAGACACATGGTGGATTCCCTGCAGGGGGAGGACCTCAAACAACTGGGACGACAACCCACTAGAGACAGGGCTATCCTAGATCTAGTACTGACCAACAGGGAAAGGATCACAGATCTCCAGATAGAAGGTCACCTGGGGGCCAGTGACCATCACACGGTATGGTTCAATTTGGCCACTAGCACAAAATCATCCCATTGCAAGGCAAAAATATGGGACTTCAGAGGAGCTGACTTTGATAAGATGGCCAACAGAGTTAAGCTAGCCCTAGCAAAAAGAAATACAGGTGAGGGGTACAGGCAAAGCGGGCAAGCATTAAAGATGCAATACTTGAAGCAACATCCCATTGTGTTAGTGAGAAAAGGAAGTGCAAAAGAGGAAGGAAACCACTTTGGTTCTCAAACACAGTAGCAGAAAGGTCACAGCCAAAAGGCTGGCCTTGGGAAATATAAGGAATGCATCAGGATGAAGATGAGGAGGCACCAAACTTCCATTAGGGAAGCAGGGAAGGCAGTAAAGCAGGCAAAGGCCCAAACTGAGGAAACACTGGCACGAACAGTAAAAGAAGGTGAAAAAACTTTCTATAGATAGATTAGTGAAAGGAGAAAGTCCAGAGGGGGTATTGCTAAGATCAAAGGGGATAAGGGGACATGTGAGGAGGAGGACCATGTAAAAGCATCTATCCTGAACAGATACTTCTGCTCAGTATTTACTGAAGAGAAGGTACAGCAGGGCCCACAGCTCTGCACCATGGACACAGGGGGGAGGGAGGTGTGCACTAGTCCCTTCACAAAAAAAGGGTCCTACAAGAGCTTGATAAGCTCAGGGTGGACAAGGCAATGGGACCTGATGGCATACATCCCAGGGTACTAAAGGAGCTAAGGGTGGAACTAGCAGAGCCATTATCAGAACTGCTTAGTGAGCCTCTGAGCCCAGAAGACTGGAGAAGGGCTCATGTGATCCCGCTCCACAAGAGCGGTAGCAGTGAGGAGGCAGGGAACTACAGACAAGTCAGTCTTACCTCAGTAGTGGGCAAGATTATGGAGACACCCCTTAAGGAAAGGATAGTGCAACACCTGGAATCCATAGGAGCACAGGATCCAAGACAGCATGGGTTTACAAAAGGAAGGCCCTGTCAAACTAATCTCATAGATTTCTTTGACTGGGTAACCAGAGTGGTGGACCAAGGGGGAGCAGTTGATGTTGCCTACCTTGACTTCAGCAAAGCTTTCGATACTGTTCCACGTAGAAGATTAATAAGCTGGGTAGGCTCGGGGTGGGTCAGACGTTAGTCAACTGGGTGGCAAACTGGTTGTCGGGCAGAAAATAGAGAGTGGTGGTAAACAGTATACAGACAGAAGAGATGCAAGTCACAAGTGGGGTACCTCAGAGGTCAGTCCTGGGGCCAGTCCTCTTCAATATCTTCATCAGTGACATTGCAGATGAACTGGAGGGTAAGGTTTGTCTGTTTGCAGATGACACCAAGATCTGCAACATAGTAGATGATTCAGAAGGTGTGGGCAGAATGAGAAGAGATTGGGATAAACTAGCAAAATGGTCGGAAGAGTGGCAACTGGGGTTTAACGCAAACACGTGGAACATCATGCACATAGGGAAGAGAAACACTGAAGCCACCTATAGGCTGGGAGGTGAGTTGCTGGCAGTCACAACGGAAGAAAGAGACTTGGGCGTCATCATCACTAGTGACCTGAAATCATCCAAGCATACCTCTAAAGCAGTAGGTAACGCTAGAGGGATGTTGGGGTGTGTTACTAGGGGTATCACAAGTCAGAAGAGGGAGGTAATAATCCCTCTTTACAAGACACTGGTTAGGCTCCACCTGGAGTACTCGTGCAGTACTGGAGCCACATCTTCACAAGGACATTAACCAAATTGAGGCAGTCCAGAGAAGGGCAGCCAAATGGTGCAGGACTGCATCAGAAACATATGAGAACAGATTAACTGAACTCAATATGTATACCTAGAGCAAAGGAGGGAGAAAGGTGATATGATTGAAACATTCAAACACCTTAAGGGCATTAACAAGGTGAAAGAGTCTAACATGTTTCAATATAAGAAAACTAGCAGGACAAGAGGACACAGCATGAGTTTAGAGGGAGGCCAATTAAGGGGTAATGTGAGGAAGTTCTTTTTCACAGAAAGGGTGGTGGATGCATGGAATGGCCTACCTCAGGAAGTGGTGGATATGAATACAGTGCAGGGCTTCAAACAGGCATGGGATGCGCACAAGGGACCAATACAGATGAGTATTAACAGATAGGCCATTCACAGTGCAAAGGCCTATGACACATTCATAAGGTAGAACAAGAAATGGGCAGACTGGATGGGCCTTGCAGTCCTTATCTGCCGTTAACTTCTATGTTTCTATGTTGCATGTGCGAGATGCATTCAATGCGCACTGCTCCATGGCCGTGACCCAGGATACAAAAAAGGGGTAAAATGGCCACTGGCCAGGGAGATGATGCCCCACCTGCCCCCCAAGTCCATCGTCAGACATCTTCTCCTGGTATGTTCCCAGGCATCGCCTCTGCTATAGATGGCTGGATACTGGGGGGGGGCAGCTGCCACAGCAGCTGACAGGCATGCCCAACTGCAAGGGGCTCAACTCAAGGAGGCGATGCAGCAGTGTGCCGTGGGTGGCCTGAGGAGTTCTCAAGGTGTCCAGAAGTGGAGCTTCGATCAATGGGAGGTAGCAATGGCAATGGCTGAAGGAGATACTAAGAAGGGTTAGGTATATAAAAAAAAAAAATTGAATGAAATGCTTAAAGCGAGAGTGGGGGGATTGCTGTGTATTATGCCCATTCAAATATGCAAAGACACAGAAATTAGATGCTGCCCACTCACTGGATATAATAACAGAAAATATTTAGTATTTTGGTGCAACTTTTAGCAACTCAATAAAAGACATCCATTTCACAGCAACAATTGTTGCTTCTTTAAGGTGTGGTCCTTCTATAACATAGATAAATGTTCTTGTCTTTCCTATGTACATCATTTTTTTCAAAATCCTTCTTTTGTTGTACACTTCAGTCTGTGCTTGGTATCATAGTTCGCACCCAGAGTGCCACTTTCTGTAATCATGGTGCCCTATGACCTGCAGCCCTGCTGCTTCACTTGTTACTAGTAGGACTGTGATTTAAATCTGAAATCTGAAGTCCTGCTCTTTGGCAAAAAAAAAAACAACAACTCTGTGTAGCCTTCTCTCCACTTTCCAGCTCCTAGTTTCAATCTTGACTTCAGTAAAATGACTGTGAACCAAGTGAAAACTGACCATTTTATCACACAGGATAAATATGCAATCTGTTCTACTATCACCTACACAATATTTCCTGGAGCAGATCCTGTCTCCCCTTCACCTCAGCTGCAAAACTCACACAGGCAGTGGAGTAGCCAGGCCACAGCCTGAGGGCCTAGGCCTTCATTTGGATTCAAACATGTTTTGACCACACAGACTTATCTCAGCTGGCCATGGATACCAAGGTGCCCTGAACAGCATCTTCCTATGAGTCAGTTTTTGAAATCCTGGTTACTCCCCTGACAGGACATGTTTTTATCATAATTCTTTTTTTTTTTGCCTGTTGCAGCTCTCTCCTCTAAGGCCTGACAACCTCCCTTATCGACAAGCTTCAACATTTCCAAACATGCTGCAGTTCAGTTCCCTGCCAGGAAACGCAAGCAAACTCCACACACCCAACCATGACCTCCACTGGCTCTCAGTACCACTCCTGTGGAACAACTTATCCTTGCTGTCAACACCTTCTCATGTCTTCCAGCTGCCAAGCTAAGGTTCATGCAAAATGTTGTTATCCCCTGTTCCGGTCCTGGATGTCCTCAAATGTTCCAGCTGCCTGAGGAGTCCAGAGGGTGAGTCTGTGTCACAAATCTCACCCTCCCCACTCCAATCACTGACAAAGAATATCAGCAAGAGCTGAACAAAGCTGGGACAAAAGCCCGCCTTCCTGGGAGCCTCCAGCCAAACAGCGGCATCCTCCACGTGGCCGCACCAATCAGAACTCACTCAGTGCTTTGTATATTCAAAAGACATTGCATGTGCTTTTAAAAACCATTTTCAGCTCAGAAGAGACTCTTTTCCAGCTGCCTGAGGGGTCGAGAGGGTGATTCTCTGTCACATATCTCACTCTGCTCCTTCCGACAAAGAACAGCAGCAAAAGCCAAACAAAGATGGGACAAAAGCCTGCCTTCCCTGGAGCCTCCAGCCAACCAGCGGCATTTTCCATGTGGCTGCACCAATCAGAACCCAGACTGACCAGGCTCCCACTACTTGGGACCGTGTATGGACGTAAAGTCCCCGGTCAAAATGTCGCGGACATTTAGTGGTGGGTAAAACGTCGAATGGATAAAATATCGCCGGACAATAAGTATTGTGGTCAAAATAGCGCTAGACTAATTGTTGCCACATGATTGAGCGCTGGACTAAATGTCGCATGCTGTTGGTAGCTGGTAAAAGCGTAGAGTGGGAGATACAAATTAAAATGTCTGGTAAAAGCGTAGTATATGGTGCTTGCTGTACAAAAGGCTAATCAGGGCTTGGATCCCCCTTTTTATTGGAACTGTCAACAAGCAGCCCGTCTGCGCAGTGAACCGTTCGCGCAAAGGACCTAAGTACTAAGGAGAGCAATATTTGTTTGCCTTGAGTCTGCCAGAGTCAGCTGTTCTGCCGGACACTTTGCTCCTCGCCCAACCAGATGCAAGCTTCCATTTCCATTATTATAAAGACATAACTGCTTTTTGCAAAAGGTTATATGCCACTTTTTGTGTTGCTGCTGCCACAGTACTTTCAGATCAATTTACATCACTGTAGCTGCCTTAGTCTGTTCGTATTTACCCTTGCTGCAAAACTTTGTAATTGCTTTATTGTACCACAGCACCTACAAAATGTATGTAACCCCCCTGTTGGGGGCTTACCTGTGAGCCCCCAAAAAAGACTATTTTTCCTGGGGTTTTGGTTCCACCCCATTCTTTCTTCTGGTTTCCTGGCTTGCCCCCTGTGTCTGTCCTCTCCTGCTAGCCCCTGCATGGTTTTAAAGGGAGAATGGAGCCGGAAGAGCCAGTTTGCGTGTCACTGGTTTGAAAAATGGTGCTGGCAAGCTCCGTGCATGCGCAGTCGCACATTTTCTTTCGGCTGTTCCGCAGCCGGTTTGTATTGTTTCTCCGGTGGTCCCGGCCCCAGGGAAAGACAAGACAAGGACTGGGACCATTTCCAGGACCAGAGAGGCAGCGAGGAACTGGAAATCTTAGTATCTGTGAGCGCCAATCGCCCTCAAGATATGGGAGTCACCTCATTAATATTTATGAGGTGGCTCATGATTAAAGATGAGCAGATACTGTTCAGTGCCATGGGGCAATGTATAACAGCGCTAGCGACAGGAATAGGGAATAAATAAAATGAGTGAATGTGCAAGGGGTCAGCAGAGAAAAGGTACGGCTCCAATTCTGTGGGAAAACTAAATAATATAAATGTATATGTTGGTTACAAGAAGCACTAAATGTTGGAACTGTGCATAAATGGTGATGGGAATGTGAGGATGCATGGGGACACTTAGAAACGGCAGCAGAGAGAGAGCAGGCTAAAATGGGTAAATAATGCAGTCACTCAAAAGGGCTCAGGGGTGGCTACAGCTAGTCGGGAAATAATTATATAAAAGTAGAGAGTTTAGCTGCAAGGGCAGTTAAAATCTTGGGACTCTGTGTAAACTGTGGACACTGTTTACACCAGCCACCATGTTTAACAGCAACATGACACCAACCAGCCAACTACCGAGCCAGGATTCTTGTCAAGGACTCTGGGGCTGTGTCAACAGACTTTTGCGGGAAAATACCAGGGAAAGTTTAGGTGCCTTTTTCTGCACCAATGAGGCATCGAGGAAGCCTCATACATATTAATTTTTCTGAAGGACTGTGGCTCCAGCCAATGGGGAGCTGCCAGAAAGCTCCCAAGAGTTTTGGGTCAGTTCGGTGGGAGTACCTTCAGAAGGAGGGGGTCTCTTGCCCCGGGAGAGAAAGGAGCTGCAGGATGGACCTGCCTGGGGGCTGCCAGCAATTTGTCCCCCAGGGCAGGGAGTGCCTGCCCCAACAGGAAAAGGGAAAGCAGAAGCAAGGAAGAAGCAGCTTTGAACAGAAAAAGGGAAAGCTGCAGGCTGCTAAATGTTCTGCGTTGTTCTGAAATTGCATCACAGCAGTGAGATAAAGGCAGCTCGAATGGAAAAGGGAAAGCTGCAGATTGCAAGAATTTGTGTTGAACTGAAGATGCACCCGAGAGGTAGGAAGAGGAGAAAAAGAGGCTGTGTCCTGAACCTGGAAAAAGGACTAAGGTTGTGTCTAAGCCTGGAAAAAGACAAATGATGAGTCCTGAACCTGGTAAAAGGACCAAGGTTGCATCTAAGCCTGGGAAAAGACGGAATACAGAGGAATGATGAGGAACAAGAGAATATAAATGTGATGAGAGAAGGAAAGGAAATGTAAGCCTCTTTACAAGGAGAATTGTTCTGTACCTGCATGGAGAGAAAAGGGACTCTGAGTGCAGGAGATATCTGTAAGCCAGAGCAAAAATGTGGCTGTGTTGAAGTTGAGAGACTGTGAAAGCAGAAGGATGGACAGGTGCCTTTCGGGGTCGGGTACCTGTTGCCTGCTCCTGAGATACAGCAAGGAAAAGAAACAGATTGCTTTGGCTACACACCATGGCAGGAAAGAGAGAGAAGGAAAGAGAGAAGAAGCAGAGAATGTGCTGAATGTTTCTGCTGACACCCAGGGCCAGGTGGGGAACTTGCTAACCCCCATGAAGTGTGGTCTGCTGCTGCAGGGGATCATGGGTCTTGTACCAGAGTGCTAAGGTGCTCTAACTGGAGGGAGCTGGGGTCACTCCCAGGTCTGGGTCCTCTGTAGTTGGCAAGCCTTGCACATGTGCCCTGAAACAGGCCTGTAATGGGCTGAAGGGGACAAGCTGCAAGATCTGCAAGCAAGAGGAAGGAAGGGCAAGCTGCAGCCTCTGTGCCCCTGTTTCAAGCACTGAGCCCGGTTCTGCCTGTGTTCCATCAATCCCCAAGAATTCAGTAAACTGTGCCACCCAAGGACTGACTCTGCAGAACCACGAGTACAAAAACAGGAATTGCCCTGTGCCTGGGGACTGCAAATAGTTCAGGAATGCCCACAAGGGCAAGAGGTAGAGAGCAAAGGTTTAAATAAAGGAAAGGAATGTAAAAAGTTATTTAATTCAAGTAAGCAAGCCAACAACGGCTGCCAGCTGCACCTCAGGCCTGCAACATAAAATCTGGGGACCCAATGGCAGGACTTTGGGGCTTCGATTGGACTGGGACCTGCAGGTTTGGGCTTGGGTTATACATGCAGCAGTTAGCTAGTTAGACAGATCTGGTGGCTGCAATGATTGAATTTTGGAGACTGAATCAAAAGGGAAATGTGATTTTGGGAAAGGCAAATCTCTGAAATGAAAAGGAAAGTGTTTTGCTTAAACTCAATTCCACTTCCCTTATCCTAGCCCTCCCCCTGCAAATAAACCATGATGTTATTGTTTTGCAGCAGATATGAATCCAGTGCCTAATTTTAGTGAGCATGTCATTGGCTGAAATGGGAAATGTAAATGGTATAACTGAATGTGGGGAGGTTCGAATCCTGGTAAGTCCATGTCTGGGGTAACTGTTGGGGAGGTGGGTTGGTACCAGCCTTCAAAGCACTTTATTCTCGCTCTATCAAAGAATCCTGTAACTGCTTCCCCTGATGTCACCTTCCCCTAGCCTCAGCTCCATCTGCTCCAGTGCATCCCTTTACTGGTGCTTCTTTCCCACCCCTCTTGGGCAATGTTACAGCCTATAAGAACTTACCTGACTGTTCCTTCTTTCCCAACCCTGCGTTTTTTTCTTTTATCATTGGTTCCTTTTCCATGTCACCCTGACTCCCACCTACACTCCTTGCTTACCCCCCTTGACACCATCATGGTGTTTTGCTTTCCACTCCTTAACTGTTTCCACCCTCACCCCTGCAATCACTACATACCCTTTTGGGCATGTACCTCTCCATACTCACCCTCCCGTCCCCTCCCACCCTCCCATGCCCCAAAGCTCCTTCAATCAATAATTATGTTCAAGGATGCTTCAAATATGCACTGTAATTATAGTTGCATACATTTAACCTGTATATACTGTACTGCAGTTGCTATACTTTTTAGTTGCATACTCTTCATGGTCTTCGCATAATGGCTCTTTTTAATACTCTATTTCGTGTGTATTATAAACTTCCCATGTATAATTACTGTTCTATGTAAATACTGTGTAAGTGTGAATTCATTTTGTATATACTGTTTACCCAATTACGATGTAATTGTGTATTCCTTTGTATGTATTATTAACCTCTCCTTTCCAGGTCCATCTTGAAAATGAACTTGCTCAATGAAGTTCGCCTGGTTAAATAAAGATTTTGATTGATGGAGTGACTGATTGATTGGCACAGCATCCCAGGGGGTTGTACTGCTGGTAATCGGACTTACTAAGGTGTGTTCTGGGTGGTGGCACCACCATTTATTTTAGCTTTTGGGAAAGTACCCCCTAGGTTTACAGCTATGGGAACCCAGGCCCCTTGCCCTTAGTCGGGTCCACAAGGAAGGGGTTGAGGCCCTCTCCCACATGGCGCCGAAGAGGGGCTACACATGGAGGCACCTCTGGGATCTCCTGTGCCAGTCACACCCATCATGGACCAACCCCCCCCCCCCAGCTCACTAAAATTGGGGACTCTTGCAAGTGTCAGGAGATGTAAAAAGGTTATGAAAGGTACTGAAAACATGATTTTGATGCCTAAGCTGTCTTGGGCTACTCATCGCTGGTCGATGAGGTAGTGGGAGAGTGCACATCCCATAGTGGTCAAAGGTGGAAACTGCAGTAAAAATTGTGCCACTTGAAAAATAGTGGTGGCAAAGGTCCCCAGGAAGGGATAATACCATCAAAAGCTCTGAGTTGATGGGGCAAGGTATAAACTGGTGGGACTAGATAGTGACTGCCTAAAATTAAGAATTGGGGCCGGCCGGTGGCGCAGAGGCTGGCGTTGAGCACACACCTCGCTCCGCGGCAACCCGGAGATCGAGGCGGACTCGGGCAGCAGTGTGAGTCGGCGGGAGATTAAACTTGGCGTCCGGCGACAGCTCGCCTACTCCAGGAGGGGAGATTTAGCCATATTCTGGCTCTTGTCGACCCGGCGGGCTCGAGGAAGCACATGCCGCACAGAAGTTGGTCGGACGGCCGCCAAGCAGATCAGGCGTCGGCGTGCGGCGTCATGGCGTCAGGGGAGTATCTGCTAAGGGAGGAGAAAACAGGAAAATGGAAGCCTGCCTGCGTCCGGGAGGAAGCAGGGCCCTGGGGCGTGCCCGCGATTTGCCAGCGCCCACTCGACAGTCCACGGGCCGGCCAGGCCTGAGACGAGTGCCCCTACCTCGTCCCGCCGGAGGTAAGCAGCGGCTCCATGGGGGCCTGTGGACTGTGTGAGCTGGTCGCAGGTAGCGGGATATCCGCGGGACAACGCCGAAGGGTCGGAGGAGGCAGGCTAGAGGAGAATAAAATACTATTTCAAAAAAATTAAGAAATGGTTTGATGTTGATGAATAGAGTAGGTAACCCTATGTATAGAGTGGGGTGTCTCAGATTTTTTGACATTACTGTTAATGTGAATGGGTTACAGGGATGACTTGAGGGTATGTCCTTAGCTTGGCGCGGACGCTAAGCATTTAAGGTGAGCTGTCAGGGGCTTACCTGTGAGCTCCTGAAAAAGGCTAATTTCCCTGGGTTTTGGTTCCACCCCTATTCATTTTTCCCATTTTCCTGGCTTACCCCCTGTGCTCTGTCCTCGAATGCTGGCCCCTGCATGGTTTTTAAGGGACAGCGAGGCCGGAGGAGCCAGTTCACAAAGCTGCCAGTCTGAGGATTAGCACTTTGGTGCCGGCAAGCTCCATGCATGTGCAGTAGCACCTTTTCTTTTGCCCATTCTACGGCCAGTTTGTGCAGTCTCCCCGGTGGTCCTGGTCCCAGGGAAAGACAAGAGAAGGACAAGGACAATTAGAAGAACTGGAGAGGCAGTGGGGATGTGGAAATCTTAGTTTTTGTGAGCGTCAATCGCGTACAAGATATGGGAGCCGCCTCATTAATATTCATGAGGAGGCTCATGAATAAAGATGAATGGGTCCTGTTCAGCACTTAGGGGCAATGTATAATGGCGTTAGCAACAGGAAATAAATAAAATAAGTGAATGCTCAAGGGCGCAGTAGAAAAAAGGTGCGGCTCCAATTCTGTGGGAAAACTAAATAATATAAATGTATATGTTGGTTACAAGAGGCATTAAACATAGAAACATAGAATTTGAAAGCAGATAAGGACCGCTTGGCCCACATAGTCAGCCCATTTCCCTACCTAATAGATAAGCAGTAGATCCTAGTTAACCAACAGTCTACTTCCTCCTACCCTCCACTAGAATTGCCATGTCTGTCCCACGCATTCTTGAATTCCCCCACTGTTTTTGACTCCACTACCACCTCAGGAAGGCCGTTCCATGTATCTACAACCCTCTCCAAGAAAAAACTACTTGCTCACATTACCTCTGAGCCATTCCCCCTCTATCTTCAAATTGTGCCCCCTTGTTCTTGCACATCTCTTTCTGAAAGATGCTACCCTCTTGAACTTTGTTGATCCCATGAGGCACTTGAAAGTTTCTATCATGTCCCCCCTCTCTCTTCTTTCCTCAAGGGTATACATATTAAGCTCCTTTAATCTCTCTTCGTACGTCTTCTAATGCAGACCCTGCACCATTTTAGTTGCCCTCCTTTGGACAGCCTCCATCTTATCTATGTCCTTGCAGAGATGGGGTTTCCAGAACTACACGCAGTACTCCAGATGGTGGGTCTCACCAACTGTCTGTACAGAGGGATAACAACTTCCTATTTTCTACCGGTGATGCCTATCCCTATGCATCCCAGTATCCTGCCAGCCCTCCTTTCTGAATTCCCACATTGCTTGCCGACCTTTAGGTCATCTGATATGACTACCCCCAGGTCCCTTTCCATTCTTGTTGTTGTTAGTATCTCACCCCCCATTGTGTACTCTTCCCCTGGGTTTTTGTTCCCCAGGTGCATTATTTTGCACTTCTTTGCATTGAATCTAAGCTGCCATACATTTGACCATTCCTCCAACCTCGCCCAGTCCCTTCTCATCCTTTCCACCTCACCTTCTGTATCGATCCCGTTGCAGATCTTTGTGTCATCTGCAAAGATATATATTTTTCCTTCCAGACCCTCCGCAATGTCACTTATAAATATATTAAAGAGGACCACTCCCAGGACTGAACCCTGCAGTACTTCGCTAGTAACCTCCCTTTCTTCAGAGTGGACTCCGTTTACTATTACCCTCTGTGTCCTGTTGTCCAGACAATTTTTTACCCAGGCTACCACCTTGGGACCCACTCCCAGGCTGGCTAACTTGTATATTAATCTTTTGTGTGGGACTGTGTCAAATGCCTTGCTGAAGTCTAGGTAGGCCATGTCCACAGCCTCTCCCTGGTCCACCACCTTGGTCCCCCAGTCAAAAAACTCTATTAGATTCATCTGACATGACCTTCCTGCTGTGAATCCATGCTGCCTTGGGTCCTATGCCCCACTGGCCTCTAAGTACTCAACAATTCTTTCTTTCAGAAGAGATTCCATCATTTTCCCTGCCACTGAAGTCAAACTAACAGGTCTGTAGTTTCCTGCCTCTGCCTTGCTCTCACTTTTGTGAAGTGGAAACACATTCACCCTCCTCTAGTACTCATGTACCACGCCATCCTCCCATGATTTGTAAAAGAGGGTAGTCAGTGGTGTCACTAGTTCTACCCTTAGTTCTTTTAGAATTCTTGGGTGAATTCCGTCAGGCCTCATTGCTTTGTCCACCTTCAGTTTTAAGAGTTCTTTCAGAACCCTTTCTTCTGTAAATGGGCTGGTATCAACTTCTGTATCGAGTGTTTCTAGTGTTTGTTTTAGGTACCTACACCTCTTCATTTGTAAATACTGAGCAAAAATATTTGTTTAGTATCTCTGCCTTTTCACAGTCACCCTCTGCCCTCATACCTATACCAATATGTTGTGTAAATACCCATGCATTATTTCTAATCCTTACTACTCTCATAATTGTACCTTAAAGCACCGTATGTTTTTACTTGAATGTTTTATTTAATTGTAATCTGTCTTTGCATTTGCACTTCTCTCCTTCTCCTTTCCCCTGGGTCGCACCTGTAAACGAGCTTTGGCTCAGTGCGTCTCTCCCAGTTACCAAAATGTTAAATAAATAAATCAGTTAAATTAAATTAATTCCATCTGCTAATTCCTTAAGTCTCTAAAGCCAATGCTTGTGCTGTACTCAGTGTATAGATTTTGTTGTTCTTGACTTGCTTACTATGTTCTGCACTTATGTGTAATATAGCTGTTTGAGTATGGGATTTTCTTATTTCAGGGGTTGTTGTGCAATGCTCAGACTGTCCATTAAGGTCTGAAATTATAAACCTATGACTCAGAGCACAAATCAATTACACAGTCATAGTCAGCAAGATTCGGGATGTCCCAGTCAGCTCCCTAATGAACCGTAAGCTGTACATGATGAAAAAACAGACTTCCTAAAATCTTCCAGATCTGCTACTTTGGGGATTCCATTTACAAATTTAGTTCAGTCAGCATACCCTCTTTACCTTTTATGGACTGTTAAACCCTTGGTGGTGGAGGCTTGGGGTGATGCTTGCTGAGTAGATTATGTAAATTTCATTGAAGTGCACCATTTAGAAAATTCCAAACCCAATAAACGTGCTTCCTATTCATCCACCAATCATCTTCTGTGGCATGCAATGCTTTTAAAGAGGGTAGTATCAACCCACAAAACAGTGGTCTCAATGGAAGCATGGAGACAGCATTTTTAAAATTTTGTTACAAACCAATTTTACCAAAAGTTTTAATTTCTGCTTCCCTTTTGGTTAACCAGTCAGTTCTAATGAATGGGCACTTAACACAGAGACTGAGCACTTCAGCCGTCGGAAAATCACATTTATTGCATAATGCTAGAAGTGCTTCTAAATGTGCTAGTGTGCAAACAAACAATCAGAAAGTGCAAAGTAGGCCAGCCCGGTGGTGCCGAGGGTTGAGGCGCTGGACACCACACCTCGCGCCATGTCGGCGACCCGGGTTCGGGAACGAGCTCGGGCCATCAAGGGTCGGCGGGGGAGGACAAGACTGAGCATCCGGAGGACTGCTCTCTTGCCCTGAGACGGGGGGGTCCATGATCTCAGCCTCTGGGGACTCCCAGTGATGACTGGGGGTATAGCAGCCCATGGATCCATCTGTCAGGGGATTGGCTGTGGCGGTGATCATGTGTGAGTACACGGGAGTGAGCACACGTGCGCTGGACACTTTGCACATCCGAGCCATAGAGGGAGGAAGAAAACAAGGGAAGTACCCTGGCCCTCAGTAGGTGAAGGTGGGTCGAGTGGCCGACAACCACGCCCAGTGCCGGATCTCCCAGCCTGCCTCCAGTTGCTCCCTGCATTGTCTGGTCAACCAACTAAATCTCAGAAAGGTCACCAAGAGGAGTCAGCAGTCCCACCTCGAGGACTTAGATCCGGGTGGTCGGGGACCAGTGTCAGCGGAGAGGAGTCCCTCCCTCCCTGCAGGTAAGGCTTGGGATTTCAGGCAGGCGGGATCAGGTCTGGTCGGGTATCCTTCCGGAGAGAGTCCGAGGTGCCAGTGAGCAGAGAATAAAGAAAGCATACACAAAAAAAAGGAAGTGCAAAGTAGCCACAATTTAAACAAATGACCGACCGTTCCTGGTAAAGACCTCACACAATATGGATGGCACTCCAGCATTCTGCACTTTGGCATTACGGTGCTGAGGGTCATAAAAGAACTCTGTGCCTTGTGTAGACACAGTAAAGACGCTATTCTGCTTTCTGCAATAATAAGAAGTTTATAGCTGTATAAACATACTGAAACTCGCTTCTAAGGTTGCTGAAGGAATGCACACTGTGTAACATATAACAATTTATGCAACAGTCAACACAAAACTAGTATTCTGACCTGAAGACCACAATGTATTAAATAGCTGGAATAGCATAGCAAACCGCTACGCAAAACAAGGGGTAATGCTAGCCATTTCCAGAAATGAGTAGCAGATGACTACTAACCATTTTTTGAGTGAGACCATCAATGGCACAGTAGACAGAATTGATAAAACTATATATACATATTTTTTACATTTTGCTAACCATCCTGTGCCAAGTGGTATGCATTTTCACAGCTGATTAGCACTTTAGCGCACAAAACTGCGAATCAAGTTTTTTGGCTTATTTAAAGGATAACTAAACAACATTTTGACAACAAACTATTCAAAAATCTGACTCTGTAGGTGACTAAAGGAAAGACTGCTGTATTCATTAATGCTAAAATTACATTTACATAATGTACCTAAATGTTATTCCAGAGCATTTGAAAAGTGTAAAATCAGCCTTCCAATTCCAAAAACACTGTCTTACCTGCTTCTTAAAATGGCCACCAAATGTGTTATGTGATGACATCATTTGAGCCAAAGTCAGAGACAGATATGGCTCTCTATAGTGCCAACTAGTTCTTTTTTCCCTTTGTATAGAATTGTTTCACCCAAATGGTCAAAACCATGTGCATTATTTTGTATAATGCACATGTTAGGCTATGGTTCTGTTCATTTTGTTTACTTTAACATGCTGAAAATGTGTTTTAATTCAACTGACTTTCGCTGTGGCAAACCATAGTGCAGTACAAATCTTGAATAACCTGGTGGTCTAGTGGTTATGGTGGATTCAGGATGCTACAATGGGGGAGCTGGGGTGGTGTGCATGCTTAATTTGCACTTTGTAACATTTTTATTAAACCTTTATATTTTCTATTATTCTTTTCTAGTATGTTTTTGACAGAACCTACAAATGTAATCCATAGTTTGAATGTAAACATTTGTACAATTAATAAATTAGACTTCTTCAACAAAGTGAAATAATGCAGCAGCAGCAACGAGTACGTTACTATGTGGGGGTCAGGGGTTGCAGCCACACCCTTCACCAGCCCCTAGAGCCACCACTGTCTTGTAGCAAAGTTCTTGTGAAGTCCAATGTTAGAGTTCATACTTTCTCGAAACTCAAATATATGCTTGTCTTGTCTTCTTTTTCTATGGGAAATAATAATAATAAGAAGAAGAATCAGCATTTATATAGTGGTTTTCATACACATTGTATCCCAAAGTGCTTTACAAGCAATACTAGGCTGGTAGTGAAGTGACTGAACATGTAGTGGCAGCCACTTCATACATTAATATCCACACACAGCCTTGGACAATTACATGAACTGGTTTTATGGGAAGGGGAATGCTGGCCAAGACAACGGGGACAGTTAGTGATCGAGGTGCTGGCAGCCCCACATCTTATTTCTCATAGTAATCAGCTCATATTTCTCTCCTTCTGTCTTCCCCTTCCCTGAATGTAGCAGTACGTTGCAAGAGTGGCCTTCTCAGTCCCCCTCTGGTATTTATTCTTCACTATTCCTCCTCACACCGAAAATTGGGGGGTTCATCACCCTTCTGCATCATGAATGCAAGCAGTACAGTCCCAGTTTTATTTTGACAAATCAAATATAAACATATCTTTCCAGTATGTCAGGCTCATAGCAGCAGGGAACAAGGGGAATGATGGGCTTTCTTATCCTTAAAACATCTAGGCTACCTTTGATTACACACTATTAAATGATGGGTATGCATGTTATTATTCACGTCATATAACAGTGCCTAATCATAGGTGTTTTAGATCTTATATGGGTAGGAAAGCCTATTTTTCCACTTATGCCATGCTGCTATTAGCCTGGATTACCAGAAGATCATGTTTATTATTAATATGTAAATATAACATGGGAGACTGTAGTAAACACATTTATGATGCGGAAGGGTAGCAAACTCACCGGTTTCTGGTCGTAAGGAGCAGATGAATGAATGCCAGAGGAGAACTGAAGGATTGACTCAGCAGGGTACAGCTATATTCAGGTTAGTTGAAGACATGAAGGAGGACGCTGAGCAGATCACTGTGAGATCTGATACGTGGGGCTGCCAGCATCATGATCAGTACCTGACTGTGGATGAGAGTAGCCAGCGATGACAAATACTCAGAGTGGCAGGGCTGCACCTCAACTGTTACTTGAATTCAGTGTAGGGAGATTACCCCCGGGTTGGGGGGGTGACACTGGTTAGGACAATACTGAGGGAGTTGTGTATAGCTCATTCAAGATTTGGAAGTGTGGTAGCCAGCCAGCTCACATTGTGGAGCAGAGCACAGAAAGTACTGGAGAAGAATTGCTGGGAACTGTCCTGCGGAGTTCGGCAGATCACAGGTAAAGGAGTAGACTGACACTGGAAGTCGGGTGGATTTGCTCAATGTATTAGTATGCCTCTCCTGCTAATAATATTATCCATTGTAAGTGCAGTCCTTATGACGGCATGAACAGCAGTTTTTTCTGAGTGGGTCATGATGCTTATTGCTTGGCCCTCCAGGAAGACCTTGTTGTTGGTTAATGAGGTGGGAAAAAAACACAACAGGGAACTGTGCATACTACCTTCACTGTGCAGAATGGTGGTGATCCACTCAATGTTTACTCTGGGCGCAGAAGTCAAACATTGAGAATATGGACTGGAGAGTGATTTGGGAACCATTTTTAACAATACCAGCTGATGATGCGTATCAGTATAGGTGTGCACAACTCTGTAAGGTACAAGATTACAATCTGAGGTGTGATAATTCTCTTCATGAGACCGCAAGCTCATATGTGGCCCCAGGCAGTACTAAGAACAAGATATGGATGGTGGGGTGTTCAACAGAAGGCAGGCTAGGTGCAGTGGGTTCACATGGAAGAGGAAAGTCTTATTTGTGGGTTAACAAGAGAGCATGAGGTTTCGAACTGAACAAGACCGGTACTTTGCTGTGTGACATTAAGCAAGTCACTAAAGTTCCTTCTACTCCCAGGCCACACCTGTAAACAAGCTTTCAGCTTAGTGTGTCTCTCCTGGTCAACAAAAAACAAAATTCAGTGCATCATATAACCACTAGATCATCAGGTATTTGAAGTGTTGTACTGTAATGCATTTTGCCAAAGAAAAAAGTCAGCTGGATTGCAAAACATTTTCCGCAAGTTAAAGTAAACAAAATGAACAAAATCATAGCCTAACATATGTACTGATCAAAATAATCCTCGAATTAATACATGGTGTTGATCATTCAGGTACAACAATTCAAAACAAAGAGGGAAAGAAGAACTAGTTAGCACTATAGAAATATAAGTGGATCTCTGTCTCTGACTCCAATGATGTTATCATGACTCATCACTTAACACACTTGGCAGACATCTTAGGGAAAAACCAAGGCTGTTTTTTGAAAGTGAAACACTAATGTTTGCATTTTCCAAAAACTATGAAACTACATTTATGTTATTTACATAAATGCAGTTTTAGCATAAATTTAAACAGCAGCCTTTACTTTACCTTGCTATGCAGCCAGATTTTGGATTCTGCAGTTTTAAAAAAACTGCTTGTTTGGGTACCCTTTAATATCCTGGACCAACACAAATGGTTCTTTACACTTCCATAATCAAACATGCTTATCTTTCACAGTAGGCCATTGGTGCAGTAGTTGTGGTACAGCTAGAAAACGCTGCTCTAGCACCCCACCCCCCAATTCAAGAATGAGTCTGGATCATAGTGAGCTGGCGGGTGGAGAAGGAGGAGGACTGAGCATCATGGAGGATTCTCTCATCCTTGGGGGAGGGGAGGCAGTTTACTCCGCAGCACTCCTGACACCTGGGGTCCACCAATGGTATGACAGTCTGAGCTACTGTGCTGAGGGGGTGGATGGCACTAGGCAGACTGTGTATGTGCACAGCCACTAGATTCTTGCTGTCCCAGGGGTTAGGAAAGAAAAAACAGAGAAAAACAACTGACTGCAAAAGGATGACATCAGGCCTGTTGCAGGACCCACATGTAAATAAGACACCCCCCCCAAACCCCAATCTGGATTTATTTTATTTATTTCATTGAAATTGTTTCACCAGGATGGCACACTGAGCAAAAAGATGCTCGTCTCCCGGTGTGGCCTGGGGGGGTGAGGGTACAGTGGGAGATAACTCACAGGTTATCAAAAGTTACATATACAAGGAAAAACAGTAGAACATAGCTGAGCACAATTACAGCAAAACAGTAGGCAGAATCAGATGAACAGTTTACAGAGAAGATTCAGTTATGCAGTTGCAGGATACAATTGTGTGTTGGAATAGGGACAAGACAAACAGTACAGTTCAACAACAACAATAGGCCCGGCAGGACCTGGGCAACCCTGCTGGACCCACAATGAAGGACAGATGGAGGGTTAAGTACCTAGGGAAGTCGGGATTTTAGGTTTGGGGGGATGACTAGATGACCAGAGCTGGGCTAATCACAAACCAAGCACAGAAACACCACGATAGAAAAAAAAAAAACAGCTAGTCACTGGCAACACAACACAAATGGCTTTCCAAAATACAGGACCAGATTGTGGATTGATGAGATTGTGTACACAGACATGCCCCCTTCCCACTATAAGTCAATGATAATAAATGTGCCCCCCTCCCATCCATTATAAGTCAACAGCGGTTATATGAGAGCTATCAGTTCACACTGCCCTGCTCTCTCTGGTCATTGAATATGATAACCCCAAGGTCCCTTTCCTGTTTAATGACTGTCAGTACCCCCTCCAGTCCATACTCAGCACTTGGGTTCCTATGCCCAAGCTATATGATTTTGTACTTTTGGCACTGAATCTCAACTGGCAAGCTCTTGACCACTCCTCGAGCTTTCCAAGATTGCTGGGCATTATCTCCACCTCCTCCCAAGTGCACATCATATGGCATATTTTCATATCATCTGCAAAAAAAGGCATACCTTCTGTTCCAGTTCTTCGGCAATGCCATCTATGAAGACAAGGAAGAGGGCCAGTACCGAGCCCTGTGGCACCCTGCGGGGCACTGTCCCATCATCAGATTGAGTGCCATTAACCACTGCCCTCTGTCTCCTATTCGTTAACCAGTTTCTAACCCAGTTCACCACTTTGGATGCTGCCCCATGGTTGGCTGCTCAGTTTCTTTATCAGCCTCCTGTGCAGCACAGTGTCAGAGGCCTTACTTGATGTACAGACAGGCCACATTCACTGCCCACCCCTAAACTATTTCCCGGTCACCAATTGAACTGATGATGGCAGAAAAAGGCCCACTGATCCATCCAGTTTGAGGCATGGGCAACTCGACCTATTCTGCCATAATATAGATGTCACCTGACCACTGATTAATCTCCAAGGAACTACACAGTTCATAGCCAACCTACACTAATGTACCAAGCACCAGCATGTTTACATCAGAAGAAAGCAATGTACCACAGTATTAAAACAAATCTACCTATGTACCCCACATGTCCATTCTCAAAAGGCTGGTTTTGTCTCTACAGTTATATTTAAAACTGGCATCTTCTCCTCTCTTGCATCCTGTGCACAACAACATGAGTTGACTTTAAATTTGTAAACAGAGTGTTGTTTTTAAAGCAGCAGTGCAATGAAACTTGGGAAAATACTTGATTCCACCTTTTTTCACTATAAAAGATTAACCAGGAATCTTTTAGATTTATTTAGTGGAAAAAGTTTCTAGTTCCACCAACACTTGAGTATTTCATAAATGTTTTCGTTTAGTTTTTTTCTTCCCCAGAAAAGAGATGACCACCACATTTGACTTAGAAATAGTACTGTAGACCTGGCAAGGCTTTGGATCGAGGAAAAAAAAATGCTGTACATTACAGAAGGTACCTAGCAAGGTGGATTTGACAAATATGATGATATTTTTATTAAAAGTAGCAGAAACTAGTTTTTGTGAAAACATTTTTGTTGGACTGCTGCTTTAACTGCAGTTTCTCAACCAAATCAGGCTACTGACTCTCCCTGATAACAGGTCTTAAAGAGCGACTGTTACGTTGTCTCCCCAAGAAGCACGAAGAGCCCTTACCTGCCCCCCAAATCCAAACCATGTACATTTTTCTTTTTTAGGTGCCCTGATTTAGGAAGGGAAGGGATCATATTTTTATTCCGAGGAGCCCTGCAACGCTGATCCCTTCCACTTCCTTGTAGCTCTGCACATTGCAATCCGCCCCGCACTACCACATTTTGTGACATCAGTATATGAAGAGCAAGGGGGCGTGCGCCTATAGACATGACTAGGAGCTGTTATTTAAAGCTAAATTTCGGTACTTTAGATGGTCATTCAGAATAAATCATGGCTACCACTTAACTAACAAGGACGCTGTTAGTTAAGCGGTGGCCATGATTTATTTGGTGTCTGATTACCCACCCCCCACCTTGCGGACTTCCGGGGATCGAGTCCACAGTGCTGCCCCAAGTAATTGCCACCGAGTGTCTTGCCCTCCCCCGACAATGCACAGTATTTCCACAAACCCCACCAGCGTGCTGAAGAGCTGGAGATTGTGCTGTCCCACATGCAGATGTAGCAGAGTGACACAGACAGGGCAGGATGGGGAGATGGGAGTGTCCTGAGGTCACGCTGTCACATACAGTGTCCCCCCTCATCTACCCACACACCTGCCCCATGGATCTCTGATGACCCACTGCATATTGCAGTCCATTCCCGACCCATGGATCTGCGATGATGTTTAAAAGGTTGTGGCTATGTGCCGCCAGTGTGCACAGTGGAAAGCAACAGTTCTGGACCCATAACTGCTGTGCTCATAGGTAACAGCACACCTCCTGCAGAGGGTGACACCAAGAGATAGGACCTGTAGCCCCCGCCATGTCCTCTCCCCATCCGACCGCAAGTCTATGTTTGCCTTGCAAATGTCCCCATTTCCCAGATTCTCCCACATTCATTGGTAGCTGCTATGCCTTGTGTGGATTTGCGTTAATGTTAATGGAAGGCATGCGGCATTCGCAGTGCAGCTCGAGGGTGGCTATCCCCATGTCCACTCCCCACCCGACCGCCACACCATGTCCAAGTCCAGTGCCGAGATGTGCAGCAGTCATCACTTTGACAGCGCAGCAGACATCTGCAAAAAGTCACTAGTAATCAGCGCACTGTGCATCAACATGGAGTGTCCCAGTCTGTGCAGTGGTCACCCCTTTGACAGTCCAGCAGATATCTGCAAATAGTGTGCCCCTGTCTCAGTCTGGTGCTGTGTCTCTGCTGACTGCTGCACAGTACCCAGTTTTGTCCCTCTCTCTCTCTCTCTCTCACTGGTCAGGAGAGGTGCTCATGTCACTGTCTGCCTGTCACACATCACAACCCGTTCTGTCAGGCCAGTGCCACTGTGTCACTCTGTCAGACACATAAATGCCTTTTGCTGTTACTCTGTGCCACCACTGTTGTCTCGCTATGTCTCACTAACCCAGTAGCTAGACAGGCACCACTGGCAGCTATGCATTTTCACTGTGAGAGACAGACACGGCAAATTCCTTGCTCAGGCACAGTGACAGCTAGTTTTCCCAAAGTACTGTGCCTGTCACCACAGGGCTTGCGCAACTCACTAGTAGTCAGTGCACCATGCGTAGACATGCAGAGTCCTGTTCTGTTCTGTTTCACCACACCATGTAATCGGCACACCGTGCATTGAAATGTCCTGTCTGGTTCTGTATTCTTCTTGGTGCTGCACTTCTGAAGACAGCGAGAGAGAAAGAAAGATGGGGAGTGTGACCAGTTAGTCTGCAGCAGCAACCGGACAGTTAATGTTGTTGTCCCCGAACCTACTGTTCACTCTAACAGGCACTGTTCTGTCCTGCTGGCAACAGAAAGACACAGTAGGACCGTGACACAGAATTCACCGTGTCTCCATGACCATTGCTAACCATGCACGTGTTGCCAGAGGTACATTTCAGTGTTTAACTTCTGTTTCTGAGCTTTTAAATCTGTCTCCCGTGTGTTTAAACAGAGAGCCCACCCCCCACTGCACAGTGCAAGCAGCCAGCCACCGCAACCCGCAGTAAAACTCTGCAGTCCCCTATGCAGTAGTAACCAGGAGAAGGACACAGACAGAGACACTGGTAGCAGCAGATGTCATTGGGGCCGCATGGCACTCTGTGTGTTTTTTGTCCCTCTCACTCTCTGTATGTCTCAAATCAGTTCCAAGCGCCTGCCTGTACCTCTCTGCGGCGCACTATGGTCAGCAAAAGTGAGAGAGACAGCGGGAGAACACCACCTGTAGTTTAGTAATGCTGCACTGTCCTCTCTCTTGCGCCTCCACCGTGCTGCTTTCCACAGAGAGAGAGAGAGAGAGAGATCCTATGGGAAGAGAGAGCAGCTGAATGGTGTCTGCAGCTTAACCATGTGCAGCGGGGAGAGAAACAGCAAGCACCACGAAGACACATACAGAGGCACACACAGCATGAAATAAAAGCTGCTGCACTGTCCTCTGTGTGTCTGTCTGTCAGATGGTTTTCTGAGTTTCTAAATGTCTGTCCCCTGTGTTTGTGACCTTGTACATGTGAGAGAGACACAGCATAGTAAAGTGCTGTCAGGGCAGAGTTCTATGTGTCTCTGTGGTTGAAGGGTGCTTTCTGCATGTTGCAGGATGTGCAGCAGTGAATGCTATGCTCATGAGATCTCACAAATCCTGTCAGTAGTGTATCTGTGACATTTCTATGTGCATAACAGCAATGGAAGCTGCATTATTTGTTAGGGACTATTTTGCAAAGTGGCAAGATATAGTATTTCTTTTGCTGTTTAAACAGCAAAAAAAAAAACTCTTTTTGGGAGATTTTTTTGTTTAAACATAACCCATGTTGTAAGTGTAATAACCCACTCTAGGGTGTGCTGTTGTTGGGGATTAACATGCACCCGGGTACTGTGAGGACAATCGGCCTGTGGCCTCATGCCCTACAAACCACTGGGTGTGCGTTAGTCCCCAATAACAGCACATTCTGTTTTGCGTTATTGCTTATAAATTGCATACAACCTGTGCAGAGGGCAGCTGAATCATTTGTTAGTAAGGCAGACTGTAGTATGGGTATCTGTAAAAAGCAGATGCACATTTTATCAATTGATTCAGTTTTCCAGCAGTTTAAAAACCTTTATGTCAGAATTTCATTATCTTATCAACATATATAGAATAATGTATCGGCTACCATACACAACAAGGCTGTGTTTCCACCAAGGTGCTGAGATGCCATGCAGGCTGAGTTCTGTACTGTCACCCAGACTTTATTTTTCATAGACTATGGTACACGAATAAAGACAGCATTTTATTTGATAAGAGCATGTCAACAAACATAGAATGGCAGTATGATTTAGTGTGCACTGATTTCTTTACCAGCATCACTTGTGGAGACAATAGCATGTTTCTTACTTCCTGTTTCAGTTTAAGCAACTGAGTGAAGTCAGGGCTTGGAGGTTTAGCACAGCCTGTAAAGACTGAGCTGTAGATGATATGCCAGCACCAATGTGAAAGTGATGAGTTGCGATCTGGTTTAATCACCTAATGTTTCCACTTCGGCCATCAGCATAAGTTTTTCAGAGGCCAAATAGTTAAAAAACATGCTGCCATTTAAGTGAGTCGGGGGGTATGGGAGTGGCTGGGCTGGGGTCATCTGTGAGGAGAGAAGGAATGTAATTTTTTTGGAATGACTGCCCTTGTTAGCAGACAAGCCAACACCATGAAGAGTATGTAAATGAGAAAAGCTACTGTGTATGGTTGTGATGTCAAAACCATATACAACTTTTTGTTGTGTACAATTTTGACATAGTAACAATAACACAACAGCTTTTAAGCCATATGTATTAAGGAGACTGAAGCCACTGATTTCTAACTATATGCAATCATACCATATATTTCCCATTTTTTGTAACAGCATTAAGCCACTCCAGGGCGTGGGTTTTGCTGGATTCATGCATGGCTGCCGGTCCCTGTGCCTTACAACGCAGTCGTAATGCATCTTAATTTAGCATACAGCCATGCCTTGTCGTAGCTCATTGTTTACTTTTTTGCAGCGTCTCATTTTCAGTGGGATCCTTCTTTGTCTGCTCATTTGCACAGCTGGGTGGACTGGAGTACTGAGAGCTTAATTGACTTGTCCAAAGTCACACAGTGAGTATTGGACTCTGGCGGGGTTTAAATCCGGAATCTCCAGTTCCCAAGCCAGAGCTCTAACTATTAGACCACACTGCCTTTGTATTAATAGTGCAGCTGCAAGACTGTCTGTAGCAAAAGCCTTCCTTCATTCAGCTGCAAGGAGCTACAGCACTCCGTGAGGCATTGCCTCAGACTGTGGCTTCCTCACTGCCCCTGGCACATAACGGGCACAGCCAAGTGGATGAAAACATTACATCAGTGTTCTAAGTGCTTAAAGGGTGTAGCAGGTTTTTTTATGTTATTTATTTAAGCGTTTCACCAGGAAAGGCATACTACGCAATGAAATGCTTGTTTCCAGATGGGTCCTGGGGAGTTAAAGGAGAAGTGCCATGCTTAAAGGGGCACTGTCAGCTTTTATGTGATTTTTGAGCCCCCTTTAAAAATGCTACATCTCTGTTAGTGACATCACATAAAATATATTAGTTTATCAAAAAAAAGTAGTTAGAGAGGTTTTTGGCATTTTTGTAATATTTACTGTCCCAACTTTTGTCCTAGGAGGACTGTCTGCTCCCACACGTGCACTGCAAGATGTCCACAAAGTACGTGCAAACTCGTGCATAGACAAGTTTTTTTTTTGTTTTTTTTTTAACTGCCACCTAAGATGAATTTCTAACATGAGTCAGTCTCCTGAGCAGAAAAAAGTTAATCTGTAGCCAAAACGAGTGGTCTAACATGTTTAAATCGGTAAATGAATGTTAAAGTCATGATTCCAGGCATGTGCATTAGAGACAGAGTCACAGTTTTAACTTTTATTTACAAAATTAAACATGTCAGACCACTCGTTTTGGCAGGGGATCAACATTCTTGTGCTCTGGAGACTATCTCCTGTTAGAAAATACCCTTTGGTAACAGAAAATTACTTGTTCTGATAGAATTATCCCTTTTAGATATATGCATATTGTAATCCGGTCTCTCAAGTCTTCTCATGGAAACACAGACAATATCAGCAGAAAAATACCATTGTTCCATCCAATCTTTTCTTCTTTCTTCAATTGTTTAACCAGGAGTAGCACACTAAGCTGAAGCTTGTTTACAGGTATGACCTTGGAGCACAGGGAAGTTAAATGACTTGCTCAGGGTCACGCAATATGCAAGTGGGGGCTGTGGGATTCAAACCCAGGTCTCCAGATTTGCAGCTCAGAGCCTTAAACCACTGCACTATACTGCCTCCTCAAACTGCCCAGCAGACCTACGACTGTTCCCTGTGGAAAACAGTCCCAGGCCTGCTATCAGTCCCGTGCGTGTTCTCCAAGCCATTGACCATCTTGATCGCTCTCCACTGTACTTTCTCCAACATGCCAACAGCCACTGTACTTTCTCCATCATGTCAACAGCCGCTGTACTTTCTCCAACATGTCAACAGCCGCTGTACTTTCTCCAACATGCCAACAGCGGCTGTACTTTCTCCAACATGCCAACAGCGGCTGTACTTTCTCCAACATGCCAACAGCCGCTGTACTTTCTCCAACACGTCAACAGCCGCTGTACTTTCTCCAACACGTCAACAGCCGCTGTACTTTCTCCAACACGTCAACAGCCGCTGTACTTTCTCCATCATGTCAACAGCCGCTGTACTTTCTCCAACATGTCAACAGCCGCTGTACTTTCTCCATCATGTCAATACCATTTCTTAGATACAGTATGGGGACCAGAACTGCACACTGTATTCAGTATGGGGCTGGATCAGGAATTTATGTAAGGGCATTATAACATCTCTAGACCTACAGTACTTACGAATTTTCTCTTAATACCCGCAATAATTAGCTTTTTTTCTAGCCGCTGCCTCACAGTGTTGCTCCCACTTAAAGGAAAACTACACCCAAAACTTGAAAAAATATATGTTGTGCAGAGTGTTTTAATTTGTATGTGAAGTTCTAGTGTTTCCTTCCCTCTGACTGGTATTAGGAGTTTTTCCTAAATTAGCCTGCTAGCTTTAGGGTAGTTTTACGACCCCTGGAGATCACCATATCAAATAGTTTTACTGCATTTCTTTGTCCTACAGTGCACCTTGTTTCATGTAATGGTGATGTAGCAGAGCCCATAAATCCAGCAGAAAGCTTTGCATTACAATCAGTTCACAACAACAGAGATGGCTATATTTTAAAATCTGTAGAATTCAGCTTTGTGACCACCCTCATCCTAAAGGTTTTACTGTCCTGAAAAACTTTGCTGCTGGTAATTTATGTGCAGCTTCTAAAGCTTCCAAGATATTTAGTTTGTTTGGCATGTGTGTGCTGAATGTTGGGTCTCTCTTATATCACAGTCACATGAGACAAAATGCACTGTGGGAACCAGAAATACAATTACACTATCAGGTATGGAGATCCCCAGGGGTCGTAAAACTAGTATAAAGCTAGCAGGCTAATTTGGGAAAAACTGCTAATACCAGTCAGAGGGAAGGAAACACTCGAACTTCACATACAAATTAAAACACTCTGCACAACATATATTTTTTCAGGTCTTGGGTGTAGTTTTCCTTTAAATCTGCTGCTGATCAGCAGATTAAATTTTTTAAATGAAAGTTTGGAGTTGGGTTGATATGGATTTATTTATTTCATTTTTATTTACCAGGTAAGTGCACTGGGCAATCAAATGCCTTTTAATTAATTTATTTATAATTCAGAAAACACCTTTAAGCACAAGTGCTTTTTTGCAAAGGTTCCACGTCTGACTAGTACAAGGCAGGTCAGTTGGGGCTGAGCGGCTGGACTGGAAGGACGTTTAGACTACGCACTTCGGAGCCTGAGGAGTAGACTCTGAAAGCAAGGTTACGCAGTGAGTTTTAGTATTATTACAGGTATACCATTGTTACCAGAGTGTGTAATCTTTCCAGAAAATCTTATGTTTATTCATCCTAGTCGGTGGGCTGCCCTCTTTCTCTGCTTTCGCCCACAGGTTTCAGTTGAGGAGAAGCGGAGGTGCCGCGAACCCATGGAGGTGTACTGGTGGTATTTCCTTTTGCCTAAATGGGGCAACGGGTGTAGCAGAGACATCAGTCGGACGATGACAGAGGAGCAAGACTATTGAATTGGCTTCAATTGCTTTTCCTGCTGACTTATAAAGGAAAGTTTTCCAGTTCACTCAATATATACAAAGTATTCATTTATTGCGCTTGTTTGCAGTTGTGACAAAAACACACATTTGCTGATCGAGTTTTTTTTCCTGAACACAATGTTATTCATCGCACTTTGTTATATCTAGTCTTATAAAATTTTAAAATTTAAATCTATAAATTGGTATGTCTATGCACTCACTTTAAAGTTAAAGTTCAAGTTTTCGCGCGCTTTAGTCATGATCAGGTGACTTGTTAGTATAAGGTGCGCATGTTAGTCAGGTGAGCAGTCTACCTGCTTCACTAGCAAGATAGCAGTGTCCCACTTGCATGCAGTGACGGAATCACTGCTCTGGTGACTGATAATTCCTGGAATATTAGAGTTTTATTTCTACCTTTTAAAAAATAAGTTTTTACTATTTGTATATTAATGTTGAATTTTGTCAAGTTGTTTGATAATTCCTCATAATATCATGCTGAATGAAAACAACAGTAACAATAATAGCAATAGTAAGAAAAAAATGAACATATAGTTTTAAAGCACAGTTTTTAGAATCTTTTTATAAAATTGCTAAAACTCATAGTAGTTTCTTTTTGTCTAGTGATCTCTTTTAAGAGAAGTTTACACCTGCATACATTTGGGGTGAGCAGGAGCTGGAGCTAGAGCCGGAACCGATGCTGGAGCGCTAGAGGACACACTTTCTCCAGACCGAGCTGAGACTGTCCCCCGAGTTCAAGTTTAATCTGGTGTCTTACCTGCTGTTTCCTGCTATTGAGAATACGAGATGAGACAAAGTTTTGCTTAAATTACCAGAATAATACAGTACCGGAACACTAGCTGAACTAAATTAGACTAAATCTGAGAGAGGTCCTCAGGTGCCAGTTTGCAAATCTGTACTTTACTTTCCTCCTTCTCCAGACTATCTTTTTTTAGAGCTTGTAAAAAGTATCTTATTTTTGGCTTATCGGAGGAATCGCCTTGCATCTGAAAACTGTGACTTCGAAGAACTTTGTCCTGGATTATTCTCATACTTTGCACTTTAAATCTTTGCACTTAATTTATCAGTTAAAAAATACTGTACTAACTACGTTGTTTTTTGACCACCTCTATATCACTGCTTATGGTACCTAAAGGATTTGAGCATAATTGTGGGGAATAGTTTTCACAGATTTTGTGTGCTCGAATCCAATCTGTTATAGCTGACTTTACTATAATTGATATTATTAGAAGTAATTAAAAATGGTCCATACTAGGAAACAGATTTTAAAAATTGGGGGGGGGGCTTTATCTCTTTGGACCAGAGTGTGACCGATGATTTGGCTTTGGGCCTTCAAAATGGTCAAATCAAAGCAGAGAACAAACAAGACAGCTTTAGGTTTGTGCTGATGCATACTTCATTTACTTTACATTCAACCCCAGTTATAATTTGCTCAAATTCCGAGTCGTCAGAGAAGGGGAAAAAAGTAAAAGAAAAGGTAAAGGTAGAGGCACAAAGAAAAAGGCTAAAGATATCAAATCATTAAAGGAAAGGGCTGCAAAGGAAAGGAAAGTAAAAGTAATTTTAATAAGGAAGGAGAGTTTTCTAAAACCTTTACAAACAGTGAGCCTTACGGAAAAAAGAAAAAAATAAAGCAATTAAAGCAATCAAATATAAAAGACCACTACAGACCTCTGACTTTGGCTGAAAACAAGTTGTGCACACCATGTAATGTATCTAATAATCTACCACACATAGAAAATGACTGCTTAAAGGATGATCACATCAATCACACCCGAGCACAGGCAATGAAATTTATAGAAACAGGGTATGATATTCAAACACCTATAGAGAACTCAAAATTGGGAGTTTATATTAATATAGACGCATCAAGAAAAGTATAACTGAGCTTACTGCTCAGACCTCCAAAAATACGGAAGAGACGTTAGAATTTTCCCCAGATTTTTATAGGGAATCTAATCCAGATCCAGATCCCTATTGGCAGAATGACTTAAAGCATATAGCTGGAGAATTACAGGAAACCATAAACGGATTAAAACAGTTTACAGGTTTGAATTTTAATAATCAATCTGTTATTGGTATAGCACCCAATTTTACTAACGCATTGAGCAAAGAGTATTGCACAGCTGCATCCAATTCACATACTGCACACTTGATAATCTTGGATCACTTATTAGATTTGAAACATGAAATAGATCTTTTAAAGGAAAATGTAGCGATAAATGGATCTAGATTGGATGACGTTCTACATAAGCTTGATAAAATACCCCCGTCTGAAAGCTTATGTTCATCATCTATTATTGAAGTGGAAGCTCCTCAAACAATACCCCGCCCGGATTTTTCTGTGCTGGAATTTTCTGATGTCCCTCCTATAGTAGCTGCACCAACAGTTTTTTCACCAGAAATTGAGATTGATGGAGGCAGTAGAGACTTTAATAAAAATAATTAGAAAAAGAAAAATAAGGGTACAAAGAAGAACCCAACAGGGAAAAATGTAAACCGGCAGCAAAAAGGAAAAAAGGTGTTGAAGAAAGAAAGGGTGCATAACTTATGTAAGGAACAGAACGAATTGAAGACACTATGGTCACCTATAAATGATGGAAATCTGGTTTCTGATTATCTCCTTCATATAGAAAAAACAAAGATAGATGTACATAAAGAAAATACTGTCTTTGTGACTAGTACTGAAAAGGCATGTTGGGGAAAATACAGTATCAGACTTAGATAATAGGTATCATATTGTTGTGGGTGGTTCAAACATGAGTAAAAAAGGTGACTCGAGACCAGAAGTCAGTGATAGGGCTAAATGCTACAGCCAGCATAGATGAGGGTACATACTGTAAAAACTCAGAGCAATTTTGCACAAAAAATGTTACAGACGTCTGTAGCTGTGCAATTTTGGCACTCTATGGTTTTAAAATGATACACAATTGGTCCTATGAAGAGTTAAGAGACAAGATTGTGAACCTAATAAGGGCAGCAACAGGTGCTGATCTAACTGTGTCAGATATTATACAAATCTGGACTGATAAGGATATCAATGGATTAGATTGCTTATTTATTTTTTTGCACAGTTCCACGAATAGCAAATCAGATCTGGATTAATGAAAGGGGTCTCAGAAAATTTGGATGTAAAATGGAATATGTTAATAGGGAACTTCTGAATAAGGGTCATCAACCATTAAGTAATGAGCTCTATTATTTAAGTATTTTTGGAGTAAAATCAGCTTTTAGCGAAAACATAAGCAAACTAAAAACTACATTGTTAAATAAATTTAGACATGTTCTAAAAATTCCAGCTGCTGATTTTATAATAGAAAAAGTGTGCAGTTGGAACAAAGGTACAAGCATTGGACAAGTGGACATTCTGGTAAGGAAGCCAGAGGTAGCAAGGAGTATTTTAGCTAAAGCAACAATATTAGATGATGCAGGGTTACATATAGTGGAGAGAACTCAATTAAATGGGGGAAATAAACAGAACAAAGAAAAGCCAAACGCATTAAAATAAGTAGAACGGGTTGACAGAGTTCCTAAGTTATTGTACTTGTATGGTCTGGGGAGGTCCAAACACGAGAATATCAATAACAATCTAAAAGACCTAGTAGTAGATATACTAGAACAACTGCTGAATATACAGTATCTATAGAAGATCCTAAAGCAATAACTATAACAAGGCAGGGATCTGACCCGGATTGTGATCTAATAATCATTAAAGTGGTCTTTTTAAGCTTATATAGTAAAATTATTGAGAATAGGAGTCTATTGGATGCACTAGGTATTTATATAGTTACTATAAATGATTTCTCTTACCAGACCATCTCCAAATGCAACCCATCTGTTAAAAAAAAAAATCGGGAGGAACCATTATTTAACATTACAACTTATAATAGATTTGAGTTGCTGGATACTCAGCCAAACTGACTGAGAAAAGGAAAAGAACAGCAACTTGAAACAAAATCATCTTGTTTGTTATTAATCTCTTGGAATATTTTTTTTTTTCTAAATTAGCGGACCAAGAATGGAAACAGTATATAGCCAAGTTTAATATTGTGTGTCTCCAGGAGACATGGCATAACAAAGACCAAGAAGTATTATTAAATGGTTACCAAATTTTCCAAATACCAGGAGAGAAAGTTGCTAAAAAAGGAAGAACAGTAGGGGGTTTAATTACGTTAATTAAAATAAACACTGATATTACTGCAAATATCCTATATACCAACAAGAATATAATGGTTATCTATATTAAAATTTAAAAAGGTAAAAAAAATTTGCATTGCTAATGTCTGTATTCCTCCACTTAATTCTTACTCTTATACTTCTATACTTTGGGACCAATTAGAGGGATTTTATCCATAAGAGCTGGGCAGTAACCTCATGCAAAGATGTATTACTCTGCGGTGATTTTTTTTTGTGTGTGTGTTCTTTGTTCATCCCCCTTCCTGCCTTTGGCCTCCACTCCTTCAGACTGCTAATACTTTTTCCGGACCACCTCTCCCGGATCTGCCCTTAGAGTGCTTCTCTTTTCCCCCTACTCCTATCCTGCACAGCGGGGTCTGTCCTGGAATTGGTGGTCCCTTAGCAGTCTTCATCTACGACCACCGAAGGGATTTTTTTCCATTTTTCTGTACTACCCTCAACCCCTCACCCTGGGACGCCGGCACAAGGACGAACGTCCAGAAAGGCAATGTGCAGACGCACGTCTCTCTCAAGCGCCTGACAGTGTCCCCCCTCCCCGACTCCGTGAATGGAGCCGCAAGCCCCCTTGAGAGCCAGTGCTCCCACTGGCTTACTCAGGATTGGTAATCCACCCCTGAGGGAGGAGAGCATCCGTTGGGACGCTCAATCATCCCTCTCCCGTCGGACCCCCGCCGACCCAAATCCATTCCCGAACCCAGGTCACCGGCGTGGCGCAAGGTGTGGCGTCCAGCGCCTCAGCGCCACCGGGCCGACCTGCGGTGATTTTAATGCACGAATTGGACATTATGATGGTTATTCTGATAATAACTATCATAACTGGTGTCACGCAGAAGCCTTTAAGTTGCCCAGAACATCAAAAGATAGTACACTGAATAAAATGGGTTGAAAACTAATAGAGTTATTAGCCCTGTATAATTTAGTGCCAATTAATGGTAGGATCAAGGGAGAAAAGGAGGGTAATTTTACTCACTTCTCTGCCAGAGGTCCTTCAATCATAGACTACATTTTTTTGGAATGGGAATATGACAGACTGGGAAATTATGAAGATTCCAACTAGGGGGTGAAAGCAATCACCTCCCTCTTGTTTTACAAGCAAAAGATACAGAATGTATTACTGGTGTCCCTACTAAACCCATAAAATTTGTTATCTGTAATAACAAAATCAAATGGCAGGATAACTTATCTCCTCTAATTAAAAGTTTTTTGCAGGATTTAAAGCTAAAAGATGAAAATATGGGATATGGGCTCCTGCTTCAGCTCTTATTCTCA
Organism: Neoceratodus forsteri; assembly: GCA_016271365.2. Classification (NCBI taxonomy): domain Eukaryota; kingdom Metazoa; phylum Chordata; order Ceratodontiformes; family Ceratodontidae; genus Neoceratodus; species Neoceratodus forsteri. The sequence goes on along the minus strand of CM028132.1, from coordinate 193,326,833 downwards.
AGTCTTGATGATATAAAAAAAATACTTCAACCCACAAAGACTAAAAAAAGTATAAAGATAAAAATACGCGGTTTGATGAGGAATGTTGCAAAGAAAAAAAGAACCGAATAAAAAAATTAGAAAAGTAAGACAGAACAAAACGTCTCAAAATCTTAGAGAATTAAACAGCCACCGAGAAAAGTACAAGAAGTTTCTTATACTAAAACAAGGATAACACCAACAAAAGAACTGGGATTGTATGCTTAAAGCTATTTACAATAAGGATTATCAGACCTATTGGCTATTAGTTGCCAAGGGAATAAATAATATTAAATACGAAATAGATACCTATGTGACGTTGGATGCAAGGGTCTCTTTTTATTCCTCAAAATTTTTCTCTCCTAATGTTAAAAATGTAGGAGTAGACTTAAATTTTAATATGCATGTTTTTCGCCCATTCTTACCAGCAGAAGTGTACTTTGTCATTGCATCTCTCAAAAAAAAGGAAGGCACCAGGTCCTGATATGATTCCATCTGAAGTATACTTGAGTGCTCCTGCTTTATGGTCTGCAGTTTTGACCTAATATTTCAATTATTGCGTTCAAAAATTGGTATTCCCAAATTCCTGAAAGGGCGCAATAATAATTTCACTATATAAAAAGGGTGACAAGACTGATCCCAAAATATATAGGCCCATCTCTTTATTGGATAGCCTTGGGAAAAAATGTTCAAAACTTATTTTTTTTTTTAAAAACTTTCTTTATTTAATGTAGTTTCGTGGGCCAAGACCCAAACAACATACATGGACATCAAACCAGTCACAATCATCCAAGCTGATTCATTTCAACTGCTATCACTGGCAAAGGAAATCCAATAGTGAAGCAAATGTACAATACATGGGTTGAATGTATGCTATAATAAGTTACAGTATCTAAAGTATTTATCTAGATGCATCCTATAGTATCTCCAACTTACATTCCCAACTTGTAGCTCATAGGATGTCCCATCTCAGGATAAGGAGGATCAACTGGAGGGGGAGGAGAGGAAGGGGGGCGGACCACGCACGGGCATCAATCAAAAAGTGCATCAAAAGACCCACTGTTTTATTAACTTTTGTCTTGTTAAAACCCTAACCTGGGCCTACGTTTACCCCTGTTCATGGAACAAACTCTTGCCTCTCCACTGCCATGTAGAGAACCCAACGACTCCACAAATCTCAAATGTCGGGACTCTCTTATTAAGCTTGGCTGTTATTGATTCCAGTCTGTACACATCTATCATACAGTCTTGCCACATGTTTAGGGTGATCCTCTTAGCAGATAACCAATTGCTAGTAATCACTTTTTGAGCCACTAAAAAAGAGATTTTCAAAAACTTAATTGTCAGGGGGTCTCGGAGTTCCCCAGGCAGATCCAAGAAAAAATAACACAATGGGGGCACCTCCAATTCAGGATCTATGATTTCTCTCAAAGCCTGCTGAAGGCTTTGCTTAAAGGGGGTCAACTCAGGGCACTCCCATGGTAAATGAGCTAAAGATGCAGGTGTAAACCCGCAGCTCCTCCAACAAACCGCAGGGGTTAAAGCATGGAATCTAGTCTGAATAGCTGGGGATCGAAAATAACGGTCAAGAATCTTCCATGAAAACTCCCGCCAACTCCCTGATGAAATACCCCAGTGAGTTCTTCTTTGAGTCCATACCCAGAAGTCATCCAGAATCAGGACTCTTAAGTCCCTTTCCCAGGCTCTTTTAATGTGGGCAGTGGAGTCCCCTTTCCAAGATAACAATGCCTAATATAACTTGGATACTATATGAGACCTAATCGGGTCCTTTTCTATTACCTTTTTAAGTAAGTATGCAATTTGTGGAGGTGAGGAACTCCCCAGCTTAAATTGTGTTATCAAGTTGCTTATATAATTTCTTATTTAAAAATATCTGAATCTATCCTTCCAACTGATTCCATATTTGTTAACCAGTATATCAAGTGGAAGAATCTTGTTTCCATCCAAAAAATGCCAAATCAAATGTAAATCCCTCTCCTCCCATCTCTTAAAGCCCCCATCCCACCTGTTAGGTGGAAATGAATTCAGGTATGGGACCGAAGTCAACAAGTAGCTCCAACTCTTAGCATCCTTATCCCCCAGGACCCCATACCAAACTGTGTATGGGTTTTCTTCCTGACTTACATTTGACCTCCCTTTTTGCTTTAGTAGCATGTCATTCATATTTTTAAATGATACGGTCTCACCTAACTGCAAGTCTTTCCACCTGGCCGAGTACACCTGATCCAACCAGTAAATGGCAGTACGTAACTGCGCTGCACAATAATATAATTTAAAATTTGGCAGTGCTAAACCTCCCTCTGTTTTTGGGATCTGGAGTACTGAAAGGCAGATTCTGGGTTTATGTGGGCCCCAAATAAAGCGTGACACTGACCTACTTAGGGAATGAAAAAATGCTTCTGGAACAGGAATAGGAAGAGTCTGAGCCAGATATAGAAATTGAGGAAGTATTATCATTTTTATCCCCTCTACCTTCTGAATCATGGGCATAGCGACAGGAGCCCACCTGTCCAACTCTAACTTAATTTTCCTCAACAATGGCATGAAATTTAGGAGATACAGCTGGTCCACTTGATCTCTCAAATGAACCCCCAAGTATTTGATCCAGGAAGTATCCCATCTGAAAGGGAACTCCCTCTGGATCCGCTCTGAAGGATCATAGTGTAATTTCAAGACCTCCGTTTTAGTCATATTGATTTTGTAGCCAGCTAAATGACTAAACTCTGATAACTCAGCCCATAAGTGTTCCAACGTATGTTTGGGGTCTCTAAGATAAACCAGTAAGTCATCAGCATATAGCGCCAACTTATGTATGCCCCCCCAGATCCCAACCCCTCACCAGTTCATCCATCCTTAAAGCTTGGGCCAAAGGCTCTAAGTACAGCGCAAAGAGCAAGGGAGAGAGAGGGCATCCCTGTCTCGTGCCCCGATGTAGATCTATTGGAGGGAAGACTCTTCCATTAATCTTTATATATGCCTTCGGTTTGGTATATATGTTCTGTATAACTCGGGTGAATGATTCTGGTAATCCAAAGGTGTCAAGAGCCAAGCCCAGAAATTTCCATGCCACTCGGTCGAAGGCCTTCTCCGCATCCAGACTAAGAACCAGGCTGGGGGCCCCCGACCGAGCGGCATGGTATAATATTTGTAGTGATCTTTTAATATTGTTCTGGGTCTGCCTACCAGGGATAAACCCAGCCTGATCCCCATTAATCAATTCCGGTAAGGCCACCTCTAGGCGTCTCGCCAATATTGAAGTAAATAACTTATAATCAATATTTAAGACTGAAATGGAGCGACCAGCACCACAATGTGTGGTGTCCTTCCCAGGTTTAGGGACGCTCGAAATGACCGCATAATTCCATGAGTCTGGGATTGGTTCCCCAGAGTGCACCATCCTACATGTCTCCAATAAGGGGTCCTTAATTTCCTGAATAACGAACTTAAAAAATTCAGGCGTGTATCCATCTGGACCAGGGGATTTTTTAGCTTTCATTCTTTTAATCGCAGAGGTTAGTTCTGAAATGGATAAAGAGGAATCAAGAGTCTCTCTCACTTCCCTGGTTAAACTCGGTAAATTTAATTTGGCCAAATAGGTATTAATTTGCCCTTCGTCTAGGTTTTGCTCTGAGGCATATAGTCTCATGTAAAAATCTCTAAATCCATCTAGAATTTTTCCTGGGGTTTTTAGTAATTGACCTGACATAGGATCTCTAATTCGAGTGATCATGGATTTAGCGGTATGTTATCTTAAACAGTGTGCTAAGAGGCGAAACGCTCTGGGGCCTGTTTCAAAATATTTTTGCCGCAGACACTGCAGGGCCTGCTCTGTCTTAATATCTATTAGCCTCTGGATTTTCTGTTTGACCATTAGAATGTCCTGGGTTATGGAGATGTCCCCCTCTGCCAATCTTCCTTGTAGCCTCAATCGCTGATTCTGGAGCTCTGCTAACTGCTGATTTTGTTGTCTTCTAAAATGCGCAGCAAACTTAATACAATCCCCCCTTAACACAGCCTTCACCGTGTCTCAAAGTATACCACTTGGCACCTGAGGTGCCCTATTGTCTTGTTGGATTTGTATTAATCTCTTTTTGGCCATATTTGTGAACTCTTTTAAATTTAAAAAATAATTATTAAACTTCCAGAGAGATTGGGCCTTCTTCACTTTCCAATGCAACCGTAGCATCACCTGACAGTGATCAGAGAGTACCGAAGGAATGTGTTTACATTCAACGGCCTGATCCTGATGCTCCCGGAGATCAATATATAATCTATTCCATCAAAGGAGCCGTGTGGATGAGAGTAATGTGTATACTTCCGTTTGTTTTTATTGAGTGCTCTCCAAGAGTCCACCAGAAAGGTACCCCTGAGATGTTCCCTAATGAACCGACTAGCTGGACTCATACAAAACACTTTACCATTAGATGTGTCTTTCTGGTCCCACACCTGGTTTAACCCCCCCCCCATCCCATTATTAACATACCCTTTTGTTGCTCAGTTATTTTTTGCAATAGGTGGCGTAACGTCTCCCTAGCAGAACCAGGCGGTGCATAGAGGGAGGCTAACGTGACTGGAGTTCCCTCTAATTTCCCAGTGACAGTAACCAGTCGGCCCTCCGGATCCACATAACTGGCTAGTTTTTGGAACTGCACTCCTCTGGGAATCAATACTGCGAAGCCTCTTCTCTTCCCTTTCCCGTATGAGACAGCTATTACCTGCTCGAACCCAAATTTTCCTAGTTTCTGATGTTCAGATTTATTTAAATGGGTTTCTTGTAGTAACACAATTGATGGCTTTGGTTTTTTTATCATAGATAATATCTTGTATCTTTTCACTGGGATGTTTAGCCCATTAATATTGTGAGAGAGAATTCTTAGACTTATTATCAGCCATCTATTGGCCAGGGGTAGAATTCCCTTCTGGTAAGTAGCCCCATCCTCCGTTCCCCCCCCCCACAAACTCCCCCAACCCCCCAGACACTGCAACATACTTCACCTTCAGCTTGTTGTACAGTTGTAAAGTGCCAGTGATAGAGTCTAAATACAGTCAAAACCATGCAAATAACATAGACAAAGACAACATGAACAGTACCTTTCCTAGGTGTAGGAGCCAACTGGGCAGTCCTCCACCATAATTCATAACTATTTACAGAAATGCTCCCAAGGTAGGAGAACAGAGTTGTCTGTTCTCTATCAGTCCGAGTTGACACAACTCGGGTGGGAGGTAAAGGTGCCCCATATGGGGCACGTTCCCCCTGGACCTTAAGTTCCAAAGGTCCTAGCCCGTTGTCTGGGCAAAACATCGCCTGCAGTACACCCGGTGTCATAAAGGGCTCCCCCAGTATTCAGGCGCCCATAAGGCTAATGTCGACTAAGTGTCTGACACCAGAGCATTCCAACCCCCCTTCTCACTCCCCTATCAAAACTTAGTACTGCGATCCTGTTTTTCTTTCTGGCTTTAAGACATCGACGTGGAATGAGCCCTCGTCTTGATTCAATTTTGGGTTAATTTTAGCTTTCAGCTGCCACTCAAATGTCTTAGGGCAATTCTTCATGCCTTCAAACTGGGCCATCGAGAAGTATAGGGTGCCCAGATTAAATCTCTGACCAAGGAGCCAGCCAAATTACCCCCCAGAGTGCTTCTCAATATGCCTACTCTTCCCTCCCTTTTAACGGTTAGGGTGAGTCCTCTAAATCTGGGACATACCACCTTTAGCACCATCTTCTACCCAAAAGTATAGGGTCCCCCCCAAATGAATCAAACTTTAACGTTAATTTCACCTGCCTAAGAGAGAGCGAGGTGCTGCCAGATGACTCCCCCTGATCAGACCTCTACCCTTCCCACCCGGTGGAGGCAGTCCAATGATCCCCTCTTAACTGCGGTTTCAGCTCTCAGTAGCAGCAGTACCCGGATGTCACCGTGGAACACAAGGAGCCGCTCCCTCCTGATTCACATTGCGTAGCGACACTTCCCATCTCTCCGTAAGAGGGTTAATACTCCCCAAGAAGAAATCATCTAGCATGATGTCTCCAGACCACCCCTTAGGCCCAAACCATGTATAAGCACCAAGCCTATTTACAAGTATAGTGCCGACTCAGGGAAACATCTATCCAGCCATTCCCTTCCCCCTTCCAGGCAGTGTAACTGCTTATATATCTTTTCTTTCGTTTACTTTACTTTCCCCACTTGTGAAGAAATGCTGCAATATTAGCGGGCTCTATGTTGTTCTCATTTGTTCTGTAAGGCTGCAAAACAAACCCAGCCCACATCAATTACCGGTCATCTTACTCCCCCTTCCCCATAACTTAAACCCATTATCAACCAGGGCCTGCATCTCATGTCCTGATAGGAAATTCTGGATGGCCCATCAAATCAAAACCCAATGATAAACATGATGGGGCCTCTATCAATTCGTAGAGGTAACCCCAGGCATGACAGAAGCGTCACAAGTAAAATCCTGTATCCAGACTTCAGTATTCTCCTTTCAAGTATTTTCCAAGTCCCCAGTCGGCTGCTCCTCTGAAGGTTGGGAGTGCAAAAGTCTGTGTAATGCTTCTTTAATCTCCTGAAGTGTGGCTGCAGCTGTTCGCTTTCCTGGTCTATTGAATCATCGAGATTTAACCTTTTGCCATGGGAGCTGGAGGGTAGGCTGGTGTTCTTTACGAGATGAGGCCTCCACTATCTCATATCCTTTATCTTTCAGTGCCCGAAGGGCCTCCTCATACGTTTGGTATAATTCTGCGCCTGAGTCCCACCACACTCGGAGGCGAGAAGGGTAGGGAGTTTGGAATCTTATATTTAATGCTTTAAGTTTCCGCAATATCGGAGAGCAGGCCATGCGCTGCTGTAGGATCGAGGGGGGATAATCTTGGTCGAAAGAGAGATGTGCGCCATTGTATTCCACCTTTCTCTGTTTCCAGGCTGTGCGTAAAATCTGCTCTTTCTCCCTGAAACTTGCAAATTTGCTACAATCGATCGGGGCCTGGCATTCGCGAGAGTTGGTTTGGTACTAACGCTTCATCCCTTCGATTCTGAAGTGGAAGGACGGTGGGAGATCTAAAGCATGCCGCAGTAAGTCTTCCAAGAATTCATGCACCTCCCCGACCTCCGATGCTTCTGGTAAACCACAAATTCTTAAATTATCTCTGCAAGAGCGTGCCTCGAGAACTATACATTTGGCAGCAGTCTGTTCTTGTTGGGTTATTATAAACTCTATTGCTCGTGAGACTTGCACAAGATCATCCTCTGCAGTCGAGATGCGCTCCTCCGAGGAGGTTATTCTTTCCTCTAGCCCCTTTAGATCCGAGTGCAACCTGGTAAATTCCTGCTTGGTTTCTGATCAAAATTGTTTAATTTCAGAAAGAAGAGTTTCGAACCGGGAGCGAGAGAGTGTGTCTAGCTCCGTTTCCATGTCCCTTCCGGCCATGCTTAAAGGCGACTCTCTGCCACTGTTTGCTGAGCTGGCTGGGCTCAATCCTCCGCCATCTGTTTTTGTTTTCCAGTTTGTGGAACAATATCTTTTCCTGGCTGAGTTCCCACTTGTCTTTCTTTGCATTTTATGTCAAATTGGATTGATTAGGCTGTGTGGAAACAATCTGAATGATCTGGGAGAGGGAGAGCCACTCGACTAAGCCACCATACCGCTGGTGACATCACCGGAAGACATTTCAAAACTTATTTTAAATAGACTTAAGGAAGAAATATTAATATTGGAGGGGCTTTCTGATGCTCAAGCTGGTTTTAGGGCCAGATATAGTACAACTGACAACTGTTTTATAATTAGACACTTATATTAAAAATATGTTGTAATCAGGAAACAAATTATTTGCTGCCTTTATAGACTTTAGTACAGCATTTGACTCAGTTTTAAGGAATGTACTTTGGGATATAATGAAGAAAAAAGGCTTTACAGGGGAACTGATAGCAATTATTAAGGAATTACATTCTTTAACTTGGGCTCAAGTAAAGTCAAGTACTAGGGGACACGTTTCCTCAACCTTTACTACCAATATGGGAGTTAGACAAGGCTGTGTAATTGCACCACTGCTTTTTTGCGTATATATTGACAACTTACTGTGTGACTTAAACTCTAGCAATACTGATTCACCTAAGATTATGGATAAGCGATGCGATGTACTGTTTTATGCAGATGACCTAGTTCTATTCTCCCTTACCGAAACTGGACTGCAAGCTAAGTTAAATATGCTTGCAGTAATCGCTAATGAGCTTAATTTGGCAATAAATGATCAAAAAAGTCAGGTTCTCCCATTTAGTCTGAAAGGTAAAAAAAATAAGAAATTTTGGAAGCTGGGGTCTGCAAAGCTAGAAACTGTAGATAGTTATATATACTCAGGTTTACAATTGACAAGGGATGGGAAATGGAATAAACAGCTGGATACAACCCTAGCAAAATTAAAAAGGACAGTAAATTCATTGCTCATATTTAATAAAAAATATGGAGGAAATACGATTAGGCCAGTTCTAACTGCAGTACAGGCAAAATATTATGCCCAAGCCTTGTCTAACACTGAGATTTGGTATCATAGTAACATGAATATACTAGATACTCCCATAAACTGCTACGTGTAAGCTTAGGTTTACCCAATTTTGTTCCCGCTGATGTACTGAGGGCTGAGACAGTTTTTTTTCCCTTGCAGGCATCTGCAGATGCCAGAAAGGTTAATTTCTGGATTAGAATACTTCAACATGGTCTAGACGGATACACGGCCTTATGCCTTAATGAAAAATACATGTGGCATTCCCTAGGCTATCTGAAACCAGAATGGTTATCCTTGATACTTAAGTTACTACAGAAAGTAGGGTTAACTCACTTATTCCAATACAGGGCCAGAAGAATTATCATCAGCCTAAAATATCAGTCCTTTATTACAAAAGCATTTAGAGAACATTATAAGATCTCAGACCTTAATATAATTAATAAGTTGAAAATGTTCCCCCTTTTTAGAGCAAATGATTTTCGACACTCCTACAGATATTACCTTGATATTCTAACAGAAGTAGAATATAAAAAACAGCATACTAGATACAGGCTGGAAGTATTTCCAAATAACTTTCTGGAAGCAGTTTATAGGAAGAATACCGCTGTTAGTACCAGATACTGTTCCTGTAACTGTTCCACTCTGGAAAATTTGGAACATGTTATGTTTGACTGTAAATGGTATACTGTACCAAGAATAAGATGCATCTGGCCCTTATGTCAAACTATCCAAAGAACAGATCAGAACATTTTACTGGTTATATTTTTTACCTCTAATGATGATTCTGTTATTAAGACTGTGGCCAAATATTTGGTAAATATATCCAGAATTCGTTCTAGAAAGGAAAAAAAAAAAAAGATGAATTAATACCTTTCCTCTTAAAAACTATATTTTGAAGGGAGTAAATATGTACAATATGATTGGATGAGTGTTATGCTTATAAGAAATACTGCAATCAATTCAACTTTGTTTATGCACTTTGCATTTTATGTATTTAGGGAATGGTAAACATTTACATTTTATACTTTTAATTATCACGTCTATATATTCTAGATAACACATTTATCTATTTATTTACTTAACTATTATTATTTATAAAGAGAGTGTATATTTTAAGAGGATTGTTTTTTCTTTTTCCTTTCTGTTTTTATACTTTTTTTGTGTATGTACTGCTTTTATACTGTGTAAATTAATTGTGTATATTGTCATGGTCTTTGACCGCTCAATAATAAACTTGAACTTGACAAGTACAATGAACAAAAAATACAACATACAATCACCAGCTCAAGAAGAGCCTGGTCAGGTACAAACAACAGTAAACGATAAGTCAGGGAAATACACACACTCTACTGCAGCATAGCAGTCATAAGGGGACAAAGTTTGCAAGTGCCAGTAATGTATAAGTGCAAGATAAAACATGGTATACTGGTCAGGAATCAATTAATGGCAGCAGCAGGCTGGTTTCAAACCGAGTTCTTCTTGTAGGGATTTTTTTAAATTGTGCCATTTTGGTAAGACCCACTAGAGATTTAGAGACCTCGTTAAGCCATTGGCAAGCACAGACTGCAAAAGAGTACCTACCCAGGCTTGTTTTTTGGAAGGGGACTTCAATAGCTTGTCTAGACATACTTCTGGTGGAATATTAGTCTGTGACCAGGCAGAAGAGATCTTTGATCGCAATGGGAGTGAGGCCCAACAGACTTTCTTTTAGTCATCAGACAGGTCTGGTATTTTAGCCCGTCCTGAAGTGGTAACTATTTGTTGAGAGCATACAATGCACAGCTGTGTGTGAACCTGTCCACCCCGCTGGCAAATGACAGGCTTTGCTGAGTACCTTCCTTACTCAGAAGAGGGTAGTTTCACAAGCAGATCCATATACTGGGAGCCCATAGTCGATGAGAGGCAGGATCGTACTGGAGACTACCAGGTGCCTAGCTTCCTGTGTGAAGTTAAGGCGTTGCCTGTAGAGCTCTCCTAACTTTCAATTGGCCAGATTTGTGATGTTGTCCACATGTATAGAAAATGAAAGGGCATCATTCAGCATGACACCCAGGTACTTAAAAGGATTCCACCAGGCCAAGGGTAGTTCTGTGAGTATTATGAATATGAATAGTAAGGGAAGGGGGTCTTCTTCTTCTTCGGTTGTGGACCAGCTAACAACATGGTCTTTGTTTTCTTACAGTTTAGGCACGACCTGGGAGATTACGAACAAATGACAATAAAATACTACAAATATACAGTAAATACATGAAGCTATGTACAATTCATACAAGGCAGTGTAACAGTCACAAAGTTTCAAAGACAAAATAATGAAAAATTAGTTCTGCAAAGGTTATGTAAGGCACAGGTAGAGAGGTGTGTATGATTACATCATTTGAGGTCAAGTCAGTGCCAACAAGACCTAAGGGCAAGAGCAGGATAGAAACATAGAAGCTGATGGCAGAGAAGGGCCGCATGGCCCATCCAGTCTACCCTTTTTTGTTGCACTGCTTACACTGTAGGCCTCTCCAGGTTTTTAGCTCTTTCTCTGCCACTCCCTAACCTATCCCTTATAACTCCCTTGTGCTTATCCCAGGCTTTTTTTAATCCCATCGCTGTTTTCACCCTGACGACCTCCACTGGAAGACCACTCCAGGCATCTACCACCCTTTCTGTGAAGAAGTATTTCCTCACATGTCTCCTAAACCTACCCCCCCCCCCAACTTCATACCCCTTGTTGTGGAGCACCATTTCCTCTGAAGAATACCTGCCACTTGTACCTTATTTACCTCTGTGAGGTATTTAACAGTCTTGATCATATCCCCTTCCCCCGGTGTACATGTTTAAAGGAAAGCAGTACAAATTACAGTCTCCCACCCCTGCAAGGCTTACCCCAGTTTAGCTTTCTATAGTAAAAGCAGCGTTTATCTCTCGCCGCAACATACTTTATTTTTAACTTGGAAAAGTCCGTTACCCGGAAGTATGACGGATGCAGGGGGGGGCTCCATTAACTGTAAAGGTGCGGCGCCGCGTCGCATGCTTCAATACAAAGTATATGGGAGCAGAGCAGGGTGGCACCACACTTTGCCATGAAATGGAGACACGCAGCCTGCACCATTCTGTGGAACGCCAGACTTTTTAAAAATAAAAAAATGTAAGTAAACCGGTACAGAAAAGGGCATTTTATTTGCGAAACCCCTAATCAAGGGGTAAGGTTTCCGGGGGTAGGGAATCTGTGACAAAGACAGCTTTCCTTTAATTCCTTTAGTCTCTTCTCATAGGACATTTGATGTAGACCCTGTACCAACTTGGTAGCTCTCATTGGATGGCCTCCAGCCTGTCCATGTCCTTCCTGAGGTGTGGCCTCCAAAACTGGACACAGTACTCCAGGTGAAGTCTTATTAAAGACCTATATAGTGGCAGGCTGAGGCTCCTCATCAGGGAACACAAGGACCGGAGTCCTCTCCAAGGAGTCAGCGACCGGAGTCAGCGACAAAGGGTCAATAGAATTGATGACTATTTCCACATCATCTATCAAGCCCTCAGTTGGCTGGTTTGATGGCAGGTACAAAAAAGACGGCAGCAAAAGAAGCGATCTCGACCGAAGTCAAGACCACATGTTCCTGGGACCAAGATCTCTCCCGCTTCCAAGACCATCTCCATCGAGACGACTCACTCTGATCCTTCTCCCGCTTCCAGGATCGAGAGGAGTGCGAGACCGCAGGCGCCTCTCCCTTGGTAGGGAGAGACTGGCACAACTCCCGGAAGGAACCAGAGAAGGTGGAGTCCAGGTTGAGTGGAATGAAAAAGCTCAGAGAAGACCCTGCGGCACGAGACACCTGCTCCTCGAATGCTTGCATGAATTCCAACTGCTCGGCGGATCTCGCAGCCACGGAAACCACCCACTGAGCCTCCTTAGATTTCACCGGAGGGTTCCTCTTCTCCAACCTCCCCAGTTTCAGGCATGTGAGAAACCAGTCCTGGACTCTGAGAAGTCATCGGCCCCACTGGTTTCTCCCAACCAACCGAGTCGGCCAGCCCAATCTCGACCGAGGACCCCCTCGACCCACAGGCAGAGGAAGAGCCACAAGTGCTCCAAAAAGAGGCAACACTATTGATCGTCCTCGTCCTCTTCGGATGAGGAGAGGCTCCGGTGGCAATTCTGTCGGCTCTACAAAAACCTCATGTGGCAGCAGCTGATTTTGTCCGGGCATAAGCCTATCATAGCTTCCACTCTGGCCATTACTTGGTTTTCACCTCCCAGGCTGAAGCAGACTCCTTTGGAGCTGACCAAATCAGTTCCCCTGCCCGCAGAACTGGCAATACCACCTGTTCGGCCCAAAATGGTCTCTCCACCTATTGTGGTGGAACCAGCACCCAAACAGCTTGTGGGAGGAGCTCCTACCAAAGAAGACAGACCAGCCACCGGGCTTCCCCAGTGATTGTCTGTCACAGCCACCCCAGACCGCCCCCAGCGAGTCGAAGGTGACCTGGGCGGTAGGCCGTTGTACCCAGACTCCTCTGAGTTGGACGTCACCGGTTTACATTCACATCCAGGCAAGGATGAATCAACCACTGGCCTAGAGACGGAGGGAGGTCCCTTGTCTTTTCCAGGGATCCTTCACCTCACCTCTGAGTCTACACTGATGCCCCTGGAGCCAATCCAAAAAATGGCGGAGTACCCTCTTATGGACATCCTTAAGAGAGGGGATACCCCAACAGAGCCTTTTCCTGTGGCCGAGGCCATTACTGGACCGGCCCTAGAACATTGGCAACATCCTGCCTCTTGTCCAGCTCAGTCTGCCTGCATGGCATGCAAATATGCAGTGCCCATGGGGTCCCTAGTGGGGTTCACAGAGCACCCTTCGGCCAAGAGCCTGGTGACCACCTCTGTGTTCAGGCATACTGGCAGTTCTGCCAACACTGACTGATGTCCTGATAAAGAGTCCAAGCTCTTGGACCATTCTTGTTCCTTAGGCCTCCATCAGGCAAGTTCGGCCATCATCATGGCACACCTCTCACGCCCTTCTGGGGTTGCTAGATGAAGTCCTTCCACATCTTCCCGCAGACATGCAGACCATGGTCAAGCAGGTCCGGGACCAGGACTGAGCTGTTGCCAAACAGCAGCTCCAGATGGCCCTAGATATTGGGGATTCTTCTGCCCACTTGATGGTTGCCGCAGTTGCCTCTTGTCGCAGGGCTTGGCTGAGGCTCTCCTCCTTTCTGGCGGATACCCAGCACAAACTAGCTGATGTACCCTTCCTAGGGACTGAGTTGTTTGGCCCAGGAATGGCCAGTCACCTTCAGCGCATTAAGCAGTCCAGTGCCAACTTGGATGCTACCTCTGCCAAGAGTTCTTTGGGCAAGAACCAGAGGAGGAAAAAGAAGAAGCCTTTTTGGCATTCTTCCCCTGTGGCTCAGCAGTCCTCCTTTCAAGGCAGACAGCAGCACCAGCAATAGCAGCAGGCTCAAGCTTGGCACTGTCGGCCCAAGCCTGGTCCCCAACAGGCCCGTAAAGGAGACTGAGGTTCCGGTCCTGGAGCCTCCTCCTCCTCCAAGCCTGTGCAGTAACGGGACGGGGACTGTCATCCCCTCTCCTGCCACCTCAGCTCTGGGTCCTCCCGTAGGGGGCCTGCTCCGCCACTTCCTTCCACCCGGTCCACTGTCACTTCGGATAGGTGGGTTCTCGAAGTGGTCAGTCAGGGATTGCCTCTGGAATTCGAGCAGTACCCTCCAAGCCGAACCCATGCCCCTCGGGAGGAAAGAGTATCCGCTCAGACCCAGTTGGCTCTCCGAGACCACATCGCTCAGCTCCTCCTCAAGGAGGTAGTAGCTCTGGTGGCAGATCCTCCAGCACACCCAGACTTTGTCTCCAGGTACTTCCTGGTGCACAAGCGGACGGGGGGGTGGCACCCCATTCTAGATCTGCATGACCTGAATCAATATCTCAGGCCACGCACCTTTCAGATGGTCACTCTGTCCACGATCATACCATTCTTGGAGTGAAACATGTGGTTTTGTTCACTGGATCTGCAGGACGCGTTCTTTCATGTCCCAATCTGTCCATCCCCATCAGCGGTAACTCTGCTTCAGGGTCGAAGGGACCCTCTACGAGTTCCGAGCCATGCAATTCGGCCTGTCATCTGCCCCCATGGGTCTTCACCAAAAGCATGAAAAGGGAAGTGGTGGTGCAAGGTGGTTGTCATGGATGTTGGGATGAAAAGCCAAACATAGACTGCAAGTTGAGCTGTCATGGACGACACCGAGGCAGTAGACTCATGCGGTACAGGGATCGGTACATGACATCTTCTGGCCACAAGGGTATCAACGAAGTCCGGGGGGAGGATTTTTCTTCCATGATCAAAGCTGCAAATTTGCAATCGCTAATACGAACAATGCGAAGTTTCGATAAAACCAAAGGTTTGAAAGCCAGGGCCTACGAAATGCAACAGCACAAGGGAGGAGACCTAAATTTTCCAGCGAAAAGGAAGATCTGGTGTCATGGGGCGGAGCCAAGGTATATGTCACCCGGGTGGGCGAGAGGAGCCAGCTTGAAGACTTCAGGTTAATCTTAAAGTGGAAGGGAACATGCCTAAGAGTATGGATGAACAACATATCCACAATCCTAGAAAGACATATACAGCTGAGTATCATCTGCATAGCAGTGAGAACTCAAAATGTATTGCCTGATGATATCTCCCAATGGCAGCATGTACACTGCAAACAATTTGGGGTCCAAAACGGAGCCATGCGGCACCCCCGCAGGGCAGGGAGTGAGTGCCAGAGGAATAAATTCCAGTGGCAACTCTCTGAGACCTCTCCACAAGGAATGATCGAAACCATCTGAGGCCTGTACCAGACAAGCCCACAAAGGAGCCGCAGGCACTCCAGCAGCACACCATGCTCTACAGTGTCAAATGCTGCAGAAAGATCAAGAAGGACCAGAATAGTACTGTACGTGCCTTACGATCTCTCGCCATTAGGAGGTCACTCAATACTCAGAAAAAGTGCAGTCTCGGTGATATGCGTCTTCCTAAATCCAGACTGGAGAGTATCATAGACATTGTGAGTTACAAGGTGATCATCTAGTTGCAGCGCAACCACCTTCTCAATAACCTTACCAACAAACAGCAGGTTAGATACATGCTGCTAGTTAGCTAGGTAGTCTGGATCCAAGGAGGCTTTCTTAAGGAGTGGTTGGACGACCACCTCCTTGACAGGATCTGGAAAGACCCTCCTCTCCCAAGAACTCCACACAATTTCAGCAAGGATCGGGAAGATAACATCTACACATCCCACTAAAAGGGGTGTAGGGCCCGGATCCAAACTACAGCTGGTTGAGCGCAGTGTCTGGACGATCTTCACAATGTCCATGAATTCCGGATGGCAGAAATCTGACCAGACAGACTGAGTACATGCCACCTCATGCCAATCTCCGCAATCCCTCATAGGAGAGGCCAGGCCGATGACAGACCTGATGCTGGCAACCCTATCTGCGAAGAATTGAGCAAACTTCTTGCATTTCAGCTGAGAAAAAGCTCTTCTGGGCTGGAGACAGATTGTGCAATTCAATCTGTCAATGGTTCGGAAAAGCTGAACCGGTCAATTTTGCACAACAGAAATCTCCCTGGACAGGAATTCTGCCTTCTTATGGAAGATTTCTGACTGACAGCCATCATAATGTGCCACCAACTGAAGCCTGTCAGCATCAAGGCCAGACTTCCGCCAGGCTTTCTCCATCCTTCGACCTACCCGCCTCAGCTCCTTCAAGGAACCATCAAACCAAGGGTTCCTTGGGCAAAGAGTGAGGGGTCGAACATGAACGGGGGCAATCTTGTTCAGGGCATTTCCCACAGTCTTATTACAGGCCAATACGAGATCACTTGGACTCATGCATTCACCTGACAGACCGGATAGATCCAGTACCACCAACAGGTCACTAGGGGTAACTCCCCTTAAAGGGCGGTGCTGAACCATCTCCGTAGGGGCAGACCTACTGGGGAGACCCCAAAGCTGAACCTTATGGTGTGATGGTTAGACTAACTGATTGGTTCCACCCCCAAATCAGTTATTGCCATACCCCCAAATCAGTTATCGCCATACTCAGAAGAAAAACCAGATCCAATGAGTGACCCCCTATATGGGTAGAGGAGGTAACTATCTGTGTGAAGCTCAACACTGTCATCAGCTGAAGGAGATTTTGACCAAAATGCGAGCGTTCATGGTTGACCCAGGCATTGAAGTCCTCCAGAATTATCTATCTGGGGAACCCCAACACCATGTCGCGATGAAGTCCGCTATCTCCTGCAGGAATTCTCTACCATCTCCTGGTGGACGGTAGATGAGGAGTATCCCGCAACCTACACCCTCTCCCAGGATATACTCGAAGGATCTGGTACATCCTAATGGCACAAATCACTCATCTCCCAGTGCGACCTGGGTGAGGGGTACAACAGGAATGAGACATTAAACATTCAAGTTGCAAGATCAACATTAACATACAGTTGTAAGGCAGGTGTTACAACAGTATTACACATAATATGTAGAAGGCGTGGACAATAATAAGTGTCAGATTAATAAGTAAACAAGTGCTTACACTACCGGTCAAAAGTTTTAGAACACCCCCATTTTTCCAGCTTTTATTGAAATTTAAGCAATTCCAGTCCAGTGAATAACCTGAAATGGTACAAAGGTAAGCAGTAAACTGCTAGAGGTTAAAAAAGAGTTTACGTTAGCAAAAACTGCTTTAGAGAAATTGCAAAGAAAGCCAAGGTGTCAGTGAGTACAGTTTCCTACACCATCAAAAGGCATTTGGAAACTGGAGGAAACTCTGACAGGAAGAGGTCTGGCAGACCCAAAAGCCACAACAGAATCAGAAGACAAGTTTCTGAGAGTCAACAGCTTGCGTGATAGGCAGCTCACAGGACAACAGCACAGAGTGACTGGCACCCTGAACCAAAAGGGCTACCACAGCATTTTGCAGCGCCATGCAATCACCCTCTGGTCTACGCCTAGTTGGTCAGGGGTTCATCCTACAACAAGATAATGACCCAAAACATACCTCCAGGCTATGTCAGAACTACCTTCGAGAGAAAAGAACAAGACAGTAGACTTCAAATCATGGAATGGCCAGCACAGTCTCCAGACTTAAACCCCATCGAGCTGGTTTGGGATGAACTGGACAGAAGGGTGAAAACCAAGCAACCTACAAAGTGCAACACATTTGTGGGAACTTCTGCAACAGTGTTGGGAAGAACTTCCCGAACAACACTTGATGTCCATTGTAGGAAGAATGCCAAGAGTGTGTTCAGCGGTTACAGCATATCTGCAAAAGGTGGCTACTTTGATGAGTCAAAAATTTAGATTAAATTTTGTTAAACAAAATGATTCTATGATTTCATTTTTTATCTCCAATTATTTGTTCTATGCTTTAATTTCAGAGTACACTGAAACATTAACCTGCATAAATTTCAATAAAAACTGGTAAAATGGGGTGTTCTAAAACTTTTGACCGGTAGTGTACATGAAAAAAAAGTGGAAAAGGGAGGGAGGGAGGGTGAGGTGGGGGAAGGGGGAAGAGTCGTGTCCCTGGAGACCCCCTCAAGATGCGAAAGAAACCTGCAAGGGGACTGGGGGACCAGAGAGAGAGAGAGAGAAGGGGATAAGGCAGTGTCCCAGAGAGACCCCTTTAGGATGGTGGGGGAAGGGAGTAGATGAGAGATACAAGCCCCTTGGGGGGTAGGAGAGGGACCCATTGAGAGCATTCAGGGTCCTTTACATTCTGTGAGAGATCAAGGGAAGCCAGTAAGGGGGAACAATTTGGGGGAAGGGGAGGAGGGCTAGAAATTTGGGGGTTGGGTGTGCACAGGGTAAAATTAAGGTGACGGTAAAAGGGTAGGGTTTGTCCAGGGCATACAGGAGGGAGTTAGGGAGGGACATGGCAGGAGCAGCTAGGTGCAAAGTAATTATTGAGGGCAGAGCTGATGGAGTAGGCAGAGGATGAGCGCCAGATTTGAGGGGGGAGGGAATTCCAAATGTTTGGGAGGCAGTGAGAGTAACCAGATTGGCCAATCCGGGTGGATCTGTGGGAGACAACCAGGGTATGGAAGCTGGTTAATCTAAGAGAATGTGAGGGTGTTATAATGGAGGAGGTAAGGTAGGAAGGGAGCTCACCCAACCAGTGCTTGGAAGTGAATTTAGCGCAGTGGTAGAGTCACCTATTTGTAAGATATGGGAAGGATAAAGCACGATAAAGATCGCAGTGATGGGTAGAAAGGGGGCATCCAGGGCAAAGCAGCAGAAGGAATTGAAGAGGATGTGCAGTCTGGCCAGAGAGGACGTAGTGGCAGCACCACAGACTATGTCACAGTAGTCAAAAAGGCAGTATCTTCTTCTGAACAAGTTCGCGCCTAGTCGTAGGAGGGATGCAACTACGGTTCCTAAAGTAGGCACCAAGCTTGGGGTACAGTTTTTTTCTGGATGGCGTCGATATGTCCAGAGAAGTTTAGGTGTTGGTCCAAACAAACACCTAAGTACCTGAAAGAGGATGTGTCCTCAAGTAAAGTCTCATCAAGGGTGTGGAAAGGGGGTAAGGAGGGAAGTCTAGAAAGTCTCTGCCTTGTGCCAAAGGTCAAGGAGACAATCTTCTTGGCATTGAGGAAAAGTTGATGGTTAGCAAACCAGAGCTGAACCTTGTCGAAGTCGTGCTGTGAGCTGGTTGTAACCATCAGGACAGGAGACAGATGCATACAGGACTGTATCATCGGCATACATAGGTATAGTGGAGGATGGGGAGCAAACAGAGGGAAGGTCGTTTAAGAAGATGAAGAATAGGAGGGGCCTTAGTACAGAGCCCCAGGGGACTCCAGTGCTAATTGGGAGGGGAGAGGAAATGGTGTCCAAGATCTTAACTGATTGGGTTCTGCAATAAGGTAGGCCTTGAACCAGTTTGTGGCAGAGGGAGATAGGCCAGCTGCCGGGAATGAGAGACGGTGTCGAAGGCCTTGGCCAGGTCGACAAAAATGGCAAAGGTAATTTGGTCACTGTCTATCCGGTTAGAATGGAGTCTGTGAGCCGAAGGAGAGAGGTGGTGGTTGAGAGGTTTTTCCCGAAACCAGACTGGAAAGGGGTGAAAAAAGAGGTGTCAGAAAACAGGTGAGTTGGGAAAGGACAATGTGTTCTTGAAGCTTGGCAAGGGTAGAGAGGAGAGGAGAGAAATGGGGCGACAGTTGCCAGGGAATGAGGGGTCACCTAATTTGTGTAGAGGGAGAACCACTGCATGTTTCCATGAAGAGGGGACCGAGACTGTAGAGAATGAGGGATTTAGGATTATTGAGAGGGAACAGGCAATGGCTGGAGAGGGAGAGGAGTTTTGAGTCAAGGCCGTCAGGGAAGGCACCTTTAGAGAGGTTGATGGTGAGGAGGGCACTTAGGGCATCGTTTGGGGTTACAGTAGCAAAACAGAAGGGAAGGTGGGAGTGTGGTGGAGGGGGCACACTGGTAGAGGGTGGGGAGGGGGAAAGGTAGGAGAGGAGGGATTTCGGTAGCTCAGTGGTACAGGAGGTATAGTAGGAGTTAAATTCCACAGCTACAGCTGGTGGGTTGGATACTAGTGAGCTATTTACTTTAGGTACTGGGGGGTGGGATGAGGGGGTAAATAGGGTGTGGACCACTTTCCAGAACTTTGAAGGGGAATTTATGTTGGTGATGAAGGCAGATTTGAAATATTCGGACTTGGCAAACCTTGTAGCCCTGGTGCAAGCGTTTCTGAGCATGCAGTAGTTCGTGAGGTCACTAGGATGCTGGGTAGCTTTGACACTTCCAGGCTCTATCTCTAGCCCTAAGACAGGCCAGAACTTCAGGGGTTATCCAAGGTAAGTGGTTACCTCTAACTGAGTGGGACAAAGGCATTCCAGTTTACAAGAAAGATTTCTTTGAAGTAGGCAAAGGCCTTATCAACTGATAATTGTGATAACTGTTACTGTATGTCAATACACCAAGAAATACACTGTCTCAACGTAATATTATATATTATGAAATACATTTTTAAATACAATGACAAAATATATTCCTAACGCACAGTATGCAAAAATATGTCACTATATTGAGAAATATATTTATTTATTTATTTAAAATTTGGTGACTGGGTAGGCCCACTGAGCCCCGAAGGTCCCTTCTTCAGGGATGACCCGAGATAACAATACAAGCTATAAGAATGAACAAGGACATTGTGAGTTACATCATGAGGTGGTTACAGTAAAGAAAAATAGTGGATACAGCCATGGTTACAGGCACGGTAAAAGAAAAGCAGTGGATACTGGCATGGCTTACAGGCACAGTAAAAGAAAAGCAGTGGATGTGGGCATGGGTACAGACATGGTTATCATCATGACATATAAGCAACTGACTCGATGAAATAATACACAGCGTATTTCAGCATATACTGAAATCATATATTCTGCTTCATGCACTGCTTGAAAGCATGTCAGTCTAGTAATACATTGTCAGAAATATATCAGTATTTCAAAATATATACTATGGGTTGGATATTCAAAAGGGTTGCTCCATGTGCAATAGGGTTGCGCCTGCGCAAGTCGGAAATTGCGCCATTCTGCGATATTCAGCAGGAGGCAGTTGTGCCCCCCAAGTCATGTTGAGCAACAGCGCAATGCTAATGAAGGTATGCTCAACTGGAGGGGGGAGGAACCATGCATAAACTGCACAGCCTGATATTCAGCCGAGCTGTGCAGAGTTGTGCAGGTGCAACCCCCAACCTGCGCCTGCACAACTCTGAGCCAAAAAAAAAAAGGAGTAAGTCGAGGGCCACCCACAGGTGAGCTGCCGCATTACAGGGCGCAACACAGCAGCTGCCATCTGTGGGTGGCCCTCCACTTCTTCCCTGTGCCCCCGCAGCCTGATCGCAGGCATAATAGTAACCTGCCCCGTGGCCCGATCACAGGCAGAACATAACTGAACAACCCCCACTGGCCCGATCGCAGACGCATAACATTAGTAATTCCCCGACTGGCCCGATTGCGGGCAAAACAGAACTGAACCCCACCCCCACTAGCTTGATCGTGGGCAGAACATAGTTCAACCCCCACCCAAAGACCAACATCCTGGTGGTCCAGTGGACGCGAAGCCCAATCGCGGGCATTAAGTCACCCCAGACCAATATCCCTGGTGGTCCAGTGGACGCGATGCCCGATGGCGGGCATTGAAATCAACCCCACGGGCCAAGTACCCTGGTGATCGTGGCCCCACCCCACCCACCTACCGGAGCCCACCACCCCGCTCCCCGTCAGCCCGGGCGGCGGCAGCACCTCACCCACCTGCCGCCCGCCGCCGCCCAACTGACTGCCGGTAAGGCTGCACGCCCATTGGTTCAGAGCAAGAGCCAATGGGCATGCAGCCATACCATCTAGGCAATCCAGACATGGGGTCATGAGGGCTTCAGGATACAAGCGGTAGCACTCCCTGTGCGCCCTTCCTTGGACCCCAGGCACAAGAATCAGCACAGAGGTTGTGAGGGCTTCAGGATACAAGGGTAGCCCTCCCTGCAGCGCCCTTCCTCGGCCCCAGGCACAAGAATTGGCACAGGGGTCATGAGGCTTCAGGATACAAGCGGTAGCCCTCCTGCAGAGCCCTTCCTGGAACACCCCCGCCCGAAGCTGCAGTGCGGAAAAAAAGCGGCAGACAAGCGCTAATTCAGGCGCCAAATTCAAAATGCTGAAACTGAGAAACATCTCCTTCAGCTGGTCCACTGCTGCTTCTCTGTGCTGTGCGTACTTCTGCCCCGGGCGCTGAGGCCGTCTCCCCACCACCCCACCACCACCCCTTGGTCAGCTTCTCCTTTTATAGGCTGTTTAGGTAGTAGTCACATGACTGAATAAAACCCCACCACCACCCCCCTTGGTCAGCTTCTCCTTTTATAGGCTGTTTAGGTAGTAGTCACATGACTGAATAAAACCTATCAGCCCACTTTTCCATTTGCAGCTTATCAGCTGCCTCCACTAGAGGGCACCAATCCAATTTCCTTACCAGCTTACTAATTTACTTGTCCAGAATGTTGTTCCTCACTACATTCTTTTGCCTCTCAATGGCAGCACTAACCTCCTTACCTCCCACACACCTCTCAACGAGCAAGCCATCTACGGCCCTGCACCCTCGGTGCTCCCCTCAGACACACACTTATACCTCCCCCTTCTCGCCGGCACTGGGCATGGCCCTTGCCCACTATGGGTCTATTGGTGCCACACTCCTACCACCCTCTTTTCACCCGGTGCTCTCGATCTTAAAATCCTTAACCCTCAGCCTCCCGTCAGCCCCCTCTCTTCGCTACAACACCAAAGCACACAAAACCTACCCTTGGACTAAAATGATGCATCTCTATGCCCTTCTCCTGCTCCTGTCAGGGGACATAGAGGTAAACCCAGGTCCAAACTCAAGCACCACCACCACCCCATTCACCCTCCCCAAAGGCCTACGCATACTCCACCTAAATACCTACAGCCTGCTATCCAAAATCACGCTCATACAACCAATCGCACAAACACTGCACCCTGACATACTAACCACCTCCAAAACCTGGCTAAAACCACAGCACATGGATGCTGAAGTCTCTATCCCAGGTTACACAATAATAAGGCATGATTGGCGTGGGAATAAAAAAGGTGGTGGCACGGCTATGTACATCTCGAATAGTCGTCAATTCACTATTGTGGAGATCCCCTCTCTCCCTGCAAATATAGACGCCTCACTAATTAAACTATCACTTCCATTTACCTCCCCAATATTCGTCTCAAGCACATACTGCCCCCCCCCCGTTCACACCCTCTGAGGATATCCTCTACCATCTAACCACTCTACAGTCCCTAGCTATAGCAGGGGAGCTCCATGCCACCGGGGATTATAATGCCAACTGGTTAGGTGCTGACAAAGCCCACCTGAGGACTAAAATAAAGGCTCTAAACCTCACTCAACTTATAAATGGCCCACCCGACTCAACCTCAAGACAAAAAATCACTCCCTACTAGACTGGGCCCTGCAGCACCACACAGAATCTCAAGCAGGCCTACTTCCCCTGACTCTATTAGCGATCATCCTTGAGCTACCTGATCAGGAAGGTTCATAGCCCTCCCCCCCCAAAGACACTGCGGACCAGGTCATACAACTCCCTAGACCTTGAATCTCTCCTCAAGGACCTGAGCAGGGTAAACTGGTCCTGCATCTCAGAGGCATTCTCCATAGACGCTGCCTATAATTCATTTCATCAGAGTTTCCTAAAAGTATGGGACAAGAACGCTCCACTACGCACTAAAAGAGTTAGAGGAGCACATCTCCCTGGATCACGGCTGGACATAATTAGAAAATGCCACTCCAGGGACCATGCCTGGAAAGTTTTTAGAAACTGGGCTCCCAGGCCTCCCTTACTACTTACAGAGCCCTTCGGAATGCTTGCACAAATAGCATCCGCCAAGCAAAAAAGTCCTACTTCCTATCTACTTTTAGTAAAAATTCTAATCACCCTATGGACTTCTGGAAATCCCTCAAATCTCTGCTCTCTCCCTCAACCCAACCATCTACCCCTTCCTTATTAGTAAATGGCACCATCATCTCCAACCCAAGCTGTGTTGCTGAAGCTTTTAACACACATTTCTCCAGCTGCGCAGGTAATCTTCTCTCCTCCCTCCAGAACAGGCATACCCGGGCCCACCCCCATCTCCCCCACACCCCTAGCACCCACCCCCCAGTCCCTCCTTTCGTATTCCGACCAGTCTCCCCAGCAGAAGTCCTCCACTACCTACGTGCACTGAACACTAACAAAGGCAAATGCCTGATGTCCCTGGATGCCAAGATGCTATTCCTATTAGCCCCTGCCATTGCCACCCCACTGGCCACACTTTTCAACCTCTCTTTCTCACTGGGAAAGGTACCAGCATCGTGGAAGATGGCCACTGTTATACCCCTCCCTAAAGGTGGTGACCCCTCATCCCCAAGCAACTACAGACCTATATCCCTACTCCCTATTCTGGCCAAACTGCAGGAGCGACTTGTCTTGTCCCAACTCACACAGTACTTGGACACCTCCTTCTTCTTCACTTCTTTCCAATCTGGTTTCCGCAAATCCCATTCGACCATCACCTCCCTGCTACATGTCACCGGGGACATCCTCACAGGCATCGACAAAGGACTCATCACCACGGCCATTTTTATAGATCTAGCAAAGGCGTTTGATACCGTCTCCCACTCCCTACTCATCACCAAACTTGCTAATGCAGGGATAGCTCACCCTGCTATAAATTGGTTCCAAGACTATCTAGTGGGTAGGAAGCAAGCGGTCAGATTGGCCTCTCACGTCTCAAACCCCTCTCCAGTCACTTCAGGTGTCCCCCAAGGATCTGTTCTTGGTCCAATTCTTTTCTCCATTTTTCTAAATGACCTCCCCTCTGCATGCTCCCACTCCTCCATCCAAATGTATACTGCTGACACAGTTTTATGCGCATCGGACCCTCAGCTAGCAGTGTTGCCTCTCTTCTACAGGAGGATTTCTCAGCCGTCCAGCACTGGCTCCTGACAAATCAAGTATCTCTAAACCAAAAAAACGCTGTGTAAACTACGTTTGGCTCTAACAAAGACTCTCCGCCAAACCCCGTCCCCGTTCCATACACTTGATGGGGCTTACCTTGAGCAATGCTCTAGCTTTAGATATCACGCATCTGGCTTGATCAGCACCTAGACTTCGCCTCTCACACTTAGACTCCCTGCACAAAGGCTGCTCCCTAAATTGGGAGCACTCTATGGCACAAAACCTGCCTTCCCAAGCAAGCGAGGTTCACCATAGTTCAAAAATGATACTCCTGTTCTGGATTATGGCGATATAGCATACTCTATAGCCCTTGCGTCCACCCTGGCAAGTCTAGACATCCTATTCCACTTCTTCTGTCGTTTCATCCTCGACTCCCCTCATTCCACCCACCACTGTACGTTATACAGCTCCCTAGCCCTGCCTTCTCTACATGACCGGAGATTAATAAACTGTGTTAGGTTTGCTGCTAAATTTTGGACCCTCTTCCTCCCTCCTTCCCTACCTAGAATCTACCTTATCCCAACAACCTCCCCGTGTACTCCTTAAGAGCCGCAGACTCCAGACTTCTGCATGTCCCACTAATGCGCACTACCAAAGGCCAGTCAGCCTTTAAATTCAGAATCCCACAGCTCTGGAATGCCCTTCCCACCCCCATCAGACATGCACAAAATCCCGGTGTACGCACCAGACTACTCCAGGCACACTTCTCCTCCAGCTGCTCATGCTAAATTTATAATTTTAGCACTCTACATTCAAATAATGTACAGGAGTACTCCTGTTATGTGTAAATCTGTCTGTAAATTCTTGTACTCTATGTAATTTGTACTCTAAACTGTTTTATTTCTTGTTGTATTCATATGCTATGTTTCTTATCTCCAATTCTGTACTTAAATGTTCCTGTATAAGCTATGTACTGGGCCCAGGCCCCCAGGTCGCATCTGGAATCTAGCATGTTGCTCAGTATGCCTTCCTGGTGAATCTCGTAAATAAACAAATAAATTCACATATCTGGACTGCCTTGTACGGTATGGGCTATGTCATCACAATGAAACTCAAAGAATTTCCTGTTGCTGTCTACTGTCTCTCTGTCCCAACACCCCCCATACAGCACCCCGGCAGCTGTCAATCATTTGTGAAATTATCTGGTTGATCCTGCCATTATTTTAGAAGAAATGCATATTTTAAATGCTTATCTGGTTAATCCTGCCACTCTGAACACTTTCACTTGAAACGTAGCATGGCCGAGCGCTATGCTCTCTGATGGTCACTATATTCTCTAAGGTTTCCTACAATGTAACTTCCATTCAAAAAGTCAGAAAACGCTGTGCTTTATGCACAGCTTAGTGTTTCTTCACTGAAAAAAAGCTGCCGACTGCACGCAGACTGAAGTGAGAGAATTTGCGGCTTTGGAACAGTAGAGGGAAGTGCAAGCATCTGTTGCTAGGCAGCTAGACACTTTCCTTCCCTCTACTGTTGCAAAAGCAAATCCTTCCTTCAATCTGTGTGCAATCACTTTCAGTGAAAAGAACAATACTAAACTGTGCATAAAGCACAGTTTGACTTTTTCACTACTAGAAACCTCACAGAATATGGTGCTCATCAGTGAGAATAGCCGACCATGCTACATTTACACAGAAAGTGAAAGTGCTCAGAGTGGCAGGATCAACCAGATAAGCATTTAAAATATTAATTTCTTTTGAAAATAATGTCAGGATCAACCAGATATTCTTTAAATAACTTTAAACCGACAGGATCAACCAGATATTTTAATAAATTATATAATTTGTTGTCTTGGGGGCGGGGGCATGGAAGCTGTGTTTGGGGAAATGGCAGGATAAACCAGATAACTCTTTTTAAAAATAACCATAATTAGCAAGCTCCACCAGAAATATTTTTAAACAACAAATGACATCCGTTGTTTTGCCAGCATTCCTGTAAGAGGAGTTGTATTGCTAGGGCCATCACCTTTATATGGCCATTGCATTGAGAGGAGTATGTGGTGGGTTGTGTTGGGGGGGGGCAAAACATACATTGTATAAACAGAACATGACATGGCCTGACTGAAGATATCATATTTATCTTCACTCGAGGCCAGTGATATCAAGATATCTCACTCGTGGCTTCGCCACTCGTGAGATATCATATCACCACTGGCCTCTCAAAGATAAATAAGGGATATGCAGCGGTTCAGTGTGTGATAATGCATTTATCTTGTACAGTTTCCAGTGACCTCAAGTAACCTCACGAGTGCCGAAGGCATGAGTGAAATTCTGAAGGTCACTGAAACTTCAAATAAATGCATTATCACACACTGAACCGCTTCATATTCCATTATGCAACAGGTTTAGATGTTGTGTGAACATTTTGATTTTGGTAGGTGTAAATAATTTGTCAAAAAAGAGAAAAGAAAATTGAATTTTATGCTGTTTTTTGCTAATTATAAAAAACAAAATGGTATCTATAAATGAAACACCACTCATTTTGTAGATATTTTTGAGCTGAACATTTTTCGTGCTCACAGTACCATGCTATCATTTTTGTTTTAAAGTTATTTATAATTGTTTGTCAAAAATGTGAACAAAAAATTACATTTTCTTCTGTTTTCTTGCTAACCATATACAATATACAGGGTTTATATAAATGAAACATTATTCATTTTGTAGATAATTTTGTGCTGAACAATTTTCGTGCTCACAGTGCCATGTTATCTTTTAGTTTTAAGTTATTGACATTTAAATATGGTTAGTACTGCTTCTGAGGCGAACATTCTAAATGAATTCTGAAGAGAACTGTGTAGATAAATGAGCTAGTGATGTAGTTACTGTGTGAATAAATGGGTGATGATGTAGCTACTATGTGGATAAATAAATTTATTACCATAGTAGCAAAGATAAATGGTTTTATTCTACAGTTTTTATCCTGACCCCTGTTGCATAAATATGATATCTTCAGCCAGGCCATGTCATTCATATACATACATATATACACATTTGAAATGTAAAAAAAAATACATTTATACATATTGGCAAAATACCATAAACACATTTACCATCCTTATTTCAATATATTTGGAATTTAATCAATATATTTTGCAATATACATAATATACTAAAGCGGCAATAACGTATATTTACAGTACACTGTAATATATTTGCTCATTTAAAAATATATTGATATATACATTTTTCAATATATTATAAAACAAGTAGATTGGAATATATTTCACTATATGTAAATATATTGTTAATAATATATTTTAAAATATATTTCATTTTTGTAAGGGAACAGATACTCCTCTAGTGTTGGACAAAGATTTATCGATTTTCACGCACTGGGTGCAGCTGGTGAGAAAGTTGTAAAACCAGTCAACTGTGTTCTGTGACAAACCCAGCCATGGAGTTTAAGTAGAAGCTCATGGTTGACTAGATTGCAGACTTTTAGTAAGGTCGATATATTATATATTCTCCGATGAGTTCACCGTTGTCAAGGGCCTTATGAACACAGTTGGTGTACTCCAACAGCACCGTGTTGGTGCTGTGTATCTTCTGGAAGTCATGCTGCTGTACATACTGGACCTTGTATTTTTCGAGGTATGTGACAAGTTGTTCAGAGACGAAAGAAGAGAAATGAGTCTGTAGCTGGCAAAGCTAGTGCAGTCAACGCTTTTGAATACTGGTGTAACTAGTGCCGATTTCCACCTTTCGGGGAACTGCGAGTAGCACAGGTTAAAAATTCTAGGGATGGGGTGGGAAAGTTCCTCTACCACCAGGGCACGAGGTTTCATATAAATAGAATCACTCTCACACCTAATTTTGCCAAGTACCCTATTGATGTATTTCAAGGTATCTAACTGAAACAGCCTTAAAGTAGAATTTAGTGTACACTGGTTCAGAGTCCACCAAGTGGGAGGCTTCAGGACTGGGTTCCCTGCAAGGGGTATGGGCAGGCTTATTAGGGATAATGTAACTGAGGTCAGTAAAGGCTGTGTTAAAGTAATTAGTAATTTCAGGGGGATCAAGGACCTCTCGACCCCCCACCATGAGCATTTGAGGAGTAATTTTAGTTCCCTTGTCATAAAGGTTCTGAGACACTATCCCAGAATCTTTTGCCATTGTTCCAGTTCTGGGTCTGCTGATCCTTACAGAAGTCAAATTTGGCCTATCTAATCATACTGGTGCACTTATTATGGGCCTCCTTGTATCTTTGCAGATGGTCAGAGGACCCTGTTTCCCTGGCCAGTGCCCACAGATTGTCCATATCCCTTATGCAGGCAAGGAGTTCAGGGGTGATCCATCCTGATGGTGTTCCTCCTGTCTTGTGTTTTTTAAAGGGTGCACATTTATCACAGGCATGTGTGAACTTGGAGATAAAGAATTCTGGGTGAAGTCAAGATCTGGAATGGCATATAAGAAGCTCCAATCAATTTGGGGCAAGTAAAATCTGAATTTGGGCACCTTCTTTTTTGTTCAGGGCTCAGCTGTGATCTAGGGGGAGGGTCCTTGTCTGTTTAAGTGCCCATAGACACAGCACAGGGGAGTGGTCACAGAGTATCTAGCAGAACTTTGACAACTTTAACCCTATCAGGGTGTGTAACTAGTACCCAGTAAAGTAGCATCATGGTGCCTGCTTTATAATTGGTCCCGGTGTGCTCAATGACCATTTGTGTGAGAAACAGTCTGGACATCTTGTCCGTATGACCTGTGCTGGACTTAGCATTCCAATTGATGTTAAAGTCACCAGTAACAAATTATTCCTAGTTCTGACTGAGGTGCATGAAGTAGTGAGTAAGTGATTCTATGGCTGGATTCTATTTACCCGGTAGAATATATACAGACAGGATGACAAGAGATTTATGCCCTCACCCTATCAAAAGCTGTATACTTAGGCATTCTTAATCCCTGGTTAATTCTATGTTCATAGTTTTAGAGGCTTGCAGGTCTGCTCTCAGGCAGATAAGGCAGGGTCTACCCCGCTTGCCTAATCTATCCTCCCTGAAGATACTGAAGCCTGGCAATGAGTAGTGGCATCAGGTATGTGTGGACTGAGACAAGTTTCAGTCTGGCAAATAGTGTCTGCTTGCAGTAACTCAACCCAGGCTATGAACTGGGAAAATTTAGCTGGGAGACTACCAGTATTTAGGGAGACTATGTTTAGAAATCCTTGGTTGTAGGTGGCAGGCCCAGCGCTACCAGCAGGGCTGGGGTTGGGATAAACACTGCCAGACAGTAGGAGTAACATTACTGTAAGGCTTCTGGTGGCTCTGAGGCATTGCTTCGGTCTCAATGTTTTACTCCTATGTAGGCAAACCCCTAGTACTCCCCAAATGCCACCAGGGTTAGTTGTCCAATGTGGGAGGCATATGGCTAGGGAGCTCTGGTACTGTAGGCCTTGGTATCCACATAGGACCAAGGAAGATAGCCTCTATCTATGAGAGTTCTATAGGTTCAGGTAGCAATGCTGTGGGTAAGCAGGTCAGCAGCATTGATCTTGCAAGGACACGTCTGCAGCAAAGAAGGGTGACAGCAGTTTGCAAGTAAAACAGGTAAGTCACTGACCTGTACCCCTAGGGCAAAATTCACAATGAGGGTATAAATAAAATTACAACAGCAGTGCAGGTGATAGTGCCACACTATCGCCATTCAGGAGCAGGTACTAGCAGCAGCCAATTCTGGCGGATCCTTGACCAGCTAACCTTATGACACAATCCACCCAGGTAGTGTGCTGGCAATGCTACCATAGAGATTAGGGTGGCAGTAACCAGTATAATACAGAAAAAAAAACACTTAGCAGATTGAACTGTAGCCAATACTTACATTTGGTACCCAAATACTCAGATCACTCAAATGAGGTGTTTAGCAATACTACTAAATACTACTCTATAGATAAGGGGACTGCTCACAAAGGATAGGGGAATGCAAAGCAAAGCTGTTTTTGGCAGAAACCTTGTTAACTCATGACCAGTAACACTTTAAAACAGAAGTAACAGTGCCCACCCCCAAACAGGCAAGACAAGGCAGTAGCAAATAACACTGTATTGTAAACCTTCTAGAAGATTTGGAGGCAGGCAGTGGAAAGCTTGCAAACAGACCTAGTATGTGCCCTGTATGTCTAAGTCCATCTGATGAAACACACAAGTTCAAGTTCTGGTAGTAGAACAGGGGTCCATATGGGACACAGATTTAAGACTTAAAGGCAAGTGGATGGACTGACACTGACCAGCTGTCAAATACAGAATCCACAGACCAGTCTCCTAGATCCAGGTTGAATGCCCACAGTAAATTCTTCCCAGCAGATGTAAACCTTCCACTATACATTAACTGCACTCCTGAGAAAGTCTGAGACAGCCACCAGATACCAGTTTCCTTAGCAAGTATCTGTGACTCTTCCCTCCGCTCTTTGATCTCCTGTGCCAGAATGCATGATATGGAATCAATTTTAATACTGATTTGCCAGAAGTGCTGTCCTCAGCTTTTAGGAAATGAAGTTTAAGGAACACTGTCAACCAAAGACAGGCAGATGTGTGCCTGGTTTAAAGCAGCTGTACTCCATCTGCTATACAAAAGGGCATCATAGTTTTTAGTAATACCGCATTTCTGGCAAAAACATCAATATAACAAATTCTCTATTCATTATATTTTATTCCTGAACTGAGATATAAGATTTGGAAGTTTCCATGCTTACTATGACTAAATAAATATTTTGGTGGGATGCTGTTTAACATCAGAAATGTGCACTAGCACTCTCCTAATATTATCTACAATATGAATCCAACATGTAAAGTCAAAAGTAACCTAGAGGGAAGATATTTTTTAAAATGTATAGTGCCAGCCAGCATTAATGGCTTAAGTCACTTACTGTAACATTAAAAAAAATGGCTATTTTAAAACACCAGCGGGAAACATAAATATACTGCTGATGAATCTAATAAATGCCAAAAATATATTGGGCCCTATGTACTAATGGGGCAGAGTGGCTACGTGCACACAACCACTCCGCTACCCCGTGTGGGATGCGTTAAGGGGAGCGCATAGCACATAGTACTATGCAATTCAGAAAATGGTTAACATTATCCTCTGATATGCATAGCATTTTGCTATGCCTTATCAGTGATTTATCACCCAGATACTTTGTCATATTACTTGCTAGGCATATATGTTAGTAGTAGTAGTAGCAGCAGTCTTTAGTTCTTAGGTGCCTTTCTACGGCAGCTCAGGGCACCATACACAACACAATAAGCAATCATAAAATAATAGTAGAATAAGACATGTAATTAAACACCCATAAGATCATACTAAACCTTCTCAGTATAAATAGCAGAATAAAATAAGTAATATAAAATAAACCAAATAAAAAATACATGAAAAGGAAAAGAAAACAGCATTCATAGTGACTAAGGTGCAAAATGGATCGTCAAGCATCATCAAAAGCTTACAGTCTGAAAGGTACATCTTCAGCTCTCCCCTTTTAAAGGCCACCACCGAGGGGTCCTCCCTCAGTATCCTGGGGAGAGTGTTCCAGAGTGTGAGACCAGCGGCCTCAAAGATATGATCTCCTGAGGATTTAAGCCATGTCCTGGGGACCAAGAGACTTGCCCTGGAGGAGCAGAGGGGGCAAATGGACAGCAAGGATTCAGAAGTTCTTCCAGACAGCCTGGGTGCAGCACATGTAAGGCCTTGTAGGTTAGAAAACCAGCCTTGAAGATAACACTCCACAGGTAGCCAGCGCAGTTCACGCAAGACCGGGGTCACATGGTTAAACCTCGAAAAGCCAGTTAAGTAAGTCAGCCACCACATTCTACACCAGCTGCAAGTGTCAGAGGGTACCTCCATTGACCCCAAGGCACAGCACACTACAGTAATTCAGCCTGGATGTTGCAAACACATGCACTAGTGTTGGCAAGTGTTTTGGGGGGGATAAGTGACTTAATTTGGCTGATGTTAGTGAGCTGGTAAACGCCACTCTGGACTACAGCTGACTCCTGAGCCTCGAATGTCAGCCACTCATCCAGAATGACTCCCAGATTTTTCATCTTGGCAGGGGCCAACAGAACTGAGCCAATGCCTAGTTTCTCCCACCACTATCTCTGTAGCCCTCCTCTGACCTGTGCTGGTACCTCAGTCATGTCTGGGTTAAGTCTCAGCCAACTCAGAACCATCCAAGTCTAACCTCAGCCTGGCATGCATTAAGCAACTTGATTTATTTATTTAAAGTTGTTAACCAGGAGAGTCGCACTGAGCCGAGGCTCGTGTCCAGGTGCGACCCGGGGGAAGGGAGAATGGGAGGTTTACAATATGCAGTACATGGATGAAACTGGTACAATACACAATACTCGGTTACAACAGGTATGCAGAGTACATTGCTAAAAAAACTTAGGCAAGGTATAACGTGGATTTCGAGTACCATAGTATGTGGTAAAATACTGAGATTAATGTGAGAGGAGATGAGGAAGGAGGAGAGACAAATGCCAACAGGGCATACAGAAAGTGGGATGAGCTGATGATAGGGTGCATGGGAAAAGCCTGTTTAGCTAGGGGCAGGAGTCTGTGAACACGGATGACTGGGATAGGGGAACGTTTCAGAAGACAGACAGACGGGATGCATCTGATATGGAAGGGGAAGGTGTTCCAGAGTGAGGGCAGTCTGTAAGTGATGGTGCTAGGTGTCCCAGGTGCAAATGACGACAAATGTTATTTATTGAATTTTGTTGACCCAGTAAGCCCACTGGGCCTAGAAGTCCCTTTTTCAGGGGCAACCAGGGGGAGGGGGGATACAGATGGTAAGCAACTGAAATTGAACCAGATTAAGCTGTTGATGGTATTTTTAGTAAATGGGAGAAATTTGGCCAGGACACCAAGGATATTACCCTGCTCTTTTTTCGATAAGTGCCATGGGATCTTTAGCATTCACCTGAACTACCACCAATCCAGGCAGATGGGACCTCGGTTTTAACGTCTCATCCGAAAGACGGCACTTCAGAAGTGCAGCACCCCCCTTCATGCTGCATTATAGTGTCAGTACTGGGACATTAACCCAAGTGCCAGATGTGGGAACTGAACCCACAGCCCTCTGATCTCCTGGCCTCAGAGGCGAGTGTGCTACCTACTGAGTCACTGACACTGACAAATACAACTGGATATCATCTGCATAGCAGTGGAAATCCAGATTGTACTGTTGAATTATTTCTCCCAGGAGCAGCATGTATACTTCAAACAGCATGGGTGAAAGAACCAATACTTGGGGCATGCCACAGAGCAGGGGCATTGGGGAAAATGAGAAAGCTCCCATCACCACTCTCTGCATCCTGTCCCTGAGGCAGGACTCAAACCAGCAGATGACTGCGCCGGTGAGCCTTCCATACTCCCTCAGATGATCCAACAACAATCCATGGTTTACTGTGTCAATGTTGAGGAGAAGTCGAGGAGGACCAGAATTGGGTGCTCACCCCATCCCTTGCCCTGAGGAGGTCATTATGCACTCTGACCAATGCTGTCTTGGTACTGCGCCTGGATCTGAAACCAGATTGGAGAGGCTCATAGATGTCATGAGTGCAAGGTGTGCCGAGCTACATTGCCACAACCTTCTCAATAACCTTGCCTAAAAGAATTAGGTTAGAGATGGGACAATAATTTGCGAGACTGCCTGGGTCCAAAGATGGTTTCTTCAAAAGAGGCTGAACCAATGCCTCTTTCAAAGTGACCAGAAAGACCCTCTCCAATAAGGAGCACCAAATAATTGTAGCAAACACCAGACTCAATACCCACACACAGCTCTCTAGCAAACGTGTGGGGCTTGGATCTAGTTCAGAAAAAGTGGGCCATAGCTGCAAGATGACCTCCCAGACCTCTTCCACTGTAATCAACCGAAACTCTCTCCAGCACAGCTGAACGCATCTGTAAGGTGCCAGCTTTACCCTGCCAGGTTGTAAGAGCTCACTTGACAAGATCTCAGACTTGACAGACGCCACTCTGCCCCAGAAGAATTGGGCAAACTGTTTGCACTTGGCTACTGAACCTGCTCTCACTGGCTGCAGACAGGCCAGCTTTAAAGGACAAGTAAACAAGCTTTTTATTTATTTATTTATTAAATTTTGGTGACCGGGTAGGCCCACTGAGCCCCGAAGGTCCCTTTTTCAGGGGCGACCCGGGATAACAGTACAATACAGGATATATAACAGTACAACACAGGGTATAATACAGGAGACAACATTTGATTACATAAGTTGTGGAAGCATAAGGTAGTTATAGACAGTGGTTATGGAAGTATGAGGTAGTTACAGACAGTGGTTTTCTAACATGGTTTTCATCATGACACAGTTCAGCCTTGATAGTATTTGGCATAGCTATTTGCATGAGGTAGCTTTGGTCCCTAGGTATCCTAAGACAACTAGAAGGTCCAAGGTAGTCCCACCTTTAGGGGGTTTGATATAGAAATGAGAAGGGGTGCTCTGAGAGCCATGGCAGTGGCATGCGCTTGTGTCAAGCATGTGGACCTTGAGCCTAGTACAGAAATTCCTAAGTGTGGGGGCATCCTGGACCAGGGGAGGGAGCTTGTTCCATAGGCTAGGGGCTTGCCAAGAGAAGGATCTGCCGCCAGTGTTGGTCCGAACTCTGGGGACTTTGAGCAGTGTTCTTTCTGAAGTCCTTAGGTTCCTAGGGTTGTGTTTAATAGCTACGATTCCTGTTATGCTTGGAGGAGTCGGGGGGGGGGTTTGAGTAACTTGTAGGTCTGGGCGAGCAATGGTTGTTGTAGCTGGGCGGCCAGCGTGGGCCACC
The DNA here is from genome assembly GCA_016271365.2 of Neoceratodus forsteri. Taxonomy (NCBI): domain Eukaryota; kingdom Metazoa; phylum Chordata; order Ceratodontiformes; family Ceratodontidae; genus Neoceratodus; species Neoceratodus forsteri. The sequence goes on along the minus strand of CM028132.1, from coordinate 193,290,957 downwards.
GGAGCTGGGCCAGGGTGTCGCAGTGATGACATCTCGGGTAGTCTTCTGTAGTGAACCGTGCTATTTTGTTGTATAGGATTTGCATCCTGGATACTTCCTGCTTTACCAAGCCCTGTATAATCGGGGCCGCATAGGTCAGGGTAGGGAGCAGGACACTCGTCGCAATGGAGAGCCTGGCCTCAGGGATGAGCTGGTCTCTGAGACGGTACAAGGTTCAGAGCTTGCAGTGAAGTGTCCTGGTGACCTGGTCAACGTGGTCTTTGTAGGTGATTGATTGATTTACAGTTAGGCCTAAATATTTTAGGGAGGGGACTACTTTTACGCATTTTCCAGATAGTTTGGAAAGTTGTAGGGATGAGGACCTGTCAGTTCCCAAGGATCTTGGTCCAAATAGTATTGCCTTAGTTTTGTCTGCATTAAGTACCATTCTATTCTCACACAGCCATGTCTCTAGGGATGTGAGGTCCTTTTGGAGTAGGGGACCGAGAGCAGCTACATCGCCCAAGGATCGGTAGATGACAATATCATCAGCATACTGTACAACTGAGCTCTCCCCACAGTAGGTATTTTTTACACATTTTGTTTTTTAAAAACTTAACCCATGGGCTTGTAAAGGAGAAGCTGCTGTTTATTTTAATACTGAAACTGCATTTATTAAAGTAGGAGAAATGTAGTTTCACAGCATCTGAAAATTTTAAACACAGCCTCTCCTGATTCAAAAATCCTGCTCTAAGAATCGTAAAATTGCTGTCTTGATATCAGTGAAGAAAGAGATGCCACTGTGTAGATGTATTTTTGCTCCACTTAACTGTATTCAAATGCGAATAACTTTAAAATGAAAAATAGCATGGTACTTTGAGCACGAAAGTTGTTCAGCACAACAATATCTACAAAATGAGTGGCATTTCATTTATAGATACCTTTTAGTTATCTTAAAATTAGCAGAAAACAGCAGAAAAAATCAGTTTTCTTTTTCACTTTTGTGACACACAAATGCAAAAAGATTTAAAACAAAATATGATAGCATCGCACTTTGAGTATAATAGTTGTTCAGCACAAACATATCTACCAAATGAGTGGTGCTTCATTTATAGATGCATTTTAGTTTTTTTTTTTTTTTTTATAATCAGCAAAAAATGGCAGGAAAATCAATGGTTACCCTTTTTTTGGAGGTATGGCAGAAATAGAATATGCTACCTTCCTACTGGAAATACTGTTGATATTTTTTGTTCTTATGCCTTTCCCAATTAACCAAACTGTATTTTGCTTTTCAAATAACTCCCAACCTCCTGTCTTTTGAATGGTGTGTGTGTGTGTGTGTGTGTGTGTGTGTGTGTGTGTGCACGCGTGCGCGCATAACTGTTGTATGCTTAACGAGCCAGATTGTGAACAATATTTCCAGTAAGAAGGTAGCATGTTCCATTTATGTCATACCTCCAAAAAAGTGAAAAACACATTTCATTTCCTGCCATTTTTTTGCTGATCCAGGGCAAGTTGTGTCTCTTCGCAGATGACACAAAACTATGTGGGAGGGTGGACAGTGACAAATGAAATGCATAGAGACCTACAAAAACTAGAGGGGTGGTCAAAGGTCTGGCAGTTAAAATTCAATGCTAGAGAGTGCAAGGTAATGCACTTAGGGAAAAAGAACCGCAAGACAGAGTACTGGATGGGAAGCAAGAGACTTATCACTACAGCTGAGGAACAGGGTCTGGGAGTTATCACTAGCAACTCGCTCAAGCAATCGAGTCAGTGCAACAAGGCCTATAGCAAGGCTAACAGGATGCTGAGATGTATCAGGAGGGTACTGATAGCAGAAGAAAGGAAGTAATAATTCTCCTCTACAGATCCCTGATGAGGCCTCACCTAGAGTACTGCGCTCAGTTCTGGAGTCCTCACCTCAGAAAGGATAAGGATAGGCTGGAGACAGTATAGCGCAGAATAACAAAATGATTCGGGGCCAGCAGGACAAATCCTATGAAGAGCACCTCAAGGCACTAAATATGTACTCGCTGGAGACCAGAAGGGGGTAGGGGAGAGATAATAGAGACCTTCAAGTTCCTTAAAGGAATTAAAGTGAACTGCGGGGAACTATTTAACCTGAATACCAATTAGCAGTCATGTGGATGTGAATGGAAATTAACAAGAGGTAGTTTCAGGACAGATGCGAGGAAGTACTACTTTAAAGAAAGTTTTTTTTGTTTTTTTATTCATTTATTCAGTCTCAGATTGCAATACCTTTGAGCGCAAGGTGCTTGTTTACAAAGGTTCCACGTCGGTGAGGGAGGGCGAGCAAACATACAAAGGTGGTAAGACAAAGACATGGTATGAACCAAGGGAATGGTTCATTATTTGTATACTTATCTAAAACTTTAGAAAGGGGGTTGAAGCAGAGGGACAGAGCTACAGAAATGAGGGGGGAGTTGGGGTAGGCAGCCAGCAGGCACTGTCAGGACATGAGAAGAATAAGAGAGGAGAGGCTGGAGTAAGGGTAGGGAAGGTAATACTTAGGGGTGAGGGAGAGGGGGTTTGTTGAAACACAATAGTTGGTGAAGGTATTAGGTAGAGCAGTCACAGGAACTCTTAGCCCTCAGATGCTGACAGAGCATGTGCTTGAAATGGCCAAGTTTTGGTAAGGTTGAGATTTCTTTGGAAACAGCACTGAAGCCAAGTGGCACTCTGTAAGTAAATGAGCGCTGCCCTAGGAACATGCAGATGCTGGCGGGTTGAGTTCCATGTGTACGGAGCGCTGCGGTGGAGGCTTAAGAGGTTCCTGGTTCCCAGGGGTAGAAGACCAAGAAGTGCTTTTTTACCTAACAAATATATTTGGTACTGTATCCTTCCACTTAGCTGAAGCCATCCTGTGACAGAGTACAAGTCACAGGTGTGGGTGAGGCGTGCATCACCAGTAAAAAGCCTACATGCCTCATTTAATGCTACAGACATCCTACGGAGAATGGAATTTGTAGCAGCACCATAGATAACCAGGCTATCACCAACAGTAGGCAAGATGGGGCTGGAAATTGCAATTCTGAGGGCTTCAGGCATCCGGCAGTGTTTGTGTCAGTGGAGTAGACCAATCTTGGTGTTAACCGCCTGGACGACATTGTCAACATGCTGTGTATAAGAAAGTGAGCAGTCAAGGGTTACTCCCAGGTACTTAAAATGCTTGATTTGTTCGAGTTGTGCTTCCACACAGCTCCTGATGGTGAGGGGCTGAGATTTATGTTTACTGTGAGTGCTGCTGAACATCATGACTTTAGTTTTTTTGTAGTTGAGGATCGATTTGTGACAGCTGAACCAGGCCTCTACTTCATTAAAACTATGCTGTAGTTGACATTCCAGTTCCAGTGGGTCAGAGTTACTGGTAAAGATGACAGCATCATCCACATAAGGAGTATCCTTTGTTGACAGGCCCGAGGGAGGTTGCTGAGGTAGATGCTGAAAAGTAGAGGCCCTAAAATAGAGCCCTGTGGCACTCCAGAGTGGACAGGCTGCTTGTCAGAGGCAACATCTGAAATCTTCACCAGCTTGAAGCGATCGTCCAGGTAACTCTTGAACCACAGTAAGGTGTCTGAGAAGAGACCAATGGAAGTTAGTTGCCGGAGAAGAAGAGGGTGGTGAACGGTATCAAAAGCCTTTGTCAGGTCAATGAAAGCTGCTCCTACTAAATTACCTTCATCAAAGTGATTGTTGGATGAAGCCAGTGAAATCCAATAATTCCACTGTGGTGCTGTGCCCTTTTTCGGAACCCATGTTGCTGCGGGCATTGGATAGAATATTTTTTTGAGGTAATCCATCAATTGGTCGGCCACTATGTGTTCAAGTGCCTTAGATAAAGGTGGTGAAGGAGGGAGAGGGGGGGACATGATAGAAACGTTCAAGTTCAAGGGGCAACAGACTTCTAGGAAAACATAAACTGAACTTACAAGCTCAAATGGGCAGACTGTGTGGGCCAAAGGCCCTTATCTGCCGACACTGTCTATGTATCTATGTAAGTACCTCAAGGGAATCAACAAATTCCAAGAGGTTAGCATCTTTCAAAAAAAGAGGTGTACAAGAACAAGGGGGCACAATTTGAAGATAGGGGGGGGCGGCTCAGAGGTAATGTAAGGAAGTATTTTTTCACAGAGAGGGTTGTGGATGCATGGAATGGCCTTCCAGAGGAGGTTGTGGAGTCAAAAACAGTGGTTTAATTCAAGCATGCATGGGACAGCCATAAGACAATTCTAGGGGGTGGGTGTGGAAAGAAGTAGGCTGCTGGTTAACTAGGATGTGCAGCTTATCCATTAGGTAGAGAAATGTGCAGACTGGGTGGGCCAAGCAGTCCTTATCTGCCGTCAAATTCTATGTTTCTATGGAAGTATGGATATGGGCCTGTAATTTGCATGTAGGGCCCGATCCCCACTTTTGTGAATGGGGGTAATTAGGGTTGACTTCCAAATGTGTGGAAATTGAGCCATATTTAGCGAGAGGCTGAGAATCTTAGTAAGGGGTTCAATGAGTTTGTCTAATGCGAGAGCAATGATTTTAAGATTGAGCAAGTCACCACTATTTCTTGACTTCCCTAGTATTTTGCTTATGTACGTTTTGGCTGTTAACATCGAGACCTTCCTAAAGTAAAAGGGTGGGGAGGCTCCTGAGCCATATTCAGGACTGTGGGTAGGAGCAGGGGGGGTATTATCAAAGAAATCCGGAGGGAAGATGCTGCTCAGATCGGTGAAGGCATTGTTGAAAACATTTACTATGGTAAGGGGGTCCAGGGTAGAGTACCATCTATGTTTAGCATTGAGGGAGGGCTTTTTTTTTTTTTTTTTTTTAACATTGGCAGTAACTTATTTTATGTTATTCCAAAATATCTTACTGTTCCCCCCAGGTATTTGCAAGTACTTCCTGATGGAATGTGACTTTCTCAAGGCGGATTGCTCTTGTGCATTCATTCCTGGCCTGTTTGCATTCATGCACATCCACTTGTCTGCCAGTGTTTCTTGCTTGGTGCCAGAGATGGTCCCTCTGTTTCATTCTGTTGATGACCTTTGGGGTTATCTAGGGGTTAATGATGCTACGCACTTTCATCTTTTTGTAGGGGGCATGGATGTCACAGGCAGTGTTGAAATGCTTAATGAAATGGTGTAAGGCTAGGTTGACATAATTTGTGGAGTCGAGGAATGACCAGTCCAGGTTACTCAAGTGCTGTTTGAGGAGCTCGAGGTGCCCATGTTTGAGTACCCTACTATATATTGTTTGAGGAGGTGGCTTTTGGAATTTGTTTGTCCAGCTGCAGGTGATGGGGGAGTGATCGCGTAGGGAGTTGCAGTGAACTAACACAGAGATACGATAAGGACGATTTGTGAGGATCACGTCAAGGAGTGAACTTGTCCACATTTTGTAGTTAGTCCTGGTGGGGAAGGGAACAAGTTGAGAGAGAACTGTAGAGCAGATAAAGAGTCCTTGTATGGCCAGCATCAGGGGACAGCCAATTGACACGTAAGTCACCAAAAACAAAAGTTTCAGAGTTGGGCTTCAGGTTCCAAGTGTTCTTTAGGCAGGAAATAGACAGATAAAATTGTGAGGGCCCCATGAGCACCAAGCAGAATTTTAATTGCAAGTGCTTGTGTGGTGCATCCAAGGTCGACCAAGGAAGCACAGAGATATCTCACGGGCGCAGAATGCCAGCCTCCACCACAGCGACGGAACAATACTGACGCAGGTATTGTGCCGCCTCTTGTATTGCTGTTTTCTGTGGGGGGCTGCGCTCCCCACACACCCCAGACTCTAGGATTCCAACTCCAGGTCGGAGTTGGTCTGGGGAGGGGGCACAACACTGGGGGAAGGTGAAACACAGAAAAGGACCATTACCGTGAATGTCGCCGTAATGGTCTTTTTCTGTGTTTCGCTGTCGGGGTGTTGACCACAAGGGGTGCTACAGGCTACAGTCAACTATAGGCAAGGAATGACCCTTTAATGTCTCTTTGAGATAAATGGCACAGTCACCACCACGCTTAGACTGCCTGTCCTGCCAGAAAATAGTGTAGCCAGGTAAAGTGACTGCTATATCAGGTATCTTCGGTAAAAGCCATGTCTCGGCCACTGATAGTATATCATGGTTGTTCTAGTAGATCCAAACTTTGAGGCTATCCAACTTACTTAGTAGGCTACAGATACCGACTGCCGCCATTTTGATGGATCCAGGTTTTTTATTTATTTATTTATTTAGCTTTTGTTGACCGGGTAAGTGCACTAGACAAATCCTGTCTATTTTCAGGCACGACCCGGAGGAGGGGGGATACAGATGAATGCCAACTGATCTTGAACCAGATTAAGCTGTTGGTGGTATTTTTAGTGAATTAGGGAAATTTGGCCAGGACACCAGGGAAATTCCCCTACTCTTTTCGATAAGTGCCATGGGATCTTTAACATCCACCTGAACTACCACCAATCCAGGCAGATGGGACCCTGGTTTAACGTCTCATCCTCATAGGTGGAGCACCACTTGCTGGACCAGGACTGGAGTGAACATTGCCTAATATCAGCAGAAGCATGAGGATGATTCTGATAAGGTAGCCTTTCAGGAGTCTAATTCACTATGCCCGCCTGTTTACGGCTGGACCGCCTCCTCAGGCACGATTGCATTGCTGTAGACAGGTCGGTAAGTGCCTGGAGGGAGTAGGTGTCATGGCCATGGGGGACTAACCAACCCAAGTAATGAACCAGGAGCCAGTGTTGTGATCAGGGACCATTTGTCAACATGAAGAAGTTCCCCGTTTGAAGGTCTGGGTCACAATGTAAGTTGTGATTGAGAGCAGCATTGCAGACTTTTGCCATTTGTTTCCTTGTAGGTCACCAGAGAAAAGAAGGGCTAAGAGAAGTGGTATTAGGATGGCAGGATGTGGCTTACACATTTTTGGGATTTTTCTAAACACTGTTAAAAACTTTTCTTACTGGAACACAGAGTGCTCCTATGAGGCAACTTGAGAGGACGAGGACTGGAAAGTACATTGGTTCCCTCTAGCAGTTACTCACTATAACCAGCATATAGAGAAATGGCCACTTAGTATATTTCAGGGGACATTTGATTCCTTCACTCTGCAGGGTTTTAAATAATTTATTAGCAGTTTTTCTCTTGGGGCAATACTAACTGTACAGAAAGCATTTATATAGGTTTTCTAGAAGTGTCATGTTTGTTGAACACAGTGAAGCAAGTGCCATGCAGTTTCACAATGTTTTAGAACTTTTATGAGCAAAACGCTAATCAATCTTTAGAGTTAAATAAAACCCTGCTCTGTATAAGAAATTCAACAGATAGGGTGGGTGGGGAGCCGGCACAAAGATGTCAGCAGCAAGATGGAGCGCTTAAGGGAGACATCGGGTCAGACCGTTGGCCACAGAGGTACCGGTCCTTGGGCTTGGTTCCCATGTGTAAGTGGGCGGTGCTCGGAAATCCAGCTGCTGCCACCATGGAGGTGCCACCCAGTAAGAGGCCTCTTGCTGGGGAAAAAAGAGACAGGAGACACAGATGGCAAGTAAAACAAAAGGGGACTAAATTGGTGGGCGGGTCGGAGTCCTAGCCAGGCTGATTAGGCAGAGAACAATTAAGAATGAGCGGTAGGAAGGGACAGCAAAGGGGAAAACAAAGATTTTGAAGATGAGGGGGGATAGCCATTCCCATTCCAAAACCTCGGTCTCTCTCGCGCTCGCTCTCTGCTCCTCCCCCTCCTTTTTATCCTTCATAGTCCTCATTCGCAACCTCTCTATTAACACCTGTTCCTACAATTAACCTACCCCTCCACCTCCTTCAATTTTTTTGCATCCCCCATTCAGCTTTTCTACTGCTGCCTTCTGACCCTTTTGTTCTACTTGGTTAACGCCTGCTGCCCTGTTCTGTTCATGAAAGGCCTGCCTCTTTTCTCTACACCCCCTTGTGTTAGGTCTATGCCCCATCACCTCGCTTTGTTTGGAGGCACCCGCAGTTAGATAGAGTTAACTCGAACAATCTCTTGGTAGCAGCACCTTACTGACTGCTGTATTGTAGTACCCCAATAATTTAGATTGCATTACCCTACATAATTTACTAATCTGGTGTCTTTAAGTTTTTACTGTATTCCTAGTGCATCTTTTTTTGCTGTGCATACATCTTCCCTATATATTTTTTCACTACAAATATTGTTGTTGAATCTTTTTGTTGCACTCACTCCTCTGAAATCTGCCCCCCCCCCCATCACACCTGGAAAAGAGACTTGGCTTAGTCTGCCTTTCCCTGCCGCCAATTTGTAAATAAACTAAACTAAAAATAATTAGTGATCTGACGACTTACGTTTACCTTTTATACTGGTATTACTTAGTACTTTTTATGTATTGTATAATTTTCTCTTCATATATGCTTGATGTAACCAGTGGCTGTGTTCCTGCTGTCCCTTCCGGACCCCCAAAGAAACAGGATTATATATCTCGTAAGGTTGTTCTGGAGAGATGTAGTTTATGCCCTTATACTTGGCTCTTTCACTATTGGTACAATGCATCCATGTTCTACCACAGAACCCTGTGGTTCAGAGGGGTATAAAGTACATCACACAGTTCTAAAATGGTTTTCATCACCAGAGTGTCAATCAGAAACACCCACTGAGGTTACTAATTAGGTCCATATAGAATGCACAATAACAGAACTGGAACCAGCACTTAAAGAAACAACTTCCATAGGGAAAAATGACTTTCAGGTTCATCCCACGTCTCCTTTAAAGGAGAGCAACTGGCACAAAGGGCCCCCACACTCACATGTAGGGCCGGTCCCAATGTGCACTTTCTGTGCAAAAACATTTTAGTTTACTGTAGTACAGTCGATTGTCTCAGACTAATTTTACTTAGTTGCAGGCTGACATCTTCTATTACCACAAATCCCAGAATTCCCTGCAGCTGGGAGAGTCAAAAGCCTGCAGTACGTGTTAGAGCTTTTATAACCTCCAATCAGGTGTCTTTCAGGTCTGCTTTTCTCCATGGGCTAAGCACAGTACTCTGTGACTATTACGTGACTAGGGAGGACAGCGGGATGCGCAAACAAATGATCAGAGTTTGTATAAACTCTAACATGCACTGCAGGCTACTGAACCTCCCACTGCTGCCTTCTCCTCTGATGTCAGCTCCAGGGGATTCTGTGATTTGTAATTAACAGAATATGTCAGCCAACAACTAAGCAAAATTAATCTGCAACAATTTACTATGCTACAGTAAACAATAAGTAAGCCAAAATCTTTCTGCACACAAACTGCACATTGGGACCAGACCCACACACCTGTGTGGGGACCCTTCGTGCTTACTGTTCCCCTTTAAACAAATGAATGGACAGATAAGTAAATGACTAAAGCTCAAAATGTGAACCAGGAGATCCAAGCTTCAGATCCCTTACCCTTACTAGTCATTAGCTCTCTCTTAGTGCTTGGGTACAACAGCTGATCTTCCAGTTCTTGACTGAGACACAGCTCCTAGCTTTAAAATGGGAGCAGAGACCTGAAAACAGGACGTCACATTTCAGTTGAGCAGTACTGGGCAAATCCATTCTAAAAATACAATAATCCCTGCTCACACACTATGGCTGCTGATGCTGTTAATGTACACATCGCACCTTTATTTTACTTATTAACTCTCAGATTAACAACTTTGAGCAAGAACAGCTCATTTACAAAGGTTCCACGTCAAACATGGTGCCAGACAAAAAAACAGGGTGAACATTGTTACAAAATCATACAGAATAGTACATAGATGGTAAAAAAACATGCATAGGTGAACTTCATTACTTGATTTATACATAACAACACAGTAAAGATAGGGGTAAAGTTAAACAACCTGAAGTGCATTAGAACAGACTATCTGTGACTGGGGACTAAATAGAACTAGAAAGAAAAACTGGAGAGAAACATGAGGAGTAGACAGTAGGGGGAAACCAGATGGGAGTAGGCAGGCCAGAGGGCCATTGTCTAGAGCAGGGGGAATGAGGGAGAAGTGCTAGTTGGTTAGAGGGAAGGGGATAGGGGGAGAGAAGCACTAGTGTTGGAGAGGATGGGGGGAGGGGGTAGAGTAGGTGGGGCAAAAACATGTGGACTAGATGGCAGTAGTAGACTGAAGGGGAGGAAATGTAAAAAGGATGCTCAGATGTGAATTAAAGAAGGTCATACACCTATGCGAAGCAGTCACAAGTACTGGAGGTGATGAGGTGTTCCCAGAGCAGTCGTTTGAAAGGTCCAAGTTTGGGAGTTGTTTGGATATCCCAATTGAGAACACTGTACCAGTGTGGTGCCCTGTAGGCAAACTATCTCTGCCCCATGGAGGTCCGACATCTAGAGACCAGGAAGGTTTGGTTAATGGCATTCCGGGTATGTTGAGAGCTACACTGCGAGATTAAGAGCTTTTCTACACCTGGTGGCATGAGGCCTAACAGACAGGTCTGATACTGAATCTTACATTGCAGCAGAAGCCATTCAGCTTGGGCGTAGAGGTCACAGGTGTGAGTTAAATGGGCAGCACCATTGAGAAGTTAACAGGCTTTATTAAGTGCCACGGTAATCCTATGGAGGGCCATGGGGAAGCAGTGCCATAGATGGCTAGACCGTAGTCGATGATGGAGGTGACAGAGCTGTGGATTGCCAGTCTCGGGGCATCGGTAGGCATACAATGTTGGTGCTTGTGTAGCATTCTAGTTCAAATGTTTACAGCCTTAGCAACATTCTCAATGTGGCATGTGTAGGAGAGGAAGTTATCCAACATGATCCCTAGGTATTTGAACTGCTTGACCTGCTCAAGCAGGACTCCAGAGCTGTTCCTGATGGTGAGGGACTGTGTTTTATGTTTGCTACGCACACTGCTGAAAAGCATAACTTTGGTTTTGCTGAAGTTCAGGATTAACTTGTGGGAGCTGAACCATTCTTCCACCCACTCAAAATCAAGCTGGAGCTGTTGCTCGATAAGTTTAGTGTTGTGGTGTCCAGTAAAGATGACTGCGCCATCTGCATATAGTAGCATTCTCTGTTGATAGGCACTTGGAGGATTATTCAGTAATAGACTAAATAGTAATGGTCCCAAGATGGAGCCCTGTGGTACGCCCGAAAGGACCGGCTTTCAATCTGATGTGATATTGTCAATCCTACTTCTTGTAACCGGCCTACCAGATAACTTTCAAACCGTTTTTAGTGCTTCCTTGGAAAGACCAATGGAGGACAGCTGTCTGAGTAAAAGTGGGTGGTTGACTATGTTGAATGTTTTTGTTAGGTCAATAAACACCGCACCTGCACAATTTTCCTGATCAAGTGTGTTTTGGATGAAACCCATAAATTCCAAGAGGGCAATGGTGGTGCTGTACCCTTTTCTGAACCCGTGCTGTTGGGGCATTTGATTTGATATTTCTCCAAATATTTCACAAACTGATCAGAGACTATGCGTTCCAGTGCTCTGGAAAGTGGAGGGAGAATGGTGATGGGTCTGTAGTTGGTGTGTAGTGCCCTGTCTCCACTCGTGAACAGGCGTGACAAATGCCTGATTCCAAATTGAAGGGAACTGTGCAGATCTAAGTGAGAGGTTTAAAATTTTAGTGATAGGCATAAGGATTTCTTATAGGACGAGTGAGACTAATTTTAGATCAAGAGTCACCACTAGTATAAGGTTTAAGGATGGCCTTGCGTATGTATGTTCTTGCCCGAATCAGAGGAATCTCCTTGAAGCAGAACTGCAGGATGGGGCCCCCCCAAGGATGCTTCAATGTGGTGAGCACTAGTGTTGGGTGCATCAAAGAAATCAGGCAAAAGAACAGAGACCAGATCAGAGAATGCATCATTGAAGGTGTTGGTAATGGTCCAGAGGTCTAGAACTGGTGATCCATTGATGTTAAGCATAGTGGGTGGCAACTTAGGATCTTTCCCAGTGAGGTCCTTCATACTGCTCAAAAATTGTTTCCTATCTCCCCAGGAGTTAGTGAGTGTGTCCCTGAAGTATTTACTTTTTCAGTTTCGAATAGCTTGCGTACATTCATTTCCGGCAGTTTTATATCTTTGGAGATCTGCTTGGCTGTATGAGGCTCTAGCACAGTGCCAGAGGTGGTCCTCGATTTCAGTTGAGATAAGAGCTCAGGTGTAATCCATGGGTTTGAGTTTCCTCTAATCTTCTTTCTGACAGGCGCATAGGTATCACAGGCAGCCAAGAATTGTGAGATAAAAAATTCCAGAGCTGCGTTAGTGTCAGTGAAAGTGTCAAGTGGGGTCCAGTCCAGGTTACAGAGATGAGATTTAAGTGAAGCAAGATGCCCCCGCTTTAGAACCCTAGCGAACAGAAGCTTAAACAGCTTGCCAAGACCTTAACTTGTGGCCTAGATTAGGGTTGTAACTAAACTGCTGAGTCTCCAAGGGACCCAACTAGCCTACTAACTAACCTCTGTTTAAAATTGACACTGATTGAGATCATCCAAATTTACAAATAATCTGGATCAATCAAACTGTTCAAAGAGTATTTCACTATTGTTTTAACACTTCAATGTTCTGTTCTGCTGTCTTTCCAAAATATTTTGACCATTTGCTTGGGTTGATGTGGCTGCTTGGTGTAACCTGTCTGTAATCAAAGCACCACACTGCTACATTCAGAGTAATGTGTTTCATCTTTGGAGGCTGTAATTAAAACGTTCCTTGTCAATTCTGAAATAACTGGCTCACATAAGGGATTCCAGTCACACACCCAAACAGCATTGATTTTTGAGACGCTGCAAAGCACTGCAAGGCTGGTGTACTCCCCCCCCATCCCCCGGGGGATTCCTCTTAGTTTCTACTATAATAAATATACACACACACTTGTACTGTACAGTGCAAGAGTGTTAAACAGCACTGATATCGTATGGTAGATATGACGCAGCTAGAGATGCCGGAAGGAAACCAACAGGAAACAAAAACTATGCTGCTCACCAGGTTTTGAAAAAAAAATAAAAACACTTCAAAGGTTGAGTATGGATCTAAAAGAAACAGCTGTAACAGACTGAAAATGAAGTACCAGCTTGTAAATAATATGCTCCATCTATGGGCCTGAAAAGCACATTTCAGGAGTATCAGGATTTGCATTTTTGATTTGCTCATATGAATGCTGAGATTAAATACCAAAGTCAGTGCAGCTCAGCAGATAGCAATCTCCCCTCTGGGCCAAAAGTTCATTGGTTCAAACACTGGCTCATAGTTCCAGAGCTACTAACACTTCAGTACTGTGGGAGTGGATGCTGCACTGGCGGGGCTGCTGTCCTTTAGATGAGACATTAAACTGAGGTCCCCTCTGCCCTTCTCTGATGTAAATTTAAAGATCCTATGTAGTTAAGAAACACAGTTGGGGCTTTCCCCAGTGTACTAACCCATCTAAATAAGATAACATTCTGCAAAGGTCTACGGCTGTTGGGATACTGATTGCTTGATAGCTCTCATGTTTATCTGCATCCAGCCGCTGTGCTACTTGTGCCCAACTCATTAATCTGTAAAGTGCCGTAAAATACAACATGTATGAAAGCACTGTAGAAAATCAAATAATGATTATTCTATACCAATAAACAAAAAACTGCAATCGCCTGTTGAAAGTAAGGGGCGTATTGAAAAAAATCATTCTAAACTGAACATTCCTGAATAAAAAAAAAAAACAGAGTGAGGTTAAAAGCAACTTTTCACTGAAAAATCTGCTGACAATGCTGATTTCCCCTTTTGCTTCATACAACCTAATATAGTGAAATGCAGTATTCTGCAGAAAACGTTGAGCCCCTAGGGATCCACGTCTTGCTCAGGCATGTTAATGTCAAGGTGTGAGACACCAATCGGCTACCATAAATCTGAATATTAAAGATCATATGGATTATGAGTAAGCCAAAGCACACAAATACTAGCCAATTAAAGGATAACATCCTCTGACTAAAAACAAGAGTATTTAGGACTATTGAGTAGTTATCCAAGTGTGACTTAATGACTACAGCTGTATGTTGAACACAGACAGCCATTTCAAATGCACCACAACATCTGTGAGGTTTCCCCAAATGTAATGTTTGGCGGCGGTCATGCTTTTACCACAACTCATGCAGCACATCTAGAATCAGATTCTCTCTTGACATCTCCTCAGCCCAAATCCCCATTGAGCAGTACTGCATTATCCAGCTACTGCAGCAAACCCTGCCCATCTATGTCACTGTTAAGCAGGAGACCCAAGTTCACATCATAGACTCAGAACTTCGACAGCAGACCAGCAGCGGAGGGCATGGCATCTGAGCAGCCGCTCTCTTCCACCAGAAAAGGAGGGGCCCAAGAGGAGCACAGTGGCTGCAGCTCAACTCTGAACAGGTGGATGGAGACACCAGAAGGTTGCTCCTGAGCAATGATTCTACTGGTGGAGAGGCTTAAAAGGAAATGGAACCACTGTCGCGTGCCCAGTTCATATTTACTTAACCCCTGTTCTGTTTCTGTACATGTTGCTTTTTTAGGGCTGGCCTGCATAGCAGACCCGTTCCTACTGTGATCATAGTCAGGCAGTGTTTTGCAAATGTTCCACTGAAATGCAATGTGGGGGAGTGGGGCTGAGGCATGATGTTTGTTCTTACAACTGTTAATGAGTGAGTGGTGTACCTTGCTACTGCTCCTTATAGCTGTCTGTAACACTCTGCCAACTTTCTATTGGCTGCAAGGAGAACAGTGCATGACAGCCTGATGAACAAGTGGGGAATGTCACATGAACGTGCAGATCATCTAGGTGATGCACTGAAGAAGTTCTCAGGTTATCTAGCCTAGCCTAGCCTACCACCACCCCTGCAATGACAATAATAAAAATATACTGTATGAGGTCAAAGAGGAAGTACTGAACTTTCAGTCTGCACAACTTTGTGAATAGAACGCTAACCTTTATTCTGTTCTGGAAAACATGAACTTGCCCATTTAAAACAGAGTTTTCGTGCTTCTAAATTACTGTAATACAAAAGTACAAAGTACGCCAGCGCTGCAGCACCATTTGGTAGCTCATGGAATGTAAAACAGAATTTACAGTGACTAGCCCAACAGGAACCTGACCAGTGCAGTGCCCAACCTAACCTTTCAGGGAATAAAACTAATCTGTCCCCCTTCTCCAACAACCTGACATATCTGGTACCCAGCTTGACCCATCAGGGAATAAAAAAAAATGCCACTCTCTCACTCTGCCCCCCACCAAACTACCTGATGGGTCCAGTATGCAACCCAGCCAGTTAGAGAACAAAAAATATGTCTCTTTCCCCTTGACAACCTGACAGATCCAATACGTAATGCAGCCCATCGAGGAATTTAAAAAAAGAATTGTCCACCTACCCCAAACTGCATGATTGTTCTAGTGCACAAGTGCCCAACTCGGTCAATCAGTAAATGAAAAACAAATCTCTCCCCTCCCCCAGCAACATGACAGGTCCCATGTTCAACCTGACTCATCAGAAAATTAAAAAATAAATAAATAAATAATCTTACCAGCAACCTAACAGGTCCGGTGCACAAGTCTGCCTGTCAGGAAAATAAAAGAACAATCTGAACATCTCTCTCCCCCACAAATTATCTTACCAGTCCGGTGTACAAGCTGGTCCATCAGGAAATAGAAAATTCTGTCCCCCTTCCTCCAACTACTTGATGGGTCCCATGCCCAACCTAACCCATGTTCTAAGCCAAAAGGAGATAAGCAGGAGTAGCATTAAAACGGTAAACAGAAGGTGGAATAGGCGGGGGGGAGTAAAACACTGCTCTCACGATGCCCACACACTCGGATCACAGTGAGAGGCTCAAACACCGCATAGGAGGTTTAGGGCTACTACTGCTGCTACCAGCCCATTCAGGTACCTGCACCTCCTCCGGCCTGCAGTATACTAGCGTGGAAGACTGGACAGAAAGGGGTTGATGACACACACTTCCAAGGCTGTAACCCCAAGTGCCAACTATCTCGGCTCCATCGCCCGACTCTCCCTCTCTTGCTCTTTTCTTCTCTCAGTGTTTAATCTCAAGTGACCTCTATAAGCAATTCAGAGCCAAGGTCAGGCCAAGCAGGTTATGGTCAAAAGTAAACATTTTTGTCAGCCTGAGCAGTTCGTGTAGTGTCTGAAATGCTCAACTCCTTTGTGGGGAACAGCCTGTAGAAGCCATGGCTCAGCTCGTGTTCTGGCTCATAGAGACCCCTGGCTTAGCTGTGGCTTGGCTCTAGGAGAAAAATTCCTGGTTTGCCCACCTCTGACTGCCATGCATACTACAACCCAGCATATGCACAGCAGAATGTCCTGTGCCCAACCTGGTCCATCAGGGAATTTTAAAAATCTGTCTCTGTCATGTAAACTACCTGATGGGTCCAGTGCCTTACCCAGCTCATCAGGGAATACAAAAAAAAACACAAACATCTGTCCTCCTCTCGCCAATTACCTAACCGGTCCAATGCCCAACAAATTCTGCTACAGAATAAAAAAATCAGTCCTTCCTCATCCACCCCAACTACCTGAGGAGTCCAGAGACAAGTCTGGCCCATAAGGGAATTTAAAACAAAATCTGCCCCCCCATCTACCTGATAAATCCCAAGACCAACTTAGTCTATCAGGAATAAAAAATCTCTCTCTCCCCCAAACTACCGAATGGGTCTGATGCCCAATCTGACCCACAAGGGATTTCAAAAAAACTCTGCGCGACACCAGAGACCCGGGTTCAGGAACGAACCCAGGAGCCAGAGGGCCGGCTGGGGGGGGAGGCTGAGCGTCCAGGGGACCGCTTGCCTTCACCGGGGTGGGAGGGTGGCTGTGGCTCGGCACTTAACTGGCCCCAGGCAGAGGCCTACAGCAAGTGCACAGTCACGTAAAAAGAGAGGGAGGCATGGCGGACATCGGCGATCATGCCTTGATGTCAGGGTGCATGTCACACCCAGTACAGAACAAGTAAAAATGGCTCCCTGCACTCTGGGGAAACCGAGCACCCCGGTGCAGATCCATTGCTCCCTTGCCCATCCCGGAACGGTGCCTTGACAAACAGAAGATGTTTGGGTTGTACGGGCCCCCACCTAGTCCCCACCTGGAGGGCAAACCATGGCAACATGGAGGGACTACTGAGGGCTCCAGGTAAGAAGGGGAAGGACAGGTGCCATAGGTGACTCTCGAGGCAGTGGAATGTAGGGGGCAGGGGAAGCATAAATATATAGTAAAAAAAATTAAATAAATAATTCTGGCCCTCTCTCCTTAGCTATGTGATGGGTCTGGTGCCCAGCTCAGCCAGTCGGGATAATAAAAAAATCTGACCTCTCCCAGGTAACGGATCAAGTGTCCAACGCAGACAGCACAGAATTAAAAAAAATGGTGATATGGAGGGGGGCCATAAGTGAGTCTGGAACTAGGGGGATAAACGCAATTGCCTGGTGCTGACTGGACTTGAACCACTGTGTACAGTGTATGCAGCATTACTGAAAAGCAGTGCCACTGCATGAAAGCCCTCCCTTTGGGCACTCTATACATAATATCCATAAATCTGACGTAGAATGTGGTCCTTATATAAGTAACTTCATAACAGTGAGACTGGTGAGACAGTAAGACCTGCTACAAAAATAAATGGAAAGAAAAAAAGCAAGATCACCCTTGTTGGCACCAGACAAATATTGTTTCCATTTTCTTTCTCCCAGGTCTTTAAAACCAATTCTGTAATTAGCCACCCTATTATATCATCATAAATGCTCCAAGCAGCAACATCATTGTTTGCAATTAGCCAGCAGCTCCTGATGCTGGTACCACTATTTGCACTGTTTTCTAACGTTAGTGAAAATGGAGCAGAACCTCAGAAGATGTTTACACTATTCAACAGTTTGCGGTTTCGATGCGTTTCAGTCTCTGCCGCTCCAACCTGCGATGCCAATGCACGTTTACATAGTCACACGTCTGTGTAGGCTTAGGCTACACTGTATGCAGTACTTGCTGTTCTGTGTAGAGTATTTCCACCTCTGGGATACAAAATGAATACCAAAAATATTTACAAAGGTTAAGCATCCCTCTCCCGCCACTGTGAAAGCAAGTGGGGGTTAACAGTTGATTTACACTAGCTGAATTACGTTCCATTGTTCATATGTATAAAGGCTGAATGCACTTAATAGAGCAGGGTTAAATAGAGCCAAATTATTTTTTCTTTTTATTCTTTGGTAACTGGGTATGGCCCACAAGGCACAATTCCTGTTTTCAGTGGTGGCCTGGGAGCACTGGGGAGGTTAAATGACTTGCTCAGGGTCACACAGTATACGAGTGGAGCTTGTGGGAATCCCACCCAGGTCTGCTGAGCGTACCGAGCTCATTCACATCTCACTACTCTAACCTCTAGGCTATGCTGCCAGCCAAATAATGGCAGCTTGGCAGTATTAAGAGTACACGTACAACTGGGCTCAGCTTAAGTAACTAAATATGGTGAGAAATTAACATTACAATCCCGAAACTGAGAACAGCACAGTAACACTGACCTGCACCAAGAGTAGAGGGTAGGGATTAGATATTATTTTTTGCTTTTTCTTATACACGTGGCACACAGTCAGCTGTAAAAGAGGGACACTTGGCATGGCGCAGTGTGTTGCAGGGCTGCACTGTTGCAGGTGCAGCAGCATGTTTAGACACCAGCTAAAAACACTAGCACTGGTACAGCTTCCGACTGAAAGAGAAATCGCCCTGGAATGCAACGGAGCCACCTGCAGTGCTCTTTATGACATTTACACTGCCTGACCTGCACCGACACAACTCATCTACACCTCTCACAATGGTGCAGATCAGGTAGCATAAACCAGTCTACTGTGCTCAATTTTCAGTGAAGATAGCAGCCACTGACTCACTGCAACAGTGCTGTCACTGGTTGGACCACATATAATAGTAAAACAGGGGAGCTACATATAAAGCTGGTTTTAATCACCAGGCAGAAAGGAAACAAAAAAGAAAAACCTATACAGAAACAGAACAGGGTCTAAGGAGGTATGAATTTGGCGTGCTGCAGTACTTTCAATTCCCCTTTAAAGGGGCATGAATCACCCCCGCCACCACTAGCTGTGTAGAAAGACCGAGGTCCATCCCCAACCCTAATTTCTCAGCTCTAGTGCCGGTGCTCTACAGGTGATGGCAGCTAGAAGGGTCCCTGCCATGAGGGGAAATCATGAACTGGTAGTAGGGTGGCCGTTCACACCGCTGACTAGAAGGGATAAACAGGATGCCAAACAATAAAAGTGGTAATGAAAAAAAGCTGTAAGTGAAACGCTACAGCCCACATTCTTGCTTTAAGGGAAACAGGAAAAAACAAAAGATGTTCAAGAACAAGGGGCCATGATATGAAAGTAGAGGGGAGTAGACTTAGGGGCAATGTGAGAAAGTATTTTCCATGGAAAGGGTGGTGGACCCATGGAACAGCCTCCTGGCAAAGCCTGTAGAAGCAAAAATGGTAGGGGAATTCAAAAACGCATGGGACAGACAAAGGAATTTTACCGATTGAAAAGAGAGTGCAAGTCACAGACTATTTAGGATCTGTGGTATATGAAACGGGTAGGGAAAATGGGCAGACTAGGTGGGCTAAGCGGTCCTTCTCTACTATCAGATTCTATGATCACATGTGCCAATGCTTAATGACTACACTTGCTACATGCCCTGCAACATGTTTAATGGAAAGTTGCTTGTTTAACCTTCAGGTTTCTACATGGCGTAGCTCCCACTTTTCTTAATGATACAAATATCCCATGTGTTCACTCATGATCTCTTCAATCCTCCAGCAATGCTCTCTTCCTGCTCTCCATCGAACTCTCTGCCATCCTGTGTCGAGCCAACGTCACTCTACTGGCTCCCTTCTTTGCTTCAAGTCTCTGCTGAAGATCTTTCATTTCACTTTCACCCAGTGGTTACAATGGAAATGTTTAGAAGGGGGGAACGCATATAGATTTCTAGGAAAAAGAGCTTTCAATTTTGGGTGATGGAACTCTCCTATAATAGTCAAAGTGGAGAAAGGTGACAGAGGTGGCGGAACTGTCATACATTTTTTGAGAGATGGTGGAATTGAGTTCCTGCCCAGTTTAATCCCTGCTTTTGCCTTTGGCTCCTAAATTACGTTGTAGCGGTCTCTATGCATGTACCAGCAGTCAGTTTGGACAGTTCCTGAGCATCTGGAAAACAGTACTTGTAACCCCTGTGCATAAAGGGGGAACTAAAACTGTCATCTCAAACTATAAACCCATTTCAATTCTATCCCCACTATCCAGAGCCCTTGAGAAGATAGTCACTGAGCAGCAGGTAACCTGCCTTAGCCAGCATAACATACAGTGCCAGCAACAGCACGGCTTCAGGAAACAACACAGTACCATCTCCACTTTATTAGAGTATACCAACCTCGTGCATCAGACCCTCGATAAGAACCAACTGGTGGGCTCCATCTTTATAGAATTAACAAAGGCTTTTGACCTTGTCAACCATCCCCTTCTCCCTAACAAACTCTCCAGGTTAGGCCTGTCCATTGACACCATTACCTGGTTTATAGACTACCTGACTAGATGCTCCCAGAGCATAAAAATAAATGGGGCCATGTCCAGCTCATGCCCGGTCACTGTAGGGGTGCCCCAGGGCTCAGTCCTTAGACCCCTACTTTTCAGTATGCTCATCAATGACTTTCCCCTGGCATGCCTGAACTCACAGGTCCTCCTCTATATGGATGACACAGTGATCTTCGCCCGAAGCAGGAGCCAACAAGAAATAACAAACTTCAGAGCAGCTTCTTGGCCCTGGAGCCGTGGTTTTCCCACAAATTGTTACTCCTAAATTACAGGAAAACGAAAATCATGCTGATCACGTCACAAAAAAAAAAAAAAAAAACACACTCCAATCCTTCGCTATCATTAACCGTGAAGGCAAAGCCCTGAAACAGTTCAACACTTTCAAATATCTAGGCGGCTACGTAGATGACAATCTCTCTTTTGCACACCATGTCGACCAAGCTGTAAAAATGGTAAATCAAAAACTAGGCACCCTTTAGAGACACATACCATACATGACCAAGGACGCTTGACACCTAGCAGTCCCCTCCTCAGTCCTCCCTGTGATACACTACGGGCTAGTGGTCTACGGTGCAGCCACAGACTCAATTCTGCACAGAGTAAAGGTCGCCCTTAAAGCGTGTTGCATAGTCCTAGGTGCTGACAGACTGACACACACCTGCGACCTCTACATCAATACAGGATGGCTACCTCTTGACCTACATACCAAGTATCAAACAAGCCTACTTGCAAAAAAGACCCTCCTTGGTCTCTTCTCCCCCTCTCTTAATTCACTTATCTGCACAGCTCATCACAAACACCCCAACCGGAGTGCCCTCAGGAAATCCCTACAAGTACCTTTTTGTAGTACCAACCTGGCCCAGCGCACCTTCCCCTGTTAGATCGCCAACTTGGGTAAATGAGCTCCCAACTGCTATATTGGACTTGTCCACCCATGGTAATTTTAAATCTGCTTTAAGAAAATACTTTGCATCGAAAATACCCTGCAAATGAACTTAAATACCTAACTTAACCCCCTTATGGAACTACATCATCCAACTCCCCCTCCCTCCCTCCTTCCTTCCTCTCCACACCTGCCCCTTTCTCCCCCTTCTCCTGTTCTCTTCTATGTTCCTGCCTACCCTGACAATACTACCTTGTAACAGCTGCCTATTTGTTTCCAGGTCGAATGAAGGTCATATTGTTGAAATGCTTGTCCTGATTATTGTATTGCTTGTTCTCATCCAAATACTGCTGTGTAATGTATGACGTGGAACCTTTGTAAAATGAGCCCCATTTCAAAGATGTATCTCTGAAATATTAATAAAGATAAAGGTAAATATGTTCACTCCTAAATATTGCTTTGTACAAATGCTACAATTTTGTTCCATGATCAATGTAAATATATAGTTGTTTATTAAGCTGAAGTCGCTGTATTACAACTGAATCATTGTTAATTCATTGTACTTTGTCTCATCCCTGTATCTCTCAATTATACTGTGCAGTGATGGTCTCCCAGGTCGTCACTGAAAAAGGATGGTCTCAGTGGGCCTACCCAGTTACCAAAATTCAAATAAATAAAATAAAGTATCACATACTGCTATGTTCATGTCACTGGAGACCCCCACTGTCAGTAAACTGTAGATTCCGAATTTTAACCAGAACTTCAAGCAGACTGTGTATAGGACCTCCCCTGAAGAGTGTCCAAGGGTTACATCCATTTGTTTTCAAAAATTCATTCTGAAAATGTTGATTTCCACAGATTAAAATAACCAGACTGTTAGCTGTATCAGGAAAGAGAAGGAGCAAAGGCTGCAGGCAAAACCATGAAATAGTAGACACATCAAATGTACATTTTTAATTTTTTATTTATTTAGCTTTTGTTGACCAGGTAAGTACACTAGACAAGCATTATGCCTATTTTCAAAAACAACCCGGGAGAATACAACATAGGGATACAGGATGGTACAGAGATAAATGCAAGTTACATCAGCAATCTTTTCTGCCATGAAGATGGTCTGCGACCAACCTCTCAAATAAACCCAGTTGCAATCCCAGCCGCTTTAACTCTGCCTGTAACAACATTTCACTTCAGGTCTTCACAACCTCAGCCGCAGTACTTTGCAGTAAAGCAATACTGTCATATTGCTCCTTAATGTCACAGTAAATAGTAACAATTCACAGTACACAGTAGCACTCCATCTCATTAACTTCGCAACTACAGTAGAAATAGTGAACTCCACTTACAGCTGAAGCAAACGGGAACCTGACAACTGTCTTTAATGTGGTGTGCAGACTAGTGGTGAAATGCCACAAAAATAAGCTACAGTTTGCACCCAAACTAAACTACAAGGTTCAGTGTTGTTTTTGCAATGTGTTTTTCTTTCATCAGTGGCATAGCAGTTTTAAGCAGCTTAATGAAACCGCTCAAAGGCCACATCCCTGAAGTTGCCAGCTGCCAACTGCAGTAATGGCACTGCTCTGTTAATTAACATCCTTCTCTACACCCACCCGAAACCATCACAGCTTTCCGGTCATCGGACCATACTACCCACACAGTCCCTAGCATCAAAACAGATAATGACAAACAGACCTTTGCTTTTACAGCAATCAGAGAATGAAACAACCTACATCTGACACCAAATCAATCAGTGCCTGAGCAATCTTCAAGAACTGCATGCAAAAAAAAAAAAACAACCTGACTTTTAAATCCTGCAATCATCCCTCTTGTCCCCCTCAGCATTTTGTACACAGCTGCATTTCTGCCACTGGCAATGACTGCACATGCATCCAATGAAGCACCATCTAATCTGTCATAGCCTACTGAAGCCATGTGAACACCTCCCTTACTATCTCTCCTGCTAGTGACATCAACTGTACCTATGTATATGTGTATTTTAAAGGTGAAAGAAAACAGTGTTGTACACCTCTAGATGCCCTTCGGTTTTCCTTTTAGTGTCTATCCAATAGTTTGATATGTTTTTACCTTTTTTCTTAAATTAATATTTTTGCATTTGTAACTACCCTGAATCCCTCTCTTCTCTGCAGCTACTGCTCTGTTTTCATACTGCCTGGACATTCCATGGCATCGTCCATAACATCATTCCAGGCCATTCAAATGAATGACATGGAATGGTGTAAGTGATGTTATGGAATGTCTCAGAAATATGAAATTTGCATACCAAATCTTTATTTTTTTTATTTTTTTTTTTTCCAATTATTTTTCCCCTCCCATCACCGTGGGGCCCCATCGGTCGACCTGCCTGTTCCCCTCCTACCAGAGATCCTCCCAGCTGTATCCTCTTGTCTCCCTTCACCCGCGACACACCTGTGGAGTAACACCCTGGAATCTAAACCCCCCCCCGGAGTGGGGCCCCCATCTGCTCCTTGGTGCTTTCTTCCAGTACTGCTCAGGGCCGAGGTGATTGGTGAGACGAAGTCCCAGTGGGCATGGTCTGGTACTGGAGGTGGGGGCAGGCAACATCTTCCTCCCAGCCAGTGGGAGTTTTCCTGTGTTCGTGAGCATAATTTCCCCCTCAGATGCCTGGATGTGCAAGGATGTCCAGTGCCACCAGGTGCACTCCTGCACCCTTCTTGCGGACGTCCGCCGAGGCTCCTCCCTGCACCAACGTGATCCCCTGGCTGTTGCGCTCCCAGCCTCCACTGGGAGTTGCTCATGCAGGAAGTCATTCACCACCCACCCTCCCAGGAGAGAAGCAGACCCTCCAGACACTTTATCCTCTCCTCCCTCGCCGCCCCCGACACCGAGCTCATTCCCAATCCAGGTCACCGGCGTGGCAAGAGGTGTGCCGTTCAGCACCTCCACCCTCAGTGCCACCGGGCCATCTAATCTTTATTATTTGTGTAATAAAAATTGGACAAAGCATATCAACATACATAACTGGCACTAAAAGGAAAATTGGAGGGCACTTAACCATCTAAAAATCATTTCTTATCACCTTAAAATGTTCTTACTTAAAATGTATTATGTTATGGTGTGGATACCATTCAAATGTTTGTAACAAACTTTACTTAACTTGTCATTTTTAACCAGGAGAGGCACACTGCAGGGATTTATTTAACTCTAAAAATTGATTAGCGTTTTGCTCATAAAAGTGCTAAATCTTTGTGAAAATGCATAGCTCTTGCCTCACTGTGTTTAACAAACACAGCACTTCTAGAAACTCTATATAAATACTTTCTGTACAGTTAGTATAGGCCCAAGAAAAAAACTGCTAATCAATTATTTAAAACCCTGCACTGATTGGTGACAGCTCATTTCCAAATGCATTGGGGGTGGGAGGGTTACATGTTTACATACACCTATTGTCTTGACATGAGGATGTTGGCCAGGACACTAGGAAAACTAAGTTCTGCTCTCAAGATAAATGACATGGAATCTTCCACCTGGACAACCACCAGTGATGGGTAGATTGGACCTCAGTTTGCCATCTCATCCAGAAGGTGGATTTCAAGCTTTAATCCACAGCTGCAACATTTAAATAAAATGAAAATCCAGTTAATCTGTGTACAGTACATACTAAACTATGTACTGTTCACCATGTACTTGCATATGTACGCCAACTTATTTCTTCTTAACCCCGAAACATTACATGGCGTACACAATTTATTAACATAGAAACAATGACAGTCAAACAAGATCACTGGTCCATCCAGTCTGCGATAAACTCTAACAAACCCAGGACCTATTGTCCATACAGAGTTCTACACCACACTATCCACCCCCATGCTCCCCGGCCTACCGCTATCACCCTGAGCAACCACTAAGCCCTTCACTCTGTCTCAGCCATGTCTGAAACCATTGAGAGTTTTGGACCCCACCACATCAGCTGGCAGACTGTCCCACAATTCCACCACCCTTTCTGTAAAACAAAACTTTCTCACTCCCCTCCTGAATCCCCACCTGGTCAGTTTCCACTTGAACCCCAGTGTTTTTGATCAACTACTTATGCTAAATAGTTCCTCACAGTTTACCCTGTTCATTCCTTTCAAGAACTTGAAGGTCTCTATCATATCTTCCCCCTGTTGTCTAGCCTCCAGCGAGTACATGTTCAGTGCCTTGAGACGATCCTCGTAAACTCTGCCCTGCTGGCTCTGAATCATTTTGGCCACCCTACACTGCACCATCTCCAGCCTGTCCTTATCTTTCCTGAGGTGAGGACTCCAGTACTGGGCACAGTACCCCAGGAGGGGCCTCACTAGTGATCTGCTGTCAGTACCCCTTTCTATACACCCCAGCATCCTGTTTGCCTTCCTGTAAGCCTTGTTGCACTGGTTTCATTGTTTTAGAGAGTCACCGATAAGGACCCCTAGGTCTCTTTCCTCAGATGTCATGCACAGCTCTACCCCCCCCCCCCCACACTTTCAGTACTCTGGCCTTGGTTTCTTGCTCCCTATGTGCATCATCTTGCCTTTCTGGCACTGAATTTCAACTGCCAGACCTTTGACTACCTCTCTAGCGTTTTGCAAGTCTCTCTGCATCTCCCAAACCCCCTCCTCACTGTCTACACTGCCACAGAGCTTAGTGTCATCTGTAAAGAGAGACATCCTGCCCTGAATTCATTCTCCCATGTTACCCATCGAACATACTGAAAAGGACTGAACCCAGGACCGATCCTTGTGGCACCCCACTGGTGAACTCCCTCTCTTCTGATCTGAGTCCATTAACCACAGCCCTCTTCTGTCTCCCTTCAAACCAGTTTCTCACCCGTCTGTGTCCTTTGCTGTACACAGATCCTCTAGCTTCTTCAGCAACCTTCAGTGAGGCACACAGCTGAAAGCCTTGCTGAAATTAGAGTAAATCCACTGCATTGTCCTTATCCACTACTCTCATTACCCAGTCAAAGAATATTACCAGACTGAGCTAGCAAGACCTTCCTGCAACAAACCCATGCTGTTTACTATCCTGGAGTCCATTGCTCTCCAGGTAGTTCATGAGTAGGGGTACCAGATTTTGGGATGCCAAAAAGAGGACACTTAGGCCCTGTCCACAGTACCCCTCTGTAACATTACAGAGTGCCCAAACCATTACCTCAACGGTTTGCGTTTATACCTGTAACGTTACAGAAGGCATTTTCGTAACCATTGTTGAAACCACATGTGAGTGGTTTCAACAATGATATAAAGCCGATACCGGAGCATAGTGTGGACATGTGGCGCAGTCCCCTAACTGTGTGAGTACGTTAGCTGATCAGGTGCCACGGCAATGGTTGCCCAGCTCCTGAAGTGTGGACCGGCAGTGCCGGCTCTCAGATTGGACACCATGGCAGTGTGGACACTGCACCGCCCCCGGGTTGTAACGGTTTCTATCCGTTACGGGGTCTGAGCGGTGCAGTGTGGACAGGGCCTTAGTCCCTCCCCTGATAAGCCCTTGTGCCAGACCCTGAGTAAATAGGTTTAAAGTCTCCACTGCCTTCACAGCTTATTTACAAGGAGGTCCCGGGTAGGAGAGAGTAAAACAATTATAAAAATTAAAATAATACAACAGGATAGAGATGGTACATGAAGAATATTTGACAGCTGGAAAAGAGGACATGTCCTCGTAAAAGAGGACATCTGGTAACTCTATTCATGAGGTCCTCTTTGACTAGTGTCTCCATCATATACCCACAAGACAGGTAAGACTGACAGGTCTGTAGTTACCTGGCTTGTAGTTACCTGGTTGCCCCCCCCCCGCCTTTTATGGAGCAGGACTGTGTCTGCTACCCTCTAGTCTTTTGGAACTACCCGTCTGAATTTAGCTATTGAATAGCCCCACCAGGGTTCAGTTATGTTGCCAGTTTCTCAAGTTTCCCTCAGATGCATTCCATCTGGCCCCAGGGCCTTATCCATCTTTAGGGCTGCTAGCCCTTTTCAAATCCTTTCACTGGTAAATACTTGCTGCCTTATCTCAGGCATCCCCTTACAGCTGCCTTAATGTAATTCTCTGGCATAGGCCCTCCGTCTTCCCTTGTGAATACAGAACAAAAGTAGTCATTAAGATGTCTGCTTTCTGCCCTTCCTCCTCACTTATCTTACCTCCCTCTGTTAGCCTAACAATTCCTCCTCCACGCTTTCTTTTTTCCCTAACTTAAATAAGGAACTGTTTTTCCCTGCCCTTAACCACCTCCTCAACACTCAGCTCTGTGTCTGCCTTCGCTTCTGCCTGCCCTTTTGGCTTCCCTTGTTCTCATTTGATACTCTCCCCATTCCTCCTTCCCTTGTTTCCTTGTAAACATTATTCATTGTTATTATCCGAATGCTGCTGCTTAAAGGGACACTGTCAGCTTTGCCCCTCGGTTTTTAAGCATATCTCAGCAGTGTGCCTCTTGGCACACAAATATCAAACATGTAGTCTAGAATGCCTTTGTGTATACCAAAGCTAATAACTTGTACCGGATTTTTTTCATTTTTAAAGTACTGACTTTTCGTGAGGTCCCAATCTTTAAAAGAGCCGCCCACCGGAAGCATATCGAAGATGAGAATGCACATCTGTAGTGGAGCACTGTCACAAAAAGCAACTTTTTACATGCGTCTTATAAAAAAGTACAGTTACGTAAGAGCTTATCATAACAGTAGATCTTCGAGAGGTTCCTGCAGTAGGTCATTATATGTAGGACTGCGCCACCTGGCGTCAGGACAGCACGGCAAACTTTTCCAGCAATGCTTGGCAGGGGACGGCCCACCCTAAATCACGCGACAAATGTCAGCATGACCCTATATAGTGGGTGGACCCTATGCCCACCTTCCAGTTCTCCCGCTGGAGATCCTAAAGGAAAGACAGGAGAAAGGAAAACAGGTTCCGGAGTCCCAAAAGAAATCTGTGGGAAGGAGGAAGGAAAAATATGATCTACTGCAGGAACCTCTCTCGAAGATCTACTGTTACGGTAAGTTACTACGTAACTGTACTATCTTACTTCAAGAGGGTTCCTGCAGTAGGTCATTACATGTAGGACTGAATCCCAAACAGTCCCTCACAACAGAGACTGAGAGAAACATGGGACGAGGAGCAGGGGTCAACCTTAACCTTGTTTTGCACTAGCCAGCAGGGCAAGTTGATTCAAAATTGCACTAGCCCGCAGATGGCTGCACTAGCCCCTAATTACAATGGTACATTTTGATCACTTATACAGGAAATAATGCAAGCAAAGCCAAGAAATACTCTGATTATTGCAGAGTTATCCTGCTCCCACATTGTTTCCAGCTCCCCAGCAGAAAAAAAAACTGAAATGCCGTCACACACAGTGAGCACCCCCCCCACCCCAATTGTTCTGTGCCATGGCCTCCTCTCTTCCTCTTTCTGCCCCCTTCCCCACACCAAACTGAGAGAGGGTATCACAACAGCAAATGTTCAGTCAAGCAGTCCCAGCTCTGCACACACAACAGCTGACATCATCATGCACCTCACCACACTGTCACCACCACCCACAGGGCAATGAACAGAGTCAGGTAGAGAAAGACACTCTCAGTCCCCACCCTATAGTCAACTGGAGACCTGCACTTCTGAAAGTTTTTGTACAGTCCCAAATGAGCCAGAAGCACATTTAAGGTTTCTATGGGGTGGGGGCTAGACAAACCTAAGGAGCTTAGGAAATAGAAAACTGACATTTTTATTTGTAAAAACATTGATTTTAATATGCTATGTCCCAACAATAACACACATTTTTTTTTAACATTGTCTTTTCGTCAGCCATGGGGAAACAGTACACAGGCATAACACTATTTATTTATTTATTTTTTTTATTTTGAAAGTCAGATTTACAACCTTTGAGTCAGGGACTCATTTACAAAGGCATCTCCTTGCAGGGAGGGTAGACATGGTTACAGTGTGAGATACAGATAACAAAAAGAACACAATATAACAGTGGTTTACGAGATAAAGTTACATGCAGTAAATATGCACCCCAGGAATTCTTATTTCAAGCTTTCAAATGATTCATTTTCATCAAGGTTTATTTTTGTACCACACATGATCCAAAGCTTTGTTTTTAGGATGAAGGCACATGCTGAATGTGACATGGGTGGGACTGTATGGATGGTGATGACTGGCATGGTCCATTTAGAAGAGCTGGGGACCCCCCACACTTGCCAATAATGGCAGCTATGGATCTGTGGATGGTAATTTCAGAGTCTGGTCTGCAGTGGTGTCAAGGGAAAGAACAGAGTTAAGAGGTCGGCAGCCCGTGACTTGACTGCGCCTCTGCGGCTGGGGTCACCTCAAATCCGTTTTGACCAACTCATACTGAGAGTCCTGCCCACCTCTGGTACTGTCCTGCTCGGCGGCTTCACAAGGTCGGCAGCCGCGACTTGGCTGCACCCGTGCAGCTGGGGCCGCCTCAAATCGGTTTTGACCGATTCATCCTGCAAGCCCTGCCCGCCTCTGGGGCTGTCCTGCTCGGCGGCTTCACAAGGTAAGTCTTGGTCTCCTGGAACTTACAGCTCTGAACCTGATTGGCCATTTCGACTCATCTGCCTAGCGCCAATTGGACCCTGGAGCCTTTGGCCATCGCGCTATTGGATGCTTACTAGCCTGCTTTTCCTGAAGCTTGTACGGGCTCCTGTGTGCTGAATCTTATATTTTCTTAATCCTATAAAAGTTTAAAGTCTAATTAGTGTAAACATTTTAACCCGGATACACAGTGCCTCTGTTTAACTATTGTATACAGCCAGGAAGCAGATAATACTCATAATTCTTAGACCTATTATTTCAGTGCCTTTATTTAACTGTATAAATTGTTTTAACAAGCAGTATAACGCTGTGTAATTGTTGATTTCTTTGACTGGGTGACCAAAGTAATAGACCAGGGAGGGGCTGTGGATATGGCCTACCTAGACTTTAGCAAGGCATTTGACACAGTCCCGCACAAAAGATTAATAATCAAGTTAGCCAGCATGGGAGTGGGTCCCAGGGTGGTAGCCTGGGTAGCAAACTGGCTGCACAACAGGACACAGAAGCTAATAGTGAATGGAACACATTCTGAAGAAAGGGGGGTTACTAGTGGAGTACCTCAGGGCTCAGTACTAGGTCCAGTCCTCTTTAACATCTTTATAGGTGACATTGCAGAGGGTCTGGAGGGAAGGGTATGTCTCTTTGCAGATGACACAAAGATCTGTAACAGAGTTGATACACAAGGGGGGGGGGCAGAAAGGACGACAAGGGACTTGGCAAGGTTGGAGGAATGGTCAGACATATGGCAACTTAGATTCATTGCAAAGAAGTGCAAAGTAATGCACCTGGGAAACAAAAACCCAGGAGAAGAGCACACAATAGCAGGGGAGGTACTATCAACAACAAAAATGGAAAGGGACCTGGGGGTAGTCATATCAGATGACCTAAAGGTGGACAAGCAATGTGAGAAGTCAGTAAGGAGAGCCAGGGGGATACTGGGATGCATAGGAAGGGGCATCACAAGTAGAAAAAGGGAAGTGGTTATCCCTCTGTACAGACAGTTGATGAGTTCCCATCTAGAGTACTGTGTGCAGTTCTGGAGACCTCAACTACGCAATGACATAGACAGGATGGAAGCAATCCAGAGGAGGGCAACTAAAATGGTGCAGGGTCTGCATCAGAAACCATACGAAGAGAGACTGAGAGAGCTTAATATGTATACCCTTGATGAAAGGAGGGACAGGGGGAACATGATAGAAACTTTCAAGTACCTCAAGGGAATCAACAAAGTCCAAGAAGGTAGCATCTTTCAGAAAAAGAGATGTGTAAGAACAAGGGGGCACAATTTAAAGATAGAGTGGGGGCGGCTCAGGGGTAATGTGAGGAAGTTTTTTTTCATGGAGAGAGTGGTGGATGCGTGGAACCGCCTTCCTAGGGAGGTTGTTGGGTCTAAAACAGTGGGGGAATTCAAACATGCATGGGACAAACATAAGGCAACCGGTGGGGGGGGGGTGGCAGGAAGTAGGCTGTTGGTTAACTAGAATCTGCAGCTTATCGAGTAGGTAGGGAAATAGGCAGACTGGGTGGGCTAAGTGGTCCTTATCTGCCATCAAAGTCTATGTTTCTATGTTTCTAGTGTTCTGTTTAGCTGGGTATTTATTCCCTATACTTGAATATTGCCTTTCCCCTGCCTCCTTCATATGTCTTCCTCTTCTCTTTACTCCACGTTCTTTCCCCCTCCAACCCCTCACTCATAATCAGCTTCCTGAAGACCTACATTACTCTACTCCTCCCCTCTCTCTCCCCCTCTCTCTCTCTCCTCTTAATACCCTCACTCCTTCTCAGTTTTTCTCCTTGCTCAGTTATCCATGCTAGGAGACCGTGCTTAGATTCTGTTTCCCTCTGCCTGGTCCTCTCCAGTGCTTGCTCGCTTGCACCCCACCCCCCCCTCTTTTTTTTTCATCCTGCCTCGCTTTGTTCTGCTAATTTCCTTCTGTGCCATTTTTTTTCTTTTCCCTGCTCTCCCTCTCGGAATAATCTCGTTGTGCGGAATCAAAGTGGTGCCAGCAGTCTAGCACACCATTTTTCTCGGCGGGTGACCTCCGGCCTTCTCTCCCTCCACCTCCTCCTAATCCTTTTGTTTCCTCCACCTCCCGTCCGCTGTCTATATTTACCTAACCTTCCCCTTTCTTCTCCCCAGGTCGGAAGCCCGTAACATGGCTGGGGCCGCCTCAAATCTGTTTTGACCAACTCATCCTGCAAGCCCTGCTCGCCTCTGGGGCTGTTCTGCTCAGCAGCTTCACAAGGTATGTCTCGGTCTCCTGGAACTTACTGCTCTGAACCTGATTGGCTATTTTGGCTCATCTGCCTAGCGCCGACTGGACCCTGGAGCCTTTGGCCATAGCGCCATTGGATGCTTACTAGCCTGCTTTTCCTGAAGCATGGGCGGGCTCCTGTGTGCCGAATCTTATATTTTCATAATCCTATAAAAGTTTCCCACCCACCTGCCCCAACCCCGACCGCTATTAAATATAGTTAAGCTCCGCCTTGTTTTTGCTCATTCGCTGTCCTGTCTATCTCCTCCCCCTGCCACTGTAGCTGTCTTTTGCTTCAAGCCTATCCCATTCATTATGTCTGTGGGCATGGTCACAATGTTCTCTTTTGGAAAATTACCTCTACCACTTGTTATCCTGCTCTCTTCACTTTTTGGAAATACAGAATACTTGCCTCCAAATTATACCACTCCTCAAAGCATGGCTGTAGTTGAAACCCTTCACTACCCCCCTGGTTGTGTCATGCTTTCACATCATTAGATGTCCGTGGTCCTTTCCTTGCATATAATAGACTCCTGTCATACCAACGGGGATCATCCTGACCTGCACTATGAATAGAAGAAAGTCTAAACGTAATTGCTGCAAAAGAAAAGTTTGGCATCTCACCAAACTACAATGCCTACACCTCCTGAAATTAACCCCATTATTGTCGCTGTTGTCAGGCAATAACCACCCTAACACTGGCCCAAGTGGAACTACTCCTAGGAACCTACCAACAAAATTGGGGTCCATCACACTAGCCACAGTAAATATTTGTAGCCTACTAAATAAAATTGACCTCCTTAAGGTCTGGGTAGCCACACACAATCCTGACATACTCTCTATCGTGGAAACGTGGCTATCTTCTAAAATCCTGGATAATGCAGTTGCCCTCCCGGGCTATTCCATTTTTAGGCTAGACCGCACAACTAAGCAGGGCGGTGGTTGTGTAATTTTCCTAAAAAATTCCTTTCATGGGCTGGTTATGCCTCCAATTGATCTCAGTTGCTCTGCTCAGGCTATAGGGGTTAAAGAACTCCTGGGGGCACAAAACAAAGCCCTCACTATAATCGCAACCTACATACCTCCTAAGGACCTGGCCGCTGGTCTACATAATTTGCTGGGCTACCTATGTGCTCGAAAGCACCTCCATGAATTGATTTTAATGGGGGATTTCAACTTAAACTGGCCATCAGGGACTAATGAGCATCATAGAGGACACAATGGCATCTCTACACCTTACGCAACTCGTAAACTCGCCGACCAGGATAAACTGCAAAACAGGGACCAGTACTACCATAGACTGGATTGTCTCAAACCACCCTGATCTCATATCAGATGTTACAGTTCACCCTGATTCTATCAGTGACCATTCCCCTATCACCTGCAGCTGGTCAAATAAATGTAATACTCCCCCACCACCACGTACAATCTACAACCGTGTACTGAGAGGTGGACATTTGGATCTCCTAAAACACCAACTTCGCTCCCAAGACTGGTCCTTCCTGGATACAGCGGATGATATCAACACCACTTTTCAGCACATCATCAGTGCTTTCAATACAGCCTGCGACACTCATGCCCCACTTAAGAAAATGAAAGTTCATAGGATGGTTAATTCATGGATTACTCCTGAAATAGTAAACAGGATGAAGCTAAGGTACCACCTTTGGCAACTGGCGAACTCTTCATTGAAGCAACAGGATCTGCAAGCTTACAAAGCTGCCAGAAATAGCTGTACTAGGGAAATTAGGCAAAAAGTAGGCTCCACAGAGAGCTACTCTCCAACTCCTGGGGTGACAGTAGGAGTTTCTGGGCCAATATAAAGACATCACAGGCAAAGAACAAAAGACCACACCAACAATTCTATTGGAGGACGGCCATCCCAACACTGATCCACTCCTAATAGCTAATTCTTTCAACACAGCTTTCACCAATCTGTCGGGTGTGCTCCCCACTGATTTCTTCGTTGATGCCCCCATGTCATCAGCAGGGGTCACTGATTCAATTCGTTCTGAACACCCACCTTTTTACTTCAGAAAGCTCCTTCAATCCCTAGTCTGAAAACTCCTGACTAAAGTCCTTGGCAAAACCAGACATAGTGGAGACTCGCTTGATCTCAAACTCCTGACACTGACCCTTGAAGAAGTACTCTTACCAGTTGCCAAGATCCTAAACTTATCACTTTCCCTTTCACAATTCCCAGAAGTCTGGAAATCTGCGTTGGTCACCCCTGTACATAAATCTGGGGATCCTACACAACACTCTAACTACAGGCCAATATCGATACTCCCCCGCTATCAAAAGTCCTTGAATGCATAGTCTCCAATCAAATGGTTGATTACCTTGAAAAGTACGACCTACAATGGAAAAAACACAGCACTACCACAGCTTTACTTGAAATTACCAGCTGCCTACATCAGTCCTTCGACAATAACAAGATTGTTGGCACTGCATTCATCGACCTCACAAATGCTTTCGACACCGTGAATCACAACCTACTTCTTACTCAACTTGCCTCAGTTGGTGTCTCTCAAAACACACTGAAATGGTTTGGAAGCTACCTTGCTGATAGGTCTCAGTGAGTAAAAATATCTAATATTGTCTCCAAACTACAATCTGTCAAATCTGGAGTCTCACAAGGGTCCATCCTTGGCCCTCTCTTGTTTAGTATCTTCCTAAACAACCTACCCCAATCCTGTCACCTTAGGACTCTCCTCTATGCTGACGATGCCGTCATCTTCACAAACAACACCGATCCCACTGTGCTTGAGGACAATCTTCAAACAGACTTCCTAGAAGTTGAGAAATGGTTCTGTACACACAAACTTGTCCTAAACTACAAAAAAACTAAGCTTCTGCTGTTCTCCTACCCCTGACATAAGCACAGGTCGCATGCTATGCTAATAAAAAACAACCTCGGAGCCCCTCTTGAACAAGTTCAACAATTCAAATATCTTGGAATAACCTTAGACAGCTGTCTCTCCTATGTATCCCACATTGTGACTATTGCCAGGTCTGCGAATGCGAAACTAGGCCTGCTATTTAGGCACAGAAGGAACCTAACCCTGGAAGCACTTAGGCTTGCGGTTAACAGTTCAGTGGTATCCACCATGGACTACGGCCTAGCAAGATATGGTGCAGCCACCCCCACATTGCTACAAAGACTGAACTTAACACTTAAAGCTTGTAGGCTAATCACGAACTCTGACCATTTCATTCACACATGTGATCTTTACGCTCAAACTGGCTGGCTCAATCTACAAGGTCGGATCAAATATCACTCTTGTATACTAGCAAAGAAAGCGCTCAGTGGAGATCTACACAACGGAACCTCCTGCCTTCTACCCAGACCCCACAAGGTCCGCCATACCCGGGCTTTGGACTCCGAGTTTCTATTAGTACCAAGGTTTCGAACTACAGAGTGCCAACGATCTTTCCTTTACAGAGCCTCTATCTGGCTAAATGGCCTTGGCCATGATCTAACAAGTCATACTGGGATGTCCAAGTTCAAACGCCTTCTGCACAATCACATCCTGTTTGCAGAACTCTTGTGACTGCCTAAGTTGAGAATCTGCTTTGCCCTCTTGAACCTCAGTTCGGTCCCTTTTCAACCCTCTTGCCACTAGCTTGGACTCCCCTCCTCTGGCTAGTTCCTCCTCTTATCCCTCCCCACCTTTCTACTCTCCCCCTCCCTCCTGCCACTTACATTCTCTCAACAAAGCCCTGTGGCTGCTAACCCCCTACTACTACTACTTCTTCTTTTTTTTCCCCAATTGTTTAACCAGGTAAGACACACTAAGCTGAAAGCTTGTTTACAGGTGCAACCTGGGAGCATAGGGAAGTTAAGTGACTTGATCAGGGTCACACAGTATGCAAGTGGGGGCTGTGGGATTCAAACCCAAGTCTCCAGATTTGCAGCTCAGAGCCTTAAACCACTGCGCTATACTGCCTCCCTTCTCTCACCCCCCTTTTCATCTACCCCTACTTCCCTTCCTCTCCCTATCTACTGCATTAAATGTGATTTTTAATCTTATCTGTAATTGTATTTTCAATTTTTTACTATGCTGTTTGCTGTTAGCTGAATTTGTCTCATTTTTTGCCTTCCTGTGTCAGTTTGTTTCCTATTTTTGTTTTACCCTCCCTAACTATGATGTGGAACCTTTGTAAATGAGCTGTACTGTGCTCAAAGGTATTGTCAATCCGAGAATGAATAAATAAATAAATAGATTTGGAGGGAGAGGGAAGTTATGGTGAGGCTTGGATAAAATCCACCACCCGCAGGGCCGATCCTGTATACCTCTTTTTCATTTTGTCACTGAAATGCTTGATACAAACACTCAAAATGTAGAGAAATGAAGAGCACTGGTCTTAATAATATTGGACAAATTGTTAGAAACACATTCAGAAAACTGGAAGCTAGTGACTTAACAGCACTCTACCCTTGATCACACCCTGGACACTTGCTGAAAGTCTTAACAGTGGAGTGATAATGACTCACATTGAGTCATTTGTGGGATCCCTCTCTTGAACTGCCAGATAATTGCAGTTCTTAATTAGCTGTTAATCATACCAGGCTATCTGGAACATTGAGAGAGATAAACATGAGGACTACAGCCTGCTAAAGTAGCGACTTTTTTAACTTCATTAACAGTCATGAAAATCTGCACTAGTCAAGACGGGCAAGTTGAGAGTTAGCTGCACTAGCCCTGGTCAATTTGCACTAGGGTTTGGGCTAGTAAAACAATGTTAAGATCGACCCCTGAGGAGGAGCAACAGAAAGGACAGAACTGGACAGCCTAAGACAGCAGGTCCTGCAGAACGGCAAGGCCAAACCCAGCCCTACGTCTAGAAGCAACGTCCAGACTGTAATGCTTGGTGAAGGTATGGACCGAACTCCAGGTTGCTGCTGCACAAATCTCTGCTGCAGAAACATTACGAAGATAGACCACAGATGCAGCCACGCCTCTCATGGAATGACTGCTGATTGCTCCCAGCAGAGGTTTGTTGTATTTCTGATAACAGAAACGAATACAGTTGGCTAACCATTTCGAGAGACACTGCTTGGAGACAGCCGTCCTCAAGGATTTGGGAGTGAAGGATATAAAGAGTTGGTCAGCCTTATGGGAATCCTTAGTCCTGTGGACGTAGCATCTCAGGATTATGTGCACATCAAGAGTGTGCAGAAGTGCCTCACTTTTGTTTGTGGGAACTGGCTAGTACACAGGAAGTTCCACCGACTGATTTAATGTGAACTCCGAAACCACCTTGGGCAGGAACTTAGGATTTGTTCTGAGCACCACCCTCCTTCGAGAGGAAGTAATGGTAACCAACAATAATGCTTTCCAAGAAAGATAGCACAAATCACAGCTCATCGCTGGTTCAAAAGGAGGAAGCGTGAGCTTCTCCAACACAAAATTCAAATCCAAAGGCGGTGAAGGGTTGCGGATGGGGGGGGGTTCAGATGGAGGATCCCTTTCAGAAATGTTTGCGAGATCTCCAACTGAGCCAAGGGCTTACTATCCACAAGCATGTGATAAGCCGAAATGGCGGAAAGGTGAACTTTGAGGGAAGAGTAGGATAACCCGGAATCCAAAAGATGGAGCAAGTATTGCATAATGTGTGGGGCTGAACAAGTTAAAGGGTCCCACCCCTTAGAAGCTGCCCAGATAAAAAAACGCCTCCACTTCATAGCATAAGTGGATCTGGTGGAGGGCCTCCTCGCCTTCATGAAGACCTGGGCTACTCAGGTAGAGATCCCGAATCGAGACTGGATTTTGTCTGAAGGAGCCACACATGAAGATGCAGGGTCCTGAGCCCCAGATACACAAGCCAGCCCTGGTTCAGAGTGAGGAGGTTGTGCATCAAAGGAAGCGGAACTGGGGGTTCCCTCGCTAGCTGCTGTAGGAGCGGGAACCATATTTGCCTCGGCCAGAGGAGGACAATCAAGATCATTCAAGCCCTCTCTGCCTGAAGTTTGAGGAGCACCATCTGAAGAACGGGAAGAGGAGGGAAAGTGTATAAGAATTTCCCTGTCCAAAGTGAGTGACAATGCGTCGTGCCAGAAAGCACCATGCCCTGCAACGAGCAAGCACAAACTTGGAAGTTTTGCGTTGGATGGGGAGGCGAGAAGGTAGAGTTCTGGATGCCCCATATCTGGAAGAGAGAATCTGCCACTTCCTGATTTAGTTCCCATTCATGAACAAGGGTGTAAGTTCTGCTGAGGCTGTCCACCAGGACATTCTGAACTTCTGGAACGTGAACGACTGTGAGAGACGGACCATGTTGGACTGCCCATTTCCACACTCTCATCGCAAAGAGGATATGATTGAGTGCCTTCCTGCTTGCTGATGTACCAGACGAGTGACATGTTGTCTGTCTGGACTAGCAGTAAGTCCCTGGGAAGGATGGACTGAAAGGCTTGAAGGGCATACAGGACTGCCCTCATCTCCAGGACACTGATATGCAGAGACATCTCGATGTGGGACCATACTCTCTGAACCTGGTGGTCCCCGACATGGGCTCTCCACCCCCGATTGGAAGCATCTGTAGTCAGCGTACAGAGGGGAGCTGGCCCCCGAAATGGGAGGCCCTGAGAAAAATTCAGGAGATCCCTCCACAACTGCAGATCCCTCTTGAGAGCGGTGGAGATCAGGACCGGTTGGTCCAGATCGTCCCTTAACTGATCCCACTGGACTTGCAAGGTCCACTGAGCTATCCTCAGGTGTAGCCTTGCCAGGGGAACCGTAGACAGGGAAGCCACCATCAACCCCAAAAGTCAGAGTACAGTTATGGCTGGAAGAAAACTGGAGGATGCTACTAGGGTAACCTGCTCGAGAAGGGCTTCCCCCTGTTCGAAGGGAGGAAGGCCTTGCCCTGGACCGTATCCAGCATTGCTCTAATAAACTGCAGCCTCTGAGAGGGAATCAGAGTGGATTTGGGGATACTGATGGTTATCCCCAAATGAGAAAACAGGTTCAAGGTGAGCAAGAGAGCCTCCAGAAGGTTGTCCCTGGACGAGGCTGAAATCAAGCAGTCATCCAGGTAGAGGAAAACTACAAATGCCTTGACGCCTCAAGGCCACAGCCACCACTGACAGACAATTGGTAAAGAACTCTGGGTGCTGAGGAAAGACCAAAGGAGAGGGCCCGAAACTGGAAGTGCTCCCCCTGGGGGGGAAAAAAAGCACAGGAAGTGGCGGTGACTGGAAAGCACTGGGATATGCAGGTAAGCATCCTGCATATCCAGTGCACATAGCCAGTGAGTATCCTGAAGAAGAGGCAGGATGCTCTGGATAGTCAACATTCTGAACCTCTTGTACTCGATGAGCAGGCCGAGTCTGCTGAGGTCGAGTATGGGTCTTAGGTCACCCGTCTTTTTTGGAAGCAGAAAGAAGTGGGAATAAAACCCCCGCCCTCTTTGGCAAAGAGAGATTGGCTCTATGGCAGCTTTTTGCAATAGAGCCTGAACTTCCTCCCTTACAAGAAGAATCTGGTTGGGGAAGTAAGACGAGCGGACCGGTGGAGACTCCAGACGGGTTTCCAGAAACTCCACGGTGTGTCCTTGGGACACCAGTTGCAGGACCCAAGCATCAGAGGTTATGCCCTGCCATTCCTGCACGTGGAGGGCAAACCTCCCCCCCACCAGCTCCTCACTCTGAGTCTGAGGCGGGGAAGGGGTTTGGGAGTCAAGAGGTGGCCGGCCAGGCAGGGGGAGGGGGAGGGCCCCCTGATTGTCTCTGAGTCTTGGAGGCAGGAGGGGAAGTGCCTGTGGCCTTTCTCTTGCCCTAGTGACAATTTTGGGCTTGTCTATCCTGCCTCCTGGTCTGTTTCCAAAAGGGCTGTGGTCTCTGCATGCCCGATTGGTACATGGACCTGACGGACTTGAAGGCCTGACCTCTGTCCTGAAGGCCCATGACAATGTTTTTGGTGTCCCCATCTAAAAGCACTGAGCCCTGAAAGGGCATTTTGAATGTCAGTCTGGACTTGTTAGCGAGTCCAGAAATGTGAAGCCAAGCGTGCCGCCGCAGGGAGATGGCGGTCACCAGGGTACGAGCCACTGAGTTGACAGAGTCATAGGTGGCATGTAAGGCATGCCTGCAAGAAATTTTGGACAGACAAAGGTCCTTGGTGAGCTCCTCTTTGAGGTTTGAAGGCTCCATGGACTGGATGCGGGCCTCCAGCTTGGCTAAGGTCACTTTCTGACAGGACACCAAATGGGCTATGTAGTTAAGGGAGCGCAGTGCACATGTAGCTGAGGAATAAACCTTTTTCCCATATTGGTCAAGCTGCCTGGACTCCTTGTCTGGAGGAGAGGTGCTCATGTGCTTCGCGGCCGCTGAGCAATCATGAGCCACAGTAATGACAACAGAGTCCACCTTGGGGTGAGAGTCCAAAAAGGAGGCACCCTCAGGAGGCTGGTAGATCCGGTCTGCCTTTTTGGGGACCGCCGGGATGGAATGGGGCAGTTGCCAAATCGTGGTGGTGAGGTCTTCATGTGATCCAATCCAGGGAGGAACTGGGATCGGGGAGAAGGACTCGAGGTTGAGGTGCTCGGTGAGTGTCTTCCACATGGGATCCTGTTCCTCAGTCTCCCAACCATAAAACTCCTGGATGGACCTCAACATGTCTGAAAAGGAAGGGTCCTCGGGGGTGGGGAACTTGGGAGAGGCCTTTCCCTTGGGGACCAGAGACTGCTGGTCGTAAGAGTCCTCCAAGGTATCCTCCCCCGAATCCAGATTGTCCTGGTCATCTGGAGTTTCGAAATCCAGAAGGCGAATATCATGGGTGGTAATCCCCTGAATGTGAACAGTTGAACGGACCAAGCTCACAGAGGATGGAGACCTGAGAGGAGAGTGTACTGCTGGGAGATGGCTCTCCAGGTCCATGACCAGCTCCGTCCTAGCCTCCTTCCACCAAGACTGAATGACAGTCTTAAAATCCTGAGGCAGAGCCTGAGGAGGAGGTGGGGGGGGGGAAGAGGAGTAGGAGCAGGAACATGGGTAGAAGGATAGTGATACCCATGAATTTCTGGGTAAGGGTGAGAAGGGTACCCTTGGTACAGGGAATAACCCTGACACTGATGTCCCGAGGAGTGGGAATAAGCCCAATCCTGATGGGGACCTGCAGGGGGAAGGTCCAAAGGAAACCCCCGAGGGGTAGCAACGGGACATGGAAGGGTCTCTGACAATGCCCGAATGTCAGGGGACCTGACATCAGGGGAACTGGCGTAAGCCCCGTCCCCGTCCTATAGATAGGAAGGGCAGACGGAGTAAAAGTCGTTAGAACCACTGACATCGGAACTGGCGTCGCTGGACCAGGCATCAGAAATGGGTCCAGTGTCGGGAAGGCAGGCATCGGGGGCCAAACAGAGGGGCTCTGATGGCGGAATCAGGTCTGATCTAAAGACAGGTGTTGGGATCAGACGCGAGGGCTCCGGCGTGAGAATAGGTCCAGATGTCGGAGGGGCCGGCCCAGATGGAGGAGCTGGGTCTGGCACCAGAGAAGATGGTGGAGCCAAAAGAACCCACTCCAGGGAACCTAGAGGAGCCTCCATCATAGAGACAGACATCAGCGGAGGAACCTCCAACCCCGAGACCCTTTTGGGAATGATGAACGGAATCGGTAGTACTAGAAACGTCCAGCTGTTCATTGCTCTCTTCCCACCCCAGGGTGGCCTGGAGTAAAGCCAGAGCCACCGGGGGAGGAGGGGGAAGAGGAAAGACTGGCAGTCTTCACTGGGCTCGGCCGGACATCTGATGAATTGGCGGAAGCCACAGATAGGTAAGCAGCATCCGAGCGGGTGCCAGAGGCGACAGTCTTGTCAGACGATGGGGCAGGGCAGAAGAGGGGAGAACCCCCTTCTGTCTTATCAGCCAAGACCGGATGGGACCCCGAGGGCCAGAAAGTTGACGTATCGGTAGCCAAGTGATCTACGGAGATGCCAGGAACCAACTTACTGGCTGCTGCTAGGTGACCACTGGAGGAGTCAGCGGCTGACTTACCACCTGAAATCAGGAGCACAGCAGCAGTTGGTCCTGAAGTATCCCTGGATGCAGTCTGGACTACCACTATTGGAGGTGGCGGGGGAGGAGTTTTGCTGGTCAAAGGCCTACTGGAATCGGCCCGAGATCCATCCTCGTGGCACTCCCGCTCCCAGTGCTTCTTCTCCTTCTTCTTCTTTTCAGGAGAAGGTGAACAGGCAGACTCCCTAAGGCACTCCATCTCCTTCTCAAACAAAGCCATCTGTGACCTCGAGAGATGGGACTCCAGAGCCTGCTGCCTTCTCTTGCGAGTGGCCTCGCTGAAGGGCTGGCACTCTAGGCAAGTCGCAGTGTTGTGATCTGGGCCTAGGCAAAGAAGGCACTTTCGGTGGCCATCTTTGTGAGGAATCCGAGCCCCATAGTCTTCACACTTCTTCTTTAGTGGTGGAGAAGACATAGATGAAGAGAAAACAAACAAAACACGATAAGATTCGGTTTCGAAGAACAAACTAACAGCGATCAGCTGGGCAGTTTACCGCAAGGTACCATGTGCAAGATGACGACGGAAAACAACTGGAAGGCGGGTGTGGGGACCACCCACTATATAGGGTCACGCTGACCTCTATCACATGATGTTGGGTGGGCGGTCACCCGCCAGGTATTGTTGGAAAAGTTTGCCTTGCGGTCCTGACGCCAAGTGGCGCAGTCCTACATGTACTGACCTACTGCAGGAACCCTCTCAAAGTAAGATTAGTATTTTCCTGTGCAGTGTCTTATCCCGAATTGGACTTGCTGGCTCTGAATAAAAAAACAAGCAGTGAGAGATGAGCAAAATATATTTGAAACCCAGCATCAAAATCTCACACATATGCAAGAGTGGCATGCAACTGCGCATGTGCGGGATCTTTGCAATGGCCTCTTGTGCGCACGCGTGGGAATTCAGTACTGAGTTTAAAATGTATGTTGCTGAACTCTGACCACTAGTTTTTTATTCAGACATGACAAGTCCAATTCAGGATAAGACTGCACAGAAAAATACTATTTTTAGATGAGGCATGTAAAAAGTTGCTGTTCGTGACAGTGCTTCACTACAGACACGCATTCTCGTCTTTGATATGCTTCCAGTAAGCCCTTTTAAGTTCGGACCATATGAAAAGTAAATACTTTAAAAAGGAAAAAAATCGGGTACAAATTATCAGTTTTGGTATACACGAAGGCACTCTAGACTACTTGTTTGATATTTGTGTGCCAAGAGGCACACTGTTGAAATATGCTTAAAAACCAAGGGGCAAAGCGGACAGTGTCCCCTGCAACAGCACCTAATACACTATACTGCAACTGAACTGCTCACCAACACAATTAAAGGGGAAGTAAAGTCAAACTTTACAAAAAAAAATATTGTGCAGAATGTTTTATGACCCCTGGAGATCTCCACATTTGCATTTCTTACTACTCTTCTTGTTTCTACAGTGCCTCCTGTCCTATGTGACAGTGATGCACCCAGGGCTATTTGTAGGTGTACCCCTAGTAAGTCCTTCTCTTTGTTTGCTGAAAGGAGTTTTTTTTCCCAAAATCTGCTTGCTGGTTTTATGGACCCCAAGGATCTCCATGTTAGCATTTTTTATGGCTCTTCTTGTTACCACAGTGCATCCTGTCCCATGTGACAGTGATGCATCCAGGACCACTGACTCAGAGGGTAATAGCTGTTGCAGCAGCAGTCTACTGTTAGAAGCCTTCTGGCTTCAACTAAAAAGCTCTAGTTAACCCAAACTTTCTGTTTTCCAGGTATGTGTCTAGGACAGGTCCAGCAAGCAGAAACGAATGTTTTGCTTTTAAAGTTTTTGTTTCATCAAACTACACAACCATTAAACAGCAACTACTATGCTGTGCCCCTTCCCACCCCCCGAGAACCACAAAGAACCCTTACTGGCCCCCAAATCCAAACCATGTAATATTTTCTTTTTTAGGTGCCTTGATTTAGGAAGGGAAGGAGTCGTATTTTGCTCCGAAAGGAGCCCAGTTAGCCGATCCCTTCCACTTCCTTGTAGCTCTGCAGAGTGCACTCCGCCCCCGATCCTACCCAACGCTACCACATTTTGTGACATCAGCATATGAAGAGCGTGGGGGCGTGCCTACAGACATGAATGGGGGCTGCTATTTAAAGTTACATTTCGGTACTTTAGATGGCCATTCAGAATAAATCATTGCCACCGCTTAACTAACAAGGACCTTGTTAGTTAAGTGGGGCTGGCAGTATAGCCTAGAGTTTAGAAGAACAAGGTGTGAACGAGCTTGATACATCCAGCAGAACAGACCTGAGTTTGAGTCTCACAGCCTCCACTTGCATACTGTGTGACTCTGAGCAAGTCACTTAACAGCCCAGTGCTCCCAGGTCGCCCCTGAAAACAGGCGCTTGTGCCTAGTGGGCCTTACCCGGTTACCAAAGACTGAAATAAAAATAAATAAATAAAAATCGACCCCTTCCCTTCCTAAATCGGGGCACCTAAAAAGAATGGTTTGGATTTGGGAGCAGGTAAGAGTTCTTTGAGCTTCTCGTGGTGGTGGGGGGGGGGGGAGAATGTAAAGAGCGCAATAGTTGCTCTTTAAAAAAGCTCACAAAGCACCAAAGGTCACAGATGCTATAATTAGTAAAGACTCTAGCTGCTTCTTTACAGAGTAGCTCACTCAATTATGCCTCAGGCATTTGCCGTCTGTAAATGTAGCCTTCATTAGAGATTCCTGGACAAGGACAGTTACTTAAAATCACAGCTGTACTACTATAAACC
The DNA here is from genome assembly GCA_016271365.2 of Neoceratodus forsteri. Lineage (NCBI taxonomy): Eukaryota > Metazoa > Chordata > Ceratodontiformes > Ceratodontidae > Neoceratodus > Neoceratodus forsteri. Next base: position 193,245,984 of record CM028132.1, on the reverse strand, counting down.
TGACCTAAAGAAAACAGCTTTTTTTGAGTTAATGGCACTGGATGCATTACTGTCACACAGGACAGGAGGCACTGTAGAAACAAGACTCGTCGTAAGAAATGCAAACATGGAGATCTCCAGGGTCATAAGACCAGAAATCCCCACCGGCAAATTTAGAAAAAACTCCTTTAAACAAACAAAAGGAAGGATTTACTAGGAGTACACCTACAACTCACTCTGCACAACATATTTTTTGTAAATTTTGACATTACTTTTCTTTTAATTCCTTTGTTCAGCATCTAGTCCATACAGCAGTGAGGCGAAGTAAGCCGTGTACAGGTGGCAGAAACTGCCTTGTTCAGGGTGAGTGAAGCAATCACTACAGGCTTGTTTAAGGAGAATGCCTTGTTAAAAATCCACTTGGAGCCAGGCAAAAAACTAGTAACAGCAGAATGTCCTAACTGACATCATACCTGAGGGCTTTGAGGGTGCCGATGATGAAGCTTCCATTATGGCCAAGCTGAAGGAGGAACTGGGCCTCACCCTGAAGAAGTCTCCACTACTTATTGACCAACTCTACTGAATTACACCAGGAGCTAAATGCAGCACTAAAAGAATGCTGCTGGTACAATCTGCATATTTTTCCAAAGAGTCCATGTGTATGTATGTCTATGCAGTGCAGATATCTACATACATTTTATTTTTCTCTCTCTCGCTATCTCTCTCTTCCCCCTCCCACCACCGCTATTTCCTCTGACTCCAGTATCCTGGTTTCATTACATTTAAATAGAGGTACTTTTAATGCCCCTAAGAGCCATCCCATCCTTAGATCTACAATTCTTTATGTACGTTAACTGATATCAGTAGATTACACAAGCCACTGAATAAAAGCATGCTTTTTGTAGAAACTGCCATACATGAAGGAGGGTTCTGTGTAGCCTGAAAGCTTGTGTTCTGAAATTTCTTGTTGCTCAAATAAAAGGTATCAGATGACCCACTTATCTTTTATACAAGGACCAACACAGCTACAAACAGTTCCAGAGTCCTATTTCTGAAAACAGGCTGGTGGGTGAAGGTGGTGGAGGGGGACAGAAATTGGGCTTCCCTTTTCCAGAGGCTGTGCTATGCCACAAGGCTTTGACAAAAAAGTTTTGATGAGACCAAACATAAACTGCAACCTGAAGATCCCTTTCAGTACATCTTTCCCTGCAAAATGCAAAATTACTCGTAAAAATTCAAACAAGGGACAGTCGGAAATACCCTGTAGACATGGACTCTTGATGCTGAAAACTGAACACCACAAAACTAAGGGGAACGTTTCATCATTTGGAAGTTTGTGTCTGTCAGTAGAAACTGCATCTGCCCAGATGCCAAGTTCGACTTCTGAATGACTCATTTTGTACTTTAACACTATTGGCAGCAGATATAGGCTTTATGAGGTTACTTGTGCAGTTTGTCGACTGTGGGTTATTAATACGACTGGGACAGCAAGAAAGGGGTGAGGGAACTTCAGAGAGACCTGGGAAAACTAGAAAGGTGGTCCATGATCTGGCAGTTGAGATTCAATGCAAGGGATGCCCTTAGGAAAAAGAAGCCACACTCTGCATATTGGATGGAAGGGGCTAGGCCAGCCACGACACAAGAGGAAAGGGATCTTTATGCCAGTATCAGTGACTCCCTCAAGCAAACTAGCGCAAGCAAAATGCTCCACAGTAAGGCATCGAGGATGCGGGGGTGTATTGGGTGGTATTTTGACAGCAGGAAAAGGGAAGTGATACTGCCCCTACAGAGACCTCTGGTGCGGCCTCGCCTGGAATACCGTTCCCAGTTCTGGAGCCCTCACAAGAGAAAGGCTGGAGTCAGTGGGGGGTCACTAAAATGATCCAGGGCCAGCAGGGTAGATCCTACAAGAAACAGCTGGAGGCCCGGAACATGTACTCACTGGAGGCCAGACACAAAAGAGGGGACATGATAAAGCCATCTACAGTTCTAACAGATATAAGTATAGTCAACAGTGAACAGCGAAGACCTATTTGTTAGAAATAAGGGCGTAGTCACAAGAAAGCAAGACCAGAGGTTTGTAGGGGATAAATTCAGCAGGAATGTGAGGAATTCATTTCACAGAGAGGGTAGTCAAGTCACAGAACTGACTACAGACAGCAGTAGTAGCCTAAATAGGTTCAAACACAGCTGGGAGAGTGCAAGGGGACTCACAGTCCCACTAAGAGAAGTCAGGTGGGGGAGGGTTGTAGGCAGAATGGCAGAGGGGGAACCCCCCAGGATATTAGACAATCCAAAAGTACCAGCGCAGAACCCCCCCCACACACACACACACACACACAACATAGCATATTTAAACTTTCCATTGCCAAAATTGGCTATATGTACTTTTAGCTCCATGTGAGGAGTGGGTCCTCTTAGTGTCAGACTGTAATTCCAATTCAAGTAAGCTAAATCACCAACGTCAAGGTGGGACCCTTGATTTAGTCCCTAGCTTTCCAATGCCTCAAATGCTATTTTGGATTTGTTTAAGTTTCAGGAGCCTGTGGTGCTCCTTTTTAGCATGCTCCCTTTGAACACCTGTGTAAAATCCTTGACAGGAGCACAGTGTATAAAAGGAGCCAACTAGATACATTAGCCATTGAAGCATTGGCAAGCTAGGGACTAAATCAAGGGCCCCACCTTGACATTGGTGATTTAGTTTACTCACATTGGAATTACAGTCTGAAACTAAGAGGACCCACTCCTCACATGGAGCTAAAAATAAATAAAGCCAATTTTGGCAGTGGAAAGTTTAACTATGCTATGTTGTGTGTGTGTGTGTGGGTCTGGTACTTTTGGATTGTTTGTTGTTTGCCACTATCCAGCAGCACCCCTTAGAAGAAATGTGAATTCTAGTGTGTGAAGCAACTTAAAAGATTTGAGCATGCTATTCTGGATTTGCCCCAGGATACTAGGTTGGGTTGGGGGCGAGGTAGTATAATATGGGCAAACTTAATAGACCATTGGTCTCCTCCTGCCATCACAGTCTATGGGCCATATTCACAAAATGATGTGGTACTAAGTCCCACTCCGCAACTCCAGTTGTGGACTGAAATCTCTGCAGCTGCAGAGATTTGTATTTTTAATTCATCGCAGCTGCGAGAGACGTTATACCTGGTCTCACCAGGCTTAACAATTTTTCCACAGCTGCAGGGAAAAAACACCCACACGCTACATAAATCATGGAGACAGTCGTAAACCGGCTCCACCTTTGTGAATACCGTAGCTGCAGGAAAACCTGGTTCCACAAGTGGCAACCCACTTGCACTGGGTTTCTCCCACAGCTCCAGAGTTTTGGGGAGTTCTGTGAATCCGGCCTTATGGTTCTGTTATAATAATCAGCAACTGTGCACAATTTTGAAAGGGGCCTCTAACATTAAATTAAGGCTACATAATAACCTTTTTTTTTATTTTGGAAGTCTGCTTTTAAATTTGATGGGATTTCATAAAATGGCAACTTTTCCATGTTCTGAAAAAATGGCTCAGATCTCACCTGGAAAGAAAAGAGCCATACCATGGCACTGGTGACATTTATTGTATGCTGTGATGTAGTTTTCCTACTTTGAGGCAGGCAGTTCCCCCTCTGAGATGTTCTGCTAGGAAGTAAAGTGTTTACCTGAACTAATTACCTAATTACAGTTGTTAGCTACTTCATCATATAATTAGTATATAATGGCTCAATTACTTCTTGAATTTGTATTTCCTGTTTTACATCACTCTGGTACAGTTATACAATGTCTTATTTTACTGGTAGGCGCTTACCCAGTTTAAAATCAAATTTTATTTTTAAAGTACTTTTCAAAAGGCAAAGCACATATACAATATAAAACAGACTTTCAATCAAATAAATGTATTAAATAAGAATAAAAAGGCAGCAGTAATAAAACTAGAAAAATATTTTCTGAGTGTTACTGCAGGCTTTGAGCCCTGCTCCCTGCTGCTGCAGCCACTGTCTTGGGTCCTTTTCTATCACCCTGGGCAAGCCTTGAACCTGGTGCCCTGTGCACTTGAGGCAGGGGCTCTGCCACTGTACCAAGGTGGTAACTACACTTAGAGGTAGACCTTTCACTACCATCTTCCCCTCTATCATCCAAGTTCCCCCATCTTTCTTCACTTCAGCTCTCACACCCTTACCAATCATGCATGCACACCTCCTGCCTACCTGCCTCTCTCTCCTCCTCCTTTTGCCTTCCGCTAACCCTAATGTCCCTGTTAACCCTCAGCCTCACTACTCTAGTGCTCCTACCTGCCCTCCCCTCCTCCTATGCCACTGCCCCTCCCCCTCCCTCCTCCTCCACTCACCCCATATGCTCCTCTCCACCTCACCCCCCATCTAGACACTACCTTTCCTCCCCCCTTTGCTCCCTCGGGCATCTTATCACTCAAGCCTTCTCAGCCTGTGCTGCCCTACCCACTCCCTGTGCTACGAACCCCCCCTTCTCTTCCTATCGCTCCCAGCATAAACTCTCCTTTTGCCACCCTCTGTCCAGAGCAGCTCTCCTCCTTCTGCTCCTGGCTGGTAACATACATCCCAATCCTGGTCCAGCTTGCAAAGGCTCCTCAAAGGAATCCACCCGGGCTTCATATTGCTTTCATGAACATATGTAGCCTCCTTAAAAAATTCGACTCTCTCAATTGCTGGGTTGCAGTTCATAAACCGGACGTTATCTCAATAGTTGAAACTTGGCTGTCAGACTCTACCCCTGACTCCCTGGTCTCACTCCCTGGCTACTCCCTCTATCGGGAGGACCGTGTTGGTAGGCGAGGTGGGGGCTGTGCCATTTATGTCAAAGACCCTCTCGTTGGACTAGCCCTCCCAGCCCCGGTCCTTGACTTCAGGGCTCAGGCCCTAACCCTAAAACTATCTCCTGATCCCTCTAGGGGTCCCATCTACCTGACTACAGCATACATACCTCCAAAAAATCAAGCACAAGCACTAGGCCCACTAATCGATTATCTTACCTCCCCTACCCCACTCCTCTGACCAAATCCTTGTGGGGGACTTGAACATCAATTGGCTCAGCCCTTCATCCACTTCCTCCCGTGACGCCTTTACAGCCATCGACCTAACCCAACTAGTCTCCCAACCCACTAGAGTGAATCCTAGAATGGGCTCTAGCACACTCCTGGATGTGGTCCTCACAAACCACCCTAACCGCATCCGCAATATCCAAATCCTCCCAGACTGCCTTAGCGACCACTCCCCGGTTCTCTTCTATTGGTCAACCTCCTTGCCCAAACCCACAGCACAAACTACCCTTGGCGACGTCTTGAGACCTGGTGGGCTGAAAGGCCTTAAGCAACTCCTAGCCCTCATAGACTGGTCCCTACTCTAACGCCGGATATTGACCACGGCCTTGCCTTCTTTATCCACACCTTCAACTCTGCTTGCGACATTTTTGCACCCATAACTGCACGCCGGTCCAAAGTAAAGCATGCCCCCTGGATTACCCCCACCCTGCGCCAACTTCTTAAGCACAGGGACAATCTATGGCACATTGCCACGGAAACAGGCCGCCCAGCTGACAGGCTGGCCGATGCTGCTGCCCGGAACAAATGTACATGGGCCATCCGCAAAGCGAAGGCTGAGCACTATCAACCCTCCCTCACTTCCTCATGGGGGAATGCTAGGACTTTCTGGGACAACATTAAGCAGCTGAATGGTGGCACGCGTTCACCCCAACTTCGCTTATCAACATTAATGGTTCAGTCTCCTCAGACCCTGTCCTTCTTGCCAACCACCTCAACAAATCTTTTACAGACCTTAGCCCGGTGCTCCCTGATAATTTCTTGTCCCCTCCTCCAGGTCTGTCCCTATTCTCCCACACCCTTGTTCTACCTCGCCCGAGTCACTGCCCAGGAAGTCAGACCTTACCTACTCAAGGCCTTAAAAGGTAACACAATTGGCAATGACTCCTTGATCCCAGTCTTCTCTGTCAGGTTCTGGATCTGGTTATCTCACCAATCACCAGCCTCTTTAACAAATCCCTCTGCCTAGGGCAATTCCCCTCTGCCTGGAAGATAGCTACTGTCACCCCAACACACAAGGGTGGTGATAGGACCCTCCCTAGCAATTATCGACCTATCTCAATCCTCTCTCCTCTCCTCTCTCTAAGGCCTTAGAAAAAATTGTGGCCACCCAAATCTCTGAATACCTCGATAAATATGGCATCCTCTGCCCAGAACAACATGGTTTCAGAGCAGGCCACAGCACCAATACTGCCCTCCTGGAGTTCTCTAACTTTCTTCACACCTCACTGGACTCTGGCTCCCTAGCAGGTGCAGTGTTCATTGACTTATCAAAAGCCTTTGATACTGTCTCCCACCCCCTCCTGCTAACTACCCTTAGTCATTTAGGCTTTGCCACTGGGCCTGTTTCCTGGTGCTCCAGCTACTTGTCGGCCCGCTCACAACGTATGAAAATCAACGGAAAACTTTCCAGCACCTGCCCTATCCGCCCCGGAGTCCCTCAGGGCTCCATTCTTGGGCCCTTGCTCTTTTCCCTTTTTCTCAACTCCCTGCCCAGTGTATGTACTGGTAAAATCCTTCTTTATGCAGATGATGCTGTACTCTTTGCCTCCGACCGTAATCCCATCTCACTTCAGGATTCTCTGCAGGAATCCTACAATGGCCAGAAGCCTGGTTTACTGAGCACAGGCTCGTAATTAATCTAAAGAAAACAAAACCATGCTCTTGCCCACCCCAAAATAAATCCAGTAACTATCCTCTCGCAGTCCACTCCACCTCTAAACTCCCTATTGAGCTAGTTCACTCTTATAAATACCTAGGTACCTTTGACCCTGCCCTCTCTTTTCATGCCCACATCTCTGCCCTTGCCTCAGCCTCTAACACTCAGCTGGGTATCCTCTATCGTCATAAAACTGCCTCCCCACGGATGCTCTCTGACTTGCAGTCACATCCTCTGTTCTATCTCTGGTAGACTATGGCCTACCTGTGTATGGTGCAGCAGACCAGACTGCCCTGCACAAGATCCGCCTCACCTTAAACAAGGCCTGCAGGCTCATAACTGGGGCTCCTAGTCTAACCCACACTTGCCGTCTGTACACCATGGCTAATCTACTCAACCTTGATGAGCACCTCAAATACCAAACCTGCCTCCTAACAAAAAAATCACTCTTTGGGCTATCCCCACTGGGTCTGTCCACCACTATCCACCGTGCAAACCCTACAGTGCATACCCACATCCGCAAAACTGCACTGGTTATACCGGGCAAGAACCTCGCAAGGTCAAAGGGCTTACCCCTACAGAGCCCCCCTGTTGGTATAACGCCCTCCCGGCCGGAGTCACTGATGCCGCCTCGTTATCTTATTTTAAAACTAGTCTTAGAAATCACCTGCTCTCAACACGCAGCTGTACCTGCCTCTAAGCCTCCTCCTAGCCTCCCAGACAAGACTCACTGAGCCGCTCTCTGACCTTCTGTCCAGCTCTAGCTTTACTTGCTACTATCTTCCCCACACTCCTCTTCTGATGTCTTCCACCCAGCCTTACCTTTATTCTTCCCACTGAATCAATCTCCATGTAACTACTGTATATTATCTACTCTGTAAAGCGCACATGTAAGCCTGTTGTATACTGTGTTTGACAAATGCCTGTATTTTTTGGCTGATTCCTAAATGTACTCTGATTTTTTGTCTGCCTTGATGTTTGTTTCTTGCACTGTTTTGTCCTCACTGTGACGAGGTACCTTTGTAAATGAGCCTCTGGCTCAAAGGTTGTTAAACTGATGTTCTAATAAATAAATAAATACATAGACATTGTCCCCAAAAACCAGGCCAAATAAAGGAGTTTTTAATGAGGACTAAAAGTTTGTTTACATGAAGGACCGAAATGGACATGATAGCGGCATATGGGCTTTCGGACTTTTCTTGTTCATGAGCAGATCCCACATCACTGGATGCATATGGTTTTACCATATACAATGCATACCACAGGGGACCTTGGGCAGCCCCAGGTACCCTCCAAGGACATAACATCAGAGGGTCAATGAGATTTCCTACTGTAACTATATGTTTAAATACGAAATACCAGTATGTGAAATCGCTCTCTAACTGCAACTGCCCGACGCTGGGCCCTTGGCTTTTGCCTGCAGCCCTCTAACCCCTGCTTCCACTTCACCCTGCATTTAAAACTAGTGCAGCTCCCCTCGCCTCAACCCCCCCTCCAATTTTCTTCCATTCCCCCACCCTGTACTTAGTATTGCATTGCTGAACACTACTAACTGTTCATTTCCTGTACTTTTGTAGTGTTTTTTAATGAACTGGTATGGAATAATGTATATTTTAAAAAACAGGTATATTTTTTCAAAGTTTCCTCTAATGCCCTGTTTACACAGCAGCAACGCCTTACTTACTGATCCACTGCCTTCCCGCTGCGCTGTGACTTGCTTCGCAATTTTCAGTTTACACTCCCAAGCTTGATGTGCTGCTGATCGTGCTGAGAAGAGTGTTTGGGGGCTTGACATCCACAGTGACTTGTGGCAAGGAAATAGAGTATCGCAGTGGATCGAGCGCAGTGGTCGTTCACACCGCAGAGTGATGCGCTCGATCCGGTACGAGTCCCCTCCTTTCCATCGGATTAAAACCCAGAGCTGGAGCACACTTACAGTGATGCGGTGAGTCTCCACACCACCTTCTTTGCAGTGCATGAGTTGATGTGCTACAAAGATGGTGGTGTAAGCGGTGCTCAAGATGCCTGGGGGTCTTCAGATAACAATGTAATCTGCTGCCTCTGTCCTTGGAACTGCTATGTAAATTAGGGTTTTATCCTGTGGAAAAGAGCTTTCCATTCAAATTATTAAATAGCAGGCAAATTAAGTAAGCAATAAGACACGACAGGGTGTGTGTTGAACATACATTACCGCACACCCGGGGCGTAGTAAGGCACAAGGCCCAGCTGAGTGCCTTCAGCCCCTGGAAGTGCAGTAATATCTGCTCAACACACACCCTGGAGTGTTTTATTGCGCTTATAAAATGGGTTTCTTTTTTTTGTTTTTACATATTTTTCTCACCTTAAAAACTATTACTGAACTGAATAAACTGAAGTCGTGTTAATTTGAGATAAAATAGTCCTTCTGCCTACTAGGTGATGACATCATTGTCTTCTGACACATTAACATTTGTACTGTTGTGGCATCCAAGCTAGCACCCCCCGCCCGTTCCGATCGAGAGCACACGTGTGGTCAGGAGAGGTTTGTGTCTTTTTAAAAGAACAATTGAAAAAAATTAAAGGATATCTAAGTATGTACAGTAGATACTTTTTGTTTGAATGTCAAGTAGCTCCTCCACTCCCGTTTAACAGTCCGAGAGCCAGAATGGAGCGAGCAGAAGTAACAGGTTCTCCCTGACAGGTTGCGCCACTTTCGCAATTAAAAAAAAAGGAATAATGGATGCAGATTTGTTTTTGTTTTACTTAGATGCAGTGGGACGGAATGCAGTTTGTTATGAGACGGTGGAGGCGGCAGCATGGTGCAGGATCACGAATCATGACTACGGCTCAACGTGGTTCCGTTACAATTCTTTATAAAATGAGCATAGTAAAATTTGACAGTTGAATGACCGTTTTATCGGTAAGCAGTGGAGACAAGTGGGGGCAGCATGGTGCGGGATCATGAATCGTGACCACGGCTCGACATTGTTCAGTTCAAAGACTATACTTACCACAGGGTGCTTGGGATCTGCTTTACATGGAGGCTGAAAACAAAATGGCTAACTGAATTTTTCTCAGCATTCCATGCCTAGCTCTGAACATTCCATTCATGGGCATTGATTTAGTTACCTGGTCTTTTTTTCTCTACATGTAATACATATTTGACACTTCATGTCTGGCCAATCACAATGCTTCATTTTACATACCCATTTTATAAAATGTTACAGTGTAGGAACCTCAACAGTTCTCAGTGAAGACTGTAGAAAAAAAGCCATGACTTTTTGCCTGTAATGAGGGCTTATTTATTTACACATTGGTAACTGGGAAAGATGCTCTGAGCCGAGGCTCGTTTCCAGGTGCGAGCCGGGGAGAATGAAAAGGGAATACAAAACAAACAACATTACATCAAGCCATAAAATGTGGTTGCAAAGACAAATTACAAAGTGCAATTAACAGAATACAGAATGAGCAGGTGAATGACAAATGGAAGAGACCATAAAACTAGCTTACAGGGCAGTGTACAATAAAGACAGGAGCTGAATAAAGTTCACGGTGCCTGTTGAAAAAATGGTACAGTGCTTTGGCAGTGCAGACTAATCAAAACAGGTGTTGTATTTGGTGGCCGAAAATAAGTACCTTAAAAACACATCAGGGTCATGGTAATAAGAAAAAAACATGCCACACAGAAATCTAGGCCTTCTCTGTTTACTTCCATTCAGCACAGACATAAGGGGAAAACTGCTCTCAACACACACAGGAAGAGCATTCACAGGAAGTGTGCATTCTCTTAAAGCTGCACTGTCTCTTAACATTTCTTACAGCTTTACTACACATAACAATCCCTCCTGACTTGGCTAGAAAGTACGTAAGTAAATAATTCAGAAAATAGTATGACGCTATTAAAGTTATTACTATAATATCCCTTTTAGTCATGTCATTAGGCTATATCTCTACAAGTCCATCCTCTTTGGTTGATGTCTTACACGTCCTGACCGACGTAGTAGGACTGGAGGCTGTTGCTCTGGAATCTGATTAGCATCAGCTACATCTTGTCTCAATTGCTGTGGTTCCACTATCTCTTCCTGTTCTTGTTCTAGATGAAATAATGCTGGATAACTACCCCGACTCTCGGTATCCCTTTTTTGTTCCGTCTCAATTCTAGTACGTAATTGGTCCTCTGGTTAGTCAGTCAAACAGTATAGACAACATTTCTGAACTTTTTTTTCTACCATGCCTTCTAGCCATCTCTTCAGGCCTGCATACATCCTGACCCACACAAGATCATTGGATTTGAAGGGTCTGGTCTTAGGAAGCATTTCAGTTATTGACTTACAGCCTAGAGGGTAAAGAAGGTCCAACTGAGTTCGAATCGGACGTCCAAACAACAATTCTGCAGAGGATATTCCCATGACGCAATGTGGTGGTGTTTGATACATCGCAAGAAAGTCTAAAAGGGCTATTTGCATTGCCGTCAGTGTAGTAGGATTAGCTTTGTCCATACTCTTTTTAAAAGTCTGAACCAGCCGTTCCACTTCACCATTTGAACTTGGATGGTAGGGAGGTGAGAAAATATGGTGGATACCACGTTGCTGGCAAAATGCCTGGAATTCAACAGAATTGAACTGTGGTTCATTATCCGAGACAATCACTTACGGAAAACCATGAGTAGCAAAGATAGATTTCAACACTTTAATGGTACACTCAGTAGTTGTTGAAGACATTTGATGAATTTCTGGCTATTTACTATAAGCATCAGTTAAGAGTAACTACATGGAATTTAAATAAAGTCCTGCAAAATCAATATGCAACCTTTGCCAGGGTTTTCCAGGTCATTCCCAACGGTAAACTGGAGCTCTTGCCGGATTTCCCATCGATACAGCACAACCTTCGCATCTTTGCACAACCTGTATATGTCTCTGTCAATGGAATGCCACCATATGTGAAGTCTGGCTAGGGATTTCATTTTAGCAATGCCTGGATGGCCCACATGCAAGAGAGTCAGCACATTTGAGTGATAACATTGGGGTACTATGACACGCAATTCCCATAGAAGACACCCCTCAGCAATGGATAACTGCTGTCTCTTTGTATAGTAAGGTTGTAGTTCTGCTGAACAAGTAATGCCTTACAGCCAACCCTCAAGCGTATACTGATACACTTGTTTCAAAACTGCATTTTGACTAGTCGCTTTTTCAATGTCCTTGGCTAGTACTTAAAGCTGATCTAACTGTTGTAGCTCCATTGCACACACAACAGTAGAGTCCTCCATATCTCTGAATTGCACTGGAAAACTATCTGGCCGCAACTGGCATACTAATGGCTCCTCTTTAAGTCCATCATCGAACTCCATTTCTCTGGATATTGGTAACCTCGACAAGGCATCCGCATTTCCATGCTGGTCTGTTAGTTGGTATGTAACCTTGAAATGACAGGCAGACAAAATTAATGCCCATTGTTGAAGTCTGCTAGCAGCTATCTCTGGAATTCCTCTTTCTGGACTGAAAATTGTCACTAGAGGACTGTGATCCATCTTTAGGTGAAACTTGCGACCTAGCAAGTATTGGCGAAATTTCTGAACTCCGAACACAATCGCTAATGCCTCTCTCTGAATCTGGGCATAATTCCTTTCAGCTGCACTGAGTTTGCGTGAAGCATGGGCTATCAGCTTCTCCACTCCTTCTGGATCTGTATGGAAAAGGACAGCTCCTATACCCACAGGACTAGCATCACAGGCCAATATGGTAGGTAAGTTTGGGTCATAATGAGCTAATTATTCACATCGATTAGAGAGAGCTTGATGGCTTGAACTGCCTTACTGTGGCCCTTGGTCCACTTTCACAGAGTACTTTTATGTAACAGTTCATTCAGGATAGAACATTTAGTGGCTAAGCTAGGCATGAAACTGTCATAGTAGCGCACCATACCAAAGAATAAGCACACCTCTGAAACATTCTGCGGTTCAGGCATGTGCACAGCAGCTTCCACCTTTTCATCATTTGGATGAGCTCCATCTTTGTCAAAAGTCAGACCTAAGTATGTGACACTTGGTTGACAAAATTGGCATTTTTCTCTCCTTAGTCTGAATCCACTCTGTTGCAATCTCTCTAGAGTCTTTTTTTGTAAGTTAAGTAAATGTTCTGCTTCTGTCTTGCCGTGACAATGACGTCATCCAAATAACAAGCAACACATGGTATATCACCCACCGTTTGCTCAATCACTTTTTGAAAAATAGCAGGTGCAGAACTAAAGCCAAAACATAACCATTTGTACTTGTACAGTCCTTGGTGCATATTAATCACTACCAATTTCTGAGAGTCTGTATCCAGCTCCACTCGAAGGTATGCATCAGCGAGGTCCAGTTTAGAGATCCCACACCACCATACAGTCTACGAAAAAGTTCCTCAGGTAAGGGTAAAGGAAATACAACTGTGCTAAGTACTGGATTAAGTGTCACCTTAAAATCTCCACATATTCGAACCTTATCACCTGGTTTAGATACCACCACAATTGGAGTAGCCCAATCTGAACTTGAAACCTTTTCCAGTACACCTGCTTTTTCCAGTCCGTCCAATTCTGCCCCAACCACCAGTTTTAAGGCAAAAGGAAGGTTCCATGGTTTACAAAACTCAGGAACCGCATTAGGCTTTGTAACTAGCTTTGCTTTAGCTGTTATGCAACATCCCAGGCCGTTCCATGACTCTGGATACAAGTCTAAAATCTCCCCAAGCTTGGACGGATTACTGCTTTGTGGTACCTGAACAGCAGCAAGTAGGCCAAAATCTGCTGGATCAATATGAATGTTTAGAAAAACATGAGCATCTCTGCCCAAAATGTTGACACCCTTTTTTGAAACCAGAAAACTTAAAGGTGTACTAGGAGAATCAGTTCTGCGTACCAAAGTGGTAAACAAGGCCAGTGGCTGAATTGGTTGCCCTTCAAATGCACACAGCAACTTACTACAAGGAGACAATGGGGGCTTATCCAGATCAGACCATGTTTGATGGTTAATAAAAGTAACTGGGGAAGTAGAATCTACCATTAAATGCAACTGACGCCTCAGTTGTGGCAACTGAAGTAACGCATAGAAAGGAGGAACATCTTTAGTCTGCATTTGTGGTGCAATAGGAACCACTGCACTGTCTGTGCTCTCTGAACTGATCACTGCAGCTCTCCTGCTCCTGCAAACTTTAGCAATATGACCCTGATGTTTACAGGCATGACACTGAACTTCTCTGAATTTGCACTGGTCCCTGCTATGCTGAGACGACCCACATGATACACATTTGTACTGGTCATGCAATTTGGGTGGAGTGGTTGAATTTTTCTTTGAAAACAGTGGCTTAGACTTAGGTATGAGCGGTTTCAATTTGGGGATAACTGCAGGTACTTGTACCTCATTTTTAGTGTTCATCTTAGCATGTGCTTCATTTTCTGCAGTCTCATACAATAGTGCCAGCTGTAAAAGTTCAGCAGATTTCCTGACACTTACAGAAAGTAATTGCTGAATACGATGTTCATTATTCAACCCCATAACAAACTTATCAGCCAAATTAGATTCAAGATGCTCCCTACTCCACTCACACGTGAGAGCTAAGCGTTTGATCTCAACCAAATAAGATTATAATGACTGACCTGGTTTCTGACAGCAACTGTAGAATTTATTCCGTTCAGCCCTTGGAAAAGTTGTTAAACTGTATTGTGCATTCAGTTTAGCCTTTAGCTCTCGATATGACAAATCCTCCGGCCAGTCCAGTGCACACAGACTGCATAAAAGTTTGAAGGTTTCACTCCTCAAGAAAGTACAAAAAGCAGCTCAAATAAGTATATCTCGTTGCTCATCAGTAGCAGATTGTATGGTAGGATTAAGTAATAACCACTTATCAAACTGTCTGGACCATTTATCCCAGTCTGTTTCTGTAAAAATTTCAAAGCTGGCTGAAGTTGCCATAATACTGTACAGTTCCAAACTGCTTACTTGCCTCCAATGCAGAAAGTCACAAAATGGTGTAATTCAGTAAGCTGGAGCTATGAAAATTTTCACCATCCTTTTCGCCAGTTTGTTATATTTGGTGGCTGAAAATAAGTACCTTAAAACACATCAGGGTCTTGGAAATAAGAAAAAAACATGCCACACAGAAATCTGGGCCTTCTCTGTTTACTTCCATTCAGCACATACAAAAGAGGAAAACTGTTCTCAACACACACAGGAAGAGAATTCACAGAAGTGTACATTCTCTTAAAGCTGTACTGTCTCTTAACAGTTCTTAAAGCTGTACTACACAAAATAATGGGCAGTTTCAGTTCACTGGTAAGAGCCAAAGTCATGGGGGGGGACAGCATTTGCAGGAGGGGAGGTCAGGAGCGGGGGGAGGGTTGACAGAAGTAGAAGGGAACAGGGAGAAGCCTTAGCTGGCGTCTATGGGCCAGTGGGGGGGGGAGGCAAAGGAGGGAGGGGAACAGGTTCCAGGAGAAGGGTAGATGATGGGAGAAGGCAGAATGACAGATAGAGAAGTGTGGGTGGGAAAGGGAGAAGGTGCAAAAATCCCTAGAGCAGAGGGAGTAGGAGGAAGAGGGGATGGGACCCAAACCAACATTTAGAGAAACATAGAATCTGCCGGCAGATAGGACTGCTTAGCTCACCTAGTCTGCCCATTTTTCCTTGTCTACAGTATCACCGTAGATCTTACTTGATCTTAGACCCATTCACCCCCACACCTCCCTTTCCCCAAGATTCCCCTGTGCTCATCACATGCATTCTTGAACCCCACCACTGTTTTCACCCCCACCAACTCCGCTGGAAGACTGTTCCAGGAATCCACCAATCTTTCTGTGAAGAAGTACTTCCTCACATCTCTCCTAAATCTTCCCAGCTCCAGCTTCTTATCATGCCCCTTACCCTTGAGCACTTTTTCCACTGAAAAATACTTCTCTCTTTTACCCAGTTTACCTCCATGAGAAATTTAAAGGTCTCTATCATATCCCACCTTCCCTTCCAGGGTGTACATGTTTAGGTCCATTAATTCTCCTTATAGGGACTGTGATGCAGACCCTGCACTATTGTAGTTGCCATCCTTCGGACTACTTCTACTCTATGTCCTTTCTGAGATGTGGTCTCCAGAACTGGACGTAGTACTCTGGGTGGGGTTTACCAGTGATCTTCACAGAGGCAACACTGCCTCCCTCTTTCTACTGGTGATACCCCTCCCTATGCACCCCAGCATCCTACCTGCCCTCCCAACTGCCTTGCCACACTACCTGGCCACCTTCATGTCATCCAGTATGATCACCCCCAGCTCTCTTTCCTGCTTGGTGGCCATCAGTATCACCCCCCCATTTGTACTCTGCCCCAGGCTTTCTGTGCCCCAGGTGCATTATTTTGCACTATTTCACACTGAAACCCAGCTGCCATACCCTTAACCACTCCTCTAATTTTCTCAGGTCATTGCTCATCCTTTCCACCCCCTGGAGTGTTCACCCTGCTGCAAAGTTTGATGCCATCCGCAAAGAGGCAGACTTTCCCTTCCAGCTCCTGTACAATGTCATTTATAAAGACATTAAAGAGAACCAGTCCCAACACTCATCCCTGAGGCACCCCGCTGGTCATCCTCCCTTCCGCTGAGTGAATTCAGTTTACCACCACCCTCTGCATCTACCCCTTAACCCATTCCTTACCTAGTTTACCACCTTTGGACCCATTCCTAAGCTACCCAGCTTGCTTCTAGTATGCTATGTGTGATACCTAGGATGGCTTTGTCCACCACTCCACCCTGATCTAGTCCCTTGATCACCCAGTCAAAGAACTCAATCAGACTCGTTTGACCACCCTCCGCCATGAACCTATGTTTCTTCGGGTCTTGTAACCCATAGGATTCAAGATATTCCACAATACTTTCTTTCAGCAGTGATTCCATTAACTTTTCCACCACCAAAGTCTGGCTGACTGGCCTGTAATAGAGACAAAAGAAGCACAGTGGGACTGGCAACATGACAAGAAAGGGAGGATAGAAAGGGAAGAGTAGAGGGAGCAGTGATGCATACAAGAACACAAGAGAGTGAGTTGACAACAGAGCAGCAGAAAACATTGCTGAGGATATCCAGTCTGGCAAGGGAAGAGGGGACAATACCATAGACCACATCTGCATACTCGAAAAGTGGGAGAACCATTTTAGTGACCTGCTCCAGGTGGACCTAGGGAGAAAAGCAGTCCTTACTGTGGTACAGGGCACCGAGTTTGGGGCAGAGTTTGGCATGAATGGCAATGTGGACAGAGAAGTCCAGCTAACTATCTAGCCACACAGCGAGGTATCTGAAGGCAGGGACTGCTTCAAGAGGGGTGCCATCCAGCGTGATGAAGACAGGTAGGGGTGAGAGCCTGGCCAGTTTCTGGCTGGTGCCAAAGGTCATGGATGCAGTTTTCTTAGTGTTGACCTAGAACTGGCTGGTGTGGAACCAGCTAAGTACATTGTGGACGTCTTGCTGTAGCAAACCTTCCACAGCCACAGCAGAAGGGCCAGAGGTGTAAATGATTGCGTCATCTGCATGCAACTAATGTTGCAAAAATTGATTTTTCACTGCATATAAAACTACAGGAAACCTAACATGAATCAAAACATGGCAAGAGAAAGTTCATTTATTTTCACTGATCCTGTATAGCCCATTGATGACTTTTTCTGTGTAAAATGCTTTAATAGTCTATACGGACATGTACTACATAAACTTAATAAACCAATCATGGGTCTACAGAACTGATGTTACAGATTAGCTTTCCTAAACTTATAACAAGCAAAGATGCATATTTTGAATACCAATTACAGTATGCATACTGCATTTAAAAAAGAAATTCAGTTACGCAACACATGTTTCTGGTTCTTGTAGTCTTCTGCTTTTAAGTCAACTAAAGAGCCAGAGAACTTTTAAACTGAGGACACATTTCCCCACTGGGGACTAATAGAATCACTTCATTTAACTGTTCACTACTCTGTGCCCCTAGACAGAGAAATCTGCTTTGCTAGTAATTACAAATGCGAGCTTCTTCCCAAAAGCTATAACTGGAAGACCACTGGGACCCAGATTAGAGCACAGAACAGTGAAAGCAGAGCTCAATGATTTGCTCCCACTACAGTTGCAGATTCACTACATGCCCCATAGTAAGTCACATGACCTGCCTGCGCTTCTGTCCAAATAGCTGTGAGATTGTGAAGAAGCAGGACCCCACTGAAAACAAGACATTACCTCTCAGTAGGGCTATCCTGTGTAAACACATAAAAAAAAAATGAACAGGAAAGGCTTAAAGCGCTACGCAGCAGCTGCAATGAACATTAACGCCATGAGATAGGGAGAGGCACCGTATAAAACAGTGTCACATGTGGACTTTAAAGAGTATGCATACTGTAGCCTATGGTCCCCTTTAGTCCTATGTTTCTGCCATCTAGAGGAACATAGGAAATGCTAGATGAAAAGAGATTAAGGGTTCAACGTGTTCATCTCTTGGAAACTGTGCTAGTCGATATTATATCAAAAATATTGAAAAGCCTTCCATTCCCAATAGATTTCTGTACCGGTCATGTTATTCTCCATGAGGAACTGATCTAACTTGAGTTTAAAGAGCACCCAATGTGCTCAACGAAAAAATCCTCGCCCACTCAAATAAACAAAAGAAAAGAACCTTACTGCCCATTAAGGCATATAGAACATTTTGTGAGTTACCTGCTTTGGGAAGGGATCATATTTGCACTCCATGTAGCTGGCTACTCAATCCCTTTACTTCCCTATGTACTGCCCCCCCCCCCCACACACACACACACACACACACACTCTGATACGGCTTATCTTGTTTGGAAGAGCATGGCTGCCCACTCCATACAGGTCAATGGGGTGTTTTGGCACACACATTTTTTTTTTATATATTTTAGAGGGCCATGTGTTTAAAAAATTAAAAAAAAAGAAAGCTGCTGTCAAACGAACAAGGTTGCCAGACACAGCTCCCTGACCTGTGGGACACTACTGTATGTACAGCAGGACTAACACTCCAGGCCACAAAACGTAAGCTGCAACTGGCAGCAGAAAATGAAATCTGGCACTAAATAAATAGATTTGGAAACAAACATGAACAGCAGGGATGAACACTGGAAGTTGCAAAGGAAAGGAATAACGGGGTATACAAAAATGTCTTACCATGAACTGCTCTTCTATGAGATTCAACTCTCCTGCTTGCACTGCTTCCAGAAAACTGTGCTGAACCTTAATGCTATTTCTCCCAGCAGATGCTGTTTTTAACACGTTAGCTACAGTTCTATTATTGTTCTGTCCGTATGGACCTTTTAGTAAGCACAGTGGGTGTTTATGATTCACACTCTGGTGTAAAGTACCACTGTAGAACGGTGTGACGTTGTTTATGTCATGGATGTATTATGTCAAAAATGGAAGAGCTGAGCAAGGACATAAACAATATCATACAATTCTAAAATGATATGTACTGCCTGTGTGTAAGTCAGAAACACCCAGTAGGATAATTATAAAGCCTACAGAGATGGAAAAGTGACAGGACTGGAACCAGTTTTTAAGAATCTGCTTCTACTGGGAATAACAAACAGGTTTAGCACAGTTCTCCTTTAAGGAGATTGTTCAGTTTGTTTACCATTCTGAGTAGAAAGCAGCACTGCCGCTCATGGCGCCGGTGACCCGGGTCCATGCCCTGAGCCCAGGTACACTGGGTGTCCAGCAGGAGAAGGTCGTAGCATCTTGCAGGATGGTCTCCTCCTCCAGGAAGGAAGGGTAGTGCGTCCCTTCTGCTCTACTCATTTGGGTGACCACAGGTAACTGTGCAGCAAGGACTCGGTCAGTGACCTAAGGAAGGGGAGAGCATGCGAACACTGGTGCAGAACTATCTTTTCTCCATGGCTGCTAGCCAGATATATGGACTGCATTTACCAAGGCACTGAATGGCAGGGTTCCACCCAAGGGGGAAATCTGAGAGGGGTACCAGAGTTTGACACAGGAGATCCGGGGGAGCAGCAGTCGGATGGAGATCTGCGGTAGGCAGCACCTCCGGTCCTGGTGTTGCTGTAAGGAAATCTGAACCACATAGCCAAAAGTAAGGAGTTAAAAAAAATGTTTAAAAACAGTTTCCTCATATTACCCTCCCCGCTCCTTCCCTTCCCCCCTCAGTAATCCACGCTTCTCAACCTCACGCACCACTGCTACTCACCTCTTCCCCACCCTTATCACCCCCCACTTCACCTCTCCTACTGTCAACTGCTCCGTTTCAACTCTCGTCTTGCCACTGCCACCCTTGCATTGCTACTGGGACTTACCAAACATGTATTAACTGGATGTGTTCCATGTTATGTATACCCTGTCCTTCATGCTCTGATCGCTGTACTGTTGCACCTATTGTTTAAATGCTCTATAGTCCCCCTGTATTGTTCCATCTATTGTAAACAATGTGATCATGTTATCCCTTCTACCCATGTACACCATCTGTATTGCGCAATTCTATATTTGTCTGTATATGATCTGCCTCCACTGTAATCCCTTCCCCACAGGTCGCACCGTGAGACGAGCATCTTTTTGCTCAGCGTGCCTTTCTTGGTGAAACAATTTCAATAAATAAATAAATATTACACATTCTCCAAAGCATATACAATGCCACCTAGTTCTTCTGCCCTGAACAGGCTGAAAAACCAGGGGGCATGGGCGAAGAATGGGGGGGGGAGATTTAGGAGGGAAATGAGACACCATTTCACATAGAGGGTGGTAGCAAAATGGAACACACTACCAGAATGGGTGGTAGCATGTAAATCTGTGAACAGCTTCAAAAGGGCATGGGATAGGGAACAGGGGAGAGTGAGGGTGAATTGGTGGGGTGACAAAGGGAGGGGTGGGGCAGCTGCAAACTAGGGGTGCTAGCTGCACACTTGAGCAGACTTAGATAGACCAGATGGTCTGTTTCTGCTGGCACATTCGTATGTATACATGATCCACCTAAGCCAGTCCCATAAAATTAAATCATATCTTCTCAGTCATCTGTTCCCAGGAAAACACATCCAGCCCAGCTCTACATTCCCCATGGCTTAATCCCTCCATTCCCTTGAACATTTTAGTTGCTCTCTGCTGCATCCTCTCAATGACTGTATTATCCATTTTAGATTGGAGTGTTCCAAGTTGTGCACAGTATTCCATGTGCCTCTCACTGTGCACAATATTCCACATGCTCTCACTGTGCACAGTATTCCACGTGCTCTCCCTGTGCACAGTATTCCACGTGCTTTCACTGTGCACAGTATTCCATGTGCTCTCACTGTGCACAGTATTCCATGTGCTCTCACCAGCACCATATTTCATTCATCTTCCATAAACATACCAAGTATCCAACTATAAACATTAAAAGACAGCTCCTTTCTTAAACCCCATTTTTGATCATCTCTCTCAACCTTGCAATATTCACATGTCCAAAACAGCCCCTAAAAATGAAACGTAAAAATTGTCGACTGATAAGAACCACTAGGTCCATCCAGTCTGCACATAGGCCCTATACACGTATGTGTCCACTCACCTTAAGTTGTCAATCACTTTTCATCTCTCCCTTCCCACCCAAGGTTCCCCTGTGCTTGTCCCAGGTATGCCTAAACCTCTCCACTGTGCTTGCCCCACTACCTCCTGTGGCAGACTATTCCAAGCGTCAACTGCCCTTTCTGTGTAGAAAAAAGTTCTCACATTACCTCTTGTCTACCCCCCCTCCAATTTCATACCATGCCCCCATGTTCTAGTACTTTTTCTAAATTGGAAAAGGTCCCCCACCTGCACCTTGATTATGTCCTTGAGGAACTTGAAAGTTTAAATCATATCCCACCGCTCTCTCCTCCAGTGAGTACATATTGAGGTCCCTTAGTCTCTCCTCATATGTTTTGTGGTGCAAGCCCTGCACCATCTTTGTTGCCCTTCTCTGGATAGCCTCCACCATGTTTATGTCCTTACGCATATGTGATCTCCAGTACTGCATACAGTACTCCAGGTGAGGCCTTACCAGTGTCTTATACAATGGCATTACCACTTCCCACCTCCTACTAGTAATACCTCTGCCTATGCACCCCAGCATGCCACTGACCCTCCCTGCAGCCTTTGCACACTACTTTGATACCTTAAGGTCATCAGATATAACCCCTAGGTCCCTTTCCTCTTTGGTGACAGGCGGCACCTCCCCCCCATCCTGTAGCTCTCCCCAGGGTTCCCCCTACCTAGGTGCATTATCTTGCACTTTTGTGCATTGAACCTCAGTTGCCACACCTCCGACCATCTTTCAAGCTTCTCCAGGGCCCCTCTTCATTTTCTGCACCCTTTCTGGAGTATCCACCCTGTTGCAGATCTTGGTGTCATCTGCAAATAGGCAGACCTTTCCTTCCAGCTCCTCTGCAATGTCACTAATTAAGACATTGAACAGGACTGGTCCCAGTACTGATCCTTGTGGCACTTCGCTGGTCACCCCTCTCTCCCCAGATTGGATCCCATTTACCACCACTCTCTGCCTTCTCTCCATCAGCCAGTTTCTAACACAATGTATCACCTTATGCCCCATGCCCAGACTACTCATCTTGTTAACCAGCCTTCTGTGTGGGATGGTATCAAAGACTTTGCTGAAATCCAGGTAGGCAATATCTACAGCCCTTCCCTAATTCACTTCCCTAGCCAGCCAATCAAAAAAATCTATCGGATTAGTGTGACAAGACCTTCCTGATGTGAATCCGTGCTGCCTCAGATCCAGGCCACCACAGGATTCCAGGTGTTCCACTATCCTTTCTTTCAGCAGTGTCTCCATGATCTTCCCCACCACTGAGGTGAAGCTACATGGCCTGTAGTTCCCCACTTCCACCCTACTGCCACTTTTGTACAGTGGGACTACATGTGCCCTTCTCCAGTCCTCTGGAACCACACCTGTGTTAAATGACTCTGCAAAAAGGGTGGCCAGAGGCGCTGCTAGTTCCCTCTGCAGCTCCCTTAATATCCCAGGCGTAAAGTCACCTTCAGCTTTGTGAGTTCCTCCAGAATTCTCTCACTGTAGAATGGATTGGTGTCCACTTCTCCCTCCCCCCGATTGCCTCTGCTTCCCAACTGTGGTTCTTGACTTTCTCCCACCTCAGTGAATACTGAACTGAAGTATTTGTTCAGTATTTCTGCCTTGTCTAGATCCCCCTCCTTACTCTCTCCTCCCCTTTGAGCCTCACAATCCCTCCCTCCCCATGGTATTTCTTCCATCGCTGACGTGCCTATAGAATATCATGTCCCCTTTTTTCACAGTCCATGCTAAACCCTCCTCTGTCTGTGCCTTGGCTTTCCTAACAGCCTTCCCTGCTTCTCTTAGACATTCAAGGTACACCTCCCAGTCCTCCTCCCTTTGGGTCCCCTTATACTTCCTGAAACTTGCTCTTTTAGCCCTACTTTGTCTCTCACCTCTTTAGGTCACTCACATTTTGCCTTTTTTCCCCCATGCCCTGTGGTTCTCTAATCATATAATAGCAACAGTAGTTCAGAACACTAGAAAATACTGCTTTCTCGTTCATAAAGTTACGTTTATTTAGGAACTTAAATTTGAAAACAAAAGTTCATGTCAATCTAATCAGTGCAAAATGTTTTGACAGCACCTTCCTCATGTGGGACACTGGGCTTTGAATGGTAAAATGAGTGGACCTGCCCCCCATGCACACGTGTGCACACATGTGTGTAAATACACACACACACTCTACTACTACTACTCCTCCTCCTCCTCCTCCTCCCCCTTCTCTCTTTGTCTCAGTCTTGCTCTCCTCTCCCTCAAAGCAGAAATGGGACACAGAGTTCCAGGGTAGAAGGTGGGGGTAGGCAAACAGAGGAGTAGAGGGTCCAAGGATCGTGGTTGCTGCTACCACATACTGTACTAGGGTGAGAAAGACAAAGGGGGCAGGCTGGAATACAGCTGCTGGGGTAATGGGGAGGAACAGGGGAGTGAGGGATACTGACACCTCATTTGTGTGCATGTATAAAACAGATACCAGACACATGACTCCCAGGAGGAAGACGGCATCCTGGTGAGCACAGATGGGGACACGAGAAAAAGTCAGCAGGCGGCAGCAAGGAGGAACGAAGGTTAGACCCAAAGCTGACCAGGGAAAGGGTGTGGGAGAGGCTTAAGGGCTGGCTCAGGTGGTGCAATAAGGGGAATAAACAGAAGGGAGAAACCCTGGACTAGTGAAGGGAGTATGGCACAGGGGCGAAGGAGCAAGAGAGAGCAGAAGGGCCAGTAAAAGGAGTGGGGAATGGGAAGTTTAGTTTATTATGATAACCAGGATAATACACTAGTGCCAAAAGCACCTTTTCCAGGTACGACCCAGTGTACCACAGGTACTGTACTTTCACACATAACACAGTTACAATAACAATACAAAAATACAAAGTTCAATACACAAAACATTATTAAAAGTGGAGTGGGGGCTATGGGGGTGACATGAGAACAACTATGGATCATACCAATGGTGTACTCGGTGGGGGCTGATGGTCCTCCACTGCACAAAAAAATTGGCAGGGTGTGAGGCAGGGGTGGTGAAAAACGAGATTAGGAAACTTTCGCAAAAAATTAGGGAGGTGTCAAGGTCAGTGGCATTTTAAGAGGCGTTACTGGTACCTAGGGCCAGTCTGGCTAAGAAGATCAGGATCTCCAAGTTCAACCAGTGCTTAAGGAACAGGTGCAAGGAAGAGGGCTTTGGCTGCATGGGTGACTGGGGAAGAGTCTGGGATGAGGAATCCCTGTATTCATCAAATAGGCTACACCTCAGTGGGGGGGGGTGTGCTCTGCGAAAGGACAGTGGAGTACATCACAGGCAGGTTAAATTTAAACTTATCAGAGGGGGATATCTGGGGATGCAGAACCCAGGGTTCTCAACAGGAAGCAGGAGGGCTGTCCCCAAGCATAGGGCATATTAAACAAAATGGGTTTGGGATGGAGATGATGGGTGTGGTGACAACAGTAGGTGGTTGGTGGGGAGGAAGGGGAAGAGAAGGGACAGGGAAGGGGAGAAACCAGAGGGGCTACCAGAGAGAAGAAGGGGTCTGGGAAGGATGCAGAGGGGGATAACTGATAAAAGAATTACATAGATACATCGACACTGTCATCAAATAAGGGCCTATGGCCCACCCAGTCTGCCAATTGATCCTTCTTGGCGACTTCAATCTGGACTGGCTCTCCTCCTCATCCCAAAACCCATGCATCCAGATTGAATCCTTAAATCTGACCCATCTGATCAAAGAACCAACACGCCCAAACCCTCACTCCCAGTCCCACACCCTGCTTGACTGGGTGCTTTCAACCCATCCTCACCGCATTAATGCTGCTGACATTCTTCCTGATGTGTTTAGTGACCACTGCCCCACCTATTGTGTCAGGAAGGTACGTCCCCCTCCAAATCTACCCAAATATATCCAGTACCGACCCCTCAAAATGCTTGACACAAATTACCAATCGACTTGGCAATGGCCAACTGGTCACCCATCCTCTTGACCCCCTTAGTTGATACTGCCCTCACCCATTTCACATCTACTTTCCTAAATATATGGGATGCCCAGAACACAGTTAGGGTAAAATGCCACCACCACTCCTGGATTTCTCCTGAAATCCTGTCCCTGTGTAAATCCCGTGACCTTGCTTGGCACTGTTTCAAAACCTCCAGCAACCGATCAGACCTGCAATCTTACAGAACCCTCCACAGTGGCTGTTCAAAGGCAATCTGCCAGATGAAATCTGACTTTTTCAAAACCCGACTGCACCCTTCCAACAACTCTCCATCCGGAATTATCCCCGCTCACTCCTGCTACTCTTCTCTGAAACTTTCTCACCCACCCTTTGCGAGGCAGGTTCCTTTATCACTGACCACTCCTCTGTCGCAGCTGCCCTAAATAATTTTTTCAACAACTTCTGCCCTTCCACAAGACCACCCCCTTCACCAACACCCCCCCCCACCCACTCTGCCCTCTGGCTATCAGTTGCCCCCTATCACCCCTCCTGAAGTCCTCAGACCACTTGGGTTCTTAAACCCCACTAAATGAAATCCAGCCCTGATGGTATACACCCTAGACTTTTCAAAATCTCCGCACCCTCAATTCTGACTCCTCTAACCTACCTCCTCGATCTATCTTTCTCATCCTCTACTGTTCCCACAGCCTGGAAATCAGCTACAGTCCTCCCCCTTCATAAAGGTGGCGACCCTACTGCCCCCAGAAAGCCCCATATCTCTTCTCCCCTCACTCGCCAAGGTCCAAGAATCCCTTGTTCTCACTAGGCTAAATGATTTCCTCTCTCCTTCCAACACTCTCTCCCCTGTCCAATCCGGATTTAGGAAATCTCACTCCACCACCTCCTCCCTCCCTCCTTCCTTCGTTTCACAGACCCAATCTACTCTGCAATGGATCATGGGCAGATCAAATCGACCTTATTTATCAACCTTGCAAAGGCTTTTGATTCTGTCTCTCACCCTCTCCTCCTAAACAAGCTAAGCGCCATTGGTCTTTCCCTTGCTCTTGTCTCCCGATTTAGTTCTTATCTTACCGATCGGTCCCAGGCAGTAAAAGTTAACAATGACCTATCTCCCCCTCTCCCCATCCTTGCAGGTGTTCTCCAGGGATCAATCCTCGGCCCTATTCTTTTCTCTCTATTCATTAATGATTTGCCTTCAGTACGTACCCATGCCCAAATCCACACGTATGCAGATGACACCATCCTCCTCCTATCTGATCTCTCTGCCCCGATGTCCAAATTCCCTTTCAGCATGATTTCACTGTGGTAAAAAATTGGTTCAAATCAAACTGCCTAAAATGAATGCCAAAAAGACTGTAGCTATCACTAATGGCTCAAACCAGAAACTTGCTAGGCTTCCCTCCCTCCCAGCCTTCTCCACCTCAGATAGCACTCTACTAGAAGGGGTCGCTGCTTACAAATACCTTGGAGTGTGGCTTGACCCTTCACTGGATTTCTCTTCCCACATTTATGCCCTACACTCTAAGCTCTGCCCAAAGCTGGGGCATCTCTACCACCACAAGGGTTGTCTTTCTCTCCCAGTCTAACTTAAACTCCTTATCAAATGGACTCTCCTAATCTTTGACTATGCAGATGTTGTCCACGGCTCAGCCCTGGTCACCTCCCTTGCCAAGCTCGATGTTCTCTTGAACGCTTTCTGCCATTCTGCCTCTAACTCCCCCACCTCTCCAATCCTCTCACAGAGGTGCCTGTCCCACTGTTCTACCTTTGTCTCCAAATACTGGTTTGGTACTCTTCCATCCTACCTCTCCTCCCTCCTTACTCCAGCCACCCCCTCCCTCTACCCCATTCGCACAAACCATCACGGCTCCTTCGCCCTCCCTCGTGCATGCACCTCTGCTGGGACACTCACTTTTTCCTTTACACTTCCCTCCCTCTGGAATAAATCTATCCATCCAAACCCGTCTCGCCCCCTTCTTTCCTGAACCTAAGCACCTTCCTAGCCAGTCTCTTGTTACATCTTGTTGCTGTCCTCTGTCCTAAATCCCTAATAAAATTCCTGTCCTTTTTGTCTCCCATTATTCTTTTGTTCTTATATGTACAATTGCCTTGAAACCTAGTCTACTAGCATGACTATATTTGTGTATTTTGTATTTTATTTTTTTGTATGTACATTTGTTTGTAACCTTTGTCTTTTGTACCCCCTGCCCCCGGGTCTCACCTGTAAATGAGCCTCGACTCAGTGTGCCTTTCGCAATTACCAAATTTTAAATAAATAAATAAACATGAGACATGAAGGGTGATATCCATACATGACAGGAGTCTGGGGAACAAAATGGATAACCTCCAGGTCATAGTGACAGAGATCTGAGCAGACCTGGTGGCAGTCAACAAGACCCAGGCAACCCTGAACCATGGCTGGGATCTGTCTGTTCATGGATACACCCTCCATAGGAAGGACGGAACAAAATGCAATGGAGGAAGTAGCAATCTATGTTGGATTAGTGTCACGAGGGAGGACATGGGGGGGTACAGAGACATTATGGGTGCAGCTGCAGTCAGGGGTGGGGAAGAACATAGGGGTCGGGTAGTGTACCAACCACTAAGTCAAGATGAAACCATGGGTAGAGAGCTGAGGGATGAGATGAGAAAGGCTGCTGAGGTGGAAGAAGTGGTAACAGTAGGGGACTTTAACACACCCAATGTAGATTGGAAAAATCTCACAGGCTAGAGGCAGCATAATCCAAATGATCCTAGATGTGTTCCAGGATGTGCTTTTGATGCAGGAGACGATGGAGCCGACAAGGGATTAGGCCATCCTGAACCTAGGGTAGATGAATAGGAAACACTTCAAAAGCATCACTGTCACTCAGCCCCTGAGAGGGAGCAAACACCAGTCTATATGGTGTCAGGTAGATATGGGACATGACGTGCTGAACACAAAAACATGTGCTCTTGACTTTAAAAGGTGGGCTTTGCAAGCATGGAGTCAACATTAGGGGAATGACTGTGAGAGTTCAGGGAAGACATGGGTGTGGACAAAAGGTTGGCCTTGATAAAGGAGTGGGTTCAGGCACGCACTACAACCTGCCTTATTTATTTATTTGAATTTTGGTGACCAGTAGGACCACTGAGACAATTACAGTCCCTTTTTCAGGGTCGGCCCGGGGTCTTAAATGGTACAGTAAAGCAAAACAATTGCACAGAGAGTCAGTGCAGTACAGTATTAAACTTGACATACATTGTACAGTGGGTACAATAGTGTAGGACTAATCATGAGTCTTAAACAGAAGGCAAAAAAACAGTAAGAAGAGGAAGCCACTGTAGTTTGCAGAGGAGGTGGGCAGAGCAGTGAGGGAGAAAAGGGTTTCATACGGGAAGTACAAGTAGACCCAGAGAAAAGATAGGGCTGAATATGTAAGGAAGCTGAAGTCAACTGGCAGGGTGGTATGGCAGGCCAATGCAGAGACTAAGCTATGAATAGCTGAGGGGGTCAAACAGGATGAAAAGACCTTCCTCCAATACATCCAGGAGAAATGATCAACAAAGTAGGACGTGATAAAACTGAAAAAGTGGACGGAGTGGGTAGAGGAAAATGGGGAGAAGGCAGAAGTACTAGATGAGTACTTCTGATTAGTCTTCACAAAGGAGAAGGATGGGCCACTTCCTCAAGGGAAAATAGGGATGGGGGGCCGTTGGGATGAGTAAAGAGGCAATTATGGAGGACAGAGTTCTCAAAGGGCTCAAGGTGCTCAATGTGGACAAGTCTGGAGGGCTAGATGGTAAGCACCCAAGAGTACTGCGAGAGCTGACATCAGTTCCTGCAGCACCCCTGGCTGGCCTGTTCAACTGCTCTCTGGACACAAGTGTGGCTCTGCACAAGTAGAGGACAGCTGATGTGGTATCCCTGCATAAGAGCACACCAAGAGATGAACTGGGAAACTGCAGACCCGTCAGCTTGATTGTTGGCAAGTTGATGGAAAACAGCCTAAAGGTTGGTTGAGTCCCTTTGGCTCGTGTTTATGGATGGAAGACCATGCCTAACAAATCTGAATTGGATCACAAAGCAGCAGACCAGTAGCAAGTGGTAGAAAGACTATACCTAAACTTCAACAAGGCCTTTCAGTCACACCCCAAGAGGTTGATCAAAAAGCTGACAGACCTGGGGTCAGGGGGAGAAAATGACCAGGTGAATGGCAAACTGGCTAGTGGGGAGAATGCATCTGGTACTAATTGGGTGGGGAGACACTCGGGGACAAGGGAAGTTACTAGCAGGTTCCACAGGGGTCAGTGCTTGGTCTGGACCTGTTTAATGACATTATGGACAGCATCAAAGGCAAGATATGCCGTTTCGTGGATGATATCAAGGTCTGTGGGAGGCTGTACACTGAGAAGAACATAAGAGAGCTGAGAGAGGACTTAAGTTGGAAAGGTGGTCTGGAATCAGCAACTGGGTTTCGGTGCAAAAATGTACAAGGTAATAAACATAGGAAGCAAGAACCTAAGGGCCAAGTACTGACTTGAGAATGTGTGTGATGGTCAATCTCAGAGGAGGGGAAGAACCTGGGGATTGCAATCACAAGCAACCTGAAACCTTCAACACAATGCAGCAGTGAAGGCAAACAGGATACTTGGCTGCATATCAAGAGGGTTCATCAGCAGGAGGAAGGAGGTCAATCTATCTCTATACAGATCCATGGTGCAACCACACCTGGAATACTGTGTGCAGTATTAGAGCCCTTATCTCAAAAAAGGACATAAATCAGGTGAAGGTGGTGCAGGGAAGTGCTACCAAGATGATCCAGGGCAACAGGATGTCTCGTATGAGCAAAAGCTAGTAAAATTGAACAGGTACTCACTAGAAAAGAAAACTAGCAGGGGACATGATTGAATCCTTCAAATACCTGAAGGCATCAACAAGGTCAGCCTTGGGAATGCCTTCTGCAGAATGGAAAACATGAACACCCATGGGCACAGATACAAATTGGCAGGAGCAGTACTGGGGGGAGGCCAAGAGGCACTTCTTTGCTGGGAGAGTGATGGTAAGGTGGAATGCACTTCCAGAGGCAGTGATCAATAACTATTTAATTGGGGAATTTAAAAGAGATTGGGATAAGGTCAAGGGGAAGCTTAGGGTGATGGGGGTGGCACAGCAACATGCAAGAAATGTGCATGAACTCTGCAACAAGCAGACCTGATAGACCTTTGAGCCTTCTTCAGCTGGCATTTTCCTATGTTTGTATGTAAAGCATGTCAACTTTTGCACTGTTCTTGTTTTCTGCCTAAATTCATCTCCCTCTCTCCCTACCTCTCTGCTGTCCTCTTCCCCTCTACCGCAAACTTAAAACTCCAATCTGCCTTCTCCGTCCATCTCACGAATCTCTGGAACAATCTGCCTCTCCATGTACGATTCCCACCCTCTCATCTCTCACTTACATTGCTTAAAGCTTATTTCTGCTCCCCCTCTCCTGTAGTACATTATCCCTTCCATTCCCTGCTTGCAGCCCCCTTTGTTTTGTTATTTTTATTTAGCAGTTTGGCCCCTAATCTGCCACCTGCTCCTCCCTTCTGGCACTGCCCCAATGACCTGCCAGTCTTCAACCACCAGTCCCCCCACCATTATGGCTGGTTGGGATGCACAGGGGTCAGGACCCGAGTGTGCTTGTTCCTTCACAGGTGAACCAGTGCAAATATTTTTCATTATTTATACCCCATTCCCAAGGACCCTCCCACATCCCCTGGTGCTGATACACTCCAATTGCCTTGTATGCTGTAGTGCACTCTGAGTACAAACCACCCCTGGTGGAGAAGCAAGCCCCCGGTTTGATAGGGCCTGCTGCAGCACCAGATGTTGGGGTACTCCCTCTCTGGGCTGACTCATGCTGTGCTCAGCACCACCCCCATCCCAGAACTGCTCCGATCCCAGCTTTCCACACTCACTCCCAAACCCATGTCACCAGCATGGAAGCACCACACCCTTCAACAGAGCCATTGGGCAGCCCTTTCCCTTAAGAGGCAGCATAGCATAGTGGTTTAGGGCTCTGAGCTGTAAAACTGGAGACTGGGGTTTGAATCCCACAGCCCCCGTTTGCATACTGTGTGACCCTGAGCAAGCCACTTAACTTCCTTGTGCTCCCAGATCGCACCTGGAAACAAGTTTCGGCTTAGTGTGCCTTTCCCGGTTAGAGAACTTCCCCTTTCCCTTTATGCATTTTTAACTGGCACAACCATCTTTGGTTCTGTCTACCATTTTCACTTGTAATGCATTTTATTTTTTTAGCAGTTTATCAGTTTAAAATAATTATGTGGTCTCACAAGCTGTAGCCTTGCCTGGTTTCTACATCTACAGTAGGAGTCTGCTCTCTCTTGTATCTGTATCTTTTTGTATTCTATCAATCATTGTCTTTTTCCTGGGCCTTGCCTGGAAATGAGCTTTGGCTCAGTAAGTCTTAACTGGTTACTGATTTTAAATAAATCACTAGAATTCTCCCTCCTAATGTGGGACAGCTAAAAAGTATGCTTTCAACAAGTGGCTGCTGCACGCCCGAGTTTTAAATTTGTCTGCATTAGGCAAACACAAATGTGACATTTAAATATTTGAAATAAAAAATGGATACTGTAACAGTCACAGTGCTTCGCTAAATGTATCAGGATGCTGGTCACACCATGTGAGGAAACATATTTGCTTAGACACAACGTATGTTTGCAAGAAGACAGTTAAGCAATACTTTCAGTCTACAATAAATACCAGAACACTGTATGCTTTATTACGACAGCAGTGCATTAGCACGGCATCTGGTCTCTAGCCAGGCACCACACCTACTGTGAAAATATTCTATAGGCTGCATCATGTCAGGCACAAATACTGCAGATAACTAGTACAATATAAGGGACAAATACCTAAATACCAGAAAAAGAAAGTCCTGAACACTTCATTCAGTGTGTCCCTAGAATCCCTTCTTGAAGACACTCTAGTCTCCATCCTCCTTCCCAGTCACCCCTTCCCATCCATCCACATCCTGACAATAAGTACAGGAGCTCCTTTATATGCCTCCTGTTTCCTCTTGAATCCTGTGCCCTCCACAACTTTCTCTGGAAGTCTGTTCTTTCCCTCCAGCCAACACCACTCTCTCTGTGGAGTAGGACTTCCGAATGTCATTTTTTTAACCTTCTCCCTCTCCAGTTTAAGCATATTCCCCGGCAGGTGCACTGTAAGTTAGTTTAAACAGACTCGCTGTGTCCTCCACTCTGTGGAGCCCTTTCATGAACTTAAAAGTATCTGCCATGTCCCAGTCTCCCTTCAGGCCTCTTGTGAAATGCTGCTCTTCATTGCCAAAAGACTTTCCATGATCCTTGCCACCATAGCCTTTGACAAGGCGATGGAACCAACAAAGAATCTGTCTACCAGCAAGGAGGAACTAAAAAATAATTTAATTAAAAAAGAGCTTAAAATTATTGGAAATATAAAGTGTACTTTGTGTTAACTGTGGAAGTTTATCTATAATAAAATATACTTAAAAAAAAAAAAAAAAAGGGTACCACCAAATGGATTTTGTCACTGCTGTGTCTGCCCTGAATGGTCAGTGTGTTATCATTACATGAGAAGCAGCATGTTCTCATTTTGAGGTGAGGTGTCAGTGTGGCACACTTGATAGTCATCTGCTTCTAGCCCAGCAGGCTGTGGGTTCTAGTCCCACACCGGGTCTTGGGCTCATACCATAAACACTGTCACCCAAGTGCAGTACGAGGAAGTGCAACACTGCTAGGGTGTGCAGCCCTTTGGACGAGATGTTAAACACAGGTCCCTTTTTCTCCATCTCTGATGCTTTCCTGGTGAGTGTCTGTGGCTCATACCATAAAAAGCTGGCACCAGAGTGTAGCAGTAAGGGGGTGCTGTACTGCCAGAGTGTGTAGTTCTTTGGATGTGATGTTAAACTGAGATCCCCCCCCCCACACACACACACACACACACACACACAATTCCTGCTGGGTGTCTGGGTTCATACCATTAATGCTAGCATCCAAGTGCAGTACCAGAGGGGTGCTGTACTGCTGGAGTTTGCTATCCTTCGGATAAGTTACAGAGAGGTCCCTGGTGCTGTCCTGCTGGGTGTCCAGGTGCAAGTTAAAGAACCAAGGCACTTTTTGCAACACAGGATTTTCTCCATAGTGTCCTAGCCAACATATCCTTTCCCATAAAACCAGTTCAGGCAATTGTCCAAAGTTGGGTGTGGGTATTGCTGTGTGAAATGGCTGCCACTACACATTTATTTACAGTGACTTCACCACCAGTCTCACTGCTTGTAAAGCACTTTAAGATACAATGTATATGAAAAACACCATATCAATGCAAATACTGCTTATTAATCTCTAAACCATTTTCCTCTAGTGTAAAACATGAACTCCTTGGTATAATAAACATTAATGCTATCACTTTAAATGTATATCTGATTATTATTATTTTAATGAAGACGTTTCATTTAAGACTGAGTGAGAAACTACAGACTAAAATGAAATTCTTCAAACATATTGGCCTGACAGTTCAGGAAGTGAGTGGCCGTAAGACGATAAAACTATGGCACAGCATTATGGCAAGTCTTAGGAACCTTTTTTTTTTCCCCGAAATTATATCTTAACTTTTCATTAAATTACATAACATTAAACATTCAAACTCATAGACAGACAAACAAATAATATTGGTGCAATTAATAATCTTCAGTTCATATACCGCTTCCTTATTCATTTTGACAAAATTCTAGTATTACAACCTATGTAAGTGCATTCATGCATGAGGGGACACAGAGACAATAAAAACATAGATACATAGACAGTGTCGGCAGATAAGGGCCTATGGCCCACCCAGTCTGCCCATTTGAGCTTGTAAGTTCAGTTTGTTTTCCTAGAAGTCTGTTGCCCCTTACCCCTGACCTCCAGAATTCCTTTATGTCTATCCCATGCATTCTTAAATCCCGTGATTGTTTCAGCCCCCACCACTTCCTCTGGCAGGGTGTTCCACTTGTCCACCACCCGTTCTGTGAAGAAATTCTTTCTCATGTTTACTCTGAATCGTCCTCCCTCCAACTTCATCCCACGCGCTCTAGACCTGGAACATCTTTTTCGCTTAAAAATAGTGTTTTCCTGCACCCTGTTCCTCCCTGTAAGATACTTGTACGTCTCTATCATATCCCCTCTCTCCCTCCTCTCCTCCAGGGAGTACATGTTCAGTTGCTTCAACCTGTCTTCATAGGACTTGTGATGCAATCCATGCACCATCTTTGTTGCCCTCCTCTGAACCTTCTCTACCCTGTCTATGTCCCACGTAGGTATGGTCTCCAGAACTGTACACTGTATTCCAGGTGGGGCCTCACTAGTGTCTTGTATAGCGGAATTATGACCTCCTTTTCCTGCTGGTGATGCCCCTGCCTATACATCCCAGCATCCTATTTGCTTTACCTGCTGCCTTGTCACACTGTTTCCTACCTTGAGGTCATCAGAGATGATAACGCCAAGATCCCTTTCCTGCTTGGTGCATGCTATATCCTCACCCCCAACTGATATATTGTGCCAGGGTTTTGTGCCCCATATGCATTATCTTGCACTTCTTTTGCATTGAATTTCAACTGCCAAACCCTTGACCATTCTTCAAGTTTCTGCAGGTCGCTTCTCATTCTGTCTACACCCTCTGGTGTGTCTACTCTGTTACAGAGCTTTGTGTCATCAGCGAACAGTGAAATTCTGCCTCTAGATCCTCAAGCAATGTCACTGATGAAGATGTTGAATAGGACTGGTCCTAGCACTGATCCCTGTGGTACCCCACTGTCACTCTTCCTCTGTGGAGTGACAGCCATTTACCACCACCCTCTGTGTCCTGCCACCCAGCCAGTTACCTACCCACCACACTACTGTCCTGCCCACACCCATATTCCCCAGTTTTGTGTAATAGTCTTCTATGGCACAGTGTCAAAGGCCTTGCTGAAGTCAAGATAGGCCATGTCCACTGCCCTCCCCTGATCCACCTCCCTAGTCACCCAGTCAAAATTCAACAAGGTTGGTCTGACATGACCTCCCTGGTGAAACCATGCTGCCTTGGTCCTGTAGTCCATTGACAACCAGATGTTCCACCAATCTCCCTTCAGTGTGCTTCCATGATCTTCCCCACTACCAAGGTGAGGCTGACTGGTCTGTAGTTCCCTGCTTCCTCTTTGTTCCCACTTTTGTATAAGGGGACTACATCTGCTGTCCTCCAGTCTTTGGGTACCTCCTCTGTTTCCAGTGATCGGCTAAACAGGATAGCCAGAGGTTCAGCCACCACCTCTCTTAGTTCTTTAAGGACCCTAAGCACCCTGTCTGGCCCCATTGCTTTATCAACTCTTATTACTTCCAGTTCCTTCCAGGATCCTTTCTGTAAAGGGACTTGTGTCCATTTCTGCACCATTCTCACCCTTGTACTCCCTTCAGACCCATTATCCCCCTCTTCCTCAGTAAAGACTGAGCAGAAATACCTGTTCAATATGTCAGCTTTACTGTTGTCATCCTCCACGCTGCTCCCATCTTCCCCCTTCAGTCTCACTATCCCTCCCTTTGTCTTTCTTTTTTCACTTATGTACCTGTAGAAGGTTTTGTCCCCTTTACCCACTGATTTTGCAATGTGTTCTTCTGTCTGAGCTTTGGCTTCCCTTACTGACTTCCCTGCCTCCCTTTGCTTCTCCTGGTACTTCTCCCTATCCCCTTCTGCCTGTGTCTTTTTGTATTGCCTGAATGCAATCTTTTGGCTTTCACTTTCTTTGCTACCTCTTTGGAAACCATAATGGTCTCCTCTTCTTTTCCTCTTGCTAACCTGCTTAATGCATAATTCTGTTGTTCTTATAATCCCCATTTTAAATACTGCCCACTGTTCCTCAACCCCTGATTCCTGTCCCATTCCCCTTAATGCCTCTTTTCAAGTATCTCCCCATTTTCCCAAAGTCTGCCCCCTAAAATCCAGGATCGTGTTTTTGTGTGGTTTGGTTCTGCTCTTTCTGTGATTTCAAACCACAATGACTGGTGGTCACTGTTACCCAGGTGCTCCCCACTGTTACCCCCCATCACACTGTCCCTGTTTGTGAGCACAAGGTCCAGTATTGCCTTCTGCCGAGTTGGTTCCATGACCAGTTGCTTGAAAAAGGCACCCTGAAGGAGTCCAGGATAAATCCGTCCTAGTTGATACTGCTGCTGGGATGCTCCAGTCCACGCCTGGAATATTGAAGTCTCCAACCAGTACTACCTCACTCTTGTCTGCCATCCTTGGATGGCTAGCATCAGCTCCTCTATCTGTTTCTTCCACTGGGCTGGTGGTCTATAGACCACACCTGTGCGGATGGCTGTCCCCATTTTCCTTTCCAGCTTAACCCACAGTATCTCTCCTCCATTTTGTTCCTCCTGGATCTCTGTGGCCCTTATGTCATTTTTCACATACAGTGCCACTCCTCCTCCCTTCCTGCCTGCTCTGTCTCTTCTGAATATGTTGTAGCCAGGTATGGCCATCTCCCAGTCATGGTTATCATTACACCAGGTTTCAGTGATGGCCACAATGTCCAGGTCTGACTGTACCATGACAGCCTCCAGATCTTCCATCTTGTTGCTAAGGCTCCTGGCATTTGCACACATGGCTTTCCATGATTTGACCTCCCAGACTGCTTCCACTGTTCTACTCCAGCCCCTTCCTTGGTTGTCATTTATCCCTGGTTCTCCTTGCTGTCTGCCCTTCTGCAGAATTTTGCCCTTTCTGCTTATCCACCTCTTGGGCACTAATCTCCATCTTTTGCACACTGCCTTGCAGAGATAGCCACTCCTCTGGTTCACTGGTTCCACTGCTAGATGTGGGGTGAGGCAGGTACCCTCCTGTTGGCCTGCCACCCCTTGCTAGTTTAAATGCTTGTCAACGTAATATTTAAATCCTTATCATTGAGTGTTTGATTCCCTCCAGGATGGATGCAGGCCGTCAGGCTTGAACAAACCTCCATCCCTCCAGGTGGGTCCCCAGTCACCAATGAACCCAAACCCTTCCTCACAGCACCAGTTCTTCAACCATGAGTTAAAGTTCCTAGTATGCACTCCCATGCTCTCCTTGCCTTCTCCTCAGGTAGTACTTGAGAAAGTGACAGAAGTAGCTACTTGCTTGAGAGACCCTCTCCAGTTTCCTAAACTCTTCCTGAACTCCTTTGCTCCCCATTTGCCAAGTCATTAGTACCTAGGTGGATAATGACATCCAGCTCACCCTCCCGCCTTGCCTTCCCAATGATCCCCAGGATCTTCCTTCCATCCCTCCATGCCGTGGCACCTGGTAGGCACCTCACCTCCCTGTCCTCCCCTCCTGTGTTCCTAGCTGGATCCCTCTACGATGGAGTCCCCACCAGGATCGCCTCCTCCCTCTGGGGTCCACTGCTTCCCCACTGAGGTCACCTCCTTGGCTAACCTCCACATCCTTTCCTTCCACTTCTTGGGTACCTCTATTTGGTTGTCCTCGCTTGCCAGTGTGGCATATGAGTTCTTGAGTGGAATAGGATCTGGGATGTGCTCTGCCTGACTGCTCTAACCCTCCTGAGCCCACTGTCATCCAAGTGCTCCTCGCTCTGGCATCCTTTGAGGCAGCTGCATTGGACTGGGTGGTCCCTGGATAGGGGTGATGGTACTCCTGACCCAGTTTACTCCTCTGAGTCTGGCTACCTCATCCGCAGTCCAGAGAGATGCATGCAGATAGGCAGCACCTCAGTGTCCAGAAGGTCTGCCTGAATATGGCTGCCCCACAGCCACTGCATTGCACCACCCCCACAGTATACTGCAATTCCACAACTTGTCTGCTACTGAAGCTCTTCTAGTCTCTTTTTATTAATTTATGTACTAAAAATCCTGTCACTGATCCTCAGATATTTTTTTTTTTAAGGAAAAGAAACCAAATAAAAAATAAAGAGTCAAAACACTGTCGTAGTGAGGTGGGCTTTTTCCCCTAATGCCCTCCCTACTTCACACCTCTTACTATACCCTGTGTTTTCGCTTCCTGTCAATCAGATTTATCAGGGCATATAATTAAGTGTTGGGGAAGGGGGAGGGAGGGCGAAAATTTGCAGCAATTAAAGACAGCACAGAATTACACCACCACTATGTTTTAAATTTTCAACAGCCCAAAACAATTATAAGTAAAGACAACAAAGAAAGTATAGTGTCACTACAAGCCCCTCAATCTAAGTTTAAAAGAAAAATAGCAATTACCAGTTACTCTAAAGCACTGAATTGAATATGTTTCCTTCCTTCCTTCTGGCTTCTTCTGAAAAATAAACCTCTGTTTGCTACTTAACTCTGACTAAGCCCCACCTCCAATTATCACGTAGCTGAGGTCAGAGGCCAGACAATTAACACCCTTCACCCAACTACAGGAGAGTCAGACAAGCCAAGATAAAATTTGCAGCAATTAAAGACAGCACAGAATTACACCACCACTATGTTTTAAATTTTCAACAGCCAAAAAACAATTATAAGTAAAGACAACAAAGAAAGTATAGTGTCACTACAAGCCCACAATCTAAGTTTAAAAGAAAAATAGCAATTACCAGTTACTCTAAAGCACTGAATTGAATATGTTTCCTTCCTTCCCCTTCTGGCTTCTTCTTTAGTATTCTTCTTCGTATTTATTTGAGGTATATGGCTAGACAGATTTGGAGGCCTTTATTTTGCTTCGGTCATTATTCAGACCATATCGAGGAATGCGTGATATATACATTCCCAATTTATCCGTTGTAGCTGTATTTGGATTTGTGGCTTACTATGTTCCCTCCCTCCCAATTTGGACTCTTTTGCATATAACTGCACAGCTAGATAAGTGTAACATTACTGCATATAACTGCACAACTAGGTAAGTGTAACATTAGGCTCACTGCCTTGAAGTTCTTTACCATCTGCAATGCACAGCCCCACCAATCATGTATAGTCCCTCCCCACACTTTTCTACCCTGGAGCCATTACATTTATTTGATTCCTTTTCGCCAAATAATGAAAATAAGGGAGCCATCTAGCCATATACTGTATCTTTCCTTCTGGAACCTCAGCTTTGCTGTTAAATGCTCCATCTCCATCAGTTTGGCAATGTTGTCCCACCAGGCCTTTTTATCTGGAATCTGAGGGGTCAACCACTTTTGAGTTATCGCTTTCAGTGCGGCTGCCACTAGGATATTAAACAGATATATCAATGCTTTGGTTGTCAGGCCTACTGGTGGCAGCCCCAGTACAAAAGTGGAAGGTGTAAATGGTAGTACTGTATCTAAGATCTGACCACTGTCTTTAGCAATCTCCACCCAGTATGACTGTAGCTTAGGGCATGGCCAGAAAACATGGGTATGATCACCCACCCCCTCACATCCTCGCTAACACAGATTCGAGAAATGTGCCCTTAAGTGTTGGGTTATAACTGGGGTTCTAAAATGACGTTGCACCACTCTTCACCTAAAATCCCTCCAATATGGGGATGCTGTGGTCGTAAAGATCCCCCTCCAAATCTGGCCCCATTCGTCTTCAGTTACTTCTATTCTGGTTTCTCCATACAATTTTGCTTTGACCTCGTTCAGAGGATCTGTTTGCAAGTTCGAGATTAAACGTACAATCTGGGCCACTCTCCCTGTAGACTGTGCAGTGCTTGCCAAAGTAATCAACAATTGTGTAAGCTGATTATTATTTGATTGCAGTTGAATTTTATCAACTTCACTAGTGAGATAATGTCTAAATTGTAGGAATCTAAAATATTCCTTTTGGGGCAAGTTGAACTCCTGGGATAGGTGCTGGAAGGATTTTAATGAGCCCCCCTGAAAAAAATGTCCTATTTTGGTTAAACCTAACATTTCCCATAATCTTAGCCCCCCTTCCAATTTGAATGGCAGAAAGTCTATACATGCTCTTAAAGGGGTGTCGAAAGATTGTTTCATCGAGATTTTATACCTTTTGCAGACCTCTATCCAAGTCTGAATAAGATTATGGGCCCACACGTTGCTATAGTGAAATGTTTAAATATTGTGGTAATCCATCATCAGTATATCTTCCATGGAAGATAAGTCCCCCCCCCCCCGCCCTCTCCCCGCCTATCCAAGCAGGGTTTCTACTTTGTTCATATAAGAAATGAAGTTTTGTAGTTGGGCTGCCAAAAAATACCTTTTAAAATCCGGTAATGCTAAACCACCTTTCTCTTTAGAAGCCACCAAGGTTGACCATTTGATCCTCAGTCGTCTACCATCACAAATGAATTTAGTAACATACTACGAAGTAATTTCCAAAATTTTTCTGGAGGCCTTATTGGGAGGACGGTAAATAAAAATAAGAATCTCGGTAATAGATTCATGCAAATGGTTTCAATTTTGCCCACCAGAGTCAAAGACAATTCCCTCCATCTCTTGCAATCTTTTTGAGCCTCTAAAAATAATCTATAATAGTTTTTTTTTGTTTTTTTTTATATAACAGATCTAAATTTCTGGGTATCCATGCACCCAAACAGCGCAGTCCATTTGTGTCCCATTTCAAGCCATTTGGAAGTGATGGAAGGGGATCTCCAGTCTTACCAATGGGCAATAATTCTGTCTTTAATTTGTTTGTCTTGTAGCCAGAGAAAAATCCAAACATTTTGAGCTTATTTATTATCCCTTGGACTTCCTTTACTGGATCATTTATGTATATTAGGGTATCGTCCGCATATAATGATATGTGAATTTCTTCCCCGTCCAGTCTAATCCCAGGAAAATCTGGGCTTGCCTAAAGTATGCTGAAAGGTTCTATACTTAAAACAAATAGTAGGGGGGTGATAAGGAGCACCCTTGTCGCGTGCCCCTACCTATCCCAAAAGGGCCTGAAACCATGCCATTCGCCTTAATCTGTGCCATAGGAGTTCTCATATAGATTAGTTATCCAAGCTCTAAAACAGGGTCCAAAACCAAAACCTACCAGCACTCTTTGCAAGTATGCCCAGTCTAATCTATCAAATGCCTTTTCGGCATCAATGGACATCACTGCTTGTAGTGTCTTTTTTGGAAGTTTCTCAGCTTCGACCATTGTATTTAAAAGTAGGTGTATATTGTCTTGCATATGCCGCCCTGGCATAAACCCCGTTTGATTCGGATGTATCAAATCACAGATTAGGGACTGTAACCTTGCACTGACTGCCTTAGTAAAAATCTTTGCATCTACATTAAGCAGTGATATCAAGGGATAGTTGAACACATGGCTAGGTCTCTGCCTGTTTGGGAAGAACTGTTATCAAGGCCCTGTGCCATGACTCGGGCATCTGTCCCTTCTCATGGGCTACATTGCATACCCTAGTCAGGACTGGGGTAAGTTCTTTGGCAAAAGTTCTATAGAACTCAGCCGGGAGGCCGTCTGGTCCCGGTGTCTTACCACTTTTGAATGATTTTAAAGCTGTATTAATTTGTGTTGTTAAGAAAGGGGCTTCAAGCTGATTACTAATATTTGCTGAAACGGATGGAAGTTTCAGCATCTTGAAGAAATTGTCCATTGATTCTGCTTGGTCTTTAGTATTTTCCTCCCTATATAACTCAGCATAATATTTCGTAAATTCTTGCAGAATTTCTTCTGGAAGTACCATGGGATTCATCGGGTTGGAGCCTTTATTTATTTTAGTAATATGCCTTTCTGCTTCCTGTTTCTTAAGGCGCATAGCTAAGAGATGACCCACCTTGTCCCCCCCCTCATAGTATTTTTGCGTAAAGTGTTTTCTACCTGGCGTAATGACAAGGTATTTACCTGTTCTCTAGCTTGTTTGATTTTGGGTTGTAAATCCACCAC
The DNA here is from genome assembly GCA_016271365.2 of Neoceratodus forsteri. Lineage (NCBI taxonomy): Eukaryota > Metazoa > Chordata > Ceratodontiformes > Ceratodontidae > Neoceratodus > Neoceratodus forsteri. The sequence goes on along the minus strand of CM028132.1, from coordinate 193,203,982 downwards.
TCTGGTAGCTTTATGCTCCGTCTCCAATTGTTTTAGAGTTTCCTCCGCTTTCAGACAGGCCTCCCTGTGCTGCTTTTTTGTAAGATGCATAAGATATTGAATGGCCCATAATAACCGCTTTAAGACCGTCCCATATATATTTTAGCTCTGTTTCTGGCTTGTCATTGTCTTGTAGAAAATTCTTAATGACCTCTTTAGTTTTATTGACAAAGTCTTTGTCGTTTAATAGGCTGACATTAAACCTCCATATCCCTTGTGTGTTAGGCTTACTCCACTACAGATGATATACCACCAGTGAATGGTCCAAAAGGGCCATAGGGTAACAGCTTATATCTTTAACTATGTGTGCCCAAATCTTCTGTATATAAAGTCTATCTAGCCTAGAATATGAATTATTGGCAGGTGAGAAAAAAGTGTATTCTTTACCAGAGGGGTTAAGCAGTCTCCATGGATCTATCAACCCAGCTTCTTTCCGTAATGTAGATAATAATTTAGAACATGTTCCATGCCCTCCCCTACGTGGTGGCACACAATCTAAAAGCCCATCCTCCACGCAGTTCCAGTCCCCTGCACATACTGTCTGTCCCTCCGATAAAGTAGCTATTATCTGAAATACCCTCCTTATAAATTCCCCTGTAGGAGGTGTCTGAGCATAAATTGATAACATATGCAACGTCCTAGCTTGGAATTGGCCTGTAATCAATACCAATCTCCCAGACGCCTCAGAAAGAGTATTAATGATTGAAAAAGGGATTCCTTTCTTATCAGTATTGCAACCTCAGCTTTTTTGGCTTTCGGATTGGAATCCCCAACTACCTGACCCACCCAAGAACGTTTCAACTTCATATGTTCTATGTGAGACAACCTGGTTTTCTGGAGGCATACTATATCACATCTAGCTTTATGAATTTCTTGTAACATCCTGGCCCTTTGATTACATTATTTATGCCTTCACATTCCACGTCCCTACTTTTAGACTATCCATTTTCTTTCAGCTGCAGTTCTCTCAACCTTCCTCTTATACCCTTTATTCGTAGTATTGCCCATTCTTTTTGTATATATTTGCACCATTTAACAGAAAACAAATACATTAACAAACTGTCCATAACATTGAACGTCAAAATACAAATTTTCCTTATAATGTTCGAGCACTCCGCCCCTCTCAACCAACCCGAGGGTGAAGCATATTCAATAACCTTTGTAACAACAGCTAAAAGAAACTTAACAAGGTAGAAGACAAAGGTCTTCTGATTATGCAGAGTCTGTAACTCCGCGAGTGAAATTGAGGGTACACCCATACCAGGATAAGGAGTGCTCATCCAGTGGACTTGTGTCTCCTCCCTCAATTAGTTGTGGGCCACCGGGATTTTAGCTGTCCCCCCCCCATCCAATTTAAGAGAGATATAATAAAATATCTACCTGTTTAAGGTATAACAACTGGCCTTTAAAAAAAAAAAAAAAAAAAAAACCTCCTTCGTAGTGCCTCCCTTTTTCCGATTTTAAATTCGATTTCTCTCCCTATCACCTTATTCTGCACACTTGCACAGTCCCCCCAAAAGATCGACCTGCAGAATTTAAACCTTATCCCATCCAGTAGTTCAGAAAGATCACTCTTCTATTTTCATGTTTTACTTTCTATTTTTATGGCTGTTATACCCCTTAATAACCCCATAACTACCCCCTCCCGTCCACCACGTAGCAAACATACCATGTCCAGTATCTTATCACATATAATTATAAATCTCCAGTAATATCTATCTAAACCAGCCACAAGAGTAGTTTCAAAGGTGTGGATTCATGTGCATCCATCATCTCCTTACATGTTTTGTTCACACACTTTGATAAGTTGGAAGGAGGGTGCCTGCCTTCCAAAGGATTGAGAAAGAAAAACCCTTTCTTTGTTTAAATTTCAATGCAGCTCAGCTAGTTCCTCATGCATTCAAATCAGCCATAAATAGGAACCAAATTATCACCGGACCAGTGTTACTTCCTTTCCCTCCCCTGAAATCTGATCTCCAATCTCTAGGTTCCCGCCACTATTTGCAGGCAATTTCCAAAAATTATTTTGAACAGCCATTATGTACTAGGCACCTTTTGATTCTTAATGTTCAAAAAACTTTAATGTCTACATAGCTGATTTCATAGTCTCTCTGAAGGCAGCTCGGCTCCATCACATTCAGCCCTACCTCCAAGCAAAAGTCAGGTATTTGGTTCAGCTGTCTTCAGCCATTTAGAAGGCTCCGCATGGAAGGAAATCGGGTCTCTAGGCTTACGTTTGCACCCTGTTGCAGGAGAAGGAACCATCCTCCACAAGAGACCCTCAATTTGTGCTTCTGCCTCTTCTTCTCTCATGTCCGGCACTGGTAAGTCCATTGATTTTAGAAATGGAACTGCAGCAAGAAGATTGTCGAAAATTTTAATATCGTCTTTTGTCTGGATCCAGAGATGTGCTGGATATCTAATCTGCACCTTGAGACCTTTATCTTTCAATAATTTCACTATTTGTAACACTTTTCTCCTCCTGACTAAAAGCATCGGTGGGTAGTCCTGGTCCACATAAATTCAGTGGCCATCTAGATTCAGATTTTTTTTTCGCCCAAGCCATTCTGAGCACTCTATCCTTCACTGCGTAGCTCCAAAATGTTATAATTATTAAGCCGGCCTGGTGGCGCTGAGGGCTGAGGCGCTGGATGCCTTACCTCGCAGCATGCCGGCAACCCGGGTTCAGGAACGAGCCCGGGTCGTCAGAGGTCGGCGGGGGGAGGGTGGGTGGAGCTGGATTGAGCTACTGACAGGCAGGCTCTCCTCTCCAGGGAGGTGATGCGGCATCCCTCGGCCAATGGTGACCCCTAGTGGAGGCTGGGAGCTGCACATGCTCAGAGGGGGGCCGGGCGTTAGGCCATGGGGTGGGGGATAAAGGTCGTAACCGGTGCTGTAGGCGCATGCGCGCCTCCACGCACATGCATTCCTACTCCAGGGCCTTGGTCGAAAACCAGAGGCAGAAAAGCCGCAGCAGCAGGATGATGACTGACCCTCGCAGGCTCCGCCTCCTGGGTAAGGTAAGCGCTGCATTACAGGGAAGGGGCTGGGGGAGTCGTTCGGATGGGGTCAGCCGTTCGGAGGAGCATAAATAGGAATAATAAAAAAATAAAAATGTTTTATAATTATTGACCTCAGAAGCGCTTCAGGTGGAGGTTTCGGGACTAGGGCCTGATGCGCCCTCTCTATCCCAAGTTCAGAGTCTGCAGACAGGTCTAGCTCTTTTTGCAGCCAAACTGACATAAAGGCTGCAGTATCGGCTTGTTCGGAGCCCTCCGGGACCCCGAACACTCGGATATTGTTTCTTCTGTATCTTCTGCTTTATTAGTGAGGTCTCTTTCCCTCCTGTTCAAATAAATCAAGAAACGCCGAATGCCATATGCTCTGTTTTGCAAATTCTCCAAGTGTCCTTCGTTGTCCGTGGTACGTCGTTCCAATCTCTGGAGGCCTTGTTTTATGGCAGTTACTTTGGTGTCTATCCTGTGCAGCATGTGCATTACTGCTCTTGAATCAGCATTGCCCAGTTGTTGCTGCCACCTCTCTGAACCATATCCCTCCTCTTCATCCCCCGAGCCCACCATCTGTACTGACGCAATCGAGCTGGCTGAACTGTGGTCTCTAAGCCTCTGGGGCACATTACTTTCGTTCTTTTTGGAGGAAGCGTTTTCCCCCGACATTTTAACATTTGCAGTTGCTCGAGTACTTATTAAATATATAGGCACACCGAGAAAAGAGGTTATATGAGCAGATGAGGCCGATTATCACCGATTAGATCGCCAGGGATTGAGCGCAGCAAAATCAGGCTTTCATGCTGACGCTGATGTCACTGGAAGCCTGAGGAACCTTTTTTACTTAAATACAATTTTTGTCACTAGTACAATAAGTACATCCTACCAAAAAATAAAATAACATAACATATACGGTACAGTATTTTACCTTTCCAGTGATTTTTGAATACTACAGTACCTAGTACCTCTCAGTAAAAGCACGGTTGTGCTTTTTTCCACATATTTACTTTTTGAACTAGTACCACATCCATATTCTGTGATGCCAAACTCTTTATGACAACCACCAACTCAGGAATTGGTCAGTGGGTTTTCCTTAACATGTATCCAAATGGTAACAAAAAACTTGGAGATGGAAACCTAGAGTAACACAATGGGCAGGGACCTGGGGGTAGTCATATCAGACGACCGGCAATGTGAGAAGGCAGTAAGGAGTGCTGGGGGGATACTGGGATTCACAGGGAGAGGCATCACCAGTAGAAAACAGGAAGATGTCATCCCTCTGTACAGACAGTTGGCGAGACCCCATCTGGAGTACTGCATGCAGTTCTGGAGATCCCCTCTCTGCAAGGACATAGACAGGATGGAGGCACTCCAGAGGAGGGCAACTAAAATGGTGCAGGGTCTGCACCAGAAGCCATATGAAGAGAGACTAAAGGAGCTGAACATGTAAACCCACAAGGAAAGGAGGGAGAGGGGGGACATGATAGAAACTTTTAAGTACCTCAAGGGAATCAACAAAGTCCAAGAGGGTAGCCTCTTTCAGAAAAAAGAGATGCAAGAACAAGGGGGCACAATTTGAAGATAGAGGGGGCAATGTGAGGAAGTATTTTTCACACAGAGGGTGGTGGGCACATGGAACGGCCTCCCTGAGGAGGTCATGGGGTCAGAAACAGTGTGGGAATTCAAGAATGCATGGGACAGACATAAGGCAATTCTAGTGGGGGGGGTAGGAGGAAGTAGGCTGTTGGTTAACTAGGATCTGCAGTTTACTCAATTGGTTGGAAAATGGGCAGAAGCAGTCCTTATCTGCTGTCAAAGTTTATGTTTCTATAAACTGTGCCAGAGATTCAATCAGTAAGCATATTAAAAAAGAATTATGTCGACACTGACACTCAACATGGAGTAGTTACTTTTCAGTGCCTTCCAGCCAAAGACATCTTAGCAGGCAATGCTGCCATAAAACATCATCTGTTACAGCGATGAAGCTCTGAATTAAACCTACACTGTGCAGGGAAAGTCTAACAGCAGAAATCTGCAGGTGCTCTCCACTTGGAAAAGGTAACATCTCATGAATACAGCAAATGAGTTGTAAGACTTGACACTCACTTTCATGTATGCTTTCAAAATCCTATGTGGAAGACAACAACAGAAGTAATTCTGCTTTTCTAGGGGGTTCAGTGAAGATGATGGAGATTACATACAAGTGTAGTAACAGAAAATGATTCTATTTGATCTAATTTAGACATGGAATAAAATTCTGTCACATGTGAAACACAAACATACCTGCGGTTTATTGAAAAAAAAAAAAGGCACTGTACACAGTTCAGTGCAGTACAATTTAGATGTAACTGTGGCTCAGTTGGTAATACTCTTGCCACTGGGTCTGAAGCTCCTGAGTTCAAGCCCCACAACAGGGATTTGGGCAAATATCCAGCACCAACACTGCAGTGCTACGATGGGGGATGCTGACGCTCTGACGGGGATATCACCCAGATGGCACAGTAAACTGAGATTTTCTTTTGTCTGTCTCCTCAGTCAGTGGTTGCCCAGTTAAAAGTTAGAGATCCCATGACACTAATCAGAAAAAATAAGGAATTCTTACCCATGTTCCTGACGTAATTCTACTCCTCAGTAAAACATGTCCTAATGCGGTTGTCCATGACTATACAGGATGTTACTGAGTGCATAAGAGCCGATCCAGATGCAGACAGATGTGCGCTAGCAGTCCGTGTTTCAGTTCTGAATAAAGCAGTCTGAGTCTTTGCGTACAAAAGGCAATCTATCAATCCCTCAGGAAGCCTGTTTAGGGGCAGTTTTCATTCTGGTGAGACCTTGTCAGCCTGCCCTACACTGGAGTTTGCACAACGCTTCCCCATGTTTGAAACTTTAGAGTGGATGGCAGCAAACAGCAGTCAGCATAAACAGGTGTACTGAAGAATTGTTAGCTTAATAAGTCTGTTCACCACCAGACGTTTTATTCACAGCAGCAAAATTATACTAATTTTAAGCAGCTAACAGCATGTTCACAGTACCCAGTCAAACTCTATGTCTGCGCTTGGCTGTCCATAAGTTATCACGTCACCGGCTGTGAGCAAGCTCTTGGGTGCATTACATTACCTGCCCTGCATGATGCCTTGGGTTAACTTCATTAGATACACCTTGAGTTGTCAGAGACTGATTTTACACGTGCCTGTTCATGGATATTCCTTTGAAAGTATTCCCTGCCGTTAGCCTCCGCGGCTCATGAGGATCTCTTTTATGCCTATGTAACTCTACTGGAACAAAAGGACATTTTTGCTGCTTTAAATAAAATGCACATGGTGGTGAACTGAACTGGTAAGCATGAAATTCTCTTATATACCTATTTGTGCTGACCCTGCTGCCTTCCGCCATGCAGACCTGTTCCTTTTGTTACTGAAATTCCCCTCTGGGAATTGTGCACTACTTGTGTCCGAGACAGTGATTTATGTGTACCTGGCTTAAGAGATATAGGACAGAGACAGAACCCAAGCCATTTTGGACCTTTCTTCTGTCCCTGCATCCTTTTATGGATACCACCCACTACTCTTCCTGCACACTGCGTGCCTCTCGTGTGCTAACCTGAAGTGCACTAAATACCTACTCTAATAAAGTGACTGTAGTGCATACTACTGATTGCACTAAATACCTACTCTAATAAAGTGACTGTAGTGCATACTACTGATTGCACTAAATACCTACTCTAATAAAGTGACTGTAGTGCATACTACTGATTGCACTAAATACCTACTCTAATAAAGTGACTGTAGTGCATACTACTGATTGCACTGCTGTAGGGACCAGGCATGGTGAGCACAGTAGCTCTTAACAGCCTACCTCTATATCGGATTCCTGACTGGGAAGGAAGGCTCATCCGCATTACCAGGAATGATGGGCCAATTCACACTCCATGCTTCTTCCATATTTACCTTTGAGACTACTGAGCACAAATAAGTTTGCAGTGAATCACCCTGTGAACAAGGGTGTAGGCAGGTATACTCACTGTAAACATCTGTGCAGTTTGTTTTAGTACCGGTCCCAAACCATATGCCTTTTTGTTACCATTGCCAGGCTTATCTGAAGTATTTGAGTTGGTGTAGACCACTTGATAGTTTTGGTATCTGCTTAAAGGGAACGTCCCTGCAACTATTGTTTAATTAGTATTTCGGAAAGACCTTTGAACGTGAGCTCTTTTACAAAGGTTCCACGTCAGGGTGGACAATAAGACAATACACATATTTAGTGGTTACAGAGGCCTGATCATTAAGCATTAAAGAGCGATTACATGACAATTAGACAAATAGAAAAAAAACTGAGCAGCTGTATCGAATACTAAGCTATTTCTAATCGGTTGCCCTAGGTAGCACACGCCTGGAAACCTCCAAATCCGTTGACAGACTATGGCAGAGTAACTGCATAGGGTTTAATGCTATCCCAGATGGCAAGAGGCTTGTTGACAGCCAGTATTTTCTGTATACTCTTGTAGTTTGTAGGCATGAACAGTGAGTCCCTCTCTTGCATCCCCCTAGTTTAGATATAAATGAGGTTACTTCACTCTGCTTTGCCCTGGTGTGAGAACCGGTTTGTTTCCATTGCAAAGGTCATGACCCTACTCATGCAAGGCATCACTGGAGCTGATGATGTGTACCTGCACAAGCCAGCAGTAGTTATACTCTCAATCAATGCTATTACATGTTTTGTAAAGTATCTGCATTCTCTGAAAGTATTTTTTTCTAACTCAGATACACTTTAAACTACAGAACATAAAATGGCACTTATTATGCCTTGAAAAGTTTCATGGCCAGCATAAGACAGAAACATAAGGTCAACAAAGGATCGCATCATCACTGGCTAATATAGCATAACTACTGCAGGCTTTAGCACTGGAATGTCATAAAATTCTAGGATGTCTTACATGAGTCGGGTCATGATCTTTGCACAGGAGTCAAGGGACCCCCCGACCCCCAAGCACCACATCTTGAGGAGCGCCATAGGGCTCTGCCCCACTTCTTTCACCTAACTGAGCCCTGCAGGTCCCCATGTAGACATGGTTTTCCTCCCAGGCGGGACGATGTGGGCCCATATACCCCAAACTTTTGTCTGCATTGAGTCCAGCTTCGAGCAGGCAGGCGGGAGCTTTGGGTCTGCACCGGCACTCCGTCTACCCGGTGCCTGGCGAGCAATTTTTCTGTTTTCTTGCAAGTGTCGCGTCGCGCCCTGTCAAGGCATCACTGCCAATGTCCACCACGCTGCTCCCCAGCAATGTGGCTGGACATCTTGCTGTCCCTCGGGTCTTCACCTGGGTCAGCCAAGCACCGTTGCAACCCCCGAAAAAGGCAAGCGGTCCTTGGGATGCTCATTTCTCCCCCACCCCGGCCAGCCCTCCAACTCCCCAGGCTCGCTCCTGAACCTGGGTCGGTGTCGCAAGCGGTAGCGCTACCGCTGCACTGTAGGGCCGGCCCCAAGGTCAAGCAGGTTTTCATACTGGACTAGAGTACCTTCATTTACATTTAAATCCTGATGAAATTAGGAGGGTGCAATACTGGCAATCATTACCCGTGCCTACAAACTACACAGGTAAACAGAATAAAAGGCTGAGAGGACTTCCCTTTAAAACTCTATTGTTTAGGACACATATGTTATACAACCTGATTAGAGGAGACATATGACAACAATCTGCTTTGTTTTCTATTGGGGGCAGTGGTTCGAAGAAACAAACATAGAAACACAGACTCTGACAGCAGCTAAGGACTGCTTGGCCCACCAAGCCTGCCCTTTCCTCCTTACCTACACTATTACCACAGACCCAACATGATCTACGTCTCTTTCTTCCTTCTCACTATGATTCCCATGTGCTTATCCCATGCATTCCTGAACCCCACCACCGTCACTGGAAGGCTGTTCCAGGAATCCACCACTCTTTCTGTGAAGAAATAGTTTCTCGCATTTCTCCTGAATCTACCCCACTCCAGCTTCATAGCATGTCCCCTTGTTCTTAAGCATCTTTTCTTCTGAAAAATACTTCCCTCCTGTACCTTAGCTACCCCCCCGTAAGATATTTAAAGGTCTCTAGATATCCACTCACTCCCTCCTTTGTTCCAGAGTGCACATATTGCGGTCCTTTATTCTCTCCTGGTAGGGCGTTTGATGCATACCCTGCACCATTTTAGCTGCCCTCCGCTCTATGTCCTTCCCGAGATGCAGTCTCCAGAACTGAACACAGTACTTTAGGTGGGATCCTACCAGTGCTCTATACAGAGGCAATACCACCTCCCTCTTTCTGCTGCGGATGCCCCTCCCTATGCACCCCAGCATCCCACGAACCCTCCTGACTGCCTTGTCACACTGCCTGGTCACCTTTTAGTCATCCGATATGACTGCCCCATGTCTCTTTCCTACTTGGTGGTTTTCAATACCACTGCACCCATTTTGTACTCCTCCCCTGGGTTTCTGTGCCCTAAGTGCATTATTTTGCACTTTTTTTGCATTGAGAGTGTATGCACTTTTTTTCCCCCTGTTAAATAAGGGCAGCAGTTGGATGGAGTGTGTACAAAATGGAAATTTCTGGCTGCACCACTGCCTGTGAACAGCTACCTGCACAGAGTAAGCTAAAGCCACCAAAAGCTTTTTTTTTCCCCTGATGACCTGCATCACAACTACGATCGCTCTCCACCTCTAAAAATAGGTACTGACAACTGAATCAACGGCAACGTGTAGAAGGTGACCACTGCACTTGACCCTATCTGCACCACAGATTCTGCTCATCATTGCTCACCCAACGTCCTACAGTTTGGATTATAATGAACAACCATTAGAAGAGATGAAGTAAGGAGGAGTAAAAAAAGCTGCATTCACTGTACATTTTATTTACAATTTGGTGTTTCAAATGGAATATGTTTACTCCAAATGTCTGCTATAGCACCACAGGTTGCATACAATTTTACGGTGCTTTTATAAATTTTGCAAAAAAATAAAATAAAATTTAAAACTGGTACTGCAGTTGAAGGGGAATGCAGCTAGCCCAGAGGAGGAGAAGGATCTGGGGATGCTCATTACAGGGTCAATGAACAACTCGGCACAATGTAAGAAGGCAGCTGCAAAGGCCAACAAAATGCTGGGTTGCACTGCAAGGGTTATATTTTCGAGGAGGGAGGAGGTGATTCTGCCATTGTATAGGTCATTAGTTAGACCGCACCTGGAGTACTGCGTGCAGTCCTGGTGCCCATATCTGAAGAGGGACATTAAGTTACTAGAGGGAGTGCAGCGTAGGGCGACAAAGATGATCAAGGGGCTGGGGGACTTACCATAAGACAGGAGGCTGAGGGAGTTAAACATGTACTCGCTGGAGGAGAGGAGGGACGGGGGGACATGATTGAAACCTTTAAGTACATGAAAGGAATAAACAAGACAGGTACAGAGTGGCTGTTCAAAGTAAGGAAGGGGAGGGACACCAGGGGCCATGATATGCGACTGGAGGGAGGAAGGTTCAGGAGGGAGATGAGGAGACACTTTTTTACAGAGAGGGTGGTGGCTGGGTGGAATGCGTTACCTGCAGAAGTGGTATCCAGTAGAACAGTAGACTGCTTCAAAAGGGGATGGGACAGGACAAGGGGTAGGGTCAATGAAGTGGAAGGGTGGAAGGGAGGGGCAGCTGCAGAATAAGGGGCGCTAGCTGCAGCAGACTTGATAGACCTCTAGGCCTTTATCTGCTGGCAAATTTTGTATGTTCGTATGCATTCAAAATGGATTACCACCAGCAGTAAGACACTGACTAGTATGCCACACTTAATTTCAGATGATCACAGAATGCCAAATGAATGTCAAAGCCAAGCCAATTACTTAAAACCATTTTAATGACTTCATCTGGCAATTGCAATGACCTGAGTTATGTATTCTTTCATAAATCGGTGGGCAGCCATTAAGTTGCTGGCTTTCGAGCAGACAAGACAGACCACTTGGCCTATTCTGCTGGCTTTTTAGTATGTTAAATCGTACTCAGTCTGGTAAAATTCATCATATAGTACTGTTACGTTTGTAGCATATTTTAACTTATGGTACTTTACCAATGTGGTTGTTCTACTGTCGCTTTAAGCAGGACACCAGTAGAAACAAGCTTGCCACAATGATTTTTGTACATCTCTTAAATAAAAAACGTATTTACTTGCAAGACATCAATCAACCTATTTTAATATATGGATCTTCAATTTAATAGGTCTGTAAAGCATACAAAAAAATCCGGTAATACCCTCAAAGGTTCAGTGATGACAGTACTGTCAATCACCTTTAATAATACTGTACTGTCAATCACTTTTAATAGTACAGTTTTATGGTGATAATAGTATCGTTGCAAATGCCCAAAAAGATACCTTCTGCCCACCACATCCTAAATGTGTCTCCTCATTGGCAGCTTTCCTGTGGTGGCGGGCAGAACAGTTTAAAAACATGGTGCCCTTCTCTCTCTCGCTCCTGAATAACCCCGGTCACGACTTCTCTGTTTCTTTTTTTTTTCATCTTTTTGCCTCAGCAAATGAAAATATCTGGTTGATCCTGCCATTCCGGTCACGAAGAGCAGGTAGGATGGAATTAGCTAAAAATGGCGGGAGCGGAACCGGCCACAAGTGAGCAGGCAGCTCAATTCACAGCGTAGATTGCGCGCAGTCTAATTCAGTACAAAGTCGTCTTCCACTGAAGCGGCCGCATCAGCCCATTACAAACAAAGGTCGGATCCATATATTAAAAAAAATAAATGATAGGTTTGTGTGTCCATTACCAGGGAGTACTGGCATCTCGAGGTTCTGGACACAGTGGAACCTCTTGAGCTTCGCTCTCAAGGTACATGTGCCCAGAACCTCTCAATGCTATGACTACCTGGTAATAGGTTTGTGTCTATCAGTTATTCTATTTTTAATTTTGTTATTCCAAGGATGAGGCGAGTGTTTTGGAAGTTTTTAAAAGTTCCTGCTCCCTTGCAGGTTCACTATCGAGCGAGGAGGTAGGTCACAAAGGTGCGGTACTGCTGCTGCTGGATATCCAAAACCTGCGCAAGCACCCCCCTCACATACTCACAGCAATCCAGCATGAAACCTATGCAAGCACCCCCCTCACATATTCACATCAATCCAGCATGAAACCTGCGCAAGCACCCCCCCTCACATACTCACAGCAATCCAGCATGAAACCCGGCAAGCACCCCCTCACATACTCACAGCAATCCAGCACGAAACCTGCAAGCACCCCTCACATATTCACAGCAATCCAGCATGAAACCCGCGCAAGCACCCCTCACGATTCACACTCCAGTATGAAACCCAAACACCCTCACATATTCACAGCAATCCAGCATGAAACCTGCGCAAGCACCCCTCACATATTCACAGCAATCCAGCATGAAACCCGCTAAGCACCCCTCACATATTCACAGCAATCCAGCATGAAACCCACGCAAGCACCCCTCACATATTCACAGCAATCCAGCATGAAACCCACGCAAGCACCCCTCACATATTCACAGCAATCCAGCATGAAACCCGCATAAGCACCCCTCACATATTCACAGCAATCCAGCATGGAACCCACGCAGCACCCCTCACTATTCACAGCAATCCAGCATGAAACCCAGCAAGCACCTCACATATTCACAGCAATCCAGCATAAAACCTCTGACACCCTCACATATTCACAGCAATCCAGCATGAAGCACATGCACCTCACATATTCGCAGCAATCCAGCATAGAGCCCGACAGCACCCCCTCACATATTCACAGCGATCCAGCATGAAACCCATGACACCACCCCTCACATATTCACAGACAATCCAGCAGAGCCAGCACCGCACACCCCTCCATATTCACGACAGTCCAGCAGGAGGCCAGCGCCGACACCCCTCATATTCACAGCAATCGGCATGAGCCTGCGCAAGCACCCCCCACATACTCACAGCAATCCAGCATGAAACCCGCGCGGCACCCCTCACATATTCACCTTGATCAGCACAGACCCATAGGCACCCCTACACATATTCACAGCAATCCCAGCAGAACACACCCGCAAGCCAAGCCCACATATTCACAGCAATCCAGCATGAAACCCCGCAAGCACCCCTCACATATTCACAGCAATCCAGCATGAAACCTGCGCAAGCACCCCTCACATATTCACAGCAATCCAGCATGAAACCTGCGCAAGCACCCTCACATATTCACAGCAATCCAGCATGAAACCCGCAAGCACCCCTCACATATTCACAGCAATCCAGCATGAAACTGCGCAAGCACCCCTCACATATTCACAGCAATCCAGCATGAAACCACGCAAGACACCCTCACATATTCACAGCAATCCAGCATGAAACCCGCGCAAGCACCCCCTCACATATTCACAGCAATCCAGCATGAAACCCACGCAAGCACCCCCTCACATATTCACAGCAATCCAGCATGAAACCCACGCAAGCACCCCTCACATATTCACAGCAATCCAGCATGAAACCCGCGCAAGCACCCCTCACATATTCACAGCAATCCAGCATGAAACCTGCGCAAGCACCCCTCACATATTCACAGCAATCCAGCATGAAACCCACGCAAGCACCCCCTCACATATTCACAGCAATCCAGCATGAAACCCACGCAAGCACCCCCTCACATATTCACAGCAATCCAGCATGAAACCCACGCAAGCACCCCTCACATATTCACAGCAATCCAGCATGAAACCCGCGCAAGCACCCCTCACATATTCACAGCAATCCAGCATGAAACCCACAAGCACCCCTCACATATTCACAGCAATCCAGCATGAAACCACAAGCACCCCTCACATATTCACAGCAATCCAGCATGAAACCCGCAAGCACCCCTCACATATTCACAGCAATCCAGCATGAAACCCCGCAAACCACCCTCACATATTACAGCAATCCAGCATGAAACCGACAAGCACCCCTCACATATTCACAGCAATCCAGCATGAAACCCACGCAAGCACCCCTCACATATTCACAGCAATCCAGCATGAAACCACGCATAGCACCCTCACATATTCACAGCAATCCAGCATGAAACCCGCAAGCACCCCTCACATATTCACAGCAATCCAGCATGAAACCCACAAGCACCCCTCACATATTCACAGCAATCCAGCATGAAACCGCGCAAGCACCCCTCACATATTCACAGCAATCCAGCATGAAACCTGCGCAAGCACCCCTCACATATTCACAGCAATCCAGCATGAAACCCGCAAGCACCCCTCACATATTCACAGCAATCCAGCATGAAACCAGACACCCCTCACATATTCACAGCAATCCAGCATGAAACCCGCAAGCACCCCTCACATATTCACAGCAATCCAGCATGAAACCCGCAAGCACCCCCTCACATATTCACAGCAATCCAGCATGAAACCTGCCAAGCACCCCTCACATATTCACAGCAATCCAGCATGAAACCGCGCAAGCACCCCTCACATATTCACAGCAATCCAGCATGAAACCCAGCAAGCACCCCTCACATATTCACAGCAATCCAGCATGAAACCCGGCAAGCACCCCTCACATATTCACAGCAATCCAGCATGAAACCCGCGCAAGCACCCCCTCACATATTCACAGCAATCCAGCATGAAACCTGCGCAAGCACCCCCTCACATATTCACAGCAATCCAGCATGAAACCCGCGCAAGCACCCTCACATATTCACAGCAATCCAGCATGAAACCCAAGAGCACCCCTCACATATTCACAGTAAAAGCACAATCCAGCATGAAACCCGCGCAAGCACCCCCTCACATATTCACAGCAATCCAGCATGAAACCCGCGCAAGCACCCCCTCACATATTCACAGCAATCCAGCATGAAACCCGCGCAAGCACCCCTCACATATTCACAGCAATCCAGCATGAAACCCGCAAGCACCCCCTCACATATTCACAGCAATCCAGCATGAAACCTGCGCAAGCACCCCTCACATATTCACAGCAATCCAGCATGAAACCCGCGAAGCACCCCTCACATATTCACAGCAATCCAGCATGAAACCTGCGCAAGGCACCCCTCACATATTCACAGCAATCCAGCATGAAACCCGCGCAGCACCCCTCACATATTCACAGCAATCCAGCATGAAACCCGCGCAAGCACCCCCTCACATATTCACAGCAATCCAGCATGAAACCTGCTAAGCACCCCTCACATATTCACAGCAATCCAGCATGAAACCTGCGCAAGCACCCCCTCACATATTCACAGCAATCCAGCATGAAACCTGCGCAAGCACCCCTCACATATTCACAGCAATCCAGCATGAAACCTGCGCAAGCACCCCCTCACATATTCACAGCAATCCAGCATGAAACCCTCGCAAGCACCCCCTCACATATTCACAGCAATCCAGCATGAAACCTGCGCAAGCACCCCCTCACATATTCACAGCAATCCAGCATGAAACCGCGAACACCCCTCACATATTCACAGCAATCCAGCATGAACCCGCGCAAGCACCACCCTCACATATTCACAGCAATCCAGCATGAAACCTGCGCGAGCACCCCCTCACATATTCACAGCAATCCAGCATGCCCCGCTGTAGTGTGAGCCTTTAAAGAAGGGACAGGACTGCCATCGCTACTGTAGAGTCACTCTCACTACAAAACAAACTAAAGAACTAGTTTTACAAATGGTTGCATGAACTGATAATATCCCACTGAAGACTAAGGATTCTAGGAATGCAATGCTATTAAATAAAATGTTGTTTTGGGGCCGAAGGTCTGGTAATCACAAGCTGCTTTTTACTGCACACATCTCACATGGGAAGCTCTCAGTTTGTAAGTTACTGTACGTGTTACCACTTCCCTCTTTTGAAACCAAACCTAAAGTCATCAAGGTCTTAAAACAGAAGTTCTCATGAGAAAAAAAAATGTCTTGGGAGACTAGAAGAGATTTCCTGAAGAAAACTTCACTTGACGTTCATAATTCCTATGATCATATCAGGGAAATAACTTCCAAACTGTTCCAACACTTTTCAAAACTTCAACAGGAACCTAATGCATCCAAACGTTCTAGGATAGAACACTATTTTAGACTGACTGGGTTCCTTCAGAGAGTGACCAGAGTCCAGGCTCCTTAGTCGATGGTTTTGCAGCTACAAGCCCTTTAGCACTCCCTGATGGCATTAGCAAGCAAAAAGAGCAAGCACTGAGTGATGCGCCCCAGTACATTCACCAGCCATTTCTGAGTGGGCAATTACCGTACTACTGGGGTATAACCTGCATGTGGTGCATGCACATATTTAGACAGCCTGCCACGCTCACAGATGCATTACTGTTCTACCAGCATTTACAGTGCAATGGGCATATCGTATGGCCTTTGCACTCCCTGCTATAGGCACCAGGGAGCTGGATAAGATATTGAGTCAGGGAGGTGGCCAAGGGTCTGCACTAGGAAACAGTGAAGAATTAAGGTTGTGGACTGCAATCAGAAGAACTATGCATGGGAGGGCTGTGCACAGAAAGGGAGAAGGGGACAAGTGCGTGTGTGTGTGAGAAGGGGGTCAAGAACATGTGTGGCTGTACTCCTGGTGACCTGTAGTAGTTTACCAGAGCCCAGATCACGTAGAAGCAGAAGTGAAGGTTAGTAACAACAGTCACATATTTATGTTTAAAGCAGCAGTGTATGTTCACTGGGATGGAAATCTGACCTTTGCATATTTTGTACTGGATATGTTCCACTTTGATATGGCTGTTCCCTGCCTTCATGTTTCTCTGCCTCGCTGCCTTCCCTGCTGGTGAAGTCAGTTTTGATATAGACCATAATGGTCCATCTTTGAAGTATTGTGGGGTAACATTTTTTTTTTTTTTTACCAAGGACAGCCCAGCTGAGATGCAGCATTTTGTTTTCAGCTGACTCATGTTTCAACAGCTTGGTGAACAGAAGCACAGGGAAGTTAAGTGATATGCTCAAGATCACAAAAGTAAGTAATTATGATGGGATTTAAACCAGAATCCCAGGTTCATGGTTCAC
Organism: Neoceratodus forsteri; assembly: GCA_016271365.2. Taxonomy (NCBI): domain Eukaryota; kingdom Metazoa; phylum Chordata; order Ceratodontiformes; family Ceratodontidae; genus Neoceratodus; species Neoceratodus forsteri. Next base: position 193,186,895 of record CM028132.1, on the reverse strand, counting down.
TGTTTTAACCAATAAGCTGCACTCCCTCTCCACAAACCCATATCACTGCAGGTTTAAAAACAGGTGGACTTAGTGCCTGATCCAAAGAGGCGTGTACATGTGCAGGGGGCTCCCAAAAGCCAAAGAGTGCCCCCCATGGCATCTAGAAAGTCCTTCAGGAATATAATAACAGGTAAGTGTGTTATACATGAAATATACCCAAGGGGCTAACTAGACAATAAAGCTACAAGCCAGAAGGGTGAGTGACTTTATTATTTGGCTAGCCCCCAAGTTGCATATATTAACAAGTATGCCAGACTAACCCATTGTTTATTTTAGTGGTGCTCGGGCAGTATGCGCTGGGACTGAATACAAGTGGATATCGCCATTTTGGCAGGATATCTGATGCTACTGGATAAGGATGGGACCCAGCCAGGGATCCTGTTTCCTCAGATCCCAAATGGATCTGATAAGGGGGAACAGAATCCAATGGATCCGGCTGTCAGATCACAACTATTTGAGTGTGAGACCCAAAGATCCGACCCTCGAATCAAGACATCTGACCACATCCATCTGGGGATCTGACATACAGGCTCAGTCAGATGGGAGTCAGATCCTATGGCTGGATAGCACGGCTATCCATTAGAGGGTGCTCGGATCCTGCAGAGCAGTGTTCGAGTACCGCGGATTTGTTTTATACAATACACTTGGATTTTTTTTTTTTTTTTTTTAACTTTTAGCTTGCATCTACAATCACTTTCAGGGTTTGCCCTTTTGTTTACTGTCCCACTGTGTTTTCCTAGTGAAGGGGCATTTTTTTGATGCGCTTGTTTTGTTGTCCACTACCACTTCCCTGTTGTGTAGGGTCCCCTACATAAGGAGGCTTGACTGTGGCTGTCCATCCTTTAGTTCACTGTGGTGTGTGCTGTCTATGCAGCAAATTAATTTCCTACACCTGATCCTGTAACCCTTCTTCCCCCATTGCTACTCCTCCTTCTCTCCCTCCTTAGCCTTCGTTCTTTGGCGATTTGCCTTTTTTCCCCTGAATGTGTAGCTTTACACTTCCTGTAGATGAACTAATTTACAGCAGGTACAATGCAGTAAACTGCTACCTTATACCCATGGTATTCCTGCCTGTTCCCATTTCTTGCCTAGATGCTGCATTTTATAATTATTGACTGCATAAGCAATAACCCACAGCAGGGCATGGGATTATGGTGAATTATACAATGGCAAGATAAAAACAAGAATTCTGATTGGCTAACTGGGTCTTTTCAGCATGAGTAAATCCCTGCATAACTCTGGCAAAAATACACAGTTAACCTCTTCACAAAAGTAAAAGTCAAAAGTGAAATCAGTTTGACTGCCCAAAAACATTTTGCCTACCATCTTATTTCCCCATAGAGCAGTCTCTGCCTATCAAAAAGTACACTGTTTCCCAAAAGAACAAAAAAAAAAAGTTTACAAATCACACACACACCTGAATGATCGGTGTTGACTGCGTGGTACTCTCACGGCACTCCCTCTCTTCTGCCTCCTTTACGGTGACCGCTGGCTCTCCTGACCCTCACTCCATCCCTCCCGCATTTTGGTGACTGGCCACTGGCTCCTCAGTCTGTCACACCAGAAAGGCTCTCCTTCATACAACCCCACTGCAAGCTTGATGCCTATTTCTATAAGAAGGATGAGTTCCACTGGCCCTGCGTAGCTTGCACTCAGGTGTAGAGCTTGCCTACTGTTGCTGCTGCTGATTGGAGAGGAAGGGATCAGTAAACTGGCATTTCTCTTAACTGTTATTCATGTTTACCTGAGTTAAGCTGCATTTCCAAGGCTCCTGTGCAGCCCCTAACATTTCTCCTATAACAAGGGACATTTAAAAAAAAGAAAACATAAAACAAGTACAAAACAGTCACACCTTTAAATATCTGTAGTGGGGTTAATTCGTTCCTATCAACCCTATTATACCTAATAATAAGGACAATTTTGAATACAGAGGAAGGATATTTTTACTACAAATCAATAAAAATCTGCTTTTAAAAAAAATATGACCTTTTTAAAAATGTATTTTCTTAAACCTTTTCTTCCAACCAACTCTATCATCGCAATAATCCACAATGGCTTAAGGCTCTGAGCTGCAAATCTGGAGACATCCAGCAGACTAGACCAGGGTCTGAATCCCACAGTTTCCACTTGCATACTGTGTGACCCTGAGCAAGTCACTTAACTTCCCTGTGCTCCCAGGTGGCTCCTGTAAAAAAGCTTTTCAGCTTAGTGTGCTACTCCTGGTTAAACAACTAAATAAAAAATGTTTTTTTTTTTTTTTTTAAATAATCCATTACAGTGTGTGGGTTATACTGGGATATACCTACTTCTGGTGTGGATTTGGTCACACCAGCAAGGATAAATCCCAGCATAACCCACACCATCCTGTGGATTATGTAAGCATTAAGCCACAAGACAGCAGTTTTCTACTAGGGAATTAATGCATGGTTTTGGGGGGGGGTGGAGAGGAGAGTTGGAGACCGAGGCCAAAGGCCGAGTGCCGCAACCACCCAACCATGCATTAATTCCCTAGTACAAGCCTCCTTTTGAGTGGCTTAATGTGCTTGTAACATGGCAAGTGTTTCCAGAAATAAGCAGATTTGTAATGCTTACTTGTAATGCAAAAAAGATGCATACACAGTTATTACATTTCTTATCTTTAACACTGCATTGATAGTACACATTCTGCTGAATGTAGCTTGTCTTACATATATTGTGGGTATAGGCAGGCATTACTTTACAACATTTTGATTTAAGTGCATGATGTTGTTATTATTGCCAGATATACTTTTATAATTTTTACTATTACAGTACTTTTTCTCCTAACTTACTGTCTGGATCAGTGGTAGACACTTCGATTTTCATCAGTGTGTTTTACAAGATACGGGTTGTACTGCATGATGTGACCATGCTAGGATACATCTTCATGTTTTGTTCCTACAGTTCCCTTCGCAGGCCAACAGATGGCTGTGATTGCTGATTAATATCGTGAGTAGAAACTGAAAGATTTTCAACCAGTAATTCTATACATATTAGCTTTACATTTACTAATATGGTACTTTTCTTCCTTATTTACTGCCAGGATTGGTGCTACGTACTTCGATTTTTGTCTGCGTATATTACAAGATACGGTTTGCACTGCATGATGGGACCATGCTAGGGTAGATCTTCATGTTTTATTCCTGCAGTTCCCTTGGCAGGCCAACAGATGGCTGTGAAACAATGCTAGCAGCACAGCACTGTGTTACAGCCATCTGTTGGGCTGCCATGGGGAACTGCACTTGAACAAAGAATTTACTCTGGTTCACAAAGGTACGACAGGTGCAACCAGGCAATACTGCCTAATTAATGAATGTCCTGGGTGTATTGTGAGGCATGAGGCCAAAGACAGAGTGTCTTCCAGCAACTGAGAAGTGCATTAATTCACCATAACCCCAAGCCCTGGAGTTGGTTACTGTGCTTTTAAAACGGGTTAGATGTTGAAACAAAAAAAATCTGAAGAGATTTTTTAAGGCCTGTCCACACACAAAAAAGCTGGTAACTATTTTTTAACTGATACGGGTCTTGCATGCTGCTGTGTACACACTCCGTATGTTTTAACATGATATGCGTCCATCCACATTAGTGAAAAATGAATGCATGTTTTAACACGCTTGCACATCGTACCTGAACCGTGGTACCTCGTAGTAGCTTCACTGTCCCACAAACAGCATGGAACATTTTACTACCCATTTTATAATTTGAATTTCTGTATGGTTTCACTTGTTTTGATGACTTGCTGATTTTAAACATACACTGCACCTCTTGCCATAGGAGGTGTCTGAAAACTAGCTATTTATCTCAGCATGCTTTTCCTGGAGAAATATTTTAAATAAATGTATATCTCCTACCCTCAAACAGAAATGAAGTTAAAACAGGAGAAGCACTGGTGACTGACTGGGCTTGTGGAACTTGTAGTAACTTGTTTCAACCTCTGCCTATTGTTGAGTTTCAGCTTGTCATTCTAGTATACCCCACTGCCACATGTCGGAAAACATGATCTATAAATACAAGAAACAAAATACCTGTCCTTCAGCGATGGTGAGTGTCCAAATTATACACAAGGCTTCGTAAATAGGCAAATTTGGACACATGTATTTTGGGATGCTCCTCTAGCTATGTGCAAATAATAGATGAGGCATTGATTACTCATTTAGTTTCTAAATTTGATTCTTTACAAAAAGGACAGAATAAAAGATGAGCAACACCTCAGTTTAAAGCGGAGGTCCACGTTAGAGATAGCATGGCCATTACTTTTTGTGCTCATTTTTGGTCCACAGCCTTAGTGGAAGTGGAAACTGCTACACAACTTCCACTAAGGGTTTTCTTTCACGTTTTTTCAAAAGTCACTCTAGGTGATCACTACTAAAGGCGGTGCTAAACGTAAGCAGCAGCATAGGAGATGGTGTGCGCTTATACCGTAATAACCTTAAAACCCCAGCTGTGTTGTGAGATGCCAGGCTGAATAAAGGGAGCTGAAATGTTAGATTCATAAAAGTAGCTATTAAAGTGCATAGCTGCTCTTGGGGCGGGGCTAAATTTGCAGATCTTTAAAACTTGCCAGTATAGCCAGTATGTTTCTTGCATCAACCCATGTCTCAGTGCTTTTGCATGGGGGGGTACTTTTAAAATTTAGCCCCTTATTATGATGAATGAAGGATGTTAATAAGTGTTTATTTAGCAAATGGTGGAGCAGTAACACTGGGACCTAAGAAAAATGTATGCTCACTTTAAGCAACCCTTGTGCATGACAGACTGCAGCAGTGAGATACAAAATATTGATCTGCATATGGGAAAACACTGTATGTTTGTAATGGAAAGAGCAACAAACTTTAGAAACATAGAAACATTGACAATGATAGCAGAAAAAGACTCCTGATCCATCCAGCCTACCCGAGTTCTCTATTTAGTTCCTGGGACCTACTGTCCCTCCAGGGTCCTAGTCCTCCCCATTCCTCCCCCCCCACAAACACGCACATTCTCCTACATCTGGTACCTGGGGACTGGAAGAGGGCAAATGTGATTCCACTTCACAAAAGTGGGAGCAGGACAGAGGCAGGAAACTACAGACCAGTTAGTTTGACCACAGTGGTACGGAAATGATGGAATCACTTCTGAAGGAAAGAATTGTTGAGTACCTAGAGGCCAGTGGGGCACAGGGCCCAAGGCAGCATGGTTTCACAGCAGGAAGGTCATGTCAGATGAACCCAACAGATTTCTTTGACTGGGTGACCAAAGTAGTAGACCAGGGAGGGGCTGTGGACATAGCCTACCTAGACTTTAGCAAGGCATTTGACACAGTCCCACACAAAAGATTAATATACAAGTTATCAAGCCTTGGAGTGGGTCCCAAGGTGGTAGCCTGGATAAAAAACTGGCTGGACAACAGGATGCAAAAGGTAATAGTAAACGGAGTCCACAGTGAAGAAAGGAGGGTAACTAGCTGGGTACTGCAGGGGTCGGTACTGGGACCGGTCCTCTTTAATGTCTTTATAAGTGACATTGGAGAGCACCTGGAAGGAAAAGTACATCTCTTTGCAGATGACACAAAGATCTCCAACAGGGTTGATACACAAGGTGGGGTGGAAAGGATGAAAAGGGACTTGGCAAGGTTGGGAGGAATGGTCAAATATGTGGTAGCTCAGACTCAATGCAAAGAAGTGCAAGGTAATGCATCTGGGAAACAAAACCCCAGGGGAAGAGTACAAAATGAGGGGGTAATAACAACAACAAAAATCAAAGAGACCTAGGAGTAATTATATCAGATGACCTTAAGGTGGGCAAGCAATGTGAGAAGGCAGTAAGGAGGGCTGGGGGGGATACTGGGATGCATAGGGAGAGGCATCAACAGTAGAAAACAGGAAGTTGTTATCCCTCTGTACAAACAGTTGGTAAGACCCCATCTGGAGTACTGCGTGCAATTCTGGAGACCTCATCTCCACAAAGACATAGACAGAGTGGAGACTGTTCAGAGAAGGGCAACCAAAATGGTGCAGGGTCTGCACCAGAAGACATACGAGGAGAGATTAAAGTAGCTTAATATGTATACTCTTGAGGAAAGGAGGGAGAGAGAGGACATGATAGAAACTTTCTAGTATCTCAAGGGAATTAAGGTCCAAGAGGGTAGCATCTTTCAGAAGAAGAGATGCGCAAGAACAAGGGGGCACAATTTGAAGATGGGGTGGACAGCTCAGAGGTAATGTTAGAAAGTCTTTTTTCACAGAGAGGGTTGCGGATGCATGGAACAGCCTTCCTGAGGAGGTTGTAGAGTCAGGAACAGTGGGAGAATTCAAGAATGCATGGGATAGACATAAGGCAATTCTACTGGGGTTTGGGAGGAAGTAAGCTGTTGATTAACTAGAATCTGCAGCTTATCCATCAGGTAGGGAAACGGGCAGACTAGGTGGGCCTAGCGGTCCTTATTTGCCATCAAATTCTATGTTTCTATGTAATTCCTGCCACCTGAAGCAAGCACTATACTCTTCATTCTGTCCCGACCATGCTTTAAACCACCAACTTTTTTTTTTTTAAACTAGCTATGCTTTCTGGGGTCATACCCATCTGCCATCGGCCCTACCACTGCCTGTCCGCCATTAACATCCCTCTCGAGGACCGCACCCTCAGTGTTCCATCCTGGCTAACCTCGCAGCCTCCAGGGTCTCCCCGCTTCCCCATCGAACACCATGTTTTGGTGTCTGAGGGAAGCGACCCTGGGCCGGCTAGGCAGCAGCAGGGGTGAGGCGGGTGTCATCCAGCATCTGACAGTTTTCACAATGCAGTGGGAGGCATGGCGTGCAATGACGCGAGCGGCACATAAGCGCCAAGCATCCGGCACACCTCCCTTCCCCCACCAAGGCTCTGATAGCAGTATGCCCCATGGTCACCCAGGGCAGATGCACCGGAGACACAAACCGCGCTCTAGATAATGGTTGCTCAATCGAACTCCTCCCCAGCCAGCCCTCTTAGGACCCAGATCCGCCTCCCCCTCAACCTGGGTCCCCAGCTGTGAGAAAGGGTAGCACTTCTGCCAAGGGCCAGCAGGCAGCCTGACCACCAATGGTTTTTGCACCAACCACTTTGGCTGGTAGACTGTTCCACAGCTTCACCACCCTTTTAGCAAAATACTTCCTCATGTCCCTCCTGAACAGGACAGTGAGGAATTTAACAGAATTCATACATTACACATTCCAAAACAAATGAAACATGTATATGGTAAGCGACATGTCCTGGCACAGCAAATTACAGCAACATGACAGGGTAGCCCCAGGGAGAAAGAAAATAAAGGGTAGAACCATAGCTGTCCTACAGGGGATCATAGCAGTTAGCACAATCAACATCACTGGGTTAATATGATGTGGGTGGTAAACTGGGTTAGAAAGTGGCTAACAGGCGACAGAGGGTGATGGTAAATGGGGTGCAGTCTGGGGAGGGGGGGTAACCAGTGGGGTGCCTTAGGGATCGGTCTTGAGGCCAGTCCTGTTCAATGTCTTTATTAGCGACATTGCAGAAGGGCTGGAGGGAAAGGTCTGCATGTTTGCAGATAACACCAAGATCTGTAACAGAGCGGGTACCCCAGAAGGAGTGGAGAAAATGAGGAGGGAACTGGGTAAGCTTGAAAAATGGTCTGAGGACTGGCAACTGAAGTTTAATTCAAAAAAGTGCAAAATTATGCACCTGGGACACAAAACCCTGGGGAAAGCTACAGGATGGGGGGGGGAGTTGCTGACAGTCACAAAGGAGGAAAGGGACCTGGGGGTAATTATTTCAGAAAACCTGAAAAATGCCAAAGCAGAGTGCTAAGCCAGCTGGGAGGGCCAGTGGCATGCTGGGGTGCATAGGTAGGGGTATCACCAGCAGAAGGAGGGAGGCAGTGATGCCATTTTATAAAACCATTGTCAGGCCTCACATGGAGTACTGTGTGCAGTTCTGGAGGCCGCACCTTCATAAGGATATTAACAGGCTGGAGACGGTCCAGAGAAGGGTGACTAAGATGGTACAGGGCTTGCAACACAAGATTTATGAGGAGAGATTAAGGAATCTTAATATGTACTCGCTGGAAGAGAGGAGGGAAAGAGGGGACATTATAGAAACATTCAAGTACCTCAAGGGTATAAACAAGGTGCAGGAGGGAGACATTTTCCAATACAGGAGGAGCACAAGAATGAGGGGGCATGACATGAAATTGCAAGGTGGGAGGATAAGAGGGAATGTGAGGAAGTTCTTCTTCACAGGAGGGTGGTGGATGCACAGAATGGTCTGCCTCAGGAGGTGGTGGGAGTGAGCACTGTGGACGGATTCAAGCATGCTTGAGACAGGCATAGGGTAACCACAGACTTACAGCAGCGGGTGGGTCAGAAGCAGTAATCCAGTACAAGGACTTACGATGGACAGATCAGATGGGACAGGTGGTCCTTATCTGCTATCAATTTCAATGTTTCTATGTGCATTAGCTAGATGAGTTAGAGAGGCTTGGGGGCCGGGGGGGCTTAGCACTGGAGACAAGATGTCGGGGACTTGTAGTGCTACTTGATCAGAGCCTTGCTTGATATAGGTGAGGGGGCAGTGACACTGACTGGGAGATTGTTCCAGGTGTTATGGAGCCTCTAGCTGATAGAGGCTTGGCCTAGGTTGCGCTTGTACCATGGGACATGGAGGTGATGTCCGGCTTCAGATCTCAGCAGACAGGATGAGTTCACTGCAGGAGAGAAGAGGTAGGACAGGTATCTGGGTAGTTTGTAGGACCAATACTTGGCACCCCAGAGGGCAGTATGCATCATTTGTCTCACAGGGAAGGGGACCTTTCTAGCCCACTGTGCATACTAAGTCAGTGACAGCGGGGGTAGCCCAAGACAAATCTACACAGTGCGCTGAACAGGGTGTTAATTTTATTAAGGGTGGTGGAGATAGCACCCGAGTAGACTATGTCTCTGTATTCTATAGGGGAAGGACTGATTGTGCCATAATTTGTTTTCTGAGGATTCGATGGAGGTATCCCTATATAGGGCAGCCAGCTTAACATGTAACTTGGTTACTACTTGAGAGATGAATCCCGAGTAGTCAAGGTGCTGTCCCAAGTGGAGACTGATGTATCTGTAGGTGGAAACTGAGTCTAGGCAGGACCCATGTGGGGTGTGTAAAATCAGAATAAGGGTGGCAAAGCTGAGCCAATTCCTGGTCCCAAACAACACGGACACCATTTACTTTTGGTTCATGATGAGGCGGTTATCCAGAAACCATTTCTGTACTGCAGCAAAGTCCTGTTGCAGGTGACCTCAATGGAGGGATTACAAGTGCCAGAGAACCTTGTGAAGTGTGGCTGAATGGGACTTGGTTCGAGAAAGGAAGCAGGTAGCATGCTCCAACCAGTCCATTCATTTGAGACAGTTTCTCACTACTGAACAGAGGATCAGGGAGTGGCGACGGTGGGTAGGGGCCCATAGGGTCTCTCCAGGAGTCTGCTGTGGAGAGTAGCAGGACAAAGAGGGAACTGCTTCCCAAGACCACTGTACCTGAAGGAAGCTAGAGGTACTGCAGAGACTTTTAGCAGGAAAGTTTATTGTAAATCCGTGTTTATCTGCTCTGCTCTGCTCAGATTTGGAGAGTGGGATTGTGACTTATGGTGAACACTATTCCACGCTGACACTGAGGGCTGCAAGTGGTGGGAGCATTTGCTGTTTTTCTTGCCTCTTGCGGCTTGAGTTATTTTGATAGCAGCAGTGAGAAAGCTGCTGTGGGGACTACTTTTGATTGTGATTTTCAACTTAACCTGGTGAGAATAAATCCTGAAACTGCATTTAGAAGAAATAATGTGATTGTTAAAAACCACTGCTATTATACAGAATTATGCACAATGGACTAAGCACATTGTTTGGATTCTCTCATCTCTCCATTTATTTTCTAGTGTGTGAGGACTGCAGTGCATATGGGTAGGAATGGAATTATTTGTGTGACTGGATTTGAGTGGTTGTAGTGTGTGGATTTGTAGAGGAGTTGTGGGTGGTGCAGTTTCAGAGTTTTGGTGGGAAATAAGCAGCTGGGGGGAGTTGTATTTAGCTTATTTGAGCTGGGACATGTTAACCTACAGCAGACCTCGAGGCTCTGCTACCCCTCGTCCCTGCTCCTGGATCTATGCTTTTTTTTATCCCTCCATAAGTACTTTATATTTTTTCATTTTTTTCTCCCTGGTCCCACTCCCGAGTATATCTGACATGACGCACACATGTAGAGGCATGCGTACGCACACTCTCACGGGACACGCCACCCTACCGTCATTCCGTACCATCTGGCGCTTATCAGCAGACCTCCATCCAGTGACGGGGACTATGAGCGGGCGACCCCCCTTCCAAGAGAGGAGAGCCACTACTCAATCCTCCCATGCACCACCCGGCAACTGAGTTGTTCCCCAAGCCCGGGTCGCCAACGTGAGTGTGAGGTAAGGCGTCAGTGCTTCTGCCCTCAGCGCCACTGGGCCGGCTCAGATCTATGCTCTTTCCAGGACCCCCAAAGTGCAGCATATCAGAGATGCAGGGAAGTGGGGATCAGGAGAAAGCATGGAGGAGGGGTGAGAGACTTGGGAAAGGCTGATGGGGGGAGTGCTGTGAAGACCAGAAGATACACTGGGGTGAAATGGGGGTTTGAGAGAGGCCAGGTGTATTTAGTCCCCATACCCAGGGATACCACCAGACATTTAGTCCCCATACCCAGGGATCCTACCAGATAGAGTGGGCAGACAGCTGATCAGCTGGCTGCCACCAATCGCCCTCTTCGAGCAGTGATGTGCAATGTTAGATGGGAAAGGAATAAGTCCGCAATTATGGTGGATCTTATTTCCTCTGTTGATCTGGCTTGCATCAGAGACCTGGCTGGGTGACAACACAAACCCAGTCCTGAAGTTATCCATTCCGGATGGGTTCTTTGTAGTGCATGCCCCGAGGAAGGACAGTGGGTGGGAGTGGCCATATATTTTAGATCTGAGCTGAGCCTGGTGGTCCACCCAGTGGGAGATGCCTCACCACTGGAACGTGTGGCTGTACGTGGGGTTCAGCTGCAGGTTGCAGAATCCTACCTCATGTACCAATCTCTGCGGTGTGAGGGGGAATTTCTGCAGGAAATTGTAGACTTCATCAATGAAAGAGTGTGAGAGTCACCAAGATGGCTTATTCTTGGTGATTTCAATGTTTGGGTTGACAGCAAACTCTCACACTTTGATCAAGATTTCCTTTGGAGCATGGAATCCCTGGGCCTTGCGCAAGTGATTATTTCTGCAACCCATCAATATGACAATGCCTTGGACTTGGTATTTTCTCTGGATCGATCTTGAGATCCCCAGTCTCAAGTCCCAGTCAACTGGACAGATCACTGCACCATCAGGTTCACTTTCAAGGCCCCGCCCACTTTGCAGTCTACCCCCTGTGGAGGTTGCCTAGTTCTGCCAATTATGAGGGCTTCAGCCAGAGGGACTCTTGGTGGTTCTAGACACCTTGGATGTGTTGACAGCAGGCACTGAGGGACTGGAGGAAGCCGTGATCTCATAGTGCCAGTTTGTGTACGTCTGCTGGTTTCACACCTTGGCTTACTGTGGTTAGGTGGATGGCAAGCTGAGGGAGGGGAAAGCAAAAGGGCAGAGGCTGGAGAGTTGCTGAAGGAGCTCCAGGTCCCAGGAGGACAGACTGGCTTTTATGTCTCACTACTGTGAGTATCAAAGGGCAAACACTTGGAAAAAAGGCAGATTTTCTGTGAAGGGAGATTGCTGCTGGGAGGAACCGACCGGTTCAGCTCTTTCAGACTGTGGATAGGCTACTTTATCAGGCCTCTCTAGAACCCATACGAGCACTTACAAATATGAAATACAAGGATTTTGCTCAGTTCTTCTCAGACAGGGTGTCCTCTATTATGGCCAGAATCCCTCCGAATGGGCCATCACAGCCCAACAGGGTTGAATCTACGAGTCTAGAATTCATTCAATAGTCCTGGAGAGAGTTTCATCCAGAGACAATTGAAGAGGTGAGTGGGGTGATTTCTGAGCTACAGCCAACATTTCATTATCTGAAGCAAGGTGGGACAAATCAATCTGTGAGCTGGTGGTCAGTCTGGCCACCAGCTTTTGAAATCTGGTAGCCACAGCAATATTTTTAGTGACCATCACTTTTTTTTTTTTGTAATTGCCTTTTTATTAAAACTTTTAACTGGGAAGGCAAGGAATTATCAGGAGGTATAATTCATGATATAAGCATTTAGCAACATTCATCGTATAATCCACAGGTCAATAATGGCACTGTAACCATTCCAGATAAGTGACATAGGCAATCACTTTTAATGGCTAAAAAATCCCTTCCTGGTCAGGTAGTCAGTTGGCTGGTAACTTTCAGAATCTGGTAGCCAAACCAATTTTTTTAGTGGCCACTGGCCACCTGGCTACCTGATTTGTCCCACCCTGATCTGGAGCCAGGCTCCACATGCCTACTTGTGAGTTGTATACAGCAGCTAGGCCCAATATTTGCTGAGATTGTCCAGTGCTGCCTCATCAGAGAGGGTGTTCCCAGTGTCGCTGAAAAGTGCATTGGTGAAACCGCTTCTGAAGAATCCATTTTTGGACCTGGACATCTTGGCGAATTACCAGCCTGTCTCTAACCTGCTCTTTTTGGGCAAGGTTACTGAGAAGGTAGTTGCACTACAGCTTGAGGCACACCTCACTGCCTTTGACATCATTGTGCCTCTCCAATCAGGGTTTAGTTCCAGGCACAGCACAGAGACTGCACTAGTTAGAGTACACAATGAGCTGATCAGGGTGAGAGATACAGGAGATCAATCAAGTCTCCTTAACATAGAAACAAAGAAACATAGAAGTTGATGGCAGATAAGGACCACTAGGCCCATCACTTTAGTTTCTCCTTCGCACCTCTAGAGTTCCCTTATGCCTATCCCATGCATGTCTGAATCCTGCCACTGTGCTCCCTCATACCACCTCCTGGGGCAAGCTATTCCATTCATCCACCACCCTCTCTGTGAAAAAGAACTTCCTCACATTACCCCTTATCCTGCCCCCCTTCAATCTCATATCATGCTCTCTCGTTCTTGTACCTCTCCTGTACCGAAAGATGTCTTCCACTTGCACCTTGTTTATGCCCTTAAGATACTTGAAGGTTTCTATCATATCTCCCCATTCCCTCCTCTCTTCCAGTGTATAAGTATTGAGGTATTTTAATCTCTCCTCATAGGTCTTCTGTTTCAAGTCCTGCACCATCTTAGTCACCCTTCTGTGAACTGCCGACATCCTGTCTACATCCTCACAAAGATGTGGCCTCCAGAACTGTACACAATACTTCAGATGAGGCCTCACCAGTGTTTTGTATAGTGGTATCACCGCCTGCCTCCTTCTGCTGGTGATGCCCCTTTCTGTGCACCCCAACACGCCACTGGCTCTCCCTACAGCCTTTGTACTCTGCTTGGCCACCTTTAGGTCATCTGAGATGTCTGTCAGCAACCCTTCCCCCCATGCTGTAGCTCTCCACAGGGTTTTTGCACCCCAGGTGCATACTTTTTGCACTTTTTTGTGTTGAACTTCAGTTGCCACACTTTGGAACATTTTTCCATTTTACGTAGGTCCCTCCTTATTTTTTCCACCCCATCTGGAGTGTCTACCCTGCTACAGATCTTGGTGTCGTCTGCAAATAGGCAAACCTTCCTTTCCAGCCTTTCCGCAATGTCACTAATAAATGTAACCCCCTTGTTACCCGGGGTTACTAGAATCCCAGTAAGACCTAGTGGTAGGCAGGGAAGGCAGCTTGTGAAACTCCAGTTAAATGGGTTTCACACTGTCTCACTCTGTCCTCAGTCTCAGCTGGGACTGAGGGATGACATCACCAATATAACTTTCGCAGCTGCATAAGCCACATTGGAATCTGCAGCAGAGGGAGTTAGATAGAACGTTGGGAGTTTTCAAAGGTTAGTAGTCAGTGTCCAGTTTGTCTTCAGTAAGTGAAGGTGTGCTTAAGTGGTGGAGACCGCTGTTCGGGTCTCAGTGCCCCTCCCTCCCGGGGGGGGGGGGATGTAAAGATCCCCATGCAGATTACTGGGGCAATCCCCTTAATTCTGCCAAGAGAAAGAAAAGCTGCCTGTTCAGTTCAGCCTTTGTTTTGAAATTTGGAAGATTTGTGATTCACCTGTGGGGCACCTGCAACTAAAGGGTGAGTGTCTGCTCTAACATGAGAGGGCAAAAATGTTTTCTTCACCCTGGTACATGTGTGGAAAACTAGGAATTGAGCTACAATTTGGGAAGCCTATAGGACTAGGCCAAACAATTGGAGTAGTGTCAAATGCTAGAGTGCTGTGTGATTCAAGTAATATGTAGAGGAGATGCACCCAGATCATCTACCCTTTAATCTACATTCAGAAGTTCAGGTTTCCAAGGGAAATGGCCGGGTATGGGCTGTGGGAGCTGGAGGTGGGCAAACCCCCCGTCTTTAGTAACCAGGTCCACCTCTACTGATTTCTGCTGTGGTTGCTACTTTGCCTCATGCACTTGGCCAGTGATGGGGAAGTACCCAGACATGGGGTTGCAAAAGGGAAAATCTCTCTAGGAGTCGCAGACTCTAAGTGGTGTGGGGAGCCACAACAAGTGTAAAGAAAAATTCTCTTTGTGAGATGGGGAGTCATAACAAGTAAGGAAGAAATCTCTCTAGGAATCGCAGACTCTAAGTGGTGTGGGGAGCCATGACAGGATAATTGGTTCATTCTTCCAATGGACCGTGGATCAAGTGGCCGGCAGGGGAGCCAGACCAGTCGGGCTGTGTACCTAAAGCTGCGTGCAAGTCAGGGCTGTGTGCCTGGTGGGTCCAGAGCCTGAAAACAGAATAATTGGTTCATTCCTCAAATGGACCGTGTTGTAGTCTCTAATCTGCATTACCAGGAAATGTAGCCCCACGGGGGTCCGTCTATGCTTTGTTTTGTTCAGCTAGTTTGTGAATAAAAGCCACACTGAAGAATCCCATTCCTGGTTCTGACATTACAGTTATTGCTTCCTGTGTTCGGATTTACTTGGGTGTCCCTGAGCAGAGTAGCCAAACCTAGGTCCCCCTGTGCCAAGTAACCTCATCCTCCCCGAACCCAGGTCCCCACCAGGTACTGCTGTCAGCTTCAACAGCATGCCACCTGTCGTTTGGCAAAAAGGCAGGGGTGAGGGGTTACATAAAGACATTAAAAAGGATTGGCCCCGGAGTGATACCTGGCCAGATATCCCAATAGGGCTCCCCATCCTGGAAGATGCTATATAGCTCAACTCAAGCGCCCTGCCATAACTAGTAGGTTGACCAACGAATTGCATAAATAACAACTGTAATTAGCAATGCCTGCCTACTGTCACTGAGGTAGAATTAGCCTTCACCTGTTGGGCTCCACCCAAATAAACTCACCAGTACTGCTGTAATGTAAAGGGGGTTATTTTGATATAACTATTGAATTGCACAACCAACCACTCAAGCTAAATTGTAACAAATAATGAATGACTGCTATTGATAATGTTGTACTGACTCTTTCCTGTTGGGTTCTCCCACTCAAACTTACCAGTATTGCTGAAATGTAAACCAGTAGTTCTGTTGACTGTATTATGTTTTAAAATACAATAAAGATGATATTAACAAAAAAAAAAAAAGGAATGGCCCCAGGATTGATCCTTGAGGTACCCCACTGGTCACCCCTCTTTCCTCGGACGGGATCCCATTTACCACCACCCTCTGCTTCCTGTCCCCCAAACAGTTTCTAACCCAGTTCACCACTTTGTAGCCCACGCCCAGATTTCAACTTATTTACCAGCCTTTTATGTGGAACGGTGTCGAAGGCCTTGCTGAAATCGAGGTATGCAACATCTACCACTCCCCCTCCGATCCACCTCCTTCAGCACCAAGTCAAAAAAATCTATCAGATTTGTTTGACATTTCCTTCCTACTGTGAATCCATGCTGCCTTGGATCCTGCGCTCCGTTGGATTCCAGGTGTTCCACAATCCTTTCCTTAAAGAAGACTCATGTATATTTATGATTTGGATATGCTTAATATTGCATGTGTAGAGCAATAATACATCTAATATTATACAATGGGCAAGTTAAATCCTATCTTCTGATTGGCTAGCTATCAGGATTTACAACGTGTAAATCCTGATAGTACCCCACGGGAACTAGTGCCAGTCGCCAGCAAACTGCATCTTAAACCCCCTATGTATCAATCCAATCCCACAGTCTTCAACCTCCTCGCTAACCCAACTAGCAACGGCAGAACCCAGTCCCTGAAATCACTACCAGCTTCCATTCAGTAAAGTCATCTGAACAGTACAGTACTAAACTACTACTGCTGTGCAAAGAAATACATTGTCGCATAATTTTCCTCACTTCTAATGCTCGATATCTGTAACACGCTCCCACTTCCTATATCTCTGCTCGCTGTTATGCTCGCTCTCTCTCTCCATGATCTGCTCTCGCTTACTCTGTCTCCACTGTATTTTCGCACTGCCACACTATCACGCTCTTTCTTCGGTATCAGTCATTAAAAATTTTCAAAAAAAAGTAAACGACAAAGAAACACATTAAAGAAATTTCTTTCAGCAGCACTACCACGCGACCTACTAAAAAGTGATACCCAGAAACACACACTTTATGCCATCTCCTGCTTACCCTAGGACTATTTTTTTTTTACTGAAGTAAAAAAAATCCAATAAAAATAAATCAAATTGCCCCCAAACTCTTTCATTTATATTTATTCCCATTTAAAAATGGAGACATTGCATAATAGCAGTATAGTTTTCTCCTTTGCAGTGTAGGATGCTAGATTTACTCCACTTGGTGTGTTGTTAGTCACTCGGCTCGCGCCTCATGACCGAACAACACACCAGGCATGGGTAAATCCTGGCATCACCCACACCCACTCGTGGTATATTGCTTAAGTATTTAATTCACAGGAAACAAAATCCGTTTCTTTGTACTGCTCATTTCTCTGTGTGAGATAGTTGCAACATGTTGTGGAGAGCATTAGACTGAATCAGACAATCAAACAGTCAGTCAATCTGTACTGAACCAGGTGAACACACTTGAGAAGATTCATTCACAAGATAGGACTGGGCAGTTTCCCAGAGGATCACACAAGACTGAATTCCTCCTTTGCACAAATGATACACTCCCCTTTCAGCAGCCTGAAAGTGGAGAGTCAGATCACTTACTTTATAAAGTGTATTGTTTTACATTTCAAATGCTCCTTAAATCTGAGTTTCTGACAGGAAATATCAAGACACAGAATACATAAGATATGGGAGGAATGAGCTAAGCAAATACCGAGCACTACAAACACTGAGACTGATTAGTTACTTTACCTACAACAGCTGAAGTGTAGCACTGGATTTGTGCGGGACATCCTACTTCAAATGCTGGCATTACAAAGCGGTGGGGAGGGGTCCTGCCACAGCTTGTCCTCAGTACCTTCAAAGTGAAGTGCTGTAGCTCTCACATCACTACTAATGATTTATAATGGAAATGGGGGCACTTTTAAAATCATGGACCTAAGGGGCTATCACAGTTCCCAAGGAGGTTAGGGGAACTTGTTCAGGGTTAGAGAGTAAGGGACAATAATAGGATTTGAACCAGAGTCTCCCAGTTCTTGTGCCTGTGCTTTAACCACTAGATTACCCTTCTTCCATATGTCGCAGCTGAAGCTTTCCTGGTAACCTATTCCTTGTTATAGCTGAACTCTTTATTGCCTTACAGCAGCCACCCAATCACTGACAGCCTAGTTACAGTCGTGGCCAAAAATATTGGTGCCCTTGCACTTTTTCAAATAACTCACAATTCCTCTAAACATAAGTTGAAATTAACAACAGTACAGTATTTGGACTCCACAATTCTTTATTTCTCTGTTAATATTACAGAACCTTTGTTTTTGATTCAGAATTTAATATATCCTTTTAAATCAGAAAATGAAAAGAAATGGCAGTGACAAAATTATTGACACCCTAGACTTAATATTTGGTAGCACAGCCTTTGGTCAAAATAACTGCAATCAACCGCTTCCTATAGCCATGGATGAGCTTCCTGCACCTCTCTACTGGCAGTTTGGCCCACTCTTCTTGTGCAAACTGCTCCAGTTCTCCCAGATTTGAAGGGTGCCTTCTCCCAACTGCTGTTTCTGATCTCTCCACAGGTTTTCAATGGATTTTGATCTGGACTCATTACTGGTCATTCAGAACAGTCCAGCGTCTTGTCTTGAACCATTTCTGGGTGCTTTTTGAAGTGTGTTTGGGGTCATTGTCCTGCTGGAAGACCCACGACCTTCGACGGAGACCCAGCTTTCCGACACTGGGTTCAACATTGTGCTTCAAAATGACCTGGTAATCTCCAGATTTCATGAGCCATGCACACATTCAAGGCACCCAGTGCCAGAGGCAGCACAGCAACCCCAAAACATCACCGAACCTCCTCCATGTTTGACTGTAGGGAAGGTGTTCTTTTCTTTGAAGGCTTCATTTTGTTTTCTGTAAACATAGAGATGATGTTCTTTACCAAAAAGCTCTAATTTGGTCTCATCTGTCCACAGGACATTCTCCCAGAAGGATTTTAGCTTGTTCAGGTGTGTTTTGGCAAACCCCAGTCGGGCTTTCTTATGTCTCTCTCTCTCAGCAGTGGGGTCCTCCTGGGCCTCCTACCATATAACCCCCTTTCATTGAGTTGGCGACGGATGGTGCAAGTTGAAACTGTCGTACCTTGTGTCTGAAGGTCAGCTTGAATTTGTTTGGCAGTTGATCGAGGTGCTTTCTCCACCATTCGAACAATTCTGCACTGCAATCTTCGATCAAGTTTTCTCTTGCGGCCACGTCCAGGGAGGTTGGCTACAGTCCCATGGGCCTTAAACATCCTGATAACATTACATACGGTGGAAACAGAAATATCAAGGTCTCAGGAGATTGATTTGTAGCCTTGAGATTGTCCATGCTTGGCTACAATCTTCTGTCTGACCTCCTCAGACAATTCTCTGGCTGTCTTTCTTTTCTCCATGCTCACTGCAGTACACACAGTGACACAAAACAGGAGAATGAGTCCTTTCTCTATTCAAACTGGTTGAATGAGTGATTTTTATATTGCAGGCACCTGCAACTCACCACAGGTGAGTTCAATTCCAAAGTGAAGGAGAATCACCTGCTTGAAATCTAATTATTTCTAACTACTTCTAAAAGGTGCCAATAATTTTGTCCGGGCCATTTAAGGATTTCTGTGTGGAATAAGCTAAGACTTAGTAAATTTTTCTGCTTTTTATGTTTTATTCCACTGCAAACCAAAGAAATACATATGTGGATACCAAAATATTTTTTTAATTTCAACAATTTTCTGGAAGGAATGGTGCATTATTAGAAAAAACTTCAAGGGCGCCAATATTTTTGGCTATGACTGTACAAAGGGAAAGGGGCATATTTGCAGGATTGTTGCTCACTGCTGGTGTCAATCAAAACAAAGAATGCTAATACACAGAACATAATACAACAGCTGTATAATACCACTTAAAACTCTTGTTGTACTCAGAGTCATTTATTGGGTAAACTGTTTTTGCTAACAGAAACAGTAACACAACACATACAGGCACTTCCTTATATGAATACTGTATATACACATGTCAAATTAGTGCTGCATCACACTCACATGGTCCTAGTCCCTATCAGACCTGCACTTCAGGATGTGCACAACACTTAAAGGGTTCCTCCACTATTCAAGTGGGGAACCAAACATTATGGGTTTGGTTTACTGGTGGAACTGCATTTAGTGCAGCACCATTATCTGTTGCTCTGATGACATCATCCTCCAGCAGCATTTATTTATTTAAGAGATTTACCAGATAAGCATACTGAGCAGGAATCCACTCGTTTCCAGGTGCGACCTGGGAGTTACATACATACAATACAAATGGTGCATAGGCAATGGTGCATACAACAGGTATATAATCAGTACATAAAGGGTGAAGACATCAGGTCTGTTATCAGGATGCCAGCAGTCCTATTGCTGTCCAAATCTAGATTATAAATTGATGGTAAAATGGAGGACAAACACATTGATAACTTCTGGGGGCTATATATTATTATTTATAATCTAGATTTGGACAGCAATAGGACTGCTGGCAACTGGAGGAGGCACACAACAGTTACACATAAGGAGTTCGGTAAATATTGGTGTGAAACTATGGGAGACTTCCCCTTTAAGCAGTGCCTCCATAATCTTACCCACTACTGAGGTGAGGCTGACCAGCCTATAGTTTCCCTGCTTCCATTTTTGTGAAGAGGGACTACATGTGCCCTCCTCCAGTCCTCCTGTATTGTGACTCACTGAACATGGCTGCCAGTGGTGCTGCTAGCTCCATCCGTAGTTCATAGGAACATGCAAAAATTGCCAGCAGCAAAAAGCCATCATGGTCTATCTAGGCTGCTCATAAAAGCAGCTAGCTCCCTATTCCTTTACTATCCTGGGATGTAGGCCATCTGGTCCCATTGCCTTGTCCACCCTCAGTTTTGTGAGCTCCTCTAGAACTCTCTCTCTTCTGTAAATGGACTGATGTTCATCTCCCCTCCCCCCCCCCATGTATCTGTTGCGCCTAGCTGTGGTCCTTGTCTCTCCCCTTCTTCAATGAAAACTGAGCAGAAGTATTTATTCAGCACTGACATCTTTTCCAGGTCTCCCTCCGCACACTCCCTTCCTCCCCTTTGAGCCTACAATCCCAGCCCTGGCCTTCGTCTCTCACTGATGTACCTATAGAATGTCCTCTTTCTTCACCGTTTGCGCTAATCTTTCCTCTGTTTGCGCCTTTGCGTTCCTAACACCTTTCCCTGCTTCCCTCATTAGGTACACCACTTTATCCTCTTCCTTCTGTGTCTCCTTGTATTTTCTGAAAGCCCTCCTTTTGGCTCTTACTTTCTCTGCTACAACTTTAGAGAACCGTAGTGGTTTGTTCTTTCTCTTGCCGTTGTTTCTCAGCCTAATGCACTGGTTTGTCACCTCCGCTATGGCTCCTTTTTGGTGGGCCCATTGCTCCTCAACCCCCAATTTTGCATCCCTCCATGCCAGGACTTCTTTGATACCTAGCCCAATCCTAGCAAACTCCGCCCTTCTGAAATCCAAGACCTTTGCCTTTGTGTGGCTTGACTGTGACCCTGTACCCATGTTAAACAACACTATATGGTGGTCACTGGATCCCAGGTGCCCTTCCACCCAGATATCCGTGATTCTGTCTCCAATGGTCAGTACTAGGTGTAGCATCACCCAGCCACTGGTGGGTTCTAGCACTAGCTGCCTGAGACCTGCCCCCTGCAGGGAATTCAAGATGTCTCAGCTCAAATGAGGCTGCCAACGGGATGGTCCAGTCCACATTTGGCATATTAAAATCACCTAGCAGCAGTACCTCCCATTTTGTTGCCATCTCATGTATTTCTTCCACTAGCAATCTGTTCACCGCTTCCCCCTCATCTGGAGGCCTGTAGATCACCCCTGTGCGAACTGCTGTGCCATTTCCAGGGTCAAGGGTGACTTACACTGATTGAGCCTCCCCCTGTCTGCCCTGTACTGCAATTGCCTTTATACCTTCCCTGATGTAAAGGCCCCCCCCCCCTTTTTATTACCCTCCCGAGATAGAGCATAACCTAGTACACTCACCTCTCA
This sequence comes from Neoceratodus forsteri, assembly GCA_016271365.2. Classification (NCBI taxonomy): domain Eukaryota; kingdom Metazoa; phylum Chordata; order Ceratodontiformes; family Ceratodontidae; genus Neoceratodus; species Neoceratodus forsteri. The sequence goes on along the minus strand of CM028132.1, from coordinate 193,165,162 downwards.
GTCGTGGTTTACAGTGTACCACGTTTCGGTTATTGCCACTATGTCCAGTTCAGTCTCTGGGATTTTATTTCCCAGGCTGCGGGCATTTGTGTACATGGCCTTCTACACTTTACTGCCTTTCCACTTTCTATTCCTGCTTTTGCCTTCTTGTTTCTTCCCTACAACCCCAGTTTCCTTCTTTTGCTGCCTCCTTCCTCCTCCGTACCCCTTGTAACTGTTTCAGGTGTACACAGAGTTTCAGGTGTCACAGAGTTTGGAACTGTCTGATTTTGAAAGCAGCACAAGGGAAGTCACAGAGTTTGGAACGGTCTGATTTTGAAAGCAGCACAAGGGAAGTCACAGAGTTTGGAACTGTCTGATTTTGAAAGCAGCACAAGGGAAGTCATAGAGTTTGGAACTGTTTGATTTTGAAAGCAGCACAAGGGAAGTCACAGAGTTTGGAACTCAGTGCTTTGGCTTCTCAGAAGGAACTAGAAGGGGGACAGAATCAGATCTACAGTACAATAGCTTATTGTTGTTTTACATTGTTTCTTGTGGATTCTACTTGGTAGAAGGTTATCTTCTTTCTTACTATTAAGGGGCTAGCAGGGTATTGTTTGGGGCTGTTGGAATTTTGAAACCTGTTTTGGTAGCTATAAGTGGGCTCATTTGTTTGATTCACTGTGTGGCAGGCTGCATTTAGGCTTGCTGATCCAACCAATCAGCAACTTCACTACTCCCCAATAGCCAACTACCAATATCTCTCATAATGGGGAGTTTACTTCTGATACTCCTTTCACTGTCTGCCATGGGGTTCCACAAAGAAGATGTCCCTGTCACACAAACTAGGGTGATCCATCTGCCCAGTCTCTCTGAACCATCCCCTTTGGCTGACGCTCAAACCCTCACATATGCTCTATCATTGCTGCATCGACTACAGTGGTGTGATCACCATAAAGAGACACATACCACCACACATGTATTTCAACCAAGGCTCCACTGCTGGATATACAGATCCCCCCTAAGCCTAACCACCAAACTGCTATTTGGTGTCTCGACACAATCTCTTAAACCCACAGGGAGCACCCCAAAAGAGTGGCAACAGAATAAAAGAAGGAGGACCAAAGACAGCCCCCTCTCCCTATCACTGGAAGCCCTCACAAAACTCCTGCTCTTTCTGTTACTCTGTATTGGTAACGTGGAAATCAACCCTGGACCCCCTGAATGTATCACCTCTCCAACATACCTAACCTCAATTAAAGGCCTCAGTTTCCTGCATATTAATGTATGCAGTCTGCTGAAAAAACTCACACTGATACAAGCCTGGGTTGCCCATACCTTGCCAGACTTTCTTGTGGTATCTGAGACATGGCTCAAACCCACCACAGCAGACAGGGATGTTAACCTACCTACCAGCTATTCAGAGCTGATTGCCAAACAAGGGGAGGTGGAGTAGCCATATATGCAAAATCCGGTATAGCTGTATCCTATATTGCTGCAACATCTATGCCCAAGGAGTTTGAATGCCTATCCCTAAAAGCCTCTCTCCCCAATACAGCAGCTTTTCAGCTAGTTGGTTGCTACAGACCCCCCTCTGCTGAACACAAGCTCTTATCCCATCTGGGGAACCTGCTCAAACCCAGCACTGAAGAAGTCATTATTCTAGGTGACCTGAATTTCAACTGGCTTACCCAGGAAGCTGCACCTCTGGTATCATTCTGTGATACATATGGGTTCACACAGCTAATTAATGAACCAACAAGAATTAATGCAAGGAATAGTAATAACAGCACACTACTTGATATCATGCTAGTGAATAAACCACATCTATTCAACATGCTGGAGTGCTTCTCTCAATATAAGTGATCACTGCCCCATCGCAGGGTAAGATCCACCAGCATAACAACAAGCCCTACAAAATTCCTCATGAGGAGATCCAAGAAAAACATCAATATTGAAGGATATTTGCATGATCTAGCTTACTCTCCACACTGGCAAGAGTTTTATCTTGCCCATTCTGTTGAAAAAGCTCAGCAGGTGCTAAATAATATTATAATAAATGCCCTTAACACCCATGCCCCAATCTCTAGTATCCGAATAAAAAACAAATCCTGTCGTTGGTTTACAGCTGACCTCAAAGCTGCACTGCAGGAGAGAGACAAACTCTGGAAAATGGCAAGAAAAACCAAGAATGCAAATGACTGGATGATCTTTAAGAAAGCCAGGAATAGATGCACCAAGAAAGTTAGGGATGCAAAGGCTGCCTTCTACTTGGCCGAACTTGACTCTTCCTACCATAATCCTGCTAGGTTTTGGGGCACCATCAAGGGTATGGTGGGGCAGGACGCTAACACCCGCCTTCCAACTCAATTATACAACAGTTATGGCCCTATCACTGGCAAAATGGAAATTCTGGACGCCTTCAATAACCACTTCACAACGGCTGGTCTTGCCTTTGACACCTCTCCAGCTAACCTGCTGAGGGAACAATTAAGCTCCCATTACACTGGTGATCAGAGAGTTGACTCTTCCTTCAGCTTCAAATCTATACTGTTGAAACAAGTAGAGGATCTATTATGGCAACTGGATACCAAAAAAAAGCGCAGGGGCAGACTCTCTGGACCCCTACTTTCTAAAGATTGCATGCCATGTACTTGCAGTCCCCCTAATACACCTCTTTAACCTATCCCTAAACTCTGGCTTTATTCCCACACTGTGGAAGACAGCCCAAGTGGTTCCCCTTCTAAAATCAGGGGACCCTATGGATCTTAATAATTACAGGCCCATTTCCATTCTACCAGTGCTATCCAAGATGCTGGAGAAATTAGTGAGTAATCAGTTAAGGGGAGTATCTTGACAATGCTAACCTCCTAAACCCAGCTCAATCTGGATTCAGGGCAGCTCAATCTGGATTCAGGGCCAAGCATAGCACTATCACTGCACTAGCCAAGGTCACAAATGACTGACAATCCGAATTAGATAAAAAGAATAATGTCTGTGCAGTATTCCTGGACCTGAGCAAAGCATTCGATACTGTGGACCACGAGCTACTACTTTCATCTCTGTACTCCACTGGCCTAGATCCATCCTCCCTTAAGTGGTTCAGATGTTATCTCACCGGTAGGTCACAGCAGGTAAAGCTGAAGGTGACCTATCCCCATTAAAACCACTGTCAAGAGGAGTCCCCAAGGTTCTATTCTGGGTCCTATCCTTTTGCCATTTATATAAATAACATTGATTCAACCCTTACCAATTCCTCTGTACACCTCTTTGCTGATGACACTGTTCTGTATGTCAGCAACCCTTACTGCCTGCAGCTGCTCAGGAAATCCTAACAAACAGAATTCTCCTGCTACAATATCAGTTACCGAGAAAAGCTTCGTTAAATGCAAAGAAAACTAAAGCAATGATGTTCACAAATCAAAGCTCCACTAGCACATCCTCTCCAATCATTCTCCCCAGTTATGCACTATACTTGGAGAAAATCTGGAGTATGTAGAAACTTCAAATACCTAGGTGTGTGGATTGACAACAGACTTGACTTCACTCATCATTTAGAAGAACTGTTAAAAGCTTCGCCAAAGGCTTGGCCTTCTCTATAGATTAAAACCCTTCCTAAACAGAGACTCAAAGATGAGGTTAGTCCAGGCCATTTTCTATCAGTTGTTGACTATGCAGACTTCCTTTATAGTCACTGCCCCATCTCCTACCATCACAAGTTGGATACCTTATATCATAGAGCAATAAGGTTCATTACAGATCTGCCATCTAATACTCATCATTGCTCTCTTTATGCTGCAGTTGGTGGGTTTCTTCACCTCAGAAGGAAACAGAAATGCAGCACTATGGATTTACAGAACGTTGTCAAAAACTTCCAAACTATATCCTGGACTGCTTCACCCAGACCTCTCCTAGCTCCTATGCCCTAAGAAGCAACAACATCATCCTGCTCAAATTGCCCAAATTCAACACCAGGCTAGGGAGGGCAGCAATCAGCTATTCTCTAGCTATAGCATGGAACACCCTACAAAATCCCTAAAACTGTCCAATATCATTCCATTTGCATCATTTAAACAGCACTGTACAGTCTTCTTCAAAGAGAAACTAATTGCTACCACTAGAGCTAGCATTATCATCTCACAAATCTCCCTTCCAAACCATATATGGCATATTCCTTCCAGACAGACACCCCATCTTATGGCACCCAGTAATACCTTCACCATCCTAGTATTACATTATGTTGAGTGTCTGCCATGCCCCCCCCCATTGGGGTATGTATATACTGTACATACTGTAAATATTAGCTTAACTTTCCTGTAACCGTTTTTTTATCATGTGAATTTACTGTACATCACTGTGTTTATAAACGTTATTTTCCCCTGTATGTATAACTGTCTTATATAAGTGTATGATGTATCTGTTGTGTATCAACTATTGAACCTTGACCTTATCAGGTCCATCTTGTAAATGAGCCTTGCTCAATGATGTTCGCCTGAATAAATAAAGATTTGATGATGATGATGATGATGTCAACAACTTGACTTCCTGATCTTCCTTGCTGGCTACTCTAATATGTGGGGGTGGGCTGCTTGAGTCTCCCTGCTCCCATCTGCCACCCCCTCTCCCTTGGCTAGTTTAAATGCTTACCAAGGAAGCATTTAAAGTATTCACTGAGGACCACCGTCCCCTTCCTGGATCCTTCTCCTTGATCCTCAGCGTTTGACACTGTGGATCATGGGTTGCTACTGGGCCAACTCAGGGAGCATGTGAGACTCACTGGCAATGTCATCTGCTGGTTCGAGCCCTCCCTTAGTGACAGAACCCAGAGGACAATGTTGGGAATGTTTTCCTTGCTCCCAAAGATTCTGTCCTGTGGCACACCCCAGGGCTCGGTTCTTTCTCTCGTGCTGTATGCCACCCCTGTGTAAGATCTTTAGGCAGTATGGGCTGGTGTTCCACTGCTATGCACATAATACCTAGCTCTATATGTCTTTTGTACCTGGGATACAGTGTGTGGTCCATGTGCCTGACCAAGATCCAGGACTGGATGTCAAGCTGGCTGAGACTTAACCTGGAGAAGACTGAAGTACTGGTGGTCGAGCTGGTACCCAGAGGGTGAGTGGCAACTACCGAGAGGGAGACGGGGCTTCAGCTCAGTTCCTCTGGGCTCCTGGCTACCATGAAGGTGAAAAATCTAGTTGTTCTGGATGAGGGGCTGACATCTGAGGCTCAGCTGTAGGCAGTAGTCTGGATCGGCTTTTACCATCTGCAGAACATCAGTCGGATTAAATCCCTTATCCCCCCACACACTATCTGGCCACACTGGTGCATGCGTGTGTGGCTTCAAGGCTTGACTACTGCACTCTGTACCTTGGGGTTACTGGAGGTGCGCTGTGACACCTGAACCTGGTGCAGAACGTAGCTGCTAGGTTGCTGACTGGTCTTCCAAGGATGTGTCCTGTCTCCCTGGTGCTGCATGACCTGCACTGGCTGCCGGTTAAGTGGCGAAGTTGGGCTTTTAACTTTTAATGCCCTGTACAGGCTGGGCCCAGGTTACCTGTATGAGCTTTTTCACCTTTGCACTCCTTCACTCAGTCAAGGAGGGCCTCCTAGTAGTTCCAAAGTAAAGACTAAAAAGCTCTGGGGACTGGGCATTTGAAGTTGTGGGCCCAGTCCTCTGGAACTCCCTGCCAAGAACTTTGAGGGAGGCCCCCTCTATGGAGGTCTTTAAGTGAGGTCTAAAAACCTTTTTGTCTATTCAGGCATTTGGGGACTAATTTTTACCCTACATGGTTACATCATAGCTAATATTTGTAAATAATTATTTATTATGTTAATTATTTCAGTCTTTTAACTGACATTTGTGTTTGCCAAGTCTAGGCATATGTTTTTTGTTATTTATGGGGATTGTTTAATTTGTCTCTGCCATATTATGTTGTAATGGTACCCTGAGCCTCCAGAGAAGAGTGCCAGATATACATAAAAACTACTACTACGTAGATAATGGTATTCTATGCATGCATGAGTAAGTTGCTGACAGTAAGGCAGTTCGGTAGGTAGTTAATGTAGGTAGTGAAGTGCAGGGGCCCCAGAACTGAGCCTTGGGAGACCCGAAGGGTGACTGACAGGATGGGGGTGGAGCACAGGCCAAGTTAGACAGATGGTCAGGTATGATTGGAACCAAGTTGAGGGGGAGATACCAGAGTTGGCTAGTTTAAGTAGCATCCGATGGAGATCCACAGTGTCAGAGGCTTTTGCTAGGTCTATAAATATGGCCCCTGTGCCCAGGCCCTTGTCCACGTTGGTGTGTATGGCATGGGTGACTAAGAAGGGAGGAGGAGGTTGAGTGGTTGGAATGAAAGCTAGACTGGTAGGGAGTTAAAAAGTCAGTTTTGGCACAGTAGTTCAATAGCTACCTGCTGATAAACCTTTCAAGGATTTTGGAGAGGATGAGGAGCAGAGAGATTATACAGTAGTTCCAGGGTAAGCTGACTGGGCCAGCTCTGTGGATTGGAACTACCAGTTTATGCTTCCAGCTGTGCAGCAATCTATTAAGTATTGGGCAATAGAGAATGCTATTGATGGAGCGCCGATTCTGAAGAATATGATGCTATCAGCTACACAACTGGATGTTGTGTTTAGTGCCAAAAGCTCTTTGCGAACATTGCCCACTGAGACTGTCTGCAAGTGGAAGTTGCCACTAGTGAATGGATTGGGTGGGGGTGGGGAGGTTAGGGATAACGACCCTGGGACCTTCTGCGAAATATTGGTTGAGGGCTTTGGCAGTTAAGAAGGAATCAGGTGGCGTCTACGCCCCGCTGGGGGTGGGTTTAATTAGGATATTAACTGTTTTCCAAAATATAGATGGTCAAATGCATTGCAAGATACAGTAGCATGCTCTGGAAGTCTCTGGCTTTGACTAGGTGTATGCTCTTAGCGAACTGACTCAAACCCCACACCACCAAAAACAACACTCTGGGCTTACAACTGCCTCCATAAACATCTGCAGCCTTCTTGTGAAACTTGACCCCCTCCAAGTATGGACAGCCCAACATCAACCTGACATTCCATCTGTAGTAGAGACCTGGCTAAACTCAAGAATACCTGATTCAGCCTTCCAATTACCAGGCTACACCACATTCAGACTAGACAGAATTGGGAAACGTGGTGGCGGTTGTGTGATTTACCTCAAGGTACACCTTCAGGGACAGCTTTTGCCACCTAGCCCCCTCAGTGGCGGTGACCAGCTGCTATCAACAATAATTTAGTTTGGTGCCAACGGAAAATCACTCACAGTGGCATCGGTCTACATCCTCCCAAAGACTTAGGATTCTGGTTTCAAAGTCCTAACGGACTACCTCAAAACTTATGGATCAAACACTGAATTCCTAATCTTGGGTGATTTCAATATAAATTGGTGCTCATCAGAAGCTAACCAGTTTAAGGATACACTCTTCTCCATCAACGCAACACAAGTTGTTGACTTGCCCACCAGAATAAACTACTGTATGGGCACTAGTACCCTCATTGACTGGGTTATCACAAATTTCTCTAACAGAGTAATCCACATAAGAGTCCTCCCCTACTCCCTCAGTGACCACTTCCCAATCCTACTCACCTGGTCTAACAAACCTCCTAAGGTCCCACCAAAAATTATAACAAGGCTCCTTAAAAAAGGGAAACTTGGTGCCCTAAAAGTCCATCTAAACAGCCATGACTGGAGTTATCTTGGTAGCATAACTGATGTGGACAATGCCCTTGATGACTTTGTCACTAAGTTTAATGACTCTTGTTATATCCATGCCCCCTATACTAAATGAAAAATAGGATGCTCCCAAATCCCCTGGATCTCACCGACACTACTTGATATGCTGAAACTCAAAGATAAGCTCTGGAGCAAATCCCACAGCACCAGCAAAACCGCTGACATCCAAAAGTATAAGGCGGCCAGAAACAAGTACACTTGGGCTATTAGGCAAGCTAAAAGCCTGCACTTTAAAAATGAGATGGAAAACTCATGGAGGGATAGCAGACAACTCTGGGAAAATATACAGGCCATATCTGGTAAGCCCAATAAAGCGCCCCCATCTCAGATAAATATAAATGGTACCCTAACCCAGGATATAAATATCATAGCTGAAACTTTCAATCAGTCCTTTACCGACCTCAGTGGTGTACTGCCGCCTGACTAACTGCTACCAAGGGATGGCAGCCTAGCCCCCAACTCTGTGAAGACTGCCCCAGAACCACCTCCCCCCCTTCTATCTTAGGATAATTTCCCAGGTGCAGGCCAAAAAATACATTACCAAGGTGCTCAGAAAGTCTAGTAAGAGTAATAATAAGCTTGATCTTAAACGCTTAACGCTTACACTTGAAGAAGTGCTCCCTCACCTAACCAAGATCCTAAACGTATCCCTCACTACAGGCAAGTTCCCAGTTAAGTGGAAAGCAGTGGTTGTCACCCCATTGTTTAAAAGTGGTGAGAGAACAAATCACACCAACTATCACCCCATCTCTATTCTTCCACCACTCTCAAAAGTGCTTGAAAGCATCATCTCGGATCAATTGTCAGCATATCTAAACAAATACCAACTGCAATGTAAGCAGCAGCATGGGTTTCACAAACAATATAGCACAATGACCGCACTCTTGGAATTCACCAGTTATATTCACAGCGCTCGCGATCGAGGGCTCTTGGTGGGGGTTATTTACATTGACCTCACCAAGGCCTTCAACACAGTCAACCATGAGTTGCTTCTACGCCAACTATCCAACCTTGGCCTCTTCCCAGAATCCACTGCATGGTTCAAGAGCTACCTCCAAGGGACAGTGAAGTAAAAATTAATGAATTTTACTCTAGCCACCACAGCATTACCACCGGTGTACCACAAGGCTCTATACTGGGACCACTACTTTTTAGCCTGTTCCTAAACTCATTCCCCATGTCTGTAATAGACCAAGTATGCGGATGATGCAGTTCTATACTCATCCCACTCTCACTCCGCGGAGCTTAAACATTGTATGCAATCCGATTTCACTGCAGTGGAAAAATGGTTCCATGAAGCTAAGCTACTCCCAAACTATAAAAAAAATAAGACCATGGTCTTTACATCCACCCAAAGCAAGTGAAAAAACTACTAACTTCAAATTGTCAACAACCAAAACTTACCCCTTAAACTTGTTACTCATTTCAAATACCTTGGAGTCACTTTAGATTCAACATTGTTATACACACAGCATATTGATCTGGTTGCCAGATATGCTAATGCCAAACTAGGCCGAATCTACAGGAATAAGTGCTGTTTCACACCTGACACCCGAAAATTGGCTGTGACCAATGCTGTGCATACTACTATCGACTACGGCCTACCAATTTATGGTGCAGCAACCTTCACAGCTCTCAAAAGAGTAAAAACTACCCTAAATAAAGCCTGCAAGCTTGTATTAGGGGTATATCGCTTAACACACACTTGTGCGGTCTATGCCCGAAGCAGCTGGCTTAACCTAGATCGGCGCATCTGCTATCAGACATTCCTGCTTGCAAAAAAAGCTATCCTTGGCCTTGCACCCATGGGATTCAGAACTTCCTCAAGCACCCTGATGCAACTAGATGCACAAGGGGATTAAACAGCTGCACTTTGAATGTACCTTTCCGGAGAACCTCCCAAGGACAACATTCCTTCAAATATCGCGCCCCTCTCTGGCTTAACTCCCTTAGCATAGATCAGCAAAATACGACAAAGCTGGGCCCTTTTAAATCCCAACTCAGAGTATCTATTGCCATGGACAGTATTTGTAACTGCATGATTTAGTATTCCCCTCCCTTTCCGACTCTTCCTCCTGTGAAGCTCTCCTCTCCTCTACCCTTCCCCTCACTTGTATACCCTCCTCACACACCACCCAACCCCCAACCCCCATGCCTTACTTTCACCCCATATATGCCCTCCTCACCTGCCCCATCATGCATACCCGATTCTTTACCTCTGACCTCTTGACCTCCTCCCGTCCTTTTGTGCCTCATCCCTCTCCACTCTCCCCACTTTGTCCCCCCTGCCCTTCTACTTTTCCATTTTCCTCCTATACCCTGCTGCCTCCTGCCTCCTATACCCTCCTACTATTATTGGCACTTTGGTCTCAGCTACTTTTTGTTACCCTGGACTACAAAACTGTTTCAGTAAACAAATCTGACTGCCTATCACTGTCTATTTTTTGCATTCAATGTTAATTGCTAGGAGCGGACCATACATTGTCTCATACCTACTCTCTGCTGTACTCCCTCGCTTCTACTTCCATTGTATTTTCATGGTAACTGTTCTCGCTAGCTTTCGTTTATCATAATATATGACTCTGCATGGTCCCACTTATCCAATGTACCACACTTTCGTGGTACATATTCTTTGATGATTCCATGTTTTATATGTATTATGCTTCCAATGTATTACGCTCTCAGATTTGTTGCACATATTCCCTGATGACTTCATGTTACATGTGTAGTTAGTCTCTGTATCCTGTCTGTCTATTTAACGTGGAACCTTTGTAAACGAGTCCCTGACTCAAAGGTATTTTCGAGATTGAAGTAAATAAATATTAAATAATAAATATTTAGGGAGGCAGTATAGTGCAGTGGTTTAAGGCTCTAAGCTGCAAATCTGAAGACCTGGGCTTGAATCCCACAGCCCCCAGTTACATATACTCTGTGACCCTGAGCAAGTCACTTAAATTCCCTGTGCTCCCAGGCTGTATCTGTAAAAAATCTTTCAGCTTAGTATGTCTCACCTGGTTAAACAATTGGAAATAAAAAGAAAGCCAGTAACTACATGGCTACATCAGAAGAGGGATCACAAGTAGGAAGCGCAAAATGATAATCCCACTTTACAGATCCTTGGTGAGGCCACACCTAAAATACTGTGTCCCGTTCTGGAGACCCCACCTTAAAAAGGATATAGATCATCTGGAAACTGTGCAAAGAAGAGCTACAAAGATGGTTCAGGACCTCCACCACGAACCCTATGAGACAAGACTTAAAGAATTAAACATGTACTCCCTGGAACAGAGGAGAAACAGAGGACATATGATAGAAACCTTTAAATACCTAAAGGGTATCAACTCAGTGCAGAATCAGAACCTCTTCCAAGAAAATAAGGAAGTACATACTAGAGGCCACAACAGAAGTCTAACAGGAGGGAGATTTTGGAGCAGCATTAGGAAGTTTTTCTTCACCGAAAGGGTTGTGGAGCCGTGCAACAGGCTGCCGCAGGAGGTCGTGGATGCAAAGACACTTAAGGAGTTCAAAATATCTTGGGACAGACATAGCGGAATATTGAAATAAGAGAATATACTTGGGGGGCAGCAGTTTATAGTATTCAGGCCTCGACCATACATGTTAATCAAAACAAACATTAATTAAGTGACTGTTTGGCAGCTCAGTAAGTAACCTATCCTGTCATCAGTTGGATAACAGACAGACCTTAGCATTAAACATTTATCTGAGAAACCGTACTGTAACTGACTATGTAGTATCTGGGAATACATGTTCTGGCAGCAGACTAGAACATCTGAGTGAAGCAGAAAGATCATATCTTAACTACAGTTCCAGGTTTCTGATACAGTGTAATGTTAGTTATTTTGGCACTTACCACGACAATATGGACCAGCCAGTAGGGAGTCGTGCCCAGGCCCCAACATGAGTCACCTGACTCTCAACTTGGCTTGTGCCATTCAGCACAGGGCCACTCTTGGGGCGGGGGGTCACCCAGAAGGATCGGTTTTCATGTGAGGAGGGAGAGGGCAGACCATCCTTTTCAGTCTGACTGGCTGGAGCAGAGGAAGGTGCCAAATTCCAACGTTTGTCCTGGGTCTTGTTGCTGCGTTGGGCGAGGACCCCAAAGAGCTGCTGCTGGCCTGCATAGAATCATAGACTTTAATGGCAGATAAGGACTGCTTGGCCCACCTAGTCTGCCCATTTCCCTACCTAGAGGATAAGCTGCAGATCCTATTTAACCAACAGCCTATTTCTTCCTACCCCCCTCACAAAAATTGCCTTATGTCTGTCCCATGCATTCTTGAATTCTCCCAGAGTTTTAGACCCCACAACCTCCTCAGGAAGGCTGTTCCATGCGTCCACCACCCTCTCTGTGAAAAAATACTTCCTCACATTGCTCCAAGCCATCCCTCCCTCTATCTTCAAATTGTGTCCCCTTGTTCTTACGCATCTCTTTTTCTGAAAGATGCTACCCTCTTGGACTTTGTTGATTCCACTGAGGTACTTAAACGTTTCTATAATGTCCCCCTCTCCCTCCTTTCCTCAAGTGTATACATATTAAGCTCCTTTAGTCTCGCCTCATACGGCTTCTCTTGCAGACCCTGCACCATTTTAGTCGCCCTCCTCTGAACTACCTCCATCCTGTCTATGTCCTTGCGGAGATGAGGGTCTCCAGAACTGGACGAGTACTCCAGATGGGGTCTCACCGACTGTCTGTACAGGGGGATAACAACTTCCTGTTTTCTGCTGGTGATGCCTCTCCCTATACATCTCAGTATCCCCCCAGTCCTCCCTACTGCCTTCTCACATTGCTTGCCAACCTTAAGGTCATCTGATATGATTACCCCCAGGTCCCTTTCCATTTTTGTGTTGTTACTACCTCCCCCCCATTGTGCAATCTTCCCCTGGGTTTTTGTTTCCCAGGTGCACTATTTTGCACTTCTTTGCATTGAATCCAAGCTGCCAAACTTCTGACCATTCCTCCAACCTTGCCAAGTCCCTTCTCATCTTTTCCACGCCTCCTTGTGTACCAACCCTGTTGCAGATCTTTGTGTCATCTGCAAAGAGGCATACTTTTCCTTCCAGTCCCTCTGCAATGTCACTTATAAAGACATTAAAAAGGACTGGACCTAGTACTGAACCCTGCAGTACCCCACTAGTAACCCCTCCTACTTCAGAGTGGACTCCATTTACAATTACTTTCTGTGTCCTGTTGTCCAGCCAATGTTTTATCTAGGCAACCACCCTGGGACCCACTCCCAGGCTGGTTAATTTGACTATTAATATTTTGTGTGGGACTGTGTCAAATGCTTTGCTAAAGTCTAGGTAGGCCATGTCCACAGCCCCTCCCTGGTCTACTACTTTGGTCACCCAGTCAAAGAAATCAATTAGATTTGTCTGACATGACCTTCCCGCTGTGAACCCATGCTACCTTGGGTCCTGTGCCCCACTGGCCTCTAGGTACTCAACAATTCTTTCCTTCAGAAGTGAGTCTATCACTTTCCCTACCACAGAGGTCAAACTGACAGCTCTTTAGTTTCCTGCCTCTGTCTTAGTCCCACTTTTGTGAAGGGGAATCACATCTGCCTTCCTCCAATCCTCAGGTACCACACCATCCTCCCACAATTTGTTAAAAAGGGTAGTCAGTGGTGTCACTAGTTCTCTGCTTAATTCTTTTAGAATTCCGAGGTGAATTCCATCTGGCCCCATTGCTTTGTCCACCTTCAGTTTTACATAGAAACATAGCATTTGACGGCAGATAAGGACCGCTTGGCCCACCTAGTCTGCCCATTTTCCTACCTAATAGATAAGCTGCAGATCCTAGTTAACCAACAGCTTACTTCCTCCTACCCCCCACTAGGACTGCCTTATGTCTGTCCCATGCATTCTTGAATTTCCGCACTGTTCCTGACTCCACGACCTCCTCAGGGAGGCTGTTTCATGCATCCACAACCCTCTCTGTGAAAAAATACTTCCTCACATTACCTCTGAGCCGTCCCTCCTCTATCTTCAAATTGTGCCACCTTGTTCTTGCACATCTCTTTTTTTGAAAGATGCTACCCTCTTGGACTTTGTTGATTCCCTTGAGGTACTTGAAAGTTTCTATCATGTCCCTCTCCCTTCTTTCCTCAAGGGTAAACATATTAAGCTCCTTTAGTCTTTCTTCATATGTCTTCTGCTGCAGACCCTGCACCATTTTGGTTGCCCTCCTCTGGACAGCCTCCACTCTGTCTATGTCTTTGCGGAGATGGGGTCTCCAGAACTGCACACAGTACTCCAGATGGGGTCTCACCAACTGTCTGTACAGAGGGATAACAACTTCCTGTTTTCTACTACTGATGCATCTTCCTATGCATCCCAGTATCCCCCCAGCCTTCCTTACTGCCTTCTCACATTGCTTGCCCACCTTTAGGTCATCTGATATAATTACCCCCAGGTCCCTTTCCATTTTTACTGTTGTCAGTATCTCACCCTCCATTGTGTACATTTCCCCTGGGTTTTTGTTTCCCATGTGCATTACCTTGCACATCTTTGCATTGAATCTGAGCTGCCATACATTTGACCATTCCTCCAACCTTGCCAAGTCCCTTCTCATCCTTTCCACGCCATCTTGTGTATCAACCCTGTTTCAGATCTTTGTATCGTCTGCAAAGAGACATACTTTTCCTTCCAGTTCCTCTGCAATGTCACTTATAAAGACATTAAAAAGGACCGGTCCCAGTACCGAACCCTGCGGTACCCCGCTAGTAACCCTCCTTTCTTCACTGTGTACTCCATTTACTAACTACCCTTGCATCCTGTTGTCTAGCCAATTTTTCATCCAGGCTACCACCTTGGGACCCACTCCAAGGCTGGCTAACTTGTGTATTAATCTTTTGTGTGGGACTGTGTCAAATGCCTTGCTAAAGTCTAGGTAGGCCATGTCCACAGCCCCTCCCTGGTCTACTACTTTGGTCACCCAGTCAAAGAAATCTATTAGATTTGTCTGACACGACCTTCCCATGATGAATCCATGCTGCCTTGGGTCCTGTGCCCCACTGGCCCCTAGGTACTCAACAATTCTTTCCTTCAGAAGTGATTCCATCATTTTCCCTACCAGTGAGGTCAAACTAACTGGTCTGTAGTTTCCTGCCTCTGTCCTGCTCCCACTTTTGTGAAGAGGAATCACATCTGCTCTCCTCCAGTCCTTGGGTACCACTCCATCCTCCCATGATTTGTTAAAGAGAGTAGTCAGCGGTGTCACTAGTTCTACCCTTAGTTCTTTTAGAATTCTTGGATGAATCCCATCAGGCCCCATTGCTTTGTCAACCTTCAATTTTATTAGTTCTTTCAGAACCCTTTGTTCTGTAAATGGACTGATATCGACCCCTGTCTTCAGAGTGTTTCTCTTGTTTGGTTTAGGTACCTCCTCTCTCTTCTTTGTGAATACTGAGCAGAAATATTCATTCAGTATCCCTGCTTTTTCACTGTCACCTCTACCCACATTCCCTCCCTTTATTAAGCCTCAGTATCCCTCCTTTGGTCTTTCTTCGCCCCTAATGTACCTATAAAGGTCTTATCCCTTCTAACAGAATTGGCTATCTTTCCTCGGTTTGGGCCTTTGCTATTCTGACTGCCTTCCAGCCTCCTTCTGCTTTAACTGATAACGTTTTCTGTCCTGCTCCTTCTGTGTTTCCTTATATTTTCCCAATGCTATCCTTTTCTCCTTAACCTTCCTGCCACCTCTTTGAGAACCATAGCAGTTTTTCCTTCATTGTGTTTTATTGATTTGCTTTACACAAAGGCTTGTTACCTCTGTGATGGCTTTTTGATTACTCCCCATTGTTCCTCCACCCTCCTTCTTGCCTGTCTGCTAGTGCTTTCTGAGGCACTCTCTCATTTTCCTAAAGTCAGCCCTCCTAAAGTCCAATACTCTTGCTTTTGTATGGCTGTGTTTATAAATGAACCACACTGTTTGGTGGTCACTTGTTCCCGAGACTGCTACCCACTTCTAAATCTGAGATTCTTTCTCCGTCCCCATTTGAGAGTACCAGGTCTAAGATTGCTCCCTCCCGAGTGGGTTCCAACACTAGCTGTCTGAGGCGTGCCCCCTGTAGGGCATCAAGAATGATCCTGCTCTTGGATGTGCCTGCAGCAAAGGTGCTTCAGTTAACATCTGGCATATTAAGGTCTCCCATCAACAATATCTCCCCTTTTTCTGCCATTCTAAGGAAGCCTTCTATCATTTCCTTGTCCATTCCCTCCCCCTGAGATGGGGGTCTGTATACAACCCCCATGTGGATTATGGTGCCATTTCCTGTCTCCAGGGTGACCCAGAACCCTTTCGTCTGTGAAAGGACTAGGATCGCCCCCCCCAAGAGTGCTTCTGTTAATTGGATTAGGCACCTCCTCTTTTGTGAATACTGAACAGAAGTATTCATTCAGTATCCCTGTTTCACTGTCCCTCTCTGCCTACCCACCGTCCATTCTATTCAGCCTCACTAGCCCTCCCTCTGTCTTTCTACACTCCCGGATATACCTATAAAAGGTTTTATCCCCCTTCTTAACCAAGCTGGTTGTCTCTTCCTCAGTTTGGGCCTTTGCTATTCTGACTACCCTCCCTGCTTCCTTCTGCCTTAACTGGTACAGTTCTCTGTCCTGCTCCTTCTGTGTTTCCTTAGCATTTAGGAAGTATATCTTTTTCTCCCTAACCTTCACCACCACCTCTTTTGAGAACCATAGTGGCTTTTTCTTTCATTTTGATTTGTTTAATTGCTTCACACAAAGGCTTGTTGCCTCTGTGATGGCAGTTTTGATATTTCCCCATTGTTGCTCCACCCCTCCTTCTAGCCTGTTTGCTAGTGCTTTTCTAAAGCACTCTCCCATTTTGCCAAAGCCAGCCCTCCTGAAGTCCAGAACCCTCACTTTTGTATGGCTTGACTCTGTAGCCGAGTTTATCATGAGCCACACTGGTTGGTGGTCACTTGTTCCCAAATAGCTACCCACTTCTAGATCTGAGATCCTCTCACTGTCCCATTTGAGAGTACGAGGTCTAAGATTGCTCCCTCACGAGTAGGTTCCAAAACTAGCTGTCTGAGGCATGCCACCTGAAGGGCATCGAGAATGGCCCTGCTTTTGGATGTGGCTGCAGCAAAGGTGCTCCAGTTAACATCTGGCATATTAAGGTCCCCCCATCAACAGTATCTTCCCTTTCTCTGCCATCCTAAGTATGCCTTCTATCATATCCTTATCCATTCCCTCCCCCTAACCGACAAGAAGTACAGACGATGACGCATGGGTCTATACGTGAAGTGGATATTGGCCGTAGTGGACAAACAGGACAGGAGATGCAGAGATTCTATTTTCACACAGTCCTTTGTTGCTACTGGACAAGGAGGTGAAAAATAGAAAGCAAACAAATGTTTCTTCCTAATCATAATGCATTGATAGGATTCACTGGCAAAGGGCTCTTTAGTTTCTTACTTTATTCTGGGAACTGTAGTTTGTCATCTACGATTCTGTTATCAGAGTCCCAAAAAGCACATACTGCTTGAGAAATGCAACTCCCAGAGTAGCTGGAATAATTATGGCGTATTCATATCCATTCCTGACAACCAGAATACATTCAATGCTTTTTTTTTTTTTTTTTAATTCTGGGAACAGTAGTTTTCTATTCAACATCTTTTAATCAACGTTCTAGAGTCAGACCAACTATATCTTGGGAACTGCAACTCTGAGAATGCACTACACCTCCCACAATGACTTAGAATTATTGCAGATTGTTTTGAATTTGCTTGGGATGGCTCTGTATTTGGGTAGTGTGACCAATGCTTTTTTTGTTATCCGACATGGTGCTATTTCCTTCTTACCAGTGCTACAATTTTTTTCTCTAAAGCTACAAAGTGCTTTGTATTCCCAAAGGCAGCAAACTGCAAGTCAGGCTGGGGAGGAGTGGGGGGAGCACTTCTTCCTCTTCAGACTAGGTATATTTAGACTTGGACAAATTACAAAATACATAACATTCTCTTTTATTTAAATTCTATCCAATAGCTTTATTTTGCTTACATTAGAAAGGTAGTTAAAAGCTGCATTTATTCTTAAAAACACTGTTTTTATAACTTCTGTTTTGTTTTTTTCCAAAACTTTATATTTGTAACCCCAACCCCCCTTTTTTGTTACTCAGACAAGGCAACAACCACAGTTGGCAGAAAAGATGTCACCCCAAAAACGTACACAGGTACTCAAAGATGGAATGTCCACAGCCAGAAATTGGGATTTTACTGCATGGCTTTATTACGGACAGAATGTTAACAGAAATATGGTGGTGCCCCCAGGGCTTGTAGATGTATGACACAGATGGCATACTTGTAGCAGGCAAAACATTTCACAACTCTTTCTTGCAGTACTGAGACTTCTCACAAGAACACTTCCCACGGATGTCCATCCCTTTGATTACGGATCTCTGGACTTTACTGGTGCATTTATAGTGGTTGATGCCACAGCACTAAATTCGAGCACCACTAGGTGAACTAAGTTAACACCTTAGACCCTTCCATGTAACCAGTTAGGTCCCCTTGAAACCTGGATGAGGAGTCAGCTCACTCTGGTCAAAGCTAGACTCTCTATGCCATTACAATTTTAGGAAACCCAGATTCTCTACCCACACAGGGGCCACAAGAGACATCCTTACAGCACATTCTATGTGGAAAAGTTCTGAGTACCTGCATTTTAACCTTGATGGGTTCCTAGCAAGGCACTAGCCAACCCAAAGTTGAACAACAAATGAACCTTGTGCTGATAGCATGATGTGCCCCCCAAGACATTTATTAAAACACTTGAAATTCCACAGTTCTCACACAAAATCCATAGCTTTTGGTTTGTAGACACACAGTCTCTACATTCTGGGCAGTTCTGTTAGTACTCACTGAACCTTCAGTCCAATTTCTCTTTCTGAGGAAATCTTCACCCTCTCAGGGCTTCACAGGCTCTGGTAGCCACCAGATCCCACAAAACTGGCCGCTGGTTACTGTATGAGGACAGAAAACAACAAAACTGAGGGTCCTTCCCCTCTGACAAGTGGCCTTGGCAGAGCACCACTTGCCTGTAGAACTCTCAACTTCACTCTCCAGACTCCAACTACAGACAGACCCACAGAAGTCCAGCAGCATCAGCAGAGCACTGTGGCTTATGCTGCTGCGAGAGTTCTAAATTCCATCACATCATCCCCTGCCCCAGATCCTAGTAACCCCAGGCACTGTCTGGTTACATATTTATGTAACTTAAAAAGGTACCTCAGGAATGGGGATGATTGGTGATCCATTAGAAAACGTGCATTTATTGCCTTGAAAACCTGTACCAAGTTATAGTTTCCACAATAACATTATAGTCTTTGTTTCTTCCCATGATTTTCTCCTGGTTACCAATTGCCAACAGTGACCAACATAGTATGGTCTGAGATTTCCTCAGGGGACAGAAAGCCTAAATCCCAGAAAGAGGGCCGAACTTTAAGGGGGAAAACTTTGGAAGGGTACAACAGACAGTAAGCAAAAAAATTCCCCATTATCATAGAAAAAAAAAACCAGAGGTCGGAGGCATATGAGGGGCACTAAAGTAATCGGTCCTGATAACAAAGAATCTCTGCATCAGAAGGGTGATGAGAAGAAACAGGTACAAGAAACCCATCTGGTTCACAGACCAGGTCCAAACAGCAACGGAACACAAGAGATGCCTTCCACAGGTTCAAAAACAGTCAAGGGGTAGGCGAATGGGAAGATTATACCGCAAAGAGGGCACTAAGGTAAGCGAAAGCAGAACCCAAGCTTTGGATTGCAGAAGGGACGAACTCAGGGGAAAACACTTTTGTTGATACAGTCAAGAAAAAAGGAAGAAAAGGGGAGGGATAGCAAAATTGTTGGACAGAGATAGATTAGTTAAGGATGATGGTCAAAAGGCTACTGCCCTAAATAACTTTTTCTGCTCAGTATTTACCAAGAAGAATAATGGACCAATGCCAGAAAGAGGAATAAGGGCAGCTGAAAGAGGGATCCAGATAATGGAAGCACCAATATTTACCACATATAGGGTCAGGGAGGGGCTGGCAACCCACAGGTCAGACAAACAAAGCACAGGGGCAAGACGAAATGCACCCGCAAGTGCTAAAGGAATTGGCTGAGGAGTTAGCTGAACCCCTAGCAGACCTATTCAATAGCTCACTGAGAACAGGAGTAGTGCCAGGAGACTGAAGGAGGGCAGACGTAGTACCACTCCACAAAGGAGGGGGTAGAGAAGAAGTGGGGAATTACTGACCAATTAGCCTCACCTGTGCTGTAGGAAAACTAACGGAGACCTTAAACAAGATATTGTGCAATACCTACAGGAAAACGGGCTCCAGGACAAAAAGCAACAAGGATTCGTGGCTGGAAGGTCATGCCAGATGAATCTTATCAGTTTTTTCAGTTGGGTGTCAAAGGAACTGGATAGAGGTCACACAGTGGACCTTCTCTACTTTGATTTCAGCAAGGCATCCGACTCTGTACCACACAGACACTTGCTGAAGAAGTTAGAGAACATAGGGGCTGCAAAAAACATAGTCAGATGGGTGGGTAACTGGCTCAACAGGGGGAGATCAAGCGAAGGTGAAGTCATGAGTGGATTCCTTCAGGGATCAGTGTTGGGCCCACTCCTCTTCGACATATTCATAGGCAACATCGGTGAGGGTATGCAAGGTAAACTTGCCCTGTTCACAGATGACACCAAACTGGGAGAGCAGGTGGACAGCCAGGTAAGGGTTAGGGACCTGCAAAAGGACCTCCTAAAATTGGAAAGGTGGTCTAATCTGTGGCAGCTGAAATTCAACTAGAAAAAGTGCAAAGTTATGCATCTGGGAAAAGGGAACCTTAGGGCAGAATACTGGCTAAATGGTGTTCGTCTGAGTACCTCAGAGGAAGAGAGGGACCTGTCGGTCATCACCACCAATACTATGAAACATGCTAGCCAATGCAATAAAGCATACAGCATGGCAAACAGAATGCTGGGATGCATCGGCACAGGGACTGATAGCAGAAACAGGGAAGTGAATGTCTCCCTGTACAGATCTCTGGTAAGGCTGCACCTGGAGTACTTTGTACAATTTTGGCGGCTGCGCACCTGAAAAAAGTTAGGGATAGATTGGAGTCAGTGCAGAGGAAGGCAACAAAGATGACCCAGAGTCTACATGGCTTACCTATGAGGATCAGCTAGCATCAATGAAATATGTACTTATTGGAAACAAGGAGCAAGGGGGGGGACATGACGGAGACATTTAAGTTCCTAAAAGGCATAAACAAAGTACCACAAACAGTGGAGCTATTCAATAGGATCCCCAGCTCAACGTCAAGGGGACAGGAATGGAAACTGAGGTGTGGGAGTTTCGGGGGCATCTAAGGAAATACTACTTCACTGAAAGAGTGGTAGAGCCGTGGAACAGTCTGCAAGCAGAGGTTGTGGGGCAAGGGCTGTGAGTTTCAAGTACAGGTGGGACAGAGCTAGAGCTCAATTAAGTGACAATACAGTAGGTACAAAATAGTAAACCGAGTGGGGGTAGCTCCCAGGATCATCAAAAGGTCCTAGGCTGGGATATCTCATGGGCAGACTCGATGGACCCTCTGTCATCGTGTTTCTATGGTTTTTGAAAATACAAATTAAGTCTCAAACCACCTCAGGAAACTATGTTGCCCCACCCCCCCAAAAAATCTACACTGACAGTCTTGAAATATTATATAACAACCTAGATAAAAAATACATCTCCCCTCTGGATCATCAATTATTTTATTAGTACAGTATTATAGCAGCCTCTATGAAGTAAAAATCCCTGCCCACTTTAGTGTTCTGGCAAGTGGTATCTTTTGCATACCAGAAAGACACCATAATCAGACCATGAACTGCTGCTTCTTGTCGCCAAATCAGCAACAGAACCGGTGACTTCTGGTTCACAATTTGTGACATCGGTTCCCAACGTTTCCTAGTTCTACTCTGGAAGACACTTTGTGTACTAAAATGGGATTTACTTGCACCGTTATTGAAGCTAGAGTTTTATTTCCTATTCTAACCAGTTGCCAATCTGACTTTACCCAACAGTTCATCTTTCTTGAAATCACCAGCTACTCTCTCTCTCTGCCCTTTCATTTTGCACAGGACTTCTTCCTGGTGTTCAAGTGTCAGAAACGGTGTCACCAAGGCTTTCATGAGGGAAGTATGGGCAACCAGATCCCATACGATCGTCATCACTCTGCCAATGTCCAAGCGTCATCTACGCTATGCGTGGGTAGAAATGCAGTGTCCCCTGCTGGTGTGCAGACTTGATCTGCTGGTAGAGAAGATGGCAAGGGCATACAGGCCCAAAACATACTTTGCATCTCCTCACTGGTGTCCCACTTTCGTCTACCAGCAGGCACTGTAAGGTGGAGGAACACAGGCTTGAAGAAAGCAACCCAGCTCCTAGAGGATCGCCATTACTCCCCCAGGACCATGTAATGCACTGCTTGAAAAATGTGTGTGTGTTTTTTCATGTTTTCATGTGCGTCCGTGCTTATACACGTGCTTGTGTGTGTTGATGTGTACATGTGTGCGTATACATCTGCATGTGTGTCAATGGGTCTGTGTTCTGATTCTGGTTGAATATATTGTGTTGGCTCTAGCCAACTTTTGTTCCTTCTTGGCCTCAGTCTGCATGTCAGATCCAAGTGAGTACATCAGAGAGGTGAAAAGATTTACAAAAACCATAAACAAAAAATAAATCTTAGGGGATGTACACAAGAGCAAAAACAATAGGAACTGTTGATGGCCTTCGGAAATAATCCTAGGGGATGTACACAAGAGCAAAAACAATAGGAAACTGTTTATGGCCTTCTGTACTTTTAGTTAGGTAATGTGGACTACACTGCACTAGCTGTCAGCAAAGGTCAATATGCCACGATATACTGAGCAATTACACTCCAGTCCTCTCCTGCAATTCATATAGCACAGGTACCACATGTAAGCACCATAAGATTAGCAAAGGAACACTGTTAACTGATGAATGCATCTACATTTCCCTTGCAGAATGAATACTGTAAAGATCAAGGTCAAGCCTGAAAAAGCATGGGCTGATCATCATAACCTTGTATACAGACGTGTTTCACAGGTGTTGGCAAAATAAAATAATAGAGCCACAATTTAAAACACCCTATATCCCAAGGTGCTAAAAATCATCTTCATACTAGGTGACCTAGAGGCCATTAGACCATACATGTCAGTGGTCAAATCCCCAGTGGAGGTGACCTTTTCATGTGTATGTATAGAACAGGCACTTGAGATTTTCTGGCCACCAGAAAGTTGTTGTTTAGCAAGCCTGGGACTGGAGAAGGCAGCAGGAACCCACACTTGGATCCTGGATTTCAGAAATGCCTTCCACACCGTTCCACATAGGAGGCTGATAAGCAAGCTGGAAAGCCTAAGAGTAGGGCCTAAAGTAGTAAAATGGGTAGCAAGTTGGCTGAGCAACAGGAGTCAGAGGGTTGTGGTAAATGGCACCCACTCTGGAGTAGACAAAGTGACCAGCGGGGTGAAACAAGGATCAGTGCTAGGGCCAGTCCTCTTCAATGTCTTTATCAGTGACATTACAGAAGGACTGGAAGGGAAAGTATGCCTGTTCGCAGATAACACAAAACTCTGCAACAGAGTAGACACATGGGGTGGGGGGGTAGAAAGAACAAGAGACGATTTTAAGAAACTGGAAGAATAGTCACGGGTTTGGCGGCTGGGTTTTAATGCGAAGAAGTACAAAATCATGCACATTGGGCACAGAAACCTGGGGTTAACATATCAACTGGGAGGAGAGGTATTAACAGTCACAAAGCAGGAATGGACCTTGGGTGATACTTTCTGATGACCTAAAGGTAGCTAAACAGAGTGACAAGGCAGTAGGATAAGCTAGTGGAGTGCTCGGATACATAGGGAGAGGTATCACCAGCAAAAAGAGGGAGGTGATAAGACCCCTGTATAGATCACTGGCGAGACCCCACCTCAAGTATGTGTATAGTTCTGGAGGCCACATCTCTGAAAGGACATAGGTAGGGTGGAGGCGGTACAAAGGAGGGCAACCAAAAATAGTGCAGGGCCTACATCAGAAGCCCTATGAAGAGAGGCTCAAGAATTTAAATATGTACTCCTTGGAAGACAGGAGGGAACCGGAGGAGGGGTGGGTATGATAAAAGACATTCAAGTACCTTACAGGAATAAACAAGGTACAGGAAGGCAGCATTTTTCAAAGGAAAAAATGCGCGAGGACAAGGCACACAATATGAAGTTGGGGGGGCTCAGAGCAAATGTGAGGAAGTACTCTTCTCTGAGAGGGTGGTGGATGCTTTGAACAGCCTCCCAGAGGAAGTGGTGGGGGTTAGAACGGTCACAGGATTTAAGAATGCATGGGATAGACACAAGGGAATCTTAGAAGCAAGAGGGGGGGTATAAGCCAAAGTCCAAGTGGAGTCTCCAGTAGCACTACAGGTAGGGAATTTAGGGCAGACTAGGTGGGCCAAGTGGTCCTCATCTGCAGACAACTTCTATGTTTCTATGTAGGCTTGATAAATAGCAGTCTGCTGTTTATTTTAAACTGAAATTACAAAAGACCATCACAATGAAGCAGCAGAGATGGCCACAAAACTGTAGTATTGAGGTGGCCAGTAATGACATGCACAGTCACAAAAGTTTGGAGGAATTAGAAGTTACAATATATGATGTTGTATGTTTTCAGGCATGTCAGGTTAGCAGAAGCTCTAGATTCATGGTTATTAAAAAGGACACAAGTTACATTGATTAAAACTATGGCTTTCATCTCTTGTGGGAAGGAACTAGGGCACTGGGGCAGAAGTCTGAGGTGATCATCTCGAGACATTTAAACTAATGGGCGGCAGGCTGGGGGAGAGGGTCATCCATTGGCATACCCAATCAAGGGCGACCTGGAAAGAACTCCCCAATCTGGAAGAGACATTCAGGAAGCTGGGGTACCACAGAACAAGTAGGGCTACACACTGAAGAGTGAGTACCAAAACTGATCGAGATGAACAGGAACTAGCAAAGTAGGACTGGCCAATGGACAAAGGATAGCAGGCCGGGGTCATGGAGGGTGATCTCCTCAAGTGCCAGAAGGTTTGAAAATAAAATGATTGAGCGTCAGGCAATGGCAGCAGACTGCAACCCTGACATAATGGAAGTGACAGAAACATGGGCATCACCCCAAAGACTGGGACCTCAGAACCTCAGGGTCCATGGCAGTGTACAGCATTATAGAAGGAGAGCCAGAAAAAAGGTTAGAGGTGAGGATTGCACTATAAGGCAGGGAACAGTGATGGAGAAAAAGAAGACAAGGGTAGAGGCCTGGTAAACTCACTGTGGGTCTGACTTACAGTGGATGGGGGAGGTTTGTCCGCTTGAGAGTGATCTACAGGCACCCTAATCAGACAAAAGAGGTGGACAGGGCTCTAGTCAAAGAGATCAGCAAGGCAATAGCTAGAGGGGGAAGTATTCCCATAAGGAAACGTCAACATACCAGATTCTGACTGGAGCATCCCAGTGTTGCAAAGCACTAGAAATCATGCACCAGTAGACACCTGCCAGGACAGCTTTCTGACTCAACCAGTGGAAGAGGCGGCTAGGGACAGGACCATTCTCTACCTAGTTCTGACCAACACAGACAGAAATGAGAGAGTTAACAGTGAAAGAACACCGAAGAGCCCCAAGGTCTAGTGACCACAACACAGTGTGGTTTGATACAGCCCTTTAATCAGACACAGGTGACCAGGACAGTGGTCCTCGACTTTAGGAGAGATGACTTTGGAAGGATGGAGGAGGAACCAAGGAAGAAGCTTGTGTTTTACAAACAGCCAGGCTCAGGCAGAAAGCAAGTGGGAGTATATTAAAGAAAGGATTCTAAATGTAACTAAAGGCTGCCACAAACAAGTGGGCAAGAGGCAGAGGCACAACAGGCCAATGTGGTTTTCAAGAGAGGTTAGGGAAAGAGTGAGATAAAAAAGGTGACCTTCGAAGTGTGCAAGGCCAAACAGATGGAAGCAAGGAGGGAGCTCTACCTTGTCAACAGAAAGGAAACTAGTAAAGCAGTGAGGAGGGCCAAGGCAGAGGTGGAACTAAAGATCACAGAAGGGCTCATATCTTGGAGTGTTGCATCGGTAGCAGGGGAATGGGCTGAAAGCGGATATTCTGAATGAATATTGCATAGTCTTCACAGTTGAAGAAGGGGGGGCACTCTCAGAGTGGAGCATGCAGGTAGAGTGGGAAACATATTAAAAACAAATATTTGTCAATGCCGAATGTTGTCGCGCTGGCATTGGCAGTGCCGGAGCTAGAGACGCATAATAGGAATGGCAGTAAAGTACTGAAATGATGCCAACCCCACCTCCACCCTGTAGAGAGCGACAGGCATTGAGGTATGCCTTTGGATCATCAGCTATAACGCTCATGCCATTGTACCTCACCCTACCCTGTAGACACTGGGAGTGTGCTTGCTTTGGGGTCTTTGGGCGTTATACTTACCCCATTCCATAAGGAAATTCGCTGACATGGGTGCAGTATAGGAGCGTGGGGTGAACTTTGTGGCTGAACAGTGCAAGGCACACCACGATGCCTGTCAGTGGCTGCAGAGTGGGATGGGGGTGGAATGGCGTGAGCATTACATCCAATGACCCCAAGTCACACCCCTGACGCCTGTCAGTCTGTACCGGGTGGGGTGCTACAGTTGGAAACCCTAACATTGTAGGCATGTGGTGTTAGTTTCACTCCACATTTTCAACATGGGCTGCTCGTCAGGCCACCTCATGAAAAGCGGCACAATCATTTTGTTAGCTGAAAGGTGGTTTTGCACAGCGGCTGTGCCATTTGGCGACAGAGGGACAAAAACACATTTTTGGGCAGGATGTGGAGAATGACAACTGTATTGTTCATGAGGAGGCGTAAAAAAATGGCAACACTGAAAATCTGGAGTGACAATATGAAATACTGGTGAAGCAATGAGCATGCATACAAACTGCGCAACACACGTCCGTAACCCAATTATCTTTGGGAGTTTGGTAGCCACATTTGTAACCTAGGCATTCTGGGACCTCCCCTTATGAACAGTGGCAGTGCGATTTTGTTAATCTGTCCCAAAAGTTGATTTCCCACAGCAACCACGCCATTGTGCGCCACAGGTGCGGAAACACATTTTGGGCAAGATGTGAAAAATGACAGCTGTACTGTTCATAAGGAGGTGTGAAAAAATGTCAGTGTTGAAAATCTGGCATGGAAATATTGCAAATTTGTGAAGTTACAAGGGAGCGTGGAAACTGCGCAACGCACGCTTGCAAGACAGTCATTTTATGGACTTTCGACACCAAATTTTCAACATAGACATTTTAGGACCTCTGCTCATGAACAGTGTCACCGTCATTTCCTCAAACTGTCCCAAAAAGTGATTTTGCACAGCGACCACGCTATTCTGTGCCGGACATGCGAAAACACATTTTGGGTAGGATATGTAAAATGACAGCTGTACCGTTCATCAGGAGGTGTGGAAAAATGCCAATGTTGAAAATCTGGAGTGAAAATATTACAAATTCATGAAGTTATGAGTGTGCATTGAAACTGCGCAATGCTCGCTCGTAAAACAGCCACATAGGCTTTTTGAGAACCTCCCTCATGAACAGTGGCACTGTCGTTCCGTTAATCGGTCCCAAAAGGTGATTCCGCGCAGGGACTGTGAAATCTCCTCTCGGGACCTAATAACACCATGACAGTGCCAGAATTCATGAGGAGGGGTCCCAAAAACTCCATGTTGAAAATTTGGTGCCAAAATTCCAAAAAATGCCTGAGATATGCATCAAAGTTGAAAAAACCCTATTTATTCCATTATACAGCTTACTGGCATTTCCTCAGTTCGCGGTCGGCTTTGAAGAGTGCAGACGTGTTCCCGGTCACCGAAGATCATCGCGCCAGACTCCACAGGTAAGTATGGGGTGAGTGGGGGTGTGGGGAGGCAGGGTGCGCAGTGGGTGGGCGCGGGTTGTGGCAGGGGGCAGGGAGACTGCCAAGGGACCGTTTCCTTTTTCCACAGGTACAAAAAAAAACATTGCGGGACCGTTTTTCTGTTTACCGGGGCATGTGGCATGCTGGGGTGGGCTCCCAGCATGCCAATGGAGTGTTTTTAGGGGGGCAGCTGTAGCTGATAGGGACTGGATACCCCGTCAGCACACAAAGGAAAGTGGGGGCAAGAGTCGAGGGATTGGGCACCCCACTCAGCCATATAACAAATGGGGGGTTCTTTATGCCGACGGGGTGGGCTCCCTGTCAGCACATACATGGGGGCAGGGGTGTTTCAACGGAGGATTGGGCACCCAATGGTTGAAGTTTGGCTGGCAGTGTGCAGCCATGTTTGTGTTTCCGGGTAAGCACGTCGTGGAGTCCGCTGCGTGTGATGAGCTTTTTCGCTGCAGTGGACCTTTCGCCCAGATGTGCGTCACCGGGTGGTGTGGCGCTGCATGCAGGCTGACTGGGGAGTGAGGGGCGACCTTACTGATGCGCGTTCTGCATTCGCCCAACAGTGACCACGCCCAAATCTGCACTATCAAGAAGATGCTGGCTCGCGCAAGCGCCAACATAATGAGCAGTATCACAGAGGAAAGGGTGCTTAAGGGGCTAAAAAGAATTGCATGTGGGTAAGTCCCTGGGACTGGACAGTTTGCACAGACTGGTATTCAGGGAGTTGGGTCAGGTTCTGCCTGTAGCCCTGGCAAATCTATTCAGCTGCTCAATTTACAATAAGCATGGTCCCCAGGGACTTGGGGCAGACACTGTCCACATGCACAAGAGTGGGCATTGGGGATTCAGGGATTATAGACTGGATAGCTTGACTTCCATTGTTGGGAACCTCCTTGAGGCCATACGACATGCAGCTCTATAAGGCAGTTAAGAAACAGTGCACAATAGCTATACGCAGAGCCAAGTAAGTCTTCTACAACTAGGAACTTACTAACTCCTGGAGAAATAGCAAACCCTTCTGGGAGAACATCAAGAGCCTCACAGGTAAACCAAGCAAATCATCCCCCACTATGATTGAGGTTAATGGCTCCACTTTACAGGACCCCAAAGAAATAGCGGACTCCTTTAATCTCGCATTCACTGATCTTAGCAATGTCCTTCCCCCCAACTTGACAACTCCTGGCACTGCCTCAATAATAAAATCAATCTCCACAGGAATACCCCCATTCTACTTTAAGAGGGTATCCATGTCTGAAGCTAAAAGATATCTTAAAGTGCTAAGCAAAGCCAGTTTCAGCAGCGATACCCTTGACCTCAAACCCTTTTCTCTCTCCCTTGACGTTGTCCTACAATCTTTCACTAAACTTCTGAATCTTTCACTCTCTCATAAACAATTCCCCCAGCTCTGGAAATCAGCAGTGGTCACACCCGTTCATAAAAGTGGTGAAAGGTCTCTTCTCTCTAACTAACATACTAAAAGCCAGCAGAATAGGCCTGTCGGTCTTTCATGTCTGCTCGGTATCCAGCCCTTAGCGGGCGCCCCCCCCCGCCCCTATGAGGGTCAGTCTTGGCTTCAGTACCCCCATACATCTATCCCACCCTTCCTGAAGCCCTCCACAGTATCTTGCTCACCAAGCTCCGGTAATGCATTCCATGGCTCCACCACCCTCTCTGTGAAGTAATGCCTTCTACGTTCTCCCCTATAGGTTCCTCCCTCCAGTTTCCATTTATGCTTCCTGGTTTTGCCCTTTTGCTTGAGCCGGAACATTTCATTTGTTCCACCCTTGTTAATCCCTTTTACATGTTTGAAAATCTCAATCATGTCCCCCCATCTCTCCTCTCCTACAGTGAGTACAGCCCAAGGGCTTGCAGCCTGTCCTCATAGGTCCTATCCCCCATGCCCCGGATCATCCTAGTTGCCCTCCTCTGGACCCTCTCCAACAATACTATGTCCTTCTTAAGGCGCGGCCTCTAGAATTGCACGCACACTCAAGATGCTCAACCAGGCATTGTACAGGGCTAGGATCACCTCACTCCTCCTGGACGTTATTCCCTGGGCTATGCGCCCAGCAACTTGTTTGCCTTTACCGCCGTTCTCACTGCTGTTCATTTTGGTGTCTACCACCACCCCGAGGTCCCTTTCTCCCATAGTGGCTTGCAGTGGAACCCCTCCCAAGGTACAAACATGCCCTGGGTTCCTGACCCCCAGATGCAACACCCTACACTTCTCCGGGTTAAACCTAAGCCACCTCCTTGCCCAGTCCTCCAGGGTGTCCAGATCCCTCTGAACTGCCACCCTTGCTTCCTCTCCGTTGGCCAATGCTCCCAGCTTAGAGTCATCCGCGAAGACACTCATCCTACTGCTAACTCCTGTCCCTATATCGGAGACATAGGCATTGAAAAGGAGTGGCTCCAGTACTGACCCCTGTGGCACCCCACTGACTACCTTCCTAGGGGAGGAGACAGTCCCTCTTACCACCACCCTCTGTGTTCTATCTGTAAGCCAGTTTCCCACCCATCTAAGCAACTGTCTTCCCATTCCCATCTCCCCCAACTTTGCCAACACCCCGCAGTGGGGAACCAAGTCGAATGCCTTACTAAAGTCCACATACAAGACGTCCACTGGACTCTGTCTGTCCAGGGTCCCTGTCACCCTGTCATAGAAATCTATGAGGTTGGTCTGGGACAAACTCCCTGGGACAAAACCATATTGCTCATCATCCATGCATCCCAGCCTATGCAGTTGCCTCCCAAGCATCCCTTTGATGAATCCCTCCATTAGCTTGCCTACCACTGACGGTAGGCTGACAGGCCTGTAATTCCCAATCTCCTCCCTCGACCCCCCTATGTGGATGGGCACCACTTGAGCCATCCTCCAATACTTGGGCACCCTTCCTGTCTGGAGGGAAGCATTGAACAGCCCAGCTAGTGAAGCTGCTAGTTCGTCCGCCAATTCCTTCAGTACCCTTGGATGCAGCCCATCTCCTCCTGGTGCCTTGTCAGTTTTTAGTGCCCGTAGGTCCTTCCTCATGCTGCCCTCTGTGATTTCCCCCTACCTAGTCCTCTCTTCAAAAAAAGCCCCATCCTCTTTTGGACCTGGCCCGCCTGGTGCCCCGGCCTCTTTTGATCCTCCTGCCTCCCGCCCTCATCCTCTCAGCCGCCCCCATTTCCTGATCCAATGTAGGCCATGTTTCCTCCCTAAAAACTGAGGCAAAGTACTTATTTAGTACCTCTGCCTGCTCCCCCCGCTTCCTGGGCCCATCCACCCCCAGTCCTAATGCTGGGGATCTGTGCCTTCCCCTTCCTCTTTTCCCCTATGTATCTGTAAAAACCCTTCCCCCTCCCGTATATCCTTAGCCAGGTTGTACTCCATCCTCGCCTTTGATCCCCTCATCACCCTTGTGACCCTTCTAGCCGTCAGTTCATATTCCCCTCTCTCCCACTCCCCCCGGTATGCTTAAAATGAGTGTAGGCAGCCTTCTTACCTCTTACCGCCTCTTGCACCTCCCTGGTCCACCAGCACGGCTTATTGGCCCTGCCTTTTTTACTCCTTACCCTTGCACACAAGCTTGTAGCCTCCTGTATCCCTTTTTTAATGGCCTCCCACAAACTATCTACATCTGTGTCTGTCCTGATCTGGCTCAAGCTCTCCCTCAGTATCCTGCCCATGTCAATGAAATCCCCCCCCCCCCCGAAATCCATTACCACTGTGTTTGAGTGGTTTTCTCCCCCCCCAGTCACATCATAAACCAGACTGTGTCATGGTCCCCTCCTGCCAGCGGGCTACCCACCTCCAGATCCCTTATCTGGTCACTGTCTGCAAGAACAACGTCCAGTATCCTCTCCCCCCCCCAGTAGGCTCCCCCACCTGTTGGACCAGAAGAGCATCCTGAAACACATCCATCAGCCTCTGCTCCCTGGCCACCACTGATGTCATGGTGTCCCAGTCTGCCCCCAGCATATTCAGGTCCCCCATGACCACCACCCTACCCTTTCCCCGGTCACAGTGCGCCTTGATGTATTCTACCAATTTCCCCTCTAGATCCTCATCCAATGCGGGTGGTCTGTAAACCACCCCCATTTTTAATCTCCCCCCCCGATTTTAGGGTTACCCAGATAGCTTCCTTTCCCCCTTCTGCCTCTTCTACTCCACTCACCATTATTCCATCCCTGACTATCAGTGCTACGCCTCCTCCTCTACCCACCTCTCTATCCCTCCTGAATATTTTATAGCCCTCCAAATTTAGATCCTAGTCATTTTTCTGGGTGGCCCATGTTTCCGTAATCACTGCCACATCCGCTGATCCTTTGGTCAGCATCGCCTGTAGCGCAGGCATTTTGTTGCCCATACTCCTGGTGCCCTATCTCTATCCTCCCACCATTCTCCAAGGCATTGGAACGAATTATAGCTGATCAGTTGTCTGAACACCTCAATAAATATAACTTACTCTGCCCTCGACAACATGGCTTTAGAAAAGCCCATAGTACTACCACCACCCTGCTTGACTTCACCAGCCATATTCATAAGGCGATTGACACTGGCCACCTACTGGGTGCGGTGTTCATTGATTTGACCATGGCATTTGACACTGTGAACCACCAGCTCCTGCTACACTCACTCTCCTCCCTTGGACTATCTAATGATGTAACCAAATGGTTTGAAATCTTGTTCTCTTTCTCTCTCTCTCTCTCGTGTTCTCTCTCTCTCTCTCTCTCTCTCTCGTGTTCTCTCTATCTCTCTCTCTCTCTCAAGTGCCCTTCCTGTCTGTTCTGGTGTACCCCAGGGTTCCATCCTTGGCCCTCTACTTTTCAGCCTTTTCATCAATACTCTTCCTGCAGCTTGCAATAATAACTTAATACTCTATGCCGATGATGCAATACTCTTTTCCTCCCATACTGACCCCGTCTCGCTCTCCAAGGTGTTACAGAGAAACTTCAGCCTAGTTGAAACCTAGCTTCTCCAACATAAGCTGTTGATGAATTACAACAAAAAAAGTTCATGCTGTGCCATACCTTTCACAGCAAATACAGATCCATAAACTTCACCATACATAATGAACTTGAACAGCCACTTGAGCAAGTGCAGGAGTTTAAATAGCTTAGCATTACCCTTGATTGCACAATGTCTTTCAGCTTGCTTGTTCAACATACCTCAAAATAAGTCAGCTCAAGAATTGGGGTCCTCTACCACCACCGTCGCTGTCTTACCAAAGAAGCTATGCGCTCAGCCATAACTGCCTCAGTCCTACCCGTCATTGATTACGGGCTTGTCTTCTTGGGGCTGCCGTTGATACCACCCTAAAACAGGTCAAGACAGCCCTTAAATGCTGTTGACTTCTCACTGGCGCAGGGAGGCATACATATACCTGTGATATCTACAAGCAATCCAACTGACTAAATCTAGATAGTAGATTTGCCTACCAGACCTAAGAAAATTTGTCTTAACCTCACACCCCCTGCAACTAATGCCTCAATGTTGCCCGCAGTCACTGCACATTTTACACGCAGTTCCCTCAAACCAACATTAATCATTCCATTCTGCCGTACCAACTAGGCTCAACGTGCTTTCCACACCAGGGCCCCCCTGCTGCTAAACAACCTTCCCCCTAAAATTACAGCTGAAAACAAGATCTTGCCCATTCAAACGTAAACTCCGTCAGCACCTCACTGACCTCAGCAGTTGTGACTGCTCTGTCAAGGCTTGCAACTTTGTTTCACCTTTCCCTCCTCTTCTCTCCTCCCTTGCTACCCTCCCCACTTCTCTCCGCCCCTCCATCCCTTGCTACTCCCCGTCTCTCTCCCACCCCCACCTACCATTCCACCCCTCTCCTACTCCTCTCCTCCTGTCTCCCCCTCCCTATCACCCTATCTCTTGTTGCTCCACCCCAGACTACCTAGCACTTATCTTTCTGTTCTTGCACTTACGACAATGTCAAATCCTTGACTGCCTACCCCCCTTTTCCCTACCCTCACCCTCTTATCCACCACCCCTTGCTCCACTTATGTCACCCCCTAAGATGGTTTTCATTTGTATCTGTGTCTTGCTGTATATACACCCATATCATTATTTGTCACTGACTGTTTGCTGCTGTGCTAGTCTATACACATGTACTGTCTTTTGCTACTAAGTTAACCTCCTGACCTTGTATTGCGTCTTACCACTGTTTTGCTTGCACCCATTGCTGATGTGGAACCTTTATAAAAGAACCCTTGGTTCAAAGGTATTTGTAATCCTAGTAATAAATAAATAAAATACTCAAGGAGCAGCGTGTTGACCTCCTAGAGTCCCATGGACTCCAGGACAACAAGCAACATGGCTGTATATGAGGAGTCCTGTCAGACTAACACTGTGCATTTATTCAGTGCTATGTCACAGGCGTTGGATATGGGCCAGGTGCTGGACTACAGCAGGGCCTCTGACTCTGTAACCCACAAGAGGCTGGTAAAGAAAATGGAGGACTTGGGTATCGTAGGAGAAAATCCTAGACAGGTGGAGAACTGGCTGGGTGGGAGGACAAAAAAGGTGATACTAAACAGTGCATACTCAAGGTCAGGGTGTTACGAGCGGAGTCCCATAGGATCTTGTCACCATGCAGTCTCCTCCTATACTTGCATGTATGCCATTATACTGCTTGCATTATTTGTACAAAGATTTTGTTTGCAGTGTCTGTGTTTCACAATGGCGAATTATCTTTTAAATAATTCAAATACAAGAATTCTGCACTTCATGATATAGCTTCTGTGCCTTGTGTGACACCCCTTCTAGTATAATTGTTGGGGTTTTAGGCATGGTGCTCATCAATGCGTTCATCTGTCTTACAAATTGAACTATAAAAGTCCAAATTACATGTATTTCCTGTACATAAATAACGTTTTACCGACCTGCCTTATGACGTTGGAGAAGGGATCCAGGTCAAGATGGCTCTATTTGTGGATGACACAGAACTATGTAGCAGGGTGAAGA
This sequence comes from Neoceratodus forsteri, assembly GCA_016271365.2. Lineage (NCBI taxonomy): Eukaryota > Metazoa > Chordata > Ceratodontiformes > Ceratodontidae > Neoceratodus > Neoceratodus forsteri. The sequence continues at coordinate 193,130,432 of CM028132.1, read as the reverse complement.
AGCATTTATATAGTGCTCTTCATACACACTGCATCCAAAAGCACGTTACAGTGAGACGCAGGTCGTGAAATGACTGTGAACATGCAGCGGCAGCCATCTCCTATATCATCAACCACACACAATCTTTGACAATTGCATGAACCAGTTTTATGGGAAGAGGAATGTAGGTCAAGACACTGGGGAAAATCCCCTAGCCTTGGAAAAAGTGCCATGGGTTCTTTTACTTCCATCTGGACACGAATCAGGATGGCACTGCAGAAAGGACCTCTGTTTAACGTCTTATCTGAAGAACGGCACATCAAAACAGTACAGCACCCTCCAAAGTACTGCATTTGGGTGCCAGGGTTTATGTTATGAGCCCAGTTCTGGTGTGGGACTAGAACCCATGACCTTCCGGCCCAGAGGCAGATGTGCTACCAACTGAGCCACACAGAGGATGGATAGTGAGGAGGGAACTGAAAAAAAGAAATGGGCAGCTGGAATAGTGGTCCAAGATTTAACAACAGAAATTCAATGCCAAAAAGTACAAGGTTAAGCACTAAGGAAGGGGGAATCCAAGGACCTACTATTTATTTATTTACATATTTTTGGTCGACTGGAAATTGTGGAGGGGTTGTGGGATAACAGAGGGACTAGACACCGAATGTCAAGTTCAACACACAATCTCTGTGTGATGTTTATTCAAAATGCAGAGGATAACCTTAAGCAATGGCATATCCCTTCTTGAGTACATCAGTTTGCAGCAACAGACTATGTATGTCCTTTCTCTCCACTTAGCCAGCACCTACTGACACTAATCTCTGATCTAACTCAGCAGTTGAGATTCAGCCTCCACCCTAATGTGGGCCTTGTTTGCTTGCGTGGTGAGGGCTCAAATAAAATAAAAAAAAAGCTAAAGACAAAGAATCTCAATGCAGAAGCACTGAAACATGGGTTACCTCAACAGGCATTGACAATAAGCCAAGTTTCAAAGAAACATAACATCACGCATACTTCTATAATGCAAAGCATCATGGGATATATGCAAACCACCTTGAAATTTCAGACGTGTTCAGTTTACAGCAATTTACATGCATTTTAAATAGCACAATTAACTTCATTTTTAACATACAGTCCCCTAGTAACTTTTTACCTTTATCAAAAACACCTAGTGCCATGGTATTTTCAACATTTACAGGTTTCATAAACATAAGGTATATACATCAAAGTATTTTATGACATAGTGCTATTACATACTAAATCCAACAACAATAAACACAGCCTGTTGTTTTATATCAGCTTGGAGGTCACAACAATAACCTCCCTGTACGAGGTCCTGAGAGGGAAAAGGAAAATTAAAGAGAACACTATAGCATAGTCAAGAAAGGGAAGGGGTGCCTCATAGATGGCCAGCCTTATGGACTAGAATTTGTAAAGGACAGATTAGGCTAAAAAAATAAAAGAACTGTTGCAACAGATTTAATACAAGGTCGGTCCTCAAGAGTGGCAGGAGCTCCCCATCACAGAAACGTTAGGCTAGGAAATTCTGCCTTTTTTCAGCCTCGTCCCAGGAATACTGAATGGAGCGAGCACAAATGGAACAGCTCTCGAAAGACAAGGTCCTGGGGTTATTATAAAGTGACAGCCCCAGACCTCAGCCCAGTGTAACAAGGCATATGGAGAGGCTAGTAGGATACTGCAGGGCCTTCTCAAGCAGAGAGAAGAAGGTGATCCTACTCCTGCACAGGTCCTTGGTAAGTCTGTGCATAGTTTTGGAACACGCACCTGAAGGAGGACATAAGAAAATTAAAAAACAATAAGACTGAAGTAAGAGATTCTTCAAATTGTTCCCTTCTCTGGTGCCCTTCAATATGATCGATGATGCCACTTAAAAAGGTACTCTGGCCCCCTAAACTAAAGCATAATCTCAGGCAAAAACCAACATACATCCCAACATACCTCTGCTTAGGAAGACTATCACACCAGCCAGCACCACATTGGTTTTGTTTTTAACATATTCTTTCCATCTGTGTCCACTGACCTGGAACCTCCTTCTAACTGCAGCCAATATGTACTCCTGCCTAGCCTTGGAGTGCTGGCTTAATGCAGCCTCTGAATCCTGGCACATTCTACCACTACAGCTCCACAGTGACTCCACAGCTTGCACTGAGGTAGGGCCATCTCTTTCAGTGCCTCAGGAGGCATCAGTACAGAATTCAATCATGCTGCAGAGAATAGGTGCCCGAGATAATCCTGAAGGGCACGGGAGCAAAGCCCAAATAAGACTCGACTCGTGTTGCCTCTGTCCATCTCCAGACAGACATCACTAACCCATGACAAACCACTTATGGCAATTACGCCCCAATGGAGCATAACTTGTCCAGGAAGCATAAATTATATGCCTCACAGTCTGCTGTTGAAAAGACTCTTCCAGTTTGAAGACAGGAAGGATTTTACAACCAGTCCACATTGCGGAAGAGTTGAGCTGGTCTGTTCCTCCCGGAAGCAATCACCCATGACAGGAACATTACCTTTTTCACGGTGACTGCCTGCTGATTATACTCACGATCATTTGTTTTCAGTACCAGTCTATTCTCCTCAGAGCAGGATTTCCTGCATGAAAGCTCCAACCTCCGCCCTTTGTCTTCAAAATAACAGCTTGGCCCACCCAGTCTGCCCAGAAGCTCCCTGCTTATTCTGCCTCCATAGACCTCAACTGGTCTCCGATTACCTTTCTGCCCCTCTGCTTCCTAATACATCCGTATGTCTATCCCATGCATGCTTGAAGCCCTCCACAGTTCCAGTCTCCACCATTCAGCTGTCATTCTATTCCAGGTGTCTACTACCCTTTCAGTGGAAAAATATTTCCATATCACTCTTAAGACATTCCCCTTCCAGCTTTATCGCATGCCCCCTGGTCGTGTTGCTCATTTTCATCTGAAAGAGACTTCCCACCTGCACCTTGTTCATCCCTTTGAGGGACTTGCAGGTCTCTATTACGTCTCCTCTCTTCCAGGATGTACATACTGAGATCCCTCAGTCTCTCTTCGTAGGGCTTCTCGTACAAACTATGCAGCATTTTAGTTGCCCTCTTCTGGACCACCTCCACATTGTCAATGTCCTTCCCAAAATGCAGTCTCCAAAACTGTTTGTAAGCATGAAGTCCAGCACTGCCACATCCCTAGTGGATTCTTTGACTAGCTGCCTGAGAAAAGCCCCTTGTAGGGAGTCAAGGATGGCCCTGCTCCTTGCTGAAACTGCAGCCCCAGACCACAGACCCAAGCTTTTTTTAAAACTTTTTTATTTATAGCGTTTAGTATATATTCATACCAAATACATAATTACTGAGCAGGTATAACATCAGATGAGAACAGGATTACATTACTAAGGATTATGACTATCTGTTCATTTGGTACAGCACTGAAGGGTTTTCTTCAACTTACATAGTTAGAAATTTGTATTCTCATTTCAGGAGCTAATAAGCAGCCACTGCCCTAATTATATTCTTTAGGCATCGTTTACGAGAACTATGTTTCTAAACCGACCTATTATGTTCAACACCAACATTTAGTATTCCAAGAAAATCTACATTCCATTCCAGAGCCCCCCTTTAAACCTTAAACATTAATGGGGAGTAGATGATATTAACAACAGTGCCCAAAGAAGAGAGCCCTCCTGACAGACTTCAAGATTATAGCAAATACAGTAGGTAGTTTAACAGAACTTGTTTTATCCATGGATTGGTTGTAGTTATGGAAAGCAACTACAATACAGGTAGTCCAGTCTGCCTGTGTACTCCTTCATATTTGGGCTAATTATAAAGCAACAAATACTTTCTCCCCTACCATATTCTCTACTTACACATCAAAATAAGAGTTAAATCTGATAACTTTTCAACATATTTTGTGTGTTGATATCCATAGTAGTACTCAACAGTATAAGGAACTCAACAAAAACAAGCATTTCCTCTGTTTATATAGTCAGAGCAATTCTTCCTCTGCAGTAAATGAAGTTAACATGCATCTTATTATTGGTCAGAGGTTACTTGTTAGTCTGTAAGGTTGGGTCCAGTATTCTGCCATGAAGCTAATAAGCCTCTTCTAGGGAGAAACCAATAATTTTACCCATTAAAAGTCAGTCCTGGGCATGGTCAGTCTCCATCAGACTCTGCTTCTGAAGATCGCTCCTCTCGTTGTGTAAACCCGGCTACTGTTCTTAATCAAGCCCTGCTTCCCGGATCAGAAAAAGCGGTATTGTCGCCAGCCCACAGTAAAGCACAGCCATGCCGGAACGCCAGAGTAAATGAAATGTCCAGTCTCTCTAGCCGCCTTTAACTCCATCGAACGCCTTCCTCCTCATCCGAGTAGCGTGAAGTATCCGGGAAAAACAGGATTTTAGCCTCCTCAAGTACACTGGGCCCTTCCTTCTCAGTGCTCCAAGCATCGTGTCCTCTCCCCAGACGATCGCAGGGTGAATAGGACTGTTCTAGGGTTTAAGTCCTCTGACGACGCTCCTGCAACTCGTGGGGAGCTTTCACAATTTAAAGTCTAAATTTCTATCAGTTCTTCCAGCCAAGTCTGTGGGTAGGTTTCAAGTGACTCTCTTTCAATTGTTTGGGCAGCCCCAGAACCCACCGTTAGCAACTCTCACAGTGTTTCGAGCTGTTCCATGACTTCTCCAACATGGCCTGTTCTTTTCAGCGATGTTGCTGTAGCATCAAGGCTTCCCTGCAGTGGTAGTTTTTGTGATTTCCCATTGCGTCTAGCCTATTTTCCATTACTAGGAATTTCTCATTGACCCCATCGAGCTTTTGGTCCATTTGCTGAACTGTTCGTCAGAGTTTACTAACGACCTGGAGGGAGAAAGGGTTGCTTCCGATGTAGCCGTGCTCGAGGAGGTAAGCTTCTTATTGCATCCTCAGGTGGTTTAGCAGTGCAGTAGTGTGGGAGAAAAAAGTCTTGCTTTGCTGACTTCGTACGACCCATTTTTCAGTTTAAGACTGGTTTTCCCGATGCAGAATCTTTTCTCTTATCTGGCTTAAGTATTTAGGTTCGGTTTCAGTACCTTAATAATACTTTTTAATACCAAAATAAAACTCAGTATAAGGAGCTCCAGGGAATTGCTGCTGCTGGCTCGGCTGCTAGCTCCGCCCCCACAGACCCAAGCTTTGAAGAATAGCTTATCTCTTCATCTACAATTAACCCCAAAGCTCTGCCCCCTTGATAATCTTCAACCATGCAGTATAAAATGGAAAAGTAATACAGGCAACTAAATATAATGTCCCTATCTCTGGAACAGCTTTAACATTTACAGAAACATCATTCACTGGACTGTATAACAAAGTCATGATGCATCACCTCCTTCAAGCATATGTGTGATGCAACACACTGCGGTCTGGGTGAAATGCAGATCGACAGAACAATCAGGGCTGATGCACTGGTGTGGCAACCATGATTTGGAGATGACATGTTGGAGTCTAGGGTCCGAATCCTTAGGTCTTCTCCCTTGACCAGCTCAGGGAAGTGTGCAGTTACATACAGTGAAGCCCACCAGGATGAAGCACTGTCACAGTTTCCTGAATGAGAAAAGGGATTAAACTCCCATTGAAACTGCATAGGTTCCTGCAGTAACTCTGCTGCAGAACTGGGTTTCATCTAGGGGGCTTCACTGTACATGACACACTCATAACCCCAGGGAAGGAGGGGTGTCTATACCCACTGTTTACACACCCACTTGCAGCTAGATAAGGGCAAGCCTAAGAATTGGTTGCAAAGCCAGACTTTTTTTTTTTTTTGCTCCCTCCCAGCTCCGGGCCAGCCTCTCCTTCAGGCCACTTATGCCCTCCATGCCGTGCTGCCTCAGATCAGCCACCTCTTCACCCCATATTGCAGCCCCCCCCCCAGGTAACCCCCGGATGTAACTTTTCGCTGGGTGGGTCCCTCTCCTCAGAGGGGGAAGGCACCAGTGGGGCAACCAGTGCAGTACTTGCCCTGGGTGCTGCTGGGATGGTGCGTGCACTGTCCTTGGACTCGCAGCAATGGGAGCTGGCAACCGTCATCTAGTCGGCTACGGGGCTCTTTTTCCCTTTTGTGCCCCGGGGGGGCGTGGTGTGCCACTAACGTAAGGCTGACACCGATGTTTACCACGCCCCCTTGGTGAATGGGACCCCAAGCACTGCCGTTCCCCAGCCTCCGCTAAAGTCAGCAGTGCCAGATGGCGTCCTGCCTCCCCGAGGAGAGAAGGCGGCAGGCCCGTCTGCTGACCTCAAGCCTTTCTCTCTCCCGGCCGGCCCTTCAGCATCCGAGTCCGTTCCGAACCCGGGTAGCTGGTGTCACAAGCGGAAATCCAACCACTGTGCCGACGGACCAGCAGGCCCACTACTTCTAGTTGGCTACAGTGCTGCTGCTGTATAGAAGGTCACTGCTGTGCTTGAGGGAGAGCTTACAGCTGGGAAAAGGCAGCAGCAAACATCATTGTATGTTTAATGGGTATTTCAATTCCTGTTTTGGTTGAAAAAGCCCTATAAAGCTATTTGCAGAAGTGGCACCTTATGTAACCCAGCTACAGCTCTGGTCAAATGTGAGGCCAAAGATTTACCATGGACAAAAACAGAATTTGTCATTTTTAAACCTGCACTCTAGAGTAATTTTTCATAGAAAAAAAAAATGTTTGCATGGTACCACTTTGTGATGCAAACAACCCCACTTTTCCTAGTTTGTTGTGCACTCTCCCATTTTGGTTCTGAGATGTTTCTTTTCCCTGCTGGCTCACATTTCATGCTCCATAGTAACTGAAGTGCACAGTTCCATGCACCGCAAAAGACTGGAAATCATTCAGATTTATGATTTGCTGCTGTCGGGCGGTGCACAGCTCTATGTGCTCCGGAGGCACATTTCCTTCTGCTCTACGGCTTCTACAGGTATCTCACCCTGAGCAACTATACTGTGACCAATTGGGTGGGTGGGACAGACAAGAGATTTCTGATGTTCTTGCTGTGCGCTTTGGAAACATTGCTGTTTTTTGCTCTGTGGCTCATTTTAGTCCTTCACTAGCAACATGGCATTATTAGTGGAATAATGCCGTGTTGCTCTGGTGCCACCTGACGCAGCTGAACCAATTATGTTGCTTGTTTGGATTACTATTAGTTTTGCCATGTTACAAGAGCCATTATTCCAAGGCCAAAGTCACACACGCAAACACCAAAAAATGAATTCATGTAATTTCCTGACTGACTACAAATACGCTTCCCATTTATTCTGCATCATCTTTAAATACCAGCATTTTCAATTTCTCACTGAACAAGGTCAGCCCCATCAAGGCAGACCTCTCAAGCAACAAAGCACAGAAAAGGCTGTCTCTGCACATAACAAACAGTAAATACTCAGTGCAATGTTTTCAAACCATCGCATTAAAGAACTTTATATCCGTTGATCACGTATACAAATGTACAGTACGTCGTACCTGCCAATAACACTGCTAATCACCCAGATAAGTTATAGAGAAATACAGAAAGTTCTCCCAGGATCTCAGTGGGGAAATGAGAACATGTCCATGCCACAAATGACATGGCTTCTGGTGGAGGCGATTTGGGTCACTTTGATAACGGGGGGGGGGCAAGAGAGTAAAAATAGGAGTGGTGTATAGACCCCCTGCACTGGCGGAGGAGCTGAAGCAGAGTCTGGTGGCAGAGGTTGGGAGATGCTGCAGATTGGGAAGGGGAAGGGTGGTGGTATTGGGGGACTTAAACATGCCGGGAACATACTGGGAGACTATGACATCCTCAGTGGCCAGGGAACAGAGGTTGCTGGATGTCTTTCAGGATGCGTTCCTAACTCAGCAGGTGGGGGAAACCAACCAAGGAGAATTGGATACTGGATGTGGTCCTGGCAGACAGTGACCAGATTGGGAGCCTGGAGGTAAGGGACCCATTGGCAGGGAGTGACCATAACACGGTCTGGTTCTGCCTAAACCTAGGAGGGGTAGAAGGCTGCACAAAGATGGAGGTAACTGACTTCAGTGGGGTGGATTTCAAGGAAATGGTAAGGATCCTTAAGGTGCACTTGGATGGGATTGGGCCAGACATGGACGCTGACAGTAGGTGGGAAATCATCAGGAGGGGGGTGCAGGATGCTACCAGCACCTGCGCAAGATTAAGACTAAAATGCGGTAGGGCCGGAAAACCCTGCTGGTGGACTAGGGAGGTTCAGGAGGTGGTGAGGGGAAAGAAGGCGCCAGGCAATTCAAGTGCTCAAGGCGTGAAAGGGACCGAGGGGAGTACGAGGCTGATGGCCAGAAGGGCCACTAGGGAGGTGAGGGCGGAAGACAAGGAAGGAGAACCTGGCCAGGAAATTAGGAGAGGAACAAGGGTTCTTTAGATACATTGGGGAAAAACAAGGTGAAGGGGCAGATTAGCAGGATTAAAGAGGGAGGGATGGCACAAGACCGGGGGCAGGCTGGAGGTACTAAATGATACTTCACCTCAGTTTTCACCAAGGAAAATAGAGCTGCATCATACATGGGAGAGATAGTGAAACTGAGGAGGGGACCTTACCGATTAGGCGGGTCTGGGAGGGGCATCACTGGCAGGTGAGGGAAGGCAAAGCAGGGGATGAGGTAGTGGAGGTGGAAATCACAGCAGAGAGGTGAGGGAAGCCCTCAGGTCCCTTAAGAAAGAGAAAGCACCAGGGCCGGATAAATTACATCCCAGAGTGCTGAAGGAACTGGAGGATGTCCTGTCGAAACCCCTGGTGGAGCTCTTCAGCATCTCTCTGAGGACAGGATGGGTGCCCCAGGACTGGAAGGTGGCACATATAGTACCTATCCACAAGGGAGGATCAAGGGAGGTGGCAGGGAACTACAGGCCCGTCATCCTGACATTGATGAGGGCATTGTCAAAGAGAGACATGGGGGCACCTGGAAAAGTTGGGGTGCCTGGACGATAGACCGCATGGATTCGTCCCAGGGAAATCATGTCAGACAAACCTTGTGGAGTTCTGTGACTGGGTGACGAGTGCCTTGGACCTGGGTAGACCAGTGAACGTCCTCTTTCTTGACTTCAGCAAGGCATTTGACTCTGTTCCTCAAGGGGGCCTGTTGGATAATCTGGGAGAAATGGGGGTGGGGAACCAGATGATCAGATGAATAGGAAATTGGCTCCAGAACTGGACCCAGAGGGTCGTGGTTGGAGGGATAGTCTCATCCCCAAGGAGGGTCATTAGTAGAGTCCCTCAGGGATCGGTCCTTGGGCCCCTCCTGTTCAATGCCTATGTCTCTGACATAAGGAAGAGTATCAGGAGTGAGATGTGTCTCTTTGCGGATGACTCAAAACTGGGGGCAGTGGTGGATGGGGAGGAGGGAAGGGTGGCCCTACAGGGGGACCTGGAGGCTCTGGAAAGGTGGTCTAGAAAGCAGAAGCTGAGGTTCAATGCAGGAAGATGTAAGGTACTGCACCTGGGAGCCAGAAACCCGGGCCAAGTGTACACCCTGGGGGGAGGGAAAGCTACAAGTCTCGATGGCTGAGAGGGACCTGGGGGTGGTGGTGGATGTCAAGATGAACAACTCGGAGACTTGTAAGAGGGCAGCAGCAAAGGCCAACAGGATGCTTGGATGCATCGCAAGGGGGGTCACCTCAAGAAGGAGGGAAGTAATACTCCCACTGTATAACTGCTTGGTGAGGCCGCACCTAGAGTACTGCGTGCAGTTTTGGAGGCCACATTTAAAGAGGGACATTGAACTCCTGGAGAGGGTCCAGAGGAGGGCAACCAAAATGATTTTGGGCTCGGGGGATAGGACCTATGGGGAGAGGCTCGAAGAGCTAAATATGTACACATTGGAAGAGAGAAGGGACCGGAGACATGATAGAGGTCTTCCGGGCATGAAGGGACAAATAGGGAGGAGCAGTCAGGATGCTCGAGGAAGGAAGGAGGTGGGGCAACCAGAGGGCATGGGTGGGAAGCTGGAGGGGAGATTCAGGGAGAAAGGAGGAGGTGCTACTTCACTGAGAGGGTGATGGAGCCATCGAATGCACTGCCCAGGGGCTGGTGGAAGCAGAAATGGTGGAGGGTTCAAGAGGGGTGGGACAGGCACAGGGGAAGGGTTCTGGAAGCAAAAACCAATGCAGCGAGAATATCCGGGACTGGGAAGGCAGAAGTCGGGCAGCAAGGTCAGCTCCCAGGGTGGGGGCTGACCAAACGAGCAGACACGAAAGACCATTAGACCTATTCTGCTGGCATTTTAGTATGTTAGATAACGATTTTCAAGAGTCTGGGAACCCCATCTGTAAATAATCGAGTTTGGTACAAAACGGTACAAGTCCCATGTAGCAAAATGCTTTGTCTCAAAATGATGGCTTGGGATGTCAATGTAAAATGTTGGGGTGAAAGGTATGGACTTGGTAAACCTAATGTTGTGCGCAGGAGGGGTGGACAAGATGAACTTAAGTCCTTTCCGTCTGCACTGCATGAGATTGTTATGTTTGTTACTATCATGGGCACATGTTAAGGTAAAACAGTAGTCGTATACTAGCATATCCATGCAGTATACAGTATATAACATTAGGAGAAATTTAAGACTCTGGGACTTAGCATTATTTTTTACTCCACATTATTATGGTAAATATTAAGCAGGGGTTGAACCTAATTTTTGTGGGCACAGGTCCCACAGTCATTCCACAGGTTCTACTGGGTATTTACTGAAATGTTACCTTCGCCAATACTAGCCAACAGAGCTTGCTGAAGGACAGTTTTACTGCCACCTGATTAAAAAAAAATCTGCTAGTATTTGGCTGGTGGGTAGGTGCTAATGTCAACCCCTGCTAAGTACTGTAACAAATGGGAGGAGGAGAGGAGAACCTGTGGAATGACTGTGGGACCTGTGCCCACAAAAATTAGTTTCAACCCCTGCTTAATATTTACCATAATAATGTGGAGCAGTTTGTTTTTCTTAATCTGTTTATGCACGTTGTACACATGTTATCTAACATACTAAAATGCCAGCAGAATAGGCCTAATGGTCTTTTGTGTCTGCTCGTTTGGTCAGCCCCCACCCTGGGAGCTGACCTTGCTGCCCCACCCCCGGCTTCTGGCTTCCCAGTCCCGGATATTCTCGCTGCACTGGTTTTGCTTACAGAACCCTTCCCTGTACCTGTCCCACCCCTCTTGAACCCCTCCACCGTTTCTGCTTCCACCAGCCCCCTGGGCAGTGCATTCCATGGCTCCATCACCCTCTCAGTGAAGTAGCACCTCCTCCTTTCTCCCCTGAATCTCCACCCCTCCAGCTTCCACCCATGCCCTCCGGTTGCCCCACCCTCCTTCCTTCGGAGCATCCTGACTGCTCCTCCCCTATTTGTCCCCTTCATGTACCTGAAGACCTCCTGGACACACTGCTCAACAATATTCACAAGTCCTAGTACAATTACTCTGGGGTTCATAGAAACGCTGTTTTGTTTCTACATACGAACATACGAAGAAGCCAGCAGAAGAAGGCCATTTGCTCTATCTAGTCTGCTCATACTGCAGGGTCCACAGTTTGAGCTACTCTCCCTGCCCCCCAACTCCTCCACCCTCCCTACCCATGATCCTTACCTTCCCTTGATGCCTATCCCAGCCTCTCTTGAAGCTGCCCACTGTCTTCAACGAGACCACTTCTTCTGGCAGCTTCTGCCAATTTGTTTTTCTTAATCTGTTTATGCACGTTGTACAACCCGAGAAACTTCCTTCCACTGCAGTTCAACTACCACCTACCTGATCACATAGCCTTGTTAGACCACACTCTGTGAGACTCGGACTCAACCCTGATGCCTCCGCCATTTTGGTCCCTGGGCTCTGCCTCAGTGAGTAGCCCTCAGGGAAGGAAGGGGATTCCGACCATTCCCAATTCATGGTGGAGAGAAAGGAACTATCTGGCCAGCAACCAGAGCCATACAAAGCCCAGAGGACAGGAAGAAACAGGGAGTAAGACCTGCAATGGGCATGGGGGGGGTGAGATGGACATCACCTCTCCTACCAGCAGCCCTTTTCTTAGTTTTCAGTCCTGTTCTCTAAGACTGTGGGACATGATGCACATGAGCACTGGAAGGCCAAACGCTCTAATGTCCGAGTGCTCTTGCACCCACACTAGCCTGTGATTTCCCACTGTACTGCCACTTGAGGTCACCCAGGGGCAGTGTTCAACTGGCAGGCTCAAAGTAGGACAGCATCACTCACTCAATCCTCCCCCCCCCACCCAAAGGCACTCAGACAATCTTCACTTGGTCAGCTTGGAAGTTCTGGTTTAACATCATTTGATTTTGCCATCCTATGAAGGGAAGCTGTCCACAGACCATGCCCCAACTTTTCTACAGGAGGCGGAGCTCCTCTCCTCCTCCCATTTGTTACAGTACTTAGCAGGGGTTGACATTAGCACCTACCCACCAGCCAAATACTAGCAGATTTTTTTTTAATCAGGTGGCAGTAAAACTGTCCTTCAGCAAGCTCTATTGGCTAGTACTGGCGAAGGTAACATTTCAGTAAATACACCAGTAGAACCTGTGGAATGACTGTGGGACCTGTGCCCACAAAAATTAGGTTCAACCCCTGCTTAATATTTACCATAATAATGTGGAGTAAAAAATAATGCTAAGTCCCAGAGTCTTAAATTTCTCCTAATGTTAGATACTGTATACTGCATGGATGTGCTAGTATACAACTACTGTTTTACCTTAACATGTGCCCATGATAGTAACAAACAACAATCTCATAGTGCAGACGGAAAGGACTTAAGTTCATCTTGTCCACCCCTCCTGCGCACAACATTAAGTTTACCAAGTTTTAGTATGGACAAATATATGTCTAAGGATATAGATACAACTATCAATCACTTGCTCAACAACCCTGGAATGCGTATGGGAAGGGTGATCAGATTCTGAAACAAGCAAGGACAGCCATTATGTAGGATTAGAACTGTTCCGTTCACATTTGTTTTAGATTAAATTTACTATCCTGTCTCGACCATGGAAAACGGAAAAAAACGGGTCAAGGAGTTTATTTCCTTCCTTTGTCCTTTAAGACAGCCAACCTTTATGCAGATTGGCATGTAGAGCAGAAGTAGTCTTCAGTACTTTGATTCTGAAAGGAAAGACAACACATTTAATTTAGGGGCTTTGCTGACTGTTAGTGTCCAGTAATGTACCGGGAGTACTTGGACCTTCTCCAGTGGTACAAGAACTCTGGAGGGAGCAAGCAATGCATTATCTAAACCAAATAAAACTCATCCCCAAGAAATCTTTGTTAATACTCCGTTAAGAATACAACTAATCTGTAAAATGTATACATTTGAGCAATACTAAAATTCCCATCAACCAGCCTCAATTAAAAATAATCTGGGAAAAGGAGCTGAACTTAAAGACAGATGGAAGGAGATCCGACAGTTCATTAACATTAATACTAGTATGCCTGCCCAGTGGGGGAGCGGCTGCACTTCCAGCCCCATGCTGGCCGATCTGGGTTCAGGAACACACAGGGTCACTCAGTTGGCTGGTAGGGTGAGGAAGAATCAAGCACTCAATGGCAGCTCTCCTTCCTCGGGGGGGGAGGGGGGCGCACCAGTTCCCAATGCAGGGACTGTGACCTGGCAGAGGACGGGGAGCAGCGAAGCAACAGTACATGCAGCAGAGTAGAGCTGGAGCATACACGTGCTAGTACACACATCCTTGGGCTTCAAGTCAGGGGAGAAACTTCCAGGGAAAATGCTGGGCTGCTACATGTTGGCTCCCAGCAGGCTCTCACATGACTGACACAGCTAGCCACCCATCAAACAAGGTTCTGTGTAAGTGATAGATAACTTGTAAATTCGTAAGGTCAGTGACAGAGTGGGGGGGGGGGGGCCCTTTGGGTAGACCCAGGGGACAAGAGCATAAGTTGCTGACTGGAAAAATATATATATTAACGATCACTAAAAAGTTAAAACAGATCATTTTCAATATATTTCACAGGGTGTACTAAACACCATATTTACTTAATACATTCAAATGAAGTCTTTGAATATAGCTGTAACAGATGTGGAAATCAAAACTGGTACATTAATACATACAATAGCACCATGTAAGCATAAGGAAAGACATGTACACAGAACACTTAGCAGCACAAGTTATGAACCAGAACTCTGCCTGTTAGAAAGTTCCTCCATTCAGAATCTCCCAAGACGCCCACTACAAATTTTTAGATATGGTCTAATAAATGCTAGAAGGTGCAGAACAAGGGTGTGGAAACAATTACAAGTACAGAACTCTAGACACACTTCTATTGCACTGTATGTGGCTAGAGAAAATTCATTACTTAACTCTCTGAAAGTCAGCATTATACACTTTCATCTGGGCGCCATTAGAACATTAGAAAAAAAAACAAGATTTCTGAAACGACTGCTTCAGAATGACATATTTAAACTTTTTTCTCTAAGATTCCTATTTTTATTCTTCATTTATTGCTGTGTACGAAAATGTACATAATGCTGAAATGTGAATAATGGCATACTGTTATGATCATATGATCAATAAAAAGAGATGTTAGGGAAACCCCTTTGAATGCTATCAATCTGAACTGCGTCAATTTGTGCTTGCGCACCAGTGGGCTCCAACTCTACGCTAGCCAATACCTTCATAGCAAGGTATCCACTGCAACATGTGAAGAGCTCACCCTGCATGGCCTTTGGTGGGGGGGGGAATGTCGGGTGCAACTGTTTGTGACGGGTTAAAGGACGGATGAGGGTAGGGTCCTGTGGGCTTGCTATAGAAAAGTTAAAGTCTTATCTGCGTAGAGTATAAATCACCCCAATCCCATTTTTCTTGTGCTACCTCTTGTTCTTTCACTCGGTTTTTATTTCACTTTAAATTGGGAGGATGTGCAATTTATTTTCAGAGTCACACTTGCTGTTTGGGGTTGTATGCCATGGTGTGGGAGGGGAAACTGATTACTTCTGGGGGAGTAATCAGTACAACATCCAAGTACCACTAGTTCTACCCCCAGATGAAGGCACATCACTTAACAAGCGTACCCAGGTTGTCTGCAACCAGTAAAACCAAGGCCAGTGCCCTTGGAGAGGTAAAGGCAGAGGAGAGGTGCCCCTCCAGGCCCTGGGCTCACACTGGAATTTTATTCAGGAATATAACCACTGATCTTAATGCTCATTTACAGTCATGTTCTATTCCATGTACACTTCAGATGTCAAACATACAAAGTTTCACATATACAAAAAGATAAAATACATATCAACATTATATCAATATATCATAAAACATCAGCAAATCAAGTTTCACATATACAGAAAAATAAAATACATAACATATCAATATATGATAAAATATCAGCAAATTATTGTAATTTATTAATTCCCAGCTCCACTTTGCATGGTTAGATGTACTAAATATAAACAGAAAATAATTTCAGATAGCCCCCATTTGTACTGCTTCCTCAGAACCGGTTTCAAGTAACTGTTTTGGATCAAATCCTCTCCTGAACACATCACATTTTGCATCTCGAAAGGGAAAATTAAGAGAGACTGAAGAGATTTTCCTCTTGCTGAAGGATGGAAGCATCCCTTGCTTTTTAGGTGCAAAAGCCTCAAATAAATAAATAAAAGGGGGGGGGCGCCTCAGCTAGTCTTGAGACTCCAAGCCCCTCCATGAAGGGCAAGTGGTATGGCAAGTTCCACTAATTCGGAGATGCCTTCCCCTCTTTTCAGCTGTATAATGAAGAAACGGCCCTCAAAAGAGCAGTAAAGAACAAATTTGATTGCCCTTGTTTGAAGAAGGGTACGCAGTTAATGGTTCAGTTGTCGGATAGCAGTGTTTATGTGGCCAGCCATCACTGGAATACGCATACTGACAAGTCCGTAACAAAGCTAGACAGAGGACAGGAAATCTATGAACCCTGAGGCCTCAGAGAACTGTATACAGCAATAAGTCTAACATTTAATAATTACTAGTGAGCATTTTTTTACTGCTTGGATAATGGGATTTGAAAAAAATGTGTTACAACTGCCTGACTGAAATTATGCCTTACAACTGGGTGGTTGTAATTGCTCCCTGTCATTCAAGCTGACGCCATGTGCGACCTCATCACTAACTGGTGGAGCAAGTTGGAAGCACCACATTTATTAAAAGTGTTCATCACCAGCCCGTCGGCACAGCGATTGGATTTCTGTCTGCAATGCCAGCGACCTGGGTTCGGGAATGGGCTTGGGTTGCTGGAGCGCTGGCTGGGGGGAGAAGGAGGGAGCATCCAGGGATGGCTCGCCTTCTCCGGGAGGGGGGTTGAGACCCAGTGCCTGTTGGCCCCTGGCATTGGCCAGGAGTACAGCAGGACGTCAGGCCTCAGAGCACTAGGGGAGTGGTGGATGTCAGCGTGCGCTTTGACATCTGTGGCACACCACTCCCTCTTGGAGAGAAAAACCATGAAACAGCTCCCTGTCTGGCCGGATTATGGTCTCCAGCACCCGCTGCCACCTAGCACCACGACCAACCAGCCTCAGTGACACCTGGACTAATTAAGAGTGCACTGGCCTCCCCACCGGTGCCTTCCCTCTTGGACGAGGGGCACCCGTCCGGCGAAGGGACACGCCGAGTTACCTGGGGGGCCACAATATGAGGCAAGGGCTGGCGTTGGGTGGGCAAGCAGACGGAGGGTCCAGGATACCCAAAGGAATGGTTGACAGGAAAGGTGGGGACATAAAAAAAAAAAAAAAAAGTGCTCTTCAAGAATTATAAAAACACGGGTGGGTCGTGTAAACCAGAATTTCACACACCCGCAGTGTGGGATGTTTTTATAAATCAATCCCTCAAGCTTTGCTCTTGCAGTTTATGTAGCAATCCATACCACAGACGTATGTAAAATTCTGGTTTCCCTACATTAAAGTTGCTTATAAAGCATGGAGATCCTGCCAAGCCACCTGTGCAGTGTCATTATGTAAAATGATACACCTAACGGAGCAAATCATGCATTCTGGTTAGTGGATAAGACAGTGGCATACTGCAAGACACACTGCTTTACCAGTACTGCCATCTTCTCTGCTGAAAGACATACAACTTTTAACATTTAAAAAAAAAAAGGCATTTTTTTTTTGTAACAAAACAGAAAATTTAATTTAAAGTGATTCATAATGGCACCAGTCCCATCTAAATTAATCACTACCACAGTTAATAGGACCAAACAGTTTTTCATGAACCCTTGGTTTTAATGAATTAGCAAAAGACCTCATTTTGTTTTGTTTCTGCCCTGGTGAAGGAGAGCAACAGCTTAGTCCTGTCACTGCTACCCCAGACCAGTGACTGCCTCTTCAGGGTGGTGCCTGGTCACTTGAGAATTTACCGCACGGATCTGTGGACAAGCAGGCACCATCTTCCATTTCTCCTTCATCCCTGCCAGCGTGCATGCAGGCATCATGTGTGTGGAGGCACATGTACAGCCCATTATAATGACCCCTCCCTTCATGCCATCAAAGCTGTACTGCCGCCAAGCCTCCGCCTTGTGAGTTTTAAGGCCGGGCCAACATGCCATCCTTCCTCGGGAGAGGAGAACAGTCCATCAGACACTCTATCCTCTCCCACCCCAGCCAACCCCTGGCCACTGTGCTCATTCCCAAACTCAGATCACGACATATAAGGAGGCAAGGCACCCAGCGTCTCAGCCCTCCATGCCACTGCGCTGGCCTTAATGACCTCATCTTGACTGGCAATGGTGGTTAGCAATACTTTCATTTTCACTTCCAACAGTAAACATGACACAAATATAAAATTCAAATAATCCCCTCCTTTTGCAACAACCCTGTTTTGAGAGGTCAATAATAAACAAAAGAAAGTATCTGCATCGACCTAGTTTGTTATTTATTGTTCTTTCTCCAATGGATTCTGAAAGTCCTCCTCTCTGGTTGTCTTTTAAGAGTCCAAATAGTGTGTTTATCAGACCAAAACCTCACAGTTTGCATTGAGGTTCCTCGAAACAGTTAATTACACCTTTTAAGACAGCTGAAAGGGTTAACTCTGGGGGCGCTGTTGCTGAGGAGAGCGTGCCAGGGCCACACGAGTGGCTCTCGCCCATTTTAAAGCAAAAACTGGGTGTTTGTGATCAGGAGATTCCACAACCCCTGGAGTAACTTCCGGGTCACGAGACGATTTATAACTAGCCCTGCTGCAAGCAGGGCATGTGTGGAGATGCGTGCCAAGACACGTGTGGTCTGAGCGTGTGTCAGGCATGTCCAGCATAGGACACGTGGACTGGGGCAAAGGACTTTCTGTCTAAAGGACTACGGTAGGCAAAATAAGTGTTTTAATAAGGCAGTAGTGCTAAAGCAAGGCCCCAAATTTGTGTAGGGCACAGACTGCCTGCCCTGTCTTCAAATTATCCCTTACAACCTCCCTATACTGTTTCACCTATTAACCGTACCCCTATTAAAGACACAAGTTCATCACCAACATACAGCAAACACTTAACATTTTTGCAGGGATGGTTAGTAATCTGTACTTATAATGTTGCTAAAAATGGCAGATACAATTATGACATTGGAAGGAGAAGTGGGAGTAAAATGCACTGGTTATCAAATGTATACACTGACAAAGGCACCAATTCCAGAACGCCCTTACATATGCACAAAATGTCAGCAGAACTCAGAACTACTGATAGAAATCTCATTGTTTAACAACAGGCTTGCAACCCTAGAAACAAGACAGCAAAATATGGCAAAAAGGTTTAAAGCCAGGGAAAACCAATCCCAGGTCACTAAACCAACCTTAGTTCCAGCCAAATATAGTTTATGTACTGTTATAACAGATACTGAAACCTCCATGCCAGACCTATTACCCCCAAGTCAACATAATACAGGCAACAGATAAGGGACATGAAATTCAGGCCACAGACCCAGCTAACAACAAGCATTTGTCAATGCCAAATATTGTCTTGCTGGCATTGGCATTGGTAGTGCAGGAGTTAGAGACGCAGAATAGGGGGGTGGAATGGCAGTGAAGTACTGAACTGAAGCAAATGCCACGCTCACTCTGCAGAGACTGACAGGCACTAGGGTGTGCCTTTGGGTCATCAGCTATAATGCTTATGTCATTCTACCTCACTCTACCCTGCAGACACCGACAAGTGTGGTGTGCTTTGGGGTCATTGGGCCTTATACTTACACCATTCCATAGGGAAATATGCTGAGGTGGGCGCAGTATAGGAGAATGGGGTGAACTTTAGGGCTGAACACTCCAAGGCAGACCTCGATGCCTGTCAGTGGGGGTTGGGGGTGGAATGGTGTGAGCATTACAGCCAATGATCCCAAGTCACACCCCTGACGCCTGTCAGTCTCTACAGGGCGGGGAGTTACAGTTGGAAACCCCAATGCCATAGGCGATGTTGGTATTTTCACTCCAAATTTTCAACATAGGCTTTTGGTGACCCCACCTCATGAAGCGAAGCACTATCAGTTTGGTAGCTAAAAGGTAGTTTTGCACAGCGGCTATGCCATTTGGCGACACAGAGACAAAAACACATTTTGAGCAGTATGTGAAAAATGACAACTGTATTGTTCACAAGGTGTAAAAAAAAATTGCAACGTTGAAAATCTGGAGTGAAAATATTAAAAATTTGTGAAGTCATGAGCATGCATAACAAGTATGCAACACACATCCGTAACCCAATTATTTTTGGGATTTTTTCAAACACATTTTCAAAACAGGTATTTTGGGACCTCCCCTCATGAACAGTGGCATTGTAATTTTGTTACCAAAAGTTGATTTCCCACAGTGACCACGCCATTGTGCGCCACAGGTGAGAAAACACATTTTGGGCAGGATGTGAAAAATGACAGCTGTACTGTTCATAAGGAGATGTGAAAGAATGCTAGTGTTGAAAATCTGGCATGAAAATATTGCAAATTTGCGAAGTTACAAGGGTGTGTGGACCTGCGCAACGCACACTTGTAACACAGTAATTTTATGGACTTTCATCACCAGATTTTCAACATAGGCATTTTAGGACCTCTGCTCATGAACGACATTTCCTCAAACTGTCTTGAAAACTGATTTTGCACAGCGACCGCGCTATTCTGCGCCAGATATGTGAAAACACATTTTGGCCAGGATATGTAAAATGACAGCTGTACTGTTCTTGAGGAGGTGTGGAAAATGCCAATTTTGAAAATCTGGAGTGAAAATATTACAAATTCACAAAGTTACGAGCATGCGTGGAAACTGCGCAACGCACACTCGTAAAACAGCCATTTTTTTTAAATTTTTTTCCACCAAATTTGCAACATAGGCTTTTTGAGAACCTCCCTCATTAACAGTGGCACTGTGTGATTCTGCGCAGTGACCGCGAAATCACATTCAGGACCGAATAACACCATGACAGTGATTGAATTCATGAGGAGGGGTGCCAATAACCCCATGTTGAAAATTTGGTGCCAGAATTCCCAAAAATGCCCAAGATATGCACCAAAATTGAAAAAATCCTATTTATGCCATTATACAGCTTACCAGCATTTCTTCAGTTTGCGGTTGGCTTTGAAGAGTGCAGACGTGTTCCCCGGTCCACCGAAGATCGTCGCGCCTGACTCCGGAGGTAAGTATAGGGTGGGGAGGCAGGGTATGCAGTGGGTGGGCACGGGTCATGGGAGGGGCAGGGAGACCGGAGGGACAGTTTTTTTTTTTGTACAGGGTTATTAAAAAAAAAAAAAAAAAAAGGAACATCACGGGATGGTTTTGTTTTCAGAGGATTTGTACGCTGGGGTGGGCTCCCAGCATACCTAAAATGTTTTTGAGAGATGCTGTGGCCGAAGTTGAGGCACCCCCTTGGCACACAACAACAGTGGGAAGGACATTATGCCGACGAAAGTGGGCTCCCCCATCTGCAAAAGCGGGGATTAAAGCCGACAGGGATTGGGCCCGATCAGCCAAAAGAAAAGACTGTTATGGGCGCATGATGGCGAGGATTGAGCACCCCTCGGTATAAATTTTAAATGGGAGGGGTCATTACACCGACGAAGTGGGCTCCCGTCGGCAAAAGAAGCGGGACGGGCACTCTGCAGGCGCTGTCACCAGGCACGCCAGGAGGGCGTATGTTGCACGCTGCATGACTGCAGCGGACCTTTGTTAGATCTGGTGGCCAATTGACGTATGCCCGGTGTCAGCGCCTGCAGCTGCCTCACTGGGGAATGAGGGACGCACCTACTGATGCATACCCTGCATTCATCCAACAGTGACTGCGCTTCCAAATCTACTACTACCACAAGATGTTGGCTGGCACGCAAGCGCAAGCCAATATAAAAAACAGTCAAGGGAAGAAGATCATGACGAAAATGCTGATAACAAGTGGTACAACATCCAAAGTAATAGGGCAGCAAAAAAAAAAAAGAGAGAAAGGCAGGAAACTTTGTACTTCCTGTGTGTAACAGATTTGATCCCCTAACCACTGGGGCCCCTGATAATGAAAGTCCTACCCCAAGCACTTCCAGGATGAGTACAAATTTAGATGTTAATACCACACTTAACCCAAGTAATGTACAGCCAGTGCAGATCTCCAACACGATTAGTATTGATGAAACTGATGTAGCATCTATGAACAGGAGTAACAAGAGAAATTTAGCAGAGATGGGCAAAAGTAGCAATACTGTAGAAACCGTAATAGAGGGTGATACTAGAGACAGATACATAGATCAGATATTTAAACTAGGAGACTCCATTACAAAATACATGGACAGATTTATGACCTCTGGAAATAAAAAGACAATGGAAAGTTGTAGCTACAATGGAGCAACCATCAGAGATGTTACCCAGATGTTACCAGGCATTTTACGGAATGTTTAAAGCCTGAAAACAGTATTCCAACAAGCAGGCACCAATGACCTTAACCAATAGGGGGTAGACAAAACCATTGCTGTATCATATGTATGGGGACGTCCTCTTTCTAGATTTCAGCAAGGCATTTGACTCTGTTCCTCACATGGGCCTGTTGCATAAGCTGGGAGAAATGGGGGTGGGGAACCAGATGATCAGATGGACAGGCAATTGGCTCCAGGACCGGACCCAGAGGGTCGTAGTTGGCGGGATAGTCTCATCCCCAAAGAGGGTCATTAGTGGGGTACCACAAGGATCAGTCCTTGGGCCCCTCCTGTTCAACGCCTACATCTCTGACATAAGGACAGGAATCAGGAGTGAGATGAGTCTCTTTGCAGATGACTCAAAACTGGGGGCGGTGGTGGATGGGGAAGAAGGGAGGGTGGCCCTACAGGGGTACCTGGAGGCTCTGGAAAGATGGTCTAGAAAGTGGAAGCTGAGGTTCAATGCGGGAAATGAAGGTACTCACCTGGGGGCAGAAACCCGGCCAAGTGTACACCCTGGGGAAATGCTACAAGTCTCGATGGCTGAGAGGGACCTGGGGTGGTGGTGGATGTCAAAATGAACAACTCGGAGACTTGTAGGAGGCAGCAGCCAAGACCAACAGGATGCTGGGATGCATCGCTGGGGATCACCTTCAGAAGGAGGAAGTGATGCTCCTCTGTATAACACCTTGGTGAGGCCACACCTTGAGTACTGCGTGCAGTTTTGGAGGCCACACTTAAAGAGGGACATTAAACTCCTGGAGAGGGTCCAGAGGAGGGCAACCAAAATGATTTGGGGCTTGGGGACAGGACCTATGAGGAGAGCTTGAAGGCTAAATATGTACACATTGGAAGAGAGAAGACACCGGGGGGACATGATAGAGGTCTTCAAGTACATGAAGAGGGTAAATAGGGGAGAAACAGTCAGGGTGCTTCGAAGGAAGGAGGAGGAAACCACTAGAGGGCATGGGTGGAAGCTGGAGGGGGGAAGATTCAGGGGAGAAAGGAGGAGGTGCTACTTCACTGAGAGGGTGGTGAAGCCATGGAATGCACTGCCTAGGGGGCTGGTGGAGGGGTTCAAGAGGGGCTGGGACAGGTACAGGGGAAGGGTTCTGGAAGCAAAATCCAATGCAGCAAGAATATCCGGAACTGGGAAGGGAGAAGCCAGAGAAGGCGAGGGAGGCAGCAAGGTCAGCACCCAGGGTGCGGGCTGACCAATCGAGCAGACTCGAAAGACCGTTAGGCCTATTCTGCTGGCATTTTAGTATGTTAGTATGTTTCCTTTTCCACTAAACTTGTCTAAATGACTGTTAGTTGTAAGTTCCTCCTCCTCTAGCAGTCCCATTTCGTTTGTTGCTTTATTGTCCACCGCTATCGATGCTAGAAAATTGAATGTGTGCCTAATTCCTCTGATGTATCACAACCTGGACAGTAATGATGTACCTATGTTATTGTTCTTGAACTTTACTGTTGTCATCTCTGTATTCTCAATTTTGTACTCTCTCGGGGTCGTGCCTGAAAATAGGCAGGGTTGTTGCCTAGTGCACTTACCCGGTTACCAAAAGCGAATAAATAAAAATAAAAAAGATATGCAACAGGCAATAAAAGTCCTAAAAGACCATAATGCTAAACTGTTTGTGTCTGAAGTTCTCCCAGTTCCAAGGGCACGTTAGAGGAAAACCCCAAATATAAAATCTTACAACAACTGACTTTGTAGGTAGTGCCTGGCAAACTACATAGTATGCATTCGGACTTGGGAGCAATTTGTGGAGGATTTTTGTCAGGATGGGCTACACCTCAGCAAAAGGGGGACTAAACTGTTAGGTAACACTTTCAGCCAAGTATTAAAGGGAAATCAGCATGTACCAAAAAACTAAATAGTTGGAGGTGTAGGGGAGAACAAATAGCGGGGAATAAAACTATTCCAAAAAACAAAGCTAGCCACAGTAATAAGGGTGAAATATCCTTCTTGTTAACTAATGCCAGAAGCTTGAACAAAATCAAAAAAGAAGAGTTAGAACTACCTCTATACCAGAAACATATTTACATTGCAGCAGTCACAGAAAACTGATGGGATGAGACATCTGGATGGAATAACAGCATCCCTGGTTATACTGTTTACTACAAAAACAGAAAAGGACGAAGAGGGGCGGAGTTGCCTTTTATGTAAAGACAGGCATTAAATACAAGCATATCAATGATCCAGATATTAATAACACCCAGGAAATAATCTGGATTGAACTAATGAGAGAAAATTTAAAGTTTAGTAGGCCTATGTTACAGGGCCCCACACACAACTATACTTGAACATCGACAGCTAGTGGAGCGTATAGAAAGCAGGTTAACCGATACCGAGGTCATACTCTTGGGAGACTTTAACATCCCTGGAATAAACTGGGATACTGGAACAGCCATCACTAACCAGAAACAAATCCCTTTGGATATGTGCGTAGCAAAAGGGTTAGAACAGAAGGTTAGAGAACCCATTGGGAATACTAAAACCTTAGACCTAGTCTTAACAGACATACCAAATAAACTAAACAAATTAATGATTCATGAACCCTTAAATAATGGGGAATCACAATATAATCTCTTTCGCCCTAGACACCAAAGTAAGGATTGACAATGGCGTTACAACAATAAAAGATTATAAACGGGCCTTTAATCTGATTAAACGAGAATTGTACCACTGGGAATGGGATGACATATCTAGCACACCTGAACAACTATGGTCCAGAGTTAACAAATTACTTGAACTAGAGAATAAATACATTCCTAACAGAACACTTTACAATAAAAAAAAAGGGAAAATACCAGTATGGTGCACCAACAAGATCAAAAAATTCATAGCACATAAAAAAGGGCTTATTAGACCATGAAAGGGGACAATAACAAATACAATCTCCAGCGATGCCCTTCCATGGTTTACCAGCTACCTTGATAATCGGATCCAGCGTGTAAGGATTGCAGGGATCTCTTCAGATGAGAAACCGGTCCGCTCCGGAGTCCCCCAGGGGTCTATTCTGGGCCCTCTACTCTTCTCCCTCTTCATCAACAATCTCCCCAGTGCCTGCCACCAAAAAATATTACTATACGCAGACGATGCAGTCCTGTTTTCCAGCCACCATGACATTACAATCCTTAAATCCCAGCTGCAGCTCAACTTCAAGCGCATCGAAGACTGGTTCAGTTCTCATAAACTTATCCTGAACCACAGCAAGACTAAAGCCATGTCCTTCTGCAATCGACAGAGCAGGCACAACTCTCTGTCCCTCACCATCAAGAACCACACTGGGAACCCACTCGAACATGTCAAGGAGTTCAAGTACCTTGGTATTACCCTGGATAGAACCCTCTCCTACACTCGGCATATTGACACTGTTGCCAAGACCGCCAATATACGGATTGGACTACTACACAAACACAAGCACTATATGCCTGCAGATGCCCTTAAACTAGCCATCTACAGCTCTGTCACCTCTATCATTGACTACGGCCTTGCCATCTATGGGTCTGCCTCAACAAGTGCCCTCTGCAGGATCTCAGTTGCTCTCAACAAAGCCTGCAGACTACAGATGGGTGCAGCCCGACAAACTCACACCTGTGACCTCCATGCACAGGCCAGCTGGCTACCCCTACGCAGCAGAATACAATACCAGACCTGCTTACTTACCAAAAAGATTCTCCTTGGTCTCATGCCACCTGGTGTTAGCTCACTCCTTACTACCTACAGTGGCACTCAACAAACACGTGGTGCCCAATCTCTAACCTTTCAGGTTCCCAGATGTCGTACCTCCATGGGTCAGTGGTCCTTTATCTATAGAGCCGCTCAATGGTTCAAGTCCCTCAATAAAGAAGCACTTTCTCTACTACACTTGGACCCTTCAAAAGGAATCTCAAACTTTACCTCACCTCTACCACTCAATGTGACTGCTTCTCTGAACAGAGATCTCTCTAAACACCTCCCAGCTCACTCATGTCTCACAGCCCGCCCTTTCCCAGTCTCATTCGCTCTGGCACTGGGCCTTCCTTGTGACTCCTTTCCCGCTTCACATCTCCACTGGTACAAGACATTTTCAACCACCATCGGACAGTGGCCCATTAGCCTGCCAACTTCCTCTCCCGATCGCACACATAATACTAACTGCCTAGGTGCCCTCTATCTCTTATTGTTACCGCAGCCAGTTGCCTACTCAAGCTGCTCGTTATATGAATATTATCTCAAAGTATGTTATAACTGAGTATCTTTATTTTTTCTTTTAGTTGTTTTGGTTGTTTATTGTGCATTCTTTTACTACCTCTGTATGTATGTTGACCCTCATCCTTTCACGTGGAACCTTTGTAAATGAGCAGTTTCTGCTCAAAGGTATTTGTAATCTGAGAATTTAATAAATAAATAAATAAATAAAATAAAATAAGCACGTGTATAAGGTAGCCCAACAGAAATGCAAAAAAAAGCATCAAAAAAGAAAAAAGCTGAGTTTAGGCTTGCCCATATTAATGATGGTTGAAAAAGCTTTTACACTTATGTGAACAATAAGAAAAACAGACAAATCCATTGGTCCACTGAAAATAAACAACATTGAGATATCAGACCCTCAAGAAATGGCAGACAACTTCAATGGATATTTTTGTTCAGTGTTTAATGCAGGGCAACCCATAACTAGAAACATTACACAGTGGAACAAATACTGAAAACTCATTAGAATTAAAAAAAATGAAATAAGGGATACATTAAATAAAATCAAAACTAACAAGTCCCCTGGTCCTGATAAACTTCATCACAGATTACTAAATGAACTAGCTTCATGGCTGTTAGACCCGCTACATAGGATCTTTAATATGTCTTTAAACACAGGAGAAATCCCGATAGATTGGAGAACCGCACTGGTGGTTCTGTG
Organism: Neoceratodus forsteri; assembly: GCA_016271365.2. Lineage (NCBI taxonomy): Eukaryota > Metazoa > Chordata > Ceratodontiformes > Ceratodontidae > Neoceratodus > Neoceratodus forsteri. The sequence continues at coordinate 193,103,715 of CM028132.1, read as the reverse complement.
ATTTTTAAGAAAGGGGACAGATGTAATATGGCTAACTATAGACCAATTAGCCTGACCAGTATCCTGGGCAAGGTCCTTGAATCGTTAATAAAAAATAAACTAGAAATGGAAACTGAATGTAAAAGCTTGGGTGACAACTCACAACACGGGTTTAAAAATCAAAGGTCCTGTTTAACAAATAATCTAGTTTTCTATGAAAATGTCAGTGCCTGACTAGAAAGGAAAGCACCAGTGGATGTGATCTGTTTGGACTTCTGTAGGGCATTTGATAAGGTCCCGCATTCTAACATTATAGGAAAAATGAATGCTATAGGAATAAACAAACTCACTGTCAAATGGGTTGAGGCATGGCTGAGGAACAGAACTCAGGCTGTACGGATAAAAAGGATATCAATCTAGTGTCAGCTCAGTCACCACAGGGGTTGGTATTGGGACTGGTACTGTTCACCATCTTTATCACTGATATGGCTGTTAATCTGTGCAACTTCACCACTAAGTTTGCTGCTGAGTCAGCCCTGTGGTGTGGTGGTGAGGGTGGCTTGCTATGGTGCAGTAGGTGCTGGGTTCGAGACCTGCTGGGGGAAATAATTTCTGTCACTCCACAGAGGGAAGAGTGACCAGTGGGGTACCACAGGGATCAGTGCTGGGACCGGTCCTATTCAACATCTTCATCAGTGACATTGCACAAGACCTAGAAGGCAGAATTTCACTGTTCACTGATGACACAAAGCTCTGTAACAGAGTAGACACACCAGAGGGTGTAGACACAATGAGAAGGGACCTGCAGAAACTTGAAGAATGGTCAGAGGTTTGGCAGTTGAAATTCAATGCAAAGAAGTGCAAGATAATGCATATGGGGCACAAAAACCCTGGCACAATATATCAGTTGGGGGGTGAGGATATAGCACGCACCAAGCAGGAAAGGGATCTTGGGGTTATCATCTCTGATGACCTCAAGGTAGGGAAACAGTGTGACAAGGCAGCAGGTAAAGCAAATAGGATGCTGGGATGTATAGGCAGGGGCATCACCAGCAGGAAAAGGGAGGTCATAATTCCACTATACGAGACACTAGTGAGGCCCCACCTGGAGTACAGTATACAGTTCTGGAGACCATACCTACGTAAGGACATAGACAGGGTACAGAAGGTTCAAAGGAGGGCAATAAAGGTGGTGCATGGATTGCATCACAAGTCCTATGAAGACAGGTTGAAGGAACTGAACATGTACTCCCTGGAGGAGAGGAGGGAGAGAAGGGATATGATAGAGACATACAAGTATCTCACAGGGAGGAACAGGGTGCAGGAATACACTATTTTTAAGCGAAAGAGATGTTCCAGGACTAGGGGGCATAGGATGAAGTTGGAGGGAGGACGATTCAGAGGAAACATGAGGAAGAATTTCTTCACGGAACGGGTGGTAGACAAGTGGAACACCCTGCCAGAGGAAGTGGTGGGGGCTGAAACAATCACGGGATTTAAGAATGCATGGGATAGACATAAAGGAATTCTGGAGGTCAGGGGTAAGGGGCAACAGACTTCTAGGAAAACAAACTGAACTTACAAGCTCAAATGGGCAGACTGGGTGGGCCATAGGCCCTTATCTGCCGACACTGTCTATGTATCTATGATTCTAAGATTGCTGCCGAGGTAGACAGTGACACTCTGGTTGAATCACTTAAAAAAGATCTGACAATCTCAGAAGAATGGTCTAGACTAAATGGCATGGCTTTCAACACAGACAAATGTGTTGTCATGCATCTTGGTGAAACAAATAGAAGAAACAACTATACCATAAATAGGAAAACCCTACAAGCAGCTGACAGCAAAAAAAGACTTGGGAGTCATCATCACTAATGACCTCAAATTTAGCAGACAGTGTACTGAGGTTATAAACTACTCAAATAAGATAACTGGCTGCATTAGAAAGGCTTTTCAATCCAGAAATAGAGCATGCATATTGCCACTATACAGGGCATATGAAAGACAACATTTGGACTACTACTCACTGCTCTGAAGTCCCAACCTGCACGGTGATGTCAGGAGATTGGAAAGTGTAAAAAGAAGGGCCACAAGATTGGCAGAAGAGATGCAGAATAAGAGCTATGAGCAGAGACTAATAGAATTGAATACGTACTCACGCAAACTTACAAGAACTAGGGGCGATATTAACGTACCATATATTATGAGATGAACTGCTCATGGCAGAACTTAGGCTGTCTATAAACCATAGAGGTTACTCTCTAAGAGGCCATACTTATCAACTGAGGTTAACCTTCTCCAAGAGATCCCTAAGATGTAACTTCTACACACAAAGAATAATACCCTTGTGGAATTCACTGCCTAGAGATGCGGTTCAAGCAGAGTCCTTCAATGCTTTTAAACAGAAGTTGGGACAGTTTTCTGCTGCCAACCTAGGGGAATAACTGAATCCTCTCTGAGGGAGATGTACCATAATGGGCCTATCGCCTTCTATACATCTTAAAAATCCTAGTGCAACTCCTAGTGTTTCCCCAGTGTCACAGATTCTGTACTGTTCCATGGAACTCGTAATCATATCTCTCAACTGTCCTGATTTCCAGGATATCCCAAATTATGCCTCAAAATGTCCTCTGTCTCGTCAAAATTTGACAATTGTCATTTTAAAGTACAGTAGGAATCTGAAGCCAAAATAATGCGAACACGTTTTACCGTTTAGTTCTTCCCAAATAACTTTTTACATTAAGCCACATACATACTGTAACAGCTTCTAAGTTGGATTTGTCTATTGATTGTGAAGATATGTCCCCAATTTCTGAAGCAGGATGTTGAAAGGTATGCACATAACCATTTTAAAGAACCCCAAACAAAGTGCACTGTTAAAGCATTTCATCTGTGTCACAGTTCATTGCTGTTTCAAAGAACCCCAACCAAATGAACAGAAAAAAAGTTTCACTTTCTTATTTTAAATAGTACTCTCTGTAGTTTTATTTTGAAAATAGTGGTGTCTCTCTTCTCCCCTTCTGTTTTTAACTTGTAATACCTGTAAGTACAATAAGACCAGTGGTTACATTGGAAATATTTAGATGAGGGAACTCTCATCTAGATTTCTAGGTGGTGGAACTCTCCTATGGTAGTCAATGGAGAAAGATGACAGACGTGTTGGAACTATCAGACAATTTTTTAAAAGATGGTGGAACAGAATTCCTGTGGGCTCCTGCCCAGTTTAACTCCTGACTAAGACACTGCTGGGTGTGTGGATATGCTGTGCTAACAACACATCAGGAACCACACCCCTAGGTATGCGGCTATCACAGCACAACCACAGGCTCAGTCGTGTCTTACAGATGTACAACTTTACTGGCTTCCAGCTAATTAAAGTCCCGGTGAAAACATTTAAAGAGCAGGTATTAAATTACACTACAAGGTTGAAACCCATTAGGTTTGCATCAACTGTATTCAAGGTTAATATTTTCTAATTTTTTTAACGTCATCCCCTTCTCTCTGCCTTTAAAATATTTCCTGTTATAAAGCACTTAGTCAACAGTCTGTGTTCTAAAAACCTTAAGTGTCCCCAATTGCCTTCATCATTTCTGTTGCTGCAACATCAGTCTGTTGTCACAGTAAACACTATTTTGTAAAAACTGCACTACTTAGACAAAAAATCCAAAGGAAATCATTTTATAGAGACACTGTAGCTATATTTATTTATTTATTGAATTTTGGTGACTGGGTAAGCCCTCTGGAGTTGGTGTCCATTTTTCAGGGGCAACGTCGCTGCACTGCCTGCACTACAGCTTTTTTCTGCAGGCATCAGTGAAAAAAGGGATCTGCTGCTTCGCTTAATCGCAGAGGAGGAATTAAAACTGTCACAGGCTGGTGACTCATCTGCAGCACCCTCAGTATTACACTACAGTCTCAGTTACGGGTATTACCCCAAGTACCTTGTGTGGAGCTAGAATCCGTGACCTTCTGAAATGATGGCCTTAAAGGCAAGCATGCCAACTACCAAGATACAGACTCATGGTGTAGGGCAAAGCAACCTCTACTATGTGAAGGAGGGTCGCCATTAATATTATGGATTGCAGGAGCACTTCTGACCAAACTTCTTTCCACTGCCCAGGAGACACTCATATTCTGTAAAGAATGTTTCATGCACAGCTTCCTTGGAAACAGGCACATTTAGAGAAGGGTTTTTATATATTTACAATGTTATTGATCAACCTTTATCAATAATATTTTAATACTTTTGTTATGAAGGTCAATTGTATTTACTGTACTTATGCATGGTTCATAATTAATATATGTATACTGTCTATGCATTCCTTGTAATTAATTCTGGGTCACTCCTGAAAAAGGGACAGCTGGTCTCAATGAGCCTATCAGGTTACCAAAATCCAAGAAAATAATGCCATGAGACCACTATTACAGTTGTAAGAGTGGTCTCACTTACTGTACATTCTCAGATAATCAGAACTGAGAATTGAATACCCTAAGATGTGCTCAAGACCACAGGCAGGTAGGAGGCAGTATGGCGCAGTGGTTTAAGGCTCTGAGCTGCAAATCTGGAGACCTGGGTTTGAATCCCACAGCACCCACTTGCATACTGTGTGACCCTGAGCACGTCACTTAACTTCCTCGTGCTCCCAGGTTGCACCTGCAAACAAGCTTTCAGCTTAGTGTGTCTCACCTGGTAAAATAATTGGTAAAGAAAAGACCACTCTTCAGTTGTAAGAAGTGGGCTTGAGTGCGTTCTTAGAGTATTCAGTAAAGACAAGATTCGGGCTAATTTATGAAGGCGCCCAATTAAAGTTTGCCTGTGTGAAAAGTACTTGCTTTATAGGGTGCTTATTTACAGAAAGCCCCTCATACAAACTCTTATTTAAAAATGTATGCATTTAAAACTACTTGCTTAAAAAAGTGCTCATTCCAAGGCTGCCCAGTTAATCACTGCATTTATAAAGTACTGTACTTAATTACTGAGAGACTGCCAATGTAATTAATTGCACCAGACAACTGTGGTTCACTAAAGACCTTTGCTCCCAGTGTTCTAATCTAATGCAATCTTAGCAGCTCCTCCAGCATTCTGAAGTACTGATTGCGGGGCTCTTGAGTTTTGCCAGCCATTCCAGAGCTCCTTTTGAAGCCTGACAATGGTTTCAATGGCTCTTTACCTTGTAAAGCTCACTGCCTCTGATTGCTATGCAAATGACAAGGGCAAATCGCAAACATTCACTGATAGGGCTAGGCAAATTAGGGTGGGGTTACTTCAAGTCCTTCCACTGCTACAACCCAAAAAGAGAGGTATGTAGGCTAGGAACTGCCCCAGTTTACAGGCTACAGAAGGTATTCCATTAGTAGGTGGGTTGGGTTACTAACATTCCGTTACAGAAGAGGATTTTGTCTCCAGCACCTAGCAGGCCAGGGTCAAGAGAATGCTGTTTCTTCAGTTTTACTTCTTGGTTCGTCATATCTTGTCCAGTGCTCCAGGTGTCAGCTGTGATCTTCATACCAGAGACAAGAAGAGTGCATCTAGTTCTGCTTCTTCGTCTATATTTACTTAGTTTTTACTGACCAGGAAAGGAGGGACTAGGCAACACTGCCTATTTTTAGCCTTGTCTGGGGGAGGGGGAAGCAGATGCAAACAAACCAAAATTGAACCAACTTAAGCAGTTGGTGGTATTTTTAGCAAATTTTTAATATTCTGTCTGGCGACAAATGTGTGATCTTCAGTGAGACTGGTGACAAGAAGTATTCTCATTCAAAGTTTCATTCAGACTTCACTTCTTTCTGTGCTGCAGCCGTTTTGGATTGGACTGAACTCTGTAAAATTATAAGCGATTAAAGTAGTTTTACTTTAAATCGCTAGAGTCGTAAGCTGGCCCCATAGATGCTAAAGAGACTTCACTGAGCCTTAGAAGGATCCATACAGCATTAAGAGAACAATATAGTCTTAAAATTATGCTTAAGCACGTAAGTGAATGCATACAGCCTCATGTGAATCTACAACGCATTGAAGGAATTCATAGAACCTAAATGAAATCCAGAGAGTCTAAAGAAAACTACCTTAAAGGAGAATTGTGCTGAATCTGAAAGTCATTTTTCCTGTAGAAGCAGTTTGTTTAAATACCGATTCCAAAGCTGGCCAGCCAACGCAGCGGTAGTGCTACCACTCGTGATGCCAATGGCCCAGGTTCAGAAGCCAGCCCAGGCATTGGCGGACTGGCCAGGGAAAAAGAGGACTGAGCATCCAACAGACTGTTCTCCTCCTCGGGGGGGTGGGGGCTGGCAGCACCTGCATGACCCCTAGGCTGTGGGTCTAACAGACAGAGCTCACTGCGTTAAGAGGGGTGACATTATCTCCCAGTGTCACTGTGCATCACACCTCTCCTACAACACACTGCAAAAATGCAGGACAAGCACGATGCCGCCCTACTCGCCCCAACTCCGCACATGCCAACCCGTGGCACCTCCCCGGACACCAGACGTGGCATCTGATGGGCTAAGAGGGGTGGCCCCAGAGGCCCTGCCCTGGGAGGTAAGCCAGGGAGGAACACCAAATAGGGTCAGTCCCCAGGAAGGTTGGCAGGATCTGGCCAGAGGTAGGGCTGATGCAGAGATGTTCTGGCCAAAAATAAATAAATACTGGTTCCAATTCTGTTATAGTTCCATCTTAACTGACCTTTCAGTAAGTGTTTCTGATTTACACTCTAGTGGTCAGTGCCATTTTAGAACTGTATGGTGTAGCTCACATCCTTCCCAACCACAGAGTTCAACAGTAGAGCATGGATGCATCATGCCAACAATGGAAGAGCTTAGCTAGGACATGCACTAAATTTACTGAAAGTCCAATAAAGAAGGAATAGCAAGAGAACTGGACAGCTTCTATGTGGAAAAAAGACTTGGTGGCTCAGCACACTTCTCATTTAAAATTAAGCCAATGTTTCAGCTTCCAGAAAAAAAGTGTTTGTCATAAGAACTCAGTTACACAAGATTCCTCAAAAATTTTAACTGTGGGACCTTACATTTTTTTAGTGAATACATTTTCATTAGAACAGTAAAATATTGCCAGTCCAGTGGAGAAGCACTTGCACTTCCATTCCCTATGCCAGCAACCCAGTTTCAGAAATGGACACGTGTCACTCAGTGGGCCGGACGAGCAAGGCAGGATCGAGTGCCCGAAGGCAGCTCTGCTTTCTCATGAAGGGGGGGGACAAATGTCCCACTGCAGAGACTGCCACCTGGAGGATGCCATGTGGCAGTGCAGCAGTAATGCATGAGGGGCACGGCTGTAACGTAACGTGCTTGGCACACACCCGATGCTACAGCCCAGAGAGACAAAACAGAAGAAAAAGATGCCAGGCTGGCCACAACCAGCACCTCCCGCAGGCTCTCACACGACCAACACAGAGGGCCACACACCCACTGTAGTCGTGAGCAACTGGTGGATAACCAGTAAAAGCGTGAGAAGGTCAGTGACTGGGCTTGGAGATTGTCGTAGGGCAGACTGGAGGGGAGAAAAACCTACTGATGGGGGAAAAAAAAACAATAAATTATTTCCATTAGAACAGTAGAACATCTTTTCATGTTTTCTATTACTGCCATAAAGTCATAATCCTCTAAATATGACATCATAGTCTGTTGCCATGGAAATAATTCTGATATCCCAAGCTGGTAATTACGAATTCGTAGCAGGGACAGATGAAGTCTAGTGGGGATAGCGCCTGGTATCATACAAATGTCCAACTTAATTATCAATGTTACTTCAGGTCGCTCCTGTAAAAAAGCTTTCAGCTTAGTGTGCTATACCTGGTTAAACAACTAAATAAAAAACCAAAAAAAGAATGTTGTAAACTGAATGCTTTAACAGTCCATAGGCCATATGCTGCATTCATTTGCAAGCACACTGTAACAGCCTCAGATAGCCTGTTCCACCAAGAGTATAGGGACAGCATATTAAGTTTCATTGTAGACATAAATTTAGTAGTTAAGGATGCAGGTTCAAAACCCAGAATAGGTAGGAGCTGCCAGAGATGTGTGGGGCAGTCCCTGCAGTAAAAAAAAATTTAGATGTAGCCTCCATAATTGCAATGTAATAAAAAAAAAAAAATCAGAAGTTTAAAACGAGTTTGTTTGTAAAATACACTTTGAGGATATTATTGTGACAGTGGGATGCAGCGGAGGGAAGAAAGGACTCCTGGCTTGCCATTTCTCACACATATGTAGTTTTACACATACATATAGTGACTGGCAATGGTTTGTGGAAAAATATATATTTGTAATGGTAGAAACAGAGAACTGTTATACTGATGGCCAGTGGGTTAGGTAATGTATTGCCCTGGCTACTGACAAGCGCTGGACAGCCAGTGTAAAACTGGGCTGCCAGAGTTGCCTGTGTGATTTTATAAGTAAACTGCATTTTTATTTCTTAGACAATCTTTCCCTACACAAAAGTAGTGCTGCTCTGAACTAAAATACTGAATGCAGAGTAGCAGCTGCGGGCACTACTGGCGCCAAATGAGTGAGAAGGAAAGTAAGAGACCGAGCATCGGTTCCACAGAGGAGCGCTCCTCATTTATTGGGAATCCTAGATCACCTTTGGGCAGTCAGCCTGCAGCTAGTGTGGCTTGGTTTGCTACAGTATCAAGAGGTATCACACGATGCACTCTTCTCATGGCAGGATCAACCAGATAAACCTTCCCCTTACAGTACAGTTGGGAAGGCTACAAGTGCCAGGGAATGTGGAAATTAGGGACTGGCTCTCAGAATTAAATAAAAAATATATGTAAAGAGCACAGTCTGGCAATCTAGGTTCAAGGAGATTCCACAGCATAAAATGCACATTAGAATGAAATAAAGCTCACAGAAGCCATTTTGTGCTGGGAGAAGAGTATGATTAGGCACAGGAACTCATGGCTTCACATGCATTAGAAATATATTAAAAATTATTTAAGAATTAAATAAATGGGCATGCGGGGGCTAGAGGAGTACTGGGCACAGCACACGGTCATTGATTGCTCACTAAATAGTACAGAATCCAAAACGGAGCTTTTTTAACATGAGGACAGTTAGAAAGTGAAACACAAGCCAGAACACACTGTACATATTCAGCAACACACTGCCAAGCCGGATTTTATGAAATTGGACCAAACTTAGCACATGTGTTCAGTATAATGTCCTACACATGGGAAAAATAGTTTTGAGCTGTGTAGAATTTGAAAAAAGGGAGTTGCTAACCACTTTAGGGACAGTGGTCCTTTGGAAAAGCTAATCCACACAGGCAATTACTCTGGAGGTGGAGCTTAGCGTGGGAAAATGCATAACTAATGTCTGAGCGAAAAAAACTTGTGATCAGCACAACTGAAGGGGAAATGATTGTTTTGAAAGGCAAAAGCATAGGAAAGTGTTCAGAAGACATTATTTGATTGTTTTTTTGTTAAAATAATAGAACTTTTAGCAACTGTTCTTTCCTGGTGGTTATTGTGAACAGATCAAATGCAGCAGAAAGCTTAGAAAGTCAGCTGTTCAATCATTATAGTGAGAAAGTGTTTGACCCTTGAGAAAATGTTTGTTTTGAGTGACAAAGAAACTGTATTTTAAAATGACCAAAATTAGAAAAAAAAAACACTGGAAGCCTTAGAATGTTCAGGAGGGCAGCTGGGCTTCGAAACTGAGGATTCCATTGTGGCTTATGCTGCTGCAGGGATGAATCTGATTGGTGCTGAGCCACTGAACAGCTCAGTGTCCACTCAGTGACCCCATGTGTTAATGAGATTTTGACTATAAAAGGAGCTGCACAGCCAGTGTGCAGTCAATCTGAGCAGGGAGAGTGGCCAGCAAGGAAGGTGCCCATGCTAAGGGATGTCTGTCTGAAGAGGCCTACTGAAGAAAAGAAAGCCTGACAGAACCAGTTTAGTTTAATTACAGTGTAAGGATATGGGATCACCTGTATCCCAGATTAGGGACAGTGCAGGGCAGTAAGTGAGAACAGGGCCTAATGTAGAAAGCCTGTTGCTTCAAGTGCCTGTTGTTCCTGTGTAACCAGTCTCCTCACAGAAAATGATCTGCAAATCTGAAGGAATCATCGTTCTCATCAACCACCTGCTGACTCAACAGAGGGCCTTCTAACTACATCAAGCTGCAACATCTCTACAGAATTTCTTCGGCATTTCCAAAGGAGTGTGGTATAGTAAAAACCATGATAATGCAAACTGGGGACTATTTTAAAGCTTTGGTGACACTGCTTTACAGAGAATTTACCTCAAGCCTTCTGAATTTATGGGACTCTGTCAAAATGAAGGACTGAACCTGAAGGGACTGAGGGGGGATTCTGTCAACTTTTTTTTTTTGTAATTTGTAAGTTTTATTAAAGCTATCTTCAAAAAAGCAGGTTAAACAAAAAAGAGCAAGCACTAAATAAATACATTAGATAAGTTCATCAGTTGAGCAGGGTGTATAGACTTTAAAATGAATTCATCTGACTCCCATCTCCCACTTAAGAATCTTTAGGAAGATCAAATCTTTCATATGAAATAAATTCAGTTCCCAAGCTTCTCATAGGTGTTCCATCCATAGGAGTCTTTATCTCGGCTTCATTAAGTAGCCTAGAATCGAATTTCCAACAAATAGCTTAGGGCATAAATCCAAAGCTTTCCAAGCCATGTCCAGGGCATCCCTGGTACTTTTGAAAGCATACTGATTTTATGTTTCTAATTAAATTATAATAATTAACTAAATACTAATGTAAAGTATTAACTATTTTCAATAACCACTAATATCCAAAAAAATTTGATGAATGACCCTTAAAAAAAAAAAGAAAAGGGAGGAGAGAGGTCACTGTAATGCACTTAAATGGGGTAAGGGAATAAAAGGATGAGCAACCCCCCCCAGCATATACAGAGGCCATCCCCTTCCAGATATAAATAAATAAGCAGAATCAACATCACCTCAGGCTCATATCTGGTGACATGCCTCTCAAACTACCTATGGCACAAAATCTGTATAGTGCTCCAGTTGGTACATCACCCATTTGCACCAGCGGAGATTAATGTTTCCACTCGATCCGATAACCTAGCAGAGAGTCTTTCTAAAGCATAAATCTTCCTGGCCAACGCTCACCAGTATTCCTTAGTGCGTACTATTTTAGTATGCCATAGCCTAGTAATAGCATTTCGGGCAGCCAGGACAAGTAATGTGTCTGTATACAGCCCTATCAATCCAAATGCCCTCTAGTGGCATAAACGACAGAATATACATAGGAAGGAAGAGGTCCGGGCAATCATAAATAGCCACAATCTCCTGCATCACCTCCTGCCAGTAAGAGCCCAGGCATTTGCATGCCCACAGAATATGAGTTTGGTTCGCCAACTCACACCCACAGTCCCTCCAGCACCTCCCGGACATATCCCCTGAATACTTTGCTACCACCTCTGGAGTGCGGAAGAATCTAGTCCTCAACTTCCAAACATATTCGTCCCAGTGTGGGGAAATGGAAGCCTTACAGGCAGGGAGAGCTGATGTGGACCACCCCCGTGGGGGCACCTCCTCCTGCAGTTCTTCAGACCATTTTACCCATTCTGATTTAGTGGAATTCGCTGGCCTTTTCCTGAGTGTCCTATATATGAGGCTAATTAAATGCTGTGCTGAGGCACCATTCACATGAGATTCGATCAATGAGACCAAAAGAGTGGGGGTCTGCTACAGAAACTAAAGCCTCTTCATATGGGTGCAAATAGAATTTTAATTGCAGATGCCTATGGAGGTACCTCTGAGGAAAGTTGGTAGCTTGTTTGTAGGGATACAAACGGGAGGAGTCCCGTAGGGCCTACTAATTGAAATATGTACTTGATTCCATAGTTTTATCATTGCAGAAAGCTCTTATCTATTAAACTGGGGGAAAAGGCAGAGTCATGCTCAAAAACCCTCAAATAGCCTCAGCCAAGGCGAGATATGTACAGAGGACCAGAAGCCACTGTCGCAAGGGTTCTCTAGTGAACTGGGGAAATCTAGTGAACAGGGTGCTCCGTGGGGGGGGGGGGGGGATTTCCAAATAAATGCCCATGCAGTCAAAGAAATGGCTACAGGCGAGTTCTATCAGCTTCCAGTGGGCATTATATTGAGGGTTTATCCAACATAAAAGGGTTCGCAGTGGAGTAGCTATTGTGCAATTCCGCAGGTTAGGCAAGTTAAGGCCATCTCCCTTCCGTGGGGGCTGAAGGCTAGAGTACCTCACCCTAGGATGTTTCCCTCTCCAAATAAAATGTGAAATTAAAGTATCCCAAGCTTGGAAGTCTCACTAGGCAGCATTGGAAGTGTTTGTAGGAAAAATAAAATACGAGGGAAGATATTCTGTTGAATGGTTTCTACTCTGTCCAGAAAACTTCTGAGAGTTGGGACTACCTGGACAAGTCTTCTGTCTACTGCTGGGTTAAGGGTTCAGAGTTAAGTAAATCCATGTGTACAAGATTTTTGGTTAATTTGATTCCTAAGTAGTGCATGGCCTGCTTGTGCCATCAAAAGGGAAAAGTTATTTTCAGGGATTTAGAAGGGGCAAAGTTACAGAGGAGGACCTCAGTCTTTTGTTCATTGACCCTACAGCCTGCCAAATCCCCAAATAAGGTTAGTTGGTCCCACACCATGGGGATAGATTGTTCTGGGGAAGTCAAAGTGAACAAAATGTCGTCTGCAAATAATAAAATTTTATGCACACGAGCCCCCATTGGAACACCTTCTATGGCCAGATGCGCGTGAATGGCCAAACTGGGAAGGGATCAGACAGCGAGCCATTAAGCTTCAGGTAGGCTTGGAGACAGTGATAAATATTCTGAACTTGGGTAATAAGTTTTGCTGGGAAGCCAAAATGTGGCAGGGTCACCCAGACGAAAGGCCAGGCGACCCTGTCAAAGGCCTTCTCCGCATCAAGACCCAAAAGCACCATAGGTATTTTTCAGGAATTACAATAATCCACCAACAGGTAAGTACCCTGTACGGCGTCATGGGCCTGCCAAGCTTTAATGAACCCCACCTGATCCAGGGCGTTGACAGACGGAAGCATATTTCCTAATCTGTTCGCTAAAACAGAGATGTAGATTTTACCATCATAATTTAACATTGAAACTGGGCATTACGATGCCAGGTATCTGGAGTCCCTTTGGGGTTTAGGAGTAGCCACCACTACTACATAATTCTTTGAGGGGGGAGGAGGATCACCCATCTGGACCACATGGTAGGCCAATAACATGGTGGGAAATAAGAGATCCTTAAAGTGTTTATAAAATTCATAAGGGTAGCCATCAGGGCCAGGTGCCTTGAGGGTTTTTGCCTCCATGAGCACCTGGTCCACCTCAGCTCTTGATATCAGGGCCAAAAGGGACTTTGCCTGATCCAGTATCTATCTGAGATTGGGATGGGCAGGGGTCTGCGATGTAGAGTTTTTTTTACAGCAATTGGCCAGAGTATTCCTGATCTTCTGGCGCCTAGTAAGAAACTCTCCAGTGGTAGGGTCATACTGGTTACACAGTCCTTCCCCTTACAGTCCTGGAGCTGGCGTACTAAATTTCTAACCCCCTTGGGCCCCCAGTTTTTGTAATTTTTAAACTATCTGAATCTTATTTCTGACTGTCAAATCCCTGTGTCATAAGTAACTGTAGCGTTCAGCCAGCCCGTCGGCACAGCGGTTGGATTTCCGCTTGAGACGCCGGGGACCTGGGTTCGGGAATGGACCCGGGACGTCGGCCGGGTGGGGGGGGAGAAGGATGGGAGTGCGACCAGTGCTTGATGGACCCCTTACAGAGGCCAGAGGCACCGCAGCAACCAGCGCCAGAACACTCAGGGGTGTGGCGGATGCCAGATGTCACTGGACCAAGAAAAATATTCAGCTACCAGTCACCCAAGATGAAGCCCACCTTGGCTTCAATTAGCCTCCAGGCCGGCCCTCCAACCTATTCCGTCGCTTGCGGCACTGTTGGGGGCTTGTGCCGCAACCCCGCCCTGGGGGATAAGCCAGGGGGTATCAGAGGGTCACGGACAATTTGGAGGTGGAAGCACAAGGTCTGTGACTGGGCTGAGGTTCCGGGTGGCTGGTGGCAAGGGGGGGAAAAAAAAAGGGCATACTAAAAAAAAAAATAAAGTAACTGTAGCATCCAAAGCTCATCCTGTAACTCCTTAAAGGAGGCCTCACTTTCCCTTTTTTCTTTACAGAGTATTTCATAACAACACCCCACAGAACCATCTTTAATGTATCCCACATTACTGTCGGAGACACCTCTGACTGGGAGTTCTCAGAGAGGATGTGGGGGATGGCCTCCTGTACCATCTGCTTAAACTCAGGATCCATGAGGTGGATGAGATTCAGACGCTAGTGTGATACCTCGGCACCAGCCCCCAATAAAAACCTAGCATACACTGGAGCATGGTCAAACAAGAAGTCATTCTGTGCCATACATCCCAAAGGGTGTCCAAATGCTCGGCTGTGGCAAAAAAAATCTAGCCGGGAGGCCACACCCTTTCATGCTGTCATATGTGTAAACCCCTTGGCAAACAGTGTTTCCACATATCCACAAAGCCCAGGGAAGACATGGTCTGTCATATGTATTTCTGTAGTGGGTTTGCCTTTTGCACAATGGGTTTGGAGACATCTAGGGATGGATTAAGGGTAACGTTTAAGTGGCCGCCTATGAGTAGTTGGCCTTGCAGAATGTTTAAAAGCTGTGCAAAAAATTCATGTGCCGTGCGTTTTGGGGATCCAGGGGGAAAATATACTGATGCCAGGGTAACTGGACGAGTATACAGTGTCCCAATGGCAATAGCGAACCTGCCTTCTGAGTCAATAACCTGTTCCTGCAGTTCAAAGGGGATCCCCCTAGGGATCAAAATGGCAACTCCCCTCTCTCCTGCCGGAATTATGAGCAGCTGCCGCCACTACCCTAAAACCAAACAATTGGAACTTGGCATGTTCCCCAGGAGACAGAAGAGTCTCCTAAAGCAAAATGATTTCTGGTTTGTCTCTACGCATAAATTGTATGAGCCAAGAACGTTTGCCGGGATTATGGATCCTGTTGGTGTTTCAAGACATTATTAAAGATTGCTTAGCCATAAGGAGCATCATTACCATCTTGGGACTATCAGTGACCTCGCTCGGTTTACAAGGTAGCTCAGCAGTAATAAAAGAAAAAAACTCGTCACCCAAAAAAAAAAACAACTCAGAAGTAATTTAAAGTCTGTAACCCACAAATATATAGCAACATATTGGAAACTAGTAAGCAGTAAAAGTTTAAACTAGCACTTTACACAACATAATAAAAGTAAGGCAAACCGAAATGGTGCCAGAGTAAAACTAATAAGATCTCAGTCAGTCTACGAATGAGATGACAATTTATAAACCCTAGATATGTTTTCCTGTAAGTAATTTTAAATGAAGGCTTAGAATCTGTTAACTGGGTAATGTACCTTAACAGGTATGGGATAAACCAAAATGCAACTAACAAGTTGGAAAATACACCCAGAAGCCCCTCATAATAAGACTGATAAAATACTAACCGTCTCTCAGACGCGGAGAGAAAGATTGATAAAACAGTTGTTGGAAAGATGGCCTAAAACGCCAACAGGGCGAGGTAAAGTAACATGAACCAAACATTAATAAACATAGTAAACACCAAACCGTAAATAAATGTACTGGAGACTCCCAAGGTAGGAAGGGATTCCAATTCCCTCCTATTAAGGAAAAGATGTGCACTACCAGTGGGGGTATCTCAAGGTCAAGCCATAGGCCCCCAGTGCCACGGCACCTTTGTACCGTCATGGTGTGTATGGCTAACCCGAGTAGGACAAGCAGCACCCGACAGCAAAAGAGATGTATTTGAGGCCTCTCCATCCTAAAACGTGGCAGCCAGAGTTGTTTGCCATCAGGAGCAAGCAGCGAGCTCTTTGCTCAGAGGTAGTGACATCCAGACAGACAAACCTCTTAGGCACACCTCGGGCTTTATACAAAATCAGAGTCGGTGCCAAAGGGAGAGTCCACGCTGGTGTGTGATTAATGGGGTTGGGGAGGGGCCAAGAACAAAAGCGGCCGGGGAGGAAAGTCAGCAGAACCACAGGGTTCACGTAACAGTATTTCCCTTTTGGCTAAGGATTATCGCTCTATTTTATGCAGATCCCCAGTAGTCCCCCTCCCCCAATCACCCCTCCAACACAACCCTGCACCTTTTACTTATCTTGGATGAGATAAATAAGAAACCAAATCTAGACCTTATGATGACATCCTTCCTTATTCCACTCACTAGTGCAACAAAGCAGCAAGCGTTTCATCCATGGTCTCCCCCCGCCAACCTCCCCCTCTCAGCAATATAGGACATAACTCAATCAAGGGAGCAGGTCTAACTGTATTTTGCCTTAGGTAAAGAGCTGCATGAGACCGACCCGCTCTCCATACTAGATCTACTCCTCCAGTCCCTGCCTGCTCAATTTTCTAGACAGAGGCAAAAATCAGCCACGTCTAACAGACAGTCCCCTGAACTTTGTGAGCTGAACCCGATATCTGAGAAAGTTCCATAGCAGTCAAGTCCTAAATAAAACACAAAATAATTAGGATTCTGTCACAACTTTTAATGTACCAATATGCAACATTGTTTAATGCCATTACTTAGTGTAAATGTGATTAGTAATGAATGTGTGAAAATGTTAATGGATTTAAATGATTTTTTGAGTATAAGATACAGTAAAGTGAATAGTTTTGAATACCAGGGAGTATCTGGCAAAAGGGGTCAGTGAGCTGACTGAGGTAGGTAGGCCTAGTAGTCACTGTACGCCCTTAAAGTCACAGCAATTGGATACCAGGGAGGGTATCTGGCAGAAGGAGTCAGTGGACTGACTACCTGGAGGTATGGCTCAGTAGTTACAGACTGCCTTAGTTCTACAGTACAGAAAGCTCGGGGATGAAAGCCTCAGTGGGCGTTTATCCTGGCAAAATGTGATATCTGGAAGGCTGGTGGGAAGCGAGTGCCTGCAGTCTCCAGGGGTGATTTAGAAGTGAATAGTGGGGTGGAGGTACCCTGCTGGGATATGTAGAGTATAAGAAAGTGATTGATGCATAGGAACTGTTGTTTTTATCCATTTTCAAACTGTGCCATTCGTGGCTGTATCTGCAAGAATTTCTCATATTTTCAGTAAACTTCTACCCTTTTGCTCATCTACCCAAGTGTCAGACTCCTTACTTGCAGTACCATTGGCTCATATTCCTGAAGGTCTCAAGGTCAGTCCGGTGCAGATTTCCCTACTCCTGGTAGCTTTTAGCTACTCCAGTTGGGGAGGTAAGGTATTGTACTCAGTAAGTACCCAAATGGGAAAGGGTTGTCACAGGTGAAGGAACAGAGAATCCTTGATGTCACCTATCTCAGTGTGAAATGGTCCCATCTGTGGCCAAAGGTTAATACAATAGTGGATAGGTCATCATAACATGGTTAAGCAAATAAGTGCTGTTCACGTGTCATGTACGTGTATTATAAAGTGAAAAGTCAGGGCAGCCCAATGGCCCACCAGAAGCACATCTGTGCCAGGAACCTGGGCTCCGAGTGAGCCTGGGGAGCTAGGATCTGAGAAGTCCTGGGCTGGGGAGTACTGCTGAGCGCAGCACAACCAACCCCGGGAAGGGTTACAACTGACATCCAACACAGCAGTGGAACCTCATGCTGGGCCTGGAAGCTTGCTCCTCTAATTGGGGTGATGCATGATGCTCACTGTGCACTGCAGCATACAAAGCTGTTAGAGGCTGTACCATATGGGGGTGTAAATAAAGAAAAATACCATGTACCATATGGGGGTGTAAATAAAGAAAAATACCATGTACCATATGGGGGTGTAAATAAAGAAAAATACCATGTACCATATGGGGGTGTAAATAAAGAAAAATACCATGAAGGCACTGGTACTCCTGGCTGCTACCCATGTGCGTTCCTGTCAGCCTCAATGGCAGGGGAAGTGGCAGATGGGACTAGGAGTTCACGGGGGGGGGGGATGCCCTGCCCCACAGTAGGAGTAGACAGTGGACCAAGGACCAAATGGCTAGATCAAAAAATAAAGTGCTAAGCCTTTGTTGGAAGGCTGCATAATTTATAAATACCTTGTTTTGAGTTTTAATTATACTTCCGCATTCAAGTCCCACCTCTCTCTGTAATAGTGTTAGAAATCGGCTTTCCTAGACCCGCCACCCACTGGGTCCACACAGTTCTGTCACTTAACACCCCCACCAGGGCAGGGTGAGTCAATTACTTAGGAACAGAAGCTCCATTTACAATGACCAAGCTGTTACAAACTTGTGTGGCTCACACCTGTGTCAGTCTGCACCTGGTCATTTATGAAGCCAGTGGTGTATACCACTTAGTGATTTCTGGGGCTTAGGGGGATAACCTATGTGAAAGTATAGTTCATGCTGGTGATAGTCCCCTTCTGTAAATCTAGATCAGTTTGGTGCAGCCATTATTTAACAGGAAGGGATCGTAGTTTATCCCCGACAAAGTGGCCAGTCGATCCCTTCTACTTCCATATTCATCTCCACATCCCAACACTCAGGCACGTTATGACGTCCAGCAAGGGAGAGTATGGGGATGCATCCCACTGAAATGAATGGGAGTTTTTTTTATTGCCATCTTATACAATATGATGGCGAGCTGGAGATTAATGAAGGCCACTGCTCGACTAACAAGGGCCATGTTAGTCAAGCGGTGGCCTTCACTAATCTCCAACTTGCCATCATACTGTATAAAACAGTAACATCCCATTTCGTTCAATGGGGTGCGCCCGCCTCTCCTGCTGCAGCATCATAAGTGCCTAAGCATGAGGCGTGGAAATGAATAGGAAGTGGAAGGATCGACTGGCCACTACTCAAGGGCAGTACTGCAATCCTTTCCTGTTAAATAACAGCTGCAAACATGACCCAGATTTACAGACCGGGACTATTACCAGCATGAACTATACTTTCGTGTATACAATGCCTTTTAAGTTCACAAAATCACATTAAGGACACTGGCTTCCACACCTGTCTCACATAAGTGTCTTGCTAACTGCACTGTGAGACCCATCCCGCAAGGAATTCCCTGTGTGTTGTGATGGTAAATTACCCTTAGGCAGTGAGGTGAAAAGTGGCCACCGTTTACACAGCACTTGAAACCACTTACACCAGTTCAGCTCCTCTGTCTGAGATAGGAGCAGTAACTACCACACCAGTCAGATGCCCCCGCCGTTTACACATGCAAATGTATACCAGTGTAAAAATGGCACCATCCTGTTTCCCTGATGACTGGGGTACCTCTGAGCACTCAAAGCAATGTCATGGCATGTTGCAACATGACTTCAGAGTCCTGGACATCTCAAGAGAAACTTTGACTAAACATCATTTGTAGACACAGTTCAGATCAGATTTGATAAATACGATTCATTTCCTTTCCCCGGTTTCCTTATAACCAAATTAACATGAAAACAGTATCGCTGTTCCTCGGGATTCACCTGATCCGGCTGCTTGTCAACACTTGGTATCATTATTCTTCTGCCCGTGACATCAGTCTGTTTCCTTGGGAAATGACTGATGTCCCAAGCAGAGAATTATGATCTCAGGTGTAGACAAGCAGCCAGAGCAGGTGAAGTTTAGGAGACAGTGGTTCCATTTTCATGACAATTCCTACAGAGTCAAAGGGAATGAAAACACAAGGTCAACCCCAAATGACTGGGGACAATGTTGCACTTTCGTGCTGGTGACACAGGTTCTGTAATGAGACCAGTCTCTGCTTGTCAGGCGGCCCAGGGCTGGACACAATGCTAAGGCCAATGCTATCTGGCTCAGGGAGGGGAGAGCCAAGGAAGGCTTTAGAAGCCTGCATCCCTGCCACTTCCACACAGTCCCTGGGCAATCGTGCAGAGTAATGGTGCAAGGGGAAGGGATGGGATAAACAATGGAAGTAATAAATGCAAGCCGCAGGATGATGGCATCAGCACTCTTGGGTCCTATTCCACCACAGATCACACTGGATCCTACTTCAGTGGGGGCAGGAGGAGACCACTGAAGGCTCCACCACAAGGCACAAGCCATGGTGGGGGAACATCAATCAGGGTGAATGGCTCTTGTGGCTGCAAAGTCATTGGCTAGAGGCCTGAGGGGGGCAGTAGATTAAGGACAGACAACTAAATATAAAATTTAAAAAAAAAATTATGATTTTTTAAAGTTTCTTCTGAGACATCAAAAGCTCTTCAAATAACCCATCGCCTCAAGGGAAACTATAAAAAAAATGTATATTTATTTGCTTGACTAGGCGGGCACACTGAACTGCAGAATAGCTCATTTCCATGTGTATCCTGGGAGAAGGGGGAGTGGGTACGCAGCAACATGTGTATAACAAAAACATGTTTCAGCTTCTAATCTATGCATTTTCCATATTCAGATTTTCTTTATAACTACAGTATGCACATTAACATAAAGCAGGTTCCTGGTCTCCTAGACTTCATCTGCTTTTGCCACTCGTCTACACCCGACATCACAAGCCTCCACTTGTAATAACACACTCTGTTGCCTTGGAAATGATGATTCAGAAAAGAGAAAGTTAAAGGGCAGAGAAGTTACCATGATGGAACCAATATGTTAATACAGATAACTTATGAAAAACAGGGAACAAAATAAAAAGAATATGTGAATTATAAACTGAACTGTGCCTAAAGGTTACAATTTTCCAAAATATTCCGTGATGTCAGTTAACTCTTTAAGCAGCGTACAGGTCAGGAGATGGCTTGCTAAGTGTCCTGGGGGCAGGAAGCACAGGATTCTGGTGGACGGGCACTATTCAAAGTGGAAAGAGTACTCGGGGAATCGGTGGTGGGGCCACTGCTGTTCGTTTTTATCAACAACCTGGAAGCCGGAGTAGTCTCCAGCAAGCTATATTGATTCACTGATGACACACAGCTGGCAAGGGTGAGGGACTCCCTCGAGAATGGGAACACATTTCAGGAGGACATGAACAAGCTGGGTGACTGATCTAGCTCCTAAAGATTCAGTTCTATGTAGTCAAATGTAAGGTGCTACACTTCTGCTGTGTAAAACCAAGGCAGAACCTACACACTGGGTGGGGCTCCTTTTGTTGTGGTCTAGGACGCAAAGGACCTCAGTGTCACAATCACAACAGATATGGGTCCAAAACACGGCAAGCAATGCACAGCTCTCCAGACCATCGGCAGAACTACCCCACGTGACGTTGGTGACTGTAGTTACACTAGAGGCCTGAGTGTCCCGCAGGATACTCTCCTCCTCAGGGGTGGGCAGGTAACCAGCTGCTGCTATACTGCCACCTAGGTGGCCACAGCTGGCAGTGCAGTTTGGCTGGGTGCTAGGGAGGAAAGCACATGAACATTTGTGCATGCTCGCTAGCACCCTGAGCAGCAAGGTGTGTGGGTTGGGAGGGAAAATGGCCAACCTGAAACCGATGAAAGTCCACCCACCACAGCGGGCCACATCTCCCCCACTAGGGCAGCTCTCCAATCGTTGATGCCGGGAAACCTGGTCCAGACAATCCCTGGCCAGATAAGAGGGATGAACATCCATGAAGGGGCTGCAAGCACAGGGTCCATTCCTGTAGGGCTGTTCATAATGGTTGACAGGATGGCTGGAGCACAGTGCCGTAAGGGGGGGACATAACTGGAGAAGGGGCTCAACATCCAGGCATGAGTGAACTGGCAAGAGATCCTGGCAGTTGGGCCACAAGAGAAAAAACGGTTTTAAAAAAATAAAAAATGTAACCCTTGCTGTGCCACAGACTGATATCAGTCCAGTATCTATACATTCTAATTCTGTTGGCAGCCTAAGGGTTAAGTCGCTGTGATGAGGGTCAGCAGAATGTTGCGGGTGTATCAAAAGACAGGTGACTAGCATTGTTGGGGAAGTAATCCTGCCACTTTACAAGGCCTGATCAGGCCCCACCTGGAGTGCTGCATGCAGTTCTGGGATCAAAAAAAAAAAAAAAAAAATACTGAGGTAATTGCCTGCAATGCACAGACACCAAAATGATCAAGGACTGGGGTCAAAAACGTTTGAGGAGATTCCTCAGCATGTTCACCTTGAAGAAAAAGAAGTGGGGTTGGGAGTATGTGATCTCAATCTTCCACATACTGAAAGGCATCAAAAGGATTCTACAAATAGAAATGTTTATACTGGTCTCCCAACACGTCACGGTTGAACCTGAAAAGTGAATTCAGAGGTAATGTAAGGAAGCTCATTTCCAGAGGGTGGTGAGACTACCAGCAGATATAGCAGACATGAGGCAGTGTAAGCTTGGACAAATGTCTGCGTACCAAGAGAATCACAAAGGGTTCCCCGCTTAGTAGGGAATGCCTTTACATTAGTCAGGTTTACAGCATACTTATTCTTCCCTTCCCCGCGCATGGCGGCGCGGGGGGGAGGAGATGAGTTGCCCAACCTCCCTTCCGACCATGAACTACAAGTACTAACATTAGATCCCAGGCCCCAGCACCCTAATGACTAGTACTTAAATCACTCACTCACACTGCCTTGAAGAAAGCAAAATGCAAAGCCCATATATCTCCCATCCTGGTTCACGGTCCACCCTAAACGCTCTACGATCTGTATACTGACTCTGCAGACAGTCCAAGTTGCTCAGCTTTTGCTGGACACGTTGACACAAAGGGTCTCACTTAAATCAGTGGTCGGGTGGGGGAGGAGGTACTCCCTGTCATGACCACTCACAGAAGCATTAGCCACTATATGGCTAAAGAGTACACCAACACATTTAACCAGAAATGCTCGCTGTTATGTTAGAAGTGGAGTGCAACCTCGAACGCTGCAGCAATTGCTATCTTCACGGAAATCACTATACCTGGCCCACCCACACACAATAAATCACTCAGACTGAGACACATAGAGTAGAATAAGGACGTGAGCCAGGATCTTTTTCGGCGTCCCATTCCCTGCTAGAAAAATAAAATGAAAACTAGACGGCAGTTTTTCAAATACTTATGCCGCAGCAATCTGCAGCGGTCTTTCCCAACGCATGCTCATACATTTGGAAGCAGGACACAGGCGCCCTCCTTTAGCGCACCGATAATAGATTAAAACTGAATACAAATTGAGGAGAGCGATCAATCATTAATCTGATCCAACATTTCCGTCTCAATAACATTCACTGCTGGGCAATCGTTATAAACACAAACTGAGGACTGGAACCGAACGTGTAACTTTGCTACTAAATTATACTTTGAATGGCAAGCACACGTTCCGCTCGTGATCAGCTCGAGTGCTGCCAGTAAACTCCGAGTGTGGCAGATAATCGCAGTGACTACTGAAAAGATCGGGTTTCAAGAAATCGAAAATATGTGTACGCTGCTTGCAAACAACTTTCTACACCCACCCCAAGAGTGCAGCCCTTCCTTCACGACCCCGCATTCCAAGAGGGGTAGGGTTACCCTCTCAAACTCAGAACCCATACCGAAAAAATGTTAGCATAACTCTGTGAGCTTTTCACTACATTTTGTGACAAGCCCCGCCCAGGTCCTATTGGGCCACGGCTCTCTCTGATTGGGCCGCTTCGACCGCGTGCCTCTTTTTTACAACCGCAAGAGGCTCCTCGGGACCGCCGCCCGCCTTGCCAATCGAATGACGTCACGAAATAATCAGCTGTGCTCAGAGCTCAATTGAAAAAAGTAGTGGTGTCTTTCCTGGTATCTGTAAACTCTGCGGTTTAAGTTGAAATGACAATTGAATGAATATTTTTCATTTCTGGGGGTACTTACGGTGCTGGGGCTTGCGTTTCTTTCCAGTTGTTATCTCGGGGCCAGCATGAATACATCCAGAGTAAAGAAGCCAAGTCCCAGAGCTTCTTCAGCCCACAGAAGAGTGGCTGAGTGACTGACCGGGCTCCGCCTTGTGGCTTTCTGTACAAGAGAGGAAGGCGCAAGATCCAGGATGTGATGTCATGCATAATGCCAAGAAAAGGGAACTGACAGAAAAATAAACGTGCACTACTGGGTTTTATTTGCGATTAGTATGCTGACGAGTTAGTGGTTGTTGTCAGATCGGTAACCCCCTGTACTGTGGTTGAGATAACATGCAATGCATACATGTACTACTGACTTTTTATAACAGTCAGTGTTAGCACAGCTAATTGAATGAGATGAAAAAAAACTGAGCGTGAGATTTTTTTAACTGTCCAGTTTGAGTTTGGAGCCATTTGAGTATACGAGAGTACCGAACAATGCAACGCTCACTCACTGAAATGCACTACTAGATTCCAAGACTTGATAGCACTGCATTTTATATTTAACATAAAAAATGGTGTGTTTTCATGTTGCACAACTGTTGAGTCCTGAATGGGTGTATACACAAATGGGCTGGTGAATGCAAGCAGAGGGCATGCTCTCAAACTGAGGGGAAGGGCAGGATGAGGAACATTAGAGCAGTGCATCCTGGGTGTGGGTTGTATGGAACTGTTTTATTAATGGGAGACTGTTGGTTATGACACGGGGGAAACTGCTGTACTTTTTCGAAAATGAGGCACTGCTGGGTACCTGGAGGTGGAGGTTGATGAGGAAGACAGCGTGGCTGCCGGGGTGGAGGAGACTGCTTCCCTCCCCACCTGGCGTATTGAGGAGGCACTTATCCCTGACCCCTCTGTAGGCGTCAGGTGCAGATGTATCTGTCTAACCTAACAACCATTGGCAAGAGCTGTGCTGGTGGTCCTTAGGAGACTACTTAAGTGGAGGAAGATTGTTCCCCTAAAACCTGGTCTGGGACCAGTTTCTCCTTTTACCAGTGGAAGTGTTTTCAGTGTGATCCAGGAGGTCTGGGATGCAATCCTGATTCCACTAATGTTCTTTTCTCCTCAAATTTCACTGGAGTGACGATCAATTTATTTATGTATTTGTCTCGGAGAAACAACCTTTGAACTAAAAGCTTGTTTACAGAGGGTCCACGTCATGACAGTACAATACAGTAAGTGGGTACAACGGGGCATCTGTAAAAGACGAGGAACATAGAATATACTTCAGCAGGGGTAAAAGAATAGCATTTACAGTACAAAAACACATATGCTGCCTATACAGTGAACTTCAGTACAAGAGTATAGTGCAATAATGAGCACATATGTGTATATACATACGAATTAAACAGAGCAGTCAAAAGTTGACATTGTCCGGGTAGGTAGGTAGTATGGAGGGAGGGTAGAGGGGGAGGAGCAGTGGAAGGGGTGGTGGGAAGGAGTAGTGCTGTTGGTAGTTTGAGGAAGGGGCTAGAAATTTGGAGGCGTGGGACAGTGCGGTGAGGTGGGGTAATGTGTGGGGTGGGGAAGCTTGTAAGGGTGGGGGAGTCAGGGTAGTTTGGGGCGAGCCGTCTGAGGTATTTAGTGTGAGCAGGCTGGGTTGGTAGGGTGGAGGTTAGTGTTGGCATTCGCAAGTACTCAGCGTGGTCAGGTGTTGCACTAGTTTTCTCTTAAAGGGACCGAGTTTTGGTGTGGATGTAATGTCAGCAGGAAGAGCATTTAGCCAGCCTGGCACTCTGTAAGCAAAAGAGCACTGTGCTAGGGCCATGCAGCAGAAGGGGACATTCAGTGCATTCCTAGATGCCCTCTTGTCTGGTGCTGACCATTAGCAGTAGTGAGCACCAGAAGCTATACGAAGAGAGACTACTAAAGGAGCTTAATATGCATACCCTCGAGGAAAGGAGGAAGGGGGGACATGATAAAAACTTTCAAGTACCTCAAGGGAATCGGAGTCCAAGAGGGTAGCATCTTTCAGAAAAAGAGATGTGCAAGAACAAGGGGGCACAATTTGAAGAAAAGAGGGAGGACGGCTCAGAGGTAATGTGAGGAAGTACTTTTTCATGCAGAGGGTTGTGAATGAATGGAACAGCCTTCCTGAGGAGGTCATGGAGTCAAAAACAGTGGGGGAAATCAAGAATGCATGGGATAGACATAAGGCAATTCTAGTACGGGGTAGGAGGAAGTAGGCTGTTGGTTAACTAGAACCTGCAGCTTATCCATTAGGTAGGGAAATGGGCAGACTAAATGGGCCAAGTGGTCCTTATCAGCCATCAAATTCTATGTTTCTGTGTGACAAGGTTTTGGACTGAGGGTGGTGTGGTGTTGGAATAGTTAATCTACACTCAAGGGTAAAGCATTTGGCTACCAGGGGTAGAAGTCTTCAGCCCGTACCTGCTGCTTAAACCTGAGAAGACATGGAATTGGAACTGGCTTACTGTCAGAAGCGGGATCACCTGTTATTCCTTCTGGCAGAAGTTGTTTCGTGCTGAGAAATCCAGGGGATAATGCTCGGTCCCTCAAGATGAGAAAAAGTCACCCAAGTCCCAAAATGGCAATTCTGTTTCTTCCATGGGTGAGATGGGCCTTGGAATGAAAAACACTGTAAAGGTGTACCCTGTTCCTACTTCAGAATCCAGAGAAGAAATGTCTGCTCAGGTGGAAAGTGAGAAGCCAACTGTCGACGGGGCAGGCCATCACAGGAGTCAGAGTGAACAGCTGCAGTGGCATGGGAAGGATGTGACTGTTCCTCTATAGATCAAAGGGCTGTCATTTTCTCTGCAGTGGGGGAAACCCGTCAAAGAGACTGAAGTAAAACACTATACTGTTCCTTCAAAAACCAAGCCACAGGACTCTGGTCAAAGGAAACTGCTCTTTGGCAAGCAGGGTGGGTTCAGGATGGCACGGACTCTCTGTGATGGTCTCTGGGTTCGGTCAGTGCAGTGGACCTGAGAAAGATTATGGTTTCTGGGGATGGGGCAGTCGCTAAAGAAACTACTCCTGACAAAGTTCTTGTCTCTTTGGACAACACCAGGTGTAAAGAAGAGAAGACTGCTCCGACACCCCAGTCACAGGTAATAGATATTGACATACCTGCCAGTTCTGACTTTTCTTCTAGGAGAGACCCCCAGTTTTTAAAACACATGCTGATGGTGCGACCACAATATATGTAGCCCCCCCCAGCACCTTCTGCACAGACTGAACCTGTACTTTTCAAATGCTTCAGCAGCACCACACACGGGCTGATGTGACTACTGACCCTGCAGTACAGGAGTAGGTGCTTTCTGAGAGTGATACAGCCCAAGCAACTGTTCATACTCCCCACACACACACAAATGACTTCAAATACTGGAGAAGCGGCTGTGTCAGTGTGAATAAGGTGGCTGACCCTGTCCCTGCACCCCCAACTGCAACATGGACCTAGCCAGCAGATTGTGAGCAATGTTAGGCTAAACACTCAAAGACGCTGTGCTGTTTTAGGCCAAATGTGGAACCTGCAAAATACCGCAGTTTAGTAAGGGAGTCCAAAGTGGGAAGTTTCTAAACTGACTGTATTTAGTCCAAATGTACTCTAGGCTGGTCGAGGATTTAAAACTTAACATTGAATACTGGGTCCCCAGCGATGTTGACTAGGGCTTATATCTTGGTAGCTATGAACTTAAGACAGTCATTCAACAATGATCTAGCCACAAACCAGTGGTCTGGGGGCTAGATCATTGTTGAATGACTGTCTTAAGTTCATAGCTACCAAGATATAAGCCGTACTCTGATCCCACTTACTAAATTGAGTTCGAATCTAACGTTCAAACAGTTCTGCAGGGGATATTCCCGTGACACAATGTGGTGGTGTTCGATACGTGGCAAGAAAGTCCAAAAGGGTTATTTGTATTGCAGTCAGAGTAGTAGGATTAGCTTTGTCCATACTCTTTTTAAAAGTCTGAACCAGGCGTTCCGCTTCACCATTTGAACTTAGATGGTAGGGAGGTGAGAAAATATGGCGGATACTGCGTTGCTGGCAAAATACTTGGAATTCAACAGACGTGAACTGTGGTCCGTTATCCAAGACAATCACTTGCAGAAAACCATGGGTAGCAAAGATAGATTTCAACACTTTAATGGTACTTTCAGTAGGTGTTGAAGACATTTGATGAATTTCTGGCCATTTACTATAAGCGTCAGTTAAGAGTAACCACGTGGAATTTAAATAAGGTCCTGCAAAATCAATATGCAGCCTTTGCTAGCATTTTTCAGGTTGTTCCCAATGGTGAACTGAAGCTCCTTCCGGATTTCCCATCGATACAACATAACCTTTGCATCTTTGTACAACCTGGTATATGTCTCTGTCAATGGAAGGCCACCATATGTGAAGTCTGGCTAGGGATTTCATTTTAGCAATGCCTGGATGGCCGGCATGCAAAAGAGTCAACACATTTGAGTGATAACATTGGGGTACTATGACACGCAATCCCCATGGAAGACACCCCTCAGCAATGGACAACTGCTGTCTTTTTGTATAGTACGGTTGTAGTGCAGTCGAACAAGTAGTGTCTTGCGGCCAACCCTCAAGTGTATACTGATATAGTTGTTTCAAAATTACATCTTGACTAGTCGCTTTTGCAATGTCCTTGGCTAGTACTGGAAGCTGATCTAACTGTTGTAGCTCCACTGCACACGCAAGAGTAGAGTCCTCCATATCTTTGAACTGCACTGGAAAACTATCTGGCCCCACCTGGCATACTAATGGATCCTCTTTAAGTCTCACATCAAACTCCATTTCTTTGGATATTGATAACCTTGACAAGGCATCCGCATTTCCATGCTTGTCCGTTGTTTGGTATGTAACCTTGAAAATATAGGCAGACAAAATTAATGTCCATCGTTGAAGTCGGCTAGCGGCTTTTTCTGGAACTCCTTTTTCTGGACTGAAAAATGTCACTAGTGGCTTGTGATCTGTCTTCATGTGAAACTTGTGACCTAGCAAGTACTGGCGAAATTTCTGGACTGCAAACACAATTGCAAATGCCTCTCTCTGAATCTGGGCATAATTCCTTTCAGTTGCAGTGACTTTGTGTGAAGCATGGGCTATCAGCTTCTGCACTCCTTCTGCATTTGTATGGAAAAGGACAGATCCTATACTAACAGGGCTAGCATCACAAGTCAATGTGATAGGTAAGTTAGGGTCATAATGAGTTAAATAATTCACATCAGCTAAAGAAAGCTTGATGGCTTGAACTGCCTTACTGTGGCCCTTGGTCCACTTCCACGGAGTACCCTTGTGTAACAGTTCATTTAGGATAGCACATTTAGTGGCTAAGCCAGGTATGAAACGGTCATAGTAACACACCATACCCAAGAATGAGTGCAACTCTGAAACATTCTGCGGTTCAGGCATGTGCAGAGTGGCTTCCACCTTTTCATCATTTGGACAAATTCCGTCTTTGTCAGTAGTGTGACCTAAGTACATGAAACTTGGTTGAAAAATTTTTCTCTCCTGAGTCTGAATCTACTCTGTTGCCATCTCTCTAAAGTCTTTTGTAAGTTAAGTAAATGTTCTGGTTCTGTCTTGCCCGTGACAATGATGTCATCCAAATAACAAGCAGCACCTGGTTTATCACCTACCGTTTGCTGGATCACTTTTTGAAAAATAGCAGGTGCAGAACTAAGGCCAAAACATAACTGTTTGTACTTGTACAGTCCTTGGTGTGTATTAATCACTACCAATTTCTGAGAGTTTGTATCCAGCTCCACTTGAAGGTGTGCATCAGCGAGGTCCAGTTTAGAGAACCCCACACCACCATTCAGTCTGTGAAAAAGTTCCTCATGCAAGGGTAAAGGAAATACATCTGTGCTAAGTACTGGATTACAGTAAGTGTTACCTTAAAATCTCCACATATTGGAACCTTACCACCTGGTTTAGATACCACCACAATTGGAGTAGCCCAGTCTGAACTTGAAACCTTTTCCAGCACACCCGCTTTTTCCACTCTGGCCAATTCTGCTCCAACCACCGGTTTTAAGGCAAAAGGAAGTTTCCATGGTTTACAAAACTTAGGGACTGCATTAGCCTTTGTAACTAGCTTTGCTTTAGCTGTTATGCAACATCCCAGGCCGTTCCATGACTCTGGATACAAGTCTAAAATCTCCCCAAGCTTGGACGGATTACTGCTTTGTGGTACCTGGACAGCAGCAAGTAGGCCAAAATCTGCTGGATCAATATGAATGTTTAGAAAAACATGAGCATCTCTGCCCAAAATGTTGACACCCTTTTCTGAAACCAGAAAAGTTAAAGGTGTACTAGGAGAATCAGTCCTGCGCACTAAAGTGGTAAACAAGCCCAGTGACTGAATTGGTTGCCCTTCAAATGCACGCAGCAACTTATTACAAGGAGCCAATGATGGCTTATCCAGATCAGATCATGTTTGTTGGTTAATAAATGTAACGGGGAAAGCAGAATCTACTATTAAACACAACTGACGCCTCAGTTGTGGTAAGTCAAGTAACACATATAGTTTGCATGTATGGTGCAATAGGAACCACTGAACTGTCTGTGCTCTCTGAACTGACCACTGCAGTTCTCCTGCTTCTGCAAATCTTAGCAATATACCCCTGACATTTACATGCGTGATACTGAACTTCTCTGAATTTGCACTGGTCCTTGCTATGCTGAGAAGACCCACGTGATGCACATTTGTACTGGCCATGCAGTTTGGGTGGAGTGGTTGAATATCTCTTTGAAAACAGTGGTTTAGACTTAGGTTTGAGCTGTTTCAATTTGGGGTTTACTGCAGTTACTTGAACCTCATTTTTAGTGTCCATCTTAGCATGTACTTCATTTTCTGCAGCCTCATACATTTGTGCCAAGTGTAAAAGTTCATCAGCAGATTTCTTGACACTTACAGAAAGTAATTGCTGAATATAGTGTTCATTATTCAACCCCATAACAAACTTATAAGCTAAATTAGATTCAAGATGCTCCCTGCTCCACTCACATGTGAGAGCTAAGCTTTCGATCTCAGACAAATAAGATTGTAATGACTGACCTAGTTTCTGATGATAACTAGAATTTATAACATTCAGCCCTTGGGGAAGTTGTTAAACTGTATTGTGCATTCAATTTAGCCTTTAACTCTTGATATGACAAATCCTCCGGGCGGTCCGGTGCACACAGACTGCATAAAAGTTTGAAGGTTTCACTTCCCAAGTAAGTACAAAAAGCAGCTCAAATAAGCTCACCTTGTAGCTGATCATTTGCTGGTTGTATGGCAAGATTAAGTAATAACCACGATCAAACCGCCTGGACCATGTATCCCAGTCTGTCCCTGTAAAAATCTCAAAGCTGGCTGAAGTTGCCATGTTACTCCACAGTTCCAAATTGCTTACTTGCGTCCAATGCAGAAAGTCACAAAATGGTGTAATTCAG
Organism: Neoceratodus forsteri; assembly: GCA_016271365.2. Taxonomy (NCBI): domain Eukaryota; kingdom Metazoa; phylum Chordata; order Ceratodontiformes; family Ceratodontidae; genus Neoceratodus; species Neoceratodus forsteri. The sequence continues at coordinate 193,072,521 of CM028132.1, read as the reverse complement.
CAAGCTGGAGCTATGAAAATTTGCACCATCCGTCATCGCCAGTTATTTGTATTTGGTGGGCGAAAATAAGTACCTTAAACACATCAGGGTCTTTGTCAAAAGAAAAACATGCACCATAGAAATTTAGGCCTTCTCTGTTTACTTCCATACAGCACAGACACAGGGGGATCACTAATCTCAACACACACAGGAAGAGCATTCACAGGAAGTGTACATTTTCTTAAAGCTGTACTGTCTCTTAACATTTCTTAAAGCTGTACTACACATAACAAGTAGAGCAGAATTTCTACCTGAATATGGCTCAGAAACCCTACAGAGGCCAGGGTCCCTACCCCAGGCCTGGTGGGGATGGTGACCACCCCAGATGCCACCTTTTCTGTCTGGTTTAGGATGGAGAACTTCCATTCACCTCTACAGATCCTGTTTTGCCAAGGCCTCCTGCTTCATCTGACACCCCTGTACCAATAGCCCGTCTAGTTGATACTTCACCAACAGTACCCAGTATTTCACCCACAGTTCCACAGAAAGGGGTGGAGACAATGGAAGTGACACAAGATACCTCTTATGCGAGTACTACTGCCACATGAGTGGTTACAAAGGAAGTCCCCCCTTACACAGGACACTGAGGTATTCAGGATGGTCAGTAGATAATGGAAAAAGAAAGGGCCTCCCCAATCGAAACTTTCCAGGTGTACATCCTTGGATCTGGAAAATCGGTACAAACTGTTGGCAATGCATGAAGACAGGGGAGACACTGAGGATGATTAAGATGTCATCCATTCCGTCTTCTTAGCAAGACCACTCTTCAAGCAGTGAGGACCCTGGCCATCAACTAGGCATATTAAAAAAAAAAAAAAAGGAAGAGCACATAACTGGCTAGGAGTTTGGGGGGGGGGGACCAAAATGATGTTGATATTAGCTTACATTTTTTTCTCACTAGCCCTTATGAGTGGATCTAGTGTTACTAACTTCTGTGTCACTTCTTTCAACGTTAATAATAGCTATAGTATGCAAAAGTGGATTTCAGCTCTTTCTGTTCTACAGGACATAAGGGCAGATATTATCCTTCAAGATACCAGACTTCATGCATTAAAGGAGGTAAATAGGGTGAGGAAAATGTGGCTTATGTCAGACAGTTGTGACACAACTAGCACCTTGCATCAAAAGATGCGGCATTCATAATTCAGAAATGTGGTCTTCATCTAAGTCAGGAGTCATTGCATCCTTGTGGTGGTGCTGCACCACCCTTGTGGCCAAACTGAGGGTGCACCATGCCATAAGGGAGCTTGCACCATGGCGGGGCTGCAACATCCACTTTTCTGGGATGCAAGAAGCTCCGCCGTGGCCGTAGCAAAGGGCTGGAGATAGACCAGCGAAAACCTGGTCTAAGTCCCTTGTGGCATTGTAGACACTGTGGCAAGTATTGTTTAGGGGGCCATAACAGGCATGTAAGGGGGCAGCATGGGCACAAGGTGGCATATTGGTGATTGGGTAAGGGGTGGGCAATCACATCAAAGCAGTTGTACCCAGAGGGGGTGCCAAATATGGCACATTACTTGCATGGACACAGAATGACAAATGGGGAGTATAGCGACACACAGTGCCATGGCCCCAGGTGGGCATGGCCCTGGGGACTTCTGCTAGAGCTGTGCCAACATAGGACCATGTCACTGTGTGTCACTATGCCGCTTGATTCACCATTCTGTGTTCGTGCAAGTAATGTGTCATATTCAGCACCCCCTCTGGGTGCAACTGCTTTAATTTGATTGCTTCCCCCCTACCCAATTGCCAGTATGCCACCCGTGCCCATGCCGCCCCAGTACCCCACTTGCCAGGCATGTGTGTACCGCCCCACCCCCGGCCATCCCAGCACCTTTTCAGTTGCACTGATGGGGGGGCAGTCAGATCCCTGCGGCATTACCCACAGGTGCACCACTTGCTTTAGTGCACGCCTGCGGTTGCGGCAAATCCTGGATTTCTGGTGCAGGGACGCTGCTCTTTCTGAATATGGCGCAGGGTCCCTGACACAGCTGGGATGTGGCAAAACCCCTAGATCACCGCAACCTGTGGCGACCTAGCGGGTCTTTGAAAATACGGCCCCATGTTTTTATGTGCAAGAGGCATGGCTGAAGTGTGAGGCCCTCTCTGTGAGGAGGCTACTTTATGGTGAGCGAGGGGGAGAAGGAGGGGTCAGTGTGTAGTCAACACAACTGCTCATTGGTTGGAAACAGAAAGGGGGAGAACTGTGAGTGTGGTTTCAAGTTCTCTGAAGACAAAACTGTTTCTTATCCATGTGTTCATTTATAAGTTTGACCTAACTATAGGAAAGCTAAGTTTGCATTTTATGGTTTTCTCATTTTATTTGAGAATCTCTGGAGTATCCATCATTCTGAAGTGGCACACTAAGACTACTGTAAGCAAATAAAAAAAAAAAAAAGGAGCATGGCCACGCTAAGCTCCAATATGGACGCTTAGTTTAGGAGCCACAACGAGATGAAAGCCAGCTAACAGGACCGGTCTGTGCTACTGCAAATCCATGTAGTCAAATTGTCCATTAAGCGGAGCACAAGACCAGCCAAAACAAAAAAGACCTAAAACCAGGTCTCAGTAAAAAACTGCTTTTATTGTACAAAAAAGCTAAAACATGCAATAGGCGATAGTGGCACCCTCTCCACCAACGTTTCACGTAGCTCTTACACTTTTTCAAGGCGGGCCTAAGCCTCTACCTGAAAGGAGACCTCGGTACATAATTGTGAAATTCCTGTGATTCCAGGATCGACAGGTGGTCGTGGAGGCTGCTCACAAGATCAGAAGTGTTTTGCTGCAACAGAGTAGAGTAAGCATTTTTCCAGACTACTCCAGGCAACTCCAGGTCCAAAGACAAGCCATCACGGCGGTTAGGAAAAAGTTACACAAGCGCCAGTGGCCGTTCGCATTAGTGTACCCAGCGTGACTCATTATATAGCGCCAAGGGAAAAAATAAAAGGCATTCATGGACCCAGAGGCAGCCCTAGACTATATTTGGATGTAAGAGAAGAAGAGTGTGAGGTACAACGAAGCAGGAGACAACACTCCTGAAACCTGAAAGGAGCCTTGGAGGTACTGTTTTGCTTTCTGGCTTGACCCCAGGGATGAGGGGGTACCCTTAAGCCGCAGCCTGCAACAGTTATGTGGCCTATCAGGGCTGGGTCTTGCCCCCCCACCTCATACCAGAGGGTCGCTGGTGGAACGGCCTTCACTTACCAGCTGCTATTATCATCAGACAGACCACTCAAAAACTTGGCTGTTAAGTGGCCTGGATCTATGAATAGTAAACCCTGCTGCTTGGGGGTTTGAAATGTCAGTGTTGGCGAATGATAGCTGAGGTGGGCCTTTAATTAAGTACAGTTAGTAACGTAAAGATTTTGTGAAGCTCTCAATTTCTGTTAATTTTTACGGGGGCAAGCGAACCACTGTTGTTGGATTGTACCTGGGGCCATTTAATCCAGTCTGCTTCGAGGATACAGTTTTTATTTTTTAATTTTTTTATTTATTGAGTTCTTGGATAACACCTGTGAGCAGATGTTTTTTGTAGGTTCCACATCAGTTGAACAGAAAATAGCAGAGAACAACAATTTTTATTCATTTACAGAGATGGTACAGTAAGTTACAGAAAGGTTGACGCAAGTAGATACTGTTGAGGCATTGTACAATATATGCCTGCGTCTGTGAGTTCGAACACCCTGGAGAAGACAGACACAGAGACGGTAACAGACAAAGGTGACATAGTGGAGGAATGGAGGGAGAGAGGGGGGAGGGAGGGGTGTGTCATGAGATGTTGGTGTGGGGATCAGTGAAGTGCTGAAGTTGGGAGGTGCCCCCTGGGTCAAGAACTGCACCTAAGTGCAGCAGGTGATTGCTATGGGAGGGGTGTAAGCGGATGCAGTCACAGGTGTTCTTGATAATGAGGTGCTAACGAAGACTTCGCTTGTATGCACCAAAAGTTAGAAAAATCAGTCACAGTTGTCCTCGGCAATGAGGTGCTGATGAAGCTTCTGCTTGAAGGCACCAATAGTTGCTACTCCAGAGACTGCAGGTGGTAGAGCGTTGATCCAGTGGGGTGCATGGTAGGAGAATGCATGTTGTGTTAATGCAGTGCGACATCTAGTTTCGCTAAAGATTTGACTGTTGGAGCTTCTGGTCAGCCTAGCACTGATGTGTCACGTGAGAAGGTATTGAACTCCTGGTGTCAGCAGATCTAGTGAGGGTTTTTTGGCAAGTAGGCAGGTTTGGTATTTAATTCTGTTCTTCAGTTGGAGCCAACCTGCCTCCAATATACTTTGGAAAAAATTTTTTTTTTTTTGGAAGCTAACCAGGTCTCTGAACGTTAATTGATGTTTATTGGTCCAAGTCCTTATTTACTCTTTCATTTACTTTTTCAAGAGTGTGGCTTGTAATAAACGTAATGAACACGAGTTCAATGATGTGGACCTGAGGGAACGGTCTGGGAGGCCCAAGGAATTGATGGCCACCGAAAGGAGTCATTAACCTGCACTACAGCACTTCCTTTTCTTTATTTAAATTTTCTGCTAACAACAGTTTGTTAAGTAGGGCTAAACAAAGTGCTTAGATAGGTCGATATATTGTTTTGTGGTCAATTGCTGCAGCCTACCAGAGTTATAGGCTTTCTGTTTCCTTAAAGTTGATGGTTTGGGGTTTGATGGGAGGGAGAGGGGAGGGATGTGTGGACTTCAGTAAAACACCTAGTCTCTGATAGATGGGAAGTATTCTGGGTCATATCTAAATTCTGTGGTTGGTTATTTGGGAAAGTGTTGGTACCTGTGCCTCAGGTGGTGCAGGTGCCCTCAACTGCCTTTCCCCTTAGTTACACTGAATTTTCCCTTGCACTGCAAACAGGGCAGCAGAGCATTGCAGGCCAATCTGCTATATGCCTACTTTGTGGGTGGGGGGGAGCTCTGACGGCACCAACCTGCAGTAGCGACTGGGCGCTCTCCATACCCCCTTCATAATGCAAGATTTCAACTAACTTCACAGTATCTTAGCAAAGGCCATCTCCATAGATCTGTATTCCGGGATTACTGTACTCCCCACTCTCCCACAAGTCTAAGTTTAAGTGGAATGCGGTACATTTCCTGTGCGTTTATTAAATAAGGCAGTGGTGGATAGGGGGTGTAACAAGCACATCCACGCAAAGTAGAGGGAGTTTATTGTTACTTCCCATGAACAGCGGTTAGAAGGGAAGTAAGGGGGATACTAGTTTGTTGGAATTACAGTTAGTTTTTTTTTCTTGGGAGTGCAGGAGGGGGGATTGTTCTAAGCTGGTTTCAAATTTCTAATGTTTGGGGTAGGTAATAAAGTGGGAGGAGGAGGGAGTGGAGGGTATGGAGATACATTCTGGTTGTTTGAAAATACAAAGTCAGTAGCTATTAGAAAGGTGATTTACAGTATAATGTGGAAATCAATACGAGTCTATGATGCAGCCTGTCTTACTTTATTGCAAATATGGGGTCTTTCAGTTTTATATCATGGAACGTCAATGGGCTCAAAACAGTGGTGAAGAGGAAAAGAGTATGGGCGTATCGTAAAAAACTTAAAGGAGACGTGGCTTTTCTTCAAGAGCTGCATATGACGAGACCGGAGACAGAGCGGCTGGCTTCCTTATGGGGTGGGAAACTTTTTGTGGCCCCATTCATATGTTCAAGTTCAAGTTTATTGCAGGAAAACTCCATTGAGCAAGCTCATTCACAAGGAGGTCCTGTGACATAAACACTTAAAGTACAAACACAGATAGGTAATAACAGTATATACTTGAAATACACGTTACATGATGCAAGCTGGATATACATACAAGGGTACCACATAGGGTGACCGCAGGTGGTAAACATTGATATGAGACAGGGAAGCGACTTATAGGTCGCATACTGATAAATGAAACATGATGACTGGTGTGATTTGATTTAATCCATATTTAGATCTCCTAGAAATATTGTTTCAGTTTTTGCATCTGCGAACATGGATTTCAAAAGATTAAGGACTTCATCACCACCAGACGGTGGTCTGTAGCCACCTAGGATAGTGATACATTCCGAGGAGGGGAGATGAAGGCTCAGCGAAACTAACTCAAATTCCTTGGCTAGAGATTTGCAACTAATATTGGTGACCAAGTACTTAGATTTGGCATAGATAACCAGACCCCCGCCTCTAGACTCTCTATCTGCTCTAAATAAATTGTAGCCCTGCAGTGATATTTGTTGATATTTTATATGTAAAGCAAGTAGTGTGGCTATTTGGTTTCATCCATTCCTGAGAATTCAGATCCACTCATCCTTCTCAGATGCCCAAGGGAGGTATGTGACTGTTGATGCCACAGTAGAGGAGAGGAGGCGTTCATTGATATCATTATATGGGCCAAACAATGATAGCCCTGATTCCTTCCACCACTCGGCAATTGCCTTAGCTCCTTACCCAGATAACATTATTATAGAAAGGGACTTTAATACCTGTTGGGAGCCAATCCTGGACCATTTGGGGAGACGGTCACATCCCCCACCTTTGAGTGTCAGGGCAGTGAGGCAATTGGCAGTAGAGAGAGAGCTATGCTTGAGGCGTGGAGATACTGCCACCCAGAAGACAGGGAGTTTTCTTTCTTTATCCATGCTCACAACATATATACCAGGTTTGATTATATACTGATGTCCAAACTAATTGTATGGCGACTAGAGGCAGTTTATGGCCCCATCTTGGTCTCTGACCATGTTCCTTTGACTATATCCCTGCCGCTGGGGGATGGTGTAACCCCACAGCGTCAATGAAAACCCCACATTACTAGCCGACCCCATTTACCTCTTGCAAATGGCTCAAAAACTAGTGGAATTTGTCTCCATAAATAATGCTGAGGACACCTCCATTGTGACTACTTGGGATGCACTAAAGGCCTTTATAAGTGGGGGAATGATTTCCTATGAACCGTATAGGAGGAAACAGGATCTTAGAAAGGAAACGGATTTAGAAAAGAAAATAGTTGAGTGGGAGGTGGAGATTATGAGAGGGGGAAAGGAGCTGATTTGAGCACATCAAAAAGATTGAAGGGAACTTTGAATCAGTTTGTTACCCACAGGTTACAGAGGTATTTGGTGATTACTAATTCTTGTTCTTACTTTGAAGGAGACAAAGCAGGGAAGTGGCTGGCATGGCTATTGAAAAAGAAACATGCAGATAGAATGATGCTCGAAATAGAGTCCCCAAGGGCTCGGCCACTTCAGATCAACAACGCTTTCAGGTACTTCTACAAATCCCTCTATAACTCGCAAGTCCCAGCAGATACTTCCCTGGACTTTTTTTGAAGGAGACTAAACTCCCTACCCTAGACACATCAATGGGGGATATACAGGAGCAGCCGGTTACAGCTAGAGAGCTGCGACAAGCCATTTGGTCATCCAGATCAGGGCAGAGCTCTTGGCCCAGACAGAATCCCCACTAAATTTTATAAATCCTTCTGGAATGTACTACACCCGCTGATGCTTGGCATGGTACAGGAGGCACTGGAGAGTGATCAACTGCCATGTTCACAACAGATGGACATAATTATAGTTTTGCCCAAGCCTAGGAAGGACCCCAAAAAATGTGGAACGTACCATCCCATATCACTGCTTAATGCAGAGTATAAGATCTTGGCAAAACTGCTAGCACGAAGCCTGTAGGGGGTCCTCCCGGGCTTGGTGCACCAGGATCAGAGATGGTTTGTCAGCAGTAGGCAGGCAAAGCACAATCTCCACTGTACTTTAAACATCATACACCAATGGGCAAGGGGTAATAGTGGTGGTGGCCAGGGCCTTTTGGCACTTGACATGTAAAAAGCTTTTGACCATGTAGAATGGTCCTTTATGTTTGCTGTCCTCCAAAAATTTAATTTTGGTCCTTGTTTCTGATCAAGGATTTCATCTTTGTACAAATCCCCTGTGGCCCAGATCCTGACCAATGAAACTGTCTCCACCCTTTCATTAGTTCCATGGCACTAGACAGGTTTGCCCCTTATCCCTGTTACTTTATGTGCTGACCATTGAGGCCCTGGTGACCGCCATCCGCGACCATCAGGACATAGAGGGTTACCAGATGGGGGGACCCAAACATGCTCTATCACTGTTTGCAGACAATATCTTGCTTTTCCTTGCAAACCCAGAAAAAAACCCTACCAGCATTGACTATGCTGTTCAGCGTCTATGGTCCCTTGTCTGGGCATAACATTAATTGGGGAAGTGTGAATGGCTACCTGTGGGAGGGAAAAGAACCTCTGTACAGATAGGTGGAATGACAACTGCGCCTTCTGCTAGCATTAAATACTTTGGCATTAACCTCCACAGCAAGCTCTCTAAACTAAACTAGCTAAACTGTAGACCTTTTGTTCAGAAAGTCAGAGTGGATTGCGCAAGATGGAAGTCATTGCACCTTTCTCTTATAGGGCATGTCAAACTGGTCAAAATGAGTATACTTCCTCAATGCCTTTATTTATTCCAAGCGTTACCCATCATGTACCCCTTAAATATTTCAGATCACTGGAGGGAGCCATTATCTCATTATTGTGGCAGAGCCGGTGGCCCAGAATAAAGAGGGAAATTCTATGGTGCCCGGTGAATAAAGGAGGTTTGGGCCTACCAAACCTTAAACTTTATTATGCAGCAGCACAATTGGCTTTTTTTTATGGAGCTCACATCCGTTGATGGTCCAAAGGGAGCCTGGGTAGATCTGGAGTCCAATGATTGTATCTTACCATTATTTTCCCAGATGTTCACCACTGCATTGGTGGGGCCCGGCATGTGAGAGGTTAAAATCCCATTTACTAGATCCAATGAAAGACAAGGTAATTCCTGTTAAAGAAAAGGCAATTCCTGTTAATGTCCCTTCCCCCTAACTCCAGGCAAACAACACATTTAAATTTCACTCTATTTATCACTGAAAAACAACTGTTCACAAGCCTTAAAAGATACACTATCACAGCCCAAGTAACAGTTCAAGCTCAATGTAATTATTTTTAACACATAGAACTAATTTCACTTACCAAACTATTAAAATATTTCAGTTAAAACAAAATATATCCCCAGACCTCTGTCCTTACCAGCCTCCAGCTTATGTTCCCAACTGAACAATAAAAAACAAGGTAATTCCTGTTAAAGAAAAGGCAATTCCTGTTAATGTCCCCTCCCCCAAACACCAGGCAAACAACACATTTAAATTTCACTCTATTTATCACTGAAAAACAACTGTTCGGAAGCCTTTAAAGATACACTATCGCAGCCCAAGTAACAGTTCAAACTCAGTGTAATAATTTTTAACACATAGAACTAATTTTACTTACCAAACTATTCAAATATTTCAGTTAAAACAGAATATAACCCCAGACCTCTGTCCTTACCAGCCTCCAGCTTATGTTACCAAGTGAACTTTGAAAAGGAAGGTAAATCCTGTTAAAGAAAAGGTAATTCCTGTTAATGTCCCCCCAACACCAGGCAAACAACACATTTAAACTTCACTCTAATTATCCCTGCCATACAATTGTTCCAAAGCCTCAAAAGCTACACGGTCACAGCCCAAGTAACAGTTCTAACTCAATGTAATAATTTTTATCACATAGAATTAATTTCACTTTCCATACTATTCAAATATTTCAGTTAAAACAGAATATAACCCCAGACCTCTGTCCTTACCAGCCACCAGCTTATGTTTCCCAAGTGAACAATGAAAGACAAGATAATTCCTGTTAAAGAAAGTGCAATCCCTGTTAATGTCCCTTCCCCTTAACACAAGGCAAAAACTACACCTTTAAATTTCACTCTTTTTATCACTGCCAAACAACTGTTCCCAAGCCTTAAAAGATACACTATCACAGCCCAAGTAACAGTTCTAACTCAAGTTAATAATTTTTACCACATAGAACTAATTTCACTTATAAAACTATTCAAATATTTCAGTTAAAACAGAATATAACCCCAGACCTCTGTCCTTTTCAGCCTCCAGCTTATGTTCCCAAGTGAACAATGAAAGACAAGGTAATTCCTGTTAAAGAAAAGGTAATTCCTGTTAATGACCCTTCCCCCAACAACAGGCAAACAACTCATTAAAATTTCACTCTATTTATCACTTCCAAACAACTGTTCCCAAGCCTCAAAAGATACACTATCACAGCCATGTAACAGTTCTAACTCAAGGTAATAATTTTTAACACATAGAACTAATTTCACTTACAAAACTATTCAAATATTTCAGTTAAAACAGAATATAGACCCAGACCTCTGTCCTTACCAGCCTCCAGTTTATGTTCCCAAGTGAACAATGAAACACAACGTAATTCCTGTTACAGAAAAGTTAATTCCTGTTAATGTCCCTTCCCCCTACCAGGCAAACAACACATTTAAATTTCACTCTATTTTTCACTGCCAAACAACTGTTCCCAATCCTCAAAAGATACACTATCACAGCCCAAGTAACAGTTCTAACTCAAGGTAATAATTTTTAACACACAGAACTAATTTCACTTACAAAATTATTCAAATATTTCAGTTAAAACAGAATATAACCCCAGAAATCTGTCCTTACCAGCCTCCACCTTATGTTCCCAAGTGAACAATGAAAGTCAAGGTAATTCCTGTTAAAGAAAAGATAATTCCTGTTAATGTCCGCTCCCCCTAACACCAGGCAAACAACACATTTAAATTTCACTCTATTTGTCCCTGCCAAACAACTGTTCCCACGCCTCAAAAGATACACTACCACAACCCAAGTAACAGTTCTAACTCAAGGTAATAATGTTTAACACATAGAACTAATTTCACTTACAAAACTATTCAAATATTTCAGTTAAAACAGAATATAACACCAGACCTCTGTCCTTACCAGCCTCCAGCTTATGTTCCCAAGTGAACATTGAAAGACAAGGTAATTGCTGTTAAAGAAAAGTTAATTCCTGTTAATGTCCCTTCCCCCTAAACCCAGGCAAACAACACTTTTAAATTTCACTCTGTTTATCCCTGCCAAACAACAGTTCCCAAGCCTCAACAGACACACTATCACAGCCCAAGTAACAGTTCTAAATCAAGGTAATAATTTTTAACACATGGAACTAATTTCACTTACAAAACTATTCAATAATTTAAGTTAAAAGAGAATATAGCCCCAGACCTCTGTCCTTACCAGCCTCCAGTTTATTTTCACAAGTGAACAATGAAAGACAAGGTAATTCATGTTAAAGAAAAGTTAATTCCTATTAATGTCCCTCCCTAACACCAGGCAAACAACACATTTAAATTTCACTCTATTTATCCCTGCCAAACAACTGTTCCCAAGCCTCAAAAGATGCACTATCACAGCCCAAGTAACAGTTCTAACTTAAGGAAATAATGTTTAACACAAAGAACTAATTTCACTTGCAAAACTATTCAAATATTTCAGTTAAAGCAGAATATAACCCCAGACCTCTGTCCTTACCAGCCTCCAGCTTATGTTACCAAGTGAACTTTGAAAGTGAAAGTAAATCCTGTTAAAGAAAAGGTAATTCCAGTCAATGTCCCCCCAACACCAGGCAAACAACACATTTAAACTTCACTCTATTTATCCCTGCCATACAATTGTTCCCAAGCCTCAAAAGCTACACGGTCACAGCCCAAGTAACAGTTCTAACTCAATGTAATAATTTTTAACACATAGAATTAATTTCACTTACCAAACTATTCAAATATTTCAGTTAAAACAGAATTTAACCGCAGACCTCTGTCCTTACCAGCCTCCAGCATATGTTCCCAAGTGAACAATGAAAGACAAGATAATTCCTGTTAAAGAAAGGGCAATCCCTGTTAATGTCCCCTCCCCTTAACACCAGGCAAATTACACCTTTAAATTTCACTCTGTTTATCACTGCCAAACAACTGTTCCCAAGCCTCAAAAGATACACTATCACAGCCCAAGTAACAGTTCTAACTCAAGGTAATAATTTTTAACACATAGAACTAATTTCACTTATAAAACTATTCAAATATTTCAGTTAAAACAGAATATAACCCCATACCTCTGTCCTTTTCAGCCTCCAGCTTATGTTCCCAAGTGAACGATGAAAGGCAAGTTAATTCCTGTTAAAGAAAATGTAATTCCTATTAATGTCCCTTCCCCTTAACACCAGGCAAATTACACCTTTAAATTTCACTCTGTTTATCACTGCCAAACAACTGTTCCCAAGCCTCAAAAGATACACTATCACAGCCCAAGTAAGAGTTCTAACTCAAGGTAATAATTTTTAACTCATTCAACTATTTTCACTTAGAACGCTATTCAAATATTTCAGTTAAAACAGAATATAGCCCAGACCTCTGTCTTTATCAGCCTCCAGCTTAGGTTCCCAAGTGAACAATGAAATACATGGTAATTCCGGTTAAAGAAAAGATAATTCCTGTTAATGTCCGCTTCCCCTAACACCAGGCAAACAACACATTTAAATTTCACTCTATTTATCACTGTCAAACAACTGTTCCCAACCCTCAAAAGATACACTATCACAGCCCAAGTAACAGTTCTAACTCAAGGTAATAATTTTTAACACATAGAACTAATTTCACTTACAAAACTATTCAAGTATTTCAGTTAAAACAGAATATAACACCAGACCTCTGTCCTTATCAGCCTCAAGCTTATGTTAACAAGTGAACAATGTAAGTCAAGGTAATTCCTGTTAAAGAAAAGGTAACTCCTCTTAATATCCCCTTCCCCTACCACCAGGCAAACAACACATTTAAATTTCACTCTATTTATCACTGTCAAACATCTGTTCCCAAGCCTCAAGAGATACACTATCACAGCCCAAGTAACAGTTGTAACTCAACATAATAATTTTAAACACATAGAACTAATTTCACTTACAAAACTATACAAATATTTCAGTTAAAACAGACTATAACCCCAGACCACTGTCCTTACCAGCCTCCAGCTTATGTTGCCAAGTGAACAATAAAAGACAAGGTAATTCCTGTTAAAGAAAAGTCAATTCCTGTTAATGTCCCCTCCTCTGAACACCAGGCAAATAACACATTTAAATTTCAATTTATCACTGCCAAGCAACTGTTCCCAAGCAGCAAAAGAAAACTATCACAGCCCAAGTAACAGTTCTAAATAAAGGTAATTTCTTTTAAGACATAGAACTAATTTCACTTACAAAAGTATTCAAATATTTCAGTTAAAACAGAATATAGCCCCAGACCTCTGTCCTTACCAGCCTCCAGCTTATGTTCCCAAGTGAACAATGAAAGGCAACGTAATTCCTGATAAAGGAAAGGTAATTCCTGTTAATGTCCCCTCCTCCTAACTCCAGGCAAAATACACATTTAAATTTCTCACTATTTATCACTGCCAATCAACTGTTCCCAAGCCTTAAAAGATACACTATCACAGCCCAAGTAACAGTTCTAATTCAATGTAATAATTTTTAACTCATAGAACTAATTTCACTTACCAAACTATTCAAATATTTCAGTTAAAACAGAATATAACCCTAGACCTCTGTCCTTACCAGCCTCCAGCTTATGTTCCCAAGTGATCTATGAAAGAGAAGGTAATTCCTGTTAAAGAAAATGCAATTCCTGTTAATGTTCCCTCCCCTTAACACCAGGCAAACAACACATTTAAATTTCACTCTATCCATCACTGCAAAACAACTGTTCCCAAGCCTCAAAAGATACACTATCACAGCCCAAGTAACAGTTCTATCTCAAGGTAATAATTATTAACTCATAGAACTAATTTCACTTACAAAACTATTCAAATATTTCAGTTAAAATGGAATATAACCCCAGACCTCTGTCCTTACCAGCCTCCAGCTTATGTTCCCAAGTGAACTTTGAAATACAACGTAATTCCTGTTTAAGAAAAGGTAATTCCTGTTAATGTCCCTTCCCCCTAAAACGAGGCAAACAATACATTTAAATTTCACTCTATTTATCCCTGTCAAACGACTGTTCCCAAGCCTCAAAACATACACTGTCACAGCCAAAGTAACAGTTCTAACTCACGGTAATAATTTTTAACACATTGAACTAATTTCACTTACAAAACTATTCAAATATTACAGTTAAAACAGAATATAGCCCCAGACCTCTGTCCTTACCAGCCTCCACCTTATGTTCCCAAGTGAACAATGAAAGACAAGGTAATTCCTGTTAAAGAAAAGATAGTTCCTGTTAATGTCCCTTCCCCCTAACACCTGGCAAACAACACATTTAAATTTCACTCTATTTATCCCTGCCAAACAACTGTTCCCAAGCCTCAAAAGATAAACTATCACTGCCCAAGTAACAGTTCTAACTCAAGGTAATAATGTTTAACACAAAGAAGTAATTTCACTTACAAAACTATTCAAATATTTCAGTTAAAACAGAATATAACCCCAGACCTCTGTCCTTAACAGCCTCCAGCTTATGTTCCCAAGTGAACTTTGAAAGACAAGGTAATTCCTGTTAATGTCCCTTCCCCCTAACATCAGGCAAACAACACATTTAAATTTCACTCTTTTTATCACTGCCAAACAACTGTTCCCAAGCCTCTAAAGATCCACTATCACAGCCGGAGTAAAAGTTCTATCTCAAAGTAATAATTTTAAACACATAGAACTAATTTCACTTACAAAATTACTCAAATATTTCAGTTAAAACAGAATATATCCCCAGACCTCTGTCATTATCAGCCTCCAGCTTATGTTCCCAAGTGAACAATGAAAGACAAGGTAATTCCTGTTAAAGAAAAGATAATTCCTGTTAATATCCACTTCCCCTATCACCAGGCAAACAACACATTTAAACTTCACTATATTTATCACTATCAAACAACTGTTCCCAAACCTCAAGAGATACACTATCACAGCCCAAGTAACAGTTCTAACTCAAGGTAATAATGTTTAACACATAGGACTAATTTCACTTACAAAACTATTCAAATATTTCAGTTAAAACAGAATATAGACCCAGACCTCTGTCCTTACCAGCCTCCAGTTTATGTTCACAAATGAACAATGAAACACAACGTAATTACTGTTAAAGAAAAGTTAATTCCTGTTAATGTCCCCTACCCCTAACACCAGGCAAATGACACATTTAAATTTCACTCTATTTTTCACTGCCAAACAACTGTTCCCAAGCCTCAAAAGTTACACTATCACAGCCCAAGTAACAGTTCTAACTCAAGGAAATAATTTTTAACACACAGAACTAATTTCACTTACAAAATTATTCAAATATTTCAGTTAAAACAGAATATAACCCCAGAACTCTGTCCTTATCAGCCTCCCCCTTATGTTCCCCAAGTGAACAATGAAAGACAAGGTAATTCCTGTTAAAGAAAAGATAATTCCTGTTAATGTTCCCTCCCTACCACACCTGGCAAACAACACATTTAAATTTCACTCTATTTATCCTGGCCAAACAACTGTTCCCAAGCCTCAAAGATAAACTATCACTGCCTGAGTAACAGTTCCTAACTCAGGTAATAATGTTTAACACAAAGAACTAATTTCACTTACAAACTATTCAAATATTTCAGTTAAACAGAATACAACCCCAGACCTCATTGTCTCACACAGCCTCCAGCTTATGTTCAAGTGAACTTTGAAAGACAAGGTAATTCCTGTTAATGTCTCCCTCCCCTAACATCAAGCAAACAACATTTAAATTTCACTCTTTTATCACTGCCAAACAACTGTTCCCAAGCCTCCAAAAGATACACTATCACAGCCGGTAAAGTTCTATCTCAAAGTAATAATTTTAAACACATAGAACTAATTTCACTTCAAAATTATTCAAATATTTCAGTTAAAACAGAATATATCCCCAGACCTCTGTCATTATCAGCCTCCAGCTTATGTTCCCAAGTGAACAATGAAAGACAAGGTAATTCCTGTTAAAGAAAAGATAATTCCTGTTAATATCCACTTCCTATCACAGGCAAACAACACATTTAAATTTCACTCTATTTATCACTATCAAACAACTGTTCCCAACCCTCAAGAGATACACTATCACAGCCCAAGTAACAGTTCTAACTCAAGGTAATAATGTTTAACACATAGAACTAATTTCACTTACAAAACTATTCAAATATTTCAGTTAAAACAGAATATAGACCCAGACCTCTGTCCTTACCAGCCTCCAGTTTATGTTCACAAGTGAACAATGAAACACAACGTAATTCCTGTTAAATAAAAGTTAATTCCTGTTAATGTCCCTTCCCCCTAACACCAGGCAAACGACACATTTAAATTTCACTATTTTCACTGCCAAACAACTGTTCCCAAGCCTCAAAAGATACACTATCACAGCCCAAGTAACAGTTCTAACTCAAGGTAATAATTTTAACACACATGAACTAATTTCACTTACAAAATTATTCAAATATTTCAGTTAAAACAGAATATAACCCCAGACCTCTGTCCTTATCAGCCTCCCGCTTATGTTCCCAAGTGAACAATGAAAGACAAGGTAATTCCTGTTAAAGAAAAGGTAATTCCTGTTAATGTCCCCTCCCCCTAACACCAGGCAAACAACACATTTAAATTTCACTCTATTTATCCCTGTCAAACAACTGTTCCCAAGCCTCAAAAGATACACTATCACAGCCCAAGTAACAGTTCTAACTCAAGGTAATAATGTTTAACACATAGAACTAATTTCACTTACAAAACTATTCAAATATTTCAGTTAAAACAGAATATAACCCCAGACCTCTGTCCTTACCAGCCTCCAGCTTATGTTCCCAAGTGAACATTGAAAGATAAGGTAATTGCTGTTAAAGAAAAGGTAATTCCTGTTAATGTGCCCTCCCCCTAACACCAGGCAAACAACACATTTAAATTTCACTCTGTTTATCCCTGCAAAACAACTGTTCCCAAGCCTCAAAAGACACACTATCACAGCCCAAGTAACAGTTCTAACTCAAGGTAATAATTTTTAACACATGGAACTAATTTCACTTACAAAACTATTCAATAATTTAAGTTAAAAGAGAATATAGCCCCAGACCACTGTCCTTACCAGCCTCCAGTTTATGTTTACAAGTGAACAATGAAAGACAAGGTAATTGCTGTTAAAGAAAAGGTAATTCCTGTTAATGTCCCCTCCCCTAACACCAGGCAAACAACACATTTAAATTTCACTCTATTTATCCCTGCCAAACAACTGTTCCCAAGCCTTAAAAGATACACTATCACAGCCCAAGTAACAGTTCTAACTCAGGAAATAATGTTTACCACAAAGAACTACTCTTTTCAATTTAAAAGTAAAAACTATTCAAATATTTCAGTTAAAACAGCTAACCAGACCCTCTGTCTCCTTACCAGCCTCCAGCTTATGTTACCAAGTGAACTTTGAAAGGAAGGTAAATCCTGTTAGAAAAAGGTAATTCCTGTTAATGTCCCCCCACCACCAGGCAAACAACACATTTTAAACTTCACTCTATTTATCCCTCCCATACATTGTTCCCAAGCCTCAAAAGCTGCAGTCTCAGCCCAAGTAACAGTTCTAACTCAATGTAATCATTTTTAACATTATAGAATTAATTTCACTTACCAAACTATTCAAATATTTCAGTTAAAACACAATATAACCCCAGACCTCTGTCCTTACCAGCCTCCAGCATATGTTTCCCAAGTGAACAATGAAAAGACAAGATAATTCCTGTTAAAGAAAGGGCAATCCCTGTTATTATCCCTCCTTAACACCATGTAAATTACACCTTTAATTTCATTTTATGTTTATCACTACGCAAACAACTGTTCCCAAGCCTCCAAAGATACACTATCACAGCTCAAGTAACAGTTCTAACTCAGTTGTAATAATTTTTAACACTTAGAACTAATTTCACTTATAAAACTATTCAAATATTTCAGTTAAAACAGAATATAACCCCAGACTTCTGTCCTTTTCAGCCTCCAGCATATGTTCCCAAGTGAACAATGAAAGACAAGGTAATTCCAGTTAAAGAAAAGGTAATTCCTGTTATTGTCCCCTCCCCCAACAACAGGCAAACAACTCATTTAAATTTCACTCTATTTATCACTGCCAAACAACTGTTCCCAAGCCTCAAAAGATACACTATCACAGCCCAAGTAACAGTTCTAACTCAAGTTAATAATTTTTAACACATAGAAATAATTTCACTTACAAAACTATTCAAATATTTCAGTTAAAACAGAATATAACCCCAGACCTCTGTCCTTACCAGCCTCCAGTTTATGTTCACAAGTGAACAATGAAAGACAATGTAATTCCCGTTAAAGAAAGGGCAATTCCTGTTAATGTCCCCTCCCCTTAACACCAGGCAAATAACACATTTAAATTTCACTCTATTTATACCTGCCATACAATTGTTCCCGCTTCTAGTTACAATTTGCCGTTAAGCCCCAAGTAACAGTTCTGAATCCTTCAAGGTAATAATAAGCTTAATACATAGGTCCACTTTCACTTACAAAACTGTTCAAATATTTCTGTTAAAACAAAATGTAAATCTCAGATCTCTGTCCTACCAGCCTCCGACTTATGTTTCCCAAGTGAACAATGAAGCTAAGGTAATTCCTGTTAAAGAAAAGGTAATTCCTGTTTTTGTCCCTCCCCTAACACTCAGGGCAAACAACACATAGAATTTCATTTTCATTTATCCTGCCAAAAAACTGTTCCCAAGCCTCAAAAGATACACTGTCACAGCCCAAGTAACAGTTCTTACTCAATGTAATAATTTTTAACACATAGAACTATTTTCACTAACCAAACTATTCAAATATTTCAGTTAATACAGAATATAACCCCAGACCTCTGTCCTAACCAGCCTCCAGCTTATGTTCCCAAGTGAACAATGAAAGACAAGGTAATTCCTGTTAAAGAAAAGGTAATTCATGTTAATGTCCACTCCCCCTAACACCAGGCAAACAACACATTTAAATTTTGCTCTATTTATCCCTGCCAAACAAATGTTCCCAAGCCTCAAAAGATACACTATCACAGCCCAAGTAACAGTTCTAACTCAAGGTAATTATGTTTAACACATAGAACTAATTTCACTTACAAAACTATTCAAATATTTCAGTTAAAACAGAATATAACCCCAGACCTCTGTCCTTACCAGCCTCCAGCTTATGTTCCCAAGTGAACATTGAAAGACAAGGTAATTGCTGTTAAAGAAAAGGTAATTCCTGATAATGTCCCCTCTCCCTAACACCAGGCAAACTACACATTTAAATTTCATTCTATTTATCACTGTCAAACAACTGTTGCCAAGCCTCAAAAGATACACTATCAGAGCCCAAGTAACAGTTCTAACTCAAGGTAATAATTTTTAACACATTGAACTAATTGCACTTACAAAACTATTCAAATATTACGGTTAAAACAGAATATAGCCCCAGACCACTGTCCTTACTAGCCTCCAGTTTATGTTTCCAAGTGAACAATGAAACACAACGTAATTCCTGTTAAAGAAAAGTTAATTCCTGTTAATGTCCCCTCCCCCTAACACCAGGCAAACAACACATTTAAATTTCACTCTATTTACCACTGCCAAACAACTGTTACCAAGCCTCAAAGGTACACTATCACAGCCAGTGACATTTTCTAACTCAAGGCGTAATTTTTTAACACAGTACTAATTTCACTGACAAAATTATTCAAATATTTCAGTTAAAACAGAGATATAACCCCAGACCTCTGTCGCATTTTCAGCCACGGCTTATGTTTCCCAAGTGAACAATGAAGACAAGATAATTCCTGTTAAAGAAAGGCAACCCTATTAATGTCCTCCCTTAACACCGGGCAAAAAAAAAAAAATCCACACCTTTAAATTTCACTTTTTATCGATTGCTAAACAACTGTTCCAAGCCTTAAAAGATACACTATCACAAAACCTGGCAACAGTTCTAACTCAATTAATAATTTTTACTACATAGAACTAATTTCACTTATAAAACTATTCAAATATTTCAGTTAAAGCAGAATATAACCCCAGACCTCTGTCCTTTCTGCCTCCAGCTTATGTTCCCAAGTGAACAATGAAAGACAAAGTAATTCCTGTTAAAGAAAAGTGTAATTCCTGTTAATGACCCCTCCACCAACAACAGGCAAACAACTCATTAAAATTTCACTCTATTTATCACTTCCAAACAACTGTTCCAACGCCTCAAAAGATACACTATCACAGCCAAGTAACAGTTCTAACTCAAGGTAATAATTTTTAACACATAGAACTAATTTCACTTACAAAACTATTCAAATATTTCAGTTAAAACAGAATATAGACCCAGATCTCTGTCCTTACCAGGCTCCAGTTTATGTTCCCAAGTGAACAATGAAACACAATGTAATTCCTGTTACAGAATAGTTAATTCCTGTTGATGTCCCTTCCCCCTAACACCAGGCAAACAACACATTTAAATTTCACTCTATTTATCACTGAAAAACAACTGTTCGGAAGACTTAAAAGATACACTATCGCAGCCCAAGTAACAGTTCAAACTCAGTGTAATAATTTTTAACACATAGAACTAATTTTACTTCAAACTATTCAAATATTTCAGTTAATACAGAATATAACTCAGACCTCTGTCCTTACCAGCCTCCAGCTTATGTTACCAAGTGGACTTTGAAAAGGAAGTCTCCTGTTAAAGAAAAGGTAATTCCTGTTAATGTCCCCAACACCAGGCAAACAACACATTTCAACTTCACTCTAATTATCCCTGCATACAATTGTTCCAAAGCCTCCAAAGCTACCGGTCACAGCCAAGTATAGTTCTAACTCAATGTAATAATTTTTATCACATAGAATTAATTTCATCTTTCCATACTATTCAAATATTTCTGTTAAAACGAGTATATAACCCCAGACCTCTGTCCTACCAGCCACCAGCTTATGTTTTCCAGGTGAACAATGAAAGACAAAGATAATTCCTGTTAAAGAAGGGATCCTGTTGTCCCCCCCTTAACACAGGCAAAAACTACACCTTTTTGCTCTTTTTTATCATTGCCAAACAACTGTTCCCAAGCCTTAAAGATACTATCATGTCCAAGCACAGTTCTAATTTCTGTTAATAATTTTCCACATAGAACTAATTTTACTTATAAAACTATTCAAATGTTCCAGTTAAAACAGAATATAACCCCAGACTCTGTCCTTTCTGCTCAGCTTATGTTCCCAAGGAACAATGAAAGATGCTGTAATTCCTGTTAGCAGTGTAATTTCTGTTGACCCCTCCCAACAACAGGCAAACAACTCGTTAAAATTCTACTCTGTTTATCATTTCAAACAACTGTTCCTATGCCTCAAAAGATACTATTACAGCCATGTAACAGTTCTAACTTGGAGTGGTAATTTTTAACATATAGAACTAATTTCATACAAAACTATTCAAATATTTCAGTTAAAACAGAATATAGACCAGACCTCTGTCCTACTAGCCCAGTTTATGTTCCAAGTGAACAATGAAGACAAGGTAATTCCTGTTAAAGAAAAGATAATTCCTGTTAATGTCCATTCCCCTATCACCAGGTAAAAACATTTTAAATTTCACTTATTATCTGTCAAACAACTGTTCCAACCTCGAGAGATACTATCACAGCCAGCACAGTTCTAACTCAAGGTAATACTTTTAACATAGAACTAATTTCACTTACAAAACTATTCAAATATTCGTTAAAACAGAATATAGACGGAGACTCTGTCCTTACTAGCCCCAGTTTATTTTCACATTGAACAATGAAAGACAAGGTAATTTCTAATGAAAAGATAATTCCGTTAATGTCCCTCCCCAACACCAGCAAACACATTTAAATTTCACTGTATTTATCCTCAAACAACTGTTCCCAAGCCTCAAAAGATGCACTATCACAGCCCAAGTAGTTCTAACTCAATAATGTTTAACACAAAGAACTAATTTCCTTGCAAAACTATTCAATATTTCAGTTAAACAGTATAACCCCAGACCTCTGTCCTTACCAGCCTCCAGCTTATGTTACCAAGTAACTTTAAAGGGAAGCAACTGTTAAAAAAGGTAATTCTGTTAATGTTCCTCAACACCAGGCAAACAACATTAAACTTCACTCTATTTATCCTGCCATGCAATTGTTCCAAGCCTCCACTTCTGGTCGCAGCAAGTAACAGTTCTAACTCGTGTAATAATTTATTACAGAATTAGTTTACTTACCAAACTATTCAACTATTCTGTTTAAACAGGTAACCCCAGACCTCTGTCCTACTAGTTTCCAGCTTGTTTTCCAAGTGAACAATGAAGCAGATAATTCCTGTTAAAAGGGGTAATCCTGTTAATGTCCCCTCTTCAATTATGCAATTATACCTTTAAATTCCTTACTTTTTATCACTGCCAAACAACTGTTCCCAACCTCAAAAGATACACTATCATGCCTAGTAACAGTTCTAACTCAAGGTAATTGATTTTCAAACTTAACTAATTTCACTTTTAAAACTATTCAAGTTTCAGTTAAAACAGAATATAAGCAGACTCTGTCCTTTTCAGCCTCAGCTTATGTTCCCAAGTGAACAATGAAAGCAAGGATTTCAGTTAAATAGGGTAATTTCTTGTTATTGTCCCTCCCCCAACAACAAGGCAAAACAACTCTATTTAAATTCTTACCTATTTATCACGCAAACAACTGTTCCTAAGCCTCTGTGATACACTATACAGCCCAAGTAACAGTTCTAACTCAAGTTAATAATTTTAACATAAAATAATTTCCTTACAAAACTATTCAAATATTTCTGTTAAACAGAATATAACCCCAGACCTCTGTTACTAGCCTCCAGTTTATGTTCACAAGTGAACAATGAAGATAATGTAATTCCTGTTAAGAAAGAGCATTCTGTTAATGTCCCTCCCCTTAATTGGTGGCAATAACACATTTAAATTTCCTTTGTTTATACCTGCCATACAATTGTTCCTAAGCCTCGAAGCCGCGGTCTGTTATTGTAACAGTTCTAACTCAAGGTAATAATGTTTAACATGAACTACTTTCACTTACAAAACTGTTCAAATATTTCTGTTAAAACAAATATAACCCCGGACTTGTCCTTACCAGCTTCCCGCTTGTTCTCAAGTGAGCGATGAACAAGTTAATTCCTGTTAAAAATGTAATTCACATGTCCCTCCCTAATACCAGGCAAACAAGACATTTAATTTCACCTTATTTATCCCTTTGACAAACAAGTGTCTTAGGCCTCAAAAGATATACCTGGCTTGCCGCTCAAGTAACAGTTCTAACTCTTTGTAATAATGTTTCAATATAGAACTACTTTCCTTACAAAACTATTCAAATATTTCTGTTAAAACGGAATATATTTGGACCCTGTCTTTCCAGCTTCCATCTTATGTTTTCTATGAACAATGAAGTAAGGTAATTCCTGTTAAAGAAAGGTAATAAATGTTAATGTCCCTCCCCTAACACGAGGCAAACAACATGTAAATTTCACTTATTTATCCCATTAACTAGTTCCCAAGCTCAAAGATACCTGTCACAGCCAAGTAGTTCTTACTCAATGTAATAATTTTAACACATAGAACTATTTTACTAACCAAACTATTCAAATATTTCAGTTACTGCAGAATATAACCTGACTCTGTCTAACTAGCTTCCAGCTTATTTCCCAAGGAATAATGAAAGACAAGGTAATTTTGTTAAAGAAAAGGTAATTCATGTTAATGTCCTCCCCCTAACACTTGGTAAATAACACATTTAAATTTGGCTCTATTTATCCATTTCAAACAAATATTCCCAAGTTTTAAAAGATACACTATCACAGCCAAATAATAGTTCTAACTCAAGGTAATAATGTTTAACACATAGAACTAATTTCCTTACAAACTATTCAAATATTTCAGTTAAAATGATTATAACCCCAGACCTCTGTCCTTACTAGCTTCCAGCTTGTGTTCAAGGAACATTGAAAGTCACAATTCTGTTAAAGAAAACTTAATTCCTGATAATGTCCCTCTCCCTAACACCAGGCAAACAACACATTTAAATTTCCTTATTTATCCTTGTCAAACAATTGTTCCAAGCCTCAAAGATACACTATCACAGCCCAAGTAACAGTTCTAACTTAAGGTAATAATTTTAACACATTGAACTAATTTCATACAAAACGTTCAAATATTAGGTTAAAACATATTATAGCCCCAGACCTCTGTCTATTAGTTTCCAGTTTATGTTTCTGGGTGAACAATGAAGCACAACGTAATTCTGTTAAAGAAAAGTTAATTCCTGTTAATGCCCCTCCCCTAACACCAGGCAAACAACATATTTAAATTTCTCTATTTACACTGCCAGTCAATTGTTCTAAGCCCAAAAGATGTTCATCACAGCCTGTTAATATTTCTAACTCAGGTAATAATTTTTATACATTATTAATTTCACTGACAAAATTATTCAACATTTGTGTTTAAACAGAATATAGCCTAGACTCTGTCCTTTGTGCTTCCACCTTATGTTCCTAAGTGAACAATGAAAGACAAGGTAACCAGTTAAAGAAAATTAATTCCTGTTAATGTCCCTCCCCAACAACAGGCAAACAACTCATTTAAATTTCACTTATTTATCATGAACAACTGTTCCAACCTCAAAATATACACTATCACAGCCCAAGTAATAGTTCTAACTCGGTTGTACTTTTAACACATAGAAATAATTTCACTATAAAACTATTCAAATATTTCAGTCAACAGAATATAACCCCAGACCTCTTGT
Source organism: Neoceratodus forsteri (assembly GCA_016271365.2). Lineage (NCBI taxonomy): Eukaryota > Metazoa > Chordata > Ceratodontiformes > Ceratodontidae > Neoceratodus > Neoceratodus forsteri. Next base: position 193,047,760 of record CM028132.1, on the reverse strand, counting down.
CCTTCGTGCCTTCGTTTATGTTCTAGGTAGACAATGAAGACATGGTAATTCCTGTTAAAGAAAGGGCAATTCCTGTTAATGTCCTCCCTTAACGCAGGCTAATACCACATTAAATTTCACTTGTTTATACCTGCCATACAATTGTTCTAAGCCTCAAGCACGGTCACAGCCAAGTAACAGTTCTTACTCAACGTAATAACTTTAATACAGAACTACTTTCTTTTCAAACTGTTCAAATATTTCAAACAAAATATAACTACAGATCTCTGTCCTTGGCTTCAGCCTCCAGCTTATAACCCCAAGAACGATAGAAAGGGTGTAACTCCTGTTAAAGAAAATGTAATTCCTATTAATGTCCCCTCTCATACCAGGCAACAACACATTTAAGTTTCTCTATTTATCCCTGACAAACAAATGTTTAGGCCTTCAAAGATACTGTCACAGCTCAAGTAACAGTCTAACTCAATGTATTAATGTTTTACACGAGAACTACTTTCACTTGCAAAACTATTCAATATTTGTCAAACAGAATATAACCCAGACTCTGTCTTATTTTCCTCCAATATGTTGCAAGTGAATTTTGAAAGGAAGTCGTCCTGTTAAACAAAAGGTAATTCCTGTGTCTTTAACCCCAGGCAAACAACATTTAAATTTCACTCTGTTTATCCCTGCTATACAATTGTTCCTAAGCCTCAAAAGTTGCTAACGGTCATGCCAAGTAGTTCTAACTCAATGTAATAATTTTTTAACACATAAATAATTTCCTTACTAAACTATTCAAATATTTGTTAAAACAGAATAACCCCAGACTCTGTCCTTCCTTTCAGCTTATTTCTCAAGTGAACAATGAAAGACAAGATAATTCCTGTTAAAGAAGGGTATTCCTGTTAATGTCCCTCCTAACACCATGCAAATTACACCTTTGACTTTCACTCTGGTTATCACTGCTGAAACAACTGTTCCCAAGCCTCCAAAGATACACTATCGCAGCCTGTAACAGTTCTAACTCTGTGGTGATTTTAACACTAGAACTAATTTTACTTTAAAACTATTCAAATATTTCAGTTAAACTGAATATAACCCAGACTCTGTCCTTTTCAGCTTCCAGCTTGTGTTCTATGAACAATGAAAGTAAGGTAATTCGTAGAAAAGGTAATTCCTGTTATTGTCCCTCCCCAACAACAGCAAACAACTCATTAAATTCTCTATTTATCATAGCAAACAACTGTTCCCAAGCCTCAAAGATACTATCACGGCCTGGTAATAGTTCTAACTCGTTATTAATTTTAAATATAGAAATAATATCACTTATAAAACTATTCAGCTATTTCTGTTTAACAGATATCTTCAGACCTCTGTCCTTACCAGGTCAGTTTATGTTCTAGGTGAGCAATGAAAGACAATGTATCCTGTTAAGAAAAGTAATTCCTGTTAATGTCCCCCCTTAACACCAGGCAACTAACATTTCATTCACTTTATTTATACTCATATACAATTGTTCCCAAGCCTCGAAAAGCTACACGGGTCACAAGCTCAAGTAAATAGTTCTAACTCAAGGTAATAATTGTTAACACATAGAACCATTTCACTTACAAAACTGTTCAAATATTCTGTTAAAACAAATGTAACCCCAGATCTTGTCTTACCAGCCTCGCTTATGTTCCAAGTGGTGTGAAATACAAGGTAATTCCTGTTAAGAAAGGTAATTCTGTTATTGTCCCTCCTAACACGAGGCAAACAACACATTTCCTCTATTTATCCCTGCCAAAAACTGTTCCTAAGCCTCAAAGATACACTGTCATGCCAAGTAACAGTTCTACTCAGTAATTTTTAACATTTGAACTATTTTCACTAACCAAACTGTTCAAATGTTTTAATACAGAATATAACCCAGACCTCTGTCCTAACCAGCCTCCAGCTATGTTCCCAAGGAACAATGAAAGACAGCAATTCCTGTTAAAGAAAAGGTAATTCAGTTAATGTCCTCCCCTAACACCAGGCAAACAACACATTAAATTTTGCTCTATTTATCCTATAGTAAATGTTCCCAAGCCTCAAAGATACACTATCACAGCCCAAGTAATAGTTCTAATTCAAGGTAATTATGTTTTAACAGAACTAATTTCACTTACAAAACTATTCAAATATTTCGGTTAAACAGAATATAACCTCAGACTTTGTCCTTACTAGCCTCAGCTTATGTTCCCAGTGAATATTGAAAGACAAGGTGATGCTGTTAAAGAAAAGGTAATTCGATAATGTCCCTCTCTGCTGAGCAAACCACATTTAATTCTTCTGTTATCACTGTCAAACAACTGTTGCCAAGCTCAAAGATACACTATCTGGCCCAAGTAATAGTTCTAACTCAAGTAATAATTTTAACACATGAACTAATTTCACTTATAAAACTATTCAATCTTTCATTAAAATAGAATATAGATTCCAACCTCTGTCCTTACTAGCTTCCAGTTTATGTTCCCAAGTGAACAATGAAAGAGTAATTCCTATTGAAAAGATAATTCCTGTTAATGTCCATTTCCCTATCACCAGGCAAACAACATTTAAATTTCACTATTTATCACTGTCAAAACAACTGTTCCCAACCCTCGAGATACACTATCACAGCCATTAACAGTTCTAACTCAAGGTAATAATTTTTAACATGAACTAATTTCACTTACAAAACTATTCAAATATTTCAGTTAAACAGAATATGACCAGACCTCTGTCCTTACTACTTCAGTTTATGTTCACAGTGAACAATGAAAGACAGGTAATTTCTGTTAAAGAAAAGATAATTCCTAAGTGTCCCTCTCTAACACAGGCAAACAACACATTTAAATTCCTCACTGCATTTATCCTCACAAACAACTGTTCCTAAGCCTCAAAAGATACATATCACAGCCCAAGTAACAGTTCTAACTCAAGGAAACAATGTTTAACATAAAAACTAATTCACTTGCAAAACTATTCAAATATTTCTGTTAAAACAGAATATAACCCCAGACCTCTGTCCTTCCAGCCTCCAGCTTATGTTGCAAGTGAACTTTGAAAGGGAAGGTAACTTGTTGAAAAGGTAATTCCTGTTAATGTCCCCAAACACAAACACATTTAAACTTCACTCTATTTATCCCTGCCATACAATTGTTCCCAAGCCTCAAAAGCTACGGTCACAGCCCAGTAACAGTTCTAACTCAATGTGGTAATTTTTAACACATAGAATTAATTCCTTACCAACTATTCAAATATTTAGTTAAAACAGAATATAACCCCAGACCTCTGTCCTACCAGCGCAGCTTATGTTCCCAAGGAACAATGAAAACAAGATAATTCCTGTTGAAGAAAGGTAATCCCTGTTAATGTCCCTCCTTAACACCATGCAAATTACACCTTTAAATTTCCTCTGGTTATCACTGCCAAACAACTGTTTAAGCCTCGAGGTACTATCACAGCCCAAGTAACAGTTGCACTCAGGTAATTGATTTTTCAAACTTGAACTAATTTCACTTTAAAACTATTCAAATATTTCAGTTAAAACACAGAATATAAACCCCAGACCCTGTCCTTTTCTTGAGCTTCCAGCTTATGTCTCAAGTGAACAAATGAAAGCAAAGGTAAATTCCAGTTAAAGTTAGGTAAAGTGTAATTCATTTTCCCCTCCCCAACAACAGGCAAACAACTCATTTAATTCCTCTATTTATCACTGCCAAACAACTGTTCCAGCCTAAAAGATACACTATCACAGCCCAAGTAACAGTTCTAACTGTTAATAATTTTAACACATAGAAATAATTTCACTTATAAACTATTCCGTCTTTTGATTAAAACAGAATACTAACCTCTGTCCTACCAGCTTCCAGTTTATGTTCACAAGGAACAATGAAAGACAATGCATTCCTTTAAAGAAGGCACTTCCTGTTGCCCCCTCCCTTAACACCAGGCAATAATACATTTAAATTTCATCTCTTATCTTCCATACAATTGTTCCCAAGCCTCAAGCTACACGGTCACAGCACAAGTAACAGTTCTAACTCATGTAAATAACAATGGTCATTATTAGGAATTACTTTCTAATGCTAAAACTGGTTCAAATATTTCGTTAAAACAAAATATAACCCAGATCTTGTCCTTACTAGCTCTCCGGCTTATGTTCCAAGTGCGGCTTAGCATGTTAATTCAAAGAAAATAATTCCTTTGTGTCCCTCTAATGCCAGGCAAACAAACATTTAAATTTACTTTTATTTTTCCCTGACAAACAAGTTTCCAGGCTCAAAAGATACCTGTCACAGCTCAAGTAACAGTTCTAACTCAATGTAATAATGTTTAACATGAACTACTTTCCTTTAAAACTATCTCAGTTTCAGTTAAGCGGATATCTTCAGACCTCTGTCCTTTCAGCTTCCATCTTATGTTCCCAAGTGAACAATGAAATACAAGGTAATTCCGTTAAGAAAAGGTAATAAATGTTAATGTCCCTCTAACACAAGGCCAAACACATGTAAATTTCCTCTATTTATCCCTGTGAAACAACCGTTCCCAACCTCAAAAGATACATTGTCTGGCCAAGTTCTTACTAATGTAATAATTTTAACATAGAACTATTTCACTAACCAAACTTCAAATATTTCCATTAATACAGAATATAACCCCAGACCTCTGTTCTTGTACCCAGCTTATGTTCCAAGTAACAATGAAAGACAAGGCATTCCTGTTAAGAAAGGTAATTCGTATTGTCCTCTCCCCTAACACCAGGCAAACAACACATTTAAGTTTGTTCTATTTATCCATTTCAAACAAATATTCCTGCCTTAAAAGATACACTATCACAGCAAATAATGTTCTAATGTTTAACATAGAACTAATTTCACTTACAAAACTATTCAAATATTTCTGTTAAAACAGAATATAACCCCAGACTCTGTCCTTACCGGCCTCAGCTTATGTCTCAAGTGAATATTGAAAGTCATGTAATTGCTGAAGAAAACTTCAATTTCGATAATGTCCTCTCTAACACTTGGCAACAACACATTAAATTTCCTCTTTTTATCACTGTCAAATAACTGTCCAAGCTCAAAGATACACTATCTGGCCAAGTAATGTTCTAATCCAAGGTATTAATTTTAACGATTGAACCATTTCACTTACAGACTATTCAAATATTGCGGTTAAACAGAATATAGCCCCAGACCTCTGTCCTTATAGCCTCAGTTTATGTTTCCTGTGAACAATGAAGGCCAACGTAATTCCTGTTAAAGAAAAGTTAATTCCTGTGCCTCCCCTAACACCAGGCAAACAACACATTTAATTTTCTCTCTATTTACCACTGCCAGTGTAATTGTTCCCAGCCTCAAAAGATACACTATCACAGCCGAGTAACATTCTAACTCAGGGCAAATTTTTTAACACACAGTACTAATTTCCCTGACAAAATTATTCAAATATTTCAGTTTAAACAGAATATCTTTCCGAACTCTGTCATTTCAGTTTCCACCTTGTTCCCAAGTGAACAATGAAGACAAGGTAATTCAGTTAAAGAAAATGCACTTAGTGTCCCTCCCAACAACAGGCAAACAACTCATTTAAATTTCACTCTACTTATCACTGCCAACAACTGTTCCCAAGTTTCAAAATATGCACTATCACAGCCTAAGTAACGGTTCTAACTTGCTGTAATAATTTTAACACATAGAAATAATTTACTTATAAAACTATTCAAATATTTCAGTTTAAACAGATAACCCCAGACTCTGTCCTACGAGCCTCAGTTTATGTTCTCAAGTGAACAATGAAAGACATGGTAATTCCTGTTAAAGAAAGGGCAATTCCTGTTAATGTCCCTTCCCCTTAACACCAGGCTAATACCACATTTAAATTTCACTCTGTTTATACCTGCCATACAATTGTTCCCAAGCCTCGAAAGCTACGTCACAGCCTGCTAACAGTTCAACTCAACGTAATAATTCCTAACACATAGAACTACTTTCACTTTCAAACTGTTAAATATTCTGTTAAACAAAATATAACCATAGATCTCTGTCCTTCAGCCTCTGCTTGTTTCCCGGTGAGCTATGAAGGCAAGTTAACTCCTGTTAAAGAAAATGTAATTCCTAATGTCCCTCCTCACTACCAGGCAAACAATACATTTAATTTCCTCCTATTTATCCCCGACAAACAAATGTTCCAGGCCTCAAAAGATACACCGTCACAGCTCAAGTAACAGTTCAACTCAATGTAATAATGTTTAACACAAAGGAATTATTTCTCATCAAAATTATTCAAGACTTTCAGTTAAACGAATATAACCTCAGACCTCTGTCCTTACCTCTGCTTTTATGTTACAAGAACTTTGAAAGGAAGAACCTGTTAACAAAAGGTAATTCCTGTTAATGTCTCTCTCCCAACACCAGGCAAACAACACATTTAAACTTTCACTCATTTATCCCTGCCATACAATTGTTCCTAAGCCTCAAAGTTACACGGCTTCAGCCCAAGCAACAGTTCTGAACCAATGTAATAATTTTAACATACAGAATTAATTTCACTTACCAAACTATTCAAATATTTCAGTTAATATAACCAGACCTCTGTCCCTACCGGCTCAAGTGAACAATGAAAGACAAGATAATTCCTGTTGAAAGGTAATCCTGTTAATGTCCCTCCTTAACACCTTTAATTGCTTTTGAATTTTATTGATATCACTGCCAAACAACTGTTTCAAGCCTCAAAGATGCACTATCACAGCCCAAGTAACAGTTCTAACTCAAGTTGCAATTGATTTTAATACAGAACTAATTTCATTTTAACTTGTTAAATTTTCAGTTAAAACAGAATATAACCCAGACCTCTGTCCTTTCAGCCTCAGCTTATGTTCCCAAGTGAACAATGAAAGCAAGGTAATCTAGTTAAATAGGTACAAAATTTTCATTATCCCTCCCCCAATGTATCAGGCAACAACTCATTTAAATTTCACTTATTTATCACTGCCAAACAACTGTTCCCAAGCTCCAAAAGATACACTATCACAGCCCAAGTAACAGTTCCCAATCAAGTTAATAATTTTTAACACATAGAACATGACACGCATAAACTTTAAATATTTAGTTAAACTGAATATAACCCCAGACCCTGTCCTTACCAGCCCAGTTTATGTTCACAAGTGAACAATAATTCAATTAATTTCTTTAAAGAAAGAGCAACTTGTTAATGTCCCTCTCCTTAACACCAGGCAAATAACACATTTAATTTTCAATTTCATTTATATCTGCCATACAATTGTTCCTAAGCCCCTAGCTACTTCTGTCACAGTACAAGTAACAGTTCTAACAAGGTATTAATGTTTAACATAGAACTATTTTTACTAACAAACTGTTCAAATATTTCTGTTTTATAACCCCAGATCTCTGTCCTACTAGCCTCGCTTATGTTCCCAAGTGAGCGATGAAGGGCAGTAATTCCTGTTAGGCAAATAATCTTATTGTGTCCCTCTATTACCAGCAACAAGACATTAAATTTCCATTCATTTATCCCTGACAAACAAGTGTTCCCAGGCCTCCACACTGTCCGCTCAAGTACAGTTCTAACTCGTGTAATAATGCTTAACACACAGAACCACTTTCACTTACAAACTATTCAACATTTCAGTTAAAATGAATATAACCCCGACCTCTGTCCTTCTAGCCTCCATCTTATGTTTAAGTGAACAATGAAATAGATAATTCTAAAAGAAAGGTATTATTGTTTGTCCTCTCTAACACGAGGCAAACAACACATGTAATTCACTCATTTTCTGCCAAACAACTGTTCCCTGGCTTCAAAGATACACTGTCACAGCCAAGTAACAGTTCTTACTCAATGTATTATTTTTAACACATAGAATATTTTCCTAACCAAACTATTCAAATATTTCCAGTTAATAAGAATATAACAGACCTCTCTGTCTAACCAGCCTCCAGCTTGTTTTAGAATTGAACAATGAAGACAAGGTAATTTGTTAGGGTAATTCATGTTAATGTCCACTTTCTAACACCAGGAAACAACACATTTAAATTTTGCTCTATTTTCCTTCAAACAAATATTCCTGAGCTCCAAAGATATACTATCACATCCCAAATATGGTTCTAACTCAAGGTAATGTTTTAGTCATAGAACTAATTTCACTTACAAAACTATTCAAATATTTCAGTTAAAACAGAATATAACCCTAGACCTCTGTCTTACCCTCAGGTTATGTTCCCAAGTGAATAAAGTCAGGTATTGCTGTTAAAAACTTAATCTGATATTGTCCCTCTCAACACCAGCAAACAACACATTTAAATTTCCTCTATTTATCACTGTCAAACAACTGTTTTCAAGCCTCAAAAGGTACACTATCACAGCCCAAGCACAGTTCTAACTCAGGTAATAATTTTTAATACATTGAACTAATTTCCTTACGAAACTATCAAATATTACGGTTAAAACAGAATATAGCCCCAGACCCTGTCCTTCCTAGCCTCCAGTTTATGTTTCCAAGTGAACAATGAAGCACAACGGTTCCTGTTAAAGAGTGTTAATTCCTGTTAATGCCCCTCCCCTAACACCAGGCAAACACTTACATTTAATTCCTCTGTTACTACTGCTTGTCAATTGTTCCCAACCTCAGATACACTATCCTGGCCTCATGGCTTTTCACCAAGGTAATAATTTTAACACACAGTACTAATTTCACTGAGAAAATTATTCAAATATTTCATTAAACAGGTTGTATTTAGAACCTGTCCTGCCAGCTCCACCTTATGTCTCATGAATGAAAGATAAGGTAATTCCAGTTGTTAGGGTACTTCTGTTAATGTCCCTCCCCAGCAACAGGCAAACAACTCATTTAAATTTCACTTACTTATCACTTCAAACAACTGTTTCAAACCTCAAAGATCACTATCATACCCTAAATGGTTCTAACAAGGTAATAATTTTTAATATAGAAATATTCCTTACAAAACTATTCAAATATTTCCGTTTAAACAGAATATAACTCCAGACTCTGTCCTATGAGTTTCAGTTTATGTTACAAGGAACAGAAGACATGGTAATTCCTTTAAAGAAAAAAGGGCATTCCTGACGTCCCTCTTAACACCAGGCAATACACATTCGTTTCACTTATTTATACTTGCCTCCTATTGTTCCCAATTTTAAAGTTACTGCAACAAGGGTGCCCAAGTAACAGCGTTCTAACTCTCAACGTAATAATCTTTTAACACATAGAACTACTTTTTTACTAAAATTGTCTAAATATTTCTGTTAAAACAAAATATACCACAGATTCTTGTCCTACCGGTTTCAGCTTATGTTCCCAAGTGGTGATGAAGGCAAGTTAACTCTGTTAAAAATGTAATTCTATTGTGTCCTCTAATACCAGGCATACAACACATTTAAATTTCACTCTATTTGTCCTTGAACAAATTGTTCAGGCTCAAAAGATACACTGTCAAGCTCAAGTAACGGTTTCTAATTCACTGTAATAATGTTTTAACTTAAAGGCATTTACTTACAAACTATTCAAATATTTCAAGGATTTTAATATAACCCCAGACCTCTGTCCACCAGTTGAAGCTTATGTTCTGATGAATAATGAATTACAAGGTAATTCCTGTTAAAATAGTAATTCCTGTTATTTCCCCTAACACAAGGCAAACAACTCATTTAAATTTCTCTTTATTTGTCCCTGCCGACAACTGTCCTTAGCTTCCTCAAAAGATACACTGTCACAGCCTGCTGTTCTTACTAATGTAATTTTAATACATAGAACTATTTTCACTAACAAACTATTCAACATTTGTATTCATGAATATAACCCCAGACCTCTGTCCTTACAGCCTCTGTTTATGTTCAAGTGAACAATGAAAGACAAGGTAATTCCTGTTAAAGAAAAGGTAATCATGTTAATGTCCACTCCCTAACACTAGGCAAACAAACATTAAATTTCGCCTGTTTATCCTCCAGATAACTGTTCCCCAGCCTCAAGATACTATCACAGCCTGTCACAGTTCTAATCACAGTAATAATGTTAACACATACTGTAGAACTAATTTCACGTAAAAATTGAAAATTTCATTTAAAACGAATATAACCCCAGATCCTTCTATTAGCCTCAGATTATGTTCAAGTGAACGTTGAAAACAAGGTGATGCTGTTAAAGAAAAGGTAATTCCTGATAATGTCCCTCTCCCTTTGACAAACAACACATTTAATTTCCTCTATTTATCATGTCAAACAACGTTCCTAAGCCTCAAAAGATACACTATCACAGCCCAAGTAACAGTTCTAACTCAAGGTAATATTTACATTGAACTAATTCTTACAAAACTATTCAAATGTTCTGTTAAAGTAGAATATAGCCCCAGACCTCTGTCCTTCAGCCTCCAGTTTGTTTCTAAGTGAACAATGAAACACACCGTAATTCCCTATTAAAGAAAAGCATTCCCATAATGTCTCTCCCCTAACTCCAGGCAAACAACACATTAAATTTCATCTTTGTCACTGTAACAACTGTTCTAAGCCTCCCAAGATACTATCAAGCCAGTAACATTTCTAACTTGCTGTATTAATTTAACACACAGTACTAATTTCACTGACAAAATTATCTAAAATATTTCTTTAGTTAAAAAGATATAGCTCCAGAACTCTTTCCTTACTGCTCTCCCTTATGTTCCCAAGTGAACAAATGTTACAAGGTAATTCCAGTTAAAGAAAAGGTAATTCCTGTTATGTCCCTCCCCAACAACAGGCAAACAACTCATTTAAATTTTGTCTATTTATTTCTTCAAAAACTTTCCCAAGCTTCAAAGATACACTATCACAGCTAAGTAACAGTTCTAACTCAGTAATATTTAATACATAGAAATAATTTCACTTACAAACTATTCAAATATTTGAGTTTAAACAGAATATAACCTCTTTCAGACCTCTGTCCTTACCTACTAGCCTCCTGCTTAAGTTCAAAGTGAACAATGAAAGACAAGGTACCCTGCTCAAGAAAGGGCAATTCCTGTTAATGTCCCCTCCCTTAACACCAGCAACAACATTTAAATTTCCTCTATTTACCTGCCATAATTGTCCCAAGCTCGGAAGCTACGCTGTCACAGTCCAAGTAATAGTTCTAACTCAAGGTATAATGTTTAAATATAGAACTACACTATAAAATTGTTCAAATATTTCTAAAACAAAAATAATCCCAGATCTTTCCTTAGCCTCCAGCTTCTGTTCCCCAAGTGGGGTTGAAGGCATGTATTCCCTATTGAAAATGTTATAATGTCCCTAATACCAGGCAAACAACACATTTAAATTTCACTCTGTTTATCCCTGACAAACATGTTCCCAGGCTCAAAAGATACACTGTTTCAGCTCAAGTAACAGTTCTAATCATGGATGTTTAATACGAAACTACTTTCCTTACAAAACTATTCAAATATTTCAGTTAAACGAATATAACCCCAGACCTCTGTCTTACTAGCCTTCAGCTTATGTTCCATGTGAACAATGAAACAAGGTAATTCCTGTTAAAGAAAAGGTAATTCTGTTAATGTCCCTCCCCAACAGGGCAAACATACATTTAAATTTCACCTGTATCGCAAACAACTGTTCCAAGCCTCAAAAGATACACTGTCACAGCCCAAGTAACAGTTCTTGCTCAATGTAATAATTTTTTAACACATATTCTTTTCACTAAATGAGCTATTCAAAAATATTTCAGTTAATACAGAATATAACCTGTGATCTCTGTCTTACCAGCTTCCAGCTTATGTTCCTAAGGAACAATGAAAGACAATGTAATTCCTAAAGCAAAGGTAATTCATGTTAATGTCCCTCCCTAACACCAGGCAAACAACACATTTAAATTTCGCTTATTTATCCCTGAGTAACTGTTAAGCCTCAAAGATACAGTATCACAGCTCAAGTAATGTTCTAACTCAAGGTAATAATGTTTAAATATGGTACTGATTAATTCAAAACTATTCAAATATTTCAGTTAAAAAGAATATTACCCCAGACCTCTACTTTTAGCCCAGCTTATGTTCCGAAGTAACTTGTTGCCAGGTAATTGCTTTCTGTTAAAGAAAGGTAATTTCTGACAATGTCCCTCCCTAACACCAGGTAAACAACACATTTAAGTTCACTTTATTTATCACTCAAACAACTGTTGCTAAGTCTAAAAGATACACTATCACAGCCAAGTAACAGTTCTAACTCAAGGTAATAATTTTAACATTTGACTAATTTAACTTACAAAACTATTCAAATATTATAGCAAACAGATATAGCCCAGACCTCTGTCTTACTAGCCTGTAGTTTATGTTTCCAAGTGAACAATGAACACAACGTAATTCCTGTTGAAGATAATTCTGTTAATGTCCCTCCTAATCAGGCAACAACACATTTAAATTTCACTCTATTTATCACTGCAAACAACTGTTCCAACTGTAAAGATACCTCCGCCCAAGTAATATTTCAACTCAAGTTAATAATTTTAACACACAGTACAATTTCACTGACAAATTGTTCAGTATTTCCAGTTAAAAGAATATAGCCCCAATCTGTCCTTTCAGCCTCCACTTATGTTCCCAAGTGAACAATGAAAGACAAGGTAATTCCTGTTAAAGAAAGATAATCTTGTTAATTCCCTCCCCTAACATTGCGGCAAACAACACATTTTAAATTTCACTCTTTTGTCCTGCAAATAACTTTCCAAGCTCAAACATACTATCAGCTCCATTAATAGTTCAACTCAAGGTAATAATGTTTAACACAAAGTAATTTCATCTAAAACTATTCAAATATTTCAGTTAAAACAGTATATAACTTCAGACCTGTCCTAACAGGCCTAGCTTATGTCTCAAGTGAACTTTGAAAGACAAAATTCTGTTAATGTCCCTCCCCAACATCAGGCAAACAACACATTTAAATTTCACTTTTTATCACTGCCAACAACTGTTCCCAAGCCTCTAATTCACTATCACAGCCAGTAAAGTTCTATCTAAAGCATAATTTTAAATATATAATCTAATTTTCTTTCAAATTATTCAAATATATCAGTTGAAGCAGAATATATCCCCAGATTCCCTGTCATTATCAGCTCCACTTATGTTCCCAAGTGAACAATGAAAGGTATGGTAATTCCTGTTAAAGAAAGATAATTCTGTTGTGTCCGCCACCCCTAACACCAGGAAAACAATACATTTAAATTTCACTTTATTATCACTGTCAAACAACTGTTTCCAACCCTCAGAGATACACTATTACAGCCTGTAATAGTTCTAACTCAAGGTAATAATTTTAACACATAGAACTACTTTCATTTACAAAACTATTCAAATATTTCAGTTAAAACAGAATTGAGCCAGACTCTGTCTATTAGCCCAGTTTAGTCTTCCAGGAACAATGAGCAACGTATCTTTAAAGAAAAGTTTATTCCTGTTAATGTCCCTCCCCAACACCAGGCAAGAACACATTTAAATTTCACTCTATTTTTCACTGCCAAACAACTGTCCCAAGCCTCCCAAGATACACTATCGCTGCTAGTAACAGTTCTTCAATGTAATAATTTTAACACAGAACTATTTCCCTTATAATATTATTCAACTATTTCAGTTAAAACCGAATATATCCCCAGATCTCTGTCTTCGCCTCCACCTTATGTTTTCGTTTTGTTCTGGTTCTAGATCAATAAAACCTTTCCGGACAGAAGATCTTAAATTATATTGACTCTGTATTCTTACTTGCAATATATTTAACAAAAAAATAGGCAATGACCGTTGTACAAACTTATACACAAATAAATTCCAATGATAATCTCTCCTATCAAATAATGAAAGAAGACCCAAATTTTGATATAGCACACAACGATGAGTTCTAAAAGGAAGATTTGTTATAAATCTCAATGCACTATTAAAGAGATTTAAAGAGTTTTAATTACATCATGTGGTTTCAGCTGCTGACCTTGTAATTTAATGGTCAAATCTCTCACAGACTGACATTTCATACACAGACCATTTATTTATAATACCAATATCATACAATAATAATATGAGAGGGTTTTCCCGTGACATGGTATACCCCTAAAATGATTCAACATCTAAAACTGATTTATATCGCAACAGAAGTCTATCCTGTTTGAAGACAAATTACTTTGGGCTTCCAGACCAATATAGGAGTCAGGCAAGGATGCCCACTCCACACCTCCTGTAAGTGTTTTCCCTAGACCCCTTCCTCAGGAAATTGTTAGAACACCCCCGATGGACAGGAATCACTAGGATGGGTATAAGGGAGAGTTTACAGTTACAGGCTTATGCAGATTATATTTGTCTTTTTTTTCAGATCACACCCAATTACCATATTTTTTTTTTACAAGAAATGTCAGCGTATTCTTTTCTTTCAAATTCTAAGCTAAATGTAAAAAAAATATAAAGGGCTCTTTGTGGGATCGGATATCTTGAACCACTACAGATAGGGAGGTATCTCAATCACATCAGAACCCCTTAAAATACTGGGCATCATTTCTGGACCCCAGAACAATGTTAAACTGAACTGGGAGATGGCTTTAAAAAGGCAGAAGTTAAGATAAATAGATGGAAACACTGGCAGATGTCAAAACCAAAAGAATACAGGTTTTAAAGAAATTCATTATCCCTTTTTTGTTATATGTGGCTATGATTTGTCCCCTACCGATACAGTAGGAAACTAAAATGTATAGCCTATTTTTTCAAATGTTATGGGGGAATAGGTTAAACCACATAAAAAGATGTTACACTGGTTTATCAATATCAAAAGGAGGACTTGGTATGATAGATCCAGGTATTTTGTTTTCACAACTTATTTATGTCACAGACAGTAAAATGCGGATTAGGTCCCTCAGATTCACTCCATAAAAATAGACATGTTTGAATCTTGCTAGATATTTATAGGCACAGAACACAGTCACTCCAAAATTCACTAAACACCATGACATACCTGAATATTTTAAACCTGCAGCATTAAAAATACATAAATAAATAAAATGGGGATGATAAAGCAGCAAATCTCGTCTAGCTCTGGGCAGAAACTATACCACTGTCATGGTGAACAGCCTCCCAGAGGAACCCTGTTTTAAAAACTGCCCCTCAGCTAAAACTAAATTAGTTCTTGCACAACTTACAAACCAAAGAATTCCCCCTTACATGTGGGAACATCTCTGGCTTTCTGCATATGGTAGAATAAATATAAGAGGAAACGCTAAACACAAAGTAAGGGAGGAAAGGAACTGTCCCTACCCAGACTGTATAAACCAAGAAAAAACAATAGATCATTTTCTGTTCTCATGCACATATGTAAAACCTTTATGGTTCTTTCTAGCAAATAAATAAAACATGGGATGGTTGAAACAATTAACATACGAAATTCTGATTTTGGGTCAATAATTACAGGTTGAGTTACAATATCACCACGATACATTAATGATCTTTTTATGCTGTGTACAGTTCTTTTTATGGCAAGCAAGATGCCAATGGGTTTTAGAAAATAATGCCTCATGAAACAGTAAGTATTTTGGTCTAGCAAGCCATAATGAAAGTATATCTTAAAGATGTAGCTTTGCACTCATCCCAAAAGTTATTTAAATGGTGGTCAGGGTTTTCCTTCCTTGTAAAGTACAAATGAAACAGGTAGCATAGGTAAAGGAATCCTCTGTATATGAGGTGAATTTTGTGTCATAAATTTAACAATTTATAAAATCGGTTTGTGTGTGACAACCTAATTGGTAATGTTTCGGTTAACTGAGAAAAAAAAAATCCAAACTTCCCTACTTTTTTAGTGTTGGGGGTGGGGGCATTTAAAATTTGGGTCATCCATATGCAACTGACAAATTATCTAGGCAGTATATGGATGGAATACTTAATTTATTATTTTTCGGTGCGATTTAACAGTGTTTGTAATGATATTTGCTTTTGATGTTATAAAAATTCAAATTCCCCTATTCTAAATTGGGGGGGGTTCTTTTTCAATTCCAGTATTATGATTTAATTTCAGTTTCAAAATAATTATTAGAAAGTAAGTCAGAAAATGTATGAATGTAATACAGGTTGATTTTATGATTTGCATATATTTTTGTGTGAATTAACACTGTTTTGTATTTATTTGGACTTCTTCCACCTTACGATTTGAATATTGTTTTGTGTGACTCAACACTGTTAGGCATTATTTGTTTTTGGTGTTATTACAATTAAAATTCCCCTACTCTTTTCAATAAGTGCCATGGTTCTTTAAAATACACCTGAACTACCACCAGGACAGACAGATGAGACCTCAGTTTAATGTCTCATCCAAAAGACGGCACCCCAGAAGTGCAGCACCCTCCTGCTGCACTACAGTGTCAGTATTGGGATATTAACCCAAGTGCCAGGTGTGGGAATTGAAGCCACAGCCCTCTGACAACCCAATGTCAGGTGTGGGAACTGAACCCACAGCCCTCTGATTGTCTCTTATTAATTTATCTGTTTCAAACGTTTACCAGGAAACACAGAAGTTGATGGCAGAAAAGACCGCAAGGCCCATCCAGTCTGCCCATTTTTTCTACCTTATGAATGTGCCATAGGCCTTTACTCTGTCAATGGCCTATCCATTCATACTCATCTGTATTGCTCCCTTATGCCTATCCCATGCCTGTTTGAAGCCCTGCACCGTATTCATATCCACCACTTTCTGAGATAGGCCATTCCATACACCCACCTCCCTTTCTGTGAAAAAGAACTTCCTCACATTATCCCTTAATGAGCCTCCCTCTAATCTCATGCTGTGTTCTCTTGTCCTGCTATTTTTCTTATATTGAAACACGTTAGACTCTTTCACCTTGTTAATGCCCTTAAGATGTTTGAATGTTTTGATCATATCACCTCTCTCCCTCCTTTGCTCTAGGGTATACATATTGAGCTCTGTTAATCTGTCCTATGTTTTCTGATGTAGTCTCTGCATCATTTTGGTTGCCCTTCTCTGGACTGCCTCCATTTTGTTAATGTCCTTGTGCAGATGCGCCCCCACCAGTACTGCATGCAGTACTCCAGATGGGGCCTAACCAGTGTCTTGTAAAGAGGGATTATTACCTCCCTCTTACGACTTGTGATACCCCTACTAATACACCCCAGCATCCCTCTAGCCTTACCTACTGCTTTAGTAGTAGAAAGACATAGTGAGCAAAAAAGCTAATTTCCAGATGCATCCTGGGGACAGGGATGAGGAGATGTTACAACAATTAGGTTACAAAAATAAAAATACAAACTATACAATTAAGAAAACTAGCTAAGCAAGTTGTACAGAACTAAGCAGTAAAATGCAAACTGCAGCAATAAAATGCATGCTGAATAAGGCACTACTGTGTACAGCAAGAAAGAGTGGCCTAAATCAGGGGAGGTCTGTGGGAGTACCGTTACATACTTAATGTAACACTTTCGAGAGAATCTCTTCAAGTCATACCTTTGTAACAGCTGTCAGGTATCAGGACCACATGGAAAGTTTTGCAAGCTGAGGCAGACCACGTCAACGTCACGTCAGCACGTATATAACTGTGGGCAGCCCTACCTCTCCTCAGTTCCCTGCCAGATATTAGACTCAGAGGGACGTCCTTTCTGGGGAAGCAGAAGAGTAAGCCAACACCAAGCACACTAGGTGAGACGAGTGCTGGTGGGGGCACCATTAAGGAAAAAAATACCAGTGTGAATGTATTGTGTCAGCCTAGGGGGGATGGAGGGAAGGTCAGCATGACTTAACGGAAGAGATTCTCTCAAAGATCTACTGTTACATTAAGTATGCAACTGTACTATCTTACTTCAAGGATATTGCTTCCCTTAAGCTATATCTTTGGAACAAGTCCCAAGCAGTACCAAAAAAACAGATGGGAGGATGGCAGTCTGAATCAAGAGAGCAGGCCTTGTAGGACTGCAAGACCAAAACCAGCACATTTGCTAGAAGCAATGTCCAGACTGTAATGCTTACCGAAGGGTGTGCACTGCACTCCAAGTGGAAGCAGCACAAATATCACCAACAGAGACATTTTTGAAAAAGGCAGCAGAAGTTGCCATACCCCTTGTGGAATGAGTATGAACAACACCAGGAAGATCCTTACTATACCTCCTATAACAAAAAGTAATACAATATGCCAGTCATTTGGATAAGCACTGTTTAGACACAGGAGCACCCAGTTCCCCAGGGGCGAACAAAGCAAAATCTGAGACGACTTTCTGCAGTCCTAGGTGCGATTAATATAGTATCTTAAGATTCGATGTACATCTAAAGTATGGAGCAATGCTTCACCTCGACTGTCATGCTCAAGATAATAACCAGAAGGTGGATGGACTGATTTAAAGTAAAGCCATACCCCACCGTTGGAAGGAACTTTGGATTTGTACATAAAGAAACTATCTTTGTAGAAGACTAAATGAGGCTCACACATCAGAGCCTGTAGCTTGGAAATTCCTTGAGTGGAAGTAATGGCAACTCAAAATAATGGTTTCCACGAGAAAAACCATAAGCCAAAAGTCACGGTTGGCTCAAAACAAAGTAATGTAAGCTGTTCCAAAATGAAATTCCCAAGAAGGGGCTGGATCTTGGATAGGTGGCTTAAGATGCAGTATACCTCTGAGGAACATACAGGACACCTCCAGCTGTGCAACTGTACGCCAGTAAATGGGTACATGGCAAGCTGATATAGCTGCCAAATGCACCTTCAAGAGCCCCTGACACCATTAGATAAACTTGCAAAAAATGTGAGATTTAGACAGTTCAGTTTATATTTCATGTATTTTCTATAATTATTTACCTTTTTACTTTATTACTGAGGACAGCTGTACAAAAGTGGCTTACTGTCCCTTAGCCTTTATCTGCTCTTTCTGTTATCCTATATATGACATCATAATCCGGGTTGCACCTGGAAACGAGCTTCAGGTCATGGTGCTATTCCCGGTTACCAACTTTTAAATAAATAAAATAAATAATCCGTTTATGGCATCATAATTATCCCCACAGCAACAGACTATGATGTCAAACAGAACTGTGATGTCATATGTAGGCAAACAGCCAGAACTGACAGGGCAGTAATCCTGTTTACTTGCATATGTCCTTAGAAATAAAGAAGGATGAGAAATACAGAAACAATACTAAACTATAAGCTCACTTATGCGAAACATTACATTTTCTCAAAGTTGTCACAACAGTGTCAGGGGTTCTTTAAGGGATGAATATTGCAGACCTGAGTCTGACAATAAATACCCCAAAGATGTCCTGCACCGGGCAGGTGAAGGAAAATGCTGTAGGTTCCTGGAAGTGGCCCATAAAGAAAAATGTTTCCATTTTAGTGCATAAGTATGTTTGGCGGAAGGTTTTCAGGCTGCTATGAGCATGTTAGCTACTTTAGGTGATACATGAAAGCGTGCAATGGTTATGTTTTCAGGAGCCATGCATAAAGATGCAGTGACCTCAGGTCTAGATGTAGCAGGGAACCTTTCTTCTGTGAGAGAAGAGTTCAACACAGTGGCAAAAGTAGTGGAGGTTCTACCGCTAGCTGACATAGAAGGGGAAACCAGATTTGGGGTGACCATAGAGGATATGAAGTGGAGGGCAGCACCCTCCCTTCTGGAGTTTCAGCAGTACTCTCTGTATGAGAGGAACTGGAGGGAACACATAGAGAAATCTCTCTTTCCATGAGAGGGACAACACGCTTTGCCAAAAAACTCCAGGCCTGACTTCCGGTGACACAGTGTACCTAATGGCAGCTTAGCTCCACAGCTCCTGAGCCCCAGGTTGACTAAAACAGCTAACAAAAGCCATCGACTATCTATTTGCTTAGAATCTGATCCCCTTCAATCTGGAAGACATTAGGCAGAATAGGGAAAATGAAAAAGAAGGACTTTGCTCAGCTGCACTCGGCCTCAGGCGATGAGGACTCAGAATCGAGTCTCGTCCACGTTCATCAAGGCATATGGCCAGCGCATGTTAAGCATCCTTCATTGGAGAACTCCAAGATTTCTAGCCTGCAAACGGACTTTACAAAACTTGAGTCCCACACATTGGTTATGAAACCCACGAAACACCCTGCAAAATGAACATACTGCGTTCAGATGTTCCTAGCTTTTCTTCACAGGAGGAATGTGAGTTAACCTACAGGGCAGAGAATGCTGAGGCAAGAGCCAGAAGGAACAATATCTGTATTTTCAGAATTTCTGAGGGCAGTGAGCAGGCAGATATGGTGGGGTATTTGGAGTCATGGCTGTAACAGGAGCGCGCCTTGCCAGAAAACATTGAGTTTGCTATTGAGAGGGCTCACAGGGCGATGGCCCCAAAACCTTAACCAGGGACTCCCCCCAGGTCCATTGTGGTGAAATTTCTTAAATTTCCCATTAAGTAGAAAATATTGCGGTTAGCTTGGGACAAAAGAGATCTAAATCTGGACAGCCAAAAGGTGTTCTTTGAGCAGGACTGCCCCCCACCGGGTATGATGGCCAAGCAAGAAAAAAGTGCTTCAAGTGGTTAAAGCTCTACGAGAGAAGGTGCTCAGGGCCTATCTCCGTTATCCCTCGCAGCTGTGGCTACACGATGGGGAGAGTGTGCAGATCTATGACAACCTCCTGCAGGCAATCCCAGCGTTGGAGAGGCTATGGATTCAGGTTCCAGACACTAGCTCAGAGCAAGCCGAATTTAAAATAGAAAATCTGCTTTGGGGATAGCTCCCAGAGGTCGGTGCCCCCAATGAGGAAGAAATGAATCTCTCCTACCTTTACAGCTGATGTAACTTGATGGGTTCTCCATGACAGCTTCCTCCTTGAACTTGCAAGCCTGTTGGAGGTAGATGTACCAGATCCTTGATTTGCGGCTCCCGAGGAACATTCTGATTGCGTTTTGAATTCTGAACTGGGACTGGGTTCCCAGTACTGGAGAGGAACTATTGGGACCGAGTACTCATTTCTGGACGGCAGCCTGGAGAGTGGACAAACTTCCCTGTGTGTTCCTAGACAGTTCCCCCTCAGCATGGGACCACATCCCACACACAGGCGGTGAGACTGTTATCCTACAGAACAAAGGCTTTCAGCTTTTGAATTCCACGTTGGGAACTGCTGCAAGTTATTTGAACAGTAAATCTGCATCTAAGGTTATCGTTAAACTTGCAATGTTTGTTAAATTCGAATTGGGGGAGAGTAGAACTTACACTTTAGAGCTGAGAATGTTATAGTGGTATTTTCTGTTGCCCCCTTTGCACAGCAGGGTGTCGAGATATGGCTCAAAATCAGGGGTTGGACTCTTATGGTCCCAGGGCCACACACTCTATTTCTGTTAATAAATAAGGTTACTGTTAGGGTGAGGGTAAGGAACCAAAAAGTGAGGGTTTATGGTGAGTTCCCTATGGACCTTGTTCCGCCTTTATAAGCAGTAAGTTCAAAATTATTTTATTTAAGAACATTGCAAGGTTTTTACTACATAAGAGTTACAAGCTTTATGGGGGTTTATATTAGGCTTTAATTAGCCCCCCCCCCATAACTTTATTTGCCTGGGTCTCGTTCTTGATTGAGGCTTTAAGGGCTTCTTTTTCCTACCCAGCACCCATTGCTACATTTGGATGCCTTGGAGTTAATTTAACAGAAGTTGGGTAGTTCATTTGACAGGATGGTTTATTTCTTTATTGTTACAATGTTCTTCAACACTAACCAAGGGATAGATTATAATATTCCCCATAAGTTCAATTCGATGGCAGGGTTTTTGGTTAAATCTTTGACCCGGGGCCAGTGGACAGGGTCTTTGGACCTGCCTCAATGGAAGTCTTCTTGCTAGAAGAGAAGGTGTATCCCAGCTGACACCTGCAGGCTGATTTACCCTTTGCACAGAGAGTGCTGTACTCTTCTGATTCTTTTGGGGGGCTTCGTGTCCCCAGTGATTGACCTGCGGCTGCAAGAGGTCACTCGGGTACAGCTATATTAGCTTAGTACCCTAGGGTGGACTGGTCATCTTTCCCACCCGAGTTGTTGGACAGTTATGTTATAGTTGAGATTGCTAGGTAACCTAGATGTTCTTGGTAATCTGTTCTCTCTGTCACCTAGTTCTATTATTGTTTTGATTTGTTTTATGTGTGCTCTGGGAAAGGACAATGGAGGGGAAGGATGGGGAGGGGTACAGTAATTTTATACCTTCTTTTTCACAGTGGGGTCACTTAATATTTCTACGGTGAACATGAAAGACATTAATAATGTAACCAAAAGGGCCAGAATCTTGAAAGAATTGAAAGATTTACAGTGTAACGTAGCATGCTTACAAGAAACTAAGCTTACTCCGCTGAAGCATACTAAATTACGGAGATCTTGGGTTGGCAACGTATTCTCAGACTCACACCCCTCCTCTTCAAAAGCCAGTATGGCTATTTTATTGAAGAGGGGACTCCCATTTAAAACCCGTTCAGTTTTAAAGGAGGGCAGCAGTAAATGGGTGATACTATCTGGGGAGCTGGGGGGATACTCATACATGTGCTGTCGGTATATGCACCTACCCCTCCCTCCGGGGCTTTCTTTAGAGATATTTTCTCAATCATTGGGGCCCTGGAGCCTGGATACCTCATAGCGGCCGATGACTGGAACTGCATTGAAAATTGCAAGTTGGATAGAAATCCACCCAGCACAAGAGGCATGGGGGGGGGGGGTGTTTCAGACTCTTATGAACCCTTGTTACCGAATCAGGAATGGTGGATCTCTGGCGGTGGCAGCACCCCTTACCTAGGAATTTCACTTTTTATGCCCTAGCCACTAATGCCTATTCCAGACTGGACAGGATATACTCCTGGCAATCAGAGGCTCATGTGTTTGAGGAAGTTTGGATACATCCAGTCTCTTCCTTGGACCATGCTGTGGTCCACGTGGTGGCAGTCTGGGAGCCAAGAGCCCACACAGGTTCTTGGCAGCTGGACCCTGCCTTCTGATGGATAAGAACCTTGTAGCAAAATTGAACGAGGATATCAAGTGGTACTTGGAAGTGAATAAAGTAATAGACACTCTGGTGAAATTTATTTGGGATGCTCTCAAGGCAGTGCTACAGGGTAACTTTATTAGCCATGCCGCCTATCGGATCAATTGATGGTACACGTACTCTCAACTCCCTTAAACTCACAAATCAAATATATTATGAGGGAGGGACAGGGCAGGTAGGCTTTTAGCTATACGCCTTAAGAAGCAAGAGTTGGACAAGTATATCTCCAAAATTACAGATAAGGAGGATACAGGGGGAGTTCCTGATTAAACCTGCTGCGAGAGCAGGGGCATTTGCAGATTTTTACTCCCAACTTTACAGACAAGAGAGAGGCTCTGACCATAGCCAGAGCATAGATACATTTTTGGAGAAGGTGGAGCTCCTGGCCCTTACTGGAGAGCAAGCAAGCTATTGGCCTGGAGCGCCCGTTCACGGAGGGGGAACTAAGGTCTGTGATAGCATCCCTAAGTTCTGGGAAGGCGCCTGGACTGGATGGTTTTATTGTTGAATTTTACAAAGTATTCAGTAAGGAGGTAATTCAAATTTTGCTTGCTGTCTGCAACAAGGCAGATAAACAAGGTGCAGTCCCTGGGTCCGCGGGGGAGGGCCACCATCTCAGTTTTACCTAAAGCTGGAAAAGATCCGGCAGAGTGCGCCAGCTATCGGCCAATATCCCTGTTAAATGTGGATGTGAAAAGTTTCGCTAAACTAACTGGAGAGAGACTTAAAGGGATTATCCTGGACCTGGTGCACCCGACCAAACGGGGTTTGTCCCAGGACAGTATATACAGGACAATATTCGGCTGTTGCTTAATGTGTTGTCCTCAGGTTCTTTCACCCCCAGGGCTGTATCTCATTGACGCCGAAAAGGCGGTTGATCGCTTGGATTGGATGTTCCTGAATAAAACACTAGAAAATTTGGATTCGAGAGTAAATTTTGGGACTGGATATCTAATCTACATAGTGATCAGAGTGCCAGGGTCAGAGCGAATGGGGTGTCTAATAGGTTCAGCAGAGAACGAGGGATTAGACAGGGGTGTCCGCTCTCCCCGTTGCTGTTCGCATTAAGTATGGAACCCTTCGTGGCTCTGATTAGACAATCAGAATCATACAAATGAATCAGGGTGGAGGGATCTGAGGTCCCTGTATGCTAACGACACATTATTATATTTGACTGATCCAGTGGACTCAGTCCCGCAGGTGTTATCACTTATACAAGAGTTTGGGGCAATTTCAGGGTTCCGGGTTAACGACTCTAAGATGGAGATGCTTTCCATCTCCAACCCAGATCCTGGGGGTCTCCCTACTGTGGGTGCGTTCCATTGGGCCGGGGAGGAGTTCAGATATCTAGGAGTATGGATACCTGAAAATTCAGACAAATTATATTGTTCTAATTACCTTAAACTGATAACGCCATTTGGGGTGACTATAAGAGGGAAAGAGCTCCCTCTCGGGACACATAGAAGTGGTGAGGAAGACAGTCTTGCCCCGGCTGCTCTTCCTGTTTTCATCTCTACCATTGAGGCCCACTGTGGGCTTCTGGAGAAGTCTGAAGTCAGCCACCTCTAAATTCATATGGAACCACAAACCCACCAGAATTAAATGGCAGATTCTGCGGAGGGCTAAGCAGGCCGGGGGACTGGGTCTTTCCAATTTTACAATCTATTATTGGGCAGCTCAGCTCCAGATATTAAGCCCGCTATGGCCAGGCGCAGATCGACCTCTTTGGACCGACTTTGAGAAACCCAATATACCAGGGGCCCAAATGGCTGATATATTTATTTTGGACCAGGCTGGCCTTTCGAAGTTTTGGGTTACAAACCCCTGGGCAATGGTGCTAAAGCAGGTGTGGCTCTGGGTTACCAAACATTGGAGATTTCCTCTTAGGTTGACTCCATGTACTCCTACTAGGGCCTGCTTGGACTCCCCACTGCAAAAGGATCTGGGTTTTCGAGGTGGGAAAGGGTAGATCTTTGTTGTATAAGCCAACTGTATAGTTTCCAACACTTTAAAAGTTTTTCACAGCTAGCTGATGAGTTTGGGCTTCCCACAAAAGACCATTTTAGATTCCTACAAATACGGCATTTTCTTATGAGTAAGGGTTTGACTTTTTCAGGGTCCTCAGCCCCAACCCCCAGGTAGAGTTTCTCCTGCCAATACTTTCTAACAGAGACAAATCAGCCTTGGTTTCCCAAATGGTTACTTTCTTTACCTCAAATGAGCCTGCTTTCTCAGGTGGACGGGAATCCATATGGGAGAAAGAACTGGAGTGTCAGCTGGGAGTGGAGGACTGGAGGCAGATTTGGATGGGGGTGCACTCCACCTCATTCTCCCCCTCACGGAGGGAATTCCGCTGGAAAGTTAATATGAGATACTTTCATACGCCAGTTATTACTAAGCATTATGGCTCATCTACTTCAGATTTATGCTGGAGGGGATGCGGGGAGAGGGGCACCCACGCTCATATTTTCTGGGGTTGTCCCCAAATCAAGGTATTTTGGGGTCAAATAGTTCAGGAAGTCGGGAAGATATTTCAGATACAATTCCCCACAGACCCCAGATTTGGGTGTTGGGTCTTTACCCACCCCCCCAACAGCTTACCACTAAGGCCCAGAAGTATCTATTTTTTATTTTACTAGCAGCCGCTCAAAAGAGCATTACAAAAAATTGGTTGGACAAGAATCTCCCAACTTTAGCTCTCTGGTATTCTATTTGTTTACAAATTCAAATGATGGAAAAGTTGACTGCTCAGCTACGGTTACAGATAGATAAATTCAAAGGGAAATGGCTGCCTTTTTTCCATTACCAAGCAGAGAAGGAAAATAAAACAGTGCTGGAAATAATGGCTCAGTATACTCAAGTGGGCGGGCCCTTTATACGTATACGTATTTACAATTTTGTTAGACACGAAGCCCCATAAATTTGTCTAATTTGGGATCCTTATCCTCATACAATTACCTCTCCAAATATTTATTTGTGGGTTACATATCTTAGAGTCCTACAGTCACCTCCGCCCCCATCCAGATTTTGGGTGGTTCTTGTCTTAGCTATATTTATAGAGCCATTTCAAGCCTTGAGCCCTGAGTTTTGGTTTTTGTTTTCCATCCCCCCTCCTTTTTTTTTTTTGCTCGTCAGTGTCTCTAAGTGTCCAATGTCATTGTCATTATTATTATTACGGAGTTGTAGTCAGTCTATTTTTGTGTATTAATTGGTGTTTTGATTTCAGTCCATGAGTTGTAACAATATATGTGTTTTAGAAAATTAATAAAATTACTATTTAAAAAAAAACAAACCTCCAGGCCCAGCAGCGAGCGAGCAGAAACATGGCAGTTTTGTGTTATATGGGGATGCAAAAAGGTCCAACTCTGGATGACTCAATTTTGTGAATATGTCTTCGGCCACTGTGGTCAGAAGTTCCTATTTGTGCAGCTGGGGTGGTGACCTGCTTAGTTTGTCTGTTAAGATATTTTTGTCACCTGTGAAATGCATGGCTGATAGCTCCAGTTCGTGCTCCAGTGCCCAGTACCAGTCTTTATTGCCTCCCGGCATAGGGGATAGGAATAAGTCCCTCCCTGTTTGTTGATGCAGTGTACTACGCTGATATTGTCTGTCTGGATCAACAGAGGGCCTTGTTTTAGGTGCTGCTAGAATGCACGGAGACTGTACAGAATAGCATGCATTTCCAGTTGTTTTTCAGACTGGTTTCCTGTTGACTCCATAAGTCCTGTGTTGGATAGGGTCCCAAATGAGCACCCCAACCGAAGTTGGATGCACCTGTGGTGAGGATTTTCATTGGTACTGGAATCACAAACAGGACGTCTTTTCACAGGTTAGTGAGGTACATTCACCATAGCAGGGTTTTCTCAGTGGGGATGGGACAAGGACCAGTTGATCCAGGTCGTCCAGTAAGTGGGTCCACTGAACTCTTAGAGAAACCATTGTTGAATGTGCATACGAAGACATGCCAGAGGTACTGTAACAATGGCCACCACCATAAGACGCAGGAGACATAAGAAGGATCTTGCTGGGACCTTGTGACAGTTGTAGAGAAGCTGGGCTTAAGCAATAATACATTCTGCCCTAACGACTGGAAGGCTTTGCCCTGAGCAATGTCTAGGACTACATCTATGTAATGCAGATGTTGACACGGTGCTAGGACTGACTTCAGGATACTGACTGTGACTCCCAAGTCCACAAAGAGCTGTCTCATTTGAGACAAGGTCTGCAGAAGACTGTCCCTGGGGCCAGCCCTTAAAAGCCAGTCGCCTAGGTATGGGAAAACATATATGCCTTTCCTGCGAAGGGCTGCTGCTACCACAGCTAAGCATTTGGTAAAGACCTGTGATGCAGGGACAACACTTTGAATTGTAAATGCTCCCCCTCTAGCATAAACTAAGCATAGATGTTGTCTGTGATGCTTTCCGATTTTGATATGAAGATAAACATCCTTCATATCCCGGGGGCATAACCAGTCCCAGGGTTGTAAAAGGGGAATGACAGCCTGAAGAGAGACCATACAAAGCTGCCTGTAGTCTATGAAGAAGTTGAGTCCCCTCAGATCTAGTACTGGCCTCAGATCTCCTTTCCGTTTGGGAACTAGGAAGTACCTGGAATAGAACACTTTGTCCGCACCTGGAGTATGAGGTTCAGTTCTGGAGGCCACATCTCTGCAAGGATATAAATGTGTTGGAGAGGGTTCAGAGAAGGGCAACCAAGATGGTGCAGGGTATGCAGGGAAAGTCATATGAGCAGAGGTGTAAGGAGCTGGATCTGTACATGCTGGAGACAAAGAGGGAAAGGGAAGACATGATTGAAACTTTTAAATACATAAAGGGACTCAAAGTGGGAGAAGAGGGTTTACTTAAGGGGAAGGAGGGGGTCGAAATTAGAGGGCACAGCCTCAGACTGCAAGGAAAAAGATACGGGGGAAATGTGAGAGGGAGCTTCTTCACGGAGAGGGTGGTGGAGCCCTGGAACAGACTACCAGACAGAGTGGTGGGGGCTAAATCGGTGGAAGAATTCAGAGGGCAAGGAACAAGCATATGGGGCTGAGTATCGGGGGAGGGGCGGGGTTGGCAGGGAGGGGAGGTGTAGGGGAAAAAAGGGCAGACTAGATGGACGGTATGGTCCTTTTCTGCTGTCAAGCTTCTATATGATATGATATGTTCTGAGTTGGAGGAACTGGTTCTATGGCACGTTTTTGTATCAGTGATTGCATTTCCTCTTTCAACAACAATATATGTTCTGGAGGACAGCAGGAATGAGGTGGAGGATGCAGTAGAGGAGTCTGTAAAAGCTCCAGATCATGCTCCTTTGCAACCATCTCCAGCACCCATTTGTCTGTGCTGATCTGCCTCCATTGTGGAAAATGAAGGGAGATTCAACCCCTATAGCCACCCCGGAGGTAATAATGGCTGAGGTGTATGAAGAATGGAGTCAAACTGAACCAGTGTTGGCAGAGCCACCGGTTCCAATGGTCTTTGCTGCTTTTGAGTGTGCAACACCACAGAATTTATTTCTGGTTGGATGGCATAATATGGTTTAGCAGTATGTGCAGGATACTGCATGTTAGCTTTGCATGGCACTGCAGATATAGTACTTGGCCTGTGCCAGGCAGCAAAGAGTAGCATCCTCCAAAGGTGGATAAAAGGAGGTATGAGGACTGAGGAAGTGCATGGCACTTCTAAAACTCCATTAAATCCTTACTAGTGGAATCTTCTTCCACTGTAAATCCAAGCTCAGTGTGAATTTACTACAGTAAAGACTCTAAAAGAGGGATCCTTAGGAAGACCTTGGAGTATATATTACAGAGTCTTCACTACAGGAAGACAAAGTAGAACTGGAATGGGGATTACATAGTTGTTTCCCATATTCCTCCTCCTCCTCCATTATGAGGTCAGGATTATATTCCACATCATCGTCAGTAGGCCTGTGGACAAGAGGGATGGATGACCAAGCCGGAGCAGCTGGCAGTGGATGTGAGGAAGGAACAGCCAGAGAACTGGAAGCATCAGTCAATGGGGCTTGAATAGTCAGTGTTCTAATCAACCGCAACATGGGCTGCGATGGCAAGCCAGCAAGAGGCATAAAATAATCTCGAGAAAGACGCTGAGATCTGCCAGCGAGTTGAATGCACCTGACCAGGGGACGTAGCTTGAATGGTCGATTACTGCTCGAGACCAGACGATGATGACATCATACTAGCAGTAGTAGGCCTGGTAATGCCAAACCCAAACCCTGATCTTGGCGTCTGATCAACAGTGGGGGGCTGTAGTTACTGTCTGTAAAGTGGATGGAGACAAAGAAGGCATACCTGAAGACTGCAATGGTGACCGGGATCTTGTAAGGAAAGATGCCTTTTCCTTAGCCCTCCGTTTGTGTTTATATTTTTTCATGTTCTTTCTACTTCGATGACTGGACTTATGGAGGGAATGGACAACAGCGGTTTTCACCCTGATTGAGTTTCTCCAGGGTGACCGCTAACTTTTTCTTACACAAAAAAGTTTCTAGGTCTTTTCGACGGTGTCACCAAGGGGTTTGGTTAAAGCCCTGGCAAATCTCAAAGGCCTGGACATTGTGAGAGAGGCTGAGGCAGCAGACACACTTTGTGGGTGTCGTTCCTGAAAATCTCTCCGCACGTGCAGTATCGGAAGAGCGTTGACAGCTTGGAAGTCATGCACAGGTAACAAAAGAAACTTTTCTACATTAAAAAAGTTATGTCGATGGCATTTCTGCAACAGGCCTGATAAAGCTAATCAGTGGTAGAAAAAGAACCAAGGAGAGGTAGGGTCACCACAGTTAAATACACACTGAAGCGTAAGGCTGACATGGGTGACCCCAGCTTGGCAAAAGTTTCCATGTGGTCCTAATGCTGGATGGCTGTTGTTCCAAAGATGTGACAATGTGATCAAAATATGCAGTGGATAGTGACGTCCCAGCAGGGCAGCCTACAGAGGTAGAGGGAGGGGCTTGCAGTCACAGCACCAACCATCACGATGTAAAAGGTGCGACACCTCCACAGAGAGGAAGTGGGCCCACGGCACTTGAAATGGGTTAATATTGATTTCTTTTAATTAGTAACTTGTAGAGGAACATTGAGCCGAGGCTCGCTTCAATTACAAACAAAATACAGCCTATTAAATGATGTGGTTACTATGAGGATGACATAAAGAGGATAAGTTGAGTGTAGTACAGACAAAATGGCAAAACACTGCACATGGAGGACAAATGAATTAGCATACAAATCTTCTGTGAAAGTTGGGCAAACTCAAAGTGCATACTGCCAGAGTGAAGGGAGGCTGAGCTGGTGCTGAAAGCAGGAGTGAAAATAGGTTGATCTTCAATGAGGTTGCCAGAACTATGAGGTTAAAGAGGAGGGAGAGTCAAACACCAGGCGAGAGTAAAGAAGGGTTCAGGAAAAGGGTTGGCAGGAGCATCTCGTTGATGCAGTTTGTTGTTGATTTTACTGTCTGTGATGATGGTACACCAAGGGTGTTGGGGATAAGACACCTGGATAAGGAGAAGTTGGAGAGAGGGGGACAACATCACTATGGTAAGGATCTGAAAGTGGTCTCTTACAATGTCAAAGGTACTAACACCACCCATTAATAGGACTCAGTTGTTACAAGAAATAGACAGCTGTGATGGCCCTGCTTCAGCAGACCCACCTTACTCAGGGCAAGCACAGTATGCTGGCTTGTTCCTGGGTCAGACAATGCCATTCTGCCTCTTTCGACCTGCACCACCACAGGTGTGGAGTGGCCATTTTGGTACGGCAGTATGCTCCGCTCATATTCACAGCAACTAAAGCAGACCTGATGGGACGAGAAGTTAGCATAGAAGGAAACAACAGGGATATCCCCATTTGTATACAAAATATATACCCTGAACACGGAGGAAGAAAGGGATACTTTCTTTAAATCAGTTCTGATAGCTCTCCCCTCCAATCCCAATGTTCTTTGTATGGGGAGGCAATTAATACGGTCCTCCACAAAGGCTTGGATACAAAACGGCTAAGGCAGTGGGGAGACGAGGGACACACAGAAACATAGACTTTGATGCAGATAAGGACCGCTTGGCTCACCTAGTCTGCCCATTTCCCTACCTAGAGGATAAGCTGCAGATCCTATTTAACCAACAGCCTATTTCTTCCTACACCCCACAAAAATTGCCTTATGTCTGTCCCATGCATTCTTGAATTCTCCCACAGTTTTAGACCCCACAACCTCCTCAGGAAGGCTGTTCCATGCATCCACTACCCTCTATGTGAAAAAATACTTCCTCACATTGCCCCGAGCCGTCCCCTTGTTCTTGCACATCTCTTTTTCTGAAAGATGCTACCCTCTTGGCCTTTGTTGATTCCACTGAGGTACTTAAACATTTCTATCATGTCCCCCCTCTCCCTCCTTTCCTCAAAGGTATACATATTAAGCTCCTTTAGTCTCTTCTCGTATGGCTTCTCTTGCAGACACTGCATCATTTTAGTTGCCCTCCTCTGAACTCGTCCATCCTGTCTATGTCCTTCTTGGAGATGGGGTCTCCAGAACTGGACACAGTACTCCAGATGGGGTCTCACCAACTGTCTGTACAGGGGATAACAACTTTCTGTTTTCTGCTGGTGATGCCTCTCCCTATACATCCCAGTATCCCCCAGCACTCCCTACTGCCTCCTCACACTGCTTGCAATCTCTGTGTCATCTGCACACGAGGCATACTTTTCCGTCCAGTCCTCTGCAATGTCACTTATAAAGACATTAAAAGGACTGGACCCAGTACTGAACCCTGCGGTACCCCATTAGTAACCCCTCTTTCTTCAGAGTGGACTCCATTTACAATGACTTTCTGTGTCCTGTTATCTAGTCAATGTTTTACCCAGGCTACCATCCTGGGACCCACTCCCAGGCTGGTTAATTTGACTATTAATCTTTTGTGTGGGACTGTGTCAAATGCCTTGCTAAAGTCTAGGTAGGCCATATCCAGAGCCCCTCCCTGGTCCACTTTGGTCACCAGTCAAAGAAATCCATTAGTTCGTCTGACATGTCCTTACGCTGTGAACCCATGCTGCCTTGGGTCCTGTGCCACACTGGCCTCTAGGTACTCAACAATTCTTTCCTTCAGAAGTGATTTCATCACTTTCCCAAACACAGAGGTCAAACTGACAGGTCTGTAGTTTCCTGACTCTGTCTTGCTCCCACTTTTGTGAGCAGGGAATCACATCTGCCTTCCTTCAGTTCTCAGGTACCACCATCCTCCCATGATTTGTTAAAAGGGTAGTCAGTGGTGTCACTAGTTCTCTGCTTAATTCTTTTAGAATTCTGGGGTGAATTCCACCTGGCCCCATTGCTTTGTCCACCTTCAGTTTTAGGAGTTCTTTCAGAACCCTTTCTTCTGTGAAAGGACTGGGATCGACCCCCCTATCCAAAGTGCTTCTGTTAATTGGATTAGGCACCTACCCCACCTCCTCTTTTGTGAATACTGAACAGAAGTATTCGTTCAGTATCCCTGCTTTCTCACTGTACCTCTCTGCCCACCCACCGTCTATTCTATTCAGCCTCACTATCCCTCCCTTTGTCTTTCTATGCTCCCTGAGACACCTATAAAAGGTTTTATCCCCCTTCTTAACTGAGTTGGCCGTCTTTTCCTCAGTTTGAGCCTTTGCTATTCTGACTACCCTCCCTGCTTCCTTCTGCCTTACCTGGTACAGTTCTCTGTCCTGCTCCTTCTGTGTTTCCTTATACTTCCTAAATGTTATCTTTTTCTCCCTAACCTTCACCGCCACCTCTTTTGAGAACCATAGTGTTTTTTTCTTTCGTTTTGATTTGTTTATTTGCTTCACACAAAGGCTTGTTGCCTCTGTGATGGCAGTTTTGATATTTCCCCATATCCACATTTGCAGGGTGCCCTCCCCACCTAGAACCGATTCAAATTTTTTGCAGATCAAGGGCTAAAGAGACACAATAGAGACATGGGCTTCATAAACACATGATGAGTCACACACCCAAGGGACTCTGACTTAACATTTTATTTGTCCACTCAACAAAAATCATAACTGTGAGTGGGCACATACTACAGGAGAAACCAAAACTGGAAACGTTACTTTTATCAGATCACTCCCCAATGGAAGCTAGCTTTGCCATTAACCTTATTCCCCCGGAAGACATTCTGGAGAACGAATAATTCACTTCTCAATCAAGTGGAGTTTCAGGAGCTGGTACAGCAGCAGGTCAGGAAGTACTGCCAAAGTAATAGGGTGGGTGAGACATCACTGGCCAACACGTGGGATGAATTAAAAGCTACTGTTACAGGGGTTATCATCCAGTATGCCTCCTACAAAAAGAAATGCAGTAAGTCAGTTGGAGCTGGAACAGCAGCTGCTTGTTCTTGAAGCCACCCACAAAATTACTTTGGATAAGAAGTTGCTCCCACAGATCAAACAGTGAAAGGAGGCCCTTCAACTCTTTAATGAGCAAAAAATTGACGGACAGCTACAATACTCTTGCCAGCGTTTCTATGAGGTGGGCAGAGCAGGTAAAGTTCTTGCCTGGCATATTTGGAGGAAGTGGCAAGCAAAGCAGAGCTTAAAATGGAACGTAGGATAGGATGAATAACCATGAGACTGCTGCTCCTTCAGAAATAGCCAACATTTTTGCAGATTATTATAAAACTTTGTTTTCACAGGAACATAGCCCATCTCATCTCATTTATTTTTTATTTATTTGATATATCGGTTTACAACCTTTGAGCCAGTGGCTCATTTCAAAGGTACCTCATCACATGTAAGACAGAAGCTAATACAGACAGGGCATAACAGTTACATAGAGCATGTGCTACAGACATTTGTCACAGACATTATCTACAGTATTTACAGTAAGTACAAACTTTATTTACAATATTTGGATGATGATATTTACATCATGAGGCCCAGATGGTAGGCTATTTCAGAAATAACACCTACAGTTCCTTAAACAAGAAAGAAGCTATCCCTTGAAGGTTCCATATCAGAAACTGAGATACAGGAAGCCATACAGCATTTTAAAAAGCACAACCCCAGGCACGGATGGCTTCTCCTCAGAGTACTACAAAACTTTCACGAGCTCCTGATTCCAGAGTTAGTGCAATTATTTGAATCAGTTCTAGGTGGGGAGGGCACCCTGCAAATGTGGAGAAGGGGACATATCAGTACTTTTGAAACTGGGGAAAGACACCTTGTTACGTGAATCCAACTGTCCCATCTCCCTGCTTCCAGTGGATTTCAAACGATTTACCTCAATTGTAGTGGCGGGGTGGTGAGGCACCTCGTCAGCCCTGATCAAACAGGATTTATTAAGAGGTGGAACCTTAATGATAATATCTGGTGCCCTCTTAATGTCCTTACTGAGCAATGCCCATCCCACATTTTTTTCAGCCGGCCATCTCTATGGATGCTGAAAAAGCCTTTGACTGGGCCTACCTCCTTTGCACCCTGGGATTTGGGCAAAAATCTGTAACTTGCATCTCTAATCTGTACTCTCCCCCGGAGGCCTTAGTCAGGATTAATGGAGTCATGTCTTCTAGGACAGAAAATCTCAGTTTACACTGATAACTCCCTGTTTTTCATAAGAAATCCCCAGCACTCTGCATGCCTTTGGCTCCATCTTAGGCTATAACATAAAATACTCTGGCCATATTGAATATATGGATACATTCCTCTTCAGGTGGGCATTCACAACACCTTTGGTATTTAGCAATTAAAATTACTCCCCACCCCGATTCGCTGAGCTCTGCACTTTGAATCACCCAACACTCTTGAAAGAGACTGCAAAGGATTTGTAAACCTGGTCACTACTGCTGCTCTCCCTAGGCAGCAGGACTGAAGTACTGAAAATGAATGTGCTTCTCTGCCTCATGTTCCTCTTTCAGGCCCTGCCAATTAAAATACCAGAACATTTGGGCACATTTGAGGAAGCTAAGTCAGAAATTCTTGTGGCAGTGGCACAGAATTAGGTAGTGTAAACACTCTTAATTTGTCCAAGGAGAGGAGTGGGGGGGGGGGGGCTGCCCAATTTTGAACTTTACTACTTAGCAGCCCAGGTGGTGCAAGTGGTCACAATGGTGAAGCAGAGGACAGACTCAGGGTGGTATACCCTGGAGAATAGGGTGATTCTGCCTCTGCCTCTTCACATTACCAATGGCAAAATTACCCCTCCCCCTTGCTCAAGAGTCAAGAGGGATCCACAACCCATGGGTGCACCATTCCCCAGAGGGTGGCTGAAAAGATCAGGTGACACACACACACCCCAAATGAGACTGGTCCGCTCACTACCATCATAGGGGATCCAAAGTTCGCTCCTATGCACAGGGAACTCAGCTCTCAGCATTGGAACAGGCTAGCCTCACCAGGCATGCCCATCTGGTCAATGGTGGAATCTCTATTCTTCGAACATCCAAAAAGTAACTTATGGCATCCCTAACAGGGACTTATTCTGTTATTTACAGATTAGACACTATTTAGTAAGTAAGTAAAATTTATTTATATAAGATGCCCTTCCCAAGTTCAGGGTGCCTTTACAAGATTACATAAGCAGCATTAAAACCACAATAATAAATAACATTTTTATATATAACAGATTCAATATAATTTACATTAATGAAATGCTTCATTAAAAAAGAAGGTTTTTAGGGCTTTTTTTAAAGCCCTCCACAGTCAGGCTATTTCGTATCTGGCAAGGTAGAGAATTCCACAGGGTAGGAGCCATAAAGGCAAACGTTCTTCCACCAGATGTTTTTAAGGTTACCCTGGGAATCTCTAGCAATCCCTCACCAGAGGATCAGAGGGGCATTAAGAAGTCTGGAGTTCTTCCAGGTAGTGGGGTCCCAACCCGTGTAGGGCTTTATAGGTCATCAACATGACCTTGAAAAGTGATCCGCCACTGTACCGGCAGCCAGTGCAACTCGCGAAGCACAGGTGTTATATGGTTGGACCTCGGGCTTCCAGTCAACAACCTAGCCGTCGCATTTTGCACCAGCTGCAAGCGGCGAATATCCACTCCCAGCAGCCCTAGATAAAGGGCGTTACAGTAATCAAGATGACTGGCAACAAAGGTGTGGACCAGGGTAGGAAGATCCTCTGCTGGAACCAGGTGTTTCACCCGTGCAATATTCCTTAGATGGAAAAAGGATGATTTGACCATGGCCGACACCTGCGCCCTCAGGGTCAGGCCCTCGTCAAATATAACACCAAGGTTACGTACCTGGCCAGATGCCATAAGTGGGGTCTCCCCCAGAAATAAACCTGAGGGTTTTCCCGCCCATGAACCTGACGTCCTAACCCCCTGGTTCCACCACCAATACCTCTGTTTTTCCCAGATTCAACTTCAGCCGATTGGTACTCTCATCCAATTCTGTATCTCCGGGAGGCAGTTGTTTAATAATGTACTTGACTGAGACTCCTGTTCGGGCACAAAAGACATATAGAGTTGAGAATCATCGGCATAGCAATGAAACTTCAACCCATATTGTCTTATAATGTCCCCCAATGGAAGCATGTACACCGCAAATAACATGGGGGACAGCACCGAACCCTGTGGCACCCCACAGTGTAGACAGTGAGAGGCCGAAGAATGAATCCCCGACACTACTCTCTGACTCCTACCCTGCAGGAAAGATTTAAACCAACTGTGGACTACCCCACTTAGTCTCACAGGAAAACCATAGGCGCATCGGCAGCACCTCATGATCCATGATGTCAAACGCTGCTGAGAGATCAAGGAGACCCAAGATAGAACGAGTTCTCCAATCTCGCCATCAGGAGATCATTTAGTACCCAAACAAGAGCCGCCTCAGTACTATGCCTTTTCCTGAAGCCAGATTGGAGGGTCATCGATACTGTGGATAGTTAAATGGTCTTCCATCTGCAATGCAACCACCTTCTCAACAATCTTTCCCAAAAGGAAGATTAGAGACCAGTCTGTAGTTTTCTGGGCAGTCGGGATCAAGGGAGGATTTTTCAAAGGGGCATGCTGTTGCCTCCTTCAGGGGATCAGGAAAGATCCCTTTCTCCAGTGACACCACAACTATCCCAGTAAGGATCGGGCCAATAACCTCTACACACCCCACAAGTATGTGAGTAGGGCCCGGATCCAATCTACAGCAGGCAGGCCGCAAAGTCTGGATGATCCTCACTATATCCATGACTGCTGGTTAAATGAAAGTGAACCAAGTCAATTGGGTATTTGTGCCCCTCAGTTGATCACTACAAGTTCCTATGGGAAGGCGCTGGCTGATCTCATCCCTGATAGTGGACACCTTATCAGCGAAGAACATCGCAAATTCCTCACACTGTAATTGTGACAATGCTCAACCAGATTGAAGACAGACTGGATTGTACAATCTGTCCACAGTCCGGAAGAGCTGGGCCGGTCTATTCCTCTCTGTAGCAATTTCCCTGGACAGGAACTCTGTATTCCTATTGGAAACTGCTAACTGATAGGTCTTATAATGATCTAACAGTCTAAGCCTGTCCACTTCCATGTGAGTTTTCCACCCGCGTCTCTACAATCTTTGGCCCTGTCTCTTCAACCCAAGGATCTCCGTGGTAAACCATGGGGCCCCCAGGTGGAGAGTACAGGGACGAACACGGATTGGAGCAATGACATCCGGGGCCCTCACAACTGCCCTGTTATAGGCTAGCACCAAGGACTCTGGGTCAGTGCTATCCACTGGAAATCCCGAGAAGTCCAGCTCCGTCATTAGGCCTTCTGAGGTAACTCCTCCCAAAGGACGGAACTGTACAATCTTCTTTGGGGCAGGCCTCTTTTGGGGGGCTGCGAAACTGAACCTCAGGGCATGATGGTCAGACCAACTGATGGGCTCCACCTCAACACCAGAGACTTCCATCCCCAGATGGAATATCAAATCCAACGAGTGTCCCCCGATGGGTTGCAGAGGTAATAACCCATGTCAGGCCCAATTAGTCCATCAATTGGAGGAGGTTTTGACCAAACAGCGTGAGTTTACCATCGACCCAGGCATGAAATCCCCAGGATTAACCATTGGAGGATTCAATACCCTATCGGCAATGAAATCTGCAACCTCCTCAGAAATTCCCTCCCATCACCTGGTGGACGATAAATAAGAAGTATCCTGAAGCCTGCACCTGCACCCACAATACACTCAAAGGAGTTGGCACATCCAACTGGTATCTCCCTGAGGTCCAGTTCCTGTCTAAAACAGACTGCAACTCCCCACCCCTACAGTCCACTCTCAGGCGGTGAATCACGAGAACCCGGCTGGAACTTCTGGATTCAAAATGGGCTCGATTTTCATCAAGCCAGGTCTCAGTGATGCAAACTAAGTCCACAGATATAATAAGATCTGCCACCAAAGCAGTCTTGTTTCTGATAGATCTAGCATTGCTTAACACTGCCTGAAAGGGACGAGACTCCAAGGATGACTCCACCTCCTGCCTGACCAAGTCACGTGCCCTTGGGTATGGGTACAAGACATGATGGACCTGGCTCCTGTATCCATTTCACCCCAGGGTGCCTCCTGGTTCCAACAATCCCTATCCGCCCACTCTTCCCATCCCCACAAGAGTTCCGGGATCTCCTATTCCCCACTCCTTCGTCTAGAAATGCCGAATATTCGGCATCTCCTATAAACTTCCGAAGGAAGTGCAG
The DNA here is from genome assembly GCA_016271365.2 of Neoceratodus forsteri. NCBI lineage: Eukaryota > Metazoa > Chordata > Ceratodontiformes > Ceratodontidae > Neoceratodus > Neoceratodus forsteri. The sequence goes on along the minus strand of CM028132.1, from coordinate 193,009,103 downwards.
GACATTCAAAGGTCAGAGATCACTCAGTCTTGAGGAGTACCACATGACTGTGTTTTTACCAACCCAACACATTCAAACCCTATCAATAATACTAAATTAAAAAAAAAAACCACTAAATCAATATTTCTATTTAATCTTAATATACCCCCTTAATAAAACCACTCCACGCTCTACTTAAATAAAAAAAATAAATAAATAAACAACTATTAACAAAAAACCAAATCGCACTCAGATAGCAACTCCTGCACTCTCTCTCTCTCTCTCTCACAAAGTGGAGGAAAAGAGGGAAGATTTACAAATCCCAACCCCTGTCTCTCACACAGAAGGGGAGAATAATACAAAATTACCACATTAATACCTACTTAAACTAACATAAAATAAACAAATAAAATAAACTATTACTTAAAATATTCACTCAACCAATAAAGTCTCAATTCATTCAAATGTCCTGGTCAATCATGTATTTCTTCTTAAACAATTTTATCCAAGAAACAGATGATAATAAACATAAAGTTCATGTCTCAGGGAGCCATAAAAGAAATTCAGTTCCTCCTGTGGGCTCTCACTTCCACAGAGGATCAAAACCAGTCATGAATCCCATCGATAAAATCCCAAGTCAGTTCTTTAATCAGATTTTACTTCTCAATCAAGAATCAATTCAAATTGTTTCATACAAACCCGCCATTGTCACTCCCTGTTTAATCGTGAAATCCCACAAATTCAAGTAGCCGGCTTTACTTCATGTCTCCTCACAATCTTCATTCCAACCGGAGACAAATTAGATTGTTCTTATTCAATTCCATCAACATCAACAGCATCGACAACATCCCCTGAACTTCACCCAGCCACGAAACCCTTGCTCAGACCCACTCTGCCCCACAGGTAAGTACCTAGAACATGTCACCAAGCCACTGACTGGCTGAGAAGATTTCCTTTATTGGGCCATTAAACTTAGGGGCTAAGGTAAATACATCAGCATGGTATATAAGCTGTTAGCCTCCACCAACCCAGACTTGACAGGGAGGGATGAGACAGAAATGGGAGAACCAATACCAGATCAGGAAGGGAAAAAAAAAATTTGTAGAAGGGATGGAGGGTGTCAACATCCCCCCATGTAGCAGGAATACCGCTAGAAAATCTTGATGTGATATTTCCATACTCCCACCATCACAGCACACTTTGGAGGTGGTAACACAGAGAGGTGTTGTTCAAGTTCAAGTTCAAGTTCATTGCAGGAAAACTCCATTGAGCAAGCTCATTCACAAGGAGGTCCTGTGACATATAGATTTTCACAATGTACATACATAAATAGATAGTAAACAGTATATACATAAAGCACGCATAACATAATACAGGCAAGATATACATACAAGGACACCACATAGGATGACCGCAGGTGGTAGTCAACTAATGTAACACAGGGAAGTGACTTACAGATTACCTACTGATAATTGAAACATGGTGACTGGTGTGTGCAATAAATACATTTTGGCAGATGGATCAAACAACAGAATATAACAGATAAGGAGGGTCGGAATGATTTGATAGTGTGATCAGTGGAGCGTATACATAGATAAAGCCAGGAGTAGAAGGGGAAGGGAATGCAGTAGTTGGGTAGCTGCAGCGAGGTAGCAGATATAAGCCAGGTGCCAGATAGTGGGATAATATCTTAATGTGAATGAAAGTGCAAGCAATAAGTAGTTAATATGAACAAAGCAATTGTTGGATGGGGTCCACAAAAAAGGGAGGTCATTACATATTTTCAGGAGTACTGGACCCCGATCCAAGGACAACTGTGTCAGAGCTGGGTCAGGAGTAACAGGATTTCAAAACTTGCCTTGGGTCTCCCCCACCAGGGTTCTGGGGCATAAAGGATAAAAAGAAATCTTTTAGAGCATGTGCCTTGTAACACTAAAAGTTATCTCACACTGGCTGTCTCCTCGCCTGCCCAAAATTGCAGAATGGCAGAAGAAAATAAAAGTACTTGAGGGAATGGAACATATCGCAGCCACACTGTGTCTGACCCTGGAAAAATTCCTGGAAAAATGGAATAAATGTGAAGGGTACCAGAACCCACAAACACACCAGAGAGAAGAAATGGAAGCTCTGACCCCTCAGGGGGACTAGCATGTAACAGACCTGTGCACAAGGGAGCTATATACTTTTCAGCAGAATAGGGAGGCAGTATAGCGCAGTGGTTTAAGGCTCTGAGCTGCAAATCTGGAGACCTGGGTTTGAATCCCACAGTCCCCACTTGCATACTGTGTGACCCTGAGCAAGTCACTTAACTTCCCTGTGCTCCCAGGTTGCACCTGTAAACAAGCTTTCAACTTAAGTGTGTCTCACCTGGTTGAACAATTGGAAAGAAAACCCCTCGAGGGAGCTCTACACCTTTCTGCAGTTAAAACCCCTCAACAGGTCACCTTGAGGCTGGATAGTTATGTATCCATGGCAAAAAACAACAACACAGACAACAGAAATCTATTGAAACAATTCAAAAGTACATACAGAATGACAAGGACTTTAATATAAAAGAAACAGAGTAAGCAATGACTAGACTTGTATGTAAAGCGCCTTGAATTATGCCAATGGCTACAATTGTGGGAGCTAATTTACTCGCTGTCATGCTGTATATATTTTTAGCTGGAAATGTCATAATGAAATTACTCTGATAATGCTACCATATATTTAAGAATATACTTGTGGCCATAAACAGCCTTGAAAACCTCCGCCATTTCAAAGGTACATCTCAAATCTTGGCTGCTTGATGAGGCCAAGTGCCGTTACTCCATGGTTAACCCTCCCCACAATGGACTTTATTACTAGGTTGCTTGGTTTCCCCAACGCTCTTTCCCCTATTACTGTGTCCTGTCTAATCACCCTCAGTACATGTTCATGTACACTCACTTGTCAGCACCTCGCTGTGTTCTTATGTATATGCACTTAATTACACTAGTCACTTAAACTGCTGTAAATAATGCACAGTTTAGTTTTTTGTCTATCCTGATGAACTGATCTATTTTTAGTTTACAAGCTTGTACAGCCTCTCCTTACTTGTTGTCTTCTATGTAATCTACATTTGTCCACCAGAGATGTCTGTATATCTACTAGCTTGTACTCACTGTATCATACGTTTCTCCTTCTGTATTTGCGGCCTGCAGTGGCCCAGGTCATGCCTGGAAACAGTCCCCTGGATCAGCACACTTACCCGGTTACCAAAGACTGAAATAACTAAACAAAGAAATAAAACTTTTTGTGTGCATCAGAAAAATGGGAAACAAACACCAGGGAATGTCTTTAATTCTAGTTGCTTTAACAAATCCTGAAAACGTCATGATCTTGTACGGAAGTACCAGATCCCCTCTATTCCACCTGATCTTCAAAATGTACAGTCCCAGCATCTCCAGTATGTACCAGTAAAGGAATTTGACTTTCATTGTTTATACATAGCATTTAATTGTATTTCAGTAGCATCAAATTCCAGCCAGCAATACCTGTGTAACCTCTAGAAATGGAAACTATGTTTCATCGCAGCTTTCCAATGTCCTTCTTCTGGCATAGAAGAAGAAGGCTCACTTGAGGTAGCTACATCAGTAGATGTGTAGGGCTAATGCGCAGTAGTGGCGGTATGTGGATGAAATGGGACAAACTCTACATAAATGCACAAATGGTAGCCGGCCCGATGGCGCTTAAGGGTTGAGGCGCTGGACACCACAGCTCACACCATGCCGGCGACCCAGGTTCGAGAATGGACTCGGAACACCGGGGGTCGGCCGGGGAGGGAGAGGACTGAGCATCTGGAGGACTGCTCTCCTCTCCCAGGGTGGGTTACAGGGAGTTCTCCACTCTGTAGTGAATCCAGATGGAAATCAGGGGCAGCACATGAGCAGGGATGTCAGACATGGGAGAGGCGACAGCAGATGCCGGTGGCCGGAAAGCCGCATAGGGTCATGCAGCAAGAAAAAAAAAACAAAAAAAACAGAAGGTCCAGGAAGGTGACGGTGACCCCAGTGGACAAAGCCCATATCCCCAACACCAGACCACCTTCTCACCCACTCTCCCGAGACCCTCGACCCAGCCATAAGCCGACCGTCTAAATTCCAGAAAGGTCGCCAGGTAAGGAGTGGTGGTCCTGCCCCGGGGGCTTAGATTCGTGGGGCTGGCTGAGTCCATAGGTTTGGGAAGGGGGATATTCAGTGCTTGTACTCCCAGTGAGAGGGAGTTTCAGGTGGGGAGTAGAGGCAGAGTACAAGAGGGTACACCTGAGAGATGCCCTGGCCCTCTGGAGATAAAACACAATGTCAAAACAAAAAAAATGCATGAATGAACACAGATCCACTATCAAACACTCAGACATCCAGACACCAGTGGCAGAGCACTTCTGCCAGAACAACCATTCTCTGCAGGATCTTAAATGGCATGTTTATACTTTGTTTGCTGCTCTGCTGCAGTATGGATCACTCACCCGCCACTCCTCTCGCATTGCTGCCTACAGTCATCTACACACATGGTATTGTACAGCGTTGCAAGGTTGATATGGATTCACCACTGTATTTCCACTGCACTGGGGGGGGGGAAGTTATCACCGGTCGATGAAAGCACTGGTGGGTGTGCAAGGTTTATCCGTTACAGCAAGTGAGAAGGAAGGAATGAACACCGGGGCAGTGTGGCAGGATTCTATCCAACAGCTGTTCAGAGGAGACCGATTCCAACAACTGTTCTAAAACAATTAATTTCAGAACTCATACTGGCAAGCAATTTGGAGCTGGCAGAGTGTTACTGGTTACTTCGAAGGGAAAACATGGTGCTAGGAAGTTTATATTTTTAATTGGTGTATTACTCCCTGGGAGTGAAAGTATTTGAGAAGTGTCAGTCAAGTTTCCTACAGCTTCTAGGATGGTCTTTCAAATCACCACTTTTAGAGACATACCCCTAAAACATGCGCATACTGTGCTGCCAGTTTTCTTGTTAGACTCCTTTCCACAGAACAAACTGAACATCCAGTAGGTTAGGCTACATAAACACTTGACATTTACTGCAGTCACACATTCCATCCCCAGGTACCGAGTTCTGGATCAAATTATATTATTGCACTCTGAATTCTGAACACACAATATATTTGCTTGTTGTCAGAACTGGGCTATAGGAGGGGGACAGTACAGTGTGGCATGGCGCAGGGATGTACCGCGCAGGTGGAGTGGCGTGTTTACATGCCAGCAAAAATCACCTGCAACACTACACGATCCCACAAAAATAGGGATCATCTAGGGCTGCAATGAAGCCACCTGAAATGCTCCCCTTGCTGTTTACACTGCCTGATCTGCACCTCTTGCAATAGTGCAGGACAGGTAGTGTACACTTTTCTAAGAAGTGAGATTCATGAGGCTTTTCTGGAACAGATATTCATGGGCTGTGTCGCCGAGGCACAGATCAGGAAGCACAGAAAAACCAGGAGCAGTTGTAAAATTCACAAATAGCGTTTTATTACGGATAACAGCAAAATAAAAAATAAAAATAGTTCAGTATAAATATTTACAATGGCAGTACAAACATAGAAAGCAGAGTCCTTCTTCTGAGTTTTTCTTCTCAATTTCCAATCTCAGTCTTTGCCTCTCTCTTTTGCAAAACATTGCAGCTCTTTTTATAACAAGTCTTTGCAGAGAGCTCGTTAAGAGAACATTCTGCTTCTCACACAGTGTTCTTGTCAGTTTCAGCAGGTGCAGCAAAACAGTATATTGTGACCCAGAACTGATGTCTTGTTGACAGCTCTGGAAACATTTTTCAAAGCAGCATCTCAGGTTAACCACTTGAATTCCAGTTTTTACAACATTTCAACAGCATAACTATATACTGTTTAAACAAAGGGATCCCAGTATCAGTGACATTTCCACATAAAGATTCACATACATTTTTATACCTGCAGATATGCAAGGGGGAAGAAAACACAGAAATAACAAGGGAAGGCACAGAGATAGCGAGAGGTGGAGAATTGCGAAACTGTTGGAGTGATCAGTTCCTAGGTCTAATAAGAAAATATGGTTGTGCAACCAGACAGACAAGAGACAGAAAAGGAGCAGATAGAATAGACCCTTGCATTTAAACTCTTTCTGCATAACAAATGGGGCAGGGCCTTATTCAACCCTGTCACATACCCTCCTCTTTAAGAGGGAACAGTTTTACAAAAACAGGTTTCCAAAACTTTCTTTTAGCATTAGTTTATAACTTTTACAGTTCAGTGAACATGCAGCATAGCAAACAGAGAAGTTTCAACTCACATTTTTTCAACCTTCGGAATTCTCAATTCCTGATCCATATCTTGACAGAAAATCAGCATTGACATTCTCTTTCCCAGATTTGTGCATCACTTTAAATTTAAATGGCTGTAGTGCCAGGTACCACCGTGTGATTCTAGAATTTTTATCCTTCATTTGGTTAAGCCAAACAGAGAGGATTGTGATCTGTTACAAGTACAAAGTCAGCTCTTAGTAAGTAAAATGTAAGGGACTCCATGGCCCACTTTGCCGCAAGGCATTCCTTTTCAACGGTGGATGAAGTACCTTTTCTCTCTGTCGTGCAATCTCCTACTTATGTATAGAATAGGATGTTCTTTCCCATCTATATACTGACTCAAGACTGTACCCTAGGCCTACCTCTGATGCATCTGTCTGTAAAAAAATGTTTTTCTCAGAGTCTGGGCTTCTTAAAACAGGGGCTGAACATAATGCAGCCTTAATGGCTCGAAAAGCTTCATCACACTCTGGGATCCATTTCACATTATTCGGGAACCGTTTCTTTGCGAGTTCAGTGAGGGAAGTAGCTAACTCAGCAAAGCTGGGAACAAATCTCTGAAAATAACCAGCCAGCCCTAAAAATTACCTGACATGTTTCTCAGTTTTGGGGACAGGGCTGTTAGCTACAGCTTTTAGCTTGGAAACCTCTGGCTTGACTTCTCCATTTCCCAAAACATAGCCCAAATATCTGGTTTCCCGCATGCCCAATGCACATTTGGTAGGATTAACTGTCAGACCTACCTTTTTGATGGACTGTACACCACGACATCATCCAGGTACGCAGCACAATCACCAGTGTGAGAGGATAAAATTACATCCATGTATTGCTCGAATGTAGCGGGTGCGCCATGTAAACCAAACGGCATGGTGGTGAACTGTTAGAATCCTATAGGAGTGGCAAATGCAGTTTTTTCTCTGGATTCTTTAGCTAAGGGGATTTGCCAGTAACCCTTGGTGAGATCGAGGGTCCTCACATACTTGGCACTCCCCAGTCTGTCCACCAAATCATCTATTCTGGGCATAGGATAACTGTCAAATTCTGACACTTGATTGTTTCCTAAAATCAAGGCAGATTCTTACACCTCCTTTCTTTTTTGTGTACAATCACAATTGGTGATAACCAAGCACTTCTGAACTCTTCTATGATAACCAGTTCTGTCATTTTTTGTAGTTCCTTAACCACGTCTGCTCTTAACCACTCTGGTAGTCTGTATGTCTTTTGTCTAACAGGGCAAGCATTCCTTGTCATTATTACATGCTCGACCCCTTTGCTCTGCCTGGTACAGTGGTAAAAGTACTGTTAAATGTATTTAGCAAGCTACAAATTTCTGCAGTTTGTTCGGAGGTTAAGGAAACATTTACCTTTACAGTATCAGTGGTTACAGTTTGTTCCAGTCTATCATAAGCTACAGCAATATCTTCTTTATCAGTTTCTTGTAAAACCAGCAAAACAGCTTTTAGTGTTTTTTCAACCCATTTCTTGAGAAGGTTAGCATGGTATATCTTAGTAGGATTTTTCCCATCGGGGTCTCAATCTCATAGTTAACAATGACAGTATGTCTAAGAACCTTATAAGGCCCTTGCCACTTCATTAACAGTTTATTTTCTGTAGTGGGTAACAGTAGCAAGACATTTTCACCCGGCTCAAAAACTTTTTTTTTTAACCCTATGGTCATAATACATCTTCTGCTGGCTTTGGGCCTCTTCCTGATTACTATGGGCGATTTCAACATATTTTGCCAGCGTTTTTCTCAGGGCACATATACAGCATAAGATGTACTAGGTTTCTGATTGGGGTTATCATCCCATGTTTCCCTTATTACATCCAGTGGCCCTCTAGGTTGTCCACCATACAGCATCCCAAATGGTGAAAAACCCTTTGATGCCTGTGGCACATCTCTGTAAGCAAAATACAGGCAAGGTAAGTACTGGTCCCAGTCTATCCCTTCCCCTTTTACAAACCTCCATAACATTCGTCTCAAGGTTTGATTAAAACACTCAATAAGACCAACTGTCTGAGGGTGATAAGGGGAGGTTCTTGTAGCAGTGATACCTAGTGGTCGGCACAGCTCTTTCAGTAATGCAGCACCAAAATTACTACCCTGATCAGTAATCTCTTTAGATATGCCTACTCTGCTGAAAATTCTGGCAAACTCTTCTGCCACTTCTGGGGCTGTGACAGTATGCAATGGAACTGCCTCTGGGTATCGAGAAATACAGTCACATACTATCAAAATGAATCGATTACTCTTTTTACTTTTGTCTAAGGGGCCAACCATATCCATTGCAATTCTCTCAAAAGGCACATCAATCAAAGCTAGGGGCACCAGGGGTACCTTGTCTTTTTTAGTCAATGGGGCTACTTTCTGACACTCAGCACAGGAACTGCAATATGCAGCAACATCTTAATGAATTTCAGGCCAGTAAAATCTGTACAGCAATCTGGCAAGGGTGCAATCCCTCCCTGAGTGACCAGGCATAGGACTATCATGTGCAATCTGTAACAACTCTGATCTATACTTAAAAAATAAATAAATAAAAATAAAATTGTTCTATCTGGTCTTGTGTCTGAGGTTTAACCCAAACTCTGTACAGTAGCCCATTACATTTTTTAAACATAGGTTCACCCTGTTTTGGTTTCACCCCCAGCTGCTTAAAAATAACCCTGGAGAGAAACATTGTTAGTTTGTTCTGAAAGAAAACCACAATCAGTGATGAGATTAGTTTCAGCATTTTCATATGTCAACCCCTTATGTCCATCAGTCTTTTGTTGCCACTGTTTCTTCAGGTGTCATCCTCCTTTCCTGGATTTCCGGATCTTGGAGCTGTGCTCAAATATGTCCGAATCAAAATCGGTGAAAGGAAAAAAGTCCCCACCATCTAAGATTTTCTTTGCCTGAGCTCTTGTCACCACAGCTGCTGAAACATCAGGATTTACTCCCTTCTTTGATTAACTCAGTAAATCCTGGAAAGTCATTTCCAATAATCACAGGTACTGGTAACTTAGGTACTACCCCCACTTTCATTTGGTGTGACACACCCTTAATAGTCAGAGTTACTTGGGTTGTGGGATAGTATCGGGTGTCCCCCTGGATGCAGATGACACCAGTATCCGGAATTTTTGGACATTGTTTTCCCAGCACTTCAATATGCACTAGGGTCTGTCTGCTTCCCGAATCTATACGTCCCTTCACAGTCTTATCTCTCACCTTCACATCTGTTAAGTACTTGCTCCAATTTGCGAAGAACAAATCTGCTCCAGTGTCACTCTACTTACTATGGCAACTTCTTGCATTATGACCTGGCTTATTACAGTTATAGCAAATGAAGTCTTTGAGTGCAGATTTGTTACCCCCACCAGAGTTCTTATCAGACTTTGAGTTTAAATGGGAAAAAGAGTGTCTTACTAGTGCTTGGCTGTTACTTTGCTGCTGTGGCATCTGTCTGGCCATTTGGTAGTCTTCAGCCAAAGAAACAGCCTCTTCCTCACTTTCTGGTCAGTGTTCTTTTACCCAAAGCTGTATGTCTGTGGGTAGAATGTTACAAATGTTTCGATGATCTGTGGGAGTGTTTTGCCCTCTGGTTGGAGCCATTTCATAAGGAGTTCTGAGACAGGTGAAGGCTTCTCAAGGATTGTCGAGTGATTTATACTTCAGGGACCAGAATCTTTGAATGCATGTCTCTCCTGAGATGTCATCCCTTTTCAGGATTTTGCTTTTCACCAGATCATAGTTTTCTGACTGTGCAGTGTCCATACTGCTGTAAGCAAGTTGGGCTTTTCCTTTTATTTAGTTGTTTAACCAGGAGTAGCACACTAAGCTGAAAGCTTTTTTACAGGAGCGACCTGGGAGCACAGGGAAGTTAAGTGACTTGCTCAGGGTCACACAGTATGCAAGTGGAAGCTGTGGGATTCAAACCCCGGTCTGGTCTGCTGGATATCACCAGATTTGCAGCTCAGAGCCTTAAGCCACTGTGCTATACTGCCTCATACTTACCTGTCAGGTAAGGTACCAGTCCGACTGCCCAATGCTGCTTCAGCCACTGGTAGGCTGTGGCACCCCTTTCAAAAGTTGTCAAGTATGCTTCAATATCATCCGAGGAACACAACTTTGTAAGTTTAATGTATTTTAAGTTGATTGTGTCTTGCTGCTCTGCTGGACCAGTGCCAGATCCTCCAGCTTTGATAACTTGCAAGGCATCCATCCATCGCTGCATCTCTTCTCTTCTTTGCGGCTCCTGTCGCTGCATCTCTTCTTTTCTCTGCTTCTTGAGTTGTTGCATTTCTTCTTTTCTCTGTGCCTCTAAACACTGAATCACTTTTTCTCTCTGCTGTATCTCCTCTCTTCTCTGTTTCTTCGTGTCTGTTTGTTGTATAGCCCACCATTTGAAAAAGGCAGTCAGGCTTTCAGGTTCGGTCACTGCCTGTTCTTTTTTTTTTCCCAATGCTGGTGCTGGCTGTACAGTCTCAGCTTGGACTTCTGTCTCTGCTAGTTTTGCTGCCATTCTTCTGGTAATCACTAATGGGCTTGTTGCTGCAGAATCCATTCCTTTCTTCTATGCTTCCCTGGTACTAGGTCTAGTACCCACGTACAAAACTCCTGGCTTAGAGTATGCATGGTGTAAATCCCACTTAGGCTAATATCATCTGTTGTCGAGGCACAGATCAGGAAGCATAGGAAAACCAGGAGCAGTTGTAAAATTGGCAAATAGTGTTTTATTATTAATAACAGCAAAACAAAAAAATAAAAATTGTTCAGTGCAACTATTTGCAATGGCAGTATAAACATAGCAAGCAGAGTCCTTCTAAGGTTTCTTCTCAATGTCTAATCTCAGTTCCTCTCTTTTGCAAAACACTGTAGCTCTTTTTATAACAAGTCTTTGCAGGGAGCTCATTAAGAGATCATTCTGCTTCTCACACAGTGTTCTTGTGAGTTTCAGCAAGTGCAGCAAAACAGTACACTGTGACCCAGAACTGACCTCTTGTTGATAGCTCTGGAAAAATTTTTCAAACCAGCATCTCAGGTTAACCCCTTGAATTCCAGTTTTTGCAGTCATTTCAACAGTATAACTATATACAGTTTTAAAACAAAGGGATCCCAGTATCAGTGACATTTCCACATAAAGATTCACATATCTTTTATACCTGCAGATATGCAAGGGAGAAAAATGTGAGGAAGGCAGAGATGCGGCGAGAGGCAGAGAATTGCGAAACCGTCTGAGTGATCAGTTCTTAGGTCTCACAAGACAATTTGCTTGCGCAACCAGGCAGACAACAGAAAGAAGAGTGGACAGAACAGACCCTTGCGTTTAAACTTTTTCTGCATAACAAATGGGGCAGGGCCCTATTCAACCCTGTCACAGGCTGAACAAAAATTCAGGCTTCCTCACACATTACCAGATCCCAAACTGAGTTTTGACAGTTTCTACTGCAGATCTGTGCCCTACCATTTTTTTTTAAACATTGCTCTGTTGTTTGGACATAACTGACTTAAAAAGCTCGATCAAAGGGCATGTTTGGCACTGTGGTGAGTGGTGCAGAGCTGTTACGGCATTGCCGCCTCATTCATGTGAACGCAATTCACATCGCAGTGTTTGCATGTGTTGCATTTCACCATGATCCCTCTTTTGTTTGGGACTGTATAGTGGTATAGACATTTCTCACAGCCATGTGAACAGCAGGCACCACTCACAACTGTGCCAGGTTATTTCCTGTGGTGCATTAAGTAGATTCCCTGCCCTATGGGAAGACTGTTCACAATGCAGGAAGCTATCTTGAAACACTTAGAAGCCCTGTCGTATGAACGCTCGTTGGGGGCATTTCACAAACTGGCAGAATCAATAGGGACAGAGCAATCAAGTTACATGCTATGTGAACAAAATAAAAGCAGTCACCTATTCAGACAGTTTAATTATGCCCCTATGGAACTGCTGTTACTTGGACCTTGCTGATACTTGTACCAGACCATGCTCCTCTGGCACTGCTGATTGTTGTATCACCACGGTAATTTCTCTGTATATTTTATCCTTGTCCTAGATGTGGAACCTTTGTAAAAGGGAACTTGTGCTCAAAGGTGTTATCCAAATGAATGAGCGAATAAATAAATGTAATTTTCTGAACGGGCAGCATTACACATCCTGCATACTTAACAGAACTATTTTCGGCCACTGATCCTTTTGTTATGGCACCACTTTAATGTGGCTCACAATTTGCATGTCTGATATCTCACCTTTTAATGACATGAGGCCTATCTCCAGGTAGACACCATTCCTCTACACCCTCCCTTCTGTTAAGCAATCTGGGATACACAAACTCTTGTATATATTGTGAAATGCTGGTTAGTTTTTTCTGTACCCGGTGAAAGGACCCGGAATCCCCAATTAAACGCTTAAGTAAAAATTCTCCAGTTAGTCTAATAAAAGGAATTACTACAAAAAAGTACTAGTGGTGGAGATTTCACCTTCAGTAATGTCACCAGAATACTGCCAGCTTTACTACTACCCAAGTACCTTTTTTGGTAAATGGCAATAGCCATTGTCCAGGTGAGAGACTGGGCCCCGGTTTTTCTTACTGCACTTTCTGCACTCGTTGGCAAGCATATTTATAAAGATTAAAATTAGATGTTTTTGGTGCAGTATCAGCTACTGCTTAGCAATTAATATTCCGGAGGCCTGGGTTCAATTACCAGTAGGTCACATTATTTCTTTCTTACTACAATTAAAGATTAAAAGCACATTGAGTACCAGGGAAAAATTTGTGAGTTTTTTTTTGCCCCATTGCATACAGCAGTCACTCACTATTCACAATATAAGACACTCAGCTGTAAACAAGAGACAAAGTCCTAAAATTTTCTTTCACTCTCAAACTGTACCACTAAAACCAGCTGCACACACAAGTCAAGACTGACTGCTGAGTAATGTTTTATTTATTTATTTATTTATTTTTATTAATGAAGTTACCTTTTTTCCCAACCCCTGCCATCTACACATAGTGGGTGACAAATCCCCAAGGCTCAGGTGTCACAACCGGAAGCTGCCTAGTAGTTATGGTGCATGTTGAGAGTTTAAATGTTTGTCTCTAACGCTGACCTTTTAGCAGATCAGTCATTCCAACAGAACCTACTGATCCCAAGGGTGGAACAGCTCAAATCTGTCTACAGTCCAAGACTAAGTCTCCAATTCCAGCTGCCTGTGCTCTTATTTTCTCTTCCTCAGCCTAACTGCCACAGTCTATCTTTAAGAAGTTTAAATTAAGGAGTCAGCACTAAGAACCCCGCACACAAGTGAGGGGCTGGTCCCAATTTGCACTTCAAGTGCAAAAACAGGTTTTTTCCTTACTGTTTACTGCAGTATTGTAGACTGTATCAGACTAATTCTGCATACTTTTAAGCAGTATTTTCTGTAAGCACAAATCCCAGAATCCCCTGAGGCTGACATCAGAGCAAGGCTGCAGCAGTGGAAGATTCAATAGCCTTCAATGCATATTAAGAGTTTTCTAAGCTCTGATCTTCCATTTGCTGGTCCCACTGTCCTCCCTGGGCTAAGCAGACGCCCACCACCCAGGGAGAACAGTAGGACAGACAAACATCTGACCTAAGCTTATAAAATCTTTAATGTGCACTGCAGGTTATTGAATCTCCCACTGTTGCAGCCCTGCTCTGATGTCAGCTGCAGGGCGTTCTGGGAATTGTACTTAGAGAAAATAAGAGCTTGGAATTCAACAGAATTAGTCTGATACAATCTACTCTACTGCAGTACACAGTCAGAAAAAAAAAAACTGCTTTTGCACACAAAGTGCAAATCTGGACCATCCCCCCACACATTTGGCTGTGGGGCTCTTTAGTTTACATGGCTGCACAGTTTTCATTTTAGGACCGCTCCTGTGCAGCCCCGGTCTCACACACCAATCCCACTGCTTGTCTACATGACCCCTCTGAATGCCAATGCAAGCCACGCTGAAGAGGGGCCATGAGTCTAGGGGCTGGACAGGAGGATGCTGGGAGCATCCGCTGTGCGTGAGAGCAAGAGACGCAGCCTAACACATAGCTGCTTAAACCACTCGCTCCAGAATGCATCCCCAACAGTGCAGTAGTTCGGGGACAGGAGCAGAGAACAGCTCCTCTTTAACTGCAGTTGTCTTTCTGAATCAATTTAAATCAGTTATTAATTTTCTTTTAAACTCATCAGTTTGTCCAGTCGGGACCAAACGTGATAAAATCACTAGCGTGCATCCCAAGTCAAAACTGTCTGTGTCTCTGTGTTTCTGTGGTGCTTTCATTCTTCCTTCTTAGCTACCCATTTGTTAGCTGAATTTTTTTTTTTTTATGCCCCTTGAATTTTCATAGACCACAATGTTTTTCCAGTGGACCATCAATCTCTTTGAGTGAAACTTAATGATGCTGCCTGCTAAGTGTCAGTCCCTAACAAAACGTTCCCTGTCCAGCTGATAATGCAGCTACTGTACTCTGTCCAGCATTTATTTATTTTTTTTATAAATTTCCCTACGAAGACTACCTGTCTTAAAGCAGCATACATCTCAGCCTCATTGCTCTTATCTGCTATCCATTTTGCCCAGCACTATATACATCACACCCAAATTCACCCTTGGTCCATGAAGCTTTACTAATGTTCCTCCTGGGTGTGGCTGTGTGTGGGTGTTGATGTGCAAAATGATTGCCACTACATGTTTACATTCACTTCACTACCAGTGTTTCATTGAGTGTAAAGCACTTTCAAATACAATGTATATGAAAAGTGATACAATTTTCTTCTTTATAACATTAGAGCCATTTCTCAATAAAGAAACTATTAAAATGTAATCTTATTTGAGAAAAAAAACAGTCCTCAATACTAAACATATGGTGCCCACTATTCTTAAACTTATTATTCTTTAAAAGGAAAAATATGTGTGCGTGTTGTGGGCATGGCTAGCACCGGTGAAAGATGGCCCCTAATCTGTAGGCTCCTTCACCCCAGGCCTCAATCTCGAGGCATCTGGCATCCCTCATTCAAAAAGCTATTCTCTCTCCATGCACTGGTACAGGACATTGCCTGCTGCAGCCTGATGCCTTTTTTTTGTACCAGTTGGACTCACCTGCAAGTGGCGGTGTGCCACCGCAATCTCACCCACTCTGCAGTGCTCTCCCATGTGGTCAGAGTCGCAGCATGGTGACATCCCTCTACGCACAGCATCTGGAAGCTCTGCTCAGCCTGGTCCTGCTTGAACTGAAAGAAATAAAACTAGCTACAAGCCAGAACACCACAGTGGTGGAAAAACTGAAAACGAGAGTGTCAGCCACTGAGACCCACACTGCAACAATTGAGGGCCTACGCCACAGGTTACAGGCAGTTATCGAAGAGCAAGAAAGGAAGCTCCACGAGATGGAGGAAAAACTGGACAACCCGGAGAATCGGGATGTTGTAATAATCTATACTTTGTCAGTTTCCTGGAGCAGGAAGAATTATGGGGCCCAACTACTTTCCACTTCCTTGCCCTCTTGGCCATCCTGAAGCTCTCTGGGGGTCCTTGGATTAAAAACTGAGAGGGCGCATCAATCATTCACCCCACAGCCTAAGTGCATTGTGCGGCCTAGACCTATCCTAGCCCGGTTCCTCCACTTCGAAGTTAAGGAGAACATGCTCCAACAGGCTTGGGAGTTGGGTACCCCGGAGTGGGAGGGCACCCGCATTATGATATTCCAAGGCTACTCCAGGGGCTTGATGACTAGGAGACGGGCCTACACTGAGGCCCAACAGACCTTGCACCAGACTGGGATTAAGTTTGCCCTCAGATACTCTGCTCTCCTCCATCTTATCCATAATGACATTCCCATGACATTTAACTCCCCACAGACCTTGATGGATTTAATCTGAATGAACTGGCCCAGAACTCTAAATCCCCAGATCCAGCACCACTTTCCTTGCAACTCAATCCAGCAACCCGAGAAGGATGGGGCTAAAGTGCAGATGGCTAAGCAAGATAGCTTGTCATACAACCCCAGAGACAACTGACATCAGGCATCCCAAGTGAAGAAGTGCAATCGTAACTGTACTCTGGTCAAGAAGGAACAGCTGGAGCCACAGTGAAAGTGCCAAGTTGGAAGGAGGAGCAAAAGACACATCAGACCTCCTAACCGAAAACCGCTATCCCCCGTTGTGGTCAGCTTCCCCACATCCAGTTACTCTGGTGCAGGCAGGACTCCAGATAAGATGTTTTTTGCAATGTGTACTGTACTCCTCATTTTGAAAGTGAGGTGAGTAAAAACCAAATTAAGATGTGTACGGATGTCTGGACAGAGTGGAGCGAGGAGTACATTTTTAAAAACAATGTAGTTTTTTTTAGGTAAGAACCGATCAAGAGCCAACAATGCTCTAGATAATGTTGGCAGCTAGGATATTTACTCACCGGTTTTAAAATATAGTGAGTAAAACAAAATAGGGATGCATACAAGTGCTGTAAATCTGGACAAAAAATGCTCCTTCTGAATCACCAGTTATGTTATGAAGCACTATTCTTTGGAGTGTGGAGTATTTACAGATGCTGGAAGAGTATTTCCAAAAATGAGGTGAGTAAAACAGGTCAGTACTCCCCTCCTCTGGAGCCTTGGGTGCAGGGCTTGGATAAGGCTCCCTTCCTTCTGCCAACACCACCATGCCTCCACCTGCTGCCCCAGACTTGCCCCGACCACCCATTTCCTGGGCTTCTCTCGCCCCTGCAACAGTCCCCTTACCAGTGTATGGCTCCTCGGGGACCAAAGAAACACTGCTCCAGCCCTCCCAGCTGCCACATCTGCAACAGGGGCTCCCACAGTGGCCCCACCATGACTGACTTCCTGCTGAATAACTGCACTCATTCCACACTTCTCAATGCTTGTGCACAGCTGCTGGAGGAGTTGCGGGGCTGCAGGTATGGGACAGCATTTGGTTACTGACCTACTTCCTCAGATATTGTGTTTGTCATATGCTCCCCTGGTTTAGCCCTCCCTTCAGGTTTACAGATTTACGTCTTGGCTCCCTCAGCTACGATTTTCAGAACCCCCCCCCCACCCGCTGCAGTGTGCACTCCTGAAGTCGGATTTCACACCACGACCTCAGTGCTGAGGCTCTCAGAACTCCCTGTGCCCTTCTCCTTCTGAGTTCTGTTAGTTTGGCTTCCTCCTCAATGGTAGTACCCCTGTAAACATTTGTTTATGGATCAATATCCTTTTTGCTACAACCTGGAACTGGATGGGGTTACCAGATTTGCTGCAGTATTTTGTCTGTACTGTTACTGTTATGGAAAATGTTTGTACAGCTCTTTAGGTTCTTGCAATTAATGTGACAATTTGAAGGGGAAACTACTGCCCTGCCCCCGAACTGTTGGATCATTGTACCTGGCGCCAGTACATCCTCTCCCCGGCTTCAGCAACATTGTGCAGTGAGGGCAATGGGCTTCATGTTGGGTCCCCTAACGTGGAGTCTAGCCTTTTTACCTGAGTGGTTGTATCTCTCTTTGCCATCATCAGTTTGGCTTGGTGCACCCCCACCCTCCCCCTCACAGCTCCCCAGATGTTGCTTTTCTTGTATTCTGACTCCCCCCTGCTCTCTACCAATCTTTGGCATTAGGACTTTGTGCATCTGGCTGGGTACTCCTGGACCATTAGATTGGTAGGTATCCATAACACTGCATGTGTCCTGGACCAGGGATCGTACGGTCTGCTACTATCTCCAGAAGCAAACTATTCCCTGTCAGCATGGCTTACAGGGGTCTACAGGTTGTTGGCAGCTAGGTACCCATCGTCCTCCTCCTCCTCCTCTGAAGCTGTCTGACCACAGCGAGACTGCCATTTACACCCCTCCATGATGCCCCATATGCCCTACCCGCTGCTTCCTGAAAACTCGGGTCAGAAACAGGGGTGCTATACTTATAGTTTTTCAGGATGTGAGAGCATCAGCTGCGGAGTTTCTCTTGCTGACCTACATATGTTACCATGGTTGTCGCTCCAGTGCTTCTCCAGGCAACTGGGAACTTGCTATGATATATTCCATTTCCTGCCTGAGCACCCCAGGCACGTCCTCAGGGGATCCCACCTCACTGACACAGTGTCCGCTTTTCTTCCAAGTCCTGTCCCCATTTCTTGCATCCCCCTTTGTGCATGACTATGTCCTCTAGTGCGCCCCTTTCCCCAACTGCAGCCTCTTGATACAGCACTCATATCCACTGAGCCACCTCACCTATTTAGCCTTGGGTAGTCCCCCCATGCACTGGATATGCTCTTAGAGGCAAAGGTATCCCTGCCCAAGTAGTTGTCTGGCTATTTAGATGCCCTTTTTCAGGGGGATGTTACACTTTCTGCTCCTCTCATCCGATTTATGGGACTGAAGTTTTGCAGTGATTGACTGATTATTTGTCCATCTTTGACTCACTTATTTCCCAGATTTAGTTGCCACCCTCAGAGGACACTGGGGAGCCTGGGATGCAGCTGGTATCCAGCTCTAGGTACCTGATGCCCTACGAAGGTAACTGTAGAGCCAAGGTTTTCTTGCTTTGTGCGTCAGTGCAGCTTTGTTTTATAGGTTATCGTGTTAGTCTTTTTCTTCAGTGATGTCCTACTTATCACGGTACCACACCCATATGGGTTTGGCCCACTGCTATCCCCAAGGCTAAGGTAGGATTCCCCCTGGTAGCCCCCCGAATGAGCGCTGCACGCCTATACAGATGGTGTGATACCTGCTTGCTATTCTCACTGTACACCTCATTTTGTACTTTTTCTTATTCCCCAGTGATGTCTGATATCTACTGTCACAGCTAGAACGTTCGGGGACTGAACTCCCAGTCAAACGCAAGCAGGTAATGACCAACCTACACTGCATACACACCCAACTGGCCCTACTCCAAGAGACTATACTTTCTAGCCTAAAAGCCCAGAAACTATGTAGGGGTGGGTGGGACCGGAAATCCACAGTGCTGACATGGCCAAATAGAGCCGTTTCCATGCTGGTCCATAAATCCCTTTATTGGAAGTTGCTCAAGCAGTCAGTTGATGATGAGGCCCTGCCCTATTTTATACCTCTTACAGCCCTCTAGCAGTGGGCAACCTTTATGCCCCGAATGAGGACTCCCTGGGTTTCTTTCATAACGTGGCCAATAGGGTGGTGCAGTTTAATGATTCCCAGGCACCCCTTATCATAGGGAGCCAGGGACTTTAACCCCACCATGGACCCTCCGATGGATAGAAGCCTAAGCACACAAGAGTCCCACACAACAGCAGCCCAGGAGTCTTGTTATTGAGCCAGGTCCAAGCCCTCTCTCAGACACATGGCAGGTCCACAGTCCCTGAATGAGGGATCAATTATACTTGCTACTCTGCAGTCCATTGCTCCTACAACTGCCTCGACATATGGCTTACCTCTCAGCAGGCCACACCTATGGTAGTATCAGTCAAAATCACCCCCTTAGTGATCACTGACCACGCCCCCGGTCCAGTTAGACCTCCTGCTAGGGTAGTCCACCTACCGCTCTCCTAGCTGGCGCCTTGACCCCCTTCTGTTGCATGACTCTCAATTTCAGCCCTGGTTCAAGGAGAGGGTTGACGAATAATTCCACCGGGATGCATCAGTGGCTACCCTGTGAGAGGTTTTCAAAGCCACAGTTCACAGCCAGATTATGGGATACACATCACACAGGCACAAGAAAAGAGAGAGGGAGCTTGCAGACTTGCAGGCCCAGCCTAAATGAATGAATCCAAATTCAAGGTGAATCCTAAAGTGAAAGCCTGTTCCCAAGTCCACAAAGATATCCTGAAACTATGCATGGACATTAACACACTCACAGCCTGTAAGGCTGAACTGGCAATAATTCGGCTTCACCACTGGGACTGCGAAGGGGGCGAGAAGTGTGGTAAACTCTTCATCTACCGCCTCAAAAAGCAGCAGGCAGAATGCCACACAGCTGCCCTGTGTAATTCCCCAAGGGAGATGTATACAAAATCCCTGGGGATTAACGCTGCCACGTGGGACTTTCACTCAAGCACTTAAGACCTTCCCCTCTACACTCCACCTGCCTCACCTTACACCAGAAAAGGCAAGCTCACTGGAACTCCCTCTCAGTATCCAAAACAGAGCAGGCACTAAAGGGCCTCAACCCCTGGAAGGCCCCAGGTGGAGACAGCTTTCCGGATGATTTCTACCACATGCTTTCTGCAGTCACCTGCCCAATGCTCCAGCAGCTACACCAGGAAGTTAGTATCGTTGGCTCATTCACCTCAACAATGGCCACTGGTACCATAATTGTCCTACCCAGAAAAAGGAAAACCCCCAGCCAGCCAGCTATTGCCCGCTCTCGCTTTCAGTGGATAGCAGATTCATGCCAAGATGCTGACCAACAGGCTCAGGCAACTTATACTTCCCCTGGAGCATCCTTCGCAGGTAGGGCTTGCGCATGGATGCTTAAGTCCTGATCATCTGCAGACACTGCTTGATCTGAACACTACTGCTCGGCAGGCCCCCCTCTCCACAGACAGCTGTGGCCACTGGCTTCAAGAAGGCTTTTGATTCTGTGGGGTATGGTTACCTGTACAAGACTCTAGCTCATACAGGGTTCAAGAAGAACTTCCTAGCATATATCTGCACTATGTATGCTGCCCCTCAGGTGCAGGTCCTTACAAATGATACCCTATCACCTCCCTTCAGCCTTGCATGGGTCACAAGACTGCCCCCGCTCCTTTTCATTCTGGCCATTGTGCCTCTTGTGGAGGCCATCCACCAGCACTCTGACATAGAGGGAGTCACTGTAGGAAGGGACCAATACAAAACACTGCAATATGCAGACGATCTACTGGCCACTCTAGGCAATGCCCATGATAGCACCTGCCCCCGATGGACCTGCTGCACACATTCTCCATGATCTCAGGTCTACGAATAAATCAAGGGACAATGGCGATCCTGGCCCTTAACAAGAAATGCCTACCACACACATTCCAGACTCTGGGGCTGCGTTGGATGTCGGGCTATATTTTACATCTTGGCCTTAAGACTACCCCCCCAACGTGGGCAATATTTGTGAGATCAACGTTATCCCTCTGTTGAACAAGGTCAAAAAGGAGCTAGACTGCTGGAGGACACTTCAACTGTTCATAGCGGGCAAAACTAAAAGCATTAGAAATGACCACCACTCCAAAACTTTTTCACCTCATTTCTCACATTCCCACCAGCTGGTTTGACCAGATGGAAGAACTGTCCGGGGAGAGGTGGGCTTTCTTTGGGAAGGCAAACAACCATGCTACAGCCTCCAGAAACTTCAAACCCACTGTCACAGAGGAGGGTGGTGTTTCCCTTGCTTCAAAGGGTACTGTTGGGCTTTCCATGCAATGCAAACCTTTTGGATTTCAGACATTGCTCATCCCCACCCCCACTTGGTTGGATATCAAAATGCAGTTGCTGGATGAGAAGCCACCTTCTTTCTACATGTCTGTTTGCTCGCCCCCCCCCCCAAAAAAAATATACTACTCTACATCCCACTATTCAGAATTTGGTTCTCACCTGGCGACACGTTGGCAAATGGCTGGGTATAAATCTTGCCCACCCTAGGCTTACCCCCTTATGGAATAATGCCTCCATTCAGGTTGAGGGTAAAGCCACTATGCGATCTTTATGGTAACAGGCTGAAATACCTACCCTCTCTCACATGCTTCTCCCCAGTCTTAGTACAATGGAACCCTTCCTGGGTTTACAAAATCAGTTTGGTCTGCCTAAATCCGACTTTTGGAGATTTCTCCAATTACTGTACAAAGTTCTCTGACCTCAGTGCTGAAGACTCTAAAGAGGGCTGCAGCTAATCTGGGAGACCATCCCCTTCCTGTCTGGCTGTACCAGTCTACTGGTAGGGCAAACGATGTTTATTCTACTATCAGGGAGCGTATCCTAGACCAGTTTTCCTCAGTCAGAAATGCTTGGTCCACAGCATTAGAGCACCCCATCCCCAACAGCAAGTGGAGCCTATGCTGGAAAACGGCTCATACACCACTGAGGGACCCCCTGCAGCAGGCTACTGTAAAACAAGATATTTCTCTGCTGGTATTGAACCCCGGCAGTGGTGCATATGGCACATCTTCTCCCAAAAGATAACTACTGGAGATGCAGGAGTGAAGGAGGGGGCATCTATCACATCCTCTGGTCATGCCAGGGACTAAAGTGGTACTGGGAACAGGTCAGGGGCCTGACTGGCAGGGTCCTGCAAACCCATGTTCCACAGTCCCCAGCTCTTCCCCATCTTGGCTCCAGACTGGAAAGTCACCCACTGCCAAGACCCCATTCTGGCTCATTCGAGCTAGTGTTGAACCCAAGCACCTCATTCTGTGTAGGTGGCATTCTACCAAAATTCCATCTCTGACAGAGCTCCTGTCAACTCTGGCCCAGGCTGCTCACTATGAACATCTGGCTCACCTCAACTCTAACACCTTGCTCAGGTACTGGGATACATGTGCTCCTTTTCTATCTTACCTACAGGCTCCAGAACCGGGTACATCTGCCCCTATTCATGACCCAGCCCAGTCCCCCAGAACAGGAATTGGGTGAGGCACACCCCTTCTGCATGGGACACTTCTGGCCAGCAGGCTTCCCTCGGGTACCCATACCATAACCCATATGTTTTGGGTTTCTGGTGAAAGACCTGGTTGCCTAATTTTATGACACTACTGTATGTTTGATGTTTGTAAATAGTTCTGTTGTGTTCTATGCTATAGGGTGGCCTTTGCCCCCAACATTAGCATACACGCATTGTACCCTGTCTGACCTGGCGAATATATCTGCTACCAGCCCTGCACCTCTACACTATGGTGCTTTGTTAGAGACCATTATAGTACAGCTATATCACTTCTGTCTATGACCTGCTGTACATATGATGTATAGTATCTTCTGCTGTATTACTGAAATGGCCAACGATAATGATTAACAACACATAAAGGAAAATATGTACTATGTGCTGTGGTCATTTGCTCTGCGTTTTAAAAGGCAATGCTGCACATTTTAATACTAAGAGGCTGAGACAGATGCTCAGCCTGCTGCCTCCGCTTTGAGTTTTTTTTTTTTCTTACCCAGGCTGGGCAGAAACTCCAGTGGGGAAGGGGTTAAAACCCTCATCTCTTTGAACTCCCCCAGTTGGCAGCAGACACTCAAAAAACTGCTATTCAAAGTTCCTGTGTGCCCAAGTAATTTGGTTTATGCCTGCATAAAACCAACAAGTCTAATCAATGTTTAATACACAGAAAAAGTACAGTTACACAAGAACTTACCATAACAGTAGATCTTCAAGGGGATCTCTTGCAGCAGGCCATCACAGGTAGGATTTCGCCATCAGGCACTAGGGCCACATGGAAACATTTCTAGCTAGCAGTCTACCAAAGTGGGCTGCCCACTTCCGACGTCACTTGGTGACATCAGCCACTCTATATAGGCGGGCGGCCCCCCACGTCCTCCCCTCAAAGAACCCAGAATATCCGGCTGAGGGAAGCGAGGAAGAACCTGAAGTTCCAAGGAAAAGTGAAAGAAACAGGGATGGCTGAAGGTCTTTTTTTTTTTTTCATTTTTTTTTCACATAATAAAACAATTACACACATCTTAGACTTGACATTTTCACATTCTATACATGTAGGCAAACCACATTTTGAGTATATTATGGATATGATAAGGTACATTATACAGGCTCTTTTACTCCTATTTCCCTATCTCATACCCCACTGCAATTACTTAAAAGCTTCAGGGACTAAAATCTAAATCCACCTCCTTTGATATACAATCTAGCTTTGCCATTTTACCCATAATTGCTGCTCTTTGTCTCTCATCTTAGCCAATAAGCTTTCCATTCCGTAGATATTAACTACTAGTCCCATCCAGTCTTGTATTGTGGGAATTTTGGAGGACTTCCATCTTCTTGTAATGACTTTTTTAGCTGCAACTAAATACACTGGGAGCAATGTTCTAGTCCATGGCAAGGAATGGTTTGGATAGATCTCTAGTAGAACCATCTCTCCAGTAAATTTGATGGGTTCCCTGAGATATTCTGAGATATCTTTTTGTAACGGTTTCCAAAATGGCATAAGGGACATTCCCACATGATATGACCAAGGTCAGTCAGGAGGCACCCACATCCCCTCCAGCAGTTCCCATACCTAGCTGGCATATATTTAGTAGGTCTTGCCAGAAATCTGAAGTATCAATACCAACACTTCCATGAGAATTCCCTCCACAAATCTGAGGAGGCGGTCCTCACTACTGCAAATGCTGCTGCTGACCATTGTTCACTGGAAACTTCTAAATTTAGGTCTCTATTCCAACTCAGTAGAACCGAGTCAATGGACTCGGATGTTAAATCCCTTAATATTTTATATATGGAGCCAATTAAGTGGTCCCAATGACTGCCCTGGATGTGGTCTATATATAGTTTAAGAAGGGGGGGGGTCAGATGTACAATCTTGGCTTGAATTACTTTGTTAAGCAAGATGTAATTTCTGACCTGGAAGTATCTGAACTGATCAGAATTTGGAATATTATATTTAAGGATGAGCTCCACAAATGTTAAAACGCCAGACTGTCCCAGGAATTTAAATGTATGTTCAAGACCTAGGTGTCTCCATCGGGAGAAGGTCAAATCTGATTGAGGAGGAAGAAAAAGTTCCTCTTCAGAGATGACTTTACAGTATTCATATATAGGCAAAAAAGGTTTCTTCTTTCTGGCACCAAACCAGATTTTTAAAACCTGTGCCGTTACATTTGAAAAATCTCTAAGGGTCAGTGTCTTTTTACAGGGGAGGAGAAAAGTACCTTTTTTATATCATGTAAATTCGTTTAAATGAAACTCCGGGGTCTTCCACTGGGCTTCACAGCTGTGGGACAACCATAACAGTTGGAGGTGTAAAAAACTGCTTCTGCATATAATTTTAAATCTGGTAAGTTAGTTCCACCTTGCTTAATTGATAATTTTAAAAGGCTTAATCTTATCCTGGGATGACCGTGTCCCAGGGCCTGAAAAAATAAGCAGATGGAAAGAAAGGGATATTTTGAAAAAGGTATAGACGGGGAAGAACATTCATATGGATTGTTTCTATTCTTTGGAAAAAGGTTAATGGTAACTTCCCCCATCTTTCCAGGTCCCTTTAAATGTCCTTTGATAATGGTTCATAGTTTAGGATTTCCATCACCCCCATTTACAGGGGAACATGCACTCCCAGATATTTTATTTTGGTCGACCTCCATTTTAAAGGTAGGGCTTGTTTTAAAGATTGGAAGGGGGGGCAAAATTAAACAAAAGCACGGTGGTTTTTATTTATAGTTAACCTAAATCCTGCTATGATCTTGAAGTGATAGAATTTCCCATGTTGCTGGTATTGACTGTTGCAGATAAGAGGGACAGGAGAAGATCATCAGCAAATAGGCAGTAAGGACAGGAATGGGGCTAAAAGGGGTAAGGTCATCAAAAAGTGGAGGGTGATGAGTACCAATGCCCGTAGTCTGTGTAACAAGCTCCCTGAACTAGTGACCTTGATGGAAGAGGGTTGCCTGGATATTGTGGCAGTCACAGAAACATGGTACACAGAGAACCATGACTGGGATGTCAACATACCAGGATATACAATCTACAGGAGGGACAGGGAGGGTAAAAGAGGAGGAGGAGTAGCTCTTTATGTAAAGGAAGGGCTTAAAGCAACAGAACTGAAGAGTAAACAGGGAGCAGATGAGACACTCTGGGTCACCCTGCAGACAGGAAATGGCACCACAATCCGCATGGGGGTTGTATACAGACCCCCATCTCAGGGGGAGAGAATGGACAAGGAAATGATAGAAGGCTTCCTTAGAATGGCAGAAAAAGGGGAGATATTGTTGATGGAGGACCTGAATATGCCAGATGTTAACTGGAACACCTTTGCTGCAGGCACATCCAAAAGCAGGGTCATTACTGATGCCCTACAGGGGGCATGCCTCAGACAGCTAGTACTGGAACCCACTCGGGAGGGAGCAATCTTAGACCTGGTACTCTCAAATGGGGACGGAGAAAGAATCTCAGATTTAGAAGTGGGTAGCCATCTAGGAACAAGCGACCACCAAACAGTGTGGGTTCACGATAAACACAGCCATACAATCAAGCCATACAAAAGCAAGAGTACTGGACTTTAGGAGGGCTGACTTTGGGAAAATGAGAGAGTGCCTCAGAAAAGCACTAGCAAACAGGCAAGAAGGAGGGGTGGAGGAACAATGGAGAGTAATCAAAACAGCCATCACAGAGGTAACAAGCTTTTGTGTAAAGCAAATCAACAAAACACAACGAAGGAAAAAACTGCTATGGTTCTCAAAAGAGGTGACAGGGAAGGTTAAGGAGAAAAGGATAGCATTCAGGAAATATAAGGAAACACAGAAGGAGAAGGACAGAGAACTTATCAGTTAAAGCAGAAAGAGGCTGGGAAGGCAGTCAGAATAGCAAAGGCCCAAACCGAGGAAAGGATAGCCAACTCTGTTAAGAAGGGGATAAGACCTTTATAGGTACATTAGGAGCAAGAAAGACCAAAGGAGGGATACTGAGACTTAATAAAGGGGAGGGAATGTGGGTAGAGGGGTGACAATGAAAAAGCAGGGATACTGAACGAATATTTCTGCTCAGTATTCACAAAGGAAGAGGAGGGAGAGGTACCTAAACCAAACAAGAGAAACACTCTGAAGACGAGGGTCGATACCAGTCCATTTACAGAAGAAAGGGTTCTGAAAGAACTAATAAAATTGAAGGTGGACAAAGCAATGGGGCCTGATGGGATTCACCCAAGAATTCTAAAAGAACTAAGGGTAGAACTAATGACACCGATGACTACTCTCTTTAACAAATCATGGGAGGATGGGGTGGTACCTGAGGACTGGAGAAGGGCAGATGTGATTCCTCTTCACAAAAGTGGGAGCAGGTCAGAGGCAGAAAACTACAGACCAGTTAGTTTTACCTCAGTGGCAGGTAAAATGATGGAATCACTTCTGAAGGAAAGAATTGTTGAGTACCTAGAGGTCAGTGGGGCACAGGACCCAAGACAGCATGGGTTCACGATGAGAAGGTCGTGTCAGACGAATCTAATAGATTTCTTTGACTGGGTGACCAAAGTAGTAGACCAGGGAGGGGCTGTGGACATGGCTTATCTAGATTTTAGCAAGGCATTTGATACAGTCTCACACAAAAGATTAATACACAAGTTAGCCAGCCTTGGAATGGATCCCAAGGTGGTAGCCTGGATAAAAAACTGGCTAAACAACAGGATGCAAAGGGTAGTAGTAAATGGAGTCCACAGTGAAGAAAGGAGGGTTACTAGCGGGGTACCACAGGGTTCAGTACTGGGACCGGTCCTTTTTAATGTCTTTATAAGTGACATTGCAGAGGAACTGGAAGGAAAA
The DNA here is from genome assembly GCA_016271365.2 of Neoceratodus forsteri. Lineage (NCBI taxonomy): Eukaryota > Metazoa > Chordata > Ceratodontiformes > Ceratodontidae > Neoceratodus > Neoceratodus forsteri. The sequence goes on along the minus strand of CM028132.1, from coordinate 192,981,417 downwards.
GTATGTCTCTTTGCAGATGACACAATGATCTGCAACAGGGTTGATACACCAGATGGAGTGGAAAGGATGAAGGGACTTGGCAAGGTTGGAGGAATGGTCAAATGTATGGCAGCTCAGATTCAATGCAAAGAAGTGCAAGGTAATGCACCTGGGAAACAAAAACCCAGGGGAAGAGTACACAATGGGGGGTGAGATACTGACAACAGTAAAAATGGAAAGGGACCTGGGAGTAATTATATCAGATGACCTAAAGGTGGGCAAGCAATGTGAGAAGGCAGTAAGGAAGGCTGGGGGATACTGGGATGCATAGGGAGAGGCATCAATAGTAGAAAACAGGAAGTTGTTATCCCTCTGTACAGGCAGTTGGTGAGACCCCATCTGGAGTACTGTGTGCAGTTCTGGAGACCCCATCTCCGCAAAGACATAGACAGAGTGGAGGCTGTCCAAGGAGGGCAACCAAAATGGTGCAGGGTCTGCACCAGAACACATACAAAGAAAGACTAAAGGAGCTTAATATGTATGCCCTTGAGGAAAGGAGGGAGAGAGGAGACATGATAGAAACTTTCAAGTACCTCAAGGGAATCAACAAAGTCCAAGAGGGTGGCATCTTTCAGAAAAAGAGATGTGCAAGAACAAGGGGGCACAATTTGAAGATAGAGGGGGGACGGCTCAGAGGTAATGTGAGGAAGTATTTTTTCACAGAGAGGGTTGTGGATGCATGGAACAGCCTCCCTGAGGAGGTCATGGAGTCAAGAACAGTGGGGGAATTCAAGAATGCATGGGACAGACATAAGACAGTCCTAGTGGGGGGTAGGAAGAAGTAAGCTGTTGGTTAATTAGGATCTGCAGCTTATCTGTTAGGTAGGAAAATGGGCAGACTAGGTGGGCCAAGCGGTCCTTATCTGCCATCAAATTCTATGTTTCTAGGCTGAGCCTATATTCTTTTTGATGTAGGGAAATACTCTCAATGCCCAGGGCTGATCTCAAGGCAGTTACTAAGCCTGGTTTGACTTTCCCCTCATTTTTTATTTCTATTATTTTTATTGTTTTGGCCAGAGTATCATTGTTATTATGGGCAGTGAGAGAGCCTAAAGTTTAGATTTAGGACAGTGAGGGTGTCAAAGTCTCGCATAATTTAACGATTTTACCCTGACAAACGTGAGAGCTATTGTTTGGGAAATCTAACTGTTTATTTTTATCTTCTGGGGAGGTGGGAGCTCCCTAGATAGACAGAGATAAACTGTTGTTTTTGGACCATTTTTGCTGCTGTTTTGAAGCCTTTGTGCCCTACTTTAGATAGCTTACTCGACTTTTGGGGGTGGGGGATCGTATTTGTTATAGATTGTGTTTTTCTTTTTTTTTGGTAAGGTTATATATTATTTGGTTTGGGTTATTTGTTTTAGAAAAATGTGCCGGCCAGGGTCCACGGTTAGGCATTATTCCCCCTCCAGGCTGAGGGATCTTTGCCTTTTTTTGTTGCCCCCCCATCCCCAGAGGTGTATAGACAGTGTAGGGGATTGGGAATAGCAAGAAGGGTTAGGGCGGGGACTCTGCCTATTGGGGGAATGGAGAAGAGTGGGAGGATTGGGATCGTGGGGACAAGGAGACGCACTGGGGCGAAATGGGTCCAGGAAAGGGGTTTTCCCTGTCTGGTTCCCATACCCAAGGGTTCTGCTTATTGTAGACAGGAAACTCGGTCTTCCCCAGCTGCTCATCGAACTCGGGCGGTGTTATGCAATGACAGGTCCATTAAAAACAAGACCGCCATAATCGGGGATCTTGTTAATTCAACTGACCTGGCTTGCATCACTGAGACCTGGTTGGATGGAAATGCCAGCCCTGTTTTGGCTTCAGCGGTTCCACCAGGGTATTCGGTGATACACCGCCCGAGGATCGATCATAGGGGCGGGGGTGTGGCCCTTTGTTTTAAATCAAAACTGAACCTGAGGGAAATTCCAGTGGGAGCCACCAACTCCTTTGAATGTATCGTGGGTGAGGGTGTGGGGGGGGGGCAGGATTCTTCTCGTCTAACATCCACCAGGAGACAGGAATGTTTTCCTGCAGAAAGTCATGGACTTCATCGCCGACCTAACATTGGGACCCATAGATGGCTGATCCTTGGGGATTTCAGTGCTTGGGTTGATGATGAACTCTAGCAGTTTGGACAAGACTTTCTCCAGTTAATGAGTTTACTGGGCCTCACACAGGTTGTTTCCTCCTCAACCCACATTGGTGGTCATTCACTGGACTTGTGTTTCTCCTGGGGATGGAGATATCCAACTTGGTGGTGGAACCAGTCAGGTGGTTGGACCCTCACACCATCAGCTTCAGTTTTGAGGCCCCCCTAAGAGGCCTGCCCCATGGAGATGGTCCAGTACCACACTTTGCGGTGTGTATCCCCAGATGGTCTGATGGCGGTGCTGGATCTATCAGGCATGCTGAGGGAATGCGTGGATCCAAGGGATCTTGTACTCACCTACAATAAGGTCGTTACAGAGCCCCTGGATTCCACTGTTCCTGTTAGTGTTCGTCCACTCTCCCTTCGCCCTAGGTCTCCAAAGTCTGATGAGGCCTTGAGGGAGTTGGACGAAGGCTAGAGAGGCGATGGTGGAGGTCTGGCCTGGTGTGTGACAGGCTTAGTTTGATGGACCATTATTTGGTCTGTCAATCAACAATTTCCCTTAAGAAGGCAGAATTCCTGTCCAGGGAAATTGCTGCCGCACGGAATCGACCAGCTCAGTTTTTCCAGACTGTGCAATCCATTCTGTCTTCAGCCCAGAAATGCTTTTTCACAAGAGCAGTGTGAGGAGATTGCTCGATTCTTCGCGGATAAGGTTGCCACGATCAGGTCTGACATCCTCCTGACTCTTTCTCTAGGGAGTAGCAATGGTCGGCAGGAGATGTCGGACTCCCGGTTTGTATGGTGCGACTTTGGCCAGCCTACAATCAGTGATATTGTGATGGTCATCCAGACATTACGTCCTACCAACTGTAGTGTGGACCCGGGCCCTACACGCTTGCTTGTTGGCTGCGTTGATGTCATCGGCCCGGTCCTTCCTGAGATAGTTATCCTTGGAGAGGGGAATCTTTCCAACTTCCCTTAAGGAGGTTGTAGTTCGGCCTCTTCTTAAGAATAACTCCTTGGATCCCGACTGTCTAGCAAACTACAGGCCAGTCTCTAACCTTCCCTTTTTGGGTAAGGTTATTGAGAAGGTGGTGACATTACAGCTGGATGACCATTTGACCAGCCACAATATCTATGATTCTCTCCAGTCCGGTTTCAGGAAGAGACATAGTACCGAGACGGCTCTTGTTCGGGTACTAAATGACCTCCTGATAGTGACAGATCGAAAGACTCATTCCATCTTGGTCCTTCTTGATCTCTCTGCAGCACCTGATACAGTGGACCATGGTGTGCTGTTGGATTGCCTGCGACTTATCTGTGGACTTTCAGGGGTTGCCCTCAGATGGTTTCGATCTTGCCTCACAGGCAGGACTCAGAGAGTGGTGTCAGGGGGTTTGTACCTCAGCTCCATTCTCCCTACCCTGTGGGGTTCCTCAGGGATCCATTCTAGCAGTGTATATGCTGCCATTGGGAGCAATTATTAGACTGTATGGCTTGAGTTTTCATTGCTATGCAGATGATACTCAGCTATACATGATGCTGTCTCAGTGCTCAACAGCTGTCTGACTGAAATTCAGGCCTGGATGAATGTAAGCTGGCTAAGGTTGAACCCTGAAAAAACAGAGATATTGGTTGTGAACCCGGGTCGTCGCGAGGTGGGTATGTTGGCAGGTTCACCTTCGGGTTTATGGCTTGGAGATGTCCAGCTAGCTACCTCAGACCAGGTGCAGAACCTGGGTGTTATGTTTGATGACTGTCTGACCCTAAAATCACAGCTGTCAGCAGTTGTTAAAACTTCTTTTTACCATCTGAGAAATATCGCCCAGGTGAAACATCTGGTTCCTCCCGATGATCTTCCAACGTTGGATAATGCCTTCGCTACCTCCCGCCTCGACTACTGCAATGCCCTTTACCTAGGGCTGCTGGGGGTTGATATCCGCCACTTGCAGCTGATGCAGAACATGGCAACCATGCTATTGACTGGTGCTTCAAGAGCCAGTCATATAACGCCTGTGCTCCACGGTCTGCAGTGGCTGCCGATACAGTGGCAGATCACCTTTAAGGTTGTTTTGCTAACCTAGAAGGCTCTACACGACCAGGGACCAAGTTACCTGAAAGATCTCCTTTGTCCCTAATGTCCCCTCCGTCCTCTCTGATCCACCGATGAGGGATTGCTAGAGGTTCCCAGGGTACATTTGCAAACATCTGGAGCAAGGGCATTTAGCTTTGTTGCTCCGTCCCTGTGGAATTCTCTACCTCATCGGGTACGAGACTGCTTAACTGTCCAGAGTTTTAAAACTGCTTTGAAAACTTATCCTTTTAGCCTGGCATTTGTTGATTGACGCTGTGTTTTAGTCTTTGTTATGCTGCTATTATACTGTCTTCTGTTGGAAATTATATGCTTGATTTATAATAATTTATTTTTATGTATTTTATTGTACAGGAGCCTTGGTTTTAGAAAGGCACCTTTTTTTATAAATAAAACTGACTTGACTTGACAGAATACCTCTTAACAAGGTATGGGCCACATCAAGTTGGGCCACCGCTCGCCCATCGACAGATACACGGTATGTAGAGATGGCAGACAGATGTGCCTTAATGGAGGAGTATTTAGGGCCTGCATCCTGAACATACAACAGGTACTCCAGGATCTGGTTAACTTGGCACGTGAAGGGATCCAGGCAGTGCAAAGCAGCCCAAATGGCAAAGTGCTTCCATTTCATTCCATAAGTGCCTCTGGTGGAGGACTTGCGAGCTGCCACCAAAACTTTCGCCACCTTGGGGGAGACCCCAAAGTGAGAAATGGCTATGTCTTCAGGAGCCACGCGTGAAGGTGTAGCAACTTGAGGTCTAGATGGATGAGGATGCCCTGTTCCTGGGAGAGCAAGTCTTTGCATAGTAGGAGAGGAACGGAAGAATCCACTGCCAGTTGCTGAAGCAGAGGAAACTAAATCTAGCGAGGCCAAAATGGGGTGATGAGAATCATGGTCACCCCCTCCATCCACAGTTTGATGAGAACTCGCTAAAGAGGGAAGGGAGGAAAGGCATACAGAAACCTCCCTTTCCAGGAGAAGGATGAGTCCCACCAGAAAACTCCAGGCCCTGGAGAGAGCGAGCAGAAAAGCAGCAATTTTGCGTTGAGTGGGGACCCAACAAGGTCCAACTCTTGGCGATCCCAGTGGTCGAACAGATCTTTTGCGACTGAGGGCAGAAGTTCCCACTTTTGTGCTTGAGACTGGGACTGGATTAAGCTGTCCACTATGAAGTTTTGCACGCCTGGGACATGCACAACTGACAGATGAAGGCAGTGGTCCAGAGCCCAATACCATACTAGCATCGCCTCCCAACACAGGGGATACGGGTGGGTCTCTCCCCCCCCAACCCCACTTGTTGATGTAATGGACCACGTTGGTGCTGCCTGTCTGGACCAGCAGTGGACCCAGGGAGAGATGAGTCTGGAAGGCCTATAGGGCACACAGCACGGCTCGCGTCTCCCGAACATTTATATGCAGATGGACCTCGGCTGCTGACCACAGGGCCCTTGGGTTTGGTGAGCCCCCAGATGGGCCCTCCCATCCTGAATTGGATGCATCCATAGTCAGGATTTGTCGTGGAGGGGGAATAAGGAAGATGATCCATCCACCACAGCAGAACCCTTTTTACTGGGTCCAAGACCGTGACCATCTGGTCGAGATAGTCTGTACGCTGATCCCACTGAACTCTGAATATCCACTGGGGAACTCTAATATGTAGCCTGGCTAGAGGGAAAGTTATTATGGCAGCCGCCATATGACCCAGAAGGCGTAGGAACACACGGGCCGGGACCTGATGAGAAGTACAGACATCTGGCTGGCTTCATTAAGTGGTCTGGCTCTGTCCTGGCAGAGGAAGGCCATGCCAACCTGGGCTGTGTCCAGAGCTGCCTCAATATACTGAAGGTGCAAGAAGGGAGAAAGAAAGGACTTGGCCAGATTGATGGTCACCCCAAGTTCCTGGAAAAGGCTGCTAATATGCTCGAGGGTTTGCAGTAGGTGCTCCCTGGATGGGGCTGCTAGGAGCCAATCGTCCAGGTAGGGAAAGACATAAAATTCCTGGCACTGGAGTGCAGCTGCTACCACTGCTAGACACTTGGTAAAGACCCTGGGGGCTGAGGACAAGCCAAACAGAAGTGCCCAAAACTGGTAGTGAGCTCCCTGGATACAAAAGCATAGACAGCAACTGTGAGAAGTGCACATTTTGATGCAAAAGTACACATCCTGCATGTCCAGGGAATGGATCCAGCCCCACTGATGTAACAGAAGGATGAGGACTTGCAGTCTGACCATTCTGAATTTCTTGTACTGAATGGAGAGACTTAGATCGCTGAGGTCCAGGACAGGCCTGAGGTCTCCCGTGTGCTTGGGGACTAGGAAGAAATGGGAGTAGTACCCCTTCCCCCACTGGGGTACTGGCACTGGTTCTATGGTTCGCTTTCTCAGAAGGGTATGGATTTCCTCCCATATCAGGGGAACATGATGTGGGGGGTAGTGGGACAGAGACAGGGCATTGTCTGGAGGCCATTCAAGAAACTTGAGAATGACCGGGCTCGATTATCTGAAGTACCCAGCTGTCTGCTGTAATCTCCCTCCACTTGGGCAGGTGGGGGGAAGGGGTCAGGCATGAGTCAAGGGGAGGGCGGAGGCGGTGCTGCTCCCCTCAAGATTTTGCAGAAGCGGCTGGGGTGGGCAGAACAGGCAGTGGATTTGCGTTTACCCTGGCCTCTAGCCAGCTGCCGGACATGGCGGGAGGCTGGTGATGAAATGACTACTTCTGAGTAGGCCTAGACTATGTATAATAGAGGGAATGGACCAAATGCATGGCCCTTCCTGAGGCCTGGAGCTTGGCAAGAATGTCCCCACATCACCACCGAACAGCAGGGAGCCTCTGAATGGGGCATTTAATATAGACTGTTGCACATCCTAGGCGAACCCTGACACTCTAAGCCAGGAATACCAGCGAAGGCAGACGCCAATGGCTACAGCCCTAGCCAATGCATCTACAGCGTAGTAAGTAGTCCTGTGCAGGTGGTCACACACGTCTGAGACTCCCTTGAGGTGGTCCTGCAGCTCAGACTTAAAGAGTACCCTCGGGGAGGGGGAGAACAGCCTCTTGGATCTTGTCCCACAAGTAGTTCTGATATTACATCATGTGGCCAAGGTAATTAAGGGCCTGGATGGCAAGAGTGGAAGAAGCAAACATCCTTTTGCCAAACAGGTCCAAACAGCAGGATTCCCTGTCTGAGGGCAGGGAGCCAAGATAATTGGGCAATTTGGAAAGGTCATGGGCGGCGTTAATGATCACTGAATCCGCCTGTGTCTGTTCCTCTAAGAATGGTCTGCCCTCTGGAACATGGTAAAGCCTGTCTGCGTTGTGAGACATGGCAAGGAGGAGATGAGGCTGATGCCAGGCCGCCATTGTAACATCTTCATAAGCATCAATTAGTGGGGGAACCACCAACAGTGGGGCATCAGGCTTGTGCAGGTATAAAGATAAAGAAAGCTCTAAAAAGTAAATCAGAAAAATATGAAAAAGAGCTTATAGAGAAAAAAACAAAACAAGCTAATAAGAGACCAAACAGACTTTGAGAAGGGCAATATTTTCAAATGGCCACCAGATGGCAATGTTGATGACAGATCTTGGAGAAGAGGCAGACGTAGGAACAGGAGTAGAACTCGGAACAAATCTCAACAGAAAAAGCAAGATGTAGTTTTTTTAGATCAGAGACAGGGGGAAACATTGCAAGCAGAGGACAAACAAGGGGGAAAACACAGAAGGAAGACAAGACGAGGACAGAGGAGGCATGGTAAACGAAAATACAGGGCACCTCCTGAGGGAGAAGAAAAAGAAAAGTTATAAATAATAAATCTTTTGTTCAGAATACTGACCCCAGAACAAATCAGATTCTTAGAGAAGAGTCTAAATTACGCACCCACCCTCAGGATTAATAACTTTGATGTTCATGTTGATTTGTTCAAATTTTTCAGAAGAATAAAACTTAAGTATTTTTTTCTTTAGAAGGAACAGAGGTAATAGAGACACCATGGGATTTATGGGACAAAAGCGCACCTCTGAGTTAAAAGACACAAAGTGTAGATCTAGCCTCTGGGACAACAGAACATATGGACTCTATGGATGAAGAGAATTTACAAGTATTAATGGACTTAATGAATTAACGAGACCCTGCAGTTGCAGATGGCGATTCTACGGCAGAATTTAGAAAACAAAGGAGGTTGGCCTTTAAAGGCAAGTCGGAATTCTGCCCCATTGTGGTAAATAGTTCCATTACTGCTTTTGAAAAAACTGTCTTACAAAAGGTTCAGGATCTGAAACAAATAATGCCCAGAGATTTACAACATGGACACCCTTGAGAGACATGCGTTGGATGAATTATCTTAATTAGAAGATGTAATAATAAAACCAGCTGACAAGGGTGGCAATGTTGTCATCATGGACGTAGATAAATATAGAAGTATGGTGCTGAGCTTGCTTAATGACGACACTAAATACACTGTGTTGACAGCTAATCCTATCTTCACATTCAGGAGGGAATTGGCTGCACTTGTGCGGGGAGCAGTCGATAGAGGTAAAATATCAACTGAAGAATATAAATTTATCTGGGCAGAAAATCCAGTCATGTCAACAATGTATGCACTGCCCAAAGTCCATAAGAACTTAAGAGACTCTCCGGGGAACCCTATTGTCTTGGGGTTAACTCTTTATAACAGAACATTCGGGGGCATTTGTTGACCATTTTCTAAATAAACTGGTACCAGAGTTACCATCTTACCTTAAGGACACAGGAGACACTATAAATGAGGTAACACAGGTGAGGTGGGAAGAGGATTATGTTTGGCTAGCCACAGATGTTGAAGTGCTCTATACGTCTATTAAACTCCAGGATGGCCTGAGTGCATGCAGATATTTCTTAGAGAATAGTAAGTACTGAGCAGAGATGTCACTGGAGTTTTTAATACAATCACTGCATTTTATATTAACACATAATGTATTTATACTTCATGAAAAATATTACCTGCAGGCCTGTGACACAGCCATGGGAGCTATCATGGCACACTCATACATTAACTTATTTATGGGTTATTGGGAATTATTATACATTCAAAATGGATATAATAACCCTTATTTTGAAAACATAATCAAATGGTACCACTTCATTGATGATTGTGCATTTGGAGAGGCACAGTGGAGACAGCCCTACAGTTTACTGACTGGCTTAATGAGAACCCCTATAATTTGAGGTTCACTTGCACTATAAATATAGGAAGCACTGATTTTTGGGCTATCACTTTAATGGGAAATATTGATTCAAACAATATAACTACGAAAGGTTTTAGAAAAACAACATCAACAAACTCTTTGCTTCACAATGCCAGTGCACAACCTAAAAAGCTAAAGGAGTCGATCCTGTTTAGCCAGATGTTAAGGATTAGGAGAAACTGTACAAGGCAGGAGGATTTTGAGGTACAGGCTGTAGAACTTGCAGAGGTTCCTGAACCAAGGTTACAGCAGGACTACTATAGGTGAAGCATTGTTGAAAGTAAGGAACCTGACACAAGCAGATCTATGTTTAAAGAATGAGGGAAGGGAGAGTGAGAGTTGGGGCCCTATTACCTTATGCACAGAGTATAACTCTATTGCAGGCTCTATAGGTAACAGTGTGGAGAAACTGGCATATTTTACTTGCAGATGAAGAAGTGGGTATGGCAGTAGGAGCCAACCCAAAGGTAACCTACAAAAAGGCACTGTGTTTAAGGGACAAGTTAATGCACAGTCACTTCCACACCAAAAAGACAGAAAAGGAAACCTGGTTACCTAAGAGACTAGCAGGAATGCATCGATGTAGAAGATGCAGTATTTGTAAATACATTAATGAGGGTGCAACCCTATAAGTATTCAACAACAAGGGAGTGGTCATAAAGGATTTGATTACTTGTAATACTATGTTTGTTATTTAAATAATATGGTGTGCTTGCAATACTGCATACGTAGGTAGAACTGTGAGAAGTTTGAAGGAAAGAATTCAGCAACATGTGGGTTATATAAGAAACAAAAGGTTGGATAAAGCAGTGGGGAGGCATTTTACAGAGGCACGTGATGCTAACCCAAGCAGCTTAAGATGCATGGGAATTGAAATATCCAAGTGTGGCAAGAAGGGGGGGGGGAGACAGGGTAAAACCTATTACTAAAAAAAGAAAGTTACTGAATATTTCGATTAAATACAGTAAATTCCAGGGCATGAATGAAATGTGTGACGTCAAGCCCTATTTTAAGTAATTTGAAGTAATGGATTGTGAGATTCTTTTCCTCCCCACCCCTCCTCGCTTCCTGCCCTGGAGTATACAATGGATCAGTCACAAGTTGACTTTATTATGTAGCTGCAAGTACATTCCATCCATTTTTTTGTCTAAATATAAAAGTTTGAATATTTAAGTAATAATTCATTCTGGGTTTATATGTTTGCTCCACTAGATAGTTCTACAACTGAATGTTGGCAACCAATGTAAATGAAGCTATGGATCCCCAGGATATGTTATGATCCAGGAGGATGACCGAAGTATATAGAATCGGGCACCTGCAGTACTGAAAATAAGAACTGCGTTACCAGTACAGAACTTAGAGCTAGGATACAAAAGGAAGTAATGAATCTTTGTAAGGTTAGAAATACAGTTGTTTTTTTTTTTCATTTTTTGGTATACATTTTAGAATGTTATAGCTATAAAAAGAAGGGATTCTGTGCTCTTTTTTTTCCCCCTTGGGCCATAGAATGTGGTAACAGTCTCAGTTTGACACTTTTTTCAAGATGTGATTTGTAGCCATTATACATATAGTATAAACTTAGTAGATTAGTGTCGTGATGGCACAGTGAAAAAATAGGTTTTAAACTCTGTATGGAATAACTGACAATCACAAATTGAAAATTAATGCCGCATAACTGAGAACTTTTTTTTTTAGCAGACTACTTAAGTATACATATTAACACATAATTAAAGTTGTCACTTGAAGAAATGGAATGCCAGTCTCTATGTTAGTTATTAACATAAAATTGTAATGATGTAGATCTGTTTAAAGAGTATGTTCTAGTAGAAACTGGCACCTTTATGGTGTATAATAATACTGAACTGCTTGTAGTCCCTTTCAGCAGCTCATTAATGTGATGGCTCTTATGGTTTACATACTGAGTTTGTGTATTTTTTTTATAATGATTTGTTTGAAACTTTTTAAAATTTTGTAAGAACCGATGAATTTGTAGGCAATTCAGTGATGTCACAACTGGGAGTGACTTTAAAAACTGAGTCATTACCTTATTCATTATCCCCTTGGAAGCCTCATAGACAGGCGAAGCGCTGGGCTCTGTTGGTGCACGAGTGATCTGTATGGTGTACTATGTCTGAAATTAAAGGATTTTCAAAGTAACATGACGCCAACTGCCTTTCTTCATTATTTCAATTGAGTGCACTATGTTTAGAGCTATTGTGCAGGTATATGGTCAGCTGCACATGCCTGGGGTCTTGTTCCTCTGAGCAAAGCCCATCACTGCCTGAATGTGGTGCATGGCCGCCAAAAAAGAGGGATCATCCAGAGGGTGCTGTGGAATGTTCTTGGGGGCAGACACCCTTTCAGAGAACCCCAAAGAGAGGGGAAGCCCGAATCACCTCACCCTTCATTTGGAGCACCCTCATCCCCTGAATCAGGGAGAACCAGGTCAGGGTGGTATTCATCCCTTCATTGGCTGGGGGAGAAGGCGAGAAAGCCCTCCATGGCATCTGGGGTGGACACTGGGGGGCAGGTGACACAGGCCCTTGAGGCAGATCCCTCGGGGGAGGCAGAGGAGCCAGCGTCAAAGGACCCCTACTAAGTAGCACATATAAGCTTCTTGACCACCCTCCTGCAGGGATAGCTGGGCTACTTGCTCCAAAGCGGTCCAACAGACTCCTCCACACCACAGGCAAGAAACTTCTGGAAGTACCCAGGATCAGCTCTGCAGTTGGCAGCAAATCCTATGCCCATGCTGCCCCCATACTATGGAATAAGTTCCCTGGCCACTTCCAGGAAGCTACCTCCCTGGTGAATTTCTGGAAGGAATTATATGAGCACCTACTAAACTCCAGTCTCTGCTCCTGTCCGGAAGTATAATTTAACATTCCACCATTGTGCTTTCGTTCCCCCCGTTATTACCTTCCAATCCGTTCAGTGGGACCTGCATCGGCTATTACCCTAACAATCACCCTCAATCACCCTGAGCCCCCAAAGGGAGGATACCAATGCCTGAATGTTCACCATGACCAATGTAGGGCCCAACGGATGTGGACACAGATAACCCGGAGGAACCCCCGGTGTAGGTATGGGGAAGCCAGGGTGGGGTGCCAGGTATGGATAGTGCGGGTTGGGCATAGGATGGTAAGGGTCCTGCGGTGGAGCAGGCAATGTAGGGGTCAGCGAAGGGTGAGCCCTGCATGGGGTACAGTGAGGGCTGGGAGCAAACGAAAAGTCTATCTCCTCCAGGGGCACGGACCTACGTGAGGTATCAGATGCTGGACAGGTGTGCAACGAGAGGGGTGACGAAGGTGCCCCTGCATCTGTATCACCTGCGTTGACAGTAGGGCTGCCAACAGGGCCACTCTGCTGTGTGCCTAATGAAGAGATGGGCCTGAGCAGCAGGGGCCTGGTGGGCTGGGAGGATCCCTGGCCCGTGGTCCTCTGCCTGTAACAGAGATAGTGGCAGAAGTATGAACCACTGTTTTCCCTGTGGAAGGGGGGAACATTCATGGGATGCGGGGCCGACCCCCCGGATGAGGAGGACCCCGACATGGTCAAGCGAGAGTGTGGTGACCACGAGCAGGAAGACAAGGACAGGGATTTATGTTTTTCTTTGTCCAGGTGCTTGTGCTTCCCTGAAGTTTTGTCCCAGGGCTTGGCTGGAGCAGAACTTGAGGACTGGGCCTGGGTGGCCAAAGGTTGGGCATAGGAGGCCTGGGAAGACTGTGACTGTAGCTCCTGTTCCACTGAGGTGACCTTCAGCTTGAACAAGTGTCCCTCGAGGGTCCACTGGTGGCAGCAGATGGTGGCATTGAACCTCTGGCAGAACTCACAAGACAAGATGTCGTGGTCTGGGCCTAGGCAGAAAAGGCAAGCTGAGTGGCCATCCTTAGGAATTTGCTGGCCGTAGGCACACTAGTTGTGATGTTCCAACATCAAGGAGGAAAAAGGTAACATAAAAGAAAAGAAAAAACAATTAAGGATGGGAAAAACTAAGGTGAGAAACACATAGAAAAAGGCGTGAAAATGGAGACTGAAGCAGCGGCGGTTTCCTTGCAGATCCACAAAATTACAACTAGGTCGACGGTGGGAAAGAACTGGAGAGGATGTGGGGGACGCCCACCTGTACAGAGTGGCTGACATCACTGAGTGACATCGGAGGTGGGCGGCCCTCTTTGGTAGACTGCTAGCTAGAACACTTTCCGTGTGGTCCTAGTGCCTTATGGTGAAGTCCTACCTGCTGCAAGAGATTCCCCCGACGTAAGAACTAAGCATGCCAAAGATCATCTCTCTCCCTTGACACTGCTTTCTACCTGCACTTCCCTTGGTACTGCAAAGGTCAAAATTAAGATTTGCAACCACTAGGGCAGTGACTGGGAAAATCCACTGGCCCTAACTTTTTTGCTGGCCTCAGTAGTGTACTTACTGAAATGTTACCTTCTCCAGTGGATGCCAGCAGAACTAATTTAAGGAAACTAACGCAATATAAAATCTACCAGAATTTGGTTAGTGGGCTGGTGCGAATTTTGATCCATGGGCTTACACATGCATTTGACTTAATCAGTGTACCACATGTTACAGTGAAACATACCATGTGATACACTAACTTATGCATGTGTAATAAGGCAGGCTGTAAGGGGAAGATTCTACATCCCCCCAGCTATAAACCGCTTGTGTTGAAGTGTGGACTGCAGTGCTGCAGGCTCAGAAAATCTTGCCTGCATTCCTGTTGTCACTTACTGACCTCAGATTAAAGTATATTTTATTTATTTATTAAATTTTGTTAACTGGGTAAGCCCGCTAAGCCCCAAAGGTCCCTTTTTCAGGGGCGACCTGGAATTAGTTACATATAGCAAGGCATGAACATTCAAATTATACATTTCTGGACAAATACAGGATTACAAAGACAGTGTACAGTTTCACATAGTACAGAGAAGTTATTTACAGCAGAGTCGTGCAGTTAAACAACAGCACATAATTGCAATCACAAGCTTGAAAGAAAAGGGTGATTGTTAGGGTAATAGCCGATGCAGATCCCACTGAACGGATTGAAAGGTAATAACAGGGGAGGGGTCGGGGGAACGAAGGGACAATGGTGGAATGTTAAGTTATACTTCCGGACAGGAGCAGAGACTGGAGTTTAGTAGGTGCTCATATAATTCCTTCCAGAAATTCACCAGGGAGGTAGCTTCCTGGAAGTGGCCAGGGAACTTATTCCATAGTACGGGGGCAGCATGGGCATAGGATTTGCTGCCAACTGCAGAGCTGATCTTGGGTACTTCCAGGAGTTTGCCTGTGGTGCGGAGGAGTCTGTTGGACTGCTTTGGAGCAAGTAGCCCAGCTATCCCTGCAGGAGGGTGGTCAAGAAGCTTATATGTGCTACTTAGTAGGGGGTACTGAAGTCTGTGGCTGAAGGAAGGCCAGCTGAGCCAGGCGAGGACATCGCAATGGTAAGTCCTTGGTTTAGATTTTGTGGCAAAGTGGGCTATTTTGTGATACAGGGTTTGCAGCCTACAGTGGTCCTGCTTTGCCATGCCATGTAGAATAGGAGCAGCACAGGTTAGGGCTGGGAGAAGGATGCTCTTTGCAATCACCAATCTAGTCTCAGGTATCATGTTTGTGCTTAGGCGGTAGAGTAGGCTGAGCTTTTGGTGTATGTTTTTTTGCTACTAGGTCCATGTATGGTTTTACAGAGAGCCCCTGATACAGCAGCAGGCCAAGAAATCTGAAGGACTGAACCACCTCAATTGTGGAGCCAAACGGTGTGACAAGCGCGAGAAGGTGAGTACAGTCAGGGCCTAGGGATCTAGATTCGAACAGTAGCACTTTTGTTTTTTTTGAGGTTTAGAACCAGATGATTTTCCATTAGCCAAGTTTCAATCTTAGCAAAGTCTGACTGGAGTTGGGGCCCTAGGTCGTCCATGTGAATCATGGTTCTGTAAAGTACAGCGTTGTCACTGTACTGTACCACAGAGTTGCTCCCACAGTGGTAACTGAGGTTGTTGACAAACAGAGAGAAGAGGAGACCCAAAATTGAAACTTGCGGAACCCCCTCATTTATTGGGAGCAATCCGGAAGTTGAACCTCTCCACTTGATCTGTTGGGAGCGGCCAGACAGGTAGTTGCTGACCCAGTTCAGGGAGTGTTGATCAAGGCCAAACTTTCTCAGCTTAGTAAGCAGAAGGGAGTGATCTACCAGATCAAAGACCTTTGTCAGGTCAATGACGACAGCCCCTATTGGGGTGCCTTTGTCCAGAGCAGAGAGGACAACAGAGGTGAACCTGATGAGCACAGTGTCAGTCCCGCAGTTTTGTCTGAAGCCATGCTGGGTGGGGGCCTGGAGTTGGTTCACTTCTAGGTAGTGCCTAAGTTGGCAATAAACTAGCCGCTCCTTAATTTTTGCCAGGGAGCAGAGGAGCGAGATAGGCCTGTAGTTACCTATTGTTTCCCTAGGTCCTCCCTTGTGGACTGGCACCATGTGGGCCTGCTTCCATGTTCTGGGAACAGCTCTGTCCAGCAGGGATCTATTTATGAGCCAGGTGACTGGTAGGGCAATGGCAGGGGCAGCTGCCTTGAGCAGCCTAGGGTCCAGGCCATCTGGTCCCGCTGATCCAGTGGATTTGATGGACAGTAGGAGGGGCAGCACTTCTTTGATGCGTACTGTCCTTAGGTGAAAGTGAGGGGGTAGAGGATCCTGCACTTCAGTATCTGCAAGGTCTTGCTTATGGTGAGGTGAGTTTGTTCTATAAGTGCCCAGGTCAGTGAAAAAATTATTGAAGGCAGCAGCTGCCTCACCATCCTCGGTTAGGGTTTGTCCACTGCAGATTATGTGGCCCTGGGGTGATTTGTTTGGGCCTTTTATCAGGTCATTGATACAGGACCAGAAGGACTTTGCGTCTGCCAGGTTTTTCCACTGCAGGTTTTTAATGTACTCCCTCTTTGCGCTTTTTGAGGCCTTCTTACATTGGTTCGTCAGTGACCTATTGTCAACTAGGTCTTCTGAGAGGGTTGAGCACCAATACTTTTTCCAGGCCTTGTCTCTGCTTTTCATTAGGGATTTTAGTTCCCGTGAGATCCATCAGTAGCAGCGACCGTTGGTGCATATTCTCCTTAGTGGAGCATGAGATTAGCCACAGCTGAGAAGGTGTGTTGATAAAACTGTGCAGCTTCATCTACACTGTTGAGAAGCTTGACTGGGGTTCAGTCAACACTACCCAGACAGCTCTGGAAAGCTTCTGCAGAGAAACTGGAGAAGTCCCTAGCTTCAATGAGCCTGGGGGAATCCTAGCTGGCTTGTTCTTCCAAATGCAGAAAGTGGCTGAATGGTCACTCAAGGCATCCGACATCACGCCAGCTGCTTGGGTATTTGCAGGATTTGATGCTAGAATCCAGTCTAGGGTGGAATCGTTCCCAGTTTTTGTATTTTGCCTGGTGATTTTTGTGATGACCTGAGTCAGACTAACTCCGAGGAGCGCAGCCCTATATGCTTGCTTAGTGCTCGTTTCCCATCTTAGGTTGAAGTCTCCCAGGATCAGTAGCTCCATGGGAGCAGTCCCTGCTACGGTACTTGTTAAGTCCTCAAGAGCAGAGTGGGCAACACTGGGAGGGTTCTATATGCAGCCTATCATAAAGTACTTTACATGGCCCAGGATAATCCTGATGAATATTGATTCGATGCCTGTGGAGTTTGGCGGGGGGGAGTGGTTAGTGAAGCCTCTAACGAGGATCTTACATAGCTGAGGACCCCGCCTCCTTTTTTCCCCTCTCTGTCCTTTCTGAAGGTGTCATAACTGACTAGCTCCACCTCATGTGTGAGAATTTGAGGCTTCAGCCAGGATTCAGAGATGGCAAGCACATCGGGTTTGTATAGGTCTACCCAGGACTGGACCTCGTGCAACTTTGGTCACAGGCTGCAGATATTCATATGGGCAACTCTCAGGCCCTTTATGCTGATCCAGATTGGGTCATCAGGGGACCCTATGGTAGAGTTGGCTAGTCAGGGTCCAGGACTGGGCTGGACGTCTCCGGAGTGAATTATCAGCATAGTAACAATCAAGCTGAGAACTCCTGGTCCCATGACAGGAACTATTGTCACCCTCTTATCACTTATTCCAGAGAGGATGAGGTAGCAGGCTCCCTTGTGAGTAAGCCCATGCAACATTAGCAGGGTTTACACTGTGGGCATAGCAGGGCAGCCGGTAAGGTGCGGGAGATGGCAATCCTGAGCGCCCCAAAGCGGGTCAGGGTCACAGCAGGCGCTTATTTGCTTGTCTACCCAGATGACTGTGCAGATGTAAAGGATGGCCAGGACAGGACCCCTGACGGGTGCCTGACTTAGATTAATCCGATTGCGCAAGGGCTCCCGGTATGGGAGCTGATCTGTATTAGGAAGAGGCATAATGGCCCGTGTCACAGATACCAGTATTAGTGGCAACAGGTCTAAAATTGGTAAGATGGGACAATTGCAGCCCTCAGGCAAAGGGTTGGGGTAGGTGGTGGGACAGCTCCAGTAAGGAAGCCTCCAGTAAGGTTCCTTACTTGTGACCCTAGTGGAACCAGGGCTTTCTTTGAAGTATTATTTGTCTAACTTTAGTATATTTCCGCAGTTTCTTGGTGAGCCTTATATTCCTATGATCCCAAAATTCTTAGTAGCCAAGCACTTGCCCCCAGGCTACACCAGTCTCCAAGCTGTACAAGACCTGACTGCTGGCCAGGATAGTACAAAGCGACTTTACTGCTTGCCTGCAAGACCCATAGCCAACATTTACTATCTGGAACTCAGTGACAGTTTTTGGGAATGCAATGTGTTTAAAGAGATGTAGTTGTGGCTGAGCAATAAGGACGGCCTCTAGTGGCAGCAACTGATAAGCTGCAGATGGGGAAGTAGGCAGATTGGCTCAGAAACGGCGTGTGATCTTGCCTGTATAAGGCAGAGTCCACCAAGGGTGGTGGTGGGGGCAGCGGGGCTCCTCTGGTTCAAGTTGGAGTCTCTGGAGCCTACAAAAATGGCCGAATTTCGTACCTGGTCTTGGGCTGCTGGTATTTCTGGTGTGGGAGGGCTCTTCTGCCTTGGCCCTCATGACTGTCCACCCTCGGGGGGGGGGGGAGAGCCGTCCGAATTACTGCGGAGAAGCAGAGAAGAATGAGGATTAAATAACGTAAGAGGGGGCTGTGTTTCACCTGAGAGGGGAAGGGGTGGCAAGATAGGGAGAGGTGTAGCAGCCTGAAGTACCTTTTGTTTCTAAGTTGCGACAGGACTGTTGAAATTAGAGAAGTAGATTTAAAGCACGCAAGGCTGAGCTAATTTAACTAAAATAACCTGCCCTGCTACGTACTGCAACACAGGCTTTGGATGTCATGCACCCTATGGGAGAAGTTTAAATTGGGTAGCTGATTCAGGTGAAAATAAACTTAAGCTGTTCTGTTTTGTGGTTTAGTTACCCGACAAAAACACAGCAAATCACTATTCAGCACAGTAGAAAAATCAGTCGGAATCGAGTGCTCCCTTCTAATCTAAGCAAGCCCAGGCTGGGTAGAATTCATTTTAAAGGTGTAGGATCCCTGCCTGATGCATTTGGCCCTGGGTTTTACTGTTAAGGCACCCTGTTAAAAGCACAGAAAGTAGCACTTATTTTGTATAAATGAAGGCACCTGGCAGAAAAAACACAAAAACTAGCATTTTACTGAGTACAGTCCATGGGGAAAAAAAAAACTATCTTCACTTGTATGGCGACGGTAAATGCATTGGAGAACAGTCCAGGTTTTGAATTTTAAAATGGTGCCAAAAAAATCCTCTGGTTCAAACTGGAGTCTCTGGAGCCTAGAAAAATGGCAGAATTTTGTACCTGGTCTCGAGCTGCCGGTATTTCTGGTGTGGGAGGGCTCTTCTGCCTTGGACCTCATGGCCGTCCACCCTCGGGGGGGGGCCATCCGAATTACTGGTCTCGGGCTGCTGGTATTTCTGGTGTGGGAGGGCTCTTCTGCCTTGGCACTCACGACCGTCCACCCTCGGGGGGGGGGGGATATAAATCCTGCCCCCAGATTGTAGCCGCATGCACAGTTCTTAGCTACTCTGTCAGCAGGAGCCCGAAATAAAACTGCGCTCCTTGTGGGGGCACTCTTAAACATGTCCATGTGCCCCACCTTTAAAAAAAATCTAACAACAAGGGGGCGCTGTGGAGCATCCCACTGACAAGACGCACTTAGCAGTGGCTCTCTGATCAACTGCATAAATATATAAAAATATTGATAAAACAGAAAAAAGCCATTTACGCGACAGAATTTGATTTCTGACACTTAGCTGAGCAAAACGATACCCTTTTTGAAGGGTTCCATGTGAAGATCGCGACCACATAATCGCGACTGAACTAACAGCGCGGTCATAATGGCGAGCACCAGAATCGTGACAGAGCATAATATCGCTACAGAAGTTTACTGACCGTAATAATAGCGACTTCCATGTATTCCATTATTTTACTACTTGCTCATTGTTTGGCCCACTGCTGAGCCCCATTCCACTTCAGAGCAATACAATTTCAGACAGTAGCAAGAAATGGCATAAAATATGTAGCAGAGCAAAAACAGGTCACAGAAACAGTTTTTTGTGAAATGCAGATGAATGGGCACTAATTTTACGGGCTTTAGCAGCTCTTACCTGCAGGCGTTTCACAGTCAGTGCCTAAATGCTGCTCGTTCTTTGGCCCACCACCAAGCCCCCTTCCACCTCAGAGGTGTGTAGCTGTGTCGGGCGGGGATCTGTACCACAGGGTGTCACTCACTAGGCATGCAGAGGGAAGATTGGGTTACTGTACTGCCCTCTACCGTGCTACAGAATGACTCTCTCCTTACCCAAACTGCAAGCTGTGACCGGGGGGGGGGTGCTCGTGTACTGACTGTGTTGCAGACTGTGTAGCTCAGTCGGGGGGGGGGGCGTCGGTACCACAGGGTGTCGCTCGCTAGGCATGCAGAGGGAAGACTGTGTTACTCTACTGCCCTCTACTGTGCTACAGAATGAATCTCTCCTTACCCAAACTGCAAGCTGTGACCGGGGAATGCTTGGGTTACTGTGTTGCAGACACGATTATTCGCGATTATTGTTCACAATTTGGCAGGTACTGGTGCTAATTTGTGTTTGTCGCTCATATTTACAGGTAACTGAACTCACGCTCGCTATCCTTGCATTGCGATTTTAGCAGTCACGATTATGTAGTCGCGATTTTCACGGGATACCTTTTTGAAGTATGGGTCAAACGGGAAAAGCCCCTGTAGCTGGACCGAAGAATTCTTGAGTAGACTCAATGCCTGTACTGGTGGCAACTAATGAAGCAAATGTAGAGACTGAACCCCTGTGGCGAGCACTGCAGAAATCGATGCAGGCCATAGACGGCAAGGTCGAATCCCTCCTGACAAAGTTTGCAGAGCAAGATATTAAAATTGTAGCAGCTTCCAAGACGGCGACTACAGCGGAATCCATGGCGACCAAAGCCTTATCGTCAACGAGTAAGCTTATCCAAGAAAATGCTCAACTCAGATACAGACTGCAGGCCCTCAATAATTCACAGAGGGCCTCTTTAACATCTGAATTGTTAGGTTGCCAGAAATACTGAGGGAGACAATTTGCTGCAATTCCTAAGGGAGGGGATGCCAACAGCATTAAATCTGGATCCGATGCCTTTGGCAGAGAACTTCATAAAAGCTTATCGGGTGTCCCAGAGATCGCCTGTGGCAAATAGGGATTTACCTAGGACCACCCTGCTGATTTCATCCAGCCCATCAACGAGAAACACCATCTTACAACCCGAAAGAGACGCCACGCGGCTTAATTTCCTGGGGACGACACTACATTTCTTCCCTGACTTGTCCTATGTAACCAGGGCCTGGAGGAAGAAATTCGACGGTGTGAGGGCAAAGTTATGAAGTTTGGGAGTGGCCCATTCTCTTTTCATGCCGGCCAGATGGAGGCTGCATTACGGGGAGCACACCTATCAGTACACAGACCCCAAAGACGCAGGCAAAAAAGCTGAAGCTCTGTCCACGGAATTTGATCACAATCAACGATCGGAGTCCTCGGATTCAGGGGAGGACACTTGAATTTAAAATCCACATAAAGGAGACTACAAATATAACATAGTAAGACCAGATAGTGTTTTGTATAAATAAATGATGTTATAGTTACATTTCTACTTAATCCAGATTAAATCTCTTACGGTCATACTGGAAAACAATTCAATTGAGCATAAACCATGTCGCGTAAAGTTTTCAAAACGGGATACGGTTTTTTAAAACAGTTTGTTCTCCCAGTTACTGTCAGAAATTACATATCAGCAGTAGAAACCTGCACATAGTAAGCTATTCTATCTTATAATGGTGGCAACCATGTGCTGCTACAGGGAGTTACTGTCAATTAAACACTACCATTTTGTTGCATAATTTTGCTCAAGTTACTGTAATCTGTTTTGCAGCTGATCTAGGAACTACAAGGCTGTTTGCTAAACTATCGTGGAATGACTTGTGTGGAAGAGGGTCATAACAACACTGGTTGTTGGTAAGAAATGTTTGAAACATTTTTAATTATTACTGAAATGACCTCTCAAAGTCTTGTGGGATGCATCTTATCTTGGACTTCTGTTAGACACTTTATTTACTAATTAGAGAAGTCGGATTTACAACCTTTGAGTCGTGGACTCATTTACAAAGGCACCTCATCGCAGGGAGGGTAGACATAAACACAGTGTGAGTAAAACAGTGGTAACATACAGGTACAATACAGCTAGCAAGAACTCATTTACAACAGTGGTTTACAGATAAAGTTGCATACAGAAGTTACAATCAAAATAAAAATATTACAATAATAGAAGGTACAGCCCTGGACGTACCAGGGAGGAATACCTATGTGGGGTGGGTGCAGCAGTCCAGCGGACATTGTCAGGGCTGAGGGCCAGGTGGGAGGGATCCCATTATTGCATTATTTAGGGGTAATTACAGCTTCGGGCATCAAAAAGGAGGTTACGGAGAATGACTTCGAATTTTTAAGGAATACCCCCACATCCGAAATTCAGATTGTTTAGATTAAGCAAGCTAATATATTGGATGTATCACAAATGTATCAATGTGATATCCGACATGAGATGATTGTATGGCATTGTTTTTATCTTAAAAACAATAAAATATAAATACAAAAAAAAAAATCTAACATCAATTGTGCAATCCCATGCTCAAAAGCCAACCCTTGGGAAATGTTCCTTTTCACATGTGGCTCCAACCCTACTGAATCACATTAGTTTGCCTGATTGTCTGAATTGATTTGCACTATGTGCTTTAAACTAAAGCTACATAAATTTATGTCTCAAAATGTTGCTCGTTTTTGTAATACTATTATAGAATTGGTTTTATAAGGGTGCTTGTAACATGGCTAAGATAAACACATAAATCAGAAAAGTGATTGGCTGAAATCAGTCACAAGGTAGCGCAACACTGCATTATTCCACCAATAATGCAATGTTGAAACTGAAATACCATAGAAATCCACACAGAGACAGCATTTTGTGGTAAACGGCACCACAGTACTTCAGGAGGTACCTGTCTGTCCCACCCACCCACCGAAATGCCCGTCACTGTCCTTGTGTAAGTCAACACAGCACACTATCTTTCTGATGTTACATAAGCACATAAAACAATAGCATGTAAAAGCACACAAAGATTCAACAACACAGAACTGAAACACGAACAGTACCAAAGCATCAGATATCACTGCCAAATACACAAGTATTCACACCCGGAACCAGCAGCATCTCCAGCAGATAACACTACAGGAGGCACAGAAACACCGCCGGATGAGAGCTGAAGTATACATGAACTGTAGACAGAAATAGTAACCCCTTTCATTTCTAGCCTTTCATGGTGCACGGAACCGTGAATTTGAATCACTGCGTCAGTGAGCGTACTGCGCAGTCCCACAAATAGCCACATATGAGCACTGCATGATATATTGGTGCCATCAACAGTGAAAGAAAAGAAAACACAGCATTGTGGCGAGCAGCATCGCAGTGACGTGCGGGAGCTAAACAGAAGGTGAGACAATATGTAAAGTAGTCGGACTGCTAACTACCGGAAAACATGCAGTAGCAGATCGTGGACCTCCTACGCAGACTATGGCAATAATAGCCGTGTAGAGTTCCGAAATCTCGGCAAAATAATGTTGAAAAACTTCCTCTGTTAATATCTGTATTATTATTGTCACATCAGCATCTAAATGAACATTTGTTCAAGTCGCCGAAAGTGCAGTAAAGATGTGTAAACAGAAGAAACTGTGTCTGCATTATGTTGTTCAGATTATATAAGTAACACTTAACAAATAAAAGTGTAACAAAACCATGTTACAAGCGCATTAAGCCAGTCCGAAGGTGGCATCTAATGGGGAATTAATGCATGGTTGGGCCATTGTAGGCACTCGGCCTTCGGCCACAGCCATAACAGTCCCACCCATGCATTAATTCCCCATTAGATGCCACCTTTGTCATGGCTTAATGCTTACTTGGATTGTTGTTTCTTTTTGTATGTTTTGATAAAATTCTATCAGATATAGTAACATTTATTTTTCTGTCAGTTCCAACGTTGTCACTGGGCTATTCATTTACTGCATGGTCTATCAATCATCCCTAATAGGGAACGGATCACTCACCCCAAAGCTTTGACTTCATCATGGAACCATGACTCCTCTCCCTTCATATTGTCAGACGAAATAATTAAAACCTAACGTATCACATTCTTTAAAATATAAAGGAGTCAGTGGTACAACCTTGAGGAGGTGCATCACTAGCAATTCTGGCTCTCATTAGCTTAAGAAGAAAAAATTACTTCCCACAGTAATCTTGTTTCTTCCAAGGGAATCTTACTGTATTCTGACATATGCAGTATTGTCCTTCCATTGTACTGCCCTGGAGCCGAAATGGTTAATATAACCTATGCTAATGATAGAACGTTAATCTCAAGCTCGGTTTTCAAACCACTGTCCCTGGTCAACATTCTGCAACAGTCATATTCTTATGGAGCAAAAACTAATGACAAGCTATCTAAATTGTAATACTAATAAACTAACAACAATAACCCTTTAACAACTATTCTTTTTCTTTCTCTAGTCAGCATGTGGGCTGGTTACGACTCAAGTCACTAAGCCCAAAAACAGAAATTGCCCATACTGTAGGGTTGAACAACAGACAGCTGTGTTGCCCTGCCCCTAGGTTCTAGCAGGGGAGGAAGAGTGAAAGCTCAGAATACACTAAGATTCCCTTGGAAGAAACAAGATTACAGTGGTAATTTTTTCTTCAAGCCCCAGGAAATCCTACTGTATTCTGAAATATGCAGACTACCCAAGAAGTACCTTTGGAGGAAGGTAGAGAACCTATTTAGGAAACAGGCTCTGCAGGACTGCTATGCCAAACATGGCACCACTTCTGGCCAGAGTATCCAGGCTGTTGTGTTTGGTGAAGGTGTGAACTGTTAATGGGCAGACTGGATGGGCCTTGCGGTCCTTATCTGCCGTCAACTTCTATGTTTCTATGTTTTCCAGGTAGCTGCTCTGCAGATTTTTAGCAGAAGGATATCTCTTGCAGCTGCTATAGAAGTAGCTGTACCCCTTGTAGAGTGGGCCCTGAGACCTACTGGAGGCTCTTTGCCTATTTTGCTTTAGCAAAACTGGATACAGGCAACAATCCAGTGGGCAATGATTCTCTTTGAGGTGGGTTTGCCTTTGCCCACCTCTCCATAGATCAGGAAAAGCTGTGGCCTTTCCTGCCTGCGCCCTTTTGTGTGATCCAAGTAGTAACAGGGTACAGAAGGTAATAGTGAATGAAACACATTCCGAAGAAAGGGGGGTTACTAGTGGAGTACCTCAGGGCTCAGTACTGGGTCCAGTCCTCTTTAACATCTTTATAGGTGACATTGCAGAGGGTCTGAAGGGAAAGGTATGCCTCTTTGCAGATGACACAAAGATCTGTAACAGAGTTGCTACACAAGGGGGGACAGAAAGATGAGAAGGACTTGGCAAGGTTGGAGGAATGGTCTGACATATGGCAACTTAGATTCAATGCAAAGAAGTGCAAGTAATGCACCTGGGAAACAAAACCCAGGAGAAGAGTACACAATAGCAGGGAGGTACTAACAACAACAAAATGGAAAGGGACCTGGGGTAGTCATATCAGATGACCTAAAGGTGGGTAAGCAATGAAAAGTCGGTAAGGAGAGCCAGGGGATACTGGGATACATAGGAAGGGGCATCACAAGTAGAAAAGGGAAGTGGTTATCCCTCTGTACAGACAGTTGGTGAGACCCCATCTGAGTACTGCGTGCAGTTTTGGAGACCTCATCTACGCAAGGACATAGACAGGATGGAAGCAGTCCAGAGGAGGGCAACCAAATGGTGCAGGGTCTGCAGCAGAAACCATATGAAGAGAGACTGAGAGCTTAATATGTATACTCTGAAAGGAGGGAGAGGGGGACATGATAGAAACGCTCAAGTACTTCAAGGAATCAACAAAGTCCAGGAGGGTAGCATCTTTCAGAAAAGAGATGTAAGAACAAGGGGCACAATTTAAAGATAGAGGGGGATGGCTCAGGGGTAATGTGAGGAAATTTTTTTCATGGAGAGTGGTGGATACATGGAACAGCCTTCCTGAGGAGGTCATTGGGTCTAAAACAGTGGGGAATTCAAACATGTATGGGACAGACACAAGGCAATTATAGTGGGGGGTTGCAGGAAGTAGGCAGTTGGTTAACTAGAATCTGCAGCTTATCCAGTAGGTAGGGAAATGGGCAGACCGGGCGGGCCAAGTAGTCCTTATCTGCCGTCAAAGTCTATGTTTCTATGTTAAGTAGCTTATAGCTCTCTTGACATCAAGATTATGTAACCTTCTCTCTCCAGAGGTGGAATGGTCAGTAAAGAAGACTGGCAAGGTCATGGACTGGTTAAGGTGGAAGTCTGATGCCACCTTAGGGAGGAATTTCCTATTGGTCCTCAAAACCACCTTGTCCCTGTGGACTGCTATATAGTCAGGCTCTGTGGACAAGGCCTGTAGCTCACTGATCCTTCTGGCTGAAGTAATGGCTACTAGAAACTCCATTTTCCATGTCACATACTTAAGTTCAGCTGATGACAGGGGTTCAAATGGTGGCTGCATCAACTGGCCAACACATATGTTAAGCTCCCATGCAGGAGTAGGTTCCCTAAGAGGGGAATGCAAGTGCAGTAGCCCTTTGAAGAACTTTCTGAATACCTGCTTAGCAGCCAGGGATGTTCCTTTTCCAGTAGCGAGGTAAGCAGAAACAGCTGCAAAATGCACTTTCAGGGTGGAAGGCCGAAGGCCCAGAGTGTGTAAATGTGCTAGATAGTCCAGGACTATTGGCAGATCGGCCTGGAGGTGATCCACGTGTCTCTGCCCGCACCAAACAGAAAATCTCTTCCACTTAGAAGAGTATGTTTTTCTGGTGGAAGGTTTCCTAGAAACTCTCAAAACCTCCAACACTCCTTCTAAGAGGTGAAGGTTGGTGTATTCTAAGTCTTCAAGAGCCAAGCTTTGAGTCTCGGGGACTGAAAACTGGGGTACAGGACCCTGCCCTGGGAGGATGTCAGCAGGTTGTGCGTCCTGGGTAGGGAGACTGGGTTGGAAATTGCCAAGATCAGCAGCACTGAGTACCAAGGCTGCCTGGCCCAGTCTGGAGCAATAAGGATCATAGTTGCTGACAGCACCCTGAACAGCAAGGGGAAAGGTGGGAAGGCATACAAGAACTTCCCTGTCCAGTCCATCACCAGTGCATCTAGTGGCACTGTGCCCTCTACTGGAGGACAGCAACAGAACAGAGGAAGCTGATTCTGGGGCTGCAAAAAGGTCCACCTCTGGAGTGCCCCATCTTCTGAACACTACCTGTACGACTGGTCTGTTTAATGACCATTCATGGTGGTTATGGTTGATCCTGCTGAGGGCATCCACCAAGACATTATCCTTTCCTGGCAGATGGAGCGCTGAAATGGATAGCCCCAGGGTGTAAGCCAGATTCTATACCTTCATGGCTTCTGTGCATAGAGGTGAAGACCTTGTGCCCCCTTGCTTGTCGATATAATACATTGCTGTTGTATTGTCTGTCCTGACCTGAACTGTCTTGCCCTGCAGCATGGAGGCGAAGGACTGAACGCTGTACTGAAGGACTGGGCTGGCAGTATAGCCTACAGGTTAGAGTAACGAGCTGTGAACGACTTAGTACATTCAGCAGACCAGACCTTGGTTTGATTCTCACAACCTCCACTTGCATACTGTGCGACTCTGAGCAAGTCACTTTACTGCCCAGTGCTCCTAGGTCGCCCCTGAAAAGAGGCAGTTGTGTCTTGTGGGCCTTAACCACTTACCAAAGACAGAAAAAAAAACACACAAAAAAAAATGCCTAGATAAACTGCCCTGAGTTCCAGCAGATTTCTGTGACACAGGGATTCCAGCTGGGACCAAGTACCGTGGGTAGTATGTTCCCACAGGTGGGCACCCCATCCTAGGAGGGAGGCATCTTTTGTCAGAACTGCTGCCAGTGGCATCTGAAGGAAAGGCACGCCTTCCCTGAGGTTGTCCTTTTCCTGCCACCATTGTAGAGCTTTAAGCAGGATTCCTGTGACTGGTACCATCTTTGACAGGGAATCTCTTCTTTGAGACCAGTGAGCCCTGAGATGGAACTGGATGTCCCTCATCTGGAATCTTGACCCTAACACTGTTGAAGCCGCCATGTGGCCCAGCAACTGAAGGAAGTGCCTTGCTGGTCTGGGGGTGTGCAGCTGGAAGGAACTTGCTAGTTGCACCAGGCTGTCTACCCTGCCCTGAGGAAGGAATGCTCTTCCGTTCAGGGAGTCCAGTTCTGCCTCTATAAACTCCAGGAGCTGAACTGGCGAGAGAACTGACTTTTTCTGGTTTACCAGGAAACCCAGCATACTTCACGTATCCTGAGTGATGGTCAATGCCCTTTCCACCTGCTGTAGGGACTGACCTACCACCAACCAGTCATCCAGTTATGGGAAGACTATAACCCCCTGTTTTTGTAGATGTGCCACCACCACTGCTAAGCACTTGGTGAACACTCTTGGGGCCAACGACAGACCGAAGGGTATGGCCTTGAACTGGTAGTGCCCTGATGGCAACCTGAACCGGAGGTACTTCCTGTGTGCCAGTCTGACAGGGATATGGAAGTATGCGTCCTTTAGGTCTAGGGATGCCAGCCAGTCTCCTCTCCTTAGAGAAGGGAGAATGATAGCCAAGAGTAACCATCTTGAACTTTAGCCTTGTCAAATATTTGTTCCAAGTATCTCAGATCCAGAATGGGTCACCACTCCCCAGTTCTCTCTTGAGTGAGGAAGTATCTTGAGTAAAGACTCTTTCCCCTTTGAGATAAGGGGACAGGTTCTACTGCCTGCTTTTGCATGAGCTTGGCTACTTCCTCTTCCAGCAGCAAGATTTCTGATGGCTTGGCAAGCCTGAATAGTCTTGCTGTCAACTTCGGAAAGAATTTGAAGCTGAGGGCAAGGCCCTGGCTCACTACCTCTAGGACCCACTTGTCTGTGGTGATGGAATTCCAAGCCTGGGTGTAGTGAGCCAGCCTGCCTCCTACTGGAAGTAGAAAGGCAACCCAGACAGGATTCTCAGAGGGTCTGTTTTGCCTGGACAGCAGGCTGGGTACTGGGTACAGCCCTGTTGCTGCCCCTTCTGCCCCACCTCTAAAATACCCCCTCTGTGGCTGATAAGGAGATAAAGCTTGTGTCTGGAAGAAAGGCCTGTAATGGGTTCTACCCCTGCCTCTTCCCTGGAACTTTTGTGGAGTTGCTGCCTTCTCCTTAGATGCAGCACTCTTGTAGGCGACCTTGTAGTCATCCATTTTTTTCAAGTAGGCTTCGGTTTGCTCCCCAAACAGGGAAGCAGACTCACAGGGAAAGTCAAGAGCTTTTGTCTGGGTATCTTGAGACAAATTTGTTGTCCTCAACCAAGCAAACCTCATCAGGGACACTGAGGTAGCCATCTGCCTAGCATCAATGTTGTTAGCATCTACTGCTATACAAAACTGTGACTCAGAAGCCTCAATGCCCTTTTTTGCTGCCTCTGAAAGATCAGATGCCACAGGGGCAGGACATACCTTTGCTATTTCCAACATTGTGTTCCACATACTCCTCTGATACCTAGCTGTGGAAGCCATGTAAGAAGCTTGCCTAATAGCTATTGTAGCTCCCAGGTTTGACTTCTTTGCTATGGAGTCCATCCTTCTGGAGTCTTTCAGGTGGATGTGAAGCCAGGGGAATTCCTGCCTTGTCACAGGCAGCAGCCTGCACCACTCCTTCATGGCTGGGATGTCCAAACAGGAATTCAGCCCCTGATTTGGCTACCCAGTATTTTCTATCCATCCTCTTGTCCACAGGGGACATGGATGTAGGTGTCTTTAGAATTTTTGTCGCTTGCCTCATTAAAGATTTATGGAAGGGCAGCAGAAGCCTTTTTGTTGCTGGGACAGCCATCATTTCCATATAATCTTGTTTCTCTTCCTCCTCTTCTGTAGATTCCTGGGTGGAGAGGTCCAAGGTCTGTGCCACTTGTTTTAAAAAGGCAAAGTGGGAAGAAAAATCCTCTGTTGCCTTTTCTGGGGAATCAGCCCCATGAGGGTCTGGAGAAACCTCACGTTCTACAGGGTCTCCAAATTCATCTTCCTCTGGGAAGATGTCAGTTGATTGTTCCAAAGAACCAGAAATCGAAAGTGAACCAGAGTCCAGAACCGACAACTGTGAACCGGGTGCTGAACTGACACCGTGGTACCGGTTTGCAACACCTGTAAAATACTAATGGCACTCGTAATAGCTTCAGCAATAGGAACCGCTAGAACCATCAGTTGCGGTTCCTTGGTTGAGCGCTTCTTTTCTTTTCATTTTCGCAGAACTTGCCGGTTCAGTGGTAGTTTCTGCAGACCTTTTTCTGTTAGAGGAACCATCACCCAAGTCAGAAGGCTGCTCACTCACTTCAAAAGACTTCTCTTTCTGAGAAATGGAGGCCTTGTCCATTGCTGTGTCAGCAACTTTTTCAGACATCTTTTCTCTTCAGTCGTTTTAATTGCCTATCCATCGTCAACTGAGGAAAATTCTTACAGATATCACAATCGGCCTTTAAATGGTCGAAAGCCAAACACAGGACACAAATTAGATGGGGATCCACTTTGGCAAATGGTTCCCCGCATTCGGTGCTACGCTGAAAACTCCGCCAACAATTCCTTTTAGGTAGTGACATAACCACCAGTAATGGGTTACAACCAAACCCACAGAGAAAACTCTTTTTTTTTTTTTTTTTTAAACAGTCGGTTTAGCAACCACAGAAAACCCAGGAATTATCCCGGTTTTCAAACAATTAAAGCAACCGGACCCAAACAGGCTTTTCTAAAAGTAAATAAAAGATAAAGAAACCCAGTTCTCTCCCAGTTAAAAGAACAGAGAAGAAACAGAGAAACTTACCACATTACAGCTAAATCTAGACTAATCTACTTTAAACCAAGGACAGTGCTTTTCAAAACGAACAGAAATAAATTTACTTCAGAAAACCATAAAAAAATAAACTTCTTCAAGACAGATGAAGGAGGGCTTTCCAAGGTATCTGTACTAGTGAAAAGGAGTAAAGAATCTGACGGTTGCAGAATGTTGACCAGGGACAGTGGTTTGAAAACGAAGCTCAAGCCTAAAGTTCCATCATTAGCATAGGTTCTATTAACCATTTTGGCTACGGGACAGTACAATGGAAGGACAATACTGCATATGTCAGAATACAATAAGATTTCCTGGGGCTTGAAGCTGTGGACAGTTTTGTGGTACTGTAGTATAGAGATCGCTCATCAAATTTCTTTCCCCTCTTTCACACATTTTGGTTCACAACAAACTGCTGAGATGTTAAGACTAACAAACAGAACTCCAAGCAAGAGCCTCTCTGTTGTTGAAACATGAATGCCAAACCAAATTAACTCTTGAATCAAACAACATTAAATTGTGGCCCCGCTGACAGAGGACAGAGGTGCCATAAGTGCCTTAGCTCTTGACACGCTAGTGGCCCAAGTTTGGGAACAAGCTTGGGTCACTGGGGGTTGGGGAGGGGCTGGGAGAGAATCGAACATCCTCTGCACGGCTCTCCTCTCCTGGACTGGGGTGGTGTGTTGATCCGGCTCATGGCTGCTATCAGGTGGAGGCCTGGTTGTAGTGCTGATGCTCAGGAGGCAGACTTCGCTTGGGGGAAGGTGCAGCAGTTCCAGAACATATGCATGCCTCGATGTGCATGCGCTCTCCATGCCACTGCATCTCTGGAAGGCAGAAAAAGTGGAAAATGGGGGACCTGAGCTTAGTGAAGCCTTGCCTGAACCAACCAATAAGCCAACTCCTTCAAAGGGGTTCTGATCAAGAAGTTGCTTAGATACAGATACATGTGGTGTCCCTTCTGCTGGCCAAGGGCACTACAACTATCAAAATCTTTGTAAAACACTCCGTGGAACCAATGCTAACCTGAAGGGAAGAGCCTGGTATTGGAAATGCTGGTTTTGAATTGCAAATCTTAGAAATCTCATGCAACTGACAAATCAATACTTGCAGATATTTGTATGAGAGGTCTACAGATGCCAAAAGAAATCCTCGGGGTGTACTAATATCACCAACAGCAGAGACTCCATTTTGAATCCGACTGGTTTCCCAAATAGGTTCAGGATCTTTAGGTTCAGAACTGGTTAAATTCCTCTGACTTCTTGGAGACTATGAAGTGAATCCAACAGAACCACACTTCTCTGCCTGCAGGGGAACAGGAACTATTCTTCTATATGATGCAGATGAGCAGAGGTCTGTCTACTGCTTGACATTTCCCGGGATTTTTTTGAAACTGGAGAAACACCTCCTTTATGGCACCAAAAGAACTTTATTGCACAACTCAGCAAAATGATCTCCAGTACCCAGGCACCTGACGTAGTGTTGGCCCAACTGTCGACCCCACTCCACACACACACACACACACACACACACACACACACACACACACACACTAAAACTGACAACCAGGATCTGTAAACAAGAATGAAGCTACACACCCTCATGTACAATATCCACCTATACAGTTAGCTCTGCTGAAACATTTACAGATAACAGAACTTCTGCCTTGTTGGGGCTTAAAGTCTAAGAATGCCCTTTGTTTTGTTGCTTTCCAAAACTGTGAAAGGAACAAAAATTGCTCTGGTAAGTATGGTTATGGCCAAAACCTCTGTTTCTGGTGCCATTACTGAGGTTTTGCTGACCTTAGGAATTATAGATCCCAGGAAAAGACTGCCAGCGGAAGTGGTGGAGACAAAAACAGTAGAGGCTTCAATCACCTTTTCATTAATGATATTCCTGCCAATCTCCCTCACTGCAGCTCCTTAATGTATGCTGATGACCTGGTGCTGTATGTCTCCTCTAGGTCCATTGATGTCATCAATAAAGTACCTATCTTCTGCGTTCCAGCTTATTCTTTCATGGCTTACCTCCAACTACCTAATCCTCAGCTTAACCAAGACACAGGCTACGCTCTCTGGGTCCTCTAGAAAAGTCTGTGCTAAGTACCCTAAGCTACATGTCCTCTGTAGTGATGGTTCAGTCATCTCGAAAACTGAATCTTTCAAATACCACGGTGTGACGCTCAACCCTGTATTAGACTTCTCCTCACACATTAACGAGGTATGTAGATCTGTCAACCTGAAGACTGGTGCTGCCTATAGGGTATGTCACTCCCTTACTCCTGCAGCCTGGATCTCAGTCGCTAGGGGCGTCCTGCTCCCAAGACTCTTGTCCTCCCTGTACTCTCCCAGGCCAGTGCTGGTGTTCTACGAAAATGGGACATCACATATAACATTTGCAGGTTTGCCCTGTCTGCTCCTCGCCTATCCCACCACTGCCTGCCATACTCTTCATTGCAATGGTTGCCCCCCAATGCCCTTCGCTCCCATTCACTGGGGTGTTTTATTGATTCAGTGACCAGACATCCTCACCCTGACTCTCTTGGTGGTATGCTAAACCCTGTCCTGCGCTCTCATTCTCTTAGATCCTCACCCTCTCCACTGCTCTCAGTCCCGTACTGCTCCACTAAACTGGGTGAACAAGCTTTCACCTATTTTGCTCCCAAATTCCGGAATTCCCTTCCTCTCCATATGAAGTGTTCCCAATCTCACTCTACCTTCAAGAAGGCTCTATTCTCTCACCTCGTCACACTTGACACTCATGACTGCTCCTAACTAATTGTTTGCATTCTGTTTTTCTTTGATCACCTTGTCTACTTGTTGTTCTGCTACAACATGCAATATCTACTTAGTTTTTGTTTTATTCATCAGATTTTCCTACATCTCTGCGTGGATTGATTGTGCCTATCCTGTATATTCCCTGTATATCCCTGCATGGATATTTTGATGAATTTTGTTTATGAATTGTGACTGTCTAGTTACCTTGTACAGATGTATGCTTGAATTTTGTACTCTTCTGGGACGTGCCTGAAAATAGGCAGGTTTATTGCCTAGTGCACCTACCCAGTCACCAAAAGATAATAAATAAATATGTGGGACAGACATAGGGGAATATTAGTAAATATTTATTAATTTAAAATTTGATAACTGGGAAAGGCACACTGAGCTGAGGCTCGTTTCTAGGTGCAACCTGGGGAGAAGGTTATGGGAGTTACAATAGGCAAATAGTGACAACAATCATGTATATATTTAGAAGAATAGTTTGACATAGTAAATCATGACAAGCACATATTCAGTTACAATATTTACTACAAATGAAGTGCGACAGTTTTATACAATATTCGGCAAGTTGCATTACCATAGGTAATATTTATGGCTAAGCTAGCTTACATAGCAGAGTTACAGGAGGAAGGTTGGCTCCGTACAGCAGCAGGCGGAGGTTTGGGGTAGTTGTGGGGACCGGGAAGGAAGATTACAGAGGAGTAGGACACAGAGGGGGCAGGAGTCAGATGTGAGGTAAGGGAGATGGAGGAGAGGGAGGCGAGGAAGGGGGAGGGAGAGGGAGTCATGGTGGGGTGGAGGTGGGGCAGCTGCAGTCGGGGATCAGTGAAGTTTTAATTGCTTTTTGAGTGTGGCTAGGGAGGAAGGGAGGCGAATGGAGTGGGGGAAGGTGACTCTATTAGTCAGGAAATCTGGAGAAGAAAGCTACTTCTCCTGATTGTGAGCGGGGTTGGGGGGGAGAGAAGGTGCGGTAGTCATGGGTTCGAAGTGATAGCCAGATGTTTGGGGTGTAAAGTGTTACAAAAAAAAAACCTTTTGTCACTTTGTGGATGTCTCTTTATTTCTTGTTGTGCAATTCCAGACTCCTCAAAGCAAGGTGATTTTGTTTTAAAATAAATTCTAGTAAACTGAATTATGGAAAACAAAACCCCCCTTTTTCGAGCGTTTCCTATGGTACTGGTTGCAGGTAGCAACGTAAGTATAGGTACCGCTATATGTTGTGGTCTAGTGGTAATGTTTAAAAGAAGACTCACCACACGAGAGTATATTCTTTTATGGGTCTACAAATATGCCCTTTAAAAAGCAGAAGCATACAAGACATCCAGTTAGGCTGTAGAAATGAAGAAAATGAAGAGTTACAGATTCGTTTCTTGGCAGGAATAGCAAACTGAACTCAAAGCGAGTGAAAGTCCGTTAGCGATAGTGCGGAGCTGCGGTACAGTTTACCGCGCGAATGCTCGCACTATCGCAAAGACAATTTAAGCGTTTTCCAATTCCAGAAATGTCCTCCTCACTAGTGTAACACTCGGTAGGAAAAGGAACTTACCGAGCTATGGTACAGACTGTATCATTGCCTAAATTTGTATTGTCTTCTAGCAAGGTGGTTTTCTGTTGCATTGCAGAGCTGCTCAGTCCAAAGACTTCCCTTTCCTTTACAGCATCTGGGTTTGTATAAAGGCCGGCCGGCCGAATCCCTTCCCCTTTTATGCTGCTGTTTAAAGGGGCGGTCCTTCAGAGTACGTCTCTGAGTAAACCAACGTATTCCTTTCATTTATTTAACATTAAAATGATGCATATGTTGAGAATTATTAAAAAGACATAAGCATATGACTATAACAGGAGATAATACATCCTGTATCTTAGTTTTGTTTGGAAATTCAAGTCATTAAGGCGGAGTTTTCTTGTCAGATGATTTATTTTGCTATAAAAAGAGTCTCCAGAAGGAGGTCGGACAGTCTATCAGGGGTCTGTGTAGTTGGTAACACCCCATGAGAGTTAGCTGAATTCTAGCTCTGTGAAGAAGTTAATTTTACTTATGTTTCCTTGTTTTGTCGCCTTCCAGTCCGCTGTTTACGAAATAAATTCTTATTATGTCTGCCTATATTGTCTGATGCCTCGTCTTATCCCACACCAGCTCACAGAAAGCTACTACTCCTGATTGTGAGCGGGGTAATATTCATGGCTAAGCTAGCTTACATAGCAGAGTTACAGGAGGAAGGTTGGCTCCGTACAGCAGCAGGCGGAGGTTTGGGGTAGTTGTGGGGACCGGGAAGAAAGATTACAGAGGAGTAGGACACAGAGGGGGCAGGAGTCAGATGTGAGGTAAGGGAGATGGAGGAGAGGGAGGCGAGGAAGGGGGAGGGAGAGGGAGTCATGGTAGGGTGGAGGTGGGGCAGCTGCAGTCAGGGATCAGTGAAGTTTTAATTGCTTTTTGAGCGTGGCTAGGGAAGAAGGGAGGCGAATGGAGTGGGGAAGGTGACTCTAATAGTCAGGAAATCTGCAGAAGAAAGCTACTTCTCCTGATTGTGAGCGGGGGGGGGTTGGGGGGGAGAGAAGGTGCGGTAGTCATGGGTTCGGAAGTGACAGTCAGATGTCTGGGGGACAGAAGGTTTGAGAGACAGGGGGCAGGGCATTGAACCAGAACTTGCCGACAAAGGGGGCACAGTGAGCTAGGCATCGATATTCTAGAGAGGAGAGGAGAGGGATAGTGCAGAATACAGGAAGCAATGGTGGGTATGAAATGGGAGGTTGGAGGTGTAATGACAGAAGGCGTTGTAAAGGGGTCAAGTTTAACTACAGATGATTTGGAGGCCAAGCTGTACACTATGTCGGCATAGTCTATCAAGGGGAGGATTAGCTTAGTAACAAGCTCATTGAGGACAGGGAGAGAAAGAGACAGTCTATGATCCTATGTAATACTCCCAATTTGGGCCGGAGTTTGGATTGGATGGAGTCAATGTGAAGAGAGAAGTCTAACACAGTGTCTAGCCAGACCCCTAGATATTTGAAGGATTGAACAGTTTCGATATTTGTGCCATCCAAGGACACAAAAGATGGGTGGGAAAGGAGACTGGCTAGTTTTTGGGTGCAGCTGAAGGCCATGGCTATATATTTTTTTTTGTTGCACTTTAAGTTTGCCTCAAACCAGAGCGGTTGTGAAAGTAGCTTGCGGGGATGACTGGGTCTCTGTGAGGGAGGGGCCGGAGGTGCAGACGACAGTGTCGTCGGTGTACATGTGCAGATGAGTGGGCGAGCAGGCAGAGGGAAGATCATTTACAAGGACTGAGAAGAGAGTGGGGCCCAGGCTTGAACCCTGGGGGACGCTGACACGAATGGGAAGGAGGGGGGAAGTGGCATGGCTTAGCTGAACATATTGGTATCTATCCAACGGATACAAACTGAACCAATTTGTGGAGGAGGGGGAGAGTCCAATGGAGGACAGTTTATGCAGGAGGAGATTGTGGGAGGCTGAATCAAATGCCTTGGCGAGGTCGATGAAGATCGCCAAAGTGTGATGGCCCTTATCCATGGCGGAATGGATGTTGTTAGTGAGACGAAGCAAGGAGGAGGAGGTGGAATGGATGCGTTTGAAGCCAGACTGAAAGGGTCTAAGTGTGCTGGAGTCGTCTAGGAAGGAGATTAACCTTTTGGAGATGAGAGTCTCTTGAGGTTTGCAGAGAGTGGAGAGAGGAAAGAGATCCATCTATAGTTGCCCAAATATGAGGGATCGCCTCCTTGGTGCAGAGGGATGACCTTGGTCATTTTCCTAGCCTAGGGACTACACACTGGGCAACATACAGATTGAAAAGGTGGGCAGGAGGGCAGTAATTGCAGGGACAGAGATCTTTAGAAGTTTTGGATCAAGGCTGTCAGGGCTCTGTTTTGAGGGGTTTAGGGTGTTCAGCACCCAAAGTACTTCTGTGATTGTGATGCGTGTGAAGGACAAGCCATCGGCATTAGGGGTGTGAGTAGTGGGGGAGGTGACGGGGAGGTCAGATGGAAGCATGCAGGTGGTGAAATATTGATTTATAGAGGATGTCGCTGAGGAGGGGTCTAGGTCACCTGAGCTGGAAAATGGAGGGGTGGTAGGGGATGGGGAACAGAGGAGGGGTTGTAGGGTTTTCCAAAATTCTGCAGGGGAGGTCCAGGTTTATTTTAGCTTGCCTTTGAAGAAACGAGCCTTTGCCGAGAGCACAGCTTTCATGCATGCATTTCTTAAAGCCCTATAGTGTTGCAGGTTGGCTTGGCTTGAGGAGGCTTTGGATATATGCCAGGCTTGGTCTCTGCACTTGAAAAGGGTAATTAGATTGTGGGTAACCCATGGGAGGTGTTTACGTCGAAGTTGCAGTCTTTTGGGGGGTACGTGTAGATCCCAGATTTTGAGCAGAGTTTTGGTGAAAGATGCCAGGGCGGAGTCTATGTCTGGTGCTGTGAAAACCCCATACCAGTCAGCCAAGTAGCGGTCCGACAGGAGTGTTTGAACATTAAGTGATTTGAGTGGGTGGACCCAGATACTTGGGGGGAGATTGATTGGGGGCCAGGTTTTCCTGACACAATAAGTCATACAGTGATCACTGAAAGTATTAGGTAGGGTACCTGCAGTTGGGTAACTGAGCAGGTGGGATGCTAAGATCCAGTCGATAAGGGAGTGATTTGCAAAGTGTGAGTTTAGACTTTTTTTTTACAATTTTCTTTATGCCCCCTTCCTCCAGCTCCATAGGACTCTCTCCAGCTAGCGTTCTGGGACTGGCATGTTGTCCCACTCAGCCCGAGACCCACGGCTCCGCACCTCCGTCCTGGGATACTCCTGTTCTGTCACCCAGCTAAGCCAACTCCCCGCTCTGAACCCCCCGAGGTGGGTCACCAACCCTCCAGCGCCTATCTGGGAATCTAGTGGGCCACTGGAGCGTAAGAGAGGAGACGGAAGTTGGGTGTGCTGGATATGGCAGTGAGTGTGGGATCCTGTCCACAGTCCCTGCCTTCCCCTACTCAGGTGCCAGGGCTCCATTTTCCTGTTTTTGGTCCCCAGAGGTGTGGACGTGCACAGGCACCCAGCGTGCAATGGGCACGCTCCCCGCACTCGCCCACAGGGCATCAGCCGCAACTGCCACCCTGCAGTGGTGCTCCCGCATGTCGTGATACCCTCAGTCTCCACTGGGAGTCACTGTGTCGCAGGAAACCCAACCCACCCGCCGCCAAAAGAGGAAAGCAGTCTTCCAGATGCTCAATCCTCTCCTATCCTTGCTGACCCCTGACAACCCAAGCTCGTTCCCGAACCCAGGCCGCTGGCGTGGTGCGAGGTGTGGCGTCCAGCGCCTCAACCCTCAGCACCACCGAGCTGGCTGGGGATTTAGTCTTATAGGTTTGGATAACATGTGGTCAAGGTTTAAGGCCTTGATTTGTTGGGTGATGGCTTTGGAGTGTGCTGAAAGCCGAATATGCAGAGAGGAGGGAGGGTCCCTGGTAGGGACCATCTGGGCTGACTGCGCGGGCCAAGTAGTCATTTTCTACTAACAAATTCTATGTGTCTATGCTTCTAAACAGACCTGGCTCATGGGAGAATAAGCCATATGTTGTTTCTGTTCCCCTGACTAGAAGTGTAATTAGCAACACCCAGAGGATGAGCAAGAAAGACGGATTAGCAGGAGGAAGCCCAATATAACATGTCAGTGAGAAGATTTTTTGTATAATATCCATCTAAGACTTAGGTTCACACCTCTGCTGGCACAAAGGGATCATAAAGATAGAGAGGAAGAGAGACAGAGGATTAGACACATTTAGAGAGACAGACTGACTCAGAGAAACAGTCATAGGACTCTCTGCTATTACCCATCCTTTTCAGTACAGAGCACTTCTTTTGCATTTATTTTGCTGGACCTGACCTCTGGAAACTATAGACATATTATTAATATCTTATGTACGTAGACTGAATTCCATACTTCAGTCAATAACATCACTTAAAGGCAGAATGATAACATCTAAATGAGAGAAGTGGTACAGCAGTGTCATGCAACTTTATTTATGTTAATTAAAAATTGATAACCGGGAGAGGCATACCGAGCTGAGGCTGATTTCCAGGTGCAACCCAGGGGAAAGCCTTAAAGGGAATATAAACAACGTTGTTTTAATTTTTAAATACAATTGTAAATTTGGGTATATGTAAAGTCTGCTTAATTACCCCAGCTTACTGTTTTGCATTTTTGTTTTGAATTAGTCCTATTTTCCCCTGTTTAGGGCCCCATATAATTGCAGCTTTTCCCACCCAATATTCACTTTTTAATTGCTTAGCAGATTAAGAACCCAGAGACATCAGCTGAGCTGAAGACTACAGTAAAGTGGAACACAGTGCCTGGGATGACTAAACAGACTTCACATCACACATGTCCAAGTTTAGAATTATATTCATAAATGTAAACATCACTGTTTGTTCCCTTTTATGCAGGTGAGCCATACCTTGGAGGGTGTGCACATAATGTGACATGCGAGTTAACAGGTCAGAGACGAAATACTTTTAAGCCGTTCCCTTGGTAAGGTTGAAAGAGTGAGACAGTGGAACTTTACAACAGTTTTGCGCAAAAGACTTTAGAGCGAGCATGACTGTCACATATTGCTGGCATAGCAGCTAGGATTTGTCACTTTGTAAGAGAAGAAAACAGGATTCAGGCCAGTTACAAAGAACCTGTTCGCAAAGCTTCAACATGGCACAAAAATCCAAGAAGATGACGGTGCCTGCAGCACAACTTGCGTGGTTCAAAAAGTGTTATGCAAAGCAGATTTGGTACAGGTGCAAATGGAAGCAGACCAAGCAGATGTAGGGACTGCGAGGGATGAATGGTCAGGTCTAGAGATGGGTCCAGGAGACAGTGTACCAGTTGGCAGTGGAGAAGCAGAAGCAGAAGCAGAAGCAGACAGCAAGAGGACACCCGCATCGTGAGACCTTAAGAGACAGTGGAACTGGAGAGGAAGAAAGTGAAGATGGAAGAGAGGAAAAAGGAGATGGAGTGACTGGAAATGCAGAAAGAGCAAAAGAGCACCAGCTTCAAACTAACAAGTTTGAGGATACCAGATCTGGCACGCAGTAAACAAGTGAGTTTGCTTCAGGTCCTGTAGGCACTAAATTTGACAACAGCTTACTTACTAGCACAACTTAAAGAATTATAAAATAGATACATTTCTAGTCATTTGAGAAATTGTGTAAGCAATATGTACCCCAGGGAGCCCTGCTCTCCATATATCTACTAGACCTGTAAGAAAGAGCACTTGGTGTGCCCTTTAAGAACTCTGAGTCAGCAGGCCACTGGCTAAGGGTTCTGGGGAGGAGCCAACTGCCTAGGTCTAGCCAGCCTAGCAAATTATGGTTCAGTTGGATCCAGGGCAGCAAGACTGCAGCAGTACCCCAGATTAACAAAGTTCCTGCTGAGTGACTCTCTGAATAATCCTTGCAAATCGTGGAAGCGGCCATTCTGCCATTAGTACCCCTCCCCACCCCTGCCAAGGGGAGAATTTCCCCACTTGGAAGGATTGCTGAGAGACTGCTTTGCACTAAAAGAACTGAAGGAAAACATACTGGAGACAATCAAGTAACATGAAAAGGGAATTAACAAGGAGACCTGAGACAATCTGGTAACATGAAGCTGTAAAATGTAACTGCACAGGTCGAGTAACTGTAATAATTGGCACTCAGCGGCCTTCCCGGCTTCCCCCTCAAGGAAGCTGACAAGTCAACAAGTAAATTTCAAATGGTTAACTGCCTATTATCTCTGAAGACAACTAAGTCCTGTCCATATTGGCATTCTTATAATGTTACCAGCATTCTGTTATAAGAATGTCAAACACAGGTCGCGTCCACATTCAACACATTTGTAAATCGTGTTTCTAAACCAAGTTTAAAACCCTGAAGAAATAAGGGTTTTAGCTCAGTTTTTAATGCTTTACATTGTAGCACAGTTCAGTCACCTGTTTGGACAGGAGTTCATATAGTGCTTGCTTGTCCTCCAAGTGCCCACAATGCTTTGCGAGTCAGTCCGTGCCTGCAGCCAGTATGCCTGGAGCCACAGAACTACAAAAAACAAGCATTTGTCAATGCTGAATATTTGCTTGCTGACATTAGCAGTGGAAGTGCAGGAGTTAGACAGATGCAGTATAGGAATGGCAGTGAAGTACTGAACTGACGCCAACTCCACCCCCACCATGCAAAGATGGACAGGCACTGGGGTGTGCCTTTGGGTCATCGCCCATAACAATCATGACATTTCACCTCACCCTACCCTGCAGACACTGACAAGTGTTGAGGTGTGCCTTGGGGTGTTCGGGGTTTGCATTGACCTCATTCCATAAGGAAATATGCCAAAATAGGTGCAGTATAGGAGAATAGGGTGAACTCTGGAGCCAGAGAGTCCGAGGCTCACCTCGATGCCCGTCACTGGCTGCAGGGTGGGGTGGAGGTGGAATGGCGTGAGCAATACTGTCAACAATCTCAAGTCACACCCCTGACGCCTGTAAGTCCCTACAGGGTAGGGCGTTCTGGTTGGAAACCCAAATGCCCTGGGCGTTTCTTGATATTTTTACTCCAAGTTTTCAACATGGGCTTTTTGTGACCCCACTGCATGAAAAGTGACACTATCAGTTCGTTAGCCGAAAGGTGATTTTGTACAGCGACTGCACCATTTGGCGCCATAGGCGCAAAAACACATTTCGAACAGGATGTGAAAAATGACAGCTGTACTGTTCATGACGAGGTGTAAAAAAATGGTACTGTTGAAAATCATGAGTAAAAATATAAAAAAAAAAACTGGTGAAGTCACAAGCGTGCATAGAAACTGCTCAATGCACACCTATAATGTAATTATTTTGGGGATTTTTTTTTTTTTTTTTACACCAGATTTTCAACATAGGCATTTTGGGACCTCCGCTCATGAACAGTGTCACTGTGATTTTCTTAATCTGTCCCAAACACTGATTGTTAAAAATGCTCGAAGTTACAAGTGTACATAGGAACTGCACAATGCACTCTCGCAAAACAGTCATTTTGGGGAATTTTTTCACCAAATTTTCAACATAAGATTTTTGAGAGCCTACCTCATGAACTGTCACACTGTCATTTTGTTAACTGGTCCTGAGAAGTGATTCCATGCCGTGACCAGAAAATCACCTTTCGGGACCGAATAACAAAATGACAGTGACTGAGTTCATGAGGTGGGGTCCCAAGAACCCCATGTTGAAAATTTGGTGAAAAAATTCCCAAAAATGGCAGAGATATCCACCTACATTGAAAAAACTCTATTTATGCCATTATACAGCTTACTGGCATTTTTTCAGTTCGCAGTCAGCTTTGAAGAGTGCAGACGTGTTCCCAGTCCACCGAAGATTGTAGTGCTGGGCTCCGGAGGTAAGTCTGGGGTGGAGGTGGGGGGTAGGATGCACAGAGGGTGGGTGCGGGTTGGGGAAGGAGGCACGAAAGACTGCAAGGGACCATTTTCTGTTTAAAAAAGCAACGTGGGACACTGTAGAAACAACACAGCGGCACCTGACCCCACCGTAAAAGGCCAGAAACCACCACAGGGCTGCCGGAGCCATGAAGAGCCACCAGGGGACCGAACGGGTCAGAATCCCTCCAGAGCCATGGCTGGCAGCACTAGCAGGTGGACTGGGGAAGGCTGGCTGGGTGAGATAAGCAGGGTATGGTAACATCTGGTAGGCTGGGGTGTGGTAGTAGGTATCCCTGCAACAACTGAAGTGTTAAAACACTCCGCTCCTGGATCACTCTAAAAAGCCTGAAACCGGCCAATGCCCCTCAGTAAGTTTCTTAAATAGAAATTCAAACTCTCGGCATAGCAAAGCTACTTATCCTCCTTAGTCCTCTCCCCAAGGATATTTTCAAAGTATGTCCATTATTATTGTAGATCAAAGCTCCCTTCGCACCAACCAGCTCCAGTTCGCTCCGTGGTACTCGGTACAAGTCCCAAAAAGTATAGGAAGCGGAATCAGAACTTTTAAAGGACGCAGAGAAGCACTGACCGCACACTCCATAACCCAATCCAGCCCAGCACGTCCGTGGCTCACCTTACCGTCTCCAAGTTGCTGAAAGACATCCATCATGCCTGGAGTCTCACTTCATTCCAAACACATGGCTTCTTGTTCAAGAAATATAACACTCAAAGGTGAGATGTGCAGACAGCATACGGCTCCTCGTTTATAATCTGACAATGACAGCATACAAAATCTCGCTGGAAATGAATTTGCAACTGTTGCTATGAGGGATGTGCTCTGCATCCCTGATTTTGTTTATCTCGCAGCACCCCTCCTCTTGTAGAAAACCAGTTGGTATAGTCAGCAGCGTCACTGATGCACCGCAATCTCTGCCTCTTAAATGGGCAAGGCAATGCAAACTTATCTCGGGAGGGTGGTGTATAGTTTGTAAAAGGAATGTAAAATGCCCAGTAAAATTAACATGCTAAACGAATTCAACCTAAATAATCGTATTATAAAATAACATGAGAGACAGCACTCTCCACAGGTGTGCTAAAGAACGGGTAATGCTGTACCATGCCTCTCAGCAACCTCATCACAAATTGGGGACAAATGATGCAAAATCAGGGACACATCTGAAACCAGACAATGCAGCTGTAACTGGCTGCTGCAGTCAGGGACTGCCCCACAGCAAAAACAGCTGATTGTGTAGTGACAGGACGCTCCCTGATTGCAGCGGCCTGTTTCTTTGAGCACAGTGGCATGCTCATTAACTGCCGTCATCGACAGCATGCTCCTCTATTCGTCGTGGCAGAAACCCGCCCCAGAACGGACTGCTGCCATTCGGCACAACACTGCCACGCCTCCACAACCAGCTTGTGAAGGAAGCTAACGCAATGTGTTTCTTGCACATATGTGCAAGCAAACAAAAAAAAGACTAGAACACAATACCTATCAGAGCTGCCGAGTGCCAGTATGTGAAGCAGTCCGACATCTTGTGGATGTCAAAACCCTGAAGAGTGCTCACTGACATCCACAAGATTTTCACGGAGTGTTTCGTTTAAGTCTATTTTTTTTTTTAACCAGCCATAGCCATAACCATATTTACATTTGCAGTTTTCTTGTGTAGACCGGACTCTGTGGCACATAATAATGCTAACTGTGTGCACTATTACTTTACCATGGCCATGTTTTAATTGCAGTAACTGTGAAATAACAAGAAGCAAAACG
This sequence comes from Neoceratodus forsteri, assembly GCA_016271365.2. Taxonomy (NCBI): domain Eukaryota; kingdom Metazoa; phylum Chordata; order Ceratodontiformes; family Ceratodontidae; genus Neoceratodus; species Neoceratodus forsteri. The sequence continues at coordinate 192,936,479 of CM028132.1, read as the reverse complement.
ATACTGGTAGAAAAACCGACAGTGCAAGCCCACAGAACCGAGAGTACAAGCCCACAGAACTGACAGTTCAGATGGAAGTGCTATGCTTCTGGCGGGAAAGTCATGGCTCTTAAAGTAATGTTAGAAGATTTGGAAATAAAAATGACAAACTGTTGAGTTACCATTATAAGCAATTCAAATAAATGGGTCTGGCAGTATAGCCAAGAGGTTAGAGCAATGACTAATGAGCAGTGAATGAGCCTGGTACATCCAGCAGACGTGGGTTTGATTCCCACAACCTCTACTCAGAGGAATCTATAAGGGGAGTAAAGGAGTATTTTACTACCAGTTTTGCATGATGTACTCCCACTTCCTGATTTTAGGAATTTGTTTCCCACCATGTACATTTACAATATGTTGGTACATATGCACAAAACTGGCAGCAGCACTCAAGGCTACTAGCCATGGATCCACATACCAACAGATTTGTCAACAGTAGAGGTGTGGCATCGGTATCAGTTGTGTACATGCAGAAGAGGAGTTGCACACTGAATGGCAAGAAGGGCAGTTGCAACACAAAATGTTAAAAATAGGATCACCGCACTACATAGCAGGGGGAAAGTATTTCAAGACTCCTCACTGGTATCCAAGAAGGAGGATCAGTGGTTTACAAACTTTACAAGCAATAGGCCTAGACCGAACCTCCTTGTGTTGGTTCCATGACTACCTCACTGGTAGGCAACAACAAATCAAGGCTGAAGGTGAGCTTTCTTCACTTAAACTGATAAAAAGGTGTCCCTCAGGGGTCCATATTGGGACCATTACTGTTTGCTATCTATATCAACAGCTTGGATGTAGGCATTAAGGAAGCAAGCATTCACCTGTCTGCTGACGACATGGTGCTCTACAGAAGCCGTGCATCTCCTGAAGCTGCCTGTGGCGACCTGCAAACCGACTTTAACATCCTGCAGCACCAGCTCCTCAGTAAAAGACTACTACTTAACGCCAAGAAAACCAAGGCAGTGCTATTCTCACCAACTGGCCAGAGGGCATATTCTGCCGCTGCTGGTCCATTACCTTCTATCTCCACCTTACTAGGAGAAACATCTTGAATACGTACCGAAATTCAAGTATTTGGGTGTCTGGATACCCAATAAACTCTCCTTTGTGGAACATATAGAAGAACTGCTGAAAAAGCTGAGGCAGAGGCTTGGACTCTTCTTCAGAATAAATCGCCTCCTGACCACAGACGCCAAAAGACAGCTCGTCCAATCCACGTTCCTCTCACTAACTGACTATGCTGACTTCATATATGGCCAGTGCCTAGCCTCACACCTTGCTAAATTGGATGTACTGCATCATAGAGCTCAGATTTATAATAGGCCTCCCATTTTCCACCCACCACTGTTCATTATATGCAGCTGTGGGTTGGCCCTACCTTCAACACAGGTGGTACAGAAATGCAGCACTCTGGACACTCCGAGCCATCACCAACAAACTCCCGCAGTACACTGCTGACCATCTCCCACTAAGCCTGATTGGGAATTATGCCTTGATTGATTGATTGATTGACTGAGTGGTTGCCGACACCCAGTGGAACTGTGACCGTTTTTAGAGACGGGAGTCCGAGACAGGGAAATGCATGGTTTTACTACCATATAGATGAAAATAATTCCAGGTGAAAGGAGCTAGCAGTAAATACTTCTCAGTCCTAAAACCTATCTGGACCCCGCCTATATTTGCATACTGCGTGACTCTGAGCAAATCACTTAACCACCCCAGTACTCCTGGGTCACCACTGAAAACATGCACTTGTGCCTAGTGGGCCTTACCTGGTTACCAAAAGAATACAAAAATATATAATGATATATAGACAGAATGGGTCTACATGCATAGTGTAAAAAATAGACTATATATATAATGCGAGTTAATGACAGTTCAGGAAAAGCTGTTTTACTACGTCGTTCAGGGGCTTGTTGAAAATGGTAAGCATGCATTTTTATTTGTAAATAAAAACTTAGTCTGGCAGGATACTGTAGCAGAAAGAGTTATTAGACGTCTTTCCTATGTGGGTACATAAACTAGTCCCAAAGACAGAATAGAGAATAAAGTTCAAAAGTTATCAACATGCCCTTCAAACTCCTTACACAGTGAAGGAGATACTGGTCCACGTGGTGAACTGACATTTTTAACAACCTTGTAGCATCATGATCTATTAGGAAATATAGTACCAATCTTTAAATAAGGCAAGAGATGCTCTACGGCATTAAAAAATAAAAATAAAAAACGGATTTAGTAGCACACTTCAGAAAGTTGGTGAAATAAAGCAGTGAGTGAAAACTTTGTGGCACGTTACTGTAACTCCCAGCATGTCACTGAAAATATAGTCAGAATAAGGCAAGATTGAAAAAAAAAAAAATATATATATATATATATATATATAAAATGCTGAATACAATGAGAAATATAACAGAAATAACAAAAAAGTAAAATCTGATTCACTGGACAAACAAGACTAGTAAAAGATATCAGTGATGTCAAACTCCCCCGATGCAATTCCACACTGCTCAGATTTGTGTCAGGAAAACGATAGGCAAATTTAGCAAAACTCATGAATGAAAATGTAAAAATTCATCAATAAATATGGCCTCAGAATTACCAACAAATAATAAAATAAAATAAAAAAAACAAAAAAAAAAGAGCACTTCTTGTATTAAAAGCCTTAAACAGATTTTGTAAATTTCAGGAACAGTGGTTCGAGTGACCACAGCTGTCGGAAGCTATGTACAATAGCAGGAATCTGACAGCTTGACATCCACAATATGGCTCCCTGATTTATGTGCACTGCAATGACGCACTGCCGTTCTAGTCTTTTCTTTTTCTTCTATTTCTGTGCACAAAGCACAGCAAAAATGGCAAACACATGGGCAAACCAGGAAGTAAGGCTGTAAACAAATGATTGTGCACAGTGCAACTGGCAAACAGTTTAGACTACTGAGATTATCTAACATTTTTATTTAACAACACTGCAGTCGTTCTGCAGCCCAGCCGTGTTTTTGTCTGATGGCGTAACAAAAATTGTAGCCAACAGAAGTGCTGGTAAAGGAAGCTGTTTTGTACTCAGCATACTGCTGAGTAGCTACCTCAGTACATTGTTCAAGATTGTCTTACTTAATGTCAACGACCAATCCAGCCTGGTTAAAATGTCCAAGGTAACCAGATCCCTGAAGAAGCAGCACCTACACATGCTCCTCTTACAGGAAGCCTAACGCAACTGTATGGAACATCAGAAATCATTGAAACTGGGTTTTGAGCATATAGTAGAATCAGCATACAGAAACGGTAAATGCAGGGGAGCCGTTCTTCTAATTCCCAGGTACTCTCCTTTTAAATCAAGAGACCACACACTCAGGCAGAGAGGGTTGCCGGGCGCTGGCAATGGGCACCCTCCATAACACACCCCTAACTATATGTAGCTTATACATCCCCCTGGCAGCAGTGCCTCAACGTACAACCCCTAGTGGATGCCATACTTACCCACCAATCGGGAGCTATGATAATAGGATGGGATCTTACTGTCCACCTCAATCCCACCCTGGATTCATGTAATGCCAAACCACCTCCCTCCACCTTGGGTCAGAAGCATCTCAGACACTTCTTAAAAGATGCTGGTCTGGTAGATACTTGGCACCATCTGCTCCCAAGGGACAGGAAATGCACACTCCAATTTCCACCACCACTCTTCGAGACTGGATTACTTTTGTATGAGTAGTGAAAACAGACTGGGTTACAGCATCGGGTATAGATAACAGTACTAAACGACCATGCACCTATCTCCCTCTCTGTTTCTAACCCTCCTGACTGCAAACAAATTCAATGGAGATTCAATCCCTCCCTTCACAGGGATTCCAAATTCCAAGACCCATTTCACAAACATATACCCTGAATTGAGAAAATGACACCAGAGACACTACAACCTTAACCCTCTGAGACACCATGAAAAAAGGGGAGATTTGCATAATGCAAAAAAAGGCAATGAGAGCAACAACTCACCAATGACAAGACAAATTACAATTCTTATAGCAGGCCCACATTCAGGGGAACTACTCCCTTTCTGAGCAGGTCAAACAGACCCAAGCAAAAATCCAGGACCTCCTTACCTACAAGACTGAAGAGGCACTGCTATGGTTGAGGCAATCTTATTACAGGGTGGTGGTGGTGGTGGGGGGGCTAGGTTGGCCATGATCTTGGCATATCGCTTATGAAGGCACCATAAACTAGCCACTAATAAACTCATGCCAAGCAACCAGGAGACACTATAGCCATTCAAAAGATATACTCAGAATTCTAAGAGACTACTACACTTCCCTTTATACGCAACAGCAAGAGGCTGCCCCTCACCGACTGTAGGAGTTTCTGGGGGGCTAAACCCTTCCCTCCCTTAAAGAGGAACAAGGCACTACCCTCCTCCAGCCAATCACCTCAGCGGAATTAATGCAATTCAAACTTGCCAACAATGGGAAAAGTCCCAACCCCGGTCCAGATGGGTATGGGGTGGAATTTTTATAAAGCGACCACAGACCTGCTTCATAAACCCCTTTTAAACATTATTTTGCAAATATTTTGCACTTGTCATACAGAAGCACAATGCCCTGATTCATGGAGATATGCAAACATCTCCGCAATACACAAGCCTCAGAAAGTGTAACCACCCAATGAGACTCATACAACCCCATATCAGTCTTAAAACAAGACTACAAACTATTCACCAGCATTCTGGCTAGCTAATTAGAGAACATCAGCCCCAGCATTATTCACCCAGACCTATCAGGCTTCATCTGCTATAGCAAAACAACTAATCTGTCAAACTCTTTTACTTTCTGAACATGCCACCAAACAGTAAACGCCTCTATTAATCCTGAGTTTAGATGCCTAAAAAGCATTCAACAGGGTTTCGGGGCAGTTTTTACAAGGGGCCCTGGAAAAATTTGCCTTCTCTGAAGAATTCAGGCATCTGGTGAAAGGACTTTACATATCCCCGCAAACAATGGTAAAAGCTAACGGGTCATACTCCCCCTGACTCACATTATCTATAGGGGCACCAGCCAAGGCTGTCACCCCTCCCCATACCCATTTGCCAGTATGTGGAACCACTAGCACGACATTTAAACCAACAAGAGGTAGAAGGTCTTATAATAAAACAGCACACCCACAAAGTAGCACACTACGCAGATGACTTCCACCTCTATATCACAAAAACTGCCTCCACACCACGGAGAACCTGGCAAGTTATAAAATCAATTAAACCAAGACAGAAGTTCTCCAGATCCGCTTTCAATCTGACACTGTTCAATGAGCTACCTACCCATATAAATGGACTAAAACAACTATTGAGTACTTAGGAATACAACTCAGTGCTCACATGCCAGACTTACACAAACTAAATTATACAGAATTAGAGCATATGGGAAGACCTAGACCGATGACAACCACTACCACTGACTCTTCTGAACAGAATACAATTGATCCAAATGAATATCCTCCCACAATACTCTTATTTCTTTTAGACTCTCCCACTTCACATGGGGGACCCAGAACAGCCTGTAAGAAACTGATGCTACCAAAAACAAAAGGGGGCTTAGCATCCCAAACCTCTCTCTACACAAACACGCTGCATTAACGCAACATGTCCTGATATGGACCCTTCCCTCTCCTACACCCCAATGGGCTGACCTCGAGACAGATCTGGCCCCCACTGGCTTTACGTACAGTGTTATTCAGCTACTTATGAGAACTACACTTCCCCCACTCTCCTTAAGCGCACTGTTGGTGTGCTCCAAACTTGGAGGGGCATGCTATCTTTGATGACCAGACAGCATCTGTCTGGTAGTCTGAAATATTTTGTTCAATGCTGATATCTTCTGTAGCAGTTGGGGGGCAGGAGGCAGTGTTCAAAGTGAGAAAACTGGCCTATTTCAGCGATTCTCAACAGCTCAGCAGGGTTTCTTAAATAGTTGGATTTTCAATGTATTGGCATCCTGGAAGAGGGGCTAAGTTCAGTACTACACAAAAGAACCAAAGGCAGGCTGTCTCAACAGCATCTGAACACATACATTCAGATGATAAACTGCGAAAGGAAGCTGGGTCCCAGAGACACCAAGGAGAGATAATGTTATAAGGTAGGTGTCAACCAAATTCCAGGCCTGAAACAATTTCAGCCAATTGGATGAACCTGGGTGGAAGTGACACCAGCCTTGCCTGACGGGGAGAACAGGGCATAAATGCTTCAACCAAGACAGTTTCTTCCTCTTTTTGTTGGTGTTCCTGTGTGTCCAAGAAGGGAACCAGACTGTGTCGAGAGAGAGAGAGGTGCTGTGGTAACAAGGGTAGCGGATAGTAAGGTAAGAAGACTCTGTAACTTGTAGGAAAGATAGAGGCATTTACCTGCAAGTGAGCAAACTTTCTTTTATGATCCTGTACGGGTACCTTTTTTTTTTTTTTTTACAATGTGTAAATATTGTTATAACTGATTATTACTGTTGTATACATACACAACCAGTGTTTTTTTTTTTTTTTTGTAAAATATTTTTATTGAAAAATGGCCAGGAGGCAGTGTTCAAAGGTGAGAAAACTGGCCTATTTGGGAGATTCTCAATAGCTCAGCTGGGTTTCTTAAATAGTTGGATTTTCACTGTATTGGCATCCTGGAAGGGGGATAAGTTCAGTACTACACAAAAGAACCAAAGGCAGGCCGTCTCAACAGCATCTGAACACATACATTCAGATGATAAATAAACTGCAAAAGGAAGCTGGGTCCCAGAGACACCAAGGACAGAGAATGTTATAAGGTAGGTGTCACCCAAATTCCAGGCCTGAAACAATTTCGGCCAATTAAATGAACCTGGGTGGAAGTGACACAAGCCTTGCCTGACCGGGGGGGGGGGGGGCATAAATACTTCAACCAAGATAGTATCTTCCTCTTTTTGCTGGGGTTCCTGTGTGTCCAAGAAGGGAGCCAGACTGTGTGTCTGCAGAGAGAGAGAGAGGGGCTGTGGTAACAAGGGTAGTGGATAGTGAGGTAAGAAGACTCTGTAACTTGTAGGAAAGATAGAAGCATTTACCTGCAAGTGAGCAAACTTTCTTTTATGATCCTGTACGTGTACTGTTTTTTTTCACAATGTGTAAATACTGTTATAACTGATTATTACTGTTGTATATATACCACAACCAGTGTTTTTTTTTTTTTTGTAAAATATTTTTATTGAAAAATAAGGTATGGGGGGCGCTGTGGAGCCTGAGCAAAATGGCTGAATGAAGATCTAGCTCTGCCTCACAGTCTCAATTTATATAAAAAACTTTAAAGTAATTTTGAATAAAGCGCATCTTTTCGACAGAAGCTGATAAAAAAAGGCACAAGTAATAACATGGACAACCCTCTATAAAGATAAAGCGATGGGGGACGGAGCTAAACCCAAATCCAATTCTGCAGCTCCAACCACGAGGGTTACACAAGGCCGGGACCCAATACAGGATGATGCGCCCGAAGAAACTCTAGACAGTAGGAGCAAAATTAAATAGACTGATAGCATCAGTTACTGGACTGCCAAACAAATTTGACACCCTTACAAACAGTAGCTACTGTCGAGTCATCGGCGGAAACGATTACCCTAGCATCCCATGAAGCTAGTAAAAGGGCAGACGCAGCAATGGGTGCCGTCTCATAGATAATCAAAGAAAATACACACCTTAAAAGTAGACTGGAGACCTTGGAAAACCAAGCTTGTGTGCAGAACCTGCGGATTCTAGGCTGGCAGAGGAAAGCGAAGGTGATCATTTGCTGTTGTATGTCCAAGAATGGTTGACACAGCAACTGGGCGAAGAAACAGCCCCCATGGTGAAGTGTTTCCAGAAAGCCTATCAAGTCATGGCGAGAGGCCGGCCCAATGATCCTGAAGCCCCAAGAACTGTGGTGGTTATTACGGACGGAGTGGGATCCAGTGATTATCTCCTTGCAATGGCCAGGCAAAAGAAAACACTACTTCACGAAGGTCAACAGATTAGGATATTCCCTGACTTGGGTTATGAGACGTGCCAAAAGCGCAAGAAATTAGACGGTGCCAGAGTGCTACTGAGAGAGTCGGGGATCTCACATGGCCTTGTTTTCCCAGCCCGTCCTCGGATAGTCCACAGAGGATGAGTCTACATCTTTACAGACCCTGCTGAAGCCATGAAGTGGTGTTGGAGAAACACTGTTAGAAGATCCCATATTGCCTCAGCTGAAGAATCCTCCTCAGACGAAGAACATACCTGAAAAGAACTGTAATTCACTATGTAAAACGGTATAGTACATACTGTTGGGGAGGAAGACTAATAGATCACCAGGAAATCTCCCAGCTAATGTCAGTTTGTTCTTTTTCATTTTTATTAAAAGTTATAGTAAGGGAAATAACTGGGGACTACAGTATAAATGCTGAAAATGCTGTTTACTGTATTTTTTCCTTGCTTCATTCGTTTTAAGACTGAGGGTATGGTTAGTTAAAAATACCTGTTTGAATGTTTGCTTAGTTGCCTGCAATGAGCTAGTCATAGTCTCAGTTTAAGGAATCTGGATTTAAAGCGCCTTACTATGTGAAAGAGGGAATTTCTATGATGGCTTAAAGTAATCAGTCTATTGAATTATGCCTTATGGGTTCTGTATAGCCACACCTATTTTTATTTTTTATTTTTATTTATTGGGAACATCGGTTTACAACCTTTGAGCCAGGGGCTCATTTACAAAGGTACTTCGTCACAGAGAGGACAAAAACAGTGAAAACAACATTTTACAATAAACAGAGTACAAAAAATTTGTAAGGAATGAGACCATTGGACAGAATACAATTTTAGAATTACAGGAGTTGGCGAGCACATGTTGGTTCAGAGTAGTTGGAACAGTTACATTTCAGTAATACAGGATTGGCAGCGCACAAGTAGGTACAGACAATTTGTACAGTAAGATAACTGTGGTGAAACTATGCAGAGATAATCATTGTGGAGACGTGTGTAGAAGTGTATAGGATCATAGATAGTGATAAGCAATGGGTTAGTGCAGCCACTCAGGGGGCTTTGTCAGAGTAATTGAGCTGGAATAAACTTAGGGGCAGCCACAGCTGCACGTAGTAAATAGGTGTTTTCGAAGGGTGGTTTTGAAACGAGAGATCGTGGGAGCATCAGTGATACTGGAAGGGAAGGTGTTATACCAGGAGGGGGCTCTATAGGAGTATGCCCTTTGCCCTTGTGAGGTTCTTACCCTTGGTACTAACAGTGCAGTTTTGCAGGAGTGAGTTAGCTCGGTGGATAGAGGCAGTCAACCCTGGCGGGGATAGCCCAAGGAGAGTCTTTTTTAGTTAGGAGGTAGGTTTGGTATCTAAGGCGTTCATCTAGGTCAAGCAGATTAGCCAGGGTGTATAAATGGCAGGTATGAGTTAGTCTAAGCACCCCGGTAATTAGCCTACAAGCCTTACTACGGTGAGGTAGATCTTGTTTAGGGAGGTCTGGTCAGCGGCCCCATAAACTGGCAAGCCATAAACTACTAGGGATAGTACAGAGGATGTGACTGCGAGTTGGAGGGCATCGGGGGGAGACAGTTTTTATGGCGGTAAAGGATACCCAGCCGAATGCTGGAGGCTGAGGCAAGGGCAGAGATATGGGCATGAAATGAGAGAGCGGGGTCGAAGGATATCCCTAGGTACTTGTAACGAGTAGACTTGCTCGAGTGTGAACTTGGAACTGGCAAGGACCTGAAGTGGAAAATTACTTGCTTTATTTTGGGGGTGGGCAAAGAGCATTGTTTTAGTTTTTTTTAAGATTTATTACGAGTCTATGCTCTTTGAACCAGGCTTCAGCGTCACTGTAAGATAATTGCAAGGAGTCCTGAAGGGTGATAGGGTTACAGTCGGAGGCAAAGATAACGGCATCGTCTGCATAAAGTAAGAGATTACCAGTACATTCACCTGGCAGGGAACTGAGATAAAGAGAAAAGAGCAAGGCCCAAGAATGGAGCCCTGAGGGACACCAGAGCGGACAGGACAGGCGCTGGAGAGTGTCCCATTAATTTTAACACACTGTGAGCGGGCAGACAAGTAGCTGGAGCACTAGGAGACTGGCCCAGCGGCAAAGCCTGTGTGGCTGAGGGCACCCAGCAGGAGGGGTTGGGAGACAGTGTCGAAGGCTTTTGATAAATCAATGAACACTGCGCTTGCTAGAGAGCCGGCGTCCAGAGAGGAGTGAAGAAAATTAGCGAATTCAAGAAGGGCGGTGTTTGTAGCATGGCCAGCACGGAAACCATGCTGTTCAGGGCAGAGGATGCTGTATTTGGCTAGATACTCTGAGATTTGGGAGGACATAACTTTTTCTAAGGCCTTGGAGAGAGGAGAGAGGATAGAGATTGGCCAATAATTACCAGAAAGATACCTATCACCACCCTTGTGTATGGGAGGGACTGTGGCAATTTTCCAGGCAGAGGGAAATTGCCCCAGGCAGAGAGATTTGTTGAAGTTGCTGGTGATAGGGGAGATAACCAGATCCAGAACCTGACGGAGAAGACTGGGATCGAGGGAGTCACTGCCAATAGTATTGCTCTTTAAGGCCTTGATTAGGTAGGGTCTGACTTCATGGGCAGTAACCCGGTGTAGGTGGAACCTGAGGCGGTGAGAATAGGGTCAGATGGGGGGTCAAAGAAGTTGCTCGGGAGAACAGGGCTAAGGTCAGTGAAGGATTTGTTGAGGTAGTTGGCAATGTGGGCTGGGTCTGTGGAGATAGAGCCATCAATGTTGATTTGGGAGGGTGGAGGGGGGAACGTGTGCCACCATTCAGTTGTTTGATATTGTCCCAGAAGATCCTGGCATTCCCCCAGGACGAGGTGAGTAAGGCCGGATAGTGATCAGCCTTAGCCTTGCGGATGGCCCAGGTACATTTGTTCCGGGCAGCTGCATAAGCCTGCCTGTCGGCAGGGCAGCCAGTTCTCGTGGCAATGTGCCATAGGTTATCCCTGTTCTTAAGAAGTTGGCGGGGGGGTGTAATCTAGAGGGCATGCCGCATTTTGGACCGGAATGCAGTAAGTGGTGCAAAAATGTCGCAGGCTTTGTTAAAGGTTTGGGTAAAAAAGGTTACAGCTGTATCAATATCGGGGGCGTATTGTATGGGAGACCAATCAATAAGGGCTAGGAGTTGCTTAAGGCCTTTCAGCCCACCTGGTCTTAGCCGCCGCCGAAGGGTGAACTGCGCTATGCATTTGGGTAAGGAGGTTGACCAATGGAACAGAATAGGGGAGTGGTCACTAAGTCCGTCAGGAAGGACTTGGATATTGCGGATTTGGTTGAGGACCACATCAAGAAGTGTGCTTGTGCCCATTCTAGGATTCACTCTGGTTGGATGGGTAACGAGTTGTGTTAGGTCAATAGATGTAAAGGTGTTACAGGTAGCAGAAGATGTGGGGCTAAGCCAGTTAATATTTAGATCACCCACAAGGATTTGATCAGAGGAATGGGGCAGGGAGGTAAGGTAATCAATTAGAGGAAACAGAGCCAGTGCTTGATTTTTTTGGTGATATGTAAGCGGTGGTCAGATAGAGGGGACCCCTTGATAGATCAGGGGTCAGTTTTAAGGTTAGGGCCTGAGCCCTGAAATCAAGGACAGGGGCTGGGAGGGCTAGCCCTATGAGTCAGTCTTTGATATAGATAGCACAGCCCCCACCCCGTCTACCAACACGGTCCTCTCGATAAAGGGAGTAGCCCAGGAGTGAGACCAGGGAGTCAGGGGTAGATAATGACAGCCAGGTTTCCACTATAGAAATAACGTCAGGTTTATGGACTGTAACCCAACACTGGAGTGAGTCAAATTTTTTAAGGAGGCTACAGATGTTCGGAGACGCAACATGAAGCCCAGGAGGTTCGACAGATGAGCTATTGTGGGCAGGGCCTGGGTTGGGATGTATATTTCCTGACAGGAGTAGAAGGATAAGAACAGCCCTGGACAGGGGAAGGTGTGTTTGCTCCGGGTACGATAGGAGGAGTAGGGGAGTTTCGAGACGCAGGGGGGTAGGCAGGGGGGCACAAACTGAGAAAACTAGAACGATAAGTCGCCAGTAGAAGCATGGTGGGGAAGCAGGGTAGTGTCTAGGTGGTGGGTGTCGCGGGCTAGAGCACATGGGAGAGTAGTGAAGGAAGGTGGCAGTGCAGAAGCCCAGTAGGAGGGTAGAGTAAGAGGGCAGATGGGAACACTAGATTGGTGAAACTGCGGGGTTGAAGGGACACCAGGTTCAGATGGTGGCCTCTGGAGGAGGAGGAGCACGAGGCAAGTCAGTAGGGAGGTAAGTAGGCATTTTCAGGGGAGGTTTGCAGGCAAGTAATAAGAAATGAGAGAAGAGGGTAAGCAGCCTACCGATAAGCGTTAGTGCCACTTTGGTACAGTGGTAATGGCCCTGCCTCTGATGTCCAAGGTGCCAGGTTCAAGACTCACCAGAGATAATAGGGGACAGCTCAGGGTAGGGCCGATTTTCCACAGTCCAGGAGCAGCCAAATGGCAATGTGAGGGCCCAAAAATGGGGTGCTAAATAGCGACTCCTAGGGGCCAATATAGCTGTAGGCTAGTGTGGAGTAGGGGGTTTCTGGTGCCCTGAGGTTACAGGATAGGGGGAGAACAGTAGGTGTAGTATAGTGGGGGCCAAGTAGTAGAAGAGGAGAGAGAAAGGGGTGGTTAGATGGAGAGGAGTGAGTGGGAAAGGTGGGTAGAGAAGACACGGGGATAGAGTGGGGGTTAGCTAGGCAAGATGCTTAACAGCAGAGAGCACAGTGACCTCTAGTGGCTAACAGGTATAACCTGCAAATGGGAAAGTGGGGACTTAGTATTTTGGCCAACAGGAAGTGACGTAATGGGGGAGGACCAATAAATTGGGGGCCGGCCGTGGGTGGGTGGCTGGGGCAGACGACGCGCAGTATCATGGGGCTAGCACACCACAGCAGTATTCCCGAGAAGGAGCAGAGGTAAGCCTTTACCGCAGTGCCTGTCGGCGTCAGTGCGGCTGTTTCGGCTCCAGGAGGGAACAGGAGTAAATCCGTTGCTGCCACGGTCGGTGAGCTTTGAGGAGAAGGAGCTACCATTATCTTCTTTTTGAAGGCACCTTGGTGCAAATACTTAGCAAAAGCATAGTGAACTTTCCTTATTCTCCTTTGAAGGGAAGGGACACCGGGACTTGAGACTATTTGATTTATTATATAACACTATGCAGCTCATGGGTTCACCACATAGTTTACAATGTTTAAACATATGTCTTTGGATATTACAGGGAGAACCCCCCTACTAGGATGCATCTTATTACTGTGGATGGATACATTAATTGTGTTTATTAAGACGAGTGGCGCCCTCCTGGTTTTAATACATACAAATGTAATATCCATTGTAAGTGATTGAAACTGTATGTTTTTGTCATTAACAATAAACAAAGTTAAAAAAAAAAGAAAAATAAGGTACAGAACAGCAATACAAAACAGTTACTTACATATTTTTCTTGATTTCAGGATCTCATATCACATTATATCAATAGGTAAACAGATCAATAGACATATAGAGTTGGTTTCGGTGGTTGTGGGCTAGACAATGTTTACTTACAGATGTATTTTTGTGATATGGGTGTTACAGGTGACATACAGTGGAATGCAGTCAAGTTCACAAGGAGAAGTAGTAGACAATCCCCAGACACCAGACAAAGGATCATAGATGCACTTAGCTAAAACATCCAGAGTAGCATAATCCAATAGTCATAAAATGTTATTATACGGGGATTGTGCCTTCCCCGATGGCCTTTTCCAGAGGGCCCCAAACCTTGTCGAAGATATCCTTTGTGCCACTGGCAGTGTGCTGCGCCTTTTCTAATGTAAGACACTGCTTTAAGTTATTGACCCATTGCTGGATCGTCAGGGGACTAACTGACATCCATGTCTGGGCCAGTGTTTTTCTTGCATTAACCAGAGCAATTTCACAAAGTGGGTGTTCAGTATATCTCAGCTCCCCTGCTGGGTCCGCACCCATTAGGAATTCTAAAGGGGAGCATGACAGTGATCTTGAGAGGGTTTTTTCCATCATCCTGTGGACCTCTACCCAGAAGGGGACAATTTTCATACAAGTTAAGGCTAGATGCAAGAAGTCTGCCTGGTCAGAGTGGCACTTAGGGCATCTGTGGGAATTCTCAGGGTTCATAGCATGTAGTCTGAAGGGGGGGAATGTAGGCTCTATATAAAAAGTTGTATTGTACCTGTCTCAGTCTGTTATTCCTAGAGCAAGTGTCAAGGTGTTTTATCACCATTTGCCATACTTTATGGTCTAGTTTTGTGTTAAGGTCAATTTCCCATTTTTGTCTAATGTGCTGTGCTTGATCTCTCGCAGCTCCCAGCAATGTGTGATAAATAAATAGTGCCTTCATCCCTGGTGGTGGGTTGTAGAGATCCTCCTCAAGTAGAGTAGGAATAGCCCACCCGGTGTCTGCTGACATATTTTCTTCCAACCTATGCCAGATCAGTTGGTATGTGAAACAATCCCCGGGGTCAATATTGTATTTGGTCATTAACTCAGACTATTCCATGAATCTCCCACCAATGTATATCTCCAGAGTATACCTCACCCCCTTGGCCCAACATGCTCTGATTCTCTGGTGCAGTCACACTGTATATGCCCCTCTGTCCTTCAAAACAGTGGTAAGGTCTGCATAAGGTGAGTGTGCACCACCCCTTGAGCCTCCCAACTTACCATACGCATTAAACCAGGTTTTTAGAGTAGCAGCAGTGCATGGGTTGCCAGAGGTGTGCTTATCCTTAAGCCTAAGCACCCCCCCGACAAGTACATGTGCCTTAAAGAGCCCCCAATCTGCTCTTCTACCAATTCGACACAGTCTAGTCAGACTGTGCCCCCTTCCCCAGCACAAACACTAGCTGAGCCGCGAAATAGTAAAGCTGGGAGTTAGGTAGTCCCATCCCACCATTGCTGGTTGGCATCTGCAGTACTGTTCTTCTAATCTGGGCCCCTCTCCCTCTCCAAATAAAGCTATGGATCAGAATGTTCACTTGTTTAAAGTGCACCGAGGGAACCCAGATAGGTGAAGACTGATAGAGATATAGGCATCTAGGTAGAATCATCATCTTTACAGTGTTAACTCTCCCAATGAGGGTCAGAGGCAAGCCCCGCCATCTCTCACAGTCCTGACCCAATTTCTTAACTAGTGGGACATAGTTCTGGGTGTATAGTGTACCAAGTTTAGCAGACATATAGATGCCCAGATACTTTATTTTATCCACAGTCACCAGTCCCCCCAGCACATGCATTAGGTGATGTCTATTTAGTTTCCCCCCTGGGAGAAGTTTACTCTTTGTCCAATTGACTTTATATCCTGACAGTGCTCCATATTCCTGCAACAAGCAATGCACTTGGGGCAGGTCTATGGCTGGGCTTTGCAAATATAGGAAGACATCATCTGCATACAGGGCCACCTTGTGTTCTTTCCCCACTCCCAGGAACCCCCGGATACCCACATGGTTTCTGTTGGCTGCTGCCAATGGTTCCAAGGCCAATACGTAGAGGAGTGGGGAGAGGGGGCAGCCCCGTTTATTACCCTTCCCCAGTACGAACGGAGCCCATAAAGAACCACTCACCATAATTTGTGCCATGGGGGAGGCATACAGGGTCCTGATCCAGGTAAGGATCTTAGGCCCCAACCCCTATCTTTTTAAGGCTTTGAACATGTACCCCTCAGTCGACCCTGTCGAAAGCCTTCTCTGCATCCAACACTAGGCTGGCCGCCCCGTGCTTACTGGCTGATTTACCCCATGTATATAGGACATTGAGGGTCTTCCTTATGTTGTGCTTTCCCTGCCTACCACTCATAAAACCCAACTGATCTGAATGTATAAGCCCAGGGAGTATAAGCTCCAGCCTGGAGGCCAGCACCTTGGCCAGTATTTTATAATCCGTTGTAAGTAATGAAATGGGGCCGTACAAGTCACAAAGTGCAGGGTCTTTCCCCGGCTTGGGGAGAACAGTAATAGTGGCAGATCTCACAGAGGGTGGCAGACCTCTTTTGCTCAGCTCTTCCTGCAATACATCAAGTAATGGGTCTACCAACAAGTCCTTAAATAGTTAAAAATAAAATCAACAAGTAACCCATCTGGTCCAGGGGACCTACCTCCTGCAAGGCCATTAATGGCCCTACGGAGCTCAGACTTCCTCAGAGGTCTGTCCACCTCCTTCATTTGTTCGGGTAGGAGAGTCATCATCGGGGCTTTATCAAAGAAAGATTGTACTTTTTGTGGAGTAGGAGCTACCTCCGATGCATATAATTTCTGGTAAAATCTACTAAACTCCTTTCCTATTTCTCCTGACGAGGTAGTAATTTCTCCATTTACCTTCTGTATCTGTGTGACTGCCCTATCTCTCACTCTCTTCCTTAGCTGCCAGGCTAGGAATTTCCCTCCCCTAACCCTGTCAAAGTAAGCACTGGCTCCTGATTGTAAAATTGTTCTAATTGTGCAGTGTTTAGCAAATTGAACTCCCATTTTAATTCCTGCACTATTCTATAGAATGACTGCTTAGGTGTTCTCAAATGGGCCTCTTCAAACGCAGTGATCCTTTGCCGAATTTGCTCCATCTCTACTGGGCAACTTTTTTCTTATGTACAGAATAGGATATAACCTGCCCCCTAATATATGCCTTCACGGCATCCCACCTGGTTGAGTGTGAGGTCTCCCCCCTTTGTTATGTTGCCAAAATTCCTCCAGCAACTTAGTCATATGTGTAATACATTTGTTGTCTTTCAATAGCAAAGGGTCTAATCGCCACGTGCTCTGTTGTGGTCCTACCTTTCTGCCTAATTCCAATATAATATGGAGGTATGCATGGCCAGATATTATAATTGGGGAATATTGAGCTAAACCCATGTTAATCAATAGGGGGACACTAATCAATAGCCAGTAAAGCCTGGCATATGTTCCATGTACACGCGAGTAGAAGCTATAGTCTCAATTTGTGGGACTGTGGTGCCACCATGCATCAACTAAAAAGTAAGCCTGTTCAATTTCCCCCAAGGCCATTGCATTTTTAGAAACTGGCACTGGGTCAGGGTTGGACCTGTCCAATGCGACATCAGTAACACAGTTGTAATCCCCCCCAGCACTCATGGGCCTGGCAAACTAGACAGGTCTATGGCTAGCCTCTGGAAAAATCCCAGGTCCTCCACGTTTGGGACACAGATCGAACCCAATGAGATTGGGTTTCCTTCCTCAATCGTCAGGTGGGCCAGGACATATCTGCCTCCTCCATCCTTAATTTCCTTGTGGACCTCTACCCTCAAGTTCTTAGGTATCCATATGGAGGTGCCCCTAGCCTTAGAGAAGAAGCAAGCAGACAGCCATCGCCCCCCCCCCCCATATTGTTCTGTTTTTAAGGCCTCTTGGGTCGACAAGTGAGTCTCTTGTAGAAGGATGATTTGAGCTTGAGCCCTTTTCATTTCATTCATTACCTTTTTCCTTTTCAGTACCGACTTTAGACCTTTGACATTCCACGTCACTACTTTAATGAGGCTACCCATTATCACAGTTATAAACTGACATTGTTATTTTATTAGCACACCATATTATAACGAAACCCTTATTGTAACTTTCTCTTCATACTTGTAGATCCTTTCCATCAATTTTTGTTTGCTCCTAACCAAAGTGGAGCAACCATCCCTCCTCCCTAGTATTAACACTACCCTTCCCCCATAACCTAACTGAATTAGCCAACAGGGCAACCACAGAGGACTTTATCTCTCCCCTCTGCGCCCCCACCCTTGACCGGGCGAATCTCTACCCAGTCAGATTTCCCTTTCTTGTGGATGGCTAGTAATTGAGTTACTTGAGCATCTGTCCTGTAATGAAACCTACCAGACCCAGCAAGTGCAGCTCATTTAGCTGGTAGATGATACTCTCCACTTCAGCACGTAAAGATGGATTAAATTTTTCTCAGATACCCTTACCTGCTACTCCCCTTCTTGGCTGGCATCAAGCAGGAGGCACAGATCCGAGCATCAAGCCACTGAGGGTGGAATTCATGGCAACCTCCACCCTGTAAAAACAAACACAACACCAAGTATCCATTTTACAGTCAATGTGCCCTCGTATTCCCTCCCCCCCTCACTTCCTGTGGCCCCCACCCATATCAAGTATTTTGTTATTTAGTGCTGACCAAAGATACCCAGCATTGTCATGCATAAAATAACACTCGTAATTGAACTGCAGCAATCTCATGCACTAGTTCATGCAATTCCCTCTCCCAATCAAGGGCATATTAGGCACTCAGCACCCCCAAAAAAAACAGGACACTTATGTGACTGCTTTAACATCCTCCTCAGCACCTGTAACAATTCCTTACGCTTTATTCATTCCCCAGTCCTCCAATTTGAATCCTCTGTACAGAGCCACCACTTGCTGCCTTTGAGAAACAAAATCAAATGCAGTCCATGCAGCCCCAGTCCATGCAGTCTTTAGTATGCTTCCCAAAAGTATAGGTATGTAGCTTCCTGAGGCATAGTCATTGCCAGAGTACAGTAGGCCGCCTGTTGGTACCCACATCCCCAGATGTGGTCAGGCAAGATCTCCGGTATGCACAGAACGTTACCTCTCCGCCGGCGTTGGCGAGTGCAGGATCATAGTCTGTTCACAAAATCTTTTACTGGGGCCTTCCAGTACATTCAACAATGGGTGCAAGTTGAGATTCAACTCCTCGTGGTCACAGCCAGGAGAACCTAAATTCAGTTCGCTGTTGGCCTGCTCATGCATGGAGGGATCAGGGCCCACCAGCAGTTTTTTTTGAAGATCCACCGCACTGAACTGCAGTTTCGATTGCTTATTTTTAGATTTCCTTGATGCCATCTACAACCGCTATTGGTCCTTTGTAAATAGCTGTTATATTTATTGAATTTTCTGGAAAAGGACTCTTATCAAGTTGATGCTCAGGGAGCTGTGCTAAATCGCTATCGCCATCTTGCCAGCACACAACCCGTGTTTGTTAATAAATTATTTTTCTAAAGACTGCAGTAACTGGCTGTTTGTGACTGCATCTCTGAGGGAAAGGTACATGGATAAACGGGGTGCATAGTAAAAGGTCTCCAAGAGAGCAGAGTGTGTCCTACCCAGAGCAGAGACCCTCACTGTGAGGAGTCTAAATGGTAGAAGATGGTGGAAAAGAGTCAGAGTGCTGGGGTTCTGAGCTCTTGCTAAAGAGAGGACCTTGACAGCAGTGACGCTGATCCAGACAGTCTTAGTGGCAAAAGCCTGAGAGACAGAGAGAGAGAGAGAGAGGAGAGGGCTCACCAGAGACTGAGGGGTGCTATGACCGTCACATATGGCGGCAGAGTGGGAAGGAAAAAGTGAGACTTAGTTGCACAAAGCACAGTTTAGCGACACAGTATCTAAGCGGGCAGTCACAAAATTAAGCAGTATTAACAAGTATACAACTGCAAGCACTACAATTCTATCTTCTCTCACTTTAACTTTTTTTAATTTTCTATCCAGGTTTGCAAAATTTAGAGTGATAATTGCCAGGCAAGTATGATGTGGTAAGGATGCCTGAGCTCCAGCAGCTGTACGAGGAGAGAGGCATTCTGCAGGAAGGCTTGAACAGAGCTAAGCTAATTCAGGCTCTGGAAGCAGCTGACCAAAGAGCCCTGGGTGACTCTAGTGGCTTAAGTGAGAAGTCTGAGCCAGCCCTGTAAACTTAGTTGGAATTAGCCTGCACTACAGAAAGGCAGAAGGACAGTGTGATAGAACTTGCCAGGTTACAAATTGAAGCAGTTACACTATATGCAGAGGAGAAGCAGCGAGACGCAGAAGCAGCCCGAGCAGAAAAAAGAGAAAGATCACAGACATCAGCTCAAGATAAAAAGACCATGAACTCCAGATGTCAGTGCTTAAACAGAGGCAGACGCTGGACCAGATAAGTAATGGGGTACATGGGGTAGCCA
Organism: Neoceratodus forsteri; assembly: GCA_016271365.2. Classification (NCBI taxonomy): domain Eukaryota; kingdom Metazoa; phylum Chordata; order Ceratodontiformes; family Ceratodontidae; genus Neoceratodus; species Neoceratodus forsteri. Next base: position 192,916,477 of record CM028132.1, on the reverse strand, counting down.
AGGCTCAACAAAAGTGTTTTCTTTTTTTTTCCCCCTGTATTTATTTTTTGCACCCTCTGAGCCCTGGCAGGCGGCTTCAGCCCTCCGAATGGAGGTAGTCTCTCTCTCTCCGGCTAGGTCACTCCCACTCCCGTGCTAGGTGGCCCTGGAAATTCCCCCACAGACTGCCACCCATGGCAGGGCCAGAAGGAGGTTTCCGGCTCCTCCCTCCCCCCAGAGACCTGCTCCAGGACCGCTTCCAGGGGTGGCAGGCCATCATCAAGCCTGCCAGGCTCAATTTTTCCATTGTCTTCCATGCCCCATCCTTGCCAATGTAGAGACGTCGGCTTCTACCCTGCCGACCCATACTGCCGTCCAGCCACCGCCAGAGGGCAGTCAGCGAGCGGGATAACTTGGTCTCCCTCCTACTGAGGGAGGAGAGCAATCCTCCAGACGCTCAATCCTCTCTCCTCCTGCCGACCCCCGACGGCCCGAGCTTGTTCCTGAACTCGGGTCGCTGGCGTGGCGCAAGGTTTAGTGACCAGCACCTCAACCTCTAGTGCCAACCAGGCCAGACCAACAAAATTGTTCTCAAAATCAATAAACGATATGGACATTGATGCTTTTCTTAATTTGTTTGAGAACTTGTGTTTGAAGTATGAACTCGCATAAGAGCACCGACCAGCTCGTCTGATTCCACTACTTACTGGGAAGACATGGCAAATGTTTTAATGCTTGGACCCTAACGATAGCAAGGACTGTGTAAAAATCAAGGCTGCCATTGTAAAATGTAATAAGTTAACCCTTGAGGCTTACAGACTCCAATTTAGACAGTTAAAGTAGTCAGGAGAGAATTACAAAGAACTAGGCAGGGAAGCCTGCACACAGCAGGGGTAGTGAGGTCCAGAGCCCTTAAAGGTAACTACTCTCCTTCTGCAGCTGAACTCTATGAGAGGTATTAGCTCATCGATGCTACGCATCGACTACCCCACCCACCCCAGCCAACCCTCAATTTATTGTCTCTTCCCTATGATGTCACTTCCTGCTACCATTTATTCCAAGTCCCCACTTCTCCATTAGCAGGTTATACTCACCAGCCACTAAAGGGTATTATCCTGCTTGCTCCCTATTCACTTTGAATTCCTACTTCCTCTTCTAACCCTTGAGCCCTTCTATCCACCTCCGCTCCTCACTCTCCTCCCTGCTTAGTCCCTATCACCACTCCACACACCTACTCTTAACCTGGGCTACTCCGCTGCTACTATACACCTTGCCCCATGCTGTCCACCTCCCAGCCCAACTTTCCATTCCCCCTGTGACCAGTAGGAGTCGTTATTTCACCCCTCCACCCAGCTTCAGACCTAGCCTACTCCAGCCCCCCAAACACCTGGATTTCCATTTTATCCTGGCCCAAGGACATTCGCCCCCAGGGGTCTAGAACCTGGTACCCTGTGCACCAAAGTCCACAGCCCTACCACTACTCCAAAGTGGCAGTCACCCTCAGAGCACAGCTGAGACCCTTATACAATCCACCACTATTATAAATATAGGCATCATGCATACACATCCCCTTCTACAGCGCCTCACTATTTTAGCCATCCTGGTGCTCGCCTTTCTCCAGCCAGATCACAATCCCAGCCCTCAGACTGCAATACCCCTAGACCACCCTGTCTTATCTCGACCCCACCCACTCCTGCCTCATGCACTAGGCCCTGGCATCCACCTCCTGGCAGCCCTCCCAACCCCTCTGCCTACCGGGGCCCCTTCCTGGACCCACTTCCTCACTGCCATTCCTACCCTTCGTGCCCTACCCATTCCCTGTACCCCTGCGGCCTCACCCTCATCTTGACGTCCAGCTAAGGATGCCTATGCCTACTGCCCACTGGTTAGAATTATTACTCTGCTACTGCTACTTTCTGGAAATGTCCACCCCAACCCAGGCCCTACTCCCACCAGCCCACCCAAGACATTGTCCTCAGGACTCTGCAATGCCTCCCTGAATATCTGCAGTTTGCTGAAAAAAATCTGCTGCGCTCCAGTGCTAGGTCATTCCACACCAGCCTGACATTGTCCTTGTGGAGACCTGGCTTCCCAAATCCACCCCCCCCTCCCCAACTCCTTTGTCTTACTCCCTGAGCACACCCTCTACCGGGAGGACCAAGTAGGAAAATGAAGGGGAGGCTGTGTGGCTTTCACACCTGACACTATTTTTGGTCATGTACTCCCTGCCCCCAAGCTCGATAAAGGAGCATAGGCCCTCACTCTCAAAATCATTCCTGATCCCTCCAGGGGCCTGCTGTACATCACAGTCTCCTATGTTCCCCAAGGAACCAGAACCTGGCAATCTCGTCGCTCACAGATTATCTCACCACCCTCCCACACAAAGCAAAATAAGTCTTTGTAGGGGAACACAACGTCAATTGGCTCAGTCCCTCTGCCTCCCAAGCAAGGGACACCTTTGCCACCCTTGACTTGACCCAACTAGTCTTCCAGCCCACTAGACAACCCCTCTAGTGGATTCAGCACCCTCCTGGATGTCATAGTCACCAGCTGCCCCCACAAAATCCAGGACATAAAAATTCTCCCAGATTCCTAAAGTGACCACTCCCCTATCCTATTCCTCTGGTCCACCTCTACCCTCAAACCAGTGGCCCAAACCACCCTCCACAGCTGCCTCCGCCCTGGTGGCTTGAATAAACTCAAGCAATTTCTCGCCCAGATCAACTGGTCCCCCATCAACCAGGCCCCCAGCATTGACTCTGCACTCAACCTTTTCATACAGGCTTTTAAGAAAGCCTGTGATCTCTACAAGCCACTTACCAGACTCTGCACCACAAAAAAAAATGCACCATAGGTCTCCCGCGCCCTGCTCCAAAAACTCAGGGAGAGGGATAACCTCTGGCACCTAGCCACTGAGACCGGCAGATAAACAAGCTTATAATACTGCATGCAATAAGTGCATGTGGGCCATCCGTAAGGCCAAGGCTGACCTCTACCAGGCTACCCTCACCTCCTCATGGGGTCAGCCTGGACCTTTTGGGACAATAATAAAGAACTGAAAGGGAAATCACGCTCCCTTCCCCATCCCAGCTTTCTATTGACGGCTCTATTACCATGGACCCCCTCAACATAACAAACTGCCTTAACACCTCCTTCATGGATCTTAGCTCTGTCCTCCCCAGTAGTTTCTTTGACCCAGTTTCCGACTCCCAGCCCCCTGTCCTTCAACGTCCTCGGTGCCACTTACGCAAAATATCTGCCCTAGAAGCCAGACCGTTCCTACTAAAAGCATTAGGCAGCAATAGCCCAAGCAACAACTCCCTGAACCCTAAAATTCTATGACCGGTCCTGGATGATATCCTAGTCACACTTACGAACTTACTAAACTGGTCCCTCTGCCTGGGTTAATTACCCAGTGTTTGGAAAACTGCTGTCGACACACCTATTCATAAAGGTGGGGACAGGTCCTCCCCTAGCAACTATCAGCCAATTTTCATTCTTTCCCCACTCTCCAAAGCCATAGAAAAAGTGGTGGCTACACAGCTCACCGAATATCTGACGAGATGTGCTGTTCTATGCCCAGAGCAGCATGGTTTCCACGTAGGCCATAGCACTGGCACATCCTTACTGGAATTCTCCAACTTTCTGCACTCCTCCCTTGACTCTGGCAACCTTGCTAGAGCAGTGTTCATTGACCTCTCCAAGACCTTTGACATTGTCTGCCATCCCCTCCTACTTGACTCCCTTTACCATATCAGTTTCTCCACTGGTCCCCTCGCCTGGTGCTCTAGCTACCCATCAGCTCGATCCCAGTGCGTACAGATCGATGGGACACTCTCAGAGACCCGCTCTGTCTGCTCTGGGGTTATCCAGGGCTCCATCCTGGGTCCCCTACTTTTCAGTCTCTACCTAAACTCCTTGCCCAGTGCCTGCTCCGGCAAAATTCTTCTATATGCAGATGATGCAGTTCTTTATGCCTCTCACCGTAAATCTGCCTCCCTCCAGGACTCTCTCCAACACACCTTCAACCAAGCAGAAAGTTGGCTCAAGGAGCATAGACTTGTCATTAATCTTAAAAAGACCAAGTCAATGCTCTTCTCCCACCATCAAAACAAAGCAAGCGATTCACCCCCACCGTATCCTCCCCAGCACTCAACACCCGCTCGAGCAAGTATACACCTACAAATATCTAGGGATTACCTTCGACACTGCCCTCACTTTTCACACCCACATTAATGCCCTCGCATCGGCCACCAACACCTGGATTGGCCTCCATTACCGTCAGAAGGACTGCCTTCCACCTGATGCTCTCCAGCTGGCCATCACATCCTCAGTCCTGTCCCTAGTGGAATATGGCCTACCTGTATATGAAGCCGCTGATAATACGGCACTCCGTAAGATCCAACTCACTCTGAACAAGGCCTGTAGACTCCTGACCAGTGCCCCAGGCTCACCTATACCTGTCATCTCTATTCCACTGCTAATCTCCTCAACCTCGAAGAACGACTCCACTACCACCAAGAAAATTCTGCTTGGGCTCTCCCCCCCGGGGTATCTGCCTCCCTTCAACATACCTCCCCCACAGTCCACCCACAGCTCAGGAAAGGCCACCCTACTGGTACCCAGAACCAGGACTTCCCTAGCTCAGAGGTCCTTTTGCTATAGGGCCCCCTCCTGGTTTAACTCTCTTCCTATAACCATCACTAACACTCCCAAAATTGCCTCTTTCAAAACTGCTCTTCAAAACCACCTGTTCAACACCCGAAGCTGTAATTGTCACTAACAGGTTGCTCGCATGATACTAAGTGCACTTTTTATCGACAAAGTTCGCCCAACTGCCTCCCTTCTCCCAACTGGTTCCTTTAATCCCTCCCATGCCAGATATCTGTATATCAGGGGCCTCCTAAACTGATCATATGTAACTAATGTGTATGAATCGTACAAAATATTTGTAACTATGTCTGTATACAAACTGTGTAAAATCTGTGTAACTCTGTATGTCAGCATTCTGTAACCTTGTGCCACTGTTGTCCTCTCTGTGACGAGGTACCTTTGTAAACGAGCCTCTGGCTCAAAGGTTGTAAATCCGATTGTACAAATAAATAAAGTGTGCAACTGAGTAGTTTGCTGGGGAGATGGTTAAACAGGAAGAAAGATGCAACTGCTGAAGAAACTTGTGAAGTAATGCTCATTGAACAGTTTTTTAAATGTTTTCATGCTGATCTTAATAAATGGTTAACAGATAAGAATCCTAGTACTGTGGTAGAAGCTGTTGAATAGGATTATCAGTATGCAGCCCACGCCCAGATGCATACAAGAAAGTACATGGGAAAGAGGGTTATGTTAAAGGGATGGGTTGGACACAAGGGGGTCCTGAAATGCAGGAGCCCTTTGAATCTAGAAGGAATACCCAACTAGAGCCTAAAAGTAATAGGAGTAGAAAGTTGGAAGCGTTATCTGTGCCAGCATTTTGAGTATTTGTCTCATGACTGTCCTCAGGCAACAGGAACTATTCCCGCCACAGCAAAGGGGAGGCCACCACCCTACTATGGGACCCAATGTGGTCAACCTCATGCTCGCTAGAAGGGTTACAGTCATACCTCCACAGAAGAGCAGCATGTGGTAAACTTTGTCTCAAGTGCTAGTCCCAGGAATATTCAGATGAACCTGAAGCCAGTCCAGGTAAAGGACACTTTGATACAAGGACTGAAGGACACTGGGGCCAGTGTCACAGTCATCCAAAAGGAGCCAATATGACCGGATAAGAGTCTGCCTGGGAGGGGTGCTTGAATTAAATTTGGTCCTTACTCCCGAGTCACAGTTCCAAAGGCCAGAGTACCCCAGAAGTGGGAGGAGGGTGAAGGTGAGAGGGAAGCTGTGGGTTGCTTCTGAGTTATAGGCAGATGTTTTGCTAGGAAATGACTGGGCTAAGGAAGGAGACCAAGACCCAGTCTGTGTTGTGATTCACAGTCAAGCTCAATGACTGGAACAGGTAGAGTTAAATGGGAAGACTGGGAGGGAGACAAGATCTGACATTGTTCATAACCTCAGACCTATACCAGACAGTGTGGTTGCTAAGCCCAAGGGGATCTCAGCAGCCAGAGAAAACAGATCCCACTGCTAAGGCACAGGGAGAGGCTGTGCCAGAGAGCTCTGCAAGGGGCAGCAGTTCACCAACAAAGGAGTCTGTAGAGGAAGACCTCACTGATAAGCAGCAGCTGCAGTTAGCTGCAAGGAAGACAAAGCTGGGACGGGTTTCATGAGAGGAGTTGCACAAGGCTCAGCTAGCAGATCCATCTCTAGCTGCACTTCGGCTGCTAGCAGCCTGCAGTAGCAGCGATTCTGCAAGGGAAGAGCAGCAGAAGATATTTTAGAAAAGAGATATTTTATATAGAGATTGAGTTCCTAAGACTACACCTGAGGAGTGGAATGTTTGCAAGCGGATTGTGGTTCCTCTGGAATACCGAGCAGCCCTCCTTGATTCAGCACACTGAATTCCTCTGTCTGGACACAAAGGGGTTAGATGGACAAAGAGGCATTCTGCTTCAGAACTTTTACTGGCTAACGTTGTACAAAGATGTGGCTGAGTACTGTCGCTCATGCCCAGTGTGTCAGCATGTGGGGAAGGAAGGGGATCAAGCAAAGGCTGCCCTGATTTCACTTCCTATTATTCACAAACCATTTTATTGGGTCGCTGTGGACACTGTGGGCCCACTGGCTATGCTGAGCTCGAGGGGAAAGAAGTACATTCTGGACATAGTGGGTTATGACTCTCGATATCCAGAAGTGGTAGCCATGTTCCCCCATAGAGGCAGAGAAGGTAGCAGACGAGCGGCTAGAATTGTCAGGAGAGCTGGATTTCCCAGGGAGATTTTGTCAGATCAGGGAACAAACTTTAAGTCTGATCAGATGACTGAGTTGTGCAAGCAGTGTGAAGTAAATCTGCTGCATACAACCCCATACCACCCACAGACGAATGGCTTAGTTGAGAGATTAAATGCATGTTTAAAAAACATGATTTGCGTGTTCACAGAACAGCACAAAAGGACTGGGGCAAATTCCTACTCCACTTGTTGTTTGCATATTGGGAAATTCACAGGAGTCATTAGGCTTGATGTCTTTTGAGCTCTGTATGCTAGACGGATCAGAGGACCCTTAGATTTAGTTAGAGAGGAATGGGAAGGCTCTACTGCCACCCAGAAGGAGTCCGTGTGAACTATGTACTGAATTTCCAGGACCAGGTTAAGAAGTTCAGGCATGGCCCACTGGTGCAGGGGCAAGATGCTGACCTGCGGCGCCAACAACCCGGGTTCAGGAATGGACCCAGACTGCCGGAGGGCTGGCCGGGGGAAGAAGGATCGAGCATCCTGTGGCGGCGCTCCTTCTCCGGGGGGGGGGCAGGTAGTGTGTTTGGTGCACTACGGACATCTGACTGAGGCTGGGTGTACCACAGCACCAACGCCAGCACTTTGGGGGCAGGCAGACACTGGCCATCATTGCACATCCCCGCCTGTATGCAGGAGAAAAACAGCCTGCCTGCTGCATCCGTGAGGCCTCGCCTCCACTCTGAATAGCTCCAGCGCAGGCTCCCCACCCCCAATAACACTCATGTTGCGGCACTTACCGGAGGGTGCCACAACCCCACCCTGGGGTCAATCCAGGGGGCTTTGGGGGGAGATGCGCTAAGTGGAGGTGGAGGTCAGAGGGGTCTGTGACCACGCGGATGTACGGTGGCAAGGTAGGGCACAAAAAAAAAAAAATAAACGAAAAGGAGAGAAAAATAAGTTCAAGCATCTTGCTCAGAATCCCTTAGCTGCAGCACAACAGAAGCAAAAAACTTAGTATTTTGTTTCATATGTTTGTTAGTGGACAGTTATTCATATACAGTTCATAGCCAACAGCTATATAAAATCCCAGTCATATACATTTGCCACAACACTTAGATAATAGCATTTCAGACTTCGTTCCCCATTACTGTCCCTTTTTTTTTAATTTTTATTTTAACTGCCCCCCCCCAACCCACTAACCCCTAACAATTAACTATTAACTCGGTCTGTGTCCCTTTTTCTGTCTCATCCCCATCTTACTCAGAGGTCCATTCTCTCAATTAAATAACCCACTACCTTCCAGCAACATTCTTTCCCCCATGCTTAGAGCACCCAAATATTCTGCCCAGGTTCTCTCAAATTTGTCTTCCGTCCCTTTTACGTTGTGTGTCAGCTTATCCACAGCTAAAACTTTCACCGTGAGTTCCTTCCACTGGCTCACCGTAGGCCCCAGAGCTGTGGTCCATACATTTTGCATCCCTATCCTAGCCACTATAAGTAACACCCTTATCCATCTAGGATAAAGAACCCATTCCCCATGTTCTTCTCCTTCTACCCCCAACAGTGATTTTTGGGAGATCTCAATGGGCTTTCCTCTTATGGATGTAATTTCTTTAGCTATATCTTGCCAGTAAGACTTTATCACTGGGCAATCCCAAAAATAATGTTGGTATGTGTCCCTATTTATTTTGCACTTATTGCAAAACGGGCATACCCCCAGACAGAAGCTGTGCACCATAGCTGGTGGATAATATAGCCTCTGAATATATTTGAATTAAACTTCTTTATATTTGTTACACACTAACAGTCCCTGATGGGATTCTAACATTAGCTGCCAGTTTAGCTTCACTAATTTCCTCCCCAATATCCTGCTCCCACCATACCTTCGCCTTCTGGGGAGGGTCCTGAAAAAAAAACTTTTCCTATCCAGCCTCACAGCCCTCCCTATTAATCCCTTCTCACACCTACTGGCCCCCATTATTTCTTTTTCCACCTCCTCCATCAGTCTCTCTGTTTCCCCAGATCCGGTGAGCCGCTTATAATAATCCCTTACTTGGAAGTATCTACACATGTGCAAAGTGGGCACATTCATCCTCTCTTTAACCTCCTGAAATGTGCATATGCTCCCCCCTGATGTCAAGGTCATGATGCATTTTATATAAAATTCTGGGCAAAACATTCATTTTAAGGAGGTTGATCCATCCCATCCAGGAGATATTCAGCTCTTTCTACCCACGCAAGTCTTGTATAGCTTCCCTTATCAGTGGTCTATAATCCGCCCATATAGCTCCTCATGCATTTTCCCACCCCAGTACCCAGGTATGTGAATGTTTGTTGCACTTGTTTTAACCCCAGGCTTCCTTCTTGTTACTCCTCCCAGAAACATGATTTGGACTTTGCACATTAATTTTATATCCGGAGAAAACTGCAATTGTTCTATTACTGACAGCAATTTAGGGACTGACACATTTGGTTCTGTCAAAAACAAGACATCATCCGCGTAAAGAGATATGACATGCCCCCCCCCAACCCCCGATACTCTTTATAGCAGACTCATCACCAATTTTGATTGCCAGGGGCTCTATTGCCAGCGCAAATAGCAAGGGTGGTAGGGGGCATCCCTGTCTTGTTCCCCTATATAGTTTGAATTCCAGGGTTGCTACTCCCTTAATCAAAACCTGTGCCCTCGGGTGTACATAGAAAGCCCCTACCATCTTTACAAACTCTCCCCCAGCCCAAATCTCTGCAAAATATGCAGCATATATTCCCACTCAATTCTATCAAAGGCTTTTTCAGCGTCCACTGAAAGGACGCAAGCCTTACCTGGATGCCTCTCCCCCCACCAGATAACATTCAACAGCCTCCTTAGGTTATTGTAGGAGTGCCTGCCTTTAACGAACCCAGTCTGATCCGGGTTGACCAATGGATGGAGTATCTCTTCCAACCAGTTTGCTAAGACTTTTGTCATGATTTTGCAATCATGATTCAAAAGCGAGATCGGTCTAAAGGACCCGCAATCCTCCAAATTCCTTCCTACTTTGGGAAGAACAGTGATCAGAGCCTGGAAGCACATGCTACGTATCCCTTCCCCTTCTTTGGTCTCTTGTAGGATGTCACACAGTGAGCCCGCCACTTCTTCTTTCAACAGCTTGCAAAACTCCACCCCCAGCACGTCGGGTCCTGCGGCCTTCCCATTTTTCAACTGGCTGATCACATTTTTGACTTCCGTCGCCATTATTTTTGCCCCCAGCTTTTCCCTTTGTACCTCATTTAGACTGGGTATTTCCATCTCCTTAAGGAAGCAGTCTCTTTCTCCACCTTTCCCTTGACACTCAGCCCTGTATAACTCCTCATAGAACTCCTTAAATCTATTACGAATTTCCCCTTCCTCCTTAAGTATTTTCCCCTCCCTATTTTTAATTTGCACTATCCTATGACTACTTTTCCCTCCCTTCATAAGCCGGACCAGTAGGGGGCCTGTTTTATTGCCCACCATACATCCTTTGTTTTGCAAAGAAAATGTTAGTATTCACTTATTGCCCAGATTTATATTAAGTATCTCCCTCGCCAACCTAAGCTCTTTCTGTTTTTCCTCTCCTCCTCCCCCAAGGACTTCCTTCTCCAGGTCTCCTATTTTAATTTCCAGGTCCCTTTGCTTCTGCCTTTTATCTCTTTTTTTCTTAGCTGTGTATCCAATTATAACCCCCCTTATGAATGCTTTACCAGCTTCCCAGTATATACCCTCATTTGTCTGCTCATAAACTTTCCATTGCTCTTTTACAAAATCCAGAAACTCATCCCTTGCCAACATGTATATGGGAAATTTCCAATGATCCCTCTGCACCTCCTTCTGACCCAGGGCGATCTCCATCTCCACCATGGCATGGTCAGATAGAAATATCAGGCTACGCCCCATTGTTCTGGTATATTGGTACAAATCTCTATGGGTGTATATATAGTCCAGCTGTGACCAGGAGAGATGTGGGTTGGAGAAGAATGTATATTCCTTCGCCCCCGGATTAGCTGTTCTCCATCCATCAATCAGGCATAATTCTAATAATCCGGGTAGCAATTGTTGTATGTCCCCATCCGTCCTATCCCTATTCCCTGAATAATCCATTTTAGGGTCTGCCACATAATTAACCCCACCCCCCAACCCCCAAAAATCAAATTCGTAAATTTTTCCTTAAATCAGGATATCCAGCAACCTTTGATAAAAGCTTTGGTGATCAGACGGTGCATATAGATTTCCAAAAGTAATCACTTTGCCCTTGAGCTCCCCCTCTACAAAAACATACCTCCCTTCTATGGTATCTCTCACCATCCTCAATGTTTTAAAGGGCAGGTGCTTGTGGATTAGAATTGCTGACCCTCTCTTATGCGAATTATAGGCTGCTGCGTAACACTCCCCCACCCAGCCTCGCACAAGTTTTTTGTGCTCTCTGTTTGATAAATGCGTCTCTTGTAACATATCCACTGAGACCCTGTGTCTTTTAAGAGCCATTAAAATTTCTGCCCTTTTTGTGGGCGTAGTAAAGCCTTTTATGTTCCAGGAGACTATTTTAACCCCTCCCAGGAGCTGGGGAGTGCCCTCGTCATTTGTCCTGTATGAACATCCCTAAAAACGTCCTGGTCAAGGCTCGACCTTTCACCTCTAGCAGATATCATATGACACAGACCGCTCTGAAAACAGTAAAAATACAAGTGAACAGTTAAACAATCATAAACTGTGTAAACAGAAACCCCAACTTTACCCCCTCCCTTCCCTGAGTCGATTTCAAAAACAGCCCTTCTTTATCCCTACCTCCCCTACACTGATCCTCCCTCTTCCCTAACCCCAACTGTTCCCTCTCCTCTGCATATACTACGATCTTCAGTATATAGTCACTCCCCCATACACACTGCTCCTGCTCCACCTTTCTTAACCCAAACTTATCCACGTGCTGTGTTTACCTCAGAATGCCGCTACTGTCTATATTGTTATGCTATTACTATACTGTCCACACCCCCCTCTAAATCGGTGTCTGCACTCCCCTTACCCAGGCCCCCCCATCCTCTCTTCAATTGGTTGCCACATCCACCCCACTTCCCTCCTCACCCCCTCGTCCTATTTGCCCTTCATACTGCCTGGCGTTTTACCCCTGTCAAATCTTAGCCATATTCCAACAGCTGATTCATTATGTTCCCCCATCCATCAGGGCTTCTCCACCTCCTTCCAGCTTGTCCTCACTTCCCACTTTTGCTAGGTATGCCCCTATAATTCGAGCATTATGTGTATCCCTGCATTGGTGCTTTCCTGTTTAAGCCCTCTTTTATTGCAGAGGGGAGAGAGACGAGACAAAAAGGGGGGGGGATGCTCGCACCCCACAGTGCCACATGCTCCTGGCGGAGAAAAAGTTCTGTCTCTAGGCCACACTCATGGGGCCACCAGCAACCCCTCCACCTCCCCGCGTTAAACTTTAAAGATTTGCAGCGTAACCATCCCATGGAACAGTCTGCCTCTTTTTCAAAGGTCCAGTTCTGTTTCTAGTCCACACCAATCAAGGCCTGTGGGGATCATATCCCTGCCGCTTTTAAATGCCAGTTTATAACTCACCATCATTCCTCCTACTTCACCTGTAAATCCCTGGCAATCTGTTTCTGTTAACCACCCACAGGATTAAGGGGAAGGGCAACTGGGCACAGGTATATGGGGCAATCTGAACAGGTTTCCGTCTCCGCCATGCTTTTCCTTTCCCCCCCGGTGAGTGCAGCCACTGATCCAGTTCATCGATCACCAAGTCAGCCTCCATCTTCTCGCCACTCTCCACGTACTCTGGTCCCATTCAGGTTCTCCCATTCTTCCTATCCCAATCTTCCAGGAACGTTTGTAGCTTCTCCGATTCCCAAAATGAATATGTAGCCACCTCGATTTTTACTTTGACTGTAGCTGGATAGACCATGAAGAAATCCAGCCCCCACTGTCTCATCCCATCCAGTGTATTAAACTGCTGTCTCTTCTTCTGTATTCTTTGAGACATGTCTTGATGCACAGTAAGCCTATGGCCTTCATATACTAGTTCTTTCTTATTTCTATAGGCCACCAATAAGGCCTGCCTGTCTGGATAGTGATGCAGCCTGAAGATCACCTGTCAGGGCGGTTGCCCATTCTGTGGCCTCGGAGCCAAGGCCCTGTGTGCTCTCTCGACTTTAAGCTTAGGTTTGGGCAGGTCCATGTCTAGCAGCTTCGGCAGAGTCTCTGAGCAAAACTTGAGCAGGTTCCCTCCCTCCCTCCGTTCCTTCCGGCAGGCCCCTAATGCGTAAATTATTTCTCCTACTGTAATTTTCCTGATAGTCTAACGCTTCTTTAAGCTCCTCTACCTCTCTTTCTAGCTTTTGTATTTTGGAAGGGCTTTCACTGCTTTGGTCCTCGAGGTCTGAAATTCTCTGCTCCACCTCTGCAATTTGCCTCGTGTGCTGCTTTAGTTCTTGAGCCAGCCCCTTCAGAGTATGCTCCAGGATTTCCCAGCGTGGTTTAAAGTCGGCCAGAATTTGCTCCGACACCGCTCTGCTGATGCATGGCGACCTCCACTGCCCGACAGCGAAACTGGGCCTGGTCCACCACTTGTACTTCCTTCGTGGAGTGGAGTTTTCTTGGTGTTTTTACCCGCTTGGAGCACCAACTTGCCTGAGGTGATGTACTCGTCCATCTCCCCGATGTTAAGGCAGCTCTTTTCGGTTAGGTAGGTTATCCAATTGTTCAATTAAGCACTTTTATTTCATATTAAAGACGGAGCTCCGGAGCAGTGTGACCAGTCACATCAGCTGCTCATTAGCGCCCCCTAAGACTTAGTATTTTGAAAGGCAGTGGATATTCCACCAATATTCCCCTTCCTAGCTCAGGCAACAGCACACAAACACTGCTCACTTTATCTTCCACTGCCATCAGGCATTTTTTGCAGAGGAACATACCAACACTGACTTAGTTAGAACTAACGGGGAAGCAGAACTCAATCTAGGACTCAGCATGGCCAACAATATGGATTCTACAGCAAAAAATTCTGAACTCATATGTGGAGGGAGTCTGGCTGGAAAAAACATAATTCAGTTCTTCAGAACCCCACAGATTACAGTTAAATTCCTTACCACTGAAGATGCCTCCTGCTGGAGGGGATACAGCCTCAAAGTGGCCACCCACATCCAGATATTTTGGTCCTGCCCACAGATTCAAAGGTTCTGGACAACTGCAGACCAAGTGACAAACACAATTATCACAGATTTTGGCCTACTGCCAAAATCCCAGAGGCAACATTACTAATGCATTATCTTCCCCATCAGAAACAAGCATCACCTACATCTCAGGAGTCCTACTTACAACAGCAAAAAGTGCAATAACTCGCCTTTGGTTAACACCCACTACTCCAACGTGAGCCCAATGGGAGGACACTATCTCCTAGATAATTATAGGCTGGAAAAGCTTACAGCACAACTACAGAATGGACTAGCAACTCTAGAAAACAGATGGAACACATGGCTTCTTTTACGTCACGCAGAAGGGATATGGTTCAATAAAAGGTGGGAATTTACCGGAGGGGCACACTAAACACCTTCATGCGACATGAGGCTGGACAGACCATGTATAAGGGGACCCACTGACTAAGATATAACAAACGCAAAAAAAAATTAAAAAGGGCAGTCTTCCTTCCTTCAATAATAACACTACTCCATAAATTAGTTTTACAAAAGCTGTGCAAACTTTATTTGTGCCAAATAAAAACCGCTGGAGAGCAGTCTGATGCATTTCAGAAATAATTCCTTTTTCAAAAGGCATGCATACCAGTGTGTTTATTGCTCTTTAATACATAAAATCATTATGATGTCATCAAGTACCATCATCAATTCAAACAAGAAACACACTGTGGGCTACGAAGCTCAACTACTAAATCAAAGTGCAATACAGTGAGCTAAAAATAGATGCAATTAAAAACATTAGCAATCCTCTATCCCCCCCCATACATATTTACAACCCTACCCCATTCACTGCTTCCATTTCTCAAATATTTTAAATAGCAATCTCATTTAATCTATAGAAACAAGCAGGTCTGCTCTTTAGTATTACTCAGATTTTTAGCATTATAATTTAATCTTTCTTAGAGCTAAAATAATATGACATCCACTTCGCATTAGATCCCAACCACAGATAGAGCATTACATTGCTACCAAATTGAATCTCATTCAAGCAACACAGTCATTCCTCCCTATCTTGCAATCTAATTAGTGTTTTCTGATGAACAGCAATAAGTCAAATGAAGCATTAAGTCCTGAATATTTCACAGCCTAGCCTGTAGGCTGAATATCCGAAAGGTTTCAAACTGTTACAAACCCCCGCTTGGATTTTTACATACTTTATCTATGGCTCTGATTATGGTTTTCAGGGTCATTCAACTTTTTAATATGCTGGGCTGTAGCAGGAAACTATAGACCTGTTAGTTTAACCTCAGTGATAGGGAAAATGATGGAATCACTTCTAAAGGAAAGCACTGTCGAGTATCTAGAGGCCAGAGGGGCACAGGACCCTAGGCAGCATGGATTCACAGCGGGAAGGTCATGCCAGACGAATCTGATAGATTTCTTTGACTGGGTGACCAAAGTAGTAGATCAGGGAGGGGCTGTGGACATGGCCTACCTAGACTTTAGCAAGGCATTTGACACAGTCCCACACAAAAGATTAATATACAAGTTAGCCAGCCTGGGAGTGGGTCCCAAGATGACAGCCTGGGTAAAGAATTGGCTGGAGAATAGGACACAGAGAGTAATAGTAAATGGAGTCCACTAGAAGAAAAGGAGGGTTACTAGTGGGGTACCCGCAGGGTTCAGGTATAGGACTGTCCTTTCAATGTCTTTATAAGTGACATTGCAGAAGGACTGGAAGGAAAGTATGTCTCTTTGCAGATGACACTAAGATCTGCAACAGAGTTGATGCACAGGGTGGGGTGGAAAGGATGAGAAGGGACTTGGCAAGGTTAGAGGAATGGTCAAATGTATGGCAGCTTAGATTCAATGCTAAGAAGTGCAAGGTAATGCACCTGGGAAACAAAAACCCAGGGGAAGAGTACACAATGGGGGGTGAGATACTAACAACAACAAAAATGGAGAGAATAACAACAACAAAAATGGAGAGGGACCTGGGGGTAGTCATATCAGATGACCTAAAGATGGGAAAGCAATGTGAGAGGGCAGCAAGGAGGGCTGGGGGGATACTGGGATGCATAGGGAGAGGCATCACCAGTAGAAAACAGGAAGTTATTATCCCTCTGTACAGACAGCTGGTGAGACCCCATCTGGAGTACTGTGTGCAGTTCTGGAGACCCAATCTCCGCAAAGACATAGACAGGATGGAAGCTGTCCAGAGGAGGGCAACTAAAATGGTGCAAGGTCTGCACCGGAAGACATATGAAGAGAGACTTAAGGAGCTTAATATGTATAGCCTCGAGGAAAGGAGGGAGAGGGGAGACATGATAGAAACTTTCAAGTACCTCAAGGGAATCAACAAAGTCCAAGAGGGTAGCATCTTTCAAAAAAGGTGTGCAAGCACAAGAGGGCACAATTTGAAGATAGAGGGGGGACGGCTCAGAGGTAATTTAAGGAAGTATTTTTTCACAGAGAGGGTTGTGGATGCATGGAACGGCCTTCCGGAGGAGGTTGTGGAGTCAAAATCAGTGGTGGAATTCAAGCATGCATGGGATAGTCATAAGGCAGTTCTGGGGGGTTGGGGTAGGAAGAAGTAGGCTGCTGGTTAACTAGGATCTGCAGCTTATCCAGTAGGCAGGGAAATGGGCAGACTGGGTGGGCCAAGCGGTCCTTATCTGCCGTCAAATTCTATGTTTCTATGTTTCTATGTAGCATATGCCAAACTGCCCCCAGCAATTTCTCTACAGTGCTCACCAACTCTTAGTTTTGAAGCCTCTATTAGTTTTACCGATGTAGAATGCACTGTATGAGCTGCACACTGCCATGTACTCTAGTAGTGTCACATGTGGCAAACTCTTATTTGAAATTCCCTATTATTATGGGGGCTGACAAAGCTATCTCCCTCCAGCATATACTTACAAAAACTGCATCTCTTGCATTTGAAACAAACCCTCACACCATGACCGAGTCATGTTTCAGGCTCCTTATTTCTATGAAAACTGTGCACCAAATGATCTTTAAGGGTACTTGTTTTTCTGTATGCCATCCTAGGCATTTCCCCGCTTATTAATACTAAACCCTCATCACCATGTACTACCTTCCAATTCTCTTTAATAATCTTTTCCACAAACCTAACAAGACCTGAACAGGTAGTGACATAATTAAATCTTACTCTGCCATGCCCTCTTTCCCTGTTATTATACAGTAATGCATTCCCATCTGAACCTTTAGCATTGTTTGACTTCTTGAATCACATTTCTATTATATCCCCTTTCGGCAAATCTCATTTCTGAATTTTTCTGCTGCTTCATCAAATTTTTCCAAGGTATCTCAATTTCTTCTCAAACTTAAAAACAGTCCCTTCAGTATATCTTTATGGTATGACGAGGGTGGCAACTTGAGGCCTCTAATAATGTATTTCTATCAGTTGGTTTCCTAAAAATATTAGTTGTCACCATACCATAGAAACATAGAATCTGTCAGCAGATAAGGATTATATAGCCCACCTAGTCTGCCCATTTCCCTACTTGATTTGGCAATCCCTACTCTTATCTGGACTGCCTTTTCCCCCGCTCTGCTGTAAAGCAGGGTGCTTTTATGCTTATCCCATGCAGTTTTGAATCCCCGTACTGTTTTTGCTTCTGTCACCTCCACTGGTAGGCTGTTCCATGGATCCACCACCCTCTCTGTGAAAAAATACTTACTAGCATTCCCCCTAAGCCTCCCTCCCTCCAGCCTCATGTTATGTCCCCTTGACTGCTTCCATTCTGTCTATGTCCTTCCTGAGATGCGGTCTCCAGAACTGGACACAGTATTCCAGATGAGGCCTCACCAGTGATCTATACAGTGGCATCACCACTTCACTCCTCCTACTGGTTATGCCCCTTCCTATGCACCCCAGCATTCTGTTTGCCTTCCCCACTGTTTTTTCGCATTGTTTGGCTGATTTCAGATCATCGGATACAATAACCCCCAGGTCTCTCTCCTACCCTGTGGTGGTTAGAACCCATCCCCCAACCCCCATATTCCTCTCTTGGGTTTCTGTGTCCCAGGTGCATTATCTTACACTTCTGAGCACTGAAACGCAACTGCCAAACCCATGACCATTCCTCAAGTAGTCTTAAGTCATTTATCATTTTATCTAGCTCCTCCTGTGTGTCGACTCTGTTACAGATCTTGGCATCATCTGAGAACAGGCATACCTTCCCCTCCAGTCCCTCTGCAATGTCACTTATGAAGACACTGAACAGAACTGTACCCAGCACCGATCCCTGTGGAACCCCGATGGTCACCTCCCCCTCTTCCGATTTTATGCCATTTACTACCAACCTCTGGGTCCTGCCTTTTAGCCAGTTTCCAACCCATTTTACCACTTTAGAGCCCACGCCAAGATTCCCCAATTTATTAAGCAACCTTCTATGAGGAACAGTGTCATAGGTCTTACTGAAATCCAGGTAGGCCACATCCACCGCCCCTCCCTGATCCACCACCCTGGTCACACAGTCAAAGAAATCAATAAGATTAGTCTGACAGGACCTACCCTCAGTGAATCCATGTTGCCTTGGGTCTTTTGCACCGCTTGACTCCAGGAACTTCACTACCCTCTCCTTAAGCAGGGACTCTATCAGCTTCCCCACCACTTAGGTCAGGTCTACAGGTCTGTCTGTCTTGTGTAGGGGGGACCACCTCTGCCCTCCTCCAGTCCCCAGATACCTCCCCAGTCTCTAGTGATTGGTTGAAGAGGGTTGTCAGCGGACCTGCTAGGACTTCCCAGAGTTCCTTCAACACTCTAGGGTGAATCCCATCTGGCCCCATTGCCTTGTCTGTCTTTACCTTTCCTAGTTCCTCCAAGACCCCATCCAATGTAAATGGGCCGGTGTCCACCTCTCCCCCCTGTACATCTTTCCTTGAGTCTTGGCCCTTCCCCTGCCTCTTCCTTGGTAAATACTGAGCAAAAATATTTGTTCAGCATATCAGCTTTTTCAAGGTCATCCTCCACCCTCTCCCTTCTTTAGCCTAACAATACCATTTCTGGTCTTCCTCCACTCGCTAATCATCAATCTTTTAAGTTTCCAAGTCCATAAAGTTCACTTTTTCCTCATCAGTTGTATAGGTGAACCTCAGATGTTCATTTGTGGTATGTGAATATTTTAAAATTCATTCAGCTCACCAAGGTCATCCTGCCATACCATAATATCATCCAAATATCATCTCCTAAATATAATTTTGGAGAGTAGGGGGTTATTGAATTCATTATAAATTAATTTTTGGTCCCATAATCCTATTTAAAGGTTGGTTAAAGTGGGAACAAAAGTAGCCCCACAGCCATCCCTTTTGTTTGCAGATACAAGTTTTACATAAACAGAAATACACTGCAATTTCATACAAACTGTCAGTTTTAGAAGAAACTCCGTAGGTGGCTTTGCAGCCTGCTCCCTCAGATTCAAGAAATGGGCCCCTGTATCCAATGCTCGCTCGTGGGGAATGTTAGTGTACAGAGTCTTAACATCTGTTGTGACTAGATACGAGTCCCTGTCCACAATATTATCTACCATGATCTGTAACACCTCATTACTATCTTTAAGGTGTGATCTTAAAGTGGGGTCTTAAAAATCAAACTATATAAGTTCAAGTTCAAGTTTATTGCACATTAAACATATAAACTGACAAAGGTTCTGTAAGTGACCCTGTTCTACTACTAATAATAGGTCTACGGGGGGGGGGTTGGATACAGATATGTGAATTTGAGGTAGCAGGTAAAATGAAGCTCTGGGCATTCAGAAATTAAATATTCCTTGGTATACAAATCTAGCACATCTTTATTATATGCCTCATTAATAACCTCATCAGTGCTACATATAAAATCATTTGTAGGATCGCAGTTCAATAGAAGTCCCTGTTACCTAGCTGACATAATGCTTCCCTTTCACAGTCATCCTTATTCAACAGAACTATGCTTTTCTCTTTGTCCGTTGATTTTGTAAGCTCAGTGTCTTTTTGTAGCGAAGTCATTGCAGCTGTTTCTTCAGCCATTAAATTCTGCTATTCAAGGAGGAGAAGGTTGTTAATTAGTTCATTAAAGTCCCTCTCACATAAATCTCTGAATGTTGCTATAGCTGCACTTGGGGGTGGACAGAAAATAGATTTTTTTCTTTAATGTATTTGAGTTCAGATCACATATCATGGGACTCCCCTCAACATTTTCATTAACAGTACTGTCCAAATATCCCACATTTTTTTACTGCATTTATTTTAACTCACTGTTATTGCACTTTGTTTTCATAGTTGAGATTGGCAGCCCACAATGTGTTTTCTTGTTTGACCTGATTATGGTAACTGGCGACATCCTGATTTTAAGTGTTTAAGAGAAGTGTACACACTGGTATGCATGCCTGTGAAAAAGGAATTATTTCCGAAATACATCAGGCTGCTGTCCAGCGGTTTTTATTTGGCGCAAATAAAATTTGCACAATTTTTCTAAAACTAATTTATGGAGTAGTGTCATTTTTGAGAGAGGTGTACAGTGTCCGATTTTTTGGTGTTTGTTAATTTGACGGCTCATCATGAGCACCCCTTCCTAGTGCGCTTTCTAGTGGTTTGCCTGACTGCAGAATATGCTGGCTACACTTAACCCTGGGGCTCCCCTTCAACACCCATTACTTATGCCATTAAACATAAAGCAAATGTCTGGACAAACCTGACCAATGAGTAACATGTATAACATTATTACTGTGCCCTGTTCTCTGTGAATTGTGTCTATTTCAAGTCAATGTCTCTGTACCATCAGCTGAAAACTTATACAAAAACAAGGGGTTAGTGGATCAAGCATTCCTTCTTGTGCTTCTCTGGCCATTGTTAAAAATAATAAATATAAATTATGAACTCTGCAGAAGCAACTGTGTTCCAGGACAAACAAAACAAAAAAAAAAAAGACTCCCACAATGAATCACATTGAAAACGATGTAACAGAGACTGGAATGTATATCTGCCGGAATCTCTCTCCATTTACTTTGTTCAAGATAAAAATCTTTTCACTGGATATTTTGCCACAGACCACAACAGCAGGCCCATGGCTTTCAGTAGGATTTTTTGTTTGGAGGTCCAGGACTTTCTGGAAAAAAAGGGGGGTCCACAGCCAATAAGTGTGAGTCCCTGTGAAATATTTGGGGGTCCCCATTGAAATGAATGTGAGCCATGCCCCCATGAGGAAAATCTTGTACTGTAATTGGTGAAATCTGATTCAACAAGTGTGGTTCATTTCACTACAATCGTCACTGTGGCTCCTCTTTCATTTTCTGTTTCTTATTTCTAAATACACCCATTTTATAACGGCATTAACGCTCTTCAGGGTTTGTGGGTTGGTTCTGTAATAACCCACAAACCAGGTAGTTGAAAACTCAAGGTGTAACAAACTGGGATGTGGGTTAAGTCACAAAATTCAACACCGCGTTATAGGTTATAGCTTAAATTAAGGGGGGGGGTTCTTCAAGTTATACCCAATAATCTTGCAAGTAAGATAATTGCCCACGTTACTGTACTGGAATATAATAAACAACAAAAAGAGGCAGTGGTGAAGAGTGGTTAGAGTAACAGCTCAGGAAGTGGGAAATTGCTGGTTCAAACCTCACTACTGTCAAATACTGACAGTGTGACCTTGGATAAGTCACTTAACCTCACAGTGCTCCAGCTCACCGAACTGGAGAAATGGGCAGAAGCAGGGCCCTACTGGAAATGAGATGTTGCATCTCAGCTGGGCTACCCCTGGTAAATAAATTGTTTAAAGCATGCTTTATTTCTTGGACTCACGTATTTACTACTGCTGTATTATTTTAATTTAGCCTGAATTTTTTTTTCTGTATGGTTTCTTGTCAAACTCTAATTTATACAAGGTAAGACACCTTGATACTCCCCTCCCCATACAGCTTTTTACTCCCACCAGCAAGCTCATCAGCTACTGTCCCCTCCTCCCCTCGGGCAGCATCCACCTCCCCTGAACTTACCCAGGAGCTTGTTCCCCCATGGACTGCCCCCCCCCCTGTGGTGGGGAGGGCTATCCTCCCCCCCTTCCCCATACACAACTCCAGTTCAGCTCCAAGCATCCAGGTGGTGGAGCGGATCTGGGGAGGAGTGCAGAGCTTCATCCTGCTGCAGGATCCCGTCTCCCATTTTCTCCCAAGCCCCTGTAATAGCTTACACATTGCAAACGTGCACATGGAGGTGCGTATGTCCTGCAGATCTGCAGCCCTGCCACCGGGCCTTTCACCGGTGGTAGTCAGCTGGATACGTGCTGTCGCTTTTCCCAGGAGAGGAACGCTATCCTTGGGATGCTGAATCCTCTCCCACACCACCAACTCCCAAAACAGGTCACCAGCGTGGCAAGAGGTAAGGTGTTAAGATGCTTCAGCCCTCCATGCCACTGGACCGGCACACCTCAATGCTTTTGATGCTGTGATTTACATACTGTGGCGAGCTATACCCCTGCCAGCCATATGTACAAATATATAATGTTGTGTTTTATGTGATTTCTGTGTATGTTAAAATGCCAATGTGAAGAGAAGGGAATTTTTTTTTTTTTTTTTTTAATGGCTGATAGATCTGTAACCTGCAAAACAGCTTGCTTGGCAAGAAGCTAATGGCATTTCCTGACTAGCTGACCCAGAGATAACAAAATCAGTTCGTACAGTCATAAACCTTACAGGATCTTCCTTGTAACTTAATTGAAGGAAGCCAGTTCAAAGCCCAGGAAGTTTTAGCTAGGATCTGAGCAGCAAATGACCATTCTGACATGCTAATGTGACTTGTGTCTTGCAGGTGCGAAATGTCTACAGGGGACTTCAAAAGGCTTAAACTCTGAATGTCATATCCATGTTAATGATAAGTGTCAGGATTTGATCGTTGATATTCCTTGAATTTTGGAAACAGTGTAACAGTGACATCTCCTGGCCAAACAGAGTAGTTGCTCTGACTCACCTGCTAGGCAAATAGACCAGTTTCTTTAAAACTGGGATGACTGATGACACTGCAAGTTATAGAAGGTATTTAAAGCCCTCAGCTCAGGGAATGTGCACACTTTTCCTCGGGACTCTCTCCTGAACACACAGAGAAGGAAAACTGCCACAGCATAGAGACTAAGCGCTAGAGACTGCACTTACTCTTTACGGACTTCAATTCACTACAATTGAAGGTAGAACTTTAGATAACTGTCATATTACTTTTTTTGTACAGGTCCACTTTTTTTGTTATGCTGTGATCAAAGAGATTATTTGAACCTTTTTAGTTGTAACTGTATGATTAGTAACTATTTAGTAAAAATATTTTGTTTTTATGAAAACCGGCCCGAGTGAGATTTTCTTATATTGGGTGTGTGATTGTGGGAGGTTCAGTATTAATCTGACTAAACTGTTATTGCTATGGGGTGCCATCATAAGCTACCAAATCAATCAAAGGGTCTGAAAAGGGAAAGTCTGGATAAAAGATAGGGAGAATACGAAAGTCTCAAAGAAGCGTCTGTGGGGATTTAAACCAGGTTATTGCACGCCTTGTGGGATAAGGCAGAATCAGTGTTACAATGCTACCCCGAAGAGGATGTAACACCTGGATCTTCCCCCTCTGTGTAACAACCAAAAAGGGGTTCTCATTTGGCTACAAGACTCAAGACTGGTATTGTACCCTGATCCAGAGTAAAGAGGGGACCCTGGGACTTTGTGGCGAGTGTTCAGTTGTGAAGCCAAAGAGCATAATAGAGGGACTCGAAAAGGGTATCCCCGTTTCCCCCCTCCCTGTCATGGATTGCACTTGGGGTGGTCACTGAGGGCTCAGTGGACCCGACTCTCAGGAGTGGGTTCGTGACTCATACATTTACAGTATGTTATTTTCAAATCAATAGCAGAAAACAAAAAAAAAAGAGGATGCCAGCTGCTCTTTAAACTCCACACTTCAGGTCCACCCACAGCCACAGGCACTGCACTCATTAGTGAGATATGGAGGGCTATTACGCTCATCTTTCAATAAACAATCTTCTAGTAAAGACATAAAAAGGTTTAGCAGTAGTAGCTCAGCATATCACAAGCACGCTTGCACTGGGCTGAGTCTACAGATCTGTGACAGCCTGACATTACAGTTTGGCCTGGGAAGCTAACATACTAAAAGCCAGCAGAATATTCCTAATGGTCTGTCATGTCTGCTCGGTAGCCAGCCACCTACTGGGTTCTCGCTTCCACCCCCAGCCCCCGAGAGGGTCTTCTTTGGCTTCAGTTTCCCCTTGTACCTGTCCCACCCATTCTTAAAGCCCTCCACTGTGCTCTCCTCCACCAGCCTCCCAGGCAGCGCATTCCATGGCTCCACCACCCTCTCAGTGAAATAATGTTTCCTATGATCCCCCTGTAATTTCCCCCCTCCAGCTTCCACTCATGCCCCCTGGTTGTTTCCTTATTTAGCCTGAATAGCTCCTTGGTTCCACTCTCAGTTATTCCTTTTACGTACTTGAAGACCCCTATCATGTCTCCCCTGTTCCTTCTCTCCTCCAGTGTCTCGTCATAGGACCTCCCCTCCATGCCCTGAATCATCCTTGTCACTCTCCTCTGGACCCTCTCCAGCAGTGCTATGTCCTTCTTCAGATGGGGTCTCCAGAACTGTACACAGTACTCGAGTTACGGCCTGACCAAGGCATTATATAGAGGGAGGATCACCTCCCTCCTCCTAGACGTAATTCCCCTGGCTATGCAGCCCAGTATCCTGTTTGCTTTGGCTGCGGTTCTTCTGCAATTTTTGGAGTTATTCATTCATTTTGATGTCTACCACCACCACTAGATCCCACTTACCCAATGTGGCTAGCAGTGCGACCCCCCTGGGTGTATACATGGCCCGGATTTCTGACCCCAAAATCAAGTACCTTACATTTCCCAGCAATAAATTTCAATCCCCACCTCCTTGACCACCCCTTCAGGATATCCAGGTCCCCCTGGACTGTCTCTCTTGCTTCTTCCCTATCCACCAGTGCTCTCAGTTTGGAGTCATCCTCAAAAAGAGACAGCCTACTCCTAACCCCCCTCCCTATATCTGAGACATAGGCATTGAATGGGAGAGGCCCCAGTACTGAACCTTGGGGGGCCCCACTTAATACCTTCCTGGGGGGGGAGGAGACTATCCCACCGACCATTACCCTCTGTATCCGCCTCAAAAGCCAATTTTCCACCCACTTGAGCACCTGTCCTCTCATCCCCATCTCCTCCAGTTTTGCTATCAGACCATTATGGGGTACTGAATCAAACGCCTTGCTGAAATCCAGGTATAGGATGTCTATCCAGGGCCCCTATCACCCAGTCATAAAACTCTATGAGGTTGGACTGACACAATCTCCCTGGGACGAAGCCATACTGTTTATTATCCTGGTGCCCCAACCTTTCCAGCTGCATCCCCAGCCTCTCCTTGACAGAACCCTCCATTACTTTGCCTAATACAGATGTTAGGTTGACAAGCCTATAATTCCCCATCTCCTCCCCAGACCCCCCCTTTATGGATAGGCACTACATGAGCCACCCTCCAATATTGGGGCACCCATCCTGTCTGCAGAGAGGTGTTAAAGAGTGCAGCCAGAAAAGCTGCCAGCTCCTCCACCAGTTCCTTCATAATCCTCAGATGTAGCCCATCCGGCCCTGGCGCCTTATCAGTTTTTAGCTTCCAAAGGGCCTCCCTCACCCTATCCACTGTGATTTCTCCCCGGCCCCAGTCCTCCCCCTCTTGCGACCTCCCCACCCCTTCTGGGTCTGGCCCAGTCTGTACCCTAGCTTCTTCCTGCTCTCTGGTCTCAGCCTGACCTCTCGCTTTTGTTGGCTCCTCTTCCCTCCCATCAGGCTGTAGGAGTCCCCTGTCCCCCTCTGCAAAGATTGAGGCAAAGTACTCTTTTAGCACCTCTGCCTGTTCCATTGCTTCCTGAGCCCATCCCCTCCCCAGTCTTAATCCTGCTGGTCTGTGTCCTCGCTTTTCTTTTCTCTCTTATGTATCTGTAGAAGCCCTTCCCCCCATTCCAGATATCCCTAGCCAGGTTTTGCTTCATCCCTGCTTTGGCTCCCTTCACCACTCTGGTGACCCTCCTGGCCATCAGTTCATAATCTCCTTGCTCTCTGTCCCCCCTTGAGCATTTAAAACGTGCATATGCAGCCTTTTTTCCCCTCACCACCTCCTGCACCTCCCTGGTCCACCAGCACGTCTTGCTGGTTCTACCATGCTTGCGCCTTACTTTTGTACAGGACCTAGTAGCCTCTTGCACCCCTTTTTTAATGGTATCCCACAAGCTTCCAGCATCCATGTCCGGTCTAATCATGTTCAACCTCTCCCGTAGAATCCTACCCATGCCCACGAAGTCTGCTCCCCTGAAGTCCACCACTGCTGCATTAATGCAGTTTTCCTCCCCCCGTTACAGCAGAAACCAGACTGTGGTGTGGTCACAACCCCCAGTGGACTGCACACCTCCAGGTCCCTTATCTGTTCACTGTCCGCTAGGACTACATCCAATATCCGCCCCTCTCTAGTAGGTTCCCCCACTTGCTGGACCAGGAAGGCATCCTGAAAGACGCCCATCAGTCTGTTCCCTGGTTACAGAGGATGTCATGGTGTCCCAGTCAGCCTCCGGCATATTAAGGTCACCCATGACCACCACCCTACCCCTTCCAAGGTCACAGTGACCCTTGATGTTCTCAAGCAGTTTATCCTCCAGAGCCTCCTCTATTGCGGAGGACCTGTACACTACCCCATTTTCACTTTTTTCCCTCCCCTCATTTGCAGGGTTACCCAAATCGCCTCCACAGCCCCTCCAGCTTCCTCCACTCCACTAACCACTATGTAATTCCTGACTATCAGCGCAACCCCTTCCCCTCTTCCCCTTCCTCTACCTTTCCTGAAAATCTTGTAGCCCTCCAAGTTTAGGTCACAATCATTTCTCTGGGTGGCCCACGTCTCCGTAATTGCTGCCACATCTGCGGTTCCCTCAGCTAGCATAGCCTGGAGCTCGGGCATTTTATTGCTCGTGCTCCTGGCACTGATCAGGACTGTCCTACACGCCAGCCTCTTCCCTCTCTCCATTCCCCCCAGCCCTGGGCAATCCCTTTTCTGACCATTTTTCCTTGGATTGGCAACGCAGTCCCCCGCACTCTTCTTGTGCCCTAGACCTGGACCCTCGAGCAGCCCCCCCTGGGGCCTTTCCTTTATTTGACCCTCCCCCTTTACAAGTTTAAACCCTACCTCTCGCCTATAAATCCAGCAAGTTTTAATTTCAAGATCTCCCTCCCCTCCAGATTGAGGTGTAACCTGTTCCTGGCATATAGCCCCTTATCCTTCCAAGTATCCCCCAGTCCCCCACCAGCCCATACCCCTCTTCCTTGCACCAGTCCCTGAGCCACTGGTTCACCCCTCTAAGTTTCTGCTTGCTCTCCCCGGTTGCCTTTGGTACTGGTAAAATCTCAGAGAAGGAAATTTTGCTTCCTATAGAGTGGCAAACCCTGGCCAGTTCCCAGAATCTAGCCTGTATTTCTAGTTCACTTTTCCCTTCCAAGTTGTTTGTCCCCAGATGTACTAGGAAGTCCGGGGATCCCCCGCATTCCAGTGCTATCGAGTATAGCTGGAATTTGGCCTTGTGTACAGATAGTCCTGGTATACATTTAGTCTTGACTGGGCTGTTTTTGCTTTCCCCCAACCCCTCCCACTGGATACCCCTGGTCATGGAGTCCCCCAGTAGTATCACCTTCGTCCTGCCACCCACTTTGTTAGCCCGTTTTGTTACTTCCAGGCTTCTCCTTCTATCGTCGACCCCGTGCTTGCTCCACCCACCACTGACATCCTGGGGGTCACCCTCATGTGCATGCCTTCTACTCCTACCTACGACTGCCAGCTTGCTCTTTGTCCCCCCAATCTCCCAGGTGGCCCGAGTTTGTTCCTCTAGATCTACCCCCCATCTCCCTTCTTGAGCTATAATCCTCCAATCCCCCACCTGAGCATCCTTCCACTGCTTCCCTCCCCCATTCTGGACCTCTGACACAGGCATGTGTTGTCTTTAACCAACTTTGTGGAGACATCAGTATTTTTGATCAGCATGGCTTCCATTTTATTTAACTTTTGGTCAGCGATGTCCACCTTGGTTTCCAGAGCGGCCTCCCGTGGTGTTAAAATATCAAATTTCTTGTCTAGGTCTTGGACGGTGGAGACCAACTTCATGAGGGTGGCGTTCACTGTAGCAAGTGTGATGTCTCCTGTATCGGTTGCACCAGAGGTCCTGCTAATTTGTTTCCTGCAGGCCCAGCATCACGTTGGACCCTCGGTGTAAAAATTCTCCGAGAGGCGTCGTCTTGCTTTTTGTTTTCCCAATTGGTCTTTCTGGTAAGTTATTAAACGCAGTAGGAGCATTAAAACCAGAACCAGAATCTTAAAAGAGCAACTTTTAATTAAAAAACTTTACAATTTCTAAGGAGCTCTCCAAACTTGCTGCCTCCTCAAGAGCTGCTCAGCAGCACCCCCCCCCCGAATGGGCTTTAAACACAAACTACCACACCAGCATCCTTCACTGAAATGTTAACAGCTAGCGTACCACTCAAAAAACAACAACAAAAAAAATTATATATATTAGTTGCAAAAAACTATGTTAATGCAAAGACTGGGGTTGTAAAAGATGGGAAATGAAATAACTCTAGGGATTTGGGTATCCGTAGTATTGAAGAATCAGTGGTGGGGTCTTACTTGGGGTTGTCAACCCTAATGCCCACCCCAACACTGGATCAGATGAGTTCAAATGGGCCCTGCGTGAAGAAAGCTCTTGACAGATTATGTCGGCCATACTGTATCACCACGAGCCACTAAGATATCTTGTGCTTCAAATAGGAGGCTATGGACTGGGGGGTGGGCATTAGGGTTGACAACCCAAGTAATAACCTGGAGGGATGGAGGTTTGTTCAAGCCTGATGGCCTGCATCCATCCTGGAGGGGAATCCAAGCACTCACTGATAAGTTTAAATGCTACATTGACAAGCATTTAAACTAGAAAAGGGGGGTGGCAGGCCAGCAAGGAGGGTACCTACTTGCTCACCCCCCACAGCTAGCAGTGGAACCAGTGAACCAGAGGAGTGACTATCTCTGCAAAGCAGTGTGCAAAAGATGGAGATTAGTGCCCAAGAGGTGGACAGGCAGAAAAGGGGCAAAATTCAGCAGAAGGGCAGACAGCAAGGAGAACCAGGGATAAAGGACAACCAAGAAAGGTGCTCGATTAGAACAGCGAAACAGTCTAGGGAGGTCAAATCATGGAAAGTCATGTGTGCAAATGCCAGGAGCCTTAGCAACAAGATGGAAGATCTGGAGGCTGTCATGGTGCAGTCAGACCTGGACATTGTGGCCATCACTGAAACCTGGTGTAATGATAACCACGACTGGGAGATGGCCTGCTCACTACAACATATTCAGAAGAGACCAGAGCAGGCAGGAAGGAGGGAGGAGGAGTGGCACTGTATGTGAAAATGACATAAGGGCCACAGAGATCCAGGAGGAACAAAATGGGGGAGAGATACTGTGGGTTAAGCTGGAAAGGAAAATGGGGACAGCCATCTGCACAGGTGTGGTCTATAGACCACCAGCCCAGGAGGAAGAAACATCTAGGGAGCTGATGCTAGCCATCCAAAGGATGGCAGACAAGGGTGAGGTAGTACTGGTTGGAGACTTCAATATTGCAGACGTGGACTGGAGCGTCCCAGCAGCAGCATCAACTAGGAGCAGATTTATCCTGGACTCCCTCCAGGGTGCCTTCCTCAAGCAACTGGTCATGGAACCAACTCTGCAGAAGGCAATACTGGACCTTGTGCTCACAAACAGGGACAGTGTGATGGGGGAACAGTGGGGAGCACCTGGGGAACAGTGACCTACCAGTCATTGTGGTTTGAAATCATAAAAGCGGAACCAAACCACACAAAAAACACGTATCCTGGATTTTAGGGGTCAGACTTTGGGAAATGGGGAGATACTTGAAAAGGCATTAAGGGAATGGGACAGGAATCAAGGTTGAGGAACAGTGGGCGTATTTAAAATGGGGATTACAAGAACAACAGAATTATGCATTAAGCAAGTTAGCAAGAGGAAAAGGAAGAGAGGAGACTATTATGGTTTTCCAAAGAGGTAAAGAAGGTGAAAGCCAAAAGATTGCATTCAGGCAATACAAAACGACACAGGCAGAAGGGATAGGGAGAAGTACCAGGAGAAGCAAAGGGAGGCAGGGAGGTCAGTAAGGGAA
The DNA here is from genome assembly GCA_016271365.2 of Neoceratodus forsteri. Lineage (NCBI taxonomy): Eukaryota > Metazoa > Chordata > Ceratodontiformes > Ceratodontidae > Neoceratodus > Neoceratodus forsteri. The sequence continues at coordinate 192,886,237 of CM028132.1, read as the reverse complement.
GCCAAAGCTCAGACAGAAGAACACATTGCAAAATCAGTGGGTAAAGGGACAAAACCCTTTACAAGTACATATGAAAAAGAACGCATAAAGGAGGGATAGTGACTGAAGGGGAGGATGGGGGGCCGCATGGAGATGACAACAGTAAAGCTGACATATGAACAGGTATTTCTCCTCAGTCTTTACTGAGGAAGAGGAGGGTAATGGGTCTGGAAGGAGTACAAGGTGAGAATGAGCAGAAATGGACACAAGTCCATTTACATCGAGAAAGGGTCCTGAAGGAACTGGAAGTAATAAGAGCTGATAAAGCCAATGGGGCCAGATGGGTGAACTCCCAGGGTCCTAAAGAACTAAGAGAGGTAGTGGCTGAACCTCTGGCTATCCTGTTTAGCCGATCACTGGAAACAGGAGGTACCCAAAGACTGGAGGACAGCAGATGTAGTCCCCTTATACAAAAGTGGGAAGACAGAGGAGGCGGAGAACTACAGACCAGTCAGCCTCACCTCGGTAGTGGGAAGATCATGGAAAGCACTACTGGAAGGAGAGATTGGTGGAACATCTGGTTGTCAATGGACTACAGGACCCAAGGCGGCATGGTTTCACCAGGGGAGGTCATGTCAGACTACCATTTAATTTTTGACTGGGTGACTAGGGAGGTGGATCAGGGAGGGCAGTGGACATGGCCTATCTGGACTTCAGCAAGGCCTTTGACACGTGCCACCATAGAAGACTATTACACAAACTGGGGAATATAGGTGTGGAGGACAGTAGTGTGGTGGGTAGGTAACTGGCTGGGTGGCAAGACACAGAGAGTGGTGGTAAAATGGCTGTCACTCCACAGAGGGAAGAGTGACCAGTGAGTGCCAGGGATCAGTGCTGGGACGGTCCTGTTAAGCATCTTCATCAGTGACATTACTTGGGACCTGAGAGCAGGTTCACTGTTCGCTGATGACACAAAGCTCTGTAATAGAGGCTAGCACCAGAGTGTGTAGACAGAATGAGAAGGGACCTGCAGAAACTTGAAGAATGGTCAGGGTTTGGCAGGAGTGCAAGATAATGCATATGGGGCATAAAATCCCTGGCACAATATATATCAGTTGAGGGGAATGAGGATATAGCATGCCAAGCAGGAGGGATCTTGGGGTTATCGTCTCTGTGACCTCAAGGTAGGAAAACAGTGTGACAAGGCAGCAGGTAAAGCAAATAGGATGCTGGGATGTATAAGGCAGGGCATCACCAGCAGGAAAAGGAGGTCATAATTCCGCTATACAAGACACTAGTGAGGCCCCACCTGGAGTACCAGTGTACAGTTCTCGGAGACCATACCTACGTGGACAGACAAGGGTAGAGAAGGTCCAGAGGAGGGCAACAAAGATGGTGCATGGATTGCATCACAGTCCTATGAAGACAGGTTGAAGGAACTGAACATGTACTCCCTGGAGGAGAGGAGGGAGAGAGGGGATATGATAAAGACATGCAAGTATCTTACAGGGAGGAACAGGGTGCAGGAAAACACTATTTGTAAGTGAAAAAGATGTTCCAGGACTAGAGGGCATAGGATGAAGTTGGAGGGAGAATGATTCAGAGGAAAAATGAGGAAGAATTTCTTCACAGAACGGGTGGTGGACAAGTGGAACACCCTGCCAGAGGAAGTGAGTGGGGGCTGAAACAATGTGAGTTTAAGAATGCATGGGATAGACATAAAAGATTCTGAGTCGGGGGGTAGGGGCAGCAGACTCCTCTGGAAAGCTTATAAACTAGACTTACAAACTCAAATGGGCAGACTGGGTGGGCCATATGCCCTTTTCTGCTGACACTGTCTATGTATTTATGTATCTAAGACCCCACCACTAATTCACCAATACTTTGGAGACCCAAATCCCTCATGTTTTTTGATTTCCTGTCTTTGTACGCTTTGCGTTTTTACAACCGTAATCTCTGCATTCACATGTTTTTGCAACTAATTTCCCTTCTTTTTGTGATAGTGGAACTGTATCCTCATTTGTGCAGGTCCCTTTGGAACCTGCGTAAAATTAGATAAATACAATATTGGAGACAGTCATGATGCAGTGCATGGGCCCAGCAGACCCCGGCACACATCTAGATACCCGGTGAGAAAGGTACCCTGACCCACAACAGGGTGTGGCATCTGCGCCAAAACACTGCCCTGTTCCCTACCCAGGTCATGACTGGTGCTGTCTGCTGCAGCACCTTCCCCATGAGCCTTGTCCCAGTAAACCAGTTCACTGAATTCACACCTGAACTCATCTCACTGGCACGGTAAGGCAGTGTGTTCCCCAGAGGTGCACCTGACATCCCTGCAATGTTACATAATAAATTCTTTGCCTTTTAATATTCTGACCCCAGACGTTCAACATATGCTTCTTATGACCACACCTCATAAACCCCATAGGTGAAAAGATTCAAATCTGTGCTGAAATGCCATTCCATGCCACAGGTGTGGAAGCATGTTTCGGACAGGATGTGAAAAATGACAGCTGTACTAGTCACGAGGTGGTGTGAAAAAATGGGTATGTTGAAAATCTGGAGTCAAAATATTGTAAAATACCAAAGTTATGCACTCATGCGTTGAAACTGCAATGCAAGCTGAACATAGCAGCCATTTTAGTTTTTGGTCCAAATTTTCAACATGAACTTCTGTGACCCACCTCATGAACACTGGCACTGTTATTCTGTTAATCAGTCCCGAAGGTGATTCCTTACTCCATGCCGTTTTGCGCCACAGGTGTGAAAACATGTTTCGGACAAGATGTGAAAAATGACAGCTGTACTGTTCGTGAGGTGGTGTGAAAAAAATGTGTATGCTGAAAATCTGGAGTCAAAACATTGTAAATTACCAAAGTTACGCACCTGCGTAGAAACTGGGCAACACACACTTGTAATACGGCCATTTATTTGAATGTTTTCACCAGATTTTCAACATGGGCTTTTTGGGACCCTACCTCATGAACACTGGCACTGTCATTTCATAAATTGGTCCCAAAAAGTTATTCTGCACAGTGACCACAAAATCACCTTTCGGGACTGAATAACGAAATGACAATGTCAGTGTTCATGAGGCGAGGTTCCAAAAAGCCCATGTTGAAAATTTGGTGCAAATATACCTAAAAATGGCCAAGATATTAACATAAGTTCAAAATGCCAATGACGGCCATTATATGCTACTTACCTTGATTCTTCAATTTGCGGTTTGACTTTGAAGAGTACAGACATGTCCCTGTCCACAGAAGCGAATCCTGGTGGGGGACTCCATCATAAGAGGGATCCAGCTAGGAACACAGGAGGGGGAGGACAGGGAGGTGAGGTGCCTACCAGGTGCCACAGCATGGAGGGATGGAAGGAAGATCCTGGGGATCACTGGGAAGGCAAGACGGGAGGGTGAGCTGGATGTCATTATCCACCTAGGCACTAATGACCTGGCAAATGGGGAGCCAAAGGAAGTTCAGGAATAGTTTAGGAAACTGGGGAGGGGTCTCAAGCAAGTAGCTACTTCTGTCACTTTCTCAGAAGTACTACGTGTGAGAGGCAAGGGAGAGCATAGGAGTGCATGCACCAGGAACTTTAACTCATGGTTGAAGAATTAGTGCTGTGAGGAAGGGTTTGGATTCATTGGTGACTGGGGACCCACCTGGAGGGATGGAGGTTTGTTCAAGCCTGACGGCCTGCATCCATCCTGGAGGGGAATCCAAGCACTCAATGATAAGTTTAAATGCTACATTGACAAGCACTTAAACTAGCAAAGGGGGGGTGGCAGGCCAGCAAGGAAGGTACCTACTTGCTCACCCCCCACAGCTAGCAGTGGAACCAGTGAACCAGAGGAATAGCTATCTCTGCAAAGCAGTGTGCAAAAGATGGAGATTAGTGCCCAAGAGGTGGATAAGCAGAAAAGGGGCAAAATGCAGCAGAAGGGCAGACAGCAAGGAGAACCAGGGATAAATGACAATCAAGGAAGGGGCTGGAGTAGAACAGTGAAACAGTCTAGGGAGGTCAAATCATTGAAAGCCATGTGTGCAAATGCCAGGAGCCTTAGCAACAAGATGGAAGATCTGGAGGCTGTCATGGTGCAGTCAGACCTGGACATTGTGGCCATCACTGAAACCTGGTGTAATGATAACCACGACTTGGAGATGGCCATACCTGGCTACAACATATTCAGAAGAGACAGAGCAGGCAGGAAGGGAGGAGGAGTGGCACTGTATGTGAAAAATGACATAAGGGCCACAGAGATCCAGGAGGAACAAAATGGGGGAGAGATACTGTGGGTTAAGCTGGAAAGGAAAATGGGGACAGCCATCTCGCACAGGTGTGGTCTATAGACCACCAGCCCAGGAGGAAGAAACAGATAGGAGTTGATGCTAGCCATCCAAGGATGGCAGACAAGGGTGAGGTAGTACTGGTTGGAGACTTCAATATTCCAGACGTGGACTGGAGCATCCCAGCAGCAGCATCAACTAGGAGCAGATTTATCCTGGACTCCTTCAGGATGCCTTCCTCAAGCAACTGGTCATGGAACTAACTCGCAAAAGGCAATACTGGACCTTGTGCTCACAAACAGGGACAGTGTGATGGGGGTAACAGTGGGGAGCACCTGGAAACAGTGACCACGGAGTCATTGTGGTTTGAAAGCACAGAAAGACAGAACCAAACCACACAAAAACAAGAATCCTGGATTTTAGGGGCAGACTTGGAAAATGGGAGATACCTGAAAGAGGCATTAAGGGAATGAGACAGGAATCAGGGGTTGAGGAACAGTGGGCAGTATTTAAAATGGGGATTACAAGAACAACAGAATTATGCATTAAGCAGGTTAGCAAGAGGAAAAGGAAGAGGAGACCATTATGGTTTTCCAAAGAGGTAGCAAAGAAAGTGAAAGCCAAAAAGATTGCATTGAGGCAATACAAAAAGACACAGGCAGAAGGGGATAGGGAGAAGTATCAAGAGAAGCAAAGGGAGGCAGGAGGTCAGTAAAGGAAGCCAAAGCTCTGAGACAGAAGAACACATTGCAAAAACAGTGGGTAGAGGGACAAACCTTTACAAGTACATAAGTGAAAAAAGAACGACAAAGGGAGGATAGTGAAGGACTGAAGGGAGGATGGGGGCCGCGTGGAGGATGACAACAGCAAAAGCTGACATACTGAACAGGTATTTCTGCTCAGTCTTTACTGAGGAAGAAGGAGGTAATGGGTCTGAAGGGAGTACAAGGGGTGAGAATGGTGCAGAAATGGACACAAGTCCCTTTACACGAGAAAGGTCCTGAAGGAACTGGAAGTAATAAGAGTTGATAAAGCAATGGGGCCAGATGGGGTGCACCCCAGGGTCCTAAAGAACTAAAGAGGTGGTGGCTGAACCTCTGGCTATCCTGTTTAGCCGATCACTGGAAACAGGGAGTACCCCAAAGACTGGAGGACAGCAGATGTAGTCCCCTTTATACAAAAGTGGGAACAAAGAGGAAGCAGGGAACTACAGACCAGTCAGTCTCACCTCGGTTGTGGGAAGATCATGGAAGCTACTACTGAAGGAGAGACTGGTGGAACATCTGGTTGTCAATGACTTCTAGGACCCAAAGGCAGCATGGTTTCACCAGGGGAGGTCATCTCAGACCAACCTCGTTGAATCTTTGACTGGGTGACTAGGGAGGTGGATCAGGGGAGGGCAGTGGACATGGCCTCATCTGGACTTCCAGCAAGGCCTTTGACACTGTGCCACATAGAAGACTATTACACAAACTGGGGAATACGAAAGGGCAGGACAGTAGTGTGGTGGGTAGGTAACTGGCTGGGTGGCAGGACACAGAGGGTGGTGGTAAATGGCTGTCACTCCACAGAGGGAAGAGTGACCAGATGGGGTACCACAGGGATCAGTGCTGGGACCGGTCCTATTCAACATCTTCATCAGTGACATTGCAGGGACCCAGAAGGCAGAATTTCACTGTTCGCTGATGACACAAAGCTCTGTAACAGAGTAGACACACCAGAGGGTGTAGACAGAATGAGAAGCGACCTGCAGAAACTTGAAGAATGGTCAGGGGTTTGGCAGTTGAAATTCAATGCAAAGAAGTGCAAGATAATGCATATGGGGCACAAAAACCCTGGCACAATATATCAGTTGGGGGGTGAGGATATAGCATGCACCAAGCAGGAAAGGGATCTTGGGGTTATCATCTCTGATGACCTCAAGGTAGGGAAACAGTGTGACAAGGCAGCAGGTAAAGCAAACAGGATGCTGGGATGTATAGGCAGGGGCATCACCAGCAGGAAAAGGGAGGTCATAATTCCGCTATACAAGACACTAGTGAGGCCCCACCTGGAGTACAGTGTACAGTTCTGGAGACCATACCTACATAAGGACATAGACAGGGTAGAGAAGGTTCAGAGGAGGGCAACAAAGATGGTGCATGTGCATCACAAGTCTTATGAAGACAGGCTGAAGGAACTGAACATGTACTCCCTGGAGGAGAGGGGAGAGAGGGATATGATAGAGACATACAAGTATCTTACAGGGAGGAACAGGGTGCAGGAAAACACTATTTGTAAGCGAAAAAGATGTTCCAGGACTAGAGGGCATGGGATGAAGTTGGAGGGAGGACGATTCAGAGGAAACATGAGAAAGAATTTCTTCACAGAATGGGTGGTGGACAAGTGGAACACCCTGCCAGAGGAAGTGGTGGGGACTGAAACAATCACGGGATTTAAGAATGCATGGGATAGACATAAAGGAATTTTGGAGGTCAGGGGCATGGGGCAACAGACTTCTAGGAAAACAAACTGAACTTACAAGCTCAAATGGGCAGACTGGGTGGGCCATAGGCCCTTATCTGCCGACACTGTCTGTCTATGTATCTATGTATCTATGTAGATGGCAGTGGCTGACCTCTGGAGGTAAGTATGGGGTGGGGGTGCTCAGTGGGAGGGCTGGATGGGGAGGGACAGCGCAGGATGATGAGGACTTTTTGCAGGGTAAAAAATAAAAAAAGACTTTGGGACTTTTTTTTTTTTTGCAGATACATTTCATTTCTACATCTATATCAAGACACTTGGGGTGGGCTCCCCAGTGTCCCATACTGCTGGGTTGAAATTCCAACACAGGGACTGGGGCCCCCCCGATGTCGGTAAGATAGTTAAACATGGAGCTGCAAGGGGGGGGGTCTGACACCAGGGGTGGGCATCCTGGTGACGGTATTTATCAATTTTTTTATCAACTCTTTTGGGACACTGGGGGTGGGCTTCCTAGATGTACCACACTGCTTGGGGGGGGAGATCTAGTAAGTGCTGACACAGGGATTGGAGCCTCCGATGTCAGCAACTATGTAACAACAACTGACTGGGGGGCGACAATGGGGGGTGGTCATCACGGTGTCCAACTATACATCAAAGAAATACTGCCACTGGGGCACCCCCCCCAGCCTTATATATGTGTGCAACAGAAAAAAATATTTATTTATTTGTAGACTGCAGAGAACAGAGCAGTCAGGTTGGGGGGATGAGTTATGACAACTACCACTGCATGATACAACACAGCTGTCATTTAGTAAAGGACAGCTGTGTCATATAGTGCAAGTACTACTGTATATGACACAGCTGTCTTTAATAACCGACAGCTGTGTTGTATAGTGCAAGTGCAAGTACTTCACGACACTGCTGTCCTTTATTAAAGACAGCTGGGTCGTATAGTATTTGCACAATACAACACAGCTGTCATTCATTAAAGGCAGCTGTGTCATACGAGTCTCGACCTCGGGAGGTAAGTATAGGGCAAGGAGGTGGGGTGGCAGATGGTCAGTGGGAAGGTCGGGTTGGGGTAGGGAGAGGGTGGCAATGACGAGGGACTGTTCTTTCTTTCAGGTTAAAAAAAAAGACACTGGGGGAGTTTTTCTTCTTAGCAGGGAACATTTAACATCATTAAACCACTTCAGGACACTGGGGGTGGGCTCCCCAGTGTCCACACTGCTTAGGGGGGTAAATGCCGACACGGGGATTGGGTCCCCTGATGTCGGCAGTGAAGCAAAAAAAATTAAACGCATAAATACACTGCCACTGGGGATTGGGGCCACTGGTGTGCAGAGAACAGTTCAGTTAAGGCACAGCCAGGATGGCGGGGCTACAATGACAATAGCCCCATATCTGACCTACGAGTGGCTACAGCAGCAGGGGTTGCACTATACGACACAGCTGTTTAATAAAGACAGCTGTGTCGTATAGTGCAAACTGCTGCTTTCACAAAAATTCAGTTATGAACAGAATGTTCATTCTTTGAACTGCGCATGCTCAGAAACTGAACATTTTTATTAAATAATTTAAAAACTACTTAACTGCAGGACCTAAAAACCACAAAAGCACATACCGTAGACCAACCTCCATCAAACCTGAAAGTTTCAGATTTCAAAGCCTCCTATATATTTTTTTTTTTTTTTTTAAGTTTTTTTAGTTATCAGGTGACAAAAAAAAAAGTCAATTTTCAAAAACAGAGACTTTTAGGGTTTTTTTGCACCTCTGTAAAATTTGCCTCCACTGAACCAATCTATATGAAATGCATAGGATCAAGAGATCCTGGCACAGAGGCTGTGCTTTCCAAATTTCATGTAAATCAGTTGAAAAGGGGCAACGTTATTAAGATGCAAACATTTGAGTTTAACACAGAAGTCAACCCTAGTGCCTGTATAACATGTACAATAATGGATGGGGAAGTGTGCTCAACAAGAATTTAATGGTTGCCCGAGGTGTGGTATGCTACATTTATTAAAGCATCCCACACCGAGGGCAACCATTAAATTCGAGTTAAGCACATTTCCCATCTTTTATTTTTTATAATTGCTGGTCAACAATTTTTTTCCAACCTGACTTTACTGTCTCACTCTTGTAGACACTCTCTCTCTCTCTCCCTCTGACAGTCTTTTTTCCTCTCCTTCAGTTTTTTTTTTTTTTTTTATAGATTACAGCTGCTGTTTTACTTTTTTTTATGTTTAGCATGTGCTTTCTTTCAGAACAGTTATGAGTTTAGATCGCAATCACGATCATTGCTTATTTATTTATTTAGCTTTTGTTGACCAAGTAAGTACACTAGACAAAACATGCCTATTTTCAGGTACGACCTGGGAGAGTACAGGAAATTAACAGAACTTATAGAGTACAAACTGAAGCAACTGAAGCAGATACAAGGAGGTCAGGAGAAGCATAACATACGTAGTAGATAACTCAGGTTACAACAGTGGCACAGTCAAATATAAAAAAAAACATACAGAGTCGCTAAATCAAAGTTCCAAGCAATATATACAGATATATATCCAGAAAACTGGCTAGCTGGACGCACCCAGAGAGTAGTGGTCTGTGGGGAGCTCTCGAACCCTAGAGAGGTTGGTAGTGGGGTACCGCAGGGCTCGGTACTGGGTCCGATCCTGTTTAATGCATACGTATCGGACATCAGGGAGGGTATAGGGGTGTGAAATGAGTCTCTTCGCGGATGACTCCAAGGTGGGAGCAGTAGTTGAGGGAGAAGAGGGGAGGTTGGCCCTGCAAGGGGACCTGGACACCCTGGAAAGCTGGGCTCACACATGGAAATTAAATTTCAATATCACCAAGTGCAAGGTGTTGCATCTTGGTCGGGGAAACCCTAAACACAGGTACACCCCCGGAGGGGAGGCGCTGGAGGCCTCAATAGGGGAAAAAGACCTAGGGGTCATGGTGGATGCATGTATGAATAACTCTGAGCAGTGCAGGAGAGCGGCTAGCAAGACAAACAGGATGTTGGGATGCATCATAAGGGGAATCATCTCTAGGAGCAAGGAAGTGATTCTGCCGCTGTACAATGGACTGGTTAGACCACACCTTGAGTACTGTGTACAGTACTGGAGACCATACTTGAAGAGGGACATACAGCTCCTGGAGAGGGTACAGAAGAGGGCAACTTAGATGATACGAGGGCTAGGGGATTTGATGTATGAGGACAGACTTGAGGAGCTCTGCCTGTTTTCATTGGAGGAGAGGAGAGGAGAGACAGGGGGGACATGACTGAGGTCTTCAAGTACCTCAAGGGAAATATAGGGTAAACATGGAGGGGATCTTTAGACTAAAGCAGGGAGGTATCACCAGAGGGCATGGTTTGACGTTGGAAGGTGGAAGGGTGAGGGGAGAGGAGGAGGTTTTTCACTGAGAGGGTGGTGGACCCTTGGAATGCACTGCCTGGCAAGCTGGTTCAGAGATCCACAGTGGAGGGCTTCAAGAGAGGGTGGGACAGACACAGAAAGTGGATGTATCAGATGATGGCCTGTCCCAGGGGGTGGGGATGGATGATAGGGATTTCTGGAGCACAAGGGATGGGAGGGCCTCGGCACCCAACTAAGGATCTGAGGTTCGAGCAGACTCGATAGACCATAAGGCCTAATCTGCTGGCAAATAGTATGTTAGTATATAGTGTATAGTGGAATGTTGTTCTGTATAGAACTCCATCCCTTTCAAAATGCTGTTCTACCACAGTTCCAAGGTCTTGGAATGCTGTTCTACCCTACTGTGGTAGAACAGCATTCTAGAACCGTTAGAGACTGCATGAGTCAGTTTCATTTTGAAAGCAAAAGAACTCGCAAAACACATTTTTCACACAGTACTATACACTACAAAAAATACAGGATGAGCAACTCTATGCACAACCAGTGTGTTTGCCACCTCGGGGTTCTGATTCCCATGGACTTCTCGAGCTTCTCTCTCTCGAGGTCAGAGGGAATCAGAATCCCTCTGTGGCAGAACACACTGGTTCTGCATTGTTGCCCATCCAGTATTCTCTATTTACAGTATATACACATTTTCACAGGACTACGCCCAGGCAGACAGCGACAGTGGGACCGGAGCCAAGGTAAAAGATACGTTATGCTCAAGTGTAGTGCAGGGGACCAGGGAAATCAGGGAGAACTGAAACAGTCACATATTAAGGAGAGCTTCAAGTGGTTCCACAGGGAAGTTCATTGGCACGCCTGGGAAGGGGAGGACCGGACCTGTACAGGAAAGGAGTTCCATAATCTAGGGGCACATGATGCAACATCCCTGTCCCCCATTTGGGTACGCGTAGCAGGAACCTTAAGGATAGCGGGGCCCAATGACCTTAGGAAGTAGGTAGTGGAGACAGCAGACACAAGGAGCTCCGCCAATCCAGGAGCGGTGCCTGTGCCGAGAACCCTACCCGTGAAGCAGCCCAAAACAAAATTCATGTAGTTGGGCGGGGAGAGCCAGTTAAGCTTACTGTACATATCACAATGGTGAGTGAGACAAGGAGCTGTAAGAGCAAAATGGCAGATATTATTGTAGGCTACAGTCCACCTAGTGAGGTGGACCTTGGAAGTATGGGGAAACAAGAGGAGCCCATAACAGAGGGATGGTAGAAACACACCTCTGGCCAGTGCTAGGCGAGCTGCTGAAGTAAGATTATTCTTCACCCTGTAAGCCAGACCCAATTTCCCGTTAACAGCTCGACACACATTGTGGATGTGGTGACCAAAGTCGAGCTGAGGGCTTAACACAGTCAGCCAGGTCAGAGTCGTTCCCCAGAGGCAGTTCTTGTTTGCCGTGGCTCCCAAATGGCAGAATCAACCAGACAGATTTATTTTTTGTTTTTTTAAATGTTTAACTGGGTGGAGCTGTTTTAAATAAAAAAAAAAAAAAAAACTTGAGGACTCTCGGTCTGGTGCCTCCTTGGTGCTCGGGATAAGGAGCCGCCATGTTTCAAAACTGGATTAACCCACCCAGGAGGAGATGAACAGCCAATGAGGGAGCAGCTGTTTTTGACTGACTGGGCGAGTGCTCGCCATTACAGCCTGTGAGTCATAACTGCAAATTATAACTGGTTTAGCCCATAGAAAAAATTGCTGACCAGTTATTTTGATACATATATATATATATATATATATATATATATATATATATATATATATATATATACATACACACACACACACACACACACACACACGTGTATACACACATGCATAAGCCAAATTCAGCATATTATAATCATCAGTAGAACAATATAAGACAGGACAGCAATTCAGTACATATTACAAGACATTTGACTGATTTAAAAAACTGAAAATCTGAATAACCCATTAAAACTTGCATGTGGAACGCTGACAGCACCCTTTCCATGTAGGACAGAGAACTTCTGAGAGGTAACTTGAGTAACAGTTTCTCGTCATAGGACACTGTTGAGAGGTATGCAGCTCAGCTCAGAAGGCCAGCATTCCATTTGAAACAAACAAAAAGCGAACTGTAGGTGAAAAGGTATTTAGCATTTCTGTAGCAATCAGCTAGAATAGTTTTCCAGACCACAAATGTGTGGGCAGCCTTGCCCAGTTCAAGTGAGTGATGCATAAGAATTTAGACAAACGTGGAAACTGTCACATGGCAAAAAGATAATCCACTGTATCTTCTGCAAATAGCTGCCACTCAACTGTGATGCCCTGTTGCAGTGGTGGTCATGAAAACACTGCTGCTTGTTGCGGTATGCCTTAAAATACCTTACTCTAATTAGATTAAGCTCCCATTGGAAACGTATATAAAATTATGAATGGGTGCCTGTGAAGAACAAGATAGAAATTTCACCAAGTAAATCTGGGGGCAGGATAAGCAAACAGCCTGAATGGCGAGTGTCTTCTACCACCCCCAGCTGCCTGATATGAAATGACCATCACGTTCTTCACAGGCACCTGATGTATGTGTAGTTTGTCATCTTACATGGTAAAGAAAGTACAGTTACATTACCGTAACAGTAGATCTTTGAGAGTACCTCTTGCAGCAGATCATAACACCTGGGATATCAGCCGCAGGCGTCATTTCCTCCAGATGACTTCTCAGCAGTCAACCCTGGGACCTCCCCCTAACATTGCCACGTGGTGTCTGTGTGGTACATATAAAAGGGGGAGGTCCCAGCTACTCCTCAGTTCTTTTCCATCCTAGCGACCGAATGAGAAACTATTTCTCAGGCCTCTGATGGGAACCGAGGAGGGAAATAAGGCAGCAGCTCGTGGAGTCGTGAAAAGACAGGAGCAAGGAACCCTTCTGAAGTAACAGCAAGGGGGAAGGTGGGTGGGGATGCGTGACCTGCTGCAAGAGATATGCTCGAAGATCTACTGCTACGATAAGTTCTTACGCAACTGTACCATCTTCTTCGAGTCAATCTAACACTTGGGAAGATTCCCAAGCAGTTATTATGCCAAGGGGAAGAGGTAGCGAACTATCAGGACTTAGGACAGAAGGCCTTGTAAAATGGCCTGCCCAAAAGCAGTCAGCTTCTTGGAAGCGATGTCTAGACTGTAATGTTTTGTGAATGTATGTACAGTAGTCCACGTGGCAGCCTCGCAGATTTCTAATGCAGACGTGCCCCGGAAACGCACCATGGAGGCAGCCATGCCACTGGTAGAATGGGGTTTGTCGTATTTTTTTTTATAAATAAATAAAATACAGTTGGCCAACTGTGTGGACAAGCACTGCTTCAAAACCTGAACGCCCTGATTTCCAGGGGTGAAAGAAACAAAAAGTTTCTCAGTTTTTCGTAACTGTGAGGTGCGGAGAAGATAAAAACTCAATGTTCTAGGCACATCAGGAGTATGAAGCAGGGATTCCCCTAGATTTGCAAGCTCCGCATAGTACACTGGTAAGTGGATAGCCTGATTTAAAGTAAATTCCAAAACAACCTTTGGCAAAAACAATGCGTTAGTGCGTAAAGTCACCCTATCATTTTGAAACTGTAGGTAGGGAGGTTTGCACATTAGTGCCTGTAACTCTGAAATACATCTACCCAACATAATGGCAACTGAAAATATAGTTTTCCAAGATAACAGAGTTTGCAGGATTTGGTGGGCTCAAAAGGACTTAGTCAATTTTTCAAGCACAAAATTAAAATCCCACAGAGGGACTGGATCATGGATAGGGGGATGAAGGTGCAGAATGCCTTTTAAAAAGGTTCTGAGCAAAGGTAAATGGGACAATGGTTTGTTGCCCACAGGTAAATGGAATGCTGCAATGGCTGAAAGGTGGACCTTTACAGAGGAATATTTCAGGCCACCCTCTGACAAGGAGAGCAAATAGTCTAAGATGCTCTGAGGGGAACACTCATAAGGGTCTAAGTCCTTCGTAGACACCCAAATGGAGAAGCATTTCCACTTCATAGAGTAGGAAGACTGTGTAGACGGTTTCCTGGCAGCCCGGAGACGTCTGCCACCTTTGGGGACACCCTGAAGTGTGAGAGGACTACGTCCTCAGGAGCCAGGCGTACAGATAGAGGGAGTGACGGTCTGGGTGTAGCAGGGAGCCTTGCTCCTGGGACAGCAAAGCCCAGCAAATCAACAGAAGTAGGGGATCCGGTTCAGAGAGCTGTAGAATCAGAGGGAACCACATCTATCTTGGCCAGAATGGTGCTATGAGAATCACAGATGCCCCGTCCAGGACCAGTTTGAGTAGTACTCCCTAAATGAGAGGAAAGGGCAGGAATGTGTAAACAAATCTTCCTGTTCAAGAAAGGGATAACAAGTCCTGCCAAACAGTTCCAGGACCTCACTCAAGAGAGCAGTAAAGAGGCAGTTTTGCATTTTGCAGAGGCAAATGGGTCCAACTTCGGTCAGTCCCATTGGTGGAAGAAGTCATTTAGGACATCTGGTAAGATTTCCCACTTGTGGGCCCATGCAGTGGATCTGCTCAGGGCATCTGCCAGGGTGTTGGACACCCCTGGGATGTGAACTGCCCGAAGATGGCTATTCCTCTGGATTTTCCAGTACCAGACCCTCATCGATTCTCTGCAGAGAGGGTATGAATGGGTGCTTCCTTGCTTGTTTAGGTAGTGAACTACCTCCGAATTGTCTAATTGCACCTGAAGGCAACCAGGTGAGGGGGGGGGGGACAGTCTCAAACACCTGTAAGGCATAGAGGACTGCCCTCATCTCTAAGACACTGATGTGGAGTCTGGCCTCCACTGGCATCCAGGAGCCTTGGGACAGGATGTGAAGGAGATGAGCACCCCACCCTGTCAAGGAGGTGCCTATAGTCAGAATGAGACACAGAACAGGAGAATGAAATGGCATGCCTCACATTAAGTTGTCCCTGGACTTCCACCATTGTAGAGCACAAAGAGCCGGAGAAGACATCAGGACTGGGGCATCAAAATCATCCTCCTTCTGGTCCCACCGGACTCTCAGGGACCACTGAAGGACCCTCATATTCAACCAGGCACTGGGAACCGACGGAACCGTGGCCGCCAAATGTCCCAGGAGGCGCAGGTAGTCCCGTGCTGAGATCAATCTGCTGGACTCTAGGCTGTGTGGCAAAGCAATCAAGGCATCCGCCCAAGCCATGGGCAAATATGCCATCCCCAAGGAGGCATCTAACACGGCTCTGATATATAGGAGGCATTGCACTGGGTCCATTTGGGACTTCGGATAGTTTACAGCTATCCCCATCTGGGCAAACAACTGCAGGGTTCGAGAAAGCTTGGACAACAGCCTTTGGCGGGAAGACGCTTTCAAGAGCTAGTTGTCCAGGTGGGGAAAGACACAGACGCCCTCCCTGCGGAGGACTGCTGCAACTGTGGCTAGGCATTTTGTGAATATCCTCAGGGCTGAGGAAAGGTTGGATAGGTGGGCCCTGAACTGGTAATGATGACCCTGAAACAAAAAACGGAGAAACCGTCTGTGAGCAATGTGCATCAAGATATGGAGGTACGAGTCCTTCATATCAAGAGAGCACAGCCAATCTCCCTCATTCAGCAAGGGGAGAAGTGCTGGGAGAGACACACCATCCTGAATTTTTGGTATTTGACATAGAGGTTGAGACACCTTAGATCCAAAATGGGGCATAAGTCCCCTGTCCATTTGGGAACCAGGAAAAAATGGGAGTCAAATCCCACACCCTTCTGTGAAAGGAGAACTGGTTCGATGGCACGTTTCAGGAGCAAAGCATTGATTTCATTCCGTAAAACTAATGCTTGGTCTGTGAGGTCAAGAGAGACCCTTGGTGGCAAAGCAAGGGGTATCTCTGTGAACTCCACTGTGTGTCCAGAATCGATCAACTGCAGGAGCCACAGGTTGAAGGAGATGGTTTGCCACCTTTGTAGGTGCAGGGACAACCTGCCCACGACGGCTGTGGGAAGGGTCTCCAGTCCCACGACCAGAGGAAAACCTTCAGGTTGAAGGCTAGCCCTGCTGGGGAGCAGCAGGGAAGTAACAGGATGTTTTCTGAGCATTTCTAGGACCAGGCAATGTCAACTGAGGCTTTTGCTTATTGGCAGGTGGTCAGAGCACAGGGCGGCCCCTGGAGGATCTCCTGAAGGATGGTTTTGTTTTTGGATGGTACAGGGTCCAGACTGATTGAAGGGTACGATCCGAGTCTTGTAAGTCCTTCAACATTTCTTGGGTCTGTGAACCAAACTGCTGATCACCCTTAAGAGGAGCATTAAGGATAGATTGCTACACATCCTGTGACAATCCTGATACTCTAAGCCAGGCATGATGTCTGAGACAAACGCCTACCAAGGAAGTACGGGCCGCAGTGTCAATGGCATCATAGGCGGCCCCGAGCAGGTGGTGGCAAACAGCCACCACCGTAGACATGCTGGCCGTCAGATCCTCATGGGCACAACCTGCAGGGAAGGACTGGACCATCGCCTGAGAGGCTTTTAAAATTTCCTCCTGATATTTCAAGAGGTGTCCTATGTAATGTAAGTACAGTACACGGAGAGTTACACAGTAGCCGAGGCATAAACCCTTTTCCCCATTATGTGCCGAGGTCTAGAGGACCTATCATGAGCAGCACTGATCACCATAGAGTCCACCTGAGGCGGAGACATGAAGTAGTGGTGGTCCACCAGGGTCTGATAAATCCTATCAGCCTTACGAGGATTGGAGGGAATTTTGAAAGGTTGCTTCAAAGCAGCCCAAATAGCCCTTCACAGGCGTCCACCAACAGGGGGACGACCAGAGTGATTCATTCCAGTACACCTAAATACTGTGCCAATGTCTTTCTTAAAGCATCCTGCTCAGTGCTCTGGAATCTAAATGTTTTTTGTAGGTGTATCATAATGTCCAAAAACGAGGGATCATCTGGCGGAGAACATAGGATTTCAGGGGTAGGTTCACCCTGTACAGATGAGGTGGCCAAGAAGGACTGATGAGGTGACCAAGGAGGACTTAGGGGAGTCCTCCTGGTCCATACCTTCCTCATCCTCCAGGTCAGCCAAATCCTAGCACTGCAGGAAAGGGTCATCCATGTCCACATCCTGAAGATGAAACCCGGGGGAGACAGGGGAAGAGCTGGCCATCCTCTGGGCCGAAGAAGACGTAGAGGGAGCAGAGACCAGAGCCGACCCTTCAGTAGGGGGGCGAGGGGTCTGCATAAGGTCCAGGATAGTATTTACTAGAGCCTGGACATCAATCATGGCCATCTGCCCAGCGGACGTAGCTGGGGTAGCATGGACTGAGTGAATGGGGACCACTGATGTTATTGAATAAGGCAGTGGAACCAAGTGAGCAGCCATCGACGAGGAGTGTGTACAGGACCCCAGGATCGTCGCTGAGGGTGCTAACATAGAGCCCTTTGAGGTAAGGCCGGTCAGGATCATCGACGGGCTAGAAGCCACCATCGAAGGACGATGGCTAGAAACCACAGATGGGGGAGGCAGCGATGGAAACTGTAAGCTCACCCCAGAACCCATCATCGACAGAGAAGCAGTTGACAAGGGAAGAGAGAAGCCAGCAATCGATGGAGTAGAAGACAATGTTACAGTGGCAACTTTCTCAGTACTTACTTTTCTGGTAGTGATCGGGGTACTTGTCATTGACAAGGGCGTGGCATAAACATGCTTCATTTTGCTGCCATGTTTCTTACCAGGACCCTGTCCCGCTGATGAGGAGGGCTCACCCACAGAGCGGTGAGACCCCAAGGAGGACGCTGAAGACTCCCTGTTTGGCTTGGTGCATTGCTGTTGCTCCAGAAGGGCAACCTTTTGTTCCATGAGGAACTCACAAAGCTGCTGAAGCCCTCAACTTTTGGTGGCCTTGTTGAACCACTTACAGAGGATACAATTCCGGGTGCCATGTTCAGGACCAAGGCACTAAACACAGACGTCATGGAGGTCCTCTGTAGTGATTCTGTGACCACAGGTACACTTTCAGAATAAGGGATCCGAAGACATCAGTAGATGAATCCGTTCAGAATGAATCATTTGGTTAGTAGAATTCTTTGTCGACGACTGGTAAGCACAGCTCCAAAGGCGGACCTATTGCATGCAGGTCATGGTTGAAAAGAAATGAGGAGTAGCTGGGACCTCCCCCTTTTAAACATGCCGTACAGATACTATGTGGTAACGTTAGTGGGAGGGTCCCAGGGTCGACTGCTGAGAAGTCATCCAGAGGAAGTGACGCCTGCGACTGATATCCCATGTGTTATGACCTGCTGCAAGAGACTGTCTCGAAGAAGATCTTCCCTTATACTAACTAATGCAGCTTTCTGTGTGGGAATGTTTTTGGCAGTGTTTATTGCATGTGGATGAAGTGTTCCCTAGTGGTAGTGTGTAGTGTTATGGCTGTTTTGTAAGCGAGTACCATCTGCTGCCAGTAGTTGGTAATGGAGTCGTTTATGTTTTGAAATGTTCTTTTCACTGAGTTATTCACAGTCCATTATACACACTTTGTTATTGTAAAATGGCTTTGTATATGGTTGTGTAAAACAAAAAAAAAAAATGGTTAAAACCCAGCACCTGACCATGGATTAATTTCCTAATAAACCATGCTTCAAGGTATTAAATAAGCTGAAAAAATTGATTAGAAGTTTTACATGTGAAAGTACTAATCAGCTGAAAAAATGCATAGTACGTGACACAGAATGATTAGCAAAGTTTAAAAATATATATAAATTTATTATAGTATATGGTAAGGGCTTATTGCGACTAGAAAGCTGTGGCTTTCAAAATCTTGTTGTAGGACAGTTCAAAGGTCAAAAAAGTTGTTGTACTATCGCTCTGATGTCACATCGATAGTACAACAACTTTTTTGCCTTGCCCTGCCACCTGACTGGATCATTGAACAACGCTGTGAGGGAAAAAAAAAAATCGTACAACATGGCAGCGTGACTTAGCGAGCGCTGGTCGGGGGACCCTCCTCGTTTTGACACAGACAGCCTTACAAGGCTCTGTGTCACAATCGTGAATCACAGTCATTTCGTTTTTTATTTATTTTTTTAAACTAAATGGGCGACGAGCTAGCGGGACAGGGTGAAGCCGAACTGAGTCAGAGCGCAATAAGCGTGAGAGAGCCGGAGCGGGAGCAGCAGGACATAACTAAGGTCAAAAAATGAAGAAAAAAAAAAAGCCAGGAACCATATACTATATAAAATAGTCGATGGTTAACCATCCACAACTATGGCTGTGTTTTCATTTTGGTTGTTGAAGACATCATGGAGACCTCTCGAGCTTCGCTCTCAAGGTCTCTATGATGTCATCAACATCCTCGATGGAAACAGCCTGGTTGTGGATGGTCACCCACCCACTATTCTATATAATTTTGTCTACTGTACCACAGACTCAGTGGGGAAAAATGGTTAGCAGTCTCCTGCTATGCATTTTTGGAAATGGTTAGCATTACCCACTGTTTTGCGTAGTGTTTTGCTATGCTATACCAGCTATTTAAAACCATGTGCTTGCTCTAGCAATTCCATCATTCACCCCCAATAATAACAGAGCGGTTTATGTCCCTGGGCTCCCTGCAAGTCGCACTCACATACCCGTAGAAACAGACTGCTCCATTGCGGTAATGTGCACATTTCTAGTTCTTACTCCATAGTTAAAAATGATCTGAATGTTTAATGCTGTAGTTTAAAATATGAGCCATAGTAAGTGAACAGTAATGTTTTCGATTTTCGGTGTCTATTGCAAACAACACTAATATATGCGTAGCACGTTTTCCAGTATGCACAGCAATCCATTTACTTCAGGACATGTATGACAAAACCAGAGTGCATAGCAGTGATCCTGACAGTAGGTTCAGGGGAAAAAACACCATATTAGTAAATATTAATCGAATATGTATACAATGAGTGGCTGAAATTGTTTCCGTTTCTACTCATGACAGTACAGTTAGCAGCAGCATGTTCAAAGCAGCCTACTCTGTTGCAATACAGGCGTTTAAACAAAAGTGACTGTGTCTGTGTGTTATTGAGGGAATACTGATGGAATATAAAACCGTGTTATGCACTTGCCATGTTACAAGTGCATTAAGCCACTCCACAGCATGGTTCTACTGGAGAATGAATCCACGCCTTGGTGGTTGGAGGCACCTGTCCTGCGGCCTCGTGCTAACCCCCAAGGCATGGATTAATTCTTCAGTAGAACCATGTTATGTGTAAGCATTAATCACCGACAGAGGAGGGCTCTACCGGTGGATTAATGCCCGCTGGGGGGGCGCTGTTGCACGAGGGCGAAGCCAGAGGGTTTCAACCCACCAGCAGGCATTAATCACCAGTACAGCCTGACGCTGGAGGTGATTAATGCCCTTGTAACATGGAGAAGGTCTAGGGCTCCCTACCT
Organism: Neoceratodus forsteri; assembly: GCA_016271365.2. NCBI lineage: Eukaryota > Metazoa > Chordata > Ceratodontiformes > Ceratodontidae > Neoceratodus > Neoceratodus forsteri. The sequence goes on along the minus strand of CM028132.1, from coordinate 192,865,672 downwards.
CTCTCTCCGTATGTGTGTCCTGCATTCCTGCGGCAGTGTCTCGCTGCTCGCTGGCTCCATCCCCCGTTTCTCTCGCTAACCCCCGGCCGGCACAGTGCCACTTGCGACCCAGTGGCTGTCGTGGCCACTGCAGGAGCAACACGGCATTATGAGACGATAATGCCGTGTTGGGCTCGTGAACGCGCAACAGCAACACAGCATTATGAGAAATAATGCCATGTTGGGCTCGTGAACACGCTTCCCACAACAGCAACATGGCATTATTGTCTCACAATGCCGTGTTGCTCCTGCACCATGTGACGCCCTCCCGCCTATTGCGTGGTGCCCTGGCACGGCTCTCCATAATGCAGTGTTACAACGTGGCTTAATGCTTACTTAGCTGCTCGCAGTGAACCACAGCATTTCTCAGTCACTGAAAACAAGTGGGCTACAGGGATCAACCATGTAGTATAACTGAGTTGCTGCAGCATGCGTACCTCATTTGTTGCAGCAATCAGCAGCAATGGGAAGCTTTTTTGTGATCACCAACCACTGCACCTAGTGCAATATATTGTACCTTCTATCTTGCTCACAGTTTACCACCAAGAACAACAATTTTTTTTTTTTTTTTTAACATGGTGTGTTAAAAATGAGAAAGATGTAACTATAAATTATACCTTTATACCTCCTGGGTTGCACCTGGAAACAAGCTTCACTCAGTCTGCTTCTTCTGGCCAGAAAGAAAGAATGACTCACCACAGTTTTGTTTCTTCACAGGGATCCCTCCGTATGTTTCCACCAAGTATCATCTTCCCAGCAGAGAGTGATGCCCCAGAGATAGAACCTTATGCTAATGATGGAACTTTAAAATCAATGGGATCGATTTACAACCCATCCCCCAAGAAAGCCACAAGCCCCGGGTATACCGAACATATGGCGTACGGGACTTGCAGCATTCTCCAGATGGAGACTGATTCTTTATCCTGCGCACTGACTGCCACAAGTTAGACCAGCTTTTTCTGGTCTAGCCTGCATCAGTCTCGGGTACCCATTTTAAGGGGCTTGTGCTAAATGCGCCTGATCTTCTTGAATTGGGTGCATTCTGCAGCAAACTTTGTCACAGCTGTGCAGGCTGCCAAATGTGAGGCAGGGCTTAACGTAAGCCCTGCATTAACCTTTGTGAATCTGGGCCAGTGTTCAAAGTGAGCACTGTGGTCACCCATTTTAAGGCTCAACTCTAGCTCCCAACGGCAGATTTGTTTCCACACTTAGAGGGAAATGTGGCTACTAAAGCAAGCCAGATAACTAGCTAAAATTTTTATTACCATAAATTCTTGCATATAAGTTGAATTTTCAGTGCCAAAAATAGGCATCCCCTACCCCTGACTAAAAGGCCCGTAGGAAGTGGAGACCATTTCTTCCTCAGTGTTGTAAGTGGTTTTGTACTCAGCCATTTTTTTCATGTATGCCTCTGTTTTATCACCAAAAAGTGAATTTCCTTCAAACTGGAAATCCATGGGCTTGGTCTGAGTGTCCTGGAAAAGGATGGTTGCCCTTAGCCAGGGGAATCACCTCAAAGACGCTGCATGAGGAGCTAATACCCTTGAAGCAGTGTCATGAATGTCTACAGCAGTGTGGAAGTGGTATTTGGTGGCATCTAGGGTCGACTTTGCTGTGGCAATCAGGTCCTGTTCCAATTCGCCATAAGCCTTATCAGCTAGTGCCAGTACTGTATTCCACAGTGTGTTCTAGTACTGGGCTATATAAGTTGAGTAAGCTGCCAGCAGGATGAGGAGGGAAGTTAATGTATAAACTTTGTTGGCCACAGTAGCCAATTTTCTTGAGTCCTTCTCGAAAGGGGCTGCGTAGAGAAAAGGACCTTAGCACTCTTTCACAGGCCACTGCTTGAACTACACCTTGTTGATCAGGGCAGGCAGATAGGTACTGTATTACACCACCCCCCAAAAAAAAATCTGTCTGCTTGATACTTTTTTTCAATCTTTTTATCTATGGCTGCAGCTGAAGTAGGTACAGACATGATGTCTGAAGTGGCTTTTTTAATGATTTGTGCACGGAGACCAGTAGCCTCCTTGTAGGAGCTAACCTCATGTCCATAAATTCTTCTTCCTCCTCATCCTCTGTTTCCTGAAGGGAGGGAAGTTGAGGGTGTTCACCATTTGCCTAATGAAAGAAGAACATTATACGTAATATTCTGTAGGCCTTGGAGGACAACCACATTCCTGCTCAGGTGAACCATCAGGTTCAATAGGCAAGGCAAATTTTATTTTTATGGTGCCCAGTCCCGGAGGATCTTGACACCTAACAATAAAAACAATACAGGTAATATTAAAAGAAGTAATAAAGAATGAAAGACATTAATAAATAAATATAAAATATAAAATTCATAATCACAGGTCACTGATATTTACTCAGGCAGTCGGGCAGAAAAAGGATTTTCTTCAGGTAGGCCAGGAAGAAGAGGTGGGCTTTTAGCCTCTGCTTGAGCACCTGTTGAAGGGGCCTCCCAGACTGCAGGTGGTAGAGAGTTCCAAAGGGTCGGCCCGGCGACACTGAAAGCATGGTAGCGCGAGGTCTTAAGCCAAACCCTGGGAACATCCAGGAGGCCCTTAGACGAGGAGCGGAGGGAGCGGACAGAGGTTACAGGTGTCAGGAGCTCAGGCAGGTGGCCCGGACCCAGTCCATATAGGGCCTTAAAGGTGAGCAAGCTCACCTTGAAAAGGACCCTCTACCCGATAGGCAGCCAGTGCAGAGCCCTCAGGACTGGGGTCACATTACTGAACCTAGACAGGCCTGACAGTAACAGAGCTCCTGTGTTCTGCACCATCTGCAAGCAGCAAATAGGTTCACCTTCCTCCTCTCTGCTTTGGCAGTCAGGTCCTGTGCCAATTCACCATAAACCTTATCAGCAATTTTAAACAAATACTTTTGCTCGGTCTGCACAGGGGAAGAGGGGAGGAAGACTGATGCATTAACAAGCACTGGAGGGAGTGAGCACAAGTCCACTTACAGAAGAGAGAGTCCAATGGGGACTGTAAGCCCAAAAGGAAAACAAGCCAATGGAGCCAGACCGGATCCACGCAAGGGTACTAAAAGAACTGAGCAGAGTGCTAGCCGCCTCTCTGGTAACACTATTCAGCACCTCTCTGGAGAAGAGTGTGGTTCCAGAGGACTGGAGGAGGGCAAACATGGTCCCTCTGCACAAGAATGGCAGCAGGGAAGAGGCTAGCCACTGCAGACTAAACTAGCAATTACAAAACTAGTCAGTATCACATCAGTGGTGGAAAATTAATGGAGTCCCTGCTGAAGAAGAGCCTGATGGGAGTATCTGGAAGCAAATGGGCTGCAGGATCACCAGCAGCACAGCTTCACGGTGGGAGGTCAGGTCAAACAAATCTCAGATTTCTTTGACTGGGTAACTAGGGAGGTGACTCAGGGGAGGGCAGTAGATATCACCTATCTGGACTTCTGTAAGGTTTCTGACACTGTACCAGACAGGAAGCTGATTAAGAAACTTAGCAACATGGGCGTGGGGGAAAAGGTGGCAAGCTGGGTATCTAACTGATTGAAAGACAGGACGCAAAGGGTTGTGGTAAATGGCAGTCACTGGGAGGACAAGACAGTGACCAGAAGATAACCAAAGGGAGAGGTACTGGGTCCTGTTCTCTTCCATGTCTTCATAAGTGACTTCGCTGAGGAACTGAAGGGGAAGGTGTGTCTCTGTTGATGACACAAACAACTGCAACAGGATGGACACCCACGAGGGGGTGGAGAGAATGCAAAGGGATGTGGTGGAAACTAGGGCAGTGCTCTAGGAAGTGGCAGCTGGGTTTCAATGCCGGAAAGTACAAAGTTGTGCAACTAGGATGGGGAAACATGGGGGCTGCATATAAGATGGGGGGAAGGTACTTACTGTTACCAAGCAAGAATAGGACCTTAGGGTAATCACAGCTGATGCTCTCAAGGTGGTAAGGCAGCGTGACAAAGCAGTAAGAAAAGCTATCTGGATGCTGGGGTGCATAGGAAGGGGAATTGCTAACAGGAGAAGGCAGGTGTTGCCTCTGTTTCACTCGCTAGCGAGACCCCCCCCCCCAGAGTACTGTGTCCAGTTATGGAGGCTGCACCTCCGCAAGGACATCGACAGGGTGGAAGAGGTCCCAAGGACTACCACCAAAATGGTGCAGGGACTGCACGAGACCTATAAGTACCTCACAGGGCTGAACAAGCGGGGGAGTTTAAGAGGAATGTGAGGAAATACTTCTTCACAGAATGGGTGGTGGATGCCTGCAACAGCCTGTCAGAAGATGTGGTAGACGAAGAGACAGTGGGGCGCTTCAAGCATGCATGGGATAAGCACATGAGTGTAATAAGTATAGCTTAGGGAGAAGGGAGAGATGTATGTGACCAAATAGGATTTAGCATGTAGCAATAGGTAAGGAGAACAGGGCAGACTGGGTGGGCCTACCAGTACTTTTCAGCTGACACCTTCTATGCTTCTATGTCCACTGCTGAAGGCCGTTGTTTTTGGTCAAAAGCCTGCCCCTTTCGTTTTTCAGGAGTGGTAAGGGCATTTGTGTTTTCTTGGCAGAGACACTTTCCAGTGTCTGCTCTGAGGCTCTCTTTTGTATGTTTGCTATCGCTGGACTCGGGGTTCCACCTTTCAGCCACCCTGGTATCTTCGCCATGTTTATCTGGTGGCTGAGGATCTTCATCTGTTTTCTCCGTCCCCTTTGACAGAAACTGATGCTGTAGTTGAGAAGATGAGCCCTCTGATGTGTGCTTTCCACCATCATTAGGAACTCCCTCAAAGCCTTTATTTTTTGGGGACACAGAGGCGGACTGAGGAACCATAAACTTTTCACTTTTTTATTAGCCCTTTTCTTTTGAGGTTTAGGGCAACTTTGTATACAGAATTCCGAACTGGTAAATGCGTGATCTGGACCCACGCATCTTAAACAGAGCTCGTGGCAGTCTGCCTTTGCCAGGAGCGAGAAACAATTTTCACGATTTTTAAAGCCTGTTAGTCCTGCCAAATACTGAAGACCTCAGATAATAGTTTCGGTTCCCAAAAAAAGCACAACCACACTTGCCACAGTACCTGAGGTAAATGGGACTGGTTTAGAGGACAAATAAACGATTCCAGTTCCCTATTAATACAAACCATAGTACAATTACAAAACACTGTTTACATGAGTTCGATCAGTTGAAAAAGTGCAAAAGAGAAATAGTGGTCCGGTTCCCTCAGAGCAGGAACCACGATCAAGGAAATAAAACCCGCTAAGTAAAACCCCCTAAAATGCTCTTTTAAACAGAAAGCTAGTCAAACAACAAAATTTAAATGTGGTTCCCTAGAGGTGGGAACCACGCTATACTGCGGCCTTCTCTGGTTCCTTGGAACTAATAGGGTACCGGAGAAACCGCAAATATACATAAAATAACAGTAATTTCCCTAACTAATGCATATTTATTGAGAAATAGCCAAGAAGTGACTAAAACTTTAACATTTTGAAACAATAAAGTGGAGACCAGAAATACTGCAGCAGACTTCAGGGTGGTTGCTTGTTTCAGGTGGAGAAACAAATCTGCTGTTGGGAGCTAGAGCAGAGCGTGACCACAGTGCGGAATTTGAACCTTGATTCGAAAGTTCCATCATTAGCAAAAGGTGCCATCTCTGGGGCATCACGCACTGCCAGGAAGATGATGTTTGGTGTAAACATTTAGTGAGGGATTCCTCCAATTAGAATTATACATTAATACCAATGGATCCCAAACTACATAACAATGGAACCAATTTGATATTTGTAAACTAAAATCTATAATCCTTGTAAATTCTCTGCTGCAGCTGTTTCAGATACTACCCTAGGACACTCTTAAACTAGGTGATGCACCTAGATTAGGTTATCTGGGTACTGAGAATGTCAAAATATAATAAAGAAAAAACACAGTAAAGAGACAGAATTGTCAAGCATGGCACTGGCGACTGAGGTTAAGGAACAAGTGAGAGCTGTCTCTCTCTAAAATGGCAAGAAAAATTCCTGGGCTCTGACTGGACAATACTGAACTTCAACAGTTATGTTATCCCAGCACAATATCATGCCTATTCAAAAAGCAACTAAAAATGTTTTTTAAAGGCTGGTCTGGTGGCGCTGAGGGTTGAGGTGCTGGATGCCACACCTCGCGCCACGCCAGCGACCCGTGTTCAGGAGTGAGCAGGGGTCATCGTGGGTCGGTGGGGATGAGAGATGGCTCAAGCATCTGATGGAGTGCTGTCCCCCTCCGGGGAGGGGGGGGGGCCTCGGTCGCTGTGTGCCTGACCCCTAGCGGTGCCTGGGGGTCAGCACCATGGTGCTGCAATTACAGGGGGTGGAGCGCGGCTGAGGCCTTAGGTGATGTACACAGGAGCGTGCGCATCCACATCGATGGTGTCACTGCACACCATGCACCACAGGGGTGAAAATCGGGGAAAAATGGCATCCTGGTTGCTGCGGCTTGATGGCCGTCCTGCGGTGCCCCTGCATCAGAGGGGACTACTAAAACAGGATCCTATATTGGCGGTGAGTTGGGGGCTCCCCACGCCTCCGCCAAGGGGAAGAAGGCATCGCCTCAGGATGAGGCTGGGGGACAGACCGGACGGTGGCCAGATCCTTGGGGAGATGCCTGGAAGAGAGGTGCTGACCAGGAAGCCAGGGAGAAAAGAAAGTATTAAAAAAAAAATGTTTTTTAAAAATTTATTTTTTAAGTTTTTTCTTTTTTACAAGCAAGCCATTTCATAACTGCAATAATGCACTCCAGGGCGTGTGTTATGGGTATAATGTCACTTATCAGGTGGTGGATGCCTACAGCTCCGTGCCCAACAACCTGAGGCCTGACGTTATCCCACATAACATATGCCCTGTTGTGCATTATTGCTTATGTTTATTACAACACAATGTAGGGGTAATGGTGTCCTGTGGTTGGCCAAAATGCTGCCTCTCATAAATAAATGTTTACACCATGACTAACTTACATGTTGTACCACATGTGATCTACACTCTTGCTGGGACATGTGTAACGATATGCACTAGTGACTGATCCACCTCAACCCCATTCACTTTTTGACCATAACGGGAAACAGTAAAAGTGTTGTTTAGTTCCCTCCCGCACCTGATTTTTGGTGTTGGAAAAGGTGCAGACTGGGAGGTTACTTAAACTGACAGATGAAGGCAGCAGTGGATAGGATATTCAATAAAACCAAAACTGTTATGTACTATACCCAGAAGCAGTATACTAAATGCCACGTCATTTTAATATAGCACCGACAGCATATTTGTTTGTTTCGGATGATGTGAGTCTATCCTTAAGTCACAGCTCATAATAAATAATTTATAATGCAGATCTCAGCATCCAGCCACCACATCAAATAACTAACTAAATACTGTAAATAAATAAACAGCAGCAAGTAGCAGCTACATTAGAAAAAAGTCTGTCGCACTCAGCAAGCCTTGCCCTCCTCCTTCCAGCTACTGCTCCAGATAACAGGGTGTTTAGTTCAGCTTGGATTTACTCGGTCAGAGACGAGCTCGGCACTTTGGGAAACTGAAACAGAGTGCCACTAGTCCTGACCCGACTTGGGGGATATGGCCAATGATAGAGACAATACATCATCATTTGATGCGCTACTTGATGGAATCCAACAGGAACGAATGTCATTCTGAAAATTTATTTAAGGAGTAGCTGACACCTTTGGAAAAACTTTGGAAGACATAATATTTGACATAATTTTGATTTGTATTTCATATGGCTTCCACGGATTTCTCCTCTCCATTATTACTGAAAACATTCCCACCAAAGCAAGATTTTTATCCCTCACAAGTTCATCTGCCTCTATAACTTAGTCTCTACTTGAAATCATAATGCCCTGTTGTGACATCACAGTCTGTTGCCATAGGACTAACTATGATGTCATAACAGGATCCAAGACAGCATGGATTTACAACAGGAAGGTCCTGTCAAACTAATCTCATAGATTTTTTGTGACTGGGTAACCAGAGTGGTGGACCAAGGGGGAGTAGTTGATATTGCCTACCTTGACTTCAGCAAAGCTTTCAATACTGTTCCACACAGAAGACTGATTAATCAGCTGGGTAGGCTCGGGCTGGGTCAGAAGTAGGTCAACTGGGTGGCAAACTGTTTGGCGGGCAGAAAACAGAGAGTGGTGGTAAATGGTATACAATCAGAAGAGACGCAAGTCACAAGTGTGGTACCTCAGGGATCAGTCCTGGGGCCAGTCCTCTTCAATATCTTCATCAGTGACACTGCAGATGGACCGGAGGGTAAGGTTTGTCTTTACAGATGACACCAAGATCTGCAACAGAGTAGATGATCCAGATGGGGTGGGCAGAATGAGAAGAGATCTGGATAAACTGGCAAAATGGTCAGAAGAGTGGCAACTGGGGTCTAACGCAAAGAAGTGCAAGATCATGCACATAGGGAAGAGAAACCCTGAAGCCACCTATAGGTTGGGAGTTGCTGGCAATCACAAGGGAAGAAAGACTTGGGCATCATCATCACAGATGACCTGAATGCATCCAAGCAGACCACTAAAGCAGCAGGTAAGGCTAGAGGGATGCTGGGGTATATTAGTAGGAGTATCGCAAGTCGTAAGAGGGAGGTAATAATCCCTCTTTACAAGACACTGGTTAGGTCCCATCTGGAATAATGCATGCAGTACTGGAGGCCACACCGGCACAAGGACATTAACACAATGGAGGCAGTCCAGAGAAGGGCAACCAAAATGGTGCAGGGACTGCATCAGAAAACATATGAGGACAGATTAACGGAGCTCAATATGTATACCCTAGAGCAAAGGAGGGAGAGAAGTGATATGATTGAAATATTCAAACATCTTAGGGGGATTAACAAGATGAAAGAGTCTAACATGTTTCAATATAAGAAAAATAGCAGGACAAGAGGACACAGCATGAGCTTAGAGGCCGATTAAAGGGGAATATGAGGAAGTTCTTTTCCATAGAAAGGGTGGTGGATGCATGGAACGATCTACCTCAGGAAATGGTGGATATGAATACAGTGCAGGGCTTCAAACAGGCATGGGACAGGCATTAGGGAGCAATAAAGATGAGTATTAATAGATAGGCCATTGACAGTACAGGCCTATGGCACATTCATAAGGCAGAAAAAATGGGCAGAGTGGATGGGCCTTGCAGTCCTTATCTGCCGTCAACTTCTATGTTTCTATAAGCAGAGTATTATGACATCAGGTTGGGAAGAAGTAATAGGAGCAGATGAGCCCTCAGGGAACAAGTATCCTGTTTTCATGTTTAGAAAATGAACTTTTTATTTCCTGGCATCTGATTGGCTAGTACCCTTGCCAAGGGGGTACATTAACTTTCAATAAAAAGTGCCAGTCTACAGTGCCCTTTAACTCATTTTGATATCCAAGTGGCCACTCCATTTCCTCACTGGCCAAAACCCCCAATTTCATTGGAAAGCACCGCCATTTTTGTCTCTCGCTTACAGAGAGCTACCGTTCTCCCCAATGCTGTTTCAGCACAAGTTCCCTAACAGGAACACAGGTGTTCCATCATTTTGTTTAAATACACTAAAACTCTGCCGAATCACATAAATATGTTGCTTTATTTCTCCTCTCAGCTGCACCACCTACGTTGTTCAAAATCAAAGCCGCCCGCCAACCGCCGCCGCTCCTCGCAGATTTCCCGAAGCACTGACTTTCAAAACTATACCCAACTCATGGCACCCCAGCAGAAAACGAAACATTACAACCTCAGACCAGATCAATATAATTTGATGTAACAGGCTTGCTTTACTTTTCTTTAGTCTGCTCACGCGCCCACTGTAACTGCTATCGGAAGGGCTTCACACACATCACTGTCAACTACGCGATCCCTAAAATGAAACGGCTGCCACGCAATTCTCACAAGCCGTATGATCTATTGCACCACACTCCAGAAAGCCATTGTGAAGCGTGAAAAAATAAAATAAAAGTAAACTGAAACTCCGGAGTGTCTCTTCTGCTGTTAGAAGTGTGATGGGGGGAAGGGGGCAGCAGATGATAGCCAGCGCTGTTTCATGCCTGTTTGAATGACAAGCAAACACATGATTGGGGGGCCCAACGAACCGATGTCAGGAGGCCACAAGCAAAATAAGCAGCACAGCCTGTACTTTGTGTGTGGGGGCATTTAAGCAATACAAACAATCTGCAATCAGGATATGTGTGTGTGTGTGCATGTGTGACCATGAAAAATACAGGTGGAGGAACTATTTTATTAAAAAACTCATTTTGAACTAGTTTTGAAAGAACATTTTTTAATTAAACATTTATTTTCATGGTGGCCATTTTCTAAGCGCAATAATACCCTCCAGGGTGGGCGGTATGGGCAATACCGGACCTTCCAGGGGCTATAAGGCCCTCTGCCCTCATTACGCCCCTGGGCAGTCCGGTATTGCTCAATACCGCCCACCCTGTCAGGTATTATTGCTTGCATATTAACCTCAGTAATAAATAATGGGGATACGAAATACAGAGTTAATGAGAAATACAAGCTGCTTTGTGTCCAGATATGTTTTTCAAGGTTCTTCTCAAGGCGTCAGTGGCTCTTTAAATGTGTGTAAATTCTAAATGCCTGTCACGCATGATGTGCTTGGGATTGGTCCTATGGGACCCAGCCTGACAAGTATGATGCGACTGACTGGTCCTACTAGACCCTTCCTGACAAGTATGATGCGCTTGTGACTGTCCTACTGGACTCCTCCTGACAAGTATGATGTGTGATTGACTGGTGTTACTGGACCCTGTCTGACAAGTATGATGCACTTGCGATTGGTCCTAATGGGACGCAGAAGTGTAGTTAGGCAAATACATTTTGTACGCTACTTTGTCCTCAACTGAACCCTACGTGGCACCCATGATCCTGTTTGCTGCCCTGAGATGTACCGCGTACTGCTCTACAATTCAATGCTGTGTTAAGTATGGGAGAAAATTAAAGGAGTATTCAGTCCTTCATTTACACAGTGTCTTGCTTACACAGAACACAAAAAATCATATTTTATTACAGCACAATGTAGGGATAATGGTGTCCTATGGCTGGGCAAAGTGCTGCCTCTCAAACAAATGTGTATGTGTACACCATGACTAACATGGTGTGCAGTATGTGTCCCTACACCCTTGCTTCGATCTGCAGAACAAATTAATATTAGCTAGTGATTGATTTCACTCCCCCCACCCCACACTTTTTGGACAGAAAGGGGACAATTAAAAGTGTTGTTTAGTTCTTCCCCTGCTTAGTTTTCGGTGTTTGAAAAGGTGCCGACTGGGAGGTTACCTAAACAGGCGGATGAAGGCAGCAGTGGATAGTATATTCATTAAAACCAAAAATGTAATGTACTGCACACAGAAGTAATACAACCAACACATTGTCATTTTAATACAGCACTGACAGCATATTTGTTTTAGATGACGTTAATCTGAACTTAAGTGACAGCTCCTATTAAATCATTTACAACGCACATCCAGTCACCACATCAAATAAAAAACTAAATAACCAGCAGCAGCTACTTTAGAAAGAGTTTAAACTATTTCCCATTCAGCCAGCCTTGTACTCGTCCTTCCAGCAACTGCCCCGGATAAGTGCGTGTTGAGCGCTGGTCGGAGACGACCTCGGCTCTTTGGGAAACTGAACCAAACCGCCGCTAATCCTCACCCCTCCTCGCCATTCATCTATGAACTATAGCGTACCTGAGAATGTAATGAGCCGCAGGTAGAGTGCTCCCAATCCCCGTTATTCGCCTCCACTCAGCAGGAAGTTTTCCAGCTCTAGCAATACACGGAGATCAACACGGCTGCTAATGAGGGGTGGGCACTTGTCACTTCTGTTGTACTGAAGGGAGATGCTCCCTCTGCTGGCCCGGAGGCTCATGTGGAGAGGTTACATGAACAGTTTCAGTTCATTTGTTATACTGAAAAAGCATATGAGCATAAGTTCCCGTTTTCACAAGCGTCCAGTTTAAAACGCAAACAGATTGCATGAAGGTAACAAAGTATAAAGGGAGCGAAGACATTCTGGGAGTTTAACGATCAATGATACAGAGCGCATGAGGTGCAGAAATAAAAAAATCCAACATTTTAACAATCAATGGTATGGAGTACAATCAATGAAACCGAGAACATGAGGTGCAGAAAAAAACAACATTTTAACAATCAGTGGCAAGGGTGCCGGAAGACAGTAAAGGCTGAGGGGGTGGAGGATCGGAAGGGCACTTATAAGGATATAAAGGGCACTTTTTCTAAACTAGTTTTTGCCATACAAAAATAAAAGGGGGGTCTGCCGTCCCTTCCGCTACCCCCCCTCCCCGAGCCCCCCCGTTCTTACGCCTATGATCAGTGTCACGGTGTATGGTTAATGATACAGAGAACAAAGGCAGATCAAAAGTGCTGGTGCAAGTGGGACAACATACCCAAAGTAAGAATATGTGCTACAGAGTACATGAGGGTATGACAGATAAGGGAAGGTGCCGGTAACAGTAGGACAGATACTACATGGAGTCAACAAGAGGGAGTGGAGAGACGGAGGTTTGAACTATCAAGGGCTGAGCAGGCAATGCTGTAAGATTTTTAAAAAATTATGAACAGATGGGAATTGGGAAAAGGAGATGGATCAGGTACACCCCAATGGGAGGAAAAGTGGGAGGGGGAAGGATGAGAGGGATTAGAAGAGGATTGCAAGAGATTTAGGGAGGGGGACAACTGCAGGAGGTGGTGGAGGAGATGTGCTTCTTTAGGTTACACTTAAAGGACTAAGTAGAGGTACATTGCAGGAGATTGGGGGAGAAGAGATTTGTAGAGTTTGAGGCCCTTAAATGAGAGGGTGTTTTTGCCATGGGAAGTGTGGCAGAAGGGAACGGAAAAGGAGAGCGAGTCAGAACGCCTAGTTGTCCTAGGGTGAACCGTCTTAGGGAAGAGTGATATGATACTAGGAGGAAGGAGGCCAAGGGAGAGTTTATGGAAGAAAGTTAGAATTTTGCTGTTGAAACGGTTTTCTAGTGGAGATCAGTTGGATAGCCTGTATAGGTCACAGTGGTGCATAGGTCTGGGGAGACCTGAAAAAAAGCAGATGGTGTTATGATAGGTGCTTCGAAGTTTGTTGTGATTTTTATGGGATAAGGGAGGGGAATAGACTAGCACTCCGTAGTCGAACGGGAGACTAAAGCTACAAGCCAAGAGTCCTTGTTGAAGTAAGATTTGACTCTCTAGAGCATACCAAATTTTTGATGGGCTTTCTTAATAGTTAGATTGACATGAGTGTCATGATTGAGGTGGCATTCGAGAAGTAGCCCAAGGTATTTAAATTCATATACCCTTTCAAGGTTGCTGTCACTATCGAGAAGGGGGAAATTGAAAGAAAGCAGTCTCCTGGGGCTGGTGAAGCCCATAACCTTTGTTTTTTTTTGTTTTTTTTTAATTGAGTACCACACCCTTCGACGAGAATAAGGTGTGGAGTGTCTTAGTCGCTCTGGAGTTTGTTTAGTAGGGAGGAGGGGTCTTTGTCTTTGCTACAGAGAGCATCATCATCTGCGTAAAGAATCATCTCTGTATTTGTGCAGATATCGGGGAGAGAGTTACAACGAGGGAGAAGAGTAGTGGGCCAAGGATGGATCCCTGGGGTATACCATATTTGATGGGGCATGGTTCAGAGAGGATGCCATTTATGATTATTTGATGGGACCTGGCAGAAAGGTAGTTTCTAAACCAATTAACTACTTTGGAGGAGAAATGGAGGCAGGACAAGGTGTGAAGAAGAACATCGTGGCCGATGAGATCAAAAGCTTTTGTAAGATCCACAAAAACTGAACTAGTGTAGAGGCCTTCATCATTGGTTCTGTCAATGAAGTGTGCGAATTTTATGAGAGCGGTTTCAGTGTTATGGCCAGCCCTAAAACCATGTTGGGCATCATTCTGAATGTTATATTTTTCCAAGAAGTCAATGGTTTGCTTATGAACAATCTTCTCCAGTACCTTGGAGAGAGGAGCCAGGAGAGAGATAGGTCTGTAATTGGAGACTTCATCTTTAGGGCTGGATTTGTGAAGAGGTTTGATGACAGCACATTTCCATTTAATGAGGATGGAGCTGGTGCAGAGGGAGTGGTTGTAAATGTTGGTAAAGGGGAGAGCCAGGGCTTCACAGGCTAGTTTAAGTACCCTATAGTCAATATTGTTGGAACCAACATAGGGCCTTGGGTTATTTGATTTAGTTTTACCACTTTGGAGGGGGAGAGATATCTGAAGCGGAAGCAGAGTTGAGGGTTTGGGGAGGAAGGAGAGGGACTTTCCGGAGCTGGAAGGGGGCTGGGCTTATATTTATCCAGATCAGCGAAATGGTGATTGAAAAGAGGGGCATAGGGATCAGAGATGGCCACTCCATCTAAGGATGGGCAGATTTGATCATTATATTGGCCCCTACCAATAAGGTTATTGAGGATGTTCCAAGTGTGTTTGGAATTACCAGCAGCATTTCGTTGTTTTTCAGTAAGAAAGGAGGTTTTAGCAGACCTGATGGTGTTCTTGTATTTGTTTCTAAAGGGCTTTGTACTGTTGGAGAAGTTGGGGGTGCTTAAAATTTCTATATTTGGACCAGGCCCTATCCCTCTGTCTCGTCAACTTACGAATATTGGAGGTGACCCATTCATGGCTATTACCTTTGACTCTAGTTCTTTTAAGGGGAACGAGGGAGTCACAAAGGGTGGCCAAATTTCTGCAGAACGTTTTGAGGGCTAGATCAATGTCGTGAATGGCTTCTGTAAAGGACTAGTTGATGGCATGGGCCACCTTAAACAAATCTTCCAGGTTAAGTTTATGTAACTGTCTGTAGCAGATGAATTTGTGTGATTGGACAGGAATTTTAGCAGACCAGGATCAATAAACCGCCCTATGGTCACTAATTGTGTCAAGAAGAGTCTCAGAAGGGGTGATGTGAGAGGGGTTTGTGACAAATATCCAGTCCAACAGGGAATTGTACCCCGTCCTGTAGTTTGTCCTGGTGGGGACAGTGATGAGCTGATGAAGGCCATGACTAAGGACTGATTCTTTAACTGTGACACTATGTGTAGTAAGCCAATTAATATTTAAATCTCCCAGGATAATCCATTCTCTCCCTTGAGGGATGAAATCCTTGAGTGATAACTTCCGGTGATGTCACGGGAGCGATGGGACGCTAGACTAAGAACTCCAGGACCCACCGGTTAAAATCTAAAATAATCCTCACACAAATTAAAGGCTGCAGAGTTTTAAACAACGAAAATCAATTCCGAGATGACTACCAGAAACAATAGGCCGAAAATGGCGGAAAATAACAGCTCCCAAATGAAGCTAAAACAGCTTACCATGGATGAAGAAAGAGAGAGCTACGCTGCCTGCTCACGAAGAGACTGCAACCTCTCAGAGTCATCGGTAGACACAGAGGACAGTGAACGCCTACTTCCAATGAGAGCGGAGAGAACCCTCAAAAAAATACTATCTTCAGTGCAAAAAATATAATTGTCGCTTGCAGACTTGCGCCAAGATGTACGGAATATAGACGGCAAGGTGGCAGCAAACACAGCGAAAATTACTGAGATAACGGAGCTGCAAGACACCGATAACAAAGTCCTCCTGTTTCTGCTACAAAAAGAAAGAGAAACACAAGCCAGACTGGAGGACATCGAAAACCGTTCCCGCAGGAACAATTTTTGGATCCATTGTGTCCCAGAAGGGGCCGAAGAGGGCTGTGCCACCACAATCGATTTTATCCGGCACTTACTGCGGTCTTTGATGGAAATACCTACGGATTTAGACCTGACCCTGGATAGAGCACAACGCTCCCTGCTTCCGAAGCCTACCAACTCAGAGGCTAGACCCTGATCATGGGTAGTTCGGATGGTGCTGTTTCAATCGAAGGAATGGATCTTAAGAAAAGCATGGCAACTCAAAGAGCTGAAATACCAGGGGCATAACATCTTCTTTGAGCAAGACTTCTCTCCAGCCTTGCAGCAAGAAAGACTTAAAGTAAGAGCAGTGATCAAAGAGGTCAAAGAAAAGAAAAAAATAAGAGATCTGCTACTATTTCTGGACAGACTAAGGTTCCACACAGAGCAGGGCCAGAAAACCTTTGAAAATATATTGGAAGCTGCC
This sequence comes from Neoceratodus forsteri, assembly GCA_016271365.2. Classification (NCBI taxonomy): domain Eukaryota; kingdom Metazoa; phylum Chordata; order Ceratodontiformes; family Ceratodontidae; genus Neoceratodus; species Neoceratodus forsteri. The sequence goes on along the minus strand of CM028132.1, from coordinate 192,849,495 downwards.
CCACTGCTAAAAGATTGGGGTGTTCCACTACCGGATTTAGAGTTGGAAGCGTTCGAGAAAAAACTCCAGCAGAATATATGGCACACGATGGGAAAAGGGACCAAAAGGTCGCGATCGGGCACAATTCCGAAGACACTGGTGAAAGAAGCTGAGAAGATCATCAAGAGGGCAGAGGCAGGAGGAAAGCAGCCGGACCAAGGCCTGCACGATAGATCATCCCCCCAGCGCTGAGGCACAAGAGGGCTGCAGTCGAGCGGAACCACCGCATTGAAGAGAATTGGAAGGAGAGTGATGGATTAATGAACTTTATTTGGGACTATGTACAGATAAGTTGCAACCAAAAGAGCTGATTACTTTCTCCTCTCATGCTCGTTTTGTTTATGCTTTTCTTTCTATGATGGGTACTCCTCTCCTTGGGGTATGGTAGAAAAAGGGTGTTTGCTACCTTAAAGGAGGTGGCGAGGGAGGAAACATGGGAGGGGAGGAGGAGATAAAAGGAGGGGGGGTGAGAAGAGAGGGCAAAATGATCTAAAGTCCGAAAGGCCTTGTTTGAAGGGGTCACTCAGCGAGACACAGGGCGATAACCCTAATACGATAATCCCAGTTTACTGAAGCACAGTTAATGGCGGGGCTCCCACCCAGCTGTTTAATAGGTATCTGCTAATCATGTTGAAGAAAATGAGGCAGAGGGAGATTCTTCACTTTTTCTTCCCCTTTTTCTTTTTTTAAGGGGGATGAGGAAGGCAGGGAAAAGATACCTCATAGGCTGACGCTCATGTGCTAAGCTGAGGGCTACCAACGAGGACAGAACCGCTAAAGGACAGCCCGGTCGCACGCAGATTGGGGCGGGGGTCTTGTTGGCGTTCCTCCAGTGGGAAAGTAGTGAAGATGGAAGGGACAGGGAGAGAGGCTTATGTAACTTGGGTCAGGATAAAATTGTAGGATAGAAAACAGTGAAATTAAAAATACTGCCTTAAGTACTATCACTGAAGCGGTGTTAACTGCCCTAAAGGATGAAGCCAGGGGGGAGGGAGAAAGGGGAGACCATGAGGAGCAGCAGAGTTGAGTCGGAGGCCAAGCAAGGCAAAAGAGGGGACTGGGGGGAGATAACAGACCAATCAGTCAAAATAGGAAGGAGGCAGACTCTCGGCTCTTAAGATTCAGGATCGTTTATTTGGATAGCAGATCAATATCAGAGAGCCCCACTTTCCACTAGATTTTTTAAAGGAAAGTGCAACCTTGGCTGATAGGTTCTTTATGAGAATAGGGAGACGTGATTAAGCAGAGGGGCCACCCCCAGGGATCCATAGTAGAGACCCCATTACAGTAAAGGCAACGTCTGTGACACAGATACCCCTGAGCAATACAGACACGAAAATCTGGGCCGCAGGGAGGAGGGGGAGGGTTTTTGTGCGTCTCGATCCACTATCCAGTGGAGCCTTGCCTAAATGAAGACACTGACAGTTAAGAACTCATGGGGTTGGAAAAGCAGTCGGCTACAGAGGAAGGAGGAGAGCGGCAACCACACCGGCAATATATGGGGATTATCTTTAAAGGCCATATATTTCATAAGGAAACAGATCGAGAAGGGAGGAGGGAGCATCCTAGGTATTAAAAGATGGGGGGGGGGTCTGAGGGAGTAGGTCAGAGTTCCAGGAGGGAGAAACGTGACATATAATTCAGAGCGAGAGATAAAACAACTGCTCTGAGTCTCTTAGATAGAGACAAGTGTAGCGAAGCTACCCCCTCGCCCTTTTCTCCTTCTAAAGGAGGGGGACAGGGACTGAGGGAGGCACATAGGGAGTGAATTTTCTTTTTGGATCCCTTCCCTTCATTTCTCTGCTTCCCCCATTTTTTTGGGGGGGGAAGGGTATCGATATATTGACAACAAAGAAATTGTCACCTCTGTTCTTTTACTGAGTTAGACCACGGTTGGTCCAGTAGAAAAAGGTTGAATGGTTGTTGATGATTGTAAATTAAGAGTTAATTTCTTTACGGTTGGTTTATTTGTTTTCGTTACAAAGCTCTCAGTTTACTCCATAGCAAGGATTCAGAAAGAGAGGCAGGACATTAAGCAAGACAAAAGAAAGGACACAAGCAAGACAAGGGTAAGGGGATTTAGGTATGAGCACACACTTAAAGGGGCCATGCCCCCATTGCTTGCTGGAGGTCTCCATATGCAACAAAATGACTAGCCTAAAGGTTTGCTCCTTTAATGTTAAAGGGGTAAATTCTCCAGTAAAACGTGAGAGGTTGTTGCAGGAACTGAAAAAGTTGGGGGGGGATGTGACTCTCCTCCAGGAAACACATTTATCTATGCCTGAGCATCTTAAACTACGATGAGCATGGGTGGGGGAGGTGGTGGCAGCTTCACATCCCAACTCCAAAAAGGCGGGGGTAGCAATACTAATACGCAGGGGTCTATACCTGACAGTAGAAGCTACGGAAGGAGGGATGCAGGGAAGATATGTGAGAATGTCAGCGAAAATTCAGGGCAAACTTATCCATTTTATTAATGTTTACGCTCCAAATAAGCATCAAGAGACCTTTTTTGAAAAAGTTTTTCAGAAAATAGCTGACCTGCCATGGGGCCAGATACTTTTTGGGGGGACTTCAATGTGGCGCCACACTCGTTAAGGGACCGCTCCTCAAAGAGGGAGGCCATGAGTAAAACAGCCTCAAGAACCTTAACAACACTGACAAAGGAGTTAGGTCTGGTAGATGTTTGGAGGGTACATCATCCGAAGGAAAGAGACTACACTTTCTATTCAAACCCTCAGAGATCATACTCGAGAATAGATCTATTCTATACAAGTGTCACACATTTACACGAGGTCATAAGCTCCAACATGCACAATATAACCCTGTCAGATCACGCCCCAATATCAATAGGGCTGAATTTACTACCCCAGGGTAGACAAGCTCTGTGGAGACTTAATGTTTCTCTTTTGAATAACAAAACACTAGTGGAAAGGCTAAAGGAAACTATCAAAGATTTCCAAATAGTTCACAACCCAATGACCCACTCTGCGCTGCTTAAGTGGGACACCCTTAAAGCCGTGATAAGGGGGAACATAATAGCTTCGCTTCTGCCCAAAAGAAGTTGGGACTAACCACTTATAACAGGCTGTCTGCCGAATTAGCTGCAGCAGAGATAAAACACAAAGCCAACTCTCAGGACCGACAGATCCAAAAAGAATTAACCCAAATTCGAAAAAACCTACAAGAGTTCGAAAACAAAAAAGCAGAGGGATGCCTGAGATTCACGAATCAGAAATATCACGAGGTAGGGGGAGAGCCTCAAGACTCTTAGCTTTTAGGCTAAGAAAAGCCCAGGCAGATAGGTATATCCCTTTCTTACAAGAAACAGACCCACAAGGGTAAACAAGAGGGGCCGCCTGCTTGCAGCGGTGGGATTTCCGTCATGACACTGCAACCCGGATTCGGAATGGATCCGGGTTGTTGGAGGGTCAGCGGGGAGAAGGATAGAGCTGCCCTACAGACTGCTCTCCTTCTTCGGGAGGGAGGGTGGGGAAGCACCTGAGCACTGAGGACTCCTGGCGGAGGCCGGGAGATCTCACGCCGTCGATGCTAATCTCTGGGGGGGGCAGACGCTGGCATCATTGCACGTCCCTGCCTCTGTGAGGAAAAAGACAGAAAAGCATAGGTGGGCGAGGGCCACTGTCTATATGAAGCCCTCCCTGGAAGACCTCGCATAACCACTGTCACTGTGGGTCCCCCGACCAGATACTAGTTCCGTGATCACGGAAGATGTGACCATGGCCCCGCCCTCCGGGGGGTAAGCCGGGGGTGACTGGGGGACCTCGGCAGCCATAGACAGTGGCAGAGGCTTCTGGGGGCTGTGTCCAGGGCTGACAGAAAAAAGTGAGAGGGTCCTGCCAGGAAAAAAGAAGAAAATAAAAAAAAAAAAAGAAGACCCAAAAGAAATAGCACTCCAATACCAAAAGTTTTACCAAAAATTGTATAGTGAGGAAGAAGATGAAGTTACAACTAAAAATGGAGTGAGAACATTTCTAGACTCGATTAACCTTCCCCGAATATCCGAAGGGATGAAACAAGACTTGAATCGCCCCATTTCAACAGAAGAGATAATGGGGGTTATTAAACAGTTACCAGGGGATAAACCCCAGGCCCTGATGGGTTCAGTGGAGAGTTTTACAAGGCATTAGGGACCACAGTGGCCCAGATACTAGCTGAGGTCTTTAACAAATGTTTAGAAGAGGGTAAAACACCAGAGAGTTGGACCCAATCGCTAATAACAGTGATTCCAAAAGAAGGCAAGGACCTTATGAAATGTGCATCATTTAGACCAATAGTCTTACTGAATCAGGATTTAAAAATATTCACAAAAATACTCTCCATTCGGCTCCAAAAATGTATTGAATTATTAATCCACCCTGATCAATCAGGTTTTATACCACACCGCCAACTAAGTGATAACATAAGACAACTCTTAAACATTATCTGGGAGAAAACCCCCACCACAAAAACGGACCTTGCAATCTTTTTGGACGCGGAAAAAGCCTTTGATAGGCTAAATTGGATGTACCTTTTTCAGGTTCTAGAAAAAATGGGGATTGAGGGTAACTTCCTGACTTGGATAAAGCTATGTTATCAAGACCCCTAAGCGAGGGTGAGAGTAAACGGCACAATATCCCCCCCTCTTAAAATTAGCAGAGGAACATGGCAGGGATGCCCTCTCTCCCCCACCCCTGCTTTTTGCGATTAGTGTAGAACCACTTGCCCAGGCCATACAGCAAAGAGACAAAATAAAAGGAATAGAGATCCAAAACACAACCCACAAAATATCCCTGTATGCAGATGACACCCTAATTTATCTGGGAGACCCAGAGGCTTCCCTCCCACACCTACTAGATTTATTGAAGAACTTTGGAGATATCTGGTTTTAAGATTAATAAAGAAAAATCAGAAGTGTTAGCCTTGGGGAAGGCCCCCAACCAGAAACTAAATGACATGACCCTCTTTAAATGGGTGGACACCAAAATTAGGTAGTTAGGGATCCATATCCCCATTCAGACAGGACTGATTTATGAATGTAACTATGGGTCATTAAAGCAACAAGTGTACGTGGACATAAATAGGTGGTCGTGTCTTCCTCTAACGTTCACAAATAAAATAGAAACCGTTAAAATGAACATCCTGCCTCGTTTCTTATTTCTGTACACCAGCCTCCCCTTGCCAATCCCCAACAAAGACTGGAAGGATTTAAAGAAAAAAATATCAGAATTTATATAGGCAGGGAAAAAAACAAGAGTCCGTTAGATATACTATATAGAACGCAAGGAGAAAGGGGGATTGGGGCTCCCAGACTTCCCCAGATACTTTCTGGCTGCCCAGTTATTGCCGGTTATAAAAATGCTGATGTGTGGGAGAAGTCATGGATGGTGGGAGATAGAAGAAGAAGACTGTCAGCTGGGACCGCTTAACTTGCTGCCTTGGAGAATTCTTCCCAAAGAGTTAAAGCAGCTTAAGAACACATTCACACAACACACCATGTCGATGTGGTTGAAGGCCAGACAAGAGTGGGAGATACCAAGACCAGTGTGGGGATATCTCCCCCTGTATAACATGCCAGGTCTCCCTGCTTATAGGGGAGATGTACGTCTAGCAGAGTGGGCGTATTATGACCCTAGATACCCAAAACAGCTTCTGTGCTTGAAGGTCTGAACCCTTTATTGAAGTGCAAAGGAAATTCACTTAAATGAGACTGACGTGTTTAGATACATTCAGTGCATCCACTGTATACAGATTAATATTGGACTAACAGAGTTGGCCCAATGTCCAGCATCCCCAGTAAAACTAACTCACCAGAGGAGTATCTCACAAGACACTAGGGCATATATTTCACAAATATATAAAATACTAATAAAAGACAGGAGTACTTTGGCCATTCAGAAAATAACTGACCATTGGGAAGCAGAAGCAGAATATGATATTCCGGAAGGTAGCTGGAGGGTAATTTGGGGGGAAGTCCAGAAAACAACAAACTCACCTTCTTGGAGAGAATTTAGATGGAAAGTTAATATTCGATTCTTTAGGACCCCAACTATCTCACACCACTACACATCACTCTCTTCGGATAAATGTTGGAGGAATTGCGGGTCCAAAGGTACACACTATCATATCTTTTGGGCCTGTTCCCACATATCTACCTTTTGGACGGAAATATCTAAAGAAATAACTAAAATATTCCCCCTGGGGATAACCCTGAAGTTTGAAAACTTGGTGCTCGGATTTCCCCCAACAGACCTGAAGAAGCACACAGAGAAATATTTGTTCTATATGCTGGTGGCGGCGGCATTGAAGTCCCTCACCCAGAAGTGGCTCAGGGAAGACCCACCCTCAATTACCCAATGGTATAATAATATTAATCAAATAAAGAGTATGGAAGCAATTACGGCAAGGCTAAGATTGACCACTAAGAAATACAATACTAGATGGATCCTTTTCTTCAATCATTTAGAGGGGAGAGAGACGGTGTCTCTACCCTGGAGCAGTTATTGTAGGCCCAAAATAGGGTTTAGCTATAGAGCTCAAACTAGAACAGAAGGTTGAAAGGCTTTGCCTCAGGGGACCCCTCTTGTGGCAGGTTTGTGTATGGAGACTTCCTGGCATGCTGAGCAATCATTTGGTATTACAGATCTCTAAGAGACAGCAAGCCCAACATGGAAAGGGCAATAAAGGCTGATAACAACAATAATGGATACTGAGAACGAAACACCCACCCCCTTTTTTTTCTCTCCCTAGTTCTGTTTTGTTTAAGCACTACAGACTAATAGAGATATTTGTGAATTTCTGTCTGTTGGAAATAGAGAATTGCAAGTTCAGGGATGTAGCTAGTTTAAAGAATCCTGAAGTAAGGATGGAGACATTCATGATTATACCCTTTACTGTGAGGGAATAGAAGAAATGAAATAAAATGGTCTATGGAATGAACTCTGTTAAAATAGGAAACAAAATAACCTTATGTAAAACTGGATCTAACGGTATGTTCTCTTAAAAAGGGTGGAAATCTTTAATATGTGAATGTACTGGTATCTTATCATTCATTAAATAAAAAAAAGTTTGAAGCTCAAAAAAAAAAGAAATCCTTGAGTGAAAGAAATTAATCTAATTCATGTGCAGGAGTGCCAGGGGGAAGATAGACTGTACTGATGGTTATAACCTTGTTGTTACCCAAAAGGAGGTTATTAGAAAGGGATTTGCGTTTGAGGGTAGGGTTTCCACCTGTCAGGTTTTTTTTACCTGGTGATCAGGTTTTGAGGGTCCCCATCAGGTAATCCGGTTTTGCTCTGTGCTGGTCAGGTTTTTGAGCCATTTTGAGTGCTCACATACTTTTGAAACAGATTTCGTTGTATCATGCATTGTTTCAGCTGCATGTCCAGGTTACAGACAAGTTCTGTTGTCAGTATAGCCCTTTGTTTGTGAAAGCAGTCAGCCTGGGAGGTGTAAAGTATGGCCATTAGCACCATTAGCACTTATTTAACCTAATCATTTCCACTGCATCTTAAAGTGGCATAGCACCAAAGCTGCCCCCCCCCCTTTGTAACAGTAACAGAGCCAGTTGTCTTCCACTTTCATTTGCTGGTAAACATTTTCATATCTGTAAATGAGTTTTCTTTTATATCTGTAGGTTTAGCTGGTAAACCAATGTCAATAAATAAATAAATGCATAAGTAAATAAATAACTAGAAAGAATCTAGTTAAGTAACTTTAGCAGATACAGTACAGCAGCTTAACATTTGTGTTGAACTGTTGCTTTAAGCCTTGTCTTTTATTGGTATAACAAATGGCTTTCTAGGTCTAGGAGGAACAATGCATGAGTCATGAAAAGGGGTGGGGCTAGAGGCAGAGCTTAGGATCCGTTTTTTGCTTCATTCAAAGGTGGCAGCCCTATTTAATGGTCTTTCGGGGAGTATCAAGTACAGTAGCAGAGAGGTGGTTAGCTATCCAGAAGAGGCAGCCCCACCCCTTTTGCCTTGTCTGTCTTTCCTGAATGGGGTGTAGCCTTCTACGTTATTTTCGCTGGATCGAATCTTATTAAGAGAGCCATGTTTCTGTGATTGTAATGATGTCAAAATTATAAGAGGATAGCCAGGATTTAATCAGGGTTTTTTTTTCGCCATAAGACTTTGTACATTAACATGCACCATTTTGAGCTGTTTGGAGTGCTGGGGAGGGGGGGGGAGGGTTATTCTCAGTGGGGAAGGTCGGTCTGGGGTTAGGGTGGAGGGAGCCGGAGATGAGCAGCAGGAGAAGGAGTAGCCTCATGTGCCTGTAGGAGGCAAATATGCTGATCTTATGGGTTCTAAGCCTAGAGCACTTGTGAGTTAAGATAAGTATATTGTTGTAGCAGGGAGAAAATTCTTGTAGGAGGCCAAATTTGTAAGGGCAGAGGCCTGGGGAGAGGCTGGAGGAGAAGTTATTGCCAGCGTATGTGAAGGAGTGTGGTGAACGGGGGAGGAAGTGGAGTGGGGGGGGTAGGGTTACCACCTGTCCCGATTTCCGCAGGACAGTCCTGATTTGGGCAGCTGTGTCCTGTGAAAAAACATGAAAAATACTACTTGTCCTGACATTATAGTTGAAAAACTATTTTCTCACTTTCCTTTAAATGTTGCAAAAAAACTATAGTACCTTTATTAAAATACTTTAAAATGATAAGAAACACTAGAAACATCTGAAAAACTACAACACTTAGTCTTAATTCTGATTATTTAGTGAAAACAAGTCTGTTGTACTGGTCGAGGTTACATATTGTCCTGCGAATAATTTACCATCTTAGAATATTATGAATTTCTACTTTAAAATCTAAGTTTTCAGCACCTTCTCTTTGTGGGCTGCACAGTTTTCATGTGGGACAGAGCAATTTTGAGGAGTAAAATGAGGAATGTCCCTTGTCTTAATTAGGGACTGCTGAGAGGTATGCTTTGCTCAAGCAGGCACAAACAACTAAGATGGCGGATCAGCTAGCTGCTACAGTAGGCAGCAAGTAGAAAGGGGACTTGATAAAATTTGGAATGACCAGCCTGTTAGCAGAGTGTGCTGGGCTTCAATGGAGGGGAGGGTGCCTGGTGGCAGGCCACACCCCCCTTGCCACTGGTCAGCTTAGCAGGTGAACCTCCAAATGTGGGAGGGGGAACCAGGAAGCAGGTTACACCCTCTTCTGCTGTTAGCTGACTTGCTAGCCTAGTTCACTTGAGGGCCTCTTTTGACAGACCATGCCCGTTCTGCCACTAGCCAACTTGCTAGCCGATTCCAAGGTCACCTGCAAGGCTTTGAAGAAAGCTGCCTAACAGCACCAGCCCCCTCTGCTGGATGCATGAGTCAACTGCCTTACCTGGCTATACAGCTCTTGAGCCCTTAAAAGGGATGCCAGGCAGGCAGGGCTCTCTGGTGGCAGTGCTCTAGTCTCCAAGCTGCCTCCGCTGATCCCCGAAGGCTTCTTCCTTGGGCATCTCTCCAAGATGCTGCTCTTTTGGAGCTCTTCTGACTCTCCACAGAAACTCCTTGAACCCTCCTGGCAACCTTCTTTTATTCTGTTGGGAGGATGTGTGGCTACCCTGGGGGGCTCCCTCACTAGATTGGGCAGGTGCGATGTTTATTGGCTTTGCAAATGAAGGACTTGACTACACAACCAATCAGCATCAAGAGCTGTTACTCAGCCTTCGTGCTTCCTCTCCAGCATGAGTGTATTCAACAGTGGTTTGATTTCATAAAGTTGTCAAGCACCTTTGATGTGCTGCTGCCGGGAGCCACTGGAACAGGTCTCACACAGCTAACACTTTACCTTTCAATTGGGCTGGGGTTGTGTAAGGCAGAAACAGACTTTCCTGACCTCTCTAAACACTACCAACACACACATTTACTTTTAAAATATAAACAAAAAACTCACCAAATGAGCGGCTGGCACCAAAGCCACTAATGAGACACCCGCCCAGCTTCTGTGACGCCGGGCGCTACACTACCCCCCCTTCTTCTGTGGACATGTCTAATGTCCTGGAACAACTTTAAATGTCCATTACAAAGCTTTTGTGCCACGCAAGTGGCCTTGCTGTCCTGTGGGTAGTCCTTGAAAGCAAAGAGGATTTTCAGCTCCCACTTGGATCAATATCCGCATTGTCCATAGTGTCCACCCTTTGCTCAGAGTCTATTGGACTATTCATAACAGTTCTGTCTGGTGATATTGCTGCTGGCTGCTGTATTTCTTTGCTGTGGTGGTCTGACATCTTTGTTGACTGCATCAGTGGGAAGCTGTGGAGCTGAATCTTGCTGATAAGGATCCATTGATGGAACACAAACTGAAGGAATCCTCTGCTGCTTCCCTCTCCATCGTAAATGGATGCTAGGGGTCCTCACTCTATGCCATTTGGGAACATCATTAGATGAACATAATGGCTGCACAGCTGTCACTTCCATCTCAATCCTGGGTGCCTCTGCTTGTTCCATCTGGGCCACAGGAGGTGGCCCTATGTATTGGTTCAGTTGGTTGTACTGCACAGTTAAGAAAGTAACCCCATCAGCAGACTTAATAATGTACAAAATACCCTTTCTATAATTTTGTAGGGGCCACAGAACATTGGAGCTTTGGGAAGTGGCCCTTCCACCTCCTACTATCATGGAGCCATACCTACTCCTCTACTTTAAAGGTGTGGGGTGTGACATACATATCATAGTATGCCTTCTGACTTTGAGATGCCTGCTGCTGATGCCTCTGGATGGCTTCTCGGGTCAAACTGCAGTATCCCATGATCTCCTAGAAAAACACAGAAACAGAAGTGGCTGCTGGGTCTGCAACCCTCCCAAACACATGATGGGGAAACATCAAATCAAGAGGAACAAAAACAGATGGGGAAATCCAGGAGGGCAGGGTTTTAAAGGGCCTTAGGCCCCTTTGGGTGAACAAGGCTCCTGGACTGGATAGTATGCACCTAAGAGTCCTGAGTGAATTGGCAGCCCCCTGGTGGACCTGTTCAACACCTTGCTGGAGACAAGGTGCATGCCTCTGGAATGGAAAATGACACATGTGGTGCCTCTCCATAAGAGTGGACTCAGAGATTAACGTGATAATTACAGGCCAGTCAGCCGTACCTCCATTGCAGGCACATTAATGGAAATCATTCTAAAGGAGAGACTAGTGAACTTTCTGGAAGTAAATGGCATCCAAAATGAAAGGCAGCATGGGTTTGTCTTGGGGATATCCTGCCAGACCTACCTGATAGACTTTTTCGATTGGGTCACAAGGTCATTGGACAGGTGCCAGGCGGCAGATGTCCTATATCCAGACTTCAGAAAGGCCTTCTACTCAGTGCCACTTGGAAGGATGCTTAGTAAACTGAGGGTAAGTCAAGGACTGGCTGCAAGACAGTAACCAAAGGGTGACTGTAAGGGGGGAACTATCGAAGACTAGACCTGTAACCAATGGGGTCCCACAGGGCTCAGTACTTGGACAAGTGTTAACATCTTTGTTGGTGACATAGCAGATGGGATCAAAAGTAAAATCTGCCTATTCACAGATGATACTAAGCTCTGTGGGAGAGTAGACATATACTGTAGGATGGGAGACAGGGGTTCAGGGAGGATCTACTGTAGCTAGGCTCGAGAACTGGTCAGGTATCTGGCAGTTGGAGTTCAATGCCAAGAAGTGCAAGGTCATGCACCTGGGAGCTAGGAATCCTGGGGGAGGTGTTCAGGTGTCCAGTTCGGAGGAGGAAAAGGATCTAGGGGTAATAGTCAAGGGAGACATGAGACACTCTGTAGTGCTGTAAAGCAGCAGCCAAAGCAAACAAAATGCTGGGATGCATCGCTAGAGAAATCACCTCCAGGAAAGAGGAAGTCATTCTGCCATTGTACAAGTCATTGGCGAGACCGCACTCTGAGTACTGTGTGCAGGTCTGGTGCCCTTATTGGAAAACCGATCTCAAACTACTGGAGGGAATATAGTATAGGGCGACCAAGATGATCCAGGGCCTGGGGAACAAACCCTTGGAGGAGCGACACCGGGAGCTCACTGTGTATTCCCTGGAGGACAGAAAGTAGAAGAGAGATATGATAGAAATCTTCAGCTATCTGAAAGGTATGAACAAGGTTAGAATGGAGTTCATTTTCAGTTTAAAAAGGAAGGGGACCACAGTCTGAAATTAGTGGGGGTAGATTTAAAAGGAAATGAGGAGGCACTTTTTCACAGAAGAGGTGGTGTTAAAGTGGAATGAACTGCCAGAGATAGTCTCATTGAAAACGGGGCAGTTTTGAAAAGGGGTGGAACAGGGTAAAAGGGAGAGTCTTAACTGGTGGGAGGATGGTGGGGGGGGGAGTGGGTGGGGGATGATAAATCCGGGGGAAAGTGAAGTGGGGCAGTTCCAATAAAAAAGATTGAGCTGCACACTAGAGTAAACTTGATAGACCATTACAGCCCGTTTCTGCTGGCGTTTTCTTATGTTCATGAACACCAGGTCAAGTGGGAGAATTATGGGCTGGCCAAACATTACTTTCTATGGACTGAACCCTGTGGATACCTGAACACTGCTGCAGTATGCCATCATAATGTATGGCAGCAAGGTGTCACAGTTGTCCTGGTTTGTATTTACAAAAAGAACCAGGATATCCAGGAGCGTTCTGTTCAGACAGTCAACCAACCCATCTGACTGGGGAGGGTAGGGGGTGGTATGGGTTTTGTTTACCTCCAACAGGTCACAGAGTTCTTGGAAAAGGGCAGATTCAAAGTACCTGCCCTGGTCGGTAGGGATGGACTACAGGACACCGAACCTGCAAATTAATTATGTCATTAGGATATTGGCCACCATCTTAACTTCATGGTCTGGTAGAGCATAGGCCTCTGTTCACGTGATGTAGTAGTCTGCTATGACCATAACATACTTGATCTTGTCCCGGGTGAACAAGAGAGAGCTCAGGATGTCAATGGCTATTCATTCCTTCCCACGACTGATGTGAGAGGTTACCAGGGAAGCTCTGTGGGTCTGCCCACTGAGTTTCCTGGAGGCACTGTCTCTGCATGCTCTGACCCAGTCTCGTACACCTTGCTGCTAGCAAGTTCAGAAGAAGTGAGTTATCACTCTTCCGTCATCTTCTCAATTCCAAGGTGTCCAGCACATCTGTCATTCTGGAGAGAGGAGAGGATGAGGGGAACTAGAGAAGGGGCAACACATTTTGTTTCAGGCTCCTGTCAGCGTGAGCATGGTGGAAACTGAGAACCAGCAGTCTATCACTGGACATGTGCAACTCATCCCCGACTCCTTTGATGTGATGACAACCAGATTCCTCCCAGGTCCTGTCAACTGGCTTAGAACTGCCACTTGGCTTCCAAGTCTTCAGCTCACTAATGGTTTCATCATCATCATCATCATCATCATCATCGCGCCTGCCAGTGTCATAACTTGCATCTTGAGTCACCTCTGGCACTGTGATGGGCATGATGGTTGCAAGGGACTCGGAGTTGGTTGCCTGTCCATGAGGCCTGCAGAAGAGGGCATCAGCATTCTGGTAGATTTCCCCCCGGTGTACAATTCCGTAATTTTATTGACCGAGTTGTTCTAATCATCAAGCCAACTGTCAGGCAATGTAGAGATCCATGGTCTATCCAGAGAATAAATTTCTTGCCCAAGAGATAATGTCGGAAGCATTTTGCAAAGACCACCAAAGCTAGAAGCTCCTTTCAAGTAAAGGTATACTTTCGCTCTGCACTTGACAAGGCCTTGCTGGCATAAGCAATGACGTGTTCTTTGTCACCATCAGACTGAGGTAGCAACGTTCTGATACCTTGGTCGCTGGTGTCAGTGTCCAGAAGGAAAGTCCTTGCAGGATTTGGATAAGAAAGGATAGGCACTGCCCTTAACAGTTTCTTTAGCTCATTAAAAGCCTTCTGACAAGCTTCAGACCAGATGAACTTTGCCCCTTTTGTCGACTAACTGATGCATGGGTTCTGCAATTTTTGAGAAATTCTGGATGAATCTGTGGTAATAGGAAGTCAGACCCAAGAACCTCTGTACCTTAGTCACTGTGTTTGGATTGGGCCAACTCCTCACACTTCCACCTTATGTGCATCCATTTCAGTCCCTTTAGTGCAGACGATGTAGCGTCGGAATTTGATCTGTGTCTGCAGAAGGTTGCAGTTTGACAGTTTCACCTTTAGGTCCTACTTTAGCCAGGTGAGATGTTCTTGCACAGTCCTGCCAAACACCACAATTTCATCAAGATATACTAGACAGGTATTCCACTGGAGATCTGCTAGGACCAGGTCCATGAGCCGTCGAAGCCATTGAAGGCATTCAATACCGTGTCACATAAAAAATTTTGATAGAAGAACTAATCAGAATATAGCTCCATCTGAGTATCGTTAGATGGATATACTCATGGCTATGGGAAAGGAGACAATGCGCTGTGATAAGGGGATATAGTTCTGAATGGGCTAACGTAACCAGCAGAGTTCCACAGAGCTCTGTACTGGGCCCAGTTCTTTTCAACATCCTGGTAGCTACCATGCAATCCTCTACAGACACCTGGCTTTGTAATACACCAATGATTGTAAGGGAGAGGGAATAGTTAATGGTCACAGCTCAGCAAATAAATTCCAAGAAAATCTAGATCAAATAGCCACCTGGGCAAGAGATAGTAAACTAACATTTAATACAACTAAGTGTAAACTAATGCATTTAGGCAGAAATAACCCTGGATATCAATATACCTTAAATGGGATGCCTTTAAGTGCAACTACAAATGAAAGGGACCTTGGTGTAAATATAACCCCAGCTCTAAAATTTGATACATACGCAACAATTACGGTTAGAAAATGTTACAGAATACTAAAATGCATCATAAGGAACATTAAAAGTAGAGACCCCAGAAGTCATTAAGCCACTGTATTCATCACTGATTAGGGAGCGCAAAAAGGGGGGCAGTACTCAAGTGGGGCCTAGTCAATTGATAGACCAAGACTAAAGAGAGTCCAAAGATGGACAACCGAGAAACTTAAATATATAGACAATTTACATTACAGTGGAAGATTAAAACACTTAAACTTATACTCAACAGAATATAGAAAGTTAAGAGGAGATCTGTGTCTGGCATTTACAGCTTATAATGATAACTTCCTACTTGAGGCCATAGGATTAGTTAGACACACAACAACCAACCAATACACCAGATCTCATAAGTACAAATTACGAGGGGAAACAAATAAAAACACATAAAAGAAATCAGTGGTATACCCAAAGGGTGGTGAACACATGGAACACCCTGCCCAGTGAGGTAGTATAAAGTGATAGAAAAGAGTCATTTAAGAGAAACCTGGATAGATTCAGGGCCGGCCCATCGGCACAGCAGTTAGATTTCCACTTGCAGCGCTGGCGACCAGGGTTTGGGAACGGACCTGGGTGGCTGGAGGGCTGGCTGGGGGAGAAGGATGGAGCATCCTAGGGACTGCTCTCCTTCTCCAGGGGAAGGGTGGGGACACCATCCGGCACTTAAAGGACCCCTGGTCGATTGGGGGTACCGCAGTTACCGGTGATTGCTAGGATACTGGAGGTGGGGCGGACGCATGATGTCATTGCACGTCCTTGCCCCCTGCGCACAACAAGGGGAAAAAATCCTGCTCCCACTGCCCGTATGACACCGGCTATGGTTGCATAGGATCTAAGGGCAGACTCCCACCTTTCCACCTTGGTCAAGGCACTGGGACCCCGCCCTGGGGGTCAAGCCAGGGGGTACAGGGAGGGTGGCTAAAAATGTGAGCAGCTGCAGCTGGAGTCCGTGACCGGGCAGACGGTTCCGGCATGGGATGAGGGGAAAAACACAGAACTGAAAAAAAAAGGAAAAGAAAACTGGATAGATTCATGGGAGACAGAAAATTCCAATTCTGCCATTGATTAGATTGATGGTAAGTTCAGTATAGGGCTTCGTCCCGTTGAACTTGTAAACTACTATGAACCTGTGACCCCAGTGCATTACAGAGTCCAAAAGGCATCACATTGAACTCGTAGAACCCCAAGCTGGTGGTAATGGCTCTTTTAGGCTTGTCTTTAGGTGCCACTCCAACCTGCCAGTAGTCACTGGCCAGGTCCAGGGTGCTGAACCATTGTGCATTGGCTAGGGTATCCACAGTGTAATCGATCTATGGTAATGTGTAGGCGTCCTTTTTGGTAACTTTGTTCAATTTGCTGTAGTCCACACAAAATCTCTGTCCACTGTCCATCTTGCAGATAAGAACAACTGGGGCAGCCCATGGACAGTCAGTGGTCTAAATCACTCCCCAGTTATTAATGTCATCAAGGTGCTGTTGGAATTTATCTTACAGGTCCATGGGTAACCTCTGCAGGCCCATCTTCTGTGATCTTGCATTTCTGGTGTCAGAACAATGGTATCACAAACATTGGCAAGCATATGCATTATAAGCTTGTGCTTGGACCCATTCTGTTCTCTATCTTCCTAAATGACTTGCCCTCAGTATGCTCCCCTCCTCTATCCATATGTATGCCAATGACACCGTCCTGTTCTCCTCTGGCAAATGCCCTGCTGATGTAGTAACCACCCTTCAGCTTGACTTCCACCAGGTTCAGTTATGGTTTGCCCCACATCAACTATTTCTAAATGCCAAAAAGACTGTTTCCATGACCTTTGGCACTAGGCAGAGACTCTCCAGGCTCCACCCTTTGCCGTCTTTCCATACCCTTGATGGGACAATCCTAGAGGACACCTCCTCATTCAGATACCTTGGGGTTTGGTTGGACCAACATCTCAACTTCTCTGGCCACATTGATGCAATCCTGAAAAAAATTGCACCCCAAGCTTGGTGCCATAGTTGCATCCCTCCTACAGCGTGGCGTGAACTAGTCCAGAAGATGATCCTCCCCATTTTCGACTACTGTGATGTAGTCTATGGTGCTGCTCCCAAATCTTCCCTAACCAGATTGGACACTCTATTTAACTCCTGTCGATTTGCCTTGATGCTCCATCACACACTCATCACTGTGATCTTTACCATACCATGTCCCTTCCACTGCTTGCCAGCAGGCGCCTCACTCATTGTGCCAAACTCACTTCTAAATGTAGGTTAGGGAGAACTTCCCCCTTCCTCTCATGCTTACTCTCTTCTCCCCCCTCCCCCCCCACTCCCTCAGTTCCTCTGACACTCGCACTTTGTTGGTCCCCCATCGAACCACTCAGTCAGTCAGGCTTTACCCATCGTTTCCCGCAAATCTGAAACTCCCTCCCCCCCCAAATACGGCACTCCTCCTACTCCCCTGCCTCTGCTCCTCTCCATGATTCACATCACCTATTAAACCTTCCACCCCCTGAGCCTGCTTCTCAGCACGCTGTTCCCTCCCTTCACCGCTATGTACTATGTTCCTCAGATATGCCACTTGTAATGAAATGCATATTTCACAGGTATGATATTTAATTGTATGTTATGTCACAAATGCGATGTATGATTATTTATTATATTTTTTAACTGTATGTCTCGGTTACAAATGTAATTGAATGTTTAATTTATTGGATATGTTAAATGTTAAACTGTTTGTCTAATTCTTCATCCAATTGTAACCCCCCTCCCCCCCAGGCCACACCAGGAGATGAGCAACTTGTTGTTCAGCGTGCCTTCCTGGTAAAACATTTCAATAAAACAAATAAATAAATAAATACACAATTGTGAATAATTTGAAATTAGTCACACTGACACATAGAACATCTGTGTGTTCAGTGCTGCTAGATTTACTTATTCCTCTCCTGCCAGCTAGAAGTGAGTGGAGGGGGTGGATGTGTGAGCAAGGAAATGAGCAAAGGCATCCTGTTTTTACACATGTGGGGAGTGGGGAAGGAGTGACAAATTTAGGTATGGATTAATTTCCAAGCAGGACAGGAACATACAGAATGCTGACAAGTCAACTGCTGGGCAGGGAGTCTCTCTACAAAGTGATAAGTCTGTCTTTTGTCAGGGAAAGGGGGTGGGGCAGGATACCACAATCTGTTGCAAAGACAAGCGCCGACCGAGGGTCTGTCTGCCAAGTGTGTGTCTCCCAAACATATTGGTCCCTTTCAACAGATGCTTAAAGTGAGAAATCATCAAGAGAGTTTTCATTAGTTCACTTAATCCTTCTGGATGTTCACCTTGCAGCTTGTTGAGATGGACAAAAAGTAAGTGAAATTAATCAAAAGTACATCTAATTTTTTATTAAGAACATTGAAGAGGATTTTTCTGTCTTGTATGCCGTATATAATAAACTGACAAGTTGCTTGCTTATATGAAAATAGAATAAAAGTGAGGGGATTGTATATTCATTTCATTTTTATTATGTTGATTGCGCGCATGTGCAAGAAACATATTGAGGCAGCTTGCCAGAAGCAGGTTGTGGAGGCACAGCACTGTTGTGGCCAATGCCCCCACAGCCTTTAAAGGCTTGGCCCGCCTTCCCCAATGGGGTGGCATGTTCCGCTGCTGCTGACACTAGTTCAGCCAGCATGCCACCACCTTGAAACGTTTCAGCCGCTGCAATCAGGGGCCGCCTCGTCATTGCAGCGTCAGCCATTCCGCTGCAATGAGGGAGCAACCCATCATTTCTGGGCGGAACGTTGGTACTGTAATATTGTTTGTGAACATGGAGACGGCTTGCCGCTGTGTTCACAAACAATATTAGTGAGCCCCCAGTGCCGAGGGGGAGCCCAATCCCCCTCGACAGCATGTGCCTCCCCACAACAGTGTGCATTTGCCGACAGGGGCCCCAATCCCCGTCGGCTTCAGTCTCTGTGGGAGTTCAGGTTGCCTACGGGGAAGCCCACTCCCGGTCGGCATAATGGTTCCCCCCCTGCCAAAACGGTTGGTTTATGCCGAGGGGGTGCCCAATCCCCCTCAGCTCTATTCTCCTCCAGCACTGAATATGTGCCGACAGGGGTGCCCTATCCCCCGTCAGCTACAGCCCCCCAAACATTCAGGTGGCACGCTGGGAGCCCACCCCAGCATGCCCAATGCCCCTTGTGCCGACTGGGGTGCTGAATCCCCCGTCAGCTACATGACCCCCAAACATTCAGGTGGCATGCTGGGAGCCCACCCCAGTGTGCCCAATGCCCCTTGTGCTGACGAGGGTACTGAATCCCCTGTCAGCTACAGCCCCCCAAACATTCAGGTGGCACACTGGGAGCCCACCCCAGTGTGCCCAATGCCCCTTGAGCTGACGGGGGTGCTGAATCCCCTGTCAGCTACAGCCCCCCAAACATTCAGGTGGCACACTGGGAGTCCACCCCAGCGTGCCCAATGCCCCTGTAAAGAAAAAAATGTACCACAATGGTTTTCTCTTCTTGTTCAAACCTGTAAAAAAGAAAAACGGTCCCTTGCGGTCTCCCTGGCCCCTCCCACAACCCGCGCCCACCCACTGCACACCCTGCCTCCCCACACACCACCCTCACCCCGTACTTACCTACGGAGTCTGGCGTGATCTTTGGTGGACAGGGAACACGTTTGCACTCTTCAAAGCAGACCATGAACTGAGGAAATGCCAGTAAGCTGTATAATGGCATAAATAGGGCTTTTTCAACTTTTTTGCATATCTCAGGCATTTTTTGGAATTTTGGCACCAAATTTTCAACATAGGGTTATTGGGATCCCTTCTCATGAATTCAGCCACTGTCATGGTGTTAATCAGTCCTGAAATGTGATTTCGTGTCACTGCGCGGATTCACCTTTCGGGACCAATTAACGAAACGACAGTGCCAGTGTTCATGAGGTGGGGTCTCAAAAAGTGTATGTTGCAAATTTGGTGGGAAAAATCCAAAAAATGACTTTTACGAGAATGCGTTGCACAGTTGCTATGCACGAGTCTCACTTCGCCAATTTACTATATTTTCAGTCCAGATTTTCAACATTGCCATTTTTCCACACCTCCTTATGAATGGTATAGCTGTAATTTTTCACATGCTGGCCGAAATGTGTTTTCACAGTTCCGACACAGAATAGCGCGGTCGCTGTGGGAGATCAGTGTTCAGGACACATTAAGAAAATCAGAGTGACACTGTTCATGAGCAGAGGTCTTAAAATGTCTATGTTGAAAATTTTGTGATGAAAGTCCATAAAATGAGTGTGTTACGAGCGTGTGTTGCACAGGTTCCATGCATGCTCGTAACTTCCCAAATTAGTAATATTTTCATGCCAGATTTTTAACATTGGTATTTTTTTTTTTTTTTTTACTTTTTATTTATCCACCTTTCTCACCCTGGAGCTACGCTTCTTTGGGAGACACCAGATACCACCCCACGACCTGCCTTACCTGACACCCCAGGAGTTCTCCCATAGAGCCGTAGCTATACCCCCCCCAGGCGGGTATGGGACAGGACCCCATGTCCCGATGCTTCAATGTCTCATTGGGTCCCCTGGTGGTCAGGCAGGCAGTCGCCATTAGGGTCGGTACTTTGGTGCTCAAATCACCGTGCTCGGTGGTGTTTTTCCTCTTTCTGAGGAAGTGGCGGCGCCTTGACATCAGGCATTAGCGCCGACAACCCATCCTCCAGCCCTCTTGTGCATGCTCCTGCGCTTGTATTCCTCTGGCCTCTGCCAGAAGGTCAATAGTACTGAGTGAATGCCCTCTCCGGGAGGAGCGCTGTCCCTTGGACGCTCAATCCTCTCCCTCCCCTGCTGACTCCCAACGACCCAGGCTCGTTCCCGAACCCGGGTCGCTAGTGTGACGCGAGGTGTGGCGTCCAGCGCCTCAACCCTCAGCACCACTGGGCTAGCCAACACTGGCATTTTTTCACACCTCCTTATGAACAGTACAGCTGTCATTTTTCACATCCCAGACGAAATGTGTTTTCACACTTCCCGTGCAGAATACCGCAGTCGCTGTCGGAAATCAGTGTTTGGGACAGATTAGGATCGAGCGAGTGGAGGGGGGGGAGTGACAGAGTTCAAATGAGCTCTGTTGGGACTGCTGCAGATTTCTTTGTGGGCAGGAAAAGGTGCCAATGCAGGCAGGAGCCCAGTACAAAGGGCAGCCTGCAGGCGCGGGAGACTAGAGCGAGTGAGTGGGGGTGTGGTAGGCTCAGCAGACTCTGTTGGGACTGCTGTGGATTTCTTTATGGGCAGAAAGGCAGCAGTGCATGCAGGGCCTAGTAAAAAAGGGCAGCCTGCAGGTAGGAGAAACAGAACAGCGAGTGAGGGGGAGTGAGTGAGCTCAATGGAGCTCTATCGTGACTGCTGCGGATTTCTTTGTGGGCAGAAAAGGTGGCAATGCAGGCAGGAGCCCAGTACAAAAGGGCAGCCTGCAGTGCCAGGAGAAACAGAATGAGTGAGTGAGAGAGGGGGAGTGAGCCACCTCAACAGAGCCCTATCGGGACAGCTGCGGATTTCTTTGTGGGCAGAAAAAGGTGCCAACGCAGGCAGGAGCCCAGTACAAAAGGGTAGCCTGCAGCACCGGGAGAAACAGAATGAGCGACTGACAGAGGGGGAATGAGCGAGCTCAATGGACCAAAGTAATCAACATTCGGCATTGACAAATACTTGTTTTATACTGGAAAGGCACCACTACAAGGCTATACCATCAAGAAGTTCTGGTGACATGAGAACCTCAACAGTGAAGCTCAAGTGTTTCCAACATGTCTTCAAAACCTCGAGATGGTATTTTTAGCCCAGTGATACACAGTCCCCTTTTTTACGTTTTGTAATATCTGGATCCAAGGAGTTTAAAAAATGCTGCCATCCCAACACAGACACACACAGACAGACAGACACACACAGACAGACAGACACACAGACACAGACAGACACACACAGACATACACACACACACACACAGAGACACAGACACAGACAGACATACACACACACACACACAGACACAGACAGACACACACACACACACACAGACAGAGACACAGACACACACACACAGACAGACACAGACAGACAGACAGACACGGACAGACACGGACAGACACGGACAGACAGACACAGACACAGACAGACAGAGACAGACAGACAGACACAGATAGACACAGACAGACACACAGACAGACACATAAACAGACACAGGCACACAAGCACACAGACACACAGACAGAGACAGACACACAGAGACAGACGCACACACACACACACACACACACACACACACACACAGACAGACACACACAGACAGACAACCACACACACACACAGACAGCCACACACACACACACACACACACACAGCCACACACACACACACACACACACACACACACAACACACACACACAGACAGCCACACACACACAGAGACAGCCACATACACACACACACACAGCCACACACACCCACACACACACAGCCACACACACACACACAGCCACACACAGACAGCCACACACACACAGACAGCCACACACACACACAGACAGCCACACACACACACACAGACAGCCACACACACACTCACAGCCACACAGACAGACAGACAGACAGAGACACACACACAGCCACACAGACAGACAGACACACACACAGACAGAGACACACACACACACACACACACACACACACAGACAGAGACCGACAGAGACATACACACACACAGAGACAGACAGAGACATACACACACACACAGAGACAGACAGACAGAGACACACACACACACACACACATACACACTCAGAGACAGACAGAGAGACACACACACACACACACTCAGAGACAGACAGACAGACACACACACACACACACACACACACACACACACACACACACACACACACAGAGTCTGCCAAGAACAGGTAGATTTTCAGTCAGTTAGCACACAGCCTTTGCTTCACATCAGAAAAGCATTTTTGTACCTTATTTCTTTTAGTGGCTAAAGGTGGGTTGGTGTATAAAGCCACCGAGCAAGCAAGCTGTCATAGTGGCAACCGGCTTTGGAAGCTGAAAGCTGAAAGACACTCCCTTCTGGCACTTGTGATCAACGGTCACGTTACACTATTGATAGCAAAAGCCACTCACTCCTGGCACTTGCAGTCAGTGGTCTTGTACATTTCAGTTTCATTCCCTTAGCATGAGGCTCACACTCAGCTGAAGGACTGCATGCAGCATGCAGTAACTTTCTTTAGCATAATACTGTTGTTCAGGTCTCTCAACAACAGTGTTACATCTCATAATTAGAGGTGTGCCGAACCTCCAGGAGTGAAACCAAGCCATTCTGAACACATACAGCTTGGTTTCCATGCGACCCAAGCCAAACCTTGCTGGCTCAGCTCAGATCTCCAACTTTTTTCCTCCTTTTTCTTCTTGTTGAGCTCCTGCCTTTCATGTGACAGGTGAGAGCTCATCAGTTGGCAGTTCTGTTTGGTTTGCACATACGCTAACTGGAGTATAGCTGGAAGAGGTTTCCTCCTCAGCGCCATTTGAATTGACCCACCGAGGAGAGAGGAGCTCTTTCAGTTGAGCGAGTGAGGGAGTGAGGGAGTTGTCTGGCAGGAAGGAAAGGGTATCCGACTGTGGGTAGTGTGTGTGAAGGAGTTGGAGCAGCATAAAAAAAAAAGGAGTATAAGAAAAAAAAAAAACAAACAAACAGTGAGAGGGTCAGGTGGGGACTTGGTAGGGATGAGAGTCAGGGACTGTGGAGCGGGGAGTGGGGGAGCGAGGCTCCGAGTGTCCGTGTGGGAAGGAAGGGAAAGGTCTTGCCTTCAACAGCTTCCACCCACACCACCAACAAAAAAGACAGAAAACTTGGGGAAAAAAACTGAGAGGGTCGGGACTTGGGCCAGGGACTGACTGTGTGTGTGTGTGTGTGTGTGTGTGTGTGTGTGTGGGGGGGAGCGGCCATGCGACAAGGAAGGGAATGGTCTTGCCTGAATCAGTTTACATCCACACCACCAGTGAAACAGAGTCAAACCTTACTTTAAAAAAAAAAAAACTGAGAGGGTCAGGACTTGGGCCAGGGACTGATTGTGTGTGTGGAGGGGGGAGAGCGGCCGTGCTGGAAAGAAGGGAAAGGTCTTGCCTGGACCAAAGTTTTTCATTCACACCACCAATGAAACAGTCAGAAAACTTTAAAAAAAAACTGAGAAGGTCGGGACTGGGGCCAGGACTGACTGTGTGTGTGTGTGTTGGGGGGGGGGTGCTGCAGAGCACACTTGCAAGAATTGTGTGCTGTGAATGAGCTTGATGGGACATCCAACAAGTAGACAATTCCTCCAAATTTTCCAGAGTCTCCACTTGCATACTGTGAGACTCTGAGCCAGTTAGTTAACCTCCCCAGTACTCCTGGGTCACCCTCGAAAACGGGCACCTGTGCCTAGTGGACCTAAGCTGAGAGAGCATTGACTGAGCTTATTCAGCTCAGCAGGGATACTGGTCTGGCATACTGCGAGATGCTGACTGAGGAAGTCAGTGTTACCACCTCAAAGAGCAGTGTCGCTAGCCATTTCCCACATAAGCTGGAGTCAGACAGGACGGACCATATTTTTTTTGTGTAGTCCTATGCATCACTTGTGAAACGTTTTGGAGGAGGGGGCAGCCCAGCAGTCGAGTAGCCTCTGTCTGCACAGCATCACTAGCCATTTCCCACACAAGCAGGAGTTGGGAAAGGAGGAACATATTTTGTTTGTGTTGTCCTGTCAAATAAAGGCTTGCATCATGTGTGAAACATTTTGGAGGAGAGGGCAGCCCGGCAGTTGAGCAGCCTCTGTCTGCACAGTGTCATTAGCCATTTCCCATACAAGCAGGAGTTGGAACAGGAGGACCTTTTTTTATGTAGTCCTGTCAAATAAAGGCTTGCATCACATGTGAAATGTTTTGAGGAAGGGGCAGCCCAGCAGTTGAATAACCTGTCTGCACAGTGTCATCAGCCATTTCCCACAAAAGCAGGAGTCGGGAGAGGAGGACCATTTTTATTTTTGTGTATTCATGTTTAATAAAGACTTGCATCACATGTAAAACATTTTGGAAGGAGGGGCACCCTAATACATAATTTCCTGTGCACTTACTAAGAGCTGGGCCTTGCTAGCTGCCATGCTATTAAATTATTTTTCTGCAGAATTTAACCTGTTTTCCTTTATATTATACTTCAAAATGAAGGTACAGGCCATGTTTTATGTTAAATGGGCAGCACTGGCAATGAATCCAAAACCAAAACCAGAGGTGTTTTGGCAAAACCCAAACCAAAACCTCCCCGGTTTTGCACTTCTACTCATAATACTATTGTTGTAACTCCAATGGTGTTATTACAGCACATTTTTTGTATCGCTTTTCATGGTATTGTTACCATTATCCATGTATTACATTGTAATAATTTAAATAAGACCTGAAGGAAGGGAGGGTTTTTTCACAGCTGTGAGGGATGGATGCCTACCACAAAATTTAAAAGCTGTGTCTGCACTATAATTGCTAGTTCTGGTCCAGATAAACCAGTCTCACTCCCCCTAGTAACAATGCACAGAATAAGGCATGCACTTATAGTGCTGAGAGGGGTGCAGTTGCATGTTTGCAAAATCAACATAATATTAACAAAACAGAAGTGAATGTACTCCAACGGAAGAATAACGCACAAAGCAACGTAGTCTTGATTATGAGAAAAGATAATACTTTTTCTTTGAAAGTGCAAACAGAAGCTGTCCAAGATGGTATACCCCCTGAACAGTGTCATTTCTACGGTGACATGCGTTGATATCGACAACAGCACCATGTCGCCATAGAAGTGCCGCTGGGACCGAGAAACCCCTCCCCCCGACCTGCACCTCCTTCCCCAAACTAACTCCAACCTGGAGTTAGAATCCTAAAGTATTGAGGTGCTAGGCAGAGCCCCACGAAGTCGGGGTTTGGGGTTGAAGCCCCCCTGAAGAAAAGACACACACTGATGTGTGTTGCGCCATGCCGACTACAAATCACTGTCGATATGGAGCCTGGCGTTGTGATGCTGGTCAATGTTTTTCTTGTCGAACCGGCATCATAGAGCCGTGCAAGATACACTCATAAGGGAGCTGGGTCTGTGGTGTGAGAGGCCAGTTTTTATAGGGTAAAATCCATGAAGGGCAACAGACCACTCCAATCACATGATTACATTTAAAAAAGCATATTTATCGATCATTGGTCTGCAGTCATACCCATCAAACAATTTCCCTACTTAGAGGCATACATATTCATGTTGAAATGAATGTAACTACTCAGAAGTACAACAAAGCCATAAAAATACCCACGCAAAAAAAAAAAAACATTTGATCAAAACTCCCCAAATTTTGGTTAGGCATATAAACAGATCTCTTATCTATGCCAATGATGTTTGTAAGTGGTTCTGGTGGGAATCAAATGTTCTTTCAGATGCATGGTAACATTTTAAAACTTCATAAATGAAAACATTTTATGTCTGTCTAGCAGCAAATGTGAGTGCAAATTGCATTTGAAAGCTTTTAGTATAACCCAGTTTGTAAATATGCAACAGCTCTCAATAAATACATCAGGTAATTTATTTCAAGAGACGTAAAGTGGTAAATATGAAATGTACAGTGGTCATATTCTAAAACTTTATATTAAGTCCTTAATGTGAAAGCAAAAGAAAAGATACTCATAGTTGAAATATCGCTTGCTCCAATCACCCATACTTTAAATAGAGCCACCACTGGCCCCCATGAGAATCTAAACTGTACAGTAAATAACTGGTGCATTCTGGTTGAGCATTTGGGATAGTTCCAGAGGAGAATTAAAGAAGGAAAATATAAAACATTAAAGTTAGTAAAAGCCAAGGATGTTAAAGAAGCACATGAACAGGTCATTCATATTTATAACCCATGATGGCTTTTGTAATGTACTTTCTATGACAAATGTCTTCATGGAATAGAAATATGAGTGATAGTCACCTCTGAAACTGTACCAGGTGCTCATCCAGAATGTACAAGTTATTATATATATATATATATATATATGTTTCTTTTAAATTTTAATATACTTAACTGTGCTAGGCACACTGAGCTGTATCTTGGTTTCAAGTGCTTTCCATGAACACAGGAGGTCAGATTGCTTGCTCAAGGTCACATTGTATACAATTGGCAGCTATGGGATTCAAACCAACGTCTGCTCTGTCCCTAAGATCTCATCTTGCTGTTCCAACCTGTAGGCTATTCTGCCTCCTTAGATATGTATATGCTGATATAGAGGGACATCACTCAGGCCACACACAAAACAAACCGGTGTGGGAAATATATACATGAAACTGAAAGACGTGGGGGAAAAACTTAAAACTGCTGAACTGGAAGAAATTTTGTTCATGCTGGTGATGTGGAGATTTTAGTACCTACTGGTTCTGAGGAAAATTCTAGCATCCATAATATTACGTACTGTAGGTTGTGTGAAAAGAATGGAATAGACCCTCTTCTCATATCTAGCTAATTTTTGTATATTAAAGCAACTCTAGGGTATAAAAGGGCCAGATAACTTGTGTAACCCTGCATGTGTTTAAAGAGGGATTGCACTGCTATGTTAGAGTACAATTGACAGAAAGAATACAAGTAGGTTGCAATCTATATTCCCTCTAAGATGCGCACCTGTGCACCCACACACCATCCAGGAAACAGCCATGCAGTGGTGCGCACAAGATGTGCTGAAGAAGCTCTAGGCAAACTCGCTTACATACTGCTGTTTAGAGGAAGAATCAAGTCTACAATTCCTGAATCATCCCCACTCTTTCAGACTACTGTCCATCTTCTATCTCTCCCCTGCCTTACGAGTGCTGTGCTTACTCATTGTTTCGAAAATTAGTTCTCACTGCTATGTTGTCTCATCGTAACTTATAAATTACACATACAAACATACAGTTCTGAAGAGACACACACCCCTGCCAGTTGCTGCATAGTGAGCTCTTACAGAATTAATCCATCTTTATGCAATGACAGATTTAAAACAAACTTACAGACTGTGGCAGCATTTCAATGTGCATGCCATTGAAAGAGCAATGGGAAACGGAATCAAACTAACTGAGCAGCAAGCTACTGGTGGTTATTAGTGAAATAATGCACAGCATGCTCTCTTCCACTCCCTGACTCCCCTCACTATTAGTATCCAGACCCAGACCAGGAGAAAACGGACCATTTTAGTTAAAGCAGTAGTACAGTCAGAATTTGCAACAACATATGTTGTGCAGAGTGTTTTGATTCGTGTGTAGTCCTGGTGTGTCCTTCCCTTTGTCTGCTATTAGGAGTTTTTTTCTAAATTAGCCTGCTAGTTTTGTTGTAGTGTTATGGCCCCTGAAGATCTTCATCTTAACATCTTTTTTTTTTTTTTTTAATATTCTATTTATGCTCTGTTCCATGAGGGAACTCTCAGGCATCCACTGCTGCCTGCAAGCTCTACCTCCTACCTGCGGCCCTCTCCCCACCCCTGCACTAGCCTGACAGATCCCAACTTTGCATCCCCTGTGGTAGGGCTGCCCTATCCACCCAGGGCACTCTATCTAAGAATCCAGTGTGACGGCTGGGCGGTCAACCCTGGTGAGGAGAGAAGCCTGACGCTGGAGTGTGATTCGGCAGGGCAGGGTGCTGTCGCCTATCCCTGAGGATGGGGATTTTTCTTTAGTTTCCTCCCGTAGGAGTGCAGTGTGCAATGACTCCTGTGCATGGCTGCCCTGCTGGCGTCTGCCACACTCCGCCCCTTACGTTTGTTGCTGGTATACCTATAGTGCCCTCAATCTCCACTGGGGGCTGCTAGGACACCTAGCCTCCCTGGATCACACCCCAGGGAGAGGACAGCTGTCCTGCAGATGCTCCATCCTTTCCCTCCCCTGTCGACCCCTGGCCACCCGAGTCAGTCACCGAACCCAGGTCGCTGGCATGGCGAGAGGTGTGGTGTCCAGCTCCTCAACCCTCAGCGCCACTGAGCCGGTTTTCATCTTAACATGGTTTATTGCTCTTCTTGTTCCTAAAATGCCTGCTGTCCCATGTAACAGTGATGTATCCGGGACCATGGATTCAACAAGCACTGGTTTAGGGTCAGATTTACAGCAGCAGAGTTTGTGATATTAAGTAACTTTCCTTATCAAGTGAGCACTAATGGCTATATTTGCAGTTTAGCAAATACAGTACTTGAGAGCTAACTGAGTGGGTTATTCTGTAAGAAAACAGTGGGCGTCTTTACTAATTGTAGCATTGATGATCTGGGGCAATTTGTGTGCTTTTAATGGCTGTATCTTTATTATAGTAAAGAACAGTACTTCACATGACTGTAGTGGATCACTGTGCTGGGCCAGTTTTTGTAAGTTCATCTGCTCCTTAACGACAATAAATACATTCTCATTGATGGTAATTGTGTGGTACTTTTTGGAGGTTTTTTTTAATTTTTGTGTGTTATCTTTTTACCCCACTGACACTCCGGTGTCTGCCTCTCCTTCGGGCCTCCTAGTGCTCCACTAACCCCAGCAATCCTCTTCAGGAGCTCTCCCATTTCTTCCACATATTGCAACCATCCCCCGAGTTTGTCCAGGTATATCCCATTGCCGGGTGTGTCCCCCTTTTTTGAGGGGGAAGGCACCAGGGAGAGGGAAACCCAGCACACTATTACTTCACGGCCCCGAGGGTGCTGCTGTGGAGGAGGAGGAGGTTCCTGGAGGTTCCGGCAGCGTAGAGGATGGAAGCCGTCATCTGGCGGGCGCCAAAGCAATTTTCTGGTTTTCTGAGGTCCCTCCCATGCTTACTATTTAGAAAAGCCCCTGGTCTCAACTAGGGACCACTACAGAGTGGGGCTATCCTCTAACCCTCCCCAGGAGAGAACAGTCCTCTGGACGCTCAATCCTCTCCTTCCCCTGCCAGCCACTGGCGCCCTGAGTCCATTCCCGAACCCGGGTTGTCAACGTGGTTTGAGGTGTGGCGTCCAGCGCCTCAACCCTCTTCTCCACCAGGCTGGTGGCTTTTTGGAGGTTTTAGTCTGTGTGCAACCATCCACTCCACCCTCCACTTTTTGTGTGTTAATTGCTTGAGGAGGGCCTAACTGCACCTTGAAAAATGCACCTGTGAGCACCCCTTCCCATGTTGTAGTATAGTAGAGCTGCTCATGGGATTTGTGTGTCTGTGAGATTTTAAAGGCCTAAGAACTTATCTGTGTTTAATTGTCAGGTTTTAAATGGTTAACTAATAGTTTACCTCACTGCATTTCTGAACGTGGTTTTAAAGACCTTGGGAATTGCCTCAATGTCTGAGAATTTATGGCCTAAGTTGAATAATCAAGGAAAGTGGAACTGGACTGCACATATGCTCAAGCGTAGAACTGTTAGAGGTACTTAAAGCAGCCATACATGTTATAGTGAAAAATCTGACCTATAGTTTTTATTGGCAAGAAATGGTATCACTTTGCACGTGTAAATCTCTTTGTTGGTGCCCAGTGCTGCACGCACATGAGACTTCTGCCCACAGAGTAAAACAATTAGAGGGAACATTGGCTGTAATAGCTTTTATTTAACTAATCAAAGCTTATATAAACTTTTGAAGCCACATTGACCTTTTCAGCAGATACTCTGATGAAGCAATTATATGGAGAGGGACAATAGAGAACTTGATACTACTTAAAATCATACTGTACATTCCAGCAAAGTTTGAGTGTGACAGTCCTTTTTCCTTTTAATTTAATATACTTTATTGTTTTATAGAAACATAGAAGTTGACGGCAGATAAGGACCGCAATGCCCATCCAGTCTGCTCATTTCTTTTTCTACTTTATGAATGTGCCATCGGCCTTTGCTCTGTCAATGGCCTATCTATTCATACTCATCTGTATTGCTCTCCTTATGCCTATCCCATGCCTGTTTGAAGCCCTGCACTGTATTCCTATCCACTACTTCCTGAGGTAGGCCGTTCCATACATTCAACACCCTTTCTGTGAAAAATAACTTCCTCACATTATCCCTTAATCGGCCTCCCTCTAATCTCATACTGTGTCCTCTTGTCCTGCTATTTTTCTTATATTGAAACATGTTAGACTCTTTTACCTTGTTAATGCCCCTTAAGGTGTTTGAATGTTTCGATCATATCACCTCTCTCCCTCCTTTGCTCTAGGGTATACATATTGAGCTCCATTAATCTGTCCTCATATGTTTTCTGATGCTGTCCCTGCACCATTTTGGTTGCCCTTCTCTGGACTGCCTCAGTTTGGTTAATGTCCTTGTGCAGGTGCGGCCTCCAGTACTGCACGCAGTACTCAGATAGGGCCTAACCAGTGTCTTGTAAAGAGGGATTATTACCTCCCTTATGACTTGTGATACCCTAATACACCCTAACATCCCCAAGCCTTACCTACTGCTTTAGTGGTCTGCTTGGATGATTTCAGGTTATCTGTGATGATGATGATGATGCCCAAGTCTCTTTCTTCCCTTGTGACTGCCAGCAACTCCCCTCCCAGCCTATAGGTGGCTTCAGGGTTTCTCTTCCATATGTGCATGATCTTTCACTTCTTTGCGTTAAACCCCAGTTGCCACTCTTCCGACCATTTTGCCAGTTTATCCAGATCTCTTCTCATTCTGCCCACACCATCTGGATCATCTACTGTATTGCAGATCTTGGTGTCATCTGCAAACAGACAAACCTTACCCTCCAGTCCATGTGCAATGTTTCTGATAAAGATATTGAAGAGGACTGGCCCCAGAACTGATCCCTGAGATACCCCACGTGTAGCTGCATCTCATCTAACTGTATACAGTTGACTACCACTGTTTTCTGCCCATCAACCAGTTTGCCACCCAGTTGACCAACTTCTGACCCACCCAGCTTATTAATCAATCTTCTATGTGGAACAGTATCAAAAGCTTTGCTGAAGTCATGGTAGGTGACATCAACTGTTCCCCCTTAGTCCACCACTCTGGTTACCCAGTCAAAGAAATCTGTGAGATTAGTTTGACAGGACCGTCCTGTTGTAAACGCATACTGTCTTAGATCCTGTGCTTCTATGAATTCCAGGTGTTGCACTGTCCTTTCCTTAAGGAGTGCCTCCATAATCTTGCCCACTACTGAGGCAAGACTGGTCTGTAGTTCCCTGCCTCCTCCCTACTACCACTCTTGTGGAGCGGGATCACATGAACCCTTCGCCAGTCTTTGGGGACCTCTCCTGTGCTCAGAGAATCACTAAACAGTTCTGATAATGGCTCTGCTAGTTCCACCCTTAGCTCCTTTAGTACCCTGAGATGTATGCCATCAGGTCCCATTGCCTTGTCCATCCTGAGCTTATCTAGCTCTTGTAGGACCCTTTCTTTTGTGAAGGACTAGTGCACACCTCCCTCCCTCCCCCGTGTCTATGGTGCTGAGCTGTGGGGCCTGCCCTACCATCTCTTCGTAAATACTGAGCAGAAGTATCTATGTAGGATAGATGCTTACACGGCCCTCTCCACACACACCCCTTATATCCCTTTGATCTTAGTAACACCCCTCTGGACTTTCTTCTTCACTAATGTATCTATAGAAAGTTTTGTCACCTTCTTTTACTGTTCGTGCTAGTGTTTCCTCAGTTTGTGCCTTTGCCTGCCTTACTGCCTTCCCTGCTTCCCTTAGGGAAGTTTGGTATGCCTCCCTATCTTCATCCCACTGCGTTCCCTTATATTTCCTGAAGGCCAGCCTTTTGTCTCTGACCTTGTCTGCTACTGTTTTTGAGAACCAAAGAGGTTTCCTTCTTTTGCACTTCCTTTTCTCTCTAACACAATGGGATGTTGCTTCAAGTATTGAGTCCTTAATGCTTGCCCACTTTGCCTGTACCCTCTCACCTGTATTTTATTTTTGCCAGGGCTAGCTTAACTCTGTTGGCCAGCTTATCAAAGTCAGCTCTTATGAAGTCCCATATTTTTGCCTTGGAATGGGATGATTTAGTTCTAGTGGCCAAATTGAACCATACCATGTGATGGTCACTGGCCCCCAGGTGACCTTCTACCTGGAGATCTGTAATCCTTTCCCTGTTAGTCAGTACTAGATCTAGGATAGCCCTGTCTCTTGTGGGTTGTTGTACCAGTTGTTTGAGGTCCTCCTCCTGCAGGGAATCCACTATGTGTCTAGTTCTGGCAGATGTTCCTGCTGGTGTTGACCAATCTGTGTCTGGCATGTTGAAGTCTCCCATTATCAGAACCTCCCCTTTAGCTGTCATGTTTTGTATATCTTCTAACAGTAATGTGTCTATGTCCTCCTCCTGGTCTGGAGGCCTGTAGATAACCCCAGTTCATATGACTGTCCCATTTCCTGTTTCCAGGGTGACCCACAGTCCTTCTGGCTTCTTATGTGTATTCTGAATTTCTGTAGCTTTGATATTTTTTATTGACATAAAGGGTCACTCCACCCCCCCCCCCTTTTTTGCACCTTCGTCTCTTCTGAACAGTACATAGCCGGGTACTGAAGTCTCCCATGTGTGGTTACTGGTGAACCATGTCTCGCTAATGGCTACTATGTCCAGTTTAGCCTCTGTCATTATTGCCTGCAGGTCTGGGATCTTGTTTCCCAGACTGCGAGCATTTGTGTACATGATTTTTCATTGGCCAGATTTTGGTGTGTTACTTGAATCTTTTTGCTAGTGTGATAGTTATGTTGATAAGGAAGTACCATAGCAAGAGTTATGCAAGCCAAAAGAGCAGTCTTTGACCTAGTGTATTATAGGTCAGCAAGAGGATATAGAACCTCTCCAGTCCCCCCCCAAACACATTTTTATGCAGCAGAAGTCCTATAAATGATTTGGTGTTAGTACAGCTGGGCCTTTCCGGCTCTTGGTGCCATAGAACATTAAACTGTCAGGAGTGGATGAGGAGTATGGGGGTTACTTGGAGTGGAAAAAAATTAAGCAATGTATTTGTTAGTTCAAAGAAGTACATTTATTAGGTTAACATGGGTGGTTATATGCTCTAAACAGGCATCCGAGTCATAATAACAAGTTAACAAAACCTGTATATAACAGTGATGGTTAGATAAGTGCAATATTATAGACAGTTTAACTGCATGCAACTTTACATATGTGGTATGCAGAGGGTTATTATTTACCTTTTTTTGTTACATAAGCATGTTGTGCATGGCACATACAAACATTAGGCTCTCACATATCATCCCAGCTGGAGCAAAGTAGTGGCCGTGGCTCTGACAAGCTTATCTGATGCATTTTTCTATCCTTTAAGCGCCAGCACAGGTTGATCCAAAGAGACAGCGACGAAGTCTGGGTCTGATAAGAGTATATCCCATGATTTTATCAGTGCACAGCTCACTTAATGTTTTAGGAGCAATGGGGGAGTTAAAGGAATACTACAGTCAAAATTTGCAACAGCAGATGTGCAGTGTTTTGATTTGTGTGTTTAATCCTGGTGTGTCCTACCCTTAGTTTGCAATGAGGAGTTTTTTCTCAGTTTGCCTACTAGTTTCACAGCCTCTGGGGATTTCCATATTACAGTGGCTTACTGCTTTTTTTCCCACAGTGCCTTCTGCCCCATGTTACAGTGATGCATCCAGGACCATAGATTCAGCAAGCACTGGTTTACAGTCAATTTTAAAGCAGTACAGCTGTGATTTTAAGCCACCTTTCTTATCCGGTAAGCACTGAGGGCTACATGTACAGTTTAGCAAATACTTGAGGTCATTGACTGTGTATTCTATAAGAAAACAACTAGTCTCTTTACTAATTATAGCACTGATGACCTAGGGCGATTTGTGTGCTTTTTATGGCCGAGTGTAGTTTGATGATATTAAATGCTTTAAAAGCAAAACATTTACTCCTGCTGGCTAGACCTAGACAATCACATAGAAAACAAAAATATGGATTAGAGTTATTTTGTTGAGGCCAGAACATCAGCCTTCTCACTTTAGATTACTGCTGCAGTACTTTCCTTCATTAAATCAGTGCCACTGGTTCTGGATGCATCACTGTCACATGAGACAGGAAGCATTGTAAGAAAAAGAAGAGCAATAAATCATGCTAACATGGAGATCCCTAGAGGCCATAAAACTAGTAGGAAAATTTAGACTAAGACTCCTAATAGTAGGAAAAGGGAAGGACACACCAGGACTAAACACACAAATCAAAATACTCTGCACAACATATGTTTTTCCAAATTTTGACTGTAGTATTCCTTTAAATTCTGGGTATCTTACCTAGCAGGATTTGATCTTTATATATGAGGTAGGTCTCTGTGCATATTGAATCTGCCTTTTCCTGGGCAGTGTCATAGTGTGTGTAGCTTCTAAGCAGTAGGAACTTTTTAAGTCTGGTTTTGGCTTACAGATAAGTTAACAGCCCAGTTGTTTCAAATTAGTATCACTAAGTTCCCTTTTGATGAGCCTTTGAATGTGGACAGAGGATGACAAGATCTGCGGTGTAGGTATTGATCCTTATTCATATGCTTGGTGTATGATTTAACTGCTAGTTTAAAGCTGTCAGTGATGTATACACTGACATCCAAAAAGGGAACTACATGAGAGGAGTGTTCATGACTTCACTTGAAATATGGTTGAAAGTTTGAAGTTTGAAGTTTATTGTTCTAGGAATTAATACCTTTGAGCCAAGGCTCTTTTACAAAGGTTCCACGTCATTAAGTACAAAAACATAGTAGACAGTGTTACAAACAATCAGTAAGCTGTTTAACAAGGCCACAACTTAAACAGTAAAATTTATGTACAGAAAAGAAAAAGTAACTCAGAGGCAGTGTCAAGGGCAAGGAATAAGGACTGGAGAGCTTGAGAGGGAAGAGAGGGAGAAATAAGAAGTTTAGGAGCAGACAGAACCAGGTTAGTGGTACTCAGGTTGTCTTTGTCAAAGAGGAGACCATGGTGGTTGAATTAAACAAATGTAAGTGCACTCAGTGGTTGTTGAATGTTTAGGAAGGTCATGAAGAAAAAATTATTAACCATGGTAATCTTGTTTCTTCCCAATGATACTCAGGCATTCATAACTTTATGCAGTGTCCTTTTAAGACAGAACTGCCCGGAGAGATGGAACATATGCAAATGATGGAATATTTTGCATGAGCCATGTTTTCAAATACTGCCTTCTACTAACTGCCTTAGTTCTAAACCCCTCATATTTCCTGAAAGCCTGAAAAGACAGGCCCACAAGGACTAAGTGTAATAATAATAATACTAACAATATTAATAATAATAATTATAATAATAATATAGTGAACTCCCTTAACAACCAAAAAAGGCCACCAACTGGAGGGCATAACATATGAAAGAATACCCCTGAATGTCCAAATCACCTGACAAAGGTGAGGGGGACAACAGTAGTGAAAACAATCACAACATATGTGCCAGAAGTGGCATTTATACCCCTGAGCGTACAGTATTCAGGAGTGCAGAGGCTAAAGGTTCCAGAAGGGGAGGCAGGGTGGGAAGTTATGAATACCCGAGTATCACTGGGAAGAAACAAGATTACTATGATAAGTATTTTTTTCTTCAAACACCAGTAATACTCAGGTATTCCTAACTTTATGCAGGCTACCAAGCAGTACCTTTGGAGGTGGGCACAGAACCTTATTTTAGGAATATACTTTGCAGGACTGCTGTGCCAAACCTGGCATCACCCCTGGACAGAATATCCAGACTGTAATGCTTTGTAAAGGTGTGTACTGTTTTCCAGGTAGCTGCTTTACGGAGGTCTACCAGGGAACATCCCCAAGAGCTGCTATGGTAGCAGCTGTGCAACTTGTGGAATGGACCTTAACCCTGTTGGGAGCTCCCTACCAGTCTTAGAGTAACAAAAACTGGATATGCTGTACTATTCAGTGAGAAATTGACCTTTTTGAAACTGGCTTACCCTTTCCCACATTCTCGTAGGTCAAGAACAGCTGTTTTCTGTCCTGCCTATGGACTTTAGTGGCTGTCGGGTAGTAGCTAAGAGCTCTTTTGACGTCCAGACTATGAAGACTCCTTTCAACAGAACTAAAGTGTTCAGTGAAAAAGACAGGTAAGGTAATGGTTTGGCTCAAATGGAAATCAGAAACCATTTTAGGAAGAAACTCAAAAGTTTGTTCTCAGGACCACTTTGTCTCTGTGGAATGAAATATAGTCCTGTTCAATGCAAAGAGACTGGAGCTCACTGATTCTTCTGGCAGAAGTTATTACCACAAGGAAAACAGTTTTTCATGTGACATATTTCAAATAAGCTGAAGATATAGGCTCAAAATGGGGACCCATGAGCCTAACTATACATACATTTAGGTTCCATGCTGGCACCGGTTCCCTGTGAGGGGGGTGAAAATGGGCCAGGCCTTTAAAGAACCCTTTGAAGATAGGGTATGAGGCCCGAGAAACACTATGTCCAACTGAAATATAAGCAGATACTGTAGCCAGGTGGCCCTTTAAGGTACTGAACTGCAAGCCTAGTGAATACAAATAGGTAAGACAGTCCAGCACAGCTTTGACACCAGCCTGTGCTGGTATGGGCCAGGCCCTTAAGCAGCCTTTTGAAGATTGGATCTGGAGCCATTAAAACATTTTGTCCAGCTGATATGCAAGCAGATGCTGCAGCTAGGTGGACCTTGAGGGTGATGGACTGCAAGTCCAATGAATGTAAATAGGTAAGATAGTCAAGCACAGCTGGGACCCCAGCATGTGTTGGTACCAGTTTCCTGGTTGAACACCAAATAGTAAACCTTTTCCATTTTGAAGTGTAGATTTTCTTAGAGGCCTTCCTGTAACCACTTAAAATGTCCAAGACACTTTCAGAAAGATGCAAGCCTGAATATTGTAGGCCCTCGAGCCATGCCTTGAGCCTGAGTGACCTGAGGTTTGAGTACAGGAGCCTCCCCTGGTTGGAGGTTAGCAGATTGTGCCTTCAAAGAAGGTGTATTGGTTTGGACCCAGACATGGAGAGCAGCATAGAGTACCATGGCTGCCTGGCCCAGTCTGGTGCTATCAAAACCATTGATTCTGACTGGGACCTGAGCTTGAGAAATGCTATGTACACCTGAGGGAAGGAAGAAAAAGTATGCAGGTGCTTCCGTGGCCAACTCAGCCAGTGCATCCAGGGGGGATTGGTCCCAGATCTGGTGGTCTGCCATAGTACTGTGGCAGGTGGTGGTTAATTATAATGTAACCCCCTTGTTACCCGGGGTTACTAGAATCCCAGTAAGACCTAGTGGTAGGCAGGGAAGGCAGCTTGTGAAACTCCAGTTAAATGGATTTCACACTGTCTCATCTGTTCTCAGTCTCAGCTGAGACTGAGGGATGACATCACCAATAGAACTTTCACAGCTGCATAAGCCACATTGTAATCTGCAGCAAAGGGAGTTAGATAGAACGTTGAGAGTTTCAAAGGAGAGTCTGCAGTTTGGCTTGAGGGAGTAAGTTTGTACTCAAGTGGTGGAGCCCGCTGTTTTCGGGTCTCAGTGCCCCCTCCCTCTGGGGGGGGGAAGATGTAAAGATTCCCAGCAGATTCCTGGGGCAATCCCCTTAATTCTGCTAGTGGAGGAAAAGCTGCCTGTTTAGTCCAGGATTTATTTTGGAAGATGGAAGATTTGTGAGTCGCCGCCGCCGGTGGGGCACCTGCAACTTAAGGGTGAGTGGCTGCTCTGGCTAAAAGGGCATATGTTTTCTTCACCCTGGGACTTGTGTGAAAATCTAGGGATTGAATTACATATTGGGAAGCCTAGAGAAATGGGCCAAGCAAGTAAAAGTAGTGTCAAATCCCAGAGTTTTGTGAGATGCAAATAATACGTAGAGGAGATGTGACAGACGTCTACCCTTAATCTACATTTAGGAGTTCAGCAAAGGAATTGTTCAGTTTTCCAGAGAAATGGCCGGGTATGGGCTGTGGAAGCTGGAGGTGGGTGGCCCCCCATCTTTAGTGACCAGGTCCACCTCTACGGATTTCTTCTGTGGTTTCTACTTTGCCTCAGGCACTTGGCCAGTGGTGGGGGGAAGTACCCAGACATGGGGTTGTAAGGAAAATTCTAAGAGTCGCAGACTCTAGTGTGGTGTGGGGAGCCATGACAGGATAATTGGTTCATTCGTCCAATGGACCGCGGATCAAGTGGCCGGCAGGGGAGCCGGGCCAGTGGGGAAAACCCAAGTGTGTACAAGTCGGGCTGTGTACCCAAAGCTGCGTGCAAGTCCGGGCTGTGTGCCTGGTGGGTTCAGACCCTGAGGGCTGGAAATGGTGATAAAGTGTTCTGTAGTCTCTAATCTGCATTACCAGGAAATGTAGCCCCATGGGGGTCCGTCTATGCTTTGTTTGTTCAGCTAGTATGTGAATAAAAGCCACACTGAAGAATCCCATTCTTGGTCCTGGACATTACAGTTATTGCTTCCTGTGTTCGGATTTACTTGGGTGCCCCTGTGCAGAGTAGCCAAACCTAGGTCCCCCTGTGCCAAGTAACCTCATCCTCCCCGAACCCAGGTCCCCACCAGGTACTGCTGTCAGCTTCAACAGCATGCCACCTGTTGTTTGGCAAAAAGGCATGGGTGAGGGGTTACAATAATAATAATAATTCTTTATTTATAATGCACCTTTCAAAAAACCAAGGCGCCTTACAGAACAGTTAAACACCAATATCATAAACACAGACATTATAAATACAGTACTAAAATGCTGGTAAAAAGACAGAATTTGGTCATTTAAAGTATGCCTGGTTCCATAAAAATGTTTTGAGAGCCTGTTCTGGTGGGACGTGAACAAA
Source organism: Neoceratodus forsteri (assembly GCA_016271365.2). NCBI lineage: Eukaryota > Metazoa > Chordata > Ceratodontiformes > Ceratodontidae > Neoceratodus > Neoceratodus forsteri. Next base: position 192,809,889 of record CM028132.1, on the reverse strand, counting down.
TCTACCTCTGGGGTGCCGCACCTCCTGAAGATCACTTACACCACCTGACTGTTCAAGGCCCATTCGTGATGGGACTGGTTGATTTGAGTCAGGGTATCTGCCAAGGTATTGTCCTCGCCTGGCAGATGGATAGCCTGCAGGGGCCCATGGAGCATGCTAGCCTCCATATTTTCATGAGTCCTGTGCAGGGAGGGCTTGACCTTGTCCCTCCCTGCTTGTTTATGTAGTACATTGTGGTGATATTGTCTGTTCTGACCTGTACCACCTTCCCTGTACTAGTTGTGTGAAAGCCTTTAGTCCCAGTAACACTACTTTTAGCTCCAGCAGGTTTATGTGCAGGAGTGACTCTGCACTTGACCACGTGTCTTGGGTGGTGTGAATCCCCAGATGGGCGCCCCACTCTAGTAGAGATGCAGCTGTTGTCAGAACAACTGATTGGGACTCTTGCTGAAAAAAGGAACCCCTTTCCTTAGGTTGGTTTCTTCTTTCCACCACTGGAGGGACTGTACCAATATTTTTTGCTACTAGAATTAGTTTTGGAAGAGGGTCCATTCTCTGACACCAGTGAGCCCTGAGGTGAAATTGAATGTCCCTCATCTGTAACCTGGATTCCAGAACTGTGCCAGTGGCAGGTGCCATGTGGCCAGTAGCTGAAAAAACTATCTTACAGTTCAGGCTGAATGAGCCCGCTATCAGTGGAATACTTCTTGCCCTGCCTAGAGGCAGGTAGGCTCTGCCTTGCAGGGTACTTAGCACTGCCCCTATGAACTGTAGTGCCTGAGCAGGCTGAAGGACAGACTTTCTTTAGATTTATCAGGAACCCTGGAGGCTTCAGGAGCCCCTGGATGAGTTACAGATGCTCCCACTTGCTGGGGTGATTTTACAACCACCAGCCAGTCATCTAGGTATGGGAAAACTGTGACACCTTGTCTTCGAAGGTGTGCTACAACCAGGGGTTCAGTTAATTTATTTACAGTGGAAGTCTAAAACTTCCAGGAGTCAAAATCTGGAAGTCATTCCAAATTTTTGGAGTCAAAATACTTCCAGAATCCCACCTTTGGTAGTCAATACACTAGAAAGGAAAAATTTATGGATGCTAATATAATATATTAGTGGTAAAATACAGTTTCCTTCAGAAAAATCCCTTCCAAGCCTGCAAATTTGGAAGTCATCTAATTTTTAGTTTTACATCTGGAAGTCAATGACTTTCTCCCTCTTCATTTTGGAAGTTTTTGCCTTATTTTTGGAAGTCAAATACTCCCAAAATGGAGTTAACTGAAGCTCTGGCTACAACCACTGCCAAGTGCTTTGTGTACACTCTTGGAGAGTGACCTGAAGGGAATCTGAACCTGAGGTACTTTCTGTGAGACTCCCTTATGGGGACATGGCATTTTGAACTTTGGCTTTGTTAAGTGCCTGTTTAGTACCCTGAAGTCTAAGGAAGGCCACCACTCCCCATTTTCTTTGTGGTACCTTTTGCTATACTAGGACAGGGTCCACTGTTTTTGACAGCAACATGTTTTGAACCTCTTTTTCCAGGAGTTCACTCTCTCTCTACATCTGTAGATGGTTTGAAAACTTTTGTTTTTACTGCTGGAAGGAATTTGAACTCTGAGACAATCTCTGACTCACTACATCCAGGACCACTTGTCTGTGGTGCCTGAAGTACCCCTGCTGTGGGTACTGCTGATACTGAGGTGTAGCCATGGCCTGATTAAAAAAGGGCTTGCTGTGAAATGATCTGCCTCTGCCTCCCCTTCCCTATGTTTTAGTGGACGGGGAAGCTTTCTTTTGCAGAATTGCTACTGTAGGTGGTTTTGTATTCATCCACCTTTTTCATGCAAGCCTTTATCTTTCTCTAAAGAGGGAATTACCCTCGACTTGGAAATCCATAGCCTTGGTTTGGGTATCCTGAGTGAGGTTTGTGACTGGCAGCCAGGCAAACCTCCTCTGAACCACTGTATTTGATATCCATCTGGCAGCAGTGTCCTTAGAGTCAGCAGCCATTTGAACTGGTATTTGTCTGCTCCCAAACCATATTTAGCTGTTTCAGCTAGATCATCTGACGGGAGTCTGGGCTTTGACTGCCATAGCGACTTTTGGTATTGAGCAGCGTAGACATGAAAGTGTGCCTGCCTGATGGCCAAGGAAGCTAATAAATATCCCTTTTTGCCATGTTGTAAATTTTCCTGGAATCCTTGTTAGGAGAAAAGGATGCTAGTGGTATCTTTGCCTTGTCACAGGCTGTCACTTGTACTACTCCTTGGTGGACAGGGTGGGAGAATAAAAAATCAGCTCCCTCCCTGATCAGCTGATATTTCTTATTCAGCCTCTTATCAAGAGGGGGAACAGAGCTTGGAGTTTGTAAAATCTTTAAAGTATCTTTCCTGAAGAATTTATTCACAGGAAGGAGAAGCTTTTCAGTGGGTGTCAACCCAATCATTTCTCACAAATGTGAAGAGTGAGGAATAATCCTCAGATGCTCTGTGGGGAGAGGCAAACTTCTGTTCAGCAGAAACCTCAGATTCAGTAGGTTCCCTTTCCTCCATTTCATCATAATCACATATTCTTCCTCTTAAATAATAGGAAGACTGAGCAGAGGAGACAGACTGCTTTGCAGGGGTCTGCTGCTGAGAGGCAGATGGCCCTTGTAAGCCTGAATGACCTTAAAGGCCTATGCAATTTCTGCAGGAGCTAGCAGACTTTATAGCAGACACAGAAGCCTCCAAATGCTGTCCAGCAGGGGGTTCTGTGTGCTTAATTTTCTTTGAGGGAACCAGGGAGTCAGCCAGTTCAGCAAGCCTCTTAGGAACTGCTTGTATACCTGTCTCAGGGGTAGCAGTTACAGTAATTGTGGTTTCACCCACAGTAATTTAGGGTGTCAGTTGGTCAGTGCTCAAGGGACCCTTAGGTAGTGATAGTTTTTTCTTTAGCTTCATCCAGGCATTTTTCAATAGTTTTCTCAGGACATGTATTGCAGATTTCACTCTGCTTTAAAACATTCATGTCCAGGTTAGGCAAAACAAAAGAATGTTTGCCGTAGCAAAATTTTACCACACTCAATATATGGTTTGAAACCGGGATCCCCAGTTTTCTTCTTGTTTTTTTCTGACATTTTCAATGTAAAACCAATAAAAGTTGCAACTGCTAAAAAATGTTTTAATTTAAAGTTTATTTAGCAGTTGTGGTCGGTTCCAGAACTGATCGAGAACCGAAGCAAAATGAACCGAGGCTGTCGGTTCAGGAACTGGTATTAGCAGTTCTTAAAACAAGCTAAATGTAATAAAATTAAACATAACTAATGGAGTTTTTTAGTCAGAAAGCTCCAATAAATATAAAATAATCCTCGGTTTACCCCCGGTAATACTGAACCGGGAGAAACTGAGAAAACTTACGATTTAAACACTAAAACTACGGGTTTACTTAAAAATTACAAAAAGTAAAAGGCAGCAAATTAAATGTAAAGAATATTTATAATATTTTATAAGGTTTCTCATGTCAGAACAAGATGATGAGGAGAGGATCTCCGAGTGTCTAGTCCTAACAGGCGGAGAGAGAAATCTGAGGGGTTTAGAACTAAAGCAGTTAGTAGAAGGCAGCATTTGAAAAAGTGGCTCATGCAAAAGAATCCATCATTTGCATATGTTACATCTTTCCAGGAAGTTCTGTCTTAAAGGGACACTGCATAAAGTTAGGAATACCTGAGTATTACTTGGGTTAGAAATAATGTAATGCCTTCATGCCATGTTCCCATGTAAAAACAAAGAAACAAAACACAACATCTCTGTATCTGAGCCAATATGTTGGCTGTAGATGTTACTTTTAAGTGTCTTGATTTCAGCCCTGTGGACAACTAAGTCACTAATTACTGGAATGAATGTCTGGTCTTTTCTGTATTGCAAGTTTTGTCAGAGAAAAATTAAGTTTGCTTAAACATGACAGTGTTTTAAGGTAGAATGCAGAATGCAGAAATGTAATAGGGGGCTTATTTTAATTGTGGTATAACTGCCTCCTCCAGATGTTTATCATCATTATAATACTCTGTACATGGACACCCATAGATTGGCCAATTTTTAGATGAATGCACATGTAATCGACACTAGCACCTGACCTTATGGAACACTGGAACATCAGGACAAATGTAAGGGCACATAGCCTAAAAACTGATGTTTGGTGATATTAATTCAAAAATTGTAGCAACGGACTTCCGGTGACGTCAGCATTAATGGCAGACTGATCTTACTGAGGCTGCTCTGAGTCTACTCCCAAATCTAACCCCATCTGTGACCCACACTGGCTTCCAGAGGAAAACGCAAAATTTATGACATGATGGCTACAACTAGACAGTGATTGAAGGATTTTATGGCAGAGGGGGAGAAATTAGATCAGGTTAGCAAAAACTTGGAGGCGCGAGAGGAAGGCCGCAGATCGCCTTGCGCTCGAGTATTTCAAACTCAGACCCTGCATCAAATGACAGCTCAGATGAAGAAGCTGCCTTCACCATCACTTCCAAAAAGCTGTACAAAGAGCTACACAGGTTGGCGGATACCCTAGCTCATATTCAAAAAGATCGGACAGAAGTGAAGGCAGAGCAGAAAGAACAAAAAAAAAAACAAATTGCTGAGCTGGAGCAGAACTCTATAGAAACATCCAAATCTGTTGACTTACATAACGGTGCCATCCTTTAGTTACATGACCGGGAGATTTGGCTACAGCAAAAGCTAGAAGACTTGGAGAATAGGTCGAGGAGGGAACATCTGAATCCACGGGATACCGGAGGGGACAGAATCCAGCGAGATGATCTCCTTTACTGTAAGCTTCCTACAAGAAATTCTAGGCTTGGAGAAGGACTTTCCCCTAAACATTATAAGGGCCCACAGATCACTAACAGGCTGACAGACTGATCCAAAAGCATGACCACAGTCGGTAATCATAGCCTTTTTAGATTACCACACTAAGTCCGAGATATTAAAGCGGGCATGGGCGAAAAAGGAGGTTATGTTTGGCGATGCATGGTTATTTTTCGAACATGACTATGCCCCTGCCACGATGGATCGCAGATGGAAACTTTTCCCAAGTTTGAAGCAACTGTGGACCAAAGGAGTTAAAGCATGCTTGGACTACCCTGCCACTTTAAAAATTACAACTGATTTGGGCATACGTATGTTTTCTAAAGTCTCGGAAGCTGCAGAATTCCTGAAGCAGTGGGATATCTCGGTGGCCTCCTTGCTCGACCCAGAGATGAGAGAACTAGAGGGGTGGCGATGGTACACAATGGCAGGCCCGAGGGGAAAATCTGCGTGAACTGCTGCAAGTAACAAACTGGAAAACTGCCCGCTTGAGCAGCTCAAGGAATCGCGAACTCAGACTCCCACTACAGTTTCCTCCCTACCTCAACGCTTGGTAGAAGCATCAAATGGAATAAGGGGGCAAAAAGGAGAGATGCCCAGAGAAATCCACCCGAAGAACCAGTGTGAGGAAGGCCACTGATGCGGAAAGCATTTATTGGACTTGAGGTAGGCCTGTGTGTACGGGGCCTAAAATAAACAAATGCCTTCAGCTCATAGAGCTAGACTGGGACTATGCACTTGGAGATGAACTGGGGCAGGGGGGAGGGCGATCATGAATGTGTCGGCCATGGGAAGTACACAAGTGCGCATTAGATCTATATATACACGGGGGGGGATTTCTTCTTTCTTTCTATTCCTGTTAAAATAGCTACTAGATGGGTGATATGAAGCAATATGGGAAGAATAAATGAAGGAATGTAAAAGTGCTACTACCACTCTAACAGATCTTGAAAGAGCTACATAATCACATCACTTTTCAGGGAAACTAGACTAGCTTGTTTTATATTCAATATCTGTTTGAAATATTTAAATGCATACGGTGGTGGGACGGATGGGGGGGTCACATGAAGGAGCCAGCAGAGGTATTGGTTTCAGCCAGGTGTTGACGGGATTTGTATCCCTTTAGCCCAGTTGGGCTTGGGCTAGGTGCAATTGAAGGTGTTGCACCATCCTACCCACTTGACATCAATAAGGGTAGGGACTACAACCACATTTGGAAACCATGCATTGAAGTTACACTAATTTGCGAGGGGGCTTTTATTCTCCTCTTTGTTTTGATAGAGTTAAATGGTTGAAGTTACTGTTTATAAATGCCTAGACGGATTTGAAGTGGGATGTGGGAGGGAGGAGGGGCCTGGGTGTGGGGGGGGAAGGCGGCTGGGGTCCTGATGGAGGGATTCGGAGTACAAGTAACTAAGTTACTTAATGGTATAGGATGGCATTAACATTCATTTCATACAATGTCAAGGGCCTTAATAGCCCAGTTAAAAGGACTAGGATTTTGCAGGAACTGGGTAGACATCAGGCAGATGTGGCATTCATACAGGAATCCCTTCTCAATGAGCTGGAACATTCTAAGCTTCGCAGAATGTGGGTGGGGGAGGTTTATAGTGCCTCATGGCCACAAAATTCACATAGGAGGGGTACAGTAATACTGCTTAGGAGAAATACTCCAATTAAAGTGATTGGTGTGGAGGCTGACCCAGTAGGTCGTTATGTCAGATTGCAGGTAACAATATATGGAGTACCTTGCATACTCTTGAACCTATATGCCCCAAATGAATCTCTGGAAAATAGACCGTTTCTTAAGAAAGGGTTGTTGAGGACCCTGGAGGAACCGGAAGCCCAACATATTGTTGGAGGGAATTTCAATAGGATGATCCCTACTAAATGGGATAAAAGAGGTCAAGGAGCACAGGTAGAGATTGGGGGTGAATACCTCAGACGCCTCATGGATGAGCTGGGGCTGAAGGACACCTGGAGATACCGACATCCAGGGAGAGGGACTTTACTTTCTACTCCTCACGACACCAGAGCTACTCCCACATAGATATGTTTTTATTATCTGGGGAGAGCTTATCTTGTGTTCAGGCTTCCAATATTTTACCTATGACATGGTCAGACCATGCTCCTTTGCAGCTGATTTTACAAATAGCCCCAACTGTCAGAAATTCAAACTGGCGACTAAATATTGGACTCCTGAATTCAGAAGATTTTAAGGGAGAGATGTCGAAACAGGTGGAGAGGTTCCTGGAGACCAATGTGGGAGGATCTCCTTCCTCATCGGTGGTTTGGGACACCCTTAAGGCCTACCCGAGAGCGCAGATTATATCTTATAGTACGAGAGAAAAACATAAAAGAGAACAATACCAGAAGAAATTAGAGCAAGACTTACAGGAAGCGGAGTTCAGACATAAGTTAACACTGGACCCTATTGATAAAAGCCACTGGTTACGAAAGAAAACAGAACTCAAGAATCTTTTGGCCAGACAGGAAGAGGGAATGCTCCACAGAATTAATCAAAAGTACTACATGGAAGGTAATAGAGCGGGAAGGGTTCTGGCCACAGCCATGAGAAAGCAGATGGTAAACAGGACAGTGGGCAACATCAGAAAACAGGAGAATGGGAGTGTGCGGATAGAGAATCCTGTGAAGGTGGCAGAGACTTTCTCTGATTTTTATAAAAACTTGAATAGGTCTGATGTTGGAGACTCCCATCCAATAGCAGTGGATCAATTCTTAGAACCCCTACCCCTGAGTAACCTAGAGTCAGGAGAAAGAGAAGGCTTATAGGCTTTAATTACTAGGCAAGAGTTATTGCAGAAAATAACGAATTTAAAAAATGGGAAATCCCCAGGTTTAGACGGCCTCCCATCGGAGTTCTACAAAACCTTGAAAGAGGAATTGGTGTCACCTCTTCTGGCTTGTTTCTGCCATATACAGGAGGGAGGAGAGGTGCCTGACTCATGGAGATATGCCCAGATTTCGGTGATCCATAAGGAAGGTAAGGACCCAGAGCAATGCGGCTCATACCGTCCTATCTCGTTATTAAATGTGGATCTCAAACTGTTTACGGGAATTCTGGCAGATCGACTGCAGAAGGTGGCCTCTAAACTGGTTCATCCGAATCAAACTGCTTTTATAAACAGGAAGATATTTGACTGATAGTATTAGGCAGCTATTAAATATTATTTCGGCCCAGGCAAACCAAAACAAGTTTCAATTGGCAGTATCGATGGACGCGGAGAAGGCGTTTGACAGAGTGAATTGGAGATTTCTTTGTAAAACAATGGAAAAAATGCAATTTGACCCTAAATTTTAAGGGATAATCAAAAATCTGTACAAGGATCCTCAGGCCCAAGTCAGAGTGAATGGGGTTAACTCAGGTAGGTTTCCTATTCACAGAGGCACCTGGCAGGGATGCCCGCTTTCCCCGGTGCTGTTTGCTATTTTCCCTGAACCTTTGGCAGTAGCGATCCGCCAGAACAAAAATATAGAGGGGGTATTAACAGGGACCATAGAACATAAAATTGCATTATACGCCGACGACTCCATATTCTTTCTGAGAAACCCAGAAGGTTCATTGCCGCATTTGCTCCGGGTCCTTGAATCGTTTGGGGCAGTATCAGGATATCGAATTAACTATAATAAATTGGAAGCATCGACTCTGGGTGGAACATACCCTCCAGAGTTCAGAAGAACTTTCCCATTTACATGGGTGAAACAAAACCAGACTAGATATCTTGGAGTGCAGGTTACTACAGCCCTATCTAAGCTGTTTACTATTAATTATAACAAGCTATGGAATGATATGCAGAAGGATATGGCTAGGTGGTCACTGTATCCATTAACTTTGGCAGGCAGGGTAGACTCAGTGAGAATGAATCTGCTGCCGAGATTTCTGTTCCTTTTTTCTACCTTGCCAATTCAGATCCCTAAGGAATTTTGGCATAAAGTAGAGTCAGGCATTACCAAATATATCTTGGGGGGGGGGGGGAGTAGACCCAGGGTCAGACAATCTGTACTCCAAAAATCTAAGTCACAAGGAGGCCTTGGTCTTCAAGTCTTCCTAACTTGAAGAGCTATTAGTTGGCTGCACAGATGGGGGCGGTGAATACCTGGGTGAAATCACGTTTAGATTCTGGGTGGTACAAAATAGAGAATAGTGAGGATTGCCCTGTTTCCCTATTCGCCCTGCCAAGCCTGGCTCTTCCGAGAAAGTTTATAAACCACATTAAGAACCCATGGTTGCAACACTCTGTGGGTATCCTCCAATTAACCAGGCATAAAATGGGAGGGGGGGAGGTACCTTAGACCCGTTGTCATTAATTAGATACACCCCAGACTTCATACCCCCAAGGACGGACTCAGGTTACGAAAGGTGGGAAAGAAATAAAATCACAAGATTCGCACAGTTGGTAGCGAACGGAATTCTCATGTCCTTTCAGCATTCAGGTTAAGATCAAAATACCCCGGTTTCAATTTTTCAGATATCTGCAGGTAAGACATTATTTGAGTACACCTGGTTATCTGTCCCTGGTGGGTAGACAGAAAAATGCATAGGAAGACTATCTATAATATGGCAAAAATAAATCTAAAAGGGAAATATATCTCGGACCTCTACTCTCGGTTGATCTCAGAAGAAGTCATTCCACTAAGCAGTATTAAAGAAGCCTGGCATAAGGAGGGGGTAATCCCAATAGCAGAGGATACCTGGAAGAAGCGAATACTTATAGGTTGGAGAGTAACTTCTTCATCTAAATGGCGAGAATTTTATTGGAAGGTCTTGATCAGATTTTTATTACACCCTGAAAATTAGAAAACATTTTCAAAGATCTAATTCGGATAAATGTTGGAGAGATTGTGGCTCAGTAGGATCCCACCTACATATCTTCTGGGACTGCTCAGTTATACGAGGGTTCTGGGAGGAGGTAAGAATCACAACTAATGTAATACTGAAAGTGAATATCCCTGGAGATATGACTGAATAGGTGCTGGGTTTACCCACGGTCCTGCATCTCCCAGTTCCCCAGAGAAAACTAGCTCAAATTTTTATGGTAGCGGCCCTCAAGTGTCTCACAACTCATTGGCTTAAAAGGGAATCCCCCATGTTATCGGAATGGCAAAGTAGAGTGGACTCCATCTGTTAGATGGAACGCCTAACGGCAAGAATAGGTCTCCGGGAAGAGAAATTCAGAGATCTATGGAGCCCCTGGCTGCTCTGGAACCCAGGTCCTAACTAGTAGAAGGAAACTGCTTCCCTGAAAAAGGGGGGGCAGGGAATAGAATAGTTTGACTATCAAGTTACTGGAACAGATAAAGAAGAGAGGTATTAAGTAGGTAGTCTTAATTTTTAATAAACTGTAATGATAGACATCTGACTTTTCTTCTCCCCTTTCTTCGTTGGGGCCCCCCGTCCCCCCATGCCCTTATATAACCCTCTGAATAGCTGAATAAGATTAGTACAAGAATCAAGAACTATTTATATGTATTCTTACACCTCACTTGTCTCCTTTTTATTAGTCTAGGCAAAAGGAAAATTATACTTATTGTTATTGGTTTTACTTATTTTTTCTTGAAGGTCGTCAAGATATAAAGATAGTCTGTAATGAGTTTAATACTTACCATAGATTGATTAGTGTTAGAGTATTGGAGGATTAGATCCATAAGGTAATAGACATTTGGTAAAACCGCAAGTCTGATTCCTGACAAGCAATCATAAAATCGAACAGTAGTATGTAAACCATGATTTGAATTATATATTTGTATGTATGTATCATAGTCAGGAACACTACAGTTCTGGATTTTATATGAAATGTACTCCACACTCTTGAATAAAGATGAGTTGTAAAAAAAAATTGTAGCAACAGAGCAGACTTCATGAACCTCAATCTTTTTCTGCCTGGATTATTTTTCTGCTTCTATGTTTCTAAATGTATTTGGGGGACTAGTTTGGGTACTAGAAAGTCAATTATACATGGCAGATAATGAAACAGGTAAAATGCAAAGGTAATTTATCTACTGACAGATACAGGAATGCTAACATATAACCTTTCTGGTGCAAGGGAGGATGGCGACATGACCTTTCCAGTGCAAGGCAGACAACGAGGAGGATTGCATTTCAGTGTCAGTGTGTACAAGTCTGAAACTCCTGGCTACACCCCTGAGTGGTATGTCAAGTCTGTTTTGCCAAGCTCAAAATTTCCCCAGCTAAACAAGAACAAATATCTCTGAAGGATCCCTCTCACTGCATGTTCATCACATGGTTGAAGGCCACAGGCGGGAAGTCCCAATTCTTCCATCAGCTTATCCACAGTCCAAGGGTGGGTGACTGCAGGCAACCCAAGCTCTGGTAGTAGTTTTGTCTCTGTCCCAAGAGCAGTGTTGCCCTCCCAAGGCTCATATTCACCAATGACATGGGTCTTCTCCAGGATCTAAGACCCAGGATCCATATTCAGGATTTGAAATGGTACTTGTCCATTTCTGTTGGTTTTCAAAGTTCATCCCACCATCAGTCCTGATCCATGCATTGTGTCTGATGACTCAATGAGCCCTGCCAGTTCCCAGGGTCTGTTCCAGTCCCTGATGACACCAGTTATAATGATCTCACTTCATGCTGGGTTGATCACTCTTGGGCACCATAACCTTTTGGACACCTCCATCTTCTCTTTAGAGTAGCTGCCACCCAGCTATCTGCCATAAATTGCTCTTCTGGTCCACAATGACTCTGAGCTTGGTAAGGAAATCAGTATCAACCAGAGCCCAGGCACTAGCCTCACTGCTGACAAGTACCTCCCAATGTACCTGGAACTCTCCAGTCTTAGACAGTATCCCAGATGCCCAGGACCCTCAGGGTCTGTCTGTTGACTACATTCACAGTGCCAGAGTGAGGTCAGAGTTCCAGGTTAGGACTGTGGGTAGCACTGACCTGCCTGCAGCTCCTTGGAAGCTGCCTGCCCTTGAACAGGGCTGCTTCAGCTCCCCCACGGTCGGCCGGCACCCAGCCAGCCACCGACCAAGACCAGGACACCCGCCTGCAGCTCCTTGGAAGGTACGGGACAGCGCAGACAATTGGAACACGGGTGCTTCCAGCAAACCCACCTCTGATTGGCCAGGACTTTTCCCTGCTATAGACACCTGGCACTTTGTTAGATTTTCGATAGAACTAAGCACATTTCAACTGTGTAATTAGAAGTTTTCAACTGTATTAGCTGGATTGTAATTTCTACTACTGTTTTAAAGTGCTTACACTCTTCTGTCTGACTGCTCTTCCTGCAGCGCCCCCCCCATCCAAGCACTCTACCTTGGCGCCGATAAGTCTAACTACCTTTTTTTTTTTTTTTTTTTTTTTTTTAGTGACTAGTTTTCCATTAGCAGGTTATACAGACCTGCCACTAGAGAGATTCTTGGTCTTCTACATAAATCACTGTACTCATTCGTGGGCAATATGGCCTGCATTATCATTCTACTTCTTTTCGGTGCTGCTACAGGTGGTTAGGTTGAGGTTCCCTAGCTTCACTCCAACAGGCTGACAACTTCCTTAAACTGCTCAGGGACAGCTCTGCAGCTGAAAACAGGAAGCCCTCAGTGTCTGCCATCCACCCTTCAGACTCAAGTCAGTTAGGCGCTGAGCACCCTATTATTACCTACGCTGCGCTGTCATACCGATAGATACCGATAGAATCCTCTGCAGAGAGCCAGCATCGCCTGGGCACCCTTGATTGCGCGGCATTGCTATGGGGATTGTGATTGGTACCGCTGCCTGCTTTGCTCTGATTGGGGCACCTTCATAGCCTGTTACAGTGTTCCTTCTTAATTCTGACTTCTCAGCTCTCGCCTGACCTGAAATTTTCTCCCCCACCCCCCAGGCCTCCTTTAAATACACTCATGATCCGCCTCCTATATCATATTACTGCTTCATTGACCTAGTTTCGACTGCTGCCAACCTATGATTGGTATCTGAGTGTGGCCAATAAGGCTGCCCTGTGTGAATATCTCTTGAGCCCCACCACTAACTAGGCTGCTCCTGCTCTCCTTGTTCCCCTTTCTGCTGTATTTTCTCATCTAGGTTTTAAGTGAGTACCTAGGTGGGCAAATTACTTGCCTAGAAAATATTGCACTAATACAAATCACGAGACCACTCAATCTGGGACCATGGCTCTCCTTATTGTGTTTTTATTGCTCCTAAGGTGCAGAGTTCTCAGCAATACAGTGCAATTCGAAGTACCTCAATGCAATTCAGTTCTCCAATGTACCTTATCAATACTAATGTTATAACGGTCTACCGTGCAGACACTATGTCATTCTCTCTCTCTTTAGCCTATTCCCCGGTTAGCCTACACACCCTTGCTACTGTCCTCACCTATGTCTATTCAAGCACTTACATTGATCACGATCAACTGTCATTACAGTGGTGCCGCCTCATGCAAGCACGATATGGGTTGTCACAAGAAATAAAAAGCAGTCTCCATTCTTATAAGCTCCTTAAAGAAAGTTATACTTGCTTCTTCTCTGCTCAGGAAATGTGGAGCTCAACCTTGGCCCCCCTACAACTTACCTCACCTATTGATTTTGTTGAGGCCACAGGTCTCAAAATGATGATGGTCAACATTTTAAGCCTGCCTAAAAACTTGTACAGCTGCAAGCCTGGGCTACACGTTAACCCTGACCTTATCATAATTACTGAGTCGTGGTTAAAAAGACAACACTGATCAACAAATATCACTGCAGGGCTACAATTTATTTAGAGCAGATAGAGAGTCTAGAGGTGGGGTGTGTGTTTCTCACGCCAAATCTAAGTACTGGTCACCAATATTAGTTGCAAATCTCTAGCCAAGGAATTTGAGTTACTTCGCTGAGCCTTCATCTCCCTCCTCAGAATGTATCACTATCCTAGGTGGCTATAGACCCCGTCTGGTGGTGATGAAGTCCTTAATCTTTGAAATCCATGTTCGTAGATGCAAAACTGAAACAATATTTCTAGGAGATCTAAATATGGACTGGCTGTCACCTAAATCACATGGCCTCAAATCCCTTTGTGACGAGCTAGGTCTTGGGCAATTAGTCAGTGAACCCACTAGGAACAACACTCTAAATACTGCCAACAGTTCCATTCTAGATGTGGTACTAACCACCCATCCACACAAAATATCTCATTTGCCAGTGTTTCACAACGACATGAGCGATCATGGAATTGTTGCTTGCATAAGATCTCAAATTAAGGCCCGCCGCACCCATCTTTTATAACAAAAAGATCCTTTCGCAAATTCAGTGCAGTAAACTTCCTATCTGACCTGAGCATGATCAGATGGCAAGATCTCTACCTAGCCAAAGATGTCAACAAGGCAGCTTACATCCTTAATGACAAACTCACTACAATAATAAATAAGCATGCCCTTTCATCAAAGTAAGGTACGGAACAATTCCAACCCCTGGTTCACCTCGGATCTCAAGGCAGCCCTTATAGCTCGAGATAAGCTCGGCAAAGCTAGTCATTCCAAAGAATCTTCGGATTGGCAGGCCTTTAGAACAGCCAGGAATAACTGTGTGAAAAACTTTGCTCTAAAGCTAACTATTATATTTCTGTCTCGAACAAGCTAAAGGTAACCCTCATAAAATATGGAGGACTATCAAAGTTATAGAAGGATGGCCCATGGCCCCTCTGTCCCAACAAAGATAGTTGCAAGTGGCAAGATTGTGGAAAACAAGTCCCTAATCCTGGAGGAACTTAACTCCCACTTTGCCACAGCTGGATTAGCTTTGTCAGTCACCTTATGCTGGTGCTGTGGTGAGCCAGCATACCCTCCCCACATCTAGTCCTGCACCCAGCCCTTCCAACTGCGCGAGATAACTTATAAAGAAGTAGAAGATTCTCTTTAACTTAGACACCAAAAAGCGCGGGGACGATGGCTTGGAACCCTTTTCCTAAGGTCAGGCTACGCCCATCTCAGTGCCCCAATTCTCCACATCTTCAATCTTTCCATTACATCTGCACTGTGCCATCCTGCTGGAAATCAGCACATATCCTCCTCTGTTTAAATCTGGTGACCCATGCGATGTAAACAACTATAGGCCTATCTCCATATTGCCTATCCTTTCTAAAGTTCTCGAAAAACTGATCCATGTTCAGTTAAAATCTCACTTGAAACCTTCTCTCTCATTAACCCAGCTCAATCCGGCTTCCGGGCTAATCATAGCACAATCACTGCACTAGCAAAAGTAACCAATGATTGGATCTCTGCTATAGATGCTAAGAAGGTAACTGGCGCAGTCTTTTTGGACCTCAACAAAGCTTTTGATACTGTTGATCACAAACTATTAGTCAATTGCCTTGCAGAGTTGGTGCCACATACCATACCACCCAGTGGTTCTCTAGCTCCCTAACTGGAAGATTCCAAAAAGTAAAGGCGGAAGGCTTTTTTTCTGCTGCCTTGCCAGTTGCAAGAGGAGTCCCCCAAGGATCCATCTTAGGCCCTATCTTGTTTTCTTTGTACATTAATGACTTAGATGCTAACATATCTACGTCCAATCTGCACTTTTTTGTAGATGATACTGTGTTGTATACTTCTGGCTCATCGTTATCTGAAGTCAAGGGAGTGCTTCAAGCAGACTTCGCACAACTTGAGCATAATCTAATAAAGGCAAAGCTTCTGCTCAATGCTAAGAAGACTAAAGCGATGATATTCTCCTGCAGTGCTGTCACAGGCCCCCCCAATACCCTTGCCCAAGACTTCATTGTCACCACGCTAAACGAGCCTCTGGAAGTTGTAACCAAATTTAAATATCTGGGTATCTGGATCGACAATAAATTATCTTTCAATGACCACGTCAATGATGTCTCTAGAAGGTTAAAAGCAAGATTAGGTTTCTTCTACAGAAGTAGGCCCCCTTTCCCCCTTGAAACTTGAAACAAGCTTGTACAGGCCACTTTTCTCCCTACTCACTATGGCGATGTAATCTATTCCTCCACCACTTTGCAAATCTAAGTAAACTGACATCCTTTATCACCGTGCGTTACGGTTCATTACCAACTCCTTACCATTCCACCACTGTGACTTATATGCAGCTGTTGGTTGGACATCCCTTACTACTAGACGCCTGCTCCATGCTGGGCTATGGACTCTTAAACTGCTCCTGCAGAAATTGCCAAGCTATCTCTCTTCCCTTATTAGTATCTCACATAGCGATACTTGTTAAGAAAATCTGACTTTATTATGCTTGACATACCAAGGACGTGGACCTCCTTTGGTAAACGTATATTGCATATGCCCTTCCCTCCATTTGGAACCAATTACAAACTGTACTGAAACTAACTAGCACAGTTTCAATAAACTTCTACAAATCGCTAAGTTCAGCCAAAATAAAAGACACCTGTAACTGTCATTAAGTCTCTTCCTTCCCCATGTGTGCCGATTTATCCACTGGTAAGGTATAATTGCTTTGTCATATTAACTGCTTTCCTTTCCTTCTACTCCTGGCTTTATCTATGCTTACGCCCACTGCTACTCTATCAAATCACCTCCCCATATATCAGTTGTAGTCTGTTGTTTGTTCTAGCTGCCAAAATATATGTATTGCACACACAGTCATCATGTTTCATTTATCAGTATGCAACCTGTAAGTCGCTTCCTGTCTCATATTAATGTTTACCACCTCGCGGTCACCCTATGTGGTACCCTTGTATGTATATCCAGCCTGTATCATGTAACGTGCATTTCATGTATATACTGTTATTACCTATCTATGTTTGTACTTTAAGTGTTTATGTCACAGGATCTCCTTGTGAATGAGCTTGCTCAATGGAGTTTTCCTGCAATAAACTTGAACTTGAACTTGATCCGCATGTCTTGATGAACCAATTAGATCTGTGCTTCTGAGTCAACTAGTACTTCACAAGGAATCCCTCAGATTCTTCCTGGAAGATATGCACTTTTCCAACAGCAAAAAAGACATACCGGATAGCTCACTTTGCCACCTCGGCCCCCACCTGTACTCACCACTGCCTTGTACTCAACAAACTAAGTTGGCCAACCTTTGACAACAAATTTGACTTCCCTGTGCACTGTACCACCTTTAAGTTGATTCATCAGCCCCCCTCAGTCTGATTGGCATGCTGTCCCTAAAACATACCCCTCATGTACTAAGATCTTCTAGCCCACCATTACTGGAGCTCTCGAAGGCCAGGCTAAAGATAGGCCAAAGATCCTATGCTGTCACTGCCCCCAGAATTTGGAACAATTTACCCCATCCTCTACTTTCCTGCAAAATCATTAACCAATTCAAAAAACTCTACAAGGATGAGTTCTTCAACCCCCCCAATGCAGAGGTAACTGTTATTAACAAGTAAGGCCACATGTGACTAATGTTACGTGTCTCTCTCAATCTCTGCAATGGTCACAAACAGCCTCCTTTCTCTCCTATCTCAAAGACAAGCTGTTCTCCCCACTTCTCTCTCCTCCTCTACCTAGAACAACATCTGACTGTAACCTGAACTCCATGTCTCTAACCAAATGCAGTTGAATCTGGCTATCTTTAGTTATCTTGCTGTTTAAATTGTTAACATCTGGTATGTGAATGGCATAAATGTCCCTGCACAAGGTATAAAATGTTAATCTGCCTCCTGGCTACCTGCAAACTGCCTGTAATCCTGAATCCTTTGGTTATTGCCTGCTCGGGCACTGTTATTTACTCATGACGCAACCGTATATTATGACTCACTATACTAGTCTATGTGTATTATTGTATTATGGTTTGTTCTTGGAATGTTTTATTCCTCGGGTCATCACTGAAAAAGGGACTTTGTCTCAGTTGACCTACCTGGTCATCAAAATTCAAATAAAATAAATAAATAAATAATTTAGTTGTTAATTTAAAACATATTTTACCAGATAAGACACCAGAGCCCAGGGTCACTTCCAGCTGCGACCTGGGGGGGGTATAGGGAATGTGAGAGACAGTTACAACTGAGCAAACCTACATTGCCAAATAATTTTGACAAACTCATAGAAGTCACATTGGTGTAATTACAATGATGGCACATTTTACAGGTTCAAAACAGTTCCCATAACAGAAACTAGTATGTCCCCTAACCCCCGTCAGAGAGGACTCCTGAGATCTAAGAGGGGAGATCCCTAGGCACGGTAGGAGGGCAAGCCTGGCATCAAAGCAGGTCAATGGGGATTTGAACAAGGTCCTGACCATGGACTCGCGGGAGAAAGGGAGGGGCAGTGACTTTGGCGGGGAGCTTGTTGCATACGTAGGGAGCCTGTAGCTAATGGAGGCTTGGGCTGGATTGTGCTTGTAGAAAGGGACTTGGAAATGGTAGCTTGCCTCAGGTCTGAGTGAGTAGGCTAGGTTTGCAGAGGGGAGAATAGGTCAGATGAGTATTTAGGTAGTTTACCAACTCATTAGCTTGCTTTCATGAGGGCAGTGTGCCTCATCTATCTTGCATGGTGGGGTCCAGTCCAGCTCATTGTATATTTATTTTATTTATTTATTTATTCATATATCAGATTTACAAACCTTTGAGTCAGAGACTCATTTACAAAGGCACCTCGTCTCAGGGAGGGGAGACAATATAATTGTGAAGAAAGACAGTGGGAACAGCACAGGTGAGACACAGACAGCATATATAATAGGCATTTCAAGAGTAGGTAAATAAAAACAAATCATACAGGGACAGGTTGGGTTAGAGGCACTCTCGGATAGCCCTATGACAGGCAAATACAGCTACGAGTGCTCGTGAGGTGTTTGCGTAGGGCGGTTTTGAAGGGGCCAGTTTTGGGGATATTTGTGATGTGCATGGGGAGGGAGTTGTAACAGGATGGTGCTCTGTGGTGGAAGGACCTTGTGCAAGTGATGTCCTGGCTCTAGGCACCTGGAAGATGATTTTGTTGGTATTACGGGTGGCGATCGAGTGGGAGGCCTGTGAAGGGTGTATGATTTCTGCGGGGCATAACCCAAGAGAGCCTTTTTGCCAGTTACAGGTGTGGTATTGCAGGCGTTCTTCAAAATTGAGTATGTTTGAGGTGGAGTAGAGCTGGCATGTGTGAGTTCTGCTGGGGGCACCGGTCAGGAGCCTGCAGGCTTTGTTGATAGAGGTCTGTATTTTGCTGAGGGCAGTAGGGTCAGCGGCTGCATAGATGGGGAGTCCATAGTCAACCAAAGACAGGATGGAGGAAGAGATAGCTAGCCATAGGGAGAACTCGGGGAGGCAGTCTTTGTGACGGTATAGGAGTCCAATCCGGGCATTCATGGCAGAGGACGACGCACTGACATGGGCATGGTAGGAGAGAGCCGAGTCAAAGGTGATGCCCAGGTATTTGTATGTTGATACCTGCTCAAGGGGGTGGAGGGTGCTGGGAATGATGCAAAGGGGAGCATTTTTGGAGTTACTCTGTCTGTGTGTAAAGATCATTGATTTTGTCTTTTTGAGATTCAGAACCAGGCGATGGTCGAGGAACCATTTTTCAGCTTGGCTGAAGGAGAGTTGTAGGGAGCTCTGGAGGGTGAGTGGGTCGGGGTGCGAGGCGACTAGGACTGCATCGTCTGCATAAAGAAGCAGTTTGCCTGTACAGGAGCTGGGAAGGGTGTTTAAAAAGAGACTGAATAATGTAGGGCCCAGGATGGAGCCTTGTGGGACCCCGGAGCGTACAGGCAGAGCAGTAGATAGGATTCCATTTAATTTAACCCGTTGGGATCTATCCCTGAGGTAACTGGAGAACCAGGCCAGAGGGCCAGATGAGAGACCCAGCTGGTGGAGGGTGTCAAGCATTAATGGGTGACTCACAGTGTCGAAGGCCTTAGATAGGTCAATGAACACTGCCCCAGCAATCTCCCCTGCATTAAGTGCAGAGTGTATTTGGTGGGAAAATTCCAATAGGGCTGTGGTGGTGCTATGACCGAGCGAAGCCATGTTGCTCAGGGCAAAGTATGTTGTAGTTGGATAGGTAATCCACGAGTTGTGTGGATACTATTTTCCAGAGTTTTTGAGGGGGAGGATGGAGATAGGTCTGAGTTGTTTGGTATTATAGCGGTCTCCATTTTTATGGATGGGGGTGATTTCAGCCTGTTTTCATGCACTGGAACCGGCCGAGGCACAGGGAGCGTATTACAGGTCGCAGTGGGGATTAGCATGACATCCAGTGTCAGGTGGAGTATCCTGGAGTCAAGGGGGCACAGCCTGGTGGGAGGTGAGGGTTTTAGGAGGGTGGCTTAGCATCTGGGGAGATAGCCCTGAAGAGAAAAGGCGGAAGAGAAGCAGCTGGGAGGTTGGTTATGAGGACGGGGTCAAAGAAGGAGGCAGGGAGGACTGCATTAAGGTCAGAGAAAGTTGTGTTGATGCAGTCAGCAACAGGAGATAGGTCAGTATTAATTGCGCCATTAATAACCATCTGCGAGGGAGGAGGGGAAACCTCCTGCTAACTCCTTAATGTTATCCCAGAAGGCACAGGCAGAGCCCCCAGGAGGAGGTTGGGGTTTGATAGTAGTTGGCTTTGGCTTGTCTTATGGCCCAGGTGCACTGGTTGCGAGCTGCATTGTAGGCTTGCCTGTCTGCTGACCTGCCGGTCTTGACAGCAATGTGCCATAGGTTATCACGCTGCTTTAGTTGTTGGATCAGGAGGGAAATCAGGCAGCAGTGTGTCTCTTGGGGTGGGTGTTGGTGACAGGGGCAAAGATGTCACAGGCCTTACAGAAGGCATCGGTGAGGAAGGCTAGGTCAGTATCTATGTTTGTTGCAAGGGAGATCGGGGACCAGTCGACCTGGGCAAGGTACTGCTTTAGCTTGTTAAGGCCCCCGGGGTGGAAGCTTCGACGGGGGGTTGCTTTGTATGCAGGAGTACGTGTGGGGGAGGACCAGAAGCAGAGAATAGGCGAGTGGTCACTAAGGGTGTTGGCTAGGACGCTTACTGCCTTTACTTTGTGTGGGCGGTTTGAGAGCACAATGTCTAGTAGGGAGCTGGTCCCACTTGATTGGTTAAATCTAGTGGGCCGCATCACTAATTGGGATAGGTCAAGGGCTGAGAAATTGTCCTTAATTTGCGCTGAAGTGGAGCTAAGCCAATTGATGTTGAGGTCTCCAAGGACAAGCTGATCAGCCTTGTGTGGCAGGAGGAGATAGTCGGTGAGGGAGGCGGACAGCTAGATTTTGTACACGTGGGGTACATAGGCGGTTGTGAGCACAGAGGGCCATGGCCTGGGTGGGGTGATTTTTAGTGTGATGGCTTGTGCCCGTGGGTCGAGCTTGGGTGTCGGTAGCGCGTGACCAAGGAGGGAGTTACTTAGGTAGACTGCGCATCGGCCGCCACGCTTACCCACATGATCTTCTCTGAAAAGGGTGAAGCCAGGGAGGGAGACAGCAGAGTCTGGAGTCGATTTAGAGAGCCAGGTCTCCACTACTGCAAGAATGTCGGGCTTGTGTTGAGAGATCCAACACTGGTGTGCAGCAGTCTTCCTTGGGAGACTGTGGATATTCATAGAGGCAATGCGGAGTCCATGACCTGCAGGGGGCGATGCAGGTGGTCCTGGTCCGGGGTTAGGGCGGACATTCCCAGAGAGCAGGAGGAGTAGGATGACGAGTCGGAGAAAAGGACTATGGCGGTAGTGGTAGGGGTACCTGGGCAGGTGTGAGAATTTGGGGGGGCAGTGCAGGGGATGGGTAGGGAGTTAAGGAGGGGTAGGGCTAGGACAGAGGGAGACCACCGACAGTTGTGTATTGGGGTGGGCACTGATGGTGGGTGGGGTGGGGGATAGGGTGGTCCAGTGTGAGGTGCGCTAGTGGTGAGTGGAAGGAGATGGGAGGGCTGGGAGGCGGGGGATGAGCTATGGGTGGCTGTGATGCTGGCAGATGTGTATGCAGGGTGACAGAGAGATTTTTGTAGGGGTGCTGGGGGGATAGGAGAGTGAGGAGCAATGTGAGTATACAGAGACTTATGAGAGACATATTGCTATAAGATATAAATGGAGGGGAATAGGTGTTAGCAGGCAGGATCCCCCTAGTGTTCAGCGGGTATAACCTGCAGGTGGAACAGTGGGCTGATTGGTTCTGCAGCCTCACGTGACACCATCTATATAATACAAAGCCGACCAAGCGTGGTGGTGGGGGCAGCGGGGTCCAACAATGCGCCTAGAGTTGCTGCTGGTTGGAGCTGCTCCTGCAGCCGTGCTGCTTGCCGTACCTTGATTTGGTTGTCCGGGGGGGGCGAGTCCCGATTCTTGCAGTCTGTGGGGAAGGCGGGCAGTGGTTCCTCCAGCCCTCACGACCCTCCAGGAGCCTGTGGGCTTGATTTGGTTGTCCGGGGCGAGTCCCGATTCTTGCGGTTTGTGGGGAGGGCGGGCAGCGGTTCCTCCAGCCCTCACGACCCTCCAGGAGCCTGTACAGTGATGTGTGCAGTGGGGGGGGGGCAGCCCAGTGCAAATCTGCACAGAGCGTTGAACAAAGTGGTGATTCTGGTGAGGGAGGTGGAGTTAGGGCTGAGTAAACTACGTAACTACATCTCTATAGCCCAGGAAGGGAAGGCTTCATTGTTCCACTGCCTGTTTCCTTATTTGTAATTGAAGACAGTTCTTTACTCAATAGTCGACCAAGTTCAGACAGGTTCTGTCCAAGGTGCATAAGGTCAGAGAGGGGGAGGTGGAACTTATCCATTGTTGGGAGCCAAACACCATGG
Source organism: Neoceratodus forsteri (assembly GCA_016271365.2). Classification (NCBI taxonomy): domain Eukaryota; kingdom Metazoa; phylum Chordata; order Ceratodontiformes; family Ceratodontidae; genus Neoceratodus; species Neoceratodus forsteri. The sequence continues at coordinate 192,787,370 of CM028132.1, read as the reverse complement.
ACACAGTCTTCTTTTGGTGTCAGTGAACCATTCTTGGATTACTGTGAAGTCCTGTTGAATTCTTTTGGCTCATGACAAGCCAGTTGTCAGTGAACCATTCTTGGATTACTGTGAAGTCCTGTTGAATTCCTTTGGCTCATGACAAGCCAGTTGTCAGTGAACCATTTTTAAATTGTTTTGAAGTCCTGTTGAAGGGGCACCTCTATTGCAGAGGCAGGGGTACAGGATGTGTAAACAATGGTATCATCTGCATACATGTGTATGCTGCTAGATGAGATGGCTAGGGCAAGATCGTTGATGAATATGGCATTAGATGTCAGTCGTGGATTAGTGTGGGCCTCCATCTTCTCTGCAGGAGTTGGACCCTCTATTCCTGCTGACTTCAGCTTAATGGGAGCCATGGACATACCCGGAGGACGTGGCCTGGACTTTCACACCTCCTCATATATAGCTGGTGCCTTTGAAGGTGTGTGTCTGAACTTGGCATTGAGAGTTCTGCTGCCTAAAAATACAAATATACTATTTTAACTGTTCTAGTGTGACACTGACATTTGGGAACCCTGGCTAAATGTGACCAGGAAGAGAGACGGTAGTTCAGTTCATGAGTAGCTGAACTACTACAGTCTAGGATTTGCAATATAGCACTTTTTAATTACTTTGGGCACTTCTCCTTACTGAGTCACATATTCATTTATTTATTTGCTTTTGTTAACCAGGTAAGCACACTAGACAGCCAAGTGCCTATTTTCAGGTGCGACCCGGGAGAGTTACAGATGACAACTTCATACATAAACAATTGAGAAATCAAAAGAAATACATAGGATAACAACAGGCAATTCAAGACTGGCTCTAAAAACAACAGGCAATTCAAGACTGGCTCTAGAGCATGGTAGGCACAAAGTACATTCATGGACAGTTGAGGGATGGAGAAAGTTACATAGGGAGTAAACAGGAATTTCAAGGCTGACTCTAGAGCAAGGTAGGCACCATGTTCATACATGGACAGTAGAGGAGTCTGTAAAATACCAGAAATAACAGGCGTTTCAAGGCTGGCTCTAGGACAAGGTTGGCACAGTGCAGTGCAATAGAGTTGGGTAGGTGGGATATAATTAGGAGGTGGACAGCAGAGTAAAACAGAAGCAAAAACAATGGTAAGTGCCTTCAGGGGGAAGGGAGGAGCCCTAGGCAGGAGGCCAAGTCCAGGATTCCTGGCCAATTACCAAGAAGAAGTGCAAGTAGCGCTGAGGCCTCCACCCTACCAGGTTGAAGAGGGGCAGTGGAGTAGGGCTACGAGGAGCAGGGACAGGGGGAAGGAGGTTTCAGGAAGTTCCAGAGGGAGGTTTTAAAGCTTGGATGGGAGGAGGAGGACCGAGTGGACTCAGGGAGCGAGTTCCAGAGTATGGGGGCGTATGTGTAGAAGGCCCGATCCCCCGCGAGGGTGTGGGTTCTAGGGACCAGGCGTTCCTGGTTTGTCCCAGATCTTAGGTGGTAGGATGGGGCGCCTGGTTTAAGGGGAAGGGCTAAGGCTGGAGGGGTGCCAGAGCGGATGATGTTGTCAATGAAGTTACTTAGAACAAAGGAGTGGTGTTTTTCGGGGGAAAGCCACTCCAGGCGGCTGTATAAGTCACAATGGTGGGTGAGGGGAGGGGCGGAAAGCGCGAAGCGGCAGACATTATTGTAGGCCGAGTCCCATTTTGAGAGGCTGGATTTGGGAACTGGAGCAAATGTTATGAGTCCATAGCAGCGTGAGGGAAGGAGGACCCCCCTAGCTAGGGCCAAGTGAGCGGCGGGGGTGAGGCAGTTATTGGCTCGGTAAGCTAGGCCAAGCTTACAATTAGTGGCCTTGCAGATGTTGCGAATGTGCGAGGTAAGGTCCAACTGTGGGTCCAAGGTGACGCCTAGGTACTTGGCAGAAGTTACCGTCTCAAGGGGCGAGCCGTCCGCGCCGAGGATCAGCAGGGTAGCAGGGCAAGATTTTATTTTGTTCAGGGACCCAAACAGCATGGATTGTGTTTTTTTGAGATTGAGGGTGAGCCTGTGGTCCCCCAGCCAAGTTTGGATGTGTTCAAAGTCGATATTCAGGTGGGAGTTTTATAGTGGAGATGTCCTGGGAGCTGACCAGGAGGATGAGGTCATCCGCATACAGGGTGGTGTGACCATGGACAGTGACGGACGGTAGGTCATTGATGAATAATGAGAATAGGGTCGGACCAAGGACGGATCCTTGAGGGACCCCACAGTGGACTGGTAAGAGGTTGGAGGTCGTCCGGTTGAAGTAGGTGAATTGCTGTCGGTTGGCGAGGTAGTTCATGAACCAAGCGTGTGTGGAAGAGGAAAATCTGAGGGATAGGAGCTTGGAGGCGAGGAGGGAGTGATCCACCCTGTCAAATGCTTTAGAGAGGTCCACGAAAATGGCTCCAGTGAGGTTGCCTTGGTCGGCACCTGTCCTGATCAGTGAAGTGACTACAGCAAGGGCGGTGGACATGCTGTGCCCTCTCCTGAAGCCATGCTGAGCAGGAGAGAGGATGTTGCGGTCCTGGATATATTGGGAGAGCTGGGAGGCAACGGCTTTTCTCGAGAAGTTTACTGGTGGCGGATAGAATGGCAATGGGGCGGTAGTTGCTAGGATCCTTGGGATTTCCTGGTTTTAGGACAGGAACGACCTTGGCCACTTTCCACAGGTTGGGAATGATCCCAGTGTTAATGGAGGTGTTGAATAGATGCGAGATGGGCCTGGCAAGGAGGTGGGCCCCCAGTCTGAGCAGTTTCGGCTCAAGGCTGTCATATCCTGCGCTGGTGTGAGGGGACAGGCCTGAGAGTAACCTCTGGGTCTCCTTAGGTGAAACTTGTCTCAGTTGGAAGGGGGGCGGGGGGTGAAGACCGGGTGAGGGGGCACCGGGGGGAAAGACGACTGGGGACTGGGGTGGGGACGGGCAGATTGGAGAACAAGGAGTTGAAGGTGTTTGCAGTGGTGTGGGGGTTATTGCAGCTGCCCCCATCAACAAGTAGGTCAGTGACCTGTGCCTTGGCTGACCCCCCAATAGTGTTTTTAATATTTTGCCAGAAACTCTTCAGGTTGCTGCCGGAGGAGAGTAAGGCGGCTTTACAGAACTCACTTTTCGCTGAGCGGATGGCCCTTTTGCAGGAGTTTCTGAGGTGCCTGTAAGCCATCAGATCATTATTGTTTTGGGAGGCCTTGTAGGTCACCCAACTTTTGTCCCTGGCCTTCATGAGGAAGAATAGGCCCCCATATAGCCATTTGGTGACGGTGCCCCTCACCATCCTCCTAGTGAGGGGGGCATGTTTATTCTGAAGGGGGATAAACTTGGCTAGGAATAAATCCAGAGCTTATGAGGGGTCATTGGAGGTAGTGGCCCCTGTCCAGTCAATAGCTTGGAGGTCAGACAGGAAGTCATGGGTATTAAATTTGGAGTAATCCCTAAGTTCAATCACCTTGCTAGGGATTTTAGGCTGAGAGATGCCCCAGACACAGTAGATAGGAGAGTGATCAGAGATGGCATCCGGGAGGGTTCCTGAGGATATGATATTGGCAGGCCTGTTGGACAAGATCCAGTCGATAAGGGAGCCTGAGTTCCCCTGTAAGGCAAGCCTGGTGGGTTCGGTTATGACTTGGGTCAGTGCAAGACCTGAGAGCAGAGGCTCACACAAGTTGCGGTTGGTACCCAGCCAGTTGAGGTTGAAGTCATCTATTAGTAGGGTTTCATTGGGACCCACTTTGGTGCCGTTGCAGTCAAGCAGGGAGGACAGACCAGTCAGACCATCCTTAGGGAGGATGTAGGTGCATACCAGGTGGATTTTATTTGTATGGCCCAGCAGGAGGAGAGCGTGCAGAAACTCGCATGCAGGAGGGTTGGTAGGTGAGTGGTCAATGGGGGACAAGTTTAGGTGCGTTTTGTAATAGAGGATCACCCCACCGCTTCTCTTCTTACCTGGTCTGTTGTGTCTGAAGTGGTTATAGCCTGGGAGGGCACACTGGGCATCAGATATATGGGGCTTGAGCCAGGTTTCTGAGAGGCCCAGGATATCAGGCTTATGATGGGCGAACCACGCTGTGAGTCGGCTAGGTTGCATAGGAGGCTACGCACATTCAGGTGGGCAATTTTGAGCCCTTTGAAGAGAGCCATGGGAGGGGTTAAGAGACGGAGGGGATAGCGTGCATGAGGGGCAGGCCATAACCCTAAGTGGTTCCTACGAGCTCTGGGGGGATATATGACTGTAGAAATAGGACACTTTACAGTTGGAAAGGATGGATGGAAGAAAAAGGAACTAGAGAGATGGGCTGGAAGTTAGGGGATTTGTCCAAGTGAGGAGGGCGGGGGGATAAATTACTTGTATTGGTGCCCAAGCAGAGCACAAGGAGTTTGGTAGCACAAGGAGGAAAAGTAAGTGGCTGAGCTAGATTTGTGTGGTTTACAAAAGGAGAGAGTGAGCTAGGCAGATAGTGCGGCCACTAGTGGTGAGAAAAAATAACCTGCAGATGGCAAACAGTGCTGATAGGTTATTTTCCACACCACGTGGCCCCCACAGCCTATTTAACAGAGAGCCGACCAAGGGTGGTGGTGGGTCGGGGCTAGTGCTCCGACGCTGACTGGAGAGACTCGGGCGCTTTGAAATTAGCGCCAAAGGAATTCCTCGGGGCAGCTGCGCCATGGTAGGGAGTGAGTCCGGGTTCGTTTTCTTATAAAGTGCACTGCTGCTCCAGGGAGGAAGGCTCAGCTGCTAATCAATTACCTGGCCAAAATTGGGTCCATGAGGCTGTGTCCTGCAGGGCTGCTGGGGGAAGGCTACTGAACCGAGCCCTTGCGACCACCAAGAGACGGGGGTCATCTGTGGAAAGAAGGAGACCACAAAGAATTAAATAAGGTAAGGGGGAGGGCGGGTTGCAGGAGACAAAAGGGTTGGGCATGGGGGGGCTCCAGCTAGTCAGGCAAACACATTTTTCCCAGTAGAAATAAGACATGCAGTACTGATATCAGTGAATATGTGGGGAAAGCAATTAGTAGAACGAGATTTTCACTTTAGTTTACTTAGTATGGTACTAAGGTTCCAATCAAACTGAGCATTTAGGCAAAATCAGTTAACATGCTAGCCGCTCTGTCTCCTTAGGCTGTACTGCTAATGCTGCATGGAAGCAGAGCATATGGAGCACAGAATAGAAGTTCACTTTTGAAACAGCAGTCCCCTTTTCTCCAGTGCCGACCGGAGAGGCTCAGGCGCTTTGAAATTGGCGCCAAAGGAGTTCCTCGGGGCAGCTGTGCCGCGGCAGGGAGTGAGTCCGGGTTTGTTTTCTTATAAAGTGCACCACTGCTCCAGGGAGGAAGGCTCAGCTGCTAATCAATTACCTGGTCGAAATTGGGTCCATGAGGCTGTGTCCTGCAGGGCTGCTGGGGGAGGGCTACTGAACTGAGCCCTTGCGACCACCAAGAGACCGGGGGGTCATCTGGCTGAAATTGGGTCTCATATGAGGGCCTCAGTGGTATGTTGTTTGCATCACAAATAATATTTTTTATAGTTCTTGATAAACTGTGTGCTGACCTCCGCCATAAGGCTTCTGGGTTAATGCTCGCTATTTAAATTCACTTGCTGCAAGCGGGGTGAGCAGAGCGGGGCGCGCGGAGATGCACTCAGAGACAGCTGTGTCTGCTGGCGACATTGGCAACCTGGCCCGACAGGGTATTAAGCAGCGGGTAAGCAAATTTACTGTTTAACAAGGGACTGTAATACTGGTGGGGTTGAGTACATGTATTCACAAGCACAATGTCCCAAGGGAAGAGCAAACGGGGAAAAGCTAAAAAAAATGTGTTCAGTATGCAAGATGTATACAGAGGAGCCTTGCAGTTAAGAGTTTACCTGTGACAAATGTTTGTTGGTTACTACATTGCAGGAGGAAATTAGACAATTATTAGCAAGACTGGGGACCAAAAAAGAAATAAATATTTTTAGAAGAATACATAGATGACGTGGCCAAAAGTGTCCTAGAGGCATCAGTTTTAGAGGCTGATAAGGCAAATGATCAACTGTTGGGGAATGTAATTCATGATGATAATGAGCAATGTGTGCAAACAAAGTACAACAAAGTGAAATCATGCCCAATATTACCCATTAATTCCCCTATACCACTGCACAATAAATTTGAACCACTTACTCAGGAACCTGTAGTTAAAACAGATGTTTATAAAACTTCTGATTGTCTAAATGTTGCACAGCAAGTTTTGAATTCAGAAAAAGAGTGGGGATGGTTTTAGAGGTATGCAAACAAGGGATACTGTGGTAATTGGAGATTCCATTACTAGGGGCATCGATTCTGCAGTTTGCTATGGAATTAAAGCTAACACAACAGTTAGCACTCTCCCTGGGGCTAAAATGAGTGATATCCCAAGATTACTGGACGGGCTTCTAGAAGGCACAATGACTCCCTGGTAGTTTTACACATGGGTATAAATTATGTTACTATAACCAATTTTAATATTTTTCGGACTAATTTAACTGAGATAGTCAGTAGGATTAGGCAAATAAAAGGCAAGATCATCATTTCAGGTATTCTACCAATGTTTGCTTACCATGCTTACAAAAATGGGGCAATAGTGGAAATTAATAATTGGCTCAGACATTTCTGTGCAACTGAAAAGATAGCTTTTATGGATAATTCCATTACCTTCAACAGGAAATCCCTTTTTAAATTTGACGGGCTCCACTTAAACTATGCTGGAACTAGAATCTTAAGTAAAAAGATAAATTAGGTTATTCAGTTCCATTTTAACTAGCGAATGGGGGGTATGGTGACAGATTGTAATTACATTACCAACTGCCCTTTTAGGGCTAAAAATCTTTCTGAATGGAAGGGGGTCCTTACTAATGCCAGAAGTCTAGTCAATAAATTCTAGGAGTTTAAAATATTGTTGACTTCTCAGAATATCCAACTTGCTTTGATTACAGAAACCTGGTGGATATAAATGACACCTGGGCAAATTCTGTACACAGGTATAATTTATACTTCAAGTCTAGAGCTCATAGGAAGGGAGGTGGTGTGGCTATTTATATACATGAATCTATAGCTAGTGAGGAATTATATAAAGAGGGGACGACTTGGAGACCCTATGGGTCAAATTACCTCCTCAAGATGGAGCCAAAATCATTATGGGTTTGATTTATAGACCTCCTTCTAGTTCAGAAGCCAATGATAGGGCCTTGTTGAAACAAATAGTCTAGACCCAGCTGATAAGATTCTAATTTTAGGGGATATGAATTTGCCCAATATAGATTGGAAAACATGGCAGGGTACCAACAAAATAGACGAATCCTTTTTGGATGCTCTAGATCAAATTGGCTTAGAACAGAAAGTATGTGAAGCACACATTAAGCATGGGGCTTAATGTTTAGCTGCTGCCCCTTTAAGAGCATTCAGAACTGCATGTATGTAATTGTTGCACTGCCTGGCAGTGCCATGTTGGCCTGTCAGTCAGAGAATAGTCAGTGTGGGGCTTGTCCTCATGAAGAGAACATCTACTGAACTGAATAAACCTGCCTAATTCTTTATTTTATGCGTCCGACTAGTTATTCGCACAGTCCAGATGGGGTCCTCACCAGCAGCACCAGCAGCAACCGAAGGGGCTGGCAGACCACAGAGAAGGTAAGGGGTCTTTTAATGGTGGACTATACAAAAAAACGCCACACATGGTGGAGAATACGGCCCTTCTGTCCAGAACCCCATCTCGCTTGGCTGCGTTGCTGGTTACCCCAAGTCATCACCCCAGTATGTCTGAACTGCTTGAATGATATTTTACAAACAGTTGCATAGAAAGAAAAATTATATGAACTGTCTCCTGTGTCATACAACAGACTGTAGCCTTCTTCTACCACTGCTGGCTGTGAAGAAAAGAAATTGTGCAGCAGTGCTAGCCTGCTGTTTAAATACAACTGCCAGAATGTTATTTCTATTCAACCCTAGAAACCCCCACAGAGCTGCGAACTATGCAACCCACCCCCACCACCTCGTGGCAGCAGGCCTGCTAGACCTCCCTGCCATTGCAACAAGTCAAACTGTTCTGTCTTGCCAGCCACTCTCCCTCTATGCCTCCCAGCTACAGAGCTCGGCCCGGTGTCATTCGCAGCTCCAAAGAAAAAAATAAATGAATACTTCAGTCAATGACCTGCGAATTCTCTGCTGCACGTTTTCTTGGAACTGCTCTCCCAACGGCCAACTGGTTGCCCCAGCACACAACAATGTCCACAATTTTCATTGAGCTGAACTAGACACCCTCCACAGACTGGTCTGCTTCCTCCTGACCACAGCTTCACCTAATTCCGGCTCTCAACTGCCACGCCAGCTACAGCTAGCTCCCCGACTACCTTGCTGCCAGACTGCAGCTCAGTCGGCCGCTCTTCAAGAACTACACAAAATAAAATAAAATAAATAAACATACTGCACCAGGCAATTTGCTCTACTGAAGGCCAGTGCACTACAAAACCGCCCTCAAGCTTGCTCCTCTACGCAGCTGAGCTCCACTCCTCCCTGACGGCTGACTGCTCTTCCCTGGCACACATCACTGCGTGGATCGTTGCTCTCTCCCGCATCTGCAGCAGGCCTGCTCCTTGGTTCTCCAGCTCCACTCCTCCAACACAACCACAGCCCCTGGGCCCTGCCTGCACCTCAGCGCTCCTCTCCCACTTGGCCACGCTTCAGAAACGGTCACAAACAAACGGGAGCACAAAGGAAAAAAATCAGTGCACTGGAGCCTCCGCTCCCTGTTCATCGCCTGGCCACACAAATCAAAAAAATAAATAAGTAAATAAATAAATTGAGTCTGTAATCCAGTGATCCACTCTCTGACTCACCATACCATAAAGCTGCTGTATTGGAATGCATTAAGGAAGCAGAGCAGAAAGCAAGCACACAAAAAAAGAGACAATTTCAAAAAAGGGCACATCAATAAATCACTGGGGCAACTAAGAAATACAATAAAGTGGACACAGCAGCAGGGCACAGCATAAAGAAATGCTTGGGGGCAAAGAAGAAAAAAAATAAGGGGCACCATAGTAAATGCCAAGCCTGGGGGAACACAAAAAGAAATATAAAGCTCAACCTTGGGATACAAACAGAAGGAAAGGCAGCACAATAAATGTGAGCAGTCAAATGAATGCAGCCTTTCTCCAGCTTTTTGTTCACTCACCATAGAAAACTCCCGCCAATTTCAGGTGGGGAGGAAGGACAGCAGGGAGGCAATCGCCATTTTGGCCATTGATCAGCAGCCAGGCAGCCTCGTGGCAAGGATCCTCCATCTTGAGTAGAGCAAAACAACAAGGAAGGAAGTGAACCTTAACCCACTTGCTGGCGGCCCTCTTGCTACAGTCAGCCCAGTCAAATGCCACAGGAACTGCATGTCACAGTTCAGCGGCCATCTTGGGAAGGGCACAAATTGACCTCACTCCATTAAAATCAATGGAATTCCTATTAAAATGAATGGTCACTGCAACAAAAAGCTGATTTTTGCAACAAAACCTTTATTTAAATAACAAGCAACATAGAATTGAGTGGAAAGTTCTTTATTAAGACGTCATTGATGAACTTTGCTACAAAAAAAAAAATTGTAATTTTGTCTACAAAGATAATTTTTGCTCTGCATTTCATCCACAACACGACATATGAACATACAAAATTTGCCAGCAGATAAAAGCCTAGAGGTCTATCAAGTCTGCTCGAATGTGCAGCTAGCACCCCTTATTCTGCAGCTGCCCCTCCCTTCCACCCTTCCCCTTTATTAACCCTACCCCTTGTCCTGTCCCATCCTCGTTTGAAGCAGTCCACTGTTCTACTGCATACCACTTCAGCAGGTAACGATTCCACCCAGCCACCACCTCTCTGTAAAAAGTGTCTCTCATCTCCTCCTGAACCTTCCTCGCTCCAGTCTCATATCATGGCCCCTGGTGGCCCTCCCCTCCCTTACTTTGAACAGCCTCTCTGTACCCATCTTGTTTATTCCTTTCATGTATTTAAAGGTTTCAATCATGTCACCCCGTCCCTCCTCTCCTCCAGTGAGTACATGTTCAACTCCTTCAACCTCCTCTCGTATGATAAGTCCCCCAGCCCCTTGATCATCTTTGTCGCTCTGCACTGCACCCCCTCCAGTAACTTAATGTCCCTCTTCAGATACGGACACCAGTACTGCATGCAGTACTCCAGGTGTGGTCTAATAACCTATACAGTGGCAGAATCACCTCCTCCCTCCTCGAGGATATACCCCTTGCAATACAACCCAGCATTTTGTTGGCCTTTGCAGCTGCCTTCCTACATTGTGCCGAGTTGTTCATTGACCCTGTAATGAGCACACCCAGATCCTTCTCCTCCTCTGTCTGGGCTAGCTGCACCCCCTAGCTGGTAACTCCTCCTTGGGTTCTTCATCCCAAAATGCAGCACCTTGCACTTTTGGCATTAGTCCAGTTGCCAGGTGTCTGACCAGGTTTCAAGCTTTGCCAGATCATCTTGCAACACCCTGCCATTCCCCTAGGTCATCCACCACCGTGCCTACCTTGGTATCATCAGCAAACAGACTGATCTTGCTCTTGATGTCCCATGATATGTCTGCAATGAATATCCCAAACAACACTGGTCCCAACACTGAGCCCTGTGGAACACCGTCGCTGTCCTCCTTGGGTGAGAGCCCCCACCACCCTCTGTTGCCTTCCCTGCAGCCAGTTTCTACCCATCTCACCAGCTTTGCACCCACCCCTGTGCCTACTAACTTCCTTCCCAGCCTTCCATGTGGCACTGAGTCGAATGCCTTACTGGAGTCCAGATACAGGACATCCACTGCATGGCCCCTGTCCAGTTGCCTAGTTACCCAGTCATAGAACTTGACCAGGTTGGTTTGGCAGGATCTGCCACGTATGAAGCCATGCTGTCTGCTGTCCTGTAGGAGGGCCACCAGCCTCTCCTTCAGGATAGTCTCCATTAGCTTACCCACGATGGATGTGAGGCTCACTGGTCTGTAGTTTCCCGGTTCATCCTTGGGGCCACTCTTGTGGAGGGGCATCACATGAGCCATTCTCCAGTCCTGAGGTACACACCCCGAATGTAGTGAGGCATTAAATAGGTTCTGCCAAAGGTCCTGCAAGGACCTCTGCCAGCTCCTTCAGTACCCTGGGGTGGATGCCATCTGGGCCTGGCGCCTTGTCCACCCTCAGTGCCTTCAAACCCTCTCGAACTCTGCTCTCCATGATTTCCCCATCTGTCACCACTTCCCCTGCTTCTGCCATTTCTCCCACCTTGGGTGTCACCCCCATCTTCTCTTTAGTAAATACTGAGCAGAAGTACTCATTTAGTGCTTCCGCCTTATCGCACCCTGCTTCCACCCAACCCCCTTCCTAATCCTTACTATGTGGTCCTTACAGCTTCTTTTTTCCCTGATGTACTTAAAGAAGTCCTTCTCCCCCTTCTTAATGCCTTGTGCCAGCCTGAGTTCCATAGATGCTTTGGCTCCCCTTACTGCCCTTGTCACCTCCTTCGATTCTGTCAAGTACTCCTCCTGTCCCCCCTCCCTGTTTTCTTGTACTTCCTAAAGGCAGCTCTTTTCCTCCTTACCTTTTCCATGACCTCCTTGCTCAACCAGATCAGTTTCTTAGCCCTAGCCTTCTTGCTGTGGGCTTTGCAGCAAGTTTTGGTTGCCTCCACTATCCCCAGCTTTATGAGTTCCCACCTCTGGTTAGTGTCCATACTAGATTGAATTCTGGCCAGGTACCCTTTTACCACTTCCCCCATACTCCCAAAGTTGGCCCTACTGAAGTCCAGCACTATTGTGCCAGATTCCACTCCTTCCTTGCCCATATCCAATGTGAGCCATACTGAGCGGTGGTCACTCCCTGACAGCGGTTCCTCCACTGTAAGTTCTCTCACAAAGTCCCCATTTGCCAGCACAAGGTCAAGGCTATTTCTAACCTGGTTGGTTCACTGACCATTTGCAGCAGGAAGCTGTCCTGAAGGCATCCAGCAGTACCTGCTCCTTCTGTTCCTGGTTGTTGGGGTGCTCCAGTGCACTCCTGGCATGTTGAAGTCCCCCACAATCACCACACTACCCTTCTCACAGGTCCTCCTGATCTGTCCCGCTAGTTCCCTGTCTAACTCCTCCATCTGAGATGGTGGCCTGTACACCACTCCCATTCTAAGAATCCTATTCTTGGAATCCTGGATTTGCATCCAAAGTGACTCCGTAATACCCTCCTGTCTCCTGCATGATGGCAACTCCTTCTCACGTGTACGACCTTTGCTCAGTGAAATGAAGCTCATCTCCAACCACAATGTCTGACACCGACACAGATATGGGCGCTGGAGCATCCGGAGTCTTACCTTCACCCACCTAAAGGGCCTGGGGCTACAAAATTGAAACAATCCTCCATGACATCCAGTCCTCTATTTCCACTCAAGGAGCACCAGCTATGCAAGCTATTCAAGATGACTTGGCCTACATTAAATCCATTGCACCACAGTCCATGGTCCATACCAGCCTACAACCAGTACCCTTCTCAGCCATGCCTCACGAAGATGCTGTCGACTGGCTGGAACAATTCCAAGCCTGGATTTCCTTGCATGGTTGGACTGATCCTGTGCATATTTCCAATGCCTTGCACTTGCTTCTGAGAGGGACTGCCATTTCCTGGTTCAACACACTTCCAGACCAAGTCAAAGGAGATACTGCCACACTGTACACAACCTTCAAAGCCCATTTCTCCAAGCACAACCACCCTGGTTATTGGAGCAACAGCTGTGGGAACGTACAATGCAACCCACTGAATCTCTTGAAGTCTTCATAGTGGACATTGAGTCTCACTGCAAATGCTTGCAGAAACCTGAGAGAACAAATCAGTATTTGTTCAGGGACTGCTTCCTCAACTCCATCTTTATGTAATCCAGCAGAAACCAGCAACCTGAATGGACACAATCCAAGTGGCACAACTTGCACAACAATCCATAGCAATGTCCCAGGCTACCAGTGTACGAGCACCTCAGTCGTCACAGTTAGCCACACTTGCAACATGTGTCCAGCTGCAACAATCAATGATAGAGACGCTCACTACAAGTATCAATATTCTGCACCACAGCTCAGCTGCTTCTTCTACTACCTCTGTCAATGTCCTTCAACCATTTCAACAGCGACCTCAGCCACCGCCGCCTTCACGAGAACCAGTGACCTGCCAGTGGTGTGGATTCAGGGGACATACCGCTGCTGTCTGTCAAAAGCTAAAGTACTACAGAAATCAAGAGAACCATAGGCACCCACCGCTGCACAATCAGCAAGATAACTGCAACTACTCCCAGGACCAAGGGAACACAGCAACTGACTGCCCTTCTGACTCTCGCAATCCAACCAAAATACTTCCTCCAACCGCGAACTGTGGCACACTCACTTCTTGGAGCAAAGGTACCTGTCATCCGATCACCTCTCCTAGCAAATTATGTACCTGTAACCATCGGAGACTGGTCTACGCACATCTTGGTCGACACTGGAGCAGAAATATCAGTTATCACCAGCAGTATTCTAGACAACCAAGCTATTCATCGTATATCTAATGTCTCTCCAGCCGACATAAAGTACATTATCACGGCCAGTACAGATACAGTACCTATCACAGGCATGGTCCATCTCAAGCTCCACTTTGGCTCATAGCAAGCTACTGTCAAGTTTTATATCATGCCTGATCTTCAACCTGCAATAATTCTAGGCCTGTACTTTCTCAAAACTCACAAAGCCATCCTAGACTTTGCCTCAAGCAAATTGTCATTATATCCTCAGAGGCAACTCGCAGCTATAGACTCAGTCACCGTGTCTCCTCAGTCGGAAATGGTTTTGATTGCCAAGATTCAAGGTGAACCACTTCCACAAGGTGTTGGCATTGTCACAGAATCCCCCGCACTGCATTCGTCAGGTCTTCTTCCGGGAAATACCTTATTGGTGGTGCAAGATGGTGCAATCTTCCAAAAATGCTGCAATTTCATTCAGATGAGCCAGTGGTCATTTCAAAGGGTGCCAACATTGGGAAGTTTGTCTGCTTGTCTTCAGGGGACCAGCTTCATCTCATGCAAGAACCTCAGCCTGGTTCCACCAACACTACTCCTGTCAATACTATCATGACCACTTCAACTTCAGCAGAGTTACCACTCAGTCAACGACTATCCTCTTCCAAATTTCCAGCATCTCCAACAGAAAAGCAACAACTTTTGAAATTCCTGGAAAATTACCCAGATGTCTTTGTTGGTTCAGATAACAAGCTCGGATGTTGTGATATCCTGCAACACACCATCGAAGTACAGCCCAACCAGAAACCAATCCACCAGCGAGCCTACAAAGTGGGACATAAACAGAAACAAATCCTCGAGGACATAATCAAAGACATGCTTGACCAAGACATAGTCGAAGAGTCTACAAGTCCCTGGGGTACACCTTGCTTGCTGGTGGTGGTAAAAAAGGACAAAGGGTATCGTTTTGTGGTAGACTACAGAAAACTCGATGCCTACACGATACAGGACGCTCATCCCTTGCCTACAACCAAAGATGCTTTAGAGAGTCTTGGTGCGCCAGTCCTGCTTACTTCACCACTTTAGACCTTCAGAGTGGGTTCTACCAAGTTTCAGTTGATCCAGCTTCTCATCCATACACAGCATGGTGCTGCCACTTGGGACTTTTCTAGTTCAAACATCTGCCTATGGGTCTTTGGAGCAGTCCAGCCACATTTTAACGTGTTATGGAAGCCGTACTATGTGGGTTGTCTTGGAAATCTTGCCTAGCCTATCTGGATGATGTGATAGTCTTCAGCAGAACTTTGCCAGAGCACCTTCAACATCTTCAAGAAGTGTTCGAACGTATCAGACAAGCTAATTTCAAGCTTCGCCCAGAAAAGTGTTGTTTTGTGCAGCATCAAATTCATTACCTAGGACATGTGGTTAGTTCTCAAGGCATCTCTCTAGATCCATTACACCATAAGGTTCAGCTTCAGGGCCCCCTCTAATAGGTCTGCCCCTACGGAGATGGTTCAGTACTGCCCTTTAAGGGGTGTTAACCCCAACGACCTGATGGCGGTGCTGGATCTATCGAGCTTGTCGGGTGCATGCATGAGTACAGATGATCTTGTATTAGCCTATATTAAGGCTGTAGGAGATGCTCTGGACAAAATTGCTCCTGTTCGTGTTCGGCCTCTCACCCTCCGTCCAAGGAGCCCGTGGTTTGATGGCTCCTTGAAGGAGTTAAGGCGAGTTGGCTGAAGGCTGGAGAGAGCCTGGTGAAAATCGGGCCTTGATGCCGACAGGCTTAGATTGATGGCATATTATGACAGCTATCAATCAGAAATCACTCGTAAGAAGGCAGAATTCCTGTCCAAAGAGATTTCTGCTGCACAAAATCGACCGGCTCAGCTTTTCCAGACTGTGGACAGACTGTGCAATCCAGTCTGTCTTCAGCCCAGAGAAGCTTTTTCTCAGCTAAGATGCGAGGAGTTTGCTCATTTTTTTGCGGATAAGGTTGCCGACATCAGGTCCAGCATCGGTCTGACCTCTCCTGTGGGGGATTGTGGTGGTCGACTAGAAGAGGCCTGTCCTCGGTCTGTCTGGTTAGACCTTCACCGGACGGAATTTGGGGACATTGTGAAGATCATCCAAACAATGCGACCAACTAGCTGTAGTTTGGATCTGGGTCCTACACCGCTCTTAGTAGGCTGTGTAGAAGCCATCTACCCAATCCTTGCAGACATTGTCTGGAAATCTTTGGAGAGGGTTTTTTTTCCTGACCCCCTTAAGGAGGCGGTAGTTCGACCACTCCTTAAAAAATCCTCCTTGGATCCAGATTGTCTAGCTAACTACTGGCCTATCTCTAACCTGCCATTTGTTGGTAAGGTTATTGAAAAGGCAGTTGCGTTGCAATTGGATGATCACCTTATATCTCACAATGTCTACGATACTCTCCAGTCTGGTTTCAGGAAAAGGCATAGTACAGATACTGCCCTTGTCCGGGTATTGAGCGACCTCCTTATGGCCAGAGATCGAAAGGCATGTACCATTCTGGTCCTTCTCAATCTATCTGCTGCATTTGACACTGTAGACCATGGAGTGCTATTGGAGCACTTGAGGGTCTTCTGTGGGCTGTCTGGTACAGTCCTCGAATGGTTTCGTTCTTACCTCACAGACAGGTTTCAGAGAGTTGTCACTGGAATCTATTCCTCTGGCGCTCACTCCTGTCTTGTGGGGTACCACAGGCTCCATTTTAGCTCCCATGTTGTTTGCAGTGTACATGCTGCCATTGGGAGAAATCATCAGCGATACAGTCTGGGTTTTCACTGCTATGCAGATGATACTCAGCTGTATCTGTCCTTTCTCCCAGTCAGGGTGATGCACCTCTGTACTTAACAACTGCCTCGATGAGATCAGACTTTGGATGAGTTCGAGCTGGTTGAGACTCAATCCGGACAAGACTGAGGTATTGGTGGTGGATCCAGGTCGTCCGGGGATGGGTGTGGGAGCTGGACAACCATCAGGTTTATTACTTGGTGGTGTACCACTCTCTACCTCTGAACAGGTGCGAAATCTGGGTGTTATTTTGATGATGGTCTGACCCTGAAATCTCAGGTGTCAGCTGTTGTCAAATCCTCTTTTTACCATCTGAGGAATATCGCCCGGGTGAAACATCTGATTCCCCCGGGTGACCTTCCAACATTGGTCCACGCCTTTGTCACTACTCGTCTGGACTACTGCAATTCCCTCTACCTAGGGACACCTGGGGTTGATATCCGCTGCCTTCAGCTAGTGCAGAACGCGGCAGCCAGGCTTCTGACTGGGACTTCTAGAACCAGTCATATTACGCCTGTGCACCATGAACTGCACTGGCTGTTTGTTTGGTGGCGGATCACCTTTATGGTTGGTTTACTAACCTTTAAAGCTCTACATGATCAGGGACCCAGTTACCTGAAAGATCTCCTGATTCCCTACTGCCCCCTCCGTCCTCTCCGTTCTGCCATTGAGGGATTGCTGGAGATTCCCAGGGTCCGATTGAAGTCATCAGGATCTCGTGCCTTTGCCTTTTTGGCACCAACCCTGTGGAATTCTCTACTTTGCTGGTTGAGAGAATGCCCAACCATAGATAATTTCAAGGTCGCCTTAAAAACATCTATTTTTGATTTAGCATACTCTTGTTAGCTGTGGCTGACTTTTAAATGCTTGGATTTTATTAATTTTAATGTTTTGTACAGCGCCTTGGTCTTGAAAGGTGCTTTATAAATAAAATTGAATTGAATTGAATTGAAATCCAAACAAGCTCTCAGCAGCCAAAGACTATCCAGAGCCTAATAATCTCAAAGACCTTCGAGCTTTCCTAGGCTTGTCTGGCTACTACCGAAAGTTCATTTGCAACTACGCCAAGATTGCAACTCTACTGTACGCCCTTACAAAAATGGGATGTGACTATAATTAGACTTCTGAATGTAAAGAGGCCTTTGACACCTTAAAACAAAACCTAATCTCTTTTCCAGTATTGGCCTTCCCAAGGTTCGACCAACCATTCAAGCTGTACTCAGATGCTAGTTGCTTTGCAGTGGGCGCTGTGCTATGTCAAATTCAAGATGGAACATAACGAGTTGTCTCCTATGCTGGATGCTCTCTTTCCTCAGCTGAGCAGAACTATGGCATCACAGAGAAAGAATGCCTAGCCATGGTATTTGCCTTGAAGAAATTTGACTGCTACCTTTGCTACTCCTTTACGGCTATCAATCACTCTGCCCTCAGGTGGTTATTTGAAATGAAGGAGCCAGTAGGCAAGTTCGCCTAATGGATCACCATGCTGCAATCCTACACCTTTGAAATCCAATACAGACCAGGTCAAGTTCACTCAAATGCTGATGGTGTAAGTCGGAGACGATATCTCTCTGCATCCTCCTCAACAGATGATGAATCCTGTTTACAAGCTCTTCTCTTCCATGCCATGGATGTGCTTCCTGTGGACACTCCTTCAACACCTCAAGTTGCTTTGCTGCTACCAACTGCCTGCACAGAAAGAGACACAAAACCTCAGTTACTACAAGCAGCTGAAGAGCTTCTCATCTCCTCTGCATCTGATCTGTCCCTGTCAACTGTTAAAATGCAACAAAGAACTGACACTCAATTTACAGACATCACCTACTTAGAGTCTGGAACATTACCACAACAAAAGCAACATCACCAAGATGTACTTTTCCTTGCTTCTCAGTACTTCCTCAATGACAGTGTGCTCTTTCACATTTGAACCAAGGAAGACAAGGGTCATTGCATGGATATAACTCATGTACAGCTAGTTGGGCCAGCGTCTCTCATCCCTTAAGTTATTCTCTCCACTCATGCCTCTCCACTCTCTGCAGGTCATATGAGAATACACAGAACTCTGGAAAAGACAAGGCTTTACTTCTTCTGGCCACACATGAACAGAGACATTGTCCAGTAAAATCCTGCCAGCCCTGCTCCCAGAGAAAGCCTCCATCCAAACCAACAAAGGCACACGTAATCCCAATGCCTGTAGCCACTGAACCATTCCAAAGAGTCAGCACTAACATTCTTGGGCCCTTGCCAACATGCTCTGGCTCTGGTAATAAGCACATCCTTGTCTTTGTGGACCACTTGACAAAGTATTTGGAACTCATTCCCCTAAGAGACATTAAAGCCAGCACTGTGGCCAGTGCATTTCTCAACACAGTCATTTGTCATCACGGTACCCCATCGTACCTACATTCAGACAGAGGCACTAACTACCTGTCCACCATTGTCCGAGAAACTCGCAAACTTCTCGACATAAAAAAGACACATACCACAAGTTACCATCCACAATGCAACGGACAGAGTGAAATAATGATGTACACCATTCTCGGCACACTCTCCAAGTATCAGGATGAGACTCACGACACCTGGGACCGGTTTGTTCCCTTTGTGCAGTTTGCATACAATACCAGCCCTTGTGTCGATAGCACAGAATACACCCTCTTCTTCTTAGTCCATGGACGTCACCCAAGAACTCCACTTGACAGGGATCTCACGCTGCTAGAGGTGCCTAAGTCAGCTTCTTTTTTTATTATCCCTCTTCTGGAACAGCTGGAACTTGCCCGACGAGTTGCAATCACCATGTTGGGCCAGAGAAAATCGGCAATGAAAAAAATGTCTGCAGCCAAGGCGCATGAGCCTTCATTCTCTGTTGGGGACATTGTCTATTTGTACTGTCCTGTTCTTGTTCTGGGAGCCACCAAGAAACTGCTTCACATCTGGACTGGTCCATTCTACATTGTAGAAAAGCTCCCTCCAGTCCATGTTCGTGAGCGACGCAAGTCAGATGGCAAGCTGGTACACAACAAAGTCCATATAAACCTACTAAAGCATGGGTACCTCAATAACACCCTTCCAGATGACCCCAGTCCTCCCACAAATGAAGCTGCCCTTGAGCCTGCCATCCTCTCTGAAGCAGAGATTCCCCCAGATAGCTTGCAGCCAGTTTCTACAGATCTTCCCTCTCCTGACACTCTCCAGCTGGATTCCAGTTTACCAGATGATTTGCCTGGGACTTCCTCTTCTTCTCAATCATCATCTTCTTCTCCTTCTCCTTCTCAGAACTCTCTTCCACACACCCTAGTTTACCAGATTGAGAAGATCCTAAGAAAGAAGTTTGTCAATGGATCCTGGACTTACAGAGTAAAGTGGTGTGGATTCGATAGTGGGCAGAACTCCTTGGTCGCTTTTAACGACCTGACCCTCTCCTGTCAGGAACTGGTGCAGTCCATGCATGCTTCCATTCCCACTGACCAGAAAAGTCAGAGGTCTTGAACTTTTGTTACCGGACTCAGTGAAAAGTGTCAGGACTAATTCATTTTCTGATTTTCATTGTTGCAGTAAATATCTTGTTGTACCTCTTTCTTGCACCTGTTGCCATGGTACTATTTACCTGCACTAACGTTTTCTTCCCCTTTGGAATGTATTTTAATGGACAGTCCACCTGTGTTATTAAAGTGTGAGCCTGCATTCTGGGTATCCTCTGCTGCTACCCTTCCCTCTCTTCCCTTTTCCTTCCCCTGCATGTTAGTGCTTGTGGCATGACCAAGTCTCAAGTACTATTGTGTTTCCCTCCTCTCTGGTGTTATGCTGACTGGTCCCCAGTGTAGTCTAGGTTCTCCCCCCCCCGCCTCCCGCAGTGAAGTACTGTTCTGTTTTGGGAAATCTAATGCCTTGTAATGCATGACAATGTTTTTTGCTTAAATCATTTACTTAAAAATTCTTAGAACCGTATAGATTATTGCTTGTTCGAGTGGTGCTCACATTCACTGTTCCGGTGGTGATGTGAAGCACACATTAAGCATGGGGCTTAATGTTTAGCTGCCGCCCCTTTAAGAGCACTTAGAACTGCACGTATCTAATTGTTGCACTGCCTGGCAGTGCCGTGTTGGTCTGTCAGTCAGAGTGTAGTCAGTGTGGGGCTTGTCCTCATGAAGAGAGCACATACTGAACTGAATAAACCTGCCTAATTCTTTATTTTATGCGTCCGACTAGTTATTTGCACAGTCCAGATGGGGTCCTCACCAGCAGCACCAGCAGCAACCGAAGGGGCTGGCAGACCACAGAGAAGGTAAGGGGTCTTTTAGTGGTGGACCGTACTAAAAAAACACCACAGTAACAACATCCTGGATGTTATTCTTTTTTAAAACTTTATTTTTTGATTTTATAAATACAGATACATACAAATTACATTCATCCTTCTGTCATACATAGTTACAGGAGAGAGTTCATAGGCAAGTTCAGTGTATACAACCAGTAAATCAGGAGATCCTAGGCATATAAAAATATTAAATTAATCATATGGATCAGCCAGTTTCCCATACATAGGGGGGATCCTAACTTCATCAATTATCTCCTCAATTTTAGGATTCTATTGTGAGAACTAGAAGTTAGACATAAGCTGGGGGGTTCAGAGTCCATATCTAATAGAATGCTTAAGAGGACCAAAAGTTTCTGTGTGGGCCCATATATTCCCTCTAGATGTTTCTCAACCTAAGGAGTAAAGTCAGGTCTCTCCCCTGCCATATATAGGATCCACCTGGATGTTATTCTATCTAATATGGGGAATACTATTGATGGTGTTTGTGTGAATTCCCCTTTGGGCAATAGTGACCATTGTACGGTTCAGTTTAACATTAAGGAGCCTCAAACTATTAAGGAGTCGGGTACAACAACTAAACTTAATTTTAGTAAGGCTAACTTTGCCCAGTTTAGGATGGAATTCTCTCTCTGGGATTGGGGTATTGATTTTCTAAATTTCTCTGTAAATGAGATGTGGGACCTGTTACTTTTTCAACTAAAAGCCCTCACAAATAAATATATACCCACTAGTAATAAATATAACAAAGGAAAGAGAAAACCATGTTGGCTTAATTCCTCCATTAAGAAATTGATTAACAAGAAGAACAAAATGTTTAAAAAATACAAAAGGGATAAGACAGAATCTAACTACCAGGCTTTCAGAAAAATTACCGCTAGTGTTAAATCAGCAATCAGAAAAGCAAAAACACAGTTTGAGGTATCCTTAATCTCTGGAGTCAAAGATAATAAAAAAATGTTTTTTTTCCTATATAAATAGTGTAAGAAAGAGTTCAAGTACTATAGGTCCTTTTAAGGATAATATGTGCCAGACTGTGACAGGAAAGGATATGGTAGATATCCAAAATATTTTTTTTTGCTCTGTGTTTAGTATCAATGACCCATCTTAAGTTAGTAATAGTGAATTGCCATCTCCAGGAGCTATACTGATTGATCCTAAAGAGGTTTTGGATAAACTATGTAATCTGGATATTAGCAAATCTCCAGGGCCAGATAATATTCATCCTAGACTGATACGTGAACTGTCTGATCTCCTGGTAGATCCCTTACCCATATTTTTCAGGTCTCCTTAGATAGAGGTGAAGTTCCTAGAGATTGGAAAGTTGCAACTGTAGTTCCTCTTTTAAAAAGGGCATAAAACCATTCCTTCCAACTTTAGGCCAGTTAGCCTGACGTCACTTATGGGTAAGATACTGGAAAGTATATTAAAGGATAAAATCTTGGCCTCACCGGAGGAACATAAATTGACAGATTCACTACAGCACAGTTTTACCAAGTTTAGGTCATGTCAGACCAACCTTCTAACTTTTTATGGGAAAGTTAACAGGAAACTCGATATGGGTAATTCGGTTGATGTTTTTATGGATTTTGCCAAAGCTTTCGACAAATTGCCACACTATGAGTTAATGGCTATTTTGGGGGTGTATAATCTAGAGACTAACTTAATCTGCTGGATCTCTGACTGGTTGCAGGGCAGGAAACAGAGGGTGGCAGTTAAAGGGGCCTTGTCAGAATGGGCACCTATTACCAGTAGGGTACCTCAGGGCTCAGTTTTGGGTCCATGTTTAACATTTACATCTCCACTTTAAAAATCAACGACCCTGATGTTTGGCTATCTAAATTTGCAGATGACTGCAGAGTGGGAGCAGTTGTCAACAACCAGTCTGATGCAGTATCCTTACAACTAGCTATTGATAACATCCTGACATGGACTGAGTCAAATAAACTGGAATTAAATTTTGCAAAATGTAAGATTATGCACTTGGGTAACAAGAACAACAGGTTGGCATACAAAATTGGGAAGGATTTGTTAACTGTTACTCAGGAAGAAAAGGATTTGGGAATAATGTTTACCCCTGACTTTAAATGCAGTCATCACTGTTCTATTCAGATAGGAAAGGTGAATCACAATCTAAATAGTATCCTAAGGCACATATCCAGTAGAGAAGCGAACATTCTGGTTCCATTATATAGTGCCCTGGTTAGACCTCATCTGGAGTACTGTGTTCAGGTGTTGTCCCCATATAAGAAGGAAGACATAATTAGATTGGAAGGGGTACAAAGAAGAGCAACTAAAGCCACAGCAGGGCTTAAAACTAGACCATATAAAGAAAGGCTGGAAACTCTGGGCCTTTATTCACTTTATTATAGAAGGTTCAGAGGAGATATGTGCATGCTCTACAAAACAATTGGAGATAACAAATTGCGTGATGAGCTGGGGATTACATTTAAAACTGGCTGGAGTAGCACTAGGAAACATTATAAACAACTTTTACAGCCAAGGTGGAACCTAAAAAATGAGAAAATATTGGTTCAGCCAAAGGGTAGTTTCATCATGGAATGATTTCCCCTTGATAGTAGTGGAAAGCCTCAGTATGGGTACCTATAAGATAGACTGGACGTAGTTTATAGGGACAGAACTTGTGACTGCTGAATATTTGGGATAAGGCAAGCTATAAGGATGAAAGTCCATAATGTTTGAAATTTTACTATGATTCCAGTATTCCTTTGGTTTCTTGTCCTCTCCTTCCTCTCCTCAAGGTCCTGCTCATTTATTGCCTGGGCATCTTCCTCTTTTTATTTTCATTTTTTTTATTTAAAAGCTTAATGGTTTACATGATAAGTTCTATGAGAAACACATCTCGTTTACAGAACGACCCAGATCATAAAAACATACTTCAAAGACATAAACAGACCAATACATAAAAGTTGTAACCACAAAAAGACATGAACAACATAAATCACAGATACAATAATAATAATTCATGGTTAAGTCATTTACAATTAATTGAAACAAGTGCAGAATTGTTTCTGTAAAAGTAGCTTCTTCAAACTTTGCTTGAAAATGTTCAAGGAACAAGAGTTCCACAGTGAAGTGGTGAGTTTGTGCCAAGAGAAAGGGGCATCATATGAAAAATGATCTTTTACAAAATGAGTTTTAACTCAGGTAGGACTAAACCTCGATTTGGAATATCTCACAAATTGTGACTATGGGTAGAAATTAGAAGTCGATCAGATAGATAAGGTGTGTAATGGTTTATAGTTTTATAAATCAGGGATAGCCAATGGAGGGTGCATTGAAATGAAGGAGCCAATTTGCTTGGGTAAGTAATGTGTAGTGATGTTCCATCCTTTTAGAATTCAAAATAAACCTCAGGAGCTAATAATAAATAGTATCCACTAAGGAAAGGCTAGAGGCATTGGCATTACTATAAATTGTATTGCCATAATCTAGAATGGGTAAAATTGCCTGGGTCATGATTAGATTACGATCCATTCCTTCTCATCTTTGAGCTTGGTGATCCCTTGGCAATTTTGGAAGGATGAGGCATCAATCCTGGTCGTCAGGGTCTCCATCTCCTTTATCAGGCATTACCCAGCCTTTACTATCTTCTACAAAGCATCATCTGGTTTCACTTCCTTGGCTGGCACACTATGGGCTTGGATCTTGGGTGTTGCACATTGTGATTTCTTGAGTTTGTAGATTGCCTCAGACACACTGACGAAGGATAGCACTGCCTCCCATGTCCTTGGCTTTGCACTTTGGAGTTGCACTTGAACATCTGAGTTTCCCCACATTGCTTACAAAGTGATCTCGTGCCAATATGTCGTAGGTTGGTAGGTTTGCTCTAGGGTATGCTTTGGAGACTAGTCAGCAGATAACATTTCCAAATACATGAAGAGTTTCTTTCTTCTGTCTTCTACAGTCCAGGAATGTGACCCAACACCATTCTTCTGGCATAGGTGGCTACAGATATTGCTTCTTTGCCTGCTTCAGTCTTTGGTGACTGGTGCAATCTTTGGACGCAAGGCCCCAGTACACTTTACGAACCATCCCTTAAACAGCAGTGTCATAAAGTGGATTTGGTTAACCTCATCCCAGCCATTCACTTCAGCCCCCAACTTGAACAGGTCTGCCCAATCCGATTATTCACAATCACCTCCTGTTAATGCCTCAGGTGTGTGGAAGGGTTCTGGCATCTACTTCCCATCTTGCTGGGAGCGATGCACCCCACTGTAACCACTCACCCTGGGAGGTTTCTGGTTCCAGGTCATCCATACTGACCAGCTGGAAAGAGGGCTACTTTTAAAGTCTTGGTCAGTCTGTTCTCTGGGAAGAAAAACTTCAAAAAGGGGAAAACCACAGAAAATCCATGGCACCTCCACCATGACATTCTTGGCAAAGCCACCCTAAGCTGCAGGTAGGGAGCTTAAACTGGCCAAGGTGATGAGTTGACAATGTCAGCTTGTTCAGCCCAATGGCTGGACGTGCAAAAGTGGGGCTGAACCAGTCACTGCCAGACATGAAAAAGTGCCTTAATAAGGGAGAGGCACTGTTCCCCCAGAAACTGCCACCACCCAGAGGAACAGACTAAAGTGGCACCAAGATCTACTAAAAATAACCACCACCAAGCAGAATTAAATAGAATGAAATAAAATGTTACTTGAGCTTAAAAGTTGCAGTGCAATAAAAGATTTAAAAAACAGTGCAAATGGCAATCAAAACTTTCAGAGCAATTGGCAATTAAAGCTTAGCAACACAAATTCTAAAATCAAGCTTATCACTCTAACATTAATGGTAAATTCTTATCACTCTAACATTTAGGATAGATGCTTATCACTCTAACATTTAGGGCCACCCCCTCTGAAGTCCACAAGAAAATAGAATAAGGGCTTGGTCTTACCTCTACTGGACCAGTAAATGGAAAGCTATCTCTACTGGCTGCAGGCCATTACCAGCCATGGGAGGGGCTTTTGTGAGGGATCAGACACACCTTGGGACTCTGGCCCCAATATGTAATTGGCTAAACACAGGAAACCTTTGCTATCTCACCCTGGCACTAGGATAGGGTACCTTAAGTACTGGTACCCACGACACCGCACATCTTGCCAGTGCTCCCTTCCTGGGTGCCACGTCTCCCCCTCCAGAGACTGACTGCTGCTAGTTTTGTAAAAGGATACAAGTGTTTGTAGATGTGGTAAGCCACTAGCCAACCTGCCAGCTCAGCGTCCTTGGAGCCTCACTGCTAGCTGACTGTAACAAGGGATAAAGAAGTTTGTCCCTATATTTCAGCCTAACTTCATTTTGGTCTAAAACATAATGTGTTTGTGTAACAAATGTTGACCTATATGACTGGATCATATAAAACTTGTGAAGCCACAAGACAAACTAAGCCACAAGTTGCAATATTAAAGTGCCTTTTGATATTTGTGCTGACCATGTGAGTAATAGCAAACAGTTGTCTTATGTGTCTGCAAGACAGAAACACAGGATAGAGTCCAAATTACCCTTTTGACTATCTCTAGTGTTTGTTCTTATCAGGACAGGCCAAAATGCTTGTATGCACATTCCTAAGTCCAAACCTATTTCTTCCTTCTAGACCTTGGTAACTGGTAGTGACAACTGTTACTAGCCATATATAATAATAGAATGTACACTATCTATACTTGTGCTGACCAAGGATGAGCTCATACATATACCAAAGGAGTATTGCCTTGTAGGTTGATGTTTGTGCTTGTTTTGGACCAATCATAGAAAACCATAGGAAATGATGATGCTGTCTTCCACTATATAAGCAAGCCAGCACACACTGTTATTTTGAAGAATGTACCACTTGTAATCTCTCGCTGTGATTATTGTTATAATCATTAAATTCTTCCGCCTTCAGTCTCGTCTCCGTTCATCTCCTTTCTGAGTATCTGTAATTGATAATTTACTAACTGTAATTTTTTCCACAATGCTACAATTGGTGCCTTAAAGACTCGGATCGCTGGTGCTGCATGTGAGGAGTTCGCCTAACTGCTGGTTGGTTAGTCTGCGAGCCCCAATAGGAAGGTGACGATGCTCGGAGACGTGGTGCTGCTGGCTCAAAGCGAGAGACGAAGGTACACACAGACAGTCACAGCCACTTGACAATCAGGTGATGTATGCTTTGTATGCTTCTCAAATTGTTTTAAATATAAAGTAATGCTTAACTCTGTAGGAACTCATGGGGCAGAGTAGGTAAGTGAAGGTGCTGGGACTTGCAAGCCGGACCTCACAAGGGAGCTGTAAGACGTAGCCAAACGGACCAGGGCACCAGTGCACGGGTGAGCCCGGCTGTGGAGGCTAGGCAGGCAAAGAAGATAAAAAATGAGTATGGAAACAATAATAGGCCATTTTCTAGGAAAACACCTAAAGGGGGAAGCATACAAACCAGTGCCTGATGATCAACAGTTACAATTATATTTTACTCAGCAAGTGTCTCTTCGTAATGAGGGAGTAAAAAATGAAAAGGAAATCTTTGCAAATGCATTGCAAGGGCTGTGGCAGTATAATCAGACTATTGTGTGTCGCCAAAATAAAGAAGTGGCTCAGTTGAGGGATGAAAGGGATCAAAATACTAAGTTGCAACAACAAGTAGAAGAATTAACATCAAAGTATAAAGATAGCATCCCAATAGATAAATATCAAGAGTTAGAGCAACAGTGTATTAATTTTAGGGAACAGTTAATAAAAGCACAAGGGGATTTGTGTCTGTTAGACAGGAATTAATGCCCTCTTACAGATTAAGTTAGACCAACAGTCACAAGAGCATGCTAGTGAGACTAGGCGCCTGTACACTGAGCTCCAGGATGCTGCAAGCAAGATCCAGGAGTTACAGGAAAAGCAAGATGAGTTAGATGAACTCCTTACTGGAAAAAGGGGTTGGGCAGTAACCATTCAAATGGCACCTGTAAGCACACAGGGAATGACCGCAGCTGGGGGAGCCAGGTCAGCTGCAACCCGACATCAACAAGAGCAGTATCTACTAATGTTAGACTCCAAATGGCTAAAACATAGATTAAAAAGGGAATATGCCGAAAAAACTGGGCATACGGAAGAAGCTGAGAGGTATAGGAAACAAGAATTCTGGGTACATGTTGATCAGTGTAAAAAAGTGTCAAACAAAGCTGGTTAAAAATTAAAATACTACACTTGATGTTTATAGCCATGAAGACACAAGGCATCATTATCATCGGCTTGGTGACAGCCATAAGATTTTCTATAATCCTCAGCCTATACATTAATGTGGAACAAACTAATGTCATGTGTGAGTATGAACAATCCATTACTTTGTTAGTCAGTTGGAACTGGGACCCTGTTGATACAAACGCCTACACGACATGAGCATGGAAAGCCACCTGGACTAAAAACAACCGTACTTTCATATCTACAAATTGGTGTGTGGACATTTTTAATAGCTGGTCCAGCTGTGCCTCAGAGCTCAAGACTGGATCACAGCAAAGCTACATGGACTGGAAACAGAAAAATGGGTCTCTTGTCATAGACAGGGCCACACCAAAGGACAATGGTGTTTATGTGTTAACTCTGTCCTACTGTCTTTGGGGTAATAATAGTGTTTGTAACTATGCTAGTGTAAACAACTCATTACATTTTGCAGTCTCAGATGCCATATACTTAACTATAACACCAACCGAATGCCCAAATGTGACAACAGGGCCAGAGAGTGGACTTACATCAACACCTATTGAGCAAATGCTTGTGAATAATGTAAAGTACAGTAGAGTGCATATAAATCTAGATTTCTCTGGCTGGAATATAAATGTTAACAGTAGTTGTGCAGTCACTTTTAAATCGAAAAGATACTCATTTAATACAAATCCAAAATACTGCCCATAAGGCACAAGCAGTTGTAAATGAATTGCTCAGTGAGAGTGATAATGAGCACTTGATTTATAGCTATGCAGGGGGACCCTTAGGAGTCCTGTCTTTTAAAGCTTTACTAGTGTTGCAAGTGGTCTTAGTGTTCTTGGTAATTATAGGCCTGTGTCGCTTAAGACTTACTATTCGTGAAGTACGTAGTGAGATGTACATGCTC
This sequence comes from Neoceratodus forsteri, assembly GCA_016271365.2. Classification (NCBI taxonomy): domain Eukaryota; kingdom Metazoa; phylum Chordata; order Ceratodontiformes; family Ceratodontidae; genus Neoceratodus; species Neoceratodus forsteri. Next base: position 192,758,630 of record CM028132.1, on the reverse strand, counting down.
CGAGGAGCTGCATTGTTGCACAAATAATAATTAGGCCATATAGGGCCAAGGGGGGCTTGTAACAAGGGATAAAGAAGTGTGTCCCTATATTTCAGCCTAACCTCATTTTGGTCTAAAACATAATGTGTTTGTGTAACAAATGTTGACCTATATGATTGGGTCATATAAAACTTGTGAAGCCACAAGACAAACTAAGCCACAAGTTGCAATATTAAAGTGCCTTTTGATATTTGTGCTGACCATGTGAGTAATAGCAAACAGTTGTCTTATGTGTCTGCAAGACAGAAACACAGGATAGAGTCCAAATTACCCTTTTGACTATCTCTAGTGTTTGTTCTTATCAGGACAGGCCAAAATGCTTGTATGCACATTCCTAAGTCCAAACCTATTTCTTCCTCCTAGACCTTGGTAACTGGTAGTGACAACTGTTACTAGCCATATATAATAATAGAATGTACACTATCTATACTTGTGCTGACCAAGGATGAGCTCATACATATACCAAAGGAGTATTGCCTTGTAGGTTGATGTTTGTGCTTGTTTTGGACCAATCATAAAAAACCATAGGAAATGATGATGCTATCTTCCACTATATAAGCAAGCCAGCACACACTGTTATTTTGAAGAATGTACCACTTGTAATCTCTCGCTGTGATTATTGTTATAAGCATTAAATTCTTCCGCCTTCAGTCTCGTCTCCGTTCATCTCCTTTCTGAGTATTTGTAATTGATAATTTACTAGCTGTAATTTTTTCACAACACTACACTGACCTGTTAGCCAAGTGTCCTTGGCTCCTCACCACTTGCCAACATGGTAACTGAGTATCTTTTCTCGAAGGGTGCCTGGAGGCAGGTCACCCTTTCTCTGCTGGTCAATCCACCAGCTAATCCTGCCTGGGGCCCACCTCTGCTAGGTTAGTGCTCCTGCCACTGAATGACCTGTCAGCTGAGCCTGCTGGGCTTCAATTGCAGGAGGGGCCTGGTGGAAGGCCACACCCCCTTGCCGCTGGTCAGCCTGTTACGATTGGGTTATGCCCCCTATCGTCCCACATACACCTCACATACACCTCACACTGTATTCCTGGTCTGTTGTACTGTAATACTGCTATTTTGCACTAACCTATAGTTATGAGCACCAATCATATAAGCATGGGTGCTAGGAATGTGCTTTGCTGCTAAGATATGCTAATATTGTCATGTATGATATATTATACCTCACTAATACATTTATCTAGATTAGTTTGTCTTTTATAGATATTCCATATATTATCTACCTAATCACTGATAAGATGAATCAGAGGGATCATCAGTGATTATTGTATACTCATATTCTCATATAATTATATGTAATGTGTATTTTACACTCAGGCAGATATGCCTGTCAGCAGTTCTCTTCGTCTAAGCAAGCTGACACAGTGAGAGACAGCTTTGTTATGTCTCTGTGTTTTATATTGTACATAAGCAAGAAATGTAGTTTGAACTGTCAGCATGTCTTTTGTCTAAGCTATAATGCTAATGGAAGCATAGAAGGAGCTGGAAGGGGACAGGATCAGTTGTGTTCCAGGACAGTAGCTGCTTCTTGTTGTTTTCACAGGGTTCTTGTGGATTTTACTTGGTAGAAGGTTATTTTTTTTCTTTCTTACTTCTAAGGGGCTAGCAGGGTATTGTTTTGGGGGCTGTTGGAAGTTTGAAAACTGGTTTGGTGGCTGTAAGTGGGCTCATTTGTTGATGTTTCACTGTGTAATAGGCTGCACTTGGTGAAGGCCTATTTCTTCTGATTTAAAACCTATTTGGTGGGATTTGCTTGGGCCTGGGTATTTGAATTGAGACCTATATCTGTTAATTTGAAGCCTATTTTGATGTGTTGTTAGTGAGTTGATTGAATTGGAGACCTGTTTCCTTTGGTAGCAAACATATTTTGGGGGCTTTGAGTTGAATTTTGATTCATTGTTGCTGACTTCAGTAGCTGCAAAGATTACTGCATAGTGGGAGAAGGGTGTTAATGGTCTGGCCAGGTCTCACTCAGCTAATTGACTGGAGGCAGAGCTGAATCAGGTTTGTGGTGTTGGCACGCTGTCTTCTCAGAAGGAACTGGAAGGGGACAGGATCAGTTGTGTTCCAGGACAGCAGCTGCTTCTTGTTGTTTCCACAGGGTTCTTGTGGATTTTACTTGGTAGAAGGTTATTTCTTTTCTTTCTTACTTCTAAGGGGCTAGCAGGGTATTGTTTTGGGGGCTGTTGGAAGTTTGAACACTGCTTTAGTGGCTGTAAATGGGCTCATTTGTTGGATGTTTCACTGTGTAACAGGCTGCGCTGGTGGAGGCCTATTTCTTCTGATTTAAAACCTATTTGGTGGAATTTGCTTGGGCCTGGGTATTTGGCTGCTGGGCTTGGAGGGGAGACACAGAGCTGATACACCTCTCTCTCAAGTCAGGTGTCTGCCCAAGACCACCCTCCCCACCCCTCCCTCCCCAGAGTTCTGCTAATTTATAGGGGGTCATCTGACCTGCAATTGGAGGAAAAGGCTGCAGGTACAGCTCATGTAGTTCTAGCCACTGGGGGTTGGATTTAAAGGCTGGGAGAGAGGAGCTTAGGGAGTTGTTCATTTCCCTTATAAGTTTACTGTGTTGTACTGCACCTAGTAACAGGGTTACCGGTGTACTGTGGGACTGTATCTAAGATTAGTGGGTGACCTGATTAGGCAGTAGGGGTGTATCTTGGACTGGGGGGAACCTGGTGGCTCACCCAAGGAAACCTACTTGGAAGGGGATGGAACCACATGGCATTAGGGCCAGCATCTTTGGGGGTGGGGTGCACAGGGTGTGGAGCAGCCATGATACTGGACTGGGCTTGGAAGTTTGGTGGTTTCCTAGTGTGCTACCAGCTGGCACAGCTTAGGGAGGAGGTTGCAGGGATTAGGAGACAGCTTGGGAAGGGGGGGAGGTATGGTTGGGGAAGGGGCAGGGGATCTCCCACAGGGTTGCACCAAGCACTGGGGGCAGCGGCATAGGGAAAGGAGTGCAGGAGAATACTCAGGGATCACATAGGGACCCTGGCAGAGGGGGTCCAGAAGGACACTACCAAGGAAGCAGGCAGGTAACTGGGGACCCTCACAAAAGAAGGACAGAGGGACAACATTCTCAGGGAAGTAGGCAGATGGCCAGGGCTGAACAGAAGGAAGCAAGGTGGGGAGGTGGATCAGACCTTACACTCAGTAACCGCTTCAATTCTCTTCTTCTGCTCGAGGATGAGGGGGGGGTGATGTAGCCATGATGGGGTGGTTACAGATGGAAAGGGAGTGGGGGGCAGGAGGCAGGGGCCAGATAGCATGAAGAACAGGGAGGAACCTGGAATGCAGGAAAATGGGGGGAGCAGTGAATCAGAGCAGGGGGCAGGGGGAAGAGGGAGGAAAGCGCAAGGAGAAGGACCAGTTGGGAGGAAAGATAGAGGAGAAGGACCAGAAGTACAAGGAGGATTCAGTAAAGGGAGCTGAGGGTTTAGGCCAGGGGAGCACAACAAGCAAGGAGGAACTAAATGGAGACAGCAAGGAAGGGAGGACGAGCCAGGCTAGTTTAGCAGATGGGGGAGAAGGACCAGTTGCAAGCAGTGAGGGGGGAGTTAGCAAGGTACAGAAGGACACTCAGGAGGAGGAGAGGCATAGGATTGGAGGGGAGGGGGTGGCCAGGGTAAATAAGGAGGGGGTGGCATGTGGCACCCAGATAGGGAGAGGAACAAGGAGCCGGCTGGGTGGAGGGGCCGGTAGAAAGGATGAGGGACATGGAAGGGAGGGAATGGAGGAAAAGGAGCTGTCAGAGTGCTCCTGTTGGGGGATTCTATGATCAGGGGTATCAAATGGGATAGGGAGGGAGAAGCCTGGCCAGTTAGAACAAAATGCTTCCCTGGAGTAATGGTGCACAGGGCTAAGCACGAGGTGTATCAGCTGGCAAAGGATTGTGGGGGTTCCCCGGACATACTGGTCCACCTGGGTACAAATGACATTGAGGGAAATAGCAAGCTAGAGATACAGGCAAGATTCAGGGAGCTTGCCAGGGTCTGTCATGACATAGGATGCACAGTTTCCTTCTCAGAAATCCTGCCAGTGTCAAGGGCTAGTGGGGATCACAAAAGGAAGATTAGAGAGATAAACCAGTGACTCAGGGAGTGGTGTGAGGCCAGAGGGTATGGGTTGATGGGGGATTGGGGGGAGACCTGGGAGGATAAGGAGCTGTATGCTAGAGATAGAATCCATCTCAATTTGGAGGGGAGGGGAATCCTTAAGTTGAAAATAGAGGGGTTCATTGGTGAAAAGTGGGTTTAAACTTGTGAAGGGAGGGATGGGAGAAAAGGCTGTCAAGGGGGTGCCGATAAGGAGGGACTCTGTCTCCACCTCTGGGGAGCTGGAGGATTGCGGAAAAGGCCGACTGGTAAAGTGAAGACCAGGGAAAACAGAATCCCATGGGAACACGAGCAGGGAAAATGGAAGTATAGGAAAGGTGGAAGTAGTTCTGCTAAATGCCAGGAGCTTGGGAAATAAAATGCCTGAGCTCCAGGTGATGCTAACTGAGGAGCAATGGATGGCAGTGGTTACTGAGACCTGGGCCACTGCAGGACATGACTGGGACCTGAACCTGAGGGTTACACTATGTTCAGGAAGGACAGGGGAGGGAAGGGAGGAGGGTATCAATGATAGTCAAAACTGCATTGGCATAGGGGAGTAGAGGAGGCGGAGGGAACCATGGAGCGATTTGGGTCACCTTGATAACAAGGGGCAAGAGAGTAAAAATAGGAGTGGTGTATAGACCCTGCTCTATGGAGGAGCTGGAGGAGAGTCTGGTGGCAGATGTTGGGAGACACTGCAGACTGGGCAGAGGAACGGTGGTGGTGTTGGGGACTTAAACATGCCAGGAACAGACTGGGAGACTATGACATCTTCTGTGACCAGGGAACAGAGGTTGTTGGATGTCTTTCAAGACGCGTTCCTAACTCAGCAAGTGGGGGAACCGACCAGGGAGGCGCGGGTACTGGATGTGGTCCTGGCAGACAGTGACCAGATTATGGGCCTGGAGGTAAGGGACCTGTTGGCAGGGAGTGACCATGCCACGGTTTGGTTCTGCCTGGACCTAGGAGGGCTAGAAGGCTGCACAAAGACGGAGGTAACTGACTTCAGGGGAACAGATTTTAAGGAAATGGGAAGGATCCTTAAGGAGCATTTGGATGTGATTGGGTCAGACATGGACGCTGATAGTAGGTGGGAAATCATCAGGAGAGGGGTGCAAGATGCTACCAGCACCTGTGCAAGAGTAAGACGAAAATGCAGTAGGGCCCGAAAACCCTGCTGGTGGACCAGGGAGGTCCAGGAGGTGGTGCGGGGAAAGAAGGCAGCCTATAGGCAATTCAAGTGCTCAAGGAGTGAAAGGGATCGAGGGGAGTATGAGCTGATGGCTAGAATGGCCACTAGGGTGGTGAGGGCGGCTAAGGCAAGGAAGGAGCAGAACCTGGCCAGGGAAATTAGGAGAGGGAACAAGGGGTTCTTTAGATACATTGGGGAAAAATGAAGGGTGAAGGGGCAGATTAGCAGGATTAAATCATGGGAGAGATGGGCACAAGACCCGGGGGAGCAGGCTGAGGTACTAAATGAGTACTTCACCTCAGTTTTCAGCAAGGAAAATGGTGGTGCTGCATCATACATGGGCGGAGACAGAGATACTGAGGGGGGGGACCCTTACTGATCGGCAGGTCTGGGGAGAGGGGGAGGCATTACTGGCAGGAGGGGGGAGGGCTAAGCAGGGAGAAGAGCTACTGGAAGTGGAAATCATAGCAGAGAGAGTGAGGGAAGCCCTCAGCTCCCTTAAGATGGAGAAAGCACCGGGGCCGGATAAATTACATCCCAGAGTGCTGAAGGAACTTGTGATGATGTCCTGGTGAACCCCTGCAGGAGCTTTTACCATTTCTCTGAGGACAGGGTGGGTGCCCCAGGACTGGAAGGTGGGTATATAGTGCCTATCCACAAGGGGGTCAAGGGAGGTGGCAGGAACTACAGGCCTGTCAGCCTGACATCGTGGTGGGCAAGGTGATGGAGGGCATTGTCAAGGAGAGGCTAGGAGGGACCTGGAAAGTCAGGGTGCCTGGATGATAGACAGCATGGATTCATCCCGGGGAAATTGTGTCAGACAAACCTTGGGGAGTTCTATGACTGGGTGATCAGTGCCTTGGACCTGGGTAGACCAGTGGACGTCCTCTTCCTAGACTTCAGCAAGGCATTTGACTCTGTTCCTCACATGGGCCTGTTGGATAAGCTGGGAGAAATGGGGGTGGGGAGCCAGGTGATCAGATGGATAGGCAATTGGCTCCAGGACTGGACCCAGAGGGTCATAGTTGGTGGGATAGTCTCATCCCCAAAGAGGGTCATTAGTGGGGTCCCACAGGGATCAGTCCTTGGGCCCCTCCTGTTCAATGCCTATGTCTCTGACATAAGGACAGGAATCAGGAGTGAGATGAGTCTCTTTGATGGATGACTCAAAACTGGGGCGTGTGGTGGATGGGGAGGAGGGAAGGTGGCCCCACAGGGGGACCTGGAGGCTCTGGAAAGATGGTGTAGAAAGTGGAAGCTGAGGTTCAATGCAGGAAATGCAAGGTACTCCACCTGGGGGCCAGAAACCTGGGCCAAGTGTATACCCTGGTGGGGAAATGCTGCAAGTCTCGATGGCTGAGAGGGACCTGGGCGTGGTGGTGGACATCAAGATGAACAACTTGGAGACTTGTAGGAGGGCAGCAGCCAAGGCCAACAGGATGCTGGGATGCATCGCTAGGGGGATCACCTCCAGAAGGAGGGAAGTGATACTCCCTCTGTATAACTGCTTGGTGAGGCCACACCTTGAGTACTGCATGCAATTTTGGAGGCCACACTTAAAGAGGGACATTAAACTCCTGGAGAGGGTCCAGAGGAGGGCAACCAAAATGATTTTGGGCTTGGGGGACAGGACCTATGAGGAGAGGCTTGAAGAGCTAAATATGTACACATTGGAAGAGAGAAGGGACCGGGGACATGATAGAGGTCTTCAAGTACATAAAGAGGGTAAATAGGGGAGGAACAGTCAGGGTGCTTCGAAGGAAGGAGGAGGGGGCCACTAGAGAGCATGGGTGAAAGCTGGAGGGGGGAAGATTCAGGGGAGAAAGGAGGAGGTGCTACTTCACTGAGAGGGTGGTGGAGCCATGGAATGCACTGCCTAGGGGGCTGGTGGAGGCAGAGACAGTGGAGGGGTTCAAGAGGGGCTGGGACAGGTACAGGGGAAGGGTTCTGGAAACAAAATCCAATGCAGCAAGAATATCCGGAACTGGGAAGGGAGAAGCCAGAGAAGGCGAGGGGGGCAGCAAGGTCAGCACCCAGGGTGGGGGCTGACCAATCAAGCAGACTCAAAAGACCATTGGGCTTATTCTGCTGGCATTTTAGTATGTTAGTATATTCTGTCTCATATGATACTCAGTAATTCTGTCTCCTAGGTCATTCTCCAATGGAGAATGACTTAGGACCAATGCATGGTGTTTCTCTTATCTGTAACTATGTTGTAATCTCTGTTGCTATGCTGTTATCTGTAGTATTTAGCTGTCTGCAACCCACTGTAGCACGCTCGAGACACTACTGTAACTTCTCTAGAAGGGCAGAGAGCTGGAGCGTGGGGAGAGATAGAACAAGATCTTAGAGAACCTAAGATCTACAATTCTGGAGATTATGTATATTCTTCAGGAATGGTGAGAAACCCATCTCCCTTGTGATTTTCTCTGTCACATGCTTGGCGTAAGTAGCATAATAAACTTTATTAGTACTCCTTGCTTGTTTACGAATGTTTCTTGGCAGACTCCGAGACACAAGAATCTGTATTATTTTTGTTGTTTACCCTACATACCAAGAGTGTTTAGACATCAAGCCTAGCAGCCAAATCTCCAAAAGAGTGTGTTTGTGTGTGGGGGGCACCCAGCAGCAATTTACATCTCTTCTGCTGCTAGCTGACCTGCTAGCTAAGTTTGCTAGAGGGCCCCTTGTGACAGGCCATGCCCCTTCTGCCACTAGCTGACTTGCTAGCTGATCCCAAGGACACCTGCAAGGCTCTGTAGAAAACTACCTGACAGCACTAGCCCCCTCTGCTGGATGCCAAAGTCAACTGCCTTGCCTGGCTATACAGTTCTTGAGCCCTTAAAATGGCTGCTAGACAGGCAGGGCTCTTTGGTTGCAGCATTGTCCCAGCTGTCGCTGCAGATCCACTGGAGGCATCTCCCCTGGTTTTCTGTTCCAGACACTCCTCTTCTGGAGCCCTTCTGACCCTCCTGTGAACTTCTGTGAACTTCCCTTGAGCCCTCCTGGTAGCCTTCTTTTATGCTGCTGGAAGGGGGCATAGCTATCCTTGGGGCTCCCTCTCTTATGCGGAAGGTGGCAGTGCTGATTGTCTATGCAAATCAAAAACCTGACTGCACAACCAATCAGCATTAAGAGCTGCTACTCAGCCCTCATGTCTCCTCCCCAGCAGGAGTGCACTCAGTGACAATTTGATGTCAAATAGGCATCAAGTGCCTTTGATGTGCCACTGCGGGAGCCGCTGGGTTGAGTCTTCTGAGGCAGACACTTTCAGTTTCAATAAAGGGCTGGGGAAGACAGCAACAGCCTTTCATAACCTCTCCAAATGCCTCCACGCACATTTACTTTTAAAATGTTAAAAAAAAAATTTATCAAGTCAGTGACTGGCACTAAAGCCTCTGACAGGACGCCCGCCCAGCTTCCAGCAGAGCACCTGATGTGGCCACGATGACAGGCACTACAGTATACATGCCAGATTGGTTCCCATTGTAATATCGGTTCCCAGAGTTTGGGTTATTCCAACAATCTAAGATCTCTATACTCTCTTGGCTTCATCATAAGTGCTAGTTGGAGAGACACCTAGCAGCAAGCAAATTAAAATAAACTTGGTTTCAGAAGTATTGTAAGGTAGCCACATTGCTGTACACAAAGTGCTTAAATAGTGGCTTTAATACGAGTGCTCATAATTACCATGTTCTACTCTGTAATACATTTTCATTACACTCAAGCATTACACCTTTACTGGATGTGACTCAAAGAATGCACAATTTATTTGCTTCTGCTAATAACATTTAAAAGGAAAGAAAAGGTGGTTTTACATCAGGATAGCTGATCTAATAGTAGAAAATAATGCTGTGTGACAAATGGTGTCAAATTGTAAAACTGCCCAATTACAACCCCTGGCTACCAGCTGCTGTGTAGACCCCCTACCCCCTACTTCTTCTTGGTGCCCTGGTAGGCAACAGAGGCTGGAACATGCACTTTTTGGGGACAATAAAATGCCTGTCTGTGCTGGATTTTCAGGGTCAAATTTTACAGGTTATAACTTTTGGTCGGTGATATCCTGGGCCACATTAGACAGTCATTTCCCATCCAAAAATATGTTTCAAGATTTGCAGGGGCTATCAAATCACACATACATGTAATACTCATGAATCAAAGACTCCCCCATCACATTTGGCATTGACCTTGCAATGTTTCCGAACAGACCGGGCATTGCCTGATTGTTGCATTTACCGAATATGCTAGAATGGCAGCACCCATAGAAATAAAAGGGATAGAATGGCAACAACATGAGTGCTAATGTACTTGCTTCCGCCATGATAGAATGCTGGTATGTAATTCTTTATGGGATAAAAATAGCCCCATGAATGATTATGTAATGGCATTACCATTCTTCTTCTTTTATTTCTATCACACTGCCTGTCTGTTGCCCAGCATGAGTACGTAGTGTGCCACTACATTGTGGCCGTCACTGTCCCTCAGTGACTCCTCACAGGACCTCCCGTGCAACCTCTGTACCATCTTTGTTGCCCTTCTCTGGACTGCCTCCACCCTGTCTATGTCTTTCCTGAGAGGTAGTCTCCAGAACTGGACACAGTATTCCAGGTAAGGGCATACAAGAGAGCGGTACAGTGGTAGTGCCACTTCTCTTCTCCTGCCAGTGATGCCCCCCATGCACCCCAGCATCCCACTAGCCCTGCCCACAGTCTTTCCATACGGCAGTGCCACCTTAAGGTCTTCTGAAAACATAATCCCAATGTCCCTTTCCTGCCTAGTGACTGCCAATACTTCTACCCCATCCCATACTCAGCACCGGGGTCCCTATGTCCTCGGTGCATGATTTTGCACTTTTTGGCACTGAACCCAATGGCCACGTCTTTGACAACTCTTCAGGTTTTTCTAGATCCCTGTGCATTTTCTCTACATCCTCCTGTATGTCTACTCTCCTGCAGATTTTGGTGTCAGCTGCAAAAAGACATATCTTTCACTCCATTTTTTTCTGCAATGTCCCCTATGAAGACATTAAATAGGACTGGTCGCAGCAATGAAGCCTAGGGTACCCCGCTGGTCAAGCTGGTGTTTCTAGAATGTGTGCTGTTTACCACTATCCTCTCCTTATGTCTGTTACAACAACTTTTGACACTTGACACAACACTTGTCCTGGCACATAGTTGCTATTAATGAGACCAATCAGGTTAGCAAATCCAACTACTGGAGCCATCCACCCAGTTCAAGGGTCAGTGGAGGATGAAGCATGTACTTGGGAGGGTACTGGCATGTGCTGGGTGGGTGGTGTGCTCTTGGGGGTGTCATGTGCTAGGGGGATTCATATATGGGGGAAGAAGCATGCCCCTCAAGCAGAGCTCCCTCTTTATAGTTTGACCAGACCCTGGATCAGTCCTCTCCTCCAAAGCAGGCCACGTTCTCCCTGTAGCTGTCCCTCACCACCCTGACTGGGCAGAAACAGAATCAGAAAGAAAACAAAATTTTTACTGTCACTTGGGCTAAACACCCTTTCATGTTGCCCATAACTCCTCCCCCTGGAAATCTGCTCCCCAGCCCATCACACACACAATGCTCCAGTACTCTCCCATCTCCAGTCTTTCACATTGTGTAGCTACCAGCCTGTCTGATGGCAATGTGCGCCACACACACACACACACACACACACACACACACACACACACACACACACACACACACAGAGCCTGCCCATAATCTATTCATAGCATGGCCTTATGATGACTAAGAGACAAAAGACAGAATGGATATTTAAAAAATGTTATTTCAGTGTTATTGTTGAGAATTCTCTGGATGTTGCTTTTCATGGTTACTTTGTTATCTACTTCACATGCCTAGAGATTTCAATCTCAGTTGAAATGGTAATTTTGTTTTCTTTTATATATGCTTTCTCTTCCTTTTGTCTTCTGGTCCCAGTAGCAACCCTCAGCACCATCACTGACTCATCTCATGTACTGACTGACTAACCTCCACATGGAGCCTGTTAAGCCGGGGGCCTGCTATGTATTGATGTGCGGTGCCTGCGTAGACGAGTGGACCAGAGAAGTTTCCTCCTGCCATTTTCTTTCCAAGAGCATTGCACATGCTGTGATGCAGGTGCACGTGCATGCATCAGCATGTACTTATAGTATCTGCCGATGCCGTACTCCGACCTGCTGCTCCTGTTGCCAGGTTGCAGTCAAGTGGTGGGACATAGGATCACCCCCTTCCCCGAGGGAGGAGAGATGTCCATGGGATGCTCAGTCCTCCCTTTCCCAGCTGAACTGGAGCGACCTTTCTTCATTTACAATGCTGGGTCTCCAGTGTGGTTGCCAGTGCCTCATCCCACCTCACCACTGGACTGGCTGTTGAAAATGTAATTTAGCAGACTTTTCAAAATTGTGAAAAATTTCCTGAAAACTGGGTAGTTTTGTTTCGTTCGGCTGTAATTGATGCAGTGGCTATTGAGAATAAATTGTGCAACTAATATGCAAAGAGCTACTCTCTGGAACTTTGTCAGGGGGCCCATACATGAATCTATGTGGATGGATAAAAAATGCACCACAGGGCCCTATCTGTAAAAGCTGGTCAGGCCGATCATGACACACTGGGTGCAAGTTGTGTGAATTTTCCTGATCTGGCTTTTAACAATTTAGTCCAATGCATTTCTGGTGGTCCAGCTTTTCACCTAGTCCGAGTGCGCACTATTCATAAGCCCAAGCCTTCTGGTACCAGCTCGTGATGGTCTTGGTCTGTCCCACATCTGAGGGGGACCCTGTTTAGTTGTGTATCATGGTAAGAAACTCTGTAGGCGCAGGTTGGGCAGGGAAATATTTTGAACAATGGACGACGACCACTGATTTCAGGAATGAGTGTGAAAACAGGATTTAAAAAATGCATGATTTATTTTGGGAATTTTAATGTGTTTTCACTGAAGTGAAAATGACATGTAAATAAAATAAAAGTGATAAAGTAATGGACAATGCATTTTGGCCTGTGCGTGTTATTGTGAGTGCATTACTATCTGTGTGTTTGTGATATTCTTAAAGGTGAGCTGGAGCACTTTAAAACATTGTGTGCATGGTCCTCTGTGGGGTTGGCCACCTTGACATGGTACAGAAGCTTAACCAGTCTATAAGATTGTTACTAAAAGGCAGCCATTTCTATCTGTTTTTGGTATACTGTGTATTTACTAGCCTACTCTTTGCTACATTGCCTTAAATTGTGTTATCCAACGTGCAATTTTGGTCATCTTTTTGTAGAAATTCACATTTTACAATAAACTTCATTTGGTTGTCAAGTCATGTGCTCTGCATCATTGTCATATATTACTTAAATGCAAAGTTCTGATGAGAGTGGGACTGATCCGTGAGCTGGAAGGTGGTCGTCTGGGTGACCAGCTGCAGAAATGGTTGCTGTCTTACAGGAGAGGCTGTTCCAAGGTTTGGTTGGTCCAGCTTCAGGGAGGGTGCTCAGCTTGGGGGAGGTTTGACTGGATACCAGGCAAAGGAATTGCTACTATGTGGCACATATGTACAGCGACTGGGGGATGTGGGAGAAAGTGTTTATATAGTATTGCTCAGCTTTTCCATAGCAATGGGCAAACATGCTTGATAGTGGGCAATAGTTCAAAAAAGTATTGACCATCGTAATCAACATATACAGTACATGCACCACTCTCCGCCTGAAGTGGCATACAGTATTTACCCTCCACTGCCTGGCACCATCTTAAGGAAGTAGTCACTAGCATTATATAAGTAACTTTGTTGATACTGTAATGTCACAAATACAATATTGACAAAGTTAGTTCTATAACACAAGTGACTGTACTTGCATTTGCCACTGGCAAGCATCTTAGGTGAGCGGAAAATTGTGGGGCTGGTCGGGGGGGGCATGTGTACTGGGCCACGTGTATTGCCATCTCTGAGCCATGGCAGAGGGCAATGTAAGCCTGGAAGTTCTCATGATGCATCCAAAAACCTCAGCGGGTCTCCTTAAGTGATGGCTCAAGCCCTGAACTGGGAGAGCAGTGCTGGCTACAGTCTCCAAACTAGGGGAAGGTGTCTGTGCCTGCTGCATGTCTTGAATGGAGTTGGAGATCAGTGCTAGATACAAACTCTAATCTGGGTGGGTGCTTCCAATAAGCCCTGAACTTGGGGGGGGGGTGCTGTTTGCATGGGGCAACCCTAGAGCACTGGGGAGGTTAAGTAACTCTCTCAGAGTCCATTAGTATGCAAGTCAGAAATTGGCTAAGTGACAGGACACAGAGGATGGTGGTAAACAGAGTTCAATCCCAGGAGAGGGAGGTGACCAGCGGGGTGCCACAGGACTCTGTTTTGGAGCCAGTCCTCTTCAATGTCTTCATTAGTGACATTGTGGAGGGGCCGGAAGGGAAGATGAGCCTCTTTGCGGATGATACCAAGATCTGCAGTAAGGTAGACACTCCAGACAGGGTGGAAAGAATGAGAAGAGACCTAGGCAAATTGCAGGAGTGATCAAGAGAGTGGCAACTTAAGTTCAATACAAAAAAGTGCAAAGCCAGGCACTTGGGCCACAGGAATCATGAGGAAGAATACAAAATAGAGGGTGGGGTGGAGGTGGAGATGCTAACAACAACAAAACTTTAAAGGGACCTGGGGGGGTAAACATAACAGACGACCTGAAGGTGGCCAAGCAATGTGAAAAGGCAGTGAGGGAGGGCCGGAGGGATGCTGGGGTGCATAGGGAGGGGCATCACCAGTAGAAAACAGGAGGTGGTGATGCTACTGTATAGGCAATTGGTCAGGCTGCATCTGGAATACTGTGTTCAGTTCTGGAGTCCGCATTTCTGGAAATACATTGACAGAATGGAGGTGGTCCAGAGAAGGGCAACAAAAATGGTGAAAGGAATGCACCAGAAAACATATGAAGAAAGACTGAAAGACCTCAATATGTATACCCTGGAGAAAAAGAGGGAAAGGGGGGATATGATAGAAACATTCAAGTACCTTGAGGGAATCAGCAAGGTTCAGGAGGGCAGCATCTTTCAAAAAAAAGAGATGTGCAAGAACAAGGAGTCACAATATGAGGCTAGAGGGGGAAGACTCAGGGGTAATGTGAGGAAGTATTTTTTCACAGATAGGGTGCTGGATGCATGGAACAGCCTCCCAGTGGAGGTTGTAGAGGCTAAAACGATTGGCCAGTTCAAGAATGCATGGGCTAGACAGAAGGCAATCCTAGTGGTAAGAAAGAGAGAGTAAGCTATTGATCATTTAGGATCAGGAGTTAAGTAGGTAGGTAGGGAAATGGGCAGACTAGGTGGACCAGGTGATCCTTATCTGCCACCAAATTCTGTTTCTAAGTGCAGGTTGTGGCAATCAAACACAGGTGTGCTGGGTGTACAAAGCTTTTTCACAGCTTGTTGTTCTAACATCGACACTATATTGCCTACATTCAATAAGGCCTACTCAAAAAGATGTTGTTACATGGTAGACTACACATACAAAATTAGTACCCTACATACAGAATCACTGGTTACTGGCAGCACAAGCCTTCAGGTGCACTTTCACCTCATGTGATGGTCTGGGTGCAACAAGAGGGATTTGTGATGCCATTTTACATAACAAAATTGCTATTGAAGCTAAGTCTGTTGTCTTCATCTGCATTGCCTTCACTTTCACATACAGTTGCAATCCTTATACAAATTTGAGCTAGGCAATAATTTATTACAGCTAAAGGGAGCACACACAACTATTCAGGGCACTCCTATGCACATACACACTCCCACACTCCCGCCTACTACCACACATACCATTCACTCACTCCCACCCCCTCACCTGCTGCCATACACACCCATGCACATTTTCCCACCCCTCCCCTGCTGATGCACATACCCTTGCCGACATTCCCACCCGTTGCCTGCTGCCATACATGTATGTACATCATACCACGTGAGTGGGTTTGGGTGCCAGTGCCATAAAATGTAATGATCTGTGGGGCACTGGACAAGAGGAGCCATGCTGGCATGATGTGAGAGAGGGTGTGCAACTTATCACCAGAGAGACTGTTGCCATTTGATGGAGTAAGAGAGCGGGTTCCAGTGGACAGCTGTGATCATTTTGGCATTGGATGTGCATTCTGGTGGCAATTTACCAGGTGGGAAAGTGTAACAACCCCTTTTCCCAGAAAGGAGGCTGGATTGTTACTAGAGTGTCAGTCAGAGGCCTGAGTGATATTGCACGGATTGCTCTTTCCTGTAGAGGTAGGGGAAGAAACTGGGGACAGGGAGTTATAAGAAGCTGTTTTCATGGGAATAAAGGAGTTCAGATTTTATGGTTAATTGGTTGGTTTGAGAGTGCAGGGGAAAGGTAGCTTCTGTATCTAGTTCCAGTGTGTGTGTATAGGCAAGGCCCCGAGTGGCTCAGGGGGCCTACCGGCTCTGGCTTGGTGAGATAGCGCCAGGCTTCAGGTGGCATGGAACCTCTCCAGTATCCTGAGGCACCACTGGGGGTCAGAGGGGGTCCTCTGGATCTGACTCTGTGGAAGGATGCCAGGTTCAAGGTGGCATGGAAACTCCCAGCAGGCCTTTTCTAACTAACATTGAGGGGTGTCAAAATATCCCTACCTTTCCTTCCAACTTTTATTTTAAGTCCTGGGATAAAATCACATTGAATTTTATCTGGAATGGGCAGAGACCGAGAATCAGGATATCTCTTGCAACTTCCACTTCCTTTAGGGGGTGCTAATCTACCAAACTTGAAATTTTGTGCATTAGCAGCGTTTTTTAAAATATTGTCCATGTGGTTATCTCCAACATATCAGGCATCCTGGAAAGATTTAGAATTTGCCATAAATGACCTCTATGATATTACCAAGGTAACCCTGGCCTCGGCAACTAAGGTACCACCCATGCGGGATTTTACTCCTTTTACTGCCAAATTTTAAAATTATGGTTCGAGTTAAAATGAAGTAATGGTTTCTGTGAAGTCTTTCTTTTATACACACATTTCAGAAGATGAATGATTTCTCCTGGCAACCCATGACCATACCTTTTTAAAATGGAGAAGGACTGGGCTCCAATTTTTTAAGCAATTCCTTTCCCCATCCAGCATTATCTCATTTGAAACCCTTAAAACAAACTATGGCCTAGTGGACAATGACCATTTTAGATATACCCAGGTCAGAAACTATTTATTATGACAAAGGGATGTAACCTCTAAGTTACCAGTTCCCATACCAATGACCTGGAGATATCTTGAGGATAATATTAATGGCTACATGTGGCCCCACCACGTGGGATTCCTATATAAAATTTTTAGGGAGGGGATGGGTGATTCTTCAGTCTCGGGTTTGAATAGTTGGTGCAGGGACCTAGAATTAAATATTTCTGAACAAGAGTGGCTGCGAGCATCCCCTCTGGCATGCAGAGTTACACATTTTACTAAATGGCGTGAATTTGCCTGGAAATGCCACAGTCACTTTTTTTGCTCTCCGGCAATTTTAACTAAATACCTCCCTTCCTCATTCAGTAGGTGTTGGCGGAGATGCTCATGCGACTTCACTGATCTTAGCCATGTTTTTTGGTCATGCCTACAGTTGACACCATACTGGTGCAACCTACAGCAAGAAATTTCAGGCTGCCTAGGAGAGGCGTTCGAACTTATTGTTGAGACGGTTTTACTGTCTACATTTCCCCCCTCATAGCCCACCTTGGTATTGAACCCTACTACCTATTTACATTTTGGCAGCCAAAAAGGCAATAACAAGATGTTGGAGTTCCCCTGTCATCCCCACTGTTAAAGACTGGAGGGGGTTGGTGTCCAATATCTATTATATGGAGTCTTTTACGGCTACATTCCATAATAAACACTCTGCGTTCAAGTTGCTCTGGAGGCTGTGGGTGATGTATCTTTCTAGACGTGATCCGGATTTTGTCCCATGCTCCTCTCCATGGAACAAACCCAGAGAGTACCTGGGGAGATGAGATCTTGAGAAAGTCGGGGAGGCAGCATTCACATTTGCTGTTACAATCTACCAGCTCAGGGAGGAATGTAATTCACAATGAACTTTGGGGGTTGCAAAAATCCAGTCATTCTGTGAAAGTATTACCTGTAAAAGGAAAAAAAACAAAAACAACCTGTTCGTTATCAGGGAAACAGGCAAGGTTTTTATCTGTAAATGATCTATGTAAGTATTCTATACCAAAGTGACTATCATTTATTGTCTGTCACCTCTAACTAATAAAAAGAAATAAAAAAAAGAAATAAAAAAACATTGAGGGGTGGAGGTACTGAGGTCTCGGTGGTCTGTGCGTCATACTTATGTCTCTGAGAGGGATTCAGTGGCCATACATGACACTGGGCTAGGTCGATTCAGAGCCTCTAGGATGAGCAGCAATCAGCAGTCGCTGCCTGGGAGATGTACCCTTGCAGGACATCAGGGGAAGAACTCATTTCACTGCATATCAGAGCTGCACCTTGGAATAGTCTTGCAGGTCACTTGGGAAGTTTGCTTTGTTTGGATACAACCAGGCAGGTGGCACGCTGGTTGCGGAGCAAGGGGGATCAAATTTGTAAGGAGGCAGAAGTGGGTCACCTGGGTGGGCATCCCCTCATGAGATGTGCATCCATGGTTTTCTGGCCTGGAGGGTTACCCTGAAGACGAGTATGTACAGTGGGAAATCAGAGAAGGCTGAGACCTGGGACTCCTGGACTCAGAAAGTCCTGCCAGACTTGTAACAATAAGGTAAAGAGCATGGGTTTTTAATGCTTTGGAAGCAAAAGGAAGTAGCAAGGCAGAGGGCCATATGGTGAGGGTGTCACCATGAAGGAGCTGAGTGTAGTATGCTGTATCCAGTAGCTGGTTAACACTAGTTCCTGTATCAACCAGGATGTGACAAGGAACCCAGAACTAACAGGGTATTGAAGAGTCCATGAGAAGAACCTTAAATGGGATCAAGTAACCCAAGACTTTAAAGTTCAATAAGTAATTGAGTTCCAAAGTGAGGAACTAAATGTAAGGCATTCATTTATCTGAAACTGTAAGTGTTAAAATTTAACTACCAGTTGAACCTTACTCTCAGTAAAAGGACTACATATGAACTGTCGTGGTGTTTTGTAGGATTATTGTGTAACATTCTATCCATTCTAATGTCAGAAAGAGTAGGAGGATTAAGGCTATGCTGTGCCAAACACTTGCAGGGGTGCTCCCAGTGAGTCATGCCATCATATATCCCTAAACATAGGAGTCACCCTAGGCCATGCCCACCCCCACCGTGACAGCAGTAGTACTCGACAGGCAGGCCGAAGTGGGGTTGCACCTAGATACAAGGGTACCTGGAGCCATGCCCACCACTATTGGGCACAGTCACTCGGGTTTGAAAGGAGTGAAGGGGTGTTGAGCTAGCACTAGGGAGGGGCCACCCAGACTTTTCTTATTTGAGTAGGCACACCTATTAAAAACTGATCTGCCTCCCCTACCCGCTAGTTTAAAAGTGACTCAATTTCATTTGTAAACTTGCACCCCAGCACACTGGTGCCTTCTTCAGAGGAGCGTAAGCCACCTCAGTTGCATAGCCATTTGTCCCTCGAGGAGTGCCCCAATCTCACACATGTGCAGAGCCCTTTTCCCAGCACAACTTCTTCAGCCATGAGTTGAAGCAAGTGATTAGAATAAGACTTCCCTATCTCCTAAATGAAACTGGAGTGGAACTATGTAAAAATCTGAGTGAGTTGTGAGAGTGCATGTGTATGTGAAGGGAGTAGGTAGGATATGTAGTTGTGACGTTAAGTACAGACAAGATGTTGAAATGTGCATGAGAGACTTTGTGGCAATTGCAGGCGAGTGGTCAGATTCTGAATGCAAGTACTGGTGATGGGTTGTAGAGTTGTGTAGGTGTGAGTGAGGGCAAAAAGTGTGAATGCGGTTGAATGCTTTACATGCTTGTGATGGGTAATTGCAGAGGAGGCCTCAGAGTGTGTGTGAGCAGTCGAGTGAGTCAGTGTAGATATGAATAAGGAGTAAGGGATGAGTGGGCCCAGGTGTGATAATGGAGTGTGAATGTGTGCAGGTGCAGGTTTTCTAAGTGCATGTGAGATGATTAGTTCATGTAAGGATAAGAACTACGTGGGAAGTCATGGTGTAGGAGCGAAAATGGAGACGGATCACATGTACATGTGTGTGGGTGGTGAGAATGTGAGTTCAAGTGAGGCGTCTTGACTGTATGTTGGAAAGGGGTGTATGTGTAGTTGAGTGGTGTGCGTGCATGTGATGTAACAAGTGTGGCTGAGGATCATAGTGTGTGCACAAGGGGTGAGGGACAGGGATGACATTGGATACCAGAATCACGTAGCACAGGATGGGGAGAGGGGGACTGTAACTGCACATCCAGGACAGATGTGAATGACACTGGACATCAAGGATCATGTTGTTCTGGGATGGGGTGGGGAGGTGGTGCCACAGAAATTATGATGGCATGGGTTTGGGGTACCAGTTGACACCAGGGATCAAGCTGACATGGAAGAGCTAGTGCAGTTTGAGCCATTTAGAACGTCTGATCAGTGATCTCCATGTGGATCACGTGGTATCTGTTTCACTAATAAAACATTCCAGCAGGCACAGGGCATTTAGACATGAGGGGGCTGTCACAGTGTGCCTTGCATCCTGAGAGACCCTTTTGTTTCCCCTAAAGTCTGCTGCAGCAGCATCTCTTCTCTTCTCCTTCATATACCCTTTTTCTAACCATTATGTTTCAGGATTGGAAGGCAGGCCACCTGCAAATGTACTTAACTTGCAATCACTTTGTTTCAGGTCTCCTCAGGATTTCCCCCCTCTCCTTTCCTCGGAAAGCATCATGAACAAGCATTTGTCAATGCCAAATGTTTGCTTTCTGGCATTAGCAGGGGAAGTGCAGGAGTTTCACAGATGCAGTATAGGAATGGCATTGAAGTATTGAACTAACGCCAACTCCACCCTCACCCTGCAGAGATGGACAGGCATTGGGGTGTGCCTTTGGGTCATTGCCCATGACGGTCATGACATTTCACCACACACTACCCTTCAGACACTGACAAGTGTTGTGTCTTGGGGTGTTTGGGCTTTACATTCACCTCATCCCATAAGGAAATACGCTGAAATAGGTGCAGTATAGGAGAATGGGTGAACTCTGGGGGCAAAGGGTTCAAGGTGCACCTCAATGCCTGTCACTGGCTGCAGGGTGAGGGTGGGGGTGGAATGGCATGAGCATTACTGTCAACAATCCCAAGTCACACCCCTGATGCCTGTCAGTCCCTATAGGGTAGGGTATTATGGTCAAAAACCTAATGTTCTGGGCGTTTCTTGGTATTTTTACTCCAAGTTTTCCACATGAGCTTTTTGTGACCCCACTGCATGAACAGTGACACTATCAGTTTGTTAGGTGAAAGGTGATTTTGCACAGCGACTGTGCCATTTGGCACCACAGGTGCGAAAACACATTTTGAACAGGATGTGAAAAGTGACAGGTGTACTTTTCATGAGGAGGTGTAAAAAATGGCATTGTTGAAAATTTGGAGTGAAAATATAAAAAAAAAAATGGTGAAGTCATGAGCGTGCGTAGAAACTGTGCAATGTACACCTGTAATGTAATTAATTTTGGGATTTTTTTATAGCATATTTTCAACATAGGCATTTTGGGACCTCTGCTCATGAACAGTGTCACTATGATTTTCTTAATCTGTCCCGAACACTAATTTCCCACAGCGACCGTGCTATTCTTCGCAGGATGTGTGAAAACACATTTTGGCCAGGGTGTGAAAAATGACAGCTGTACTGCTCATAAGGAGGTGTGGAAAAATGCCAAAGTTGAAAATCTGGACTGAAAATATTACAAATTCATGAACTTACGAGGGTGCATGGAAATTGCGCAATGCATGCTTGTAACACAGTCATTTTATGGACTTTTGTCACCAAATTTTCAACATAGTCATTTTAGCACCTCTGATCATGAACAGTGTCACTGTGATTTTCTTAATGTGTTCCAAACATTGATTTCGCAAACCGACTGCGCCAATGTGTGCTACATGTGCGAAAACACATTTTGAGCAGGATGTGAAAAATGACAACTATACTGTTCATAAGGAGGTGTGGTAAAATGGCAGTGTTGAAAATCTGGAGTGAAAATATTAAAAATTCTCGAAGCTATGAGCATGTGTAGGAACTGCGTAACGCACGCTCGTAAAACAGTCATTTCTGGAAGATTTTTCACCAAATTTTCAACATAGGATTTTTGGGGCTCTACTCTTGAATCAGACATTGTTATTTTAGTTATCAGTCCCAAAAGGTGGTTCTGCGCAGTGACCGCGAAATCACCTTTCGGGACCAAATAACAAAATGACATTGACTGAGTTCATGAGGTGGGGTCCCAAGAACCCCATGTTGAAAATTTGGTGAAAAAATTCCCAAAAATGGTCACAATATGCACCAAAGTTGAAAAAAAACCATTTATGCCATTATACAGCTTACTGGCATTTCTTCAGTTCGTGGCTGGCTTTGAAGAGTGTAAACATGTTCCCGGTCCACCAAAGATCGTCCGCTGGCCTCCAGAAGTAAGCATGGGGTGAGGTGGGGGTGTGGGGAGGTGGGGTATGCAGAAGGTGGGCGTGGGTTGGGGGAAGGGGCAAGACAGTCAACGAGGGACCATTTTTTTTTTTTACCGGGTGTTTTTTTTTTCTTTTTTTTAGTAAGACAACGCAGGACTTTTGCCACACTGGGGTGGGCTCCCAGCGTGGCAGCTGGAAGTTTGTTTGGGGGGAGCAGTGGAGCTGACAGGGGACTGGGCACCCCCGTTGGCCATATGGACTGTTGCCATGCTGGGGTGGGCTCCCAGCATGGCACTTGGAAGTCTGTTGGGGGGCAGTGGAGCTGACAGCAATTGGGCACCCCCATCAGCCATATGGACTTTTGCCACACTGGTGTGGGCTTCCTGCATGGCACCTGGAAGTCTGTCTTTGGTGGGGGGAGGTACAGTGGAGATGACAGGGGATTGGGCACCCCCATCGGCCATATGGACTTTTGCCATGCTGAGGTGGGCTCCCAGCATGGCACCTGGAAGTCTGTTTGGGGAGACAGTGGAGCCGACGGGGGACTGGGCACTTCTATCGGCCATACAGTGTGGGAGAGGCATGAGTACACTGGGGTGGGCCTTCCAGTGTGATACTTGGTGTTTGTTGGGGGGAGGGGCAAAAAAAATGGAGCTGTCTATGACAGCTGTTCAGATGCAGTGCTGACGTGCAGGCACTTTGCATACTGCAGATGGCAGTATGTAAATTGCCTACACGTTACCACCGCTGATTGTAGCTGTGTTTTGCTTTGAACTGTACGCCGCTGCATCTGAACTGCTGTCATAGACAGCTCGGACATTTATTGGTGCAGTGAGGCCGCACCTGCAAGAAGGAGCAGGGCATTGGAAGCGAGGTGGCACACCTACGAAAATTCATATGGTGGCACTATATTTCTTGCACATGCGTGCAAGCAAACATAAAAGGGGAGCACCTTGTTTTGTTTTGTTTTTAGCCTGGAAGCGCTGTTACATTTGCGACCGGGAAAAACATACTTTCAGTTAAAGCAATGCTTTCTATAAGGTGCTAAGAAGGGATGAAGTGAGAAATGTATAAAAATAGTATTTTTGCCCCTTCGTGGTGAGTTAGGACCTTTGTAACAAACATTTATGTCCTGGTTAGAAAAGACTGTGCTCTAGTCTGTTGGTTTCTCACTGACCTTGTATTTGTTGTAAAGCAAAGAAATCAAGTTAAAATACAACTGAGAGAACAATTTGACCACGGACTTACATTGCAGCTAGAAACTGAAAATACCAAAAGGTGTCCACTGCTGTAGCTCTCTGTATACAGACAAAAGTTTCCCCTTTGTGTTTTACTTATGTGTTTTTTGTATACCAGAATGAAAAAGAGAAAATAAATGCAGGGATGCCAAAAAATGCAGCATGTTTGGGCCTAGAAGGCCTGCACTGAATAAAAATAAACAGTAGAGGTACTACAACCTGTTGTTCACATACTAGAAAGGTGATATGAAACTGTATAAAGTTATATGCAGCCTACCTTGAGGTTTCTGTTTGTAGGGTCCTGGCCAAGAGTCTCCCAGTGACCTACTGAGTACCAGCCAGCCCTGTCTTTCCACCTTTTATACATTGGATAGCTCTGTGGGAGGAGCCTATTCCTGAAACTTACAACCTATTTTGTTTAGAGAAAGTTTTATTATGAACACTACCACCCAGTCAAAAGATATCTGAGTTCTCTTTTATTTATAGCGTTTGGATATAAATAATAAAGTTGTTTAAAAGAAATAAGCTGTATTTCTGTAAGTGGGTGGAGCCTAATGTGGTCGCATGGTTGACTCTGGGTATAAAAGGAGTCTAACCTAGTGCACACATCAGATTTGTATGGGGATTAGTACTGTGCTGACCCAGGTAATAGGGGCTGCAACTACTTTCAGTCCAGGTGGGATTTTCGCCCAGTCTGAGTGACTCTAGCCATTTTCTAGAGCTTAAGTTATTAGCAAACAGTGAAGTTAACTGTGATTTTGCTTAGTTATGTTTGTTTTCCTTTATTTTGTTGTATCCAGTCTGCTTATTTTGCTGTCTGTAACTAAATATTTATTTTGACTTGCCAACCTGACTTCTGAGTATCCATCAATTCCCATCAACTTCACAGGGGTCATTCTGGCAGGATAGGGGTACATCACAGTTGGGTTGTCATGACAAATGGAAAACCAGACTCTTAATTTTGGTTCTGGGTCAGATGGCCCAGCTCTGGTGTGTGCACACACGGGTCCATCACAGGCAGGTGCATACAAAGAGTGCCCAGTCAAGGTGTTTACTCACGGTATACACCCCTACAGCGACAACAGCGCTACGTTGCTGTAGGGAACCCGCTGGAACCTGGCACTGTCTGTCGGGGGTCCTGCACCCCCCGAATCAGCTCTGACTCCGAGTTGATAATACTAAGTGGGGATGGTGCCGGGGTACAGCCCCCACGGGGGGTCTAGGGGCAAAGCCCACAATGAAAACTCTTGTGTCTTTTGGAAACCGGCAGCCAACTGCAAAATGCAGTCAACCTGCTGGTTTCGCTTTCGGGTCATTCGACAAATATTTTGTCGATGGCCCATCATGGATCCTTTGCTCACAAAGAGTGCCATGCTTAGGCATGTACATGCACAGAGGGCCCAGCTCAGACATGTGTATAAACAGGTGGCCAAGCTCTGGTGTGTGAGTACATAGATGACCCAGATTAGGCATGGGCACAACTGCTCACAGAGGGCCTTATTTATTAGTATTAAAGAGCAGCATAGGAATCCCAGGCCAACCCCTCCCCCCCGGCGCTTAGATTGTAGTCACACTTTCAGTTGTTATCCACAAGTGATGCCAATATGTAAAGAGTTCAAATATTGGTCTGGCATGCAGAGAGCAGCACTATGGTGCTTTCCACACTCAGAAGCACAAAGGATTTTTGTTTCTGTAAGGTAGGAGATATAACTATATTATGTATATGACATCTCAAGTAGGGATAGACACTAGAGACACTGCCTCAGATAGAGAGTTTAAGGTAACTGGCAACTGTTGTCAGAGGGCTTGCTATAGTATGCACTGCCACTTTGTGTCCAGTACACCATCTGTTGAGATGAGTTAGGTTGATGTGAGCCCCCCCCACCCCGGCAAAGGAGTCGCCACAAAGCTCCAGTAGAGGAAACTGGCCTGAGTGGAACTGCAGCTGTCACAGGACCAATTCACCAACTGGTTGCCATCATTCTGAGACATTTGTGCAGAAGTTCCTATAGCTGTGATGCCTCCAGTAGTTTTTTTTTTTTTTCCTTTCAATTCCCTTTCCCTCCAGTCATGGCCCTGAGGTCCTCTCTCAGGCATTCAATCCTTTTTCCTGCCCCCCTGAGGATCCCCAAATTGTGCCTCTTCTCTCCCTCCCCTCCGATGCCAGCACCCCCAGCTAACCCTATCTGGGACGGGTCACCCTCCACCTACCTGGGCGCCTCTCATCAAGTCAGACTCCGGCATCGGATGGGGAGTGGCCTGAGGAAATTGGAGGCCAGTCGAGGAGAGCCCGACGTTGGGCATGGGGGACTGGTGCCGTCGCCTGATCCTTGGCGCCGGGTTTTTCCTTGTTCTGGTACCCCCCCGATGTAAGGCATGCAATGCCATCAGCCCGTGATGTAGGTGCTCCCACCCACGTCTGGATATGGCTGCCCAACGTCATTCCCGCTTGTACATGCCCGAGTGCATAGCAGTGCCACCGGTCTCCACCGGGGGCCACTGTTGCACCTGGCTGCCCTGGATCCCACCCCCGAGAGACGAGAGCAGTCCATCGGATGCTCAATCCTCTCTCTCCCCTGCCAACCCACGGCAGTCCAGGCTCGTTCCCGAACCCGGGTCGCCAGCATGGTGTGAGGTGTGGTGTCCAGCGCCTCAAACCTCAGTGCCACTGGGCCAGCCTTCCAGTACTATTTTGAATAGTACTGTATATGTAACAGGTGTGAGTTTAAACCTAAAGTGGATAGCAAGGCGTGAGCACATATCTGGTAAATTCAGTGCAAAGTAGAATAGACTCTGACCTGAGGTATAACCTTACCTTGTGGTATTAAAGAGGAATAGAAGGGGCCATGAGGGACAGGGATTGTGAGAGGAGGGTGCAGTTCATACAATGGTATCCTGAGGTTTTTACTGAAGTCTGGGATTAGGTTCAAACCTGTCTGTACAATGTTGAATAGAAATGCTTTTGGGGACTGGGGTTCCCAGGGTGGGACGAATTGGGTAGCCAGTGGTAATGTGAAGAGTGGAGCTGTGGTATTGGCATCACCCTAATGTTGTTTCATCATACCCCACATTTTAAGTGAGTGTTTCACTCAGGAATTTAATAGATGTTTAAAAGATGTTTTCTGTTGTTGTATGTGTGGTTTTTACTTAGTAGTAATAATTGTATTCATAATTTTCATATGAATAAGTATCACCCATGTGAGCAGAGCTCATTTTCAGTAGGGTCCCCATTACAGAAAGTTACAAAGTATAAGTTGCATATAAGAAAAAAAATCAATTTATCATTGATTATCAGAATTATATATTATTCATTGCAAAAAACTGTGTTAATGCACCTGTTAGGGTTCAACTTACTGCCACAAAAAGTAGGGAAATGTGGTTTTAGGGTATCCAACCCTAACTCCTGACCCCTACCTCCCAAGCAGCAAAAGGACAAGACCACACAACCAACCACGGACAGCCATGATCAGATAAGACAAACACCATACAACTGTTTCCAGAGGACACAAATGCAGTAGCACTGGTGTGCTACCTTTGTGAGTGTATATCTATGGTTGTATAAGTACAGGCCCCATGAGGCCTGTGTGTGCATGTTGTATGGCACGCATGAGTACAAGTGGCTGCAGAAGGCTGCCATAGGGGCCTGCCCTTCTGCAGACAGAAGGCCCCATGGGACCTGCACCTCTGCAGCCAGAGCTATTCATGCATGCTGTATTATGTACCTTGCTAGATAGCATCATCTGCTAGAGCATGTTTTTCTATATACAGCTGTGTTACTGAAAAAACTGCTACCCCCTCAAACAACTTCTAGATCATTGCAACAGTACTTTTGGCTATGTAACTTCAGGCCCCACAGGGGCCTGCCATTCTAGGGCCAGAAGTCAGTATGTATGCTTTACACCTGTGGCTGAAGAGGCGTATTCTCTAAGGGGCCTGCACTTCAGCAGATTGAAGTACTGTTGGAATTTTTGTATCATAGATTTTGTGGTGCTTGTGATTCTGCAGCCATAGGTCATTGTATCAGTTCTAACCAAAATTTTGAGTTCATGAACCAAAAGTTTTGGTTCACGAACCAAAGTTTGTGGTTTGCAACCAAATTTTTGGTTTGCGAACCAAAATGTTTGATTCACAAGATTTGGCTCACACAAACCTTTTTGGTTTGAACCAACATTTGTGGTTCGTGAACCAACATTTTTGGTTCACACCAAAATTTTTGGTTTACGGTCCAAAATTATTGGTTCATATAAGCTTTCTGGTTCACAAACTGAAAAATTTTTCAGTTTGAATCAAAAAACAGTCTGACGAACCAAATATCCAATAAGAACAGTCCCAAAGTCTAAAAATACTATTTCTGGCATGTTTTGAAAAAAAAAAAAAACACATCAGAATCTTCCTTAGGAGGTCCCATTTGGCAAGATTCAAGTTTTTGTTTTTCTCAAAGTGTCCATTGATATGTATTTTCATATTTTTGTGATAACTAAAAGGAAGAAACAAGACGGTAGCTGTCACAACCCCCCCCAAAAAAAAATATGTAGGTTGTGAGGCCTATTTCCAGTTCAAGATACCTAAGTGATATGAACAAGACAGTGTTACAAACCAAAAATGTTTGGTTTGCACCAGGCAGCTATCCAAAGCAAAATTTTTAATCCTTATAACTCTGGAACAGTTTAATATTTTTTCATGAAACCTTCTAAAAGCACTACCTCGGCACATGCCACCTCTACCCTGGAAGTTTTGTGCAGAAATTCAGTACCATGTAGCCTGTGCATGAGAGCAAAAAAAAAACCCCCCAAAAAACCCCCCAAAACCCATGTTAAGTACTGTATAGGGAAAAATGTGATCCTTTTACAAAAAGGGGTATCCAGATCTCAGAAACTGCACAAGACGCCATCATGAAACTTTCCACATATTGACAACATGGCAGTTTAATGGAACATACAAATTTGTGGGCTATTCCAATGAACTTCGCCAAAGTTATTAAGGTGCGAAGTTAGGGGCTTAATGTTGAACACCCTACTCAACCCTAACTACTTGGGTGCTACAGTAGTTGGAGGTGAGCTCTCAGCACCCAGGACTGTAACCAGCAGGGTCCCGCATGGGTTGGTGCTGAGACCGGTACTATTTAACATATTAATTGCCAACATATCAAACAGGATAAAGAGCAAGATCAGCCTCTTTGCAGATGACACTAAGATCTGTGCTGAGGTGGGTAGTGTGGAAGGGGGTAAGGTACTGCAAGGATCTGGCGACACTTGAGCACTGGTTGCCACATGGCAGCTGGGGTTCAATGCTAAAAAATGCAAGGTCTTGCACTTGGGAGCAAAAAGACCCAGAGAACAGCTACTGGTTGAGGGTAGTGCAGTTAACCATTTGAACAAGGAGAACTATCTGGTGGTGCTGGTGACAGGGGACATGAAACACTTGGCAATGGCGAACAAAATGCTGGGATGCTTCGCCAGGGGAATCACCTCTAGGAGGGAGGAACTCATTATGCCCCAGTACGGTCCCTTGTGAGGCCCCACTTGGAATACTGCATGAAGTTTTGGTGCTCCTGTTTGAAAAGGGACATCAGACTACTGGAGGGGTCCAGCGTAGGGTGACGAAGATGATCCTGGGGATGGGGGATAAAACATATGTGGAGATATTGAGGGAGCTCAACATGTACACCCTTGAGGATAGAAGGGAGAGAGGGGATATGATTGAGACATTCAAGTACCTAAAGGGCATAAATAGAGTTAATTATGAGGGTTTGTCTAAGTTAAAAGGGGGTTAGGACACCAGGGTGCACAGTATGAAATTGGAGAGAGCAAGGTTCAGGAGGGAGATGAGGAGCCACTGTTTCATGGAGAGGGTAGTGGCAGGTTGGAATGCACTGCCAGAAGACGTGGTATCACTGCAAACAGTGGGCAGCTTCAAGAGAGGGTGGGATATGGCCAAATGAAGGGTCAAAACTGTGGGGAGGGTTGGGGAAGAGAAGTCAGAAGTGAGCACTAAGGTAGAAGGGTGTTCAAGGGGAAGGAGGGAAGCTGCAGTTTAATAAACAGTATGCTGCACACTCGAGCAGACTAGATATACTGAAAGGCCTGTATCTGCTGGCAATTTCGTATGTTCATATGTTCATAGTACCCATCATAATAAATACAATGAAGTCCACATTTACTTTACAATGCATGCCGCAGAAACAGAAAAGGGACTATTAATCTAATAAATAAATAAGTCTAACAATAAATTAAAATGATAAAATAAAGCAATAAATTGGGTACCCAGGTGGCCAATGGTCACTAAAAAAAGAGTTTGGCTACTAGACTTTGAAAGTTACTGGCTACCTGCC
The DNA here is from genome assembly GCA_016271365.2 of Neoceratodus forsteri. NCBI lineage: Eukaryota > Metazoa > Chordata > Ceratodontiformes > Ceratodontidae > Neoceratodus > Neoceratodus forsteri. The sequence continues at coordinate 192,729,153 of CM028132.1, read as the reverse complement.
CAGTAAGTGGTTTTTGAGACCTTAATTATGCTTGCCACTAAACTATTGATTTAACTACCAGATTTTGAAAGCTAGTGGGCAAATTGACTACTACCACACAAACCAATTTGTCCCACCCTGGCATGCAAAGTGTGAAAAGTTCTGTATGGAGTGACAACTGTTTAAACCACATAGTCTCTGTCAGAACAGAAGTTCAATCTGATCTCACTGCTCGGCCAGAAGAAAGGGTACATATAGTAGTCTTGTGTTGTGGGGGTACCACCTGGCGAGTATACCACTTTAACCCTAGACACAGAGGGCTGGACTTTCAAAATGTCCCAAAATTATGCAAGCTTTGGGTGCACAGAACAAATGATGCATGGCGCTTGTGGTATTCTCCTGGCTGGCAATCAGGATTTTCTATTCCGCACACCGATTTCTGCAAGTTAGACCAACGTTTCCTGGTTTAGCTTGCGGCAGTCCCATGTAATTGTTTTACAGAGCTTACACTAAATATTTGGTGCAAGCTGCCATACATCGAATAAGTGTCATAGCTGTGCCCGACCTACTAAAATTGGGCTCAGGTGTGGCAAATGTGTTTGGCGCAGCTACACCAAAAAATGGGGTTTGACGCAGGGCTCGATGTAGGCCCTGCATCACCATTTGAAAATCCAGCCCAGAGTGTCTTCCAGGGTTATGTTTGACTCTTGCTGACACACAGAAAGGATTATCATATGGTGCCAGCCTCAGACGAGAGACCATACAGGGGCTTCAATGTTTGAGGAATAACATAGAAACATAGAAACATAGAATTTGACGGCAGATAAGTACTGCTTGGCCCACCCAGTCTGCCCATTTCCCTACCTACTGGATAAGCTGCAGATCCTAGTTAACCAGCAACCTACTTCTTCCTACCCCCACCCCCTAGAATTGCCTTATGACTGTCCCATGCATGCTTGAATTCCACCACTGATTTTGACTCCACAACCTCCTCCGGAAGGCCATTCCATGCATCCACAACCCTCTCTGTGAAAAATATCTTTAAATTACCTCTGAGCCGCCTCTATCTTCAAATTGTGCCCTCTTGTTCTTGCACACCTCTTTTTGAAAGATGCTACCTCTTGGACTTTGTTGATTCCCTTGAGGTACTTGAACGTTTCTATCATGTCCCCCTCTCCTCCTTTCCTCGAGGCTATACATATTAAGCTCCTTTTGTCTCTCTTCATATGTCTTCCGGTGCAGACCCTGCAACATTTTAGTTGCCCTCCTCTGGACAGCTTCCATCCTGTCTATGTCTTTGCGGAGATTGGGTCTCCAGAACTGCACACAGTACTCCAGATGGGGTCTCACCAGCTGTCTGTACAGAGGGATAATAACTTCCTGTTTTCTACTGGTGATGCCTCTCCTATGCATCCCAGTATCCCCCAGCCCTCCTTGCTCCTCTCACATTGCTTGCCCACCTTTAGGTCATCTGATATGACTACCCCAGGTCCCTTTCCATTTTTGTTGTTGTTAGTATCCCACCCCATTGTGTACTCTTCCCTGGGTTTTGTTTCCAGGTGCATTACCTTGCACTTTAGCATTGAATCTAAGCTGCCATACATTTGACCATTCCTCTAACCTTGCTAAGTCCCTTCTCATCCTTTCCACCCACCCTGTGCATCAACTCTGTTGCAGATCTTTGTGTCATCTGCAAAGAGACATATTTTTCCTTCCAGTCCTTCTGCAATGTCGCTTATAAAGACATTGAAGAGGACCGGTCCTAATACTGAACCCTACGGTACCCCACTAGTAACCCTCCTTTCTTCTGAGTGGACTCCATTTACTATTACACTCTGTGTCCTATTCTCCAGCCAATTCTTTACCCAGGCTGTCATCTTGGGACCCACTCCCAGGCTGGCTAACTTGTATATTAATCTTTTGTGTGGGACTGTGTCAAATGCCTTGCTAAAGTCTAGGTAGGCCATGTCCACAGCCCCTCCCTGATCTACTACTTTGGTCACCCAGTCAAAGAAATCTATCAGATTCGTCTGGCATTACTTTCCCGCTGTGAATCCATGCTGCCTAGGGTCCTGTGCCCCTCTGGCCTCTAGATACTCGACAATTCTTTCCTTCAGAAGTGATTCCATCATTTTCCCTATCACTGAGGTTAAACTAACAGGTCTGTAGTTTCCTGCTTCTGCCTTGCCCCAACTTTTGTGAAGGGGAATCACATCCACCCTCCTCCAGTCCTTGGGTACCACCCCATCCTCCCATGATATGATTTGTTAAAAACAATGGGGTATTTACTGCTTGTGTAACTTGTAGTACTTTTTGTGGCTTTACTCTATTCCCACCCTTGAATAGCAGGTATGTAGGTAGGAATTTGTAGGGAATAGAAGGCCCAGGAACAAGGGTGAGAAGAGCACTGGAGAAGGAGGAGGAGGGATGGTGGTGGACTAAAAACACTCCCTAAGCAAGGGAGATGTGTTAGTGGAGGGTTTAAGTAGAGGTTGTGGGAGGAGCTATTCCCCACATTGAATCTTGGGCTAAGCACTCCCATTCAATGTTTGAGGAATAGCGATGGGGTATTTAGTGCTTGTGTAACTTGTAGTACTTTTTGTGGCTTTTCTCTATTCCTACCTTTAAGCAGTAGGTATGTAGGTAGGAATTTGTAGGGAAAAGAAGGCTCAAGAAAGATACCTCCTCCAACTCACGGAGAGTATGACCCCCTGGCACTCAGAAGAGGAAAACCCCCCAGGTGGAGGAAACCTCTGAGGACCCATGGCAGGTGGTCTGCCTGTCCTCTGGGCATACTAAGAGGAGAAGGACTTAGGTTCTAATAACCATAGCTAATTTGAGGAAGGTGAGCTTCTTGAAGAGATGATAGTCTGGCCTCGATCCATGGTTGATGCAGATTGACTGATGATCCTGATGTTGAAGAGTAGGTCTTTTCTGAAGGTGCAGTAGAATCCTAAGTGTGAAGTAGATCCAATTGAAGAAGGGACGAATGAAGTCCAGATTTCTGATGTGATGAAGGACGTTTGTCTGAAAGGATTGCATGGGCATAATGAGCAGGGAGAGCATGATTTGATTGATTTGTTACCAGACAGCGAATGGTGGGAAATGCGATAATTTGTGAAGTCATAGGGGAGTGATCCATCTCGTGTAAGGTTTGACTATCAGGGCAAAGTCTGGAGGCAAAGAATTCAGTAGTAAGCGATGAGTTGCTAAGTAAGCATCCATGAAGTAGAAAATGAGTAGAGGAGAGTCTTTAAGTGCCTGATGGGAGTACTGCCATAAGTGATTAGTGGACGAACAGAGGAAGATTTGTGGATGCAGTCTAGATGGTAACCGAATATATATAGAGAATGACTGGAAGTATAAGGAATTGGATGGCTTAGCTGGTCCTGATGTCATAACTATGCTTGTATATGCTCTGCTGGTACACTGGCTGAAGTAAATACAGGTATTCCTGTGGTGTGATTGTCCATGAGATACACTGTGGAGGTGACTAGTTGGTTAGGTTTATAGGTAATTTGATGCCAAAATACTTGAGAGAAGCTTGGAAGCGGATATATGGAAGAGTCTGTAGGCTGGAGCAGAAGTGAGGTTGAATAGTGTGGGATGCCAGAGGATCTTAGCACTATGGCTGATTAAGACCGGTTGGGAGGCAAGTCTGAATCGTGACTTTGCCTTAATGGTTGAGGATTTTTGGATAGAAAACTGGAATAGCCTGTTCTTGGTGATAGTTTTTTCCTGGAGAGATTAATGGAGATAATTAATGAAGGATAGGCTGGAGGGTCCACTGGATAGATAGCTAACACGACTGATGATAATAGACGAAGAATTTCAGATGATTGTATGAGGTATGGAGCTGTCCAGGAGCTAGAAATAATAGTTTGGATAGCATGACATTTGTGAGCAGCTAGGCACTAGAAAACCAATGATGAATGTTCTGGAAAGGCAGCTGAGAAGGTCTTAGGACAAGCGATGTTCATTGAGGAAGTAGAAGTCAAGTAACATGGTAGTAGAGGCTGGAGAAGGTAACTGGATGATGTCTGAGGTGGCTTGAGGTATCTTGTGAGTCCAGGGATCCGTAGCAGCTATAATGGATATTAAGTTGGATCATAATGGATATTAAGTCAGAACATGAGTTACACCTGCAAATGGAAATTTTGTTCCAGTGTGTTTACTCATTAAGCCAATAAACAAACAAACAAACAAAACAGAAGAATTTAAGTTCTTTTTATGCAGGAGGATAGCCTGTGAGGCATGGTAGACAGGGAAGTCCACAGTGACTGAATAGACAAGATTTGTAGGGAGTATCCAATAGAGAGAAATAGGAATCTTTCTAGTGTCTAATTGAATGAGATTCCTGAATGATCGAGGGGAGATGAATGGGCAGTATAGAAAACTCTATGATGACGTAAGAGTTTATGAGGCATATTATACAAAGGCTGTGTGCTAGAAGTAGTTTCCTCAGGTGAAAAGAACAGTGACCCATCTAGTAGTGGATGGGAACTGATGGACTGGCCAATGTAGGAGTATGAGATGGATAAACTGGATGAGTAGTTGACTGAGTAGGAATACTGGCCAGAGATATGGTAGTTTGCCAAAAAGAGCCACAGCAAATGGGACAAAGCCCTGAGCCTGCAATGTGGAGATGAAAAGCTGCTGTCTGAAGATGGAAGGAAAGTCTGGAGTGAATCCTGATGGACTGAAGGACTGATCTGAGAAGGTGCTGGGCTAGGCGAAGCCAGATGACATACGGTACAGGAAGGAATAGGACTGGGTCAGCTCTTCGGCGAACGGCAGCGGAATGCAAAAAGGCTTTATCAGGTCACTAGAATATGATCCATGAAAGGCCAAGGAGCAAAGCTGAGTACTAAAAGCAGCTGGGTTGAGGTATGTAGGTCCCACTTCTGATGAAGGCTTCAAACAATGAGTGGAAAGAACTGAAGGTGCTGGAGCAAAGAAGGATGAAGTTCCCTCATCTGAAGGAGAAAATAAACTCATACAACAACTAGAAGGGGTGGCTTGTAGCAAGGAAGTCCCAGAGGCAGTCAAACTGGATTGAGATAGAAACTGAACCAGCTGGCAAGATCCAAATCATGAGGGAAAGGAGGCCAAGGGGTCAAGTGTGATGGTCCATAGAAGAGCAGGATGGCGAGTGGTGAGGAAAGATGTGAGTTAGTCAGAGAAGAGGGGTCCTGAGTCTGGAGGGAAGTGGTAATTGGGTAGGATATGGAAATTGCATTAGGAGGGACCTGCAGGTGCAGACGCAGGCTCCTAACCGAGGTCAGTGAAATGAGATGACCAGGTCATGATGCTCCAGATAATGGCTGTGGGCGAAGACACAATTGGTACATGACTCATGTCCAGGAGGGAGCAGCAAGCGTGGTCCATTGGAGAACAAATAGGATTGAAACAGTTGATTGTAGAAAAGAGATTCAGGGCTTGGCAATCAAGGAGCGAGAACTAGTATCCGGTGCCACTCGGCCGAGGTAGGAGGATGGAGGCAAATGAGTTAATGAGGTCCCGTTTCAGATGGAAAGAGGCAACTGGGCATTAGATGGAGGATACAGTGACCTAGCGGATCCATAAATGGACTACCACACCCTGTTGTCAGTGAGATGATCTACAGTCGATGTCATCAGGCAAAGCCAAGAGCTGGAAGGTAGTTGAAGTGTAATGGTCCTGGTCCCAAAGGGAAGCAGTGACCCATATCAGGCAGAAGATGCAGAAAATGGAAACAGTGATGCAAGCTCAGGCTCCCAACCAGGTAAGTCAGTGCGATGAGACCTGAGGGGAGGCCGCAGGTGAGGAAGAATGGAGAATGCAAGCAGGATATGGACTAGTTCCAGAAGGGTTGTGACATCTATTGGCAGGTAGAGAATGGTTTCATGTGAAGCAGTGGAATATAAACTCAGGCATCTATCCATGATGGTTGAGGAGATGATCTTGACTAGATGCAACTAGGAGAAGTAGGATGATGAGCATACCTGGTTGAAGAAGTTCTGTTCCCAAAGGGAAGCGGCAACCCACATCAGTTATAGGATGCAGATGGTGGAAACAGTTGAATACAGATTCAGGCTTCCAGCCATGGAAGTCAGCAGGACAGGACTGAGAATTGGGGCTGCAGACTAGGTATGATGGAGAAGGCAAGGTGGGCAAAATCATGGTCTTGAAGGGAAGCAGCATCCAGGAATCAGGCTGAAATTGTGTAAGTTGAAGCAGTAGAACAGAGACTCAGATACCCATTGGCGATGGTTGAGGTGGGATGATCATGACTTGAGGTAGCTAGGCATAGGTAGAATGATGCGGGCACATAGGGCGAAGTAGTTCTATTCCTGAAGGGAGCAGCAACAGGTATGAAGTAGAGAAGGCATGGTATGACTCAATAGTATGTTGACATGGCTCCCATCCCCAGTAGTCGGGGCAAGCTAACCTTCACTCGATGCTGTCCAGCAGAGTTAGGGATGGAGGATGTCAGGTTGGGAAGCAGTAGGAAATAGCGATCGTAACGAAATCCCATCTCCGGTAGACGGCGGAAGCCTACCTTCGCTCAGCACCTCAGAAGGTGAGAGTTAGGGATGGAGTCCGGAGTACTACTGGTATGGACTGGCAGAAAGCACAAAATGTTGCTGGAAAGAGAGAGTAGATGTAGGAATGAAACAGAGATAGGTTGATGAATCAGTGCTCGACATAGTAATAGGTATGAAGAATGGTAGGCATAGTATACACAGAAACTGAACATGAAGTGTAGGGGGGAAGGCCTTGGAAAATGATGATGGAGAAAGGGGAACTCACAGAACAAAGGCATGAATGAAGGAAGGCAATAGGTAATGGTGGCAACTGAGGTTGTATGTAGCAGGGGAGGAGTAAGTGGCATATGTAGGTACAGAAGAGCTAGAGCATGGGGGTACGCTTTCCCCCAACGTCCTGAAAGGGGAAGCAAGTAGCCCCAGAGAGATGGTCATTAGGAGGAGCCAGGCATGTGATGTGGTGTGATGTGATGTGATAGTAAGAGATGCTGAAATAAAAGCATGAGGTATGTGGGGACAAAGGCAGTGCGTCATACCAAACAGCAGGTAAATAACATGGCTGGTCAGTAGTACGACCCCCCCACCCTGAGCAATCCGAGCAGTGGCAACTGAGTGGAACTCTAGCTGCTGCTAGAGTTCATCCATGTGTAAAAACATATCCAGAGAGGCAGACCTGTGAAACGGCATAGTGGTGAGCAGATGTGGTCTATTAATTGTAACACACTGAATAGTTGCTATAATCCCCATTTGGAAAGTTGAATTGCAACTCGGTGGTGCCAGTTAAAGTAGATGTCCCAATAATTTATTTGTTTCAGGCAGTAGAGTATGACCAAGTGGCAATTAAGTGAAACAATAGCAATGGGTTGGCATTGCAATTGAGTAAGGAGGTACTTACTCTGTGAGCTGAGAGAGGGCTGCAGCCATGGTGTGGGTGAGGTGAAGAAACGAGGTGCTAGAAACTGTAGTTCCTGGATTGTAGGATGACTCCTCTGGGCTGGTGGAGTCGAGAAGGAGATGGGAGTGTACAGGAAGAGGGAGTGCATCTGAAAGGGACTGGGACAAGAACGAGGAAATGAAGGGAAGAAGTGGGGGGCGCTCGTAGGCGCCGTTGGTGGGGAGTCGGGTGGAGCGGGGATGCTCAAAAGTGCTGGTGGCAGGGAAAGGAAAAGCCTAAAAGGAGAACAACAGAATGGGTACCCCAGGACACTTGGGAAGGAGGGAGCAAGAAGGGAGCAGGGAGGTGGCTGGAGTGGCTGAGGAGGCCAAGGAAGGAATGGCACACAAGATAGGAGTAAACCCAGCAATGGAGATGGGAAGGGAGACAAAAAAGAAAAGACAGCAGAATGAGGGGAAACACAAACCAGAGCAGCAGATTAAACTGTAACTTTACTTTCAGCACACACACAGACTGTTGATTGCAGAACTTGGCAACACTCTGAACTATTTACATGTCCCTCAAATAACAATGGTTGGTCCCTGTGTACTCACTGTTGAGAAGTCCTCATCGGTAAATCATAATCAAGCTGTACAAGGCAGAATGAGGTGCTTTCAGCAAGTGGACTCTGACTCTGGAGGCTAAGATGCAGGCAAAGGCTTACAGCCAGCCGCCTATTACTCACTGCAGGATCTTACAGCTTTTACAGATGGAAACAACACTTTAACTTCTTTTGGCAGTGCCCCTCTCTGGGCTGAAATCACTCACTGGAAAGCCCAGGCTGGCACTGGGGCTGGCACGCTTAAACCCCACGTCTAGGCTATGCCTCTCAGGGGAGGCGCATATGGCAGGGTCCTAGGTGGCACTCTACCAGGCTGTGTCCCAGACCAATCTAACGGATGCATTACATTCACAGACATTCACATAGGTGGGTGCTTTCTCCCTAAGACTAGGGTGACCCGACTGCTTACAGTCCATACCAGACCAATTCACTGTACTCTGACTTGGTAATTCAAACAGTTACTGCAGCTTCTCTCAAGCAAAGATCACAAAATCTCAGTCCCTTGTGGCTTTGCTGGCGTTAGCAGCTCCAACTGGACATTTAGACATAGCAACAAGATCAACAAAGTTACTGTTGGCTGTGCCGGTATTAGTAGCTCCAGTTGGACATTAACTAGCCTCCCAGGCAATGTCAGGAGAGACATGTGCTCTGGGTACTCCCCTTCCAATCCTGTAGGCACTTGAAAAACAGTCACATCACATTCTTGAGTACTGGACCCTTCTCTGGTCACTTGCAACAGACATTCACCCTCTCTCAGGCTAGACAGATGTGGGTATAGACAGACAGTAACTTTCTCAACTTTTTGGGCTTCGCTGCCCCTTACAGTTCTTTTAAAGCTTGCATTTGTAAGTAGAGGTTTACTCAATCAGAAGGATTCTTGATACTTTCTTTTGCTGGAAGTCGCAGATGATTCTTCAGTACTCTCACTGCTGAGGCAGAAACATTTCTTGCAGCTCTCTCACAACTGCAGGTGGATGCTGACTTCTTCCCATGTTTTCCCAATGTGGAAGGGACAAGGCTAGCTCCTGGAGGACAATTTCTGGCAACCCCCAGGCTAGCAAATGTTGCTGCTTGTAGCCACTTGTATCTCTAGCAGAAGAAGGAAAAAGACCCCTCCCTGTGGAGGGGCTCACGCTAAATTACTAGGCCCATTTTGTTTAGCTGGGGGCCTGAGCCCCCACACTTGTGGGGGGGCATCCCACTCAAACTTCTCTCAGCCTTTAAAACACTATCTTTTATGGAGCTCTTGTGGGGCTCCCGATTGGCTGAGGCTATTTGTGTGTCCCATTGCGATTGGCTGAAACTGCTTGTCAGTCCATAAAATGAACATTCATTAGCCTCACTCGATGCACAATAGGCTCCTTGTTTTGGTGCCTGAATTAGGTCCCTGTAATTTCTCCATAAGCCTTAAAGATCAACTGCAATGATTCTCCGAGTTATGCAATATGATAACAACATTGGCAGTGTATCAGTATTGTATGCCTGCCTAGCCATCAATGATTTTTCAATAAAGTGTCTAAAACAACTAAAATTACCTTTTTTATATTCTCCTCTGGCTCTCTCATGCTCTTGCTTGCATTGCCCTCTTTCCGGGGCACTGGCTGTGTACGTGCTGCGTGGTGACGTAATAAGGTGGATGCCTTGGAGAGATAGCCTACTGTCTCGTACTGTCACAGCACTGATCACTTGGTAAGAGGACAGAGCAAGTCCCAGACCAAGTCCAAGTTAGAGGCTGAATTGCAAAATCTCGTCCGACGAGGAGATTAATGACCTGGATGCATTTTTCATGCCATCCATATTCAGTTATAGAGCCCTACTGTTTTGAACCATACCAGCACTAGCAGATCCTGCGATTCAAATCTGCTGAGCAACCTTTACAGCAGTGACAGCAGTGAAGGAGAGGACAGCAGTGAAGATATGTCCCTTAATGACTGGTAAACATGTGCTCATTTGGAATCAAACCCACTTGTTGGATCCCAGGCCACAGGAGTTTTGTTATTTTTTGGTTCAGGTGGTGGTCTTGGGGGGGGGGGGTTGCTGGAGCTGATTCCACTTTGTGCTGATGCAGAGTGCCTCTCCCTGATGTACCACAATGTCTGTGTACTGAACTGGGTGGTTTGTTCGGTTTTGCAAGGCACAGAGAATGTGCACCATGATTTTGCACTTTTACATCACAGGACAACAGGAATTTAGTCGCATCCCTATCCCACAGGTATAGCAAGATTGCTTTCTACTGTGTATGCTGACAATCCCCTAAGCTGACTCACTCACCACTGCAAGTGTTTAATGTGTACAGCAAACCACAAATACGGCACTTTTAGATCACAGGTGACCATACATTTAATTAGGCTGCACCATGATATCACAGGTATAGCAAAAAGGAAAGGACAGCACCTTTATGTGTGCGTCAAACTATCTATGCAGACAAACCCCCTAAGCTAACTCACAAACTGGCACAAGTGTTATGTATCACCAAGAGATCGGTCCTAATAAGTGAAAAAAATGCAGGTCGTTACTGCCTTGCTGTCTTACTGCCAAACATTTATGATAGTCTCACTTGCCTTATGATAAGGATTGTCTATCTAAAGTTCTACGGTACATCACCTATGTCGTGCGCTTTTACTGACTGCTGTTTTCAGAGCCGCGGACTGTCAACAATAAATAGTCTGGCATCACTGGTGTCCGATTGAAAACTTACCCTTTTTTCCATGCACTGAAAGTATTTTGAATGTGAGCCCATAGCAAACTGAGAGCAGAACCCTAACCTGTGATTTCAAACATTATGCTGACTATCCCCCTATTTCTGTGTTTACTGTCTCCCAGAACAGCACACAAAACATTGCATGTTTGGGGAGTTTTGTGGGTGGGGAGGGTGGTTGTGGTGGAGGGTGTCGGGGATTTCTTTCATGAAACTGCAACTGCATGGTCTTCCTGTTGACCATAACTAGTCACTTGTGTATGCCGGAAAATACTGTAAACTGTGTAATGTACATTTCTAATGTGTTGCTCACTCCCCGTTTTCTCTGTTTCTCTAGCTATTTTCTTTTTGGAGACCTAACAAAGCAATTCTTTTAGTTTTGCACTATTGACGCAAACATTACATTAAATTACTTTTTTTGGTAGGTAGGCGTGGGTTTTCGGGCTCCTGTATTCCCTGCTCCTCAGTTGCTCTTTATATGCTCCACCATACATAATTCTGCCACAAGGCATGATTTGGTGTGTGCCTCTGCCTCTTTTGGCCCATATTCGGCTATCTCTATATCATACTTATAAGTGTGCAAACTTTTCTTGTGCTTCAGTCACAATACAGATTTATTGGCTGTGTAACTTGTGACCAAAGCATATGACTGACAAGCCAAGTGGTTTCAGAAATTGAATCTGTCAGTTTTCTGTGCTTATGCTCTGTGGTGGTTTGAGAGCATTCTTTGGTAGTGATTTTTGGTTTTGATTAATAATCGTGTTTCCTCCTTCATGTGGCAAACCTATGTCTGACAATGCAAATGTTCTCACAAAGAGAGGTAGACCCTGTTTGCTTGGTTCCTTTCCAGTACTCTGCACCACTCTGAAACATTGGCCGCCAGTTATACTATCATATCAGGCATCTGCATTTAGTGAGCAACTCTGACAGCAGTGAGACACTGTAACATGCCAAGCATTCTAAACTACAGATCATCCAGTTAAGGCTCCAGGATAGGAGAGGTAACCCACATGACTACTGTGACTTGATAAAAGAACTCCGGGAGGTAGAAGGTGAAGAGGGAGATTGTAATTATGGGGTAAGTGCAGCCCAAGTGATGATAGCACCGGAAGGCCCTTCTGAAATGGAGACCACTACGAGTGTCCCACCATGGGCTAAATGGTAGGGGGAGGAGTTGCTGAAGGAAGTCAGAAAAATACAACCGGGTGCGTTCGCTGAGGTATCCCCTGCTGACAGAGACCCTGGCCCTTGTGAGGACGTGACTGTTATGGGGTGGGGTGCACCCTCAGACATCCTCTACTGAGGGTGGCTTCTCGGCTGAGCTCAAGGAATTGACTGCCACCTTAAAGGAACTTTTGAGACATGGTACACTACTAGCAGAAGTCAGATCACAATCTCCCATCAATGCTAAAGCATCCCCTCTATGTTGCCCCAAAGATGCCCCGAGAGCCTGTCATTTGTCACAATTGTGGCAAGGATGGCCATATGAAGAGGGAATGCCAGTCTCAGAAGGACTTAGAGAAAGTGGTGAACCGGCTTCAAGGAGAGCTTTGGAAAATGAGTCAGTGGTCAAGGGGTGCACAAAATGACCACAGTGAAGGCTTCGGCCATCCTAACTCAAACCCCTGTGTGGCTAAATTGTCTGTCCAGGCCCCAGCTGTTGTTCCTCCAGATTGGCCCAAAATAGTGGGCCCTTCAGTGAAGACTACTGTGGCTGTGAATGGTATTCCTACTTGGGCTGTGCTTGACAGTGGGTCGCAAGTGATCATTGTATTTCAGGACTGGTATGACAAACACTTATCTGATGCACCATTACAATCCCTGGAAGGCCTACATGTTTGTGGGCTGAGCGACAAGTCTTATCCCTACCTAGGATATGTCTACCTCTGGTTGTCTTTTCCTGCAACTGTAACTGGTGTAGAGGAGCAAGTAGAGACAATGGCCCTAGTGTGTCCCCCCCACTGGACTATATGATGGGGCTCCCCTGTTAATTGGAACAAATTACCACATGTTTGAGAACTAGCACAACTCTGCCATGAGAAACAAGGGCAACTGACTGGATGGGCCCTAAGAATTCCAGCCTTAGTAAAAAGGGCATATGACTTACAACAGAAACCCAATGAAGAGGACCCAGATGAGCCAGTGGGAATAGTGTGGAAAAAGGAACCTGACTCCTTGGTATTGGCCCCCAACGTCCAGTGCACAATCCACCGAGAAGTCCGCCTAAAGAGAAATGTACAGAACAAAATATTAATGTTTGATGCACCAGGTGATGGAAAGTTGCCAGAAGGATTATTGGTTAAATCCAGCATCTTGCCTGCCCGTGCCCATGCCTATGCATGACGAGTGATGGTCCAGATTCAAAATGTGTCAGGTCGGGAGGTCTGGGTGAACAGAGGGTGCACTCTAGCTACAGTACACTGCGCAGACACTGCAGTATTATCCAATAACAAGTACTCTGGCCAAAAGGAAAGAGTGACTCCGGACTTATTTGACTTTGGTGATTCCCCGCTGTCAGCTGAATGGAATGCTAGGATTAGCAAGAAACTCGCCCAGAGAGGCCAAGTGTTTTTGTTAAAACTGGGATGTGGGGTGTGTCCAGGGTGCAGAGCATCATATATGCCTGCATGATGACCGGCCATTTCGAGAGAGATCCCAACGCCTCGCCCCAGCGGACATAGATGATGTGAGGAGACACCTGCAGGAAATGCTCGCTGCTGGCATGATACAGGAATCAAGGAGCCCATATGCCTCTCCCATTGTGGTTGTGCATAAGAAGAATGGGTTGGTGAGAATGTGTATTGACTATCGAACCCTGAACCAGCGGACCGTCCCGGATCAATACACCATGCCCCGTATACAAGATACCCTGGATTGCTTGAATGGGAGCAAATGGTTCTCAGTATTGGATCTTCACAGCGGACATTACCAGATTCTGATGGCCATGGAGGACCATGAGAAAACTGCCTTCATCTGTCCTTTGGGGTTCTACAAATTCCTGAGAATGACACAGGGGATTTCAGGCACCCTGGCCACTTTTCAGTGACTGATGGAACGTGCGGTGGGAGACATGAACTTGCTGGAATGTCTAGTGTACCTAGATGATGTCATTGTGTTCGGATGCACATTAGAGGAGCATGAGACCCAACTGTTTAAAGTGCTGGACCGATTGGAAGACTTCGGCCTCAAGCTGTCCATCGACAAGTGCCAGTTTTTTCAAACCTCTGTGAAGTATGTGGGGCACATAGTATCTGCAGAAGGAATAGAGACCGATCCCAGTAAGGTTGAGTCACTGACTACTTGGCCCCAGCCCCATAACTTGAAAGAACTATAGCATTTTCTGGGGTTCTGTGGCTACTACCACAGGTTCATAAAGACTATTCTAAGGTGATTCGCCCGCTCCTGAATCTCACCCAGGGTTATCCCCCCCCACCAACCATAAATACAAGAAAGGGGCTGTCAAAGAACCCGAGAAAGTATACTTCTGAACAGGTGAACCTTTTGGGCTCCGCTGGACACCTGAATGTGAAGCAGCCTTTCACAAAGTCATATACCAGCTCACCCATGCCCCCATCCTTGCCTATGCTGACCCTACCATTCCCTATGTGCTGCTTACGGACGCTAGTCTGCAAGGCCTAGGAGCTGTGCTGTATCAAGACCATGAGGATGGCTTGAGACCAGTGGCTTTTACCAGCAGGAGCTTGACCTAGTCAGAATGAAACTATCCTGTGCACAAGCTGGAGTTCCTTGCCTTAAAATGGGCCATTGTTGACCATTTTCATGAGTACCTCTGTGGGGCAAAGATATTGGTAAAGACCAACAATAACCCATTATCCTATGTAAAGACTTCAGCTAAGTTGGACGCCACTGGGCACCGATGGCTCTCTGCTTTATCAACCTATGATTATGCTGTCGAATGCAGACCAGGAATTAACCATATTGATGCTGACGCCCTGTCATGAAGGCCAGTCTCCAAGAGTGATTGGGTCAGGTTGTCTGAACCTGACATCTGAGCATTGTGCCAAAAGTTTGATAGAGATGAACAGATGTCTATGGACACAGTGGACTGTTTAGTAGATTGCTTGGGCCCTCCTAATACCTGCATACCGGCTGCCTACTGCCATTTCTCTGCTCTAGATATTAGTGCACTACCTCAACTTGACAAAGACTGCATCCAGTGGGCTCAATCCCAAGATCCTATGATTCAGCCAGCACTTGATGCCCTGCGAACAGGGAAAGATGTGTCCCAGTTGCATTCCCCTGACTTGTGAATTGCCCTATTGTTTAAAGAAGGCCCCAGGTTGATGTTACACAATCAGTTGTTATACAGAGAGACAGTGGATTGCAGTGGTCAAGCAGACAAGCAGCAATTGATCCTGCCCACGGCCTTTAAAGATCTGGTACTGAGATCCCACCATAATCACATGGGGCACCTCGGTATTGACAGAACTCTTGACCTGGTATAAGCTCGATTCTACTGGCCCAAGATGGGGGCCGATGTTGAGCACCATGTAAAGACCTGCAGTTGTTGCCTGCAAAGGAAAGGCCTTCCTCAGATGGCTGCCCCCCTTGTCAATATTACTACCAGCACCCCCATGGAAGTGGTCTACATAGACTTTTTGTGTTTAGAACCTGACTCAGTGGAATATTGGCAATGTGTTAGTGGTTACGGATCATTTCACATGGAATGCACAAGCTTTTCCAACTAAAGATCAAAAGGCCTCTACTGTGACCAAGGTGCTAGTGGAAAATTTCTTTGTCCACTATGGTGCCCGCCAGCGGATACACTCTGACCAAGGCAGAGAGTTTGAAAGTTGGCTAATCAAAGAAATGCTATCTCTGTGGGGGTTGTGGAAGTCAAGAACCACCCCCTGTCACCCGCAGGGGGACCCTCAACCAGAACATTTTAACCGCGCCCTTCTAGACATGTTGAGCACCCTCCATCCAAAAGACAAGCATAAGTGGAGCCAGCAGATTAGCACCTTGGTACACATGTACAATTGCACTAAAATGATGCTACTTGGCACTCCCCCTACCACCTCATGTTTGGGAGGAGGCCCACTGCCAGTTGATGTCTGTTTTGGGGTTTCTCCAGATGGGGTCTGAGCTGGAAACTACCTGCAGTATCTACAGAAACTGAAAGCTCAATTGAACCATGCATACTAACTGGCCCAGACAATGGCTGCTAAAAGAAATCTCGACAACAAAGAGAGGCACAACAAGAAAGTAAAGGCTCAAGAGCTACGAGCTGGAGACCGTGTGTTGCTATTTTTGGGATAATTTGGGACTACATGGCAAGCACAAAATTGGTGATAGGTGGCACCATCTTCCTCATGTAGTAGTTGGAAAGTTGGGTGATCTACCAGTATACAAGGTACACCCAGAGAATAACTCCAAAGCTGTCAAGAGCATGCACCATAACCACTTGCTACCTATCGGCCAAGTTATTATTAAAGCTGAGCCAGCAGACAATGCCTCCCCTGGGCAGGTGACTCATGCTGCTGCAAAAAAGAGACTGAGTCAACCTACCTCAGTAGTTACAGAGTTAAGGTTTCCCCTGCAGCAGGCCCAGAATGATAGTGACTGTCAGTCCACCTCTGACAATAGTGAGTGTGACAATGCCTATTACCCTCCTATGAATTGAGTCAGCTGTTTTGAGATAACCCAGTGACTAATTGTGGGATGAAGCTGGCCTTCTGGACTGCCTAACCCCCAAGCTTTGTCCTTGGATCCAATGCTCCTTGAAAGTGAGGTGCAGAGCATCACATCTGAGGTTGTGGACTCTCTGTGTTTTGTGGAACTGTGAATTGCCCAAGAAGGGGCTGATGGTCTGAGTCTCCCTGGTGAAACACCAGAACTTGAACAACGATATAAGAGTGCTGACAGCCCCCTTCAGTGCCACAAAGCCTACTTGTGCCAGAGCCTTCTAAATGAGCCAAGTGTTGTGGAAACAGAGCTTACAGAGCAAGGAGCTGATAGTGCTCCCAGTTTGACATTCCTATTCATGCAGAGGCACCCTCACGAATGACTAAAGCTCCAAAGTTAGTGCTGAAAGTACAGAGATTGTGGCTGTTCCCCCAGAAAGACTATCCGAACTGTCAAGCCAGTATTGTGCTTCAGTTATAATTCTCCCGGGAGGCCAGTGGATTTGCCTTTCAATGTGGTTCACAAAGGTGTTTATATTTCTCAGAGCTCACTACCCAAACTGAGATTAATGGCCAATTCCAGGTTGATTGTTCTTCCTTCTCAGTATAGTGCACCTGCCCCATCCAGCCCCAAGTTAGCTGAACAGGGAAGGGCCCTCTCCTACGTTGTTTAATGTATAGGAAGTTATAACATGAATCAGTATTGTGATGTCACTAATATGTTAATTATAGGTGGAATCAGTATTACCTGTTTGAAACATGCACAAGTATTGTCCTTATGGGTATAGTATCGTGAAGTGTAGTGAATATGTATAGTAAAGTAATAAGTTTATGTTAACTGATGCATGATGGTACAGACTTGACACGGATGCTAAGTTTTCTTCAGGCAGGGAAGGGTGTAACCCCCTACAAATGGGGGTTCCTGAAAAGTCTTCCTTGAGCTTGCCTAAATGCTCACTACCAGGCTGGTGTTCTGCGTTTTAGCAGTTTAAATGTATTGCCAGAGCATGCCTGTATAGCCTCTGTGTACTGTCTCTTTAAGAGCTGCCTGGCTTGCAGTCATAATTAATCTGAGAGGGAGCTTTGTTAGAAGATGTACTTGTTTGCTGATCATTTGTTAGAGTAGTAATAATATTGTAGTTTGTTCTAACTCTGCCTTCTTTGCAGCATGGACAGTTCTGTTTGTTTCCATCATCTTGGTCCTGACTGCAGAATGGGCCAATCAGTACATTTGGGACTCTAAAATGAAGCCTGCCTACAGGGGCTTGGTGGGGCCAAAACTTGTAGAAATTGTAGTTTTGGGCTTTTGGCGCCTAAAATAACCTGGAGGGGGAGCCCTTGTTGTGACTGACAGACAGATCAGCCAACCGAACCTTTTGGATCTTGGGGAAAGTCCCACGCTGCTTGCAGTTTCAGTTAGAGCTGAGTCAGAAAATGAAGAAGTAACAGCTCGAGATAGTTTGAGCAGCAATCCATAGTGGATTTGCGTTGGGGAACTGTGAAAAGCCTGAGTTTGGCCTGTATGCCTGTCTGCTGTTCCTGAGAGGTAATCTGTGCTTTTTCTGGACTGAATCCAAATTTGGAGAGTGAATTAAGCCACTGAATTGTGACCAGGCTTTAACCTGAAGAAGACAGAAGATTTTCTGAATGCGATCGGCCTGTCAGGACTTCCAGCTACCTCTAAACTCCTGGATTGTGCAGAGACTCTGTAATTGCGACCGGAGAGCAATTTGCCTGGTACAGTGGAATTTCCTTACATGTGAGTGTGCTGTGTACTCATGGTGGGTTGTGATTTGGTTCCCCACTGTGTGTCTGAACTGTGTTTTGCTTGCTGGAGGTTGTATCCAGCTCCACGGACTGAATCCATATCCATTTCCATTTGCCTGGGCCCTGCTACACTGGCCCAGCCAGAATACCTGCTACACAGAGAAAGTCATCGACGAGACCGCCTGGGATCAGCCCCTGCTCAATGCCTTGAACAGGAACAATGCCTCGTGATTCGTGGTGGGCCCTGCTTCTGGGCACTCCAGCTCAACAGCCTGCAGACTCGATTTCATCCTGCCAGCATCCAGTATTGGGTATCATGAGTAAACATCAGGGTAGCTCCCTGCAACAACAGCTAAATCTAAAGTGTTGTCATCTGGATTGTCTTGCTGCCTTTCTTTTACTAACTAAGCCCTCCAGCTCTGGATTACAAATAGTGTGTGTTGTATGCTGCTTTCTTCCATCACAGGGCTCCAACCAGCTGCAACGTTCCTGACTAGCCCACCATTTTCCTACATGGGTACCCAGAGTGTGTGACTGTGTTGGGACTCTGAACTGCATGCATAAATGTCTGATTAGTATAGCTTTTAAGCAAATCAACCTGATTACACCCCTCCCTTGTTCAAGTCCCCTGAATAAATCAGATTTAACTTTGTTTGCATTTAACCTGACTGTGATTCCAGTTTGTGCCAAAAGTATTGTACTGTTGCTATTTGCTGTGCTTAACCTTGTTTTTTACGAGGTCCCCAGGGGCCAGAGAGAACCAGCTGTGGTGGTAAGTGCAAACAGTGTGGGTGCTTGTATGGTGTAGCAGGGGTATTGTGAAAGTGATTATTGTACAGTGTTTAGGCCACTAGAAGGGAAAGAGGGGGGTTACAGTGTCCCGGTGGGCTGTGCTCAGGTTAGCTTGACCGCTACCAACCCTGACCTCCAGGTGGAGGCACCCGTTTCATTACCCAGGCCCCTTAACCTGCAACTAGCAAGCAGGCAGCGGTAGTAGCCCTTGTAGTAGCGCCACCTAGGGGTTACATATATATTACAAAAGAACCCCACAGCAAATTCCCTGAGGTATGGGTTATCCCAGATGATATTGGCCATACAGCTAAGTTTTAAAACAATATAGCAGATCTTAATCGTGAGATCATGGGCAATATATGTAATCTCATTGATTTCTTGTCTTTTTTAAATTGCATGGTGCCAGATGCAATCAGCAAGTATTTGAACAGCATCTATTTCATTTGTTTTCATCAGTGTGTATATGTAAATGGTTCAGAGTGCCACTATGATGTTGTGTCATAGATCCTGTGCATAGAAGGAAAATTTCATTCTGGAATTCCCATGACCCAAACAACAACATCCCCCATAAGGGGTGGCTGGCTCCCTCTCCCTGGGCTAAGACACAGATATTGCACACTGATGAGTCCAAATGAGGATGAAACACATGTATGCGTCTGCTGTTCTTAGCCTTTGCTGATTGCACTGTGAGTCCTGGCACCATGCAATTCTGCTTAAAGGAAAGCCAGTCCAAATTCTCTCATGGGGATTTGCATATGTTTCCCATGATGCTTTGCATTATTGGGGTATGTCAATTGTGTTTCCTGTATATATATATATATATATAGATATATCATGGCAAAAACTCATTTAATGCATCAGTTAGAGTTGTTCCACAGCGACAAAAAGTGAGGAATTTGGTGTGAGGTTACACCCTTACCCTTCACTCATGCCCCCACCAACAGCATTGCAGCGCGTCATTGTCCTAACTCTCACCCCATCCCATGTGTAAATAAGCTGAGGTGGTGCAGTATAGGAGAATGGGGTGAGAGTTAGAACAATGACCCCAATGCACACCCCAGTGTCTGTTGGTTGACAGGGTGGCTTGGGGTGCAAGGGTGGCAACCCTAACACTGAATTTCCTCACTTTTGTCACTGTGGAACAACCCTAACTGATGCATTAAACAGAGTTTTTGCCATGAATTTCCTTCTTTGAGAATGAGCACCATAAATAGTGAATGGAATGTGGTGGAGGCAGGGCCCAAACCATGCATTTTTTGTCACATAGTAACGGTAACGCAAATGCAAGTGCAAATGGTAATGCACATGGTGATGCAAACGTAAATGATAATGCAAATGGTAAGAGAAATGCAAGCACAAACGTTAATGAAAACAGAAATGGTAATGCAAACGGTAATGCAAATGCTAACGGCAACAGAAACACAAATGGTAACAAAATCAGTAACATAAACACTAACACCAACGGAAACACAAACAGTAAGAAAATGCAAGTGGTAACACAAACGCAAAACAGAAAATGAAACGGTAAAGGCAATGTCGCCGCAGAAGGAAACAGTAACGCAATCGACAACGGAAATGCAACTGAAAAAGCAAATGCTAAGGCCAACAGAAGTGCAAATGGTGATGAACATGCAAACAGTAACGGTAATGCAATTGGAAACTCAAACAGTTACAGTAACAGCAACGATGATGCCAAAGTGAACAGTATCACAAACGGAAATGCAAATGGTAATGCACATGGTCACGGTACCGCAAATGGAAACGCAAATACTAACGGTAACACCAACGATGACGCAAAAGGAAACACAAACGCAAACTGACATGTGTATGCAAATGCAAATGGTAATGCACACGGTGACGCAAAATGAAATGCGAACAGAAGCAGTAATGGAAACGCAAATGGTAACAGTAATGCAAATGTAAGCGCAAACGAAAACACAAAGGGTAACGCACACGGTGGCATAGACGGGAACGCTAATGCAAATGGTTACGAAAAGCAAGTGAAATGCTAACTGTAATAGTAACGAAGAAGCGTGAATCTTTTTCCCCAAAAGCTGCATTGAGAAACACAGTGAATACAAAGAATGTATGTAATAATGGGCCTCGGAGAAAAAATGAGCACTTGGAATACTAAATTGCTTATATCTCAGGAACCATACGAATGAGAAAACAAATTAAAATTTCACGTAATTTATTACTTTCCTGGCTAGTTTTGTAAGTAGTTTTCCTATGAAAAGTCTGTATCTCGAAGTGTTTCTGAGATATGGGCCCCAAAAGGCACAGCAGACGAAGTAATGTTAGTCTATAGGAAAAATAGTCAACTTCAGAGTACCGTAACTTTGCAGCCCTCTAATATTTTGTCACCAAACCATCAAAAGGAACATCTGTGGGATCTTGGCTTTCTTCCATACAAATTTCAGCCCAACAGACCAAATTGTTCTTTTGCATCAGGGTGGCAAAGATGTTCTATTCTTTTGGGCATAGTGTCGCAAAGTAGTGTCGCAAATCATGACACTTTCACAAAAAAAAAATCACAAAAGTGTCGCAAGTGCGACACTACAGTTACAAATATTTGAAAACATATTTCTGGGGTGTTTAACCCCACCAAAAAACATGGCTAGCATCCTCAGGGCTCGACTAGGTGAACATAAAAAGAATTGTGTTCCAGAGAGTCCCAAATTTAAATACCAAGCATTTCTGTGACCAGTAACTGAAAAAAAAAAGGCTGATTCACGACACTACAGGGGTAATTTATGCACTAAAACTGCATTTGCAACACTGTTGAACTTTTTGTTAACTCCTGTCATGAAGGCCAGTCTCAAGAGTGATTAGGTCAGTTGTCTGAACCTGACATCTGAGCATTAATGCCAAAAGTTTGATAGAGATGAACAGATGTCTATGGACACAGTGGACTGTTTAGTAGATTGTGTAGGCCCTCCTAATACCCTGCATACCGGCTGCCTACTGCCATTTCTCTGCTCTAGATATTAGTGCACTCACCTCAACCAACAAAGACTGCATCCAGTGGGCTCAATCCCAAGATCCTATGATTCAGCCAGCACTTGATGCCCTGCAGACACAGGAAAGATGTGTCCCAGTTGCATTCCCCTGACTTGTGAATTGCCCTATTGTTTAAAGAAGGCCCCAGGTTGATGTTACACAATCAGTTGTTATACAGAGAGACAGTGGATTGCAGTGGTCAAGCAGACAAGCAGCAATTGATCCTGCCCGACGGCCTTTAAAGATCTGGTACTGAGATCCCACCATAATCACATGGGGCACCTCGGTATTGACAGAACTCTTGACCTGGTATAAGCCTCGATTCTACTGGCCCAAGATGGGGCCGAGTGTTGAGCACCATGTAAAGACCTGCAGTTGTTGCCTGCAAAGGAAAGGCCTTCCTCAGATGGCTGCCCCCTTGTCAATATTTACTACCAGCACCCCCATGGAAGTAAGTCTACATAGACTTTTGTGTTTAGAACCTGACTCAGTGGAATATTGGCATATGTGTTAGTGAGTTACGGATCATTTCACATGGAATGCACAAGCTTTTCCAACTAAAGATCAAAAGGCCTCTACTGTGACCAAGGTGCTAGTGGAAAATTTCTTTGTCCACTGGTGCCCGCAGTGGATACCTCTGACCAAGGCAGAGAGTTTGAAAGTTGGCTAATCAAAGAAATGCTATCTCTGTGGGGGTTGTGGAAGTCAAGAACCACCCCCTGTCACCCGCAGGGGGACCCTCAACCAGAACATTTTAACCGCGCCCTTCTAGACATGTTGCGCACCCTCCATCCAAAAGACAAGCATAAGTGGAGCCAGCAGATTAGCACCTTGGTACACATGTACAATTGCACTAAAAATGATGCTACTGGGCACTCCCCCTACCACCTCATGTTTGGGAGGGAGGCCCGCCTGCCAGTTGATGTCTGTTTTGGGGTTTCTCCAGATGGGGTCTGAGCTGGAAACTACCTGCAGTATCTACAGAAACTGAAAGCTCAATTGAACCATGCATATCAACTGGCCCAGACAATGGCTGCTAAAAGAAATCTCGCCAACAAAGAGAGGCACAACAAGAAAGTAAAGGCTCAAGAGCTACGAGCTGGAGACAGTGTGTTGCTATTTTTGGGATAATTTGGGACTACATGGCAAGCACAAAATTGGTGATAGGTGGCACCATCTTCCTCATATAGTAGTTGGAAAGTTGGGTGATCTACCAGTATACAAAGTACACCCAGAGAATAACTCCAAAGCTGTCAAGAGCATGCACCATAACCACTTGCTACCTATCGGCCAAGTTATTATTAAAGCTGAGCCAGCAGACAATGCCTCCCCTGGGCTGGTGACTCATGCTGCTGCAAAAAAGAGACTGAGTCAACCTACCTCAGTAGTTACAGAGTTAAGGTTTCCCCTGCAGCAGGCCCAGAATGATAGTGACTGTCAGTCCACCTCTGACAATAGTGAGTGTGACAATGCCTATTACCCCTCCTATGAATTGAGTCAGCTGTTTTGAGATAACCCAGTGACTAATTGTGGGGATGAAGCTGGGCCTTCTGGACTGCCTAACCCCCCAAGCTTTGTCCTTGGATCCAATGCTCCCTGAAAGTGAGGTGCAGAGCATCACATCTGAGGTTGTGGACTCTCTGTGTTTTGTGGAACTGTGTGAATTGCCCGAAGAAGGGGCTGATGGTCTGAGTCTCCCTGGTGAAACACCAGAACTTGAACAACGATATAAGAGTGCTGACAGCCCCCCTTCAGTGCCACAAAGCCTACTTGTGCCAGAGCCTTCTCTAAATGAGCCAAGTGTTGTGGAAACAGAGCCTACAGAGCAAGGAGCTGACAGTGCTCCCAGTTTGGACATTCCCATTCATGCAGAGGCACCCCTCACGAATGACTAAAGCTCCAAAGTTAGTGCTGAAAGTACAGAGATTGTGGCTGTTCCCCCCAGAAAGACTATCCGAACTGTCAAGCCAGTATTGTGCTTCAGTTATAATTCTCCCGGGAGGCCAGTGGATTTGCCTTTCAATGTGGTTCACAAAGGTGTTTATATTTCTCAGAGCTCACTACCCAAACTGAGATTAATGGCCAATTCCAGGTTGATTGTTCTTCCTTCTCAGTATAGTGCACCTGCCCCATCCAGCCCCAAGTTAGCTGAACAGGGAAGGGCCCTCTCCTACGTTGTTTAATGTATAGGAAGTTATAACATGAATCAGTATTGTGATGTCACTAATATGTTAATTATAGTGGAATCAGTATTACCTGTTTGAAACATGCACAAGTATTGTCCTTATGGGTATAGTATCGTGAAGTGTAGTGAATATGTATAGTAAAGTAATAAGTTTATGTTAACTGATGCATGATGGTACAGACTTGACACGGATGCTAAGTTTTCTTCAGGCAGGGAAGGGTGTAACCCCCTACAAATGGGGGTTCCTGAAAAGTCTTCCTTGAGCTTGCCTAAATGCTCACTACCAGGCTGGTGTTCTGCGTTTTAGCAGTTTAAATGTATTGCCAGAGCATGCCTGTATAGCCTCTGTGTACTGTCTCTTTAAGAGCTGCCTGGCTTGCAGTCATAATTAATCTGAGAGGGAGCTTTGTTAGAAGATGTACTTGTTTGCTGATCATTTGTTAGAGTAGTAATAATATTGTAGTTTGTTCTAACCTGCCTTCTTTGCAGCATGGACAGTTCTGTTTGTTTCCATCATCTTGGTCCTGGACTGCAGAATGGGCCAATCAGTACATTTGGGACTCTAAAATGAAGCCTGCCTACAGGGGCTTGGTGGGGCCAAAACTTGTAGAAATTGTAGTTTTGGGCTTTTGGCGCCTAAAATAACCTGGAGGGGAGCCCTTGTTGTGACTGACAGACAGATCAGTCAACCGAACCTTTTGGATCTTGGGGAAAGTCCCACGCTGCTTGCAGTTTCAGTTAGAGCTGAGTCAGAAAATGAAGAAGTAACAGCTCGAGATAGTTTGAGCAGCAATCCATAGTGGATTTGCGTGGGGGAACTGTGAAAAGCCTGAGTTTGGCCTGTATGCCTGTCTGCTGTTCCTGAGAGGTAATCTGTGCTTTTTCTGGACTGAATCCAAATTTGGAGAGTGAATTAAGCCACTGAATTGTGACCAGGCTTTAACCTGAAGAAGACAGAAGATTTTCTGAATGCGATCGGCCTGTCAGGACTTCCAGCTACCTCTAAACTCCTGGATTGTGCAGAGACTCTGTAATTGCGACGGAGAGCAATTTGCCTGGTACAGTGGAATTTCCTTACATGTGAGTGTGCTGTGTACTCATGGTGGGTTGTGATTTGGTTCCCCACTGTGTGTCTGAACTGTGTTTTGCTTGCTGGAGGTTGTATCCAGCTCCACGGACTGAATCCATATCCATTTCCATTTGCCTGGGCCCTGCTACACTGGCCCAGCCAGAATACCTGCTACACAGAGAAAGTCATCGACGAGAGACCGGCCTGGGGATCAGCCCCCTGCTCAATGCCTTGAACAGGAACAATGCCTCGGTGATTCGTGTGGGCCCTGCTTCTCTGGGCACTCCAGCTCAACAGCCTGCAGACTCGATTTCATCCTGCCAGCATCCAGTATTGGGTATCATGAGTAAACATCAGGGTAGCTCCCTGCAACAACAGCTAAATCTAAAAGTGTTGTCATCTGATTGTCTTGCTGCCTTTTCTTTTACGAACTAAGCCCTCCAGCTCTGGATTACAAATAGTGTGTGTTGTGCATGTTGCTTTCTTCCATCACAGGGCTCCAACCAGCTGCAACGTTCCTGACTAGCCCACCATTTTCCTACATGGGTACCCAGAGTGTGTGACTGTGTTGGGACTCTGAACTGCATGCATAAATGTCTGATTAGTATAGCTTTTAAGCAAATCAACCTGATTACACCCCTCCCTTGTTCAAGTCCCCTGAATAAATCAGATTTAACTTTGTTTGCATTTAACCTGACTGTGATTCCAGTTTGTGCCAAAAGTATTGTACTGTTGCTATTTGCTGTGCTTAACCTTGTTTTACGAGGTCCCCAGGGTCAAGCCAGAGGAACCAGCTGTGGTGGTAAGTGCAAACAGTGTGGGTGCTTGTATGGTGTAGCAGGGGTATTGTGAAAGTGATTATTGTACAGTGTTTAGGCCACTAGAAGGGAAAGAGGGGGGTTACAGTGTCCCGGTGGGCTGTGCTCAAGTTAAGCTTGACCGCTACCAACCCCTGACCTCCAGGTGGAGGCACCCGTTTCATTACCAGGCCCCTTAACCTGCAACTAGCAAGCAGGCAGCGGTAGTAGCCCTTGTATTAGCGTCACCTAGGGGTTACATATATATTACAAAAGAACCCCACAGCAAATTCCCTGAGGCATGGGTTATCCCAGAGGATATTGGCCATACAGCCAAGTTTTAAAACAAACACAATTGTACATACCCCAATAATGCAAAGAATCATGGGAAACATATGTAAATCCCCATTAGAGAATTTGGACTGGCTCTCCTTTAAGCAAAATTGCATGGTGCCAGAAGGCCTCACAGTGCAATCAGCAAAGGCTAGGAACAGCAGACACATACACGTGTTTCATCCTCATTTGGACTCATCAGTGTGCCCTATATGTGTCTTAGCCCAGGGAGAGGGAGCCAGCCACCCCTTAAGGGGGATGTTATTTGTTTGGGTCATGGGGATCCCAGAATAGAGAAGGAAAATTCTCTATTCTGGAATCCCCATGACCCAAACAATAACATCCCCATAAAAGGTAGCTGGCTCCCTCTCCATGGGCTAAGACACAGATATTGCACACTGATGAGTCCAAATGAGGATGAAACACATGTATGCGCCTGCTGTTCTTAGCCTTGCTGATTGACTGTGAGTCCTGGCACCATGCAATTCTTGCTAAAGGAAAGCCAGTCCAAATTCTCTCATGGGATTTGCATATGTTTCATGATGCTTTGCATTATTGGGGTATGTGCAATTGTGTTTCCTGTATATATATATATATATATATATATATATTCATGGCAAAAACTCAATTTAATGCATCAGTTAGGGTTGTTCCTGAGCGACAAAAGTGAGAAATTTGGTGTGAGGGTTGCACTCACTTACCCTCACCCTGCCCCCACCAACAGGCATTGGGTGTGCGCTAGGTCATTGTCCTAACTCTCACCCCATCCCATGTGTAAATAAGCTGAGGTGGTGCAGTATAGGAGAATGGGGTGAGAGTTAGGAACAATGACCCCAATGCACACCCCAGTGTCTGTTGGTGGTGACAGGGTGGGCTTGGGGTGCAAGGGGTGGCAACCCTAACACTGAATTTCCTCACTTTTGTCACTGTGGAACAACCCTAACTGATGCATTAAACAGAGTTTTTTGCCATGAATTTCCCTTCTTTTTGAGAATGAGCACCATAAATAGTGAATGGAATGTGGTGGGAGTGCAGGGCCCAAACCATGCATTTTTTTTGTCACATAGTAACGGTAACGCAAATGCAAGTGCAAATGGTAATGCACATGGTGATGCAAACGTAAATGATAATGCAAATGGTAAGAGAAATGCAAGCACAAACGTTAATGAAAACAGAAATGGTAATGCAAACGGTAATGCAAATGCTAACGGCAACAGAAACACAAATGGTAACAAAATCAGTAACATAAACACTAACACCAACGGAAACACAAACAGTAAGAAAAATGCAAGTGGTAACACAAACGCAAACAGAAATGCAAACGGTAAAGGCAATGTCGCCGCAGAAGGAAACAGTAACGCAATCGACAACGGAAATGCAACTGAAAAAGCAAATGCTAAGGCCAACAGAAGTGCAAATGGTGATGAACATGCAAACAGTAACGGTAATGCAATTGGAAACTCAAACAGTTACAGTAACAGCAACGATGATGCCAAAGTGAACAGTATCACAAACGGAAATGCAAATGGTAATGCACATGGTCACGGTACCGCAAATGGAAACGCAAATACTAACGGTAACACCAACGATGACGCAAAAGGAAACACAAACGCAAACTGACATGTGTATGCAAATGCAAATGGTAATGCACACGGTGACGCAAAATGAAATGCGAACAGAAGCAGTAATGGAAACGCAAATGGTAACAGTAATGCAAATGTAAGCGCAAACGAAAACACAAAGGGTAACGCACACGGTGGCATAGACGGGAACGCTAATGCAAATGGTTACGGAAAAGCAAGTGGAAATGCTAACTGTAACAGTAACGAAAGTGCGTGCACTTTTTTCCCCCAAAAGCTGCATTGAGAAACACAGTGAATACAAAGAATGTATGCGTAATAATGGGCCTCGGAGAAAAAAATGAGCACTTGGAATACTAAATTGCTTATATCTCAGGAACCATACGACGTAGAAAACAAATTAAAATTTCACGTAATTTATTACTTTCCTGGCTAGTTTTGTAAGTAGTTTTCCTATGAAAAGTCTGTATCTCGAAGTGTTTCTGAGATATGGGCCCCAAAAGGCACAGCAGACGAAGTAATGTTAGTCTATAGGAAAAATAGTCAACTTCAGAGTACCGTAACTTTGCAGCCCTCTAATATTTTGTCACCAAACCATCAAAAGGAACATCTGTGGGATCTTGGCTTTCTTCCATACAAATTTCAGCCCAACAGACCAAATTGTTCTTTTGCATCAGGGTGGCAAAGATGTTCTATTCTTTGGGCATAGTGTCGCAAGTAGTGTCGCAAATCATGACACTTTCACAAAAAAAAAATCACAAAAGTGTCGCAAGTGCGACACTACAGTTACAAATATTTGAAAACATATTTCTGGGGTGTTTAACCCCACCAAAAAACATGGCTAGCATCCTCAGGGCTCGACTAGGTGAACATAAAAAGAATTGTGTTCCTAGAGAGTCCCAAATTTAAATACCAAGCATTTCTGTGACCAGTAACTGAAAAAAAAAAAAGGCTGATTCACGACACTACAGGGGTAATTTGCGACACTAAAAACTGCATTTGCAACACTGTTGAACTTTTTGTTAACTTTTCCCTTTGACTATAATGGGAAACTTGTTTTTTGAATAACTTTTGAACCGTTTAATATTTTTTCACAAAGTCTTCGAAAGGCACATCGGGGACCCTGGCTGCATGTTTCTTAAAGGTTTTGGACCAGTCATGCAGACTGTGCGATCTGTAGGTGTGAGCAAAGAATGCACAAAAAAGCATAAATGTGACTTTCTATTGTGCTTTATAGCTCTGCAACTGTATATCTGACTGTTATGAAACTTGGCATATATTTATAGCTCCTGTTTGTAAATATCAGTAGTATTTAGTAGTAAAGAATCTAGTACCTGTGACTGAACCTCATTATTGAAAAGGGAAAAGTAACATTTCTGCTGGCAAGGTGAGAATTCTGTTTAAAGTCTACCATCCTTTCAAACCTCTCCCTTACTTGACTTGATCTCACTTAATTATCCTTAGTCTCAGTGCCTCCCTTGGCCACCTTCACCTTCCCTGACTGCCCTACCCACACTCTCCACTAACTTGACTCTCCCACCACCCCCTTTCTGAACCCCCATCCACTTCCCCCCTACCCCTCCTTTTCTACAGGCCCCCTCTCCTAGCCCACCTTGCCCTGTCCCACTTATAAACCCCATCCTACTCTCCTAACCCGGCAACAAGGTCCTGCTTTGGGGCTGATTTACCCCTCTTTTCTGTCCCCCTATTCACCTCCAGCCAACCTTCCTAATTTGATGACAAGACCACACCTTGAGGTGGATATCTCTCTTGCTTCTCCTCTCCCTCCCCGACAGGCTTCTCACTTGAGTTTAGTGGCCTACATTGTCCCTTTTACAAAAGTGTTTGTTGTAGCCATAACTAAGTGTATGTAACCTTATCTAAGCGTATCTGTGATTTTGAAGTTTGTATCCTGTCTTACAGTATATTGTTTGACGTGGAACCTCTGCAAAAGAGCTTCTGCTCAAAGGTTGTTTCTGAATGAATAAAAGCAAATACAAATACAAAGTGCTCTCTAAACATTTTACTGCGTTTGACCTTCCAAGTTCCTGAGCAGAACCAAGGTACTTTCTGATATAATCAAGTGGTGGCAGAAGAAGGGAATCAACCCCCCAAACTGCCCTGTAAGCTAGTTCAGCCCATGGGGAAGTTTGTTACAGACATGGTGTGTGTGGTGTGCATGGGGGTATGCCATGGAGTGCACTGTGTGAACATGCCTGAGGTGGATCCTCTGTTAGAATTCACCCCAAAGCTAATTCCTCTTTGTAAGTGTATGTCTGTTATAGTAACCCTGTGTGTGCACTTGACTGAACTTAGCCCTGTGTGTATGTACATGCCTGTTTGTGGGACCTATGTGTGTGAGCACATGGCTGAGCTGGGCCCTTTGTGCATGCACACATATGGACTGGGCACTCTGTATGTGCACACACCAGTGTTGGAGCCCGTGTGTGCACCCTATCACAGTTATCCTTGCCCTATAATTTATTTCCATTTTGTTAATAATTACTCAGTTGGCTACCATCTGACAATATTGCATGCCTTCTTCTAGCCATCAGGTAGGCAATGCATCTGATGGAGGAGAGGTCAGCAGTAATAGGTGGCAATAAAGTGCACAAGAATCATCAGGAATACGCAAATGTTTTTCATTGTTTTGTTCCACTATCAGGGATGTTGGCAGTCATGGAGAACCAAGCATGCACCCACAGTACTAGACCAGCCTCCAGCCCTTCACCCACCAGTCAGTCATTCAGCTGGACCAGTCTCCACCTCAGCCAGCAACCATTCCTGCAACATGAATACCATCACCAATCAGCTGAAACAGCCTCCACCCCAACACCTCCCCTATGTCCTGGACCAGCTTCCACATCAGCAGACCACACTACCTGCAACTGGATACTTACCAGGACCATGCTTTATACCCATAGACCAATCCCACCTGACCCTTCCCAATCCTTAGTTGAGCACAATCCCTGGAACTGGACATCCCCATATCCCACAGATGACCACCCTCCCTTGAGCTAAATCCCCCAGACTACCCTTCCTGTCCACAGACAACCCTCCTCTCAAGAAATTTCCATGCACTGGAACACCACTGACCCTTCAGCTAGACTACCCTCCCAGCCCCAAGACTAGCTTCTGAAACATGTCCCTGCAGCTGGAACACTGCCCAACTCTGCACAGTTTGATCACCCTTCCAGCCCCTGCACAACCCTCCCAGAGCTGAGCAACCTTAATGGAACATTCCACAGCCACTGAACCTGCATCCACTACCAGCAGATCATCCTGATTGCAACTACCCCTCAGACCACCATTCATGCCAACAGACCAGATCCTCACCCCACCAACAAATCTCCCTACATCTGGAAAACACCCTCCCTGCAGCTGAACAAACCTTTCCAGCCCCGTACCAATCTTCCCAAATTAAGCATCCTCCCTGGACAACATCACAGCCCCACAGGTTACATTTACCTCAGTCAGTCACCCTCCCTTCAGCTGGATCCCCCCCATAGAGCACCATTCTGCATATTAAACAGCCCTCCCAAGCTGAGCATCCTCCTGGAGCTTGATCCCCCCAGATCAGCCTCTTCCACTGCCAGATGACCATCTTCTCTAGAGCTTGACCCCCCTACACATGGACCACCCTTCCTCCACATGAACCAGCAACCATCTCTAATCTTCCTGCAGTTAGAACACTGATCCTCTCCACAGACAAACCACCCTCCCCTAGAATGTGTGCATTCCCTGGACCCAGTTCTGTGGCTGCTACCAACCAGAATGGATGGTATCACTGCTTCTTTCCAGGTCCTGGAATGGGGATGGTGATGGTTAACCATTGAGTAATAACTGTCCCTCTGGAGTCCAGCCATGGCTTTGCAGAGTATCTGCTGGATGCCCCCCCCCGCTTCCATCTCCCACCCAACAGATATATCATGGATGGGGTAGGAGGGAGTTTAGTTTCAGAATCCCTTTCTCAAGGAGATGCTGATGTCCCCCAACACATACCACAGAGGATTCCTCACTGACTCTGGATTTATGAAGAAAGGGAAATGCAAGCAGCAGTTGGATCTGGATCACTGTCTCCTTGCCATCTTGTACTGTCCATCTGGATGTCACAGAGCTGATACTGGTGATCAGACACTGACAGCAGGCTGACAACCTGCAGCAGCAGCACCCACTGCAGCCCCAACATGTGGTGCAAGTGATCAGGCTCAGTGCTACAGATGCACAAAGGACATGAATAACTTGACTTCAAATCAATGGAGCGAATTCCATCAGAGGCATGGAGCTTCAACCGGTTGATGTGGCATTGGGAGTCCCAGGGTGACTAGAATCCCTGGGCTCTGTGGTCTGCCAGGTGAGATCCTGATCCCACCAGAGACACGCCTGTTGTCAGTGTGATAGAAGACTCTCAGTGGACATATGTGATTCCTTCCTTCCTCCAAGTTCTGTGGACACAGTCACCACTCAATGGCTTCTCACATCAACTGGGTCACCAGGACCCACTAATCCAAACAACCTAGGCATTGCAACCACCGATGCCCAGCTTCCATTGTAGGGGACATATCTTTCAGTGAGCCTAATGAAGAATGCAGGACTAAGCTGCCATGAACCCCAGCAGTTGCAAGAAATCCTGGGCCAGCATGCTGGACCTTCCTTGAAGATTATTCTTGATCCTACACAGTGTCATGATCATAGTGGATCTTAGCTGGTATTTTTTGTGTCCTTTTTGTCTTTTAGAGATTTTTTTATTAATTTGCAGACCCATTTTCTAATGGCAGTAAGACCTTTCAGGGTATGGGGTATTGGTGTGTACCAGAACTTCCAGAGACTGTATGGCCCTCCACTGTGGCATCAGGCCTCATCATGCCCCTGGGCTTGTGGATACCCACCAATACCAAACACCCTGTCATGTCTCATTAATTACACATTTAATTTGATGAACAAAATGGGTGAGTTGATACCAACTTGTCAGAACAATAAGGTAGAACAGTTATTTACAACGTCCACTGAGCTTGGGTGTGAACGTTCTCCTTTGCCTCACAGATCATGCAAAACAATGGAAAATGGCTCAAATTTTCCTCCGCAACCTACTGCATTTAATGGTTCTTATAATTTGTAAATGAACATGGCATGAGGGGACCTTAGAATTATATAAACATAGATTTTATTATTCCTGTACAATACAAACTAATAAAACTACAGCATAGATATATCAAGTCTTGTAAACATTGCACAAGATAGAATAAATACAAAGTAATAAAACTTTCAAGAAAAACAAACAAAAGTAACCAGACACAGTATGTAGTCTAAGTAAACTTTTGAAAATAGTGACATATTTATGGATATTTAATTTCAGGAATCTTGGCAGACAAGTTCGTATTCAGTGTGGTATGGTCACTCTGGGGCTCTCGAGGGGAGAGTCCTTAACCTCCATTACAGCTAGCCTGGGTTCTGGTCTATGAATATACTTTGGCATTCTTTTTTAGCATGTTGCCTCCACGTGGGTCAGTCCCTTACAGTACACATATGCACATAAGAATGCTACCTCTCCCCAAGAAAACCCTGTAATTATTGGGTCTTGGAGGTTACAGGGCTTACCCTACCAGCCAGTAAATCTCACTAGTCACTCTTTTCTCATTCACACAAAGAAGACACCTCATACTTGCAGTAGCTGCAACTGATTTTACTGAAGTTGCATTTTTATGGTACAATTCATTCCACATATGTTATTACAGCTGTTAGATGTTATACTGTGTATAACTCTAGTATTCTTTAGTGTCCACACTTGGCTCTTTCAGTAGCTGAGGGCTACAGCCCACTGCGTGTCCTCTCATGAAGGGTTCTGCCACTCAGGTTACAGCCCTTGTGTCCAAATGGGACAATGATGATCTTATTCCAACCCCTACTCTTACTGGGGTAGATTCTTTATTGCCTCTTCTATGCTGTGTCATGAAGGAACCCATTCTATTTATATAAAATGCACATCCTTCAGGTCCTCAGACCTCTTCAGGGACACTACCCCAAGCTGGAAATCCATTGGGGAGTGTGCTCTTCCTGGTCTCCTCTAGGCCTCAGCCCAGCCTCTCCATCTCACTTACTGGCACCTAAACTGACCCTTAAGTACGCCTCCTAACTCCTCACCTCTCTACAACCAGGGGTTCCTAGCACTAACCTTTTTCTGTCAGCTATTCCAATACCAAAGCGCTTCCTATAGCTCCATGGAGACCAGTAATAGCAACCCTTCCTTAGAGAAGGGGGAAAGATGTGTTGCATACTCCCTCACCTTTATTGATTGATGTTCCCCACAATCAGGGAGGATGCAACAAATTGCATTCTACCTTATGTCCATAGGAGGTGACCATATCACACACAGGCTCACAACCAGTGTGGCTTCTACAGGTATCCTGTCACTACAGCCAATCAAATATAATGACTCAAAAACAAGGAGGCAAAGACAGTGCTCATCTTTTGAGTGATGTGGTATGTACAGTGTATGTGAAGTTTAACACTGTCTGGGGTATTGCTGTTGTGTTCTACTTTTTGTGGCTCGTAGATGGTTATTTTTAGTTAGGGGGGGTTCAGGGGCACAACCCCCCACAAGTGACTTCTAATGGTGGTTTTGTCATTGTTGTTTTGTTGTTTGGTGCTGTGTTGCAATGCACCATTATAATTCTGTTTTTGAGTCACTCATATTACCCTGCATGGTTTTGCAGGTGTGGTTTTAACATTGAACAGCTTCTAAAGATGTGGTGAGAACCAAGGCCCCCATCATCCAGTCCCAGGGGAAGCATCCACTCCTCCTCACTTTCCTATACTCACAGTTATGAGTCTGGAGTTCATAGTACTGAACTGTAACCTGGAAATGGGAAGGTTCTCTCCATGCTGTTTGGGAGTGCACTTTTGGAAGACAATACCTTGCAGTTTGAGAATGGGGGCCAGGAATATCAGCCTAGGAAAAATTAAAAATTGGTTAATCCAACAGGCTACCAAACCTTTGCCTTGCGGGCAGGGTTAATCAAAGTTTGGTTTTAAGTAAATTACAGAAAGGATTAGTTAAATATCTATAAAAGTCTCCATTTTGTCCTAGTACCAGGAAGAGGATAATGTAATTTTATATTGTTATATTGATCTAACCTGCAATGAGAATGATGTTGGAGGAACATGTTTTAGCAGCATGGAATAATCAGATATTTATGTGTGTGTATATTATGGGCTGGAAATTCAAACTGCGCCATTCTGTGCGCAAGTTCCGCGCTGCTCAAAATAGTTATGCTGAAGGCTAGGTGATATTCAACGGAGTTGCGCTATTGAGCAACTCCTTTGAATATCACCCCCCGGCCACAGCCACTGTGCATGGCGCAGTGGAACTTGCGCCACTGCAAGTGGTCAGAGTGGAGCATTCAAGATGCGGTGGCGCAAGTTCCATTGCGCCATGTGCAAATTTCCGATATTCAAAAGGTGACATGCAAATGGGGCCATAATTCATGCAAGGTGCAGGGGGGCCATTTTGCATCTACTTATGGCCCCATTTGCATGCCATTAGCATGCAGGTGCGCCGATCCCCGATGACTTGCGCCTGGCGCCCTGCCAGGCAGCAGCTGTTGGGGACCGGACGCCCCTGCAGCCCGATCGCGCCATAACTGTAGTAATCCCCTCCCCCGACTGGCCCAATCAGCAGGGCACACCGTAGTAATCCCCCTCCTCCCGACTGGCCCGATCGGCGGGCACACCTGTGTATCCCCTCCCCGACTGGCCGATTGCGGGCACACCAGTAGTATCCCTCCTTCGACTAGCCTGATCGCGGGCAAAATCAGAGTAACTCCCACTAGCCCGATCAAGGTGGAACAGAGTTCAACCCCCTCAAGAACAATATCCCTGGTGGTCCAGTGGACATGGCTAATCGCAGGCATTAGAGTCCACCCCCAAGGTCCAAGTACCCTGGTGATCTAGTGGCCCCCACCGCCCACCATGGAGCCCCCACTCACTTCACCCCCGTCCAGCCAAGGGAAGGAGCACCCCACCCACCTGCTGCCCCACCGCCCGCCTTCACTCACATATCTGACTGCCTTATATGGTATGGGCTGCACGCCTATTGGCTGTTGCTCTGAACCATGGGCGCTCAGCCCTACCGAGCAGTCAGTCGGCGGGCGGCGAGGCGGCAGGCGGGTGGTGCTGCCACCCGCCGCTGACAGGGTGGGAGCGGGTGGTGGGGTCCGTGGGTGGGTGGGTGGCACATACTAGATCACCAGGGTACTGGACCTTGGGGTGGACTCTAATGCCCGTGATCAGGCTTCATGTCCACTGGACCACCAGGGATATTGTTCTTGGGGGGTTGAACTCTGTTCCGCCGCGATCGAGCTAGTGGGAGGAGGGGGTTATTACGGTTTTGCCCGCGATCGGGCCAGTCGGGGGAGGGGGATTACTACGGGTGTGCCCGCATCGGGCCAGTCGAGGGAGGGAGAATTACAGGGTGTGCCCAAGCACGCCAGTCGGGGAGGGGGTTACTATTATGCCTGCGGCATTGGGCTGCAGGGGACAAGGGAGAGGGCCCACGGTGGCAGCTGCTGCATTGTGCCCTGCAATGCGGCAGCTCACCTGTGGGTGGCCCTCGACTTATTCCTTTTTTTGCTCAAAGTTGTGCAGGCGCAGGTTGGGGGTTGCGCCTGCACAACTCTGCACAGCCCGGCTGAATATCGGGCTGTGAAGTTTATGCATGGTTCCTCCCCCTCCAGTTGAGCATGCCTTCATTAGCATTGCGCTGTTGCTCAGCATGACTTGGGGGGGCACAACTGCCTCCTGCTGAATATGGCAGAATGGCGCAATTTTGGACTTGCGCAGGCACAACCCTTTTGAATATCCAGCCCTATATGTTTTGTGAGGTATATTTATTGCACTAAATTCCTTATTGTAATGTATTATTGACATATGTATGTCTTGTTGAATTTATAATAATTGTTATATCTCCTAATTTAATTTTGTCATTTCATAATGCATAATGGTACTTCATTGAAAATAAGCTACAGTTCAACTCAGTTTTGTATCCCTGTTCATATCTCATGAATAACATTTTTCTCTACTCTACTCTACAGTGCTTGACAGCACTCTCACTCTTTGCTGCACCCAGGTCCTCCAACGGCCAACTAGAGATTTATAACCTCTAAGCATTGGGATTCCACTGCTGGCATGGACTAGTGACCCAAATCTGCCTGTGCTGCACAGGAGATGTTTGCAGTCCTGCCATGTGCCCACACCACTGGGTAATGGCTGTTCCACCCAGCCAGGCCCACCCCCCCAGTCTTTGGCCCCTGCATTCTGTTTCACTTTTCTAGTCCTACAGCACTACCTGCCCCCCACTCCACCGCCTCCCACAGGTGAGTATTACCCTTTCCCCCTCCTGAGGGACACCTCTAATCAAGGCTGTACCCATATGCAGCAATGCAGGAACCACACACATAATTTACTTTATATATGTATTAAAATATAACCAATTATTGATAAAATAAAATAATTACTATAGTGACAACAAAGGTTAAGTCCACTTATGTAGCTGAATATTTTCTTTTCTGTCCAGCTTCGGGTCTAGGAGTGAGCAAGAAATATTTGCTTGTACGCACAAGCCCAGATATTCAAGCTGCGCCAGGCTGTGGTGCAAGCTTGGGCGCAGCTCAACTTGGCTACGCAGGGGTGTGGACTGGGCGATATTCAACGGAGCTGCGCCATGGCTCAGCAGCATTGAATATTGCACCCTGGCCACCCCCAGTGTGCATGGTGCAGTGGCACTGCAACAGTGCAAGTGGCCAGAGTGGAGCATGGGGATGCGCTAGTGCATGTTCCACTGCGCCATGCACAGCAACCGCGATATTCAAAAGCTGACATGCAATTGGGGCCATAATGTATGCAAGGCACACATGGGGCCATTTGCATGTCATTATGGCCCAATTTGCATGCAGGTGTGCCGATCCCCAAAGACTTGCACCTGGCGCCCTGCCAGGCAGCAGCCGTCGGGGACTGACGCCCCCTGCAGCCCGATTGCGGGCATCTGTATATAAGAAATCCATTGTCCAATATCCCTGGTGGTCCAGTGGACCACTACCTGCCCGATCGCGGGCATCTGTATAAAAAAAATCCGTTGTCCAATATCCCTGGTGGTCCAGTGGACCGCTATCTGCCCGATCGTGGGCATCTGTATAAAAACAATCCATCGTCCAATATCCCTGGTGGTCCAGTGGACCGCTATCTGCCCAATTGCGGGCATTTGTAAAAGAAAAATAATCCCAATGTCCCTGGTGGTCTAGTGGTACCCCCCCACCTGCCCACTGGCGAGCCCCACCGCCCTGCTCCCCGGGTCAGTCGGCAGTGGCATTTCACCGCCTTGCCGCCTCGGCCACCCACTGACTGACACTGGGGTTGCACACCCATTGTCTCACAGCGTGAGCCAATGGGCATGCAGTCCATACTTATATTACATATTCCAGATATGTGAATGATTCATTCACATATCTGAATGTGTAGTATAGCACGGGCTGCACGCCCATTGGCTCACGCTATGAACCAATGGGTTTGCAGCCCTACTGAGGTGTCAGTCGGTGGGTGGCAGGGTGGCAGGCGGGTGGGATGCTGCCATCCGCTGGCTGACTGGCGGGGGAGCGGGGTGGTGGGGCTCAGTGGGAGGTTCCAGTAGACCACCAGGGATATTGGGATTATTTTTCTTTTACAAATGCCCACGATCAGGCAGATAGCGGTCCACTGGACCACCAGGGATGTTGGACGATGTCTATTTTTTATACAGATGCCCGCGATTGGGCATGGGGTGGCGCCACCAGATGCAGCCGAAATTGGGTGGCCACCCACAGGTGGCAGCTGCCGTGTTGTGCCCTGCAATGCAGCAGCTCACCTGTGGGTGGCCATCAGTTGTTCCTTTATTTTTTTCGTAACTTTGTGCTGGCGCAGGTAGGGGTTTCGCATGCAAGGCTCTGCACATCCTGGGTTGAATATCGGGCTGTGCAGGTTATGCATGGGCATGCCCCCCCCCATACCTATGCCTGCATACGTTACTGATGCACTCTGGCACATCGGGATTTGTGCCGCGCACTTTTCCCTTTTGAATATTACTCTGGGGCGCATCAGTGGGTTGCACATGGCGCAACACTGTTGCGCCATGCACAACCCTTTTGAATATCTGGGCCACAGTTTCTCTGCTACCCCTTCCAAATCTCCCAGTGACCCAACTGGATGAGGCAGATACTGGAGGCCTCCACCTGGGCTTCCCTCAGGACCTTCCCTATGTCTTAAGGCTACCCGGAAGACAAAATGAGACACTCTCAACAAAGATATAAAAGCCCCTTGCTCAGTGTGGTAGTCCTTATTGTTTCTTCCTCCAGCCCATTGCTTATAATAGTCCATGTAGGGCATTACTATGAATCTTCCATGGGGGCCCTTGGTGGTCACAGTCTTGGAAATGCCCCAGGTCACCCTTCCTCAGCTTGGCCACTGACTGGTCCTTCAGCACTCATCACGGTGGTACCCCAGCTCCTCTCACACTGACTGGTTTGTGCCATGAATATTTTTCTTAGGAAACCGTTTTGCAAAGAAATAGTCTCAAAGCCATGAGTTGTCTGTTGTGCAATCACAAAATGTGTAAAATCAAAGAAGAACTGATTTAATGGTAGGAACCTATCTGTCATGACCATGAACATGAACGGTGAGAAAAGGTACAAGTTGCACTATTTTCTCCATTCTGGCTAGAGTGGCCAATCCAGATTTTGCTGGTTCTGAACATTTCTGGTGTTCTGGATTTTGCCAAATCCCTGGAGGCTTCTCAGTACACAGCTGCCCCCTACCTCCCCCCCCCCATACTGAGGGTAAAAACAGGAATGGCCAGAACCAGTCTGGAACAGAGCAAATGACACAATTTATAAAATGGGTAGGCTAAACTAGCCAATCAGAGATAACACTCACCATGCATGAAATATGTTCCATGCATGGTTAAAAAAAAGGAAGGCAGTAAAAAGGCTGAAATCATCAAGCCTTAGAATGCTGGCATTTAAAAATGCTGCCATTGTTGTTTCCTCGCTAAAAGCAGTTCTCCCATGGCTGAACCTGCTCGCTCACTCACTTTGCAATCCTCTCTGTGGGAATCAACTTGTATTTCTTGCAAAATGACTAATAAAATAAAAAAAGCCATTCTGAGACAGCCCTGGGATAAAGTTAGCTCTGCTTAACAGTCTATGGGGATTTATTCGGGCTCTCGTGTCCTAGCTTTCATTTCCTGGTTTCGGTCGGTGCCCAAACGTCTTCCTAAGTGAGATCTGGGACTCCTGGACCCAGGAGTGCTCACTGCTGGCTGTTGTCACTAATCTGCCCCGGTCCCCAATACTGTCACTCTCCCTCTTCTACCCCATTACTACCACCTGCATGTCTCACTCGCCTACTGGCTCTCCTCCTCCTACTCACCCATCGACACCAACGGCTTCCTTTCCACTGACTGTGGTTCCCTGGCAGGAGCAGTGGCACTGATGACGATGGTCCTGGGCCCAGGTGGCAGAAGGTTGGCAGACAGTAAGTAGAGGTAGACTGTGGCGGCGCAGAAAAGCAGCACCAAGCCGGCCACCGAGTGCATGGTCTCTGCTCCTTAGTGACAGTTCATTGCCTGGCTGACTTTCCGCGATATCAGCCCTGCTTTGTCGGGGCAACAGGTGAGCTCGGAACCGGAGAGTGGGAGGAGACACCATGCTTTTCCCGATCCTGCAAAGGTTTTGTTTTTGTGCAGCCGTTTTCACCTTTCTTTTACCAGCAGCATTCTTCAGCCAGTCTCAGTAATCCCATCTTACTAAAGTGTTATATGCAAATGACCTAATGAATATTATGCAAATGATCTCAGTCCTCCCATCTTACTAAAGCGTGATATGCAAATGACCTCATAAATATTATGCAAGTGACTTCATGAATATTAAAACAATGTTCACAGAAGGACTATTTTCTCATGTATTAGCATCATTACATGATCTTTTCTACATACCTGCAATATTTCTCTAACTGCAAACAGTAAAATAAAGCTAGGATCCCATTTTATAAGCGCAATAAGACACCAGATGGGAACAGATTTTACCACTAGGGGCCAGCTGGGCACTCAGCCAAGGCCTCATGCCTTATTACGCCCCTGGCTGTGTGGTAAAATCTGTTCCATGCACACCCTGTCATGTCTTATTACTTACTTGCACCTAGGCCAGGCAACAGACATTCCATTTTTACCTGTTTTAGCAATTCCTATTCCGGTATTCCAGATCTCACCTAGAAGAGAACCAAACGAAAAAGGATTTTGAGCCAAAGGATCTCCAGAGATTTATACAGGCAACCTCAGGGGTTGTGGTGTATCAAAATCAGTGATGGTATTGTACATGACGTCAGCACAAGGGCACATATTAAACACAATAGGGCTGGGCAGACTGTTCCACAAAAATCAGACACCCCCCCACCAAGCACTTATCTACGGACTCAGATAAATAAGGACATGAAAGTTTGGTTCTGAGTCCATCAGTATGTTCAGGGGATAAAATTGCAGTTTCTCACAGGCTGTGCTTTACTGACTCACTCAGAGTGGGCTTACCATGACATGACTGTAGAGCACAGGTTCTCCTTGGAAGTATACTAGTCAACAGAGTGCTGCTGCAAGGAGAGGTAGGATTCAAACTCAAATGCGAAAAGATGGGATTTACTGCAGCAATATGGAGAACTCTTTAGAGCAGCAGAGCAACACAGTTGGGTAAAACAATTGACCCAACCTTTTTTTAAACTTAACAGATTCTAGGCATCTTCCAGTTTTATTTGCTGGTAAAATTGTCTGGTTCTATCATGTAATAGTTGTTTTCTAAATGATTTAAATTACTTTTTTCTCAAAAAAAAAAAAGATGTTCTGAGTGTGCACATTGGGCCCATAAGGATGGCTGCTTGTTCTGGGGTCTCCTGCTAGCTGTATATCTTTGTGTCCTCGGCAGGGACCCTCCCAACACCGCTGTCCTGTACAATTTTCCCGGCTCCTGTATGACTTGGCTCACCACTAACACCAGCCTTTTCAGTGGGTGTTTCATTAGATCTGCCATCTGATTTTTGTATCCTCCGGTTAAGTGCTGCCTTGTACTTTTCATAGCGCTCCTCATCCACTGCCAGCATTTCTAGCAGTATTCTGTGTTGCTCCTCGATGTCTCTTTCCAGCAGCTACAACATCACTGTCCAGGACTTCATTCAACTTTCTCTCTCTCTCGTCTCCTTCATCC
The DNA here is from genome assembly GCA_016271365.2 of Neoceratodus forsteri. NCBI lineage: Eukaryota > Metazoa > Chordata > Ceratodontiformes > Ceratodontidae > Neoceratodus > Neoceratodus forsteri. Next base: position 192,687,012 of record CM028132.1, on the reverse strand, counting down.
TCGTCCTCGTCCATATCAAAGAAACCTTCACTGATCCAATCTGCTCTTGGTAAATCCATTGTTTCTGAATTTTTTCTTGGTGGCAATGAACTGGTATCCTTGGTATTTCTCATTTCTTCACAGGACAGGGCCCCAGCCTTCCGACCCTCTCTCTGTCCATCCTCCTCTGTCTCCTCCATTCTGGCAGCTGGCATTTCCCCTACTGTTGAGTGAGAGAATTTCCCCAGTGTCCTGACCAATATTCCCCCATTCACTAAAATACCACCAACAGCTTAATCTGGTTCTTTAAGTCAGTTTACATCTGTATAAAATATTCTCCTTCCCTTGCCCCCGGGTCACACCTGGAAATCAGTCGCAGCTCAGTGTTCCTCTCCTGGTCACAAACTTTCAAATAAATGTCTTCTGAAAAGTGCATGCAAAAATTGTTTCATTGGGTATGGTCTTTTTTTTTATACTGTAATTTATCCCCTACGCTCCCTGGCAGCCCTCTTCTTGACTAACCCCCCCCCCACAGACCCATCACCTGGCTCCTCCAGCACTTACCTGTGCCTTCATCTCAGTCTGAGGACTATGGTTGAGCCTGGCCACTGGTGCAGGGCCTGCAGAAGCTCGGTCAATCATCCTGCTGCCCGGGAGTTTTTTTCTCTATTTTCTCCCTTCCTTCTTGTTGCTGGGGGCAACACACCAATGTGCATCTGTGAAGGTAAGCGCATACTACAGAGTCCCACAGCACCCTCCCTTCTTTTGGCATCCCTGACCTGTCCTACCCTCAGGCCTCCACCTCGGGGCAGTCATGCAGTGGGACTGCCAAACCACCCTCCCCAGGAGAGGAAAGCCATCTTCTGGATGCTCAGTCCTCTCCCTCTTGCCCCCCCCGACTGACCCCCAGTGACCCATGTCTGCTTGCGAACATGGGTCGTCAGTGTGGTAGGAGGTAAGGCGTGATGCCTCAGCCCTCTGTGCCAATGGGCTGGTGGGGATATGGTCTTTTTGATCATTGATCCAGGATTGGAGATCCTTCTCTTGGATAAGCAGGTAGAGAATTGCCCTGTCATGGACTCCTACCATCTTCGTGAGCTCTCCATGTGCTGTTTATGTGACAGTGGTATGAATGTCCACTTGTTTCAGGTCTGCTTTTAGATCAGTCACTTATGTTTCCACACTGTTTATGACTTTCATAATGCCATCTAGTTTGGAGATCACCATGTCTAGTTTGAGCCTGCTATCTTGTCCCTCGAGGCCATCTGTGCTTGGCATTGGAGACCCAGCCCTGCTGCTGCCTGCCTGGTCTGCTCCACTAGCCTCCTCCATCAACACTTTCAGTTTGGCAGCTTGAGATATCTGTTTGTGGATCTGACTCGCAGCCATCTTTGAGAGTCCCCACAGTTGAAACTGTGTGTCCCGGAGGGGTTTTTGTAGGAAAATAGATTTGTTGCCCACAGCTTGAAGAACTCTAAATTCAAGTGGTCATCAGTCTTGTGACATCACCAGAAGTCTCCCTGTCTATCATTTTCAATTCTTCTGTGCTGAGATCCCCCCTTCCCCCATGCAGAAACTTCTGCTTCTATACTCGGGATCCATGTCACTGTCCCGAGGCTGTTGTAAACTAATCTTATTTCTCCTCCACTTCAAATGGTTGCTACACTTTGCTTGTTTTCTGCAGTTATGATTCTGTGAGTTGTTTAACTTGTTTTGTCCTGAAATGGATGTCTCTGAGCTTGCAGAAGCACTTCTATCAGCAAGAAGTTGGCTTCTCTCTGTAAGCCCGAAGATTTTCATTCCAGGACAAAGTAGCTCCTTGGAAGACAGTACATGGAGCATAAGCAAGGAGCAAGAGCAAAATAAGTATGAACCAGGAACTTTCATAAGAGATGATAAGTGAAGTAAACTAATGAGAAAAGTACCACCATGCCTGAAGAAGTGGAAATGGAGCTAAGAAACATTGCAATATAAGTGGAAGATAATTCTCAATAAAGAAGCATAAATTTATTGGAGTACAGCCTTTGCTTTATTGTTGGGTTTTCATTCTGCTGTCGAAGGACACTTCTATCACACACCATTTGTCTGGCCTATAAGGGCACCGGGCATCCTGGGCCTACTTGTTGTATGTATTTTCCCTTCCATCTTAGACCACAGAGTACAATTAAAAACTGGACCGCTGGCTCCATGGTGCTGAGTGTTAATGCATTCTCAGCATGGTGGCACACCCAGGTCGACTGGAGCAGAGACCATCGGAGGAGGGTGAGGAAAACCCATATGAATAGTCTCTCTGGGGCAGGATCACAATGAACCAGCCCTAGAGTGATTCCTGGTACAGCTGTATGCTCAGCAGTGCGGGTGACCGCATGCTGCCACATAGCCCCCTCCAGGACACTGCAACATGCATGCACATTCAGAGGAGAAAGGAGGGATCAAAAAAACAGAAATGCCCAGTTGTGCAGAAGGATGATGGCTGTTGCATTTGGGCCGTGCTCTCTGACACCAGCTGCTCCAGTCCACTGAGAATTTCATCTCCCAAGAGCTGGAAGTGCATGATGTAGCATGGCTGGGTCAGACCCCACCATGGAGCATAAGCCATTCAGCAAGAAAAAGTAAAAATAAGTTCTGGGGATGGGGTACAGTGCTAGGCATATGAGGCATGAGGGGACAGCCCAAGCCAGTGAACAGGGAAAAAAAATAATTGTAAAAAAAGATATATAGTGCTGAGCAGGAGAAAAAAGTGAAACCATCTAATGGCTGACATCCTGCTGATTTGGAAGGTATTCAGTATTTTTTCCTTTTTAGAAATGTTTACATACAGGCAATTATTTTGATAATCCTATTGGTGACAGATAATGCTGAGGGAGAGGGAATGAGCCGTTACAAAACTGTCTTCTGTTGTTCTGCTCAATGAAAGACCAACAGCATGGTGCCTGTAGGTAGAAACACACACGCACACGCACATGCACACACGCACACGCACACGTACACACACTCACACAACATCCAGAGCACTGTGTGTTACCTACGTTATATGTATCATCTTTATGGTGTGGGTTGTGCCTGTTAAATGGTCCCAGGATCAATGTACTCATTTGTTTACCAAATACATCAATAAATAAATAAATCAAATAAAAACTAAAAATCTTTTTGCATTTTTTTTTTGTTTATTATGTACCATGGTGCCCCTGGCTGACAACTGGTTTAACACACTTCACCAATGCTTTATACTACTGGGCTGCTCCTTCTTATCTCCACTTTAGGCACTTGTTCACACATAACGAGGCCTCTGGATCTAGGAATCCCAGTTTGTTTTGCCTCCAGGGACTCCTGGAGATATTTCTGTAGTAGAAAACAGTCTCATTTTAGCTCGTATGTATTCTGAGATAAAGATACAGAACAATTTAGCTTGTATTTATTCTCTGAGATGGATATAGAGTTGCCAGTAAAATATATTACCTGTACATTTTGAAAACACAGAACAGGGGCTGCTTGATGTCCCAATGGGCAGTATGCTATGTTCCTGTGCTGTTGAACTGGGTTTGTAAATGGCCTGAGGGTCTGGATAATGGGTGGCCAAGGATTGAGAAGAACTGCTGGTGGCAGAATGTCTACGATCGGGTAGCTTGATGCCATGCTTCTGCTGTATCAGTGTCCCCTAAGGTTGGCCTCTGGAAGGTGTACCTTACAGCTGCAGGGGAAGCAGCATGTTTGCAAGGCCCCCAGCAGCAATGGAGCATGCCATGGAGTGGTGGAAGGCCAACATTACAGGGAGAAAAAAGCAAGGCTTCATCTTAATGATAGCCACAAGCTGGCACACTCAGGTCTCGCCCCATGCAGCCCCTCACCTGTCTCTGGATCCTGGGAGTGTTATTGAGGGAAGATAGTCCCCTTAAAAACCCCTATCATGGACAGAAAAAATGTGGGAGTTGGCAGCTGTGAGGAAATTGGGGCAGATGAAGCTGGGTGGTTGCCAGAGGACTGGAGAAAGAGTGATGATTGCCTGATCAAAGTAAAACAGTTTGACTGGAAAAAGACCCTTCATTGTCATAGATGAACTAAATAGCAGACTGTGGCTGAGGGTCAGTGGGGCAGCAGGCAACCTCGCCAGGCCCCCATCAAGCATTATAAATAGCTACATGTCCCAAGCATCCTCTGGGCACTTGTTCCTTTGCTGGCTGCTGCAGGCTCCTGCCCTCTCTCCCTGTTCCTTCTGTACCTACTGCCATGTGGCTGCAGACTGGGTGTCCTCCTACTGGTCTCTGTTCCTCCAGTGGCCTTGCTCCTTCCAGTTTGGGTCCTTACTCCCTTTGTTTTTCTGGCTGCCTGTCCCATGGCATTTGACTCATTATCTTTCCCTGGGTCCTTGCTCCCTTTTTTGTGCTGTTGCCTGCTGCTTCTGGCCCTCTGAGCACATTTCTAGGATCTTCCTCCCTGTACTGGGTTAATACAGTGCTGCTGAAACAGCGCAAGGATAACCATGTAGTCTAAAGTGTGGAATGCATTACAGTGACAGGGGTATAATAGCGGTCGGAAACTACCACTACCCCTGTCACTCACTAGGAACTGGAGGAAGGGCTGAAGAGGCCACAGATGCTGTGCCAAGTCAAGCTGCTCCTGTGGTGGAGTGGCTAAGCAACAAGCACCTGGTGCAGTGGAAACCTAGGGATCAGGGTTTGATTCCCTATCTCCCAACATTTTTTTTTCCCAAAAAAAATCTAAGTTCCCTCGCTCCTAAGTTTCCCCTTTTTCCCTCGGTCCACCTCCCCCCCCTTGGAGTTAGTTAATTTAGGTTGGGTGTGTGTGTGTGGGAGGGGGAAGCCCACCACATCGAGGGGTGTAGAGGACTGAGCCCCCCTTTAAAAAACAAAGAAGTGGGAATGTTTCTCATTTCTTCGTCTGATGTGCACTGTTGTTGTTTCTGTCAGTTTTTTCACTGACCGTTTTTTCCATTTGCTGTTTTGACTGCGGCATTGTTTTGCCACACTGTTTTTCATGCGACATTATGACCCCATTCCCTTGCTTCCTCTCCTGTCAGCTGGCCTTGGCCCTCCTGTCTTTCCCTGCTGGGCCCTTGTTCTCCCTTTTGGTGCTTCTTGGCTGTCACCCACATGGGGACCTTGCTTCCTTCTGTTCAGGGGGCTTGTTTCACCTCTCGCTCCCCTCATTGCCTGGCATTTTGTGTCTTTTGGCACCTTGTCCTTCCCCTTGTTTTTGCATTGCTGATTCAGGTCCTTGCTGTTGTGACCCTGTTTGTTGCATTGCTACCTTGCTGTTGTTGTTTCTACCCCCACTCCATCTTGTCTTTGCTTCTGTTGGTTTGGTGTGCTGCTGGGGCTGGCTCTCTTATCCTGCTGTCTGCCTGGGTTTCTCCTGCCTGTTGCTCTCCCTCACTTCCCTACCTCAAGGGGTTGCATGGGAACAGTCTCTTCCCTTCATGCTGCCCCCCATTGTACTGCTTTGCCCTGCTGGGCCCTACCTGTGCTGCCGCTCTCACCTTTATTCTTAATCATCCTACTACCAGGCAATTGTTTATGCATTTACACACATGCCCCTATGACCACTGAGCTCATGTCCCAGTGACCACCAGGTTCCTGCCCCAAAAACAACCAGGCGCACACCCCATGACTATTAGGCTCACACACCCCAACAAATGGTATTTGCCCCGTGATGACCTCAGGATTCAGTATGCATCAACTTTCAATGTATCTTACTGGAACAAACTGAGTTCCTCCAGGGCTCACTGTGCTTGCCCACTCAGCCCCATACTGTGACTACCAACACAGGTTGCTCACCCCCATGGTTTCCTATCATAGTGACACATGCATACCTGACCTGTCTGTCTATGCTCTTTCCTCCAAGCGTTATGTCCAATCCTCTTGAGATAGTTAGGGTCTAGCTCGTAGGACAGTTTGAGGGCCTAGATGGATAAGGACAAGTGGTGGACAGCTTTCTCCTTCTGTGCTATAGTTAGTGGGTCTGGGTCAAGCTGTTCTGTAGTCTGAGTGGTAGGTTTGTTATCCTGCAGTCCAAGCATAGTGTAGGGTTGGAACCCACTGCAAGATGCCCTTTGGCCATACAACTGCAATTCTGTGACACCCTCAACATCATGAACATGGGAGGCATTTGGGCAGCTTATCTGCTTACCACTGATTCGTCCACTGCACCTGCTGTGTACATACCTGGTTGCTGCTCATTCCTTTTCATTTGGTGGGATCATGTTCCCTAGGAACCTTGCTCTCTAACCACTGGGTTGGGACCTTCATGCCTAGGGCTCCTTTCATCATACAGCTACAACTCTGTGACACCAATCTAGGTTTAGGCTTTTTTGGGTTTGCAGGTAAGGCATTCGTCCACAGTAGATTTCAACTCCTTCCAGGTGACTCCTATTTAGGGAGCGGGGCCTCCTTCCTCCAAGGGTGCAGCCTTCAGCTCTGAGTCCATTTAGTCATACAATATCAGCTCTGTCACACCCTTGAGGATGATCAGCCTATTAGACAGATGGAGTGAGTTACTAATTCCTCCATAGTACACCACATCAGTGTCTGCTCCTTGATTTTACCAAAGCTCAAGCTATTTGATTTGCCCAGTTTTCTTTCTTTTTTCTTTTGTGTGTTATTTTTATATGTTCCTCTCCAGGCACCCCTGACCGGCCATTCCTTCAGGCCTCCAAGGTGCACCCTGGCACCACTCATCCCCTTTCTGCCAACCACCACCCCCCAGCTGCCCGGGTAATCTGACATATCCCTTCATTGAGAGGGTCCCTCTCTTCTGGGAGGGAGGAACCACCCATTAGGTGCAACTTCATATCCCGGGTGCTGTGGGGTCAGACTGGACACTTTCCGGGGCTTTGTGGCATTGGGGGACAGGAGGCCATCATCTGGTCACCCAGGGGGCATTTTTTAATTTTTCTGCCCTCCCATTCCCTCTGCCCTAATTGGCCAAGTGTGGTGGTGACCTGAGGTGGGGACATACAGGGCGCATGCCGAGGCTTCACGCCCCCAAGCCATGCCACCCAATCCACCTCCAGGTGCTGAGGCCCTGCCCACCTCCACAGGAAGGGAAGCATCCAATGGATGCTCTGTAATCCCTCCCTGCCTGGCACCCAGGCTTGGGGTGCAAACCCAGATTGCCAGTGTGTCAAGCGAACCCCTTCACTCAGCACCACAGAGCCGGCACTTGCTCCGTTTTCTTCATCACATTGCATCTGGCTTCAGCAGTTCTCATGGCCTTGAGGGATGGCAACCTAAAGCCTTGGGTTTCTGGAGGTTTCTTCCAGATGGGTGTTTTCCTCTTCTCCTTGCTGAGTGTCATGCTGAGTGTCATAAATTAGATAGTTCACGTTAGTTAGTTTTATCTCCCAGTCAAGCTGGAATATGGATGGTAGCTTCTTCACTCAGTACATCTGTGGCCTTCCCTCACTTCTTAGCAGAATGAAGTCCCGAGGGTTTTCAGTACATTTGGCACTGAGGTTTTGGACATCTTCCCTATGGTTCTTTCAGCCAAGGGACCTTGCTCATGGTGCACCTCTAGTGGTGGAACCCTCCTCAAGAAGGTTCTGTGCCATCTAGGCCCCTAAAGGGTGGTAGGTCCTACAGGACAAAGAACATGAAAAGCCACATACATATCCAGCCATATAACTTCATTCACTGGAGCACAAGCACATCCATGTTGCACAAATATCCTACACACTTAGTTGTCTGCTGGACCAGTGAAATGGCAGGCTATATCTGAGCTAGGCAATGAGCAACCTTGCCACACCCCTACCAAGTGTTATAAATAGTGTGCATGCACCAAGTGCCCTCTGGACTCTCATTTATTTGCTCCTACCATCCACCTGCATCTCCTGCGGCAGCTCACCTGTCTCCTTCTGGGCATCTTCTCTAAGGGACCTTCAGCCAAAGGACTTTGCTCCTGTGGCAACCCAAGAGGTTGAACCCTTCTCAAGAGGGTTCCATGCTATCTGGACCCTGAAACACAGAGTGTGAAAGGCCACACACATATCCAACCATGAAACTTTGTCCATAGTAACACTTGGGCAGGTAGAGTGGGCCAAGCGGGCCTTATCTGCTGACAGAATTCTATGTTTCTAAGCATCCTACACACTTAGGCAGCTGCTGGACCAGTGAAATATATTTATCTTGTTCATTTTGTAGCTATTATACAGACAACAAACCAAAATACACTACACACTAGGGAAATCAATTTAAACATGTTTTAACCTAAAAGATTTCACAGAGCAGAAAAACACCGAAATAAACTGAAGCTACATTTCTCACTGCAAAGATTGTCCTTCCCAGCAAGAACATACAGCATAGAAGCTGACAACAGATAAGGACCGCAAGGCCCATCCAGTCTGCCCATTTTTTCTATCTTATGAATGTGCCATAGGCCTGTCCTCTGTCAATGGCCTATCTATTCATACTCATCTGTATTTCTCCCTTATGCCTATCCCATGCCTATTTGAAGCCCTGCACTGTATTCATATCCACCACTTCCTGAGGTAGGCCGTTCCATGTATCCACCACCCTTTCTATGAAAAAGAACTTCCTCACATTACCCCTTAATCGGCCTCCCTCCAATCTCATGCTGTGTCCTCTTGTCCTGCTATTTTTCTTATATTGAAACATGTTAGATTCTTTCACCTAGTTAATGCCCTTAAGAATTGTTTGAATGTTTCGATCATATCACCTCTCTCCCTCCTTTGCTCTAGGGTATACTTATTGAGCTCCGTTAATCTGTCCTCTTATGTTTTCTGACGTAGTCCCTGCACCATTTTGGTTGCCCTTCTCTGGACTGCCTCCGTTTTGTTAATATCCTTGTGCAGGTGCAGCCTCCAGTACTGCAGGCAGTACTCCAGATGGGGCCTAACCAGTGTCTTGTAAAGAGGGATTATAACCTCCCTCTTATGACTTGTGATACCCCTACTAATACACCCCAACATCCCTCTAGCCTTACCTACTGCTTTAGTGGTCTGCTTGGTTGATTTCAGGTCAACTGGATGATGATGCCCAAGTCTCCTTCTTCCCTTGTGATTGCCAGCAACTCCCCTCCCAACCTATAGGTAGCTTCAGGGATTCTCTTCCTTATGTACATGATCTTGCACTTCTTTGCATTAAACCCCAGTTGCCACTCTTCTGACCATTTTGCCAGTTTATCCAGATCTCTTCTCATTCTGCCCACCCCATCTGGATCATCTACTCTGTTGCAGATCTTGGTGTCATCTGCAAACAGACAAACCTTACCCTCCAGTAAATCTGCAATGTCACTGATAAAAATATTGAAGAAGACTGGCCCCAGGACTGATCCCTGAGGTACCCCACTTGTGACTTGCTTCTCTTCTGACTGTATTCCATTTACCACCACTCTCTGTTTTCAGCCCACCAACCAGTTTGCCACCCAGTTGACCAACTTCTGACCCACCCTGAGCCTACCCAGCTTATTAATCAATCTTCTATGTGGAACAGTATCGAAAGCTTTGCTGAAGTCAAGGTAGGTGACATCAACTGCTCCCCCTTGGTCCACCACTCTGGTTACCCAGTCAAAGAAATCTATGAGATTAGTTTGGCAGGACCTTCCTGTTGTAAACCCATGCTATCTTGGATTCTGTGCTTCTATGGATTCCAGGTGTTGCACTATCCTTTCCTTAAGGAATGCCTCCATGATCTTGCCCACTACTGAGGTAAGACTGACTGGTCAGTAGTTCCCTGCCTCCTCCCAGCTACCACTCTCGTGGAGCGGGATCACATGAGCCTTTCTCTAGTCTTCTGGGACCTCTCCTGTGCTCAGAGACTCATTAAACAGTTCTGCTAATGGCTCTGATAGTTCCAGCCTTAGCTCCTTTAGTGCCCTGGGATGTATGCCATCAGGTCCCATTGCCTTGTCCACCCTGAGCTTAGCGAGCTCTTGTAGGACCCTTTCTTTTGTGAAGTGACTAGTGCACACCTCCCTCCCTGTGTCCATGGTGCTGAGCTGTGGGCCATACCCTACCTTCTCCTCAGTAAATACTGAGCAGAAGTATCTATTTAGGATAGATGCTTTTCCTTGGTCCTCCTCCACACACTTCCCCATATCCCCTTTGATCTTAGCAATACCCCCTCTGGACTTTCTCCCTTCACTAATGTATCTATAGAAAGTCTTGTCACCTTCTTTTACTGTTCATGCTAGTGTTTCCTCAGTTTGGGCCTTTGCCTGCCTTACTACCTTCTCTGCTTCCCTTAGGGACATTTGGTATGCCTCCCTATCTTCGTCCCGCTGCGTTCCTTTATATTTCCTAAAGGCTAGCCTTTTGGCTCTGACCATTTCTGCTACTGTTTTTGAGAACCAAACTGGTATCCTCCTTCTTTTGCTCTTGCTTTTCTCCCACCAAGCTGGGAATATACCATTTTCTTAAAGACTAGATAGGTACTTTGAGGAAGAAACATAAATGGTAAAACCAATGAAGTTGGTGTGTGGGGAACTCAATGTATGTAAGTTCTTTTACTCCTATTTTTTTATGCTTCTCAGATGAAGCACTCACCCACCTCATGCCCCTGGTTGTGTAGCAGTGCCCTCCCCAGTCCTTCCCCAAAGCTGAAACTGACAGTCATTTTGGTACATAAAGGGAAGAGAATATTGTTGCCAGTGGCCAGTAGTGCTTTTTAATCCAGGACATGAAGAGGAGAAAATGTTGCTGCCTTTGGCCCGGACTAGGGTAGGAGCTAGAAAATGGCTTTGCACAATGCCTTAAATAACAAGTGTATTCCATAGCACAGCTTGAACTGGGGAAGAACAGTCTGCCAGCCAAGGTGGTGGGTGCCAAAACCATAAATGGGTTCAAGCACAGCTGGGACAGAGTGATGGGTATAGTGGTTATTCAGGACGGTAGTAGTAGTAGGGAGGTAATGGGGTGGATAGTGAGGGCTAGCATGCTGTATGGACTATAGGTCCCGAGGTTCGATAGGAACTGCTGGCAGACTGGCAGTACCATTGGTCTTTTTCTCCCATCACTGTCTCTGTTTCTGTGTTTCTAATAATGTGTTTTGCACTGTTGAGGTTATGCTCTTTGGATGAGCCATTAAACCAAAGTACCTTCTGCCTGTCTCTGGGGTGTCTATTCAGTTGGTAGTTAAAGACCCCATTGCACTTATGAGGCCAAGAAGTAATAACAATACAAGAATAGTGCACACACCGTGGCTCAATATTTCATCTTATCTGCTGGCCCGGTGGTGCTGAGGGTTGAGGCGCTGGACGCCACACCTCACGTCATGCCGGCGATCCGGGTTCGGTAAGCCCAGACCGCCAAGGGTCGGCGGGGTGAGAGAGGATTGAGCATCTGCTGGACTGCTCTCCTCTCTCAGGGAGGGATCCAGGAGTAGCCCGGTGCAGCAGCGGCCCCTGGTGGAGACCGGCAGCACTGCTACGCACTCGGGCTCATACAGTAAGGGGATGACGTAAGACAGCTGCCTCCAGACGTAGGTGGGAGCACCTACGCTATGGGCTGTGTGGCACTGCACATCTCATGTCTAGGGGGTAACCAGGAATATGGAAAAACCCATCGCCGAGGATCAGGCAATGGTACCTATCCACCACGCCCAACGCCGGGCTCTCCACGGACTGCCTTCGATTTCCAGGATCCACTCCTCCTCCGATGACAGAGTCTGACTCGTAAGCGCATCCAGGTAGGAAGGGGCGCCCCACCCCAGACAGGGTTAGCCAGGGGTGCTGCCATCGGAGAGGAGGGAGAGAGGAAGCTTAGCTCGGGGATCCTCAGGCAGGCAGGGCAAGGCTAGGATGCCTGAGAGAGGACCTCAGGGCAGCGACCAGAGAGAAAAAGAATTGAAAAAAAATATATGTCATCTTATCATGAGTAAGGGTTTCCCCTCTGTCCTGACTAGCAATCCCTTAGACAATAAAAGAGGTCCATGTAACCCCTTCTCCACGACATTTCAGGGCCCATCTGAAATCAAGCTGTCAAATCTCAGTGTATCTTTTCTAGTCAATTACCAATAAATAAAAACAAGAAGATGAAAAGCATTGATTAGACTGCAGACCACCTCATCTTTTCGACTTGGCACGTGCTTGCTGCCATATTGGAGTCCATAGTTGACTGACGTTCCCCCCCCCGGCTCCCAAACCTGGCTCCACCTCTGATGTTCATCTATGTTTCTGCTTGAATGTAGTGGAATAGATAGAAGCTGTGAAGGATTCCCAGCTTCATTTTAGAACCAAAATAATTTCTACATTATAAATAACACCAGTTTTGGAAATGGCTGCATGAATTATAAATATCCCAGTGATGAATTTAAGAATGTCTGGAATGCATTGTTCTGAGAAACAAGTGCGTATAATGATACTGCGGATAGTTAACTAGCACTGCTGCTTGAATGGGTTTCTTCATGCTTCTGTTTATTCTATAAAGAAATAATAGAACAAATATGTTGCAGAAAGAGGTTGTTCCTGTTATAACAACAATGCAGGGTAGCTGGTTTGCCCTTAGGCATCAGAGAAGTAAATGCAATAAAGATATTGTTCTCTGCTCCTTGTGTATATGTTTATGTGTATAGTTACTGGGCTGGATTCACCTAACATGGTTTGCTGGCTTCTGGTTCCTGATGGCAGCATGCAGCGGTAGGCAGGTTATGCATGGTGGGTGGTCAGCTCTTGCATATTCATGAGTTTATCTAATCTCAGAGGTATCAGCGTGGCTAAGTTGGTGGCACATCTGCCTGTGGGCCAGATGGCTGTGGGTTCTAGTCCCACATCGGCATTGGGCTAATACTGTAAAAACACTGACACCTGAGTGCAGTACTTGGGAGGGTGCTGTACTTTCAAGGTGTGCCTTCCTTCAGATGAGAAGTTAAACCAAGGTCCCTTCTACTCATCTCTGGTGCTGTCCTAATGGGGGTCTAGGTGGAAGTAAAAGAACCCAATGCACTTTTCGCTAACTGGTTCATACAATTGCCCAAGGCTGTGTTGATGTGGAAAATGGCTGCCACTACATGTTCACAGTCACTTTGCTATCAGTGTCTCATTGCTTGTAAAGCACTTTGGGATACAGTGTGTATGAAAAGAGCTGTATAAATGTTGATTCTTCTTTCAACGTCATTGTGTGTCCCACATAGATGGTGCACAGCAGTGGCGATACCAGCTGTTGGACCGGGCCTGTCATGGGAACCCAATGCAGTAGAACTGGATGTCAGGCTTGAGTAGTACAGGTGTTTTATTCAGGCCACAGCATCCCATGCCTGTGGTGTACAGTCCCACACTACAGGCATTGATTTTGCCAGGCATACCATGTAGTGGTTGTGGCAGATAGTGGGTGTGTCTCTGATGGTTCAGGGGGCAGTACCTAGCTAAGAAGGAAATAATTCCTTCTTAAGTACCATGCTACTATCCAACACATTCCTGTATGGTATGTTACAGTTCTGTGAGCACGCAAATCATCCTGGTAGTCCCAGGCAGAGTGTTCACTGCCACTGCACTTTCCACAGAGTAGCCAGCACTCAACCTAGGACTGTTACTGAGTACCCCCATCCAGCATCCAATGGGGTGTCACTGCCATGGGCGGGACGGATACTGCTGGAAATTCTAGCAGCATTCACTCCTGAATCCAGTCCATTTTCTCTTATGGTTATAAGAGTGCATTCTCAAGTTCTTTGAGTGCAAGAACTGTAAAGTGAAACTAAGTGGTTCTGGCACACAAAGGACTTGACAAGAAACCCTTATAACATAAAGTATCTGTATTTATAAATTGAAAGGCTAGCCTGTGGTTTGATGGGAGTCTGGCAGACTCCTTTCTTTATCCTTACAGAAACATCATTTCAGCCACAGTATCCCTGCTTAGTATTTCACATGCCACCTCCCACTCTTCCTCCTTTTCCAGCATTTTTCCAGCTGCATGGGTGGAGCTACACAGACATTTTGCTAACATTCTGTTTAGGAGCACTGTGGAAGCATGTGACCGGATTGCTCTCTATCGTGCTTCCACAGTGCTGTAGCACAGTTCCACTCCATTGTCTTTTAGTGGCCCTTCCCCACCGCTGGCCACATAAACCCCTTTTGTGGGGTTCTACTTTTTCTTCCGCTTGCTGAAGTGACGACCGCCGTGCCCAAGATGGCCACCGAATCAAACTGTGCATGTGTGAGTATTGTGCATGTGCAGTTTTGCTACAGCCATCATCTTGGGTACAGCAGACTCTGGCGTGGCAAGAGGTCCGAGTATTCTTTTACTTGGTCTCGCCACTCAGAGCAGCCGTATCGGCTCTGACCAGAGTTTGTTTTCTCTGATGTAACTCTTTTAGCTGCCTATTTCCTTTAGCCTCAAGAAACTGCTTCTGACACGTCTACCAAGGGTGGGAATCCATAGGAATAGAGTTAAGCCAAATATACATCTATGTTATGTTGCACAAGCCTTACACGTCTGACAAAAGCCCACTGGACATATTATAAATTATGTTAAAGAATTTTTTTTAATATAGAGTAGAAGCTGAATTAAAAAAAAAAATCAAAATGTTTATTTTGCAAAAAATTAGAGAAACCCAGGAAATGACAAAGTTCAGAATTTTAGAACTATTAAAATGAGACATCCTGTTATGGCTATATGAATACTTGGAATATATAGAAATAAACAACCCTGATTAGCCAAGAATAATGTCATGATTTATATTTTATTACTACTGTATAATTAGCACACTTCTAGCGGATCACATTACAGTAGCTTGAGCAGCTGAGAAATACAGGATGCATGTCATTGATACCTGTACAGAAAATATTAGCTCTACTAGGCGTCTTTCTGTAACAGCCTGCCACACCTGTAGGACTAGGCTTATCCCCGGGGCTTATCTAAAGCACTGTAATAATTGATGGCCGGTCTTATGGATGCAGCAACTTAAGCAAACCTTCATGAAGCTCCACATTTTCTAAATGAGTGAGCTGATTAGGACTGTGATTCATTGCACTTGCAGAGAGCAACATCTAACCTCCTATAACAGGTATCCACACCCTGGTAATGCACTCAAGAGTTAGATCATACAGTACATTTGGAAGGCCTATTAAACTGGCTTTGTGGCTCTGAGTAATACTTTAGTGTTAAAGCATCATGGCTATATTAAAATGCCACACTCCTATGATTTTTCATAATTAATTTGTTCCTATTAATTTATTTTACAATTTATTCACCCAGGAAAGATATTCCAGCTGGGGTATAGCATCTTGTTTTCAGAGGGGTCCTGTGTTTGCCTCATTTTTTGTTTTTTCATCTATTATTTTGGATGGCTTCCCATGTCCACCCCATGGATATTTTGGGTTACAGCTGCACCCTCCTCCTTCAGAGAGGGTGGGGGTATTGCTGCATACACAACCAAGGCCACTCTGTAATAGGCCAGCAGTTGGGGGAAGGGGGCAGATTCTGGGCAAAGTGTGTCCTCCTCCACTGAGAGTCAAACACCTCACGTTTGTGATGCATCTGACCCCCAACTGACCTCAGCATGGAATTCTGGGGATCCCACACATAAACTGGTCACATCACAGAAATGTCTGCTTCTACCTAATTTTTATAGCTGGGTAGGACTACACTGTAACTGCATTGCAATTGCAATGTAGTTGCATGCAACAAACATAATTCCCATGTTACATGTAATTAATTATTAGTTATATTGAAACCGACACTTAAATTAAAGTGTAACCATTTTATTTAAAAGCAACCAGTGAAAAGGCATAGCAGGTACACTGCACTATATCACTGACTAGTTTTAACTAATAAATAGCCTTCTTCTGGGGAAAGGCAGATTATTTCTTAGTTGAAACTGGACAGTGATGAAGTACAATGTATTTTCCCAGGGCCATAGCTACAGGGGCACTGCCCCCAACTGTTTATCACAGCGCTCTTTTAACACCTCACTCCAGTTACCCTTCAAGCCACCACATAATAAAACTATCTGTGCCCTTTCTTGCTGTTGCTATATGCCCTCTCCACATTTCACTCTTTTTGACCCCTCATCATCATTTGTTTACAGCCGATAGTGAAGTAATCCCAAAAACAGATGGCGCTCCTCTCCCCTCCATTAAATCCCACTTCCATTTAAAATGTTTCCCACTGAAACCATCTGATTGGATAGTATAGTTACTTAATTGCTGAAGCATTAATTATAGACGTGAGAGCAGTTCCAGTTTGGCTGTCACATTCCCTGTGACTGTCTTACTTCTGTAGGATTTCTGTTGTGTTAGTTGACTGTTTGTGCTGCCACTCAGTTTGTTAGTGTTATTGTTATGTAACCCATGCATCCCATTGGAGTCACTAGACCCTGTGTAGTGTAGTGGATTTGTGTAGTTAGCTAGTCTGGGTAGCAAATAGTTAACATTCAGGGCTTCCCTGAAACCCCTGTCAGTCATCTGGATAAAGGTTCCAAGTGGGAGGGGCCTTGCAGCCGCATAAACCACAATGGAATGCTGCAGTGGTTGTCAGTAGCTCATTGAAAGTGTTCAGTCAGTCTAAATGATGAGAGCCTCAGGAGAGGTAGGTACCCTCTCCCGTTTCAGTCCCTAGCTCATTCATGGAGAGAGTCTCTGTGTCAAATTGTGGTGAAGGCCATCACCTGTAGTGTTCCTCCGTGGGGCTGAAGTCTGTAAGGCATCTGGTCAAGGAATTGTGAGTAATTTGTGGGTGCCAATCCCCATCTGTGAGAGACTTTATTTTGATATGTTGCCCCATGTCTGGATTCACCAGAATTGCTCTGCATGAAACTGCCTGTGTGGCCAGGAGGTTTAGACCTCTGATTTGGAGGACTGTTTAAAGTAAATAGTCCAAACATTGCCTCTGCAGTACTTATCCAGTAGAAGATGGGATGGATTGCCCTGAGTGGAAAATGGGGCCAAGCTCCTGACCAAAAGATGGGGAAGGACTTCTGACTACAGCAGGTTACTTGTCACAGGAAAGTGTGTGAATATGTAAGAACATGACTGGCCCTAAGTATTTCTTTTTCTGTGGAGGAATCTGCTTTTGGTGAACCCAGAAATTTTGCAAATCTGTGAGGACATTCCCTGTCTTGGCTACGATCCCAGAAGAGGGATGAACAAAGAGACTTTTCTCTGATCCCCAGATAAGGGACCCCGATAGACTTGTTGTACAGTACCACCAACAATGTACCTTTGACCTTTCAGACTTCCCCCGGTGCACTGTATCTGTTTTTTAATTTTTTTATTTATTGTACTTTTTGATGTTGGCAGCGCTACTACTCAGCTCCAGCCCCTGAGTACCCCCTCACTCGCCTATAACCGTACCTCTGCAGATACCTCCTGGCTTACCCCCCAGGGCGGGGCCACGGCACTGTGTCAGGCCTATCTATGACAGGAGAAGGTGTCGGCGGTGACCAACACTGCCTCCCTGGCTTCTCCCCAGGCCGGGGTTTAGGGATTGGTGGTGCTGTGGAGCCATGATTGGTCGGTGGAGTGGCAGGGAACCATAGAGGCCAAGTTCTGGGGTGGGCACCATCCTAAGTGGACAACTAATTTTTGGTCTGCCCCAGGGGTGGAATGACATCCAGCATCTGCCCTGCCCCTCTAGTGTGCAGGTGCTGGTCACCTGTGGTTACCCCAGCCTCCGGCCAGGGGTCCATCAAGCGCCGGACACTCTACCCCTCCATCTCCCTGGAGAAGGAGAGCAGTCCATTGGACACTCAATCCTTCTCTGCGGGCTGTCCCTCTGACTCCCCGGGTTTATTCCTGAACCTGAGTCATTGGCATCGTGAGCAGAAATCCAACTGCTGTGCCGACGGGCCGGCTCCTGCATGGTATGTATTAAAGGTGACAGAAAATTATTTTTACATAGTTAACTGCACTCCCACTTTCCTTTCTATGCCAGTTACGTATTCGGATATGGTTTGACCACTTGTTGATAAATAAATACTCTAGCTTTTGATGCCCTCAGTATTACATAGCTGCTGCTTCTCTTTCCTCTCATGTTACTAAGACATCCCATGATATCAGTTGCACCATTCTATGTTATTGAGCTGAATGGTCTAGAATGATGTTACGGATGCCACAGAATGTTCAGGTAGTATGAAAAGAACAGCAACTGCTCAAGGTGACAGGGATTTGGTATAGTAATATTAGATTATTATTTAAATATAAGGTCAAAATATATCAGCATATTGGATAGACATTAAAAGGAAAAGAGGAGGGCATCGAGAGGTGTTAAAAACAGTTTGCTATCACCTTTAATGCCAGCTTAATGTGCAGATGCATATGTGGAGATAACATTTTTTATGAGACTGGATTTGTGTCTATCCATATTGTATAAATAAATATATAAATATTATAGAGGCGCAGTCGCGCCCCTGTATTTACAGTTGTATGGACACTTCAATGTTAAACCCCCAAATTTGCAGTTTAACAACTTTGCACTTGTTCAGCAGATTTGCATGAAATTTCATGTCTTGTGGGGCAGATCTCTTGATGTACCAAGTTTTGTTCCAGCTGGATGTGCAGATTTCAAAATACAGACAGTGCAAAAAGTGAACTATTTGGAATTTTTTCCCATTGGTTTGAATGGGTTTTCTGCCAGCTTGGCTAGTGCACAGACAGTTTGGAATTTTGGTCTGAAAATTTCAGGGTAGGAAGGGACTGGCCCACAGATGTGCCTTTTCACTTTTGGAGAAAAAATATTAATCCCTTCCAAAGTTATTTAATTTTGAAATTCTGAATAATTGGTTCTGAGCATGCTTAGTAAGCACTAAATAATAGCTGTATGAAATGAAAAAAGAACTATTTTTTCATATTGATGTCATCCTGTTTCATGAAGGAGAAATCCTGTTTCATTTGGCCGCCATCTTGTTTTCCATTTTTCCTAAAAATTTACATTTTAAAACCCCAAAAAGTGACATTCTGAGAAGCAACCAACACATGTAGCTTACTTATGGGGATACCATTACCTGGATTCTGCACTTTACTGTTCAAGAACAGCCCTTGAAATGTTTTTTTTTTTTAAGTTTATAAATCTCGTTTTGTATCACGTGAGATTCTTTTTTTGTATCACGAGTGATGAAAAAATATTCTTTTCATGATGAAAACATCCCTACCCTGGTGTCTAGTGGTGACCCCCACCATCTGATCGCCATCCTGTCATAATTATAAATTTTCCTGCTGTCCAGTTGTACCCTCCCACCCTCCGATCACCGTCCCCCTTATAAAAATAAATTTCCCTGATGTCTAGTGACACCCCCACTCTCTGTTCACTGTCCCCATTCTTCTGGTTATTTTCTCTGGTGTCTAGTGGCAGCTCCGCTCTCCCATCACCATATTTCTTGTTTTTATACTGTTCCCTGGTGTCTAGTGACACCCCACGCCCTCTGATTGCTGTCCCCGTTCTTTTTATTATTTTCTCTGGTGTCCTGGGGCACTCTCTGCCCTCTGATTACCATCCTCATTCTTTGAATTCTTTCCCCTGGTGTCTAGTGGCACACCCCCCACCCTCCCATTGCCATCTCGGCTGTTGTAATTCTTTTCCCTGGTGTCTAATGGCACCTCCCCCCCTCCGATTGCTGTGCCTGTTGTTTTAATTGTTTTCCCTGGTGCCTAGTGGCACCCCCACCCTCCGATCACCATCCCTGTTGTGACATTAATTTTTCCTGGTGTCTAGTGGAACTCCCTCACCTTCCCTTTGCTATGTTCCCTGAAATAAAGAAAACTGCCTCTCACTTCCTTTTTTTTTTGTAACCTGTAAAAAAAAAAAAAGATCCCTCACCAATCCTCCCCTCCTCCACTCAGCACCTGCCATCCCACATTCCCACACACCCTCACTCAATTGAATAGATCCCAGGAGGAAGATCCACTCTCCAATGGAAGACACGTCTTGCTGCTGGAAACGCAGGTTGCTATATGAGAAAGGGAGGCAAGTGCAGTTCAATGTATTTCAATGGGGGGTTTCAACTTTGGAGATTAACTTTGTCATTTTTTAAGATTTTAACACAAAATTTTCAACATATCCTTTTTGATACCCCACCTCATGAACAGCATTGGGTTAATTTTGCAAGTCCTGCCCAAAAGGCGATTTCGTGATCTGTTAGCAAAATCACCTTTTGGCCAGGATTTCAAAATTTTCATGGTACTTGTTCATAAGGTGGGTCATAAGAAGGGTATGTTGAAAATGTATATCCAAAATATGCTAAAATGGCAAAGTCGTGCACATCTCTTGACATTTCACCACGCTTACTCTTAACTTTCTTAATTTTCAGTATTTTAACCGCAACTTTTCAACATAGCCATTTCTTTACATCACCTCATGAATGTCACAGCTGTCATTTTCCAAATATTGCCTGCACTGTCTTTTCATGCCCCTGCCATGGAATTCCACTGTGGTGGTGCAGAATGAAGTTTGGTGGGGATTTCACAATTTTTACTATGGGGTTGATGAGGTGTTGTAATAGGAAGGCTATGTTGACAATTTCATTGTTGTTGTGCTACAAATGGAAGAGCAGGGCCTGGAGGGCCCTGTTCTTCCCCATAAACATACATATACGCATCTATGGAGGGAATGGGATCACAGGGCCCCACGGGCATGGCGCTCCATCACACAAATAAGGATACGATTACACTATCTCAGAAAGTATGGATGCATGGCAATGCAAGGCCCCCAGAGTCATACTCTCCAACATGAAAATAAGGATACCATTATAATACTGTATCTTAAAAAGTAAAGAAATTATTTTCAAAAAGCTGCATTAATGCAACATTTAGGGTTCAGGCAAAAGCGACAAAAGTAGGGAAATATCACTATAGGGTTTCCAACCCTAAGACCTCAATGCCACCCCTAAAGCAAATCAAGGGTGGAGTCTTCCTAGGGTTTGTCAACCCTAAAGCTCACCCCATTCTATACATTCCAAAAAGGTACACACCGAATGGGGTGAGCTTTAGTGCTGACATTTCCCTAGTTTTGTTGCTTTTGCCTGAACCCTAAATGTTGCATCAATGCAGTTTTTTGTGTAGCTCTTCTCCAGCACTGTCCTGGAGAGGGCCACTGCCCCTGCCATACAGGCTTGACCATGGTTAAGGGGCCTGGGTTCCCAACAGCTGACCTATGGGGGTCCTTTCTCAAAGCTAAACTCCCTTTATGTACGGTACTGCTATATTATTTTGTTCCTACTGTACAATTTATGAAGTACAACATGGCTATATATACAATTGGCAGAGCCAAAAATGCACCAAAGATGGTTCTGGCTTCCCACTGGCTAATGAATTTTTCTTTCCCACCTATACCACTGCCAAGACTGAATGATTTTAAGTTACACAGAACTGCATTTTCTCTATAGCAGCTGGCATCTATTCCATAACTCTAGTCTCAGCTGTACCATATTAGCAGGGGAGTCTCTCATGGAACTTTCCTTCTGTTCCCTGTTCATGGAGGCAGTGTGGCCTAGTGGTTAGAGTGTAGAGTTCTGCACCTGAGACCCATGTTTGAATCCCACCTCCTCCAGTTCTTTAAGGTGGGATCATGAGCAGTCACTTAACCTCCTTGTACTTAACCTCCCGTCTGTCTCTTTTTCTCTCTTCCAGTCCATGCTTAACCTCCTTATGCATGCCTTGAACTCTCTATCTTGCTTCTTCCTTTTACATTCTTAATGGCTGCAGTCACTCTTCCTAGGTTGTAAAATGCTAATGGTTTCAACATGCACAAAAGGCACAGAATGCCTTGTCTTCTGTAGCCACCACCCCTCCCCGGTTTTCTGTACTTCAGGGCCCTCCACTGCTGGAGTCTCTGGTGGTACCATAGGGCAATCAGTGAGATGTGTCACGTCAGGCAATTCAGTAAACAGCATCACAACAATTTATCGTTCACTCTAGCAGTCTTAGTCAAGCAGTAAGGGGTTTATTTAATTTGACTAGCATACATTTGCCGCTCCCCTTTCCTGGGAGCAGTTTCAGCAAAAACAACAGAATTCATAGATGACAGGACTCTTTTCGGGGTGCTCAGTTAATTGAGAAAAGTTTCAATAATCGCACACAAATGGGTATTTATTTTATTTATTTAAAAGTTGATAACCAGGAAAGGCACACTGAGCTGAGGCTCGTTTCCAGGTGAAACCCGGGGTGATTAATACACATACAGGGGGAACTCCCCCCCACAAAAGGCACATTCCAAAAAGTATACACAGTTGAGTACATGTGAACAGGACTGGTAAAGTGAAAGATACCAGGCACAAACCTTACTGGCTTCCACTCAGGAAGGACCCATCTCTGGGGACCAAACCTCAATTAAGGGGATCTCTGGGGTACTCCCTCCTTCCATCCAGCTGGTGGCCTGCAAGGATTACATACAATCCAGATGTTAGGAACTCTTAAAGGGAAACCCACAATTTCACTCTGTACCTTAATTTTCACAGCACTGTGTCATATAGTATGTTTCTCAGTTCTTTACCTTACAATGTATTTTTTGTATTGATTGATGTTCCTGTACCTGTTCTTGTGATGTTGTACTCTGTCTACCGATGAAGTGTCTTTGCAAAAGAGTCTTTGACTCAAAGGGTGTAATTCTGATTTGTCAATAAATAAATAAATAAATGAATGAATATACCTCATTCACATGGCGAGAGATTTACTCCAGCACCATGTAATTTGTTGTGGCCCTGCATGTTGAAATGCTGTGGAGCAGCATTTAGACAGCATGGCTCTGGAGCACTGGTGGGATGCCTTCCAAAGTTATGGTGTTGGATGGAGAGTTCTGGTGAGGAGGAGGCAGTTGAGCTGGGATGACGGCACCACAGCAATCATGGATGGGTCTTCCGACCAGAATTCAGCTAAAGATTGTTTCTAGTAGCCTAAACATAGCTAAACTTGGGGAAGTGATTCTTTAATTAAGAAAAATGAGGGCTAAAATGTGGGGAAAAAAATGCCCACAGTCTTGGAGTTGGTCAGTGACACTGGGCATGCACTTATGTATATGCATAAGTGCATGTCCAGTGTCATGGCTTGACTCTGAGTCCATGTTTTGTTTCCACATTTTAGCCTACAGTTTTCTAAAAGAATCATTTCCCCAAGTTTAACTATGTTTAGGCTGCTAGAAACGATCTTCAGCTGAACTCGGGTGTGAAAAATTACTGTGACTTTAAGTAAATGACATAGAAGTGCATACTGGGAAAAGTCTGTCACAATGCTGTGTGGTGTTGGCTGTTCACATGGCCAAATACAACCGTGCAAAATGCCTGTACCACAATCCGATCCCAAGAAAATAGGGATCTCGGGGAGAACAAAATACAACCCCCAAATGGCAAACCTGTGGCATTCAGACGAGCACAGCAGCAATGATTTTGATGCTGTGCACCAGCAACAATGCTGCAGATTTGTCCGTGTGAACAGGGCTCTAGTGGCTTAGGTCAGGAAGCATAAGCAGTCCAGGAGAAAAATTAAATTGCACAGGATAGCTCTTCATAAAGGCTATACTATAAACAAAAAAGTCCTCCATCTCAGTCTCTCCCTGGAAAAGTGTTTGCTCTGATTATATAAGATGTTTTTGCTTGGCAGATTAAACTCTGCATCCTCTTGTAAGTTACAGCTCCTGTTTTACATAAAAGGTATCAACACTTTGTCATTTTCCTTCCTGAGGCCAGCCTGAAGAACACATGTAGTCTTAACAGGCGCAACAAAATAATACATTTTATCCCAGAGCTGGTTTCTTGTTGACAATTCTGTAAACAAGCTTGTGAAAGTCAAAATGTGTCTGAAGGTCAATCCCCTGTGCTCTAGATTGTTATGTTTTACAGATAAACCCAAATACAGTAGATTTCTGAAATAATTTCAACAATATAATTATATACATTTGCAAAGCAAGTGATTTTTATTTGTTTAACCAGGTATAGCACACTAAGCTGAAAGCTTTTTTACAGGAGTGACCTGGGAGCACAAGAAGGTTAAGTGACTTGCTCAGGGTCACACAGTATGCAAGTGGAAGCTGTGGGATTCAAACCCAGGTCTGGTCTGCTGGATGTCACCAGATTTGCAGCTCAGAGCCTTAGACCACTGCGCTATACTGCCTTCTCCTGATTCCAGTGTCACATAAAGATTCACTTATATTTATTTAACCACAGAGAAGCAAGGGTAGAAAGAAAGACTAGAAACAGCAAGTGAAGGAAGGGAGATAATGGGGAAATTGTGGGGCCATCAGAGTGGTCAGTTTGTAGGTGCCACAAGAAAAATGTGGTTGCACAATCGGAGAGGCAAGAGACAGAAAAGTAGCAGAATGGGAGAGAACAAACTAGATCCTTGCTTTTAACTCTGCATAACAAATAGGACAAGGTCTTACTCAACCCTGCCACACACTGGATATATCTTTCTTGGTTTACTTCATTGTGGACACCACAAAGGGGGGTGCATCTGGCTCATTGACCCACCCTAGAACCCCATAGATGCTACCTGTTCCTGTCCACTTCAGTACCAGAGCTGCTTTGGTTCTGTTTTTGACTGGAAATCTGCTGGGTGACCGCAGCTGCCAAGCACCTGCAGCACTGCTGCCTGCACACACTGTACAAATATTTAGAATACACTGGAACTCTCAAACCCTTTATACCACAGTGGGACCTCCCAGCACATACTGTAGGAAAACTTAGTACAGTGATAATAGCAAATTCAGTATCTCCAGGGATTCTCTGGACATATCTAGAGAGAAAAAAATATCTGGGACTGCCTGTGCTGCAGGAAATCTTGTGAAACTCTCCTAAGAGGTCTCCAGAGATTTGGAAAATAAGTTGCCAAATCAACTGCTCATACTGTATGCACTTTATTAACCCTGTAACTGCAGGTTGATACCAACAGCAGGATACAATCCCACTTTTGAAACAGGAATTAGATTTTCTATTGACAGCATGGAGTCCCAAACTGTATCATGTAGTGTGATGCAGAAACGTGTATAAATATCCAAAGAATATATGTTATATGGGGAATCAAGAGCAACAGGTGTAGTGCCTGTAGATTGCTGGATGGCTAATGTGATTCCACTACACAAAGCAGGTGATAGGGAAGTCTGCGTAACTATAGGTCAAAGAGCCTGACATCCACACTGTGAAAACCTTTGGAGATATTTATCAAGGAGGAGACAGCTGCATTTTTGGAGGAAAATGACAAAGAATAGGTTCCAGCATGGATTCACCAGTGGCCGCTCATGTCAAACAGAACTTAATGGACTTTTTTTCTATAGAGTTTTTTTTTTTACATTCATTTTTTTTTATTAATAATTTTCAAACAACAAAAACATAAATAACACAGCAATGCAAGTCATCACCATGACAATACAAACAGTAAGCATTCATTGTGGCATTACAGAATAAACTGGTTATGCCCATATGGAATAATTACTTCACGGGTACTCACAAGAAGCCTGGTGAATTCTGTAAACCTGGGTACCTGGTACACACAGTGTGTGTAAAGCCCATTAGCAGGGGTAGAATAAAAAGACCCAAAGCTAAAGTACAGCTGTGTTGAAACAACGTTGTTCTGTAGTGGTTAAAGTCCAGAGATACCAATGTAAGTAGGGGTACCTTAGGAGGGAGAAGGTACTCAAGACATTTGTAGATAGGGTGCCCAGACTTTATGGTAGTCTGGAAGCTTGTGTAGGGCTTGGGCTGATAGAAGCTCAAGGGAGGCTGCCTGCCCCGCAAGTTGCAACCATTCATTAAAAGTGGGGATCTCTTTGGATCTCCATCTTCTTATAAGGAGGTGTTTCACTGCTATGGTTGCCACCACAATACATTTGGTGTGCAGATGTAGTTTGGGACTGGGGGATCTGCTAAGACCCAGTAGGGCCACAGGGCCATGGATTAGGGGTTGATCAGGCATGATCTTTTTACAGTATTGCATGATACTTCCCCTAAGGTCCCTAATTAGGGGGCAAGACCATAAGATATGAGAAAGGGAACCCTTCTGGGTCACGGGTGTCACACCTCCAGCAGATGTTAGAAGGGCAAGTCCCCTTCTTCTGATGGACCTATGGGGTTCCATACTATAAATATAAGTTTTCAGTGGTATGAACTGGGCCTTCAAGTCTCAACAGACAACATACACCCTGTACCAGCAGATAGATCGCTCAGCTTCTGAAATTTCAGTATTAAGCTCTTGTGCCCATTTGGTACAAGTGGAGGTAATAGTTGGGGGGCCTCTTTCACACAGGCATCTATAGATGAGTATTGCTCTTCCGCTGGAGACTTTGGTCCACATGGATACACTCAGGGCAGGGGCTAGTGCAGGGGAGTCATGAAGTGTTTTTAGCTTGGATGAGAGGCAGGATCTCAGCTGTAAATACCACCAAAAGTCATGCTTGGGAAAATGGTACTGAGCACAGATATCCTCAGAGGACTTCAAAATGTGTTGAGCCAGCAGGCAGAGGTCACAACCTTTGTATATGCTAGCAGAGTATATGCTAGCAGAGGCCCAGAAGGCCCAGTAGAAGAGTTTACACTCCATTTGTAATAATGGGGTTTTCCAGATAGGAGTGAGTAGGATGGGGCAAGGGTCCATTTTTAAGAGGAAGGAGACTTAAGCTCAGTAGATTAAGGAAATAGATATCACTGGATTCTGCTTAATAGTCAGTGGGAGCAATGAGTTTAGGTGAACTATAGGTGATGGGATAAGGGATGCATGTGCCTCAACTGCTTTCCAGAGGGGTTCCCGCATGATATGTGGAGTGAACCACTTAACCACTTGGGAGGAGAGGAAGGTCATATGGTAATGTTTGAAACTGGGAAGACCCCAATCCTCTTCAGAGCAATGTTTGTATAGCTTGGCCCTGCTGTGATGTGGATACAGGCCTTCCCAGATATAACTTCCCAATAATTTATTAGGTTTAGCGAACCACTCTTCAGGAATGGGGAGGTATGCTATGAGGTGGAGAACCTTGGGGGTCAGCATAATTTTAAGAGCTGATATTTTCCAGTAAAGGAGAGGTGCAGAGTCTTCCACCTCTCTGTGTTTGTGTGTACATGATCCAGCAGGGTTTCAAAGTTGGCCTGTCAGATGTTGGCTAAGGACAGGGTAAGTTTAATACCCAGATAGATAATTCTCTTGTCTGCCCAAGTCCGGATGGTACGCTGAACAAGTTGTTGGGAACATAAGCCATTGAGGGGTGAGAACCCAGATTTGGCATGGTTGGTGGTGAGCCCTGAAATTTCTGAGAATGAGCTAAGTAGCTGTCATGGAGGGGGAAAGGCACTGGGAACATCTGACAGCAAGATGAGCAAGTTGTCTGCATAAGATAGAGATACATACTCCATCCCAATTTTAATACTTGAGATAGAGGGTTGTGATCTAAGTGCAATGGTTAGGGGTTCAATTGTGAGAAGGAATAGTAGTGGAATTAGGTGCAGCTCTGACAGGTGCCCCGGCGAAGTGGGAAGGGAGAGAGAGGAGAGGAGGTCATTGGTAAGAATCTTTGCTGCTGGGTTATTGTACAGGGTTTGAACAACAGAAAGGAAGTAAGGGCTGATGCCCATGTGCTGCATGACACTAAAGAGATAGGTCCTTTCAATACTGTCAAAGGCCTTCTCAAGTCTATGGTGAGAGCTGCTGCTGGGTTTGGAGGGGTTTTGGCTTGGTGGGTGAGATTGAAAAGGATGCAAACATGGCCTGAGTTGAGTCACCCTTCGACAAATCCTACCCACGAGGGGTGGATGAACTGCGGTAGGACTGCTTCAAGTCTGACTATGAGAACTTCAGCCAGAATTTTGGCATCTGCATTAATGAGGGATATTGTCATGTACCTGCTGTGCAGCAATGTATCGTTACCCTTCTTGTGTAAGACAGTGATCATTGCTTCTCTAACAGGGGCATCTGAAATTGTAAAGAGTAGAGGAAGACTCTGTGCAAAATAGGGATGAGGTAGTCCTGTAGGGCCTGATAGAAGCCAGTGGGAAACCTGTTGCTGCTGAATGATTTGTGGTTTATTCATAGCCAAGATAGCCTGCTTCACTTCTATGGGAGTGATAGGAGCATCAAGTGATTGGCTTTGCTGGATGTGGAGGTGTGGAAGTTGGATCAACTCCAGGAAGGCAGTTGGGTGTGTTTCGGGCCGGGGGGGTTGTACAGTTTCACATAGAAGGCTGTCGTAATGTAAACCCCCCCAAAAAAATTTGGGGGCTTACCTTGAGTGTCTCCCTGGGCTCCAGTAATGCCCACTGCCTGGCTGATGCCCAGTAAGGAAAGGTAATCCATATACAGTAATAATGCAACACTGTCCTACGTAAGTGTGCAGAGCCATGCCGCTGCGCTGTCTCTTTAAGAAGTCCAGCTTATGTATAGTGTACATAGCTCAGGCTGGGTCCGAGTAAGTCAAAGGCTCATGACCATCTGGGCACAACCCCATTTAACTCCATTCAGTAGTCGCTCAACAGCACTGAGGGAGCCCTTGAATGCCCTGTAAATGTGTGTCACTAAATCTTTCTCGTTATTGTATAAATGAGCTGTTTACATTGACTATTTAATCCTCCACTATGGGACCCGCCATGTTTAGTCCAGGACTCAGTAGTTGGACCAATCAGAGCCAAGGGGTCCTCAAGGGATCCTAATTACAGTGAATTGTGGGAAAAGCTGTGACCTTTCATATGGGCACCCAAATTAACCTATGAAAGCTCCTGGACTGTGATTGACAGTAAAGGCAACCAACTGGAATACAGAGATCCTGGCCTTCAGTTGAAACTGTTTTTAAACAAGAGAGAGAATTCAGCTCGAGCCACCGAGAAGGAAAGAGCCTGTGCATGTGGGCTGAGGGAGGCGAAGGGGAAAGGTCTGTTTTGCCTCCCTGCAGGACATGAAAGCGTACTAGACTGCCTAAAAGCAGACAGAGCAGTTCAACTCGGGTTTGAGAGAAAGGAACCTGTGTGGTGAGCTGAATACAGTTGTGGGGATTTTGGCCTGCCTTACTGCCCTGCGGGACTTACTCTGCCGAAACGTTGAACCAGAGACGGTAATCCTCAGCTATCCTAACTGAGTTCAGAGACCTTGATGCTGGAAAAGAGCGTTTTGCCTAAAAGAGGACAGCGGAAAGAACTGTGAGAAAACTTTTCAATCTAAGGACTCCAGTGCCATTTGGAGCCAATGGATGCTGCGTTTGTCTCCTACCAAGTTTAATAAAAGTGGAGACCTGTTGCCAGTTGTTCCTGTTTACTTCCTACCTAAATTAAGCCAACCTGCCAGTTGCAAGTTAAGTAACTTTTCCAAACTGTATACCAAGCCGAACTTCATGTACTGGGCCTGTGCCATCTATGGCCCTAAAGACTGTCCCTCCACCAGATCTAGCATCTGTCTGGCCAGAAACCAGCCTTGGGGAGTCAGCCCCTGCACAGAAGCAAGTTGCAGGTTGCAGTCACCTACAGGGAAAGGCTGTGAAGTGGACGGTGAGTCGTTTTGGCCTCGGTCCCCATCATCATCCTGGAAAGCCAGCAGATCCATACTGTCTTCATCTATTTCACCATCTGCTCTGGGTGCAGTGAGTACAATCAGGGTAGCTCCCCTGCAACAACCAAATAATTGTTTTGTGTCATCTGATTTGCACTATGAGCCCTCGTTGGGCATTCACTGCAATTACAGGCCATCTGGCTCGCGAGTACAAACATTTTACTGTTTGCAAGTGTTTCAGTCTGTCTATTAACAGGCTTTTCTCCATCCAGGTCCCCAACCAGCTGCAATGCCAGCCTACCAGTGGCAATGCTTCAGGCCTGCACCAAACAATATCCTGGGTACCCAGCAGCTTGATAAACTGACTAATTCAGGGACAGGTTTACTCATCATAAATTACCATGTGTCTAATTGCAGTGCCACAGTATTTAACTTAAATTTGCAACCCTCCCTGTGTTCAGTCCCCTGAATAAACCAGATTTGTTTTGCCTGTTAACTGGGTCTGTGAGCACCTTATTGTTGTGGGGTTAAGGGTGGGTAAAAGTAAAGCTGCACTGTGGTTGCTGGTTAGCTGTTCTTTTGCAGGGGACACAGGGTGTATGCCAGAAGCCCAGATCCTGCTGGTAAGTATGAAGCTGGTGAGCATATTATTAGTGCTAGCCATTAAATGTGGTATTGCATGCAAAGTACATTGCTTATTGCCAGTCTGTGTGTTGGGCCTCTAGCCGGAGTTGTGGGTAGGTATAGCTTCCCAGAGGGCTGTACTAGTTTGGCAACTTACCCATTGAATCATTACTCTGGGTGGAGGCACTATAATCATAGTTCTGCTGCTGGTAGGGCAGACACAGTAATCATTGAAACCTAATCCAGGCCCCTCAACCTGCAGTCAGGGGTAGTAGCCCTTGGTATAATGGTGCCAGGGTTACAATAATATTGTTAATTTCAGTATACTTTGTACAAATGGAGCCCTGGGGGGTTTTGAGGCCAGGGAGATGATGCTCGGCCTGGAGTTTGTGGAGCCTATATGCCAGGAGTTTGCTTGTATGTGCTTCTCCCTCCCAGTACTGATGTTGAAGGCATAGAAGGGCCAGTTCTGCCTTCCTGGAGAAGTGATTATTAAGTTTATTTTGAACTGAAATCAGCTCAGAGGGGTCAAGCTGAGGATTGCTCTTATATTGCTTCTTGAACTCTTTGAGTTTGGCCTCAAGATTCGCAACCTCCTGTTCTCTGACCCTTCTTCTGTGTGTGGCATAACTGATAACTCAGCCTCCTAGAAAAGCTTTAAAAGGAATACCAAAGAATGGTGTCAGATACCTCATTGTTGTTATTGCTGAATAAGAATTCAGCTATCTCCTTCTGGGCCCATGGGATGAAGTCTGGATCTCAGAGCAGTAAGGGGTCGAAGTACCAGAAAGGGGATTTCAAGGGTGGTGCCCCCTACAGCATATTCACTGATAAGGGGACATAATCCAAGATTACTGTTGGATGTATGAGGGTGCTGGTAGAGGCCTGTGTAATTTGAGAGGAGGTGAGCTAGAAGTCAATCTAACTGAGGGAGTGGTGAACACCAGAGAAGTAGGAGTAATCTGGGGTAGTAGGATGCATGATGCACTAGCTGTAAGAGTGGGCACATTCATGCATCATGGTTTTGAGAGCCACTACAGATTTTGAGTGAGGTTCCTGATTAAACATTGAGCGGTCCAGGGTAGGGTCAAGAGTAAGACTGAGATCACCTCTGAGCACAGTGGGGCAGGACAGATTGTTGAATGCTGTTAAATTCTTGCTAAGTGCAGGGAAAAAAAACCTGCGACATGTATGTTTAGGAGTACCACAGGACCTTGTGTTGTGGAGAATTCTGCCATAGTCCATCTCCCATCCGTATCTGTCCAGAGGCCAGGAGGGACCAGTGCAGGGACATATGTAGGGGTTCTATGGAGGTTTATTACTGCCACTCATGTGGATCCAGGAACATACCTTGATCCCAGGGATATACCTTGCTCTAACCTATGTCCTTTGACTCCCCCAGACCCTGGTAACCTACCAGTTACCGCCTTCCCTCTGTAGCAGGTGCTCTGGGGAGAAGATCTCCCCAAGACAGTCCACTAGTAGGATCCAGTGCCAACAGGCAATATGATCCAGAGGAGTCCCAGTGTTCTGGGCCATCATTTAGATGAATGTGGATCTTTCTGCCCCTTTTTTGGTCCCTCCCATCTCCCTTAACATGAGTGCAGCAATTCAATGGCCTCTGATGCGCAAACAGACCCTGTGGCAGGAGCAAGTTCCATAGCACAGCCACAGGGCTCGCTGTGGTGCCAGAGCTCACTGCTGACCCTCACTGAATAAGGCGCACTGCCACGAAGCAGCTGTCCCAGCTTGGCCTGCCTCTCAATGTGATGACCCGAGCTCACTCTTAAACTTGGCCATTGGGGTGACCCCTTAATGAACATTGTTTATGTAGTGAAGCAAATGGTAGACAGAGGCCATGCAGTGAATGTGCTATATCAAGATTTTAGCAATTCATCTGACTTGGTACCACAAATGAGGCAAGTTAGGAAGATGAGACCACTATGACTGAGAGATGGGCTAACTGGTTGGGTCTAAAACTGACTGACTAACAGAATCAAAAGGGTGGTCTGAAAGGGTAAATTCTCTGAAAAGATGATAGTGACTGTTGGAATACCACACGGGCAATCCTGGGACCATTACTGTACAATATTTATATTTGTGACATATGCAAGGGTATTCAGGGCAAGGATAGGTAGGGCAAACTTCCAGACAAGATTGTGGAGGCTGAGATTATATCAGGGTTCAAGAAAAATTGGGATGCAATTGGAGTTATAAGATGGGATCATGTAGAAAGGAGAGGGAGGGGAATGAGGGAAATAATCAATGTTGGAAAAATTCTGAGTAGAGAAACGTGGGGCAGACTAGATGGCTTGTTCAGGCCTGTTTCTGTCCCCTTTTCTATGTTTCTATGATCAGAGAGGCCAGGATTCACTTGTGATACCTAGAATCCCACACAGCAGCCAGCAAGGGACTGTAAGCAATGTAGTGGTAAGGGTGCTCGACTTCCAACTGCTTGACATTCATGCACCCCATACTGAAGAAACTCAGAATGGCATCGGCATCAACTGTGTATTGGCAGAAACTTGACTGCCCTTCCAGCTGGAGGAAGCGTGCAGTCAGTCAACCCCAGTGCCAGGGTGGGGAACAGGAGGGAGAACTAAAAAAGGATGGGCGGGTACTAAAATACCTGACCCCCAAGACTACCCGCAGGTACCTCATAAGTGCCCTAAAGATACCCGGATGAAAACCATGTAGTCAGATTGGGTCAGGTAGTTAGTACCCAACCTATTCTACTACCCGATTACCCGACCCTGACCATAACAAAAATCATGTGAAAGACTGTTTTTTTTGGACTATTACACTGCTTGTTAGGTGCCCTGAGCCATTATACCCATGGTGGGCACTGCTGGGGCAGATATGAGAGGTGCAGTTGCCCTTAGCGAGCCTGCTGCTGTGTCCAAAAATTATACCCATGGCAGTCATTTGCTGAGGTAGGTATGAGAGGCACAGTTGCTCTTAGCGAGCCTGCTGCTGTTTCCAAAAATTAAACCCATGGCGGGTGTTGCTGAGACAGGTACAAGAGCTGCAGCAGCTCTTAGCAAGTCTGCTGCTGTTTTCAAAAATTATACCCATGGCGGGCATTGCTGAGGTAGGTATGAGAGGTGCAGCTGCTCTGAGTAGGCTACTGCTGTTTCCAGAAATTATACCCATGGTGGGCATTGATCAAACTTGCATAATATAAAACTGATGACTGACATAAGAAAACTAAAAGTAGTGTGGTATATGTGGCTGGCATGGTGGCAATAGTAATGGTTCTAGTCATTTCATGCACAACCTAGTCATCATATTCAGTATCACTGTTTGCAGACTGTTGTTCATGTTCAGGGTTAGACTCGCATAATTCAGTGTATGGGACAATTGGGAAATTGTCAACATTCATTTTGAGAAATGTAAGCTGTTCCACATTTGCAGGACTTAGCAGTGTTCTGTGGTCAGTGACTATTCCTCCAGCTGCACTAAATATGCGTTTTGAATGTATGGTTGAAGGTGGACAACTGAGGTACATTACTGAAAGATTTGCTAGATCTGGCCGCATTGTTCTGTTTTGTTTCCAATAGAGTAATGGATCTTCCTCGAGACCAATCGCAGTATGGTCTGCAAAATACTCCTGAATCATTGTGCTGTGTGAGACGGTCACCAGTCTTTTTTTTTTAAATTTAAAATGCTTTATTAGTATTTTGTTTTAAAGAAGAAAGAAATAATAACATAGACACAACAACACATACAACATGCCATTAACAGAACACATTTAAACTCTAACCCCCACCCACCCTGATCCTCACCTGGCCCATTCACCTAGTTTACCTAATTATATCCCCTACCCCACTGCACCAATTATACAGGCAGTTGGTAATATCTTAAGGTGTAAAAAAATATGAGTCAGCATATAATCTGTGATAAAAGAAAAAAAAATTAAGCAAATGATCAAACTAACGGGGGGCAGTTGCCAATAACAAGGCTTCCAGTTTGTCTCTTGATATATGTGCATGCTATTTTTAAGACTAGCTATGGTCTTTTCCACTCTTAGATTGTGCAAAATATCATTGAGCCACTCTGTGGGGGAGATGGTTTCTTGGTCTAACCAATGGTGTAATATTAAGCGTTTCACTGTTAAGGCTATTAATGCTATGTGAAATCTCTCCTTTACAGGGGTATCCAAAAGAGAGCCCACTACACAGATTTCTGGAGTAAAAAATTCAGCCAGGCCCAAGAGGGGATCTAATGTTGTTCTAAGCGTGTCCCAGATGGGGGTTGCCTTGGAACACTCCCACATTACATGCAACAGGAACCCTTCTGCATTATTACATCTGGAGCAAGTAGCTGATGGAAGTTTACCCATTTTGTGTAGATGGGTTGGGGTAAAATAATATATTATGCAAAATGTGGAACTGCATAAGGCGCAGTCTGTCATTAGATATGTTAAGGTAAACATCAAGCCATATGTGCTCCCAGTTTAGCAATGCAGAGGGCAGTACTAGTTCCCAGTAGTGGGATTGCCCAGTAACATGGGGATGTATCTGTGAAAAAAGAAGGGAGACTAACTTTGATACAGCATGGGGTTGCCAAGAGAGAGACTGAATTAAGGAAAGAAGGTTGCTGTTATTAGTCTTCCATTCTCCTGACCCAAACCATTGAATTAACATGTAGCGTAGCTGATATACCTTAAATATCTGTGTGTTGGGCAATTGGAGAGATGCCAAAATGATTTGACTGCCCATCAGGAACCCATCTCTGGTCAGATCAGAAACTCTTTTATCTAGAAGCCCTGGGAGCCATTGAGGAGAGAGAGAGCCTTATTGTCTACTCTGAGGTTAGGGTTGTGGCTTAGGGGTTGTGAGATATCTTGTGTATTTTTGTAATACATTGACCTACATAACTGGTTATGCACTCTCAGCGAGGTATGTATAACAGTTCCCTTGAGGTTGAAAAAGTAATTTATTAGGAGGAATGAACAAAAGCCTGAGTAGGGGGAATCCCTGCTAACGCTATTTGGTACCTCTCAATTTGCAGCCAAATAGGAAGGTAATTGTGAGATTCAGGATGCCCTAAGGGGTTAGCCCAGCTGGCATACTTTGAGGCATGGCTAGCCAGATAATAAAGACAGAGGTCAGGAAGTTTAAGACCTCCCAGCTGCTTCAGGGCCGCCAAGTGGTTGTATGCTTTGTGGGGAGGTTTCCCCTTCCAAAGGATGCGGGAAATTATTGATTGAAGTTTCTTGAACCAGCCCCGTGGAAGAAAAATATTGAGCATGTGGAGAGGATAATAGATGTGGGGGATATTCATTTTGATTATATTAATTCGGGTTTGTAATGTGAAAAGGAGCAAGGTCCATCTATTTAGGTCTTGGGTAACAGTCCAAAACATTTTGTAAATTAAGTGATTTGATAAGAGATTGTTTCTGGGAGAGGGTGATCCCCAAATATGTAAATTTGGAGACCCAACTCAGACCCAAATCTCTGCACTCAGAGGAAAAGATATGGTGGTTTAGGGGCATTACAATAGTTTTATCTAAATTCAATTTATAATTAGAGTGGGTACTGAATTGGGAGATAAGGCATAGGGCTTCGGGTATAGATGTCCTAGGATGCGAAATATGAAGGAGAATATCATCTGCATATGCAGAGACTCTGATATCGAGGGGGCCCACCAGGATGCTGTGGAGGTCTGGTGAAGATTTTAACACCCTGATCAGCGGTCTAAATAAAGATTGAACAGGAAAGGGGAGAGGGGACATCCCTGGCAGGTACCTGATTGGACAGAGAAACCCCTGGAAAGTATTCCATTACAATAAACTCTAGCTTTTGGATTAGAGTATAAAGTTTGTATCCACTGAAGAAATTTACAATTAAATCCGAGTTTGCCCATAACCAGAAATAAAAACTCCCAACGAACCCTGTCGAAGGCCTTCTCCGTGTCCAGAGAGACCAGCGCCATTGGGATCTTGGAGTCTCTGGCTGCGGAGAAGACATGTTCTAGTTTCCAGAGGTGATCAGCGGATGACCTGCCTTTTATAAAGCCTATCTCTTCGGGACTTATCAGGCATTCCCATACCTGCATCATTCGGGTAGCCAGAATTTTAGCAAAGATTTTTATATCACAATTGATAGGGGAAATAGGACGATAATTAACGACCCTCTCTGTTGTTTTGTTTGGCTTAGGCATGACAACAATAAGTGCTTCCAGTAGGGAAGTATCTGAGATCCCTTTGTCACAGAGATAAGAAAAAAACTGGGACATAATGGGTATTAAGTCTTTTGAGAAGATCTTATAAAAATTGGAGGGAAGACCATCCGGCCCCAGTGATTTATCCGATTGCATGGATTGGAGGGCTACAAAGATTTCCTGGGAAGAAATGGGACTTATAAGGTATTCCTGCTGGGATGGAGATAGCTTTGGCAGTTGAATAGAGTCAAGGTAATCTTTAGATACCTGCTCTGTGGGAGGATTGTCAGGGAGGCTATAGAGATGGGAGTAGAAATTATCAAACTCTTGGGCAATGTCTGTGGGAGAGGTTTTAGGCATAGCGTTATCTTGAGAAATAATGGAATGCACTATCCACGAAGCTTCCTGCTGCCGAAGCCATAGAGCCAGCAGGTGCCCTGCCTTTTCCCCCAGATCCAGATACATGGCTTGTGTTTTTAAAAGAGCATATTCTGTTTTTTTCCTCAACAGGTCAGTGTATTGGTGTCTTAATTTTGTTAAAGTAGCCTGACTGGAGTCAGGGAGGTCTGTTGCCTCCTTATTTTTGAGGGCAGTTATCTGGGCAAGCAGATTCCGTAATGCAGACTCCCATTTCTTTTTCCTAGTGGCTGCCAGGCAAATAAATTTGCCTCGTAGTATGCATTTAAGGGCAGCCCAAACTTTGTCAATATCTGCAATGGAGTCCTTTTTGTGGTCCCAGTAATCTGCGATGAGGGATTTTATCCTAGCTAGCACCCAGGGATCCTTTAAGAGTTGTGTATTAAGTTTCCAACACTTGTCCTTCTTTAGGTTGGGGCAAGAATTGTGCATAATCCATACTGGGGAGTGGTCTGAAAGCACTCTTGGTGCTATACCACTGTGCACTACCCCCAGCAAGGCCAAGGTGCTAATTAAAAAGTAATCAATTCTGGAGAGTGACTTATGGACTTGGGAGTAGAAGTTAAACTCCCATTCTTGAGGATGGAGTATTCGCCATGGGTCACAGACAGCTACCATATTGATGAGTTCTCTTAGAGCCTGTTGGGTGGGGGAAAGTTCAGAGGTACAGGTACTAGACCTATCCAGGTCTGAAGTGAGAGTTGTGTCCCAATCCCCAGCTAGGATTAGCGGGAGTTGTGCATAAGGTGCAAGCAGGTTTACCATGTCTAGAAAAAAGTCGGGTGATTGAACATTGGGACCATAGATACATCCCAGTAACAGCTCCACTTGATCTAAGATACCATGTACAAATAGATATCTACCTATGTTATCATTGGTTTCAGAAATTAACTGAAAGTTAACCCCCCACAAAACAAGGATCGCAACTCCCCTCTGAGTAGAGGAATCCCCTGCTGCAAACACTTGTCCCACCTGCTGTCGCCAGAAAAATAAATTCTCCAACGCCAGCAAGTGGGTTTCCTGGAGAAAGGCAATTTGATAGTGCATTAGATGCAGGTGCTTCAAAATCTGGTACCTTTTCAATCTGGTACGTGCCCCTTTTACATTCCATGACACATATTTTGTCGTACTCATAGTGTACTTGTAGCTTGTAACGGTGGTCTAACCTGATTGGTGTTCAGAGCTAAAAACAGATGGTGCAGTGTTCGTCCTTCCCTTTCCCTATCCTACCCCCTGTCTTCATAGCTACATCTAAACCACCCCCCAGCCCCCTCCATATGTTCACCTGATTTATCTATTCACTATCACCAGTCCCAAGGAATGAACTCCTCACACAATTTATGCCACAATGCCACTTACAGCCTCCAAACAGAACCCTTTATCCCCCCCTCCCTATCCCTTCCACCAAGCCAAATAGGTAAGTAATAACAATCTAGTCCCTTATCTTAGAAATAATAATGTATGTACCCATAACAATATAAGAAGTAGAATATAAGTAGAACCTCGAGCCCAATTAGTTGAGGCTCAGCTTAAACCCAAACTGCACCCAATTATATAAATCAACTTACTGGTACTGTGCCCTACACTATGACAGCATAATTAAGTAAACAAACAGATAAATCAATAGTAC
Source organism: Neoceratodus forsteri (assembly GCA_016271365.2). NCBI lineage: Eukaryota > Metazoa > Chordata > Ceratodontiformes > Ceratodontidae > Neoceratodus > Neoceratodus forsteri. Next base: position 192,648,848 of record CM028132.1, on the reverse strand, counting down.
TTGTAAGACAGTGTTGGTACCTCCCCTTAACTTAACAGAATATATACTGTAAAAGGAGAAACATCTATGTTTTAATTCAGAACAGTGAACATAACTAGATGAGCGGGGCCACCCCAAAAAATGTTGCACCCTTAAGCCAAAGGCTATGATTTCAGGCCCCAGTATACTTTCTTAAAGCATAATTTAACTTGGGTCAGTAAAAATTAGACCAACGGGCTCATAACATGTGATTCCTGACCCTCACAACAAACTAGAAAGATTAAGGAACCATTATAGGAAAATCAGTTAGGAGACAAAGTGTAACGCTATATGGCCGCCGGCCCTTCTTCCTGTTCTACACAAATATTAGGAAGGGGTCTTGGGCCTCTTAAGGATGGTAGTAGATGCCAGTTCAGCCTCTATAGGTGGAGGTCCATTGAAGTCAGGCAGCCAAGATTTCGGTTCCCAAAAGTAATTAAATCCCTACTGAGGGGACTAACTCTGAATTTGACTTGGTGAATCAAACAGCTTAAAGATTGTTCACTTCTGCATAACTTAGAGTTCAAATGACCACTCTGGCAATTCTATAGTGGCAAAAGCCCAGATTACTTCTCCAATGAGGATCTCACTTAAAGAGGTCCGGGAAGAAGTTTTGCAAACTGGCTCTCGCTCGCTCCCGTGATTTGAAAGTGTGCCAAGTATCTTGGTAGTGGACCTGGAGTACGGCCGGATACTTCATTCTGAACATAATTCCAGCCATGATGAGTTTAGAAGCAATGGGATGCATCTCAGTTCTTTTTTGCCGGACTGATTTGGGCAAATCCTGGGCAACTCTGATCCACCGACCTTCCCATTGCACTTCACTCAAGTCCCGCACTTTACTGAGGATATGCTGTTTGTCTAAAAAATTCAGCAACCGGAATAGCAATGGGTGTGGAGAGGCTCCTTGCGGGGGAGTTAGGTGCAGGGAGTGATGGGCTCTCTTGACTGTATAGTCCGGGCCATTGGGACCAGGGCCCACTATTTTGTTGCAGAATTTCTGGATAAATATAATAGGGAAGGACCCCTCCTCACCCTCTGGGAGCCCTACAATTACTATATTATTGAGGCGTGATCTCCCTTCGAGATTGTCCAGTTTGTTTTCCATGGCTCTCAGGTGCTGACGCAGCTGTGCCACTTCGGGATCCAACCTCGCCCCACCAGTCATCCAATGAGGAAATACAAGTTTTGTTGTCTCCAGTCCACTGTGCTAGTGCTGCTAAGGATAAGGTAAGGGTTTGAACTGAGTTCTAAGGGAGTTCAGAATAGCTTTATGTGGGTTATTCCTTCCAGAACTTCCTCCATCAATACAGCCTGGGGGCATGCCCATCATTGTACCGTTCAAAACACCTAAGAGAGTTAACATTTTTGTCCTTGCTCAGTGTAGTCGATGGAGATGGCAGGGCAAACTGTCTCTCATTTCAATCTCCATCCCCATATATTTTTGGCTTAAGGCTGATCTAGTCACTTTCCCCTGGTGTCTGGTAGCCAGTGTGAGCTTCTAGGTAGAAGAAGATGCAGAAGTTTTGTTGTTTGAGAGAGCGGGTCGGGAGCTCAAGAAAAGGCATCCTGCTCAGTCGGCCATCATGTGCCCTCTCCCCAGACGGTTACCAGTCTGGCAGATGAATCAGCTACACTTTCTTTACAGGACAGTAGTCCATGTTGTAATAGGTGTCTCAGAAATTATTTGCATTTCTGACCCTGAGCACAGGAAGCTTGGGAAGTACCTGTAGATGTCCTTTCCCTTGTTGATGACACTGGCGATTGTGAAAAATTATAGATGTGCTATTGTCTACGCCAGAGTCACACTGATGGTTCAACAGGGTTTGACTGCTGTAGATCAGTTAATGGTGTTGGTAGGGCAATGTCACATTTGGTTTGCTGAAGATCTCTCCAATACTCAATGTCTTCCCCTTGCAGGAAGGATGGGCTTCAATGTTCCACTTAAAGCGGGGATCTAGCAATGTAGCCAACACATAGGTGTCATTCTTAAACATGGCATTTATTCTCTGATCAGTCAACAGTCTGAGACTCAAGTCATCTGCCAGCGTAACAGCAGTTGTGTTTTCTTTTGACTGAAAGTCTTTCCTAATGTCATCAATTAAAATGTGGAAAAATCTGATCGGAGGAAGAATTTCACTCAGAGTTGCACTGTCTGAACTGACATCACGTGTGGCAGCCTCAAATGGCTCTGATAAGGTGACCAAAGATTCAAGTAGAGCCCAGCTGCTGGAACTGAGCATAATGTCTGCTTTACCTATTTGATTCTGCATGATGTAGTCATGTACAACTTTTTTCTGTTCAAGAAGTCTTTCCAACATGTAAAATGTTGAATTCCAGCGGTTTGGAACTTCTTGCTTTAATGTATGCAATGGTAAGTTGTTTGACCTCTGCAGCCCCTTCAGGATTTTTTGTGCTTTCACAGAGTGGCTGAAATGCCCACATATTTTCCTAGGAATGCCTAACAGGTGTTTAATACGTCAGTGCTACGTCAGGCCAAATGGCTTTCTCACATCGACCACCTAAACTTTGGAATCAACTACCATCCCAAATCCGACACTCCTCCTCAGTCAATTCTCTCTCCACATCCTTAACAAACTATCTAGTGACAAACTGCAATTGCACCTAGTCCCTCTGGACTGGTCTCTGCTGAGGGTCTATTTCTCCCCCACCCTCCAGTAGAACCAACTAACTGTCTCCACTTTCCTAAACCTTCCTGCATCCTAACATTTTACCCCTCCTGCTCCACCCCTCTTGCTGATATGTAAATATTCTACAGCTTGTTATCTCATTGCGATTGCGGGCATGTGTTATAATACAAAAGAAATCCTCATCCAATAGCCCTGGTGGTCCAGTGGACTGATTGCTGCCCGATTGCAGGCATCTGTTGAAATAACCCCCCCCGGCCAATATCCCTGGTGGTCCAGTGGACCGCACTCTGCCCGATCACGGGCATCTGTAAAACATACAACCTCCCATTACCCTGGTGGTCTAGGGTGCCCCCCTCCCACCCACCCACTGAGCCCCCACCCCTCCCTCCTGGTCAGCCAGCGGGCAGCAGCACCCACCGCCTGCCGCCCCCGCCCCGCCGACTGACACCTGGTAGGGCTACGCCTATACTGTGCTACACATTCCAGATATGTGAATGATTTCATTCACATTCAATGTGTAGTCATAGTGGCTACACCCATTGCTCACGCCAGAACCATGCGAGGCAGCCCTCACCGAGGTGTCAGTTGGTGGGGCTGCAGGTAGGTGCTGCTGCCCGGGGGCAGGGTGGTGGGGCCCAGTGGGCGGGTGGGTGGGGGTACCCTAGACCACCAGGGCAATGGAGGTTGTATGTTTTACAGATGCCCATGATCGGGCAGAGTGCGGTCCACTGAACCACCAGGGATATTGGCCTGGGGGTTATTTCAACAGATGCCCGCGATCAGGCAGCAATCGGTCCACTGGACCACCAGGGCTATTGGACAAGGATTTCTTTTGTATTATAACACATGCCCGCGATCGGGCACATAGCGGTCCACTGGACCACCAGGGATATTGGAGAGGGGGGTTTATTTAAACAGATGCCCGCGATGGGGCATGGGGGGGTGCCGCCAGGTGTGGCAGGAACTCGGGTGGCTACCCACAGGTGGCAGCTGCCGTGTTGCGCCCTGCAATGCGGCAGCTTACCTGTGGGTGGCCATCATTTGTTCCTTTTTTTGGGGGGCTTAACTTTGTGCAGGTGCAAGTAGGGGTTGCGCATGCATGGTTCTGCACATCCCCGGCTGAATATCGGGCTGTGCAGGTTATGCATGGGTACGACCCCCCTACCTGTGCCTGCATACATTACTGATGCGCTCCAGCGCATCGGGATTTGTGCAGCGCACTTTTCCCTTTTGAATATCACGCCAGGGCGCATCAGTGGGTTGCACATGGCGCAACACTGTTGCGCCATGCACAATCTTTTTGAATATCTGGGCCAATGAGTACAAAGTAACCCGTTTCTGAAATTGATTTTGCAGTTCCTGAAAAATATTCACAGCAGTGTGGTTTTCCTCAAAAGTGGTGACACATTATACAGCCTGCTTCCTACTACTTATGGTAGAGCAGGGATTATTACTTTCTGACTGAAAACTTACCTTATGAACTGTAACAGTCATATAGTAGTAAAATATTTATTTTTATACAAGAATGGCTGGTAATCACACTATTAGGACCATAGATCCTATTTACAAGGTGGTCCTGTGTGAGGTATAAAATTACAGTAATAAAATAGTATTACTAAACATACATACAAATTCTATTCAGTCCATGGGGCTATTACAAAGACAAATGAGATGATACACAGGGACTATAGAATAATATTTCATAATCATATACAATTCAAACATACATTAACTAGCTTGTTTGTACATATTTTCATATTTGATGTGGTTATCCGTTACAGATGCGGTGGACTATAAGTTCCTGTTTTAAGTGTGTGATAAAAAGTTTTGAGTTTACCACCACTTCTTTAATAGTGTAGTTTAAAGAATTCCAAAGAGTCATGGCAATATAGTGGAAAACCATATCACCATATTTGTTTATTGACCTAAGGAGTTCAAAATTTCTTGTTTTGCTTCTCCTCAAAACATATTTATGTTCCCCTTTGTGCAGTTTCTCAAACAAGAATACAGACTTTTCAAAGTTTATAACTTTGTATATTTGGTATATGTAGTCAGTTGTTTGGTTACCGATCCATATATCTGTGGTTATGTGAACTGCTTCACCTCAGAGAGTTTGTACTGCTTAGTGACTACACTACACACCAAGTCATACAACTGTGGAACAGCTAGAGAAGTGCGAAGTCGGCAAAATTGGCTCCACAAATTATTTTGTGAATGGTGCGCAATTCGCAAAGTGCAATTTGCCAAATCGAGAAGCGAAATTCCACACATTGTGGCAAAAACTTCTCTGGTGCCTACTAGTGCCCTCCCTGCCGATCCCCGCCCAATGTAAAATTAAATTAAATAAATCCCTGGTGTCTAGCGGTCCCCTCCACCCGCCGATTGCTGGCCCCATTATAAAAAAAAATATTAATTTAAATCCCTGGTGTCTAGTGGTCCCCTCTCCCAGCAATCGCTGGCCCCAATGTAAAAAAAATACGTACTTATCAATTAAATCTCTGGTGTCTACTGGACCCCTGAACCCATCAGGTATTGCCCCACCACCTGGCTTCCCACCCACCCCTACCCCGAGCAGGTGACTAGCACAGTCCTTCACTTTCCACCATGGCTGGGTGCCCAACTTACCTGGAATGAATGAGCATGTGCATGATCCCACTTATTCATTGAGCTCTTTTTTGGGGGGGTACAGACAAGAGGGTCCACAATGCCATTCCACCCCCATCCTGACCCCCTGCTGGTGACTGGAATGGCCCTTCGCTCTTGTCAGCCACCCCCCAAAGGAGCTCAGTGAATGAGCACGATCATCAGGCCTGGCTAAATGAATGAATGAATGCGTGCTTGTACAAGTGCGCACTCATTCATTCCAGGTGAGATGGGCGGCCAGCCATGGTGGAGAGTGTAGGACTGTTCTGGTCACCTGCTCGGGGTTGGGGTAGGGGGGAGTGGAGTTGTGGGGTACTACCTGAAAGGGTGGGGGGTCCACTAGACACCAGGGGTTTAATTGATAATTATATATTTGTTTTCATTTCGGCTGGCGATAGGTGGGGGGCACTAGACATCAAGGATTTAATTGATGATAACCATATTTTTTTTACACTGGGGCCGGCGATTGGCAGGGGGTACCACTAGACACCAGGAATTTAAATACTAATATATTTTTTTTACATTGGGGCCAGTGATTAGTCAGGGGGACACTAGACACCAGGGATTTGGGGGAGTCACCATTTTCTAACTTCTTCTTGCTTTGTTTTTTTTTAAGTGCAATTTGTACTTAAAAAAACCCAAAGGAAAGGCGAAGTTGCAAATGGCAAATTTGTTTTAAATGGGACAGCTTCATGAAGTGATCTGAGGAGGTGAATTTGATGAGTTCGCCGACATTTCGCCGGTGAAGTAAAACTTTGCTGCATCTCTGGGAACAGCTTTTTTTGAGAAATATGATAGACGAGAATGGTGTACCATGGTTCAATCCAGTTCATGAACTTGAGAAAACTTTTTTGGGCAGCAAAAGCAAAAGGGAGTTGACAATAGTGTAGCCCAGGAGCCATGTGCCAGTGGGCTACTACCCCTGCCTGCTGACTACTATACAGGTTAAGGGGCCTGGGTTCTGTTTCAATGGTAATTAGGGGTTCTTTCCCAAGATAGAAATAAAATAATGTGGTGCCTCCACCCAGAGTAAAATAATGGTGGGCCAGGTGTTGAAGTAATACAACCCCCTGGGATGCTGTACCTACCCACCTCCCGTCCAGTCACCCCACACACAGAGAACCACTTTGTTTTGCAATACTGTACAACACATATAATAAAAGTCTGTAATTAATAATATGCTTACGACCACCTGTAACAGTAACAACCTTAAAGCTTTTATTTCGGATAGGGGAATGGGAAGCAGAGAATCTGTAGCAATTGACAGATAAAAGAAAACAGTTTTAAACAACAGTGCCTCACCCATGGCAATGCATTAACTCCCTCCCCCACTGGTACTAGTGCCTCCCTACAGTCTATCAGGGTACGCTGAAAAGGTGCAGGCCTGTATGGTGCCATGGGTTGGCCGGCCTTGGGACCCTTGCAGAACACTTTACTATGGGAACTTTAAACTTGGTACTTGTAAGCAACTTTATTTTAGTCCCCTTGGTCATGGCAAGCCCTGGGTTACTTACGGTTCTGTAGACACAGGATCTCAGGTTCTGCTCAGTGGGCTGGATGGGAAGATAAGTGGCGCCGCAGGGCAGCAGAGCAAAAGGACAACAGGAAAAAGCAGGTTAAAACAGCAGGATCTGGCAGCGTTACACCTTTTATCTTGCTTGTAGAGTCTAGCAGCTTGCCACTTTCTGACTTGCTTGCAGAGTCCGTCCGCTTGACACCTTTGGCCTGCTAGGCAGACTGGAGAATAGGAGTGCAAATGCAAGGCTTCTTAGGCCACAAGTAAACTCAGACCCAGGAGTGACCCCACTGTCTGACTCCCTTAAAGAGTCCAGAGTGCCCTAGCACTTAGGCACGTGCCTGTGGCTCCCTGCAGTCCAGTCCACCCCACTCAGTAAGGGTTAGCAGTTCTCCTTCCTGGCTCCAAGTTGTAGCTGTGCAATTGCATTTTCTATCTTTTGCCTGATCAGGAGTTATCAGCTCTGGAGTGCAGCAATGGGTCCGCTGACTTCCACCTTGCCAGTGGCTATTGGCTAGCAGCATACAGTCTCTGGAGTGGCTCTCCATCTTTCCACAGCCAGGTTTCAGCAATACAGGCAGGTTCCTGAGCGCTAGATATCTGCAAACCTTTTCCATGATTTTCCTTCAGCTTCAGACCAGTTCCAAACCCTTTTTCCACAGTTTAGAGTTCCTCACACTGATGCAGGATTGCTGCAACCACTGTTTCACCAAACACAGAAGAAATCTCTTATTGACTTCCTCAGGCGTTCACAGCCACAATCTTAGACCGATGTCCAAAATCCTTTTCCAGCACAGAATGAGCCCTCTTGACTGGATGAGAGCCCAAGCCAGACTGCCCCAAAATGCAAAAGTTATTGGGTTTTTCCACAACAAATACCAGCTTCCAATTGATTAAATCCTGCTGTCCTTCACAAATATTAATAAACATTGACCTACTTTGATTATCGGTTGGTGATTAGTTCTTGGCACCTAGAATAAGGTTCACACCTCTCCCAAAAGGCTTTTCACTAGCCTTGGGTACCTCAGCTATTGATTCGCTGGCACTGGGGGCAAAGTAGCAAAGATGGCTGCTTACTACATGGTTCCATACAGTTTTAACAGCAGTCCTATTTTTAAAGTGTTCCTGCAGACAAAATATATAGTTTTAAGCACAGTTGCCCCATTGTCCTGTAACAGCCTTGGCCGACTATCAAGCAACTGCTAAATTATATTCCCAAACAATTCAGATCACCTATCGCTGGCTCCGTTATGTACAGAACCCCCAGCAGCCAGGCATCTCATTAATATTCATGTGCAGCTCATAAATATGTAAATATGCACCTGTTTCAAGCGCTTATAGGTGCTGTTATAAAATATGCACTCTGTCCACTTTTGAGCTGCCTCCTCCATGTGTCCAACTCCCGATTAACTTATTTTGGAGGTTGAGACCACCAGAGAGGCATTAAATTAATCACCACAGTGGCAAGAAAACAGGCCAGCACTACTGTGCATGCAGAACATCCCCTTTTGCTCCTCCAACCCCATTAAGACTAAAAACCATCACGGGGTTGGATGGAGACTTATGGGGACATCAGGACCCAGGACTGGCAGTGGGAGGTAGCAGGGCAGAACAGGCAGTGCCCTGGGGCAACAGGTAAGCCCCACCCCGTGGGGAAGGGTTACACTCCACCGTGCCTTAAATGCTTGGCATCCACACCAAGTCCATTAACAGGGACCTGTTACATATACATATTAAACCATTAGCATTGCAGCATACCATTTACATTTCTAACTGCTTTTTATATAGTATAAACAGTTAGGTACCTTTAGAATAAACAACTATATACAGTTACCAGTATAGAAAATGTTCCTTTGTTGTGAACTTTTGACAGCTGTCATCACATGAGTTGATGCACCAATAAACACATGTATAATTTACATTTTCCGTCAGTCAGCATTTAAGGAAACACATGCACATTAAGCACATACTTTTAGCCTTCCCTTTTACCACAAGTACATACTTTCACCCTCCCTTTTTGCATTTTGCAACCTTTTTCCTGGGCCGGGGTGGTTTGGCATTAACAGGGCACATGAAAATTCTAGGCGGTGACTTTGGCGTGACATTTATTTATTGAAAATATCAAAATTACAAACCTTTGAGTCTGAGACTCATTTACAAAGGCTCCACAACAGGAAAATAACGAAGTGAATACAATGCATGCTTTCAAGGAAGTTACATAGCAAAAGATAAAATACAGAAAACCCGTAAACTACAAAAAAGAAAACAATGCAAGTTACAAATATAAGTACTAATACAGTGTTGAAGTCGTACAAGGTTGTGCAATAAATGCTAGGTGGGACACAGCAAATATCATGAAAACAATGGTAGGGGAGAAGGTAGCCCATGATGTAGGCGCTGGGGAAAGGGCGCCTACAATAACGACGACCCCTTTCCCAGCAGTTCTGCTGCTAGGTATATATTCAGAAATACAATACGTGCACAAGAAATGTGCTATAATGAAATCAAATACACATTTTCACTTTAAAATGTTTTATTTTTATTTTACAATGGTAGCAGCATATGTGTGTGTGTGTGTGTGTGTGCGTGTGCGCATGTATTTGTGTGGCCTCGCTGCAGCCAGGGCACCATTCATCCAGAACAGCCTGCTCCAAGCAGAGCATCCTCCCTGGACTACCTCACATCCCTCAACCTTAATCCACCCCAGCAGACTACCCCCTTGCACCTGGACCTCCCCAGACAACCCTTGTAGCCCACAGACTAGACCCTCCACCCCTGCACACCACCTGCTGACACATATCACTACAGCTGGAACTACTACATCCTACTCCTGCTGGACTATCTATCTAGCCCTGGACTGGCCTCCCTAAAGCCGAGCACCCTCCCTGGACCACTCCACAACCATGTAACTTGCTTCCCCCAACCACCCTCACTGCAGTTTGACACCACCCAACAGACCATCCTTCCAGTTCACAAAATAACCTCCCTGCAGCTGGACAACCCTTCCTAACCCAGGAGCAGCTGAGCATCCTTCCTGAACCACTCCACAACACCAGAACCTGCATCCACCCATATCAGACCACCCTCCCTGCAGCTGGCCTTCTTCCCGGGACCACACTTACCCCGACTGAGCAGCCATCCACACCCAAGCTAAGCACTCTCCCTGGAGCTGAACCACTCACTCCAACCCCAAATCAGTTTCATCCCCTGATGACCACCCTCCTTGGAGCTGGACCACCCACCTCCTGGATCACCCTAACTGATCATGGACCAGCTCCCCACAAGTCGGGCACCTCACCATAGCTAGACCCCCCCCCCCAGAACCTGAACAACAGCTGCTTTATACAGAAACAGATAATACATTTAAGTAGATGTAACCCCTAGATGGCGCTATCCCAGGGGCTACTACCCCTGCCTGATTTGCCACTAACAGGTTGAGGGCCTGGATCCAATGGAGGGTGCCTCCACCCAGAGGTCAGGGTTTGCAATAGTTAAACTAACTTGGTCACAGCCCTCTGGGACACTGCAACCCCTTTCTTCCCACTAGTGGCCCACACAATATATCAGAATTACCTTCACAGTATACACTTACCCCCAGGTCTGGTTCCGCACTGGGACCTCCTGTGAAATGAGATACAGTGCAACAATCACAGTACAGTACTTTAACATAGACAAATACCTCAGGCAGTATAACTTTGCTGAAACAAGCAGCTCTGATTTATTTAGGGGATATAACAAGGACAGGGGAAAATCAGGTTAATTAGCTTATCACCTAATAATCTACCTATGGCTCTGTGCACAGGCCTATCCCTATCAGTTACTGTCCTAGGTACCCAAGCCCTAGTGGCTGATCCAAACCGTGGCAGCTGGTAGGGGCCCTTTCACACAGAGAAAGGAGAATTAAACAGTCAGCAGTACAGTAATTCCATTTGGATTTAATGTGCAATTCAACAGGGAGCGACCCTGAATTAGTACTCACGACCTCCAAATAAGATAGGGTCCTTCAATGTCAGTAGGGCTCACTTGAGGTACAAACCTCTTCACACATCCATATAAAAGAAAGCACTATACCAGGCAGGCTGCATCTGTATCCCGATCGCAATTACTGCACAATACCGGAGAACACACAGCAGATTCAGTTCCTGACAGACCAAGTGTAATTCAACAATTTCTCCAGTCTTCTACAGGGTGAGCCTGGTTTCTACTCTTCAGAGATCCTTTGATTCTCTTCTCAGGACTGATTCAGTCCTAACAAGCTGCAGACCGGAACTCTGGGCCTTACACACGTTTTTGACTAAAACTGCACACTGAAAAGCACAGGGCTCCTTCCTTCTTCACTGCCAAAGCTCAACTGAAACTCCAACCGACAAAACCGGCACTTCCTTTGAGTTCCTCCCAGTTCTTGACTGGATTGGCTGTCACTCACAATAGACTGCTGCTGTTGGTCCAAAAGGCACTGAAGTCTAAACTACATCTCCCAGAGTCACTGCCCATACAATCCTCTTGTGGCTGGCTCAGATTATGAGTCCAAGTTCTGATTCGTCCAAGCACCATTTTAGAGCTAGCTTACCCCACACTGATTGGTCCAGTTCAGCAGTTCAAAACTAGAATGGGGCACTAGCAGACACAGTTCTGACTGCAAAGAAAGCAGGTTAGACAAACTGTAATTTCATTATTACTCTAAATAATTTCTGGCAAACAGTTACATCTTTCAGATAGGTTCCTTTGCACTCCTAGTGACTGCAAAATGAAGTGAATTGGCAGCAGCTCGAGTGGTACTCAGAGAAGCACACAGTCCCCATACAACTAATTATGTCTGCAAGCAGACAGCTCTTAAAGAGACAGTACCAGAGGCTCTAAAACACTCACTGATAAATGGCTTAAATGCCAAACACCATTCAGGCTTGAGCATTCAAGCAAGCTCCTGGAAGTCTTTGGGAACCCCCATTTGCAGGGGGTTACACCCTTCCTGGCCTGGGAAAGCTTGACGTCCGGTGTCAAGGCACTCTAAGGTTTCAACTGCAAACATATACATTTGCATTAGGCTCGCATATGTAATCATCAGTCAATATATCATTTTACCAAGAACACATTTCTGAAACATTGCAGATCGTCACTCTTTACACAGTATTACATACACATTGTACCATAACTCAAGTTATTACCTCTTGTACATGAAACCTGAAAGAGGGGCCCTTCCTATCAGTTACCTTGGGGCTGGATGGGCAGGCACCATATTAGAGGGCAACACAAGTACTTGGAGTTAGCACTGATGCTCAGTTTGGGCAATGAGCTCGGGGACACATACACTCCTTTATGGACAACATTGAGAGGCAAGTCCACAGGCCTCCCAAGTGAATCATAACTGAGGGTGCCACAGGCTTTACAGCTCGACCAGTCTTTCTAGGGGGAACTGTTATAGTCTCTGCACTCTGAGCCTCATTTTCAGCATTGTCCTCACTTGTCAGGGGAGTCTCCATGGGGGTAGAGAGGCTAGAACTTGGGGCACTTTCAGCTCCAGGAGTTACAGTTTCTGAGTCCACAACATTTGGCTCGCATGGAGAGCTTTCGACACTGGCAGTGGACTGTCAGGGCACTCAAAATACTCTTCTTGTTCGGGTGTATCACCAGTCTGCCCCAATCTATCATTTTCCTCCCCTGAAAGCTCAAACAGTTCAACCATGCACAATGATTCCATTTCATCTGATCTGATGCTTTGCACTTCACTTTCTGGGAGCATTGGCTCCAGGGATGAAGCTGGGGGCTTAGACAGTCCAGAAGGCCCAGCTTCATCTCCAGTATTGACTAGGGGATTGCCCCGAAACAATTGACTCAGTTCGTAAGAAGGATAGTATTCAAAGTCACTCTCACTTTCTTCCGATATGGACTGACAGTCATGCTCAACTGGGACTTGTGGAGGGGAACACTTTAACTTTGCTTCTGTAGGTGCAGACTTTCTTGATCTTTTCTTAGCAGCAGCTCTAGTCACTGGTCCAGAGGGGCATCTTCTAGGGCTCAGACTCACTTAGATTTGTCCAATGGGCGTAAATGATTTCTATGCATTGTTTTTACATCTTTTGAATTATTCTCAGGCCTTACTTTGTACACTGGCAGATCATCTAGTTTGCCCACTACAATGTGAGGGAGATGGTGCCATCTGTCAGCAATCTTGTGCTTGCCATGCAGTCCCAGATTTCTTAGCAATACCCGATCTCCCTCCTGGAGTTCCTGTGCTTTCACCTTTTATCATACCTTTCTTTGTTGGCCAGATTTCTTTTGGCAGCCATGGTTTGAGCCAGTGGTACGCATGAGTTAGCTGGGCCTTTAACTTTTGCACATACTGTAAATAGTTGTCAGCTTGAACCCCATCAGGAGAGACCCCAAACACACATCTACTGGTAGTCGAGCTTTTCCAAACATCAGGCGGTAGGGGAGAATCCAGTGGCATCACTTTTGGTGCAGTTATAAGCATGTACCAGGGTGCTAATTTGTTGGCTCCATCTAGGCTTGTCCTTTGGGTGCAGGGTGCCTAGCATATCTAGCAAAGTGTGGTGAAACGTTCAGGCTGTGGGTCCCCTGGGGTGGTAAGGAGTGGTTCTGGACTTTCGCGACTCCCCACAGAGAAAGCATCTCTTTGATCAGACGACTCTCAAAGTCTCTCTTGATCAGAATGGATACTTTGTGGAGCCCCATAGTGAACAAAAAATTTTCTACAAGTACTTTGGCCACAGTGGATGCTTTCTGGTCTTTGGTGGGGAAAGCTTGGGCATATCTCGTGGAAATGGTCAGTGACCACCAGCACATTACTGATATTTCTTTGATCTGACTCAAACTCAGAAAATCAATACAGACCAGCTCCATGGGTGCACTGGTGGTGATGTTAACAAGGGGCAGCCCTCTGGGGCAAAGCTTTCTCTGTAAGCTTGTGACTACAAGTTCGAATGTGTTGCTCCACATCAGCCCCCATCTTAGGCCAATAGAATCTGGATCTCACCAAGTCAAGTGTTCTGTCTATACCAAGGTGCCCCATGTGGTTGTGCAAGGACCTCAGTACTGAGTCTCGAAAGGCAGTGGGCAGCACTAGTTGTTGTTTGTCTACTTGTCCCCTCTGTCTACTGTTTCTCTGTATAACAGTTTATTGATCAGTTTCAACTTAGGACCTTCTTTGTATAACAGTGCAGTTCTCAAATCAGTGGAGCGTAATTTGGACACATCTTTTCCTGCATAGAGGCTTCTAAAGCTGCTTTGATCATGGGATCGCGGATTGAGCCCTGATACTGTCATTATCCAGCTGAGGCAGTGCCCAATGTCTATTGCAGAAAAGTGGCAATAAGCAGCAGGTATGCAATTCTCAGAGGCTCCCAAGCAATCCACCATGCAGTCCACTGCGTCCGTTGGACATTGTTCCTCCCTGTCAAACTTCGGCAGAGTGCCGAATGTCCAGGTTCTCTAATCGGACCCAATCATTCTGGGAACAGGCCTCCGGGAGAGAGCATCAGCATCTATGTGGTTCAGACCTGCTCGGTATTCGAGAGCATAGTCATATGTAGATAATGCAGAAAGCCACCTATGGCCAGTGGCATCCAACTTAGCTGAGGTCTGCACATAGGTCAAAGGATTATTGTCAGTTTTACTAGTATTTTAGCCCCATACAAGTACTCATGGAATTGGTCAACAATAGCCCACTTCAAAGCTAGGAACTCTAACTTATGTACAGGATAGTTCTTTCGGATGGGGTCAGGCTTCACTGGCAAAGGCCACTGGTCTCAGGCCATTCTCGTGCTCTTGGTACAACACAGCCCCCAACCCTTGCAAGCTAGCATCAGTGTGCAGGACGTAAGGTTTTCTTCCATCGGCATAGGCCAGCACTGGAGCATGGGTAAGTTGATATATGATCTCATGAAAAGCAGTCTCACAATCAGGGTCCAGCGGGCCCCAAATACTTCACTCGGGATGAAATACACTCTTTCAGTCTTGAGGGCTGACTTTGGTATTTTTGTGGGTTGGGGATACCCTTGAGTAAGGTTAAGTAAAGGGGATCACTCTTGAATAGTCCTGATGAAGCGCCGATAATAACCACAGAATCCCAGGAATCTTTGCAGTTCTTTAGATTTTTGGGCTGTGGCCAGGTGGTCAAGGCCTTCAACTTTATTGGGTCGGTCTCTATTCCTCGGTGGATACTATGTGTCCCACATACTTTACTGATGTTTGAAAGAATTGACACTTATCAATGGACAGTTTAAGGCCAAAGTCCTCCAGTCGGTCCAATACCTTAAATAATCTGCTCTCATGTTCCTCCAGTGAGCTGCCAACACAATAACATCATCTAGGTATACCAGGCACTCTAGTAAGTTCATGTCCCCCACTGCACACTCCATCAATCGTTGAAAAGTGGCTGGGGCACCTGAAATCCCTTGAGGCATCCCTCATGAATTCATAGAAGCCAAGCGGACAGATAAGGCCGCCTTCTCACGGTCCTCTGGGGCCATCGATCTGGTAGTACCCACTGCGTGAGATCCAGCACAGAGAACCACTTGCTCCCGTTTAGGCAGTCCAAAGCATCCTGAATGCGGGCATTGTGTACTGATCAAGGGATAGTCCCCGGTTTAAGGTGCGATAATCCACACATCCTTACTGTTCCATTCTTTTCCTCACTACCACAATGGGGAAGCATAAGCTTCTGGATTCTTGTATTACACCAGCAGCTAACATCTCTTGCAGATGCCGTCTCACATCATCTATGTCAGCAGGTGCCCGTCGAGACCTCTCACGAAATGGTCTTTCGTCATGCTGGCCGGATATTATTGCTCAGCTCCTTGCCGCATCCACCATCCTCCTTTAAGAAAACACCTGGTCTCTCTGGGCAAGCTTCTCACTGATCCTCACTTTCCATTCAGCTGGCAGCGGAGTCGCGAAATCAAACAAGTCAGGAGTTACTCTGTCATTCTTCCTTGAACTTTGCTGCTGGTAGCACTGCAGTGTCTGCACAATGCACATTAGCCAGGATGCAACCTCTGTTTACTCGAATGTCTCTTCAGACACATATGAACTTGGACCATTACCCTTCTGGCATAGCATGGGCTCTAGCGGGCAAAATACTAGGCTTGACCAGCAGTCCCTCTGGCAATTTTCCATCGCCTGGTGCATCCAACATTAATATTTTATTCTTAACATCCTTTCTGATACGGACCTCTCCTGTAAGTACACTGGGCATTTGGCGCCAGGATCAGAGACTCAGGATCCTTCTTCCATACAATTCCGACCGGTTCCTCTGGTTCTGTTTTTCAGCATCTCCTGTGCCTCATAGGCCTTCTTAATTAAAGCCGGAACTCTTAAAGCTCTACTAGTCTTTGACCCCTGTTTTCATAACACAACTGTGCCAGCCTTCCGAACATATGAGCATTTGTTCCAATCAACAAAGGGACACCATCATACAGTCCAGTGGGGACACACTAAGGCTAGGTGTCTACTTGTTCGGCCACTCCAGCCACGGAGGTGAGGAAAGACAACAAATTCGGATATACCGGAATAGGGTAGGCCTTCTCACTTAACCCCCATACATGCAGTCCTTCTAATGGTTGTAAGGGTACATCTGACAAATGCTTCTGATACCAATCCTGGAACATAATTGTCACTTGGGAGCCACTGTCTAATACAGCTCTTGTAGACACTCCATTCACCTTTACAGTGGTCTCCATGGAGGACCACTATTCTGGACCAGTCTGGAGAGGCGGTAGTGGGGCCTGGGCAACTGACCTTGCACAAAAGGGCGTGAATTAGCATTTTGGTGCCCTCACTGGGATCATGTCGGCACCTCTTAACCACTGATTTTTCTCCAGGCTCTCCTTGTAGCCTATATGCAACTTTGTCAGTGTCTTTTGGGGACTGGCATTCCCTTTTCATGTGCCCATCTTTCCCACAATTATAGCAAACATACTTTCTGGAGTTTGAGCTGGCCGCGCATACACAAGGCCAGGTGAAGTGTACTAACAAACTTTGGCGTGCCATCTCTGTCTTGTCGTGATAAGCATTTGGAGACATCTCGTCAGTTTCTCCACTTCCATGGTCAAGGAATTGAGTTTGGAGCTGTTATCAGCAGGAGATACATGGGTGGGTACCCCACCCCATAGCAGATGCAGTCGGATATGGGTCAGAGCCCGTACTTGCAGGCGTGTGGCCTTCATAAAGGACTGTTTTGGAATTCCCGGATCTCTCTCAACAGTTCATTCCATTGTGGCATATTTTTTCCTTGTCAGAACTCTATTGACTGTCAACCTCTGCCCCTGAACTTCACTGATGGGTCACCCTCAGTCACTGGTCGTAGCCACAGCTGTTGGTGCAGGTACCTCCCGAGGTCGCCTTTTCTCAACTCCTCGAATTCTCTCATTAACTCATCATAGGAGGGTGGGATTCCAGTCGATTTGCCAGGCATAACTGAAGCAACAGCAGTTCTGAGAAGGGGCAGACTTAAGGATTCTGTCCAGTCTGGTTCGGTCCAGTTCAATTGCTGGCAAACTACCCTTTCTGAGGCATTCTTGCAACAATTTTTCCAGCCGAGACATACACAGACAACAACTCCCTTGGTACTGTTGTGCATTTCTTACTCTCCACCATGGGTCCTCATCAGAATCTGGGCTCCCATACATCCTCAAGGCCTCAAGATAGGCCTGTGCAGTCGCTTCAGGGTTACTGGCCCGTTTAGCAGGGATGGTAGCCAGGGGCAGGACCTCGGGCTCTCACTAACCCTCTTTCGCTCTGCCTTCGAGCATTGCCTTTCTAGCATGAGGGGCAACATAGTCTATCCAGGCCTCCAGTCATCCTCCCTTGGGGGTGGGGAGGTGCCAGAGAAGATCCTCAACCTTGGTAGAGAGTCGTGACTAATGGCAGGTGCAGAAATAGGAGTCTGCATTGGTTCAGCCACCATTACGGGCACTGGAGCAGGAGAGGGTGTTGGGGAGGAACACCCCAGGTGGCAAGAATAGTTTCTTCAAGTCCTCCACAGTTTTCCCTCTCCCAGCAACCATTCAGCAAATTTCTCCTCAAAGTTTCAGATAGTGGGGCTGATTCCCCCGGTCTTTACTGTCCTAGTTATCACTCTCCAAGCAGTGAGGGCTCCCTCTGGGGTAATGGTCTGTGGCACTTTGAGCTATCTATGGGATCCTTAAACTCTACTAGGGCCAGGAAAGTGTGGGTGAGCAGATTAGCATGCCGACCCACCACCACAGGGTTTGTAAACCTTCCACCTTGGAAAGTACTCCCTGCACAGTGTCGTATTGATACCCAGGGGATGTCCAGGATAAGCATAGCATTTTGGGGTCGATCTCTCCCAGTACACCACTCCACCAGCCGGTGCACAGCCACTCTGTCGGGGTACCCATTTTTTCTTAACAGTGGTTCGTAGAATATGGCCACTAGAGGACACACAATCCCAGCGGTGCCTCAAGATGTAACCCCTAGATGGCGCTATCCCAGGGCTACTACCCTGCCTGATTTGCCACTAACAGATTGAGGGGCCTGGATCCAATGGCGGGTGCCTCCACCCAGGGTCAGGGTTTGCAATAGTTAAACTAACTTGGTCACAGCCCTCTGGACACTGCAACCCCTTTCTTCCCACTAGTGGCCCACACAATATCAGAATTACCTTCACAGTATACACTTACCCCAGGTCTGGTTCCGGCACTGGGACCTCCTGTGAAATGAGATACAGTGCAACAATCACAGTACAGTACTTAACATAGACAAATACCTCAGGCAGTATAACTTTGCTGAAACAAGCAGCTCTGATTTATTTAGGGATATAACAAGGACAGGGGGAAAATCAGGTTAATTAGCTTATCACTCTAATAATCTCACCTATGGCTCTGTGCACAGGCCTATCCTATCATTACTGTCCCTGGTACCCAAGCCCTAGTGGCTAGTCAAACCATGGCAGCTGGTAGGGCCCTTTCACACAGAGAGAAGGAGAATTAAACAGTCAGCAGTACAGTAATTCCATTTGGATTTAATGTGGCAATTCAACAGGAGGCGACCTGAATTAGTACTCACGACTTCCAAATAAGATAGGGTCCTTCAATGTCAGAAGGGCTCACTTGAGGTACACAAACCTCTTCACACATCCATATAAAAGAAAGCACTATACCAGGCAGGCTGCATCTGTATCCCGATCGCAATTACTGCACAATACCGGAGAACACACAGCAGATTCAGTTCCTGACAGACCAAGTGTAATTCAACAATTTCTCCAGTCTTCTACAGGGTGAGCCTGGTTTCTACTCTTCAGAGATCCTTTGATTCTCTTCACAGGACTGATTCAGTCCTAGCAAGCTGCAGACCGGAACTCTGGGCCCTTACACGTTTTTGACTAAAACTGCACACTGAAAAAGCACAGGGCTCCTTCCTTCTTCTGCCAAGCTCAACTGAAACTCCAACCGACAAAACCGGGCACTTCTTTGAGTTCCTCCCAGTTCTTGACTGGATTGGCTGTCACTCACAATAGACTGCTGCTGTTGGTCCAAAAGGCACTGAAGTCTAAACTACATCTCCCAGAGTCACTGCCCATACAATCCTCTTGTGGCTGGCTCAGATTATGAGTCCAAGTTCTGATTAGTCTAAGGCACCATTTTAGAGCTAGCTTACCCCACACTGATTGGTCCAGTTCAGCAGTTCAAAACTAGAATGGGGCACTAGCAGAACAGTTCTGACTGCAAAGAAAGCAGGTTAGACAAACTGTAATTTCATTATTACTCTAAATAATTTCTGGCAAACAGTTACATCTTTCAGATAGGTTCCTTTGCACTCCCTAGTGACTGAAAAATGAAGTGAATTGGCGGCAGCTCGAGTGGTACTCAGAGAAGCACAGTCCCCCCATACAAACTAATTATGTCTGCAAGCAGACAGCTCTTAAAGAGACAGTACCAGAGGCTCTAAAAACACTCACTGATAAATGGCTTAAATGCCAAACACCATTCAGGCTTGGAGCATTCAAGCAAGCTCCTGGAAGTCTTTTGGGAACACCCATTTGCAGGGGGGTTACATACACACTTATTGTATAATGAACACTGGTACTGATATATTAACAGCACTAGGAGACTGTTCTGTTGTTTTAATTAAATAGGTAGTTGAATTCAAGCTGTCAAGCTACCTGTGTAATTCAACGTCTTCCGATATTGGGGGAAAAAAAAAATAATAGCAAAATCACACCAGCAAAGGCCACTGTTTAAAGGGCCTATTTGAAAGGAAGAAAAAATTACTCACCTTAGTAATGTTGTTTCTTCTAATGGAGTCTTGTTGTATTCTGACAATAGCATTGAGTCCCAACCTTCGAACTACCCCGGAGATGAAAGAGTTAACTTTCCATGCCAGGCATGGAATGCTGAGCTCGAGCTCGGTTGAGACTCTGTCTGTTGCTGTTTGAACTCAAACCGTCAGATCTTTACGAGCTAAACTCACTGAGAGACCTGTATGGAAGCTGTAAACCTACACTAGCCAACTGGCTACTAAATATAATAAACAGATTTTTTGGTCCCAAAACAAAGACTCAAGTCAGGAAACCCAAAAAATGAATAAACACAACACCCACTCACCCAAAGAAAAGAGGGTGGTAAAAAGGTGGGCACCTCCTGGTGCCAATACTGTTACTGCCCACCCACATCCCAAAACAAAGGTTCTGAGAGGGAAGGGGGGGGAGGTCAGAATACAGCAAGACTCCATTAGAAGAAACAACATTACTAAGGTGAGTAATTTTTTCTTCAAACAACATGAAGTCTTGCTGTATTCTGACAATAGCAGACTACCAAGCAGTACCTCCATGGAGGAGGGACAGAACCTACTTAGGAAATAGGCTCTGAAGCACAGCTGTGCCAAACCGAGCATCACTCCTAGCCTGGATATCCAGAGTAATGCTTGGTAAAAGTGTGAACTGTTTTCCAGGTAGCTCTTGACATATCTCTAAGATAACAATATCCTGGCAGCAGCCAGGAAGCAGCTGTACCTCTGGTAGAGTGAGCCCTCGGGCCTGAGGTGGAATCCTACCTAGTTTTCATAGCAAATTGAATGCAAGAGACAATCCACCTGGCAATGGATCTTTAGTGGCAGGTTTTCCTTTACCAACCTCACCATAAGTGAGGAACAGTTGGAGGGAGTCAAACCTGTGACCCTTGGTATGTTCTATGTAGTAGCTAAGGGCTCTTTTCACATCCAAACTGTGCAGCCTCCTCTCACCAGAGGAGGAATGGTCAGTGAAGAACACAGGAAGAGACATAGATTGGTTAAGGTGGAAGTCTGAACCACCTTAGGTAAAACTTTCTGTTAGTCCTGAGGACCACCTTATCTCTATGGAAAGAGATAAAATCAGGCTCCACTGACAGGGCTTGTAACTCGCTTATACCTGGAAGAAGTGATAGCCACCAGAACACAGTTTTCAAGTCAAGTACTTAAACTCTGCTGAGGACAAAGGCTCAAAAGGAGCTTGCATAAGCTGAGCAATGCAAACATTAAGGTCCCAAGCAGGAAGGGTCCCTGAATGGTGGATTGGTATGAAGCAATCCCCTGAAAAACTTGGAGAATACAGGGTGAGCTGAAAGAAGAAGGCCTACCTGCTGAAAGAAAAGCAGAGACAGCTGCCAGATGCACCCTTAGTGTAGCTGGTCTGAGTCCCAAGCTATTCAGGTGAACCATATAGTCAAGGACTGTAGGCAGGTCATCAGACTCTGGGGAAATATGCTTCCCAGAGCACCATATGGAGAATCTTTTCCATTTGGAATTATAAGTAGTTCTGGTGGAAGGCTTCCTAGAAGCCTTTAGAATATCCATAACACCCTGAGAGAGGTGTAAATCAGCAAACTCTAACTCTTCAAGAGCCAGGCCCTGAGATTGAGAGATTTGAGATTCGGGTACCAAACCCTCCCCTGAGCACAGGTTAACAGGTTGTAATTCCTGGGAAGAGACAAGGGAAGGTGGACTGCTAAGGACAACAGGAGAGGGTACCAAGGCTGTCTGGCCCAGTCTGGAGCAATCAGAATCACCTTGCAGGGTTGAGACCTGATTTTGACTAGCACCTTGAACAGGAGAGGAAGGGGAAAAGCATACAGGTACTTCCCTTCCCAATTGAGAACGAGGGCATCCAGGGGGACTGAGCCCAACACTGGGGGCCTGCAGCAAAAGGAAGTTGGTGATTGTCTGGGGCTGCAAAAAGATCTATCTGTGGGGTGCCCCATCTGGAGAAGATCACCTCCAAACCCAGGGGATCCAGTGACCATTCGTGATGGCCCTGAGATATCCGCTGAGAGCATCTGCCGGGACATTGTGCTTGCCTGGGAGGTGTACTGCTGTAAGGAGGTGTTCAGGAATAGGCCTGAGACCACAAATTCATTGCTTCTGTGCACAAGGCCGAGACCGAGTGCCCCTTGCTTTTTTGATATACCACATTGTGGTGGTATTGTCTGCCCTGATCTGAACAACTTTGTTCTGAACAGACTTGGAAAAGCTTTAAGTGCTAGAAACACTGCTATGAGTTCCAACAGATTGATGTGAAGCAGAGATTCCTGAGGGGACCACAACCCTTGGGTGGTCAGGTCTCTAAGTGAGCCCCCACCCCAAGAGGAGGCATCTGTAGTAAGGATTAAGAGTGAGACTGAGTGACAAAAGGAACTCCTGTCTTAGATTGTTCTGATCCTGCCACCACTGCAAAGCCTGGATCAGGGTTCGGTCACTGGTATCAGTTTGGTCAGAGGTCCTTTTTCTGAGACCAAAGGCTCTCAAGTGGAACTGAATGTCCTCATCTGAAATCTTGCTCCCTGCACCACTGCTGTAGAAGCAGCCATGTGCCCCAGGAGCTGCAGAAAATGCCTTGCTGGTTGAGACACCTGTGGGGTGAATGAAGAGCCAGTGTGATAGGGTCCTTGCCCTGTCCAGGGGAAGGAAGGCTCTTGCCTTTTCTGTATCTAGCTCTGCACCTATGAAGGTGAGGAGCTGAACAGGCTCTAGAACTGACTTTGAAAGATTGAGAAGGAAACCTGGAGAGGTGAGCAGTTGCGGAGTTATCTGTAGGTGTAACTTGACTTGGTCTGGGGACTGGCCTACTATGAGCCAGTCGTCCAGGTATGGGAAGATGGCAATCCTTTGCCTTCTTAGGGAAGCAACTACTACTGCCAGGCATTTTGTGAACACCCTTGGAGCAGAGGTTAGACCAAAGGGCATTGCTCTGAATTAGTTATGGCATGAGGGCAGCTCGAACCTGAGATATTTTCGATGGGAGCTTCTGATGAGAATATGGAAATAGGCATCCTTGAGGTCCAGGGAGACTAGCCAGTCCCCTGGCCTTAGAGAGGGTAGAATTATTCCCAGAGTCACCATTTTGAATTTTGGCTTTAAAAGGTGCTTGTTTAAATATCTGAGATCCAGGATGGGCCGCCATTCTCCTGTCTTTTTGGGGGTGAGGAAGTACCTGGAGTACAATCCTTTCCCTTGGTGTAGGGGTGGAATCCTTTCTACAGGTCTGAGAGCCAAGAGGGAAGAGGCCTCTGCCTCTAGGGCAAGTGCCTCTGAGGGATTTGCAGGTGGAAAGGATCTGGTTCTCATCTTTAGAAATTTTTTGAAGCTGAGAACCAGTCCCTGGCTTACTACTTCCAGGACCCATTTGTCTGATGTTAAAGACTTCCAGTCCTGGACAAAGTAAGCCAGCCTGCCCCCTACAGGTGGTGGAGAATCGGCTCTGGCAAACCCATCAGGGTGCCTGTTTGGCAGGGGGTTTAGGCTGAGGGGTGGAAGCAGGCCTGCTTGTACCCCTTCTGCCTCTCCCTCTAAAGAACCCCCTCTGAGCATAGGCAGAAGAGGAGGCCTGGGCTTGGTAAAAAGGCCTATGAAAAGGCCTGCCCCTGCCCCTGGGATGCAGCCTCTGAGGTGGCTTGCCTTTCCTTGGCCTGAGCACTCCTATAGGTGGTCCTGTATTCATCCATTTTCTTCATGTAGTTCTCTGTTTGCTCCCAAACAGAGAATTACCTCATAGGAAAATCCATGGCCTTAGTCTGGGTATCCTGAGACAGGCTAGTACATCTGAGCCAAGCCATCCTACGAAGGGCCACAGATGTAGCTATGACTCTAGATGAAACATCATTGGAGTCCACCAGCATGGAATTGCACCTTGGATGCCTCAATACCATCAGCAGCCACCTGCTCCAGCTCCTTGGCAAGCTGGCCAGGGACCTGTTAGCTAAAGCCATGACAGTATCCCATCTAGATTTCTGATATCTAGCTGTATAGGCCATATAATTGGCCTGCCTGAGTCCCAAGGATGCTGCCATGTACTGTTTCTTTGCCATGGCATCAATCCTCCTGGAGTCATTATCTGGGGGGTGTGAAGCCAAGGGTATATTAGCCTCATCATAGGCTGCAGCCTGCACTACCACAACATGGCTGCATTGCTGGGTTAGGAACTCCGTATCTGAGCCTGACAGAGTATACCTCTTGTCCATTCTTTTATCCACAGGAGGTATAGAATTAGGAGTCTTTAAAATCTTAAATGTCTGTTTCCCAAAAGACTTGTGTAAGGGAATAGACAGCCTCCTGGACTGTGGGATATCCATCATTTCCAGATAGTCAGGCTCCTCCTGGTCATCCACAGCTCCTTCCATAGGAAACTGAAGGGTTTCGGCCACTTTCTTGTAAAACATGAAATGGGAGGGGGACTCAGAAAGCCTAGGAGGAGACACTCCTGAAGGTCTGTCTGGGGAGATGTCCGGGTCAATGGGCACATCCAGACTTTCATAATCACATTCACTTTCCTCATATTCTCCTTCCTCCTCCTCCGGTTCATAAAATTCTTCCAAATCATAATCCGGAACCGGTGGAACTGGCTGAACCGAGCGCCTTCCTGATGGTGCCGGTTCAGTCGGAACCGGGGATAGCGACTGAACAATTTTTATCACTTTGGCTATTTCATCAACGGTTGGAGAAGAAACTTTTGGATCCACACCAGCTGATTTATCCCTTCTTGTTCTCTTAACCAGAACCGACTCTTCAGAATCGGTTCTCCTTTTGCCCGACGAAGTTTCGCCCTGGTCAGAGGGCACTCCTTCTGGTTTGGTTTGAACCGAACCGGGCTGTGCCATCCGGGTCAGCGGACTTTTTGGCCTCCCTTTCCCTGAGCCTACCAACTCTCTTTTCTAGGGTAGCTGCAGGAAAATGTTTGAAATCTGGCAGTCTGAATCAGGGTGGTCAAACCCCAGACAAAACACAGGTGGTGTGAGGTCCAGCCTTAGCAAGACTTCCCCACACACACTACATGTTGAAACCCAGTGGGCCGGTTTTCTTTTGGGTTTCTCAGACATTGTGCCAGTCCTAACAAAACTTACCCTTTTAATGGCAGTCCGCCAGGCAAGACACTCTTATCGGTTCCTGACCGTGTTACGGTCGTGGAAAAAACTGTAGTAAAATCCGTTTATTTTAGAACCAATAAGAACCGGTAACCACACTCTAAAAGTAGAAATAAAGATTTTTAAACAACCTGATCGGTTCAAACCGAACCGATGAAACATTTACAAGTTCCACACAGAATAGAAAATCAATATAAACCTATCTAGTACTCACGAATACCACAGACAGAGACTGAACCGACAGGTTGCGGTTTAAATATGGTTGAAAACCGAGAAAAACGGACTTTAACCAACAAATTGAACCGAGCAAAGGAGAAATCTCCGGAGCGACTGTTCAGTGAGACGGAGTAAAGAATCTGACGGTTTGAGTTCAAACAGCAACAGACAGAGTCTCAACGAGCTCGAGCTCAGCGTTCCATGCCTGGCATGGAAAGTTAACTCTTTCATCTCCGGGGCAGTTCGAAGGTTGGGACTCACTGCTATTGTCAGAATACAGCAAGACTTCATGTTGTTTGAACCACTGCATCCAAATGAGAAAAAGCTCTGAAAACCACAATATTTTTTTTTTAAATGAATTGTTATCCTGATACAGGACAACTGGAGCTGTGAAACGCAATGGAACATACAAAAATACGAATGTGCCAGCAGAAACAGACCATCTGGTCTAAGTCTGCTTGAGTATGCAGCTAGCACCCCTAGTTAGCAGCTGCCCCACCCCCCCTCACCTTTGTCATCCCACTGCCACCCCCCACCTTTCCCACCCTCACTCTCCCCTGTTCCCTGTCCCATGCCCTTTTGAAGCTGTTCACAGATTTACATGATACCACCCATTCTGGTAGTGCATTCCATTTTGCTACCACCCTCTCTGTGAAATAGTGTCTCCTCATTTCCCTCCTAAATCTTCCCCCCTCTATTCTTAGCCCATGCCCTCTGGTGTCTCTCCCCCCCTTAGCTTAAAGACACCATCTGCCTCATCCTTATTGATTCCCCTCAGATGCTTGAATGTCTCTATCATGTCCCCCTTGTCCCTTCTATCCTCCAGAGTGTACATATTCAGGTCTTCCAGTCTGCTCTCATATCTCTCCCCTCCATTCCATATATCATCTTTGTTGTCCTCCTCTGCACCCCCTCCAGTAGCCTGATATCACACTTTAGGTATGGCCTCCAAAACTGCACACAATACTCTAAGTGCGGCCTTACCAGTGACCTGTAGAGGGGCAAGATCACCTCTCTTTGCCTGGATGAAAACCCGCTTGCTATGCACCCCAGAATTTTGTTCACTTTTGCAGCCACTCTCCTGCACTGGGCAGTGTTGTTCTTGGTCCCTGTTATCATCACCCCAAGGTCCTTCTCCTCCTCAGTGATCCCCAGCTTAACCCCCCCCCAGCCAGTATTCTCTTCTTGGGTTCTTCACCCCAAAGTGCATAACCTTACACTGCTTTGCATTGAACCCCAGCTGCCACCTCTCTGACCACTCCTCTAGCTTGCTTAGGTCCCCCCTGCAGCTGCTTTCATCCCTCCTCTCCATCCACCACTGCTCCGATTTTGGTGTCATCAGTGAACAGACTTACCTTGCTCACCACCACATGTGCAATGTCTGATATGAAGAGCCCAAATAATACTGGTCCCAGCACAGAGCCCTGTGGCACCCCACTCGTCACCGGCCTTGGAGTTGAGAGCTCCCCTCTCAGCCTCCCACTCAGCCAACATGTAATCCAGTTCATCATTTTTGCCCCTACCCCTTACACCAGTTAGCTTCCCCCCAAGCCACCCATGAGGCACCGAATCGAAGGCCTAGCTGAAGTCCAAGTAAAGAACATCCACCGCATGACCCTTATCCAGCTCATCTGTCATCCAGTCATAATACTGTATCAAGTTGATTTGACAAGACTTCCCTGAAACAAACCCATGCTGCCTCACATCCTTGATGCCATTGTCCTCCAGGTACGACACCAGTCTTTCCTTTAGTATCGTTTCCATTGGTTTGCACACTATGGAGGTGAGACTTACCGGATGATAATTACCCGGGTTCATGCCTTGGCCTGCTCTTGTGTAATGGTACTACATGTGGCATCCTCCAGTCCAGTGGCACACATCCCGACTCTAGTGAGGTGCTGTACAGATCCACCAGCAGCTCCGACAACACCTCTGCCATCTCCCTCAGCACCCTGGGGTGGATACCATCTGGCCCTGGTGCCTTGTCTACCTTCAGTGCCCTCAGTCCCTCTAGGACTCTACTTGCCTCAGATCTTCCATCTGTCACCTCCTCTCCCCATGACCACACACTCCCAGCCCATGGTGGCAGCAGTCCCCCCTTTTCTTCCGTGAACACTGAGCAAAAGTATTTATTCAGTGTTTCTGCCTGCTCCTCCCCCTTTTCCATCCACTCCCCACCCCTTTTTATCCTCACTATTGTCTCCTTGCACTTCCTTTTCTCCCTGATGTATCTGAAAAAGTATTTTTCCCCTGTTAATTCCCTGTGCTAATCTCAGCTCCCTCTGGGCCTTGGCTTCTCTTACTTTTCTGGTCACCTCCCTGGACCATCTTGCATATTCCTCCCTGTCCACTTCCTTCCCTGTCCTCCTATACCTCTGGTGCACCACTCATTTTGCCCTCGCCACCTCCACAACCTCGCTCTTTAACCATCATGGTTTTCTTGCTCTGTTCCTCTTACTCTGTGTCTTGGTGCAGGCTTCTGTTGCCTCTGTAATCTCCCATTTAATAGTATCCCATTTCTGCACTGAGTCCATCTCCTGCCTGATGTCCTCTAGTTTCCCTTTCAGTACTGCCTGCATCCTCTCAAAGTCCACTCCCCTGAAGTTTACCACCTGAGTAACTGATTTCTCTGGCTCCCCGCACATCGTGATATTAAACCACACTGTTTGGTGATTGCTGTTGGCTAGTGGGTCCTCCACCTTTATTTCCCTTACTGCCTCCCCATTCGACAATACCAGATCTAAAGTGTTCTTTAGCCTAGTAGGTACACTAACCAACTGTGTCAGGAGACCCTCCTGGATCATGTCCAGAAGCACTAGCTCTCTAGCACTCGAGGTGACCCGAATGCTCCAGTCAACCCCCGGCAAGTTGAAATCCCCCACTATGACCACTTGTCATAACCATTGAGGGCGCCACCCCTCTTAATACACACAACTAAAGATAGTATTAAATATCTTATCTGTACCTCATCAATTAGATACATCATAGAGGGGTATCTCTGATATGCTATAATAGCCAATAACCAATTTATAGCAAAAATATCACTGTGTAATTGAGACCATGAGCTGCATGAACATTTTGTTAACTTATAGCACTATAACACTAAGGTTAAATAATAAACTAGAACTTCTTCATTTAGAAGAAATAAGGGTTCATGCATGTCCTTAACATTTAGTACCTAAAAATACTTAACACGAGAGGATTAAGCTTAGCATTTAAACTAGACCTCCATTAATGCTTATCACTCGTTTAGCAAACAGATGCAACTTAACAGTGGACAAAACGTTTATTTAGACAAATTGTTATTTTTGTCTGAGGTACTGTATCATAGGTGGTAAAGTCAACAAACTCAGTATAACATTAATTGTAAAAAAGATGACTTCAAACTACAGTTCCAGACATTAACTGTTACTAGTGGCAGACTTAGGTTGTGTTGCAAACCTCATTAGAGCTGCCTACATGTCCCAGATCAGGTTGTTCCCTCATCTTCTTCCTCCTCCTCCGATTGGGACTGGGATCCATGTTCTCTGCGACGGCTAGGCGGTACATGTTTCTGCATTCACTTCAAGGCCTCTTGGGGATCTGAAAAAATATATATTTTACCTTGGTAGGCAATTCTGAGGCGTGCAGGAAATAACATACCGTGGGGCACCTCTGCCCCATGCAGTATGGCTCGGACACCTTCAAAACGCTTTTTTTTCTGCCGTGTCGCAACACTCAAATCAGGGTAGAGATTTATTTTTGGCCCTTCACACAGCAAAGTTCTTTTTTGCCTGGCCAGAGCAAGAATAAAGTCTCTCGTGCCCACTCCATCTAAAATCAAAACAATTGCCCTGGGAGTTTCCGGGCATACTTGGCGGACCCTTGTTGCCACTCTGTAAGCTTTTTGTATTTTTATTCTGCATTCTACAAGGGGCTGTCATGTAGCACCATAGAGCATTAAATAATATTATTTTATAAATTCAATTTGCTGAGCTGTAAATTCATTCAGCCATCTTGCTCGGGCTCCACAGCGCCCCCCCCCCCACATACCTTTCTGATTTGTCCCGCTAATTCCCTGTCAAGCTCCTCAGACTGGGATGGTGGCCGATACACAACCCCAAACCTCAGTTTCCGACCCCTTGAGTCTAGGAGTTGCAGCCAGATTGCCTCTGTTCTCCTTTCTTCTCCCTCGTCCCTTGTGCATGTGATCCCTTCCCTCACATAGACTGCCACCCCACCGCCCCTCCTTATGGTCCTTCCTGTATAATTTGTATCCTGGGATTGCCAGATCCTGGTCCGGTGCTCAGTTGCCCATGTTTCTGTGACAGCTGTAATATCCATTCTCCACATTGCTAAGAGTGCCTGTAGCTCAGCTGATTTGTTTCCTAAGTTTCTTGCATTCAACAAGACCACCCTCCATCCTGCCCCCATTCACTTCACTGGCCTCCATCTCCTCCCTTTTACTCCCTCCTTTTTTGGCCACCCCGAGTCCTTCTCTGCTAGCCTGGGGGTAGGCTGTGACTTCACTCTATCAGATCCCTGCATACCTGCTGTCCACTTGCCACCCCCCTATCTAGTTTAAATCCACCTTTGTCGCAATATACCTCCCCAGTCTTTACTTTAATACCTCCTTCCCCTCCCCACTAAGGTGCATCCTATCCCTTGCAAACAGATTATCCCAGGTACTGCCCCAGCCACCCACAACCCCATACCCCTTAGTTCGACACCATTCTACCAACCATGTGTTCAACTCCCTAATCCTCTCCTTTCTCACTGTGCTTGCACAGAGTACTGGGAGCACCTCGGAGAAGGCCACAGACTCCCCAGTCTCCTCACACAACCTTCCCACTTTCTCAGTCCTCTCCCTTGTTACCTCCACCATTTCCCCCACTAGGTCATTTGTCCCCACATGTACCACAATGTGTGGTTTCCTCCTATCCCTCCTTACACACCGTAGGATTGCCTGTCCTGCCTTGTCTGCCTTTAATCCTGGTATGGACTCCACCCATATCCGACTGTGCCTCTCCCCTTGCTGCCCCATCTGAGCCCCTTGAGCATGGAGTCCCCCAACACCAGTACACCCCCCTCCTCTTTCCTTGTGCCCATCGCCACCACCCCTGGAAGATAGCCCCCCATTCTAATCTTTGTATTCTATCTCTATGGCACTTCTAGGTCGATTTGGGAAAGTGACTCACCCCGCTGAACCCTCCCTTGTACTGTGTTCCCTATGCAGCGTGCCCTCCTTACTTAACTGTCTAGCTCTATTTTTAGTACTGGTGGCCAGTCTGAAATGTCTGTTTGTCCTACCTCTCTCCATCCTCCAGCAGCGGCCCGGCTCTGGGGTCTCTCGTGGTCCTGCCTTCTCCGCCATATGTCCTTCATAACGGCAACTGATCTGAATAATCTGAGTCCTAGGAGTGTCTCCCTTCACTCCACTCCCTCACTCATATTCGTGTATCTACCTGCAGTAACGTAAGAACAACTGCACCTGACCACAATGCACCTACCAGGCTTACTGTCATAGAAATGGAAGAATTGAAGGAATCCAACATCTGTACACCTCTACTATCATGACGGAGGTCCAGGAGTGTTCAGGGCTACTGCAGCTCCATGTTCACTACACACTCCTCCCCAATCCTAAGGCAGCACACTTGCTTGATACCAGGATCCATCAACAGGCAGTCGGAACCCCCACCCATCCTCCCTGCAACCACAACCCGACCCATAAACTACCTGCCATCCCCCCAAGACCAAACAGAGCAGGTACCTGGAATCTAAAAATGAACCCAGCAATCAAAGGGTTAATCCTGCAGTGGGGTGAAATGGGTAGCCGAAAACTGTGAAGTGTACTCCTGCTTCAAAGTAGATAATCAAAGTTGTAGAAAGTGTGGAGTCGGGAAAGTGAAATGAAGACAACAAGATAGCCACTCCAAGAGAAACATTCAAATCAGCTCCTGACTATCATAGGTGGTCTATATGGGAGAGACGCGGAGGAGTAAAGGAAATAGAACTGAGAGGCAGACATCATCCCATAAGCAAATCGGGGATTTATTGCTAATCAGATGGATTGCTAACAAAAGAGAATGCATGGCCATAGCTGATGATAACATTTTGGCAGCAAAGAGATATATATTTATTTACAATTAACACGTCCCTGGTCGGGAACTCCTTTTATTTAAGTGAAATGAGGCAACAATTCTGAATGTGGCTAAACTTACTTCTGTTTTTCAATTTTTTTCTCCTCAGAAGGTCACTGTTTCTCTGCAACAGGCTGCACACCACAGTAATCGACGACTGACTAACGTCTCGTTCTGCTCCCGCAAAATGTGACTATCATGCTCTCAATTTTTTATTGGTCTAAAGATTAAACTCTTCTAGTGGTTTGCCTCTTCCATTATTACTACTATGGAGTCTTGGGTATTCTGCCAAAGTCACCATAGTAATACTAGGTAAATAGGACAACCAATAGAAAAAAGAATTCAAGTACTCATTTCATGGCAGGCAGACAGAGTAGCATGCAGATTTCCCAAGTCAGTCACATCACTCGCGTGTCAAATGTTTAACACAGGGCGGTCTTTGTTCCAACATAAAAATTCAGCTTTCACTGCCTGTATAAAATATGAATGCGTCATACACCATTTAAAAAACATACGTTACTAAAAAGAAAAAAATGTGAAAAAGTGGAGGGGGGGCTAAAATTACTATATTGTCCACCCTAAAATACTAGTGGGGGGACCATGGCCTGGCCGGCCCCCGTTTTAGCTGCCCCTGACCTTGTCACATAGTGAGGAAGGAGGTAGCAGGTAGCTGGGGGGGGGGTGGCAGGGGGAACTTACATGCCAGTTTTAGGGAGGAGGAGGAGGGAGGACTGGGAAACTGTGGGAGGAAGAACAGAGGGGGGAGGGGGATAGCTGGGAGCCCATAGAAGGAGGAAGAAAGATAGGGCACATGGAGTGTGGGGAAGCAGGGAGTAGGGGGAGAGGAAAGATAGAATCAAGGGAAAGTAGGGAGAGGGAAATAAGAGGAGGATACACACTACATGAGGATAGGCAATGCTAGAAGCAGTCACAACTATTTAGAGATAGTAGGTGTTGCCATAGTTTAATTTTAAGCAGGCCTATTTTGTTGACTGAGAAAACCTCAGGTGATAAACTATTTAACTAGAGAGGAGCCTGTACATAAAAGCACGTTGATCAAGAGCCGTTCTACAAAAAGGGATGTGAAAGGATACTTTAGTGGAGCTTCTGGTGGCCCTAGGAGCAGGGGCAATAGTGAAGAGTTGCCAGGTAGTATGTAGTGAGGGACTGAGGGTAGACGTATGCGCCAGTAGACAGGTATGGTATTCAAGTCTTCCTACAAAATTCAGCCAGTTTGCTTGTTGATAGAGGTTGCAGGAGTGGGTGAGCCTATGATCAACAACTACAAGGCGACACGCTTTATTAAGGGCGACCTTAACCCTATGGACCGTGGTCTCATTCGCACTGCCGTAGATCACAATACCATAATCTACAATGGAAAGGACCAAGCTGGCAATGACCAGTTTGAGGGTGTCTGTGGTAAAATAAGACATATGCCTGTACAGTAGGCCAATTCTGGCATTGACAGCTTTGCAGACCTGGTTGACATGCTCCTGGAAGGAGAGGGAGGGGTCTAGGGTGATACCAAGATACTTAAAGTTTGTGACTTGCTCCAGAGGCTGGCAGTGGCTATTGAGAATAATGAGAGGCACATCCTTATATTTATTTTGAGGGTTTGCAAATACCATCACTTTGTTTTTTTTTATAGTTTAAGATGAGTTTGTGTAAGGTGAACCAGCACTCAATTTCCTTAAAGTTCTTTTGCAAGTTGCACTGCAGGGGGAGAAGGGCTGGGTGACTAGAGTAAATACCGGCATCATCTGCATATAGGAGCAGATTGCTAGAGCACGCTGAGGGATGGAGTTGAGAAAGAGGCTGAAGAGGAGCGGTCCTAAAATGGACCCCTGAGGTACACCAGAATGAGTGGTAGGCTGGAGGAGAGAGTATCAAGGATCTTTACTCGTTGTGATCTCCCACTTAGGTAGTTAGAAAACCAGGAAATGACTTCTTGGGTGTAGCCCAACGCAGCGAACAACTTCAAAAGTAGAGCATGATAGACTGTCAAATGCTTTTATTAGGTCAATAAAAACAGACCCGACTAAATGTTCATGGTCTAGGGCTTTTTGAGTAAAGTCAGTAAATTCTAGGAGGACAGTGGTGGTGCTATGTTCCTTCCTAAAACTGTGTTGCTGTTTGCATTGTAGGTTGTACTTGGTGAGGTAGTCTGTGAGTTGGTCAGTCACTATCCATTCAAGGGCTTTGGAAATGGGAGAGAGGACTGAGATGGGATGGTAGTTACTGCAGGAGGTTCTGTCACTGCTCTTGTGCACTGGAGTTACCACCGCAGCTTTCCACTGCATCAGGAATTGGCCAAGGCAGAGGGAGAGGTTTAGTATTTTAGTGAGTGGAGTTAGAATTACATCCAAGGCCAAATGGAGTAGCTTAAGGTCCACAAAGCCTCCACTAAATCTGGATTTTCCCAAAACCTGAGTTAGATATGATCATACTTCTCTAAGGGTGATTATCCTAAAGCGAAAGGGGGGGGGGGGTAAGCATGGGGTCCAAGGTTGTTAGGGGGCCAGGAATGTCACAGGAAAATATCAGGGAGGGAGCACACTATTAAGATCTGTGAATGCAGTGTTAAATGTGTTGGCAATGCACTGAGTGTCGTGGGTGGTGACACCATTGATATTTAGTAGGGAAGACATAAACACCTTTGTGGATTACGGACATAGGCAAGTAAGTGGGAGCCCCAGAAGAGTTGTAAATAAGCTTTTTATTTTAACTTTGCTTATCCCTCCTGGTCTCTGGCTAACCAACACATCTCTCAGGTGGACCCACTTGACCACACCTCCACCACCTGCCTAAACCTCTCTCCCGACCAAGGAATTGGGTGCTGGGTTCCCTCCCCTCCCACCGGACCCTTACGGGAGAAAGCGGGGACCACGGTGAGTCAAGTCAGAGTCAAGGCTGGCGCTGGTCATGTGGGCTCGGCCACTGGGGTTCTACTGTTGCCTCCCCAGCGCTGGGGTTTTTCTGATTTTTCTGGTCCCCCCCCACTGCAGGATATGCAATGCCATCCAGTGCATGACGTGCATGCTCCCGTCCATGTCTGCAGAATGGCCACCTGATATCATCCCTCTTCTCAAAGTCCCTGACTATAGTGCACTCAGTCTCCACTGGGCATCACTAGCATTGTGGGATGTGGAATCCCCCCTTCTCTCCCAGAAGGGGAGAGCAGTCCATCAGATGCTCAATCCTCTCCTCTCCAGCCACCTCCCTGGCTCTCTGAGCTTGTTCCTGAATGCGGGTCGCCAGTGGGGCATGAGGTAAGGCTGATGCCTCAGCTCTCAGCGCCAATGGGCCAGCCAAGTCATAAGTAAGCTTGAGCAGAGGTTTAACAGTGCTTTCTGAATGTCTTAAAGGTGCTTGCACTTCTTTCTTGGCATCAGGGTTAACTACTCCCCGCTCATTGTCCAGCAATGAATCATCCTCGGGCAAAGTGAGCACCACAATTTCCTCTAGTACTTGGTTTGATTCTGTTGCCTCTGACTTTTTAGTCATTTCAGATTGTGCTGCCACTTCTTGGGTTTCAGGTTCCTCTAGCTCCATATTTCTGAGTTCTACTGTTTCAGACTCTAACTGTTCAGGCTCAGTTGGTTCAGATTCAATAGGCTCTCTACTGTCTTGTACTGTTATCTCCTCAGATGCAGGCCTCTCCTCTGATGGTACAGCTTCAATCACATGCTCAGATTCCACAGCTATGTCCAAAGTTTGACTTGGAACTGACAGCTCTGCAGGGGGTGCATTTGTCACAGTTTCCGATGCTTTTCATGCCCCTTGAAACAACCAGGCCAGCTCAGGAGTCAGATAAAATTACGTAGAGTAGAAGCAGACTTCGTCCTCTGACTTGGAATCTGAATTATCATTCTCTGTTATCGCTTCTGGAATGGCAGGGCCAGTTTCAAGTTGACCAGTGCTTTGCTTATTTTCCTGTCGTGGGCAGCAACTCGAGTCACTGGAGGCGTGGGAAGATCTGGCTTGTCCTGCACTGTGCTGATCACCTTGTTCCCGATTGGCAACAGATGATTTCGGTGGGTAGTCCTATACCCACTGGATTCCCCTTCAGGCCTTATTTTGTATACTGGCAGCCCATCTAATTTTTCAAGCACTACATAGGCTGTGCTAACCCATCTGTCTGCTATTATGTGTTTCCCACGAATCCCCAGACTACGTAACAGTACTCTATCCCCTGGTAACAGTTCCTGTGTCTTGACTCTTTTGTCATACCATTTCTTGTTTGCCTGATTCCTTCTGGCTGCCACCTCAGCAGCTAATCTGTAGGCATTATTTAACTGCTCCTTGAGTTTCTAGATATACTGCAGGCAGCTGCTAGCTTTGGCGCCATCTGCTGATACCTCAAAACACAAGTTGACTGGGAGCCTGGCTTCCTTTCTGACCATTAGGCTGTAAGGGGAGAACCCAGTTGCATCATTTTTTGTGCAGTTGTACACATGGACCAGGGTGCTAACTTGCTGACTCCATCTGGTTTTGTCTTTCGGCTCCAGGGTACCCAACATATCTAACAGTGTCCTGTTAAACCTTTCGGGATGGGGGTCACCTTGGGGATGATATGGTGTTGTTCTTGATTTGCAAACTCCTCATAAAGACAACATCTCCTTGATAAGCCGGCCTTCAAAATCATGACCCTGGTTGGAATGGATCCTCTGTGGCACCCCATAGTGGACGAAGAACCTTTCCACTAACACTTTGGCTACAGTGGAAGCTTTTTGGTCCTTCATGGGATATGTTTGGGTGTACCTGGTGAAGTGGTCCATGACTACCAGGATATTGGAGATGTTTTGGGAGTCAGGCTTGAGGCTAAGGAAGTCGATACAGACCAGCTCCATGGGGCACTTGTTACAATATTTACCAGGAGTGCAGCTTTTTGTGGGAGAGCTTTTCTTTGGACGCACCTGTGGCAGTTTTTGCAGTACTGCTCCACATGTTGCCCCATTTTAGGCCAGTAGAATGTACAGTGAGCCAAGTCCAATGTGTGTTCACTGCCCAGGTGGCCCATGTTGTCGTGCAGAGCTTTGAGGGCAGTTCTTTTGAATTTAGTGGATGAGACCAACTGTATGCAAGCAGACCATTATTGATCCTGCACCTCTCAATATGATAAGTTATCTTTCAGCTTAAGTTTGGACCACTCTCTTAACAGCAGCTTGGCATTGTGATCTCTGGTTGTTACTTGGGTAACTCCACCCCCTTTCTGTAAAATTCTGAGTATATCACCAAAGGGCGGGTCAGACTTTTGCTCTTTCAGTAATTCTTGACTGGTTAACTGAGGTAGTGATCTCAAGTCCAAAGTGGTCAGGTGGCAATAGGCTACAAGAAGACAATTTATGGTTTTCACTATGCTGCACAGAGACACAGAGTAGCTATGTCACAGACAGGGCTCAGGGAACCTAACAACAGACAGCGTGTTCCCACCTAAATGGCTTTCACTATACATAGCTATGCATTCACAGCAAAAGAAACTAAAAAAAAAGTATATATATAAATGTAACTCCCCTACAAATGGGGGTTCCCAAAAAGTCTTCCAAGAGCTTGCCTAATTGCTCAGAGCCTGGTTGGTGTTCGGTGTTAAAGCCGTTTAAATGTTATTGCCAGTGAGCGTTTTTAAAGCCTCCATGCACTGTGTCTTTAAGGGCTGCCTGTTTGCGGTCATAATTAGTTTAAATGGAGGGTCTGTGTGTTTCAATGCCCAAGTCCCGCCTGGGCTGCTGAAAAATCGCTCCATTTCTGCCATCGCTAATTGTGCAGAGGGAGCACTGCTGAAAGATGTGATTATTTGCTGAGCATTTGCTAGAGTAATAATAATGTGAGTTATTCTTACCTGCCTTCTTGCAGCAAGGACTGTTTCTGTTTAGCTCCAACCTTACACAGTTTAAGTCACTGGCGGCTACCCCACCTTTTCGGTAAGCCTTCTGCAGAGCTCTTTCCAGACGAGTAACATATGCAGAAAAACTTTCCCCTAGCCTCTGTTTTTGTGCCTTGAAATTTTCACATCAAGCTCTGCCCTGACTCAATGATCCCAGCGGTGCCTCCAAGATGTAACCTCCAGGTGGCGCTATCCCAAGGGCTACTACCCCTGCCTGCTTGACTATGGACAGGTTGAGGGGTCTAGGTTCTATGACGGGTGCCTCCACTCAGAGATCAGGGTTTGTAGTGGTTAGACTAGCTTGGTCACAACCCTCTGGGACACCGTGACCCCCTTTAGTTCCCTCTAGTGGCTCACTTAGTACACAGGAGTTACAGCTCCAATACCCCACGTATACACACTGTTCATTCATAAAGTACCACTTACCCTCGAGACTGATTCTGCAGCATGTCTCTGAGGACCCCCCTGTAAAATAAGGTTAAACAACATGCACAGCAAACTACAATACTGTTTCCATAAGCACCAACACCACAGACAGTATATAGTATAACAACAACAAATCTGATTTATTTAGGGGACAGTAACACGGTAGAGGGAAATCAGGTTAATTGGTTGCATTAAATCACAGTACTGTGCACACATACAGGGTCTGAAAAGTCACACTCTGGGTACCCAGGTTGGGGGGGCTAGCAAGGTCCGTTGCCCAGGGTTGGCCGGCAGGTGCAGATGGATAGGGCCGTGTAGAAGAAAATATATGCACAACACCCAATTGTAATCCGGAGCCAGATGGCTCAGTCCATGAGGCAGTGAAACAACAAGAATTAGATGACACACTTGTGATTGAAAACAGGCTGCAGGGGAATACCCTGACTTGTACTCACAATACCCAAGCTGAAAACTGGATGGTGGATGTTCTTCTGGATTGCCAGAACAACAAGGCATGGAGACAAAGTCCTTGTGACTGGACCCCACTGCAGTTGATAGCAAATGGATTTAGTCCGAGACAAGCTGGGGTTTGCTTCCAGCTTCAACATACAGCACACAGCACTGGGGATTGGAAATAGCGATTCCTCACAAGCACTATGCACATTCATATGTAAAAGGAAAGTACTGTACCAGGCAGGCTGCTCCTCAATCCTGTTCGCAATTACTGCAAAATACCCGGGAGCACACACAGCAGCTTCAGTTCTTGACAGACCGAGCGCGATTCAGCAATTTCTCCAGTCTTCTACAGGGTGAGCCTGGTTTCCACACTTCTAGTGCTTCTTTCTCCTCACAACTCGGATTCAGTCCAAACTGGCGCTCACAGAGGCTGCAGACTGAAACTCAGGGCCTCACAAGCGCTTCCTGCGCGAAACTATACACCGCAGAAGCACAGAGCTCCTTCTCTCTTCACAGTCACAACTGATCTATCTTTCCAGTCACAAAGCAGGGCATTTCCTTTAGCTCCACACCATTCTGTTGGCTGGTTCAGCTGTCACTCACAATAAGACTCTGTCTGTTGGTGGAAAAAGGTGCCAAGGTTAAAACTACATTTCCCAGAGTCACCGCCCATACAATCCCCTTGTGGCTGGCTCAAAATTGAGAGTCCAAGTTCCGATTCGTCCACAGGCTCCATTTTAGTTTCTCCCTATCATCCTGATTGGTCCAAGTCTGCTATTCAGAACCAACATGAAAGAGCTACACTGAAACAGTTCGTGCTGAAAGGAAGACAGGTTAGACAAACTACATTTTCTCAGTCACTCTAAATGATTTCTGGCAAACAGTTATATCTTTCAACAAGGCTCCCTCTGCACATGTAGCAACATCAGAAACAGAGCGAATTGACAGCAGCCCGGGCAGGATTCAGGCATTAGAACACACAGTCCCTCCATACAAACTAATTAAGTCTGCAAGCAGACAGCTCTTAAAGAGACAGTACGTAGAGGCTCAAATAGCACTCACTTGGAACCACATTTAAACAGCTCAGACGCCGAACACCTCCCAGACTTGGAGCATTCAGGCAAGCTCCTGGAAGACTTTTGGGAACCCCCATTTGCAGGAGGGGTTACACCAATAAATCAGTTGCTGTAAAGAGAGACTGTAGATAGGGGGGCTCAAGTAGACAAGCAACAATTGGCCCTGCCCACAGAGTTCAGAGACTTGGTACTGAGGTCTCTACATGACCACATGGGCCATCTGGGCATTGACAGAACCCTTGACCTGGTACGGTCCTGATTCTACTGGCCTAAAATGGGGGCAGATGTTGAACATCATATACGAACTTGTAGTCGATGCCTGCAGAGAAAGGCTTTGCCACAGAGGACTGCCCCCCTTGTTAACATCACCACCAGCACACCCATGGAGTTGGTTTGTATTGACTTTCTAAGTTTACAGCCTGATCAGCGAAATATCAGTAACGTGTTGGTGGTCACAGATCATTTTACCAGATATGCCCAAGCCTTTCCCACCAAGGACCAAAAGGCCTCCACCGTGGCCAAGGTGCTGCTAGAGAATTTCTTTGTTCACTATGGGGCCCCTCAAAGAATTCATTCTGACCAAGGCAGGGACTTTGAGAGTCGCTTAATCAAGGAGATGCTCTCTCTATGGGGGGTGCGGAAGTCCAGAACCACCCCTTATCATCCGCAGGGAGACTCACAGCCAGAATGATTTAATCTCACCCTGCTTGACATGCTGGG
The DNA here is from genome assembly GCA_016271365.2 of Neoceratodus forsteri. Classification (NCBI taxonomy): domain Eukaryota; kingdom Metazoa; phylum Chordata; order Ceratodontiformes; family Ceratodontidae; genus Neoceratodus; species Neoceratodus forsteri. The sequence continues at coordinate 192,608,752 of CM028132.1, read as the reverse complement.
CACTCTCCACCCAAAAGACAAGCCAATATGGAGCCAGCAGATCAGCACCTTGGTCCACGCCTATAACTGTACCAAAAATGATGCTAACGGGTTCTCTCCGTATCACCTCATGTTTGGGAGAGTGGCTCGGTTACCAGTGGATGTTTGCTTTGGGGTCTCTCCTGATGGGGTCAGAGCTGAGAATTACCTGCAGTACATACAAAAACTAAAAGCTCAATTGAGCCATGCTTACCAACTAGCTCAGACCATGGCTGCAAAGAGAAACTTGGCCAATGAAGAAAAGTATGATAAAAAGGTGAAGGCCCAAGAGCTTCAAGCTGGAGACCGTGTGTTGTTGCGGAATCTGGGACTGCATGGCAAACACAAAATTGCTGACCAGTGGCACCATCTTTCTCACATAGTGGTGGGAAAATTGAATGACTTGCCTGTGTATAAAGTGCGGCCTGAAAACAATTCAAAGGATGTCAAGACCATGCATCATAACCATTTGTTGCCCATTGGTCAAATAATGATTGAATCTGAGCCCACAGAGACTGCTCCCTCTGGACCAGTGACACAGGCTGCTGCAAAACAGAGACAGAGTAAGCCTGCCCCCGTAGTCACTGACTTGAGGTTTTCTCCACAGCCAACCCAAATTGATAATGACTGTCAGTCCACTTCGGATGTGAGTGAGTGTAACTATGGTTATTATCCTTCTTATGAGCTAAGTCAGTTGTTTCAAGGTAATCCCCTGGTCAGTTATGGAGATGATGCTGGGCCTTCTGGACTGCCTAACCCCCCAGCTTCATCCTTGGAGTCAATGCTCCCTGAAAGCGAAGTGCAAAGTGTCAAGTCTGATGATATTGAATCACTGTGTATGGTGGAACTGTGTGATTTCCCTGAGGAAGGGACAGATGAGTTAAGACCGACTGGTGACCTACCAGTGCAGGAAGGGTACTTTGAGTGTAATGATAGCTCCCTTCCCATGCCGGAGTGCCTTTCAAGTGAGCAAAGTGCTGTGGAACCAGGATTTGCAGGTCCAGGGGCTGACAGTGCCTCAAGTCCGAACTTTTCTGCCCAAATAGAGACTCCCATTGCAAGTAAGGAGAGTACAGAGAGTGAAGCTAAAGGTACAGAGACTGTGACTGTTTCTCCCAGGAAGACTGGTCGAGCTATAAAACCAGTAGTGCGCCTCAGCTATGATTCCCCTGGGAGGCCTATGGATTTGCCTCTCAATGTGGTCCATAAAGGGGTGTATGTGTCCCAGAGCTCACTGCCCAAACTGAGCATAAGTGCCAAGTCCAGGTTGATTGTTCTGCCCTCTAGGTGTGGTGCCCCTGCCCCATCCAGCCCTAAGGTAGCTGATAGGGAAGGGATCCCATTATCATTGTTAAATGTGCAAGAAGTGATAACCTGAAGTTGTACAGTAGTATGTGTAAGTTACCTGTGTAAAGTGTGCCTGATGTAATGCAAAAATGGGTGTAGTAACACAAAATGTAGAGAATATGTATAGTAAAGGTTGAGTGTTGACTGATGTATAAAATGTGATTGGTATAACATGTTAATTGTATAATTGCATAGTATAATTTGCATCTGAAATTATAGGATGGTACCCACTTGACGCAGATGCCAAGTTTTTTCCAGGCCAGGAAGGGTGTAACCCCCTTACAAATGGGGGTTCCCGAAAAGTCTTTCAAGAGCTTGCCTAATTGCTCAGAGCCTGGTTGGTGTTCAGTGCTAAAGTCGTTTAAATGTTGTTGCCAGTGAGCGCTTTTAATGCCTCCATGTACTGTCTCTTTAAGGGCTGCCTGTTTGAGGTCATAATTAGATTAAATGTGGGGTCTGTGCGTTTCGATGCCCGAGTCCCACCCGGGCTGCTGAATAATCGCTCCGTTTCTGCCATCGCTAATTGTGCACTGCTGAAAGATGTGATTATTTGCTGAGCATTTTCTGGAGTAATAATAATGTGAGTTGTTCTAACCTGCCTTCTTGCAGCAAGGACTGTTTCTGTTTAGCTCCACCATTTTGGTCCCAGACTGCTGAATGGGACCAATTAGTACTTGGGACTCTCAAATGGAGCCTGCTGAAATGGGGCTGTGTGGAGTGAGACTCTGGGAATTGTAGTTTTTGGACTGTTGGCGCCTTTTTGCACCTATAGAGGGAGCCTGTTGTGACTGGCACCTGAACCGACCAACCAAACGTTTTGGATCTGAGTGAAAGCCCTTGGGCTGTCTGCTGGCAAGCCAGATTTAAGTTGGAAGCTGAGAGCAACAGCTCGGAGTGTTTGAGTGGCCGTTCTGCGCAGTAGTTCACGTGGGAGAACCGTGAAAGGCCTGACTTCTGGCCTGCTAGCCTGCTCTCTGCCCTTAGAGGGAGAAGAGGACTTTAGTCGAACTAATTCTGAATTCTGTGAGAACAAAGCAAGCTGCTGATTTGGGACCAGGCTTAACCTGTAGAAGACCGAGGATTTTGCTGAATGCGATCGGCCTGTTAGGAATTTCAGTTACTTCTGAGCTCCCAGTGTGTGCAGAGACTTGCGATCATGACTGGGGAGCATTTGACCTGGTACAGGTAGAATTTGGTATATAAATGTACTGTGAACTGGAAGAGAAGTGCAATTTAGTTTGGCTGTGTGCTGCTGGCCTGTACATATGAATGTGCTATGTGCTGAATGGGGATCGCAATCAAACCCCTTTTGCTGTGAACTGTGTGCTAGTTGCTGGAGACTGTTCCCAGCTGATTTCGGACTGAATCCGTTGTTGCCTAATGCAGATAGACCCTGCCTCGTGGGCCTTATCTCCCTACTCTGTGGCACAGAGAAGATCCATCAACGAGGGACCTGCCAGGGGATCAGCCCCCTGCTTCTTGCCTGAACAGGAACAACGCCGAAGCAACTCATGTGGGCCCTGCTTCCTCTGGCAATCCAGAACGTCCATCCATCGTCCCTCCTGTGTGCAGCCTGGGTACCGTGAGTAATTATCAGGGTAGCTCCCTGCAACCTTTCTTAATCAAAAGTGTGTCATCTGATTCTTGTGTTGTTTTCATGAACTGAGCTCTCTGGCTCCAGATTACAAATTGTGTGTGTGCATGTTCTTTCTCCATCGCAGGGCCCCAACCAGCTGTGATGCCGGCCTACCCCGGGCAATGGTTCTGGCTAGCCCCCTTCTCCATCCTGGGTACCCATAGAGTGTGACTGATAGTGGACTCTAATTGCATGCACAGTAGTGTGATTATTAATGTGTTTAAGCCAATTAACCTGATTTCTCCCCGTCCCTGTTATAGTCCCCTGAATAAATCAGATCTGTTTTTTCTGCAGTTTACATTGACTGTGGTGTCAGTTTATGTTGAAGGTATTGTACTCTTGCTTTTGTACTGCATCACCTTATTTTACAGGGGGTCCCCAGAGTCAAGCCGAAGGGATCAGTCCTGGGGGTAAGTGCCAAATATAAGTGTATGCACACAGCATATCTACGGTGTTGGGAAGGTGCATATTGTGTATTGTGTGGACCACTAGTGAGAAAAGAGTGGGGTCACAGTGTCCCAGAGGGCTGTGGCCTGGTTAGCTTGACCAAAACCAACCCTGACCTTTGGGTGGAGGCACCTGTTATTGAACCTAGGCCCCTAAACCTGCTGCTAGCCACGCAGGCAGGGGTAGTAGCCCTTTGGGTAGTGCCACCTAGGGGTTACATAAAAAAAGTTTAGTCCATGAAGGAGTAAGGGGTTGGGGAATTACTCATTACCTGACCCATTACCCATGACTTAGTCTGCTACTCCTGGTTAAACAATGTTCCCTTTCCCTATATCACAGACAGGGCTCAGAGCACTTAATAGACAGTGTATAATGCAGCCTAAATGGCTTTCACTATGTTGCAGAGAGACACAGGGTAGCTATGTCACAGACAGGGCTTGGGGCACTTAACACACAGTGTGTAATACAGCCTAAATGGCTTTCACTATGACAAAGCAGCTGCTGCCAGTGACGAGTGCCTCCCCCTCCCTCCGTCCGTCTCCTTCTCTCCCGAGCACCGTACTGGATGATCCCCTGATTCCCTCTGCAGTCCCCAACCCCTTACTCCTTCATGGACTAAACTTTTTTTTTTTATATATATGTTAAGTTTTTTTAATTTCTTTTGCTGTGAATGCAGAGCGAGTGCCAATTCCTCCCTCTCCCTCCACACTCCACTGCCATCCGTGCACTCACAACAGACATGGAACACAGACACCAGCAGTGACCAATTATATTGTCAGCCCAGTGTTATATGCTCCTTTCTGCTGTGTGGACCCTACAGGCTGCCCTTTCATGCCTGTTTATAACATTGGAAGAGTCCCACGACCCCACAGGCTGTCTGTAATGACAGTTTTAAAAAAAGAAATACCCGTTACCCGACCCATTACCCGTGTCAAAAGTACCCGACCTGTGAAGTACACTGTTATGTCGGGTAGGATACTAAGCTACCTGAACTACCCTATCAGTCAGAAAATCGCCGATACCCAACCTATCTGATTCAGCTACCCGATGGTAGCCCATCCCTAGAACTAAAGGTAAAAAATATGCATTGTAATATAGTAAGCTAGCAACATAAATTTAGAAGGGACTCTAGGAACATCATGTTCATCTCCTGCTTCAGAAGCAGGCATGAAGAAGTACAGTATGCTGTGCAAACACGTACTAATTTAAAGGGGTTCCCTACCCATCCTACTACCCAGGGTATCCAGTGATTCCCTCAGTAAGCATACATTTGTTCAGGCTTACCGTGAAGGCCTGTCCTGGTTTAATGTCCACTGTCTCTGCGGATAGTCTATTTCATATGTTCACCACCCTCTGGAACAGGTGCTTCCTAATGTTACCCCTCAATTTACCATTTCTAAGCTTCAGGGCAATGAGGGCATGTCCCTATATCCTGCTGGAGACAACAAATCCAACACCTTTGTCTGTTCAATCTTGTTGATTATCCTTAAGTATGCAGAAAACTGAGATTGTGTCCCCTCTTAGCCTTCTTGTCAACAACATGAACAAGTTAATGGCCTCCAGCCTTTCCAAATAACTTTAGCCTTCCATTCCCCTGATTATTTTGGTGGTTCTGCACTTCACCCTCTCTAGTGCCTTAGTATCCTAAGAGCTCAGAACTGCATGCAGTACTCTAGGTAGGGCCTGACCAGGGCCTTGTAGAAAGAGAGGATAACTTCCCTTGCTCTTGATGATCACCCCCCTTTTGATGCACCCTTGTGGTATGCCAGCCTTCTTGTCAGTGACTGTACACTGCCTGTCATGTTGTTACCCCTTGTCTGTTATGACCCCAGGTCCTTTTCCTCCTCCACAGCAGCAAGAGAAGCCCCACTCAGTGTGTAGGTATTACCTCTGTTTTTCCTCCCCAGAAGTAAAACCTTGCATTTGGCTACATTGAATCTGAGATGCCAGGAGTCTGACCAATCACACAGCTTGTTTAGGCCCCCCCTTGAAGTCGGCCCTCATCCTCAAAGGAGTCCACCACCCTGGCCATCAGCAAACTTAAGAAGCCTACTAAAGTCCCCAGCTTCCAGTTCATAGATGAAAATATTAACCTGAAGTGGCCCTAGTACTGATCTCTGAGGCATGCCACTGAGCACCCCTCTCTTCTCAGAGCAGTGCTCATCCACAACAGCCCTCTGCTTCCTGTCCCCAAGCAAGTTAGAAACACCTCTTTTTTATGCCTCATGAATACTACACTGGTGTACCTTACCCAGAAGCTTGTCATGTTCCACACTGTGAAATGACTTGCTGAAGTCCACCTAGACTATGTCTGTAGGCGGGAGCCGGTCTACCTCCTTGGTCACACCCTTACATTGAAGAAAGTGGTCAGGTGGGTTTGGCATGATTGACCCCTTCTGAAGATATGGTGAACATGGGCAAGAGCCTTGTCCTTAACAAAGTGCTCCATTATTCTCATTTAATAATGGCTTCCAGGCCCTTGTTCAGCACTGATTTCAGACTGACTGGCCTATATGTTCTGGATTCTGACCTTGAATCCTACTTTTTTATTTCTGTTTTATGTTCCATCGCACTAATGTTGCCTCCATCTGCTCAAGGCAATTTCCCAGCCCCACTTCTAGTTTCTCTAGCACTTACCCTATAATCTGCACTACTTATCCTCTCCATGGTGGGGACCTCCATGAGATGGAGCCCTTCAGAATGTCGTCTCTCTTCACAGAGAAACTCCTTGGCGGGAGGCCAGTCACTGGTTTAGGACCTGGGAGTGCCCTCTCATAGTCCTGAACTTTTCTGGGTTCTATTCTATGTTCTGTTCCTTCCCCTCAGATCACAGGATGCTGATGTTCTAAGGGCTCAGTACCACGCAAATGAAATAGTGCATACAAAAGTGGTTGAGCAAGTTCAAAAAGTACAAATGCAGCATTTATTGTGCAGAACAAATGCAGCCACAGTCCTCCTGAGCTCCTCTGGTGAACAGTCAGAGCAATGTGAATTGCCGTAATTGTGGCCGTGTTTGTTCTGTGCTACAGTGCACACCATTTATAGTGCCCACGGTTAACACGGGCAGTCGGTTTTTCCAGGCAGTTTCCGTTTGCCACTTGCCAAACCGATAGGCATTAATGTTAAATACAGTGGATATAGTGGTCTATGCCCGCCTTCTATTTCGGGCAGATTAGCTGATACAGTACTGTAGTTAGTAACTCATTTAGCCTGTTCATACTTCATGCTAATCTACCCGAAAATAGAAAGACGGGCATAACATTAAGAATTGAACCTGGTAATCATCTGCTAATCAGCCGCCACACATTGAAAGGGTAGCTGGTTGAGCTAACTGAAGTGAACTGATAGCACCGGAGCCCTCGGAAACGTAATCAGCAGCCGCACATTGCAAGGGTAACTGGCAGGACTCACTGAAGCTAACTGATGGCACTGGAGCCCTTGAAAATGTAACCGGCTGCTGCACATTGAAAGGGTAGATGGATGGAGCTAAAATAACTGATACGATCACATTGGACCCATTGAGAAGGTACTGTACTGTAGCTGGGGGAGCTAAGAAAATTGAGGCTGAAGCACGATTGCACCAAAGCTGCCTGAAGCATGTCCCAATTGGCTCTAATACAGTTTGTTAGCTGGCACATGCAGCAACTTGCAGGATCACATCAGAGGTTCTGTTTTTACTACTTAAACATCTGTCTTCTCTAAGCAAAGTATGGTCTGTGCCATTTATAGCGCTTTTTGGTTAGAGCGCCCACTCCCTATAACGGGCAAAATCTGATCACACAGATGTGCCCGTTACAAGCGGCTTTGACTGTACTTCTTTTGTTTGGTCCTATATTGTTTGCCTTGTAGCAGCAGCCCAAGTTGTGAATGATTGTTTTTTGTTTTGTGTGTAACCCCTCCAACCTCTCCATTTACGTCTAGGGGTCCAGATGTTATGCGGGGGGGGGGGGCTACAAACCAGCAACACCTCCAACTGAGGCAAAGCCTCAAAAGAGAAAACAAGGCCTTACCTCAGAGCAGCCCAGCAGCATGGTGCAGATCTCACTTACTTCAAATACTCTTCTCTTTCATCAGCCAGCTGCAGGTTCGAGACCAGGCCAGGGAGGGTGGGAACAGAATCTTATTCACGGAGCATCAATTAATTCATTAATTAATCTCAGAACTCTGGAATTAACAACAAGCAGTAAATGTTATTTGAATTATTATAAAAATTAAAATAAATAAATCAATTAGCTCCATGAAGCTGGAAGACAGGACAACAGAGGGCTTGCATAAAAGACACAGGCAGTGCCTGGAAGTTAATATGAGACACTAAACAAGCCTAGAAAATAAGCCAAGTGCAGGCTCCGCTGAACCATCCTGAGTAAGTTCAGCCACTCAGGTCCTAAGAGGGTGCAAGCTGTTCAACCTTGTAACCATGGGGGGGTGCCTTACTCCCTCTCCCTGAATAACTTAACACCGGGGATGTGGCCTATAACCCTCACTGCGGCCACTCTGAAACCTTAAACCTGCCCATTTACTTTGCAACCCTCAGTCCGATTTTATTAAACGTGAGAGACGAACTGGATCCCTCCTTCCTGTTACAATGTCCAACTACACATTCTGTTAAATGGGTCTGAAATGGGTTCTGCCCCAGACAAGGACATGGCAGGCCTAATGAAGTGAATCCCCAGAATGCCCCCATCCTCAGTCCTCAAACAGCATGCCACACCGGGTACAACCCCACCAGACCTGCCATCCCTGGCGGGGCTCTGCCATGGCCCTGTCACCACTACAAAAGCCCCACTGCCATACCTCTGCGCTTCAAGATCTCAGGCCTCCCACTCTAGCCAGTCAGTCTCTCCTCCCAACTGAACTTCCTCCAGCCAGATTCAAGAGATCCCCAGAGCCCACGGTCACCACTTCTTCCAAACACATGCCCCATCGGAGCCCATTGACCATGTAGCCATGATGCCCTTGAAGCCAGCACTTCCCGGGCTGGAGCACAAGGCCCTGACCCTACTAGCCCTACATTTGCCTGCTGACTCCCTGAACCAAGGGAAACTCCCCCCTTATATCCTGGGCAAAGAGCAACACCCCCAAAACTCCCAGGGGTGGGACAAAGATGCCTATTCCAGGACTACAGCCAAACAAAAGGGAGAGATGGCTAATAAGCCAGTCCTGTGAGGGGGTGGTTTACACTCCTGCCCCCCCTTTAAAACCCGTTTCCTCCTGGAAATGGGGCCTCAAGTCCTGCCCATGGGGACAACCAACCAAATGAGTACGCGCACTCCCTACCCGCTCCCCCAATAGGGTATGCCAGCCAGCCCAAAAACTTGGTACCCACCTCCACTCCTAGGATCTACCCTTCCATCAGCCCCATGAAGCTTCACCTGCCTAGTTGAAACAATATACTAAAGCTGTAATAAAAGCAAACCAAGCTGTCCCTAACCAACTCTCAAAACATTATCTACAGCCAAAGTCCTCACTCCCATTCACCCACGCACTCACCCACTTGTTCGCCCACTCACTCCTTCCTTCGCAGCAAAACAGGGACATTGAACAACTTTAGGGTCACATAGGAGTGATTCCCAAAATGGGGAACAACACCGGAAGAAAAAGTTCAGTCTCTTAGTGCATCTTCTTTTTTTTTCTTTTCTGAAAATGGACAGTTCAAACACAGTGGGGGAGGGAAGATGTACTCAGTTTAGCCCGGTCTCTAATTATTTAAAAGAAGCCAGAAGGGGGAAGGATCCAGATTCATTTCAGTGCAGTAACTGCTCATTGCTATTTTTGTTTTAAACTTAGATGTGTGAGCTTTTAGTGGTCTTTACTTAGAATTGTTTTTGGGCTGTTGAAAATTTAAAACCTAGTTTGGTGTGTTTGTAGTGGTGCTGGTTTCCTTTGCTGTCTTTACTTCCTGCAAATTGTGTCTTGTCTTGTCTGCCTTGCCCTGTAGTTTGGGGGAGGGGTGCTAATTGTCTGACCTCTGACCTCAGCCACGCGATGACTGGAGGTGGGGCTAAGTCAGATTTGAGGTAGCAAGTTGATTTTTGGTTTCTCAGAAGAAGCCAGACAGGGAAGGGTCCAGATTCATTTCAGTGCAGTGCAGTGCAGTAACTACTCATTGCTGTTTTTGTTTTAAACTTAGATTTGTGGGCTTTTAGTGATCTTTACTTAGAATTGTTTTTGGGCTGTTGAAAATGTAAAACCTAGTTTGGTGTGCTTATAGTGGTGCTGGTTTCCTTTGCTGTCTTTACTTGCTGCAAATTGTGTCTTGTCTTGTCTATCTTGCCCTGTAGTTTGGGGGATGGGTGCTAATTGTCTGACCTCTGACCCTCCATCCCCTGCCCCCCAGTCTTAATTATATACCCTGTTAAATCTGATTGACAGGAGCTAAGCACAGTGAATAGCAGAGGTTGTGGAGTAGGAGGTGCATAAGGGTGAGGAAGCCCACCTTGGCACGACAAGTGTTTTGACTCATTTTTTTTTGTTTTCCTTCTTTTAAGAAAAGTATCGGAGGATCGGTGGCAGGATTTTCAGGACAGTAGATTAATAAAGAGGAAACTAGGGGAGCTTCAGTAACAGACAAGTACAGGAATAGCAGTATAAGTGCAGTACAATGTGGGGAATTGTGCAATGTAGTGGATAAGGGGCAGCCGTGTTCAGGCAGGCCTTCTGGACACTGGGGTGCTGCCCTATCTGCAGGCATCTCTCTGGACTGTGGGATGAGGTAGCCAGACTCAGAGCGGAAGTAAACTGGGTCAGGAGTACCTTCGCCCCTATCCAGAGACCACCCAGTCCAACGCCGCTGCCTCAAAGGATGCCAAGAACGGGAGCACTTGGATGACGATGGGCTCAGGGAGGGTTAGGGTGGTCAGACAGAGGCACATCCCAAATCCTATTCCACTCCAGAACTCTTACACTGCACTGGCAAAGGGGGACAACCAAACAGAGGTACCCAGAGAAGTGGAAGGGAAGCATGTGGAGGTCAACTAAGGAGGTGACCTCAGTGGGGAGAGCAGTGGACCCCAGAGGAGGAGCAAGTGAATCCTGGTGGGGGATTCTATCATAAGAGGGATCCAGCTAGGAACACAGGAAGGGGAGGACAGGGAGTTGAGGTGCCTACCAGGTGCCATGGCATGGAGGGATGGGAGGAAAATCCTGGGGATCGCCGGGAAGGCAAGATGGAAGGGTGAGCTGGATGTCATTATCCATCTAGGTACTGATGACCTGGCAAATGGGGAGCCTAAGTAAGTTCAGGAAGAGTTTAGGAAATTGGGGAGGGGTCTTAAGCAAGTAGCTACTTCTGTCACCTTCTCAGAAGTACTACCTGTGAGAGGCATGGGAAAGTGCAGGGGTAAACACATCAGGAACTTTAACTCATGGTTGAAGAACTGGTACTGTGAGGAAGGGTTTGGATTCATTGGTGACTGGGGACCCACCTGGAGAGATGGAGGCTTGTTCAAGCCTGACGGCCTGCATCCGTCCTGGAGGGGAATCCAAGTGCTCAATGATAAGTTTAAATACTACATGGACAAGCATTTAAAGTAGCCAAGTGGGGTGGCAAGCCAACAAGGAGGGTACCTAATTGCCCACCCCCCACAGCTAGCAATGGAACAAGTGAACAGGAGGAGTGGATATCTCTACAAAGCAGTGTGCAAAAGATGAAGATAAGCACCCAAGAGGTGGATAGGCAGAAAGGAGACAACATTCAGCAGAATGGCAGACAGCAGGGAGAACAAGGGATAAAGGACAACCAGGGAGAGGGCTGGAGTAGAACAGTCAAATAGTTCAGGGAGTTCAAATCATGGAAAGCCATGTGTGCCAATACCAGGAGCCTTAGCAACAAGATGGAGGATCTGGAGGCTGTCATGATGCAATTGGACCTGGACATTGTGACCATCACAGAGACTTAGTGTAATGATAACCATGACCGGGAAATGGCCATACCTGGCTACAAAAAAAAATTCAGAAGAGACAGGGCAAGCAGGAAGGCAGGGGGAGTGGCACTTTATGTGAAAGATGGCATTAAGTTCACAGAGATCCAGGAAGAACAAAATGGGGGAGAGATACTGTGGGTTAAGCTGGAGAGGAAAATGGGGTCAGTCATCTGCACAGGGGTGGTCTACAGACCACCAGCCCAGGAGGAAGAAACAGATACGGAGCTGATGCTGGCCATTCAAAGGATGGCAGACAAGGGTGAGGTGGTGCTGGTTGGAGACTTCAATATTCCAGATGTAGACTGGAGCCTCCCAGCAGCAGCATCAACCAGGAGCAGATTTATCCTGGACTCCCTTCAGGGTGCCTTCCTCAAACAACTGGTCACAGAACCAACTCGGCAGAAGGCAGTACTGGACCTTGTGCTCACAAATGGGTACAGTGAGATGGGGGTAACACTGGGGGAGCACCTGGGCAGTGGTGCAAGTGGTAGACAAGGAGTACAGGAACTCAGGCACTGGCAAATATGAAACGCAGAATAAAGTTCCTCAATCTAAAGGATAACTGTATAGATACTGTGGGATTCAATTAGGGATATTGAAGTATTTCTAGGAAAATATCATTGTTGTACTAGTCAAATTTTGTGATGGAATCCCTGATTTCAGGTCCCAGGCCCAGAAGCTGTCATTATTTTGCTGGCATTAATGGGAATGGGGCGGGAATCAGGGGTTGAGGAACAGTGGGCAATATTTAAAATGGAGATTCCTAGGATATCTGGGCAGTATCCACCAGAAAACGTCCCTCTTCAGCCAGTCCAGATGCTTCCAGCAAGTGATCCCACATATGACACCAAGTCTGTGGAGGGGTTGTGGGATAACAGATGGACCAGACACCAAACTTCAAGTTCAACACACAATCTCTGTGTGATGTTTATTCAGAATACAGGAAATAACCTTCAGCAATGGCATATTCCTTCTTCATTACATCAGTTTGCAGCAACAGACAATCAATGTCCTTTCTCTGCACTTAGCCAGCACCTACTGACACTGATCTCTGATCTAAACATTTTTAGTGAAAACCCTTCATGCCTATGTGGGCCTTGTTTGCTTGGGTAGCAGGGTCTCAAAAGGAAAAAAAGAAAAACAAGCTATAGACAAAGAACCTCAGTTTAGAAGCACTGATAAGAAGGGCATTGGCAACAAGTCAAGTTTCAAAGAAATACAACATCATACTGTACATACTTCCATAACGCAAAGCATCATGGGATATATGCAAATCACCATGAAATTTCAGACTTGTTCAACTTACAGCAATTTACATGCATTTTAAATAGCACAACTAACTTAATTTCTATAATAGTCACCTAGTACTTTTTACCATTATCAAAAACACTTAGTGCCATGGTATTTTCAACATTTACAGGTTTCATAAACATAAGATATATACATCAAGGTATTTTATGACATAGTTCTATTACATACTAAATCCAGCAATGATAAACACAACCTGTTTTTGTGGAAGTCACCACAATAACCTCCCTGTATGAGGACCTGAGAGGGAAAAGGAAAATTAAAGAGGACACTATAGCGTAGTCAAGAAAGGGAAGGGGATGCCCATAGGTGGCCAACCTTATGGACTAGAAATTGTAAAGGATAGATTAGGCTAAGAAATAGAAGAATTGTTGCAACAGATTTAAGAAAAGGTCAGTTCTCAAGAGTGGCAGGAGTTCCCTGTCACAATTTAGCAGTGGAGTATTCGATGTAAATTCGCGCCCCCCTCTCTGTCTGCAACTATGGCAGCAACTCTCTCACACTGGTCCTGCAGGCAGTCTCGGGCTCCAGCCATATCTGGGTGTGGTAGGGCACATTCATGGGATCAGAACTTAAAGGGGGACTGTCAGCAATAAGAGCCTCACACCCCATTGTGAAGCTGATCTCAATTAGCCCTTTGTGCACAAAAACACTTTTTTTAACCTAATGATTACTGTAGTGTAGTAGATTGTATCAGACTGATTTCATTGACTTGTAAGCTGACATTTCCTGTAACAAAAAGTTATAGACTCTGCTGCTGCTGATGTCAGAGGATGACTGCAGCAGTTGGAGATTCAGTAGCCTACAGTGAATGTCAGAGTTTCTTTTTAAGCTGTAATCTTCTGTTTGCTGGTCTGCTGTTCTCCTGGGGCTAGATATAGTTATAGAGGACTGCACTAAGCCCCATGAGCACAGCAGGACCAGCAACCATCTGATTTTAGCTACAAAATCTTTAACATGTATACTGCGAGCTATTGAACCTCCTACCTCTGCAGTGTTCCTCTGATGTCAGTTACAGGGGATTCTGGAATTTCTAGTTACAGCAAATGGAATCTTAGAAGTCAGAAAAAGTAGCCTAATACATTCTACTATATTGCAATAAACAGTAAGTACAAAAAATGTGTTTTTTACACAAAGTGCAAATTGTAATCAGCCTCACACTTGGGCGTGAGGCTCTTATTGCTGACAGTTCCCCTTTAAAAGTTCATCAAGCTGCACACAAGTGGCTTTACACATCACTGGGAGGCACAAGGTGGTATCAGGGAGTTTTAGCTTCTCAAATTTGGTATTGAACACAAAATAAACCCAGACTATATTGTTCAGCCCAGTTCACTTAGGCAAAAAGAAAAAAAAACAAAACACCTTAGAAATAAAAACCACAAATAGTATTACATGACATCAGGTTTATACATATAAATATTTTGGTCTTCCTATTGACTGCCAACTTTCTTCTGAACTGCACATAAATGGTTTAGTGAGTAAAGTAAATTTCAAAATTGGGACTATGAGGAGAGTGACAAACTGTGACAAAGAAAGATAGGTTAACCATTGCAAACCAACTCATTCTTCCATTGATTGATTATGGGTGCCACATGTATGCAAATAAACATTCATCACCTGGCACTTGTTTTAATAGAATAGTTAGATTTGTGCTTAGATGCAATTACAACAGCTATCATTGTACAATGTATGAATGCCTAAACTGGATGCCACTAGAACTCAGAAGGAGGGAAATTTGGGCTACTGATGTCTATAAAATTTATAAAACAAATAAATCTTCCAGATTGTCAGATAAGTTGATTAAACCTTTGCAACATTTTAATCTTAGAAAAAAGAGGGCCGGGGCATGGCTAGTAGTTGAGCTGAAAGCAGCACTCCATTACAGCTTTTCACTCAAACTTCTTATTTCATCGTGTTTTAGCAGTAAAAGCAAAGTAATTGGTTTGAAAGAAACATCTTCAGCCTCAGCTAACGATATAGAATCTGGGCATACCAAAATATTGCCCTCTGCAAAAATGGGTCGTACAAAAACAACTGCTGGAGGAGACGGAGGCAAACAGAAAGAAACACGACAAGGCCCGTACAAAGAAAAGGAGCCTGCTGATCCTGCCTCGAGCCAGCCCATGAATGATGCACTGCTTAAAGTAATTCAAAGCATAGATAAAAAGATGGATGATTTTACCTTGTGGCTTACGATGATAGAATCAAAACAGGCCATGGTTGAAGAGGTAGCACAGGGGGCTAGTAAATCAGCGGAGAAATCTGCAGTCGCCACGTCGGCCTGGTCAAAGAAAACTCTCTCCTCTGTTGGCACCTTGAAAATCTAGAGAATGGGGTGTGGGCATCCCATATCCAGATTATAGGATTACCGGAGATGGAGGAAGAAGAAGATCTACATAGTTTCTTAAGAGTACTGGATTCCAGAGCAGCTGCAAGCTGAGATACCTATATTGATTCAGAGGGCATATAGAGTGAATGTGTGAGGGACCCGTTTGCATCAGGACTCTGCCTATCCTCCAACATGTGCGGTGCTAGTCATCCTGGGCTCCATGAAGGAGTGAGACAGCATATTACAAATGGTACAGAAGCAGGGTCCTATACAATGGCAAGGCGATAATATCCACATCTTCCCAGACCTCAGCTTCACTACAAGACAGAGGCGCAAGGCATTTGACGTGATTAGGTCAAAGCTTCGGCAACTGGGGGTCCACCATGTGTTGTTGATGCTGGAAAGCCTGAAAGTGGTGTACGGTAATAAAACTTTCCATTTTGAAAGATTTTTTTTTTTATTTAGTTGTTTAATCAGGTATAGCACACTAAGCTGGAAGCTTTTTTACAGGAGCGACCTGGGAGCACAAGGAGGTTAAGTGACTTGCTCAGGGCCACACAGTATGTAAGTGGAAGCTGTGGGATTCAAACCCAGGTCTGGTTTGCTGGATGTCACTAGATTTGCAGCTCAGAGCCTTAGACCACTGCGCTATACTGCACTATAAGATGCAGGCAAACTGCTGAAATAAATTGAGCAAGACTGCAGCACGAAGCCGGGAGTATGACTCTGAAGATGAGCGAGACACCTGAAGCAGAAGGACTGAAATCTGTAAGTCAACATATGGCTGTGGAGATTAAGAAATATGAGACCATTGTATCTTTGACCTTTGAGACATTAATTCCCACTGAGCATTGTAAAAGTTAAAATAATGTGTGTAATTAGATTGTTCAGATGTCAGGGGTTTCTATTAATAATGCAGTGTTCTTTTAGTTTTATGCTGAACTGAATGGAGAATTGAGCTCCGGGAACAAGTTTTGGAATTTGCTATGACAGTTTTGTTTTTTCTATTGCATAATTAAGCTAATTAATACAGCAACACTAGATAAATGTTAGGTTTCCTATTACTAGGATCATTGCTTTAATGAAGAATTAAGCCGTTTTTGTTTAAAAAGCTTATTGATTGCAATTATTTTTTTTATTAGCTACAGGCAACTTGAATATGAATAATGGTCCTGACAACATATATCATCTGTATAGCTGGTTAAAGGTTGATATAACCATGTTTTACTGCTTTAAAGTAATTACAGTGAGTGAGGGGGAATTGTAGGAAAGTGTTCTGCTACATTCATCTATGTTGTTTTACCGTATTCCTGGTCAATGGGGATGTTTTCACCTATCATGGGGTGTGTTAATTGAAATGTTATGTTATACAGTACATAGCATATTGCCACTCATGGCAGCAATTAACTCTTGAACAGTCTGTTTTAGGTAATAAAATGTCTTTCTTTTTAAGGTAACCCCCACCAGAAGTAACAAGTCAGGAGTACTGCAAATACTGAGTGATCAGATATTGTAATATTTTATTATCAACAACTGAATGTACTGTCCTATGGGAGATGCTTGTATATATCGTATTTTAAAATCAATAAATATAAGTTTAAAAAAAAAGGGGGGGGGCAGAGAACTTGTTGTTCCAATAACTCAAAACAATTATGGAAGAATGACTTTTCAGTATAAAGTTTCCTTAACTTGGAATGCCTTACATGTGGATCTGGAGATACAAGATTTAACATCAAGAGCGTTTAGGACAGCTATGAAACAGGAGCAAAACTTCTGCTGTGTGTGCAGTACATATACTTGGTGCTGTAAATAAGTTATACTGTGCCTAAAATCTGATTGTAAATGTTATATATGAGTTGTATCTAAAATGTTTTTTATGTTTTGGTAGTATGTACCGAAACGTGTAATGTATGTGAAACAACAAACAGGAGAATTTTGAAAAGAGGACTCTTGTAGTCCTAATGGTGTTTTTAAAGCTGCTCTTCAGATTCCTGTATAAATAAGCACTTTTACTACTATTACTACTTTAGCTCAGGGTTCCCATAAGGATGAAGTATCTGTAGACATCTTGATCAGAAAAACTGTGTAGCCTTGAGGCTTGTCCAGGGGGCAAAGTGTCTGGCATCTCCCATATAGGCTCCTCCTCCGGTTCCTCCTTTTTCACCACTACTGGGGAGCTTAGATAAAGCTCCTCGCTGCTTGTTGCACCTGGCTTGCCACCGCCTCCAGGCAGGGGATTTGTGGCTGACCCCCTGGGCCCTGGGGGCTTGCCAGCTCTAAATCCAAATCCCCTTACTCTCCCTCTGCCACGAGGATAATCGACGGCGGCAGGCACTGTGGGGCTGGGCAGACGGCTGTGCCCCAGGGCCCCTGCACAGGTTTCTTCTTTCATAGCCTTCATGACCACATCTGGAGCCCCCTCACTCACCTTTTCTGGAGGAACAGGCAGCTTCACATCCTCTGAGTCCAACACCTTTGACTCCTCAAACACATCCAGACTCCCTTGAGATGCGAAAGATGGCACTGCCACTAATGCCAGCACAGGATAAGGTCAAGAAAATCCATTTGGTGTACCTGTAAGTGGTCCTCAAACTTGCCCCCTGGAGCAGTTGGTGCACAACAGCAGATGAACCACTTTCCTCAAACTCGCCCCTTGGAGCAGTTGGTGCACAACAGCAGATGAACCACTTCCTCTCATCTGAATCTACACCTTACACATTGATACTCTGCTGTCCCTCTCCCTGCTGACTTCCATAGCCAGGGCAAGAGGGAAGCAGGCACAGTGGCCTGGGGTTCTTCTGCAGGAACTTTCTCGGCAACGACTCTCTCTCTCTCTCTCTCTCCACACAAAGTGTCTCTTGCTGCCACAAGTTTAGGGAAAATGGCATCTTCTTGCACATTCCTCATCCCCAACAATGCCTGAGCCATGAGGCAAGCAAGAAAGGGTTGTTCCTAAAAAGGGGAAAGGTGCTAGTAGGTCCACTTAAAGCTAAAGCAAAACATACAGGACCCAGCACACACCCTGGGGAGACTGCTATATACAGGCCAGTCCACATCAAGCTTTTTCCTTTTTATTGCTTCAAAGATATGAAAAACTGGTGTAGCCCCAGCAAGCCCCTACAGACAGACAGACATTTCACACCCCTTATGGGCACTTTGTCACACATTCCTTATCCCCAACAATGCCTGAACCAATCAGCGATGCTGCTCTCCTCAGTTGATCTCAACCTCCAACCATCAGATGCCTTTCATTGCTGGGCAGACAGGAAAATGGTGCCAAACCACCCCACAATTGCGGCCTGCTTCTGGTCGCATCTCCAACCCAGGTCTACAGTAGCAGAGACCCCCACTTAAAAAAAAATGGTCCCCCTCCCAGGGCACTTGGTCCGGACTCCAAAAGTTAATCAACAATCACGGATGAGCCTCACATTTGTAACCCTCCAACCCCTCCATTTATGTCTAGGGGTCTCAATGTTATGCACGGGGAGGGGGTACAAACCAGTGACACTTCCAGCTGAGACAAAGCCCCAAAAGAGAAAACAAAACCTTACCTCAGACCAGTCCAGCAGTGTGGTGCAGATCTCACTTCTTTAAATACTCTTCTCCTTCACCAGCCAGCTGCAGATTTGGGACCAGGCCAGGGAGGGTGGAAATAGAATCTTATTCACAAAGGAGCAATTAATTCATTAATTAATCTCAGGACTCCAGAATTAACAAGAAGTAGAAAATTAAATTTGAATTGTAGTAAAAATTTAAATAAATAAATAAATCAGCTCCATGGAGCCGGGAGACAGGACTATGTAGGGTTTGCACAAGAGACACAGGCAGTGCCTGGAAGTTAATATGAGACACTAAACAGGTCTAGAAAATAAGCCAAGCACAGGCTCCACGCAACCACCCTGAGTAAGTTCAGCTACTCAGGTCCTAAGTGAGTGCAAGCTATTCAACCTTATAACCATGGGGGAGTGTTTTACTCCCCCTTCCTGGATAACTTAACACCTGGGATGTGGCCTATAACCTTCACTGTGGCTGCACTGAAACCTTAAACCTGCCCATTTACTTTGCAACCCTTAGACCAAATGAGCCGGGTATCTGATTTTATTAAAAGTGAGAGGACGAATCGGATCCCTCCTTCCTGTTACAATATCCAACTACGCATTCTGTTAAATAGGTCTGAAATGGGTCTTGCCCCAGACACTAGCACGGCAGGCCCAATAAAGCGAATCCCCAGAATGCCCCCATCCTCAGTACTCAAGCAATGTGCCACGCCGGATACCACCCCACCAGATCTGCCACCTCTGGGGGGGGGCTCTGCCATAGCCCTACTACCACCACTACAGCCCCACTGCCGTACCTTTGTGCTTCAGGCTCTTAGGCCTTCTGCTCCAGTCAGCCAGACTCTCCTCCCAACCAAACTTTCTCCAGCCAGATTCAAGAGATCCCCAGAGCCCACAGTCACCACTTCTCTTAAACACCCACCCCATCGGAACCCTTTGACCATGCAGCCACAACACCCTTGAAGCCAGCACCTCCAGGGCTGGAGCACAAGGCCCCGACCCTATTAGCTCTACATTTGCCTGCCAACTCCCTGAACCAGGAGAACCTCCCCCCCCTTATATCCTGGGCAAAGAGCAAGGCCCCAAAACCCCCCAGGGGTGGGACAAAGATGCCTATACCAGGACTATGGCCAAATAAAAGGGAGAGATGGTTAGTAAGCCAGCCCCGCGAGGGGTGGCTTACATGTATACTCTACAGGCTCCAAGCCATCACAGATGCAGAACATGCCACCATAGACCCCATCAACTGTCCTCCCTTCCACTATGCCTCTGCTCCACTACCACCAGGTGGCAGTGTTGCAGCACAGGCAGCAATCTTCACTTCCCAAAGGAGGACAGCATCCTCTGGGACTCTCAATTTTCCTTCCTTTGGCTAGCTCTCAATGGCCCAGACTAACATCTGATCTCAGGTTGGCATGGTGCTGGTGAGCTGGCTATCTTGTCCCTTCTTGAAGAGAGAGGGACCATACTGGCAACTTTCCAGTCCACCTACACCACACCTGTCTGTACAGACTCCTGAAAGACCCATCTGACCTTGCTAAATATAAGTCACTTCATAACACCTGTACCAGAGCTACTAGGCTTGCGAAAGGCTGACTACTTTCCTTTCACGCTCTAGAACAACTTTAAGCACTCCTCAAAGTTCTGGAAGGTAATCCACATCTTCTTCTTCCCCCACTCCCAGGCTTTTCCTCCCCATACTCAAGGTGGGTGACTCCCTATCTTGTATCACACTGCAGTTGCCTCATTTTTGAACTCCTTTTTCACCCCCTGTGCTCTCTCTCCCTCCTCCCCCCCTAATACCCCCTCCTCCTCTTCTGGCCCAACCCACTCCTTCCTCACTCCCACCTTTCTCCTTCTCCCCTCCCATTCCTCTGTGACCTTCAAGGCCCTCCTTGCTCTTAATTCTCACTAAGGAGGGAGCCCCAATGGCGTGAACCCCAAACTCCTGACTCCATTCTTTCTGGCATGGACCAGTGGCTGGTAACTTCTGCCATCTATGTCAACCTGGCCAAAGCCTTAGGCACTGTTGCCCCCCTCTATCCTCCTGGGCAAGCTAAAAGCAGCTGATCTCTCCTCCTCCTCCTCCTCCTCCTCTGTTGAGTGGTTTCATTCATATCTTGAGGGTAGGACCCAAGCTGTCCATATTGGTAATGCCATATCCCCTTCTTCTCTCTCTCTCTCTCTGCTCTGGCATCCCCAGGGATCTTTCCTTGGTCCCATCCCTTTCTCTCACTTGCTCCTCTGTGTCCATTCATATGTACCTAGATGGCATGGTTCTCTACGCCTTCGGATCCACTGTCTCTGATTTCACGACCCATCTCCAATTGCATTTCAACAATGTCCAGTACTGGTTTCAGGCCAATCAGCTGTCCCTTAATGCCGAAAAAAAAGGGTCTCGATGATCTTTGGATTAGGCAGAGACTTGCCAAGCTCACCCCTCCCCCTCCTTCTAGACCCTTGATGGAGTTGTGATTGAGGATATTGTCTCCTCTAAATACCTCAGGGTATTGTTGGATTTTCATGTAGACTTCTCTACTTATGTGGAAGCCATCCACAAGAAGCTTCAGCCTAAACTTGGGGCACTTTAGAGGAAAAAAGCAAGTATCCTTCCTCACCAGATTTGCCACTCATCCTCGCCGTACTCCATCTCTTCTGCCCTATATAACTTCCTCTCAGTAAATTGTACCTGTGGCTAATCCCCTCTACTTCGCCACTCCTCTTACCCTAATTTATATCAATATCTACTCCTATTGTTGCTACACCATCCATCCTACTGTTTCCCTCCTCTCCTATCCTCTAATACCTTGCCTCACCCACCCATGTGTTATCCTCCCTCTCTTATGTTATCTTCCTCTTCTTTGTTCACCTGCTAGATGTACCAGTGTTATTCACCTCAGTTTGTTAGTTACCCTAACATTCTGCACTTATCTGGTGCCTTAGTTTCTGCTGTATAGTAGTCCTAATGCTGCACTTATAATGTAGGTTACTTTTGTAATCTATAGCACTGCTTATGCTGTCATGTTTTTTACTGTTTTTTCATATTATTGTTTTGCTGTATGTATTTGTCTCCCTTTGCCCTCTCCCTCAGGACACACCGTGAGATGAGCAACTTGTTGTTTAGTCTGCCCTTCCTGGTGAATCATTTCAATAAATAAATAAATAAATATCCCACTTCCTGCTCATAGACAGATTTCACCAAGATGATTCTACCTGTCTTGAATTATGACTGCATTGTATATAGTGCTGCTCCAAAGTCCACCCTTGCCAGCCTGATCCCCTCTTTCACTCTTTCTGGTGTTTTTCCCTGGATTGCCTCCCCTGAAACCATCACTGTTCACTGTATTCCTCCCTGTCCTTGCCCTCCCTTGAAGCCAGGCACCTTGCTCATTGTGCCACCTTTTTCTCCAGATTCTTGCTGGGCTTCCTTTCTTCCTCCCTCCCTCCCTCCTCTCCTCCCTTGCTTCCACATCCTACTCCCTTCATAGCTCTGACACCCACTGTCTCACTCTCACCACATAAAATCCTCTGCTGGTCAAGCTGTGTTCTGCTTCCATTTTTCCATACTTTAGAGCACCCTCCCTGTTGCTATTCACAATGCTCCCTTTTCCCTATCACTAAAATGCCTCCTCCACGAATTCAATAATTACTTCTGCAGTTGTCGCTGATTTTAGGCTAATCCCACTGCTCTTTCCTCCATACTACTACCTCCCCCTACTGCTGCGGTATATTGGTCCACTTTTCCTTTTTCCTTTTGACCAGTCCCTCGTTGTACTCACAATCTGCCTTCTCTTCCTTATTTTGGCACCAGTTGCACTTTGTAGAAGTTGTTGATATTGTACTATTTATTTGTGCTTCCACTCAGTTGTCCACTGCATGCTTTTTACTTTTATAGATATTATTGTTTTATAATTATAATATTACTGATGTAACTTAATACTACACTCATACCTCTCAACCTCCAAGGCCTCAAATCAGGGACACGACCCTTTAAAATCAGGGACAAATACTTAAAATCAGGGACACTGTTTTTCGCGCCATGTAAAGTGCTGCGTCACAGGGTTCGCATCTTTAAAATGCATGAAATTCAAAGTTATTGAATACTACATTAAGAATACAACATAGAGCATGATAGTTTTACTTTTAAAAACTTTATTTTGGGCTATTTATAGGGTATTACATACATTTAATGACATATAACAAACAGATTAAATGAAAACCTACATACCTATATACAGTATTGTACATGCTATCTAGTCTATGCACTTAACTAAAATTGAAAACCTATCTAACACATTTTACTTATTTGTACCTATACTAAAAAACATGCTACAATAGTTTACACTAAAAACAAACACTCAATATTTTATCTCATCTATACTAAAAAACACACACACAAATATTTTACATATCTACTCTATATCATATACATGCTATTGTATACTAAAAATGAAAATCATGCTATCTACTGTACACTACAAATTTAAACCTATGTACCTATACACAAACAGTTGGTTTGGAAGAGTCATTTGTCTTTTGCTGCAAGGTGCTCTCGGTTGTAAAGCACAGTTGCTTTCCCTGCAGCCTCTAAGACTCCCTTTGTATGAGTTACCTCATAGCAGTGTCTTTCTTCATTCATCTTTATAGCGATAATGGAGTTCAGTCTTTACATTCAATGATTGTCTTAGCTCAGTCTTCACTTTTCACACCACACCATACTGAAGGCCCGCTCTGGCTCTGCATTGGAATGAGGGAGGCATAAGACTGTCTCCATCAGACGCCTGAATAGGGGCAGATCGTCACCACTGGTGCATAGCTGGGAGAGCATCATGCCCCAATACTTTAGTGCAGAACTGTTCGTTTCAAAGGCCTGGGCAGATCCAGTTTCTGCAAACTGGTATGTCCCAAACTCATCCAAAAGCTGGTCACAGTCAGAGTGTGAACTGCATATGCCAAGTTCCTTGGCAAGGTTCTCACAAGCTTCCACTTACGTGTAGTTTTAGTGCTGGGTTCAGCAACATGGAAACCTGCTTCAGGACACTGCATTTCAGTGGGAGCTTTGTTAACATTTTTGCAACACAGCACAGTAAAGGATTTGGCCTTTTATAAATGCTTAGTTCCACTGATGTCCCTACCATATCATCATTGCTTGCAATGAATTCTTACACTTCAGGGCCAACACGTACATCTTTTAGTGCAAGAAAGTTTGTCTCGCTCTTTAGGTCCAAAACACCTTCTTTGTACAAGGCAACTGCAGCCTGGGGTTGCAAAACCCTGCTGGCATACAACTGTATGACTTTGCTGATGTCACCCTGCAGCGTCATCAGCTGGCTCTCTCTGCTCTGCAGTTTCTTATTAAAATTGCACAGTGGCTCAAGAGCATATTTTAGAAAAAGAAAGGTCATTTGAATTTCTTGGGTGCTCAGGCGGTCACATATTAGTTTGACTTTGGCACCTCTGGGTTCCACAGACCTAAAATAAAACAGCAGAGCGGGCCACATGTCAGTTATTCGTTTAACAACTTTACTCAAACTGAGCCATCTTGTGGGTGCATGCTTAATGATTTTAATGGGTCAATATCAACAAAGAGAGCAAACTCTTTCAGCTGCTGTTGCCGTAATGAGCTGGAAGAGAATGGCAATAAATGTCAGAAATTAGTTCCTCAACAGGTGAGGACAAGGCCTTGACCCTGATTTGGAGCACAGGTCTAGCAGATGGCTGAAACATCCCATATTTATGAGGTTTGGGTTCACCTGCTTTAATCTGGAAAACACAGAGTTGTGCTTTCCAATCATTGCTGCAGCATTGTCAGATGAAAATGCCACAAGGTTTTTTCAGGGATGTCCAGCTGCTCCAGAGTTTTCATCATGCAGTCAAACACTGCTTGTCCAGTCCCTGAAGTGCATGCCGGCATGTCAAGAACTGTTGACATTTTTCCTGTCGAATGTCATAGCAACCTGCAAGGATGACCAGAAGTTTCTCATCCCCATGTCCGTGCTTTGGTCAACATAGAGGCAAAATGGCACTCGACGGCAAAGGGAAGCTGCAGTCTCCTGGTAGCTGGGACCAAGCACATCTCTGGCAATGCAGGTGGATTTGGTTGCTCTACAGCTCATCTTCTTGACTACCTCTGGATCTGTGCAGTACTTCTTCATAAATTTCAGGAGGTGGTCTGCACAAGAAAATGACAAGTTGTGCTCCGCCAACATGTTCACAAATGCCACCTCTGCCTCCAAAACTTTTGAGGTACTCTGTGCTTGGAAGAATTGGGTCAGCTTCTTCCCTTCTGCATGCTTCCTACTCTGGAGATGCTTCTGTGAAGATTCGTGTCTCTGTATGTCATTTCGTCCTCCATGGCTGATGCTGATGTCACATCCACAGGACTTGCAGAATGCATACAGTGGCCCTTTCTTGCTCTGTACGATCCACAAAGGAAGTCTTCCAGGAACTTTGGAACACTGAATTCCTCTTCTTCTTGGTTGGTGTGGAAACGGAGTTACCACTGGCACTGCAGTCAGCTCGCATTTGAAGCATCTGTTCGCAATCCATCTCCTATTGAGGATGGCAATCAAGAAAAATATGTAACACTGGCTTCAGGCAAGATGGATGGGTAGTCCATAACATTTCTTTGGCAGAGGCAAAGAGGTAGAGCAGCATCAGTTCTAGATCGCTGGATAACACCTTCAGTGTCCACGGTCCACCTTTGAGATGCATTACCAAGTATACCTAAGCAGTAGTTAATGAGTCCAAATCAAGCTTAAGCTGTCCCCATTTTTTTTTTTTTTACATATGTCCTACAAATTCTACCAGGTGCACATACTGAGCTGCTAATGTATCCTCATCTATATGCATGTTTTCCATCTTGCCTGGTTCCAACACATTCTCTCAGGCACACATAAAGAGCTGCTAATGAGTCATTACTTAGCTGAATCGCACTTCTGTAAAAATCTTCCTGCCAGATCTAGCTTAATGGTTTGGGTCATGAACCACACTTTTGTAAAAGTCCTCCTGCCAAGTCTGAAACAGTTTAAGCATGCTATTTTAAAAGTCCTCCCACCAGGTCTGAAACTTCTAGACCTTGTCAACCACAGCAAGCATAAGGCAGACAAAACAAGCAATATACATTTGTATTTTAACCAGTGCCCACAGGGAGGGCTTTGTCGTAGCGCACTGCTTTTAACCAACGCCCCTACCCAGTTCACAATCACAGGACCTGAGTGAGAGTTCTCTCCTCTACTCCAGGCCTGGCCAACATATTAAATTTGAAATGAGCTGCTGTACTGCGGAGTGAACAGGTGTGTCATGTGTATAATATATATATATATACACACACACACACACACACACACCTCTCTCTCTCTCTCTCTCTCTCTCCCTCTCTCCCTCTCTCCCCTTTCAGCCTGATGAGTCATAATATCCCTTTCAGATGTAGTATGTGGGTTAAACATAAGAAAATCAAAGAGTCTGTATGTTTGTCTATTGCTACTAGCTGGATGATGTTGTGACAACTCCATCCAGACAGTAGCAAATAGCAATAGACATAAATACAGACATTGTCCAAGTTTCAGTGACTCAGGTAGCACACTGGCCTCTGAGCCCAGGAGATTACAGGGCTGTGGGTTCAGTTCCACATCTACAGCATGAGGATGGGGTGCTGCACTCTGAGGTGCCGCCTTTCAGATGAGACATTAAACCAAGGTCCCAACTGGCTGGACTGGTGGAGTTCAGGTGGATGTTAAAGAGTGTGGAATTTCCCAGTGCCCTGGCCAAATTCCTCATTCACTAAAAATACCACCTACAGCTTAATCTGGTTCAGGTCAGTTGCTTATCATCTGTATCCCCTCCCCAGTTACCCTGAAAAGGACTTCTAGGCCCAGTGGGCTTACTGGGTCAACAAAATTAAACAAATTCCGATTTATAGGCACGGCAGTAGAAGCAAAATAGGACAGTAGCACCACCTCTCTCTTTTGTTCTCTTACTCAGTTACATGGAGGTTCTGCCTCCAATTTTAAGAAACAGAAGTTTGAACTATTTTTTAAATTTCACAGTACAAAATGAGCTACCGGAGCGGAGCAGGACAGGACCTACATATAAATGACTAAGACACTTCTGTTCGAGTTCTGACTGTCCCACCCAGACAGAGTGTGCACAGAAGAGGACACAGAACCAACCATACAAAACTTAAAGCAAACATTTCTGTATACTGTATTAATATTTTTACAACATAGGCATTCATCAAATCACCACCTCAATTTGTCGTGCCATGCCATCTCTTTGGTTCTCTTACTCAGTTACATGGAGGTTCTGCCCCCAATTTTAAGAAACAGAAGTTTGAACTATTTTTAAATTTCACTAATACAAAATGAGCTTCCCGGAGCGGAGCAAGACAGAACCTACATATAAATGACTAAGTGATGGCAGTGTAAGAATTTATCCACCATGCTATTCTCCTCTGGCAGACTGGCACTTTCACTTGGAGCTCACCGATATTATTCTCAAGCTCATAGCATTTAGGCAGACCCCATCCACCCACCCTTCTTGATCCCCTTTAGTTTCTTGAATACCATCCTTTGCCTGAACCTTTTCTTCCTTATGTCATCCTTTCCCTATTGTCTTCCCAAACCCCTCCTACTCCTGACCCCTTGTCCAGTCTGCCTCCTGCCTATGCAGTATCTAGTTCCTTCATACCTCCTGCCTATTTTTGGAGGAGAGTGCTAGATAGGCTCCCCCTTCAGTTATGCAGATATAACTGCTGTCCAAGAGCACTTGTTCCCTCATTTCCCTTCTCCTATCCCCCACTCCCCCTGTTTACACACACAGTGACTGGCACTGCACTGGTCTGTGTCAGTCTGATACTGGCAGTACTAGTTGGCATTTTTTGACATTAAATTGGCATTCATTTTTGTGACACATCATGATATTACTTACCTTAAGCCAAGGCAGGCACTGGTGTGGTGGACCTGGTAGTCTCTGTAGCAGTTTCAGACACTGGCTGGCACATAGGATCAATCTCAGGCTGTTGTTGTCCTAGAGGCTTGTCCTGCTGTGCTTGGCTGCTCCCTCTGTGCTGCTCTTCAAGTTCTGTCTGTCTGTGCTTCTGCTGTGCTGGTGCTGGCAGTCGGTACCTGCTGCCGGCACTGATGCTGCTGCAGTGCTGCTTAGCTCTTTTATCTTTCTAGAAGTACTGTACTACTAGATTTAGCAGCAAGTAGCAGCTAGCACTGCACTAGAATTCTGGCGAGTGGCGATCCGTGTGTCCCTCTAGGCAGCAGCAGCTCTCTCTTCCTCGCTGTTACTTGTCCGGCCCGGGTCTCCTCCTGTTGTCTCCCTGGCGCTCCAGTCCCGACTTCTGACCTAGGCAATTCTCTCTCTCTCTCTCTCCAGCGACGATCACGCTATTGCTTGCTTCCCTTCGCTGGTGCTCTGGAACTCTTCTTGGGCTCAGTGTGAGTTCAGAGCACCGGAGGACTCGTTATATGCAGCTTAATCGGACCTGAGGGGGGACACAAAAATCAGGTCCGTGTGGGCGGGGGTACTAAAAACAGCAACGGACAGCAGGGAATCATGCCATTGGCTGCAAGGGCAGGAAATGAGACACTACGTCACGGCGCGCGTCACTGCTGCAGCTTGAATATGGGGATGGGGGGATTTTATTGCGAGCAGCGAGACAAATCGGCGGCGAAGTTGGTGTGGGCGGCATGGCAGCATAAAATCGTGCAGATGGCCAGTCAGTTCGGGATGGCGGGACAAATGGCAGGAAAACGGGATGTCCCGCAAAATCCGGGACAGTTGAGAGGTATGACTACACTCTTCACATCCTCTTCTCCCAGGACTCATCTGGAGATAAGCTGTTCGCTCAGTACGTTCTTCCTGGTGAAACTCTTGAACTAGATAGATAGATAGACAGACAGACTTTATTAGAAGTAGAAGGGGTCTTATTTAGGGTTAAAAAAAAGAAAGAAAAGAAAGAAAGTCAGTGTGTGTTCTGTGCTGGTAAGGGTATTGTATCAGCTGACTTTGCTAAACCAGTATGAGGAGAGAGAGCTTAACTGGGGGTGTGGCTTAGACACTATAAAAGCAGGTGATTCAAATTACAACTTCCTGTTGCTAGCCTTTTTTCTTACTAATTGCCCTCCATCCCACCCACCCTAAGGCAGTTCTACTTTTATAGCCACTGGATCTGACTGTCAACAGGAACTTCCTGTTTGGCAGTAGGAAGGGAAGGATCATAGAGAAACATTGGTTTTGTCAACCCTAAAGGAAAAAAGCTCACTCCCCCCCCCCAGCTGCTGGTGGTCTGACATTGAGCAAGGAAGAAGGAGGCTACTAAAGAAGATAGGAAGTTGCTGTCCCAGAACAGGAAGGGTGAGAGTTGTAAGGAGAGGAGAGAGTAAGCATACAGAGAAACAGGAGAGGGGGCATAAAAAAAGACATGATAGGAGTGGTGCAGTGCAATGGCTGTGGGGCGACAGTGTTCCAGGAGACATTCTGGAGGCTGTGATGCTGCCCTATTTGCAGGCACTTCTCTGGTCTGAGAGAGGAGGTTGTCCGTCTCCAGGCTGACCTGGCTAGGATTCGTGAAACCTCCTCCCCCCCCAGGGACCACCAGGGCCAATGCCACTACCTCACAGGTTGCCAAGAAAGAGGAGAGGCTGGAACAGGGTGGGCTCAGGGAGGAGAGGGTGGTGGAACAGAGTTGCATCCCTCCAGCTGTACCTCTCCACAATTCATCGCTTCTCTGGTGGATAGTGGTTCCTCTATGGAGGCACCTGCAGTGGAGACCAAGGAGGATGCTGGGAACCTTCACAAAGGAGACCCACAGGAGGGTGGCATGGGACCCCACAGGGAAGGAAACAACTCCTGGTGGGGACTCCATCATTCTGGGTAGAAATGGGAGGAAGGGAGAGGGAGGTAGGCAGTGTCTCCTGGCGCCCACGGCTTGGAGGGACAGGAAGCGAATCCTCAGGATCGTGGGAGGAGCTGCATGAGGGAGGGAGCTGGATGTCATTGTCCACCTAGGGACAAATGACCTGGCTAGGAATGGGATCAGAGCAGTGCAAGAGGAGTTTGTAGAGTTGGGAAGGGGCCTTTAGACAAGAAGCGACACGGTAACCTTCTCGGAGGCGCTGCCTGTCTATGGCAAGGGGTGATGTTAGGGCACTCCTCACCAGGGAATTCAATGAGTGGTTGAAAAACTGGTGTGGAGCTCTGGGTTTTGGCTTCATTGGGGACTGGGGAGCCACCTGGAGGGATGCAGACCTATACCGTGCGATGGTCTGCATCTGTCCGGGGGGGGGGGGTACCAGGATCCTAGGTGAGAGGTTTAAATGCTTCATTGGCAAGCATTTAAACTAGCCAAGGGGGGAGGCACTGAAAAGGAGCAGGGAAATCCCAGCCTTCCTCCGCAAAAAATGGTAATTAGTGAGGTAAACACCAAGGTAGAGAAGTTATTAGGGAGCAGGACAGAGGTAAATGTAAAAAAAGGCAAAGGCAGTAAGGACAGGAATGGGGGCTAAAAGGGGTAAGGCTATCAAAAAGTGGAGGGTGATGAGTACCAACGCCCATAGTCTGTGTAACAAGCTCCCTGAACTAGTGGCCTTGATGGAAGAGGGTTGCCTGGATATTGTGGCAGTCACAGAAACATGGTACACAGAGAACCATGACTGGGATGTCAGCATACCAGGATACACAATCTACAGGAGGGACAGGAAGGTAAAAAGGAGGAGTAGCTCTCTATGTAAGAAGGGATCAAAGCAACAGAACTAAAGAGTAAACAGGGAGCAGATGAGGCACTCTGGGTCACCCTGGAGACAGGAAATGGCACCACAATCCGCACGGGGGTTGTATACAGACCCCCATCTCAGGGGGAGGGAATGGACAAGGAAATGATAGAAGGTTTCCTTAGAATGGCAGAAAAAGGGGAGATATTGTTGATGGGGGACCTGAATATGTCAGATGTTAACTGGAGCACCTTTGCTGCAGGCACATCCAAGAGCAGGGTCATTCTTGATGCCCTACAGGGGGGCATGCCTCAGACAGCTAGTATTGGAACCCACTCAGGAGGGAGCAATCTTAGACCTGATACTCTCAAATGGGGACGGAGAAAGAATCTCAGATTTAGAGGTGGGTAACCATCTGGGAACAAGCGACCACCAAACAGTGTGGTTCACAATAAACACAGCCATACAATCAAGCCATACAAAAGCAAGAGTATTGGACTTTAGGAGGGCTGACTTTGGGAAAATGAGAGAGTGCCTTAGAAAAGCACTAGCAAACAGGCAAGAAGGAGGGGTGGAGGAACAATGGGGAGTAATCAAAACAGCCATCACAGAGGCAACAAGCCTTTGTGTAAAGCAAATCAATAAAAAACAACGAAGGAAAAAACTGCTATGGTTCTTAAAAGAGGTGGCAGGGAAGGTTAAGAAGAAGAGGATAGCATTCAGGAAATATAAGGAGCAGGACAGAGAACTTTATCAGTTAAAGCAGAAAGAGGCTGGGAAGGCAGTCAGAATAGCAAAGGCCCAAACCGAGGAAAGGATAGCCAATTCTGTTAAGAAGGGGATAAGACCTTTTATAGGTACATTAGGGAGTGAAGAAAGACCAAAGGAGGGACACTGAGGCATAATAAAGGGGAAGGAATATGGGTAGAGGGGGACAGTGAAAAAGCAGGGATACTGAATGAATATTTCTGCTCAGTATTCACAAAAGAAGAGGAGGGGGAGGTACCTAAACCAAACAAGAGAAACACTCTGAAGATGGGGGTAGATACCAGTCCATTTACAGAAGAAAGGGTTCTGAAAGAACTAATAAAATTGAAGGTGGACAAAGCAATGGGGCCTGATGGGATTCACCCAAGAATTCTAAAAGAACTAAGGGTAGAACTAGTGACACCGCTGACTACTCTCTTTAACAAATCATGGGAGGATGGGGTGGTACCTGAGGACTTTAGCAGAGGTCTTAAAATGGCTATGTTGAAAATTTGGTGATAAAATTCCTAACAATGACTGTTTTACGAGCGTGCGTTGCACAGTTCCCTACGCAGCTCGTAGGTTTCTGAATTTCAATATTTCCACCCATTTTCAACATTGCCATTTTACCACACTTCCTTATGAGCAGCACAGCTGTCATTTTCATCCTGCCCAAAGCGTGTTTCCGCCTATGTGACAATGGGGTAACAAAAGGTCATGCTGAAAATTTATTGTGCAAATACCAGCAATCACACAGGGCATTAGGGTAAAGCACCATACGTGCCAAACACCACTGCAAATACCTGCAAGCGAACGTTCGGCATTGACAAATGCTTGTTAATGTCTTTATAAGTGACATTGCAGAGGAACTGGAAGGAAAAGTATGTCTCTTTGCAGACGACACAAAGATCTGCAACAGGGTTGATATACAGGATGGAGTGGAAAGGATGAGAAGGGACTTGGCAAGGTTGGAGGAATGGTCAAATGTATGGCAGCTCAGATTCAATGTAAAGAAGTGCAAGGTAATGCACATGGGAAACAAAAACCCAGGGGAAGAGTACACAATGGGGAGTGAGATACTGACAACAGTAAAAATGGAAAGGGACCTGGGGGTAATTATACCAGATGACCTAAAGGTGGGCAAGCAATGTGAGAAGGCAGTGAGGAAAGCTGGGGATACTGGGATGCATAAGAAGAGGCATCAATAGTAGAAAACAGGAAGTTGTTATCCCTTTGTACAGACAGTTGGTGAGACCCCATCTGAGTACTGTGTGCAGTTCTGGAGACCCCATCTCCACAAAGACATAGACAGAGTGGAGGCTGTCCAGAGGAGGAGACCAAAATGGTGCAGGGTCTGCACCAGAAGACATATGAAGAAAGACTAAAGGAGCTTAATATGTATACCCTTGAGGAAAGAAGGAGAGAGGGACATGATAGAAACTTTCAAGTACCTCAAGGAATCAACAAAGTCCAAGAGGGTAGCATCTTTCAGAAAAAGAGATGTGCAAGAACAGAGGCACAATTTGAAGATGGGGGATGGCTCAGAGGTAATGTGAGGAAGTATTTTTCATGCAGAGGGTTGTGGATGCATGGAACAGCCTCCCTGAGGAGGTCGTGGAGTCAAGAACATTGGGGGAATTCAAGAATGCATGGGACAGACATAAGGCAGTCCTAGTGGGGGGTAGGAGGAAGTAAGCTGTTGGTTAACTAGGATCTGCAGCTTATCTGTTAGGTAGGAAAATGGGCAGACTAGGTAGGTCAAGCGGTCCTTATCTGCCGTCACATTCTATGTTTCTATGACAGACAGACAAGTATTACAGCAAGCGGCCCTGCCAATCATTCCCTCAGCTCTGCTTTGATCCAACAATGTATCTCATCCCTCCCTTGGATGTACCTGGTAAGGCAAGGCAATTTTATTTGTATGGCTCCTAATCACAGGGGCTCAGGGCACCTCACAGTATACACAACAGATTTATTAAACCTGGTTTGATCTTCACGAGGTAGTCAGCTAGCAGGGTGAGCATGATATCCACAGGCTGCATCCTGACTACTCTTGAAGCAGTGAGCACCCTCCCTCCCCTGATGCCCTTTTGTGAAAATACTGTATTCACAAGCAGAGCCCTGTGTGACCTTGAGCAAGCTACTTAACCTTTATTTGCTTACTGTCATCGCTCTCTTTCCTTGCCTTAACTCCTTTATCTCACTTAACTTCCTGGTGCATGCCTACTGATGGATGCAACTGTTCATGACCTGAAAATATTTTGGGGTACAGTGTGCATGAAAGGCATCATAGAAACCTATTTTCCTCATTTCTATGGTATTCAGATTCATCTCCATGATACAATAAAGTGTCTCACATTTTATCTCTCCCACATTTTGAGGGATGCTGATTTCAAATAAGTTATTCAGCTCTTCAGTCTTGCTAATCATTTGCATTTCAATTGCTTTCACAGTTGTAACAGTTTTCTTCTGTGTTACCGTTGCTGTGACTGCTGTTGCATTGCACTGTAAACAATTTAAACAATGACGCTTTTTATATTGAATGTATTCCCCCTTGATGATTGTTGTGCATGTGCAGTTAGGCTCTATGAGAAGAATCATTCTCTTGCGTGCCCTCTTTTGGTTAGGGATTGCAATTGAAAGTGATTCTCTAGGTATAATTTTTATGAATGCATGGGCAGAGCCCTGCAGATGTTTTGCTAGGAGAGTGAAAAGGGGCTCTGGAAGCATGTGACTGGATACCTCAGCTCTGTGCTTCCACAGTGCTGTGGTCCTGTATCCACAGTGCTGTCAGTACTGATGGGTTAGTTCTCCACTGCCCCTCACCTCTGTGGGCCGCACCCCTCCCACGGGGGCACTATTTTGTTTCCACCTGTCACTTCCTCAGTTGTGGGTGAAACAAAAGAGCCCACCATACCCAAGATGGCCACAGTGAGCTCCCTATGCATGCAGAAGTGTTGCGCATGCAACATCTGTCACGGTGGGCCATCTTGGGAATGGTGGGCTCTTCATTACGCGAAAGTGACGGAGCTCAGCTTATTTTTTCACGAGACTCGCTGCTCTGAAGCAGCTGTGTTGGCTCTTGATCAGAGCTTAAGATTGCTAATCAGTGTCTTACAGGAACAAATCTCTATAAATCAATAAATTTAGTAATAGAAAAAATGTCGGGGTGACCCATGAACCTAGTGGTGTTTATTCTCTTTATTATGTTGGGGGGCAGTTTACAACCCAAACGGAGAATCTCAGTTGGGCCACTGGAGGCTACATACAGTCCCTAGTGGATGCATGATGCCCCTTGGTGCTCAGATGGAGGAACGTTATGCGGGGTTTCTCTTCCTGAATCCACCTCATCTCTCGTTGGCATGTAGGCATGACCACCAGTTGGATCCTTTTCTCCTCAAGAAGTTCTGCTGCAGAGCCTTGTCATGGTGGGAGGTTTACACTGTGGCATGTGAGTGTGGCCTCATTCAGAAGCAAGCTGTCAGCAGATGTAACAAGCTGCATGGGATGTGGGAGCTATGAGGGAGAAGGGTGAGTTGCAAGAAGGAAGATGGAAAAACACAAGAAATTAATATTAAAAATACTTGATTCCGAGGAAATTATCATAAGAAGTGATGCACTGATTTTGGCAAAGACAGGTCATAGTCACATGAACTCAATACCAGAGGACAAAGATTAACTGTGGGTGATGATAAGGCAATTATGGCAATGTAACCATGCTGTTAACTATCACTTGGGAGTTGCTGTATGCCAAAATCACTGCTGGAGAAAGAGAGGGTATACTTTCCTTGTCCCTCCCCTAACAATTAAAGCTGGTTCAGGAGTTCAGATGGAGGCCTCCGTGAACTTGCAGCTCAAAGGACTGTTAACAGTAGAATACAAAACAATCCAGAATGGGTCACTGCTGCCAGTTTGGTTCCTAGTAAGCTGAAAATGTTATACTGCAGTACTTGTCTGAACACTCTGGGACTGAAGAGGAAGGGGTAGTATATCATTTAAAGTTTTACTGCTACTCCATGAATGATTTCTTCTTAAGTGTAGATTTATTGCTGTTTATGTCGAAAACCCTACTCTGCTCTACTAGATGCTGTGCATAGTGGGCCGTTAGCTTTCAGATAAGTAACCAGTGACATATACACTGCAATATGCCCATAGGGAGGTATGAACTTGTGCCTGTTGACACCTTCCACTAGTGGATCCAGTTACAGTATGTGGCAAGATAAAGTTTAATTTATCTAGCACCGTTCTACAATCCAGCATGTCTCACAAGGTCCAAGCAACGTGTACAAGCAGTAATAAGTGACAATTTTTTAAAACACATGTAAATATTACATGGTACGTTGTTAGGGAAATGGTTGCTGAATTAGAAATGGTTTAAGCCCATTCTTAAAACTTTACAAGGGAACAGTCAGCACTGAAAGCTTCACATCCAAGTGTGGGTCTGGGACTGGTTTCAATTTGTACTTCATGTGCAAATTTTTTTTTACTTACTGTGTACCATAGTGTACTGGATTGTATCAGACTAATTTTGCTTACTTCCAGACTGACATTTTCTGTAACTACAAAGCCCAGCATCCCCTACAGCTGACATCAAAGCAGGACTGCAGCAGTGGGACATTTAATAGCCTGCAGTGCATATTAGAGCTTTTATAAGCTCCAATCAGATGTTTTCCAGTCCCGCTGTTCTCCTGGGACTAAGTACATTTCTCTGCAACTGTACTTAGCCATAGGAGGACAGCAGGACCAGCAAACAAAAGTTCAGAGCTTATATAAACCCTAACATGCACTGCAGGCTATTGAATCCTCCCACTGCGGTAGCCCTGCTCTGAGGTCAACTACAAAGGATTCTTGGACTGGTAGTTACAGAAAATGTCATCCTGGAAGTAAGTAAAATTAGTCTTATATAATACACTATACTACAGTACATGGTAAGTAACAAAAAATGTTTTTGCACACAAAGTGCAAATGGGGACCAGCCCCGCACTTGGGTGTGAAGCTTCTAGTGCCAACTGTTCTTTAAGACAAGTGCCTTGTGTGCAGGTTATATGACAGTACATTCCACCAGACTGGTGCTGCTACCAAGAATGTTTGTTGTACAGCTGTTTCAAACTGAATGTGGTTTGATATAACATCATTCATACACACTCTATCCCAAAATGTTTTACAAGCCACAAACAGCCGCGTCAATTATTAGATGAGCCTAGGGAGGGTAACACAGATAGAGGGAGGTAGTTGATAACTCAGGAGCAACAAGAAAGAGAGAACGTTAAGCCTGGAATAGTAAATTGAACTTATATTAATACTGGACAATAGAGTATGTAAGCAATAAGACATGACCAGGTGTGTAATTATGGCCCAACAATTGCACATCTCAGGGATACTGTTAGGCACAAGGTACCAAATGCACCCAGGATGAGTGATTATTAACCATAATTACACATTCTTGAAGGGTCTTATCGCACTTATAAAATGACCTCAAAGTAAAAAATGAATTTAAATGTGTACCTCTTTAATTATGGTGAATAATAACATGGTCATGTGACTTGTTTCTGCCAATCAGATGACTTAATTTATCCATTCAGTTTTATAAATGCAGAATAAGAAAGGGGTATGCTGGCTTCATGGTGTTAGGCCGCAGATGGCTGCCAGGTATGTTGGTGATCTGGATTGGAATAGAGGGAGCTGTGGAGGGCTCACCAAGGCTTTCACAGGACTGATAGCAGATGGGAATCAGTGAGTTACAAACAAAAAGGTCCATATTAGGGTTCTGAAGAATATAAAAGCCTGCACCAGGTAAACACAAAAACACTATTATAAAATGCTTGTATTCAATCAGTGTCCCACTGCTATTGAATGACAAAGAAATGTGGCAGCCATGTTAGTTTTTAGTCCGATCAATGACGCTGGAAAAAACAGCAAATATTTTGCAGGTGATACTTTAAACCGTTAATTGGACTAACAAAAATTGTTTTTGAGACTAGCTTTCGAGAGTTACACTATCTTCATCTGGAGATCCAAAGGGGTCACTGAAACACAGACTAGTCTGCTGTCTTGAGGCCAGTAGTCATGAGCCTGTATCTGGGCTACAAACAGCCGCTAGCTCATCAGCCTCTCCAGTGCAGCAGAAGTTGCTTGGAACTGCTCCTCTAGTCAGTCATCGGAGCACTTGTGTCAGGGGTGGGACTCCCTCTGTTTCTTCTCCCCACCAACACCTTTCGCCAACAGTAAGGATTGGAACCGCAGAACCACTGGGGGCATCACCACACATACCAGCTTGCCATCTTGAGGCCAGGGGATCATAAGTCTGAGTTTGGGCTCCCCCAGCCTTAACCAGTTTTAGGCACCAGTGAACCCTAATGGTTGATGGGGGCCCGCTGCTCATGGGGGGCCCCCGGCAAGAGAAGTTTGCATTATTCATTTTTAAATTGTATTTAATCTGAATGTCTTTTTAAAACAGCAATAATACTGTTTGTCTTAATAAAAACAGCAATAAAGAGCGATGCAGCTTATTCTAATATGACATCATGATGTCTTGAATTGTCTCACCAAGCTAGGACCCATTCAATAAGAGGCAGATGGGCAGCAATGGATGGGATGGAAGAAAAGCCTCAAGAACTAACAGTGCTGTCTCCCCTTAAAAAAAAAGTAAATATGCCACTGGTTGTACTGAAAATATAATAAAATGCATGCATAGGCTACAGTCAAACACATGGGTAAAGGTGGGACATGTAGGGGGGCCCCATGACTTCACTAATTCTGCTGGGGGGCCCCAAACCCCTAAAGCTGTCCCTGTCCCCAGCAGCCACTAGCTCACCAATCACTCCACTGCAGCAGGAGCTGCTCAGACCTTCTCAAATCAGTACTCATGTTGGGGACTGGATTCTCTCTGTTTCTTCTTTTGAAAAGCTTTAGCTTGTGGTTCAATAGCTGAAGCAACAGCCATGCCCCTCCTGACCTATTAAAACTTTTCCTTCCTGCTTCATTCAGAAGTATTTTTCTTGCAGCTGGAGGCTCTGTTTGTCCCCCCGGTCCTGGCCTTTCATTGGGCCCTGCCCCCCCCTTCTGCATTGTTTGTCTCCTACCTTCCCTTGTGTTTGGAATCTGCTGGCTGTGCTGGACTCTCTCTCTGGTTTGTACGTCTGCTTCTGGGTCACTATTTTGACTCCAGCTGCAGTCCGTATGTGCTTCTACCTCAGTCGTTTGTTTCTCCCTTCTGCTCCGGTGCTTGTGTTTGCTTTGTTTGCTTTTTGGGGCTTTTTAGTTCTAGCACCCCTTGTTTACTTTGTTATATTCAGATGCATTGCTACTCTGGCTCTCATTTCATATTATCATACATCAGCAATCTCTCTCTTATCCGTACTTGTTACCTGTGTGTTCAGTTCCAATTGCTGTTTCCATGCAGTCCATGTGCTCATCAGTTTAATCATTTACACCTGCCTCACTCAGTACTGGCTCCCCTTAGTAGCTCTAAATCTGTCTTTCATTCCTCTTGCTGCTCTCATGGTGTCCTGCCCTACTATTTTACTCCTCCCTCCTGCGTTTGTGTTATTCAGGCTCATTTGTTACTATTTCAAAATATTACCAAGCCATACTTTTACCAAAACCTCTGCATTCTGTTTCTGGCTTTTACCATACTGAAACTTCAGTATTTAAATTGTCTCTATTATTTTTTGGGGGTATTACCATATCAACATTACACTTGCTGTTTGGTCTCATTGTGCTCAGCTTGTGACTCCCCTGTTATTTCCACAGCGGGGAACTGTGATATCACATTAGGACATCGTTGCTCCAATTAGCAGGAGCATGCTTTATGTTAGCTATATGATTTTGCCCTGCTTCTTTGCCTCCATGGCTTCTCAGTTATCCATGCATAAATATATTAACCTTGCAGCCTACATGTCTTTCAAGATATTCATTGCAGTCCATTACTGCGTTGCAAATGCTTCTTACCCGAATAACCTAACTCTCTACCTTAATGACATTTTAGGTATTCATGCTAATCATATCAGGTCTCTATTTATGCTGCAACCATAGCAATCACTGCTGAACCTCATTTATTCAATTACGCTAAACCTCATCAATTCAACCTCTCACTACTTAATCACCTATCTTCTATGACACCATTAATTCAGCTTCCATAATGGAATTGGTTGGCTTGCTTTCGCTAGCTTTGCCCATATCAGTGAATCATATTAAGCATTCTTGTCAGTCAATCTCATCAGACAACCTCATCAGTCAATCATATCAGTCCCTTGTATCAGTCAATTATCTCAGTCAATCCTCTCAATCAATCAATCATATCGATCAGCTTACCAATACCTAACAGATGACTGCTGGCTTCGCCCAGCCTCCTCATACTTAATGCAGCATAGTTGACTGTATGCTCTGATTTATAAATGGGAAGCATGCCAGCCATGACCATTACTTTCTAAGGGTCAGGGCTGACACTGCAGCCAATGGTCTTCCTCTGCACCGAAGTCAGCATCTTGAGCATGTGAAACTCGGGCCGGGGTCCTTCTCATCTGGCTCATAGTGGAAATGACCTCACTCCGGGTGGAGTTTTAGCTATGCAGCCAATT
This sequence comes from Neoceratodus forsteri, assembly GCA_016271365.2. Taxonomy (NCBI): domain Eukaryota; kingdom Metazoa; phylum Chordata; order Ceratodontiformes; family Ceratodontidae; genus Neoceratodus; species Neoceratodus forsteri. The sequence continues at coordinate 192,569,142 of CM028132.1, read as the reverse complement.
GATGGCACCTCTCAACATAGAACTTAAGACCTCAGCTATGAGGGATGGGACCCTCATGCCCAAGAGCGCTTCTTTAGCTGGCTGAATTTTTTTTGGTGGTGCCCTCTACGCTGTTCTCCCCATGACCGCCTTTGGTTCACCTGCTCTGTTTTTAGTCGGTAGGCTGGCTGAGTGCCTCAGTGGTCATTGCTATCCTCTTCTCAGCTTGGGGGTCCCACTCTAGTTTCAGAGTATCCGTTGTTGCAGAGGGCTCTCGCAACCCTTCATGGCATTCCCGTTAGAGGAATTGTGATTGCTTTCCACCAAATTGGAATATTTTCCTCCCTTTGGGTTGGGTTCTAAATTGCAGCAGCAGAGCCATCACTAAATAAAACATCCCTAGCCTGGATGGAAGGTGACCTAGGCCTTGGATCACCAGAGGTTTCCTCCTCAAAGGGGATTTTCCTCTTCTCAGCACCAAAGGTCATAATTTTCAGTTACTTTAGTTGTAAATTCTCTAAGTTACTTAGGTAGGTTTCTGCAGTTATTCAGGTAGATTTCTGCTCTTGGATAGAGATGGATGGTGGCCCTCCTTTGCTGTTCCCTATCTCCTTGGGAAATCATGCCCTATTGTTATAATTCATAAGAACATAAGAACATAAGAATGTGATGGCAGATGGGGATTGCATGATTCATCTAGTCTGCCCATGTCTTGTCTACTCCCCACATTAGTAAACTGCTTGTTTCAGGATCCCACAATGCCTATCACAAGATAACTTGAATTCCCTAACCATCTTAGCCTCCACTACCTCCCGCAGCAGTCTGTTCCAAGGCTACATGACCCTCTCAGTGAAGAACTTCCTGACATTGCTCCGGAACCTTCCCCCTCACCAGTCGACTGTTGTGTCCTCTAGTTTGTGCTCTCTTATTTTATTGGAAGAGGTTCTGATCCTGCATTGAGTTGATTCCTTTGAGTTATTTAAGGGTTTCTATCATGTCACCCCCATTTCTCCTTTGTTCCAGGGAATACAAATTTAATTGCCTAAGTCTTGTCTCATAGGGTTCGTGATAGAGGTCTTGAACCATCTTCATGGCTCTTCTCTGCATAGACTCCAATCTATTTATATAATTTTTAAGGTGCAGTCTCCAGAACTGGATGCAGTACTCCAGATGAGGGCTCACCTAGGATCTGTACAGCGGGATTATCACCTCTCGCTTTCTGCTTGTAATGTCCCTGCCTATGCATCCAAGGATGCTGCTGGCTTTTGTGCCACCTTCTTATGTTGCCTTCCCAATTTCAGGTTGTTTGATACTATGATTCTGAGATCATTTTCCAGATTTATGATGGCTAATGTTTCACCCCCCCTGGGAGTATGCTTTCCCTGGGTTTCTACTCCCTAGGTGCATGACCTTGCATTTCTTGGTGTTGAACTTCAACTGCCAAGTTTTGGACCATTCTTCCAGTTTCTTTGTGTCAAACTCCATCTTTTTGGCCCCTTCCTGTGTGTCTACCCTGCTGCAGAGCTTTGTGTCATCTGCAATCAGGCATACATTCCCCCTCCAATCCATCTGCAATGTCGCTGATGAATATGTTGAAGAATATAGGTCCCAGCACTGAACCCTGTGGGACTCCTCTGGTCACCTTCCCTTCCCTTCCCTTAATAGAGCGCCGTTCACAAGAATGTTCTGAGTTCTGCCCTGAAGCCAGTTTCTTACCCAATTTACCATCTTGCTCCCTACAACTGTGTTCCCCAGTTTGTTGATAAGCCTTCTATGTGGAATGGAGTCAAAGGCCTTACTGAAATCTAGATATACAATATCCACTACTCCATTCTGGTTTACTACTTTAGTCACCCAGTCAAAAAATTCAATCATATTTGCTCGGCAGGACCACTGTCCAGCAGCGAAGCCATGTTGCTTTGGGTCTAGCTGTCCACTGGCCTTCAGGAATGCTACTATCCTTTCCTTGAGTATAGATTAGATGATCTTCCCTGCAATTGAGGTGAGGCTGACAGGACAGTAGTTCCCTGCTTCTTCCTTGCTGCCACTCTTGTGTAAGGGCAGCACAGTAGCTTTCTTCCCGTCCTCTGGTACCTGTCCATTCTCCAGTGATTTGTTGAAGATTGTGGCCAGAGGGCAGCAAACTCTTCCCTGAGCTCTTTTAAGACACATGGATGCATTCCATCTGGGCCCATGGCTTTGTCCATCTTAACTTCTCGAGTTTCTGTAGGACTCTGTCTTTTGTAATGGGGGTAGTGTCTGCCTCCTGGTTTTGGTGTTCATTTTTACTAACTTATAATTTATTCAACCTATGTTAAAATAATTACTCATTTCAGTTATCTCTCACCATTACCCTTATCTCTGCTGACCAATGTGTATGTTCAAATCTTGATACCGACTCACTACCTCTGCAATGCTTTTTGATCTACTCTCTTTTTGGGCTTTTTCTAAGCTACCTTTAACCTATGGGAATCATTCCTGTGGCACCTCTAGCGGTGGAACCATTCTCCAGGGTTTCTGCCTTCAGCATCCCTACAGGGTGATATTCCCAAGGCACAGAGGTAAATGGCCACAACAAAGTTTATTCAGCAAGTTACATAAGCACAGTACCACACCAAACTGGGTAAGCACATTGAATTGAAAGGCTTTAGCCTGTGGTTCAATGGCTGAAGCAACAATCCCCCCAGCTTACTTAAACTTTTCCTTCCTGCTTCACTCAGGTGCATTTTCCTTGCCCCACCATCCTCCCTCCTCCTCCTCCTCCTCCAGTGGCTAGCATCTCTTCTTGAGGGCTTTTCCTAAGCTACTTTTGGCCTAAGGGAATCATTCCTCTGACACCTATAGGGATGGAACCATCCTCCAGGGTTTCTGACTTCAGCATCTCTACAGGGTAGTATTCCTGAGGCACAGAGAGGTAAATGGGCACAACAAAGTTTATTCAACAAGTTGTGTAAGCACATTGAACTTCTTTCTGATGGTTTTTGACAGTAGTTAGGATTGAAACAGGAAACTCAATGAGTCATAGCCATGTGAACAGCTCACCACCTTGAGGCAAGGGGGTTGTGAGCAGGTGTCTGGGCTCTTCCAACAGCTGCCAGCCTCTCTAGTGCAGTAGGAGCTGCTTAGACCTTCTCCCCAATTAGCCCTCAGAGCTCTTGTGCTGGGGAGGGCAGGAGTCCCTCTTTTTGTTCTCCTTCTCCCCATCAATGCCTTTTGCCAGCAGTCAGGATTGGAACTGGAGAGCCAATGGGGCAATCACCATATAGACCAGACCACCATTTTGAGGCCAGGGGGTCATGCGCCCGTGTCTGGGTGCCCTCAACAGCTGCCAGCTCACCAGCCTCTGTAGTGCAGCAACTGCTAGGAGCGTTCATGTTGGGAGTGGGTCTCCCTCTGTTTCTTCAGCCCTGCATGTCCTAGCAGTCTTAGTGTGAGTGGTCCCAGCATGCGTGGCACAGCAGGAGTGGAAGTCCTCAAGGCAGTCACCAAAGAAACACCAGGATGCCAGGAGACTGTCTCCTTTCCCCTCCTTTCCCAGGAACTGTGAGTAATAGCCCTGCTCTTTATGGTCTGCCTTTGTGTTTGCTGCCACCTCCCGCCTAACTTTATTCTACTGTTTGTAGTTGTTGCTCTGTAGTGCTCTAAATGTTATCTCACCCCCCCGTTTCAATCGGCATAATGTCTGCCAGATACCTTAGCCTACCTGATGTATTTCCAAAATATTGTGCCTCAGCTGCTATCGTAACATTTGCCAGTCACATTTGCTGCTACTTGATGTGGCTGGAGTCATTTCTGGTTATTGCCTGCTAGTCAGCTGACATCTAGGATTTACTGTATGTTCTAGTATCCCACTGCCAGCTTTGTCTCCACAGATTTTGTGCAGTTATCTGGAATGTCTCTGCCTTTAATTGGACTTACTATTATTGTTTACAGCTGCTTATCTGCCTTCCCTTAAAGAGGATAGGAAATATTTCTAATTCTTAGCTGTTTACAATGTTACTATTTACAGAAATGATATCTATAAGACTAGATGATCCATATGCAAATGTAACTGAATTAAATGTGACGTGAAAAATTGATATTTTACAGGCAGCATTTTATTACAGTTCTCTTCATGGAACCAATAATCTGGAGTTTTGACTATGTCATGGTTTGTGCACAGAACTCTGAGCATGGTTCTGATAGGTCAATAGCTCATAATTAGTATTCTGTACATAAATTGTGACATAGTGAAAACTCCAAATTACTGGTTCAATGAGGAGAACTGTGCAGAATGTTATCCATCAAAAGAAAATAATTGAAAACACAGTTTTTTACAACAGTGTTTATTCAAGTACAGTTAAATATGACTCAGTTGGAGGTGAGCCTATTAATTTCTGTTACTAGGAACATTACTGTTTCCAATTAGCACAAATGTTCTGTCCCTTTTAAATCACTGTAGTTCTGCATGTGACTGCTGTGGTTGTTCTATTATTGCAACACATTTGTCTCTCCTATAGTGTTAAGCTGTGTCTACTTCATTCCCTGCCCTCCGCCCCCCCCCAACACACCTCAGGCAGGGCTGTCATTAGGGTTTTGGGGACCTCCAGCAGGATCAGTGTAGTTATGGGGCACCTCTGATTGGCCTACCTTTACCCTATGTGTTTGACTATTGCCCATGCGTGTGCCATTGTTTATTTTATTTTCAGTACATCCAGTGGTATATTTACATTTTTTAGGGTTAGACAGCAGTGTTAGTCCTTGGGGATGTTCTTTCCATCCCGTCCATTGCTGCCAATACATTTCTTATTAACTGGGCCATAGCTTGGTGATGCATTTCATGACACCGTGATGCCATATCCGAAGGAGTTGCATGGCCTTTTGTTGCTGTTTTTATTAAGATAAACAACATCTAAAAATGAATGAGATAAACTACTGTGGTTGTCGGCCCCTCCCATGAGTAGGGAGCCCCCAGCAACCACAGGGTTTTCTAGTGCCTAAAACTGGCTATAACCTCAAGTGCACTCAAACTCTTCTAAGTGTTCCATTTTCTTGTGCCTCTCCACCCATAGTCTTATGCTGTCCATCTCCCTTTCTCTTCTCTTCTCTTCTCTTCTCTTTCCATTCCTTCACTTCCCTTCCCTCTCTCAGTTCAGTTTATTGTGTAGGGATAGCTTCCATTGAGCACACTCATTCACAAGGAGGTCCCTGATACAAAGTACTAAACATCACAGACAGTCAGTACAAGGATACATCATAGTAATACAGCAGGTATATCATGGTAACATAGAAACATAGACTTTGACGGCAGATAAGGACCACTTGGCCCACCCAGTCTGCCCATTTCCCTACCTACTGGATAAGCTGCAGATTCTAGTAAACCAACAGCCTACTTTCTGCCACCCTCCACTGCAATTGCTTATTGTCTGTCCCATGCATGTTTGAATTCCCCCACTGTTTTAGACCCAACAACCTCCCCAGGAAGGCGGTTCCATGCATCCATCACTCTCTCCGTGAACAAAAATGTCCTCACATTACCCCTTAGTACATAGAGTAGACTGGTTGTAACAAATACGTAAAAGCAAAAACATCACATGACAGTAAGTTTACCACCACCTAATAAAAATCACCACAGACAATCAATACAAGTAGTATATCATAGAAAAACAGCAGGGATATCACAGTACATAGAATTGGTTGGTTATTACAATACCTAGGGATAAATTAGAAGCATCACTTAACAGTAAGTTTACCACACCTAATAAATAAGGGAGATAACAATTTCAGTAGAATGGACAAGAAGGAAGGAAGGAAGGAAGGAAGGAAGATGCATGCTAGTATACTCAGGAATCTACAAATACAATAGGAGAGGGATAGGGAGAAGATAGACCTGCGAGGGAAGCTGAGTGCAGTTGCAGGTTTCAGCAGTGATTTCATGTACCCTAGCAATGAGCACCCTAACTGGGATAAGGGTATGGAGTTTTAGGGTAGCTTGAAGCTTATTCCAAAGGCAGGGAGGAGAAAAGCTTATAGATGCCCTACTAAGCCATGTCCGATAATTTGGCACATTCAGGGTAATGTATGCACATTTTCTGAGGGCATAGGTGCTAGTTGAGTGTGAGAAAAAGGCTGATATATAAGGAGGTAGCTTATTGAGGAGCATTTTGTACATCCAAGTATAAATGTGCACCATTCTCCTGGTGGATAAGGAGGTCCACTTCATCGCCTCATACAAGGTACAATGACGGGTTCTGGCTGGGGCATTGGTAATGAAATAGATGGCCCGGTGATACAGCATGTCCAACTTACGCAGGTAGATGGGTGCACAATTGTTATAGAGAATATCAGTGTAATCAAGAAGAGGCATGAAGGTGGCCTGTACCAGTCTAGTTCTGGAGTCTCGGGAGAACAATGATTTGTTCCCGAAAAAGAAGCCAAGCCTAAATTTCTGTTTTTTTTGTGAGCGCTTTGACATGTAATGAAAAGGACAGGTGTGAGTTGAGTATGAAGCTTAAGTATTTAAAGTGATTCACCACTTTGAGTGAGTCTCCTGATAGGGTGGTGATGGGAGCATAGTGGTTTGTCATGAGGCATACTGAGGGGACATTAGGGGGATAGAAGAACATAACCTTCATTTTTTTTTGCATTTAGGAGCAGTTTGGCTGTTATCAAGTTATACTGAAGTATGACAAAATCAGACCGGAGAACAGAACATACTTGACTAACTGTAGGTTTCGATATGTAGAAGACCGTATTGTCTGCAAATAAGTGAATATTGGAGTCCGTGATGCCCGAGCCCAGATTAGTTACATAGATTAGGAACAACAATAGACTCATGATGGATCCTTGTGGCATCCCTCTTGTGACTGGCAAGAGTGATGAGGGGGCTCCGTTTATCTTAATGTGTCAATGTCTATTTCCTAGGTAACTAGCAAACCAGGATACCATAGCATCCAACAAGCCATGGGACTTCAAGCTGTCAAGCAGCAGGGGGTGATCCACAATATCAAAGGCCTTACTAAGTTCCAAAAATACTGCACCGGTGACAAGTTTGCTGTCCGTGGCCACTGTCACAGATCCACTCAGCAGGTCAGGCCCTCTACTCCCAAAGTGCCAACCTCTGAGCGCAGTCTTGTGAACAGTGTAACAGACAAGGTAACCCTCTTGTCTGTTTTTGTGAGTTCGGATCAACCTTTGGTCTCAGTTCTGGAGAGATTCAAACTGTTAACCTCTTGTTAGCATACCCAATGCACAGGCTCAGATATATCTGGCTTCGGGGGCCAGATAACATTGCTTATGGGCACCTAACCAGGTATTCTGAGATGAACCCTTTAAAACTTTAATAAAGACCTCGGATTTAAAATGCTTCTCTTTCCAGTTTGGCACCACCATACAAGCTTATGTCTGTTGTCTGCTATAACCATAAATATTTCTTAGTAAAAGAAAGCAATTCAAAGACAGACCAGGTTTGCTCTAAAATTAGAGTTTTTACTAAAATAGATAATAATACATCAAACATACAATACAGAACTCTTATAACACAAGACATACATATCTTTAAACAAAACAAGGTTTAAAACAGTGCAATTCCTACAACTATATTTAGATTTGTCTAGCTTTCTAAATACCTGTTTTCAGTGCTCATATGTTCTCTTGGTCAGTGTCAGATTAAAAAGTGACCTCTGTAGTGAAAAAGAATAATCTTTACAAGCTGTATTTGCCAACCCCTTTTGGATGACATCATCCAGCTCCTCCTCTGTCAAAATATCTAAAAAATATATTTCTATACAACCACAGGATGTAATTTCAAAGTATTAATTCTGCAACCTTAGCATGACTCAGTTTCAAATGACACCTTCTTTGATCTCATGCTGTACTCTCCTCACACAGGCTTCACATGAGCATTTATGACCTCTCACCTCTGTGTAATATCCTAGCCTCCCTTTCTAACGTCATAAACCTAGTTTATGATTTCTCTCTTAACAAAATTAACTTAAACAAGTCTGTAATTAGCTCAGAGAAACAGGCTCCTTAATAAAAGTATTCCAAGTAACACAATGTCTCTAAAAACTGAGTGAGTGTGATACATGCTGTCAGCATTTCTCTTAGCTGGCATCTGTTAGCTGAAATCTGGGGGGGGGGGGGTGAGAGAGGTCATTCCTAGAGCATTTGATTTTTCAGCAGAGACAGTCATTAATACATTTTATATAAAAAAAATATGATACAGCACTTTAGAACTGGCTGTCTATGTCACAGCCACCAACCAGTCGTTAGTAACTTTGGACAAGTCTGAGACAATACGACTTGGTCTGAAACCTGATTGTTTCAGAGTTAGCAATTGAGAATTTTTGAGGAAGGATCTAAGGTGGATGCTGACCAGTTTCCCCAGAAATTTTTAGAAGGAAGGCAAGATAGAGATTGGTCTTTAGTTGTTAACATTACTGGGATCACCAAATTTGAAAAGGGGTATGAGGTGTGCAACTTTCCAATCTTGGGGCACGATGCCTTCAGATAGTGAGAGATTAAATAAATGAGTGATGGGGCAGCTAAAAAACAATAGCCTATTTTCAAAAAGAAAGGGTCAATGTTGTCCGCACCTCCACTGTTTTTAACATCCAACCTGAGCAGTTGGTCTTCCACCTGTTTAAAGGTGATAGGCGAGAAAGAGAAGGGTGAGTGTGTTGGGAAGTTGGGTGGTGCAGATGGGTGAAGAAGAGAGGTTCTTAGGCTGGCTGATGGAGAAGAATCGAATGCAAGACCCGCTGTGGCAACATGCTCATTTAGTTTGCAGAGTATGACAAATTTATCTGTAATTGATGTGCCCTGATAGGTAATGGTGGTGGGGAGAGATGGTGGAGCTTTGCTCCCCTCAACTAAGTTTAAATGTGCACCAGATCTTGAATGGGTTACCATTGGCTGACTCTAGTGTGCCTAAGTAATAGTTTTCTTTAGTATGCCTGATCAGTTCAGTGCAGCCATTTTGACACATCCTGAATGCTGTCCAGTCTGTTGGTGTTTTTCTGCATTTGGCAGTTGCCCAAAGCTTATCACTTTTTGTTAGCATAGACTTAATATCAGCATTGAACCAGGGGCAGGAAGCTTTTTTCACTCTATATGTTCTGACAGGTGCATGGGAGTCTATGATACCTGTACATATTGTTTTAAAGCAGGCCAGTGCGTCAGTAACTGATGGGGCTAGGTAGAATTGTTGCCAATCAATGTCGTGCAGGTCAGCTAGGAAGTCTACTCGGTTAAAGTGTCTGAAGGATCTTTTAGCTATCATCTTACTTGGATGTAGCAATTTAGGAAGATTCCTGATACATACTACAATATTATGGTTGCTCAGGGGGTTGTGCCAGACTGCTTCATGTGTGATTTTTATGGGGTCTATTTGTCAGAATTGCATCAATTAGGGATCCAAGGGAGAGATTTGTGTGGCCTGGCTTAGTGGTTTCTGAGAGTAGTTGTGAGAGTCCGAATTCATCACAGACATTCTTGAGCAGTGCTGATTTGTTGTAAACCAGTCCATGTTTGGGTCACCTAGAATCAGTATCTCATTAGTGCTGACATCTAAGAAGTGATGAAAATGTGATAAAATATTAAAGCCTGCAGAAAGAGGTATATAGCAACCAATAATGTTTAGTGATTCTGAGGCTGTTATATTAATTTTAACAACTAAGCATTCAAATTGTTTAGGCTTGGAGCAGGAGTTAATGACAGAGACAGAATATTTATTATTGATGTAGATGGCCACCCCTCCACATCTAGTAAGCCTATCTGCATGGAAGAGAGAATATGATGGAAGCGAAACAGCATGATCTGTAGCATGACCTTTTAACCATGTTTATGTCATGACCAGAACACCTGGCATAGTATGGGAGACCCAGGCTTGCAGTTCAGTGAATTTTTTCTGAATGCTGCATATGTTGATCAGCATGAATTTTAGTCCTTTTGTTGTAGTGAAATCCACGGGGGTTATAAACAATGGTGCTGGACCAAGATTTGGCTCCACATTGCCAGAGCTTAGGAGGAGCAACAGGAGAACTCGAAGTAACCAGAATCTAGGAAAGAGAGTGCACCTTATATGAGTAGAAGCATACTTATAACTTAAAGTGGAAGCCCAATTCCTCTGAAGGGGTGAATGATAGTTCAGTGCTGCAAGTAGAAGGAGAATAGTCTTGAATTTAGTGGGGACGCTAGAGACCAGTGAAAACTATAGGGTACAAGTTGCTTTTTTCCAAATTGGGTGGGGATTCTGGGTAAAGAACAGATTTGAAAATCTGATGCTAGAAGGGTTGTACTGATTGCTATGATTTCTGGCTGGCAATGCCAAAAAAGAAAGGAGGACTATGGTTACTTGGTACATTATAAAAATGAGGTAACAGCAACAGTTGGCAAGCTATGGGAATCTGAAGAGCTAGTTGTAGCTGTGGCCCAGAGGAAGGTCTGAGGACCCTATGAGGTTGGAGGGTTTATTAACACAAAGAAGCCAATGCGTGAAAGCAGGTAGATGGGGCAGAGTTTTAGTGTATTTAATAGAGATAGGGGGTGGGCCAAAAAATTAAGTAAGAGGACAAGCACAATTTAGGAATGAGCACCAGCTAAGCACAGAAATCAGTGCAGTCCAATGAAGAGCTGCTCCCAGTACTGAAATGACCAATTAGCATTTGAAAGCAGCCAGAGTGCACCAATGGGAGCAGCAGCTTTGGAGCCTTTCAATCAGGCAGGAGCCTACCTTGTTCAGATCTTTGGGCAGACAGCCTGGAAATGGTGACTGTGGCCGGCTGTACAGAGAGTCTTAGCCACAGTCATAGAGAGTGAGCCTGCTCAAGGCACAGGAACTGGAAAGAGAGGGAGAGAGAGAGAGATTACAGATACAGCTAGGTATAGCAGAGATCAGGGCTGAGACAGTGGGTGGGATGAGAACAGGACAAAAGATTAGGTGGGACTACACAGGGGAGTAGGTGCTAAAAGGGGTGTATAGCGAAGCATGGAGAAATTGGGTGGGGGCGTCTGACCTGAGGCACCAGAAAGAGCTACTCAGACAGAGTCAGAACAATGGAGGGGGGAGAGGAGAGAGAGAGAGAGAGAGAGAGAGAGAGAGTGTGTGTGTGTGTGTGTGTGTGTTGAAGAAGAAGGGTCACAGAACATGCAGAAGAGGAAGCAATGAGAATTCAGCACACTACATTACTGGCTAACTACAGAATAAACTAGCTGGGTACAATTAAACATTATTAAAAAACAGTAAATCCCAAAACAAACTACTCTGGATGCAATACCCTAGACTTCAAGACAGGCAGTTGACAAATGAAGTAAGAGGACAAGTCCAGTTTAGAAATGAGCACCAGCTAATCACAGAAGTCAGTGTAGTCCAATGAAGAGCTGCTCCCAGTGCCGAAATGACCAATTAGTGTCCGGAAGCAGCCAGAGCACGCCAACTGGAGCAGCGACTTTGGGACCTTTCAATCGGGCAGGAGCCTACCTTGTTCAGCTCTTCGGGCAGATGGGCTGGAAATGGTGACTGTGGCCGGCTGTGCAGAGAGCCTTAGCTGCAGTCATAGATGGTAGTCATAGATGGTGAGCCTGCTCAAGGCACAGGTCCCTCTCCCTCTACATTTCCCTTACCCCCTCCCCTGGCTAAAGACTAAGGGATGGAAGTAGGAGCATTCTTGAAAAAGGTCATAGTCTGATGAGGACAGGTTGACACTGAAAACTCATTATGGTGAGTACCAGCAGGCAAGCAACATGAAAAAGACAGAGTTCCTGTCGAAGTCGATTGCTGCAGGGAAGAATTGGCCAGCACAGCTCTTTCGCACTGTAGACAAATTGCTAAATCCTCACTGTCTGTGATCTGTTAGAGATTTTTCAGCAGATAAGTGCGAGGAGTTTGGTAAATTCTTCTCTGACAAGGTGTCCTAAATTATATCATGTATCTCTTCAAGTGGCCTGTTTCAGCTGGTTTCTCAGGATGAGGTGTTCCAGGTGATCTCTAGTCTGCGTCCTACCTGCTGTGTATGGGACCCAGGACCATCCTGGCTGCTTTTGGGCTGCAGCGAGTTCCTGAGTCCAGTGATCAACAATATTGTCAGTGGCTCCTTGAGGGAGGGTGGTTTTCCATCGGCCCTACAAAAAGGTGGTGGTTAGACCTCTCCTAAAAAAATTTCCCTTGGACCCTGTTGTTCTGGCAAATTACATACCTGTTTCAAACCTTCCCTTTTTGGGGAAAGTTATCAAGAAGATGCTGGTTGACCAACTTTTGAACCACTGGAGAATTATGACATCTATGAACCTCCTGAGTCAGGTTTTCAGCCGTGCTGTAGCACAGTTGTTCGGGTGACTCACGATCTCCTCCTGGGGAGGGATCGAGGACTTTGTTCCATTTTAGTTCTTCTTGAACTCTCTTTGGCATTTGACACAGTTGACTGCAGGGTTCTGTAGGATTGCCTGAGGCCCTATATGGGTTTCACTGGTGCTGTTTTGTGCTTGTTCAAGTCCTACATAGCCAGGAGATCACAACAGGTTCCCCTAGGAAATATTATCTATGGGCTTCTGAGCTCTCCTGTGAGGTTCCTCAAGGTTCAGTCCTTGCTCCTGTGTTGTTTTCTGTGTACATGTTACCCTTGGGGGAGATCTTTAGATGGTACAGGGTCGAGTTTCACTGCTGTGCAGATGATACTGAGTTGTAGCTGTCTTGCTTTCCCAGCGGGCTCATGCGACTTCCATGCTCCTGCAATGTCTTGCCAAGATAAACAACTGGATGGCCTCAAACTGGTTATGTCTCAACCCAATGAAGACAGAGGTCATGTTGATCAAGCCGAGTCAATGGGGTGCAGCAGTGACGGGAGGTGATGTAGCACTTCCTGTGTTGGGTGGCCAATCTCTTGTTGCTGTTAATGCAGTTAAGAATCTTGGGGTCATTTTGGAGCACAGACGGACACTAGACCAGCAGGTGTCAGTGGAGGTCCGATCTGGCTTTTATCATCTTTGAAGCCACATTTAACCTGTCCTGCTGCGAAAAAACTTACTCAGCAAACCTATCCCCTCCACCTAATACAACCTATTTATGGCCTACCTGACTTAACCTTTCTTCCTCAAATCTCTCCCTCCTTGACCTGATTCTCTCCTCTCACCCCACTGCATTATCAGTGCAGGCACCCTCCATGATGACAGGTGGGAAGCAAAGAGTGATGCTGTGTGTTCACGATTCAGAGTAGAGGGATGTGCTAGGTGGAGTTCAGCCGCAGTAAGTGCTGGGCACTTTGCTCTTCAAGAGGGAGGCTGGCCAGAAGAAATACAGAGCAGAATTAGAATCAGTAAATCCCTAATAAGCCTAGTACCAACAATTAGATCTCTAAGTTACTATGTTTAAAAGTTACGACCCATTTTGTAACCTTAATTTCACTCCTTGTTCAAAAAAGCCAGTTTCAGTGATGAGCTACTGACAATATCAAAACAGCCTAGTCTTCCATGTTAGCAGATTACGGCCTTGCATGTAAACATGGTGACTATAGGATTTATGTTCTAAAGATTAAGAAACTGTAGTTGTAGTTATCATTAAAAAAACTGACACAGGACTGGGTGCAGTGCACTCATTTCCAGAATGTTCAGATGCATGATACTGCAACTTTAGAATGCAGCAGGAAGTGGTTATGGAACACAGCATTGGGCACAGCTATGGAATGTCAAGGTGGTGCACAACTTCAGAATGTCAGGGGGACATGCAATCTTGGAATGTGGCAGGGATGCAGGATCTTGAAATGTGGTAGTGACATTCAGTCTCGGAATGCAACAGGGGCATATATCTAGGAATTTGGTGTGGACTGACAATTTTGGAACACAGTAGAAATGCACACTGTCTGAATATGATAGGACACACCATTTTATTCTTAAATTACTCATCTCTGCCGTATTCCAGAATTGCATGCACCTACAACATTTCAAAACTGAGCACTGCATTCCCACCACATTTCAACATTGCAGATCCCTGCCAGATTCTGCCATTGTGCATTTCTGCCACATATCAAAACTGCATGTCCACATCACAGTCAAAAATTGCTCATCCCCACTACATTCTGAACTTGTGTCTCAATGCTACATTCTAAAATTGTGTTACCACCACATTCCAAAATTGTGTCACCACCACGTTCCAAAACTGGGCATCCCTGCCACATTCTGCAACTGTACATCCCCACCCCTTTCTAAAATTGCATGCCCCAACACATTCTAAAACTGTGTGTACCAGTCACATTCCATAATTCTGCATCACCATCACATTCCAAAAAATGTGAATCCTCACCATTTTCCAAAATTGGGCATCCCAGTAGCATTCCAAAAATGTTCTTCCTCACCACATATCAAAATTATGCATTTCTGCCACATTCTAAAATTTAATTTTCCAGACACATACCAAAACTCGGTGTCCCAATTACCACATTTGAAAATTGTGCATCCCAGATACATTCTGAAATTGCATTTTGAAATCGTGTGTCACTGCCATGTTCCAAAATTACCTATCTTTGTCACATTCCAAAAATGGACATCCCCATCATATTCCAAAATGGTACATCACTACTACATTTAGAAAATGAGTGTCCCTGCTAGATTCTGAAATTGCATGCCCAAGATGCAGTCTAAAATTGTGCATCCCTGCTGCATTCCAAAATTGTACATCCCTGTCACATTTTGAGAATGCTTATTCTCACCACATTCCAAAATTTTGCATTCTCACCACATTCTTAACTTGCATTTCCCAGCCACATTCCCAAGCTAGGCATCCCAATCACATTCTGAAATTGTGTGTCTCAACCACATTCTGAAACTGCATGCCACATTCCAAAATTATGCGTCACTGCCACATTCCAAAATTGCCCATCTTTGTCACATTCCAAATATGTGCATCCCCACCATATTCCAAAATTGCACATCTCCACCACATTCTGAAAATGAGTGTCCCTGCCAGATACTGAAATTACATGTCCAAGCCATGTTCTACCATTTTGCATCCTTGCCACATTCCGAAATTATGCGCATGTGTTGCATTCTGAAAATGCATTTTACTACCATGCTCCAAAATTATGTATCCTACCACACTCCAAATATGTGTATCACTGCCACATTCTGAAATTGCATGTAACCACCACATTCTGAAACAGTATGTCCCCAACACATTCTGAGATTCCGGGTCCATGCCACATTGTGAAATTGCATGTTGCCATCACAATCTGAATTCAAGCATTTCTACCACATTCTGAAATTGCATCGCCATCACATGCTGAAATTTTAGGAAATTGCATAAACCTGACACATTCGGCAACTATGTGTCTCCCACATATCGGAATTGTGCATCTCTGCCACAATCTTTAAAATTAAACTTTTTGTTGTCAACAAAGATACAGGTTCATACGGTGTACAGATCTTTAACTGAAGAGTCCAAGCCCCTTGGTGATACAATTCTACTTTGCAGTCATATTTTCAAACAGCTAATACATTTTGAGACTAATCAATATTATAAGTTGATCTAGATGGTATTGTGATCTAGAAGGTTTATTTTACGTGAAAGTGGTAACTGATGATGCATGCTTACAAATTTCTTTGGCTCTAATTTCTGCACTATGCCCTTGCTGTTGCCCTTGCCTAAGGGCCTGAAGGTTGGCGGATGTGTTTGGTATATTTCAGTCTGTGTCCTGACTCAGTGAGTCTCATACATCTACTAGTTGCCCTGCTTGAAGATATTTGGATAAGAAGTGCCCCTTGGAAGCCTCTGAGGAAGGCTTGACTGCTGAAGCGCTGGGGTCTCTTGGTGTAGTTCTGGCTTACCCTCAATAAATATTTCCACAGCATTTGCACTTTAAATTTTGTATGGTATTTATTGCTGCTGGAGTGCTGGTCCTTTTGGGACTACTGATCATTTCTGGGCTAGGTGCACACTGTTAGCCCCCTTCTCCAGTGGCTGCGCAGCATTATCCGGGACTGGGATTTTACAGACGTCTGAGGTGAGAAATCCTTTCCAAATATGCATGAAGTTTTCTAACTTGCCCTTGGAAGCGTACTGGATCCTTTCATAACTGGCTACTTACCCTAATTCTGTTAACCACTCCTGTGTTTCTGGTGGAGTTTGCTCCCTCCACTGTCTAAGGATGACCCTCTTAGCTGTTATCAGTGTACCAGTCTGCCACTTCCCTTCTTCCTCCCCACTCTGGGTTGTCCATGGATGTATGGATCGAAGTAAGGTTTGACCTTAGCATGACTAATGCAGAGGTGAGTGTTAAATAAAAGTGGATCTCTTAGAATGCCATCCAATAAGGGGATGGTACAGGACACTCCCATATTATGTATGTAATGGTCCCTATACTTCTTCCATATCTCCAGCAGAAATCTGAGGTCATGAGTCCCCAGTTATAGAGCTGCCCTGGGATTCCATGCCATCCCTGGAGGCTCTTTAGTTGGGTGAAACAGTTTTCCGAGTCTTGAACTCCTTACTAAGGACTTTTCAGCAGTCACTCCACATTTGTGGTGTGATTTCACAGCCTGTTTCCTTGCTCCACTGTTGGAATCTCCAATGCATGGGGTCCACATAGTGGTTGAGGAACACTCTGTATATGTATCTAGCTCGCCTCTGCAATACCCGGGTCAACTACATGAGGGTGTCAAGAATGGATGGTTTGAGAAGTTTAAACTCTTTCCCAGTATCTCCCCTAGAGCATGTCTATGTTGGGCATGTCTGAGTTATAGGTACTGCCAGTGGTGCTGTTGGGGTAAGGCATATTGATTCTGCAGTTGCAGAAATTACTTTAGGTACCTGTTGGTACTTACTCCTATATTCTGTGCCATCTGTGTTCCTTTCTATTGCCAGTCCCACCACTCCAGTATTTTACCCCCTGAAAGTGTGGACCATAGATGCCTCCAGGGTCGAGCCTGTTAACTTTGTGCCTTGTTGTCAAGCTGCGCCGGAGTATATAATGATAGAGTGTGGCTTGAGAGTATTAGGTATCTTGCCAAAGCGGATGACCATAGCAGGGGGTATCCCCAGAAGTGCTGCTTCACAGTCCACTCATTTGGGCTTGTCTGAGGGTGTGGGCTCACCATCTGCCCCTGCTAACTGGTGTGGAGATTGTGCTGTGTGTTTAAGGCAAAGTCTGGGAGGTAAAACCCTCCTCTTGAGAGATTCTGTGCTAATGTTTTATGGCTAATCATATTGGGGACCTTGCCCCAGAAGAGAGACTTCGTATTCTTGTGGATGGTGGATGGTACCAACTGTTCTTAGCCCAAAAGGGATAGGATTATCCAGCACATATTGGATGCTGGAAGAGGCCATCATTTTATAGGCATGTGCCCTTCCCCAGTGTGAGAAATGGAGCTGGCTCTGGAGCTGGCTCCTCCTGACCATGTCTCTTTCCAGCTCAGACAGGAGTGGGCCCAGATTATTTTTTTCCAGGTGCCTCAGAATGATAGATAGCATCACAGAACCATAGAATGTGTCAGCAGAAAAGGACTGGTTGGCCCGTCTGTCTGCCCTGTTTTCACTGATTAACACTACACCATGGACTCTATTTGGTCACTGGTGTCCCTCCCTCCTGCCTTACCAATCTTTATTATAATCATGTGTCTATCCCAGACATGCTTGAAGCTCCCAACTGTCTTCGTCCCTATCACCTCTTCTGGCAGTCTGTTTCAGGTGTAACCACCCTTTCTGTGAGAAGCATTTTCTCACATCTCTCCAAAACCTGCCCCTCATGCTTCATAGCATACCCCCGTATTCTGGTGATCTTCCATGAGGTCCCAGGCAAAGTTTATTCCCAGATATTTCATTTGGTCTGGCTCTTCTGAGAGGCCCCATGGGAAGCCTGGTAGGATGCCTACAGAGGGACTAGAGGGGAAGAGCAAATATTTCATTATACCGATCTTGTACCTCGATAACTTCCTGCAAGATTATATTAGTTCCAGCAAGTGAGGTATTGATTCCTCAGGTTTGGCCAGTGTCAGCATAACCTCATTGGCATACGTCAGTGCCCTATGTGCCCTCCCAGGGTTAAGCTATGTATGTGTGGATGTTGCCTGATTGCCTGTAAGAGAGGTTACAAAGCTAGGATGAAGTGCAGGGGGCACCCCTGCCTCATTTCTCTCCCTAGAAGAAAAGTGGGTGAAGGTGACCCATTGGTGATGACCAATGCAGAAGTGTCCACATAGATTGTGGTGATCCAACTCAGTATAGCTGAGCCAAAACCATATGATGCAGGGAATTAAACAAGTAGCCCCACTCCACCCAGTCAGATGCCCTCTCTGCATCTAGAGACAACAGCACTGCCAGACAATGGGGCTTGGAGGAATGTCAGATGAGATTCAGTAATCGTCTGGTGGTGTCAGTTCCTCTGTGGCCCAGAACAAAACCTACCAGATCAGTATCTATGAGTCCTGGAATCACCCACTTTACTCTGTCATTTTTGCAAAAAGCTTGCAATCTGCCATAATATAATAATAATAATAATAGACATGGGACAGTAACTGTCATATTGCATGGGGTTTTGGCCTGGTTTGGGCAAAAGAGTTATCTCTGTCGTACATATTGATGGAGATAGGATGTCCACTGTGCATGCTTTGGACAAGGCATTCATTAGTGGACCTAGTAAATCCTTCTGAATGGTTGCTTAAAGAGCTGCTGATGCCTCAAAGAAAACTTTAAAAAACATAATATTTGTGTCCAATTCAGCTTGCATTTTATTTATTTTTTTAGATTTCTGCTCCCCATTATGTATAACTGAGGAAATTTGCACAAATTCATGATCTTTATCCCTTAGAGTTCATCTGCCTCTATAGCTTACTCCTTACTGTAGGTCATAATCCTCCGTTGTGACATCACAACCTGTTGCCATGGGAGTAACTGTGATGTCACGAGCAGTGCATTATCGACCGTCATTGACTATGGTCTAGCCATCGATGGCTCTGCCTCCCCTACTGCCCTCCGTAGGATAACAGTGGCACTTAACAAAGCCTGTAGACTACTTGTTGGTGCTGCCCATCTAACTCACACATGTGAACTATATGGCCAATCTGGATGGCTCCCACTCCTTAGTAGGGTCCGGTATCAGACCTGCCTGCTAACAAAAAAAGCACTCCTAGGCCTAATGCCACCAGGTGTTGAAAAGCTCCTAAACATGCACAGGACCACTCAGCATACCCGTAACGCCATCAATCAAACCTTCCAGGTTCCCAGATGTTGGACCTCGATGGAACAGAGATCATTTGCCTACAGGGCTCCACACTGGTACAATGCTCTCAACCAGGATATCTTGACTACTCCCAAAATTGGCCCCTTCAGACGGTTGCTCCGGTTACACCTCACCTCTTCTAGTAGCTGCGATTGTTTCACTTAGAGCTCCACCTCACCTTAAAACCCCAGACTTTCCTGCTCCTCTCCTATACATTTCTGCTATCTAGTCCACCTTTCATACTCCTCTGCTACCACCTGCTACACTCACCCCCATCACCGCCAACACCAGCTCTTATTGTATCCCTGTCCCCTACCCCTACCCTACTAGCACTTCTCAATCCCTCCTTGACAATGGCCTTCTAGCCTGCCCACTCAGCTGGGACTACCCTCCCTATGGCTCTTCCCCCCATATGCCACCTCATCTAGTCTTCCATTGCACTGCTCAGTCCTCTGTCTGAACCGGCCTCTCTACATCGATCACTGGTTTAAGCTGTACTCCTACCTTACCTGTGTAGTCTCATATAATGAATAATGATGTTCACCCTTGTTTGTCTCTACCTTCATTGTAACTACTGTATAATTTTTGTAATTATGTCACCCTGTTTGTCTATCTACAATTTGACGTGGAACCTTTGTAAATGAACTGTTCTTGCTCAAAGGTGTTTAATCCGAGAATTAATAAATACAAATAAATACAATTATTACCTCAGGTAGGGAGAAAGAAACAGGACTAGATTAACTCTTCAGGAGCAAAGACCATGTTTTCCTGCAAATTACCTCATTAATGAATAATGGGGAGGAGAAATACAGAATTAATGTGAAATAACAAGCTGAACAGTCTCTAAATATTATTTTTTGTTAAAGTTCTCCTGAAGCCATCAGCTGCTGTTTAAGATTCTGCTGGTAGGCCAGTCTCTGTCACATTCTAATTAAATATGTATGTTCTTGCTACTTTCTGAGACTGTGACATTGCTGCATTCCACTATTGCAACTTGGTGGCATTCTGAAATCTCATCCCTGCAGTATTCTAAAAATTGCACACAACTTTGACATTCTTAAATCATGTTTGCTGTCGCATTCCAACTCCTCCCCATCACATTCTTTAGTACCTTGCACGTACACATTATGGAAATTCATGCCCTGTACCCACCCAGAGTCAGCTTTTCTTTTTAAATGTTTACTACAACTGCAGTTTTATGTAACATGGGAGAAATAAATCCTATAAAGTAGCTTGCAAGGAGGACTAGGCTGTGAGTTCTGGTTATTACATCATCAGTAGCTCTTCAACAAAACTGGCTTTCTTGAACAGTCAGTGAAATTAGGGTTACAGAATGACTTGTAACTTTTAAACAAAGTAACTTGGAGATATAATTTTTGGCATGAGGCTGAGTGTGGATATGCTGATCCAAGTTCTGTATATATTGATGCTAGACATTTTGGCTGAACTCCCTCTTTAACATATTTATTAAGGACCTGGTGGAGGGTGCAGCAGCAGGCTGCTGAGGTTTGCAGATGACTCTAAATCAGCAAGGAGAGTGCAGAGGTTGTTAGCAGAGCACCCTCTCTGAAAGGTGACATTCACATACGGAAAAGGTCCAGAGGAGATTTACTAAAATTATACATAGACTCGATGACTTAGATTATAAAGCCAGACTGGAACAACTGGGGTTACATAGTCTTGAAAGGAGACATATAAAAGTGGGAACCTTATTCTGATGTATAACTTAAGTAAAAAAAAATTACTTACAGAAATGGGCTTTGCATTTAAAGAGATGACAAGTAACACTAGAAAGCATTAGTTTAAAAAAACAGGTGATTTCATGGTGTGACGGACATGTGACCAGATTGATCTATTAATTTATTTTTTTTATTTCCTTTGTTAATGTAATCATGCTTCTGTTATAAGTTCTGCTATTTGCAAAGTGGATACAAAACATGGCTTTCAAGGTCACATGTCCAAGCAGGCCTCACGGGAAATAATTAGCCAACTCAGCTGCAGGGGAATGTTCCCTTGGGAACATTTAGCTACAGATCCTGAAAGGCAGATGAAAGAGTGCCATTTTGATTGCCTCAGTCATCCTGAGAGGCAGAGGTATGGGGTTGCACAACTCAGACATCCAGGAAAACAGAATTGTAAAACTGGAATGAGGATTTTTGTGGTGTGTACTAAGCCAGCCTGCCCAGATGATGTCATCCCTCCATACACACACCCATCTGGGAAGGGGGGCAGGGGTAAAGTGTCACTCAAAGGGGCGAAACCACCTCCCCCAGTCAGAGAGAATAAATCAGCGAGCTGAGATTCATCTCTGTCTTGGACTTGGAACATCTGAAGACCAGGGCCCTGCCATACAAAGACTAGCTGACTGGTAAGATAGCACAGCGAGGGACAGTGCTTTATATAGCTAGGAAAGAAGGATTTTAGGTAAGGATAGCTCAGATATTTGCTGTACACCAACTGTCTGTTCAACTTGTTTTATTTTCTGTTTCTTAATAAATGTGCAAACCTTTTATTGTCCTTTAAATACATCCTGCTTGTAAATAGTTGTAGTCACTACGAAATAATCCATTTTTGACAGAATCAGTGACTGCTTGTTTTATTTAAAAGGATAATTCCACTATTTCTGTTGGACTCTGTCTGCAGTCCGTCTCCGAAGGGGCACTCTACCCACAGTTATTTTGTTGACCTTCCTGACCTTGTGCAAGGAGGAGGTAAAAAGCAGGTTTCCTGATTCCTGTTCTGGTAAAAACCTGGTGGTGATGGTGAACTAGAAGTCCCAGGTTAAGGGGAATTTTCATCACACATTGACACCTGGGAAGATATATGGGCCACCACTGTAGAGTATGATGGGAAGGGGGTAGACAAGAAGCACCACTGGTTCCCATCTACAGTGTTCCATCAAAATAGTGAAGGCAAAACAGCGAAGGAATAACAGCGAGTGAAAAACAGTGAGTGTGATGTTGGCAAAATGGTCTTTATTGCGCATGATTATTTAAGCGATGTAGGCAGTAATGTTGTTCAGCAATGCAGGTGTTATTGTAGTCGCCAGTGTATACTGCAAACCTGTGCTGGCATTGTAGCACAGAGGTTAGAGTTGACGGCTGTGTGTATGCTTGCTACATCTAGCATACCTATGTTCGAGACTCGCTGTTCCTGATTTTTTTTTAATCTTATGCCTGCCTTCATACAACCCCCCAGTGAGAATATATACATAAACTTCCCCCTCCAGACTTCCTCCCACTCCCCAACTTGCATCCCCCCAGAGTGAGAATATGTAATATTCCCTCCTTCCAACTGTCTCCTGCTCCCCGAGTTGCATTTCCTCCTTCCCTCGCTCCCGGAGTTAGAATATACAATCTGCCTCTTCTCAAGTTTGTCCCCCTCCCTAGTTGCATCCCCCTGGAGTGAGAATATATAATCTGCCCCACCTGATGACTTCCCCCTCCCTTCCCCAAATGCCGTTTCCTTAGTTGCATGAGTTTCATTTTGTGGCAGGGTTTCTTCGGTCTTTTGACTGCTCACTGTGATTTCTTCTCACTGTTTTTGTTGGTGCTAATTTCCGTGTGCCGTTATTATCGTCGCTGGTTAGCCTTCGCTCTTTTCACATAGTAACCACAACTACCCTAGTTTTACCTAAGTACCTAAGTTGGTAGCAAATCTCTTCTGGACCAGAATGTACAACATGTTGGCGGGACTGGCACACATTAGGGGCATGGGTTGAGATTTTGGGGGGGTCAATTTAATGTGAGTAAATGCAAGGTTCTTTGCTATACCTAGTGGCAAGGAATTTGGGTAGCACATACAGTACCTCCTGTTTGGTGCAACAATGGACAGCACAACACAGGTATATGATTTAGAAGTAACTGTGGACCATAAGCTGAAACCAGGCAGGCAGTGTGCCGCCCCAGTCTAGAAAGAAAATGCAAGGCTGGAATGTATTAGGAGGGCGTAACGAGCAGGTGAAGGAGTGATCCTTCCTCTGTACAGTATCTATATTCAACCTCTCCTGGAGAATCCCCACAGTACAGAGATGACAGTGAAGAGATCGAGAGTGTTCAGCACAGGGACACCAAGCTCATTAGTGGCTTAGGAGGCAAGAGCTACAATGAAAGATTGGGCTTACTCAAATAATTCATCCTAGAAAAGAGAAGTCTGAAAAGACACGTGACCACAGATTTCCAAATACTGAAGGAGAAAGACATGATGGAGTATACACAGATGTCTGAGTTGGTGAGTGCAAGCTGAACTAGAGAGCATGGGCTCAAATAGGGTTGCGGGGAAGAATTAGGGAAAACATTAGAATGCATTACTTCACCCAAAGGGTGGTTACCAAGTGGATTAGCCTGCCTAGTAAGGCTGTGAAGACTAGCACTGTTTAGAATGTTAAAGTAGGACTACATAGCTTCCTGAAGTATAATAGCACTGAGGGTTACACTGCATGAATTAGGTAACATTCTGGCTGTTAAGCTTGGATGCATGCCCATGTTCCTATTGGGTATAGTCATTATAATGTATGGTAAGTGCCTATTAACCACCATAATCAGCAGTTACACAGCTTTGTTATGCACTGTTCAGAATTTTAAAAGTTGTTAACCACACTTCAGAACTTCCAAACAGTGGCTAAACAAAAAAGAATGCACCAGAGTTCCATCATTCTCACACATAGAATGCAAACAGTGTTTTTTTGACCATACACTATAAAAGATGATGGCTGGTGATTGGGTGACAACCACGCTGAAATCACCTCTCTTGGTTGCTAGGGCTACAGTAAACCTCTCGAGCTGCGCTCTCGAGGTTTACCATGTTGCCCTAGCAACCACTCAAGGTGATTACAGCGTGGCTATCACCTGATCCCCAGCCATTATCCTCTATGTTGTGTGGCAGGAAGGGCACACAAGATGGGCCCTATGTCCCTTTCATCATTGTAATATTATTTTAATATGTTACTTTGTTACCACTGACTTAGACCATTTAATTTTACTGTATAGCCAGTCTCCAAACTGAACCCTTCCATAACCTCTTATAGGGAATGAAGTGACTGCTTCGGATTGCTTATTAGAAGAAGCATATCACTGGCATATATACAGACAACCCTTTAATATCCCTTGTATAATGGTGTGCTTGTGCGTGTTTGTGTAAATCGTTACTGCGAGGGGTTCCAGTGCTCTATCAAAATGAAAATGCCATAATGGGCAGCTCTGGTGTATGCTCCTTCCCAGTGCAACTGTATCTCAGTGAGTAGCACTGGTAAGTATCCTGGAGCTCACTGTATCCATTTCTGACTGCTCTGCAGTGCGCACATTGATTGAGTGGGCCAGACATCTGCCAGCCTTTCCGAATAAATAACTGGGCACCTCCTGCAAATTATACAGTATACTACATTGCTGGAAATGAATGCGAAATCCTTGCTGATGTGTAAAACAGCTTTGGAACTTTGGATGTCAGTGGTAGGAGAGAAAAATTTCCAGGTGTATCAGTGGGTTCCGTTGCATGCCTTGGTATACTTAAGCAATAAGGCATGGCAGGCGGTGTGTTATGGTGGGATAACAGCCCACCTTGGGTGGGTTGAAGCACGAGGAGTAGCTGAGTGCTTCCACCACCCGAAAAGGGCCATTAGCCCACCATAGCACACCCCCTGGAGTGCCTTATTGAGATTATGAAATGGGTTATTTTAACTAAATTTTATTCATTTTTGTTAAACATATTACTTTCAGCTGGGCCATTGTGCTGGGATAACAACCCAGCTGAAAGCAGCTCTCAGCCAATCAGAATTCAGCATTATTTCTATCCATTTCATAATAATTAAAAATATGCCTTGATATACAGGTTCTGGGCCCCTCAATGCACAGTTGCAGTTGGCAGTCACATCATACATCTCAACCTCCTGCCTTTCAGATCATGGACAGGGTTTAAACAAAATTGGAACAAATTATCAAAAATAAGGGACAAATCTTAAAAAAAAAAAAACATATCAGCTTAAGAAGCTGCCTACAATCTGAGGCTTAATATGAAAAAATATTTTGTGATAGTGCTCTAGACTGTAAGGAGCAGTTACTCACTGTAACAGTAGACCTTCGAGAGAATCTCCTCCATTGGGTCACACTTTTGGAACTGTAGGCCGTCAGCGTCAGGACCACTAGGAAAGTTTTGTTAGCCAGGGACTGCCCACAATGATGTGCGATGTTGGTGCCTGTATAATCATGGGCAACCCCATTGCTCCTTAGGTCCCCGCAGGAGATAAGCTCCATGGACCTCATACTGTGAGGAACCAGGAGACCCAAACCAGTACCAGGCACACAAGGACAGGCATGGGGGTGGCAAAGAGCATACATCAGTCACTTATGAACACCTCCAAACAAAGCAGTGGATGAAACCTATTGGCTTATACTTTGGTAAAGGGGAAAGGAGGGTGGGTTCAGGCCTAGGGAAGGGGGGTTCTCTGGAAGCTCATCTGTTATGGTGAGTAAGTGTTCTATTTTCATTGAGGATATCTCCTCCATTGGGCCACACCTGTGGAATGATCCCAAGCAATGCACAAGGTACCCAGGGAGGATGATGTAGCCTATTGTGCAATCAGGGCAGAAAGTCAGGCAAGCCCACTAGACCAACAGCCAGCATGTCAACAAGTGATGGCTTCTGCACTGTAGTGATTAGAGTAAGGTATACATAACTGTATATGGGCATTAGTACATCCAGCAGGTGTGGAAGTGGCCCTATTAGTTAGTATAGAGGCCATGTAAAGTATCATGAAGTGCCTTACCACACTTCCAAAAATGTAATGCAATTAGCCACTCCTCAGGACAAGCATGGTGTATACACATAGATTGCCCTGCTTCTCAGGGGCAGGTGTACACAAAGGCTGAGAAGACTGTTTATAGCCATTTGTGCTAGAAAATTAGACAATGTAATGCACTATGTACAACAAGGGTAGAGGGCAATGCCTCCCGATGGGTAGTATGCACTGAAGAAGACACCAGAAGGTGTGTGACCAGCAGCAATGTTGAGTCACATGCTACCAGAGGTAGACCATGAGGATCAGGATGTACAGACCCCCTGTTCCTGTGGGAAAATTCAAGGCATTGTTCCATGCAACAGTACCTGATGCTCTGAAACCTCTCCACAGAAGTATAGTGACCAAGGAGCAGTGGTTTCCATGAAAGGATATATACTGTATATAGATATACACACATATATATATATATATATATATATATATATATATATATATATATATATATATATGTCACTGGAAGCTGCATGCTCAAACATAGCCATAAACTATACATACATCGGAGTATTGGTTTAAATTTTTTTTTAAGACTCAAGGTGGAACCCATGTGCAATCGGAGAGTGGAAGGGAGGGCAGAGCACCAGTACAGAATACACAATGGAGGCATACAGGACACACTTAACTGTGTCTACAGGAGTCTGACAACTGAGGTATGGGAACTCTGGAACATCAGGCACATGCCTTGTGAGGGAGAAAAAAACAATGTCCACATATAGGGACAAGAGATCTGTTATTATAGTAGTGACATGGTATGAAAAAAAAGAAGAGAAAATGGGTTCTTGGTGAGGGTAGTCCAGTTATAAGCCAGATGGTAGTATCAGGGGATTGTTTGTATGTCTTAAGGAGACATGCATGCAGATTCATGGACCACAGATCTAGATGGACAAGGGACCTCCTGGCTTGTGACAGCAGATTCTTACAAAGGGGTAGCCCCACAGGAGGCTCCACTGCTAAGTGTAGTAGAAGTGGGAACCGAATTTGGTGAGGCCCAAAGGGGACCACCAATATGAGGGTGGTATGCTCCGCCTTCAGTTTGAGTGTAATCTTCTGAACCAGAGGGATCGGAAGAACTGTGTAAAGGAACATCCCCATCCAAGATATGGACAATGTATTTTGCAAAAACATTCTGGGTCCTGGAGTGAGCGCGCAAATGTACAGCAATTTTGCGCTGTGTGGGGATTCAAAAATGTCCAACTCTGGGTGACCCCATTTTCTAAAGAGGACATTTACTACAAAGATCAGTAGTTCCCACTCATATTTCCATGACAGGGACTGACTTGGGTTATCTGTGAGGTCATGTGGGATTCCTGGGAGGAATACGGCCAATAGTTGAAGACTGTGAGACTTCATCCATTCCCATATTTTCATTGCTTCCCTGTTGGGGGGGGAGTGGAGATTGAGTGCCCCCTTGCCTGTTGATGTAGCACATTACACTGACATGATCTGTTTTTATTAACAGATGACACAGACTGAGTTGTGTTTCAAAAGCATGGAGACCAAGAAGTTCTCATTTCCAGAATATTAAGGTGGAGAACCAAGCCCAGGTCGGTCCAAGACTCCTGGTTCTGGGTATGATGCAAGTGGGCACCCCAGCCCAACCCAGAAGCAGCTGTTGCTAGAAGCTGTACTGGGGTTGGGGAGAAGAATGGGAACCCCTGCAATAGGTGCTGTCAGTCCATCCACCATCTCGGTGTCTGATGGAGAGGTGAAGTGACGAGAATCCTACAGTCTAGTCTATCCTTCTGTTGGTCCCAGTGCACTCGAAGTGTCAAGTGAGGAATTCTCATATGTAGTCAGGCTAATGGGACCATCATGATGATCGTGGCCATGAGTCCAAGGGGAAGGAGCATTTTCCGAACTGGAACAGAAGGACTCCATTAAGAAATCCACAAACAAGTGTAATGCTCAGGACAATATGTATTGAGCCACTTCTCTGGCCTGGGCTTTCAGTAACTATCTAAATAAAGAAAGGCAAAAAGACCTTCCCTCCGAAGGGCAGCAGCCACAACCCTGAAACATTTAGTAAATATCTGTGGTGTGAGGATAGACCAAAGGGCAAAACTCAGAATTGGTAATGTTCACCCGCCAACGTAAAGTGGTGGTATTACCTATGGCACTTTCTGATTTTGACATGAAGGGAAGCATCTTTCATGTCCATGGCACAGAGT
Organism: Neoceratodus forsteri; assembly: GCA_016271365.2. Lineage (NCBI taxonomy): Eukaryota > Metazoa > Chordata > Ceratodontiformes > Ceratodontidae > Neoceratodus > Neoceratodus forsteri. The sequence goes on along the minus strand of CM028132.1, from coordinate 192,541,021 downwards.
CAATCCCTTGTTGGCAAAATGGGGATGACAGCCTGAAGTGACATCATGCAAAACGTTTTTGTTATCAATGAATTTGTTCGGGTCACGGAGGTCCAGTATAGGCCACAGGTCACCTGTCCACTTGGGAATCACAAACTATTGGGACTAGAACCTGCTGTTCTGTTCCTCTTGAGGAATGGGTTCAATAGTCATTTTTCAATGAAGCGATTGTGTTTTTCTATTAGTAGGGACAAGTGGTCCAGAGGAAAAGAAGAAGGAGGTGTGGGGCTGTAGCGGGGGGGTGGCCAGCAACTCCATAGCATATCCCATCTCTACTATTTCCAGGACCCAATTATCTGTGGTGGTCTTTCCTTTTAGCCTGATGCAGGGAGATCCTACTACCCTCTTATACACCTGGGGGTAATAGCAGAGTGGGAGGAAGAGTATTATGGGGTGAAAAAACCCAAAGGGGGATACTGCTGCAGATACAGGAAGTACCACTGTTATCCAAAACATCTGAGGCAATGATAGACATATAAGGCTCAGGGGGATTATTGGCCTGAAAATTAGGCAAGGCAGAATGCCATACATCATTAAGAGAATACATCTCATATCATACTGGTTGTCATACTGGTATGTAGACAGAAGAAAGTGATTCACCCATCTAGTCTGTCTATCCACATTAGCAGGTCAAATGTCCCCCAGTACTGAAAAGGTAATTATCTAACGTGTTTTTAAATATGTCTTTGTTAGCACTCATAACTATCTCAGTCGGCAATGTGTTCCACATTCTACCTGCTCTTTGGGAAAGGTGTTTAATCTTTTGTTATTTTTACAGTGATTGAGTTTGATCTGATATTTATGAGCTGTAAGTCCCATTGGCTTACTCTGTAATTCCAACCCCATCTCTGTGAATAGGTCTGTATAACCAACAATTCTATACATCATTAGGAGGTCTCCACTTATACGCCTATTTTCAAGACTGTATAATCCCAGCCGAGTAAGTCTGTCTACATATGATTTATCCTTTAATCCATAAATCATTTTTGTGGCCCTACGCTGCACTCTCTCCAGCCCTACCACATCCTTCCTAAGGTATGGGCTCCACAATTATGTCCCATAGTCCATATGTGGCCTTACATATGCCCTATACATAGGCAATATGTAATCTGAACTACGACAGATAAAGGATCTTTTGATACTGTGTAACAGATAATTTGTTCTCTAGACAAGTTTGATATAATGCCTACCAAAATTTAGCTCCTCATCTATAAATATTCCAGAATGCTTTTCAGTGTTTAGTTTCTTAATTATTTTAGCATTCACATGGTATTCCTGCTTATTATTGTTTCTTCCTAAGTAGAATACAGAACATTTTTCTATATGTAACCCCACAGGGGGCACTATCCTAAGGGCTACCACCCCTGCCTGTCTCAGCTGCGACAGGGTAAGGGGCCCAGATCCATTGACGGGTGCCTCCACCCAGAGGTTGGGGTTAAGACAGTCACGGTTGACTCGGTCACAGCCCTCTGGGTTACTGCAGCCCCCCCTTCTTCCCACTAGTGACTCACATGGATTAATTACAATGCTCTCCCCCTGAACACTTACCCCCTGGCTCGAACCACTCAGCTCACTCCGGGTACCCCCTGGAAAGTAAGGTACAGTTATCAAATATTCACTGTGCAGTATATCCCCAGTAAGACACAAACCAGCCAGGGTACAGTTGCAAAACAAACAATCTGCTTTATTTGAGGGGAGATAACAAGGACCGGGGGAAATCAGGGTGATTGACTTACCACTATAAAATATATTTAACTGCCTAGGGCTCTGTGCACAGGCCTAAACCTATCAGTTACTGTCTATGGGTACCCAAGCCCTAATGGCTAGTTCCTCGATGCAGCTGGTTGGGGTCCTGACACAAAGGAGCATTCAATTCCTATGAAGCTTAGATGAAGCCAGGAAGCTCAATTAGTACAGTCTGCAATACAACAATACAACTGTGTCTTGGTTTATTACCTTTAGCAGGGAGCTACCCTGATTTAGTACTCACAACTCCAACAGAGAACCACTCTTTCACCGCTTGCAGGGCTGAGCCTGAGCTTCAACGGCTTCCTCACACATTTATATGGAAAAACAACAGAGGGGTACCATACCAGGCAGCTGCTCCCTGAACTCGACCAAACTCACAGCTATGCGGGCATTTCACTGCAGCTTCAACTTTCCTGACAGACCGAGTGCAATTCAGCAGATTCTCCAGTCCTCTACAGGTTGAGCCTGGTAGGTAGCTGTGTTTGTACACAGCCTCCTCTGACCGCATGCCGGCGGATTTAGTCCGAAGCTTTCTGGCTAAGGAAGCGGCCGCTAGGCCTCTCACGCGCTTCCGCGTGAACACTCAATGGCGCAGAAGCTCAGAGCTCCCTTCAGCTCCACAGTCACAACGTCTCTGCCTCTCAGGCAGTGGGGGCAACCTTCTCACTCGCGCGCCACCCGTTTCCATAGGTGGGCTGCAGACACCAGGCTATGATACCTGTCCCGATTGGCGCAAAAAGGCGCCCTTGGTCAGACTTTACTTCCCAGGATGACTAACTAAGTCCTCATTGGTCAGCCGGCTCTATCTAGAGTTCCAATGTACTGATTGGTCCAATTCGGCAGTTCGGGACCAGAATGGAGGAGATAATCAGAACAGTCTTTGCTGCAAAGAAGACAGGTTAGAGCAACTACATTATCATTATTACTCTAAGTTATTTCCAGCAAATAGTTACATCCTTCAGCAGAGCTCCCTCTGCGTACTTAGCGATGGCAGAATCAAGCTATTTCCAGCATCCCGGTTAGGACTCAAGCACAGAAACACTCAAATCCCCCCTCTGGAGTAATTATGACTGCACTTAGGCAGCTCTTAAAGAGACAGTACTGGAGGCTGTAAGAGCACTCACCATGCCCGCATTCAGCGGCCTTACTCCGAACACCAACCAGGCATGGAGCATCTAGGCAAGCTCCGGGAAAGCTTCTGGGAACCCCCATTTGTAGGGGGGTTACATATATTAAACATCATTCTATTTTGTTTTGCCCATGTCTCCGCTTTCTCCAAATTTCTAAGGCTATTTCTATCGATAACATGTGAGGTGGGTGCCTGAATTAAGGCGCTGTCCGAAATGGTGACACGATGTGGGCAAAAGCCCAAATGGCGAGGGAGGGAGGGAGGCGACGGATGTGGTGGGGTGGCGACCATTGCAACAGGATGTAAGCTATAAGTACACACACGGCGGGGGCAAGCAGTAGCGTGTGGCCTGGGAGGAGTGGAAGGGATGTAGGGGTGGCACTCTGTTGGCTGCCGAGCTGCACCGTGGCATTGGGGCTGGCCTCCGCTGTGTGCATGGTGTTCGGTTCAGGTCTGGGTCTGAGCACTACTGTGGTTTTGTAGTGCCCAACCCAAAACTTTAATTTTTTTTTGCTTCGCTCCCCGACATGCACCCCCTTGGAGTTGAGAATCCTTAAGTAGGGGTGCGGGGCACATCCCCCACAGAAAGCAAATACATTAGAATCCTGGCGCTTGCCGTTCTTCCCATCGCCCGAGGATGTCAGGGTAAGCGAAATTGTTTTCGCGCCCTGACATCGCGATAATGTGCATCGCCAATTGGCACTCGCCATTATCACATAGAACCATTTCCATCCATATCATCTCCGACTGGGCCGCCTAACTTAATATCATTGGCAAACTTTACTATCCATCCTTCAATGTCATTATTTATGTTGCTGATGAATAATGAAAATAGGACTGGTCCCAGGACAGACCCCTGAGGCACCTCTCTAATAACCCCTCCCCCCATCTGAGTAGACACCCTTAACCCTAACCCTCTGCTTCCTCTTAAACAACCAGTTGTTTATCCACTCCACCACTTTTTTATCTATTTGCAAAGAATGCAGCTTTTGTATCAGAATATAATGAGGGACCTTGTCAAAGGCTGCTTGAAAATCTAAATAGATCACATCCGGGGGTCGGCAGGGGTCGGGAGGATAGAGCATCCCAGAGGATGCTGTCCTCCCTCAAGGGTGGGATACCAGGGACGCAGTAGCGTCTGACACCCCTGTAGAGAGCGCCGGTGGAAGCGCTGGCCCCTGAAGGGATTGGTGGCTATGATATACCGGAGTCAGGGAGAGGGGACGTCGTACGGCGCATGAGAGGATGACGTGCACTTGCACGTCGCCTATCTGGACGTCTGTCCTAAGTGCCAGCATCCTAGGGGGCTGGGATAGGGGGAGAAAATTGGGGAAAAATGCAAAAAACCCTGGCCCTATGGCAAGATGAAACTAGGGATGGGATACCTTGGGGATTGCCCTGGCGGACGGAGTAGGAGGAGGTATGAGGCCTCCTCTGAAAGCTGTGGGAGCCGGCAAGTAAAATAAATAAATAAATAGATAAATAAATAGATCACATCCATAGAAACATAGAAACATAGACTTTGATGGCAGATAAGGACCGCTTGGCGCACCTAGTCTGCCCATTTCCCCTACCTACAGGATAAGCCGCAGATCCTAGTTAACCAACAGCCTATTTCTTCCTACCCTCCACAAGAATTACCTTATGTCTGTCCCATGTGTTCTTGAATTCTACCACAGTTTTAGACCCCACAACCTCCTCAGGAAGGCTGTTCCATGCAACCACTACCCTCACTGTAAAAAAATACTTCTTCACATAGCCCCTGAACCGCCCCCCCATCTTTAAATTGTGTCCCCTTGTTCTTGCATGTCTCTTTTTCTGACTTTGTTGATTCCACTGAGGTACTTAAATGTTTCTATCATGTCCCCCCCTCTCCCTCCTTTCCTCAAGGGTATACATATTAAGCTCTTTTAGTTTCTCCTCATATGGCTTCTCTTGCAGACCCTGCACCATTCTAGTTGTCCTCCTCTGAACTGCCTCTATTCTGTCTATGTCCTTGCGGAGATGGGGTCTCCAGAACTGGACGCAGTGCTCCAGATGGGATCTCACCAACTGTCTGTACAGAGGGATAACAACTTCCTGTTTTCTGCTGGTGATGCCTCTCCCTACGCATCCCAGTATACCCCCAGCTCTCCCTACTGCCTTCTCACATTGCTTGCTTACCTTAAGGTCATCTGATATGATTACCCCCAGGTCCCTTTCCTTTTTTGTTTTTGTTACTACCCCCCCATTGTGTAATCTTCCCCTGGTTTTTGTTTCCCAGGTGCATTATTTTGCACTTAAAAAAGAGTCAAAAGCGAGGTTGCACATGGAGCAAAGGTGCAGGGATAAAAGCAAGCAGAAGTTCAAAAATATCCCGCACTCAAAAAAACAAAATGAAAGGACTGCTTCACCAATATCTGAAAGTGCTTCATTTTATTATAGGTGCCATGTGCCAGGCCCTGATGCGTTTCGGAACTAATTTGCTTTCTCAGACTTTCTCAGTCCTCAGGTACCACACCATCCTCCCATGATTTGTTAAAAAGGGTAGTCAGTGGTTTCACTAGTTCTCCCCTTAATTCTTTTAGAATTCTGGGGTGAATTCTATCAGGCCCCATTACTTTGTCCACCTTCAGTTTTAAGAGTTCTTTCAGAACCCTTTCTTCTGTGAAAGGACTGGGACTGACCCCCCTAGCCAGAGTGCTTCTGTTAATTGGATTAGGCACCTCCTCCTCCTCATACTGAGCAGAAATATTCGTTCAGTATCCCTGCTTTTTCACTATCCCCCTCTGCCTACCCACCATTCATTCTGTTCAGCCTCACTATCCTTCCCTTTGTCTTTCTACGCTCCTTGATGTACCTATAAAAGGTTTTATCCCCCTTCTTAACCGAGTTGGCTATCCTTTCCTCAGTTTAGGCCTTTGCTATTCTGACTTCCCTCCCTGCTTCCTTCTGCCTTAACTGGTACAGCTCTTTGTCCTGCTCCTTCGGTGTTTCCTTATACTTCCTGAATACTATCTTTTTCTCCCTGACTTTCCCTGCCACCTCTTTTGAGAACCATAGTGGCTTTTTCTTTCATTTTGATTTGTTTATTTCCTTCACACAAAGGCTTCTTGCCACTGTGATGGCAGTTTTGATGATTCCCCATTGTTGCTCCATCCCTCCTTCTAGCCTGTTTGCTACTACTTTTCTGAGGCACTCTCCCATCTTGCCAAAGTCAGCCCTCCTGAAGTCTTGTACCCTCACTTTTCTATGGCTTGACTCTGTAGCTGAGTTTAACGTGAACCACACTGTTTGATGGTCACTTGTTCCCAGATGGCAACCCACTTCTAGATCTGCAATCCTCTCACTGTCCCCATTTGAGAGTATGAGGTCTAAGATTGCTCCCTCATGAGTGGGTTCCGAAACTAGCTGTCTGAGGCATGCCACCTGTAGGGCATCGAGAATGGCCCTGCTCTTGGATGTGGCTGCAGCAAGTGTGCTCCAATTAACATCTGGCATATTCAGGTCTCCCACCATCAGTATCTCCCCTTTCTCTGCCATCCTAAGAATGCCTTCTATCATATCCTTGTCCATTCCCTCCCCCTGACCTGGGGGTCTGTATACAACCCCTGTGCGGATTGTGGTGACACTTCCAGTCTCCAAGGTGACCCACAGTGCCTCCTCTCCTCCCTGTTTACTCTTTTGTTCAGTTGCTTTTATCCCTTCCTTTACATAGAGAGCTACTCCTCCCCCTCTTCTCCCTTCCCTGTCTCTCCTGTAGGTTATGTACCCTGGTATGTTAACATCCCAGTCATGGTTCTCTGTGTACCATGTTTCTGTGACTGCTACGAGTGAACTAGGCATCCTCTTCCATCAAGGCCACCAGTTCAGGGAGCTTGTTGCCCAGGCTACGGGCATTGGTACTCATTATCCTCCATTTCCTGATGGCCTTACTCCTTTTTGCCCCATCCCTGTCCTTCTTGCATTTGTCACTTTCTCCATTTACCTCTGCCCTTCTCCCTATTGACATCTCTATGTTTGCGTTTACTGCACTTACTACTGTGACTTTTTTGAGGGGGCTAGGATTTCCCTGCTCCTTTCCAGTGCCTCCCCGCTTGGCTAGTTTAAATACTTGCCAATGGAGCATTTAAACCTATCACCTAGGATCCTGGTTCCCCTCCTGGACAGATGCAGCCCATCATGCCAGTATAAGCTTGCATCACTCCAGGTGGACCCCCAGTCCCCAATTAAGCCAAATCCCTGAGCTCTGCACCAGTTTTTCAACCACTGATTGAATCCTGTTGTGTAGAGCACCCTAGCCTCTCGTACGCCATAGACAGGCAGCACCTCCGAGAAGGTTACTGTGCGTGCTACTTGTCTAAGGCCCCTCCCCAATTCCACAAACTCTTCCTGCATTGCTCTGATCCCTTTCTTAGCCAGATTATTCATCCCTAGGTGGACAATGACATCCAGCTCCCTCCCCTGTGCAGCTGCTCCGGCAATCCTGAGGATTCGCTCCCTGTCCTTCCAAGCCATGGCGCCAGGCATGGCACCTTACCACCCTCTCCCCTTCCTCCCTCAGTTCTACCTTCCTAACAATGGAGTCCCCCACCAGGAGTTGTTTTCTTCCCCTGTGGGGTCCCATGCCACCCTTCTGTGGGTCTCCTTTGTGGAGGTTTCCAGCATCCTCCTTGGTCTCCACTGTGGGTGCCTCCATAGAGGAACCACAATTTGCCAGAATGGCATAGGAATTGTGGAGAGGTACAACTGGAGGGATGCACTTCTGTTCCACCACCCTCACCCTTCCTGAGCCCACTGTTGTCCAACCGCTCCTCTTTCTTGGAACCTCTGAGGCAACGGTCCCCAGTGGAGAATTTGTAGTAATTTATTTAATAACTCTTTCATGGAAGCATAGCTGGTTAGTAATACAAGCCCTGTTTCTCCTGAAACCATGTTGTTTGGTGTCTTGGAAGCCAATAGAAGCCAACATTTTCTCTAGCTTACATTTTATCAAGGTTTCCATTATTTTACATGGGACTGACGTCAAACTGATAGATCGATAATTTGCAACCTCAGATCTATCCCTTTCTTAAAAATTGGCATGACAGTTGCTGTTACCCAGTAGACTGGAATCATCCCTGTATTAAATGATTCATTATAGAAATATGCCAGGGGGCTGCAATGTATTTTTTTATTTCTTTTAAGAACTTTGGGTGAAGATTATCTGATATCGAGGATTTCTTTGTTTGTAATTTGTCTAAAGGTTCTAGTACATCTTTTTCTGAACAGAACATGTGTTTAAACTGTATCCTGTTTTCCATTATTTTTTTCCCACACTTGTTCCAGTAGTGAACACACTACAGAAATAATCATTAAATGAGTTAACTATTTCTGTTACTGGATTCCTCGTTTCCCACCCTAATTGGACCATCTGAATTTTCTGTACCTCTAGGTGTGTTAATGTAAGCATAAAAGCGTTTTCCATTGTCTTTTTCCTTTGTAATGTTTAGTTTAACTTTTTTCCTCTCTTTCCTGATCATATTTTCAATATTTTAAGTTCTGATTTGTTGTTAGCTACTGATTCTTGGGATGTAGATTGTTTCATTACATTGTATGCCCCATTTTTTTTTTTTTTACTTTAATTAAGCACTTTCTGCGTACACCACATTGGTATTTTCTCTTTCTTATTGTACATGCATTTGTTTGGTATGTGTTCATTTTCCAGGGATAATAATTTGTTTCTGATTATATTCCATATTTCCTGTATATCCTTGTTTAAAATGGTATGTTTCAAGTCCCATCTGCTTAGAAGTGTTTTAATTTGTAAAAAATTTGCCCTGTTGTAATTTTTTCTTATAGTTTTTCTGTGATCCCTTCTCACAGATGTTTTGACCTTAAATTCAATAATATTGTGGTCATTGTTTCCTAGGATTTATCTGATTTTAATATGTTTTATACTTTTTGGGATGTTAGTAATCAAAAGATCAAGTATGCTAGCACCCCGTGTAGGTTTATATATCATTTGTTGTAAACCTGCCTCCATTAGGGTATTTAAAAATTGTCTATCTGCATGTGTCCTTGTTGTCATATGTTTCTAATCAATTTGTGGATAGTTAAAATCACCTAAGTATTACCTTTGTTTGACATATATTCTGTTTTTTTTTGTTTATAATATCATCATTGTTCTCTGTAGATGATGATGGTCTATAAACACTACCTACATAGAATTTGTTTGCTATTTGTTGCTGTTACTGCTACCCAAATAGATTCTGAGTATATATCTGTATTATCCAAAGTATATTCTGAACTTTCAATTGTATCTTTTATAAAGATGGCGTCTCCACCTCCCTTTTTTCTAATCTGTCTTTATAATAAGTTTTATATCCTATATTTTGATTCCACATAACATACTCGTCCCACCGTGTCTCATTAACTGCGCAGATATCAATATTTTCTTTGACCATTAAGAGTTCCAATTCTAATTTTTTGGGGATGTTCAAACTTCTGGCATTCAGTGTTATTATTTTCAATTTATTCTGCCCTTTTCTACATCTACTTGTATTGAAATTATTGGCACCCTCTCTGGACTTCAAATGTTCTTTTGTACCTCTCCCCTTATCACCTAATTTAAATAATTTTTAATGACATTTCTCAGTCTTTGACCTAATGTATGACTGCCCAGTTTATTTAAATGGAGTTGATCATAACTGTAATATTCATTTTTATCTTCAAAATCTTCCCAGTGGGTTATACATGTGATCTGCTGTTCTAGTGTCCATTGTCTCAACCAATTATTTATTTGTTTGATCCTAGTATTCTTCATGGAGCCTGCTCTTGGTACGGGCAGTATCTCTGAAAAAACAATCTCACATTTTATCTCTTGTGCTATTTTATGTATGTCTTTGAACTCATCAGTTACTTTTGTATCTGTTTGACCATTAATATTATTTGTACCTAGGTGCAAAATCACTTTGGCTGTGTTGTCCTTTTCCCTTACAATATTTTTCAGCATACCCATAACATCTCTGAATTTAGCTCCAGAAAAGTTGCTACTAGTTATGAGTTCTTCATTGTCCTTAGCTGTGTACCTATCAGTGAATTTCCCCATTGAGTTCCCCCAATACGTAAATTTGTTTTGGTATACTTGATTCATTTTGCCTGTGTGTTCCTGTTATTATCTCTATTTCCATATTCCCCTCTTGCTCCTTCATGCCTTTTGCTTCTATTTGTATAGGCATGTCTATATTAATGTTGTCTACAATAATTTCCGGGGTTGAGGTTCCCATGTCATCAAGCTGTATTAATGGTTGGAATGAATTAGATACTGGCTGCATCCTCACTGCACCTCTTAAATCCTACCCCTTTTCTGTTTGTACGCCATTGTTCCTGTTGCTTGCCCTTTCTCCATGTAAGTTTGTACCACTTCTGATTAAACTGCTACTACTTTGTTACTGATCATACTGGCGTACTAACATGCGCTACTGTAGCCAACCTGGTTTTCCTGTATAATTGTCGTCATACCATGTGCTTGCTATCTATGCAACCCATATCCTGGAACCTATAATGCTTGTATATGTATCTGTCATGTACTTTATCACATGTACCTCAAACTATGTAACCAATATCCTGGAACCGAGAATACTTGTATTGTATTTGTCCTCTAAGTGACGAGGTACCTTTGGAAATGAGCCTCTGGCTCAAAGGTTGTAAACTGATGTGCAAATAAATAAATAGGGATTTCAAAAGTCATGGCCCTTCTGCCTTTTTATCCATTTTCTTGTTTCTGTGCTCCTATCTTCCTCCTTACTATTAGCGCCTCTGTCCCTTTTCCTATTAACTGGGTTATTGCTTGATTTATCATTGCTAGAATTTGACACTGACTGTTGATCATTGGTTCTGCTTCTGTTTTCCTTATTAGGTACACCCTGCTGCTGTTTAAAATCAAGTTTCATGCCATGTGTTGAACAGCTTGGTGTATCCAAGGAGCCACCATTAGTTACCTATTGCTTTGTATTATGAGGAACAGCTCAGCTTATCTATGGAATCCTTAATACCAACTCCCAGATTCTGTGTTGAATCATGTTGTGTACGATGTGCTGAAAAGTTTGGTGTGTCCAAGGGACCCTGCACTAAATTGTTATTAACTTTTTCTAAACTGGGATCAGATGTACTATGTTCCTGGGGTGGATCATCATTATTCAACTTTAGTCTTTTAGCCATCTCCATCTGGCTTGCTTCAAGGTGACTTAATTTATTATAAAATGTATTGACTTCTAGCAGTAATTCAATGTTATTCATACATTTGTCACATGTATATTTCTTCTTTATACATGTGCTGTTAACTACAGTATGTTATATATGCAACAACTCAAGCATTTAATGCACATCACCATCCACAGTCATAAGGTATTCTGCCATATTTTTATTGTAATAGTTTACTCCTCCCTTTCAAGTAGAGTCTTATATTACTAATGACTGTAGGTTAGCGTAGTATATATTATGGTTATATGTTATCAATTGGCTGCACTCCATACCCCACACCTGACTTGTGTAGTCAATGCTTTCCTTACTGTTGTCTTTCAGTGCTATATTCCCTGTTATAGTACCGGTTAGCCTCAATCTCTGTAGTATTGTGTACCAACCTCACATAACAGGAATCCTGTTGAGTACCTGGCTGATTGTGCTGTTTGTCCCACTTGACATGCTAGCATTTCCGCTCATGGCCCCACGCAACCTCGCTCCACTTGCAACAGGGGACCAGATATATCGCCGCAACCAGAAGTGGCTTGCTTCCTTTTTCCAGTTTTGCAGCCCCAACTATCCCAATGATAACCATTCAAAAGATAAATAATACAACTAAAATGACCACCTTATTTGGTGGAAAATGCCTCAGAGTGCAGCACTCTGCTGCTGGCTCACTCCCCAGATGTTTTGTACAAACAATGAGGTGTTTTTACAAACAAGGGCTGGGACAGTCCTCCACAGTCCCAGAATGACCCAGTGCTAGTCAGCAAGTAGTGCTAGGGAGAGGTTAGGATCTTCTACCTCATTCCTCTTCCTGTGTTGTGCAAATATGCAAAAGTTCTAAAACAGTAGTCCATGAATGCCTCTCCCCAGAGGCTGCCAACACTCCAACTGGTAGTTAAGAACTAATCTGGGCCCCACTCACTATGGGAGACCAGATATAGTGCCATGACAGGAAGTGGCTTGCTTCCTTCTTCTGGTTCGGTGGCCCCAACTATCCCAGTGAAAACCATTCAAAAGATAAATAATACAGCTAAAATGACCACCTTATCAGTGGAATTTGCCTCTGAGTGCAGCAGTCTGCTGCTGGCTTGCTCCCCAGGTGTTTAGCCCAAACAATGTGGCGTTTCTACAAAGGAGGGCTAGGACAGTCCTCCACAGTCTCAGAATGCCCTTGTGCTAGTTAGCAAGTAGTGCTAGGGAGAGGCTAGGATTTCCTACCCCATGCCTCCTCCCCTATTGTGTAAATATGCAAATGTTCTAAAAACAGTAGTCCATGAATGCCTCTCCCCAGAGGCTGGCAACACTCCAACTGGTAGTTAAGAACCAATCTCAATTGCCTGGGAAGTTGCCAGTTCCAGGCCAAAAGATGCAGAGGCAGAATTTGTATTGCTTACAACATCTAGCCATTCTGAATCCTCATCAGGAGCCCAGGTACTCAGGGCTCTAAGGACACTCAGGAGATCCTGAATAGCTGGGTATAGTACCATAGTAGTGTCCCTGTAAGCAGTGTGAGGTACAACAGACAGAGCATGGTACTGCATAGCAATCCTGCTGGGGACAGGGAATAAAGGCAGAGGATCCCACCCAATTTCTGCCATATATGGCATACAGGAGGTAGTGCCATAGGAAGTGTAGGTTCAACCTCCAAAAACTCCAAAAAGTTATTGGAGTCCTCTCCTTCATCCTCAAGACTTAGAACCTCTTGGAGTTGACTGAGTAAAATCTGAGTAGAGGGACTGTGAGGAGGAGACCTGTCACCCTGGACTACAGTGTCTTGTGCTCTGTAAGATGAAAGGGAAGGGTCGGTGGGTAGATCTGTATCACAGAGATCTCCTTCTCCTTCTGAATCTTCCAAATCCTCCACCATGATCATGAGGATAGGACAAAAATAAATCTCATTGACGTCTCGGGTGATGACAGAATCGATGGAGCTGGCAGTGGGAGTGGTGGCTGCGATAGAAGAATGTTAGGCATACTGCTATTTCTTGTTGAAGATGATTGTACAGACAGGGAAGGCCCAGTTGATGGGACAATAGGTACTTCCATTGTTGCAGGCAGTAACAAAAACAGGCAAAGTAATCTAACATACTAAAATGCCAGCAGAATAGGCCTAACGGTCTTTCATGTCTGCTCGTTTGGTCAGCCCCCACCCTGGGAGCTGACCTTGCTGCCCCCCTCGTCCTCTCTGGCTTCTCCCTTCCCAGTCCTGAATATTCCCACTGCACAGGACTTTGTATCCAGAATCCTTCCCCTGTACCTGTCCCACCCCCCTCTTGAACCCCTCCACCATCTCTGCCTCCACCAGCCCCCTGGGCAGCACATTCCATGGCTCCACCACCCTCTCAGTGAAGTAGCACCTCCTCCTTTCTCTCCTGAATCTCCCCCCCAGCTTCCATCCATGCTCTCTAGTTGCCCCCTCCTTCCTTCAGAGCACCTTGACTGCTTCTCTGTTATTTAACCCTTTCAGGTACTTGAAAATTTCTATCGGTCCCTTCTCTCTTCCAGTGTGTACAAATTTAGCTCTTCGAGCCTCTCCCCATAGGTCCTGTCCCCCAAGCCCCAGATAATTTTGGTTGCCCTCCTCCGAACCCTCTCCAGGAGTTCAATGTCCCTCTTTAAGTGTGGCCTCCAAAACTGCACACAGTACTCAAGGTGCGGCCTCACCGAGCAGTTATACAGGGGGATTATCACTTCCCTCCTTCTGGAGGCGATCCCCCTAGTGATGCATCCCAGCATCCTGCTGGCCTTGGCCACTGCCCTCCTACAATTCTCAGAGTTGTTCATCTTGACATCTACCACCACCCCCAGGTCCCACTCAGCCACTGAGACTTGTAGCATTCCCCCCCAGTGTGTACTCTTGGCCCGGGTTTCTGGCTCCCAGATGCAGTACATTGCATTTCCCTGCATTAAACCTCAGCTTCCACTTTCTAGACCACCTTTCCAGAGCCTCCAGGTCCCCCTGTAGGGTTACCCTCCCCTCCTCCCCATCCACCACCGCCCACAGTTTTGAGACATCCGCAAAGAGATTCATCTCACTCCTGATACCCTTCCTTATGTCAGAGACATAGGCATTGAACAGGAGGGGGCCCAAGGACTGATCCCTGAGGGACCCCACTAATGACCCTCCTTGGGGATATGACTATTCCGCCAACCATGACCCTCTGGGTCCGGTCCTGGAGCCAATTGCCTATCCATCTGATCATCTGGTTTCCCACCCCCATTCCTCCCAGCTTATTCAACAGGCCTCCATGAGGAACAGAGTCAAATGCCTTGCTGAAGTCAAGATAGAGGATGTCCACCGGTCTACCCAGGTCCAAGGCTCTCGTCACCCAGTCAGAGGTTTGTCTGACGTGATTTCCCTGGGACAAATCCATGCTGTCTATTGTCCAGGCACCCCAACTTTTGCAGGTCCCCCCCAGCCTCTCCTTGACAATGCCCTCCATCACCTTGCCCACCACTGATGTCAGGCTGATGGGCTGGTAGTTTCCTACTACCTCCCTTGATCCCCCCCTTGTGGATAGGCATTATATGCACCACCTTCCAGTCCTGGGGCACCCACCCTGTCCTTAGAGAGATGCTGAAAAGTTCCGCCAGGGGTTTCGCCAGGACATCCGCCAGTTCCTTCAGCACTCTGGGATGTAATTTATCTGGCCCCGGTGCTTTCTCCATCTTATGGGACCTGAGGGCTTCCCTCACTCTCTCTACCATGATTTCCACCTCCACTACCTTGTCCCCCTGCCTTGCCTTCCCCCCCTCCTGCCAGCGATGGCCCATCCTCTCCTCAGACCCGATGATCAGCAAGGGCCCCCCCCCTCAGTTTCACCATCTCCTCCCATATATGATGCAGCCCACCCATTTTCCTTGGTGAAAACTGAGGCGAAGTACTCATTTAGTACCTCAGCCTGCTCCCCCTGATTTTGTGCCCATCTCTCCCCTGTTTTAATCCTGCTAATCTGCCCCTTCACCCTTCATTTTTCCCCAGTGTATCTAAAGAACCCTTTATTCCCTCTCCTAATTTCCCTGACCAGGTTCTGCTCCTTCCTTGCCTTAGCCACCCTCACCACCCTAGTGGCCCTTCTGGCCATCAGCTCATACTCCCCTCTATCCCTTTCACTCCTTGAGCACTTGAAATGCCTATAAGCTGCCTTCTTTCCTCTCACCACCTCCTAAACCTCCCTGGTCCACCAGCAGGGTTTATAGGCCCTACCACATTTTTATCTTACTCTTGCATAGGTGCTGGTAGCATCTTGCACCCCCTCCTGATGATTTCCCACCTACTGTCAGCGTCCATGTCTGGCCCAATCCCATCCAAATGCTTCTTAAGGATCCTTCCCATTTCCTTGAAATCCACCCCCCTGAAGTCAGTTACCTCTGTCTTTGTGCAGCCTTCTACCCATCCTAGGTCCAGACAGAACCAGACCGTGGTATGGTCGCTCCCCGCCAATGGGTGCCTTACCTCCAGGCCCCTAATCTGGTCACTGTCTGCCAGGACCACATCCAGTATCTGTGCCTCCCTGGTCAGTTCCCCCACTTGCTGAGTTAGGAACACATCCACACATCCTGAAAGACATCCAACAACCTCTGTTCCCTGGTCAGCTCAGTGGCGCTGAGGGTTGAGGTGCTGGACACCACACCTCGCGCCATGCCAGCAACCCATGTTCGGGAATGAGCCGGGAGTCGCCAGGGGTCACTGGGGGGGAAGAGATTGAGCATCTGGAGGACAGCTCTCTCTTGGAGCGGCCTCTGGTAGTGGCTGGGGGAATCGTGAGGTGCATGTCAAGGGGAGGATGGAGCTACGGCGCAACATTGCCATGCCAGCTGAGCTCTGCGGGGGGTGGAAAAAAACAAAAGAAATGCCTCCTATATGCCAGTGAGATGATGGTGGCCCAAGTGGACCCTCCCACATCCCAAATACTGGCCCAGACATGCCCAAATTCTCCATCCGGAGGACCCTATGACTTACAGATAGACCCCTCACACTTAGGAGTAGCCACTGAGGGAAGGGGCGGAATCAGCCCCGGAGATGGTACCAGGGTCAGGTCTGCCTGTGGTCATTCGGGGAAGGGAGTCAGGGGAGATGCGGGGGGGGGGTTCAGGTTGGGAGTAGGGTGGAGATCCGTGAGGGCACTCCTGAAGGATGCCCGGGGTGTAGGATGAATAAATAAAGTTTAAAAAAAACCCCAAAACCTCTGTTCCCTGGCCACCGAGGATGTCATAGTCTTCCAGTCCATTTCTGGCATGTTTAAGTCCCCCCCCCAACAACACCACCCTTCCCCTGCCCAATTTGCAGTGTCTCCCAACATCTGCCACCAGACTCTCCTCCAGCTCCTCTGCTAGCTCAGGGGGTCTATAAACCACTCCTATTTTTACTCTCTTGCCCCCATTTGTTATCAAGGTGACCCAAATTGCCTCCACAGTTCCCTCCGCCTCCTCCACTCCTTCTATGCCAATGCAGTTTTTGACTATTATTGCTACCCCTCCTCCCCTTCCCTCCCCGCTGTCCTTCCTGAACATGGTGTAACCCTTCAGGTTCAGGTCCCAGTCGTGCCCTGCGGTTGCCCAGGTCTCAGTGACCACTGCCACATCCACCTCTCCCTCAGTTAGCATCACCTGGAGCGCAGGCATTTTATTGCCCAAGCTCCTGGCATTTAGCAGGACTACCTTCCACCCTTTCTGTATAATTCCATTTCCCCTGCTTGCGTTCCCATGGGGGATTCTGTCTTCCCCCAGACAGCACCTTATCAGTCAGTCTTTTTCCGCATTCCTCCAGCTCCCCGGGGGGGGGGGTGGAGACAAAGTCCCTCCTTTATCGGACCCCTCTCAACAGTCTTCTTTCCCATCCCTCCCTCTTCACAAGTTTAAACCCCACTTTTCACCAATGAACCCCTCTATTTTCAACTTAAGGATTTCCCTCCCCTCCAAATTGAGATGGAGCCTACCTCTAGCATATAGTCCCTTATCCTCCCAAATCTCCCCCCAATCCCCCATCAACCCATACCCTCTGGCCCCACACCACTCCCTGAGCCACTGGTTTATCTCCCTAATTTTCCTCTTGTGTTCCCCACTAGCCCTTGGCACTGGCAGGATTTCCGAGAAGGAAATTGTGCATCCTATGTCTTAACAGACCCTGGCAAGCTCCCTGAATCTTGCCTGTATCTCTAGCTCGCTATTTCTCTCAATGTCATTGGTACTCAGGTGGACCAGTATATCCAGGGAACCTCCATAATCCTTTGCCAGCTGATATACCTCGTGCTTGGCCCTATGCACCGTTAGTCCAGGGAAGCATTTTGTTCTAACTGGGCAGGCTTCCCCCTGCCTATTCCATTTGATACCCCTGATCATGGACTCACCCAACAGGATCACTCTGACAACCTCTTTTCTTCAATTTCCCTCTTCCCTGTCCCTCATCCTTTCTACTGGCCCCTCCCCCCAGCAGGCTCCTTGCTCCTCCCCCTATCTGGGTGCCCCCTGCCACCCCCTCCTTATTTACCCTGTCCACCCCCTCTCCTCTAATCCTATGCTTCTCCTCCTCCTGAGTATCCTTTTGTACCCCACTATCCCCTTCCATCACTGCTCGCGACTGGTCCTTCCCCCCATCTGCTAAACTTGCCTGGCTCATCCTCCCTTCCTTCCCATCTCCATTCAGCCCTCCTTGCCTGTCGTGCTCCCCTAGCATAAACCCTCAGCTGCCTTTACTGTATTCTCCTTGTACTTCTGGTCCCTCTCCTTGCCCTTTCCTCCCAACTGGTCCTTCTCCTTGCGCTTTCCTCTCTCTACCCCTCCTCCTCCTGCTCTGATCCACTGCTCCCCTCATTTTCCCACTTTCCAAGCTTCCCCCTGTTCTTCCTGCTATCCGGCCCCTGCCTTCTGCCCTCCACTCCCTTTTCATCTCCAACCACCCCGTTATGGTTACATCACCTCCCTCATCCTCAAGCAGAAGAAGAGAATTGAAGCAGTTACTGAGCTTAAGGTCTGATCCACCTCCCCCCCTTGCTTCCTTCTGTTCTGCCCCAGCCAGCTGCCTACTTCCCTGAGAATGTCCTCCCTTTGGTCCCCCTCTGTGAGGGTCCCCAGATACCTGCCTGCTTCCTTGGTAGTGTCCTCCTTTTGGGCCCCCTCTGTTAGGGTCCCTATGTGACCCCAGAGTACTCTCCTGCACTCCTTTCCCTATGCCCCCGCCCCAGTGCTTGGTGCAACCCCATGGAAAAGCCCACCACCTAACTTCCAAGCCCAGTCCAGTATCATGGCCACCCCACACCCTGTGCACCCCACCACCCTCCCAAAGATGCCGGCCATAATGATGTGTGGTCCCATCCCCCTCCAAATAGGTTTCCTTGGGTGAATTACCAGGTTCCCCACTAGTCCAAGATACACCCCTACCCACTAATCAGGTCACCCACTAATCCTAGATACAGTCCCACAGTAAACAGGTACCCCCATTACTAGGTGCAGTACTACACAGTAAACTTATAGGGGACGTGTACAACTCCCTAAGCTCCTCTCTCTCAGCCCTTAAACCCAGCCCCCAGTGGCTAGAACTAAATGAGCTGCACCTGAAGTCTTTTCTTCCAATTGCAGGGCAGGTGTTCCCCTATAAATCAGTCTAGCTCTGGAAAGGGAGGGGTGGGGGAGGGTGGGACTAGGGCCTACACCCGACTCTCACAAGAGTGTATCAGCCCTGTGACTGCCCTTCACTGCACCTCCAAGCACTACCAGTTAAGAAAATCTTTCAAGTCTACTTCCTCACAGCATCCAGCTAGAAGCTTCTTTCCCCATTCACCTCTAACTGAAGACTGACTGAGTTAAGAATCCCACCTTACTTTCAAACAGCACTAATCCCCTGTAATATGATGCCTGCACTTACAGGCCAGACAGCCGCTTTTAAACACACACACACACACACACACCAAATAGTCTGCTAGAAACAAACAGAAAGCCAGCTAAGAAAATCTTTCAAGTCCACTTACTCTCACAGCCTCCTGCTTTTAAACACCCACAAACACCAAATTGTCTGCTGGAAACACACAGAAAACCAGCTAAGACAAATCTTTCAAGTTTACTTCCTCACAGCATCTAGCTAGAAGCTTCTTTCCCCATTCACCTCTAACTGTCTGACAACAATGCCAGTATAGCCTGGTAGTTGATATCACCTATGAAAGGGGTCATAGCTATAGGCATTGTCAAGAGATAGCCCAGCGATGGAGGTGGCATACCATCTATAGTAGGTACAGTAGTGCCAGAGCCAAGTCCTGACTTCAGTGTTCCAAGGATGACTAAGGGGGCTATAGTTGATGCCGCTGGAGTGGTAGATGAAGAGGACTTGCCTTCCTGAAATGGAGACTTTGTCAGTCTACCAAGGAAGCATGCCTTCCCAAATGTTTATGGTGACAGCTAGAGGGGGATAGCAATGATGCTGCTGCTGTGGGAACAAATCCTAGTTAGAAAAAAATGTGTTATTATAATATTATTTTGAATTATTTTAATTACTATGTTATATTTTTTATAAATGTCTAATCATTAGTTGAGGTAACTGGGAGATAATACAGAGACAACTAGTTTAAAGTTTTGTCTATATGAGCTCTCTAAGCAAGAAGGAAAATTGCAAAATGAAAAAAAAAAAACTTCTTTCAAGTTAATCTTGCCTAAATGAAAATTTAGGAGACATGGCATCTATGACTCACCATTTAAAGTAGGACGGTATCCTTAAACTGGCCCTTTAACAGAGCCACATTAAGAGACTTCTGGACTCTTTGCTTGAATGAAGAGAGCCTTACTGATAAGACTGCATCACCGCATACCAGTCTGTTGAAATAAGATTTACAGCATGGTACCAGCTCACACTGAGTAGCCTACAGAACAAGCATTTGTCAATGCCGAATGTTGATTGCATTGATCTGTTGAGCTTGCTCAGTGGCCCTCTGTCACTGGCTCAGTCTATTTGTCCCGGTGCTGCAGGCTGCTCTTTTGTACTGGGCTGCTGCCTGCATTGGCACCTTGTTCTGCTGAGGAAGAAATCTGCAGCTGTCCTGACAGAGCTCCATTGAGGTGGCTCACTCCCTCTCTCTCTCACTCGCTCATTCTGTTTCTCCTGGCGCTGCAGGCTGTCCTTTTGTACTGGGCTCCTGCCTGTGTTGGTGGCTTTTTCTACTCACAAAGAAATCCACAGCTGTCCCAACAGAGCTCCGTTGATGTCGCTTACTCCCCCTGTCTCACTTACTCAGTCTGGTTCTCTTGGCACTGCAGGCTACCCTTTTTTACTGGGTTCCTGCCTCTGTTGGTGCCTTTTTCTGCCCACAAAGAAATCTGCAGCAGTCCCGACAAAGCTACGTTGAGCTCGCTCACTACCCTTCTCTCACTCGCTTATTCTGTTCTGCGGCGCTGCAGGCTGCCCTTTTCTACTGGGCTTCTGCCTGCATTGCTGCCTTCTTATGCCCACAAAGAAATTTGCAGCAGTTACAATACAGCTCTGTTGAGCTCACTCACTCGCTCATTCTGGTTTTCCTGCCACTGCAGGCTGTCCTTTTGTACTGGACCCCTGCATGCATTGTTGCTTTTTTCTGCCCACAAACAAATCTGCAGCAGTTCCCAACAGAGCCCCGTTGAGCTCACTGACTCCCCCTCCCTCACTCGCTCGTTCTGTGTCTCCTGGCGCTGCAGGTTGCCCTTTTGTACTGGGCTACTACCTACATTGGCAGCTTTTTCTGGCCAGAAAGAAATCTGAAGCAGTCCCGACACAGCTCCATTGAGCTTGCTCACTCCCCCTCTGTCACTCTTGCATTCCGTTTCTGCCAGCACTGCAAGCTGGCCTTTTGTACTGGACTCCTGCCTGCGTTGCCGCATTTTCTGCCCACAAAGAAATCTGCAGCAGTCACACTACAGCTCCATTGAGCTTGCTCACTAACACTCTGTCACTCGCTTGTTCTGTTTCTCTTGGCTCCGCAGACTGCGCTTTTGTATGGGGCTCCTGGCTGCATTGGCACCTTTGTCTGTCCACAAAGAAATCCACAGCTGTCCCGACACCTGTCCTGACAGAGCTCCGTTGAGGTCGCTCAGTCTCCCTCTCTCATCGCTCATTCTGTTTGTACTGGTGCTGCAAGCTGCCCTTTTGTACGGGGCTCCTGCCTGCATTGGCACCTTTTTCTGCCCACAAAGAAATCCCAGCAGTCCTGATAGAGCTCCATTGAGCTCACTAATTCCCCTTGTCTCACTCGCTCATACTGTTTCTCCCACTGCTGCAGGCTGGCCTTTTGTACTGGTCCCCTGCCTATACTTGACACCTTTTTCTGCCCACAAAGAAATCTGCAGCAGTCCTGACAGCGCTTCGGTGAGTTCACTCACTCCCCCTCCCTGACTCACTCTCTCGTTCTGTTTCTCTCAGTGCTGCAGGCTGCCCTTTTGTACTGGGCTCTTGTTTTGGGGCCTTTGTCTGCCCACAAACAAATCCACAGCAGTCCCGACAGAGCTCAGTTGAGTTCGGTAACTCTCCCCCTCACTCGGTCGATCTTAATCTGTCCCAAACACTGATTTCCCAGAGTGACCATGCTATTGTCCGGCAGGAGTGCAAAAACATATTTTAGCCAGGATGTAAAAAATGACAGCTGTAGTGTTCATAAAGAGTTGTGAAAAAATGCCACTGTTGAAAATATGGCGTGACAGTATTACAAATTTGTGAAGTTACAAGGGTGCGTGGAAACAGTTCAATGCACGCTTGTAACACAGTCATGTTATGGAGTTTCGTCACCAAATTTTAGGACTTCTGCTCATGAACAGTGCCACTGTCATTTTCTTAATCTGTCCCGAACACTGACTTCCCACAGTGACCACGTTATTCTGCACTGGAACTGTGAAAACATATTTCTGTCAGGATGTGAAAAATGACAGCTGTACTGCTTATAAGGAGGTGTGAAAAAATGGCACTGTTGAAAATCTGGTGTGACAATATTAACAAATCTGCGAAGTTACAAGGGTGTGTGGAAAGTGCACAACGCACACTTGTAACACAGTCAATTGATGGGCTATCATCACCAAATTTTCAACATAGGTATTTTAGGACCTCTGCTCATGAACAGTATCATTGTCATTTTCTTAATCTGTCCTGAACAGTGATTTCCCACAGTGACCACTCTATTCTGCGCCAGAAGTGCGAAAACACATTTCCGCCAGGATGGGACAAATGACAGCTGCACTCTTCATAAGTAGGTCTGTAAAAATCGCAAAGTTGAAAATCTGGAGTGAAAATATTATAAATTCGCGAAGTGACGAGCGTGCGTGCCAACTGCGCAATGCACGTTCGTAACACAGTCATTTTATGGAGTATCATTACCAAATTTTCAACATAGGCATTTTAGGACCTCTACTCATGAACAGTGTCACTGTCATTTTCTTAATCTGTCCTGAACACTGATTTCCCACAGCAACCACACTATTCTGCGCCGGAAGTGTGAAAACACATTTCAGCCAGGATGTAAACAATGACAACTGCTCACAAGGAGGTGTGACAAAATGCCAATGTTGAAAATCTGGCGTGAAAATATTGTAAATATGTGAAGTTACGAGCGTGTAGCAACTGATAGCCTTGCTTCGTCAAAACAGTCATTTTTTTTTTTTTTCCACCAAATTTGCAACATAGGCTTTTTGAGAACCCACCTCATGAACACTGGCACTGTCATTTTGTTAATCAGCCCTGAAGGGTGATTCCACACAGTGACCGTGAAACCACCTTCCGGGGCTGATTAACACCATGACAGTTCAAGAATTCATGAGGAGTGGTCCCAAAAACCCCATGTTGAAAATCTGGTGAAACAATTCCCAAAAATGCCTGAGATATGCACTAAAGTTGAAAAAACCCTATTTATTAAATTATATAGCTTACCGGCATTTCCTCAGTTCATGGTCGGCTTTGAAGAGTGCAAATGTGTTCCCGGTCCACCGAAGATTGTCGTGCCAAGCTCTGGAGGTAAGTATGGGGTGAGGGGGGTGTGAGGAGGCAGGATGCACAGTGGGTGGGTGCGGGTTGTGGGTGGAGGGCAGGGTGAGCGCCGAGGGACAGTTTCCTTTTTTTCAGGAGAAAAAAACCCCAAATACATCGCAGGACCATTTTTCCCTTCACAGGGGCATCTAGCATGCTGGAGTGGGCTTCCAGCGTGCCAGCAGAGGCTTTCATTTGGGGGCCAGCAGTAGCTGATGGGGATTGGGCACCCCCATCAGCAGGAACAAAATCAGGGGGTATCATTATGCCGACGGGGATTGGGCACCCTGTCAGCAGGAACAAAACGGAGGGGTATCATTATGCCAACAGGGATTGGGTACCCTGTCAGCAGGAACAAAAGGGGGGGTTACAGAATGCTGATGGGGAGTGGGCTCCCCCATTGGCAACAACAGAAACACGGGGGCAACAAAGTCGACAGGGATTAGGGCCCCCATTGGCAAGTAAATGCAGTGGGGGGGAGGAGGTTATGTTGTTTGTGAACATGGCGGCAACCCGCTGACATGTTCACAAACAATATCAGGGGTTTCACATCCTGCCCTGCAATGATGGATTGCTCCCTCACTGCAGCGGATGGCTGATGCTGCAATGACAAGGTGGCCCCTGATTGCAGCGGCTACTTTTTTAGAATGTTGTGGTACGCTGGCTGAACTAGTGTCAGCAGCAGCGTGTCACGGCATTGGGGGATGGAGGACAAGCCTTTGCAGGCTGTGGGGGTATTGGGCACAACAGTGCCATGCCTCCACAACCTGCTTGTGGAGAAAGCTGATGCAACATGTTTCTTGCGCATGCGCATAATCAACATAAAAAAAGGGAATGTACAGACTGTTTACATTTCCATAAGCTTCAATGGGAGTAAGGAACTTTTATTTGTTGCAAGACTATTTTTAATGCTGCCAGTATGAAACTTGCACAGTGGATAAAGAACCTCGTGACCTATTTTCTGGCCGAATTTGAGACATGCAACTTATGGAGAATGTGAGTTATCTGATTATCTATTTTGTGTCAAAAACCTAAAAGCTAAAATACCTGAGTTTGATCTTAAATGAAAGACAGTGTCATGACAACTTCAAAGATATACTTTTTGTGTGTGCAACTTTGTGCTAAACAGAAATAAGCCATCTTAAAGAGTTTGAGCTAATCACTTGGAAAAAGCATGACTTCATGGTCTAGTGGGCACAAATAAAGAGACAGCTCTTTGCAATGGAATTCCATGCTTTTGAAGACTTTCCTAAGAAGTATGTGGAGGAAACCTACTAAATTTTGGAGCCTAGAACATGAACTGTAAGATAATTAAATCCTTTTTTGAAAGACTTTGCTGAGAACTGAAGTTATAATCATTATTAACTTATCTCAGGAAATATTTGTCTCACAGACATATGAGTCATCTCAAAAGACTGCTTTTAATGCAAGGAGCTTGGAAATGTTTGTATGGAGACTGTATCTTGTTGCATTCAAAAGTTATAAGGAAAAAAATGTTTTGGACTAAAAGTTGAACAAGGTACCAGAGTCCTAAGAAAGAGTAAAGAGCTGCCCCATACATCATTTGCAGGATCCAATCAAAGCTGGTAAAATTTGCAGGAACTGATGTCTGGACAATACTCTGGCCAGAGGTAATAAAGCCAACCACTGGGAGAGCCAACCCAGTTCTTTCCTGGACTGCATGCTGAGAGGATCTGTGACTGTGGATGTGCCAGTGTTGTTGTTTGTCTTACTGTTTTGAAATCCCTGCCAAAACCCAAGCCAAGAGCCAAGCCTGCCTGGTGATGCCTGGACCAGCAAGGGACCAAGCCTTCATTGCTATGTTTATACCAGAAGTGCTGAGGTCAAGAGCCTAAGGTTTCAGCGTGGAAAGAAACAGGAACTGCAACAGAGCCAGCCATAAGGAAAAAGGACATTTAACAGCAGAATTAAAGGAAGACTCTCACCTACATGCTGAGGAAATCTCAAATTCTACAGCTAATACTCTGAGTATCACGTTGAATATTTTATTTTTAGTGCAACTTAGGAAAGGGGGTAGGTCACCAACAGTGGATTTGCTTTAAAATACTAATGTGGGTATATAGTAAGAGCTCGAATTTAAACAATAATGTAAACATTTTTGCCAAAGAAATGGTATTTGGTATAAGCACAAAGAGAAGTTATGAAATACTAATAAGACAAAGCTATTTGAAATCTTTATCAGGAACAATTTTACTGTTTGTTAAAGTTACCAAAACTGCAAGCTGTGTGCTTTTGGTTTTGTTTTGCTTTTTGTTTTATTTGTTTTCTGAAACCTTTGTTGTTTTGTATGTATGCTGCTTTTCATTATGTTTACAATGTTTTGTTATCTATTCAAAAATTATTAGTAATTAGTTGTATTGTACAGGGAGGAATACAATCTATTTTTTCTATATATTACATGAGGGTGTGACAGAAATGTTATTTGCCTTTATCTAGACCTGCATACAGTAGGTGGTATAGTAAGATTTCAGCCAGTCTTATGTTGTTTATATGGTTTTATGCATATTTATGACACAGGGCTAAAGGCTTAGCTAAGTGCCCATAATAAGAAATTGGTATTTCAGCCAATTATTCTGACACTGCGTCCATGATTTTTAGTTCAGTTTGTCTCAATGGTTCCACTGACTGTACTTGTGACTGTGTGGCTGACTGCCTGGGAATATGCTACTTGGTGGTGGCTGGACATGAGCGAGAAGCCAGCTTGGAGCCTGCAGTATTGACCGGAGATACCATCTTGCAATCGATTAAGGATTTTCCAGAACCTTTGTGAGTAATTTCCTTGTGGCCTATGAAAAAATCCTGGTAGGTCTTGCAGTCCCAGACGCTGTATGAGAGATTTTCTCAAAGAAGAGCACTGGTACAAAAATAAAGAAATGGAAAGTTAATGGTGTGTTGTTTGGTACAATGTCAACAGTATGAGTTTTAAAGAAGAATAAACTGTAAAAATGATGACAGCATTTGCTTCACTGCAGGTCTGATGAACAGTCAACAGTGGAAGAAAAAACTAAGGAGCAATGGGGCCGCCCATGACTATACACAGTAGGTGCTGACATTGCACATCATCATGGGTAGTCATCAGCTAGCAATGTTTTCTGAGTGGCCCAATGCTGACAGCTTACAGTTCCAAAGGTGTGGCCCAAAGGAGGCAATATCCTTAATGTAGATCACCAATGTCTGGTAATATTTTATGCTTCAAATCCCCACTTTTCAGTATCAGAAATGACAATTTTGGAGCAGCAGATCAAATTTTGAGACAAAAACATTGATGTCTGTGAAAACCAGGAACTGTTGAGAGGTGTGGCATGGCACATTTAGGGTGTAAACATGCCGCCTGTTGTTCCAGCACCAAAATATGCAGTACACAAAGGTTGCCTTAGTCACCGAGGAAGGAGGGAGAATCTTTACTGCAACTACTGCACAATCTAAATATGGCTGCTAGATCTTTGGTGGCATAAAAACTGAGTACACACCATCAAACACACACCTGACTGCAACCCCCCCCCCGAGCACTGTGCATATCAGAGTGCCAGTCACATAGTGCTACCTCATGAGTAGTGCTCCAGGTACAAAGCACAGTGTAGTTTCCCTTCCCCCTGCCTAATCCTTTCCATTAGGCCCTCATGATCTGGGTGCTTGGAATTCCATTTTATTTTGCTGTTCCTACTCTCCCTGGCATGTAGTGCCCCCTCCTATGCTCGGCACATCAGTAGTCCTTTGCATCCAGTGGATCATGTCTCCTCCATAGCCATGTTCTCCTACACCATCTATTTTTTTAATCTGGTCACTCACTGATCTACATCCCTAGGCAATGCTTCTCCCCACATTTGCATGTCTGTGCCACTCTGTATAACTGCCTGAAACAGTTCTACAGCCTGGGTGGCACTGTGGCGTGTGCCCAAGTCATGTAGAGGCAGGTATGTGAGTGAATATACCTCAGTGCACAGTTTTTATGCCAGTCCCATCCCTATTCCTGTGTGTTCACAAAATGCTCTCTGCCTGCTTGAAGGTAGTATAGCATAAACAAACACCTTGGTACAATGTATTAAAATCCATCTGGCCACCATAAACATACATCAGAGTCAGCCTAGATGCACCACAGTACTTCAGGTATTTCTGCAGAGTGCTGCAGTATGCTTCAAGGAACAGTGCAATTCCATGGCAATTAGCCCTGTTTGTTGTGCAGTATTTTATAATGTAATTTACTGCAAAGTATTGTGTTGCATCCTGGCTGACTCCCCTATATATCAATTTACTTTTTTCTAAGGTAAACTTTTCGTAAAGGAGAGGGGTAGAAATAATTGGAGAAACAAGGACTAAAATGACATCATCAAAGTATTGTGTGTGTGTCAGAGATCATAAATGCAGCAGCAGCAGTGAAGAAGAAGGCACATGGGCACAGCCCCATGATAAGTGTAAGGAACTTTTTTTTTTTTTAGTAAAAGAGCTAGTAATGGAAAATACAGCAGGCAGAAAATGCTCTTTATTTTTTAAAAGTAGTCAGTTATTATTTTATATTACTGAAACTTTTTAATTTTTCCATTTGCTCATTAAAATATATATATATATTTTACATAATAGTATTTGATGAGATGTAAAGAGGAATACTTTACCTAGAGACTGACAGATCTAGCTCTATTACTCTTCATGCCTCATTGGAATTCTGTCCTCACTTATTGTGAACATCACAAGTGACCGATCTTGTAGCAGGTGACTGGCTCTTCTTTAATGTTGATGTCACAGACAGTGGGATCATAAGACTGATGATATATGAGGAGAAACAGAACGAGACATGTCAGCCTCCGGGTAGAGTACTGTTCCACATATCACATCAAGTATTGCCAAGCATAAAATCTTCAAATTAGCAAAAGAGAAAAAAAATGACAGCAAAAATAATGCTTCACTACATTTCACAGTTAATATTAATTTCAGACAGTACACTAGTTTTATCAGCTTTGTTTATATTGCTAGTACAGTATATTTTAGTAGTAAAAATAATAAAACAACCTATATTTTAAACTTCTAATGATCTTTAACCAATGAGAAAACGATGTTAACAATACAAGACAACATTACACTGGCCCAGTGCTATAATCAAGCCAAAGTAGCTGGAATAAAGCAAACGGTTTAACATATGGGTAAAGACCGAAACTGAAAGTAATACTTTTGAGGATGAATTATGTTGAGAAAGAAACACTGTGACCTTACACTGCCTTGTATTTCTTCCTCATTATAGCTTGGGGTTCACACAATTAACAAAGGCTAATACTGCAGCATCAGTTCTTCTGATTGGAGAATGAGTGGCAAATGGCATGCAGCATGATAAATCTATTCATCCACAGCTGTGAGAAAATGGTTATAAATAGGGTAGCTAAAATGGAGAGCTATGACTGGCTTAGATGAGAACCATCACCTAATCAGGCAGTAATATTACTTATAACATGGGTTAATGAATGGTTGCAGGTTTTGCATTTTTATGTTGTCTTGCCCGCTCAGCGCAAGCAACATTTTGTGACAGCTTGCTGAAGCAGCAAGTTGTGGAGGTGTGGCTATGTTGTGGTCAGTGGTGTCACTGTTTTTTTTGGCTGGTCTCTGTGGCACCAATGAATAAGCACGCTGTCTATGACAGCCCTTGAGAAGCGTGCCACCAACTTGAAAGAAATTTGCCACTGCAATGAGGGAGCACCCTGTTATTGCAGGGTGTGCCTTGCCTGCTGAAACATTTCAATAAACATGGCGGCGGCTATCACCGTCCACCTCTCACAATCCTCAGCAAGCCAACTTTGGGAGTGCCCAATCCCCCCTGTCAGCATGTTTATAACCCCCCTCAAGATTGTGTGGCACACTGGGAGCCCACCCCAGTGTGCCTGTGTGTATTCTGAAGCAATTGCATCGGCATGTTCCTGCTCCGCCCACCCCACCCTCATTGTGTGCCACACTGGAGCCCACTCCAGTGTGGCCAACTCCCCCAAAGTCATGGGAACACTGGGAGCTCACCCCAGTGTGCCCAACAGTTGTTTAATTTCATCTGTAAATAAAGAAAACCTTCCCGCGATGTCCATTCCTGAAAATTAGAAAATGGTCCGTCGTTGAGTCAGAGCACCCCTCCCCAACCCGCACCCACCATCTGCGCACCCCACCTCCCCACACCCTCCTCACCCCATACTTACCTCTGGAGCCTAGCGTGACGATCTTCAGTGGAGCGGGACATGTCTGAACTCTTCAAAAGCCAACTGCGAACTGAAGAAAATCACGGTAAGCTGAATAATGACATCAATGGGAGGGGGTTTCAACTTAGGTGGCTATCTCGGCCATTTTTGTGACTTTTGGCTCCAAATTTTCAACATGTGATTCTTGGGACCCCACCTCCTGAACTCAGTCACTGTTATTTCATTATTCGGTCTTGAAAGGTGATTTCGTGGTCACTGCATGTAATCACCTTTCAGGGCTGATTAATGAAACAACAGTGTCACTTTTCATGAGGTGGGCTCCCAAAAAGCCTATGTTGCAAATTTGGTGAAAAAATTCCTAAAAATGACTGTATTATGAGTGTGCATTGCGCAGTTTCCACGTATGCTCGTAACTTCGAAAATTTTTAATATTTTCATTCCAGATTTTCAGCATTGCCATTTTTTCACACTTCCTTATGAACAGTACACCTGCCATTTTTCACATCCTGCCCAAAATGTGTTTTCGCACATCTGGCACACATCTGTGTGGTCGCTGTGGGAAATCAATGTTTGGGACAGAGTAAGAAAAATCACAGTGACACTGTTCATGAGCAGAGGTCCCAAAATGTTTATGTTAAAAATTTGGTGAAAAAATTCCACAAAATGAATGTGTTACGAGCGTGCGTTGCACAGTTTCGATGCGCGCTCATAACTTTGAGAATTTTTAATATTTTCACTCCAGATTTTCAACATTGCCATTTCTTCACACCTCCTTATGATAGGTACAGCTGTCATTTTTCACATCCTGCCCAAAATGTGTTTCCGCACATCTGGAGCAGAATGGCGTGGTCGCCGTGGGAAATCAACATTCGGGACAGATTAACAAAATCACTGTGCCACTGTTTATAAGCAGAGGTCCCAAATGCTTTCATGAAATGGGGTCACAAAAAGTCCATGCTGAAAATTTGGAGTGCAAATACCAAATAACGCCCGGGGTGTTAGAGTTTCTAACCATAACGTCCCACCCTGTAGAGACTGTTGGGCATCAGGGGTGTGACTTTGGATTGTCAACTGTAATGTTCATGCCATTCCACCTGCACCCCCACCCTGCAGCCAGTGACAGGCATCAAGGTGTACCTTTGACTCTTCAGCCCCAAAATTCACCCCATTCTCCTATACTGCACCCATCTCAAAGTATTTCCTTATGGAATGGGGTGAGCGTAAGGCCCGACAACCCCAAGGTACAATGCAACACTTGTCAGAGTCTGCAGGGAAGGGTGAGGTGAAATGGCATGAACGTTATGGCCAACAACCCAAAGGCATACCTCAATGCCTGTCAGCCTCTGCAGAGTGGGGTGGGGTTGGCGTCAGTTCCATACTTCACTGCCATTTCTATTATGCCTCTCTCTTACTCCTACACTACCAATGCCAATGCCAGCAGGACAACATTCGGCATTGACAAATGCTTGTTTTTCTATGTTTTATTTCTTAAGAATCTATTTTATAAGTGCAGTAACACACACCAGGGTTTGCATTAAGTTATAATCACTGCATGCCCTGAGTGCTGTAAAGTATTAAGCTGGTAACCTCATGCCTCATTACACGCCTGTGCTGAGTGGCAATATAGTTTTATGCACACACTGTTTTGTGTTATTGTTAGTGAGAGTGGACATGATTACAACCTACAAGTACCTCACAGGAATGAACAAGGTGCAAGCACAGGGTCTACTTCAGAGAAAGGAAAACACTAGAACAAGGGGGCATGCAATGAAGCTAAGAGGGAGAGGTTTAGGAGAGATGTGTGGAAATGCTTCTTTATGGAAAAGGGGATGGATGATTGGAACAGCCCGCCAGAGGAAGCAGTGGGAGCAAAGACTGTGAGAAGCTTCAAGCATGCATGGGATAGTCACAGGGGCATATTAGGTAATAGAACGGGGGAGGGAGTGACACATATGACCAACTAGGGTTAACGATAACAGAATAGGCAGGGACAAGGGGCAGACTGACAGGCCTAAAGGCCCTTTTGCTGACAAAATCTGTTTTTATGCTTACTGATCTCAATGCAGCTATCCCCTAAATATCATCACAGTTTGTAATGCAGTATATACTACACCAGTGGTAAATAAATTACATAAATATATTGTATTATTGTAAAAAATATTTATTTTAACGTAGAACACATTATGTAATCAATAAGACACAAAGGGGTGTGGATTATGCTGATCAATCCATACACTTAGGGCATAATGAGGGGGTTTTAAGGCATAGATGATTTTTTAATGCGTAAAGTTGGCAGTTATGTTTGTAATGGCAACCAGGAATTTTTGAAAAAGGCATTGAAATAGTTAATATGCTGTGTTCTGATTGCCAGCACTTTTTTTTAACTGTGCATTAAACAGACCTAAAATGTAGGTGCCAACCAATCAGGATGCTGGATTTTCCCTACCAATTTTACAATTCCACTTAATACATGTTATTTCTACTTAGAATATGTTTTTTTCCAAGAAGAATGTGGAAATAGAACACAAAGAGCAATGCACTACATAGAAAGTCTACAATGGAAAGAAAGGCAGTTTTAAGCTAAAATTCTAATAAAAGCATTTAAAACTGTGTGGTATATTTCAAATATATAATGTGTTGCAGTGGATTAATACATTTATCAGGACACATGAGTGGTAAGACCTTCATAATTAACCTGTGATTTTGCTACTTGTGATTTCTGGTTCTTATCGCTCACTAGTAAAGATAAATGTGTTATCGCACTGCAACCAATTATGTATTCCCTCTGTATGTCAACAAAACTGCTGCTTGTCTCCCAGCCACTGGGTCAACTCCCTTTAAGTTCTTTCCAGAGATATCATTAGCAATGTTTTTTTTTTTTAGCTTTTTGCACAGGTCTGCTCTTTGACTGTGCTATATCATACCATTTGGCCTTCTTTGCAGTGCAAGAAAATGTTCATGCTAATCTACAAGGTAATAACTTGATCTGTAAATGAATCTGCAAGGCTGAAGTCCAAGTAGTTTATAACATCTGATGTCAGACGAAATGGGTGATTATCAGCAAAAAAATATGTTTGTTGCTACATGAAAATTACAAATGTGTTATAAAAATAAATGTGGGATGGCTTTCACACTTTGTGGGCAACTATGATGGCTTCAGATATGAAAACACCAAAGAACCATACTCCGCGCCAGTTCAGATCTATGTATAATAACTGGTCAGGAATGTATCTCAGTGTACTGACCAGGTTGATATTTTCCATAACAACCAGCTGGTTGTTATGACATTCATGAGCCATGCCAATCAAACAATGCTGCTGCCTCATTGGCCAACATTCAATGTGTGGGCGGGTCAAACAGTCTCACAAAAACCTGGGCTGGAGAAAAATTGCTGGCCCGTTATTATAAAAATAAAAGATGGGAGGTGTGCATATGAGAATTTAATGCACACCCTCGTTGTGGGATGTTTTGATAAATCCCTCGGGCTTCGCCCTCGGGGTTTATGTAGCATCCCACAACTTGGGTGTGCATTAAATTCTCATATGACACCCTTCCCCATCCATTATTCTCTATATCTGAACTGCAGCTGAATATGGTTCTTTGGTATTTTCACATTTGATTTCATATTGGTGTCTGAACTGAGTACTCCCCAGCATTATTTTTATTCACTTAATAGGACTTGCCTGCTCAGGTTCTTTGGGATGGATAAACTAAGATGGCTACCCCATGAAAATAACGAAACGTAGTTCAACTAGTTCAGAGAGGAAAAAACATTCCATACTGCCAAGTTAAAAGACTAAGTAGTACAATTTTCCAGAAAAAATAAAGTGGTTTTATAAGCTCTACAGTACCATAACCATTGTGTCTCTTGTTTTTCTGTTCATCCAGATTCAGCATTTTGATATTCTTAGGCAGGGAAACTCCCTTGCTAGGCCAACAGTTTTTCCACTGGAATAAGTCATTGCATATTCACAGGGGCACAACATATTTTATTCATTTTACATGCAGTTTGTCTTCAGGAAGAGCATACTGAGCTGTGTAGCTCATTTCCAGTAGCGTCCCAGGGGAAGGGATACAAAAAAGGTACTGTAAACCCAGGTTTGCAACGGACATCAAACCAACAACCACAGTACAAACATGCAATGAATATGAAGAGCACAGGTACAAAAAATGTGAACAGGCAAAATACATGCAAGACCTCCATCCCAACGTCTAGGGATATGCCGGATGGTAAAATCTGGGGAGGGTGACCCACAGCAGCAGAGACACAGACCAGTTCATTGTCGTTAGACCTTACTGGGATCTGGCTAGGTTAGTGGAGCCTTTATTGCTGGCAGGGTGCCATCTCCAGTGCTGAGCTGCAAGGGGAACTTTTAAAATTAAACAGCAGAACAGTTCAAAAATGGAAGGTCCACACCAGACATGAAGTCAAACAAAGGAACCCATTTTAATTGCTAACTTGGGCAAGTCCAAAGTGGTATGTACAGTTACAGTCCTCTGGATCCGGGGGTCCCATTGGAGTAAATGGTAGTTACAATGTGGCTGAGCTGACCCCCACCAAAACACACATTCTTCCCCGGACTAGGTGGCCCCTTTTGGGTTCTGATCAGCAGCTTTTTAAATCCTAGAGGCCGGGTGACCCCTATAACAAGGCAACAGCTAAAATTCCAAACATTTCCCCCTCACTTCTTGCTCTCCCAGTCTAGAAAAACAAAAGAACTAGCGAATTCAGATTGGGGCTACCCTCCCTCCTTCCTTCTGGCACTACTTTCACTGATCCTCTGTGAACATTTGAGGTGGCAGACTGAAGGAAACCATCACAGTTCAGGCCCCCTCCATCACACTCCCTGCTTTTCCAGCACTCCGAAGTCCCAGTAAAGACAGGTGACTCTCCCTTAACTTCACAGGGTGGATGTTCCCACCTATGTCAGCAACCTGGTTGACCCTTCTACTAGGGATGCTCCCTCCTTCTTGCACTAGCCACAGTCTTGCCTCAACGGTCCCCTTGGAGCTACCACAGTTGGGTTGGCGGTTACACTCCAAGATGCACACCCTTTAGAATCTTCCTAAACTCCATCCTGCTCCAATCTTTCCCTCTGACCTTATTCTGGCTTAGGGTAACCACATGTTCAAGGCCACCCCTCCTCCATGTTGCCGATCAGTCCACTCATGCCAGGGATCGAGATAGGCCATACTGGAGGGATAACGGGTCTTGCTGGCTTCACCCACAGAACTGTCCTGACACACTGCCCACAGTCTCCACCATGTCAGACTGCTGCCTTTCATATGCCCAACCACCCAGAACCATATCTCTTCAGGCAGAGAACAGGCTACTGCCCCTGATCCCGCACTCCCACTACTACCACAGTGGGGTCTTTCCTCATGGTGCCAAACCCCCCATTTATGGCCCCACCACCATTGGTGACCTCCGACCCATGGAGTCCCCACTAGTGGGCAGAGGCCAGAATGGCTAATTAATGAAGCCCAAAATAGCTCTTAAAGGGGGACGATAAGTACACCCACCATGCGGGGAAGTGGGGGTTACATACAACAGATACAACGTTTAACAGCAGTATATAGTTTATAATTCAGTGCTGTTGTTTACTTAAATCCATACACTTCCAAATGCTGTTGTACCACAGTGGTGATGTCAGAATGCTGTTGTACCATAGTAGCTATGTCACTACTGTGGTACAACAGCACAGAATCCCATGTCCATCAAGATTCCTCATATTCATCTACACTGCAGATTCCTCATAATGAAGATATCAGGAAGACGGTAAACACCCCAAGTGAACTGTTTGTTAAAACAACTACTAGAAATTCTGCCAACTCATGAGGCTGTTACTTAAATCGCAAAAATGTTTTTACTCTTATCCTATTGTCTGCTGTTTTACCACAGTTCAAGGCAGAGTTAGGAAGAAGGGAAACAAACATACACTATAAACAAAAACTCACTGGGCAGCACTGAGTATCTGTGGACATTTACACGTACTCACAAAAACCAAAAAACACGTACAGGACACCTAGTGTAAGTGGATTACTTACAATTTGTTTATCTTCAGTAAGAGTGCACATAAACACACAGCAAGCTGACCCCTCTGCAGACGTCTCAAGTTTTGTGTTTCTGCTTTCTCAAGAAACTGACTCGGTCTCTTGAGAAAGCAGAAACACAAAAGCTGAGACATGCAGAGGGGTCGGTTTGTTTGTGTTTATGTGCACTCTTACTGAAGATAAATAAATTGTAAGTAATCCACTTAAACTGGGCATCATGTGTGAATTTTTCGTTTTTTATGACAAAACACACTATGCTATAAAGAACAGTGTATGGGCAAGCATACACAACAAGGATGATGAGTCTATCCCAACTTTGCTAGGTCTATGATGTTATCTTAAATCTTTTTCTTTTTTTTTAAATTCTAGTTATCCTCCTAGCCACCTCTCAGCCCCCCGGTACTTCTCGCATCCCATATGGGGATCTGGCTGCCGTCCTTCTCATCTCCGCTGGCACCCTGAATTCCTGTGGTTTGTCCCCCGCAGTGGGGTTATGGAAAAAGGGCAATTTACCATGAACTAAGGGTAGAAAGGGAGAGGAGGAGGAGGAAGAGGTGTACAAAGAGAAAAGAAAAAGAAGGGTTGGATACAGAAGTATTGATAGTTTAATCATGCAGCAGTACCTTCAGGGAGAAGGTTGAGGATGAAGAATGGAGGGGAGGAGGAACTCCCCACCCTCATGGATCCAGTATGGGTGCCAGCTCTCATGAACACTCGCTGACGGCCATCAAGCCGCGTGAGAGGTGCCATCTTTTTCCCTTGTTCTCGCCACCCCTTGCTGGAGCCCTGGGCGTGCAATGATGCCAGTGGGGGGAGGGGCGCATGCGTCCACATGCCTCTCCCCCAGGCCTCTTGCCCAGACTCCTCCCTGATGCTGTCTCTCATGCCCTGACCCCCAGCCTCCGCCAGGGGGCAATCTGGCATCGGGAAGTGAAACCCCCTCTCCCTGCAGAAGGAGAGCAGTCTAGCAGACGCTGTATCCTTCTCCTCCCCGCCAACCCCCAATGACCCATGCTCGCTCCCAAATACGGGTTGCCGGTGCAGCGTGAGGTAAGGCGTCCAGCGTCTCAGCCCTCAGCGCCACCGGGCCGGCCGTCATCTTACATCTTGATGGAAACATAAACTTATTTATGGCTGCCCATACATTATTCTATGTATCATACAGTAACTATATTTATTTATGTATTAATTACACACAAGATCCTCTAGGCAGTGCCTAGTTTCAAAGGGTCTAGGGTCATTTACAACAGAAAAGGATATGTACGATTATATTACATAATTACAACAATGTCTGGTACATATTTACAGTGATGACTGACATGGCAAAACACAGTATGCAGACATAGTAATTGACAGCTGAGTTATGTATCATGGGTGTTCAGGATACAACTAGGCAAAAGAACAACAATTGTGTATTATCCAGCAGTGTTTGGACAGCAATACAGGGGCAGACATTCCAGATAAAGCTAACAATCTACAATTCTTCACTAGAAAATGTAAAAGCTGCTCGTTATGGAAAAAGGGCAATTTACCATGAACTAAGGGTAGAAAGGGAGAGGAGGAGGAGGAAGAGGTGTACAAAGAGAAAAGAAAAAGAAGGGTTGGATACAGAAGTATTGATAGTTTAATCATGCGGCAGTACCTTCAGGGAGAAGGCTGAGGATGGAGAATGGAGGGACGAGGAAGACTAGACATGAGAAGATGGAGCCTGTAAGAGAAAGACGCCTGTCCATCTAAGGACTTGGAACAAAGGTGGGAGAAGGAGTAGCAATCAGAGTTTCTAAGAGATTATGAGGTGAGCAAAAGCAAGCAAGAAGAGATTTTGGACAACAGCCAAGGTTATCAAGTCAGAATCTGAAGACAAGAACATAATGAGAGGGATGTCTATCCTCAAGGGAGTGAGGAGAGAATTTCAATAGAAGTAATGGTGGTGAGTGCGAGGAAGACAGTTATGAACTAAACAAACAAACAAAAAAAATAAAAAGGAATGAAAGAGGGCATATAGTCCAGCCAGAGTGGATTTGGAGACATCACTATGAACACCATACCCTTACTCAAAGGTCAGAGAACTCATTTTGAAAACAATTTCATGAGGGGTAGGGTGGGGAACACAAGCCTTGTTTTGATACAGTGCACCTAGTTTAGGGTAAATTTACTTATGAATGGCATTACTGGGACTAGAGAAGTCAAGGTTACAATCCAACCAGACACCCGAATATTTAAAAGAGGAAATTCTCTCTAGTTGGGCACCATCAAGAATAAAAAAAAATGGAGAAGCATGGAGCTTGGCTGGACACTGCCTATTGCTACAAGCACTAATGAATTAAAGTGTTATTTAGCAGAGTGTGTTTGATGTCAGTGTGTCTGTGTACGTGTAAGTTTATGTGTATGTGTGTGTATGTGTATGTATATGTGCATGTGTATGTATGTTGTAGTAGTAGTAGTAAAATATTTTATTCATTGCATGAACTGGATAATCAGTTGAGCAAAGCCTATTTACAATGAGGTCCCATACACTCACAAATACCAGTTATAGAGGTTTCAACATTTCTTACAATATTACACATATAGAGAACAAAGAAAGTAATTTTGTAGCAGGACAGACATTAAGAAATGTTATCATAAGCAGTGAAACAGTAATATAATTTGCTTTAATCAATTAAACTTATTAACTGTGTCATTCTGTGTCTGATAATAAGCAACAAGGCAATTTTTTTGACTGTTCTAAATGCCATTTTTTAATGTTGTGCAAAATAATAAACTTGTCTACTGGTCTGAAGTGGATTAGTATTGCATTCCAGAGTTCAGGACCTTTGTACAAAAAATGAGGTCTACCCACTTCCAAATTTCTGTTTGGTAATAGATACCCAATTCCACCTGACGAATTTAAAGAACCCGTAATGCTTCTCAAGTGTAGGTTCCCACTTGCATAATTAGGAACTTTGTTCTCATAGCACTTATGCATGTATACTAAACAGTGTAGGTTTCTACGCTCCTCAAATCTCTGCCATCTGAATCTCCTATAAAGTTTGTGCTTATGTATCCAACGAGGAGAGTTCAATATGAAACTGGCAAATTTATCATACATAAATTCTAACTTTGCCAGTTCTGCGCCAGATGCTCCTGTGAACAAAAGATTTCCATAATCAAAAATTGGTATTGCCATGGTTTCTACAGCCTACTTCCTGACCTGTTCATCCATAGAATATCTGATTTTATGTAATGCCCTGAGATGTTTCCCCGGATTCTTTATTTGTTTATCCATATGGATACTCCATTTAAGTTTCTCATCTAGTCAGCCTCCCAGATAATGATAAGTCTGTACTTGCTGTAAAACAACATGATCTAATATTTTAATTTGTAAGTTACTTGTAGTTGAGACCTGTACCTTAGACCTATTAAAATATATTACCTGGGCTTTTTTTGCATTTAGGGCCAATCTAGATGACAGAAAGAAATCTTGGAGTTCATCAAATGCCACTTGCAATCTACATTCAATTTGTGAAAGATTTGTTCCTGCCATTTATAATATTGTATCATTGGCATAGAAATGAAGTTTAACATAGGGGTCAGACATAGTAAGGGAGTTCATGTATATATTAAATAAAACTGGCCCTGATATAGAACCTTGGGGTACTCTTGACACTATGGGGACTAAGGTTGATTTAACCCCATTAATACCATCTGTTTACGTCCCTTTAAATATGACTCAAACGAGTCCACAGCACCACCTTTAACCCACACCTTTTTAAGTTTGGACAGGAGGATGCTGTGGTGTAAGATATCAAATGCCTTTGATAGATCTAGAAAAATAATGCCCACAGGCCTCCTCCTGTCCAGGTTCTCCTGGAAATCTCCGGTGACTTTTATAAGGGCCAAGGTGGTGCTGTGGAGTGGTTTGAATCCAGACTGGCAGTCACTCAATACATTTTCAGTTTCCCAAAAACTCCTTCAGCTGGGTGCATACAAATCTCTCAAATATTTTAGATAGGTAAGACAGAAATAGTTCAATAGTTTTCTATTTTGTTTTTTAGTCCAGATTTATAAATAAGGATGACTAAAGCAGCCTTCCATTTTAGTGGGTAAATTCTACTATCCATAGACAGATTAAATAACTCTGCCAAAGGGGTTGCTATTATCGGAGCTGCAAATTTCAATAACAATGTAGGAATATAATCCAATCCCCCGATTTTTTTGTATCTATTTGTAACTTGTTTAAATTTGAAGACATTTTTAAGATGTGGTAAATCCTGATGTTGTTGTGTGCCCTGATGGTGTATGCGTACAGTATCTGCATGTCTGTATGTATGTGCACAGTATGTGTATGTGTATATGTATATGTACAGTATGTATGTGCATGTGTATGTGTACAGTGTGTGTATGTGTTTGTATGTGTGTATGTGTATAGGTATATGTATTTATGCAATAGGCGTGGAAACAAAACCCATTACATAAATGTTGATATTTGACCTGCTGTGTACATAAGGAAGCAGTAAGACATGACAGGGTGTGCATTAGACACTTCTAACACATGGCCAGAGGCATAGTGAGGTATGAAGCCACAGGCCAAGTGCCTTCAATCCCTGTCCATGTGTTAGAAGTGTCTAATACACATCCATGGAGTGTCTTATTGCACTTGTAATGTGGGCTTTCTGTATGTCAGCCTCAATTAAAAATAATACATTTACATTTTAACCAGTTTAGCTTAATTTGTGATAAAATAATCCCTCCGCCTGTGTTAAATTGCTATAATTTCATTTATTGCCTTGTCTGTGTCTTCTGTTGGCACCCTTTGCAAACTGTGTGAGAGGCCTTTCAGCATCATGCATTTCTGCTTAAAGTTGAACCAGCATAATATTCTGTGGTGATTTGCATATGCAGCCCATGATGCTTTGCATTATGGGGGCATGTGTTATTTTTGTACTTCTTTGAAACTTGGCTTCCTGGCCAATGCCCTTTGGGGTAACCATTGCCTCAGTGTTTGCGCACTGAGGTTCTTTGTCTTTCAACTTGTTTTTTGTTTTAATTGGATTCACCACAACACAACCCAGATAGACCATCTTAGGGTAGCTGGTTCATTCCATGGGGTGTCAAATAGATGAGGCACACTGATGAGTCCTGGTAGGATGAAACATGTGTCTGTGTCTTCTGTTGGCACCCTTTACAAACTGTGTGAGAGATCTTTCTCCACCATGCATTTCTGCTTAAAGTTGAACCAGCATACTATTCTGTGGTGATTTGCATATGCAGCCCTTGATGCTTTGCATTATGGGGGCATGTGTGATTTTGTATTTCTTTGAAATTTGAATTCCCGGCCAGTGCCTTTGGGGTAACCATTGCCTCAGTGTTTGCGCGCTGAGGTTCTTTGTCTTAGGGCAGTTGTCTTACTTTTGATACTGTAGATGTAATTTTTATTAGGGTACTGCATGCTGGTGCTTAACCCCCCCCCCACACACACACCCTTTTCCTAGATCCCTATCTGTGTGTTTCTTTATTTTTTTTAATTTTATTATAATTATTTATTTTTTGGCAGTTAGTGACTGGTGTGGTGCCAACAGCCAAGAAGTGAGTCAGCGTGGTGTAACAGTGTCCATTAGAACTAGGAAGTAGAGGAGATGCAGGTACTTTTTTTTTATTTAAGCTGTATGAATTTGTACAAGTGAGTAGCAATCATGGGGTGAGCACAAAGCTCAAGTTTTTATCTGGCAGCCAGGGAGCAAGTAAGTATTTAAGACCTGGATCGTGTGAGTGGGTGGGTGGCAGGAAAGCTGCAGTAGTGAAATGGAGACGTGAGCTGAAAGTGGTAACTTGGGGGTGACTGACTGACTGGCGGGTGCGTTAAGCAACTTTAAAAAAAATAAATAAATGGGCTGCTAATCTACAGCATGTGCTCCTCTTGCCAGCAGTAAATTTCAGTGAAGGGTGGGTGCATGGCATGCAGGAGCAGAGATGTGAGCTGTCTCATGGTTGTCTTGGTTACCACCCCCCCACACACATACACACAGTCACACACACAGACAGAGTTACTTTAGAGTAATGTTTATTTTTACATGGTCATTTAAAGGGGAACTGTCAGCAATAAGAGCCTCATACCCAAGTGTGAGGCTGATCTCAGTTTGCACTTTGTGTACAAAAACATTTTTACATACTGTTTAATGCAGTGTAGTAGATTGTATCAGGCTACTTTCATCGACTTCTAAGCTGACATTTCCAGTAACCAGAAATGCCAGACTCCCCTGCAGCTGACATCAGAGGAGGGCTGCAGCAGTGGGAGAGTCAATAGCCTACAGTGAATGTTAGTTTTTATAAGCTGTAATATTCTGTTTGCTGGTCTGCTGTTCACCTAGGGCTAGGTACGGTCACAGAGGAATGTACTAAGCCCAGTGAGCACACTGGGACCAGCAAACATCTGATATTAGCTTACAAAATCTTTGACATGTGTACTGCGGCTATTGAATCTCCCAGTTCTGCAGCTCTCCTTTGATGTCAGCTGCAGGGAGATTCTGGGATTTCTGGTTACAGGAACTGTCACCTTACAAGGCAGTAAAATTAGTCTAATACAATCTACTATACTGCAATAAACAGTAAGTGAAAAAAAAATGTTTTTGTACACAAAGTGCAAACTGGGCTCAACCTCACACTTGAGTGTGAGGTTCTTATTGCTGACAGTTCTCCTTTAACTGAGTCCATTTTCCAGGAGGTGCAAGTGGGGAGTAAACTCAGTTGAGCAACAGTAGGTTAAATCAGGTAGCTGCATGGGGAGGTATCGGGGGGAATGGGGTTTCCAGCTATTAAACAGGCAGGTGGGAATGATGTCGAAAGATAGGGGAACTATAGTTGAAATTTTCAAGAAACGTCACTATTTATGTATGAAAAATATACAAATATTTATATGGAGAAGCATTTATTTAAAGAGGAACTGTTGAAGCCGGCCCGTTGGTGCAGCGGAAAGATTCACCACTCCAACGCCGGCGACCTGGGTTCAGGAATGGATTCAGGCATTAGAGGACTGGCTGGGGAGAGAAGGCTTGAGTGTCTGCTGACAGCTCACCTTCTCTCAGGGTGAGGGTGGGGCCGAGGACTGGTGCCTACTGACCTCTGGTGGAGGCCAGGGGGTACAGCAGTGCACCGAGTCCCACTGTCCAAGATGCATGACAGACGCTGGCATTGCTTTGTGTCCTGCACGTCATACTCCTGCAGGAGAAAAATGGAAAATGGCACCCTGACTGACCGGGTGACGACCTCCCAGATCCTCACCGCTGAGCTCCCAGACCTTCATTAGCCACTTCAGCAGCACCCAGGATCATGGCATGGCCAGTAAGGCTCATTCCCTATAAAAGGTAGGTGACACACCTGGTGAAGGGATACACCGGGGTAACCTGGGGTGGCTGTGATGTGGGGTGGTGGAGTCGGGAGCAGCTGGGGTGAGAAGATCCCTGAGGGGCCTGAAAGAGGAATCAGCCAATGTGCGGGGTGGGAGCGTAAATAATAAAAAAAAAAAAAAAAGAAAGAAACTGTTGGGATTTACTTTCTCACTGTCAGTGGTTACTGTGGGGGAAAAAAATGGCATCTGTTTAATTTCTGAAAGTTCTAATGACACAGATTTTGAGCATGTACTGCGTCCTTGTTGGCAGGACTAGTTTTTAGCCATGCATTAGACACTTTTAACACATGGCTAACAACCAAATTACTCAAAACCCTTTGCCCATTTTATAAATTTAATTTATGTACACAGTAGATACATCCTCAACATGTATGTACACAGTAGCCATCATATGTTTATAGTAGCTACATCACTGTCTGCTCCACCATCAGCTGGCACTACTTCCATTACAGTACCTCTGAAGCATCATACTAGTAACACAACTCCCAGTCACTTAATTTCTTCTGCCAGTTTGCTTTCCAAACAAACCACTCCCTTTTCAAATAAACCACTCTTTCCCCACCTGCCCACCCTCCCGCTGGTCTGTCTGTAGCTGTGGTGTTTTTCTTCAGCTCCCATCCAGCTACCAACTACACACATTTATTTTTCAAAACAGCAGTACCTTGGCTTCCAAATTGTCTCAAACTCTTGATCAAAACCTGCTGTACAATTTCTCCTCTCTGATCCAAAAGTTTGTAGCACTCGCTCTCTGCTCTCTCACTCGTGCCTTCCCTCTTGCTGCTGAAATTCACACCCCACTGTCCTGGGCACCAATAACCCATATACGTCCCATATACCCATATACAGTTCTTCCCATTGTTAACTTTATCAAACTGCATGATCTGTGTTTTTCAAATGAACAATTGCCTCCCTCCACTAAATCTGTTACTCAGACCAGCCCACCTCACTCACCAAAGATGATCGCCATCTTCAGTGAACTTTTTTTGAAAGCTGCTCACTAAACCAATCAGCATCCATGCTGCAGTGTCTAAGTGGCATAATGATGCCGCATCCATGGCAACAGCACTGGTCACAAGTGGAACAGCATACTTTCACAGAATAAACCATCGCACTTAACCAATACTTCATTAA
Organism: Neoceratodus forsteri; assembly: GCA_016271365.2. NCBI lineage: Eukaryota > Metazoa > Chordata > Ceratodontiformes > Ceratodontidae > Neoceratodus > Neoceratodus forsteri. Next base: position 192,497,171 of record CM028132.1, on the reverse strand, counting down.
ACACACACACACACACACACACACACACACAGTCCCTGCCTATTACTTGGTTCTTGGTTCAGCTAGACAAAGAAGGCCTGATGGCCCATTAAGATGCCTTTCACTCTGAGTGGGTGTATTATTTCACCCTTGCTGATAGAATGAAATTATCCAGTTGTAACCCCCAGGAGGCGCTATCCCAAGGGCTACTACCCCTGCCTGATTTGCCACTAACAGGTTGAGGGGCCTGGATCTGATGGCGGGTGCCTCCACCCAGAGGTCGGGGTTAAGACAGTCTGATATGACTTGGTCACAGCCCTCTGGGTCACTGCAACCCCCCTTTCTTCCCACTAGTGGCCCACACAAATCAATCACAGTACCCTTGCAATATACACTTACCCCCAGGATTGGTTCAATCAGCGTGACTCTGGGGACTCCCTGTAAAACAAGATGATACAGTGCAAAAATCACAGTACAATACGTTAACATAAACGAATACCTCAGGCAGTGTAACTTTGCTGAAACAAACAGATCTGATTTACTTAAGGGGATATGACAAGGACAGGGGGAAATCAGGTTAATTAGTTTAATCGCATTAATAATCACAGTACTGTGCACATATTTAGAATCCCAAATGTCCCAAATGTCACTCTTACTGGGTACCCAGGCAATAAGAGGCTAGCCTATCTGATGCAGCTGGTTGGGGCCATGAAGATGGAAAATGCATGCACAATACCCAAACTGTAATCCGAAGCCGGTAGGCTCAGTTCGTGGAGAAAGAAAGGAAAAGTAATCAGATGGAACACTTGCAATTAGATGATGGCAGGGAGCTACCCTGATTTGTACTCACAAATTCAATGCTGAAACTGAATGGGAGGCAGATTGTCCTGGATTGCCAGGAGGAGCAGACCATGTGGACAAGGTCCTTGTGACTGGACCCCACAGCAGTTCAGAGCAAATGGATGTAGTCTGGATTAAGATGGGGTTTACTTGCAGCTTCATGCACTCAATTCACTGTACAGGGGATTTGAAACGCGAGTCCCCACAAGCACTACACACATTTATATGGAAAAAGAAAGTACTATACCAGGCAGGCTGCTTCTCTATCCTGATCGCAATTACTGCACAACATTCCAGAAGAACACATAGCAGATTCAGTTCCTGACAGACCAAGCGCGATTCAGCAATTTCTCCAGTCTTCTACAGGGTGAGCCTGGTTTCTACTCTTCAGATCTCCTTTGATTCTCTTCACAGGACGGATTCAGTCCGAACAAGCAGTTGCACAAGGTGCAGACCGAAACTTGAGGCCTTACACGCGTTTCCCGACTAAAACTGCGCACCGAAGGAGCACAGGGCTCCTTCCCTCTTCACTGCCAGAGCTCAACTGAAACTCCAGTAGACAAAACCTGGCACTTCCTTTAAGTTCCTCCCAGTTCTTGGCTGGATTGGCTGTCACTCACAATAGCCTTCCCCTGTTGGTGCAAAAAGGCACTGAAGTCCAAACTACATTTCCCAGAGTCACTGCCCATACAATCCTCTTGTGGCTGGCTCAGATTACGAGTCCAAGTTCTGATTCGTCCACAGGCACCATTTTAGAGCTCCCTTAACCCACACTGATTGGTCCAGTTCAGCAGTTCAAAACTAGAATGGGGAACTAGGCAAACACAGTTTTGATCGCAAAGAAAAGCAGGTTAGACAAACTGTATTTTCATTATTACTCTAAATGATTTCTGGCAAACAGTTACATCTTTCAGGTAGGTTCCCTTTGCACTCCTAGTAACTGCAAAAATGGAGTGAATTGGCAGCAGCTCGAGTGGGACTCAAGCAGAGAAACACACAGTCCCCCCCATACAAACTAATTATGTCTGCAAGCAGACTGCTCTTAAAGAGACAGTACCAGAGGCTCTAAAAACACTCACAGATAAATGGCTTAAACGCCAAACACCATTCAGGCTCGAAGCATTCAAGCAAGCTCCTGGAAGTCTTTTGGGAACCCCCATTTGCAGGGGGGTTACACCGTTCTTTCTTGAATCTAACAAATGTAGGCATGCCTACTAATGTGGAAGGAAGCTTATTCCACAGACGCATTGATCTTACTGTAAAGAAGTTATCTCTCTTTTTTGTGCATACCCTAGGAAGCGCCAATTTAATTTTATGTGATCTCAGGTTTGCAGGTCTATTTGCAAATTTCAGCCCACATTGATTCATTAGTTCAGAATTTTTCATGATGTTATATAGTAACAGGAGATCCCCTCTCATCCTTCTTTCTTCTAAACTAAATAATCTAAGTGATTTCAATCTTTCCTCATAGCTCATAGTATGCATTCCTCCTAATAAGTTTTGTTATTCTTCGTTGTATCCTCTCAAGTAGTACTACATCCTTTTTTAAATAGGAATTCCAGAACGGGGACCCGAAATCCAGATGTGGAATTATGTATGTCTTATACAGCTTCATAATATACTGGAGGGTCCTTGATACAAAAGTACGCTTAATTGAGCTTCTCAATCTATTTGTAGTTTTTAGGACTTTTCTACAGTGGTTGAAGGAAGATGGTTTGTTATTTACTAATATTTCCAGATCCCTTACATTAGTAACTGATTTTAGCTCGCTGCCAAAAAATATAGTGTGTAAATGACTGATTTTTCTTACCAAAATGTAACACCGTGCTTTACTAAGGGTTACATTTCATTTTGTTTGCTGACGCCCAGGCTTTGATATGTTACAGATCTTTAGCCATAGACAATGTCTTTTCCATGGTATCAACCTCTCCACCAAGCTTAGTATCGTCTGCGAATTTAGTGATTTTATTGACGATATTTGCATTCATATCACTTCTGTAAAGGCCAAAAAGTACTGGCCTTGCAGTACCTCACTACTCACAGTGCTGTCAGTTGAAGGGTACCCATTTATTCTGACTTGTTGTACTCTGTCTGTTAACCAGTCTTTGATCCACCTAACCAAGAGAGTGTCAAAACCCATTTTTTGCATTTTGGTCATGGGGGACGGTGTCAAAAGCCTTTCTGAGATCCAAAAGGATCACATCCACTTAGTTACCTAGGTCTATGCTTGCACTCACTATGTCATAAAAAGTAATAAGGTTAGTTGTGCAGGAGAGTCCTATTCGAAAGCCATGTTGTGAATTGTCATCAAGACCCAGAGTTTGTATTTCATCTTCCAGAGTTTGTTTTAAAAGTTTTTCCATAACTTTCCCGCAAACTGAAGTGAGGCTTATGGCCTTGGGCCTATAGTTGGTAGCATATCCCCTAGTACCCTTCTTGTGGATAGGGACCACTGTGGCCTTTTTCTAGTACTTAGGAACCTCCTCACTTGCCAATGACCTATTGAACAATATCTTTAATGGAAAGCATGGATAATCAGCCAGCTCCATTAGTGTCCTTGGATTAATATTATCAGGGCCTGGTGATGTATTTGTTTTAATGTTTTGTAATGCAGCCAAAATATCACTTTCTGAAAAATTGTTCCCACGGTGGAGCAATAAGTGAGGACCTTTCCATTTTCGGTGATTGTTAAATATAGAGCAGAAATATGAGTTGAAGGCTTCTGCCATGTCCTTGTTGTTAGATATAGTTTTTCCATTATGCATTAGACCTATAGTTTTATTTGTATTTTTATTGTTGTTTACGTAAGAATAAAATGCCTTATTATTATCTTTTAAGTGTGTTAATTTAAATTCAAACTGAAGTTTACCCTCTTGATAATTTTCTTTAGTGTCCTTTGTTCATTTTTATGTTTGCTTGCACGCATGTGCAAGAAACATAGTGCCATCATCCGAGATTTCGAAGGTGTGTCACCCCCCTCTTCCAATTCAGTCAGTGTGTTGGCAGGCGCGGCCCCTGTAAGTCAATGCATGCTGGAGCTGTCTATGACAAGCTCCAAAATGCAGTGGCATACAGTTGAAAGGAGGAGCTACGCTTCAGTGAGCAGCGATAAGATATTGCCTGCTCATGCGCAGCTCCCCCTACACACACACACACACATACACACACACACAGACACACACACACACAGAAACGCACGCATATTGCGTGCTGCCCTCCCCCAGCGCATGATAGCCAATGGGGTGCCCAATCCCCGTTGGCTGTGCTGCACTCCCCAAAGTTTCCAAATGCCATGCTGGTGCCCACCCTGTGCGGCAAGTTGATAGAAGCCGACGGGGTGCCCAACTTCGCCGGCTTCACTGTCTCTTCCCCCTCAATGCTATCGCCGGCGGGGTGCCCAACCCCTGTCGGCTTCACTCTCTCCCCGAAAGCACAAGCCACGCTGAGCCCACCCCAGTGTGGCAACAATGCCATGGCCGACGGGTGCCCAATCCCGCTGGCTACACTCCCCAGCCATCCTTCTGCCATGCTGGGAGCCCACCCCAGCGTGGCAAACGCCCCGTGTCTTTTTTTAATACCTGAAAATTAAAAACAGTCCCACGGCGCTTCTCCTGCCCCCACAACCCGCACCCACCCACTGCACCCTGCCTCCCCACACCCTCACTCCCATACTTACTCGAGCTCAAGCGCGACGATCTGCGGTGGACCGGAACATTTGCACTCTTCAAAGCTGACCGCGAACTGAGGAAATACCGGTAAGCTGTATAATGGGCTAGATAGGGTTTTTCAACTTTGTTGCATATCTCAGGCATTTTTTGGAATTTTGGCACCAAATTCTCAACATGGGGTTTTTGGGACCCCTTCTCATGAATGATGTCACTGTCATGGCGTTATTCAGGCCTGAAGGGTGATTTCGCAGTCACTGCGTGGTCACTGCATGAAATCACCTTTCGGGACCGATTAATGAAACAACACTGCCAGTGTTCATAAGGTGGGCTCTCAAGAAACCTATTTTGAAAATTTGGTGGAAAAACTCAAAAAAACTACTCTAGGAACTGCGCAATGCACGCTCGTAAGTTCGCGAATTTTCAATATTTTCACTCCAGATTTTCAACATTGCCATTTTACCACACCTTCTTATGAGCAGTACAGCTGTCATTTTTCACATCTCACCCAAAATGTGTTTCCGCCCATGTAGCGCACAACGGCGCATTGGTGTGTGAAACCAATGTACGGGACAAATTAAGAAAACCACAGTGACACTGTTCATGAGCAGAGGTCTTAGAATGGCTGTGTTGAAAATTTGGTGAAAAATTCTAAAATGACTGTTTTATGAGCGCATAAGACAGTTCCCACAAGACGTCAGAAGTTCACTAATTTTTAATATTTTCACTCCAGATTTTCAACATTGCCATTTAATACACCTTCTTATGAGTAGTACAGCTGTCATTTTTCACATCTCACCCAAAACATATTTCCGCCCATGTAGCACAAAATGGCGCAGCCGGTGTGCGAATCAATGTATGGCACAAATTAAGAAAATCACAGTGACACTGTTCATGAGCAGAGGTCTTACAATGGCTATGTTGAAAATTTTGTGAAAAAATTCCTAAAAATGACTGTTTTATGAGTGTGCGTTGTACAGTTCCTACGCACGCTCATAAGTTCACGAATTTTCAATATTTTCACTCCAGATTTTCAACATTGCCATTTTACCACACCTTCTTATGAGTACTATAGCTGTCATTTTTCACATCTTGCCCAAAATGTGTTTCTGCCCATGTAGCGCAATGGCGCAGTTGATGTGCGAAATCAATGTATGGGACATATTAAGAAAATCACAGTGACACTGTTCATGAGCAGAGGTCTTAAAATGGCTATGTTGAAAATTTCGTGAAAAATTCCTAAAATGACTGTTTTACGAGCGTATGCTATGCAGTTCCTATGCATGCTCCTAAGTTTGCTGAATTTAATATTTTCACTCCAGATTTTCAACATTGCCATTTTATTACACTTCCTTATGAACAGCACAGCTGCCATTTTTCATATGCCGCCAAAATGTGTTTCTGCTCATGTAGCGCATAATGGTGCTGGTGTATGTAAAGCAATGTTTGGGACAGATTAAGAAAATCACAGTTACACTGCTCATGAGCAGAGGTCTTAAATGGCTATGTTGAAAATTTGGTGACAAAAGTCCATAAAATTACTGTGTTACGAGTGAGCATTGTGCAGTTTCCATGCACCTCTTAAGTTCATGACTTTGTAATATTTTAAGTCCAGATTTTCACCAGTGGCATTTTTCACACTTCACTTTACAGTACAGCTGTCATTTTCACAACATGGCCGGCGTGTTTTCACACTTTCAGTGCAGAGATGCGTGGTCGCTGTTGGAAATCATTGTTCGGGACAGATAAAGAAAACCACAGTGACACTGTTCATGATCGGAGGCACCAAAATGCCTGAGTTAACAATCTGCTGTAAAAAATCCCTAATTATATTACGGTGTGTGCTGCACAGTTTCTATGTACACTCGTGACTTCACCATTTTTTTAAATATTTTTACTGCAGATTTGCAACATTGCCATTTTTTACACCTCCCCATAAACAGTACAGCTGTCATTTCTTACATCCTGTTCGGAATGTTTTTGCACCTGTGGTGCTAAATGCCGTAGTCGCTGTGCATAAGCAGCTTTCGGCTAACAAACTGATATTCCCCCGTTCATGAGGTGGGGTCACAAAAAAACCATGTTGAACATTTGGAGTGAAAATACCAACGAATGCCTGAGGTATTAGGGTGCCCAACCCTGTAGAGAATGACAGGCATCAGGGGTGTGACTTGGGATTCTTGCCTGTAATGCTCATACCATTCCACACCCTGCAGCCAGTGAGAGGCATCGAGGTATGCTTTGGACTCTTCGGCCCCAATGTTCACCCCATTCTCCTATATCGCACCCATCTCACCATATTTCCGAATGAAATGGGGTGCGCATAAGGGCCAAAGACCCCAATGAACACTGTGACACTTGTCAGTGTCTGCAGGGTGGGGTGTGGTGAAATGGCATGGCCGTTATGCCTGACGACCCAAAGGCACACCCCAATGCCTGTCACTCTCTGCAGGGTGGTGGTGGGGTTGGCTTCAGTTCAATACTTCACTGCCATTCCTATTACGCAGCTCTGTAACTTCTACACTACCACTGCCAATGCCAGCAAGCAAACATTCGGCATTGACAAATGCTTGTTATATTTGTGTTTAACAGTTTCTGTTGGATGTTTTGTCTGTTTTTTTGTATGCCCTATTTTTTCTATTCATCTGCTTTTGAAACAGTTTAGATAACCAGATGGGAATCCTACCTTTTTTGTTGCATTTTTTCTTTGTGGGGACATATTTTGATTCTAGGGCTGATACTATATTCTTGATCTTGTCCCAAAACTGCTCCACATCTAGGTTGTTTAACAGAGTACCCCACTCATTTTTTGCTATCAGGTCTTTGATTTTATCCCAGTCAGCATGGTTATAATCTCAGACATAGCTGTTGTTTTAAATTTTAAGGTGACTTGCTATTATAGATCATTTAATCATACAATGGTCACGGTTACACAACGGACTTTCAATCGATAAGTCAGAGATTTGATGCTCCACGTTTGTTATTATCAAATTCAGGATATTTTGTTCTCATGTTGGTTCTTTTACAAGTTGTTCAAGGCCATTTGAAATAATTGAGTCAACCAGGTCCCTTTCAAAAGCTATGTTTCCCCTTAGGTTATCCCACTCAATGCCTGGAGCAATAAAATCTCCCATTGTTATTACTTCGCCTAGGGTTGATGCTGTATTAATTTCATGTATAAGCAACTCACGGTAGTCCTTGTTACATGAGTGGGTCGGAAACAATTTCCTAATATGATTTTTGGTCTGTTCTTGAGTTTGATTTGTAACCACAAGGTTTCAGTTTGCTCACTTAATGTGTTTGTTAAATCCAAAAGATGACATTTTATGCTGTTAGCAACATAACAACATACCCCTCCTCCTTTTGGAAGAGTTGGTACCCAGCAATACCATTCATCCATTCATTTGATACATCCCACCAAGTTTCATTTATTATGGCTATGTCTATGTTGTTATTGATGGGATATGCCTCTAGTTCAGCTTTTTTGGTTTGGTTTAAGCTTCTTTCATTTGCCAATAGAAGGTTACAAACATGGTAACTATCCATGTTCTCTCTGTCTGGGGTTTTTGTGTTTCCCATGTTCTCCATCATATTCAGTTTAAATGACTGGAAATAATGTTTTCAAACTTTCTGCCTAGCATGTTCGAGCCCCTACTGCTCAAGTGCATCCCGTCCCAACTAAACAATCCTGGGTATGCGTTAAAAGTTTCCCAGTGTGTTATGCATTTTATGCCATTTTGTAGGGTCCATTTACGCAACCACTTGTTTATGGATTTTATTTTCTGAGTCCTTGCACTGCTAGCTCTAGGGACAGGGAGTATTTTGGAGAGAAGGCTTTCACACCCAAGGTTGCGCAGGGTTTCGCTCAGGCTGATGAACTCTTATTTAATTTCAGCTTGTGTTGACCTATTTATATTATTCATCCCTACCTGAGCTATTACTAGTGGACGATCTCCTGCATTCTTGATTATGTTAGGTACCATACGTGTAATGTTGTTTATAGTGGCTCCCCTAAAACTACTACAGGTACAGGATTCTTTGTCAGGGTTACAAATTTGTCTGTCAATATGTTTTATAATTGAATCTCCTAAAAAAAACAATTGGTATTTAGAAGTGAAATGGCCCTCATTTGTCTGGTTTGTTTCAGTTGGTTCCTCGTTTTGCTGTTCCGTTTCTATTGCGGTACCAGTGTCAGTTTCAGCATTACTGGTGGTACTAGGGCTAGACTCCTTTATATTTGTTGTTATTTCATTCGTTGTGTTTTTGTCATTTATGTAAATAAGTGGTTCAAAACTGTTTATTGTTTTGAGCTGAAATGCTGTTGCTTTATGACCCTTCTTTAGGCTTCTCTTATTGCCCACCATTGTCCATCCTTCCTCGTCTGATGACGCAGTTTCCTCTCTGTCTCTTTTCCTAGTAGGAATCTGATAATCTGTTATAATGGTATCTGATTTTCTAGTACTGTTGTGTTTGTCCTCAACCTGAGGAGTCTGCTTAGATATTAAGTTACTCTCATTTGATTCCACCATATTTTAAATGTTTATAACAGATTAATGGTCTGGCGTGGTAGGGATGTTAAGGATGTTAATATTATTTATTGCTTATATTTTGGAAGCCATCTCCTGCTGATTTTTTTCTATTGAATTTAATTTGATCTAATATGTTTTTATATCCTCCAGTAACACAATTATTAATGCATTTGTCATACACAAAAATGGTATGTGTTAGTACAGCAGCAGCAATCTTACGCATTTCGCATTTAGTGCATTTTATACCCAGTTCCCCATCCAGTGTCATGATAGTGCTTGCCAAATATATATTTTTTTGTTAGTAGAACACTAAAAAAATGTAACAAAGTGTGTGTTTAGAACCACTGTGGTGATAGAATGCAGGGTTAGCTGCTAAAACTTCCAGGAGTTTCTTGGAAAAAAAAAACCCACCAAAACACACTAGGCAAATGCCACCTTGGTGCACTTCCACTAGAGGAGACACAACTGTCTGAGTGTTACCTCTACTCCTCTTTGGGATATTGTCCTCGGGTAAGTAAATGAAGTCTCTTATCTGTTAAATAATGCCCTAATATAGGCCTAAAGTATTGTTAGTGGTACAGAAGCTTGGCAGAAAACAATGCAATGTAATTTGCAGGACTTTCTTACAATACCTCTGAAACCCATGGTGTGCTTTCTACGTAGGGCTTTGCCTTCTGCTTTCATGTAAATGCAAGGCCAACCAGAGTTCACTTTGTTCACCAGCAGTAGTAATATTATAATACAGTGATCTCAGATTAATACAAATTACTAGCTCGACCCACTACCTGAATGAGAGCACTAATCCAACTACTTATATGTACTTGGTGTTATTAGGATGTATGGCCTACCTTGCTGCGATATAGTTATAGTATTTGGCACCCTTCCAGCTTTCCTTGCCGGACACACCTGACACGTGCGGAACGCGTGTGTCTCGTGCATGTCTCCATGCTCGCCAACTCGAGCTTGCCCCACTCAATCAGTGGTGAGTATTTATACAAATTCTAGACCCAGAAGTGCGCTGGTCCCTTGACTACCTGCTTGCACTTTGCACACCAGAGAAATGTTAAAACTAATTAAAAGTAGCCCACCAAGTGCTTACTACTGGGGATTATACCCCTAAAGTGCAACAAACAGTACAATATGCAAATTTGAGCAGACTGTGTACTCCTCAGCACACAGTACTGTAGGCTCCCTATTCAGGTCAGGACTACAGGTCCCAGTATGCTCTGCAGTGTCTCTAGGCAATGGCATGACAGAGGTTCAAAGGAGCAACTATATATAGCGCACAACATAAAAAGTATAAAACAGAGCTTATTTAGCAGCAAATGTTGCACTCCACAGCAAACAGGAGGTGCAGGTTTATTCTATTCTAATACACAACAGGGACCTTGGGAAATACATGATTTATTTTCACTCGTGCTGTTTGATGTTAGGCACAACACTTGTGCCTTACGCCACTTGTGAGGTTACTCAAGGTCAAACAGCACCAGTGAAAATAAATCACGTATTCCACATTTCCCTGTTGTGTACGTGTAAGTGTAAGTGTACATGTACGTGGGGTCCACCCTGGATCCTTAGGGAGACGGCACTTAGTTGTTCCTTCCCTGAAGACACATGGGAAGATATATGTGAGGGCAAGCCAGTGATGTTCTAAAACTTCATTATAAAACTGGCATTGTAAATGCCGCCTCCTGACTGGCTGACACCACCTGGACATGCACACATGAGGATTTGTGAGTGTAACAACCCCTTCCCCCCAAAAATGGAGCAGGGTTTGTTACAAGCTGTGCCATTCGGAAGGAGTGCAATGGTATTGCCTCCTGCCTGAGAGGAGTGAGCCATAGGAGTGAGGAGGGATATAAAGGGAGGCTGGTTTGCTGGAAAAGAGAGTTACAGAAGAGTTACAGGAGTTTCTGTCTGAGGCAGTGTGAGTTGTGAGTCAGAGGTCTGCAGGGCTAACCACCCCTAGCCCAAGAGAGGGGGAACATTGTCTGATGGCAAGGAATCAGCTGGCGAACTTGAGCCAGAGATACCAGTTGGAGGAAGGCTCAGTGATATCTGTGCCTGATGGCAGGATGCATGGGGATCCAACCATGCCCCCAGGAGGGTGGTCAAGGATGCAACTCATCCTACTGGCTGAGTCCAGACATCGCTGAATCAGGCATGGCAGGTTGCATATGGGCTCTTAACTAGGATTGGAGGGTCAGCCTCCCTCACATGGAGGATGGCATTTGAGTTGTACCCAAGAATTTATGGCAGGGGTAGCGCAGTACATCTGGCACCTGGTATGGTCTGGATGGGACCTGATCCAAAGAGGCCCTGACCCATCCTACAAGAAGCAGAGGTTGAGTTATGTCCAAGGGGGACAGTAAGTGGTTTATAGAAACATAAATGTAGAATTTGTCAGCAGATAAGGACCACTTGGCCCACATATTCTGTCCATTTTTACATGCCTACAGTATCACCACAAATCCTTCTTAATCTCTGGTTCATTATCCCTTCACCTCTTCCTTTCCCTTAAGATTCCCTTGTGCCTATCCCATGAATTCTTGAACAATGTTTTTACCTCCACCACTTCTGACTGGAGGACTGTTCCAAGAATCCACCACTCTTTCGGTGAAGTACTTCCTCACATCCCTCCCGAATCTACCCTCCCAGCTTCATACCATGTCCCCTTATTCTTGAGGACCTTTTTTCTGAAAAATGCTTCCCTTCTGTACCTTATTTACCTCCTTTAGGTATTTAAAGGCCTCTGTCATATCACCCCGTTCCCTTCTCTCTTCCAGTGTGTACATGTTCCGATCCTTAAGTCTCTCTTCGTAGGGCTTCTGATGTGGACCCTGTACCATTTTTATTGCCCTCCTCTGGGCCGCCTCCACTCTGTCTATGTTATTCTGGAGATGTGGTGACCAGAACTGGACACAGTATTCTAGTTGGGGTCTTACTAGCTATCTATACAGAATTATACAATGGCAAAGAAAAATCCTAGACTCTAATTGGTCACTTTGGAACTGGACCCATGATGTTATCCCAGCACAACATCATGGATCTAGTCCAAGCACACAGATGACCAGTCTTTACGGGAATCACGCCGCTGCCTTCACCAACTGTCCCTGACTCATCTCGCCAGAAGAACACACCATCCTAACCTCCCCGCTTACCACCACCTTCAAAAAAGTAAAAGAAAAAAATAAATTAACACACACACCTTCCACCACGAAAGCTCGAAGACGCAGTTTGTTTTTTCCACCCAAACATATTTGTTCAGTTCACACTGCAGCGAGTGTACTCACCTAAAATTAACTAGAACTCATTGAATCAGTGGATTTCATGACTTTTCCTTACCTGGTCCATCACTTCTCTCCCCACCTGGGCTTTTCTATTCCACTCCGGTCTTTTCTGTGGCATCTGATCTCCTGATCTCATTTTACTCTGTTCTATAAAACCGGACTGGTTTAATATAGATGCCTTGCTCAAGGAAGCTTGAAAGTGACATGGTTAAGGATGCACGGCCGTTACAGCACGTGGCCACAACAGCACGCCAACCACTTGCTCACCCTGGCATCTGTTTTCCCTACTTTCAACAAAAATAAAGAAAACACATACCAACTACAACAAAGCCGTACCTTTAATCAGCTTTGTAGAGCAGAACAGTACCTCAGCAGCTATAATGTCTGATCGGCTCAGTGGCCGCTGTTTGGCTCACTCAACACCATCTAGTGGCCAAAACATAAACTGTGGATTTATTTTTTCAAAAGATACCCTTCCACTCACAAAAAGATGAGAAAAAAAAGACAAAAAATACTTTTTTCTCTATTTTTTATTCTAATAAAAAAAAGAACCATTGTATAATAACAATAATGCACTCCAGGGTGTGTGTTGTGCTAGGATAACATCACTTCTGGGGTGATTAGTCGCACTCGGCCTGTGGCCTCATGCCTAATCACACCAGGCGTGACATTATCCCAGCACAACATACACCCTGTCATGCATTATTGCTTAAGTAACACCACCTCCCTCTTTCTGCTGGTGATACCCCTCTTCATGTACCCCAGCATCCCACAAGCCCTCCCAGCTGCCTTGTTGCACTGCCTAGTCACCTTAAGGTAATCTGATATGATTACTCCTAGTTCTCTTTCCTGTTTGGTGGTCATCAGTACCACCCCACCCATTTTGTACTCTGCCCCAGGTTTCTGTGCCCCAACTGCATTATTTTGCACTTTTTTGCATTAAAAACTAGCTGCCTCACCCTTGATCACTCTGCAAGTTTTCTCAGGTCACTGCTTATCCTTTCCACCCCCCTGGAGTGTCCATCCTAGTGCAGATTTTAGTATCATCCACAACGAGACAGACCTTCCCTTCCAGCTCCTCTGCAATGCCTCTTACAGAGACAATAAAAAGGACAGGTCGAACACAGATCCCTGAGGCACCCTGCTGGTCACCCTCCCTTCCTCTGAGTGACCTTCATTTACCACCACCCTCTGCCACCTATTCCCTAACCAATTTCTTACCCAGTTAACTACTTCTGTACCCACCTCTAAGCTACCCAGCTTGCTTACGAGACTCCTATGTTGAACGGTGTTGAAAGCCTTATTGAATTCTAGGTAGGCTACAACTATTGCTCCACCCCGATCTAGTTCCTTGGTCACCCAGTAAAAGAAATATATCAGATTTGTTTGCATGGCCTTCCTCCAGTGAATCTATGCTGCCTGTAATACACTGGATTCAAGCTATTCCACAATCCTTTCCTTCAGCAGTGATTCCATCAACTGTTCCACCGCTGAAGTCAGGTTGCCAGGCCTATCATTTCTAGCCTATTCCTAGCTACCACTTTTGTATAGTGGGACTACATCCACCCACCTTCAGTCCTCTGAACACTCCTGTCTCCAGTGAGCTGTTAAATAGGACTGTCAGAGATGCAGCCATTAAATCCCTAAGCTTCTTCAATACCCTTGCATGCACCCTGTCTGGCCCATCACTTTGTCCACTTTCAGATTAACGAGTCCCTTCAAGACTCTCTCCTACAGGAAGGGAGCAGTGTCCACCCCTTCCCTTCAATGCTCCTATTACAGTACTTTTTTTGTGGCCCCTTCTCATATTCTTCCTCTGTGAGCTCTGCACAAAAGTATTTTTCAGAATGCTGCCTTTTCCAGGTCCCCTTGTGCACAGCTCCCCCTTCCCTTTCTAACCTTACAATTCCAACCCCACCCCACTCAGTTTTCCTCTTTTGCTTACATACCTAAAAAATATCTTGTCCCCATTCATTACTGCCTGGGCTATTCTCACTTCTGTTTGTGCTTTTGCACTCCTTACTACCTTTCTTGCGTAAACCCCTTCTTCCCGTATCTAGGGGTATGATGGGAAAAGTCCAAGGAAGGGGGGGCTCTATACAGCAATAACAGTCCGCATACCTGGTCGGCCTAGCTTACCAGACCTGATGACACTGGGTGCCTGTGGAAGGTTCCCTCCTGAAGCTACTATTCCTGCCTTGGCATACTTCCCTTTTTGTGTCCTTTTACATTTTCATGTTTTGTTTTATATGTTATATGTATGTATGTCTCACATGGACTGACCACCCATACGTCTTTTTATTTTTTTTGGTGAAGTCTATTTGTCCTGTGGACTCCCCCCTCCCCCCCCCCATTCCTGGCAGCTGGTTGTTTAAAACGTTGGAAACTTGCAAGTATATGAATGGATTAATATCCAAAATATGTTAAAAGAAAAGCTTGAGAAATAATAGCCTAGGTTTTGGTTTGCCCCCTGTGTTAATGCCTGAAGGAAATGCTGTTTTGAAAACTCCAGAGGGTTACAGAGGAACAATGTTTGCTTTGAAGAGCTTTAAGCTCCTTTTTAAACTTGCAGTCTGCACAAGGAGTTTGTTTCTTTTGCTGTTTGGTTATTAAAGAACTAAGCTGGAAGCACCACTAAGCACATGTTCTACAAAAAAAAGAAACAGTATAAAACTCTAAAGGTGTTGTTATTTCAAGTAGCAAAAGACAATGGTACCTTTAAGAAACATGGGTGTTGCTTGCCTCTTTACTTTCCTCACTGCATCTAGTGCTCTATAGAGCTGGCCGGCCATTACAACACTACTTTTATACAGAGCCTAACTGAAGGAGGGACTAGCAAAGTGCTTCTTCAAGCTATTTTCTTTCCCAAAAGATAAAAACATGCTCTGCTGTTTTTCCTGTATGATTATTAAGAAATGTAAGGCAATGCAACAAAGATTGTAGGAAAATTAATTGTTTTAACAAAGTTAGAACGAAGATTATGTAACCTCCTCTAATTGACAGACAATTGAACCAATCCTGAACCTCATCAGGCTATATATGTAATGACTCTACCTGATGAAATTTAGATGTGTTCGGGGTGTTGAAGGGACAACACTCACATGGGACTAGAGCTTGCTGGTCAAAAGAAAAAGCTTTTCCTTTGTTCATCTGGGACTAAGTTTATGCTGAAGTTAAGCCTTATTTCATTTACTGACTATTCCTATTGTTATTATTGTTGTTTTTTATTTTGACAAATCCAGTCTGCTTAATTTTGGTTCTGTAAGTAAATAAAAAGAAAGATATTTTTTTGAATTGACATTTTGGCGTATATGTCCATCTGTACCCACCTAAGACTCTCACAGTGCCCCATTCTTCAGGGTGCAGAGCTGGTCGACCAGAGAGATGAAGAGCATGGGTCTTTACCTACCTGCCTTGCCATCTTTGCCTCCGAGGCCTTTGTAGATAATCTTCACCAGGCAGACCTGTCGCCATCTTCCTCGATGGTCCTGCGGTTCTTCCTTTGCACAACCTACACCCACACTAGGGGCTGGGGCTGTGGAGGCAAAGCTCTTGGTAACAGTAAACAGTTCATCCAAAACAAAGTGAGGCAAACACCAGAACTGCAGGAATGAGGGGATCCCAATTATTGAACAGTTAATGTAGAACAGGAAACAGTCACTCCATGGAGCAGAAAACGCACAACAGGTTATTCTAGACCACGAGGTCACATCAGAAGCTAACTGGTGCTCTGCACCATGAAGGTCACTTCAGAAGCTCGATTCCAGGCAGCTGTCCACAGGCTAGGTAGCCACAGTCTGACCCAGGCAGTGTAACTCATGGTTGAGTCAGACCTTTAATGCTAAATCACAGCATCAGTTTCTCCTCCAACACAGAAACTGAACAGTCTCTTGCTGGGGCCATGTGGAACCAGGGGGCAGTCCCCAGAACCCATTGGCACCCCTATTCACAGTTTCTCCATAATTGGTACCATAGCAAGCAGTCTCTGGAACCAGGGGCTTTGTCCATTCCCCTGGATCCCCTCACCTCTCAGGTGCCATTCTCTTCATTCCTCTGTATCTCTGGTGCCCAGAGGCTTACAATGACCTCTCTGTCTACTCTCTCCATAATAGCCAATCCTGTTGGGGGGTTCTGCTCGACAGCAGTCCTCTGGGCTAGTAGCAACAGCCTGACCCCCTGCTGCAGGTCTCTTGCAAGCTCTTCTCCTTCTCCTCTACAGCACAAATCTCAGTGCTGTCCCAAATAGGGCCCTACAAATAACGACCATTGCCACGTCTCCTAAACAGACTACTGCACTACCCTAAAAAAACAAAAAAATCAAACCGTGGCCTCTCTGGCCTAGTGGGCAAACGCCCCCACTCAGACCTCTCTCCACTGCTTCTGCCCTCGTTCCAGCCTGTTGCACCTTTTTTATCCTCTCCTGCAGGTGCCAGAAATCTGCCTGCCAACTCAGGGTCCAATCCTGGACCAGTTCTCTGGGTTTCCAACAGTCCTATGGGACCTGGAGTCCCTTCAATAACTATGTACAGTGTGCCCTTTTGGTTGGCACCAACTGGTGCCAAAATTACTTCCCCGAAACCCAAAGCAACAGCTCCTATAAACTCCCCCCCCCTTCCCAGTGGCTGCGCATCCTTAACAGCACGGACTGCCAAAACTATTTACAATTTTTATTTATCTATTTATTTTCCATTTAATTTCTTATGGGGCCCTGAGTCCAGCGGACCCAGAAAAACCAGACCCAGGACCCAGAGCAGCTGCTCCCCCACATTTGCTTACAATGGCAGCTGTGCCTGTGTCCTGAGGCATGGCTGGCATAACTATTTACACACACACATATATATATATATATATATATATATATATATATATATATATATAGATATATAGATATATATATATATATAGATATGGTCTGATCGCCTTGGCAATCCCCTGGGACCGAAACCACCTGGAAAACAACAGAGCAGTGCCCAGTCTGCCCACCAAGAGCTGGGACACCACCAAATGGTGGCCAGAGCCACAAAGGATCAACTGTGAACCAACCGGTTCTGAATTCCACCAGAGCCACTGACCCGCCGATAGAGGAGAACAGGCAGTAGCTCTGAAGCGGTAAGTCTGTTTTGGGGAGCTTACACTTGCTTCCATCTGTTTCCCCAGTACACTTCTCTATCCTCCTCTCTGAGTGCCTCCTTATACCTTTTGAATGCAACCCTTTTAGCTTTTACCATTTTCGCCACCTCTTTTGAGAATCATAGAGGTCTCTTTTTCCTCTTGCTTTTGATCACTTGCTTGATGCAGAAGTTTGTTGCCCTCACTATGGCCCTTTTTATCTTTGCCCACTGTTCCTCCACCCCACCCAGGTCATTCCCCTGCCAGGTCAACCTTGAGGCCTTCACCCATCATTATAAAATCGGTCATCCTGAAGTTCAGGACCCTCGCCCTTGTGTTGTTTGATTCCACAGTTATCTTTATATTAAACCATACTGAACAGTGATTGCTGGTTCCCAGGTGGCCGCCATCTTGACATCTGCAACACTGCCCCTGTTAATGAGTACCAGGTCCAGTATTGCCTCATCATGAGTGGGTTCACAGACTAGTTGCCTGAAGAATGCCCCCTGCAGGAAGTCAAGGATGTCCTTGCTCCTAGCTGAAGCTGCAGCTGGGAGGCTCCAATCTACATCTGGCAGACTGAAGTCCCCCACCAGCAGCACCTCTCCCTTTGTGCCATTTTGCCAGTGGCTTCCACCAGTACCTTATCTAATTCCTCCCCCTGTGCCCGAGATCTATAGCTCACACCAGTGCAAATAGTGGCTTTGTTCCTTGTCTCCAGGGTGACCCACAGTACCTCTCACCCCCCCCCGTATTCCCTGTATCACTGTCGCTTTTATGCGTTCCCTCACATAAAGTACCACACTTCTGCCTTTCCATACCACCCTGTCTTTCCTAAACAGAGTATAGGCTGGTAGGACCGTGTCCCAGGCATGGTTTTCAGTGCAGCCTGACTCAGTAATAGCCACAATATCCAGGTTGGCCTCTGCTATGAAGGCCTCTAGGTCCAGAACCTTATTTCCTAGACTTCTACCATTCGCACATTTGGCCTTCAAGATTTTATTAGCACTCTGCTTGTTACCCCCTTTTATCCTTTTTACCTCCCTCCCTCCTTCCCCCTCTTATTTTAGTGCTCCTGTTCCCATCCCCCATTGTCTCTGTCACCCTGCTTCTTTCCCTACTTTGCACCCTCGGAAGTTCCTCTCTCCTCAGTTCTCCCTATATTCTACCTCAGCCTGTAGGGAGGCAGATTCTGCCTGCTTGATTACTTCTGCCTCCCCCCCCACCCTTAGCTAGTTTAAATGTCCAGGGTAACATTTAAACAGTTCACCAAGGACAGCGGTTCCACTCCTGAATGGATGCAGGCCATCATTCCTGTATAGACCCTTATCCATCCAGGTAGATCCCTAGTCCCCAGTGTAGCCAAAAACGCCTCCTCTCTGCACCATTCCTTCAACCATAGACAGGCAGCACCTCAGAGAAAGCCACTGAGTGTGCTACCTGTCTAAGACCACTCCCCAGTGCCCTAAACTCCCCCTGCACTATCTCAGCCCCGTCCCTTGCCAAATCATTGGTCCCCAGGTGGACAATGACAACCAGCTCTCCCTTCTGTCCTGCTGTTCTAGTGATCCCCAGGATCCTCTTCCCATCCCTCTGGGCCATTGTGCTGCATAGGCACCTAATCTCCCTCTCCACCTCCCTTCCTATTCCCAAATCTATTCTTCTGACAATTGAGTCTCCCACCAGAAGTTGCTTCCTTATCCTCTGGGGTCCTCTCCAACCCTCCTTTGAGTCTCCACTATGGAACACCCCACATCCTCCCTGGCCACTACAATGGGTGCCTCCTTCTTGCAGTCCCACTTTGCCAGGGTGGCATAGGAATTTTGTAGTGGTACCACTTGAGGAACATGCGTCTGACCCATCACCCCCACCCTTCCAAAGCACACCACCACCACCACCCTTCTAGAGCTCACCATAGTTCAGCCATTCCTCCCCCTTGGCATCATCTGAGGTAACAGTGGCAGACTTGGTAGACCCTGGGTGGGGGAGAAGACCCCCCAAATCCTAGCCAAATCAGCCTGGAGTCTAGCAACCTCCTGCCTTAACCCAGAGAGGTGTGTGCAGATGGGGCAGCACTGCAATCTCCAGATGGTTTCCTGGAGGAAGAGCAGGGATCCTGGCTGGCACACCCTCAAGGTATGTGGCCTGATGGTCTTTGGGGCACGAGTGGGATACCTAAGAAGAGGGAAGCAGCAATGATGATTTGGGTGAGAAGTGGGCTCAAGAGGTAAGTTCCAACTGAAAGAAGCCAGTGGTGACCAAGGATCGGAGCAGTTAGCTGGGTCAGTAAGGCAAGGGTCACCAAAATAAGGTAGGAGGGTTTTTCTCTCTTGGTCGCATTCAGCTGGGCAGTTGAGGCCACTAAGGTGGGAACCCCACATTAGGCTGGGCTTGCAATGTGTCATGACGAAGATGTAGAACTTTGACTGATGTCACCGATTCTAGGTGTGCATGGGCATCGGAAGCTGCTGCAGAATACAAAAAAAAAATGTGGCCAGAGGTTGGTGCCGGCCTAGTACTTGAAATCTAGTTGGACGCCCATGTTGTTGAGCATCTTATTAGCAAATTGTTATTAATTCTGAATGCCCAAGACAGAATTTGTGATTTCAGAACAGTAGCTTAGGTGGCATCTTGGAAGAGTCGTAAAGATCATGTGTAATGTGTTTCAGAGCTGAAACAAGTAGAACCACTCAATAAACACTGCTATAAAAACCAAGTGTGTTCCAGATTTTGTAGCAAAAGTTGACAAACTCGTACTTTTTCAGCACCTTTTTGGCGTGGTCCATTTCTGCAAGATTGCTGGATGCTGAGTCCGTATGCCTCCAGGCTGCTTATGTCATTTGGGGTGCGTATTGCTACTAGCATTGTAATGTTGGTAACTTCATTGCTGTTGGTCAGTGTCTGTTTTACAATAAGTTTTAACAGGGGCCTTATCTATGTTAATTACTACCAGGGATGGATGTGTTAGCCCTGGTAAAAAGATCATTTTATTGTGGTGTAAAGAATAGCTGAGCCTGCATTGAGGTCAAGTAGGAACCTGCTAGGGAGAAAACACTGGCCTGGTTAGTGCATAGAAACTTAGTAAGGTTTCAAAACAGCATGACTTTTCCACACTCATTTACAGGGTGATTGGATAATTGTTTTAGTGCCATCCTGAGAAATCATGTCTATTGAATGTCAAGCGTAAATGAGCACACAGTCATTAACGTGGCAATAGGAGTTGTGCCTTTCACCACAACAGAAAGTTATAGTCTGCAAACCTTACAGCAGTATGCTTCTCCCTCTGACTTCTGCACAGGCTAAAATGACCAATTTAAGCTATTTTTGTGCATTATTGGCATTGAACATGACAAACTCACACTCAAACAGTTGATTGTCTTTCAGTTTCTAGCCACAGGCACAGAGCAAGGGGAAAAAAAAGAATCTTTACGGACCTCAGCAGTGTGACAATCTTTCTGGCTTCTTCATAGATGAAAGAGAATAGCACCCCAGATGACCCCAAATGACATCACCAGGGTGGAGACATGCTGATTTATTTATTGAAATGTTTCGCCAGGAAGGCACACGGAACAACAAGTTGCTCGTCTCCTGGTGCGACCGGGGGAGGGGGGGTACAACTGGATGAAGAATTAGGCATACAGTTTAACATTTAACATATCTGAGAAATTAAGTATTCAAATACATTTGTAACAAGACATACAGTTTAAACAATATCATAAATAATCATACAATCGCATTTGTGACATAACATACAGTTAAATATATCATACCTGTGAAATATGCATTTAATTACAAGTGGCATATCTGAGGAACAGAGTACAGAAATTTAATGTAGCCTTGGAGCCAACTCCTTTCAGGAATGGATCACGGTTAAGAGGCAGATTATTTAGCAATTATTGAATGAATGAATGAGGTGCAGTGACATCAAGGATGGTAGGGGGTAGACAGTGGAAACCAGCTGGGAGAAGGAGAGGATAAAGATGGGCGGAACATTACCGGAGCAAAGTGAGCAAAAAATCAGTTGCAAGGGGCAAATTAACACAGGACTAGTGCAATCTGGGAGCACCTCAGACAGAACAAAAAGTGCAAGTTATTAGCTCAAGTGAACTAATTTCTTTGTTTAAGTGCAGGGGGTAGAGAGGAGGGCAGGAGAGAGGCGGGGGTAAGGGATAGGGTAGGGAAGGACCAGTCATACCTGGAACTGGTCCCTTCAGAGTGTGGAGATCGCTGCCAGTGGTGGACTGAGGCGAGGACTAAGAATAACGGGCAGGAGTAGGCAAGGATAAGTTGGGTATAGATAGTAGAGGGGATGGTAAAGGGAAGGAGGAAGAGGGGTGGGAGAAACTTGCCTAAGACTATGCCTCTTCAGGATGCTGAGAACCCTGACAGAGAGCAAAGTCAGGTAAGGATGAGTTAGGTAGAAAGGATGGAGGGAAAAGGAGGGGGGAGAGTCATTTCCCAGTGCTGGACCCCTCCAAGATGCTGAGAACCCTGCCAGGGGGCAGAACTAGGTGAGGACAAGTTGGAAAGAGAGAAAAGAATGAAGGGAGAGGAGGGAAGAGGAGGGAAAGAATAAGCTTACCTAAGACTAGGCCACTCCAGGATGCTGGGAACCCTGCCAAAGTGCAGAATCAGGCAAGGACTAGTTAGGTAGAAAGGATAGAGGGGAAAGGGGAGGGAAAGAAGAGTAATTGCCCAGTGCTGGGCCCCTCCATGATGCAGAGAACCCTGCCAGGGGATAGAATTAGGCAAGGACAAGTTTGGCAGAGGGAATGGGGGATAGAAGAGGAAAGGGAAGAAACTTACCTGAGAGTAGACATCGTCAGGGTGCTAAGAATCCTGACAGAGGCTGGCCTGGTGGTGCTGAGGGTTGAGGCGCTGGACGCCACACCTCGCTCCATGCCGGCGACCCGGGTTCGGGAGCGGACTTGGGTCGCTGGTGGGCCGGCCGGGGGGAGTTAGGCTTGAGCGTCCCACGACAGCTCACCTACTCCGGGAAGGGTTAAGGCAATAGCCCGAACACTTGCCTGACTCCGAGCGGAGGATCGGAGTACTGCAAGCCCCTAATGTTAGGGAAGGGCTGCCTTGATACAGCGTGATGTCGGCGCCTTGCGCCTTGACGTCAGGGGTCCTATGCTGTAAGGGGTGGGAGAAAAAGTGGAAAATGCCTGCCGTCGCCAGGAAGACGGAGCCTCCAGAGACGTGCCTCGATGTGCCTTTGCCCGCCCAATGGCCCTTGGACCCACACAAGTTGATTGATGGGGTAAGGGGACTCTGCCTCATCCCCGCTCGGGGGTAAACCGAAGCTACGTGGGGTTCCAGAGGGTCATACGGGCAGGGTAGAAGGTAGAGGGATGTCTGCCTTGAGGCTCTGAAGGGTCGGGATGGCGGGCAGGGAGGTGAATAAATAGAAATTTCAAAAAAAAAAAAAAAAAAAAGAATCCTGACAGAGGGCAGATTTAGGTGAGGACAAATTGGGTAGAAAGGAGAGGGGGGGGGGGAAGAAGAAGGTGGCTTGCCCAGTGCTAGACCCCTCCAGGATGCTGAGAACCTAGCCAAAGGACAAAAGTAAGCAGGGGCAAGTTGGTAATGGAAGAAGCTTAGCAGTAGGAGTGAGGGGGTAAGCGGCGAAGGGAAAGGAGAGCTTGCTGAGAAGCAGGCTTGTGGGGGAGGAAGGTTTAAGAGGGGATGTGAGTCATGGAGAGGAGCAGAGGTAAAGGAGAATGGTTAAGGAGGGTTAAAGCAGGAGCAGTTAGATGAGAGGAAGTTTTGTAACAGGGAACAGCAAGTCTCGCATCCAGCAGTATGACTGAAGCACACCGCACAACAGCTGGCTAACAGTTATAGATTTACCTGTGGCTGTGGTAATGCTGTGCAATGACTACTCATCAAGCTAATGTAATGTATAAGCAAATGTTCTGATCTGGGGCCCTGTCACCAGAAAAATGAATTCAGTTGTAGCAACACCTACCACTGGAGCCTTGAAGGGAGAACCAAGACTGTCCACTGTGTGTGGTCACTTGACATCAAAGTGTGAAGCCTGTCTCAGCTGTTCCTTTAGAACAAAAAGGGTTAACTGAGTTGGTGATTGTTTGCAAGGGCTTCTGGCCCACACAGATACAATCTAATACCCCAAGACACAAGAGTACCATGCTTATCCCCATCGAGCACAGTCAGTCAGCACAGAAATGAGTGCGGGGGGGGGGGTACATGTGAATTAAAAAAATATATTTTTTATTAAAAAAGTGTTGTTTTAAAACACTTTGCTGTGTTTTGTAATAGCGGTAAGGAGAATCCAAGGAGTGTGTTGTGATCAGCAATCCCACCTCCATGGAGAACTTTGTGCAGGTGATCACCTCTTGGTAACCCACACTCATTGTGTCTTACTGCTTAGGTAATCCATTTTAAGCTGTAGGTGCTACACAAAAAACATTATGCCCCAAACGGAATATGCAAATTCTCTCCTAGTATCTTCAACAAGCGCTCCCATGGCCATACTAAAAATGGAACTTTTAAGCATATTTGCTGGAATTACCACCAAGTTCTTATGGTGCAGTGCAGATATCTGTGATCATCTAACCTCAATGCTGGAATTTCCTATAGTCCCTCCACTAGACTTTGTCTTTTTGAGGATTACTGAGGGTTTGGGGAGGGAAGGGGAGAACCTTGAATTGGGTCCTTATATTCCTCTGGGTGGTCTTGGTTTTGGGCTCTCAGATGTGTGGCATTGTGTGCCTAGAGGTGACCCAGCCCTCCCTCAATCTGACAGTGGTTTCAAGAATTAGTTTAGTTTAGTTTAGTTTATTGTCTAGGAATTAATACCTTTGAGCCGGGGCTCTTTTACAAAGGTTCCACGTCACATAGAACATAAACAAAAAACAATACATGTAATAACAAAAATGTTACATAAAAAAATTTGTTCAGCAATTTACAAAGGCAGTAATAAATCAATAACTATTTTTCCAAGAAAGAAAGATACTCAGAGGCATTTGAGGAAGAGTAGAGAGGGAAAAGTAGGAGGAGATAGAGGGAGAAGGAGAAGAAAGAGAGGAAATAGAAAAGAGATTCAGTAGCAGACAGGACCAGTTAGTGGTATTCTGAGTGTCATTAGCCAAAATGACGGGCCATGGTGAGGGATGGACAACGGAGGGATAAGCCTTTAGTTAAAGCAGTTAGCAAATTAGATTTGTATATACATCACGAGCAGTCATTTTTCAAGGTCCAGGCTAGATCTGTGAGGTAGCACTTGGGACCAATGAAAAGAGTATTCGCAGCCATTGATGTGTTCTCTCTCACCTGCTGACTTTTGTGAATTTATTTGCTTTGTTCTTCTGTTGCAGTATTTGAATTTCAATGCCTTGTTTAGGAATTTTTGCTGGTCTTTATTGAAAAGTAATAAAGAGAACTGACCTGTCAGCACAGCACTAAAGCTACTACTCTCAGTTCCTGTGATACAGTTTAAGAAACAAACCAAGTGTAACCCCTAGGCAGTGCTGTTCTAAGGGCTACTATACCTGCCTGTAAGGCAATACACAGGTTGAGGGGCCTGAGTTCTGTGAACAGGTGCCTTCACCTGGAGGAATGGTACTGGAGTAGCTTAACTGCTTTGGTATAGTCTTCCAGGATGCTATAACCACCTACCAACTCTTCTAGTGGCCTAAACAGTAACACAATGGTAGATTCACATTCAATAGATAGCAGTAATAATATGCTCATGCCCCTTTCACTTACTACCAGGGCTGGATCTGCTGCAACTGCCCAGGAGACCCTCTGGAAAATAAGATCAGCAATGCAGTATTTCCACTGTAACCCACTAACAGTGTGCTCACTAGCCAGGCTAAACATGAAAAAAGACAACCAGGTTTATTTAGGGGAAGTGAACAAGGGAGGGGTGTGACTCCATAAGAATGATTAGCACTCTGATTAAGTTCAGGTTGGTTAAATATGCACTATAAGTCCCTTTCAAACAGTTCCACAACCCTGGGTACCCAGTATGTCATGCAGGCTAGCCTGAAGCGTTGCCCGGGGTGGCCAGCATTGCAGCTGTTGTTGGGGCCCTTAGGAAAGAAAACAGTTAACATGCACAAAACCCAGATATTTGTAATCCTGAGCCAGATGGCTTAATCCTTTGTAATAACCCAAACAAGCAATTAGATGGTACACAATGATTTCTGCTGTTGTTGCAGGGAGCTACCCTGAATTGTACTCACGCTACCAGAACCTGGATGTAGGACAGGCAAGATGAAGACCTTGTGGTGTTGATCTGGAAGGCCAGGGGAAGCAGGGCTGACATGACTCACCTCCCGGTGGTAACTCCCTGTTCGATGGTTTTGAGCCAGGTGCTGAATCCCCAAGCAGGTCTTTCACCGAGATGGTCTCTGAATCGGGAGTAGCAGCCTAGGCCAAGGTAGCAGGGCCCAGGCAGGAGGAACAGTTCTGCAACAGTTCGTGATTCTCTGCTGGTGAATCCTCCAGCTGGAGTAAAAGATTCTGCCATGGTGAACCAAATCGCGACCCACGAAACACATTCAGCACATTTAAATCAATTACTTCTCTAAGCCACAATTCAGATACTGTCCGGTTCAAATTACAGCTTCACTGTGCAAATCTTTCAATCCGAGGCAAATTCGATTGTCAGACAGGCTGATTGCTTCTGTAGCAAGTCTGGTCACAATGACAAACTTCTACTTTCTTCTGCTGCAGATTCCAAACATGGAAAATCAGAACCGGATCCGACTTCTGCAAAAGGCAGTTCACTGGCAGGAGAACATGGCAGGCAGGCCAGCAGAGCCTTCCCGCCAATTCCCCCTACGCTCCTTCTGGGAGCAGCTGCTCGAAAGTTCGAGCTGTTCACTCTTCAATCTCCAGCTCTAACTGATCCACTGCTTCAGGCAGTTCTGACTATTTCCTTTGTAGTCCAAAAGGTTCGGTTAGCTGAGGGAACTGTCAGTCACAGTATGGGCTCCCTCTCCAGGCCAGTTTAGGTACCAACACTTAAAACTACAAAAACTACAGAATTCCTTCCCACAAGACCCCTGGGTACAGTCTCCATTTTAGGTCCCCAGTGGTTCGATTAGTCCAAATACTGGCATTCCAGAACCTAACATTGTGGCTCCCATCCAAATGTTTTAGCTGCAATGAAAGCAGGTTAGACAAACTTCTCTATCTTTATTATAACAGCAAATTAGCAATAAACAATCACAGTTCTTAAACAGGCTCCCTCTGCACAAGTAGCGACTGCAGAATGGAGCAAAGTAACAGACTGTCTGGCCGGTTGCAAGGCTTAATTACTTGGACCCAGCCCAGACTAATTTCTAAATACAGATTAGCTAAGCTCTTAAAGAGACAGGAGCAGAGGCTCACTATGGCACTCTCATGCAAATAGATAACTACTTAAGACAGGACACCAACCTGACAGTGGGCATTAAGGAGCCCAGGAAGATATTACAATAAACCCCAATTTTTAAGGGGGTTACACAAAGTTCATTGAGGACTGGCCAAGGAGGAGGGCTGAGTGTCCCAGAAGATGCTCCCTTCCTTAGGAGAGAGAGGAGGGTAATGGGTCCCCACTGCTTTACCACCCCCTGGATGACCACATGCGGAGATGCAGTTAAGATTCTAAATAGAGGGCAGGAAGGATAGTGCCACCATTGATGTTCATGTGGGCAATGTGCATGCAAGTGTCATGCTGTCCTTGTGTTCAGCATTGTGAGGGGTTGGAGGAATATAAGGGGATACCCTCTTCCACACAGCATAATGGTCTCCACACCTGTCAACCTGGGCAGCATCTCCTTGATGACTGTTTGAGTGATTCTCTGGAGGGGATGGTCACCCTGAAGGCCCCACCATAGAGGTAAGCCAAAAGAGTTTTATTAGGAGTGAAGTAAGTCCTGAGAGAAGGCAGGGTGATGAAACTGGGGTGCAGTGGGGAGAACCTGAAAGGGACCCAGAGGGCCTGGCAAGTGCAAGGTGCATAAATACTAGTGCAAGGCACATAAATACTAAGTTAAAAAAACAAGTAAGCGGATTTATTTAAGGTTTTAGGATTGTTTCAGTAGACAAAATAGTGGATTTTCACCACAAAACTTTAAAGTGAGTCACTTTTGAGAAAACTATGAAAACCGTAATATTTAAACACAATGAACTTATACTTTATATATTGTCTGCTTTCTCTTCCATTTTTATTTTTCATTACTAGGTTCATTTACATGGAAATAAGACTCTTGCTCCCAGGCTGGCCAGCTAGCGCAATAGTAGAGTTACCCCTTGCCATCCAGATGACCCGGGTTCGCACCCTGAGTCTGGGGCGTCTGGTGCTGACTGGCGAGGCAGGGTTGGGCATTCTTTGGATGCTTCCTGCCTCAGGGAGGAAGGGCACGTTCTTCCTTTGCACGCCTGCCCTCTGGTGACCCAGGGGAAGGGGGAGTCATGAAGGAAGGAATAAGTTGTCTCTCTGGGGTGAACTCACATCGGCATGCACACACTCACTTGGCAAGTACCGCAGAGGCATCACATGCCCAGAGTGGGGCTGGCAGGGGAGTTCAAAAGGTAGGAAGGGGCTTACCCATCCTTCCAATAGACCTAACAGGCAGATACCGGGTCACCTATCAGGACCACGCCCTGGGGTGGGATACAGGGAGGGCTTGGTAGGGGATAAAATATCCCCAGTAACACCTGGCAGATGAAGCTGCCCCACCCCTCCATGCCCAAGCAGAGTCACTTTGACTGCTCTCATGCCTCGCCGGCTCCTCCTCACAGGCCCCAACCACTGAGTGAAGTATCTCCTTCTGGTTTGGGGGAACCTGGGGGGCCCCCCTGTGGGGGATAAGCCATGGGTTACGGTCTGAGTATCCGGGGAAGGTTGTTGAGCAAAGGTTGGTAGTGGGTAGGACCACTGAAGGATTCCTGTGATGGGTGTAATGGCTTGGGTAGGTGGAAGGAGGTCCTGGCATCTGGCAGTGAAAATAGGGGACAAAAATAGAAAGTAAAAAAAAAAAAGACCCTTGGTTCCCTAGAGTTCATCTGCTGTCTCTCTTTCTTTCTTTCTTTCTTTCTTTCTTTCTTTCTTTCTTTCTTTCTTTCTTTCTTTCTTTCTTTCTTTCTTTCTTTCTTTCTTCCATCCTTCCTTCCTTCCTTCCTTTCTCTCTTTCTCTCTTTCTTCCTTCCTTTAACTGGGTAAACTCCACTGGCACTAACATCCCCATTTCAGGGGTTACCCAGCCCTAAATGAACATCCCTTTTTCAGTTATGACTATGGGGCCTATTTAGCACAAGAATTTACAAACATGGGGCCTATGCATGAACCGAGGGCTGCAGTTGTATACAGTATACTGTGCAAACCACGGTAAGGCAGCATGTATGAAGTGTATGTAGTGCCACGTAAACAGGCTAGATGTATACCTACGAGCTGGCCACAGTACGCATGCACCTGTGGGTGTGGCTTTGTAGCGGCAGGTGCACAGTATGTGCATGAGCAACACGCACTCTGTCACATGGGCATGTGAACCAGCATGCATACCACTACGTGATGTGGAGGGCAGCCATAAATGGCAGGCGCATGACACAGGCACACAAGGGGCAGCAGGGAATGTCCATCATGCACAGTCTCATTTGCACAGGACAGGTCAGATCCTGTAGCCAGGATACACAGCATCACGCAGGATGCAGGGCCCCACCAGCCAGGATGACCAATGTTGAACATGACAGAGACTGACACTAGATAATGGGCAGGACAAACTGCATGGCATAATATATAGTATAAGATATAGCCAGACACCACTGTAACCTGAAGACCGCGATATGGTATATTACCCATTGTAACACCTTGAGGAGCCTCCACAGAGCCTCAACAAAGGCCACGAGGTGTTGTGCAGGCAGAGGTGCCAGAACCTATGGGCGAGGGGTGGTGGTAGCCCCCCCCATTGTCCATGAGCATGCAAAGTACTCGTGTAATGCAGAGAAGGTCAGAAGGAATGCAATCATGTCAACCAATGTGAGCCCATACCCCTCTGGCCCCCATGTCCAGCACACATATGCGTAGTAGGGATGCATATACACCCCAACGTGTGTATGGCATGTACGGTAGGGTAAAATAGGGAACTGCAACCCCCCAGGGACAGCAAACAGCAATATAGAGGGGCATAACATGTAGCAGGTACCAGAAGGGCGTGCCAGGCTGCAAACAACCACAGCAGGGCAGGTGGTGACAGCAGCAGGAACCCCTTCCTCCTGCAGATCAGGGACAGGGCTGCCAACACAGGGAGTACAGACCACGCACAGACACAGAATGGAAGCAGTGCAGCTAGCTGATATAGATGCTGACCACAGTGGATGGTCACAGTGAAAGATGGCCACAATGAAAAGGTATGTGCTGAGCTGCAGCCCGGCCATATGGAACACCAGTGCATGACACAGACTGGTGTACAGCAGAGCCATATGGAACAGATGCAGGGACAGAGGATGTCCTGCAGCACAACCAGTCATGGCCATAGGGGAGAGATCTGCACTTAGTGTTACAAAGCAGTTACTCATGCCCCACCCAGCTGCAGACCTGGATGGCGGCAACACAGCATCACTTAGAATGAGGATGACACCAGTGTGTACAGCAACATTAGAGGATATACAATGGCCTATGTTCAAATATGCAATTTATTTCCATGAGTGAGGGGGCGGGGTCATAACTCATGAGTGGCAAAGCCACAAGTGAATTATGAAAGTCCCGCCACCTCACGAAGGTGGGAACCACATTACTAACAGAGCACCATAACACAGAGACATATATAATGAATAACAGATGGTGCACCACAGATGATCCAGGACACAGGATGACTTGAGTGAACATGGACACAAGTCTGCCACTATAGGGCATGCCCCATGATACAGGCACACACAGCATGGTCACTACAGTAGGACAGGACCTCAGAGACATGGACAGGACTGTAGTGGACAGGTATACATTCTGTAGTGCCATTTACCTCAGTTGGCTCCACTACTTGCCACAGTCCCCCCAGTCCAGATTATCCTGGTACACTGTGGAGGACACCTTCCACAGCTTGCGGGGTACACCCCAAGGCACCCGACCTCCTGAGCAGTTGCCGTCTTGCCTCTCAGTGCAGCTGCCTCCACCATTTCTGACACTCATATTTTATGGTGTTCATTGACACACAAATATGTGGCATCACCCTACCGGTGTGCTGGGTCATCACTCATTTAAGGGGGGACCTGCAGCAGTGGCTAAAAGGGGGACACACTGGAAAGAGCTGTGTGTTGACTGAGGGGTTGCGTTCGGTACACATAGTACTGCAGCCACACAGGGGCCCACAGCATGTGCTGAAGACTACTAATGAATGATTCCTTGATCGAGGGTGAATGGGAATGGGAAAGAGCTATGGGGCAACACCCCAGGTCCCGTATAGTCAGGCCACAGAACTGTGGTCAGGACTCCTCCTTTACGAAACATACAGCTGAACTTACTCAGAGATTTGTGGCAAGAGGTCATAACAGGTTGGATGTTGATGCTGCATGTGAAAGGGCTGCAGCAGTGGAGAGAAATGAATTATTGGTACCCAGACAGAACTTGGAAAGAAACAGAACAATTTTAATTTTGTAACCACCTATAACACACAATCAGCTGCAGCAGAAGAAATTGTCAGAAAAAATTGGGGCATTTGAAGGGCGTCGCCCAAACAAGATGAGTATACTGAACAATACCCATGTATGTTCTATCGAAGGGGTAGAAATTTGGGGAATCGAGTCACCCATAGTTTGCAGCCATATAGTAAACCCAGTACATGGTTACCACCTCTACAGAGAGGTTGTCATAAGTGTGGGAGATATAAATACTGCAGTGTCTTGGAAGTGGGAGACAGTTTTGGTTTTGCACATTTAAATCAAACTTTTAATATCAATCATTTTATTAATTGTGACACTACATGTATTGTTTACAGGGCTTTATGTTCTTGCAGCAAATTCTACTTTGGAAAACCAAAAAGAAAACTAAAGGAGGGGGTGGGAGATCATATGCATGCCATTGCTAATGGCAATTTGGAATACATTCTTGCACACCATGTCAAAATTGGAGGGTCATCAGGTAGACATAGGGTCTCATTTGTGGGAATAGAGAAGGCGTGTCTAGGACCCAGGGGTGGAAACATCAATGCCCTGTTATCAAAACAGAAGACTTTTTGGATTTGTAAAAGAAGAGCCATGTACACCCCAGGATTAAATGATCATATAGAAGTTGTTGATTTGATATAAGAATATGCTGATCCTTTTTAACTGCATTATACATTATGTATTGCATTTATTACTGAGTGCGATAGTCATTGCTTGCATTTTATAATTGTAAATTATGCATTAGTATAGTAATATGTATTTCATTAATGATTGCTTTTTTCACTTGAATGTAATGAAATGTTCACACAGTTTCTATTCATGCATTTGCGTGGTTCTTGCTACGTGCTAATCTGTACCTGTTAATAAGAAAGGTGTAAATTAAAAAGTGTTTAAAAAGAGATGCTCGTCTGCACACCCCTCACTGTTGATAAAACTTCTGTTTAAGAAGTGAAACGTTGAGTTTTCTCTTTTACCTTGTGTTGAATTGCAGAATAAAAGGTTTTTTAGTATTTTGGAACTCTAGTTTTGGAAGAGTTATATATGAGCACTGTGAGTTGCATGGTTTTCTCTCACTTGTGTTCAATATTTTGAGCAAGAGAAGAAGGCGGGGAGGCTGATGGCCCTTAGGATTAGACAGCAGAAACCATTTCAAACCATACAAGGTCTGAGGGTCCCTGATAAGCCAGACTTAATAACTGACTCAAAAGTCTTAGTGGAGGAATTTAGATCATATTATGCTTCTCTCTATGAGACTATTGAGCCAGGGCCCCTAGCAACAGATATCAACTCCTAACTTGAGGCCTTACTGCTCCGAAGACTAAATGAGGCTCAGCGTAATTTTCTTTCTGCAGGGATAGCAATGAAAAAAATTGAATAAGCCATCTGGGATTTGGTTCCAGACAAGGTGCTGGGGCCCGATGGGTTCTCCCCAAATTTTTACAAGTGTTTTAGGGAGGAAATTTTCCCTTTTCTGTTGGGCCTCTTTAATCACCTTTATAACAAGGGATGGTCTGATTGGAGTCTCAAGAAAGCCTTGATAACTTTGGTTCCTAGGCGAGGGAGAGATTCTTTGTTTTTGAGCAATTATAGACCCATTTCCCTCTTAAACATAGATATTCAAATTCATGTACAGTAGGGTAACATAGTGAACTGCAATTAAAATATTAAAATTCTAGCAAAGCTTTAAGCTAGATGGTGGAACAAGATTTGGGATGCTGTAATTGCTAATGAACAAGTATGATTTTTTCTGAGATGGGTCTCCTCGGGCCATCTTAGAAAGCTGGCTTATCTTATCTCTACATCTGGAGAGTCAGCTACCTCCATGGTACTGGTCTCTCTTCACACAGAGAAAGCATTCGACAGGGTGTCATGGACATTCCTGTTTGCAGTAATGGCCAAATATGAAATCCCAGTGGAATTTATTCAGTGAGTCCAAATTCTCTATACAGTTCCCTTGGCCCAGATATTATGTAATCGTACGTACTCTACCTCATTTAGACTGTACAATGGCATGGGGCAGGGATGTCCACTATCCGCTTTATTGGTTAACCTCTTCTTAGAAGCCCTAATTCTTAAACTGATGCACACTCCAGAAGTAGAAAGAATATATATCAGGGGCACTGCCTATCAGGTATCAGTTACGTAGATGATATCTTGCTACATGTTAAGAATCCTCATATGTCCTACCTAGTGCCCTTCAGTTAATCGAACAATTTGGTAAATTGTCCAACTATGAGTTAAGCTTGGACAAACTGTAGTTATGCCCCTTACTGGAGGGATGGAGGAGACTACAGTCTTGAATATGGGCTTACATGGAGTGAAACCCAAATTAAAATACTTAGGCATTCAGGTCACCAGAAGTCCATACAACATGTTTTCTCAAAATGTAGAACCACTCACTAGACAACTTAAGGAGAACCTGGTCTGGTGGGCCCTCCTGCCTCATGCCCTTTGGGGGAGGGTTAACCTGATTAAAATGAATCTACTGCCTCGGGTCCTTTATCAGCCTTTATCAGAAAGGATGAGAAGGGACTTGGCAGGGTTGGAGGAATGGTCAGAAGTATGGCAGCTTGGATTCAATGCAAAGAAGTGCAAAGTAATGCACCTGGGAAACAAAAACCCTGGGGAAGATTACACAATGGAGGTAGTAACAGCAACAAAAATGGAAACGGACCTGGGGTAATCATATCAGATGACCTTAAGGTTGGCAAGCAATGTGAGAAGGCAGTAGGGAGGGCTGGGGGGATACTGGGATGTATAGGGAGAGGCAGCACCAGCAGAAAACAGGAAGTTGTTATCCCCCTGTACAGACAGTTGGTGAGACCATATCTGGAGTACTGCGTCCAGTTCTGGAGACCCCATCTCCACAAGGACATAGACAGGATGGAGGCAGTTCAGAGGAGGGCAACTAAAATGGTGGAGGGTCTACAAGAGAAGCAATACGAGGAGAGGCTAAAGGAGCTTAATATGTATACCCTTGAGGAAAGGAGGGAGAGGGGGGACATGATAGAAATGTTTAAGTACCTCAGTGGAATCATCAAAGTCCAAGAGGGTAGCATCTTTCAGAAAAAGAGATGTGCAAGAACAAGGGGACACAATTTGAAGATAGAGGGGGGATGGCTCAGGGGCAATGTGAGGAAGTATTTTTTCACAGAGAGGGCGGTGGACGTATGGAACAGCCTTCCTGAGGAGGTTGTGGGGTCTAAAACTGTGGGAGAATTCAAGAATGCATGGGACAGACATAAGGCAATTTTTCGGGGGGGTGGGAAGAAATAGGCTGTTGGTTAAATAGGATCTGCAGCTTATCCTCTAAGTAGGGAAATGGGCAGACTAGGTGGGCCAAGCGGTCCTTATCTGCCATCAAAGTCTATGTTTCTGTGTTTCTATCAGCTGTCCATGCTAAATACAGTAATTCCCCCCAAAATAGTTCATTAAACTGTATAATTACATGTCTACCTTTTTATGAGAGGGTAAGTTGGCTCATCGGGCTTACCATAAATTGGCAGCTCCAAAGCTAATGGGCGAACTGAGACTACCTAATTTATACCTATATTACCTTGCCATTTCCACTGGAAAATACCTGCATTAGTGGCCAGAGGTGACCACACAGCAAGACCAATACTATATGCCCCTATGGTTACAAATAGAAGAGGCCCTCTGGAGGTTGGCAAAAATACAGTTAATGGCCTTATTATATATAAAAGCCTATCTATTACCTAAGGTGTTCAGAAATACCCCCCCCATAGCTGCCTTGGTACACACCCATGGATAGCTATGCCGGCTATTGTGACTATCAGCAGTTACAGACTATATGCAACCCCTAGTCTTTAATCCTAACTTTACAATACGGGGAAACCTCTCTATAAATCTCCATGGGTGAACAACAATACTAAGAGAGTAGACCAATTGTTATTGGACAATCAACCCATAGATTTTCATACTTTCCAAAGGAGATACCATGTCCGGAACATAGAGATTTATTTTCCTTTTTACAAGTTAGGCATCTACTAATGAAACACTTTGGGGGGCCACACTAAAAGCACTGCACACAGTGGTGTAATAATAACTGTAGTCAAGTGGACCACCCTTCCATACCCAAGCTCTAGTTTGTATATGGGTCTTTATGACCTCTTGCTGAATAAGGAGGGCCGAGAGGCACCGTACTGGCAGACTACCTAAGGCCCAGGGTGAGTATGAGTGGGAGCGTATCTGGAAGGATCTGTACAAATATATCAAATTTGATACATATCAATTAATGCAACTCAAAATACTACACAATATGTATTACACGCCTGAGAAACAATGTAAAATGCATAGACTATCTACAGGTACCTACACTAGGTGCAATGATAGCCTAGGTAACTTTATGTATATTCTTTGGAATCAATCCAAAGCACAGCCCCTTTGGCAAAATATTAAAGCAAAGATAGATCCTCTGCTGGATTGGATGCAGCATTTACACCAAATATTTGTCTATTGGGGCATTACACAGGTCAACTGATGAGGAACCAGAAATGCCATATAGCACTCATATCTGCGTGTGCGAAGAAGGTCTTATTACGCCACTGGCTAGACAATGATCTGCTCTACTACCAAAATGGCATGTAGAATTGCTGGTCGCTTTTGAGGGCAGAAAAAAACACTGCAATTCTGAACAACAGTTTGCGGTCATATGTAAAGAATTGGAAAACACTGGGGCTGATTCTCAAAGGCTTACGCATGGCACAAAGTGACATGCCAACAAGAATGATGCAAGTAACACTTTGCGCCATTAGTTGCGCCATTTGGGATTCTCAAAAACAGCCTGCGAAATGATGCAGACTGCTAGCACCAAAGTGGACTTGCGCCATGGTTGCTACAGCAGCATCTGTGCCCTATTCACAAAGGGCGGCTGCCACATTCCCTAATTTGGGATTCTAAAACAACCCCCAAGGACATCCATCAAAGTACATTTTGCTCTGAGCTATAAGCTGTTATGTAAATGCACTTTCAATCCACTGGGGTTGTGCCATCGCCAAGTGAAGCCTACAGGCCCCCATGATCACACATAAGTCCCCATCCCGATTCCCATTAATAGTAATAAATAAGCCCGTGGCTTCCATTACACACACACATGATCCAATAGGATGAATGAATAAGCCTGTGTGCTACCACTCCCCAGTTAACAATGAAGTCCTTGTGGGCTGGGGATCCCCCAGCCCTGATCCCCAGCCCAGATCCCTGATCACTGCCCCCAAAATATTGCCATGTCATGACATAAAATATTTTGAAATCATTGTCCCTTGGTCTAGTGGCCTCCACCCCCACCCGGCAGAGCCAGACCACCTCGTTTCTTCCCTCGATCATACTCAACCAGTGCCTGGCACAGCCCACCATCAGTACAGCAGTTACTGAGTTTTCTATGAGCGCCGATTACATAGGCACATGCCTGTGTGAATGTGCCGTCCACCCAGCATGTACCATTTACAGCACGCACTCACAGAAGAGCCCGCAGTCAAGTGGCTGGCTGTGGTGGTGAGAGGTGGCTGTGCCAGTCACCAGCTGGGTACAGGTCGGGGGGAGTGGGGTGGTCAGGCACTGCCAGGTGGGGGGCCACTAGACCACCAAGGCTATGATGATTTTGAAATAAATTATTTCAAACACATGACAATATTTCAGGGTTGGGGATCTGGGATGGGGATCAGGGTGGGGGGATCCACTAGCCCACATGGGCTTCACTGCTAACAATATTCGGGCTTGGGACTGGTGGGGCAGTAGCCCACACTGGCTTATTCATTCATCCTATCGGGGCATATGTGTGTGTGTGTGTGGGGGGGGCCGGTAACCCACACATGCATATTCATCATCCTATCGGAGCATGTGTGTGTGGGGAGGCCGATAGCCCACATGGGCTTATTCATACTATTGGGGCATATCTGTGTGTGTGTGTGTGTGTGTGTGTGTGTGTGTGTGTGTGTGGTGGTGGGGCATAGCCCTGTGGGATTACTTTATTTTGCACTTCGGGGATCAGGGCTGGGGAGGCACTTGTGCTCATCTTTTGACAGTGCTGCAGACTTGCCACAACTTATTCAGGTGTGCCCTCTATTAGGCATATCATTTGGGTTGGCTCAAGTCATGGGACTTAGCCATGGGGACCCTGCCTGATAGAGAACTGGGCGCAGGGTCCCTGGTGCATTGGCATGTGGTGCAAGTCACCTTTGGTGCAACTTGCACCAGACCTTTGAGAATTGGCCCCACTGTATGTATTAATGACTCTGGACTAAACTGTATCTGGGCCCTGAGGTTATTGAAGTGCCTGATGTTGTATTTTAGTTATTGCTCTGGGGAGGTCAGGTCACTGTTCTTGTACTAGCTATTGCCTATCTTACCTCACTGTTCAAATCTACTGTATGTGATGAACTATATTTTAATTATTTATTTATTTTCACTTTGTTTACCAGGTAAGCACACTAAGCCAAAGCCCATTTTCAGGAATGACCCGGAGCCACTACATATGCGGCTTAGATGGTACAATAATATAATAAATACAATACAATAGTTAACATATAGTATGTGCAATACGTAGAACATGCAAATACAGTCAAGGTTAATAACATTTACAAATAGTTTGTTGCTGAAAATATGATTTTAACTCAGTTTTAAAATTTGTATGATTATTAGCATCAAGACAAAGTTGAGGCAAAGTGTTCCACAGTTTAGGTGCCTGTACTGAGAAAGCCCACTCTCCCATGCAAGTTAAGATCTTGGGTGTTATTTAATGGATAAATAATGAAGACCTTAAAGATCTAACTTCCTTTTTAATGTTGATAAGATTAAATAATGGAGACTGATGTCTGAGTCTCATATTATCAAGTAAACAACCCAAATTATATGAAAAATTTAACTTTAGTGGTAGCCACCCAAGTTCATCGTATAATTTACAATGATGGATATTGTACGGTTTTGATGTTACAAATCGGCAAACTGCATTAAATGTCTTGTTAACTAAATTTAAATTACTGCCTGTAATTGTTGTAAGTAAAAATAAATTA
Source organism: Neoceratodus forsteri (assembly GCA_016271365.2). Taxonomy (NCBI): domain Eukaryota; kingdom Metazoa; phylum Chordata; order Ceratodontiformes; family Ceratodontidae; genus Neoceratodus; species Neoceratodus forsteri. Next base: position 192,459,114 of record CM028132.1, on the reverse strand, counting down.
TAATACAACATAGGCAAAAGGATGATTTTTGAAACTAATTCATTGGCCTCTCTAGTTAAACAGTCCTTAATTCTATATAATGCACCTAGCTTCTGGTTAACTGTTTTAACTGTTTTCTTTATATGGGCTGAAATGGACAAATTAGAGTCCAATAAGACTCTTAGGTATTTTGATTCTGTTGTCTGTTGCAGCATCGTACCAGCAAGGTCAAATATTGGCAATGGTTGACATTTATTTAATTTGGGTTTCGATCCAAACAAAGTACACTGAGTTTTCTTTGTGTTTAACATAAAACAATGCTGCAACAGCCAACCATTTAGGGCAGAAAAATCATGATTCAAGGAGTAGTTAATTTCATTCACTGATGCTGCACTTGTAAAAAGTATATCATCAGCGTATAACAAACTCGACCTAGATGGAATTTTTGAAATAGGATCAATATATAATGAAAACAGCAGGGGTCTTAAAATGGACCCATGAAGGACCCCTTGCTCCAGTATATTTGTTTGAGACAACATTCCATCAAAATTAACCTTCAAAGGGTGGTTAGAAAGATAATTTTTAAACTACCTACAAGGGGTTTCTACCAGTCCAGTGTCCTTCAGTCTCTGGTGCTGCATGGTGTGATTTACCAAATTGAAAGTCTTTGACAGGTCTATGAAGACTGTATCAGTTAGTTCACCAAGATTCATGGATCTTAGGGTGTGGTCTGTAAAACATGCCAGTGTGGTACCTATATTAAAAGACTTCTGAAAGCCATGCTGCTCTGGAGAACGAAGTCCATTTACCCCCAGATATTCTGTGATTTGCTCATTTATAATCTTTTCTAATATTTTATTCAATGGGGACAGATATTGGCCGATAATTATCTGGATCCTGCATTGAGCCAGACTTTGGTATTGGTTTGATCATTGTTCATTTCTAGATGTGTGGAAATTCACCAGTGACCAAAGAAAGATTGAAAATTTCAGTCAGTGGCTGATAAACAAAAGCAGCTATAAGTTCCCAAACCCTTGGCTCTAACCCATCCAAACTAGTACTCTTGTTCATGGGCATCTGCCTCAAAAGCTTTAATATGTGCTGTGATTGCCAAATTGCCAAAAATAAAAAGGAGGAGCAGTGTAATCTGACTGAATGGTAACGACCTTATTACGGGGTACTTTACAGTCCTCATCAAATCCAAATTTTGAAAAATCGGTAAATTTAGACAAAAAGAAATCACAAATTTTGTTGGGGTTGGTTAAATCTAAGCCACTATTTTTAATTATTCCAGGAATTGTTGTTTTGGTAGGAGCAATCAATGTTTTAACTGAGGTCCAACATTTTTTAGAATCACCCTAGGAACCAATTTGGGTTTTCCTAAAATATTCAGAGTGACTCTTGTGTATAAGAATTTTACATTTCTTTCTTAGTTAACGATATTTGTTAAATTTGGCAACACCATTTGAGTTTTTATAAATTCTGAATAATTTGTCCCTCTTTCTCAATAAGTCAAAAAGTTCAAGAGAAATCCATTTATTATCAATTTATTTAACTCTTGTTGTCACCATTGGAAAATATTTATTTTGTAGTTCAGTAAGTATTTTGACAAAAAAATCAACCGCACCATTTGGGTCTGGGATAGCATCAAGATATGCCCAATCTAGTGCATTCAAATCAGCATTCAATTGTTCTGAATCAATATTGTTGAAGTTTCTATAATCCCCCCCCCCCCAAATGGTGGGATTACCAAAATTGTCTCCCTGGACCTTGCAATGTTCTTCTGCCAGAAGAGGGTCCCAGATGGTGGTCTGCCTTTGAGACCCTGGCAGGTCCAGTGTTGTAAATATGGCCCAGAGTGAAGCATTGCTGTAATCCTGGTTCCTGCATGAGTGTGCAAATGGATGCTACCGCACTGCCAGTTTAAGAGGCTCAGCCCTGCCTTTGCGGTGAATGGTCTGTTCTGGGTCTGGGAAAATCAAAGCCTGTGACCAGCTGGGCAGTACCCCAATGTGTTTCATTGTACAGTCACTTACCAGTGTATATGAAGCCTTATAGAATGCTGTGATTGTTTATTGCTAAATTCAAACTGTTATGTTTAAAATTAACTTTGATGTTGGAATTGTTTTACATTACAAGTGGCCAGCCACCATGATGATATTTTGTCCCCATTATGGGCCAATCAGATCTTCAGGGGTCTTAATGGGTCTTCAAACTGTGACTGCTGGGAGAAATTGTGGACTTCATCCTTGGTGCCCATTTTCACCCAAAAAGAGCACGGGACTGTGACTGACAGCCTGGGCAGCCAACCAGATTGTAGTATTCAGTTTTCCCTTCAGCCGGGAGAAACAGCTGAACTGATCATCTAGTGCGAGATCCTGTGTTGTGAAGAAGCCTGTTTTCAGCTCAGGGATTGAGAGGAGAGGCCCGCCTTGCCTCCTCTCAGCTGGAACTTTGCTGAATCATTGGGACTGCCATGTAGCAGACCGGAATTAAAAGTCTCCAATTTGGGAAAAAAAGACATTCCCCAGAGTGGCATATCCAGACTGAGAAGGGGGAAAGTCCTAAAAGACCCTAAAGGGGTTTTGGAACAGTCCTGGTTTTACCAGAGTGTGTGGGCCTATAATCAGATCCTGGGGTGACCAGACTTGTCTCTGTATCCATTACTACAGAAGGGAGGCTCACAAATGTGTAGTGCCAGTTTACAACTCCCAAGACTGCAGTCTGCAAGCAGGTAAACTGTGCGGCTTATCTGAGACTGTACCAGAGCAAATACTGGGGATGCCAAATAATCTTGCTAAAAGACTGCTGTTAATCCTGAAAGACAAGCTGCTAGAGAACCAGCATGAGGAGTCAGCTCCTGCGGAGAAGATCATCGCGGGTTGCAGCCAGGCTTGGGAGCGATGATGTGGGGGCGAGTCATGTAAGCCCTGGTCCCTGTATCCTGGTCCCAGTCCAGAAAGAAGAGACCTGTAGCCTGCAGCCATCACTTAAAGAGTCAGTCCTCAAGAGAAATCAGCCTGGGGATCAGCCCAGCATCCGAGGTCCTGGTGCAATGAGTACAACAGGACCTTGGCCCTGCAACATCTAGTACAAAGAAATTGCAATCGGATTTGTGTTCAGAGTTTTTGTTGTGGTTTACCTGTGTTTGCAAGCCATTCGGCCTGTGGATTACAATTTTTCCTTGCATTAAAGTGCTGGTGAATGTGGCAACTGCTAAAAGTAAAAGAATCAATAATCATTTATTTATTTAAGTGCCCCAACCAGGTGCAACACAGGCCACCCCACAGCAATGTTCAGGCCTGCAACACCTTGGATCCTGGGTACTCAGATTTCAGTAACTGAATTAAGTCAGGGGTATGAATATATTTGATTGCCAGTCTAATATTAAAGCTTGATCATTTCGTTACAACGAAATGATCTTTACACCCATCCCCTGTTATACTCCCAAATAAATCAGTTTGTTGTTTGAATGTTCAAACTGCCTCCTGAGTGCATCATTGTTGAGGACAGAGTTGCTGTGACTGGTGTAAAGGTGTCCTGCTGTGGTAACTAATCTTTCTTTTGTAAGGATGCAGTGTGTGTCCAAGCAGTCCAGACTCTGTTGGTAAGAGTGGTAAATGTGAACATATTATTAGTTCTCACTATTAATTGTAACCTGAATGTTAAGCAAGTTGTTTGGTATTACTCTGTGTTTGGGTCCACTGGATGGGGTTTTGGTTAGGTACAACTTCCCAGAGGGTTGTGCTAGCTTAACATCTAACCCACTTGAAATATACTCTTGGCGGAGGCACTGCGTCATTTACATTATTGTTAGCCCTGAGGCTCTTTAGCTAGTTACAGCAGAACCCAGACCCCTCAACCTGCAGGTAGGGAAGCAGGCAGGGGGTAGTAGCCTGTTGGGAGGTGGCACCTGGGTAACATTTCTTTTTTTTCTATAAGTTCTTTTTCCTCCTGCGACCTGGTGGCGTGCTTCTACCCCTTCACAGTCACTCTCAGCAGCTATGCCACCCCAGCACCTTGGGCCCAGTGATCCCCCATGGATTGCCCCCTGTGGTGGGGCAGAAGGAGGGAAGGCCATCCTCCCCCCCCTTGAGTGATATCTGGAGTGGGCCTGAGAGCTGTGTATCCATGACACCAGAGCACTGCAGGGCTTCATTAAGCCGGCAGTAATTTTTCTGTTTTCTGGTGACCTGGCGGCCGAGAATGTGTGTGCGTGGAGGTGCGCACGTGTCCCGATGCCACGTTCTTGCATCTCCCATTGTCTGACACTACCCCTATTCTCCACTAGGTGGCAACCACAGAGCGGGATGACGTACCCACCCATCCCCCAAGAGAGAAGAGCTGTCGTGGGACACTCGATCCTCTCTATCCCCAGCCGAGCCCCAGTGGCCCGAGCTCATTCCCGAACCCAAGTCACCGGCGTGGTGTGAGGTGTGGCATCCAGCACCTCAACCCTCAGCACCACTGGGCCGGCCTCTGGATAACATTTCTATAAGAAATAATTTTAGGAGGAATTTTGTTTTTAGTGCTATTCCAAACACAAAATACCGGAAGATGATCGCTTATGCGATCTGAAAAGGTCCCACATTCTATTATTTTATCAATATTTTTAGTTAATATCCAGTCCAATGTTGTGTGAGTACTGTTAATGGGATTCACGTGGGTATATCCAGTTATTAACTGAGTAAGGCCTGCATTTAATGCTAAAGTTTCCAGGTCTGTCTGATCTGCTGTACCCCAATTTCAGTTGAAATCCCCATGACCAAGACGTGTTTGTTGAGGGCAGTTAACTAGAAACATTCCAGGAATTCGGTTAAGCCTTTCTCTCTGACTTTGGGGGGTTGTATACTGTGCAAAGACTAACCTTATTACATTCTCCTATGGTCAGTTCCAAAAATATCCATTTATGACCGGTTGTGGACTTTATTGGCAGGTTCTGTATGGTTACTTCTGTACTATCTCTGGAGAAAACCATTATCCCCCCTCCCTTCTTTTTTCCTGCCCTGTCCTTCCTAAAAACTTTATATCCTTCAATATTAGAGAGTTTATCATGTATAGATAGTTTTAACCATGTCTAGGTTGAGCTAAGTATGTCTGGTTTGTACAGTATTAGCCATGCGTCAATTTCAGCTTTCTTATGCAAAAAACATCTGGTGTTAAGATGTCCAAATGTTATACCCTTTGAATTCCAGACTGGTATATGCTAAGTGGGTGCATTAATAGGCTGAGGATTGCTCTCTACATCCCTTGACATGATCCAGAATATCCAAGCAAAAAATGATGCTGTATGGGAAAAAGTTAAAGAATCGATGATATGAAACTTCATTTTTTGGGAAAAAAGTACATGCCCCAGGTCCATTACAGATTACCTGGAAAGATATCCCAGCAAAACTGGTTGTCTTATTAAGGGATGAGAGGACCGAGATAGTAAATTGGAGAAAATATAGTAATCCCCATAACCGTCCTGTCCATCCCTGTTTGAATAGTTGGACAATGAGATGGAATTTGCCCATGGCTATGTAATAATGATGTTATGAGTTAAGTAAACACCTTAGCAGCTAGTAAAAATATACCTTAAATATGCCAGATATTCATTAAAGCAGTCAATGTTAACATTTCTTCTGAGTGGCACTTGTGCCACTCAGTGATCGTGCTAACGCTCGCACTATAGTATATGTGCTCAAGGGGAAGGGTGTCATGTTTGTATTTGTGTATTTGTTCCTGAAAATGCAATGAAATTTATATTGAATTAAAAAAAAAAAGTAAACTTTTTTTATCAAGTGTGATTTGGGGCACCCGGCAGGTGGTTACTGAGCAGCTGAATGTGGTTTTAGTTATTATAAATTACAGAATAATGGGAAAATTGTATTTTCGGGGTGGCAACATAGCGTCTTCTGAATTTGAAATGGCATGACTTTGAAAAGTTGGTTGTATTGTAGCTGTGGTACAAAGAACATTTGTGAGCTTTGAACTGTGGCACAAGGTTTATGACCACTGAAGTGTGATACAACAACCTTTCTGGTTGTATGGTTTCTGTACTGTATACAACAACACTCAGCTACATACTACGATATGATTATCAGAGGAAAACCAGACATTAACTGTGCCATCTAATTGGCAGAGAGTATTTACTTGCAGTATGATGTACAATATTACTGTTTTCACAAGACATTCATGTCTGGCATTCATGGTGTGATCCTAACTGGTAGTGATTACTATCAGCTGTGCCACTGTGCTCTCTGCTTTGAACAGTATATATCAGAAATAGAGATGGACAAAGTTGGGAAACTTCACTCTGTGAATTAATCTGCAAATTTAGCGCAATTCGCAAATTAATTTGCATCCTCGAATTGCAACGTTCCACCCATGAAGTGTGAAGTTCTGCCAATGAAATGCAGAATTTTGCCCGAGAATGGTGGAATTTCACTGCAAATGGTGACATTTCGCCATTTGTGGGTGAAATTCCACCCTTCGTGGGTGAAATTCCACACTTCGCGGCAAAATTTCACCCAAAAAATGGCGAAGTCAGGTAGGCAAATTTTTTGCCTAGGAGCTAAACTTCACAGATTGCTCCATGGAGGTGAATTTCCAGACTTTGCTAGAACTTCAAGGGCAAATTTAAACTTTGCTGCATCTCTAATCAGAAATGAGTACAGTATTTCATAACAGCCACATTATATTTTTATAGTAACCGGCTTCCCCTTTTTCCTATAGGGAAACTGTGGTGTAATTTGCCGTTATAAAGGAGTGTTTATAACTGCAAACAAGCTCACGATTTCCCTTGCTGTACGCATGCTCAGGCAGCAGCGTGACCAGTCGAGACCGCTCACTGCTTCCATCTCACCCGACCCAGAGCCGCCAGACGAACTTGGCGGTAAGTTCTTTTCTTTTCATTTTTCCCCCACATACACTGGAAACACATAAAGACCTTCTAAAAGGAAAAAAAAAAAGATTTACAATATGGCAAATCTTAGCGCTAAAACTAAAATGAAACCACACCTCAGATGCACCGGAAGCTCTTTATTTTATATAATTGCTGAGGCGAAAAAGGGAAACCGAGCAATTATATAAAATAAAAAATGGGTTGGGGTGTGTGTCAAACTCGATTTTACATACCCTCATTGTGGGATGCTTTTCACAAACCCCTGGGGCTTTGTCTTCGGGGTTTATGTAGCATCCCACAACTCAGGTGTGTGTAAAATCTTGTTACACACCCCGTCCCATACTTTATTCTTTATGTAATTAATAGGTTGTGTTTTTTCCCATTGAAAAAGCCGTGTATTAAATGCCATAATACACGTATGTGTATTATGGCATTTTTTTAATACATGGCTCTTTCTGTCAGTACCTCAGAAGAGTGAGTGGTGCAGATCCCTGCTATGCGCTAACGTTGCCATTTTTAAAAACATTTTAAACATAGCTCCGGTCCCTCGTCGGCGGCACCCACAATGGAAGCCACATACTCAGTCGCACACTCTCTGTTGTGCCGGATGAGACAGGAGCGTCGAGAGCAGCAAGGCCCCCAAGTCACTCCTCAAACTGCTTGTCTCCAGCGCCTCTCGTGATCCATCATCTCTTCCTCTTCCTCTAACTTCATCATGGGCCGAGGCGGTGAGTAGGCGACAGCACCACTGACCAGGTGCTGACTGCCTGAATTAAATTAAATAAATAAAAATATTTTATTTCCTCATGGCAGAGCGTATGCAGGGCCAGATGGAAGTTGGCAAAAAAACACAACCCCTTGAATTATATAAAACAAAGCATGGGGTGCAGTGTGTTTATCTCGAATTTAACACACACCCTCATTGTTGGATGGCTACCATATGTGCCATCCAACAACTTGGGTGTGCATTAAATTCTAGTAACACATAGTACCCCATACTTTATCCTATATATAATGACTGGTGACCCCCTTCTATCACACTGATTATCACTCTGATCAAGCACTGTAATAACGGGGTATGACATCATATTCAGTTATTACAGTGTTTGTCAGCTCATTCCTCACTGTTCTATTTTTAAATACAGTTCACAGTACAAAAGTAGATTTGAGTAAACAAAATGAGCAGATAGATGTTATTGTTTTAATAGTGAGGTGGCTAGCAGGGATGCACAAGTTTAATCTGCCTCCTTCCTTTTCTAATTGGACTCCTACACTTCACTTTATCTTGGGGTAAAGTTTATGAACTGTGTCAGTAAACTGCGTCAATGGTTTGGAACTGCTTTCTGTTCTGGGCACCAGTCCAGGGAACTTGACTGCTCCGTCTCTTCCTCCTGACTTCCTTTCTTAGACCTGTGCTGAATTTGGGAGTAATCCTTAGTTAAAACAAGCATTTGTCAATGCCGAATGTTTGCTTGCTGGTATTAGCATTGGAAGTGCAGGAGTTAGATAGATGCAGAATAGGAATGGCAGTGAAGTATTGAATTTCACGCCAACCCCACCTCCACCCTGCAGAGACGGACAAGCATTGTGGTATGCCTTTGAGTTGTCGCCCATAATGCTCATGACATTTCACCTCACCTTATCCTGCAGACACTGACAAGTATTGAGGTGTACCTTGGGGTGTACGGCTTTACAGTCACCCCATTCTATAAGGACATACGCTGAAATGAGTGAAGTATAGGAGAATGGGGTGAACTCTGGAGCCGAAGAGTCCAAGGCACATCTCCATGCCTGTCACTAGCTGCAGGGTGGGGGTGGAATGGCATGAGCATTACAGCCAGCAATCCAAAGGCTCACCCCTAACACCTGTCAGTCTCTACAGGGTGGGACGTTATGGTTAGAAACTCCTAACGCCCTGGGCGTTTGTTGGTATTTGCACTACAGATTTTCAACATGGCCTTTTTGCGACCCCCACCTGATGAAAGCATTTGGGACCTCTGTTCATGAACAGTGGCACTTTGATTTTGTTAATCTGTCCTGAATGTTGATTTCCCACAGCGACCGTGCCATTTTGCACCAGTTGTGCAAAACTGCAGTTCAGGCAGGACGTGAAAAATGTCAGCTGCACCATTCATAAGGAGGTGTGAAGAGATGGCAATGTTGGAAATCTGGAGTGAAAATATAAAAAATTCTCAAACTTACAAGCATGTGTGAAAACCGTGCAATGCACGCTCGTAACACAGTCAGTTTTTTTAATTCTTTCACCAAATTTTCAACATAGGCATTTTGGGACCTCTGCTCATGAACAGTGTCACTGTGATTTTCTTAATCTGTCCCAAACATTGATTTCTCACAACGACTGTGCCAATGTGTGCTGGGAGGGATGGGAGAAAAGGCTGTTGGGGGGGGCCCAATAAAAGAGGGAATCTGTCCCCACTCCCCAGGGGAGCTGGAGGAATGCGGGAAAAGGCTGACTGGTAAGGTGCTGATCAGAGGAAGACGGAATCTCCATGGGAACGCGAACAGAAGAAATGGAAGTATACGGAAAGGGTGGAAGGTAGTCCTGCTAAATGCCAGGAGCTTGGGCAATAAAATGCCTGAGCTCCAGGCGATGCTAACTGAGGGAGAGGTGGATGTGGCAGTGGTCACTGAGACCTGGGCCACTGCAGGGCATGACTGAGACCTGAACCTGGAGGGTTGCACCATGTTCAGGAAGGACAGTGGGGAAGGAAGGGGAGGAGGGGTAGCAATAATAGTCAAAAAACTGCATTGGCATAGGAGGAATGGAGGAGGCAGAGGGAACTGTGGAGGCGATTTGGGTCACCTTGATAATAAGGGGGTGGGCAAGAGAGTAAAAATAGGAGTGGTGTATAGACCGCCCACGCTGGCAGAGGAGCTGGAGGAGAGTCTGGTGGCAGAAGTGGGGAGACACTGCAGTTTGGGCAGGGGAAGGGTGGTGGTGTTGGGGGACTTAAACATGCCAGGAAAGGACTGGGAGTCTATGACATCCTCGGTGGCCAGGGAACAGAGGTTGTTGGATGTCTTGCAGGACGCGTTCCTAACTCAGCAGGTGGGGGAACCGACCAGGGAGGCACAGATACTGGATGTGGTTCTGGCAGACAGTGACCAGATTGGGGGCCTGGAGGTAAGGAACCCGTTGGTGGGGAGCGACCATGCTGCGGTCTGGTTCTGCTTGGACATAGGAGGGGTGGAAGGCTGCACAAAGATGGAGGTAACTGACTTCAGGGGGGAGGATTTCAAGGAAATGGGAAGGATCCTTAAGAAGCATTTGGATAGAATTGGGCCAGACATGGACGCTGACAGTAGGTGGGAAATCAGCACCTGTACAAGAGTAAGACGAAAATGCGGTAGGGCCTGTAAACCAAGCTGGTGGACCAGGGAGGTTCAGGAGGTGGTGAGGGGAAAGAAGGTGGCATATAGGCATTTCAAGTGCTCAAGGAGTGAATGGGATCGAGGAGAGCAGGAGCTGATGGCCAGAAGGGCCACTAGGATGGTGAGGGTGGCTAAGGCAAGGAAGGAGCAGAACCTGGCCAGGGAAATTAGGAGAGGGAACAAGGGGTTCTTTAGATACATTGGGTAAAAGCGAAGGGTGAAGGGGGCAAATTAGCAGGATTAAAACAGGGAGGGATGGGTACAAGATCCGGGAAGCAGGCTGAGGTACTAAATGAGTACTTGCCTCAGTTTTCACCAAGGAAAATGGGGCTGCATCATACACGGGAGGAGACAGTGAAACTGAGGAGGGGGGGACCCTTACCGATCGGTGGGTCTGGGGAGGGGGGAAGGCAAAGCAGGTGGACGAGGAAGCGGAGGTGAAAATCACAGCAGAGAGAGTGAGGGAAGCCCTCAGGTCCCTTAAGACAGCGAAAGCACCAGGGCTGGATAAATTCCATCCCAGAGTGCTGAAGGAACTGGCGGATGTCCTGGCAAAACCCCTGGCAGAGCTTTTCAGCATCTCTCTGAGGACAGGGTGGGTGCCCCAGGACTGGAAGGTGGCACATATAGTGCCTATCCACAAGGGGGGATCAAGGGAGGTGGCAGGGAACTACAGGCCCATCAGCCTGACATCAGTGGTGGGCAAGGTGATGGAGGGCATTGTCAAGGAGAGGCTGGGGGGGACCTGGAAATGGGGTGCCTGGACAATAAGCAGCATGGATTCATCCCAGGGAAATCATGTCAGATAAACCTTGTGGAGTTATATGACTGGGTGACAAGTGCCTTGGACCTGGGTAGACTGGTGGATGTCCTCTTTTTTTTGAATTCAGCGAGGCGTTTGACTCTGTTCCTCACAGGGGCCTGTTGAATAAGCTGGGAGAAATGGGGATGGGGAACCAGATGATCAGATGGATAGGAAATTGGCTCCAGAACCGGACCCAGAGGGTCATGGCTGGTGGGATAGTATCATCCCCCAGGAAGGTCATTAGTGGGGTCCCTCAGAGATCAGTCCTTGGGCCCCTCCTGTTCAATGCCTACATCTCTGACATAAGGAAGGGTATCAGGAGCGAGATGAGTCTCTTTGCAGATGACTCAAAACTGGGGGCAGTGGTGGATGGGGAGGAGGGGAGGGTGGCCCTACAGGGGGACCTGGAGGCTCTCTCTAAAGGTGGTCTAGAAAGTGGAAGCTGAGGTTCAATGCAGGGAAATGCAAGATACTGCACCTGGGAGTCAGAAACCTGGGCCATGTGTACACCCTGGGCGGGAAATGCTACAAGTCTCAATGGCTGAGATGGACCTGGGGGTGGTGGTGGATGTCAAGATGAACAACTCTGAGACTTGTAGGAGGGCAGCGGCCAAAGCCAACAGGATGCTGGGATGCATTGCTAGGGGGATCACCTCCAGAAGGAGGGAAGTGATACTCCCTCTGTATAACTGCTTGTGAGGCTACACTTCGAGTACTGCGTGCAGTTTTGAAGACCACACTTAAACAGGGACATCGAACTCCTGGAGAGGGTCCAGAGGAGGGCAACCAAAATGTTCTGGGGCTTGGGGGACAGGACCTATGGGGAGAGGCTTGAAAAGTTAAATATGTACACATTGGAAAAGAGAAGGGACCAAGGGGACATGATAGAGGTCTTCAGGCACATGAAGGGGGTAAATAGGGGAGGAGCAGTCAGGGTGCTCCGAAGGAAGGGGGAGTACCTAGAGGACATGGGTGGAAGCTGGATGGGGGGAGATTCAGGGGAGAAAGGAGGAGGTGCTACTTCACTGAGAGGGTGGTGGAGCCATGGAATGTGCTGCCCAGGGTGCTGCTGGAGGCATAGATGGTGGAGGGGGTTCAAGAGGGGGTGGGACAGGTACAGGGGAAGGGTTCTGGAAGCAAAGTCCTGTGCAGCTAGAATATCCAGGACTGGGAAGGGAGAAGCCAGAGAGGGTGAGGGGGGCAGCAAGGTCAGCTCCCAGGGTGGGGGCTGAACAAACGAGCAGACACGAAAGACTGTTAGGCCTATTCTACTAGCAGTTTAGTATGTTAGTATGTGCGCAAACACATTTTGGGCAGGATGTGAACAATGACAGCTATACTGTTCATAAGGAGGTATGTAAAAATAGCAATGTGGAAAATCTGGAGTAAAAGTCTCAAAAATTCTCAAAGTTGTGAGCATGCATGTATACTGTGCAACGCATGCTCGTAACACAGTCATTTTTTGGAATTTTTCACCACATTTGCAACATATACTTTTTAGGAGCCCACCTCATGAACAGTTGCACTGTCATTTCATTAATCTGTCCCAAAAGGTGATTCCGCTCAGTGACCACAAAATCACCTTTCAGGACCGAATAACGCCATGACAGTGACTGAATTCATGAGGAGGGTCCCAAGAACCCCATGTTGCAAATTTGGTGCCAAAAGTAAAAAAAAAATGGCCGAGATATCTACATAAGTTGAAAAAAAACACTTATGCCATTATACAGCTTACTGGCATGTCTTTAGTTCGCTGTCGGCTTTGAAGAGTGCAGACGTGTTCCCGGTCCACCGAAGATCGTCACGCCTGGCTCCAGAGGTAAGCATGGGGTGTGGGGGTGTGTGGGGAGGTGAGGTGCGCAGAGGGTGGGTGCGGGTTGGTGGAGGGGACCCGACGGCGAGGGACCGTTTTCTTTGTTTCAGGGGGAAAAAAAAAAGACTTTGCGGGAAAGGTTTTTTTTTTTGCAGGTTTGCTTTGGGCACACTGGGGTGGGCTCCCAGTGTGCCACCTGCATTTTTGGGGAGGTGGGACTTAAGCCGATGGGGATTGGTCTCCCTGTCGGCAAAGAAAGCCTGTTTGGGGGGGCATGATTGGGCAACCCCCTCGGCACACAACAAATGAGGGGAGGACATTATGCTGATGGGGATTGGGCTCCCCCATCGGCAAATGAACTGGGGCAGGGGCATACCAACAGGGGGATTGGGCACTCCCATTGGCTTTTATGGGGACTGTGAGCGGACGGCACCACCCTGCAATGATGGGTAGCTCCCTCATTGCAGCCGCTAATTTGTTTCAAGTTGGTGGCTCGCTGGCTGAACTAGTATCAGCAGCAGCATGCCACCACATTGGGAAATGAGGACCAAGCCCAAGAATGCAGTGGTGGCACTGGCCACCACAGTGCCGCACCTCCAAAACCTGCTTCTTTCCTGAGCTGCCACATAATGTTTCTTGCGCAGGTGCACAAGCAAACATAAAAATAGACAAGGATGACAGAAAAAGACCAAAGGTCCATCACTTCTTCCCGAGTACCCTATTTAGCTCTGGGGCATCCTTTTCCTGCAGGGTCATAGCCCTCCCCACCCCCACCATTCTTCTCATCGATTCTGATGCCCTGAGCAACCACTATACCCTCTATTCTGTCCCAGCCAAGCTTAAAACCACTAATGGTTTTTGCACCCACCACCTTGGCTGGCAGCTGGTTCCAAAGTTCCACCACCCTTTCTGTAAAATTGTATTTCCTCTTGTCCCTCTTGAACATCCCTCCTGTTAGCTTTCACTCATTGTCCACATGACTGTGAACAGATATTCAAGTTAAATAGTCCCCTGCAGTTCACCCTATGGTGTCTATCATATCTCCCCACTCCCTTCTGGTCTCAAGTGAGTACATGTGCAGTGCCTTGAGGAACTCCTCATAGGACATGCCCTGCTGGCCCTGAATCATTTTTGTTACCTGCACTACACCATCTCAAGTCTATCACTATCCTTCCTGAGTTGAGGACCCCAGAACTGGGTGCAGTATTCCAAGTGTGGCCTCACCAAAGATCTATACAGGGCAGGGGAAGTATTATCTCCCTTTTTCTGCTATCAATACCCCTCCTGATACATCCAAACATCCTATTTGCCTTGCTATAAGCCTTGTTGTACTTACTCAATTGCCTTAGGGGTTGCTGAGGATAACTCCAAGACCTTGTTCCTCAGCTGTTCTACTGAGTCAAATCACTCCCATCCAGTACTTTGTCCTGGAGTTCTTGTTCCTTAGATACATCACCTTGCACTTTTTGGCATTGAAATTCAGCTGCTAAACCCTTGACCAACTTTTGCAAGTCTCTCTGCATTTCAGTTACTTCCTCATCACTATCCACCCTCCCACATAGCTTAGTGTCATCTGTGAAGAGACACAGCCTGCACTAGATCCCCTAATGTTGCAGAGAACCGGACCCAAGACAGATCCCTGTGGAACCCCACTCATGACCTCCCTCTATTCTGATTTAACCCCGCTGACCACTACCCTCTGCCATCTCCCCTTTAGCCAGTTACCTACCCAGTTTACTATGATCTGAGCCACATCCAGAACCTCCATCTTCTTCAGCAGACATCTGTGGAATACCGAGTCGAAAGCCTTGCTGAAGTCGAAATAGAGAAAATCCACAATGTGTGACCCCTATCCAATTCCTACATCACCCAGTCAAACAAAACTATTAGGTTGGTCTGACATGACATCCCTGTCATGAATCCATGCTGCTTACTGTCCTGGAGACCATTGCTCTCCACGTTGTCCATGAGATCCTCTTTGACCAGTGACTCCATCAGTTTTTCTACAATAGAAGCAAGACTGACATGTCTGTAGTTCCCTGCTTCTTTTTTGTCCCCCACCTCCTTATGAAGCAGAATTATGACCTCCAGCCTCCAATCCTTTGGAACCACCCCTGTCCTTAGAAAGCTGTTGAATAGACCCACCAGGGGATCAGCCACTTCTGCTGCCAATTCCCTGAGTATCCTCGGATGCAACCCATCTGTTCCTGGGGCCTTATGAATCTTTAAGGCTGCCAACCCTTTCAGGACTCTGTCGCTAGTAAATGCTGACTGCTTCATCTGTGGTACCCCCTTAACGGCTGCTTTGATGCCACTCTCTGGCAAGGGCCCACCGTGCTGTCTAGTGAAAACTGAGCAAAAGTAATCATTAAGGATGGCAGTCTTTTCCTGTCCACCTCAGTCACCCTATTCCTAGTTTACAGGGTCTGCTAAATGTAACAGCTTTGCAGAGGGACCGGAGTGATGGCATTGGACTATTTCCACACTGAAGCAGCAGAGATTTCTTTTCTTTGGTGCCTACGTCCCTGCAACAGTTATTATAAAAAAATAAAACATAAGTGACTGTGTACTAAAACGTTTTTCACACATCCTTGGTGTGTGATGTCCTCATAAAGTTCTCAAGCTTCGCTCGGCAGGTTTATGGGCTATCACACACCTCAGGTGTGTAAAAAAAAACAAAAAAACTTCACAATACACCCTGTTCTATTTTTAAATACAATTCACAGCACAAAAGTAGATAGATTTTATTGTATTAATACTGCTGTTAGGTGGCTAGCATGGCTGCGCAATTGTAGTCTGTCTCCTATCTTATTTCACTTGCGTTCGGGGTAAAGTTTATGAACTGTGGCAGTAAAATGCATCAGCAGTTCAAAACTGCTTTCTGCTTTAGACACCGGGCCAGGGAGCCTGACTGCTCTGTCTCTTCCTCCCAACTTCCTTTCTTAGAACTGTGGGCTGAATTTAGGAGTAATACCTGGTTTACAAGGTTTGCTGAATATGAAAGCTTTACAGAGTGGCCAGAATGACAGCATTGGACTGCTTCCGTATTGGAGCAGCTGGGATTTCTTTACTTTAGTGCCTATGTCCCTGTAACAGTTATTACATTTATTTATTTATACATTCGGATTCAGTACCTTTGAGAAGGATTAGCTCTTTTACAAAGGTTCCACGTCAGTACAGGATATACATACACAATTGCACAATTAAGCAGGGAGGTTACAGTTTTATACAGTGAGAGGAACTAACTAATCCACCGAGATTTAACTACCTAACAAAATAAAATTGTATGCAGCACACAGCCTTGTCATAAGGAGGAACTGAATAAACAGGAAAGTCTAGACATGCTGTACTAGGAGTGTCAGTGCAACATGTAATGGGAGGGTTACGGGTAAAGTGCGAACAGGGGAATGGGAGGTTTTGCTGGTAAAGGGCTAGTTAAAACAGTCACATATTACTTCTTGAGTAAGGTGTTTTCTGAGATTTGCTTTGAAGTTACCTAGCTTTGCAGTATTCAGCAGATGGGCAGAAAGGCCATTTAGGTGTCCTGTAGGCAAAGGATCTCTATACCAGGGTTGTACTTCTATGCGGGACTCTAGGGCGTTATTGACCACACTTCTGGTAGGATGTGAGGTGGGGACCGGTATAAGCAGGTCCAGTAGCGGGAGGGGGGGTGAGGCTAAGCAACGCCTTCTTCCCCAGTAGACAGACTTGGTACATTATTCTTTCCTTGATTATAAAAAATACAACATAAGCGACTGTTGCTTATGAAGTTTTTTTTTTTTTTTAAATATACACTCTCGGCGAGTGATGTCCACATAAACCTCTCAAGCTTTGCTCTCCAGCTTTATGGGACATTACACACTTGAGGTCTGTAAAAAACTTTATAACACACAGTCAGCTATACATTGTTCTGTATATAATTACTGACTTAGACTGATTACACTTGGATAACCATGGTGTAATTCACCACTATAATTAGCCGGTTATAACGTTAAGCAAGAGACAGTGTAGGGCAAGCCACACTGTCACTGAAAAAAAAAAACCATCCATTTTCACTTGAAGCACAGCGTCACATTGAATGCCAGTTTCAGGTTTCCCTAGCCTGACATCAGACAACAATTTTTGTGTGAAGAAGCAAATGGCAATGTAAACCGGAAGACGGTGAGCGATTTAAGGTTCTTCCTAGCCTGTTTAAGTAAGACAGGTCAGTTTTATCAAAAGTCAGCAATTATAAAAAACAATGTTTATCTAGGGGTGTGCGATGTTTTTTTACACACACCTTCGGTGAGTGATGCCTTAATAAACCCTTTAAGCTTGCTCTTGGGATTTATGTGGCAACACACAACTCGGGTGTGTTTAAAAAACATTACACCCCCTTACCTATACAGTCTTCATATAGAAATTAAACCAAATTGTGCATCATACTTCACATCTTTATTTCTCACTACTGTGCATGAATTCTAAGAGATGCATGTTGAACACATTCTTATTCATTAATATTGAACAAGGGCAATACACTCACTCCCAGATATTCAGAAATGCTCCAAAGGCCGGCCGCAAGTCTGGCACAGTGCAAATCCAATGCACCTTGGTACAACAGGAACCATATTCAGAGGATGCACTGGACGCACTGCGCCAGCACAACCCGGTTGAATATGGCACAGTTGTGCCATGGCGCAATCATGGATGCGCTAGGGAGCAACCAGAGGTGCACCATGGCACAACCATAGGTGCGCCATGGGCAGACAGAGAAGCCCCAGGGCAACCATGGGAGCAGAGCAACAGAACAACAGAGGGGGGCATGGCACAGAGAGGAGATCCAGGGACAGAGCCAGGGGAGCATAGTGACAGGCCACAGGAGGCCACCACCAGCTGGGCAAAGCAGGGTGCACACAGGCACCCAGATCCCCACCCCAGAACACAACAACGGCACAGACAGTAGGCAACAGGGGGTGCCAATGGTGGATGGAGGGCCATCAAGGAGGCCCCCCTGCAGGCTGCAGGCCATGCCCCTCAGCACATCCAGGCCAGGGCAGGCCACACCCAAGACCATGCAGCCAAGCATACACACCTGCCACACAACCCTGACAGCCGCACTAAGGGCACCCCAAGGCACAGCCATTAACCGAGGGGAGGGACATCACCACAGTGGGACACACTGCAGCACACAGCATTGATCCACAGAAGTACAACACATGCTCCAACACATGCACACCACACGGACAGGCACTGGGCCACTGCAGCATGGCTCCTCATGCCACCTGCAAAGCAGACACAGACACAGACACAGACAAGTAAGTCAAAAGTAATATATTGTGCAAAACAACTATATACAAGAGAAGGGTGTGGGGGAGGGTAGGAAAGTGATGAGGGGTAGGGAACAAGGACTGTGCAGTGGGATGAGGGACTGGAGGGGGAAGCACGGCTGGGGAAACAGGGGATATCAGGTCTTGACTAGCGGTGGCCATGGCCTGCCACCCCATGCAGATGTCATTGCCTCCTGTCCGCTAACATCGTGCTCCGGACCTGCATCACTGCCTCCATCGTAGTTGATGTAATAAGGATCAACTGCCCCAGGAGCCAGCAGTAGAGGGGCCCTCCTGCACCGCCGCTGGACACCTAGGACAAGGGACAGGACAGGTGATCAGTGCAATGTCCCAAGGAACCATGCCCATCCACAGCGCACACTGGGCAGCAGGAACACGCATCCCCGGAGGGCCCGTACAGGCCACCCACAGGAGTGTGGGCCAATGCCCGCCAGCAACGTGGCACACCACATCAGCGCACAACGGTTGTCCCCGCCGCACAGTGGCCATCCGACTGCACCATTGCAGTCACATGGCACAGCACTCTGGCAGCACCACAGCAACATCAGTGGCAGATGGGTGCACACCCACCCCACCAGTAGCCGGCACACATGTCCAATGGATGCGCCACAGTGGCAGGCACCACGCACAGTGCGACACACACACCTGTGATGGCACATGGCACAGGTGGCCATGCCTGCACCCATGAACCCATCACCCCCCAATGACAGTGCACAGGACAATGTCAGTGCCTACCTGCCCTCTGTGGCCCCACTGGTGCTGGAGCCGCTCCTCCACCCTGGGCGCTGCGGCCTGGTGCCCTACTAGCATCACCCGTCTTCAGACTTCAGGTCCTGGGAATAGAACAGAAATGGGTACACATCAGTAACCAACTACTGCCAACCATCCCCACCCCTGTGCACAAGGTGAGCCCCTGCCCGACACGTCCCACACAGTGGCATCGCAACACGTGGTGAAGGGTGATGCCAACCCCGCAATATGCACAATGGCTGTACACTGCCCTGCAGGACATGCTAGGCAGCCTAGACAACACCACAGTACAGCACCAGGGCACACATGCATGATAGGCCTACTCACTTGGCTGTGGCACAGCCCCACACCTGAGGTGCGCCTCCAGCCTCCTGAGACACTCTGGGTCCCTCCGGGCCAGGTCACCATAGTGGAGCGACACTGCTCCAACATCCTGGCCACCCCTGTGTGCTGCTGCAGTGAGGCAGCAATAGCCTGCCACACAGCTACCCGGGGCTGCTGCAGTGGCGCCTGCCAAACAACTGAGGTGCGTGGGGCTGGACGCAGGCCACCAGGCTGACAAGCTCAACTGGTGTCTAATTGGCTGCTCACCCTGATCGCTGCTGCATCATGTCTCAGGTGTGAGCTGTGGAGCAAAATGGTAGCGGTAGGCACATGTGGCCACTGCATGCGCCAGATGTGTGGGACGAGGGGACATGCGCCATGTCCACCCATCATGCAGTCACGGAGATGTGTGACAGGGGCGTGGCTAGGCAGGGTCACTGGTGTGGGGGTCACCCAAGGACAGAGGTCACAGCAGGGGTCAGAGGTCGGCTGCCGCACAGTGCGCACGTGCGCAATAGCAGGCATTGCGCACCATGTGCCATGGACCCTACTGTGCAGTGGGCACACAGTGTGCAATAGGATACAGTACACTGTCTGGCACATGTGTATTGTGGTCCTGCGCACCACGCATGCGTAAGCATTGTGCCGCGACTTGCTCCGGAGAAATCTCATTGTGCATGGAGCAAATCCATGATATTCAGCCGCCACATGCAAATGAGGTCATCACTCAATTCGTGGTGCACTGGGGAAATTAGCATGACACATTACCATTGCGCCAAAGCTCATTTGCATGCGGTGCGCTATAAAAGTGCCATGGATCGGCACAGGCCATGGACCGGTATTGCATAGTTCTGAGGTAAGTTGCGCATGCTGCTGGAGCACACTGAGCCCAGTCAGCACTGCAGGGGGGATGGAATAGAGTGCTGCTGCCACTGACACACTGTGCTGTCCATGCCCACAGGAAGCGACATGTTGGAATGTGAGGAGGGTGAGGAGCGTGGGCCTGCTCACAAGTGCAGGCCCAACTTCATGAAGGCAGAATCAGAGGCCCTGTTTGAGGCCTACCTCAACAAGGAGCCACTGTTAAGTGGTGCCATGGGCACACCACAGGCCAGGGCTGGGGCCTGGGAGGAGGTGGCGACATGTGTGAACCAGCAGAGCAACCACCAGCGGTCAGTGCAGGAGTGCTGCAAGAAGGTGGGCATGGACAAGAGGCACATTAAGGACATCCGTGTGGCCTGGAATGCCATCGGAGGGGAGCCTGCAGATGTGCCACAGCTCACGGCGCAGGAGGAGTTGGTGGCAGCCACCATGCGCCACAGCACCGTAGAGGATGTGCCTGGAGGTGAATTCCAGACAGGTGGCAGCCCATCACTGCATGGTATGTATGTCGGCCATGCACAGCATGCAGTGGCTGTGTTTGGGGGGCACTTGTGGGCACTGCATCACTGACACACCTGTTTTCTCTTTCAGCACCAGCAAGCCTGCGTGCAGAGGATGGGGCACTGGAAGTGGCTATGGAGGCAGGACCAGCCCTGGAGGACCAGCCATTTACCTCTGGGGGCCTGATAGGCTGCAGCTTACCACCACTGTCCAGCCTGACGTCCTGGGCATGGGGTCGGATGAGGCCCTGGATGTGTTTCTACAGGATGCCAGTCTTGGCATCCTCTGCATGGAGACACAGATTGGAACAGGGTCTGATGCCGATGATGACCTCACCTTGATCCTGGACAGCATGGGCGGTATTGTGGGGAGAAGCCCATACCAGACACCAACACAGACAGTGCACCCAGCGACCTGACAGTGGGGGAACAGCTGCCTGCCACCACTACAGATGAAGCTGTGTGCACTGCCACAGCTGTGCCCTGTGGTGGTGGTGCAGCTGTGCAGGCACTGGGCAGCAATCAGTGGCCGGAAGGACAATGGCAGAAGGCTGCAGGTGCCACAGGGCAGCTGGACGGAGGGTCCACCACCGGTGTGCCAGGTAGGGACATACCTGGCAGTGTCAGTGGCTCAGTAGGTAGCACACTTACCTCTGAGGCCGGGAGATCAGAGGGCTGTGGGTTCAGTTCCCACATCTGGCACTTGGGTTAATATCCCAGTACTGACACTGTAGTGTAGCATGAGAGGGGTGCTGCACTGCTGAGGTGCCGTCTTTCGGATGAGACATTAAACCGAGGTCCCATCTGCCTGGATTGGTGGTAGTTTAGGTGGATGTTAAAGATCCCATGGCACTTATCAAAAAGAGTAGGGGAAATTTTTATTGAACACCAAAAACCAATACATCAAAATGAAATAATTTACCAAAACATCATACAGAAGAGAGAAAGAAAAACAAAGAAATGAAAAAACAAGCAATACATTAGAAAAGCAATCATAAAAGGAAATAATAAATTTATCCTACCCAGGTAACATTTTGCCAAAGAAAAGTACCTACAACGTCTCCCAGTGTACGGAATTCATAAGCATAGAGAGCATCCAATTCTTCCTGGAGATGAAAAAAAACTTCCTGCAATAGTAAAATTTTGTTTTGCAGCACTCTCAAACACCGAGCCTGCCAAATATGCCATCTAAGACAGGCTAATAAAACAAACACTGTCCTTTTGTGCCATTTGCCCCATTCTGCAGGAATCTGTCCCAACACCAAAATATCATAAGTAATATTTTCAAAAAGTGGTTCTCTCCACCAGTGTGCCAGAGCATACCAAAAGGGTTGAGCAAGGGAGCACTCAAAGAATAAGTGCTGCATTGTTTCGGGCTGCCCCTGACAAGAGGGTTCCTGACAAAGTCTATCACTGAGCTGCTTATGCTTATGGTTAGCTCTCACGTTAAGCTTTTGATGTGCACACAACCAAACTACATCCTGCATTTTCTGTGGGATTCTAGATTCTGTTATACTTGCTAACAATTAAACTTTATTTATATAAGTAGGAACAGAAAAAAGGGGGTCCTCAAAATAACAAGTGGAAACAACATAAGTATAAAAAGTTTTCCGCTCATGGGAGACAAACCAACTGAGTTCCACTTTCCACAATCTAATATACTTCAAAGTTAACTGAACATACAAGGGCAGTTGCTTATCCATAGGGTGCCACTTTCCCTGTCCCCATGCCGTTAAAAAAGGCTGTCTCCACAGAGACATACACATATGACCCATTTCATCGTGTTCCAACAACATAGACCTGATTGAACTATAAAAAAAATTGAACAATGGGATTTATCATACCCAATCCACCTTCCATCCAAGGTCTGTAGGTGTGTGCCCTCTTCACTGGGTTCAAACGACTGCCCCACACCAGCTGAAAAAAAAGACTCAAAATTTTTGAATGCATATTAAATGGTAATGGAAAAATTCGAGAAATATACAAAAAAAAAAAGAGGAGCAATGTAAGATTTCAACAAAAACACACGTTTTTTCCGTGTCATTTTCCAGGATTGCCATTTCTTAACCTTATGAAATGCTGTTTCATAAACCATATCCCAATTACTCTGTATTGACTCTGGGGAAACAAAATATATCCCTTGGAGCTTCACGGTTGTAACAACCACCGGAATATCAAAAAATCTGCATACTAGGTGCCATACCTAAAGGCATTAAGGAACACTTAGCGGTATTCATTTTTATCCCAGTGCTCTCCTGTACTGAATTTAAGAAACCAAGGACTCGGCTCCCAGAGTCAATATCAGCAATAGAGCAAATACAATCGTCTGCATAAGCCAAAACTTTAGAAAAGGAATAGCCATCTGAAGAAACAATGGCCACAATGTTTTGATCCATGTCTATGCAATGCAGCAAAGGGTCCGAACCAAAAACAAACAACAAAGGGCTCAGTGGACAGCCCTGACGAACCCCAACCTGATAAGGAACTGGGACACCCAAATGCCCATTAACCATAGGTGTTACTCTTGCTGAGGTATAAAGGGTTTGAAGTAAATCTAGAAAATGAGGTGGAATACCATAATAAACCAAAACAGCCCAAAAGATAATCATGATGTAAGGCATCAAAGGCCTTTTCCTGGTCCAAGCTTAACAAATATCCAGATAGGTTGTTCTGAAGACCTTGATCTATTAATTTCCAAACATAAATTAAATTCTGGGAGATGTTTCTACCAGGAACAGCACAGGACTGTGTGGGAAACAATAATTTATTGGCAAGCTTAGAGAGACGGTAATTTAAGATGTTAGCCAAAATTTTTTAGTCAGAAGTTAGCAAACTCAGTGGTCTCCAGTTTTGCAAAACGCAGGATTCCCTTTCTTATATATAAAAATTATTACACCATTTGTCATACTAGAGGTGAGTCAGTGTTCTGCCCAAATAGCTAGAAACATAACAAGTAGCCAAGGTACAAGAATGTCCACATATGTTTTATAGAATTCATTTGGCAGGCCATCTATCCGCGGTTTAGTATGTGTAGACAAATGGCCTATGGCCTGACTAATTTCATTCAAAGTAATAGGAGATTCCAGTGCATCAATTTCTAAAGTTGATAGTGACGGAATTTCAAGATGGCGATAAAAGGGGGAAAAACCAGAATTAGGTTTTTGGAAAGTCTGAGTAACATAGGACTGAACCATAGTCCGTAAACCCCTAGTATCATGGACTAATGATCCATCTGAAGTTTGTAAAGCAGACATACATAAGTGTGGCAGTTCCTGGCCAGAAAGATCTAAGGGATTGACCTGCTCATGGGTGCCTGCAACAACATATTTTTGTTGATGCCTATACCTTTGCTCTCGGGATTTAAGAAAATCAAGCATTTTAGTTTTAATATCCAAAAACTGCTGACGCTTAGTACCCTGTGAGGAACATGCCTGTGACAGCAATTTCAAATACTGAGCTCTATAACCCAGATAAGAAAGATAAGAATTCTGAGCTTTTGTCCAGGAGACCTGAAGAAAAAGTATCTTTAGATCAAGCTTTGTGTCTTCCCACCACTCCAGAGGACTGTCATACAAAAAGGCAATATTCGACCTAACCAAAAAAAAGAATGTATCTGTGAGGACAGGACCTCAGCTTGTAACAAGGACG
Source organism: Neoceratodus forsteri (assembly GCA_016271365.2). Lineage (NCBI taxonomy): Eukaryota > Metazoa > Chordata > Ceratodontiformes > Ceratodontidae > Neoceratodus > Neoceratodus forsteri. Next base: position 192,434,807 of record CM028132.1, on the reverse strand, counting down.
TATTCAGCCTCCAATAGGCAAGTCCCATTAAAAGTTCTTGAAAAACACCAATGGTTAACTTGAGAACTAAATGGTCAGAAGTCTCTAATGGCAAGACTGTGACTGCAAGGCAGGAAAATCTCCTGGACAAAAACCAGAAATCTATCCTAGTAGAAATAGTCCCCCTATAAAAGGTATGCTCTGGCATCTGCTGCAATAAATCATAAGCGTCCAGTAAATGATTAGCATTCAAGACTCGCAATAAAACATTTGTATCACAAAACATTTTTTGGGTTTTACGTCCCCAATCTCAAGCTGCTAATCCACAATTAAAATCACCACCCCACAAGACCAACTTTGAGGTATGTAAATATGGAGATATACGATTAAACAAGGCTGATCTGTCAACCTTAGATTGAGGAGCATAGATATTTATAAGGTGATATGCACAATGATATACAACAATATCCATGAGCATAGCCTTACCTGGTAAAATATCTAAGATTTGTAAAACTTGTATAGCAAGACTAGAGAAAAACAAGACACCCAAACCATCACATACATTTTCTCCCAGAGACCAGAAAGGAGCACCCCATCGGCAATCTTTTTCCGCTTCTCTTACATCTGTCAGGGAGCCCAATCTGGTATCCTGTAATAAGATAATAGAACCAGAATGCTCACTAAGGCTCTCAAAAGTAAGACGTCATCTTAATTGGGATTTAATACTGTTAATGTTAACAGTAAGTAAAGTAACACCCCGTGTCAGAGAGGAATGAAGGAAAATCAAAGACTAGAATCAAGTAATTTCCTTTTTTTCCGCTTCTTTGGTTTGGGCTTATCTTTAACCTCTGTATCATGGGTAGGGTCTGGAAGTGAGGAGGCAACCGAGGAGAAATCCGATTCCATCCCGTCATCATCTCCCTCATGATCCAGTAAAGTGGCAAAAGGATTAGCAGCAATAACTAATTCAGGCTCCGGACGAGAGGAAGGGACAGTAGAGCCAGTCTTGGTAGACCTAGAACGAGTGGCTCTTTGAAAGGAAGTGTCAGTCTGAACTCCTGGGGGGGGGGCATACAAGGAGTCTCCTGCTTCTCCATAGACACACAGGCCTGAAGAACATCAGAGGCAGAGACTGTCCTAGCAACCAATGGAACAGCCCCTTGTGCAGTAACCAGAGGAGAGGAAGGGAGAATCATACCAGGTTCAGTACTTATACCGGCAATAGAAGGGGAGAGCGGGACCAGGGTAGCAACATTCATGTGTTCTAAAACTGGAACCTGTATCACTTCTTCTGCAGTAGAAACTGAAGAATGAGAAGGAGACAGGTGGGAATCGTGGACAGGCAAATCAGAATGCAAAAGTAAAGCCTGCATTTTTTGATGCTCCTTTTGTGCATTTGCAACATAAACATCTTGCTCAGCTCGAACAGCAGGATCAGCCTGATTATGAGAGGCCCAAGAGCAAGAGCGAAAAGTGTGTTCCTGCTCATCACACAAATTACACCTCATGGGACATCTACAGTGAGCCCCTATGTGACCTAAATCCCCACAAAGCCCACACTTTTCCTGATCACATACATTGCTCAAGTGCCCCAAAGCCCAACACTTATAACAGGCCCTCGGCTGCCCCAGATAAAAAAGAACACCCCTGTCCCATCCCAAAAAGAAACAATTAGGTAGATGCTTGGTTAACCCATTTTCCAACCATAAATCAACTGAATAATACCAACCCCCTGTCCAAAGATGTTCATCATCAAGAATGGGGTCAGGGGGACCTTTAACAGTACAGTGCTGCTGCAACCAGTAGGTTATATTGGCAACATTTACCCCTTTATTCCTAAACAATATAGTTATTTTTTTTTTGTAACTGGCTTCATCAAAGGAATAGCTAGAAAAGGTTTCCATAAGGGAGTACATTTTAAAGCCTGATATTGCTTCCAAAATCTGTCCAATCCTGCAGGATGCTTGAAACTAACATCAAAAATGGTATCCCCAGGCATATGAATCAAAGCATATATTTCATATGCGTAAAACCTCATACTTGTTTTCAACAATTCTCGTCCGATAAAAAATCTATTGGGAACATCCTACATAGATCCCCGAAACTTCAAATGAACTGTATTACGTCTAGCAGCAGCAGCCAAAGGTTGCAGGAAATAACTTCTCATTCACCCTGTAATGCCACACAGATGAAGGTGTACCTGTTCCAGGCTCAGGCAGCAAAGGTGCTGTAGCAGTAGATGGCTGAAGTGCTAAGCCTTCAGGTGAGGCCTCAGAATTGGGGGGGAGGATCAGTGGGAAGTGACAAACCCTCATCTTCCAACTGCCTAATGTTCTCCATTAGGCCAGGACTGGAAATAAGGGAAACAGGAGCAGAAACATCATTAGGCAATTGTCCAGGAGGAAATCCGGAGTCTACAACCGGACAGGAAAGAGCAACACTATCTCCAGATGGCACATTCGCATCCCAAGATTTCCCATCTGGGGATTTAACCCACCCCGCATCTTCCAGGGCTGTCTCCATGCATGTAGCTGAGGCTTTTAGGTCCTTATCAGAAAAAGTACAAGGCATTGAAGAAGTCACAGGTGTCTGGAAAGAAGGAGTCATACCCCCAGTAGGAACTGTGGTATGGATCCCCCCTGATTGGTTGGACTTCGGGTATAGGCCTATCGTAAAAATCCCCACAGAACCAGTCACGCTACTAGTAGTAGCAAGCTCCACAGTGTTATAAATCTGAGGCTAAGAAAACATAGCAGTAGAAATTGGGTTTGCAGACTCACCCTATGCCAAGCATGTCTCAGTAGGAGCGCAAAAAGAATCAGGAGGCAGTGTCCCCTCGGAGTCCATAGCTGGCGCCTGCATCAAAGGAGCCAGTGCAGCAGTGTTACACAACCCTTCCTGGTCTGGTACTCCAAGATCATCCATCCGTGTTTGCTGCAACTCTCACAGCAAAAGGTTCCATTGACGGTCTAACTCTGCAAGCTGGATGCGAAGAGCAGCAACTGAGTCATCTGACAGTGACTCTCCCTCTTCAAGACACACACCACCTGAAGCGGCAGCCACAGCAGGTAAATTCATAACATCCATACCATTGTCATTGTCCATAGTGGCATCAGAAAGTGTCCCGACCACTGCAGCCATCGGGAGCTGAGCAGGTGATCGGCTCCTCAGCCTCCCACATGTCCGACTCAGCCAAAGTCCCTCACACACTGAGGAAAAAACGAAAAAGCACAGCACCCTCTGGCAAGCAGAGTAGGGGAATTTCCCCGGTGTCCTGGCCAAATTTCCCTCATTCACTAAAAATACCACCAACAGCTTAATCTGGTTCAAGGTCAGTTGGCATTCATCTGTATCCCACTCCCCCAGGTCGTGCCTGAAAATAGGCAGGATTTGTCTAGTGCACTTACCCGGTCAACAAAAACTAAATAAATAAATACCCCATGTGGACCCCACTGTGCAGTGTCCATCTGAGAGGGGGGCTGTGCAGTGTGGCCGGTCACCACAGGGGGGTCGGTGTCCTTCCCGGGAACCCCAGGATGCTGACCCGCTGGCACAACAGACCCGTTTGCTGCGGGCCTCCTTAGAGCAACAGGTGCTGCTTGCCGCTGGGGTGCATGCACTGCATGCGGACATGTGCCAGATGGATGAGCAGCGTGACAGGGGCACTGCGCAGCTCCTGGTGGTGATGCAGCGCATGCAGGAGGCCATGACTGCATCCCAGGATCGCATTGTCAATGTGATCATGAATGGCCTTGCACTGCTGGCTGCCACAGGGCATTGCCGGCCACCACGGACCCCATGCAGTGCACTATCCACCTCACATTCCTGGCTTTGGGCGACACCCTCACTGTCGACGCCGGGGCTCTGATGTTGGCATCCCAGGCAAGCCTGGGGCAGGCCTGTTTGGGTGCCTATGCACCCTAGTCGTGGTCCCACAGTTCAACCCCTGGGGGGCTGATGCAAACACCCCCTGTGGCCAATAAGCAGCCTGTGGCTGCTGATCAACCCTGGTGCGGCCACCCCTGTGGCCATGGTTCTGCATGGCGGCTCTGATGTACTTGCTGCCCTGACCGCAGTCTGCTGCTGCTGCCCAGTGCACACATGGGAGGGGTGTGTGTGTGCATACCACTGGTGTGGCGTCTGTGTGTCATGCCGCACGCTACCTGTGTGTGTGTCTGCCCAGTCGCTGAACCATGTTCCCGCCTGGGAATCCCAGGATGATGACCTGCTGGCAGAGCACACCCGTTTGCTGTGGGCCTCAGTGGAGCAACAGGTGCTGCTTGCCACTGGGATGTGTGCATTGTGCACTGAGGTGCACAAGGTGGCCGAGTAGCATGAGAGGGGCACTGCGCAACTCCTGGCGTGATACAGTGCATGCAGGAGGCCACGACTGCATCCCAGGATCGCATTGCCAGTGCAATCACGGATGGCCTTGCACTGCTGGCTGCCACAGGGCATGGCTGGCCACCACGGACCCCATGCAGTGCACTGTCCACCCCATGTTCCCAGCATCAGGTGACAGCCTCACTGTCGATGCCAGGCTCTGATGTTGGCATCCCAGGCATGCATGGGGCATTCCTGTTTGGGCGCCCACACACCCCTGCGTGGACCCGGTCATGGTCCCGCAGTTCAACCCCTGGGAGGCTGATGCAAACACCCCCTGTGGCCAATGAGCAGCCTGTGGTTGTTGATCGATCCCACTGCGGCTGCCCCCATGGCCGTGGTGGCCATGGTTCCGCGTGGTGGCTCTGTTGTTTGTGCCACCCTGACCACAGTCTACTGCTGCTGCCCTGTGTGCACATGGGTGGTGTGTGTGTGTGTGTGTGTGTGCATACCACTGGTGTGGCACCTGTGTGTCACGCTGCATGCTGCCTGTGTGCGTGCCTGCCCAGCTGCTGGACCATGTGGTGTGGGCGTGATGAGGGCAGTTCAGCACCGGTTGTGCCTGTGCACCGGTGCAATGCATCTGATCCCTGCCACATGCCAGCGCCTGGGTGTGTGGGTGCATGTGTGTGTGTGTGTGTGATGCTGTGTGCAGTTGTGTGTGGTTGTGTGTCACTGACTCCCCTACCCGCACCACGCCTCTGTGTGTGCATGCCCATTGCCATGCATGCCCCTGCTTGTGTGCTGTCCCTGTGTGTGTGTGGCTCATGCATGGGTTTCGCGCCACCTACCTGTGTTCACCATAGTGCTCCTGTGCGATGGTATCACGATGCTGGCACATCATCCATTGCATCTGGGGATCCCTCTGCCCAGGGCGGGCTATCCACCACCCTTGGGCCCATTGCCCCCATCGTCCCCACTACAATTGCCCTCATCAGCCTCGACAGCTATCCCACGGTCAATGGCCATGTTCTGCAGTATGCAGCAGGCCAGGAATAGGCCACAGGCTTTCAGGGGGTTGTACTGTAGGGCACTGCCAGACCTGCCTAGGCAATGGAAACGTGTCTTCAGCATGCTGAATACATACTCAGTGATGTTGCGCGTGCTGGTGTGTGCCTCATTGTAGCATTCCTCTGCTGGGGACACCGGGCACCGATAGGGGGTGAGCAGCCAGGGCTTCAGTGGATAGGCACTGTCTCCTGTGTGGATAATTACATGGTTAGCCCTCTGACATCCTTTGCTGTGCCTCTTGCTGATTCCTGGTGCCCTCGCCAGCATGCCCCCTGCCCTCCCCCATCCCATGGCCTGCTCTGCCTGTCGCCCCTTGCCTGTCCATACTCACCCACTAGGTGGCCTGTGAGGATGTCCCCACACTCGAACCTGTGGCACAGCACAGAGCTGTGTCAGATGAATGCATCATGTGCACTCACAGGGTGTGTGGCACAGACATTGGTGATGCGCCCCATGGCATCGCACACCACCTGGCAGTTGACGCATGGGAACCCCTTCCTATTTATGTAGTCCACACCCTCAGGGCCAGGTGGCATGTGGATGCCCACATGGGTGCAGTCAATGGCCCCAAGCATGCAGCCATACGTGCTACCCTGTGGAAGTCCTGCATGGTTGCTGTATGCTCTGCCTGTGTGCTGGGGAAATGGATGTATTCTGAAGCACGTGACAGCAGAGCATTGAGGAACTGTGTGAGGAGGTGTGATGTGGCCAACTGGGTTATGCCTGTGGTGTCTCCCGTTGATCTCTGGAAGGTGCCCATGGCAAGCAGGCACATGATAGCTGTCACTTTGGTCTCCACAGACATTGCGTGGCTCCGTCTTGTGGGTGCCTGCATCTCCTTATTGCACGGTTCACAGAGCAGCCTCAGAATGGCCCTTTTCAGGTGGTACCATCCCACAATCTCTGTGTTGTAGTAGTTCACAAAGGTGGTGCGGGCACGGTACCACCTGTTCCGGGCATACCGCCGATGGGCCCTTCTTCAGCCATGTCGCTGTTCCTCCTGCCCCCTCAGACCCATCATTACAGCCTCCTTCAGGAAGGCTGCACTATCCATGGCCCCTGATGTCCTGTATCCCCTGGGCGGTCGGCTGCTGCGGGCTGTGTGCCACCCTGGTGCACTGCCTGGCACTGTGCCTGCTTGTCCCTCTCACTCTCTCTGCCCCTGTCTCCCTCTCCACTACCACCTCTGTCCCTCTCCCTCTGTGGTTGCCTCTGTCTGTCTGCCTGTCTCTCACTCGCTCTGTCTCTTGCAGTCTGTCGTTCTGTCTGTCTGTCCTTCCTTCTTTCGTTTGTTCTCTCTCTCTCTCTCTCTCCCCCTCTCGCCTGGCACAAGTGCTGTCTGTGTGCTTGCACCCTGTATTTATAGGCTCAAGTCTGCTCCGTGCATCTCGGTTTTGCTCCGCACTTGCACCATGGTTCCACGGTTGAATATTGTACTGTGCCGGATATTCATGGGCCCGCCCCCTGCACTTGCGCCTGCATTCATTTTAGTTGTGCATTGGCGCAATGGGATTTGCACTGTGCAATGACTCCCACTGAATATTGCTCCTTGGCACAAGTCCGCACTTGTGATGGTGCAACTCAATTGCGCCATGTGCAACTGCTTTGAAGATCCTGCCCTCAGTGGAAAACTGAGTAAATGTCGCACTGGGACCAGGTGCCTCATGACTAAAACAATGCACGACTAAGTCCTTCACAGTCTGGCACATACAGCCGCACAGACTGCACAGATATCAAAGTGTAGAAACATACCTTTATTCAATAAAATCTGTGGTAAAAACAGATCCATCAGCACATCACATGATGAGTTTCACCTCCCAGGAGGCTTTGTCAAAGGCTGCTAGCTGGGAGCAACGTGTTCCTTTAAATAAACAGTCTCGTAAAGAGGAAATGTCCATTTGTTTCTTATCACTGTGCTACAACCAGCCTGCATGTACAGTACAGAACTACTGTAAGGACCAAAAGTGCAAGGTGTTTAATTTACAAATGGTACAAAATGAAATAAATATACACATTGTAAACAACAGTCTGTATCCAAAAAATGAAATTACAAAGCCTTTCTTAATCCATAATTGGCCTTATTGCACTTTTGTATTACATATTTTTTTTACAGTGAACTTCAGTATTTCAAAACTTTAAACATCCTTAATGGTTAAAGCGAGTTACAGCTTTTCTATCACTGGGTGGTGCCTTTTCTCCAGAACACGTGTCCAGGTATTCTCTAAACAGGAGACATAAGAGAAATACAGTAAATTAAAAGGAGAATCAAAATACTATCTCAAAAACAGGGTTAGATCAGAACTGCTGTTCAAACTTGATTCTTTAGTAGCCCCAGGTTGAATATCCACAGCTCCTGATTCTTCAATATTAATGTATCACAGTCCCCACCCCGGGGACTGGGGGGGGGGGTGTCACTTTGTCAATACCATTGAACCTAAAAATATTGTTGAGTATGGTACAAAAGCCTGCTAGACATGCTGGGCTGTAGCATAAGCCACATTTCTGTGGCTCTGCAGTGCTCACTTACCCTATATTTCAAGCTCCTTATAGTTTTGCTCACATAAAAGGACCCTGGGAGACTATGGCCAGAATACATGATTCTTGTGTTGCCACCAGTTATAAGCTGTTTGACTTGGAATTCCTCTCCATTACATGGGTTTTGGAAACTGTCACCTGTGGATATTATTTACATATAATTACTGGTGAGCATTTTTCCCTCTAGGGAAACCTGGTTATAATTTGCCGTTATAACCAGCACTTGCATCGGGTTTCCCATGCTCCACGCATGCACCAGCCTCCGGTCTTCCCTTCTTCAGCGGCAGCTGCCATGACTTACTGCCAGACACTTCATGGAAGCTCATACTCGGCGGTAAGTTATATTAAAAAAAAAAAAAGGGGGAGGGAAGTTTCCAGCCACTTCTGATCGCGAACCGCACTTCGTCCCTACCAGACTGTGGCTGAAGAGAAATGTATCTGGTAATCATTTTGTTGCCTTTGAAGAGTTTTGGACTATCAATAATCTTGCCCAGTCCACAGTTTTTCCTTTTTTTAAGCTCACCCACCTGGTGCAAACCTTTTTGGTCCCTCGTCCTTGGTCTTGGGCTGATGGTACAGTTTATCACAATCTTGTGGCATTGGTGACTAAACCACATACTATTTCTGCTTTATATGAAGCTTTAAGAGATGTAGTGGGTGAACAAACAGTGGGTGAGCAGTGTCAGTAGCTCAGTAGGTAGCACACTCGTCTCTGAGACTGGGAGATCAGAGGGCTGTGGATTCAGTTCCCACATCTGGCACTTGGGTTAATATCCCAGTACTGACAGTGTAGTGCAGCATGAGAGGGGTGCTGCACTTCTGAGGTGCCGTCTTTCGGATGAAACGTTAAACCGAGGTCCCATCTGCCTGGATTGGTGGTAGTTCAGGTGGATGTTAAAGATCCCATGGCACTTATCGAAAAGAGTAGGGGAATTTCCCCGGTGTCCTGGCCAAATTTCCCTCATTCACTAAAAAAAATACCACCAACAGCTTAATCTGGTTCAAGGTCAGTTGGCATTCATCTGTATCCCGCTCCCCCGGGTCGTGCCTGAAAATAGGCAGGATTTGTCTAGTGCACTTACCCGGTCAACAAAAACTAAATAAATAAATAAATAAAATAAACAAGCACAGCTGAAATGTGTTTATTGAGCAAATGAAATTTCCACCTAAGCTGCCTCCCTTGAGACATCGTACCCCTGGGATTACATTTACCGTTATGTTAAATTGGAAGTTACATCTTATGTACAAAATTTTGCACAATGTCTATTACACAACACAGAAAATGCACACATTTGGGCAGATCCCTAGCCCACTACGTAGGCTGTGTAGTGCCCAGGTGGGGTCCCTTTGTCACATTTTATGGGATTGTCCCACAGTCCAGCCTTTTTGGCTTCAAATTCAATATCGCCTAGATCCACATTTGGGGTTACAGGAGGCCTTTACTCTGGAACTCTGTCTCCTGGGTTTGGGTACTGAACAACTTTTGGGTCCTCAGATGTACTACATGACCTTCATTGCAGCAGTGGCCAAGCTGGTTATTCTACGTCACTGGGCGGACAGCCAAGCCCCTTCATACAGGGAGTGGCATGAGGAAATTTCTATTCTCTGGATTGAAAAATCTATAGCAAGTTTGCGACATACCCTTCTAGCATATCAACAATGGTGGGAGAAGTTATTCACTCTTCTGCTAATTTCCTGATGTATAACGCGCACCTCTAGTTGAAGATACCATGTTTCTTTTTGTGGTTGGATATTATCCAGTACATATAGTGTTTGGATGGTACTCTTTCTCTCTCATCAATTACTGTTAATTATTGTTAGGTTTTGCACTGTTATTTTTATACTTTATGGCCTGTTATAAGACTTGACCTCATACCTGTGCATTATATGGTAGATTATGTGTTCGTACCCTGATTGTTGGCCTATTGTGCTTATTTTTTAATTTTTATTTTTTGTATTTCTTGTGTTCTGGCTCTTTGTCGATGTTTTATATTCCTTCAATAAAGTGGATTACATTTTTTATAAAAGAGAAGTGTATTTACATTTTACATAATTGCTCTGGTGAAAAAATGTTCCCCAGCAATTATATGAAATAATGGCTGGGTAGGTGAATAAAACTCAAATTTTACACACACCCTCGGTGTGGGATGCCTTTATATACCCCTCGAGCTTTACTCTCGGGGTTTATGTAGCGTCCCACACCTTGGGGGAGTAAAATTCTCATTATAACCCCCTACCCAACCATTATTATATATGTTGAGCATATTTTGCATACATTGCAGCCCATACAGTTTAATTGTAACCAAGTAGGTGTACCCTCCCTCACTTGTCTACAGTGAACTAACTTATCACTTAGGGTTTGTGGCCTCTATATGCCATTCTGAGAAGGGTTCTGGCTATATTTTCAAGGCCTCTGTCACTAGCTAGGACATGCCACTGTGATTTTATTTTTTCCACTATATTCGAATGGGCTTAAAAAGTAGGGACAAAATTGAAGTGATTTGTTCTTTGAAGTGTCTTACTTGCACCTTCTAACAGAATAGCTCCGTCTTGTATTTCAACAAAAGCTATGGCCTCTTCTATGTTGGTTTTGCAATAACCCCTTTTCCAAAATCTAATACTGAGATCCTTAGTTCCATTGGTGTATCCCTCCTCAGTGCTACAGTTTCGTCACAGCTTAACTCACCTTTTGGAATGTTGGTGACCGTGTGGTGTGGGTGATAGCTTGAGGCTAACAGAAGGGTGCTGCGATCAGTGGACTTGTGGAATACATCAGTGTCTATGTTACCATCTGTGCCCTACTGATCACCATATCCAAAACACCATCAGAGTATTTAATACAAAAGTCTAAAGGCAGCCACTTTAACTTTAGCTTAAACTTCAGATGTTTTAACTCTTTTGGTTTACTTTTAACTTTGTTGATAGTAACCACTATTTGATTTTTTCAGATGATTGGTGGAGATTGTTGATATTGTTAGCTTTCTGTGTTATGTTTGAACAGTTGCTACTCATTTTTTGAACCGAGTTTGGACCTTTATGGGTAAAATCACCCTCATCTGAGGTAGGGTGCAAGCTCTTCTTCTCTGAAAGTTGGTTACAATTCCTCTTCTGTCTAGACTCCTTTTCATAGTCTACCAGTGTAGGTGCCAAAATATTAAAATCCCCTGAAAAAACACAGTTATTTTTAACAGTGAAGTTACCCAACTTGGTAGCCTGCTTACTAATGACCTAAGGTTATTAGAGGATTGGTTTGCAAGAAATAAGTTAGTCCTGAATACCAGGAAAATGAGAGCCATCCTACGTGGTCCTAAACACCTTGGTCCCTCGAGGCAGCATATGTTGCCTTGCCCTCAGGGGCTCATATTGAGGTCGTTGACTCCTTTAAGCTCTATGTGGATCATGTCACAAAGTCATTACATCAGAAAATTGGTTTACTTTACTGGTTGAGCAATTATCTGTCTAATGAGTCCAGGCTGGCTATTGCCCATAGTACTCTCCTCATTATTCTATTATATGGTGCACCACTTTACAGACATTAAGGAGTACCAACACCTCCAAGCTAAAGGTCCTCTACTATAAAATCAGTAGATGTGCTACTAGTGCTTCACAAGAGAGCACCATTGTGATGTATTGCACTCACTCAACTGGCCCTCCTTTGAAGGTTGATACCACTATCCTCTACAAAGCCTAGCATACAAACTGGTAAAAGTTGTTGCCCCCCCCCAGCCTCAGTGATGTGTTGACAGTTAAACCTCTGAGGAGATTGCTCTGGTCTTCTAGTTGTATGCTACTCGAGGTTCCGAGAGCAATGCCCTGCGTGGGCAGTAGATCCTGTACCTACTCTGCTACATACCTGGGAATGCTCTACCTGCACCTCTTCAAAACTGCTCCTCGGTTGGTGGTTTTAAGAAAAGTCTAAAGATGTTTCTCCTTGAATGCAGCCTCTATACTTGTATTGTATGAATGACAAACAAGAAAAGCTAGAATAAAATCTGTATCCACTGTGTATGAGGTTAACCTATTGTTTTTCTTATGTTTTAGGTCCCATGAGAGGCTTCTATCACTATGTTTTACTGAGTTGGAGTTGTGAACCAGACAGAGGGGGGCGACAGTCACCCATCTCACTTACAAGTGAAGGCCCAGGGAACCTTAAATAGAACCTCATGTAATGTATTTGCTGCTCTAGTAATAGAATTATTGCTAATGTGTTGCTTTTTTTTTTACTACAAATGGAGATATTGATTAAAAAAAAGTACCTGCATGTGTATATATATATATATATATATATATATATATATATATGTGCATATATGTTGTTGTAAAGTTACATATGAATTCCTATTTAGTGGTGGTAGCACATTTGTTTAGTTTTTAGGCACTGTCACATTAAGTAAGGAAGTAATGCTTGTGAATACATGTGATCGGCTGCATTGTAATTTTCAAAAGAACCCCCCCCCCACACACTGGTGTCCCTTGGAAAAAGCCTTACTGGTGAAACCGGTTGGGAGTGTTACTGTTTTTACCTCATCACCATGTTGGAATTATATTTATAATAAATGGAATATGATTTGTACTAATATCTGGTGCCGGTGACTTTTCTGCTGTTGTTATTGGTGTTCCTAGCCAGGCACAGTAGTTGGAAGTGGAGTGGCAGTTTTCTGTTGCTGGATACATTGCTTTTCTTCCAGCTGACTCCATGGTACATTCAGGACTTTGTCCATTCTCTTTTCTGGTGGTGGTAACTGCTGTTTTTTCAACAAGAAATACGCTGGGTTGGTCCGCCCTCAGGCTATACTGTAGTTACAAGGAGAAGTCTGATTGAAGATATGTTGCTGCAGAATGCGAGGATGTAAGAATGTCATATCAGATCTCGACAGGAATAAATATTGTAACTGGGAGTGGCTTACAAGACCTGCTGTTTAATGAACAAGGTGAGGAGTTTTATTTGTGAAGGTACAACACCTTCTGAACAGAGCAGCAATACTAATGAGAGTGGTAGTGAAGATGGGGAAGAGGCTGTCAGTAAAGAGGGAGCCTTGTTTCAGTTAGAAAAAGTGGTGTTAAAGGCTAGACGCCATTTTTTGCATCGCAGCTATCTGGAGGCTGGTCTAAAAGTTGGAAGGGTCCCAAAAGGTTTACAGGTAACTAAAAACCAGGCTATGGGCAAGAAAGAGATCTTTTTTCCACCGACTGGCAGGAAGCACTGCAAGACGGCTCTACTGCACTAATAAAGTATATCATTAAGGGCTATAACAGGCATCAGGACTCACTGCAGAGGGAAGGGAAGAAAAGAACACATGCCCAAATGACCAGCAATGGGGAGGGGGACAAAATCCAGAAAGAGAGATAAATGTCATAAACCTATCTGACAAAGAAGTGTGTGAAACCGAAACCCTTTTATTATAAAAGGGATTGACATTTGTACCGACCAGTGAAATAACACCTTTTGATCTGTTTATAGACTTTAGGAGATTCACCAGAAATCTGAATCTCAAGATGTTCTGGAATTATAATTCTAACATGGGGCATAACAGTACAGATGTTTCAGAAGTTTCAGAAGAAACGTTGGGATCGGAAGCAGCATCTTTTCTGGGAGACAATTCTTTTATGGAGGATGGCTACATGGAACAAAATTAAAGGTTGTCAACACACATTTCTTATGAAGACACCTCCACTTTGGATTATGACTACAGTGAACAGGACCAGAGGCTCTCAATATGGGATTTGGGATTCACTGTGCATGCAAGCCAAAAGGAAGTTTTCTTCTTGGACCTGATGATTTCTAAAAATGCAGATGGTACCATAAAAACAAATCTATACTGTAAGGAAATGGATAGAAACACCCTCCTGCATGCTACAAGCTGTCACCCAAAACATATAATTATTAATATCCCTAAAGTCCAGTTAATGAGAGCCAAGTGGAACTGTAGTAGTGAGGAAGATTGCATATTGCATCACCTTACAGCATCCCCCTTCCATTACCATCTGGTTTGACGTCCATCTCATAGGCTAATGATGCATGTGTGACCAGATGTAGAAATCAGATCTGCCTAGGTCCTGCTGTGTCCCCCTGCTCCCCAGTTCCTTAATGTGCATCGCAGAGGCTACATGCACCTCGCCTAGCTCCTCATTAATCAATAAATCAATCAATCAATCAAATCTTTATTTATCCAGGTGATCACCATTGAGCAAGCTCATTTACAAAGTGGACCTGCTGTTGGCAGGGAAAATTGTACAGTTACATATAAATATACATAATACAAAAGGAACAACATGTTTACTATACTGATAGGAGCAGAGTATTTACATTCCAAGTCACATGTAGAAGAAAGATATACATAACACAACCCAAATGTAATATATATATATATACAGTTCCCACAGGAGCAGGATGTGTATGGATGTCATATACAAACCATAGAAGAAAAAAGAAAGATTATTTATATTCCTGTCCAGCAGAAACACGTTACAGGCCTGGATGGAAATTCCTAAGCTATGGAGGTGTGCATAACAGTGTGTAAGCCTTAGGTAAATGCGGCAGAAGGGGGGTGGTGAATAAGAGGGATGCAGAGGGTGCTAAGGGCAAGTGGGGCAGAGGAGGGAGGAGTAGTAGTGGCAAAGGCTGATTTGGATAAGCAGCTGGAACTAGTATTGAAGAAGAGAGGAACAATATTCAAGCTGCTAGGAGCGATAGAAGCAATTACAGATTTCAGCAAATGTTTTGTCATAGAGGGTCTTAAAGAAGGCAGGACTGACAGGTGAGCTAAGTCTCAATGATTTTTGTATCCTCTTCCGGAGATTAGGCAGGGCATAGCTTATGGCGGCCCTTCCAAAGCGAGTGTTGGCCCTTGGGACATTCAAAGAAATCTGCGATTGACTTCTTAAGGCATAGTTCCTAATAGGACTAAGGGGGAGACAGTCAACACCGTATTGTGGGGGTTTGTTGGTAAGGGCTCAGAGCGTCCATAGAGCTGCATTTCTATAACACCTGTATTGAAGGGAGTGCCACCCTACAGCTGTGTATAAAGAGCAGTGATGTGTGGAGTACGGGAGGCCAGTTATAAATCTCAGTGCTCTATGATATAATACATCCAGTTTTGCAAGATATGAGGCAGGGCAATGGCCATAAATGAAGTCGGCATAGTCAATTAATGAAAAGAATGTAGACTGGACAAGCTGTCTTTTTGCATCTGTGGTCAAGAGGCATTTAATTCTGAAAAAAAGACCAAGTCTCTGTCTCAGTTTTTTCAGCAGTTCTTCTGTGTGTTCCACAAAAGAGAATTTGTTGTCTAGCAAATACCAAGGTATTTGAATTTAGTCACAAATTCAAGATGTTCTCCTAATAAGGTAGAGATTGATGGTAATGGACTAGCGACAGCAGAGTAAGCCCCTGGGCCTGATGGTGAGAAAAGGATGGGCTTGTTTTTTTTTGCATTTAGTAACAACTTTTTGCTAAGGAGCTGGTACTGCAGAGTATTAAAGTCAGCTTGTAACTCAGCGCAGGCAGCTTCAGGAGATTCCCGGCTTAAGTAGAGCACGTGTCGTCAGCAAACAAGTGAATACTGGCATCTTTGATGCCTACGCGCCAAGCTGTTGATATAAATGGCAAACAGTAATGGGCTCAGTATGGAGCCCTGGGGACACCTCTTTTATCGGTTTAGTGGAGAAATCTCTCTATCAGCCTTAATTTATTGCTGTCTATCAGAAGGTAGTCTTGGAACCATCCCAGTGCGGTTGAGCCAATGCCTATAGTTTTAAGGTGGAAGGAGCAGGCAGTGGTCGACAGTGTCGAAAGACTACTGAGGTCCAGAAACATGAGCACAAATGAATTTTTGTTGTCTAGGTCCCATTGCCAATCATTAGTAACTTTTGCCAGTGCCGTATGTGTACTATGCTTAGCTCTAAAGCCAGACTGCACTGGGTTGAGTAGTCTAGCATTGTCTAAGAAAGATCTCAGCTACGTATCCACAATTTTTCCAGAAGTTTTGAAAGTATGGGAAGAAGGAGATTGGTCTATAGTTATTTAGGTCACAGGGGTCCCTGCTTTAAACAGGGGAATAGCGTGAGCAGTTTTCCATGCCTTGGGGATGGAGCCTTGTACTAGGGACGATTGAATAGGTGTGTGTTATAGGTGTAGCAAGTATATAGGTACTATTTTCAAGAAATATGGGTGAAGGAGTCGGCCCACTTTGTTAGTATCTAGTCGAGAAGAAGATCTTCAACTCTTTTATGGTGGTAGGTGAAAAATAGAAGTCCATATTATTGCTACTTGGTTCTGAAGGCGGGGTGTTGGTCTGAGGAAGAAGGCTATTTACAGGTGCGTTATCAAATGCCAGGCCAGCAGTGGCAAAGTGATTGTTGAAAGCCTGCAGAATCTCTAATTTATCGTTAATGATAATGTTATCAGTGGTAATTTTGGAAAGAAGTGCACTTCCTGGAGAGTGGCCAGATAGCTCTTTTATGGTGGACCAGAACTTGGTAGGGCAGTTTGACGCAGACAGTAGCTCGGTTTGATAAAAGTTGGCTTTGGCCTCTCTGACCAACTTAGTACAGACGTTTCTAGATGCCCTGAAGAGACACCAGTCTTACAGAGGTAAGACTATCTACCTGATTTTCTAATATTGCATTCATATGAGACTAGCAGGCAGTTGCTGAGTTGGGTAGCTGCTCTGTGTTGTAAATTTAAAAAAAAAATTAATTCTGGACAATAATCCGATAGCATATTGATGGTATTTGGATCTGCTAGCCTTGAAGGTGTCATTATCTCATAAAGAGATTGCTTGCTCTCAGAAGGGGAAGGTTCCTAACCCCTACCCATCTAGCCTAGGTACTATTCTTAGCTCAGGTAGTCAGCAGACTTGTTCAGAGAAGACTCTTCTACCTATCAGACTATTACACCTTAGCATGCTTACAGCTCTACAGATGCCCTAGACCTATAAACAGCTTTTAAACCAGATGGATTTACCATTTTAAAGCAGTTTTGTCATTTCTCTACAGCTAGCATGTTACTGATCAGTACAGATATACATGGTACCTTATATAGTTGAGCGTAGCTCTTAGACTTCACTGTTCACCCCGGATACAGCTAAGTGCATTTCTTGTTACGTAGCTTTCAAATTGGTTATCATTTTCTTTAAACAGCTGGTGTGTTTTATTCTACTGGTAGTTGTTCTACACTCACTCGTAAGCAGCTGGGTGTTCAGGATTTTAAAAATGGCACCGCACACCAACAGTACCCTCCCCCCTTCTCCCCTCAGGCCCAGAAAATGAACTTGAGACCCCTTGTGAGCGATCCCAGGATTCCCCAATGCGGGTAGGGTCCCCTTGCGAGTGGACCCTACTGATGCGCTGGACTACCCCAAAGTAGCAGATAAAAAAGAAACAACTGCCCAAAATGCACTGGGTACCTGATCGGTGAAACCGTGCTCCCCGGTGGCTCCACGACTCCAGGCCTCATCCTGTCTGGAAAACAATCATAGCTGACCATGTTCGGAGGCTCCGGGGCACTACCTGACTCCAATGGCCCCTCGTTCAACGCTCCGGTGCTCCCAGTGCCTCCCGATTGGCTCATCACGCCGCATTGAGGAGCCTAAGCCCTACTGCAGCAGAATTAATAATAATAATAATAATAAAATGTATTTGTTATCGCGCCTTTCAACATATCAAAGCGCTGTACAATGGGAATAAAACAGCATACAATAAATATAGTAAAATCAAGTAAATACAGAATAAGCTTTCCCCCATAAAAAAGTCTTGAGAGCCTGCTTGAAACGCCCCACCGTTCTGCACTCCGGAAGCTGACGTGGCAGAGAATTCCAGAGGGTAGGTGCCACAAACCCAAAAGCACGTGCACCGGATGACTTTAAACTCACCCTCGGAATCTCTAACAACCCCATGTCAGCCGAGCGGAGCTGTCGCAGAGGGGTGTAGGGAACCAGGAGCTCTTTCAAGTAGTCCGAACCTAGCCCGTGTAGGGCTTTGTAAGTCAGTAGACCAACTATAAAGGTGATCCACCACTGGATAGGCAGCCAGTGCAGGCCGTGCAGCACAGGGGTAATATGGGTTCTTCTAGATACCCCAGTCAACAAACGTGCTGCCACGTTCTGCACTAGCTGCAAGTGGTGGATATCAACCCCAGGAAGCCCTAAATAAAGGGAGTTGCAGTAATCAAGGCGTGACGTCACACAGGCATGGACCAAAACAGGAAGGTCACTAGGCGAAACAAGGTGCTAATCCTGGCAATGTTCCTAAAATGGTAAAAGGCCAGCTTGATGACTGCTGACACCTGATGACGAAGGGTTAGACCATCATCAAGCACCACTCCCAGGTTACACACCTGTTCAGAGGGGAGAATCTGGGCTCCCCCAAGACTAAACCGGAGGGGAGCCTGGTCCTCAGTCCCTCTGTCCTCCGACCGGGGTCCACAACCAAAACCTCAGTCTTTCCCCGGTTCAACTTTAAACCACTGGTACTCATCCAATCTTGGATTTCTGTGAGACAGCTGTTCAATACTGAGATAGCACTATTCTGGTCAGGGCCAAAAGATAGGTAGAGCTGGGTATCATCAGCATAGCAGTGAAACCTCAGCCCATACCATCCTACAATGTCTCTGAGGGGCAGCATATATACTGCGAATAACATGGGGGACAGCACCGAACCCTGGGATACCCCGAAAGGCAGAGAGAGAAAGTCCCGGAAGAAAAAATACCCGAGACAACTCTCTGCATTCTACCAGCGAGGAAAGATCTAAACCATCTGAGAACTGTACCAGACAGCCCACAGATGGCCCTCAGACATTCGAGCAGGACCCCAAGATCCACAATATCAAAAGTTGATGATAAATCAAGGAGAACCAAGATGGAACGGTGTCTCTGATCTCTAGCCATCAGGAGATCATTGAGCACCTGAACCAGAGCAGTCTCAGTATTATGCCTCTTACGAAAACCTGATTGGAGAGGTTTGTATAAATTATGGATGTTTAAATGGTGCCACAACTTTCTCAATAACCTTCCCCACAAAAGGGAGGTTAGAGATAGACCTGTAGTTTGCTAGGTTATCCAGGTCTAAAGAAGCTTTCTTCAGGAGTGGTATCACCACCCCCACCTTCAGGAAGCTAGGAAACTCACCCGAGTCCAGAAAGCACCGGACAATTTGAGCTAAGACCGGGCCAATGATGTCACTACAACCCAAAATCAGGGAAGTAGGGCCCGGGTCTAAACTACAGCAGGTGGGATGCATCGCCTGGACAATCCTCATAATATCCACAAACTTCGGCAGATCAAAGGTATTCCAGGAAACTCCAGGTGCTGTGACATGGCACCGATCAACAGCATCCCCCATAGAGTGAGGTTAGAGGCATTCTTGCCTGATGTCAGCCACCTTATTCGCAAAGAAGCAAGCGATCTCATCACAATCACTTTGTGAAAAAACCCGACAGAACTGCTGACAGATTGGATTGCACAGTCTGTCAACAGTTCTGAAGAGTTGAGCCGGTCGGTTCCATGCGACAGCTATTTCCCTGGACAGGAATTCTGCCTTCTTACGGGAAATTTCTGTTTGATAGAGTTTGTAATGCTCTATCAAATGCCCCTGTTTCAGCAACTCTCTTAGAGTCCCATCAAACCAAGGGGCCCCAGGGCGGTGCGGAAGGGGGCGAACACGAACAGGAGCAATTAGATCAAGAGCTGTAGAAACGGCCCTATTATAGGCCATGACTAACCGCTCAGGATCCGTGCTAGTCTCGTGCAACAGCGAGAGGTCAATTACCACCATCAGGTCATCAGGGACCACTTCCCGCAAAGGGTGATAACTGACCATCTCCACAGGGGCTGACCTACCCAGGGGGACTGAAAAATTGAACCCAATAGAGTAATGGTTGGACCAACTGACTGGTTCCACCACCAAGTCGGAGGCCTCGATCCCCAGGAGGAAGACCAGATCAAGAGAGTGACCACCCTTGTGAGTAGCTGAGGAAACAACCTGTGTGAAGCCCAGAGATGTCATCAACTGGAGGAAGTGTTGACCAAAAAGTGAGGATTCATCATTGACTCAGACATGGAAGTCACCCAGAACCATCAATCTGGGCGACTGCAATGCCATGTCGGCGGCGAAGTCTGCTACTTCCTGCAGGAACAGTTTCTCATCACCTGGTGGACAGTAGATGACAGCTAGCCTGCACCCCACACCAGCTACCACGGTACACTCGAATGACCTGGCCTCCTCTACTGGTACATTAGTTAGGCCCAGTTCAGTCTTGAAAGAGACAAGACTGTGACCCTCCACCCGCGGTCCAATCTTGGTCGATGTAAAATTGAGTACCTGGTGGGAACAGCTGCCTCTAAAATAGGGGCGGCATTCCTATCTAGCCAGGTCTCGGTAATGCAAACCAGATCTGCCCTTCCAACAAAGTCTGCAATAAGACCAGTCTTGTTGCAGACAGATCTGGCATTGCATAACGGCGCCCTAGTTGGACGAGGTTGGTGAGCTGTCCCAACTACTTGCCCTCCCAAAATGGAGGTGCCCTTGGGTATGGGAACCAGAACAGAATTACCACGTTCCAGGTACCATTTCACCCCAGGGTGTCTTCTAGGCCTAACCACCCCAATGGGAGAGCACCACTCATTCGGACCCCGCTGTCCGCAACCCCTGACCCCCATCCCTGAGAGCTATCCTCAACGCATGACAGCACTGATAAACAAAAGCAGGCGGGGGGGGGTGAGAAGAAAACGGGCGTAGGGTGCGGAGAGCGGAGGCTGAATAGCGCAAGACGGGGGGGTAAGCAGGCACATGCCACTAATAATTATAGCAGAATAATAGTGAAAGCACATACAACAATAGGTTCCCAAATCCAAAGAGAAACAGTAGACAATTTAAAAAGCCCCAAAACAATAAGAACTTATACAACAACCCTAATCCTCTGGGCTTCACAGATCCCTCTTCCCGATGCCATGTTAGGCAGGCATGCGTGCATGTGCACTAGCATGACCTTCGCCATATTACGACAGTTTCAACTGCCTTAAAGCAGCAACGCCTCTAAGTTTCAACTGCCTTAAAGCAGCAACACCTCTAAGCAGTTACAGCATTAAAGGGGCACGGAGCCAAAACAGACCCCCAGTTATTACCAGGTGTATGCAGAACTGCAGTGGCACACTCATTTAGCGTGCAATATCTATGAGCCCACATAAAGCCCACCATCAGAACTGATAGCTCAGGGTGGAAGACTATGCCTTTAGAACCAAAGGTGCAGGCATTGAAACCCGGTAGGGAATTTTCAACTCCTTGGGGAACAGCCTAACATTCAAACACAGGCAAACTATTCTCGAGTCCTGTAAGCCACAGAAAATATTAACCAGGCTGGGCCAACATGGGCAGTGTGTGCTAAAACAGACACAGCCCCAGGACGGCCCCCCCCCCCACACCAACACCCACTACCACTGACTCTGTCACCCTGGGCATGGCAGTGGATCCCTCTGTACAGCTAAATGGATTCTGGGCCACGCATCATACAGATATTATTTTTCTGTACAGAAAAGTTCACCGCAAACTGATGAGCCCTCATGCACCCTCGCTGTCTCCCTCTCCTTTTAGATCCTACCATGGCCAAGACTAAGAAGTGCAAGTCTTGCCAAATCACCCTCCTTCCCAGCCAGCCAGGTCCCAGTTGCCCCACCTGCAACAACCAACACGGAGGAATCGAAACCCAAGACGAACAGGATCCAGAGGCATTCCAGGGCATGGAGGGTGCAGACTTGGGACAGGAAGAACTTCCTTCCAAGGCCGAAGACTTCTTTAAAACTCAGTAGGCCGTTATGCTAAAAATTCTGGAGATGGTAGAAGCACTCTCTAAGCCACCAGGGACCAATCATACAGCTTCAAAACATGGGGACAAGACAGGGCAGTCCGCCTCATCGTTCAACGATGACAACTGAAGCCAGCCCGATACCACCTCAGACGGAGTGGACCCTCCCGACTCAGACAGTGAAGAGGTCCCAATGGAAGAGGAGGAGCTCACCCTCACCAAGAAGTTCATGGCAACTGAATCTCTGCCAGAACTCCTACGAGCCGTGAAAGAGACCCTGGGTTTTGACCTACAAGAACCACAACGACAGTCAAAACTAAACCCCCTCATTAGAAGAAAGCAAAAGTGAGATGAACACTTCCCAATCTGCAAGTCCCTGTCGGAGGTCATCACCAAGGAATGGGAGTCACCAGACCCCTCCAGAATTTTAGAGAGAAAGACATTTGACAGGTTCTACCCCATACAGGAGGACACTAACAAGACCTGGTGTACTCCACCCTCGGTTGACCACCAAGTCACTGGTCTCTGTAAGAAAACGGTCCTACCATCTGAAATAAGTACACCCCTAAGGGACCCAATAGATAAGAAACTCGAGGAGTACATGAAGAAGGGCTTCAAGATGATGGGTCTCGCCAGCTGAGCCAACATGACAGTGATCTGCACATCCCAAGCCTTAGTGACCTGGTTGGAGGAACTGGCACCAACCCTGGACCCAAAATCCAAACAGGCTGACATGATTGAGTATGCCATATAAGCAGCCAGATACGCAGCAGATGCATCAATTGATGCACTCAAGATGACCGCTCGACTGGCTATGCTATCAAACAGAGCCAGAAGACTAATCTGGCTGAAGATCTGGAACGCGGACATGGAGTCCAAAGCAATGCTAAATAAACTACCATTCAAGGGCGACCTCATCTTCGGAGAAGGCCTGGAGAAATACGTGAAGCAAAAAGGGGATGGTAAGGGACTGGACAAGGATAAGAACTACAAACACACATACCTCCCTGCCTTTCTGGGACGTTTTCGCCCTTTCAGAGGAAAACAAGACAGGTGTCAGATGAACCAATACTCTCAGAACAAATCATACTCCTTCAAGCCCTCCTACTTCGCAAACTCCAGCAGAGGGAGGCCTAGAGGAAGAACCTGAAGGGAAAGATTTAACTTTGTCACCTCCCGAGGCAGGTCTCACTCCAACTGACTCAGACAAACGTCTAACCACCCCACCGACAACCCTTGCCAACCATCCTTCAATCGAAGCAAGACTCCTCCAGTTTGCGCACATCTGGAGCAAAACCACAACCGACAGATGGGTAAGGGAAGCTATTTCGCAGGGCTACACAATAGAATTCGAGCAGAAGCCATTCCGAAACAGAACAGTGGTATCCTCAGTGTCTCGGTAACCACTAAAGGGGCAAGCCATAACATCAACTCTCGAGATCCTATTAGCAAACAGAGCAATATCCCCGGTACCTCACGGAGAAAGGGACCAAAGTATATATTCAATCTTCTTCTTGGTACCCAAAAAGTCTGGAGACATGCATCCAGTTCTCAACCTCAAGTTCCTAGATCAATTTGTAAGATACAGGAAATCAAAATGGAGACCCTAAAGTCCACCCTCCGCTCCATAAGACAGGGAGACTACCTGACCTCAATAGACATGAGGGATGCCTATCTACACATACCAATCAGACCAGCTCATTTCAAGTACCTATGATTCAAAATAATGGGTCAGCACGATCAGTACCAGACTCTTCCCTTCAGACTGGCATCAGCCCCTAGAGTATTTGCCAAGATCTTAGTCGCGGTAATTGCGTCACTGAGACAGAAGGGCATCCACATAATTCCCTACCTAGATGACTGGCTAATCAGGGCCAGAATGCCATAGCTGGTGCATCAATACACACGTCTAGTGCTGACTACCCTACAGGACCATGGCTGGGTGGCCAATTGGGAGAAGAGCTCCTTAACCCCGCGACAGTCCATAGAACACCTGGGAGCCATTATAGATTCCAAAGCCAATACGGCCAAACTGTCCCACAAGAGAGCAGACAAGGTCATTTCCCATGGCCCAAGCCCTTGCTCTCAACCAGAGCACAACACTGGCCTCCCTTCTCCAGACCCTCGGTTCCATGGCCTTCTGCATTGCTCTAGCACTCTGGGCACTATGGAACATGCACACACTACAAATCCTAGCTATCCGGGAGGGTAATTGACTAAACCACAGTCTATCTGGGACAGTCACACTGACAACAGCAGCCAAGAAATCCCTACTCTGGTGGACAGACCGACACAACATCAACAAGGGGGAGACACTGACCACCGACCATGACATTGTGATTGATATGGATGCAAGCCTCATGGGGTGGGGAGCCACCATGAACCACACTCCAGCTCAAGGCACATGGTCATGGTTGGAATCGAAGAGATAGATAAACGTCCTGGAGATGAGAGCAGTATTCCACGCTCTACATCACTTCAAGAGAGAAATACAAGGCAGAAGGGTACTCATAAGGTTGGACAACAGGTCAACAGTAGCGTGCATCAAAAACCAGGGAGGGACAAGGAGCATTCAACTCCTACAAGAAACAAGAAAAGTACTAAACAGGACTCAGACCAACCTACAATCCATCACTGCCATACACATGGCGGGAAAACTAAATGTGCAAGCCGACTGGCTGAGCAGACAAAACATAGCACTGGGGGAATGGTCCCTACATCCCAAAACATTGAAACAACTTAACAACTGCTGGGGACCACTACAAATTGACCTAATGGCAACAGCGAGAAACACTCAGCTCCCAAGCTTCTTCTCAAGGTTCAATGAGCCCCAGGTCTCGGGGACAGATGCCCTTTCGCAGGCTTGGTCCTTCGAAAGGGCATATGTTTTCCCCCGAATCCCACTCCTCCAACAAACCTTGAACAAAATCTGCCTCTCCCAAGCCACAGTTGGCTAATAGCACCATACTGGCCCAGGCGACACTGGTTCGCAACCTTGATATCCATGGCAATAGACTCTCCCTGGACACTGCCCCTCCACCCAGAACTACTGACCCAAGGGCCAATAAAGCACCTGGACTTGCACTCCCTGCACCTCATGGCCTTGCTGCTGAGAGGCAGAGACTGCTGAGTAGAGGTTATGATGCAAAAATGGTCAACACCATGCTCCAGTCCAGATGTGCATCAACAACCAACACCTACATTCGCCAATGGGAAATCTTCCAGAGGTGGCTGACAGACCACCACATAATGGGACAACCAGTACGCTTACAGCACATCCTATCATTCCTACAACAAGGACTGGACAAAGGACTATCAGTATCCTCACTGCGGGTACAAGTGGCAGCAATTGGTGATGCACTGGGTCCCATAGACAACTTCACACCCGGGTCACTTCCAGATGTGCTCAAATTCTTGAAGGCCACCGCCAATCTTCGCCCTGTGCTTATACAACCGGTGGCTCCGTGGGACCTCAACACAGTACTGGACACGCTAGTGCAACCACCATTCGGGCCACTTGACTCTACAGACCTGAAGTTGCTGTCATTCAAGACAGTATTCTTGGTGGCAGTGTGCACGGCAAGAAGACTGAGCAAAATCAGGGCCCTATCCTGCAAGCCCCCTTTTCTCATATTTCACAATGACGGAGTCACCTTGAGGCCATATCCATCCTTCATACCAAAGGTGGCAAACCCTTTTCACATAGTGCAAACAATCAAACTCCCGGCTTGGAGCTACCAAGACATTGACAATCAGACCGCTCCCACCCCACAGTGGGACATGAAGAGAATAATTTCCATCTACCTGGATAGAACAAAGGACTTCAGATCAACTGACACACTCTTTGTGGTAACCTCGGGCCACAGAAAAGTGCAGGCAGCTGCACAATCCACAGTTGCTCAATAGATTAAACAGACCATCACCGACGCATACAGACTCCAGGGCCTACAACAGCCTACTCACTTTGCTGCCCATTCCACCTGAACGATATCAACCTCATGGGCACAGCGAAACAGAGCCTCTGTCCAGGACATTTGTGCAGCCGCTACATGGTCTTTTATTCACATCTCCACCAGACATTACAGACTAGGTATAACAGATGTTGAAAGATAAAATTTTGCAAGGAAAGTACTGTTAGCACATTTGAGCTCCTAACTGGGCCGCCTACCCCACCCACTTCTCACTATCACTGCTTCTTATGACCCAGATGGTAATGGATGGGGGATGCTGTAAGGTGATGCAATATGCAACGGTAGTTTACTCACCTGGTAAAGGTGACTGCATGAGCATCACCTTACAGCATCCCCGGCCCAACCCTGGTAATCTGGTAAGGTGCCCCGGATAGGATCACGAACAAGCACACAACCTCACTCAGAGATAACCCAGCAAAATCTGCTCATTGAGCCAGCATGCCATACGGGCTGGCATAATATAGCATGTAAATAATAGGAATTAAACACCCTCAACACAACCGGTCTCAGAGATCACATCTTTCAGGGCCTAGAATATGGCCTATGGGCCATGTTTAACATACATCTTTTCCAGTGTGTTTTTTCCTAGAATTCTTACAGCGTTGGAAGTCACTAACTGGAGAGCAGAGGGACACAGCAGGACCTAGGCAGATCGGATTTCTACATCTGGTCACACGTGCATCATTAGCCTATAAGATGGACGTCAAACCAGATGGTAATGGATGGGGGATGCTGTAAGGTGATGCTCGTGCAATCACCTTGATCAGGTGAGTAAACTACCATTGCTTGGCACAAAGGGAACTGTAGTAGTGAGGAAGATTACTTGGCACAAAGTGAAGGCATGAAAGTCAGGTTCCAGCAAAGGGGCTACAGGTGGGAGATCCTAGACCAGGCAGAATCAGAGGTCAGCTCCATGAACAGCAGTGATTTATTAACACAGCAAACACACACAACAGCAACAGTTCAGCATCTCAACTTTGTCAGTAGTATGGGAGAAGGTCAGCAGCCATAAAAATATTATATGAAACAACTGGAGGATTATGAGTTCTGATCCTATATTTTTATCTATCTATCTATCTATCTATCTATCTATCTATCTATCTATCTATCTATCTATCAGGTCTAGGATTACAATACCTTTGAGCCAGGCTCTTTTACAGAGGTTCCACGTCAGGTTACAATTCAAAACATAAGACATGTAAGTCAGATTACAAATTGAATACATAGGACAAGGTTACAAAAGTGTAAGCTAAACAGAGTTACAAAGCATCTGAGAAACAAAACAAGTTTTGGAGGCTAGGTTATAAGGAGATAGCAGATGAGGTGCAGAAAGGATAGAGGACAAGAGAGAGGAAGAGTAGAGGGGGCGGAGAACTATAGAAGAGGAGCGCAGCCAGAGGCATTGTCATAGACATAACATGGGGAAGTGTGTGCTAAGGGGTAACCAAGTGCTAATAGGAGAAAGAACTGCATAAGGTTAGGGAAATATTCATGGGAACAGCTAGTGGAGGCAGTCACAGGAGCTAGAGGCAGTGATAGAGAGGCGGAGCCTTGATTTAAATGCACCAAGGGTAGGAGTGGAGGAGATGTAACTGTTTAGACCATTTAGCCAGCTGGATGCCCTGTAGGCAAAAGATCTTTGAGCTTGTGCGGTATGACAACGTGGAACCTGCAGGAGCTGTGATTCAGACCCTCTGGTTGAGCAGGGGTTATTGCTAGGGTGCAGGAGTGCACACACTCCAGGGGGCACAAGGCCCATAGTTATTTTCTTCTCCATGGTGAAGGTTAGGTACTTTATCCGATTGGTGAGTTGCAGCCATCCTGTTTGTGCATAGAGGTCACACATATGTGTGAGGTGGTGGGATCCAGTGAGAAGACGGCAGGCCTTACTGAGGGAGGTGGATATGCATCTAAGATGGTAGCAGGGGCAGAGCCATAGATGATAAGCCCATAGTCAATTATTTATTTTATTTATTTAGATTTTGATGATGGAGACAACAGAGCTCTGAACGGTGACAGTCAGGGCTTCTGGGGTAAGATGTTGCCTATGCCAGAAGAGAAGGCCAAGGCGAGTATTTGTTGCTTTGGCTACAGAGTCAATGTGGGCACTGTAAGTTAGATGAGGGTCTAGACTGATCCCAAGGTACTTAAAAGATTGAACCTGTTCCAGGGTGACTCCATGACTAGTTTTGATGGATAGGGGGTGTAGCTTATGCTTGTTATGAGAGCTGCTGAACATCATAGACTTTGTTTTCTTATTATTGAGGACCAGATTGTGATTTGAGAACCAATTTTCAACAGATATGAAGCCAAGCTGAAGGTTGTCTTGTAGAGGCTTAGGATCCTTGTGGGAGGCAAGAATTACAGCATCGTCTGCATATAAGATGATTGTTTTGGAGCAAGAATTAGGAAGGGAGTTCAGGAACAACTGAGTAGTAAAGGGCTCAGAATGGATCCCTGGGGGACACCTGAGTGAACAGGCCTGGTATCAAAGAGGACATCTGCAATTTTTACTCTTTGAGACCAGTTCTCCAAGTAGCTTTTGAACCAGGCAGTGGAGTTGGGAGAGAGCCCAGCTTTCAGAAGTTGCACAAGCAGCAGGCGGTGATGGACAGTGTCGAACGCCTTAGTCAGATCGATAAAGACAGACCAAATTAACTGGCCATTGTCCAGTGAGCTGTGAAGAATGCCAGAGAATTCCAGTAGGGCAGATGAGGTGCTATGTCTTTTCCTGAAGCCATGTTGTTGTGAGCACAAGATATTGTATTTGTTCAGGAAATCTGTGAGCTGATCTGCTGCAATATGTTCAAGGGTCTTGGAGAGGGGTGGCAGTATAGAGATCGGACGGTAGTTTCCATGAGTGGCCCTGTCACCACTTTTATGGACAGGGGTAACAGTGGTGGATTTCCATTTGTCACGGAACTGGCTGAGCCTAAGTGGGAGGTTGAAAATATATGTCAAATATATATGAAAATATATGTCAGTGGCTGTAACACCTCATCAAGGGTGAGGGACAGCAGTTTAAGGTCAAGTGTATCACTGCTGGACCTGGATTTGGTGATGGCTTTGATAATGTATTTGTGGGCATCATGCATCTTGACTGCTTTGAAATAAAAAGGCGGGTGGCTAGAGGAGGAAGAGGCATTGGGGGGAGGAGAGGGAGAGTCATAGTCCTTGGAAAAGTCAGAAGGGAGAACTCTGCAGTGTTGAAGGTATTTGTTATGATTTTAGGGTCAAGCGTAGTGGACCCATTTATGTTGAGCAAGGTATGGGAGGTTTTTAGTTTTTGGAACAGTTCCACGTTGCCCAGCTTCAGTTACAAGAGGGCCAAAAACCTGGCTGACATTCTCACTCATAGCCTACAACCTGTTATAGCTACAAAACCCCACACATGGCTACCTGAATTACCACATGGTAACTTTAAGTGTGGACGGTGTGAATACAGTCCAGTCATGGAAAAAAACCCAGCTTTCACTAGCAGCAATGCCACTAAAACATTCAACATAAGAAATTGTATCAATCAGGATAGCGCAAATGTTGTTTATTTAGCCTGGTGTAGCTGTGGAGTGTTTTATGTGGGCAACACTTTAAGGGCCTTAAAGGTGAAGGTGGGGGAACACATGAGGGCATCTGAAAAAGGCGACCTACATGGTGCATTAGCTATTCATGTGTCAAAAAAAACCCACTGGAGATAATCATAGTTTTAGGTTTTGTGGGATAGAAAAGGTTTATTTGGGAAAATGGGGAGGCAATCTGGATGATTTACTATTACAGATGGAGGCACTGTGGACTTTTCAGTTAGGGGGGCATTATCAACCAGGTCTAAATGACAGGTTAGATATAATGCCTCTCCTAAGGAAAAACAAGAAAAGCTAGAAAAAAATCTGTATCCACTGTGTATGAGGTTATCCTGTTGTTTTTCTTATGTTTTAGGTCCCATGAGAGGCTTCTATCACTATGTTTTACTGAGTTGGAGTTGTGAGCCAAACGGGGTGGGGGGTGAGGGGGGCGGCAGTCACCCATCTCACTTACAAGTGAAGGCCCAGGGAACCTTAAATAGAACCTCATGTAATGTATTTGCTGCTGTAGTAATAGAATTGTTGCTAATTTGTTGTTGTTTTTTTTTTTACTAGAAATGGAGTTATTGATTAAAGAAAAGTACCTGCATATATATATATATAAGTTGTTGTAAAGTTACATATGAATTCCTATGTAGTGGTAGCAGCGTATATGTTTAGGTTTTAGGCACTGTCACTTTAAGTAAGGAACTAATGCTTGTGAATGCCTGTGATTGGCTGCATTGTAATTTTCAAAAGAACCCACCCTCCCTACACTGGTATAGCTTGGAAAAAGCCTTACTGGTGAAACTGATCGGGAGTGTTACTATTTTTACCACATCACCGTGTTGGAATTATATTTATAATAAATGGAATATGGTTTGTACTGATATCTGGTGCTGGTGACTTTCCTGCTGTTGTTATTAGATGGATGACACCTGCTTGCTGAATCTGCTACATTGTAAATGGAGACCGGTTTGTTGCAGTTGCACTTTGTGTCTATTCCAATGTCAATAATTGCGTACTTCTTGTGATCTCTTCCGTAATTGTAACTGATTGCACTGCTCACCTGACCTTGAATTCTACTTTATTATTCTTTTTTTCATTTAATGAATTCTGGGTCACCTCTGAAAAAGAGACTTTTAGTCTCAGCGGGCTTACCCAGTCATCAAATTTTTTTTTTCAACTTATTTTGCTTTATGGTACCCGACAGCTCCCCCATCAGCCTGATCTTCCATGCCACCATCCACGGTGACCCGAGGCTGCCCTACAGAAAGTGTCCCCTGGATTGCCCCCCAGGGTGGGGCCTCTGGGACTCCCCCTATGCCCCCATCAGATCTCTAAGATGGGTTTGGCAAGGAGCTCCGGGCAGCTATGTGTAGGCGGAACAGGAGTGGAGCATCATTGAGCATGTCAGAGAGAAGGTTTTTTAAATTTTAGGCATGGACAATGCGAGGGGTGACATGCAATATTGCTAGTGGCAGAAACATGCCATGTATCTGGCACACCTCCCAACACCAGCTCTAAATGGGATCCCTGGTAACCAGTTATCCCTTGATCACCCATGAGCCCGTTCTGGGGACACAGACCCCCTTCCCCCCTGGAGGTGGAGAGCATGGGCAAGCTGCTCAATTCACCTCCCCACTGGCCAACTCTCTAGTGACCCTAGTCTGCTCCAGAACCCAGGTCACTAGCATCACTGTGCCAGCAGGCTGGCCACCCGATCATCAAAATTTAATAAATAAATAAAAGGTCCTCTTTTTTTCCACTGATATTTTCCGTTTCACCGTGTAGCAGGGGTATAGTTAATTTATCACTTCTAGTATTCATTCTGCTGATAGACGACTAATCAAAATAATACTAGAGCAGAGAGAGTTAGGGGGCATATTATTGGGAGATGGTGGAGGTGCTTGGTGAACGATACAGAGGTTGATGAAATCTTAAAGGCTCCTTGTTTCTTTAAGGACCTTGAGTTCATAGAAACACAAAAACATAGAATTTGCCGGCAGATAAGGACCACTTGGCCCACCTTGTCTGCCTATTTTTCCCTGCCTATAGTACTGTATCACCACAGATTCTGCTTGATCTCCGGCCCATTCTTCCCCCCTTCCCTTTTGCTAAGAGTCCCTTATGCCTATCCCATGCATTCTTGAACCCCACCACTATGTTAACCCCTAACATCTCCGCTGGAAGACTATTCCAGGAATCTACCACTCTTTCTGTGAAGAATAAATTTCACCGGATTTCTAAAATACACCAAAGTCATAAATAATATAAATAGAACTACATTGTGCATCTATATATTGCTGGCCTATCGCCTATACAATAATACAACATCAGAATCATACCAGACAATGTGCAAAATATACCCCAAATAACTATAACAATGTTTGTTTGGCTATAAGACAATTTAAAGAGGGATTTCCATTTTTCAGTGAAACTGATGTCTCAAGTGTCTTATTAAAAGAAGAACTATCAGAAGATGGAACTTAAATAAGGAATCCATATATTCTGCTCTCCAGAGACTGGGAATTGTATTCACACTGGAGGGGAACTTTAGCCCACCTTAAACCGAAAAAATATATATGTAACCCGGCCGCCGTGTACCAACGGGCGACTACCCCGCCTGGTGACTGCAGTACAGGTTAAGGGACTTGGGTTCTGTTTTGATGACAAGTGGGGGTTCCGTTCCAAAGATAAAATAATAAAAGTGCATTGCCTGCAGCCAGATTAAAATATAAAGTGGGTCAGATTTCTGCATAGTACAACCCCCTGGGATGTTGCACTTCCCCTCACAGTCACCCCACACATGGATTACCATTAACCAAACCTTAATTTTCAATAACTTGTAATTATTGACTGAAACCAATATCAGGCTCACTATTAATATGCTCATGAAACATTTGTAAAAAGTTAATAAACGATTTATTTACATGTGGTAGGATGAAGAAAAAGGGAAATGGATGTAAGGTTAAACAACATTTTTATAACTGGCATTTGGTAAACATCAGTCACTTTAGCTGTAAATCCAAAACATGTCCAGTGCCCGCCTCCCACCAACATATACTTTAAACAGGTGTTAGCCCACTAGATCTGACATTACTACCTCCCCAAATGGTACCAGTTTAACCCCTGCAAGTCCTATTTAGGTATCCATGGTCTAGTTGCAGGCCTGAGTGGTGTGGCTGGTTGGCTGGCATTGGTGCACTTAAAACAACAATGTAAAGTCAACCTTTTTTTTTAGATTGTGCAGTGGCAATTAGTTGGTGAAACTTGCAACTTTTTGGCTGGGTAGCTAAACTCAGTACTTGAACAGCAACTATTTACAGTTCCCCAGGCACGGGACAAACCCTGCTTTACTCGTGGTTTTGCAGACAGGTCTCTGGTGGTTTTCAGACTGTAGATCTGGGGTGGTTGCAATCAGTTGAAACTTTGGTTACCCAGATTGCTAAGACGAACCTCCTCTCAGCATTCTTGCATCTTCGGCCTCCTAGCAGCAGGCTCTTGCAGCTTTTGCAGGCTGGATACCTCTCAGCTTTTCCAGCAGCTTGTCATCTTCTTCTTTTGTCGTCACGGAACCGGAACTGACTAGTGCTAGGGACCAGACCATATGCCTCAACCCCCACATCTAGGCATAAACCCTCAGGGTGAAACGCACAGGTAATGCCTAGCAGTGGCACCACCTGATACCCAAACTGACCTCAGATGGCAGTCACTCTCTTTAAGGTATTCGGACACATCTGACAATGAATGGCTTCAGCCTCACTGCCCTCAAGCAGTAGTGGGTCTCTCTTGACTGGAACACAGTCCCTGGGCTCCCACTGAATATTAGCAGGAAACAGTCTCTCAGGCACAGACATTCAGATGCAGGCTCGAGCATAAGAACAAATCTTCTCACCATACAGCTGCAGACTGAAACAGAAGCGTGCATCTTCTAACTCTGCGGGGTAGAAGATGGGGGACATCTTCTCACTTAACTTTCCATCTACAGGAACATACTAGGCAGCTCCTTTTGGCTGGATGTGGCTCCGTGAGCCCTCAAGCAGGATATCAGGCAGGCTTGCCTTGACTATTTGGCTGTGCAGGCACCCAAGTAGGCCTCCAAACTTCTTCAGACATCCCAGGCAGTTTCCTTTCCTTCAGGAAACTCTCAGCTGATGTCCTTCACACCGGTCAGCAATGACGTCTTCGTTCTGGCAACAACTCCTTCCAGGTATTGGAAGGCAACAAAGATCACCGCAGAGTACCTTCTGGGCTGGTGGCTATGCAAGCCACCGTGCAGGTCTTCTTCTGCACTTGAAGAACACAGAGAGGCTTCCTTTCCCTCAGAAAACTCTCAGGCAACTTTCTTGCCTCTGGACAGCAAATCACAGTTTAAACCGAAACATCTCCTTCCAGGTTTGGAAGGCAACACAAGTGCCTCCTGGGCTAGCGGCTGTGTAAGCTCCCCGGTAGGTCTTCTTTGTTTCTCCACACACATCATGGAGCAAAAGGCAGGAGCTCACCTCCGTCAGGAGGGGGCTCCAGCCGAACTGAACTAACTCACTCTGTCCTCAGGGTTTCAGAAGCTCAGGGCAGCTCCTGATTGGCCAGAACAGGTTTTCAGGGGAACATGGCAGCCTCTGATTTTCCATCTGTAAAATTAATATACATGAGGTTCACTTCATGCCCTATTGGTTGGCCATTTGGGTGGCAAAACCTTGCACCACCCTCAGGATCCTGGCTTGCTGATTAGCTGTACTACTGCAGGGTCAAAGGTGGCAAATATGGCCACCAACAAACAGTTCACACAATGTTCCATTTTTTTACATTATCTTGCAGGCAAAACGTAATGTTTTATATTCATTCAGACCCATATACTTGTGGCTGCTCCTCTGCCCTTGCATCCAGTTTCAGATTGGGCCTAAAACAGGGCTTCTTTCACCCCTCACTACTGCCATTACACTATCTCCCCAGAAACAAGCAGTGCTCCCTTTACTTTGGCAGCCTCGGCTGCTCTTAAAGAAACAGTGCACTCTTTTTAAACATCATAGTGCTTAAATGTGCTTTCTTAACCTTTTTATTTCCCTCACTAGTGCTTGAGGTCTTGGGGGTCGGGGCACTCGAGTACAGAGCTGGCAGGACCAGTGGAGCATCTTTTAGCAACTGAGTGCTGCAGCACTCACAGAGAGAGAGAAAGAGAGAGAGAGAGGAGAGTGCCGACCGCTGCAACTCACACACTAGAGCCATGTGGCGATCAGCAAAACTGCCAAAATGGCAGGTTTACTTTTCTCTTCGCTCCGCAGATCCCCTTTTAATTTCTGGAACTCAGGACCAGCAGGAGCACAAGCGGGAGCCATAACAGGACCAGGGATGGTGGGACTAATGGGAAGGCAATCAGGAGGATGGCAAGGTAAACCCCAACCTTTGTGGGGGGTCGTATATAAAATAAAACAACAGTACCACAGAGGTCTGTTATAGAGACCTTGATGAGTAAGGATTGCAATTTTGCAAAATAGAAAAACTAATAGGAGAATGTACCCTTTGCTACTTATAAATAATCACCATTTTGTGAAAGAGAAAAACATTTATCTACCACACTTATTTCATTTTAAAAGTGCTTGGAGTATGAATCCCTTAAAAACAATTTTAAATGTAAGTGCTGCATCATAAAAAACTCCTGCTTACTTCAGCATCATGTCTCACACAAAGGGGCGTGTGCTTTTTTAGAAAGCAACAGTCTAAGGCATCTACAGTAGGCTGTAAACCCTCCTTCCTATACGGAAACCTTTGCCATCCTGAATTTTCTATGGCATACCTTGCCACCAGTGGGAAACGAAGTGAGAGGATTTATGTAACCCCCCCTCCCATAAGTCGGGAGCTTGCCTAAGCTCCTGGCTCCTCAGATCCTGCATGCTGCCATTGTTTCTCACTCCCCCGTCCTAATTCTGGACTGCCAAGGGACTGGGGAGCGCTGTAGTTTCTTATGGCACCTCCTGTGCCTGTGTTACAATGCGGCTGGTATGCCGCTCATGTCTCTCGCTCCCCAGCTCCTCCAAAATGCCAATGGGGCAGGAGCAAAAAGTTGATTCCTGCACCTCCTGCACCTATCTAGGAGTGGCCTGTGTCACAGAGCTTCACTTGTTTCCCCGCCCGAACTGTCACACAGCAGGCGGGAGCTCCAGGAGAGCTACTTGTGTGTCCTAGCACAAACAGGGGCTCTCTCAAGAAGATTTTTTCCCCAGCCCCACCGGACTGCCTAAGGGGCTGGGGGGGACCAGAAAGAAAAAGAAATTAACTTTTTAAAGCACTCCTCAACCCTGCCAATGCCACCAGTGAGTTGGGGAGCAACTGGGAGAATGGCGACCCCAAGTACTACAAGTCCCATGATGCTTAGCGGCCATGGAAGCCCATTTAGAGATTCAGCTCCACCAGGAGAGCCTTCAAAATGGATCCAGCGACTTGGCTCCTACCCCATACATGTACCCCCTGGCCCTAGCGACCCTCAGAAGGGACCAGAAGGGTACTAGCAATGCAGCCAAATGCTGCCAACAGTGACCATTTATATTTGTACAAGTTATGGAAAGTGACTGAGCTGGGAAGAACTGTTTGATGGCGGCCATCTTTGCAGAGGCTGCTGGACGACAGCATAGGATCCGATTGGTAGCTGCAGTACATCCAATCAGGACGAAGAGCTCGTGAGTCAAGTGAACCAATCAGTGACTGAGTTTTGAACTTGAGGTTTCTGAACTTTACAGTTGGTGTATGTGACTCTGTATGAGATTTTGAAGTGAGAAGGAGTGTTTTTAGTCAGCTCCTGCTGCTGATGATTTAAAATCCTGCAATTTTGTGCCTTCTGCGCAAGCTAGGAAACAGAGAGAGACCTTCCAAGGACCTGTAAATCAGAGGGTATATTTTTATCTGCTTTTGCTGTGACCAGATTGAAGATCCTGTGGTTGGTGCCTTCTGTTCAGGTCCAGAACTGGTAACTGAACATTCTAAAGCCTGCTAAATGATTTGTTGTTTGCAGTGGAGAGTGAGGTAACCCAAGTTACTGCCTCATTGCCATACCAGTTCAGAGACTGAGCTTCTGGTGCCAGGACCTATGCACTGAGGTTCTGCCTGAGTACCTGCTCTGCTGCGGCCTACCTACAGTCGAGGTGGGTGAAGACAAGTCCCTTTGTGGGGTGAAGACTGCCTACCTACAGTCGAGATGGGTCAAGACAAGTCCCTTTGTGGGGTGAAGACTGCCTACATACAGTCGAGGTGGGTCAAGACAAGTCCCTTTGTGGGGTGAAGACTGCCTACCTACAGTCAAGGTGGGTGAAGACAAGTCCCTCTGTGGCATGAAAAGGATCATCGCTTGCATTCCCAGCCTTCCTGCCTGTTCTTCCAAGTTGCCTGAAAAGGGGAAACGTACCCCAACATCCTGCATCTGTTCATCTAAGGTTATGAGTACTGGGTTTTTACCCACACAAATACTTTCCTAATTGTTCAACTAGCTAGCTTATTAACATTACATCTGGGCTTCCTGCGTGACCTTAACAATGCCCTTAGCAACTAGTACAGCCAGGAATAAACTGTTTCACTGCACCCCCTGGTGTAGTTGATATTTTGCTCTGCAGCCACTTAGTATTTCATCTGGGCTGCACCCAGCTTTTCCACATCACAGGCCTGCAACTATTCAGTGTCTGCACACCAATACTGAGAGCTCTCACAGGGACTGTGGGGTTAACTGCTGCACCAGTGGGGGAGTAGAACTGGGACTGGTAATTCTGAACTGCACTGTACCATTCCCAAATGCCCATGTGTTTTGATGTTACTGATTTTTCATACAGCTTAGAACATTATTGAATTATTTTATTTCCCTTTGTTTCCACTGCTCCCTACTTCTTTATCCACCCCAAAATAAACCCCCTGCTGTTTATTTTCTGAAAATTGTCGTAGCCGTTGCTTTATTGGGTAGTGTGATATTTCATGCTTAGAGTTATGAGTGGGAAGGGGACTGTATATTATCTTACCTTTAAACTTTCAAACTTTATTGGATTTCAAATTGAGATTAAATTATCTCTTTTGCAATTGAATCCACATTTAACATAACATCACATAAACAAACATACATACATAATTTCAGTTTCAATATAATATTAATTAATTTTAGTTATACACAAACCCAAATATCAATAATTTATCCATAACAATTACAGTGTTTGCTATATAAAGTCATTAAAAAAGATTTAAAATGATTAAATGGTAACAATACTGTGCGTTTCCACCTTTTGGATATTAGTTCCCAAGTTTTAGGCACTAAATTTGAAATTGTTTTATCACCAAATTTTGTTCTGGTTCTAGATATGATAAAACCTTTCTGGACAGAAGATCTTAAATTATATTGACTCTGTATTCTTACTTGCAATATATTTAACAAAAAAATTCCAATGATAATCTCTCCTATCAAATAATGAAAGAAGACCCGAATTTTGATATAGCACACAACAATGAGTTCTAAAAGGAAGATTTGTTATAAATCTCAACGCACTATTAAAGAGAACATCCAAGGAACACAGCAATGATTTTTTGCATTTTTGTAAATTATATCACCATAATCTAATATTGGTAAAAATAAGGCAGAAACCAATAATTTCAAATCTTTAAACTAAAAGAGTTCTATCCCTATAAAACAAACTCAAGTATCTTCAGTCTCATTGACATAGACATTATATGCAATTCAAAAGTCAAATTTTTATCTAGTATAACTCCTAAATATTTATAGGAGTTTACTCTTTCTATGTCAATTGCTGATAAAGATCTAAGCTCCTTTATAGTTGAATCTTTAAAATCTTTTCTACCAAACATCATCCACTGTGTTTTTTCTCATTCAGAAGCAATCTCAAATTAACAAGTTCCCTCTGTATTTTATTAAAATCTTGTTGCAAAACAACCATTGCCGTATCCACATCATCACTCATGGTGTACAAAATTGTATCATCTGCATAAAGTTGTATACAAGTTTTAGGTGAACAATAATTTGGTAAATCATTTATATATAATAGAAAAAGGAGGGGGCCAATCACAAACCCTTGAGGTACCCCATTTAATAGGGTAGCCGATGCTGGACACATACCTCCTAGTTTAACAGATTTTAATCTCCCAATCAAATAGCTATGAAACCAGCCTAATGCTGGAATACCTAATCCAACATTTTTCAACCGATTAAGTAATATAATATGATGAACTGTGTCGAATGCCTTCGACAAATCCAGAAATAATGATGGAACTTCCTGTTTTTTGTCGAAGCATTCAACAGGTCATCAACTACTTTTAAAATTGTATATGTAGTATTCGCCTTTTCTAAATCCTGATTGTAAATGTGTTATTATAGTATACTTAATAAGATAATTAGTTAATTGAATACTCACAAGTTTTTCAAGTATTTTTGCACATATTGGTAATACTGAAACTGGCCTATAAGATCCTGGGTTTGATAGGTCACCCCCTTTAAATACTGGAGTAACAAAAGCTGTTTTCAGATCAGTTGGTAATTCACAACTATCCAAGGAAAAAATAAAAAGATATGTAAGATAAGGTGCTAATAATTCAGCTGCCAATTTCAGAAAAAAAGGGGGGGGGGGATCTCATCACATCCAGGACCTTTTCAAATATTTAAAG
Organism: Neoceratodus forsteri; assembly: GCA_016271365.2. Taxonomy (NCBI): domain Eukaryota; kingdom Metazoa; phylum Chordata; order Ceratodontiformes; family Ceratodontidae; genus Neoceratodus; species Neoceratodus forsteri. The sequence continues at coordinate 192,395,925 of CM028132.1, read as the reverse complement.
TCTGTAACTGTTTTTTAACATCATATAATTGAATTGGACTAAATGAAAACACAGGTCGTTTAAGTCCACTACTAAAATCAGTATCCAAAACAGGGAGTGGCAAGTCTGGATGCATTTTATTAAATGCATCTCCAACAGAGACAAAAATGAATTCAATAGATTTATCTTGTCAACATCCGTCACAACAGTTTTTCCTTCAAATGACAAAGATGTTGGCAAGTTAGCTGAACCTTGACTTCCCTTCATCAAATTTATGCCTTTCCATAGTGCACGTGGATTTTTTTCTGATAAGGAGAAATAATCTTCATAATATTTCCTTTTTTGTTTCCTAATATTTTTAGTACAATTATTTCTAATGACCTTAAATGCCAAGATATCTTTAATTTCCTTAGTAATTTTAGCTATATGCCATAATTTTGATTATTTTTATTAAATCCTTCAATTCTTGTGTTATCCAAGGGACTCTTTTTCTTTTATTTATGTTTTTTAATTTAAGTGGGGCATGTTTATTTATAACTTTCACAAGAGACCATTTAAAGAAAAGCCATGCTGTGTGTACATCTGGGCAAGTATACATTAAATTCCATTGAATTTTTGCCACATCATTTAAGTATGCTTGTTCATTAAAATGATTAAACATCCTTACATAAATAAATTGTGATTGTCGATTCTCCATCTGAGTGTCCCTAATACAAGAAATGTAATAGTGATCACTCACATCATTTTCATGAACTGCTTATATATATCTTTCAGGTCTATTTGTAAATATTAAATCCAATAAAGTATGTTTTTCATTATTTGATTTATGCAGTCGAGTAGGTGTATTAATCAATTGCTGCAAATTAAGAGCTGCAAACTGATTTAGAATCGTTAATTGAGGAATTAACATATTCCAATTAAAATCTCCAAGCAATACTGTCTCACAGTTTATAAAGGGAGCAATATGCTCGCACAAAGTTTGTAATGCAAAACTTTTAGCAGATGGTGGTCTATAACAGACCATAATATTTAATAAGAGACCTGTATTTCCTTGTATTTGTACAATTAACAAGTCCAATTGATCTGGAAATGTTTTAGCAAGTTTCAATTGACCCTTATATATGTTATACCTGTTTCCAAGGGAGGGGGCTGAACATCATTTCCTGTGGGAAAGCACCCTGGTAGTACGCTGCTGGAAGGATCCCCCATAGGTGGAGGCACCGCGTCAATCACACAGCCAATTTTACCATTGAACTCGGGTGCCAATCCATATTCCCTGAGGCAGCACCGTCTGTGGGTGGGTGTGCAGGTAGAAGGGAAGGGGTGGTTACATTTATATAAAACTACCAACTATGTTTCTCTGTAATAACTAAAATGGCAGAATCACAACATTAGCCCAATTGTCATAAAAACGATTATCTCTCAATCATTGTGAGCCCTGTCTGGTGTTCCCTGTGTGATGATAGTGAGGTAACGTATGTGAGCCTTTTTATTGAGGCAGTTCATCACATGACCAGATTACAAAAGTTAAGCCTGGGAAAATTTAAATAAATGTAGAATCCAAATCTCGAACTGAAACAAAAATTAAAAAAAGGAATAAAGTTAAAAATGAATAAGGATCAGGGCGAGGAAGTTGGCAGGGAACAAAACTAAAAAAACAGGAGCAAAAACTATACAAGAAGACAGTGAAACAAAAGGCTCTGGAGAGATTTAAACCAGTCTACCCACATTACCCAAACTATCCACATTCCCCCTATATTAGTAGCTTAATATGGACATACAGACCCTTTTACCTCTCCAGATAAGATATCCCATATGCACAAAAAAACTAAAAAAAAAATAAAAAGTTCAGCATCAGCGTTTAATCACAATAAAGTTTCACACTACTTAAATCAATCACTCCCAGTGTCTTGCAACACTCCCAGCACCAATAAAAACTACCAATATCGCAGGCAGAATTTCTCTTTTCACACTTTTCTCTCTTCTTCCCTCTAACTTTACTGTCTTTAATCAACTCAGTTCCCTCATTTCGTTCAGCTCGATCTTTTCTTCCAGCGGTAACTTTGTTTTCCCTGGTTTCTCCAGATCAGTAGTGGCTCTAGCCACAAATGGTTACCAGGGCACAGCTGGGGCACAACAGAAGGCAGACAGGGCACTGATATATTGTTACTATGGAGGAAGTTCTGTACCATATGGGGCACCAACTGGGGCACAGCATTTTTTTACCAGGGCACGTGCCCTGGCGGGCCCTGGTGTAGAGCCGCCACTGCTATATATGTCCGTTCTCTGGCAAGCTCCAGCTCAGGGTCTCGGACTGGTGGATTGACTCAAGAATCCAAGTCCAGGTTTGGGGCATAGGTCGAAGGTTCGAATCTGCTCCTGATTTCCAGCATTTGACAGACATATCAAAGCCTCCCACATTCACTACACAGGAATGACAAGGAAAACAACCATTTCATGGCAACATCACAAGGCTCAGAAAGAAACAGAACAAAATTGTCCTTGTTGAGGTGACAGACATAGCTTACTGGTTCTAAAATTATAAAACACCCAGCAATGTAAGAACTGGGATGTCCAACCTCCTCCACAATTTGACAGTCCTCTTGGTTTTCATTAATAATCTGGGTTGTATTTTTCATGTTCTTGGGACAGCATGGTTAACTCCCAGCTACACTACTAAAACTGTAACATGATAAATGTAAAATGAGAGTTTTTTCCATATAAATGGATTTGGATACATACAGTACTATATACAATATGAACAACAGGGACTGACATAAGTCTTCAAAAAAGTGCATCATTTTTTTTTAACATGAACTGTTGCTTTAAATATCTGGCGCCAGATGTGGGGGACTCCTTGCCAATGAGCTTAAGAGAAATCACTACATAAGCATTAATCCACAACAAAGAAGGGCCCTACTGGGAATTAATGCCTGGTTGGGGTTGGGGTACAGGTCGGAAGGCACCAACCGGCATTAATTCCCTAGTAGAGCCCGACTTTGGAGTGGATTAATGCGCTTGTAACATGGCAAGTGCAGGGAAAAGGCTGTCTTCATTCAAATAAGTTTGGTACACAGATGAAGACAAAGTGATAATATTACTTAAGAAAGCATTTTATGGTGTTGACTTGTATACGGAACTGTGTGCATGCACATTCTAGTCTCTGTATTTGTTTATTTTGTGACTTCACAGCACAGAGAAAATGTAAAAAAATTTACCTCTGCTGGTAAAAACACTAATGTGTCAACTCGTCGCTTTCGTTTTTTCCTTCCCATTCTCAACTGTATCTTTGTAAAGTATGAAGATTTGCATATGTCTCTAAGGCGATATATGCAAATCTTACTACTTTACCCATAGCCGGCCTGCCGGCACAGGGGTAAGGTGCGGACCTGTGGTGCTGGTGACCCGGGTTTGGAAATGGACCTGGGTTGCCGGAGGGCCGGCTGGGGGAGAAGGATCGAGAATCCCGTGACTGCTCTCCTTCTCAGGGGGGAGGGTGGGGAGTGCACTCAGTGTACTAGGGACACCTGGCAGAGGCCGGGTGCACCACAGCACCAATGTCAGCATGTCGGATGGTGGGGCGGATGCTGGTCGTCATTGCACGTCCCTGCCCCCATATATAGGAATAAAAAAAATCCTGTAGTTGGCTGCCTCCGTGAAGCCAGCCTCTGGCTTCAATTAGCCTCCCACCCAACTCCCCCAGTCAGTTACTGGTCTCGCAGCACCTGGCCAGTGCCATGACCCCACGCTCTGGGGGGTAAGCCAGGGTCCCTGGGGAAGAGCATGGCATGGAGGTGGGAGTCAGGAGGTGCCATGACCAGGCAGATGATCGGCGGCAGGCAGTGGGGCAAAAAGAATTAAAAAAAAAAATTCTTACGACTTTACCCACAATGCACTTCTGAGTGGGGAAAGAAAAATGAAGGTGAGGACTTGAGAGAAAGCTTTTTACTAACAGAGGAACATTTTTTTTTTTTGTATTCTTTATTTATCTTCTACCTGAATCGGACTCTCTCCAGAGGGGGGCACTCGGTGGGTCTCTGCTGCCCACCTGAAGCTCCCAGACTTGCTTTCTGGCCACGGCCCATGCCCTCCATCCTCCTCCAATCGCACAACCTCCCCGGGGTGGGACAGCCAACTCCTCTGGTGCCCTATCTGACAATCTAGTGGAGCAACTGGAGGGGGGAGAGCAACCAGAGGTGCGACCAGGTAAGCCCGGCATTGAGCATGGGGACCCACCACTGGCCCCCACCATCGCCTATTAAGATCATAAGGGTTTTTTGTGTGTGTTTCCACCCCATGAGATGCAGCTTACAATGGCCTGCTGTGCGACGCCTTTGCTGCTGGAGCCTGCCATAGTTCTGCCTCCACTGGACTTTACGGCCTGAGATCTGCACAGTATCCCCAGTCTCCACCAGAAGCAGCTACTGTGTTGGGTGCCCCCAGACACCCACCCTGGGAGAGGAGAGCAGCCCTCGGGTGCTCAATCCTCTCCCCCTCTCCCCGCCAACCCCGACGATCCAGGCTTGTTCCTGAACCCGGTTCACTGGCTGGCACGAGGTGGCATCCAGGGCTTTAACCCTCAGCACTAACGGGCCAGCTCGAGGTACATTTATTTGTCTGTATTGATGCTAAACACTGCAAGCTGCTGTGTCTCTTCTTTCTGATGGCCAACTCACCATCCGGTTCTACGGCTCTGTTCCTGTAAGCACCTACATGGACTACCAGGGTGTGCCTCATGGTGTAAGGGACTGGGTTGTTCGTGTCTGGAGCTCCACTGGGTGGCTCAGTAGCAAGGCATTTTTGCAGACTTACTCTTCCTCTGTTACAGTGACTGCTCAGTGCTGGAGTTCCACGGGGTGGGTGGGTGAGAAAGAACATACTGTGCAGGACAAACTAACAAAAAACAGCGCTCCACTTTGTCTGTAGACACAGCGGGTTAGTTTTGTGTGTCTCTTGGTAGTGCCATCTATAGGGAGGAATTGACCTACAGGAGAAAGCCACAATGATATGTGGGACAGGGAGCGATTAATCTGTGTCTCTCTTCTTGTCAGTAAGCGCAATCCTGATGACAAGTGGGCATTACTAGGGGAATTAATCCCCACTTCAACTTGGGTCATGTGTCCTACTTTAACCAATCCAGTCACAGTATTATGGTACAGTATTTATTGCCACGTTACAATTCCAGTTACCGGTACTTCAAGCTGAGTCAGAGGAAGCACTTTGAGGCTGTACATGCTTGTAACTGCTACGGATTGGAATACTTTAAAATGTATGTATGCACTGGTATCAATTTTATTGATTGTGTAACAAATGTACTGCTAGCTTTCTCTTGCACTGCCACAGAACATGACTCTAAATCAGGCTTTGGAACAAGTCTGCTTGTTTCTGGCAAGCACATATTAATGAATAAACAAAGGGCCCTTGTGGCGGAAAAGGGGGTTGTTATTCTATGGCAAAAATCTTTGGCATACAAAGCACACAGTACTTCAAAATCAGTTAGTTCTCAAATCGTGACAATCCCTTTTCCTTGTCTTGGATTTATAACAATGTAACTGTAGCAGTCATCAACTAAATATTATTTTTATCTCTCAGACAGCCGTGGGTGGTTTTACTTGCTGTTTTTCCTCATCATTCTAGAAAAAAAATAGCATCTGTCTTTTGTCTTATGAGAGTTTTCAAATAAGTGGGTTGGAACTATCAGTGGAAAAAAATGTGCTCCCAGTGTTTACAGGACCTGAAAGATGATGACTCACTTGTTTTCCTTATGAACTTTAAAATCATGTTTACCTAAACTGTTTATATACCAGTGATGAAAGTGAGCAGGAACACACAGGAACTCAGTTCCTGTACCTTTTTTGCAGCAGGAACGGAGTTCATGTACCTCTTCCCACTGACACTGGAACTGAAATTCTTAAACCAGCAACATGACAGTTTCTGGCCCTGTGACCCGAAATCAGGATTTCCATAACAACATTTGACTTGTACAACAGTGCTATTTTGTTACAAATACTTCACTATTGCTAATGAATCTACTAGTGTCTAAACAGACAGACGTATCTTCACACAGCTATCCTTCAGAATGAAGAGCTTCATTATGCATTTCATATTTGCCAGTGCCTGAGTTCCTGTACTTTTTGTCTACCACTTGCACCACTGTTATATACCACATATTTTTTTCGTAATGCTTCTAACAATTAAATAATTTTTTATGTTTGCCTGCGCACATGTGCAAGAAACATTATGCAGCAACTTAGGAGAGAAGCGGGTTGTGGAGGTGCGGCAGTGTAACGGCCAATGCCAGCACTGCATTTGTGGACTTGGCAGTGTGCACCCAATGCAGGCCCAGTGTCCTGATGACACTGGTTCTGCAGAAGTGCCACCAACTTGAAATGATTTGGCCACTGCAATGAGAGACCACCTCGTTATTGCAGTGTCAGCAATTCCACTGCAATGAGGGAGTGACCCGTCATTGCAGGGCAGTACCTTACCTGGCGTAACATTTCTGTGAACATGGCGGTGGCTATGCCACTGCCTCACAGTCCCATGTAAGCCGATGGGGGTGCCCAAGCCCACTCCCCATCGCCATAATGTCCCCCCCATTTGTTGTGTGCTGAGGGGCTGCCCAGTCCCCCTCTGTATCATGCCCCCCCAAGCAGTCTTTATTTGCAGATGGGGGGCCCAATCCCCGTCGGCTTAAGTTCCCCCTTCCCCAAAATGCAGGCGGCACACTGGGAGCCCACCCCCTGTGCACAAATGAAGCCTGAAAAAAAAAAAACAACCTTCCTGCGTTGTCCTTTTTATTATTTTTGTCCCTGAAATAAAGAAAATGGTCCCTCGCGGTCTGTTGTGCCCCCTCCCACAGCCTGCACCCACTCTCTGCGCAGCCCACCTCCCCACACTCCCTCACCCCATATTTACCTCTGGAGCCCGGCGCAATGATCTTCGGTAGACCGGGAACATGTCTGCACTCTTCAAAGCTCACTGCGAACTGAAGAAATGCCGGTAAGCTGTATAATGGCATAAATAGGTTTTTTTTTCAATGGCCATTTTTTGGATTTCTGCCACCAAATTTTCAACATGGGGTTATTGGGACCTCTCCTCATGAATACAGTCACTGTCATTATGTTATTTGGTCCCGAAAGGTGATTTCACAGTTAGTGTGCGAATCACTTTTCGGACCGACAACGTAAAACGACAGTGCCACTGTTCATGAGGTGGCCTCAAAAGCCTATGTTGCAAATTTGGAAAAAAAACTCAAAAAATGACTGTTTTATGGTAATGATTATAGAGTTTCCATCACACCATTGTAATTTTGCACATTTGTAATATTTTCACTCCAGATTTTCAACATTGACATTTATAGTTGTCATTTTTCATATCCTGCCCGAAATATGTGTTTACACATCTGATGCAGAATAACGCGGGTGCTGTGGGAAATTAATGTTCAGGGCAGATTAAGAAAATCATAGTGACAGTGTTCATGAGCAGAGGTCACACAATGCCCAGGTTGAAAATTTGGTGAAATAATTCCACTAAATGACTGGGTTATGTGCATGCATTGCTTAGTTTCCACATAGGCTCGGAAGTTCGAGTATTTTTAATATTTTCACTACAGATTTTCAGCATAGCCATCTCTTCACACCTCCCTATGAGTGGTACAGCTGTCTTTCTTCACATCTGGTGCAGAATGGCACGGTCGCTGTGGGAACTCAAAGTTTGGGACACATTAACAAAATGACAGTGCCACTGTTCATGAGAAGAGGTCCCAAATGCTTTCATGAGTTGTAGGTCACAAAAAAGGCCATGTTGAAAATTTGTAGTGCAAATACCAACAAACGCCTGGGGCATTAGGGTTTCTAACCATAACGTCCCACCCTGCACAGACTGACAGGCATCGGGGTGTGCCTTTGGATTGTCGACTGTAATGCTTATGCCATTACACCCCCAACCCTCAACCCTGCTGCCAGTGACAGGCATCGAGGTGTGCCTTGGACTCTTTGGTCCCAGAGTTCACCCCATTCTCTTATACTGCACCCATTTTAGCGTATGTCCTTCTGGAATGGGGTGACTGTAAAGCTGAACACCCCAAGGCACACCTCAACACTTGTCGGTGTCTGCAGGACATGGTGAGGTGAAATGGCATGAATGTTATGGGCGATGACCCAAACACATGCCCCAATGCCTGTCCCTCTCTGCAGGGTGGAGGTGGGGTTGGCATGAAGTTCAATACTTCACTGTCATTCCTATTCTGCATCTGTCTAACTCTTGCACTTCCAGTGCTAATACCAGCAAGCAAACATTCGGCATTGACAAATGCTTGTTATTGGCAAGGGACATCAGCTTTCAACTAAAAAAAAAAAACAAACTTTTCTTTTCTAATTATTACTCTACTGTATTTTTGGTGGCACCTGGGCTTCCAGGATACACTTTGCCATGTACTTTGTTGGCCTTATTCATGTATTTATTATGAATATTTACAAAGGGTGTGATGAACCAACACCTTGTACCCCAGCCAGCATCCCTCTCACCCCTGCCTGTTGCTGGCTACCATCTTGGTTTGCCCCATACAGTGTCCTGTACCTACACTCAGCTCTCTGTGTAGGTGGCATGCTCCAGACATCTGGACCATCTGAGCCCAGTCACCAGTCTCCCTGTATCAAGCAAAGGCAGACTGCTCAAACCCCAGGTAGAGTGGGGGTTTGTCTTATCAAATGTTAAGCATTACCCAAATTACTTTCTGTATAGGCTTCAGGAAGGATTATCTTTTCCAAATTACTTAAAATAGGTTAGTGTATACCTTGGAATGATTGCCACCGCAGGGGTTCACAATAATACCTTCTTTAAAATGTACGACCAGTCTATTATGAATGATGCATAAAATGCTACTTTATTTACACAGTATGTTAAGCACTGGCAAGAATTAAAACAGAAGTGTTTAAAAAACAAACTGAAGGGCTAAAATGAGAAAGCATGTATAAGAAAGATGATTACACAGCAACGTAAAACTTAGCTTTCCTCATGCTTGGTACCATCTCAGGTGAAAAATAACAAGTAAGAAAATATTTCAGGACATTACCACATAAATGCTCTGCCTTTCAGAGATTTTGAAAACATCAGCATATTCCACTGCAGACACACACACACACACACACACACACACAGCCAGCCTGTACGTCAACAGGCCAACCCTCGTCTCTCCCCACTTGAACTGCGGCTACCATTTTTAAACCCAATCTTCGCTACGACTCATTAAAATCTGTTTTCTCAATCATATAGATTAACTGATTCTCACCATAAAATGGTGGCTGCCATCTGTTCACAACTAGAAACGGTCCATGCATTTGCTTGCAACCAGAACACCCATTGAGTAAATGTTTATAATTTGGTGTCATAAATGTCTGGGAGAATATGCTTCCCTAAATGGGAGCCATCAAAAGGCAGTTACCATTTAGCCTGTCTGTATCAGTGGGTTGCCAGCTAAGAAAGCCTGACTTTATTAAAAAAAATAAACATTGCTACATCTTTGTATGCCACACCTGCCTTCCCACGTCCGAAGGTGGCACTGTGTGACAACACTGCACTGTGATTACACTGGCCATGCTATGACATCTGGCAGGACAATTAATCAGAACTGGTGTTCTGTGTTCCTTTTTCATGTTGGATGTGCACATTGAGCTCCTGCCGTACTAAACTGCAGCGCAATAACTTGGCGTTCCCTCTACTCATATGCTGTAGCCATGTCAGTGGGTTAGGATCTGTGACCAACATAAATTCTCTGCCATACCAGTATGGCTGCAGCATCTGCAATGCCCAAACTATGCCTAAACACTCCTTCTCAATAGTGGCATATGCCACTTACCATGGCAGGCATCTTTGGCTCAAGTAAATTATAGTGTGCTCTTTCCCCTTTGGAACTGACCTGGCTCTTGGTTGCCCCAACCCCAAAATGTGATGCATCTGTATGCACTATGAACTTCAGACCATAGTCAGGGCTGGCTAATACTGAAGCCTGACATAGTGCCTACTTCAGTTGACGTTCTGCCCACTGCACCCTCTTTGGCATTCTTTCTGGTTAGATGAGTGAGCAGAGCTGCAATGGTACTAAAACTAGCCTCAAATCACCTCTAATACACCACACAATCCCCCCAAATGATGTAACCTGTTTTTTAGTTGTGGGCATGGGCCATCACTGTATAGTCTCTATGGGTTCAGGCAAGATGTGACGCCCCACTCGCTGTCTAAGGTATGACACCTCAGCCACACTCACCTGACACTTCTCAGCTTTGACTGTAAACTTGTAGCCTGCAGACTCCTGAGTATCTCCTTACACGTGTCAGATTCTCTTCCCAGGTCTCACTAATTATAAAAGCAACATCCATGTAAGCCACTGTAAAGTCACCTACCCTTGACAACACTCTTTTGACCAACCTTTTAAAGGTAGCTGCTGCATTTTTTTTATTCTGAATGGCATCACCAGAAATTCATACAGGACAAACAGATTGATAAACACTGACCACTCCCTCGCTTCAGAAGTTAAAGGCACCTGCCAATAACCCTTTGTCAAGTAAATAGACATTAGGTACTTTGCTCCCACTAACCCCTCCAGGATTTCATCAGTTCAAAGCATTAGGTAAGCACCGGACACCATGACAGCATTAAGCTTTCAGTAGTTTACACAAAACATTGCTGTCCCATCCTTTTTAGGGATAAGCATGACATGGAAGGCCCAAGGACTGCTAGATTTACAGATGTCCCAGAGGTCCAGCATCTACTTAAGCTACTGCTTCATGGGTCATTTGCACTCCCAGGGACTCTATAGGCATGCTGCATCAGCTGCACCTGGGTCCCTGCATCCACCTGGTGTTCTCCACGTGAGGTGTACCACAGTTTTGCTGAGAACAAGGTGCTAACAGAATGCTGCCCCCTTATTTGTGTCAACTGTGCAGGCATCAGCTACTCTGGGAGCGTGGCCAAGGCCACAGATGATTCTACCCACTCCTCTCTAAAAGTTCTATCAGAGGCTTCCCTCTCCCTCATCTGCCTGGCTGCAAACTGTAATGACTGCCATGGTCCTGTCATGTTAAGGTTTTATCATGTTGATGTGAGAAACCCTATGTTTGGCCCTTCAGTTGGGAAGCTTTACAACACCTCAGCCATTTTATCACTACAAATGGACCCTCTCATACTGCCTGCAGCTTGTTCTGTTAGACAAGGATGAGTACCATCACCTTCTGTCCTATGTTATGTGTCCTCTCCCTGGCAGTATAATCATACCAGTCTTTCTGCCTCTGTTGTGCAGCTGCCAGATTATCCTACGCCTGGACTATGAACTCCTTGAACTTCTTTCTGAAGTTCAAGACATACTCTGCCATGGACTTCCGTGGAGTGGCAAGCTTGCCCTTCAGTTCATCCTGCACTACGTCTAGGGGTCTGCTTACCTTAGAAACATAGACAATGATGGCAGAAAAAGACCAGCGGTCCATCCAGTCTGCCAAAGTTCCCTATAATCCCTGGAACCTACTATTCCTCCAGGGTACTAACCCTCCCTGTTCTCTCTCTCTATTCTTCTCCTTGGTCCTGTCACCCCCAGTAAATACAGTTCCCTTCATTATGTCCCAGCCCTGCTTGAATCTCCTGTTTTTGCACCCACTACTTCAGCTGGCAGACTGTTCCAAGGTTCCACCACCCTTTCCATAAAGTATTCCTCACATCTCTCCTGAACCTACCTCTTGTTAATTTCCATTTGTATTCACGTGACTGTGAATTGATATTCAGGCTAAATAGTTCCCACCAGTTCACTTTGTTAATTCCTATAAAGAACTTGAAGGTCTCTATTATATCTCTCCTCTACCTTCTGGTCTCCAATGAGCACACATTTAATGCCTTGAGGTGCTCCTCATAGGATCTGCCCTGCTGGCCCTAAATCATTTTTGTTACTCTGCGCTGCACTGTCTCAAACCTATCCTTATCCTTCCTGAGGTGAGGATTCCAGATTTAAGTGCAGTAGTCTAGGTGAGGCCTCACCAGGTCTGAAGAGGGGAAGTATTACCTCTTTTCTTCTGCTATTGATACCCCTCCTGATACATCCCAGCATCCTGTTAGCCTTGCTATAGGCCTTGTTGCACTGACTCGATTGCTTAAATGAGTTGCTAATAATTACTCCCAGATCCCGTTCCTCAGCTGTAGTGCTAAGTCTCTCTCTCCTCACATCCAGTACTCTGTCTTGGGTCTCTTTTTCCCTAGGTGCATTATCTTGCACTTTCTAGTATTGAATTTTAACTGCCAGACCTTTGACAACCCCTCTAGCTTTTGTAGGTCTCTCTGTATTTCCCTTATCCTCTCGTCACTATCCACCCTCCCACATAGTTTTGTGTCACAGTTTCTATGAAGACACATAACCTGCCCTGGATTCCTTCTCCAGTGTTACTAATGAACATCTTGAAGAGGACCAGACCCAGGACTGATCCCTATGGAACCCAGCTCATAACCTCCCTTTTCTCTGATTTAACCCCTTTGATCACCGCCCTCTTCTGCCTCCCCTCTAGCCAGTTACCCACCCAGTTCACTATGGGTTTAGCTGCACTCAGGTCTTCCATCTTCTTAGGCAATTCTTTGTGACCTTGTGTGCAAACAGGAGTTAAAATGATGAGAATGCTGTGCTTTTATGAGAATTCCCTATAGGCAAATAGGAGATGGGGTAAAGACTTTTATTTATTTGCTGATTTGTAATTTGGTAACCAGGAAAGGCACACTGAGCCAAGTTTTCAGGTACAACCCAGGGGGAAGGGAACATAGGGGTACAGAGTAACAATATATAAGTAAACATGTGCAATAATGTGAAATAATAAATAACAGAATCATGATTTCTATACATAAGAATTACAGTGCTGATCATATCAAAGTCTGGAAGTGCTGAGGTATACCTCGAGGTACCACTGAGGCACTCAAGTTCATGTGGTGATCGTATAAAAGTTTGGCAGTGCTGAGGGGGTACCTGGTACCTTGAGGAATTACTCAGCACTTCCAAACTTTTATACGATCACCACTGTAATATGAGTACAATACACAAAAATGTATTATAGCATTAAATACTTTACATACTTGCCCCAACTCCTCCCATGCTGCATCACAGAAGATCTGAGGATGGTTTTAAGAGTGTCATTAAAGTGTTCCACAAGACCATTGCTTTGAAGGTAGTAAGCTGAAGCATGTAGCTGCTGCATCCCACACTGTTACACATACTGCTCATTAGAGCTGATCTGAAGCTGGCATGGTGAAAATTTCATTCAGTTACCAAGCTGCTTTAGTTTGGAACACCATTCCATTTTCTGTCAGACTGTCATTAACGCCCAAGGTTTTTTTCTGTTAAACTGAAAGATCATTCTCAAAATGTGGTTGTCCGCTCATGCTTTATGTAATATTTTTTTTAACTGTTTTTTAGTATAGTGTTATGTATGCTTGGTTATTGAATTTGTTACATTTTGCATTATGCAATTGTTATGTACCGTACTACATAGTACCAAGGTCATGTCTGAAAAAGGCATCTTTGGTGTCAGTGCACCTACCCCGTTAAAAAAAATGAAATGAAATGAAGCTTGTGTCTTGGTCAGGTACAATCTCCTGAGGGTGTCCAACCTAGCTGTAAATCCTCAGCAGTTCATCTGCCACTTTCTCTGCCTTGAAGGAGGACATTGTCACAGCTTCAGCATACCAGGTGCATAATCTAGCATCATTAAAATACACCTTTTTTCTTGAACTGGAGAGTACACTTATTTTATTTATTCATTTATGAAAAATATCGGAATTACAATCCTTTGAGTCATTGATTCATTTCCAAAGGCTCCTCATCATGAGTAAGACATTAACGTAGATTACATAAGTGGATATGTACTGGAGAGGGTACAGAGGAGGGCAACTAAGATGATACGAGGACTAGGGGATTTGATGTATGAGGACAGACTTGAGGAGCTCTGCCTGTTTTCAGTGGAGGAGAGGAGAGACGGGGGGGGGGGACACAATTGAGGTCTTTAAGTACCTCAAGGGAATAAATAGGGTAAACACGGAGGGGATCTTTAGACTAAAGCAGGGATGTATCACCAGAGGGCATGGTTTGAAGTTGGAAGGTGGAAGGGCGAGGGGGAAAAAGAGGAGGAGGTTTTTCACTGAGACTGTGGTGGATCCTTGGAACGCACTGCCTGGTGATCTGGTTCAGAGATCCACAGTGGAGGGCTTCAAGAGAGGGTGGGACAGACACAGAAAGCGGATGTATCAGATGATGGTCTGGCTCAGGGGAGTGGGAATGAATGATGGGGGCTTCTGGAACACAAGGGGGGGAGGGCCTCGGTACCCAACTAGGGATCTGAGGTTCGAGCAGACTCGATAGACCGTAAGGCCTAATATGCTGACAATTAGTATGTTAGTATATTAGTATGATATACAATCAATGGATTCATACACAGGATAGACAGGTTTTATAGATTATACATAGTTACAGAGATGCAAGTTTCAATTGACAATGTACATTTATTTACAAAGTTGCTTAGTGGAGGCAAGCTATGGGTAGTAGTGGTGCAGCAACTACCCTGGGGGACATTGTCATCACAAACAGCAAACTAAGCAGATGGGCTGAGAGCAGTAGAGCCAACCGGTAAGGGGACCAGCTGGCTAAGCACAACTGCAGTGGTGAGAGGCAGCTTATGCTGAAATGGTACCTCTATAATGGGTAAGGGAAAGAACAGTTATATGCTTACTGTAACAGTAGCTCTTTGAAAGAATCTCTTTCATCAGGCCACACCTATGGAACTATAGCCACCAGGCAATAGGACCACATGGAAACTTTTCTGCAAGCTGTCCACTAAGGGCCACCCATGACGACATCTTACGTCAACATCCTCTGTATATAAACGTGGGCATCCCCTTCCCTTGCTCAGTTCCCTGCCAGAGATCATACTCAAAGGACCTCCTTCAAGGGAACCAGGAGGGAGCTGAAGTTTCCAGCTATCATGCAAGACCAGAAACAGCAGGTAGTCTGTCCTGAAGAAAGAGACAGAAGCAAAGAGGCTCTGAGTCTAAGGGGGATAGAGGGTGGGATGGCATGGCCTGATGAAACAGATTCTCTAGAAGATCGACTGTTATGGTAAGTACGTAACTGTTCTATCTTCTTCAAGGATATCTCTTTCATCAGGCCACACCTATGGAATGAGTCCCAGGCAGTACTGACAGAGAGACAATCTGGGTGACTGCAGGCCACAGGACTAAGAAAGGAGGCCTTGAAGCACTGCCAGGCTGAAGCCTTCTTTGAGAGGCAATTTCCAGACTGTAGTATTTAGTGAAAGTGTGGACAGTACTTCAAGTTGCAGCAGCACAAATTTTTGCAGCTGATACATTCCTGAAACAAACAGCAGAAGTGGCCATGCCTCTAGTTGAATGGCCACGAACAACCCCATGAAGTTCCTTACTGTACTTTCTATATGAAAAGTAATACAGTTGACCAACCATCAGGACAGGCAATGTTTAAAGGACCAGTATGCCCTCTTCCCGAGGAGTGAAGGAAACAAAAAGCTGCGAGGACTTCCTGCAGTCCTTCATACAGTGAACATAATATCCAAGTATTTTTTGTACATCTAAGGTATGGGGTAGTGCTTCCCAAGAATTTGCATGCTCAGAAAAATAAACTAGTAAATGGATGGTTTATTTTTTTTATTTAACTTTGCTGACTGGGTGCGTGTACTGGGAACGCGTGCCTTTTTCAGGCATGACTCAGGTGCAGCAGCACAGGCATGAAGGATACATAAGAGAAACAAAGGTGAAGCAGTATACAGGGATTTTATATATATATATGTAGATAAGTTTAGAAAAGTTGGATGGACACTTGGAGCTAGTCAAGAGGTTACAAAAACAGTGAAAAAAGGAAAAAAGACAAAGTGGGTGTAATTGCTGTTTCCTTTGAAGCTGCCGCCACTACAGCGATTGAGAGAAAAGTGAGAGAGGTGGAAGGGGAAGGCAAAGGTAGCAGTTGCTGACAAGAGAGAGAAAAGGGGGCAAGATGGGACAGAAGAAAGGTATTAGGTGAAGATTAAGTTAAGTTGTTAGCATGTGGTAGGAAGGAATTAGTGGAAGCATTCACAGGCTTAAGATGAGGAAAAGCATGATTTTAAGAACTTAGTAAAGGCTGAGAGAGTGGGAGATTTTTGACAGGTGGGGCAAGGAGTTCCAGGTAGAGACAGCATGGTAGCTAAAAGAGCATTGTCCCAAACTGGTGCAAAAAATAGGGACTGCGAAATTAGAAACATAGAAACATAGAAGTTGACGGCAGATAAGGACCGCAAGGCCCATCCAGTCTGCCCATTTCTTTTTCTACCTTATAAATGTGCCATCGGCCTTTGCTCTGTCAGTGACCTATCTATTCATAGTCATTTGTATTGCTCCCTGATGCCTATCCCATGCCTGTTTGAAGCCCTGCACTGTATTCATAGCCACCACTTCTTGTGGTAAGCCATTCCATGCATCTACCACCTTTCTGTGAAAAAGAATTTCCTCACATTCCCCTTAATCGGCCTCCTCTAATCTCATGCTGTGTCCTCTTGTCCTGCTATTTTTCTTATATTTAAACATGTTAGACTCTATCACCTTGTTTATGCCCTTAAGGTGTTTAAATGTCTCGATCATATCACCTCTCTCCTCCTTTGCTCAAGGGTATACATATTGAGCTCTGTTAATCTGTCCTCATATGTCTTCTGATGCAGTCCCTGCACCATTTTGCTGCCCTTCTCTGGACTGCCTCAATTTGGTTAATGTCCTTGTGAAGGTGTGGCCTCCAATACTGCAGTAGTACTCAGATGGGGCCTAACCAATGTCTTGTACAGAGGATTATTACCTCCTCTTACGACTTGTGATACCCTTACTAATACACCCTAACACCCCCTAGCCTTACCTACTGCTTTAGAGGTCTGTTTGGATGATTTTAGGTCATCAGTGATGATGATGCCCAAGTCTCTTCTTCCTTTGTGACTGCTAGCAACTCCTCCCAGCCTATAAGTGGCTTCAGGGTTCTCTTCCCTATGTGCATGATTTTGCACTCTTTGCATTAAATCCCAGTTGCCACTCTTCTGACCATTCTGCTAGTTTATCCAGATCTCTTCTCATTCTGCCCACCCATCTGGATCATCTACTCTGTTGCAGATCTTGGTGTCATCTGCAAACAGACAAGTTTACCCTCTAGTCCATCTGCAGGTCACTAATGAAGATGTTGAATAGGACTGGCCCCAGGACTGATCCTGAGGTACCCCACTTGTGACTTGCATCTCTTCTGACTGTATACCATTTACCACCACTCTCTGTTTTCTGCCAGTCAACCAGTTTGCCACCCAGTTGACCAACTTCTGACCCACCCCGAGCCTACCTAGTTTATTTATCAATCTTCTATGTGGAACAGTGTCAAAAGCTTTGCTGAAGTCAAGGTAGGCGACATCAACTGCTCCCCCTTGGTCCACCACTCTGGTTACCCAGTCAAAGAAATCTATGAGATTAGTTTGACAGGACCTTCCTTTTGTAAACCCATGCTGTCTTGGATCCTGTGCCCCTATGGATTCCAGGTGTTGCACTATCCTTTCCTTAAGGAGTGCCTCCATAATCTTGCCCACTACTGAGGTAAGACTGACCGGTCTGTAGTTCCCCGCCTCCTCCCTGCTACCACTCTTGTGGAGTGGGATCACATGAGCCCTTCTCCAGTCTTCTGGGACCTCTCCTGTGCTCAGAGACTCACTAAACAATTCTGCTAACGGCTCTGCTAGTTCCTCCTTAGCTCCTTAAGTACCCTGGGATGTATGCCATCAGGTCCCATTGCCTTATCCACCCTGAGCTTAGCAAGCTCTTGTAGGACCCTTTCTTTTGTGAAGGGAGTAGTGCTCACCTCCCTCCCCTGTGTCCATGATGCTGAGCTGTGGGCCCTGCCCTACCTTCTCTTCAGTAAATACTGAGCAAAAGTATCTATTTAGGATAGATGCCTTTACAGGGTCCTCCTCCTCACATGCTCCCTTTTCTCCATTAAGCTTAGCAATACCCCCTCTGGACTTTCTCCTTTCACTAATGTATCTATAGAAAGTCTTGTCACCTTCTTTTACTGTTCGTGCTAGTGTTTCCTCAGTTATTGTTATTAGAGGTAGAGCGGGATGATGGGAGATCTACAAGTGAGTTTTTTTTTTTTTTTAAGTAAGCAGGGGCCCTAGACTGCAAGGTTTTTTACATAGTGTGGTGAGTGTCAGATTGGCTTTGAGGTCAAGAGGAAGCCGGTTTAGGGAATTTAGAGCCAGACAGAGATGGACATTAAGCCTACTGCCTGAGGCAAATTTACAGATTTTATAGTATAAGGTGTGCTTTTTTTGTAATGTAGACTTGCAGACAGCATCTACAACAACCGATCCATATTTAAGAGAAGGCAGAAGATTTGCCTTTGCAATGCATACTCCATCAGCTGCTGTTAATAACTGGCAAACTCTGTAGAGTGAATCTAACTTCTGGAGAAGGAGTGAGGTGGAATGCTGGAGATGAGTTTCAAAGGACAGTGTGGGATCAAGGTGAACACCAAGGTACTTGAAGGACAAGGTCATTGCTAGGGGTGAACAGTTTTCAGTGAGGATGCAGAACCTGGAGGATAGCCTGTTTAGGATTTCAAAACCAAAAGAAGGGTCACCTCTGGCCAAAGGGTGCATGAACCAAAAATATGGTGAGAGCAAGGAGCAATGGTTCGCACTCCAAATAAGCTGGTCATGCAAAGGTTCACAAGACAAGGCAAGTGAAATAATAAAATATTTTTATTCAAACCTACAATACAGATTGCCAGGCTACCAATAAAGAAAGTGTCTCACAGCCACAAAAGACCTGACGGCATTTTGTGCCTTAAACCGGCACTTTGTCAAGGGTAATCTTCTTAGTGAGCATGTGCCATTTAAACAATATCAAATATGATGTCATACCAGGTGCAATCTATGCAAACATGACCCTTAAATATATTACCAATAAAAACTTCGCCCAGACTATCAATTACTAATAGGTACATAAGTTAAAAAAGCCTATAAATATCTATAATGGAGCCATATTTCTTTAAGATTTCAACATTATACACAAAACTCTGTGTGTAACAAATATAATTACATGACACAAGGAACCAAATGCAATCTGCTTCTTATTGTAAGGTCCTCTGGTTCCTCAATAAGAGATGGATCCCCACATCAGCTGCAAGTGTTTTCATCAATGACTCCTGGCTCCATGAGAATAGGCACAATATCAACACATCACAGGAGCAGAGAGGGGTCATAGAACAAAACAATCATTAAGACACCAATCAACAAAGCATTACAAAAAAGGAGAAAGCTCAGATCTTTCATTTAGTCCTGGTTTCTGTAAACTATCCAAGCCGAACATTCACTCAGCTTCCCGTCTTAGCAGTGTCGCATCCAAATCTCCTCCATGGGGACCCAATTGCACTTTATGCCATAAAACATCCACATATGAGTTTGTCTAGTACCACAATAGTTTACATGGGCTGCTAGAACATTTTAATTTCTTCTGTTTTTAATATTCCAGACATTTTCCCCTACTTTAAGTTTAAGGACGCTACCTGTTTTTCCCACATAATTAGCTCCACAGGTACATTCAGCTCTACTGTATATATATATTACTTCAGTAGAGTCACAAGTGATTAAGGACTCTATTTTAAACTGTTGACCAGTAACATAGTTCTTAAAATCTTTACATTTTTTGATATATGCACAAAACTTGCATCTCCCACAGACAGTGCTGCCTACAGGTTGTCCAGCCCTAAGAGAATCATTGTTCATATTGGTTGCAGATAATTTACCAGTGAATCTCCTATATTTCTTGCTCTTTTATGTACACACAAAGGTGGTTCCTGTGTGAACGATCTACATACTGTATTTGCTTGCAATATATAGCAATTATTCTCTATAATTCTATGGACTTCATTTGATCTTATATTATAAGTTGTGATGCATTTCACTCAATTGTCTTTAATTTCATTGGTTGTTCCTTCTCTGGGGACCAACAGGGAGCCTCTATCCTGTGCAGCTGCCCAATTCCTGCCTAAATCTATATCCCTCTCATTGTAACTCCTTTGCTGGAATCTTACTGTCATGTCTTGTGATCGCACAGCAAAAGTTTCTTCTGTACTGCAATTTCTGCGTAGCTGCAGAAATTGCCTCTGATGGATATTCTTCACTATATGGGTTGGATGGCAGTTAGACGCCTGCAAGATGGAATTTGTGTCAGTTTCTTTATGCTATAAATCACTTTTTAAGGACCCATCTTCTGTGTTGCTTATTAATAAATCTAAGTAATGTATACTATCTCTACTATATTTTATAGAGAAACATAAATGGGGATTTGAGACATGCAGATAGTCCACAAACTTATGCAGTTCTTCTGTGTCTTTCCATATGAAAAATAGATCATCAATGTATGTACGGTACATTTCTATGCACCTAAAAAAATGGGTTCAGGTCTGGATTTTGTATCGTAATGAAGTCCCACAAAGCCATGTATAAATTTGTACAGCTGGGGGCTAGTGTGCCCTCATAGCTGTGCCCTTTATTTGTAAAAAATGTTTACCCAAAAAGATGAAACGATTATTTGTTAACACAAGCTCCAACATTTTACTATAAATCTAATAAGATTCACATCATATTCCCCTGTTCGTTCTAAAAAACATGTGACTGCTTCCAAACCACCCTCGTGTGGAATATTTAAGCAATATACCATGACAGAGAGTGGGTATATTGGTGGATTTACCACACCTGGTGTGGTTTGGTCACGAGGTGCAGCTGAGTGACTTAACCACATCAGAAGTGGTAAATCCACCCATATACCCACTCTCTATCATGGTATATTGCTATTATACAATGTTCAACTTGTTTTTTGGTTTTTATAGTGATATAAAACTTTTACAGTGGGTATACTGGAGGATTTATCATGGTCATGTGATGTGTTTTGACCAATGAGGTTACAGGATTTTCATACCCCATTGTATAATAGTATATAAAGATCCCACATCGAGGGTGACCAAAAAGGTATCTGGTGGCAAAATCTTTCCTGCTGCTGCTGCAATACATCACTGGAATCTCTCACAAATGATGGTAAAGATGTTACTAGTGGTTTTAAAAAAAAGAGTCCACAAAATTAGAAATTGGTTCCATTTAGCTGTCTATGCTAGCAATGATCGGGCGTCCCAGAGAAGTAACTAGATTTTTATATATTTTTGGCAAAACATATATCATTACAAGCACAGGATGGGCTACTGTTAAATATCTTTTCATTTCCAAACTAATCAAACCTTTTTTCATTAGATACTGCCAGAAAGTCATCACTGTTTATTTTTACCTGATGTGTGGGATCTGTGGCCAATAAGCTGTATACCTCTTTATTATTCAACTGTCGCCACACTTCTTGTTCATATCTGGCAGGATCCAAAATCACTGCCCCTTGCTAGCCTGGCAAGCTACATTGTAAGTTTGAATTAAAATATTTTATTCTTTCACTTACTTTGTCTTGTGAACCTTTGTATGATCAGCTTATTTGGCGTGCGAACCACCGCTCCTTGTTCTGTTTAGGGCAGTGTCGGTACTGTACTCTTTTCAGATGTTGTGTTGCTCGGGGCAAATGAGGTCATGCTGCTGCAGGTATTCCATTAGTTGGCTGTGAATTATTTTTTCTTGTAGCTTGGCTAGAGTGGAAAGAAGTGATATAGGGTGATAGTTTTCGGTGGCTGTCATTTTGCCCTTCTTGTGGAGTGGAATGACTGTCGAGGATTTCCAAAGAACAGGCACTGTTCCAGTCGAGAAGGATAGGTTAAGGAGTTTGGTAATGGGGACAGCAATTTGAGGAGCAGAAGGTCTGAGGAATTTGGGTATGAGAATACAGAATGAGATCTAAAACCATTTTTTGAAGAACAAATGGTTCTAGTTACTAATATTAATTTTTGCTTTCCACTTTCTTCCTAGTTCTTACACCTTGCAAAGAAGAACTGTGATATGTGGATTCCCCAACACTGTGCCATGAAAAATTAAGGGAGAGTCACTGTTCCAGACAAGTACTTCCAAGTAAAGTAAAAACAAACTGAGTTAACAATGTATAAAACTGTTGAAAACTTTAACCAATCAGGGGCGTAGCTACAAGGGTGCAGGGGGTGCAGTGGCACCCGGGCCCACGAGGTTTGAGGGGCCCAAATCACAATTTTGATGTTTATTCAAAACTGGGAAGGGGCCCTGTAACATCGCCTTGCACCCAGGCCCTCTGGGAATTTGCTATGCTACTGTAACCAATCATACTGTATGTGATGTTTAATGGTGCACTTTGCTAGAAGTGATGATTAAGAGGTAAATGATTAATGAGAACGTGTAACAGATGTTTTGGTGTAATGAGTTGGCAAAATTGTGGCCTAAAAGAACTGAACATCGAATAATGTGAAGTTGTAACAATACATATGTGAATCTGTAGGGAACTTGAAAAACAAATGAAGTTGTGATTAACTTAGAATAACTTGCTTAGTTGGTATATTTATATAAAAATACTCAAAAAATAATGTTCAAAACAGTTTAAAAGAAACATTTAATAATTTTTTCCTCTAGTATTGTAAAATGGTTATTATGAACATGCTCATTAGAAGAATAATAAGATGATTTTTTGTTTATATTTAAAAGTGTTTTAATGCGTCCGAAGTTCTAATCTTCCCACAGCCACTTATTACTTAAATGTAATAAATTAGAATAACCATTAGGGGAAACTCTTGGAATAATAAAAATTGGCTACTTAAGGGAGGAATTTTCAAACAGACCCAACCCCCTGAGGAAGACCACAACCTGGTCGAAGCGCTGAGGAAAGCTGGGCAGGAGAGCATACTCCACATTTGTGAGATGAGCTATCTGTCTGTCAAGTAAATATTTCACAAAATATAAGTTTTGGATTTGAAATAAATCAACAGTGTCTCATCCTACTTCTACATGGGAGTGCAGTAATATTCTGGACTACATGCCATCAGGCCCAGCAGTCTCAGAAATGTCCTGGCAGTGACATACCTGATGTGATAAATCACCTGGGCCTGTGCCATTAGGTGCTCTGCCCTGTCTTGGGGCAGGAAGACTAAGCATTGGGCAGTGTCCAGTGTTGCCCCTATGTACTGTACTGCAGACACTGACAAGGGAACAAGACTGACTTGGGCAGATTGTCCGTGATCCCTAGAGCATTGAACAGCTGTCTTGTATTCACTAGGGTCTCAGACAGTTGCTCCTTGGACTGAGATTTGAGCAGCCAGTCATCTAGATAGGGGAAGACATACAGTCCCTCTCTCCTGAGAGCTGCTGCCACAATTGTCAAGCATTTGCTAAATATGACAAGCCAAAGGGAAATAATGTGACCTGGTAGTGCTCCCCCTGAAATAGGAACCTGAGGAACTTCCTATGGGGGGATCAAATCTTGATATGTTGGTAAGCATCCTGAATTGGTGGAAGGTCTGGAGGCAACTTCAGAAATTCTAGAGTGTGGCCCTGCTCTATTAGCTCCAGGACCCAAGCATCAGTTTTAACCTCTCTCCACTGTTCCAGGTGGAGAGAAAGACCACCCCTACCACCACCTCCAGATTTAGTATGTAACTCACTTCTGAGGGCTTATCTGGAGTTGACCCCTGTAGTCCCCGTTTCTCCCCGTATTGCTGGTGCTCCTGGTGCCCCGCACCTCCTCTGATGGCTCACACAATGTTTTCTTCCCTGTTCGGGCGTGGGTCCCTGGCCATGAGCCACTGGCGTATCTGTTTCAGGCTAGCACTCGCATGTGCACATGGAGTGGTTTGAAGTTTCCAATCGTATCTGTGTTCCAAAAGCAGGGATCTGTCTGAGGTCCCAGTGCCCCTCCTATGTGTTTGGGGCCCGTAGACCTGAAGGGGATTGGGCAGAAGCCTGTAGCTGTACCAAAAAGAGAGTTTGAACAGTGGGGCCACTCGGGGGTCATGAATGTTGATGAGCGGCCCCATGAACATTAATGAGGATGCTGCCTGCTGCCTAGGGGGACAGAATTTTGGCAGCAGCGACAGCTAAACTGTTGGGATAATTTTAATGAGAGTGGGCTTGTTTGACAGGGGATAGTTGGGGCTACAATCCAGTGGAGTGTTTGGCTACCCAAAGTATCATGTTGGGCTGCAGTTACATTGTGAAGCTGGGGGAGCTGTATGAACTAAATGGAACTTGATGGGAGCTGACATGTTTGTGACATTTAACCCCCCCATTATAGTCAATCAGTGATCTAGGTGTAACCCCCAGGGGGCGCTACCCTTAGGGCTACTACCCCTGCCTGCCTCCACTGAGACAAGGTGAGGGGCCCAGATCCGTTGACGGGTGCCTCCACCCAGAGGTCGGGGTTAATACTGTCGAGATTGCCTCAGTCACAGCCCTCTGGGTTACTACAACCCCCCTTTCGTCCCGCTAGTGGCTCACACGGTGTACCAATAATACTTTTCCCCAGTACACTTACCCCCCGGCTAGTATCTCTCAGCTCACTCCGGGGACCCCCTGTAAAGTAAGGTACAGTTTTATCACAGCCACTATGCAGCAGTTTACCAGTAATGCACACAGTAGCCAGGGTGTAGTTGCAGAACAAACAATCGGATTTATTCAAGGGAGGAAAATAACAAGGGCGGGGGAGATCAAAATGATTGGCTTATCACTATACCTATCTACCTAGGGCTCTGTGCACAGGCCTAAACCTAATATTTGCTGTCCCTGGGTACCCAAGCCCTAACGGCTAGTCCATCGTGGCAGCTGGTTGGGGGCCCTGACACAGATAGTCTTTACAATCCTGAGCAGGTCAGAGTGGGAAGGAAGTTCAATTAGGCAGTCAGCAGCATAACAAAACAACTTGAGACCAATGTCTGCAAACTTAGCAGGGAGCTACCTGATTCAGTACTCACGGCTCCATCAAATACCGCTCCTCACCACTAGCAGGGCTGAGCCTGAATTTCACCAGCCTCTTCACACATTTATATGACAAACAACAGAGGGGTACCATACCAGGCAGCTGCTTCTAGGCCCCACACGAACTTGCAGCAGGCTCGGGCAATAAACGGCAGCTTCGACATCACGGGTGGACCGAGCACGATTCAGCAGATTCTCCAGTCCTCTCAGGTTGAGCCTGGTAGGTAGCTGGGCTGGCACCAGCCTCCTCCGACCGCACGCCGGTGGATTTAGTCCGACTCACTCGAAAGGCAAAAACGGCCACCTCAGGCCTTCACGCGCTTCCCGCGCGAACACTCACACAGCGCAGAAGCACAGAGCTCCTTTCTTCTCCTCAGCCACAACGCATCTGCCCCCAAGAGCACGGGGCACTCCTTCCAGTTCGGGCGCTACCTGATTTGATTGGCTGGTGTCACCTGCCAGTCACTCACTCCTGCTCTCAGTGGTGCGAAAAAGCGCCATAGCCCATAATGCCTTTCTCAAATGGCAAGTAGTTCCCCCATTGGTCAGCCGGCTCAGAGGAGTCCCGAGATACCGATTGGTCCAATTCGTCAGTTCGGGACCAAAATGGAGGGGATAATCAGAACAGTCTCTGGCTGCAAAGGAAGCAGGTTAGAACAACTTACATTATCATCACTATTCAAAAGGATTACTGGCAAGGAATTACCTCTTTTAACAGGGCTCCCTCTGCACCAGTAGCGATGGCAGAATGGAGCGCTTACTCAGCAGCCCAGGCGGAACTTTGGCATACAACCACACAGCCTCCCCCCCAGTTCAACTAATTATGACTGCAACAGGCAGCCCTTAAAGGGACAGTATACGGAGGCCTTAAAAACGCTCACTGGCTACCCATTTGAAACGGCTTAAACGCCGAACGCCAGCCAGGCATGGAGCATTTAAATGAGCTCCAGGGAAGCTTTTAGGAACCTCCATTTCTAGGGGGGTTACACCCTTCCTTGCCTGAAAAGAACCTGGCGTCCGCGTCAAGTAGTTACCCTTAAATCACTTTAAGGCAAATAGCTTAATTAACGCTATGTCACACTTTGCATTACATACATGAATATTATATTCACAGTGTACTATGGTTTACACAAAGTTACACACACATAGCCTTTTGTTCCCCTGTTAATTCAGGTCATTAATTCCTGCTCATGACCCCGAGACTGGGGGGACCCCTCCCTTCCAGCTACTGGCGGGTTACCTAAAGCAGGGGCACCACACTCAAAGGGTAATACTAACAAACTAGAGTTATCCCCCAAGGCTAGTTTAGGAAAGGAGCTCGAGGACACATACACCCCTTTGTGGACCACATTTAAGGGCAGGTCCACCAGCTGACCCAGAGACTCATAACTCAACTTTATTACCGGCCATACTTCTCGGCTGGAGCATCTAGGGGTCTCGGGAAACCCTGAAACAGGCCCTGATTCCAATTCAGCCTCATTGACATTAGTGACGGGCATCTCCACAGGGGAAAAGGGCCTGGTGCTCATAGTACTATTGGGGGCATGACCCTCTACCCCAGGACCCACCCCACTGGGCTCAGCCGAGGGCGGTTTAGATACTAGTGAGGAACCATCAGGGCATTCAAAATATTCTTCTGGTTCTGGCATATCACTGGCTTGTTCCCCCACCTCACTCTCTTCTTCTGAAAAGTCAGATAATTCAGCCAGGCCAGACAGTTCAGCCAGGCTCAAGGACCCCAACCCTTGGGCTTTGCTGCTACCCAGCTCATCCTCTGGAGGCATTGGTTCCGGAGACAAAGTGTGGGGCTCAAACAGTCCAGAAGGCCCAACCTCATCTCCAGAGTTAACAAGGGGATTGCCCCGAAACAACTGGCTCAGTTCATAAGAGGAATAGTATTCAATATCATCTTCATTGTCTTCCGACACCGATTGTTGATCATCTCTTTCTGCAGGATTTGGACAAGGCCCTCTTGGTTGGCTTGCTGAAGAATCAACGGGTTTGGTTCTTTTCCTGACAACAGATCTAGTCACAGGCCGGGAGGGGGAGGCATTTGGAGGTTCAGCTTCAATCAGGATTTGCCCGATTGGCAGCAGATGATTTCGGTGTATAGTTTTTACATCTTTGGAATTGTTTTTGGGTTGCACTTTATATACAGGCAAATCTGCCAGTTGTCCCACAACAATGTGAGGGAGGTGATGCCATCGGTCAGCAATTTTATGTTTGCCATGCAGTCCCAGATTTCTCAGTAACACTCTATCCCCTTCTCTTAGTTCCAATGTCTTACTTTTTTGTCATACCTCTCCTTATTGGCCAAGTTTCGTTTAGCAGCCATGGTCTGGGCCAACTGATAAGCATGGTTTAACTGGGCCTTCAGCTTCTGTACGTATTGTAGATGATTTTCTGCTTGCACCCCATCAGGGGAAACCCCAAAACACACATCCACGGGCAATCTAGCCTCTCTCCCAAACATCAGTCTGTACGGGGAAAATCCCATGGCATCACTTTTGGTGCAGTTATAAGCGTGGACCAGGGTGCTAATTTGCTGGCTCCATCTCGGTTTGTCTTTGGGTTGCAATGTGCCCAACATGTCAAGCAATGTGCGGTTAAACCTTTCAGGCTGGGGATCTCCTGAGGATGGTAAGGGTGGTTCTTGACTTTCACCCCCACAAAGACAGCATCTCTTTAATCACGGCCTCAAAGTCCCTTCCCTGGTTGAATGGATCCGCTGGGGGGCCCCATAGTGGACAAAAATGTTTTCAACAAGTATCTTAGCCACCGTGGTTGCTTTCTGATCCTTAGTAGGGAAAGCCTGTGCATACCGGGTAAAATGATCAGTGACCACCAATATGTTACTGATATTTTTCAGGTCTGGTTCTAGACTCAAGAAATCAATGCAGACCAGTTCCATAGGGGCATTAGTAGTAAAGTTGACCATGGGAGCGGCTCTCTGGGGTAGGGCTTTCCTTTGCAAACAATGGCTACAGGTCTTGACATATTGCTCTATATCCGTACTCATTTTTGGCCAGTAAAATCGAGTCCGTACCAGATCAAGTGTTTGGTCTATGCCAAGACGCCCCATCTGATTATGCAAGGACCTTAAGACCAGTTCCTTTAATTCTGAGGGCAGCACCAGCTGTTGTTTGACGACCTGGTCCTCCTTATTCACAGTCGCTCTGTATAGTAGTTGGTTAATCAGCCTTAATTTGGGACCTCCTTTGTATAACAAGGTAGCTCTTAAGTCGGTGGAGCGCAATTTGGACACGTCCCGCCCGGCCTGCAAAGCTTTCACAACCGGTTTTATCATAGAATCTTGGGATTGAGCCCGTTGAAGACTAGTGTTGTCAAACTGGGGCAGTGAACTGGTGTCCAGGGCAGAAAAATGACAGTAGGCAGCAGGTATGCAGTTCTCAGATGGCCCCAAGCAATCCACCATACAGTTCACAGCATCTAGAGACACCTGTTC
Source organism: Neoceratodus forsteri (assembly GCA_016271365.2). Taxonomy (NCBI): domain Eukaryota; kingdom Metazoa; phylum Chordata; order Ceratodontiformes; family Ceratodontidae; genus Neoceratodus; species Neoceratodus forsteri. Next base: position 192,367,506 of record CM028132.1, on the reverse strand, counting down.
CTCCTTGTCGAATTTCTGGCAAAGGGCTCTTATGTCAGGCCCTGACAACCTGATCCAATCAGTTTGTGACATAGGCCTCTGAGAGAGGGCATCCGCATCTATATGGTTTAGGCCTGCTCTGTATTCAACAGCATAGTCGTAGGTGGCCAAGGCAGAGAGCCACCTGTGGCCAGTGGCGTCCAACTTGGCTGAGGTTTGTACATAGGTCAGAAGATTGTTATCAGTCTTCACCAATATCCTGGCACCATACAAGTAGTCATGAAACTGATCAACAATGGCCCACTTCAGAGCCAGGAACTCTAGCTTATGCACGGGATAGTTTTTTTCTGAAGGAGTCAGACTTCTGCTGGCAAAGGCTACAGGTCTCAGACCATTCGAGTACTCCTGATATAACACAGCCCCCAATCCTTGAAGACTGGCATCAGTATGGAGGACGTAGGGCTTGGTCGGGTCAGCATAGGCCAACACGGGGGCATGTGTAAGTTGATATATGATGTCATAGAAAGCATCCTCACACTCAACAGTCCAACGATCCCCAAACAATTCATTCGGCCGGAAATACGTCTTCTCCATCTCGGAGCGCACAACCCTTTTATACTTTTTGTGTGTAGGAGGGTACCCCTGAGTGAGGTTGAGGAGGGGGTGAATCACTTGAGAATAGTGTTTGACAAATCGCCTATAATATCCGCAAAACCCCAGGAACTGTTGCAGCTCTTTCAAGTTCCTGGGCTGAGGCCAAGTAGTCAAGGCCTCCACTTTACTAGGGTCAGTCTCTATGCCCTCAGTGGACACTATGTGGCCCACATATTTCACAGAAGTCTGGAAGAATTGACACTTGTCTATAGACAGCTTGAGGCCGAACTCCTCCAACTGATCCAGGACCTTGAATAATCGTTGCTCGTGTTCTTCCAACGAACGGCCAAACACTATGACGTCATCTAGATAGACCAGACACTCGAGCAAATTCATGTCCCCCACGGCCCGCTCCATCAGGCGCTGAAAGGTGGCTGGGGCACCTGAAATCCCCTGGGACATCCGAATGAACTCATAGAAACCTATGGGGCAAATGAATGCAGTCTTATTCCGGTCGTCTGGGGCCATCGGGATCTGGTAGTACCCGCTGCGAAGATCCAACACAGAGAACCACTTACTACCATTCAAACAATCCAGTGCGTCCTGTATACGTGGCATAGTATACTGGTCCGGAATGGTCCACCGATTCAAAGTGCGATAGTGTACACACATCCGAACCGCCCCATTCTTTTTCCTTACTACTACTATAGGGGAGGCATAGGGGCTCCTGGACTCTTGTATCACACCAGCAGCCAACATCTCTTGCAGATGATGCTGCCTTACATCATCTATATCAGCCGGGACCAGGCGCCGGGATCTCTCTCTCGGAAGGGCCTTTCATCATGCAGCCAAATGTGATGCTCAGCCCCTTGCACACATCCCACATCCCACTCTCTCAGGGAGAAAACCTGGTCCCTCTTGGCAAGCCTCTCACTGATCCTCTGTTTCCATTCAGCTGGCAGCGGGGAGTCACCGAAGTCAAACAAGTCAGGAGTAACTCTGTCAGTGGCCCTGGAACCCTTATTATTTGGCAGCACTGCAGTATCCGCACAATGCACACTTGCCAAAGTGCACCCTCTTCTTATTCAAAGTTCCTTGTCGGACACATTATGCACTTGAACCATCACCCTCTTGACATAAGCATGAGCCCTAGCCAGCAATATACTGGGCTTGACCAACAGTCCCTCCGGTAATCCTCCCTCCACAGGCACATCCAACATCAACAACCTATTCTTAACATCTGTGCTGAGTCGTACTTCTCCATGCAGGACACATTGGGCATTCGGGGCAAGTATTACGGGAGCCGGGTCCTTTTTCCACACTACTCCCACCGGACCCTCGGGTTCCTCCCGACTATCCTTTTCCTGAGTTGCAACTGCCCTTTGAATCACAGTGGGTATGTTTAAAGCTCGCCCGGTCTGAAATGCTTGTTTTTCTGAACACAATTGGGCCAATCGTCCAAACATATGAGCAGTCATCCCAATCAACAAGGGCACCCCATCATACAGTCCAGTGGGTGGGCAGACTAAAGCTAAGGTTTCCTCCTGCTCATTCATTCCAGCCACAGATGCAGAGAATGATAACCAGACTCAGATATACCCCAAATACGGATATGCCTTGTCGCTCAACCCCCACACATGTAGACCATTCAAGGGTTGCAGGGGCACCTCAGGTAAGTGTGCCTGATACCAGTCCTGAAACATGATGGTTACCTGAGAGCCACTGTCTAATACAGCTCAGGTGGGAATCCCATTTACTCGCATCGTGTCTCCATTAAAGGCCCGACCACATCAGACCAGTCGGGGGCCACAGCATTGATAGTCAGCTGAGCATGGGCCTGAGTCACAAAACTTTCCTGGGGGGTCGAGACTGGGCCCGGCGATGCCAAGTGATCAGTCTGCTGTTGACTTTCCTTAAATTCTCCGGCCTCTGGCACTCAGGTTGAAAATGCCCATCTTCCCCACAATGGTAACAGAACTTGGGGTCCTGGGGGTCACTATTTTGCGGTGGACACCTTATCTGTGGGGGGCCCTGAGAGGGGTGAGGGGGCTCCCTTGGGCCGGGGTTCTGGTTTCTGCATGGCTCAGGGGTCCCGGACCTAGCAGGGTACATAGTGGATTGCTTCAAGTCCCTCACCAGTTCCCGTAAATTTTTGACCTCGGCCCTCAACTCACTCTCTCTCGTGGGGTGGAGGAAATAACTCGATTCCCACAGCACCTGGAAAATCTGGGATCCCCAGACCCTCCGGACAGGCTGATCTCCTCGGGGTGCTTGGCTCAGGGGTCCCACTAGGGTTCACCGCCCCACAAAGGGCTCCCACCCTCTTCATCGGTCTCCACCTCTCTAATTTTCCTCATCAATTGACAATACTCAGGTGGGGTAGCCCGTCAATCATGTAACTTAAGTTTTAATAGTATTACACTAGAGAATCTAGCAGACTTTAAAACATGTTCCAACCTGACCTGATTCAAGGCCGTGGCAGTGATTCCCCCCTTTCTATAGGCCTTCTGCAAAGCCCGCTCCACCCTAGTGACAATGGCGGATAGCTTCTCATTTCTCCACTGCTTGGCAGACCTGAACTTCCATAACAAATCTTTCCCAGTCTCTGTACTCCAAAACACCCCTTCTAAAGCAGAGAGGTACTCTGCGGTGGTGGCTTCCGGACTGGTGGCCCACAAGAAGCTAATGGCTTCTAAAGCGGGACCCCGCAGACTCTCCATCAGTCTCTTCCTTTTCTCCCCCTCAGAGCATTGCCATTCCTGAACTAAGGGGGGTGGCATAGTCCATCCAAGCTTCCAGGTCATCCTCCCCTGGAGGCACTGGTACTGTGCCAGAAAAAAACTTCAGCCTGCGGTAGGAATCAAACTGAATAGGAGGGACCACTAAGGGCAGTGGAGGCAAAATAGAACTCTTGGGGGAGCCGGGGGAGTTACCAGGGGAGGCCTGGGGGTAGCGTCACTAGACAAATCCAATGCTTGCAGCAATTCCTGGGTAGTCCTCCCCTCCACAGCCAGCAATTTAAGCAGCTTATCTTTAAAACTATTAGTCTGGGGAGACCCTCCAGGAGTGACTGACCCACTCCGAATATGAACTAGCCTCCATCCCTGTGAAGCACCTCCGGCAAACTGCCTGGAGGTACCTCTCGGGTCAATGGCCACACTGCACAAAAGTAGTACCTGCATCATCTGGTCGAGCAGGTCAGCCATGCGCCCTTTTACCTCCACTTTGCCCAAACATTTAATCGCCCGGCTGTGGAAATAATGTCCGCTGTTGGGGTTCCCAGGGGCACATCTAACAGTAACACAATGTTCTGGGAGTCCAGCTCTTCAGCTTCACCCCACTCCATTAGTCTGTGTACCATTGTCTTAATAGGCCCCAACTTAATTTTTCCCAACATATCCCCTTCCAGTTTTTCCATTTCTTATGCACTTCCTCACTTGGCCACTAGGGGGGCGCTAATCCCAGCGGTGCCTCCAATTTTTAACCCCAAGGGGGTGCTACCCTTAGGGCTACTACCCCTGCCTGCCTCCACTGAAACAGGGTGAGGGGCCCAGATCCGTTGACGGGTGCCTCCACTCAGAGGTCGGAGTTAATACTGTCGAAATTGCCTCGGTCACAGCCCTCTGGGTTACTGCAACCCCCCTTTCATCCTGCTAGTGGCTCACACGGTGTACCAACAATACTTTTCCCCAGTACACTTACCCCCCGGCTAGTATCTCTTAGCTCACTCCGGGGACCCCCTGTAAAGTAAGGTACAGTTTTATCACAGTCACTATGCAGCAGTTCACCAGTAATGCACACAGTAGCCAGGGTATAGTTGCAGAACAAACAATCGGATTTATTCAAGGGAGGAAAATAACAAGGGCAGGGGGAGGTCAAGGTGATTGGCTTATCACTATACCTATCTACCTAGGGCTCTGTGCACAGGCCTAAACCTAATATTTGCTGTCCCTGGGTACCCAAGCCCTAACGGCTAGTCCATTGTGGCAGCTGGTTGGGGCCCTGACACAGATAGCCTTTACAATCCTGAGCAGGTCAGAGTGGGAAGGAAGTTCAATTAGGCAGTCAACAGCATAACAAAACAACTTGGGACCACTGTCTGCAAACTTAGCAGGGAGCTACCCTGATCCAGTACTCACGGCTCCATCAAATACCGTTCACCACCAGCAGGGCTGAGCCTGAATTTTACCTGCCTCTTCACACATTTATATGGCAAACAACAGAGGGGTACCATACCAGGCAGCTGCTTCTAGGCCCCACACAAACTTGCAGCAGGCTTGGGCAGTAAACGGCAGCTTCGACATCACGGGTGGACCGAGCGCGATTCAGCAGATTCTCCAGTCCTCTCAGGTTGAGCCTGGTAGGTAGCTGGGCTGGCACCAGCCTCCTCCGACCCTGCATGGCCAGTTTAGTCGGAAACTCACTCGAAGGCAAAAGCTGACGCCTCCAGGCCTTCACTTGGCGCTTCCTCTTGTGAACCTCACAATGCAGAAGCACAGAGCTCCTTTCTTCTCCTCAGCTACAATGCATCTGCCCCAGGAGCATGGGGCACTCCTTCCAGTTCGGGCGCTACCCGATTCGATTGGCTGGCGTCACCTGCCAGTCACTCACTCCTGCTCTCAGTGGTGCGAAAAAGCGCCATAGCCCATAATGCCTTTCTCAAATGGCAAGTAGTTCCCCCATTGGTCAGCCGGCTCAGAGGAGCCCGAGATACCGATTGGTCCAATTCGTCAGTTCGGGACCAAAATGGAGGGGATAATCAGAACAGTCTCTGGCTGCAAAGGAAGCAGGTTAGAACAACTTACATTATCATCACTATTCAAAAGGATTACTGGCAAGGAATTACCTCTTTTAACAGGGCTCCCTCTGCACCAGTAGCGATGGCAGAATGGAGCGCTTACTCAGCAGCACGGGCGGGACTCAGGCATACAACCACACAGCCCCCCCCCAGTTCAACTAATTATGACTGCAACAGGCAGCCCTTAAAGGGACAGTATACGGAGGCCTTAAAAATGCTCACTGGCTACCCATTTGAAACGGCTTAAACGCCGAACACCAGCCAGTCATGGAGCATTTAAACAAGCTCCAGGGAAGCTTTTAGGAACCCCCATTTGTAGGGGGGTTACACCGGCACCCAAAACTTGGACGAAGGGACTCCTGGGAAAAGGAGGGGACTAATTCAGATGCCAAGATCATGCCGCAATAAACGAGCAGGAAATATTGATCTCTATGGATATCAACTTTTGATAGGCTCCATCAGCCAATCAGGACACTGAGTTTTCAGCTGAAACAGTGTGGACTTTCTGGGGTTTCTTCAGTCTGTTCCCGGGCTCTGTATGAGTCAGGACTATTCTGTGAGAGTGAACTTTGAACTTTAGGGACTTATTCAGGCCCCATTTGGAGATTTGCTGGTTGGCAAAAGTTGACTGGAAAAGGGTAAGAAGGAAAAGAGACTGAGCTGTCATTCCGAATCCCCAGGTACTTGCTGCAGGACTGAATTGAGAAGGAGAAAGGGAGGAAGAGACTGAACTGTGAACCTGTTTCTCCAGGTATTGAGAAGTTGCTTAGCTATTGTTGGGAGGAAACTAATTGCTGCAGAAACCCTGCACTACCTTGTTTAATAAATCATGGGAGGATGGTGTGTTACCTGAGGACTGGGGGAAGGCGGATGTGATTCCCCTTCACAAAAGTGGGAGCAAGACAGAGGCAGGAAACTACAGACCTGTCAGTTTGACCTCTGTGGTAGGGAAAGCGATGGAGTCACTTCTGAAGGAAATCATTTTTGAGTACCTAGAGGCCAGTGGGGCACAGGACCCAAGGCAGCATGGGTTCACAGCGGGAAGGTCATGTCAGACGAATCTAATCGATTTCTTTGACTGGGTGACCAAAGTAATAGACCAGGGAGTGGCTGTGGACATGGCCTACCTAGACTTTAGCAAGGCACTTGACACAGTCCCACACTAAAGATTAATAAACAAATTAACCAGCCTGGGAGTGGGTCCCAGGGTGGTAGCCTGGCTAAAACATTGGCTGGACAACAGGACACAGAAGGTAATTGTAAACGGAGTCCACTCTGAAGAAAGGGGGGTTACTAGTGGGGTACCGCAGGATTCAGTACTGGGTCCAGTCCTTTTTAATGTCTCTATAACTAAGTGATATTGCAGAGGGACTGGAAGGAAAAGTATGCCTCTTTGCAGATGACACAAAGATCTGCAACAGGGTTGAAACACAAGGAGGCGTGGAAAGGATGAGAAGGGACTTGGCAAGGTTGGAGGAATGGTCAGAAGTATGGCAGCTTGGATCCAATGCAAAGAAGTGCAAAATAATGCACCTGGGAAACAAAAACCCTGGGGAGGAGTACACAATGGGGGTAGTAACAGCAACAAAAATAGAAAGAGACCTGGAGGTAATCATATCAGATGACCTTAAGGTTGGCAAGCAATGTGAGAAGGCAGTAGGGAGGACTGGGTGGGATACTGGGATGTATAGGAAGAGGCATCAGCAGCAGAAAACAGGAAGTTGTTATCCCTCTGTACAGACAGTTAGTGAGACCCCATCTCGAGTACTGCATCCAGTTCTGGAAACTCCATCTCCGCAAAGACATAGACAGGGTGGAGGCTGTCCAGAGGAGGGCAACCAAAGTGGTGCAGGGTCTGCACCAGAAGACATATGAAGAAAGCCAAATGGAGATTAAGATGTATAGCCTCGAGGAAAGGAGGGAGAGGGGGAACATGATACAAACTTTCAAATACCTCAAGGGAATCAACAAAGTCCAAGAGGGCGGCATCTTTCAGAGAAAGAGATATGCAAGAACAAGGGGACACAATTTGAAGATAGAGGGGGGGACGGCTCAGAGGTAATGTGAGGAAGTATTTCTTCACAGAGACAATTGTAGATGCATGGAACAGCCTTCCTGAGGAGGTCATAGAGTCAAAAACAGCAGGGGAATTCAAGAATGCATGGGACAGACATAAGGCAATTCTAGTGGGGGGTAGGAGATTGCTGGTTCTTGTGAAATGATGCCTTGGCCTTTCATATTGCTCAGGTGCACCTGTTTCTGGCCGCTTTGTAGTTTTGGATATCCGTAGTTATCCTGTTGCCCTGGCCCAGTGCCAAAGGAGATCCCATTACCGCATCATACCGAGAAGCTCAGGGGTGACCCAGTCCACACTATTACCTTTTATCAACTTCTTATGGTACGGGGCAAACTTGTTCGCAGCAGTGTTGAAATGAGTGATGAAGAGTTGGAAGGCAGTGTCAACAGAAGGGCATAAGTCAAGGAAGCTCCAGTCGATGCCTTAAAGCTGATTCCTGAAGTTGGTCATAGCACTATTTTTTATAATTCTTTTCCTCACCAATTTGGGTTGGGGGTTGGCCCGTTTTGTCGACCACTCATGTTGGATAGGTGAGTGGTCACTCAGAGTATCCGGGAGTACCTTGACATCAGTTAGCCTTTCTGGGTGACTTGTCGATCAGAGTGCTTGTACCGGTGTGGTAGTTTGTTCTGGAGCAGCTCTTGATAGCCTGCATTAGGTAGAGTCCAGATACAAGATCCCTATGAGTGGCACTGGAGCTGGCAAGTCAGTTGGAGTTAAAATCCCCTAGCACAATAGTCTCCTTGTGTTGGCTAGCCTGGGTGTAAAGATTAACAAAGGCTTCTAGCCCAGCTTGCTGCCACCCTGGTGGGATGTAGACTGCCATAACGATCAGGACTTTTGGCCCCTTGCCTAGTAGGATTTTTTTATTGCTAGGCATTCGCCGTCATTGTTGACAGTAGCCAGTTGAATTCTGTGGCACTGTATGTGGTTCTGGTTGTATATTATGCAGCCACCACCTCTTTTTCCAGAGTGGTCCTGTCTATGAAGGTTGTATCCAGCGACAGAGACTACCGAGAAGGACAACTGAGTCAGCCTCAGGTTGGCCTGCAAAGAAGGGCTTTACTGAGGGGGCCTGGTACAACTGGTTTGCCTTTCTGGACATGGCAGGAATCATGTTTGGTCTGTGCCAAGCATCCAGGGTGGCATCCTCTAGTGCAGCCAGTAGAGGAAGAATTATAAAGGGCGGAGAATCTGGTAACTAAGAACTTCACCAAATTCCTTTTAGTGATCTCTTGCTCTTTGGCATCAAACCCCATTGCAGCCTGGAGCTGCTGCATCATAACAAAGACACATAGAAATTGACGGCAGATAAAGACCACTTGGTCCACCTAGTTTGACCATTTTCCTTACCTACTGTGATACCGCAAACCTTACTTTATCTCTGGCATAGCCTCCCTCCCTCCTTCCCTAACCATTTAGGTTCCCTTTGCCTACCTCATGCTTTCTTGAATCCCATTACAGTTTTTGCCCCCACCACCTCAGCTGGTAGGCTGTTCCAGGCATCCACTACTCTTTCTGTGAAGAAGTACTTCCTCGTGTTTCCTGAGTCTTCCCTGCTCCAGCTTCATAGCATTCCCCCTTGTTCTTGAGCATCTTTTTTTTCTGAAAAATGCTCCCCTCCTGTACCTTATTTACACCTGTGAGGTATTTGAAAGTCTCTATCATATCCCCTCTTTCCCTCCTTTCTTCCAGGGTGTAGATATTGAGGTTGTTTAGTTTCTCCTCATAGGATCTCTGGGGCAGACCCTGCACTATTTTAGTTGCCCTCCCCTAGACCACCTCTACCCTGTCAATGTCCTTCCTGGAAATGTGGTCTCCAGACACAGTACTCCAGATGAGTTCTCACCAATGATTTAAACAGCGATGTCATCACCTCCCACTTTCTCCTGGTGACACCCCTCCCTATGTATCCTAGCATCCCACTGGCTCTTCCCGCTGCCTTGTCACATTGTTTGGCCACCTTTAAGTCATCAGATCTCATGATCCCCAGGTGTCATTCCTGTTTGGTGGTTGTCAGTACCACTCCCCCCATCTTGTATTCTGCCCTTGGGTTCCTGTGACCCAAGTACATGATTTTGTACTTCTTTGCATTGAAACTTCGTTGCCACACTCTTGAACACTCTTCAAGCTTTCTTAGATCCTCTTTCATTCCCCCCCCGAAGTATCTACCCTATTGCAGATTTTAGTGTCATCTGCAAAAAGACATACCTTCCCTTCTAGCCCTTCGCAATGTTGCTTATAAAGACATTAAAGAGGACCGGTCCAAGTACTGATCCTTGTGGCAGCCCACTGGTCACCCTTCCTTCCCTGAGTGAACTCTGTTTACCACCACCTTCTGTCACCTATCCCCCAGCCAACTCCTTACCCAGTTTACCACTTTTGGAGCCACTCCCAGGCTACCCAGTTTGTTTATGGGCCTCCTTTGTGGAACGGTGTCGAAGGCCTTATTGAAGTCTAGGTAGGCCACGTCCACTGCTCTACCCTGATCTACTTCCCTGGTCACCCAGTCAAAGACATTTATCAGATTTGCTTGACATAACCTCCCCCAGTGAATCTATGTTGCCTTGACAAGGAGTAGCTCTTCTTCTGGAGCTCTCTCTCCATTCTGGCTACTTGCTGTTTCAGGAGGAAATTCTGCAGGGTGTGTTTTCAGCGCCGCCGGGTAGCTGTATTAAACTTCAGGCAGATGTCGCAGGCCTTAACATCGTGGGCTTCTCTGAGACAGCACACACTGAAATTGTTGTGGTCACCTGAATAAATCATTTCATCACACTCACAGTATCTAAAGAGTTTAGCGGAGTCTTTAGATGATATACACGATGACTGCAATCACTTTTAAATAAAAGTGATAACTACTAGATTGAGAAAGCAAAAGAGTTGGAAAAAGCAGTTGACTGTAATGACAGCGGCTCTGTGGAGGGTCTGACAAGTATGGTCGATGACGGGAAAATAACTGAGGAGGGAGGTGGCTGACCACATTTATATACAGAGGATGTCAATGTCAGATGCCATCGTGGGTGGCCCCTAGTGGACTGCTTGCAAAAATGTTTCTGTGTGATCCTAGTGCCTGACGGCTATAGTTCCCATAGGTATAGCCGGATGAAAGAGATATCCTCGAAGAAGATCTGAAGTTGCCTTATCGTTCCCTTATTTTCCCACTCTGACAAGTGTCACAAGTGTGACAGTAGTCACCACATCCTTATGTACACTGAACCAATAGAAGTTTTGTATCAACCTCTGCTTGGTCCATCTTACCCCCATGTGTACCACAATTAGAATGCCATGTGCAATGTTCACTAGCTTGTTTCTATACTCCTTTGGGACTACCAGCTGTTTGTATACCTGCTACTTCTCTGCACCTCTCTGCAGTACCCACTCCTGGTAGACAAGCCATTTTCCCAGTACACTCTGTTCTGGATCTCACCCTGTGGGTCAGGGTCAGCACTCAGGGTCAGCACTGGCTGGCTGTATCCTTAACCCCCTCAATGATTCATCTCTCTGTAGGGCATCTTTTAAATCTGTACTGTTTAGCCTTCTGGGTGGAACAGTACCCTTCTTAGGAGTTTCCCTGAGCAGCTCTCATCTGCTGCTGAGGATGGACTGTCAAACACCTCACACTCCCATGAGCTACAGTGTCAGTCTGTACCCCAGCAGGCTCAGAGCAACTGACCACTTTCTGCAGCCCCTTTTTTCCATGCTGTCAGTCCCATTAGCCTTCTGTCTGATAGTCTGGCTCCTGGTAACTGCACACACAGTTTTACTCTTGCATTTTAGGTCATTCCTAAAAGCACATCTATGGTGAAGTATTCACTAACCCCCACCTTTTCCATTCCTTGAGTCCCATCCAAACTCAGGAATACCTGAGCTAGTGGAACTGACACCACTGGTCCTATTGCACCTTTTACTATGGCAAATTGATCAGGCAAGCCCTGTTTAGTTTTAACTAAATCCTGGTGCACTGTGGAGAGCATAGCACCTGTGTATCTCCAAGCTTGTGTAAGATTCCCATTAATTTCAACAGGGAACATATTCTCAGCTGAATTTGGATCTATTACACTCTAACATATTTAAACTATGACAGCCTGAGGCAGTAGGGTTCCCTCCCACTGCCCCTGGTCCTGTGCCTTCTTTGCTGGGCAGGTATAGGTGAGATGCCCCACTTACTGGCACACATGACATTTCTGCTCGCCCAGTACCTCTTAGGCTTGGAGAACTGGATGCACTCCTCCTGGGTTCAGAATAAGCTGAGTTTCCTTTAAGCTGTCTTGCTGGCCTGCCTCTCCTTTAAACCCAGCTATCCCTCCCTCCGCATTCTTACAGTTGACCAAATGCCTATTTGCCATGTACCTGTCAGCAGTTTCATCTGCTTGCCTGGCAGAACCTAGGATTCAGTTGTAACCCACCTTCCAATGACGGATGGAACGAGCGGTGGGAGACATGAATTTGCTGGAATGCCTGGTGTACTTGGACAATGTCATTGTGTTTGGGAGCTCCCTATGAGGAACATGAGAGTCGACTGTTCAAGGTACTAGACCGACTGGTAGATTTTGGCCTCAATCTGTCCATTGACAAGTGCCAGTTTTTCCAAACCTCTGTGAAGTATGTGGGGCACATAGTGTCTACAGAGGGGGTAGAGACTGATCCTAATAAAGTTGAAGCCTTGACTACTTGGCCCCAGCCCCACAATTTGAAAGAACTACAATGTTTCCTGGAATTCTGTGGCTACTGCCGCAGGTTCCTAAAGCACTATTCTAAAGTGATTCGGCCACTCTTGAATCTTACCCAGGGTTACCCTCCTACCAATTGGAAATACAAAAAAGGGTCCGTCAAAGAACCAGCCAAAGCATATTTCCACCCAGGTGAACTTTCCGGGTCCTGTTGGATGCCTGACTATGAAGCAGCTTTCCACGAAGTCATATACCAGCTCACCCATGTCCCCATCCTCGCTTATGCTGATCCAACCAAACCTTATGTGCTGCATACTGACGCCAGTCTACAGGGTCTAGGAGCTGTACTGTATCAAGACCATGAGGATGGTTTGAGACCAGTGGCATTCGCCAGTAGGAGCTTGACCCTTTCAAAGCGAAACTACCCTGTGCACAAGTTGGAGTTCCTTGTGTTAAAATGGGCCATTGTCAACCAGTTTCATGATTACCTCTATGGGGCGAAAATATTGGTGAGGACTGACAATAACCCATTGACCTATGTACAGACTTCAGCTGAGTTAGATGCCATGGGGCACCGGTGGCTTTCTGCATTGTCAACATATGATTATGCTGTTGAATACAGACTAGGCCTGAATCATATTGATGCTGACACCATATCCTGGAGGCCCATTTCCAAGAGCGACTGGGTCAGGCTGTCTGAACCTGACATTCGAGCATTGTGCCAAAAGTTTGATAGAAATGAACAGATGTCTACGGACACAGTGGACTGCTTAGCAGATTGCTTGGGCCCCTCTGACACCTGCATACTGGCTGTGTATTGCCACTTTTCTGCTCTAGATATTAGTGCAGTACCTCAGTTTGACAATGACAGCATTCAATGGGCTCAATCCTAAGATCCTATGATTCAGCCAGCACTTGATGCCCTATGTGCAGGAAAAGATGTGTCCAAGTTGCGTTCCTCTGATCTGCGAACCGCTTTGTTGTTTAAAGAAGGCCCCAGGTTGAAGCTGATTAATCAATTGTTGTATGGAGACACTGTAGATTGAGGTGGCCAAATAGACAAGCAACAATTGGTCCTGCCCACAGCCTTCAAAGGTTTGGTACTGAGGTCCCTCCACAATCATATGGGCCACCTTGGTATCGACCGGACCCTTGACCTAGTACGATCTCGATTCTACTGGCTCAAGATGGGGGCCAATGTTGAGCACCATGTAAGGACTTGTAGTCACTGCCTGCAGAGAAAAGCCCTGTCTCAGAGGGCTGTCCCACTTGTCAGCATTACTACCAGCACCCCAATGGAACTAGTCTGCATAGACTTCTTGAGTTTAGAGCCTGATCAGCAAAACATTGGCAAAGTGTTAGTGGTTACGGACCATTTCACATGGTATGCACAAGCTTTTCCCACCAAAGATAAAAAAAGCATCTACCGTGGCCAAGGTGCTAGTGGAAAATGTCTTCGTCCACTATGGTGCCCCCCCAGCGAATTCACTCTGATCAGGGCCGGGACTTTGAGATTTGGCTAATCAAAGAAATGCTCTTTCTATGGGAGGTGCGAAAGTCAAGAACCACCCCTTATCACCCACAGGGGGATCCTCAACCAGAACGCTTTAACCGCACCCTGCTAGACATGCTAGGCACCCTCCACCCTAAAGATAAGCATAAATGGAGCCAGCAGATTAGCACCTTTGTACACGCATACAATTGCATGAAGAATCATGCTACCGGGTTCTCTCCCTACCGCCTCTTGTTCGGGAGAAGCTCAGCTGCCTGTTGATGTCTGTTTTGGGGTTTCTCCCGATGGAGTCCGAGCCAAAGATTACCTGCAATATGCACAAAAACTGAAAGCTCAATTGAACCATGCCTATCAACTGGCCCAGACAATAGCTGCAGAGAGAAATCTAGCCAACAAAGAGAGACATAATAGAAAAGTAAAGGCTCAAGAGCTTAGGCCTGGAGACCGTGTGTTGTTGTGAAATTTAGGATTGCATGGTAAACACAAAACTGCTGCTCGATGGCACCATCTTCCCCATGTCATAGTTGGAAAGTTGGATGATTTGCCAGTGTACAAAATGCGCCCAGAGAATAACTCCAAAGCTGTCAAGACCATGCACCGTAACCACTTGCTACCCATTGGTCAAGTTATAATTGAGGCTGAACCCGCCGAGATTGATTCCCCTGGACCAGTGACTCATGCTGCTGCAAGAAAGAAACAGAGTCAGCCTGCCCCCGTGGTTGCCGATTTAAGACTTCCCCCGCAGCAGGCCCAGAATGATAGTGACTGCTAGTCTAACTGAGATGACAGTGAGTGTGATAATGCCTATTACCCCTCATATGAAATGAGTCAGTTGTTTCGTGGAAATCCTATGTTGAATTATGGGGATGCAGCTGGGCCTTCTGGACTGCCTAATGCCCCGGCATCATCCTTGGAGCCAATGCTCCCTGAAGGTGAAGTGCAAAGTATCACGTCTGAGAATGCTGAGTCTTTGTGTTTCATGGAACTGTATGATTTGCCTGAAGGAGAGGCTGATGGTATGAGTCTTTCCGGTTACATGCCAGAACTTGAGGAACACTGTGAGAGTGCTGAAAACCCTCCTTCAGTGTCAGAGTGTCTTCAAAATGAGCCAAGTGTTGTAGAAACAGAGACTACAGAGCAAGGGGCTGACAGTGCTCTCAGCTTGGACATTCCCCTTCATGCAGAGGCACCCCTCACAAGTGATGAAAGCTCCGAGACCATTGCTGAAAGTACAGAGACTGTGGTTGTTCACCCCAGAAAGACTGGCCGAGCTGTCAAGCCAGTGGTGTGCTTCAGGTACGATTCCCCTGGGAGGCCAGTGGATTTGCCTCTCAATGTAGTCCACAAAGGTGTTTATGTCTCTCAGAGCTCACTGTCCAAATTGAGCTTGACGGCCCATTCCAGGTTACTTGTCCTGCCCTCTCACCATGGTGCCCCTGCCCCATCCAGCCCCAAGTTAGCTGATAGGGAAGGGCCCAATCTTGCATTGCTTAGAGTACAAGAAGTTATTACATGATTCTGTATAGTAATGTTCAATTTACCTGTGTGAAATATGCATAATGTATTGTCAGAATGGAAATTATATAGTGGAGTACACTGAAATGTATAGTAAAGTGATAAGTTATGCCAACTGATGAATCAGATAGTACTTGTATAGCATGCTAATGGTATAAATATCTTGTATATGTTACATTTTCAATGTTATGATGGTACAGACTTGACGTGGATGCCAAGTTTTCCCAGGCAGGGAAGGGTGCAACCCCCCCTACAAATGGGGGTTCTCAAAAAGTCTTCCTTGAGCTTGCCTAAATGCTCACTGCCAGGCTGGTGTCCTGCGTTTTAGCAGCTTAAATGTGATTTCCAGAGCTTGTGTAGCCTCTGTGCACTGTCTCTTTAAGAGCTGCTTGATTGCAGCATAAATAATCTGAGATGGAGCTCTGTTGAAAGATGTAACTATTTGCTGAAAACCATTTAGAATGATAATGATAATGTAGTTTGTCTAACCTGCTTTCTTTGTAGCAAGAACTGTTTTGTTTGTCTCCACTATCTTGGTCCTGGACTGCAAATTGGACCAATCAGTTCTGGTGGGACCTAAAATGTAGCCGGACTACAGGAGCTGTCTGAATTCAAAATCTATAGGAACTGTGGTTTGAGTTTTTGCGCCTTTTTTGCAACTGAAGGGAGAGCGCTTGCTTTTACTGACAGCCAAATCAGCCAACCAAAGCTTTTGGATCTTGGGAAGGTCCCGGGCTGCTTGCAGTCTTCAGTTAGAACTAAGCTGGAGGCTGAGCAAGAAGTAGCTGAAGTGATTCTGAGAGCAATCCTGAGTGGATTCGCATGGGAGAACTATGAAAAGGCTGAGAGTTTGGCCTCCATATCTGCCTGCTGCTCCTGAGAGGGAGAGAAGAGAATTATTTTGGACTAAATCCAAGTTTGTGTGACTAAAGTAAGCTACTGAAGTGGGCCTAGCTCAACCTGAAGAAGACCGAATATTTTTGCTGAATGCGATTGGCCTGTCAGGAGTTCCAGCTACCCCTAAGCTCCCGGTGTGTGCAGAGGCTTTACAATTGTGCCCGGGGAGCACTTTGCCTGGTACAGTAGAATTCCTGTACATGTAACTGTGCTATGAGCTGCTAGTGGGTTGTGAGTTAGTTCCCCACTGTGTGAACTGTGTTCTGCTTGCTGGAAGCTGTATCCAGCCCAAAATGGACTGCTTCCGAACTTGTCTTCATGCGGTCTGGGCTTTGCCAGACTGGCCCAGCCAGACTACCCATTGCACAGAGAAGCCATCGACGAGAGACCTGCCTGGGGATCAGCCCCCTGCTCCATGCTTGAACAGGAACGACGCCTCTGCGACTTGTGTGGACCCTGCTTCTCCTGGCATTCCAGATCAACCACCTGCAGTCTCGATTTTCATCCAGCCTGTGTCCAGTCTTGGGTATCGTGAGTAAATACCAGGGTAGCTCCCTACAACAACAGCTTAATCTGAGTGTGTCATCTGATTGTCTTGTTGTTTCGTTTCCTTTACGAACTGAGCCCTCTGGCTCCAGATTATAAATACTGTGTACTGTGCATGTTGTGCTTTCCATCACAGGGCTACAACCAGCTGCAACCCCGGGCAACTGTCCTGGCTAGCCCATCTCTTCTCTACCTGGGTACCCAGAGGGGGACTGTGTGGGGGGACTCAAAGTGCATGCATAACTGCTTTATTGATATAACCTTTAAGCTAATTAACCTGATTTTGCCCCTTCCTTGTTCAAGTCCCCTGAATAAATCAGATCTAACTTTTTCTGCATGTAATCTGACTGTGGTTCCAGTTTGTGCTCAAAGTACTGTACTGTTGCTATTTGCTGTGCTTAGCCTTGTTTTACAGGGGTCCCCAGGGTTGAGCCAGAGGAACCAGCCCTGGTGGTAAGTGCAAACAGTGTGGGTACTTGTGTGGTGTACCAGGGGTATTGTGAAAGTGATTATTGTACAGTGTTCAGGACACTAGAGGGGAAGGGGGGGTTACAGTGTCCCAGAGGGCTGTGCCCAGGTTAGCTTGACCACTACCAACCCTGACCTCAGGGTGGAGGCACCCATTTCAGAACTCAGGCCCCTTAACCTGCTACTAGCCAAGCAGGCAGGGGTAGTAGCCCATGGGATAACGCCACCTAGGGGTTACACAGTCAGCCAACCACTTCTGGGCAGCACCTGAGGAACTGTTGCAGTAACATAACTTCCATAATTTTCTCAGCAGCAGATGCTTGTGCATCCTCTAACCACTACTTGAGCAAACTGAAAAGCTTTACCCATATTGCTTTCTTCTTTACTTTTCTTAAATCTATGAAATTTCAATATATACGCTTCAGCAGCCAGTTCATAACATTTCAGCAAAACATCTTAAACTTTTTCAGGGTCCTAACTGTTCTGTGCATTCATTTTGGAGAATGCACTGAGAGCCTTTCCAGATGATAAACGGGGATTCTCCAGTTTGAACTGTGTGCCAGTTTTCTCAAATATTTGAAGGAAGGCATCTAAATCATCTCTCTCTCTTTCAGATGAGAAAAACAGTTTAGAATTTGGGTTAAGAACCACAGGCTGACCCCACTTCTCATCCCCACTTACCACTCCAGATGGCCACGGATGTATTTGCTCCATCTGCAGTTCATGTCTGCACTGCTATTCTGCCTTCCTTTCTCTCTCAGCTCTCTCTCTGTCTCTTTCTCAGCTTTCTCCAGCCACATCTTTTCCAGCTGGATTTGGGCCTCTTTCTGCACCTGGGTCTCTTCCCACTCGATCTGCAACCTCAGCTGTTCCAGTCACAGACCTGTTGCTCGTCCTGATAAAGCTTGTCTCGGTGTGTCCTGTTGCTTTGGTGGCTGCTGCTTCTGTGCTGGCTCAAACTGATGCTCAGAATCCCCATCCTTGCTCAGCTCCCCCTACTCATGGGCATCAACTGTTGGCTGTAGAGACCCATCCCTGACTGCAGTTTGTGGCCCTGGGACCTCCTGCTTTTCCTGATCCTTTACAGTGTGAACAGGGTCTCTATGTCCTGCTTCTTATTAAGCCACTCATGGTTACTGTTCTGTTTTTTTTGCTGCATACTTCTCCCAGCTGTTCTGATTTAAATCTGTTATAACTTGACTGCCAGTTTTGCCTCCATGATCCTGACCGCTTATTGTACCCAAAACTAAAAGTGAAAAGCAACAAAAGAAAATGTTTTTCCTGTGCACTTTATTTTTTGGACTAGTTATATATTTTGTGCAATCTGAGAATTTTCTCGAGGTGTCTGTGTGCATTACAAAAATATCTTCAAGTAGCCACCAAATACTGGCTGGTACCTGCATGCTTCACACAGATCCCTTACACTGCCACCAGATATGACAAACCACCCGCCTGCACCCTAGCCAGCATCTCTCTAGCCCCTGGCTGCCACAGACCTCCACCCTAGTTTGCCCTGTACAGCGTCCTGCACCCACACTCAGCTCTCTGTAAAGGTGGCCTGCCCTGGACACCTGGACCTTTTGAGTCCAGTTGGCAGCCCCCCTGTATCAAGCCAGAGCACACTGTTCAAATCCCAGGTGGAGTGTGGGTTTGTCTTATAAAACTTTACCCAAATCACTTCCTGTTGCTGGACCGTCAGTGCAGCAGTAGGGCTACTGCTTAAAACGCCAGTGACCCAGGTTCAGAAATCAGTCTTAATCATTGGGGATGTTGCAAGGAGAAGGCGGACTGAGCATTCATGAGGACAATCTCTTCCCCCAGGGAGGGAAGATGCTGTCCTCACTGCCATACTGCCACATGGATGACCACAGGTAGCAGTGGTGCAGCTGAGGAAGCCAGGCAGAAGGCAAAAGATGTCAATCATGGACATGCGTGCATATGTGCATTGGTCCCCCAGCCCGCCGACGTTTTCAGAGGTGAGTGAAAGGGCAGGAGAAACAGAACAATGGAAAAGCAACTGTGCTGCCAGCTTCGAATGGGTCCCAGTATATCTGGTCCAGTCCCTGCTGCCTTGTCCATCACCTGATGATTGCCACATTCGGGGCTATATCTCCCACCTTATACCCCAGCTGGGGGTAAACTGAGGCTCTGTTGGGTAGATGAGCAAATGTAAGATGGGGATGGGGTGGGGGAGGAGCTGCAGGGTTTTGGTGGGAGCTTTAGCCAGTGGGTTGGAGTATAAAATGTAGGTTAAAAAAAATTGCGTTCTGCATGAGGAAGAATTCTGTTTATCAAATTACTTAAAATAGATTAGCATGTCCCTTTGGAATGATGGCTACTTCAGTGGTTCTCAGTAATACCATCTTTAAAATGCACCGCCAGTCTGTCTATGATGATAAATAAAAGGTTACTTTATTTACACTGTGTACTAAGCACTGGGAAGAATGATAACAGAAGTGCTTAAAGGAGGAAGCATGTAAAAAAGTTGATTGCACAGAAACACAAAACTTAGCCTTCCTCACACTAGGTACTATCTTAAGTGGAAAATAACAAATGATACAATCTTTCCGGACATTGCCACAAAAATCCTCTGCCTGTTAGAGTTTCTGTAAAAATCAGTGTCTTCCCCCATTGTCTCTCTCACACACACACACACACACACACACCATGGTTTCAAAGGGGGGAGCTCATGTCAAATGAATCTGATAGATTTATTTGACTGGGTGATAAAATATTTAGATTAGGGTGGAGCAGTGGACCTGGCCTACCTAGATTTCAGTAAGGCTTTCAACACTGTTCCACGCAGGCTAGACTAGTAAGCAACCTGGCTAGCTTAGCAGTGAGTCCAAAGGTGGTAAACTGGATAAGAAATTGGTTAGGGGATAGGCGCAGAGGGTGGTGGTAAACAGCGTTCATTCCAAGAAGGGGAGGGTGACCAGCATGGTATCTCAGGGATCAGTGCTAGGACTGTTCCACTTTAATGTCTTTATAAGTGACATTGCAGAGGAACTGGAAGAGAAGATCTGCCTCATTACATATGACACCAAAATCTGCAATAGGCTGGACACTCCGGTGGGGTGGGTTGTGGAATGAATGAGCAGAGACCTGAGAAACCTAGGGGAGTGGTCAGGGGTATGGCAGCTGGGTTTCAAAGCAAAAAAGTGCAAAATAATGCACTTGAGACACAGAAACCCAGGGGTGGAGCACAAAATGAGTGGAGTGGTACTGATGACCATCAAGCAGGAAAAAGACCTGGGGTAATCATACTTGATAACCTAAAGGTGGCCAGCCAGTGCTACAAGGGGAGTTGGGAGGACTAGTGGGATGCTGGGGTTTATAGGGAGGGTTATCACCAGCAGAAAGAGGGAAGTGGTGTTGCCTCTGTATAGATCTGGTAAGACCCCACCTAGAGTACTGTGTCCAGTTCTGGAGAAAGCATCTCCGGAAGGACTTAGACAGAGTGGAGGCGGTCCAGAGAAGGCAACTAAAATTGTGCAGGGTCTACATCAAAAACCCAATGAGAAGAGACTAAAAGTCCTCATTATGCATACCCTGAAAGAGAGGAAGGAGAGGGGTTATATGACAGAAACTTTTAAATACCTCTCAGGGGTAAATAAGGTACAGAAGGGAAGTATGTTTCAGAAGAAAAGCTGCTCAAGAACAAGGGGACATGCTATGAAGCTGGCTGGGGGTAGATTCAGGAGAGATGTGTGGAAGTGCTTATTGACAGAAAGAGTGGTAGATTCCTGGAACATCCTTCCAGTGGAGATGATGGGGGTGAAAAGAGTGGTGGGGTTTAAGAATGCATGGGATAGGCACAAGGGAATCACAGTGGAAAGGAAGGTGGGGAGGGAGGGAGAAAGAGCAGTTGATCAAGTATGATCTGTGGTAATAATGTAGTTAGGAAAAAATGGGCAGACTGGGTGGGCCAAGCAGTCATTATCTGTCTTTAAATTCTGTTTTTCACACACACTCACACACTCACACACAGACACACGTGCGCGCGTGCGCACGCACACACACACTATATAGACTGACCTCTATCTCTCCAGTCTTGGCTATGTCTCATTAATGGGAAGGCTTTAAGCCTGTGGTTCGATTGGGTGGAGCAACTACGCCACTCCCCCACCAGCCTTTATTAAGTAGCTTAACTTGGGCCTTCCCAAGATTCACTTCTTTTTGCCACCGGAGGCTCTGTCCCTCCTTTCTCCCCATGCTTTTCATCTCTTCCTTGGTTTGTTTTGCTCTCCCGGTGATTTGGGCGGCTCACCCCCCCCCACCTCCCATCTGCCACTTTGGCGGCCAGCTATTCTCATCCGTTAGCTTTCATTCTCTTCCCTTCGTCCTTTGCCCCCTCCTGTTTCTTCCTCCTTCTCCGGTGTACTGACCTCGTCGGTGGCGTCTTTCTGCCGCCCTCTCTGCTTTTGTGCTTGCTCCCTCCCCCGATTCATCCCCGCCCTGCTTCTTAACTGGTTCCTTCCCTGAGTTCATGGCTTCTCTGGTTTCTGCTTTCTCCTGCCATCTCTCTGCCTTGGCATTCTGGTGTTGGCTCAGTGTGCTTGCTGGTGCATATGGGTGTATCATCACCCACCCCCTTTTCTCCATCACCTCCTCTCCCAGCGGATCTTGATACATCTCCTCCGCTTCTCCTGTTTTTCCTGGGTCATCTTGGCTGGTTGCTCTTCTCTGCCTGACCCTCTCTGCGGCTTTCAGCCCCAGGCTGGCTACTCATCATGCTATCAAAAACAAAACGAACAAAACAAAACAAAAAATGATTCTTTTCTAGCATTCCTGGCTTGTGCTGTCATGTCCGCCGCTGCATTCCAGGGCTACTGTTGATCTCTGCGTGGATCCTGTGGCCTACGTCTGTCCCATGCATCCCAGTGTTTCTCGTTTTCTTAGCAGTCGGCCTCCGTTGCCCAGCACTGATAGCTTTCTTTATCCTGCTGCCACTTGATACTCCATTCTGACCTGCCTAGAGTCTCTTCTGCTTTGTTTCTGGCATGGATGCATGAGATTGTTTTTCTGTGTTTTGAACTGTTTGCACTTTTTGAGTTGGGCCTTGCTCAGCTCACCAGGCTTTGGTGCTTTTGATTTTCCTGTGTCAGTGCACGCAAGGGTGACCCTGTCCGCAATTTCTTCCCTCACTCTCTCTCTCACTCTGTGAGGCACATCTACTTGATGCTAGGCTTCTGAAATCAGACTGAGTGCCTGTTCCTGTGCCTTGTGCTTGCTAGTGGTGCAGTCTGGCATGTGCTGCCTCTTCAGCTACGGCAGTCCATTTCTGTTCCGCGTTGCCGCAATGCTCGGAGTGGAGTCTGGATCTCATTTTGTATGCAATCTCTCCCATCTAGGCCTCTCAGTCTGCCTCTGCCTTCTGGTCTTCCCTCCCTCATGGCCGTTTTGCTCCATTGCGGACTCTTGGCTTGTTCAATCTGCCACTCTGAGTCCCTTCATTCGTTCTTCCCTCTTGTGGGTGCTCTCCCTCCTTCCTTGTCTGGAACTTTCTTTTGGGGTTTCCCCATCCTGCATCTGACCTATCCTGCCATCACCTTCCTATTCATCTTCTCCTCCCCCTTCAGAGTCTACCTCCTTTTGAGAAGCCTACTTACTCCATAGTGTTCGTCATCGATCCCTCCATCAAAGATCCTTTGACTCCATAGCCATATCTGATCCACAATACCTCATCTAGATCTGCTCATCTAATTCAATCGCTCAATCAGTGTGCCTCAGCTGCCTCTATTTGGCCTGCAATCAATGTTTCTTTTGGGCATACCTATCATTAATTATATGCCACCTCATCGACCCGCGACTCTCCTGCTGCATGTATCAGGTTCATGACTGCGGTCATCTTTCACCACTTATTATCTTGTACCAGCCGTCTGGGATTCCCTCCCATCATGGCTTTGCTCCATCATACCATCATTCGAGTTCCTTTTCCAGTTTGTTTCCAAATCTACCTCCTTTAGAGGAGACTACTTAATTACATCACTCTATTGACTTCCGAATCTACCTCCTTTCGAGGAGTCTACTTAGTCAGAAAGCATATCTCTCATTGGGTCCTATGCTACATCGTCGACCTGCCGCCCTCCTGCAGTGATCATCATCATCTGTCTTCATCATTGCCTCATGTTCCTTCTTCGATCTGTGCTTTCTTTTGTTTTTTTTCCCTTATCCCGTCATCATCTTCCCTACTCATATAATTCTCTTTAACGACATACGTCCTCAAATCAAACATCATCAGCCTGGAGGGAATGCAACCTAGGCCTTGGATCCCCAGAGGTTTCCTCCTCAAAGGGTTTTTTTCCTCTCCTCTGTGCCAATGGTCATAATATTAGTTAGAGTTAGTGCTTTCTTAGGTTAATTAGTTAGGTTTCGCTGTTGGATGGAGGCAGATGGTGGCCCTGGCTTTCCCCTCTCTCCTTAGGAAGTCCGCTTTAATCATCGTCTCAGTTTTCATTCATTCATCATCCTCGTCTCTTTGATGCTCAACACCCAATTGGGTATTCTTTTTGGGCTTCTTCCTAAGCTACCTTTAGCCGATGGAATAATCACTGTGGCGCCTATGGGGGGGGGACCCTCCTCTAGGGTCCCTCACATCGTACCCTAATAGGGTGGTATATCCCACGGATAGAGAGGTGGAAAGCCACAACATAAATCATATTCATAATGTGAGTCAATTCACGTAAGCATCATCTCATCCAGTTGCATAAGCACAATCGAATGGGAAGGCTTTAAGCCTGTGGTTCGATTGGGTGGAGCAACAATGTCACTCCCCCACCAGCCTTTATTAGGTAGCTTAACTCGGTCGCTCCCAGGATTCACTTCTTTTTGCCCCACCATCCACCCCTCCTCCTCCAGCGGCATGTTTCTCTTACCTGTGGGCTTCTTCCTAAGCTACCTTTAGCCGACGGAATCATCACCGTGGCACCTATGGGGAGGGGGAACCCTCCTCTAGGGTTCCTCATGTCATACCCTAATAGAGTGGTATATCCCACAAAAGCCACAACATAAATCATAGTCATAATATGAGTCAAATCACACAAGCATCATCTCATCCATTTATGTAAGCACAATTGAATCATCTGTTTTCTCAATCAAGACTAACTGTTTTCACAATTATAAAAAGGGTCTAGGAAATGGAAAGATGTGATTGGATCCTGACATTCTACTAGCCTGGCATTAATCTTTCATTAAAATACTTGTATAGCCACTTCCCATGAGCATTGATTTTTAAAAATAAGTTCCTCCTCCCTTTTAAAATTAATTTTGTAGAACATCGATCTGCCATTAGGACTACCGCTAATATGGAGAGACCCATATCAATGTATAGAGCCATGCATACAAACACATTTCTCTCTCATTTTAACATTTTCAATAGTGCTACAGTACCATGTTATTTGTTCGCTGTCTTGCCCTCTAATTCCTGCTTCATTCACACTGTCTTCAAGGCAAAAACATACCTCGCTCTTCTGGCATCACTGTGCCACCCCACCTCCCGTCTGCTTTCATGACATCTTCCTACTGTATCGGAAACTGAGTGCAGTACAGTCATTTGCCTGTTTTGTGACCAGAGGATTTAAACATAAACTGGCTTTTTTTTAATCATATACCACAGTAACCTGGAACCCAAGGCATCGACCACCCAGTACAGCAAACTCACCCAATATTGAAACCGGCACAAACCAATGCATATTGGTGCCTAACAAAAAAAAAAAAAAGCTGTGTTTTAAGGTTTCCCGTGTACATATTTTGACAAAAAAACAGTATGATTTAAATGGGTTTTCTGACTCTCAGTGTGGGCCCCATTCAATGTGATACAGGTTACCATAATAGCGCTTTATTTTTCCAACTCCATGGCAACCATTCGCATACATGGGGATCGTGATTCCAACTTTGGACACGTTACCAAGTAACATCAAGGAAACAATCAAGCGATGCTTGCACCCAACGATGCCAGTCAAGGCAGAAAAACTATTTTACATTGTTTTTTTATCTGAAAATAAAAAGAAAATACAACAAAAGGTATATGTAGAATAATTTTAATCTTTTTAGCAAAAAGGCACTCCCAGTGGTTATGTTTATGTTCAAAACAAGGAAAAGAACCGCACTCTGAGACAGGAAATGGATACAAAAAAATAGCACTTTTAGTAGGCAAAATGCCAAAGTAATATGTAGGAGGGCAACTCCAATTCAGTCATCTCGGTGCTTCGATCACCTTGATGTTCGTCAGGAGGCTGAGGTGTCTGGAGTGGAGCTGCCCTCCTGCATATTACCTCGGTATCCATTTGCTGGCTCAGAATGTGGTTCTTTTCCTTGTTTTGTCCATTGACTCCTTAGGATTAGCCACCCCTGAACCACACTCTGCTTGTGCTCCAGAGAGCACAAGCTTCCTTCTTGTTTGTTTTACCATTATGCTCATATTCTAGTTAATCACCCCCTGTGGGCATGTGGCACTTAGCTGTGCCTCATGCCACATTACATCCCCAGGGGGGTGATTAACTAGAACATTAACATAACCCCTGGTCATATTTTATTGCTTACATAAAAATGGTTTATGCTTTCTGTTTTCAAACAGAAATTTTCAGTGCATTTGGTTGTAAGCACAACCCCTGCTGAGTAAGTGTTTACAATTTGGTGTCATAAATGCCCAGGAACAAGTTTTTCCCTAAACAGTGTCCATCTATTTGTGGGGATGACAGCTGACAAAAATGTCTTCATGAAAAAAATCCTACATCCTTGTATGCTACAAAGGGTAACTCTTGATCATTCAAGAACTGATTCTGAGGAGGTTGTTTGGTAATTGGACTTCACATATAGAGATGCAGCAAAGTTTAAATTCTCAGGTGAATTTCCCATGAATTCGACAAATCTGCCCCCGGATCATTTTGCAGACTTTTCCTGTTTGATCTGAAATTTGCCATTTATGACTTTGCCTTGCTTTTGGGGGTTTTTAAGTGCAAATTGCACATAACAAACCCAAAAGCAAGGCAAAGTTACCAAATGGTGAATTCTCCGATTACCAGCCTGAGTGTCTGGTGTCTAGTGCCCCCTCAAGCCGATTGCTCCCATCACTGCTAAAGCTTTTCCCTGGTGTCTAGTGCTCCCCCCATTGCTGATTGCCTGCCCGATATTAAATCAAGTTTTTCCCTGGTGTCTAGTGTCCACCTTTGCCGATCACCTGCCCGATATAAAATAAGGTTTCCCAATCCCTGGTGACTAGCAGTCCCTCACCACCTGAACCAATGCCCCCTAGTGTAAAAAGTATTCCATGGTGTCTAGTGCCCCCCCTTCGCTGATCTCTGGCATGATATTAAATAAAGTTTCCCAATCCCTGGTAGTCAGTGGTCCCTCCCCCTACCCGAACTCATGCCCTATAGTGTAAAAAAGTATTCACTGATATCTAGTAGTCCCCCTACCCCCCCACCTCAGCAGGTAGTGCCCTACCACCCCGCACCCTCCTACCCCAACCCCAAGTGAGTGACTGGCACAGTCCTCCACTCTTCACCACGGCCGGCCATCCAACTGAGCTGTCAATGAATGAGTGCATACTTGTACAAGCATACGTTCATTCGTTGACAGCCAGACCAGATTGTGCTCATTCATTGAGCTCTTTTGGGGGCACACACAAAAGCGGAGGGCTGTTCCAGTCATTGGGGGGAGGTTGGGATGGAGGGAACAGTGTCATGGACCCCTGGGGGTCCACAATGCCATTCCCCCGATTCTGACCCCCTACTGATGACTGGAAAAGCCCTCCACTCTTGTCTGCACCCCCAGAAGAGCTCAATGAATGAGTGTAAGCTAGGAATGAATGAGCGTGTGCTTGTACAAGCATGTACTCATTTATTGCTTCTCAGTGTGGCAGCCGGCCATGGTTGAGAGTGGAGGGGTGTGCCGGTTGCCTGCTTGAGGTTGGGATTGGGGGAAATAGGGTGGTGAAGCACTACATGCCAGGTTGGGGGGTCCACTAGACACCAGGGAATACTTTTTTATGCTATGGGGCATGGGTTCGGTTGGGGGAGGTACCATTAGCCATCAGGGATTGGGAAACTTTATTTAATATTTGGCAGGCAATCGGCAAAGAGGGGCCACTAGACACCAGGGAATTTAATTGTTCTTGGTGCAGCAATCAGTGGCGGTGGAGGGGGGAGAACCACTGGACACTAGAGAAAAAAACCTCCACATTTTGCTGAGTTTTTTGGGGGGGTGAATTTGGGCTCTGCACGGTGGATTAACACCACGAAATTAGGAAAATCCACAAATTTTTGCAGAGCAGATTTTCCCAACTTTGAATATCTCTGTTCACATATAAATTTACTACATAACAGCACTAACACTATATTAAGTAAAATGTTCTGTGCACACAATACTTAGTGCAATGAATAGTGGGAGAACAGTGAACATCATATGCAGAATATCGTTAAAGATCACCATTTATAAAAATGATCAGATATGGTTAAAGAGCACCTACAGTGGCTCCAATGCATTAAGGGGAAGGTTGCCTATGTGCCATGGATCCATGATGCACAGGCAATCCTACAACAGAATGCTGTGCACTGGAGGTCTGGCGCACCCTTGGCAACATTCATGGAAGGGACACATGTCCCTTTCACACTGACTCACCCAGCTGGTCATGCAGCTACACATGCAGCCAGCTGGAGACATGTCTGGGGGGCATGCCTGCACTCTGTGCCATTCACATAGGCACAGAATGCCGGGTAAGGGGGCACAGAATACAGCAGCAAGGATCCTGTTTTATCTTTTGTGTGGCCCCCCCCAGTTTACTCCTGCCAGCTGTGGTGGGATGAGGAATCCACCCACCATGCTGCCCCAGCCCTCAAAGAAATAATGTGCCGTGCCATCCCAGAAACCCCCGCTCTGCGCGGAGCAGGGGATCCACTAGGAGATCAGGGCAGGCATCTGTTTGGATGCCCACCTGTGTCCCCCAATCAGCCCCTGTGCAGCTGTGCACTGGGGGGGGCTGGGCCGCAGACATGCACAGCGGTGGTCGGTGATCAGAAATGCCGACCACCTCATGCCTGTTTACAGGTGTGGGGCTACGCAGGCCGAGTACATGTGAATTATGTGTACCTGGCCCAGCATTGATGCATAGGTCCCAATATGATAGTTCTAAAGATCACCACAAATACAGGTAATGTGATATGGTTAAAGATCACCATAGACTGTGATATGACTATTGACCACTATATTTACCAACAATGTGATATGGCTAAAGATTGCCAAATGTACAATGTGATATGTGTACTGGCACAATGAGTGCCAGGTATGTAGTGAGGCATTACACTGCAGGAAGAATGCCTTTGCCCCCCTGGAAGTGCGGTGATCCAGCAAAATACTCACCTCAAAGTGTTCTATTGTGCTTATAACATGCATAAACTTAGAAAATAAAAAGAAATACAAATTTTATCCTTTCCTTTATAGTCCTTCTGGCAGGCTGGGCGGCTGTATCAGCCTGTCCATTTTAGCACCGCAACCATCCCAGGTCTTTCAACTCCTCAGTTCTCTGAGACCACAGGCGAGCCATCAGCACCAGCTGGGAAGGGGGGCTTCATTATGCCCCAACCCCCATTTTCTCTCCTTATTCCCCAGAACCCCAGACAAGGTCGGGCATGCATGTGGAGGTGCACATGCAGGCCTTGGCCCGAGACAACTCAGCTCCTTCCACCCCAGGCCTATCGTCTATCCCCCCTCCAATGCCTACACCACCATCATGCCTCCACATGATGGCAGTCAAAAGTTGGGAGAGCTAACCTCCCCAATCCGTGAGAGGAGAGCTACCTGGCTCCACTCGATCCTCACCCAGCCCTCCCACTGCTCAACCCCAAAGACCCATGCTCACCACCAAACACAGGTCAGTGGCATGGCAGAAGGCAAGGCACAGTGCCTTAGCTCTCTACACCAGTGGGCTGGCAAAAAAAAAAAAAAAAAAAAGTTTTATTAAAAATAGGTATTTTCTTTTGTTAAATATAACTGACAAAAAGCATTTGTCAATTCTGGACATTTGATGCATGTTAAACAATTTTTTTTTTTATGTTGACCACAAGTTTTGAAGATACTTTATTTATTTATTTTTATTTATTTATGACTCTGATAACCGGGTGAGTGCACTGATCCCAGGGACTGTTTTCAGACACGACCCAGGCCATAACACATGGGGCAGGGTGACAGTGGAGTACAAGGTAACAGTAACACACATTAAACAGATTTGATACAAGCAACAATAGTAAGTACAATATGCAGGTTTGATGCATAGGTCCATTTGAGAACAGAGAGTACTTGTTTTAGGAGTCGCCTTATAGACATGACATGCACCATTTATAGTACACTGGATGAAATGTCATCTCACACCAAAGAAGCAAAAGCACATCTCATTTAGGATTTTAAAAATGACACATCAGATTTATGAGGTGATGTGGAAAAATAGCTACAGTATGTTGAAAGTTTGGAGTCAAAATACTGAAAATTTGTGAAATTATGAGTGAAAGCTGAAATAGTGTAAAGTTTAGCCATAACCTTGGGCATTTTACCATATTTGTACACCAAATTTTCAGCATAGCCTTCTTATTACCTCACCTAATGAACCCAGTAGGTGAAAAATTTCAAATTTCTGCCAAAATGTCATTCTGTGGCACTGAAAAGTCATTCTGTGCGACAGGCATAACAACACATTTTTGCCAAGATTTGAAAACTGAAAGCTGTCACATTTATGAGGTGCTGTGAAGAAGTGGCTATGTTTAACATTTTGGTCCAAAATATTGAAAATTACCAAAGTTATGAGCCTGCATTTGAAAATTTCAACGTAGGCTCATAACTTTGCTGTTTTTAATATTTTTATGCCATACTTTCAACATAGCCTTCTTATGACCCCACTTCATGATCAAGGGCAGAGAAAATTTTCAGCACCCACCTGAAAGGTGATTTTGCACAGCGACAGCAAAATCACCTTTCAGACTGATTTGCCTAACTTCACTGTCATTGTTCATGAGGTGGGGTCCCAAAAAAGACATGTTGAAAATTTGGGCCCAAAATATCTAAGAAATGGCCACGTTATGCCACTGTAAACCACTATGCATGCCTCTAAAACATGTGCTAACCTCACTGCCTTGTAATCTGTGCTAACATTATTGCCTTGTAATCTGTTGTGAACGCTTTGTACTGCTTTGTATGCCTACTCTCTTATTGTATTCCGGATCACCCCTGAAAAAGAGACCTCCGGGGCTCAGAGGGCCTACCCGGTCACCAAAATTGAATAAATAAAATAGATAATAAATAAGTTCAAAACCACACTGAAATACATTGAACTGCATACCTGATTTCATCAGTTCGCAGTCCAGCTTTGAAGAGTGAAGATGTGTCTGTGGTCCAGAGAGGATTACGGCATTCCAGAAAGGATTACGGCATTGGAACCCGGTGGGTAAGTAAGGGCTTGGGGTGGGGTGGGGCTGGGTGCTGAGTGGGAAGGTTGGGGGGAATAACGGCACAACAGACATCGATGGATGGTTTCTTTCTTACAGGTTTAAAAAACATTGAGGAATGGACTGCATTCCAACACTGGGACTGGGCACCCCAGTGTCAGGCATGTTAGAGAACGGTGGTGGGTGATCTGGAGGGGATGGAGGGTGTTAGAGAAGTGGTAATGGGGGTGAGCACCCGCTCCACTTACATTAAAAATATGTGTAAAGATGGGAAGGGTGGGTGGGCGAGGCACTTGGAAGGGATGGGGAGAAAGAAGCAACAGCAGGGCTGGGCACCACACTCCGCTTACATATATATAAGGGATATGTAACAGGGACCTGTGGAATACATGATTTATTTTCACAAGAGCTGTTTGACATTGGGTAACCTCACAAGTGGTGTAAGCTGTGGCAGGGGTCACCATCTCTATAAGTTTTGCTATTGTTTTTTAAACTTCAGAAGAGAAGGGTTAGTTAATTCTACTTGCTGTTGAGAGAATTAATGTGTAGAAGATTTTTGTAAGTTTTTATATTGTTTTACTTTTTTTTAATTTAGCTTAAATGGAATTTAGATTAAAGGTTTCTGTGGCTGGAGTGACTGTAAAGGTTTCTGTGGCTGGAGTGACTGCACAGTGCATGCCCCAGCTTGCCCAC
This sequence comes from Neoceratodus forsteri, assembly GCA_016271365.2. Taxonomy (NCBI): domain Eukaryota; kingdom Metazoa; phylum Chordata; order Ceratodontiformes; family Ceratodontidae; genus Neoceratodus; species Neoceratodus forsteri. The sequence goes on along the minus strand of CM028132.1, from coordinate 192,336,320 downwards.
TCACATAGCCTTTAAATTCTGAGTGAGTCATCAAACTGCAGGAGAGAAGGAGTGGTTAAGCCTGCTTGCTGTGGAGAAGATCTCTATAAGTTTTGCTATTGTTTTTTAAACTACAGGAGAGAAGGGGTAGTTAATTCTACTTGCTGTTGAGAGAATTAATGTGTAGAGGATTTTTGTAAGTTTTGATATTGTTTTACTTTTTTTAATTTTGCTTAAAGTGGAATTTAGCTTAAAGGTTTCTGTGGCTGGAGTGGCCTCTTAAATACTGAAATACCACTAAGGGTTGGGTTTGAAGGCTGTGAGGAAGGAGCTTGGGGAGCTGCAAACTGACCTGAGCCCTCAGAGCAGGTCAGGAAGGAGGAAACAAGGAACAGCCATATGAGCTAATTATTAAAGATATATAAATATATATATATATATAAAACTTATGAGTAGGTCTATAGTCCTTATGAGTAAGATTGTGGTTTCCAGTTAGTACTGTAGTTGGCTGTCTTATGCTGCATGCAAGGGCATTTGGGATTAAAATTTCTGTTAGATGCTGGGCTAGGATTAGTTAATTCTACTTGCTGTAGGGAGAGTTAGTGTGGCGAGGCTGTATAGGTAGTGTAGACCATGGGTAGGATTGTAGAGTGCATTGGTTGTGGGGCAGCAATGCGGATGAACATACTGTGGAGGCTGGGAGGGTGCCCAATATGCCACAGGCTAAGGAGGCTCGAGGAAGAGGTTCAGTGGCTTGGAAGGGAGCTGGGGAGGTTGAGGGATGAGGGGATAATTGCATTGGTAGGAGGGCTGACCTCTGAGAATATTGTGGGGGCACCACAGAGAAGGAACAGTGGGTCAAGGGAGGGGTCAGGGAGAGGGGGCAAACTAGACAGGAAGCCAGCTGATGAAGGGTGGACTCTAGTAGAACCTAGAAAAAGAGGAGCAGCAGTAGGCAGGAGGGAGGAGAAAACACATGGTAAGGCAAAGGGGATAGGGAACATGTTTGCTTTACTAGCAACACATGGGAAAGAGGACGCAGGAGGAGATTGCACAAGGGATAGCACTCACAAAGAGGAGTGAGTGAGGGGCATTACTCGTGGAGAGATTGAGCATGGTGTGGCAAGGGAGGGATAATACTCAGAGAGGTGAGGAGGGAGAGAAGAAAAGAAAAAGAATCAGCATTTATATAGCGCTTTTCATACACAGTATCCCAAAGTGCTTTACAAGCAATGCTAGACTGGTAATGAAGTGACTGAATGTGTGGTGAGAGGAGGGAGGTTGGCAGTCAGACAGGAGGAGGGGGAAGGGGTCTCAGTTGAGAGGGGAAGGGGAAGACACTGGGGCACATGGTAAAAGCACCATCTTGAGTGGCCCGAGAAATGAGATTCTGGGTGGGGGGTGGTGATGGGGACAAGGAAAGATGAGGGGGGGTGTACTGATGTTGGGGGACTCCATACTCAAGGAGATCAGATGGGGCAGCAAGGGAGAGAGGCACAGTCAGATATGGGTGGAATCCATACCAGGATTAAAGGCAGACAAGGCAGGACAGGCAATCCTAAGGTGTGTAAAGAGGGGTAGGAGAAAACCGCACATTGTGGTACATGTGGGGACAAATGACCTAGCGGGGGAAAATGGTGGAGGTAATAAGGGAGAGGATTGAGGAAGTGGGAAGGTTGTGCGAGGAGACTGGAGAGTCTGTGACCTTCTCTGAGGTGCTCCCAGTACCCTGCGCAAGCACAGTGAGAAAGGAGAGGATTAGGGAGTTGAACACATGGTTGGTAGAATGGTGTCGAACTAAGGGGTATGGGGTTGTGGGTGGCTGGGGCAGTACCTGCGATAATAACAATCTGTTTGTAAGCGATAGGCTACACCTGAGTGAGGAGGGGAAGGAGGTATTAAAGCAATGACTGGGGAGGTATATTGCGACAAAGGTGGATTTAAACTAGATGGGGGGTGGCAAATGGACAGCAGGTAGGCAGGGATCCAATAGAGTAGAGTCACAGCCTACCCCTCAGGCTAGCAGGGAAGGACTTGGGGTGGCCAAAAAAGGAGGGAGTAGAAGGGAGGAGATGGAGGCCAGTGAAGGGAAGGGGACAGGATGGAGGGTGGTCTCATTGAATGCAAGAAGCTTAGGAAACAAATCAGCTGAGCTACAGGCACTCTTAGCAGTGTGAAGGGTGGATATTGCAGCTGTCACAGAAACATGGGCAACTGAGCACCGGGACTGGGATCTGGCAATCCCAGGATACAAATTTTTGAGGAAGGACTGTAAGGAGGGTAGAGGGAGTGGGGTGGCAGTCTATGTGAGGGACGGGATCAAATGCACAAGGGACGAGAGGGAAGAAAGGAGAACAGAGGCAATCTGACTGCAGCTCCTAGACTCAAGGGGTAGAAAACTGAGGTTTGGGGTGGTATACAGGCCACCGTCCCAGTCTGAGGAGCTTGACAGGGAATTAGCGGGACAAATCAGAAAGATATGTAGAAAAGGGAAGGTGGTCATTGTGGGGGATTTCAACTTGCCGGGGGTTGACTGGAGCATTCCGGTCACCTCCAGTGCTAGCAAGCAAGTGCTCCTGGATGCGATCCAGGAGGGTCTCCTGACACAGTTTGTTAGTGTACCTACTAGGCTAAAGAACACTTTAGATCTGGTATTGTTGAATGGGGAGGCAGTAAGAAAAATTAAAGTGGAGGACCCACTAGCCGACAAAGATCACCAAAGGGTGTGGTTTAATATCAAGATGTGCGGGGAGCCAGAGAAATCAGTTACTCAGGTGGTAAACTTCAGGGGGGCAGACTTTGGGAGGATGCAGGAAGTACTGAAAGGGAAACTGGAGGGCATAAGGCAAGAGATGGACGTGGAGCAGAAATGGGATATTATTAAATGGGCATTACAGAGGCAACAGAAGCCTGCACCAAGACACAGAATAAGAGGAGCTGAGTAAGAAAACCATACTGGTTGAACAGCGAGGTTGTGAAGGTAGTGAGGGCAAAACGAGTGGCGCACCAGAGCTATAGGAGGACGGGGAAGGTAGTGGATAGGGAGGAATATGCAAGATGGTCCAGGGAGGTGACCAGAAAAGTGAGAGAAGCCAAGGCCCAGAGGGAGCTGAAATTAGCACAGAGAATTCATGGGGGGGAGACTTTTTCAGATACATCAGGGAGAAAAAGAAGTGCAGGAGACAATAGTGAGGATAAAAAGGGGTGGGGAGTGGACGGAAAAGGGGGGAGGAGCAGGCAGAAGCACTGAATGAATACTTTTGCTCAGTGTTCACAGAAGAAAAGGGGGGACCGCTACCACCATGGGCTAGGAGGGTGGGGACATGAGAAGAATTGAGGCAAGTAGAGTCCTAGAGGGACTTAGGGCACTGAAGGTAGACAAGGCACCAGGGCTGGATGGTATCCACCCCAGGGTGCTGAGGGAGATGGCAGAGGTGTTGGCGAAGCCACTGGTGGATATGTACAGCACCTCACTGGAGCTGGGATGTGTGCCACTGGACTGGAGGATGGCACATGTAGTACCATTACACAAGTGCGGGCCAAGGGATGAACCAGGTAATTATCATCTGGTAAGTCTCACCTCCATAGTGTGAAAACTCATGGAAATGATACTAAGAAAAGACTGGTGTCATACCTGGAGAACAATGGCCTCCAGGATGTGAGGCATCATGGGTTCATTTCAGGGAAGTCTTTTCAAACCAACTTGATACAATATTATGACTGGGTGACAGGTGAGCTGGATAAGGGTCATGCAGTGGATGTTCTTTATTTGGACTTCAGCAAGGCCTTTGATTTGGTGCCTCATAGGCAGCTTGGGGGGGAAGCTAACTGGTGTAGGGGTAGGGGCACAAATGATGAACTGGATTACAAGCTGGCTTAGTGGGAGGCTGCAATGGGTGGTGGTGAGAGGGGAGCTCTCAACTCCAAGGCCGGTGACAAGGGGGTGCCACAGGGCTCTGTGCTGGGGCCAGTATTATTTGGGCTCTTCATATCAGACATTGCACACGGGGTGGTGAGCAAGGTAGGTCTGTTTGCTGATGACACTAAAATTGCAGCAGTGGTGGATGGAGGGGAGGGATGGAAGCAGCTGCAGGGGGACCTAAGCAAGCTAGAGGAGTAGTCAGAGAGGTGGCAGCTGGGGTTCAATGCAAAGAAGTGTAAGGTTATGCACATTGGGGTGAGGAACCCAAGGAGAGAATACTGGCTGGGGGGGTTAAGCTGGGGATCACTGAGGAGGAGAAGGACCTCAGGGTAATGATAACAGGGACCATGAACAACACTGCCCAGTGCAGAAGAGTGGCTGCAAAAACAAACAAAATGCTGGGGTGCATAGTGAGGGGGTTTTCGTCCAGGCAAAGAGAAGTAATCTTGCCCCTTTACAGGTCGCTGGTAAGGCCACACTTAGAGTATTGTGTGCAGTTTTGGAGGCCATACCTAAAGCATGATATCAGGCTACTGGAGGGGGTGCAGAGGAAAGCAACAAAGATGATATGTGGAATGGAGGGGAGAGACTATGAGAGCAGGCTGGTAGACCTGAATATGTACACTCTGGAGGACAGAAGGGACAGGGGGACATGATAGAGACATTCAAGTATCTGAGGGGAATCAGTAAGGATGGGGCAGATAGGGTCTTTAAGCTAAGGAGGGGAAGGGACACCAGGGGGCATGGGTCAAGAATAGAGGGGGGAAGATTTAGGAGGGAAATGAGGAGACACTATTTCACAGAGAGGGTGGTAGCAAAATGGAATGCACTACCAGAATGGGTGGTATCATGTAAATCTGTGAACAGCTTCAAAAGGGCATAGGACAGGGAGCAGGGAAGAGTGAGGGTATGCAAGGTGAGGGGTGGCAGTGGGATGACAAAGGGAGGAGGGGTGGGGCAGCTGCAAACTTGGGGTGCTAGCTGCACACTAGAGCAGACTTAGACCAGATGGTCTGTTTCTGCTGGCACATTCATTTGTTCATATCTGCCAGTTGTGTGTATGTAGTTTTGATGTGGGTATGTGTTTTTGGGTTCTGCTTGTGGGGCATGGCAGTCAACACAAGGCATCATGGGACATTGGATTTTTAAAAGAAAAAAAATGTTCTGGCTTTGCTTGCTGCCACAGCTAGCTTGTAAAAGCTGACTTCCTGGGACTACAATAAAACCAAGGTCATAAACCAACCACTGCTTTGAACCCAGGCAGCTTGCCATAAAATATTGCCTTTTACGATGTATCAAGAGGGAAGCAGTTTCTGATAGATACCTGTGAAAATTCACCCAGCTATGAGAAGTGTTTCCAGGATGTTTCTCTGAAAGAACAAAGGGGTATTGTAACCTGCCATAAACCATACTCTGATGAAGACAGTCTGTCTTGTTATCATTAAAATATTGCTATATTTGCAGATTTCACACAGGCAGTAAGCTGCAATATTTGGCTATACACTTGTCATGTTACAAATTAAATATGTAGAACTGCATGTGACCTCACACTAGCAGCCCAGAGCTGTGACATCACAGGATGGGAGGGACATTTTGGCCTCTTTGATATTGGTGGAGCCTGCTGAAAGGACTGACACTTTTTGTTCTGGACTTCTAAGGGATACTCTGTTCCTGGACTTAAGAGAGAGACCACTTCTTCCAAGACTGGTAATTCAAGTGTGAATCTTTGTCAACTGAAACTGAGTTAGAACTAGTTAATTCAGTTACAAGACACTTTGTTTTGTAATTGTCCATTTCTTTCTGACTGTAATCATTATACATATATATTGTGTTTTATGTACTGCATTTATTTATTATTTTTAATTTTAATAAACTTTGTTGTTCTTTAAAAACCTGTTGAGACATTTTCTTATTTTGAGTGTGAATGGTGGAACAATATTGATAATACTGACATAACTGTTAAAGTGCTTAGAGTGTTACCATATGCAGCCACGCTAACAAGGATCGCTGTAAAGATCCAGCAAAGTAAGAAAATACCAGCGTCTCAATTGAGTCGGCAGGGAGTTGTGAACCAGGTTGGTTGTATGCCCACTGGATCAAGTATCGTGCTGTTTTCCCTGAAGAGAGTGTGATATTTGGACCTGTTACCTGGGCATGCTAGCTAAAAAGTGTTCATAATTGACCCCAGGACTCGAGACTGGTAGTTTACTCAGACCCAAAACAAACAGGAGGGTGTCCCTGTTTGTTCCCTGTTCACGAATAACACTTCAAGGTTGGGCACTGTGGGAGCAGAGGGCCTGACCCCCCAGAATGGATTTGTGACATAAGCCATGAGTGATGTGCCCAAGGTCAAATAGCTCAAGTGAAAATAAATCATGTATTCCACAGGGTCCCTGTTACATATTCCATTTATGCAATAGGGATCCATTAGGATAGTGCAGGGAGTTTTGTTTCAAATTGTTTATTTAATTTTTAATGTAAACTTACATGGACTTTTTGTGGTTTTCCCAGTGTAGCTCCGCTTAGCATAGTGGTTGCTAAGTGGTAGCTATGGATGCTTCAACTTTACATTATGGCCAGTACATAATGAAATGGTTGGATACACAGTTCTTTTTTGCTTTTTTTTTTTGGGGGGGGTCATTTGTTCATCAAAAAAGTGAATACAAATATAATTGTCTGCCATTTTGTGCTGATTATAAAAAAATCCAAAAGGCACATATAAATGAAACACCTCTCATTTTGTAGATATGTTTGTGCTGAACAACTTTTGTACTCAAAGTACCATGCTATCATTTTTTGTTTTAAAGTTATTTGCATTGTCGAAAAAGTGAACAAAAAATTTAATTTTCTGCTGCTTTTTGCTTATTATAAAAAAACTGAACGGTATCTGTAAATGAAATACCATTTATTTTGCAGATATTTTTTGTGCTGGACAAACTTTGTGCTCAAATTACCATGCTAGCATTTTTCATTTTAAAGTTATTCACATTTATTTGTCAAAAGAATGAAAGAAAATTGAATTTTCTTTCTTTTTTTCAATTATCAAAAAATCTAAAAGGTATCTATAATTATACAATTCCATTAAAAAAAGTCACAAACCTGATTGGTCAGCAAGTCAACAGTGATGATATCTCAGTATAACATCACTGTATCTAGTACTGGCACATCTGGTCACCTGACCAAAGAATCCCCACACACCAACTGTCCCTCTGACAGAAACCTCTGCCTCAGCTGGCAGAAAAAATGTCAAGCTTACCTCAGCCAAGCTTTCAACTCTTCACAGACAAAATAGTCAGTACAATATTCCCAGAAGAAACAGCAACAACATCAGGAGCTGCCAGCATGCCTGTGAGTAAAAAAAGAAAACAAAAGACACAGCATTTAGAGGTAGCAGACAGGGAGCTTGACAGTCTACAACTAGACCGCAATGAAGCCAACACGAAGTGGTAAATCGCCTGGGCAGTGCAGGTCTTAAAAGAATGGTTGTCTGAAAAAGAAATGGCAATCAATTTTGAAGCAATACAAGCAGCAGAACTTAAATAGTGTCCTCAGGCAATTTTACGGCTCCATCAGAAATACAAACAGAGAACCGATAGCATCTTGAATGATGTCGGTCTATGAGCTGGCATTAACAGATTCCTGAATGAGCCACCTTTAAGCAGTGGCTTCAACTTAATGGGAGACACTGAATTTAGCTCCAGCAACAACGTCTTTCTTGGTCATGTAAAAAACTTAAGACGTACTGGAAAAGACAGAACAAAGCACCAATTACAGCCACAGACTTAGCCAAAATATGAAGTTCTGAAGCATTAAATTCAGACACAGCGGCTGGTCTAGTTCACCGTGTCTGGTTTGAATTACAACTGCATCTGACCCAGAGGGGATGCAAGGGACAGCGCTCCTTGAGACTGGACTCCCTAGAAATCCTGTCTGACAAAAGAGGGCTGAAATATGTCATCCTCTCATTTAATGAAGAAAATAAAAACCACCAGAGCTACCATGACAGCAGCAAACTACTTAGAGGAGCCATGTATGAAATACCCGGCCACCCCCACTGCCCAGTCAAATGCATTGAGAAGTACCACTCAAAGCTCCCTGAAAATGCACCCTTGCTGTACCTGCACCCAAGGCACAATCCACAGGCTCAACTAGACAGCGAGCAAACTTCGTACTCCCTGGAACCTATGGGAGTTAACTGTCTCTGATCAATGCTTCCCAAAATCTGCAAATTAAGTGGACTCCAAATGATCTACACAAATCATAGCCTCAGGGCTACGGCCATGCAGTTGCTGTCTGATGCAGGTCTACAAGCTCACTAAATCATGTCCGTAACAGGCACAAATCGGAGATGTCCCTTAAAAGCTACAGGGGTCCACAACTTACTCAGACAACAGCACTGGAACACAATCCTTTCTGGGCTAGAAAACCAGCAGCTTGAGAACACGCCATCAAGTCATGCTCCTAGAAGTGGTTCATGTGCCGAAGTCCAACCCAGATCCCGTGACGACCAGACTGCAATGATGTCCTCACAGCAAATGCAAGAGTTCATGCAACCAGTAAACAAAGGAAGCAGCACCACACACCAGTTCAAGGAATACCAGCAGTCCATAATCCAAGGGAATTAGATGTGTGTTTTAACATATACAAGTAAAAAAGTGTAAAAGTTGCTTTTTTCTCCCATTTTTGCCGATTTTTCCTCATCATGCTGCGGACACACCATTTGGAATTTTAGCCTGGAATGTTCAGAGTAGAATGCACTTGACCCAATGAACAAGCCAGCATTGGTTTAATGAAAACATATTAATCCATTTCAAAATTATTAAATTTTGAAATTACAGGTTCTGAGCATGCTCAGTTCAGTCTTTTGGATAGCTGCATGGTACGAAAAGGGATCTTGGCCTCACAAACATGGATTTTGACAGCTCACAAAGAGGGATTTATAAAATCCCTCTTCATGAGGAAAAAAATCCCTCTTCACAAGCTGCCATTTTGTTTTCATTTTTCCTGAAAAACAAAATGTTATAACTAGCCCCAGGGATGTCTTCTGAAGACATGCAGGCATGGGTTTTGTTATTTAGAAACTCCTCTACAAAATTATGAATTTGGTTTACTTTACTTTGGCCCTGAAATGCTATTTTCTAATTTTTAAAATCCCTTTTCATGACTCGCTTCTGATCTCTTTTCGTGAGGTGTCTAAATCCCTTTTCGCGAGCCAATCCCTTTTCGTGAGATGTCAAACTCCCTCTTCATGAGGTGATGACCAGATGGCCCCATCTTGCGAATAGGGATCGGCTTGAAAAAAGTGATTTTGGCACCTCACGAAAAGGGATTGGCTCATAAAAGGATTTGACAGTTTACCAAAGGGATTCATTATTCAAACCTTTCATGAGCTGTCAAACTTTCATGAAGGGACGACCAAATGGCCAGCCTCGCAAAAAGGGATTGGATCATGAAGGGGTATTGTGACAGCTCATGAAAAAGGATCGGCTTGCGAAGAGGGATTTTGACAACTCATGAACAGGGATTCATTTTTCAAATCCCTTTTCATGAGCTGTCAAAATCCCTCTATGTGAGCCAATCACTTTTCATGAGCTGTCAAAATTCTTTTTGTGAGGGGACAACCAGATGGTCATACCTCGTGAAAAGGGTTTTCTCATGAACAGGGATTTTGACAGCTCAAGAAAAGGGATTTGGCTTGTGAACAGGGATTCTGACAGCTCGCGAAAAGGGATTTCTTTTTGCATAATATATTTATTGATTTTTTTGCAAGACAACACTTACAAAAAAGTAAATCACAGGTGATTCCAATAGGACAAAAAAAAATACATCAGACAGTACTGAAAGTAGAAAGTACTAGGGAAGTCACCTCATTTGATACTCCATAGGGGGAAGTAACACAGTATATAGCAAAACAATTTACCAAAGCATGCAGTCCAGGGAAGACCCCAGAGATTTGACATACATTAAAAAATACAAACAAATAAGTGTTAGTCAGACCAAACAATAGGTCCATCAAATCCCCTCAACCAACACAATACTTAATTAGGAATATTCCCCATAAACTACCAGAGAGAAATCACATATCCAATTGAGCAACCATACCCACCCTCCTGGCGTTCCAATCTATAATGCAATATAACACCCCCCCAAACTCTTAGGCTGAAATCCAAACAGTAACACAATGGGTATACCAGGATAGACATATACAAGAAAATATTATAGTCCAAACTTGTTGAATACAGTACTCAGTGGAGTCTACAACTTAGTTCTACTATAATTGAATGGGAAAAAGTTCAAACTGAAGTAAGGAGATGCACTGTCTGTCTCATGCAGAACCCTAGCCTGCTGATTAGCCTCACCAATAAGAGATCCCCAACCCACCATGACAGCGTTACATTAAACAAATAGTCCCAGTCCATGTCAGCCCCATATTAAATGTAACTCAACAGGCTCCTAATGGAGGCTGATGAATCATGCAGTAAATACTTTACAGTCTAAACGCCAACAGAGGCAAGAACTCAGTCCTCCTCCAACTCTTCAGCAACAGGATCCATTGACTGCTCTTGCTCAGTCAGTCCCAGCACCTTTTCTGCATTGTTGGGGTCATTAAAAATATACACTCTGTCTTTCTATGACACCCTGAGATGAGCTGGGAGCAATAACTGGTGCGGTACTTTAAGATGTCTTAAATGGCCTCAGACGCTAGCAAAAGACTTGTACTGTTGGCGAGTAGCAAAGGATAAATCATGAAATATAGAAAGAACAGCATTCCCATATCAAAGTTGATGTCGTCTTCTAGCCGCCACCAGGATTCTCTCTCTATCTCCCACTCCGGTGCAGACTATTACCAAAGTCCTGAGAGACGCTGAATACAAGGGCCGTCTTGAAGGATTCAAATGGTAGGTCTTCTCAATCGAGAGCGGAGGGTGCATGCAAAATCAAGCACATCGTCCCCCTCTGCCGATTCCAGCAAACCAAGCAGCCTGATATTACGCTTATGAGCTTGGTTCTCAACCAGCTCTAAATGATGATGAAGAGGAATTTTTAAAGGTTACTGTTTCCTTGCCATTTCATTGCAAAGAAATGGTTTGGAATTAAGGGCTGATATTTTCAGGGTAGAAAGGGCTTGCCCCACAGATGTGACTTTTGCTGTTTTGGTGATAAAATTTACATTGCTTCCCTAATTATAACATTTCAAAGTTTGGAAATTTCCCATAGGATAACATTGTGGCGTACACAGTACCTTTTGACAGCTATATCTTGAAAATGGTTTGAGATACGGATTTTTCGCTAAGCACTGCTTTAGGTATACTAAGCACACATATTGGTTGCCAGATTCTGATTACAACTGTGGTGGAATTTTTTCTGAAGTTCCTATGGTTACTGCCACATTTGCAGCACAAGGGTTACTTGGAATGTTTGTAGGTGTGCACTATGTCTCTACAGTTACAGGTAGATAGGAGTGCAGGGTCCTCTGATATGGATACTGCTATGTAGTACTGGGTGTGCAGGGCCTTCCATTTTGAAGTAGTGAGAGCATCGCCCGGTGGCACTGAGGGTTGAGGCACTGGATGCCACACCTCGCACCACACCAGCGACCCGGGTTCTGGAATGGATTTGGGTCACCAGGGGTGGGCAGAAGAGGGAAGGGAAGGGATTGAGCATTTGGAAGACTGCTCTCCCTTTCCGGGGAGGGTTCCAGGTAAGCCTCACTCCAGAGTGGCCCCTGGTGGAGACTAAGGACCCCGCAGGTAGCAAGACTTGGTGCAATTGGTAGTAACAATAACAAAAATGGAAAGGGACCTGGGGGTAATCATATCAGATGACCTTAAGGTTGGCAAGTAATGTGAGAAGGTGGTAGAGAGGGCTGGGGATACTGGGATGTATAGGGAGAGGCATCAGCAGCAGAAAACAGGAAGTTGTTATCCCCCTGTACAGACAGTTGGTGAGAGCCCATCTGGAGTACTGCATCCAGTTCTGGAGACCCCATCTCCACAAGGACATAGACAGGATGGAGGCAGTTCAGAGGAGGGCAACTAAAATGGTGCAGGGTCTGCAAGAGAAGCCATACGAGGAGAGACTAAAGGAGCTTAATATGTATACCCTTGAGGAAAGGAGAGAGGGATGACATGATAGGAACATTTAAGTACCTCAGTGGAATCAACAAAGTCCAAGAGGGTAGCATCTTTCAGAAAAAGAGATGTGCAAGAACAAGGGGACACAATTTGAAGATAGAGGGGGGATGGCTCAGGGGCAATGTGAGGAAGTATTTTTTCACAGAAAGGGTGGTGGATGCATGGAACAGCCTTCCTGAGGAGGTTGTGGGATCTAAAACTGTGGGAGAATTCAAGAATGCATGGGACAGACATAAAGCAATTTTTGTGGGGGGTAAGAAGAAATAGGCTGTTGGTTAAATAAGATCTGCAGCTTATCCTCTAGGTAGGGAAATGGGCAGACTAGGTGGGCCAAGCGGTCCTTATCTGCCATCAAAGTCTATGTTTCTATTTTTTTTGAAATTTAAGTTTATTGGTTTTCACAACAAAGTAAAAACACAAACAAGAACAGATCAATCCGAAAAATGTACACAAAGAATAGTACACAAACAGTACAACCAAAATACCCAATCCCACCCACCCCACCCAGAAAGGCTCCCATGCAACCCCAAACCCACCCCCCACCCAGCCCAATCACCCAAAGACAGATAAAACACACAATCTTCAACAGATGAAGTCCCACCCGTCCAACCCCCCACCCAACTGGGGCGCACCAACAAGAAAAGAAAAGGAACCATTAGGTCTGGATACCACTATATGCAGTAACGAATTGTCAGAACATTGGTATCATAGATAGTATAATAGCATAGAAATCAGAATTTAGCAAATAACATAACATACAAAAGGACTAGAGGAATCGGGTCACAGAGCCAGATTATTAACGCAGACATAAGGCCTGGAGCTTAGCCCATCTCTTGCGAAACAGGTCCATATGACCTTTAAAACTAGCAATCAGACTCTCTGATTGAAGATACGACACTACCTCCTTCAACCAGTCGGCAAAGGATAAGACCAAATGGTCTGTCCAGTGTCTTAAAACCAGCTTCTTAACTGCCATGGACACCAAGGCCATATGATATCGACGCTCAACACTATCTACACGGGAAAAATCGCCCAGAACACAAATCTCAGGATGAAAAAACCCAGTCAGACCCAGAAGAGGATCAAGGTTCTCCCGGACCAGGGACCACAACGGAGCAACTTTAGGACAGTCCCAGAAAATATGAATTAAATTACCCTCACTTTGTAGGCATCTAAAACACTCCGGATGGGAAACCATGTTAAGCTGAAAGAGTTTGACAGGAGTATAATAAAGGTTATTCACAATATAATATTGCGTTAACTGCAGCCTATCCTGGGTATGGTATTTATGCAAGTCCTTCCATATACCAGTCCAATCCAGGGAGATGTCGGGGAGAAGGTGTGTCCAAACCATCGGACCCTCAACGGCCTCCTGAGAACTATAATTCAGAAGATAAGAGTAAATCAACGAAATAGAGTGAGATTGGGAGGCAAGACTAATAATGTCAGAGAGGAAAGGATAAGCAACCGATTCCCTGAAAATAGTGCCAAATTTGCTACCGATTAAGTGCCTAAGCTGATAAACCTTGAAAACCCCTCTACTTGGTATACCGAATTTCTCCAGAATATCACCTGAAGAGAGAAGTAAATTTTGGCTGAACAGATGCTCAACTCTGGCATCCTTAAGTTGTGGGAGCCATTCCGGCGTAATCCAAGAGTTATCTAACCTAATGTTAGGATTAAGGACCACCAGTTGTCCCAGATCCAACGCGCTAGAAATATGAAAAAACTTAAGGCATTGTGCCCATGATCTAAAGGCACCCATCACCATACTATCCGACACCAGCTGTGAGAGAACTTTTGGAGGCGCATAAAATAAAGCATATTTATCTAATTTAGCCTCAGAAAGAAAGGCCCGTTCAAGCTGGAGCCAAATTGGGCAGGAGATCTCTGGATCAGTAGAAAACCATCTCCCTAACTTAGAAAGGTGAGCCGCCCAATAGTACAGCAGGAGATTAGGCAACCGGAGGCCACCTTTTTCCCTGGGGAGCGACAGCTTGGTATAGGAACGCCATACCCCCTTCCCCCGCCAAATAAAACTAGAAAACAACGCGTGAAGTTGTTGAAAATAGGAAAGAGGAAGCCAGAGATTAGTCAAGTTCAACAGATAAAAAATCCTGGGAAGAACATTCATTTTAATAATATTGATTCGGCCCCAAAGTGAGATAGGAAGGGCTGACCAACGCTGTAAATCCTGGCTAACCGAATCCCTAACTCTGTCCAAGTTTAATTTTTTCAGGAGGGAGAGATCAGTAGAAGAGTGGATCCCTAAATATTTAATAGATCTAGAAGTCCACCTCATTCCAAAGGAAAGGAAATCCTGCCTATTAGTATACTTATTTAAAGGGAAAATCTCACACTTAGAAGTATTCAGCTTATAACGGGAGAAAATGCCAAACTGCGTAATAATGTCAATAGCAGCCTTCAAAGATGCTGCAGGATCCGTTAAGTGCAGCAAAACATCATCTGCATACGCAGAGAGAACCAGTTCCCGTTGCTGTAGCCTAACACCTCTCACCTGGGGGGACGACTTTAAGTTTGATCAGCAATGGTTCCAGAAATAAATTAAATAATAAAGGGGAAAGGGGACATCCCTGCCTGGTACCAGCAAATAAACGGAAAGAGGAAGATAAGACCCCGTTGCAGTAAATCTTAGCAGAAGGGCAACTATAAAACGTCTGAATAATATTCAGAAAAGAAGACGGAAAACCCATTCTCTCCATTACTGACCAAAGGAAAGACCAATCAACCCGGTCGAAGGCCTTTTCAGCATCAAGAGAGACCAGAGCAACCAGATACAGGGCTGTTTGAGCATATTGAGAAATATGTGACAAGGTCCTCAGATGGTCAGCTGCCGATCTCCCCGCTACGAAACCAACCTGTTCGGGGCTCAGCAGCCCAGACCAGACCTTCTTGATTCTTTCAGCAAATATTTTAGCAAGAATTTTCATGTCATAATTTTGGAGAGAAATGGGTCTATAATTAGCCGGATCTGTAAGAATTTTATCAGCTTTTGGGATTAAAACAATAGTAGCCTCAAACAAAGCAGGATCGATCTCAGGGGAAACCGATAGATAGTTATATAGTTTAAGGAGAATAGGTACCAAGTCCTTAACAAAAACCTTATAAAAGTTTGCAGGGAAACCATCCGGACCCAGCGCCTTGTCCGGAACCAAAGAAGCAATGGTACTCTCTATCTCCTCAGCTGAGATGGGAACCAGTAGACTAGCTTGCTGAGCTTCTGACAGGCAAGGGATGTCTATCACCCTCAAATATGCCTTGACGTCTGAGGTGGAATAGGACAGTGGAGACTTGCTATAGAGATCCGAGTAGTACTCCTTGAAAACATGTGCAATATCTCTGGGAGAAGAGACAACCTCACCAGTTGGGGAAGACAAGGAGGGGATGATCCTTGAACTCTCCAATGCGCGCAAGCGCAAAGCCAGAAGTTTCCCAGATTTTTCCCCAAGATCAAGATACTTAGCTTGAGTTTTTATCAAGCAGTATTCTGTTTTCTCCTTCAAAAGGTCCGTATATTCATTCCTAGCTAATAAAAGATCTTTAAGATCCTTTAGAGAGGAGGTTAAAGAAAATTTAGCCTCTAATTCCCTAAGCTTATTCATCAGAGCTAAGGAGCTAGCCAGCCGCGTCCTCTTCCTAAAGGAAGCCATTTTAATGAGTTCGCCCCTAAGATAGCACTTCAGAGCACCTCAAACCATATCAACTCTTGGAGTAGAGTTCAAATTATCTGCCAGAAAGAGAGAAATCCAAGAACTAATGTCCAAAACATTTTGATGGTCCTTTAGCATTTGAGTGTTCAGCCACCATATCGAATCGCGGGAATAATCCGGGTCTAAAGAAAGTCGGATTCAGACTACGGCATGGTCTGACAAAATGATCAGCTCGATGCCAGACAGAGAGATATTCGGGAGAAAAGGGAGACTAACTAAGACCATATCCAGCCTCGATTTGGTGCCATGCGATTGAGACTGAAAGGAGAAAGCACAACAAGAGGGGTTAGCAAGCCGCCAGGGATCACACAAGCCCAACAACGAACTCAGATCCTGAAAGGCACGCTGAGCCGGGGAGGAAGGGCGTTTATCCTGAGGATCTCTGTCCAGTATAGATGAAAAAGGCACATTCCAGTCGCCCCCCAATATAAACTGGGCAGGGAGGAAGCTGGACAGTTTATCAGCAAGGGACATAAAAGAGCCCGAATTTCCACCCACCGGACCATATATGGAACCAAGAACTACATTACCACCATTGAGAGTACCCTTAACCAGAATAAACCTCCCCTCTGGGTCTGAAACAGTCGTCTCCTTCGTGAACAGTACATGTTTTTTAATAAGAACCGCAACCCCTTTGCTAAAACTGGAGTTTCCCACGAGGTAGGATTGAGAAAAACCTGAGCGGGATAGCAGCTTGGTGTCATCATGGCATAGATGTGTCTCTTGCAAAAAAAGGATATCAGTTTGAAGTAGTGAACAATGATTAAAGGCCTGCAACCGCTTGACCCGATCCCTAAGTCCTCGAACATTCCAAGACGCTATTTTAATTGTGTTCATAGCCATTTTAGGTACAACATGATACATCCAGACATCCAGACAGATACAGCAAGATCAAAAAAAAGAAGGTGCACCCCCAGTGTAAAGGCCCGGGACATAGTAATCCCCCAAAACAGTTCAGGCCTAGGTTCCCACAGCAAAAACCCCATCCAACATACCCAACCAGAGCAGAGCCAGAACCTATGCAGGCAGGATAGGCCCTCCCGACTGTGAGACCCCGGCAGAGCATGACTAATCCCCAGACATCCAACAACTCGTAAAACCCCCTGATCGAATTCAACAACAGTAACCCCCCAAAGACAGCAGTCTGCCATAATAGGCCAGAGACCATACAAAGCATATGGGATACCACCATCAGTCCCAATCCCCACAGCCTAACAAAACCCAAAATCCAAAACGCCCAAA
This sequence comes from Neoceratodus forsteri, assembly GCA_016271365.2. Lineage (NCBI taxonomy): Eukaryota > Metazoa > Chordata > Ceratodontiformes > Ceratodontidae > Neoceratodus > Neoceratodus forsteri. The sequence goes on along the minus strand of CM028132.1, from coordinate 192,319,311 downwards.
ATAAACCAGTCAGTAAAAGAAACCCCCTCCCCCATCTCCAGAGACCCACCATAGTCTGAAAAGCATCAAACCGGTCTTCCCCCCCACCAGCATCCAATGCCCCCAACAAACCCAAAAATAACTATGTACAACGAGTGGCCCGAGCATGAAAAACCCATAAAACAAGTTAAGGCCCAAAGGCTCGAACCTCTCGACCCCCATTGTGAACCTCCGACTCCCCAGCATTGAGTACCAGTGCCAACATACGAAATGATTCAGACACAGTCCAATGAGACCACGAGTCCACCATCCCAATATAATGCTCCCCATCAGTCCCAGTACCAGGGAGAGGTTAGCCGACCCCCCAACATATGGCTCGTGATTCCACATCCAGCAGCAGGCACTCTAGACCCGAGCCCCCCACCCCGAGCACCAATAGATGAGGAGGTAAGCTGGCAGAAGAAGAGAATAAGAGGGAGCCAGATAAGAAGGGAAGCACAAGGATACAGCGAATCATCCCAGCGATAAGGAAGCCCATCCACCCCAATCTGGCCCAGCAGTCCCCCACGCGTCTGCCCCGGGAAAAGTGCAATGCAAATAGCACACCTACCCGATATCCAGGCAGCCCATTAAAAAAAAGGGAATTCCTGTAGTTCCGAAAAGGATATGGAAGCACTGGATCCATGAAAACACCAATCCAGGACCGCTGTTTCCGGAGGGACCGATAAAATAGAGGGACCAAACTGGTCCGCCCACCAGGAAACCACCCCCAGGAAACAGCAACCACAGAAAAAAGCTCCACCGCGGGGGAGCATGGACAGGAACAGCGAGGGGGACCCCCCCACCCAACAAAACCCATCCACCGCAACCCGAACCAGGCCGGGGAACCCAGGGAAGAAAAACAAGGAGAGGAAAGAAGTGAAAGAGACCGAGAGAGCCAGAGGCAGAAAGGAAACCAGAAAAAAAAGGTAAGACCGAAAAGCTCCCCCGGTCAGCTAACTTGGCAAAAGGTTATCTATTCATCACACAGAGTTGAAATACATGTATTTTTAGGCAAGAAAAAAATCGTAACCCCACGGGGTCACCGCGGTCTTATATTAAAATAAAAAAGTGAGTCTTTCAGCCAGCCGATTTAAAAAGATCTGGTAGCTTAATAGTGAGTTCCTTGAGGGCCGCTTCGGGGGAGTTAAAGCTGGTTGCCATGCCTCCAACAGTAACCTTCAAAATCGCTGGGTAAATCATCTTAAAGGGAATAGAGCGTGCTATCAACTTCTGCACTACAGGATGGTAAGCTGCCCTTTTCCCGAGTTTCTTTAGACAAGTCCTCGTAATCCAATTCTGGATACACCCCAGAGAACTTCTTTGAGTTAGCGCGATTTCATATAGACTGCATGTCTTTCAACATAACTTAGGAACTTGACGATAATAGGACGTGGGGGGGATCCAGACGGGGGCCTGGGTCTCAGAGAACGATGGGCCCGTTCCAGGTGGTAAGAAGAGCTGATAGGGGATGGGCCCACGACCTTATTCAGGAACCTCTGCAGGAAGGCCATCAAGTCTGGGCCCTCATCCATCTCGGGTAGGCCCAGAATTAATAAATTGTTTCGGCGATTACGCCCTTCCAGGTCTTCAGTTTTAGCCTGTAATTTTCTTATCTGCTGTTTAAGCTCGGTGACCTCAGTTTCGGTTTTCGTCCTCCACTGCTCCGATGAAAAAATTCTGGCCTCCATATCCGAAACTCTAGTAGAGACAGAGGAGAGATCGCAACGCAGGGACTTAAGTTCGCCAGCCAGCTCTTTCAGGATATCCTTCAATGGAGTGAGCTCTTGGAGGAACTTATCCTCCGTTAAAGGAATAGCCTGTTGCACTCTGTCCCCTCCTCGATCAGGTTTAATAGTACCCTGATTGCATTGTTTCTTTGCAGCTTTCTCCGGGGATGCAGGGGGTGTGTGTTTGACTGAGGCCTGCTTCCCATCCACCTCCATCTCGATATTATAGGCTGTTGTTTCACCAACAGAGCACGTTTTTCGATAGCAGGTAGATTAGCCAGACGTCTTCTGAAAAAATTTTTGCTTAAGATGCCAAGATGAGTCCAAAAACGATCAGGAAAGGTGGGCAGAGGGGAGAGCTCAGAGTCCCAGCTGCTGCCTAGCTAGATGCAATCACGTGACCCAAAGTCTATGTTTCTATGTTTCTAATGTCGGGGGGTAAGGTGGTGGATGGCTGAATGTTAGGTGTGCTGCCGTCACTGCACAGCTGCGCTCTGGGGAGTAACTCACAGAAATACCCTGGTGGTCTAGTGGAGGTGAAGGGGCCCCAGAGGCCTGCCCACATCCAATGCTGGACCTACCTCCTTGGATCTCCTCCCCCTGACTGGACTCCATGGCTGTCCCTCTAATTGCAGAAAGAACACTGAGGGTAAGTGGGACCTCTCCCGGGTGGTGATCGGGGGGGGGCTGGACAAGCCATGGAGCTGGTGGAGACCAAGGGTGGAGGTTTCAGGCAGGGAGTAGAAGGCAGTAGTCCTGTGGGGGTATGCCCTCCACACAGTGAAACTTTTACAGTGAACATGTCGATGCCAACAACATCGACAGTTCACTGTAAGGTCCGCCCAGGACCCTGGCACTCTTTCCCCCGGTCCTGCACCCCTTCCCCTAATCAACTCTGACTCAGAGTTGATTATCCTTAAGTCTGGGGGATGTGGGGAACAGCAACTATTTCTCTGATGGATTTATGTCAACCACAAATTGCGGTCAACATAAATCCATCGCTGTAATGTCAGTCGACAAAATATTTGTCAAACCGGCATGATAGAACCATCCAGCAGGTACCCTGACAAGATGCCCTGGGCCTTCAGTGAAATAAAGAGAATTCACAAAAAAAAATGAAGTAGTGGGAGATGACAGTTCATGACAATGTCTAAACACTTATTGATAGATAGTAGGGTCCTGCGCTCTAACAAATGGATACCATTATGGAGTGATGGGAGCGTGATCAGGCTCTGCGCTCCCACAGGGCAATGAGGGTTGATTACAATGTGGATACAGTTATGGTAACATATGAGTGCAGGACCCTCCACATGATGGAGGGTCCTGTGCAACCACAACACACTATGGAGTGATGGGAGCACAGGGCCCAGTGGGCCTTGCACTCTCACAAACATATAAGGGTAAGATTAAACTACCTCGAAAAGTAAGGAAATTCATTGCAAAAAACTTTGTTAATGCATCAGTTAGGGTTGAAGCAACAAAAGTAGGGAAATAAGATATTATGGTTGACACCCTAACACCCCCACTCTGACTCACTGCCTCATTTTCATTCCTCAACCCTCCATAGACCAGAGGCAGTTTTGGTTTTTGGCCAACTCTCACCCCATTCTCCTATACTGTACCATGTTAGCTTTCTTACACATGGAATAGGGTAGAGTTAGGCCTGACGACCCCAAGGCACACTCTGTTGACTGTTGGTCTGTGGAGGGGGTGGGATGGGTGGTCGGGTGGGTGTTAGGGTGTCAACCCCACTACCTCATTTCCTACTTTTGTTGCTTCAACCCTAACTGATGCATTAACAAAGTTTTTTGCAATGAATATATTAAACTGGCGTGGTCACGCCAGTATAGTTAGGGTGAAAGTGCACTTCTATGTTAAAGTTCAAACTTTGAGGGTTAATAACTTTGGAGCCGTTCAATGGAGTTGCATGAAATTTGGCATGCATAATCGCTAGGGATAGATCTCTTGACCTACCTAATGTGGTGAGACTCTGTTAAGTGGTTTCTGAGATATAGTGTTGAAAAAACAGAAAAATCTGGATCTTTTGACATTTCTTTGTCATCCTGGATCTCAGAAATTTTATTTTAGTTGTTTTTAGTTTTAGTTTTTTTTTTTGTTGACCAGGTAAGTGCACTAGACAAATCCTGCCTATTTTCAGGCATGACCCAGGGGAGGGGGATACAGATGAATGCCAACTGACCTTGAACCAGATTAAGCTGTTGGTGGTATTTTTTTAGTGAATGAGGGAAATTTGGCCAGGACACAAGGGGAAATTCCCCAACTCTTTTCGATAAGTGCCACGGGATCTTTAACATCCACCTGAACTACCACCAATCCAGGCAGATGGGACCTCGGTTTAACATCTCATCCGAAAGACAGCACCTCAGAAGTGCAGCACCCCTCCCATGCTTTACTACAGTGTCAGTACTGGGATATTAACCCAAGTGCCAGATGTGGGAACTGAACCCATAGCCCTCTGATCTCCCGGCCTCAGAGGCGAGTGTGCTACCTACTAAGCCACTGACACTACAAATGGCTTTATGCTGTGGGCTGAAATTTTCAGGGTAGCACACCTTTGGGTTACAGATGTGCATGTTGAAGGTTTGGTGAAAAAATATTAATCCGTTCAAAAGTTATTAAAGTTTTTAATTTCCCATTATTTCCTGTGGGAAAAGTTAAGTGTTTAGCATGAAACAGATTCAAACAACATGAAGTCTTGCTGTATTCTGACATATGCAGTTAGCCGCAGCACTTGAACTGCTCCAGAGAGGAAAGAGTTAATTTCTATGCCAGACATAGAATGTTGAGCTCGAGCTCGGTTTTCAAACCTCTTGTCTGTGGTGCCTTAGAGTGTAACCGTCAGATTCTTTACTCTGCCTAACTGTGAAGTCTCTCCGGAGATTGCTCCTTCGCTTCGGTTCGGTAAAGTTTCAAAACGCGTTGGTTTTTCAACCGATTTGTTTTCTTTTCAGTTTCGAGCCTCTGTCTATGGTACAGTAAGTAGTGTAGATAGGTAGTGAACTATGATTATATGTTTCTTTGGAAATTGTAAATTTCGGTTCCTTCTCGGTCGGTCCGGTTGGAACCGACCATCTGTGTTTAAATTTATTTCCTGGGATTTTAGTAGTGGTGTGCTGGTTCCTATTGGTTTAAAAAAAATGAACTTTTTTTCGGTTTCTTTACACAGCCTGTGACAAGGTTGGTAACCGATAGGGGTGTATTACCTGGCTAAAAGCTATTAAGGGTAATTTTTCTAGTCTGGCCATGTCTGAGAAACCCAAGAAAAAAAACGGTCCCACTGGGTTTCAACACTGTACAGAGTGTAAGGAGGCCTTTACTAAGGCCGACCCCCACTTTGTCTGTGTTTATTTTCTGGGGTTTGACCACCTCAAAACAGACTGCCAAATCTGCAAAAATTTTCCTAAGGCCACTCTGGAGAAAAGATTGAGTAGGCTAAAGGAAAAGAAGGCTGAGAAGTCAGCTGACCCGGATGGGCAGCCCGGTTCGGTTCTGACCAAACCTGAGGAGGTGCCCACTGACCTGGGCGAGATGTCCTCGGGCAAAAGGAGAGCCAACCTTGAGGGGTCGGTTCCATCAAAAAGGCAAAAAAATTCAGCCGGTTCGGGTCCAACATCACTTACTCCAACCGTTGAAGAAATAGCTAAAGCGATCAGTATCATGTAATTGCTTTGCTCATTCCCGTCCGAACTGGCGTTGTTGGTTAGGTGCTCAGTTTGGTTGGAGCCGACTCCATCGGATTATGATCCGGATGCTTATTACGAATTGGAGTGGGAGGGGGACGAAGATTTACTGGATGATGATGATGATAATGATTAAGAAGGTCTGGATGTGTCCATTGAACCGGACATCTCCCCAGACAGACCCTCCAATGTCTCCCCTCCAAGGCTTTCTGAGTCCCCATCTCACTTTTCGTTTTACAAAAAGGTGGCTGAAACCCTCCAGCTCCCCATGGTTGAAGCTGTTGAGGAGGAAGAAGAGCCTGATTTTGTGGAGATGATGGACATCCCAGAGTCCAAGAGGTTGTCTATTCCCCTCCATAAATATCTGGGGAAACAGACACAAAAGATTTTACAGACACCAAATTATTTGCCTCCTGTGGATAAGAGAATGGACAGGAGGTATATGCTACCAGGCTCAGGTACGGAGTTTTTGTTCAATCATTGCAGTTGGGGTAGTGCAGGCTGCAGCCTGTGACAGGGCTAATATACCTTTGGCTTCACACCCCCCAGATAAAGACTCGAGGAAGGTGGATGCCATGGCCAAGAAACAATATTTGGCATCCTCCTTGGGACTCAGGCAGGCTAATCATATGGCCTACACAGCCAGATACCAGAAGTACAGGTGGGATACAGTTCTGGAACTGGCTAAACAGGCCTTCCCCCAGCTAGCCAAAGAGCTGAAGGAGGTGGCTGCTGATGGGATTGAGGCACCCAAAGTGCAATTCCATGCTGCTGTGGACTCCAATGATGTGGCATTGAGAGTCATGGCTACATCTGTGTCTCTCAGGAGATTTGCTTGGCTCAAATGCACTAGCCTTTCTCAGGACACCCATGCTAAGGCCATGGATTTCCTTGTGGTGGGTAATTCTCTGTTTGGGGAGCAGACAGAGGCTTACATGAAGAAAATGGATGAGTACAGGACCACCTACAGGAGTGCACAGGCCAAAGAAAGGCAAGCCACTCCTCAAAAGCAGCAGTCTAGGGGCAGGGGCAGGCCTTTTCACAGGCCTTTCTACCAAGTCCAGGCCTCCTCTGCCTTCCCATAGAGGGGGTTCTTTCGAGGGAGAGGCAGGAGGGGGATGAGCAGGGCTGCATCCTCTTCTCAGTCCAAGGCTCCTGCCAAGCAGACACCCTGATGTGTCAGCCCGGGTCAACTTCCCAATTCCAGTAGGAGGCAGGCTGGCTTACTACTTCCAGGCCTGGAAGTCTGTTATCTCAGACAAGTGGGTCCTGGAGGTAGTAAGCCAGGGACTGGCCCTCAGTTTCAAGAAGTTTCCAAAAATGAGGGTCAGGTCTTTTCTACCTGCAAACATCTCAGAAACCATTGCTCTAGAAGCAGAGGTTTCCTCTCTGCTGGCTCTCAGAGCCGTGGAGAGAGTTTCTACTCTACACAGGGGCAAGGATCTGTACTCCAGATATTTCCTTACCCCAAAAAAGACAGGGGAGTGGCGACCCATCCTAGACTTAAGGTATTTGAACAAACACATCTTAAAACCAAGGTTCAAAATGGTGACTCTGGGAGTAATTCTTCCCTCTTTAAGGCCAGGGGATTGGTTAGCATCCCTGGACCTCAAGGATGCCTATTTCCACATTCCTATCAGGTGCTCCCACAGAAAGTACCTCAGGTTCGCGCTGCCTTCAGGCCATTATCAATTCAGAGCCATGCCTTTTGGCCTAACATCGACTCCAAGAGTGTCTACAAAGTGCCTTGCAGTAGTAGTGACCTTCCTCAGAAGGAAAGGGATTTCTCTATTCCTATACCTGGACGACTGGTTCATTGTAGGACAGTCTCCCGACCAGGCAGGTCAGCTCTTCAAGTCACTCAAGATTTGCTCAGTTCTCTGGGATTCCTTCTCAATCTGCCAAAGTCAGTTCTCGAACCAGTACAACTCCTCACTTTCATCGGGATAGAGTTAGATGCTGTTCAAGCAAAGACCTTCCTCCCACTAGCAAGGGTAAAGGCCCTTACAGATCTTGCTTCCTCATTTCATCCTCTGGTTTCTTGCCCAGCAAAACATTTTCTTCAGCTCCTAGGCCACATAGCAGCTTCCACTGCAGTGGTACAAGGAGCCAGATTCCAAATGAGGGACATTGTTTCACCTAAGGTCTTTTTGGTCTCAGAAAAAAGATTCTCTCACCAAATTGGTTCCAGTGACTCAGACTCTGGTCCAAGCTCTTCAGTGGTGGTTGGATCAGAACAATCTCATACAAGGTGTCCCATTCCTCAATCAATCTCATTCAGTGGTACTAACCACAGATGCTTCTCTCCTGGGTTGGGGAGCCCACCTAGGAGCCCTCACAGCACAGGAACAAAAAGAGTTACCTATGGATGACAGTATAGTATATTATATGGTATAGTGTATTGCATATAACCCCTCTCTGTTTGCCAGTTTCTGAACAGCCACATTCAGTCGAGTGGAAACCAGCAAACAGAGACGAATCCTTGCTCAGCATGGAATGCATTTCAGTACTGGATTAAGTACTTTAAGAATTTACCTGGCTAATTTGGGTCAATGGGTGGGTGGGATTTTGAGTTTAATATTTCCAAAGCCAGCAGTTATATTTATGTTGCAGTGGGTGGAGGAGGTGGTGGACTCAACGGCACTTTTCAACTTTAAACAAAATTATTTGGGTAGAAGGTGGGTGAGTTGTTGTGAAACTGGATGTGGGTATTTTTTTCTATTTTTAATTTTTACAAAAAAAAAACAACAACCATATACTAAAAAATTATAGATAGCCAACGCACAATGAGGCCGATGGTCCCATTTTGGGATTCTGGTGACATTATAGACCACTGGAGATTTACTCACATGGCTTATGATGTCACCAGAATTCGTCAATGGGATCATAGCGTTGTTGTGCATGGCTAGTCATCTATTATTATATTTGTTACGGGCCGTCAATATATTTCTGTTGCAAGTGCTGCCTGATTGCACTCTTGCATACTGGGACTGTCTAGGGGCACTATTTGAAGCCTGCTCCTTGCAGTTATGTTTTTTAGCCTTATGTGTACCCAGTTAGTTTCCATACAGTGATCTGTTGATCTTCATTGAGGATATCTCCTCCATTAGGCCACATCTTTGGAATTGTAAGCCATCAGCATCAGGATCACTTGGAAACTTTTTGCTAGCTGGGGGCTGCCACCCACAATGGCATGCAGTGTCAACACATATATAATGTGTGCGTCTCCAACACTTCTCAATTCTATCTCCTGCTGTTGTTCATCCTTGTCAGACCTACTGAAGGGAAACAACATTGAAATAGCCATTGCTGTTTGTTATTTTCTTTCTTAAAGTATTTTCAGTTAAATCATAATCATCTCTGTATGCCACCAAAGGACAAAGAGCCTTTGTTCCATTACTGTGTTTGTGGCTACAAAATGTTCAAGAAGAAGAACACTCACACTAACTGTGTATATTGTTTGAGTCTGTCTCACAACATGGGCATGTGCGAGATTTGCCAGAGTTTCAACTAGGCTACAAGGTGACGCTGTTAGAAAGCTTTGGAGACCTTTCTCACTCAAAGTGCTAAAAGCCATGGAAAAGGCTATGGATTCCAGGTCTGCTTCTACCTCACCATCAATTGAGAAACAGTCTTCAGAGTCAAAAGACAAGGGAAGGCAGCAGTTGTCGTGGGCTCCTCCTCATCTGGCCATAAACATAAAGAAAAGTCTGCTTAGCCGGTGAGGTCCGGGTCGCCATTACGGAAATCAGGTACGTCCTCATCAATGCCCACTCCAGTGGCATTGTCAGAAACCCCCCCAACCATCATTGAAACACCAAGGTCATGGCTTGGCTCAGGCACTGCCATACCTACTATGGATGGTAAGTAGCTGCGATCTCGGGCACCAGCCCTGTGAAGCAGGTAGTCCTGGACCCTTTTCAGAGAACCGTTGACTCACAAGCTGTGCTGGCATCATTTTTTGACATGTTACATTACCTGCTACCAATGATGCCACAGAAGATAGCTGTACCATTGACATGGCCACCTGTTCCAGGGCCTTCATCGATGTCTTCTTGTAGCACACCACAAATTCCTCCTTCTCAGCCAGCACCAGCAATGCCAGTTTCCACTCCTATCGTTGTTCAAGATGATGATGATGAGGTCAAAAATAATCCTGACCTTATGGATTTTGAGGGGGATTTTGAGGATGAATATGAGGGTGAAAGGCAGTTTGAAGATGGGAATCTGTCCTTCAGCTCCACCCTCTCATCCTGTAATGAGGACTTTGTGGTTTACACACCTGGATCTCCCACTGAGTATCCCTCTTTCCAAGCCATGTTGCAGCAAATGCTGCCTGCCATGGGCTTTGCTATTGAGGAGGAAGAGTCCATGAAAAGGAATCTTGTGGGATATTTGGAGGTTTCTTGCACACCTTTCATTATAATTCCTCTTTTGTATCCTACATTAGAAGATGCCAACTTTGCTGCATGGCATAGGCTTAATATCCCACCTGCAGTTCCAACGAAGGCTAATAAATGGTGCCATGCTCTGTCTGCTGAGCCTTGCTATGCTACCCAGCCTGAAACTGACTCTGTAGTCATTATGGCTGCTCATGATCACTCTAAAGCCCTTAGGCACATGAATAAAGAATCTAGGAGGCTAGAAGTTATAGGCAAGGTGCACTTATGGGTCACACAGCTCTGCATCCTTGGGCTTACTGATTGCAAATTACCAGGCCCATTTGATAAAATATCAGAATAGTCTCTGGAAGGCAGCACATACTGCAACCTAGTCTTTATCCGATGGCCCTTCCAAGACTGATTTGCTCAAAAGCTTGTCAGCTAGTGCTGAAGTAGGCAAACATCTGCTACATTCAGCTTATGATGTGTTTGATTCCTCTTCCAGGGCTACAACCTCTGGTATTTGTATTAGATGATATTCCTAGCTCAGAATAACAGGTTTTGCTGCTGGTTGTGACAGGGTTGAGTAAGGCCCTGTCCCATTTGTTATGCAGAGAGTTAAACGCAAGGATCTGTTCTGTCTTTTCCTTTTCTGCTGTGTGTCTGTCTTTTGCCTATCTGATTGACCAGCCAAGTTTTCCTGTGGCACCCATGGCTCTCCACTATGAAGGGTCCCATGGACCCCCTCTCCCCACTATTTCCCTGCCTTCACTTGCTGTTTCTGTCTTTTCTTTCCCCTTGCTTCCCTGTGGTTGAGAAAGTGTATGTGTATATTTGTGTGAAGCTGGGATCCTTGGTTTGTAAATGTACTTAGTTATATTGTTTGAAATCAAATGCAGAAAGCTATTTCAGTATATTAGAAAAGATTCAGTTTGATAGAAAAGATAGCAAGCTGCAAACACAAGGGGTTTGTCCTTAAGAGACCTTTTGACCTCCTCAACTTGTTAACAGAACTGTCTACAGGAGGCATTTCCAGACCTCCTGTTCAATTTTGTTACACCTGTGGAGCCTGGATGTACTTGCTCAGAAAAGAAACTGATAAATGTGTTATATTTTGTGAAAAATGAGATGCAGTGAGAAACAAAAGGCAGCAATATTTTGGGGTTTTCCAGTTTTAGCTTTAGATTTGGCGATGCACTAAGAAGGACTTTTGCTTGGACTGCCTGTGTTAAAAGCCATCCTGTACAAATGTTATTATTCTTATTTTATTGTTTTTTATAAAAATAAAAGTTCTACTTGTGAATTTTTATAACTGCTCCTGGTTTGCCTATGCTTCCTGACCTTGATAGTATGACACTGATGTGCAGCAGGTTGTTTTGAATGCCCCTTTCAAGGGCTCCAAATGGTTTGGATGTGATAATGTTGAAGAAGCACTTCATGGCCTTCAGTCTTTTGAAATGACTTTAAGGTCTGTTAAGTCCCTTTACCCCACACCCACTAGAGGGTATGGTAGGGGCTCTTTTCATTGGCCTGCTGCCAGGGGTAACCTTACATATCATCAACAAGGCAGTGGCAGTGGTGGTGGTCCCTTTCTGTGTCTCAGCCACCCAGTGCCCATGCCAAAGCACTCAAAGGAATCAGTTCAGGTTGCCCTGACACCCTTGATTCCACTTGACTCTCCTTTGTCTCTTCCCCCCAGCTATTGCCTCCAGAAGTGACTGTGGGTGGTATGATCTCCTTGCATGTAAAGCAATGGTGGGAGAGCACTAGAGACGAGTGGGTTCTGGAGAGTACCATGAAGGGGAATGCTCTGGAAATAATAGAAACCCCTCTAGATCATCCTTCACCTCCTTTCTCTTATCCTCTCGACCACTTGTCCCTTCTAAAGGAACAAGTCCAGACCCTGTTTCTGAAGCATGCTATTGAGCTGGTTCCTCCACAAGACAGGAATGAAGGGTTGTATTCCAGATACTTCCTAGTCTTGAAATGAACAAGAGATCAATGTCCTGTATTGAATCAGAGACTTTAGTCCATACATTGAATACAAAAGGTTTTCGGTACCACAAGGACAGGATTGGAGCATGATGACACAAGACACATGTTCGGCAGTTAGGCAGCACAAGGAAGCTACTCCTCTCCCACCGTGGCACCACCAGATCTAACCTACTAAAATGCCTTTGTATATCTAAATGGAAAGTCTTTTCGTGGGTACCGGCTAAAAGCATTGTTTGCAAGTCCATGGAGAAACTCACCAAGATGCCAGTCCCATTTTCTTTTCTTTCTTTTGGAAGCAGCATGGTTGGCAGCTATGTTTGTTGGGTCGGTTCAGAATGGATGAGTTCAGAGCGGCCCTTGAAAGGAAAATTGGCTCCAGTGAAGGAGATGCATGGTCACAGTGAATGGGTCCGATATAGAAAAGGAAAAAGGTGCAATTGCCCATCTCTCTTTGGTAACAGGTATTTGGCAGTGATCACAACCGCAGCAGTGCTTGGTGTACTCAGTTTCTCGTGGCAGTGAAGCCCAGCTCTGGACGGTCAAGACTAAAGTGAAGACAAATGCTGTTTTCTGTGACTCTAGTGGTCCGAGATTTTTGTATCCTGGAATTGGTCTATTAGGATGTATTTGGAAAATTGCTAGGCCACAAAGAAAATTCTCTGCTACCACTATCAGAAGAAGATGCAGTACAATTAAACAAAAGGAACAAAGAAGGAGAAAGATGAATCTCCATCAAGAAGTACATAGCAGACTGCAATATAAAGAAGACAATTAAGGAAGCTAAGTATAAAAATGTTTCTATTCCTTCCTTCCTTTTATTTGAAATCTTGCTTGGTCTTGAAAGATACCCCTTTCCTTTCGTGGCAAATATTGACAGAAAAGGGAGGAAGTAGACTGCAACTACTGGGTTTGTTTTCTTACATTAAGGGGCTTAAAGGGAACAAAAGGGATATATTCAGCACATAGAGAGAGAGAGAGAGAGAGAAGGAAATAGAGAAGAGAAAACAAGACTTTCAAAACTGTTTTAGAGTTCAGGGCAGAAACAAACTGCAGACAGTAAGAGTGCAGAGGCAAACTCATCACATAAAAAAGGCATATCAAAGGCAGTACATAAAAAGCTCAAGCAAACAAAAATCCCCTTTAAAAATTGTTGCTCCTTATCAGGTACAGCCTCCCCTAAAATGGCTCCAAAGGTACATACAGACATTGATAAGAAGAAGGAAAAAAGAATAAAAATCAGCACCTAGCTCAACTAAAATGGCACAGACAAGCCAAATGACAGAAGCTAATAGTTTATCATCAGACTCTCAAACAGCTTTGGCTGAATCTTTACATCAGTTAGAAGATGAAATAAACAAACAAATGGAGGAAGAGGGGAAAAACTACGGAAGATAAAGAAGGAACTGGGAAAGAAGATCAGAATAAAGACGCCCCACTTCCCTGGGCCCAGCAAATAATTCAAAACTTTACTACAGTAAAGGAAATCTTGAATAAATTACAAAAAATACCAGAAACATTACAAAGCTTATCAGAAAATATTGCTACAATGAATACCAAAATAGATGAGAGCATAAGAAGAATAAATGAATTAGAGTACAGACAATCTAATTTGGAAGATTCAGTGGCTCCTGTAAAACAAGAGGTTGCTTCACTACAAAAGCAGTATGTTTCTCTTAAAGGACAATTCTAAGACCAAGAAAACAGATCCCAAAGGAAAAATATACGTATTTTTGTCATATTTCCAGAGTGGAAGAAAAATCTCCCTCTAAGAGACATTATAAAATATATTTTGTTGAAATTATTGGGGTCAGAAACAAACATTCCTACAATAGACAGAATCCATTGGCTTACTCATGGAAGAGATGAAGGAAGGGCTAGACCAGCTATTATGAAGTATTTGACATCAGAAAGGAAGGATTGTATCATGCAAGCCTTTTTTAGAACTAGCAATTTCAAATATAAAGATCAAAATATGTATTTCAAACACAATTTCTTGAAAATGCTATGGGAACAAAGGAAACAATTTGGGGGAGTTCAGCAAAAGTTGTGGAATGAAGGGATTAAAGCATACATAGTCTTTCCAGCTATTCTAAAAGTTTTTTTGAACAATCAAAATTTTGTCTGTATCTCTGTATCTGAGGCGATACAAGATTTAACAAGCATTTGTCAATGCCGAATGTTGTCTTGCTGACATTGGCATCAGTAGCACAGGAGTTGAACAGATGCATAATAGGAATGGCAGTGAAGTATGAAAGTGACTTCAACCCCACATCACCCTACAGAGACTGACAGGCACTGAAGTGTGACTTTGGGCATTGGACATAACATTCATGGCATGTCAGCTCACCCTACCCTGCAGTGCAAATATCATGTTGTGCCTTGGGGTCCTTGGGCCTTACACTCACCCCATTCGGCCATAACGCTCAAGGCATTTTACCTCACCCTGTCCTGCAGACACTGACAAGTGCTGAGGTGTGCCTTGAGGTGTTTGGTTTTATAGTCACCTCATTTCATAAGGACGTACGCTGAAATGGGTGCAGCATAGGAGAATGGGGTAAACTGTAGGGCCGAAGAGTCCAAGGCACATCTTGATGCCTGTCACTGGCTTGAGGGGGGGGGATGGTATGGTGTGAGCATGACAGCCGGCAATGCAAAGGCACACCCCTGACACCTGTCAGTCTGTACAGGGTGGGACGTTATGGTTAGAAACCCTAATGCCCCAGCCGTTTGTTGGTATTTGCACTACAAATTTGCAACATGGCATTTTTGTCACCCCCACCTCATGAAAGTGTTTGGGACCTCTGCTCATGAACAGTGGCACTGTGATTTTGTTAATCTGTCCCGAATGTTGATTTCTCACAGCAACCACACCATTCTGCGCCAGATGTGCAAAAACACCATTCAGGCAGGATGTGAAAAATGACACCTGTACCATTCATAGGTAGATGTGAAGAGATGGCAGTGCTGAAAATCTTGAGTGAAAATATTAAAAATGCTCAAATTTACAAGCATACGTACAAACTGCGCAATGCACACTCGTAACATAGTCATTTAGTAGAATTATTTCACCAAATTTTCAACTTAGGCATTTTGGGACCTCTGCTCATGAACACTATACCTATGATTTTCTTCATCTGTCCTGATCGTTGATTTCCCACAGCGACCGCGCCACTGTGCGCAAGTTGAACGAAAACACATTTTGGGCAGGATGTGAAAAATGACAGCTATACTGTACATAAGGAGGTGTGCAAAACTGACAATGTTGAAAATGTTGAGTGAAAATATTACAAAATCTCGAAGTTATGAGTGCATGTGGAAACTGTGCAACGTATGCTTGTAACATACTAATTTTGTGGTCTTTTGTCACCAAATTTTCAACATAGGCATTTTAAGACCTCTACTCATGAACACTATCATTGTGATTTTCTTAATCTGTCCAGAACACTGATTTCCCACAGTGACCGTGCTATTCTGCGCCGGTAGTGCAAAAACACATTTTGGACAGGATGTGTAAAATGACAGCTGTACTGTTCATAAGGAGGTAGGGAAAAATGCCAATGTTGAAAATCTGGATTGAAAATATTACAGATTTGCAAAGTTACGAGCGCAGTGTGGAACTGCGCTAACGCACGCTCGTAAAAGTAATTTTTTTTATTTTTTCACCAAATTTGCAACATAAGTTTTTTGAGAGCCCAGCTCATGAGCAGTGGCACTGTCATTTCATTAATCAGAAGGTGACTTTGTGCAGTGACCGCGAAATCACCTTTCGGGACTGAATATGCCATGACAGTGACTGAATTCATGAGGTGGGGTCCCAATAACCCCATGTTGAAAATTTGGTGCCAAAATTCCCCAAACTGCCTGAGATATGCACCAAAGTTGGAAAATCCCTTTGAATGCCATTATACAGCCTACCAGCATTTCTTCAGTTCGCGGTTGGCTTTGAAGAGTGTAGACGTGTTGCCAGTCCACCGAAGATCATCACGCCAGGCTCCAGAGATAAGTATGGGGGTGAGGGGGTGGAAAGGTGGGCATGCAGGGTGGGTGTGGGTTGGGGAGGGGCTAGACAGCGAGGGACCGTTTTCTAATTTACAGGGTTTAAAAATGTAATAGACATCACGGGATGTTTTTCCTTTTAACAGGTACTTTTGGCACGCTGGGGTGGGCTCAGTGTTCCACCTGTATATTTTGGGGAGGAGGGACTGGAGCCGATGGGGATTGGGCAACTCTGTTGGCACTTACAGAAGTGCATGAGCGAGGGGATTGGGCACCCCTCGGCACTGAAATGGGGGAACATGCCGATGGGGATTGGGCACCCCGTCTGCAAATTAAGTTAGTAGGGGCATGCCGACAGGGGATTGGGCACCCCCATTGGCTTTCTGAGGGACTGTGCCAGGTGGCGGCTGTCCCTCTGCTTCCTCATTGCTGCTGCCATGTTGCTCGACAAGGGACACCAGCAGTAACTAGATGCTGCAATCAGGGACTGCCTCATGGCACTCCCTGATTGCATCAACTAATTTCTTTCAAGGTGGTGGCGCGTTTTTTCAACTGCTGTCATAGACAGAGTGCTCTGCCATTGGCGCCACAGAGCCCGGCCTCAAAAAGCAGTGGCGCCATTGGCTGCATCAGGACCGCACCTCCAAAACCCGCTTCTCCACTGAAGCAACCACAATATGTTGTTTGTGTTGCATGCGCAAGACAACATAAAAATTTGACTGCAAGGAATTTTTTCAAGTATGGATTGAAAGGATAGAAGAGCTCATCTAGAAAAAAGATGCCAGATATATGGAGATTTAAAGGACATTTGTATTGGTCACGGTTAAAACTGAATTATTTAAACTTTTTTTTTTGCTTTTGCTTCTGCTCTAGGTGCAACAGGTGGTGTGTGTGTGTGTGTGTGTGTGGGGGGGCATTAATCATGACCATGGAATTGCCTCCAAGAGAAGAAAGATGAGTATGCCAGACCAGGTTCAGTGGCATAAGGTGGAAGAAGGAGAGGGGAAGGGGGGAGCAGGAGAATGGGTGGGAAAACTTTGCTTGGACAAGAAACAGGTGGGGATTAGATTAGAAAAGTTAATTACACAGAAGGTGATGTATTCTTGTGATGGGGCAGTCGCAATATTAGAAATGGGTATATTTAAAGGGGCAACATGGAACGTTAACAGACTAAACTCTCCAATTAAAAGATCCAGAGTCTCAGCCAGAATTAAAAAACTGAACTTAGATTTAATTATGCTCCAGGGGACTTTTCTAAATAGTAAAGAGGTTGAAACATTTAAAAAGAAGTGGTCTGGGGCCTTATATCACTCACAAAGTCAGAATAAAAATATTATGGGGGCAGCCTTGCTCTTTTGTAAGGGTTTCAAAGGTAAAATTACAGACTTTATAACAGATAATTTGGGAAGAATGGTATTAGTTAACACAGAAATAGGAGGAAGTGAAATTATGTTTGGATCCATTTCTCTACCCTTTAAACTGTGTGGAAGCTTTCTGTAAAGGCTTCTTCAAGACTTTGTGGCAGCTCACAGTTTGGTGGATTTATGGAGGGACAAGCCTCATTTGATTATACATCTGGGGATGAACGACCTGGCTGACAAGACAGTAGATATAGTCCAGAGGACGTTTGAGGAACTTGGACAAGTATGTGAGGGGGCAGGAAGATCAATAACTTTTTCAGAGATACTCCCAGTGCCCAAGACAAGCACAACAAGAAAGCTGAGAATAGAGGAATTTAACAGATGGCTAAGAACCTGATGTCATACTAAAGGGTATGGGCTGGTGGGGTGGTGGGGAGGAACCTGGGAGGACAGTAGTCTATATACTAAGGACAGACTACACTTGAGTGAGGAGGGAAGGAAAGTGTTGAAACAGAGGATGGTGAAGTTCATAGAGGAAGTTGGGAATCTAAACTAGGAGTGGGGGGGTGGCAAGTGGGCAAGAGACATGCAGAGACCACAGGTTGGGAAGCCACATGAGCTTACCCCCATAACAGTGACAAAAGACAAAGGGCAAATACTATTGGTAATGCTAGTAAAGAAGGGCAGGATGGGAGGGGGGAAGGGGTGGAAGGTGGACACCCTTAATGCTAGGAGCCTTGGGAGGAAAACTGTAGACCTACAGGCACTCATGGCAGAGGGAGAGGTGGACATTGCAGTCATCACAGAAACATGGGCCACCCAATACAATGACTGGGACCTGCCTATACCTGGGTACAGGTTACTTCATAGGGATAGGGTGATTGGGAAAGGGGGGTGGCACTATATGTGAGGGAAGGACTGAAGTGTATAAGGGAGTAAGGGGAGGAGGGTAGCACAGAGTCACTTTGGATGTAAATTCAGGATTCCAAGAATAAGACTCTCAGAATGGGAGTGGTGTACAGGCCGCCCTCTCAGATGGAGGAGTGGACAGGGAAGTAGTGGGACAGATCAGAAGAACCTGCAAGAGGGGTAGTGTGGTGACTGTGAGGGCCTTCAACATGCCAGGAGTGGACTGGAGTACCCCAACAACCAGGAATAGAAGGGAGCAGGTACTACTGGATGCCTTCCAGGACAGCTTCCTAATGCAAATGGTCAGTGAACCAACCAGGTTAGCGAATACTCTTGACCTTGTGCTGGCAAATGGGGAGTTTATAAGGGAACTTAGGGTGGAAGACCCGCTGTCAGGGAGTGACCACCACTCAGTATGATTCACATTGGATATGGGAAGGAAGGAGTGGAATCTGGCACAAAGGTGCTGGACTTCAGGAGAGCCAACTTTGGGAGGATGGGGGAAGTGATAAAAGGGTACCTGGCCAGAATTCAACCTAGCATGGGCACTAACCAGAGGTGGGAGCTCATAAAGCTGGGGATAGCAGAGGCAACCAGAACCTGCAGCAAGGTCCAGAGCACAAAGGCTTGGGCTAAGAAACTGAGCTGGGTGAGCAAGGAGGTCATGGAAAGGTAAGGAGGAAAAGAGCTGCCTTTAGGAGGTACAAGAAAACAGGGAAGGGGAGGACAGGGAGGAGCACCTGAAGGAATTGAAGGAGGTGACATGGGCAGTAAGGGGAGCCAAGGTGTCTATGGAGCTCAGGCTGGCACAAGGCATTAAGAAGGGTAAGAAGGACTTCTTTAGGTACATCAGAGAGAAAAAGAACTGCAAGGACCACATAGTAAGGATTAGGAAGGAGGGGTTGGGCAGGGGGGGTGATAAGGCAGAAGCACTAAATGATTACTTCTGCTAAGTATTTACTAAGGAGAAGGGGGGGTGATACTCAAAAGGGGGAGATATGGCAGAAACGGGGGAGGGGTAACAGATGGGGAAATCACAGAGGGCAGAGTTCTGGAAGGTTTGAGGACACTGAGGGTCGGCAAGGTGCCAGGCCCAGATGGCATCCACTCCAGGGTACTGAAGGAGCTGGCAGAGGTCCTTGTGGGACATTTGGCAGACCTATTTAATGTCTCACTACACTCAGGTTGTGTACCTCAAAATTGGAGGGTGGCTCATGTGGTGCCTCTCCACAAAAGTGACCCCAAGGAAGAACCAGGTAACTACAGACCAGTGAACTTCACATCCACCGTGAGTAAGCTGATGGAGACTATCCTGAAGGAAAGGCTGGTGGCCCTCCTGGAGGCCAAAGGACTACATGACAGCAGACAGCATGGTTTCATACGTGGCAGATCCTGCCAAACCAACCTGGTGGAGTTCTGTGACTCGGTAACTAGGCAGTTGGACAGGGACCATGCAGTGGATGTCCCATATCTGGACTTCAGTAAGGCATTAGACTCAGTGCTATATGGGAGGCTAGGAAGTAAGTTAGAAGGCATGGGGCAAATGCAAGGCTGGTGAGATGGGTAGGGAACTGGCTTCAGGAAAGGCAACAGAGGGTGGTGGTGGATGGGGCGCTCTCATCCCCAAGGGTAATGATGAGTGGTGTTCCACATGGCTCAGTGTTGGGACCAATGTTGTTTGGGATTTTCATTGCAGACATATCATTGGACAGCAAGATCAGTCTGTTTGCTGACGACACCAAAATGGGAGTGGTGGTGGTCAACCTAGGGGGATGGCGGGGGTTGCAGGATGATCTGGAAAAGCTGGAAACCTGATCAGACACCTGGCAATTGGGGTTTAATGCCAAAAAGTGCAAAGTGCTACATTTTGAGGTAAAGAACCCAAGGGGAAGTTACCAGTTGGGGGGAGTGCAGCTAGCCAAGACAGAGGAGGAGAAGGATCAGGGGGTGCTCATTACAGGGTCAATGAACAACTCAGCACAATGTAGGAAGGCAGCTGCAAAGGCCAACAAAATGCTGGCTTACATAGCAAGGGGTATCACCTCGAGGAAGGGGGAGGTGATTCTGCCACTGTATAGGTCATTAGTTAGACCACACCTGGAGTACTGCATGCAGTACTGGTGCCCGTATCTGAAGAGGGACATTAAGTTACTGGAGGGGATGCAGCGCAGGGTGACAAAGATGATCAAGGGGCTGGGGGCTTACCATACGAGAGGAGGCTGAGGGAGCTGAACATGTACTCACTGTAGGAGAGGAGGGATGGGGGGACATGTTTGAAACCTTTAAGTATATGAAAGGAATAAACAAGACAGGTACAGAGGGGCTGTTCAAAGTAAGAGAGGGGAGGGACACATGAGGCCATGATATGAGACTGGAAGGAGGAAGGTTCAGGAGGGAGAAGTGGAGAAACTTTTCTAAGAAGAGGATGATAGCTGGGCGGAATGCATTACTGGCAGAAGTGGTACCCAGTAGAACAGTGGACTGCTTCAAAAGGGGCTTCGACAGGGCAAGGGGAGGGTCAATGGAGAGGAAGGGTGGCAGGAAGGGGCAGCTGCAGAATAAGGGGTGCTAGCTGCACATTCGAGCAGACTTGATAGACTTCTAGGCCTTTAACTGCTGGCAAATTTCATATGTTCGTATAAGCAAATTAATGTTTACTTGGAATTTTGAGAATTTAGTCTTGGGAGGAGATCTCAACTGTACAATAAACAATAATTTAGATAAAACCTCTGCTAGACTGAAGTGGAGTATGTATAAAGCAAGGCTTCTTCAAGACTTTATGGCAACTCACAGTTTGGAGGATTTATGGAGGGCATGTAATGGTACAGAAAAAGAATATACTTTTTACTCTGGAAGACATAAAATGTTTTCAAGGTTAGATTACGTATTCATTTCTAGAGAATTAGTAATCAGTAGTCTGACAATCATGGCCAAGATAGAAGCATTGTTAATGTCAGACCATAACCCAGTAAGTTTTAGCACTTTTTTACATGAGGGAAATTAAAAAAAAATATTAATATTTGGCATTTTAACAATAATTTGATTAAGGATACAGCATTCATAGAAAAAAATTTCTAGAGTTATCTGAAATTTTATAACAGACAATGCGATCACAGAACATAATATAATAACCTCATGGGATATATTGAAGGCAACAGAGGGGGTATAATTTATGAGGCTTCGTGGAGAAATAAAGTCAGATTACAGATGGAAATGGAAATGGAAGACCATCTTAAAAAGTTAGAGATGGCAGTTCAGAAGGGTGACACTTCTAAAGAACAAGATCTTACTGAACTCAGGAAACTAATAAACAATTCGAATATAACAAAGATTAAATGTAACTGGGCTAGGTACAGTAAGAATTGGAAAACCAACAGTGAGGTAGTGGGGAAAATATTAGCAAAAAGGATTTAGGTGGTAGAACAGGAACAAATAGAAATAACTTCAATAGTTAACAAAGAAGGGAAACTTTGATCCAGCAAGAGGAAATATTAGAAGAGTTTGTAGATTTCTATATGAATTTGTATACATCAGGATGTAACCCCGTAGAAGAAGACATAAGATATTATGCACAAGATGGTTTGAATAGTTTAACAGAATCAGAAAATGATCTTTTGGTCTCACCAATTACAGCTCTAGAAATCTGGAATGCTATACAAAATATGACAAAATCAAAATGCCATGGTATAGATTGCCATACCCTGGAATTTTATGATACTTTTAAAGATATTTTGATACCCTTGCTGGAAATATTGTTCAATCAGATAAGAAAACAAATAAATCACCAGATTCTTTTTCCAAAACTATATATATATATATATATATATCACTGATATTAAAACCAGGAAAGAAAAACAATAACGCTGAGAACTACAGGCCAGTGACAATTTTAAATACTGATTATAAAATATATACAAAAATCTTAAACAATAGAATTTTGCCATTACTAGACAGAATTATTCATTGTGATCAAACAGGATTTATCCTTATAGGGATATTCAATCAGGTCTTCATAAAATCCAGTTTATTACTGAGTATTTAACAGAATCCAGTATAACCACAGTCTTTCTGATCTTAGATACCACAAAGGCTTTCAATATGATGGAATAGGAGTACTTGTATGGGGCTATAAGAATGTTTGGATTTTCAGACAAATTTATTGAGTATATTAAAACTTTATACAGCAGTCTGACTGCAGAAATAAAAGTTAACAATATCTTCTCTAAACATATAAATTTATACAGAGGCATATGGCAGGGATGCCCCTTGTCTCTGACTCTATTTATTATAGGACTAGAATTATTACTAAATAAAATAAGATCAAATAACAAAATGAAAGGGGTACAGATAGATACTACTGAAAGTAAATTAAATGCAGATGTTACAAGAACCAGAACAAGCTTACAAGAAACGAAAGTAGAAATAAACAGATTTTCTAAAATTGCAGGTTATAAAATAAATGAAAATTAATCAGAATTACCATTGTTTAATATTGAACAACCAGAACAACTTAAGAAAATCATATCAGCAAACATACAGGAAACAGGCTTTAGATATCGGGGAATGAATATTAATAACAGACTGGACACATTTTATGATTTAAATTACTGTATAAGGAAGTTTGTTATTTCCTGAAAGAGAAATTTATGGGTTGAAGTAAAATTACATTATCTTTATGGGGAATGATACAAATTATCAAAATGGTTGTGATTTTTATCTTATAGGATGTAAGCTATCTTAACCCCTATCCCTACTAACTGGTTTAAATTTGTAAATAGGTTGTTTAAAAAATTCATCTGGAATAATAAACTTGAAAGGATCGCTTGGTTCAGGCTGTTTTTTTTTTTAAATCTAGCTGTTTGGTCCCCGTCGCCACCTCCCGCCAACTGGCGATGGGGAGCATGTGGAGTCACGCATCGCACCCTGTGGCACCAGTTCAGCCCCTTCCACCTCCTGATACTTTGCCACCCCCTCTCCACATACGTTACCCACAAGATCTCCACCCGGTGGGAGTGGAACTACAGGGGGTGCCAACCCACCCTCACCACCCTCTGGAGAAGAGAGCTGCCTGCCGGCATGCTGAATCCTGCTCCGCCCTCCCCACACACCGGCACCCCAATGACACGAGGTAATTCCTGAACCCGGGGCACTGTCGTAGCATGAGGTAAGGTGTCCAGTGCCTCAACCCTCTATGCCACCGGGCCAGCCAGGCTGTGCTGAAATAAAGAAAAAGGAGGTCTAGCCTGTCCAGAAAGTGAAGTCTATTACTTAGCTTACATGGTAAAATTAGCTAATAAATGGGTTCTGGCAGATGAAAAGGACTCTGTAAGTGAATTTATAAATATAATAATAAAATAAACTTATAATGAAACATTGGACATTAAACAGATATTATTTACTGCAAAAAATCTGATAAAATCTAAGAGTTCATTAATTAAGAATTTGGCTACAACAATTGTAAAATATACTAACAGATCCAAGTGGTTGACACAATTTTCCCCATTAAACAAAATTTGGCAAAACCCAGATTTCAAAATTGTTGGGAAAATGCTCAAGAATAAGGAATGGTAGTGGAAAGAAATATAAAGATGGCAGGATCTTCTGATAGGAGGGGGCAAATTCAATTGGAAATTATTCAGATTTAAATATCAACTCAATAATCATTATTTTTTATATTTCAAGCAACTCACTAGTAGATACATGAAGACCTACTCCAGGTGGGACAGAGCTCCTAACAATAAGGATAGAGAAAAACTTGATGAATACATAGAACCATAGAATTATAGAAACTGATGGCACAAAAGGACCCTTCAGCCCATCAAGTCTGCCCCTCACCCCCCTTAGTCCCCCTTCCCCCCTGAGGCTCCTCCCAATAACCCCATGTGCTTGTCCTATGCTCTCTTGAAACCAGACACAGTCTTGGACCCCACGACCTCCTCTGGCAGCCTATTCCAGGATTCTACCACTCTCTCAGTGAAGAACCGTCACCTCAAATTACTCCTAAAGTTCCCTCCCTGTAGTCTCAGGCTGTGTCCTCTAGTTATGGAGCCTACCTTCCTGTGAAATAAATGCCCTGTCTCCACTTTATGGATCCCTTTGATGTACTTAAAGGTCTCTATCATGTCATCCCTCTCCCTTCTAGTCTCTAATGTGTAGAGCCCCAATTCTCTACATCTCTGTTCGTAGGGCTTGTCATCCATCCCCAGCACCATCTTGGTCGCTCTTCTCTGAACCCTTTCCACCAACTCTATGTCCTTCCTGAGGTAAGGCCTCCAGAACTGGACACCGTACTTGGAGGTGCAGTCTCATTAAGGCTTGGTACAGGGGTGTCAGGACTGCCTTTCTCCTGCTTGTTATTCCCCTGCTTTTACTTGCCAGCATTCCATACGCCCTCTCCATGGCCCTGGTGCACTGCTTCCCCACCCTTAGGTCGCTGGTGACTGTTATCCCCAGATCCCTTTCTTGATCTGTGATTCTGATTTTCTCCCTCTCAATCATGCAATCTAAATGTGGGTTCCTGCTGCCTATATGCATCACTGCACACTTTCTTTTGTGTTGAAATTCAGCTGCCAGGCATCTGCCCACCATTCCAGAGTCCTCAGGTACTGTCTCATATCTTCTGAACCACCTGCTGTGTCCACCCTATTTCAGATTTTCAAGTCATCCACAAATAGGGCCACACCTCTCCTGAGATCATCCACTATCTCTGTTATGTAGATATTGAAAAGGAGTGGCCCCAGCACCGACCCCTGGGGGACCCCGCTCATCACTTCCCTTGTCCATGAGTGCACCCCATTCACCACCACTCACTGGGTCCTATCTGATAGCCAGCTTTCCACACATTTGGTTATTTTGTCTCCCACCCCTAGGGTTTCCAGTTTATAGACCAACTTTCTATGGGACATGGTGTCGAAGGCCTTGCTGAAATCCAGATAGGCCACATCCACCGCTCCCACTTGGTCCAGTAGCTCTGTCACCCAGTCGAAGAATTCTATTAAACTGGTCTGGCATGACCTCCCCTTAGTAAACCCATGTTGCTTTATAGTCTACCAGCCCATTTGCTTCCAGATAGTCTGTCATCCTTTCCCTTATGAGTGCCTCCATGACCTTACCCACCACCATAGTGAAGCTGACCGGGCGGTAGTTCTCCCTCAGCTCCCTGCTTCCCCCTTGTGTATTGGAGCCACAGCTGCTCTCCTCCAGTCCTCTGGCACCCTACCAGAGTCAAGGGACAGGTTGAACAGCTTCGCTAGAGGAGCAGCCAACTTATCTTTTAGTTCCCAGATCACTCTCGAGTGCAGCCCATCCAGCCCCATAGTCTCGTCCACCATTAGCCGGCCTAGCTCCTCCCTGACTCTCTTCATGCTAAAAGGTCTCATGACCACCCCAATGTTCCCTGCCCTCCCCCTTAGTTCTGGTCCCTTCCCCCTCCTTCGTAAACACCAAGCAGAAGTACTTATTTAGTTCTTCTGCTTTCTACCAGTCCCCTTCGATAAAGACCCACCTTCCTTCCTCAGCCTTGAGATTCCTTGACCAACCTTCCTCCTATCTCCCACATAACTAAAAAAGGTTTTATTCCCTCCCTTTACCTGTGATGCTATCCTCTCCTCTGTGCTGCCTTTGCTCTCCTGATTACCTTCCTTGCTAGCCTCCTCATTTCTTTATCAGCCTCCTTATCCTCATAGTTCTGAGTTCTTTCATATTTCTTTAATGCCCTCGTCTTGCCCCCAACTGCCTTCACCACATCCTTTCTGAGCCAAAGGGGCCTCCTGCTCCTTGTTCCTTTGCTTACCATCCTAACGCACATAAATGTGGCCTCTTTCACTCTATCTCTGATAGCTCTCCATAGCTCTTCCACTTTGCTTATTTCTCCCATGGTTCCAGTGCCTCTCCCACCATCTGCCTTATCCTACCAAAGTCCACATGTCTGTAGTCCAGCGCAGTTGTGATGGTTCGACATCCCTCTTTCCCTCCCTGCCTTAATCCTGAAACTGATGGTCCTGTGATCACTGTTCACAAATTTTTCTTCCACCTCCACCCCTTCTACACTCTCCCTGTTTGTCAGGATCACATCTAGCAGGTTACGTTCCCAAGTCGGGTCTTGGACCAGCTGCTGGAGGAACATCCCCTGCAATGCCTCCAGGATCCCCCTACTCCTGGCCGACACCACATCTGAGGTGGCCCAATCTATGTTGAGACATTTAAGTCACCCACCAGTAGTGTTTCCCCTTTTAGAGCTACCCTTGCAATGTCCTCCAACATCGCCCCATCCTGTTTATCCCCCCAGTCTGGAGGTCTGTACAGAACCCCAAGTCTTAAGGATTCTCCTGTCTTTCTGCCTAGTGTGACACAGAGGAGTTCCGTGTCCCCATTCCACTCCTTCTTCTCCGTTGCCTTTGTGTCCTCCCTAATATATAACGCAACTCCCCCCCATCTCTCCTGTCCTTACTAAAAAGTCAGAATCCAGGTAGTGATGTTTCCCATGTATGATGCTGTGTCTACCATGTCTCCATGACCACAATTATGTCTAGGCTGTCATACTCAGTGAGAGCTGTCAGCTCATTCATCTTATTTGTCAGACTCCTGGCATTCACCACCAACCCCCTCCACCAACGCTCACCCACTCCATCCTTCCCCAAGGGTATGCCTGGAACATAGTCCACTTTTACATTACAGGGGGGTGACCTTGGGTCCCCCTTCTCAGCCTCTGTGTTGCATGGCCAATTTTTCAGTCCCCCCTTTCTAGTTTAAATGGAACTCAATTTCAAAGTATTTCCCTGACCTCCATTTCAATACAGCTGCACCCACTTTATTTAGGTGGAGTCTGTCAGAGGTGTAGAGGCTCACATCGTCCCATGTAGCTCCCCAACCCCTACTATCCCATATCCCATCTCCCTACACCACCTTGCTAGCCAGCTGTTGAAGTCCTTCATTTTTTGCTTCCTCTCTGTACTAGTTCAGGGCAATGGTAGCACCTAAGAGAAGGCCAGGGATTTGAAGCTAAGACTTCCACAGAACCTAGCCAAAGCCTTAAATCTTGCCTCCACCCCCATGATGCTTTTCCCATCCAGATTGTTGGTTCGCAGATGGAAAACCAGGTGCATCTCCCTGTCCTGTTTCATCCCCCATGAGAGTATGTGGTGGATTACGTCCAGTGCTGTCATCCCTGGCATGCATGCCACCCAAACTGCACTGTTCCTATCTTACCCCACTTAACACCCCTGATGATGGAATCCCCAATCAGTAGCACCTTGCCTCCCCTCCTCTTCTGGGTAACCTGTGAAGCTGTCCTTTTCCCTCTACCTTTCTGTGTCTGTTCTACTATCCCATCACCTGTCCCACTTCATGCCAGTCCCTCCCGTACCTCGGCTCCACCTACCTCGACTGCCCTGCCCCCACCTGCCCCCAGCTCTTTTGCCCTACCTTTGAACGCCCGCCCCCCATGGCCTGTAGATGGACTTTTCCCTGACAGTGCTACACTAACCACCTCTGATGCTTTTACAGCGAGCCCACTCAAGCTTTGTTCTAAAGATATGTTGATGCCAGCCAGCTTGATACCATTCAGCCTCGAGCCGGTGGCCTCAACCATTTAATTTACTACTTGAGCACCCAGGCCAAAGCCATAATTCGACCCCTTCTACCCACCGTGTTTCTCTGCCCCCTCCCTTTCCCTTTCTCCCTCTACTCAGACTCCCTGCTAGCCCCCTACTGCCAGGGCTCCTTCTTGCCTCGGTCTCTTCTCTTTCTTATCCTTCCCTGCTGGCTGCACTCCACTCACAGCAACATGTTCCCTTTCTTCCTTGAACCCTTAGTCAACCCTGTAGCCCGCCTCACATCCCCTGCTTCACTCAAGCCTACTGACCCCTCCCCTCTCCCAATCACTGTCTCACTTTGGCTCTCTTTCAATGTGGTTCCCGACAATGGCTCGTACCTATTCGAGATCTGTAACACCCCTGCAGACTGCCTACCAGCTTCCCCTTTCAGCTAGTTTGGTTCCCTTCCCTGAGCCCTTGTGGTCTTTTTACCACTGCTACTAGCAGCTCCCACTCTCTGCCAATCAATTCTGTCCCTTCTGTCCAACCACTCCTCCCTACCCCTGTTTAACTCTCGAGCTCGACATGCCCTTTCATGATTCCAACCTCCCCCTTCCCCCTACAACCATGTTCTCTGACCTCCCCCCATACAGTGTCCACAATCTTTCTCTCCCCTGTATGCATGCCCTTCGTCCACCTGCTCAGCTCCTCCCTGAGCCAGTTAACCTCTGCCGCTAGTTCCACTAACCTAGCACATTTTGGGCAGTATCTCGGCCTCCACAGCAATACTCTTAAGAATAATCCAAAAAAATGATTTACTTGGATAACCAGTTTAATACAAAAATCTAATACTATTCTCTAGAAAAAAGTTTTCCAGTACTGGGAAACAGAACTAAATTATCAGTGTACAGAACAGCAATGGCAGCTGGCCTGAGGTTCAGTATTAAAATACAAAATGAGTAGAGATAAGGCCATACAGTACAAAGTAATTAACAGTGCCTACTCTAGAAAGTGGAAGCTGAGGTTCAATGCTGAGGTTCAATGCAGGGAAATGCAAGGTACTCCACCTGGGGTCCAGAAACCCAGGCCAAGTGTACACCCTGGGGAATGCTACAAGTCTCGATGGCTGAGAGGGACCTGGGGGTGGTGGTGGATGTCAAGATGAACAACTCTGAGACTTGTAGGAGGGCAGCAGCCAAGGCCAACAGGATGCTGGGATGCATCGCTAGGGGATCACCTCCAGAAGGAGGGAAGTGATACCCCTCTGTATAACTGCTTGGTGAGGCTGCACCTTGAGTACTGCATGCAGTTTTGGAGGCCACACTTAAGAGGGACATTAACCTCCTGGAGAGGGTCCAGAGGAGGGCAACCAAAATGATTTGGGGCTTGGGGACAGGACCTATAAGGAGAGGCTCAAGAGCTAAATATGTACACATTGGAAGAGAGAAGGACTGGGGGACATGATAGAGGTCTTCAGGTACATGAAGAGGGTAAATAGGGGAGGAACAGTCAGGGTGCTTCGAAGGAAGGAGGAAGGGGCCACTAGAGGGCATGGGTGGAAGCTGGAGGGAGGAAGATTCAGGGGAGAAAGGAGGAGGTGTTACTTCACTGAGAGGGTGGTGGAGCCATGGAATGCACTGCCTAGGGGGCTGGTGGAGGCAGAGACAGTGGAGGGGTTCAAGAGGGGGTGGGACAGGTACAGGGGAAGGGTTCTGGAAGCAAAATCCAATGCAGCAAGAATATCCGGAACTGGGAAGGGAGAAGCCAGAGAAGGCGAGGGGGACAGCAAGGTCAGCACCCAGGGTGGGGGCTGACCAAACGAGCAGACACGAAAGACTGTTAGGCCTATTCTGCTGGCATTTTAGTATGTTAGTACTTCTCTCCACAAACGCTACATAATATAAACCCAGATTTATCAGATACATGCTGGCACTGTGGGTCAGCAAGGCTGATATGCTACATTTATTTTGGGATTGTACTTTAAGCTTTTTTTGGTGGTCTCAGTCTTTTAAAATTCTGGAAGCTATACTGGTTGAATTATTGCACTGGGATTATCTGAAATTTGTACTATTAGACGTGTATAATGAACACAGTATTAAAACAGGGCATAGACTAATAGTAAGAGCAAATATAATATCTGTTAAGAGACTGCTCTTAAAAAACTGGAAATGCAACTCGACAAATTGTCCTTTTCCTAAGTTAGAGTGGAAACAAATACTTTTAAGTACTCTATATAATTATGACCATTTTAGAGGATATAAAAAAGTATTGGACCTATACAATAAGGAGGTGGAAGATTGGGACCAGCAAGACTTTCAAGTTTTGTAGCTTCAGGGTGAGAAATTAAATATTCTCCCTGGTGTAGGCAGAAAATGTATATACATTTGTCTCTAAATAAGATATAATTCAAGGTTATTCTATGAATTCCCCGTATATGCCTGTTTTATATATATGAAATTTATTTATGAAATGAATAAACTTTTACTGGCAAAAAGAATACAAAAAGTTTTCAATGGTGTCCCTGCAAGCCCTGATTTCCTTGTTGCAATCAGGAGACTGTCTCCATTCCCTGGACATGAAGGATGCATACCTTCACATCAAGATCACAAAGCGTCACACGGTACATCCGTTTTATGCTAGAGGGCAGGCACTATTAGTTCAAATTGTTGCCCTTTGGCTTACCTTCTGCGCCACAAGCCTTTACCAAATGCTAGGCAGTAGTTGCAGCAGCCCTTCCCTTATCTGGGTGATTGGCTTCTAAAGGCCAATTCCAGGGAAGCGCTCCTTCACACCCTGTCCTGAACATGACAGCTGTTAGAGAATCTGGGAGTCACAGTGAACATGCCAAAGTCTGTATTGACTGTCAATATAATGCAGTACATAAACAAACAAGGGAGCAGTCACTCTTATCCCCTATGCAGGGAGGCAATGAGACCTTCCGCTGTCGGCTGTGTTTCTCCCAGGTCTACAAAACATCTTGGTGGACAGGCTCAGCAGGTCTCAGTCCCTGGTTCTCAAACGGGAACTGCTGACCTCTGTGGTAAACAACTTCTTTGCAAGATGGTGTGGTCAATAGCTGGACCTTTCTGCGTCCCCACACAATGCAAAACTACCGTGTTTCTGCTCATTTGTTTCAGGGCCTGGAGTTTTTGGTGAGATGCATTGTCCCTCTCTTGGAAATGGAAATTCCTGTATGCATCCCCCTCATTCCTCTAATACAGAGGGTTGTGCTCAAGCTATGGGTGGAGAGTGCCACTCTCCTCCTCATTCTCCCTTATGGCTTTGCCAAATATTGTTTCCACTCCTACAGCATCTGGCTTTACAGTATTCTGTTCCTCTACCTCTGTGTCAGGGTCTGCTGTCACAGGGCAGGGGATCTCTGGTCCATCTGGAACTGAAGTCCCCAAACCTACATGTATTTGTAACCCTGGTGTTGTTATACCAAGGGCTACTACCCCTGCTTTGCCTGGTCAGACCAACGTTGAGGAGCCTGGGTTCCCATAATTAACTTTAAAACTGATTCGTCCCAAGATAACATGTTGCGCAGTGCATCCACCCAGAGTTTAACTTTAAGTGGGATAGCTTACACCTGGTACAACCCTCTGGGATGCCATACCCACCCACAATACCACAACGTCACACCAAGCATGACCCAATAACATTTCCCCACATTAAAGACAATTTTAGAATTATTGACTCTCCCTAATAATATGCTCATGAGACAGGATTATGCAAAAACATCAGACAGCAATTTATTTACATAGGGAAGGGATAGGAAGGATGAACTGGAGTGGAGATTAGGCTATTTACAACATTTACATCTGATTTGAATAATTGGTTTGGATTGCTTTAGTCTTGAAATCAGAACAATCAGTTGCATTTTACCTTTAGGCATCAATCACAGTAGCACCCACCGACCTCTGAGGCAGTCAGATCCCTGGCTATCTATCTGGCTAGCTGCAATTAGAAAGTTAGCAAATGCCCACACTGGTACCAGTCCCCAAACTGTATAAGACCCCTCAATCACACACATAAATCTGGGTACCCAGTGAATAAAGTTCTTAAAGATGCAGGCCTGTCATCTGGAGCAGCTGTACGTTGGCCAGCTAGTTGGGACCCCTAATGAAAGCAAGCTGATTAACATATATAACACACTTGTAAAACTTTAAAGCAATTGTATCCGTGGCTGGATGGCCCAGTTTAAGTAAACCCTTTAACTATGTACATATCCCCTTAAGATTTGATGCAGGGTATAAGCGCTGTATACTCACAGATCAAACACCATCATCAGTCAGTCACAATCAGGTGGCAGAGGAAGAATTAAGGTGATTACAGCAGGTGGAAACTCTGACTCTGGATATCAAGATGCAGACAAAGGCTGACAGCCAGGGCTCAAAACTGACTGCAGGGTTCTTAAAGCTTCGAAGATAAAGACTACATTTTAACTTCTGAAGGCAGTGTTCCTTTCTGGACTGAAACCACTTTGCTGGATGACCATGCTGGGACCAGGGCCGGTACATTTCAGACCCCATGTCTAGGCTATACCCCTCGGTGGAAACACATATGGCAGTGCCAAGGTGGCAACTACCAGGCTGTGTCCCAGGCCTGATCGGATGAACTTGTTGCATTCAGCACAGTTATCAAATCAGCGCATTCATACATTTCAGTAGTTGCATTAAGTAATCACAGTTCCTTTTCCATGTGCCCCACATGGCAGGCATCACTCTTTTCCAGTCAGCTAGAACTTTATGACCACAGCACACTCCCAAGCATTTTAGGGATGAGAATTCACACTCTGCACAGCAGAGTGCACAACCAGAGCCCAGGAAATGGCTCCCTAAGTGGATCACAGGTTACAGTCCCTTTTAGCATGGGTGGGTTCCCCCAAGGCTAGGGTAACCCAGGTTATCACAATCCATTTTCATTAACTCTCGGGCATAGATTGCACCCATTGCATAATGCCAGACAACACCTGCACATTGGCTCTCTCACCACTTGAAACACATTTGTACTTGAATGAGCTTGAGGCATGGCTTACTACCATTTGAAACAACTTGAGCTTGACTGAGCTTGAAGCATGGCTCACTACTCTTTAGCAGACTTTACTTGTTGGCAAAGCTGACACTGCAACCCTTCCAGACTCAGACACATTACTAGATAACTACTGATTTCTGCAGCTCTCTGGGCTTACAACTCATTACTTGGTAGTAAAACAGTTCTTAGTAGCTCTCTGGTTCATAAATACATAGACACAGTCCCTTGTCACTCTCGTGAACATTTGCAGCTCCCAACTGGACATACAGAGTTACTGGCCCACTGGGCACTGTCCAGAGAAATTCTGTGTGGTCATGGAACTCCCCATCCAGTGCTGTGGCACTTCTCAAATCAGACACATTTGTATACTTTTAAACTAGACCCTTCTCTGGCCACTAAGTACAGTAGATGTCCACCCTTTCTATGATTTGGTTAAATTAGAGTGCAGGCAGTCACGTGCTAAACTTGTTGGGCTTCTCTGCCCCTTGCAGTCTTTCTCAACTTTGCACTTGTTAGACACAGTTTACTCACTCAGATTACATGCAGAAAATGGCTTTCTTTCCTCTGAGGTTTCAGGCTTTGTTCAGCACTCTCACTGCTGAGATAGGACATGCATGCAGCTCTCTCACAGCTGAAGGTTCTGGACCAGCCACATTTTCCCAAAACATGGAAAGGTGCTACCCAGCACTGGAGGACAATCTCTGGCAACCCCCAGGCTAGCGACTTCTGTTGTCTGCTGCCACTTTGTCTGTCTGGTAGAACAAAGACCCCCTCTCCTGAAGAGGGTCTTGTACTGGATCACTAGGCCCATTTTGGAGCAAAGGGCCAGAGCCCCCAAACCTAAGGGTGGGTTCCCGCTCAAACACATACTCAAACTGGAAAACACTGTCTTTTATGGAGTCCTTCTGAGGCTCCCAATTGGCTTAGGCTACTTGTTGCTTCCACACTAATTGGCTGATTCTGCTTGTCAGTCCAGAAAATGAATATTCATTAGCCTCACTCAATACACAACAGGCTCCCTGTTTTTGTGCCTGAAATTAGGTCCCTGTAACTTCCCCATAAGCCTTTTGCAATGTCCAAAGAATCCTCTGGACAAAGTCCCACAAGTCCTGGCCAAAATTCTGGCTTTCCGATTTGCTTTTGCTGCACTAATATGGCTGCTAAACACACAATCTCTTTGCAGATTTAACACAGTCCTAAATAAAAGTCCTGGTGCAGCCAGAGGAATTACTTTATTTATTTACTTGCCATACAGTTCCATAGCTGCTTGTGTGCTCTGTTGATCATTGACCAGAATAAACATTTCATTTCAGTCCTGAGCCTGTCACTGCTGCTGTAATCCAGTGCCCCCAGGCAACAGACAGGCATTTTTCTGAATCCCAATGCTTTCAAATCTGGAACAGCCAGCATAGTTTCTTTATTTAAATTATTTCCCCCCTTTGCTTATTAGCCTCTTTAGTGTCCTGTCAAATGGAGCCCCTAACATACAGTTATGTGCATACTTTTATGCCTGTCCCTAGTGCCAATATTTTAGGAGTGCTACTTAGACTAGGGCATACACCCTATTAATAGTCATAGGGGATCGGGGCTTTCCTCATTAACATTTATGAGCCCGATCCATAGCGCTTTGTGGTGCTCTTTATTTACAAAAGAAAGAGGGCTGTCTTGGCCCTGACTGAGGTCACCGGTTCCCAATTAGATGAGAAGGGGCACCAGGACCACTGAATGATCTCCTGATTTATTGCAAAGTCAGCGGTCGGGAGATAAAATGTGTGGCATGCACCTGCACAATCCCCGCTAGCACTGGAGTGCCATCACAAACAGTGGGAGATCCAGACTCAGCTCCTGAGCCCTAAAAGGGCTATACTGGAACACTGGAACTGTTTGGGGACCTGGGTCCCATTTTTGCACCTGGGCTGTTGGCGGTGAACTTGGGGACAAGCAGGGAAAACTGGTGCATCAGGAGATAGATGGGAGCTATGGGTGAACAGGCAATTAAGGTAAGCCTCCATTTGAGGGGGTTACACTCTCCCCTACCTGGGAAGCTTGGTGTCCTCGCCAAGCATGTGCCAAGCCTGGCACCCAATAAGTGGCATTTTAATCATTGTTCTTAGCAAGCAGTGGCATCTCAATAACTTTTAAAACAATTAAACAGGTCTAGCTAGACACGTGGCTTCCTATCTAGAATTGGTCATCACACATCCTGATCTAGACATATATAACTATCTAAACACCAATTAACATTTCCAAAAGAAACTGTGAGCATTAGAAGATGTTACATTTTCCCCGGGGACCCTTACAATAAAAGATTTTAAAACTGGAATAAATGAGCATACTAGCCCATAGGCTGGATGATATCCTCCCGACCCTTATATACCTGGACCAATCTGGCTTTATTAAGATGTGACAGACAACAGATAACATTAAGCATACGATATTTATGATTGAAGATGCCCAGACCACCTCCTCCCCCCTGTTGATTTTAAGTTTAAATGCCCAAAAAGCATTCAACCGTGTCTCCTGGCATTTTCTGCAACACACTCTCACACAGTTAGATTTTCCACTTGAATTCATAGATAATATCAAAGGACTTTATACATACCCTGAAGCGATAGTGAAGATCAATGGCTCTTACTCTACGAAATTCGCACTCCAGCGGGGAACAAGACAGGGATGCCCCCAGTCCCCTACTTATTTATTATTTATGCCAAGCCAATAGCACAATCCTTAGGCAGTCCAAACAATTAGAAGGATACACAATCAATGGGACCCAGCATAAGTTGTCCTACTACGCAGATGATGTACTGCTCGATGTAACACATCCAGAGACCTCCTTATGAACCTTACAGGATAAACTTCTCTTAATTGACCGAATAGCAGGATACAAAATTAATACAGACAAATCAAAAGTCTTGATAATACAGCAGTCAATCCCACAGGTGATACGGGATGAATACTCATTTAAATGGGATTGCCCTAATCTTACCTATCTCAGAATTCATCTGTCCTCAGATATAAAAAACATATAACTTGAATCTTGACCTTCTTTACTCCCAGACACAAGAGGACCTGAAAAAATGGACACACCTCCCAATCTCACTTTTGAATCGAGTTCAATCTATACAAATGATAGTTCTCCCATGACCCTTATATATAATGTAGAATATTCCACTCCCGATTTTCCCAAGGGATATCTTTCACTGGAACAAACTCATCACTATGTTTCTCTGTGAAGAGGATAGACCATGCTTGGCCCTTAAAAAAATTGCATTTGCCCAAAGATAGGGGCAGACTCTCACTTCCAGACTTCGCAAAATACTCATTAGCTACCACCCTGATGCATATGATGCACTGGCTCCTTTTCGCCGGCTAATACCCTGAGATGGGTATCCATTGAACGTGTCTAGACAACCTTCCCTTTGTCAAAGCAGCTACTATTCCAGCTGTATATGGCAACCTATATGGATCAGAGTTCTGTATTCACTAAGGCACTGCTCCGTGAGTGGATCAGATACTTAAAACACTCCGAAAATCACTTTGGGGTTAAGTGGATGGGGCTCCCAGAATGTATTCCAGAGTTTGCCCCGTCCCTTCTGGATAGAGGGTTTGAAAATTGGTGCCAGTTGGGCCTTATACATACATTTCAATTTTATGACAATGGAACTTTTAAAACATTTCAAAAACTCCAAGAATAATTTCAAATATCATCTAGGGACTTTTACTATTACCTACAAATATGCCATTTTTTAAATGGGGAGATAAGGCTGGAGGACTTGTCCTCTTGTCTTCTCCCATTGTTCCTCCTGCTTATCCAGCTATTTGGGGACATTTCTTTTAGACACCTATTGTCTAGATTTTATAAAGCCATACTTGGCTCCCCAAATGAAGCAATGGCAAATATACAAACTAACTTGGAGGCCGAACTATTGGTTGAATTAATCCCACAAATTTGGACTTTGATTTGGCACTGCCAACATCAAACAACAAATTCCTATCAGTGGAGAGAGTTCTCTTGGAAAATGGCCGTGAGAAATTTCTGCACACTCCAAATTACAGCTAAATACACAGCCCAGGGTGACTCCTTGTATTGAAGGGGATGCGATTGTGAAGTGGCAACACATTCACATGTCTTCTGCTTCTGCCCGATATCGACTCCTTTTTGGGTCGAGGTAGAAGAGACCCTATCCCAACTTTTTCCCACTCTAGACTCCTTGACTCTGGACCTGGTGCTACTGTTACACATTCCTAAACAAATCCAAGGAGAACAACAAGTTTATTTGATTTCTGTCTTTCTGGGTGCAGCAAAGAAAGTTATCACATGCTTGTGGCTAAAGCCAACCCCCCCCCAGAGATTTCTCAATGGTAATCTACTATATGTGATATTTATAAAATGGAGCATCTCACAGCCAGGTTACAAAACAGAGTCCCTACACTAATGAACAGATGGACCCCATGGTTTCTCTTAATTTCTGAAATACGACCAGAGTTTGTGCCCTTGAGAGATTGGGAGACAGCAAAGGAGGGAGAGGGGAGACTATATCTCGGTCAAGAGATGGATGTCCCCTTCTATCTATTTATTCCTTTCCTAAGCAATGTCTTTTAGAGAAGGGTCCGTCCAGCCTATACATATATATATATATATATATATATATATATATATATATATATATATAGGATTTATATAACTCTAAAAATTGATTAGCATTTTGCTCATAAAAGTGCTAAATCCTTGTGAAAATGCATAGCTCTTGCCTCACCGTGTTTAACAAACACGGCACTTCTAGAAAACCTATAGAAATACTTTCTGTACAGTTAGTATAGTCCCAAGGAAAAACTGCTAATCAATTATTTAAAACCCTGATATATATATATATATATATATATATATATATATATATATATCTATATATATACAGTATATATGTATATATACGGCCCCCCCATTGAGAAGAAAGACTTGATAACAATATAACTTTGATAGTGCAATAATGGGTGGGGGATTCAATTAATTAACTTTGCATAATAGATAAAGAACCTCTGTGCACAAGCACTGAGGCAATGGTTACCCCAAAGGGCATTTGGCCGGGAAGCCAAGTTTCAAAGAAATACAAAATCACACATGCCCCCACAGTGCAAAGCATCATGAACTGCATATGCAAATCACCACAGAATAGTATGCTGGTTCAACTTTAAGCAGAAATGCATGGTGCCAAAAGGCCTCTCACACAGTTTGCAAAGGATGCCAACAGAAGACATAGACACGTGTTTCGTCCTACCAGGACTCATCAGTATGTCTCGTCTGTTTGATACCCCAGTGGAATGAACCTGTTACCCTAAGATGGTCTATCTAGGTTATGTTGTGGTGAACCCAATAATAGAGATTTGTATAACAGATGTTGCCTTCTTCCTCCTCCAACGTGAGCACAAGAGCATTCTTTTCCTTTAATAACTTAACAACTATTTCAAACAACATGAAGTTTTGCTGTATTCTGACTATATGCGGTTAGCCTCAGCACTTGAACTGCCCGGGAGAGTAAATGGTTAACTCTGTGTCAAAGCATAGAACGTTGAGCTCGAGCTCTGTTTTCAAACCTCTGTCCCTGGTACATTTTAATGTATCTGTCAGATTCTTTACTCCGCCTAACTGTGTAGACGCTCCAGAGATTTCTCCTCGCTGCTTCGGTTCGGTTATAGTAAAATCGGTTGGTTTAATCAATAGTTTTATTTCTTTGTCGATCATCAAATATCTACCTATGGTACAGGTAGTATAAGTGGTAGACAGTGGTAGAAATTGTTTTTCTTTTTGTCTCTCATTAGTCGGTCCGGTGTGGAACCGAAGTAATTCTTTGTTTTCTAAAAATGTTCTCTGTATTGTGGTGTCCAGTATCTTTTGGTCTAAAAACAAAACAACGTTTTATTCCATTTTTTCCACAATCCTTGATCTGGTTGGTCACCAAAGGTTTGGTGTTACCTGGCTTGAACGCTGTTTTGGGTAACTTGAATAGAAAAGGCAATGTCTGAGAAACCCAAAAAGAAAACCGGTCCTACTGGGTTTCTACACTGCATGGAGTGTGGGGAGGCTTTTGCTAAAGCTGATCCCTACCTCTTCTGTGTTTATTGTCTGGGGTTTGACCACCATAAAATAGACTGCCAAATATGTGCTAATTTTCCGAAAGCCACGCTGGAAAAGTGTTTAAATTGGCTGAAGGAAAAAGTGACCGAAAAATCCGCTGATCCGGATGGTCAGCCTGGTTCGGTTCCGACCAAATCTGAAGAGGTACCTGCTGACGCAGACGATACCTCCTCGGTAAAAGTAAAGCCGATTCTGAGGGATCGGTTACGTCCAAGAGAAAAAGAAAGTCAGTTGGTTCAGATCCAAACCCGCTGATCCCAACCGCCAAGGAAATTGTGAAAGCGATCTGCATAGTTCAATTGCTTCGCCCCAATCCGACCGAACTGACGACCTCTACAAGGTGGTCGTTGAGTCGGTTCAGGTTCTTTCTGAATATGATCTGGAGGCTTTTAATACATTGGAGTGGGAAGGAGAAGAAGAAGAAGAGGAAGAAGATGATTTTGGAGGCCTAGATGAGCCAGTGGAGCCTGACATCTCCCCAGACAGGCCTACCTCTGTTTCTCCTCCCAGACTTTCTGAGTCCCCCTCCCACTTTTTGTTTTACAAAAAAGTGGCAGAAACTCTTCGGCTCCCAACTGTGGTAGCTTCTGAAGAGGAAGAGGAACCTGACTTTGTGGGAATGATGGCTGTCTCAGAGTCAAAGGAACTGTCCATTCCTTTGCACAAATCTTTGGGGAAACAGACTCAAAAAATTATGCAGGTTCCCACTTCTATACCTCCTTTGGATAAAAAGATGGACAGGAGGTATATGTTGTCAGGTTCTGGGACGGAATTCCTGTATAATCATTGCAGCCATGTTGGGGTTGTGCAGGCTGCAGCCTGTGACAAGGCTAATATTCCTTTGGCTTCACAATCCCCAGATAAGGATTCCAGGAAGGTGGATGCTATGGCTAAAAAGCAGTATTTAGCATCCTCCTTGGGACTCAGGAAGGCCTCTTCAGTTTCATGCTGCTGTGGACTGAAATGATGTGTCATCAAGAGTCATGGCTACATATGTCTCCTTAAGGAGATTTGCTTGGCTCAGATGTACTAGCCTCTCACAGAATGCCCAGGCTGTTAACTGGAGCACATTTGCTGCAGCCACATCGAAGAGCAGGGCCATTCTTGATGCCCTACAGGTGGCAGGCCTCAGACAGCTAGTTTCGGAACCCACTCGTGAGGGAGCAATCTTAGACCTCGTACTCTCAAACAGGGGCAGTGAGAGGATCTCAGATCTAGAAGTGGGTTGCCATCTGGGAACAAGTGACCATCAAACAGTGTGGTTCACATTAAACTCAGCTACAGAGTCAAGCCATACAAAAGTGAGGGTACTGGACTTTTGGAGGGCTGACTTTGGCAAGATGGGAGAGTGCCTCAGAAAAGCACTAGCAAACAGGCAAGAAGGAGGTGTGGAGAAACAATGGGAATCATCAAAACTGCCATCACAGAGGCAACAAGCCTTTGTGTGAAGCAAATAAACAAATCAAAACAAAGAAAAAGCCACTATGGTTCTCAAAGAGGTGGCTATGAAAGTCAGGAAGAAAAGATAGCATTCCAAAGTATAAGGAAACACAGAAGGAGCAGGACAGAGAGCTGTACCAGTCAAGGCAGAAGGAAGTAGGGAGGGAAGTCAGAATAGCAAAGGCCCAAACTGAGGAAAAGATAGCCAACTTGGTTAAGAAGGGGGATAAAACCTTTTATAGGTACATCAACAAGCGTAGAAAGACAAAGGGAGGGATAGTGAGGCTGAATAGAATGAAAGTGGGTGGGCAGAGAGGGACAGTGAAAAAGCAGGGATACTGAATGAATATTTCTGCTCCGTATTCACAAAGAAGAGGGGAAATGCCTAATTCAATTAACAGAAGCACTCTTGATAGGGGGTCGATCCCAGTCCTTTCATGAAGAAAGGGTTCTGCAGAACTCCTAAAACTGAAGGTGGACAAAGCAATGGGACCTGATGGAATTCACCCAGAATTCTAAAAAATTAAGGGGGGAACTAGTGACACCACTGGCTACTCTTTTTAATAAATCATGGGAGGATGGTGTGGTACCCGAGTACTGGAGGAAGGCGGATGTGATTCCCCTTCACAAAAGTAGGACCAAGACAGAGGCAGAAAACTACAGACCTGTCAGTCTGAACTCTGTGGTAGGGAAAGTGATGGAGTCACTTCTGAAGGAAAGAATAGTTGAGTACCTAGAGGCCAGTGGGGCACAGGACCCAAGGCAGCATGGGTTCACAGCAGGAGGGTCATGTCAGATGAATCTAATAGATTTCTTTGACTGGGTGACCAAAGTAGTAGACCAGGGAGGGGCTGTGGACATGGCCTACCTAGACTTTAGCAAGGCATTTGACACAGTCCACACAAAAGATTAATAGTCAAATTAACCAGCCTGGAAGTGGGTCCCAGGGTGTTAGCCTGGGTAAATATTGGCTGGACAACAGGACACAGAAGGTAATGTAAATGGAGTCCACTCTGAAGAAAGAGGGTTACTAGTGGGGTACCGTAAGGTTCAGTATTGGGTCCAGTCCTTTTAATGTCTTCATAAATGACATTGCAGAGGGACTGGAAGGAAAAGTATGCCTCTTTGCAGATGACACAAGATCTGCAACAGGGTTGATACACAAGGAGGTGTGGAAAGGATGAGAAGGGACTTGACAAGGTTGGAGGAATGGTCAGAAGTATGGCAGCTAAGATTCAATGCAAGAAGTGCAAAATAATGCACCTGGGAAACAAGAACCCAGGGCAAGAATACACAATGGGGAGGCAGTAACAACAACAAAAGGAAAGGGACCTGGGGATAATCATATCAGATGACCTTAAGGTTATAAGCAATGTGAGAAAGGCAGTAGGGAGGGCTGGGGGTATACTGGGATGCATAGGAGAGGCATTGCAGCAGAAAACAGGAAGTTGTTATCCCTCTGTACAGACAGTTGGTGAGACCCCATCTGGAATACTGTGTCCAGTTCTGGAGACCCCATCTCTGCAAGGACATAGACAGGATAGAGGCAGTCCAGAGGAGGCAACTAAAATGGTGCAGGGTCTGCAAGAGAAGCCGTGTGAGGAGAGACTAAGGAGCTTAATATGTATACCTTGAGGAAAGAAGGGAGAGGGGACATGATAGAAACTTTTAAGTACCTCAGTGGTATCAACAAAGTCCAAGAGGGTAGCATCTTTCAGAAAAAGAGATGTGCAAGAACAAGGGGACACAATTTGAAGATAGATGGGAGGCGGTTCAGGGGCAATGTGAGGAAGTATTATTTCACAGAGAGGGTAGTGGATGCATGGAACTGCCCTCCTGAGGAGGTTGTGGGGTCTAAAACTGTGGGAGAATTCAAGAATGCATGGGACAGACGTAAGGCAATTCTTGTGGGGGGGGTAGGAAGAAATAGGCTGTTGGTTTACTAGGATCTGCGGCCTATCCTGTAGGTAGGGAAATAGGCAGACTAGATGGGCCAAGTGGTCCTTATCTGCTGTCAAAGTCTATGTTTCTATGTAAGGCTAAGGCCATGGATTTCCCTGTTACACAGAACTCTCTGTTTGGTGAGCAAACAGAGATGTACATGAAGAAAAGGGATGAGTATAGGACCACCTACAGGAGTGCAGTGGCCAAGGAAAGGCAGGCTACTCCTCAGAAGCAGCAGTCTAGGGCTGGCAAGGGCAGGCCTTTTCAAAGGCCTTTTTACCAAGCCCAGGCTTCTTCTGCTTTTCAGCAGAGGGGGTTCTTCAGAGGGAGAGGCAGAAGGGGGATAAGCAAGGCTGCATACACTTCTCAACCTAGGACTCTTGCCAAGCAGACACTCTCATGTGTCAGACCGGGTCGCCTCCTCTATTCCAGTGTGGGGCAGGCTGGCTTACTTTTTCCAGGCATGGAAGTCTGTCACTTCAGACAAATGGGTCCTGGAAGTAGTAAGCTAAGGACCTGCTGTCAAGTTTCAAAAGATACCACAAAATAAGAGCAATATCTTTCCAGCCTGCCACACCTCTGGAAACAGCTACTTTAGAGGCAGAGGTTTCCTCTTTATTGCTCCCAAAAGTGGTGGAGCAAGTTCCTCTATTGCATAGAGGGAAATGATTGTACTCAAGATACTTCCTTACCCCCAAAAAGACAGGGGAGTGGTGACCCATCCTAGACCTAAGATATCCGAACAAACATCTTACAAAGCCAAAATTCAAAATGGTGACTCTGGGAATCATTCTTTCCTCTCTGAGACCAGAAGACTGGCTAGCCTCACCGGACCTCAAGGATTCCTATTTTCACATTCCAATCAGATGCTCCCACAGAAAGTACCTCAGGTTCGAGTTGCCCTCGGGTCATTATCAATTCAGAGCAATGCCCTTTGGCCTGACGTCTGCTCCCAGAGTATTTTCAAAATGCCTAGCAGTGGTTGTAGCCTTCCTCAGAAGGCAGGGCATTTCTGTGTTTCCCTATCTAGATGACTGACTCATTGTAGGCCAGTCTTCAGACAAAGTCATATCAGCTCTGGCTGTTACCCAGAGGCTTCTGGGTTCCCTAGGGTTTCTTCTCAGTCTTTCCAAGTCAGTCCTGGAACCAGTTCAGCTTCTCACCTTTATAGGGGTAGAGCTGGATACCATTCAGGCAAAGGCATTTCTCCCTCTCCTAAGGGTGCAGGCCCTTACAAATCTAGCAACCTCTTTCAGACCTCGAGTGTCTCAGCAAGCCAGGCATTTTCTTCAATTTCTAGGCCAAATGGCAGCCTCCACTGCAGTGGTCCAGGGGGCCAGGTTCCAAATGAGAGACATTCAGTTTCACCTAAGGTCCTTCTGGTCTCAGAAAAAAGAACCCCTTACCAAGTTAATTCCAATAACTCAGACTCTTGTTCAGGCTCTCCAATGGTGGCTGGAGGAAGACAATCTCAGGCAAGGAGTCCCTTTTTTTCACCAGACACCCTCGGTTGTTCTCACAATAGATGCTTCTCTTCTGGGTTGGGGAGCTCATTTGGGGAATCTCACTGCACAGGGCACATGGTCACAGCAGGATTCTCTCCTTCACATCAGTCTTCTGGAACTCAGGGCTGTGTTTCTAGCCCTTCAAGCATTCTCAGAATCAATTCAAGGGAAAGTGGTGCAAGTCAGGACAGACAACACCACTACCATGTGGTACATAAACAAGCATGGAGCGCTCGGTCTACGGCCTTGTGCACAGAAGCCATGAAGGCATGGCCGTTGGCTTACTCTCTCTCCAGACCTCTCTAATATTAGTGCATCTTCCAGGGAAGGACAATGTGCTGGCAGTTGCCCTCAACAGGATTTCTCAGGGTCACCATGAGTGGTCCCTGAATTATCAAGTTCTTCAGATAATTTTTTTCAGCTCAGTTCTTACAGGAAGTTTACATAAGTTAGCATAATGGGGCCCTATCCAGGAAGGCTAGTAGGGTTGGTGCTATTATTCGTATGGATAGTGACGTGTTCAGAGGACAGCAATGTTAGAAGAGATACACACATAGAGTCCAACCATAAGTTATGTGGAGACACAGCAAACATAATAACATTTCCCCCTACATATGGAGATAATGGGATAGCACCTGGTGTGTTGCCCCAAATGGCAATTACAAGTTTAGTAAAGGCAGCAATAAATGCCATTAGAACTACAAATCAGTTGAGAATTACATCTATAAAAGGAGGGTACCTTACAATGAGGTTGAAAGTAAGGGTAAACCTGAAGAAAATTATAACAGTTAAGGGGTTATTTATGCTATGTTTAATATTGGCTGGGGATGTTCAATTAA
This sequence comes from Neoceratodus forsteri, assembly GCA_016271365.2. NCBI lineage: Eukaryota > Metazoa > Chordata > Ceratodontiformes > Ceratodontidae > Neoceratodus > Neoceratodus forsteri. The sequence goes on along the minus strand of CM028132.1, from coordinate 192,274,791 downwards.
ATCCAGGCCCATACACCGGAACAAGAGAAGATACAGACATTTTAAAGGGTAAAGGGGACACTTTTATACATTTTAATGTATGTAGTTTAGCCCCCAAAATGAGCGAGGTCAGAGATTGGGTGCTGGAAAACAACCCTAGAGTGGTTGTTATTACCGAAACATGGTTAAATAACAGAACAGAGGATTCAGAAATCCAAGTACAAGGATATCAAAGTTGCAGACAGGATCAGTGCAAGAGGGAAGGGGGGGGGTGTTGATATATGGGCAAACGTCACTTGATTTATCTCCTATAGAACTGAATGGTGTTCTTACTCTAGGGATGGAAAAAATTGTATTAGAATTAAGATTACCTGGAAGCAAACCTGTTTTGATTTTGGGGTGTTACTCTCCCCCTAAAGGGAGAGAGGAAAACTTTGATGTGATCCAGGATTTCTTATACCCATACAGGGACAGCCATGAAATATTGATGATGGGGGACCTAAATGTCGACTGGTCTAGTCCTCCCCCAAATGGAAAGTTGTCGGAGCTGACCTTGGGTGTAGGGCTAACAGTTGATTAGGACCCCAACTAGACTGAACCCTAGAAATGTTGATCAGTTATCAATTTTAGATTTAATCCTAACTACTGATTCTGATAATTACACACAGTATGGTGTATTGCTGGATGCATTTAGTGACCATCAGGTCACGTACTGTGTCCAGAAACAAAAGATAAAAATGGATAAACATGATGTGAGGTAATCACGACAAATGAAGCATTTTAATTATTTAACATTTATGACTGACTTAGGGGTAGGAAATGGAATAGTTTATCCCTTGCTCCTGATGTAGAAAGCACTTGGGAATATTGTTTTACAGAATTTATAGCAGTATGTAACTTCCACGCCCAATTTTAAAAAGAAGAGTGAAACTAAAAAGTGCAAATTTGTACAATGGTACCCTGGGTGCAATAAGGAAAAACAGGGACAGACTATGGAGAAAGGCCAAAAAGACAAACACAAAAAATGCATGGGACAAGTACCGTCAACTAAGAAATAATTATTCAAAGGAGGTTAAGAAAGCTAAAGGTTGTTATTTTAATAATTTATTTGAGACAAAGAACACAAAGGACCCTCGCAGTTTCTGGACTTTATACTCTAAACTAAAAGGTGAAAAATCAAAGGACTTCCCTGGTTCCTTTAATATTAATGGAGAGAACATCCCTACATCTGATCAGGTGGCAAATGCTATTAACAGGTTTTTTAATAGATTTTGGAAGCACAGCAGAGGACGCCGATAAAAGTAAGATAGGGAAAGATTTAAAGCTAGGGATAACCAAGGCTGGTAGTAAACAGGATTTATTAAAGGAAGTTAAAAACAGAGAGAAAACAACAAATAAACTGGATTTTACTTTTTCTAAGGGTAATTCTAAAGCAATTATGGATGAACTACTAAAATTAGATGTGAAAAAAGCCACGGGTTTAGACGGCATCTCTACCTTACTGTTAAAATTCATGGTCCCTGTAGTAGCACAACACATTTCTTATATTTTTAATCTGTCTATGACCACTGGAACATACCCAAATGCCTGAAAAATGGCAAAAGTAATCCCGGTATATAAATCTGACAAAAAAAAAATGAAATTCAGAATTACAGACCTATATCCCTACTTCTGATAATATCCAACCTTTACAAAAAATTTATAGGAAAGCAGATACAGACTTATCTAGAGAACAATAGAATATACAACTTATATCAGTCAGGTTTTCGTTCTAGTCATAGTAATACAACAACAGCTTTAAAAAAGGTAACATCTGATATTCAGACTTCACTGGATAAGGGCCTCATGGTCGGGCCATATTTATAGATCTGTCCGAAGCATTCAATACGCTTAGTCATACAGTTTTATTAGACACACTGAAGGATACTGGCCTCGACCAGGTGGCCCTGAACTGGTTCAAGGAATATTTGATCGGTTGGACCCAGCAAGTTACACTAGGAAAGTTTACATCTCAGTTCGCATCGTTTAAATCCGGGGTCCCTCAAGGATCAGTGCTGGGTCCGCTCTTGTTTAATCTGTATACGGATGGTGCCAGCTCCCTCATTAGAGGGGCGGGTCACCATTCATATAAAGATGCTATGATTTTGTACGCAGAAGGTGCTTCTCCTCAGGAAATTCAAAAAGTGCTCCAAAGGGATTTTGATATCTTACAGGAGTACTATAAATCATGAAACTTAATATTAAATAACAAAAAATCACAAGTTATGCTTTTTGGAAATAAGCAGGTGGCTACAATAAACACACTTCAAATTAAAATGTTTACAAAACAAACATTAACACAGGTGAATTTGTACAGAAACTTGGGAGTATGGCTGGACACACAGCTAAAATGGGACATACATATAGACAATCTGATTAAAAGACTACACAGTAGGTTAGGAGCGTTGTATAGACTGAGAAAGTGTATACCAACTAATACTAGGATACATGTAATCAATTCTACAATAATCCCATTGTTTGACTACGGTGATGTAGTGTACGCGGGGGCATCAATCAATCAACCAGTTAAAGTCTTTATTTAACCAGGCGATCACCGTTGAGCAAGCTAATTTTCAAGGTGGACCTGGAGACTGTACATCAAAGACTGTATTAGAGAGGCTGGACACAACCTTGAATAGATTTGCAAGGTTTGCCTTAGACGCACCCCGTTTGATGCATCAGTGTACTATGTATAGTATTCTAAACTGGAGTAGTCTTATGGAGTGCAGAAACTTACATATACTGTACAGATCCTTCCTTGAGGGCACAGCCCCGAGTAGATGGAAAGTAGGCACCATAGTCTCGGTTCACAAAAAAGGACCTAAGGACAAAGTGGGGAACTTTAGACCCATTTCCATCCTCTGCCCTCTCAGGAAAGTTCAGGAGAGACTGGTCCACAACCAGCTACATGAAGACCTAGAGCATCACTCCCTCCTAGCCAATATTCAACTCGGCTTCAGGAAAAGCCACGGCACAGACACGGCCCTCATCCGGCTCGCATCTGATACTCTCGACGCCATGAACCAAGGCTCTCTCACTGGCGCCCTATTTGTCAACCTATCAAAGGCTTTTGACCTAGTCAACCACAGCCTACTGCTCGCCAAACTTTGCCTCCTCAGTCTAGATGAACTCTCTCATTCCTGGTTTGAGAGCTATCTACTAAACAGAAGTCAAAAAGTCACCTGGAGGGGAATGCAGTCCAGCATCCATCCAGTGGTCTCAGGGTTACCCCAGGGCTCAATGCTGGGCCCCTTGCTCTTTACTCTCTTTGTCAATGACATAGAGTTGGCTCATGGGCCGAGCAATCTCATCCTCTATGCTGATGACACTGTTGTCTACTACAATGACTCGGTACCCAGTGTCATCTCTGCTAAACTCCAATCTAGTCTCACTACACTTGAAGCATGGTTCTCCACCAACTCTCTATTACTGAACGAGGAGAAAACGAAGGATGCCCAGTTTGGGCCCAGGTGTCTTGGCCCAGACAGGAGTGACCTTCTCCAGCTTAAACTGAACCAGGGGAAGTGGGTGGAGGTCCTCGATAGGATCAAATACCTGGGGATACTTATTGACCAGGAACTGTCCTACAAGCCCCACATCAACTCACTAACCAAGTCCATCCACCAGAGACTCGGACTTCTCTATCGACTGGGAAACTCCCTCACTGACATGGCTCGGCGTGCACTCTCTAACTGCACACTCCTCTCCCACCTCTTCTACGGGGCCCCCTACTGCAGTTCCTACGAGAAGGGGAACTCAAAAAACTTAAGGTGCTTTACCACAGAGTTGCATGCTTTGCCACATACTCTCCTCCCAGGAGACATCACTGTGAGGTCCTTGTAGACCTCCACTGGCCGCGCTTATGCCATAAACTGGCCTACTCCACCTTCTGCCTGACTCATAAATTCACCACCACCAACCCTCCTCCTCACCTCTGCGGGCTGCTAAACCCCAGAGTACAAAGCAGAGAAACGAGGTCTTCGTCCAGCTGGCCCCTAACCATCCCCCGAATATGCACCAACTCGGGTAAGCCCTCATTTTCTTACGCTGCCCCGTACCTGTGGAACACACTCCCATCTAATCTGGTCAAGAGACCCACTCTTCAAGGATTCAAAGCTGGCCTTACGGTCTACCTGCTGGAACTTAGCCTATGTGGCTGTACTCGTTAGTCCTCCTTCCTCCTATCAGACCTAATGCTTCTCTCATGCCCTGTTGACGTATGGTTGAATTATGACCCCTACTAACACTGTACTGTTACAATTGCTTCACTTGATTTTTCTACCTGTAATTACTGTCTTTCCAGTTGCTGCTGTCTCGCTTCCAATCCTTATACTACTGTCTGATGTATGTAATATTGCTGTATATAATTTAACCCCGGGTCGCCCCTGAAAAAGGGACCAGAGGTCTCAGTGGGTTTACTCGGTCTTCAAAATCTAAATAAATAAATAATAAATAAATAAAATATCTAAAGAAGAAGATTCCACCCTATTTGGATAACTTGTTCAAGATACGTACAAAATTTGGAATTGGAAATCCCTAAAACTAGAATAGCAAAAGGGAATTCTGCTTTTAAAGTTAGTGGACCTAAACTCTGGAACAGGTTACCAGATTATTTGAGAACAAAAGTAACTCCCCCATGGCATGACATTAAAAGATGGATGTGTCAGAACTCTATTCAATCAATAAACAGTGGCTGCAGTTGAAGTTTGCACTTTTTATGGTCACTCTGTATTAGGGCTATTTTCCTAAGTTATTTTGTAAATGAAGAATAGTTACTGTCAGGACCTTGCCTTTTTAAAGACTTGTCATTTATGATGTTGTCTGTTATTAGAAAAGTTATATTTTGTATGTGACAAAGTACTATTCTGTAAAACATGTATTTTATAGATTTATGTGTATACTTTATGAAACTGTTCTGTATGTAATGGATCCCATTGAAAATGAGCCTAACCACTCAAAGGGTTATCCTTTTCCTTGAATTTATAAGGAATAAACTTTTACAAACAAACATTTTCAGGAGATGGGGCACTCCAGAGATATATCTCTTTGCAGCCCCAGACAATCATCAGCTTCCTCTGTTCTGTTGCAGACCTCCAATTCTGGGGTCTGTTCCTCCGGATTCTCTCCTCTTGGATTGGACAAACAGGTTTCTATATGCCTTCCCTCCTTTTCCTCTGATATTCAGAGTACTGATAAAAATCAGGTCTCAACCCTGCACAGTGATATTAGTGGCACCAGATTGGGCCGGGCAACCTTGGTATCCTATGTTGCTGTCCTTGGCAGTGACAATACCTCTCTGCCTTCCCAGGAGGCACAACCTCCTATCCTCCTCAAAGGGGAGGATTTGGTACCCCAATCTCTAGTCTCTCAGACTCAAAGCCTGGCTCTTGAAGAGTTAAAGTATGCAGGAATGCATCTCTCACAAAGAGTTTTGGACATTTTGAAGGTTTCTAAGAAATCTTCTACCAGGAAAAACGTATATCTCTAAGTGGAAGAGATTCAGCATCTGATGCTGTCAGAGGAATATACAGCCGGATTCTGCTGGGATTTACACAGTCTTGGACTATTTAGTCCATTTGAATAGCTTAGGTCTCAGGCCTGCCACTCATAAAGTTCACCTAGCAGCTGTCTCTGCTTTTCTTTCTGCAGGAAAGGGGTCTTCCCTGGCTTCTAATCCTGTGTTCAGTAAGTTTTTCAAAGGTCTGGTTCATCTCAACCCTCCCTTTAGGGAGCCAACTCCTGGTTGGGATCTGAATATCTGTACTGCACAGCTCATGCAGCCTCCCTTTGAACCCTTGTCTTCAGCTGAGCTAAAGTACTTGACTTGGAAGACTGTGTTCCTGGTGGCCATTACTTCTGCCAGGAGAGTCAGTGAGTTGCAGGCCCTGTCAGTAGAACCTGGCTTTATTTTCTTTCACAAGGATAAGGTGGTCCTCAGGACAAATAGAAAATTTCTTCTTAAAGTGGTTTCAGATTTTCATCTTAACCAGTCCATGTCTCTGCCTGTGTTTTTCACTGATCACTCTTCTTCAGGGGAGCAAAGGCTGCACAGTCTGGATGTAAAAAGGGCATTAAGCTATTATATGGACCATACTAAGGCCCATAGAAATGGGTGTTCTCAGTTGTTTCTCACTTATGGAGAAGTGGGAAAAGGTAAGCCTGCCACAAAGAGAATAATAGCCAGGTGGATTGTCTCTTGTATTCAATTCTGTTACACAAAATTGGGCAAAGAGCCCCCTCAGGCCTGAGTGTTCACTCGACCAGGGGTACAGCTGCCTCTCTGGCAGCAGCTAGGGATATTCCCCTGTTGGAAATCTGTAAAGCAGCCACCTAGAAAACTGTTCACACATTTACCAAGCATTACTGTCTGGATATTCAAGTCAGAAGTGATGCTAGGTTTGACTACAACAGTTCTGCAGAGCCTTTTCCCAAAGTAGGTTCTTGGATCCTCTCAAAAGGTGCTTGGTAGTTCTGCATATAGTCAGAATACAGCAAGACTTCATTTTGTTTGAAGAAAAAAATACTCACCATAGTAATGTTGTTTCTTCTAATGGAGTCTTGCTGTATTCTGACTTCCCTCCCTGCCTCCCCTCTCAGAACCTGTTTTTGGGGTGTGGGTTGGCAGGTGCAGTATTGCACCCCAGAGGTGTACCTGTTGAACCCATCCTGGCTAGGTTGGGTATTGTTGAATTTTTAATTATTATTATTACTTGTTATCACTATCTACATAAGGTTTTCTTCTTGGGTTCTTGACTTGAGTCTTTCCGGACCCAAGCTATTGTTGCCTATGGCTTAGAATTTTAAAAACAATTTCTTAAGCTAGTTAGTTAGTACTAGTGCTCGTAAGACTCTGACGGTTACTTTAGAATGTACCAGGGACAGAGGTTTGAAAACCCAGCTCGAGCTCAATGTTCTATGTTTTGGCATAGAGTTAACCCTTTACTCTCTGGGGCAGTTCAAGTGCTGAGGCTAACTGCATATAGTCAGAATACAGCAAGACTCCATTTGAAGAAACCACATTCCTATGGTGAGTAATTGTTTCATACTGTTCTGTACTGCTGTTACTTCCGATGATGATATGGTCTATATACACTTCATGTGCCTAACAAAAATAAATAAAAATTATAAAAAATAAAATTGGAATAAATAGTTTGTGCAATTTCACTTTTGGCCACTAGGGGGTGATCACTCACCTAATACATTTACTGAACCAGGAGCAAACAAGCTTACAGCAAGATTTGACACCAAACCATATTTCCATTTACTTACATAGGTGGCAGCCATTTTAAGGGTTCCAATACTTAGGAGCTGGGGGGGGGGTCCATGCTGCGCATGATATGGCATACAGGAAATCCCAGCAGTGCCTCCATTTTTTGGTAACCCTGGTGCCATTATACCAAGGGTTACCATCCCTGCCTTGCCTGGCCAGACCAAGGTTGAGGGGCCTGGGTTCCTATAATTAATTTTAAAACCTGATCTTCCCAAGATAACATGTTGCGCAGTGCACCCACCCAGAGTTTAGCTTAAAGTGGGCTAGCTTACACCTGGTACAACCCTCTGGGATGCTGTACCCACCCACAATACCACGACACCACACCAAGCATGACCCAATAACATTTCCCCACATTAAAGACATTTTTAGAATTATTGACTCTCCATAATAATATGCTCATGAAACAGAATTATGCAAAAACATCAAACAGCAATTTATTTACATGGGGAAGGGATAGGAAAGATGAACTGGAGAAGAGGTTAGGCTATTTACAACATTTACATCTGGTTTGAATAATTGGTTTGGATTGGTTTAGTTTGTAATCAGAACAATCAGCTGCATTTTACCTTTAGGCATCAATCACAGTAGCACCCACCAACCTCTGAGGTAGTCAGATCTCTGGCTATCTATCTGGCTAGCTGCAATTAGAAAGATGACACCCATTAGCAGAAAATAGCAATGTAGCAAATACACACTCTGGTACCAGTCCCCAAACTGTATAAGACCCTGCAATCACACACGTAAACCTGGGTATCCAGTAACTAAAGTTCTTAAAGGTGCAGGCCAGTCATCTGAAGCAGCTATACGTTGGCCAGCTAGTTGGGACCCCTAATGAAAGCAAGCTGATTAACATATGCAACACACTCATAAAACTTTAAAGCAATTGTACCCATGGCCAGATGGCCCAGTCTATGTAAACCCTTTAACTATGTACATATCCGCTTTAGATTTGATGCAGGGCATGGGCCCTCTATACTCACAGATCAAAAGTCATCATTGGTCAGTCACAATCAGGTGGTAGAGGAAGAACTGAAGTGATTACAGCAGGTGGGAACTCTGACTCTGGAGATCAAGATGCAGACAAAGACTAACAGCCAGGGCCCAAAACTGACTGCAGGGATCTTAAAGCTTTGCAGCTGAAGACTACATTTTAACTTCTGATGGCAGTGTTCCTTTCTGGACCGAAATCACTTTGCTGAATGACCATGCTGGGACCAGGGCCGGAACGCTTCAGACTCCATGTCTAGGTTGTACCCCTTGGGGAAAAACATATGGCAGTGCCAAGGTGGCACACTATCAGGCTATGTCCCAGGCCTGATCGGATGAACTTGTTGCATTCAGCACAGTTATCAAATCAGCACATTCATACATTATAGTAGTTGCATTAAGAAATCACACTTCCTTTTCCATGTGCCCCATGTGGCAGGCATCACCCTTTTTCAGTCGGCTAGAACTTTATGACCATGGCACACTCCCAAGCATTTTAGGGATGAGCACTCACACTCTGCACAGCAGAGTACACAACCAGAGTCCAGGCAACGGCTTCCTAAGTGGATCACATGATACAGTCCCTTTTACCATGGTTGGGTTCTCCTAAGGCCAGGGTAACTCAGGCTATCACAATCCATTTTCATTAACTCTCTGGCACAGATTGCAACCATTGCATGATGCCAGACAGTACATGCAGACTGGCTCTCTCACCACTTGAAACAGGTTTGTACTTGAATGAGCATGAGGCATGTCTCACTACCATTTGAAACAACTTGAGCTTGACTGAGCTTGAAGCATGGCTCACTACTCTTTAGCAGACTTTACTCGTTGGCAAAACTGACACTATAGACCCTTCCAGACTCAGACACATTACTAGGTAACAAATGATTTCTGCAGCTCTCTGGGCTTATAACTCATTACCTGGTAGTCAAACAGTTCTTAGTCTCTCTCTCAGGCTCACAAATACATAGACACAGTCCCTTGTGGCTCTTGTGGGCATTTGCATCTCCCAGCTGGACATATAGAGGGTTACTGGCCCACCGGGCACTGTCCAGAGAAATTCTGTGTGGTCAGGGAACTCCCCATCTAGTGCTATGGCACTTCTCAAATCAGACACATTTATATACTATTAAACTGGACCCTTCTCTGGTCACAAAACAGATGTCCACACTTTCTATGCTTTGGTTAAACTAGGGTGCAGAGAGTCACATCCTAAACTTATTGGGCTTCTCTGCCCCTTGCAGACTTTCTCAGCTTTGTACTTGTTAGACACAGTTTACTCACTCAGATTACATGCAGAAAATGGCTTTCTTTCCTCTGAGGTTTCAGGCTTTCTTCAGCACTCTCACTGCTGAGGTAGAACATGCATGCAGCTCTCTCACAGCTGAAAGCTCAGGATCATCCACGTTTTCCCAAAATGTGAAAAGATGCTAGCCAGCCCTGGAGGACAATCTCTGGCAACCCCCAGGCTAGTGACTTCTGTTGTCTGCAGCCACTTTGTCTCTCTAGCAGAAAAAAAGACCCCATACCCTTTAGAAGGGCTTGCACTGGATCACTAGGCCCATTTTGGAGCAAAGGGCCAGAGCCCCCACCCATGTGGGGGTTCCCGCTCAAACACACACACTCAGACTGGAAAACACTGTCTTTTATGGAGTCCTTCTGAGGCTTCTGATTGGCTGAAGCTACTTGTTGTTCCCACACTAATTGGCTGAACCTGCTTGTCAGTCCAGAAAATGAATATTCATTAGCCTCACTCGATATGCAATAGGCTCCCTGTTTATGTACCTGAAATTAGGTCCCTGTAACTTCCCCATAAGCCTTTTGCAATGTCCCAAGAATCCTCTGGATAAAGTCCCGCAAGTCCTGGCTGAAATTCTAGCTTTCCAGTTGGCTGTTGCTGCACTAAAATGGCTGCTAAACCCAGAGTCCCTTTGCAGATTTAACACAGTCCCAAATAAAAGTCCTGGTGCAGCCAGAGGAATTACTTTATTTATTTACTTGCTCCACAGTTCCATAGCTGCTTCTGTGCCCTGTTGATTGCTGCCCAGAATAAACATTTAATTTCAGTGCTGAGCCTGACATTGCTGCTGTAATCAAGTGCCCCCATGCAGTAGACAGGCATTTATCTGAGTCCCAATGTTTTCAAATCTGCAACAGCCAGCATAGTCGCTTTATTTAAATTATTTTCCCCTCTTTGTTTATTAGCCCCTTTAGTGTCCTGTCAGATGGAGCCCCTAACATACAGTTATGTACATACTTTTATGCCTGTCCCTAGCACTGATATTTTAGGACTGCTACTTGTGCTAAGGCAGACACCTCATTGATATTCATAGGGGATCGGGGTTTCCTCATTAATATTTATGAGCCCGATCCTTAGCGCTTTGTGGCGCTCTTTATTTACAAAAGAAAGAGGGCTCTCTTGGTCCTTGCTAAGGTCACCAGTCAACAATTAGGTAAGGAGGGGCACTGGGACCATTGAATGATCTCCTGATTTACCGCAAAGTCATTGGTTTGGAGATCAAAAGCGCGGTGTGCACATGCGTGATCCCCTCTAGCACCGGAGTGCCATCGCAAACTGTGAGGGATTGCAACTCAGCTCCTGAGCCCTAAAAGGACTAAACTGGAACACTGGGGCTGTTTGGGGACCTGGGGCACCTTTCTGGACCTCGGCTGTTGGCGGTGAACTTGGGGACAAGCAGGGAAAACCGGTAGGCATCAGGAGACAGATGGGAGCTACAGGTGAACAGCCAATTAAGTTAAGTCCCCATTTGGGGAGGGAGGGAGGTTATACTCTCCCTTGCCTACGAAGTTTGGCATCCTCGCCAAGCATGTGTAAAGCCCGGCACCCAATAAGTGCATTTGAATCATTGTTCTTAGCAAGCAGTGGCATCTCAGTAACTTTTAAAACAATTAAACAGGTCTAGCTAGACACATGGCTTCCTATCTAGAATTGGTCACCACACATCCTGATCTAGACAAATAATACTATCTAAACACCAATTAACATTTCTAAAAGAGATTGTGAGCATTAGAAGATGTTATGTTTTCCCCGAGGACCCTAACAGTAAAAGATTTTAAAATTGGAATAAATATTTGGTGCAGTTTCACTTTTATTTATTTATTTATTAAGCATCAGTTTACAACCTTTGAGCCAGAGGCTCGTTTACTAAGGTACCTCGTCACAGAGAGGACAATACAGTGATAACAACTTGGTACAGAGAAACAGTGTACAGTTTTTTTGAGGATACAGGAGGACAAATGGGATCAACAATTTACCACATACAGGATTGGTGAAGTTAACATTGTTTAGGGAAATAACTAGAACATCAGAAAAACATAGGATATCAATACAGTGTGTTTTAGTGGAGTCAACAGGGAGGTAACATGAACCAAGGGTAGAGAAGGTAAAGGATTTGAGCAGCCAACAGGGGCTTTGTCAGAGAGTGAGCAAGATAGCTTAGAAACAGCAACAGCTGCGAGTAGTGAAAAGGTGGTTCCGGAGGGTAGTTTTAAAGCAAGAGATTGTGGGGGTGTCTGAGATACTGGCAGGGAGGGAATTGTACCAAGAAGGGGCATGGTAGAGGAAAGCCCGTTGCCGATGAGAGGTCCTTGCCCTAGGTACCTTCAACTTGGTTTACAGGAGGACCCATGTTGAAGCTTATGATGAGTTTATATGGTGGATAACGGCAGTCAAACCAGAGGAGAGAGCCCAAGAAGAGTTCTTTTGTAAGGATGCAGGTTTGATACCTAAGACGTTTGTCAAGATTGAGCAGATTTGCCTGGGAATAAAGATGGCAGGTATGTGTAAGTCTGGGAGCACCTAAGATTAGTCGACAGGCCTTATTTAAGGCGAGGTGGATTTTGTTTAGCGAGGCCTGGTCAGCAGCCCCGTAGACTGGTAAGCCATAGTCAACAAGTGACAGAATGGAGGACATAACTGTGAGTCGGAGGGCATCGGGGGGGAAGACAGTGTTTGTGGCGGTAAAGGATTCCCAACCTAATATTGGTGGTGGAGGCTAAGGCGGCGATATGGGAATGGAACGTGAGGGCAGGGTCAAAGGTTATCCCAAGGTATTTGTATGTGTAAACTTGTTCGAGTGGGAACATAGAGCTGCGAAGACTTGAAGTTGGAAATTACTAGCTTTGTTTTGGGGTGGGAGAAGATCATAGATTTGGTCTTTTAAGATTGATAACCAGTCTATGTTCTTTAAACCAGGCTTCCATGTCTTTATAGGATAATTGCAGGGAATCCTGGAGGGTGGTGGGGTTACGGTCAGAAGTGAAGATAACAGCATCATCTGCATAAAGGAGGAGTTTACCAGTACAGGCACCTGGCAGGGTGTTGAGATAAAGGGAAAAGAGCAGGGGCCCAAAAATAGAGCCCTGTGGAACCCCAGATCGGATAGGGCAGAGGTCAGAGAGGGTGCCATTGATTTTTATACGCTGGGACCGGGCAGACAGATAGCTGGAGCACCATAAGACAGGTCCTGCAGCAAAGCCAGTGTGGCTGAGTGCATCCAGCAGGAGAGGATGGGATACGGTGTCAAAGGCTTTTGACAGATCGATGAACACTGCACCAGCAAGAGAGCCTGAGTCCAGGGAGGAATGGAGGAAGTTAGAAAACTCGATGAGGGCGGTATTGGTGCTGTGCCCAGCATGGAAGCCATGTTGTTCAGGCCAGAGGATACTGTATTTGGTAAGAAACTCAGATATTTGGGAGGATACTACTTTCTCTAAGGCTTTTGAGAGCGGTGAGAGGATTGAGATGGGACGATAATTACTGGAAAGAGCCCCATCTCCACCCTTATGCATGGGAATGACAGTGGCAATTTTCCAGGCAGATGGAAATTGCCCTAGACAGAGTGATTTATTGAAGAGGCTAGTGATTGAGGCGATGACCTGGTCCAATGCCAGGCTGAGGAGTCTGGGGTCCAAGGAGTCACTGCCGGTGGTGTTGCTTATTAGGGCCTTGGTCAGATACGGTCTGATTTCATTGACAGTAACCCGGTGGAAGTGGAAAGATGCATGTGAGGGAGCAGGGTCAGGAGAGTTGGGGCGGGCAAAAAAGTTGCTAGGGTGTACAGAGCTAAGGTCAGTAAAGGATTTATTGAGATAGTTAGCAATGAGGGTAGGATCAGTAGAGATAATACCCTCAATATTGATTTGGGAAGGCGGAGGAGAGTGAGTACCACCATTTAGTTGTTTGATGTTATCCCAGAATGTTCTAGCATTCCCCCAGGACAAGGTGAGTGAGGCCCAATAATGATTGGCCTTTGCTTTGCGTATGGCCCAGGTACATTTATTTCGGGCAGCAGCATATGCCTGTCTGTCGGTAAGGCGGCCAGTTTCCGTGGCTAGGTGCCACAGGTTATCCCTGTACCTAAGGAGTTGGAGTAGGGAAGCAAGGACCTAGGGAGTATGTCAGATCTTTGAAACGTAAGTTTGCTAGGGGCGTAAGATATCATAGTTTTGTTAAACATTAAGGTGAAGAAGGCGAAGCCAAATCAAGGTTGGGGGCAGTCTCTCAATGGGAGACCAGTCAACTTGGGCTAGAAGTTGCTTCAGGCCTCTCAGCCCACCTGGTCGCAACCGCCGCCGTAGGGTGGCCTGTGCAGTGGGTTTGGTTAGGGACGTAATCCAACGGAAAAGAATAGGGGAGTGGTCACTGATTCCATCCGGAAGGACTTGTAGATTGCAAACTTGGTTAGGTCGGTTGGTGAGGACTACATCCAGAAGAGTGCTCGACCCCATTGTGGGATTCACTCTTGTTGGTTGGGTAACAAGTTGTGTTAGGTCAATAGCAGTAAAGGAGTCGCAGGTGGAGGAGGCTGCGGGGCTAAGCCAGTTGATGTTTAGATCACCTATGAGAATATGCTCTGGGGAATGTGGTAGAGAGGTGAGATACTCTATTAGAGGGACCAGTGCCTGAGTTTGATTTTTTGAGGGAATATAGGTGGAGGTTAGAAAGAGGGGGCCTTTAGAGGAGTCGGGGGTAAGTTTTAGGGTAAGGGCCTGGGCCCTGAGGTTAAGGACAGGGGCTGGGAGGGCTACACCAGGAAGGGAGTCTTTGATATAAATAGCATAGCCTCTACCTCGTCTCCCTACACGGTCTTCTTGAAAGAGGGAGTAGCCAGGGAGTGAGACAAGGGAGTCAGGGGTAGAGTCAGATAGCCAGGTTTCGACTAGGGAGATGATGTCAGGTTTGTGGACAGTGACCCAACATTGGAGCGAGTCAAATTTCTTCAGGAGACTGCAGATATTCATAGAAGCAATAAGAAGCCCAGGGGATCTAGTCAAGGAGTTATTGTGGGTTGGGCCAGGGTTGGGATGAATGTTTCCTGACAAGAGTAGGAGGAGAAGTACAGCCCTGATCAGGGGGGTATGGAAGGCATTTTTACGTCGAGCGAGATAGTAAGAGTGGGACAGCTTAGAGACACAAGGAGTGGGCAAAGAGGTACAGGATGGGCAGGCTAGTACAATAAGTTGCCTATAGGCGCAAAGGGGGGAAGCTAGGTGGGGACTGGGGGGACTTTTGGCCACTATGGGGCGACCACTCCCCTAATACATTTACTGAACCAGCAGCAAACAGGATTACAGCAAAATTTGGCACCAAAACACATTTCCATATACTTACATAGGTGGCAGCCATTTTAAAGGTCCCAATACTTAGGAGCTGGGGGGGTTCATGCTTGGTGCAACGTGGCATACAGAAGATCCTAGAAGTGCCTCCATTTTGTGTAACCCTGGTGCCGTTATACCAAGGGCTACTATCCCTGCCTTGCCTTGCCAGACTAAGGTTGAGGGGCCTGGGTTCCTATAATTAACTTTAAAACTGGTTCTTCTCAAGATAACATGTTGCGCTGTGCCTCCACCCAGAGTTTAGCTTTAATTGGGTTAGCTTACACCTGGTACATCCTCTGGGATGCTGTACTCAGATTAAAGACATTTTCAGAATTATTGACTATTCATAATAATATGCTCATGAGACAGGATTATGCAAAAACATCAAACAACAATTTATTTACATGGGGAAGGGATAGGAAAGATGAACTGGAGTGGAGGTTAGGCTATTTACAACATTTACATCTGGTCTGAATAATTGGTTTGGATTGGTGTAGTTTGAAATCAGAACAATCAGTTGCATTTTACCCTTGGGTATCAATCACAGTAGCATCCACCAACCTCTGAGGTAGTCAGATCCCTGGCTATCTATCTGGCTAGCTGCAATTAGAACACTGACACCATTAGCAGAAAAACACAGCAGCAAATAGCCACACTGGCACCAGTTCCCAAACTGTATAAGACCCTGCAATCACACACATAAACCTGGGTATCCAGTAACTAAAGTTCTTAAAGGTGCAGGCCTGTCATCTGGAGCAGCTGTACGTTAGCCAGCTAGTTGGGGGCCCCTAATGAAAGCAAGCTGATTAACATATGCAACACACTTGTAAAACTTTAAAGCAATTGTACCATGGCCAGATGGCACCATCTATTTAAACCCTTTAACGATTTTCATGTCCCCTTTAGATTCGATGCAGGGCATGAGCCCTGTATACTCACAGATCAAAACTCATCGGTCAGCCACAATCAGGTGGTAGAGGAAGAATTAAGGTGATTACAGAAGATGGAAACTCTGATTCTGGAGATCAAGATTCAGATAAAAACTAATAGCCAGGGTCCAAAACTGACTGCAGGGATCTTAAAGCTTTGCAGATGAAGACTATATTTCAACTTCTGAAGGCAGTGTTCCTTTCTGGACTGAAACCACTTTGCTGGATGACCATGCTGGGACCAGGGCCGGCACGTTTCAGAACCCATGTCTAGGCTGTACCCCTTGAGGAAACGCATATGGCTGTGCCAAGGTGGCACACTATCAGGCTATGTCCCAGGCCTGATCGGATGAACTTGTTGCATTCAGCACAGTTATCAAATCAGCACATTCATACATTATAGTAGTTGCATTAAGAAATCACACTTCCTTTTCCATGTGCCCCATGTGGCAGGCATCACCCTTTTCCAGTCGGCTAGAACTTTATGACCATGGCACACTCCCAAGCATTTTAGGGACAAGCATTCACACTCTGCACAGCAGAGTACACAACCAGAGCCCATGCAATGGCTCCCTAAGCGGATCACAGGATACAGTCCCTTTTTAGCATTGATGGGTTCCCCTAAGGCCAGGGTAACTCAGGCTATCAAAATCTATTTTCATTAACTCTAGGGCATAGATTGCACCCGTTGCATAATGCCGGATAACAAACACTTGCAGATTGGCTCTCACCACTTGAAACACGTCTGTACTTGAATGAGCTTGAGGCACGGCTCACTACCATTTGAAACAACTTGAGCTTGACTGAGCCTGAAGCATGGCTCAATACTCTTTAACAAACTTTACTGTAGACCCTTCTAGACTCAGACACATTACTAGGTCACAACTGATTTCTGCAGCTCTCTGGGCTTACAACTCGTTACTTGGTAGTAAAACAGTTCTTAGTATCTCTCTCAGGCTCACAAATATACAGACACAGTCCCTTGTGGCTCTTGCAGGCATTTGCATCTCCCAACTGGACATACAGAGGGTTTCTGGCCCACCCACGGGCACTGTCCAGAGAAATTCCATGTGGTCAGGGAACTCCCCATCCAGTCCTGTGGCACTTCTCAAATCAGACACATTTATATACTTTTAAACTAGACCCTTCTCTGGTCACTAAGCGGATGTCCACACTTTCTATGCTTTGGTTAAACTAGGGTGCAGACAGTCACGTCCTAAACTTACTGGGCTTCTCTGCCCCTTGCAGACTTTCTCAGCTTTGTACTTGTTAGACACAGTTTACTCACTCAGATTACTTGCAGAAAATGACTTCCTTTTCTCTGAGGTTTCAGACTTTCTTCAGCACTCTCACTGCTGAGGTAGAACATGCATGCAGCTCTCTCACAGCTGAAGGTTCAGGATCATCCACATTTTCGCAAAACATGGAAAGGTGCTAGCTAACCCTGGAGGACAATCTCTGGCAACTCCCAGGCTAGCAACTTCTGTTGCCTGCAGACATTTTATCTGTCTGGCAGAAGAAAGCCTCCTCCCCTTTAGAGGGGTTTGCACTGGATCACTAGGCCCATTTTGGAGCAAAGGGCCCAAGCCCCCACCCATGTGGGGGGGCTCCTGCTTGATCACACACTCGGACTGGAAAACACTGTCTTTTTTGAAGTCCTTCTGAGGCTCCCGATTGGTTGAAGCTACTTGTTGCTCCCACAATAATTGGCTGAACCTGCTAGTCAGTCCAGAAAATGAATATTCATTAGCCTCACTCGATACGCAATAGGCTTCCTGTTTATGTGCCTGAAATTAGGTCCCTGTAACTTCCCCATAAGCCTTTTGCAATGTCCCAAGAATCCTCTGGATAAAGTCCCACAAGTCCTGGCCGAAATTCTGGCTTTCCGATTGGCTTTTGCTGCACTAAAATGGCTGCGAAACACACAGTCCCTTTGCAGATTTAACACAGTCCCAAATAAAAATCTTGGTGCAGCCAGAGAAATTACTTTATTTATTTACTTGCCCCACAGTCCCATAGCTGCTTGTGTGCCCTGTTGATCACTGCCCAGAATAAATATTTCATTTCCATCCTGAGTCTGTCATTGCTGCTGTAATCAAGTGCCCCCAGGCAGCAGACAGGCATTTATCTGAGTCCCAATGCTTTCAAATCTGGAACAATCAGCATAATTGCTTTATTTAAATTATTTTCCCCTCTTTGCTTATTAGCCCCTTTAGTGCCCTGTCAGATGGAGCCCCTAACATACAGTTATGTACATACTTTTATGCCTGTCCCTAGCGTCAATATTTTAGGAGCGCTACTTGCACTAGGGCAGGCACCTCATTAATATTCATAGGGGATCGGGGCTTTTCTCATTAATATTTATGAGCCCTGATCCTTAGCGCTTTGTGGTGCTCTTTATTTACAAAAGAAAGAGGGCTCTGCTGGCCCTTGCTGAGGTGGCCGGTCCCCAGTTAGGTAAGTAGGGGCACTGGGACCACTGAATGATCTCCCAATTTACTGCAAAGTCAGCGGTCGGGAGATCAAAAGCGCGGCATGCACATGCGCGATCCCCATTAGCACTGGAGTGCCATCGCAAACAACGGGGGGTCGTGACTCAGCTTCTGAGCCCTAAAAGGATTAAACTGGAATACTGGGGTTCTTTGGGGACCTGGATCATCTTTTTGGAACTGGGCTATTGTCGGTGAACTTGGCTACAAGCGGGGGAAAATGGCATCGGGAGACAGACTGGAGCTACGGGTGAACGGGCAATTAAGGTAAGCCCCCATTTGGGGGGGAGTTACATATGGCTCCTGAAATCATAGCCATTGCATGTCTTTGGGTGTCCCCTTAGTTTACTGATGTCCTGCCTGCAGCTAGGAAGCCACCCACAAGACATACTTTTTCATTGAAGTGGAAGCATTTCACTCTGTGGTCTGCTTTCCAGAATATGGACCCTTTTACATGTTCTGTGAATTTTAGAATGCTTGTGTTCCCTGTCTGATTCAGGCCTGCAATATTCTTCTATTAAGGTACATTTGGTCGCTATATCAGCTTTCCATGCCCCAAATAATGGCCATATGGTTACCCATCTCGAGGTGTCCTGTACTTTTTATAGAGGTATCCTGCATGTGAACTCTCCTATCCATAATCCAGTACCACCTTGGGAGTTTAATTTCATGCTTGAGAAATTGACGTTGGCTCCTTCTGAGCTTGTCGCAACCTGTGGCTTAAGGTTCCTGTCATGGAAAATGTTATTTTTAATTGCTATGACTTCTGTTCAGAGGATTTCTGAGCTTCTGGCTTTGATAAGTGAGGCTCCTTATTTGATATTTTCACAAAGACAGAGTCTCTTTATGTATGAATCCTAAATTTCTACCATAGGTGGTATCTGAATTCACACTGAACCAAATGATACACATTCCTGTTTACTATCCTGTGCATGCGAACCAGGGTGCGGCTTTGCCCTATACTCTTGATGTACATAGAATACTGATATACTATGTTGCTTGCACTAATGACTGCAGAAAGTCTTAGATTTTTGTTGGGTTTATTAATAAACAAGTTAGCCAGCCTGGGAGTGGGTCGCAGAGTTGTAGCCTGGTAACAAATTGGCTGGACAACAGAATGCAGAGGGTAATAGTAAATGGCGTACATTCTGAAGAAAGGGGGTTACTAGTGGGGTACCGCAGGATTCAGTGCTGGAACTGGTCCTCTTTAATGTCTTTATAGGAGACATTGCAGAAGGGCTGGAAGGAAAAGCATGCCTCTTTGCAGATGACACAAAGATCTGCAACAGGGTTGATACACAAGGTGGGGGAAGGACGAGAAGGGACTTGGCAAGGTTGGAGGAATGGCCAGAAGTATGGCAGCTTAGATTCAATGCAAAGAAGTGCAAAGTAATGCACCTGGGAAACAAAAACCCAGGGGAAGAGTACACAGTGGGGGGTGGGTACTAACTACAACAAAAATGGAAAGGGACCTAGGGGTAGTCATATCAGATGAACTTAAGGTAGGCAAGCAATGTGAGAAGGTAGTAAGGAGGGCTGGGGGGATACTGGGATGCATAGGGAGAGCAATAGAAAACAAGAAGTTGTTATCCCTCTGTACAGGCAGTTGGTGAGGCCCCATCTGGAGTACTGTGTGTAGTTCTGGAGACCCCATCTCCGCAAGGACATAGACAGGATGGAGGCAGTCCAGAGGAGGGCTACGAAAATGGTGCAGGGTCTGCAACAGAAGCCATACGAGGAGAGACTACAAGAACTTAATATGTATACTTTTGAGGAAAGGAGGGAGATGGGGGACATGATAGAAACTTTCAAGTACCTCAGGAGAATCAACAAAGTCCAAGAGGGGAGCATCTTTCAGAAAAAGAGATGTGCAAGAACAAGGGGACACAATTTGAAGATGGGGGATGGCTCAGGGGCAATGTGAGGAAGTATTTTTTCATGAAGAGGGTGGTGAACACATGGAACTGCCTTTCTGAGGAGGTTGTGGTGTCAAAAACAGTGGGGGAATTCAAGAATGCATGGGATGGACATAAGGCAATTACAGTGAGGTGTAGGAGGAAGTAGGCTGTTGGTTAAGTAGGATCTGTAGCTTATCCAGTAGGTAGGGAAATGGGCAGATTGGGTGGGGCAAGCGGTCCTTATCTGTCATTAAAGTCTATGTTTCTATGTTTCTATGGTTTGCCCTTGGGAAAGAGGGCACTCCTGTGTCCAAACAATGCCTGTCCAAATGGTTGGCAAATTGCATTATATTTTGTTATAGGAAGTACGATAAGTAACTTCTTGGTGCTGTTTATGGTCACTCCATGGCCACTTCTCTTGCTTGTTTCAGAAATGTCCTTACTGCTAAAATATGTACTGGTGCCACATGAAGCACTGTATCCACTTTCAATAAAATTACAGTCTGAATGTCATCTCTCGTTAGACATGCTGGCTTTCAGCTTGGTGTACTCCAAGGCCTTCTGCCCTGATAACATATCAGACTGTGCCATCCTCCCAGGCTGCTTTGTACTGCTTAGAAGTCATTCCAACTGCGTGGCCTAATGGCAGAGATATCCTTGATGAAGAGAACAGTTATGTAAGAACTTACCAGAATGGAAGCATCAAGTTTGGTCAACAGCGACAATGCCGACCTCCCCCACAGCGACGGCACAATACCAACGCAGGTATTGTGCCACCTGTTCTAAGGGTGCTTTCTGTGGAGAGCTGTGCCCCCCACATCCCCCGTGCAGGGGGCTTTGCTCCCTACACCCCTCGGACTTTAGGATTCCAACTCCAGGTCGGAGTTGGTCCGGGGAGGGGATGGAACACTGGGGGAAGGTGAAACACGGAAAAAGGACCATTACCGCGAATGTCGCCGTAATGGTCTTTTTTCCTGTTTCGCCGTCGGGGTGTTGACAAAAAAGGGGTGCACCGTACCAAAACAAATCTTGGAGAGAATCTCCCCATTAGGCCATGCTGTACTCTCCCTCCTTAGTCCTTTATCTTCTGAGGGTTATATCAGATGCTGTGCCTAAGGCCCTATCTCATGCATCCCGTCTCCAGTCCTATGCCTCTCCTTGTTTGCCTGGTACTGGTTTGATCTCCTGGTTCCTCATGGTAAGAGGCCCTCCAAGGCTAATCTCTGATGGGGAACTGAGGAGTGTTAGGCAACCCACATTATGTATGCCTCAATGCTGCATGTCATTGTGGGAGGCCCCAGCTAGCAAAAGTTTCCGAGTGGTCCTGATGCTGATGGCTTACAGTTCCAGAGGTATGGCCTAATGAAGGAGATTCTTTCAAAGATCTACTGTTACAGTAAGTTCTTATGTAAGTGTTCTTTTTTATGCATTCCTAGCTCCACCTTATCTGGGTGATCATGATACGTACTCAGTGTACCTGGCAATTTAGTGCTCTATGTAATTTGTTATACAGCTGCTGTCTGACTCCTCTGCTCTAACTGTTTGGTAGAGGTTTGTTGCAGTGTGTAGTATCGTAGTATAGTGCTGTTGCTAAGTGTTGCAGGTCATTTTCATTGATTTCATAGTACTGGACTTTAGCTTTACCATGTTGCTATTTCTATTTTTTTAGCTTGTGCCCTCTCTTGTCTCTAACTTGTCTCTAACTCATCTCACAGTCATACTCATCTATTTACTCCTATGTCCACTTATTCTGTTTCTTCTTACTCCCTCATTCATGCTGGTTTACTAAAGGTGATTACTTCTGCTCATGCCTCTTTCTTCGCCATCCCCCTTACTATTTGCATCTCCCCTCCACAGACAGGCCACTCCAAGAAGCTGAACACCTAGTAGCTTACTAATGCTACTAAGAGGCTACTACTAATTCTGTTACTTTTATTGTGTGATGATACTGAGCTGAACCCAGGCCCCTTGTAATCCTACTCACCCCCCAGTACACCTTTGCCCCATCCTTAATGTCTCACTCTCCACCTTTACCACATCAGTATTTGCAGCTTTCTGTCCAAGACTGACTCTCTGAAACCTGGTTATCCGCTAAAACTCTCTCATCTAATATTGTTCTTTCAGGTTTCAATGTCTACCATCAGGACAGAGGAAAAGGAGGTGGGGCGTTGCCCTCTATGTATCCTCACTTTTACTCTGAACTCCCAGGATGTAATTCCTGTGTCCCATGATCTAATCTGTGGTAAAATCACGTCACTTATTCATCCCCCTGTTCATTACTGGCATATGTTGCTCCCCAGGTAAGGGTGAGGATGTTTTTACTGCTATCATCTCTAGGCAGGGGAATATAGGGTAGACTGAATGAGCCTACTAGTTCCTTTCCACTGATGAATTCTATGTTGCTGTGCTTCTGTAGCCACCTAGCTCATGTTGATATTCCAAAGCATGAGCATATCATCCTAGGTGACCTAAATCTTAATTGGCTTGGTCCTAAGTCCTCAATTCTCCACTCCAAATTCAGTCCTAAATCATCACCAATTACTCACCTACAGTACCATACCCAATTCAATAGTCAGTTCTCCAACCACTCCCCCATGGACTGGATCCTGTCCCCCCACCCTCACCCAATGGTGGTGATTGACATCCTTCCTGATTTGTTCAATGACCACTGCATCATTTTTTGCATCTGTAAAATCAGAATGAACAAGGCGACCACCTAATATTATTACAGACTGTCCCTTCTGTAATTTCTCCCTGCCTTGTTCCCTGTCTGATCTCTTGATTGCTGATTAGAGCCCAGTGCAAAAATTCCCTGACCCGAATCAGACACTAGCTCATTTCTGCAACTTATTTCCTAGCCATTTGTGACTCCCATGCTCCAATCAGGTCAACTAGAGTAAGGTTCACCTCTCCTGGATCTCTGCTAACTATACTGAATGTGTTAAATTAAGAGATGCTGCTTAGTCACTCTACTAGGCTTCGGGTACCCTCACGAACTGTCAATAGTACAATAGGTTCAGGAACCTATGTAACTCGACTATCTGCAAAGTCAAAGCCACTTACTTCCATTCCAAATTCATTAAAGAATCACCAACTCCATCTAAATTCTGGGACGTGGTAAATAATCTGCTCCACCCTTCACGTTTGGGCTCTGATATCACCTGTCTCAGATATACCTCTGGTGATGTCACTGACCAGTATGCCATTGCTAATACTTTAAATGCCCAATTTGTTGTTGGATCCCTGGCTATTGTCCCCCTCCTCCTCCTGGCTCTAGCTATTGCCCCTTCGTGATCTCCCCTGCAGTGTTGGTATGAAATTTATCTTCTCCAGTATTAACTCTTTAGGAGTTCTCTGGGAGCTCTCCAGCATCAAACCAAATTTCTGCTCTGGTCTTGATGTCCTCCCCCTGCCTTTGGAAGCTGGGGTCCTTGGGCATTGTGGCCCACTTAGTCCATATTTTAAACTGCACCTTGACACAGTTATCTTCCCCTCACCTGGATGCATACCACTGTTATCCTCCTGCATAAAGGTGGCCCCTTTGACTCCCCTGCAAATTATCGGCCTATCTTCCTACTCCCCGTCCTCTCCAAACTATTAAATACATTAGTTGCCAAACAACTCACTGACTACCTATGTAGTATATCTTTCTTCTCCAAATACTAATCTGGGTTTCATGCAGGACATTCTATATATATATTTCTGTCTCTCTGCTTAGACTCATTACTTTCATTCTTTCAAACAGGGCTGTGGTTCTGCTGGCCCACCAGCGCAGTGGTTGGATTTCCGCTTGTGATGCCAATGAACCAGATTCAGGAACGAGCTCAGGTCATCGGAGGGCCTGCCGGGTGGAGAAGGATTGAGCATCCCTAGGATTGCTCTCCTTCTCCGGGGGTGGGGGTATCTGCGCTCAGTGTGTAGTGATGCCTAGCGGCAGCTAGGTGCATCACCCCATGCATCAACGCATAATCAATGAGCACTGGTGTGGGACATATGCCGGCATCATTACATGTCTCCGCCCCAGACTATAGGGATAAAAAATCCCTCCCTGCCAGAAGTCTCTATGACGCCCTGCTCCTGAGACCTGATTAGTCACCTGGTCAAGGGCTCCCCCAACTAGATAAGGTTCCACGGTGCCAATGCCCCACTACGGCACCATGCCCCACCTCCTGGGGGTTAAGCCGGGAGTGACCAGCGAATGTGAGGGGCTTAAAAGGCGGTGGGATCTCAGGAGCACTGTGACCAGGGTGGATGCATTGACGAAGGGCAGAGGGGAAGAAAAGGTAAGATAAATTAAAAAACCAAAAAAAAAAACAGGGATGTGGTTCTTCAGACTGATGTTATTTTCTTTATTTGGTCAAAGCATTTGACACCATGGACTATTCTCTGCTTTTAAACAACCTTGCCGTCTCTGGCCTCAACTGCTCTTCATTTTCTTGGCTATCATCTTACTACTCTAACCATACCCAATCAGTCTCTATTGGCCTTGTTCTGTCTGGTCCTAGGCATATTACCATTGGGGTCCCACAATGCTCTGTTTGAGGGCCCTTCCTTTTTCCCATTTTTGTAAATGATTTGCCACTTTCTGTAAAATCCTGTAATATCCACATATATGCTGACAACACCATCCTTTATGCATCTGGGCATTGTCCTGCTGACACTTCTGTTGCTCTGCAATCAGACTTCAGTGCACTATCAAGTTTGTTCATTGAAAAATTGCCTAGCCCTCAACTCATCCAAAACAATCACCTTGCTGTTTGGCACCAAAAAATGTCTTGCTGTCGCTCCTGACCTGGCTATTACTACTCTGATGGTGCCTCCTTATCCTCCATGTCCCACTGGAAGTTCGTAGGTGCCATTCTGGATAATTACCTGGACTTATCTTTACATATCCAGATACTTTTTTCCAAATCGCACAGCATGCCCTCTATTGGGCTGGTGACTACCTCTCACTGGGAATGCACAAATGGCTGATAAAACATTTAATCTTTCCATTCATTGGCTTTGGGAATGTGGTCTACAATATCCCCCCTAAATATTATTTAACAAAACTGAATACCATATTCAATGCCCTCTGTAGGTTCATCCTTTAAGCCCCTGCCCAAATGCATCACTGCACACTATATGACCAGCTGGGCTGTCCCTCTCTGTCTTGATAGGCATGTACAACACCTGGCTCAGTTTGGATTTAAATAGTGGCTCAACAAGCCCCAAATTATGTGTGCACCCTCCTTTCCTGTGGTGCTCTGCCCACACACTATCTTTGCTCCTACTCTGGAATTGTCCCACATCAGAAACTGAGTTCTGGATGACTTGCCTTCAGTTACCAACTCTCTCAGGTATGGAACAACTTTACCTTGGGTGACGGCTCTCCCATCCGTATTGCCACTGCTAAACAGATTCTCAAAAATATGATTGTGTCCTTTTGTGACTGCACTTGACTTGTTTTGCTGATTTATTGTTGTTGCCTACCTGTTCACTAGTTGTTGAACATACCTCATGACTGCTGTATCTCTGTTTCTCTGTATATTGTATTTCTATTTACTGTATATACTGCAGTATCTTGCTACTTTTGTTTGCTGTTGACTTGTCCCCCATCCCCTGCCCTCAAGTCACATCCACAAATGAGACTGTTTATATAACTCTATATGTCTATGTGCTGAAACACTTTTTAAACAAACACATACATAAATAAACGTGTAGACACCTCTGACCTGCCTGATTTCCAAGTTTAATGAATTTCACAGCATGTTTGACCTGGGTAAGTCAGACATTTTTTGAACCTTTAATTAATCTTGACTTTTGGGATTTGCAAGTTATTTCTTCTACAGAATCTAATAGCACAGTTGTGGTGTGCATTATAACACCTGGATAAAATGTCCAGATAATGCAAATGTCCCAGGCTCAGGCAGAAAGTAATGACTCTGCTAGCTTATTGTGCAAGTTTCCAGGAAAACAGACAATGCAGGTGTGTCTGGGGAACTGAACTTGGCAAAATCGCACTCCTAATATGGCCAAATAATATACAGTAAATGACGTCTTTCATTCCAAGAGAGGAGTCTCAAGGCTTTATCTGTATATACTTCATGTGTACTTCTACAAATATCCAGAGTGCCAGTATGTCTTCAGTTTTGGTCTTTCGTTATCTTGAACTTGGTGTCTGCACCAGTGAAGTGTGTATGGACAGACTCGCACACACGAAGAGTGATAGAGGTAGGCATGCAAAATTTGGGAAGGGCATGGGGATACTGTATGAGGGTGAAAGGGTAGGAGTACAGATTTGGTAAGGGGCATTCATTTGAGGGGGGTGCAGGGAAAGCACAAATTTGGGGAATTGTTACAGAACATGGGATACAAATGTTTGCAGTAAGGATGAACTGACACTGAATTTGCATTCGATGAATGTACCCAAATCCAATGCTTTGGACACCACCAAAGTAGGTCCAAAGAGACTTGGCTTCCCTTTGTCACTTTAGCACTCTGCTGTCATGATGCAGCACTTTTTACTGGGAGTGCACACTAAGCATGTCCAACTTGTTGAAAATCCACGTGGCCTGCAGCAATCAATCAGTGATGCTGGAGAACTGAGAAACCCTTGTACTACACACATTCAATGCCATTTCAAGCTTCCTCATAGGAGATGGACCTAGCTACTGAAAGAGCTCCTTTTGTGTGAAAGAAAGTGACTTTTGTTCGGAAAACTTTCAAAATCTTCAGAAAATCATACATTATCATTCCAGTTAGCTAGTTCTCACTACATTTCACTTCAATTTTTGTCAGGCAGGCTAAATTACATTGCAGAAGAAAGTAGTGAGTGCGCAGTGTGAGCCTGCAATGGCAGTTACAGGCTGTGCTGCAGCAGGACCAGGGCAACGTGAATTTAACAGACTGGGAAAGGTGAATGGTGAAGTTTTGAAAGATTTATTTGACAAATGTTTTGCTACCGAATGCTGGTGGTGTAGAGGGCACAGAAATCCATATTTATTTATTTGCTTCCTGCAGCAGGAACAGGGCACAATTAATTTAGCAGACTGGGAAAGGTGCAGGGGGGAGCATGGCTGACTTGTTTGACAAATAATTTGACTGCTGGTGGTGCGGGTGCAGAATTCCATCTTTATTTTTTATCTGGGAGTGAAAACTAAGCGAACTAAGTGAGCTAGGTTGCTGCAGTATGACAACAGGTGTTAGTGAGGGTGAAGAGGAGGAGGAGGATGTGTCAGAGTGGGCACTGGGCACGTGTCTATGAGGATGTTTGCCACTGTGTCATTTAGAAAACATGTGGACAAGAACTGGGGGAGAGAGGGATACAGGGGGCAAGAAAGGAGCTGGAAGAAGTTCCACCATACCAGTTCCACTGTGTACCAGCTCAGCAAGTGATGTTGGTGCAGAAGGAGCTGGGACAGGGACTAAGAGTTATAGATATAGATCAGGGGCTATGCCTGACAGGAGGACAAGGGCAGGGTGTGTGACAGTATAATCAAAGCTACCACAGTTCATAAGTTCCCAGAAGTCCTCACCTCACCATGGTAAATAAGGTACAGGAGGGGAGTATTTTTCAGAAAAAAAGGTGCTCTAGAACAAGGGGACATGATATGAAGCTGGAAAGGGGTACTTTCAGGAGAGATGTGAGGAAGTAATTCTTCACAGAAAGAGTGGTGGATTCCTGGAACAGTCTTCCAGCAGCGGTAGTGGGGGTGAAAACAGAGGTCGGGTTCAGAGATGCCTGGGATAGGCACAATGGAATCATAAAGGTAAGAAAAGGGGGAGGAAAAACAGCTGTAGATCAAGTAGGGTTTGTGCCAAGAATGAAGGTAGAAAAACTGGGTAAACTGGGTGGGCCAAGCAGCTCTTATCTGCCATCTGATTCTATATTTCTATGTTTCTAAGTCCACTGGTTCCACTCCCACTGCAAACAGCTTACCCAGTCGGTCACCCTGTGTATCTGGTGATAAAACCGTGCTGAGCAATCCAGAAGCACAGTAGTCTCCTGCTCTTCTTCCTTCCAGTGCTTCCAGTTCCACTGTCTGGAATAGAATAGATCCATCCAGATTTGTCAAGGCAAGCCCACCCCATCCATCTAGTATTAACAACACAACAACAGCTACCCACAACCTCCCCAGTGTTTCTGGGGGATTTATGTGATGAGGGTGAATGCAGCAGCATGACCCCCGCAAGGGTGCAGGCAAGCACAAGAATGGCAGTCCAGCACACAGGACAGGAAAGTTAGCGTCAGAATGCCAACTCCAGTGCAGAAAAAAACCCCCACTGGCACCACCACCTGGGGACACAGGATGGGGAAGGGGGGGGAGGACGGGACAGGCACCCAGTGTGAAGGGGAGGGAAGAAGGGGCCATGCGGTGGACACAGCAGACCAAGGCCGCAGATGATGGGACGGTGGCAGAACAGGGGCACAGGCGGCATGTGGCATGCAGGCATCATGGGAATGTGCAGGATGACCGTCACAGGCTGCAGATCAGACGGGGGTAGCACCAGTGGGGGGGTGAGGGAGGCACACAGCAGGTGGTCAGCGGGGGGGGGCAATGGAATGCGGGACCACTGGAGCACAGCAGTGCACACACCCGACTACACCTGCTGCTGAAAGTTCCACGCAGGTAGTCGGGTGTTGTGTGGTGCCCATACCCAGCAACGATGGCCTCTATTTGCCAGGTGAGGTCCCTGTAACACCTCTTCTGGGTGGCAGTGGTGGCACCAGACTGCAGCTGCTCCATGTGGATCTCTGTGAGGCGCTGCTCCTCCAACAAGCAGAGGCTTGGGTGGCTGGCACCAAGCCAGGAGGAGAAGTCACAGTGCCAGCCCTCCACCGTGTTGTTGGTCCTGGCAAGCCCATCGAGGGTTGGCTGGTACATATTCCAGGCCACTGCCAGGAACAGGGGGTGCCTGTGTGCAGTTCTGCCCACTGGCTGACCGACCCAAGTCACCTCAAACTAGTTGAGGAGCGGCCGCAGGAGTTCCTCATTGTCCCTGCAAAATGGCAGCTCCAGCAGCTTGCAGTAGGCACCCTCGACAGTGGGCACAGGCACAAATGCCAGGGCTATGAGCTTCCACAGGCTGAGAGTGAATTCCTCCTCCCTGCTATACCTGCCATGCACCTCAGGAGTCTGCTGAATCTTCCTCCAAATGGCCTGACAGAAATGGAAGAAGCAGTCCCTGGCGGGCAGTGGACTCAAATGTTGCCTCCAAGGCATGCCAGACTGCCCACACAAAATCAAGCAGGGTGGACATTGGCTGTACCCCATTGACCAGTTTGCGTGCCTCTGCAAACACATGGCTGTATTCCCGTTCCATCCTCATCGGCATGAGGACATAGACAGCCGGCAACACGACCCTCTCCCATAGCCTGTGTATGGTATATAGTTGCCCGAATAGGGGTGGTGCACAGTGGAATGTCCCATCCAGGAACCAGTCCCCACAGCCCGCCAGGTACTGCAGGGACCACTGGGTGCCATACAGTAGGACGCAGTCCTCTGTAGGACCGTTATCGTACTGCAGAAAGAGGGCTCCATCTCCAGTGACCGCATATTCAAGTGGTATTTGCAGGTCTGTCAATGTCCAGGGCAATACAGGGCACCCCTACCTGCTTGCTATCTGCACTGTGCACCACAGCAGAGGTAGTGCAGGCAGTCTACCAGTCACAGCGTCCAGCACTCTTGCAGTACTGTGGACCAGTATCTGGCCAGTGCTCTCCAGTGTTGTGCATGCCTGGTTGCATGCTCTCGCTAGCACTTCATGGACCTCCACCTTCCCTGCATCAGGCACATGGTTGTGTGGGTGGCCAATGTACACCACACTGTCTGCCATTGTGTGGACACTTGCAGGACAGTTGTGTCTGTGGTCCTGTATGCACCGACAGTATGTCTTCCCTTTCACCTCCTTGTCACACCGGTATGTGTATCCCTGGTGTGCAAGGAGTGGTTTGCCTTTCTGGCTCTCAAAAATATGGACGTCGCTTGACTCCATATTTGCTGTTCCTGTGGAATGCCTGCATGTCCAGCTGGTGCCCCTTTAAGGTGCCAAGGAGGCACATGGGTGCAGGCCCACCCACCGGCACCTGTCCATGCATGTGGGGTGTACCGTGCGGCCAGGATGCATAAAAAAGCTACCGTGTGGTATGCAGCATCCTTGCTGTAGCATACTGGGTGGTGTCAGTGTGTGGCAATATGGTCCAGCTAGGGCAGCTGTGGCCGCTGGTACTGTGGTTGGAGCAATGTCAACAGCGGTGAGTACTGGTCCAGTCTGTATGGCGGCCTGTGGTGCATTGCAGGGCCTGCCTATCTTGCTGCTGCTTCCCTCTGTTGTGTGCCTCTGTGTCCCCTGCCGTGGTGCACTTACCACACCATGTTGGTCTTGAACCTCTAGCCTACCTGTCTGGTACTGTTGTGCTGGTGGCATGTTTTCTGGAGCTGTGCTATGACACCAGTTTCACTGTGGACCCCCCATCATGCACTGTTGTGGGGTTGTTGTGAGTGTGTGTGTCCATGAGGCTCAGCCACCCACCAGGTGTGCATGGCGGGGCAGGTTGCGGGTGGAATGGGAGGGAGGCTGGCATTGGTTGTGCAGGGGGTGGGAGGGTGCTTGCTGTTGGGGGGGTTGTGGTGGTGGTGCCTTGTTCCCTTCGTTCCTCCACGTACACTGTCCCCACTGGTGTCTACTGCTGGTTTGTCGCCATTTCCTGCCGTGGGTTTTTTTTCCTCCATCGCCCATGTTGGTGTCACCCTGCTTGTGGTTGCCCACATCACTAGTCATGCTCACACCGCTTGCCCATGTTGGCAGTCATGATTCTGCTGTCTGTACTGCTAGCATGTCGCCCTGCTGCCACTAGTGCTATATCCCCAGTCGCACTATAGGGAATCGCCTCAAAGTACTCACCCTACTGTGGATCGCCTTACATTATTAGCCCTTGTCATGGGATACCATTCCCGGTCACCCTAAAAACAGACCTAGTGGGCCTTACCCAGTTACCAACAAATAAAAACATAAAAAATAAAAAATAAAAAAAACTGCCACCACAGCCACCTGTGCCTAATTCTGGAAAGGAGGAAAATTGTGGGATTGCTAAGGGGCACAGGGTAGAAATCTGAAGAAGGCACATGGGGGCTGAGATAGGAATTTTGGGAGGATGCAGAAGAAAGAATACAGAATTTGGGATTAGAGCAGGGATAGAGGTACAAATTGTGGGAAGGTTGCAGGCGTACACATTTTGGGAAGGAGTGGGAATCGGAGGTACAAATTCAGTGAGGTTTGCTGAGACAGTAGATACATATTTTGGGTGGGGTGCCAATTGAAGAGTTGTCCAGTGGGGATGTACACATTTTGGGAGTCATCCTGGGACAAAGGGTACAATTTTTGGAAAGGTTTGGTATGTTGTGGAAAGGTAGGGATGCAAATCTGGAGAAAAGTGCACATTTTGCTAGTAGTGTGGGCCTTTGGGTAGAAATTGTTGGAAGGTGTAGGGAGGTTGAGTTATGAAATTTGGAAGCAAGCAGGAAAAGGGTATAAATCTTGTGCAAAGAGTGGTGGTGGTATGGGTACAAATTTTGTAGGGAGAGCAGTGGCATAATATTTAGGAAGGTTGTAGAGATGCAAAGTTTGGAATGGGAGTGAGGATAGGCAGTACACATTTGGCAACAAGTGGGGTACTCATTTTTGGAGCTATGTGGGGGCAGTGCATATACATTTTTGAATGGGTGCAGCTGCAAGGGTGAACATTTGAGGGGGTCCGAGGAAGGGTTACACATGTTGAGAAGGGTGCACATTTTGTGATTGGTGCTGAGGTACAGGGTATAAATTATAGGAGGGATGCAGCAGAATAGGTACAAAATCTTGGAGGAGAGTGTGGGAAGGGATACAAAGTCTGGGAAAAGTGTGAGAGGTAGGTCGGGAGTGAATATTTTAGAAGAGTTGCAAGGTTGAGGGAACATATTCAGGGAGGCATACATATTTTTGGAAGGGTACAGAAGCAAATTATTATGATTTGTGTGGTGGTATATTAAGTACTGTATAAAGTTTAGTGAGGTGAGGTATGTAGAAAAGAGGTGCAATTATAAAGGTATGCTAGTTGGGGGCACGGGATAGTTAGATATTGTGGGAAGGTGTGGAAGTTGAGGTATGAAATTTGGAAGGGTTAGGGGAATGGATATAAATCTTGTGGGAAGAGTGGAGGTAGGGTACACATTTATTAGGGAGTGCAGTTGGGATGGAAGGTACAAATTTTGTAACAAGTCGGGGTACAAATATTTGAGGTAGTTCAGGGGCAGTGCATACAAATTTTTTAATGGCTGTGGGTATGAGGATGAAAATGTTGGGGGGGTGAAGAAGAAGGGTTACAAATATTGGGAAAGGTGCACATTTTGTGAGTGGTGTAGGAGTACAAGGTAGAAAGTTTGAGAAGGTAGGGGTTGCACCATACAAATCTTGGGGAGAGTGCAGAAAGGGTTAAAAATTCAGGGAGAGGTGTGATTTGTAGGGAAATATATTTTAGGTGAATTGCTAGGTTGAGGATACAGATTTAGGGAGGCATACACATTTTTGTAGGTGTGCAAAAGTAAAGTATTAGTAGTATTGAGTAGTGGTACAGGAAATACAAAGACTTGTGAGGTGTGTGAGAGAAGGGGTACAATTATAAGAGCAGTGCAAGACAGAGTTATAAATTTGGGAGAGGGGTAGGTGTGCATGTTTTGGAACAGTTGCAAGGGAGGTGGTACATATTCAGGGAAGAGACAAGGTAGAGGTGCACATTTTTTGTGGGATTATAAATCTGGGGAAGAATACAGAGTTAAGAGTATACTTTTGGGAGTGTTGTGGGGCCCCATGAAAGGGGGTGAATCTGATTAGAATAGAGATGGAGAGAATTGTGGAGGGGTAGCATTGAGGGTTGGGAGAGAAACAGGAAAATTAAGTTTGCATTTTAAGAGCCATTCAGGTTTGGGGCATGCTTTATATTATATGAAGGGTCGTACTAAGGAAGTTAAGAGCTAGAAGGTATGAGCCCATATTGCTCCACAGCACTCAAAAATAATTAATTTGGCCTCCACTGATAAGGAATTTATCCAGTTTGTTTTGGAATTCTGTTTTATTCTTGCTAATGATTATTTAGAATGGTAAAACATTCTACAGGTTTTAAAATGTAATTAAATCCTGCCCGACCAGTTGCAATAGGTAGCCTCTTGTATGCCTATGAATTTGTTTAAATCAAAGTTCATCTCATGTAAGAGATGGGGGTCATTTATTATTTCGTACATCATTAGTAAGTCTTCCCGGATATGGCACAGTTTTATGTACTGGCATCAATTTCAGCTCTGATAATCTATTGTTATATGATATATTCTTAGGCTTAGTGTATATTTTTGTGGCCTTTCGTTAAACTCTTTCAATTTGTTTTATTTCTTTCATTTTACAGGGACACTAGAGCTGAGTGGCATAATTGAGGTGTGGTCAGATATAGACCCTATACAATGGAAATAAAATATCTTTATTCCTAAACCTGACGTTTCTTGTTATAGACCATAATACCTGGTTTGCTCTCATAATTGCTTCATTATTTTGTTTCAAATGCTCAAGATCATTAGATATGATAGTTCTTACATCTCTTTCAGTTATTATTGCTAATAAAGCATTTTCACACAGCGTATATTGTTGGTTAATGTTTGTTTAACCTAGATGTAGTACCTTGCACTTATCTATATTATAAAAAGGGTCTGAGAAATAGAGCGTTCTGATTTTTTGTAAACATTCTATCAGCCCTATGTTAATCTTTGATTAACATACATGTACAACCTAATCATATGCTGAACAAGGTTTAACACTATTTATAAAACATTTTTAGTATAATAACAATAAGGCACTCCCAGGGGTTATGTTAATGGTCAGTTACTCACCCTCTAGGGGCATGTAGCACTCGGCTACACCTCATGCCACATTACACCCCTAGAAGGTGATTAACAGACCATTAACATAACCCCTGGTCATGCCTTATTGCTTAATTAAACCTGATCTCCCACTTTTCTGCCCTTCTTGAAACATGGTCTAAATTAATCTGAAGTTCCACTCTTTGGTCTGCTGTGGCGCACTGTCGCTGTAGAGATGGCATATTGCATGGGCCACCTAGTTTTGCATCATCTGTGTGTTTGGTTGACCACTTACTTAGATTTTTTGTTAGGTCAAAAATTAATATTTGAAAAATCACACCTAATACTTGACCCTTGGGGGTCCCCACATGTAACTTTACCAATATCTGATTTATGGTCATTTATATTTATAATCACCTTTTGTGATATGTTTGTTAACCAGTTTGCATTCCAGTTAAATAGTCTAATGTCAATGTTTGCCTTTTTCATTTTTTTGATAACTGCCCAGTGAGGTACAAAATCGAATGACTTACTGAAGTCCAGGAAGACAATATCACAGGGAATTTTTCTGTGCAGAGCATTACTGATTTTTTCATAAAAGCATATTTGTTGTGCATGATGTTCCTATTGTAAATCCGTATTGCTCTGTATTTATGTTTACTATACCTGACAGTATTTTATCTTTTATTAAACTCTCTAATACGTCCTCTGGAATTGATGTAAAACTAATTAGCCTGTAATTATTAGGGTTATTCTTTGCTTCTTTTTTGCAAGTTGGTACCACTTCTGATATACGCCAGTCATCTGGAATTATTCCAGTGTTGATAAGACTTTTCAAAAATGTACTGAAAAGGTAATGCAATTTGGTCATAATTTTGAGCATCCTACCTGTGATTTTATTCTAGTATTATCAGTAGCAAATTTTATTCAATTATAATATGAAGAAGGCAAGTGGGCCGCAGCGTTGCTCTGCTCCCCGAGGCGTGTTACTTTGTTCTCCGAAATGCAGGTTAGAACTTTTTCTCTTGGGACCTATGAATGAAATCACTTTTTTTTAACCTAGCAGTCTCTAAATACAAGTACATTTTGTAGCCTGAGAGTTGAATTAGCAGCACTACAAATACTGCGGAAGTTTGCGGCCAGACGACTGCTGTTTTGGCGTTAGAGACGAGCATCTCGGGCTAGCAACAAAAAACCTAACACAAAAAGAAGGCACACAATGTGTTGAGGAATGATAATTAGCAATACTAAATGATATATTCATTTGTTGTGCCTATTATGCTTTTAGTCATCTTCACTGCTTGACTGTTGGTCCCAGAGTTTGCTATATACAAAATGGTAAAATGAGCACTTGGAGATTAGATGTCTCATGTATTCAAGAGGGAGGAACCCCGTTTTGAGCTCTGTCTGCAAACCTTTAGTCAAAATACGCTGCATTTGCAATTTATCTATAAAAAGATAAATGAAATTTAAGTTTAAATGACACTTGGATTATTACAGTGAGGCTGGACTGCTCTCTGCTTCTGCATATTTTAGCTCTGAGTATGTTGTGAGTACCCTGTAAGAGAGTGATTGAACAGTTTTTCAGGTATCCTTTTTTTTGCTCAGGTATTAAATTACTTGGATGAAACTTTGTTGTTATGTCTGAGCTTTGTATACCTGATAAAAGTTTACTGACTAGTGGAGGAGCTGTCTCAAAAAATGGTTGCAGACCCTTTCGGCATTGCAGCGTGTACACTTCGTATGTGCTGATTTTAATTGGGTACTGAAAAAGGAGCCATTGATGACATGGAAGCCATGTTTAACATGATGATGGTGCAGTGTTTAAACTCTGAAGGATTATTTATGGCACCTGAGATTTTTCGTTGTACAGTGCTGTAAATCTATAATGCAGATGGTTTTGCTGGAGGAAGTCGTTTATGAACAAGAGTTGCGGCGCACAACAAAGGATGACCATAGCACCTTTTGAAGCTGATAGACTCTTGGTATCTGGAAAAGTGCTTGGGATTAGAGATGAGAACCAGTGTTTTGGAGGAAGAAATTGCAACAAAGGTGCACTGTATGTGCTGATAAGCTCATACTCTAGTTCCAACAGGTATGCCAGCTTTGCCTAAGGGTTTGAGGTGTATTTTAAAAATGACTAAAAATTTACTGCGCTCAGAAGAGCGATGTTTCTTTGCTTCTTTTATAGAGCTCATGTTCAGAAAATGACTCAAAAAGCCTGACACTGAAACTCCTAAGAGCCCACAATGAGGACTCTTATCAAAATGGAGAAAGAGATGGTATTGTTTGTGCTATAAGTCTATCTGTGATTTTATCATTTCTGAAGGGGACATTTTGCTGTGTTGGTGACTACTGGGCTCACTGGGGTAACCATCCACATCAGGTACTTTTCACATTCCATATTGTAACTCAGCTGGGAACTTGGCTGGATTATTTCAAATAACTTCTGTTTAAAATGTAAAGGCTTCAACCTATAAACTAATGTGACAATTTTACTGACTCGTTATTAAAGGTATTTTTTGCATTGGGTATGGATTTTTTGTCCTCACCTTATAAAATCAATTGCCATATGAATTCAGGACGGCTCAGTAGCCTATCATTAAAGCGGCGGGGCTCTAACATGTAGACTCAGAGTCGCTGCACTAAGCAGTTGGAAAAACTTTAATCCTGTAATGTTGGTGTAACCTTAGTAGTGTCTCCATTTTGTAACCACTACTAGGCTAGCCTAGGTTCGGGAAGAAAACATTTGCTCAGCATCATGGCTAGGTTTGTACTTCTGGTCAGCGGTGCCCAAGTAACTCCAGTCACAGGAAGCAATAACTGAAAATGTCCAAACCAGGAATGGGATTCTAGAGTGTGGCTTTTATTCACATCAACACAGGAATAACAAAGCGAAGATGGACCCCCACAGGGTTACACTCACTGGCAATTCAGATTTACAGAGGTCAGAGCACATCTTCTTTACTACACAACTCCCTCAGGTTCTGAACATGACTAGGCTCACACGGCCCAAATTGGTACTCTTCTACTTGTATTCTTTGACATGGCACCCCAGCCAGTACTTGGACCCTTTTCCATATGGCATGGAGTTTAATGGTGGCTCCCTAAACCACCCATGAGCACTTTCTAGCTTTAAAGGGAAACTCATCCTCAATCCCACATCTGGGTACTTTCTGCAGACACTGGCCAAGTGCCTGGGAGAAAGTTATAGGTGCCCAAACTGAACCCATAGAAGTAAATCTGGTTACTGCAGATGGGGATTTCCCACCTCTTTTCCCAAATCCATACCCGGCCATTCATTTGGAACTACACCTTTCTTCGAAACTACTGGTTGTAGATGCTATCTTGAAGTGTATGACACATTTAACATTCTACACTGTATTTAGGTGGTGTTCTGACTCAAAAAGTTCTGTTAGTGGCTATGTCCATTCTTTAGACCCCCACTGTCTCAGATACTTCCAAGCCATACCGGAAGGCGGATGTGATTCCCCTTCACAAAAGTGGGACCAAGACAGAGGCAGGAAACTACAGACCTGTCAGTCTGACCTCTGTGGTAGGGAAAGTGATGGAGTCACTTCTGAAGGAAAGAATAGTTGAGTATCTAGAGGCCAGTGGAGCACAGGACCCAAGGCAGCATGGGTTCACAGCGGGAAGGTCATGTCAGATGAATCTAATACATTTCTTTGACTGGGTGACCAAAGTAGTAGACCAAGGAGGGGCTGTGGACATGGCCTACCTAGACTTTAGCAAGGCATTTGACACAGTCCCACACAAAAGATTAATAGTCAAATTAACCAGCCTGGGAGTGGGACCCAGGGTGGTAGCCTGGGTAAAACATTGGCTGGACAACAGGACACAGAAGGTAATTGTAAATGGAGTCCACTCTGAAGAAAGGGGGGTTACTGGTGGGGTACCACTGGGTTCAGTATTGGGTCCAGTCCTTTTTAAAGTCTTCATCAGTGACATTGCAGAGGGACTGGAAGGAAAAGTATGCCTTTTTGCAGATGACACAAAGATCTGCAACAGGGTTGATACACAAGGAGGTGTGGAAAGGATGAAAAGGGACTTGACAAGGTTGGAGGAATGGTCAGAAGTATGGCAGCTAGGATTCAATGCAAAGAAGTGCAAAATAATGCACCTGGAAACAAGAACCCAGGGAAGAATACACAATGGGTGGGGAGGTAGTAACAACAACAAAAAGGAAAGGGACCTGGGGGTAATCATATCAGATGACCTTAAGGTTAGCAAGCAATGTGAGAAGGCAGTAGGGAGGGCTGGGGGTATACTGGGATGTATAGGGAGAGGCATCATCAGCAGAAAACAGGAAGTTGTTATCCCTCTGTACAGACAGTTGGTGAGACCCCATCTGGAGTACTGTGTCCAGTTCTGGAGACCCCATCTCCGCAAGGACATAGACAGGATAGAGGCAGTCCGGAGGAGGGCAACTAAAATGGTACAGGGTCTGCAAGAGAAGCCGTATGAGGAGAGACTAAAGGAGCTTAATATGTATACCCTTGAGGAAAGAAGAGAGAGGGGGGACATGATAGAAACTTTTAAGTACCTCAGTGGAATCAACAAAGTCCAAGAGGGTAGCATCTTTCAGAAAAGAGACTTGCAAGAACAAGGGACACAATTTAAAGATAGAAGGAGGGCAGTTCAGGGGCAATGTGAGAGTATTATTTCACAGAGAGGTAGTGGATGCATGGAACAGCCTTCCTGAGGAGGTTGTAGGGTCTAAAACTGTGGGAGAATTCAAGAATGCATGGGACAGATATAAGGCAATTCTTGTGGGGGTTAGGAAGAAATAGGCTGTTGGTTAACTAGGATCTGCGGCCTATCCTGTAGGTAGGGAAATGGGCAGACTAGATGGGCCTAGCGGTCCTTATCTGCCGTCAAAGTCTATGTTTCTATGTCTCTATGTTACACAAATTTAAAAGCACTGTACTTGGTTAGTCTTCTCCTGACCCCACAGTATGCAGATACTTTTACACAACTCCATCTTGGTGAACATAGGCTCTATTTCAGAACAGACTCACTGTGGTATGCAGGTGCCCAAAGGCTTCTTTTCAAAGGAAAACAACAAATACTCTGGTACTATCTGTACAATCTCTCTTTCAGGCAGCTTTCCCTATCCAAGCAGGGCCAGTGGGTTGCCCCTGAAATGCTGGATTTTCCCCCATCCCTCCGGGGATGGGGCACTGGAACAATTTGGGGAGTGGACTCTACCACTTCTTTCAGTCTCTTATGTATTCTTCTCTAGGGTGAGAACACACTACCCACTTTCTGGTGTAGCTCTATAGCAGAACTAGGCTCTGAGGGGCCGCCAACTGCAGCACACCTCCTCCTCTCTCAAGACTCCTACAGACTGACTTGAATTCCCCAACGTTCTAACACTAATTCCCTGCTGCAGCATTCCAATGTGGCTTATGCTGCTGCGAGAATTCTATGGTGATGTCATCCCTCCAGCTCAGCTGAGACTAAGGACAGAGTGAGACAGTGTGAAACCCATTTAACTGGTGTCTCACAAGCTGCCTGTCCCTGCCTGCCTGCCACTAGTTCTAAGTGGGATTCTAGTAACCTCGGGTGATGGGGGGGTTACACCCACCCTCAGCCAGGAAAATGACTGTCCGCAGTCATTACTCACCTGACCCAGGCCATCCTACCCTATGTGCTACCTACGGAGAGGGGTGATCAGGCCCTCTCCTACCATGTGCTAGGCACAGGCAGGCAACACTAAGGGCCCAGAGGCCATCGGCTGATGCATCAGCCTCTACGTTATAATTTTGCTATGGTTACCTAGTGGCCATGGGAGAATTGTCCACAGCATAGCCCTCATAGATCAGTACTGCAGCCCCTATGGCCAGTCAGGACCACAGCCTGTCTATCCCCCTAATCCTCTACAGAAAACCTATCTGATCAGAACCCAAAACTACCCAAAAGTACAGGGGAGCCTCCCCCCATCCCTGGACACCTGCATCCAAAACACAAGGAGCTAACACTACACTTTAGGTATTACTCCCAGACTCTCCCACAACCATACCTATGGAAGGAGAAGTTAACACAGTTAACAACAACCCTGCACTTTAAACACAACTACTTTAAAGCACAAGAGGAACTCCGGTGAGTCCCTAACTCCTTTTCTTGTCTTCTCTTTGTGTCTTCATCAGGATCACCTGCAAGAGAAAAGACAAAACAACCCCTAATCTGCAAACACAGTAACTATCTAACCCCTACCATCAAACACTGGAGAATACCAAAAATATTTTTTTTTTAGAAAAGTAGAAAATACAGGAGAAACAGTAGAAAAACAATAACAATATTTATGATACACATTTTGGGGGATGGAATGCCCTAAATGTCCCATCTAGTGACAACAGTGCCCGAAGGCAAGTCCAAGAAAGAGTCTCTCCTGGGCCGGAGCCCGGTGAAGCACAGTCCTGGTAGGACTGTAATCCCGAAGGGGAGAGTCTTTGTGGACAGTTCATACAGTCTGAAGTCTGCTAGGTGTAGCGTGTGTACTGCAATGTCATTAAGATAGAAAAGTCTGGACTTACCAGTCCCTTGAAGAATGAAAATGATACGGCACCTGGATCTCCAGCTGAAGACTCTCCCTGGCAGCATTCTTCGGATACAGCTGGGCAGACATCTTCCGGAAAATGACAGGATGGCACCTCTGGAAACTGCTGGATTGATGTCATCTAGGAGATGGAACCTTGGAACAGGAAAGGAAAACAGCTGGTCTGAAGTCATCTGAATCCCAAGCGATGACTCAGGATACAGCTGGGCTGGTGTCCTCTCTGGATATGACGTTATCTGAAAGGCCAGGCGATGGAATCTGGAAAGCCATTCAATGGTATCTGGAAGGCACACTGTAAGGCTGATGAATGTGGGGTACCTGGATCCTGGAATGCCAGTCTGGCGGAACAACATAGGTATGGCAATGGCTGGATGGCAGCACTGGCTACCACTGCTATGCTTTCCACTTGGTGGGCATGGGCACATTTGCAGGAAGTTGGTTGCATTGAGGAAAGTACCACAGTGGGTCAGGTGCAAGAATTATTACCCCGTCTGGGTGCTCATAATTCACATTATAGAAAGTTTCATGGCCCTCTCCATCCATGATCTGAACAGTGTCTATGAATAGTGTCCTGCCCACTTTCCATTGTTTAAATTTTTCTTTGAACACTCTGTCTCGGACATACTGACTTGCACCAGGATGCACATGTTTTGTTGCCTCTTCCACTATCCAGGATTTCCTGTTTCTTTCTATCTCCTGACAGACTCTCCGAAGAAAGTTAGGAAAGGATATCCCATAGATCTCATTCACCTTCCTACAAACCAGTCTTTCCTCTTTACTACACTTGGTCAACTTTAGACCTCTGGCCTGTCTTGAGGGCAGCCAGTCCTGGTTCTGCCAGCTACGCATACTTAATGCAATGTAAAATGGATCTTTGACTCCTCCTTGTGGGGACAGGGCTGTGGAGTCACCAATCTCTCCTTCTGTTTGCTCCTCTGAGGCAAGATCCCGAGGCTGTGGACCAGCACCTTCTTCATAAGGCCACATAGGTTCCCCCTCACCCTCTTCCTCGCTGAGGATCTGAGCCCAGGAGTGAGCAGTCGTCCTCACTACTGAGACTATCCACTCTTCACTGGGCACGGAGGTCAACACTTCCCATTCAAGAGTGTCTCTCATCTCATCTTCTCCGATAAGACTAGGGCTCAGCCCCTCTCTCCATGGATCTGCTGATTATCCCTTCACACTGTCTCTCTGTGACCTGGACTCGGATACATCAGCACTTTGCTCTGCCTGTACATCCACACCCTCTTCCTTTGTGCCACACTCTGCTGGGCTTCCTTTAACAGGCTCCACCTGGTGCTGTGTGCTGCCAACTGCAGATTCTTGAAGCTTTATCCACATGGGAGCCAAACAAATCGTGGGTGCTTTGGTTAGACCATGTCTCTCCTGGCACCCAGAACAGTGAGGAACCATAAAGACGTCCCTTCCAGCCTTTAAGCACATTATGCACACTTTAACTGGATATCCTGGAATCGCCACATGAGGAAGCAAACGTCCCCCATAGTAACATCTCTCAATGTCTTTCAACCTGTTAACTTCTTCTACTATCATAGCCTGGGCATGATCCAGGTAGCGGGCTGATCCCAAAGCCACGACTGCAGGGAAAAAGCAAAAACTCACTGTTATCTCAAGTCCCACTTTGTTAGAAAACTTTTACAAAATGACTCCCCTGCTGCTGTGTTTACTTTACTACCCCACCCTGTAATGGCGACGGCAGCACTCCTGGCGCATCAATGTTCTGTTTCTGACTCAAGCCACTGC
Source organism: Neoceratodus forsteri (assembly GCA_016271365.2). Lineage (NCBI taxonomy): Eukaryota > Metazoa > Chordata > Ceratodontiformes > Ceratodontidae > Neoceratodus > Neoceratodus forsteri. Next base: position 192,232,367 of record CM028132.1, on the reverse strand, counting down.
GCATGTAATTTATACACTCTACTGATAAAGTTCATTCAAACTGCATAAATGGCACTGTTTGCTCTCTCAGCACATTTATATGATTTTTTACAGGACTTTTCATTTGCTTTAAATCACTGTTCTTGCTTAAAGTCCCTAAAACCACAGTATTTCAATGCATAGGAATGCCTGTAATTCATTGCATCTATCATACAACCCACAGTCTCTCACTTTGCTTTGAAAATCATACTGTTGCTGAACCCACAGTTATGCTCACATTCTAGTGCTTAGAATTCTTGTTTAGCTTGATTAACTTGGCATAGTCCTTCTTTGCACAACAATCACACTGTTACGTACAGATTCAGCTGGCTTTAGTTAAAATCATACACAGTTTGAGCTATTTCTCTGGTTGGTACTCACTTAATCAGTAGTTTGCTATTGCAATGGAAAATTCAGCCTACAACCTGTCTTGGAGGCCTCTGGAATGAAGCGGGCTGGCAGTCCTGCCGGTTGTCTCTCCCAACACCACGCTTTCTTCCCAGGCAATCAAAATGCCGGTTGAGCCCGACTGTAAACAGAAAAGTCTGATTTTATTATTTTTATAGCATTTTCAGTCACCGCGACACTCCTCCTGGCAAGCCAGTTTGCACACTACTCTCTCTCTCTTTCTCTCCCTCTCAAACACTGTGCAGTCACTCTAGAGCTGGCTTGGGGGCGGGACTGACTGCAGTCTCACCAATCACTCAATGCCATGCAAATGAGCCTTTCTCTTCTCGTGCTCTTCTCCTCCAAGGCGATCGTTGAGAAGGCAAAATTTAAACTGCAAACCATACTTTTCTTTTTTCAACTGTGACTCCTCGGCGGGAGCACCATTTTAACCATTTGTTATGGCATTTTCCTCAACGGCTCCCCAAGTCCACACAACGAGCACTTTAAACCTCTAAGGCACAAATCTCTCTTTGTTTCCCACAGTTTTCCATACTTTTTCTTGTCACACTTGAACTTTAAAAGCTGGCAAACATTATAATTTTGATGCAGGATAAGAGGCATACTCAATCTGGCTTTACTGCGCCTTGGTAAATAGGTGACTCAATTACAGCAGCACATGAACAGCAGCACACAGCAGCACATTTAGGTGGCAATGCTTCCAACTTTTTGGACTACCTACTGCCAGACAGCCAAAACGCTAGCCACAATCTGAGCAAATCTTTCTTGTTTTCTACCTAAAATTCAAAACAAATTCTCAGCGGTGCCTCCATTTTGTAACCTTAGTAGTGCCTTCATTTTGTAACCACTACTAGGCTAGCCTAGGTTCGGGGAGAAAACATTTGTGCAGCATCATGGCTAGGTTTGTACTTCTGGTCAGTGGTGCCCAAGTAACTCTGGACACAGGAAGCAATAACTGAAAATGTCCAAACCAGGAATGGGATTCTAGAGTGTGGCTTTTATTCACATCAGTACAGGAATAACAAAGCAAAGATGGACTCCCACAGGGCTACACTCACTGGTAATGCAGATTTACAGAGGTCAGCGCACATCTTCTTTACTACACAACTCCCTCAAGTTCTGAACACAACTGGGCTCACATGGCCCGAACTGGTACTCTTCTACTTGTATTCCTTGACATGGCACCCCGGACAGTTCTTGGACACTTTTCCATGTGGCATGGAGTTTAATGGTGGCTTCCTAAACCACCCATGAGCACTTTCTAGCTTTAAAGGGAAAATCATCCTTAATCCCACGTCTGGGTACTTTCTGCAGACACTGGCCAAGTGCCTGGGAGAAAGCTATAGGTGCCCAGACTGAACCCGTAGAGGTAAACCTGGTTACTGCAGATGGGGATGTCCCACCTCTTGTTCCCAAATCCATACCCGGCCATTCATTTGGAACTACACCTTTCTTCGAAACTACTGGTTGTAGATGCTATCTCGAAGTGTATGACACATTTAACATTCTACACTGTATTTAGGTGGTGTCCTGACTCAAAAAGTTTTGTTAGTGGCTATGTCCATTCTTTAGACCCCCACTGTCTCAGATGCTTCCAAGCCATACACAAATTTAAAGCACTGTACTTGGCAAGTCTTCTCCTGACCCCACAGTAGGCAGATACTTTTACACAACTCTGTCTTGGTGAACATAGGCTCACCTCGGTATGCAGGTGTCACAGGGCTTCTTTTTAAAGGAAAACAACAAATTCTCTGGAACTCTCTGTAAAACGTCTCTTTCAGACAGCTTTTCCTTATCCAAGCAGGGCCAGGGGGTTGCCCCTGAAATGTTGGATTCCCCTCCATCCCTCCGGGGATGGGGCACTGGAACAATTCGGGGAGCGGACTCTACCACTTCTTTCAGTCTCTTCTGTGTTCTTCTCAAGGGTGAGAACACACTACTCACTTTCTGGTGTAGCTCTATAGCAGAGCTAGGCTCTGAGGGGCCGCCAACTGCAGCACACCTCCTCCTCTCTCAAGACTCCACTGCAGACTCTGGCTCAAGACTCCAACAGACTGACCTGAATTCCCCAACGTTCTAACACTAACCCCCTGCTGCAGCATTCCAATGTGGCTCATGCTGCTGTGAGAATTCTATGGTGATGTCATCCCTCCAGCTCAGCTGAGACTGAGGACAGAGTGAGAATGTGTGAAACCCATTTAACTGGTGTCTCAGAAGCTGCCTTTCCCTGCCTGCCACTAGTTCTAAGTGGGATTCTAGTAACCCCGGGTGACAGATGGGTTACATTGGCATAAATATTTTGTGGTTTGTTATGCCCAGGTGAGGTTATTAGGAATATTCTGTATGTGACTGAAGCCTTGGGTAAGAAATATTAATTTCACTAACTACTTTCTGAACGCTCCTAGAATGCTCTTAAAAGTGTTAAACAGAGTGTCAGTAACTTGAATTGAGTATAGAGAAAATCGATGCATGCTATACTATCTGATCATGGACTCCCGTAAGTATAGGAGCTATTTATTGTCATATTATATATTCGTCTTTACCTAAGAATGAAAATGAATGGACTTCTGAACACAAAGGAGCCATATTTGTCTATCTGTTATGTGTTAGGACTGTTTGCGTATTTTTAGTCTGGTTACTAAGATTTGCTATTGAGGCCATAGGACTGTCCTGAGGCCATTTGGTACCAAGTGGGACAAAGTTATTTACTATGAGTGGCCCCACTTGTGACATGGAGCCCCATTATGCACCGCAGGAGTGGTCAATGGGAGTAGCTGGAACTGGAGCAATCAGTGGGGCATGGAGCGGCATGAGTCGCATGGTGCCCCAGTGGAAGTGCTTCAAGGCCGGTGTGTCCGACTGGCTATTAGAGCGGCACAGTTGTGACACAGTGTGGATCGATGGGACTGGACTATAACATGGAGTCCTGCTGTATGCTCGACAGTGGCCAACAGAAGTAGCTGGATGAAGGGTGATCCATGGGCATGGAGCAGTATGCACTGCAAGGTGCCCTAACAACTATGTCCTCAATGCCAGCAGGCCTTACTGGCTTCTAGGTAGGATCAGAGTGGACATGGTGTGATCAGATGAGACCCCTCTTGAAACATAGTTTCGCTAAGTGCCTCGGGTATGGCCAATAGGAGTGGCCGAATAGGAAGTGGTCTGCAGGATATGGAGCAGCATGCGCTGCATGGTACCTTTAATGGTTGCCCTATTAATGCAGCATGTCCATTTGGTTACCAGGTAGGTACTGATGGGACAGGATGTGAGTGGTGGGGGTAAACTTGACTGGTATGGATTGGACTGCTAAGGTGCCTTTTTGGCCTAGTGGCTGTCTTCTGGCCTTTGGGAAACCAGATTTGTGCTTATTATCATCAGTCTGAGTATAGAGGGGATTCATTTATTCAATTCATTTACCTGACTCCTTGTTATTATCCTTTACACATAATTTATAAAATATACATTCTATGTATTATGATGTATTGCATACTACAGAGCACATCTAATTGATATTGAACTTTTATATTGTGCCTTGTATGAAATGTTTGTAATTGTCAAGATATTGTAATGGTGTTTTAGCTGAACGATAAACCTTATTTGATGATTAACTCTGAATAAGGCAACTATCACTGAGCGAACGCTCATTTACAAGGAATATCCTTTTGCATAAACCCCATTACAAAGGGGAAAAGGCACCATAAAATTCACATGAATTAGCAATATAATAAATAAATTAGCAATCTTAAAAATATATGAGGAAACATAATGCGTATACATAAGGAGATAAGTGCTACTTCATCAGATACAGCAGGCAGTACACATATGCATCAAAGAATTGCAGTTTAACCAGTTTCAGTACTGGGACAACATATTTGTAGTAGGGCAGCCTGTAGGCCAAACTAATCTTTAATTTTCTTCCATAATAGCGGATTATTTTGCAACCTCAGACTTCTTGGAATATTATTCCAAATTTGGGGACCCAAGTAATGAAAAAAGGATCTCCCTATATTTGTTCATTTGTGCTGCTATCACCTTCAAGTACGGACCCTCCCCCAGCCTTTTGCTCTGCACAGTTTTGAACTTGGCACCCTTTCAGCAAAGTTGCCAGCCACCGGGACTTCAGTTAACCAGCATTTTAACTGCTCTTTCCACTTGTTAAAATAGTTGGCAGGGAAGTTGATATCCATTTTATTTCTGTAACCTGCATTTGAACTGCTCTTTAGATATTTTAAATAGATGGCAGGGAAGAAATATATAATTTACTTGGATTACAGAGTTAAAGAGCTCTTTGCATTTTATTTCACAGTTCTGAAGCAGCTGCTATGAAAAAATATCTTGATACCTGCGTAATTAATTAATTCTGACTCCTGCAGACAGTTTGCTTTTAATTAATTTTGGCAGTTGGGCTATATTGTTGAACCACAGAGGTGTCTTGCTCTGCCTTTAGGCATACCTCTCTTGTGGCTCTGAAAACCTGAGCTCCTGCTCCTAACCCCCCCCCGCCTACAACTTTATCTAACCCTCTTTTCCCTCTCCCGTTTCTCTCCGCAGCTCTCCCTGACCACCCTACCTCCAAGCTTCTTCTCCTCCGCAGCCGTTGCCACTGCTGCTATCATTTTCAGGTACAGACCCTCCCCCAGCCTTTTGTCCTTGGAGCTCTGCACATTTTTGAACTTGGCGCCTTTTCGGCAAAGTCAACAGCCATTGGGACTTCAATTAAACTGCTCTTTCCACTTGCTAAAATAGTAGGCAGGGAAGTTGATATCCATTTTATTTCTGTAACCTGCATTTGAACTGCTCTTTGGATATTTTAAACAGATGGCAGGGAAGAAATATATAATTTATTTGGTTTACAGAGCTAGAGAGCTTACCTGCCACTGCTGCGCGGTGGCTCCCCACCCTCCTACCCTTAGCCAGCTGTACTGTTATAGATTCAGTAGGTCAGGTGATCTAATCAGGTGGTCTAGTATCTATCTCCCTAATTTCCCATTAGCAGATTATCATCGTTCCCCACTAGGTGTCACCAACACCAAAAACACCCTTCAAACCACACAACTCCCAAAGTTAACCAAAGCCAACATTCTTACAGCTCCACCTCCACCCCCAGTGCTGTCTACTGTCACTATGCTTTATTATACTTTCTATTAGGTGCCCAGAGCCTATGGGACTGGGTGCCTTACAAATAAAATTGCCCTGTCTTGCCATCCACTGCCATTGGCAGCCTCACCCTCTGTCCCACTCAACCCACCAGGACACTCCATAATAATGCTCCCTTATGTCAAATGCTTACTACTCCTCCTCCTCCTTCTTGCAGCTCTAGCCCACCCTTCTCACCACCATCACAAGAAGTGCACCCCAGATCTCGATCTTCACCTGGCTCCCAACGCACTACCCCCCACCCATGCCCATGCCCACCCTTACTCTGTCAACATCATCATCCACCCGGGTCTCCTCCTATCACCCTCTCAAACCACTTATCCATCCTCCTCCTCTTCTCCCTTCATCGCCACCCCTGTGTCACTTACTCCCTATTCCTACTGTTCTCTTCTAAGAAACATCTCCTGTACTCCTTTCTCCTTCTCCTACTGCTTATATCCTGTGATAGTGAGCTTAATACTGGCCCACCCTCCATCCCCCTGTCCCACCCCTAAAAGGGTCTCTGAATTTTCCACATCAATGCCTGAAGCCAGTTACCCAAAATGGATGCACTAAAAGTCTGGCTTACCCAGCCCCCTTTAGACGTCCTCTGTGTCATAGAGTCTTGGCTGTCCTCTTGTACCTCAGTTATGGAACTAGACCTTCCAAATTACATACTGTACCACCAGGGCCATGGTAAATGGGGAGGCAGCGTAGCCATGTATGTTCATAACTCTCTCCCCTGCTCCATCACCTTCCAAAAAACAGTCCCAAAATCATACGAGATACTTCTTGCTCATCTCTCCCTCCCTCCCTCCCTCCACTGTCCCTATCTACATAGGAACTCTCTATGCAGCTCTAAAACATGACCCTGAATCCCTCCTCTCATGCCTCAGCTCTACTGTTGGCCTCTTCTCCGATGGTGAACTGCTTATGTATGGCGATTTCACCATTGACTGGCTATCCTCTCCTCTTCTCACACAATAACCTCTGCTGAAGTATTCAGTCTCTCTTAGGTACTAAATGAACCAACACGCTATAACACACTCTCCTCCAATCATTCCCTCCTAGACTGGATCCTTTCCTCTCATCCCATCAAATATCAGCAGCAAGGGTTCTGAATGATACAATCAGTGACCATTGTTTCACTTTCTATATCAGGAAAACTCACCTCCCCAAAATACCTCAGCTTCTGCTGCACCGGCAATATGACCCCACACCTTCTCCTGGCAGACCTGTACATGGAAAACTGGTCCCCAGTCTTCTCATCCACTGATGTGAACCAGGCTCTGTCACATTTCTACTCCATACTAACAAGCATCTGGAACCACCACGCCCCTCTCCGCACTATCAGGGTAAAATGCCACCACCATCCTTGAATTTCTCCATATATCCCATCAATATGCAAAGCTCGCAACAAGGCTTGGTCAAAATTTAAATCCTCCAAAGCCAGCTCAGATCGCCTCCCCGTCACAAGCTCCAAAATTCCTGCACAAAAGCTATATGCTTAGCTAAATCCGAATATTTCAAATCAAACTTCTCTTCCTGTCCTGATCCCTCATCCTTCTGGACCATGGTCAAATCCCTCCTGAACCCCTCCAGCCAGGCACCTATCCCTATGCTCAATATAAATGGGTCCTCCATTGCTGACCCCACCTCAGCTGCCAAAGCACTAAATCTGTTCTTCACATCCTGTGCACTACCAGACCATTCAATGTCTCCCTACTCCCCCCTCCCTCAAGTGGGTTTTACCTCCACCCCACCACCCCACATGAAGTCCTTCACCCCCTCAGTACTCTGAACCCTCACAAATTGAGTCCAGATGGCCTCCACCCTAAGCTCCTGTGCCTCTTTGCACCAGCCATTGCCTCCCCCTTTTCACATACTCAACCTATCTTTCCTGACGAACTCCATCCCTGAACAATGGAAATTGACAAATGTCATCCCACTACATAAAGGATGGAATCCCTCATCCCCTGGAAAATACTATCCAATTTCCCTGCTCCCCTCACTGGTAAAACTTCAGGAATCCATTGTACTCTCAAGACTATCTGATTTTCTCTCTTCATCCAACTTCTCGGATTATCAATCTGGCTTCTGGAAAAACCACTCTACAACCTCCTCCCTTCTCCAGGTCACTGACTCTATCCTCACAACAATGGACAAAGACACATCACATCAGCTGTATTCATTGACCTCACAAAAGCATTTGACTCAGTCTTCCACCCTCATCTCCTCCAAAAATTGTACTCCATGGGTCTCTCTTCCCCCACTGTCCTCTGGTTTAAATCATACCTCAGTAACCATCAGCAATCTGTCATAGTGGACAACTCCACACCCACCCTACCCATTCTGGCTGGTGTCCCCCAAGGCTCCATCCTTGGCTGCATCCTCTTCTCCATCTTTATAAATGACTTCCCCTCAGTCTGCTCTAACTCCACCATGCACCTCTACATGGATGACACCATCCTCTATGCTTCCAGCCCCTCCCCTGACTCAGTACAATCATCACTTCAAGCAGACTTTGACTGAGTTCTCACTTGGTTCCACAAACATAGCCTATAAGTAAATACATAAAAAACGGTCTCCATGATTTCTGGCTCCCCCAAAGACTCAGTAAACTCCCCCCCCCCCCAGTTTCAACACCTTGGACTTTTCCACCTTGGAAACTGTCACCTCATATAAGTACCTTGGACTCTGGCTAGACCGACATCTCAACTACTCAGTCTATATCGACTCCCTCTTCTTGAAATTGTGCCCCGAACTAGGTGTACTCTTTCATAACAAGCTGACTATGCCCCTTCCGATTCGCCGTGACTTAATACACAAGACAATTCTCACCCTTTTTGACTATGGAGATATTATCTACACATCAGCCCCATCTCCTCTCTCTTTAAGCGCGATACATGCTCAACTCCTTCTGCAAGTTTGCCACAAATGCCCCTCTGTGCACTCACCATTGCACACTTCTCTCCTCCCTGAACCTCTTCCCCCTCTCCCACAGGTGACACATTCATTCCCTTATAACCACATCCAAATACTGGTTCAGTCTTCTACCTCCTTACCTGTCTTCCCTCCTCTCCCCTGCTACTACTTCCTCCTACTACATTAGATCCTGGCATCCCCACTCCTTCGTCATCCCCCACCGCTGATCAACTGCTGGCTTTTCAACCTTCTCATACCACCTACCCCACCTCTAGAATAAGCTCCCCCATCCATTCATGACGCTAACTCCCTCCCAGCTATCAAACACCATCTCAAATCCAAGCCCCCTGCACCTGCCCCCCCCTGCAATTTCTGAAACAACTTTTTTCATCTAATACACCACCCTAATAAGTTTCACAACCTTCCTTCTTATAATAGTTACTCTTTGTAAATACCCTAAATCACTGTGCCAAAGCTGTGTCTGGTTTTACCTATATGTTTATAGTATGTAAATAGCTTACAAATTAATTCTGACTCTGTATATGCTTTTTTAAGTGTACTTGTGTATGTAAAAAATTGCCCTCTGTACATACAGGTCTTTACCCTTTATCCCTGGGTCACACATGGAATCGAGCTTCGGCTCAGTGTACTTTTCCCAGTTAACAATTTTTAAATAAAAAAAAATGTAACATCAAATTCAATACTATTAGATAATCTCAGCCCAGCCTTGTGAACTTATAAAAATAAGTTATCACGTGTACAGTCTGGAACCAACCTCTTATTTAAACATTAGTCCTGCTATATGTAACTGTCTTCTCAGTCACAAGTGTAGCCAGTTCAGTTTGTTATGCATAATACAATGATGTGTATACTGCAGGGTATAGAGAATGAACCTAGCAAAGTAATTATACATCAGCCTTAGAGAGGTCCAACCGCATAGCCCCACCATAAAGAACCTCTCCATAGTAAAAAAAATAGGAACTGTTATTCGGTTACCCACTAGGTCTAGGTTGTAATGGTAGTTCTTCTCTTATTTTATATAGGGCACCTAGATTTTGTCCCAAGCTGTTGGTCAGGCTATTAATACGTGTGTTCCATTTGCACTGATTATCCACCCACATTCCAAAATACTTATATGCTTCAACGTGTTGCAAGTTACTCCCTTCCCCTGTGGTTATACGCAGCATATCGCCATTTTTTAATTCCTCGTTTCTTTGTTTGAGCAACATTACTTTGGATTTATTTGCATTTAAAACCAATTCATTTTCTATGAAAAAAAGCTGCAATGTGTCAAATACACTTTGTAGTGTGTTTTGAATTTGTTTCACACATTTCCCCTTAGTATAAATAACTGTATCATCTGTGTATAAATGAAAACTTATTTCTGGGTCTCTAAATGAAAGCGTATTCATACAGGTATTAAACAGCAGTGGGCCCAGTATTGCTTCCTGTGATACTCCTGATTTAGTTCCTTTCAACTTAGATTGATACTTTCCCAGAAACACTTTTTGCTTGCTCCCTACTAGGTAATGCTGAAACCACTCGTAACTTCAGATAACAGACCCACAGTGGGTAACATACTAAGTAAGATTTGATGGTCTCATGTGTTAGATGCTTTTGAGAAGTCTATAAATATAGCACCTGCCAGTAATCTATCCTCCAAAGCCTGTTGGACATAATATCCAACTACCTTCAACAGGGCTGTCTGGGTACTATGTTTTTCTGTAAATCTAGACTGATTAGAATTAATTGAGTTATTCTCATTCAGGAAAAACTTTAACTGTGCTGCCACTAGTTTTTCAAATATTTTTGAGATAATCAGGAGGAATGAAATAGGTCTGTAATTTGCCATTTCTTGATTAGATCCTGATTTAAATATAGGGATTATCTTTGCCTCTTTCTAAGCATCAGGATACTTAGGTATTTATAGAAATGTTAAACAAAGCCGTAATAGGGACTGCAATAATGGGTGTGGTATATTTCAGATGTGTGCTTGGTATGTTATCTAAGCCTGTTGATTTAGTCACATATATTTTTAATAGTTCAGACATTACGTCAATCTTTACCTCTTTCTAAGCATCAGGATACCCATCAGTATTTAAAGACATGTTAAACAAAGCTGTGATAGGAACTGCAATAATGAGTGTGGCACATTTCAAATGTTTGCTTGGTGTGTTATCTAAGCCTGTTGATTTAGTCACATATATTTTTAACAGTTCAGACATTACTTCACCCACATCTAAGTTCTGAAATTTGAATGATTTCACTAAATCTGGTCATTTTAGATTTGTAAATATAGTGCGAGCCTACCTTCCCCCCAAGTGATTTGTCTTGCATTCTGCAGTACCCATATTAACAAAAAAAAATCATTAAAGCTGTTTGCCACTTCAGTAACAATTGTGAAATTCTCCCCATTAATTTCAAAAACACTTGAAAATCCACTATGGTCATGTTTCTGTAACATATACATTAATTTTCAAACATCCCTAGGAATTCAAGTTGTTTTTGTTATCCGGTACTTTTCATACTTTGTATACTGTGAAGTCTTTTGACTGCGTAATGGTGACTCTGTATCTCTGTTACCAAGGAGCCACCATAACAAGACTCTTCACCTTCTCCTATAATTTATTTATATCTATCTGGTTGATCCTAGCATTATTTTCTTTTTAACAAAGCTGTATCTGGTTGATCCTGCTGTTCACCAACTTCAGGAGTACAAGAGGAAACAAATCTGTGGCTGACTGCTTACACTCACAATCATGATCTGGATTGCGCTTGCCTGTCAGTGTAAGGAGGCAGCCACGGAGCCATTCCCTTTTGAACTCCTGATGGTGGTAAACAGAAGTATCAACCAGATACAGCTTTTAAAAAAAAATAACGTTAGGATGAACCAGATAGGTATAAATAAATGATAGGAGAAGGTGAGGAGTGTTGTTGTTGCTGCTCCTCCTCACTAATGGAGGTACAGAGCCACAGTGTTTGTGGAACTATTCACCCATCCCACACACAAAACAAGAGCAAATGAGAGAGCACTTAATTTTGACAGACACAGCATATGTTCGTCATAATAACCTGTGGGCTATTACAGCAAAAATCAACTCAGTCAACCCTATGAAAAAAATTGTTGGCCAGTTATTATTATTTTATAAGTACTGTTTCCTCAGTGGAGCATGAATATCATACACTTTTAAAAATTCTGATTTAAAATAGTTTGATGCATCATTTATAGTGGGAAAAAGGTGAAATCTGTCTCAGTCAATTGCTTCAATATCTTCAATGTTCTGCATAAAAGATAAGTAATCAACATTTTTAAATACCCTCCTATAGTCTACCTTGCCAGACCCCAATCTTTTCACTTTACTTATCATGCACAAAATATCCTGGCGGTCACTAAAATTATTAGCTAGAGCCCCACTAATTCTGTAATACTCACATTTGGATATGAAGATTAGGTCCAGCACTGTAGAGGCTGATGGATCTCTTGGCTTTATCCGAGTACTATCATTAATTAATTGTGTTAAACCCAAATCAGCACTCATTTCACACTATTCATAGGTAACATTGATCTGTCTCCAGTTAGCATTAAAATCTCCCACTAACACCAATTCATGAGTCCATCTGTATTTTATCAATGAATCTTGTAACCTATCAAAACAGTCTGTCTTGTTTTTGGGAGGCTAATATATTCCTAAGAACACAGGCTGAGCATAGGGAAGTTTAAGCTCAAGTGACGACATTTCAATTGTCTCTATGCTCAAGTTCCAGTCAACCTCATTAGCCTCAAGTTGTTGCGTGAGTACACGCTCATTTATTACTCTCTACGGTATGCTCTTATTCAACACACAGTCGGTGGCTGACCACAGAGGTGAGCAGTGGGTTGAGCCAGTCGCCGGTTCTGTTTGGGGATGGTTGGGTGGGGGAACGGGAGGTCAGTACTGCTGGGTGGGGTGGGGGGCCACTAGACTACCAGGAAAATAAATAGTTTGAATGCTACATGGGTCGGGGATCATGATTGGGGGCACTAGACTACCAGGGAAAATTAATATCTGTGACAGCTACAGGGTTCGGGAATGGTAATGGGGTGGGGGGGGGCAATACACTAACAGGGAAAATAAATGTTTGTGAATGCTATGGGCATCAGGGATCGTGGTGGGGGGGCCATACCTCTCAACCTTTTCTCACTGAAATGAGGGACATGGACACTCAAAAAGAGGGACAATGAGGGACACTGACTTTCATAATGACAGACAAATCCTTAAGCATGGGACTACAAGCTCAGAACACAGTGGAAACCATTGCTTTTATATGTACAAAGTTATTTTTCTGTAGCATCTCAGAATATTGATTTCTGCTTCAAAGTCTGACTTTACAGCACATTCTCTGTGTGTGCAGTGCTTTGTCCATGAAGGACGAATGAGGGACAGGGCAATTTTGAGGGGTAAAATGAGGGATGCCCCTCATAATGAGGGACACTTAAGAGGTATGGGGGGGAACACTAGACTACCAGGGATGTGGTTGACTATGTACCAGGTGGGAGCATACCTCCCAAGTGTCCCTCATTATGAGGGACATCCCTCATTTTACGCCTCTGAATTGTCCTGTCCCTCTTCTGTCCCTCATGGAAAAAGGTGATGCACACTCAGAGAATGTGCTGTCAATTCATACGTTCAGGCAGCAATCAATGATATTCTCCAATGTTATATCAACGGGTAACTATGTGCAAGTGAAGGCAATGGCGCCTCTGTGTTCTGAGATTGTATCTCCATGTTTGATGCTGTCGCATACCTCTCAACTGTCCCTGAATTTGCATCATTATTTTCCTCTATGCCCTGTAGAATATATGTTTACATGACACAACAATGAGGACTGTAAGCACATAATGAAGTCATACATTAACATTACAGGCTTGTTCTTCTTCAGAACATGCATCTCACACTGCTCCCCTTATTCTGTCAGTGTTCTGAATGAATGGTAAAAGTTTTCAGATGTGTCCCTGATCTGGGGTCATTGTCCCTGAGTTTCTTGAGTTTTGCCCCTGATTTATGTGGAAAGTGGTTGTGAGGCATGCTACTGTGTCCCTCATTGTGAGAGTCAGAGTCCCTCATTGCCCCTCAGTCAAAACATCTGTGTCCCTCATTGCAGTGCTACATGGGCGGGTGGTATGCACTGACTGTGCCTACAAACACCCATTTCCTTCAGCATCCAGCCTGTAGTTCCATTTCGACCAACAGGGGGTTGCTGTGAGCATATCCTGGCCTGCTGCTTCCAGCCTGTACTTCCATTCTGACCAACAGGGGGTTGCTGTGAACTCCATGCAATAGCACCAGGCAAAGTAGATGGGAGCACATGCAAAGCAGGCCATAATGAGATGCAACTGTGACTGTCTGCCAACGGATTGCCTGAGTAGGCTCATTTGCATAGGATCTTTGAATATAGCAAACTTTGGCCCTGGGCTAACCCGTTTGCACTGTGCTAATGTGTTACCACTGTGCAATCGAGTTAGCCACGGGTAAACCTCTCATCAGAATAGCACAGTTCTGCAGTGTGTGGCCTGCACTGTTGTTTGCAGTTGTTGTGCAACACTTCATTGCTATCACACACTTTGTCCACCAACTTCAGCTCTGCCTTACTCCACCTCTGTGTCCATGGAGCTGCTGTTGCATTTTGCACTTCCCTGTCACTATATTCAGAGCTGTCTTATTTCGTGGGCTATTTTAACACTGCACTCCCAGCCCTGTTTGCATTGCTTTCTTTGAACGCTATATTCAGCAGGTTTAGCCCTGGGGCTATTCCTTTGAATATAGCTTGCTACTGGTTCAGGGCTGATTTTGCATGCCATGCAGTGCTACTTTAGCCCCAGGGCTAAATTTTGAATATCTGGCCCCATGTTCCATAAAGAGAACTGTAACAGAATACCGCTCATAAAAACAAAGCGGTGTAAAATGTAGTTTTATGCATCAGCTTTTTGTTCATGTACAGTTACATTTGGGTCATTAAGAGGTTTGAATATAATTTCTGCAAATAAGAACTTTATAAACAGCTGTCAATTAGAAATAATTTCCTTATGATCATTATTGCAGAGTGGTTACCTATTGTGCAGTCGTTTATGATAGTATTGTCTGAGGTAAAAATAATATCTAATACTGTTACCTCTAGTTGCATCCTTTACATGTTGTATTGAATGTAACTGATCTTTTAGATTGATTAGGTTTTCCCTGCTATTGAGTGTGCTAATTTCATGGTCCACTTGATATCTCCAAGGTTTAAGTCCCCCATAAAAGGATGTCACCCATGTCACAAACCTTTTCAATTTCTATTAATATTTATGATGAGTCCGTATAGGAATGCCTGCATTTCCAGAACACTGATATGCAAAGTGTGCTCCACTGGGGTCTATGTGCCCTGTGTCTGGTGAGGACCAATGTGGGCTCACCATCTCAAGCCTGAAGCATCCATGGTGAGGATCTGAAGAGCAGAGGGAATCAGGAACGGAACCCTCTTAAGCAGGTTGCTGTGTTCCATCCATCACTTGAGTGCGTTGCACACAGGGGATGTGACTACAACCATCTGTTGTAGATTGTCTGTGAGCTGGTCCCACTGGACACTTAGGGTCCACTGAGGAATCCACGTGTACAGTCTGGCCAGTGGTACTGTGACAATGGCTGCAGCCATAAGTCTCAGAAGGCATAAAAACATCCTTGCTGAGACATAACGGCTGTTGTGCACTAATTGTGCTTGAACAATCAGGAAACCGGCACTGTTCAAAGGGAGGAAAGTCGAGCCCTGGGCTGTGTCCAGGACTGCCCCTATATACTGCAGTCTCTGGCATGGGGTCAACACTTATTTTGGTATGTTGACTGTCACCCCCAGAGCATCGAACAACTGTCTGGTCTGAGTTAGTCATCAGCAGCTGGCCCCTGGGGTGGGCTTTCAATAGTCAATCATCCAGGTAAGGGAAAACATAAAGGCCTTCCCTACAAAGGGCTGAAGCCACTAGAGCCAAACATTTGGTAAAGCCCCCTGGAACAGAAGACAAACCAAAGGGCAGCACTCTGATCTGAAATGCTCCCCTAGGAACAGGAGTCTCAGGTATTTTCTGTGTGGTTTCTGGATCTTGATGTGAAGGTACGAATCCTTCATATCCAGGGAGCACATTCAATCCCCTTGTTGCAGTAACGGAAGAAGACCATACAATGTGACCATTCTGAACTTCTTGTATTCTATGAAGAAGTGTAGATCTTGTAGATCCAGAACAGGCCTCAGGTCTCCTGTCCACTTTGGGACAAGGAAGTACTGGGAGCAAAAACCTGTGTTTCAGTTCCATGGTAGAATCTTGTGGTCTATAGCAAAGCCCTATAATAATTGATTCACTTTTCTTATTTGTGACCTTAATCCATACTGTTTCTGTTAACTGTGAAGAATTTGTAAATTTGTTTGCTATGCCGAAGGACTGAAATATTTCCTTTATATGTAGTGCTATGCCTCCCCTTCACTGGAGGCTTTTAAGACAGGCCTGAAACAGAAACATAGAAAGTGACGGCAGAAGGAGACCGCAAGGTCCATCTAGTCTGCCCAAGAACCTACCTGGTGTTATTCCCCGTCCCCTCCTTTGCTTTTCCATATGCTACCTTTATGTCTATCCCATGCATTCTTGAACTTGCTTATCATTTTGACCCTCACTGCCTCCTTGGGTAGGCTATTCCATGGGTCCACCACGCTCTCTGTAAAGAAGAACTTCCTTGTATTACTCCTGAACCTCCCTCCCTTCAGCATCATGTCATGCCCTCTCATTCTCCCACTCTCTTTCATTTGGAAAAGTTCCTGAACATTAACCTTATTTATACCCTTCATATATTTAAAAGTTTCAATCATGTCGCCCCCTCTCCCTCCTCTGTTCCAGGGAGTACATGTTGAGTTCTCTCAGCCTGTCTTGGTATGCCATATGGTGTAGTCCCTGAATCATTTTCATGGCCCTCCTCTGCACCGTCTCGATTCTGTCTATGTCCCTTTTGAGGTGCGGTCTCCAGTAATGTACGCAGTACTCCAAGTGGGTGCAGACCAGCACCCTGTGGAGTGGCAACACCACCTCCCTCCTGTGACTCACGATTCCCCTCCCAATGCAGCCCATCATGTCACTTGCCTTTATTGCCGCTCTTTAGCCATGGCCAAGTTCCACCCCCTTCCCTGAAGTATGCCAGTTAACTATTCCAACCCCATCATTTCTTCCTAAGCTGGTATCCCTCTTCTTGCCTTTCTCTCTCCTTTTAACTGAACATTCTGGCTGTACCCAGTTATGAGCCTATCTGTTGTAAAGGCCCTCTCACTCAAATGTTGAGTACATTTGTTTATGTTTCTTCTTTGTGTAATATTGCATTATGTTTTGTCATGTTACTGTACTATGATTTTTGCATGACCAGGTCCATCTTGCAAATAAGCCCTGCTCAATGGTGCCTGCCTGGATAAATAAAGATTTTGATTGATTGATTGATTTTCGCACTGTTTACCCACTTTCAAGTCTTCTGATATAATGACCCCTAGGTCCCTCTCCTGGTTGGTGGAGGCAAGCTTCTCTCCTCCCAGGCAGTAATCCTCTTTGGGAATGTTTCTGCCTAAATGCACGACTTTGCACTTTTCGGCATTGAATTTCAGCTGCCATGTTTCTGACTACTACTCCAGTTTCTTCAAGTCTGAGGTAATAATAATAATAATAATAATAATTTTATTTATATAGCACCTTTCACTATATCAAGGCACTGAATAGATCAATAAAAAATTCAACACACACTGCAAACATCAAAACCATAAAGATTTTAAAATACGTTCTAAAAGCATAATAAATTATAATAAAATTTCACGCACTAGACAGTGCATTTAACTTTCCAAGAAGGCCATTCTCCAAAGATAGGTTTTCAGCTCATTCTTAAAAATCTCCACGGAGGAGCATTCCCGTAACCGGCATGGTAGAGAATTCCAAAGAGTGGGTGTGGCATGAGAAAATGCTCTATTGCCAGAAGATTTCAAACTCACTCTTGGAATCTCTAACAACTCCATGTCGGCCGAGCGGAGTGATTGGCCAGGGCAGTAAGGAACCAGAAGGTCTTTCAGATAGGGCGGACCCTGATCATAGAAGGGCTTTAAAAGTCAATAAAATGACTTTAAAGGTGATCCACCACGGTATTGGGAGCCAGTGCAGCTCGCGCAGCACCGGGGTAATGTGACAGAACCTACTTGTCCCAGTTAAAACCCGGGCTGCCGTGTTCTGCATGAGCTGTAGGAGGCAGATTTCAACCCCAGAAAGCCCAAAGTAAAGGGCGTTGCGTAGTCGAGGCACGAGGACACAAAAGCGTGGACCAATGTTGGCAGAGAGTCAGACAGAACAAGGTGCTTAACCCGGGCAATATTCCTAAGATGGTAAAAGGAAATCTTGTCGACGGCTGACACTTGGGATTGAAAAGTCAGCCTATCATCAAGAATCAGCCCAAGGTTGCGCACCCATTCAGAGGCTGGAAGCGACACACCGCTGAGAAAAATTCCAGATGGCGCGCCAACACACGACCTCTCAATCTGACTACCCGGGTCCACGATCAAAACCTCAGTTTTCGCCGAGTTCAGCTTTAGCCAACTAGAATCCATCCAGTCTTGGATCTCCTCCAGAAGTCATACTCCTCACACCCTCAGGGGAGTCCACTCTGTTGCAAATCTTTGTGTCATCAGCAAATAGACACACTTTACCTTCCAGCCCATTTACAATGTCTGCTATGAACACATTGAAGAGTAGGGGACCCAGTACTGAACCCTGTGGTACCCCTTTGGTCACCTCCCTCTCAGCTGAAAATGCCCCGTTTACCTGAACCCTCTGTGTTCTTCATCTTAGCCAGCTACTCACTCAGCTACTCACTCACTCAACCACCTCCCTGCCCATACCCATGTGGTCCAGCTTCCTTATCTGCCTTCTGTGTGGAACAGAGTCGAAGGCTTTGCTAAAGTCCAGATAGACAACATCTACCGCCGCTCCCTGATCTACTATACTTGTAATCCAGCCAAAAAAGTCAACCAGGTTAGTTTGGCAAGGCCTACCTGCCATGAACCCATGCTGTTTTGGGTCTTGCTGCCCACTGGATTCCAGATATGTTATGATTCTCTGTTTGAGTAGTGTCTCCATCAGCTTCCCTACCACTGAAGTGAGGTTTACCGGACAGTAATTGCCAGCCTCCTCCCTGCTCCCTGCTTTACGGAGCGGGAACACTGTAGCCCTTTTCCAGTCCTCTGGTATGGTCCCACTTTCTAGTGATTCGGTGAATAGTTCTTCTAGGGGTGCTGCTAGTACACTCCCAAGATCCCTGAGAACTCTAGGGTGAATTCCATCCAGTCCCATGGCCTTGTCCACCTTTAGATTATTTAAAGCTTCCAAGACTTGAGCCTCCGTGAAGGGGTTTGTGTCAACCCCTGGTTCCTGGGTGTTGTTGCTATGCAGGTTTGGCCCAGCCCTTACGTTCTCTTTGGTGAACACAAAACAGAAGTACTGGTTTAAGACTTCTGCTTTCTCACAATCTTTTTCTACAAGTTTCCCTCCAGTATCTGCTAGTCTAACTGTCCCCACCTTGGTTTTCCTCTTTTCCCTTATGTACC
Source organism: Neoceratodus forsteri (assembly GCA_016271365.2). Taxonomy (NCBI): domain Eukaryota; kingdom Metazoa; phylum Chordata; order Ceratodontiformes; family Ceratodontidae; genus Neoceratodus; species Neoceratodus forsteri. The sequence continues at coordinate 192,213,251 of CM028132.1, read as the reverse complement.
TAAAGAAAGCTTAATCTCCCTCCTTTACCCCTTGCGCAATCCTCAGTTCAGTCAGGGCTTTAGCCTTCCTTACTTGCCTTACCAGCTTCCCTCTGTGCTGCCTTATATGTTTCCTTATCCTCATCTTTCATTGACACCCTAAACTTTGTGTACACCTTCTTTTTCTCCCTTACTATTGCAGTCACCTCCCTGGAGAACCAGAGGGGTTTCCTTTCCTTTTTTGCCTAAATCCATCTTCTTTTGGGAGGCTTTTCACACTATTTGACATATAAGCTTCTAATCTACCTCACTGACTAGCATTTTATTATAGGCTCTGTTCTATATATATATATATATATATATATATATATATATATATATATATATATTATTTATAAATTTTATTTATGCAATAGGGGTGGACCCAAACCCCATTACATAAATGCTGATATTTGAGCTACTGTGTACATACATTTTGTTTATGTACATAGTAGATATGTCAGCAGCATTTATGTACATAGTAGCTACGTCATCTTCTGTTTATGTGTACAGTAGCTACGTCATTGTCCAGCCCTCCCCCCACCCGCTCTGGCCGGCACTTCTTCCATAGTTTCACTTTCTAACCAGCTCCACTAAACTGTGACTCAGTTACACACAATGTTTATTCAAGTGGCATCTGTCTCACTTGCCTTTAACAGAAAACTGCTTCACAAGATCAATTTCTTTTTGATGCTTTTTTTTTGTAATAACCACTGTTCGTTTCTTCCACCCAGCTCCCCATTTCACCTCTCTTTCAGCTCCAGATACTGCCATGCACTCTCATACTAATGAACCAAAAGGCTATGAAACACTTTATCTGTATTTTTTTTTAAATACCTTCATTTCTGCATCCAGGTCAGAACCACCAACGTTTTTCTCTCCTCTCCTCTTTCCAACCACCCACAGTATTCACGTCACATGCTACTGTTAATCTTGGAAATTCTCTGAATAAAAAAATTTATTTTTTTAAGCAAAAACATTAACCACCACATAACACGCCAGCCCCGCAGTGCCCACATTGAGCTCACGCCACATCATAGTCCAGTTAAATTGAAAACTCTTTGCACACCTCACTGCGCCCTTGTCAAGCAGTGCTGCCATGTTGGAAAGACATTTTTCTGTCTTGCCTGACATTAGCCAGTCAACTGTAACTTTGTGACATCAGCGCCAATGTCATGGTGGGACATCCATGACAACGCCCATACCAACAGCACAGAAACAAAAGAGACAGACGCTATTTCACCAGAAAGTCCCACACTATTTAATAAAAATAACAAAAGAACTAATGAAGAATAAATGTCTCACATAGTAGTAGCCTATTGCATAAATAAAATATGCAACAGGGACCCTGTGAAATACATGATTTATTTCCACTTGAGCTGTTTGGCCTTGGACACATCACGTGTGGCTTACGTCACTCATGAGGTTACCCAAGGTCAAACAGCTCTTGTGGAAATAAATCTTGTATTCTAAAGGTCCCTGTTGTGTACCCCATATTTAGTTTGTTGTTATATGTCATGTAAGTGTTGTTTATTTATGACACCCTTTTTCTGTAATGCCCACACAGCACTCAGAACCCCTCAGACTGGACACTTGATAAATAATGTTTACTACTACTTTTTCTATTGCCTGTCCTTGTGGCGTAGATTACAGTTAAGCAATAAAGCATGACAGGACATTTGTTGTACTAGGTTTACCCCACGGTCAGGGGTGTTGTAAGGCACAAGGCAAAGCCAAGCGCCTTCAACCCCTGACAATGGAGTAATCCTAGTATAACCAATGTCCCTCAAGTGCCTTATTGATTATGTAAAATGGGCCCATAGGCAACTTTTAAAAAATGAACACTCTAAAAGTTTTAAAAGCCACAAGAAATATAATGAAATGTTGCTAAATAATGTAAAATAGTCCCCTGCAGATGTTTTTCACCTGTCAGTCATCTATCTTTCTACACATTCAATACATTGTGTGATTGGTTACCATAGAATAGAAAAATTCCAAAGCTCTGCATTATTCCAGTAGTAGACTGTCCCTCCCCCCCACACAGAATGGCAACATAGACTACATGAAGTCAAAATTCATAAGAATTCCACTGGCATACACATGCATATATACATATTGGCCTCAAGTGGAGCCAGAACCTCAGTTTTATCTGTTGCAGGGTAAGAAGCAGGGAGTTCTCTGGCAAACTGATAGGGATAGGAGAGGGATTATTCATGGTCATCAAAGAAACACCAGCAATGGAAACTCTGAATAGTACTTGATTTTTAAATTTGTGTATTGTGTGTAAGGAGGGTCTCATTAGTGTAAATAACATTAAATTGTTTACCTACTTTGTTTAATTTAATGCACTTTTATTTTTAGGGCCTAGTTGAAGGTTTTCATATATGAGTAAAGGTGGTAGCCATGTTTGTAATGGAAATTAGGAAGTAAGTGGCTTATGAATTCTGTAAGTGAGTTGCCCTGGTTGGCAGTGAGACGCTTTTAGCCATTGGTAGTGGTCTATCAAGGCCGTGGCTAGAACCATGTCCTGACCAATCATGAAGCAGGAATTTCCTTACCCAGTTTATATCCCTGAATATTGTTACCCCAAGTGACTGTGTCATTCCACCATGTTTCGGTGATAGCTATTAAACCAAAATCCTTTTCGCTAATTAGTGCCTGAGATTCCTGCATTTTGTTTCTAAGGATACTGTGCATTTAAGAGTATGCACTTTATACTGCTATAGAGTTTTTTCATTTATCTTTTCACAGGTGATTCTTTCTGTGGTTTTGTGTTGATTATTTCCCATATAAAGTGTTCCTCCCTAGTTTAAATCCATAATGTTTCTAAAATTCTAGTTCCTAGTGCCTTTGCACCCTATTTATTGAAGTGTAACCCATCCTTCGAGTAGAAAGAATTGTTGTTATGAAAAATTTCCCAGTGGTTTGTAAATGTTAGTTCGATTGTGCTTACTCAACTGGATGAGATGTATGCTTGTGTGACTTTGATACATTATGACTGTTCACCTCTCTACCCATGGGATATACCATGCTGTAGGGGTATGACACAAGGAACCCTAGAGGAGGGGTCCCCCCCATAGGTGCTTTGGGAATAATTCCCTTGGCTAAAGGTAGCTTAGGAAGAAGCCCATGGGGGAGAGAGAGGGGGGGGGAGCTGCTGGAGGAGGAGGGGTGAATGGTGGGGCAGCAAGAAATGAATCCTGGAACAGTCCAGGAGCAGTGGCCTTTTAGGGCCCGATGAGGGAGTGACATTGTTGCTCCACCCATTGAACCTCAGGTTTAAAGCCTTCCCATTCAGTTGTGCTTATGCAACTGGATGAGATGTATGCATGTGTGACTTTGATACATTGTGGCTGTACGCCCCTCTATTCATGGGATATACTACCCTATAGGGGTACAACGCAAGGAACCCTAGAGGAGGGTTCCCCCCCTGTAGGTGCCTTGGGAATAATTCCCTTGACTAAAGGTAGCTTAGGAAGAAGCCCAAAAAGAATACCCAAAAGGGTGTCGAGCATCAAAGAGGTGAGAAATCAGAAGATATCTAGACCAGAAATAAATGTGACAGACATAGATAGGAAGGACAGAAGAAGAACAATATAAGGCTAGGACATCAGTGTCAGTGGCTCAGCAGGTAGCACACTTACCTCTGAGGCTGGGAGATCAGAAGACTGTGGGTTCTATCCCCACACCAGGCACTTGGGTTAATATCCCAATACTGACACCGCAGTGCAGCATGAGGGGAATACTGCCCTCCTGAGGTGCCATCTTTCGGATGAGATGTTAAACCGAGGTCCCATCTGCCTGTTTTGGTGGCAGTTCAGGTGGATGTTAAAGATCCCATGGCACTTCTCGAAAAGAGTAGGGGAATTTTTTATTGTAAGGAATAAGTACAGGCACTAATACAAACATAGAACAATCAAGCAAAAATAAAATACAAAGGAAAATAAATATCACAAATGGATGTCAGAAAGGCCTATTTAAACACCTTTTCAAATCAAATTAGTAAACACAAATACTAGACACTAAATAACAGAAGGAATCTAACTAATACAGTAATTCATCCTATGCTTTTCTTCAAGAAGGGTACTGCAATCCATCTTCGTTTCCACACCAAAGGAGATATCTGTTTTTTCATACATACATTGTTCATGTACCAAAAATTCAATATTCTGAATTTGTTCATGTACCAAAAATTCAATATTCTGAATCACTTGTTCAGGAGATATATATTGTTGCTGAAATACATATTTACACCTTGTTTGCCATAACACAAACTTTATAATAGAAAAAATAATTCTGATTGTTCCCACTTCCAAAAGTGTACTTTTTATGAAAAACCCTCCCATTATTTCTTCATATTTTAGGTAATTCCAAATCCTCGCTTTCCACCTTAATGCTAATTCTTTCCAAAAAGGTATCACAAAGGGGCAAGAAATAAAGAAATGTTCCATTGTTTCTTCTTCTAGGCCACAGGTTTGCTTTGGGCACATTCATTCTTCCTGTTGTTTGTGTTTAGCATTTCCCTTAATTTGTAAGCGCCCATGACAACATAGCCATGTAATGTCCCACATCCTTGGTGGAACTCTAGTATCATTTAACAGTAAAATTACTTTATTTGTATATTGTTCCCCAATCCCTTTAAAATTGGGCGGTACAAAAAAATATTACTTTGTATATTATCATATAACATTTTTCTGTCTACTGATATCGTGTGTGTTGGATCCAATTTCCGTCTTTTCATTTTTTGTAAGATAGGTTTGAAGTATGTAGGTATATATTTCTAACTGGATGGTATTACAGGGTAAGCTTTCCAGTATATAATAAATGGAAATAGTCACCATTCAGCATATGTAATCCACATGGCAGATGAAGGTTTTGTATTATCCACCATGTTATATTTAACAAATATACTAAAGTAAAATACTATAGGATTAAGGAGGTCGAGGCCTCCCTGTTTTAATGTAAGATACAATACTTCTCTTTTATGGGGTTGAGTCTACTACCCCATACTACTTGAAAGACTAGACTCAAAAGAGTGGTTTCACAACCTAATAGTATAGGGTAGACCATGCTTAGGTACAAAAAAAATGGGTATCAAAAATGTTTTAACCATCAGAACTTTCTTTTTCTTTGTCTGTTGCCATTGTTTCCATTTTGCTACTTCTTGTTCGCCAATTTCTAGTTTTTCTTCCCAGTTTAATGCAGTTATCTCCCCTTCCATATTTTATACCTTGTAATGGGTTCCTCTGTAACAGGTACATTAGCTATGGTAGTGACTGTCTCAGTGGTGTTGCTCAATATACTGTATATCCATGACATTTATTTATGTTTAATGATGCCCCAGCAACTTCTGCATATTTACAGAAGTGTGAAACTGCCATGTTCCCAGATTCAGTATTTGCTATGAATAGGCAGACATCATCAGCATATGCCATAACTTTTGTAGGCATATTCCATTTGTAAGGGTTTGGCCCTGTGATAAGAGCATCTTCTTGGATATATCACAAGACTGGGTCAAGACAAAAAATGTACAACACAGGGTTCATGGGGCATCCCTGTCTTACCCCCATGCTTATTCAAAATGTATGACCCTAAATAACCATTAACTAGAGGAATTGTAAGTGCTTTGCCATATATTTTCTCTATCCAGTCACAAAATACCTGTGGAATTCCATAAGATTGTAAAACTGTTAATAGAAAGGAATGTGATATTTTGTTGAAGGCCTTTTCCTGGTCCATCGACATGATATATCCATGTATTTTATCTTCCTTTCCTTGCTCCACTAACTCACTTACTAAAAGTAGATTTTCTGCAATATTTCATCCTGGGACAGAGCATGTTTTTGACAGTGAAATCAAGTAGGGGGCTGCTTTTACTAACTGGGCCGTTAATATTTTCATTAATATCTTAAAATCAGTATTTAAGATACTCAGGGGTCTCCAATTATTGAGGTCTGACCTATCATTTTTCTTAAATATGAATATTTGTACTGCTATACAAAAATGAAAATCAAATTTCTCAGATATTAACATCCAATTGAAAACTACAAATAATATTTCTACCAAATCCTTGCAAATTTTTTTATAAAATTCTGATGTGAGACCATCCAACCCAGGTACTGTATTATTTTTCAGATTTCTTCTGGCTAGTTTGATCTCATCCTTTGTAATAGGAGTTACCATGTCATTTTGCACATTCTGTGATAATGATCCTAAACAAATAGAGCTCAAGTATTGTGCAATATTATCTTGTCCTATAGGGGGAGCTGCATATAACTTACTAAGGTGGGGATGTTCTATCTGTAGCACCTCAGGGGTTGTATGAACCACTCTTCCATTTTCTGATTGTATAGAAAATATTGTCCTATCCTGAACTCTTTTTTTTTTTTTTTACAACTAGAAAATATATCTCCAACTGTCATCTTCCTATGTATGCACATCCTATGTTCTAGCAATGAAGATATGGCCCTATCATACTAGAGTTTCTCCATTTCTTTTTTTATTTTAGTGATTTGGGTTAAAAAAACCTCTATGCCCAGAATTTATTAAGGAGTACAATTTTGCTAAGTGCCCTCATAGAGTAAGGTAGTTTTTATATGTTGTACTAGTTTCTGTTTGTGCATATTGCATAATGTGGGATTTAACCATCTTTTTTGTTTCAGACCACCAAATACTGAGATATTTTGTTAAACCCGCTACTGTCATTCTAGCTCTTAATATATCCTGTACTTGATTAATTAAGTCTTCATTTTCTAAAAGTGTTTTATTAACTTTCCAGTAGCTTTTACATATAGGTACTTTTTCTGTTAAATCCAAAGTAAAGGTTAAAATAATATGATCTGCTATTTCTAGGGGTATAGTCGTAGCTGTCGCTACTTCCAGATATTTGGAGATAAATAGGAAATCTATAAGGGTTGCATGTTTTCTTGGAAAATATGTATGCTCACCTTGTTTATGTAATATCCTATATGAATCTTTCAATCCTGCTGTGTTTAGAATTTGTTGTAGACAATTAGTGTCACAGAATTCCTTGGGAGTTTTTGCGCCTCTATCATCTTTGGACAGTACACAATTAAAATCCCCTCCCCATAATATATGTTTTGTTGTGTGTAAAAATGGGTTCACACCATTAAATAAGTCAACTCTACTTTTTATGTTTGTGGAGCATATATATTAATAGCTCTCCAGGCTGTGTTATTTTGAAAAAAATCAATCAGTATTGCTCTTCCTGGTAGTATATCTATCATTTTAGAAATCTTAAAATCTTGTCCACTGAATAATACCCCTAGTCCATCACATGCTTCCGTACCATAAGAGAAGTAAGAAGGCCCTCTTGCTCATAGCTTTTGTGCCATTGCCACTAATGAAATGGTATTCAGTCTAATATCTTGTAGAAAGCATACATCACAATTTAGATCTTGTAGGACAGAAAAGTTGATTATCCGACGCCTAGCATTTTTAATGCTATTAACATTAATAGAGGCAATAGTTAGTTAGCGGGGCACTATGAAGTGTCATAAATATATGAATATCAAGAAGTAGGACCTAGGCGTGTGCTTCTCCTGGTATGAGTTTCCAGGCGTCCTCTCCTTTTGGTGTCTACAATGGGAAAGGGAGGTTCATCTTCCTCTGAATCAGAGGACTGGACATGTTGAGAGATTGTAGAGGAGGAATCCGTGTCCTCACTGGGGTCCTTACTGCTATTTCTATGGGCTAATGCTTCGAAGTTATTCAAAAGCATAATGCCTTGAGGGGAAGTAGTGGGTTTAGACATTTTAGATTTGGAGGTCTGTTGTCTGAGTGTTCTTTTTTTTGAAACAACAGTCGTCTCGGGAAGGGGGGGGGGCATGGCATTTTCTGGAGCCAAGGGTGTCTCTTGAGGTGGAGTTTCCTCTCTAATATCCATAGAGGATAATTCTTCAACCTCAGGATTCTGAGTTACATGCGTTGAGGTCTGAGCTGCAGCCAAGGGTTCAGGTTGTGGTTCCTGAGAATTAGTATGCTCTCCTATTTCACTCTGGTTCAAAGATTCCAGAACAGGTGTTTCTTTTTTTCGATTTTGAGAGGTTTCAGGAGGTGTAGCATTTTTTTAGCTGCCTGCTGTGCTGCAGCAATGTATTTTTTTTGTGCCTCAGTCAGAATGGTAGCTTGATCAGGCCTGTCATCCCTATTATGAGTGGCCCATGGACAGGAACGATAGCAGTGACCAGGTTCTTCACATAGATTGCATTTAACACCAGTAGTACAATTAACACTTTGATGACCATACTCAAAACATGCAGTACATTTAATGTGATTGCAGGCTGAACTTAGATGTGTATAAGAGCCACATTTAAAACATGTCTTCGACTGGCCTGGGTAAAAACAATGACCTCATTCCCGGCCTAAAAACAGGCTGCTAGGTAGGTGTTGTGGACCTAAATTTGTGCTACGTAGTCTTACTTTATATCACCACCCACCAGTCCAGATATGTTCCATATCAAATATTGGTTGAGGTGTCCCTGAAACCTCACAACACTGCTTTAGCCAATGCGTAATGTCATGAACTGCAACCTCTTCATTTCTAAATAAAACAGTAAAAATTTTTATAGCTGGTTTTGTTAAGGGTAAAGCCCTGAATGGGAGCCATAATGCAGTATAACGAAGCTTCTCATATTTTGTCCAAAATCTGTCAAGGCCTTGAGGTGTCTTAAAACTTATCTCAATAATGTGTCTTCTGAAGCATGAATTAACGCATAAATTACATTAGAAAAGAAACCCATGGAGTCCTTTACTAATTTTTTTCCCACATATATCCTATCAGGACTTAGGTCAAGACCCCCTAAATATTGTAGTCGCACAGCATTGCGACGTTGTGCAGGTAGTGGTTGCTGTTGAAAATGATCCTTCTTGCGAAAATTGGCCCATGTTAACTGTGCAGCGTCTGTTCGGGGGGGTTACTCATGTCCATCCTGTCTCCCCAATTTTGTGGATTTTCCTGTTCATTATCTGATTCAGAGAAAGAAGATAGAGGAGGCCTAGGTGAGGGAGAACAAGTGTTGTAAACAACATCTTCAGCGTGCAAGTCCATATCAGAGTCAGTAATGAAGGGAGTATTTTGGTGCTGGAAGCCCACATCAGCTTGCTGTACTATATGCTCAGTATTGCTTGAGGTATCTGGTATGGGACTATGTGCTAGATCAGGTACCCATGTCCCAGTAGCATTCTGTATCCACCCCGCCTGCCTAAGAGATGTCTCTAAAGTTTTGGGCAGTGGAGGGACTTGAAACCATGGCATATTCTGCAAGTCAGTCTCTCTCCCTCCCTTTCAAAGCCCCAGAGCTGCTATCAGGGTTTCAGGTTGTATCAAAATATTTTCAGTACTCACATTTTGAAGAGGACATTCTGTTGTGGTATTTGTCGGTTCAGCCTGGGAAGATTCTGAGTTCTGGTGCAAGGAAGATTTTCCCATTGTTGTGTCATTGATATCAGTTGTGTGATTCTGTTCTTTCAATAAGCCAAGCAGCAGAGTCACAGGAGTAGCAGGGCGCGGCTCTTTCATTTCAGGATATTCAGCCTCATTTATACTTGTTCCTGGCTGCAGCTCTAGGCACAAAGTGTTTTTACTTAAACTGCCAGCTGCTGTAGCATTAGGCTCAGGAGCTTCTGTCTGCTGAAAATCAGCTGTTCGCAGGCCTACCACATCAGCATCTTGCCTGTTTAGTGAGCCAATAACCTGTGATTCATTTCCCTGTACTATTTTCTCTGACATCTGAAGACATGACAGTTCAGCTTGTAGTGCTTCTTTTTCTAAGCACGCTTTTTGTTCTGCTGCAGCTAATTCCAGTAGTTTCCTTTTTGTTTTCCTTCAACATACGTGGATTAACTTTAGATGGTACCTTTGGGTGTTGTTCAGTATCAGGTTCATTTAAAGTCCATTCCATAGACGTATCTGAAAAGTCCTCAGTTAGTTCCACAACATTGTTTTTTGGTAATTCTCCAGGAACAGCCTATAAAGAAGGGGAGACAAGAGAGGAAGCTATCTCCCCTGTCTCTAGAGCCCCTGTACTTCCTCTTCCTGGATCCACTGGAGCAGCCATCTTGGCAGATGGCCAGAATCTCCCCTGTTGTGAGTAGGGGAATGTCCTCAGTGTCCTGGCCAAATTTCCCTCATTCATTAAAAATGCCACCAACAGCCTAATCTGGTTCAGTTACAGTTGGTTACCACCTGTATCCCCCCTTCCTCCGGTCACCCCTGAAAAAGGGACTTCTAGTCTCAGTGGGCCTACCGGGTTGACAAAATTCAGTAATTAAATAAATAAATGAACGAAGGAAATCTGACAAGATGCAGAAGGGCGGACTTCCTAAGGAGAGCCGAGAGGGAACAGCCCGGGACACCATCTGACTCCATCCAACAGCGGAATCTAACTACGGAACCTATGAAAGCACCAACCCTGACTAATATTATGACCATTGGCATGGAGGAGAGGAAAAAAACCCTTTGAGGAGGAAACCTCTGGGGATCCAAGGCCTAGGTTGCCTTCCCGCCAGGCTGAAGGACGTTTTAGGTTAGTGATGGCTCAGCTACTGCAATTTAGAGTCGAGATCGAGGGAGGAGGAAAATATTCCAATTTAGAGGAAGCTCTTGCTCTGTCCTTCTAAATGAACAACTGTTGAGGGTTGCAAGTGATGTCTCTGCAACTAGATGCTTAAAAGCAAGAGAGGAGAGAGATGACTGCTGGGACACTCAGCTGGCCTATGCGAGCCTACGAAACAGACCAGGTGAACCAGAAGCGGTCTTGGTAGAGAATAGCGTAGAGGATTCCTTTGAACCTGCTCGGGCAGCCAAAGGGGCTCTGATGATAAGAGCCCCACCCCTTGCAGCTGGAAGTCGTAAATTCTACATCCAGAGGTGTCGCTGAGATGAGGGATGACTGAAGGTCCACCCGGAGCAAAGACATTCCCACTGTGGGCCAGGGAGAAGGACCCCACTCTGAGCTTCCCATGCTCTAGATGTGGACTTTATGGGTGCAGAGTGAGACCATTGGCTACAGGTAGGAAGAGGGAGCGAGTTGGGGTTCGTCCATTGGGAGCTGCAGGAAAGCATGCCATGAAAGTTGAAGGCGCACGGCAGACAGCGGTGCAGAGGAGAGATAGGCAAGGTGGCTGCCATAACAGATAAAGAGAGAGGCAGAAGGGGATACAGGAGAACAGAGCTGGGGGGACGGATGGAGCAACTGAGCCAGAAGAAACAGAAGGCAGTCCAAAGTAACGAGGGAAGCAGAGAGGAGGAACAGCTGTCGAAGCCCCCAGCTGCAATGAGAAACTAATCCTGGAACAGTACAGGAGGAGTGGCCTTTTAAGGCCTGATGGGGGAGTGACGTTGTTGCTCCCCAATTGAACCTCAGGCTTAAAGCCTTCCCAATGTTCCTTTTTGCACGAATTCAATAGTCTGATGCCGAGTCTATCAATAGTGTGTTTTTAATCCCTATGTGCCTTTGGTACAGGCTGAGTTCCCGAAATTCAGCCTTGCAGCCCTTTTTTTTAATTTTTTTACCAAGTTCCAAGAGATCATGACATACTGTATATCCTTTTCATGTAGTCTTCCACCTTCATTGGATGCTATGCTATCCACTGAACTGAGAGGGAGAGGGATGTAAAGAGTGAGAGAGGGAATAGGGATCAATTGTTTGTCATTTTAGTGATTTTTTTTGTCAATAACAGGCTAAAACACACACAAGCATACTTAAAATGGCAGCTAGAGTTCTGCCCACATACACTCCAGCTCTATTTGAGGATGTTCGCTGGGTGTCTGCCTTTTATGGCACCAGACCTGAAGTGCTGCTGGTCAGGACTTTTGGTTTCAGGTTTGCACACAGATTTCTGGTTTTAGTTAAAAAAAATCCCTTTTGTAGCTGATTTAAAGCCCAAAATGCTTTATAGTTGTCTGATTTGGGTATATTACCCTCCAAAAGTGCTCAATTCTCCTACTTGGCACTCAGTTTAGTCTGGGCAGAGGCTGGTCCTCCACTTTCCTACTATGCTATGCTGACCAACTAAACTGAGAGAGTGACAGAGGGAATATGGATCAATTTTTTTATTGTCTTTTTAGTGATTGTTTTCTTAATAACAGACTAAACACACACACAAGCACATTTAAAAAAGGCAGATCGAGGCCCGTCGGCGCAGTGGTTGGATTCCGCTTGCGGCATGGCGACCGGGTTTGAGACGGACCCGATCACTGGAGGGCCGGCCGGGGGAGGGAAGGATTGAGCGTTCAGCGACAGCTCTCCTTCTCTGGGGGGAGGGCAGGGGACAGGTCCGGTGTCTTGCTGGCTCCTAGCGGAGACTGGGAGCAGGGCAGACAAATACAGCCCAGTTACTTGGGGGAGGAGCAGACGCCAGCGTACGCCTTGTCATCACCACGCTGCCTCTCCCACAGAAAACTGGAAAATTACCCACTGGCCGCCTAGATGACCGCTCCCCGCTCTCTCGGGTACCTCCAGTGCCTGTCCAGGGCCTCCTGCTCCTCAGTGGCATCCCCTGGGCCCTAGTATAAGTGTGTGCCGGGGATCCTCCCTTCCGGTGCCCTTCCCCCTTGGAGGAGGGAGACCCGCCTGGTGATAGGGATACACCAGGATGTCCCGGGGGATCGGCTGCAATATGAGGACCTGAGGGGTGCTGAATGAATGCCAGTGAGGTCGAGGAGCTTGTGGAGCCCGAAGGAGTGGGGGCCAGTGTGGCACGGGGAGGCGATAAAATATAGCATACAAAAAAATTAAAAAAGGCAGATCTTTATATTGTGTCCAAAGTGGTAGGCATTTGCAAGATATTTACCCATGGTATTCTACTGGTATAATTTTCAGACATTTGGAAACAAAGACTGATTTTTGCCATTTTGCTATCAGATGCAGTGTGTGTATGTGTATGTGCATGTGTTTATGCACACATGCATGCTGTACAATGCTGACAGGACATTGCAGGAAATGACCAGCTTTAAATACATTTTTAAAAAATATTCTTTTTCGCCAACATAAAGGTAACCAGTCTTTATTTATTGCAATTTAAGTACAGGAATTGCAAATCTTGCATGCACAAATGTAATTTTATTGACTGTTTTCTTTGATGGAGTTATGCAAGATCCCCCATGCCTTTTCTGACCAGCTGGAAAAATCCTGGGTAAGTGCTGATGATAAATGGACAAATGCTTGGCCAGTTCACCTACTGTATCCAGTTACCACATAAATGCATACATACATAACTAACTAATTAACTAACTAACTCAATGGTACTTTATGTGTGGGATAACATAAAAACAACGCAGATACAGGGAATACAGGGGGAAGCAGAGGTTCTGTGGGTCATCCTAGAGATGAGGAATTGAGCCATTATTCACACTGGAGTGATCTACAGGCTTCCAGCACAGAGGGAGGCATTAGATAAAGTACTGGTGGAAGCCATTAGCAAAATGGCAGAAAAGGGGGAGGTGCTGCTGATGGGGGACTTCAATCTACCAGATGTGGATTGGAGCCTCCCAGCTGTGGCTTCAGCAAGAAGCAGGGACATCATGGGCTCTGCAGGGTGCATTCCTCAGGCAGCTAGTCTGTGAACCCACTTGTGATGGAGAATATTGGGCCTGGTACTCACTAACAGGGACAGTGTTGCAGACATCAAGGTGGGAGGCCACCTGGGGACCAGTGATTACTGTACAGTGTGGTTCAGTATAAGAACAGCTGTGCAACTGAACCACACAAGGGGGAGGGTCCTGGACTTCTGGAGGGCAGATTTTATAAAGATGGACGAATGTCTCAGGGATGACCTGGTGGGAAGGGGTGGCCTGAGTGGGGTGGAGGAACCGTGGATGAAACTATAAGGGAGCTTTGTAAAGGCAACAAACATCTGCAACAAACAAGTGAACAAAAGCAAGAGGAAAAAGAGACTGCTATGGTTTTCAAAAGAAGTGGCTGATAAGGTAAAGGCTAAAAGAGTAGCATTCAGATGGTATAAGGAGATGCAGAGGGAGGAGGATAGGGAGGTACGTCTGGGGAAACAGAGGGAAGCAAGAAAAGCAGTGAAGAGCATAAAGACTCAAACTGAAGAGAGAACAGTCCAGGAGGCAACAAAAGGGGACATTTTTTAGATATGTAAGTGAAAAAAGGAAGATCAGGGGTGGGATTGTAAGGTTAGAAAGGGAAGAGGGAACTGAGCACAGGGAGACAAGGAAAAGGCAGATATCCTGAAGAAATACTTTTGTTCAGTGTTCACAGAGGAAGAAGGAGAGGGGCCACAAAAAAGTAATGGACGTTTTGGAGGGTGGGAGGTAGGCACTAGTCCTTTTTCAGAAGAAAGAGTCCTGAAGGGACTTACTAATCTGAAGGTGGACAAAGCAATAGGACCAGATGGGATGCATTCAAGAGTATTGAGGGGCCTCAGGGAGGTACTGGCTGTACTTCTGACAGTTCTGTTTAGCACTTCACTGGAGACTTCTGGTGATGTCCCCCTCCTAATGGCAGCATAGTCTAGGAGCTATGACCTAGAAGGAGAGAAAATCTTTAACAATCCACTACCATCTAAATGCCAACCTGACATCTAGTCGAAAGATTACAGAATTTATTATGTCCTGTTAACGTTGAAGTAAAGATAATCCGCCGGGTGCACAACAAAGTTGCAAAAACATAAGCTAGATAGCGCGACTGTGGCAGCACTACAGGCCACAACTGCAGCCCAGAACTCCTCACCTCCAGCTAGCAACTCCAAGGAACTTGAATGCACCATTACCTCCCAAAAATTATGCACAATGCTACAGCAAATTAATGACACTCTCCAGCGATTGGAAGCTAAAGTGCTGGAAGACTGCAACGATATCATTGTACTTCAACAAAAATTGGGAGAAATAGAAAAAACTCTCTTCGACTACACCACCATGACCGATGTCCACAACATGGCCCTCTTGGATCTACATCACCAGGAACAATACTTAGAAAAGCAGCTGGAGGAGCTGGAGAACCACAGTAAGAAAAACAATCTCCGCAAACGCAGAGTTCCCAAGGGCACTGAATCGGGGAATCGGGAAACATGATTTCCTTTATGGACAGCTTCTTGAAGGAAATTTTAAACTTACCAAAGGAGAAAGACTTGGGTATGATTAGAGCCCACAGGTCACTTGTCCCATGCCCCAGAGACCCCAAAGCTCATCCCAGATCGATTGTGCTGGCACTCTTAGATTTTTGAATAAAAGAGGATTTATTACACCAGGCATGGGTTAAAAAAGAAGGGATACATTTTGGAGATGTTCGCCTGCATTTCAATCAGGATTATTGCAAAAATGTCAACAGGTGTTTCGGGTCATGAAGGTGCTCAAATAGGCCGGACATCAGGCCTTTGTAGAATACCCAGCTGGACTCATAATTCAGATGGTGGATGGCCCAAAATGGTTCACAGACCTTATAGCAGCCAAACCATTCTTGCTGGAGCTTGGGACTAAAACCCTCGAAGACTTATCTAAAAAACAGCTCTTCAGGCTAGGGCTTGGCAGCAAAGAGGATCCAGCTCATTTAAGGAGAAAGATGTGGAAAGTCCATCATTTCGGAACAAGGTGACTTCAAATTCATCCCCACGGGAGTCTGGGAAGGTGATAGTGGGTAGTGACCCTAAACCAAAAAGAACAGACTGCAACCCCTCAAATTCACATACCTGAGGACGTTTTCTGTAAAAGAGACTGGAATAATTGTTTGGTGATGTTGACATTTTATTCTTGATACTCTGAGGTGGGTGTGGAAGAGATGGGAGAGGAGCTGATATTAAAAAACACATAGACCTGTTTTAAATGCAGGGTAATTTGCTCCTTGCACTTCTCAAGTGCCCTCCAGAGCATGACAAAGGTGGTGGATATACTTTAGGGTGGCGGAGTCCAAGGAAGTGGGGACTACAATAGTAAAAAGCATTTGTTTGTAAGACTTGTTGGCTGGGGGTGGCTTTCTTGGTGGCCAGCGCTGGCGGGGGGATGCAGATCTGCAGCCTCCTGCCTGGGTCGGATGGGAGCTAAATCCTCCTAAAGGTTACTGCAGACTGAGCCCTGGGCTTAAAATCTGTGGTCCAGCTTGTTATAAGGAACTCAGGGTTATGCCTGTTCCTTTTCTTTCTCTCTTTATATTTTTCCTTAGACCTTGCCGAGCTGACCAGAAACCTCTTGGGGACTGGGGCTTATAGGGGACAAGGCCGGGGCATTGGGGGCCAGTACCTGGGACGCTTTCAAATAGCAAGGGTCGAGGCAGTATATATATGATATTGTTCACCGGAGGATTCTCCAGGATTAAGATCAGTCCCAAGGAGCAAGCAGAGACGGGCTTAAGGGATCAAGGGCCGAGGCTCAGAGGGGCCTCTGCCATTGCAGATAGCTGACTTTCAGTAATACTTGCTCTTGCTAAAGCCTAGCTGGATTTCAACCCTATCTTTGCTAAACCATAACAAACTTTTAAGTAGCATTACCTGGGGAAAGATGGCCTGCATGCCTTGGTTTCCTGATGTCTCTCTGGTTTCCGACCTAGAGAACTAGTGATTTTCTTTAAGATCTTTAACAGAGTTCTATTTTTGTTCAGTTTGCTCAGTGGGGCTGAGACTGACGGGCTGGGGCTAGGTCTCTTGTTGGTCCGGGGGTGTGTGGGCCTAGGGCCTACCTGGGGTGCCAATGGGGGGGCTACCTCAGCTCAGCAGAAGATATAACAGGGGAATTCCCTAGATTTTTTAAAGCTACAGCTACTCTACTTTCTTTGGAAGACTCGCCACTTAGGTTTTGTTCTACCAAAGGGTGATTTTTTTCCTTTTTTTGCCTTCCTGGTTTCATAGCTTTATAAGTTAGTGGAAACCAGATTGAAACACAATTGGAAATGTCTTGTTGACTCATCCCACAGGTCCGCCTACCATGGTCAAGGAAAGGGTTTACTAAACCTTGGAGTTCAAACTGTGTAATTTGTTTAATTGTTTTTACTACAGGTTTTCTGATTTATAATGTTAGATGGTTGCACAGTTATGTTCTTACTTAAATGCAATACTTTTTGGTGCATCCCCCTTCCCCATTCCTATCATCCTGATGCCTTGCCTTGGTCCCCCTCTCTTTCCAATGGCTGACCTAAAGTTTTCATCCTTTAATGTTAGGGGCATCAAATAGTCCATCAAAAGGGCCTGAATTTTACAAGAACGGCAAAGACAGCAGGCTACGATTGCCTTTTTGTAGGAGACACATCTAACACATCAAGAGCACCTTAAATTGAGAAGGGGTTGGGTTGGAGAAGTATATGCCTCTCTTTACGAGGAGCACCCACATCATAGGGGAGTAGCTATATTTGTGCGTCATAATACACCTCTTAAAGTGACCTGGGTGGACACATATCCAGAAGCAGGTTTGTGTGCCTTTACGGTGAGTGCAGGGGTCAGCAATGTATTTTTCTTAATTTGTATGTCCCAAATGATGAATCAGAGTGAAGACCTTCTTTACTGAGGTGCTAGGTGACACTGTTGGAAATGCACAGACTCCAGTTGTAGTGGGAGGTGACTTCAATGCAGTTTTAGATCCCACCTGCGACAGAGTAGGGACAGGATCGATGGGGTCTACTAAGTCATGGAAAGTCCTTGGTTGATTATGTACCAAATTAGTTGATAGGTGGTGGTTTCTTTATCCATGAAGGAAGGATCATACCTATTATTCCCCACAATATAACATGTATTCCTGTATTGATTTCTTTTTGATTTCAGTGAACTGGATTTCCAAATTGAGCAGGGCACAGACTGGAAACATCACCCTATCAGACTATGCCCTATCCAGATCCATCTAGACACCTCACCTACACCCACAGCGACATTATGGCATCTTAATGTTACTTTACTAATACACACAGAGTTTAAAGAACTAATAGTAGAAGCCACCAAAAGGTTTCCAAGAGACCAACCCACAAGGGGACATGGGCAGGCATCTGTTGGGATGCCTTAAAATGTTTTTTAAGAGGAGAAATTATTAAATATTCTTCTCGTATAAAGAAAGAGCGTTTTCAGAAGTGACTTGAATTAGAACGCCTGATATCAGATCTAGAATTCCAACATCAAATTACATTAAATGAGGTGGTAAAAACACAATTAGATTTAGAAAATGAAAACTTAATAAAATGTTGGTTATGCAAATTGAGGGCCAATTATGCTTCTCTCAACAAAAATACTTTGAACATGGCAACAGAGCAGGGTGTCGCTTAGCCTGGCAATTAAGGAAGGAGGCTGCCAATCGAGCAGACCTTCACCTTCAGAGGCCTTTGGGGGCTTGTTCCATGACCTCCCTGGAGGAGATCTCTTAGATCTTTGCCTCATACTATAAATCCCTATACACCTCAGAATGAGTTCCAGCCCATACATAGAGAGTGAGAGAATATTTGGACCAATTACATATCCTTACTTTATCTGAAGAGCAGCAGAACAAACTCAATGCTCCAATATCTATTTCCAAAATCGAAACTAAAATTAAGAAGCTGAAAAACAGCAAATCTCTGGGTATGGACGGATTCGCATCTGAATTTTACAAACAATTCATAACTGTGGTGGTCCCTCCACTCCACAAAGCATTAAACGAAGTGTTGGAGGGGGAAGTGGAGGTACCCACCTCGTGGAACTCGGCTCAAGTTTCGGTGTTGTTAAAACCAAATAAAGATCCAGAAGACTGTGGGTCATGTCGCCCAATTTCTTTATTACCGTTAGACTTAAACATTTTTACGGGGATATTGGCTGATCGTCTCCAGATCTGCACTGGTCCACTAATACATAGGGACCAGACAGGCTTCATCTCTGGCAGACTTCTCCAAGATAATATACATAGTTTTCTAAACATCATCTCAGCCCAATGCACAAACAAAACCTTTCAATTAGCAATAAGCATGAATGCTGAAAAGGCATTTGATAGGGTGGATTGGGCATTTATGTCCACCACCCTACAGGTGTTTGGACTGGGGTCTAATTTAATCTCAAGGATTACTTCCCTTTACAGCTATCCCACAGCCAGAGTAAAAGTAAATAGCTTCTTGTCAGAGAGTTTCCCTCTTGGCCAGGGTATGAGGCAGGGTTGCTTCCTTTCACCCCTGCTTTTTGCCCTTGCATTGGAACCATTAGCAATTGCTATTAGGGCTAATCCTTAAATAAAGGGAGTCTGGGTGGGAGGGAGCAGAATTTAGCCCTATATGCTGACGATTCATTATTTTTTTTGGCAGACCCATCTGCATCTTTACCTTATCTTCAACAGACATTGAAAGATTTTGGGGTCCTTGCAGGATATAAAATAAATCTCCAGAAAGCTGAGGCAATGATCTTATGTGGTTCCCTGCCTCCCACTTTTTGACAGACTTTTCTATCTGCTTGGGCCAAGAGAAACATGTTTGGATGCCAGGGAATATTGATCTTTGTTGATCTCTCACTACTATTTAGCAATAACTACAACAAACTTTATCAAACTCTACAAGCTGATCTGGCCAGATTTAATTTATTATCCCTTACCCTATATGGTTGGGTACAAACTATTAAGATTAATGTGTTGCCCCAGCTCCTATTTTTGCTTCAATCCCTGCCTATTACAATCCCTAAATCATTTTGGAAGAATTTGCACAAACAAATCCGCCGCTTTCTCTGGTCCGGCACACAGCCTCGGATAAAAGAAAGGATTCTTCAGGTACCAAGATCTGCAGAAGGGTTAGCCCTCCTGAATTTAATTTTCTATTACTTGGCAGCCCAGGGAGCCCACCTCTGTACATGGGCCAAGAGAAGAACCAGCTCGGGCTGGTTTTTGCTAGAAGAGGTGGCCCTCCGGGCTGGGCTCTGTGGACCCTGCCGACTAATGTTATCCTGCCTCAAATATGGAAGCAGACAACCAACCCCTGGGTCAAACTTACATTGCATATTTTACTAAGACTTGAGACTCACAAACACCTCGAACACTGTTGGCTCCCTCTCCCTTATTAGGCATGAGGGCTCCTTCAGACCCCTACCTTAGATCCCGATTATGAATATTGGACACACCATAAATTAACAACTTTCCTAAAATGCACGGATGAATATGGGTGTCTCCCGTTTAACCAATTGTAAGACATATATTCTCTCAGAAAAGAAGACCATTATAGATACCTACAAGTATGACATTTTATAATGACTGGACACTCGTATTAGGGTACATGACAATTCGCTCCCGCGATTTCATCTCGCGACAAATCACTCCCGACTATACACTCCCGCGACAATCAATCCCTATGACACTAGCCATCGTACGACAATTCGCTCCCGCTAACGCACCATATAGTAACCGCCCACAACACTAATTAAAACTTGCATCCTGGGTATTTCAGAAGCTTTTAAAAGTCGGTATACGCTTACCCCTAAATCCACTAACTCAGGTTTTCAAAATGACTGGCCGCTTCTTAGTGTCACAGCGTGATAAAAAAAAATTTGTGGACGATGAAAACTATATATATACCTTCCACAAACCAGGACACATGAGCAAAGCTATTTGGCAGTGCGAGCTAGCTGTACGAAAACCAAAGCTATGCAATGCACGAATTGATACTAAAGGCTACGAGGACCCTACAATTATACATCGGTTTTCAGTTCATTCACATGCTCCTGACGCCTGTGCTGTTGAAAAAGTAGAAGCAGTACATGCTGCAAAAGATAGAGCTGTTGCTACTCAAGATAGTACTGCACAGGTGCTTCTGCATTCAAAATCAAATATATCACTAGCTTCCCAAGGAAAAATTTCTGACAAAAACCTGAAACGGACTATACAATGGGTGCGAGTTCATGGTGCACCTCCAAACCCCAAAAACTTAATGGATTTAATAATCCCGGAATCATACACTGTCTATAAAACATCAGACTGTGGTGAGACAGTACCGTTCTTATTGCACGACAGTGGCCCTGGGGAAAGTAGAATATTAATTTTTGGGACACACACAAATTTAACATTCCTGGAGCGATGCTCACATTGGTATGCAGACGGCACATTCAGCGTTCCCCTCGTTCACACAGTTATATGTCATTATGGGAGAACGCTTTGGAAATGTGCAGCCAGCGATTTATGCATTGCTGCCTGGTAAAACAAGAGACTGTTATGAGCGTCTGCTGTCAGGAATGAAAGCTCTATGTCCTAACTTGAACCCCGTTCTGGTCATGACGGACTTCGAGAAAGCTACACTGAATGCATTTCGTATTGTATTTCCTCAGTCAGAGCAAATAGGTTGTCTTTCATTTCACGCAATGTATCTATCGAAAATTCAAAGTGAAGGGCTTGCAGCCAAATATGCCCACGACCTGAATTTGCTCTTAAATGTAAATATCTGCCAGCATTGGCTTTCACCCCCAGATCAAGTCATCGCTAGGTTCGAGGAAATATCAGACGAATCAAATCAAATTTTCCCAGATGAATTACAGCCTGTAGTTGATTATTTTGAGGACACTTGGGTGGGCAGGAGAAACAGAAGAGGGAACGGAAGAAGACCACCACAGTATGCAATTAAATTATGGAATCATTTTGCAAGTGTGTCCAACGGAAGAGCTAAAACACATAATATAGTGGAGGCATTTCACCGTGGGATGCAGAGTGTGCTGTGTATGTCGCACCTCACGGTGTGGAAATTTATAGATGGCCTAAGGGGTTCACGTAAAAAGGATTCTGAGGTTGAGCAAATTATAGCCGGTAAACCACCAAATGCTTCACGGAGGGTATACCGTGACAATGTAGCTGTCTCGCTAGCATTTTAGAAAAATGTGCAGACCGCACAACTGAGGAGTTTCTTTGTGGAGTTGCTCACAGCTTTGATTATTAATTTTATTTTATTAATTTTAATAAAAGAATGTTTTTAACAATGCTTTTTAAACTCACATGCCCGCTGAATATGAAACCAGACTGTACTCTCCATGTCGGGACCTGGTAACCATGACAACTGACGTCATACTCTTGAGACAGCGCCAGACTCTACGCTGGTAACCATGACAACTGACATCAGGACACAGGAAACATATTGGTAAGCCCTAATTATATTAAGATATATTTTAAAGCCTTTAAGAAGAGAATATTTTGCTTTAGTATTGTGTCTGACAATCCAGAAGTACTGCTCTGAGCAGGAAACGAGGCGGATGTCACGAAGTCTGATCCGATAGGTATTAGTTGTCGCAGGGAGGCGTATAGTCGGGCGAATAGTCGCGAGCTGAAAAGCGAGCGATCTGTCGCTCCTCGTGATAGAATCCAGTGAGAATGGACAGCCCTTGAATCCTTTTTTTTATTTTATTTCCCTCAGGGCCCATTTGAGATATTTGTCTGAACTCTATTCTATATTGATACATCCAGAGATCCCACCTTTGGAGCATGTTCACTTAAAATGGGAACAAATGCTATGCATATACCTGCAAGCTTTATTCCCAGCTGCTATTTTTTGTATTCTTTGTATTTTCTGTAATCATCTGCAACCATTCTGTAACTGCTGTGTTTAATTACTGTTACTTGTTACTCTGTACACTGTTGTCTCTTATGTATGACGTGGAACCTTTGTAAAAGAGTCTTTGACTCAAAGGTGTTATCCGATATTTATCAATAAATAAGAGACGGGGACCCAGATACAGTAGACCAAAGACAATGGGAAAAGCGGCTGACACTGGGTTAGCCGGTGAGTTCTTCCCCCACTTGGAGGAAGTTTAACTGGAAAATTTTAATTAGATTTGTTTGTATACCAACAGCAACAAAGCACTTTAACTCGACATACACAGATCGCTGTTGGAGAGGTTAGAATGGCACAGGCTCTCACTACCACATATTTTGGGCCTGCCCAAAGTTATCAGGATATTGGCAAGCAGTACACTTTGAAATTCAAACCTTAACTGGTCTTACAATACCTTTTACCTGTATGGAATTAGTTTTAGGATTCCTGACCCTGGTGTCCTGTTCTCCCAATTTGAAGTGCCTAGGCCAAACACTTAGAGTAATGGCCCTAAAGGGTACCACCTCCAGATGGCTCACCCCCACAGTACCCACCTTGGAGGATTGAAAGACTAGGGTTTCAGAACTGGAAAGACTAGAAAGAATAACCAGCCAATCATGGCTAACCCATGAGAAATTTGTTGAGATATGGCGCCCATGGCATCAGGCACAGGCACCTCAATTATGAAAATAACGGCAGAGTTACATTAAAAAACTGAATGGCTACATCATTTAGGGGTGGGGTATTGGGGAAGACAGGGGAATACTAATGCACCTGTGTTTGTTGGTTTACTGTGTTTTATGTTTTTGATTAGAAGGTAGCTATGTTAAATGACTATATGTAGACTGGTGTTCCTGTTCCTTTATATTAAATCTTGGAAGCTGGAGTCTACATCTTCACATAGCAGAAAGAGATGTCTGCTGTCATATGGCTACACCACAATGGTTTTTGTTTTTATTGTAAACTGCAAGATGGACTCATATGGAACTTTGGTATTTAACAGTGGTTGGACTTTTATAGCCATTGGTGACCCCTTTGGGCACACTGTACCGCTCACAAATACACCTATTCATGATACTTATATCATTGTATAATACCAAGACTTAACTTTAGTAGACACAGTGAAATTTTTCAATAATTTGTTTTGTATAGATGCGGAGAATCTCTATCTATCTCTGAATAAAAGATACTGAAGTTAAAAAAAACAGCATTTGTCAATGCCGAATGTTGTCGCGCTGGCATTAGCTTTGGTAGTGCAGTGCGAAAAAGATTTTGGGCAGGATGTGAAAAATGACAGCTGTACAGTTCATAAGGAGGTGTAAAAAAATGCCAGTGTTGAGAATGTGGCATGTAAATATTGCAAATTTGTGAAGTTACAAGGGTGCATGGGAAATGCGCACCACACGCTTGTAACATAGTCATTTTATGGACGTTCAGCACCAAATTTTCAACATAGGCATTTTAGCACTACTGCTCATGTACAGTGTCACTGTTAGTTCCTCAAACTGTCCCAAAAAGTGATTTTGCACAGCGACCGCGCTATTCTGCGCTGGGCATGCGAAAACACATTTTGGGCAGGATATGTGAAATGACAGCTGTACTGTTCATCAAGAGGTGTGGAAAAATGTCAATGGTGAAAATCCAGAGTGAAAATATTACAAATGCACGACGTTATGCGCATGCATGCAATCTGCCAACGCACGCTCGTAACACAGTCATTTTATGGAGTATCGTCACCAAATTTTCAACATAGGCATTTTAGACCTCTGCTCATGAACAGTGTCACTGTCATTTTCATAATCTGGCCCAAACACTGATTTCCCACAGCAACCGCGCTATTGTGCGCCAGAAGTGCGGAAACACATTTCGGCCAGGATGTGAAAAATGACAGCTGTACTGTTCACAAGGAGGTGTACAAAAATGACAATGTTGAAAATCTGACATGAAAATATTGTGAATTCGCGATGTTACAAGCCTGCATAACAGCTGCGCAACGTATGCTCGTAAAACAGCCATTTTTTTTTTATTTTTTCCACCAAATTTGTAACATAGGATTTTTGAGAGCCAACCTCATGAACAGTGGCACTGTCATCTCGTTAATCAGTCCTGAAAGGTGATTCCGCACAGTGACTGCGAAATCACCTTTCGCTACCGATTAATGATATGACAGTGCCAGAATTCATGAGGAGAGGTCCCAAAAATCCCATGTTGAAAATTTGGCGTAAAAATTCCCCAAAATGCCCGAGATATGCATTAAAGTTGAAAAAACCCTATTTATTCCATTATACAGCTTACTGGCATTTCCTCAGTTCGTGGTCTGCTTTGAAGAGTGCAGACGTGTTCCCGGTACACCGAAGATCATCGCGCCGGACTCCGGAGGTAAGTATGGGGTGTGGGGGGTGTGAGGAGGCAGGGTACGAAGGAGGTGGGTGCGAGTTGTGGTAGAGGGGTTGGAAGAGTATGAGGGACCATTTTTGCTTTACAGGTTAAAAAAAAAACATCGGGGGATCGTTTTCATTTTAATAGGTGCTTTGGCATACTGGGGTGGGCTCCCAGTGTGCTACCTGAGTGTGTGTGGGTGCTTTAGCGACGGGGATTGGGCACCCCGTCAGCAAACAAGGAAGGGGGGCCATAGGAGCCGAGGGGATTGGGCACCTCGGCAAGCAAAAAAGGGGGTTTCATGATTACGATGGGGATTGGGCACCGCTGTTGGCACACAATAAACGGGGGTGTTGACAGGCAACAGCGGCAGTCACTGCCGCCATGTTACCTGCATGTAGAGGGATGTGTGTTGTGGTCACGCTGCATGAGAGCTTTGCTCTCATTGCAGCGGACCTTTTCTCTGATCTATTCACCTCATTAGCTAGGCAGAGTGTCGGCCCCTGCTGCTGGCTGATTGGAGAATGCGGGACGCACCTCCTGGTGCGTGCCCTGCATTCGCCCAACAGTGACCGCTCCTCCAAATCTGCACTACCGCAAGATGTTGGCTGTGCAAGTGCGCCCTCATAAAAAATAACAGTTCACTGGAAACAGGAGTGGTTCTAAAAGACTGGAGGAGGGCAGAGGTAGTTCCACTTCACAAAGATTTTAGCAGGGAGGAGGCTGGCAATTATAGGCCAGTCAGCCTGATATTTGTGGTGGGGAAGTTAATGGAATCAATACTGAAGGAAAGGATTATGGAATATTTTGAATTCAGTGCTTTACAAGACCTGAGGCAGCAATGGGTGGGGGGCATCATGTCAAATGAGTCTGATAGATTTTTTTGACTGGGTGACAAAGAAATTAGATCAGTGTGGAGTGGTGGATGTGGCCTACCCACATTTCAATAAGGCTTTTGACATAGTTCCATATAGGAAACTAGTAAGCAAGCTAGGTAGCTTTGGAGTGGGTCAAAAGGTGGTAAACGGGATAAAAAATTGGTTAGGGGATAGGTGACAGAGGGTGGTGGTAAACAGAGTTCACTCCTGGTCCTCTTTAATGTCTTTATAAGTGGCATTGCAGAGGAGCTGGATGGGAAGCTCTGCTTCTTTGTGGTTGATGCCAAAATCTGCAATAAGGTGGACACCCAGGGGAGGGGATGGAAAGGATGAGCAGAGATCTGAGAAATCTAGAGGAGTGGTCAAGGGTATGGTAACTGGGTTTCAATGAGAAAAAGTACAAATTAATGCACTTAGGGCACAGAAACCCAGGGCAGAGTACAAAATGTGTGGAGTGGTACCGATGACTACCAAGCAGGAAAGAGACCTGGAGGTACTCATATCTGATGACCTAAAGGTGGCCAGGCAGTGCAAGAAGGTAGTCAGGAGGGCTAGTGGGATGCTGGGGTACATGGGGGGGGTGTCACCAGCAGAAATAGGGAGGTGGTGTTGCCTTTGTATATATCACTGGTAAGACCCCACCTTGAGTACTATGTCCAGTTCTGGAGACCACATCTCCAGAAGAACGTAGACAGAGTCGAGGCTGTCCAGAATACAGCAACTAAAATGGTGCCAGGTCTGCATCAAAAGTCCTATGAGGAGATACTAAAGGACCTTAATATGTACACCTTGGAAGACAGAAATGAGAGGAAGGCTATGATAGCGACCTTTAAGTACCTCACAGGGGTACGTAGGGTACAGGAGGGAATTATTTTTCAGAAAAAAGGTGCTCAAGAACAAGGGAACATGCTATGAAGCTGGGGGGGGGGGCGTGGGTTCAGGAGAGATGTGAAAAAGAACTTCTTCACAGAAGGAGTGGTGGATTCCTGGAATAGCCATCCAGTGGAAGTGGTGGAGACAAAAACAGTGGTAGGGTTCAAGAATGCATGGGATAGGCACAAGGTAATCACAATGGAAAGGAAGGGGATAGGGAGAAAGAGCTGTCGTTAAGAAGGGTCTGCATTGACAATGTAAGTAGGGAAAAATGGGCAGACTGGGTGGGCCAAACGGTCCTTATCTGCTGTCAGATTCTATGTTTTTATAAATAAATTTAAAAAAAAACAGGTCCTGTCAGCTCAGTACACTCACAGAACATCAGACTGCAAAGATACAAAATCAGTCTTAACCACCAGCAAAGTAGGATTTGTTGGGTAGTCTTTACTGTTGTATTCACTATAGCCTCCTTCCACTTATACAATAAGTTCAGATTTGCTAACTACTGTGATATTTCTAAAATGGCTGAATGGAGGAGTGGTAGTTATTGTTTTGGGAGTCTCTAAGTAAAGATGGCCAACTAGCAGCTATAAGTGAATTTTTGGGGACAAAAATGACTTCTTACTGTGATAATTATCTCTAAAAGAGCTGAATGGATCTCCTGGTGGCTATCTGTCAAAATCATCTTAGTAAGGCACCCAGTGGCCTAATAGTAAGCATACTGAGTTGCCATTGTGATTACTCAAGCTTTGGTTGTGGAAGATGGCATGGGCAAAAGAGAGGTTAACGTCAGCCCCAGATAGTGGTGACTCATGGAAGCATGTGATGTGTTCCTAAGCCCCTTGAGGAGACTGCCCATTAAGGCTGCATGGAATCCATCCAAAAGTATCACATTCCTTAGCCGAATTGTTTTTTGGAATTTAGAATTTTGGTATTCAGGGACAACACTCTGAATTCCGAAAATCCATTGTTAGATGTGGAATTGGAATCCAGTTCTGCATCTGAATGTTTTTCAAACCTCCCCAACCATGGCCCACACCCCCAGATGTTGTCCTGAGTACTAAAAAATCCCTCCCCTTACCTTAAGCCATTGTTGGGAGGGGGTCCCATCACATGGCTGAAGACAAGTCATCACTGTGGTAGGCAGGTAGGCAGCTATAAGTGGAGGTAGCTAGGCTAGTAGTGTCCCTGAAGACAAGTTATCACTGTGGTAGGTGGGTAGGCAGCTGTAAGTGGAGGTTGCTAGGCTAGTAGTGTCCCTCCAGTGACTGGTCCAGCATTTATGTTGTTTTTTTTGTCAGTCCAAGAAAAGGAGACCCTGACCCTCTCCGCAGCAAATGTCCTCCTTCAAGACAGTGATTCCACTCCTGATTACAGCAGCAGCTCATCCTTAATTATAATCCATCATAGTTCTTTAATGTCTTTTGTAAGTTAAAAATCCCCCATACACTTAGCTACTCAGTCCACACTTGGTCCCCCCTGTGCCCAGAGAGAGAGAGAGAGAGAGAAAACTGTCCACCCACCCTGACTCCCCAATGCTGCAGCCGTAAATCTAAGTGCACTGAACTGCACACTAGTGCAGCCATGGCCTGTCTGGTACAGTCACCTCACCATTCTCAGAAGCCCAGGTGCTCCTGGGTGGCTGACCTAAAGCAAGCCCCAGGGTTAGCCAGCAGATGCTTATGGTTTAAGGCATCTGTGAGAGCTAAACACCAGGGATTCCTTTAGGTTGGCCGCTCAGGTGAACCAGCGGCTTCCAGGAATGACGAGGTGTCTGTACCTGACAGACTGGCTGCACTAGTATGTGGCCCATTGCACTTAGAGTTACAGCTGTGAGAATGGGGAGTTGGGGTGGGTGGCTGGTCCTTTCTTGGGGCACAGGGGGTGCCTAGTGTGGCTCTAACTGTGACTTAGAAAAGAAGTTAAAGAAGTACGGATGGATAATAAGATGGACGGCTGTCATCAAGAGTGGAATAGCTGGAAGACAGTGATCCGTAGGCCTGGGGAGGAGTCACATTAGGCGGACCAGGGACCAGGTCATGAGGAGGTGTAGAATGGATATTGGCTGGGGAAGGGGACAGAGGCTCATTTTCTTGGACTGCTTTGGTAAAAAAATATTTGGTAAATATTAGACCGGTCATCAGAGGGACCTTTTCTATCCACCTACAGCTGCCCACCAGGCACTAAAATGAGGAGGGCGACAGTGATGGGACCCTCAGTAGTTGCTTAAGGTAAAGAGAGTGAGGAAAGGACTGGGGGAGGGATTTTTCCTGGCCCACTAAAGCCATAATACTGATGGTACTGGCTGCGGGGCGGAGATGTTTGATTACTAGAATGCAGAGTCGGATGCAGAATTGGAACTTCTGATTCTGTCTCCCATTCTGCTACTATTCCTCAGTCAGAGGCAGAATGGAATCAGACTTTCCAAAATTCTGATTTCTGCAAATGGAGCAGATTCCTGAGACTCCAAGCCCCCCTACTACATATGTAGTAAATATGGCTGCTTGTGATGTAAGCTTGGTACTGCCACGGACTGCCTTTATCAACCTTGGACTGGACTAGATGAAATCCCACTTTGAAGAAAAAGAGGATGCCAATGCTGTGTCACTTATGGACAAACTAAGAAACAG
This sequence comes from Neoceratodus forsteri, assembly GCA_016271365.2. Classification (NCBI taxonomy): domain Eukaryota; kingdom Metazoa; phylum Chordata; order Ceratodontiformes; family Ceratodontidae; genus Neoceratodus; species Neoceratodus forsteri. The sequence goes on along the minus strand of CM028132.1, from coordinate 192,184,001 downwards.
CTACATGAATGATCACTACATTAGCAGCATGCAGACTGTCAACCCCCATTCTTTGAAGTACATGAGGGTAAGTGTAATGGATTCATGAGTCAGCATAGACCAGGGGTTCTCAAATGGTGAGGCCAGCCTCCTTGGGGAGGCCCCAGCCTGTTCCAGGGGAGGCTCAAGCAAGTCTGAAAAGTACTGTATTTAAAATTTGGGTTTTATATATTTTGTGTGAAGAGATGAAGCAAACTGAAAGAGGATAATAACAGTAGGTGAATTTTATGCATTTATTTACTAATAGGTGACAAGGGAAGGTGAATGAGCCAAGGCTCAGTTTCAGTGTACCTGGGAAAGGGTAGAGTGAATACATTTCAAAAGGTAACTGCAAAACAGTCAAGAAATATACAGTGAGCAATACTGCAAATAAATATGAACAATAAATTAATAAGTGGTGGTAATTGATCAATTTGTAAATTGATGGCAGAACAGCCCAAATGCAAGGGTTGAGCACAGAAGTACTAAGAGCAATAGCAGGAAGGAGCAGAGTAATCCCTGTGAAGTTGCTTAGGAGCAGGGAAGGAGTGGGAGAGGCAAAGTATGTAGGAAGGTTATTTCATATAGAGAGGAAACAGAGAAAGTAGTCTGACCTATGAAGGTACTGCAACAAGGGGTAACGATGGTTCAAAAATGAAAATAGCAGAGCAAGTAGGTTGGCCTGTGTGTCTGTGGGGGAAGGGGGAGTTACAATAAGCTGAATAATAATATTTGTTTGTTTTATTTATTTGTTCAGAAAACACCTTTGAGCACAGGAGCTCTTTTTCAAAAGTTCCAAGTCAGTATAAGACAAAGAATTGAATATGAGCCAAGTACTCAAAGGGGTTTCAATTTATTCATGGTGTACTGTGCAAAGTACAGTACGTTATATTTCTTTGGGGAGGCCCAAGATGATTTCAGTGTTTGGGGGGAGGCTCAAAATCTTTTCCATGGATTTGGGGAGGCTCACTGTGACAAAGTCTGAGAACTATTGGCATAGACACTTCAAGGAGCTAGGAGTGCACTTTATTACAAAACTTGTTCTGATTGGTTAACACTCTTAATTAACATGATATAGAGATGCAGTACACACTGAAAAACATAGGGTGGCACTATAACTACTAGCATTGCAGTAAAATAATGCATCCCGTTACATGTCCCTTCTTTTTAGAGGAAGAAAATCATACCACTTAAACTGTAAGTAGCAAGTAAACACACATCACTGGAGCATGCCTATTCCTGGCCCATTACAGAATTTCTTTGCTCTCAGTGCTTCAGCGATCATCACAGTCAGCTTTCTATAATAATGCAATAAAGTACAGCAGTCACACTTAATAAGTGTCCGTTAACTATAGTGTAGTTACAGTGTAACTACACTGTAACTGCATTGCAGATGCCATGTAGGTGCATGCAACAAACATGTAACTACAGGGTAATTACCCTGTTGCATGTAGAGTTTGATCAATAACTGCTCAGCATACTTGTATCAAAATTCATGGCTCAGTAACTTTGCTAACTTTACAAAGAATCCCAAGTATAACTGGTTAATTTAGGGACCAGAGGTTGCTAGCACATGGTTCACCACGGGAACATGATCTTTATCAGAGCGTATAACACAAAGTCCTTGTCTCTTGAGGGCTTCCTCACCTCCCTTCCTTGTAGATGTTACCTTTCTGGAGTTGCTTACCTCTGTAGCCAAACTTTCAGCTTGTTGATCATCTGTGATCCCAGTCAAATGGATGTTAGGATTGTGCCTTATCCCCATTGTCTGCACATGTAGCACTGGGTCAAAAGCAACATCACAGTATGACTCTATGATGGTACAGAGTGTATAGTTTGTCTTCAACAGATGCCGACAATTTCTTCAGTACTGACATCCTTTTGGATTAGTCACAAGGAATGATCATGGATGGTGGGTGATTCCAGTTACTATCGCAGGCTTCCATGTGCATCCATATCTGTACCTGACCATATCTTCTTGACTGATGGTAGGAAATACTCTTGCAGCCAGTTGCAGTAATGTTTTTGATGTACCTGACATTTCTTTAATTGATTAACTGCATCTGAAACTACCTGAGGCTTGAGCAGATTATGGGTTGTCGGAATCTTGGAGCACAACTGTCGCAGGGTGTGGTATTTCAAATCATAGAAACCGGCAGACAAATTGTAAGGTACATAAAAAAATGCTTGGAAGTGTTTTATTAGAGTTCAAAAATAATAAGGCAAAATACAGAAAATAAAGAGTAGCATAAGGTTAGCATGTCTCAGCTTAGCATGGTGTAACCCCCCTACAAATGGGGGTTCCCAAAAAGTCTTTATCGAGCTTGCCTAAATGCTCACTGCCAGGCTGGTGTCCTGCGTTTTAGCAGTTTAAATGTGATTGCCAGAGAGTGCCTGTATAGCCTCTGTGTACTGTCTCCTTAAGAGCTGCCTGGATTGTAGTCATAAGTAATCTGAGAGGGAGCGCTGTTAAAAAATTTAACTATTTGCTGAAAATCATTTAGAGTGATAATGATAATGTAGTTTGCCTAACCTGCCTTCTTTGCAGCAAGGACTGTTTTGTTTATCCCCACCATTTGGCCCGGGACTGCGAACTGGACTAAACAGTACTGGTGGGACCCAAAATGGAGCCGGACTACAGGAGCTGTCTGGAGTCAATATCTGTAGGAATTGTAGTTTTGGGCTTTTGGTGCCTTTTTGCTCCTGAAGGGGAGCTCCTGTTGTGACTGACAGATGAGTCAGCCAACCGAACCTTTTGGATCTTGGGGGAAATTCCCAGGTTTGCTGCAGTTTGAGTCAGATCTAAGTTGGCTGCTGAAAAAGCAACATGCTTGAGACACTCAAGCAGCCATCTGAGTAGTTACATGGGAGAACTGTGGAAAGGCCAGAGTTGTGGCCTGCATGTCTGCCTGCTGCCCCAGAGAGGGAGAGAAGAGAATTATTTTGGACTAAATCCAAGTTTGTGAGAACGAAGTAAGCCACTGATTTTTTGCCAGGCTCATACCTGAAGAAGACCGAAGATTTTGCTGAATGCGATTGGCCTGTCAGGATTTCCAATTGCTTTTGAATCCCCGGTCTGTGCAGAGACTTTGCAATCATGACTGGAGAGCGGTTTGCCTGGTACAGTACAATTTCCTTACATGTAAATGTGCTGTGTTTTGAATGTGGGTCATGATTTGGTTCCCCACTGTGTGAACTGTGTGCTGCTTACTGGAAGCTTTATCCAGCCTAATTGGGCTGGATCCACGTTCATCTCGGAGTACCCCACTGCACAGAGAAAGCCTCTGATGAGAGACCTGCCTGGGGATCAGCCCCCTGCTCCACACTTGAACAGGAATGATGTCTCGACGAATCATGTGGGCCCGGCTTCTCCTGGCACTCCAGACTGACCACCTGCTGTCTCGATTTTCGTCCAGCCAGTGTCCAGTCTTGGGTATCATGAGTAATCATCAGGGTAGCTCCCTGCAACAACAGCTTGTTCTAAAAGTGTGTCATCTGATTGTCTTGTTGTTTTCTTTTCACAAACTGAGCCCTCTGGCTCCAGATTACAAATAGTGTGTGTTGTGCATGTTGTTTTCTTCCATCACAGGGCCCCACCCAGCTGCAACATTCCTGGTTAGCCCACCATTCTCCATCTTGGTGCCCAGAGTGTGTGACTGCTTATGGACCCTGAAGTGCATGCATAACTGTTTGATTGATAGAGCCTTTAAGCAAATTAACTTGATTATGCCCCCTCCCTTGTTCAAGTCCCTTAAATAAATCAGATCTAACTCTTTTTTGCATTTACCCTGACTGTAGTTCCAGTTTGTGCAAGAGTACTGTACTGCTGTTATTTGTTGTGTATAACGTTGTTTTACAGGGGGTCCCCAGGGCTGAGTCAGAGGAAAGCCCTGGTGGTAAGTGCAAACAGTGTGAGTACTTATGTGGTGTATCAGGGGTATTGTGAAAGTGATTATTGTGTATTGTTCTGGCCATTAGTAAGAAAAGAGGGGGGTGGTTACAGTGTCCCGGAGGGCTGTGCCCAGGATAGCTTGACCACTAGCAACCCGGACCTCCTGGTGGAGGCACCCATTTCAGAACTCAGGCCCCTTAACCTGCTACTACCCATGCAGGCAGGGGTAGTAGCCCTTGGGATAGCGTCACCTAGGGGTTACAATAGCATGGCTTCAGCCTCCCTGCTTCACACCCTGGAAGGCCTTACACCTTCCCTTACCTGTCAGCAACTGACTGCCCTATCTAAAAAAACTAGCCACTAGTGGCAGGCTTAAATACCTTTCTAAGAGTGACAACACCATCAGGTGACCATGTAGTTGTCTGTCTCCCTGTAATTTCTTCTTTTATACATTACTAAAGTTCCTTTACAATCTGCTATCTGCTGTGGACCAAGACTGCATCATGACATATAACATTCTCTAGACATATATTACTCAGAAGCTTGCTAACTTCTTAATGAGGATTTGTGTCCTCATAATGGGGTTAAGCCCCTTCCTTGGACAGTGACTTCACATCTTAAGATCTCTATAAATTCCTGCACTAGGGGCCGCTGCTGCCCTATAGGACTCAATTCCACGGGAGGCTTCCCTTTGAAACAGCAGAGTCCACACTTGTTTGTGAACTACGGCCTTTGGAAAAAGTTGCTACATTGGGGCTCCTTCCATTCACTACATAGAAACATAGAATTTGACGGCAGATAAGGACCGCTTGGCCCACCCAGTCTGCCCATTTCCTTACCTACTGGATAAGCTGCAGATCCTAGTTAACCAGCAGACTACTTCTTCCTACCCCAACCCCCTAGAATGGCCTTATGACTGTAGCATGCATGCTTGAATTCCACCACTGTTTTTGACTCCACAGCCTCCTCCGGAAGGCCGTTCCATGCATCCACAACCCTCTCTGTGAAAAAATACTTCCTTAAATTACCTCTGAGCCGCCCCCCCATCCTCAAACTGTGCCCCCTTGTTCTTGCACACCTCTTTTTTTGAAAGATGCTACCCTCTTGGACTTTGTTGATTCCCTTGAGGTACTTGAACATTTCTATCATGTCCCCCCTCTCCCTCCTTTCCTTGAGGCTATACATATTAAGCTCCATTAGTCTCTCTTCATGTCTTCCGATGCAGACCCTGCACCATTTTAGTTGCCCTCCTCTGGACAGCTTCCATCCTGTCTATGTCTTTGTGGAGATTGGGTCTCCAGAACTACACACAGTACTCCAGATGGGGTCTCACCAGCTGTCTGTACAGAGGGATAATAACTTCCTGTTTTCTACTGGTGATGCCTCTTCCTATGCATCCCAGTATCCCCCCCAGCCCTCCTTGCTGCCCTCTCACATTGCTTGCCCACCTTTAGGTCATCTGATATGACTAGCCCCAGGTCCCTTTCCTTTTTTGTTGTTGTTGTTAGTATCTCACCCCCCCCCATTGTGTATTTTTCTTCTAAGTAGTGAAACACTTATTGAGCAGGGTAAGTTCCTATTTATACAACATGACAATATGCTGACAAGATATAGTAGCTTGTACTAGTTTGGCTGGGTGTGTTCTGTTGGAGTTTTGTCCCCACTTAATTTTATGAATTTTCCAGACTGAGTACCAGCTCTGTAACATCCAATACAGCACCACAGGTAATGAAACCTTTATATACATATAAAGCAGCATTGTGTAGCCCTGCTGTGGTTTCTGGGAAAGCAAGGAGAATGGAAGAATGAGTGCATGTTCTTCTTCTCCTGCTAACTCAGTAACTGTCCCAATGTAGCAACTTTTTTTCAGAGGCACTAGTTCACAAACAAGTGTGGACTCTGCTGTTTCAAGGAGAAGCCTCCTGTGGAACTGAGCCCTATGGGGCAGCAGCGGCCCCTAGTGTAGGAATTTATAGTGATCGTAAGATGCAAAGTCACTGTCCAAGGAAGGGGCTTAACCCCATTATAAGGACACATATCATTAAGAAGTTAGCAAGCTTCTGAGTAATATATGTCTAGAGAATGCTATATGTCATGATGCAGTCTGTTAGTCCACAGCAGATAGCAGATTGTAAGGGGACTTTAGTAATGTATAAAAGAAGACATTACAGGGAGACAGACAATTACATGGTCACCTGATGGTGATGTCACTCTTAGAAAGGTATTTAAGCCTGCCACTAGGGGCTAGTATTTTTTAGATAGGGAAGTCAGTTGCTGACAGGCAAGGGAAGGTGTAAGACCTTCAGAGTGTTCACCAGTGAGGCTGAAGCCATGCCATGCTAAGCTGAGACATGCTAACCTTATGTTAACCTTTATGTTCTGTATTTTGCCCTATTATTTTTGAGGTCTAATAAAATAAATGATTCCATGCGTTTTTTAATCACCTTACGATTTGTATGCCTGTTTCTATGATTTGAAATCCCACACCCTATGACATATGGTGGCTGTGGAATGCTTCCAGATGGCATGTTGTCACCAATAAACTCTGCAGGAATGCTGTGACGTGCTGCAACAGTGCATCCATATCTGTACCTGACCATATCTTCTTGACTGATGGTAGGAAATACTCTTGCAGCCAGTTACAGTAATGTTTTTGATGTACGTGACATTTCTTTAACTGATTAACTGCATCTGAAACTACCTGTGGCTTGAGCAGATTGTGGGTTGTCCGAATCTTGGAGCATGACATCTTGTGCATTAACCCTTAGGTTGCCAGCAGAATTAGAATGTATAAGAATTCTGGACTGATATATCAGTCCATGGCACAGCAAGGGTTAATAACTAGGCTGGAGAATATGGCATGCCAGCCGATGGGGAATTCCCATATTCCAGCAGGGCTACATAGGGGTCGCACCCATCATTGTCTGCCGTTTTGAGAAGCTGCAGGATGGTTTTTATGGCATGTTCTGCCATGCCATTGGGTTGTGGATAGGTAGGGCTGGAGGTTGTAAGCTTGATTCCCCAGTTATGTGCATATTTCTGGAATTCCTTGCTTCCAAATAACATGTTGTCACCGATAAGCAGGAATGCTGTGACATGCTGCAACAGGCCTCATGTGTGTTATAGTGGTCTGGGCAGTTTTGTATTTCTTCACGGCTACTTCAGGATACTTTGAAAATTGGTTCACTGCTATAAGGCGATCTTGTGTCTTAAACTCAAATATGTTTGCCACGACCTTCTGCCTTGGCATATTAGGAGCAGCATGGGGTTTATGTGGCTCCATTTGTTTGTCTTTTAGAAACTTTGCCAATGTTGAACACTGTCCAACCAGTCTCTCAATGTTGTGGGCCATACCTGGCCAGTACATTGCAGGTCTAGATCTGGCCTTGCATTTTTCTGCCCCTTGGTGGCTCTCATGCAGTATGCTCAGTATGTCATTTCTAATCTCCTTTGGGATGATTCGTCTCCATGAAAGTTTACACCTCCTTCAACATGAACCTCATCTCACATGGGGCAATAAGGTTTCACACAGTCTTTCACATACTCCTTGTGTCTTGGCCAGCCAGACCTAATAACTTTTGCAAAGGCTTGTAGTTTTTGTTAGTTCCTGTGGCTATTCTTATCTCTTCCAGTTTCTCATCAATCACTGGTATATTTTCCACAATATCATGTGAACACAGAGCTGTGTGCTACACATTGGGTGGATGCTGCTGTGCTTAGGCAAACAACTTGGAAAGGACACATACAGCACACACCAAAGAGCTTAACGCAAAGAAGCTTTTATTCACTCAAGAGGTACAAAGCTTCCAGTGCTTTGAGACACTTTGACTCTTCATTAGGGGATCTCTGTTGAGTGCTGTACATTTGTGTCCTTTCCATATCATGTATTATCACCTCCTCCTCTTCAGCAGTATCATCTCCAGGGTTTCCCAGTAACAGTGTTTCTGCCACTGCTCTTGATAATGTGTCTGCTGTATCTGCTGTGTACATGTACCTCCCTGGTACATATTTCATAAGCAAGTGGAAATGATGAAGCTTTATCATCATGTGTTATAAACGAGATGCCTTATACAGTGGTTTCTTTATTATTACCTCTTGTCACTTGTGATCTGTGTGTACCTTCTCCTCTTTGCTGAATATACTATATACCGATGAAACTTGCTGTGTGCAAAAACAACTGACAGTAGTTCTTTTTCTGTTTGAGTGTAGTTTCTTTTGGCTGGTGTGAGGGCGTTGGATGGATATGCATTGGACTGATCCTCATCGAGCAGGATCCCAGTCCAAAATGCAACGCATCCAACTGAATTGTGACAGACTTCTCTACATCACACAGTTTAAACACTTGTCTTGAGCGGAGACTTTCCCTGAGCTGTCTCAAGGTTTGATCATGTTCAGGGTACCACTGCCATGTTGCATCTTGCTTTAGCACAGCTTTGAGTGGGACCATGATGTCATTCTCCATTGGTGTGTACTGATATAGTTTACCACATTTAGGAGATACTGCAAATTTTGCTTGCTCTCTGGTTTCAGCATATGCATGATTGCCTGTATCTTTGAACCATCTGGTCTCAGTCCTTCTGCAGGCATCACATTGCCTATGCTGTTTATTGGACTGACTTTACATGTTTATCTTTGTTGAATCAGATGTTCTCAGACCATGCTCTGTCCATAACACGGTATAATATCATGTCATCCTTGTTATCATCCCTGGCAGCTATGATCATATCTGCTATGATTACATACTGTGGTGATGTCCCCAGAGATCTGCCGGTTCTTTTTTCTGGAACACCTCTCTGGCAGATTTGATACCAAAAGGCATTTGAATGAGTCCATATCTATGGTCTATTAAAGGTGCTGAGGTATGATGACTGCTTGTCAAGATTCGCCTGCTAAAATCCATCTTGTTTATCCAAAATAGTAAACACTTTTTTTACCAGTCAGGCAGCTGCAGACTTTCTCAGATGCAGGAATAAGGAAGTGTTCCTGCTTAATATATACATTCAGCTCACAGGGATCTAAGCGTAGTCTTAGCGATCCATTCTTTTTCTCAGCGATCACTATTAACCCAGTCAGTGGGCCTGTCAACTTTGGCAATGATTTCCACTTTCACCAGGTGACCCAGGGTGTTTTTGAGTTTTCCCTGTTGGCTGTATGGAATTTTTCAGCCTGGGTATATAACTGGTACTGCACACTTGTTCTCCTTTATACACTATTCTCCTTTCATCAGGCCTATGCCAGTAAATACATCAGCACAGTCTTTCACTAGTGACTTTTTATGTTGATTGCATGAAAGAAACATGTTACGGCAGCTTGCTGCAGAAGCAGGCTGTGGAGGTGTGGCAGTGTTGTGGCCAGTGCCCCACTGCCTTTTGAGGCTTGGCCCACTTTCCCCAATGGGATGGCACGCTGCTGCTGACACTAGTTCAGCCAGCGTGCCACCACCTTGAAACATTTTAGCCACTGCAGTAAGGGGCCACCTCATCATTGCAGCGTCAGCCATTCTGCTGCAGTGAGGAGCGACCCATCATTGCAAGGCAGTCCCCATGCCCTGACCCAGGTTGCCAGTTAGGGCCAGTTCCCATCGGCGCAATCTCCCACCCTATATTTCTGCTGTATGCCGAGGGTGCCCAATCCCCTCGACATCATACCCCCCATCTTTGTTTGCACGGACGGGTGCCCAACCCTGCCTGCTTCAGTACCCTTCCCACTGAATTTGCTGGACTAGGAGCCCACTCCCTGTTGGCATAATGTATACCCCCACAATGTGTAGTCTGCTGAGGGGATGCCCAATCCCCCTCGGCTCATCCAAAACCCCTGTAAGTGCCAACGGGGGTGCCCAATCCCCCGTCGGCAACAGCCCCCCAAAAAACACTCAGGTGGCATGCTGGGAGCCCACCCCAGTGTGCCAAATATCCCTGTGAAAAGAAAAACCTTCCCACAATGTTTTTTTTTTTTACCCCTGTAAACAAGAAAACGGTCCCTCGTCGAGTCCAGCGGCCCCTCCCCCCCACCATCTGTGCACCTTGCCTCCCCACACAGCCCCTCACCTCATGCTTACCTCCGGAGTCTGGCATGATGGTCTTCGGTGGACCGGGAACATGTCTGCACTCTTCACAGCCGACTGCGAACTGAGGAAATGCCGGTACACTGTATAATGGCATAAATAGGGTTTTTTCAACTTTGGTGCATATCTCAGGCATTTTTTGGAATTTTGGCACCAAATTTTCAGCATGGGGTTTTGGGGACAAAGTATGTCTTTTTGCAGATGACACAAAGATCTGCAACAGAGTTGATGCACAAGGTGGGGTGGAAAGGATGAGAAGGGACTTGGCAAGGTTAGAGGAATGGTCAAATGTATGGCAGCTTAGATTCAATGCTAAGAAGTGCAAGGTTATGCACCTGGGAAACAAAAACCCAGGGGAAGAGTACACAATGGGGGGTGAGATACTAACAACAACAAAAATGGAAAGGGACTTGGGGGTAGTCATATCAGATGACCTAAAGGTGGGCAAGCAATGTGAGAGGGCAGCAAGGAGGGCTGGGGATACTGGGATGCATAGGGAGAGGCATCACCAGTAGAAAACAGGAAGTTATTATCCCTCTGTACAGACAGCTGGTCAGACCCATCTGGAGTATGCGTGCAGTGCTGGAGACCCAATCTCCATAAAGACATGAACAGGATGGAAACTGTCAGAGGAGCAACTAAAATGGTGCAGGGTCTGCACGGAAGACATATGAAGAGAGAGACTTAAGGAGCTTAATATGTATAGCCTTGAGGAAAGGAGGAGAGAGGGGACTTGATAGAAACTTTCAAGTACCTCAAGGGAATTAACAAAGTCCAAGAGGTAGCATCTTCAAAACAAAGTGTGCAAGAACAAGGTGGCACAATTTGAAGATAGAAGGTCGGCTCAGAGGTAATTTAAAGAAGTATTTTTCACAGAGAGGGTTGTGGATGCATGGAACGGCCTTCCGGAGGAGGTTGTGAGTCAAAAACAGTGGTGGAATTCAAGCATGCATGGGACAGTCATAAGGGCAATTCTAGGGGTGGGGCAGAAAGAAGTAGGCTGCTGGTTAACTAGGATCTGCAGCTTATCCATTAGGTAAGGAAATGGGCAGACTGGGTGGGCCAAGCGGTCCTTATCTGCCGTCAAATTCTATGTTTCTATGTTTCTATATTCTCCTCGTGAATTCAGCCACTGTCATGGTGTATGTGGTCCCAAAAGGTGATTTCGCAGTCACTGCACGCAATCACCTTTCGGACTGGTTAATGAAATGACAGTGCCATTGTTCATGAGGTGGGCTCTCAAAAAGAGTATGTTTCAAATTTGGTGGAAAAAATCAAAAAATGACTGTTTTACGGGCGTGCATTGCGCAGTTGCTACGCACGCTCGTAACTTCGCAAATTTGCAATGTTTTCACTCCAAATTTTCAACATTGGCATTTTTTCTGCACCTTTTTATGAACAGTACAGCTGTCATTTTTCACATCCTGGCTGAAATGTGTTTTCGCACTTCTGGCGCAGAATAGCGTGGTCGCTGTTGGAAATCAGTGTTTGGGGCACATTAAGAAAATCACAGTGACACTGTTCATGAGCAGAGGTCCTAAAATGCCTGTTGAACATTTTGTGATGACAATCCAGAAAATGATTGTGTTACGACCGTGCTTTGCGCAGTTTGCACGCACGCTCGTAACTTCACGAATTTATAATATTTTCACTTCAGATTTTCAACATTGCCATTTTTCCACACCTACTTATGAACAGTACAGTGTCATTTTACACAACCTGGCCAAAATGTGTTTTGCACTTCCGGTGCCAAATAGTGCGGTCGCTGTGGGAAATCAGTTTTTGGGATAGACTGACAAAATGACAGTGACACTGTTCATGAGCAGAGGTCCTAAAATGCCTATGTTGAAAATGTGGTGACAAAAGTCCATAAAATGACTGTTACAACTGTGCATTGCGCAGTTTCCATGCACCCTTGTAGCTTCGCAAACTTGTAATATTTTCATGCCAGATTTTCAACAATAGCATTTTTTCACATCTCTTTATGAACAGTACAGCTGTCATTTGTCACATCCTGGCTGAAATGTGTTTTTGTACTTCCGGCACAGAATAGTGCAGTTGCTTTGGGAAATCAGTGTTTGGGACAGATTAAGATCGAGCAAGTGAGGAGGGGGAGTGACCGAGCTCAACTGAGCTCTGTTGGGACTGCTGTAGATTTCTTTGTGAGCAGAAGAAGGTGCCAATGCAGGCAGGAGCCCAGTACAAAAGGGCAGCCTGCAGCACCGGGAGAAACGGAATGAGCGAATGAGAGGGAGGAGTGAGCGAGCTCAACGGAGCTCTGTTGGGACTGCTGCAAATTTCTTTGTGGGCAGAAAAAGCCACCAACGGAGGCAGGAGCCCAGTACAAAAGGGCAGCCTGCAGCGCCAGTAGAAACAGAATGAGTGAGTGACAGAGGGGCAGTGAGCAACCTAAATGGAGCTCTGCTGGGACACCTGCGAACTTCTTTGTGGGCAGAAAAATGCGCCAATGAAGGCAGGAGCGGAGTACAAAAGGGCAGTCTGCAGCGCCGGGAGAAAAATAACGAGTGAGTTAGAGAGGGGGAGTGAGCAAGCTCAATGGAGCTGTGTCGGGACTGCTGCAGATTTCTTTGTGAGCAGAAAAGGTGTCAACGCAGGCAGGAGCCCAGTATAAAAGGGCAGCCTGCAACTCCAGGAGAAACAGAATGAGCGAGTGAGAGGGGGTGAGTGAGCGACCTCAATGGAGCTCTGTTGGGACAGCTGTGAACTTCTTTGTGGGCAGAAAAAGGTGCCAATGCAGGCAGAAACCCAGTACAAAAGGGCGGCCTGCAACTCCGGGAGAAATGGAACGAGCGAGTGAGAGGAGGGAGTGAGCGAGCTCAGCGGAGCTCTCTCGGGACTGCTGCGGATTTCTTTGTGGGCAGAAAAAGGCGCCAACAAAGGCTGGAGCCCAGTACAAATGGGGAGCCTGCAGCACCGTGAGAAACGGAACGAGCAAGTGAGAGGGGGGAGTGAGCAAGCTCAACGGAGCTCTGTCGGGACTGCTGCAGATTTCTTTGTAGGCAGAAAAAGATGCCAATCGAGGCAGGAGCCCAGTACAAAAGGGCAGCCTGCAGTAACAGGAGAAACAGAATGAGTGAGTGACAAAGGGGGAGTGAGCAACCTAAATGGAGCTCTGTCGGGACACCTGTGAACTTCTTCGTGGGCAGAAAAACGTGCCAATGCAGGCAGGAGCAGAGTACAAAAGGGCAGTCTGCAGCACCAGAAGAAACAGAACAAGTGAGTGAGAGGGGGGAGTGAGCAAGCTCAATGGAGCTGTGTCGGGACTGCTGCAGATTTCTTTGTGGGCAGAAAAAGGTACCAATGCAGGCAGGAGCCCAGTACAAAAGGGCAGCCTGCAGGTCCGGGAGAAACAGAACAAGCAACTGAGAGGGGTAGGGTAGTGAGTGAGCTTAATGGAGCTCTGTCAGGACTGCTGCAGATTTCTTTGTGTGCAGAAAAAGGTGCCAATGCAAGCAGGAGCCCAGTACAAAAGGGCAGCCTGCAGCGTTAGGAGAAATAGAACAAGAGAGTGAGAGGGGGGGAGTGAGCGAGCTCAGTGGAGCTCTACTGGGACTTTACAGTTGCTCACCCTCCAGCCCAGGGTCATCTGTGGTCCTATACTACAGCAGGGTCTCTGGAGTGGAGACAAAGCAATGATTGGATACTTTAGGGGCGAGGCAGAAGTAGGGGGTACAGATACAGAAGTCACAGAGAGTGCAGTTGGTGGGGTAAGGGACAGGGAAGAATGAATACTGGGGCAGTGGGAGGGACATTAGAAGGGAAAGGGTGTAAGAGGCAGGGGGGTACTCTTCCTGGGGATTCTATGCTGAAATGGGTGAGATGGGGCAGAAAGGGGGAAGGCACAGCCATATTTGGGTTGAAGCTGTCCCCTGGTTAACTGCAGGAGGGGCAGGGCAGGCACTGCTCAAGCGTGCAGCGAGGGAGAGGAAGAAACCACGTTTACTGTTGCATGTGGGTACAAACGACTTGGCAGGGGACACTGTGAAAGTAGTGAGGGGGAGATCTGAGTACTTGGGCAGGCAGTGTGAGGGGGTAGGGAAGTTGGTGGCATTCTTGGAGGTACTGCCGGTAGCATGTGCAAGCATGGTGAGAAAGGGAAGGCTTGAGGAGTTCAAATGGCTGAGGGATTGGTGCCACATGAAACATTATGGGTTAGTGACTAACTGGGGTAGGGTGTGGGGGGAATACTGACTTGTATGCGGGGGATAGGGTACACTGGAGCAGGAAGGGGAGGTTAGTATTAAAGGCAGCATTGCTGCCGGGCCCCTGGTGCTGAGGGTTGAGGGACTGGACGCCACACCTCGTGGCATGCTGGCAACCTGAGTTCGGACACAAGCCAGGGCTGCCAGGGGTTGGCAAGGGAGGGATAGGATTGAGCATCTGGAGGACTGCTCTCCTATCACAGGGCGGGATCCATGGACTCACCGCTCTGTAGCGGCCCCTGGTGACGACTGCGGGCACTACTACAGCGGTGTAGTAAAGGGTGGCGGAGTGTGGCGGACGTTGGCACGCTGTGCCTAAGCATCATTGCACGCCCACACTCCGCAAAGGGGAGAAAAGTGGAAAATGGGCTATGGTCAAGCAGCATGAGCTTCCAACCTCCCCTGCCCGCCTCGAATGGTGCCTCCTCAACCAGATCCTGCTCTGGTGGGTCGACCTGGGAAGCTCCTCACCACTTCACCACGGGGTTAATCTGTGGAGGTGAGCAGGTCGGCTTGATGTCGGGGTCAGGGCTAGGGGGGTCGGTCAGGATGACCAAACCGACTGTAGCCCAGTGAGAAAATATGTAAAAAAAAAAAGAAAAAAAAAAGGCAGGATTAGAGGGGTATATCTCTACTAAGGTAGATTTAAACAAATGGGGGCAAAGACTGAGGTTGGTAGAAAGGTCCTGACAGGGAAACCTGATGAGGTCACCGCCCTAGATATAGGTAAAGGCGGAGGCATACTAACCCTGGAAGGGGGTAGGCAGAGTGGTCTGAGTAATACAGAAGGCACCACCACCCGGTAAGAATAAGGAGGAGAAAGGGTACGGACTACTGGGAGGAGGGACACAGGCCAAGGAGGAGAAGAGTGAAGAGAAGGAGGGGTATGGATGGAAGGTGGTCTGACTAAATGGATAGAGAACTGGTTACAGGGGAGGGTGCAGAGGGTGGTGGTGGTGGGGTAACTCTCAGCACCCAGAGCAGTGACAAGCAGGGTGCCACAGGGCTCAGTGCTTGGCCCAATGCTATTTGGGCTCTTTATCTCTGATTGATATAACACACAGAGTGGGGAGCAGGGTTAATCTGTTCACACATTATACCAAATCAAAAGCAAATAGTTATAGTAGCAAAGCCCCCCCCCCCACTCATACACATACACACTCCCTGAAAAGCTACTTAAAAGCCTGCAGTTCATTCCAATCAATTCCATTTTCTTACTTACTTGGGGTTCAATGCCAACAAGTGTAAAATCATGTACCTAGGGCATAGGAACCCCGATGCTGGGCATAGGATGGGGAGAGGTACTGATACTCACTAGACATGAAAGGGTCCTTGAGGTTATTATATCAGAGGACCTCAAGATGGCAGTACAGTGTGACAAGGCTAGGGGCAGGGCAAATTGGATTCTGGGGTGCATAAGGAGTGGCATCTCCAGTAGGAGAAGGAGGGATGTTGTGCTGCCATTGTATCACTCCCTGCTAAACCCCCAGCTGCAGTACTCTGTCCAGTTTTAGAGTCCACACATCAGAAAGGACATAAGGTGGAGGTTTCCCAGAGGAGGGCAACTGAAATGGTTCAGAATTTTCACAGGAATCCCTACAAGGAAATGCTGAAGAATCTCAACATGTACACTCTGGAAGAGAGGAGGGCGAGAGGTGACATGATCAAGACCTACAAAGTACCTCACAGAGGTAAAGAGGGTACAGTTGGGGAGTTTCCTTCAAATGAGGATGAACACCCAAACCAAGGGAAATACAATTAAGCTGGGGTGGGGGCATTCAGGTTAGATGTGAAGAAATATTTCTTTACTGAAAGGATGGTAGACACCTTGAACAGACTGCCAGGAGAAGTGATGGAGCTAAAATGGTAGGGGGCATTAAGCATGCATGGGATAAATATAGGGGTATATTAGAAAAAGGGGAAGGAGGGGATCAATGGAGATCAATAGGGCTATAGAAGTGGAGTAGGTTCAAGTTCATTGCAGGAAAAATCCATTAAGCAAGCACATTCACAAGGAGGTGCTGCTGGATGCAGGCAGAATAAGACATGCAGTAACATATACAGGCAGGAGTTACAAGTAGGTAGAGAACATTTGGGCAGACTGGGTGGGCTGAGTGGTCCTTTTCTGCTGACAAATTCTATGTTTCTGTGGCACCATGTGTTAATTCAGGTGCAGTGTTTAAAGTTGGGACTACCATACATTCAGATGTAAGGTACAGTAAATGATCGAATTAGATGCAGCTGACTTACAGTACAATAAACAGAACCCCAGTGCTTCGAGAAGCCTTTACTCTTCATAAGGCTGCTTAAAGAGCTGGGGTTCTATTTGCAGTGTCCACACCAGTATGCTGATCTTAAAATCAACGCTGCATCTGAATGAGTACTTGATTCTTGCTCACTCCAATTTTTCCCCACTTTGAAACCTGCTTGTCCTGAGTTAGTTTTGGACTGGCAGCACCTCGCCTGTGTTGGAAGATGACCAATAAGCGGCACTGAAAGACGTCAGATTTCACAGACTGTGAAGGCAGCTGCTCATGGACAGACATAAGGCAATCCTACTGAGATAGAAGGAAGTAAGCTGTTGATTAACTAGAATCTGCAGCTTATCCATCAGGTAGGGGAAATAGGCAGACTAGGTGGACCAAGCGGTCCTTATCTGCCGTCAAATTCTATGTTTCTATGTTTCTCACCCACCATCTTGGAAAGAAGGCTGCAGCTGTGGCCATTGATGACTGTTGGGGTGTGGGGATAGGAGGACCAAACGGGACAGACATAAGGAGATAAAATCATAATAAAAATTGTGAGCCCTTCACCAGCTTTCCAAAACGTTTACCAGTAAAAGAACACTCTATGAAGTTTTTCAAATGGCAACACAATCTGGTGAGCCCTCTGTCTGCCATCTGACACCAGGCATCAACCAGTATAAAACTGCCTGCAGAAGGCAGTGTGGTCACGTGGTTACTGAAATACTGGAGATTACAGATTTATAAGAACAAAAGAATATCACACAGAAGCTGGCACATATGCCTATAGCAGCTGTCTCCTGCTTCTCAGTAGTTATATTTATACCCTTGAGGTATTTGAATGTTTCTATCATATCCCCTCTTTCCCTCCTCTCTTCCAGTGAGTACATATTGAGGTCCCTTAATTTCTCCTCATAAGTCTTGTGTTGCAAGCTCTGTACCATCTCATTCTCCCTTCTCTGGACTATCTCCAGCCTGTTAATATCCTTACGAAGGTGCAGCCTCCAGAACTTCACACAGTACTCCATGTGAAGGCTGACCATGGTTTTATATAATGGCATCACTACCTCCCTCCTTATGCTGGTGATACCCCTGCCTATGCACCCCAGCATGTCACTGGCCCTCCCAGCTGCCTTACCACTTTGACATTTTCAGGTCATCTGAAATAAGAAACCCCTGGTCCCTTTCCTTCTTTGTGACTGTCAGCAACTCCCCCCCCCCATCCTATACCTTTCCCCCGGGTTTCTGTGTCCCATGTGCATAATTTTGCACTTTTTGAATTAAACTTCAGTTGCCAGTCCTCAGACCATTTCTCAAGCTTCCCCAGGTCCCTCCTTATTTTCTTCATCCCCTCTGGGGTATCCACTGTGTTACACATCTTGGCGTCATCTGCAAATAGGCAGACCTTTCCCTTCAGCCCTTCTGCAATGTCACTAATGAAGACATTGAACAGGACTGGCCCCAGGACCACTCTCTGCGGCACCCCACTGGTCACCCCCTCTCCCCAGACTGTGCCCCATTTACCACCACTCTCTGCCTCCTGCCTGTTACCCAGTTTCTAACTCAGTTTATCACACTTTCCCCCATGCCCAGCCTACTCAGCTCGTTTATCAGCCTTCTATGTGGGACGGTGTCAAAGGCTTTTCTTACATCAAGGTAAGTGTTGTCCACTGCCCCACCCTGATTTACTTCCTTTGTCACCCAGTCAAAGAGATCAACCAGATTTGTCTGACATGACCTCCCCACTGTGAATCCATGTTGCCTATGGTCCTGGGTTCCAATGGCTTCTAGATGCCCCACTATCCTTTCTTTAACCAATGTCTCCATGATCTTCCCCACTACTGAAGTGAGGCTGACCGGCCTATAGTTCCCCGCCTCCTCCTCCCTACTGCTAGATTTGTATAGATGGACCACATGTGCCCTCCTCCAATTCTCTGGTACCACCCTTGTGTTGAATGACTCGGTGAACATGGCTGCCAGAGGTACTGCTATTTCCCTTCACAGTTCTTTTAATATCCTTGGGTGTATGCCATCTGGTCCCATCGCTTTGTCCACTTTCAATTTACTCACCTTCTGCAGGATTCTTCTGCCTGTGAATGGACTATTGTCCACCTCTTCACACCTTTGCAAGTGCTGTACTGCTGTGGCCCTTACCCCTCCTCATCTTCTGTGAATATTGAACAGAAAGACACAGTGGATGTCTTGGGGGGGGGGGAGCACATGACAGTTCTTAGGCATGATATTTTCACTTCCAAATACCTAAACAGCACATATAAGCAATCAACATTTGGCATTGACAAATGCTTGTTTTTCATAGATGTGGTGACTTGATCTAGTTGTCTGATTCAGTTTCTCACGGGTTCATTTTCCCAATAATGGTGTGTTTGAGACATCTGTGACAGTATAGCCTAGAGGTTAGAGGAACGAGGTGTGAACAAGCTTGGTACATCCAGCAGACCAGACCTGAGTTTGATTTTCACAACCTCCACTTGCATACTGTGCGACGCTGAGCAAGGCACTTAACCGCCCAGTGCTCCCAGGTCGCCCCTGAAAACAGGCACTTGTGCCTAGTGGGCCTTACCCGGTTACCAAAGACTAAAATAAATAAAAATAAACAGAAAGGAAACCTTCATTTTACAGTCTGTGTTCTGCATTCAAGGCTGACTCTCCCCAGTAGCTTTATCTTAAAACCACCATAAGCAGTCAAAACCTGGTAATCTGGTATTCTCTGCAGAAACACATTGGGCCAATTCGTTATAGTCTCTGTGTTGCAAAACATTTGCCTGGGCCCCAGTGTCTCCAGTTTAAAGGTCAGAGGAGTACCCAATACATCAGTAATTGCACGCTGTGTGTGATCTTCTCTCTCTCCTCATGCAAGCTTCCTGTCGTCAGCTCCCACATGAAGATAGTATTACTGTCAGAGTCACTGCCCTGCATGACTGAGTTGATTTTTTTGTTTTGTTGTGGCACATCTTGGTGAAATGCTTTTGGCATTTGTGGCTGCAACATGTTTGCCCAAAGGCTGGACACTGGTGTGGCTCGTGTGTATTTCTGCACCTGCTACAGTATTTATCGTAGCTGCTATCTTTCCCATTCATTGGAGGTTTGGCATAACAGTAACATTTTCCCTCATGCTGAGAAATATCTACCATATCGATACAAGCTGCAATGGCACTAGCACTTTTTGCTCTTAGGTTGCCTGCTGTCATTTGTTTCAGTTTTAGCTTTACTGGCTTCTGATGCACAGCAAATATGTATGGCTTTCTGCAAATTCAAATTCAATTCATGTAGTAGCCTTTCCTTAAAGTAAATATCCAACCTAATGAGATATGGTATTGGGATTCATAGCCCAACACTTTATGCCACTGTGAGCTGATCTGTGTAAAAAGTAACATTTTTAATTGAGTCTAAATAATTTTAGAAGGGATTGTACCTGGCTCCATAGCCTCCACCAACAGATTCCTTCTAACATTCTAGTATGCCTGATCAGTCCCGTGCTCTGGCATTTGCATAGCGTATCAGCAGGAAAGTGACTACGCACCCTATTCAAATCTATGAGGTGTTTTCAGTGCCAGTTTTGAACCTTTAGCCTGAGGAAATGAAAGCCACTGCTCTACTAATAGGATCTGCTCTACTAATAGAGACCCTATTAGTGTAGAAGTGGCTTTAATTTCCCTCCTAGATTGCTTACAGTTTCAAAACCGGCATTTGAAAAAACTCCCCATAGACTTGTATAGGGCACGCTCTTGCGCGCTCCCTGCTGATATGTCACAAAACCTCAGAGCGCGGGGATGGAGCAGCCATACTAATAAGTTAGAAGGGATCTGCTGGTGGTGGCTATGGAGCCAGGTACAATCCCTTCTAAAACTATTTATGTTGACTTGGGAAGTGGGGCTTGGCAGTTCTGTCTGTTCCCAACCTTGTCCGGGGATACAGATACAAACTGACCTATTGGATATTGGTGGTATTTTCAGTGAATGGGAGAAATTTGACAAGGATTACAGGGAAATTCCCCTGCTCTCTGAGAAGCACCATGGACTCTTTAACCTCTACCTGAACAACCACCAGAACAGGCAGACATGACCTTGGTTTAACATCTCATCTGAGAGGCAGCACTTCAGGAGTGCAGCAACCCCTGTGTGCTGCACTATAGTGTCAGTTTTGAGAGTTACCCTAAGTTCCTGGTATGGGGCTAGAACCCACAAACTTCTGATCTTCCGGCCTCAAAGGTGACTGGGCAACCTGCTACATCACTGACACTCCAACTGTCCCGAAATTCACAATTCTTTGCCCTGGTGCATAGCACTGTTATTCACTGACCAACTGACTCTCCCTTGCTATCTTGCCCCAAATCTGAATCCTTCAAATACAACATTCTTTTACAGTATGTTTGAAACATGTCTAGCACTGCTCGTTATCTGAAGCAAACAGAAAGGTATTGTAACATTCGAGAGCATCCTCCACCACAATGAAGTTAAAAGACTACCTATCAGCAAGCTTCTCTAAGGCACAAGATGCCCTCAAATACAGCTCAAATTTCTGTCTCAGTTTCCTCCAGTTCTAACTCAAATTGCCTTCCAGGTAAAGGGTCATCAGTGGTCTGAATTGTTCCATCTTATTTTCTGTTTTTCACAAATTTTTAACAATGTCTGACATCATGTAACTTCAGGGGGCTGCTATAAAATTTTCTCTGATCAGTTAATACTCTTAACATTATATTAATGTGCAGTACGCACTGAGAACCACAGGGTGGAACTATAGCTACCAGCATTGCAGTACAATAATTAATAATAGTTTCTGTCACAGTTCGGACTGGCAATATTACAAAGAACATTTGATTGAGAAGTATCTACACATATGGCTGTAAGAAGGGAAAACTCAGCCACACCACAAAAAGAACAGTCATCAGCACTTGTCTCTAAATCTCTTTCAGTGGAGAGGGAGGGAGGAATAGAAGAGAGTTTGCACATCTGCTGCTGCTGCTGCTACTGAACACTGGAGGAAGACATCCATCCAAGAACATGCTACTGTGACTGCAAGACCATAAATGGAAGATAGCTCACTTTAAGATATGCTATCTGATTATGGCTGGATGAAACAAAATCTGATTAGAGCCGGTAGGGCTGCAGCTGAGAACTTTGGGGTAAAAATATTGTAAATTACCAAAGTTACAAGCAAGTTACTCACGGCTTGATTTGGGAGTTATCTGCTTCAGCAGTGTTATCTTATGTCAATTAAATTTATGTGCAGTAGGATTCTTTGTGTGTGTGTTGCACCAAGCACATCTGAACCCAAGGTTCATTCGGACTGAGGGCAGTATTGCACTGTTAAACTTCTCTGACATCATCTTCTGTTTTTTTATAAATGAGTATTTTAAACCAATGGGGATTTTTTTCTGTTTTTCTCTGCATTATCTAGCTGTTATAAGTATTGTATTTTCTAAACAACTGCCATGAGCTTCTGAAGAAGGACTGGTTGGTCCGAAAACTAGAGCACTTTGTTCTTGTTGTTACATCTATGTTGGTCCATTAAAAGGTATCAAATCATTTGCTTCTGGATCAAAGTTACAAGCATGCATTTGCAAAATGTAACATAGGCTCATAAATGTGTTGGTTTGTAATATTTTACACCAAATTTTCAACGTAGCCTTGTTATGGCCCTGCCTCATGAAGACAGGCAGCCAAACTGTTCAATATTTGGCTTAAAGGTGTTTTTGCGCAGGGTCTGCAAAATCAATTTTTGGGACACAAAAACACATTTTGGGCAGAAGATGATAAATGACAGCTGTCACATTCATGAGGTGCTACAAAGAAATGGCTATGTGGAAATTCTGGGGTAAAAATATTGAATATTACCGAATTTACGAGCCTACGTTCACAAAAATCAACGTGGGCTCAAAACATTTTTGTTGTTTAATGTTTTTACACCAAATGTCCAACATAGTCTTCTTACTACCCCACCTCATTAACAAGGGCCTGTGTGGATGGCTGTGTGTGTTTGTCTCTGTCAGTAGTTTAGTTTTTGTGGATTTTCATGTGTTTCTGCTTGGAGGAACTGGACCATTCTTGGACATAACATCTATGAACATTTCCTGGACTAAGAAACTGCAAAACATCACCACCAGGTATTGGCATTCTCATCATAAATCAACTTTTTTGGAAGTCATCAAAGCCAAAAGTAAGGTCAGTAAATCTGTTATACAAGCTCTGAGTTGTGGAGTGCTGCATTGAATCCACATTTCCATCTGACTTGTTCTTAAAGGATGTGTACTTGTCTTTGAGGTCTATTCACTACCATTTTGGAGAACAAAGGCTAGATACTAACAAAGGATTTTTACATCCTGCATATGCCCCAGGCCAATGTTCATCACCTTCAGGAATTTAACCCCTTCAGGAATTTATCACATTCTAGGTCTTTGAGCTACAATAACAGTTTTCTGGTCCCCGGTAGTTCACCATTTCCTGTGGATTTGATTACTTTTCATCAATCATGTGGTACCTCTGAGAACATGGCTTTATATATTGTGCTCTGCAATATCACAGGGCAAACGCAGACCAGCAAGGCCAAGAGGACTAGATGCCCTACAACAAAACGAGTCTGCAAAATGATTAAAGTGTACCTTCTTAGGATACTACTTATACTACTTCTGATATCTGGAAATGTTCATCCTAACCCGGGGCCTACCGGCCGAGCACCCCATGCCACAAAAAGGTGGGAGGGTTCCCTCACATTAGCCTCAATCAGTGCCTACAGCCTCCTTAACAGACTTGACATCTTGCAAACCTGGGTCCAGCAACATAGCCCTGATGTACTCTCTGTTGTCGAAACATGGCTTAACCCCAAGATACCAGACGCTGCAGTCACCATCCCTGGATACTCTCTATTCAGGCAGGACAGGGTTTCCAAATGAGGTGAAGGCTGTGCCATCTACCTGAGGAATTCCTATCTGGGTCAAGTCTTCCCCTTCTCAAACCCTAAACCACCCTGGCAAGTTCTCACTATTAAAGTTCTACTCGGGGCATATAACAAGGAGCTCACCATTGCCTCTGTGTACCTACCCCCTAAAGATCAGCCCAATGGATTTATTAGCATATTAGAAAGCCTACAGGGATTACACCATAACTCTGAACTCATAGTACTAGGTGACTTCAACATAAATTGGCTATCGCTGGAGGCCAGAAACTACAAGGTTGCTGTCACGTCTCAGAACCTCACCCAGCTTGTTACCACCCCCACCGGATGCAGCTATAGGACACGGTCACACACACTTCTGGACTGGATCCTTACTAATCACCCTGAACGAATCTCAAAAGTCTCAGTGCTCCCTGATGGGATCAGTGACCACTCACCGGTCACATGTACCTGGACAAACAAATTCATTAAGCCCCCTCCTAAAATAATCCACACCAGAGTGTTAAAGCAGTGGTACCTTGAGCTACTAAAGACACACCTAAACCACCTGGACTGGACACCAATCGACTCTGCCATTGATGTAAACCAAGCCTTAGACCTTTTCATCAGCCACTTCAATGCGGCCTGCAATATCTTTGCACCTCTCAAAAAGCTGAAGGTCAGGGGCAGAGCTAACCCTTGGATAACCCCCGATCTAATCACTTTACTCAAACATAGGGATCATCTCTGGCACTGTGCCCGTGCAACATCCAAACCTGGGGATATTCATAAGTATAAAGCTGCCAGAAATGAGTGCACGCGGGCAGTTAGGAGCGCCAAAAGCAAATACTTCAAGGAAGCTCTCTCCAACTCCTGGGGTGATGGAAAACAATTTTGGAGTAACTTGAAAGACCTTACAGGCAAGGACCCTAAGTCACCACCCACCATGCTTAACATAAATGGAACACCAACATCTGACCTGTACACAATCACCAACACCTGTAACAATGGCGTTCTCCAACTTGGATAGTGTTGTCCCTTCTAATTTCTTTGATGCCCTCTCTGGTAGTAACCCTCCTGCAACTACTCCTCTCCTACACCCTGCCCCACAATTCTACTTTAAGGAGATCCCAGTGCATGAAGCCAGAATCTATATTCGGAAGGCCATTCACAACGCAGGCTACAGCGATGACTCCCTTGACCTGAAGTTGTTAGCACTTGTCCTTGAAGAAGTCCTTGAACCCCTGACAAAAGGTCCTCAATCTATCACTAAGGATGTCCCAGTTCCCATCTCACTGGAAACAGGCAACCATCACACCGGTACACAAAAGTGGAGACAAATCACTGCACTCCAACTACAGACCTATCTCCATCCTCCCTCCATTGTCTAAGGCCCTGGAGCGCATCACCTCAGATCAACTAGTCAAGTACCTGGAAAAATACGACATCCAGTGTCCTGAGCAACATGGTTTCTGAAAAGGGCACAGTACTACCACTACACTATTAGAATTCACAGGCTTCAACCATACCACGCTCGATCAAGGAAACTGTGTAGGGGCAGTATTCATCAACCTTACGAAAGCCTTTGATACTGTGAACCACCCACTCCTACTCAAGCAATTATCAAACATTGGGCTCTCCAATGAAGTGCTGCTCTGGTTTTCAAGCTACCTTGGGGAGAGAGTCCAGCGGGTTAGGATTGCTGGTGTCACCTCAGAAGGAAAGCCAGTCCTTTCAGGGGTCCCACAGGGGTCCATCCTGGGGCCACTACTCTTCAGCCTCTTCCTCAACGACCTTCCCAGTGTCTGCCACCAGAAAGTACTGCTCTATGCCGACGACGCAGTCATGTTCACCAACCACCAAAATGCAGAGCTCCTTGAGAAACAATTACAGCTTGAATTCATGTGCATTGAAGAATGGTTCAAGTCACACAAACTTGTCATGAACTACAGCAAAACAAAGGTTATGACCTTCTACAGTGCCAGAAGCAAGTACAAATCCTGTGATCTCACCATCCTAAACCAAACAGGGACCTTACTTGAACACGTTCCTGATTTTAAATACCTAGGTGTCACATTGGACAGCTCACTCTCCTATCATCGGCACATAGATTCTGTCGCCAAAGCCACCAACATCCATATAGGCCTGCTCTACAGACACAAACACTGCATGACTCCTGACACTCTCCAGTTGGCTATCAACAGCTCTGTCACCTCCATCATCAATTACGGGCTAGCAATTTATGGCTCTGCTTCCACCTCTGCCTTCCGCAGAATTAAAGTTGCACTCAACAAAGCATGCAGGCTGCTAACCGGGGCTGACCGACTTACACACACTTGTGACCTGTACACTCAGGCAGGATGGCTTCCTCTTATCAGCCAGATACAGTATCAAACCTGCCTCTTAGCCAAAAAAGTCCTCCTCGGGGTCATGCCCCCGGGCATTGAAAAGCTCCTCATTGACCACCACAGCACCCAGTGAACTAGAAGTTCACAACAACTAACCTTCCTTGTTCCCAGATGCCGGACTACCATGGGCCAGAGGACCTTTGCCCACAGAGCACCACAGTGGTACAATACTCTCAACAAAGAAACTTTTACTGCTGCTGCTGCTCTTGGCCCTTTTAAGAGTCAACTTCGATTTCATCTCATTTCAACTAGTCGTTGTGACTGCCTTGCCTAATCAGGGGCCCACCGCTCACTGCCCTCCACTTCAGTCTTGACAGCTACCTCTCCTCGCCTTGCCCCCTTCTACCTGCCTATTGCCCCCTTTTCCTTTCCTCTCCACGGGCATTTCCTGACTTTTTATCCTCCCCTCCCTCCTCTCTTAGAGCTTTCCACCTCACCCTCTACCCTCCGACAATGGCCTTCCTGCCTGCATACCCCCTTCCCTCTCACCTGCAGTGCTTATTTCTAAGATTGCCCTTGGCTGGTATGTCATGCTACCTAACATTTGGCACATTTTGAATTACTGGAATTTCCTAAGCCTCAGTCTCTTACTTCTTTTTATTGTGTAACTATATATTATTATGTTGACCTTTGTATTTATGTATACCCCCCCTTTCCTTCGACGTGGAACCTTTGTAAATGATCAGTTCCTGCTCAAAGGTATTTGTAATCCTAGATTTCAATAAATTAAAAAAAAAATAAAAAAAAACAAGGGCAGAGAAAATGTTCGACTCCAGGCCGAAAGGTGATTTCGTGCAGAGACTGCAAAATCATCCTTTGGAATGTAAAAAAAACATACTGGCCAGGATTTGAAAAATGAAAGCTGTCACATTCATGAGGTGCTGTAAAGATGTTGTAAATATGTTGTAAATTTGGAGTAAAAATATTGAAAATGATCAAAGTTATGAGCCTGCATTCACAAAATTCTACATGGGCTCATAACTTGGTTGTTTTTTAATATCTTTGCACCAAATTTTCAATACAGCCTTTTTATGACCCCACCTCATGAACAAGGGCAGAGAACATTTTCAGCTCCTGCCTGAAAGATGATTTCACACAGGGACCTCAAAATCACCTTTCAGGATGTAAGAAAAAAACATTTTGGACAGGATTTTAAAAATGACAGCTATCACAGTCATGAGGTGCTGTAAAGACATGGCTATGTTGTAAATCTGGGGTAAAAATATTGAAAAGTACCAAACTTATGAGCCTGTGTTCACAAAGTGCAATGTAGGCTCATAACTTTGTTGTTTTTCAATATTTTACACCAAATTTTCAACATAGCCTTCTTATGACCCCACGTCATGAACAAGGGCAGAGAAAATTTTCAACTCTTGCCTGAAAGGTGATTTTGTGCAAGGACCGCAAAATCATCTTTCGGGACAGATCTGCCTAGCAACAGTGACATTGTTCATGGGGTGGAGTCCCAAAGAAGGCATGTTGAAAATCTGGGCCAAAAATATGTAAAAATGCCCAGG
Organism: Neoceratodus forsteri; assembly: GCA_016271365.2. Classification (NCBI taxonomy): domain Eukaryota; kingdom Metazoa; phylum Chordata; order Ceratodontiformes; family Ceratodontidae; genus Neoceratodus; species Neoceratodus forsteri. The sequence goes on along the minus strand of CM028132.1, from coordinate 192,156,745 downwards.
TTATGGCACTAAGTTCAAAACCCCATTGAAATACATTGAACCGCATACCTGTGTCCTCAGTTCATGGTCTGGCTTTGAAGAGTGAAGATATGCCTGCGGTCCAGAGAAGACTGCATCGTTGGACCACTGATGGGTAAGTAAGGGCTTGGGGGGTGCGGGGTGGTGGATGCTCAGTGGGAGGGTCAGGTGGGGGTAAGGAACAGCTGCAAAAGACATCGATGGACTGTTTTTATTTTTACAGGTGAAAAAAAAAATAAAGAGACCCACGATTTCCAATCGCAATACCAGGGGATTGGGCACCACCCAGTGTCACCGGTGTGTGGGGGAAGACATCGATGGACCTTTTTTTTTTAATAGGTGAAAAAAGAAACCAAAAAAAAAGACTGACGATCCCCGATTGTGACACTGGGGACTGGGCACCCCAGTGTCATTTCTGTGTTTCAGGGGGGTGGTGGGTGCTGAGAGGGAGGGTCAGGTGGGAGGAATTTCTATAATATAAAAAAAATATACATAAATAAATGCTGGTGGTCACAGCAGAACAGGGGCAACTCCGCTGTGACCAAGATGGCCATCTCATGCTACTGCGCATGCACAGTACAGTGCGGAAGCCATCTTGGATATGACAGAGTGTGCCATGTTCCACCATAACCACCAGCATTGTGAAATAGTGCAGTGTTGTGGTCAGTAGGGAAAACATGGGTGGGCTGCTTCACAGATGCAGAGGAGACTGTGACGTAGTCCAACATAGATACTGTTGGCAGATAGCCTATGGCCCACCAAGTCTGCCCATTTGAGCTTGTAAAATCACCTTAAGTTTTTCTAGAAGTCTGTTGCCCCTTACTCCTGACCTCCAGGGTCATGTTATTCACTCAGAAGGAATGCGGAGTCCTTTTACTCAGTGATCATAAAAGGACTTAAGGGCTACGCTCACTGCAGCCCAAAAAATGACCAACACGCAGTGTGCTCTACTGGCAATAGAAATTATAGCCAAATGCTGGTACAAGAATTTCTGGAACACAATAGCATCGGACAATGAACCTTTCAGTTATGGCAACACAGGATGTCAATATGGCCTTCTGTGACTGAAGTAGCCATTAAACACTTCTGCTGTCCTCCTTTAAAGGTGTTTGGCAATGATATTTACTACAGAGCTGCCCCTCTAACATCAGTTACCCTAGCTGAGGTCTAAATCTGGCTCAAAAGCATAATTTTCTGTTTGGTAGTTATTTTGTAATTTAAGGTTGCAGAGTGTTTGCAAATGCAGAAGCGAAGGTGGCTCCCACTCAAGGATTCCAACTAAGAGCCACTTAAGACTTATGGGAAAAACAAATCCCCATTTTAGTGATGTAGATTAGATCCTGCTATTGTATTTGAAGCCCCCTTCCCCTGTCTAGGTGGGGGACTCCATTGTTAGGAAGGTAGAACTGGGGTAGAACTGCTTATCCCCCACCATTTGGCCTCTAATTTTGCTTGGCTGCTGCTACCAGGGGAGGAAAAGGTGCACTGTCCAGCCATGGCACTAAACTCCTTCTCAGAGTCCCATTAATCCGCGGTCTGCAGACCACAAGTAAGCATACACTAGAGTAAGTTAGCCCAGGCTACCAATTTACTGGGCCTAAGGATTGAAAGTCTGTATGCTCTGGTAAAGCCTAAACCTTATGTCTAGTCCCTGCCTATCTATGACCCTTTCAACCACTAGCATGGATCGCATGACCCTGGCCCTCAAGCTGGTATTGATGGTTGTGGTGGTGGTGTCCTGCCCTGGAGCTCCTGAGGGCGAAATAAAACAACCTCCCTAACAGTACACACTACTCACAAACATACACTACATTCAAGGCATGGTTACTGGAATCCCTGCCCATATTACCTCAGTTCACTGCACCCCAAGTTGGCTCCTACTCTACCTTCTGAGTACACAAGCTCCCAGCTCTATCGAGAACTTTCCCACCTTGGCAGTACCACTCTGCCTCGCAATCCGGTTGCACAACTGTACTGTCAAAATGAATAGACGTTTAACCAACAAACTACTCTGTAAAATGCTTAAAACATGTTTCCTGAGACTTCTTCTACTGCTCCTTCTAATGTCTGGCAATGTCCACCTTAATGCAGGGCCAGCTGGGCCAGCCATGTACCCTTGGAGAGAGGGAAGGTTGGGTCCCTCACGCTGGCATCAATCAATGTCTGTAACCTTCTCAGCAAACTTGATAACCTCCAATCCTGGGTACAAGAGCACAATCCTGACATCCTCTCTGTTGTCGAAATGTGACTAAACCCAAAGATACCTAGCGCTGCAGTCACTATCACACGACACACTATCTTTAGGCAGGCTAGGACTGCGAAATGGGGTGACGGCTGCTCCATCTATCTCAGAGATACCTATACTGGCCATGCCTTATCAATGTCTAACCCCAGATCTCCGTCATAGGTTCTTGCCATCAAAGTTCTCCTTGGGGCTCACAACAAGGTGCCTACCATTGCATCTGTGTACTTACCCCCCAAAGGACCAGGCTGATGGCTTCAATAACATCATGGAATACCTAAGGGGCCTGCATCATAACTCAGAAACAATAATCCTGGGAGATTTCAACATGAACTGGCTTTCGCCTGATGCCTGCTCCTATAAGGATGCTGCCACAACACAGCACCTCACTCAGCTTGTCTCCACCCTCACCAGGTGTAACTACAAGACTGGTTCAAACTCCTTAATTGACTGGATACTGTCTAACCACCCCGAACGTATCTCTAAGGTAGCAGTGCTCCCTGACACCATAAGTGATCACTCGCTCAATATCTGTACTTGGCCTAATAAGTTCCGTAAGCCCCCTCCTAAGTTAATTTATAACAGGGTATTAAAACAGGGGCACCTTGATCTTCTCAAAACACATCTATGCAGACTGGACTGGACCCCAATTGACTGTCAATGATATTAACCTAGCGCTAGATTACTGCGTCAAACAATTTATGGCAGCCTGTGACACCTATGCACCTGTGAGAAAGAAGAAGATTAAAGGAAGCTGCAATCCATGGATAACCCCAGAGTTCATTATGCATCTGAAACATAGGGACCACCTCTGGCACTGTGCTAGTGCCACATCTAAGTAAGGTGATATTCAAAAATATAAATCTGCTAGAAATGAATGCACTCGAGCTGTTCATAATGCAAAAAGCAAATATTTCAGGAAAACACTCTCTAACTCCTGGGGTGGTGGGAAAAAGTTTTTGGAGTAACCTTAAAACCTCACTGGGAAGGATCCCAAGCTGCCACTCACTATGTTCAACATTAATGGAACACCCACACTAGACCTTGGTACTATTATCAATACCTTCAACAATGCATTTTCAGATCTGTGCAATGTCCTTCCACCTGATTTCTTCAACACTTCCTCCACCAGTACTTCCCAGGACACAGCTTCCTTCGGCTGCACAGTCCCGCAGTTCTACTTCAAAGAGGTTCCTATGCACCTAGCCAGAACCTACATTCGCAAGGCCATCTGCAAAACAGGTCATAGCGGTGACTCCCTCGACCTAACACTGGTTGCACTAGTCCTAGAGGAAATCCTTGAACCCCTTACAAAGATCTTTAACGTCTCCCTAAGGTTGGCTCAATTTCCCTTACTTTGGAAGCAGGCAATTATAATACCAGTCCGCAAAAGTGGAGCTACAGCACAGTACACCAACTACAGGCCTATTTCTGCCCCCCAGCTAAGGCTTTGGAGTGAATTGTATCAGACCAGCTAGTTGAATTCATGGAAAAATATGAAATCAAATGCCCATAACATCATGGCTTTAGAAAAGAGCACAGCACCACCACTGCCCTCCTGGAATTTACGAGTTACATCCATGCCACACTCAATCAGGGAAACTGTGTGGGTACGGTGTTCATTGACCTAATGAAAGTCTTCAACACCATCAACCATCAGCAACTTCTCAGGCAACTTCCTCTATTGGGCTCTCAAATGAAGCACTACCCTGGTTCGTAAGTTACATGGAGGGATGGGTCCAACAAGTAAGGATTGCCAGGGTCACTTTGGAATGAAAGCTAGTTCTCTCTGGAGTACCCCAGGGTTCCATCTTGGGACCTCTACTCTTTAGCCTTTTCTTGAACAATCTTCCTAGTGCCTTCCAGCAGAATATACTGCTCTATGCAGATGACACTGTGATCTACACCAGATACCACAACACCAAGCTCCTGGAGTGCCAACTATGGCGTGACTTTGAGTGTGTCGAAGAATGGTTCATCTCTCACAAACTGGTCCTGAACTACAGCAAAACAAAGGTTATGCAATTCTGCAGTGCATGTAGTAAGCATAAATCTCAGTCTACCACCATCAGGAACTGTTCTGGTGTTACACTTGAACAGGTCACGCAGTTTAAATATCTTGCCATCACGTTGGACAGCTCCCGCTCCTACTCACTACACATTGATAATGTCGCTAAGCCTGCTAATATTTGGATCGGCCTGCTCCACAGACACAAGCACTGCATGACTACTGATGCCCTCAGACTGGCAATTCATAGTTCTGTCACCTCCATTATCGACTACGGTCTGGCCATTTACAGCTCTGCTTCCCCTATTGCTTTCCATAGGATAACTTTGGTGCTCAGCAAAGCCTGTAGACTTCTTACGGGCACTGCCCATCTAACACCCACCTGTGACCTGTATTCCCAGGCTGGGTGGCTTCCACTCCTCAGCAGGATCCAATATCAGTCATGCCTGTTAACCAAAAAGGTGCTCCTTGGTCTCACGCAGCCAGGTATTGAAAAGCTCTGAAATGCTCAATGCTGCCCCCAGATTACCTGCAGTGCTAGCCTTCAAATCTTCATGGTCCCCAGATTTCAGACCACCATGGGTCAGAGGTCATTTGCCTACAGGGCACCTCAGTGTTATAATGCACTCAACAGAGAAATCCTTACAACCTCCAAACTTGGCCCCTTTAAATGTGTGCTCTGGCAACACCTCACCTCAATCAGTCACTGCAATTGCTTCTCCTAAGGGGAACACCTCCCCTGCACACCTATGGAAGTTAGCTCACAATTCATTCCTCCACAATCTAATCATGTGGTTCCTGCAGACCCTTCTGTATGCCCTTTCCCCTCACTTCCCCCTTCTGCAACCCTCTCATTTGTCCTCATCACACTCACCCTTAATTCTGCACTTCACTGACCCCTGTCCTTTCTACCACTATCAACCTTGTACTTCTTCCCCTTCCATTGACAATGGCCCTCCAGCCTGCCTACTCTTCCTGGGTCTCCCTCTACTGTCCTCATACCTCCTGTGCTCTTCTGTACAAGTTTGACCTTGGAAATCTGCCATGATCCTAGTCTATGCGATCCTTCCCCATGAAATGCTGTAATAGTTAGACCAGTGCCTTCTCTCTATTTTTTTTTTAATACTGTAGAACAATGTCGACCTTTGTATGTTTAGCCTCCATTTTGATGTGGAACCTTTGTAAATGACCTGCTCTTGCTCAAAGGTAATTGTAATCCTAGAGTTTAACAAATAAAAAAATAAAATAAAATAAAATAAAACCCAGATTGTTTTAAAGTTCAGGCTGTTTAAACATTTGCCTCACTAGTGAAGGAGTAACAAACTATAATGCATTCTTACCTACTAGTGTTTGACAAGCTTTTGCCCCACCATTTTCAGACTGCACCCTGGCTACCATCTCAGCACCTCGATGGTGTCAATCTGTCCATAAGTGAACCCAGATCTCAGGTACATGTTTAAATTATCTTCAACAATGGTTTCTGGACTGTGTTTCTGGCAGTATGGTGCACCCTCCCCCACAAACTTTACCATCTTAAATACCCCTAGTCAGGGGAGGGGGGCTTACAAGTCAGGGGAGGGGGGCTTACAATGTGGGGCTCATCTGGGATCTTAAAAACTGGGGTGCTAGCCACATACCTGAGCACTGACAGTGGGTGCAGTCATCTGGGGAGATGTTGAAGGCCATAGAAGAGCGGTGGAGATTTTGAAATTTGCCATGTGGGCTGTGTGCACCTCTTGCTAGATAAGATAACACCTGGTGCCTTGTGGCATGAAATGTGCATGCATACATAATGGAGAAGGTTACCTGGACTATGGTTTGTGGAGCCTGGAGGGTGGATGGGCATTTAAAAAGGGGCTTAAGGTGGAGACTGAGTACAAACTGCCATTTTGACCCCTTGCTGCTGAGGAGGAAGGAGAGCTTTTGGAATGTAATCTGCAGCCAGTGAAAGCCGAACTTTTATGGAGTGTTTGCTTGTGGGGACCCAGATAGATACGGTATACCATGGCTTTTGCTCCTAGCCCCTCTGGCTGAACTGTGATGGTTCCTGAATCATTATTGGCATGGCTATGGAATATATTGGAAAGAAGTTCTGCTGCTGAAAAGTGTATCTTGTGCAGCCATGAAGGAAGTGGCATTGTGTGCCAACCAATTTGCCTCCAGTGCTCCTACGGCACTGCTGCTTGGCCTTCTGTTACCGGGCCCCTGTTTGCCTTGCCTTGGGGTAGCTCAGGAGGAACGTCTACCATCAGACAGAGTGAGGCCACAACTGTGGAGCCTTTGGAGAGCTGGGAGGAGGTGAGAGAAAGCATCCTTGAGACTAAGTTGGTGGGCAAGGGGCAGCTGCCCATGAACCTCCCCATGACAGAGGGACGGGTCATTGGTGGGCCACACAGTCTGATCTCCCTGAGGCTGGGTTTTCTGATTCTAGGCAGCTTCAGAGGGATCCACCCATGGCTGTGGCAGCTGGCCCCACTGGGAGGAAAAAGCCACCGGAGACCGCAAAGGTACAGGATGAATCGCTGATGCACAGGGGTCACTTTCTCACTGATGGACATGGGACTTCAGCATGGGACCCTCGATCTGCCACCTTGAGCTGCCCCCCTGGCATGGCCTCTCACATTCCGACCCAAGGCCTACTCCATGGCAGCCACCAGTCTTTATTTCGGGGTCACATTGGCTCACTCTCCCCTGACGTGTTCCAGTGCCAAGGATCATGGCATGAGTCATCCTTCCTCCAGGCCTTGGCTCCGCTCCACATGGCAGATTCATTGGCCCTGAAACCTCCAACCACGGGTGTGGGCAGCATCTGGATAGCACAGCTCCCTTCTGATGCACTCTGTAGCAGGAATCTGAACTTTGACAAGGTCAGGGTGGCTATCGCCCAATGGCCCCAACCCTGTGACTCTCCCTGGACTCCACGGCACAGCAGGCATGAAAGACCCATTTCCTGCAGCACAGTGGCTTTTATACCAAGATGACAGGGCTCTGCCCATCCTATATGTCCTGGCACCTAACCTGGCACTATGGCTCCCTGGGCAATGCAGTAAGCTAACAACTTGGAGGGCTTTCATATTGAATGCAACAGGGTGTGGGTATTCATTTCAAGTTTTTTATTGTTGGCAAGAAGGTTACTTTTTTAAAGTATGCTTACAATTAGTTTAGGTTTCAAACTAGCTGTAAGTATACAGTACCTTTGAACAGTAACCCTCCTGCTGACACACTAAAAACTTAAAATGAATACCTGGTCCCTGCTGTGTTCAATACAGCAATAGCAGGATCTGTGTCACTAACATGGGAATTTTTCCTATAAGACTTAGGTGGCAATCAATCGGGCTCTTCGGGGAACCGCCTCCACTTCCACATTTGCCAACACTCTGCAAAGATAAATGACAAAATAAGTACCAAACAAAAAATTATGCTTTATAGCAGAATGGAGAGCTCTGCTACCATGGTAAGTGCTGTTAGAGGGGCAGCCCTGTAGTAAATATCATTGCCAGTCACCTTTAAGCATTTACCTCAGAGGGAATATTTGGTGCTGCTGGTTCGCTGGAGATGACTAGAGAGTGAGTTGCTGCACTGAAAAATTGGGTGCCGGAAGATAGTAAAAGCTGAGGGCAGAAGGCAACAGGGCACAAGGGCACTTTTTTCTAAACTAGTTTTTGCCATACAGAAATAAAAAGTGTGGGGGCTCCCTTCGCCCCCCCCCGGTCCCTATGCCTATGCAGTAAAAATGTTGAGTTGCTTACCCTTTTAAAATGAATTTGTCCGATTTTAAATGCTCTACCTAATTTAAAAGAAAACATACAGCCTTCCTATAATTAATATAGTCCACTTCCAGGGACTTTCTGGTAAGGCAGGCATCTCTGCTTACAAGTATATCTGCTACTTTCTTGGGGGGAGGGTCAAAGAACACAAAAGAAAACTAGAGAGATTAAGAAAAACACCCTGGTAGAAGGCCAGCCAGCAGGGCACTGAGAAGTACCAAAGGACAGAATGTGACTTACACAGAGGAAAGAAAAGGTAGATGTAAAATTTATTTTACTGATAGGGTTTACTTTATGCCCTGGGTGTCCCTAATTTGGCACCGTGGGGGAAGCTTTGTCACAGCAGGGCTGCTTTAAACATCATTAGAATTTTTTAACTGGGATAGTGTCCCTGACTCTATCGCACACAGCAGCAAACTATAAAGTTGCAAACCGAAGAGGTGGGTTTCAGCACAGAGGATAATGGATGGGCAACAGTGAACAACAATGCTTCGCTCTGCAGTTGTCATGAAAACCTCGAGAAGTAAACTCAGTATTGTTGTTTATTGTTGCCCATCCATTGTCTTTTATAGTGTTTGGACAACCCTGCACAGCAATAGAGTTTAAAAAGACCACGAAGGCCATTGGTGATCGCTTGTTTTTCTCATTAGAAGCGACAGATGAAACTGGCAAGGGTAACAAAAAGAGTGATCGGTGTGGTTGACAGGAACAGTTGAACGCACAAGGGCATTCCATGTTGTTGTACCCTTGTAGTGACATACTCAAGATGGTACAACAGATGTTTTGATGTCACTACTAGGGTACAACAACACTAGGAATTCATTAAATTCCATGAACAATAGCTCTCTCCCATACACTATAAAAGATTAAACAGCGGAAGCAGATGGACTCTTGAGGAACAAGGATCCTGTTTCTATACAAATAAGGTAGGCCCACCTGTCAGCACAGCAGCAGAACTGCCGTTCAGGATACCAGCTACTCAGGTTCTGGAATGAGCCCAGGGTACTCGAGGGATGGTGGTGGGAAGAGGTTCGAATATCCCACAGGACACTCATCTACTTGGGTGGGAAGCTGATCAATCCCGTATGCAGAAGCACCACCTGAGGGCCCGCAGTTGGAGCCAGTCAGTCAAGGGCAGCATGGGGCAAGGAGGCGCAGAAGGCTTATGTGCACCGTGTATGCACACTGCGTGCATTCAGCACGCTTGTTAACACCTGACATCTTGGGGAGGAAGAACGAGAAAAAATGCTTCCTAACCAAGCTGTATGGTACCTCAGCATGCTTGGGCCCCACGCCACCTATCCACTCAGTACAACAGAATGTCTGTACTGCCAAATGTGGACACCAGCGGGGACAAGTTCCTGAAGGCTCTACCATGGGGGGGGCAATCCTTGGGGCAAGACACCCTTGGTGTCACTCCCACCCTCCTCCAACCCTACAAGGGAGGACTGTCTGCCTACACCCAGTATCCTATCTGACTCACCATCTACCTCCACCACCTCTTCTACAGGTCGACCCTCCATGACTCAGCTATGGCACCCTCTCACTAGGGCTTCCATCCTCCTACCCTTCTTCCATGCAGGCCAAAAAGCCTTTTATATGCAAACCCAGTTTCCTTCTGCGTGTACCAAGCTGGCAGCAGCCACTCCCTGTAAGCTCCTGTGGGTGCGGCTCACAACCAAAATATTGATCTCTCTCCTACTTTTTACATCCGGAAACATCAAGCAAAACCTTGGTCCTATCTCCTCCCATGTTCGCTCCCCTACCCTGACCATGTAACTCCCTAGAGGCCTGAAACTGCTCCACCTCAATATTTGCAGCCTCCTGCCCAAACTCTCTCTGCTGCAGCCAACCATCCTTTCCCTTTGACCAAACGTCCTGCTTATCTTAGAAACCTGGTTAAAACCCCACAATAATGATACTGAAGTCGCTGTTCCAGGATATACTGTAATTTGTCCCGACCGATCAGGTGGAAAGAGAGGTGGCAGCGTTGCCATGTATTTGGCCTCTGCGCTCCAGTTCTTCCAAACCACACTACCTATGCCCACAAAGACCATCAATTCCATTTTGGTATACATTTCCCTCCCTCATACAGCTCCACTTTTCACTGCAGGCTCCTATTTTCCTCCTGACACCCTCCTGCATGACATCATGGAACACCTTGGCACCCTAAAGTCTTTGGCCCACAGGGGAGAGCTACACATTCAACTTGAATTGGCTCTCCAATAAGAATGCCAAACTTTGGAACCTGATAACCACCCTAAACTTGTCCCAAATGATCACTGAGCCCACTCACCTGAACCATATATCACTAAACCACTCACTCCTTGACTGGTCCCTTACATCTCATCCACACCTCCTTGCCTCTGGGCTCCTACCTGATGCCCTAAGTGACCACCACATGACATATATGGTAAGAAAAATGTTGAGACCTAAGACAGCCCCCCCCCACATACACATCCTCCTGACCAGGTCCTAAACTCACCTAAACATTACCCTTCTGCAGGACCCCCTCCTACCAAACTGTGAAATCCTGCACTCCCTACTGCTTCTTCGGGGTGTAAAGAAACTCCATATTTTTTGTACTTATATCCCCCCAAAAAATGCTACACAAGGCATCACTGAACTCCTAGGGTTTCTGCCTACAGTTACAGGCAAGAATGACATTATCTGCCTTGGTGATTTTAACCTTGACTGGTCCGAGAAAAACTCAGCTAACCTATCCTCCTTAGCTAGCATGGCAAATCTATCCCAGCTCATACATGAACCCACAAGGGTCTCACGTGGAGCAACTGTGCCACCTTCTTGACTGGATACTTACTAACAGGACGGAATATGTTGCCTCAGCCAGTGTGCTACCTGACACAATTAGTGACCACTATCCTATCTACTGTGTCTGGAACACTGTCATTCCTCCCCTCCCTGCTAAAACTGTAACCTTTCCTAATCTCTCCCGCCTAAGTCATGAGGACTTCTTAACTGACCTTAACCAGGTTGACTGGTCCCCTCTCTACCAAACAGAGGACATTAACATAGCCACAGAATATTTCAACTCCGTCCTCCTCTCTCTTCAAAACCTTCACATCCCGGTCACCACACGTAGGATGGCAGGGAAAGTAACCAAGTGGCTAACCGCCCCTGCTTCAACTTCTCAAATCTAGGGACAAACTTTTGGTCCAGGTGGAAGATCTCCACCTCCGTGCAGACTTTGAAGACTATCGTGCATTCGTAACAACTGCAAAGAACAAATTTGTATTGCCAAAGCACCTACTATAGGAACCTACTAATAACATCCTCTACAAATCTGCTTAGGTACTGGTCCAAAATTAAGACATTCTCGCAACGACAAGCAACAGAATCCAGCTGACATGAACATTCAAGGTGTTCACTGCACCAACCATGACACCATTGCCAATGCCTTCAATGCCCTTTTTTCTTCTCCACCAGTCGCTACTCTAACTAGCCCACAACCTGACTGTCCCTCTTCTCCCTCGCCTCCCACCCTCCCTTTCGCTTCTGGCTCCAACCACATACCTTGAAGTTCTGAAGCTACTTAACTCCCTTCTGGCACGCTGGGGTCAAGGGCCTGAGGGCATCCATCCTTGCATACTCTAAGCAGTATGGACCTTGGCTGACCAGACCTATCACCTGGCTTTTTAACTCTCTATTCGTACGCTACTGTCCCATCCACCTGGAAAACTGCCAGAACCATCCCTATACACAAAAAGGCGATGTCAAACTCATGTCCAACTACCGCCCTATATCTCTTCTGCCCACTCTCAGTAAGCTGCTTGAAAAATAGTCCACCGCCAGCTTGCTGCTCACCTTGACATGTTTAATCTTCAAACCCTGTGCCAACATGGTTTCGGCCCGATCACAGTACCACCTCTGCACTTACACAACTTACAAATGACATCAGAAATAATATGGACCGTGGCCTACTCCTGGGGCCATCTTTATTGACCTGTCTAAAGCCTTCGACATGGTGCACCATCCTCTCATGCTAAAGAAACTCCAATCCATTGGAGCATCTGACCAAGCCCTCTCCTGGTTCCATAGCTATCTTGACAATCAGACTCAGGCAGTAGCATTTCACAAAGCCCTTTCCTCCCCCCTAAACATCTCCTGTGGAGTTCCCCAGGGATCCACTCTTGGACCTCTACTCTTCTCCCTCTTCCTAAATGATATTCCCACCATGTCCCGGCATAGCTGCACTCTTATGTACACAGATGACCTTGTTCTCTACTCTGGGTCAAAATCGGTTGCTGCCATCAACTCCTCTCACTAATGACTTCCAATTCCTGCAGACCTGGCTCTGCAACCACCAAGTCCTGAACCTAGAAAAAACCTGTGCTATGCTATTTGGATCCTCTAAGAAACTGTCTGCCCCTGCGAACAGGTTCCGGGTTCAATGCCTTGATGTCTCCCTCATCTTAAACACTGAGTCCTTCAAGTACCTTGGGGTCACTTTGGATCCCACACTTGACCTGTCTCAACAAGTCAATATGGTGTGCCGTGCCGTCAATGCTAAAATTGGCGGAGCTTATCGCGTCGCACCCCTCACTCCTTCCGCTAGACTTCTGTTGCGAGAGGTATTCTCTTACCCCAGCTCCAATATGCTCTGCCCCTCCTCTTTGCTGCAAACTCTGCTACACTCCACAAATGGGACACTGCTCTACAACAACATCTGTAGATTCGCTTAACTGCCCCACGTCTTACTCATCATTGTCTCCTTTACGCTGGCTTAAATTGGCTGTCACCTAAGGATATTGAGCCTACTCCTGGGCTGCTTTATCAACTCCTGTCTAGACCTCCCTGCCCTGTCTATCTTGCCAACCTCCTGACTCCTGCCTCACACACCCGTACCCTCAGGTCTTCCTCTGTCCCCATGCTCTCCACTAGACCTTGCATGACAAAAATGGGTGAACAGGCATTTGCCCATTTTGCTCCCAAATTCTGGAACTCACTCCCCCTTATGGTGAACACTTCAGCCTCCCATCGAGAATTCAAAAACTCGCTGTTCACCCACCTTCTAGCCTCTGGTCAATGCAAATGCTCTTAATTTGCTTTGTCCCACTGCAGGCTGTCGGGTCTGACCCTGAGTACTACACTAATGTTCTCCCATGCAATATGCTTGTCTAGGTGGCTATGAACCTTGATGTCTTTACTGTCCTCAGCTGTCTTATGGTTACCCTAATTGCTTTATTTTACATCCTTATTATGATCTATGCCTAAAATGTACCCTTATGTAACTATTACTGTGCTACCCAATGTATATCTTGTTTTGCTCCTGTACACCTATATTATGTCTGTGCATTTCTGCATATTGTAACCAATGTCCTGTGCTCTCCCGGGTCGTGCCTGAAAATAGGCAGGTCTGTTGCCTAGCGCACTTACCCAGTTACCAAAAGCTAATAAATAAATAAAATCCCTTGACCTCCCCTCCCTTCTCCATGACCTGACTACCACCGACTGGTCACTCATCCTCCAGGCCTCCTCCCTGGATGGCTTCAAATTCATATTTCTTGCAGTCTGGGACTGCCATTCCCCTATCAGATGGTCAAGGGTGCAGGGATCCCACCTCCCCTGGATCACAGCAGACGTCATTGCCCATCTCAGAGCAAGGGACTTAGCATGGAAATTCTTCAAGATCTCCGGCTCTCACCATGACCCCCTAAAATACCGCACTCTCCGTAACACATGCACAAGGACAATCCACCAGGCCAAGGCCAATTATTTCAAAACAGCTTTGCACTGTACTATAGTCCACTCAGCAAAATTCTGGAAGGTGGTCAGATCTCTTTTTTCCCCGTCCTCCCTGCCACCTACACCCACCTTAAACATTGGTAGTTACCACTATTACCAACCCTCCAGCAGTGGCCTCTGCATTCAGTACCTTTTTCAGTAACTGCACCTCGTCACTGCTGTCCTCTGTCCCCACACCCCTGTCCTTCTCTTCCCCCCCACCTCCTCAGTCCACCACCGCTCAAGCCAGCCCCACCCACCCACCCTCCTCCACCTTCTTCTTCCACCCGGTCACTCTGCCTGAGGTTCTAAATACCCTGCTTGCTCTAAATCCATCCAAGGGCAAATGCCCCTCTGGCCTGGATGCCAAAAAGTTGTACTTATCGGCTCCAGCCATTGTCACACCTCTGGCTGCTCTCTATAATCTATCATTCTCTCTAGCCTCCATCCCATCTAAATGGAAGCATGCCACTGTCATCCTGCTTCCTAAAGGTGGGGATACTTCGGCCCCTGGCAATGTCTGCCCCATCTCCCTGCTTCCTACACTAGCAAAGCTTTAGGAACACCCTGTCCTCTCCCAACTGTCTTATTTCCTAGACTCTTCATCCTTCTTCACACCTTACCAGTCTGGCTTCAGGAAGTCTCACTCCACCACCACTTCCTTGTTGAGGCTCACCAACTCCATATTCTCTGCCATGGACAATGAACACATTACCTCAGCAATTTTTGTCGATCTGGCAAAGGCGTTCAACACAGTCTCCCACACTCTCCTGCTGACCAAGCTCTTTAAAGCTCTCCGGCTACAGAATGGTTTTGCTCCTATCTGGCAGATCAGTCACAATCAGTCAGAATTGGTAGCTCCACCTCTGCCCCCCTCCCCATCACGTAAGGTGTGCCACAGGGCTCGGTGCTGCTCCTGTTCTCAATATTCCTCAATGACCTACCCTCTGTCTGCCCACATTCATTTATACACATGTATGCTGATGACACAATTCTGTATACATCTGGCCCCTCATCCACTGATGTGGCGACCAGACTCCAGCAGGATTTTAACAATGTCCAGCTCAAACCAGCTTCAGCTCCATGCCAAAAAAAGTCTCCATGACTTTCGGCACAAGGCAGAGACTTTCACGGCTCCAACACCCCCCCCCACCTTCCACACCCTTGATGGGACTGCTCTGGAGGTCAGCTCCTCCTTTAGGTATCTCAGTGTCTGGCTCAGCCAGCACCTGGACTTTTCTGTTCATATCGATGCCATCCACTAAAAACTACACCCCAGACTGGGTGCCCTCTACCATAATCGTGGATGCATCCCACTGCCGGCTCGCCGTGCTTTGGTTCAGAAAATGATAACAATAATAATAATAAATTTATTTGTTAAGTGCAGTATCAAAATATCAAAACGCTGTACAATCACACTCTAAAATAAACACAAGTAAATAAAACCATAGCACTATTAAATATCCAGTACTAAAGTACTAAAAATCAAAAAATATAAATATCAGGAAACGCACATGCAAATAAATGTGTTTTTAAAGCAATTTTAAAGCTCTCCACTGTCTGGCATTCTCTCACCCAATGAGGTAGGGAATTCCACAGGGTGGGGGCAGCAAAAGCAGAAGCCTGAGCTCCAGAAGACTTCAAACGCACCCTGGGAATCTCCAGCAATCCCTCATCAGTTGAGCAGAGTGGTCTGAGTTCCTGTCAGTTATCGACTACGGGGACATTCATAGGTTCATAGATGGAGTCAAGTTCAGAAGATAGATGTCTGTGATTGAACTTGCCACCATATCAAAAGGACATGGTAGAATTTAAGAATCTTCTATGCCCCATAGGGTTATCTAGTCTATTTTTGAATGTTAATATATTATCACTGTCAACTACTTCTCTTGGAAGCACATTCCAAGCGCTCACAACTCTCTGTGTTTACCATTGTCTTCTTTTTGGTTTTCTGTTGACTTCCCCAGTAAATTTGTGATTATGTGACCTGGTGTTTTTATTTTGTGTAGGGTTTTTTGTTAGACCAATTAGCTCAAGGAAGGCCTCGTCACTGTTTGCTCTATAAGCAGCACATAGTTTGCCCCTTAATTTTCTGTACTCCACTGAGTAAAGGTTTAGTTGTGTTAACCTGTTTGGATAGTCCAGATGTTTAACAGGCCTAACATGCTTGGTCATTCTTCTTTGGACTTTTTCTAGTATGTAGTCTACAGTGCCGCCCCCAAGTCCACCCTGGCCAGACTGGACTCACTCTTCCATGCCTTTTGTCATTTCACCCTCGACTGTCCTTACTCCATCCATCATTGTGCCCTGTATCAGTCACCGGGCTTCTCCTCAGTGCAGAATCGCCACCTTACACACTGCATTCATTTCACAGCTAAGTTCTGGTCCAAGTCCCTGCCCCCCATCTTTCCTTGGCACTTTCTGCTGCTCCTCCTCCAGCTTACTCACTCAGACACTATGATACTAGACTCTTGTCTATCCCACATATGTGCTCCGCTGCAGATCAGTCAGCCTTCTATTACCATATGCCTAAGCTGTGGAACTCCCTCCTGACGGATATTTGGCACGCTGCCTCTGCTCGGTATCTCTATGCTCGCCTCACTGATCACTTTTCCTCCACTTGCAGATGCGTATAACTAAAAGCTGCTCCTAGTCCTCCTCCTCCTCTACTGTAGATATAGCTCAGTACTGTAATTGCTCATGTGTATTGCATTGCACTCCTGCACTGTTCTTATGCACCTTGCTGTACGTACCGCACCCAAACCTCTATTCCTTTCTCTTTTCTAGATCTGCATAGGCAGTGCGTGCTCATTTGTTTATTATTATTGTCTACCTACCAATATTTAACTGAATTGTATCTTAGTGTATTGTATACTGCATTGGACTTCTGTGTATTGTATCTAGTGTATTGTAGTGTATTGTATTGTACTCCCACCTCTCCTTCCACCCAGGACGCACCTGGAATCGAGCAGTACTCTGCTCAGTGTGCCTTCCTGGTAAAAAGAAAGGAAGGAAGGAAGAAGAAAGAAAGAAAGAAAGAAAGAAAGAAAGAAAGAAAGAAAGAAAAAAGAAAAAACCCTGGGGACAGGGGCTTGTGGTGAGGTTGGGTGCTTGCTGACAAGGCAAATGGCAGCTGGGGCTGGGGGAGGAAAAAAGGGTAAATAAAACAAAGCTTTCTTAAAACTGATGAGAATTTCAACCCTGCACTTGCCGCTGAGATCGCAGAATTGTTAGCTTTTATGAAGACTGATTAATTGAGTGACAGATAAAAGAGACATGACTTGTGAGATGCTTGTTTACTAAAAAGAGAACTCTTCTCCTTTAGATCAACTTGATTTCAGTTTATGACTGTTACTGATTGCTTTACTATGGTAGCCAGTGAAGTAATACATACAATTATGTGTAGACCTCTCCCTCCACAACCTGCCTGGTGCATTTGTCTTTGGTCTTCTGACTCCCTCTTATGCCTTTGATGACTAATTTAAAATGACATACAGTATATGGAGACAAGATGTGCTAACAGCTTAAATATATGATCTCTGTAATAACCAATAGTTATGTGGTCCTGCCTCAACATTCTATGTAATTGATGGATACGAGTCAGATTAACTTATGATCACTTGCCACCCCTTAGCATGAGGTGGACTTATCAGCATTACACTATTTATTCATTTAGAAGTAACTACAAGGATATGTTATCATAAGGAGAGGGACTAAATTTGAAACACTGAATAATATAACTCCTTTAATAATTACTGGTTAGGGTTACCTAGTAACATAGTAATTTAAGATTGCAAGGGACATCAGGTTCATCATCCCTGCTTCATGTAAAGGGATGAAAATAGTATTGTGAGGGAACATATACTAATTCATAGGGATTCCTTCCCCCACTCCACTATACAGGGTACCTGTTGATTCCCTTGGTAAGTAGAAATTTATTCAGGCTTACATTGAAAGCCTGTACTGCCTTAGTATCCATTATCTCCTCTGGCGGGTTGTTCCAAAGGTTCACCATCCTCTGGGCGAAAAAGGACCTCCTGATGTTATCCTTGAATTACCACATCTTTTTTTTTGCATAATATATTTATTAGGTTTTCATGATACATCCAAGCATACATACTCATGTTCCATTTGCCTTAATCCATTTACATTGATCCATTGACAAACCCTTCTCCCCCTTCCCCCCACCCGATCCCTCCACATCAATTCAAAAAAAACCTCCTTTCTCATCTCTCGTGCCACCTTACATGCTTTTCCTTACAGACATCTCTATTCCATCGGTCCTAGATATACCATGACTCTAAGATTATAAGTCTCCAAATTCGGGCTCACCCTCCGATCCAAAACATTCCTTTATCCTTTCATCCTTTATACACAGCTAGTCCTCCAGCCTCTTGGCACCCCAAGCCATCACCCTCAGCTCTCTAATCCTTTTTTCATAATTGCCCTTTCAACTGGAGAAAGCGATAACATGTATGTCCCCCACATTGCCCAAAACTGATCCTCCCTGTTCCTTGTCTTATAATATAGCTTTTCCATGCCGAGAGCCTGCAGGCACAGGTTCCTCCACTGTTGCAAAGTAGGAGCATCCCCCAAAATCCAAGTATTTAATATACAGTGTCTGGCCATTGCCACTAAAATTCTTATCCATCTTGGAAGGGGTTTCCACTCCTCCTCTTCTGAGTCATCTACCCCAAACAACAGGAAACATGGGTTTTTCACTACTCGCCTCCCCCACACCCTACCTACTTCCATAGCAACACCTTCCCAGAATCGTACCAATTATTGGCACTCCCAAAAGCAGTGTATGTAGGTCCCAACCTCTCCCTTACACCTCTTACAAAGGGGTGAGATCTCCGGACGGTATTTATGCACCAAATATGGGGGGCAATATATCCTATGCAGGAACTTATAATAGGACTCCTGATACTTATTACAGACCAGTAGCCCCTTATGTAGTTGTAACAGCAACTCCCATCCTTGATCAGGTATCTCCTTTTTCAGATCCCTACACCATAGTGCTCTAGCTTTACAGACATAAGACGGCCTGTATTTCAGCACCATCCTTGCCGCCCTACCTATAATGCCCTTTGCCCCCTTCCGGGTACTAAGCACTAGCTGCTCCATCTCCTCTAAGGGAGAGTCCCTCCCCCAGTTCTTTCCAATGGTTTTGGCATAATCTCTCACCTGAAAAAGACGAAACATACCTAAGCCCATCCTCCCACCTAACTCCGCCCCAGCCCCTACCCCTCGCTCCTTCCACAGATCCTTAACACACTTTACCCCTTTCTTTCCCAATGCAGGAATTCAGTATCCTCCATCCCCACTATAAACTCAGGATTCCCCCTGAAGGGAAGCAGCAGCATCTCCTCTTTTATGAATTACCACATCTTAGCGTCAAAACGCATCCCACCATCCTGCTGTTGGACACCAGATCAAACATCTCTGTATGTTCAGTCTTGGCGATACCTTTAGTGTATGGAGGACTGAGATCATGTCTCCTCTCAGCCTTCTTTTCTGTATAACGAACATGTTAAAGGACTCTATCCTCTCCTCATTGCTTTTGTCTTCACACCCAATATTGTTTTGGCGGCTCTGCATTGCACCCTCTTTACTGTTTCAATGCCTGTTTATTTATTTAACAATTGATGGCTGGGAAAAGCACACTGAGCCTAGGTTCGTTTCCAAGTGCAACTCAGGGGAGGAGAGCAAAGGATAAATACAATTTAAAGTTAATACAAATAATAGGTGCAAGCAATGCAAAGTCAAAGCAATAAAGACCATAGAAAGTGCATAATGTAAAACAATTAAAGAGCTCCTGACACCATTGTGACAACTTTGAGAAAATGTAGTGTTTAGCAAAAGTCAGTTTATATTTTAATATTGTTTCTGTATTTCTCATTCTCCTTTATTACTAAAGACATTTGCATGTAAACAGGATTGCTGCCCTATCTGTTCTGGCTGCTTGCCTACATCTGACATCAGTTCTGTTGATGACATCACAATCTGTTGCTGTGGGGTAATTATGATGCCATACACGGGGTATTATTTATTTTATTTATTTATTTATTTAAAAGTTGGTAACCAGGAAAAGCACCATGAACAGAAGCTCATTTCCAGGTGCAACCCGGATTATGATGTTATACGTAGGATAGCAGAAAGAGCAGATAAAGTCTAAGGGGCAGTAAGCCTCTTTTGTACAGCTGTCTTCACTGATAAAGAACAAAGGTAAATAATTATAGAAAATACATGAAATATAACTTGAACTGTCTGAATCTCACATTTTTTCCAAGTTTCTCTAATGGTGTCGGGGCTCTTTAAAGCTGGCTGATAAACTTTATACCATGTGATAAAAAATTTTAAGGAGAGGGAAAGCAGGGACAAGGGGGGGGGAGTGTCAGATGGTATCGGAGGGAGGCAGGGGAGGCAGTGAAGTGGAGGGAAGAGGGAAGTCAGTTCCATAGTGAGGGGAAACAACAGCCAAAGGCTGACTAGCCAGCAGAGGTACAGAGATGAGGCAAGGCAAAGGTGTGATGGTCCCTTGAGTGAAGGGAGCATGAAGCAGAGGGGAAAAATGCAAACGAGTGATGAGAGGTACAAGGGAAGGGACCCAAACCGATATTTAGATATTAATGAGGCACAGTGCATCTGGCAATGGGATGTGAGGAGAAGAATGGATAGGGATGAGTAAAGTGAGTAGTGGTTAGTTCAAGAGAGCGAATGGACTGCAAAGCGATAGAAGGAGTTGAAGATGGTATCTAGTCTGGCATCGGAGATGGAGGGGGCAGACCCATAGATCATGTCCATGTAATCAAAGACAGGGAGCACCATTTTGGTGACAAGCTTTCTGCAGACCTGTAGGGAGAGACAGTCTTCATTTCAGTACAAGGTACCACGTTCAGGATGGAGCTTTGCATGGATGGGATCAATGTGGACAGAGAACTCTAGCTTGCTGTCCAGTCACTCGCCAAGGTACTTGAAGGAGGGAACCAATACAAGTGGAAAGCCACCCGAGGTGGAAACACTGGGCACAAATGAAAGCTTGGCCAGTTTTTGGCTGGTGCCAAAGGTCACAGATACCATTTTTTTTTTAGTATTGACCCGAAGTTGGTTAGACTGAAACCATCGTAAAATGTTGTGAAAGTCTACCTGTAGCAGACCTTCCACATCTGTGGCAGAGGGACCAGAAGTGCGGATGACTATGTCATCTGCTTACATGTGTATATGTGAGTTGGCACAGACAGAGAGAAGGTTGTTGAGGAAGATCAAGAAGAGTATGGGGCATGGGATATAGCCCTATGGGACCCCCACCTGGATGAGAAGAGGGTGTGACAGTTGTTACCTACCTGCATTGACTAGAGATATCCTGTGAGCTAAGAACAGGGTTTGGTCTAGTTTGTATTGAGGAGACCAAAACTACATGCAGTGCTTCGGTGGGGCCTGACCAGGGCCTTGTAATGTGGCATGATTACTTTCCCTGCTCATAGTGTGTATGCCCTACCTCTGCTTTTCCTCTGCAAGTGCAGCACTTTACATTTGACTACACTGAATCAGTGGCTGCAAGAGTCTGACCAATCATCCAACATGTTCAGGTTCTCTTGATGTTTGTCCTCATCCTCAGGGGATTCCACCATCCTGGCCAGCTTAGTGACATACGCAAACTTAAACAGCCTGCTAGAGACCCCAGCTTTCAGTTTATTGATGAAAATGTTAAACAGCAGTGTTCCAATTCTGATCCCTAAGGGATGCCAGTAAGTACATCACTTTACTTGGTGTAGTACTCGTCCACCATCACCCTCTGCTTCCTCCCCAAAGCCGGTTAACAATCCACTTTGAGTATGTTTCATGTATACCACACTGATGTATTTTGTCCAAAAGCTTGTCATGTGCCACTACATCAGATGCCTTGCTGTAGCCCAGACAAACTACATCCATGGTCTTACCCCTCTCTACCTCCATGGTCACCCATTTGAAGAAGGTGATCAGATTGGTTTAGCAAAATCTGTCTTTCATAAAGTCACACTGAGAAGGCAAGGATATTGGTGTCAACCAAGTGCTCATTACTCTATCCTTAATAATGACTTCTAGGCTCTTGCTCAGCACTTATGACATGCTGACTGGCCTGTCCTTACCCGAATACAGCCTTGCCCCTTTCTTAAAGATGGGGACCACATTGGCCTTTTTCCAGCCCTCTGGCATCACACTTGTAGGAAAGATGCCTGAAATATTACAGCAAGTGATCCTGAAAATGTTTCTTTAGCTTTACAATGATCCTGGGGCACACCCAGTCTGCCTTTTTGACTTACTTGGCTTGATCTTTGCCAGGTTGTCAGCTACCAGAGCTAGTGTGATGTCTGCTGACTGCAGTGTGTCCACCTCTGATGCCATAGGCTCTCCCAGTGAGCACCTTTCCCCTCACTGGGAGTCCTTTTGCAAACACTGAAGCTATGTAGTTATTCAACATTTCAGCCGTGGCCCCTGGCTCACTCACCAGTCTCCTTCACTTCTCTTACTTTCAGTGGCCCAATCCTGTCCACCTTTCTCCTGCTAATTATGTACTGAAACTTTAAAAGAAGGCATTGGTGTTATCGGGAGGCTCTTACTGCTATCCTGGCTTACAACCCCTCCTTGGTCTTCCTTATTCTAATAGTGCCATCTCTCAGGACTGCTGTACACTCTTCTAGGGACTGAAGACAATCTGTCTCTTTCCAAGCAGTCACGGACCCTTTTTTTGTTCATGATCAGTGGTCTTAGGTCCCTGCTGAGTCCAAGAGGCCACTTGTTGGTGCTTTTCCTTTATTTATTACGTGGGTGCAGACTACTGTCACTGCTTCAAGTACTTGTTCAATGAGCCCCACATGAGTTCAGTATTACCAATTTCATGTAGCTGCTCCAGACCCTTAGACACTAGGCTATGCAGCTTGACAAAATCCACATTTCTGAAATCCCAGGTCCTAGCAGCTGATGCCCAGCTTGTCTTCTCTGTCACCAGGGAGAAGATTACTCAGTTGTGGTTATGGCCTCCTACAGGTGCTTGGACATTCACATTTGAGATGACCTCATACCAACTGCTGAGAACAGAGCCAGGGGTGGCCTCAAACTTAGTCCCCTATTTGGACCTGCTTCTCTATGATGTGGTCCTTGAAGAGGGAGTGGAAGTCAGGCCTAGCCCTGCTGTTAGTCTTCTCAACTCATCAGTCTATGCCCAGGAAACTGAAGTCCCCCAAAATCACAGCTGTTATCTGAGTTTGCTACTCTGCCAGTTATCCTAACCAGCTGGGCATCATTCTTCAGTAAGTTGTTTGGGGGCCTGTAGCAACCCCCCAAAGTCGCGTCTGTGCCTTCTTTTTCCCCAAGCTCAACCCAGACAGACTTTGTGGCATGGTTTGCCCCCCTGTATTTATACCAACCCAAAATCAATGTTCTGAGTTCTCCATTACACGTGAGTGTGATGTCATACTCGTGCACAATGGAGATATCACTGCCTCTCTCATGCTTGTGGCCTGTCTCTACAGGGCCAGTCTATCACTGGTGGAAAAAGTAATAGTAAAAAAGTAAATATGAACTGCTTTCTTAATTCGTTTTTTGTTTGTCTGTTTGTTTTATGCATCATTGATATGTGATGCCTGTTTAAACCACTCAAGGTTCACTCTCATGGTTTATGTGGCATTGGACACCTCAGGCCTGATATTTAAAAATGGGAAAAGTGAAATGTAAAGTTTTGCACAGCACTTGCTCATTACCCAGGACTCCGAGGACACTATATTCAATTGGTTAGCACACCCAGTGCTATCTGACTGAGTTCAGGGGCATGCCAGTGCAGCCCTAAGTCTAATAGTGCTGTCTCAACATGGATCCCGACAGTGCAGGGAATAGCACCCTCAGATTCAAAAGCACCGGTAGCTCCCAGAGCGATATTCCTAAGTCCCCATGTGCAAATGAGCGCATTAGGCATGGAAGACACAAAGGGGTCATTGACATGCCCATTATGGACTCATCTGCATGGGAAGCAGTGGCAGGTTTGCGCCCCTGCAACTGGCCCTACCCTCAGTCTGAGCACCTGTCTCCATAACAAAATATGTCCGTGGTGTCCAGTGGTCCCCCCTGCCTTCCAATCATCATCTCATAGTTGCAAATAATGTGCCCTGGTGGTCTGTGGTCCCCATGTCCTCCGATTGCCATGCCGTAGTTGCATATAATGTGCCCTGCGGGTCCATGGTCTCCTCCAATTTATGTTTTCCAATCCTGTTATGTGAATAAACTTTTCTACTGCCTAGCAGCCCCCCCACCCTCCTGTTGCCTTCCACATTATGTGAATGACACTTCCCTGGTGCCTAGCAGTCCCCCCAACCCTCAGATCACCAGCCCCCTGTTAATACTGTAATTCTCTGGTGTCCAGTGGTTACTCCCATCTCAGATGCCTGACCCCATAAACAAAAGTATACTACCTGGTAGCCAGTGGTCCCCCCAGTCTCCAATCCTGGCCCCATAATAAAAATCATACTCCCTGGTAGCCAGTGGTCACTTCGGTCTCCAATCCCCGACCCCATAAGAAACATACAAATATTCCCACTTGTGTAACTTGCTGTGTCAAACAATAACAAGCATTTGTCAAAGCCGAATGTTTTCTCGCTGGCATTGGCATTGGTAGTGCTAGAGTTAGAGGTGCATAATAGGAATGGCAGTGAAGTATTAAAGTGACGCCAACCCAACCCCCACCCTGTAGAGACCGACAGGCATTGAGGTGTGCCTTTGGGTCGTCAGCTATAACGCTCATGCCATTGTACCTCATCCTACCCTGTAGAAACTGACAAGTGTCGTGGTGTGTTTTGGGGTCTTTGGGCGTTATACTTACCCCATTCCATAAGGAAATACACTGAGGTGGGTGCAGTATAGGAGAATGCGGTGAACTTTGTGGCCGAACAGTGCAATCACACCACAATGCCTGTCACTGGCTGCAGGGTGGGGGGGGTGGAATGGCGTGAGCATTACAGCCGATGATCCCAAGTCACACCCCTGACGCCTGTCAGTCTCTAATGGGTGGGGTGCTACAGTTGTAAACCCTAACACCACAGGCATGTGTTGGTATTTTCACTCCAAAATTTCAACATGGGCTGTTTGTGAACCCACCTCATGAAAAGTGGCACTATCAGTTTGTTAGCTGAAAGGTGGTTTTGCACAGCGGCTATGCCATTTGGCAACACAGGGATGAAAACACATTTTGGGCAGTATGTGGAAAATGACAACTGTATTGTTCATGAAGAGATGTAAAAAAATAGCAGCGTTGAAAATCTGGAGTGAAAATATGAAAAATTGGTAAAGTTATGAGCATGCATAGAAACTGTGCAACACACGTCCGTAACCCAATTATTTTGGGGATTTATTTAACCACATGTTTAACATAGGCATTTTGGGACCTCCCCTCATGAACAGCGGCACTGTGATTTTGTTAATTTATCCGAAACATTGATTTTGTGCAGTGACCACGACATTGTGCGCCACAGGTGCGAAAACACATTTAGGGTAGGATGTGAAAAATGACAGCTATACTGTTCATAAGGAGGTGTGAAAAAATGGCAGTGTTGAAAATCCTGCATGAAAATATTGCAAATTTGCGAAGGTACAAGGGTGCGTGGAAACTGCGCAACGCACACTTGTAACACAGTAATTTTAAGGAATTTCATCACCAAATTTTCAACATAGGTATTTTAGGACATCTGCTCATGAACAGTGTCACTGTCATGTCTCAAACTGTCCCGAAAGCTGATTTCGCACAACAACCGCGCTATTCTGTGCCGGACATGGGAAAACACATTTCGGCTACGATATGTAAAATGACAGCTTTACTGTTCATAAGGAGGTATGGGAAAATGCCAATTTTGAAACTCTGGAGTGAAAATATTACAAATTCACGAAGGTATGAGCGTGCATGGAAACTGCGCAACGCACGCTCGTAAAACAGCCATTTCTTGGATTTTTCCCACCAAATTTGCAATATAGGCTTTCTGAGAGCCCCAGTCATGAACAGTGGCACTGTCGTTTTGTTACTTGGTCCCCAAAGGTGATTCCACGCACTGACCGCAAAATCACCTTTCGGGACTGAATAATCCCATTACAGTGCCTGAATTCATGAGGAGGGGTCCCAATAACCCCACGTTGAAAATGTGGTGCCAAAATTCCCAAGAATGGCTGAGATATGCACCAAAGTTGAAAAAAAAACCCTATTTATGCCATTATACAGTTTACCGGCATTTCCTCAGTTCGCGGTCGGCTTTGAAGAGTGCAGACGTGTTCCTGGTCCACTGAAGATTGTTGTGCCAGACTCCGGAGGTAAGTATGGGGTGAGAGGAGGAGTGAGGAGGCAGAGTGCACAGAGGGTGGGTGCAGGTTGTGGGAGAGGCAAGGGGACCATGAGGGACCATTTTCTTTTTTACAGGTTTAAAAAAAAAAACATCGTGGGTTGGTTTTTTTGCAGGGGATTGTCACGCTGGGATGGGCTCCCAGCATGTCACCCAAGTGTTTGGGATAATGCAGCCAACAGGGATTGGGCACCCCTGCTGGCACATACAGAAGGGAGGGAACATGAGCCAAGGAGATTGGGCACCCCCTCGGCACACAACAAAAAAGCTGAGAGGGGAGACATTATGCCGATGGGGAGAGGCTTCCTGTCGGCAAAATAAATGGGGATGCGGGATAAGCGCCGACAGGATTGTGCCCCCATCAGCAAGAAAAACTGTTGAGGCGCATGATGCTGAAGGGATTGGGCACCCCCTCGACATACATTTTAAATGGGAGGGGGGTCATTATGCCGATGGGGAGTGGGCTCCCCAGTCGGCATTGTGACGGGAGGCGGCGGCAGTCACTGCTGCCATGTTGCATGCACGTCGGGAGGCATGTTGTGGTCCCGCTGCATGAGAGCTTTGCTCTAACTGCAGTGGACCTTTTCTTAGATCTGGTGGCCACATTAGGGATGCATGATGTCAGCACCTGCTGCTAGCTTATTGGGGAATAAGGGACGCATCTACTGATGCGTGCTTATCTGCCACAACAGTGACCGTGCCTCCAAATCTGCTACTGTCGCAAGATGTTGGCTGGCGCTCAAGCGCGAGCCAACATAAAAATGTGTAGATGTGGTAGATCCATGCTTGCAGCTCCTATATCTTCTGACCAGCAAGCAGACATTGTGCAGCTTTTAGAGCCATGCTGCAAGCTGCCTGACCAACAAGCAGTAACTGTGTAGCCTCCTGATCTCCATTGCAAGCTACATAGAAACACAGAAACATAGACTTTGACAGCAGGTAAGGACCGCTTGGCCCATCTAGTCTGCCCATTTCCCTACCTACAGGATAAGCTGCAGATCCTAGTTAACCAACAGCCTATTTCTTCTTACCCTCACAAGAATTGCCTTATGTCTGTCCCATGTATTCTTGAATTCTCCCACAGTTTTAGACCCCACAACCTCCTCAGGAAGGCTGTTCCATGCATCCACCACCCTCTCCGTGAAAAAATACTTCCTCACATTGCCCCTGAACCGCTCCCCTTCTATCTTTAAATTGTGTCCCCTTGTTCTTGCACATCTCTTTTTCTGAAAGATGCTACCATCTTGGACTTTGTTGATTCCACTGAGGTACTTAAAAGTTTCTATCATGTTCCCCCTCTCCCTCCTTTCCTCAAGGGTATACATATTAAGCTCCTTTAGTCTCTCCTCGTATGGCTTCTCTTGCAGACCCTTCACCATTTTAGTTGCCCTCTTCTGGACTGTCTCTATCCTGTCTATGTCCTTGCGGAGATGGGGTCTCCAGAACTGGATGCAGTACTCCAGAGGGTGTCTCACCAACTGTCCGTACAGGGGGATAACATCTTCCTGTTTTCTGCTGGTGATGCCTCTCCCTATACATCCCAGTATACCCCAGCCCTCCCTACTGCCTTCTCACATTGCTTGCTAACCTTAAGGTCATCTGATATGATTACCCTAGGTCTCTTTCCATTTTTGTTGTTGTTACTACCTCCCCCCCATTGTGTAATCTTCCCCTGGGTTTTTGTTTCCCAGGTGCATTATTTTGCACTTCTTTGCATTGAATCCAAGCTGCCATACTTCTGACCATTCCTCCAACCTTGCCAAGTCCCTTCTCATCCTTTCCATGCCTCCTTGTGTATCAACCCTGTTACAGATCTTTGTGTCATCTGCAAAGAGGCATACTTTTCCTTCCAGTCCCTCTGCAATGTCACTTATAAAGACATTAAAAAGGACTGGACCCAGTACTGAACCCTGCAGCACCCCACTAGTAACCCCTCTTTCTTCAGAGTGGACTCCATTTACAATTACCTTCTGTGTCCTGTTGTCCAGCCAATGTTTTACCCAGGCTACCACCCTAGGACCAACTCCCAAGCTGGTTAATTTGACTATTAATCTTTTGTGAGGGACTGTGTCACATCCAAGAACTGGGTCATTCTCGATGCCCTGCAGGGGGCACGTCTTAGACAGCTAGTGTTGGAACCCACTTGGGAGGAAGCAATACTAGACCTGGTACTCTCAAATGGAGAGAGGATCACAAATTTAGAAGTCGGTAGACATCTGGGAACAAGCGACCACTGCAGTGTGCTTGTAATAAGCACAACCATGGAGACAAGCCATACAAAACAAGCATCACTGGACTTTAGAAGGGCTGACTTTGGCAAAATGGGTTAATACCTGAGGAATACCACTAGCAAATGGGCAAAAGGAGGTGGAAAAACAATGGAGAAAAATCAAAACTGCCATCATAGAGGCAACAAGCCTTTGTGTGAAACAGATAAAGAAAACAAAGCGGAGTAAAAAACCACTATGGTTCTCAAAAGAGGTGGCAGGGAAGGTTAAGGAGAAAAAGGCTGCATTCAAAAAGTATAAGGCATCACAAAAGGAGCACAACAGGGAACTGTATCAATTAAAGCAGAAAGAAGTGGGAAAGGCAGTCAGAATAGCAAAAGCCCAAACTGAGAAAAAAATAGCCAAGTCAGTTAAGAAGGGGGATAAAACCTTTTACAGGTACATTAGGGAGCATAGAAAGGTTAAGGGAGGAATAGTGAAGATTAATAAAGGAGAGGGGAGGTGGACAGAGGGAGACAGTGAAAAGGCAGAGATACTGAATGAATACTTTTGCTCAGTATTCACAAAAGAAGATGAGGAGGAGTTACCTAAAAAGACAATAGAAGCACTCTGGGTAGGGGGGTTGACACCAGTCCATTTACAGAAGAAAGAGTCCTGAAAGAACTCCTAAAACTCAAGGTGGACAAAGCAATGGGGCCTGATGAGATTCACCCCAGAATTCTAAAAGAACTAAGGGAGGACCTAGTGACGCCACTGGCCACACTTTTTAACAAATCATGGGAGGATGGGGTGGTACCTGAGGACTACTGGAGGAGGGCAGATGTGATTCCCCTTCACAAAAGTGGGAGCAAGACAGAAGCAGGAAACTACAGACCTCTAAGTTTGACCTCAGTGGTAGGGAAAATGATGGAATCACTTCTGAAAGAAAGAATTGTTGAGTATCTAGAGGCCAGTGGGGCACAGAACCCAAAGCAGCATGGATTTACAGCAGGAAGGTCATGTCAGACAAATCTAATAGATTTCTTTGACTGGGTGACCAAAGTAATAGACCAGGGAGGGCTGTGGATATGGCCTACCTAGACTTTAGTAAGGCATTTGACACAGTCCCTTTAAAAGATTAATAATCAAGTTAGCCAGCTTGGGAGTGGGTCCCAGGGTTGTAGCCTGGGTTGCAAACTGGCTACACAACAGGACACAGAAGATAATAGTGAGTGGCACACATTCCGAAGAAAGGGGGGTCACTAGTGGAGTACCTCAGGGCTCAGTACTGGGTCCAGTCCTCATTAACATTTTTATAGGTGACATTGCAGAGGGTCTGGAGGGAAAGGTATGCCTCTTTGCAGATGATACAAAGATCTGTAACAGAGTTGATACACAAGGGGGTAGAAAGGATGAGAAGGGACTTGGCAAGGTTGGAGGAATGGTCAGACATATGACAACTTAGATTCAATGCAAAGAAGTGCAAAGTAATGTACCTGGGAAACAAAAACCCAGGAGAAGAGCACACAATAGCAGGGAGGTACTAACAACAACAAAAATGGAACGGGACTTGGGGGTAGTCATATTGGATGATCTAAAGGTGGGTAAGCAATGTGAGAAGTCAGTGAGGAGAGCCAGGGGGATACTGGGATGCATAGGAAGGGGCATCACAAGTAGAAAAAGGGAAGTGGTTATCCCTCTGTAGAGACAGTTGGTGAGACCCCATCTGGAGTACTTTGTGCAGTTTTGGAGACCTCATCTACACAAAGGACATAGACAGGATGGAAGCAGTCCAGATGAGGGCAACTAAAAAGGTGCAGGGTCTGCACCGGAAGACATATGAAGAGAGACTTAAGGAGCTTAATATGTATAGCCTCGAGGAAAGGAGGGAGAGGGGGGACTTGATAGAAACTTTTGAGTACCTCAGTGGAATCAACAAAGTCCAGGAGGGTAGCATCTTTCAGAAAAAGAGATGTGTAAGAACAAGGGGACACAATTTAAAGATAGAGGGGGGGGTGGCTCAGGGGTAATGTGAGGAAGTCTTTTTTCACAAAAAGAGTGGTGGATGTGTGGAACTGCCTTCCTGGGGAGGTTGTTGGGGCTAAAACAGTGGGGGAATTCAAACATGCATGGGACAGACACAAGGCAATTGTAGTGGGGGGTGGCAGGAAGTAGGCTGTTGGTTAACTAGAATCTGCAGCTTATCCAGTAGGTAGGGAAATGGGCAGACTGGGTGGGCCAAGTGGTCCTTATCTGCCATCAAAGTCTATGTTTCTATGTTTCTATGTGTCAAATGCTTTGCTAAAGTCTAGGTAGGCCATGTCCACAGCCCCTCCATGGTCTACTACTTTGGTCACCCACTCAAAGAAATCAATTAGATTCGTCTGACATGACCGTCCCGCTGTGAACCCATGCTGCTTTGGGTCCTGTGCTCCACTGGCCTCTAGGCACTCAACAATTCTTTCCTTCAGAAGTGATTCCATCACTTTCCCTACCACAGAGGTCAAACTGACAGGTCTGTAGTTTCCTGCCTCTGTCTTGGTCCCACTTTTGTGAAGGGGAATCACATCCGCCTTCCTCCAGTCCTCAGGTACTACACCATCCTCCCATGATTTGATAAAAAGGGTAGTCAGTGATTTCACTGGTTCTCCCCTTAATTCTTTTAGAATTCTTGGGTGAATTTCATCAGGCCCCATTGCTTTGTCCATCTTCAGTTTTAGGAGTTCTTTCAGAACCCTTTCTTCTGTGAAAGGGCTACAACAGGCTACAACAGAGTAAGGTGTACTGGTGTTTATTAAGACTTTACTGAGCTGGTATTTCCACTACTACTGTGCTGGTGATACTTAAGACACTTACTGAGCTGGTATTTTCACTATAACTGAGGTTTACCACTGCTCTATTGAACTGTGCAATACCAAGACTGTTGCTGCACTTATCTGCTCCGAATAATTACAGTCTACTGTCCTGTACCCGTCCCATCATTTTGTGACCACCTGACCTCATTGTGAGGGGGCTCAGTGGCGAGCCAGTGGAAACGCAGTGCAGGTGTGTGGAGGAGGGGCTTCAGGTCTTTAAAAGAGCCGCATTGCAGCACAGTGTGAGTGTGGTGCTCGCGTGTAAGTGGGCCACTTAGTAGACAGTGCGAGCATGGTGTGCTGGCATAAGTGGGCCACTCAGTAGAAATATTTCAACTATCAGAAGCTAGAATAACGATGGTCTAAATGTTACAGCTAGTAAGTACTATATTTAACCTAAGTTTAACTATACAAATTGCTGTTTAAAATAACAAGCAACTGGCGAATACTTATAGCAGGGGATTTGTCTGCTAAGGAATTAGTCCAATTCTCTACAGTTGGGCTGACCATTTTAAAGTACAACTAGGATAAAATAGTAGTTTGTGGGTACAGTACCGCATAAGAAAATTAGGAAGGGAATAAAATAGATTAAGGTAGCATAGTTGTTTTTAAGGAACACAATGTAGTATTATTTATCTACTTTTAAAGGAGAAAAAGGTAGTTGTATACTAAGTATAGCAATAAGATCTACAAATTAGAAAGGAGTTACATAATTAGGAATAACTCAATATGGGTATCCAATGGAGTCTTCTTTTATTTATAACTTATGCTGTATGAATGTTAAGTTGGGAGGAGTTAATGGAGCATATTCTGACCCTAAATTAAACCTAGATCCTGAACTAGATACTGGGACATCTGGTTATCATTATGAGAAACCAGGGTTGGTCAAATACAAAATTGGATCAGGCCTGCTGATTGGCAAGTACTTTACACAGCAAGTACTTGGGGAACAATATTCCTGGGGTGCAAGTGGTTGCCCTGTAAAAATCTAAATATTTAAAATAGTGAACCTATCAAGTAAATGGGCCAAAAAGAAATGTGCTATTTTAAACTTAATGCAGTACTATGGCATAGTGTTTGTATTATTGTGTGGGGACATACACCCAAACTCTGGAGTAACTGGGGAGAAGAAATTAACTCAGAAGTAGTTTTTTTTTTCACTTTATCTTTTTATTGAAATTTGAGTATATAAGAAAGCACACATCTTATACAATAGAAGAATATCCTCCATATAAGGTATAAAATATCACTTAAACACAGTATTTAGGGTAACCATATTGGAGAAGCCTTATATGTATGTATTGATAACAAAACACAAACCTAGTCAGCTTATAAGTGGAGAGCAGAAGGGTTACAATCAATAGGGTATTATAGAATCAGAAATGGCAACCATGTATGAAATAAATGCTAGGGCAGACTATAACAAAGCATTCAGTAAATTACAAAAAGTGATAAATGTTGTAATATGAAAAATGTTCAGTAATGGAGAGTTGAAGATAAGAGAAAAGTGTGCAAGGAAAGAAAGAAGAGAAAAAAAGCAAGGAAGAAGGGAAGGAGAGAGGGAGAAAAAAGAGCAGGAGGGAAAAAAGAGGTGATATCTGTGCACAAAAGTTTTGGGAAAGCCTAATCTGAGAGCAAAATAAGAAGAGGGCTAAATAACCCTAAGAATTAGGGTCTAGAAGAACTAGGTCCAATGAACCTGAAGTAATCCTACCAACATCTGTCATATACAATGAGTCGGTTATGAGTAACATGAGATAATCGGTCTGGGGTAGTTCAGTTGGTAGCACATCCACCTCTGGACCAGAAGATTATGGGTTCTCATCCCACACCAGGATTGGACTTGCACCTAAAAATCACTGGCATCTGAGTGCAGTATTGGGGGGTGCTGTACTGCTGGGGTGTGCCATCCTTCGAATGAGATGTTAAATTGAGGTCCCTTCTGCCCATCCTGGTGTTGTCCTGGTGGTCGTCCAGGTGGAAGTAAAAAGAACCCAGGACATTCTTCGCAAAGAGCAGGGAGCATTCCCGGTGTCCTGGCCAACATTCCCCTTTCCATAAACCGGTTCATGCAATTATCCAGGCTGTGTGTGGGTGATGATGTGCGATATGGCCACCACCACATATTCAGTCACTTCATTGCCAGTCTAGCATTGCTTGTAAAGCAATTTGGGGTACTGTGTATGAAAAGCGCTATATAAATGCTGATTCTTCTTCTTCTTCTACTGAGAAAGGTTTTGAAGAACAACTGAAAGACAAGGCACCAGAGTTGATTTCCATTTCATAAGAATCAGACATTTGACCAGAGAAGAGAAAGTATGTTTAGCCATCTAAAATGTGAATATGAGAGGAGAGAGCTATTGGGTAAAAGATGCCTAGAAGGAATAGCTTGGGGTCAAAAGGTAGCTTTTGTCCTGTTACTCTGGAGGCAAGTAAATAGACTTTACACCAGAGCTTATTAATAGGAACACACGACCACAAGATATGAAGTAGATCTGCGTTGGCCAAATTACAGCACCAGCAGTTATTATTATTTAATAGCCCCATTCGTTGAAGCACAGAGGGGGTTCTATATCAAAGATGTAGGATTTTAGCTTGTATTAAAGAACTATGGGTATCTTTAAAGGTATTATGTGCAAGACACCAACAATTACTCCATTGTGCGTCTGAAATATTGTAGTTAAGAAGAATACTCCATTTATTTTTGGCTTGTATAGACTGATCAGGCAGATTATCAATAATGTCTTTGTAAATGGAGCTATTTAATTTTACTGATAAATTAGTCCAGTGAGAAATGTATGAGTTTACAATAGTATGCTTATACACTAAACTAGAAAGAGAGTTATAAGCTGCCCGAATTTGTAAAAACTTCCAGAAGTCCTGTTTAGGAAGTTTCCATGTAGCCTGCAAGTCCAAGAATGATCTAAGAGTGAGTGAATTCTAGTCCAAGATATCTCCAAGAACGAAAATGCCTTTGTTCTGCCACGTACGACAGAAAATTGGGTGATCTTCTAGAGTGAGCAGTGGATTGCCCTAAAGGTGCATAAAACCAGGGTGTTGGATTGGATTTCAGGAATTTGTGGGTTAGTTTCCAATAAAGAACAGATGATGATATAGTCGGGTGAGATTTTAGTTTAGAGGAAATTGGATTAAAAATGAAGGAAGCAGGAACTCCTCCCGGGCACAATGCGGATTCCATTGCAACCCACAGTGGTGAATGAGGGAAGGGTTTCTGAAACCATTTAATAGTTTGGGCCATTCGAATAACCCAGAAGTAGCATTTGAACCAGGGGAGTCCGAATCCCCCTTTTTTCCAATGTGATCAAAGTTTGTTGTGGTTAAATCTTGGTAGTTTCCCATACCAGATAAAGTTGCCTATTAATTTATCAATTTTAGCAAAAAAGGAGGATGGTAAGACTAAAGGAATATTGGCAAAGAGGTAAAGAATCTTGGGAGATATGGACATCTTGATGGCTGCGATTTTCCCCATGAAGTAGAGATTAAGAAGCTTCCATCTGTCCTGAATTGTTTTGATATTATCTAGTAAGGGGTTAATGTTAATGTCCCATATCTTCCCTAAGTTACTAGTAATTTTGATTCCTAGATATGTTATACTCTGTGGTGATCAACGGAATGCAAGAGGTATGTTCATAAAGGCTTTACAGTGGTCGTTAAGGGGCAGAGTTTGTGATTTACCATCATTCAAAGCAAGGCCAGAAATGTTAGTAAAATTATTAAGCAAATCAACCAACAGGGGCCCAGCATCATTCAGGTTTTCGAGTAAGATTATGAGGTCATCTGCATAGGAGAGAGAGAGAGACATATCTTGAATTGCCCACAGGTATGCCCATAATGCCAGAAGATTGACGTAAACAAGCAGTCAGGGGCTCCATGGCTAAAATAAACAGGGAAGGTGATAGGGGACAGCCTTGTCTAGTTCCTCTTGTTAGATGAAAGTAAGAGGAAAGGGTGGAATTAGTAAGTACCTTAGCAACAGGGGAATTATACAATAGCTTGATCCAGGAGCAAAAGGTATGAGAAAGACTGAAATGAGATAAAACTTGATGAAGGTAGTCCCAGTTTAAGGAATCAAAGGCCTTCTCAAAATCAATAGCGATGGCTGCAGCTGGTGTCTTGAGGGATTTGACTT
Source organism: Neoceratodus forsteri (assembly GCA_016271365.2). Taxonomy (NCBI): domain Eukaryota; kingdom Metazoa; phylum Chordata; order Ceratodontiformes; family Ceratodontidae; genus Neoceratodus; species Neoceratodus forsteri. The sequence goes on along the minus strand of CM028132.1, from coordinate 192,121,394 downwards.
TGTGAATTAGATTAAATAAGGAACATAGGTGATCAGAACTAGATCTATGTTTAATAAATCCAGATTGTGAATGATGAGTTAGCTTGGCAATCAAGGATTCAAGTTGAGAAGTTAGTAGTTTAGCAAATATCTCCCCATCCGTGTTTAATAAAGAGATGGGCCTGTAACTCACAGGGTGAGTAGGGTCTTTTTCCTTCTTAGGGATTAGGGTTATGATTGCTTCAGTGAAGATGGGGGAAGTTTGCCAGTATTGGAAGCTTCCTGATAAACATTAAGAAGAAGGGGACATAAGGTGTCAGAAAACATTTTATAGAAATTGACAGGGAATCCGTCACCTCCAGGGGATTTGCCAGATTTCAAGGAAGACAAAGCTTTCTATATTTCCTGAAGCGAGAAGGGTTCATCTAGAGAATTTGTTTCAAGAGTAGAAAGATGAGGAAGATGTAATGATTTAAGTAACTGTTGAATTTGTAAAGTAGATGGTGGGTTTGTGTTAGAGTATAGTTTTTGATAAAAGGTTTTCTTGATATGGTTTATAGAGAGGTTGCCAAAGTGAATTGTACCCTGTTCATCTTTTAATTAATTTAATTTTTTTTTTTATTTAGTTGTTTAACCAGGTGTAGCACACTAAGCTGAAAGCTTTTTTACAGGAGCGACCTGGGAGCACAAGGAGGTTAAGTGACTTGCTCAGGGTCACACAGTATGCAAGTGGAAGCTGTGGGATTCAAACCCAGGTCTGGTCTGCTGGATGTCACTAGATTTGCAGCTCAGAGCCTTAGACCACTGCGCTATACTGCCTCTTTTAGACTTAGGATATGTCATTCCATTTGTTGTGCTTTGAGCTAGTAAGGTAGGAGTTTCCTGTTTTTATCGCCGTGTTCCCAAAACTTATATTTAAGTTAAAACAAGACCAGTTTGGTTTTATGAGAAGTTAATTCATTTATTTTGACTCTAAGTTGAAGAATTTCAAGATGAAGTTGAGAATCAGAACAGTGTTTCTTAGAGGAAAAGTATAAATTCTCTTTTAGCCTTAAGAGATTTTTCCAAATCAGCCAGTTGTCGTTCCCTTATTCTTTTCCTATGTGCAGCATAACTGATAATTTTCCCCTTGAATTGTAGCTTTAAGAGCTTCCCATATAGAGGACATAGAAGATTTGGTTGGGGTATTGTGAAAAATGAAGTCCTGAATTTGTGCTTTGATCATGGGTAAGAAATTGGGATCCTTGAGAAGGAGAGGGTCCAGTCTCCAGTAAGAAGATTTAGGTGCTAATGGGCCCCACAGAAGTTGTAATTTGATAGGGGAATGGTCCAAGATTATGATGGGAGAGATGGATGAATCAATAGTTTTTTTCCATTATAACAGGAGAGGCTAACCAGTAATCGATTCTACATATGTCTTATGTAGAGAGGCGTAAAAAGCAAATTCTCGATCATGGGGTGAAGAGGCGCCATACATCAGCTACTCCAACATCTTACATTAGTAATGAGAGTGCTTTAATACTTCTAGAGTGGTCATCTGTTGTGGGGCTACTTCTATCAATGCTGGCTTCTAAAGCCAAGTTGAAATCCCCTCCGAGAATAACTGGTATATTATCAGTGTTAAAGGATAGAATCTGTTGAGCTAAATTGTGAAAAAACTCCGGGGAATCGGAGTTGGGTATTTATTTATTTATTTGCTTTTGTTAACCGGGTAAGTCACACTAGACAGCCAAGTGCCTATTTTCAGATGAGACCTGGGAGGGTGCATAGACATTAACAAGCAGAAGAGGACCAGAGTTGGTATTTAATTTAACCATCACCCATCTGACATCAGTGTCAGAAAGGGAGTTTACAAGGGACCATTTGAGACTCTTATTAATAAGAATAGCAACTCCTCTTTTTTTTTTAAGTATAGGATGATTCATAGATCTGACCGACCCAATCTTTCTTAAGTCTATAAACATCCTCTGCTAACAATTTTGTTTCTTGAAGGAAAGCAATTTGTGTGTTATGTTTTTTGAGCTGTGAAAGAATTTGCTTTCGCTTATGAGGAGAATTAAGTCCCTTCACATTCCATGTATATAAAAGTATGTCACTTATATTGTCGGTGTTAAAGAAAGGGAATAATCACTGGAATGTGAAGGGACAAATAAATGAGGTAGAGGATGATCAGAATACAATATAGAGAGCTTACGTATATGCAGAGAGTGGCAGGAACATTCAAGCCAAAAAAGGTGAAATATATGATATATGAGCAGCACAGATATATTAAAGTTAGAATAGAGAAGGGGAAGGAGAAAAGTCATTAATAACAACAATACTAGTAAGCTAAATAACAAAGAAAACTCTTTTATGGGTATGAGGAGATATGTGTCAGCCAACTGGCTAAGAGACTTTCTCACCACACTCTGGGGCGTCAATGTAGGGAGGAGACTAGGGAGGACCAGTTATAAATATCAGCCCAAACCTAAATCTGATCCCAGTAATATAATAAAGTAAGTATTCCTGATAAGCTAAACTGAAAGGGAATAATACCAAGAAAGGCAGGGGACTGTAATAACCTCAGCTTAATTCTAAGCTAACATGACAAGGTATAAGGACAAAGCTAAACACTAGAATTTATTTATAAACATTAGTAGTAATAGTACAAGATATACCAACTCAAAATAACAGTAAATTAAAGAACCATATATGAGATGCCAATACAGCCTAGACGGAGAGCCAGGAATTCAGGGAGCCAGGTGTACTGCAAATGAACGAATATAGAAGGAAAAGTAGATCATTATCACATTAGAGTAACTCTGAGTATACTTCGCAGTACAACAGAATAAGTACATAATAAATACAATATTGAGGGATGAAAAAAAAAGGGGAGGCCAATGTAAGCACTTACACCCTCAGCCAGATGCAAATCGGGATTATACGAGGAGGTATAGGCTTTGGTGATAACTGTGGACAAAGGAGATAGTCACATTAAAGGTCCGCTCCAATTACTCGAAAATCACCTAAATAGATGTTATATGGGGTGACTATGTCTAAAAGACTAGGACCAGTGAGCACCAAAACAGGAGGGATGACACAACAGTGGATCTCTATGATATCTGTAGGCTTCGAGTAAAATAAGGAGCAATAGGAAGATGTAGATCGACAATCCTTTGCAACAGTACACCAAACATAACACATAAGTGTCAGTGGCTCAGTAGGTAGCACACTCGCCTCTGAGGCCGGGAGATCAGAGAGCTGTGGGTTCAGCTCCCACATCTGGCACTTGGGTTAATATCCCAGCACTGACACTGTAGTGCAGCAGGAGAGGGGTGCTGCACTTCTGAGGTGCCGTCTTTCAGATGCGACGTTAAACCGAGGTCCCATCTGCCTGGATTGGTGGTAGTTCAGGTGGATGTTAAAGATCCCATGGCACTTACCGAAAGAGTAGGGGAATTCCGGTGTCCTGGCCAAATTTCCCTCATTCACTAAAAAAAAAATACCACCAACAGCTTAATCTGGTTCAAGGTCAGTTGGCATTCATCTGTATCCCCCTCCCCCGGGTCGTGCCTGAAAATAGGCAGGATTTGTCTAGTGCACTTACCCGGTCAACAAAAGCTAAATAAAAAATTAAAAATAAATAACCCACCTCTTTGAGTGCTAATGATATTTCCATATTGTAAACAGGAGGTAGTAAGAATAATGGAGCGTAGGGAAGGAGATAGATTAAATAAAGTTGGCAATAATACTTAAGAACTTGTCACCAGGAGAGGGAAGGGGTAAATTGCCTTGTAATATATGATAATTCACATATAAAAAAAAGAAAAGGCAATAATCAGGATTTATACTGATTGAGGATATGCAGCTGAACAGCCCAAAGACTATAAACTGGATGCACTGCTAAACTGGAGAGTAAAAGACTAGATGTAGAGAGCCTGTCTAGTGAGGTAATGTATAAGATCTAACACTAAAATAATGACTTGGAAAAGCATTGCAGATATACCAAAGTTCTCTTGAAGACCTTTAAGCTGCTCATTTAAACATTACAACAAAAAGTAAATTGATCATGCCATGATGCACAGCTTTTGCTTTCTGCACCTGCTGGGAGCGAAAGCAACCAGGTAGCATAGATTTTAGAGCAGGCAGCTAGGCAGAAAAAATGTACTGGCACTCCCTTTAAGTCCCCTGGAAGCAAAACCTACCAAGACATAGGAACTGTGACCATATTACTGACCATATAAGCTCATGACACCTTAGATTTATTAGCAGGATTGTGACCACTGATGTTTTTGCTTTTGGCCTTTGCCTTACATTTCTTTTTGGGTGGCTCTAAAGATTTGAGGGGGGAACTTGCAACAGATTCTGCCCATGAACTATTGGCAGAAATACATCCCTGAGGCACCGGGCTCAATTTGGAGGGATGTTCATCTGAAATTTGCTGAGAAAGATCCTCCTGCGAGGAGTGCATATCATCCTCCAAGAGAGCACATTTATTGCTCAAGGGAATAGAGGGGTCTATTTGAAGGTGAGAGGCTGCAGCTTGGGGTGTTTGGGCTGAGACATCACTAGAACAGCATGAAAGTCTTGAAGAATAATGCCCTGACAGAAGCTTCTCTTGCAGCCATGTTGATTGCCTTGGGGTAAAATCAGTTGTGGCATTGCTTCTTGGGGCTGCAAGTTCTGCAACACCTTCCCCACGCTCCTGAACCTCGTCATCCTCCCTTTGTGTGGATACCAGAGCTGTGTTCAGGTTGCCAATTGCTGCTGAACCTCCCAGGGTAAGATTACAAAGAGAAACCTCCAGATAGTTGACTATGGCATCAGGCGTTTCAAAATCCTTGAAGGAAGAGCCTGAGAAAAGGTGTAGTGTCGTGGGGTAGCGTAGAGCAAATTTAATGCTTCTTTGGTGGAGGATTTATTTAAGTGGATTTTAGGCCTTCCTTCTAATGATTCAATCTTTTAAAAAGTCTCTGTAGATGGAAATATTAAACTCTTGCCACTGAAGTTTCCCCATTTCTCTGGCTCGTTTCAATATTAATTCTGTATGGGAATAGTTCAAGAAGCAAGCAATGATGGGCCTCGGTCGCCGGTCTGATGCTGGCCTCGGATCCACAGTGCGGTGAGACTGCTCAATGATTAACGTTAGGTCAGGAGGCAGTTTAAGCATTGCAGGCAGCACATGTAATAAAAGCGCGGTAGTGTCTCCTAATTCTACACCTTCAGGGAAGCCAAAAAATCGTAAATTGTTGCAATGATTGCGATTCTCAATATCGTCAATTTTGGCTTGTAGGGATTTAATAGTTCGATCTTGATTACAGACAGTAGCCTGGAGGTCATGAATAGTAGTGGTATTACAGGCCGTTGCTTTCTCATTAAATGCAATTTTCTGGCCAAACATTTCAAGAATGGTCGCATTCTGTTGGGTGGAGGTTTTTAGATCATTAATCTCAGTCATCTGTTTAGAAAACATTACTTCCACTCTAGCAAGAGAGCTTTGCTGTGCTTGGAGATCTGCCATAATGCTGAAGGATGAGGCCTAGTATGCTGCAGTACAGTGTAGAATAATTGAATATAAGTAGACAATGGATCAAAAATGACTCACAGACTGTGTCAGGCAGTAAAATTACAGGATGGTCACAGGAGTTGGTACTGAAGAAAGGCCTGGTGAAGGATGGATGAGGTCAGATTGCAGTAATTCCTGCAGAGATTCTGAATTATGCAGCCATCTTCTGCCTGGTCAGGCCACACCCCCAACTCAGAAGTTTTGAAACAAGGAAATTCTGGCATTATACACTTCAACTCAGGGAGTCTTTGGAAATAATTTGATCAAATACAAGACTGGGTAACTGAACACCTTCCTGAAATAATAGTGATAACAGAAACTTGGTTAAATAAAAGAATTTCCACTACCTCTATTAAGTTGGATAATTATAAAGTATTCAGGAAAGATAGAAATAAGAAAGGAAGGAAAGTATTAATATATGTTAACTCACAGCTCACCTCACAAGAAAAGCAAATTGACTTACATGAGAAAGGGCTGAAAGTAGTGACGGTGGAAATTAGAATGCCCTTTAACAAGCCACTTATTGTAGTAGGAGTCTACAAACCTCCCAAAATAAAAGAAAGTATTTTTCACGATTTGTTAGATTTTCTATATGAATACAGAGGTTCACATGAAATAATGTTGGGAGATGTTAATGTTAATTGGACCAAAAGAGAGACTACTGATAGTTTAATGGAACTGTAAGTGAATCTAGGACTGACCCAATTAATAAAAGATCCAACTAGAATCAATATTAAAGATTACAGTAAATCAGCAATGTTGGATCTTAATCTTTACTAATTTTCCGGAACAATATCTTCAAAGTGGTGTGTTATCTGACACATTTTCAGATCACCAACTTACATTTGTAATACGGACCAATGTTTGTAAGAACAATAAGAATCCATCCACGATACAATGGAGAAACTTTAAAAATTTTGATTACATAGCCTTTATGGGTGATATAGAAAATGTAGAATGGGATATGTTGGAATTAATCCCTACGGCTTCCAACGCATGGAGTTATTTCCATCAGGAATTTATTAAGATTTGTGATATGCATGACCCCATAAAAAAGAAGAAAGGTAAACATTCAGGAACAAAGTAGTATAGTGCAGAACTCCACAAATTAAGGAAGGAGAGAGAGATACAAGGTGGAATAAGGCAAAGGGTACTGAGACAAAAGAGGATTGGTTTCTATGTAGGCAGGCCCATAATAATTACACACAAACAGTAAGTGGCACCTATCAAATAATAACACAAGGTCACATAAACTAAAATTAAAAACTGGGATTAACAATACAGTAAAAAGGAATAGGTTTATAACTCAAAGAGCACCGTCTATCTGGAGCTCCCTGCCATTAGAAGTAATATTAAGTGAGAATTCAGAACAGTTTAAAATCAATCTTGATCACCACATGGGTGACAAAAAATATCTTACCCGCCATTAACCTAATGGCGACGAGTTCTTATTGGGCCTGCCCCTCAAACTTGTAGTTACCTATGAACCTATGAAGACTTATTTTAGGTCTCAGTTAGAAGATGAGAAAAACAACAATCCTAGATCATTTTGGAAAGTTTTGACGGTCCTAATGGCAGGAAATAAAACTGCACAGATGAACACGTTCCTGATAAAGGGACAGCAGGTCCCATTAAGTAATGAGGTGGCAAATGCTTCCAATGAATACTTCATAGAGTCAGGAGACCTGGGGATGGGTTCCAATGAATTAACCACCTAGGACAATGAGGATGAAGTTAATGTCCAGAAGTACTGACATGTTAAACATTTTGAATTTCATGATATTTCTGTATCAGATGCTAGAAATGAACTATTAAAACCAGACACAACCAAAGCAATGGGTTTAGGTCAGATCCCAACAAAATTGTTAAACTATGTGGCCCCATGCATTGCTCAGCCCTTATCTTACATCTTTAATTTTTCCTTACAAACTGGAGAGTATCCTACTAATTGGAAGACTGCTAAGGTGATAACCAATATTTAAAGCAGGCTGTAAAGAATATTTGGGAAATTACAGACCTATAGCCTTACTGCCCCTTGTTTCCAAGATATTTGAAAGGTTAATTGCAAACCAACTGGAAAAACACTTGGAATCAAATAACAAAGTAAATATTTTCAGTCAGGCTTTCACTCAAAACACAGTACCCAGTCAGCTTTGATGAAGGTAGTAAGTGACCTGCAGATGGGCCTGGACAGGAGGAACATGATTGGTGCGGTATTTATAGACCAGTCACAGGCTTTTAATACACTGAATCATGATGTCCTCCTGTCCACGCTCAGGAAAATTGGCCTTACAGGATTGGCCTTGAAATGGTTTGCATCTTATTTACAGGAAAGAAAGCAGCTTGTTGATTTTGGTCATTATAAGTCTCTGCCAGCTGTTACAAAATCCGGCATTCCTCAGGGCTCCATTTTGGGGCCCTTATTATTTAATGTCTGCTTGAATGACCTACAATTCACTGACAGAGACATTTAATTTCATTTATATGCCAACAATACAGTGATTTATGTTGTGGGTCCCTCCGTTGATGTTATTCAAAATAAATTACAGCTGGCTTTTACCCAAATCGAAAAGTTCTTTAAGACTCATTTATTGACACTAAATGCAAAAAAAACACAGACAGTATTATTTAACAGAAAGACAGATTTGGAAGGAAGGGATATTATGGGCCTTCAAACATTGGATAGAATAAACATACAACAGGTTACACAATATACATTTTTAGGTATGTGGCTTGACAGCTCATTAAAATGTGGGGACCATATAGTTATGTTTATTAAAAATATTAATAGCCAGCCTGGTGCCACAGAGGGTTGAAGCACTGGATATCTTACCTTGTGCTATGCTGGTGACCCAGGTTTGGGAATGACCTCAGGTCATTGGGGTGCCGGTGTGGTGGGGGGAGGGCGGAGTAGGATTGAGCATGCCGTCGGGCAGCTCTCCTCTCCTAAGGGTGGTGAGGGTGGGTTGGTGTCCTCCCCATTGTTCCGCTCACACCGGGTGGTAGTCTGGTGGTTAGTAGGCAGAGGGTGTTGCAAAATGATCGGAGGTGGAAGGAGTGAGCTGGCACCACGGGTGCATATGCTACTGCGTCTCTGCGGGCCTCCGGGCAGGGGGAGTCAGGGGAGAAAATCCTTAAAAAAATGCATATGTGTCCCCATCATCAGTTGGTAGGAGGAGGCAGCAGGGACCAAAAAGCTTAAAAAAATATATATTAATAAAGAAATCTGGGCACTATATTGGATAAGAAATGTTATGACATTGGACACAAGATTTTATTTATTTAGCTTTGTTGACCGGGTAAGCACACTAGACAAGACATTTGCCTATTTTCAGGTTCTTCCTGGTAGAGCACAATGAAATGCAAGTTCATACAGAGGACAACATGATGCAAGTTAGGGATTACACAGAATCAGGTAGAACCAGATGAACATAACACAAGCGGTCAGTAAAGTTAGAACAGGAACACAATATATACATAGAGTCACCAAGGCTATGAATATTAATTAACACAATAATAGTCTCTGTTTTAGATTATGGGAATACTTTGTCCTCTGAAGCACCAAAAATATATTTAGATAAACTAGAGGTGGTATTCAACAGATTGACTCGATTTGTTTTGGATGTCCCATACAATACCCATCATTGTTCTTTGTACTGCATGCTGAACTGGATCAGACCACAGACTAGGAGGGACCTACATAAATCTCAATTCATGTTAAAAGTTTATAAAGGGCAAGTACCAAAATATATCTTGGACTTATTTAAGATTCAACCAATTAAACCATGCCGACGATCGGCACAAGGTATCGAGTATCAAGTTGTAGACTGTAGTCTTGAAATTGGGAGGTCATCAGTTCTGTACAGGGGAGCAATTACATGGAATCTAATACCAATGGAACTACGAGGTGTTAACACTATGATATAAAAAAGAGTAATTTAACTAAAGGGTATAAGGATCAGGGCATTAGACCCTTACCATGCTGCCAACTACTAACATTTAGGAAATGATCCATTTAATGACTGAGTGTTTTAAATGATTGTATTTATTTTTATATAAGTATTGTATCGCACTGTATTATACTGTATTGAATGTTACGGTGAATGTATGGGAACATGTATGAATGCTCTAGGGATCTCATTGTAAATGAGCTTTGCTCAACTGAGTTAATTCCCTTTCATCGATTATGAATAAAAGTATGCTACTACTACTACTACTACTACTACAAAACAAAAACAATATTCCCTGGCATCCAGCGGTACTCCTCCACCTACCGATCCTCTTCACCATAACAACATCATCTTTCCCCGGTGTCTACTGCCTTCCCCTGCACTGCCAGCACAAATGACCCACCCCACCAACCCCCTTGTACCTGAAGCGCTGGTGCTGTCGCTCAGATATGGTGACCAGCACAGTCCTTCTCTTACCTCTTGGCCAGCTGCCATATTAAAAGTCAGACAGCGCATGTTCTATGTATATCACAGGGTACGTATCAACTGTACCATACAAGGAGCATGCTCCTTGTACAGTACACAGGCTGCACACTCCCTGTACAGTACACAGGCTGCGCACTCCCTGTACAGTACAGAGGACATGCACCCCATACTATACATAGGATGCACTCTCTCTCTGACTTTCATACAGTGGCGACCAAAGAGGTGAGAGGAGAACTGTACCAGTTGCTGTATCAGAGCTGCTGCACTGGCACTTCAAGTATGGGGGAGTTGGCGGGGTGGGTGGTCAGTGTTCATAGTGCAGGGGGATGCTAGATGCCAGGGAAAGATAACGTTGTTAAGATGAAGGGGATCAGTGGGTGGTGGTATCACTGGACACCAGGGAATATTGTATGTGTTTTGTCAATACTCATTTGTATTATTTGACACAGCGAAAGATACACAAGTGGGAATATTGCATTTTTTACAGATGGGGGACCACTGGCCACCGGGGATTATGCTTTCTATTATACTGTTGTTTATGGGGTCAGGGATTGGAGATGGGGGACCACTGGTCACCAAGGAGTGCACTTTTTATTAGGGGGCAGGGACTGGAGACCAGGGGGACCACTGGTCACCAGGGAGTATGCTGTTGTTTACATGGCCAGGGATCAGAGACAGGGGAACCACTGGATGCCAGGGAGTATATGTTTTATTATACTGTTGTTTGTGGGGTCAGTAATTGGAGATGGGGACCACTGGCCACCAGGGAGTGTGCTGTTGTTTACGGGGCCAGGGATCAGAGATGGGGGGAGCCACTGGATGCCAGGGAGTATACTTTTTATTAGGGGGACAGGATTGGAGACTGGGGGGACCACTGGCCACCAGGGAGTATACTGTTACATGGTCAGAGATCAGAGATGGGGGAAACCACTGGATGCCAGGGAATTACAGTATTCACATAGGGCTGGGGACTGGAGATGCAGGGACCACTGTATGCCAGGGAATTACAGTATTCACATGCAGCTGGCAATCAGAGGGTGGGAAAGACCACTGGATGCCAGTGAATTACAGTATTTACACAGGGCTAGTGATTGGAGGGTTGGATGGACCACTGGACACCAGTGAATTACGGTAGTTACACGGGGCTGGTGAACAGAAGGTGGGAGGGACCAATGGATGCCAGGGAATTACAGTATTCACACAGGGCCTGTGACTGGAGGGTGGGGGGACCATTAGGTACCAGGGAAGAGTCATTCACATAACAGGGCTGGCACTCGGAGGGTGCGGGGGACCACTAGGCACCAAGAATGTGCCAGTCACATAACATGGCTAGCAATCAGAGGGTGGGAGGAACCACTGGATGTCAGGGCATTCTAATATATTACAGGATGGTGATCAGAAACAAGGGGGGACTACAAGGCTCTGAGGGATTTTTTTAACATAATAGGGCTGGTGATCTTAGGACAGAGGGACCACTGACCACAAGGGGGCAGGTGCACTTCCCCACCCACCAACTCAGTTGTTGGCTGCAGTAGCTCTGATGGCCACTAGGGTTGCTTTGAGTAAGTCAGGGTTTGATTGGTGGTATTTGCGCTGTACAAAGTGTCCTATGCTAACTACATAGAAACACAGAAGTTGTCGGCAGATAACCTCTTGGTCCACCTAGTCTACCCTATTTACCTTACCTACTGTGCCACCACAAACCCCACGCAATCTCTGGTCTTCTCTCCCTGTTGCCTTACTTCTAAGGTCCCCCTGTGTCTATCCCATGCATGATTGAAACCTGTTACCATTTTAGCCCCATTACCTCTGCTGGGAGATGGTTCCAGATGTCCACCACCCTCTCTGTGAAGAAGTATTTCCTTACATCTCCTCTAACCTCTTTGTGCAGCACAAATGTGCTGAATATTGTACTGCACCAGTATTCCTGTCCCCACCCCTTCCTTTGCCCACCCACATACATTATTTTTGTGCACGTGCTAATCCTGTTAGTGCATGCAACTACCCCTTTTGAATAGTGTGCTCTGGTACAAACCTTGGGCAATTGGGGCGCAAACACTTTTCCCATTGGGCAAAGTTTTGAATATTGGGCCCCCCGAGTGTAAAATAAACTCACTGCGCACTACTGCCTATACATTATTTGTATTTCTTTCCTCTTTTTTATGTTGCTCTAACTTAATGATACTTGAAAATCTATTGAAAAGACATGTAGTGTATGCATGTGTGAAAGTTAGTATGATTTCTTGCAGTTTGCAATGCTAAAATTATAAAAATATAAAGCTTACTTAAAGCACAATTCATCAATGTATCAAAGTGCTGTATAGTCATAAACACAATAAGAATCAAATAAAACAGGCAGCAGCATTTGGAATGTGCTGAAGAAGAGTAATTAGAAACATAGAAACATAGAATCTGACAGCAGATAAGGGCCACTTGGCCCACCCAGTCTGCTCATTTTTCCCCTACTTTTATTCTTGCTGCAGACCCTACTTGATCTAAAGCTCTTTCTACCCCCCTCCCCTTACCACTACAATTTCCTTGTGCCTATCCCAGGCATTCTTGAACCCCATCACTGTTTTTGACCCGCCACCTCCACTGGAAGGCTTTTACAGGAATCCATGACTCTTTTTGTGAAGAAGTACTTCTTCACATCTCTCCTGAATCTATCCCTCCTCCAGCTTCATAGCATGTCCCCTTGTTAAAGAGCACCTTTTATAATGAAAAATACTTCCCTCCTGTACCTTACAGTATTTATCCCCATGAGGTATTAAAAAATCTTTACCATATCCCCATCTCCCTCCTCTCCTCTCCTCCAGGGTGTACATATTTATGTATTTTAGCCTCTCCTCATAGGGCTTTTGATGCAGACCCTGCACCATTTTAGTTGCCTTCCTCTGGACCACCTCCACTCTTTCTACGTCCTTCCGGAGATGTGACCACCAGAACTGGACACAATCATCTAGGTTGGGGTCTTACCAGCAATCTATAAAGCGGCAACACCACCTCCCTCTTTCTGCTGGTGATACGCCTCCCTGTGAGCCCCAACGTTCGACTAGCCTTGTCACACTGCACTGTAGCAGAGAGTAAGTCAGTTCAAAGACCATTACAATAGTTGAGTGTTTTATTAGAAATGAATGTGCTATGAATGACCCTAAAAAAGGGACTTCTAGTCTCAGTGTGCCTACCCAGTCAACAAAAATCAGTAAATAAATAAATAATCATTTTTATCACCTCCGGGGTCAAATACTTCTTAGCATGCATACTATTAATTAAATGAAATCTTCAAGACTTGGCTAATGCTGCAATCTGAGTTTTGCAGGGCAAAGTAATATCAGAAAGAAAAAAACAAGGCTCAGGCTACAAAATATACGTATTTATTTATTTATTTATTGAAGATATCGGATAGCATACCTTTGAGTCAAAGACTCCTTTACAAAGGTTCCAAGTCATTGTGAACAGAGACATCAGGGACAATAGCAACAATTAGACACTATAGTTACAGAAATGGTTACAAAATGGTTACAGATAACACAGTAAAGCAGCTGGTGATACAACGGTACAGGGTGATGCCAAGCATTGGTACATAGTAAGACAGTAGGAGGTAACAAAAACATACACTGCAGGGCGGTGGCGCCAGCCATGCCCTGGTGGTTATTTGCAGGCCTAGGCAGGACTGAGGTGTCCACTGTCAAATATAGGCATGCCCTGGGGTGGCTGGACCAGAGTTAAGTCCATAGTCGTGGGGGGGGGGCTAGAGGTCAAGGACAGTTACAGACTGAGTCATGAGAGATTAAGTCTCTTAGCCGGACTTGAACTGACTAAGTTTGGGTTCTGTGAGGAGGCAGTTTGGTAGTGAGTTAAACAAGCTAGGGGCCAGATACCTAAACGTTCTTTGACCCGAGGTGGTCTTGCAGCAAGGTACCCTGAAGTGGGTTGTCACCAATTGCCGAGTGAGGCAGGTGGACAATAGTGCCTGGAGTGGGGGGGGTAAGAGCAGGTGGGAGTAGCCCTGCTGTTATTTTTTTAGCAAAGAGGCAGGTCTGATATTTGAGCCTCCCATCAAAGTTTAGCCAGTTGGTTGAGGCGTAAAGGGTGCAGGTATGAGTGAGTCTGGTGCAGCCAGTAGCTAGTCTACAGGCATTATTAAGGGCCAGCCTAATTTTGTTTAGGTGCGTGTTGTCGGCTTCCCCATAAATAATGATTCCATAGTCTATGAGTGATAGTATTGATGCCGAGATGGCTAGGTGAAGAGCTTCTGGTGGGAGGCAGTGCTTGTACTGGTGGAGTAGGCCAATACGCAGATTGACAGCAGTGCTCAGTTTTCGGGTGTGGTCATGGTAGGTGAGCCCAGAGTCTAATGTGATACCTAGGTATTTGAACACGGTAACCAGCTCAATGGGGTCATTTAAAGAGTTCAATATGGGCAGGGGTTGTTCTCTGTTCTTGTTTTGGGAGTGTGCAAACACCATGGATTTTTTTTTTTTTTGTAATTTAAGACTAGCTTGTGTCAAACAAACCAGGATTCAGCTTCTGTGAAAGATTTTTGGAGTACAGAATGGAGGGATGTGGGATCGGTGTGGGAGCTGTAGAGGATGGCATCATCAGTGTGCAGGAGTAGATTCCCAAAGCAATCCTTGGGCAGGGAGTTGAGGAACAGGGGGAACAGTAGAGGGCCAAGAATAGAGCCCTGTAAGACCCCTGACCTGACTTGGAAGGGGGAGGACAGGGTTTGGGCAGGGCTGACTGTCTGGGTTCTCTCAGACAGATAGGTGGCAAACCAGTCAGTGGCCTCTGGAGATAGGCCTATTTGTGTGGGGGAATCCAGAAGTAGTGTATGGTGCACCATATCAAATGCCTTGGACAGGTCTATAAAAACAGCACCAGCAGTGAGGCCTGTGTCAAGAGATGTGTGGAGGGCATCTGTAGACTCCAAAAGGGCTGTGGTGGTACTCAGATTAAGGTGGAAGCCATGTTGCTCTGGACACAGGAGGCTATATTTAGTAAGGTAGTCCGTAAGCTGGGTGGCCACAATCGTCTCCAAGGTTTTGGAGAGGGGAGGCAAGATTGAGATGGGGCAGTAGTTTCCAGGCAGAGTGCAGTTACCGCTTTTAAGGATGGGTGTGATGAGGGCAGATTTTCATTTAGAGGGAAACTGGCCCAGCAACAGCGAGCAGTTCCGAAGCATGGTGAGAGGGGGGAGAATGTCATTAAAGGTGAGCCTAAGCGGTTTAAGATATAGTGTGTCACTGCTGAAACGTGATTTGCTGAAGGCCTTGAGTAGAAGGGGGCAGCTTCATGCTGAGATATTGCTTTAAAGTGGAACGGGGGAGAGGAGAGGGAGCAAGGTGGTGCTGGGGGTTGGGGGAGAAGAAATTGGGAGGCAGGACACTACTAAGGTCAGAGAAGGAGGCATTAAACGTATTTGCAATCAGGGCAGGGTCTGTGGTGATAGACCCATTGGCCATGAGTTGGGAGGGAGGTACACTGGAGGCTTTGCCATGGAGCTCTTTGAGGGAGTCCCAGAACTTGCGCCCCAAGCCCCATGTGGCAGTGAGCGAGGTTCGGTAGTGCTCAGCTTTTGCCTTACGAATGTTCCAGGTACATTTATTATGTGCTTCTTGGTAGCGCTGCCTATCAGCTGGTTTACCACTATCCAGGGCAATGTGCTATAGATTGTCATGTTCGCACATCTGGTCCAGAAGGACTTGTGACATCCACGGTGTGTCAACCCCTTTAACTTTCTTTTTGCTTAGGGGGGCATATCGGTCGCAGGCAGAGTTGAAGGTATCAATGAAGTGGTCAAGAGCAGAGTCAATGTTCAATGCGGTTTTGATGGGGGACCAGTCACTAGCTAAGAGACACTGTTTAAGGGACCAAAGTTTGTCAGGTTTAAGGCAGCGTTAGAGGATTGTTTTGGGGGGGGGGCTTTCTAATGATGTACAACCAGTGACAAAGCACTGGGGAGTGTTCACTCAGGGCATTGGGTAGTACCCTGACCTGAGTTGCTTTGTGGGGTATATTGGTGAGCACAGGATCAAGGAGGATGGCTGTACCAGTCTTCTGGTTGATTCTAGTGGCAGTGGTCACAAGTTGGGACAGGTTTTGTGAGGCTGCAGCATCCCTAATGGGAGCTGATGCATCTACTAGCCAATTTATATTAAAATCCCCAAGGGCAATGATTTCAGCCCTGTCAGAGAGTGTCTGGAGGTGGGTGAGTACAGAGTGGAAGGCACCCTTCTGATTTCTAACAGGAATGTATATAGAGGAGAGGAACAGGGGGGCTCTGTTGGGTGCAAGTGTGATTTTCAGAGTGAGAGACTAGACCCCATGTTCAAGGGTTGCAAATGAGAGGACGAGACACTGTAATGAGTCCTGGACATACAGTGCACATCCACCCCCTTTTTTAGATGTTCGGTCAGCACGGTATAGAGTAAAACCAGGGAGTGAGACTGTGGAGTCTGGCATTTGTGTAATTTCATTTAAAGTGCTGATGTGCTCTCAAGTAAAAATGCTCACAAGTCTTACAGGATAAATCATAGTCCAAAAACACCTCAAGGTTTTTTTTCATAGTTTTTTTCCCCCTGTAGGTCACAGGGGGCTGTTCAGCCCCTCCTCACCTCTCCTGCCATCTACTGCCTCCTTTGAGACTTACCCACCTCAAGTTCCCCCACGGATTGCTTCCTGTTGCAGGGCAAGGGAGAGACAGCCATTCCCTCCACCCTAGAACACACATGCAGCTGTTTATTGGGGTCTCACACATTGGAATGGGCAAGTGAGGTTTCATATGCCTGCTCCCAGTTTTCCTCTTTTCTGGTCTCTCCCCAAACCAACCAGGTGTGACAGGGTTGAATAAGACCCTGTCCCATTTGTTATGTAAAAAGAGATAAATGCAAGGATCCATTCTATCCCCTTCTTGTCTGTCTCTTGTCTGACTGCACAGTCAAATTTTTCTCTGCCTTCACTTGCTGTTTCTATCTTTTCTTCCCCCCATGTGTATCTGAAGTTATAAAATATGTGTGAATCTTTATGTGAACCTGGGATCTCTTGGTTTGAAAATGTATATAGTTATATTGTTGAAATGATTGCAAAAAGTTATTTGGAACTTAGGGGATTAACCTGGAATGCAACACTAGCTCTTTTGTAGAGCTGTCAACAGGAGTTCAGTTCCGGGACACCATGTACTGTTTTGTTGCACCTGCAAGGAAGGAAAGTTGAAGTTTATTGTTCTAGGAATTAATACCTTTGAGCCAAGGCTCTTTTACAAAGGTTCCACGTCATTAAGTACAAAAGCATAGACAGTGTTACAAACAATCAGTAAGCCGTTTAACAAGGCCACAACTTAAACAGTAACATTTATGTACAGAAAAGAAAAAGGAACTCAGAGGCAGTGTCAAGGGCAAGGAATAAGGATTGGAGAGCTTGAGAGGAAGAGAGGGAGAAATAGAAATTTAGGAGCAGACAGAACCAGGTTAGTGGTACTCAGGTTGTCTTTGTCAAAGAGGAGACCATGGTGGTTGAGGAAACAAATGTAAGTGCACTCAGTGGGATGAGACTTTAGTCAAAGCAGTCACAGGAGCTGGAGGCTGTGAGGTGAGCGTAAAGTATGGATTTGAAAGCTCCCAATGTCATGGAGGATAGGGAGGGCAGGTTAAGGGCATTGTACCAGGTAGGGGCACGGTATGTAAAAGATCTTTGTCCCTGAGCAGTCCGGCATCTAGGGACAAGGAAAGGTTAGTGGTCAGATCTTCTGGTGGTATGAGTGCCATTGTTCAGGCAGAGCAGGTCCCGGATACATGGAGGAGTGAGTCCCAAGATTGATTTTTTTGCCATCACGCAGGTGAGATACAAGAGGCAATTGGAAAGATGCAACCAATCGGTTTCTGTGTAGAGGTCACAAGTGTGGGTCCGTCTCTGTGCTCCAGTGAGGAGTCGACAGGTTTTGTTTAGTGCTGTTGAGATGCACTTTAGTGCAGTGGTAGTAGCTGAGTCATAGACAATTATGCCATAGTCTATGATTGAGATGATGGAGCTTTAAACAGCAATCCTCAAGGCAGCTTGGTTGAAAAATTGACGGTTCCAGTACAAAATTCCAATGCGTTGGTGCACTGTTTTTGCAGTGTTATCAATATGGGCTGCAAAAGTAAGACATTCGTCAAAAGTGATACCAAGGTATTTGAAGGTGTTTACTTGTTCTAGTGTATTTCCAAGAGAAGTTTTTATGATGAGTGGAGTATGCCTATTTCTGTTTTGATGACTGGTGAAAAGCATGACTTTTTTTTTTTTGATTTAGGACCAGTTTGTGCTCAAGGAACCACTTTTCAACACATGAGAAAGCAAGCTGCAAGCTCTGTCATAGTGGATTTGGATCCTTATGGGAGGAGAGAATTACAATGTCATCAGCATAGAGTATTAATTTTTCAGGGCAGGAATTGGGAAGCAAGTTTAGAAATAGGCTGAAGAGGAGAGGACCTAAAATTGAGCCCTGGGGGACACCAGAGAGGACCGGTTTGGAGTCAAAAATAACCTCAGAGATTTTTACTGTTTGAGAACATTGTGCCAGGTAACTTTTTACAGTGACAAGAACATTTTCTGAAAAACAGAATGTCTCCTTAACGAGTTCCCATGCAACGACTTATAAAAAGAGCAACAACACTCTTGCTAAAGAGAGAACAAGATTGAAACTTGGAATTAAATATATCTTCAGATGAAGGACTTTGTTTTCTGTGTTTGTACTGCCTTTGTAAATAGTTATACTGAACAATTTTATTTTTTATTTTACTGTTATTGGAAAAAATAAAATGTTACTTGCAAATTTTGTACCTGCTCCTGGTATTCCTATGCTTCCTGACCTGTGCCTTGATGACAGATGGTGTGAGCAGTGGGATTTATGCTGTGCATACTCTAAGCCAAGAGTTTTGTGCATGGATACTAGACCCAGTACCAGGGAAGCATAGAAGAAAGGCATGGATCCTGCAACAGCAAGCCCAGGAGTGACTATCAAAAGAATGGCAGCCAGCCTACTGGCACAGTGGTAGTGCTACCACTTGTGATGCCAGCAACCCAGATTTGGTAGTGAGCTAGGGTTGCTGGAGGGCAGGCCAAGGGGAAAAGGATTGAGCTCTCGATGGGCCGCTCTCCTTCTCCAGGGAGGGTGGGCTTCAGACCTCACTGCAATACCACCACCTGGGTGACCACGGGTAAAGAAAATAAAACTGATAGTGAAAACCTTAACAGGACTGGCTCACAGAATGATGGATGGAGGCTGAACAGAGCTACTCAAGAATCTGAGTAATCCGCCAGGGGCAGCACTGTGAGTCTGCCAGGAAAGGTAAGCCCCTGAACAATTCCGACAAGGTTGAGAGGTGAGGAGAGAACCCATCTGTTGCAGACAAAGGCCAGATGGAGTCCAGTCTCAGTACAGAGAACCATTTCAGAGCTGCGATACCCGAGATGGAGATGGAGCTTTTGGAGTTTCCTGTGTTTCCTGGGTGCTACCTTTCATTTTTATTTTTTATATTTGTTAGCTAGATGAGCAAACTGCCAGTTTTCACAAGTGACAAGTCAACAGATAAACATAGAGTACAGAAGTACAAAGGTCAAATACATTAAACTAACAATATAAAATACAATACAGTATTAAAAACAGTGACAAACATCTAAATTGTTTAGCCAAACAACAAAACATTTCTTACACAATTGAACGGTCCCTACATTGGTGATTTTAGATGGAATACCACTGAAGATTTTTATAGCTCTGTAGATTACTGATCTTTGACCAATGTTTTTTTTTTTTTATAGAGTGGGATTCTAAATGAACCTCTGGACTTGAACCTAGTTTCAATGTATTTATTTATTTATTTAAGCATTTCACCAGGAAGGCATACTGAGCAGGCTACTGCTCTATTCCAGATGCGTCCTGGGGAAGGGGAGGTGCAAACATAGTTGAAGAAACAAGTGCAGTTTGCAGTATGTTACAAAAATGGCATGAGAGGACAATTGACACAGACAATGCTACTTGACTGGGGGATAAGATCCTGAGTTACCTGAAGGAGTAAACCCTGAGTTCACTTAAACAGAAAAACTCTAAGTTTCAGGTTTATCCTGTCATGAAGAGAAAGACAATTTGCTTCACTTAGCAAGACACAATGATGTGTCCTCAAAGGGAGACCAGTCATAAAACGTAATAAACTATTGTATGATACTTGTGGTTTCTGAATCAGTGTATCACTTGTGCCAGAGCAGATCAAAATACCATAGTCAAGTACACTTAATAAAATATTATTTCCAAGTAGTCTACAGGATTCAGGAACAAGAAATGGTTTAATCCTGAATAACAGCCCGATTCTGTGGTGGATATTTTCAATAATCTTAGCAATATGTTGATCAAATTGAAGATGAGAGTCAAAGGTCACTCCCAGGTAATCATACCAATTTACCAGTTCTACAGGGTTCCCTGCTAAATCCATCATATGAGTATTTATATCACGATTTGTCCTGGGACCAGTAAAAACCATGCATTTAGTTTTCCCTGAGTTCAGTACTAGTTTACATGAAAGCAATCATTTTTGGAAATTTTCAAAGTCCATCTGGACTTTATTTAATGCTTGGTCTGGGGTAATTCCTTCGGAAAAAATTACTGCATCGTCTGCATACATAATAAGCCTAGACCCTAAGATGGTAGAGGGAGCAGCAGTAATAAAAAGAGAAAATAAAAGAGGGCCCGTGATTGAACCTTGGGGTACCCCACAAAATATGGGGTGAGAATCGGAACTAAGCTGGCCAATGATAGTTTTATGTTCCCTATTACTAAGGTACCCTCCAATCCATGAGCTAACTTCCTTGGAGAAATGGACTTCCTTCAGAATCCTCAGTAACAGGGAATGGTCTACTAAATCGAAAGCCTTGGTGAGATCCATGAAAACTGCAGCAACGGAGTGCCCTAAATCAAGAGAGTCCCATATGCTGTTCATGAATCCCACCAAGGCAGTCTCTGTATTATGCTGTTTCCTAAAACCATGTTGACAATTTGACAATAGATTGTAACCTGAAAGGAAAACCTGCATTTGGTCAAAGATTATTCTCTCCAAGATCTTTGATAAGGGTGATAATAGAGAGATAGATTTATATTTAGAAACAATGGGCTGGATATTCAAAAGGGTTGTGCCATGCGCAATAGGGTTGCGCCTGCGCAAGTCCAAAATTGCGCCATTCTGCCATATTCAGCAGGAGGCAGTTGCACCCCCCAAGGCAAGCTGAGCAACAGCGCAATGCTAATGAAGGCATGCTGAACCGGAGGGGGAGGAACCATGCATAAACTGCACAGCCCGATATTCAGTGGGCTGTGCAGAGCTGTGCAGGTGCAACTCCCAACCTGCGCCGTGCATAACTTTGAGCCAAAAAAAAAAGGAGTAAGTCGAGGGCCACCCACAGGTGAGCTGCCCACATTGCAGAGGCGCAACACAGCAGCTGCCACCGTTGGCGGCCTCAGCCTACTCCCTGTGCCCCTACTGCAGCCCAATCACGGGCATATACGCAACCCTCCTCCCCGACTGGCCGATTGTAGGCAAATGTAAAAATCCCTCCCCACTGGCTCAATCGCGGGCATAAGTTTACAGAAACCCCCACCCTCCACTAGCCCGATCGCTGGGCAAAAGTGTAAAGTAACCCCCACCAGCCCGATCGTGGGCAAAAGTGTAAAGTAACCCCCACCAGCCTGATCGCGGGCTGATAAGTGTTCAACCCCAAGAACACATCCCTGGTGGTCAGTGGACCTCGAACCAGATAGTGGGCTGCAAACTGTTCAAACACCCCCAAGGACCACCTATCCTGGTGATCTAGTAGGCTACCACCCACCCACCCATGAAGCCCCCACCACCCCGCTCTTCCCCCGCCAGCCGGCCGGGCGGCAGAATCCACCGCCTGCCGCCCGCCACCCGCCAACTGACTGCCGTGGGTGGGTGGGGTGGGGGCCGCAGATCACCAAGTGAAGTCGGTCCCTGAGAGTGTTTGAACAGTTTGCAGCCCGCCATCGGCTTCAAGGTCCACTGACCACCAGGGATATGTTCTTGGGGGTTTAACACTTTGCGCCCACGATCGGGCTGGTGGGGGCGTTTACACTTTGCCGCGATCAGGGCTGGTGGGAAGGAAGTCCTGCTACTTATGCCATGGACAGTAGCAGTCGAGGAGGATTTACACTTGCCCGTGATGCGGGGCTGCAGAGCGTCGGTCCCAATGGCTGCTGCCTGGCGAAGGCGCCAGGGCAGAAGTCCTAGGGATCACGCACCTGCATGCTAATGGCATGCAATGAAGTATAAATAGATGCAAATGGCCCCCCACCGCTGCATGAATTATGGCCCCATTTGCATATCACCTTTTGAATATGGGAATGGCGATGGCGCAATGGTACTTGCGCCACCACAACTTGAATGCTCCACTTTGACCCTACGTGGTGGTACAGTTCCACTGCGCTATGCACAGTGGCTGTGGCTGGGGGGTGATATTCAAAGGAGTTGCTCAATAGCGCAACTCCGTTGAATATAGCCCCGGCCACACCCTTGCGCAACTATTTTGTGCAGCGCAAGGGCTTGCGCCACAGAATAGCGCAGTTTGAATGTCCAGCCCAATATGTTTACCACCTGATTTAAGTATAGGTTTATGAGTGCCAGCTTCCAAATCTGAAGAAAAACATTGTAACATAATGAATAATTAAAAATTGAGGCAAGAGGAGTAGCTAAGACTGTGATTCCCTTTTTAATTACTCTAAAGTCAATCCCATCTAGCCCTATAACTGGTTTGGGACTATGTTTAAGTACATAATCAGTAACAACTTCAGGGGTTAGAAAATGAAAATGAAATAAAGGATGATTCTTTATAGATTCCTCTTCTATGAAAAGGTTAGAATTTGAGAGGATTGAGGGGTCTTGAAATCTTTAGAGATCCCCAAAATATTCACTAAACACTTTAGCAATAGCTATGGGATCACTAATTAATTGATCACTATCCTGAAGGGTTTTAACCGTGTCCCCAGTGTCTCTGCCAAGGAGATTGTTCAATGTTTGCCAGGTTTGTTCTGAACTACCGAAAGATAGTAGTTGTTTATTTTTTTAAAAAAGTCTATTTTAACTCTTCTAATGGTAGCCTTACATCTATTGCTAAGAGTTTTATAATTGATCAGCCAATTTGGATCATTATCTGTTTTGAAGTGTTTCCATGCTCTATCTCTTTGTTTCATTAACACCCTTAGGTCCCTGGTGACCCATTCTTTTTTAAAGCCTCTTATTCTCATTTTTTTTTTAAGTGGGGCAAGTTGGTCAGTTACCTGATGAAATAATTGACTAAATGTTTTTAATTTTAGATTAATATCATGAATATCTTCAAGACAGGACCAGATATGCAAGGGATTGTTGACCCAGAATGGGAGCTGGAGGAATGCCTGGTGCTGATTCCTGGAGGATCACATGTGAGTGGTGCACTGACTGCTAAAGAAGAGGTGCTTGATCATGGTGGAGAATAAATGACACCCTGAGATGCAGATCATGTGATTCAAGATGGAGGCATGGCCCTTTAGCACAGCAGGTGAAAGGTGAGGAAGAAGCCTGTGAGATGGCAGAAGGGATTGTTCTTTTTGCTAAACCAGGGATTCCCTATAGATTCAGAGACTGAGGTATGCTACAAAATGGGGATACACATGTTTGCAGGTTATACCAGTATGTGTCAAGTACTGATGGTGTACGTATTGTCCCGGGGTGGTTAACAGAGCCCACCCCCATTATGTTGTGAAGAAAGGGGTATTATACAGGTTACGTCCTAACCCAGGTTAAACAAGATGGAAGAGCAGGTGGCTGTTCCCACCAAATGTCGGATGCAGGTGATACAGTGGGCACACATTGATCACAGTGGGAGGCATCCAAGTAAGAGGGAAACCTTAGCAAACCTTCTGTCACATTTTTACTGACCAGGAGTCTACAGGCAGGTAGTGCTCTACTGTAGATCCTGCATTGCTGCCGGTTAATGTTGGCTGTAGCCCCCAGAGAGAAGGGCACTGTTACCCTGCAAAATAAAGCCTTTACTTCCCAGAGACCAGGAGAAGCAGAAGACCCACAAAGGAAGACCGCCTGGAGAAAGTGAATTCGTCCCAGGGAAATCATGTCAGACAAACCCGGGCCAAGAGTACACCCGGGGGGGGATGCTACAAGTCTCAATGGCTGACAGGGACCTGGGGGTGGTGGTGGATGTCAAGATGAACAACTGTGAGACTTGTAAGAGGGCAGTGGCCAAGGCCAACAGGATGCTGGGATGCATTGCTAGGGGGATCACCTCCAGAAGGAGGGAAGTGATACTCCCTCTGTATCTTGGTGAGGCCGCACCTCGAGTACTGCTTGCAGTTTTGGAGGCCACACTTAAAGAGGGACACTGAACTCCTGGAGAGGGTCCAGAGGAGGGCAACCAAAATGATCTGGGGCTTGGGAAACAGGACCTATGGGGAGAGGCTCGAAGAGCTAAATATGTCCACATTGGAAGAGAGAAGGGACCGGGGGACATACATAGATACATAGATACATAGACAGTGTCGGCAGATAAGGGCCTATGGCCCACCCAGTCTGCCCATTTAAGTTTCTAAGTTCAGTTTATGTTTTCCAAGAAGTCTGTTGCCCCTTACCCCTGACCTCCAGAATTCCTTTATGTCTATCCCATGCATTCTTAAATCCCGTGATTATTTCAGCCCCCACCACTTCATCTGGCAGGGTGTTCCACTTGTCCACCACCTGTTCTGTGAAGAAATTCTTCCTCCACGTTTCCTCTGAATTGTCCTCCTCAACTTCATCCCATGCCCTCTAGTCCTGGAACATATTTTTGCTTAAAATAGTGCATTCCTGCATCCTGTTCCTCCTGTAAGATACTTGTATGTCTCTATCATATCCCCTCTCCTCCTCTCCTCCAGGAGTACATGTTCAGTGCCTTAACCTGTCCTCATAGGGACTGTGATGCAATCCATGCACCATCTTTGTTGCCCTCCTCTGAACCTTCTCTACCCTGTCTATGTCCTTACATAGGTAAGGTCTCCAGAACTGCACAGTGTACTCCAGGTGCGGCCTCACTAGTGTCTTGTATAGTGGAAGTATGACCTCCTTTTCCTGCTGGTGATGCCCCTGCCTATGCATCCCAGCATCCTATTTGCTTTACCTGCTGCCTTGTCACACTGTTTCCCTGCCTTGAGGTCATCAGAGATGATTACCCCAAGATCCCTTTCCTGCTTGGTGCATGCTATATCCTCACCCCCAACTGATATATTGTGCCAGGGTTTTGTGCCCCATATGCACTATCTTTGCACTTCCTTGCATTGAATTTCAACTGCCAAACCCCTGACCATTCTTCAAGTTTCTGGAGGTCCCTTCTCATTCTGTCTACACCCTCTGGTGTGTCTACTCTGTTACAGAGCTTTGTGTCATCAGTGAACAGTGAAATTCTGCCTTCTAGGTCCCAAGAATGTCACTGATGAAGATATTGAATAGTACCGGTCCCAGCACTGATCCCTGTGGTACCCCACTGGTCACTCTTCCCTCTGTGGAGTGACAACCATTTACCACCACCCTCTGTGTCCTGCTGCCCAGCCAGTTACCTACCACCACACTACTGTCCTGCCCACACCCATATTCCCCAGTTTGTGCAATAGTCTTCTATGTGGCACAGTGTCAAAGGCCTTGCTGAAGTCCAGATAGGCCATGTCCACTGCCCTCCTGATCCACCTCCCTAGTCACCCAGTCAAAAATTAAATGAGGTTGGTCTGACATGACCTCCCTGGTGAAACCATGCTGCCTTGGGTCCTGTAGTCCATTGACAGCCAGATGTTCACCAATCTCTCCTTCAGTAGTGCTTTTCCATGATCTTCCCACTACTGAGGTGAGGCTGACTGGTCTGTAGTTCCCTGCCTCTTTGTTCCCACTTTTGTATAAGGGGACTACATCTGCTATCCTCCAGTCTTTGGGTACCTCCCTGTTTCTAGTGATCGGCTAAACAGGATAGCCAGAGGTTCAGCCACCACCTCTCTTAGTTCTTTAAGGACCCTGGGGTACACTATGGCCCCATTGCTTTATCAACTCTTATTACTTCCAGTTCCTTCAGGACCCTTCTCGTAAAGGGACTTGTGTCCATTTCTGCACTATTCTCACCCTTGTACTCCATTCAGATCCATTACCCTCCTCTTCCTCAGTAAAGACTGAGCAGAAATACCTGTTCAATATGTCAGCTTTACTGTTGTCATCCTCCACACAGCCCCCATCCTCCCCCTTCAGTCTCACTATCCCTCCCTTTGCCTTTCTTTTTTCACTTATGTACCTGTAAAAGGTTTTGTCCCCTCTACCCACTGATTTTGCAATGTGTTCTTCTGTCTGAGCTTTGGCTTCCCTTATTGACCTCCCTGCCTCCCTTTGCTTCTCCTGGTACTTCTCCCTATCCCCTTCTGCCTGTGTCTTTTTGTACTGCCTGAATGCAATCTTTTTGGCTTTCACTTTCTTTGCTACCTCTTTGGAAAACCATAATGGTCTCCTCTTCCTTTTCCTCTTGTTAACCTGCTTAATACATAATTCTGTTGCTCTTGTAATCCCCATTTTAAATACTTCCCACTGTTCCTCAACCCCATGACAGAGGTGTTCAAGTATATGAAGGGGTTAAATAGGGGAGAAGCAGTCAAGGTGCTCCAAAGGAAGGAGGGGGGGCAACTAGAGGGCATGGGTGGAAGCTGGAAGGGGGGAGATCCAGGAGAGAATGGAGGAGGTGCTACTTCACTGAGATGGTGGTGGAGCCATGGAATGCACTGCCCAGGGGGCTGGTGGAGGCAGAGATGGTGGAGGGATTCAAGAGGGGGTGGGACAGGTACAGGTACAGGGGAAGGGTTCTGGATGCAAAGTCCTGTGCAACGGGAATATCCGGAACTGGGAAGGGAGAAGCCAGAGAGGACAAAGGGGGCAGCAAGATCAGCTCCCAGGGCGGAGGCTGACCAAATGAGCAGACACGAAAGATCATTAGGCCTATTCTGCTGGCATTTTAATATGTTAGTATAACCATTTTAGAGTCAGCTGCTCTCGGAGAGCTTAAAATGTTCATCAATAAGTTCAAGTGTGGCAGTCAGAGTGGCAGGTCTGCCATTGGGGCTCTGTCAAAGGAAGCCCTGGTATTTTTCACCCTAGTTTCATAAAATCTTCAGTTTGTCTGCAGGACTCTTTAGTTTCACTCCAGGGGGAGTGAGAGGGAATGCAATTCTTGTGGATTCAAGGGACAATCTCCTGAAGTTCTTGAAGTTCACAGCTGCCTTAAGGAAGAAACATGAGCAGAATCTGACAGCTACCAGAGAAAGAAAGGTGCCTTTTATTCTTTCCATGACTGGGAGGAAGGAACGACTAATCTGAATGCAGAATTTGAGACTGTTCTCTGAGGGAGTTGTCTGAGGTGTGTGTGCTCTAGATAAGGCTAGATCACACCGGTCAGAACCCTTTTCGCCACAACTGTGCTGAATTTAAAGTTCAAGTTGGAAGTCTTTAGCAATTCACTGAGGACTGGAGACTCATTTGGTTTGACCCTGAAGGAATGGCAGAGGCTGTTTGGGGCAAAGGGTGGGAGGAACACCATCTGGAGTTTCAGGCAGGGCTAAGTAGTTTGTGAATGGGCATCACTGTTCCTTGGGCAAAGACCATGCACCAGGAGATTTTAAAGTGTGTGGCACATCCCACAGATATACACTTTGGAAGAGCGATAGAGATGTTTTTGTGGAAGACAGTACTGCTTAGCAATCCTGTAAAAGAAAGTGTGCCTGTCTTGCAATGACAAACCTTTGGGGGACCACCCTTGCTTTAAGTAACATCTATAAATAAAGACATACTGCAAAATGTTATTTCATTTCATTTTCATTTTTTATTTGTTAACCAGGTAAGGATACTGGGATGAGCCCATTTTCAGATCCGACCCTACCAAAAAACAAACAATAAACAATCACAATACAAATAACAAGTTATACAAAATAGGTACATAATTCAGTTGAGTTCAAATAAGTCCTTAAATTATGCTTAAAATGTAGCAAAGAGGTAGACGAGTGAACAACAAGAGGCAATGCATTCCAAAATTGGGGGGCTGCCACACAGAAAGACCTGGTTCCCACGTTAGTGCGAAAAAAGGTATTAGTTAAGGTAATTCTATTACAAGAATGCAGGTTACAAATGGGGGGCTTTAATTTAACCAGATCAAATAACAGATATTTGGTGTTTATGAAAATTGATTTGAAAACTTGACAACTAAAATAAAATGCTATTCTGTTGTTTAGTGATAACCAGCCAAGTTTGGAATACATTAAACAATGATGAAATTGATAAGGGCAATCCAAGACAAACCTACAAACATTATAATAGGTCACAGAAAGCGTTTTTAGCTCTCCAACAGAAAGCCTATAATAGAGGCTGGTAACATAATCAAGGTGAGGCAAAAGAATACCCAAAGCAATAGACTTTCTAAAAATCTTCCGAAAAATATTCCTTCATTCTGAATAACATAACCAGCTTTTGGTTAATTTGTTTACATATAGCTTTTACCTGCAGAGAGAAAATTAAATCAGGGTCTAAAAGAACTCTCAGATATCTAAACTCATTAACAAATCCCAGTTACTGCTTTGTACATTCTGCTTGTTGCTTCTAGTGTGAACGTTATTGGGGCCCCTCAGCAGTTAGGTCTAGCATATGCCTAGCATCCTCTCCCCTGGACCAGGTTATAAATAAAAATGTTCATTTTAGTATGTACTCCCACCCCCGTCCTCTAGATAATGAGTCTGGTATACACTCCAGTGCTAGGGTTGGTACCATGAGTGTAATTCTGCCAAAAGAAAATTGTATGCCATGTAGTTGGCAGAAGTTTTTAAAGGGGGGGGGTTCCAGCTAGTCAAAGGTGGCATTGAGGTTACATATGCATGCACGATACTTGTGCATGCACACTTTAAGTCAGTGCCATCATGTTGCACACGGCAGCTGTCACTTCCACAGTTGTGGAAAGGAAAAGTAGTGCACTAGGAAGTGATATGTTTATACAGCCCACAGAAGGAAAGTGCTGCATAAACAGAAACACTGGAAACTATGCTGGAGCACTGTGGCAGAACATCAGACAGCGGTCCAGTTACATGCTTCCACACTGCTCTTATACAAATCTGATGATGGCATAACATCTATGGAGCTTGGCCCACACAGCCGTAAAAATCAGACTCAGGAGGAGATTATTAACAAAACTAGAGATCTGATCTGGGATTTGCTCGTCATCACAGTCACTTCCTCATTCGTTTCTAAGCAATAATTTCTGGTAAATGTGCCTTAACCATATTGATCTCAGTGCTGGTTGACTACTTCTGGTTTCTCCCTGATTGTATTAGGTAAGGGTAGTACCAGTCTTGAAGTGGTGGCATGCTCTGAAAAAAAGTGGTCCCTATGCTTGTCTGCACATTTTAGAAATGACCCCTTTCCTTGTTTTTGCTGTAAAAAAACTGATCCCTTTAACACAAAAACAAGATGTCAGTTATAGCCTCCATTCTCACCCCTTTTTGCTACAAGTGAGGAATGCAATTATGGGTTTGCATCAGATGTATAGTGGCAGCCATAGATGCATACTATTGTTAAGCAGTAATCAACTGTATGTAAAAGTTTATTTTGAATGTATGCTTTCTTAATGTTGTCAATACCACTCCACTCATTTTGTACTCTGCCTTGGATTTCTGTGCCCCAAGTGCATTATTTTACATTTTTGTGTTCAGAACAAAAAGGCTTTTCAAATGAGGGTAGTCACTAATCTAAATTCTTTATATATTTTTTTAATTGCCATCAGAAATATGAATTTTGTAGAAAAACAAAAATGGAAACAGAGGTAATAAGATGACCATATTTTACAAAATATAAGGAATTCAGATTAGTGACTGCCCTCATTTGAAAGGTTTTTTTTGTCCTGAACAACTTTCAGACTGCTTGTTGTGCACCTGAAATAGTTTTAAAGATATTTAGATTTGTTTGGAATTGTGCACATTTGTGAAGAATTCTGCACAGTGCCTTAGGAAGATTCTTAATGAAAAGCAGTTTGGAGTTCTAGTTCCAACATTCTAAACACACAATGGGTCTGAATGAGTTAAAGGGGACAGACATTGATTACTTATGTGCAGGTGTTTGAAATGTCTCTGTTTTCATAAATTATATTCATACCTCTAAAGGATCTCTATTTAACTGTGCCTGAATAAAAGCTGAAGCTGTCAGTTGTGTTTTGTTTTGTTTTTAGATTTATGGAACTGTTATGTAATACAACAGCAGGTTAGGTACATATGGACACATGTTGATACACGGACATATTAGGATAACAGTATCTCAGTTACAAGGGGGTCTGTGTTAGGTTTGGGTTTTGAATATACACATACACTAGTCACTTGTTACAGAATTACCAATATATCATGTTTAAGACAGTATAAGTTTAACTTTATGAGTATTATGGACTTATTGTACACAGAGTTTAAGAAAAATGTGCATAAATCATCAGTATGGAAGTTGTTCAGGACAAAAATACCTTTCCAATGAGCTTATTCATTAAGCTGCACTAATTATATTTTTTAAACTATGGCCATCTGATTACCTGACTTTTCATTTTTCTTCACAGTTCGGATGGCTATATTTAAAACAATCTATGAATTCAGATTCATGACTACCTTCATTTGAAAGGTCATTTTATCCTGAACAACTTTCATATTGGTTGTATGTTGGTAACTTGTATACGTTATGAGATATTTACATTTGTTTGGTATGACTCCTACTGTGTTCACTCAGCGAGAGAAAAAAAATGAGGTTGTTTGGAAGACCATATTTTACAAAATATAAAGAATTCAGATTAGTGACTACCCTCATGTGAAGGGTCTTTTTGCCCTGAACAACTGTCAAACAGGTTGTTTTTGTGTACCTTGAACAGTTTTAAACGTATTTAGATTTTTTGGAAGGTGTGCACATTTGCTGTCAGAGCAAAGCAATTTGAAGTTTGGTGTTCATCATTCTAAAAAAAAAAAGAAGGGAGTATTTTTTAACTGCCATAGGGATTTGCAGTGCTAATGGAAGGATACACTGAAAACTACTAAAAAATGTGTTCCATGGAAACCTCTTTTCAAACTAAAGTGATATGGCTTTAGGCTCCACCCACAGCCATAAAAACTGATGATAATTACTGACCTGGCTGTCGGATTAGATATAATTTCCCTTGCCCCTTTCCAGCTTTTATCTGACATTTTCATATAATATTTGTATATATTAAATGATACAGTTATTTGAGTTACTAAACATGTTTTACTTCTAGACTTGTCCTGAGCAATAAGATTCCTCACCCCAAACCCCCATTAACTGGATTTTCACACATAAATTGGCAATGACCATGTTAATATTAAGCTTTGATAAAAATAAAAAAAGTATATAAATATATATATATATATATATATATATATATATATAGCAAAAAAAAACTTTGTTAATGCATCAGTTGAGGTTAAAGTGACAAAAGTAGGGAAATGTGGTGTTGCGTTTCAACCTAACACCCACCCCACCCTGCACAAATGAAGAGGAATCAGGGGGCAGCATTGGGCTCATCAGCCCTAACGCTCACCCCATTCCATTAGAAAATAAGCTGGGTGGGTACAGCATAGGAGAATGGGGTGAGCATTAGGGCTGACAACCCAATGCTGCCCCCCAATGCCTCTTTGTGCAGGGTGGGTGTGTGGTGTTAGGGTTGGAAACCCTAAAGCCACATTTCCCTGCTTTTGTCACTTTAACCCTAACTGATGCATTAATGAAGATTTTTTGCAATTTATTTCCTTACTTTTTGAAATTGTACAATCATATCCTAATTTGCTTGTCAGAGCACAGGGCCCTCTGGGCCCCACGCTCCAATTCCTCCATAGATGTGTATATATACATAGCAATGAGGGCCCTGCACTTCCATTTATAGGACAAGAGTGATGACAGTGTGTGCATAGCCATATTACCCCACCTGATGTACAAAGTACAGAAAAAATTAAAATCCTCACTGAAACGTAAGTCTGTGCAAGTGCAATGCCGTTATGCACCACAGGTGCAAAAACACATTTCAGCCAAGATTTAAACAGGACAGCTGTGCCATACCTTTGGTGGGGTAATAAAAAGTCTATGTTGAAACGCTGGTGTCAAAATATGTTAAATTTACAAAATGACGAACGTGCACAGCAACATTACAATGAATGGTCATAACTCAGCCATTTTTTGACATTTTGACCAACATTTTCAACATGTCCTTTTGGAAAGCCCACCTCATGAATAATATGACTGTCATTAAGCAACTCCTGCCTGAAAGGTGAATTCACCAAGCAACTGCAAAATCACCTTTTGGGTGGGAGTTGTGTAACAACAGTCATATTGTTCATAAGGTGGATATCTAAATGAATATGTTGAAAATTTGGGATCAAATATAAAAATAACTAAATTATGAATAAAAGTTGTAACCCCCCCCTTTGAAATACATTGAACCACATTTACCTTAATTTTTCATACTGTAATAGCAGGTTCCAGCAGCAAGACATGTCTTCTATCGGAGAGTGGGTTTTAAACCTGGGACTTGTTCAGATGAGTGAGGGTGTGTGGGGGTCCACTGGGGGGGCAGAATGGTGGAAGCAAATAAAAGGAAATGGTAAGGGGAGAGGAGCCGAGGAAAGGACTAGGATGGACAACTTAAACAAGTGGTGGCAGTACCAGTGGGAAGCGGATGAGCATAACAGGAGGATCGGTGCTCCGAGGATGAGGTAGTGAGCAGTTGGAGGAGTGAAAATGGACTAGGCAGCACTGGACTGTGATGGCAATGATGCGGGCAGGTAATGCAGGCCCATAGGTCAGGAGCACAGCAAACAGTGGTAGAGGAGGATAAACTGCAAGGGAAAAGCATGGAGAGGTTATGGTGCGATCCAGTGCATGAAGTAGCAGCAGCAAACTGATGGCAACTCAAGAGTGGCAGTGTATGTGGGGAGCCCCAAAAGGAAAAACAAACAAGGAATGTGTGGGGGGAGGGGAGGGAACAGATGAGGAGACAAACAAGGGGGAAGGGGGAAAGTAGAGAGATATAAGGGAACATAAAATGAAGAAAAGGAGTGGTAAAGGAGAAGAGGTGGCCCAGCCACACACCACGCAGGAACACGATAACAGAACACCAGAGAATGCAATATACTCCAAGCAGGAGCCCTCCCACAGAAGTTAGTCCAGGAACTGGAAGGGAGGAGTTGTATACTGGAATAATCCAAGGCAGCAAAGCTTCAGACCAGTGGCTTGTACAAATGACAAATCCCATAGTGA
Organism: Neoceratodus forsteri; assembly: GCA_016271365.2. Classification (NCBI taxonomy): domain Eukaryota; kingdom Metazoa; phylum Chordata; order Ceratodontiformes; family Ceratodontidae; genus Neoceratodus; species Neoceratodus forsteri. Next base: position 192,088,071 of record CM028132.1, on the reverse strand, counting down.
TGGCTGTAGAGCATGCCTTTTTTTTTTTTTTGACTCAGTCAATTTCAGATGTACTTACTCAGTATCAGTGTGGTTTGTAATATGGCAAGAAATGAAACAGAGAAATACAGCAAACACATTGGTGGAAACAGTACACATTGTACAAAATGAAGTGGACATTAATTCCCTAGTAATGCCTACTTCATAATGTAGTACTGTTTCCAACCACATTGAAATTGACAGTACACCACTGCTCTGGACAGTCTGCATGCATATTTGCTGGAAGAGAGTAATCGCCACGATTCAACCCACCCACCCTGCGGTGCTCCCAGTAATCATACTAAATCTCGGAGAAGTGGGACAGTAGCAACTTCATGGTAAGCATTACAGTAATGTACTTTGCCATGTTGTGTGCTCCCTAGAATGTTTGTACGGCTCTCTGCTGTGTGTTTTCTGCCAGTCTCAATATGCAAATGAGGCATACCATAATGTCCCAACAGAGTTTCAGCACTACTTACGAGTATGGTAAATAACTACTTGTTATTATAATTAAAACTTTCTTATTGTTAATGTTATTAGCAGACATTAAATCACCAAATGGCAATATTTGAAATCAGATGGAGAAAAATATCAACCTCAATATTAACAAATGTGGCTGCAGTCAAAAATATATTTAACTGTTTCAAACTGTGGGCACCAGTGCATGTATAATTCTTATCAAATCACCAAGTTTTTCTGCAAATTTTTGTAAGTGCTTGCCATGTTACAAGTACATTAATCCACTGCAAAGTCAGGCTCTACTAGGAAATTAATACCCGGTTGGTGGTTGGAGGCACTCGCATCAAATCCCCCCCCCCCACTGGGCATCAATTCCCTAGTAGAGCCCTCCTCTGTCATGGATTAATGCTTACACGTTTATCCCCCAGATCATTGACAGAGGTCTCTAATGATGCCAGAGTAGAAAATAATGATTCAAACCCCACATAATGTCCATTTCAATTTCATTCTTAAACTGGGTTAAAACAACGAGCTGTGATTTGTCAAGCTTGCGGATTCACAGATTCACAAGATATACCTGACAACAATTGAATAAGTTGAGTAGCGTGGTTTACATCAGGTAAGTTAAGTGCAGAAAATTTCGGCCCCAACAATAATAGAAAGGTATAACACAGGATCTGGGTCAAAATCATAGAGCTGATAGAGTGATTGACCACGGGAGCTGAAATATGTATACAAGCACCGGTCTGCTCAGACAAGTTTTAAGTCTGGGACTGCAAGGGACGAGTATAACCAGGTACCGGCTCTTGCTTGCCGGAAGTCAGTTCCCCTGGTTCAAGTGTGACCCCTAGGTGACGCTATCCCAAGGGCTACTACCCCTGCCTGCTTGGGTAGTAGCAGGCTAAGGGGCCTGAGTTCATAAATGGGTGCCTCCACCAGGAGGCAGGGTTGGTAGTGGTCAAGCTAACTTGGGCACAGCCCTCCGGGATACTGTAACCTCTCTCTTTCCTTACTAGTGGGCAGAACAATACACAATAATCACTTTCACAATACCCCTGATACACCACTCAAGTACCCACACTGTTTGCACTTACCTCCAGGACTTTTCTCTGGCTCAGCCCTGGGGACCCCCTGTAAAACAAGGTTATACACAGCAAATAACAGCAGTACAGTACTCTTGCACAAACTGGAACCACAGTCAGGGTAAATGCAAAAAAGAGTTAGATCTGATTTATTTAAGGGACTTGAACAAGGGAGTGGTGTAATCAGGTTAATTTGCTTAAAGGCTCAATCAATCAAACAGTTATGCATGCACTTCAGGGTCCATAAACAGTCACACACTCTGGGTACCCAGATGGAGAATGGTGGGTTGGCCAGGAATGTTGCAGCTGGCTGGGGCCCTGTGATGGAAGAAAACACCAGGCACAACACACACTATTTGTAATCCAGGGCCGGAGGGCTCAGTTTGTGAAAAAAATACAAGACAATCAGATGACACACTTTTAGATTAGGCTGTTGTTGCAGGTAGCTACTCTGATGATTACTCATGATACCCAAGACTGCACACATGCTGGACAAAAATCAAGACAGCAGGTGGTTAATCTGGAGTGCCAGGAGAAGCAGGGTCCACACGATTCGCTGAGGCATCGTTCCTGTTCAAGCATGGAGCAGGGGGCTGATCCCCAGGCAGGTCTCTCATCGGTGGCTTTCTTTGTGCAGTGGGGTAGTCTGGCAGGGCCAGCGTGGCATGGCCCAGGCCAAATGGAGATGAACACAGATTCAGTCTGATTAGGCTGGATAAAGCTTCCAGCAAGCAGAACACAGTTCACACAGTGGGGAACCAAATTACGACCCACTTTCAATACACAGCACATTTACATGTAAAGAAATTCTACTGTACCAGGCAAACCGCTCTCTGGCCACGATCGCAAAGTCTCTGCACAAACCGGGGATTCAAAAGCAGCTGGAAATCCTGACAGGCTGATCGCATTCAGCAACACCTTTGGTCTTCTTCGGGTATGAGCCTGGTAAAAAATCAGTGGCTTACTTCGTTCTCACAAACTTAGATTTAGTCTGAAATAATTCTCTTCTCTCCCTTTCAGGGGCAGCAGGCAGACATGCAGGCCACAATTCAGGCCTTTCCACAGTTCTCCTGCGTGAAACTACTCAGACGGCTGCTTGTCTGTCTCAAGCTGTTGCTTCTTCAGCTCCCAACTTAGATCTGACTCAAACTGCAGCAAGCCTGAGAATTTCTCCAAGATCCAAAAGGTTCGGTTGGCTGATTCATCTGTCAGTCACAACAGGAGCTCCCCCTTCAGCTGCAAAAAGGTGCCAAAAGCCCAAAACTACAGTTCCTACAGATTTTTTACTCCAGACAGCTCCTGTAGTCCGGCTCCATTTTAGGTCCCACCAGTATTCATTGGTCCAATTCGCAGTCCCAGGCCAAATGGTGGGGATAAACAAAACAGTCCTTGCTGCAAAGAAGGCAGGTTAGACAAACTACATTAACATTATCACTCTAAATGATTTTCAGCAAATAGTTACATCTTTCAACAGAGCTCCCTCTTAGATTACTTATGACTGCAATCCAGACAGCTCTTAAAGAGACAGTACACAGAGGTTGTACAGGCACTCTCTGGCAATCATATTTAAACTGCTAAAACGCAGGACTCCAGCCTGGCAGTGAGCATTTAGGCAAGCTCAAGGAAGACTTTTTGGGAACCCTCATTTGTAGAGGGGGTTACACCCTTTCCTGCCTAGAGGAAACTTGGCGTCCACATCAAGTCTGCTCCATCATGCATCAGTTAACATAAACTTATTACTTTACTATACATATTCACTACACTTCATGATACTATATCCATTCTGACAACACATTACGCATATTTCACACAGGTAAATTGAACATTACTATACTGAATCAGGTAATAACTTCTTGTACCTTAAATAATGCAAGAGAGGGCCCTTCCCTATCAGCTAACTTGGAGATAGAGGGGGATGGGGCATCATAATGAGAGGGAAAGACAAGCAACCTGGAATTGGCTGTCAAGCTCAATTTGGGCAGTGAGCTTGGTGAGACATAAACACCTTTGTGCACCAAATTGAGAGGTAAATCCACTGGCTTCCTGGGAGAATCATAACTGAGGCGTACTACTGGCTTGACAGCTCAGTCAGTCTTTCTGAGGTGGATAACTACAGTCTCTGTACTCTCAGCACTGGTCTGGGGACTGTCGTCACTTGTGAGGGGTGCCTCTGCCTGGGTGGGAATGTCCAAACTTGGGGCACTGTCAACTCCCTGCTCTGCAGGCTCTGTTTCTACAACACTTGACTCATTCTACGAAGGCTCAGGCACAATAAAGCTTTGAGGCAAAGAAGGGGGGGTGGTCAGCACTCTCATAGTGTTCTTCAAGTTCTGGTAAGTCACCAGAAAGACTCAAACCCTCAGCCCCTTCTTCAGGCAAATCATGCAGTTCCACAATACACAGAGACTCAACATCTTCAGACATGATACTTTACACTTCGCTTTCTGGGAGCATTGGCTCCAAGGACAAAGCTGGGGGGTAAGGCAGTCCAGAAGGCCCAGCTTCATCCTCACAATTTATCAGGGGGTTACCTCGAAACAGCTGACTTAGTTCATAAGCTCATCTCAGCTCATCCCGGGTCACACCTGAAAATAGGCACTTGACTGTTTAGTGGGCTTATCTGGTAAACAAAATCTAAATAAATAAATAAGAAGGGTAATAGGCATGGTTGTATTCACTATCATCAGAAGTGGACTGACAGTCACTATCATTCTGGACCTACGGCAGAGGAAACCTTAAATCTGTGACCACTGGGGTAAGTTGACTCTGTCTCTTTCTTGCAGCTGCATGAGTTTCCGGCCCAGGGGGCTCAATTTCTGGAGGTTCAGCTTCAATCATGACTTGGCCGATAGGTAGCAAGTAGTTATGGTGCATGGTCTTGACAGCTTTGGAGTTGTTCTCTGGATGCACCTTGTACACAGGTAAATCATCCAACTTTCCAACTACTACATGGGGAAGATGGTGCCACCGATCAGCAGTTTTGTGTTTACCATGCAGTCCCAAATTGCTAACAACGCACAGTCTCCAGGTCGAAGCTCTTGAGCCTTTACTTTTTTATCATGCCTCTCTTTGTTGGCTAGATTTCTCTTGGCAGCCATTGTCTGGGCCAGTTGATAGGCATGGTTCAATTGAGCTTTCAGTTTTTGTACATATTGCAAGTAGTTTCTGGCTCAGACCCCATCTGGAGAGACCCCAAAATAGACATCAACTGGCAGCTGGGCCTCTCTCCCAAACATGAGGCAGTAGAGGGAGAACCCAGTAGCATCATTTTTCATGCAATTGTATGTGTGTACAAAGGTGCTAATCTGCTGGCTATATTTATGCTTGTCTTTTGGGTGGAGGGTGCCCAGTATGTCTAGAAGGGTGTGGTTAAAATGTTCTGGTTGAGGGTCTCCCTGTGGGTGATAGTGGGTGGTTCTTGACTTTTGCACCCCCCATAAAGAGAGAATTTCTTTGATTAGTTGACTCTCAAAGTCTCTGCCCTGGTCAGAGTGGATCCACTGGGGGGCACCATAGTGGACAAAGAAATATTCCACTAGCACCTTGGCCACGGTAGATACCTTTTGATCTTTGGTTGGAAAAGCTTGTGCATACCGTGTGAGATTATCTGTAACCACTAACACATTGCCAATGTTCCACTGATCAGGTTCTAAACACAAGAAGTCTATGCAGACTAGTTCCATGGGGGCGATGGTAGTAATATTAACAAGGGGGCAGCCCTCTAAGGCAGGGCTTTTCTTTGCAGGCAGTGACTACAAGTCTTTACATGGTGCTCAACATGGGCCCCCAGTTTGGGTTAGTAGAAGCGAGATCGTACCAGGTCAAGGGTTCTGTCAATACTGAGGTGCCCCATGTGATTGTGGAGGGACTTCAGTACCAAATCTTTAAAGGCCATGGGCAGGATCAGTTGTTGCTTGTCTACTTTGCCACTACAATCTACTGTCTCTCTATACAACAACTGATTGAGCATCTTCAATCTGGGGCCTTCCTTAAACAATAAAGCAGTTCTCAAGTCAGTGGAATGTAACTTAGACACATCCTTCCCCGTATGCAGGGCAGCAAGTGCTGGCTGAATCATAGGATCTTGGGATTGAGCCCACTGAAAGCTGTTATTGTCAAATTGAGGTAGTGCACTAACATCTAGAGCAGAGAAGTGGCAATGAGCAGCTGGTATGCAGGTGTCAGAAGGGCCCAAGCAATCTACTAAACAGTCCACTGCGTCCGCAGAAATTTGTTCATCTCTATCAAAATTTTGGCACAATGCTCTAATGTCAGGTTCAGACAGCCTGACCCAATCACTCTTGGAAGTGGGTCTTCATGATAGGGCGTCAGCATCAATATGGTTCAGGCCCAGTCTGTATTCGACAACATAATCATAGGTTGATTATGCAGAAAGCCACCAGTGCCCAGTGGCGTCTAACTTAGCTGAAGTCTGTACTAAGGTCAATGGGTTATTGTCAGTCTTCACCAATATCTTTGCCCCATAGAGGTATTCATTAAACTGGTCAATGATGGCCCATTTTAGCCCAAGGAACTCCAACTTATGCACAGGATAGTTTCATTCGGATGGGGTCAAGCTCCTACTGGCGAAAGCTACTGGTCTCAGGCCATCCTCATGGTCTTGATACAGCACCGTTCCTAGACCCTGCAGACTAGCATCAGTATGCAGCACATAGAGTTTGGTGGGGTCAGCATAGGTGAGGATGAGGGCATGGGTGAGCTGGTATATGATCTCATGGAAGGCTGCTTCACAGTCGGGCGTCCAGCGGGGCCCGAAGAGTTCACCTGGGCAGAAGCATACTTTTTCTGGTTCTTTAACAGACCCTTTTTTGTATTTAAGATTGGTAGGAGGATAACCCTGGGTAAGGTTCAAGAGTGGGCGAATCACCTTGAAATAGTCTTTTATGAACCTGCGGTAGTAGCCACAGAACCCCAGGAAGCATTGTAGTTCTTTCAGATTATGGGGCTGGGGCCAAGTAGTCAATGCTTCAACCTTATTGGGATCAGTCTATATCCCTTTTGTAGATACTATGTGCCCCACATACTTCACGGAGGTTTGGAAAAACTGCCACTTGTCAATGGACAGCTTGAGGCTGAAGTCTTCCAGTTGGTCTAGGACTTTAAACAGTTGGTTCTCATGCTCCTCTAAGGTGCTCCCTAACACAATGATATTGTCCAAGTACACCAGGCATTCCAGCAAATTCATATCTCCCACCGCACGTTCCATCAGTCGCTGAAAGGTGACCGGGGTGCCTGATATCCTCTGCGGCATCCTCAGAAACTCGTAGAACCCCAATGGACAGATGAAGGCTGTTTTCTCATGGTCTTCTGCGGCCATCGGTATCTGGTAGTATCCACTGCGAAGATCCAACACTGAGAACCATTTTCTCCCATTCAAGCAGCCCAGGGCATCTTGTATACGAGGCATAGTGTATTGGTCTGGGATGGTCTGCTGGTTCAGGGTTCAATAATCAACACACATCCTCACAGACCCATTCTTCTTATGCACAGCCACAATGGGAGAGGTGTACAGGTTCCTGGATTCTTGTAACACGCCAGTAGCGAGCATTTCCTGCAGGTGTCTTCTTACATCATCTATGTCTGCTGTGGCAAGGCGTCAGGACCTCTCTCGAAATGCCATTTATCATGCAGGCATATGTGATACTCCACACCCTTGAAACATCCCACATCCCATTCCTTCAATGAAAACACTTTGTCTCTCTGGGTAAGTCACTTGCTAATTTTAGCCTTCCATTCAGCTGGCAATGGGGAGTCACCAAAGTCAAACAAGTCTGGGGTCACTCTCTCCTCCTCACCAGGGTGCTTGTTGCTGAGCAATACTACAGTGTCTGTGCAGTGTACCATAGCTAGGGTGCACCCTCTGTTCACCCGGATCTCTTGATCTGACACATTGTGAATCTGAACCATCACTCATCGAGCATAGGCATACAACGGGTGTAGAGGAGCAGGCAAGATGCTAAGCTTGACCAATAATCCTTCTGGCAATTTTCCATCACCTGGAGCATCCAACATCAGTATTTTGTTCTTGACATCTTTCCGGAGGCGGACCTCCCCTCGAATGGTACACTGGGCGTTAGTGGCCAGTACCATTGAATCGGGATCCTTCTTCCACACAATCCCCACCGGTTCATCCTGGTCTGCTTCCTTGGGTTTCTGCTGCAAATCATAGGCCCTCTTGATCAGAGCCAGAATTCTCAGGGCCCTCCCAGTCCGTCACCCTTGTTTCTCATGACAGAGTTGTGCCAGTCTCCCAAACATATGGGCGTTTGCCCCAATTAACAGGGGGACCCCATCATACAGTCTGGTGGGGGGACACAGTAGGGTCAATGTCTCTACTCACTCCTCTACACCCATTACAGCTGCAGGAAAAGACAACCAGAGGTGGACATACCCTAGGTAGGGATAAGACTTGTCGCTCAGGCCCCACACATGTAGGCCTTCCAGGGATTGCAAAGGCACATCAGATAAGTGTTTGTCATACCAGTCCTGGAATACAATGGTCACTTGCGACCCACTGTAAAGCACAGCCCGAGTATGAATACCATTCACAGTCACTGTAGTCTCCATTGAAGGGCCCACTATTTTGGACCAATCTGGAGAGGTAGTAGCAGAGGCCTGGACAGATGATTTAGCCACAAAGAAATTTGAGTTAGGGTTTCTTGAACCCTCACTGTGGTCATTTCGGGCACCCCTTGGCCATTGATTTGCTTTTTGGAGCTCCCCTTGGAGTCTGTGTATTACTCTTTCTAAGTCCTTCTGAGACCAGCATTCTCTTTTCATATGGTCATCCTTTCCACAGCTGTGACAAATGATAGACTCCTGGGTCATCCTGGGAGAGAACATCGTATGAGCAACTGAAGCAGTACTAAGAGATTGGGGTCTAGTATCTGCTTGCAGTGGTGAGAGTGGTGCAACGTGTTTTGACAGTTCCTTTAGAGTGGCAGTCAATCCGGTGATCACAGCCTTGGAGTCACCCTTGGTAGTGGATGCCTGAGGGTGCACCTCCACCCCCATGGCAGTCACATCCTGAAAGGGACCAGAATCATGTTCCATGGGGAAAACCCTTGCAGAGGCACCCATCTTCAACTCTTGGATTTCCTTTAGTAGCTCATCTTTCCAATGCTGGGCCCAGGGCGGAAAGTCCTTTGTATTCTCAGAGTGCTTGTTAAGTGCCAACTTTTGCCCCTGAGCCTCACTTGGCTGATCACTCTCAGTCACTTGCACAGCAGCAGGGGGGTTGAGCACCTTTGCTCAACCCCCCGAATTTCTTTCATTAGCTCGTCATAGGAGGGGGGGCGATTCCAGTCGGGTTGCAAGGCACAACTGAAGCAGTAACAATTCTGAAAATGGAGCAGACTTAAGGATCCGGTCCTGCCTAGTTTCGATCTAATCTAATCAAACTACCCTTTCTGAGGCACTCTTGTAGCAGCTTTTCAAGCTGAGGTACAAACACAGACAATGGCTCCCCTGGGTACTGCTGAGCATTTCTTACTCTCCACCACAGATCCTCATCTGAATTCGGGCTCCCATACACATTTTCCAATGCATCAAGATAGTCCTGTGCAGTTGCTTCGGTGTTATTGGCCCACTTGGCACGGATGGTAGCCAGGGCAGGACCTTGGAGGCTCTCACTCAACCTCCTTCATTTCTCTGCTTCTGAGCATTGTCATTCAAGTACTAGAGAGGCAACATAGTCTATCCAGGTCTCCCAGTCATCCTCCCCGGGTGGTGGGGAGGGTGAGCGAGACGATTCTCAGCCTTCGGTAGGAGTCGTGACTAATGGCAGGTATAGATATAGGGGCCAGCACTAGCATGGGCACAGAAGGTGGGGCAGTAACAGGTGCTGGAGTGGGAGAGGGTGTTGGGGAAGGAACACCCCCAGGTGGCAGGAATAGTTTCTTAAAGTCCTCTTCGGTTTTCCCTTCCTCCAGCAACAACTTACCAAATTTCTCTTCAAAAGTCTCAGATAGTGGTGGTAGCTCATCCTCCCCGGGGTCTTTACTGTCTTTTGTTATCACTCTTCAGGCAGCTGAATTCGGGCTCCCATACACATTTTCCAATGCATCAAGATAGTCCTGTGCAGTTGCTTCGGTGTTATTGGCCCACTTGGCACGGATGGTAGCCAGGGCAGGACCTTGGAGGCTCTCACTCAACCTCCTTCATTTCTCTGCTTCTGAGCATTGTCATTCAAGTACTAGAGAGGCAACATAGTCTATCCAGGTCTCCCAGTCATCCTCCCCCTTCTGGGGCAGTAGTCTGTGGCACTTTAGAGCTGTCCATGAGGTCACTACACTCTACCAAGGCCATGAAAGTCTGGGCGATCAAATCAGCCTGTCGACCCACCACCACAGGGTTTTTTAAACATTCAGCTTTGAAGAGTGCTCCCTCTACAGTGTCTTTACTGGTACCCAGGGGAATATCCAGTATAAGTAGAGCATGTTGGGGGTCGATCTCTTGCCCAGTACACCACCCAACTAACTGGTGTACAGCCATTTCTACTGGGGTAGCCATTAATCTTTAACAACAATTCATAAATTTTTGGCCACTAGAAGGCACAAAATCCCAGCGGTGAGCCTCCAAAATGTAACCCCTAGGTGGCGCTATCCCAAGGGCTACTGCCCCTGCCTGCTTGACTAGTAGCAGGTTAAGGGGCCTGAGTTCTGAAACGGGTGCCTCCACCCAGAGGTCAGGGTTGGTAGTGGTCAAGCTATCCTGGGCACAGCCCTCTGGGACACTGTATCCCCCCTCCTTCCTTACCAGTGGCCAGAACAATACACAATAATCACTTTCACAATACCCCTGATACACCACACAAGTACCCACACTGTTTGCACTTACCACCAGGGCTTTCCTCTGACTCAGCCCTGGGGACCCCCTGTAAAACAAGGTTATACACAGCAAAGAACAGCAGTACAGTACTCTTACACAAACTGAAACCACAGTCAGGGTAAATGCAAAAAAGAGTTATATCTGATTTATTTAAGGGACTTGAACAAGGGAGGGCGTATTCAGGTTAATTTGCTTAACGGCTCTATGAATCAAACAATTATGCATACACTTCAAGGTCCATAAACAGTCACACACTCTGGGTACCCTAATGGAGAATGGTGGGCTAGCCAGGAACATTGCAGCTGGTTGGGGCCCTGTGATAGAAGAAAACAACATGCACAACACACACTATTTGTAATCCGGAGCCGGAGGGCTCAGATCGTGAAAAGAAAACAACAAGACAATCAGATGACACGCTTTTAGATTAGGCTGCTGTTGCAGGGAGCTACCCTGATGATTATTCATGATACCCAAGACTGGACACAGGCTGTACAAAAATCGAGAAAGCAAGTGGTTAATCTGGAGTGCCAGGAGAAGCAGGGCCCACACGATTCGCCGAGGCATCATTCTTGTTCAAGCATGGAGCAGGGGGCTGATCTCCAGGCAGGTCTCTCGTCGGTGACTTTCTTTGTGCAGTGGAGTAGTCTGGCAGGACCAGCGTGGCATGGCCCAGGCTGAATGGAGATGAACACAGATTCAGTCTGATTAGGCTGGATAAAGCTTCCAGAAAGCAGAGCACAGTTCACACAGTGGGGAACCATATTAAGACCCACTTTCAATACACAGCACATTTACACGTAAAGAAATTCTTCTGTACCAGGCAAACCACTCTCCGGTCAAGATCGCAAAGTCTCTGCACAAACCAGGATTCAAAAGCAGCTGGAAATCCTGATGGGCTGATTGCATTCAGCAAAATCTTCGGTCTTCTTCGGGTATAAGCCTGGTAAAAAATCAGTGGCTTACTTCATTCTCACAAACTTGGATTTAGTCCGAAATAATTCTCTTCTTTCCCTCTCAGGGGCAGCAGGCAGACAAGCAGGCCACAACTCAGGCCTTTCCACAGTTCTGCCATGCAAAACTACTCAGACGGCTGCATGACTGTCTCAAGCTGTTACTTCTTCAGCTCCCAACTTAGATCTGACTCAAACTGCAGCAAGCCTGGCAATTTCCCCAAGATTCAAAAGGCTTGGTTGGCTGATTCATCTGTCAGCTACTACAGGAGCTCCCCCTTCAGCTGCAAAAATGCACCAAAAGCCCAAAACTACAATTCCTACAGATTTTGACTCCAGACAGCTCCTGTAGTCCGGTTCCATTTTAGGTCCCACCAGTACTGATTGGTCCAATTCGCAGTCCCTCTCCAAATGGTGGGGATAAACAAAACAGTCCTTGCTGCAAAGAAGGCAGGTTAGACAAACTACATTATCATTATCACTCTAAATGATTTCCAGCAAATAGTTATATCTTTCAACAGAGTTCCCTCTCAGATTACTTATGACTGCAATCCAGGCAGCTCTTAAACAGACAGTACACAGAGGCTATAGAGGCACTCTCTGGCAATCACATTAAAACTGCCAAAATGCAGGACACCAGCCTGGCAGTGAGCATTTAGGCAAGCTCAAGGAAGACTTTTCAGGAACCCCCATTTGTAGGGGGGTTACACAAGTGAAGGCACCACTCCCGGTGTCTGTATATCCAGAGCAGTGTCTGGGGAATGCTGAATGACTGCCCAGACCATGGGTAGACAAGCTATAGATTTTTAAATCAGAATGTAAACTCATGCCACCTGTTTTTTTTTTACTCTTATTCTCCAAACACACACACACACACACACACACACACACAAAGAATCCAGACCCTTCCCTAATGCAAATGCTTTTGTCATTTTATCATGTCAAAAAACAGAAACCACGCCTCACCTTTGTGGGTTCACAGGGTCAGTTTTCAGCAACTGGTTAAAGGTGCAGTTTTGATGGTTAAAAATAATAAAAAAAATATTTCATATTTCTTAGAAAGAAAAAAAAAGCAGCATTTGTTTATTTTACACAGGGTTTGAAGTTGGGGGTGGGGAGTCAGGGTATACTCCAGTGACATCTGAAAGGCTGATGTGGGTACACTGTGGTTGGAAGAAGCATTCTTTTTAAAAGTGCCAATATGCCATACCCCCAACCCCACTTCGAGCCCTGATTTTATGTTTTAAACCATACACTATACAAAATAACACATGGGCAACCACGAACAAGTTGATTAGGTTTCCATATTGGGGTTCTGATGACATGAGGGGCCTCTTGAGTTTCCCTCTTGATGTCCCTATGATTCCATCAGAACCATGGATGAAAACATGGCCTCGTTGTGCATGGTTGCCCGTACTACTAAGGATCATGCTACTACTAAGGAGTTGTAGGAGCTAGGAGGCTTGGAGGCCCATGATTGCTGCTTTTATTAATAATAGTTAATTTTAGCACCTGAAAGTATCACTTTATCTAATCTGTGCTTAAATACTAATTTCAATTTGCTTATAATAGCCTCAATAGGGAGCACATTCCAAGGATTAATAGTTCTTATGGTATAGAAGTATTTCCGTGCCATCAAGTTAAATTTTCTACCATATAACTGTAGAGGATGATCTCTCGTGTTATGTATGTTGTTTTTAAATTTGAATCTTAATTCACTTAGTAGAAATGGGTCCTGCATAATGTCGTACATAGAGAGGAGATCCCCCCAAGACATCCAGTGGTAAGTAACATAAGGTTCAAGGATTTAATTCTAGATTCATATGGGACATCATAAAGACCCCTAATGAGTTTAGTGTATTTCCTTTGTACTTTTTCTAATATTAAAGAGCTAGTGCACTGCTTGGAATTAATAGCAATTTTCAGATGCAGTTAGCTATCACTTTCAGTATCTGAAGTGGTTTTTGTTTTGTTTTGTTTTGTTTTTTCAGTTTGCTAATTAGAAAATTTGCCACCTGGCAGTACTAGGGTGATGTGTGGAGCAGCACTCTGTCCGGAGAAAAAAAAAAGTCAGTGCTGTTCCTCCCACTACATCGTCAGAAATGAGACCAAACACCTTGAGGCACCACAATCCTTGCAGCCTGAGCAGTGACTTTCACAAGCTACCAATCATAATGCAGGAAATTGTGACATCACTAGTAACCAGGGAGTGCCAGTCCCTGCTGCTTCATGTGAAAGTGAAACCTGGCAGTGAGAAATGGTTCTCATTGGTTACTAGTGATGTCATAGTCAGTGTGGTTTCAGTGTTGATGTAGTGGGAGGAACAGAACTGAGAGTTTTTTTTTTCTTCCAGACAGAGTGCTGTTCCACACATCACCCAAGTACTGCCAGGTGGAAATCTTCTAATTAGCAAACAGAAAAGAATAAATATATGAGATATAAGAAGTGATAGCTGACTACATCTGAAAGTTACAATTAATTGCAGCCAGTACACTAGCTCTTTAAGATGTCAGATTTTGTAAAAGGGCACCATAATTGTGAAGCATAATCTAGGTGAGGACGGACATATGCTCTGTACAATGGCATCATCACTTTACAATCTCTGGATTTTATGTTTCTTTTAATTGACCAGATTACTCTGTTCACTTTTAGAATGACCCCATTAATTTAAGAAGCCAGAAGAAAATCCTCCGATATATTGACCCCAAGATCTTTTTCATTAGATGTTGTAATTAGTGTATTACCATCTAATTTATATGTAAAACATGGGTTATTTGGGCCAAGGTGCATTACTTTGCACTTATTGGAGCTTAGTCTAATCTCCCACTTAGTTACCCACTGTATGGTAGAATCAAGGTCTTTCTGTATGGAGGCTGGTTGCTCGGAGTTAGAATGCATTATTCTCTTTTTTGAGACCTTAAATGTTTCAAAAAGGTACTATTTTGCCACTACTAAAGTATTGGTTTGCCACTAAAGTGTGTGTTTTTTTTTGGGGGGGGGGGCTTGCTCGTAGGTGGAATTGAGGGTCTGAGAGGCATTCCCAGTCCACATCTTCACTACACCCACAAATCATCAATAATCCTGAATCTATAGAAACCCATTTCGGTCGCAGCATTCCTTTATTGGAGCTCTCGTTTCACACATGGGGGCCATCTATCTTCATTTAAAGTCTCCATCCCCTCAATCAATAGTTCATTTCACAAGCCTTCCTCTGCTGTTCATTTAAATAGTTCATCCAAAGTGATCACCACACTTTCATCTAGACAGCAAATCTCAAATCAAGGAAACAAAAAGAAAAGTATTAGCGAAACACAATAATGTCTAGTAACACATAGCAAACCTAGATTTGCAGTCTGTTAACACCTGTCACATGCGCATGTCTTTTTCTGCAAAGGGACACAATGCACTGTAGGTCAGCTTTAAAGCACTCCCACGAGTTATTGTAGTAATAGACGTATCACTGAGCCATGAGCAGCACATCACATGAATGCAGATCTTAGCCATAGGATATTTTTATCACAAGTATCGAAATCATCTCAAATTGATGCATATTTTGAGGCATGCAATTATTTTTAAAGATACCCAAAAGAGCCCACCAGAATGACATGGGTAAATTAAAAATGGCACGTTTCCTGTTCAGTTGTGCATCTAAATATAATACAACTCATTTGAAAATAACTTGTTTTCTGATTTTTTTTTCTTAAAGAAGGGATCCTTGTTTCGAGCGAATCAATTTCCAAGTATAAATACAAAGTACACACACCGACTGACAATTAATTCCCTCATACAGTGCATTACTTCTTTGTCCCTTACCTTTGTCAGGTATTTTTATTCCGTTGCTTTTTTTCAGATAAGAACAGGCATATCCTTTGTTAGAAGCAACAGAAAAAATCCAGAGTGGCAACATCTTTTGGTAATGCTTCTTGTTACTGCAGGTCACAACGGGGGCTTTTGTTTGTCTTCCCTCACACTGTTCCCGCACTGGCAGGTTGTGATTTGAAGATGTTGTGTATCTGTTTAATACAGGTGGTGGGGGCAGGTGCAGCTCGGACAGCTCTCATTAAGGTATGCTGAATAATTGTGCCCACAACATCTGAAGAACCAATGCTACTGCTGCTGCTGGAGCTAATTTCACCCCGGCCATGACATCACCAGAGGAGCCCCTAGGAGGAGCCCCTTGCACTGACATCAAATGCCCACTCATTTTTGCCTCCTAAAGTGCAAGACACAGTTCCGCCACTGCTGAGGTTAGCCCTGCCTTGAACTGTGCCATCTATCAGGAGAATGAAGCCCGTTGTCACTGTACGAAACACAATATTGAAAAAGGAAGCTGAAGTTTTGTTGTTTACTGTTAGCATTTTAAATGCATGCATTTTGCATGATCTTTGCACAGGATAATGTAAACGGTTAGTCGTGCCTTTGTAATACCATTCAAACAGTCCCTGAATTTTAGGAATACCCCAAAATTCCCCTTCCCTCCTGGGAATCAAAAGAAAAGAACAGGATGGGGATCAGCGGGTGGGGTTGGGGTGCTGCTAGACACCGGGAAATAATATTATTGGTGAGTGGGGATGTCACTACAACAGGCAGTATAAACAAAAAATATTAATGGGGAGGGCAATCGGCAGGTGGGGTGGTGCCACTTGACACTAGGGAGAACAGACAATGGAGTGGGGGAAGAAGCAAACACCTGTGTAACAGTGGCTCACGCCTCACACTGTGGCCGGCAGCATGAGTTCAGCTACAGCTGTAGAAGACAAGAAACTGACACTGTTCTCATACAGAGAACATGGAGGAAGCACTCCTCTCACTAAGCTGGGCACCCAGAATTTTGGGTGCCCAGAAAAAGTATGTGGACAGCATACTTAAAAAGAAACATCAGAATCTAGTTAAACAGGTCCCGTTTAGCTAGGTTCTGAAGTTTGTTTTTAAAATACAAGCATTTTCTTGTAATTTCCAAGTTTGTAACTTCAGTGGAAAAAATCAACAAGATGGCGGCTCATGAAAAGGAATTTTTTTCTGGCAAAAAGGGATTTTATTCTTGTGAAAAAAAAAGTTCTCTCAGGATTGAATCCTTTTTCGCGAGATCAATTCCTTTGTCGAATTTTTTACCTCTGTCCTGAAAAATGAACTTCCCATAGGAAATAATGGGAACTTAAAAACTGAATAACTTTGCAACAGGTTAGTATTTTTGCACCAAACTAACAGTGGCAGTTCTGTTACCCAAGTTTTTTCTATCATTAAAAATCAAAAACAAAATTCCACACCATCTGGGTGCAAGGCGATGAAGAAAAAACTGCAATAAATGGTGACTTTTAACTTATTTCACCATCCAGATCTCAGAATCTGCACATCTGACTGGAATGAAACTTGCCACATCAAGAGATCTACCCCACACAACAGGGCGTACCAAATTTTGTGCAAATCCATTGATTGGTTGCAAAGTTATTAAAGTGCAAAATTTGAGGTTTAACATTAAATAGGCTACTCAACCCTAACTATAGGGGCACGACCATGCCTGTATATATATATGTAACCCCCCTACAAATGGAGGTTCCTAAAATGTCTTTCTGGGCTTGCCTAATGCCCACTGCCAGGCTGGTGTTCTGTGTTCTAACAGTTTAAAAGTGCTTGCATGTGAGTGCCTTATTAGCCTGGTTGAGTGGTTTTAGGCTCGAGTCCCGCCTGGGCTGCAATACAGCCACTTCATTCTGCCATTGCTAATTGCGCAGAGGGAGATTTATTAGGATCTGTGATTGTCTGCTGATTATCTGTTTTAATAGTAATGATATAGTAGTTTGTCTAACCTGCCTTCCTTCGCAGCATGGACTTTTTGTTTTGCACCACCATCTTGGTTCTGGACTGCCAGTTTGGACCAATCAGTACCTTTGGGGACCCTAAAATGGAGACTGTCCCCAGGGGTCTTGTGGGAGTGAATTTCTGTAGAAAGTGTAGTTTTTGCTGTTTGGCACCTAAATGGACCTGGAGGGGGAGCCCTTGCTGTGATAGACAGATGGATTAACCAATCAAACCTTTTAGATCACTGGGAAGTCCCAGAGCTGCCTGCAGCAGTGAGTCAGTGTGTAGTTGGAGTTGAGAGAGTGAATGGCTTGAGTAATTTGAGCAGCTGCTCCCACGTAGTAGCGCGGGGGAATCGGCAGGAAGGCTGTGTCTGCCCTGCCTGCTACCATCTTCTCAAGTGAGGAAGTCTGCATTAATATCTCAGACTTTATCCAAATTTGCTGTGATTGTGACTGGAATCCTGAATTGTGACAAAGTGAAATTCACCTGGTGTGGACCGAAGATTTGCCTAGGTGCGATCGGCCTGTCAGGAATTGAGACAACCGCTGGGCTTACGGTTTGCGCAGAGACACTGTTGATTGCAACAGGACTGTCATCCGAACTGCGGTATTTGCCTATCCTTTACTGTAATTGTGCTGAATGTGGAGTGTGGGTTGCGATTTGGTTCACCACATTGCTGAATGTGTCACGCTGGCTGGAGGGTGCATCCAGCAAAACCTACCGGACTGTATCTGAAATCATTCACCTGGTCTGGGCCTTACCATCTTGGCGTAGCTTGCCTCTCACACCACAGAGTTACATCCGACGAAAGACCCACCTGGGGATTCGGATCCCTGCTCAACACCATTGAAAAGGATTGACCACCATGGTGTGTCGTGTGGGCCCTCCTTCTCCTGGCACAGCAGTCAATTATCCTGAGATCTTCATTTCGTCCATCCTGTCTCTTGGTCTGGGTATCTTGAATAAACATCAGGGTAGCTCCCTGCAACAGAGCTCAAATGAAAGTTTCATCTGATTTAATTGTTTTGGTTAATCATTACGAACTGAGCCATCCAGCTCCAGAATACAAATTGTGGGTTAAACTGCATGTTGTGTTTTTCTTTCCTAAGGGCCCAACAACAGCTGCAATGCCGGCCTACCACGGGCAACACTCCAGGCTAGCCTGCAGACCAACTGGGTACCCAGAGTATGTGTGACTGTGTTAGAGGGACTCTTAGAGGCATGCATGCTAAGCCTAATTAAATCAGATCCAGAATCAATACCAGATTACTGCCCCTCCCTTGTTCATGTCCCCCAATAAATCAGATCTAAATATTGTTGCATTTGCACTGGCTATTGTGTACAGTACCTTTGTGGGGATACTGTGTTGCTATTGCCTTTCTCCATTGCAGGTCTTGTTTTGCAGGGGTCTCCAGGACCAGTGCAGCTGATCCAGCCCTGGTGGTAAGTATGCATTCTGGTGTTCATTGTAATTGTCTAATTGCTGACCAGTATAGGCCACTAGAGGGGTTAGAGGGGGTATCAGTGTCCCGGAGGGCTGTACCCAGAGCAGCTACGCTACCCTTAAACCAACCCTCCAGGTGGAAGCACCCATTCACAGAACTCAGGCCTCTCAGCCTGCACTTAGTCATGCAGGCAGGGGTACTATCCCTTGGGATAGCGCCATCTAGGGGATATATATATATATATATATATAGTGTGCTGTGTCCTGAAGCTACTCTTCATATATTATGTTAAAAAAATTAAATAAATAGCAAATTGAGTATGCTCCATTGATTCATGCAGTTCTCGACATTTGCCATCAGTTGCTAAAGCTGAAAAACAAGGGACAATTATAAGAATTTAATTTTTTGTTACAGTGCTTGTACATTTTGCCTGGTTAAATTTAAGATGGTGCAAGGGTTACACAAAATTGATTCTGCTTGGACACTACAAATTAGATTGTAAGCTACCATAACTCCAAACTCATGACAAAGTTTATTGAGAGCAAAGCGTTGGGGTATTGTGGGTTGTTGTTTTGCCATTTGTTTTCTCCACTGTGAGGTGAGCGAATGATTGTCACAGAGAGAGATAGGAAATGCAAGTCAGCTGGGCAGAAATGGATGTAAGCATGGGTGAACCAGTGGTGGGGGAGAGAGAGAGAGAGAGAGAGAGAGAGAGGACAGAGAGAGACAGAGAGAGAGCGAGCATTAGTGAGCCAGTGAGAAACAAATGACACTTGGTGGGGCAGTGCTTATGTGTGAAACGTACTGTAGCAAGAAAGTGGAAGGACTATTTTAAGCAATACAACCATTAAACATATTTTTTTAATATTTAAAATAAGAAGCTATATTTTTCAGTTTTCTAAGTGCAATAAGACACTCTCAGGTGGGTGATGTTGGGCTACACCTGCACTTCTAGGGCCTGTAAGGTCCTCTACATGCAGAATCAGCCCTCACTACACCCTAGGTGTACTGGTACAGCCAAACATGTCCACCCTGCCATGTCTCCTGTTTACAGAAACACAACTGAGAAATACATGATGAACATTAGGTTAGGATATAGAAGGAAAATTGAGCAACTGTTAAATAATGCTCATTTGAATACAACACAGTGGACTCTGTAGGTTCCATGTCATAATAGCAAACACAAAACAGAGATTGCTATTATGGCAAGTCTATATCACCGAAAAGCAAATCTGCGATATACACACTATGGCGACCCGACTTCTGGAACTAAATAAAGTGTTTTTGTGGGGGCTTTGCCCCCCACCCCACCCGCTGAATTAGGATTCTCAATTCCAGGGGGGTGCATGTCGGGGGAGGGCAAAATCCGGATTAAAAAAAAAAATTAAGTGCCGCAGCTGCAATGTAACCCATACTCAGTCCCGAACCCAGTACCTGCTCTGCCAGAGATAGCCTCACACACCACCATGCCACACAGCTAGCTCAGCAGCAGCACGTACTCCAGTCCCTGAAAACTCCTTCCCTGTCCCTCCCCTTCCTCTCGCTATTCTCCTCTTCTGTTCGCCCTTGCCCATATTCGCTTTCGCATACCCTTGCTATTCTGCAGGGTGGTCCACCATAAAAGTGCCCAAAATGAGTCGCTATATTTCTAGTTGCTCATTTGGGGTCACTCTTATGACATGTTACTGACTCTGTATACCATAATCAATCTATACCAAATGCATCACCACAGGATTGAAGGCTAACACAAAATTTGATGAAGAGCTGTCTTTTTAGTTTTGTATTGAATATAGAGATCAAGAGAGCTCAATGGATATCAGCTGGAAGTAAGTTCCAAAGGGCAGGGGCTGCCACCACAACATCTTGGTCACTCACTGATTTCAGCTGGGAAGGAGACATCTGCAAAAGTGCCTGCCACATGGACCTCAAAATTCTGGGATAAGGAACTTATAATGGAGGCCCAACTTGTTCACTTTAGAAACAAATAAAAGTATGGTACCTTGTAGTCAATATGCAACCTAACTAGCAGCCAGACTAGAACCTGAAGTGAGAGGGTGATCTGATCCGGAACAGTCAAAAGCCTTGCAGCTGCATTCCAGACTAGCTGCAGGTGGTGCATCTGGCCGTCATTCAAAACCTTATAGAGTTCATTACAATAGTCTAGCCTGGAAAAGATGAAGGTCTGAATAAAGTGCAAGCTTAGCAGTGTTGAGAAAGGGATGCAGTCTAACAACATTTAGTAAATGGTAAAAGCAGTTCCCGACTACAACAGACACCAGGGTTTTTGATTTAATTTTTTATTAAAAGTGTTATTACAACCTAGCTTAAAATCAGGAAGGTTGAAGTACATTACATAAAGTACAAAATTTGCAATGCCTTGATTGGGATTACAGTGATACAGAAACCATAGTACAACAGAGGGCCCTAATACATTAAAAACCTAAAAGCACATTATATATATTACCAAAATACATATAATACAAACCTGTCAGAACAAAGGGGCTTCAACTTTATAACATAATCAAACTATTGTACAAATAATGACTCATTGGAAGTTTTTGTTCTCAGATATGAGTTTTTCAAAGTGCATATAGTCCATGCTACGTTTCTTAGGTAGAAAACAATGTAGTCTATGGCCAGGGTTATATATGTCAATAAACACATTTTTTGATATCCTCTGTCTCCTAATACATAGTTTCTTGGTTGCAGATGTCAACTGTCAACTGTCCATTAAGACATACTCCCAAACTGTGAAATTCACTTTCTACCTTCAAATGAAGCACATCAAAGATGAGAAGCTTCAGGCTGCTTTTTAAAGCCAACACATTGTGATCATTCCCTACCAGGAGCAGTTCATTCTTCATTTTGGTTCAGTGCTTGTCAATTAGTGGCCATCCAGGATATGCTCTCTAACATGCACTACTCACATTTATTTATTTATTTTATTACATTGACAATCCCATAACAGAGGCAAAGGACAGATACAGCTGGGTGTAATCACTATAGCAATGAAAGCTTACCCTGGATTGCCTATGATCTCATGCAGCAGTAGCATGTACACTGTGAACAACACAAGAGATAGCACAGATGCTTGAGGAAATCCATGGTCCACAGCAACTAGACAGAACCATAATGAACAATCACTACCAAATCCTCTTTGCCATATAGGAATGGCCAGAACCACCGAGGGACAAGTAGTCTCTCAAGCCTCTGATGTCTAGCAAGTAAATTCCAGTGATCCATGGTACAAAAAGCTGATGAAAAGCAAAGGAGCAGTATAACAGACAACCCCATTCAATTCCTCACCAGGCAAAGATCATTGCACAACTGTTACCAGGGATGTTTCAGTGCTGCATCTCCTTTGGAAACCAGATGAAAATGGTTAGAGGAAGTCATTTTCTTTAGAGTACCACAAGCTGTTCTGCAACCACTTTCTCAAAAACATATGCCAACAATGAAAGGTTATAGTCTGGTCTATAATTTGTGAGATTGTTAAAATCTGAAGATGGCTTCTTGAGTAGAGGTCTCGTCACCAGGCTGTAATAAGAGGCCATCATGCACAGAGGTATTAGTAATTCCCACAGAGGTTTTTATTCACAAACATTACCTCCAGCATTAATACCCCTTTAATTTGCCTTTATTAATCTGATTCAGTAATCTCCATTGGTGAGTAGCATATTGCTGGATAGGGTTAATTAAGGCAAAATAAAGTGATGTTAATGCTGAAGGTAATGTTTGTGAATATGGCCCAAAGGCTCGTAAAATGGCATCCATCCCGGTCTTCAGCAGCTGAGTCAGAACACAGTCCAGTCTGGAAGCCAAGCAAAGCAAGCTGGAGATCACCTTGTGGATATCTTTCTTGTCCAATTGGCTGAAACTGTCCCAAGGACAGAGCAAACTTTGAGATTCACCTACCATGGTCCTGTGACCAATTTTATTGGTAGGTGCGAAAATGCAATCCTGGATGCCGATGGTCTTGGCCCTGAAGAACTCATTAAACTGCTCATATAAACAGAAAGTGATGGCAGATGAAGGTGTACCACCCTATCTAGTATGTTCATCCAACTTAACACTACTAAGGTTCTAAGCCTTCTGGACAAAACCTTTGATTTGGTGTCCCACTCACTCCTCCTCGATAAGCTGAGCTCTGTCGGCTTATTAGCCTGCACTGTCAACTGATTGTGTTCCTACCTCTCAGAACGTCAACAGGTAGGAGGCACCATCTTCCCACCCCTCCCTAGCCAGGCAGGGTCCCACAGGGCTCCATTCTGGGTCCATTTCTCTTCTCCATCTTCCTAAGCAACCTCCAACCTGCATGTGCCAACTTGCATATTTATATGTATGCGGATGACACAGTTCTTTACATCTCCGGTCCCTAGACTGCAAGAAGTTTCACTTCAGCAAGACTTTCCCAATTTTCTGCACTGGTTACATTCCAACCAACTTTAAGTCTCTCTCTCCCTCCCTTCCTTCCCTCCATTAGAAGACAACTTAAACTCTTCCCTCCACTCTTGCCAACCCTCTTCCTGAATGCTTCTTTACCATTGCCTGGCTTTTGACCACCCCTTACCTCTCTCCCCATAACAGCATAGTTTGGCAACCACATTTAAGTTTATCAACCTGTTTTGACTCCTACTTTCACCACCAGCTCAGCCTCCCTTCACTCTGGCACTATGCACTTTGAGTTTGCTCAGTTTGTACAGATGATTTGTATGCTAATTTATTTGTCCTCCATATTCAATGTTTTGCCATTTTGCCTGTACTGCAGTCAACTTATGCTCTTTATGTCATCCTCATTGTAACCACATTGCCTGACTGGTTGTATTTTGTTTGTAAGTGTGCTTCTCACCCTTTCCCCTTTCCCTGGGGTCACCCCTGGAAATGAGCCTTGGCTCAGTGTGCATCTCCTGGTTTCCAATTGTTAACTAACTAACTAATTCACTAAATAATGGCCATACTAGCCCCCTGTCTCTGCCCGCCTCTCTTACTAAGGTCATGTGCCTGTCCCAACCTGATTTGAAACTGCCCACTGATTTGGCCTTTACCACCTCTTCATGCAGCGAGTTCCACCTGTCCATCACTATTTCAGTGAAAAAGTGCTTGCTACATCCTTCCTGAATGAATCTCCCTTTGGACAGTTTCTGTGAGTTTCCCCTTGTGCCCATGTTTTTGCTAAATGTAAATATGGCCTTGTAGTCTACCCTGTTTACCCCATGTAGGTTCTTGAAAGTTTCTATCATGTCACCCCTCTCCCTCCTATTTCCAAGGATGTACATGTTGAGGTCCTGCAATCTTTTCTTGTAACTCATACCCCCATACCCAAGATCATCTTGGCCCCCAGTGCTGCACTGCCTCCACCTTTCCACGGTCCTTTTTTATTTTTTTCTTATTTATTGCGATCTTGGATAGTATCTTTGAGCTGGGAGCTCTTTTACAAAGGTTCACATCAAAACAAGGAGAACAAGGCATACAATTCACAGTAGGAACAGATAATTTACATAGATTCCAGGTCAGCAAGACATACAATTCAAGAACAGGAAACAGATTATAATGCATTTTAAACATCAATTCTGCATCAGCAAAGGAAAATGAGGCATTCAGTACAACTGGGGAGGTGAGCAAACCAGTTGAGTGCAATTGTTGTTCGGTAAAGCAGGGCAAACAAGGGAAGAGAACAATAGAGGACAGTAAGGTACATAGTCTATAACAATAAGTACAGTGATTAAAGACACGACTAGTCAAAGCAGAATTAATATGTCTTTGTCTGGCATGGGGAGGGGTTGGGAGGAGAGAGTGGGAGAGGAAATAAGTGCCAACAGAGGAATAGGAGATGATTGAAGAGGGGTGTGCCAGGATAGGGCTGGGATGGGGGGATGATAGAAAGCATCCTTGGGATGGCAGAGAAAGGGGAGATATTGCTGATGGGGGACCTGAATATGCCAGATGTTAACTGGAGCACTTTTGCTGCAGTCACATCCAAGAGCAGGGCAATTCTCAATGCCCTACAGGGGGCATGCCTCAGACAGCTAGTTTTGGACCCCACTTGGGAGGGAGCAATCTTAGACTTGGTACTCTCAAATGGGGACGCAAAGAGGATCTCTGATCTTGAAGTGGGTAGCCACCTGGGAACAAGTGACCACCAAACAGTGTGATCCATGATAAACTCAGCTGCAGAGTCAAGCCATACAAAAGTGAAGGTACTGGACTTCAGGGGGCCTGATTTTGTCAAAATGGGAGCATGCCTCAGAAAGCACTAGCAAACAGGCAAGAAAGTGGGGTGGAGCAACAATGGGGAAACATCAAAACCACCATCACAGAGGCAACAAGCCTTTGTGTAAAGCAAATAAACAAATCAAAAAGAAAGAAAAAACACTATGGTTCTCAAAAGGAGTGGTGGGGAAGGTAAGGGAGAAAAAGATAGCATTCAGGAAGTATAAGGAAACACAGAAGGAACAGGACAGAGAACTGTACCAGTAAAAGCAGAAGGAAGCGGGGAAGGCAGTCAGAATAGCAAAGGCCCAAACTGAGGAAAAGATAGCCAACTCGGATAAGAAGGGGATAAAACCTTTTATAGGTACATTAGGTAGCAAAGAAAGACTAAGGCAGGGATACTGAGGCTAAATAAAGAGGAAGGTGGTTGGGCAGAGAGCGACAGTGAAAAAGCAGGGATACTGAACAAATACTTCTGCTCAGTATTCACAGTGGAAAAGCAGGGGGAGATACCTAATCCAGTCAATAGAAGCAGTCTGGATAGGGGGGTTGATATTAGTCCTTTCACAGAAGAAAGGGTTCTGAAAGAACTCTTAAAACTGAAGGTGGATAAAGCAATGGGGCCTGATGGGATTCACCCCAGAATTCTAAAAGAACTAAGGGAAGAACTAGCAACACCACTGACTACCCTTTTTAATAAATAATGGGAGGATGGTGTGGTACCTGAGGACTGGAGGAGGGCGAATGTGATTCCCCTTCACAAAAGTGGGAGCAAGACAGAGGCAGGAAACTACAGACCTGTCAGTGTGACCTCAGTGGTAGGGAAAATGATAAAATCACTTCTGAAGGAAAGAATGGTTGAGTACCTAGAGGCCAGTGGGGCACAGGACCCAAGGCAGCATGGAGTCACAGTGGGAAGGTCATATCAAACAAATATAATTGATTTGTTTGACTGGGTGACCAAAGCAGTAGATCAGGGAGGGGCTGTGGACATGGCCTACCTAGACTTTAGCAAGGCATTTGACACAGCCCCGCACAAACGATTAATAAACAAATTAGCCAGCCTGGGAGTGGGTCCCAGGGTGGTAGCCTGGGTAAAACACTGGGTGGACAATAGGACACAGCAGGTAATAGTAAATGGAGTCTACAGTGAAGAAAGGGGGGGTTACTAGTGGGGTACCGCAGGGTTCAGTACTGGGACCGGTCCTTTTTAATATCTTTATAAGTGACATTGCAGAGGAACTGCAAGGGAAAGTACGTCTCTTTGCAGATGACACAAAGATCTGCAACAGGGTTGATATGCAAGGTGGGGTGGAAAGGATGAAAAGGGATTTGGCAAGGTTGGAGGAATGGTCAAATGTATGGCAGCTCAGATTCAACGCAAAGAAGTGCAAAGTAATGCACCTGGGAAACAAAAACCCAGGGGAAGAGTACACAATGGGGGGTGAGATACTGACAACAACAAAAATGGAAAGGGACCTGGGGGTAGTCAAACCAGACGACCTAAAGGTGGGCCAGCAATGTGAGAAGGCAGTAAGGAGGGCTGGGGACACTGGGATACATAGGGAGAGGCATCACTAGTAGAAAACAGGAAGTTGTTGGTCCTCTGTACAGACAGTTGGTAAGACCACATCTGGAGTACTGTGTACAGTTCTGGAGACCCCATCTCCGCAAAGACATAGACAGGGTGGAGGCTGTCCAGAGGAGGGCAACCAAAATGGTGCAGGGTCTGCACCAGAAGACATATGAAGAAAGACTAAAGGAGCTTTAGATGTATAGCCTCGAGGAAAGGAGGGAGAGGGGGGACATGATAGAAACTTTCAAATATCTCAAGGGAATCAACAAACATCAACAGGGTAGCATCCTTCAGAAAAAAGAGATGTGCAAGAACAAGGGGCACAATTTGAAGATAGAGGGGGGGATGGCTCAGAGGTAATGTGAGGAAGTATTTCTTCACAGAGAGGGTTGTAGATGCATGGAACGGCCTTTCTGAGGAGGTTGTAGAGTCAAAAACAGTGGGGGAATTCAAGAATGCGTGGGACAGACATAAGGCAATTCTAGTGGGGGGTAGGAGGAAGTTGGCTGTTGGTTAACTAGGATCTGCGGCTTATCCGTTAGGTAGGGAAATAGGCAGACTAGGTGGGCCAAGCAGTCCTTATCTGCCATCAAAGACTATGTTTCTATGTTTCAAATTCTATGAGGGGAAGGGCAATAGAAGTAAAGGAGTGAAGGAGAGGGGTAGGGCAGATGGAGACAGGTGAGTGAGGAGGGGCTAGCAGTCAAAGCTGCACAGGCTGGACAGGTAAATGCATAGTTTTCTCTTAAATGGGCCTAGCTTTTTCAGGTATGGATTCCAGTACCTTGCACATATTCCAATATCCTCCTGACTTCTGCTGTTCATTCTTCTCCCTGTGTACCCCAGCATCCTATTTGCCTTCCCCACAGCTCTGCACAGCATGCTGTGGATTTTAGGTTGCCTGATACTATGAACCCAAGGTCCTTCTTTTCCACTGTGCTTTCTAGTAACACCCTCCCACCACACACACACACACACACACACTGTGTACTGGGCCCTAGGGTTCATTTTTCCGATGTGTATTACTTTGCATTTTTTTACACTGAAGCTCAGCTGCCAGATCTTGGACCATTACTCCAGTCTTCCTTGGTCCTCCTTTAGTTTCCCTATCTGTGCGCCTGCAGTTTATAAGGGACCGTGAATATGGCATCTGAAATCTCTGCTGTAACATACCGCGAGATCTCGGTCAGCACACCGTCACTTAGCAACAGTCCAGAGAAGCAGTACATAGAAGTTCTCGTACAGCAGTACTTCTCATTCTTTCAGTCAAATACCTGTCCCCCAAACCCCTTCAAATAGTTCTTTTTTAAATTGTATTTCATTTACTGTTATCATCAGGGTGGCTCTGCCCCCCACACCACCCATACCAATTCCCAAAATTTAACCCCCCAACACACCCCTCCAAACTGTTTTTTTTAATTAGATTCCATTTACTAATATCGCATAACAGAATTACTATGTCATTCTGTCCCAAGATTCACGTTACACCGTTCAAGATTCTATACCTCTAGAGGAGTCCCTTATAAAGTGCAGCCTGGCCTCCCATCCCCCTCCACAGAGTGTACCATTGCACAGATCTTAGAGTCATCTGTGAAAAGGCAAATCTTGCCATATATACCCTCCCTTATGTCACATATGAATATATTAAAGCGGACAGGACCCAGTGCTGATCCCTGCAGCTTTCTGCTCATGACCACCTTGATCTCCAAGAACTCCCCATTTACCACTACCCTCTGTGCCTTCCCCCTCAGTCATCTCTCTTCACTCTGCTATTCATACTTCCACACCAAAGTCCCTCAGTTTTTTGACCAGGCTTCTGTGGGTGACTGAGTCAAAGGCTTTGCTGAAGTCTATGTGCAGTATATTGACTGCCTGCTCTTGTCAGCCACCCTGGTCACCCAGTCGAAGAACTTAATAAGATTTATCTGACATGAATTGCCCCTGGTGAAACCAGTGCTGCCTGGTGTCCTACAGCCCATAGCCTTAAAGGAAGACCACCAGTTCTTCCCTCAATATCTCCTCCACTAATTTGTCCCTTATAAACATTATGCTGACTGGTCTGCAGTTAGAAAGCTTGTCCTTCTTTCTTTTGCTGCTTTTATGCACAAGGACTACATCAGCCATGGGGACTACCCCTGTGTCCAATGAGCAGTTATAAATGACTGCAAGTGAAGCCGCTATTACCTCTGCTGCCTCCTTGAGATCCTAGAATGAAGCCCATCAGGTCCCATAGATTTGTCAACCTTCAGCCCTTTCAGCCCCTCCAGCATCCTTGCTCAGTGATGCGACTTATACAGTTTGAGCTCCCTCTTTCCCTTTTTCTGCCTCATCCGCCATTTGGGCAAAGGTCCCTCTTCCTCCCAGGTAAATACTGAACAAAAGGTTTGGTTCAAAATCTCTGCCTTGCTTTTTCCTCTTCCTTCCAGCCATCCTCCTCACTATGCCCTCCTTGACGTTGCATTTCTTCCAGATGTACATTAAGAATGCCTTGCACCCTTGTTTCACCGCCCTTGTGAGTCCGAGTTCTTTTTTTTTCTCCAGTGTTTAACCAGGAGAGACACATTAAGCTGAAAGCTTGTTTACAGGTTCGACCTGGGAGCACAGGGAAGTTAAGTGACTTGCTCAGGATCACACAGTATGCAGGTGGGGCTGTGGGATTGAAACCCAAGTCTCCAGATTTGTAGCTCAGAGCCTTAAACCACTGCACTATACTGCTTCCCATTCTGTCTCTGCCTTGCCTCCCCCCCCCAAGAAACTTTCTGCTGGCCTCCTGGTTCCCTAAGTTTATCCTCCTTGTCCTCCTCCCTTTTACTGGCCTTGTACTTCCTGAATGCCCTCCTCTTCACTCTCACTGCGTTCTTCATGCCTGATGTGAACCACAGTGGGCCTTTTGCTCGTCTATCTTTTGTTACCCACCCATGTAGCCTGCCACCGCTTTTAACATTCCTGCTTTGAATGCCACCCATTTTTATGTTGATTGCACGCAGCGCAAGAAACATATTGGGACAGCTTGCTCAGAAGCAGGTTGTAGAGGCGTGGCACTATTGTGGCCAATGCCCCCACAGCCTGCAAAGGCTTGTCCGGCTTCCCCCAATGCCATTGCATTCTGCTGGTGACAGCAGTTTGGAACGTTACCACCAAGTTGTGAGAATTTCATTGCTGCAATCAGGGGCCGCCTCGTCATTGCAGCATCAGCCATCCGCTGCAATGAGGGAGTGACCCATCATTTCGGGTGGGATATAGAAGCTTTGATATTGTTTGTGAACATGGCAGCGGCTTGCCGCCTTGTTCACAAACAATATAACCCCCCTCTCCCCACCATGTTTATTTGCCGACGGGGGCCCCAATCCACGCCGGCCTCGGTGCCCTAGTAGTTTATGTTGCGACGGGGAGCCACTCCCCATTGGCATTCTGTAACCCCCGCTTTTATTCCTGCCGACGGGGTGCCCAGTCCCTGTCAGTATAATAATCCCCCTTTCAGGCTAACGGTGCTCAACTCTGTCGGCTACTGCTGCCCCCCAACAAAGAGGTTTATAGTGGCACGCTGGGAGCCCACTCCAGCGGCACATGCCACTGTAAAGGAAAAATCGATCCTGACGCTTTTTTTTTTTTTTTCCTGCAAAAAGGAAACGTCCTTGTAGTCTCCCAGCCCCCACCGCAACCCGCATCCACCCACCCACTGCACACTCTGCCCCTGACACACCCTCACCCCATACTTACCTCCAGAGTCTGGTGTGACGATCTCCGGTGGACCAGGAACACGTCTGCACTCTTCAAAGCCGACCGCAAACTGAGGAAATGCCGGTAAGCTGTATAATGGTAGAAATGGGTTTTTTTTCAACTTTAGTGCATATCTCGGGCATTTTTGGGAATCTTTTCACCAAATTTTCAACATGGGGTTTTTTGGACCCCTCCTCATGAATTCTTGAACTGTCATGGCATTAATCGACCCCGAAATGTGGTTTCACGGTCACTGTGCGGAATCCCCTTTCGGGACCAATTAACAAAATGACAGTGCCAGTGTTCATGAGGTGGGCTCTCAAAAAGCCTATGTTGCAAATTTGGTGGAAAAAATCCCAAAAATGACTGTTTTATAAATGTGCGCTACGCAGTTGCTACGCATGCTCGTAACTTCGTGAATTTGCAATGTTTTCATGCCAGATTTTCAACATTGGCATTTTGTCACACCTCCTTGTGAACAGTACAGCTGTCATTGCTCATATCCTGGCGGAAATGTGTTTTTGCACTTCCGGTGCAGAATAGCGTGGTCACTGTGGGAAATCAGTGTTCGGGACAGATTAAGAAAATGACAGTGACACAGTTCATGAGTAGAGGTCCTGAAATGGCTATGTTGAAAATCTGGTAACAATACTCCATAAAATGACTGTGTTACAAGCGTGCGTTGCGCAGTTTGCCCGCACGCTCGTAACTTCGTGAATTTATAATATTTTCACTCCAGATTTCCAACATTGCCATTTTCCCACACCTACTTATGAACAGTACATCTGTCATTTTTTCCATCCTGTCCAAAATGTGTTTTCGCACTTCTGGCGCAGAATAAAGTGGTCGCTGTGGAAATCACTGTTCGCGACAGATTAAGAAAATGACAGTGGCACTGTTCATGAGCAGAGGTCCTAAAATGCCTATGTTCAAAATTTGGTGACTAAATTCCATAACACGACTCTGTTGCAAACGTGCATTGAACTGTTTCCACGCACCCTTGTAACTTCGTAATTTTGTAATATTTTCACGCCACATTTTAAACAGTGGCATTTTTCCACACCTCCTTATGAACAGTACAGCTGCCATTTTTCACATCCTGGCTAAAATATGTTTTTGCACTCCTGCCGCAGAATAGCACGGTCGCTGTGGGAAATCACTGTTTGGGACACATTAAGATTGAACGAGTGAGAGGGGGGTAGTGACCAAGCTCATCTGAGCTCTGTCGGGACTGCTGCAGATTTGTTTGTGGGCTGAGAAAGGGCCCAACACAAGAGCCCAGTACAAAAGGGCAGCCTGCAGCACTGGGAGAAACAGAATGAGAGGCGAGTGATGGAGGGAGTGGGAGAACTCACGGGCGCTGTCAGGACTGCTGGGATTTCTTTGTGGGCAGAAAAAGGCATCAATGCAGGCAGGGGCCCAGTACAAAAGGCCAGCCTGCAGCGGTGGGAGAAATAGTATGAGCGAGTGAGACAGGGGGATTGAGTGAGCTCAACAGAGCTCTATCAGGACTGCTGCGGATTTCTTTGTACGCAGAAAAAGGCACCAATGCAGGCAGGAGTCCCATACAAAAGGGCTGCTTGCAGTGCCAGGACAAACAGAATGAGCACGTGAGGGAGGGAGACTGAGCGACCTCAATGGAACTCTGTCGGGACAGCTGTGGATTTGTTTGTGGACAGACAAAGGTGCCAATGCAGCCAGGAGCCCCGTACACAAGTGTAGCCTGCAGCACCAAGAGAAACAGAATGCGTGAGTGACAGAGCGGTAGTGAGCGAGCTCAGCGGAGCTCTATTGTGACAGTTGCAGATTTCTTTGTGGGCAGAAAATGCAGCAACGCAGGCAGGAGCCTAGTACAACAGACCAGCTTGCAGCATGGGCCGAAACAGAATGAATGAGTGAGAGGGCTCAAACTGCTTCAGATTTCTTTCTGGCCAGAATAAGCTGCCAATGCAGGCAGGAACCCAGTACAAAAGGGCAGCCTGCAGCGGCAGGAGACACAGACCGAGCGAGTGAGGGAGGGGGAGTGAGTGAGCTTAATGGAGCTCTGTTGGGACTGCTGCAGATTTGTTTGTGGGCAGAAAAAGGCAGCAATGCACGTAGGAGCCCAGTACAAAAGGGCAGCCTGCAGTGGTGGGGAAGCCAGAATGAGCGAGTGAGAGAGGGGCACTGAGCAAGCTCAGTGGAGCTCTATTGTAACTGTGGCAAATTTCTTTGTGGGCAGAAGAAGGTGGCAATGCAGGCAGGAGCCCAATAGAAATGGTCAGCCTGCAGCGACGTCATAAACGGACTGAGCGAGTGCCAGAAGGAGAGTAAGCGAGCTCAACGGAGCTTTGTCAGGACTGCTGCAGATTTTTTTGTGGGCAGAAAAAGGCACTAACAGAGGCAGGGCCCAGTACAAAGGAAGCCTGCAGCGCCACGAGAAACAGAATGAGTGAGTGACACAGAGGGAGTGAGCGACCTCAACGGAGCTCTGTCGGGACAGCTGTGGATTTCTTTGTGGGCAGAAAAAGGTGCAAACGCAGGCAGGAGCCCAGTACAAAAGGGCAGCCTGCAGCGCCAGGAGAAACGCAGTGAGCGAGTGAGAAAGAGGTAGTGAGAAAGCTCAATGGAGCTCTATCATGACTGCTGTGGATTTCTTTGTTGGTAGAAAAAGGCGGCAATGCAGGCAGAAGCCCAGTACAAAAGGCCAGCCTGCAGTGCCGGCAGAAACGGAATGAGTGAGTGAGACAGGGGGAGTCAGCAGGCTCAACAGACTTGTGTTGGGACTGTTGCAGATTTCTTTGTGGGCAGAAAAAGCCACCAACAGAGGCAGGAACCCAGTACAAAAGGGCAGCCTGCAGCTCCAAGAGAAACAGAATGAGCGAGTGAGAGAGGGGGAGTGAGCCACCTCAATGGAGCTCTGTCAGGACAGCTGCGGATTTTTTAGTGGCCAGAACAAGGTGCTAATGCAGGCAGGAGCCCAGTACAAAAGAGCAGCTTGCAGCACCAGGAGAAACAGACTGAGCATGTGACACAGGGTCAGTGAGCGAGCTCAACTGACCAACACAATCAACATTCGGCATCGACAAATGCTTGTTTCTCCACTACTTCTAACCCATCTGTTCCCCTTATTCTTGTCCTCAGTAGCCCTCACATTTTATTGATGTCTGTCTTTCTGAAGTCCCACACCTTTCAATGAGCTTGTCCCCTTGTTGGTCTCCAGCTGGACCTCCAATCTCACCATCTTGTGGTCACTGGAACCTAGCAGTTCCTGGACCGTTATATTTTGGATCCTGTCACTGTTAGTGAGCACCAGATACAGCAGGACTCCCTTCCTTGTTGGGACTTGAACCAGCTGTATTAGGAACTCTTCCAGGCATACTTCCACTAGGAACTGATTCCTCGCTCTCGGGGTGATCATGACTTTCCAGTCCATGTCCACAAGTTAGTCTCCTACTTGTATTACTTCCTCCTACCCAACCAACCTCCTCAGCATCTGTCCTAGTTCCCTGTCTGTCCCTTGGTCTTGTACTTGTGGTCTGTAAACCACTCCAAGTCTAATTTGTTTTCCCTTCCTTGTTGCTGTTAGTAGCCACAGAGTCTCTAACCCCCCCCCCCCAAGACACTCAGGTTATTGATCTATGTGGTCTCAATTAGGGATGGGCCAACTGGTCCATTAAGAATCAGAACCCCCCAGATCCCATGATATCCGGTGGACCCAGGTAAACAGAACTCTATCGCAAAGTGTACTGGGTCCATCAAAATAACCCTTTCATCTGCAAAAACCACCGCTGCCCCTGTAAATTCTATAAATGCCCCCATAGTAATAATAAAAAAAAAAGATTATTTATTTTCAGGCCAGATGACTTAGCCTCCTAGCCTGTTTCCACTCTTTTCATCAGCAGCACCTGACGTGGGCATGAGTAAATTGCTGCTGCATGGTGCGAGAACAGAAATCAGATGGCAGCAAGCCTGCGCACATGGGGCAGGGTGGCAGCTGTTCCTAAGATTTGGCACCATTTGCCAAACTGTCTCATAGCAGCATGTTTAGACTCATGTAATGTTAATGTTCCCCCATGTGTGTGCATGCATGCCCTGGTATGGTTGGTCGGAGCAAGCGATCTGCGGATGGTAGTGGAACAAGGCAGGAGGAGGAGCTCTGAGTGTGAATGGTAGCAGCGGGAGCCAGGAGTGGAGTGGTCAAGTAGAAGCGGTAAGTGAAGTCCAGCCAGGCTAGCTGCTAGCCAGTTAGGGACATTACAAGTTGCCAGGTGTCCTGCTGTATTCAGGATTGTTTTGGTTTATAGTAATGCCCGCTTAGCCCATATTTGCTGTTTTAAATTGTCCTGACAAATACAGCTACTCCGTTACTTGTCAGTTCCTTCCAACTTCTTGCAAGTTGCAGCTGTCTGTGTGCAAGGTAGGCAGGCTGTAGTAGCGCAGCTAAGGGCACAGAGAAATTACAAAATGCTGATTGCTTTGGCTATTGCTCATTCAATGAAGTTGCAGCTGCGGGTGGAGGCTTTTAAGGGAAGTTCTGTCAGTGGCGGAAGTCGGGCATGGCCCCCGCTGAGATTTTCACTTTTGAAAGTTTTGAGCTCCACTTGGTGTGGGTGCCCTGGGGAGACGTTGGGTCACTTGGTTGTTAGTCAAAGAGACAGAAGGCCAGGTGGGAGCTGAGCTACCCATAGAAACTGGTGCAGTTATGTCAGATAATTTTCACAGACCCAAGAAGTAGTGTAGCGTGCAGTTTCATGGGTTTACTTTGTTTACTTGGAATCATAGGACAAAAGTAAGCCGATGGCCTATTGTGATTGTCCCCCTCCACTCTAGTGGGAAAATGGTTATACCCAGGAGGTGTTGGACTCCATCCACTGGTCCAAACTTTTTTGAAAGGAACAAATGGATAGACTATCCACTAAATATTGCGGAAGGGTGTTCCACAGTCCTGGGGTTCTTACTGTAAAGTAATTTAACCTTTTATTGGTATTTGATTTTCTCACTTCAATCTGTTTATTGTTGAACCATGGGGAACTCCTTCTGTTGGAGAATTGTAGGCCACACTGGTCCATTTGGTCCTGAGAATTCAGAATGTTTTACAATCAAAGCAAGTCACCTCTAGTTTGTCTGCTTTGCAGAGAATGTAACCCAGTTTCCTGCAGTCTTGAATGATAATTACTGTTAGCCAAACGGGGTACTAGTTTTGTTGCCCTCCTCTGGATCCTCTGAATTCTATCAATATTATGTTTCAGATAAAGGTTCCAAAAGTGGGACCCATAATCAAAATGGGGCCTAACATGAGTGCTAAAAAGGGGATGATACATTCCTGAGTCCTGGAAACAAATGTTCATTTGATGTGAGTAAGTAAAGCATTTGAGGTTTTGGCTACCTTAATGCATTGATCAGTGGAAGACAACTTATTGTTAATAACTCCAAGATCTCTCTCAGATGTGGAAGCTTTAATGGGCAGGTTGTTTAAGATATAGCTTTGCTTGGGGCTGTTCTTTCATAATGTAACACAGTACATTTATCAGAGTTAAGTAGCATCCCATTATTAACTGCCCAGAATTCATAGCTTTTAGGTTGTTGCTCAGAATATTTCTACTTGCAGATGTTGATACTGCCCCCCCCCCAGTTTAGTGTCATCTGCAAATTTAGAGAGATTTTCAACACTGACCTGCATATCACTAATGTACACATTAAACAAGGTGGGTCCAAGGACCAACCCCTGGGGGACCCCACTGGTGACATGCCCAATGTCTGATAGGGAACTGTTTATTCTAACTTGCTGTTGTCTATTCGATAGCCAGCTAGAAACCCATCTGACTAGGACCTGAGTGAACCCCAGATTTGACATTTTGTCAATGAGCTTGCCGTGCAGCACCTTGTCGAAAGCTCTGCTATAGTCGAGCAGTATAACATCCATGGGAGTCCCACTATCAAATCCCAGACTTATATAATTATAGAAGGAAACTAAATTGGTTGTGCAAGAGTACCCAGGCCTAAAGCCATGCTGGGTTGGATCAATTATGTCATTAGAGATTGATTCCCTTTCCAATAATTTTGTAATAATTTTCTCCATACCTTTACCTATTACAGATGTTAGACTTATAGGGTAATAGTTTTCTGGGTTCAAATTATTGCCTTTTTTAAATATAGGTATGACTGTGGCATTTGCCCAGTCATGAGGTATTAAACCTTTTCGGAGAAATTTATTGAAAACAAGTGTTAGGGGTTTGGCAATTACCTCAGCAGTTTCTAACAGGACTCTTGTGCTAATATTATCTGGTCCTGGACTAGATGTCTTTTTCAAGGATTGCAGAGCTACCTATGTGTCAATTTCAGAAATCTGATAATCTGTGGATATATGGGTTGAACACTGATTGAGTTTGGAGTTGTCTTTTGTAGACAAAAATGAACAAAACTGTGTATTGAAAGTGTCAGCTATGTCCTCCTTTGTAGATATTAAGGAGTTATTTACCAATAGAGGGCCAGTGTACATATTATTCCCTTTTTTATTATTAAGGTAAGAAAATAAAGATTTGTAACTGTCTTTGCAGTGAGCCAGACGGAACTCCAGTTTCTTTCTAGACTGTAAGATAGATTATTTCAAGTGTTTTAATGCATTTTTATATTGTAATAGTAGATGTTCTTAATTAACACCCTCACTCTTTTTTAAGAGAGAAATAACCTCTTTTTGTTTCTGATTTGTTTCTTAATGATTTTATTAAACCATAATGGAATTTTTCCCTTTTTGTTATATTTATGTTTTATGGGGACAAAAAGTTCTTCAAGCTCATGGATCCTATATTTCAAGTATTCCCAGGCCATTTCCAGTGAAAGAGGGGATACGGTTTCCTCCCATGGGATTTTATTTAATTGTTCATTAATAATATTAAAGTCAGCATTATCATAATTTTTGAAATGTAAGTGACTTGGGTACTGTACAGTATTAAAGGTAAATGATAGTATTATAGAATGATGGTCACTGGAACCTAGGGGGTCACTAATGCATACATTTGAAATTATATTCTCTATGTTGGATATCACTAGATCTAGTATAGTATCTCCCCATGTAGGCTCTGTGATGAACTGTTTGAAACCTAAGTCTACAATGAGCAAAGTCAAATCCTTCTCACAATGATTTTTTCCAGATAAAGAGGTCCAATTGATAGTGGGCATATTGAAGTCATCTAGGACTAAGATATTGCCTTTACTTGCCAAATCTGATATTTCCTTGTGAAGCATAGAGATGTACTCAGCATTGGCTGAAGGAGGTCTGTAACAAGTACCGACCAGTATCTGGGGTTGACCCCTAAACTGAACATTAACCCATATGGTTTCAATATCATTAGTCTGAGGGAGTTGAAAAGAAGTCATATCCTCCCTAACATATAGGCAAACCCCTCCTCTGGATTGGCCTAAGCGATCTTTATGATAAAGCTTATAACCTGGTAATCTTGTTGCGCATATAGAATCAGGGTCCCACCATGTTTCGGTTACTGATATGATTCCATAATTACCCGTGGTACATTTGGCTTCGAGTTCTGCCATTTTTTACCTGATTTAATGATTTTGCATTCTAGGAAAGAACTTCATAAATAATGTTAATTACTGACAGAATTTTCTAGAGAACAGGAGAAAGACCAGTTCTCCACCCCAGCTTCTAGTTTAAAAGTTTATTGATGGCAGATAGAACACTCTTGCCCAACAGAGAACTATCCCTTCTACTGAGGTGCAATCCATCCCAGCAGAACAAGGGGTTATTTTGGTGAAATTGTTCCCAATGTGCAAGGCACAAAATGCCCTGCTGGAGGCACCACCTCCTAAGCCGGTCATTAAAAGCTTTTATTTTATTTGTTATAGCAATTGTTGCCCTTGGGACAGGCAAAATTTCTGAAAAGCAGACAAGGCTATCTTTGTCCGCCAGTATATTATTAAGTGCAGTGATGTCATGTTTGAGGTCATCCAAAATGGCTCTATTAATATTGTTAGTGCCAGCATGTATAATAAACACGGGGTTATCACCTGCCCCCACTAGTACTTCCTTGATCACTGAGGTAATGTCAGTAATTCTTTCCCCTCTTAGGCTAGTACATGTCCGAATGAATTTGTCTATATTGCAAACTGGACGATCTATGTGCTTAATTATAGAATCTCCAATTACATAGATTTGTCTATCTTTGGTCTGGAGGTCAGTCTTGGTACACACAGAAGTCAAATTGTCCTCTAAAACCTTAGTAGGTGTAGCTTCTAATTTAACACTATTTGTTTAATGATCTTCACTTTATTTTTTGATACAGGACATTTGGGTGGTGGGCAGGATGCAATGTTGGTTCCTAAGGGGTTATGTGTGTTCTCTGTTTGGGGAAACTCTACAGTTTCTATAGTAAGGGCTACATAGCATAAAAACGTAGAAACATATACTTTGACGGCAGATAAGGACCGCTTGGTCCACCTAGTCTGCCCATTTCCCTACCTACAGGATAAGCTGCAGATCCTAGTTAACCAACAACCTATTTCTTCCTACTCCCCACAAAAATTGCCTTATGTCTGCCCCATATATTCTTGAATTCTCCAACAGTTTTAGATCCACAACCTCCTCAGGAAGGCTGTTCCATGCGTCCACCACCCTCTCTGTGAAAAAATACTTCCGCACATTACCTCTGAGCCATCCCCTCTCAATCTTCAAATTGTGCCCCCTTGTTCTTGCACTTCTCTTTTTCTGAAAGATGCTACCCTCTTGGACTTTGTTGATTCTGCCAAGGTACTTAAAAGTTTCATGTCCCTGCTCTCCCTCCTTTCCTCAACATATTAAGCTCCTTTAGTCTCTCCTCATATGGCTTCTCTTGCAAACCCTGCACCATTTTAGTTGCCCTCCTCTGGACTGCCTCTATCCTGTCTATGTCCTTGCAGAGATGGGGTCTCCAGAACTGGACGCAGTACTCCAGATGGGGTCTCACCAACTGTCTGTACAGAGGGAGAACAACTTCCTGTTTTCTGCTGGTGATGCCTCTCCCTATACATCCCAGTACCCCCAGCCCTCCCTTGCCTTCTCACATTGCTTGCTAACCTTAAGGTCATCTGATATGATTACCCCCCAGGTCCCTTTCCATTTTTGTTGTTGTTACTACCTCCCCCCCCATTGTGTAATCTTCCCCTGGGTTTTTGTTTCACACATGCATTATTTTGCACTTCTTTGCATTGAATCCAAGCTGCCATATTCCTGACCATTCCTCCAACCTTGCCAAGTCCCTTCTCATCCTTTCCACGCCTGCTTGTGTATCAACCCTGTTGCAGATCTTTGTGTCACCTGCAAAGAGGCATACTTTTCCTTCCAGTTCCTCTGCAATATCGCTTATAAAGACATTAAAAAGGACTGGACCCAGTACTGAACCCTGCAGTACCCCACTAGTAACCCCTCTTTCTTCAGAGTGAACTCCATTTACAATTACCTTCTGTGTCCTGTTGTCCAGCCAGTGTTTTACCCAGGCTACCACTCTGGGAGCCACTCCCAAGCTGGTTAATTTGACTATTAATCTTTTGTGTGGGACTGTGTCAAATGCCTTGCTAAAGTCTAGGTAGGCAATGTCCACAGCCCCTCCCTGGTCTACTACTTTGGTCACCCAGTAGAAGAAATCAATTAGATTCGTCCGACATGACCTTCCCGCTGTGAACCCATACTGCCTTGGGTCCTGTGCCCCACTGGCCTCTAGGTACTCAACAATTTTTTCCTTCAGAAGTGATTCCATCACTTTCCCCACCACAGAGGTCAAACTGACAGGTCTGTAGTTTCCTGCCTCTGTCTTGGTCCCACTTTTGAGAAGGGGCATCACATCTACCTTCCTCCAGTCCTCAGGTACCACACCATCCTCCCATGATTTATTGAAAAGGGTAACCAGTGGTTATACTAGTTCTCCCTTAATTCTTTTAAAATTCTGGGGTGAATTCCATCAGGCCCCATTGCTTTGTCCACCTTCAGTTTTAGGAGTTCTTTCAGAACCCTTTCTTCTGTGAAAGGACTGGGATCGACCCCCCTATCCAGAGTGCTTCTGTTACTTGGATTAGGCACCTCCCCCTCCTCCTCTTTTGTGAATACTGAGCAGAAATATTAATTCTGTATCCCTGCTTTTTCATTGTCCCTCTCTGCCCACCTACCGTCCATTCTATTCAGCCTCACTATCCCTCCCTTTGTCTTTCTATGCTCCCTGATGTACCTATAAAAGATTTTATCCCACTTCTTAACTGAGTTGGCTATGTTTTCCTGAGTTTGGGCCTTTGCTATTCTGACTTCCCCCCTGCTTCCTTCTGCCTTAACTGGCGCAGCTCTCTGTCCTGTTCCCTCTGTGTTTCCTTATACTTCTTGAATGCTATCTTTTTCTCCCTGACCTTCCCTGCCACCTCTTTTGAGAACCATAGTGGCTTTTTCTTTCATTTTGATTTTGTTTATTTGCTTAACACAAAGGCTTGTTGCCTCTGTGATGGCAGATCTGATGTTTCACCATTGTTATTCCACCCCTCCTTCTAGCCTGTTTGCTAGTGCTTTTCTAAGGCACTCTCCCATCTTGCCAAAGTCAGCCCTCCTGAAGTCCAGTACCCTCACTTGTGTATGGCTTGACTCTGTAGCTGAGTTTATTGTGAACCACACTGTTTGATGGTCACTTGTTCCCAGATGGCTACCCACTTCTAGATCCGAGATCCTCTCACTGTCCCCATTTGAGAGTAAGAGGTCTAAGATTGCTCCCTCATGAGTGGGTTCCAAAACTAGCTGTCTGAGGCATGCCACCTGTAGGGCATCAAGAATTGCCCTGCTCTTGGATGTGGCTGCAGCAAATGTGCTTCAGTTAACATCTGGCATATTCAGGTCTCCTATCAGCAGTATCTCCCCTTTCTCTGCCATCCTAAGAATGCCTTCTATCATATCCTTGACCATTCCTTCCCCAAGACATGGGGGTCTGTATACAATCCTTGTGCAGATTGTGGTGCAATTTCTAGTCTCTAAGTTGATGCACAGTGCCTCCTCTCCTCCCTGTTTACTCTTTTGTTCAGTTGCTTTTATCCCTTCCCTTACATAGAGAGCTACTCCTCTCCCTCTTCTCCCCCCATCCATCTCTCCTGTAGGTTGTGTACCCTGGTATGTTAACATCCCAGTCATGGTTCTCTGTGTACCATGTTTCTATTGTTGCTACGATATCCAGGCATCCCTCTTCCATCAAGGCCACCAGTTCAGGGAGCTTGTTACCCAGACTATGGGCATTGATACTCATACCCTTCATTTCCTGATGGCCTTACTCCTTTTGGCCCCACCCCTGTCCTTATTGCCTTTGTCACTTTCTCCATTTACCCCTGCGCTTCTCCCTATCGACATCTCTGTCTTTGTGTTTACCTCACTTACTACCCTGACTTTTTTGGGGGGAGGCTAGGACTTCCCTACTCCTTTCCAGTGCCTCCCCCCTTGGCTAGTTTAAATGCTTGCCAATGAAGCATTTAAACCTACCACCTAGGATCCTGGTTCCCCTCCTGGACAGATGCAGATCATCATACCAGTATAGGCCTGCATCATTCCAGGTGGACCTCCAGTCCCCAATGAAGCCAAATCCCTGAGCTCTGCACCAGTTTTTTTAACCACCGATTGAACCCCATGGTGTAGAGCACCCTAGCCTCACCTATGCCCTAGACAGGCAGCACCTCCGAGAAGGTTACCGTGCGTGCTACTTGTCTAAGGCCCTTCCCCAACTCTACAAACTCTTCCTGCACTGCTCTGATCCCTTTCATAGCCAGGTCATTTGTCCCTAGGTGGACAGTGACATCCAGCTTCCTCCTCTGTGCAGCTGCTCCAGCGATCTTGAGGATTCGATCTCTGTCCCTCCAAGCCATGGCGCCAGGCACCTTACCTCCCTCTCCCCTTCCTCCCCCAGTTATAACTTTCTAACAATGGAGTCCCCCACCAGGAGTTGTTTTCTTCCCCTGTGGGGTCCCATGCCACCCTCCCTGTGGGTCTCCTTTGTGGAGGTTCCCAGCATCCTCCTTGGTCTCCACTGCGGGTGCCTCCATAGAGGAACCACACTTTGCCAGAATGGCATATGAATTGTGGAGAGGTACAACTGGAGGGATGCACCCCTGTTCCACCACCCTCACCCTCCCTGAGCCCACTGTGGTCCAACTGCTCCTCTTTCTTTGCAACCTCTGAGGCAACGGCAGTGGCCCTGGTGGTCCCTGGATGGGAGAGGAGGTCCCACAAATCCTGACCAACTCAGCCTGGAGATGAGCAACCTCCTCCCTCAGCCCAGAGAGGTGCCTGCAGATGGGACAACAGCACATCCTCCAGAACGTCTCCTGGAAGACTGCTGCTCCACACCTACTGCACTGCACCACTCCCATCATGTCTTATTTCTGGCACCTTAACTGTTGTTTGGAATCCTTATTCTTTCCTCTGTTTTTTTTTTCCTCCCTACTTACTTACTGCCTCTGTGCCCTTTAAGCTCCGGATCTTTTTGTTCTGAGACAAGAAGATCCTATATTTCTCAGTAGTCCCCTTAATTGCTCAGAGGCAGACCTGCAGTGGCTGGGGGTGACGGAGAGCTACTCTTGTCCTTCTAGGATGGTGAGTCTTTGGTGGCTCTGTGATCACTCACTTCCTGCTCCCAAACAGTAGGTTCCTGTTGTCAGTCAAATCCTGTGCCTATAAAAGTAGAACTGGCTTTGGGTGGAGGGAAGGGGGGCAATATAGTCCCAGTAGAGAAGTCCAGTCACACAGCAACTCCTTCCTCCTGGTGTTTTCTGCCAAGTCTCTGGCAGAAGCTATCTAGGGCAGTGTTTAAATCTGGCTGTAACCTGGCTTCCTTCTAGCTAATCCACTCCTCCGACTTAAAAGATTTTTCTACACTTAGTTAAATTGCACAGATAACAATCCCCTTCAGCCACCTGAGATTTACACTTAGATAACTGCTCAGATAACAGTTCGCTTCAGCCAACTCAAACACACTTTTTTTTTTACCCTAAATTGAAGGTCCCAGTAGTAGAGTTCTACTTCTTTAGTCCCAGTAGAGAAGTTCAG
This sequence comes from Neoceratodus forsteri, assembly GCA_016271365.2. Taxonomy (NCBI): domain Eukaryota; kingdom Metazoa; phylum Chordata; order Ceratodontiformes; family Ceratodontidae; genus Neoceratodus; species Neoceratodus forsteri. The sequence continues at coordinate 192,044,923 of CM028132.1, read as the reverse complement.
TCACACAGCAACTCCTTCCTCCTGGTGTTCTCTGCCAAGTCTCTATCAGATAAGGGTACTATGAAATATTTGCCTTCCCCTGCATTTAGTTTTGTGTTTAGTAACCACTGACCAGTTATCTGTTTCATCAGCAGGTGAGAGGGACAAATCAGGAATGTTGGAAGGGTCATTCACTGAAACAAATATTTCATTTGGGACGTTTGGGGCCTCTGGGGGGAACTATCTGGCCCAACATCAGATCAAGGTTACCTTCCAGAGCCTCAATCTGTGGGCTTACTGCTCTAGCTGTTTGTAATTGAGTTATTTCAGTTTGCAGTGTCTGTAGCAGCAAATATCCATCGCAGACAAAGTCAGCAATTCGAGCACCCCAGCCATACATCTGGCAGGAGGAACAGTAGTTATTGTGTACATCCATGTCTATAATGTTGCTATATGTATCTAATATGTTAATACTTACTAGTCAATGATTATGTATTGGATGATCCCCTTTCCCCTGCTGCTCTAGCAGACACAGCAGACACATGCAGACGTGCGTGTCTCTGTGTGCTTCTCTATGCGCTACGCGTGTGCACGCCCTGCATGGCTCTCCCTGCTTGCTGCAGGGCGTACCTTTGTATGATCCCATGACCTGGAAGTACCTCCGGAGTCAAGCAGCAAAGCACAGGTAATAAGGTGCCCAAATATGTATATTTTATGCCCAAATGCCTTTAAAAAGGCATTTTCTGTTAAAACTAACAACCCCCTGTAAGCATACCACCCTTTATTCAGTGGCTTTATTAATTTTGAAATTGAACTCAGTGCTCAAAACCACTCGCCCTCTTCCTGCTACTGAACAGGGCTCCAACACAGCTAGTAAGGTTATATTTAAAATAAAATCACAGGTTTCAGGTATATTTAGGCTAAACACACACAGGGCTACACCCAGCAGTTTGTTATCAGAAAATAAATTTGCAAACTGCTCTCACTTGCTGCAGGGCGTACCTTTCTACGATCCCGTGACCTGGACGTAGCTCCGGGGTCACGCAGCAAAGCACAGGTAATAAGGTTCCCAAATATGTATATTTTATGCTCAAATGCCTTTAAAAAGGCATTTTCTGTTAAAACTAACAGTCCCTGTAAGCACACCACCTTTATTCAGTGACTTTAGTACTTTTGAAATAGAACTCAGTGCTCAAAACCACTCGCCCTCTTCCTGCTACTGAACAGGGCTCCAACACAGCTAGTAAGGCTATATTTAAAATAAAATCACATGTTTCAGGTATAATTAGGCTAAACAGATGCAGGGCTACAACAAAGCAGCTTGTTATCAGAAAATAAATTTGCATGTGACATGTTGTGAGGAGACTAGTGAAATAAATAAAAAAATAAAGCTTTGAAGACATGCTTTAAACAATGGACAAGTATTCTGAAATACAGGAAATGCAATCATTTGCATCCCTAAACTATCAATTTTTGAGGTGGGTGGTGCCTGGCCAAATCCTCCCCGAGCAAAACTGTCCCTATTTGCCATCACAGACCCTGGCATCCTGGCAGCAGCAGTCACTAGGATTCTGGGGAGGGCTGTAAGCCAACAGCAGGAGACAGAGTTGGTGTGGGGATGGCATTCTGGCAGTGGGTCAGGGGTCTCATATGGACTGGTCAAAGATGGAGAAGGGTGGTCGTAAGCATGATGTGGTGTGTGCAGAAGTCCAAAGGGGCCAAAAAGGTATGGATGTGGATCCTCGGTCCCCCATCTCCCAGTTGAAGGGGGGTTATATTTATTAAATCAAAATGTGAAGGTTTTAGCACAGCTAAGGGTTGCAATCTGGACTGGAAGCTGAACTCTCTCATTGCTGGTGGACAAGTGCCACAAATTTGCATAATACTGCCAGACTGCATGCTGCCATGCATTCAGAATTGATTGATCAGCACATTTGTGACAATAAGCTCTCAGCTTTCATTTCCTAAAATGCTGTTTACAATTCTATATGTATGTCATCAACCTTTGTGTTGTTTATGCAATCGTATGGCAGATTTTCAATTTTCCTCACATTTTGCAAAAGGTTGTGATTTAAATCAGAACTAATCAGGACTTTGACCCAGATCCTGATCCTGATAATAAGGGTCAGGACCTTTTTGGGTCCTCCCAAACCTAGTCTCAATTTCTTCCCTCACATATAGTGTTATTCTACCTTACTTTCCTTTTGCCCTGTCCTTTCTGAACAAGGAATATCCTGGTATGGACATGTCTCATTCGTGATTCAGGTCTGCCCATGTTTCTGTGACAGCCGCCAGGCTGAGCTTACCCTCTACAACCAATGCATACATTTTTGACATTCTGTTGCCCAGAAATCTTGCGTTGGTGCACATCATCCTCCAGTAACCCCCTTGTTCCTCTCCTTGCTTTTCCCCCAGGCCTCATTGAATCTAATCCATGATTTGGTGGGGGAAAGCTGGCGAAGCCCCCCATGTAATATCGGTAGTGGTGTTTCTTACCACGCTAACTACTCCTTTTCTAGTTTAAAGTATGACATATTGTGCCCATCTTGCTCCCAGCATCCCCTGCCTTGTTCGTCTTTTTTGACCAGCCTCCATTTTCTCCAAGTCAGCCCTCAGTCCCCGATGAAATAAAATTTCTCTTCCCTGCACCACTCCTTTAGCCAGGCATCAAACTGGAGCACGTGGAACAGTTCCCACTCATTTTGGCTTGGCAGCAACAACTCCTGCTTTTTCCTTAACTATTTTCCCTAGAGCACAGAATTGTGCCTTCACCTGTTCCATGCTTCTCTTTCTCAGATCATTCATGCCTACATATAAATTCAGATCTGGCCTTCTCGCCCCTCCATCATGATTCCTCCACCCTAGCTATGAGTCTGTCCACTGTTACCCCAAGGAAGCAGTGCACCACATCTTGTGTTAAACCCACTTTCCTCCCAGTGCCAACTACTACCGAGTCCCCTACTATGCGTATGTTCCTTCTGTCCCTTCGGGGCTGCAGTCTCCCTTGGCAAGTCCCAAGGCAATGACTGCCTGTTGGATGTACTGGTCCCATCTTCCCTTGTGAGGACAGACTAGGGTTTCTCTGGCTGCAATAGGTCAAACCTACTACTCATGAACAGTCCTGGTTCCACAGGTTTCATCTCTCCACCTTCCCTTTCTCCCCCCACCACTGTCCAGTCTCCCTCTCTAGCCTGTGTAGGCCTTAGTGGTGGCTGAGACAGCAGTGCCAATGAGGCCCGATGGCTGCAGCCCTCAAGTGGCATATCTCAGCCCTCATGGCTTCCAGCTCTGCCCATATAGCCTGGACTCTCCAACAATTGAAAAAGTATCCAGACTCCCAGAGCACCCTCTGTTTCACCACTGTCCCACACCCCGTGTACTCCCACACAATCATTTAAAGTGTCCTTTTTTATGTGTCATAAGTTTTGTAAGGAGGTTATATGTGCTGCTGACTTTATCATTTACATTCTTGTCGCTGCACACACTGCACAGACCTATCAGCAGTTTACCTCTGGCAGCACCTTAGATAGGATATTTTCAGGAAACCAAGATGTTGCTACTTACCTAGGATTTACCTCTGCAGATTACATGCCCTGTCTTCATCTTTCTTCCTGTCCCTCACACTTCCCTCCTGCCTAACTGTTGCAGTTACAATTCTTCTGCTGTGCCAGCTTCCTCCTATTTGCCTTCAGCTTCCAGAGTCCCTTGGAGTCCTGTGGTCTTTCTGTAGAAACCCCGTGTCAGATGCTCCCCACTTTTTCATTTTCACAGAAGCTAATCCCATGCAATGTGTCACAACTGACAACATCAGGATATGCTATTATGCACTATAACTGCCAAAGGGATAAAACTCCTACTGCTTTCTGTTTCTTGATTGCTTTCCAAAACTTATTCTTTTTTTTACAATTCTTTTTTCAGCACCAGTGCACCGAGGCATCTCTCAAAGGTGCCTACTCGACTCTCTGCCCCTTCTACTCCCCACCGTGATGCACCAACACCGACCCCCCCCATTGAGAGATTTCCCAGCACCTGGATCTTCCCCCCCGAGGCAGGGCCCACCTCTCCTACCTGGCAGTGTCTTTCTGAAATTACAGGGTCTCTCTCTGGGGGTCGGCCGTGGGTTGACGGTGTGGGCATCCGGTGTTGGGGATGTGAGGGAAGTTCCTGAGGCCCTCGTTGCCTCCTCGGTGTTCCAGGGTATTTTATTTCTATAGCTATGCTCTCCCTTCCCCCTGTAGAGCCAAAGCATGCAATGACACCAGAGACGCCCATCGCGGCTCTGCATCCCACTTCTTTGGCCCTGAGCATTGTAGTGCCTCCGGTCTCCACTGGGGGCTACTGCAATGCTGGGCAGTCTCTGGATCCCCCTTGAGAGAGGAGAGCAGTCCTACAAGTGCTCAATCCTCTCTCTCCCCCCTGCCGACCCCTGATGGCCCGGGCTCGTTCCCAAACCCAGGTCGCCGGCATGGCACAAGGTGACCAAAACTTATTCTTAAAGAGCAACTGGTGCTTCTAGTAAAACTTTGGAAAACATGATATTTAGACATAATTCATCTTATATTTCATATATCTTCTCTAGATTTATTTTCTCCATTATTTCTTGTTTAAGGAATTCCCACAAAAACAAAATCTTTATCATTTAGCATTCATCCTCCTCTAAAGCGCATTCCTTACTTGCCATTACAATGCAAGGGGGAGATTAAAGATGGCTGACAGGGCCGCAGCCTGAAAAGTCTGCTTTTTCACTTGCAATACCAAGAAACTTCTTTAACTTTTAATATTTGGAACATTTTACATTTAAACTGCTGTCTGAAGAAAGGAAAGTCCTATCTTCCTCATCTGAAGACTATAGTTCACCAAGAATAAAACACCTTGAGAAACTATTCAGGCTTTCACCCAGCGTAAGGAGCATGGGGAAGCCTCAAACAACAATGGAGTCAGTTCCTTGTAAGACTGTTTCAACTGGCCCTGTGGCTCTCGCAGCTTCTTAATGTTCAGCAACACTCACTACTGGCACCACTAACCTAAAAATGGTGGTACTCCCCAACCCAACTCCATTGTTTAAGCAAGCTAATATTCAAACTTTAATAGCCAAGATTCAGCAGAATCTGGAAGCTGCAGAAGCAACAACAATTCATCCCAGAGGGGTTTACGAGAACCTGTTACTGGCACTGGTTACATCAGCAGTACCACCACAAAAACAACTGCAGCTGCAACAAAGGTTGGAGATATAAAATCAATCCTTCCTGTAGAACAGGAGGGAATGGCTTCAGCATCCCACAAACAACATGGCTCAGGTGAACAAACTCATGATAAGCATACCATAGACTGACTGGGAGACTCTCTTGACTGTATCTTATCCGGGATGGAAGCGTTTAACAGGAGAGTCAATGCTTTAAATGACAAAGTGGACTTCTCGCAGAAACATGTTAAACTCTCAAGAGAAAAAATAAGTTATTTCAAAGTAGGTCAAGAAAAACACTGAAATTACTAATGCTAACTCTAATAAAATCAGTGGGATTGAAGCTACAGTAGTGAATCTCATTAAAGGCAATTTTGCCATGAACAGAAAAATGGAGATGCTTGAAAACCAAGCTAGATATAAGAATTTATGGATTTTCAGTCCCCAAGTGGGGTATGAAGCTGACTACCCTTCAACTGAACTTACAAGCTCAAATGGGCAGACTGGGTGGGCCATAGGCCCTTATCTGCCGACACTGTCTATGTATCTAGTAAGGGACAAGGTCAAGGATAATATTATTATGAATGTTTATGATCTGCCAGAGGATAATCCGCCTTTCTTAATGGAAGTGTTCCATTTTGAGAGAATGAAAAAACCTGAAACTGGCCAAGGATGTAATGTGCAAGAAAGAACTGATATAAAACAAACCATCTTTTTGTTTTTGCTTTCGAGTCAGACAGAGTCTTAATTGTTAAATTGTCCAGACTAAAGGGTACACTTATTTTTAAAGGACACCAATTCTATGTCTGCTTAGAGTCTGCCTATTCAATTCAGCAATATACAATATGTTTTATTGCCTTCAGGCAGAAGGTACTGGAGCTGGGAGTGGAGATCCAACTTCTTGCTCCTGCAAACGTTAAAATCACCTTTAGAGGCCCGCAGTATATCTTTTTTAACACACATCAGCTGAGCACCATCTTTTGGGCACAATATGAGAATGATGACTCTAAGGAAGAAGAAACTGGATCACACACCCTGTCGGAGGAAGAAATGATGAATCTTGCGACTGAGATTGAAAATAATTAAGTGCTATAGGATAAAAATTGTAGTAACTGCTATGCAAAGATAATAATTCTTCCCTTAGGTTTATCATGTAGTTAAACAGGTGAAAGTAAAATACACCCATTGGTAAGTCTGGGCTGTACAGTGGGGAAGAAAGTACTCGCCATGCACTGGAGATTAGATACTTGCCCCACAAATGCACAATGGGCCCAAGCACTATTACAGTGCATGAAGTTGGAGCACATACAATACTCAGTGAGAAACCAGCTGGAATGTTACCAGAGTATGTGGTCTCCTTTAGAAGAAGCTTTGAATAAAAGTTGGTTTCCCAGGTTCTGATTTTTAATATTTTTTTTTGTGGGGGGAGCCGATGACATTCCAATTCTAGGATGAAATAGGGAATAGTTACTTTCTGTGATCCCTGCATTAACAAAGGTTATACTAGAATTTGTAGCTTACCATACAAAACACATTTTACTACATTTCTTTCTCTTTTTTTAATAAATTTTATTTTATTATATAATTTAAGCAAGACTTGTACATACTGAAATAGCTGTACAACGCAATAAGAACAATGTGTTTTGTTGTGGTATACTTTAATATTTTCCTTTATAGGTATTTCTACTTATGAATGTACTGATTGTCCTGAAACACTGGCTTTCCTTACTAAATAAAGTTTACAAAAAAAAAAAAAAGGTGAAATAGTCATTTAGAATGAAGCACTGCAGAAATGGGAGGGAGTAAACATTAACGAATATTAATTTTTTCTTTCTTGTAGAATACCAATAGGAATGATGCCATATGTTGATGGATTAATGTTTAATGTTTTCATACTCTAGGTCTGTAAAAAATAAATAGTTTGACTGGTAATGCCCAGTATAATCCTTTCATTTATAGTTTTAATATTTAAGTCTGATGTTCCCCTCCTTGATATGGACTAAAGATCTGATATATATAATGTGATGCGAGTAGTGATTTCTCACAATGTATGAATTTCTTTATGAACTCAATAAATTATAAGTAAAAAAAATAATTATGTTTTGTGACATTAGAGTCTGTTACCATGGGAATAATTCTATTGTCACAAGCAGAGTATTATGACATCAGATTAGAAATAAGTGATAGGGTGGGGCGCTAATGTGCAGCTAGCTGAACGGACGTGAATCTATGCGCTGCTCCCGCATCACAGCTTCAAACATAGAAAATAAAAGTTGAAAGTGCCCAAAAGTACGGAAAGCATGCAGCCTATGGTGCATGAACTTGGGATGGATGAATATTTGGCATTGGGAGCCTCCAAGAGCCAGAGGACAGCAGCAAAAAATGCAAAGAAAGGGGGTGATGGTAGTGGCCTAGTTTCCCTGTTGGCAGCGGAGGTGGCGGCCCTTGGGAGAGAGGATACAGGGCATGTTATTGCAGCGCTGGAGTCCCGATTAATTAAACTTGAAGGAAAGCTTGATTTGAAACTACAGGAAATTCAAGAGCAGCAGGTGGTGCAGGCTGGCAGAATGTCCGAGTTGGAGGAGAGACTCTCACACATGGAAGACGAGCTGCTGGTAACTCCTGGGCTTGTGGTGGTACTACAAAAAGAGCTGAATGATTTAAAAGCAGCCTTTGATTATCAGGAAAACTACCACAGATGATTGAATTTAAGGCTGAGAGGATTACCAGAGGGCATGGAAGGGGAAAGTGTGTTGGATTTCTGTGCAAGAGTTCTGCCTGGACTGCTGGGCCTCCAACCAGCAAAGGGTAAATTTAAGCTTGAGAGGGCCCATCGGGCCGTGATGCCCAAACCCCCGAATGACCAGCCACCAAGGCAGATAATATTCAGGTTCCACCACTTCCAGGACAGAGAACTAGTGTTGAAGACGTTCCGTGAGAAGGGAAGGGTGGAATATGAAGGCCATCGCCCTTTTTATGTCACAGGATTATTTGACCAGACTCCTAAAAAGAAGGAAAGCATTTAATAATACCATACAGCAACTGCACGACCTGAAAGTTGAAAATTTTCTTGATATACCCAGCAACTTTAAAAATAAAGCACGAAGCACGAAGGTGCTACATACTCATTTTGGGAAGTGGAAAAGGCAGAGGAGTTTGTGAGAAGCCTAAGACAAAAGCTGTGCTGAGATTCATCTTAAGAGCTGGGAAATGGAGCCGAGAGCTCTGCATTGGAACTTAAGTGAAGGAGTAAAGACGTAATTGCTGACAATTGCTCGTTTATGTGTGGTTCTGGAGGTTTTTTTTGTGTTTTTTTTTTGTGTTAAAGTTCATGTTGGAGGAGAAAGAGGGAGACCTGGAAAGGATGAGGATACTGCCACATGTGGAAAGGACTGGGGGCCTAGGAACTGGATAAAAATGGCGGAGCGCCCAGAGGAGGGTGGAGAGAAATGCAGAAGACATGTACAGAGACAGTGATCAAGGACATGGTGGGAGGAGAAATTGGACTAAGTGGTGGAGATGTCTGGATGCGAGGGAGAGTCCCGAAAAGCCCGAGAAGAGAGAAGTTGTCTGGAACAATGTCTGGGTGCAGGTAGGAGGCTGGGTGGGGAGAGGGGCTTAGCGTGTTGCTTTTTGGGCATGGCCTGCTTTCCCTGCTTTCTCTTGCTGATACCCCCAACCAATTTAATTTTCTGGCAAATATCTGTGTGGTGAAAATTAAAAGGGGAAAGGGAAACAATGCAGGGAGAGGGGAAACTGAAAGGGAAGGGCTTTAAGGTAAACAGGATGGGGGCCTCAAGGAATTGGGGGGGCAAGAAGAAGGGAAACGCGGAATTGGGTAGAGGTGGGTAACAAGGGTCACAAAGATAAAATGGCTGTGCGGGGGAAAGCGCAGGAGCGCCTGTTTCAGTATCTGGGGATGAGGCAGACACTTGAGTCAGGGAGACTGTTAGTGTCTAGGGATCGGGGGACTGTGCAAGGGGAAGGAGGGGGAAGGAAAGGATTGAGTCAGGTGGATGGGAACTTCAAAGAGGAAAGGAGGGGGGAGAGTGTGGGAAGGGAAAGAAGGGTAATAAGGAACAGTGGGAGCAGCGGAAAGTGGAAGGAGGAGGAGGTCCAAATGGAAGATGGAGGGAATTAAATCAATAGAGGGGAGATGAAGGGGGGGGGATGGTGGGGGGTAATGGATCAGGGAGGAAAGAAAAATAGGGGGACATATGTACAAAGTTATATGTTTAAAGTGTTGCTGAATTTGTATGTGTTGTTATTGAGTTTTTTTTTATTATGAACAAAGTGCAACCAACGAAGTTAGATATATAAATTATCATGCTATTGATGGAAAGGTGATGATGAAAGGGAAAGAATCAACATATGTGAATGTCGATTAGCAAAAATGTTAACGTAATTACCTGGAATGTTTGGGGTATTACAAATCCAGCAAAGAGGTACATGCTGTTGACAGCTCTTAAAAGAGGTGGGAGTCCACATAGCTTTACTACAAGAAATGCACCTAACATAAGTAGAGCATGCTAAATTGGCTCGGGGATGGGTGGGGAGATGCTATGCGGCTTCAGCCTCAGTGCGCAAAAGAGGAGTTGCAATATTAATACATAAAGGGCTGAACCTTGAGGTACAAAGAATAATTAGGGATACTAAAAAAGAGAGATTTATTATTATTTCGGGGGCTCTGGATGGGGAGCAGATCACTTTAGGATCGGTACATGCCCCTGCGGTATATGAATGCCAATGTTATGCCTCTTTGCTGGATTTATTGGTGCTGGAACAATTCCCAGGACTAATAATGGGGGGGGGGGACCTGAATTGGCCTATGGACTCAAAAATGGACCACTCCGAGGGGAAAGGGAGAAGCTCAGGAGCGATGCAACAATGGCAAGAGGGGATGGCAGAGCTGGAACTGGTGGATGTTTGTCGAACGGCAAACCCAGGAGCGAGACAGTATACTTTTTGAACCCCATAAAACATGGGCGGATAGACTATATATTGCCATGAGGAAATGGTATGCACGGATGTGGGGGGTACGGCATAGCCCAATACATATCTCGGATCACGCTATGGTGATAATGAAAATACAAGGGAGAGAGAGACAGGGGATACCTCCCACATGGAAATTCCCCACTTACTTGACCCAGAACGAGGAATTTAGAAAACACTTGGAGGATAGTTGGGACTTGTTTACGGTAGCAAATGATAGGGAAGGAACCTCGAATAACACACTATGGGATGCAGGCAAGGTGTTCATGAGGGGAGCAATTATTGAATACGTATCCCACACAAAGAAAAAAAGATATGCACAGAGAAAGGAGCTAGAAAGTAAATTAAAAGAGTTAGACAGGACAGTGGCTCGAGGTGAAAAGGGGGAGGCCGTCCGGACACTGGGTGTGCTTCAGGAGGCTCTAAATGTGCATCTAAGAGCAGAAGCGAGGAGAGTTAATTATGTTTAACAGAAGGTATATATTTGAGTGGGGAAATAAACCAGGGCCAATGGTGGTTAATCTTATGAAGGGACACAGAAGGATGAATAGAATTACGGGAGTGAGAGATGAAAAGGGTATCATGCAGAGTAAAGAAAAGGAGGTGAGGAAAGCCTTTAGGTCCTTTTTTCAAAAATTATACCAGGTAGAGGATGAGGGAACAAAAGAAAGGATGTTAGAATTTTTAGAGAAAATAAAAGTCCCGAAAGCCACGCAGATGCAGAGGGAAAGGTTAGGAAAACCAATAACGGAGGGGGAGGTGATGAAAGCCATCCAAAAGCTGCAGAAGGGTAAAGCTAGTGGTCCAGATGGGTATCCTGTGGAGTACTATAAGTTGATGGGGGCCCGAGTTGCAAAGGTATTGTGCAGAGTGTTCCAACAGAGAGAGGGGATGGAAGAGGTTAGCTTGCCGGATACGTGCTATGATGCTAATATATGCCTCATACCAAAGGAGGGAAAGGATCCAAACCTATGCGCCTCGTATCGGCCAATATCACTGTTGAATTGTGATTTGAAGATAATGGCTAAAGTTCTGGCCAGCAGATTAGAGGAGATTCTCCCAGGGATGGTTCACCCAGACCAAACGGGGTTTATTAAAGGGTGACAGTCGTATCATAATATGAGGCGGCTGCTTAATGTACTTTGGAGAGCAAATAGGGGAAAGGAAGATATAGGGATTCTTTCTCATTTTACTGGAACTGAGTAAGACTTTTAATTTCACCTCCAGAACTGAGAACCCCCATATTCCCGTTCGATTTCCATTGCTGTCTGCTTTAAGTTTAATTAAGCAACCTTAAAAATGTGACAGAGGGATACAGTTGGGGTCTAGAGTTTAGACACAGACTTGGGAACCAGCAAGTTCAGGTTCAGATCCCACCTAAGCCACTAACTCACTGTTATCCTGAATACGCTGCAGTAACTAAGTGTAAGAGCACGGTTTATAAAACATCAGGAATTAGTATGGTGTTTTGCAACAGGTTAAACTGAGATTTGCTTAGCTTCTGTTAAGAGGCAGGTGCTGAAATGCACCTTCCCAACAAAATTATTGCATTCTTTTTTTTTTAGCTCTTCTTCACCCCTCCTCCACTGCCATTGATATCTGCAGCAGACATTGTACATAACACTGTGGATCTAGTTTGGTCAATTCTGATGGAGAAATGTGCTGTGTTAGACCAGTCTATGATGTAGAAAAACTAGAAATATGTTGCTGGTATTACCTTTTATTGGACTTATAAAATTGTTTTTGAGATTAGTTTTCGAGAGTTAAAAGCCCAATAAAAGGTATCACCCACCTGCAATGTGTTATTTTTCCTTTTTCCATAGAGGTTTTTCCTCCTACAGCTGAGGGCATCTTTTCAGCCTTGTACCCACCTCCCCCATCTGGTTAATGCTCCCCTTGGGGACTCACTTGGTCTGTCAAGTTCCCCCAATACTTTCTTCCCATGGCAGGGCTAGCTGAGGGAGAGCCACTCTCCCTCCACCCAGTCAATAGTCCGATGCAGACCCAAGTTTGTTTTAGCAGTGCAGGCTGGAGACAGGTGGGCAGGGCTTTATTAAGCCCCCATGATTATTTTCCATTTTTCTTTTTCCCCGTCCTCAATGCAGTGCCATGTGCATGTGTGTGGAGGCATACACGCATCATGCACTTCCAGTGCCTTCCTTCATGCTGCCCAAGCTGCAATGCCACTGGGCCTCCCACCAGTGGCAATATAAGGCCAGGCCAACAAGTCTCCCTACCACAGGAAAGGATCTCAGTCAACCACCCAGAAACCCAAGCTTGTTCCTGAACTCGGCTCACTGGGGTGGCAGGATGTAAGGCACCCAGTGCCTCAGCTCTCCACACCACCAGGCCAAGTGTGTTCTTTTTTCATCAATTCTAATGCAAAGCAGTTTTATTACCTGCATTATGGTCTTGGATTGGTACAGTTCCTTGATGATAGGAATCTCACTTACTGCAATCATAGTTATAACTGACGGGTATGTGGTAGAGTCCTTTGGTGATCAGATAGACAGCAGAGAAAGTCAAACTAGAACACAGATTTCAGTTTACATTGCCACTCTCTGCACATCTATGTAAACTGGAGTCAATCCACATAACGACTGACTGCCTGACACTTGCCTCTGCTGTGTTAAGTACTGTGTTAACTCAGCAGCATTCTTCCAGCTGCAGAGGTAGCACAGAAAACAGAAAAAAAGCCACAATAATAGCATCATTAATAAAGTAGATCTGGATAGAGGCAGAGAAGAGAAGGAGTATGGGGGTGCAGGCAAATACAGATATAGTACAGAATCCCGACAATCAGAATTTGACCCTTGAAATTCCGACAATGAAATTCCGACAGCCAGAATCCCAGTGATGGCAGATAAGAGAAGTAAAGTTTCGAATAAGCCCCTGCACCCTCCATCATGTATCCCCAAAACTGCACAAATCAAAACACATTGGGATTTTTTCATTGTTGGGATTCCAGCTGTTGGGATTTTGGTGTCGGGCTTCTGAGGGTCGGAATTCTGACTTTTGGGATTCTGTACTGATACCACAAATACAGAAAAGAAGGAATATCATGCATACCAATCAAGTGATGAAACTCCACTTGGAAGTAGAAGGAAACATATGTCAGTTCCTGTGCCCATCTGCCCTGCTTCCTCTCCTCTTGTTAGCAATATGTTGCATAGTTATCATTATGCAGTCATAAAAAAACAGGCCACATGACTTACATGCAGACCATGCTATGTGACTGTTTATTATACCTTTTTCAATCTGTGTACATGTTAGACATTGTTTTAGCCAGCCTCCCAGTGGTGACTGTTTCTCTCCATGACCCTTTGGTTTATTTCTCATCTCATTAGTATTGTTTGCAGTAGGGATTTTTACTTAAAAAAAAACGGTAGTTTGGTATCCCCTTTCCAAGCCTTCTGAAATGTCATGACTAGTGTTTCTTAAGCCTGCTGCATTATTCGTACTGTGGAGTTTTCACACTTTTTATGTTTGCTTGGGTGCATGCACAAGAAACATTATGTGACAGCTTAGGAGAGAAGCAAGTTGTGGAGGTGCGGCACTGTGGTGACCAATGCCACCACTGCATTTGTGGGCTTGGCCCTCTTTATCCAATGTGGTGGCATGCTGCTGCTGACACTGGTTCAACAAGCGTGCCACCAACTTGAAAGAAATTGGCCGCTGCAGTGAGGGAGCACTCCATCATTGCAGGGCATGCCTTGCCTGCCAAAACATTTCTGTTCACCTCACTCCCTCTGTTCTCCATTGCAGAACCAGGAGTGCAAGTAAACCCTCCCCCTCATAGGAGCAGGAACCATAGGATGAGGGGGGGTGGTCGCCATAGCACTTTTTTGGCCCTAAAAGACTGCCCTCAGTGCCCTTTAAGTGTCCAGGGTCCCTGCTTTGAATCTGCCCCACCACCCTGCCAGCCACACATACAATAAAGAGGTGTTTGCTGTCTAATGGAACTGTGGAAGAAATGTCAAGTGCTTGCTTAAATGAACAATTAACATTAAACAGCCTTTTTGAAGTTGCAGCGGTCTGCCTTTCATGCAGTCCAAGAAAACATTCAAGCAGTGGTGCTACGGTGGGGTGTGGGGGGGGGGTGAAGTGACCCCCTCCTTCCAGCTTCATTTGGCTAAAGTGCTTGATTGTTAGAGGGTCAGAGGTGGAGGCTCCTCCTGTAACCAATTGGCTGGAGAGTCAGCTGGTGGGAGGCTGAAGTGCTGGACTAGACAGTCATGTTAAGTAAGTGGGGCATTGCTTTCAAGACGTGAGGTGCAATGGTGGGTGCGGACCATAACCGGTGCTCTCCAGGATCCGGACCACTAGGGGCTACAGTGTTAGGACCAGGTAAGTGGGTCCCTTTCAAGTGACAAAAGCAATATGGTCTTGCTCGTTCTTGTTGTTTAAAACAGAGATGCCAGATTGTTACCGATGGCCCGACCAATGTGTCACTGCCGGGTAATGCTACAGGTGCTAATTGAGGGAGCCTGCCCACTGCAGACTCGCAGTGATAGTGCTCATGGTCTCCCAACCAGGGGAGGGTTCTGAGGAAGGACAGGACAAAACAACTGAACAAAAAAAACCATACAAAGACCGAAAGACACACTCGGAGTGGTGTTGGGTGCCACTGAGTTAAGGCTAACGTGAGAAAGGGAACAAAAGACCAGCACACTTAAACTTTGAGAATGCTTATAAATGCTTACAAACTGTATTAAAATTTCACACACAGACTGGCAACTGGTGTGAGCTAGCAGCATTGCATTTTTCAGTAATTCTGTAAGCATTCTGACAGTTTGAGAACTCCAGTCTTTTGTTCATTTTCTCTGAGGAGAGAGATGCAGCCCAATCAGGTTCTGTCTAACCATTACTCCCCACACCAAAAAAATAAAAGACAAAAAGTCGAATCTCATGGAAACTGATTGACAGTATCAGTCAGTGGGGATCATTTTTATGTTGATTGCATGCATGCACAAGAAACATATTGCAGCAGCTTTCCAGAAGCAGGTTGTGGAGATGCAGCACTGTTGTGGCCAGTGCCACCACAGCCTTTAAAAGCATGGCCCACTTTCCCTAATGCCACGGCACGCTGCTGCAGACACTAGTTTAGCCAGTGTGCCACCACCTTAAAACGTTTCAGCTGCTGTAATCAGGGGCCACCTTGTCATTGCAGCGTCAGCCATTCGCTGCAATGCGGGAGCAACCTGTCATTGATGGGCGGAACGTTGGCAAGTGTAATATTGTTTGTGAACCCCCAATGCTGAGGGGGAGCCCAATCCCCCTCAGCAGCATGTGCCCCCCCCACAAACAGTGTGTGTTTGCCAAGGGGGGCCCCAATCCCCACCGGCTTCAGTGCCCCTGCCCTGTACTTTGTTGTTACCGACGGGGGAGCCCACTCCCTGTCGGCATTATGTCCTGCCCTCTCAGTTTCATATTCCAACAGGGGAGCCCACTGCCCATTGGCATAATGCCCCCCCCACAAACACCCAGTAGATTTGTGCCGAGGGGTTGCCCAATCCCCCTCATCTCTTGCGCCCCCCCTTTTGTGCCAACGGAGGTACCCAATCCCCATCGGCAACAGCTTCCCCAAAAACTCTATTGGCATGCTGGGAGCCCACCCAGTGTGCAACATGCCCTGTAAAAAAAAAAAGTCCTGCAATGTTTTTTCTGCTGTTTTAACCAGTGGAAAAAGCGGTCCCTTACAGTCTCCCTGCCCCCACAACCCGCGCCACCCACTGCCGCCCCTACCTCCCTACAACCCCCCCTCACCCCATACTTACCTCCGAGTCCGGGCTGCGATCTTCGTGGGACTGGGAACATGTTTGCACTCTTCAAAGCCGACTGCAAACTGAGGAAATGCCGGAAAGCTGTATAATGGAATAAATGGGGGTTTTCCAACTTTGATGCATATCTCAGGCATTTTTTGGAATTTTGGCACCAAATTTTCAACATGGGGTTTTTGGAACCCCTCCTCATGAATTCTGCCACTGTTGTGGCATTATTTGGCCCGAAAGATGATTTCACGGTCACTGCGTGGAATCCCCTTTTGGGACCGATTAACAAAATGACAGTGCCAGTGTTCAAGAGGTGGGCTCTCAAAAAGCCTATGTTGCAAATTTGGTGGAAAAAATCCCCAAAAATCACTGTTTTATGAGCGTGCATTGTGCAGTTGCTAGGCATGCTCATAACTTCACGAATTTGCAATGTTTTCATGCCAGATTTTCAACACTGGCATTTTTTCACACCTCCTTGTGAACAGTGTAGCTGTCATTTTTCACATCTTGCCTGAAATGTGTTTTCACTGTTCCAGCACAGAATAGCATGGTTGATGCAGGAAATCAGTGTTTGGGACAGATTAAGAAAATGACAGTGACACTGTTCATGAGCAGAGGTGCTAAAATGCCTATGCTGAAAATTTGGTGATGATACTCCATAAAATGACTGTGTTACGAGTGTGCATTGCATAGTTTACACGCACGCTCGTAACTTCGTGAATTAATAATGTTTTCACTCCAGATTTTCAACATTACCATTTTTCCACACCTCCTTATGAACAGTGTAGCTGTCATTTTTCACATCCTGGCTGAAATGTATTTTCTGTCTTCCGGCGCACAATTGCGCGGTCGCTGTGGGAAATCAGTGTTCTTGACACATTAAGAAAATCACACTGACACTGTTCATGAGCAGAGGCCCTAAACTGCCTATGTTGAAAATTTTGTGATGAAACTCCATGAAATGACTGTGTTACGAGCGTGCATTGTGCAGTTTCCACGCACCCTTGTAAGTTCGCAAATTAGTAATATTTTCACACCAGATTTTCAACACTGGCATTTTTTCACACCTCCTTATGAATAGTACAGCTGTCATTTTTCACATCCTGGCCAAAATCTGTTTTTGTGCTTCCGGCGCACATTATCACAGTCGCTGTCGGAAATCAGTGTTTGGGACAGATTAGGATCGAGCGAGTGAGGTGGGGGGGAGTGACCGAGCTCAACTGAGCTCTGTCGAGACTGCTGCAGATTTCTCTGTGGGCAGGAAAAGCCACCAATGCAGGCAGAAGCCCAGTACAAAAGGGCAGCCTGTAGCGCCGGGAGACACAGAACAAGTGAGTGAGGGAGGGGGACTGAGTGGCTCAACGGAGTTCCGTTGGGACTGCTGCAGATTTCTTTGTGGGAAGAAAAAGGCAGCAATGCATGCAGGGGCCCAGTACAAAAGGGCAGCCTGCAGCAGCGGGAGAAACAGAATGAGTGACTGAGAGAGGGGGAGTGAGCGAGCTCAACGGAGCTCTATTGTGACTGCTGTGGATTTCTTTGTGGGCAGAAAAGGGCGGCAATGGAGGCAGAAGCCCAGTACAAAAGGCCAGCCTGCAGCGCCGGCAGAAACGGAATGAGAGAATCAGAGAGGGGGAGTAAGTGAGGTCAATGGAGCTCTGTTGGGACTGCTGCAGATTTCTTTGTGGGCAGGAAAAGGTGCCAACAGAGGCAGGAGCCCAGTACAAAAGGGCAGCCTGCAGCACTAGGAGAAACAGAATGAGCCAGTGAGACAGGTGGAGTGAGCGACCTCAACAGAGCTGTGTCAGGACAGCTGCAGATTTCTTTGTGGGCAGAAAAAGGTGCCAATGCAGGCAGGAGCCCAGTACAAGAGGGCAGCGTGCAGCGCCAGGAGAAACATAATGAGCGAATGGGGGGTGAATGAGCTCAACGGAGGTCTATCATGACTGCTGTGGATTTGTCTGTGGGCAGGAAAAGGCGGCAAAGCAGGCAGGAGCCCAGTACAAAAGGCCAGTCTGCAGCACCGGCGGAAATGAAACGAGCGAGTGGGGGGGAGTGAGCGAGCTGTATTGAGATGTGTCGGGAGTGCTGCAGATTTCTTTGTGGGCAGAAAAAGCCACCAACTCAGGCAGAAGCCCAGTACAAAAGGGCAGCCTGCAGCAACGGGAGACACAAAATGAGCGAGTGAGGGAGGGGGAGTGAGTGAGCTCAACGGAGCTCTGTTGGGAGTGCTGCAGATTTCTTTGTGGGCAGAAAAAGGCAGCAGTGCACGTAGGGGCCCAGTACAAAAGGGCAGCCTGCAGCGGCAGGAGAAACAGAACGAGCAAGTGAGAGAGGGGAAGAGAGTGAGCTCAACGGAGCTCTATTGTAACTGCTGCAGATTTCTTTGTGGGCAGAAGAAGGCAGCAACACAGGCAGAAGCCCAGAACAAAAGGGCAGCCTGCAGCGCAGGCAGAAACGAAACAAGAAGAGAGTAAGAGAGGGGGAGTGAGCAAGCTCAACGGAGCTCTGTCAGGACTGCGGCAGATTTCTTTCTGGGCAGAAAAAGGCACCAAAAGAGGCAGAAGCCCACTACAAAAGAGCAGCCTGCAGCGCCAGGAGAAACAGAATGAGCGAGTGAGACAGGGGGAGTGAGCATCCTCAACGGAGCTCTGTTGGCACAGCTGCGGATTTCTTTGTGGGCAGAAAAAGGTGCCAATGCAGGCAGAAGCCCAGTACAAAAGGGAAGCCTGCACTGCTGGGAGAAACACAATGAGCGAGCGAGAGAGGGTGAGTGAGCGAGCTCAACCGAGGTCTATCATGACTGCTGTGGATTTCTTTGTGGGCAGGAAAAGGCAGCAGCGCAGGCAGGAGCCCAGTACAAAAGGCCAGCCTGCAGTGCCGGCAGAAAAGCAACGAGCAAGTGAGAGAGGGGAAGTGCGCGAGCTCATCGGAGCTGTGTCGGGACTGGTGCAGATTTCTTTGTGGCCAGAAAAAGCCACCAATGCAGGCAGGAGCCAAGTACAAAAGGGCAGCCTGCAGCAGCGGGAGACACAGAATGAGCAAGTGAGGGAGAGAGAGTGAGTGAGCTCAACGGAGCTCTGTTGGGAGTGCTGCAGATTTCTTTGTGGGCAGAAAAAGGCAGCAATGCATGCAGGGGCCCAGTACAAAAGGGCAGCCTGCAGCGGAGGGAGAAACAGAACAAACAAGTGAGAAAGTAGGAGTGAGTGAGCTCAATGGAGCTCTATCATGACTGCTGCAGATTTCTTTGTGGGCAGAAGAAGGCAGAAATGCAGGCAGGAGCCCAGTACAAAAGGGCAGCCTGCTGCGCTGGCAGAAATGGAATGAGCGAGTGAGAGAGGAGGAGTGAGTGAGGTCAATGGAGCTCTTTTGGGACTACTGCAGATTTCTTTGTGGGCAGAAAAAGGCACCACCAGAGGCAGGAGCCCACTACAAAAGGGCAGCCTGCAGCACCAGGAGAAACAGAATGAGCGAGTGAGACAGGGGGAGTGAGCTACCTCAACGGAGCTCTGTCAGAACAGCTGTGGATTTCTTTGTGGGCAGAAAAAGGTGCCAACTCAGGCAGAAGCCCAGTACAAAAGGGCAGTCTGCAGCACCAGGAGAAACACAACAAGCGAGTGAGAGAGGGGGATTGAGTAAGCTCAACGGAGCTCTATTATGACTGCTGCAGTTTCTTTGTGGGCAGAACAAGGTGGCAACGCAGGCAGGAACCCAGTACAAAAGGCCAGCCTGCAGTGCCGGCAGAAACGGAATGAGTGAGTGAGAGAGGGGGAGTGAGCAAGCTCAACAGACCTGTGTCAGGACTGCTGCAGATTTCTTTGTGGGCAGAAAAAGCCACCAACAGAGGCAGGAGCCCAGTGCAAAAGGGCAGCCTGCAGTGCCAGGAGAAACAGAATGAGCGAGTGAGATAGGGTGAGTGAGCCACTTCAACGGAGTTGTCAGGACAGCTGCAGATTTCTTTGTGGACAGAAAAAGGTGCCAACACAGGCAGGAGCCCAGTACAAAAGAGCAGCCTGCAGCACCGGGAGAAACAGAACAAGTGAGTGATAGAGGGTCACTGAGCGAGCTCAACGGACCAACACAATCAACATTCGGCATTGACAAATGCTTGTTATTTATTCAGTTCATATATAACATTTTTTATTAGCTTAAATCTAAACATAACAAAATTTCCATCAATCGCTGTATACATTCAGCATTTTGATTTTTTTGGGTTGGGAGTGGTTTACAGACTGACTGTGCTGTTTGATGTGAAGATTAGAGTGTAACTAGTCACCTGTTATACTACGATCCTGTTCTTTATTTATAATTTTTTTGTACTGTGAGTTTTAACAGGCAGTATCAACTTTTAGGCAGTGGTGCTAACATCCAGATGATTTGCTGTACTGCTCTCAATCTGTGCTACAGAACAAGTACGTCACCCGTGCAAACTCATCTGTAAATTAGAAAGTGAGCCAGAGATAGGTCTAAATAACACTATGATTTTCAACATAATGGCATTGCATGTAGAATGTTTAATTTTGTCTGTGTATGTGTGTGTGTATTTGGGGGGAGAGCAAGAGAGAGAGAGTGAGAGCGAGAGAGAGAGAGATGACATAGCACCCATATGCCAAATGAAGTATGTACTGTAACACTATCAGCTGGTTCCCACATTATTTTGCTTACTTAGTTTAGTAATCTCATTAGAAATGCTCTGTTCTGTTTTGGGATAATGGTGAGGGAAAGAGAAATGGTAGTTTACTCACCTGGTAAAGGTGATTGTGTTACTGTATATCCATGACACCTCCGATCCATTACCTTAGGGTTATGTACGCCTTATAGGCTGCTGATGCACATGTGACCTAAGTTTCGGATTTCGGTCTCCACTAAGCCCTTTCCCCTCCTGGGTGTCTTCAGTTTCGATGCTTCTATAGCTGTAAAAATAAATGGTTATGTATATGCACAGACAGTAATCATAATCTAGGAGTCATGGTTAGTTTCTAATACTACTTTATTCCGTTATCATAATACATTTATAACGCTTGTACATCTTGTGCCACTTAAATGTTAGTTGTTACTGGTTGCTTTATCATGCTCCCTCGGGTGGGTTGAGGTGCCATGGATACACAGTAACACAATCACCTTTACCAGGTGAGTAAACTACCATTGTGTTGTCTGTATATCCATGGCAACTCCGATCCATTACCTTAGGGTGATTCAAAAGCAGTGCCTTAGTAATACAGGAGGGAAGAGCATGATGTGTTATCATATTTGTATCGTGTACCAATGTTTATGAGTCTCTTAAATGTCCCTCATTGTGGCAGTCATTAGGACTTTATGTCCAAAGGAATTTTTGGTTGTAATATCTGTGTCCAAACTATATAGTTTTTTGTGAAAGTATGTATAGTGGACCAGGTTGCCGCTGCACATATCTCCTGTGCTGTAGCTGTGGTTCTCTCTGCCCAAGAGGTTGCTACCACCCTGGTTGAGTGTGTTTTTATTCCCATGGGTGGTACCTTATGTTTTCGCTTCTATGCTTCCGTGATGGCTTTCTTTATCCAAGTAGCAATAGTGCTCCTTGCCGCTGGTAGGCCCTTTTTGTTTCCTGATGATATGATGAGCAGCCTCTCGGAATGCCTGAGTGGTGCTGTCCTTTCAATGTATGCTTGTAGTGATCTTTTGACATCCAGTTTGGGAAGGGCCCTGGTCCGGTCATCGGATGACTCCGCGAAAAAGGTCGGGAGCTCAATGGTCTCGTCTGTATGGAACGTGGTGCTGACCTTCGGTATGAATGATGGAACCATTTTTAGTATGGCACCCTGATCCGTGAATGTGGTGAACAGTTCCTTGCAGGATAGGGCTGTTAATTCTCCAACTCTGCCGGCGGAGTACACCGCTACCAGTAGGGTCATTTTCAGGCCTAACCAGTACAGTTCAATGTTCGAGACTGGTTCGAAGGGAGACTCTGTCAAGGCATTTAGTACTAAGGTGAGATCTCATGGGGAAACGGTTGATTTTAGTCTGGGGCACAGGTTGCCTGCTACCTTGAGGAAATGGATAATGTCGGGGTGAGATCCCGGAGAGGTTCCTTCTATGGGTCCTGTTTCTGTGCTTATTGCTGACACCTGCACTCTCAGTGTCACGGTTGCTAGCCCTTTGTCCATGCCCTGTTGCAGATACATCAGTATGCCGGGTATCGATGGTGACTGAGGGCAGATGTTCCTCAAATGCACCAGGATGAAAATATTGACCATTGTCTGGAGTAGGTCGAAGTGGTGGAACCTCAGCGCGATTGTATCATGGTGTCTATAACTGAGTCATGGTAGCCTGCCCTTAGCAGTCTCTCCCTTTCAGGAGCCAGGCCGTGAGTCTGAGGTTGTCTGAATTGGGGTGAGTGACTGGGCCTTGAATCAGAATGTCTGGACAGGTTGGCAGAGTTATCTTGTCCATGGCCATGGCTATGATTGTTGTGAACCATGATCTCCTCGGCCAGTAGGGAGTTATCAGTATTGTGATTCTCCGAGACTGCCGAATTTTCACTAGGACCTGTGTTATCAGAGGTAGTGGTGGGAAGACATAGGTGTAATTGTGAGTCCATGGGATTGATAGTGCATCCACTCCCATTGATAGTGATTCCTTGAATCGGAAGTAGAACTTGTGAGAATGGGAGTTCTTGCTGGTCACCATAAGGTCCATGGTTATTGTGCCCAATTTGTCCTGAATGGTTTGAAATACTTGTGGGTGAAGTTGCCACTTGCCTGGGTTTAGCTGCTCACGACTCAGTCTGTTGTCGTGTTCAGCTTGCCTACCAGGTGGATGGCTGTGATGTGTTTGAGATTCTGTTGCACCCAGGTCAGAATGCAATTTGCTTCTCGTTGGAGGGCCTGGCTCTTGGTGCCTCCTTGTTTCGTTATGTATGCCACTGTCACCCTGTTGTCTGAACATATGTGTGGTTTGTGAACTGAAGGCCACCAATGCATTGTATGCTGCTTTCATTTCCAACACGTTGATTGATCGCTTCTTGTCTCTGATTGACCACTGACCCGGGGCTGACCTGTAGCCCATGCATGTACCCCATCCCCACAGGCTGGCATCTGTTTCGATGGTGGCTTTGTGTGATATCTCCAGAGGCTGTCCCCTGGATAGATTTTGCAGGTTCATCCACCACTGCAGTGATGACTTGACTCTGTCCCGTCATCTTTATTGTCTGGTGCATGGTCTCTTGTGATGGGGATCCGTACTGCAGTAGCAACATTTGCGGTGGTCTCATGTTCCATCTCGCCCAGAGGATGAGGTCTATGCATGAGGACATGCATCCCAGAAGTTGAGAGACCTGGGGCCATGTTGGGCACATTGGTGCTTAGTAACTGAGTTGTTAGTCTTATAATGTTGTCCATTTGCATTTGTGTTGGTTGCACCATTCCTGTTTGTGTGTCTATCCTTGCCCCTAAGTGCTCTATGCACTGAGATGGGGTTAGGCAACTCTTCTCTGTATTTACCACCCAACTGTGTTCCTTGAGAACCTGTACCGTTCTTGAGATTGGTCTCTGCGAATCTTTGTAGGATCTTGTCCTGATGAGCCAATCATCTAGGTAAGGAATGATGTGTATTCCCTCCTTTCATAGTTTTGCCACTAGTACCACTGATACCTTTGTGAACACCCTTGGAGTTGATGTTAATCTGAATGGGAGTGTCTTGTACTAGTAATGTTGACCTAGAATTTGGAATCTGAGGTACTTTCTGTGTGCGGGTCGCATGGGAATGTGTAGGTATGCGTCCTTGAGGTCTATGGAAGTCAGGAAGTCTCCTTCCCTGATTGACCTGATTGTTGATTTCAAGGGCTCCATTTTGAATCTTTTGGTGGTTACGAACCTGTTTACATATTTGAGGTCTAGAGGTGTTCAAAAGTCTCCTGTTTTCTTTGGGACCAGGAAGAATATTGAGTATAAACCTGTGCCGATCTCGTTCTGTGGTACTTTTTGTATGGCGTTTGAGGCGAGCAATGTTTGCATGGTGTCCTGAATGTGGCTTGTTCGGCATCTTTTCTTTGAGACTGGTGAAACTACTAATCTGTTTTTGTGTGGTGTGCTCCAGAATTCTATCGCATACTCCTGGTCTACCACTTCATTTACCCATCTGTCCAAGGTTGTTTCTCTCCATGTTTGATTGAATTGTTGAAGTCTTCCCCCTATTGGTGGGGTGTGTCTTTTGGGTAGCTGGATTTGGGTGACTTGAAGTTGTGGTGTCAAGCTGTAGTCATTGACTGGATCTCCTGGTAGATCTGCCTATCTGGCTGGAAAATCTTCCTCTAAAGGAGGACCCTCTTCCCCTGTAGGGTGTGCTCCCTTTGTTTTGGTAATTGTATCTGTTCTGTGTCGAGCTTCTCTTGTCATGAAAGGAGTTGTGATGCCTTCTGTCTGAGTGAGCTTGAAAGGACTGGGTTATTCCTCTGTTGGATGGTAGCTGCCCTGCGTCCTTGTCACCCTCTATGTCTGACCCTTGGTTTCTGTGCCACAGGAATTCCTGAAGGCCATCGCTGAAGACTCTGTCACCTTTAAACTGTAATTTAAGCAGTCTGGTCTTTGACTCATTGTCTGCATTCCACAGTTTTACCCACAAATTCCTTCGTGCCTTATTTGCCAATGCTGCTGTTCTGGTGCTCATTTTGAGTGCGTCCACCGACATGTCTCCGATATATCTGGCCGCTTGTAGAGCCTGGTCAAGTAGTAACACCTCTTGTGACTTTGGTGTGAGGGACTTGGCGATCTCGTCCAACCACCTAATTTGGGATCTTGCTGCGTATATTGCAGTCGTTGCTGTTCTGATCGATTGACCTGTCATCTCATGCATTTTCTTTAGAAGATCCTCTACTCTTTTGTCCACTGGGTCCTTCAGTGCGGCTGTACCCTCTGCTGGGAGAACTGTGCTCCTGTTGAGTTCTGCTATCTTGGGGTCGATGCTTGGCGCTGTGCACCTTGACTTCAGTTTGTCCTCCTGTAAGGGGTACAGCTTGTCTAGGAATCTCTTCTCCGGTAGTCTCGCCGGAGCTGATGTCTCCCATTCTTTTGTGATTATATCTTGTATTATTGGACAAACGGGAAAGAAATGTTCGATTTTGGGAGGAGGCTGGAGCATTGGGTCCAGTTCACTATCCTGTAATGGTGGTGGTTGTTTGAACCCTAACGTACTGCGTATCGCAAGGACCAGGTCTGTGACGTTCTCTGAAGCGAAGAGCCTTGAGGCAATTGACGGTGCTTTCTGTATTGGCGGTCCTGTAGGGTTTTCTGAATCTGAGTCATGCTCTGATTCCAAGTTGCTATTGTGGTGAGAATGAGAATCGTCAGCCCCATCCTCGTCCAGCCCACTCATTCGATTGTCATTGGTTTCCTCTGTGTCCCTTGCGGGGGATATGTCCCTTGGCTGATTGGTCCTAGATCTCCCTGAGATATTTGGTTGTGTTGATGTGGAAGATGTCCCTGGGAGTGGTCTTGGATTGGAGAAGGTGGACATGTGCTCCAAGACTTGGAGCATAAAATTTTGTTGGTTCTCCATCATGGCTGCTGTAGCCCTCTGGAGAGCCACTGTAGCCGGGTCAGTGTGCCAAGAAGCGATTGCACCCATCTTGCTGGTCTGGCGGGCATCCCTTAAGTTGTCCTGGTTATCTAAATTACACACAGGACAGAGTGGTCCCTTCTATTGGGGTAGTAGAGGTACTTGGCAAGACTGGCATTCCCTTCCTGTTGACATCTGGAAGACAGCAAGCGAAGGAATTGTTAGTTTCAGTTTGGAAGGAATCCCCTGGTTTTTCTTTTTTTTTTATATATATAGAAACATAGAATTTGATGGCAGATAAGGACCGCTTGGCCCACCCAGTCTGTCCATTTCCCTACCTAATGGATAAGCTGCAGATCCTAGTTAACCAGCAGCCTACTTCTTTTTGCCCCAACCCCTAGAATTGCCTTATGACTGTCCCATGCATGCTTGAATTCTACCACTGCTTTTAACTCCACAACCTCCTCCGGAAGGCCGTTCCATGCATCCACAACCCTCTCTGTAAAAAAATACTTACTTTAATTACCTCTGAGCCGACCCCCCTCTATCTTCAAATTGTGCCCCCTGTTCTTGCACACCTCTTGTTTTGAAAGATGCTACCCTCTTGGACTTTGTTGATTCCCTTGAGGTACTTGAACGTTTCTATCATGTCCCCCCTCTCCCTCCTTTCCTTGAGGCTATACATATTAAGCTCCTTAAGTCTCTCTTCATATGTCTTCCAGCACAGACCCTGCACCATTTTAGTTGCCCTCCTCTGGACAGCTTCCATCCTGTCTATGTCTTTGCGGAGATTGGGTATCCAGAACTGCACGCAATACTCCAGATGGGGTCTGTCCAGCTGTCTGTACAGAGGGATAATAACTTCCTGTTTTCTACTGGTGATGCCTCTCCTATGCATCCCAGTATCCCCCAGCTCTCCTTGCTGCCCTCTCACATTGCTGCCCACCTTTGGTCATCTGATATGACTACCCCCAGGTCCCTTTCCGTTTTTTTGTTGTTGTAGTATCTCACCCCATTGTGTACTCTTCCCCTGGGTTTTGTTTCCCAGGTGCATTACCTTGCACTTCATAGCATTGAATCTAAGCTGCCATACATTTGACCATTCCTCTAACCTTGCCAAGTCCCTTCTCATCCTTTCCACCCCACCTTGTGCATCAACTCTGTTGCAGATCTTTGTGTCATCTGCAAAGAGACATACTTTTCCTTCCAGTCCCTCTGGAATGTCGCTTATAAAGACATTGAAGAGGACTGGTCCTAATATTGAACCTTGCGGTACCCCACTAGTAACCCCCCTTTCTTCAGAGTGGACTCCATTTACCATTACTCTCTGTGTCCTATTCTCCAGCCAATTCTTTACCCAGGCTGTCATCTTGGGACCCATTCCCAGGCTGGCTAACTTGTATATTAATCTTTTGTGTGGGACTGTGTCAAATGCCTTTCTAAAGTCTAGGTAGGCCATGTCCACAGCCCCTCCCTGATCTACTACTTTGGTCGCCCAGTCAAAGAAACCTATCAGATTCATCTGGCATGACCTTCCCGCTGTGAATCCATGCAGACTTGGGTCCTGTGCCCCTCTGGCCTCTAGATAACTGACAATTTTTTCCTTCAGAAGTGATTCCATCATTTTCCCTACCACTGAGGTTAAACTAACAGGTCTGTAGTTTCCTGCTTCTGCCTTGCTCCCACTTTTGTGAAGGGGAATCACATCTGCCCTCCTCCAGTCCTCGGGTACCACCCCATCCTCCCATGATTTGTTAAAGAGGGTAGTCAGTGGTGTCACTAGTTCTACCTTAGTTCTTTAGAATTCTGGGATGAATCCCATCAGGCCCCATTGCTTTGTCCACCTTCAGTTTTAAGAGTTCTTTCAGAACCCTTTCTTCTGTAAATGGGCTGGTATCAACTTCTGTATCCAGAGTGTTTCTACTGTTTGTTTTAGGTACCTCCCCTCTTCCTTTGCAAATACTGAGCAAAAATATTTGTTTAGTATCTCTGCCTTTCACAGTCACCCTCTGCCCACCCTCCCTCCCTTTATTAAGCCTCACTATCCCTCCCTTGGTCTTCCTTTGCTCCCTGATGTACCTATAAAAGGTTTTATCCCCCTTCTTAACCGAGTTGGCTATCTTTTCCTTGGTTTGGGCCTTTGCTGTTCTGACTGCCTTCTCAGCTTCCTTTTGCTTTAAATGATACAGTTCTCTGTCCTGCTCCTTCTGTGATTCCTTGTACTTCCTGAATGCTTTCTTTTTCTCTTGAACCTTCACTGCCACTTCCTTTGAGAACCATAGTGGTTTCTTATCGTTCGTTTGTTTATTTGCTTCACATAAAAGGCTTGTACCTCTGTGATGGCAGTTTTATTATTCCCCATTGTTCTTCCACCCCTTCTTCCTGCCCATTTGCTAGTGCATTCCTTAGGCACTCACCCATTTTGGCAAAGTCAACCCTCCTAAAGTCCAGTACTTTTGCCTTTGTATGACTTGACTCTATTGCTGTGTGTTTATTTGTAAACCATACTGTTCGATGGTCGCTAGTTCCCAGATGGCTACCCACTTCTACATCTTGATCCTCTCTTCATCTCCATTTGAGAGAACCAGGTCTAGATTGCTCCCTCTCAGGTGGGCTCCAATACTAGTTGTCTAAGGCATGCCCCCTGTAGGGCATCTAGAATAACCCCACTCTTCGAAGTGCCTGCTGCAACTGCACTCCAGTAAACATCTGGCATATTCAGATCACCCATCAGCAATATCTCCCCTTTTTCTGCCATTTTAAGTATACTGTCTATCATTTCCTTGTCCATTTCCTCCCCTTGAGAAGGGGGTCTGTATACAACCCCTGTGCAGATTGTGGTTCCATTGCCGGTCTCCAAATTTACCCACAGTGCTTCTTCTCTCCCTGTTTTCCTTTTGTTCTGTTGCTTTGATTCCTTCTCTTATGTAAAGAGCTTCTCCTCCTCCTCTTTACCCTCCCTGTCCCTCCTGTAGATAGTGTATCCTGGTATGTTTATGTCCCAGTCATGGTTTTGCGTGTACCATGTTTCTGTGACTGCCATGATATCCAGATGTTCCTCCTCCATCAAGGCCACTAATTCAGGAAGCTTGTTACTCAGACTATGGGCATTGGTACTCATTGCTCTCCATTTTTTGATGGCTTTACCTTCTGTTGCAGCATCCCCCACTGACCTTTCTACTCGGTCTTTTTCTCATTTAGTACCCTGTTTTGTAGGGAGAGGCTGATTTTCCTGCTGCTTATCAGTGCCTCTCCCTTGACTAGTTTAAAGCTTGCCAATGAAGCATTTAAACCGATTGCTCAAAAGACTTGTTCCTTCCTGGACAGATGCAGACCATCCTGCCAGTATAGGCTGGTGTCCCTCCAGGTGGAACCCCAGTCCCCAGTGAAGCCAAACCCCTGTTCTCCTCACCATTTTTTCAACCATTCATTAAACTGCATGGTGCAAAGTACTCTCGCCTCACTCATGCCATTGACAGGCAGCACCTCTGAGAAGGATACTGTGTGTGCTACTTGTCTTAGACCCTTCCCCAATTCTACAAAGTCCTTCTGCACTGCTCTAATCTCACATTGAGCCAAGTCATTTGTCCCTAGGTGGACAATGACATCCAGCTCAGACTCCCGTACAGCTGTTCTCATGATCCTGAGGATGTGCTTCCTCTCCCTCCAAGCCATGGCACCAGGCAGGCACCTTACTTCAGTTTTTCCTGCTCCCACCAGTTCTATCCCCCTAATAATTGAGTCCCCCACCAGGAGCTGCTTCCTTTCCTTGTGGTGTCCTCTGCCTCCTTCCTGTGGGCCTCCCTTGTGATAGTTGTCCTCAGCCTCCATAGTCTCCTCTGCAGGTGCATCCATAGGGGAGCTATGCTCCCCCAGAATGGTGTATGGACTGTGGAGTGGAACAACTGACTGGGTGTGCCTCTGTTCAACCATCCTCACCCTCCCTGAGCCCACTGTGGTCCAACTACTGTGCTTTCTTCACAACCTCTGAGGTAGTGGTGGTGGCTCTGGTGCTCCCTGGATGGGGAAGGTTCCTTTCTACCATCCAGTGTGGCCTGGGGGAAGGTTCCCTTAGTACTGTCCAGTGTGGCCTGAAGACGGGCAACTTCCTCCCTCAGGGCAGAGAGTTATCTGCAAATAGGGCAGCATCTCAGCCTCCAGAAAGACTCCCGGAAGACTGCTGCCCCACAGCCATTATATTGCACTACTCCCCACATGTTTATCTACTTTTTTTTTGTTTGTTATTTGTGTGTGTTTGTGTGTGTGATTGGTTTGTTATATAGAAATATATATATATATATTATACAATGTGTATGCTTATATTGTCAGTGCAGTGTGCTAGAGAGGATATGACAGTGATATGCACCTTGCATTCTTGAGGAAATGATGTCAGAACCCCAGGTATAAAGGAACTATTTCCAGGGGTGGGTGGGGTGAGGGGGTGGGAAGGGGTTGGGCCTAAACTGGCCCTCACAAAACAATCAGCTAAGAGCTCTGACCCACCGCTACGATGAGTGCCTTCCTGTCAGCAAGATACCCTACACAACAATTTGACAGAGAAAATACCCTGTTAATCAAACAGAGAAAATCCAGACATCCAAGTCAGACACAGGTAAAATCTCCCCAGCCCCAAAACAGCCTGGTGGTTTGTGCTCTGAAAGCAGTCAGCCCCAAAATAAGGCAGCTGTGCTTTAAACTCTTCCTGCACTGAAAATCTTAAGAATTGTAACAAAGACTGTCTTTTCCTGATAATTCTAAGTTCCTTATTTCACCTTTCAGTTAGAAGTAGCCTCCACCTGCAGAATATCTGCTCCAAACGAAAGACAATTGTAAGGTTCACCTCCCTCTGTTGTGAGCACAACTCGCTTTCTTGCAAATCCTATAATATATATATATATATATATATGCCTGATGAGTAGAGGTCTGTGGTTTTCAGGGCAGGCAATAATCGGTATCCCCACCTTGTGAGGAAATGCCAACAGTAAGCAGTGTTGAGCCCCATAATGTTGTATTGGTGGACATGCCCCTTTAAGAGGTTCATAACCTGCTTGTGGGCTGCCCTATTAAGAGGCTCATTCTGGATGGCTGAATCAGAGATGGGGTAACCATAATGCTGCCGTTCCCCTCTGTTTGATTTAACGGGGTTCCCTTTAAAGCAGCAGCTGCTCTCTACTAATTATGAGCATTAATTAGCGCGATTGCGAAGCGGATCTTTATAGCATGCATGCGCGAGCACCCTGCGTGTGTGTGTGTGTGTGTGTGTGCGCCCTGCCCTCTTCAAGATGGAGAAGCGGGCATTGCACATGCGCGATCGCCAGAGACGCATGCACATGCGTGAGGGCTCTACATAGCATGCGTGGCAGCCTAGGGTGACAAATGGTGATAGAATGAGCAGGGAGGATGAACATCTCCATGTTTGTTACTTTATGACCCCCTTAGGAGCCGTATGGCCCCGTGGCCGGACAACGCCCACGAATGGGACCAGGTCAGCCAATTTTTGAGCAAATGCAACCGAACAGTAGCGTAAGCCAGCGGTAACAGGTAGATCATGTTGGGGGGGGGTTGGAAGGCTTGTTTAGCCCGTGTAAGTCTTATTTATGTTAGTTTCAGTGAAAGGGGGCAGAGGCACAGTGCACCATCATCTCGCTATGTGAGGGAGATGATGGGCTGGATCTCCTATGGACAATTAATAGAGGGGAGCCCTTTTTGCATTTTTTTCTTTGGTATTGTGCCTCCCTCTAGGCAGTCGCTGGTCAGGAACTGATTAGGGAATAGAAACAGAATATCCTGGCTCATGAGGGAGGAGTCCTACTGGCGGTCTATTCAAAGTAGTTGGTTCATGCTCAGAATTAGATTGCTATCTTATAAATGGAAATTATTTATGCAGTAATGCGATGCTCATGACGCAAAGCATGTCTCAGATAGAGAATGCCTTATCCTATGCTCTATTTCTTGCTGTACAGATATTGCACCAATGAGATAAAAATAACTGTTTGCCCTCTGAGCAACATTTCTAGCCACTTATACTGTCTGTGCCCTGCAGTTATTATTATTTATTTATTTCGTTGTTGTAATTACCTTTTCCTTTGCTGATATGCTGGAGCTTGGGACAGTGATGCAGCCTCTTATCAGATGCACAAGTTAAAACTAAAGACACCCACGAGGGGAAGGGGCTTGGTGGAGACCGAAATCCAAAACTTAGGCCACGTGCATCAGCAGCCTATCAGGCGTACATAACCCTAAGGTAATGGATCGGAGGTGCCATGGATATACAGACAACACAATTATTACACTGTCCTTAATTTTTGAAGACTCGCTGGATGGTGAAAGTGTCATGAACTTTGGGAGATTGTAAACTTCCAAGCAATGTTATTTGTTTTCCTGCCTGTTTTTTCAATGTGATCTACACTGCATTTCATTAGATGTAAAAAATAAACACACATTTAAACAAAATACTGTTTAATTATGTGACAATACTTCTCAGTAAAACACAACCACAGTATGGAGAAAAAAAAACATGTCTCTAGCAGATGCTGGGCAAACCTTTATTCTCAATCAACTTTAGGCAAAACACTAGCAGAAGTTTTCCAGACCACTTTACACCACCACTGAGCCTGAAAGCAAATACCACTTCTGGCAGGTTTATTGTTTTCAGTCCCCAGAGACTTTAGACGCTTTTACACACAGGTTTTTAAAACGAAATAAGCGGTACCTGTGTGGCGCTGTTGTACTCTGTTGCGTTCTGGTTTCCTTTTACACCCTGGCCCTGCGAGTATTCCTGCCAATCCCGCCTCCATTTGTTTTGGCTCCCCCAGAGTTTGCTGCTCTAATGGCAGTTTCTGCAGTGCTACCGGAATGGCTGTTTTACACAGCCAGATGAAATGAAACACGTTGGTGCAAACCACAAGAAGCAGAGATTGCGGTTTGGACGAACGTTCACCAAGGGAACGAAACAGATGCATTTACACACAAGGGATGTAACGGAATACTGTTTCCATAACAGTTATTCCTTTACATAAACCTATGTGTAAAAGCACCTTTTGATTCACTTCAAAGCTCCTGACTCTTCCCATTCGCTGGCACACTGAGGCAGCAGTGAAAAACAAAAACCAGTAACATGCTTATGTGAGTTTATTAGAAACTCTCCACTTAGCAAAAATCAAACATTTTCATACATACAACTGATAAATGAAATGTGTTATGAGCTATCAGAATGGTGGCATTGCACATTTGAAATACACTGCAGCTGATCTTTAAGGGATGTATAATGTGGACCACATATATCTTGGGGTAGGGGTACTGAATAATGTAAATAAAATCAGAGTCACAAATGATAAACTGTTTGACTTCTAGGTTCCTGAGCCATAGCAGGTATGCAAATGTAATGCCAGTTATGCAATATTTACAGATATTACATTTGCCCAGTGGTGGCAACCCAGAGCTAAAGGAGAGGGCAGGGGAAATTGTTTAACCAGGAAAAAGACACTAAGCCAGAGCTTGTTTCCAGGTGTGAGCTAGGAGTTCAAGGAAGTTAAATGATTTGCTCTAAGTCACACAGTATGTAAGTGGGTGCTGATGGGATTCAAACCCTGGTCTCCTGGTTTGCAGCTCAGTGCCCTTAACCACTACACTATACTGCCTCTACAAATTGGAGGTTGCGGGAATCAAACTCCAGCCTAATGCATGTTGTAAATTTGTTCACAGCTCACTCTTCTAACCTCTGAGCTGTAATGTCAGATAAAGAGTGAAACCATGTCTGTTTTTGTGCAATCTTTTATATAGTGAGTTGGTAACTTGAGTTCCACATTCTGCCCATGTCTATAGGAAATTTTGTGTCTGTCTTCCAAGGGTGCAAACAGTCTGGTATCCCCCATCAGCACATGCCAGTGTTTATTTACAACTGGGGCAATCTGTACTCTGATTAGTATGACTATATTCGTGTCAGTCTCCAGTAGTTTTTTTTTTTGTTTTGGGGGGGGGGGGATAATGGTGTCCTATGGTCAAGGGTCCTTGCCTTTTCTAGGGCACTGTCCAATATCTGCTTACTGCAACTATTCCAAAAAACTTTGATAGAGTGTATTTGCTTGAGTGTCGAAACAGTTAGTGTCCTCTCAGGTTAATATACTGTACTAACATACTAGACACCAGCAGAGTAGGCCTATTGGTCTATCAAGTCTGCTCGTGCTTCAGCACCCTGATTGGGGACCGTAGCTCTCTATGTTTTTTGTTTGCACATCTGAGGAGGGGAGATGAGACTTTACACTTAATTGGCAACATCCTGTCTTTTGTTGTACAGTTGGGGGATGGATTTGTCACTATCTGTTTATAGTCACAGACTTCAATTTAATTTTATTGAGGCAAGCTCATTTGTAATGGAGTCACTTTCTAAAAGTCCTGACTCCTCAGGATTTCTTTTTTGGGTTTGACACTTTAGCAATCAGGATTTCTGTCTGATGCTGTAAGAAGTGTGGACCGACCTCAAATATATAAACTGTGGATTTAAAAAAAAAAAATAAAAGAATATAAGCATTCAAGGACTTGGGGGTCAGTGTATTCCTTCATTATTGCAGGTTATTTCATGGATGTGGAATCCACATGCTGGAGTTTAATGTTTGTTTCCAGTTTTTAAATGTAATTTATTAAATATGCATAAATAGTGGACATTTCAGACTGGGCTGTTAATATCTCAGAGGAGAACTACCTTGAATCAGCAAACATGCATTTTTGTAGAAGTTCTTTTTAAATACCACTGGATCACATTCTGTTACTTTTTTATCTTAACTGGCCATTTGATAAATTCAGTGAATGTTTCTGATTCAACCACTGCTGGTCAAGAGTATTTTAGAACAGTATGATGTAGTCGATGTCCTTTTGATACAATGCATCTGTGTTCCAATTTAGATTTTTGAGGTTCATGGATACAAAAACTATATCCTAACTAACTGATCCGCTCTCGCTAGCCCCGAGCAGTGCTCGTGGACCCGGTGGCACCTCTGGCCATATCCTTGCCCACCGCCGCTACCACCACTGAATCTGCTGGACTCCTGCTGCCCTCCTGGTCCCCAACTTTGGCTCCTGTTCTAAGATCCATCTCGCTAGCCCCGAGCGGCGCTCATGGACCCAGCGGTGCCTCCGGCCATATCTTTGGCCACCGCGTCTACCTCCGACAAATCTGCTGGGTTCCTGCCACCCTCCTGGTCCCCAACTTCAGCTCCTGCTCTAAGATCCACTCTCGCTAGCCCTGAGCGGTGCTCGTGGACCCAGCGGCACCTCCGGCCATATCCTTGGCTGCCACCGCTACTACCGCTGAATCTGCTGGACTCTTGCCACCCTCCTGGTCCCCAACTTCGGCTCCTGCTCTAAGGTATTACTACCAAGTCTCAGCTAGCCTATGGCTGTGTTCCGATTGGAGTGCCTTTTTCCCAGTGCCTCCTGATAGGCTGAGTGGCTACAGCAAAGTTCTTGATTAGTGCGCTTGCAAGTCTGCTCTCTGGATTGCTATTTACTTGCTGTTAGGCGCGCTTTTTAGGGGTCTGGACTGCACAGTGTAGGGTAGTTTTTGTCCCGGCCTCCCCCCCCCAGGCCACCTATTAAATACACTAGCAGTCCCCACCTCTCTCGGTTTACTAAATTGCAGTTCGCTCACAGTTTTCTTACCTCCCGCCACGTGGTGTGTACTGTAGCTATTTAAGCTGATGTAACTGCGCTATTTCCCAATTACAACTTGTTTTCCTTTCCTTATCCTTAAACTCCTCGTGTGACCCAGGAGTTACTTGTTTGCTACTTATCTGTTCCTGTCTCTTACTGCCCGCT
Organism: Neoceratodus forsteri; assembly: GCA_016271365.2. Classification (NCBI taxonomy): domain Eukaryota; kingdom Metazoa; phylum Chordata; order Ceratodontiformes; family Ceratodontidae; genus Neoceratodus; species Neoceratodus forsteri. The sequence continues at coordinate 192,009,658 of CM028132.1, read as the reverse complement.
TACTTCATCTGTTCTTTGCCGGTCCTGCAGACAGCTTTGTTACTCTTACATCTCTTCCTACCCATCCTGGTAGTCAGCCTTGGCTTTTTCCCATAACTAGGCTGACTCCTTCGCCGCCTCCCTTCTCAGGCACTCAAGCTCAAACATTTACTACTTCTATCTAATCTCTGACCAGTCTCTACCAGTCCTATCTCTCCCTCATTGCTGCCTACCCCTGCTAGTCTTATATCCTCTCTGATTCCTTATTTTACAGGGCTTATAAAAATGTTTCAACAGCTGCTACTCCTGCTTCTCCTATCCTCCCTGCCTTTACTATACCTATCAACTCTGGGAGCTCCCAATACTGAATCTGTTCTCCCACCCACCCCAGAAAATGATTTTACTTTCTCCAATATATTAGTGGTACTTGGTACATGGTGTGATCATACCTCCTTACTCCCAAAAAAGGCTTGGATCTATCTGGTTGCTTATGCCCTCAAATATAGCTCCCTGCGTACTCACACCTATCTCCCTACCTACATTGTAAGCTCTGGTACTTCATACTACTGGCCATTCTGCTATCAGGGGATATACAGCCTAACCCTGAGCCCCTGTCCCCAAACAATGATTCTATTTCAAATGCAAAAGGCCTACTGATAATCCATCATAATATCAGGAGCCTGGAGTGAAACTTCTCTGAGCTTGAACCCTGGGTCAAGCTCTACAAACCAGACATACTGTGTCTAACTGAAACCTGGCTGGAGCCATCCATCCTTGACTCTCGTTACTCCCTGCCATCATACAAATTACTGAGGAATGATAGACCAGCCCCTAAAAGAGGGGGAGGTATAGCCATCTATTTCAAATCACACCTCCAGCTCTTGGTAATTAGCTCTACCCCCCCTAAATTACTGTGAGGCACTTCATGTCCTCCTCACCCTTGGTTCAAAGAAATTTAAATATTGTCTGTGCATATAATCCCCCTATCCATGGCCTGAAAGGTTTGGAAGTTACTTGACAAATCGGCTATTTACACAGGAAATAATGAAGTTCTTATATTAGGTGTCATTAATATAAAATGGCTGGGAAAAACACAAATGTTGCCCCTGACTAAATTACAAAGTTTTAACCTATTGTACATCAGCTCATCTCTGAACCTACTCGTACCGTGCCTCATTCTAATACTAATACCTTGTTAGACTGGATCATGTCAAACCCCCCGAAAACATTGTTGATGCAGGAGTCCTAGCTGATGCCATCTCTGACCACTCACCCACTTATTGAGTCTGGGGTAAAGGCTGTATGGATTTGATGAAGCCTCGCTTCATCACTTTCTGTAATTACGCAAACCTTGACCCAGAGGCTTTTCTGTCAGACGTTGCCCATATTGACTGAAACTCTCTCTATAGCTCATCCAATGTTCAGGCTGTTCTAAACATGTTCTTGTCAAAATTCCTAGCTTTACAAGAATTCCACTGTCAACTTGTGACCAGGCGGGTTAGAAATAAACTCGAGAGGTTCTTCGGAAATTTGGATTTGGCCCAAAATTTCATGCTTGGGTGAATGCTCTATACAGTAACCCCTTAGCCAGGGTCAGGATAAATGGGGTACTCTCCCAACCATTCCAAATCAGAAGAGGTACAAGACAGGGTTGCCCCCTTTTGCCCCTACAATTTGCCCTTAGTATGGAACCATTGGCCGAGGCATTTCGATCCAATGGGGGTATCTCTGGTATTGAGGTAGGCGGAGTGGACAATCGCATATCCCTTTATGCCAACGACACCCTATTGTACTTAACGAACCCTACCTCCTCTTTGCCAACTGCCATGAACCTCCTAGCGGAATTTGGCATCATTTCAGGATTCAGAGTTAATGAATCCAAATCTGAAATAATAGCATTGGAAGCAGATGTTCCAGGCCAAGTGAAATCTCTCACTAATCTAAAGTGGTGTACTAGCAGCTTCAGATACCTGGGAATACAGGTCCTGAGGAATCTGGGCAAGTTATTCCAAATTAATTATATGGCGCTCTTAAATAAGGTGCGAGAGGACTGTGACAGATGGGCGGCTCTACCTCTCTCAATTACTGGTAGGGTGGAGTTGGTAAGAATGAATATTCTTCCAAGGCTGCTCTTTTTGTTCGAGGCACTCCCCCTGACCCCTCCAAGGAAGTTTTGGCAGGAGTCCCAAAAGGTGGTAAGTAAATTTATTTGGGCGGGGAAGAGGCCTAGACTTAGTTGAGCTCTCTTGAAACTGCCTAAAGGGCAGGAAGGGCTGGGGATCCCAGACTTCAAGTGGTACCACAGAGCGGCCCAGCTGCAGCACCTAGCAGCGTACACTTCCCTCGGGGAGATGTAAAGCTGGGTTAAAATAGATGTGCAGCTGCTAAGGCCATTCACCGTTACTTCAATTCTATTTAACAAGATCACCCCCAGGACAGTACAAGAATTGAGGAATCCAGGGTTTAAAACCTTGATTGCACTATGGCCACACACTGTAAAGGATTTTAAAATACAGTCGTGGGTGTTAAGGCAGGGGAAGATCCTGAAGAGTATAGACTTCTTGCCAGGGAGAGATAACCCGCTGTTCAAACGTTGGCAGGGGCTGGGACTTGGGAAATTCTCACAGCTTTTTACGGGAGAGATGGTTAAAAGTTTTGCCCAATTGCAGCAGGAATTTGGTATCCACACCTCAGATTTTTATGGCTATTTGCAGATCAGACACTACATCCAAGCTGTAGAGAAGTGCTCATCGGAGCTGAGGTTAACCTGGCCTAGTTCACTCCTGGAGTTGTTTCAGGAACTTCTTAGTGGGTCGGCCCCCCCAAATCACCTAATTTCCAAATTATATGTGGCAGGGGTACCGAATGGCCTGGAACTTAGATCTCGAATACAAGCCCGCTGGGAAAAGGAACTGGAACTGGAAGATGAGATACCGAACTGGGAGGTGATATGGAGGATGGCGCACAAAACCACAGCCTCACCCTCTTGAAGGGAGTTCAGATGGCAAATGCTGACAAGATTTTTCAGAACACCAGTGGTAGTTAAGCACTTTGACCAAGTTCGTTCAGACAAGTGCTGGAGGGGCTGTGGGCAAGTGGGCTCGCATGAACATATTTTCTGGAGCTGTCCCAGGGTCAAGGGTTTTTGGAGCCGGGTGGCTCGAAGCTTGGGGCAGATTTTTCAGAGAGGAATTCCGGAGCAGCCCCGTTATCTTTTATTAGGGGAGCTTCCTCCTGGCCTGAAGGGTCCAAAAGTCAAATACTTGTTCCCAATTCTCTTGGCGGCAGCCCAAAAGGCAATTACGAGGCTGTGGCTAAGTGAGGCATCCCCAGGAGAGGAGCAATGGCTGGAGGGCTGTAATCAGATTAAAATAATGGAGAGGCTCACAGCCAACCTAAACCTAAGGCTTGAACAATTTAAGTCTTGCTGGTTACCCTTTTTTGAATTCTTGAGGGCTAGGGAAGGGGTTGACACCTTGGAAATCCTGGCCAGAGAAGCTCTAGATTGAGAGCTGGGGAGGATTTCAGGTTTGGTGCCCCCGAAGGGGAATATGGACCGGAATATAGTGGTAGGGGCATGGCTCTATGAGGATCGGCACAAGGTCACCATCTGCTGGGGAGGAGGGGGGGGGGATAGGGTATGAGTAGGTTGTTATAACCCGGTTTACTGTCCCCCCCCTTTTTTTTCATCTTCGCTTTCTATGTCTGTCCATAACCGATTAAAGGATTAATGATGGGATTATTAAGTTATAATACAGACAGAAGTGTAGAGTTCGGTTATAAACTAGCTTGGATATTTTCCCTAGCTGAGCGGAGTATTTTGATAATATTTTTGGCTGAACTCACAAATGAACTTAAGACTCCTATGATGTAAACAAAGTTGGTACAGGAGTGACTTCTGTCCAGGAAAATGTATTGTTCTTTTTAATTCTTTCTTTTTATTCTGTAACCTGTTCCTTATTGAAAAAGTGGAATAATAACAATTACAATTTCAAAAAAAAAAGAAATAAACTGACCCGGTGGTTAAAGTCTGACTTATTATCTAAACTATGGCTAAGGTACAAGACATGGCTTCTTTATAAGAAATCTGGTTCTCCTGCTGACTTTAATGCCTACAGATCTATGAGAAATGCATGTAAAAAGGAAATCAAACAAGCTAAAAGTTCACACTGTAGAGACCTTCTAACTGACTCTCAGGGTAACCCAAAAATGTTTTGGTCCCATATCAAATTCTTCCTTGGATCTAGCCAGTCCTCCACCCCAAATAATATGCTCTCAATGGCATCCACTGCAACAGTTCCCTTACCATTGCAAATATCTTCAATAGGCAATTTGCTGACATCACTCCTTATATTGCCTCCTTCTCCACTTCATCTGACCCTATGTCCGTTGCAAAGGCCACAGGACCCACTCTCCATTTCAAGTCTATACAAAAGCGTGAAGTTCTTCGACTCCTAAGAAACATCTCAGAGCACGAAGCAGTTGGGTCTGATAACTTGGAACCTAGGCTTCTAAGAGTGGCAGCCTCTTACATAGCCGCTCCCCTGGCTAGGATCTTTACCCTCTCACTGTGTAGCTGCACTGTCCCAAAGATCTGGAAAACAACAAAAATTACCCTGGTATATAAAAAGGGTGATCTGCTTGACCCATCTAATTACAGACCCATTGCTATACTACAGTATCTGATCTCAGTAAAATTCTTGAGAAGCTTGTGACCACCTAAACTACTTCCTTTCTCCTGCAATATGACCTCCTAACTGATGCTCAACATGGTTTCCGCAAGGGACATAGTACTACAACTGCCCTCCTCAAATTTTCATCTGATACCATAGTGGCTATGGACTCCAGTAAGCTCACTGGGGCTGTTTTTATTGATATGACCAAAGCTTTCGATCTAGTTGACCACCCCACTCTATCTGCCACCCTGAACTCTCTAGGTTTCTCACCAAATGTTGTAAAATGGTATGACAGCTATCTGTCAGATAGGTCACAATGTGTGAAATTTAACTCTACCCTCTCGGACAAGATCTCCATAAACATTAGTGTACCTCAAGGGTCCATCTTAGGTCCTCTGCTTTTCTCCATCTTTATTAATAGTATTACTACAAATCTCCTTAGTACTTCCTCCTTACTTCACGTAGATGACATTGTTCTATACTCAAGCTCTAATAGTATTGAGGAAATCAATGCTAATTTCTCCCGTGATTATCAAGTTCCCCAACTGTGACTTACAAATCACAAACTTGTTCTAAATAAAACAAAGACCCAAGCCATGCTATTTGGCTCCAGTCTCAAGCTCAAACACATCCAAACTCAATTAACAGTCTCCTCCATTGATGGCTCATCAGTTGGGGTGATTACCTCATTTAAATATCTAGATGTCACCCTAGACCCATGCCTGAGTTTTGACCCTCATATTCAATCTATCTGCAAGCAGGACAACTCCAAGCTTGGGATTGCCTACCGGAGTAGTTATGCTCTCACTCCCTCTGCTAGACTTGCAATTGCCCGTGGTATGTTAATTCCCTTTCTCACTTACGGGGTCTCTGTATATGCATCAGCCAGTAACTCATGTCTTCGTAAGTGGGATGTAACTTATAACAACATCTGTTGTTTTGCCTCCAGCTCCCCTAGGCTGAAACATCACTGCCTTCTCTACTCGGATCTTGGCTGGCTCCCGCCTAAAGAACTAAGGTCCTTTGCACTTGGATCCATCACTGATAACATTATTAGATCTCATGCACCCAAACATCTGGCCTGTCTCCTTCCCTACCAGAAAACCAATTATGCATTACGCTCTGCAGAAAATGCTCCTGTCCTTATCCCTAAACATCATACAAAAGAAGGTAGTAGTGCCTGTGCCCACCATGCGCCCCAATTCTGGAATTCACTCCCTCTAACACTTCGTCAATCTACTTCCCATTACTCCTTTAAGAGAGAATTTAGACACTATCTCATCTCATCCCACATATGCTCCTGTTTCAAAGCACTGTAGTCTCTACTCTACAAACCCACCCCCCTCTCTGTTGTCTATGGGTTGGTGGTCTACCCCTCCTGGTGCACTTCCTCTCAGTTTCTCCTCCTATTTATTACTCTCTCATCTTCTATCTCTCCCCTTCCCTCTCCAGTATCATCATAATTTCTCCCCTCTCCTCAAACCCCATATCTCACATGGCCCATAATATCATTTAGAAAAGAAAGGGGATTCCAGGTTGCCAGGTTTATAGAATCTCTATGATTGGGTCATCCATTAGCACCAAGACAAATGTTACAATAAAAAATAAATGGATGAATTCCACATTAAGTGTAATTTCTTCAAAAATATTTTTAATCAAGTCTCATTACACAAACAAAAGGGCAACAGTTTCGTGGTGAACCCACTTCATCAGGCCACTGTGTTGCTAAAATAGAAACAAAGACATAAACACATTTTAATTATATAATGATATTAATTATCAAATGAAATAAGACTATCTGCACTACTCATGAATCACAATATGCTGAAAAAATCTATTGATTAATTTATAATCTCACATAATGTCACAAGCATCAGTGTATGTTTATTAGTATTTAATTTATTATAAATATCTCATTCTGAAATGCGTGAGCCCGAAATGAAAATTGCACAGTTATCATGGACCATCAATTCTGTACATATAAATACATTATTACCTTAAATTCTATTGCTTGTTTTCCAAAAAAGAGTCAAGTGCATTTTTTAGATTATGTTGAAGGAACCCATATTTTATCTCATTATGGGATCTCTGGATTCTTACGAGAAAGCTTCAAAAATAAAGAACAATGAATAATTAATTTAAAAAACAATTAGTTAAATAATAAATTAAATTTAAATCATTCTCAAACTGCTTACTGCTAAGTGTATAGCATATCAATTATTTAATTATTGGGTGCTCACCTCGGCACTGGAAAATAATAAAATCAACAATTAAATGTCTTAAAGGATAAATACTGAATGCCACTATCTCCATTCAAAACACTATTAGTAAAATATATATCAAGATTGTGATATTGTCTTTACCTAGTTCAGATTGATTTAGTATGTCATATTTGCACTCATGATATCCAAATATAGTGTATTTCAAACGTTCACTTAAGACTTCCAAAGATATATGGCCTCAGGTCTAAAAAAATTGTAAAGAAAGAATATATGTTAATAAAAGTAAAATCATTTGAAGAAAAAAGAAGATGAGTTGCGCATAATATGTATATTACAGTACCTCAAAGCGTGACATTAAACTTGTCACGAAGAGAGAATCTTACTGGCATTAGTACGGTTTTCAAAAAAAGATTTCTGCTCTCTCTCAAGCATTAGTTTTTTTAAAAGGTAAATGTCTCAGGGCTAAAACAAAAATACAGATATTCTTAGCTCTGTTACATATTCCAAGAAACCAAACTGTTAGTGAGAGGTGTCAATAATTACTTACTTTCAAATCAAGTAGCTGGCGTGCCTAAAACCTCGCTCTGCCATTATCCAAGAAGAAAGGGGGGTTCTTTTCCGCATTTAAATCTCGCGGATGGTGGGGGGAGAACAATACGTCAGCATGACGTAAGTTACCTGATGACAGGTTTTAAGGTAACCCTTGACAATCGATCTTAAGTTGAGAGTGCACTTTAATGGCATTGCAGAGATCGCAAACACCTGGGACACAACAACCATTCCAACTCCCGAGTCAGGGGTTCGCCCTCCACCACAGGAATTTAAATCCTAAAAGATTTTTTTAGAATTATTAAATCTTAAAAAGTGTTATTTGTTTATTACCATTACATCTCAATGAATTGTGTGTGTTTATTTGTATTCTAGGCTCACCATATACACTATGCAATTTCCATCTGAAACAACATGCTGAACAGAATGTATTACCTTACGAAAAACTGTAAACAAAAGTTATTATCATTCTTTACTATTTGTATTTGACTTTGTAGAAAAGATAATAAACAGTCCTGTCATAGAGTGTACCCAGTTACTAATGTTATACCACATAGCATACTTATGGTTGGTGGGGAGAGACTAAAAAACGTCACACTTGACGTAAACCCACTGAAATCAGGTTTATCAGTGGGCCTCTGAAACATAAGTTGTCCACATGGGAGTTCAGCTAGAGCAGCAGGGATTTACTATAGCCTGAAAAGAACATGCTCAAAACTGTCTCCCAAGGTCAGGGGTTCTCTCCCCATCAGTGAAACATATATCCTATGACAATTTAATTTTATAAATACATCTCATTAAAGAAATATATCAATTTAGTATATACTGTAAACTGCTAATCACATAACTACCAATCACAGATATGTCCTATCACAGCATTTGTAATCCTAAGGGCTCCTGGTTCAGAAATACAGGGGGAAAGTAAGGAACAGAGAGGAAATCAACCAAATGAATGATATATTTCAGAAAAACAGATTCCAATCACATTCTTCGTTTAGTCCAACAGAAGGGTTGGTGGTATTGAGCGTGTAAATCCAATACACTTCTCTTTTCCTGAGTACTAAGTCCCAAAATGTTATGCCATTATTAGGTTCTTGTACCAGTTCAAGTCCCCAAAACTGTAAAGAAACAGCAGAATGTCTCACTTCTGTATAGTGTCTTGCAACCGTTGATGTTTCCACGTTAAGTCTGATGTCACTTTTGTGTTGACTAATCCTATGTCGTAGTTTCTGAGTTGTCTTCCCAATATAAAGTTTGTCGCATGGACATTGTAATAGATACACGACATGATGATTCTTGCAGGTAATACGTTGTTTTATCCAGAACTTTCGGTTAGTATAAGGATCTTCAAAAAATATCTTTTTACTGGTATTGCCACATTGAAAACAGTGGCCACAAGGAACATTTCCAGGAGCTAATGGACCCAATAATAGTTGATTTTCTTTCTTTTGTGCTTTGTGATGTTGTGTATTTACTAATCTATCTTTAAGTGTCTGTTTTTTTTCTAGTACAGAACAATGGTTTCTGAGAAAAATTGTTATTGTTACCAATATGCTGTAATAAATACCAATTATTGTTAATAATCGATTTAATCTTGCTGTTAAGGTGACTAAATGATGTAGAGAATACAATTCTTTCATTAATGCTAATTTCAGGTGATTTCTTCTTTAAATACTCCTGTTGTGGTATACTAGAAACTTCATGTTGTCTTTGATTTACTAAGCTCCTTTTGTAACCACTGTCTATAAATCTACGTGACGTCTTGAACTATCTCTTGATATACACCTTCTTCACTGTAGTTTCTTTTAGCCCGTATGAACTGTGACTTAGGAATTGAATCTTTAAGTTTGGGGTCATGGTAACTGGTATAATGTAATAATGTATTTTTTGCTATTTCCTTCCTATAAAGACTGGTCTCTATTTTGGATACTTCGTTATATATTTCAAGGTCTAAAAATGCCACTTTCTGTTTATCATAAGTCATTGTAAAAAATAAGTCTTTGTTACAATTGTTTATATGAGAAAGAAATAGTTGTAGATCTGTTTCACTGCCAATCCATAACATCAGAACATCGTCTATATAGCACCTCCAAGTAGTAATTTTATCGAAAAATGGATTTATTTCCCTATTCAAAATAAAAGTATTTTCAAAATCCCACATAAATAAATTAGCATATGATGGAGCCATATTGCTCCCCATAGCTGTCCCTTTGGCTTGAATATAATATTCACCTTCAAATTGAAAATAATTCTGTTTAAGTACAATTTCAGCTAACTAAGTCAAAAATTCACTTGGGGGATGTAAATCAGTTCTCAATCTCAATGCCTTTAAAAGTGAGTTCAAACCTAAATCATGGTCTATGCTTGTGTACAAATACTTAATATCAAAAGTTACCAAAATTATGTTATCTAAATTCTCTATATTTTGATTCAAATCCATTATTATTTCTATTACATGATTAGAATCTTTTATGTAAGTCAGTATTTTGGGTACTTCATTACATATATGGAAATCCACGTATTAAGAAAGAGGTTCTAATATAGAGTCAATTCCTGAAACTTTTTGGGCTTCTGGTGACGTCACCTCCAATGTGGCCACTTAGCTCCCACGCCCTGTGAACCTCCAACACCTTTCCTCACTAATTTACTTGAAATATCGAATTATAGTTTTAAATAACATGTGGGGACAGTAACTAATTCCAGCTATGGAATTAATGAACTGGTTCTTGATCCTACCACAGGAATCTGTTGATATAGAAGATGATGTATCCGATTCTGGAGCATCGGCCTCCTCGCAGCATGCCTTGCGAACTAAAACCCCCTCCAGACGCGGCACTCGGTCTAAAAATAACAATAAAACCAATCAAAATACCTCAGACAAACAAACAGAATCTACAATGGATGGCAAATTAGATAGGATCCTTTCCGAGGTCTCAGATATAAAAAACGAGGTTAAGACATTCAAGGAAACAATAACAGAAATTAAAACAGATATTCAGGGTCTGGAGGCTAAAGTTACTGTTTTGGACCAACATCAGTCCTCAGCTTCATCTCAGATTTCCCAGATACAGGACCAGCTGAAGCAAGTAATCCAAATATGCGAACTTACTACAGAATGACAGGAAGACTCAGAAAACAGGCAAAGGAGGAATAATCTGAGAATTTATTCGGTCCCAGAGGGAGGAGAAGGCCGAGATATAGTAGATATCCCTCTCTCAATCTTGACCATAGAGGTCAATATTTTCTATATTCTCTTCTCTCCCTTACCCTCTTATTTTTCAATTTGAGTCAGAAGCACCCAGAGGGAGCCCCTTGGTGATGATGTGTCACAATGCTCCCTCGGCAACCTGAAAAGTTGCTACAATTAGGTTGGCAAATGATAGCCACCTACAATCTGGAAGTCACTTTTGTATATAGTTTAATGTTGCATTGTACTTGGTTTCTCACTTCTCACCTGTTCCCCAGTTGGGCCCAGGTTAAGGTACTTTTGCTAATACACCATTGCTGCATACTGCCCTTGTCTTAGATGCAGATTTACCTTTGGAGTTTGAACAAGTTCATAGGGCATTAGGCCCAAAACCCACATCCCCATCAGCATGACCTTGCTCTATAATTATCTGTTTTTTAAGGTACACAACCAAAGAGCACATTCTGAAAACAGCTTGGGCACAAAAGAAGATCTTCTATGGTGCTACATGAATCTTTATAGACAATGACTACATCCATATACACTGAGAAAATGAAGAGAATACATCCCTTTGTTCCAGGTGCTCTGCCAGAATAAATACAATTTCAGAACCCTACACCCGGCGCTATTGGTGTTACAATTTCCAGAGGGGCAATAAACCTATGGTTCAGCTACAGAGGCCCTTGCAGATTTCCAGAAATGAAATCTTTCTATTCCAACTAGTGCCGCTCTACCTAAAAGACTGCCCACAAGACCCCAGGGAGAAAAACACACAGACTGGGACTTTCAGATGCAGCAGACCCTTGACTTTCTTAGAAAACGTATGCATCATTGCCTACAAGCAGCTTAAAGCCTGGTGAACTGACGTCCTTTTGTGGTAGATTGGATCTGGTGAGTCCTTCCACTCCTGGGGGGGGGAGGTGCTGGCCTGCAGGCACATTGGCCTTTGGCGGGGCATCTTGGCGGATCCCCTGAAATACCACAGTAAAATGAAGGATGGAAGGCCTGGTGGGAGGGTTCTCCTGGTGCCGTAGTATTTGTCACCGTGGTGTTTCTTACATGGTGGGGGGTCCCTTTGAGCATACCGGGACAAAGATGAGACATTGGATGCCCTTAAATAAATAGTGGAATTTGATTACCTTATCATTTGTAATTAAAATAAAATTGGTAACTAGAGGGGGTCCCTCCTGCCTCTTAATAGTTGAGCTCTATAATATTTGAGTTTGGCCCCGCGGTCCCCTTCCGACCGGATCTTACCCAGTGGATCTTATTTATGCACCAGGAAATCTTCTGACTGGGGAGCTCATATCAGAATTTGGGATAGGCTCGGAGTGGAGGGGAGACCCAGAGTTCTTTCTGAGGCATAGGCCCTGGATGGCCCCCGGGAGCCCTCGAGCTTTAAGAGCCAACCTAATGCTAAAGGTGCATGGGATCGTATATTGGCATGGTTCAGTCTGGTTGGGATGGGTCGCTGGACACAGGGACAATGGCTGGATACTTGAGGTTTCAGGGGTATCTCCTAACAGATCTCAGTTGCTTACTGGGGACCCCCCTCCAAGATCACTGAGGGGGGCCCAGGCCGCTTGGGGGATCTCACTGAGTCCAAATAAATAAATGAATAATTAAGTAATAAATCAATATGCATGTATTAAAGTTTTGAACACATTTCTAAACTTACAGAGAAGTGTACTGGTTGAGGTGGGGGGTCCATTGAGATGCCTGGGGGAGATCAGGCGCCTGTGAGGCTATGCCCCGGTCCTGGTCGGGAGGATGACCAATCCCCAAGATCTAGCATGACAAGTTTTGGATTAAGTCTGGCTGAATATGATGACATATGCCTTTTGATTTCCAGTTGTTACTGGAGCTAATATGTGTAAGTTGACTCCTTAGGCCTTGGAGTCTTTCCAAAGAAGATTAACTTAATTTACTCAAATAAGATATCTGAATTTACTTAAACTAGAAATTTAAGGTTAACCTGGACAGATTTATTTAGATTGAAATTCATAGGTCGGGGCATATTTTTATTTCAACAGGATCATAGCAATTCTTTGTTACTTCTCTTTTTTTCAGACGAGGGCAGACACGGGAGTTGGGGGGTCCTCAGAGCGCCACACCTTATGTATTTCCCAACACTTCCCTCTCTCAATCTTGACCATAAAGGTCAATATTTTCTTTATTCTCTTCTCTCCCTTACCCTCTTATTTTTCAATTTGAGTCAGAAGCACCCAGAGGGAGCCCCTTGGTGATGATGTGTCACAATGCTCCCTCGGCAACCTGAAAGGTTGCTACAATTAGGTTGGCAAATCTAAGGTTGCATTGTACTTGGTTTCTCACTTCTCACCTGTTCCCCAGTCGGGCCCAGGTTGAGGTACTTTTACTAATACACCAGGACTGAGAATTTATCATTGACCAGACTGTAGAACTATATTTGAAAACTGATGCAATGGGGGAAGGGGGGAGACTGGGCGGGGGAGTATTATACTGCTGCCTGCTCAAGGCCATCAGAGGTCGTGAGGGCTGCAGAACCGTTGCTCTCCCCAACCCCCCAAAAACAGTCACTCAGCTGCTGCCTGCTCGAAGTCACTGAAGGTCATGAGGGCTACAGAACCGTCGCTCTCCCATGCCCCCCAAAAACAGTCGCTCAGGTACGGCATCCAAAAGACTGCAACGCCCAGCTGCATCCCGAAGCCAAAGTCGCAGCACAGCACAGACTTAGTTTGGCCCCTTTTTTCTTTCAAATTCAAACTGCCAGCATTTGTATTTGTGTCATCGTACACATAGAGATAGATTTATTTCCTGCACTTTCCCCACTGAACTGATATACTGCCTGCAATTCCAGGATAATTTCAGTGCCTAAAGAAATCCTACTACCTTTAATTCATTTAATTTAATTCTGTTTAGTGGCCCATAGTTTGAGTTAGCCAGTTTCTTTTTTAAGTGCAGAGCTACATTTATTTATGTTGTACCAAGAACTTCTACTGCCTTTAACTCACTTAATCAACTCTGTGTTAGTTATTTTTTGCTCCTTTAATTATTGTGCGGGGAAATCTGCTAAGCTAGCAACCGTAGAGAACCAAATCAGCTCAGTTTACAGTATAGGTTTATTTCTAACCCTCCCCTTTCTCCCGCTGTGTTTAAAGTGTTTTTTTTTTCTACTCTCCCCTTTCTCCCACTGTTTAAAACTCACCTCTCTCTCCCTGCTCTTCCACAGCTGCTGCCTGCTCAAGGCCACCGGAGGTCGTGAGGGCTACAGAACCGTCGCTCTCCCCCACCCCCCCGAAAACAGTCACTCAGGTACGGCATCCAAAAGACTGCGATGCCTGGCTGCATCCCAAAGCCAAAGTCGCAGCACAGCACAAACCTAGTTGACCCCACTGCCCCCACCACCACCCTTGGTCGACACGCCACTTTATAGGATCACCTGAGGCTGCATGAACCAATCAGCCTGCTTTTCCACTTGCAATCTATACCACTTCTCCACTAGAGGCATCTATGCCCACTCATCTCTTCTGCAGGACTCTTTCCCCATTCTTCCTCCTCCTCCTTCCTACTCTTTGAAATGTGTTTGCTATGATTGACTCTGCTACTCCTGGTGCTCTCCTTCCCCTACTCCTCTTGCCCAGAACATCTCCCTCCCTGCCTGATCCCCCCTGATGTTCTCCCCACTAACCAGTTAGGACTCCCTAGACCTAGCAACCCTTATGCTCTGATACCATCATCCCCCTGGATGCGGCCACATACCTGCCTCCTTTCCCTGCAATAGGCAGCTACCACTGCCCTGGCAGCACCCAATGCTCCCCTTGTGGCCACCTCCTCCCTCCCCTAAGGATACCCAAGTCCCAAAACCCCTCCCCACTCTGTCCCTCACTGGCCTCCCCTCACATATTTACCCTCCCCATCCCAACATGGTCAAACACCCAGGGGTCTATCCTACGCAAATCCCACTATCACAAAAAATTAGCCTGGAACTCTCTCCTCAGATCCCTCCTCCTTCTCCTCCTTATGTCTGGCAATATACACCCTAACCCAGGCCCACTCACAACCTCCGCACCTGGACAAAACCAGGCCCCCGACCTACTCATTGCCACCATCAATGTATGCAACCTATTGAAAAAATGGGATACCTTCCAGGGATGGGTCCTTCAACATCACTCCGACATCGTCACCGTGGGTGAAACCTGGCTCTCCCCTCACATTCCAGACTCCTCTATAACCCTCTCTGGGTACAGCCACTACAGAGCTGACCGGCAAGAAAAGAGGGTGGCAGTGCCGTTTACATTAAGAACACACTACATGGTCAATTACTCCCACCCCCTCCGCTGATCCCTAGACCTCAAGCTCACACACTCAAAATTGCTCTAGGATGCACCCAAACCCCTCTTCTCCTCACGGCAGTCTACATTCCCCCCAGGAACCAGCATGCTGCCTTCCACTCTGTGTTGTCCTACCTCGCCACCCTGCCATCAGATAATGAATTATAGCATTAGGGGACTTCAATATCAACTGGCTGGCTAAGAAAACCGCCCTACTCATCGACACTGCACCCGCCCAAGACCTTACCCAAGTAGTCCACTCCCCTACTCACCTGAACCCACACACTGGGTCCTCCTCCTTACTGGATCTGGTCTTTACCAACCACCTCCACAAGATCACTAGCACCACTGTGCTTCCTAAAGCACTTAGTGACCACTCCCCTGTCCTCTGCTCCTGGTCAGGCAAAGCCCCTAAACCCCCCCCTAAAATAGTACAACAATGTAAACTTGGACCCGGTAAACTTGTCCTCCTAAAATCACACCTCCATTCATGGGACTGGTCCCTCTTAATGAATACCCTCGATCCCGATTGAGCCCTCAACCTTTTTGTTCATATCTTCAATGCAATCTGTGGCTCCTTTGCCCCATCTACTAAAAGGGTGGTCAAAAGCAACCCTGTACCTTGGGTCAATACTCGCCTACAGGCCCTGATGTGAACCCGAGACTTGCTATGGCACCTCTCCAATGAGACTTGACAACCATCTGTCCGGCAAAGGTACAGAGAGGCCCGAAACAAATGCACATGGGCACATCGCCAAGCTAAAGCTGAATATTACAAATCTGCCCTAACCTCAACCTGGGGCTCGGGTGCAAGTTCTGGAATAATATTAAAAACATCCTTGGCAAGAACCATAACCCCCCCCACAGTCTGATAGAGGTTGAAGGATGTCTGACCACGGACCCCACCCATATTGTTTCAGCCTTTAATCACGCCTTCTCTAATCTCAGCCAGATCCTCCCCAAACTTCTTCAACCCCCACTCGCTCCCTGTGACCCCTCAACAGCCCTCCTTTCCATCTTCATTGCGTTACTCCATGGCAGCCAAGCCTTATCTAGTAAAAGCCCTAAGCAACTCCTACTACAGTAGTGACTCTCTGGACCCTAGACTCCTCTGGCTCACTCTTGATGAGGTACTCCACTCCCTCACCCACATTCTCAACCGCTCATTATGCCAAGGGAAGTTCCCCTCCCAGTGGAAATCTGCCTCCATCACCCCCATATTTAAACGCGATGACCATACTACCACAAACAACTATCGCCACATCTCCATCCTTCCCCCCTCATCAAAAGCACTTGAATGTACTGACTCTGACCAACTCACCGAACACCTTAACAAACATGACCTGCTCTGTAAACAGCAGCATTGCTTTTGCAAAGAGCACAGTACCGTAACAGCCCTCCTGGAATTTACCACACACGTACATTCTGCCTTGGACAGAGGGCACATCACAGGTGCGATCTTTGTAGACCTCTCTAAGGCATTTGACACTGTCAACCATTCCCTCTTACTTAACACACTCTCCAACATCGGCTTCTCCCAGGATGCCCTTGGTTGGTTTACGGACTACCTGTCGGATCACTACCAACAGGTTAAAATTGGCACCGCCCTCTCTAACAGACTACCAATCCATTCTGGAGTCCCCCAGGGTCCATCCTCAGTCTCTTCCTTAACTCCCTCCCTTCATCCTGCTCTAGCAATCTACTATTGTATGTGGATGATGCCA
This sequence comes from Neoceratodus forsteri, assembly GCA_016271365.2. Taxonomy (NCBI): domain Eukaryota; kingdom Metazoa; phylum Chordata; order Ceratodontiformes; family Ceratodontidae; genus Neoceratodus; species Neoceratodus forsteri. The sequence continues at coordinate 191,993,008 of CM028132.1, read as the reverse complement.
TCCTTCTTTCCTCCAATCTAGTCCCCACCCTACTGCACAATTCGCTCCAGTCCTCCTTCTTTGATGCCGAAGTATGGTTCTCAACACAGCATCTTACACTAAATTACACGAAGACTAAAGTCATGTACTTCTCTCATCAGCTGAACTCCCAGAAGGCACTCCGCCCTCAAATCCTTACCTCCAATGGCACCCCCAGAGGAAGTGGAAACCTTCAAATATCTGGGCATAACTCTTGACCCTGCCCTAAACTTCCACCAGCACATCCATCTTCTGTCCACCGCCATCAATGTCTGCCTAGGAATCCTCTATCACCTCAAACACTGTCTTACCCCAGAAGCTCTTTGGCTTGCTGTCTCCTCCTCTGTCCTGTCCCTCCTTGACTATGGCATACTTATTTATGGATCTGCCAACACATCGGCCCTAGAGAGACTCCGGCTATCCATGAACAAAGCCTGCCATCTTGTCCTAGGCTGTGATCGCCTCACACATATTTGCTGTCTATACACCAACACCCACTGGCTGAACCTTGATAATAGAATAGAGTTCTACACATGCTTTAAGGCTAAAAAGATCACCCTGGGTCACGCTCCCGCTGGCCTCTCCCCTATTATCCAGCTGGTCCTTGCTCATAGAACCACCCGTAGCTCAGGAAAACCTCTTTCCTTGGTCCCTAGGTGTCGAACCTCCCAACTCCAAAGATATTTTAGCCACAGGGCCCCCTCCCTGCTGAACTGCCTTCCCAGTACACTTACCAACGTATCCAGAATTGGCTCCTTCAAAACCTTACTCAGAGACCATCTCCAGACCTCCACCCCGTGCGTCTGTCACTAACCTCCATGCCCCTCCCTGACAACAGCCCTGGCCTGCACCCCTCCTCCTTCTCCCACTCTCTTGCCTACACCTACCCAGCTCTCTCTGAGCCTTTCATCCTAAACTGACTTAATCTAGTCTTACTATTTCTCCTCAGGGTATGACTATTAGCCAGTTACATTACTCACTGTAACAAGTCTGTCAGAATTGTTATACTGTTGTATTGTCCAACTAAATGTGACATGGAGCCTTTGTAAATGAGTCTTTGATTCAAAGGCATTTTCCAAATAATAAATAAATAAATATATCTTTGATGGCATATGAATAATTTTTTAAGAGTGCTTTCGCAAAATGTGAATGGTCTGACTGGTCTGGTCAAGAGATATAGAACTATTAAGGCACTTAAGAAATTTAATGCTGAGATACTTTTATTGCAAGTAACTCGTCTCACTTCCAGTGAGCACCAAAAACTACTTAAATTTGGATTTGGACTGCTATATGAATCGGCCAACCACAGAGGGAGATGTAGGGGGGTAGTTACATTGATTACTAAACGATCCTCTTTTGATGTCACCAGTCATTATTCCAATCCTGAGCGTAGATTAGTTTTGTTGGTGGGTACACTCAGAGGCCAGCAATACACCATAGTAAATATTTACGTCCCCCCGGCAGCAATGCCTCTTCTATCCAACAGTTGGTAGACAAGATCCTTGAACTCAAGAGGGGAATCCTGGTATTAGGGGGAGACTTTAATTGCCTCCTTGATCCCTCCCAAGATACTTCAGCTCCTAGGGCCCCCCCCACAGACATCAGGCCAACGTCATCTGAGAAAGATGGTTAAGGAGGTGGACCTTGTGGACACATGGCACCACCTGCACCCTGCAACTAGGAAATTTATTTTTTATTCACATGCCCACAGACACTATTCTCACCTAGACTATTTTTGTATATCAAAAGAACATTTGGATCAGGTTCGAGAGACAGAGATACATAACATAAGCCTATCAGATCATGCCCCCATTACTTTGGATGTAGACACTCAGGGGGAGATGAAAAACACTTTTTGGTGACTTAATAACTCTCTATTACAGGACCCAGAATGCAAAGAAGTAATAAAGACAAAAATAGAAGAAATACTGGCTGATAATTCCATTCCACAGACCCTACCTCAATTAATTTGGGACACTATGAATTTAGTGCTCAGAGGCTATATTATCGTTTATGTGTCTCAAAAAAAATGTACAATGGAGGCAGAGTTAAAGCAACTACAGGAACAAGTAAGCTTTTTGCAACTTGCCCATATGCAAGGGGACGACTCCCTATTAGATCAGATTGCTACCACCCAACAGTCCATACAGAAAATATTCACTGCCATGACAGAACAAGCAATACTTTGGCTTAGACAGTGATACTATAAGGGGGGCCCTAGGGCCTTCAGGATATTGGCACATCGCCTTAGGAGAAAGGTCCAGCAAACAACAGTTATTAAAATTAGGGATCCTTTGTCGGGACTCCCATGTCTTACAACCTCAACTATAGTTGTGGCTTTTAAAACTTATTGTGAAGGGCTGTATACAGCTGAATCTTTGGCTACTGGGGTCGAAGTGGACACTTTCCTGTCTGATCTGAGTCTTCCACAACTCACGGAAGTTCGGAAACAGTCCTTGACCTGGCCTATTACTGCCTCAGAAAAAATGACGGTAATTTCAAGTCTTTAAAAATGGCAAGAGTCCTGTCCCGGACGGCTATGGGGCAGAGTTCTATAAGATGGCCTGGGAGTGGATTAAAGACCACTGATGGAAACCCTAAAAAAGAGCCATTCTAAAGTGATGTATCCCCTTTCTTGGTCACAGGCCATGATATCTGTGATTTTAAAACCAAAGAAACCATCTCATCTGTGTGACTCTTATCGGCCAATCTAGGTGCTAAACCAAGATTTTAAAATATATGCCAGTATACTGGCTTGATGATATGATGCCCTCATTAGTGCATTTGGACCAGGCTGGATTTATCCCTACACAACAGACCTCAGATAATATTAAAAGAATCCTTTATTTAATCAAACATGCAAATAATTCTCAAACTCCATTACTAATATGGGATTGGATGCTCAAAAAGCCTTCGATAAGGTCTCCTGGACATTTCTTGAAATAACTCTTATTAAATTGGGCTTTCCCATTGGGTTCATCAATAATATCATGGGTATTTACTCTGCCCCACAGGCAGTGATAAAGGTTAATGGCTCCTGCTCTACTAGGTTTCCGCTTACCCATGGTACAAGACAGGACTGCCCCCTCTCCCCCTACCTATTTGCCTTACATGCAGAGCCACTGGCACAGTACCTTCAACAGTTGGAGGGAATGAAGGGATATCAGATAAGAGATAAAGAGCACAGGGTAGCTCTGTATGCCGATGACCTTTTGTTATATGTCACGGATCCAGAGAACTCTCTTCTGGCTCTAGAACAAGCCCTGACATTAATAGAAAGAATTTCGGGTTACAAAATGAATACTCAAAAGATGGAGACACCGTATATAGGAGCACATATTCCAGTGTCCATACAAATTAAACGTCACTTCAATTGGAAATGTAAATCAATTAGATACCTGGGAATTAGTATAACAGGGAAACCATGGCAAACTTTTCTTCTTAATTATGATACATTGTTTAATCAGATTAAACCGGATCTCAAAACCTGGCCCACCTCCCAATATCCCTAATCAACAGAATACAAGAAGTCCAAATGAACATATTACCTCGCTTGCTATATTTAATGCTTTCAATTCCTCAAATGTTTACAAAGGGAGAAGAGAGGAGATGGAACAGATTGATATCAAATTATTTATGGCAGGGAAGCAGACCACGAATATTGTTACAGGCCCCCAAAGAAAGGGGAGGACTAGCTTTGCCTAATTGGTCTGGCTATGCGTTGGCTGCCCTGCTCACCCATGCTAAAGAATGTTTCAATCCCAAGGGTGATGGACCCCAATGGGTAAGAATCAAGCAAATGTTGTCGGCCTGCCATCTAAATGGGTCTGTGATTTTTCAGCCTCCACCCTTGAATTCCCTGGGGTGGGAGACATCTATATATACCTGAAGCTATCTTAAGGGATGGATTACTTATTTAACTCACCCAACTGGTTTAGATAGGGGGTTTAAGATTTGGGATGATCGAGGTCTGAGATATACATATCAGTTCTATTTAAATGCCCAATTTAAAATGTTCTCAGAGCTACAGGAGGAATTCTCTGTCCCTAGTCGGGACTGGTTCTGATACTTTCAGATCTAGAATTTTATGAGACAACTATAGGCCTAGTGGTAGATCAGGGAAGAGTGCCACCCCTGATGACTCTTTTTTTTTTTTTTATGCGCCTCCCACACACCCCGACTGGCCACTCCTTCAGAGCGCCAGTGCCTTCCTGCCACCCTCTGACCTACTGCTACCTTCTCCCAGCCCCAACTGTAGACTACCTTGGGTAGCCTGGCATATCCCTATGCCAGGAGGTTCTCTCTCTTCCAGGGGGGAATGGCCTTTTACGGCCGACATCGCATCCCAGGTGCTGCGGGGCTGAATCCAGGCTGGCTCCGGGGCATTGGGTGGCAGGGGTAAAGGCGCTGGTCATCTGGTTGGAACAGGGCATAGTTTCCGTTGTCTGTGCCCCAGCTACCACAGTTCTCGGCCTTGTGTAAGCATGCAGGGTATTCCTAGGGCGGGGGCGTGCCGTGGGCGTGTTGAGGCAGCACGTCTCCAAGCTCGCCACCAATCCACCCGCAGGTCCCCAGGCAAATCCCACCCCCCTGGGAGAGAAGCGTCCAATGGACTCTTATAGAACCCCCTCCCTTGCCAGTCTCTGCTTCTGGTACCCGGGCTCGGGACATGAACCCGAGTCGCCAGCATGCCGAGTGAACCCCTTCACTCGAAGCCATGGAGCCAGCTCCTGATTACTCTTCTGATGGCAGTCCCAATTGAACAGAACCCTACACATTTGATATCCAAGTTCTACTTGGCAGATAGACTGAAAGCTGGACCTAGCTGGGAGAAAGTACATAAGACCTGGGAGGAGGAAATGGGGCTACAGCTCACTGACAAGGATTGGCTGTAGATATGGAGATGCCAGCATAGAACTACAAGCTCTTATGGCAGGCGTGAATTTGGTTGGAAGGTGGTGTCTCAATTTTTCCGCATGCCACAAATAACAGCTCAATTCTTATCCACACACGATGCCTCTTGTTGGAGAGGCTGTGGCTCTGAAGAGGCTAACCATACACACATATTTTGGAGTTGCCCCATTTTAAAACAATATGGGCAAGGGGTAGAACAGTACTGATGGATATATGTCCTGAACTTAAACCATTTACGCCAGCAATGGCAATACTACAGCATTTTCCTAAATTTAAGCATAAATCTAAAGTATATCTAGCCTCTGTGTTAATTACTGCAGATAAAAAAGATTATTACCAGGAATTGGCTTAGCTCAGCTCCCCCAACACTTAGAGTATGGAAAGATCTGGTTTATGATTTTATTTAATGGAACACATGATGGCCAAAATACAAGGGAGGACCTCACAGATTATGAGTTATTTGACTGCCTGGTGGATGGGGATCATGGATCATAGGCCGGACCTAGACCCATAGAAGGTTTTAGGACTTAGAGGGTATAGTCTCCCATTAGGAGCGTATACTGAGAATCCTCCTGTACTTCCGACTGGTCCATCAGATAACAAAGTACTCAGATGCTCGAGCTGTTAATGAGTTACCTCAGCCTAGGTCTCTCCCCTCCTCCTTAAAGCAATGATCTTCTTCTACATTCTTTTATATTATTTATAATGCTCACTGACATCATAGTGTATTAATAATGTTTTAATATCTGGCATGTACAATGATAAAACTATCTTGATGTATTTCCTAGTACCTGGAAAAACATAAAAAAAAGTAAATTTAAAAAAAAAAAAAAAAGAAAGAAATTCTGGGCCAGCCACTGCGTAGTGCGCACGATTCCCAGATGACCAAACAAGGGAATATCATGTGCAATCTTGAGCAACTGCTCGTGATACCCCTGGGAAACAATAAGCTGCCTGCCTATCACCCCTCCCTCTGTCTGCACAGCCTGAGTATACATCAGTCCATTTTCCCAATAAACCTTATGTTTAACGTCACCTCCCTGTGCTCCGTCAGAGTCTGCCCAAGCCCTCAGCTTCTCTAGACTAGGGTCACTTTTCTGAGCAGCTGCAAACTCCTTACACATTCCCAAGGTACGGGACAGGTCCCCTTCAGTCTCTAAACTAGGGTCCCTAGCACTAGCATCAGGGCACTTGGGATCACTGTCCTCCCTAATCCTCTGACAATGGGTCACCCCTCCTTCTTTGGAGTAACCCTCTGTAGTTGTGTGGTTAACTGCTACTGGGGGAAAATTCTACCCCCTTTTCATTAGTCTCCATATCAGGAGACAGAGGCTGGGGAATTGGCCTCCCAGGGATTTCCACACTGGTTTCTATGAGGGGTCCAGGGAACTACAATTTCCCCTTCCTGCTTGGCTACATGTAACTGCACACACCATCCCGTTTGAAATTGTTGCCAAGGATGACGTCAGCTGCTAACATTTTGGCTACAGCCACCTGTTGCACAGTTCTCTGTTTCATCCCAGTCTAGGAGAACACTAGTGAATGGCAATGTTTTCTCCTCACCAGTGAAGTCTTGTACAGTGACATATTTATTGGGTATCAGCTGACCAGGCTCTACCAGATGCCCTTTTACCAATGTCAGGGATGCACCTGTGTCCTTCAACTCTTGTGTCTGTACACCATTCACCATGACTGGGTGCATATGTTTCCTCATGTTCACAGGCATGCTTCCAGGGACACACAAACAACCCACTTCGTTCCTAGCCCCATGTTGCATATTGCTTGCCCTTTTGGGACACAGTCTGGCAATATGCCCAGTTTCTTTACAGACCCAACATTCGTTTATTTTCTCTGAAACCTGGGGCTAACTGGTTTCAGTGGAGGCAGTGAGAATTTTAGCTGCCCTGAAGGCGTGCTTTTCCGTTTCTGCACTGCCATGCCTGCCCCATTCACTCTCAGAGGAGGTCTGCTCTTGGCATAACAGTCCGAGAGTTCAGCAGCTTCTTGCACTGTTTTGGGATCTCGGTCCTCCAGTCAGGTTTTCAACTCTGTGGGGCATGCCCAAAAAAACTGTTCTAACAAAATAGCATTTTCAATTTTACCTACAGAGTTTGCTTCAATTCCTTCCCACCAGTGTTTTAAAAACTGATGTTGTTTCGTGGCAAGCTCCTCGTAGCTCATGTCAGGGCTTCTCCTGAGCTTACAGAATTTAGCTCTGTATGCTTCTGCAGTTAAATCAAACTTTTTTAACAGTTCAGATTTAAGTTTGCAGTAATCATTACTGTCCTCATTGTTGATTTGACCCAATGCATCCCGTGTTTTCCCGGTAAGTAGCAGGGATAGCTGGAAGCTCCAGGACCCTCTAGAAATTTTAGCCTGAATTCAAACTTTTTCAAAGGAATTTAAAATGGCATCCATATCCTCCCCCTCTTTAAATTCAGCTATCAATTTGGAATTCAATTTGTAACCAAGTCCTGTAGTTTCAGTTAAACCCAAGCCACTTACCTGCTCATGTGCTGGTGGTTGGAGTCGTAACTTCTCCAGTTCATGTCACCTTTGGTGCTCACGCTTCTCATGTTCAGCTTCTCCGCTGTTCTCATTCCCTCTTCTCCTCTGCGGCTCGCTGGCACTCACGCTCTTCACGGTCTGCCTCTCGCTTTTCACTGTCCGCTTCTCACTGTTCTCGCTCCCTCTTCTCCTCTGTGGCTCGTTTCTCTCTCTCAGCATCTCTCTAGAACTCCAACTCCATTCTGCGCAACTCAATCTGCAGCCTGAGTGCTTCTGGCTCCAGAATGCTGGTGCCCTTCCCCTGCTGCTGTGGCCCTTCACTGGCACTGGCCCTGTTGTCATCCTCACTGGATCTGGACACTGCACTGGCCCCTCCATGCTCAAGGTTTGGTCTTTTTACAGTCACAGTCTGTGACTCAATGCTCTGGGCATCTGTTGCCATCAGGTTATCCATGAGGTTCTGCTTGGTGGCTCTTCCTTCATACAGGACTCCTCTATCCTGGCACAACTGCTTCAAGTAGTTTACAGTGTGCCCGCTGTAGTTGGAAGTCATATTCTTCCCTAACTATGGCTAGTCTAAAATGCACTTTATAAAAAAAAATAAAACAAGTTGGAACTTGACTGTAAGCAAAATGATATAGTTATGTTTCCTTTTTAAAAATAGATCACTGCTTTTTTTTTTTTTTTGCAAGTGAGCTGTACAGTAGTAAGCTGACACACTGAACAGTTAACGCTTGTGTTACCAAATTTATCCACACCGCTGCCAACCAATCTGTCACAAACACACTCAGCAGGTCAGGCCCTCTGCTCCCACAGTGCCAACCTCCGAGTGCAGTATTGCGAAGAGGTAACAGACAGGGTAACCATACTGTCTGCTTCTGGGTCCAAATCACTTTTAGTCTCAAGTTCTGGGGGGATTAAAACTGTGAACCTTATGCTAGCGTACCCAAATGTACAGGCTCAGATAATCTGCTCTTTGGGGGGATGCCAGATATCTTTTGCCTAAGGGCACCTAACCATGTATCCAAAATGAACCCTTAAAACTCCATAAAAGACCTTAGGATTATTCTTACCTTTTCCCAGTTTGGTAACACCATCAAGCTTATGAACAGTTTTATCGGTCTTAACCCTCCATATGTCACATGCAAAAGACAGAACTTGGAAGACCCAGGCAGTAGTTTTCAAATGAAAGGTTTACTTAAAAATGGATAAAAATATGTAAAATGTAAACACAGAGCACTTAATCACAAAGCATACAATCACATAAAGAAAAACAAGGAAAACTACAAACTCCAGGAACCACAATACATTTAGATATTTTCTATCTAATGTATTACCTCTTTACAGTGCTTAAGTTAAATCTTGTTTCTTAAGAGCCCAAAAAGTTATATCACTCAGTTGAAACACAGAATACAGTTTAAACTCTGTGTTTCCACCCCTTCTATGATGTCATCTAGCTGCTCCTTTTAGAATATAAAAATTATACAAACAATGATCTTCCTGTCAGGAGATATTTTAAATACTGTGACTTCAGCAAAAACTAATTTCCCAATATGACTCCTTAATTAACATCCCCTCTTGGATCTCAAGCAGTTCCTCTTCCCAGGGCACATCAAAGGATGTCATTACTTTTAGCACTGTAGTGATATAACAATGTTTTTTCCTCTAAACCATCGTAAAAGTTTACGATCCCTGTATCCTGGCAGCTGGGTCAGTTCTAATTACAAGAGACCCTTAATTAAGTCTCTCTAGTCTTTTATTTACCTCCTGGTTTCAGGTCACTTGACTGTAACTGAAACCTCGGCGGGGGCACTCATGGAAGCACTGACAATCCCACACTATATTTTTATATTACAGATATCATCCAACAATCATAACCAGCTGGCCAAGCATCACAAACAGGCCTTAAATCCTTCTGGTATGCTATGACTTTGTACTCATTCTCGCTACTATGGACACTGGTAATAGCAAGATATCTTATACCACTACAGGCATCATCCTTTTTTTTGTTGTTGCCTTCTGCAGCCTGTCCTTCCAACACTGACTCTGTTGACCTCATTACTTGACTCCTACTTTCTCAGCAGCCATTGCTCATCCTAAGACTTTCCCAGCTGCCTTTCCAGAACATTCATTGTCGGTTGTCCCATATCTAGCTACTTTACTGACGTCATGCCATCCAAACCACTGTTTTCCAGCTCCTGAACATCGCCATACCTCATATACTCATCTGCATTCCTCCATCCTATTACCATCAGTCAAGTTAGCAGCCAATCAGCTGTCCTTTTAGTCTATCCTTCAAGAATATCTCCAGTACTCCCTCCAGTGAAGATTTCCAGCGAGAACTGGCTCCTCCGATTCTCAGTCCGGAAATCTGCAAACGTTAATGGCGAATTCACTATCCCAGTGTTGCCTGCCTCCCAATTCATCTTACGCAACCATAGCACTAGGATCCTCTGGCATGTCTTACTACTTGACAGTTCTACCAACCCAGCATATAGTGACTTGCAGACATCCGCTTTCAAGCTGCACCTTAGTATTTAGGCATCGGATTACCCATAAATCTAATCAGACACTGCCACCTCAGCGCATCTCACAGGCTATTACACCACAGAACTACAAATATATATTTCAGTCAGAGGATCAGCAGAACATATACAAGTATGCATACAACATCAATGCCAAAATAAGCTATCCTATTCCTCATATCAAACTTCCAGTCATTCTCCATATATATTCAATCACCAGCTGGACCATATATGCCAATTTTCCTATATTTGTTTATAAATCATTTCCGGTATTTCTCTTATCAAGCACTCAAGGTCTCCACTCGACTCCTTCTTCCACATCATGGATGCTTGTTTTGCGCCTGATAGCTCCCTACTGAATTACTTACCTCCAGACTTTACCGTGAATGTCAAACCACTCACATGTTGGATTATTCACTATGACTTCACAAATCAGCACATTCCCGTCGTCCATTGTCTGATAGCACATCGAGCAATTATGCTCTCCCTGCTCATTATGTCCCTGCAATCCCCTTGGACAAGCATACTCCATTACCTTGGAAATCTGGACTCCATTCACCCTTCTTCGACTGGATCTGCTTCACACTCAGGATTCTGCCACTCTTTCACAAAGGACCCACTTCTTCAGCCTCAGGATCATCACCCACACTGCATCATTCATGGATCGAGGATGGACCATCATCTCTCCAAGAAGCTCACCTTCCTAAAAATTAGCCATGGTTACTAGAACCTAGATCCTTCTCCTTTTAGTATATCCAGAGGATGGGCAGATAAATGGCCACGGGTCCTTAGAGGTTTCCTCCACCTGGGGGGTTTTCCTCTCCTGAGTGCCAGCGGTCATACTCTCCATGAGTTTGTGAAGATATATTTTTGGGCCCTCTATTCCCTACAAATTCCTACCTACAGTATATACCTACTACTCAAGGATGGGAATAGAGTAAAGTCACAAAAAAGTACTATAAATTGTGACACTTAGCCAGCTGGTTATGATTGCTGTATGATATTTGTAATATAAAAATATAGTATGTGAGTCTGTGCTCCACGGGTACCCACCCCCCCCAGGTTTCAGTTACAGGAACTGACCAGGAGATCTCTGTAATGTGCTAACATACTAAAATGCCAGCAGAATAGGCCTAATGGTCTTTCGTGTCTGCTCGTTTGGTCAGCCCCCACCCTGGGAGCTGACCTTGGTGCCCCCCTCTCCCTCTCTGGCTTCTCCCTTTCCATTCCCGGATACTCTTGCTGCACTGATTTTTGCTTCCAGAACCCTTCTCCTATACCTGTCCCATCCCCTCCTGAACCACTCCACTATTTCTGCTTCCACCAGCACTCTGGGCAGCACATTCCATGGCTCCACCACCCTCTGAGTGAAGTAGCACCTCCTTCTTTCTCCCCTGAATCTCCCCCCTCCAGCTTCCACCCATGCCCACCCCAGTGTGCCATAATATTTCTTACATATTTCCAACACTGGGATGCCACCCCTCCCAGTGTCAGATGCCTTCCCCCAAGCCTGTTCTTTCTAAGCCATCATCAGGGTGCCTAATCCCCTAGTCAGCTTGTGTTTCCCCCCAACACACACACACATTAGTTTGGCACACTAGGAGCCCACCCTAGTGTGCCTAAAAATTAAATATTTACCTGTAAATAAAGAAAACTGTCCCTGATGTCTTTTTTTGTTGTTGTTTACCTGTAAAAAAGAAAATGGTCCCTCGTCATCCTCAGGCCCCTCCCCATCCCCACCCTCCCTCTTGCACCCCACCTCCCTGCCCCCATACCCTATACTTACCTCCAGAGGTCTGGCACTGCAATTGTCTCTGGACTGGAACATGTCTGCGCTTTTCTAAGCCAAACCACAAAATGAAGAATCAAAGATAAGCTGTATAATGGGACTCAGTGGTGGGGGGGGGGTTGAACATAGGTTGATATCTCAATCATTTGTTTGGAATTTTGGCTCCAAATTTTCAACATGGGGTTCTTGGGACCCCACCTCATGAACACTCTGACTGTCATCTCGTATTTCGGTCCCGAAAGGTGATTTCGCAGTCACTGCATGGAATCACCTTTTGGGACTGAGTAATGAAATGAAATGACAGTGCCACTGTTCATGAGGTGGGATCCCACAAAGCCCATGTTGCAAATTTGGTGAAAAAATTCAAACAAATGACTGCTCTATGAGCATGTGTTGTGCAGTTTCTATGCACGCTCGTAACTTCTCCAATTTTGTTTATATTTTCACTCCAGATTTTTAACATTGCCATTTTTTCAAACCTCCTTATGAACAGTATAGCTGTCATTTTTCATATCCTGCCCGAAACACGTTTTTGTACCAGTGGCACAGAATGGCACAGTCACTGTGCAAAATCAACTTTCGGGATGGAGTACCAAAATGATAGTGTCACTGTTCATGGGGTGGGGTCCCCAAAAGCCCATGTTAAAACTTATTGTGGCTGGCCTGTCAGTGCAGCGGTTGGATTTCTGCTTACGACGCCAGCGACCTGGGTTCAGGAATGAGCTTGGGCCACTGGAGAGCCGGCCGGGGGGGAGGCAGCATGAGCATCCCATGACTGCTCGCTGTCTACAGGGAGGGAAGGTGTTGTGACCCGATGCTGAAGCAACCACTGGTGGAGGCCGGTGGTAGAGGAGCACGTTGGGGTCATTAGGGGTGGCGCGTGACAGATGTCATCTCTTGCCTTGACGTCCGGATGTCACGCACCTCAAGAAAGCCAGGAAAATTGCTCACTAGTCTCCGGATGATGGCTCTCTGTTTCTGAGGGCCTCCAGTGCCTTCCCGGCACCTCTTGTTCCCCAGCAGCATCCCTGGGGCCTAGAAGTGTGCACTGGGGCTATCCTCCCCCTCCGGTGCCTTCCCCCTCAGAGGAGAGGGATTCCACCTGGTAAAGGGATACACCGGGACATCCCAGGGGTCGGCTGCGATCTGGGGAATCAGAGGAGGGCCAGGCAAGGACAGAAGAGGACAGGAGGAACTTGGCAGAGCCTGAAGGAGTGGAGGACCAGCAAGCACGGGGCAGAAAAATATATCATACAAAAAAAAAACTTATTGAAAAAATTCCAAAAAACTTGCATTACAGGCATGCATTACACAGTTTCTAGGCACCCTCGTAACTTTGCCAATTTTTCATATTTTCACTCCAGCTTTTCAGCATTGCCATTTTTTCACACCTCCTCAAGAACAGTACAGCCGTCATTTTTCACATCCTGCCTGAAATGTTTTTTCGTACCTTTGGCTCTGAATGGAGCAGTCACTGTGTGAAATCACCTTTCAGGATTGAGTAACAAAATTATATTGCTTCCGTTCATGAGGTGGGGTCTCAAAAAGCCCATGTTGAAAATTTGGAGTGAAAATATCAACCAACAAACTCCCTGGGCATTATGGTTTTCAACCATAATGCCCCACCCTATAGAGACTGACAGGTGTCGGGGTGTGACTTTGGATCATCAGCAGTAATGCTCATGCCATTCCACCCAACCCCCACCCAGCAGCCAGAAACAGGCATTGAGGTGTGCCTTGGGGTCATCAGCCCTAACATTCAGCCCATTCTTCTATACTGCACCCATCTCAGCTTATTTCTTTATGGAATGGGGTGAGTGCAAGGGCTGAACACCTCAAGGCATGCCACAAAATGTATCAGTGTCTGCAGGGTGGGGTGAGGTGGAATGGTGTGAGCATTAGGCCCGATGATCCAAAGGCACACCCCCAATGCCTGTCAGTCTCTGCAGGGTGGGGGTGGGAGTTGGCGTTAGTTCAGTACTTCACTGCTATTCCTATTATGCAACTCTCTAACTCCTGCACTACCAATACCAGCAAGCAAACATTCAGCATTGACAAATGCTTGTTCTATGTGTGGCTGCATTTGTTGTACAGTCATACGGTATTATGGTAGCACACTCAACTTTTTTGTTTTCTCCAGTCAGACCTCCACACTCTGGGACACTCATGTAATGGGATACTGGAGAGGGATTCTTTTTACAGTAGATGCTAACAGGATGTGAATGCAGTGTCATGGAACCCTGCATGTCAAAAGGAATTAACTTCCATTTAAATGACCTTGTTTCTGCAGTAACTGGACTGCTGAACTCTGCAGTATTGCATTGCATACTGGCAGACTCCATTGAATATTTTACCAGCAGATTTCTGGTGCCCTGCTATTGCTTGAGCTGGCTCACATGATCTCTGGCCTCCTTTTGCAGTAGATGCTCTGCCCACAAAATGTCTTTTCTTCCTGTTTCCTGGAGAACAGAGCAACTACCACAAAACAGTCGGAATAGACCAAAAAATGCAAAAACATTACAAATTTTCTTTAATAGGTCCCCCCCTTGCTGGTGTGGACCTCACTGCACGTGCATAGCACTCAGTGTTCCATGTTCAAATGACTGAGACCTTAAGAAAGGTATCACAGAAATGTCATTATATTTCTGCCTATGGCAGCACATGAAAATTGATGATCAAGTGGACATGACACAAATAAAACACAACTTTTCGCACCTCCTCATGGTGCTTTATCAAGAGTCAGTGATTCAGTAAAGACAGTGCTCTTTTATACAAAATATAAACTCATGCAAATGTGCAATATAACAAACATTGAAATCAAGCTTTACATTTTTAGTTACAAACAATCATACAAAATGGCTAATCAATCAAAGTTACCAAGGTTACAAATGAATTGTAATGTCAATTGGCATCTACAATCATTAGCTACATATGAAGAAACCCTTGCATTTGACTTTCAATTAATTTTAGACCATGTGTAGATGGAGGTGGGGTGTCACCTAAGAGCTAAATAAATTCATGTTCTGTCTGTTGATTGCATAAACGGTGGGCAAAATGGTAGTTTGCATCATTTTTGTACTGACACCTTGACAAATTTTACGATTTTCAGCTCCACGTACTTCAGCCATTACAAGAATAAGTGAAATATACATTCAAGTGTGGTCTCAATGACTAGGCGGGGGTTAGAGCTTTAAATGCATTTATTTATTTATTTGTTTTTGTTAACCAGGTAAGCACACTAGACAGCGAGTGCCTATTTTCAGGAGCGACCCGGGAGGTTACAGTACAGAGAAACAAGATACAAATACAGGGCAGCATACAGGCCCACCACAAGTGGACGAGAGTGGAAAACAGTACCCAGGACATTGAATGGACAATAGAACATTCACGCCCACACACAGGTGGGGCCAGGGTAAACAGCAAGTGAAGACAAAAGTACAATGGTCAGAGCAACAAACGAGAATACAACTACAGGCTCATTAATACATAAGTTCACAAATTGTAAATGCATACCCATATTTTACCTCAAAGGATTAATGTTAAATGTTATAGGGTTAAATACCAACCACCACCCCTTAATTACTTGTGAAATTTCAAAATATTCTTATATTTAATCTTATCAGACAGGATTTATTGCACTTTATAACATAATTTTATGTTGTCTAAAAGGGTAAGGATTCTGCTTTAAAATGCATATGTGGTTGTGAAGTTTTAAAGTAATATAATAGAATAAATTGATAAAAGGGAAGACACCATTAATAGATGACATTTTAGCAAGTTTATAATTTTTGAGTTCTTCATGTCATATCTTCTGTGTTTATATACGGTACATAGAGGCATATGCATATATGTATATGTGTGTGTATGATATATATATATATATATATATATATATATATATATATATATATATATATATATATATATATATTCTATACAAAAACTTTGTTAATGCATCATAGGGTTAAAACTACAAAAGTAAGGAAATGAAACTTTTGGGTTGACCCCTCCTCCCTTGGACCTGCCCATCATCCCAAGATTGACAGCAGATGGGGTGTGTCCTTGGGGTTGTGAGGCCTAAATCTCACCCCATTTCATGTGTAATCATATTCACAAAGCCAAAGAAAGAAGAATGGGGTGAGATTTAGGCCTCACAACCAAGACACACCCTCCTGTCAATCTCGGATGATGGGCAGAGTCCAAGGAGGGGTCAACCCTAAAAGTTTCATTTCCTTACTTTCTGTGTTTTAACCCTAAATGATCCATTCAAAACCCTTAAAAACTATAATAAAAGACCTCGGATTTCTCTTACCTTTTTCCAGTTTGGTATCACCATTCAAGCTTATGTACAGTGTCTGCTTTAACTATATATATTCCACTTGTAAAAGAAAAGAAATCAAAGACAGACCAAGTAGGCTCTAAAAATAGAGTTTTAATAAAATAGATAAAAGATACGTAGGAAAAAAACTCTCTTGGCCAACTCCTTTGTGTGAGGTCACCTTACTCCTCCTCTGTCCGAATAAGGGTTCATTTCTGTATACCTGGTTTGGTGCCCGTAGGCAAAGATATCTGGCCCCCCGAAGACAGAATTATCTGAGCCTGTGCATTGGGTATGCTAGCAAGAGGTTCATAGTTTGAATCCCTCCAAGAACCTGAGACCAAAGGTTGATTCGAATCCACAAAACAGACAGAAGGGTTACCCTGTTTCTGTAAACTGTTCACAAGACTGCGCTCGGAGGTTGGCACTTTGGGAGTAGAGGGCTGACCTGTTGAGTGGGTTTGTGACAGGACCTACCTCAAAATGGCTGCTCATGGCATTGGGGGGGTACCATGTGTAATAATCTGGTCATTGCCTGGGTGTACTAGTACCTGTAGTGCAACATTATTGTTTTGGATTCATCTGGCAAAAACATTTTCCTGATTTCTTTATAGTGAGATTGCCTATAAATTAGATGTCAAGTGATGGCACAATATTTATTTAGTTTTTGTTGACCGTGTAAGTGCACTAGACAAATTCTGCCTATTTTCTGGCATGACCCGGGGGAGGGGGATACAGGTGAATGCCAACTGACCTTGAACCAGATTTAACTGTTGGTGGTATTTTTAGTGAATGAGGGGAAATTTGGCCAGGACACCGGGGAATATGTTGGAACTGTTTAAAATTAAAAAATACAGCACTTGGGTTTACCTCAAAAAGACTGCTCATGGCATTGCTCAGTACATTCAGGGGTATGGGAGGGATACCATGTGTAGTGATCTGGTCATTGCCTGGGTGTACTAGTGCCTGTTGGGCAACGTCTGTGGTTTGGATTCATCTGGCAAAAACATTTTGCAGATTTATTTATAATGAGACTGCCTATAAATTAAACATCAAGTGTATGCATAATATCTTGGAGTGTCTGAAAATAAAAAATACATCACCTGGGCTTAACTCAAGCAGTTTGGATGTGGCATTCCATGTGCAGTAGTACAAGAACCCCCCCAGCAGCTGCACCCCTATTATGCATGTGATGGTGAGCCCAAGGTGGGCCCGTATGATATTTTGGCATCATTTTCCCCACAATGGCTGGCACGGGATTGCCAGGGGGTGTCATGTATCATCCGCATCTATAGTTATCAGCACCAAACAACTTGCCTGGGTGCTTTCTGGTTGTTAACTGTGGTTAGACCTGCCCTCGGTCTGGCTCCACGGTAGTACAGTGATGGCAAAATGACAACTGATGTGGCTCAGGCCCACCATGTAACATCCAGCTGACTCTGGCCTTGCCTTTGCTTGTTTGTGGGGCACTTTGGTGTATTGTTTGGACTTGTAGAGCAGTTTGGATGTGGCATTCCTTGTGCAGTACAAGAACTCCACAGCAGCACTGTTCCAGTGATGCACATGGTGGTGAGCCCAGGGTGGGTCTATGTGACATTTTGGTATAATTTTCCCCACAAAGGCTGGCCCGGGGTTGCCAGGGGGTGTCATGCAGCTCCAACATCTACAGCTATCAGCACCATATTGCTTGCCTGGGTGCTTTCTGGTTTTTAACTGTAATTGGGCCTGCCCTCGGTCTGAATCCGCGGAAGTATGGTGATGTTAAAATGACCCCCCATGTGGCTCAGATCTGCTGTGTAACATCCAGCTGTCTCTGGCCTTGCCTTTGCTTGTTCATGGGGAACTTTGGTGTATTGTTTTGACTTGTAGAGCAGTTTGGATGTGGCATTCCATGTGCAGTACAAGAACCCCGCAGCAGTAGCATCCCTGTGATGCATGTGGTGGTGAGCCTAGGGTGGGCCTGTGTGATATTTTGGCATCATTTTCTCCACAATGGCTGGCACTGGGTTACCAGGGGCATCATGTGGTGCCTGCATCTATAGTTATCAGTGCCAAACAGCGTGCCTGGGTGCTTTCTGGTTGTTAACTATGGTTGGGCCTGCCCTCGGTTTGGCACCGCAGAGGTACAGTGATGTCAAAATGACCCCTGATGTGGCATGGTACTTATCAATGTGTTTTGACTGTGTGGTTGATAATAAGCCACTGATAAAAGTTGGACCTTGTATTTCACATGTTGCATTGCTACTGCGGTGTCTGCATTACCCACAGTAGTAGTATACAACAGATATGACCACATAACAAATCAAGTGCAACCAAGTAATTTGTTCATGTTTATCTTTCTGCTTAATGTCCAGCTTAACTGTGAAAGGCATGTAGACTGGGCATAAACAATATAAGCATGAAGTAATGAAATTTTGGTAATCTCTTGTCTACGTTGGAGGATAGATAGGAACAAATAGGTATGGAAGAACATCAGCTCATTAAATGCTGTAAACTAATACACCTAAATAGAAGACAGAGACACTGCATTTGAAAATTTTCTTTATTACTAGAAATAGGAAATAATGCATAATGGACACTGAGTTACCCATGAAAGTAGTTTCCATGTCATAGCTAACTGTGCCATTTTTCCAAACTTAGAAATACAGAACTATCTTTATATTTTGAATTATGCAACTACCACATATAGACATTAAAATTAAGGTTGAGTCATGTCTAATTATAAAACTTTTTTTGAGTATATGAATGTCACACTTTGTCTCTAGAATACTGTCCACAAATCTATATATATATATATATATATATATATATATATACACTAACACATTTCTTTTTATTTCAGACTCTTTGAGGATGTCTCTAAATTTTTCTGTCAAGCGGAAACATGGAGAGGAAAGTCCTAGAACCTTGCAGTGTGTAGTGCATTACCCTGCCCTGACAACAAGAGACTCTGAAGTAACTTCTCTGAGTGACAAAAGTTATTGTACACTTATAGAGAGCAAAGATATTTGAACCCAGTTAGGTGGTGAAAATCATCATAATGAGCAGTGTGTATCAGTTCCAATGCATAACTATGACCCTGCCAGCATGGCTGCCATAGACAATGCTATCAAAAGTTCACAAAAGCCAAGCATATCAGAAAATCTGGAGAACATGAAGATGTAGATGCTATCCAAGGACAGGGCAATCTTGGAGCAGGTGCAGGAGGACTTCAGAGTGTTGGGAGTGTGCCGGGAAATTTAGCAAGTGCTGTGAAATTTTCGGAGGTGCTGCCAGTCCACAGAAGGGGGGATAGGAATCTCCATATCAGAAGCTTCAACACACTGTTGAAGGGCTGGTGCAGCAAGAAGGGGCATGACTTCATTGGGGACTGGGGACCCACCTGGAACGATGTGGCCCCGTACAAGGGTGAAGGACTGCATCCATCCAGGAGGTGGAAAACAGTCCTCAATGAGTGGTTTAAATGCTTCTTCGATGAGCATTTAAACTAGTCAAGGGGGGGGGGCAATGGGAGTAGGAAAATTCAAGCAGCTCACCCCTACAAGGCAGAGAAACCAGAACTGAGGAGCAGGAAGATGAGTGGATGACAGGGACACCTAAGCCAGGCATAAAGAGGAAAAGCAGAGGAATCGAAGCAGCATAAGAAAGAAAAAAAATTGGGGAGGGGGAAGAAGCAGATGAGCAAAAACAGGAATAGAGGAAGGATACACAGCAAAACATGGAAGGCTATGGTTACAAATGCCCACAGTCTGGGAAATAAAGAAGAAAGGGGGGGTACTAGTAGGGTAGTGACATTGCAGAGGGACTGGAAGGAAAAGCATGCCTCTTTGCAGATAACACAAAGATCTGCAACAAGGTTGATTCTCAAGGATGGGTGGAAAGGATGAGAAGGGACTTGGCAATGTTGGAGGAATGGTCAGAAGTATAGCAGCTTGGATTCAATGCAAAGAAGTGCAAAATAATGCACTTGGGAAATGAAAACCAAGGGGAAGAGTTCACAATGGGGAGGGGGGGGAAGGAGTAACAACAACAAAAATGGAAAGGGACCTGGGGATAATCATATCAGATGACCTTAAGGTTAGCAAGCAATGTGAGAAGGCAGTAGGGAGGGCTGGGAGGATACTAGGATGCATAGGGAGAGGCATCACCAGCAGAAAACTGGAAGTTGTTATCCCACTGTACAGACAGTTGGTGAGACCCCATCTGTAGTACTGTGTCCAGTTCTGGAAACCCCATCTCTGCAACGACATAGACAGGATGGAGGCAGTCCAGAGGAGGGCAACTAAAATGGTGCAGGGTATGCAAGAGAAGCCATACAAGGAGAAACTAAAGGAGCTTAATATGTATACCCTTGAGGAAAGGGGGGGACACGATAGAAACTTTTAAGTACCTTAGTGGAATCTTCAAAGTCCAAGAGGGTAGCATCTTTCAGAAAAAGAGATGTGCAAGAACAAGGGGACACCATTTGCAGATAGAGGGGGGACAGCTCAGGGGCAATGTGAGGAAATATTTTTTCATAGAGAGGGTGGTGGACGCATCGAGCCACCTTCCTGAGGAGGTTGTGGGGCTAAAACTGTGGGAGAATTCAAGAATGCATGGGACAGACATAAGGCAATTCTTGTGGGGGGTAGGAAGAAATAGGCTGCTGGTTAACTAGGATCTGCAGCTTATCCAGTAGGCAGGGAAATGGGTAGACTAGGTGGGCCAAGCGGTCCTTATCAGTCATCAAAGTCTATGATTCTATGTTTCAGACCTGGAGGCCTTGCTAATAGAGGTGATCTGGACACAGCAGCAATAACAGAGACATGGCACACCGCTAATCATGGATGGGACATGAGTGCACCGGGTTATTCTCTGTTCAGGAAGGATGGGGGAGTAAAAAAGGGAGGGTCCTGTACGTCAGAGAAAGTATAAAGGCAATGGAGGTACAGGGTAGACAGGGGGAGGCCAAAGCACCTTGGGTCATCCTTGAGCCTGGTAATGGCACAGCAATCTGCACATGGGTGATTTACAGGCCTCCAGCAGTGCACAAGGGGAGGAGGTGGATAGGGAGCTTGTGGATGAAATACATGAGATGGCAACAAAAGAGGAAGTTGTGATGCTGGGTGATTTCAATATGCCAGGCGTGGATTGGACCACCCCGGCAGCTGCTTCAACCAGGAGCCAAGGCATCCTAGATTCCCTATAGTGGCAGGCCTCAGGCAGCTGGTGCTTGATCCCACCAGAGACAGGCTGATTCTGGACCTAGTACTGAACAATGGTGACAGTCAGAATCACAGAAGTCCGGGTAGAAGATCAACTGGGGTCCAGCAACTACCATGTAGTGTGGTTTAAAATAGGGACAGGGACACAGTCAAGTCACACAAAGGTAAGGGTCTTAGATTTCAGAAGGGCAGACTTTGTTAAGATTGGGAGATGTATCAAGGAAGCCCTGGCATGGAAGAAGATAGGAGGAGCAGTTGAGGAGCAGTGGGAACACCTAAAAGGAGCTATACAGAAGGCTGCAAACCAATGCATCAGGTAGTAAACAAAGACAAGAGAAGGAGGGAAACCACTATGGTTCTTGAAAGATGTGGCAGACAAAGTAAGGGCCAAAAGGGCAGGTTTCAGGAAATATAAGGAGACTCAAAAAGAGGAAGACAGGGAGGTGTACCTAAAGTGTCTAAGGCAAGTGGGGAAGGCTGTTAGGTGTGCAAAGGTACAGACTGAAGAAAGATTAGTGCAGATGGTGAAGAAAGGGGACAAGACATTCTATAGGTACATCAGCAAAAGAAGGAAAGCAGGGGGGCAGGGAGATTGTAAGGCTCAGAGGGTATGAAGGGGAGTGTAGGGGGGGGGACCTGGAAAAAGGCAGAAATACTGAATAAATACTTCTGTTCAGTATTCACTGAAGAGGGGGAGGGTCAGGGATCACAATTGGGCAATATATATTGGGGGGGTGAACATCAACACATTAACTGTGGAGAGAGTCCTGGAGGAGCTCACAAAACTGAAGGCAGACAAAGCAATGGAGCCAGATGGCATACACCCAAGGATATTAAGGGAGCTGCAGAGGGGAGCTAGCAGTGCCTCTAGCAGCCATGTTCACCAAGTCACTCAACACAGGAATGGTTCCAGAGGACTGGAGGAGAGCACATGTAGTCCCTCTTCATAAAAGTAGTACCAGGGAGGAGGCCCTTATGGCGCTCAGAGCACCGGCATTACGGCATCAGGCAATCAGGGCACCAAATGTGGGATTCGCCACTCCTTCCCTGTGGTCCATCCCCCTGGAGTAGGTATCTTTAAGTAGAGGGTTGTGGGTGGCACAGCCCCTCACAAAAGGAGGTGAGGGTTGCACAGCCCCCACAAGAAAAGTGATCAGCAACATTGCCTAGGCCATTCAGCCTCACCTCAGTAGTGGGTAAGATCATGGAGCCACTGTTTAAAGAAAGAATAGTGGGACACTTGGAATTTAATGGTGCCCAAGATCCAAGGCAACATGAATTCGTAGCAGGAAGGTCATGTCAAATGAATCTGATAGATTTCTTTTGACTGGGTTACAAAAGAGATAAATTGGGGGGAGCAGTGGATGTCACCTACCATGATTTCAGCAAGGTCTTCGACACCGTCCCACATAAAAGACTGGTTAGCAAGCAGGTAGTCTGGGCATGGACCATGAGGTGGTAAACTGGGATAGAAACTGATTAACAAACAGGAGGCAGAGGGTGGTGGTAAATTGGATCAAGTGCAGAGGGGGGGTAACCAGTGCAGTGCCTCAGGGATCAGTCCTTGTACTAGTCCTGTTTAATGTCTTCATCAGTGATATAGCAGAAGGGCTAGAGGGAAAGGTCTGCCTGTCTGCAGATGACACCAAGATCTGCAACAGGGTTGATATGCCAGATGGGGTGGAGAAAATTAGGAGGGATCTGGGGGAAACTTGAAGTGTGGTCTGAGGTGTGGCAGCTGAGGTTCAATTCAAAGAATTGCAAAATAATGCACCTAGGACAAGGGAACCCTAAAGAGAGCTACAGGATTGGGGGGGGGTTGCTGACAGTCACCAAGAAAGAAAGGGATCTGGGGGTTATCATTTCAGAAACCTAGAGGTGTCTAAGCAGAGTACAAAGGCTGCAGGGAGGGCCAGTGGCATGCTGGGGTGCATAGTCAGAGGTATCACTAGCAGAAGGAGGGAGGTGGTGATTCCATTGTATAAAACACTAGTGAGGCAACACCTAGAGTACTGTGTACAATTCTGGAGGTCTCATTTTCATATGGACATTGACAGGGTAGAGGCAGTCCAGAGAAGGGTGACAAAGATGGCACAGGGCTTACACCAGAAAACATATGAGGAGAGATTAAAGAACCTCAATATGTACTTACTGGAGGAAAGGAGGGAACGTGGATACATGATAGAAACTTTCAAGTACCTTAAAAGCATAAACAAGGTACGGGGGGCAGCATCTTCCAGTACAGGAGGACTACAAGAACGAGGGATCATGATATGAAATTGGAAGGTAGCAGGATAAGGGGAAGTGCGTGTGGAAGTTTTTCTTCACATAAAGGGTGGTGAACACATGGAATAATCTGCCACAGGAGGTGGTGGGAGTGAGCACAGTGGAGGGATTTAAAGATGCATGGGACAGGCATAAGGTAACCCTAGAAGTGGGAAGGATAGGAAAAAGCCATTGATCAAGTAGGGTCAGAGGCAGCAAACAAAGGTAGGACTTAACAGGCAGACTGGATGGGCCTAGCAGTCCTTATCTGCCACAATTTCTTTGTTTCTATGTAACATAGCTCACATCATCAACTCAGGGGTGGTGTTCATTGTGCCTAATCATCTAGAGTGTTATTTCCTGATACATGTGGAATCTGTAACAAATATGTAATCAAAGTGAAGGGGAAGAAGCAAAAACCAGCAGCTATCGTTACAAAAACAGCTGAAGTCACAATGAAAAAGGGCAGCAGAGCTACGTGGTGACCAAGATATGCTCACAAAAATTAAGACAGAGGACCTCATTGCAGGGGAGTTTCGTAAACATGACAAGTGCTACTTAAGTTATACAGTAATCACAAGGGACAGGACCCCAGATGACCAGAATAGAAGTGATGATGAGGATGACAATGAGCAGTCAGATGGAACTGGGTTTGAGGCAATTTGTTGTGTAATTGAAGACAATGTGCTTCAAAGACAACAAGCTATTTCAATGAAGGCACTGAATGAAATCTCAGGCGTCAGAGTAGGAGATTGACGATACTGTTATAAACTTAGAAACCAGCTGAAAAAGAAATATGGGGTTTCACTTTTATTTTTAACAGCTGATCCTCAGAAACCATTAGTTGTATTCAGCACTGAATCATTAACTGATGGTGCATCAGTCACAGGGCTTTTGAGAATGGATGACAATCACGTCATCAAGCATGCTGTTTCCTTGTTGCATGAACATAACTTAAGATTTGTAGAGACAGCACCTTCACTACCATGGCCACCAACAGAGGATGCTTTCCTGAGTAAAGAACGACAGCCCCCAGACACAGTTCAATCTTTTTTCTAGCATGTACTAAAATCCCCCAAACATACGGAGAGTGAACAAGTCTCCCAGTTGTCAAAGTCCTACTCAGAAGACCTAATTCATGGTGTCACAGGCTGCAAGTTTTTTTTTTTTTCTCATTATTTGTTTTAGCCATTTTTCCCCATGTTCACCAACCCTCATGTCCTTGGTGTGATTGCACGCATATGGAGGCATGCGCACATCATGCACTGCAGGATGCCCAACCCTATCTGTTGCCCTTTACCCACCTGCACCACCACCGGACCTCCACCCGGAGGTGGTGGAACTGCGGGAGGGTGACCCCCTCCCCAGGAGAGGACAACTGCTGTTAGGCAGCTCTATCCTGCTCCCACCCTCCCCCCATGCTGGCTCCTCAATGACCCAAGTCTGTTCCTGATCCTAGGTCACCAGCATAGTGCGAGGTGTGGCGTCCAGTGCCTCAACCCTCAGAGCCACCTGGCTGGCTCACACAGCAAGTTTCTCACTACAAAACATGCATTTGTTGAAGTTGTGCTGCACAATATGACTGGACAGAAAATGCCCGTGAACATCCTGTTTCATTTAGGATATATTTGCAGTTATGACCAAGTGTGTGAAACTGAAACTGGTTTAGTGGAACATTCTCAGCATTTTCAAGAGCAAGGTCTGTTACTGCCACTTCAGCCGAAGTCAGAATCGTCTGTTGTCTTAACAGTTTTCTGGATGGACAACATTGATCAGAACATTGAAACAGTAGTTAGACATGGAACAATACACAATACACATGGTGTTGCATACCAAGAAGAATCTGAAGGCTCCATTCTCTGAGAAGATTCTATTAAAATTCCTCACTCAAAAAGAACAATTGCATCTAACAAAAAGGAATTAGAACATCGACAGGTAAATTCAAAGAAGGAGCCAACCTCATTTGACAATATGCCCAAGTCTATTGTGCCTACATCAGTGGTAGATATTGGCAAGGCAAAGCCAACATATGGAAACTCAGTCAGGAAGCACACAAGAAGGATTAGCTTGTCCCAAGGTTTACTGGTTGGCTAACGCTAGTTTGTAACAATCATTCAAGTTCACCAAAGAAGATGGTTATCACATATCTTTCACTCATCCACAAACCCATCACTGATTATGCCACTGTAGCTGAATACCTCACACAAACACAGGAAATAGCTCAGCAAATAAATATGCCCTATGTTCACTTGACACTTGATATTGGAGCAGCAGCAAAGGCATATCATGTCATGTGGAATTTTTCTGATCATTTCCACAATGTCATAATTCATTTGGGAGAGTTACACCAATTCCTGGAAAACTTTGGCAATATAGGACAGTTAGTTGGTGGCAGCAGCTTTGAGGGCATAATATTTCATTCTGATCTTTGTGCCTCTGGCAGCACAAGGAGAGTTTTGTATGGGAAGCATTACTATCGGGCATGGACTTTACATGACCATTTTGCAGATGCCTTAGAGCTATTGTTTCAGGTCAGATATCTAGAGTATTCAACAGAATTAAAGGCCACTCCTGCAGTATTGATTGCCCTGATCAGATCATCACCTCAACCCACAGACTTCCGTAAACTGCTTTAGGAAGATGAGATTGTCACTTTCCAGACTAAGTATGAGGCCTTCAGGCAGCGTATTCATCGCGGTGAGCTGGGGAAAACCCCACAGCTCTGGATGATGTATCTGGATATAGTGGATCAGCAGCATTTGCTCCAAGCAGCAATAAAAGAAAACAACTTTGATCTAAGACTACTGTGTTGGAAGTATTCATTGCCCCTGTTCTTCACCTTCAACAAGCAAAATGATGCTCGATATGGGGCTTATTATGTGCACACACTTGAAACCCTTGAAGCTTCTCATCCAGGGTCCAGGATATTAATTAAAAAGCAAGGACTTTCAATTCAAAGGAGCCATCTCAAAGCTTCTAGGGAATCAGTTGACCAAGCTGGTGAGCAGACATACAATCGAAGTGCCAAAATTCCAGATAGAATCAAACACTTTGCTGCAAATCAAATGCAGGTGTTAAATTAGCCACATCTAGCAAAATTCAGAGAGGCACTTTTGGAGATGACTGGCCTTCACAGTTTAGCAAGTAATCCACAAAAATATGCAGGCCATCTGAAATCATCAAGTCAGAACAATGCGTTAAAGCCATATTGACTCTTCTCGATCAAGAGTTTATTAACCCATTCAGTGCTACTTTAGATGCTGAAAGATTGTACAATTTGTCCTCGGGAGCACCTGTTGTGCCTGATATTGAAGAGAGTCTTATCAGTATCATTGAATAAGGTACAGAAATGTATGGACAGTTAGCCAAAGAAAGACCGGAAAGTGATAAAAAGAAATATTTTGATCCAATTTCAAAAGCCCCAGTGAAAACCTTCAATGATTCAAACAAAAAAGCACAAGTAACTATCAAAGGGAAAGTTACAGAACTTAAATTTGAAACAGATATATTGGGAACACTTTTGGCCCTTTCAAACAAGTACAACTTCCCTGTGGATATAAACATGTTATTAACATATTGCCTGGGACCAGTCCTGCTGAGTCTAGCCAATGCAGATGGAACTAAATGGACAACTCCAAAGAGCAAGTTACTTGAGGTGTAGCAGAATACTGTCCAGTGTTAGACACTTCAGAGCTTACCCCCCAGGAAAAGTGTCTCAGCATACATACTAGATCTAATGGCAACAGAGCCGGTTATGACAGGAATCCCCAAAACCTTTGGTGATCTGACAAGGAAACTACTGAATAGTCTTCCAAAGGGATTTGTGAGAGTGGATGTTGTTGCAGACACATACAGAAAACAGTCAATCAAAGAGGCTGAGATTTCAAGGCTTTAGTGAGAGGCATATTATCAAAGGTCCCAACACCAACGTGCCAAAGAATTTCAGTTACTTCCTTTCTAATGGATCTAACAAGGAGTGCCTTGATTTGATCAAGCAGGTCTGGGGAGAAAATTGCATGAGTCTGCCAGAGGTCCAAGTGATCTATTTTTTGAAGAGAGACAAATGCTACATGATCACTAAAGAAGGGACTGTAGCTGTAGATGATCTTTGTTCTGACCAGGAAGAAGCAGACACAAAAATTGCCCTTCATGTGCAACATGCCATTACAATACCTCCAGGCCCTGTCATCATCCATTCACCATCTAGGGATACCGATATACCAATAATTTTACTGTCACTATTTTCAGAATGCAAGCAAAGTACAGTATATACCTGGACAATGGCCATGGTAACAGTAGGAAAATCTTCAACATTGGCAAGTGTGAAATGACCACTGCAACAAAGAAAGCCTTAGTTAGTTTCCATGCATTCACAGGCAATGACTATGTTTCTGTGTTCTTCAAAAGGGTTAAGAAGATTTGCTGGAATGTCCTTCAAAAATACCCTAAATTCCTGGATGCCTTTCAGAAACTTGGGAGTGATTGGCAAGTGGATAAAGATGTTGTAGCTCTGTTGGATGAGTATGTCTGTAAACTGTATGGAAGGAAGAAAGTTACTAGTGTAAATATAGCGAGGCAGCAGATCTTCTGGGTGAAATATAACAAAGACAACAGAATAACTGATCTGTCTCTGCTGTCACCCTGCCAGGAAACCCTGAAGTTACATATTTTATGAGGCAACTACGTTTGCCTATTGTGGAGGCTTTCTTCTGTTGCAGTTATCAATGCCCCAAATGCAGCTTTGCATGGTTGGACTGACGATCTCAAAGTAAAGTGGATCAACGCACCATTTCCAGATGATGTTATGTCTCTGCTCTATAATCTAAATGATGAGGACTCAGATGAGGACCAAGATGTATGTGATTACCAAGATGATATTGGCATATCTGATGATGATGAAGATTTTTCCTAGATGAACAAGACTAAGTTCCATTACTTTACCAACAGTCATATTTTAAATGTTACATTTTTTGAAATAAAAATGTTTTATACAAACAAATGTTTTTTGTTTCTTTTAGATACATTTCCTTCTTTAGAAAGACTTTCAAAATTAACCACTGAGGCAACCTATGGGTATGCATTTTAAAGCTCTCACTCCCACCTATTCATTGAGATCACACTTGAATGCATATTTCAATTATTATTGAAGTAATTGCCCAAGAATCTACATTAAGTACGCATAACTGAAAATCGCAAAATCTGACAAGGTATTAACTTGCTAAAATTTCATCTATTAATGGTGTCTTCACTTTTATCAATTTATCCTCTTATATTACCTTAAGACTCCAAAACCACATATGAATTTCAAAACTGAATCCTTACCCTTTTAGACAACATAAAATTATATTATAAAGCGCAATAAATCCTGTCTGATAAGATTAAATATAAGAATATTTTGAAATTTCACAAGAAATTAAGGGGTGGTGGTTGGTATTTAACTTTTAACATTAATCTTTTGAGGTAACGTTTGGCATGTATTTTAAAGCTCTGGCTCCCACTTATTCATTGAGACCACACTTGAATGTATATTTCACTTACTCTCAAAGTAATGGCCCAAGAATCTGCATTAAGAATGTGGAGCTTAAAATCGCAAAATTTGTCAAGGTGTCAGTACAAAATTGATGCAAACTATCATTTTGCACCAGAGTTCATGCGGTCAACAGACAGATCATGAATTTTGAGTATATCTGCTACACTAAACAACTATCTGCATTTATTTAGCTCTCAGGTGACACCCCATCTCCATCTACACCTGGTCTATTTAGCTTCTTGATTTGATTCTTGGGCACTTCTATGACATCATCTCAAGTCTCCTGAATGCATGTAGCTTGTTGTCATGATAACAGAAAACATTCCATGAGACTCAATGGAGGACAAACAGACACTTAATACACATTATTAGAGAAATGGTGACAACTCCAACTTATCATTCAGACCTTTTCCCTGGGTAGCCTGAAGCTTGAAAATCCACATGGATTCCCTCTGCAGTTCTGTGGTACCCAAATCTCTGCCTCACTGTACCACTTACACCCTGTCTAGTCTCATAAAAGAGAATACATGTTCTGGTCCATGGTTTAAAACATGGACCGCTAAAGCATTGTCCTTGTCCTGCTTTGTAGTGGAGCCTTGAGTTCAAGGTTTGTTGCATTTTTTATTTTAAGTCTTCACCTGTGCACCAGCACCAATTTGACTCTAAGCTGTTTTGCAGTTTGAAATTTGAACACATGAATAAGCTAGTAAATAAAGTCCTTACGGTCCATCAAATTTTCTCATGAGTGCAGGTCCCTCAGTGTTTACTGACGGACCTGCTCCCCACCCCTTCCTCTCCACATCCCTCCTCACTAATACCCTAATCCCAACCCACCCTCTCTACATGCAACTTTCCTCTTTTACTCTTTCCCATCCTCTCTTGAAGCCTGCCACTATCTTAAGGGAGATCACGTCCTCTAGCAACTCATTCCACTTGGCCACCACCCTCTCAGTGAAAAAGTGCCTCCTTATCTCTCTCTCCCCCCCCTGAATCTACTTCATCAGCTTTAGGCTGTGCCCCCTAGTGGACTTGTTTCCAATAAGGCTGAAGAGACTGTACTCACCCTGTTGATACCTTTAAAGAACTTGAAGGTCTCAATCAGGTCCCCCCTCCTTCATTCTCCAGCGAGTACATGTTGAGCTCTCTGTCTCTCCTCCCAAGTATTTGCTTACTGGTCGTGGATCATTTTGGTTGTCCTTCTCTAGACAGTTTCCAGCAAATTGACATCCTTCTTTGGGTAAGGGCACCAATACTGCACACTGTACTCCAGGTGCAGCCTCACCAGTGATCCGTACAATGGCAGAGTAACCTCTGCCTTTCAGCATGTTATCCCCTGGATATGCATCCTAGCATCCAGCTTGCTTTGGCTACTGCTCTTTTACAGTGTGCCAAATGCTTTAGGTCACACTTGATGATTACTTCCAGGTCCTTCTTCCCCTCTGACCTGATTAACTGCACACCACCCAGCCAATATTCGGTGTCTGAGTTCTTTGCCCCCAAGTGCATAGCCCTGCACCTTTTAGCATTGAACCCAAGTTACCGAATGCTGGACCACTTTACTAGTTTACCCAGGTCTTCCTAGAGGTCCTGTCTCCCCTCCTCCATGTCCATCCTCCCACAGAGCTTAGTGTCATCCACAAACAGGCAGATTTTAGCTTTAATCCCATCTGCTATGTCATTAATGAAGACATTAAACAACACCGGACTGAACACCAAATCCTGTGGGACCCCACTGATCACTGACCTAGCTTCAGAGAACTCAACCCCCCCGACTACCACCCACTGACTTCTGTCTTGCAGCCAGTTCTTAATCCATCTAGCAAATTTACCCTTACCCCTAGGTCTTCCAGTTTCCTGTTTAATCTGCAATGAGGTAGTGTACTAAGTCAAAGGCCTTGCTGAAATTCAGATATAGGATATCAACCACTTGGCCCTTGTCCACTGTCCTGGTCACCCAGTTGAAATCAATCAAGTTAGTTGGCAGGACCTCCAAAATACAAACCCACTCTGCCTTTTGTCTTGGAGTCCATTATCCTACAGAAAGCTAGCCAGTTTTTCCTTCACAATGGTCTCCATCAGCTTTCCCACTACTGAGGTCTGACTGAATGGTCTGTATGAGTGTGAATGGTCCCTCAGTCCACTGTTGTAGACAGATACCATGTGTGCAGTCCTTCAGGCCCGGGGTACATTTCCTGTCTCCATAGAGGTGTGAAGCTGGTCTACCAGCAGATTCACCAGTACCTCTGCCAGTTCTCCCAGAACCCTTGGATGCACGCCATCCAGCCCCAGTGATTTATCCATCATGGGGCTTTTAGGCCTTTATGCACCCTTAGTTGAACCACACTCTCTGCGCCCCCTTCTCATTTCCCTCCCCCTCCTCCCTTGTGGCACTGGACCATCCTTCTCCCTAGTGAAGACTGAGCAGAAATATTTGTTAAAGTGATTTTCCCAGTTTTCAGTACCACTTACTTTATGAGGTACCTTATACTGGCGATAGTTTTTTCTTGTCGTTTTTATCACATTATGCTGTACCAGTATTTAGGTGGAAGGGATCGTAATTTGGCCTGACAAGGTGGCCGGCTGATCCCTTCCATTTCCTGGTTCCTCTGGCACGCTCTTGTGTGCAGCACACAATGGCATGAAGCAAGGGACAGCACAGGGGTGAGCCCATTTAAGTCAATGGGGGCCAATTTTCACTAGTATTTAATGCATAATGATGGCTAGTTGGATGTTAAAGAAGGTGACCGCACAATTATCAAGGCCCTAACCCTCTCCTTGTTCACTTCTAGGTGGAACCACACAGCGTGATGGTCACTTCCCGCACGTAGTGTCTCTGTAACCCCCCTACAAATGGGGGTTCCCAAAAAGTCTTCCTTGAGCTTGCCTAAATGCTCACTGCTAGACGCGTGTCCTGCATTTTAGCAGTTTAAATGTGATTACCAGAACCTGTATAGCCTCTGTGTACTGTCTCTTTAAGAGCTGCCTGATTGCAGCTTAAGTAATCTGAGAGGGAGTTCTGTTGAAACATGTAACTATTTACTGAAAATCATTTAGAGTGATAATGATAATGTAGTTTGTCTAACCTGCTTTCTTTGAAGCAAGGACTGTTTTATTTGTCTCCAATATCTTGGTCCTGGACTGCAAATTGGACCAAACAGTACTGGTGGGACCTAAAATGTAGCCGGACTACAGGAGCTGTCTGAATTCAAAATCTGTAGGAACTGTAGTTTGGAGGTTTTTTTGCGCCTTTTTTGCAACTGAAGGGGGAGCTCTTGCTTTGACTGACAGCCAAATTAGCCAACCAAATCTTCTGGATCTTGGGGAAGTCCCTGGCTGTTTGCAGTTTTCAGTTAGTTCTGAGCTGGAAGCTCAAGAAGAAGGAGCTGAAGTAATTCTGAGCAGCAATCCTGAGTGGATTCGTATGGGAGAACTGGGAAAAGGCTGAGTGTTCGGCCTGTATGTCTGCCTGCTGCTCCTGAGAGGGAGAGAAGAGAATTATTTTGGACTAAAGCCAAGTTTGTGTGACTAAAGTAAGCTACTGAAGTGGGCCAGGCTCAACCTGAAGAAGACCGAAGATTTTGCTGAATACAATCTGCCTGTCAGGAGGTCCAGCTACCCCTAAGCTCCCGGTGTGTGCAGAGACTTTGCGATTGTGACCGGGAAGCGCTTTGCCTGGTACAGTAGAATTCCTGTACATGTAAATGTGTTTTGATCTGCTAGTGGGTTGTGAGTTAGTTCCTCACTGTGTGAACTGTGTTCTGCTTGCTGGAAGCGGTATCCAGCCCAAAACGGACTGCATCCGAATTTGTCTCCATGCGGTCTGGGCCTTGCCAGACTCACCCAGCCAGACTACCCACTGCACAGAGAAGCCATCAACGAGAGACCTGCCTGGGGACCAGCCCCCTGCTCCACGCTTGAACAGGAATGATGCCTCTGCGACTCGTGTGGGCCCTCCTTCTCCTGGCATTCCAGATCAACCACCTGCAGTCTTGATTTTCATCCAGCCTGTGTCCAGTCTCGGGTATCGTGAGTAAATACCAGGGTAGCTCCCTGCAACAACAGCTTAATCTGAGTGTGTCATCTGATTGTCTTGTTGTTTCGTTTCCTTTACAAACTGAGCTCTCTGGCTCTGGATTACAAATATTGTGTACTGTGCATGTTGTGTTTTCCATCACAGGGTCCCAACCAGCTGCAACCCCAGGCAACGGTCCTGGCTAGACCATCTCTTCTCCACCGGGGTACCCAGAGGTGGACTGTGTGGGGGGACTCAAAGCACATGCATAACTGCTTGACTGATATAACCTTTAAGCTAATTAACCTGCTTTTGCCCCTCCCTTGTTCAAGTCCCTTGAATAAATCAGATCTAACTTTTTCTGTATGTAATCTGACTGTGGTTCCAGTTTCTGCTCAAAGTACTGTACTGTTGCTATTTGCTGTGCATAACCTTGTTTTACAGGGGGTCCCCAGGGTTGAGCCAGAGGAACCAGCCCTGGTGGTAAGTGCAAAGAGTGTGGGCACTTGTGGGGTGTACCAGGGGTATTGTGAAAGTGATTATTGTACAGTGTTCAGGCCACTAGAAGGGAAAAGAGGGGGGTTACAGTGTCCTGGAGGGCTGTACCCAGGTTAGCTTGACCATTACCAACCCTGACCTCAGGGTGGAGGCACCCATTTCAGAACTCAGGCCCCTTAACCTGCTACTAGCCAAGCAGGCAGGGGTAGTAGCCCTTGGAATAGCGCCACCTAGGGGTTACATCTTGGAGGTTCACCGCTGGGGTTAACGTCCCCTAGTGGCCAAATTTGTGAATTGCTGTTAAAAATAAATGGCTACCCCAACTGAAATGGCTGTACACCAGTTGGTGGGGTGGTGTACTGGGCAGGAGATTGACCCCCAAAATGCTATACCTATCCTGGATATTCCCCTGGGTACCAATAAGGACACTGTAGAAAAAGTACTTTCCAAGGTTGAATGTTTACAAAACCCTGTGGTGGTGGGTCAACAGGCTAAT
Organism: Neoceratodus forsteri; assembly: GCA_016271365.2. Lineage (NCBI taxonomy): Eukaryota > Metazoa > Chordata > Ceratodontiformes > Ceratodontidae > Neoceratodus > Neoceratodus forsteri. Next base: position 191,958,931 of record CM028132.1, on the reverse strand, counting down.
CTGCTCGCTCAAAGTTTCATGGCGTTAACAGAGTGTAAGGACCCAGTAGACAGTTCCAAAGTGCCACAGACTATCACCCCCAAAGGAGCCCTCACTGCCTGAAGAGTGATACCTAAAGACAGTAAAGACCCCTGGGAGAATGAGTCCCTTCCCCACTTTCTGAGATTTTTAAGGAGAAATTTGCTAAGTTGTTGCTGGAAGACGGGAAAACTGTGGAGGACTTAAAGAAACTATTCCTGCCACCTGAGGGTGTTCCTCTCCCAACACCCCCTCCCACTTCAGCACCCATTATTGCCCCTCCTTCTGTGCCCATGACAGTGCTGGCTCCTATGTCTATATCTGCCATTAGTCATGACTCTTACTGAAGGTTGAGAACTTCTCCGGCACCCTCCCCAACCCCCAAGGGGAGGATGACTGGGAGACCTGGATAGATTGTGGTGCCCCTTTGGTACCTGAATGGCAGTGTACAGAGGCTGAGAAATGGAAAAGGATCATAGAAAGTTTGAGGGGTCCCGCCCTAGAGGCCATTAAATTTCTGAGGTCCATAAACCCTGATGCATCTGCCCAGAAGTACCTATCTGCACTCAAAGGCAATTTTGGGAGCATTGAGTTAGGGGAGAACTTGATGTGGAAATTTCGAGGTACAAAACAATGGATAGGGGAAAGTTTGTCTGCATATGTTACTCATCTGGAAAGAGCGCTGCAGAAGGCTTACCAAAAAGGTGGGGGTAGCCACCAGTGACTTAAACCATATGAGGTTGGGGCACATACTGCAACATGCAAAGCATTCTAAATTGCAGCTCCTTCAATTAAGGCTCCCAGATAGAAGGGGTAACCCACCAGACTATTGTGACTTGATAAAAGAACTCCGGGAGGTTGAAGATGAAGAGGGGGATTGTAATTCTAGGGTGAGCGCAGCCCAAGTGATCATGGCATCGGAAGGCCCTTCCGCAGTGGGGACCAATGAGGGTGTGCCACCATGGGAGGAACTTCTGAGGGAGTTCAGGGAAGCAAAAAACAGTTTCTTTATGAAGGCCGCTCCTGCAAGTACAGGCACCGACCCTTATCCAACTGCATCTGCTATGGGGGTGGGGTGTCCACCCAGGCATCTCCTGCTGACAGCAGCTCGAAACTCGATGTCTTGACTATGGAAGTAAGAGAATTGACTAGATGTCTCCAAATGCTCACCACACAGCAGACAGAGATGGCACCAAGGTTTTCATTTGGTAGTACCACCACCCCAGCTCCCAGTGTGATGCCTCAGCCACCCCAAATCCCAGAAAACATATTTTGCCATAATTGTGGGAAGGATGGGCACATGAAGAGAGAATGCCAGTTCACAAAAGACCTAGATAAAGTTGCATATAGGCTTCAAGGCGAGCTTGAGAGAATGAATTAGCGGTCGAGGAGTGCTCAAAATGACAGCAGTGAGGGTTCAAGAAGTAGTAACTCAAATCCCTATCTGGCTAAATCATCTGTCCGGGCCCCTGCTGCTCTCCCTCCAGACTGGTCCAAAATAGTGGGCCCTTCAATGGAGACTACCGTGGCTGTGAATGGTATTCCTACTTTGGCTGTGCTGGACAGTGGGTCACAAGTGACCATTGTATTTAAGGACTGGTATGACAAACACTTATCTGCTGTGCCTCTACAACCCCTGGAAGGCCTACATGTGTGGGGGCTGAGCAACAAGTCTTATCCCTACCTAAGATATGTCCACTTCTGGTTGTCATTTCCTGCAGCTGTAACTGGTGTAGAGGAGCAAGTCGAGACACTGGCCTTAGTGTGTCCCCCTACTGGACTGTATGATGGGGTTCCCTTGTTAATTGGAACCAACGCCCATATGTTTGGGAGACTGGCACAACTGTCACGAGAAACAAGGGTGACGGACTGGGAGGGCCCTAAGAATTACAGCTCTGATCAAGAGGGCCAATGATTTGCAACAGAACCCCAAAGGCATGGACCAAGATGAACTGGTAGGGGTCGTGTGGAATAAGGATCTCGATTTAATGGTACTGGCCCCTAAAGCCCAGTGTACCGTTCAAGGGGAGGTCCGCCTCCGCAGACATGTCAAGAACAAAATACTGATGTTGGACGCGCCAGGCGATGGAAAATTGCCAGAAGGATTACTGGTTAAACCCAGCATCTTGCCAGCTCATGCTCATGCCTATGCGCGACGAGTGATGGTCCAGATTCATAATGTGTCAGATCGGGAGATCCGGGTGAACAGAGGATGCACCCTAGCTATGGTACACTGCGCAGACACTGCAGTTTTGCCCAGCAACAAACCCCCTGGCAAGACAGATAAAGTGACTACTGACTTTCATACTAGGAAAGAATAGGCATACAGAAGGCCATGGCCCATTGGTGTATGTCTCCAGCCATGCTGGTATAATTTCTCTGGATTTACAACAGATATTTATCAAGGTGTTGTTTAAATGTATCCTGTTTATTACTTTTTAATAATGAACCAGAAATAGTGTTCCATAATGGGATTACTCTCTGAGTAAAATATGATCTCCTTTTGTTATACTTCGGGTATGTTAGTGCTAGTTGGTAATTATGACTTCTTAAATAACGATCTTGTCTGTTATAGGTCATGTCTAACTGATTTATTAACTCAGTATCTGTATGTATCTCATTCATAAGTAAGAGGTCCCCTCTCTTTCTTCTCAACTCCAGGGAATACATGTCCAGTTCATGTAACCTTGTCTCATAACTCTTTTCCTGCATGTTCGCAACCATCTTGGTTACTCTCCTTTGTACTCCCTCTAGTCTGCCAATATCGCTCTTTAGATATGGACTCCAAAGTGGGGAGCAGTAGTCAAGAAGTGGTCTCACATATGCCCTGTATAGTGGCAGGACACATTCTCTATTACGGGAGGTAAAACTCCTTTTGATGCAACCTATAAGTCTATTGGCTTTATTAATGATAAAGTTGCAGTGACTACCAAAGGTTACCTCAGAGTTAATAATTATCCCTAGGTCATTGTGTTGAAGTGTGGAGGTTAATAGTTGACCATTTAGTGTATACTGGTTTAACATGTTGGCAGTATCCAAGTGCATAACTACCCATTTATTTATATTAAAGAACATCTGGTTAATATCTGCCCAATTCTCAATTTTCTTCAAATCATTAGCTAAGCTAGTTGCATCTTCCAATGTCTTAACTGATGTAGCTATTTTAGTGTCATCAGCAAATTTAATGGAAAAACTATTAATATTGACGGTTAGATCAGATATGAAGATATCAAAAAGTATTGGGCCCAATACCGACCCTTGTGGTACTCCACTTGTAACTGGACATAGTTCAGATTTATGACCCCTAATACATACAAACTGGGTATGTTCCTTTAACCATTCTTCTATCAAATTGGTAATTCTATTGTTTATACCTAATTGTCTTATTTTATTAATTATATGGTCATGGGGAACTTTGTCAAATGCCCTACAAGGTAAACTACAACAATAGGTGTGTTGTTTTCCAGGGCTTTACTAATATATTCATAAAACACCAACTTGCCTGTCAAACATAATCTACTTTTTTTTTAAGCCGTGCTGTGTACTGTCCCTCAGCCCTTTTATATTTAGATCATCCTCTAATCTGGTTTTTAGTTGGGACTCAAAGATTTTACCTATGATACATGTCAAACTTATGGGTCTGTAGTTTGAAATATCTGCATGGTCTCCTTTTTTATAAATAGGTGTTATTACTGCTGTTTTCCAGTCGTTTGGTATTTTATTACATGTAAGAGACATATTAAAAAGTTTATGTAATGGTTCCAGTAGCCAATCCTTAATTTCTTTTAACAGTCTAGGATGAAGTCTGTCTGGGCCCGGTGATTTATTAATATTAATTTTGTTAAGTTGGATCATGATTTCATCCTTTGATATTACCAAATCATCACCATCACAGTATCCTGGTGATATATCATGAGTTTTCTTTTTGGTATTAAAAATCAGACATTAAGTATTTATTAAATTGATTGGCACTTTCCTGTGGTGTTGATATCTCCTTTGTATTTAATGTTATTGGTCCTATTATCCAAGATGTGTTTTTTTTTATTTATATATGAGTAGATGCTTTTCCCTCCATCTTTCCTATATGCTAAGCCATGTTCAAATTTCTTTTTCTCTAAGGATATTTTGTTTTTACAATTTTTTAGGGTTGTTCTATACTTCTATTTGTTAAAGTCGTTCCCATCCCGTTTCATTTGTTTGTATGGCCTTTTTTTTAATTTGATTAGTTTGATTAAAGTTGGTGATGCCCATGGTGGAATCTTTCCTTTTTTGTTGTAAATTGTTCTGTTTGGAATGTATTTTGCCTCTAGTTCTAATATCTTATTTTTAACTATGGTCCAAAAATTGTTGGGGGAGGTAATTTCTTCATCCCATGTCCATTTGGAAAGATCTGTCTTTAACTGGACCAAGTTTGCTTTGTTGTAATCTTTAAAAATTGTTTTTCCCATTTCCCATTGAATTTGTAACCCACTATTTTGGTGACTCGCCATTGCCAGCTGAATGGAAGACTAGAATTAGCCAGAAATTTGCCCAGAGAGATCAAGTGTTTTCGCTGAAGGAATGGGATGTGGGATGTATCCAGGGTGCGGAGCATCACATATGCCTGCATGATGAACGGCCATTTTGAGAGAGGTCTTGACACCTAGCCCCTGCAGACATAGATGGTGTGAGAAGACACTTGCAGGAAATGCTCACAGCTGGTGTGATACAAGAATCCAGGAGCCCGTATGCTTCTCCCATTGTGGTTGTGCGTAAGAAGAATGGAACAGTATGAATGTGTGTTGATTATCGGACCCTCAACAGGCGGACCATCCCTGATAAATACACCATGCCCCGTATACAAGATGTTCTGGATTGTTTAAATGGAAGCAAATGGTTCTCGGTGTTGGATCTTCACAGTGGATATTACCAGATTCCGATGGCTCCAGAGGACCATGAGAAAACAGCATTCATCTGTCCTTTGGGGTTCTATGAATTCTTGAGAATGCCACAGGGGATATCGGGCGCCCCAGGCACCTTCCAGTGACTGATGGAACAAGCAGTGGGAGACATGAATTTGATGGAATGCCTGGTGTACTTGGATGATGTCATTGTGATTGGGAGCTCCCTAGAGGAACATGAAAGTCGACTGTTCAAAGTACTAGACCGACTGGAAGATTTTGGCCTCAAGCTGTCCATTGGCAAGTGCCAGTTTTTCCAAACCTCTGTGAAGTATGTGGGGCACATAGTGTCTACAGAGGGGATAGAGACTGATCCTAGTAAAGTTGAAGCCTTGACTACTTGACTCCAGCCCCACAATTTGAAAGAACTACGATGTTTTCTGGGATTCTGTGGCTACTACCACCAGTTCATAAAGGACTATTCCAAAGTGATTCGGCTACTCTTGAATCTTACCCAGGGTTACCCACCTACCAATCGAAAATACAAAAAAGAGGCCATCAAAGAACCAGACAAAGGATATTTCCATGCAGGTGAACTTTTTGGGTCCCGTTGGACACCTGACTGTGAAGCAGCTTTCCACAAAGTCATATACCAGCTCACCCATAGCCCCATCTTCGCTTATGCTGATCCCACCAAACCCTATGTGCTGCATACTGACGTCAGTCTGCAGGGTCTAGGAGCTGTACTGTATCAAGACCATGAGGATGGTTTGAGACCAGTGGCATTCTTCAGTAGGAGCTTGACCCCGTCAGAGCGAAACTACCCTGTTTACAAGTTGGAGTTCCTTGCGTTAAAATGGGCCATTGTCGACTAGTTTGATGATTACCTCTATGGGGTGAAAATTTTGGTGATGACTGACAATAACCCATTGACCTATGTACAGACTTCAGCTAACTTAGACGCCATGGGGCACCGGTAGCTTTCTGCATTGTCAACATATGATTAAGCTGTCGAATACAGACCGGGCCTGGATCATACTGATGCTGACGCACTATCCCGGAGGCCCATTTCCAAGAGCGACTGGGTCAGGCTGTCTGAACCAGACATCCGAGCATTGTGTCAAAAGTTTGATAGAAATGAACAGATGTCTACGGACACAGCGGACTGCTTAGCAGATTGCTTGGGCCCCTCTGACACCTGCATACCGGCTGCGTATTGCCACTTTCCTGCTCTAGATATTAGTGCAGTACCTCAGTTTGACAATGACAGCATTCAATGGGCTCAATCCCGAGATTCTATGATTCAGCCAGCACTTGATGCCCTTCGTGCAGGAAAAGATGTGTCCAAGTTGCGCTCCTCTGATCTGCAAACCACTTTATTGTTTAAAGAAGGCCCCAACTTGAAGCTGCTTAATCAGTTGTTATATAGAGAGAGACAGTAGATCGGGGTGGCCAAATAGACAAGCAACAATTGGTCCTGAGGTCCCGCCACAATCATATGGGCCACCTCGGTATTGACTGGACTCTTGACCTAGTATGATCTCGATTCTACTGGCCCAAGATGGGGGCCGATATTGAGCACCATGTAAGGACTTGCAGTCGCTGCCTGCAGAGAAAAGCCCTGCCTCAGAGGGCTGCCCCCTTGTCAACATTACTACCAGCACCCCAATGGAACTAGTCTGCATAGACTTCTTGAGTTTAGAGCCTGATCAGCGAAACATTGGCAATGTGTTAGTGGTTACGGACCATTTCACATGGTATGCACAAGCTTTTCCCACCAAAGATCAAAAAGCATCTACCGTGGCCAAGGTACCAGTGGAAAATGTCTTCATCCACTATGGGGCCCCCCCCAGTGAATTCACTCTGATCAGGGCCAGGACTTTGAGAGTTGGCTAATCAAAGAAATGTTCTCTCTATGGGGGGGGCGTGAAAGTCAAGAACCACCCATTATCACCCGCAGGGGGATCCTCAACCAGAACACTTTAACTGCACCCTGCTAGACATGCTAGGCACCCTCCACCCAAAAGATAAGCATAAATGGAGCCAGCAGGTTAGCTCCTTGGTACATGCATACAATTGCACGAAGAATGATGCTACCGGGTTCTCTCCCTACCGCCTCATGTTTGAGAGAGAGGCCCGGCTGCCTGTTGATGTCTGTTTTAGGGTTTCTCCCAATGGGGTCCGAGCCAAAGATTACCTGCAATATGTTCAAAAACTTAAAGCTCAATTGAACCTTGCCTATCAACTGGCACAGACAATGGCTGCCAAAAGAAATCTAGCCAACAAAGAGAGACATGATAAAAAAGTAAAGGCTCAAGAGCTTAGGCCTAGAGACTGTATGTTGTCAAATTTAGGATTGCATGGTAAACACAAACTTGCTGATCAATGGCACCATTGTCCCCATGTCATAGTTGGAAAGTTGGATGATTTGCCAGTGTACAAAGTGCGCCCAGAGAATAACTCCAAAGCTGTCAAGACCATGTACCATAACCACTTGCTACCTATTGGTCAAGTTATAATTGAGGCTGAACCCGCCAAGATTGATTCCCCTGGACCAGTGACTCATGCTGCTGCAAGACAGAAACAGAGTCAGCCTGCCCCCGTGGTTGCCGATTTAAGACTTCCCCCGCAGCAGGCCCAGATTGATAGTGACTGCCAGTCTAACTCAGATGACAGTGAGTGTGATAATGCCTATTACCCCTCATATGAACTGAGTCAGTTGTTTCATGGAAATCCTATGTTGAATAATGGGGATGAAGCTGGGCCTTCTGGACTGCCTAACACCCCGGTATCATCCTTGGAGCCAATGCTCCCTGAAAGTGAAGTGCAAAGTATCATGCCTGAGGATGCTGAGTCTTTGTGTATTGTGGAGCAGTATGATTTGCCTGGAGGAGAGGCTGATGGTATGAGTCTTTCTGGTGACATGCCAGAACTTGAGGAACACTATGAGAGTGCTGACAACCCCCTTTCAGTGCCTGAGTGTCTTCAAAATGAGCCAAGTGTTGTAGAAACAGAGAGTACAGAGCAAGGGGCTGACAGTGCTCCCAGCCTGGACATTCCCCTTCATGCAGATGCACCCCTCACAAGTGATGAAAGCTCCAAGACCATTGTTGAAAGTACAGAGACTGTGGTTGTTCACTCCAGAAAGACTGGCCGAGCTGTCAAGCCAGTGGTGCGCTTCAGTTACGATTCCCCCAGGAGGCCAGTGGATTTGCCTCTCAATGTAGTCCACAAAGGTGTTTATGTCTCTCAGAGCTCCCTGCCCAAATTGAGATTGATGGCCTATTCTAGGTTACTTGTTCTGCCCTCTCACCATGGTGCCCCTGCCCCATCCAGCCCCAAGTTAGCTGATAGGGAAGGGCCCCCTCTTGCATTGTTTAGAGTACAAGAAGTTATTACATGATTCTGTATAGCAATGTTCTATTTACCTGTGTGAAATATGCATAATGTTTTGTCAGAATGGAAATTATATAGTGGAATACATTGAAATATATAGTAAAGTGACAAGTTATGCCAATTGATGAATCAGATAGTACTTGTACAGCATGCTAATGGTATAAATATCTTGTATATGTTGCATTTTCAATGTTATGATGGTACAGACTTGACGCAGATGCCAAGTTTTCCCAGGCAGGGAAGGCTGTAACCCACCTACAAATGGGGGTTCCCAAAAAGTCTTCCTTGAGTTTGCCTAAATGCTCACTGCCAGATGGTTGTCCTGCGTTTTAGCAGTTTAAATGTGATTACCAGAGCTTGTGTAGTCTCTCTGTACTGTCTCTTTAAGAGCTGCCTAATTGCAGCTTAAGTAATCTGAGAGGGAGTTCTGTTGAAAGATGTAACTATTTACTGAAAATCATTTAGAGTGTGTAGTTTGTCTAATCTGCTTTCTTTGTAGCAAGGACTGTTTTTTTTGTCTCCACTACCTTGGTCCTGGACTGCAAATTGGACCAAACAGTACTAGTGGGACCTAAAATGTAGCTGGACTACAGGAGCTGTCTGAATTCAAAATCTGTAGGAACTATAGTTTGGAGGGTTTTTTTGCACCTTTTTTGCAACTGAAGGGGGAGCTCTTGCTTTGACTGACAGCCAAATCAACCAACCAAATCTTTTGTATCTTGGGGAAGTCCCTGGCTGTTTGCAGTTTTCAGTTAGTTCTGAGCTGGAAGCTCAAGAAGAAGGAGCTGAAGTAATTCCGAGCAGCCATCCTGAGTGGATTCGCATGGGAGAACTGGGAAAAGGCTGAGTGTTTGGCCTGTATGTCTGCCTGCTGTTCCTGAGAGGGACAGAAGAGAATTATTTTGGACTAAATCCAAGTTTGTGTGACTAAAGTAAGCTACTGAAGTGGGCCAGGTTCAACCTGAAGAAGACCAAAGATTTTGCTTAATGTGATCGGCCTGTCAGGAGTTCCAGCTACCCCTAAGCTCCAGGTGTGTGCAGAGACTTTGCGATTGTGACCGGGGAGCACTCTGCCTGGTACAGTAGAATTTCCGTACATGCAAATGTGCTATGAGCTGCTAGTGGGTTGTGAGTTAGTTCCCCACTGTGTGAACTATGTTCTGCTTGCTGGAAGCGGTATCCAGCCCAAAATGGACTGCACCAATTTGTCTCCATGTGGTCTGGGCCTTGCCAGACTGGCCCAGCCAGACTACCCACTGCACAGAGAAGCCATCAATGAGAGACCTGCCTGGGGACCAGCCCCCTGCTCCATGCATGAACAGGAACGATGTCTCTGTGACTTGTGTGGGCCCTGCTTCTCCTGGCATTCCAGATCAACCACCTGCAGTCTCGATTTTCGTCCAGCCTGTGTCCAGTCTTGGGTATCGTGAGTACATACCAGGGTAGCTCCCTGCAACAACAGCTTAATCTGAGTGTGTCATCTGTTTGTCTTGTTGTTTCGTTTCCTTTACGAACTGAGCCCTCTGGCTCTGGATTACAAATATTGTGTACTGTGCATGTTGTGTTTTCCATCACAGGGCCCCAACCAGCTGCAGCCCCGGGCTATGGTCCTGGCTAGACCATCTCTTCTCCACCTGGGTACCCAGAGGTGGACTGTGTAGGGGGACTCAAAGCGCATGCATAACTGCTTGATTGATATAACCTTTAAGCTAATTAACCTGCTTTTGCCCCTCCCTTGTTCAAGTCCCCTGAATAAATCAGATCTAACTTTTTCTGCATGTAATCTGACTGTGGTTCCAGTTTTTGCTCAAAGTACTGTACTGTTGCTATTTGCTGTGCATAACCTTGTTTTACAGGGGGTCCCCAGGGTTGAGCCAGAGGAACCAGCCCTGGTGGTAAGTGCAAAGAGTGTGGGCACTTGTGTGGTGTACCAGGGGTTTTGTGAAAGTGATTATTGTACAGTGTTCAGGCCACTAGAGGGGAAAGAGGTGGGGTTACAGTGTCCCAGAGGGCTGTGCCCAGGTTAGCTTGACCATTACCAACCCTGACCTCCTGGTGGAGGCACCCGTTTCAGAACTCAGGCCCCTTAACCTGCTACTAGCCAAGCAGGCAGGAGTAGTAGCCCTTGGAATAGCGCCACCTAGGGGTTACACCTCCACCTTTACATCCCGAACTTGTGAACAGTTAAATAGGATCAGGTCCAATATAGCCCTCTTCCTAGTGGGCTCAAGGACACCTTGTGTCAGGAACCCATTCTGGAATGCATCCAGCAGTATCTGTGACCTGGTGCAGGAGGTAGCTGGGATACTCCATCCCTGGAAGATTAAAGTCACCTACAATTACTACTTTCACCCTGCTGGTCATTTCCATAATTTGGGACTCCAGCTGTTTGTCCAGCTCCTCATCCTGGTTTGGTGGCCTGTACACTACCCCTGTTCTTCATTTCTTACCCTTGGGGGACTGTACTTTTACTCACAGCACCTCTGTCCTTCATACCACCTCTTCCTCTCTGGTACAGATTATCCCTCCCTCACATACAGAACCACTGCCTCCCCTTCCCACCCTTTATCCATCCTGTACATCTTATGCCCAGGGATGGAGAGGTCCCAAATATGATTTGGTGTGGCCCATTGAACAGGCACAGCACTTTTTAGGTGAAGCAGTCAAGTTGATATTAAACTTCAACAGTGAGAGTACACAGCTGGGCCCACATTGCCGAGCAGTGGGATGCCTGCTCGGCACACTGGCGACTCAAGTTCAGACCGGCAGGGAGGGTGACGAGTGTCTGCACAAATGCTTTCCTCCTCTGGAAGGAAGGTTTGGCTTGTACCGTCCTCGAGGGGCTCCTGGTGGTGGGCTGGTGGAGGCACACTTGGTGGCATTGGTGAGCAAATGCTGCTGTGCATCCTTGCCAGGATGCTGCAGACATGCAGCCCTGCTAGGGAGCGGGGATGGAAGGAAGGGAGAAGAAAAGGGAAAATGGACACTCCACAGCACTGGATGACAGCCTCCAGCAAGCCTCCCCCATGACACCTGACCACCTATGTGCACCGTGGCTGCCCCCCCGACTGACAAATCCCTGTTTTTTAAAAAGCACTTTCTCTCAGTAGTTCCCAGGGAGGCCCTCAGCAGGGATAAGCTGGATCACCTGGGGTGTCAGAGGTATCGGGGAAGCCTGTAGGTAGGTACAGCAGCAGGAGGTTGAGTCCAGCGGGCAGAGGAGAATGAGCATGTGAGAGCCCGAAGGAGAGGGGTTGTGGAGGGCCCAGGAGGAGTAAAAAAAAAATAACAGCAAGAATACACAGTCACAACATGATGTAATTTTGTAGCAATTTATTCACTGATAAGAACAAATGTTAGCATTGACGAGGGCCCTCACTCAACAGCACTTCAAAAACATATCGAGCAGGCATAGTCCTGAAATCTGAGTGGCAAATTGAGTCAGTTCTGACTAAAGATATGACCAATTAACATGTAAGCTCTACCAGAAGAGAGCCAGTGAGAAATTCTGAAAAAGTAGAAACTGGGACCACCAGCATCCCAGCTTGCTGTGTGCCAAACAGTGTGTGGCCTCAATGAAGCACACCTGAGTCGCACTGACCTTCAGGGCCTGCTGGAATTAACAATAAGTCATGACAAATGCTGCTGCATTAGTACATACTGACTTCATTTGTGGTATCTCAGGGCCTCTGCCCCAGAATGGTACTTGATGGATTTGACACCCTCCATGCTTGTGGGCTGTTTGCTGCAGATTCCCAGATGGTGCCTGACTGATGTGTAGAGGTCCATCTTAATGGCCAGTGGTAGTTATGGCAGAATGGCTGGTTGACCAGTGTGGGCTGTTGCTTCCCCTTGGACATTTGGTCCTGATTTGAGACCTATACTGACAAATCCTGGTAACACAGATGATCACAGCTGACAGCTGAGTGGAAGCCATCCTCTCCCTCCAAGGGTGGCTGCTCCTTAATGTGAGGCCAAAACCAACTTAGAACACTATAGCACCCCCAATGTGAGATGTTCCTCTGTCTCTCACAGTCCTTAAATATCTGCTCCCTGCTTTCACTTCCTGTGCTGTGGGGGTAAACATGATCAGAAACCCAGCCTTAAGGCGGATAAGATAGTCTCGAGGCTGCAACCAACATATTGTGACCTCAACCTAGGCCCAACCCGACTTTTGGTTGGATGTGAGGACCTGATAGGGTCTGTGGTTGCTGAGATTATTCAGAGTTCCTTGGGGAGTGGGGTCTTTCATATGGCACTGAAAGAGGCCTTGGTTAGACCCCTATTGAAGAAACCCTCAATGGACTCGGAGTGTCTCAGCAACTACAGACTGGTCTCAAATCTCCCATTTTTAGGGAAAATTTTAGAGAAAGTGGTGGCCATACAGCTCGAGATGCATCTTGCCTCCTCCACCACTTATGAGTGTTTCCAGTCTGGGTTTGAATCCAGCATACACAGAGACCACCTGGTGAAGGTTCTAAATGATCTCCTAATGGCAAGAGATAGGGGAGACCACACCATCTTAGTTCTCCTGGGTCTCTCGGCGGTGTTTGACACAGTGGACCAAAAGGTGCTGCAGGACCACCTGCAGAACTTGTGTGGACTAACCGGTAATGTCATCAACTGGTTTAGGTCCTACCTCACAGGTAGAGTGCAAAGGGTTATGATGGGGTTATCCTCCTCTAACCCAATGCCTTTACACTGTGGAGTTCTGCAGGGGTCATTCCTGTCACCCTTGTTGTTCACAGTGTACATGCTGCCATTGGGAGACATTATCAGGCAGTATGGACTGGGGTTTTATTATTATGCTGATGATATCCAGCTGTACCTGTCCTGTGCACCTGGAAACCAGATGGCAGCCTCAGTGTTTAACACCTGCCTAGAGGAGATCCAGAACTGGATGACTCGTAACTGGCTACAACTCAACCCAGACAAGATGGAGGTACTGGTGATGGATGCAGGCCACTGATGTGATGGAGGGGGATCTGGAGATTCCCAAGGCCTAGAACTAGGGGTGTGTTCCCCTGACCCCCTCTGTTCAGGTTAAGGATCTGGGCGTGGTCGGTTTGACACATGATGCACAGGTGTCAGTCATCATCAAAATCGTTTTTTACCATCTGAGGAACATTGCTCAGATCCAGACCCTGATACCAACTGAGGACCTGACCACCCTGGTGCATGCATTTGTCCAGCCTGGACTACTGCAATATCCTGTACCTGGGGCTATCTTGAGGCAATCTTCACCATTTGCAGCTGGTGCAGAACACAGTGGTTAGGCTGTTGACTGGTGCTTTGAGATCTGACCATACTACGCCTGTTCTCCCTGAACTGCACTGGCTGCCAGTAAAGTGGAGGATTGCTTTCAAGGTCAGATTACTGACCTATAAAGCCCTGCATGGGTGGGAGAAACCAGCCTACCTGAAAGACCTCCTGGTTCCTCATTGCCTGTCTCGGGCTCTCTGTTCCTCCAAGGGTTGCCTCCTTGTGGTTCCCAGGGCCAGGTTGTGGCATTCTGAGGACCGTGCATTCTCAGTTGCCAGACCGACCCTGTGGATCTCCTTGCCAAGACATCTAAGAGAGGCACCCTCAGTGAAAACCTTCAAAAAAGAATTGAAAACGCTCTTATTAAATCAAGCGTTTGACATATATGATTCGTAATGAAGCTGAAGATCAAAAATGAATTGACTGCCCTTTATTGTTGTGTTATCTTACTGAACGATAGATAGAATTCTATATTGATTTCTGCGTTATGTTCTGAAGTTGTGTATTGTGTATGGATTGTTTTTAAATATATTTAAGCCCTCTGAGCCTCCAGAAAGGGGCGCTATACAAATAAAGTTTCTATCTGTCTCTATCTAAGGTGGCTCCCCAATTTAAAGGGGTTACACTCTCCCAGCCAGAAAATCATCTGACGTTCCTGTCAGGTTCTCACATGACTATTTTAAAGTTTCCGCTATAATAGAGGGGCTTGTCCTGGGTACAATAAGTGCAGATCTGACTGTGCTACCCATTGCAAAGTAATTCACCTATGCTGGTGTAGTGCTAATTGTTACCTTATCAGTGGCTGCTTATTCTAGTTAAATATTTGGCAAAAACAAAGTGCAACTATGTCTTATCATTCTTTACAAATATTAATATAGAATTCAATGGCAACACCAGCAAAAAACACAGAGGCTGGTAAAAATTACAGTGAAGGTAAAAGTTAGTAAAGTGTCCTGCTGAAAAGTGCTAACCACCTGCCTTCCCTGCCAAACAAATTGTTATTGTTGTAACTACTGTTTCTTCATTCATACAGTTTCAAATCCCCAAACAGGTCAACCACTGAGGAGCACATACATAGAATTTCTGCACAGTGCAGTGAGCGGGATCTGGTATACTCGTATAGGTCCTGTGTTCTACCCAAATGCCAGCACTGCAATACTTACAGTTCCCATTGGTTCTGGTGTAGATCACAGCATATTTATAGATGACCTCACTCATTTGTAAATCTTTTGCTATTTGGCAACATTCTTCTCAGAAGGCACGGATCAACAGGGCAGATGATAGAAAACTCTGGACAAACATCTTCTCCAGTGGTGCTTTCATCCAGGTATTGTGGTGTTCCTCAAAGACGACCATCTCAGGGACATGAGTATTTCAATCCCATGATGTTCCACTTCTTTTCTACCTCCTTGTCTGCCTGGAAGTTCTGGGCATTCCACTGTGCCAGGGCCCTCTGCACATGTTCCTTTAGGTTGTCCTGTCAACTTTGGATCAGGTGGCCTCATGAGTGGCATTCTGCACATTTCACACTACTCTATGGATAACAAGGTTTGACTCTCTGCTGTAGAAAAGACACAGGGCTGTTAGAGGAGATCCTGCTTTGAACTGGGTGATGCAGAGCCCAACAGGGGTAAAGCAGTCAGCATTAGACTTTGGATAAGTCATGGTGGACTGAGGCCGGGAACACAAAAAAAGTAAACCTTACTTTCTCACTCCAGGCAAAAGGGACACTGAGTCTCTACACAGCAACAACTGCATACTGTACTCCCTCTGGATCACATGCTGTACACCCCTCTGAAACCTTGTAGAGTGTCTCTGGGCAAAGTTCAGCCAATCACTGTGCATTCATTTCATGAAGAACATTCTCCTCCACATGCAGATTGCACAAGGCACTTGTGAGTATCACACCTGCCGGTCAGGCCTGAACTTTCACTGCACCACCAGTCCTTAACATTAATCTTTCAGGGGGTATGTGGCTCAGTAACATAAACAAACACTGAGAAAACACTGCATAAGTGCCCAAAGGCTGTCTTCCTCTTCATATCCATTTGTACGCTTGGGTCTCTCGGGTGTTTAGGCAAGGGGTGATCTGGGGCTGGAGTGCAATGATGTAGGAGATAAGTCCTTGAATGTAAGTAAGGTGAATGCTCAATGTGCTAGGGGATCCAGTGGGTGTTTAATTTACTTTTTTGTTGCAACTGCTCTGTGACTCTTTCTCCCACACTGTAGAATGCATGGCGAATGTCTCTTGGAGAATACAGAAACAGAAATGCAGTTAGATAAATCATAACCTGTAACCTCAGCATTTCTTGAACAGACACAGCACCCTTCAGGTGAACCTGGCAAACTGTTGTTAAACTTCAACAGTGAGAATGTAGTCACAACAAGATATCAATCAATCAATCAATCAATCAATCAATCAAAATCTTCATTTTGCCAGGTGAAACATCATTGAGACAAGTTAATCTACAAGATGGACCTGGGGCAAAACAATTGCCAACAGGGTTAAGACATAACAGGTTGAGTGAACTTACATAACAATTACATAGTAATAATAATAACATAACATATAACTATCACATGTGACAAGATACTTGCACCAGAACATAGCAATAGGTTCAACAGGAGTTAGTGCCATTTAAATACAATTGCTTGGATACAGATATATGGATGTAAGGTAATGAGTTAAAGTTTAAACAGTAAACATCATTGAAGGAGTCATAGTGAGCAGAAGTAGCAGTTCCTCTAGCGTCAAAGTGAGAAGAAGATTGAGATGGAAGAGTCCTTTGATAAGTACTGTAGGCATGTCCTGGGAAGTGGGGTGGGAAGGGGAGGAGGGTACAGGGAGTGGGGAGGGACGGTCAGATGAGATAGGAGAGGGTTGGACATGATGGCCAAGGGAGGAAGGACTGTTCGAAGGAAGAACATGACAGATGCCACAGGCAATGTTTGGGGTTTAAGTCCAATATTTGAAGCAAAGACAGATCTTGATGTTGGGACCTTGATTTGGACAATGACAGAGGAGAGGACTCAAATGACGCCTCAGGCAATCGTTGAGGTTTAAGTCCAGAATTTAAAGCAGTAACAAATCATGATGTTAAGACCTTGACTTGAAGCAATGACAGGCCTCGGAGAAGGTCCTCAGGAACAAGGATTTGAAGAGGGAGAACATGATAGGGGAAGCAAGCCTTAAGGTTTTCTGGATCTTATTCCAGAGTGTAGGAAGAGTGAAGCTTATTGAGACTCTACCAAAGCATGTTTTAACTTTAGGGATAGCCAGAGATAAGATGGTAAGACCTCTGAGAGAACAGGCACTAGGGATACAGGGAGTTAGGCAGCTTGTGAGGTACTGAGGTAATTTATGAGTGATTGCCTTATATGTCCATAGAATAGCATTTGTTTGCCTTCTGAAGCTAAGGGAGCTCCAGCCTACGGGAGAATAGAGGATGCAGTGGTGCGTGTCATAAGGGGCATCCAGAATGAACCAAAGGGCTCTGTAGTATAGGGTATCAAGCTTGGAGACAGCTGTGCTAGTACTATAGCCATATAGGAAGTACACATAGTCTAGGAGAGACAAGAAGGTAGCTTGGGCTAGGAGTTTTCTAGCCTCCTGGGTTAATGAGTGCTTGATCCTGAAGAAAATACCGAGCCTTTGTCGCAGTTTCTTAGTGAGTTCTTCAATGTGATCAGTGAAGGACAATTTGTAGTCAGTCCAGACCCCCAGGTATTTGAATTGTTCCACGAACTCCAGGACTTCTCCCAAAAGGGTGCTTATGTGAGGAACCTTATCTGGGTTTTTTTTTGAGATGAGGGGCCAGTGGAGAGAAAATCATGGCCTTAGTTTTTTTGGCATTGAGCAGGAGTTTCAAGTTGAGTAGATTTTTTTGGAGGATGTCAAAATTGTTCTGGAGGTCCAAAATGGCTTGATCCGGAGTTGATCTGTCAATGTATAGCACTGTATCATCAGCAAAGAGATGGATACTTGATGACTTTAGGCCAGTGTCGATTTGATTAATATAAATGATAAAGAGAAGTGGACCAAGTATGGATCCTTGGGGGACACCTCTAAAGAGTATTTTTTTTTTGGCAATAGGTCTCCTTCAGCCTTGACCTACTGCTATCTATCCATAAGATAGTTTGCAAACCAACTTAGGGCCAGGTTGTCCACCCCAACTTTCTTCAGCGTCGCCAGGAGTAAATCATGGTCCACCATGTCAAAAGCCTTGCTAAAGTCCAGAAACAAGGCACATATATGTTGCTTGTTATCAAGTGTGGACTGCCAGTCATTTATAACCTTGGCAAGGGCAGTGGAGGTACTGTGCAATGGATGGAAATTGGATTTAATTGGGTTAGATTAAAACTTTCCAGATGAGATCTGAGCTGTTCATTTACTACCTTCTCCAATAGTTTTGACAAGGCTGGGAGCAAGGAGATTGGGTGGTAATTATTTAGGTCACAGGGGTCCCCTGATTTGAATAGAGGGATGACATGGGCCGTCTTCCAGACCTTGGGGAGGGAGCCCTGATTGAGAGACAAATTGAAAAGATGGGTAATAGGAGGGCCAAAATATAGTAGGCCAACTTCAGGAAGAAAGACTCAATCATATCGGCACCCGCACATTTCTTGGTATTGTAACCCCCACCCCCCTGCCTTTTAGCAAACGACAGGTGGTATGCTGTTTGAATCTGACAGCAGTACCAGGTGGGGACTGGGTCCGTGGAGGAATAGGTTACTCGGCACAGGGGCTAGGTTAGGCTACTCTGCAAAGGGGCACCCAAGTAACTCCGAAGACAGGAAGCAATAACTGTAATGTCCAATACCAGGAATGAAATTCTAAAGTGTGGCTTTATTCACATCCAAGCAGAACAAACAAAGCATAGACGGACCCCCACAGGGCTACACTTCTGGTAATGCAGATTAAAAAGAATCAGAAACACTTCTTCAACACTTCAGCCCTCAGGCTCTGAGCCCACCGGGCACACAGCCCCGACTTGCACGCTGCTTTGGCTACACAGCCCGAACTTGTACACTATCTGGGATTTCCCTGGCTTGGCTCCCTTGCCGGCCACTTGAACACCTTCCATATGTCATGGAAACATTTTCTGGTGGCTCCCTAAACCACCTAAGAGCACCTCAGCTCTATCAGGGAAACTTCCTTTAATCCCACGTCTGGGTACTTTCCTCAGGCACTGGCCAAGTTCCTGAGAGAAAGTAAAGGTGCCACAGAGCAAATCCATAGAGTTGAATTTGGTTACTACTGATGGGGGTTCTCCCACCTCTCGCTTCCACAATTCATACCCTGCCATTTCTCTGGACATTAAACATTTCATTCTGTAAAGCTTGGCAATGTAGATTAGGGCTAAATGTATGTCATATTTCCTCTACTTGTCTTGCTTTCCCATTGTTATGCTGGACTTGAACATACTTTACAAGCCAGCCCATTGCTCTAGGCCTCCACTGATTAAGCAGTCCAATCCCACTTTACTTTACTCTTTGTGCTGGACTTGAGCCTACTTGAATTAACCGGCAATGTCTATTACACTAGACCTCCTACAAATTAAGTAGTCCAATCCCCACATTTCAACAGTTCAGGTGAAAACATAGGCCCTCTGTCAAAGCAAACTCACCCTTTGGTTGCAGGTGCCCCACAGGCAATTCCTCACAGGAATTTCTTTCCCACAGCTTCTGGTGCCGCAGCACAACTTGAAATAAGGCAGCTTCTTCCTTAGCCGGAACCAGGAGGGTTGCCCCTGGAAGATAGGCAAACCTTTCCACCCCATCCCCTCAGGGATGGGACACATGGACCAGTAACAGTGGCCTCCACCACTTCACAATCAGCTTACTGTGTACCTCTTTTGGTGGAAACACACACCTCCCTTACAGTAGCCCTAAAACAGAGCTTAAGGATCTGCAAGCCTGCAACCAGACTGCTGTGTTGCTCCTCTCTTCAAGACTTCACACAGACTCTGTTCCAAAATCCCCAAAATTCTATCCTAACTTCCAACTGCAGATTCCAGTGTGGCTCATGCAGCTGCGAGAGTTCTATGGTGATGTCATCCCTCAGTCTCAGCTGAGACTGAGAACAGAGTGAGACAGTGTGAAATCCATTTAACTGGAGTTTCACAAGCTGCCTTCCCTGCCTACCACTAGGTCTTACTTGGATTCTAGTAACCCCGGGTAACAGGGAGGTTACAGTATCAAGTTGAAGAAGGAGATCCTCAACCTGTTTGACGGTGACCAGACAGAAGGAGAAAGAGTGGTAAGGGTCAATAGATTCTGGATCATGGCAATCAGATGACTAAGAAACTGTGCCCTGATGGCATTTGCAATCCTTTTGCAATAATTAATACACAGATAACAAAGTTGTAGGCACTGGTGAGAGCTCCTGCTTAGAATCATAGGATCATGATGGCAGAAAAGGACCCCAAAGACCCATCGAGTCTGCCCTTCCCCCCCTTACCCATCTCCTTCCACTGGCCCTCCCCTTCTCCCAACTTCCTAACCCCATATGTCTGTTCCATACCATCCTGAATCCCTCCACCATTTCAACCCCCACTACTTCCTCCAGTAGCTTGTTCCAGACTTCCACCACCCTTTCCTTGAAGAATTACCCCCTCACATTGTTTTATATCTTCCTCCCTCCTCCCTCCCTCCAGTCTTAGGCTGTGCCCTCTAGTTATAGCCCCTTCTTCTTTTTAAATAAGCTCCTTTCCTTCACTTTATTGATCCCTTCACATACTTAAAAGTTTCAATCATGTCCCCCCCCTTCTAGTCTCCAATGTATACAGATCCAATTCCCTACACCTCTGCTCATATGGCTTCTCTGCATACCATGCACGATCTTGGTTGCCCTTCTCTGAATGCTCTCTATCCCACCTATGTCCTTTCGTAGGTGCGGTCTCCAGAACTGGACCCTGTATTCCAGGTGCGACCTCACCATGGCTTTGTAAAGAAGCATCAGTACCTCTCTCTCCTTCTGCTAGTAATGCCCCTCCCAATGCATGCCAACATTCCATTTGCCTTCCCCACCGCTTTGCTGCATTGGCTACCTACCTTAAGGTTGCTTGATATTATAATCTCCAGATCTCTCTCCTGCTCTGTTTTTTTTTATCCCCCCCCCCCCAGAGTGTATGCCGCTCACTGAGTTTTAGGACCCAAGTACTTCACAGCACACTTTTTGGCACTGAATTTCAATTGCCAAGTTTCCGACCACCCCTCCAGATTTTTCAGGCCCTGCCTCATTGCCTCCACCCCCCCAGGTTGTCCACCCTATTGTAGATTTTCATATAATCTGCAAATAGGCACACCCTTTCCTCCAGCCCATCTGCTATATCACTGATGTAGATATTAAAAAGGAGGGATCCCAGTACTGACCCCTGGGATGCCCCACTCGTCATCCCCCCACCCCAGAGTGCACCCCATTTACCACCACTCTCTGACTTCTGCCCACCAACCAGTTTTCCACCCACCTAGTTATTTTCTGTCCCAATCCTAAGCTTTCCAGCTTATTTACCAACCTTCTGTGAGGGACAGTGTCGAAGGACTTACTGAAGTCCAGATAGGCTACGTCCACCGCCCCTCACTGGTCAACCACCTGTGTCACCCAATTGAAGAACTCTATCGGGTTCATCTGGCATGACCTCCCATTCATGAAGCCATGCTGCCTATCATCCTGCAGGCTTCTATCCACCAGGTAGTCCACCACCCTTTCTTTTATTAGTGCCTCCATCACCTTCTCCACCACCAAGGTGAAGCTGACCGGGCAATAGTTCTCCGCCACCTCCTTACTGCCCCCCTTGTGCAGTGGCACCACATCTGCCTTCCTCTAGTCCCTTGGTACCCATCCTGTATCCAGGGACAAGTTAAATAGTCTCATCAATGGGGCAGCCAGCTCTTCCCTCAGTTCCCGGAGTACCCTTGGGTGCAATCCATCTGGCCCCATTGCCTTGTCCACCTTTAACCTGCCTAGTTCCTCCCTAACCCTGTCTACCCTGAATAGGCTAGGATCCACC
This sequence comes from Neoceratodus forsteri, assembly GCA_016271365.2. Lineage (NCBI taxonomy): Eukaryota > Metazoa > Chordata > Ceratodontiformes > Ceratodontidae > Neoceratodus > Neoceratodus forsteri. The sequence goes on along the minus strand of CM028132.1, from coordinate 191,937,363 downwards.
TTTTTGTCTTCCCTACCCCTCCTTCATGGAGCTTCAAAAGGAACTCTTACAGGCGTAGTCCTGACTCCTGAACTAAGTGGCCAGTTGCTGTGGGTTTGAGTAAAGACATGTTCAGTTAACACCCAGACCCTACCAGAAGTGGACTAACTGTAACTTGTGGAACTGAAAAGCTATCATCCCCCCCTTCAGCAGACAAACAGCAGTTAGTCTCTCTCAAGCACACCTTAGTGGTGCTTTCCTTCACAGCCTTCTGGAATTAAAGACTAGGTGGAGCCAATCCTGTTACATTAGTGCATAACAACTTCATTTGTAGTATCACAGGGCCTCCACCCCAGAATGGTGTTCAGTGGGTTTGCTGCCCTTATGGTCAAGGGCTGGGCATTTGCTGCTGATTCCCAGCTTAGCAAACAGGAAAATACCATTTAGCAATTGCTCATTTTCAATGGTGTCCAGAAGATGCAAAGGAGTGATCTCCGACAGTTGTCTTCTACTTTGATTAAAGAAATTGCCCTGCTGGCCCTTCATGTGGTGTAACAAATAGGAAGCTTTCTTCCCTGCTGTCAGCAGCTGCTCTCAATGCTAGGAAGAATAATCTCCAAGAAAAAGATAAAAAAGCTAATAGCAACTTTAAAACAAATTCTACTTTTGATTTCATATTACTGAAATGGTAAAAAACTGAAACTTCCTTACATGCCCTCTATGCATGAGTTCATCAGTGACACAGTCTTCTTGAAAGCATTCACGCAACGTTTCTTCCTTACATGAATATTACAGATATTTACAGTGCTCCTAGTGTAACAGTACACACCAGTGTTTGGTAAATGGGCAGTGAAGAGGAACAGGAAATATCTGTTTTTTAGTGATAAAGAAAAATGCACTGTTTGTTTTCTTTCTGACTTCAAACACCAGAGTTCTAAAATCAGGGGCCACTGTGTCAGATTACTGCACCAATAATTCTGACACTTGTTACAGATTATAACAAACCACTTATTTTGTAAACAGTGATTCATTGTTTCTGTTGTATGTCTGAAAATATTAAAAGTATGCTTGCAGTTCTCAACAAATGTCTCCAGATTGAAAGGCTTAAAAGCTTGGAGTTTTGTCTGCCTGCTGGCAAAGTTATTACTGTATGTCTTTAACTGTCATCTGGAGGGCTAGTGGTGTGATGTAGATTTGGTCTCCCAGGCCCTGAGTTGCTAGAGGCTATGAACATAATACCCTAGGGCAGAGCACATGATTTTAGGTACAAGAGCATTGCTCCTAGCCACACAGCAGCATTGGCTGTAGCAGTAGCCAGAGTGTTGGAATTACAGGATGGCTTGGCAGGGGTTGGCCCCCTTAGCTCTGAAGTGAGCCCCAGTAGCTCACGCATCACCTGCTTGACTTATAACGGGAAGGGAAGCTCAATTTAAAGATATGACCCTTATGAGCCCCCTGGCTCTTAAGTTTAGTTCCAGCACTGGGCCTAGCTACTCCTTGTACTCTGCTGACTGGATGAAATGAGGCCAATGATTATTTTTCTTCTGAAATATTTTGCTCTTCTGGCTGAAGAAAATGAATTGTTAGATGGTTGCAAGTGGGACTGGGGATTTTGGACTACAGCTTAATACCCACTTTAAAAAATATTGGAGCTAGCTGGGCTGGAAGGTGAGGACCATTTTCATATCTCTCTGTACTACAGAATAGTGGCGTGCACAATGCTCATACTTGTCCTGAAATATCTTGCCCATCTCTGAAATGATCTCATTTGTTATTTGATTAAATCCAAATGGATGGTTCAGCAGCTGAAACCTGTGCTAGTGCAACGTTGCTTTTCTCTGTTGCAGAGAATTTATATAGAGAAGCCTTATGCTACAGTCCTGAATAATCAAATGTCTGGTAGGAGACAGGATAACTGTGGAAGACATCTACAAGAACAAAACACTGACAACCCCCTTAGGCCTCAAATTGTCTCTAGATTAAAAAAACACATGGTATGATTGATCCCTTTCTGTCAAGGTTGCTGCTGTAGCTAGTAGCTTGATTCTGATTTCTATTTTCTCATGTAACCCCCAGGTGGCACTATCCCAAGGGCTACTACCCCTGCCTGCTGGACTACCAACAGGTTGAGGGGCCTAGGTTCTAGGGCGGGTGCCTCCACCCAGAGGTCAGGGTTCGTAATGGTTGGTAGAGTTTGGTCGCAGCCCTCTGGGACACTGAGACCCCCTTCTAATCCCTCTAATGATCCACACAATACATAGGAATTACAGTACCCATACCCCACATGTATACACGGTTCAACCATAAGGTACCACTTACCCTCGAGACCAATTCTGAAGTTCGTCTCGGAGGACCCCCTGTAAAATAAGGTTGATCAACATACACAGACTAATGCAATGCCTGCTATATAGGTACTGACACTTCAGACAGTTTAAACTCAATAACATCAAGTCTGGTTTATTTAAGGGGAGTGGAACACAAGAGGGGGAGATCAAGCTGATTGGCAGAATTAAATCACAGTACTGTGCACTCATACAGGGTCTTAAAAGTCACACTCTGGGTACCCAGGTTGGAGGGGCTAGCCAGGTCTGTTGCCTGGGGTTGGCTGGCAGATGCAGATGGATAGGGCCCTATAGGAAAAGATATGCACAACACCAAATTGTAATCCGGAGCCAGATGGCTCAGTCCTTGAGGAAATGAAATAAAGAAAATCAGATGAAACACTGGTGATTGATAACAGGTCGCGGGGAATGCCCTGATTTGTACTCACACTACCCCAAGCTGAGAACCTGATGCAGATGGCTGTTCTGGATTGCCAGACAAACAAGGCAGAGAGATGAGATTCTACAGGCCAGGCCCAACTGCTTTAACTAGTGGACGGATTTAGTCTGATTACACTCAGTTCAGCTTTTAGCTTACACCACACTGTGACAAGAGAACCGGAATAGCTGTTCTCCACAAGCATTCAATACATTTATATGTAAAGGAAATTACTATACCAGGCAGCTGCTCCTAGGTCCCGATCGCACTTACTGCAAACACCCGGGAGTTCACACTGCAGCTTCAGTTCCTGACAGACCGAGCACGATTCAGCAATTTCTCCAGTCTTCTACAGGGTGAGCCTGGTTTCCACTTTCGGCCTTCCTTCCTTTCAGGCAACTCCAGTTCAGTCGATTCAAGCTTACCTTGACCACCCGACCGGCCAGGACCTCTCGCAGCGCTTCCAGCGTGAAACTATACAACGAAGAAGCACAGAGCTCCTTCTCTGCTCACGGTCACAATGGATCTGATCTCTCAGTCGCAGGGCAGAACATTCTCTTTGGGCACCACCCGGTCCAGTTGGTGGACTCAGCTGTCAATCACTCTAAAGCTCTTTCAGTTGGTGCATGAAGGCACCAAGGTCCAAAACTTCACTTCCCAGAATTACTAGCTGTACCTCCCATTGTAAGCCAGCTCCCAGGAGAGCCCAAATTATGGTTGGTCCAAACAGTCTCCATTTTAAAGCTCCCCTTATTCCATTGGCTCAACACAGCAGTTTAGTTCCAAAATGGAGGGGCCACACACACAGAGTCCCAGTTGTAACAAAAACAGGTTAGACAAACTACAATATTACTAATGCCTTAAATGTTTACAGTGAAACAGGTATATCTTTCAGAGGGGCTCCCTTTGTGCTTTCAGCGACCTCAAAATGAAGTGATTGCCCCACAGTTCAGGTGGGATTCGAGCAGGGAAACACTAGCACCCCTAGGAAAGCATCAATTATGTCTGCAAGCAGACAGCATCTTAAAGAGACAGTAGGTGAAGGCTCTACCAGCACTCACAGTGCCATTCTAGCGGCTTAAACACTGAACGCCAGCATGCAGGGCAACACTTTGTCAAGATCCTGGGGGCTTTTTAGGAATCCCCATTAGTAGGAGGGTTACACCCTTCCTGGCCTGAAAAGAACTTGGCATCCACATCAAGTAGATATCCTTATAACATTTTAAAGCAACCACTAACATATTTACATCACTAACAGTTAGAATTGCATCCTTTAAATCACATCACATTTTAACTCTTGGTCATATGCAGTTATTCTGTATCTCACAGCTTACTACAGGTTGCCATTTTACATATACAATAATATTTCAGCATCAGGTCACCACTTCCTGCATATGAAACCAAAAAAGAGGGGGCCCTTCTCTATCAACTAGCTTGGGGTTGGACAGGACAGGGGCACCACACTCAGAGGGCAAGACCAGTAATCTGGAATTATCTCCCAGGCTTAGTTTGGCCAATGAACTCGGGGTCACATACACTCCCTCGTGGACCACATTAAGAAGCAGATCCACGGGTCAGCCAAGAGACTCATAGCTTAAACGTACCACAGGCCTCACAGCTCGACCAGTCCTTTTAGGGGGAACCGTGACAGTCTCTGTGTTTTGATCCCTGCCCACAACAGTATCTGCATTTGTTAGGGGAACTTCCAGTGGGGTAGAGGGGCTAGAACTTGGGGCACTTTCAGCTCCAGGAGTGGCAAGCTCAGAATCCACAACACTTAGTTCACAGGGATAGTTTTGTGACACTGCCAGTGAATCGTCCGGACACTCAAAATACTCTTCTTGTTCTGGTATATCACCAGTCTGTTCCGGTTCAACAGTTCCCTCCTCAGGCAGCTCATACAATTCCACCATGCACAGTGATTCTAGGTCATCTTACTCAATACTGGGCACTTCACTTTCAGGGAGTAGTGGCTCCATGGACAAAGCCAGGGGCTTAGACAGTCCAGAAGGCCCAGCTTCATCTCCAGAATTTACTAGGGCATTGCCCCGAAACAATTGACTCAGTTAGTAATAAGGGTAGTATTCAAAGACGCACTCACTCTCCTCTGACATGGACTGACAGTCTTGTTTAACTGGGGTTACTGGTGGGGAACACTGTAACTCAACATTGATAGGTACAGACTTTCTTTGTTTTCGCTTTGCAGCAGCTCTAGTCACTGGTCCAGAGGGAGCATTTTCTGGAGGCTCAGCCTCAATCAAGATTTGACCAATGGGCAGTAAATGGTTTCTATGCATGGTTTTCACTTTTTTCGAATTATTTTCAGGTCTCACTTTGTATAGAGGCAGATCATCTAGTTTGACTACCACGATGTGGGGGAGATGGTGCCACCTATCAGCAATCTTATGTTTTCCATGTAGTCCCAGATTTCATAGCAACACACAATCCCCCTCCTGGAGTTCCAGTGCTTTCACTTTTTTGTCATACCTTTCCTTGTTGACCAGATTTCTTTTGGCAGACATGGTTTGAGCCAATTGATACGCATGATTTAATTGGGCCTTTAACTTCTGCACATACTGTAAATGGTTATCAGCTCAAATCCTATCAGGAGAAACTCCAAAACAAACATCTACTGGTAGTCGGGCTTCTCTTCCAAACATCAGACGATAGGGGGAAAACCCAGTGGCATCACTCTTGGGGCAGTTGTAGGCATGTACCTGGGTGCTAATTTATTGGCTTCATCTAGGCTTGTCCTTTGGGTGGAGGGTGCCTAGCATTTCTAACAAAGTGCGGTTGAAGCATTCGGGCTCCCCTTGGGGGTGGTAAGGGGTGGTTCTGGACTTTTGCACTCCCCACAGAGAAAGCATCTCTTTGATCAGACAACTCTCAAAGTCCCTCCCTTGAGCAGAATGAATTCTTTGTGGTGCCCCTTAGTGAACAAAGAAGTTTTCTATAAGCACTTTGGCCACAGTGGAGGCCTTCTGGTCCCTGGTGGGAAATGCTTGGGCATATCTGGTGAAATGGTCAGTGACCACCAGCACATTACTAATATTTCTTTGATCTGGCTCCAAACCCAGAAAGTCAATACAGACCAGTTCCATGGGGGCGCTGGTGGTGATGTTAACAAGAGGGGCAGCCCTCTGTGGCAAAGCTTTCCTCTGTAAGCAGCGACTACAAGTTCTAATGTGTTGTTCGACATCAGCCCCCATTTTAGGCCAATAAAATCTGGATCTGACCAAGTCAAGTGTTCTGTCTATGCCAGGGTGTCCCATGTGGTTATGTAGGGATCTCAACACCAAGTCTTGAAAGGCAGTGGGCAAAACTAGTTGTTGCTTGTCTATTTGTTCCCCTCTGTCTACTGTTTCTCTATATAACAGTCAATTGATCAGTTTCAACTTAGGACCTTCTTTGTATAACAGTGCAGTTCTCAAGTCAGTGGACTGTAATTTGGATACATCTTTCCCTGCGTGGAAGGCTTCCAAAGCTGATTTGATCATGGGATCTCGGGATTGAGCCAGCTTAATACTGTCATTGTCGAATTGAGGCAAAGCACCAATATCTAAGACAAAGAAATGGCAATAAGCAGCAGGTATGCAATTCTCAGAGGGCCCCAAAAAATCCACCAAACAGTTCACTGGGTCTGGGACCACTGGCTCCTCACAGTCAAACTTCTGGCAAAGTGCTTGAATATAAGGTTCTGACAGTCGGACCCAGTAATTTTGAGGAGCAGGCCTCCGGGAGAAAGAATCAGCATCTATGGGGTTCAGGCCTGCTCTGTATTCAACAGCATAATTGTATGTGGATAATGCACAGAGCCACCTGTGGCCAGTGGCATCCAGCTTAGCTGAAGTTTGAACATAAGTCAAGGGACTGTTGTCAGTTTTTACCAGTATCTTAGCCCCATACAAATATTCGTGTAATTGGTCCACAATGGCCCACTTCAGAGCTAGGAATTCTAACTTGTGTACTGGATAGTTCTTTTCGGAAGGGGTCAGGCTTCTGCTGGCAAAAGCCATGGGTCTCAGACTATTCTCATGTTCCTGGTACAAAACATCCCCCAACCATTGCAAGCTAGCATCAGGACATAAGGTTTTGTTGGATCTGTATAGGCCAATACAGGAGCGTGGGTAAGTTGATATATAATCTCATGAAAAGCAGTCTCACAATCAGGTGTCCAATGGGCCCCAAATACTTAATTTGGATGGAAATACACTCTCTCAGTCTCATGGAAAGTTGACTTTTTGTACATATTGTGAGTTGGAGGGTACCCTTGAGTGAGAGTGAGTAAAGGGCGGATCACTCTTGAATAGTCTATGACGGAACGTCGATAGTAGCCACAAAAACCTAGAAATCTTTGCAGTTCTTTTAGATTATGGGGCTGGGGCCAGGTGGTCAGGGCCTCAACTTTACTCAGGTCTGTCTGTATCCCTTCGGTGGAAACTATGTGTCCCACATACTTTACAGATGTTTGGAAGAATTTACATTTATCGATGGACAACTTCAGGCCAAAGTCTTCCAATCAGTCCAGCACCATGAATAATCAGCTCTCATGTTCCTCCAGTGAACTACCAAACAAAATAACATCATCTAGGTATACCAGGCACTCTAATAAGTTCAAGTCCCCCACGGCACGCTCCATCAGCCATTAAAAGGTGGCTGGGGCACCTGAAATCCCCTGAAGCATCCTCATGAACTCATAGAAACCAAGTGGGCAGATAAAGGCTGTCTTCTCACGGTCTTCCGGGGCCACCGGGATCTGGTAGTACCCACTGTGGAGATCCAGCACGGAGGACCACTAGCTACCTTTCAGACAATCTAAAGCATCCTGGATGCGGGGCATTGTATACTGATCAGGGATAGTCTGCCGGTTCAAGGTGCGATAATCTATGCACATCCTTACTGTCCCATTCTTTTTCCTCACTACCACAATGGGGGAAGCATATGGGCTTCTGGATTCTTGTATTACACCAGCAGCTAACATCTCTTGCAAATGTCATCTCACATCGTCTATGTCAGCAGGTGCCAGGTGTCAAGACTCTCACGGAATGGCCTATCATCATGCAGCCAGATATGGTGCTCAGCCCCCTGTACGCAGCCTATGTCCCACTCCTTCAAAGAGAACACCCGGTCTCTCTGGGCAAGCTTCTCACTGACTCTCACTTTCCATTCAGCTGGCAATGGGGAGTCACCAAAATCAAACAAGTCAGGCATTACTCTATCACTTTTTCTCGAACTCTTGTTACTGGGTAGCACAGCAGTATCCACACAATGCACATTAGCCAGAGTGCAACCCCTGTTTACTCAAATCTCCCTGTCAGACACATTATGAACTTGAACCATTACTCTTCTGGCAAAAGCACGGGCTCTAGCAGGCAGAATACTTGGCTTGACCAACAGCCCCTCAGGCAATTTTCCATCTCCTGGTGCATCCAGCATTAATATTTTATTCTTGACATCCTTTTTTATACGAACCTCTCTTTGTAGGATACTTTGGGCATTTGGTGCCAAAATCAGAGACTCAGGATCCTTTTTCCCAGACAATCCTGACAGGTTCCTCGGGGTCCACTTTTTCAGCATCTGTCTGTGCCTCATAAGCCTTCTTGATCAAGGCCGGAATTCTTAGAGCTCTACCAGTCCGGGACCCTTGTTTTTCACAACACAACTGTGTCAGCCATCCAAACATATGTGCATTTGTTCCAATCAGCAATGGAACCCCATCATACAGTCCAGTAGGTGGACATACCAATGCCAGGGTCTCCACTTGTTCTGCCATTCCAGCCACAGAGGTGGGAAAAGACAACCAAATTCGAATATAGCCAGAGTAGGGTAGGTCTTTTCACTCAAGCCCCAAACAGGTAGTTCTTCCAATGGTTGCAGGGGTACAATAGACAAGTGCTTCTGACACCAGTCCTGGAACATAATTGTCACTTGGGAGCCACTGTCTAACATAACTCGGATGGATACTCCATTCACTTTCACAGTAGTCTCCATGGAGGGACCCACCACTTCAGAATATTCGGGGGGGCACTGATTGGGATGTTGATCGGGCATTGGCCCTGGCAGCAAAACTTTTCCGGGTGGCTGCCCCAGTAACCGGGCATAGGTTTTGCGATGCCAGGCCACTAACCTGTTGGTAACTTTTCTCAAGTTCTCTGGCAGGCAACAAGCAGACTGAAATGCCCATTCTCTCCACAATGGTAGCAGAACTTAATGTCTCTGTTGTCCTTGGAGGAAGGGGGATCTCTTATCTGTTTTGGCATCTCTGGGGCCCTGCAGAGCTCTTCTTGAACTGGGGGTTTATACAGTTGGGCCTCTGGATGTCCACTTCTACCGGGGGTGAGAGCAGCCCTTTGCAGCTCCCTCACCATCTCTCTTAAGTCCCTTATTTCTGCTCTCAGGTTGCCCTCAGGAGAAACGACATGCACTCCCGCTCCACTTTTAGGCTCAGGGGGAGCCTGATACAGATCTGGTTCCCTGTAGGTCTCAGTCAGTTCCTTAATCAAACCTGTCAACTATTGAGACTCATCTGGCTCACTCTTTTCAGGGGTAGACAAGGGTTCACAGCCCCAGCATAGGGTTCCCACCTCTCTTCATCAGTTTCAATCTCACGGATCTCTCTCATCAAGTGACAATACTCAGGAGGGCTGGCTCTTCTGTCTTGCAATTTGAGTTTCAGCAATATTACGCTCAAAAATCTTGCTGACTTCAATATGTGGTCTAATATGACCTGGTTTAACGCTTAGGCAGGCATTCCCCCTTTTTGGTGGGCCTTCTGCAAAGCCCTTTCTATCCTGGTAACAAAAGTAGACAATTTCTCATTTCCCCACTGTTTAGCTGACTTGAACTTCCATAATAGATCATCTCCGGTTTCTGTGCTGCCAAATACCCCCTCTAAGGTGGAAAGATATCCTGCTGCAGTGGCCTCCGGACTAGTGGCCTGTAGGAATCGAATGGCTTCCAGTTCAGGACCCCTCAAACTTTCCATCAACCGCTTCCTCTTTTCCCCCTCAGAACACTGCCACTCTTGTACCAAAGGGGTAGCATAGTCCATTCAGGTCTCCAAATCATCTTCCCCCAAAAGCACTGGGACAGTACCGGAGAAAAGTCTCAACCTCCGATATGAATCCAGTTGAATGGGGGGAGTTACCATGGGGGGGTGGCCAGTATGGAACTCTTGGGGAACCCAGGAGATGTACCTGGGGAAGGCAGACAGGTGTGGTCACCTGAGATGTCTAATACCCTTACCAGTTCCTGACCAGTTCTCCCTTCTGAGGCTAACAGTTTGAGCAGTTTTTCTTTAAAGCTATTGGTACTAGGGGCCCACCCGGGGTGGCCAGACCACTACGTACGTGAATAACCCTACATCCCTTCTGGGCACCTTCGGGCAAAATAACAGGGGGCATCTTTTCAAGGTCTATCGGGGTACTGTATGAAAGTAGCACTTGCAGGGTTTGTTCAAGCAAGTCAGCATATCGCCCTTTTACTTCCACTTTGCCCATACACTTAACATGTTCTACAGTAGATACAATGTCAGCACTTTGAAACATTCAAACACCTTAAGGACATTAACAAGGTGAAAGAGTCTAACATGTCTCAATATAATAAAAATAGCAGGACAAGAGGACACAGCATGAGATTAGAGGGAGGCCAATTAAGGGGTAATATGCAGAGGTTCTTTTTCACAGAAAGGGTGGTGGATGCATGGAATGGCCTACCTCAGGAAGTGGTGGATATGAATACAGTGCAGGGCTTCAAACAGGCATGGGATAGGCATAAGGGAGCAATACAGATGAGTATGAATAGATAGGCCATTGACAGAGCAAAGGCCTATGGCACATTCGTAAGGTAGAAAAAGAAATGGGCAGACTGGATGGGCCTTGCAGTCCTTATCTGCCATCAACTTCTATGTTTCTATGTAATACATCATTTGGTGTGTACATTACCACAAGTGATATCTTTCAAAAATAAAGAAGGATATTGTCGAAGGCGAGTTAATTTGTGATTTTCTTGTAAGCACTCTGAATTGTATTGTTTATAATGGCATGTGACCTGTCAAGTCATGTGGCATAACACATAGCATTAGTGTAAATTACATCCTGCTTGAGTACCCTGGTTGTTGTGTCCTTGCCGGCATGGCGCTGAGGAAGAGTGTGATGTTCACATTTAGGGCCCCTCCGAGCCACAAAATATAACTTGGAGTAGGGCCCCCGCATCCATTAATCTGGGCCTGACTATACAATGCAGAAGCACAGAGCTCCTTCTCTCCTCACGGTCACAACGGATCTGATCTCTCAGTCACAGGGCAGAACATTCTCTTCAGGCGCCACCCAGTCCAGTTGGTGGACTCAGCTGTCGATCACTCCAATGCTCTCTCAGTTGGTGCAAAAAGGTACCAAGGTCCAAAACTTCACTTCCCAGAATTACTAGCTATACCTCCCATTGTAAGCCAGGTCCCAGGAGAGTCCGAATTCTGGTTGGTCCAAACAGTCTCCATTTTAAAGCTCCCCTTATTCCATTGGCCCAGCACAGCAGTTTAGTTACAAAATGGAGGGGCCACACACAGAGTCCCAGCTATAACAAAAATAGGTTAGACAAACTACAATATTATTAATCCCTTAAATGTTTACAGTGAAACAGGTATATCTTTCAGAGGGGCTCCCTTTGCACTTTCAGTGACTGCAAAATGAAGCGATTGCCCCACAGTTCAGGCGGGATTCGAGCAGGGAAACACCAGCACCCCTAGGAAAGCATCAGTTATGTCTGCAAGCAGACAGCATCTTAAAGAGCCAGTAGGAGGAGGCTCTACCAGCACTCACAGTGCCATTCTAGCGGCTTAAACGCTGAACGCCAGCAGGCAGGGTAACACTTAGTCAAGCTCCTGGGGGCTTTTTAGGAACCCCCATTAGTAGGGGGGGGTTACACTCATTAAAAGTAAATAAACTGACTGCTCACCATATGTTGTGACCACCGAAAAATGTGTGCGTTTACAGTCTTTGATCCCATTCCACTGCATCTTTCCTGGACTTGGGAACAAACCTAACACAATCTAGCCACTTATGATGTGTGAGGAGAGGGGCAATTGCATCATGAGTGGCTGTACTGTTGGGGGTGTTCCTAATGTTCAGGATGTATGCAGTAAGAATAGATCAAGGATTTGAAGCAAAACAAGGTTGGATATAATTGAACCATTCCCATGTATTTCAGTTCTACTAAGAAAGGAAGCAGACCAAACAACGAATGAAATAAAATGTGGGTTTTCATCGAAAAATAATACGGTGCAAAAAGGGTTGATAGTGTCCCTTTATATGGATTGACAGATCTGTGTGTGACTGAGCAGAATGGATTTAAAAATGAAGAAATAATCTGCTCCAGTCTCTGTCTGAGACTGATTGCTGAGAGAGAGAGAGAGAGAGAGAGAGGAGAGAGAGAGAGAGAGAGAGAGAGATTAACTAGGAAATGATGCTGCCTGGAAAATGTTTCTGAAAGCCACACATTCCAGACATTTTATTAATTGTTTTGCAATTGCGTAGTCCAGCTATCCTTATTAACCACAGGTGCCACCAGGAAAGAAATGTGATGAATGCTAAGGGAGCTAAGTGTTTCCATGTGGGCTTTTTTGTGTTTGTAGATCTCCGCGGTTACCAAATTGTTTTTAAAAGGGACCTTCTGGTATACTCGCATACTGACAGCACAAAAGGGTTTACTCTGACTACACTTTTATCTTCAGACACGTATTAACATTGTACTGATTGGTACCTTGTACCTAAAACATACTAGGCCCAATTCAAAAAGGGTCATTTCTGTGCATGACATAGCTGAGCCATTTTCGTTTGCTACAGTCATGCTGTACCTTATGGAAGAACTGATATTTTTTAAAAAAAGCTAGATTTTAGATATCTTTTTGTCATTCACCATCCTCGCTTTTCTGCTTTGTTTTTCCTCAGGAAAATTATACCACAAGAAAACATAATGTACAGTCATCTGAACTGCTGTGATTTAAAAGCTTCTATCATAAATTGTCTGCATGTCGGGGGAAAAATCTGCATGCATAAAGTGCATTTTGTAGTACATAGTGTCTGTTTTTTTATTAACTAATTGTCATCAGGCTTCTACTGCCATAAGAGAGGTAAAACTTCATGTGTAACCACTGCCCACAAGGATGGTATAAGCCTAGGCACAAAAGGCATTATAAGGGACTCGGCGGGTTTGTCTTTTGGTCAGAAGGCCCTGGGTTCAGGACTCTAACAATGACTTGTTCGACTGGTGCAGCGCCTTCACCCGAGGTAACTCCTTTCCAGACATACCTGGAGATGTTGCCCCTTGAGAAGCTAGTGCAGTACATAACACCATGGCACTTGGCTTGTTTATCTCATGGGGTTGCGGAGTCTCTTGGGTAAGCTCAGTGACTGCCATGACTTTTACATGTTTGGGCATTAACTGAACACATTGGCTCTAAACTTCAGTAAAGCAATAGTTCCATTGTTACCTGGTATTTGTTTAGGGCATCCTAGAGTCGGGAGCACAGACTTTTGGTTTCAGACATACATGAATGAGTTTATTTGCAGCTTGTATACACAGACTTTGGGACAGGAAATCATGCATCACAGATGTTAAAACACAATGCTGTTCTCAGCTGACATTCTGGGTACCCTCTCTCCATTGGTGGACTAGGCTTATGGCATGGACGTTGCTCATTCTTCACTGCTTGCTAGGGGCTACAACTCACAACTTCAGTAATAAACTCCAGAAGTCTGCAGTGGGCTTCTAACATTTGAGTTATTTGGTGCGGTCTCTTAAAATCTTTCTGTATTTTGAGACCTCTGTTCATGTTAAGACCCTGGGAAAAACTATTCTCATAAATGGCGAGCACACTGGCATCAGTACAGCAAAAGGACCTAAACATATTTGAGACACTTGCAGTAATCTGCTCCTGATGATGTTGTAGCCTTCTGCTTTTCCAGAGGGGAGATAGGCATACAGGTTAATCTCTGGGCACATTTCTAAACACTACTAAAGCTCAGTGACTGAATAATATTTGGAATGTAAAGAACAGTTGTGGATGTTCAGGGAAGTGGAGCTTATCGCCATACTTCAGAGGCTCCCTGCAACCTTTTTCCAAATACACCTCTTCACAGGCAGGCAGCTTTGTGAACCCATCTCCTATGAAGCACCTTTTTTGTGGAACTAAATGCACTTGGTGGCTCCCTCACTCACACTTTTACTACTTATTCACCCCTTGGGTGTGTTGTACCTGACACAAATAAGATCACTGCCCTGACGTTTCCTATACACTGGCAAACCTAGACATGAGACAGGGTCTCTTTAGTGATATACAGCCCACAGCGCCAGACACAGCAATCCCAGTACGGCTCATTTGTAACCAGAAAACTGGTCAACTGGATGAGGGGAAAGTATTTTGCACCTCAGTTATCGCCGACTGTGTCCAACTGGTTGAAGTCTCAAACCTTTAGATGTCTCAATATTCATGATCAGGATCAACAGTGGAGCCATATGAAGGGGCTCCTTGAGGGTGAACCTACCCTACAGGCCCATCACCATACCTCTGTATGTTCTCTCTCAGTTGTAGGCTTGCAGGCAACCAGAGGCCAACCTGACAGGAGACCTGTGCCACACCCCAGACCCATAATCAGTCACCCTCTGAGCCCGGCTGGTCATCCCTCACCAGACACAGCCGCTGCCATGAGACCAAATGTCTGCTCTCTGCCGTGGACTTATCCACCAAAGTCCTCAAGTTCCCTTCAACCTGATTAGAATTCCAGGGCTAGTTGTACCCCAAGGCCATAGCAAACTCAGTGGTATATGCAGCAACCATTTTTTGTACAAACCCTGGTTTACATGTTCAAGGACTTTTTTACAAATTGCACAGGACGTCCTTTGCCTAGCAGTACTTTCACAGAAAAGGCTGGTGCTTTTTGCAAAATGCTTAACCCCTACTTTGCTGAACGAGTCTAGAAATATTTACATATCAAATACTTCCACTCTAGCTAAAGCTTGCAGCAGTTTGGAGGGCCCATGATAATCTGCACTCCCTCCCACAAACACTCACACTGTTCCTAAACTTCTTGTTAAACTTTTTTTTTATTTAAAGCAGTAATACGTATTAAAAAAAAGTCTCAAGTAGTCTCTGGTTTCAAAATCACTTTTAGAATAGCTGTTTTACCTTCCATGTGGACTGCCTTACTACTCCCCACTGTCGGAGTGGTTGCAACAGGTGTTCTAATGCTCAGGTCCTAATAATATACTGCCGAGGTTGGATGTCCTGTACAATAGGTTCTTCAGGTTAATCCTTAAGAGTTACTCAAGGACCCACTACTGCCAGTTTCTCCAGGGAGAGGTCATGTCAAATGAATCTGATAGATTTCTTTGACTGGGTGACCAAGGAACTAGAGCAGGGTGGAACGCTGGGTATGGCTCACCTAGACTTCAATAAGCTATCTGACACTGTTCCACATAGGAAACAAGTAAGCAAGCTGGGTAGCTTAGGATCGGGTACAAAAGTGGCAAACTGGATAAGAAATTGGCTAGGGGATCAGTGACAGAGGGTTGTAGTAAACATAGTTCACTCAAAGGAAAGGAGGGTGACCAGCAGGGTAACTCAGAGATCAGTGCTGGGAGTGATCCTCTTTAATGTCTTTATAAGTGACATTGCAGAGAAGCCGGGAGGAAGGGTCTGCCTCTTTTCGGATGACACCAAAATCTGCAATAGGGTGGACACTCCAGGAGGGGTGGAAAGAATGAGCAGAGACCTGAGAAAATCAGAGGAGTGGTCAAGGGTATGGCAGGTGGGTTTCAATGCAAAAAAGTGCAAAATAATACACTTAGAGCACAGAAACCGAGGGGCGGAGTACAAAATGGGTAGAGTGGTATTGATGACCACCAAGCAGGAAAGAGACCTAACAGTAATCATATCAGATTACCTAAAAATGACCAGGCAGCGTGACAAGGCATTATGGAAGGCGAAGGGGATACTGGGGTGCATAGGGAGGGCTGTTACCAGCCGAAAGAGGAAGGTGGTGGTGCCTCTGTATAGATCGCTGCTAAAACCCCGACTTGAGTACTTTGTCAGTTCTGGAGACCACATCTCCAGAAGGACATAGACAGAGTGGAGGTGGTCCAGAGGAGGGCAACTGAAATGGTGCAGGGTCTGCATCAAAAGCCCTATGAGGAGAGACTAAAGGACCTCAATATGTACACCATGGAACATAGAAGGGAGAGGGGAGATATGATACAGACCTTTAAATACCTCACGGGGGTACTTTTTTTAAATACTTTAAATGTTTTTAAAAATTATGTATTACATTGGTTAACAAATAAGTTAGTTTGTAATTGTAAATGATATTATTATGTTTATGGCTTTGTGTTGTTTGTATTGTCTGACTGTATATGATGTGGACACATTTGAAAAAGGGCTATTTTAGCTCAAAAGTTTTGTAAATATAATAAACTAAACTAAAAGTACAGGAGGGGAGTATTTTCCAGAAGAAAAGGTGCTCAAGAAAAAGGAGACATGCTTTGAAGCTGGACTGGGTAGATTCAGGAGAGATGTGAGGAAGTACATCTTCACAGAAAGAGTGGTAGATTCCTGGAACAGCTTTCCAGTGGAGGTGGTGGGGGTGAAAACAGTGGTGGGGTTCAAGAATGCATGGGATAAGCTCAAAGGAATCGTAGTGGAAAGGAAAGGGGTAGAGAGAAAGACCTGTAGATCGGGCATGGTATGTGGTAATAGTGTAGGTCGGGAGAAATAAGAAGACTGGATGGGCCAGGCGGTCCTTATCTGCCATCAAATTATATGTTACTATGTTCCCGTTCACCCTATCCTCCCCATCCCAAATCTGTCCCCTGAATCCCCTTGAATTTTCTTCTGCTGTTAAGGGGTGGGCCTGCCTACTTGCCTGCATACAACAAACAAAAGTAATCACTCATCATACCTGCCTTCATTACATTGGCTCCTGTGCTCATCCTACCCTTCTTAATTCTATTTATGTTATCCCTTGTCTTTTTCTTTTCATTAATGTATCTAAAAAAAGTCTTCATTATCCTTGACCTAATTAGCTAGCCTCAGTTCTGCTGTTGCCTAACAGAAGAGTGTTTTACTTTTGCCCAGTTTTGCTTTACACTCTCCTGTTCTCCGCTCTCTGCTCCATGTAAGCACCAGATGTTCTCTTTTTCGTAATATCCTACATTACCTGTCTGTCTAATCATATGGATTTTCTATATTTTTTAAAGTCCTAATACGGTATTGGGTGGCTTCTATAACAGCCTCCTTTAGTGCTGTCCACTTCCCCTCCACCCTCTTGATCTAATGAAAGTCCTTGAATCTCTACTGCATTTCCCCCATTTTACTAAAATCTGTTTTTCTGAAGTCCAATGTAGCATCATAGACAATGTTGGCAGAAAAAGGCCATCAGTCCATTGAGTCTGCCCTGTTTTTACCTCATCCTGCCCTGAGACATTTTTAGACTGGATTTTGTCCTTGCCCCCAATTGCTCCCTGCCTTTCCACTACCCACTGAGTAACTACTAAGCCCTTAAGTCTGTCCCAGCCATGCTTAAATCCGTTAATGGTTTTTGTCCCCTCTACCTCAGCTAGTACCCATGGATGTTTAGTTTAGTTTAGTTTATTAGTCTAGGAATTAATACCTTTGAGCCAGGGCTCTTTTACAAAGGTTCCACGTCACAAAGAACATTTAACAAAGCACGATACACATTACAGGTAAAACCAGACAGGAAAGTTACATCATAAATTTGCTATTAACAGTTTAAGGCAGTGACGTTTTTAAGTTTCATAGAAAAACAAGCTATAACAGGTTCAAGCGGTAGACAATTTCGAGGTTAAGAAACTTCCAGGAGAGGTGATCATTAGGCACCAAAAGGAGGCTAGAGAGGAGGAAAGGTGGTGGCGGGAGAGTAAGTGAGAGGGACAGGAAAAAGAGGGGAGTGAGTTTGGATGGGAGACAGGAAGTAGTAGAGGTACCAGAGGGTTCATTAGTCAGGGAAGAAGAGGCCTCAGATGTGAGGATGGACATGAGGGTAGTAGTCTTTATCTAAGCGCCAATCACAGTTGCTAGTGGTGGTGGGCATAGAGCATGGTTGAAAGCTTCAGCGAGGTTGAGGATAAGTAGGTGGACTAAGCGCATTGAACCATGTTGAGGCCCTGTATGCGAAAGATCTTTGTCCCTGTGCAGTCCGGCATCTCGGAACCAGGAAGGTTGGCGTCGGATCTGGTGGAGGGTCGTGAGCCAGGATTCAGTCAGAGTAGGTTTTGAATACATAATGGAGTCAGTCCCAAGATAGATTTTTTGCCATTGTGCAGGTGAGATAAATAAGATGATTTGATAGGTTCAACCAGCCTGATTCATAGTACAGATCCGCGTGTGAGTCAGTCTTTGAGCCACGTGAGGAGCCGGCAGGCCTTATTTAGAGTGATTGAGATCGCCTTAGAGCAGTGGAGGTAGCTGAGCCATAAATAATAAGGCCATAGTCAATGATTGAGATTATGGAACTCTGTGTATAGCTAATCTCAATGCTGCTTGATTAGAAATTGATGGTTACGGAATAATATTCCAAGGCGTTGGTTCACTGTTTTAGCGTGTTGTCAATGTGGGTTGCAAGGTGGCCCTTGGTCAAAAGTGATGCCAAGGTATTTGAAAGTATTTACTTGGTCCAGTGTAATTCCGCAGAGGTTTGTATGGTGAGTGGAGTATGCCTATTTTTGTTTTGGTGATTGGAGAAGAGCATGGCTTTTGTTTTATTGTGGTTTAGCACAAGTTTACTATCCAGGAACCACCTTTCAACACTAGAGAAAGCAAGTTGCAGGCTTTTCGTAGGGAGTTTGGATCCTTGTGGGAAGAGAGAATTACAGCATCATCAGCGTATAAGATTATTTTCTCCTGGCAGATATCTGGGAGGGAGTTAAGGAAACAGGCTAAAGAGGAACGGTCCAAGAATTGATCCTGTGGTACACAGAGAACTGGTTTGAAGTCGGAGAGTTCATTAGAGATTTTACAGCCTGTGACCGATTGGACAGGTAACTTTTACCCAAGCACAAGGACCTTCGGCCAGGCCTAGGCTAGAAAGTAGGAGGTAAGTAGGCCATGATGGACTGTGTCGAAAGCTTTTGTAAGATCGATAAAGACTGCACCTGTTTGGCACCCTTTGTCCAGGGCTGAGTGGACTTCTCCAGAGAAATCAAGTAAGGCTGTTGTTGTACTTTGTCCTTTCCTAAAGCCGTGCTGTTGATTACAGAGTAGATTGTATTTGTCCAGGTAATCAGAGGTTGGTCTGCCACTATTCGTTCAAGTGCTTTGGAGAGGGAGGAGTATTGATATTGGTCGATAGTTTCCTGTTGAGGTTTTGTCCCCCTTTGTGCACTGGCGAAACTATGGCAGATTCCATTTGTTGGGAAATTGACTTTGGCAAAGTGACAGATTAAGAATTTTGCAAGGGAATTACTCATCCAGGGTGAGAGACAGGATTTTTAGATCTAGCGTGTCACTACTTGTTCTGGATTTGGAGCAGGCCTTTCTTATGTACTTGTGTGCTTAGTGCACTTTGATTTTCTTAAGTAAAATTGTGGTTTGTCACGAGGGTGTTTTGTGATACTAGGCTAGGCACAGTAAGTCCGAGAAGAAATCTGGGGGAGGACCCACTAAGGTCTGTGAATGTCTTATTAAGCGCATCTGCAATAGACTTTGGGTCAAAGTGGTGGATCCATCAACTTTCATAATGGTAGGTGATGATTTTGATTGTTTACCATTATGTTTGGATATTGTCCCAAAAGCTCTTCCATCACCCCAGGTGGATTCAAGGGCATTTTTGAAATAGGCTCTTCATTTGCCTAATTTGTGAGGTACATCTATTTCGTGCCTGCTTGTATTTTTAGGTATCATGAGGTAAGCCTGTGTCTCTGGCAACTGCCCAGAGGTGGTCCCAAACCTTGAGCTCGGCAAGTAGTTTGGCAGTAATCCATGGATTCGATGAGCGCTTTGATTTTACGTTTTTTACTGGGGCGTATAAATGCATGCAGAGTTGAAAAGATTTAATGAGGTATTCTAGTGCAGTATTAATATCAGTTGATTCAAGGATGGCGTCAGTCCTGTTGTAGGAGATGGGTTTTCAACTTGATAAGATTCCCATAAGGCAATACTCTGCTTGTTATAACTTTGGGGGTGGCTTGAGAAATTTATTAGACCAGGTACAGGACACTGGGGAGTGGTCACTGAGGAGTCAGGAGGACTTTAATGTTTTATCCGGTCAGGGTGATTTGTGAGAACCAGTCAATAAGGGTGCTTGTACCAGTTTTGTAATTTTTCCGGGTGGGGAGGTTACCATCTGAGTCAGGTTTGCTGCTAGATGTCATCTTTGTAAAAGCCAGTGTCAGAGGCGAGCCAGTTTATGTTGAAATCCCGAGGAGGAGGGAGCTCATTTTCAGAGGGCTGCAGACTAACAAATCAAGTACAGACTTAATACTGGCACGGTGGTCTTTGGAGGGATATAGACCGCGGCCACTGTGAGAATTTTGTTTTGTGCACCAAGAAGCAGTTTGATAGGGAGGAGTTGCATCTGCATATTTGTGGGGTGAAGCTGCCGCCGTTGACAGAGAGAGGTTGTCCTTATGTAGATAGCACAGCCCCACCTTTCTTGCTTGCCCGGGTCGAGTCTCAGAAAGATTGTAGCCTTCAAGCGAGACCGCATGATCCGGGTGCTGGGAGATTGCCAGGTTTCCACAATGGCTAGTATATCAGGTTTTTTTGTCCAGCGAGAGTTTGAAGAGATGCCAATTTGGGAAGGAGGCTGCAGATATTTAGAGTGATAATGGAGAGACCACTACAACTCCCTG
Source organism: Neoceratodus forsteri (assembly GCA_016271365.2). Taxonomy (NCBI): domain Eukaryota; kingdom Metazoa; phylum Chordata; order Ceratodontiformes; family Ceratodontidae; genus Neoceratodus; species Neoceratodus forsteri. The sequence continues at coordinate 191,916,765 of CM028132.1, read as the reverse complement.
TTTTTGTTGGCTTCAGTGCAACAGGACCAGGGTTTGGGTGTATTCCACCAGATATTAAAAGTAGGAGGAGCAGGAGTTTCAGCGATGCCATTCGTAGTTCGTAATAGGTTGGAGTGAGTTTCTGCTTGTACTTTTAAGATGCTTGGATTGTCTTCTGGAGTCCCAGTAGAGGTGATCGTTAGTGAGTTATAATGATGTGGCAGTTTCCAATTAGGAAATATGGCTCTTTGCACCAGGTATTAATTGGGTGATGTTTGTTTAAGACTTCCAGAGTAAAAGCCATGGTACAATGTTTGGGTAGTAGTATGAAAGGTGAGAGTAGGTGGAGGGGAAGGTAGGCGGAGGGGAAGTTGGCATAAAGGGAAAAGGAGGGTGAGGGTGAGCAGGAACAGGTGGTGGGGACTAAGCCAAAGCATTTTTTAGTGAGGCAGGAGAGCCGGTAGTGTGGGCTAGGCAGTCGGGGAGGTGGCGAGCAATAGGAGGGTGGTGGGCATGCATTTTAGTGGGCTAAGGTGGATAGCTAAGCACTATGGCTAAGTACAGAAAATAAAAAAAAAAAAGACTGGGAGGATTTGGTGCCAGAAGGGTTTAGAGAAGTACTATAGTACTGTTGAGATCCAGGATCACATAATATGTTAAAGTTCCTGAAAGGTGATAAACTGTGGCCTGGGCATATGCAATGTGTAAAATCCTTTTGTCTATATGTTTCCTTTGTTCTTCAAAGTCCTCAGAGATAAGTACAATACCTTGGGAGTAGGTCAGACAGTAGGCATATGCAATGTGTGAAATCCTTTTGTCTGTATGTTTCCTTTGATCTTCAAAGTCCTCAGAGACAAGTACAATACCTATAGGCTAATTTCTCTGCTTCCCACTCTCTCTAAACTTCTTGAAAAAAATAGTTAACACCCAGCTCAGAAAATATCTCGAGTCCACTAATCTACTTTCACCGTTACAGTCTGGTTTTAGACCAGCAGACAGTACCACTACAGCACTAGCCAAAGTCTCCAATGATTGACTTATAGCCCTGGACAACAAAAAACATGTGTGCGCCTTGTTCCTTGATCTGAGCAAGGCATTCGACACCATGGATCATGTCTTACTACTGGACATCCTCAGGAGTATTGGTCTGGACCCTACTACCCTGAAATGGTTTGATAGTTATCTCATTGGTCATCTCCAGCAGATAAAAGCAGATGGTGACCTCTCCCCCTTGAATACCCTTCCAAGAGATGTCCCACAGGGGTCGATTCTGGGCTCTCTCCTCTTTGCAATCTATATTACTAATATTAACACTGGCATAAAATCAGTCAACATTCACCTATTTGTGGATGACACCATCATCTATATAGACAGGCCTTCCCCTGACTTGGCTTGCAGGGATCTGCAAAGAGACTTTGACAAACTGCAGATGAACCTTCTACACCGCAGATTGTTACTGAATGCTAAGAAAACAAAGGCTATGTTTTTATCACACATAACTAGACCAGCAGAAATGCCTAGCCTTGACTCCTTACCCAAAATCACCACTTTAGTAGGTGAGCAAATAGAATTAGTGGCTAAATTTAAATACTTGGCTATGTGAGCTGACCATAAGCTAACCTTCACAGAACATATAGAGGAACTTTCTAAGAAGCTAAAACTGAGACTCTGACTTTTCTATAGAATCAGGCACTTACTTTCTAAAGAAGCAAGAACCAGGCTAGTTCAAGCCACCTTTCTTCCTGTCTTAGATTATGCAGACATTCTGTATGCCCAAAGTACTAGTGCTGCCCTATCCAAACTAGATGTCTTCCACCACCGCGCACTATGCTTTATAACTGGCATACCCTGCTCTACCCACCACTGTACCCTCTATTCCTTTTTAGGATGGACCTCACGCTCATTCCAGCGACAAACAAATGCAGCCATATGGACATTCAAAGATATTACCCATAGGCTCCCCCAATATATTTTGGACTGTCTGCCCAACTGCGTGCCAGGCAAGTACGAACTAAGAAGTCTCCCCTACATTTCTCTCAACATTCCTAAATTCAATACTAGGTTTGGTAGCTCATCCATAAATTATGCCCTACCCTCACTATGGAACAAACTCCAAAAAGTATTGAAACTAGCCATCCCTGTCAAACTATCAACCTTTAAGTCCTTATTTAATCAATCCTTTAAAGAGTCCTGCAAGTTCAGTCAATGAGGAATTGTCTCTGCCCGTTGTGCTCCCCCCCTTTTTCAACTAACCCACTAGGCACCACCCCTCTTGGCTCCTTCCTCTCCCCTCTCTTCGTGTTCCCCTCTTCATTCTCTATGCTAGGCTGTTACCTAGCAAATTACCCAAGTCACTACTGTAATCAGCATAATTATTATTGCTAACTGCCCTTACTACGCTTTACTGTTTAGCTTAATGTTGCCTGACTTTACTTTCACTGACATGTTTATACTGTCTAACATGTTATGTTTATGTAAACAATGGCTGAACTATTTTCTGTTGTAAGAACTCTACTCAATTATTTACCTTGCCTAGTTCCACCTATACCTAGACAAAATGTGTCCTATGTATTGTATATAATGCTTGAACTTATTGCAAATTGTATACATTGTGTTCCTTTAGACTATTTTTGATGTATGAGATTATTGTCATCTGTTTTTGTACCTGCCCAGTCCACCTTGGAAATGAGTTCTTCTCAAAGGTGTTTCGCCTGGTTAAATAAAAATTTGAATTGAATTGAACAGTAAGCCATCCCATGGTTCCACCTTCTCTTTGTAAAGTAAAACATTCTCACAACTGTTCTGTATCTTCCCCCATCAGCTTCCATTTATGTCCCCTTGTTTTTAATTCACCCTTCCTGTTGAATAGTAACTTGCAGTCTACCTTGTTCATTCCCTTCAGAAATGTAAAGATCTCTGTCATGTCATGTCTCTTCCTTCTGGCTTGCAGAGAGTACATATTCTGAGACCAAAGATGATTCTCACAGAATCTGCTCTGTTGGCACTAAATCATTTTGGTTGCCTTACACTGCACCACTCCCACAGCTTGTCTTTGTCTTTCCTCAAGTGAGGACTCCAGAACTGGACATAGTATTGTAAGTGGGGTCTCACCAGTGATCTTTAGATGTAGTATTACCTCTTTCCTCCTGCTATTGAACCTCCTTCCAATCCAGGAATTATTCGCTGTACATTTATTTTGCTATATGCATGCATGCATGACTACTGACCCTCAAAAATACATGCAGAGGGAATATATCGATATGCCATATTTGAATATACTGTATATTAGTATGCCACGGCCAACACAAGAACATCTTGTGAGAGATGACCTGTCCTTCTAATTGTGCAGCAGTTGACACCCTCCCCATTTGTGTGAAATAGACCTGAAGGTGAAGGCTGGAACCAGAAGGGAATGATCGGTGAACATCGATGGTTTGAAGTGGCAGTAGGTGAAGACTGGAACTGGAAGTGAATGGTTGGTCACTGAATATAGTGTGATGGTTATGGTGAACAGAATACTTACAGGAGTAAGTGGTGGGTGAGTGGAGGCAGTGTAGCTGAGACAACAGAGACAGCAATGTTTTTGGTGTTGGCGTTCTGCATTCTATGTTCAGAGTTGGCATGGTATAAATTACTAGTCCCTCAGGAATCAGTTCATTTCCAATTACTGTACTGATTCTGGATAGAAAAACAGCTTTTAAGTCCTCAGAGTCACTCACAGTTTTTCTGCCCGCCTCAGTCCCCTTTCTGCAGTAATACCCTCTGTGGTTTAAAAATGTCCAGGCCCAATGCTTGCTAAAGCCCAAAGAACTGCCACACTCCACAAGCTGTTGCTAGTTGTTGCACCTTACTATCCCCCTTGCAACTGCTATAACAACTCTCGTATATACTACAGCATTCTTTGAGTGAACATCAACTGGCAGTAAAGTGGTCTTGCTCAGGGTTGAGTGAGGAGCTCTGGAGCTGATTTGATGGGCTTGAGTACAACTTTTAGTTAACCAGGTAGTCCTGCTTAAATTTACACATAGTGCTTTCATTAATCTTACTGTCATATTTTGCTATATAAAATCTAACAGCATTTGGGGTTGCTCCAAACTAATCCCCTATTGGCAGGAAATAATGCACATACTGTATGTACGCTATTTTCAATATTCCCAGACCATTCAGTTTCCCCAACCTAGTACTGCCTCAGCCTCTTGGAGGCCTTTAGAGTTTCAGGACCCACTACTAAGCTTTATCATATTTTACAAGTGGCCACCCTAAAATGTATTACCCTGCAGTGGCTTTCCCCACAGATTCCCACGTTATCCCAATGGAAACAAAAGGCCTGTGAGATAGAATCAATGGAAAGAATCACAGCTACCCTGTGTCTGAGTTATCCATATTTTCAGGAGATCTGGCTTTCCTGGCACCTTATGAAAACCTCAGGTGGGGAAGTCAGAGAACAGCAGACACAGGCCTCATGGTGCACATGGTTTTTCAATTCTTATCTTTGGCTGACTTCCTAGCCTGCCAGCCCTCTGGGCATTTTGAGGTAACTTGTAAGGATTCACATCTTCCCTACATCTCCCCTACTTAATGTTAAATGGTCTCTCTCCAATTATTTATTTTTTTTGTATAGATTTTTTGTCCCCATTTTTTCCCCATGTTTTTTCCCGGCCCTTGTCCCGGGTGTGCGCACATGTGGAGGCATGCACACGCCACGGTACTGGGATGCCCTCCCGCTAGTTGCGACCCATCCACCTACACAACCCTCGGACCTCCATCTGGGGGCAGTGGAACTATGGTGAGCAACAGGGTGCCTCCCTGGGAGAGGAGAGCTGCCTTCCGGCTGCTCAATCCTGCTCCCTCCCACCCCCGTGCCAGCTTTCCAGTGATCTGAGCTTGTTCCCAAACCTGGGTCACCAGCATGATGCGAGGTAAGGCATCCAATGCCTCAGCCCTCTGCGCCACCGGGCCAGTCTCTCATCAATTATAAACGGTTATAGTATGTGTCTTCAATATCCTATATGTAATGATGATTACTGAGCACCTTTGTAGCTTACTTGAGACATTTAAGGAATGTTTAACTTATAACTTAGGGCCCCCTACCCTACCCAGCAGGACTGCACGAAAAACATCATGCACATTGTTCTGATAGTTCTTGTTTTATCTGTTTGAAGTCCTTTTTGTAGCCTTAATTAGTTTTTATGTAATTCTATCAATTACCATTGTTGATAGGCATTGTTTTGACTTGAGATTTCAGCTTACCCTAATGGACTCCTCTCAGGGTAACATTTAGCAATGGTTAACTTAGGTAATCTAAAGGATACTTGTTTTCTTTATGATCCTGAGTGGACTGAGATTTGAATGATATCAGACGTATATGGTGAAATGAATTGTTGAAATGTCAAATTGTTTGTTATAGATAGAATATTACAATAAAAACTGAGTTACAAAAAAAAATCTAACAGCATCCATGACATCATCATCATCACCATCAGCCACATACTTGCCTCAGGAGTTTAGACTGTGTAATTTAACTGTCTTTTCTTTGTGGAGGGAGGGCATTTACATATTAATTCTGCAACAGCACTCTCTGCACCTGTGAGAGGCACTGCTGCAGATGCAAAAGGATCATCCGGTGTCATCTCACTGAGAGAAGAAAATGGTCTTCTTTGTGCCTCTGGATGCTCCATTCACTGCAGCAGTGACACTGTGGTGGAGGTCGATAGCAAAAATAACAGCGGCAGCAGCAAAAACAGATGTTTACTGCAGTGATGTAACAAAGGAGATGAGGCAGAAACAGACGCAGGAGATGGATTTTATTTTAATTCTGTAATTACAAACCTGAAATCAATCAATACAGCTACACCGATCACAGTCTCCAAGTAATATAGCAATCACATTACCAGCTCTGATTACATTTTGCCTCAGTACTGATAACTGCTCTGCACCAAGGAGTGTCGACACTGTATTCCCGAGCCCGCAAAAATATTTTTACACATTCATGCAGGGAGGTTTCTGACTGTGAAATTTAATGTATGCAAACATTGACTACTCTACAGTTCATTCCAACATTTTGGTTTCTTTGCTGTAGGCCTTGTTGCATCGGCTAGTTTGTTTTAGGGAGTCACATATGACTCCCTCATCCCTTTCCTCAGAAGTAGCACCCAGCTTAATCCTTCCTATCTAGTACTCCATCATGGAGTTTTAGCTCCCAATGTCCATCATTTTTGCACTATTCAGCATTGAATTCCCTCTGCCAAACCACCTCTCTAGCCTTTGCAGGTCCTCCTGAAACTCCTGAATCCCCTATTTGCTACCCTTCCTGCCACAGAGCTTAGTGCCATCTGCAGAGAGACACATCCTGCCCTGTACTCTTCTTCCATGACACTCATGATCATATTGAGAAGGAATGGTCCCAGGATTGACCCCTGCAGCACACCATGTGTGACCTCCCTTGCCCCCAATTTGACACTGTTTATCACTACCCTCTGCTGTCTCCCCCAGCCAACTTCCCACCAATCTATCTTGGCTCTTTGCTGCTCTCAGATCCTCTAACTTCTTCAGTAGCCTTCTGTGTGGCACTAAGTCATATGCCTTGCTGAAGCTGAAGTACAATAAATCCACTGCCCTACTTATCCAGTCAAAGAATACTATCAGGTTGGTCTGCTAAGACCTCCCTGCCATGAGTCTCTGCTTCTTACTATCCTGGAGCCCATTTGCCCATTTCTCTCCAGGTAGTCCACTAGGTTCTCTTTGACTAGTGTCTCCATCAATTTACATACAATGGAGGTAAGCCTAGTGGGCCTGTAGTTACCCAGTAGCTCCTTGTCCCATCTCCTGTGTATCAGATTCCTGTCTACTACCCTCCAGTCTTTCAGAACCACTCTTGACTGTAGTATGCTGCTGAACAGTCCTGTCAGGGTTTCAGTCAGTTCTGATGCCAATTCCCTGAGCATACTCGGGTGCATCCCATCTGACCTTGGAGTCCCATCAATTTTCAATGCTACAGGCCCTTTCCTAAGACTTTCTTCTGTGACTAACATCTCTCCCATTTCTGTGATTCCCTCTTGCAGTAGCCTTTATGCCACTTTCTGCCAAAAGCCCACTGTCATCTACTGTGAATACTGAGCAGAAGTTGTTAAGAATGGCTGCCTTCTGCCCGGCATTCTCTATTACTCTGTACTCCTCTGCCAGTCTAATACTTTCCTTTCTCATCTTGTTGTTTTCACTGACGTACCTGAAGAACTGTTTTTCCCTTTCCTTGACCCAGTCCACTATATGCAGCTCTGGGTCTGCTTTTGCATCCCTGACTGCCTTCTAGGTCTCCTTCACCTTAATTTGGTATTAGCTCCTTTCCTCATCCCCATTTCTCCTTGTACCAAATTAAGGCCCTTATTTGGCCCACACTGCCTTCCTCACCATCTTAGAGAACCAGTTTGGTCTCTTGTAACTTTTACTCTTGGTAACCATTCTCAAGCATTACTTCGCTTTCTCAAGAATTGCTCCTTTTATTACTCTTCACCTCTCCTCCAACCCTCTGATTTTGTCTACTACAAAAAATGATCCTTGACTAACTCCCTCATCTGGTCAAAGTCTGCTCATCTAAAGTCCAGAACCTCAGCCTTTAAAGAGGTTGTACTTGTAACCAGTGTCAGTTAAAACCACATGGTGTTATGGTCCCAGGACTCTGGTGGATTCTCAACCCCTAATCCACCTATAATTTCTGAGCTGGTGAGCACCACATGGAGAATAATAGTTTTTCTCATGTATTCCCTTGCTAGCTGCATCAACAGGCAGTCTTCCAAGGCATCTCGCAGGGCCTGACATCTAGTACTCCTAGCTGCTGGAATGTCCAAATCTATGTCTGGTAAACTGAGTTCCCCTACTACCACTACCTTCCTCTTTGCAGGCCCCTTCTCAGATGGTCTATAGACCACCCCCATTCACAACTTCTTGCCCAGTGCAGTTGTTCACTACACCCACAGCAATTTTGTCTCCCCATTTTCTTCCCTGGTGGACCTGTCCACTACTGCCTCTATGCAAGAAAATGTAGCACACACATAACAGAAGCAAAAACACAAACTGGCTAGGATTGCAGGTGACCAAATTTTATTATGGTTAAAACAGCCTGAGAAGGTATGCACAGAAACAGGTAATCCAATCCAACAACACCTAGGTGCCCAGCACTTCGCCATGCAAGGCTTCATCAAGGTTGTGTTTTTGCTTCTATTATGTGTGCGTTGCATTTTGCTTTTTAATTTAACTAACGTGGGGTTAGCCAGCCCCAGCAGCAGCATCATCACACCTGTTCTCTGAGGACCAGCTACCTCTTCTGACTGTATCTATGCCTTCCCTATATAAAGGGCAATGGGCTCCCTTTTCCCTTACCCCTGTCTCCCCTTTACATGGTGTACCCCAGTACTGCCAGGTCCCAGTTACCTGTGGTCCATGTTTATTTTATGGCTACAAGATCTAATCCTACATCCACCACTACTGTCCAGAGCTCACTAATTTTGTTTTCTTGGCTTCTGGCATTCAGGCAAACTGCCTTCCAATTCCCCTTTTTTTCAGTTCCTCTCCCTTTGTCCTCCCATTCCCTCATTAATTTGAAGATGTTCCTGCTCTTTGATGGCTCTTTGAGACCCCCTCTCTGGCACCCTTTCTTAACTTGTTATGGACCCTGCCGTTCTGTTTCTAACCCTACTGTTCACAGCCCCTATTTCTGGGGGAGTACTAACTAGGTTCCCCTTTTGCACTCCCCTCTCTGTGGTTCTCCCAGCTTCCATCTCCTCTTCCCATCAGCTGAAATGACCACCGATGTAGACATCAAATGCCTGCCCTGATAGACTAGCTCTCTCTCGTTAGGTGAAGCCCCTCACCTTTGAAGAACTTCCTGTTCTAGAATCCCCCCAGTCTCCAAAAAAACATACCCCTCTTTCAGACACTATCCCTTCAATTACCCCTTAAACTCCACAATCTCCTCCTTCCTCAATTTACCATTCTCTTTCTCCTACCCCTCACAGGAAGATCCTTGGAAAAGACCAGGGAAGCTGAATGTGCCTTCAATTTGTCCCCCAGCCTTCAAACGTTGTGCTGTACTGTCTCAATAGGCTGGTGGTACCATGTTTACCATCATCCCAAGCTCCCCTTGCCCTCCTCTACCATTCTCCCTATCCTATCCATGTCCCAGATGGGTGATGCACCTGGAAGGCATCTGATCAACCCCCTTTCCCCTCTCCTCCCACCACCTTCTTCACACCCTCATTCGTCCTCTACTTCTAGGATTCTCTTTGCTGCCTTCCTCCTGGTCTCACCCCTGGGTGCCACCAAATCATTCTGTCCACTCTTCTGTACCAAGTCCAAGCCTCCCAAGGAGTCAGGTACTTGCACCTGCTTCAGTGGTGCAAAGCAATTTGCTGTTGGGATTTGGTGAACTTAGACAGCTACCCTGTTGCTGTCCCTGCCACCCCTCCCCATCCCACTACCCTGTAGCCCCCCTTGCCAGTGGGCCTCTGGGGAGGTGGGGGTATAAGGTGTGCCTGTGGGTGTCAGCTCAGCTGGTGATGTGGCAGAGAATGGGATATCTCCTCCCTTGCTGTTACCAGCTGTGTCTGGAGCTCCACAACTGTCCTACATATGGGGGCAGTGTCCCTTCCTCTAGATCATAGTCTGGGAGATGAGTGCCCCATAGTCTCTGCAGCTGAGTATCACCCTTCTGAACCTTTGCTCCATACTGTCTGTTGTTTCCCCTCATGCAATACCTATTGAACTACCACCACTGCCTGCCTGACTCCCCTTTAGCCTCTCCCTAAATCACCCTACCCTAGACAGAGTAATTACACATTACCTGGATTCACAGTTTCACTCCTACAACTTTATTTATTTATTTTTTGTTGACCGGGTAAGTGTCCTAGACAAAGTCTGCCTATTTTTAGGCACGATCCAGGGGAGGAGGATACAGATGAATGCCAACTGACTTTGAACCAGATTAAGCTGTTGGTGGTATTTTTTAGTGAATGGGGGGAAATTTGGCCAGGGCACTGGGGAAATTCTCCTGCTATTTACGAGAAGTGCCATGGGATCTTTAACATCCACCTGAACTACCACCAGAACAGGAAGATGGGACCTCGGTTTAACATCTCATCTGAAAGACGGCACCTCAGGAGTGCAGCACCCCCCTCATGCTGCACTGCAGTGTCAGTATTGGGATATTAACCCAAATGCCTGATGTGGGGCTAGAACCCACGACCTTCTGATCTCCCAGCCTCAGAAGCGAGTGTGCTACCTGCTGAGCCACTGACACTAAACGTAACTAAAGTAAACACTGAAATTGCCGTGTTGGGCTACCCAGATAGGGTTTCCGGAGTCCCTTTACACAGCTCCCTGCTGAGGAGGCAGAGTGCCTTTTGGTGTGGGCTGTTCATTTGTGCATTTTGTCTATGTACTCAGCCTCATAATAGCAGCACCTAGCGATAGCTGTAGTGTGGGTTTCTTGTTTTTTTTTTCCTTTATTTAACCTGGCCTACCACATTCACAGTGTGCTAATGGCATTCTGAACATTCTTTCAGCATTCCCTGTGGGGTGCCACATTCCTACTCCATGGCAATCTCACTCTGAGATGATCACACTCTGGCAGGCTTGAGCAGGTCTGCAATTAGTTCCCCTGGAGGCTTCCTATCTGCCTCCACTTGGTTCTCATACTGTCCAATTCCATCTCCAGCCCTGTCAATATGGCTGATTTCCTGTTACTACTACCATTGCACAAAGCAGCTTACAGGTTAAGGAGGGTCTCAGGTGATACACCGGATATGTCTTGGCTTTACAAGCAAAGAGTCAGAGGTTTGAATCCAGGTGAGAACACATATTTAGGAAGGAGGGTCACCAAAGGCAAGGCAAGGCAAATTTTATTTTTTATGGTGTCCAGTCCCAGAGGCTCTGGGCACCTCACAATAAACACAATACAGGAAATATATTTAAATAAAATAATAAAACACAGAGGCCCAGATATTCAAACTGCGCCAGTCTGTGGCGCAAGCCTGTGCGCCGCTCAAATTTGTTGTGCAGGGGTGTGGCCAGGGCGATATTCAATGGAGTTGCTATGGGAGACGCTGCTTTGAATATCCTGACCTTGGTCACTCCTACTGTGCATGGCGCAGTGGAACTGCACCAGTGCAAGTGGTCAGAGTGGAGCATTGAGATGCGGTGGCGCAAGTGCTATTGTGCCATGCACAGCACCTGCGATATTCAAAGGGTGACATGCAAATAGGGCCTTAATTTGTGCAAGGCACATGGGGGGCCATTTGCATCTGATTATGGCCCCATTTGCATGCCATTAGCATGCAGGTGTGCTGATCCCCGACAACTTGTGCCTGGCGCCCTGCCAGGTAGCAGCCATCGGGGACCGACGTCCCCTGCAGCCCGATCGCGGGACGTCCCGTAAGGGACAAAGTACATCTCTTATCCCTGGTGGTCCAGTGGACCGTGATTAGCCCGATCGCGGGCATCACTGTATCCCCCCCAAAGTCCAATATCCCTGGTGGTCCAGTGGACCGCGATTAGCCCGATCGCGGGCATCACTGTATCCCCCCAAAGTCCAATATCCCTGGTGGTCCAGTGGACTGCACAGAGCCCGATCGCGGGTGGCATTCCACACCCCCACAAGTCCGATATCCATGGTGATCTAGTGGCCTCACCCCACCCGTCCACTGAGCCCACCACCCCGCTCCCCGTCAGCCGCGGATGCAGCACCTACCCGCCTGCCACCCTGCCGCCTCCGACTGACAGCTTGGTGGGCTGCACGCCCATTGGTTCAGAGCATGAGCCAATGGGCGTGCAGCCCATTCCATACTAGTCAGTCCAGATATGTGAATGAATTCACCCCGGACTGCTGGTGGAAGCAAGTTCCACAGGGTTGGCCCAGTGACACTAAAGGCATGGTCGCCTGATGTCTTGAGCCGAACCCTGGGAACATCCAGGAGGCCGCTAGATGAGGAGCGGAGGGAGCGGACAGAGGTAGCAGATGTCAGGAGCTCAGTTAGGTAGCCCAGACCCAGTACGTATAGGGCCTTCAAGGTGAGCAAGCCCACCTTGAAGAGGACCCTCCACCTGATAGGCAGCCAGTGCAGAGCACGCAGGACTGGAGTTACATGACTGGACCTAGAAAGGCCCATCAGTAACTAAGCCACAGTGTTCTGTACTAGCTGTAATCTGCAGAGGGTCCATCCAGTGACCCTGAAGTAAAGATCAGTTAGTTTCTGTAGAGACAGACTACGTAGGGACCATCTGGGTAGACTGGGTGGACCAAGCAGTCCTTTTCTGATGACAAATTCTATGGGTGAGATTTTCTAGCAGCTTCATCCATTTTATGGATGCAGCCACCTAACATCTACCTAGATAGTTAGATCACCTTCAAGGTGGCCTAACTTCTGGGTGTGATCAGCCCAACATATGCCCCCAAAATGATGCATGCATCTAAATTAGATGACTGCATCATTTGTTTGCCGTAAAAAATGCCAAGTGTCACAAATGCATCTGGAAGTTTGTAAATATGCTGCAATCCCAATGTATTTGCCTGGACACAGCATGCATCCTAAATATGGACAGTGTCCATAGCTTAGAAAATATTGGCCACAGTTTCTATGTTTCTAGGTAAGTTTTTTATGTTGTTTTGCACAGGCGCAAGCAACATCTTGTGGTAGTAGCACATTTCAGAGGTGTGTCAGTGTTGGCCAATGCACAGAATACGAACATACGAACATACGAAATTTGCCAGCAGATAAAGGCCTAGAGGTCTATCAAGTCTGCTCGAATGTGCAGCTAGCACCCCTTATTCTGCAGCTGCCCCTCCCTTTCACCCTTCCCCTTTATTAACCCTCCCCCTTGTCTTGTCCCATCCTCATTTGAAGCAGTCCACTGTTCTACTGCATACCACTTCAGCAGGTAACGCATTCCACCCAGCCACCACCCTCTCTGTAAAAAAGTGTCTCCTCATCTCCCTCCTGAACCTTCCTCGCTCCAGTCTCATATCATGGCCCCTGGTGTCCCTTCCCTCCCTTAGAATGATTTAATGGGTGCGTCCCTCAGCTCCCAATTAGAAAGCATGTTAGCGCGGATGCAAAACTTCAAAGAGTGCCAAAACCTTGAAAGAAATCTTCTGCTCCAATGAGGTGAAGTTATCTCATTGGAGCGTCAGACGACAAGGCTCCATTACGTGCCTTTCCTGGTGAAACATTTCAGTAAATATGGTGGATTCTGCCTCCTGCCACACACAATCCCCACAAAGCTGACATCAGGGGTGGCTAGTCCTGTGTCACCATGTTCCCCTCCCCACACACAGTTTCTTTGCCGGTTGGGGCCCAGTCCCCATCGGCATCATGTTCTCCCCCACACACACTTTGTTTGCCAATGAGGGCCCAATCCACATTGGCATCAGTCCCCCCCAACACTTTCTTTGCTGATGGGGGCCCAATCCCCGTCAGCATCATGTTCTCCCACCCCATATGCTTTCTTTGTCGACGTGGGGCAGAATCCCCGTTGACATCTGTCCCCCCAAACTCATGGGGCACACTGGAAGCCCACCCCAGTGTGCCCAACACTTTTTTTATTTTACCTGTAAATAAAGAAAACCATCCCCCAATGTCTGTTGTGGCTGACAGAAAGAGAAAGAGAGAGAGAGAGAAAGATAGATAGAAAGAGAGAAACTATGTCCCTGTAAAAAAGAAAATGGTCCCTCGTAGTTCCCGGTGACCCATCCCCAACCCACAAACACCCTCTGTGCACCCCATCTCCCCGCACCCCCCTCACCCCATACTTACCTCGGGAAGTCCAGTGCTCCGATCTTCCGTGGACTGGGAACACGTCTGAACTCTTCAAAAACCGACTGCAAAATGAAGAAAATCATGGTAAGCTTTATAATGGCATCAATGGGGAGTTTCAACTTAGGTTGCTATCTTAGCCATTTTTTGGAATTTTGACTTCACATTTTCAACATGGGGTTCTTGGGACCCCATCCCATGAACACATGCACTGTCATCTCGTTACTCAGCCCGGAAAGGTGATTTTGCGGTCATTGCACGGAATCACCTTTCAGGACCAGCTAATGAAATGACAGTGTCACTGTTCATGAGGTGGGGTCCAAAAAATCCCATGTTGCAAATTTGGTGAAAAAATCCCCAAAAATTAATGCGTTACAAGCATGCGTTGCACAGTTTCCATGCACGCTCATAACTTCGATAACTTTTAATATTTTCATTCCAGATTTTCAGCATTGCCATTTTTTCACACCTCCTTATGAACAGTACAGCTGTCGTTTTTTGCATCCTGCCCAAAATGTGTTTTTGCACGTGGCACACAATGGAGCGGTCACTGTGGGAAATCAACTTTCAGGACAGATTAACAAAATCACAGTGCCACTTTTCATGAGCCAAGGTCCCAAAATGCCTATGTGGAAAATTTGGTTAAAAAAAATCCCAAACATAATTGCGTTAAGGGGAGTGTGTTGCGCAGTTTCTACACATGCTCTTGACTTCACCAATTTTTCATATTTTCACTTCAGATTTTCACCATTACCATTTTTTTACACCTCCTCATGAACAGTAAAGTTGTCATTTTTCACATCCTGCTCGAAATGTGTTTTCACACATGTGGCACCAAATAGCACAGTTGCTGTGCAAAATCATCTTTTGGCTAACTAACTGATAGTGCCACTGTTCATGAGGTGGGGTCACAAAAAGCCCATGTTGAAAATCTGGTGTGAAGATACCAACAAATGCCCGGGGCATTAGGGTTTCCAACCAAAATGCCCCACCATGTAGAGACTGACAAATGTCAGGGGTGTGACTTGGGATTATCGGCTGTAATGCTCACGCCATTCCACCCCCACCCTGCAGCCAGTGACAGGCATCGAGGTGTGCCTTGGAGTGTTCGACCCCAGAGTTCACCCCATTCTCCTACACTATACCCATCTTAGCATATTTCCTTATGGAATAGGATAAGCGCAAGGCCCGAAGACCCCAAGGCACACTGCGACACTTGTCAGTGTCTGCAGGGTAGGGTGAGGTGAAATGGCATGAGCGTTATGGCTGACGACCCAAAGGTACACGCCAATGCCTGTCAGTCTCTGCAGGGTGGGGGTGGGGTTGGCATCAGTTCAATACTTCACTGCCATTTCTATTATGCATCTCTCTCTAACTCCTGCACAGCAAGACAACATTCAGCATTGACAAATGCTTGTTTAAATTGAGTTACGGCTCCTTCCTATGCTGTTCAGCCTTTCACAGCACTTACCCACCAACATTTTCCTCCACTACACTGTTTACCCAAAACCTGGAATCATGCTGCAATTTATTCCCCTGGAGGCCTCAAACTGGTTCTCATCTCATCTGTTCCTTCCTCCAACTACAATTGCCATTCACAATAGGGCTAACCTCCTGTTGCTACCACCGAGGCAAAAAGCAGTTTACAGATTAGATAGTTTTTTAGCACTCATGTGTCAATGGCCACATGTTGTAACACAGCTTCAACTGAATTTCACTGTATTTCATTTTAGTTTCAAAAGTGTTTTTTACTGGAGTCATCTATTTAAGGCTCAGCGAGTCCTGATGTAGCAGTTTAGTTTTAATCTTGATGTTTGCTTACTTCCTTTCTCAGTTGGTATAATTCTTGCATTATTCCTTATGCAGCTATTTGTTTATTTGTGTTTGAAGATATTTTATAGGAAGCTCTATTAAGCCCAGAGGCTTGCTTCCAGTAGGGATAAACAATATTCAAAAAAGAGTCTCACACATCATTTATTTATTTCAAAAGTTTCACAAGAAAAGACATACTGAGCTGAAAAAGGCTTGTTTCCAGATGTGTCCTGGGGTGAAACGGGAAGAGGGGATAAGAATAAAATGGAACAATATCTTATACAATAAATCATCCTAAATGACATAAGTTAAACAGTGCAAAACAAAGCTGACCCATGGGTTCAGCAAAAGTACATTACAATACATATTTAGCGGGCACCAGGGGAAATAAGGCGCTCTAGGAAAGGAGCGCAGATGGAGGGGAGGATGGGAAAGTGCAGAAGAGCAGAACAAGTGGAGGAAGAAGAAGAAAGGGAGGAGGAGGATAGTGAGGATAGGTAAGGGAAGGGGCAAGGAGGATGAGAGAGAGAGGGGAGGAGACTAGGTTGAGGAGCAGGGAAGGGCATGAATCAAGGACAGGCACTGGAGGGAGAAGTATGGTCATAAAGCAAGGAAGACGGAACATTTGGAAGAGGTGGCCCAAATGGCTAGGGCAAGAGAGTTCCAAAGTTTAGGAAAGTAGAAAGAGAAGGTATAAAGTCCACAGAAGGCAGCGTTCAAATTAAAGACCAGGTGCTGGAAAATATAGAATGATATAAACAATAAAGAACCAGCACTCCAACTATCGAGGAATTCAGTGAATGAGAATTTTTTACTGAATGAATTTCATTGTACTTACAACATAAGCACATTTTAAAATCACAACAATGCAGTGGTATAGTGACAATTTCAAGCTCTCATTCACACAGCTGCCTCAGTGCTTTGGGGTCTGCTACCCCTTCATCAGGAGGTGAGAAAGAGAAGGCAGCCTGACTGGTGAGGTATTTTCAAGAAGGAAATGTAAAAGTACAGTAGCCAGAGTTGTGGAGGGCATATGAGGAAGGGGGCAGGAAGGGGAGAGAAGAGGACAGAGCTAAGGTAAATGGGGAGGGAGCCAGCCAGAATTTAGAGAGGCAATACTACCACTGTATAGATTGCTGGTCAGGCCTCACCTGGAATACAGAGTCCAATTCTGGAGGCCTCACCTCAGGAAGGACATTGACTGGGAGGAAACAGTACCGAGAAAAGCAACAAAAATTATTCATGGTGTGCAGTACATGTCTTATGAGGAAAGACTTAGGGAACTGAATATGTACTCCCTGGAGCAGAGAAAAAAGAGAGAGGGGACATGATTGAAAAATATTCACGTACATAAAAGGCATTAACAAGATACAGGCACAGGAACTTTTTTCAGTTCAAGAAGAGCTCCAGGACCAGGGGACATGACCTCAGGCTGCACGGAGGAAGGTTCTTTACCAACACTAGGAAGTTTTTCTTCACAGAAAGAGTGGTGGATGCTTGGAACAGCCAGCACCAAGAGGTTGTGGGTGTCAACACTGTGTGGGGATTCAAGAATGCATGGGATAGACACAAGGGAGCACTGACTACAAAGGGCAACTAGAGCGTCAAAATAGGTCTAAAACAAATGGGCAGACTAGACGGACCTAGTGGTCTCCTTCTGCTGTCAACTTTTATGTTTCTATATTTCTATACAAGAGGCACAGTGGAAAAGGTAGCAATCTTCCAGGGAGGGAAAGGATAGGGAAGAGTATAAGGAACAGTGGTGAGTGCAAGGCAGGCAGTCCAATCCAAAATGACAGAAGAAGTGAAAGAGGGGATCCAGTCTGGCCAGGGTGGACTTAGGGGCAGCACTGTAGACAATATCGCCATAATTGATAATGGGAAGGTTCATTTTAGTGATGATGTCTTAGTGAGCAGGGAGCGGGATGCAGCTTCTATTCCTAAATAGTGTTCCGAGTTTGTGGTGGAGTTTTAAAAGTATAAGTATGGCATTCACGTGCTGTGAAAAGTCAAGGTGCTGGTCAAGCCAGACTCCAAGGTATTTAAATGAGGGCACAACGTCAATTGTGACCCCAATCTAGAATGTGGAATGAGGGGATTGATGGGAGCCTGGAAAGTCTCTGTTTCATGCCAAAGGACATGGAGTCCATTTTTGGGGTATTTAAGGATAACTGATTTGATATGAACCAACACTGGACATTGTCGAAATCATGTTGGAGCCAGGCTGTTAGCTCAGAAGGGGAGGAACCAGTAGCAAACAGGACCATGTCATCTGTGTACATGTGTACATAATATTCCTCATCAGTTTGTGGCATACTGCCATTTCACCATGGTCCCATAATGAAATGGCAGTGCACCTCGAAGCACCAGGGAGTTTGGTTCCTGAAACTTCAAATGCTCAATAAAGCAGCAGTACCTGGCAGATGGCAAAACATTTTATCATATACTTTTTGGTTTTTTTTTTAGCAAAAATGTTATGTCTGACCATCTTTGAATCATACCCTGTGTATTTTTAATTTTATACGATATTTTTAAAACAGCTTTTATGGCTAATTTTGTAATTAATGACTCCAGTTATTAAAGATGTCTGCCTCCCGCAATTTTTGAAACTCTCTTCAGTTGACTTTAAATGGACATACTAGATTCATAGTGTGAATAGACTAGGAAAGTGCTACCACATATTGCCACATTTTTCTGATAGCAAATAGCACAGGACCCGACTAAGATATTTAATTTTTTCATGGTGGGCATGGCAAGGGAGGCAGGAACTTTTAAAAACTTCATCATTCTGTATCATCATTTAGGAATGAAGGGAAATGAAAAGAAAAATTGGTATATTGATCTTTTTGCCAGAAAAAAAAAAACATTGCTCAAAAATACGACATGGTCACTAACAAATACTGTTGCTTTAAATAATGCCTGCTACTTTTAATCTGGCAACTTAGCCTTGGTATTTTTTATGTGTGCCCCTTTTTTGATTTTATTTATTATTAGTCTCTAAATTTAGAGAACTAGCAGTAGCTTCTTATACTCATTCAGCATGCAGTTTGTGCATTTTTGCCTTTACAATACAGTCCTGCCCATAATGTCTAACATTACTGAGAATGATACATCAACATAGTTTACAGGATAAATGCCATAAAATATGTTTGTACAGAGTATTTCATGCTCCCAAGTTCAAACATATTGTATATGGTCTCAGTTTCAAGGTGTTTTGTGAACAAACTGTAAAAGGTGCAAAGCTGGGAGTTATTGTAATATCAGTGGGAGTATACAGTATTGCCATGGGTCTGCATCTAGAAATGATCCTTTACTAGAACTGGGTCTGACTTCCAGGATGCATAGGTTGCCATTCGTGCTGCTCTAAGTCTCTCAGTTGCAGCCACATGATAGGGATAGGAACTTTTCTGCCAAACAGTCTGCAGCTAAATCATTCAAAGAGTAGTATATTACAATTGCTAGGTGCATGTTTATTTGTTAATTAAAGATGTAAATTTTGGCACCCTATTGATGGGTGCACTCGGACCAGTGAACAGATGGCTGGAAGGGACTGTATACTTTCTGGAACTTCCTACCTCACAACCAAGTATGATTCTGCTTGCTCTCTTGTAAACAAACTGTAGTCTCTCTAGCAGTGCATAGTTTTTACACTACCCCAATAATACATACTCAAAGAGTGGTAGAATTAGGTCATAATAAACTGTATGTGATGTCTGTAAGATGCAATGCTTAATTCTCCAAACTCTTATTATCTTCCAGTTCAAAAGTATAAGAAGGCTTGGGGTTACTTAAGTAATGTTAAGATTTTTATGCAAGTGATTACACCATTTTGGAAATACTGTTTCATGCCCAAATTTATTCCATTACAGGTTTTCATGTACATTAATCAAAAATGTATTTTATTTATTTGTACATTTTTCCAGGAAAGGCACATTAAGCTATAGTACTGTAGCTTTTTTCCAGGTGTGCCCAGGGTGGGGGTGGGGGGTTATATGGGCCTGTTTTATGAATCGGGTGAATGTTGGCCAGGACACAAGGGAAAAAATCCCTCACTTTTCTTCGATAAATACCATGGGATCTTTAACTTCTACATGGACAATGACCAGAGATGGGCAGAAGGAGTCTTGGTTTAAGATCTCATCTGAAGGTTGGCACCTCAACAGTCCAGCACCCCCCTTGTACTGCATTACAGTGTCACTTATGGGTATTACTGCAAATATCTGTTGTGGGGCTAGAACCCATAACATTCCAATCTTCCAGCCCCAGAGGTGAGCATGCTACCTACTAAGCCACAAACACTAGCAGTCAAAAGTTTTAAAAAAATGTGTTTTTTTTTTTCATTCTTTAAAAAAAGTGTGTTGGATGTTTACATCAATATATTGTATCGGTACAACAATGTACTGAGTATACTGATAATTTTTTGTTGCACTGATGTAATTTGAGATGCTTGTGTCTCTGTCACTGTACATAATATTATCTAATGCTGTACATTGTTGGAAAGATGAGGGGCATGCCTTTCCAGTGGCATACAACATGATGTTGTAGATGATAAGGTGCAAACTATATTGGTTTGTAAAGCTGCATTGGCACTACCAATATAAAAATATAAACAAATTAGTGTATCAGTACATAAATGCTCTTTTAACATACCGCAGTCTTGCCAACCTGACACAAAACTTTCAATTACAAAATTAAGTTTCTACCCCAAACAGCTCTAATGTTATCCCAGCCTAAAGATTAGTCATCTGAAAAGGGATAATCATGGTACAGTTTTGGGCTAAGGAATTTAAAGAGCTAGTATACTATCTGAGATTAATACTAACTTTCAAAAGTGGTAGAATTAGGGCATTATAAACTGTATATGGTATTTTCTGTGAAAGGCAATGTTTAGTTCCCCATACTCTTATTTTTTTGTTTGTAAAATGTTTTTATTGATAGACATGCCAGTCAAGTTACACGCTGCACATGAATCTACACAATACAGTAGGGTCAGCTCTATATATTTCTCTGGTGATGTGTACTGGTTAGACCTTGGAATTATGTTACAAAGCATATATTACACAAACAATTGCATGGGAGCAGAGTGGATGCAGAAGAATGGAATGGTAGGTCATAAGGTTTGCATACAAAGAGAGGCATGGCATCTCACTACGACCTCCTGACTGTTCACATAAGCATCTTCCAGTGTGAAAGCATAGAACGATTTGGGGTTAGTCAAGGAAATAATCCACAGTTAAAGAGCAACTGATGGACTTTTTGGAGGAACTGGGGCACCAAGACCCAAGGCAGCATGGTTTAGTGATGGCAAGATCTTGTCAGACAAACCTCATTGAATTTTTCAGTGGAGTTTCACAGGAACTGGACAAGGGACGGGCCTTGGTACTTAAACTTCAACAAGGCTTTTGACTTACAGCTCCAAAACCAGCTGGTGAAGAAACTGAGGGACATGGGAATGAGTGACACATTGACTAACTTGGATGGCAACTGACTTAAAGACAGGACCCAGAGGGTGGTCATAAATGGGGCTAGGACAGGAGTGAGGTAGGTGATTAGCGGCGTGCCTCAGGGGTCGGTCCTGGGCCCAGTGCTTTTTAATGTGTTCACATGCAACATAGGGGAAGGCACACTGGGCAGGATGTCAATGTTTGTTGATGGCATCAAAATCTGCAGCAGAATGAAACATGATTTAGGCATCAGGGAACTGAAGGAGGATCTTGCCAGGTTGGAGAATTGGTCTGGAGTCTGACAGCTAAGAGTGAACACAAAAAAGTGTAAGGCTATGCACTTGGATAAAAAAAAGCCTAGGACTGAATACTGGATGGCAGAGGTGTGCCTGGTGCATACAGTGGAAGAGAAAGACTTAGAAGTCATAATCAGGACTTCCAGTTCCGGTATGCTCGAATAGCCAGCCACCCAGTGAGCTCTCTTCACCCTATAAAAAGTTAAATCACCTCCCGACCACTAAACTATAGGAAAAAATTACAACACATAGATCTATAAAGATCTCATCTAAACAGCGGGAGGCAATCTTTATTAGTTCCCCTGCAAAAAAAAGGCAAAATCTTACCACAATCGCTTCTTGCCCATAGTGGACCACGAGGAGACTGACGATCCAGGGCCTTCAGATGGTGAGCAACCCAGGGGTGGTCGCGAGCAGAGGGGAGGAAAGGCAACTCCAGCAGTGGCAACTAGATCTGGGGCCAAAAGAAAAGGAATCGACCAACAAGCCAAGGAGAATATTTTAAGAGCCATCTCGGACTTTCGGGGGGAGATGAGAGACGCCATACGGGAGCTACGTTCAGATATCTCTATGCTCCAAACCCGTATGGAAGAGGCCGATAATCAGATTTCCCTCAATTCCACTAATCTGGACAATTTAGAAGGCTATGTCAAAAAAATCCTTACTGAACAGCTCCACATAGCGTTCTGCCAGGAAGACGCTGAAAATAGAAGTAGGCGGAAAAACATTAGGTTATACGGGCTCCTGGAGGGGGAGGAGGGCGAGGACCAGGTGGCCTTTGCGGATCATCTTCTGTGATCCCTTCTCAACTTGGATCCTTCCTTCCAGCTCGACTTGGAGTGAGCACACAGAGCACTGGGTCCCAAACCCTCTCGATCCGATGCCAGGCCCAGGTCATTTTTAATTAAATTTCAGGCATTCCAGACCAAGGATCAGCTACTGAAGAAGTCCTGGCAAAAGGGCTGCAAAATGTATGGCTCACAATGCCTCCTCCTCCTCGATAATGATTATGCCCCCCCATACACAACAGCTTCGTTGTGAATATGCCCCCCAGTTTCCACTCCTTCGTGTTCAGAATATCAAATTCTGGACCCCATACCCAGCAGGGCTACAGGTTCATCTCACATCGGGCCAAGTAACTTACAATACGGCACAAGAGGCAATTGAAGACTTAACATCGAAGGGTGTACTGAGGGACCGTATTCCAGCCTCTCGTTTCCCGCAACGCAACCGCCAGACTGAAGCTGAAGAACAAATTCTCAATCTTCCTTTTCAAGACATCCAGGAGAAAATTTGTCAGTGTAGAAACCCAACCCTCTCCTTTTGAAAATGTAGGAGACCATGAGTACAGTGACTGGGTTTGGTTTTTTCTTCCTCTTGACGGACCCCCCTCCCGTGGTGATTGACCTGGGTAGTTTCTGAATTTGCTCCTAGCTCCGAGGTATAATGATGGGGAGGAACATCACTCTCTGTTATAATCCCACCTATCTTAGATCTTGGGAGCCCCTGAAACATACGATGGCAGAGGTTTTACTCAGGCTGTATGTCCAGTCTTAGGCCCACAGAGATCATTCTGGTGGACGGGCTTCCCCCCCTTCTTCTCTCCACCCCCTTTCCTAATGGGTGTGTAGGGTCCTCCCGGGCTGGGGTGCACCCGAGTGGGGGGTCTAATAAAGGGTCAAGGATATCCAGTCTAGTATGGATTCTCCTAAGATCTATTACTGATAACAAAGACGATATCTGAGGGGAAGACAGACTGTACAAGAGAAGAATTATGAGGAGGTTTTTTTCCTCCCCTCTCTTAATGACTTCCCCAAGAGATGGATAAACAACTTATGGATGCTCCAAGACCAGGATTTGGGGACTCTTTGTTTGAATAAATATATATATATATATGTGTGTGTGTTTTTCTTTCTCTCTCCCTACCCCGTTTATTCCCTTCCCCCCTTCCTTTCCCCTTTACGGGTTGTAATGATACTGACTAAATTGCATTTATAATGTACTTCTCAGAGACAGTTTACCAGCTGGAAATACGCAGAATGCCAGGGGATACCTGAGATCCATGTGGTACAAGGGGGGCAGGGACTTGGCCCTCCCCCGCCCTCTCCCTCCCTTCTTCCCTGGTTTAACTTTAAAATATGAAGCAGAGCACTATAACTTTCTGACTTCTCTCCCCCTCTTCTTCAATTTTTTTTTTCTTTCTTTCCTCACTAGCCCTTACATCACAGAACTGTTACCAGGCTAATAGGATGCCCTCGCTCCCACCCTTCACACAAGATACATTAGGGGTGAATCTACAGATTTATCCCTGAGTGGGGAGTTCACTTATGGGCAATGACAGCCCAGAGTCGAGTTCGAACCGAACCACAGATGGGACTTTTCCTCTTTTGAGATTTAGTCCTTTAGGGAATTACATTAATCCTAGGGTGGGCCCCCCTCCTAGGAGACTATGGGATCCCTTTCTCCCACCATACCCTCTTATCGAGGTACTGTTGGGATTTTTCCGGGGTGTTCCAGAGTAGACGCCTCATCCTTGGAAGTCACTAACGTTACAAGTTTGTTGGAGACCTCAAGAGTTTTAGAGGCCTCCTATGGTTACAGTTATGTTTTACAATTGTTTCTTTCTCGAGCCAGGGTTCGGCTCAATGAGCTTATTCTTAAAGTTACAAAAACTAGAACAAGACAAATGGAAAAAAACACATACACATCAGGTAATGCAAAACTTAATTGGAATAGGAGACGATGTTGCTCTGAGAGACCACAAGTCCCATTCAATTTCTGTGCGAGTGGGCCGGCCTCAAGGAATTATTCCTTCCATTCCCCCTCTTTTCTTCCACCTGTAGAGACAGAAACCAAAGCAAAAAAATGGCAGTAAATCCAGTCAAAATATATTCAATGAATATTAATGGACTCCACAGCCCCATAAAGAGAGCAAGAATGATGCAGTCCCTCAGGAGGCAGGCGGCCGATGTATTTTACTTACAGGAGAGCTACCTCCCAGATGTAGAACACCAGAAATTAAAGTGGGGAGATAGATACTGGGTTTACGCCTCTTCCCACCCCAGTGGGCGCAGGAGAGGAGTGGCTACTTTTATTCCCACTACGACCCCCTGGGAACTGAAAGAGATGGTCATGTACTCAGGGACAATTTATAATTCTCAACGGCACCTTATACTCTCAGGAAGTTACCCTAGTTAATGCATACCCCCCCCCCCCCAAGTCTTCTAGGGCTGTGATTAGTTTTTTTCTCAAAAAGGTAATAGATAACCTCCGAGGTGCCCTGATAATGGGAGGGGATTTCAATCTGGATCTATCACCACAACTAGATACCTCATCCCCTACAGCTTATCGAACAACTAGTGCGGTGAAATACTTAAGGGGAGTATTGTCCCATTTGGGTATAGTCGATGTCTGGAGAAAACTATACCCAACAAATTCAGGGTACACATATTTCTACCCACATTTCCAAACATACTCCCATTTAGACTATTTTTTTATCTCTTGCGAGCATTTCTCG
Source organism: Neoceratodus forsteri (assembly GCA_016271365.2). NCBI lineage: Eukaryota > Metazoa > Chordata > Ceratodontiformes > Ceratodontidae > Neoceratodus > Neoceratodus forsteri. Next base: position 191,891,915 of record CM028132.1, on the reverse strand, counting down.
CTGATACAAGACATAGCTTTAGACTCCCGGATGCTTTCTGGCCATCACCCAATGATCATTCAAATCAATCTGGGAAAACCTAAAACTTCAAAACAATGGTGTTTTAATCCAATCCTACTTAAAGACCCGGACTATATTGAGCTAATGAAAACAAAAATTCTCCGAATACTACATGAAAATGCCTCTCGGGAAATTTCGGACCCCATTCTATGGGATACCTTAAAAGCGGTCCTCAGAGGGGAAACAATAGCTTTTACTCTGAGAAAGAAATGGAAACTAGATGCCTCCTATAATTACCTACTCGAACAATTACATTCTTATCAATTACTCTATAGGGAGGGAGACAGAACACTCCAAAGGAAAATCAGATTAATTAAACAGGACATACAAAAAATAATGGATCTTAGGATCCTGCAAAATTTAACCTTCTTAAAGTTATCGAACTATGAGGGGGGCACCAGGGGTACACGAATGTTAGCTTATAAACTTAGAGCACGTAAGCGAGCTGCAACTGTTCTTAAAATAAAACACCCAATTACAAAACATCTCTCACACAACGATGAGCATATACGATCATCTTTCTTGCACTACTACCAATCTTTATACGAGCCCCCCCCCCGACTCTTCTCAGGTTAATGATAGGAAAGCCTTCCTCTCACAACTATCTCTCCCTACATTAACAGAAACCCAACGTTCCCAGCTAGAGGCACCGATCAGACCAGATGAAATCCATAGCCATATTAAGGCCCTTAAACCAGCTAAATGTCCTGGACCAGACGGCTACGTTGCTGAATGGTACAAGAAGATCTGTGATTCCCTTCTTCCAATGCTTTTGAATACATATAGAGCTGCAGCGGAAGGTGAAACCCCACCTCCTTCTTGGGCTTATGCAATATTGACCCCCATCCCTAAACCTAGCAAGAATGCAACTGATATTACATCATACTGCCCAATCTCAATTCTAAACACGGACTATAAAATCTTCATGACAATCTGGGCCTCGAGAATGGAAAAACTCTTGCCGACTCTTGTTCATCCCGACCAATCTGGGTTTATTAGAAACTGCAGCACTGCGGATAATATTAGACGTACTATGCTTCTTTTGAAACATATAGATACCAGGAAAATCCCTCTAGCATTACTCAGTCTTGATGCGGAGAAGGCTTTTGATAGGGCTTCGTGGGGTTTCCTTTGGGAAACTTTAAGGACTTTTTCTTTCCCAGATTCATTTCTCATATGGCTACAGAATCTCTATGCAAGCCCTAAGGCTTATATCCGTATCAATGGAATCAAACTGAACTTACAAGCTCAAATGGGCAGACTAGGTGGGCCATAGGCCCTTATCTGCCGACACTGTCTATGTATCTATGTATGTATCTATGTATCCGTATCAATGGAAACTTTTCCTCTCCATTTTCCCTTTGTCAGGGCACCAGACAGGGTTGCTCTCTCTCTCCGGTCTTATTCGCTCTATATATTGAACCTTTAGTGGCTGCCCTTCGTTTAGACCCAAGGTAGAGGGGGTCCCCTTGGGACAAAATGCTTATAAAATCTCCCTTTTTGTGGATGATATTTTATTAACCCTCCTTTCCCCAGAATGCTCTATCCCTGCAGCATGGGAAGACCTTAACCAATGTGAGCTTTAACAAACTTTAAATTAAACTTATCAAAAACAGAAGCATTAATGTTTTACTATTCCCCTTCCACCACTCTCAGGAGTCTTCTCTCTTTGAGATAGTGACGCACTAAAATTAAATACCTGGGTATATATATTCCTCTCAATTCGATTCATTTAGAATGGTAAACTACGAACCTATCTCCGTGCAGATTCAGGAGGACTTGAACAGATGGGGGTGCCTGAAACTACACTTTTTTCAATGTATAGAAACTATACGTATGAATATACTGCCAAGGCTTTTATATTTGTTTCAAAACATTCCAATTTTCCCTTCAGACTTCTATTTCTGGTCTTGGAATAAAACCATATCTTCCTTTATTTGGGAGGGTCAGAAACCCCGGATTAGATATACAATATTGACGTTACCTCTGGAACGGGGAGGGATTAATCTCCCTAACTTAAAACATTATGCACTGGCTGCTTTCTTAAAAATATTCTTCATTTGGCTCTCCCCATCTTCCCATCTGCTCTGGAAATACATTGAATTCCTCCTCAATGACTTTTATGATATAGAAAAAATAATATTTGCTTCTCGGGAGCGAACTCCTCCTCTCCGCAATTTTTCTCAATTCACAGCCCAAGTCTTAAAGACTTGGCAAACAAACAAACAATATTTTCATTTACTTTAATTTCTGCTGATGAATTATTTTTACCAGCTACACTTGATTCTACATTCAAAGAATGGAGAAGGCTGGGCCTGAATTTTTTTGGGCAGTTTCTTAACACTAAGGGAGTGAGTCCCTTTAATGATTACAAACACAATACACTACCCCCCAAAGAGATTTATTTTGTTATGTCCAAGTGAAGAATTATATTATTAGACAAAAATAAATTCCAACTTATTTACCCTCCCCTTTTCCAACTTTATGGAAATTAATAAGAGACACCCTGAGAGGTAACCTATGGGATAAACTAATCAGCCACCTCTACAGCATAATAAGGGAAGGGGTAGGGGACTCTTCCTTAGCAATACTTGAGGCCTGGAACAGAGACTTACAACTGGAAATCCCTTTCAAGATTTGGGCTAACTCCACTTTAAAAGCAATTAAAATTACCACCTCAAACACATGTCGGGAATTGGCATGGAAATCCCTCTCTCAATTTTTCCGATCCCCAGCCATCCTAGTGTAATGCCCCAAAGGTGGTCATTCCAGAATACAATAAAAATAAATAAATCAATGCAGAATACACAGGTGCTCAGGGTACCTGCTGCAGGGGTAGGCAGCAGGGTACTATGTTAAAGGGTCCCTAGACATAAAGAGTCAACCTCCTTATACACAGAAAATACTGTAAATAATAGAAAAGTGCCTTGTGCACTTACAGCTGGTAAAAAGCCAGATTGTAAAGCAATACATGTCATAATGGTCTGGATGGAATATTGTGCTGAGTGGCTCATGCACAGCATTCCAATCCAGCCATTCTAGAACCCAGGCAGGTTTAACTTTAAAAATAACAGTTCAGTTAATCAGTTGGTCAGTTCCTGGGCAGCTGTTGAGGAGAGAGGACACAGTAAGTCAAAGGGACAAGGAAAGGGCTTACCTTGGGGTTGAAGCCATCCCTGAGGACTTAGCTGTGTGCCTGCTCTGCCTCCACTGCCTGAAGATCCCTCTTGCTGTTGTAGTGCTGTGGTTGGTGGTGCCATCGGGGCACCACGAAGAAGAGAACGCCGTTTCCACCACATTTTAAGGGCTTTTATGCCCTCCGTTTATTTATTTTTGCTCTCCTGAGGTGTTTCCCAAGTTTTCTCCGGTCCCACGTCGTCAGCAAGCAAGCTGCATCATTTTCGGCCATCGGAGGCCCCCCCTGAGCCATCCCTCTCGCTGCCTGATCTTCCCTCCCACTGCCAGCTCTCCTCCCGCCTCCCAGTGACGGCAGTGAACTCCCGGAGACCGCAGAGTGGTGAGTCGGCGGCAGCACACGCAGTGCTGGCCGCCTGTGTTTAAAAGGGGACTGCATTGTTTGGGAAAAGCGCAGTAGGCGCTTACAAAAGGCGGCCGAGCACCGCAGGGGCATCGGGTCATTAGGACCCTTGATTTTAATATGTATTAGGGAGGCGGGGATAGCGACACCCATGGGGAGTGGCCAAAAAGCAAGGCCAGCATAGCAGCCTAATGAATATGGATTAAGGGGCGGAATTAGAGGCGGGGTTTGCTTGACATAAGTGACAGCAGGCTTAGGGAGCCTGAAAGATTTAAAAGGGCAACGGATTTAAAAGGGCGATTCAGGCCCAGATATAAAGTAGGGCATTAGGCCCATTATAAATTGGGGCACCAGGCCCAATCTAATGTGGGGCACCAGGCCCAGTACAAAGTAGGGCACCAGGCCCAATGCAACGAGGGGCACCAGGCCCATTGTGAAGTGGGGCACCAGGTCCAATCTAAGGTGGGGCACCAGGCCCAAGCTAACGTACGGCATCAGGCCCGAGGTAAAGGTAGGGCATTAGGCCCAAGGTAAAGCCTGGTCTATAGGGAGGCTCCGGCCTAGCAGAATAGGGCAAGCCAGCCTAGTGGTACTATAGGGAGGCCCCGGCCTAGCAGAATAGGGCAAGCCAGCCTAGTGGTACTAAAGAGAGGCCCCGGCCAAGCGGAATAGGGCAAGCCAGCCTAGTGGTACTAAAGGGAGGCCCTGGCCTAGCGGAATAGGGCAAGCCAGCCTAGTGGTACTAAAGGATTCCCTAGTCACAACGTACAGTAAGGGATCCTATTACAGAATACCCTACCTATAGAAACAGGGGTTCATTTGAGAGTGTTCAATTTGCCTATACTGTGAAACTACTGTGATTACTGTACTGCTTATGCTGAACTATCGTTCTAAGTACCTGAACTATTGTCCTAAGTACCTGAACTATTGCCCTAAGTACTTGAACTATTGCCCTAAGTACCTGAACTATTGTCCTAAGTACCTGAACTATTGGTCCAAGTACCTGAACTATTGCTCTAAGCACCTGGACATTGGCCCTTATCAGTAACAATTACCCCTGAAGTTATAATTTTCCCTTCTCCAGCAAATTATTGTATCATTCCACAGTTCTTTGGGGATTCTTCAGTTATATGTTTACTACTGTACGAAGACAGTCTCAATCTTCTACCACACTGCAGACTCATAGTGTGGTCTATAACACCACGTGCTCAGAATCAGTCTCTACTCAGAAGAAGACGTCCTTCCAGCATTCTTCACTCCTGGGAGATCATCCATCAGCTCATCCCGTCCGTTTGTGTCATCCGCCGAAGTCAAGTCCATCGTCAGTCATACAAGTCGTACCCGCCGTTTTCTTGTTTTCACAGCTTGAAAGTACGTCCGCCGAAACGCATCACGACAGCCGTGCCAGTGTCGTTCCATATGGTTCCTGTTCCAGATGTCCCAAAGTTGGTCGCCCTCTACAGAAGAGAGAGCTCATCCTGGAGAACCTGTTCTGTGCCCCCACCTGGTCATTCGCCAAAAGTCGAGTCCGTCGAAAAGCCCAGTCCGGGACGCGTCCGCCTTTTCTTTGTTTTGTGTTAGTTTCTGATCCTAGGATTGCAGAGTCAACCATCATCTCTTCAGATTCTTATGGTTCCTGGTCCTGTCAGAGTTTCTCCCAAGTTCAGCTGGCCCTTGGAGTGCCGCAGCATCAGTCAGGTCGTGGTAGTCCTCCATTGGATTCATCGCCATGCAGATCTTGATCTTTCTTCATCCTTGGCAACCCTGGAAGTGGGTTTTTGCCGAGGAACCTCTTGTTTCAGTGTGTTATTTCAGGAACCAGTTGCTTTGGTTCTACATTCCAGCAGCCTTGGAGAGAGTGGGCTTTTGCCGAAGATATATGGTCTGTTTACCAAACCTCTCACCACCCCAGTGGCCTTATCTAGGTCCTTGCTGGGAATCGAGATTAGGGTTCTACAGTTCTGTTTTACTTCCCTTGTAGCTACCAATGAAGAACGACGGTGTACACGAAGACGCCGGATCTCTGGACTCTTGTAATATCTGGACTCTTATGGAAATGTGTGATGCTGGTCACCCTAATGCAATGCTGAGTAGCCTATGTAACCTGATTCTCATGTAGAGTATAGAAGTACAGTATAGACAAGTGTCAGAATAAGAGTGGCAGTAGGCCTAGAGTTTATTCTTGTAGTAATAACCGTAGAAGTGGTAGATAAAAGTATTTCCCTGTTCCATTGCCCTGTTGTTCTCGGGCAACCCCTCCTCCTCCTTGTGACTGTGTCTGTCTACCCTTGGTGCAAAATAAACGCCCTGCGGGCATCGAAATACTAAGTTGACTCCTGCCTCTCCTTGTCTGGATAGCAGTTATCCTATCCACATAATTCGGACCTTGGCTGCTCATCTCCATCTCAAGCAGATCATCACAAAAACTGGCGTAGTCGGCAGGATAGAGATAATTTATCCGAGGAGTCCAAAGTTGGAGTGGCTTAGTAAGAAGCACAAATGGAGCCCGGGTGTAGTAGTGAATTGTCCGGAGGAGACTGAGATGGACTTAGAGGAAATATCCCAGCATCTCCACTAACCATGCCATACTACTTTGGAGCACCATAGCTTCCACAGTTTTCCGGAGAGAAAGATGAGGATGGAACCAGCAACCTGGAAGAATTCCATTCGAAGATGCAAGCCATGTTCCGGCTGTATCAAATCCCCGAGCAACAGAAAGTTGAGATTTTAATTGGGCAACTAAAGGGAGCTGCCCACGGTGAAGTCCAATCATGGCCGAGTGGAGCAAAAGCCACAGCGGACCAGATACTCCAGAGGTTACAGCAGATTTTTGATGCTAGGACCGTGTCTGACCTCAAAATGAAGTTCTTTTCGTGTACCTAGAAGTCTCAAGAGACTCTGAGAGAGTTTGCACTGAGTCTACAAGAGCTGTTACGAGCGATAGAGAGAGTAGACGCAGCAGAGGTCCAAGATGCAGATAGAGTACTAGTCGAAAAATTTGTGGAAGGAGTACAAAGTGAGGCCCTAAAAAGAGAACTACGTATGCTGCATTTACAGAACCCTGAAGTTGACTTTCTGGATTTTAAAGAGAAAGCCTTCCGAATATTTGGTTCAGGACATTCTAGAGAGGAAGCTCCAGCATATCCCCAAATCTCTATGGGAAATCAATGGCCAACCTACACTACCAAGGGATGGAAAGAAGACCATTCTTGGCAATTAGGACTCCAACCAGAGGAAGTGTCCTTACGAAGGCGAGAACCGGGAAGAGAAGCTGTTGCCTACCCGAGCCGGCATTCAGAACATGAGCAGATACCTGACCCAAGGTTACAGACACCGATATGTTCTGTACAGACGGGCGTTCAACAACATTCGGAGCTGACGGAGCAGATTGCTATGCTGACTAACCAGATGGCAGAAATGTATGAAGAGATGCAGAGTTGGAAGCCTGGGTGGAAAAATGAGAAAAGCTTTGTTCCATCAGGAAAAGAAAGAAAGCATGACCAAATGAACCACTCGAGAAGGAGTGAAGGGAGAGGCTCCACAGATCGATTTGATAGCTAAGGAAGGCCCATATGTTGCCGGTGCGGTGTGAGTGGTCATATAGAAAGAAGATGTGGTCAGCCAGTCAATAACACCTTAAGTTTAAACAGGAATTCTTCGGGGATGAGGACCGACCCCTGAAGAGCACCCGATCAGGTCCAGCAGTCCCGCTAGAGCAGTCGTGTTTTGTTGGTAACAGCCCCATGATTCCAGTTAAGGTCGATGGCATCAAGCTTATGGCGCTATTGGACACTGGATCGCAAGTCACCACCCTACAAGGAAGAGAGTTCCGAAGATACTGGATGCCCAATGATCTGAAGCCACCTCCTAGATCTTGGGTAAAGTTGATCGCAAGCAACGGTGATGAAGTCCCATATTTAGGCTACCTGGAAGCTGATGTACAGCTAGAGAAGAACATCCAATGTAACACAGGCATCATTGTGAGCAACATTGAGAGTGATCAGCTGCCACCACTCATTCTCAGGATGAACGTTCTACAGAATTGCTTCGGCGAATTAGTGAGCATCCTCCAGCAGCAAGCCAAACACGTGCCTCGAGTGGAGAAGTATGCCCTGCAACAGACTATCCACAACTTGCGATGCCACCAACACTTCGCCAATGCCGAGGGTGAAATCGGTAAAGTAAGGGTGATAGATGCTAGACCAGTAACCTTGAAGCCGGGTACAAACCACTTTGTGGTGCAAAGTTAAAGGTGGGCCTGAGGGGTCAAGAGACTATGACGCCCTAGTAGAACCCTACCCAATGAATAAGGAAGAGCCAATAATAGTGGCTAGGAGTGTAGCCACGGTGATCCGAGATAGGATACCAGTCCGAATGCTAAATTACGGGACTCATGATATACAGCTGTACTGGAACCAGCCGGTTGCTCAGATCCACACGGTACATTTACAGGACATTGTCGAAGCTGGGGAAGAAATGGAGAAAGTGCCGGAAGATGGGATGGAAAGTGACCAGAGACCAGAATGGACCAAGGAGATTAAAGTTGGCAATACAAAGACCAGCATGAAGCAAAGAGCCGATGTTTTGAAAGTAGTTTTACACTGAAAAGAAGCTTTCAGCCAACACCCCTTGGATTTTGGGTTAGCTTGTGGGGTACAACATCACATCAGTACCCATGGACATCCGCCTGTCAGAGAGTGATTTAGGCCGATTCCACCAGCTATGTACCAGCAAGTCAAAGAAATGATTAAAGAGATGAAAGAGGCGAATGTGATAAGAGAAAGTCACAGCCCTTGGGCAGCGCCAATTGTTCTGGTCAAGAAGAAGGTGGTAAGATCTGATTCTGTGTGGATTACCGCAAATTAAATGCCATCACTCATAAAGACGCATACCCTTTGCCTAGGATAGAGGATTCCCTCATGGCTCTTCAGTCAGCAGCCGTATTCTCCACTCTAGATTTGACCAGCAGATACTGGCAGGTTCCTATGGCGCCCCAGGATCAGGAGAAAACAGCTTTTATTACCCCTATGGGTTTATTTGAATTCACCAGGATGCCTTTTGGTTTGTGTAATGCACCGGGAACTTTCCAAAGGTTAGTGGAACATTGTCTTGGGAGCCAACATTTCGATACCCTGTTGTTGTACTTAGATGATATTATCGTATATTCCAAATCGCACAAAGATCATCTGTGTCACCTGGATGAAGTATTCCAAAAGTTGATCCAGTACGGTCTGAAAATAAAACCTTCCAAATGTCACCTGTTGCAGACCAAAGTAAGTTATCTGGGACATATAGTCTCCGCAGATGGAGTGACGCCAGACCCAGAGAAGATCGAAGCAGTAAAGAAATGGCCTGTTCCTACCACCATTAGAGAGGTCCGGAAGTTCTTGGGATTTGTTGGATACTACCGAAGATTTATTACGAATTTCTCAAAGATTGCTGTGCCTTTACATGAACTCTTGAGAGGGTCAACAGAAGGTAGAGTCCCAAAGAATCGCCTGGTTACATGGGGTACTGAGCAACAAGAGGCCTTCGATCACTTGAAAAAGATACTTGCTGAAGCCCCTATATTGGCGTATCCAGACTATGCAAAACCGTTTCTGTTGTATACGGATGCCAGCAACAAAGGATTGGGCACGGTACTAGCACAAGAACAGAATGGTGTGGAAAGGGTAATAGCCTAAGCAAGCAGAGGATTAAGAGGCTCGAGAGGAGCAGCCGCTATAGCTCTTTCAAATTGGAATTTTTAGCTAGTCTGGGCCATCACTGAAATTTACGACAGTATTTAGCTGCACCCTTTCACGGTCTTACGGACAATAATCCATTAGCACACTTGAATACTGCAAAGCTAGAAGCCCTCGAGCAAAGGTGGGCCTCTCGACTCGCGAATTACCAATTTTCTATCAAGTATCACTCTGGTAAATCTAATGCAAATGCTGATGCCTTGTCCCGGATGCCTGAACACGAAGAATCAGAAATAGATGATACCCCGCTGGAAAATACAGAAATGCCACCTTTTCTGCAGGTACCAGCTGAGATTGTACAGGCATGCTGTCAACTTGCTCCCGAGTTTAAAGTGGAAGATCAACCGGAAGTGGATGACATGATTGCAAATCAAAAGAATCTATGAGTAAAACTACAAAGCCAAGACCCTATAGTGCGCCAAGTGAAAGATCTAGTTGTGCAACAGAAGCGCATGACCAGAAAAGAAAGAAGGAAGTTGACCACAGAAATGATGAAACTTTGGAGGCACAGAACTCACTTGACCATAGAAGATTATCATCTGGTTAAGAAGAGTAGAGATCCCACCACCCACACAGAGATAACTCAAATCGTAGTTCTGAAGACCAGTGCTTCAGTAGTGTTTGAAGCATAACATGACAACTCAGGACATTTCGGTCACAAGAAAACGGAAGCTATCATCAGAAGGCGATTTTATTGGGTAGGAATGCGAAATGATATAGTAAAATGGTATGAGGAATGTCCAGCGTGTAACTTAAAGCGCAAGGAAAAGGTGAATCAGAGAGCTCCTCTCCATCCAATAGTCAGTAACGCACCATTGGAACTAGTTGCTCTTGATCATTTGAAATTGGACCCTAGCTCAAATGGACACGTCTATATCCTCACTATGGTGGATCACTTTTCCAAGTTCGTGGTTGCAAGTGCAGTGAAAGACCTATCTGCTCGAACTACTGCCAAAACCTTTATGAGATGTTTTGTACGGCCTTACAGATATTCCACAAAAATTCTAACGGATCAAGGAACGTCTTTCGAATCTCAACTCTTTCATGAACTGTGTGCTCTGTACGGAACCCAAAAGTTAAAGACTACTGCTTACCACCCCCAAGGAAATGGACTTTGCGAAAGAACAAACCAGATTCTCCTAGAAATGTTGCGAGCTCTACCGGAATATAAACATCCCTTCTGGCCAGCCTTACTTCCTGAACTCACGTATCTGTATAATATTACGATTCATTGCTCCACGGGTTATACCCCACATTATTCAATGTTTGGACGACACGGAAGACTTCCGATGGACTTAGTGCTGGAAGTGCCACCAGAAGAAACTAAAATAAAGAAACCAGTGACAAATTGGGTCCAAGAACATAATGAACGGTTGCAGGAAGCTGGAAAAATTGTGGGTAGACAAATGGAACAAGCACGGCAGAAGCAGAAAACAAACTACAATATCAAGGCCAAAGCTACACCTTTACTTATTGGAGAAAGGGTAATGCTGAAGAAGACCCAGAAATGCAGTAAACTGTCTTCAAAGTGGGAATCAGAACCTTATTACATTATCGAGATACCTTACCCTGAACTGCCGGTATACAAGATCCAACAACAATTTGGACATGGCACCAAAATTGTCCATTGCAACCTACTCAAAGCTTGCACTTTCAGAGACACTGTGATTGTTAAAGAACAGGACAGTCCTATGCTGAAAGAGAGGCAGGAGTCCACCAAAGACAAAATGTGGAAACCAGAATCACCAACCAATTGGTGTACAGAACCTTGGACTCGTACTTCGTATATGCATTCCCTTTACCGTTCAAACTGTGTACCAGTAATAGCTCCAGAAATACTGGATTTCCTGGAAGGAGAACGTATGGTTCCAGAACCTGTTAATTTCCAACCCCGCAGATCCCAAAGATCGAACGCAGGTATCCCTCCTAGAAGGTATATCACAGAAGCTTCTCAACTCGTACCTCGGTACAACAGGTAGATCTAATTCAAGTAATTTCCCAGACACAGTCACTTTAGGGTAAATCTTTAAAACAAAATTTTACAGTATAGTAGATGTTTTAAGAATATTTTAGAGATTTTAAGAGTGTTTTATTAACGTAAGACTTCATAGAGTTTTAAGTAAGATTTTAGAGGTTGTTAAGATGATAAATTTTATGAAGTATAAAGGGAATACATGGGGACATGTATTTTTAGGCGGGCCCGAATCTGTAATGCCCCAAAGGTGGTCATTCCAGAATACAATAAAAATAAATAAATAAACGCAGAATACACAGGTGCTCAGGGTACCTGCTGCAGGGGTAGGCAGCAGGGTACTGTGTTAACTCATTACCTCCTGGGCGGCCATTTTGTGTCAGGTAAACAATGGATAGTTCGGACTTTGTATGGAGCTATTGGAGGTAATGAGTTAAGGGGCCCCTAGACATAAAGAGTCAACCTCCGTATACACAGAAAATACTGTAAATAATAGAAAAGTGCCTTGTGCACTTACAGCTGGTAAAAAGGCAGATTGTAAAGCAATACATGTCATAATGGTCTGGATGGAATGTTGTGCTGAGTGGCTCATGCACAGCATTCCAATCCAGCCATTCTAGAACCCAGGCAGGTTTAACTTTAAAAATAACAGTTCAGTTAGTCAGTTGGTCAGTTCCTGGGCAGCTGTTGAGGGGTGAGGACACAGTAAGTCAAAGGGACAAGGAAAGGGCTTACCTGGGGGTTGAAGCCATCCCTGAGGACTTGGCTGTGTGCCTGCTTTGGCTCCACTGCCCGAAGATCCCTCCTGCTGTTGTAGTGCTGTGGTCGGTGGTGCCATCGGTGCACCACGAAGAACAGAATGCCGTTTCCACCGCGTTTTAAGGGCTTTTATGCCCTCCGTTTATTTATTTTTGCCCTCCCGAGGTGTTTCCCAAGTTTTCTCCGGTCCCACGTCGTCAGCAAGCAAGCCGCATCATTTTCGGCCATCGGAGGCCCCCCCTGAGCTGTCCCTCTCGCTGCCTGATCTTCCCTCCCACTGCCAGCTCTCCTCCCGCCTCCCAGTGATGGCAACTAACTCCCGGAGACCGCAGAGCGGTGAGTCGGCAGCAGCACACGCAGTGCTGGCCGCCTGTGTTTAAAAGGGGACTGAATCATTTGGGAAAAGCGCAGTAGGTGCTTACAAAAGGCGGCCAAGCGCCACAGGGGCATCGGGTCATTAGGACCCTTGATTTTAATATGTGTTAGGGAGGCGGGGATAGCGACACCCACAGGGAGGGGCCGAAAAGCAAGGCCAGCATAGCAGCCTAATGAATATGGATTAAGGGGTGGAATTAGAGGCGAGGTTTGCTTGACATAAGTGACAGCAGGCTCAGGGAGCCTGAAAGATTTAAAAGGGCAACGGATTTAAAAGGGCGATTCAGGCCCAGATATAAAGTAGGGCATTAGGCCCAGTATAAAGTGGGGCACCAGGCCCAAAGTTTAGAGGGGCATTAGGCCCATTATAAATTGGGGCACCAGGCCCAATCTAATGTGGGGCACCAGGCCCAGTACAAAGTAGGGCACCAGGCCCAATGCAACGAGGGGCACCAGGCCCATTGTGAAGTGGGACACCAGGTCCAATCTAAGGTGGGGTACCAGGCCCAAGCTAACGTAGGGCATCAGGCCCAAGGTAAAGGTAAGGCATTAGGCCCAAGGTAAAGCCTGGTCTATAGGGAGGCCCCGGCCTAGCAGAATAGGGCAAGCCAGCCTAGTGGTACTATAGGGAGGCCCCGGCCTAGCGGAATAGGGCAAGCCAGCCTAGTGGTACTAAAGGGAGGCCCTGGACTAGCGGAATAGGGCAAGCCAGCCTAGTGGTACTAAAGGATTCCCTAGCCACAACGTACAGTAAGGGATCCTATTCCAGAATACCCTACCTATAGAAACAGGGGTTCATTTGAGAGTGTTCGATTTGCCTATACTGTGAAACTACTGTGATTACTGTACTGCTTATGCTGAACTATTGCCCTAAGTACCTGAACTATTGTCCTAAGTACCTGAACTATTGCCCTAAGTACCTGAACTATTGCCCTAAGTACCTGAACTATTTTCCTAAGTACCTGAACTATTGGTCCAAGTACCTGAACTATTGCTCTAAGCACCTGGACATTGGCCCTTATCAGTAACAATTACCCCTGTAGTTATAATTTGCCCTTCTCCGGCAAATTATTGTATCATTCCACAGTTCTCTGGGCATTCTTCAGTTATATGTTTACTACTGTAGGAAGACAGTCTCAATTTTCTACCACACTGCAGTCTCATAGTGTGGTCTGTAACACCACGTGCTCAGAATCAGTCTCTACTCAGAAGAAGACGTCCTTCCAGCATTCTTCACTCCTGGGAGATCATCCATCAGCTCATCCCATCCAGTTGTGTCGTCCCCCGAAGTCGAGTCCGTCGTCAGTCGTACAAGTTGTACCCGTCGCTTTCTTGTTTTCACAGCTTGAAAGTACGATCACAAACGCATCACGACAGCCGTGCCAGTGTCGCTCCATATGGTTCCTGTTCCAGATGTCCGGGTTGGTCACCTCTACAGAAGAGAGAGCTCATCCTGGAGAACCTGTTCTGGCCCCCACCTGGTCGTTTGCCGAAAGTCGAGTCCGTTGAAGCCCAGTCCGGGACGCGTCTGCCGTTTCTTTGTTTTGTGTTAGTTTCTGATCCTAGGATTGCAGAGTCAACCATCATCTCTTCAGATTCTTATGGTTCCTGGTCCTGTCAGAGTTCCTTCGAGTTCAGCTGGCCCTTGGAGTGCCGCAGCATCAGTCAGGTCGTGGTAGTCCTCCATTGGATTCATCGTCATGCAGATCTTGATCTTTCTTCATCCTTGGCAACCCTGGAAGTGGGTTTTGGCCGAGGAACCTCTTGTTTCAGTGTGTTATTTCAGGAACCAGTTGCTTTGGTTCTACATTCCGGCAGCCTCGGAGAGAGTGGGCTTTTGCCGAAGATATATGGTCTGTTTACCAAACCTCTCATCACCCCAGTGGCCTTATCTAGGTCCTTGCTGGGAAGTGAGATTAGGGTTCTACAGTTCTGTTTTAATTCCTTTGTAGCTACCAACGAAGAATGACGGTGTACACGAAGACGCCAGATCTCTGGACTCTTGTAATATCTGGACTCTTATGGAAATGTGTGATGCTGGTCACTCTAATGCAATGCTGAGTAGCCTATGTAACCTGATTCTCATGTAGAGTATAGAAGTACAGTATAGACGAGTGTCAGAATAAGAGTGGCAGTAGGCCTAGAGTTTATTAACATACTAACATACTAAAATGCCAGCAGAATAGGCCTAACGGTCTTTCGAGTCTGCTCGATTGGTCAGCCCCCACCCTGGGGGCTGACCTTGCTGCCCCCCTCACTTTCTCTGGCTTCTCCTTTCCCAGTTCTGGATATTCTTGCTGCATTGGATTTTGCTTCCAGAACCCTTCCCCTGTACCTGTCCCAGCCCCTCTTGAACCCCTCCACCGTCTCTGCCTCCACCAGCCCCCTAGGCAGTGCATTCCATGGCTCCACCACCCTCTCAGTGAAGTAGCACCTCCTCCTTTCTTCCCTGAATCTTCCCCCCTCCAGCTTCCACCCATGCCCTCTAGTGGCCCCCTCCTCCTTCCTTTGAAGCACCCTGACAGTTCCTCCCCTATTTACCCTCTTCATGTACTTGAAGACCTTTATCATGTCCCCCCGGTCCCTTCTCTCTTCCAATGTGTACATATTTAGCTCTTCAAGCCTCTCCTCATAGGTCCTGTCCCCCAAGCCCCAAATCATTTTGGTTGCCCTCCTCTGGACCCTCTCCAGGAGTTTAATGTCCCTCTTTAAGTGTGGCCTCCAAAACTGCACACAGTACTCAAGGTGTGGCCTCACCAAGCAGTTATACAGAGGGAGCATCACTTCCCTCCTTCTGGAGGTGATCCCCCTAGCGATGCATCCCAGCATCCTGTTGGCCTTGGCTGCTGCCCTTCTACAAGTCTCCGAGTTGTTCGCTTTGACATCCACCACCACCCCCAGGTCCCTCTCAGCCATCGAGACTTGTAGCATTCCCCCAAGGTGTACACTTGGCCGGGTTTCTGGCCCCAGGTGGAGTACCTTGCATTTCCCTGCATTGAACCTCAGCTTCCACTTTCTAGACCATCTTTCCAGAGCCTCAGGTCCCCTGTAGGCCACCTCCCTCCTCCCCATCCACCACAGCCCCCAGTTTTGAGTCATCCGCAAAGAGACTCATCTCACTCCTGATTCCTGCCTTTATGTCAGAGACATAGGCGTTGAACAGAAGTGGCCCAAGGACTGATCCCAGTGTGACCCCACTAATGACCCTCTTTGGGGATGATACTATCCCACCAACTACGACCCTCTGGGTCCGGTCCTGGAGCCAATTTCCTATCCATCTGATCATCTGGTTCCCCACCCCCATTTCTCCCAGCTTATCCAACAGGCCCATGTGAGGAACAGAGTCAAATGCCTTTCTGAAGTCTAGAAAGAGGACGTCCACTGGTCTACCAAGGTCCAAGGCACTCGTCACCCAGTCATAGAACTCCACAAGGTTTGTCTGACACGATTTCCCCGAGACGAATCCATGCTGTCTATCGTCCAGGCACCCTGACTTTTCCAGGTCCCCCCAGCCTCTCCTTGACAATGCCCTCCATCACCTTGCCCACCACCGATGTCAGGCTGACAGGCCTGTAGTTCTCTGCCACCTCCCTTGATCCCCCCTTGTGGATAGGCACTATATGCGCCACCTTCCAGTCCTGGGGCACTCACCCTGTCCTCAGAGAGATGGTGAAAAGCTCCGCCAGGGGTTTCGCCAGGACATCCGCAAGTTCCTTCAGCACTCTGGGATGTAATTTATCCGGCCCCAGTGCTTTTTCCGTCTTAAGGGAGCTGAGGGCTTCCCTCACTCTCTCTGCTGTGATTTCCACTTCCGGTACCTCTTCTCCCTGCTTAGCCCTCCCCCCTCCTGCTTAGCCCTCCCCCTTATTCTTGTAGTAATAACCGTAGAAGTGGTAGATAAAAGTATTTCCCTGTTCCATTGCCCTATTGTTCTCGGGCAACCCCTCCTCCTTCTTGTGACTGTGTCTGTCTACCCTTGGTGCAAAATAAACGCCCTGCGGGCATCGAAATACTAAATTGACTCCTGCCTCTCCTTGTCTGGATAGCAGTTATCCTATCCACATAATTCGGACCTTGGCTGCTCATCTCCATCTCGAGCAGATCATCACACTAGTAAAATACCTCCCCGCCTTCTTTTGGATTCTGCTGGAGAGGTTGCAATTGCAGCCTGGCAGATTTGGGACATATTTTTTGGTTCTGTCCCAGGTTGACACCTTTCTGGTGTGCTCTACAGGGAAAATTATCAGGGTACCTTGGAGAAAATATTGAATTAACAGCAGAAGTAGCACTCCTCTCTATTTACCCCCCCCCTCCATAGACTACGTTGGGACAAAACATTACTCTCTCTTTTTATTTTAGCAGCTAGAAAAACCATCACTCGTCTATGGATGACCTCTATGTTACCTTCAACTGAAGACTGGTATAAAATAATGAAAGAAATTTACTACTCCAAACATCTAGCAGCTAAACTACATGATAGGCTCCCACAATTTGAAATAAAATGGCGTAGGTGGGTACTCCTTGCCTCAGAATCTGACCGGGAATTTGTCCCATGATTGGAATGGCTCCGCTCAATATCAGGGAAATCGGCCGCCTGCCTCTAGAAGGGTACTGGTGCCTGGGATGGATTGAGAGGAGGATGAGGGGAGGAAAATTAAAAAGTAGAATGAATACGCTGTATATAATCAATATCAGCAACGCTTATTACCTGTTTGAAATCTATTTTGTAATCATGCTAATCAATGTCATATGTAACAGACGATCCTAACTCACGAATCTGTGTCTTGTTCAACAATAAAAATGTTTAAAAAAAAAAAAGAAGTCATAGTCAGCAACAGCCTGAAGAACTCTGCACACCATGATAAGGCATACAGCTTGGCAAACAGGATGCTCAGGTTGTGCATGGAGGGCATTCTCAAGCAGAAGAAAGGAAGTAATTCTGCCACTGGACCAATCACTGATCAAGCCTCAACTAGAGTGCTGTGTCCAGTTGTGGAGTCAACACCTGAAAAAGTGCAAAGATCACCCAGACGCTATTGAAAGGGGAGTGACTAAGATAATCCATGGCCAGCAGAGGAAATCCTATGAAGAAATACTTGAAGACCTCAACCTGAACTCTCTGGAGACTAGAAGAGAACATGAGTACATGTTTGAAACATTGAACTATTTAAAGGGTATCAGTAGAGTGAAGGGCATGGGGTTGTTCGGGCAAATGAATGGCAACATCATGAGGGGGCACAACCATATTCTGGAGGAGTTCAAGGTCAGAAGGAACATAAGGAAATACTTTTACAGAGAAGGTGGTGGACAAATGGAATCACCTGCCACAGGAACTGGTTAGTGTGCACACATTAATCACGTTCAAGCACAGATGGGACATATTTATGTGCCTGGGTGTGGTTACAGAGTGGGGAAGATGTAGTAGAAATGGACTACAGGATGGGGCAAGTGTTGGAAGAAAATATTTAAGCAGATATGGTCAGGCGAGTACTAGACTGGCACCCCAACCATGCTATGGAGCAGACAGACTAGATTGTGCCTCCTCACTCTTTCCACTCTCTCTCCCTTCTCAGCTTCATCCCTTCCCCTCTGTCCCTCTCAAGCGGATTCCCCCTCATCCTCCTCTTTCTCCTCCCATCCTGTATCCCCTCCTGATGTTCTAAATGCTCTTCTGTCCCTAAACCCTATTAAGGGTAAGTGCCCCTCTGGTCTTGACTCCAGCATCCTTTACCCCTCTCTGCTCCTGCTATTGCTACTCCCCTTGCATCTTTACTAAATCTATCTTTCTCACTTGCTTCTGTCCCTTCCCTCTGGAAACATTCCATTGTTATTCCCCTTCCTAAAGGAGGTGATCCCTCCTCCCCAGGTAACTACTGGCCTATCTTCTCCCTATTCTTGCCAAACTACAGGAATGCTTGGTTCTATTCCAACTTTCATCCTACCTTGATTCCTCCTCCTTCTTCGTGCCATACCTGTCTGGTTTCTGCAAACACCACTCCACCACATCCTCCCTCCTGAGGCTTTCTGATGCCATACTCACTGCGATGGACCAGGGTCTCATCACCTCTGCTATCTTTATCGATCTAGCCAAGGCATTTGATACAGTCTCCCACCCTCTTCTTCTTGTCAAACTCTCTGCTGCAGAGCTCTCTATTGTAGCTACAAATTGATTTAATTTGTACCTTGTGGTTAGAACACAATCTGTACGTATTAGTGATGCAAATTCTCCTCCCCTTCCTATTAACACTGGTGTTCTCCAGGACTCTGTGCTGGGCCCTCTAGTTTTCTCTATCTTCCTAAACGACCTTCCCTCTGCCTGCCCTCTCAACTCCATCCACATGTACGCAGATGATACTGTCCTGTTTGCATCTGGCCCTTCCCTGTCTGTTGTAGCATCAAAACTCCAACATGATTTTGACAAAGTACGGCTATGGTTTCATTCAAACCAGTTATTTTTGAATGCCAAAAAGAAAGTCTCCATTACCTTTGGTACAAAGCAGAGACTTTCTCAGCTATTCTGCCTCCCTTCTTACCACACCCTAGATGGGACTTTACTTGAGGACACCTCCTCTTTCAGGTACCTTGGGGTCTGACTTGACCAGCACCTGACCTTTTCTGGATACATTGATGCCATCCACAAAAAACTTCACCCTAAACTGCGTTAGACAGAAATTGTGCCAGTATTCTTCTGCCTGATCTCCGTGCCCTTGTCCAAAAAATTATTCTACCTATTTTTGATTACGGTGATATAGTCTACAGTGCTGCTCCTACATCTTGCTTACTTAGGCTGGACTCTCTTTTCCACTCTTTCTGCCATTTCACTCTCAATAGTCCTCCCCTTACCCATCACTGCACCCTTTACCAATCTCTCTTTCCCTTCCCTAGCTGACAGGCGCCTTATCCACTGTGCCAACTTTATTGCCAAATTCTGGTTTAATTCCTTCCCTCCCTCTCTATCTCTCTTCTTCCATTTCTCCTGAACATTTTTCTTCTCACTCTCTCAGGAACATGACCTCCACACTTTTACCATCCCGCCTAGGACTACCTCAGTTGGACAGACTGCTTTCTCTTACTGCTTCCCTAAAATTTGGAATGCCCTCCCTCCTCCCATCCACCATGCTGCCTCCCCCATATCCTCAACTCCCTTCTCAAGGACCAATTCCCTCCTTTCTGTAATTGTGATTAATCTGTTTATTTTTCCCCCTATCAAATTTGCCTCTGCACTCTTTCACAGATTAATACCTCAGATATAGTAATTATATAATCTGTTTGTTCTTATTAGTGTTGTTGTTATTGTAATGTATCACTATTTATTTTTGCTCAGACTACGTAACTTTGTATTCTAATTTTTATTTGCACTGCCTTGACTTTTGCTGCTGTATTGCTGTGCATCCCTTTCCCCTCTCCCCCAGGATGCAGCTGGAAATGAGCATAACTGCTCAGTATGTATTTCCTGGTGAAATTTTTAAATAAATAAATAGACCAGTGGTCTTTATCTGCCCATATTTGTCTATGTTTCTATGTAAAAGTAGTGAACTACTGCTGCTTATATCTGAAATATTTTTTTTATTTTCCGCTTTGCTAATGAGAAGACTTTCTACCTGACAATACTTGGTGTGATATGTGGGAACGATGCTCTACTTGGAGGCTCACCTAGCTAGTTCAGCTACTCCTCATACATGATCAGCTTTGTGACCTCACGGCCTGGGAGATCAAAACTGAACAATAAGAGCCAATCATCTGCCACAAGATCAGTCACTTATGATGTTGCAATAAAAAGGCACAGTGCTGATGAGGTATTAAAGGTGACCTGCAAAATAGCGATGCAGCCCCCTTGCGTCCTCACATACCTTGCAGTACTGTTGTGGGAGTTCGGGGCTGCAATCTGCATTATTTTCATAAAGGGCTTCAATTTTAACAAGTAGCAAAACTTTGGCTGAGCAGCAGGAGTGTAGGCGGGGACCAGACTGAGGCAGTGCAGTGTTCATGGGTATTATACCATTTAGCATGACATCCTCACAAATTATATTATAATTGCAGCATTGGTGGTAGTTTATTATGTTGATATTATTGCCTCGAGCTGACACCCCAAATATTGCTTACTGCAACACCTGGACAGGCTGTTGCTGTAAGTAATATTTGGGGTGCAACTACCCCCGGGGAAGCAATAATATCAGCATAATAAACTACCGCCAATGTTGCACTTATAACAGTAGTGGTGGGAGCGACGTCACTAAATGAGTGTAATACCCATGAACACTTGCACCCACTCAGTCGGGTCCCCTTCGCACTTCCGCGTTCGGCCAAAAGTTTCTGCACTTTACTAAAATTAAACCCCTTTATAAAAAATAATGCCAATTGCAGCCCCAGACTCCCACAACAGTATTGCAAGGTATGTGAGGACGAGAGCAGGCTGCATCGCTATTTTGCAGGTCACCTTTAAGAGAAACAGAACTAGATTTGTCAGTTTCTATGTAAATATGTAGTGCTGTTTACATCACACCTAATACTATCAGACAGAAATCCTTTTAAGGGGCAAAAGGAAAAAAACATACTTCTGCAATAAAAAGTTACAAGTGACTACTGTTAACATGCATTTGTCAATGCCAAGTTTGCTGCTTGCATTGCTGTTGTACCGGGTCCTGCTTGTACACATTTTTAGCATATATTAACCCATGATAGACCAGATTATACAACGTCACACTAAGTTATTGCTCAGTAAAACCAACTAATGGACTGCAAGCATTAGGAATCTGTGAATGAGCTTGGTACATCCAGCAGACATGCAGAAGACCCGGGTTTAATTCCCTCAACTTTCACTTGCACACTGTGTGACTCTGAACAAGTGACATAACCTCCCCAGTGCTCCCGGGTCGCCCCTGAAAAAAGGCACTTGTACCTAGTAGGCCTTATGTGGTTACCAAAGAGTAAAAAGGAAAAAGGAAGGCTTTTATCTTACTGGCAGAATCTGAAATGTGTATCTGTTTTGTATTTGACCATAACGCCAGTAGCCAGCGCACATCTGTGATCAAAATATCTGTACCATTTGTCATGCTCTGTCATTATGGAATTTCCAGCATGATCATAGGATGGCAGATTAGAGTCTAACTCTCTACAATAGGCATCAGGTTGCACTGTCATCTTCTCCCCCACCCAACTGCCGAAACTAAATAGCTATGTGTGGCAGTTTCATCATGATTTTATTTTGGTCTAACGTAAGATAATATCCTTCACATGAAAACTATAAGGAAACCCTCATAACTTAATATTTCTAGCTTGTGTTCCATGTGACTTTGTATTGCTGTCATTCAGCATATCTGCACAGATTGAGGACAGTGTTATCAGTGATCTCACACTTAGCACAACCACACAAGAGGCAACCCAGCTTGCCACTAACACTCCCCCTATTTGCCAACCCCCTGAAAATTAAATTAAAAAAACTCTCAAATTGCCATTGCCCCAAAACCTAATCCAGAAACTTAGAAACAGATACCCACATCTACTTACTTTATAAGTGTAGCCCAGGCACCGTGTGCCAGTTGGCTACTACTCCTGCCTGTTGGCCCTCTCACAGGTCAAGGGGCCTGGGTCCCGCTATGGTGGTGATCGGGAGTTGTATCCCAAAGTTATGATAAATAGCATGGTGCCTCCACACAGAGTGAGTTAAAAGTGGGTCAGGTGACCGGTTGGCATAGCCCCCTGGGATGCTGCACCTACTCACCTCCCCTACTAACCACCCCACACACTGAATACCCAACAGTTCTTTAACACCATAAACCATAAACTAGCAATAACTTGGCAGACACAGAAATACCCTGTACACAGTAATTTCAAACAGTAAAATCACAGCTTTATTGGGGGCAAGGGTTAGGATAGGGGTACCTGGATAAGGGATAGCTGTGGAGGAAAAATGGTTAGCAAGAATTAACAAGTCAGGACAGCTTAGGCCTGAAGCCCAAACCACCCCTGGCAGCCCACCCCACTGGTACCAGTTTTATACCCTGAAAGTCTTTTGGGTACCCACTAGTTGCAGGCCTGGATGTTGCCATGGGTTGGCTGGCTGTTGGGGCCCTAGGATGTTGAAAATCTAAAGTTAAATTTAAACTGAACACTCCCCTTTCAATCTCAGGAGCAAGTCCTGGGTACTCACAGTTTGCAGCTCTACAGCAGTGCCTTAAGGCAGAATCCTCCATCAGTCCAAGAGTGGGGAGCTCTGTCCATAAAACACAGCAATGGGCAACAGAATGGTGGTGGTCTCTCTTAAAAGGCTTGATCTTGTTTGAAGGTCTCGCAGCTTGTCCCCTTGATTGAAGATCTGGCCGCTTATCACCTTCAGCCTCTTCTGGCCTGTTGCAGAGCTCCAAATGCAGGTTCCAACCAGCCTCAGAAGACCCAGGCCTGGGATGGCTCCACAGCCCAGCTCCCCACATGGGTCGTAGGTGCCCTAGCACCCCAGCAAGTGCCGCTGAACTTCTGAAGCCAGTAGGCCCCACTCGGAAGGGGTTATCAAGTTCCCTTCCTGGCTCTGTATAGTGCTTTCAAAGAAGGAGAGTTCACTCTGTTCCTGCACCAATTCAGAAATTCCAGGGGCAGTCAGGCACGCTCAACTTCTGAAATGCCAGTGCCATTTGGCCACTGATTTGCAGCTTTAAGCAGCAGCTCCAATTCACACTATAACCCACAACAGTAGTGGGAATTCTGGAACATGCAAGCACCTGCTCACCTTTTACACACCCAGTCTCTGTATGTTCGACCAGTTTCCAAAACAACTTCAGCTGGGACACAGCTCTCAGCCAATTTGTTCAGTTCTCAAAAGTTTCCACACACCCTGGCAAGTATACCATTCCCAAGACATTCAGCCTCTTTGAGCGACTTTTCAAAGTCCCAATTTCAGTGCAGGATTTCTGCAGCAGCTATTCTCTGCCAAAGGAAACAGCACAGTTCAAAATACCTGGAGAGTTCCCAAAACAGCTCAGTCTCTCTCTCTCTCTACCTCAGAGTTAATCTTTTCTTGATAGCAATGTCCAATCCCAGTCCTGTGAAAGGCCTTAGACAATTTAGTTCTTCTCACACAGATTCCTCCTGATTCGACAGGAGCCTGGGACAGACTGACCCAAACCCCCAAAGTCCCTGTGATTTGATTTCTCCTCTAAGATCTGCCCTTCGATGTGCTGTCCAGGGCTATCAATCATAAATATCCATAGTGATCAATCATCTTTGATTTTCAATTGGTCAAAATTCTCTTGGCACCTGAAATAATTAACTCACTCTCCCAGGAGTCCCTCAGTTCAACTTTAGATGCCTAGTTATCTAATTGGCTGATAACAGGGGTCAAAGCATCAACAACATGGCTGCTCCCATACAGTTTTAAAGCAGCCCTATTGCTGTCCCTCAGCAAATGTTTTGGTGCAGCCCAAGAAAGTGCCCCTTATTTTATAGTCCCCCACAATCTTGTAGCCCTTTCTGTGCCTTTTTGAACAAGCCCACTTTTGAATATATACACTCAGTAGTTTGGCTGTCGCTGCCACCGAAACAACCTCTAGGCAGTAGGCAGCATCTCATTAATATTCATTAGGACTCATGAATTATTCATAAGCCCTCGTGAATGCCCCAATCCAAACTTAATTTTTTAAACATCTGTAAGGCTTTTCAGTTGCCTCCCACTGGTCTCCGGACCCCTTTTAGCTAGGGAGAGGCACCGGGACTGAGAAACACTCCTCCATTTGACCGCAAACTGCAGTCGAAAAGATCAAGGCGGCACCTTCACACATGCGCGAGTGCCAATGGTATTGGAAAGATGCCAGCAGCTCACGGTTTAGATTTTAAGCCCAAATGGGCTGGAATTAAATATAGGGCCATTCGGGGAACCTGGGGGATGCACTAAAGAACTTGGGCTGAGGCAGTGGCACCAAAGGGGATTGAGTGACGCCATGAGGAAACCGGGAGATCGGGAGAGACAAGGGCAATTAAGATAAGCCCCCAGAGGGGGATTATATAAGGGAGAAATGGAACAAGCATAAGGTGCGGGTAGCAGATAAGTGTTACCTCGTGGTTCAACAGCAGCATGAGTCAGCAACAGCACACATCCTTTAAGACACAGGCTTCATTGAGACTATAACGTCCAACTTCAGGTGACATGGCAGCAGTGGTCTATGACATCAATCCTTGAAGTATGACTGCAACAGGCTACATCCTCCAAGTGAGATGGCTGCAGACCCCATTAGTCACCAAGGCACAACAGTTGTAGCAGTATGTCCCCCATCCCTAAAGTAGAAGGGCAGCAGTACTATGGCCCCCATCTGTCGGGTGTGATGGCAGCAGCAGCAGCAGCATTATGGTACCCAACCTTCTATTGTGATGGCAGCAGCAATACAGCCCCTAATCCTCAGGTGTTATGGTGGCAGCAACACTATGGCCCCATCACTCAGGTGTTATATCAGCAGTAACACTACAACCTCCATCCCTCAGGTGTGATGGCAGCAGTAGCACTACAGCCCTCATCCATCAGGTATGATGGCAGCAGCACTACAGCCCCAATTCCTCAGTTATGATGGCAGAAACAGCAGCACTACAGCCCCCTTCCCTTGGGTATGATGGCAGCAGTAGAAACACTACAGCCCCCATCCCTCAGTTATGATGGCAGCAGTAGAAACACTACAGCCCCCATTCAACAGGTGTGATGGTGGCAGCAGCCCTATGGCCCCATCACTCAGGTGTTATATTGGCAGTATCACTTCAGCCTCCACCCCTCAGCTGTGATGGCAGCAGTAGCACTTCAGCTCCCATCCATCAGATATGATGGCAGCAGCACTACAGCCCTTATCCCTCAGTTATGATGGCAGCTACAGCAACACTATAGCCCCAATTCCTCAGTTATGATGGCAGAAACAGCAGCACTACAGCCCCATCCCTCGGGTATGATGGCAGAAACAGCAACACTACAGCCCCATCCCTCAGGTATGATGGCAGCAGCACTACAGTCCCCATCCTTCAGTTATGATGGCAGCAGTAAAAACACTACAGCCCCAATTCCTCAGGTGTGATGGTGGCAGCAGCACTATGGCCCCATCACTCAGGTGTTATATTGGCAGTAGCACTTCAGCCTCCACCCCTCAGCTGTGATGGCATCAGTAGCACAACAGCTCCCATCCATCAGGTATAATGGCAGCAGCACTACAGCCCTTATCCCTCAGTTATAATGGCAGCTACAGCAACACTACTGCCCCATCCCTCAGTTATGATGGCAGCAATAGCAACACTACAGCCCCCCATTCCTCAAGTGTGATGGTGGCAGCAGCACTATGGCCCCATAACTTAGGTGTTATATTGGCAGTAGCACTTCGGCCTCCACCCCTCAGGTGTGATGGCAGCAGTAGCACTACAGCTCCCATCCGTCAGATATGATGGCAGCAGCACTACAGTCCCCGTCCCTCAGTTATGATGGCAGCAGTAGAAACACTACAGCCCCCACTCCTCAGGTGTGATGGTGGCAGCACTATGGCCCCATCACTCAGGTGTTATATTGGCAGTAGCACTTCAGCCTCCACCCCTCAGCTGTGATGGCATCAGTAGCACTACAGCTCCCATCCGTCAGGTATAATGGCAGCAGCACAACAGCCCTTATCCCTCAGTTATGATGGCAGCTACAGCAACACTACTGCCCCATCTCTCAGTTATGAAGGCAGCAACAGCAACACTATAGCCCCCATCTCTCAGGTATGATGGCAGCAGCAACATTACAGCCTCCATCCCTCAGGTAGGATGGCAGCAGCAGCACTACAGCCCCCGTCCCTCAGGTGTGATGGCAGCAGCAGCAACACTACAGCTCCCATCCCTCAGTTATGATGGCATCAGCAGCAGCAACATTACAGCCCTCATCCCTCAGGCATGATGGCAGCAGCAGCACTACAGCCCCCATCCCTCAGGAATGATGGCAGCAGCAGCACTACAGCCCCCATCCCTCAGGTGTAATGGCAGCAGCAGCACTACAGCTCCCATCCCTCAGGTATGATGGCAGCAGCAGCACTACAGCCCCCATCCATCAGGTGTGATGGCACCAGCAGCAGCAGCAACACTACAGCCCCCATCCCTCAGTTATGATGGCAGCAGCAACACTACAGCCCCCATCCCTCAGTAATGATGGCAGCAGCAGCACTACAGCTCCCAGCCCTCAGCTATGATGGCAGCAGCAGCTCTATAGCTCCCATCCCTCAATTATGATGGCAGCAGCAGCAGCACTACAGCCCCATCCCTAAGGTATGATGGCAGCAGCAACACTACAGCCCCCATCCCTAAGGTATGATGGCAGCAGCAACACTACAGCCCCCATCCCTCACATATGATGGCAGCAGCAGCACTAGAGCCCCCATCCATCAGTTATGACAGCAGCAGCAACACCACAGCCCCCATCCCTCAGGTGTGATGGTGGCAGCAGCATCATGGCCCCATCAGCAGTAGCACTTCAATCTCCATCCCTCAGGTGTGATGGCAGCAGTAGCACTACATCCCCCATCCATCAGATATGATAGCTGGAGCAGTACTAGAGCCCCCATCTCTCAGGTATGATGGCAGCAACAGCACTACAGTCCCATCCCTCAGGTATGATGGCAGCAGCAGCACTACAGGCCCCATCCCTCAGGTGTGTTGGCAGCAGCAACACTGCTGCCCCCATCCCTCAGGTGTGATGGCAGCAGCAGCAGCAGCAACGCTACAGCCCACATCCCTCAGTTAAAATGGCAGCAACACTACAGCCCCCATCCCTCAGTTATGATGGCAGCAGCAGCACTAGGACCCCCATCCCTCAGTTATGATAGCAGCAGCAGCAACAATGCTACAGCCCCCATCCCTTAAGTATGATGGCAGCAGCAGCAGCACTATAGCTTCCATCCCTCAATTATGATGGCAGCAGCAGCAGCAGCAGCACTACAGCCCCCATCCCTAAGGTATGATGGCAGCAGCAACACTACAGCTCCCATCCCTCACATATGATGGCAGCAGCAGCAATAGAGCCCCCATCCATCAATTACGACAGCAGCAGCAACACCACAGCTCCTATCCCCCAGGTGTGATGGTGGCAGCAGCATTATGGCCCCATCAGCAGTAGCACTTCAATCTCCATCCCTCAGGTGTAATGGCAGCAGTAGCACTACAGCCCCCATCCATCAGGTATGATAGCTGGAGCAGTACTAGAGCCCCCATCTCTCAGGTATGATGGCAGCAGCAGCACTACAGCCCCATCCCTCAGTTATGATGGCAGCAGCAGCACTACAGGCCCCATCCCTCAGGTGTGGTGGCAGCAGCAGCACTGCCGCCCCATCCCTCAGGTGTGATGGCAGCAGCAGCAGCAACACTACAGCCCACATCCCTCAGTTAAGATGGCAGCAGCAGCAGCGACACTACAGCCTCCATCCTTCAATTATGATGGCAGCAGCAGCAACACTACAGTCCCCATCCCTCAGGTATGACGGCAGCAGCAGCACTATAGCCCCCATCCCTCAGTAATGATGGCAGCAGCAGCACTACAGCCCCATCCCTCAGGTATGATGGCAGCAGCAGCACTACAGCCCCCATCCCTCAGTAATTATGGCAGCAGCAGCACTACAGCCCCCATCCCTCAGGTATGACAGCAGCAGCCGCAGCACTACAGCCCCCATCCCTCAGTTATGATAGCAGCAGCATCACTACAGCCTCCATCTCTCAGGTATAATGGCAGCAGCAGCACTACAGCCTCCATCCCTCTGTTATGATGGCAGCAGCACTACAGCCCCCATCCCTCAGTTATGATGGCAACAGCAGCACTACAGCCCCCATCCCTCAGGTATGACAGCAGCACTATAGCCCCCATCCCTCAAGTATGACAGCAGCACTACAGCACCCATCCCTCAGGTATGACAACAGCAGCAACATTACAGCCCCCATCCATCTGGTATGATGGCAGCAATGTTACAGCCCCCATGCCTCAGGTGTGATGGTAGCAGCACCATGGCCACCATCCCTCCATGACCATGCCCCACATGCCCAAGTCACACATTTCTGGTTCTCATTTGTTAGAGCTGAGAGGTAAATTAAGCCAAACCCCCAGATGCCAATGTGGATTGCCTCAGTTTGGTCCTAACATTTAACTGCTTCCATTGTCTTCTTTGAAATAATGTATCTCCATTTACTAACTGAGGGGGCACACAGCTCCCAAACATTATACAAATCCAAAAATCAATCCCTTGCTCTCGAACAAAGTTCCAATCACATTTTGGATGCCACTGGCATACAGAAGACAACAGTGTCCACCCCCATCACTGACATGACAATTCTCTTAAAAAGAATTACAATTTCTTTCTTTACATTTGGCAGCCTTACTTTGTCTCCATGAAAAGGGGCCTCTTAGTTTTCATGTAGGAGCTCCGATGTGAATGAAGGTCCTCTCTGCCCACTGGCACCAACATGACCAGTCCTCCCATCCCCACCCAAATGAAGACAAGCAGCTCCCTCCCAGTAGGACCCACTCCTCACCCCATACAAACGTGGACAGCTCCTACACCAACATATTTAGCTCAAACCCAATGAACACGGCCAGTTCCCACCAAATATGGCCAGCTCACAATAAATGAACACAACCAGTTCAGTAAGACCACCTCAGTGTCACTGTATACACCAGACCCCCACCAGCTTCCCATGCCCTCACCCCAACATTGTTGTCTCCGCCCCCCTGCCCACTGCCAAGCTGAAACAGGTTCATGTGGTTCCTATTCACAAGGGCGGACAATGGGAACCCATTGGCAACTACAGACCAATTTTCCTGCTTTGTATACTGGCAAAAATCCAGGAAAAGCTGTTCTATGAGCAACTCCGTGACTATTTAGAGGCACAGCGGCTTATTGCCCCATCCCAGCATGGCTTCAGGGCCAAACACGGGACTGACACTGCCCTGATGAAGTTCTCAGCAGACATGCTCAGAGACCTTGACAAAGAGACCCATACTGGAACGGTCTTCGTCGATCTCACCAAGGCTTTTGACCTGGTCGACCACAATCTACTGCTACAAAAAAGTGTGTAACATAGGCCTTGACCCCCACACTCTCAAGTGGTTTGAAAGCTATCTAACTGGTCATACGCAGAGGGTCAAGTGGAAGAACGAGTTATCAGACCCACTTCCCCTAAAAGAGGGGGTACTGCAAGGGTCCATACTTGGTTCCCTACTCTTCTTCCTGTTTACAAATGATTTGAATGACCACTGTGGAGGCAGCGCTGTTGTTCAGTACACTGATGATGCCATCGTCTACCGATCCTCAGACAACCTGGCGGGCCTTTGCCCACTCCTCCAAGAAGATCTGCTGTCAATGGAGAACAGGTTAATAGACAACAGAATGGTTCTAAACACCGCCAAAACCAAGGCCATGCTGTTTGGACCAAGATCCCTTGGCCTAGACAGAACACAACGGCCCAGATATTCAAAAGAGTTGCGCATGGCGCAACAGTGTTGTGCCATGCACAACT
This sequence comes from Neoceratodus forsteri, assembly GCA_016271365.2. NCBI lineage: Eukaryota > Metazoa > Chordata > Ceratodontiformes > Ceratodontidae > Neoceratodus > Neoceratodus forsteri. The sequence goes on along the minus strand of CM028132.1, from coordinate 191,861,977 downwards.
CACTGATGTGCCCCAGCGTGATATTCAAAAGGGAAAAGTGCGCCGCACAAATCCCGATGCGCCGGAGTGCATCAGTAATGTATGCAGGCACAGGTGGGGGACGTGCCCATGCATAACCTGCACAGCCCGATATTCAGCCCGGGATGTGCAGAGTCATGCATGCACAACCCCTACCTGTGCCTGCACAAAGTTACGCCCCCCAAAAAAGGAACATGATGGCCACCCACAGGTGAGCTGCCGCATTGCAGGGCGCAACACAGCAGCTGCCACCTGTGGTGCCACCCGGTTCCTGCCGCACCTGGCGCGCCCCCATGCCCATCGCGGGCATCACTATAACCCCCAAGTCCAATATCCTGGTGGTCCAGTGGACCGCACTGAGCCGATCGGGCATCATTATCGAACCCCTCCCCCAAGTCCAGCATGTCCCTGGTGGTCCAGTGGACGTCGCTGCCCGATCGCGGGCCAGTACCTCATCAATCACGCTACTACCCTGGTGGTCTAGTGTGCCCTCACCCCACCCGCCCACTGAGCCCCGCCCCGCTCCCCGTCAGCCGGCGGGTGGCAGCACCACCATCTGCTGCTCCGCCCGCCCGCCGACTGACAGCTCGGTGAGGCTGCATGCCCATTGATTCCAGGCATGAGCCAATGAGCGTGCAGCCCATCCCATCTAGTCAGTCAAAATGTGAATGAGATTCATTCACATATCTGGACTAATGCGAACGTAGACTCTTACTGATGACTCATGCTGTGAACCACTGGGCATGCAGCCCTACCGAGCTGTCGTCGACGAGGCAGCAGGGCGGCAGGCGAGTGGGGTGCTGCCGGCTGACGGGGATGGAGCGGTGGGGCTCAGTGGGTGGGTGGGTGGGGGTACACTAGACCACCAGGGTAGTAGGGGTATTTGATGAGGTACTGATGCCACGATTGAGCAGCGATCGGTCCACAGGACCACCAAAAGATATTGGACTTGGGGGGGTTTCTATTACTGATGCCCGCGATTGGGCTATGTGCGGTCCACTGGACCACCAGGGATATTGAGGGGACTATAGCGATGCCCGTGATCGGGCACGTAGAGGTTCACTGGACTTTTTTTATATTACAGGAATGCCCACGATCGGGCTGCAGGGGGCGTCGGTCCCCGATGGCTGCTGCCTGGCAGGGCGCCAGGCGCAAGTCGTCTATGATCAGCGCACCTGCATGCTAATGGCATGAAAATGGGGCCATAATGAGATGCAAATGGCCCCCTGTGTGCCTTGCATAAATTATGGCCCCATTTGCATGTCCCCTTTTGAATATTGCAGGTGCTATGCATGGTGCAATGGCACTTGCGCCAGCGCATCTCCATGCTCCACTCTGGCCACTTGCACTGGCACAGTGCCACTGCGCAATGCACAGTGGGGGTGGCCAGGGTGTGATATTCAAAGCTGCTGTGCCATAGCGCAGCTCCGTTGAATATTGCCCAGGCCACACCCCTGCACAACAAAGTTGAGCTGCGCCCAGGCTTGCGCCACAGCCTGGCGCAGTTTGAATATCCCGGCCAACATTTACAACTTACCTCTAGATCTGGGGACCATATTGAAGTGGTGGCCTCCCTAAAATACTTAGGCCTCACTTTGGACCAAGGGTTCACACTAAAGAACCATGTTGACCAAGTTACCAAAATCATACATGGGAAACTTGGAACTCTCTACTGCCTCAAGGGCCAGTTGATCCCTGAAGCAAGGATTGCTATTGCCTCTAGCGTCCTCCTCCCAACATTGACCTATGCTGCCCCAGTCGTTCAGTGCATGGCAAAGCTTGAGATCAATAGACTGCAGGTCTTGTACAACAAGGTGGTGCGCTTCGCCACACAATCCCACTCCAGGAGCCACCATTGTGACTCCCTAGCACTAATCAGCTGGCCTACACTTGAAGCTCACCTCCAGTATCCTCTGCTTTGCCTAGCATACAAGCTAATTAGCTCAACCCCTCCACCTAGTCTCTCTGGTCTCATTGCCACCAAGCTTAACCCTCGCAACCTCCAGACCTCAGGCTGAAATCTTCTGGAGGTTCCAAGAGTGAGGAGCAAGGCAGGGGGCAAGTCCTTTTCCTACACCGCCCCTTCCCTGTGGAACAAATTTCCACCTTGGGTGCAGGAAGCCCCCTCAATCAAGACGTTCTGCACAAGGCTCAAAGCTCACATACTCACTACTAGCACATGCCAAGGCCATGTTACCTGAAACCTCCCCTTCTCTCCCTCCAAGCACATGCCTCTACCTAACGCAAGCTTGTCTCTTCAAATTTAATGCACCTTTTCCTTACCTGGGCTCTCTATTGAACAAAGGCTCAATGTTGTTATCTTCACTCAATTTCTGTGCATAGCTTGTTGTTTTTCTGCCTTGTTTTTCTCACTTTTAGAAACGTTGTTAAATCTGAAACCTGTTGCATAATATGCTATCGCTACAATGTGTATCAACTGCCATGACTTATTTATTGTACTCTTACTGTATATCCTGTTATACCATGTAATCCTGGGTCGCCCCTGAAAAAGGGACCTCCGGGGCTCAGTGGGCCTACCCGGTCACCAAAATTTTATAAATAAATATTGCCAGTTCCCCCATACAACATCTGTACAAGCTGGTACATTTAACATTTCCTTTGAAAATGTGAGTCTATAGGTTTACATTTTCTGTTCCCATATTGCATTTCCACATTGTGATGTGCTAAAAATACAAAAAGCAGTTCTGAGGGAGACAGATGAAATGAAACTACAAGGTTAATTCACTTTGATGTGGTTTGATAAAGATTTGTTTCCATGAGTGTGTGTCTTACTATTTTTTAAATAATTTACTCGGGATAGGCCAGCTAAGATGCAACATCTCATTTTCAATAGGGTCCTGATTCTACTCATTTCTGCAGCTTGATTGCCTTGAACACTGGGAGTTTAAGGCCCTGTACACACTAGAGAGCTTAAAATGGTTTAACTGCCGTAAACCGTTTTAAGCTCCCAGAACACGGTTTGCGTTCACACTGTAACATGGTTAAAATCGTGTTACAACCGTGTTCTGAAACCATGCTAAAACCCTGCTAAAGAGGTGGTCTTTAGCACGGTTTTAGCTAAACATGGTTACCTTAATCCGTGTTAACAGCAGTGTGTACACAAACCGTGCTGTAACACGGGTTAAGGCAACCCGTCCTATGGGAAAAGTATTTTTTTTAAGCAACAGGATTTAAAAAAAAAAGTGGTACTGGTATTGCCTAGTAGCCCTTGAAACACTGGTTCTGATTATGTACTTTTTTCCCCGATCGCTTTTGGTTCCCGTACATGGGCATCCCATCATGCATTGTGGCACTCTGCAGTACCCATAATGCTTACACTTGGTGCCGCAGTCATGCCTGGGAACCCGCTTCTCCTAGCACGGTTGTCAGAATGCAATGTGACACTCTGACAACCGTGCTAGGGATCAATTTATAAAACAATTTTAATAACGTTTTATAATCAGTTGCTAGTGTGTACGGGGCCTAAGAGACTAAAGTCACACCATTATTTTGTTCTAGTGGGATCTGAACCAGTAATCAAGGTTTTCAAACTAGTGTTCCAACCACAAACCAACACTGCCACCATTTATTACACTATTTAGCAGCATTGACAATCCTTTCCTGAAAATATTTGATTTTCAATAGGAAACTGGCAGTGACACTAAATAGTGTTGTCTGCAGAACAGAGTGAGCACTAGTTCCTGCCACACCACCAACACGGCCAGTCCACCCAGTCAACCCCACCCCACCAATATAGTCTGTCTTCCCACCCAAGCAAGCCTGGCCATCTCCCCAGCACTGCCAGCTCCCCTGAAACAAAAACAACCAGCTTCCAACACCTGCAGCAACACACATGACCCCTGTGGAAACAGACAGCCCAGGCACCAACTCTAGCAGTCCATCCACCCTATCCAAGCAAACATGTACAGCCCCCCATTCTCTGCACCAACACTGACCATGAAACATTGCCATTCCCCACCCACCCCACCCAAGTGAACACCTACCAGCTCCCACCCGCAAAACTGATGGCACTTGTGCCAACACAGCTAGTCCCCAGCCCACCAACAGTAAGCCCCCCAGAAACAGATACAGCACCAACAAAGCCAGCTCCCCACACCAACACAGTCAACTCCCTCCACACCAACACAGCCAGATCCCCCCACACCAACACAGCCAGTTCCCACCCAACAAACACAGCTCCCCCACTGCACCACAGAGCTAGACCCTGATCCCACCAACACAGTCAGGCCTCCACCAAAGAAACAAACACAGCCAACTGCCCCGCACCAAGTGACGACACCTGCACCAACGCTGGCAGCTCCAACCCCCAAACAACATGGTTAGCTCACCAACAGACAACTCCTGCCATACCAACACAGCCACAGTACACACACACACAAATGCCCCAGCTCTCCAGAACTCTCCCCCAAGAATTACCACAATGAAAGCCTTGCTATAAACCGGAAGTGAGAGGGGATAAAAATGTAGGTCCTCAAGCCTCAACTCCTCAACTGAATCAGGCCCACAAGTAGCCTTTCCCAACACAAAAACTTTGAACACATTGCCCAAAGAGCCTTACCTTATTTTTAGAAAAAAAGACACTCTGCATAAAGAAGCAGACTACACATAAAACAAAAACTAACACCAGCCAAATGCAAAAAAATAAATGTATTTGCCAACCAAACATACAAAATCGAGCATGGACATTTCAGAGAGCAACTGTAACACATGACGTTCCTGCAGAGACACTGCCAGTACCCCACATCCCATCCAAGTGAAAATGGCCAGCTCCAATGCTCACAGCCCCAATACAGACTGCCCTCAAGCCAAAACAGACGTTTCCTGCGGAAACACTATCAGTCTCCCCCACCCCACTGAAGCAAAACATTGCCAGTACCCCCACCCCACCCTAGCAAACCTAGACAGCACTCCTGCCCACAGCCCCAACATAGGCTGCCCCTGTGGAAACAATGCCAGCACCCGCCACCCCACTCAAGGGAACCTGGCCAGCTCCCCTGCCCATAACCCCAACACAGACCACCCTTGCAGACACACTGCCAGTATCTCTCACCCCATCCAAGCAAACACAGCCAGCTCCCCTAACCACAGCCCCTGTGGAAACACTGCCAGTACCCCCACCCCACCAAAGGGAACCTGGCCAGCTCTCCTGCCCACAGCACCAACACAGACCACCCCTGCAGAAACACTGCCAGTACCTCTCACCCCACCCAAGCAAACACAGCCAGCTCCCCTACTCACAACCCCAACACAGACAGCCTCTGTGAAAGCACTTCCAGTACCCCCACCCCACCCAAGATAACCTGGTCAGCTCCCATTCCCACAACCCCAACACAGACCACCCCTGCAGAAACATTGCCAGTACTCCTCATCCCACCCAAGTGAACATGACCAGCTCCCCTGCCCACTGTCCCAACACAGCCCCTGTGAACACACTGCCAGTACCCCCCACCCCACTCAAGTGAACCTTACTAGCTCCCCTGTTCACAGATCCAGTACAGACTGCCCCTGCAGAAGCACTGACAGTTTACCCCAACCCACCCAAGGGAACCTGGCCAGCTGTCCTGCCCGCCGCTCCAATAAAGGCCACGCCTGTGGAAACACTGCCAGCCTCCCCATCCCACCCAAGTGAACCTGGCCAGCTCCCCCGCCTGCAGTCCCAACACAGACTTCCTCTAGCCAATACAGACTACCCTGTGGAAACACTACCAGCCCCCCAACCCCATCCCACTGAAGTAAACATGGCCAGGCTCACCCCCGGCCCCAACACAGATGCCCCAGAGTACACTGCCAGTCCACTCTCCCAAACATACACAGTCCCCTCAAACACACCCAGCTCAGCACAAATCACCAAGGGTCAGTCTCCTAACTAGATTCGGAGGTCCCTCCCCATGGCAAACATGTAAGTTATTATTAGACTACTCCTCCCTTCCACTTTAATAGTAACACTGCTGGGGCAAAACTTTACTAAAAAAAAAAAAAGGAACACTCATCAGATGATTATAATGCAGTAGGACAAGTGGTTTCATTTAAAATATATAAAGCTGACAATACACATTCCATTGGTGAACCATTATTAGCCATTTCCTTAACTGCATGCAGCCCAGAATAATGTTTTGGGTGACATCAGTCTGGAGCGATATCTGTTGGGGCAGTCTAGCTAGTGGGGAAGGGGATCATTGTGGGTGGGTACAAAGCAAAAGTCAAAGCTAAACAAACAAGTGTTGCAATCCAAAATGTAATTTTAAACAAAGTAGAAGCTCACATTAAGACCTTTGGGCATAGAGGGCTGGGGAAGTAGATTAGTATTTCTCGGTGACCTGAAATGACTCCCAGACTCAAGTGAGAAATGTAGCTGGGAGGGGTCAAGGTGGTTGGGAAAAAGCAGGGGCTAAGCAAACAAAAGTTGAGCAGTGATTACATCACCATGCATTGAAATTATTCCTGAGGCCCGATTTTCAAAGCCTCAGGAATGACGTAAGGTGCTTGCGTCAAAGAGAAATGATGCAAGAATCTCACTGTGCTGCACCTTGCATCATTCCTGATTTTCTACATAGCCTGTGCCAGCTGGGGGACACCTGCACCAGCTGGGCTGCCATGGCGGTACTGCACCATCCTCTAATGTGGGATTTTCTAATCCCTCCAAAGGCTGCAGGGTCCACTGGAGTTAGACTAACCAGAACTGGTCTAACACCCCATGTGCCACCCTAGCTGTAGCTGCTGGATGGCCGTCAATAGTGGCAGGCACTGTGAGCACACTTAGGTCCTTGGTGTCAATGTGGGCATAGGGGTAGCAGTGCAAGGGATGCAAAGGGGTGCAAAGGGGCAAGCACACAGACATCCAGGCAGGGACAGTTTATACCAGAACAAGTGTGCATGAAGGGTGGAGCTCGTGACAGTGGGTCTTGCCCTGGGTGGTGGCTGGTGGAGTCAGTTGTGGCATGGGGTACCAGGGTGTTTGAAGTTTGCTTATTTGGGATGAAATCATTGCTCAAATAGCTAATTTACAATGATGTCCCATCATAAAAAAAAGACAAGTTATAATATAAAATATCTAAGTAAATAAACATTTTAAAAAAATTTAGTATAATCAATAGGAATCATAACACACAATGTATTATACAATGACACAACATTCCACTGATTATTGCACATTTCTCACATACAGTTAAGAGGCTATAAAGACATTGTCTACCTATAATCTAGAAACACAGTATATTACACATAGACATACTAGAGATTTATAATATAATATATTACTCAAAGGGACATGTTTCCACAAAATGTCCCAACGTAACCCCTACATAACCCCCATTGGGAGATAACTACATCTCTGACACTGGGCAGTAGCAGACAAAAATCTTATAGCTTTTTCACAAGACACTTGTTGGTCCAATAAAAGGTATCAAACCTTTCAGCATCTCCAATAGTGATTTATTAATGTTTTTAATAATTAATAAAATATTATCGTCAAAAACACTGAGTCTGGTTTCATCATTTCCAACCTGGACTCCTTCAATAGCCTGGTTCCTGCTAATTTTCTGCAAAAAATGGTTCTAAGCATAAAATTAAAGTTAAGGAGGCTTTGTGGCAAAGGCAGCACTGTGGTGGTTGGAGACTTTAACCTGACAGAAGTAGACTGGAGCGTCCCTGCTACCTCATGTGCCAGGAAGCAGATCCTCCTGGAGGCCATCCAGGATGGCTTCCTGACACAGAAGGTAACAGAGCCAACTAGGGATGGGAACATTCTGGACTTGGTGCTGACAGAGGGAGGACAAGTCCAGGGCAGTAGGGTAGAGGACCCCCTGGCAGGAAGTGACCACCGCACAGTGTGGTTCTCCCTTAACCTGGAAAAGGAGGTAGCCACAACAAAGACTAAGGTCCTAGACTTCAAATGGGCAGACTTTGGCAGGATGGTAAGTATCCTAGAAGGGTGCATATCTAACATCTGCCCATACATGGATGCCAAGCAAAAATGGGCAATCATCAAGCAGGGCCTGGTTGAGGCCACCAATGCATGTGCAAAGAGCCAGAGCAAGAAAACCAGGAACAAGAAACCAAGCTAGATGAATAGGGAGGTTGTGGAGGGGGTGAGGGAAGAGGGCTGCCTTCAGGAACTTTAAAAGATCCAACCACAAGGAGGACAGGGAGAAATATATGAGGAAACCCAGGGAGGTGAGTAGATCAGTAAGGGCAGCCAAGGCGTTGAGAGAACTGAGGCTAGCACAGGGGATCAGAGAAGGGGAAAAGGATTTTTTCAAGTATGTATGGGAGAAAAGAAAGAGTAAGGATCAGATTGTTAGGATCAAGAATGGCAGTGGATAGGCGAAAAAGGAGGCAAAGTAGGCAGAAGTACTCAATGAGTACTCAATGAGTACTTCTGGTCAGTATTTACCAGGGCGAGAGAAAGGCCTGTGCCTAAAGGGAAGAGTGGTGTGGGAGTGGGGGGTGGGGGTTACTGATGGGGAGATCCCTGTGTGTAGAGTGCTGGAGGGCCTTAAGTCCCTGAGGGTGGAAAAGGTACTGGGGCTGGACAGAGTTCACCCTAGAGTCCTGAGGGAGTTAGCAGAGGTCCTGGCGGGGCCACTGGCAAACTTATTCAACTCCTCCCGGGATACTGGGTGTGTACCCTGAGACTGGAGGATAGCACATGTGGTGCCCCTCCATAAAAGTGGGCCCAGGAACAAACCAGGGAACTACAGACCAGTGAGCCTTACTGCCATTGTAGGAAAGTTAATGGAGACTATCCTCAAGGAGAGGCTGGTGCAATTTTTTGGAGGAAAATGATCTCCAGGATGGCAAGCAGCATGGGTATGTCTCAGACAGATCCTGCCTGACAAACCTGGTTGACTGTTTTGACTGGGTGACACAGGCACTGGGCAAAGGCCATGCAGTGGATGTCCATTACCTGGACTTCAGCAAGACCTTTGACTCGGTGCCTTATGAAAAGCTGACCAGCAAGTTGGGTAACCTGAGAGCAGGGAGAAAACTGGGTAGATGGGTCAAGAGTTGGCTTCAGAATAGGCAGCAGAAGGTAGTTGTGAGGGGTGAACTATTGGAGCCAGAGCCGTAACAAGTGGGGTCCCACAGGGCCAAGTGCTGGGACCAGTGCTGTTTAACATTTTCATTGCCAACATTTTGGATTTGATAAAAAGTAAGATCAGCCTCTTTGCGGACGACACTAAAATCTGTGCAGAAGTGAATGGGGGGAGGGAGGTGGTAGAGTACTCTAGGAGGACTTGGAAAGACTGGAGGACTGGGCAAACACATAGCAGTTGGGGTTCAACACCAAGAAGTGTAAAGTCGTGCACTTGGGGGCCAGAAATCCTGGGAATAGTTACTGGTTGGGGGTAATACAGTTACATACTAACATGCTATCATACTAAAGTGCCAGCAGAATAGGCCAAACAGTCTTCTGGGACCTCTCCTGTGCTCAGAGACTCACTAAACAGTTCTGCTAATGGCTCTGCTAGTTCCACCTTTAGCTCCTTAAGAACCCTGGGATGTATGCCATCAGGTCCCATTGCCTTGTCCACCCTGAGCTTATCAAGCTCTTGTAGGACCCTTTCTTTTGTGAAGGGAGTAGTGCTCACCTCCCACCCCCCTGTGTCCATGGTGCTGAGCTGTGGGCCCTGCCCTACCTTCTCTTCAGTAAATACTGAGCAAAAGTATCTATTTAGGATATATGCTTTAACAGTTTCCTCCTCCTCACATGCTCCCTTTTTTCCTTTGAGCTTAGCAATACCCCCTCTGGACTTTCTCCTTTCACTAATGTATCTATAGAAAGTCTTGTCACCTTCTTTTACTGTTCGTACTAGTGTTTCCTCAGTTTGGGACTTTGCTTGCCTTACTGCCTTCCCTGCTTCCCTTAGGGCAGTTTGGTATGCCTCCCTATCTTCATCCTGCTGTGTTCCCTTATATTTCCTGAAGGCCAGCCTTTTGGCTCTGACCTTTTCTGCTACTCTATTTGAGAACCAAAGTGGTTTCCTTCTTCTTTTGCACTTCCTTTTCTGTCTAACACAGTGGGATGTAGCTTCAAGTATTGCATCCTTAATGTTTGCCCACTTTGCCTGTACCCCCTCACCTGTGTTTCTTTTTGCCAGGGCTAGCTTAACTCTGTTGGCCATCTTATCAAAGTCAGCTCATCTGAAGTCCCATATTTTTGCCTTGGAATGGGATGATTTAGATGTAGTGGCCAAATGGAACCATACCATGTGATGGTCACTGGTCCCCAGATGACCTTCTACCTGGAGATCTGTGATCCCTTCCCTGTTAGTCAGTACTAGATCTAGAATAGCCCTGTCTCTTGTGGGTTGTTGTACCAGTTGTTTGAGGCCCTCCCCCTGCAGGGAATCCACCATGTGTCTAGTTCTGGCAGATGTTCCTGCTGGTATTGACCAATCTGTATCCGGCATGTTGAAGTCTCCCATTATCAGAACCTCCCCTTTAGCTGTCATGTTTTGTATATCTTCTAACAGTAATGTGTCTATGTCCCCCGGTCTGGGGGTCTGTAGACAACCCCAGTTCTTATGGCTGTCCCATTTCCTGTTTCCAGGGTGACTCACAGTTCTTCTGGCTCCTTATGAGTATTCTGAATTTCTGTAGCTTTGATATTTTCATTGACATACAGGGCCACTCCATCCCCCCCTTTTTGCACCTAGGTCTCTTCTGAACAATACATAGCCAGGTACTGAAGTCTCCCTAGTGTGGTTACTGTAAACCATGTCTCACTAATTGCTACTATGTCCAGTTTAGCCTCTGACATTATTGCCTGCACATAACCAGAATGTACACTTATCCAGTGTGCAGTTAAGTGGGCTTGACAGTATCAGTTTAAATATACTAACACATTTGGAGATCACCCCAATGATAGAGGACTCCCAAGACCAATCATAGCAAAATCGGAAGAAAAGGATGCATTGAAAGCAGACATTTATAAGATAAAATTATTGAATATTAGAGCAACAATTTCTATCTATAACAACCTTCCCCCAGATCCGATAATGGAAAGGAAAAATATGATTACATTTGTACTAAGGGCAAAAAAGTATCAAGACCACTGTGATTTTACCAGCATGGCTGACAGTCATAATAGACAGTGATAAGATTATTTGTGACACCTCGAAAGACCATAAGGAAAAACTTTCAGAAATCTTCATATGAATGAACTAAAAACCTGTGAATGTTGATTAGATTAATACTGGGTAACCAGAGTGGTGGACCAAGGGGGAGCAGTTGATGTCGCCTACCTTGACTTCAGCAAAGCTTTCGACACTGTTCCACATAGAAGATTGATAAATAAGCTGAGTAGGCTCGGGGTGGGTCAGAAGTTGGTCAACTGGGTGGCAAACTGGTTGACGGGCAGAAAACAGAGAGTGGTGGTAAATGGTATACAGTCAGAAGAGATGCAAGTCACAAGTGGGGTACCTCAGGGATCAGTTCTGGGGCCAGTCCTCTTCAATATCTTCATTAGTGACAATGCAGATGGGCTAGAGGTTAAAGCTTGTCTGTTTGCAGATGACACCAAGATCTGCAACAGAGTAGATGATCCAGATGGGGTGGGCAGAATGAGAAGAGATCTGGATAAACTAGCAAAATGGTCAGAAGAGTGGCAACTGGGATTTAATGCAAAGAAGTGCAAGATCATGCACATAGGGAAGAGAACCCTGAAGCCACCTATAGGCTGGCAGGGAGTTGCTGGCAGTCACAAAGGAAGAAAGAGATTTGGGCATCATCATCACCGATGACCTGAAATCATCCAAGCAGACCTCTAAAGCAGTAGGTAAGGCTAGGGGGATGTTAGGGTGTATTAGTAGGGGTATCACAAGTCGTAAGAGGGAGGTAATAATCCCTGTTTACAAGACACTGGTTAGGCCCCATCTGGAGTACTGTATGCAGTACTGGAGGCCACACCTTCACAAGGACATTAACCAAATTGAAGCAGTCCAGAGAAGGGCAACCGAAATGGTGCAGGGACTACATCAGAAGACATATGAGGACAGATTAACGGAGCTCAATATGTATACCCTTGAGCAAAGAAGGGAGAGTGGTGATATGATTGAAACATTCAAACACCTTAAGGGCATTAACGAGGTGAAGGAGTCTAACATGTTTAAATATAACAAAAATAGCAGGACAAGAGGACACAGTATGAGATTAGAGGGAGGACGATTAAGGGGGAATTTGAGGAAATTATTTTTCACAGAAAGAGTGGTGGATGCATGGAACGGCCTACCTCAGGAAGTGGTGGCTATGAATACAGTGCAGGGCTTCAAACAGGCATGGGATAGGCATAAGGGAGCAATACAGATGAGTATGAATAGATAGGCCACTGACAGAGCAAAGGCCGATGGCACATTTATAAGGTAGAAAAAGAAATGGGCAGACTGGATGGGCCTTGCGGTCCTTATCTGCCGTCAATCTCTATGTTTCTATGTTTCTATGTGTTCACATTTGTTTGATATGCTCTTAATTCTAAATCTTTTGGATCGTTCAGTTTCCCCATTCACAGTTGTATCTCTATTCACCTGATGATACCAGATTCATGCACATCATGGCATCAGTTGCTATTTAATGGACAGACTGCTGTGTGAGTTTCATGTAGACAGAAATGGACAAGAAAAAGATTATTCTGTCTCACTGTCCGAAAGTCACTTTACTACAGCATCTTTCACTGCCAAATATATACAGAAGCGATGTTGCCACCGAGTATGGGGTGGATGTGTCCATTGTTTCCGATATTGTGTCTTTCCATGACAGGCTGGTTCTGTTGGAGTGATTCAATAACCAGGATCAAAAAATAAAGAGGAGGGGAATCGCAGTGAAGCAGATGCAAAGGCAGCTTCTCATGGGTGGTGCTCTATGACCGGTAGTGTTGATGCCCACGTAAACAGATAATTTTTACTTTAAAAAGCACAGCAGCTAGCCGACACTGTGGGGAGTCAGTTCACAGTCACAAATGGCTGGCTTTGCAAGTGGAAGGCGATGAACAAGAACTGCTATGGAGAAAAGAAGAAGTTAACTCTTAGTCAGCAGACTCTTAGCTCACAGCTGTTCTGCAAATTTGAAAAGTGTAGCCACCGGAGACAATTTGCAATTGCAAGGAGACAGGGCTCCATTTTTTAGTTAAACCCAAAGGATGTGGTAAGCGATGGAAAGAACATGATAGAGATGATCTCTATACTGCTGTGTAGAAATTTTACAAGAACTAACCAACTGCACCTAGTTGTTGTAGGAAAATCCAAGAAACACAGATGGTGTGCTGGGCTTTCAACAGATATGGTGCTAATGGACTCTGAGGGAAAGCCTAATGCTTGGGATAACTAGTGACATTTTACCACCCTCACCTCTGAGTCAGAAGGTTATGGGTTCAAGTCCACATCAGAAATTTGGACCCATACTCAAGGACAATACTATGTAGTACTAGGGGTACTCTACTGTTGGAGGTGCAGTCCTTTAGACAAGACTTTAAAACAGGGTCACTTCTGGCTATTTGTGGTGGCTGTCCAAGTGTTGTAGTACTTTAAGAAGCAGTGAGAACCCTGGTGTTCTGGCCAATGTTCCAACTTTAAATAAAACAGGTGTTAAGTGTAATAATCTAAAGCTGTGTGTAAAGACTGGCTGCTGGATTCACAGCCCCTGCAGTACTACTATCTCAGTCATTGTTATGTAAAGTTGTAACAGGGTAAGTCTGTTCTTTGCCCTCCCCCATCACTTTCAGGACCAGATGGAATATTGTCAGGAGTGCTGGTGGGAGCTAAACCAGGATTTGGCAAGAGATGCCTTTTTGGAGTTGGCCTTTAAAGGGAAGATCCTCTCAATCTTTTATTCTGTTTACCTGTGCAGTTTATAGGCATGAACAATGGTTGCCTCTATTGCACCCTTCTAACGTCATCAGGATTTAAATGTAAATAAGGGTATTTAAGCCTGGTGTGTAAACTTGCTTGACTCCATTGCAAAGTTTATGACCCAAGTCATGTAAGACATCGTGCAATTGTATTATGTTTTAGTGCTAAAGCCTGCAGTAGTTATACTGTATTCATCAATCTTGTTGCTGTCCTCTGAAGTCCCTATGTTCTTGTCTTATGCTGGCTATAAAACTTTTCAAGGCATAGTAAGTGCCTTGCTATTTTTATATAGTTTAAAGCGTATCTGAGTTAGAAAAAAAATGCTATTAGGGAATACAGGGACTTCAGAAGACATGTAACAGAACTGAATGAGAGTATAACTATTTGTGGCTTGTGCAAGTGTAACCCCCCTACAAATAGGGGTTTCTATAATGTCTTCCTGGGCTTGCCTAATGCCCACTGTCAGGATGGCATTCTGTATCCAGCCATTTAAAACTGCCTGCATGAGAGTGCTATTGTAAGCTTCCATGCCTGTCTCTTTAAGAGAACCATTATGCTGTGTTATAAAATTAGTCTGGGCTGGGTCCAAGTATTTAAGGCTTGCGACCAGCCAGACAGTACATATTTCTGCTCCATTCTGCAATCGCTATTTGAGCAGAGAGAGCTCTGTTAGGAACTGTGCTTATTTGTTATTTATCTGTTATAATAATAATGCTGTAGGAGTTTGTTTAACCTGCTTCCATTTGCAGCATGAACATTTGGATTGGAGCCACCATTTTGGTTCTGGAACTGCCAGTGTTGGATCAATCAAACCTCAGGGGATGTAAAATGGAGACTTTCCCCAGAGGTCTTGTGGGATTGGATTCTGTAGGAATTGTAGTTTTTAAGGTTTGGTGCCTAAATGGACCTGGAGGGGGAGCCCTTTCTGTGACAGACAGTTCTATCAGCCAACCGAATCTTTTGGATCACTGGGAAAGCCCAGTGCTGCCGGCAGCAGTGTGTCAGTTGTGAGTTGGAGTTTGGAGAGTGAACAACTCAAGTCATCAAACAGCAGCTGCTCCTGCATAGGAGTGCAGGAGAATCGCCGGGAAGGCTCTGCTAGCCTGTCTGCCACATCTTCCAGTGTGAAGAACTGCTGTAAGGGTAAAAGTCGGACTTTATCCAATTTCCTAATTAAGACCTGAAACCTGAAAAGGAAAGTGTGTTATTGTTGCCTGCAAGTGGACCGAAGACTTGCTCCAGAAGCGATTGGCCTGTCAGGTACTGAAGTGAGCTTCAGATTGAAAGGTTTGCACAGAGATCCTGTGTTATTGCAAACGGACTTTTATCCGAACTATAGCCAAATATTCAAAGTGCGTATAAGTGTGCTGAAAGTATTGTGTGGGTCATGATTTGGTTCCCCACACCGAGTTCTGCTACACCAGCTGGAGGCTGTTCCAGCACTCATCACAGACTTCATCCGAACCATCAGCTCTGCCTGGGCCCTGCCACCTCGGCCTAGGCCACTGCCCCTGATTCAGAGACATTCCGGTGAAAGACCTGCTTGGGGATTCGGCCCCCTGCTCAACACCTCCGAACAGGTAGTAACCACCACGGTGAGTCGTGTCAGCCCTGTTTCCCCTGTCTATCCAGTACAACATCCAGAGGTCTTCATTTCATCTGTCCTGTATCCTGGGCTGGGTAGTGTGAGTACAAACAAGGTAGTTCTCTGCACCGTAACCTACAATCATTGTGTGTCATCTGATTTGTTTGTTTTGGGTTTATTGCAATGAACTGAGCCATCCAGCTCTGGATTACAAATTTTGGGTTGAGAGCATGCTAATTGTTTTCTTTCCTAAGGGCCCCAACAATAGCTGCAACGCTGGCCTACCCCAGGCAATGCTTCAGGCTAGCCTGTGTAACAACTGGGTACCCAGGGTTGTGTGACTGTGTCAGAGGGACTTACAGTGCATGCCTGTTCAGCCTGAATTTAATCAGATCTGCTAATTTCCTGCTAGAGTCACACCCCACCCTTGTTCAAATCCCCCTGCATAAATCAGATTGTGGTTGTTTACGTTTAACCTGGCTAGTATGTACCTTCTTGGTGGGGATATTGTACTGCCATTGTATTGTTATGTCATTGGTCTTATGTTTCAGGGGGTCTCCAGGGCAATTGCAGCAGATCCAGCTCTGGTGATAAGTTCAAGGAGTGTTAGCATATCATTACTGTCATATGGTACATGTGATTGTCTATTGTTGAACTATTTAGGCCACTAGAAGGGTTGGTGGGTGGTTACAGCATCCCGGAGGTCTATGCCAACAGCAGTTATGCTACCCCAAAACCATTCCTGCAGGTGGAGGCACTCGTTCACCGAACTCAGGCCCTTCAACCTGTGGATAGTCACGTAGGCAGGGGTAGTAGCTCATAGGATAGCGACACCTAGGGGTTACATCTTGGAGGCACTGCTAGGATTTGTGCCCTCTAGTGGTCAGACATGGGAACTACAATACAGCGGAAATCTAAGACAGAAATTGAAATGGAGGCGCTTACTACGCCCAAGTGGAAAATTGCTCCCCAGAAGCTGATCGTGCACCGCATGATGGCGTGCAGTAAGGCTAAGAGGGTAGATCCCTAACATGCCATATTGCTACTTAATATCCCGCTAGGGACCACTAATGACACAATTGCAGAAACTGTGGGGAAAGTTAAATATCTGGGGAAGGTTGAAGTATGGGAGTGGGACTCCGATCTGTTTGATCAAACCTTGGTGGCCCTCCTGTCATGTAGCCTCTCCATAGACACTGAAAAAGTACCCCCTGTTATCATGCCTGAAGGGTCCCAGAAGAGGTGCAGAGTTATCCATTTGCATAGTGACCCATCTTCCCCTGGGAGGTCCTCAAACGTGGAAGGGTTCAATAACAAACTGTTAAGGCTATTGGCTATTGAAGGCCGGACGGCCAAGGAATTGTTAAAAATGTTGGACATTTCAGAGGAGACCTCCCCTTTACAGGCTCCCCCGGTCTCCTCGTCAACTCCCAGAGCATCCCCTGTTGTGACCTCCCCATTGTGATACCATCTGTACACCTGGATTCTTATTGCAGGCTCAGATTGTTCTCTGGCGCAGTCCCTGTGCCAGTGGGGGAGGACAACTTGGAAACATGGATGGACTATGCTACTCCACTCATCCAAGAGTGGCAATGTTCAGAAGGAGCAAAGAGAAAGAGACTTATGGAAAGTTTAAGGGGCCCTGCACTGGAAGCAATCCGATTTTTCTGATCCACTAACCCTGAAGCCACCTCAGCTGAGTACCCCTCTGCCTTAGACGGGGTGTTTGGCAGCACAGAATCTGGGGAAGACTTAATGTAGAAATTTAAGTCTGCTATGCAATGGAAAAATGAGAAATTGTCTGCTTTTGTCACCCAAAGTGAACGGGCCTTGCAGAGGTCCCATATGAAAGAGGGAGTGCCGGCTAGTGAACTGAACCAAGTCAGACTGGAGCATATCCTGAAATCTGCCAGATATTCCAGTGTGCTCATGCTGAAATTGAAATTTCAGGACAGGAAAGCTAATCCTCCCAAATATTGATGGCTAATGAAAGAGATTTGAGTGGCTGAGAATGATGAGGAGGGATGGGAACCCTATGCTGTGGTTGCCCGCCAGCCAAGTCTCAGATCGGCCCAAGGAGCAGGACAAATCTACTGAAATCCAGCAAGTTAGAGAACTGCTGAAAGAGGTAAAGGAGATATGAGCCAGTCAACAAGCTGTGGCGGAAGCAGCCAGAAGCTCCCACCCTTGCCGGTTGCCAACTGAGACTTGGAGTGAGGTTTCGCACTGAGGTGTGGGGGTCCATGCCATTGCTCCCAATCCCTGGGGTGAGTCCAAGCTACTAGAAGAGATGAGAGAGCTGAGAGACCTAGTGGGAGACCTCATACACGCCACCAGTATATCTACCAACTGGGGAAGTAGCGAGGACAGACAGCCTGAATCAAAGCTGAAGGAAGATCGTAGAACTTTTTCCAATTGACCCAAGATTTGGGAAGCATCTAACCACTCCATTGACCCCAAGGAACAGGTGTTTTGCTACCGGTGTGGAGAAGATGGGCATACCTGACGGGGCTGTACCTCCCCGGAGAACCTGTGAAGGGTTACCGCCAGACTGCTCAACTTGGTTCACCAAAGCAATATAAAGCCCCAGCCAGGCCCACCAAAGAAATCCTGTTCTTCCAAAACTGTTGTGGGACAGCCTGCCAAACCACCTTCCCCAGACTGGTCCAAGGTGGTGGGCCCCTTCATGGCGACTACAGTGACCGTCAATGGCATTTCCACACATGCTGTGTTGGACAGTGGCTCACATGTGACTATTATGTTTCAGGATTGGTATGACCAGCACTTATCTGACGTTCAACTTCATCCCCTCAAAGGACTACATGTGTGGGGGTTAATTGAAAAATCCTAACCCTACCTAGGAAATGTTTGAATCTGGTTGTCTTTCCCTATGGCTGTAGCGGGTGTGGATGAGCAAGTGGAGACCCTGGCCTTGGTGTGCCCACCCATGGGACTGTATGACGGTGTCCCTTTACTAACTGGTACAAATGCCTATGTGTTTGGGCGGTTAGCTCAACTTTGTCAAGAAAAGCAAGCAAAGTGAACTGGATGGGCCTTGCATATTCCAGCTATAGTACAGCGAGCCTACAACTTGCAAATACAAACCCAGAAGATGGAGAAGGATGAACCCGTGGGAGTAGAGTGGAAAAAGGATCCTGATTCACTGGTACTGCCACCCAATGCTCAGTGCACCATCAATGGTGAAGTGCGCCTAAAGATGGATGTTAAAAATAAGATCCTTATGCTGGACGCCCCTGAAAAGAGGAAACTGCCTGAGGGACTGTTGGTCAAGCCTAGCATTTTACCTGCCCGGGTCCATGCCTATGCTTGGTGGGTAGTGGTGCAGGTCCAGAATATGTCAGATCGAGAAGTCCGGGTGACTCGAGGTTGTACCCTAGCCACTGTGTATTGTGCTGATACTGCCGTGTTGTCCAGCAAGAAGTGCCCTGTTGAGATTGATGAGGGTACTTCTAACCTGTTTGACTTTGGGGAGTCCTCCTTCCTGCTGAATGGAAAGACAAGATTAGCCAGAAGTTGTCCCAGAGAAGCCAAGTATTTTCTTTGAAGGAACAGGACATAGGTTGTGTCACCGGGGCTGAGCATTGTATCTGACTCCATGATGAGAGGCCTTTCAGAGAGCGATCCCACCACCTTGTCCCGGCTGACATAGACGATGTTAGAAGGCACCTTCAAGAAATGTTGGCTGCAGGACTCATTCAAGAGTCTCAAAGTCCTTATGCTTCGCCGATTATGGTAGTCCGAAAGAAGAATGGGTCCATGAGGATGTGTGTGGACTACTGCACATTGAATTGGAGAACTGTTACGGACCACTACACCATGCCCCATATCCAGGATGCCCTTGACTGCCTCAACAGAAGCCAGTGGTTCTCAGTACTTGACCTGCCGATCAGGTACTATCAGATCCCAATGGCTCAGGAAGACTGCGAAAAGACAGCCTTCATCTGCCCCCTGGGCTTCTACGAGTTCCTACATATGCCTCAAGGTATTTCAGGTGCACTTGTCACTTTTTAGTGGCTGATGGAATGAGTGCTGGGAGACATGAACTTATTAGAGTACCTTGTGTATCTTGATGACATCATTGTGTTTGGATGAACTTTGGAGGAACATGAAGCTCGCTTGTTCAAAGTCCTTGACAGATTAGAGGATTTTGGACTAAAGCTATCCATAGACAAGTGCCAGTTTTTCCATACATCTGTGAAATATGTTGGACACATAGTGTCAGCTGATGGGATTCAGACAGACCCCAGCAAAGTGAAGTCCTTGACCACCTGGCCTCAGCCTGACAACCTGAAAGAGTTGCAAAGATTCTTGGGGTTCTGCGGTTACTACCGTCGGTTCATAAAAGACTACTCCAAGGTCATTCGCCCTTTGCTGAACCTACTATAGCTCAAGGCTACCCCCCTACTAACAAGAAATATAGAAAAAGTGCAGTCAAGGAGGAAGGTAAGGTTTATTTTCAGACACATGAACCGTTTAGAGCCAGGTGGACTGCTGAGTGTGAAGCTGCTTTCTGTGAACTCATTCACCAACTCACCCACGCCCCTGTGCTTGCCTATGCTGACTCTACCAGGCCCTATGTATTGCTCACTGATGCTAGCTTGAATGGACTTGGGGCTGCCCTGTATAAAGAGTATGACAAAGGTTTATGTCCAGTGGCATTCTCCAGTTTGAGCTTAACCCCCTCTGAACAGAATTGTCCAGTGCACAAGCTTGAATTTTTTGCCCTAAAATGGGCCGTGGTGGACCAGTTCCACCAGTGTCTCTATGGTGCCAAGATTCTGGTCAAGACTGACAATAATACCCTCACCTATGTCCATACCTCAGCTAAACTGGACTCGACAGGGGCATCACTGGTTATCTGCACTCTTTACTTACGACTGTGCAGTGGAGTATTGACCTGGCTTGAACCACATTAATGCTGAAGACCTTTCCAGATGACCAAACTCTAATGTAAATTGGGTGAAAATGTTGGTGCAGTCTGTCAAAGCCCTCTGCCAGAAATTTGACAAAGATGAGCATCCTTCTCCTGAAACAGCTGACTGTCTGGTGGACTGTTTAGGTCCTCCTGACACTTGTGTTCCTGTGGCCTACTGCCACCTTGTGGCCTTGGATCTGAGTGCCCTGCCACAACTCAACCCTGAGAACATACAGTGGGCACAGACCCAAGACTCTATGATTAAGCCTGTGCTATATGCTTTGCATGCTGGTAAGGATGTGTCTAAACTCCGCTCTTCAGACCCACTCACTGCTTTGTTGTTTAAGAAGGATCCCAAGCTTAAACTGCACAACTAGCTACTTTATCATGAAACCTTAAACCAACAAGGTCAACCTGACATACAGAAACTGGTATTACCAACAGCTTTCTAACATTTGGTCCTACAGGCCCTCCATAATAAGATGGGACAATTCAGTTGTGACCGAACCACAGACTTAGCCCATGCCCAGTTCTACTGGCCAAAATTGGGAGCTGACATTGAGGCCCATATCAGGACTTGTAGCCATTGTCTCCAGTGAAAATCTCCATCTCAGAGGGATGTGCCCTTGTTTAATATCTCTACCAGCGTGCCCATGGAGCTGGTGTGTATCGCTTTCTTGTGCCTGGAACCAGACCAGAAAAACATCGGTAATGTGCTTGTTGTAACTGATCATTTCACACGTTATGCCCAAGCTTACCCAACTAAGGACCAGAAAGCATCTACAGTGGCCAAGGTCTTAGCTGAAAAGTTCTTCATCCATTATGGCAACCCTCAGAGAATTCACTCTGATCAGGGGAGAGACTTTGAAAGCTGCCTGATCAAGGAAATGCTTTTGCTCTGGGGAATGTGAAACTCCTGAACTACCCCCTATCACGCCCAGGGAGACCCACAGCCTGAAAGATTTAACAGAACCCTACTTGACATGCTGGGCACACTTCATTCCCAGGACAAATCTAGATGGAACTAACAGATCAGCACCTTGGTACACGCCTATAATTGTGCCAAATGTGATGCCACTGGGTTTTCCCCCTACCGCCTGATGTTTGGTCATGAAGCCTGCTTGCCTATAGATATTTGTTTCGGGGTGTCCCTGGATGGTGTCAAAGCTGAGAACTACCTACAATATGTTTTGAAATTAAAGGCCCAGTTAAATCCTGCCTACCAATTGGCACAAACCATGGCAGCAAAAAGAAACTTGGCAAATAAAGAAAGGCATGACAAGTGTGTTAAGGCTCAAGAGCTGCTACCTGGAGACCGTGTTCTGTTGCAAAACATCGGACTACATGTAAAACATAAAATTGTTGATAGGTGGCACCATCTTCCTTATATCGTTGCCAGTATGCTGGAAGATCTACCAGTCTATAAAGTGCGCCCTAAGAATGATCCCTGAGCTACCAAGACAATGCACCAGAATTATTTATTGCCTATTAGTCAAGTACTCATTGACTCTGTACCTCCAGACACTGCCCCTCCCGGGATTGAAACTAGAGCGGCAGCCAAAAGGAGACAGATTACCCTTTCTCCAGCTGTCAAGGAGTCAAGGCCTTCCCCCAGGCAGGCCCAACATGACACTGATTGCCAGTCAGAGTCTGATGACAGTGAGTGTGAAGCTTCATATTACCCATCTTATAAACTGAGTCAGTTGTTTCAAGGTAATCCCATGTGCAGTCTCGGAGATGAAGCTGTAATCTCAGGACTGCCTAACCCTCCAGCCCTCTCCACAGATTCTGTGCCCCCTGAAAGTGAGATACAAAGTGTGACTTCTGAAGTAGCTGACTCTTGGTGTCTGGCTGGGCTGTTTGAATTGCCAGAGAGAGAGTCTGCAACAGAAGGCATCCCTGGTGACATACCAGAAACTACAGAACTGTGCAAAAGCAATGATCCAAACCCTGCTATGACAAATGGCAATGATGAGATACAAGATATTGAAATTATTGGTCAAGTGTTGCAAGATCTAAGTTCTATGGAATTCCCCCTGGATGATGAATCTAGGCCTCTTTCAGACCCCAGTACTGAGAGCAATGTTTGGAAACAGAGTTAACAGAACAAGGAGCTGAAAGTGCTCCCCATGTAATTCCAGCCCCCAGTGCAGAGGTACCCCTCTGTACAAGAGCAGATTCCAGTGCAAATGTTGAAAATCCTGAACCTGTGCCTGTTCCCCCAAGAAAGAATGGAAGAGCCACCAAACCAGTGATACGCCTCAGTTACAACTCCCCCAGAAGGCCTGTGGATCTTCCTTTACATGTTGTTCATAAAGTAGTCTACATTTCCGAAAGCTCACTTCCCAAATTGAGCTATTCACTTTTGTTTTTGTGAAACTACCATTTAGCTTTTTAGGACGGCCATTCTCCCTGTTCTGCCTGGTTATTTGGGAGTATTCAGCTGTTTTTATTGATTCGGCGGCTCACTCTGCTATTTGTGAGTTTTACCGCTGAAATTGTGTTGGGTTCCATTTTTGGATGACCAAAACAGACTTTGATTTTTATTCCATGGTGGAATGTGGGTTGGAACCTGGTGTTTGGCCCTGTGAGCTGTGAGTCTGAGTCCAGAGGATTTGGGCAGAATTATTGTGGAAAATGCTGTAGGAACCTCGATCCGCTTTTGCCTGTTGCGGGGAAGACTGTGCAGTTAGAGGGCAGGCTGTGAAGCTGGGAAGTTCGGACTGAGCTTAAATACATAATTTCTCAAGGAAGTAGCTGATGTGGTGAGAGCATACTCAGCAATTTAATGGATATTTAGACTTTTACCTTAAGCAGTGGTGTGGTTTGGAACTGTGTTGGACAAGGGGGGTCTCCTGTTTGTCCTTGGGGCTAAGTGGTTGGTGTGCCCCTGCGACCAAGCAGGAGTTTCTCTGGTGACTCTCTGGGAAGCTGCAGAGTCAAGCAGATTTTCTCTTAAGCCTCCTGCTGGACATACCTAGTGGCTTGTCCCTCAGGGAGGGGGTTGTAGCTGTGGGTCACTGGTGGTTAGGCACCAGGGCCTGCAATTTGGCACAATTGAAGGGGGGGCCTCCCCTTAGATTTCTAGCCCTCACGTCTCAGCCCACCACTGTATTGGGGATATTTGAGCTGTATTCTGAACATTCTCCGAGGCTTGTCTTATCATGCTATTGGAGGTTTTGCCCTTTAAACTGCTTGGAGAGACCTTTCTTTTTCCTTCACTATGTTGGACTTGGACTGATTTTACTGCAATTTGCCTAGATTTATAATATTTTTGGGGACACTGTTTAGATTTTATTTGTCTGAATCTTTTTACATTTTCTTACTGTTTACTTGCCTCTCAGACTCCTGGTGAGAGCAAAGCCTGGGATTAGGAAGCCTTGGCATTGTTGAACAGGGGAGGTGGGAGCTTCCTTGGTTCATTCATGAAACATTTGAAATTATTTGTTCTGATTTGTTTGTAAAGGTCTGCTTGATCATTTATCATAGGGGACTGTTGGATTATCTTTATTAGTATAATTAAAGGTTTATAATTTGGGGGAGGCAAGTTGATTATAGGATTAAGGTTTAAATTATATGATGTTTTATTTATTAATTAGTGGGATTACGTTGTATTGTAATAAGTGTATTTGAAATGTGTCGGGTGGGTTTTGAGATGGCCAGGCATTATTCTCCCACTAATGCTCAGGGCATTATGGTCTTTTGACTGCCCTCCATTGCCAGCTGAAATGTACAAGAGGTGTAGAGCCTTGGTGATAATCAGAAATTGATCAAAAAAGGGGCGGCCTGGGCATGGTGGCAGAATGGAGAGGGGTGGATGGATTGAGGTTGTTTGGACTAGAAGATGCCCTGGGGCGAAATGGGGTCAGAAAAGGGGGGATTCCCTGCCTGTTTCCCATACCCAAGGGCTCCACAAATAGTGGGCAGGTCTCGGGATTTTCCTCGGTGACCCATTCAACTCGGGTGGTGTTATGCAATGCCAGATCGATTAGAAACAAGACGGCCATTATAGCTAATCTTGTTGGAACATCTGATCTGGTGTGTATCACTGAGACCTGGTTGGACAAGAATGCAGGCCCTGTTTTGGCATCTGCTGTTCCACCCGGGTTCTCAGTGATACATCGCCAGATATTGGATCATAGGGGCAGGGGTGTAGCCATTATGTTTAAAATGGAACTGGGCCTTGTGGATGTGCCAGTTGGGTGCACTCAATCCTTTGAGTTTATCTGGGGAACAGGTGTAGGGTTCAGGATACTCCTCATCTACTGCCCACCCAGTGATGGTGGAGAATTCCTGGAGGAGTTTACGGACTTCATTGTTGACATGGCCTTGGAGTCACCCAGATGTTAATTCTGAGTGACTTCAATGCCTTGGTTGATGATGAACTCTCACAGTTTGGAAATAATCTCCTCCAGCTTATGACTGTGCTGGGCCTTACACAGGTGGTTACCTCTGCTATCCATACTGGAGGTCACTCTCTGGATCTCGTGTTCCTCCTGGGAATGGAGACCATGGATCTGGGGGTGGAAATAGTTGGTTGGTCTGACCATCACACCATAAGGTTCAGTTTCGGGGCACCCCCAAGAAGGTCTGCCCCTACGGAGATGGTCCAATACTGCCCTTTGAAGGGAGTTACCCCAGAAGGCCTATTAGCAGTGCTGGACCTATTGGGTTTATCGAGTGAATGCATGAGTCCAGATGGTCTTGCACTGGCTTATAATAAGGTGGTGGGAGATGCTCTGGACTCAATAGTGCCTGTTCATGTTCGCCCACTCACTCTGCGCCCAAGGACCCTGTGGTTTGATGGGTCCTTGAAGGAGCTAAGGAGGGTGGGTCGAAGGCTAGAGAGAGTTTGGCGGAAATTCTGCCTTGATGCTGACAGGCTTAGATTGATGGAACATTATTAGATCTATCAATCAGTAATAACCCATAAGAACGCAGAATTCCTGTCCGGGGAGATTGCTGCTGCACAAAATCGGCCAGCTCAGCTCTTTAGAACTGTGGACAGACTGTGCAATCCAGTCTGTCTTCAGTCTGGGAAAGGTTTTTCACAAACAAAGTATGATGCACTTGCTCGATTATTTGCAGATAAGGTTGCCAGCATCAGGACAGGGAATGGCCCATCTCCCTCTATGAGGGATTGCAGAGATCGGCATGAGGTTGCATACACCCGGTCTGTCTGGTCCGACTTCTGCCGGCCAGAATTCTGAGACATTGTGAGGATTGTCCAGACTTTGCAACCAACCAGCTGTAGCTTGAATCTGGGCCCTATGCTACTATTGGTATGTTGCGTAGATGTTATCTGCGTGATCCTTGCTGAAATTGCCTGGTGTTCCTGGAAAAGGGTTTTTTTCCTGATCCCCTCAAGGAGGTGGTCATTCGGCCACTCCTTAAAAAACTTTCCTTGGATCCAGACTGTCTAGCAAACTACAGACCTGTCTCTAAGCTACCCTTTGTGGGTAAGGTTATTTAGAAGGTGGTTGCGTTGCAGTTGGATGACCATCTTACAACCCACAATGTCCTGGATGCTCTCCAGTCTGGGTTTAGAAAAAGACATAGCACCGAGACGGCCCTTGTTTGGGTGTTAAATGATCTCCTAATTGCGAGAGATCGAAAGGCTCATACTATCTTAGTCCTTCTTGATCTCTTGGCAGCATTTGATACTGTAGACCACGGTTTGCTTTTGAAGCGCCTGCGGCATTTCTGTGGATTATCTGCCACAGTCTTAAGTTGGTTTTGATCTTTCCTCACAGGCAGGTTACAGAGGGTTGTCATCGGAGTTTATTCCCCTGATGCCATCCCCTTGTCCTGTGGGGTGCCGCAGAGCTCCATATTGGCACCCATGTTGTTTTCAGTGTACATGCTGCCATTTGGAGATATCATTAGGAAGTGCAGTTTGGGTTTTCATTGTTATGTAGACGATACCCAACTGTATATATGTCCTTTATGCCCGGACAGGATGATATGGTCTCTGTGCTTAGCAGCTGTCTAACCGAGTTCAAAGACTGGATGAGCACCAGCTGGCTGAGGTTAAATCCAGACAAGACTGAGTTGTTGGTTGTGAATCAGGGTCGTCTGGTGGTGGGTCTTGGGTCTGGGCTTCCTTCTGGTCTATGGATTGATAGTGTCCAGCTCACAACCTTAGATCGGGCGCGTAACCTGGGTGTTATTTTCGATAGGGGTTTGACTTTGAAATCTCAGGTCTCCGCTGTTTTTAAATCTTCCTTTTATCATCTAAGGAATATCGCGCAGGTGAAACACCTATTTCCTCCGGCTGACCTCCCTGTATTGGTCCATGCCTTCATTACAACCCGCCTTGATTATTGCAATGCCCTCTACCTAGGGCTTCCTGGGGTTGATATCCGCTGCTTGCAGCTAGTGCAGAACACAGCAGCCAGGCTTCTGACTGGTATGTCTAGGACTAGTCATATTACGCATGTGCTGTGCGAACTGCACTGGCTACTGGTACAGTGGCGGATCACCTTTAAGGTCGGCTTGCTGACCTACAAAGCCATACATGAGCAGGGACCCTGATATCTGAAAGAGCTCCTGATTCCCTACTGGCCCCGCTGTTCACTCCGATCCACAGATGAGGGATTGCTGGAGATTCCCAGGGTTCATTTGAAAACATCTGGGGCACGTGCCTTTTCTTACGCTGCACCTACCCTGTGGAATTCTGTACCTCGTCAGTTAAGAGAATGCACGACTGTCATGAGGTTTAAACCTGATTTTAAGACTTATTTGTTTTATCAAGCTTTTTCTATATGATTTGAATTTCTGTTATTGTTTGTATTGGATTTTATTGTAAAGCGCCTTGACAATCTGAAAGGCGCTCAAGAAATAAATTTTACCTATCTTACCTACCTAACTATTCTGCTACTTCCAAGTTAATTGTCAAGCCCTCAAACTTTAGTGCCTCTGCCCCAAGCAGCCCTGAAATAGCTGATAGTGATGGGCCCCCAACCATGTTGTTTAAAGTACAGGAAATAGTACTGACCCGAATGGTCAGAGTAATGTGGTTACCTGTTTGAACTAGTCTTTCAAATGCTGTTATGTGTATGACAAGTGTATGAAAACTGTTATCATTACAGAAAATTATTGCTATCATGAATAGGTATAGCACTGCTTGATGTTACAGTATAACCTCGATTATCCGAAACCTGATTATCCAAACCTCCGGATTATCCAAAATGCTCTTGTGTCCCCCAACAAAACAGTGATAAGCAGGTCTGAGTAATTGTGGTTATACTGTACCGTGGTTTTCATTAAACTTAAACGAAATGAAACTACAGGCTTTTCACGTACATCAATGTAACTGCTGCTCATCAATCTGGTTACATTTGGTTACTTGCCCCCCCCCCCCAATTGCATTGCACAAACAAACGAACAAAGAACAATGATTGTTAGCCTATTATCTGTGGGTGGATTAAAGCAGTTAGCAGCCCTTCTGTCCCATCTGACAGTCATCCGATGCTCATCACTATAAATCACTATTCAGTTTTAATTAACCAGACCTTAATAGTCTTAACAGTTGATAAATTATGCATCACCTGATTTATTTCTCTGTTGCAGCTTCTTTCATTAGTTGTATTCACGATGGCTGGCAAGAGAAAATGGTGTATCCTCGACATTGAGGCAAAGCTACGCGTTCTCCAATGCCTTGACAGTGATGAGAAGATTGTCTCTATAGCCAGAAAATTTAACATACTGTAAGCAATGCGATGGTTTGTGACATTCGCACAGCTCGTGAAAAAATCAGGGAATATGCAGCTACTTTGCATTACCCTGATGGCCCCAGCAAAAGGAAGAGCAAGAAGGGGAGTAAGGATGAGGCATTAGACAAAGCACTTTAACTTTGGTTCCAACAAAATCATGTTAAAGGAATCTCTATTTCTGGCCCTATCATGAAGCAAAAAGCAATCTCCTACCACAACAACATGAATGGGCATGATGATGTGTTCACCTCAAGCGAAGGCTGGTTAAATCGATTTAAAAAGCGATATGGGATAAGACAGCTATCTGTGGCAGGGGAGTTGCTGTCTGCTGCAAATAATAGCATTGCACCTTTTCGAAAAAAATTGTCAGAGCTTATGAAAGCTAAACAGCTTTATCCCATGCAGACTTATAATGTGGATGAGACTGGGGCCTATTGGAAGATGCTGCCAGAGAAAACCCTAGCATCATGGTCCGAGAAATGTGCGCCTGGGTTTAAAAAGAACAAATAAAGACTTACAGTGCTGGGGTGTACAAATGCCACTGGGTCCCACCATCTGAAACTCCTTGTCATTGACAAATCAATGAGGCCACGGTGCTTTAAGCACATCTATATGCTCACTCTGCCTGTCACCTATACAGTACAAAGCAATGCCTGGATGAACTGTTACATCTTCAAGCAATGGTTTCATACTGACTTTGTGCCTGCAGTAAGATCACATTTGCGGTCAATTAACTTGCCTCCTAAGGATATTCTTTTGATTGATAATGCCGTTGCTCACCCTGATCTTGAACAGTTAACATCATCTGATGGGGGTGGGCGTTGTCTCTTTCTGCCAGCAAACACAACATCCAAACTGCAGTTGATGGATCAGGGCATCTTAGCAACTTTAAAGGAGTCGTACTGTGGCAAATTGCTGGCCACTGTGCTTGTGGATGAAAATGACCAGCTCACGCTTACTCATGCCATTAAGAAATTAACTATCAAGGCTGCGTTTTATCTGTTAGGAGAGGCATGGTCTGAGGTGAGACCGGATACTATCAGCAGATGCTAAGTGAAGTTGACTGTTCTTACAGAGCCTGAAGGTGAACCAGAAGAGCCTGTGTTGGTGCCGCAAGAACAGGAGGCTAATGATGAACTGCACCACATAGCTCAACAGACCGAGTGTTTGGCCGAGGCAGTGCAAGAATGGCTGGTCTGTGATGCCCACAATGATGGATTTGGGGAACTGAATGACGAGGATATCCTTGCTATTACACAGAATAATCCCAAGGTCATGGAAGTGATGAAGGAGGAGGAAGTAGATGAAGAGACGAGAGACGCAGCTGCTGGGACTGTACAGGTACCCACGGCAACTGAAGCTGTGGAAGCTTTCGATAAATGTCTGCTATGGCTAGAAAGGCAAGAAAATATGGACTACCTCCACACCCTGCTTCTTAGAAAACTTAGACTACATGCACTTGAAAAATCAAACAATTCTAAGAAGCAGAGTGCGATCACTCAGTTTTTCACTGTGATGTAGCTGTGATGTATAGTACTTTTTTAAGTAACTTCTGATGTAATATTTTTAGCAAATAATCTACCTAAAATGTCCAGTAACTGTACAGTAAACTATTTTATACCAACCAACCTTCTCTGTGTGTTACTATTAAAACACATTACCTGTATAGTATTTTACAATATGAATGCTGCTTAAAAGTATTACTCTCCCGTTTTACCGAAACCCCAATTATCCAAACTTTTTTGATGTCTCCCGTTGCTTTCGGATAATCGTGGTTACTCTGTATTTGCTTTTCCTGATGCATCAGTCTTCTTTTTGTATGGTATACCAATGAAACATACATGTTAACCTCTAATGTTTTTCTATAGAATGTCATAGTAAGCATAGACTTGACGTGGATGCCAGGTTTTCCCAGGCAAGGAAGAGTGTAACCCCCCCTACAAATCTGAGTTCTTACAATTTCTTCCTGGGCTTGCCTAATGGCGACTCTCAGGATGGCGTTATGTGTCCAGCTGTTTAAAATTGCCTGCATGAGAGTGCTATAGTAAGTCTCCGTGCCTGACTTGTTAAGAGAACTATTATGCTGTGTTATTAAATTAGTCTGGGCTGGGTCCGAGTATTTAAGGCTCATGACTAGACAGACAGTACGTATTTCTGCTCCATTCTGCAGTCGCCATTTGCGCAGAGGGAGCTCTGTTAGGAACTGTGCTTATTTGTTGTTTATCTGTTATAATAATAATGCTGTAGAAGTTTGTTTAACCTGCTTCCATTTGCAGCATGAACATTTGGATTGGAGACACCATTTTGGTTCTAGAACTGCCAGTGTTGGACCAATTGAACCTCAGGGGACCTAAAATTAAAACTGTCATCAGAGGTCTGGTGGGATTGGATTCTGTAGGAATTGTAGTTTTTAAGGTTGGGCACCTAAATGGACCTGGAGGGGAAGCCCTTTCTGTGACAGAGGTGTTCCATCAGCCAGCCAAACCTTTTGGATCACTGGGAAAGCCCAGAGCTGCCGGCAGCAGTGTGTCAGTTGTGAGCTGGAGTTTGGACAGTGAACAGCTCGAGTCATCGAGCAGCTGCTTCTGCATAGGAGCACAAGAGAATCAGTGGGAGGGCTCTGCTGGCCTGTCTGCCTCATCTTCCAGTGTGAAGAACTGCTGTAAAGGTAAAAGTTGACTTTATCCAATTTCCTGATTAAGACCTGAAACCTGAAAAGGAAAGTGTGTTATTGTTGCCTGCAAGTGGACTGAAGACTTGCTCCAGAAGCGATCAGCCTGTCAGGTACTGAAGTGAGCCTTAGATCAAAAGGTTTGCACAGAGATCCTGTGTTATTCCAAACGGACTTTCATCCGAACTATAGCCAAATATTCAAAGTGCGTATAAGTGTGCTGAAAGTGTTGTGTGGGTCGCGATTTTGTTCCCCACACCAAGTTCTGCTACACCAGCTGGAGGCTGTTCCAGCACTCATCAGAGACTCCATCTGAACCATCCACTCTGCCTGGGCCCTGCCACCTCGGCCTAGGCCGCTGCCCCTGATTCAGAGATATTCCAGTGAAAGACCCGCTTGGGGATTTGGCCCCCTGCTCAACACTACCGAACAGGTAGCAACCACCATGTTGAGTTATGTCAGCCCTGCTTCCCCTGGCAATCCAGTACAACAGCCTGAGGTCTTCATTTCATCTGTCTTGCATCCTGGGCTGGGTAGTGTGAGTACAAACAGGGTAGCTCCCTGCACGATAAGCTTCAATCACTGTGTGTCATCTGATTTGTTTTGGGTTTATTGCAATGAACTGAGCCATCCAGCTCCAGATTACACATTTTGGGTTGAGTGCATGCTAATTATTTTCTTTCCTAAGGGCCCCAACAACAGCTGTAATGCTGGTGTACCCCGGGCAACGCTTCAGGCTAGCCTGTGTAACAACTAGGTACCCAGGGTTGTATGACTGTGTCAGAGGGGCTTATAGTGCATGCCTGTTCAGCCTGAATTTAATCAGATCTGCTAATTACCTGCTAGATTCACACCCCACCCATGTTCACATCCCCCTGAATAAATCAAATTGCGGTTGTTTACGTTTAACCTGGCTAGTGTGTACCTTCTTGGAGGGGATATTGTACTGCCATTGTATTGTTATATCACTGGTCTTATGTTTCAGGTGGTCTCCAGGGCAATTTCAACAGATCCAGCCCTGGTGGTACGTTCAAGGAGTGTGAGCATATCATTACTGTCACATGGTGCATGTGATTGTCTTATTGCTGAATTGTTTAGGCCACTAGAAGGGTTGGTGGGTGGTTATAGCATCCCAGAGGGCTATACCAACAGCAGTTATGCCACCCCAAAATCATTCCTCTGGGTGGAGTCACCCGTTCACCAAGTTCAGGCCCCTCAACCTGTGTATAGTCACGCAGGCAGGGGTAGTAGCCCATAGGATAGCACCACCTAGGGGTTACACAGGTATGCACCATCAACTTCCGTGATGCCTTGCATGCGTGGGGTCATGACCTTTGCAATCAATGGAGGCAAACAGGTTTTCACACCAGGGTAAAATAGACTGAAGCAACCTCATTTACATTTAACACTACAAGCCAGAGACAGACAGAATTGGGGAACTTTGCCTGGAGGCCTGCTTGAAAGCAGAGGACAGCTGATGAATGCTTTGGGACAGAATCAGTTCAGTATAAGCTGAATTGGGGCCCTAGAGTTAGTAGCCAGAAAACTTAAGGGAAGCCCTGCAAGAGAGAAAGAGAGAGAGAGAATAACTTCAGGATAGGCTGAACTGGGGCCCTAGAGTTAGTGTCCAGAGATATACAGGGAGAGTCAGTTTATTCCTGCTGTACACAAGAGGGAAATCACTGATCAGAGATATTTTTTTTTAACTGGAAAATAAATAATTTAATTTTATACTTTTCAAACAAATGAAAACCTTTGAAATATGTCTGACCTATTATTTTGAATGTTCCCGAATAGCCTAGGCCACACGATTACATATACCTGTCACAAAACTGATTTAGGATGCATTGCCTGTAACTGTGTAGCACACACTGTTCTATTTTCCTGTTAGTAGGCTCCAGTATTGTACAATAATGTTAATTAGGGCAGCATTATCAGAAAGTCAAGTAGAAAACATGTAGTGTCCAATTTGTGTCAGCCACGTTCTCTTTATGCTCCAATGATGAGACTCTAGAGGTATTATTTTAATCTTTCCAGTTCTATCTATAACATTCTTGGAGAGGAAAAAGAACATGAGGACAAAAAACCAAAAACCTAAATAGCATGGAGATCACTGAAATCAATGGGAAAAGAAGACATGGGAGTACTGATCAGGAACAACTTTTAATTGAAGCAGCAGTGTGAGGCAGCAGCTAACAAGGCAAACAGAATCATGGCATATGTTCTTTTTTTTTTTTGCTCTTTTTCGGCTCTGTTGGACTGGCCTGACGTCAGTCCTATTCCTGGTACCCACCCCCCGCTATCCCCGACGTACCTCAACTCCCAAGCACCCTGGCTTGCCCCTCAGGGTGGAGCTGCTGGGGAGACCAAACTGCCAACAGAGACTCAGTTGGTACAGGGAGCAAGGATATTACAGTTGGTGGTACGGGGCCTACAGTGCAGGATAGACATCATGCTGCGTGGCGCAATTGGTTTTTCGTAGTGCTGTACCTGGGGGAGGCACAGCATGCAATTACATGATGGAGTGTATGCAGCATGTCTAGCATGCCTCCCAATGCTGCCTAGCTCTGGTTGTCAGATCCCTGGCCTCCAGCAGGGGTCAGTCAAACTCCGTTAGCCCCCCCCCGGAGGAGGAGAGTAGTCCATGGGAAACTCAATCCTCCTCCCCCGGCTAGCCCTCTGACTCCTGAGATCAGCATCACAATCCTGAGTTGTCAGCATCCCAGGCAGTAGCACTACTGCTGCACCAGTGGGCTGGTGCAGAATAATGGCATGTGTTAAGAGAAACTTCAGATGTAGACATATTGACATTGTACAAATCCTTGGTTGAGCCCCATCTTGAAGACAGTATTCAGTTCTGGTCCCTGTATCTGAGGAAGGATATTGGCAGAGTAGAGAAAGTGCAGAGGAGAGCAATCAGGATGGTTGTTGACTTGGAGCACATGGGCTATTAGGACCAATTGGCAAAACTGGGATTGTTCCCTATGGAAATGAGAAGACTCATGGGAGACATGAGAAGTGCAATTTTTCAAGATACACAAGGATAAAAGCACAAGGGTACGCTCAATGTCATTTAAGGGAGGAAGATTCAAGGGAAACATCAAAAAGAACTACTTCTTAGAGTGAGTGGTAAACACTGGGAATCACCTACCAGAGCATTGGTATCAGCTGATAGTTAAATAAACCTTAACATCAAACTTGGCAATTACTTTGCAACAAATGAGGTGACAAGGCATCTTCATTGGGCTACTGGGATCAATGAACTCTCTGGACAGCTGTTTTTCTTATTCCAGTAAATATAAAGCTATGCATATATGTATGAAGGGCCATCTGGTGCTGAAAGCACAGAGCCTGGAGACCCCAAATCTGAAACCCACCACCATGATTTACTCATTGTGGGACCCTGAGCAAGTTATTTAACTTCGCTGCTTTTAACTTCCCCTCATTCTCCTCTCTTGCTCTCTCTTTCTCAATGTGCTTCACCTTCCTAAGGGTGTTAGAGCCTCCCTAAATCTCACTTAACCTCCCTATACACTATTTATGACATGGATACCTACTCGGTTCCTACCTAGGCACTCACCAGTTTAGCACTGGCTAGGTCTCTAGTGGATCACTCATCCTATAGTTCCAGATAAGCTAATCCCCCCTCCTCTGTTTGCTCCACTTTTAAACTATTTCTACCTCTTATGACTGCAGCCATGTGTTAAGGAATGATTAGCTTGTGAGTCAAAACTGCATCTGTCTGTCAGACTTGTAGAAGTTTAAGCAACTGACCTATCAAAATCATTTTTTTCTTTTTTTTTTCTTCTTTGTGTGAATTTTAGTGCTCGTGAAAGGTGCTGGATTGACTGTGTGGAAACTGAAGTCCTCAGTTTATCCACATGACAGAAACAAAATGGGCAATCACAGTGCAAGCATCGACACGCTGTCCCGCTAATACGCCTCATCCCTGTCATGGAGGAACACCACGTAGGTGAGAGGGTAGTTCAGACTCCACGCGCATTCAGTCCTTGGCCTCTCATGTGAGACTGCCAACAAGGGTGCCAATTAGTGCTAATTGCATTGGTGGTTTTGTGATGTGGACACCTGCCCACTGGGAACTGGAATGAGACCACCATGACTTATTTCATATAGGTCACAGAACAGCACTCAGGTGATAATGGCTTTTGGCCACTACTGACCCATGCTGGATTTCAACCAGTAACCTAGAGGATGAACTGCTCCTTAACCCGCTACCAACCAATGTGCCATAAAGTTCCCCTAGAACAGTTCTTTTGAAATGTTTCAGATGAAAGCTATATGATTATATAGTAATAAAGTATGCTTGTCTGCAGATTTATGAACCCACAGGTACGTAGCATCAGGGACTCATCCTTTTAAATTTCCAAATCAGCCAAAACTGAATGTGACATGAATGTAATTACACTGTGAAACACAAATTAGTATGCAGAGTATGCATGAAGTTTCCAGGCTACTGTCAGCTATTTTGAATCCTAATGCCAAATGAAGAAACATTATCAATTTGCCTGATACACACACACACACACACACACACACACACGGTTCAACTTAATGTCACAACAATATGGAAATGTGGCATTAGAGTTTTCAACCCAAACTCCCCTCATCCAAGAAGCAAAAGGACACGACAATGCTAGCAACCACAGTCAGCCATCATCTGGTAAGACAAACAACATACAACTGATTCCAGATGACACAAATACAGCAGCACTGATATGGCACCTTTGAAAACATGCAGACAGCAGGCTGCACTTTAAACTGCCATACTCCATCAGTACTGTTTAGAAAACTAAAAGCGTGCCTCAGCTACCAAGGCACCAAAGGGTGCTACATAAAATCTTAGAATATATGCAGATTATAAAACACCTTGAGTAGTTTCAAAGAAGCACGTCATCTGAATTTACATGTGTGCAAATAATGGTACCATTTGTGATACAAATGTGTACTTCAAGTATCCCTACAGCACATTGCAGCAGTGTGAGATAACTATAACAATATGCATGTTTGCAGATGAGAAATAAATGAATAGACTAAATCTCTTCAAAAATTGTTAACCCTTACATTACTCAAGTTAAATGATAGCAGTAAAAAAATAAATGTGGTATAAAAGCAATGCTTCACTTTATGTATCATAGAGTGATTTTCTTAATTCTTTACATCCATTACGAAAATACCAAACATAAGGAAGGTCCATGATGTATTTAAGCAATAATGCATGAGAGGGTGTGGGTCTTGCTAGGATAACCTCACGCCTGGGTGGTTGGGCAAGAGGCCGCAGGCTGAGTACGTTCAATGTCCCAGAAGTGAGGTTATTCCAGCCCGACCCACAACCTGGAGTGCATTACTGCTATTATTCAATGGTTCATAGTTATACAAAGTAAAAAAATATATTTTTAGTAGATTTTTAGTGTGGCAATATATCTTTGTTTCTTAAAAGAAGATGCAAACAATGCAACAACAAATCCAACAAATCAATACAGTGAGGTTGTGCTCAGATAACCTCACTGTTGCCAATGGCAAACAGCCAATCAGGTTCCAGGATTTTTTATTGCCATTGTATAATTTCTATTTTAAATCATCTAATTAAAAGATGGTACAGTTTTTCTACTGCTTACATTACTGCAATGTTATGACAGGAGTCACCGGATAGTTTGATACCTTTTATTGGACCAACATGTGTCTTGTCTAAGGATGGTACACAAGCTTTCGGGGCCCAGCAGGCCCATTTGTCAAGGGCAATAGTAAACTTGGGTAAAGAAACTGCACTTATATACACTGAGATGTATTGTTGCAAAATAATTTATAGCAGGATAGTGGAAAGACTTAGAAGGACTTCAAAGGAAGGATGGGAGAACAATGAATAGGAACAGGTCTACAGCAGTGACAGAATGCTTGGCAGGAAGTGCTAAGAAGCCAAAACATCAAATGGAGTGCACATCACTAGTTGTCACATACAGCCCCATGTTAACACCCTTTCAGTAAATGATTAAAGAAAGACAACCTATGCTAAGTGAAAATGAAGGACATTGAGACATTTTCCCTGAACCAGCTGTCATTGCCTACAGGTAACCCTCTAACCTTTGTAACATAATAATTAATAGTGAATACCCAACAGATCAAAATAACCATGAACTGAGAAGAACAACATGTAACAATACAAGATGTTAGACCAGCACCCACATATGCTCCTAGACCACTATCGAAACAGGACAGAGCAGCATACTAAAAATAAATGGATCTTACACGTGTCAATCAAGTAAATGTAATTTACCTAATTCAGAGCAAAATGTGCACACATGGATGCTATACAGGGGAAACAAGAAAACCACTGCAAACCAGGGTGAACCACCACTGATACACAGTATTAAACCAGATTATCAGTACACCAGTAGGACATTTTTCCCAACCAGACCATTCCCTCATGAACCTGTCTATCCTAATACTAAGAGGCAAGTTCAAGAACAAACAGAAGATAAGGACATGGGAATTAAAATATAGCAAACAATTTAATTTGAACTATAACCAGCTTAATTGGGGCACTGGGTTCATGACACACTATGAAAACCTTTACTACTATATGTAAGCAATAACGCATCAGAGGGTATGTGATTATGGATCAATAATTGTACACCTCTCAAGGGTTTTGTTAGGCATTAGGCACTTGCACCATGTGCCCGTAAACACCCAAGAGACAGAATTGTGATTATTGGCCATAATCACACATCACTCATGTGTTTTATTACACTTATAACAAGTATAAGAAAAATGACACCAAGTAATTTTTTTTGCAAATGTTATAAAATCAAAAGATATGTTGATGGGAAGCCGTGATTATATAGTTCCTATTCGGGACCATGTGGCTCTGTCAATAATATGGCTCCCTTCATGTCTTCAATATTT
This sequence comes from Neoceratodus forsteri, assembly GCA_016271365.2. Taxonomy (NCBI): domain Eukaryota; kingdom Metazoa; phylum Chordata; order Ceratodontiformes; family Ceratodontidae; genus Neoceratodus; species Neoceratodus forsteri. The sequence continues at coordinate 191,824,266 of CM028132.1, read as the reverse complement.
CTGTCTCCCTCGTAGGACAGCTGTAAAACTAGAAATTTAACTGATCTGCAAAAGGTTAATTGATCTGCAATGTAATGACGCCAGCATTATTTACACTGGCAAATCGATTCATTACATAAAAAGCAGAAAAACGAGCAAGCTTCAAGGTGGCGGCGGATGTAGTGTAACAATGGGTGATTGGCTGCTACAGCTCTGCACTCAGCATTTTTTCCACAGGTCTAGAGGCTCTCAGCTTGAAACAAATTTCAGGCATATAAGTATGGTCACGTGATTACATGGCTGTACTGATGTTCTGACCAATCAGAACACTTAATTTTTTTACACATAAGTTACTTTATATAAATATCCGCGAACCCCCATTGCACTTTAGGTATATCATGTCATAACTATCCAGTGTTCCTGACAGAATGCCTTTTGAATTAACACTTCAAGGCACTCATTCAATCTCTCTTGTGAATATCTTAGCACTTCCTGCTTAAGAATTCTTTCACAGCTATAGACCTGTTCCTATTTATTGTCCACTTACCATTCCTTTTACGTCTCCCCACTATCCTGTCATGAATTATTTTGAAACAATGACTTTCAATGCATATAATTTCAGCTTCTTTTGGTTAGTTTTCTATTATAGCTGACAAAAGGACATGTTGAGCCCTCAAAGCATGTGTACTATACCATCTTTGTACAAGACATATGTTGGTCCAATAAAATTTATCAAACTACCCAGTGACACCTGTTTTATTTGTTTATTTAAAAGTTTTATCAGGAAGGCCTACTGAGCAGACTACTGTCTATTCCAGATGAGTCCTGTGGGGTGGGGGTGGGGGTAGGGAAAGTACAAATGAGCTGTGGTACAATGGACAAACATAAAGTACAAAGTCCAAATTCAAGTAAAAAATTCAGAATGCCTAGAAAATATAAACATACAATGCAGCAACAGGCAGTGGTGCGAGGCATTTAGACAGTCTAAATGAAGATACAGATGTACCTCAGAACACATTGGATCATCCTTTATTACAATCACATAAGGAGGAATGAGCCCTAGAGCAGGACAGTATATTTAGTCGCATGTGCAGGTGGAGGAGAAATGAGCTTTGAGGAGGGAGTTGAGGTGCTGGGTTGGGGGGAGGCATGCCGAACGTCCACGGGAAGGGAGTTCCACAGTTTAGGCATGCAATATTTGAAGGCTGCCTGGCCTGGAGTGGTGGACATGTGTGGGATAGATAGGAGCCTGGCATCATTGTTCCTCAAGGAAGGTTTTCCAACAAACAACAGGACTAAGATCTCTTTTTACTATACGGTTTTATAACTGATGTTATATCATTGCATAACAAGTATATGCCACACTTTTTTTGTTTACTGACTGTTTTCACTTCTGCTGCAGTGATGTAACACATCCCTGATCCCTGTAACGCTCCCTAATGTGAACACACTGTCCACAGGATTAGAGCTACACTGTCTCCCTCTACCTCTGAGCCCCAATTGACCAAAATCAGGCAAGTGATTTATAATGAAATGAACATGATATACTACTAAGAACACAGAAATGTGTGATTTGATTCTTCCTTTGTAAGATACAATGTGATGTGTCACTTATATAAACATAAATCACATATTTGCCGTTTATGGCATACATGCAGATCTTGCTATGCTGTACCTCTAAATGATAAACATGTGCCACTAAGGGATTCAGGCCTTTTGAAACAGACTGTTCCTAAAATTAAAACACAAAGAATGCCTTTTTTTGTTTGTTAGTTATATGATACCCCAGATTTGGAATGCATTACCCCCTGCATTTATACATACCTTCAGTAACTCTATTAAAATCTCTGTTTTTATCATTACCTCAGATATGTGATGGGTGTTTGGAGTAATCCCTTGTAATTGCTGTTTTTGTCATCGATGAAGTGGTTTGATTATGGAAGTTGAATGTCCAGCTCAGTATTTTGTGTGTATCAATTGCATATTTCTTTTTAATTTTAGGAAGTCACTGTGGTTTCTTTGATTGTATGTACCTATGCATCAAATCTTCTTATAGTGTTTATATTTGTACTGTACATATGAATTTGCTGTTGTAACATTGTGACGGTTTCCTTCTATCAACTTGGTCACCACTGGCAATTAGTTTTGCTCAATGGCTATTCCCAAATAAACAAACAAACATGAGTCAAACGTTGCAGCACTCCACGGTTCATATGCTCGTATACAGTTCATGTTACAGACATCTATTCCATGTCATAAGTTATACCACATGTGTTGCAAAATAATATACTACATCATACTTTGACAGGAGGGATACTCACCTCAGTGATGATGTACAGTGTAATCTTGCCTGTGTTTCAGTAGTGGCCCTTTGTGCTTTGGTAACTGCGTCACACCATTACATTTCTATTTTTTTTAAGTGCAGCATTCTGTATGCATATTTTTGAAGGCATCACGTCAGTGCTACTGCATTTGTGTCATTTGCTGTCCTTGCTGCAGAGTGAGTGCGGGATGCAGACATAGCAGGATCGGCCAGATAAGTGATGGTTTGGAGAGTGTTTGTAACTGTTCTTTTGGGGGGGGGGTTCTAGAAAAAATATGTTGTGATTGTGTAACTGTGGACAGATGGGAGGAGGGAGGTTGCCAATAGTGGGAGGGTTGAGGGAATGTGCAGTGCCGGACCAGTTAGCATGATTAGTGACTGCAGACCTCCAATAGGGAGGCTGTATTTTTATAGTTTAAAAGTCGGAGATTCTCTGTTCTGCTCCTTTTGCTATCCTTTTGACTGAGCAAGGGCAGGCTGTGGATGGAGCAGGATCTGCGAGATAAGTGGTGATTTGGCAATTGTTTGTAACTGTTTTTTTTTTTTTGTCTGTTCTAGAAAGAATATGCTGTGATTGTGTAACGGAGGGCTGGCAGGAAGGAGGTCACCAGCAGTGGGAGGGTGCCATGTTGGACCAGCTGGCCTGACTGGTGGGTCCACTAGGCCAAGTGGTAGCAGACTTCCAATACAAAGGCTGTAGCTCCTATATAACATCCACATGGCCAAACAACCCCTCATGTGAGTGCCACACAGCATGAGTGTGGCGTTTATCTACATGGCTTCTCAGGACATCAGTAGGGCATCTGCAGTGAGACAGCAGGCCTCAGGCCACACTGCTCAAAAGTGGGCAGGTAAATTAAGAACGGAAGGGAAGAATAAGCAGGGGTATGATAGGAGTAGCAGCTGTACCCTACCTAGGGTCAGTGTCCGGAGCAGGCAGCTGGTAAGGGTTCTAGTTAGCCTTATCTAGGATGGACCTACCATTAACTTAGTAAATAGGATTCTCCATAGAAGGGAAGCTACCTCTAAAGAATAGGGGTTGCAGCTAGTTCCTATCTAGGGTAGGCCTTCTACTAGCCTAACAGTAAAGGTATTCATTAGGGAAGAAGTTATCTCTCTAATAGGGAGTGGTAGCAGCATTGATAGGTATCTCAGCTACCCTCTGTGGGTCAGCCTCACGGGGGTATCAGGAAGGAAAGCAGCAGTAGCAGGAGATCTCAGCTGCTCCTTATCTAAGGTTAGCCTGCAGGGGCAGTTAGCATGTGGGAAATCTTGCAGGAAGGCATATAGTGCATTCTTAGTAAAGGCCTACAAATAGTCCTCATTAAAAACTTCTAAACAGTAAGTGGGGCAGCAAAATACACTATTAAGAGGGCCTAGAAACTTAATACTTGGAGATGGGGCACTCAGTGGGGGTAGAGTGAGGTTGGTAGAGTTGTGGGGTGCAGGGGGTGTGGGGTGGCAGTGTTTCTGGGGGCACTCTTGGAATTGGGGATGCCTGCTTTGTAGCAATATTAGAAGGTGTGGCAGCTGAGGCAGGAGATTGGTGTGCTGGTAGGAGTTCATAGGGTGATGAAGGGAGGGGACACAGGGCTTGGAGGCTGGTGAGGAGGGGAGCAGGAAAGGAACCAAGATGGAGGGGCCTAGTGAGGGGGATATGAAGGAACAGGTAATTAGGCAGGTCCCCTGGGTCTCCCTCCCCCAGTGGGAGAGCATGCCCAGGAAGGGGCGTGGATAACAGTGAGGGATAAAAGTAATGTCGGATAGGGAGGGATTCCAGTGGGAGCATTTCCAGAGTTGTCAGTACAGAACAGATTCCTCCCACTGAATGGGGGAAGGGGGATCCTGGTGGAAAGGGGATAGTGAGATAGAGAGGGATGAAGGTAGTGGGGGAGTCAGGGAAAGTAGGAGAAAGGGCAGGAGAAAGTGAGTTCAGATGAGAGGGAGGGCAGGTGGAGCAGGGAAGGGGTGGTGGGAAAGAAGAACAAGGGATAAGCCGGGGGGTGGCAGAAGGAAAGGTAGAGGGCATGCTGGGAGGTGAACAGAAGAGAAAGATGGGGGGTGCCAGAGGGGAGAAAGGTTCTAGGGGAGAGGATGAGGATGGGGATAACTGGTGTAGGGGGTCGACGGGAATGCAAGAGGGTCAGCAGGGGAAAGAGGAGGAAGGTGTGAGGGAGCAGCAATATAGACAGAGAGGAGGGAGGACCCAGGATGAAAGGGGAGGGTGGTGATCTTGGGGGATCCGATAGTGAAGGAGGTGAGATGGGGAGGAATGAGTCAAGGGCAAACTGTAGGAGGGTTGAATATATGCCAGGAATGATGGCAGGGAGAGTGGGATCTCTAGTAGCACAGTATGTGAGTCAGGAGGGAGGGAAACCTCACATTATAGTGCACCTGGGTACCAATAACCTTGCAAGATGTGAGGTGGAAGTGGTGCAAGAGAAGTTCAGGGAGGTAAGGAGAATTTGCAGTGAGGCAGGGAGGTTGGTAGCCTTCTCGGAGGTGCTTCTGGTCCCCAGGGCTAGTATGGCAAGGAAGGTAAGAATTGAGGAATTTAACAGATGACTTAAAGGGTGGTGTGAGGTGGAAGGGTATGGGTTCATTGGTGATTGGGGAGGGACCTGGGATAATAAAGACTTGTATGCACAGGATAGGGTACACCTAAATAAGAAGGGTACAAGGGTCCTGAAGGGTAAGCTGGAGGAATACATTGGGAGAAACCTCAATTTAAACTAACATGAGGGCAGTAGGGTGTGCAGCATAGGTCTCCCCCAAATCAGGACTGCAAAAAGAGGAGCTATAAGAGAGGGGTGGAAGAGAGAAGAAAGGACTGAGGGAGGAGGAGGAGGTAAGAGGAGCAGATCTGGGGTAAGGGAGGACCAAAATCTGATGTCTCTGTACACCAGAAGTCTGGGAAACAAGATGGTGGAATTGTAGTCACTGATAGTCAAGGGAGAGGTGGACATAAAGGCCATCACTGAGATGTGGGCCACACAAAACCATGACTGGTACCTTGCAGTCCCCGGGTATAAAATGTATAGAAAACACAGGGGGATGGGTGGTGGGGAGGAGTGGCTCTGTATGTGAAGGAGGGATAACCTATATCAAAGAGGAAGAGGTGGATGGTAAGACTGAAGTATTGTGGGTACAGGTGCAATCCACTAAGGGGAGGAAACTAAGGATGGGATGGCCTACTGGCCACTTTCCCAGGATGAGGAGTTGGACAGGGTACTGGCATCCCAAACCATAGAATATCCAACAAGGGGGAAGGAGTAAAAATGGGGAACTTCAGCCTTCCTGGGGTGCACTGGAAAATCCTAGCTACCTCCTGCACCAGACAGCAAGTACTGCTGGATGCATTCCAGAGTGGTTTCCTGACACAAGGTGTCATTGGGCCCACTAGGAAGAGGGTTGTACTGGGCCTAGTCCTGTCCAACTGTGAGCATGTACACAATATCAAGATGGAAGTGCCACTAGCATGTAGTGACCACCACATGGTGTGGTTCCACCTGGACATGGGCAGAGGGATGGTCAGGACCCAGACAAGGGTGCTGGACATTAGGAGTGCTGACTTTGGCAGGATCAGAGAAATTCTAGTGGGTCACTTTGCTGGGATCAGAATGGGGATGGAAGTGGAACAGAAATGGGCAGTAATAAAGGAGGGACTGATGGAGGCCACTAGTGAGTGTGCCAGAATCAAAGTAGAAAATCTAGGGCCAAAAAATCCCATCTGATTCAGCCAGAAAGTGGAAAAAGTGACAAGGGACAAGAGAACAGGCTTCTGAAAGTACAAACATACTCAGAAGAAAGAGAATCGATAGGATTACTCTGCTAAATTGAGAGAGGTGAGCAGAGCAGTTAGAGTGCCAAAGGCTCTTAGAGAAGTACAGCTAGCACAGAGAGTAAAAAAGGGTGAGAAAGTCTTTTTCAGATATTATAAATGAAACAAGGAACATAAAGGATTAGACTGTCAGATTAAAAAAGGAGAGGGGTTGGGCAGGAGGTAGTGAAGGGAAAACAGAGGTACTTAACAAGTACTTCTGTTCAGTCTTTACTAGGGAGAAGGATGTACCAGTGCCACAAGGGAGCAGGGGTGTGTGGACTGGGAGGGGAAATGTCACAGACGGTGTAATGCAATCAGATCAGGTGCTTAAGGGCCTAAGGGACAGATGGTGTGCACCCAAGGTTCTTAAGGGAATTGGTGGAGGTTCTGGTGGGTCCCCTGACAGACCAGTTTAACATCTCTCTGGAGCTGGAGAAACATAGCCTAAGACTAGAGAACTGTACATGTGGTGCCTCTCCAGAAGAGTGGGCCATGGGATGAACCAGGGAACTAAAGGCTGGTCAGTCTGACCTCGACAATGGGCAAGCTGATGGAAACCATCCTAAAACAGAGATTGGTGAAGTTTCTAGAGGATAATGAGCTCTAGGACAGAGGGAAGCATGAATTTGTGTTGGTGAAGTCCTGCCAGATTAAACTAATTGACTTCTTTGACTGGGTCACCAGGAAGATGGACAGGGGCCAAGCAGCTGATGTCCTGTATTTGGACTTCAGCAAGGCCTTTGACTCTGTACCTCATAGCAGACTGGTGAGGAAGCTGGAAGACCTGGAGTGTGGGCTAAGCTTGTTGGATAGGTCAAGAGCTGGTTGTAGGACAGAAGCTTGTTGGATGGGTCAAGAGCTGGTGTCATGATAGAAGCAAAGAAGTGATAGTTGGTGGGGTAATTCTCAGAAAGCTAGGCCTGTGACCAGTGGGGTTCCACAGGGCTCAGCGCTTGGTCTGGAGTTGTAAAACATCTTCAAAAGTGGCATTGAGGATAGGATCAAAGGTAAAATCTGCCTGTTTGCAGATGACACAAAGCTATGTGGGAGGATGGACACAGAGGAGGGGAGACAGGAACTAAGGGAAGATCTGCCTAGGCTAGAGCAGTGGTCTGGCATTTGGCCACTGAGATTTAATGCTAAAATGTGTAAGGTTATACACTTGGGGGCGAAGAATCCAGGGTCCAAATAGTGGTTGGGTGATGTGCAGGTAACTAGGTTAGAAGAAGAAAAGGAAACAAAAAAAGGCTGTGCTCCTTGGTGCCAGTTCGTGGTGCCACTGAGAGGGAAGTGCTAATCTCCCAGGAGGTTCAGTGAGCAAAAAATCAGCACTCACAGTTGAGGAATGCAGAAATCAACTTCTTTTACTGCAAGTTAAACAACTTTATTTGCCAAGAAACAAATATTTTGTGCAAAATAAGAACAAGCAAGTGACCTGCTGCTGTAGGCTAGATGTCCCAGCACTTTTCCTAGTGGTCTATATTTGTCCTCCACCATTTCTATAGAATGACTCTTATTTCCAGTGAGTTGAGTCAGGACACTCGGCACACTGTAGGCAAGCAGCAGCCAAACCAAATATGATGCTGGGCTGCACAGCCAAGGGAATTACCAGCAAGTAGCTGGAGGTCATTCTGCTGCTGTACAGATCACTGGTGAGACTGCACCTAGAGTACAGTGCGCAGTATTGGTGCCCTTATCTTAAGAAGGATATCAAACTGCTGGAAATGGTACAGAAAGGGGCAACCAAAATTATCCAAGGCCAGCAGGACAACACCTATGAGGAGAGACTCAGGGGGCTCAACATGTACTCTTTTGTGGACAGAAGGGGGGCATGAGGGGCATGATTGAGACCTTCAAGTATCTTAAAGATATAAGCAGGGTGGCTGGCCTGCCAATGCAGTGGTAACATTACAGCTTATGGTGCTGATGACCCAGGTTCAGGAGTGAGCCTGGGGAGCTGGAGGGTCAGCTGGGGGAGAAGGATTGTGCACCCTAGGGGTGCTCTCTTTCTCTGGGGAGGGAGGGAAGGAGGGATGCAGTTCCCACTGCAACATGGCCACCTGGGTGCAAATGGGTTGAGGTGCAGTTGGGAGCACCATGTGGGTGGGGAGGACGTCGACTGGGATCTGGAGCGGCATCTCGTCTTGATGTGCATACATCTCCATGGACTCCCATGGCAGCGAGCATCCTCAGGGGATCTGGGGAGAAAAATGGAAAATGGCCCCACAGTTCACCTAGTGACGGGCAGGTAGGGGTGTTGTATGGCCTGGGTCAGTTGGAGGTCCAACATGTGGAATAAGTAGGGGAGGCAGTCCCCTCCCCACTTCCCCACCCGGGGATTGATACGAGGCAGGATGGAGGCCAAGGACCAAGCCTGGGTTTAGGGCCAACTCCCACCATGAGTCTGAAGGTCAGATGGATCGTGGAGATGAAGGGGGCGTGAGCAAAAAAAAAAAAAAAGATATAAGCAGGGTGAGCACCAAGGGCCTCTTCAAACTTAGTGGGAACAAGACCACTAAGGGCACAGCCTAAACTGGTGGGAAGAAAGTTCAGGAGGGAGATGGGGGATGCACTTTTTCACCAAGAGGGTGGTCAAGTGGACTGATCTGCCAGAAGAGGTGGCATCCCCTACAGAGGATGGGTTAGGGTGGAGGGGAAAGTTACAGCTGGGGGGTGAGTCAGGGGTAATTGAAGGGGGTCAAGAGGGAAATAGCGAAGGAGTAGTTCCCTTTGTACATACTGGGAACTGCATACTTGAGCAGACTAGATAAACCATAAGGCCTTCAGTAGCTGATCTAGGATTTTACAATGGGGGATGCAGTGGAGGGGTTGAGTCTTATGAGTGGGACTTAGTATGCACATTTTTTGGGAACATTTTTAATTCGTTTATATAATCTGACACGTTTTTATTTTTGTTGCAGAACACAAATTAAACATCTGCTGTTTCCAATATACAATTTATTCATATAATAAATTATGTACTTGTTCTGTCATTTAAGACAAGAAAGTAAAATGCCTGACATTTATTTGTTTTATTTATTTATTTATTTCAAATGTTTTACCAGGAAAGACATACTGAGTTGATAACAGCTCATTTCCAGTTGCATCTTGGTGAAGTGGAATGCAGTAAAACTTGACAATGATGTGCAATACATATGATAACAAATATGAATCAATATAACAACAGCAAGATACAGTTGGTAGATGAAGCTAACATAAACACAGGATAAACACTCATTATCTGTGACCAAAAGGAGATGCATTAAATGATAGATCTGGCACAGACTACATGCAAAAACCCAGATTAGATAGTGCCTAGAAGGGAGACTGAAAGGGATGAGGATGTTTGGCCACAGTGCAGTAAAGGGCAGATGCAGTAGTGAGTAATGAAGTCACAAAGGATGGATTTGAGGATGAAGAGGAAACAGGCAGAGTGGAAAATAGGAGGAAGACCATAGCTTTGGGAACCTGAAAGAGTCAGAAGCTTGGCCAGAAGAAGATTTCAAGTACAGAAGGGTGAGGGATTTAGGGTGATAGTATGGAGAGTGTAAGTGGGGGAAACAAAAGGAGGAAGGTAAGGCGGTTGGTGGGGAGAGGTAGCCAAGCCAGAATTTGGAATGAAAAGAAAGCACAATGAGAGAGAAATATCATTTTTTTTTCTTTGGGGGGAGAATATAAGGACATTAGATGCTTTAGACAAGTAACAATCATCAATATCCAGGCTGCCTTGCAAAGAGGTCAACTGTATTTTCAATCAAGGTGTTCATGTCTTGGGTCAACTCTCGATGATTAAGCATCAATGCTAAGCCATTTAAAAGATCCTCTTATTGTGGTACACTGACAGCTTTTCAGATAAGCAAGAATGAGAAAAGAATGTTCACCAGTAGCTGTTGTCACTGGCAAAGTGGCAAAGATCTTTAGCAATATGTGGACATTGAGGAAGAATGTTGTGTCACACAGAGTCAGAGTTTCAGTAACAGTACTGGGTGTGGTCTCCTTTCCCTGCTAATGACTCCTCCATTGCTGATTCTCAGTGGAGATTTGGTCCTTATCATCTCGTTAATATGACAAGTAGTGTCTTACTGATTCCACAAGTTCTTTGTAAATGTATTTCTTGAAATACGTAGGCTGCAAAGCAATAAAACCAGTGGCAGTCTCATTGAAATCCCAAACCTGTCATTTAGCTGCATTAGCAAAGCATCTAAAAAGGAAAAAAATAGTGAATGATCATAATACTGTTCTACAGTCAGACAAAACATTCTGCAGGTTTTGTTGGCACTTGATAATCCGTGGCATGGAAAGTTCAATGCCAACATCACTTCCCTTTCTTTTGTTTGCTTTTGTAAACAGCTTGTTAAACTAATCTTCACTGTGATGCCATTCTTGGAAGATCTATTTAACTGTTTTAATATGCTTGTTAGCCTCAAGCAAATCTTTGGCATGATGCAGTAGTCCATTGTTGATGATTTTTGTCTCACACAAAGCTACTTCCAAAATGTTGAGTGAGATGACAAACTCTGTATGTAACAAACTTTGAAGGAGTACATTGGCATCCCCTGGTGTGTTCCAACCACTAATACCCTGCAGGGTCTCTAGAATGTATGGGTAAAGTCTGTGGAAAATAACAGCATCATGTCAATCAACCCATCGAGTATCAGTGAATGTGCGAATGTGCGACATAATGTGTTATGTCATCAGAAGTCTTGGCATAATGCTGCAGACATGTCACTCTTTTCACTGAGCTATTCATAAAAGGTGTTGCCTTTGCAATTGTCCCCCAACAATTGTGAACTACAGGAACCTCACTTGACTTACTAATCACCAAGTTTATACAGTGACTTGCACAGCGTACATACAGTGCAACTGAGTACTCACTACGAATAATTGCCTGAGCTCCAGAAAAGCCCTCACTCATTGCACTAGCTCCATTAGAGCCCAAGTCAACCAGTCCACCAAGATCAATTCCTGTACCTCATAGCTCAATTAATATACTCTTTGCTATACCTCTGTCAGTCATATCATTTATTTCTGTAAATTTCAGGAAATCTTTTGGGATGGCATTATTGTGCAAATACCTTACACAAATGTTCATTTGCTCCTTTTTCCCATGGTCCGTTGTCTCATCAGCAATCACACTCATAAACTTAGCATTGTTTATGCATTGCACAAGTGTTCTCAATCAGTGCATTCAGTGACCAATGTTCTCAATCAGTTCATTTTGAATTACTTTGCTTGCATATTGAACATTTTTGGGAACAGCTTTTAAGTGGTTCTCCAATTCTTTGTCACCAGTGTCAACAAATGCACAGAAACTCTCCTGTAAAAGTCCATCATTCTGATTTGGGTCATTCTCAAAGACAGGAGCATCATCTTGCTGATCTCAGAATGGTGCTCCAGAATGTCCAGTAGCAAGTATTGCTTGTACAATTTTATATAGAATCTTTCTGTTCCTCTCAATTTAATTGCGACGGATTTCACTAAGTTTACTGCAAAAGTCAGATCCTTCATTGGTGCTTGCCAGGAAGTTCTTTGCCAGCTTTGTGGTCCTCTTCTGATACTTAGTTTTGTTGTGAATTGAGAATATCTTGAAAATATTGCTTCTCTGTGGTCTTCTAACAGTTTTGATGTAGAGGGGCATAACATAACTGTGATCCAGTATCTAGGTGTGCATCAGAACATCTCTGCATTCTTGGCCACTGAGTCTTTTGTCCATGTACAGACCAATGTCCATCAAAGACATTTCTAGCACAGGTGTTGATGCAGGGATAGGTTCACTAGGGAATTGTGGTGTTGATGTTGGAGCAGCAGTACAATCAGAAAGTTCAATTACTGAAGATGGAAGAAGTGTTGATGGGGTAGGTAAAACTGTCAGTTTCTGTGCTTAAATCAAAGTAGTTGTAAAAGAGATAACAGGCAAAACTGGCAGTTCAGGTGCAGATGTAGATGTTGAAGGCTCACCATGCAGTCGTGGTGCAGATTCTGAAGCAGGAATCCATGAAGTAGGCTGATTTGGCAGTTTGATTGAGAAGTTAAGTGTTGCCTGTCTAAGCCGCTTATTAGGAGGTGGAGACATTGTTTCATATGCACTATGTGAGCCAAAGAAAGTGAAAAAGAAACAAGGAACAATAAATACTGTAAGAACATCATGGAAAAGTCCAATCAAATAAATCCCAACTAGCCAGACAAGGGAAAAAAACGGCAAATTAAAATATAAGTTAAAGTACAAAAAAAGACTAAAATAAGGAATCAAGTTAATACTTCTGATTTAATAGGAATAGATCAGGACTCAGCTACTGGAATTGCCTTGGTGAAGCATTAAGTTTTTGACGAATCCTTGGGACTAAAGTTTCCAGAAATGAATGCAAGATAGATTAGTTCCGGAATTTAATACAATGAAAAGAAAATATACTGCATCTCAGCTTGGCTATCCTATGTAAATAAAGAGGGGAACAAATGTTGCATCACAACTGTAGATGTTATATATGAACTCACAACTGTAGATATTATATACGAACTTCAAAAGGATCTGGACAGGCATGGGAAGTGCAAATGGAAGATGACTTTCAGTGCTGAAAACGCAGGCTGGTGACATCAAGATTACCAAGCCCAGCCAGAAACAGGCTGAGATTAATGATCAGCAGCAACTTGACATGTTATCAACACTTCAGAGCATGAGCTAGCAGGACAAATGTAATTATTCATTATCTGTATCATGAGAAAATTCATAACAAGATCAAGGGACATTACGACACCCTTTTAAAAAATCCTTGGTTAGGCTTAACACAGAATTATTTATTAATTATTAATATTTATTAATTATTCATTTATTTCAAAAGTTCTACCAGGAAAGACATACTGAACTACTACTCATTTCCACATGCACTCTCAGGGATGTGAGGCAGACAATACAATAAGGTACAAGAATAAAAATACATTAATTGATACATAGTGATCACTATACGTCAGAAAATGAGTATAGATCAAAATTGTCTCTGTAATGCACTGCTGCTTTTTATTCATAATATAGAAAACACAATATAGAAACATAGAAGCTGATGGCAAAAATAGACTATTGCCACATCTAGTTTGCCTGTAATACCCTATTATCTTTGGCTAAGGTTCCCATAGAAAAGCATTCACGTTTCAGTTCACCCACTACATAGAAACATAGCAACATAGAATGTGATGAAAGATAAGGGCCTCTGGGCCCACTCAATCTGCCATTTTTAACTTTCATTTTTTGTGGAAGACCCTCCTTGATCTATGGTACCATCACCCCTTTACCCCTATGATTTCCTTGTGCCTATCCCAGGCATTTTTGAACCCCAATACTATTTTTGCCCCTCTACCTCTGCTGTAAGGCTGTTCCAGACATCCACCATCCTTTCTTCCTCACACCCCTCCTGAATTTACTCCCTACAGCTTCATAGCATGCCTCCTGTTCTAGAGCATTTTTTTTCTGCAAAATACCCCCTCCTGAACAGTATTTACCCCGTAAGGTATTTAAAGATCTTAATTATATCTCCCCTCTCCCTCCACTCCTCCGGGGTGTACATATTTAGCTCCTTAGCCCTCTCCACATAGGGCTTTTGATGCAGACCATGCACTGTTTTGGTAACCCTCCTCTGGAATGTCTCCACTCTGTTTATGTCCTTCCTGACATGTGGTCTCCAGAACTGGACACAGTACTCAAGTCGACTCTTACTAGTGATCTATATAAGGACAGCACCACCTCCCTCCAGAAATAAGACATGATTGGAGTGGTGCAGTGCAGTGGCTGTGGAGCAGCAGTCTTCCGGGAGATGTTCTGGAGGATGCGGTGTTGTCCCATCTGCAGGTACCTCTATGGGCTCGGGAGGAGGTTGCTCATCTCCAGGCTGAGTTGGCCAGGATTTGTGGGACCTCCTCTTCCATCCAGGGGCCACCAGCGCCACTGCCGTTGCCTCAGAGGTTGCTGCCAAGAAAGAGGAGCGGTTGGACCACAGTGGCCTCAGGGAGGGTGAGAGGGTGGTGGAACAGAGGCACATCCCTCCAGTTGTACCTCTCCACAATTCCTATGCCATTCTGGCAAAGTGTGTTCCTCTATAGAGGCACCTACAGTGGAGACCAAAGGAGGATGCTAGGAACCTCCACAAAGGAGACCCACAGGAGGGTGGCAGGGGACCCTGCAGGGAAGGAAACAACTCTGGTGGGGGACTCCATTGTTAGGAAGGTAGAACTGGGCAAGGAAGGGAGAGGGAGGTGGGTGCCTGCGGCGCCATGGCTTGGAGGGACAGGGAGCGAATCCTCAGGATTGCCGGAGCAGCTGCACAGGGGAGAGCTGGATGTCATTATCCACTAGGGACAAATGACCTGGCTAAGAAAGGATTAGAGAAGTGCAGGAAGGTTTGTGGAATTGGGAGGGCCTTAGTCAAGTAGCATGCATCGTAACCTTCTGAGGTGCTACCCATCTATGGCATAGGAGAGGCTAGGGTGTCCGTACCATGGATTCAATCAGTGGTTGAAAAACTGGTGTGGAGCTCAGGGATTTGGCTTCATTGGGGACTGGGGTCCACCTGGAGTGATGCAAGCCTATACTGGCATGATGGGCTGCATCTGTCCGGGAGGGAACCAGGATCCTAGGTGATAGGTTTAAATGCTTCATTGGCAAGCTTTTAAACTAGCCAAGGGGGAAGGCACTGGAAAGGAACAAGAAAATCTAGCCCCCAAACAATCACGGTAGTAAGTGTGGCAACACCAACATGGAGGTGTCGATAGGAGAAGGGCAGGGTAAATGGAGAAAGTGACAAAAGCAAGAAGGACAGGGATGGGGCAAAAGGGGTAAGCCATCAGGAAATGGAGGGTAATGAGTACCAAAGCCCATAGTCTGGGCAACAAGCTCCCTGAGCTGGTGGCATTAATGGAAGGAGGGATGCCTGGATATCTGTGAGTCACAGAAACATGGTACACAGAGAACCATGACTGGGATGTTAACATACCAGGGTACATAACCTACAGGAGAGACAGGCAGGGGAGAGAGGGGAGGTAGCTCTCTATGTAAAGGAAGGATAAAGCAACTGAACAAAAGAGTAAAACAGGAGGAGAGGAGGCACTGGGTCACCTTGGAGACTGGAAAGGGCACCACAATCCGCACAGGGTTGTGTACATACCCCCATGTCAGGGGAAGGAATGGACAAGGATATGATGGAAGGCATTCTTAGAATGGCAGAGAAAGGGAGATACTGTTGATGGGAGATCTGAATCGCCAGATGTTAACTGGAGCACATTTGCTGCAGCAACATCCAAACAGGCCATTCTTGACGCCCTACAGGTGGCAGGCATTAGACAGCTAGTTTGGAACCCACTCGTGAGGAACAATCTTAGACCTCGTGACTCTCAAGCGGGGGCAGTGAGAGGATCTCAGATCTAGAAGTGGGTTGCCATCTGGGGACAAGTGACCATCAAACAGTGTGGTTCACGTTAAACTCAGCTACAGAGTCAAGCCATACAAAAGTGAGGGTACTGGACTTTAGGAGGGCTGACTTTGGCAAGATGGAGAGTGCCTCAGAAAAGCACTAGCAAACAGGGTAGAAGGAGGTGTGGAGCAACAATGGGAATTATCAAACTGCCATCACAGAGGCAACAAGCCTTTGTGTGAAGCAAATAAACAAATCAAAATGAAAGAAAAGGCCACTATGGTTCTCAAGAGAGTGGCTGTGAAAGTCAGGAAGAAAAAGATAGCATTCCAGAAGTATAAGGAAACACAGAAGGAGCAGGACAGAGAGCTGTACCAGCTAAGGCAGAAAGAAGCAGGAGGAAGTCAGAATAGCAAAGGCCCAAACTGAGGAAAAGATAGCCAACTCAGTTAAGAAGGGGATAAAACCTTTATAGGTACATCAGCGGCGTAGAAAGACAAAGAGAGGGATAGTGAGGCTGAATAGAATAAGCAATTGGGTGGGCAGGGGGACAGTGAAAAGCAGGAATACTGAATGAATATTTCTGCTCAGTATTCCAAAAGAGGAGGGAAGTGCCTAATCCAATTAACAGAAGCACTCTTGATAGGGAGTCGATCCCAGTCCTTTCACAGAAGAAAGGGTTCTGCAAGAACTCCTAAAACTGAAGGTGGACAAAGCAATGGGTCCTGATGGAATTCACCCCAGAATTCTAAAAGAATTAAGGAAGGAACTAGTGAAACCACTGGCTACTCTTTTTAATAAATCATGGGAGGATGGTGTGGTACCCGAGGACTGGAGGAAGGTGGATGTGATTCCCCTTCACAAAAGTGGGACCAAGACAGAGGCAGGAAACTACAGACCTGTCAGTCTGACCTCATGTTGTAGGGAAAGTGATGGAGTCACTTCTGAAGGAAAGAATAGTTGAGTACCTAGAGGTCAGTGGAGCACAGGATCCAAGGCAGCATGGGTTCACAGCGGGAAGGTCATGTCAGACGAATGTAATAGATTTCCTTGACTGGGTGACCAAAGTAGTAGACTGAGGAGGGGCTGTGGACATGGCCTCACCTAGACTTTATGCAGGCATTTGACACAGTCCACAAAGATTATTAGTCAAATTAACCAGCCTGGGAGTGGGTCCCAGGGTGGTAGCCTGGTAAAACATTGGCTGGACAACAGGACACAGAAGGTAATTGTAAATGGAGTCCACTCTGAAGAAAGGACCAGGTTACTAGTGGGGTACTGCAAGGTTCAGTATTGGGTCCAGTCCTTTTTAATGTCTTCATCAGTGGCATTGCAGAGGGACTGGAAGGAAAAGTATGCCTTTTTGCAGATGACACAAAGATCTGCAACAGGGTTGATACACAAGGAGGCGTGGAAAGGATGAAAAGGGACTTGGCAAGGTTGGAGGAATGGTCTGACGTATGGCAGCTAGGATTCAATGCAAAAAAGTGCAAAATAATGCACCTGGGAAACAAGAACCCAGGGGAAGAATACACAATGGGTGGGGAGGTAATAACAACAACAAAACAGGAAAGGGACCTGGGGGTAATCATATCAGATGACCTTAAGGTTAGCAAGCAATGTGAGAAGGCAGTAGGGAGGGCCGGGGGTATACTGGGATGTATAGGGAGAGGCATCAGCAGCAGAAAACAGGAAGTTGTTATCCCTCTGTACAGACAGTTGGTGAGACCCCATCTGGAATACTGTGTCCAGTTCTGGAGACCCCATCTCCACAGGACATAGACAGGATAGAGGCAGTCAGAGGAGGGCAATTAAAATGGTGCAGGGTCTGCAAGAAGCCGTGTATGAGGAGAGACTAAGGAGCTTAATATGTATACCCTTGAGGAAAGAAGGAGAGGGGGACATGATAGAAACTTTCAAGTACCTCAAAGGGAATCAACAAAGTCCAAGAGGGTAGCATCTTTCAGAAAAAGAGACTTGTAAGAACAAGGGGACACAATTTAAAGATAGAAGGAAGGCGGTTCAGGGCAATGTGAGGAAGTATTATTTCACAGAGAGGTAGTGGATGCATGGAACAGCCTTCCTGAGGAAGTTATGGAGTTTAAAATTGTGGGAGAATTCAAGAATGCATGGGACAGACATAAGGCAATTCTTGTGGGGGGGCAGGAAGATATAGGCTGTTGGTTAAATAGGATCTGCGGCCTATCCTGTAGGTAGGGAAATGGGCAGACTAGATGGGCCTAGCGGTCCTTATCTGCCGTCAAAGTCTATGTCTATGTCTATGTCCCTCTACCTACTGGCAATGCCCCTTCCTTAGCACCACAGCATTCCACTAGCCCTTCCAACTGTCTTGCCACACTGCCTGGCCACCTTTAGGTCATCTGATATGATTACCACTACGCTTTTTTCCTGCTTGGTCTTTGTCAGTATCACTCTGCCCATGTTCTGCTCTGCTCCCAGGTTTCTATGGCCCAAGTTCATTATTTTGCACTTTTTTGCATTAAAGCCCAGCTGCCATACCCTTGACCACTCCTCCTGTCTTTTCAGATCCATGTCCATCCTTTTCACCCCCACAGAGTGTTCACTCTGTTGCATATCTTAGTGTCATACATAAAAAGGTAGATCTTCCTTTCCATTTCCTCTGCTATGTCACTTATAAAGACAATGACGAGGACCGGTCCCAGCACTGATCCCTGAGGTACCCTGCTGGTCACCGTCCCTTCCTTGGAGTGAACTCTGTTTACCACTACCTCTGTATCATATCCCCTACCCAGCTTCATACCCAGGTTACCATCTTATTACCAACCCCCAAGTATCCCAATTTGCTAACCAGCCTCCTATATGGAATAGTGTCGAAAGACTTGTTGAAATCCAACTAGGCCACGTCCACCACTCCTTCTCCAGTGGTCTGTTAAATAGATCTGTCTGAGGTGCAGCTAATACATCCGTGAACACCCTCAGTACCCTTGGATGTACCCCATCTGGCCCCATAGCTTTGTCCACCTTCAGGTTAGTGAGTGCTTTCTGGTCTTTGTCCTCAGGAAATGGACTAGTGTCTGTTTCCCTCCCATCAAAGCTCCTGGCACCTTTTTGTGGTCCTTCCCCTTCCACAGTGAATACTGAGCAGAGATGTTTGTTCAAGATGTTGGCTTTTTCTTGATCCTCCTCTGTATAGTCTCTCCATCCTTCTTTAACTGTACAATCCCTTCCTTTGTCTTCCTTTTGTCGCTACCATACCTAAAAAATGTCTTGTACCCTTTTAATACTTCCTGAGCTATTCTTTCCTCAGTATGCACCTTTGTGCGCCATACTGCTTTGCCTTTCTCTCTCTGTTTTCCCTGATACACTTACCTATCCTCCTTTCTTTAGGTCTCCTTATACCTTCTGAATGCTATCCTTTTTTTTTACTTTATTTTTTTTATTCAGAGAGATATCATTATTTAATACAAGCATAATTTTAAACAACACAATTCATCTCAAAATGAAATACATAATTCTAGAAACACAAAGTTCTAAATTTTTTTGGGGGGATAAAAAGTGTCTCCTAACATATTAATCATAATTAGAGAGCTTCTATAGCACGTCTCCTTAATTCATTCTATTTATTGTATGCTCCAAGCTATATTCCTCCTTTTTAATAAGAATATAACAAAAAGTTCAGCCAAAGCATTTTCTTTAGAATCTCAATAGGTCAAGAAAAACAGAATCTCAGGATGCAATTCATTAAATAAGACAAAAAAACTTCCACTCATCTGGGTTCCTTAAGAGGTCATCGGGAGATATTGAGTATTATGTGCATATTCTACTGTTCCATCTTCATCCTCCAACTCTGATCCTAATTCTGTGGGTAGTGTAAAACATTTTTCAAAAAAAGCTTGAGCTGCATCCACATCCACAAAGTAATAATCCTTAACTTGAAAGGTCACCTTTAACTTTGCAGGAGCTTGTAGGACCATAGGTAAAACTCATTTTTAATTGCCAGGAAGCATTTCCTCTGTCGTTATGCTGACATACAAAAGTCAGGGTAAAGATTAAGTTTTATTCCCTCATAGATAAATCCCTTCTTTTGTCTAGCCATTTGTGAGATTTTATTTATTTCAGCTATCGAGCAGAAGGTACAGATTACATATCTTGCACCTGATCTCTGCCCGGGAACATTCACGGACCTTACTCTGAATGCTACTCTTTTAGCCTTTACCTTTTCTGCTACCTCTTTCGAGAACCATAGTGGTCTCCTCTTTCTTTTACTTTTGCTTACTTGCTTGACATAGAGGTTTGTTGCATTTACTCTGCCCTATTTTAGTTTGGCCCACTTTTCCTCCACCCCACAAGGTCATGTTGCCCTGAGAGGCCACTCATAAGGCACTCACCATCTTTGTAAAATCAGCCTTCTGAAGTCCAGGACTCTTGCCATTGTGTGGTTGGATTCACAGCTGTTCTTATGTTGAACTATACTGTACAATGATCAGTGGTCCCCAGATGGCTTTCTACCTTAATGCCTGCAATACTGGCCCTGTTAGTAAGCACCAGATCCAGCATTACACTAGGTAGTTATATACCAACACGTCACACACACTGAACTGTTGTGTGCTAATTCATTTTAGTCACAAACTATTATGGTAAATATAAACAAAGAATGTTCATAAACAGCAGAGAATAATGGGGAAAACTTTGGGATAGCAATATTAAAAAGAGCTCTCCTTTTGTTTTTTCAAATTTATAAAAAAGTATTAAAAAATCTGAAACTGGGAAAAGGGTATCATTCAATTCAGCTCACTTAGCTGAGACGGAGAAAACTCTTTAACTTTTACATACTTGCACCCTTACAAAACCATTTTTTTATAATCAGTTTTTATTGAGGATTTTTTTATAGACAATAGTAGACAATTCAGGAGAGTGGCAGGTGGTAATGCAGTTATTTTAATTTTCTTTACGGCAGGTATGGAAGGGTGTTCAAGGACTCCCTCATGGGGAGGACCCCCATAAAAATGCTACAGGACCCCTATCTTGCCACAGCAGGGCAAAGAATGTTAGTTATTGTGAAACCTAATTTCTTTCAATAAATCATGGTAACATAGAAACATAGAAACATAGACTTTGACGGCAGATAAGGACCGCTAGGCCCATCTAGTCTGCCCATTTCCCTACCTACAGGATAGGCCGCAGATCCTAGTTAACCAACAGCCTATATCTTCCTGCCCCCCACAAGAATTGCCTTATGTCTGTCCCATGCATTCTTGAATTCTCCACAGTTTTAGACCCCACAACTTCCTCAGGAAGGCTGTTCCATGCATCCACTACCCTCTGTGAAATAATACTTCCTCACATTGCCCTGAACCGCCCTCCTTCTATCTTTAAATTGTGTCCTCTTGTTCTTACAAGTCTCTTTTTCTGAAAGATGCTACCCTCTTGGACTTTGTTGATTCCTTGAGGTACTTGGAAGTTTCTATCATGTCCCCCTCTCCTTCTTTCCTCAAGGGTATACATATTAAGCTCCTTTAGTCTCTCCTCATACGGCTTCTCTTGCAGACCCTGCACCATTTTAGTTGCCCTCCTCTGGACTGCCTCTATCCTGTCTATGTCCTTGCGGAGATGGGGTCTCCAGAACTGGACACAGTACTCCAGATGGGGTCTCACCAACTGTCTGTACAGAGGATAACAACTTCCTGTTTTCTGCTGCTGATGCCTCTCCTATACATCCCAGTATACCCCAGCCCTCCCTACTGCCTTCTCACATTGCTTGCTAATCTGAAGGTCATCTGATATGATTACCCCAGGTCCCTTTCCTGTTTTGTTGTTGTTACTACCTCCCACCCATTGTGTATTCTTCCCTGGGTTCTTGTTTCCCAGGTGCATTATTTGCACTTCTTTGCATTGAATCCTAGCTGCCACACTTCTGACCATTCCTCCAACCTTGCCAAGTCCTTTTCATCCTTTCCACGCCTCCTTGTGTATCAACCCTGTTGCAGATCTTTGTGTCATCTGCAAAAGGCATACTTTTCTTTCAGTCCCTCTGCAATGGCACTGATGAAGACATTAAAAAGGACTGGACCCAATACTGAACCCTGCGGTATCCCACTAGTAACCGCCCTTTCTTCAGAGTGGACTCCATTTACAATTACCTTCTGTGTCCTGTTGTCCAGCCAATGTTTTACCCAGGCTACCACCCTGGGACCCACTCCCAGGCTGGTTAATTTGACTATTAATCTTTTGTGTGGGACTGTGTCAAATGCCTTGCTAAAGTCTAGGTAGGCCATGTCCACAGCCCCTCCGTGGTCTACTACTTTGGTCACCCAGTCAAAGAAATCTATTAGATTCGTCTGACATGACCTTCCCGCTGTGAACCCATGCTGCCTTGGGTCCTGTGCTCCACTGACCTCTAGGTACTCAACTATTCTTTCCTTCAGAAGTGACTCCATCACTTTCCCTACCACAGAGGTCAGACTGACAGGTCTGTAGTTTCCTGCCTCTGTCTTGGTCCCACTTTTGTGAAGGAGATCACATCCGCTTCCTCCAGTCCTCAGGTACCACACTATCCTCCCATGATTTGTTAAAAAGAGTAGCCAGTGGTTTCACTAGTTCCTTCCTTAATTCTTTTTAGAATTCTGGGGTGAATTCCATCAGGACCCATTGCTTTGTCCACCTTCAGTTTTAGGAGTTCTTGCAGAACCCTTTCTTCTGTGAAAGGACTGGGATCGACCCCTTATCAAGAAGTGCTTCTGTTAATTGGATTAGGCACTTCCCCCTCCTCTTTTGTGAATACTGAGCAGAAATATTCATTCAGTATTCCTGCTTTTTCACTGTCCCCCTCTGCCCACCCACCATTCATTCTATTCAGCCTCACTATCCCTCCCTTTGTCTTTCTACCCTCGCTGATGTACCTATAAAAGGTTTTATCCCCCTTCTTAACCGAGTTGGCTATCTTTTCCTCAGTTTGGGCCTTTGCTATTCTGACTTCCCTCCCTGCTTCATTCTGCCTTAACTGGTACAGCTCTCTGTCCTGCTCCTTCTGTGTTTCCTTATACTTCCGGAATGCTGTCTTTTTCTTCCTGACTTTCACAGCCACCTCTCTTGAGAACCATAGTGGCTTTTCTTTTGTTTTGATTTGTTTATTTGCTTTACACAAGGCTTGTTGCCTCTGTGATGGCAGTTTTGATAATCCCCATTGTTGCTCCACACCTCCTTCTAGCCTGTTTGCTAGTGCTTTTCTGAGGCACTCTCCCATCTTGCCAAAGTCAGCCTCCTAAAGTCCAGTACCCTCACTTTTGTATGGCTTGACTCTGTAGCTGAGTTTAACGTGAACCACACTGTTTGATGGTCACTTGTCCCCAGATGGCAACCCACTTCTAGATCTGAGATCCTCTCACTGCCCCCGTTTGAGAGTACGAGGTCTAAGATTGCTCCCTCATGAGTGGGTTCCGAAACTAACTGTCTAATGCCTGCCACCTGTAGGGCATCAAGAATGGCCCTGCTCTTGGATGTGGCTGCAGCAAATGTGCTCCAGTTAACATCTGGCATATTCAGGTCTCCCATCAACAGTATCTCCCCTTTCTCTGCCATTCTAAGAATGCCTTCCATCATATCCTTGTCCATTCCTTCCCCCTGACATGGGGGTCTGTACACAACCCCTGTGCGGATTGTGGTGCCCTTTCCAGTCTCCAAGGTGACCCACAGTTCCTCCTCTCCTCTCTGTTTACTCTTTTGTTCAGTTGCTTTCATCCCTTCCTTTACATAGAGAGCTACTCCTCCCCCTCTTCTCCCCTGCCTGTCTCTCCTGTAGGTTATGTACCCTGGTATGTTAATATCCCAGTCATGGTTCTCTGTGTACCATGTTTCTGTGACTGCTACGATATCCAGGCAACCCTCTTCCATTAAGCCACCAGCTCAGGGAGCTTGTTGCCCAGACTACGGGCATTGGTACTCATTACCCTCCATTTCCTATTAGCCTTACCCCCTTTGCCCCATCCCTGTCCTTCTTGCCTTTGTCACTTTCTCCATTTACCCCTGCCCTTCTCCTATTGACACCTCTATGTTGGTGTTTGCCACCTTACTACTGTGATTGTTTGGGGGCTAGGATTTTCCTGCTCCTTTCCAGTGCCTCCCCTTGGCTGGTTCAAAAGCTTGCCAATGAAGCATTTAAACCTATCACCTAGGATCCTGGTTCCCCTCCGGACAGATGCAGCCCATCATGCCAGTATAGGCTTGCATCATCACTCCAGGTGGACCTCAGTCCCCAATGAAGCTAAATCCCTGAGCTCCACACCAGTTTTTCAACCACTGATTGAATCCCATGGTAAGGAACACCCTAGCCTCTCCTATGCCATAGATGGGTAGCACCTCCGAGAAGGTTACCGTGCGTGCTACTTGACTAAGGCCCCTCCCCAATTCCACAAACTCTGCCTGCACTTCTCTAATCCCTTTGTTAGCCAGATCATTTGTCCCTAGGTGGACAATGACATCCGCCCCTCCCCTGTGCAGCTGCTCCAGCAATCCTGAGGATTCGCTCCCTGTCCCTCCAAGCCATGGCACCAGGCAGGCACCTTACCTCCCTCTCCCCTTCCTTCCCCAGTTCTACCTTCCTAACAATGGAGTCCCCCACCAGGAGTTGTTTCCTTCCCCTGCAGGGTCCCCTGCCACCCTCCTGTGGGTCACCTTTGTGGAGGTTCCCAGCATCCTCCTTGGTCTCCACTGTGGGTGCCTCCATAGAGGAACCACACTTTGCCAGAATGGCATAGGAATTGTGCCAGAATGGCATAGGAATTGTGGAGAGGTACAACTGGAGGGATGCATGCACCAAACATTTCTTCTGAGTCAAGCCTGTAACTAAGCCATTTGGTTCAATATTTCTTCAAAGACACAAAGGTAGTTTAAATGTGTATATGACTGTTTTTCCCAAATGGGGTGTGGGGTCAATGTGTCCCTCCCAGAATGTAAACAAAGGTGCCTTTGGTTTTAGTTATAATTTAATCTTTGCACAACCATTGTTTCCCCAGAATATGGACTACAATGATGAGGATGACCCACTCAAGGGCTGAGAAATAAAACAAAACAAATAGCACTCGTCACTCGAGCATCCCTGGTGACAGCACAGAACAGTACTTCCAGCAGCAGGTAGGTGTTGGAAAGGAGGGCCTGTACCAGGGCAGTGACCAGAAATCTACCCCAAAAAAAAACAAAAAAAACATTTCGGTCCCAGACCAGACATATAGTTCAAAGTAGACGTACACCATTTAAACTTATGAATTGTATTTATTTGTTTTTATCAAGCTCAAACCATCACTTGAGCAAAGCTCATTAGTCATTTTCAAGGAGGTACTGGAAAGGACTAGACTATTAGAATCACAAACAGGAACTGCAGTACAAACAAACTGTAAGCTGGTCTCAGATGCCAGCAACACTGGAAACAAATTCTAGTAGGAGCCAAAATGACTGCTGCAATTGACCCGATAAGGAATAACATTAGTGTGTGGCTTAGACAGTCCTCTGATTATTGTATCAGCGTAATATAATTATCCCACACTAACATCCCAATCACAGAACAGAAAACCTTATCAATCAAAGTAATTCAGAAGCAGCTGTTGTCTCTTGACACACAGAGACACACACATGGACTCAAACACCACTTACAAGAATTTTGCAGGCAACTTAAATATTAGCAACATCTTTACACAAACATATACACAATGTGACTGCAGGCCAGGCATGGTCAGGTCTCCCAGCACCACAATGAACACTTGCTGTTCCGCACAGAGATTCCCCTCCCCTCACCATGAGTATGCACACACACATACACACACACACACACACACACACACACACACACACACACACACACACACACACACACACACACACACTCCAATAGATGCTCATACTAACAAAATGTGCATTCAGGCAGTCTGACAACTAGCATACACTCATTACACAGCCCCCCACACACACACACACAGCCAGCCACTGCACATATAAAAATTGAGGTTCTGCACACATACTCAAGATGCCCACCTCCACATGTATTCAGGTGCTCCAGAAACCACCATGACACTCCCCCCCCCCCACTAAAGCCACACTCACATACAAAATACACTGGGGCACTGTAAATGTGTTCCTAGTGCTCACTCTACAGCTAGCAACTATGGGAAAGGAAGAGGGGAGGGAGAATGGGCTGGAGATCAAGCAGGATTTGTAGTAGTGATACCTCAGGTAGAGAAAAACAGGCAGACTAGGTGGCCAAGCGGTCCTTTTCTGCTGGCAAAATAACACAGAAACATGGAAGATGACATCAGATAAGGGCCGCAAGGCCCATCCAGTCTGCCCATTTTTTCTATCTTATGAATGTGCCATAGACCTTTACTCTGTCAAAGACATATCTATTCATACCCATCTGTATTGCTCCCTTATGCCTATCCCATGCCTGTTTGAATCCCTGCACTGTATTCATACCCACCACTTCCTGAGGTAGGCCGTTCCATGCATCAACCACCCTTTCTGTGAAAAAGAACTTCCTCACATTACCCCTTAATCGACCTCCCTCTAATCTCATGCTGTGTTCACTTTTCCTGCTATTTTTTTTATACTGAAACATGTTAGACTCTTTCACATTGTTAATGCCCTTAAGATGTTTGAAGGTTTCGATCATATCACCTCTCTCCCTCCTTTACTCTACGGTATACATATTGAGCTCTGTTAATCTGTCCTCATATGTTTTCTGATGCAGTCCCTGCACCATTTTGGTTGCCCTTCTCTGGACTGCCTCCATTTTGTTAATATCCTTGTGCAGGTGTGGCCTCCAGTACTGCACGCAGTACTCCAGATGGGGCCTAACCAGTGTCTTGTAAAGAGGGATTATTACCTCCCTCTTATGACTTGCCAGGCCCCTGTTAATACACCCCAACATCGCTCTAACCTTACCTACTGCTTTAGTGGTCTGCTTGGATGATTTCAGGTCATCTGTGATGATGATGATGCCCAAGTCTCTTTCTTCCCTTGTGATTGCCAGCAACTCCCCTCCCAACCTACAGGTGGCTTCAGGGCTTTTCTTTCCTATGTGCATGACCTTGCACTTCTTTGCGATAGACCCCAGTTGCCACTCTTCTGACCATTTTGCCAGTTTATCCTGATCTCTTCTCATTCTGCCCATCCCATCTGGATCATCTGCTCTGTTGCAGATCTTGGTGTCATCTGGCAAACAGACAAACCTTACTCTCCAGTCCATCTGCAATGTCACTGATGAAGATATTGAAGAGGACTGGCCCCAGAACAGATCTCTGAGGTACCCCATTTGTAACTTGCATCTCTTCTGACTGTATACCATTTACCACCACTCGTTGTCTTCCTGCCAACCAGTTTGCCACCCAGTTGACCAACTTCTGACCCACCCAGAGCCTACCTAGCTTATTAATCAATCTTCTATGTGGAACAGTATCAAAAGTTTTGCTGACATCAAGGCAGGCAACATCAACTGCACCCCCCTTGGTCCACCACTCTGGTTACCCAGTCAAAGAAATCTATGAGATTAGTTTGCCAGGACCTTCGTGGTGTAAACCCATGCTGTCTTGGATCCTGTGCTCCTATGGATTCCAGGTGTACTATCCTTTCCTTAAGGAGTGCCTCCATAATCTTGCCCACTACTGAGGTAAGACTGACTGGTCTGTAGTTCCCTGCCTCCTCCCTGCTACCACTCTTGTGGAGCGGGATAACATGAGCCCTTTTCTAGTCTTCTGGGAACTCTCCTGTGCTCAGAGACTCACTAAACAGTTCTGCTAATGACTGCTAGTTCTGCCCTTAACTCCTTTAGTACCCTGGGATGTATGCCATCATGTCCCATTGCCTTGTCCACCCTGAGCTTAGTAAGCTCTTGTAGGACCCTTTATTTTGTGAAGGGACTAGTGCACACCTCCCTCCCCCATGTGTCCATGGTGCTGAGCTGTGGGCCCTGCCCTACCTTCTCCTCAGTAAATACTGAACAGAAGTTTCTATTTAGGATAGATGCTTTTTCTTGGTCCTCCTCCACACATTCCCCCTTATCTCCTTTGATCTTAGCAATACCCCCTCTGGACTTTCTCCTTTCACTAATGTATCTGTAACCCCTAGGTGGTGCTCTCCCAAGGGCTACTACACCTGCCTGTGTAACCAGATGCAGGTTGAGGGGCCTGGGTACTGAAAATGGGTGCCTCCACCTGGAGGACAGGGTTAGTGGTAGTATAGCTGACCTGGGTACAGCACTCTGGTACACTGTGACCCCCCTCTTTCCCCTATAGTGGCCTAAACAATAAGCAGAATACACAGGTACAATAGCCCCCAAACAGCAGATATATCCCCACTCTGATTGCACTTACCACCAGGGCTGGTTCCACCTGTTCGGCCCTGGAGATGGCAGAACGGAGTGATTATTTGCCAGCCCAGGTGGAACTTGAGCATAGAAACACTCAGCCCCCACTCAGATTAATTATACACTGCAATATAGGCAGCTGTTAAAGAGACAGAACACAGAGGCTATAAAGGCACTCACATGCAATAGCTTTTAAACAGTTAAGACACAGGACACCAGCCTGGCACTGGTCATTTAGGTACACCCAAGGAAGATTTTCAGGAACCCCCATTTGTAGGGGGGTTACTTATCTATAGAAAGTCTTGTCCCCTTCTTTTACTCTTCGTGCTAGTGTTTCCTCGATTTTTGGGCCTTTCCCTGCCTTACTGCCTTCCCTACTTCCCTAAGGGAAGTTTGGTATGCCTCCCTATATTCATCCTGCTGCATTCCTTTATATTTCCTGAAGGCCAACCTTTTGGCTCTGATCTTTTCTGCTACTGTTTTTGAGAACCAAAGTGGTTTCCTCCTTCTTTTGCTCTTTCTTTTCTCTCTAACCTAACAGGATGTTGATTCAAGTATTGCATCCTTATTGCTTCCCCACTTTGCCTGTACTCCCTCAACTGTATTTCTTCTTGCCAGGGCTAGATTAACTCTCTTGGTCATCTTATCAAAGTCAGCTCCTCTGAAGTCCCATATTTTTGCCTTGGAATGGGATGATTTAGTTCTAGTGGCCAAACTGAACCATACCATATGATGGCTCCCAGGTGACCTTCTACCTGGAGATCTGTGATCCTTTCCCCACTAGTCAGTACTAGATCTAGGATAGCCCTGTCTCTTGTGGCTTGTTGTACCAGTTGTTTGAGGCCTTCCCCCTGCAGGGAATCCACCATGTGTCTAGTTCTGGCAGATGTTCCTGCTGGTATTGACCAATCTATATCTGGCATGTTGAACTATCCCATTATCAGAATATCCCCTTTAGCGGTCATGTTTTATATATCTTCTGACAGTAATGTGTCTCTGTCCTCCCCCTAATCTGGAGGCCTGTAGACAACCCCAGTTCGTATGGCTGTCCCATTTCCTGTTTCCAGGGTGATCCACAGTTCTTCTGGCTCCTTATGTGTATTCTGAATTTCTGTAGCTTTGATATTTTCATTGACATAAAGGGCACTCCACCCCCCTTTTTGCACCTCGATCTCTTCTGAACAGTACATAGCCGGGTACTGAAGTCTCCCAAGTGTGGTTACTGGTGAACCATGTCTCACTAATGGCTACTATGTCCAGTTTAGCCTCTGTCATTGTTGCCTGCAGGTCTGGGATCTTGCTTCCAAGACCGCGGGCATTTATGTACATGATTTTCCATTGGCCAGATTTCGGTGTGTTAGTTGTTGGGCGAGGTCCAGCGTTTCCCCTACATGTCGTATGGGGAGCCGGACCTTTTACCTTACCTGGTGATGCAAATGAATTATAAACATGCTGAACTCCTATTTGATCACTAGTTGAGTGGGGAGGGGTGTTCTTCCTGTTCAATGTATCAGGTGCTACACCCCCTCCCCATTTGCAAGTTTACATATTCTGCAAAGACGTCAAACTTCTGCCACAGTGCACTGACTCCCTCCTTAGTCAGATGCAGTCCATTGAATTTAAAGAACTTTTGCTCCCAAAACTTTTGCCAGTTACCTACAAATTTGTGTCATTTTTCCTGGCACCAGTCCTTAAGCCACATGTTTGGCTCCCCTTTCTCCCCTTCTCTGACCTTCCGTCTGTCTGCCCCCTCTCCCAGACCAGCAGGATCTCAGAGAAGGAGATGCCGGACTAAATGGATGACAGTTTTTCTCCCAGCCTGGTCAGATGTTCCTTGGTCTCCACAACTGACCAGCTGGCGAGATCGTTAGTCCCTATATTCTTTATGTTTCTAATTCTAATTATTTTTGGGGCCACCACAGGTCTCCCACTCCACTAGAGAACAGTGCCTAAATGTACAGATTTGTTCAATGTTACAGGTGATTGAACAATTTAATTTTTTTTTTCTTATTGCTGGATCAGTCGGAATTTTCTGACTCAAGCCCTAGGAC
Organism: Neoceratodus forsteri; assembly: GCA_016271365.2. NCBI lineage: Eukaryota > Metazoa > Chordata > Ceratodontiformes > Ceratodontidae > Neoceratodus > Neoceratodus forsteri. The sequence goes on along the minus strand of CM028132.1, from coordinate 191,794,364 downwards.
TGCCACATTTGTGAGGTCTGTGCTAAGTGTTGTTTCTAATTCAGAAACAGGACTTGCAATTTGTGGTGGTGGTGGTGGTGGAGGGCTTATGAAGCCAGCACATTGTACTGGTTTTGCTCTTCATGCTGTATATTACATACATACAGTACTTAAAGTGATAATGTAGTCAATTAATTAGTGATTAAGTGAATTAAAATCACCTGCAGAAAACATTGTTTCTAAGGTCACACATTCCAAAAATCAGTGGCAAGAGTTAAACATTTCTATTATTGGATAACATGTAAGATAATAAGTCAAATACAAAAGGTTTCAGCCATCAGTAATAAATATCTGAGTCCAAGGTCCACCACCTACTAATTAAAAAACTAGCTATTGGTGCTACAACCGCAACAACCTTCCCTGCTACCATATTGTTTTAGGCATTCATATTATAACCTCTTATTCTACAGATAACTATACCAAACGAGGTTCTACAATTGTACAATATTGTAATAGAGTGATATTAAAAGTTCTATACTCCTAACCCAAAATGGGAATAACAACACTCTTGTTTACATCAGAGGGGGCAACACCAAATGGATCAAAAAACAACTACTAACACAGATGAAGATGAGGGATGAATCCTGGGTCACCTACAAGATGTTCCCTACTCCTGAAAACTGGAATGACTACCACAGACTCAGAAACAGCTGCAAACAGGATGTTAAAAGAAAAAAATCCTCTTTCTTTAAAAATCAACAGGCACAGAATCTAGGAAGCACGTGCATATTCTGGGACTCTATAAACTCAAATCTGAAACCTTCCTCTAAGCCCAGCAATAGGCTCCTTAACATGGAGACTGGACTACAGTCTGACCCAGGGTTGGTGGCAGACATTCTTAACAAGAAATTCACCAACCTGGATGCCTACTTTGCCAAACTTGCACCCAAATCCATGGACACACAGCCTCAGCTGGCACACAGCACCACAACCAGATTGCCCAAATTTCTATTTCAAAATCACATCCCCTTCGGAAGTTAAGTGCCTCCTATAGGTACTACCCAACTCAGGCAGTGTAGGGAGTGATGGTCTATGCCCTAAGTTTCTGAGGATGATGGCGGATGTCTTTGCAAAACCCATCACTTATGTCATTAACCTCTCATTAACCACGTCCACCATACCAGTCCTATGGAAGCAGGCCAGGGTCATTCCCATCTTCAAATCTGGCAACCCTAGTCTCTCAGACAACTATAGAACAGTGTCCATCTTATCCCACGTCAGCAAGGTCCTGGAAAAGGTTGTTTTCCAGCAGATGATCGATCACCTAGCAAAGTACAACCTATTATCCCCAGACCAATATGGTTTCTGGAAGAATTTTTAGCATGACAACAGCCCTAGCTCAATGTACTTAGAGAGGTGGACCAGGGCCAATTCACAGGAGCAATATTTGTTGATCTCTCAAAAGCCTTCGACATAATGGATCATAACCTTCACCTTCGAGTGCTTCCCTCATACAGTTTTTCCAGCAACTCCTCGGGCTGGATCGAGAACTACCTATTAAACAGGTCCCAACTGGTCCAGGTGGGGGGAGCTTTATCTAGCAAATAAGAAGTGAAAACAGGAGTACCGCAAGGATCAATCCTAGGTCCACTACTGTACTCATTATTTGTCAGCTCTCTACTAACTGAATCCACAAACTGTCATAGGATCATGTATGCAGATGACCTCATCCTGTTCAGCAGTCATGAAATTCCAGATCAGCTGGCCCAAACTCTCAACAAAGATTTCTCTTCTCCAGCTCATTGGTTCTCCTCCCACAGGCTTGTTGTGAATGAGAAGAAAACAAAAGCAATGCTATTTGGCTTGAAGCACCGTTTCACAAGATACTCCCCTAACCATCCCCCTCCACTATGTATCCACACTCCTGAAGATAACATACACGAGCAAGTTACAATCTTCAAATACCTGGGTGTTACCCTTGACCTACACCTCACCTTCTCAAGCCACATTGGTCAGTTGGTGAGCAGGGTGAATCAACGCCTAGGGGTTTTCTATCACTTAAAATATGTTATGACACCCAAAGTCAGGCTCGCCATAGGGAGGGGTACACTTTTACCTCTCTTGGATTATTACTCACCCATCATCTCTCTCACCTTACCCCAACTTCTCACTCACCTAAACATGGCATACAATAATATCTGCAGATTCGTTACCCTTGCCCCTTTCCAGACCCACCACTGCAACCTCTGTGCGACACTGGGCTGGCTATTCCCACAGGCCCGCAGAGACCTCAGAATGGGCTCGCTTATCTTCAGTGCCTTATCAGATGGTCCTAACTCACCATTATCCAGCCTGCTTAAAATCAAAAATGATCCTCGCCTCCTTAGAACCTTACACCTCAGATTGCTAGACAGCAATAAATCTAATATGGATATGGGTAGGAGAGCCTTCTTTTGCGCCACACCCAGGTTGTAAAATGCCCTACCAGAGGAGCTCCATGCCCTTGGGTCACCCTCAGCTTTCAAAAAGCACTTATACAATACCCTACTGTTCAAAATGTCCTGCTGCTGTTAATCTTTATCAAGTACCACATGTGCTTCCATTACAAGTTGTCGAGTATTCCTTTCCCTTCTACCAAGCCTCTGAAAGCAGATTTGACAAATTGTGTGACTGGTGTAAATTACTGGCTTGGTCTGACTGTCTGAATAGGGTACGTGACTGAAGTATACTGTAAAGTGTTGCCATTGTATGTGATCTCTGAATAGCTAGTTGTTAAATGTTAACTGAATAATGTCAATGTAATCTGGAAGGTACTGCCTTCCAATTCTAATCTGTACCACTCCTCTCATACACTGTCTTGTATTGTATGTGCCATCTAGATGGCCCGGGTCGTGCCTGAAAACAGTCACTGGGACCAGTGTGCTCACCCAGTAAACAAATACATAAACAAAAAAAAATAAATAAAAAAGCATGAGATAAGTTGCAAAATAAACAGAGAATGGGAGCTATCAGACAGGATGGATAAAATATACATATTCCCAAAGGGACTTTCCTTACCAATTATATAGGTGCAGCACCCAAAACGGCACCAGGAACCTAGATACAAATAGAACAAACAAAGATTGGGGTCAGTGGAGAAAGAGAAAGAAGGAAGCAGTCTGACTGAAATTTGCAAAAGATCACAGAAACTGGTCCTAGAATAGTATACTGAAGGGCATCGACAATAGGGGACATAATTACTAGTAGTTACCAACATCCTGGATCCAGAAAAAAAGGACAGCTGGTTACCTGCCCTGTTAACACCAGGGTGCCATAAATGTGGTACATAATTGCACTACGTGTAGGCATATCCTAAGCGGAGACGCCCAGGGCATGTGTTTGCTTTTAAAGGTATCGAGAAAGTGATGCTCAGACTGAGAGGGGGATTTGAATAATTTGCTGGCTGTTTTATTAAGCATGGAAACATTTGACTATATACTTTAGGTGCCTTAAAATAACCAGAACTCAATGACAGGTTTGAACTTTGTGCCTTTCCTAAAACGATGCAAGTCCCTTCATCCCCCTCTCTCATTTTGTGATTCATACACATGAGGGCATTTCATTACCTCGGCCCTCTGAACTTTCTACAACAACCTCTGAGAACTGCCTTTCACTATATGGACATTTGGGACACTATAGAAATTAATATTTGTTATATTGTATAGAAGCTTTATGTTAGTGTGTAATTTATCAAGCTGTTTGACGTCGCTATTGCTATCACTATTTCCCTTATTATTTTTTATCCTAGATTTTGAAAGATTATACTATTCTTTAGCTCCAGTTATCTTTATTTTGTTACACCATTTTCATCACTAATTAGATGTATCACAATTGTCTAAATAAGTAAATTGCACTTGACATCATTATGTACCCCCTTTCAAACCCCTATGTTGATCCCAGCTGTTAATTTGTTTTTCTAAACCCATGAAGCCACATTCCATTTTTTGTATGATTCATTTACCCAGGATAGTCCAGCTGAGATTTAACATCTCATTTTTGGTAGGGTCCTGCTTTCCATTTTTGCCCAGTTTTGCAAATGGGTGGACTGGAGCACTGGGAGGTTAAGTGACCAGCCCAAGGTCACCCGTGTGTATTTTGTCTTTACCAGAGTTGAAATCTGTGCTCTCCTAGTTCCAAAGCTGGTGCTTTAACCACTAGACCACATTCATCATGATGCCTCCCCCCCACCACCATGTTCCTTAAGTTCAGGTGTCAGTTCCATTGTCTGTGACTTAGTTACTGTGCAAATTAAGGTGCCAGATGTTTGTGCGTGTTGTGCATACTGTTTAGCAACTTCCACAAAGCTGCATCATGGTATAGTACTAGAAATATGACACTATCCCATGCTACAAATTGTGCAAATGGGCAGTGTCACTTGGATGTCTCCCCTCCACCCCCACACTAACTTGATATATTTTGTTTTATTATTATTATTCTTTTATTGCCCTCTGTGGACTCCACAGGACTATGACCCTCTCTCTAAGATGGGGTACATCCTCTGGCTGACCCTCAGCTCATCTGCTCCCTGAGGTTCCCCCGCAGATTCCTCCTCCACGGTAGGGCCAGCTGGAGGGGCGCTTCCAGTCCCCCACCACCTGTTATGGCAAATCTGGTGGTAGGGGGCAGACTTCACTGGAGCAGTCGGGCCTTCATGGGTCCATGGAGCCCCAGGCTTTTTCCATTTTGTCCCTCCCTCCTCCCTCCGATATAAGTTAACATTGGCTTCTAAGCCATCCAACCCATACTGCCCTCCAGCCACTGCTAGAGGGCAGTCAGTGGCCGGGATGACTAGGTCCCCTTCCCTGGAGAGAGGACAGAAGTCCTCCAGACACTCAATCCTCTTTCCCCCTGCCGACCCCGAGTGGCTCAGGCTCATTCCTGAACCCAGGTCACAGATGTAGCACGAGGTGGGCATCCAGCGCCTCAACCCTCAGCATCACCGGGCTGGCTAACTTGATAATTTTAAGGCCAAAATGGACTCTACATCCATCATTAGCAACTATGTGGCATTGTCAGCTTGAGTGGAGGACAGGGAGCCAGGAAAATGCAGCATGCACCATACGGCTTCACTCACCAGTCCCATCTAGTTCACCCCCCCCCAAATCTGGGTATTGAGGAGGGAAGATTAATAAACTAAAAAGGGGGAAAATAAATTCCAAACGAGCTCCAAACCAATAGATCAAACTCTCCTGAGCAGCTGGCAGACCTCTCCGAGGGAAACTAAACACACATTCCTGAAAGAGTCACACAGTCCCAATGTACCCACTTAGCACATTTTGGGATACTATGTGTCTTATTCCAGCTGTGACCATGCCAGACTACTTGACTTTCCCCTGAATGAATGCAAATTCTAAAAAGTTGATTTAATTTCTGTATCCCTTCTCCACCCTCACTTTCATGGAATGTACCGGAATCACCATAGGTTAATGCAAGATTAGATACAACAATTTAAAAAGGTGCAATTATAATCAGTAAAGCTGCCTTACAGATTACAGTTGCACCTTTTAAATAGTTGTATGTAATCCCCTTGTTCCCAGGTGTTACTAGAATCCCACTTAGAACCAGTGGCAGGCAGGGAAAGGCAACTTGTGGGATACCAGTTAAATGAGTTTCACACTGTCTCACTCTGTTCTCAGTTTCAGCTGAGCTGGAGTGATGATGTCGTCACCATAGAATTCTCGCAGTAGTATAAACCACAATGGAATGCTAACTGCAGGGGTTAGCTGTAGAATGTTGGGGAATTCAATGCAGTCTTCAGGGAGAGTCTTGAGAGAGCAGTCAGAGGAGAGGTGTGCTGCAGTTGGCAGCCCCTCAGAGCCTAGCTCTGATATAGAGCTACTTCAGACAAGTGGGTTGTGTGTTCTCACCCTAGAGAGGAACACAGAAGAGACCAGAAGAAAGTGATAGAGGCCGTTCCTAGTGTTGTTCCAGTGCCCCATCCCCAGAGGGATGGGGGAATTCCAGGAATTCAGGGACAATCCCCTGTGCCAGCATGGACAGAGAGAAGCTGTCTGAGAATTGATTTGTTTGTGAGTACCTGAGACATTTGTGGGAAGAAGCCCTGCAGCACCTGCATACCTTGGGTGAGTCTACTCTGATAAAGAGACAATGTTCACTGAGACAGAGATTAGTATAAAAAGGTATCTGCCTACTGTGGGGTCAAGAGAAGACTTGCCGAGTACAGAACTTTTAATTTGTGTATGGCTTAGAAGCATCTGCAACAGTGGGGGTCTAGTGTAAAGACAGAGCCACTTATAGTACTTTTAAAGTCAGGACACCTCTTGAGTAAAGATGTAGAATGTTAAATGTGCTAAACATTTCAAGATAGCATCTACAACCAGTAGTTCAAAGAAAGGTGTTGTATCCAAATGAATGGCTGAGTATAGATTTGGAAGCAAGAGGTGGGAGACCCCCCCCATCTGGAGTGACCAGGTTTACCTCTCCAGGTTCAGTTTGGGTACCTATGGCTTTCTCTCAGGCACTTGGCAAGTGTTTGAAGAAAGCACCCAGACGTGGGATTGTGGAAATTTTCCCTTTAGAGCTAGAAAGTGCTCATGGGTGGTTTAGGGAGCCACCATCAACCTCCATGCCATATGGAAAAGTGTTCTAGTACTGGCAGGGGTGCCATGTCAAGAAATCGAAGAGAAGTGTACCAGTTTGGGCCATGTGTGCCCAGATCCATTCAGAACTTGAGGGTTTTGTAGTAAGGATGTGATGTGCTCTGTACCTCTGTAATCTGCATTACCAGTGAGTGTAGCCTTGTGGGGTCCATCTTTGCTTTGTTATTCTCTGTGTTATGCGAATAAAAGCCACACTCTAGAATCCCATCCCTTGTTTGGACATTTCAGTTATTGCTTCCAGTGTCTGGATTTACTTGGATGCCCCTGACCAGAGGTACAAACCTAGCATAATACTGAGCAACAGATTTCTCCCCGGGTCCAGGTTACATGTATGTAATCTTACATTAAGCTATGGTCAGCTCCGGTGATTCAGCTACATTCCATGGCATGCCACACAGTGGCAAAGTGCAAGCAACTTATTTATTCACAATTATCTCCATGTGCACAGACGCCACCCATATTTTTTGGATATATACATTGCATAGGCATAGCTGTAGGTTTTCAGCCAACCTTTTTGATATGCACTGGTGGTGGGTCTGTTTCCCATTACTGTCTGCCAGCGCACACATATCTTGTGATTTTTTTTTGATAATACTCTCTCTCATGATTGACCTGACTGTACATTTGCCAGCTGTTGCCATGGAACAGATCCAGCTGGAGAAGCATGGACCATGGTGCAGTAGTGAATTACTGGCAACAGTGAGGGTGGCCTAAGCTAGAATTTAGCATGGTGGGGGGGCTCAGAAAAGTCACGGTACAACTGAGGGCTGGTTTGCCATCTCCAGAGATGTTTCCCAGAGTCTGTTATATTTAGACAAGGGTAGCCTGAAACCTGAAAATACCGCCATGTGTTACTGTGCGAGAAAGTCACAGTGACACAAATCAGTGAGGAACTCCTACAATAACTTGCTGGGCAATAGCTGGTAGGGGGATGGCATGATGATTGTGACCCAGGATTAGGGTCATACTAGGATTAAGTTATTAAAAAACACATTTTAAGACAAGGAATGAAGAATTTAAAACAATATATACTCCACTTTTTCTCCAGTGGTGCGTATCCAGTGGTGTGTGTAGTCCTAGAGGTTGCAGTGTCCTTTGAGTGGCACTGTTACTCAGAATGTATGTGTTATTTTATTTATTTTTGTTTATTTGCTTTTATTAACCAGGTAAGCACACTAGACAGCCAAGTGCCTATTTTCAGGTGCGACCCGGGAGATTACAAAGTACAGGCAAGAACATCAGTCATTAACATTACAAAGTGAAGGCAGATACAGCAGTCATATGCAGGATATACGAACAGGATCAGTCATACCATCAGCTGGGTGTGGGTAATAGGCTACGCAGTAAAATATTTCATGGAAGTGAGGTCAATAGAAACAGAAATAGATAGTACAAATACGCTTTACATGACAGTGGAGCAAAAATGGAACCAATACAGGCAATACAAATATCAACGAGATAGCCTAAAATATAGGACATTCAGTATCAGAAAACTCATGGCCTCATCAGTCTCAGTCGAGTCAAATGACTCAACCGGTCAGTTAGGTCTGGGGCAAGAGGCCCCGGGGTGGTTCCTTACATACAGAGACAGGTGGAGGCGGTTTTTAGGAAGCCCCATAGAGAGGATCTGAAGCAAGTATGGGAGGGAGAGGAGCGAATGTAGGCAGGGAGGGAGTTCCACAGTCTGGGAGCATATACAGCGAGAGCCCGATCATCTATTTGGGTACGAGTTTTGGGAACCAGGAGGACCTGAGTGTCACTGGATCTTAAGTGGTGGTGGGGGGGGCTTGCAGGCTTGAGAGATTTTGCAAGTGCAGGGGGTTGCAGTTCTGACGATATTGTCAATGAAGTTGCCTATAACAAAGGTGCAGTATTTTTCAGGGGGAGCCACTCAAGCCTGGAGTATAGCTCACAGTGGTGCGTGAGGTGAGGGGCAGTAAGCGCAAAGTGGCATACATTGTTGTATGCAGTGTCCCACTTTGAGAGACATGTTTTTGGGACGTGGGCAAAGGAGACAAGTCCATAACAGAGCGTGGGGAGAAGAACCCCCTTAGCTAGGGTGAGTCATGCAGTCGAGGTAAGATAGCTTTTGGCTCTGTAAGCCAGGCCCAGCTTGCTCTTTGTAGCCTTGCATGTGTTGCGAATATGCAGAGAGAGGTCAAGTTACGGGTTGATGGTTACCCCCAGGTACTTGATGGAGTCTGCAACATGCAAGAGGGAAACATCATCTCCAGAGATTTTCAGTGGAGCAGGGCAGGCTTTTGATTTGGCCAGGGAGCCAAAGGGCATAACCTGGGTCTTCTGCAGGTTGATGGTTAGCTTGTGGCCCTTTAGCCAGGTTTGAACTAGATTAAAGTCAGAGTTAAGCCTGAAGTTGATGATATTGATGTCCTGGGAGCTAGTTAGGATGACAAGGTCATCCACATACAGGGTGGAGTGCCCATAGGCTGAGGCTGAAGGCAGCCCATTGATGAAAAGGGAAAAGATAAGGGGCCCGTGAACGGATCCTTGGGGGATCCCACAGTTCACAGGTGTGGGATCAGTGAGGGCCTTGTTGAATCTAGTGTATTGCTGCCTGTCAGACAGGTAGTTTGAGAACCAGGCATGGGCTGGAGGGGAGAGGCCGAGGGACTGGAGAGTGGAGCACAGGAATGAGTGGTCAACCAGGTCAAAAGCTTTCACAAGAGCCATGAAGATGGCTCCAGTCAGTTTGCCTTGATCAGTAGCGGTCCTGATCTTGGAGGTGACCTCAGCCAGGGCAGTAGAAGTGCTGTTCCCTTTATGTAAGCAATGTTGAGCTGGGGTGAGTAGGTTGTAGCTTTGTAGGTAGTAGGTGAGCTGTGAGGCAACCACCTTTTCAAGCAGTTTGCTAATTGCAGACAGGATAGCTATAGGGCAGTAGTTCTTGAGAGTTTTTGGGCCATCTTGTTTGAAGACAGGGACAATTCTGGCTAATTTCCATATATCAGGGATGGTTTCCAATATGGAATATGGGCCATGCCAGGAGAGGTGCCCCCAGACAGAGCAGTTTGGGCTCTAGGTTGTCATGCCTGGCTCCAGTGTGAGGGGAGAGACCAGCAAGGAGCTTCTGAGTCTCCCTGGCGGAGACGGCCTTTAAGTAGAAGGGAGGTTGGGGCGTTACCCCTGTACAAGAGGGGGCGTTGCGCCTTGCGGTTGGCAGACTGAGAGAAGTGAATGGGCAGGTCAGAGAACTGGGAGTTTAAAGCATTGGCGATTGTAAGGGGGTTGTTGCAGCTGACCCCGCCAATTAGCATGTCAGTGGCCTAGACTCTAGTGGAACTTCCTACAGTATTTTCAGTGTTTTACCAGAAGCTCCTCAGGTTCTTGGCTGAGGATAACAAGGCAGAATTACAGAATTAGCTCTTTGCAGAGCAGATGGCTCTTTTACATGTGTTTCTTAACTGTCTATATTCCAGGAAGTCAGATCTCTCAAGGGAGGACTTGTATTTTGCCCAGCATTTGTCTCTTCATTTCATGAGAGAAAATAGGCCACCATGGAGTCATTTAGTGACAGTGCCCCTCACCCTCCTTTTTGTACGGGGAGTGAGTCTATTTTGTAAGGGTATAAAAACAGCGAGAAAGTTGTTGAGGGCCTCTGAGGGGTCGCTTGTGGCAGTGACCCAGGATCAGTCTGTCCGACGTAGGTCAGCATGGTAATCATCGATGTTAAATTTGGAGAAGTCCCTCATCTGGATCACTTTACAGGGAATTTTGGGAGGGGAGATTCTCCAGGTATAAAAGGTAGGGGAGTGATCAGAGATGGCATCAGGGAGGATTCCTGAGGAGGCAATTTGATCAGGTGTGTTGCTCAGCACCCAGTCAATGAGGGATCCTTTATCTCCAGAGGAGGAAAGCCTTGTAGGTTCTGTAATGAGTTGGCAGAGGGCCAGGCCAGACAGCAAGGGCTCACATTTCTTGGCATTGCGGCCCACCCAATTTAGACTGAAGTTGCTAAATACTAGTAGTTCATTTGTGCAAACCTTAGTGCTGAGGCTGTCAAGGAGGTAGGAGAGTCTTGGCATACCTCCCTTGGGATGATTGCAGGCACAGACCAGGTGTAACTTTTTTTAGTTACCTAGCAGGATGAGGGCATGCAGGAACTCACAGGTGGGGGATGCAGGGTGTGTGTGTGTTAAGACAAACACACTGAGGTGTGCCTTATAGTACAGGAGCACGCCACCCCCATGTTTATTCCCTGCTCTGTCCTGCCTAATGGAGTTGTAGCCCAGAAGGGCACAAGCAGAGTTGAGGGTGGTGGGCTTCAGCCAAGTTTCCAAGACCCCCAGAATATCAGGGTTATAGTGTGCCACCTAGGCCGTTAGCTCCACAAGATTAGGTAGGAGACTGCATACATACCATCTTTATGCCCTTGTAGGATTGCCAGGCTGGGGAGGGGGCTTGAAGAAGGGCAAGGCAGCTGGGGATCCAGGGTTTAGAACTGAGCCCCCAGCCAGACTGAGGGGGGGCAGAGCTCTTACTCAGGAGCAGCATCCTGTGAGGCCACAGAGGGGAGAAGTGCCCAGGTAGTGTACAGAGCAGTAGCAGCAGCCTAGGAACTAGGCAGAGGGGAAAAACAAATTCAGTGGCACTCAGTATAACATTTACTGGGCCTATTGAGGGCACCAGGAAGCCCAAGAATAGCAAGCAATTTGACCTATTACACAGCAAACACAGGGTTTTAAAGCAGAAATCTAGGACTGCAGTATAGTGGACCCCTCAGGGGAAGTCCCTAAAAACCAGTGCAGTAGCAGGGGTTAACGGATTGAAGCTACGTCTGACCCATTTAGCAAGCAGTATAGCATAGCATTTAAATTGGATACCTCACAGCTCAGCAGGGGAGGAGAATCACTGACCCAGCCCACCGGGGCAGTTAGTGAAGAACTCCATGAGACAGTATATTACTTTACTTGATCTAACTGACAGCAATGCTCTATAAAATTCCGTACACAGGGCTATAGGCAGCTAAATGTTATGAGACAGTAGAGTGTATCATCATGGACTTGCTATCAGGAAAGAAGTGTAGCAAAACATGTTAGATCATTGCAAAACAGATCCAGAGGTTTGTCATTAAGGTGACATTTTGATCTTAGTTATAAAGCAGCTGATCCAGTTGCAGCAACAGGCGATTTGGCTCCCTGGAGCTAGTGGGAGAGGCTTAAGAGCATTTATGGGGAGGAGGGAAGGGGGTGGGTGGGCAAAATTTCAAATTTATGTCTTGGAGAGATTCACTTTTAGATGTCCCAGCCAGAGATTTGTGCATCAGGGGAGGTCCGCCCCAGCAAGGAGCAACAAGCTGGTGCCTCGACCTCAATCGGGAGATGCTGCGAGAAGTCGGTGGGGGGGGGAACACTGGAGAAAGGTCTTCCTCACCTCTCCTGGTGGTCTGTTGGTCACAAGAGTGAGCCGTGTGGCTTGGATTCAGCCTTATGTCCAGGCTGTACAGGCATCACGGCTGAGGAGGACCAATTAGGCTCTGGTACGATTTTCAAACTTGGCACCAAAAATACACTGCAGCTCCAGCTCCAGCTCTAGTAGGGATTTTAGTGGCTTCAGGATAAAAAAAATTCTGGTATGGGATTCTGCTCCACAAGAAAACCCTGTCCAAATTTTTTTCAAATTTATGTCTTGGAGAGTTTCATTTTTAGATGTCCCAGGCAGAGATTTGTGCATTGGGGGAGGTCCGCCTGCAAGGAGCAACAAGCTGGCACCTCAACCCCAATCAGAAGATGCTACGGGAAGTCCATAGTGGGGGGGCCCATGGAAGAAAGATCTCCCTCGCCTCCCCAGGTGGTCCATTGATCACAAGAGTGAGCCACGGGGCTCGGATTCAGCCTTATGTCCAGGCTGTCTGGGCTGAGGAGGGCCAATTAGGCGCTGGTATGATTTTCAAACTTAGTGCCAAAAACATACTGCAGCTAGAGCTCTGGCTCTTGTAGGGATTTCATCGGCTTCAGGATTAAAAAGATTCCGGTATGGGATTCAGCTCCACAAGAAAACCCTGTCCCAATTCTTTTCAAATTTATGTCCTGAAGAGATTCATTTTTAGATATCCTAGCCAGAGATTTGTGCATCGAGGGAGGTCCACCTGGCAAGGAGCAGCAAGCCAGTGCCTTGGCCCGGCTCAGGAGATGCTGTGGGAAGTCCATGGCGGGAGGGGGACCCACTGAAGAAAGGTCTCCCTTGCCTCCCCTAGTGGTCCATCGGTCACAAGAATGAGTCGCAGGGTTCGGATTCAGTCTTATGTCCAGACTGTCTGGGCATCATGGCTGAGGAGGACCAAATAGGTCGCTGGTGTGATTTTCAAACTCGGTGCCAAAAACACACTGCAACTAGTTGCCCTACTTCAATGCACCTTATCTGAATGCACACTGTTTAGAATAAGTTGTTTTTGACTAATTGTCAGCAGCTGTTTCTGGCATCATTCACTGGGTATGACTTGGATCTAGGAGCAGTGACAGCTCCATGATGTGAGCCACCAGTGTACCACAAAATGATGAGGGACAGCATTGATACACAGAATCAAATTCTCCTCCTCATTACTTCACATTCCCTGACCTGGACAGGCAGTAAACTTTGCTATGCAACTAATACAACAATGGATCTGTGTGAAAATGGTAGTCTGGTCAGTGCATTACACACATATCTCTTTTTTTGGTAACACTGACTCCATGATTATCATCATCTGTGCAGTATGTTGCCCAGACAGTAGCCAGGGGCAGGAACTCCTAGAAACTTTTTACATTTTTTTCCCAATTGTTTAAGGCAAGGCAAGGCAAGGCAAAGTTTATTTAAAAGACACCCAATCCCAGAGGCTCTGGGCGCCGTACAAAGCATTTAAACAGACATTTTAACATAATAAATATATAAATTTACACATAAATACAAATCATTACAAAAAACTAAACCTAATTATAAATCTTTATCTAAGCATTAAATGCCTTAGAAAAGAAAAAGGCCTTTAACTGGGCCTTAAAAACATCCACCGATGGAGCCTCTCTGACCATAGTTGGTAAGGAGTTCCACAGAACAGGGGCCACGGCACTAAATGTTCTATCGCCGGCTGATTTCAGCCTAGTTCTGGGAATGGTCAGGAGGCATTCACTGGAGGAACGAAGAGGGTGCGAGGAGAAGGCAGGTGACAGAAGGTCTAACAGGTAACCAGGGCCCTGTCTGTGTAGGGCCTTATAGGTAAGAAGACCCACCTTAAAGAGGACTCTCCACCTGACTGGCAGCCAGTGCAATTCACGCAAAACCGGTGTAATATGACAAAACTTTTGCTGCCTGGTCAGCAATCGGGCAGCTGCATTTTGCACCAGCTGCAATCTGTGGAGAGATCCTCCCATGACCCCGAGATAGAGCGCATTATAGTAATCAAGCCTAGATGTGACTAAGGCATGTATCAAAGTAGGGAGGTCCAGAGGCGGAACGAGGGATTTAATTCTGGCAATGTTTCTGAGATGGTAAAAACAGGTACGAACCCCAGAGGATATTTGAGCCTCCATGGTTAGATCTCTGTCCAGAATCATGCCAAGATTTCGCACTCAAGAGGAGGTTTTCAATGGCACAGACCCCAGGACAAGCCCAGTTTCTGTGTCAGAGGCCATCCTATCACGAACTCTGTTCGACTCCACTACTAATACCTCCGTCTTATCGGGTTCAGCTGCAACCAGCTGGAGGCCATCCAGTCGTTAATCTCGGTCAGACAGATATTAAGCACATCCACTGCATTGGATGTTCCTGGGCAAAGGAAAAATACAGCTGAGTATCATCGGCATAGCAATGAAAACTCAAGCCATACTTCCTAATGATCCCACCCAGAGGCAGCATATACACTGCAACAACATTGGAGCCAATACTGATCCCTGAGGAACTCCACAAAGAAGCAGACTGGGTGTAGATGAGAAATTTCCCATCATAACCCGCTGCCTCCTGTTAGTAAGAAAGGACTCAAACCATTTGATGACATTACCGGTGAGTCCACATAGGTCCCCAAGGTGAGCAAGCAGCACACAATGGTCCACAGTGTCAAATGCTGTTGAGAGATCAGGAGAACAAGAATTGTCTTGTCTCCCCAATCTCTAGCCCTGAGAAGGTCATTCTGCACCCGAACAAGTGCAGTTTCGGTGCTATGTCTGGCACGAAAAGCCGACTGGAAGGGTTCATACAACTCGTGAGCTATGAGGTGCTCTTCCAACTGAAGCGCTACCACTTTCTCAATAACCTTTCCTAAAAATGGAAGGTTAGAGATTGGACGGTAATTTGCCCTGATCTCCGGGTCCAAAGATGGCTTCTTTAAGAGGGGTCTCACCAGAGCCTCCTTCAAGGCATCCGGAAAGACACCCTCAGAAAGGGAGCACCGTACAATCATGGCAAACACCGGGTCAACAGAGTCAACGCATCTCATTAAGAAATGCGTTGACACCGGGTCCAGTTCACAGAAGGTGTGCCTCACATTGGTTGCTACCTCAATAACCTCACTATCCTCCACTGGTCTAAACTCTCCCCCAACCAGGCGGAGTGCACTCAGAACACATCAGACGATCACTGCCAGCTGTAACATTGCTGGCTGAAGGAGCCACCCGCTGGATCGCAGACACCCTATCTGAAAAGAACCGAGTGAAATCCTCACAGTCTGTGTTGGAAAAACCCCTCCCAAGCCGTAGACAGACAGGATGTAAAAGTCTATCAATGGTCCGGAAGAGTGAGGCCGGCAGCAATCTCCCCAGACAAAAACACTGTCTTCTTACGGTTGATTGCCTCCTGGTACCCAACATAATGGGCACACAGGGCCAATTTGTCCACATCCAGACGGGATCTCCTACAGCAGCGCTCCAATCTCCGACCCAGTTTCTTCATCTCCCTGAGCTCACCATCAAACCATGGCGACCTCAGGTAAGAAGTCCTGGTCAGCACGGACAGGTGAGGGAGTTTATGGTGTCGGATAGCACCTCATTATAGGCATCAACTCCAACCACAACACCTCCCGCGCATGCATCACCCACTCTAGACAAATTTGCTGCCACCAGAAAGATCACTATTATCAAATCCCAGTGAGAACACCAGGTCCAACATGTGGCCATCCCGATGAGTTGGTAAAGTAACTGCCTGCGTCAGACCAAGGGAGGACATGATCTGGAAAAGTTCATGACCATGTCCATGATTTACATCGTTGAACCAGACATTGAAATCCCCCAGAAAAACACATCTGGGGGATTCCAATGATGCAACGGCAACGAAATCTGTGACCTCCTGCAGGAACTCTCCCATCGACCCAGGAGGGCGATAAATGAGAAAGATCCTGCAGCCCGCATCAGGTCCTCCCCGGATGGCCACACATTCAAAAGAACCCGGGGCTCTCACCGGGTGCACGGTGAAGGTCAGGCTGGATCTAAAACAGATGGCTACACCGCCACCCCTGCGCTCCACTCTGGGGCAGTGCACCACGGTATACCCAGGGGGGACTGCAGCCTCAAAAATTGGGCCCGCATCGTCTCCCACCCAAGTTTCCGTGATAAAAGCCAGATCGACCGATGAAATCAATTCAGCAATGATTGCTGTCTTATTTCTGATCGATCTGACATTACAAAGCACTGCCATCAGGGGATTTGGGGGTGATGCAGCCCCACAGGTCACCTGGCCATTTGATCTAATAGGCTCCCTGGGGATGGACACCAAACACGACTGGCCTCTCCCATGTGCCCGTCGCAACCCAGGGTGCCTCCTGGACCTGACAA
Source organism: Neoceratodus forsteri (assembly GCA_016271365.2). Taxonomy (NCBI): domain Eukaryota; kingdom Metazoa; phylum Chordata; order Ceratodontiformes; family Ceratodontidae; genus Neoceratodus; species Neoceratodus forsteri. The sequence continues at coordinate 191,777,971 of CM028132.1, read as the reverse complement.
CTTCAATCCTCCCATAACCCAAACTGGAATTTTGATAGTGCACCACCAACACTATCCCTACCAATCCCATCTCCCAACAGCGCTGATAGTAACATCAGAAACTCGAGGGATGAAAGAAGCAGGTCGCGCAGCATCAAGTTATCATAAACAATTCTAGCCCCTTTCGATCCTCCCATATAACATATATATCTCTAAGGCACAACAAATACAAAAATATCTAGATAAAAATAATAAACTAAATATAAAATTGCCCACCAAGCCTAACTTCTAAAATATAACAGACCTACAAATAGCCATGCCCTCAAAGTGACTGATTCTTCAACTGCACATAATAAAGGCTATATAATTAAAACATTTCATTTTTCAAATACACATACTAAAACATAGCCTAACCCTCCTATACCAGCTGAACATTTCCAGTGCCGAGTGATGCTCGTGCCACTCACTACGCTCGCGCTTGCGATCGGTGCGAGATTTTATCAAATCAATTCGCCTCAGGACACACGGGTCCTAGCTTCCCCCAGTTCACTTCAGGCAAAGACTCACAAATGTAACACCTGCTTGCAGTCTCTCACACTGCGCAGGTATACAGTCCACAGGCTTTGCAGGATCGCCAGAAAACGGACCAGTTTCCTGCTCTTCAAGACCTCCCAGCCACCAATGTTAGTAGCACAGGTCTCTGTCAGCACACGCTACAAGCCGCTTGTGAGCGGTGTGAGATTTTATCAAATCAATTCGCCTCAGGACACACGGGTCCTAGCTCCCCCAGTTCACTTCAGGCAAAGACTCACTAAACGTAACACCTGCTTGCAGTCTCTCACACTGCGCAGGTATACAGTCCACAGGCTTTGCAGGATCGCCAGAAAATGGACCAGTTTCCTGCTCTTCAAGACCTCCCAGCCACCAATGTTAGTAGCACAGGTCTCTGTCAGCACACGCTACCAGGTGAGACACACTAAGCTGAAAGCTTGTTCACAAGTGCAACCTGGGAGCACAGGGAAGTTAAGTGACTTGCTCAGGGTCACACAGTATGCAGGTGGGGGTTGTGGGATTCAAACCCAGGTCTCCAGATTTGCAGCTCAGAGCCTTAAACCATTGCGCTATACTGCCTCCCAGCACAAATTACAATTAGCAATGCACAAACCAGATTTCTGAGTCCCCCCACAGCATGCTAAATGCTAGCTGAAGTCAACCTCACTGCTGTCAGTCATTCTCCTATGGTTTGTGCTTCTCCTTACCTGGATCTGTTCCACGGCAGAAGCAGCAGCTAGCAATGTACATACAGTCTCTAAGAGTCTCCCATGGTTGGCCAGTTGCTGCTGCTGCTGCCTTAGAACAGATCCAGGTAAAGAGAAACATGGACCATGGGAGAATAACTAGTGGCAGTGAGGTCGGGTGGCTTCAGCTAGCATTTAGCATGGGGTGGAGGGGCTCAGAAATCCAGTTGGTGCATTGCCAATTTTATTAAAAGAGTTTCTAGGAATTCCTGCCCCTGGCTACTGTTTGGGCTACATACAGATGATAACGATCATGACAGACTTCACTGAGACCAAACAAAACCACTGGAGAATAGAAGGAACGACAACTATTTTAAGAAATGGATTACCATGCCTGCATTTTGTTTACAAAGCACTCAGTCCTCTGTTTGGGTTCAGTATCTGATGTCGCGGAGGACTCGCAGGTATTAATCTCATTCTCAGCAGTAACGGAGGCATGGAATGGCTACATGGTGAAGTTCTGAACTGTAGCTTTGTCAGGTAGTGAGTCAGTTAGTTGAGTTGATGGCAGCAGGTAGGAAGAACCTTGCATACTCAGATTTACTCATATTTTATATCCCCACTCCCCTTTGTTGCAGGCCAGCTGCTGGGTGTGGGTGTGCCAGACAGATGCACTTAACTGCTCTGCAAAGGCACCACTGACATTCCCACTTCAAAGACCCACACATTCACACAAGATTCTGCAACATTCTTTGACTGGGCAAGCAGTTAGGTGTTATTCTTATCTGCTTTATTGTTTTAGGGCCATTTTACTGCTCTGGGCTAGGGACAGAAATGGTGTTAATGGCTCCCAGGCTCTCAAGCTCATTGGCTCTAGAGTTGCACAGGCACAGCACTTCAGTCAAAGGATTTCTGTGGTAGACAGACCATCACAGTGACTTTAAAGAACAACAAGTTTTCCAGGCTTAGAATGTGAGTTGCAGCTGCATCCTCTCCCCCCCAGATCCACCACTGAAGGCTGTTATCTGATGGCATGTTTGTATGTTTGTATGTTCATCTAAAAACACTTGTATCTTGTTTGTCTCACCTGATGATGCCTGTCTGTGTTTGCTTATGCAGTCTTGTCACTTTGCTGTTTTTTTTGGGGGGGGTTAGGGTTGAAAACCTAATGCCACATCTCCATACTTTTGTGGTGTTAAGTTGAGCCCTAACTGGTACGTTACAGTAACACAGTTTTTCTGCAATGAATATCCTTTCTTTCTGAGAAAGTTAATTTTATATATATATATATATATATATATATATATATATATATATATATATTCATGGGAAAAAACTCTGTTTAATGCATCAGTTAGGGTTGTTCCACAGCAACAAAGCGAGAAATTGATTTTAGGGTTACCACCCTTGCCCCCCCACCCTCTGATCACACCAACAGGCATCGGGTGTGTTGGTATTTCTGGCCCTAACTCTCACCCCATTCCATATGTAAGGAAGCTGAGGTGTTGCAGTATAGGGAGAATGGGGTGAGTGTTAGTCTGGATGATCTCTAACGCACACCCTGATGCCTGCTGTAAGTGGTACAAGGGTGGCAAACCCTAACACTGAATTTCCTCGCTTTTGCTGCTGTGGAACAACCCTAACTGATGCATTAAATGGAGTTTTCTACCATGAATTTCCCCTTCTGTAATGTGCAATATAAATAGAGAATGGAATGTGGTGGTGAGAGCACGGGGCCCTTTGAGATCCATGCTCCCACCATCCTGCCAATATCTGTGTTACAGCCATGACAGTAATATTAACGCTAACAGTAATGGTAACAGTGGGCGAAACGCAAATGCTAATGGTAACTGTTACAGCAACATAAATGTTAAAGCAAACACAAGTGGTAACTGTTATGGTAATGCAAATGGAAATGCAAATGCAAGTAGTAATGCAACTGTTATCGCAAACGCAAATGTTAATGGTAACAGTGATGCAAATGAAAATGGCGAAACTCAACAGTAATGGTAATGGTAATGTAACCACAAATGCTAACAGTCATAGTAACAGTGACGCAAACATAAATAGAAACACAGATGGTAACAGAAATGCAAGTGCAAACTGTAACACGAACGGTGAGGGAAATGCAAATATAAACGCAAACGGAAACGGTAACAGCAAGCTGATGTAAGGCAACAGTAGCGAAAAGTCTGTATCTTGCTTCGTTTCTGAGATAATGGCACAAAGGCGATGTGATCCAACAGTAGCGAGAACACTGTACTCGCTTAATTTCCAAGATAACAGCACAAAGGTGATGTGAGTCAACAGTAGCACAAAGTCTATATCTCGCTTCATTTTCGAGATAATGACTCAAAGGTAATCTGAGCCAACAGTAGTAAAAAGTATGTATCTTGCTTCATGTCCGAGATAACAGCACAAAGGTGATGTGAGCCAACAGTAGCGAAAAGTCTGTATCTCGCTTTGTTTCTGTGATAGCGGCACAAAGGTTGATGTGAACCAAACCATTAAAAGACACCTAGGTACCACTAGGGCTACCTACGCAATAAATTTCAAGCCACTAGCATCATGCATAATGCTATTCGCAAAACGTTAACTGCGTCATGTAGTATCTCTGCAGCAAATTATTTTCCCAACATGTAAACAGCATAATTCACATCTCCAGGACATCCACTCAACACCCTACAGATGTCATGTTAAAAGACCAAACCATTCAAGAGATATTCAGTTTTAAAGTGTGTGCACCTTTAAGAAGTCTTCCACCACAAAATGGCGGAACTCACGGCTGCAAATGTGCTAAAATGGCAGACTTGGTGGACGAAAAATCTTTAACTATGAGAGGTGGCAACTTCAAAGGGCAATAACTATGGAATGGAGCAACATTTTTTCACAAAACAAAAACGGGCATATTCCTTGAGCAAAGGGCTTTCTCCGTGCCCTGTTTCAGACCAATAAACCACACAGTGGCTGCACTATGCACCGTGCAAGCTAGTGCAAAAAAATAGCAAAAACTGTACTTTCTGCACTTCACTGTGCAAAAAACAATGTACCAGTGAAATAGAAATTGGTAAATAAATAGATGTACCATTCCTCTCCATGTATACCAAATCTTATCCAAATCTCTTCAACAGTTGAAGTGCATCACGAGCGTAAAACTGAGTACGAGTGCTGAAAAATAAATTTTTGGCACTTCATTGTGCACAAAACATATGCAGATATCAAATGAAAATTGGTAAATGCACTGAAGTACCATTGTAGACCAAGTATTGCAAATGGCACACAACTCCGTTCAACAGTTGTAAAATTATAATCACACAAAGAATGTGACGTTTAAGCGGAAACACAAACAGTAACGCCAACGATGATGCAAACGGAAACAATAACACAAACGGTAACAGAAACGCAAGCAGAAACGTAAATGCAAATGTAACGAAAAAGTAAATGTTAATGATAACAGAAGCACAAACAGTAACGCAAGCGGAAACTTAAATGCTAACAGTAATGGTGACAAGCGTAAACAGTACAACAAATGTTAAAAGTGACATAAACACAAGTGCAAAACGAAACGCAAATGGTAACGGTACCGTAAATGCAAATGCTAATAGTAATGCTAGTAATGATGCAAACAAAAATGCAAACACAAACGGTTATGTAAACGCAAACAAAAACGTAAGCGGTAGTGTAACGTAAAAACAGAAGCACTAACAATAACAGTAACGGTGACACAAATGTTAACAGAAAAGGCATTGGAAATGCAAGTACAAATGCAAACAATAATGGTAATGCTAATGGTAACGGTGACACAAAAGGAAATGGAAACGCAAATCACAAACACTAACGGTAACAGTGACAGAAACGCAGACGGTAACATTAACGTAAATGCAAATGTTAATGGTAATGCTAACAATGATGCAAACTGAAATGCAAACACAAACGGTTACATAAAAGCAAGCGCAAACGGAAATGGTAATGGTAACGTAAACAAAAACTCTAACTATAATGGTAACGGTGACGAAACGCTAATGATAATGGAAACACAAGTACAAATGCAAACGGTAATGCTAATGGTGATGCAAACATAAATGCAAGCACAAATGCAAACGCTAACGTTAACAGTAATGGAAACAGAAATGCAAATGGCAACACAAATGCAAACAGCTACCGTTACGCAAATGTAAGCGCAAACGCAAACAGTAACGCAAATGCAAATGGTAATGAATAGGGTGACACAAAAGGAAACAGTAATGCAAACGGTAACACAATCACAGGCGCAAACGCAAATGGTAACACACATGTTGACGCAAATGTTAACAGTAACGCAAATGGTAATGAAAGCACAAGTGGAAACATAAATGCAAACGCTAACAGTAACAGTAACGCAAACGTACATGCTTTTTGTCCCAAAAAGGTGCATTCAGAAGCACAGTGAATAGAAAGAATGCAGTCATTATAATGGCCCTCATACCAGAAAATGATCACTTGGAATACTAAATTCCTTATATCTCAGGAAAGGAACAGTGCAACGTAGAAAAAAAATTAAAATCTCATATTACTTATGACTTTCTAGGCTAGTTTTGTACTTAACCGCCTAGTGGGGAACAAAGCATTTTTCTGACAAAAAGTCCGTATCTCGAACCGTCTTCCAGATATGGGCCCTGAAAGGCGCGGCGGACGCTGTAATGTTATCCTATGGGAAACATCATCAACTTTGGAGTGCTGTAACTTTGCAGCCCTTTAATATTCTATCACCAAACTATCAAAGGGCACATCTGTGGGATATTGGCTTTCTTCCCTCCAAATTCAGCCCCAAAAAACAAATAGTTCTTTTGCAGCAGGGTGGCAAAGAGTCCCTTTTGTTTTGGGCATAGTGTCGCAAAGTACTTTCGTAAATCACAACACTTTCGCAAATAATATCATGAAAGTGTCACATATTCGAAAGTACTTTACAACACTACTTTTTACAAAAATTTAAAAAACATATTTCTGGGGTGTTATCACCCCCCAAAAACATGGCTAGCATCCTTAGGGCTCGACTAGGTGAACACAACAAGAATTGTGTTTCTAGAGGGTCCCAAATTTAAACGCCAAGCTTTTCTCTGACCATCAACTGAAAATAAAATGGCTGAATCACGAAAGCAAAAGGGTAATTTGCGACAGTAAAAACTGCATTTGCGACACTTTCGAATATTTTGTTAACTTTTCCCATAGACTATAATGGGGAACAGTTTGTTTTGAATAACTTTTGAACAGTTTAATATTTTTTCACAAAATCTTCGAAAGGCACGCTGGGAACTCTGGCTACATGTTTCCTGAAAGCTTTGGACTGATCGCACAAACTGTGTGACCTGTAGGCGCAAGCAAAGAAACTCGCAAAAACCTGTAATTTATGCGTTTATTGGCACTCTGTAACTCTGCAATCGTACATCTGACCATAAAAACAAACTGGCAGATTCAGAGCTCTATGGTACCAGACCAAGCATTTCAAATTTCAGGCAAATCCATAATATGGTTGCAAAGTTATTAACCTGCCAAATTTCAGTTTAACCTTAAATGGGGTACTCAACCATAACTATAGTGGCCACTACCGTGCCACTATAAAAGATAGATTATTTATATATATATATATATATATATATATATATATTCTCTGACTACTTTAATGCATCATTTAGTCATTTAGGGTTAAAGCCAAAAAATCCAGGAAATGGGACATTAGGGTTGAACCCCTATACCATCACAGATGCCGGGGTGTGTCATTGGGGTCGTGAGGCCCAAATTTCACCCCATTCCATGTGTAAGCAGCTTGACATGCTACAGTAAAGGAGAATGGGGTGAGATTTAGACCTCATGACCCCAATGACACACCCTAGCATCTGTCAGTCTGTGCAGGATGGAGGTGCAGTGTGTGTGGGGGGTCTAGGGGTTCAACTCTAATGTTCCTTTTCCTGAGTTTTTTTGCTTTAACCCTAAATGATGCATTAACATCGTTTTCTTTTTCATAGAATATCCTTACTTCTTGGAAAAAGTGTAATATAAGTAGTAAAAAATACATACTGGTGGGAGCGTGGGACCAGGTTGCCAAGCGGTATTGCGCAGTACTGCATAACAATATACATCTGACATAGCTGTACAGGATCCCTATACAGCAATGAACCCTCGGTACACAAATGTAACAATATGTCATGAACTGTACAACCTACTAAAAAATTCCACTGCATGCTGACTGTGGGGCTTAAAATCTTGTTCCAGCAGCATAGATCACTTAAAGGTGATCTAAGCTGCCAGTAGCGAAAAGCCTGTTTCTTGCTTAGTTTCCGAGATAACGGCACAAAGGTGATCTAAGCCACCAGTAGCAAAAAGTCTATCTCACTTCATTTCCGAGATAACGGCACAAAGATGATCTGAGTGGCCAGTAGCGAAAAGTCTGTATCTCGCTTCGTTTCCAAGATAACGGCATGAAGCTGATCTAATCCGACAGTAGCAAAACGTCTGTATCTCGCTTCATTTCCGAGATAACATCGCAAAGGTACTCTAACACGCCAGTAGTGAAAACTCTGTATCTCGCTTCATTTCTGAGATAATGGCTCAAAGGTGATCTAAGCCACCAGTAGTGAAACATCTGTATCTCACTTCATTTCCAAGATAACGTTTACGAAGTTTATCTAAACCCCCAGTAGCGAAAAGTCTGTATATTGCTTAATTTCTGAGATAACGGTGCAAAGGTGATTTAAGCCGCCAGTAGCGAAAAGTCTGCATTTTGCTTTGCTTCCGAGATAACGGCGCAAAGGTGATGTAAGCCACCAGTAGAGAAAATCCTGTATCTCGCTTCATTTCCAAGATAACGGTGCCAAAAGTCATGAGACAGACCGCAATGTAATCCTAGGGGCAAAACATCAATTATGTCATTGAATATCTCAGCAACCAATTAATTTTCCAACACCTAAACAGCATAATTCACATCTCCAGGTCATCCCCTCAACACCCTGCAAATTTCAAGTACAAAGACCAAACTGTTATTGAGATATGCAATTTTAAAGTCTTTAAACCTTTACACATTTTTCTTTTGTGAGAAAATCTTTCACTGCGAGCTTCCGCTGTGAGCTAGCAAGATCTTCGGCCGTGAGCAGCCATCTGGTCATCCCAGTTTGGGACATCTGGTCATCCTTAAGGTCATCTGATCTTCCCCATGGACATCTGGTCGTGAAAATCTGGCTATCTGGTCTTCCCCTCGCGGAGGAAGGTCGTGAACGAAAACCGACTCACGACAGAAGAATTTGCAGGCTCACGAACGAAGATCATTAGCGAGCCACGAAAGAAGAATTATAATTTTTAAAAGTCTATTTTTTGACTAAACCGAAGCAAACCAAAAGCATGGTTTGATAGAGGGGGGTCTCCCTGAGCAAAACCAGTGCTTCATTTGCCCCCTAAAGTCACCCGTGGAGAAAACTACAACATTTTTTCCAACCTAAAACTGAAAACAAGATGGCAGATCTCACTGCTGATACATTTCTTGCGGTGGAAGATTTTTCTGCCACGAGCATGCAAAATCTTCGGCTGCGAGGGAATACCAGTTAGCCAGATTGCCATTCTTCTTTCGCAAAATAGACATATAAATTTTCCCATAGGATATAATGGGAAATTCAAACTTTAATAACTTTTGAATGGATTATTATTTTTTCTCCAAACAAAAAGTGGCATGTTCCTTGATCCAAGTGCTTTCTATGTTCCAACGTTTGGACCAATAGACCACACGGTGGCTGCGCAGTACCACAGACAAAAAACACCTAAAAGTGGCGAAAAGTGCATTTTTTGGCGTTTTGCTGTGCAAAAACTGTATGTCCAACCAAAACACAACTTGGCAAATCAAGAGATCTACCATACCAGACCATGCTTTCCAAATTTCGTGCACATTTGTTGAACGGTTGCAAAGTTATTAACATGCAAAATTTGAGGGTTTAACATTAAAGTGCCTACTCAATCCTAAATATAGAGGCGCGACCGTGCCCCTATAAAAAAAAAGTATATGTACTTTTATGATGTTTTCTCCCATCAAACAACTAATAAATGTATTTGGTATATGCAGTATGCTGCATGTATGTCCCTCTCCTGCTCCTGGTGTAGCATCTTGCTTGATGTGCACTGTACCTTCTCCACTTCTTCAATGTAGTTTCAGAGGTAGGACTAAAGAACTGCATGGGCCCTATGCAAATTCCACAGTGCAGGGTTACACAGGCAAATTTCATACCACAGCCTTACGTACATCTGTATAATTTGCATAGGGCATTACGTGAGTGCACAATTTGCATATGCCCATTGGGCCCTATGCAAAGTGAATAGCACAACGTTATGTACCTCTTTAGAATTTGCGAAAGGCCCTTTGGGCCCTATGAAAATTACAGTACCAGGTTTAAAGAGCGCTTCCAATGTAGCGCCATCTAAAACCATGCTTCAATAACCGCGTATGCCTGAATAGCGACAGGAGTAGGATAGCGAATGTCAACTATCACTAACTACCGCTACCCCTGTCGCTATTCAGGCAATGGAGGAAGTGGACAAGTGAGAAAAAGTTGTGGAAGCTGGCTGAGCTGCTTCAATGGTGCAGAGGGCTAAAGCAGAAGCACCATGGGCAGTACAGATTGGGAGATCTGGTTTCTGTTCCTGGTCTCCTGAATCATACTTCTTCCATCTTCCCCCCACCCCAAGTGTGTTTGTTTTTTTCTGTTCTTGTTTTGAAAATGAATGCCCCCCCAAGTTTCTAACTTTTCCCAAGATCCACCCCCCCCTTGGAGTTTGTTATTTTAATACTGGGGGGGGGAGCTGGGGGCAGGACCCCCTGCAAAACCAAAGAATTCATTGTGTTTCTTTAGCCATGGTAGCGGTCATCAGTGTGGTGTCAGACCACTACCATTGGCCCTGTTTTGTCCGTCATTGTTTTTCACTGGCCCGGTTTATCACAGCACTACATTTACTGCACGGTTGTTGATAGCGTGTTTATTGTTATTGCATTCTAGAACTAGTGCCAAAAATTCCACAGTATAGCATTATGTGAGTGTGGGATTTGCATATAGCTCTACGCAAATATCATAAAACAGCTTTGCATATGTCAGTGGAATTTATGTAGGGCTCATAATGTGTGTACACAATTTGCATATTGAACTTTGGTCTGCGTGCAGATCTTTTACCACGGCATTACATACGTATTCAGAATTACATAGGGCCCTTCTATGCAAACCCTGCAGTTTAGCAGTACGTGTATACCAGCATAATTATACTGCAACGCACATCCCATTTTTCACTATTTATATCTTAAATTCTCAGTAGTCACATTTTAAGCCTCCATAACCTCCAGAGAAGAGATAACATTTCAATTCAACCTTTTAAATGGATTTATGCTGTTAAACCATAAAACACATTTCGAGTTGGAGGTGACACTTTGTATCCACTGTGGTCATCAAAGGGCCTTAAAAAATAAGACTGTCGGAAATTTGGTGACAGAGTCTTAAACACCAGCTGAGTTATGAGCAAAAGTTGTTTTTTGGTACTAAGTCTAAAATCTTATGTCATGAGCCAGTATTCCTAGTTTGCACTTTCTTGCAACCTAAAAGTTCTCAGCTTGTAACATAAGAATCGAAAACCCTCACTAAGCCTGTGGCTTAAGATTTTGGGATGCTCAAAAAAGCATATTTCTACAGAATCTGGCTAAAAGAGTCCCATTTAGGTAGGCTGGGTGGTTTGTTTTTTTGAAAAAGCATAATTTATATGCTTTTTCAGTTGTTTAGTTGTTGTTTTTTTTTTTCAAAATAAAAAAGCAAGATGGCAATGCTCACAACCTGACAATTCTTAGGTTGTAAGAAACAGCTATCCTGAAAACCCTTCTGAGCATACTTAGAAGCCAGTTTTTTAAAACCAAACTGATTAATATGTTTTTATAAAATCTCCAAAAGGCACCTCCTTGGTCTGAATCACTTTTACCACAAAAATTTGGAACAAAATTCTAAAACATTTTTGTACTTGACATGAACAAAAAAAGGACCATTAAGTGTGTTTTTTCTTATTGTTACACTCTCTGGATCTTAGAACACAAATGAGCAGCCATCATGAAGCTTATGAAACCATAAGAACTTGGCACCCTGACTGTGCATGCAAAATTTCATGCAATTTCATTGAACAGTGCCAGTTATTAAGGCTTAAAACTCACATTTTAAAATGTTTTTCTTAAAGTTCTTAGGTCACAAGAAACAGCTATCATGAAACCCTACTGAGCATATTCAGAAGCCATGCTTTCAAAACCTTATAACTTGAGAACTAATTAGTATTTTCTCATGAAATTTTCGAAAGGCGCATCCTTGGGCTGAGTCACTTCTATCCTGAAAATTCTGGAACAAAATTCCAAACTGTTTTTGCTCTGGACACGAACAGAAAATGACCAATAAAGTTTTTTTCTTATTTTGCATTCCCAGCATCTCGGAATGTGGACCAGTGGCTGTCATAAAATGTGTCAAATCATAAGAACCTGACACCCTGACTGTACATGCAAAATGTCATACAACTTTGTCTAACAGCACCAAAAGTTATTAAGGTGCAAATATTGGGGTTTAATATTATAGTGCCTGCTCAACCCTAACTTTACCATACCTACATTTCTTTTCTTTCTTTCTTTCTTTCTTTCTTTCTTTCTTTCTTTCTTTCTTTCCTTCCTTCCTTCCTTTCTGTCTATCTATCTATCTATCTATCTATCCTGGAATGGGTTTGCATTGAGATTAAAAATACTCTTGGGTTCTGATGGGGCAGTGACTTGACGGCAGCACATTACATTGTCAATACCTCCTGATGCCTCATATTAGGATAAATGTCCCTCGTTTAACACTCTGAACACCTTTGTCCAATATTGTATACTGAAATGTATAGCAGAAACTCATATTGCACATCTTTACTCAGGCAACAGCAAATGTTATGACCATGAAACCACTCATTTCCGGTGTTTGGAGCACATATCTCCAAATGCTTCACACATTTTGAGTGTGTTAATGGTGCCGTGTTCATCTCAGAAAATGTAGAAACATAGAATCTGACAGCCGATAAGGACTGTTTGCCCACCCAGTCTGCCCATTTTTTCCCCTGCCTATACTGTCATTGCAGACCCTGCTTGAACTTTGGTTCACTACCCCAACCCTTGCTTCCCCACTAAGATTCCTTTGTGCCTGTCCCATGCATGCTTGAAGTCAACCACTGTTTTCACAGCCACCATCTCTGCTGGAAGACTGTTCCAGGCATCCACCAATCTTTCAGTGAAGTGCTTCCTTACATCTTTCTTCAGTTTACCCCCTTCCACCTTCATTGCATGTCCCCTTGTTATCATACTTCTTTTATTCTGAAAAATACTTCCCACCTGTACCTTATTTACCCCTGCAAGGTATTTATGGGTCTCTATCATATCTGCCCCTCATTCTTCTCTCTTCCTGGGTGTATGTATTGAGGTCCTTCAGTCTCTCCTCGTAGGGCTTCTGATGTACCCCCTGCACAATTTTAGTTGCGCACCTCTGAACTGTCTCCACTCTATGTCCTTGTTGAGATATGGTCTCCAGAACTGGACACACTACTCCAGGTGGGGTCTCACCAGTGACCTACACAGTGGCAACACCACTTCCTCCTTCTGTTGGTGACACCCCTCCCTATGCACCACAACATCCCACTGGCTGTATCTGCTGCCTTATCACACTGTCTCACCACCTTGAGATCATCAGATAATGATTACTCTGAAGTCCCTTTCCTGTATGGTGACCATCAATACCACTTCTCCCATTTTGTACTCTGCCTCTGGGGTTCTGTGCACTAAGTGCATTATTTTGCACTTTTTCCCCAATGAAATCCAGCTGCCATGTCCTTGATCACTTCTTGAGTTCTCTCAGGTCTTTGCACATTCTTTATTCCCCCTCTGGAGTGTCCACCCTATTGCAGATTTTGGTGACATCCATAAAGATGCAGACCTTCCCTGCCAGCTCATCTGCAATATAACGTATAAAAGACATTAAAGAGGACTGCTTCCAGTACTGAGCCCTGTGGCACCCTGCTGGTCACCCTCCCTTCCCCAGAATGAACTCCATTTACCACCACCCTCTATTGCCTTTTCCTTAACCAATTTGTTACCCAGTTAACCACCTTTGGACCCACCCTAAGCTGCCCAGTTTCCTTATGAGCCTCCTATGTGGAACAATGTTGAAAGCCTTACTGAAATGTAAGTATGTCACATCCACACTCCCCCTACCCTGACCTATTTCCCTGGTCACCCAGTCAAAGAAATCTAATAGATTTGTTTGACATAATCCCTCCCCCGCCCCCCACCCCCATGAATCTGTGTTGCCTCTAGTCTTGTTACCCACTGGATTCAAGATCCTCCATTGTCCTTTCCTTTAGAAGTGACTCCATTAGCTTTCCCATCAGCAACATTAGGCTGACTGGCCTATAGTTGTCAGCCTCCTTCCTGCTGCTGCTTTTGTGAAACAGGACTATACCTAGCCTCCTCCATTCCTTTGAAACCATTATGGTTTCCAGTGAATTGTTAAAAAGGACTGTCAGAGGCGCAGTCGGTATGTCCCTGAGCTCCCTCTATACCCTTGGGTGTACCCTGTACTAATGTGAAGAGGCAGGTAAGATTGGTATGCAGCACTTTACTGAATATTGCCAGCAGGAACATACGAATGCAGACTAACTAAAATTAAATACAATTCTGGTGGGCTACAACCCGCCAACACTTATTTATATCAGGCGTTCAAAAAAAGTGATGTCACGCGTGCGTGCATCATTAATATGTATGTTCTATTTACTATGCGTATTCTTACATGTCCCCCCCTTTAGTAAGATCTTCCAAACACAACATTAATATTATTTTTAAATAAAATACTTTATACTTTACAGTTCTCCAGTGCTTATCATATTTACTGCAGAGTTAAGTTTGGTATCTTGCAGGCTTTCTTATTGAGCGGCCTCTTACTCAGGTCGGGCTTTCTGTAGAGTTGGACGTGCTCCATGGAGCAGCTGATGTCGCTGCTGATGTTGTCAGTGGTGGGTCCTCATTTGGGTCCTAAAGCTGCTGTGCCACCATAGCTGCATCTCTCCCATCAGACATTGCTCTCTCTTCTGCTGCTGACTCGGCCTCTTTCTCTTTTTCTCTCTCCTCCGGTTCGGATTCTGGCTCCCTTCGTGGCAAACTGGACTGTGGAACTGAAGGTCCCCGGAGATCTCTGTGGTTTTGCCGATACTGCTTCCTATTAGCTTAAACCACATATGAGCATGGGGTTTGTGCAGGCAAGAGGATGACGGCAGGGGTCCATTCCTTCTCAGTGGTGCACAAGTGCACTTGTTGTCCTGGAGTCAAATCTGGCAAGGGATGCACTACTTGGTTATAACAGTACTGTTGCTTTCTTTGAGCTTTCTCTAAAACAGTCCAGACAGCCTCTACCAGTTTTGGTTTAAGTAGCTCATGTGTTGTTGGAATCAGTGTCCAGGTTCGAAGTCCCATTAACAATTGTACTGGTGATCCCAGGACTTCTATGGGCGTGTTTCTCAAGTTGAGCAGGACAAGATAAGGATCTTTATGGTCCCGCTTGGCTTTTTTCAAGAAATTCTTCATTGTTTGAACAGCTCATTCGACCATCCTATTACTCTGGGGATATCTGGGTGATGAAGTAATGTGTTTAAACTCGCACTTCTTTGCAAGCGTTTCAAACTCAGCACTCGCAAATTGAGGGCCATTATCTGTGATGAGTATTTCAGGTATTCCATGTCGTGCATACTGTGATTAATTGCAGTTTCACTTGTATCTTGTAGTCTGGAAATCTCAATACATTTTGAATAGTAGTCCACTAGTACCAAATAGTTTTCTCTGTTAAATTCAGATAAATTAACTCCCACTTTTTACCACGGCCTCTCTGGAATTTTATGGAGTTTCATGGGTTCTTTTGGCTGAGCCTTCCTGTAGCTGGTACAGATACCACAATTTGCTACCAAATCACTAATCTACCTGTTTATGCCTGACCAAAACAGGATATCTCTGGCCCGTCTCCAGCATTTTTCCATTCCCAAATGGCTACCATATATTTGGTGAGCATTTCTTTTCTAAGTGCAGCAGGCACTTTTAGCCTCTCACTCTTTAACATTAAAAGGAACAGGAGTAGTACACTAAGCCGAAGCTTGTTTCCAGATGCGACCTGGGAGCACAAGGAAGTTAAGTGACTTGCTCAGGATCACACAGTATGCACCTGTGGGATTCAAACCCAGGTCTCCAGATCTGTAGCTCAGAACCTTAACCCACTGTGCAATACGGCCTCCTGCCTTGAACTGCCTTAAACTGCCTTGTGTGGTAATTTTTTCTCTAAATAACCAGTACCTGGAGTCCACTAGTACCAAAGAGTACCTTGGATCCTGTACTCTAAATAACCAGTACAGGATCCAAGGCAGCATGGGTTCACAGCAGGAAGGTCGTGTCAGACGAATCTAATAGATTTCTTTGACTGGGTGACCAAAGTAGTAGACCAGGGAGGGGCTGTGGACATGGCCTACCTAGACTTTAACAAGGCATTTGACACAGTCCCACACAAAAGATTGATAGTCAAATTAACCAGCCTGGGAGTGGGTCCCAGGGTGGTAGCCTGGGTGAAACATTGGCTGGACAACAGGACACAGAAGGTAATTGTAAATGGAGTCCACTCTGAAGAAAGGGCGGTTACTAATGGGGTACCGCAGGGTTCAGTATTGGGTCCAGTCCTTTTAATGTCTTCATCAGTGACATTGCAGAGGACTGGAAGGAAAGTATGCCTTTTGCAGATGACACAAAGATCTGCAACAGGGTTGATACACAAGGAGGCGTGGAAAGGATGAAAAGGGACTTGGCAAGGTTGGAGGAATGGTCAGATGTATGGCAGCTAGGATTCAATGCAAAAGTGCAAAATAATGCACCTGGGAAACAAGAACCCAGGGAAGAATACAATGGGTAGGGAGGTAGTAACAACAACAAAACAGGAAAGGGACCTGGGGTAATCATATCAGATGACCTTAAGGTTAGCAAGCAATGAGAAGGCAGTAGGGAGGGCCGGGTATACTGGGATGTGTAGGGAGAGGCATCAGCAGCAGAAAACAGGAAGTTGTTATCCCTCTGTACAGACAGTTGGTGAGACCCCATCTGGAATACTGTGTCCAGTTCTGGAGACCCCATCTCCGCAAGGACATAGACAGGATAGAGGCAGTCCAGAGGAGGGCAACTAAAATGGTGCAGGGTCTGCAAGAGAAGCCGTATGAGGAGAGACTAAAGGAGCTTAATATGTATACCTTGAGGAAAGAAGGAGAGGGGGACATGATAGAAACTTTCAAGTACCTCAAGGGAATCAACAAAGTCCAAGAGGGTAGCATCTTTCAGAAAAGAGACTTGCAAGAACAAGGGGACACAATTTAAAGATAGAAGGAGGGCGTGTTCAGGGGCAATGTGAGGAAGTATTATTTCACAGAGAGGGTAGGGATACATGGAACAGCCTTCCTGAGGAAGTTGTGGGGTCTAAAACTGTGGGAGAATTCAAGAATGCATGGGACAGACATAAGGCAATTCTTGTGGGGGGCAGGAAGATAAAGGCTGTTGGTTAACTAGGATCTGCGGCCTATCCTGTAGGTAGGGAAATGGGCAGACTAGATGGGCCTAGCGGTCCTTATCTGCCGTCAAAGTCTATGTTTCTATGTTTCTATGTTTCTACTGTCTAATATCTGGATCTACCTGTGATCTCTCAGAGGGCCAGTTCTGCAACAGCATCTCTTTTAGCTCTTGTATTTCAGGGTCTCATTATGTCTCGTCTTGAAACTGTTTTAACTGCTCACCAGTGATCGGTATCTTGCCTATCATATGCACTTCAAGTGTCGTTTTCTGGCAATAGGGCTTTCGGGACTGCCCTACTGAGGGTGTCTGCAAAGTAAAGTTTTCGTCCAGATTTGTACCTCACTTGCAAGTCATATTTGTTTAGCTTGTGCATCATTCTCTGAATTCAAGGTGGGGCAGTAGGCAATGGTTTCTTGAACTGACTGTCCAAAGGTTTGTACTCCATTTCCACTAGCACCCCCTGTTTCATATATATATAACCAGCCATGCCTTTAATTCTGGATTGTCTCTCTGGACACAGTATATTACATGTTCAAGGGCATAATGTTACACTGAGCTTCAGTGTCCAAATTAAAAGCCACAATTTTCACGTTCATATTCAGATTCACTTTCCAGTCAGTGTGCCCAGCATTACCAGTGAGCATCTCAACAGTAAATGTATTTTCACGGTCACTACTGATCTCTTCATTAACAGCATGCACTTTCACGCCTTGCCCAGCAGTGCACATTCTGGCAATATGATGTAGTCTGTGGCATAAGCGACACCTTTATCCATATGCTGGCACTTGCTTGGCTCATGTTCTTGCCCACATTTCCCAAATCGGTGCATTCTGAGCTCTCTTGCTGGCAAACTCTCTCTCACTTTGGTCACAGACTTGCGTTCTCCCCCTTTTCTGAGAATGGCCACATGAACTGCCATTTCCTCCACTAGTTTCTCACTCATACTCTTAATTTGCCTCTCAGTTCAGCTGCTCTGCAGCTATCAATAGTTTGGGCTAGTGTTACATCTACTTCTCAGAGTAGTCGACATTGCACTTTATCATTAAAAATGCCATAAATAATTGTATCTCTGATCAGTGAGTCACACAGGATGCCAAACTCACAAGACTTAGCTCTCAAACACTATTCTGTGACAAAAGTATCAGTGGATTCACTTGGATTTTGGTTCCGGATGTTAAACAAATGCCTCTCATATCTCAGGTTCTTGCACGGGTTGCAGCATTTCTCAAACTGCTCCATCACTTTAGCCAAGTTTTCCTTGTCTTCCTCTTTCCCCCATTCAAAAATATTGTACACCTCCAGTGCCGCAGGTCCAGCAGTATGCAAAAAACATCATAGCCTGTAGTTTCTGGGCTTTCTCAGCTACACCCAAGGCAACAAAGAAAACTTCAATCTGCTACTTAAAACAATGCCAGTTTTTAGCTGGATTGCCCATAAGATCAAGTGCATGAGGTGGTGATAACTGCCCCACCTTCTAACACCATGTAATAATCTTCAGTGGTATCGCTCCCTCCTCAGCACCTTTACCAAGGCCATTCACCTCACCAAGGCAGAGTACTTCCAATTCTCCTTCCAGGCAAACATCAATAATCCATCCAAATTCTGGAAGGTTATCCATACTCTGTTCTCCACCCCCTACCCATTCCTCATTTCCTGTCCTAAAAATTGGCACCCAGACAATTGTCGACCCTCCCTCCGTGGCTGCATAATTTAACAATTATTTCACTACCTGTACCTCCTCCCTCCATGTGTCCATTTCCTCACCTGCCTCTGGGGACTCTACTGTTCCCCCATTGCCTCCTCCTTCCCCCCCAAGTGCCCTTCTGCACCACTATTTTCTTTTAAGCCCACTCACCCGGTTGACACCCTGCATTTATTACTTGCCCTAAATCCAGTTAAGGGCCAAAGCCCTGACAGTCTAGACCCCAAGGTACTTCACCTCTCCGCCTCCTCTATAGCTTTTCCACTAACTAATCTTCTAAACCTATCCTTTCTGCATGCTACAGTTCATGATGCTTGGAAGTCTGCCACCATGATTCCTCTCCCTAAAGGTGGGGACACCTCCAACCCATGTAACTTTGGCCCTATCTCTCTTCTCCCTGCTCTGGCTAAACTTCAGGAGTATCTGGCCCTGGAACAACTCTCCTCCTTTTTCTACTCCTCCTCCTTTTTCACCCTTTCCAATCTGGATTCTGCAAAGGGCACTCCACCACTACCTCCTTCCTATGGCTCACTGACTCCATTCTCTCAGGCATGGATCAGGAAAGCATCACCTCTGCCATCTTTTTTGACTTAGCCAAAGCCTTCAACACGGTCTCCCACTCCCTACTCCTCAGCAAGCTGACTGCGGCTGGCCTCTCTGATTTAGCCACCAACTGGTTCCGGTCCTACCTAGTAGGCAGGTCTCAATCTGCCAGAATAGGCAACTCCCTCTCCCTGTCACTCCCAATCAACACAGGTGTCCCCGAAGGCTCAGGGCTTGGTCCTATATTATTTTCAATCTTCCTAAATGACCTCCCTAATGACTGCACATCTTGATGTAACCACATGAATGCAGATGACACCATGCTGTTCTCCTCCAGGAACTCCCCCTCAGAGATGGCCACCAGCCTTCAGTTGGACTTTAACAATGTCCAGTACTGGTTTAATGCAAATCAACTCATTATGAATGTTAAAAAAACAGTTTCTATACCTTTGGCACCAGGCAAAAACTGTCCAGGCTCAATTCCACCCCCACCTTCCACACCCTCTGTAGCTCAACACTCCACTATGTAGCCTCATTCAAGAACCTTGGCCTATGACTAGACAAACACCTAGACTTCAGGGTACACATTGACGCCATTCATAAAAAATTACTCCCTAGATTCGATGCTCTGTACAGGCACCGCAGCTGCCTACCACAGCAAGCCAGGAGAGATATCATCCAAAAGATTATTCTCCCAGTCTTCGACTTTGGAGACATTGTCTATAGCCTCCCCCAAACCACCCTATCTAGACTGGACACTCTCTTCAATTCTTTCTGCCGCTTCATACTTGGTTGCTCCGTCCCCCCCCATACTCACCACTGTGACCTTTATTCCTCCCTTTCCTTCCCTTCACTCCATGCCAAGTGCCTGTCTCACATCGCCAATTTAGTTGGGAAGTTCTAGCATGGTTGTTTGATACCCTATCTCTCTTCCCTCCTATTGACCCCCATCCCGTCCTGCTATCTCCTCTGTGCCTCCACACATAAAACAGTTGCCCTCCCATCATGGCGCACCTCCTCTGGCCTCACCGCCTTCTCATATAAGTTCCCCGATATCTGGAACTCCCTCCCACTAGAAATTAGCTCTGCTTCATCCTGCCTCTCACTCTCACTCCTCCTCTGCAAGCATACTGTTCAGTGCTGTAATTGCACCTAATACCTTCCTATGACTACTAATTTCTCATCGCTACCTTCCTTCCCCCCCATGCCTTCCATCTCCAGTTCTCAACCCCACTAGGTGGCCCCTTTGCCCATTTCTCCCCCTCTGTTCCCCCCTTCACCTCCCATCTGCCGGGCCCTTTCTCTTGCAGGGTTCTCAGCATCCTGAAGAGTATAGTTCCTGACTTGCCCTCTTCCTCCCTCCCCTTTTCTCCCCCTCTTCCCCCTCCCACACCTCCTATCTGCCGGCTCCTGTCCCCTTGCAGGGTTCTCAACATCCTGAAGGGACATAGCTTCTGGCATACTGCTCTTCTTTCCTCATCCCCTATTCTATCCCCCTCTGCTCCCCCTTGTATTCACCTTCTAATCCTACCAGGTCCCGTCCCCTTGCAGGGTTCTCTGCATCCTGAAGGGGTTTTGTTCTTGGCTTGCCTCTCTTCCTCCCCCAACCCCCCGCCCTGTCTTTCACCTCCATCTTCCCCCCCTCTGTGTTACGACTACCTTCATTAGACCTAAACTAGCACTTAGTAACCCGGTGCTGAGCCTGCTACTTCTGCCACCTTTAGGTTCACTCCATGTTCTGCCTACACTTCTACCGGGTTGCCTGTTCTTGGAATTATCACTATGCATGTCCTAACCACATATAGTTTTTGCTCACTACTCCGGTATGTCTCCTCCTATGTCAGCTCCTCTAGCTGAATTACTCTACCACACTTTTTATGCGATACTATCTGTTGTCCTTGATCAAAAGGTACTGAATTTTGTCCACACTTCATGTTTGAGTGGCACTGTATACATTTTAATTGTTATGTTTCTTGCCTACTCTGCACTTTATGTATCTAAATTGTATCTGAACTGCACTGTGTTGTATTTTATATTGTCATATTTTTTGCCTGCTCTCCCTATTGTTTGTAACCCCTCCCCCCAGGACGCCTCTCGAAACGAGCTGTTCACAGCTCATGTTGTCTTTCCTGGTGAAACCTTTTCAAATAAATAAATAAAATTAAAAATAAATAATGTGCAGAGGCAGGTAAGACTGGTGTACAGCACTTTACTGAATATTACCAGCAGGAACATACAGACTCAAACTGAATACAATTCTGGCAGCCTGCAACCTGCCAACATTTATTTATATCAGGCTCTCAAAAGAAGTGCTATCACATGCGCATGCATCATTAATATGCATAGTCTATTTACTGTGCATATCCTTACATACCCTATCTGGACCCATAGCTTTGTCCACTTTCAGATTTGCAAGTCCCTTCAGGACTCCCACCTCTGTAAAGGGGCTTGCAACTACCTCCCCCTTTCCAGTGCTCCTGTTGCTCTTATGTGTCCCAGCCCCTTCCCCTTTCTCTTTAAAGACTGGACAAAAGTATTTGTTCAGGATATCTACTTTTTCCTGATCCTCATCTGCACAGTCCCAACTTGCCCTTCTTAACCTCACAATCCCTCCCCTAGTCTTCCTCCTTTCACTTATGTACATGAAAAACATGTCTTGCCCCTTTTCGTTACCCATTGGGCTATTCTTTCTTCAGTTTGTACCTTTTTGTTCCTCACCACTCCCCCCTTCCCTCTGCTTCTCCTGATGCACCTCCCTGTCTTCTGCCATATGCATCTCTTTATACTTCCTGAAAGCTACCCTTTCTTTTTTGTGTTTGTATTTGTTTCATCTCTAATGGAAATGTTGCATATAACTTTTTCTGTTGTATACATGTCCAGAGCAGTGATTGCATTTTGGGATGTTACCTCTTCTCTGAATAAAGCTGAGTTAAAAAAAAAGCTCGCCGTACCTTTCCAGTCACTCCCTTCGAGAACCATAGTGGTCTCTTTTTCCTCTTGCTTTTGCTCACTTCCTTTGCACCAAAGTTTGTTGCCTCCTTAGCTTAACCCACTGTTCCCCCCCTTACCCATGTCATCCCCTCTACTTAGTCATCTCTGACACATCCACCCATTTTTCTAAGTCTACCCTCCTGGAGTCTAGGACCTTCCTCCTTGTGTGGTTTGCTTCCACTGCAGTCCTTATATTGAACCCCACTGTGCAGTGATCACCGGTCGCCAGGTGGTCTCCCACCTTGACGTCTGCAATACTATCCTTGTTAGTGAGCACCAGGTCTAGTAACACCCCATCACAAGTGGGCTCCCTGACTAGATGCCTGAGAAATACAGAACCAAAATGAGTGTGCACAGGGAAGTGGTGCACATAAACTACCATTGATAAAAGCAAAAAAACTTTCCAGCACATACAACCTCCTTAGTGGGATGCAAGTAGACACTACAGTTAGTTGTAAGTTCAGTTACACACAGAAATTACCCCGCACCAGGGAATGGTGTGCCAGGTCAGAAAAATGTAATTCAGAACAGTTCAAACCAATGTTCGAAAAGACTGGCACCATACCCAAAGGACACAATCTGTGTTTCTTCCTGCTGCTATAACATCATACAATTCAATCAAGCCTTGGTCTGCATAAATCCACACTGAAGAAGGCTTAATCACCACCATGGAAATAGTGTAAAACAGCCTTTAATCATGGACATTCAAGGTAAAAAACAGACAATAGATCAAATGGTAAAACAAGCAGCTCCCAACAGATACTCCACCCGCCAAACATCTGCACGGATCAATGTCTGCGCACACCTGACATGTTTCGCTCCACTGACCTCAGGTCACAGCTCAAATTCTGAGAGGTCTCTAAATTTTAGAACTTCGACTTCCTGCTTTTTAATATGCGCATGAATTTTGGCTTCTTTTTCTTTGCTGCATTTAATTATTAATTTAATCAGCTTAGCATTGGCCTCCAATAAAATTGCTTCCCATTCTTTCATGAATTCTGTGCTTTCCATGCCACAGGCTGGGTTTCTAATTAATTGTAAACCTCTGGACACCCTGTTGACTTGTATATATGCCTCTAAATTTGTACTATTCCATTACAAGCATCTTAACTGATGGATTAGTTTCTCTAAATGCTTGAATGCTTCAAACAGGGATTGTGCCTCTGGTGGCAAGGTGTCTGTCACGCCATCCTCATTCAAAAATGGGGTTGCTGCTGTTGGTGACTGCAGCCATGTGTTCATATATGCAAGTGGATTTTCTTGCTGGCCCATATTATTACTGGTGCTAGTACTTTCAGAAACCAAGTTGGGAGTGCTTTCTAGAGACACAGTTAGTGAAAAAGGTGGCAGTTGACTACAATTCAAAATCAGACTTCGTGAAGTTCCTAGAAAATATTGCTCCACATACACCCATGAGGTTTTACATGGGTATGTAAGGTAAAACACTTTATAGCATACATTTTATATATTGCAATTCCTTCATAGAAAAGCCTTCCTTATCCATAACCCGTGCGTGGCACACAAAACAAATTACAGAACCAAAATGAGTGCACACTGGGAAGTGGTGCACAGAAACTACAATGGATAAAAGCAAAAAAACATTTCCAGCACACACAACCTCCTTAGTGGGATGCAAGTAGACACTATAGTCAGTCATAAGTTGAATCCATTTAATGAGCTTTCAGGAACCACGTCCCACCTAACATGTCTCGGATAAAAATCCTTTATCAGTGGCTAAGGAACAACACCAACTGCCACACACATATAGGGTGAAACACACATGCGATAAATGACACTTCAAAACCTGGCACACCCTGAAAGTTAGGGAGTAGTAATAAATCAAACCCTGTGCAGCAGTTAGCATTTTCAAGGAACTGGTTGAAACAGACTTGGATCATTTCTTTAACACTGCACACTCTCGTTTCTTCAATAATCTAAGTACTTGTGAACAAGAAGCTGTTACTACTTTGCAATAGGATAATAATCTTATAATTAAGCAGGCTGACAAAGGGGGGAGCTTTGGTGTTGCTTGATAAAGAAACGTACCTAACAGAAGTTTATAGACAGCACAGTAACAACAATGTCTATGAAAAACTAAGGGGAGACCCCATTGCAGATTATAAATACAGTATCGATAGCATTACTGATACAGCTTTTGAACAAGAGACCATTGATACACACATCAGAGACTTTTTGAAAGTTTTGAATCCCACCAGAGCCACTTTCTATGTTTTGCCATAAGTACACAAAACCCTGGATAATCCTCCAGGAAGGCCCATGGTCAATGGCATTGGGTCACTTACTGAACCACTTTCTAAATGTTGTGATTCTTTCCTCAAACCATTGGTTCTTGAAGTACCATCATACATCAAGGACACCAAGAAAGTTCTAAGCCTTGTTAAAAATATCAAACTTGATGAGGATGTCCTTATAGCAACTCTTGACATCGAATCCTTGTACACCAATGTCCCGTATGAAGGGGCATTGGATGCGACAGCTTATTCTTTGAACAAGGTATCTGGCAGCCCCTTCCCCCAATGGAACTGATTATCAAGCTTTTGGAATGTGTACTTAAATTTAATGTTTTTGTTTTCAACACTGAAATGTTCCATCAGATCAAGGGGACAGCTATGGGGGCGACATGTGCCCCATCATTAGCAAACCTTTACATTGGTAAATGGGAGGAAAACACAATTTACTCAGAGACTGTCAATAACTACTAGGATAGACTGTTGCTTTGGAAATGTTACATAGACAATGTTTTTGTTTTATGGAAAGGGGATGTCTCAAGTTTAGATGAGTTTTTGGAATTTCTGCACTCTACAAATCTCAGCCTAAGGTTTACTTGTAGGACCAGTAGATCTGACATCAAGAGCTTATCCGAGATGCAGGTGGTGGCATACAGATGGAGAGTTTTGGCAAAGAAGTTGATGGGAATACCATCCTGCTTGTGAATAGGTGCCACCCACCACATGTAGCCCTTAACATTCCTATGGGCCAGTTCCTCAGGACTAGATGGAATTGCTCCACACAAGAAGGGTTTGAAACAGAAGCAACCGTCCTGCGGGATAGATTAACCCAAAGGGAGTATGGTGTAGATGTTGTTAACAGAGCATATGTAAGAGCCCAGCCATCAGATAGGGAGTCTTTACTGATTACTAACACACAGGAAAGGGAACCTGATAATAGGATCAGTTTTGTCACAGGCTTCACGGCTTAATCCATGGAACTAGAGACTATTTTGCACAGGCATTAGTATGTTTTGAGTGCAAACCCTAGTCTAAGAGAAATAGTAACACAACCCCCACGCATGTGTTAAAAAAGGGCACCCACATTAAGGGACCTTCTTGTACACAGCCATTATAAAGGAAGTAAGGTAGGTACTTGGCTTAACCAGACCAGGGGCTGTTTCAAATGTAGAAAGTGTATGTACTGTGATTATGTTGTACAGGGTAATATTTCACTAGCTGCCATGCTTATAAGAGGTATAGTATTAGACAATGTGTTACTTGTAGTAGCAATGGGGTCATTTACCTGGCAACATGCACTTGCCAGGCATTTCACATTGGAAAGACCACCCGGAGCTTCAAAATAAGAGTGGGTGAGCATGTGAGGGTGAGTCAGAGAAGGAATAGTACATATGCAACTGCCCTCCATGTTATGGAAATGTCTGATGATGTCCCACATGTTTTTAACTGCATGGCTATTGATAAGGTATGTAGACATTCCAGGGGTGGGGACTTTGATAGCCTGGTTTTACAAAGCGAAAACTTCTGGATCGTGACCCCGAGGTCCAACAAAACACCAGGACTTAATGCCCACATTGATTTAGGCCCCTATCTAAAAAATGCTAAGTCAATTAGGTATGCAGCATCAACATATAAATTGTAATGGATATCAGATTTGATGCCTTCTATACCCCTAGCCAAGATCTGTGTTCCTGTGTCTTTTTGCCCACTTTGTTCTGTTTCTATTGATAAATCAGCTAAACACATTTGTTTTGTGCTAATATAAATTTATATTTATTGCTGAGAAATTTCCCTTTCCTTAAATGTTCTTTTCTTGTTAGTCCTTTTCCCCTTCTCTCCCTTTCTTTTCCTCCCTTGTTTGCCCCCGTTCTTTTCCTTGCCTGTCTGTTTTTCCTTTTCCCTTCCCCTTCCTGTTGTCTTTTCCCTTCCTCCTTCCCCCCATTTCTTTCCTTTCCACCTCATTATCATTTGTTACCCCTTCTTGTTTTGTATCTTTCCTTATTAAACACTAGTTAGTGCATTTTAAAATTCACTTATTTATGGTGCCATTACACTATATTGGAATGTTTTCAAACTTTTACATTAAAATGATGCTTTTATTCAATGTTTTCTATTTACAGTTTGATTTGTTACTACTCCCTAACTTTTAGGGAGTGCCAGGTTTTGAAGTGTCATATATCACATGGTATGTTTCATCTTATATATGTGTGTGGCAGTTGGTGTTGTTCCTTAGTCTTTGATAAAGGATTTTTATCCGAAACATATCAGGTGGGACGTGATTCCTGGAAGCTCATTAAATGGATTTAACTTACAATTGACTACAGTGTCTACTTGCATCCCACTAAGGAGGTTGTGTGTGCCAGAAACTTGTTTTGCTTTTGTCTGAGAAATGCCTCCTTCAAGGAGTTCAGGACACCCCTGCTTCTAGCAGAAGCTGCCACTGGGAGGTTCCAATCTACACCCAGCAGATTGCCCCCTCCAGCAGCACCTCCCCATTTTCTGCCATTGTGCTAATGGCTTCCACCAGCGCCTTATCTACATTCTCTCCCATTTTGAAGGTCTGTAGATCACACCAGTGTGAACAGTGGCTCTGTTTTCCATCTCCAGGGTGACTCACAGTACCTCCAACCCCTCCATTGCCCCCTGGTTTCCCTGTGTCTCCGTAACTTTGATACCCTTCCTTTCATACAGCAGCATCCCTCTTTATTTCCTTCCTTCCTACCCTATTTTTCCTGAACTGAGTACATCCTGGTATGGGTATGGCTATGTCCCAGTCATGGTTTACTTGCACCACAACTTAGTAATGGCTATGCTATCCAGCTCTGCCTCCATTATGATGGCCTCAAGGCCCAGAAACCTATGCCCTAGACTGCTTGCATTTGCACACATCTAGTACAGCAGGAAAATCTAGTACACTTTTTTTGTGACGTGCACGGATATCTTTTGTTAGAATAACTGAAGAATTTTTACACAAGCTTTCAAGACCAGCGAGGTCCATTCATCGGATATGGCGAAAACTAACCAGCATTTCAGAATATATACAAGAATCTGTGGATCTCAGATTGCTTAACAAAGGGGAGGTTGTAAAGGAAGCAATTTAATACAATACAGGTGACTACCAGGAAATAGGCCTCATGTAATTAAAAGGTGAGCTATTAGACATTCAAATGGTGAGCTACATTAAAGTGACACCATAACAAAAGGATCAATGGCTAAAAAAAGTTCCATTA
The DNA here is from genome assembly GCA_016271365.2 of Neoceratodus forsteri. Lineage (NCBI taxonomy): Eukaryota > Metazoa > Chordata > Ceratodontiformes > Ceratodontidae > Neoceratodus > Neoceratodus forsteri. The sequence goes on along the minus strand of CM028132.1, from coordinate 191,750,399 downwards.
AAGGGAAATACCACTAAACACATTGTAAGAATGCTCTTTTACCTGGGGTATTCTGCGTCCTGTGCTTTGTTTTTTCTGAGCAAAGTGCTAGTTCTTTCTTTGAAAAATGAGTCTTGGAAACTCCCATACATGTCTGGCATTGTTGGCCATGCCACGCAGCAGTACTAACCGGAATCATGCTGAAAAAGTAAACATTGTGAGCGGGTACATTCATATGGTGTCACGTACATCTATGTCATGCTGCCATCTGCCCATGCACAAAGGACACATGCTTACATGACTGAGCGCTCCATGTCTGTGCTGCCTAACTATCCAGGAAGTGCCCTGTATTCTTCATATTTTTTTATTATTATCCAAAATCCACCAAGCCGTTCATGTCATTGTTTGAAAAAGCAAAATGTCCCATATGCAGTCACTGACTTGGAAACTGAAAAATGGCTTACTCTTGCAGTCGCTAGCCTATAAAATATGTGGGCATTCAGAGTTGTTTCTTCTGTGAGGTGCCATTGCACTCCAGCATGAGAGGTCACACAGGCTTAAGAGGTCAACAGACATGTAAATACAGTGAACGTAATGGCGCTGCAGGTGTAGGTAGTTGAAACGTACTGTTGGTCTTCTGTATAGTGATCTTTCTATTTTGCCCTATTGCAGTTCGATTGGGGAACCCAGAAGGCTGATTTTCTGCTAAGAGTGCTCCATTTTCAGGTTAATTGAGGAATGAAAATTATTGAAGGCCCTAAGCAACTCATGTAGTTTGTCCACACTCTCTGTCCATATAAAACAAAAATCTCATCAATAAAATGGTAGTTGATCAGTGGTTTTGTTCTCTACCTTGTTAGGACGCTCTCCTCTCCTCTATTAGAGCCATGAATATGCCATTATTGTGCCCAGAGCTGTGCCATTTTTCTGTAGGCATAGCAAAATTCATGAGGCTTTTTGAAACAGATTTACATGGGCTAAACAAAAATTTAGGTTTCCTCACACATTACCGGAACCAAAACTGAGTTTTGACAGTTTTCACTGCAGCTCTGGGCCATACCATTTAAAATGTGTTTATTTTTTAAATCTTCTTGAAAACCTGTGTAAAAATTCTTCAGCTAGTCTAGCGTACACATTTTGTGGATAACAAGAGATGTATGGCGCTGCCTTGTAGAGAGACCTGGACACTGCCACAACCTCAGGCCTCTCGCTCATTAGAGTGGAATGGGCACAGAGATTATACCCAGGTGATTGATTGATTGACTTATGCCTTTGCTAACTGGGTGAGCCCAGAGGAAACAAGCCTGATTACAGGACAAATGATAACATCGTGAAAATACAGTGTATACATTAAGGGAGGACGAACAAGAGGGCAAAACATACTTACATCAATTAATTCATACATACAGGGGAATGAGGTAGGGCTCAGGTAACACATGTACAAATAAACTTCTCTAGTAGCTTAAGTTTTTATCTATGTTAAAAAGTCCAAGGAGTTTCAGCCATACCTCTCAACTGTCCTGACTTTTTTGGGATTCCAGAATTTAGACTCCTTGTCCCAAAGCCCCGACTTGCTTGCTTCTGTTCCTGATTTGGAGAATGCCAGTGTAATTGGCATTTTCTCCAGCAACAGCATGCACTTGCTTTCTGTTTTTAGATACCAATGGATGTCTGACATCATGCAAGTGCACCAACAGCCAGTCGGGTACATTCATTCAACAGTACATGGTGACGCCTAGCTTAAAAAACAATCCTGCGAGCAGCAGCGGCAGCACACTCACATTCATGCCGTTTTAACACCTGCTCCTGTGCACTATTACAGAGGAACACTGCTACGACAGAATGCTGCTGTGTAATGTGTAACCCCTAGGCAGCGCTATTCTAAGGGCTACTACCCCCATCTGTGTGGCTATACACAAGTTGAGGGGTTTGAGTTCACTAAAAAGGTGCCTCCACCCAGAGTAGTGGTATTGGGGATATTTGTCTGCTTTGGTATAGCCCTCTGGGAAGCTATAACCCCCCACCAAGCTTCCTAGTGGCCTAGTACCTGGTGCAGTAGTAAATTCACAGACAGTATGGAACAGTAATAATATGCACACACCCCTCACACTTACCACCAGGGTTAGATCTGCGATAGTTTCCTTGGAGACCCCCTGTAAAATAAGGTTAGTAATACAACAGCACACTCTTAACACTGTAACCTAACTAATAATATACACACTAGCCAGGTTAAATGTGAAGAAAGACAATCAGGTTTATTTAGGGGCAGTGAACAAGGAAGGGGCGTGAATCTAGTCAGATGATTAGCAATTTGATTTGATTCAGGTTTGGCATGCACTTTTAGTCCCAATGGGACAGTCACACAACACTGAGTACCCAGGATGGTAAGTCTGGCTAGCCAGAGGCGTTGCCCTGGAGTGGCCGGCATTGTAGCTGAAGTTGGGGCCCTTGGTAGAAAGACAGGCAGTTAAACATGCAAAACAACCAAATTATTTGTAATCCGAGCTGGCTGACTCAGTCCTTTGTAACCCAAGAAACTGAACAATTAGATGGTACCACAGATGATTTAAACACTCATTGCAGGGAGCTACCCTGATTGTACTCACGCTACCAGGAAACTGCTGCAAGGGAGGCGATATGGAGACCTCATGGTGATGACAAATAAGCATAGGGAAGCAGGGCTGACATGATACACCTCCTCTTCAAGGCCTTTCCTCCAGGTGGCTGCAACCTGCATGTTGTTGCTGCACAGGGGCTGGATCCCCAAGCTGGTCTCTCGCCGAAACAGTCACTGGTGCAGGAGTAGCAGCCTAGGCCAAATTGGCAGGGCCCAGGTAGGATGAACAGTCTTGTAAAATTCGTGATCTTCTGTTGGTGAAGCCTCCAGCTGGCGTAGCAGGTTCTTTCATGGGTAAGCAGGTCTCGACCCTCGTAACACATTTAGCACATTTAAATCAACAACTTCCTCAGAATACAGTTCGGATATAGCCTGGTTGCAATTCAGCAGCTTTACTGAGCAAACCTTTTGATCTGAGTATGTCTCACACACAAGCTGGACCAATTGTTTCAGGAGTAAGTCTTCAGTCCAAATTGCAAGTAGCATTAACAACACTTCTCCTTTCTTTCTGCCGCAGTTCCAGGCTGGAATCGGACAAGTCCGACTTCTGCTATAGGCAAGCAGGAGAAAGGTGACAGGGAGGCAAGTTGGGCCTCTTTCCACTGATTCCTCTACGCTCCTTCTGGGAGCAGCTGCTTAAAAGCTCAAGCTGTTCACACTTCAACCTCCAACTCTAACTGATCCACTGTCTACTGTCTCTCTGGGGATTTCCCTTGTCAATCCAGGCTTGTGGCTGACTGAAGAAGCTGTCAGTCACAGTAAGGGCTCCCCTTCCAGGTGAAATTGATACCAACATTAAAACTACAAATACTACAGTTTTCCTTCCCACAAGACCCCTGAGGCAGGATCCATTTTAGGCCCTGGAGTCTAACTGGTCCAATTACTGGAAGTCCAGGACCTAACATGGTGGTTCCCATCCAAATGAACAATCTGCAAATAAAGCAGGTTAAACAAACTTCTTTATCTCTAATATATCAGAGTACAAATAGTAAATAAGCACAGTTCCTACATAGATTACCTCTGCGCAAGTAGCAACTGCAGATTGGAGCAAATCAGAGTACTGTCTGGCCGGTCGCAATCCCTAATCATTCGGACCCAGCACAGACCATTCACTTGACACAGTTCAGCTATTCTCTTAAAGGAAAACTGCACCCTCATATCTTCTAAATGTTATTTGTTTCCATGTCAACAGACAACTCTTTTCATGTAGCTGCTAAAGATGTATGCAACTGCTTCAGTCAGTTTTTACACTTCATACTAGGCTCTGTTACTGTCCTGGGAAAGTCCATTTTGTGGCTGTTGAAATCTCATTGTCCCTGAGAATTGCATTAGCATATGAGAACATGATGTCAGAGCAACCATTTATATCATGTATCTCTATGCTGAAATAAATACCCTGCAAAAACTCTCTGGAAACTCGTAAACTGAATGGAGTTTAATGTGAAAAAACCTGCATTACAATGCAGATAGCTTGTGAAACTCACTGAAGGTAAATGTGGCATTTCACACCTTCTTGCAACTTGTTTCTTTTAAGACTAATTAAGCAGACAGGCATACTGGGGAGTTTAAAGACTGATTACGCATCATTTTCTCATATGCTAATGTAGCTCACAGGGACAATGAGGCTTCAACAACCTCAAAATGGACCCTCCCAGGACAGTAACAGGACCTAGTATGAAGTGTGAAAACTTACTGAAGCAGTTGTACACATCTTTAACAGTTACATGAAAAAGAGTTGTCTGTTGACATAGAAACAAATAACGTTTAGAAGATATGAGTGTGAAGTTTTCCTTTAAAGCGGTTTTCCAATGGTTGGGGTATGCTTTTTTTTTTCCTGGTAGCATTTGTACTTTGAATGTGTGCCCTGCCATTAAATTGTTGAAAACGTCCATTTTTTTAATGAAAAATGCTTTTTTTATTACAGCATCATGTATTTGCATAGCCACGCCCACTATTTTTAGAAAGCAGTGACCTCAGAGTGATCTGTGACCTTAACACGTCTTGCAAGGCAAGCAAACATGGTGGCTAGTCAGTCAGTGGAGCTTGAGGAAATCGTCGGTTGTAGCAGTTCTGTTGAAAGTACTGAAAGTGAAAGCGAGCCTGAATTTTTTGTTTTACCTGAAACTGTGGATGTTCTAGATCCCTATAGGGATGACCTGTACATCTCCGATGCGAGTGCCGACTCGAGTGACTCCAGTAGTGCGGAGGATGACAATGTGTGGCCTCCACCTTATGAGAGTGCTCGTCGACTGGGAAACCACGATTGGTACTGATTTTATTTACCTGGTTTATTTTCAGCATGTCCCCCGATTGTCCCCTGTCCTGTATCTGACCAAATTAATCCTTTGTCATGTTGTTGAATTTTGAATCTTCCCCAGTATTCCTGTGAAACAGTGCTGTCCCTGGTGATGAGTACATTTGTTTCCTGTGCCCTTCCTACTACTGCTGTGCATACCGTAAATGGGAAGTACTGCTTCTGCATGGTTTACATGCTGGTCCTGACAGCTGAATTCTCGGTCTTGCACAGATTGCTATTTGCAACAAGGGTAGTTGTGGTTTGTGTTTACCACGCTGTCATGCACTCATTTTTTCAGGTGCCCAAAGCAGGACATGTGGTTCTTGCAGTTTACATCTGTCAGCACTGCACAGCACGGGATTATGTTTTGAGCCTACGTTTGTTTGTGCTATTTCCAAAAGCAGTGATACTTCACCGTGTACAACCTGTAACTTTTTTTGTCGCACTGGCTTTCTTTTTGCAGTTAATCTTTTTATTAGAAAATAAAAAGCATTTTCCATGTTATAACATAATAATACCATGCAGACATGAATATAATACAGAATGTAGTTTGGCATTTTCACAATCCACATTTTGATTAAATAGAATTTGTTCAAAACTAATATAATGGTTATGACTATATATATTCATACATATATACATATATATACATACACGTGTACATACTACAGGTCATGATATGTAGTGGCATACATTGCCATTGATTCTTATTTCTGCACAGTATATAAAATAAACATATTACTATACTAAATAACAGTATATCCTAACTATATTGTAGGGAGATACAATCTGTCTATTTTATAAAATATTTTAGAATCCTTTTAAACGAGAGATCTACAAGTATTTCCTAATCCTCCAGATTCCAGAAAATTAAAATAATCCTGCCAGCACAATTTATATACATTTAGTCGGTCTAAAGTCAAATAAGATATGCTTTCCAAGGATGCAGTTTGGGCTAAGCTGTTAAGAATTTCAGTAAGTGTAGGTATTATCTGTGACTTCCAATTAATTAGAATCAACCGTTTAACCTACATAAATAATATTTGTAGCCATCTATGTTGGTGTCTAGATATATTAATACTTTTGTCAATAATCCCTAGAATAAAGTACTTGGGGTCAAAGGGTAAGAGGTATTTTACAATATTGGAAGCCAAATGATGGATTGAATGCCATAATGCAGCTATGGGGCTACAAAGCCACAAAATATGGAATAAATTACCATTAGATGAATGACATCTCCAACATATATCATTTGGTGTAGCTCCCATTTTATATAATAAGTCTGGTGTTCTGTACCACAAGTGAAGAATTTTATATTGAATAAGTGTACTACGCACATCTCTAAATCTGTTATGGCAAATAGTCCAACACTGGCTCCATTGAGATTCAGTTATATTTTGTTGCAGTGCTAAGCTCCATTTAGTTTTGGCTGAAATTGACTGATTTGGTAAATTATCCCTGATCATTTTATAAATCTTACTAACTAGTCCAGTTGAAGTATTCACCCATGAAGTGATATTTAGGTTGGAATAGGTTATTCTGTGTTTATGCCATAACATAGGAGATAATGCCGCTCGAATTTGTAGATATTTCCAGAAATCCTTTTTATTGCACTGGCTTTCTTTATATGTTAGTCATGCACTGTGGCCTGACAGAAGTTCTGAGCATATCATCATTTCAGTTGTGTAATGGATGTACGGCAGTGTGTCACTGTATTGTCTTGTGCTTTATCTGTGTTGAGTCATGACTCTTATCAGCAGGATTTCCCACATGTCATTCTGTATCGCTGTGTGGCTTGCACACAGTATTCCAGGTATGCTCTGACCACTGATATATGTACATCAGATTCACCTCACCCATACTTGACATTACACCCCTTGCAGCATGTCAGTGATGTGATGTCACTACTATGCCATTTTGCTCAACACAAGCCAATGTAGTAACATAGAAATATAGAAACATAGATTTTAATGGCAGATAAGGACCGCTTGGCCCACCCAGTCTGCCCATTTCCCTACCTAATGGATAAGCTGCAGATCCTAGTCAACCAGCAGCCTACTTCTTCCTACCCCCACCCCCTAGAATTGCCTTATGACTGTCCCATGCATGCTTGAATTCCACCACTGTTTTTGACTCCACAACCTCCTCCGGAAGGCCGCTCCATGCATCCACAACCCTCTCTGTGAAAAATACTTCCTTAAATTACCTCTGAGCCACCCCCTTCTATCTTCAAATTGTGCCCCTTGTTCTTGCACACCTCTTTTTTGAAAGATGCTGCCCTCTTGGACTTTGTTAATTCCTTGAGATACTTGAAAGTTTCTATCATGTCCCACCTCTCCTCCCTCCTTTCCTCGAGGCTATACATATTCAGCTCCTTAAGTCTCTCTTCTATGTCTTCTGGTGCAGACCCTGCACCATTTTAGTTGCCCTCCTCTGGACAGCCTCCATCCTGTCTATGTCCTTGCGGAGATTGGGTCTCCAGAACTGCACGCAGTACTCCAGATGGGGTCTCACCAACTGTCTGTACAGAGGGATAATAACTTCCTGTTTTCTACTGGTGATGCCTCTCCCTATGCATCCCAGTATCCCCCCGGCCCTCCTTGTTGCCCTCTGACATTGCTTGCCCACCTTTAGGTCATCTGATATGACTGCACCCAGGTCCCTTTCCATTTTTGTTGTTGTTAGTATCTCACCCCCCATTGTGTACTCTTCCCCTGGGTTTTTGTATTCCAGGTGCATTACCTTGCACTTCTTAGCATTGAATCTAAGCTGCCATACATTTGACCATTCCTCTAACCTTGCCAAGTCCCTTCTCATCCTTTCCACCCCAGCTTGTGCATCAACTCTGTTGCAGATCTTTGTGTCATCTGCAAAGAGACATACTTTTCCTTCTAGTCCCTCTGCAATGTCGCTTATAAAGATATTGAAGAGGACCGTCCTAATACTGAACCCCGCGGTACCCCACTAGTAACCCCTTTCTTCAGAGTGGACTCCATTTACTATTACTTCTGTGTCCTATTCTCCAGACAATTCTTTACCCAGGCTGTCATCTTGGAACCCACTCCCAGGCTGGCTAACTTGTATATTAATCTTTGTGTGGGACTGTGTCAAATGCCTTGCTAAAGTCTAGGTAGGCCATGTCACAGCCCTCCCTGATCTACTACTTTGGTCACCCAGTCAAAGAAATCTATCAGATTTGTCTGGCATGACCTTCCGCTGTGAATCCATGCTGCCTTGGGTCCTGAGCCCTCTGGCCTCTAGATACTCAACAATTCTTTCCTTCAGAAGTGATTCCATCATTTTCCTTACCACTGAGGTTAAACTAACAGGTCTGTAGTTTTCTGCTTCTGCCTTGCTCCCACTTTTGTGAGGGAATCACATCTGCCCTTCTCCAGTCCTCGGGTACCACCCCATCCTCCCATGATTTGTTAAAGAGGGTAGTCAGTGGTGTCACTAGTTCTACCCTTAGTTCTTTTAGAATTCTGAGATGAATCCCATCAGGCCCCATTGCTTTGTCCACCTTCAGTTTTAAGAGTTCTTTCAGAACCCTTTCTTCTGTAAATGGACTGGTATCAACTTCTGTATCCAGAGTGTTTCTACTGTTTGTTTTAGGTACCTCCCCCACTTCCTTTCTAAATACTGAGCAAAAATATTTGTTTAGTATCTCTGCCTTTTCACAGTCACCCTCTGCCCACTCTCCCTCCTCTTTATTAAGTCTCACTTCAAGCCTCTTTATTAAGCCTTTATTAAGTGCTCCTGAAAATGCAAAACGCAGTGGCACAAAACAATACAACTTGTTCTTGGAGTCATGTAACGTGCAACCTGCTTAGGACTGTGAATTGTGGGCAGTAAAAACTGACATTGTCCTGCCAATCTGCCTATACTCCTTCAGGTTACACATACCTCAGAACATTATATCATGTCATCGTTTTGATGTCCACTCATGATGTGATAAAAGACATCCTCCATGTTTCATCATATCTGTGGTTATTGACATTCATGCTTGACTGTCATGCAGGCCCTGTTTGTCAATATGTTACATTTCAGTACAACATATTCTGACATTGTCATGGCTGCATTTTTCAATACATTCAAATGATAAACAGCACCTTGACTTTGTACACAGTTGTTTTTGTCAAGATGTGTTTGTGTGAAAACATGTGATGCAAAGTTATGCATATTGTGTAACCCCCCTACAAATGGGAGTTCCCAAAATGTCTTCCTTGAGCTTGCTTAAATGCTCACTGCCAGGCTGGTGTCCTGCATTTTAGCAGTTTAAATGTATTACCAGAGAGTGCCTATATAGCCTCTGTGTACTGTCTCTTTAAGAGCTGCCTGGATTGTAGTCATAATTAATCTGAGAGGGAGCTCTGTTAGAAGATGTAATTGTTTGCTGATCATTTGTCAGAGTAGTAATAATATTGCAGTTTGTTCTAACCTGCCTTCTTTGCAGCATGGACAGTTCTGTTTGTTTCCATCATCTTGGTCCTGCACTGTCAGAATGGGCCAGTCAGTACATTTGGGACTCTAAAATGGAGCCTGCCTACAGGGGCTTGGTGGGGCCAAAGCTTGTAGGAATTGTAGTTTTGGGCTTTTGGCACCTAAAATAACCTGGAGTGGGAGCCCTTGTTGTGACTGACAGACAGATCAGCCAACCGAACCTTTGGGATCTTGAGGAAAGTCCCACACTGCTTGCAGTTTCAGTTAGATCTAAGTTGGGAAGTGACGAAGTAACAACTCGACATAGTTCAAGCAGCAGTCCAGAGTGGATTCATGTGGGAGAGCTGTGGAAAGGCCTGAGTTTGGCCTGCATGCCTGCCTGCTGTTCCTCAGAAGGAACCTGTGCTTTTTTTCAGACTGAATCTGAATCTGGAGAGCGAATTAAGCCACTGAATTGTGACCAGGCTTTAACCTGAAGAAGACCGAAGATTTGCTGAATGCGATTGGCCTGTTAGGACTTCCAGCTACCTCTGAACTCCCGGATTGTGCAGAGACTCTGTAATTGCAACCGGAGAGCCATTTGTCTGGTACAGTGGAATCTCCTTACATGTGAATGTACTGTGTGCTTATAGTGGGTTGTGATTTGGTTCCCCACTGTGCGTCTGAATTGTGTTTTGCTTGCTGGAGGCTGTATCCAGCTCCACAGACTGAACCCGTACCCATTTCCATTTGCCTGGGCCCTGCTACACTGACCCAGCCAGAATATCTGCTATGCAGAGAAAGTCATTGACGAGAGACCAGCCTGAGGATCAGCCCCCTGCTCAATGCCTTGAACAGAAACGACGCCTCAGTGACTCATGTTGGCTCTGCTTCTCCGGGCTCTCCAGCTCAACAGCCTGCAGTCTCGATTTCATCCGGCCTGTGTCCAGTGTTGGGTATCATGAGTAAACATCAGGGTAGCTCCCTGCAACAACAGCTAAATTTAAAAGTGTTGTCATCTGATTGTCTTGTTGCCTTTTTTTTCATGAACTGAGCCCTCTGGCTCCAGATTTCAAATAGTGTGTGTTGTTGTTTTCTTCCATCACAGGGCCCCAACCAGCTGCAATGTTCCTGGCTAGCCCACCATTTTCCTACCTGGGTACCCAGAGTGTGTGACTGTGTAGGGACTCTGAACTGCATGCATAACTGTCTGATTAATATAGCTTTTAAGCAAATCAACCTGATTACACCCCTCCCTTGTTCAAGTCCCCTGAATAAATCAGATTTAACTTTGTTTGCATTTAACCTGACTGTGGTTCCAGTTTGTGCCAAAAGTATTGTACTATTGCTATTTGCTGTGCTTAACCTTGCTTTACAGGGGATCCCCAGGGTCAAGCTAGAGGAACCAGCCCTGGTGGTAAGTGCAAACAGTGTGGGTAATTGCCTGGTGAATAAGCGTCATTGTGAAAGTAATTATTGTATATTGTTCGGGCCACTAGAAGGGAAAGAGGGAGGTTACAGTGTCCCGGAGGGCTGTGCCCAGGTTAGCTTGACGACTAATAACCCTGACCTCTGGGTGGAGGCACCTGTTTCATTACCCAGGCCCCTTAACCTGCTACTAGCCAAGCAGGCAGAGGTAGTAGCCCTTGGGTTAGCGCCACCTAGGGGTTACATCTTGAAGGCTCACCGCTGGGATTTTGTGTCTATTAGTGGCTGAAATTACAAATTACTGTCAAACATAAATGGCTACCCCAACAGAAGTGGCTATGCACCAGTTGGTGGGGTGGTGTATGGGGCAAGAGATTGACCCTCATAATGCTTTGCTAATAATAGATATACCTATGGGCATTAGTAAGGACACTATTGAAGGGGCAGTTTCTAAAGCTGAATGTTTGAAAAAAAGCTGTAGTGGTGGGTATACAGGCTGATTTAACTGCCCAAACTCTGATGGCCTTGGTGGAGTGTAGTGACCCCCTGGACAGTTCAAAGGTGCCGCAGACTATCACTCCAGAAGGGTTCCCAGCTGCCTGGAGGGTGATAACCAAAGATAGCAAGGATCCCTTAGAGGATGAGCCCCTACCGTTATCTGAGTCTTTTGAGGAGAAGTTTGCCAAGTTGTTACTGGAGGAGGACAAAACTGTGGAGGAGTTAAAAAAAATTATTCCTGTCACCTGGGAGTGTCACCTTCCCACTGTCCACACCCGCTCCAGCACCTGTTCTTTCACCAACTTCTGTACCTGCCTCTGAGCCAGCAAGTAGTCATGACCCTTACCGCAAGCTCAAGGTATTCTCTGGCATCCACCCTACTCCTAATGGGGAAGTCGACCTGGAAACCTGGATAGACTCTGCTATTCTTGTGGTACAAGACTGGCAATGCTCAGAGGCCAAAAAAAGAGCCCACCTGGGGGAAAGCCTCCAGGGATCCACCCTACATACTTTTCACTCCCTGAGGTCTTCTGACCCCGACGCCAAAGCCCAAGAGTACATAGTCACCCTTGAAAATGTGTTTGGGGGTACGACTAGTGTTGAGGCCTTGAAATGGAAACTTAAAGATATTAGACAACAGCCAGGGGAATTGTTATCTGCCTATGTGGATCGATTAGAGGGAATCCTACAAACCATTTTTCGGAAAGGAGGCTGGGCCTCTAGTGAAGTGGACCGGGTAAAACTGGATCATATACTCTGCTCTGCCTGGCACTCCAGCTGGGTGTTACTCAAATTGCAACTGCATCAAAGGAAATCTGGTCCCTTGCCCTTCCACGTGTCGATGGAGGAGGTATGGGAAGTTAAGGAGGAGGAAGAAGGCTTTTCGGAGCCCTGGGCAGTCATAGCTGCTCAACCCCTGCTCCAGGCTCGTGGTCGGTCGCTGATGGCATGGAATCACTGCAGTCACATAACAGAATCTGAGAACTAAATGTCAGCCCCGGGGAACCCAGCCAGAGAGGGATGGCTATGGATACTCCTTCATGGGATGAACTGCTGAGGGAGTTCAGAGAAACAAAAAACAGTCTCTTTATGAAGGCCACTCCTGCGAGTACAGGCCCTGATCCTTATCCGACTACATCTGCTATGGGGTTGGGGGTGCACACCCAGGCATGTCCTGCTGACAGCAGCTCAAAAATTGATGTCTTGGCTATGGAAATGAGAATTAACGAGATGTCTCCAAATGCTCGCCGCACTGCAGACACAGGTGGAACCAAGGTTTTCTGTTGGAAGTACCCCCGCCTCAGCTCCCAATGTGATGTCTCAACCACACCAGACCCCAGAAAGCATATTTTGCCATAATTGTGGGAAGGATGGACACATGAAGAGAGAATGCCAGTCCCAAAAGACCTAGATAAAGTTGTATACAGACTTCAAGAGGAGCTTTGGAAAGCAAGACCATGGCCTAGGAGCACAGGAAATGACTATACTGCAGGATTGAGAAATCCTAACTCAAATTTCTCTGTGGCTAAATCATCTGTCCAGGCCTCTGCTACTGCCTCTCCAGACTGGTCCAGAATAGTGGGCCCTTTGATGGAGACTTCTGTGACTGTCAGTGGTATCCATGCTCAGGTTGTGCTCGACAGCTGTCACAAGTGACCACTGTATTCCAGGACTGGTATGACAAACACTTATCTGATATGCCACTACAGTCTCTGGAAGGTTTGCATGTGTGGGGCCAGAGTGACAAGTCTTATCCCTACCTAGGATACGTCCAGCTCTGGTTGTCTTTCCCTGCGACTGTAACTGGTGTAGATGAACAAGTAGAGACACTAGCCCTGGTGTGCCCTCCTATGGGACTGTATGATGGGATTCCCTTGCTCATTGGAACCAATGCCCACACGTTTGGAAGACTAGTACAGTTGTGTCACAAAAAACAAGGGAAATGGACTGGGTGGGCACTGAGAATCCCAGCCCTGATAAAGAGAGTCTATGATCTGCAAAAATGGACTACCGAAGCCGACGGAGATAAGCCAGTGGGGATAGTGTGGAAGAAAGATCCTGATTCTCTGGTACTCCCTCCCAATGCTCAGTACACCATTCAGGGAGAGGTTCGCATTAGAAAGGAAGTGAAAAATAAAATATTAGTGTTGGATGCACCGGGTGATGGAAAGGTGCCAGAGGGATTATTGGTTAAACCCAGCATTTTGCCTGCCCGTGCCCATGCCTATGCACGATGAGTGATGGTCCAGATTCGGAATGTGTCAGATCGGGAGATCCAGTTGAACAGAGGGTGCACCCAAGCTACAGAACACTGCACAGACATTGTTGTATTACCCAGCAACAAGTACTCTGGTGAAAAGGAAAGAGTGACCCCGGACTTATTCAACTTTGGTGATTCCCTGTTGCCAGCTGAATGGAAGGCTAGAATTAGCAAGAAACTCTCCCAGAGAGACCAAGTGTTTTTGTTAAAAGAATGGGACGTGGGGTGTGTCCAGGGTGCAGAGCATCACATATGCCTGCATGATGACTGGCCATTTCGAGAGAGATCCTGACGCCTCACCGCAGTGGACATAGATGATGTTAGGAGGCACCTGCAGGAAATGCTCACTGCTGGCATTATACAAGAATCAAGGAGCCCATATGCCTCTCCCATTGTGGTTGTACGTAAGAAGAATGGGTCCGTGAGGATGTGTGTTGATTATCGAAACCTGAACTGGCGGACTATCCCAGATCAGTACACCATGCCCTATATACAAGATGCCCTGGATTGCTTGAATAGGAGCAAATGGTTCTCGGTATTGGATCTTCGCAGCAGATAGTACCAGATTCTGATGGCCCAGAAGGACCCTTGAGAAAACAGCCTTCATCTGTTCTTTGGGGTTCTATGAATTCCTGAGAATGCCACAGGGGATTTCTGGTGCCCCGGCCACTTTTCAGCGACTGATGGAATGTGCGGTGGGAGCTATGAACTTGCTGGAATGTCTAGTGTACTTAGATGATGTCCTTGTGTTCAGACACACATTAGAGGAGCATGAGACCCGACTGTTTAAAGTACTGGACTGATTGTAAGACTTTGGCCTCAAGCTGTCCATCGACAAGTGCCAGTTTTTTCAAACCTCCGTGAAGTATGTGGGGCACATAGTATCTGCAGAAGGAATAGAGACCGATCCCAGTAAGGTTGAGTCACTGACTACTTGGCCCCAACCCCATAACTTGAAAGAATTACAATGTTTTCTGGGGTTCTGTGGCTACTACCACGGGTTCATAAAAGACTATTTAAAGGTGATTCGCCCGCTCCTGAATCTCACCCAGGGTTATCACCCCCACCAACCATAAATACAAGAAAGGGGCTGTCAAAGAACCAGAGAAAGTGTACTTCATCACAGGTGAACCTTATGGACCCTGCTGGACACCCGAATGTGAAGCAGCCTTCCACGAAGTCATATACTAGCTCACCCATGCCCCTATCCTCGCCTATGCTGACCTTACCAAACCCTATCTGCTGCATATGGACACTAGTCTGCAGGACCTAGGAGCTGTGCTGTATCAAGACCATGAGGATGGTTTGAGACCGGTCGCTTTCACCAGCAGAAGTTTGACCACATCAGAGCAAAACTATCCTGTGCACAAGCTGGAGTTCCTTGCCCTAAAATGGGCCATCATTGATCAGTTTCATGAGTACCTCTGTGGGGCAAACATATTGGAGAAGACTGACAATAACCCTTTGACCTATGTACAGACTTCAGCTAAGTTAGATGCCACTGGGCACTGGTGGCTCTCTGCCTTATCAACCTATGATTATGCTGTTGAAAACAGATCGGGATTGAACCATATTGATGCTGACACCCTGTCATGAAGGTCCGCTTCCAAGAGTGATTGGGTCAGGCTGTCTGAACCTGACATCTGAGCATTGTGCCAAAAGTTTGACAGAGATGAACAGATGTCTGCGGACACAGTGGACTGTCTAGTAGGTTGCTTGGGCCCTCCTGATACCTACATACCGGCTGCCTATTACCATTTCTCTGCTCTAGATATTAGTGCACTACCTCAACTTGACAATGACAGTATTCAGTGGGCTCAATCCCAAGATTCTATGATTCAACCCGCACTTGATGCCCTGTGTGTGGGCAAAGATGTGTCTAAGTTGCGTTCCCCTGACTTTTGAACTGCCCTACTGTTTAAAGAAGGCCCCAGGTTGAAGTTACTCATTCAGTTGTTATACAGAGAGACAGTGGATCATAGTGGTCAAGTAGACAAGCAACAATTGGTCCTGCCCACGGCCTTTAAACACTTGGTACTGAAGTCCCTCCGCAATCACATGGAGCACCTCTGTATTGACAGGACTCTCGACCTGGTACAACCTCGATTCTACTGGCCTAAGATGGGGGCTGATGTTGAGCACCATGTAAATACCTGTAGTCATTGCCTCCAAAGAAAAGCCCTGCCTCAGAGGACTGCCCCCCTTGTCAATATCACTACCAGCGCCCCCATGGAACTGGTCTACATAGATTTTTTGTGTTTAGAACCTGATCAACGGAATATTGGCAATGTGTTAGTGGTTATGGATCATTTCACATGGTATGCTCAAGCTTTTCCAACTAAAGGTCAAAAAGCCTCTACCGTGGCCAAGGTGCTAGTGGGAAAATTCTTCGTCCATTATGGTGCCCCCTAGCGGATCCACTTTGACCAAGGCAGAGACTTTGAAAGTAGGCTAATCAAAGAAATGCTCTCTCTCTCTCTGTGGGGGGTGCAGAAGTTAAGAACTACCCCTTATCACCCGCAGGGGGACCCTCAACCAGAATGTTTTAACCACACCCTTCTAGACATGCTGGGCACCCTCCATCCAAAAGACAAGCATAAGTGGAGCCAGCAGATTAGCACCTTGGTACATGCATACAGTACAAGTCACATTAAACTGTTCCACCAATGAGCTGGTTTAGCATTGCTTTTTAACAGTTGGCAGTTCACTGGCAACTTGTAATGCATTGTTTTGTACTACTAAACCAGCTCAAGAGCAATGTTTATGAAATGTTTTTGCAACTCAGTTAGATTGCATCTGCAGCTCCATCACAATGCAATGCAAAATTGAGTTTTAAATCTCAAGAAACAGTTTGTACAGGGCTTTGCACTGGATTCTGCAACACTTTTACAACTCAATCAGAAATGCTAAAGCAACTCATTGGAGGAACAGTTTAATGTGACTTGTACTGTACAATTGCACCAAAAATGATGCTGCTGGGTTCTCCCCCTACTGCCTCATGTTTGGGAGGGAGGCCCGACTGCCAGTTGATGTCTGCTTTGGGGTTTCTCCAGATGGGGTCCGAGCCGAAAACTACCTGCAGTATGTACATAAACTAAAAGCTCAGTTGAACCATGCATATCAACTGGCCCAGACAATGGCCACCAAGAAATCTAGCCAACAAAGAGGCACGACAAAGTAAAGGAGGCTCAAGAGCTACGACCCGGAGACCGTGTGTTATTCACATAATTTGGGACTACATGGCAAGCCCAAAATTGCTGATAGTTGGCACCATCTTCCTCATGTAGTAGTTGGAAAGTTGGATGATCTACCAGTGCACAAGGTATGCCCAGAGAATAACTCCAAAGCTGTCAAAACCATGCACCGTAACCACTTGCTGCCTATCGGCCACATTATTATTGAAGCTGAGCCAGCAGACATTGCCTCCCCAGTGCCGGTGACTTGTGCTGCTGCGAAAAAGAGACAGAGTCAACCTACCCCAGTAGTTAGAGATTTAAGATTTCCCCCACAGCAGGTCCAGAATGATAGTGACTGTCAGTCCACCTCTGATGAAAGTGACTATGGTGATGCCTATTATCCCTCCTGTGAACTGAGTCAGTTGTTTTGTGGAAATCCTATGCAGAATAGTGGGGATGAAGCTGGGCCTTCTGGACTGCCTAACCCCCCCAGCTTCGTCCTTGGAGCCCATGCTCCCTGAAAGTGAAGTGCAAAGTATTATGCCTGAGGCTGCGGACTCCCTGTGTTTAGTAGAACTGTGTGACTTGCCCAAAGAAGAGGCTGATGGTCTGAGTCTCTCTGGTGACACACCAGAACTTGAACAACAATGTGAGAGTGCTGACAGCACCCTTCAGTGCCACAAAGCCTAACTGTACAAGAACCTTCTCTAAATGACCCAAGTGTTGTGGAACCAGAGCTTATAGAGCAAGGAGATGATAGTGCTCCCAGTTTGGACATTCCCATCCATGCAGAGGCACCCCTCATGACTGTCGAAAGCTCCAAAGTTAGTGCTGAAAGTAGAGAGACTGTGGTTGTTCCCCCCAGAAAGACTGGCCGAGCTGTCAAGCCAGTATTGCGCTTCAGTTATGATTCTCCCAGGAAGCCAGTGGATTTGCCTCTTAATGTGGTTCACAAAGGTGTTTATATTTCTCAGAGCTCACTACCCAAACTGAGCTTAATGGTCAATTCCAGGTTGATTGTTCTTCCTTCTCATTATGGTGCCCCTGCCCCATCCAGCCCCAAGTTAGCTGATAGGGAAGGGCCCTCTCCTACATTGTTTAATGTACAGGAAGTTATAACATGAATCAGTATTGTGATGTTACAAGTATGTTAATCATAGTGGAATCAGTATCACATGTATGAAATGTGCATAAGCATTGCCATTATGGATACAGTATTGTGAAGTGTAGTGAATATGTATAATAAAGTAATAAGTTTATGTTAACTGATGCATGATGGTACAGACTTGACGTGGATGCCAAGTTTTCTCCAGGCAGGAAAAGGTGTAATCCCCCTACAAATGTGGGTTCCTGAAAAGTCTTCCTTGAGCTTGCTTTAATGCTCACTGCCAGGCTGGTGACCTGTGTTTTAGCAGTTTAAATTTATTACCAGAGAGTGCCTGTATAGCCTCTGTGTACTGTCTCTTTTAGAGCTGCCTGGATTGCAGTCATAATTAATCTGAGAGGGAGCTCTGTTAGAAGATGTACTTGTTTGCTGATCATTTGTTAGAGTAGTAATAATATTGCAGTTTGTTCTAACCTGCCTTCTTTGCAGCATGGACAGTTCTGTTTGTTTCCATCATCTTGGTCCTGGGCTGTCAGAATGGGCCAATCAGTATATTTGGAACTCTAAAATGGAGCCTTTCTACAGGGGCTTGGTGGGGCCAAAGCTTGTAGGAATTATAGTTTTGGGCTTTTGGCATCTAAAATAACCTGGAGTGGGAGCCCTTGTTGTGACTGACAGACAGATCAGCCAACCGAACCATTGGGATCTTGAGGAAAGTCTCTCACTGCTTGCAGTTTCAGTTAGATCTGAGTTGAGAAGTGAAGAGAAGTAACAGCTCGAGATAGTTCAAGCAGCAGTCCATAGTGGATTCACGTGGGAGAGCGGTGGAAAGGCCCGAGTTTGGCCTGCATGCTGTTCCTGAGAGGGAACTTGTACTTTTCTTTTCAGACTTGAATCCGAATTTGGAGAGCGAATTAAGCCACTGAATTGTGACCAGGCTTTAACCCGAAGAAGACCGAAGATTTGCTGAATGTGATCGGCCTGTCAGGACTTCCACCTACCTCTGAACTCCAGGATTGTGCAGAGACTCTGTAATTGTGACCGGAGAGCCATTTGCCTGGTACAGTGGAATTTTCTTACATGTGAATGTGCTGTGTACTCATAGTGGGTCTTGATTTGGTTCCCCCACTGTGTGTCTGAACTGTGTTTTGCTTGCTGGAGGCTGTATCCAGCTCCACGGACTGAATCCATATCCATTTCCATTTGCCTGGGCCCTGCTACATTGGCCCAGCCAGAATGCCTGCTACGCAGAGAAAGTCATCGACGAGAGACCAACCTGGGGATCAGCCCCCTGCTCAACGCCTTGAACAGGAATGATGCCTCAGTGATTTGTGTGGGCCCCTGCTTCTCCGGGCACTCCAGCTCAACAGCCTGCAGTCTCGATTTCATCCTGCCTGTGTCCAGTATTTGGTATCATGAGTAAACATCAGGGTAGCTCTCTGCAACAACAGCTAAATTTAAAAGTGTTGTCATCTGATTGTCTTGTTGCCTTTTCTTTCATGAATTGAGCCCTCCGGCTGCAGATTACAAATAGTGTGTGCTGTGCATGTTGCTTTCTTCCATCACAGGGCCCCAATCAGCTGCAATGTTCCTGGCTAGCCCACTGTTTTCCTACCTGGGTACCCAGAGTGTGTGACTGTGTAGGGACTCTGAACTGCATGCATAACTGTCTGATTAATATAGCTTTTAAGCAAATCAACCTGATTACGCCCCTCCCTTGTTCAAGTTCCCTGAATAAATCAGATTTAACTTTGTTTGCATTTAAGCTGACTGTGGTTCCAGTTTGTGCCAAAAGTATTGTACTGTTGCTATTTGCTGTGCTTAACCTTGTTTTACAGGGGGTTCCCAAGGTCAAGCTAGAGGAACCAGCCCTGGTGGTAAGTGCAAACAGTGTGGGTAATTGCCTGGTGAATAAGGATCATTGTGAAAGTAATTATTGTATATTGTTCAGGTCGCTAGAAGGGAAAGAGGGGGGTTACAGTGTGCCGGAGGGCTGTGCACAGGCTAGCCTGACCACTAAGAACCCTGACCTCTGGGTGGAAGCACCTGTTTCATTACCCAGGCCCCTTAACCTGCTACTAGGCAAGCAGGCAGGGGTAGTAGCCCTTGGGATAGCGCCACCCAGGGGTTACAATTGTATCTAAGAATCACAGGAAACAGTAGTACCTGGGTGAAGAACGAGTGTCTTCATCACAGCACGAGAATGACCTTACAGTTAGGATAAATAGTCACCAGAACCACTCCACTCAGTGCATGAAAGCAGCTGCAAAAGAAAACAAGATGGTGGGATGCATATCTACGGGGATCAGTAGTAGGAGAGAGATGGTTAGATGGTTATATTGCCCTTGTACAGGTCAGTTGTAAGGTCGCATCAACAGAAACTAACTAACTAACTAAATAAATACATAAATAAACAATGAATCTACAATATGGAGTTCATTACAGGTGCTCACACCTCAAAAATAGCATTAACCTGCTGGAGAAGGTTCAGAGGAGGGCTACAAACATGATGGCTGGTCAGTAGGGTAAGGTATAAGAGTAGAGGCTGAAGGCAGTGAAGACAGAAGACAGGAGAGAGAGAGAGAGAGAGAGAGAGAGAGAGGACATGATTGGGACATTCAAGTAACTGAAATGGATAAATAAGGTTGATAATGAGAGTCTCTTTCAGCTGAGTGGCAAACATAACATGGGAGGGCACAGTATTAAGCTCGAGGGTGGCCCATTTAGGAGGGAGGCACTTCTTCACAGAGAGAGTCGTGGACACTTGGAATGCACTGCTGCAATACGTCATCTCATTCAAGACAGTGGGCAACTTAAAGATGTGCTGTGATAGGCATGGGCGAATGTAAAGATCATGAGTAGGGAGGAATGGGAGGAGTGGGGAGGGAGAGCATGGATATTAGCTGAAGCTGTGGACCCCGCATATGATCAGGCTTGGTAGACCAAATGACCTTCTTCGGAGTGCTTCTTTGTATGTTCATATGAAGGTTCTCACTGGTCATTTTTTCTGTTGATAGCAGATAACATAGGTGTTGGTGAACCTCTGTCAAACCTGGGGGGAGGTCATGCAAGACCACCCTCATTTAATTTTTGAACTGGGTGACAAAGGAGGTTGATCAGGGAAGTGCAGAGGACGTGGCCTATGTGGACTTCAGAAAGGCCTTTGACACTGTGCCACACAGAAGGCTAGTACACAAACTGTGGAATATAGGAGTGGTCAGCAACCTAGTGCATTTGGTGGTTCATTGGCTGTGCGTCACAACAGAAAACATTGTGGTAAACTACTGTCACTCCACAGAGTGAATAGCGACCAGTGTGGTACCACAGGGATCACTGTTGGTACCGGTCCTATTCAACGTCTTCATCAGGACCTAAAAGGTAGATTTTTCATGTTTGCTAATGACATGAAGCTCTGTAACAGAGTGGACATGCCAGAGGGTGTAGTCAGAATGAGGAGGTACCAGCACAAGCTTGGAAGAATGGTCATGTGTTTGGCAGTAGAAATTTAACGCGAAAAAAGTGAAAGATAATGCATATGTCATAGAAAAGGCAGGGAACATCATATCATTTGTGGGGGAGGATATAGCATGCACCAATATTGAAATGGAACTTGGAGTTATTCAGTGTGATGACCTCAAGGTAGGGAAACAATGCGACAAGGCAGCACATATAGCAAATTGTATTCTGGGATGCATATGCAGGTGCGTCACCAGCAGGAAAAGAGAGGTCGTAATTCCAGTATACAAGGCAGTAGTGAGGCCCCACCTGGAGCACAGTGTACAGCTATGGAGACCTTAACTATGTAAGGACATACACAGGGTAGAGAAGGTTCAGAGGAGGGCAACAAATATGGTACAGGGATTGCATCACAAGTCCTATGAGGACAGACTGAAGGAATTCAATATGTACTCACTGGAGTACAGGAGGGAGAGAGGGAATATGATACAGATATAGAAGCACATTACAGGGAGGAACAGGGTGCAGGAATACACTGTTTTCCAACAAAAAAGATGTTCCAGGACTAGAGGTCATGGGATGAGGTTGGAGGTTGTGCGATTCAGAGGAAACGTGAGGAAGAATTTCTTCACGGAACGGGTGGTGGACAAGTGGAACACCATACCAGTGAAAGTGGTGGTTGTCGAAACAATCACTTTATTTCAGAATGCATGGGATACACATAAGAGAATTATGTCAGTCAGGGGTAAGTGTCAACATATTTGCAGAGAAACATAAAGGGAACTTACATACTAACATACTAAAATGCCAGCAGAATAGGCCTAATGGTCTTTCGTGTCTGCTCGTTTGGTCAGCCCCCACCCTGGGTGCTGACCTTGCTGTCCCCCTCGCCTTCTCTGGCTTCTCCCTCCCCAGTTCCGGATATTCTTGCTGCATTGGATTTTGCTTCCTGAACCCTTCCCCTGTACCTGTCCCACCCCCTCTTGAACCCCTCCACTGTCTCTGCCTCCACCAGCCCCCTAGGTAGTGCATTCCATGGCTCTACCACCCTCTCAGTGAAGTAGCACCTCCTCCTTTCTCCCCTGAATCTTCCCCCCTCCAGCTTCCACCCATGCCCTCTAGTGGCCCCCTCCTCCTTCCTTCGAAGCACCCTCACTGTTCCTCCCCTATTTACCCTCTTCATGTACCTGAAGACCTCTATCATGTCCCCCCGGTCCCTTCTCTCTTCCAAAGTGTACATATTTAGCTCTTCGAGCCTCTCCTCATAGGTCCTGTCCCTCAAGCCCCAAATCATTTTGGTTGCCCTCCTCTGGACCCTCTCCAGGAGGTTAATGTCCCTCTTTAAGTGCGGCCTCCAAAACTGCATGCAATACTCCAGGTGCGGCCTCACCAAGCAGTTATACAGAGGGTGTATCACTTCCCTCCTTCTGGAGGTGATCCCCCTAGCGATGCATCCCAGCATCCTGTTGGCCTTGGCTGCTGCCCTCCTACAAGTCTCAGAGTTGTTCATCTTGACATCCACCACCACCCCCAGGTCCCTCTCAGCCATTGAGACTTGTAGTATTCCCCCCAGGGTGTACACTTGGCCTGGGTTTCTGGCCCCCAGGTGGAGTACCTTGCATTTCCCTGCATTAAACCTCAGCTTCCACTTTCTAGACCATCTTTCCAGAGCCTCCAGGTCCCCCTGCAGGGCCACCCTCCCCTCCTCCCCATCCACCACCGCCCCCAGTTTCGAGTCATCTGCAAAGAGACTCATCTCACTCCTGATTCCTGTCCTTATGTCAGATACGTAGGCGTTGAACAGAAGGGGCCCAAGGACTGATCCCTGTGGGACCCCACTAATGACCCTCCTTGGGAAGAGACTATCCCACCAACTACGACCCTCTGGGTCCGATCCTGGAGCCAATTGCCTATCCATCGGATCATCTGGTTTCCCACCCCCATTTCTCCTAGTTTATCTAACAGGCCCACATGAGGAACAGAGTCAAATGCCTTGCTGAAGTCTAGAAAGAGGACATCCACTGGTCTACCCAGGTCCAAGGCACTTGTCACCCAGTCATAGAACTCCACCAGGTTTGTCTGACACGATTTCCCCGGGATGAATCCATGCTGTCTATCGTCCAGACACCCTGACTTATCCAGGTCCCCCCCTAGCCTCTCCTTGACAATGCCCTCCATCACCTTGCCCACCACTGATGTCAGGCTGACAGGCCTGTAGTTCCCTGCCACCTCCCTTGATCCCCCCCTTGTGGATAGGCACTACATGCACCACCTTCCAGTCTTGGGGCACCCACCCTGTCCTCAGAGAGATGATGAAAAGCTCTGCCAGGGGTTTCGCCAGGACATCTGCAAGTTCCTTCAGCACTCTAGGATGTAATTTATCCGGCCCCGGTGCTATCTCCGTCTTAAGGGAGCTGAGGGCTTCCCTCACTCTCTCTGCTGTGATTTCCACTTCCAGTACCTCTTCTCCCTGCTTAGCCCTCCCCCCACCTGCCAGTGATGCCCCCCTCTCCCCAGACCTGCCAATTGGTAAGGGGCCCCCAGTGGGTTTCAACTTACAAGCTGAAATATGCAGACTTGGTTGGCCATATGTCCTTATCTGCTGACAATGTCTATCTATGCATGTAGAGACAGGCATGTTCAGATAGCTTTGGTTTAATGTTACTGTCAGGTGTGGTACTTAGCATTGGTATGTCAATGGTGCCATGTGTTCAGGGTCCACTAACAGTTTGTGTTGCACTACTCTCCCTTTTTTTGGAATTGCGTATGTGATGACATATGGAAACTGAAAATGAAAAAAAATCAATCTTGGAAGTGATCTTATTCACAATATTTCACATTTTCAGATGTCAATGCAGATTCTGCACTGACATGGATCAGGTGCTGGAGTGTCTGTGCTGCTGTGAGGTAGAACGTATGACATGGCGAAGGGAGGATGAGAAGCTGGCCTTTATAACACTGCACAGTGGGTTTCAACTAGTGGTACTAGATCCACACGTACTGCTGACCGCTTGCTACTCCTACCACCAACACTACCATCATGGCAATGCACCGGTGATGATCTTTGAGTAAGAAAACAACTTCGTTATTTCAGTGAAACAGGCCATGCAGTGCAGTGCACTGCATTTAAAACAGTAATGCTGTCGCTGTTGCTGACAACGATGTCTCACATGAAGACATAATGATAGTCAGATAAAAAGTATGACAACAATGTCCATACTTGTGGGTGTTACATTACTATTCAAAAAATGGTACAACATGGTGACAGTCTTATATGCTAATTTAATGAACATGCAATTTGCAAACATTGCATTGAATGTGCACTATGTGTACATTGCAAAATAACTTGAATATTTACCACAGCAAATTGTGACATATTAGTATCATTCACTATTACTGTTCACAGTATATAAAAGCAGTTGATGCTTGTCACACCTTCTAACCATTGAAGGTTGAGACAGGCATACAGGAGCATGTACACTTCCAGTTGGGGGTGTACACAATTACACGCTGCTACGGAGACTGCTATTGCTCCAGTTACACCACATGTAAACGTTACACTTATGTTGGAGATGTTGGTCATAACCACAATATTAACAGTGATAACAGATTATAACTTCATGCCGCATCTCACACTCCATTGCCGGTACCTGTCATACTCACCATTGGTGGAACTGCATGGATGACAATGTCTGCTGAGTGATGCAATAACTGTGGTTATATATTGTGCAGTATGTCATTGTAAGGTGGTTGATGACTACTGCGATTGTTACTCTTGTTCTATCACAGATTTTTAGTGATGTTTTCATTGCCTACATAGGTTAACAGATGTCTATCTTTTTCCACAGAAAGTACAGATACACTGCTTATCGACAACTAGTGAGGTGGTGCTGGGGGTATTTGGGCAAAGATGTTCATGTTCCACTTCCATCCTGCTGCTTGAACACTATCCGACAGAAGTATCCCGATGATGCGGGGGCTTACACACATTTTAAGCCTGAACGTATAGTCCCACCCTGAGACAACGTCTGTGTGCTATCACTCTACTTCTGAGACCCACCATTCTGTCTTTTTTTATTTACAGAGTAGTTTCAACCACTGATTGAGACATTTATCTGTGCAATAGTACTTAAATAGAATTATTTAATTTTTGGGTGGACAACAATAGCAGATGTTTCTCTTGATAACAAAGCATAATATGTCACAGTCAATCATTATTCGGTTATGTGTTTATGCCATACTTTCAAACTTTATTGGATTTCAAATTGAGATTAAGTTCTCTTTCGCAATCGAATCCACATTTAACATAACATCACATAAACAGACATACATACATAATTTCAGTTTCAATATAATATTGATTAATTTAAGTTATACACAAACCCAAATATCAATAATGTATCCATAACAATTACAGTGTTTGCTATATAAAGTCATAAAAAAAGATTTAAAACGATTAAATGGTAGCAATACTGTGCATTTCCACCTTTTGGATATTTGTTCCCAAGTTTTAGGCACTAAATTTGAGATTGTTTTATCACCAAATTTTGTTCTGGTTCTAGATCTAATAAAACCTTTCCGGACAGAAGATCTTAAATTATATTGACTATGTATTCTTACTTACACTATATTTAACAAAAAAATAGGCAATGACCGTTGTACAAACTTATACACAAGTAAGTTCCAATGATTCTCTCCTATCAAATAATGAAAGGAGACCCGAATTTTGATATAGCACACAACAATGAGTTCTAAAAGGAAGATTTGTTATAAATCTCAACAAACTATTAAAGAGAACATCCAAGGAACACAGCAATGATTTTTTTGCATTTTTGTAAATTATATCACCATAATCTAATATTGGTAAAAATAAGGTAGAAACCAATAATTTCAAAATCTTTAAACTAAAGAGAGTTCTATCCCTATAAAAGGAACTCAGAAGTCTCTTCAGTCTCATTGGCATAGACATTATATGCAATTCAAAAGTCAAATTTTTATCTAGTATAACTCCTAAATATTTATAGGAGTTTACTCTTTCTGTGTCAATTGCTGTTAAAGATCTAAGCTCCTTTATAGTTGAATCTTTAAAATCTTTTCTACCAAACATCATCCACTGTGTTTTTTTCTCATTCAGAAGCAATCTCAAATTAACAAGTTCCCTCTGTATTTTATTAAAATCTTGTTGCAAAACAACCACTGCCGTATCCACATCATCACTCATGGTGTACAAAATTGTATCATCCGCATAAAGTTGTATACAAGTTTTAGGTGAACAATAATTTGGTAAGTCATTTATATATAATAGAAAAAGGAGGAGGCCAAGCACAGACCCTTGAGGTACCCCATTTAACAGGGTAGCTGATGTTGAACACATATCTCCTATTTTAACAGATTGTAATCTCCCAATCAAATAACTATGAAACCAGTCTAATGCTGGAATACCTAATCCAACATTTTTTAACTGATTAAGTAATATAATATGATGAACTGTGTCAAATGCCTACGACAAATCCAGAAATAGTGATGAAGCTTCCTGATTTTTGTCGAAAGCATTCAACAGGTCATCAACTACTTTTAAAATTGTATCTGTAGTATTATGCCCCTTTCTAAATCCCGATTGTAAATGTGTTATTATATTATGCTTAATAAGATAATTAGTCAATTGAATACTCACAAGTTTTTCAAGTATTTTTGCATATATTGGTAATACTGAAATTGGTCTATAAGATCCTGGGTTTGATAGGTCACCCCCTTTAAATACTGGAGTAACAAAAGCTGTTTTCAGATCAATTGGTAATTCACAACTATCCCAAGAAAAATTAAAAATATATGTAAGATGAGGTGCTAATAATTCAGCTGCCAATTTCAGAATAAAGGGGGGGATCTCATCACATCCAGGACCTTTTCTAATATTTAAAGTCTGTAACTGTTTTTTAACATCATATAATTGAATTGGACCAAATGAAAACACACGTCGTTTAAGTCCACTACCAAAATCAATATCCAAAACAGGGAGTGGCAAGTCTGGATGCATTTTATTAAATGCATCACCAACAGAGACAAAAAAGGAATTCAATACATTATCTTGTCAACATCTGTCACAAAAGTTTTTCCTTCAAATGACAACGATGTTGGCAAGTTAACTGAACCTTGACTTCCCTTCATCAAATTTATGCCTTTCCATAGTGCACATGGATTTTTTTGTGATAAGGAGAAATAGTCTTCATAATATTTCCTTTTTTGTTTCCTAATATTTTTAGTACAATTATTTCTAACAACCTTAAATGCCAAGAGATCTTTAATTTCCTTAGTAGTTTTAGCTATATGCCATAATTTTGATTTTTTTTTATTAAATCCTTCAATTCTTGTGTTATCCAAGGCACTCTTTTTCTTTTATTTATGTTTTTTAATTTAAGTGGGGCATGTTTATTTATAACTTTCACAAGAGACCATTTAAAGAAAAGCCATGCTGTGTGTACATCTGGGCAAGCATACATTAAATTCCATTGAATTTTTACCACATCATTTAAATATGCCTGTTCATTAAAATGATTAAATATCCTTACATAAATAAATTGAGATTGTCGTTTCTCCATCTGAGTGTCCCTAATACAAAAAATGTAACAGTGATCACTCACATCATTTTCATGAACTGCTGATATATATCTTTCAGGTCTATCTGTAAATATTAAATCCAATAAAGTATGTTTTTCATTATTTGATTTATGCAATCGAGTAGGTGTAGTAATCAATTGCTGCAAATTAAGAGGTGCAAACTGATTTAGAATCATTAATTGAGGAATTAACATATTCCAATTAAAATCTCCAAGCAATACTGTCTCACAATTTATAAAGGAGCAATATGTTCACACAAAGTTTGTAATGCAAAACTTTTAGCAGATGGGGGTCTATAACAAACCATAATATTTAATAAGAGACCTGTAGTTCCTTGTATTTGTACAATTAACAAATCCAATTGCTCTAGAAATGTTTTAGCAAGTTTCAATTGACCCTTATATATGTTATTTAAATACAACATAACCCCCCCCTTTGTCTATCCTGCCTAAAAACATTGTTCTCTATGGATACATCAACATCTTTGATTTTAGATGAGAGTCAGGTTTCTGTTAAAGCTAATACATCTGGTTTAATTGTTTCAACTTGAGTTCTTATATCCAATTTGGGTAACACACTTCTAACATTTAGGTGTAAAAAACCCACATTTTTTCTTTCCCCAAAATCAACCAAAGAATAGTCATTTCCCAACTGAGGACCAGGGTTCACATGTACATCACCAGAGATCAGCAAACTAATCGATATCGATTTCCTAATCCATACAAACTTCTTTTTTGAATATATTTTCAATTTTGTGTATCTCTAGTATGTTTATAGTACATCTCAGGTGCACGCACATGTGAAATCCCACAGCCCTCAGTTAATACTAAAACAAAGCTCTCAGTCAAATCAAACCTCTCTACATATACATTGGGAAGAAAGATCTCATTTCCTACAAATTGTATGGGAACATAATTTCCCCCATTATGGTTATCCCTTCCCACAGTATACAGTATTGCTAATAAAACTACCAGTATAACACACATGATAACAGTGTACATACCTGCTAAAAGTCTAATAAAGCAAAGTGAATTATCAAACATGCAATTTATACTTTAAAAATAAAAGCAAAGACTATTGCAGTGTAAAAATTCTCTCTTCCGAGTGGCGCACATGCCACTCACGCTCGCTCAGTAGCACCGTGAGATTTAAATAGCTACTCTGCCCCTCCTCCCAGTGCAATGTAGATGCTGTCTGCGGCCCCCTCACAGCTGAATCAGCTTCAGCAGACTGCAGGGTGTAACAAGCACTCAGGTAGAGCAATGGCACAGTTCACAAACTAGCTGGATGACACAGTTACTGCAGCATTCATTTACACAGCAGTTGTAGCGCTAAAAGATGTACCTGGTCAGTGAAATAGCAGCAAGAGGTTTAAATAGCTGCTCTGCCCCTCCTCCCAGTGCGATGTAGATTCTGTCTGCATCCCCGTCACAGCTGAATCAGCTTCTGCAGACTGCAGGGTGTAACAAGCACTCAGGTAGAGCAATGGCACAGTTCACAAACTAGCTGGATGACACAGTTACTGCAGCTTTCATTTACACAGCAGTTGTAGTGCTAAAAAATGTACCTGGTCAGTGAAATAGCAGCAAGAGGTTTACATAGCTGCTCTGCCCCTCCTCCCAGTGCGATGTAGATGCTGTCTGCAGCCCCCTCACAGCTGAATCAGCTTCTGCAGACTGCAGGGTGTAACAAGCACTCAGGTAGAGCAATGGCACAGTTCACAAACTAGCTGGATGACACAGTTACTGCAGCTTTCATTTACACAGCAGTTGTAGCGCTAAAAGATGTACCTGATATACTGAAAACGAGTATTAGAAAAACTAAATGTACAGTTTGGAATGCATGATAATGCTGTCCTCATTCAGTTGTTGGTGGTTACTATTTCCAATTACAAAAACATTATACAGTAACAAATCGATTTGTGTGTTACCTAATTGTTCTGCCTTGTCAACAGCACCTAAACAGTAATTACTACAGACGTAGGTTCTAAACACTACTTATAACAATACTGTGTGAATGTTCACTAATCTGTCATGAAACAAAACACGTCAAGTACCGTTTACTCGTACTTCTTCAGTTCTTCTTCAGATAAAATCTGAAGCTGTATGTTGAACTTCTTACAGTGACAGTTTTTTTTTGTTAATCCTTTTTATCTGTGTGGCCTTCGGTCTGCTTTCATGTCCCGGCATCCGTCTATCTCCGGCCACCGTCCGGTCCTGCCCCAGCCCCCAGTGAAACCCCCACCACCATTTACCCCCGCGGCTTGCCCCCCACGGTGGGTCGGCAGGGAGTCCTCCTCACTCCCTACTGACACAGGATCCAGTATTGGGCAGTGGTGCCCCTGAGGCCAGGCATTCCCTCAGATGGCCTTCAAGCTGCCACAACTGAGCGCCATGCTTTTCCACTTTTGTAGCTTGGCGTGGGCTGCGGCGTGCAATGACGCCAATAGAAGGAGAGTGCATGCGTCCACACGTGCTCCCTCCTGGTGCCGTGCCACAAACTCACCCCTTCCATGCAGTGCCAGTGCACTGCCCCCAGCCTCTGCCAGAGGTCGCTAGTGCGCCAACAACTGGTAGCCCCCTCCCCCAGAGAGAGAGAGAGAGCAGTCCACGGATGCTCAATCCCTCTCTTCCCCTGCCGACCCCTGATGACCCGAGTCCATTCCAGAACCCAGGTCGCCAGCATGGAGCAAGGTGTGGCATCCAGTGCCTCAACCCTCAGCTCCACCGGGCAGGCATTTGCAGTGACAGTTTTAACACAGTACTGTACATAGGCACAGCACACGGTTTTGTAGGTCACATATATCACTAACTTGAATCAGGCAATGCAGGTGACCCGTGTTCACATTGGTAGTGTCACAACATTTGTCTCACCGTGACAGACAGGATACAGCATCGTTAGGACAGCATGCCTGTACCCGGGAATGGGTAGTGATGCAGTCTGCTGTTTGCAGTTTCATTAGCGGAAACTGTGGCACACCACAATGCATCGTGACACAGAGGGGAAAGTCATGGAGGAGACGCTTTGCATGCTGCATGTGGAAATGTGCATAGCATGTCCCTTGGTGGCATTGCATGCGGTACGGTGAAAAAAAAAATTGCTGCTACTGGAGGGAGGGAGGGAGGAAGGGAGATAAGGGAGGGCAATTTAAGCCAACAGTGGTGAGGAGAGGGTCAGAAGAAGGGAAGCAGAGACAAAGGGTCCCAGGCCAAGAAAAACTGTGCCCGGGGGAACCAGGTCAAGGGACAAAAGACAAACAGAAGGAGGAGATAGGGACTTCTGAGGGGGAGGAGGAGAAGTGGCAACAGTCATGGAGTGGAAAGGAGGGAACAGGTTACTATGAACAGACAGGAAGCAGTCATTGGTGAAGGGTCTTCAGAGAACTGTACTGCGGTAATAGAGGAGAAGGAGGAGGAGGGGGTGGTGAAATTGGAGGAGTAACTGGTAAATGCCCGGACCAAACTACAGCTGGGGGAAGTTCTGCTGGGGGAATTATAACAGGGGCAGAAGGGGGAAATACTGTGCAGGAGGAAGAAGAGGATCCAGGACTGAGAGATGAAGAGGAATGGAAGCAAACAGTGAGTAAGAGGGGTGGAATCTTAGTGCTGGGGGATTCAATACTATGAGGAATCAGGTGGGGTAGCAAAGGGGAGAGAAATAGTCGCATTTAGGTGGAGGTCATGCCAGGAATGACAGCAGAAAGAGTGGGACAATGTGTTCTTAAATATGCTAGAAGGGGTAGGGACAAGCCTCATATGATTATACATCTGGGGATGAACGATCTGGCTGACAGGATGGTAGATATAGTCCAGAGGAGGTTTGAGGAACTAGGACAATAATGTGAGGGGGCAGGAAGATCAGTAACTTTTTCAGAGATACTTCCAGTGCCCAAGGCAAGCACAACAAGAAAGCTGAGAATAGAGGAATTTTATGGATGGCTAAGAACCTGGTGTCCTGCTAAAGGGTATGGGCTGGTGGGGGGGGGGGACCTGGGAGGACAGTAGTCTCTATGCCAAGGACAGACTACACTTGAGCAAGGAGGGAAAGAAAGTGTTGAAACAGAGGATGGTAGAGTACACAGAGGAAGTGGTGAATTTAAATTAGGAGTGGGGGGTGGCAAGTGGGCAAAAGACATGTAGAGACCACAGCTTGGGAAGACATTTAAGCTTACCCCCCCATAGCAGTGACAAAGGACAAAGGGCAAGTACTATTGGTGATGCTAAGGAGGCCAGGATGGGGAAGGTTGAAGGTGGTCCCCTTAATGCTAAAGCTGTGAAATTGCAGGCCACTGGTGTGAAAGCAAAGAGCATGGGCCACCCAATACAATGACTGGGACCTGTCAGTACCAGGGTACAGGTTATTCGTAGGGATAGGGTGATTGGGAAAAGAGGTGGCACTACTATGTGAGGGCAGGACTGAAGTGTGTAAGGGAGGAAGGAGAGGAGGGTAGTACGGAGTCACTTTGGATGCAAATCCAGGATTCCAAGTTTAGGACTCAAATAATGGGAGTGGTGTACAGGCCGCACTCTCAGATGGAGGAGTTAGACAAGGAACTAGTGGGACAGATCAGGAGGACCTGCGAGAGGGGTAGTGTGGTGATTGTGTGGAACTTCAACATGCCAGGAGCGGACTGGAGTACACCAACAGCCAGGAATAGAAGGTAGCAGGTACTGCTGGATGCCTTCTAGGACAGCTTCCTGATGAAAATGTTCAGTGAAACAACCAGGTTAGGGAATAACCTTGATCTTGTGCTGGCAAATGGGGAGTTTGTGAAGGAACTTAGGGTGCAAGAACTGCTGTCAGTGAGTGACCACCACTCAGCATGGCTCACATTGGATATGGGCAAGGAAGGAGTGGAATCTAGCACAAAAGTGATGGACTTCAGGAGGGCAGACTTTGGGAGGATGGGGCACGGGAAGTGGTAAAAG
Organism: Neoceratodus forsteri; assembly: GCA_016271365.2. Lineage (NCBI taxonomy): Eukaryota > Metazoa > Chordata > Ceratodontiformes > Ceratodontidae > Neoceratodus > Neoceratodus forsteri. The sequence continues at coordinate 191,717,622 of CM028132.1, read as the reverse complement.
GGTACCTGGCCAGAATTCAGCCTAGTATGGGCACTAATCAGAGGTGGGAGTTCATAAAGCTGGGGATGGTGGAGGCAACCAGAACCTGCAGCAAGGCCTAGAGCAAAAAGACTAGGGCTAAGAAATCGAGCTGGGTGAGCAAAGAGGTCATGGAAAAGGTAATGAGGAAAAGAGCTGCCTTTAGGAAGTACAAGAACACAGGGAGGGTGAAGGACACAGAGGAGTACCTGAAGAAATCAAAGGAGGTGACAGGGGCAGTAAGGGGGGCCATGGCATCTACGGAGCACAGGTTGGGACAAGGCATTAAGAAGGGGGAGAAGTATTTCTTTAAGTACATCAGGGAGAAAAGGAACTGTACAGACCACATAGTAAGGATTGAGAAGGAGGGTGGTTGGGTGGAAGCAGGGGGTGATAAGGCAGAAGCGCTAAATGATTACTTCTGTTCGGTATTCACTAAGAAGAAGAGGGGTTAATACCCAAGGGGGGATGAATGGGAGACACAGGGGTGGAGGTGGTGACAGATGGGAAAATCATGGAGGGTAGAGTTCTGGAGGGTCTGAGGGCACAGAGGGTGGACAAGGCACCAGGCACAGATGGCATCCACCCAAGGGCACTGAAGGAGCTGGCAGAGGTCCTTGCGGGACCTTTGGCAGACCTTTTTAATGCCTCACTACACTCAGGGTGTGTACCTTAGGACTGGAGGATGGCTCATGTGGTGCACCTCCACAAGTGTGGCCCCAAGGATGAACTGGATAACTATGGACCAGTGAGCCTCACATCCATCATGGGTAAGCTGATGGAGACTATCCTGAAGGAGAGGCTGGTGGCCATCCTGGAAGCCAAAAGACTACATGAACAACAGACAGCATGGCTTAATACGTGGCAGATCCTGCCAAACCAACATGGTGGAGTTCTATGACTGGGTAACTAGACAATTGGACAAGGGTGTCCTGTACATGGACTTCAGTAAGGCATTTGACTCGGTGCCACATGGGAGGCTGGGTAATAAGTTAGAAGGCACAGGGGCAGGTGCAAAGCTTGTGAGATGGGTAGGGAACTGGCTTCAGGGAAGGCAACAGAGGGTGGTGGTAGGAGGGGCGCTCTCATCCCCAAGGGTAGTGACAAGCGGTGTTCCACAGGGCTCAGTGTTGGGACCAGTGTTGTTTAGGATATTCATTGCAGACATACCATTGGATATCAAGAGCAAGATCAGTCTGTTTACTGACAACACCAAATTGGGAGTGGTGGTGGACAACCTAGGGGGATGGCAGGGGTTGCAGGATGATCTGGACAAGCTGGAAACCTGGTCAGACACCTTGCAACTGGGGTTTAATGCCAAAAAGTGCAAGGTGGTGTATTTTTGGGGTGAAGAACCCAAACAGGAGTTACCAGCTGGCGGTAGTGCAGCTAGCCAAGACAGAGAAGGAGAAGGATCTGGGGGTGCTCATTACGGGGTCAATGAACAACTCAGCACAATGTTGGAAGGCAGCTGCAAAGGCCAACAAAATGCTGGGTTGCACTGCAAGGGTTATCTCCTTGAGGAGGGAGGAGGTAATCCTGCCACTGTATAGGTCATTGGTTAGACTGCACCTGGAGTACTATGTGCAGTATTGGCACCCGTATCTGAAGAGGGACATTAAGTTACTGGAGGGGGTGCAGGGCGACAAAGATGATCAAGGGGCTGGAGGACTTGCTGTACGAGAGGAGACTGAGGGAGCTGAACATGTACTCGCTGAATGAGAGGAGGAATGGGGGGACATGATTGTAACCTTTAAGTACATGAAAGGAATAAACAAAACATGTGCAGAGGGGCTGTTTAAAGTAAGGGAGGGAAGTGACACCTGGGGCCATGATATGAGACTGGAGGGAGGAAGGTTCACGAGGGAGATGAGGAGATACTTTTAAAGAGAGGGTGGTAGCTGGGTGGAATGCATTACTGACAGAAGTGGTATCCAGTAGAACTGCGGACTGCTTCAAAAGGGGCTGGTACAGGGCAAGGGGGAGGGTAAATGGAGGGGGAAGGTGGGAGAGAGGGGCAGCTGCAGAATAAGGGGTTCTAGCTGCATATTAGAGCAGACTTGATAGACCTCTAGGCCTTTATCTGCTGGCAAATTTTGTGTGTTCGTATGTACTGTTGGAATAGAACTATTTCATCACAGTCAAAGTACACTGCCAGGTGCAAACCTACAGAAAGAGCAACAACAGTAAGTCTCACTGGATGCCTGGTTGTCAGGCAATGGGTGGAGGGACAGGTGGAGGAAGGGCATGTTGTGAAGTTTAATAAAGTATTAACAACAATACCAAAAATACATGGGTAGCTGATGTTGTGGTATGGCCAACAGGTGCTGACTACTTCAACTGTAGTTCAATTGTAAGAATGCCAGTGTCAGCGTTCATAAAGGTTTTCTCTGGCGAACAGACAAATTGCCGCTGGCTAAGTGGCAGTTCTGAATATCTGTCATTGACAGACACTTGTTTGCCTTTTGGCAAAGCTGTGCTGTGGTGAAGCTGCAATGGAAATGAATATGAGGGGACATGCATACCCTTGCGACATCATTCACAAACGGTTCCTTCATGTAATGGACTTCTGCAAAGCCCATTGTGTGGATATAATTAATGACCATAAAGTACTGCTGTTACTACTGGCAAACCCTAGAGAGCTGTGGATGTCATTCAGCACCACCACCCTGTGTCACATCACTGTAACAAAACAGAATATGACACCTTTCTAGTATATAGTCCCTTCCCCATTTCCACTACTGATGCCTGTCATAATACATAGAAAATCCATTCTTTATCCATAACGTGATGGTTCCTTGCATCCTCCCTGGTTCAGACACATCATAATAAACACCAAAATATGCTTTCATTACTGTACCACCCCAAACCCCTTCCCTTCACCTGATACACGTTGCAGTAAGTAAATAAAATAATCACCATTCAATGGTGTGGTGCTCATTCCACCCTCCCATGTTCCAATCACATAACCCCTAAAAACAAACTGTTTATGTACTGTAGCCCTAACACAAACCCCACACCCACGCTGTCATGTACATACCACCACGCTACCCACACATATCTCCCCGCTGTGCGTTCCCCAGTAGATGAGCATCATAGCCCTACAAACACATGCTGAGCTTCATGATGACTGGACTGTCATTCAATGAAATCTTATACTACTCAGTAGAAGCCTACTGCTTGACCGACTATGCCAATGTCCTCGCAGTGTGTTATGTGTAAGCTGTCATTCACAAGGTTGTTTAGTTTGTGAAACACAGCTTACAGTACACACTGCAAGCCCATTCGTCTATTGTGTCAAATGGTGGGCTTATACAGAGTACTGTAAGCTGTTATTCAGTGACATTTCAGTCTGTGGTCATCTGTGACGGTGTGTGTACAGCTCTGTTTTTCACCCACCGGGGGACATGATGGCGACATTGGATGTTGGAGCATGGTGTTATGCACATGACATAATGGGTTGTGGATTTTGCAAAGCACCATACTAGTAAAACAAGTTTAATTTTTTCAATCAAATGATCATGGACACGTGGGTGTGATTGCATGTAATGACATGGAATGTGGAAGATTCTATGTGTTTCTTACAGCGTGTATCAGGACCGTGGATGGTGGAATGCCAAGTACACTGTTTAACGTTGGTGATTATACTTATATTGTTCTGCTGTGGATCATGACGGGATGGTGCAGGGAGCACAACAAAACTGAACGATGCTGAATTCATTTAGTTATTGTGACAGGCATTGGTACAAGGAGGTACGAGGAAGCAAAACACTATTGAACATGGATGGTTTAATTTCTTTACTATGATGGGCATCGGGTCCAGGGATGTGGAAGTGAACAACATACTAAAGGAAAGGGGACTGTTAATTCATATTTCAGCAATTGAGCAGTGGATAGTGGTTGCTGTTGAGGGCATCAGTACAGTCTTGTCACTGCGTGTGGTCATGCATGGTTTGAGGGAGTGGTGGTAGGTGAACAGTACACACACTTGTGCCATGCAAATGGGTCCATAATGGGCATGGTGATTGCTTGTAGCATCTTGCATTAACAATGGGCTCCGTTGCATAGCTATCTTACTGAGTGTCACTTTTTTGTGACTGACTGCTATGGGCTGCAGGCTATCTGTGGTACCAGCAGTCACACTGATGTTACTGTGATACGGCTACTGTGAACAGCAATGGCCACCTGTTCACACTCACATATTCCAACATGCTATCAATCCGTGAATAGCACAGTGTCCCAACAATGACATCAGGCACAGCATCACAAAGTCAGTTGCTCACGAGGCATTCCAGTGGTGGAGCAATCCCCATGACCAACGTTAAATGTGACCGAAAATATTTTCTGTATTGCATGTCTGTTGACGTGCAATGACAAGGATTACCACAATGTGCCCCATTAATGCCCTGTGAAATTGAAGAAGTACATCTTGTTTTTTTTGTTTTTTTTCTGTCCATATCATTTGTTGATTACAAGTCAACAATCATTACATGATGGTGCTGTTTAACAGTCATGCTAAGTACAACATGAGTTTAGTACATCAGGACAAGTTGAACCTGCTCTTGTAACGGTCAATCGCTAACTGTCTGTCGACACTGGAGAAACAGGGAGCCGGACTTGGAGGTTCCTGGAATTGTCGTCCATGCTGATGAAGCCTTTCCTTCTCATCTGTGGAAGACAGAGAGCGGTGCACTCTTTCAATGATCTGTGTGGAGTACTCTGCAAATAATGAACAATTACTGAATTGTACCGTAGTCTGCAGTCTTAATAGAACAATTAGTGGGTATGCTCCAACAACATATTACCCTGTTATGTTGGTTGTCAAAAATATTATGTTATCAGTATACTTCACATTCTGTACCACCATGGAATGCTACAGGGCCATCCCTTGCATCAATGATGGTGTTTGTCAGCGTTTTTGAAACAATGGATCAGTTCAGCAAAATGGGGACATAGTTGCAGAGAGCAGTACATGGAATGTAATGCTAATTACCTGTCGAGTGACACTGACGGCACGAGACTTCTGGGATGCGTGGTGACCATACAAGGTAATCAAGCATATTATAAAGAATGGTGATGATGCAATATTGCAATATGCTGAACATGGAATACCAATGATACACAACAAGTCACTAGGGGGTAAATGTTTGTTCTGCAATAATTGTCTTTTTAAAATGGTTTTAAATGGGATAAGCTAATGACATCACCATCGTACATTGCCACTGACTGCACAGCATGGCCATGTTGCTGTTCAAATAGCAATGGTACAGTTCATATTTTTCATTACTGAGCTTGTCCTAATACTGTCACAGTATACATTCATACCGTATCCATTGTAAGACAATGGTATGTCAAGTGACAAGTTATCTGACTAAGTATAACAGGTATGTGACCATCGCACAATGGAAATACATCCCATATGATATTGAGTAAGCTGACATATTGCCTATATCATTCTTTATGACATTCGGTGAACGTAAGCATTGTCAATCTGTGAACTCAAAAGCTGATATCATTTCTGCCGTTTACATCACTAACTTACCATACGTTGATTCAGCCTTCACGCGTAGGACGGATGGCTCTCCCTTCTTGTTCTTGCTGAAGTACACACTTGGCCTTTCACTTCCACTGCTGAGCCGGAGAATTTCCTTTGAGTAATTCTCACTGAAATGTAATGCCATGAGATACAACCTAGGTAACATAAGTAAGGCTGCACTAAGTATCCCACGTTGAGTACTGCTATATAAATACTACAGAAGACGACAATTTTTTGGGGACTGTCACACCTTTGCAAGATGAAAAGAAGATTGAATTCTGAAACTGTGATACTGCCTTGAACTGAAATGTTCAATTCACCTGAATGGTCACCATTTTCTGCTTGTGACACACATTTGAAACACATTACACATACACAATCTACGTTTTACATTTAGTGTGAGAAGTATGTGCTGTGGCATGCATACCTGAAAGGAATACGCTGTGTGCTTTGGAGCAAAGTGAAGAATTGTACTATGGAACGCCTCCACTGATGATGTTTGGTGAAGTGGGGACAGGTGGCCTATGTCCTTCACTAGCATTCTGTTTTCAAGGATGTGCAGTAGTTTTTCTGTTGCCAGATCACCTGTGTGAGTACAACAGTGGCATGTTACACAGGCATTTCCAGACATGGACAGGGTACTTGAATTACCATGGCATTGTGAGTATGTGAACTACTCACACTGAAAAGTCACATACTTTTGCCTGAAGATTCATTATGTTATAGTAGCACTGCAGACATTTCTGTTGAATAACAGTAATTGAATTGCATTGAGCATCAAGGTGGTGTGTCCCTCATGAGGTGACGTGCATCCTGTTAGACATTCCAGTGATGTCATATCATCTTCTTCCATGGTTACTTCTGATGGATGTCTATCATACAATAGCAGTGTTTGACAATAGTGTTAAAATATCCGTATTATCAGTGACAATTTCCAATTACCAATGGTAACCTGCATCAAGTGCTTTCACTGCTTTTGTGTCAATGGTCATTGTTACATACAGGACTGGAAATCATTTGTAATTGGCAAATGTTTAAACACTGGTTCTTATCAAACACTATGTGCGCTCCCATAAAGTATTCCCATGTAACTGTGCATGAATGAGAAGCGCTATCCAAAATTGTGTTTTTCATAGTTTTGTTTTAATGCCCATTATTCTGTCACTCTTTTCTTCTTGGAACAAACAACTTGTACTTGGAATTAGACCACACTTTGTGCTATGAAGCCTAAGCATGGTTCTGATAGAGAAACAGTTGAAGTTGTCATTTCGTGATCAAACCATGATGCAGTTAAAAGTACAAATCACTGTTTCCATTAACAGAAAATCTATAGAATGCTGCCAATACAATCAAAACAGTGCAACATAGACTTTTTAATACTGATTATTTGTCAGATACAGGTAAATATGTACAAGTTATGGAAATGCATATTATATCTGATGATAAGAACTATAGGAACATCTGCCACATATCACAAATTCCTTGTCCACTTACAATGCATTTCAACAGTACTGAAATCTGTATTGATGCTGAGAAATTATCTCTAATTAGCTTGGTGGAATGTGAATTCAAGGAAAAGAAAGGCATTAACTGTATCTAGGGCAGTAATTCCAAGAGTCTTGTGGTGCCTGACAAACATACATAAACTATAAAGTTATTTGTATGCAATATAGTTACACATAAAAACCAGTTACCAGTAAAACATCTATAACTTGACACTAGGCAGAACACTGCAAGAAGATGAAGGACAGAATAATGGACTGCACAAGAAAACTCAGTCAACAATGTGCGAACCACATGCTGAAATAAAGAGCCTTCACATTCATGTATAACACAGCAATGGGTGTATCCTCAAGGAGTAGTGGTAGAAGACAGTTCAACAGGGGGTGAGTCAGGCACACACAAGTCATGGTCTACCTAGGTCCGGAGCAAAACCCTGTGATTGCTGTGTAGTCACCTCGAACATGACTGTGTGGACCGAGTATAGGTCACTGGACTTCGTCGCTGTGATAGGTACCCAGAACACAGTCAACATATGAAAACACAGTCAACATATGAATGGATAGGTCATTAAACACTCCTTGAGTACCAAGAGGCCAGTGGGGCACAGGACCCAAGGCAGCATGGGTTCACAGCGGGAAGGTCGTGTCAGACGAATCTAACTGATTTCTTTGACTGGGTGACCAAAGTAGTAGACCAGGAAGGGGCTGTGTACATGGCCTATCTAGACTTTAGCAAGGCATTTGACACAGGCCCACACAAAAGATTAATAATCAAATTAACCAGTCACCAAGGTGTATTCCATATTGACCTAATTCCTGTTTTGCATTGATTTACAATGAGGTGGACAATCTGAAAAACAATGGCCACATTAGGTACATGGGCAAGCATTGTTACCATGGCTGTGAGATGATGAATAATTGTAGCTTGTGAAGTGAATGGCTACATGTGGTTGACATAAGTTAGGGTGCGTTGCTCAGTGGTACACCTCATAGCTCAATACTAAGTCATCGCCGCATCACTGGTTGTACAATACACATTTGGTCATGGCTTGCAGTACACGTTACCTTATATGTATTGATAAGGTAACAGTGAACAACTGTTAAACTACTGTTAAACTAACTGTGGGTGAGGTAGTAGTCCTGTAAAGAATGAACATAGATTTCTGCGTACCATACTTGTATGACTATTTAAATTTGATGAAGCATGACATGTTTGCTAGCATGACAGTGCACACCTTATGACTTTAGAAAATGAAGTTACACTTCTAAATATATGGTGTGACTAATGTAATTCAGAGAAGTTCAGGTGTCGATCATCCACAACCTGCCAGAGTGATAGTGGTCAGGAAAATGGTAGGTATTGTATTTTTTACAGAGGTGCATACTGAGTAATGAGGCTTGCTGTTCAGTAACACCTCCCCATGTGTACATGGCATGTCAGCATGTGCGGCATGCTTACTGTCGTGGTGTGTAATTTGTTGATGCAGCTTACAACAGTTAGCTGGGAAGAGCTAACAGCACACCCACCCTATAGCACATGCATGTACTGAAAAGACGTTCAGTGTTACTGTCTTGAAATATGTTGTAACATAGCACAACAACCCATGTCACAACCGAGGAAAGTGAGCGGCACTGTTACTGTGCCTATAAAGTCATCAAAAATCCTTGCATAACTTATGTCATTTGAGTGACACTGGTCACAGTATTGATTGGACCAAAATGTTTTCATGGCCGCTGATACTGTGTCTTGCTTGCCTGTGACAACAGTGTGGATACATGTACTGGTTCTAAAGTTTATTACATTGTAAAAATGCCTGGGTGGCCATTATTGTTTGACAATGGTGGCCATATGAGGTATTGTATTGTGAGCAATAGATATATGTAAGGCAGCGTGCATGTGTCAGAGTCATAGGCATAGGAGAATACTTGCCATACTTAGGTGAAGTACAGGTATGTTGTTACTTTTCAAAGCCAGCAAAAAATATTATGTGTTATTCAGTCGTTCTTTATGTTCACTTCCATAGTTATTGTCATGCATCAGGCCCATGAAGCATGATCATGGCATACTTTGCCTGACAGAGAGACCACAACGGGAATCAGTGACGTGTTGGCATGGCACAGGCAAACAGCATCATGTGCACAGCATCACATTGCATAGTGGCACATTGTTGTGATCCTATAATAATTTTCAGATTGAGTCAACAAGTGATACAACACCCACACACCAAAACTGTGTTGTGCAGTACTCATGTGTGGTATCACAGTATGTCATGTGAGGATATGACACACACAGCCAAAAGGGACACTATGCCATTAGCTATGGAGAAGTAGTATTCCATTTCTGTTATACCGTGTGATTTTATATATCTGGATAGAGATGTATAGTGGTGAGATGACATTAGATAACTATGCCTGGTACCTTTATTACTGCTGATAAGTTGACAGTGAATCTTGGTTCCCCTGGATTGACAAATGCAGGTCTGTGTTGCACTTGAGTTTCTCTGCACCAAAAAGTTTGATGGGATGTTTTTGTCACTCTGCATATCATCAGCACTGTTCACACTGTCCATGTTCTCCGACATATACTCTGAGGTAAAACTGTCTATGACATCTGTTTGGACACTGCTGGATGGTGTGAAAGTAGTAGAAGATGTGACACTGATAGCTGTTGTGACACTGGGATCTGGTGTGTCAGTAGGATCTGCTGTGACATTTGTAGCTGCCACCTCAGACTCCTGAAGCAACCGTAAACAGAGCATTGGGTAGCATAAATAAAAAATGTCAACATAATTGTTCCTAAAGGAGTAATATGTGTTGCTAAATAGAACCAGTTTGTGATTTATGACTGGCACGATGATACAATGTATGACTGTGATAGAGTACGACATCATTGTCAAGAAAAAAACATTGCATCACTTGTAACATACAATACTGGTAATCCTTGTACCTTCACTAGACAGGCACACATGCTCATGCCGTGCGCACCACATAAGACTAACAATGATGCTTGAAACACGATAACATCCATGTCAGTAATGTTGTCATTACCATGGCCAAAACAGGGCATACTTGGCACATCACCCTCTCATCCTGCTGAGGGAAATGCAGTCCTTCACGGATACTCTAGAGATCTTCGGAGCACACAGTGAAAATGTGTCACAATCCCTGATTCACACACCCATAGTTCGATGCACTACGTCATAGAAACATGGGGTCTATGCAGTTTGTTGAGCCGGTCTGTGACACTGCTAAGACTGCTTTAGGGACAGCAGCCAGACGGCAATGCGGTTTGCTGTGGCTGGTCATCTTGTGTGTTGAAACAAGATTTTTCTTGGGTCCTACTCCTGCCCCCCCTCCCCAGAGTAGGCAGCACACTGTCACATATTTCAGAGGGTCTTTTATTGGGTTTCAGCTGGTGTGACTGTCCTCAGCAACCACTGTGACAAGTGTTCCTACTCCTGCCCCCCCCTCCCCGGAGTAGGCACCACACCCTGACATATTTCAGAGGGCTCAACACCCTGACATATTTCACAGGGCCATTTACTGTGTTTCAGGTGGTGTGACTGTACACAGCAACCACTGTGAGAGTGCTCCTATTGACATATTTCACAGGGTCAGTCAGTGGGTTTCAGCTGGTGTAACTGTCCATGGCAACCACTGTGACACTGGTCCTACTCCTGCCCCACCTCCTCAGAGTAGGCACCACAACCTGACATATTTCAGAGGGCCTTTTAGTGTGTTTCAGCTGGTCTGACTATCCAAAACGATCCCTTTGACAGTGGTCATACTCCTGTCCCTCCTCCCCAGAGTAGTCAGCACACCGTCACATATTTCAGAGGGCCTTAGTGTGCTTCAGCTGGTCTAACTGTCCCAAATGACCATTTTGACAGTTGTCATACACTTGCCCCCCCCTCCGCAGAGTAGGTAGCACACCATCACACATTTCAGAGGGCCTCTTAGTGGGTTTCAGCTGGTGTGACTGCCCACAGCAACCACGGTGACAGTGTTCCTACTCTTGCCCCCCCCTCCCCAGAGTAAGCAGCACACCCTGACATATTTCAGAGGGCCAGTCAGTGGGTTTCAGCTGGTGTGACTGTCCACAGCAACCACTGTGACAGTGTTTCTACTCCTGCCCCCCCCCCGGAGTAGGCAACACACTTTCACATATTTCAGAGGGCCTTTTAGTGTGTTTCAGCTGGTCTGACTGTTCCAAACAACCACTTTGACAGTGGTCATACACCTGCCCCTCTCCCCAGAGTAGGCAGCACACCATCACATATATCAGAGGGCCTTTCAGTGGGTTTCAGCTGGTGTGGCTGCCACAGCAACCACTGTGACAGTGTTCCAACTCCTGCTCCCTCCCCCAGAGTAGGCACTACACCCTAACATATTTCACAGGGCCAGTCAGTGGGTTTCAGCTGGTGTGACTGGCCACAGCAACCACTGTGACACTGGTCCTACTCCTGCCCCACCTCCCCAAAGTAGGCACCACAACCTGACATTTTTCAGAGGGCCTTTTAGTGTGTTTCAGCTGGTCTGACTGTCCCAAACGACCACTTTGACAGTGATCATACTGTTGCCCCCCTCCCCAGAGTAGGCAACACCACCTGGCATATATCAGAGGGCCTTTTAGTGTGCTTCAGGTGGTCTGACTGTCCAAAATGCCCACTTTAACAGTTGTCATACACCTGCCCCCCTCCCCAGAGTAGGCAGCACACCATCACTTGTTTCAGAGGGCTTCTAAGTGGGTTTCAGCTGGTGAGACTACCCACAGCAACCATTGTGACAGTGTTCCTACTCCTGCCTCCCTCCCCAGAGTGGGCAACACACCCTGACATACTTCACAGGGCCAGTCAGTGGGTTTCAGCTGGTGTGACTGTCCACGGCAACCATTGTGACAGTGTTCCTACTCCTGCCCCCCCCCCCGGGTAGGCAACACACCGTCACATATTTCAGAGGTTCTTTTAGTCTGTTTCAGCTGGTCTCACTTTCCCAGACAACCATTTTGACAGTGGTCATACACCTGCTGTGGCTGGTCTTTTTGTGTGTTGAAACAAGATTTTTCTTGAGTCCTACTCCTGCCCCCCTTCTCAAAAGTAGGCAGCACACCGTCACATATTTCAGAGAGCCTTTTAGTGGGTTTCAGCTGGTGTGACTATCCTCAGCAACCACTGTCACAGTGTTCCTGCTCCTGCCACCCCCCAGAGCAGGCACCACACCCTGACATATTTCACAGGGTCAGGCAGTAGGTCTCAGGTGTTGTGACTGTCCACAGCACCCACTGTGACAGTGTTCCTACTCCTACCCCCCATCCCCAGAGTGGGCAACACACCCTGACATATTTCAGAGAGCCTTGTAGTGTGTTTCAGCTGGTCCTACTGTCCCAAATGACCACTTTATAATAATAATAATAAAACTTTATTTTTATGGCACCTTTCCAAAACCAAGGCGCTGAACAGGTTTAAAAACAAACAACATATTGCACAGATTACAGCAGCTTAGTTAATACACAAACATCTGAACAAACTTGTAAAATTAAAATAAAAACAGCCAATGTCACCAAATGCTAGGTGCCAAAGATGAGTTTTTAGGGCTCGATTAAATCCCTCCAGAGTCACGCACTCACATAACTGGCGGGGTAAAGAATTCTAAAAAGAAGGGGCCGCTTGCATAAATGCCTGGGCCCCAGAAGATTTTAAGCACACTCTTGGAATCTCTAGCAACCCCTCGCCAGCTGAGCAGAGCAATCACCTGGGGCAGTAGGGCACCACAAGCTCTTTCAGGTAGTTAGGGCCCTGTCCATGTAGGGTTTTATATGACAAAAGACTAACTTTAAAGGTGATCTGCCATTGTACTGGCAGCCAATGCAGACTGTGCAGCACCGGAAAAATATGACAGAACCAAGAGGTTCCCCTCAAGAACCGAGCTGCTGCATTCTGCACTAGCTGTAAATGGTGGATTTCTACCCCAGAAAGTCCTAGATATAGGGAGTTGCAATAATCCAAGCAGGAGGACACAAAGGCATGAACCAGCGTAGGAAGGTCACTGGACGGAACAAGGTGCCTAATCCTGGCGATATTCCTCAGATGGTAAAAAGAAGTCTTGATGACGGCTGACACCTGCAAATGTAGGGTCAGCCCTTCATCAAAGATTACCCCCAGGTTACACACCTGTTCAGAGGCCAGGAGTGATAAACCCCTAAGGAATAGTCTTGAGGGTGAACCTACCCCCAACCTCCCTATCCGGCATCCTGGGTCCATGACCAGCACTTCAGTCTTTCCCGAGTTCAGGTTCAACCAGCTCGAATCCATCCACTCCTGGATTTCCGCCAGGCAGTTATTATTGTCGGGTGCAAAAGAAAGGTATAGCTGGGTATCATCAGCATAGCAGTGAAACCTCAGCCCATACCTCCTTACAATGTTTCCGAGGGGCAGCATATACACTGTGAACAACATGGGGGACAACACCAATCCCTGAGGAACCCCACAAGACAGAGGGATTGGGTCCAAAAAATAAATCCCAGCCACCACTCTCTGAGTTCTTCCGGTGAGGAAAGATGTAAACCACCTGAAGACTGTACCTGACAGGCCACAGATGAACCTCACATGATTGAGCAGAACCCCATGGTCCACAGTGTCAAACGCTGATGAGAGATCAAGAAGAATCAAGATGGAATGGTTCTTCCGATCTGTAGCCATCAGGGGATCATTGAGCACCTGAATCAGCGCTGTCTCTGTACTATGCTCATGGCCCAGATTTTTCTGCAGCACTTTGGAGCAAAGTTCTGCGGCAGGGTCCCCATTTGCTGCCGAACTTCTGCGGCACAAGACGCCTATTTCTGTGGCACAGTTTTACCCTCATTTTTAGACTTTTTATGTTTGCTTGCATGCATGTGCAAGAAACATAGTGCCATCATCCGAGTTTTCGGAGGTGTGGCAGCCCTGTTCCGATTCAGTCAGTGTGTTTGCAGGCGCGGCTGCAGTTCTCCAATGCCTGCTGGAGCTGTCTATGACAGCTCCAAAATGCAGTGGTGTACAGTTGAAAGGGGGAGCTATGTTTCAGTGAGCAGCGAAAGATATCGCCTGCTCATGCGCGCTCCCCACGCGCACACACACACACACGCACGCATACTGTGTGCTCGCCTCACACACACACACGTGTAGCCGGCGGGGGTGCCCATCCTGTCGGCTGTGCCAGCCCCCAGCACACCTCCTGGGTGCCCACCCCAGCATGGCTGCAGACATCAGATGTACGACAGGTGCCAAATCCCAATCGGCCCACTGTCCCCGAGTACAGTGTGCCATGCTGGAAGCCCACCCAGCATGGCAACAGATGAAATTGCTGGCGGGGTGCCCAACCCGTCAGCTCCACGCCCCACCAGCGTCAAGTTTGTGCCACGCTGGAGCCTACCCAGCGTGGCAAACGCCCCGCCATTTAAAAACAAAAGCCCTGAAACTTAAAAATGGTCCTCGCTGTCCTGCCTCCACCTGCTCCACCCACTGCACACTCCGCCCCCACACCCCACCCTATACTTACTCAGGACTCAGGCGCGACAATCTTTGGTGGACCAGGAACACGTCTGTACTCTTCAAAGCCAACCGCGAACTGAAGAAATGCCGGTAAGTTGTATAATGGGATAGATAGGGTTTTTTCAACTTTGCTGCATTTCTCAGCCATTTTTTGGAATTTTTGCAGCAAATTTTCAACATGGGTTTTGGGGGACCCCTTCTCATGAGCGCTCTCACTGTCATGGTGTTAATCAGGCCCGAAGGGTGATTTCGCAGTCACTGCATGAAATCACCTTTCAGGACTGAGTAATGAAATGATACTACAACTGTTCATAAGGTGGGCTCTCAAAAAGTCTATGTTGAAAATTTGGTGGAAAAATTCCTAAAAATGACTGTTTTACGAGTGTGCGTTGCGCAGTTCCTACGCACACTCGTAAGTTCGCAAATTTTCAATATTTTCACTCCAGATTTTCAACATTGCCATTTTACCATACCTTCTTATGAGCAGTACAGCTGTCATTTTTCACATCTTGCCCAAAACGTGTTTCCGCCCATGTAGCGCAAAATGGCGCAGTCAGTGTGCAAAATCAATATATGGGACATATTAAGAAAATCACAGTGACACTGTTAATGAGCAGAGGTCTTAAAATGGCTATGTTGAAAATTTGGTGAAAAAATTCCTAAAAATGACTGTTTTATTTAGCGCGGCGCTAAGAGTTCCCACGACACCGTAAGTTCGCGAAATTTTCAATATTTTCACTCCAGATTTTCAACATTGCCATTTTACCACACCTCCTTATGAGCAGTACAGCTGTCATTTTCACATCTTGCCCAAAACGTGTTTCCGCCCATGTAGCGTACAATGGCGCAGTCAGTGTGCAAAATCAATATATGGGACATATTAAGAAAATCACAGTGACACTGTTAATGAGCAGAGGTCTTAAAATGGCTATGTTGAAAATTTGGTGAAAAAATTTACTAAAAATGACTGTTTTACGAGCGTGCGTTGCGCAGTTCCTATGCACACTTGTAAGTTTGCGAATTTTCAATATTTTCACTCCAGATTTTCAACATTGCCATTATATTACACTTCCTTATGAGCAGTACAGCTGTCATTTTTCACATCTTGCCCAAAACGTGTTTCCGCCCATGTAGCGCACAATGGCGCAGTCAGTGTGCGAAATCAATGTATGGGACACGATAAAAAATCACAGTGACACTGTTCATGAGCAGAGGTCTTAAAATGGCTATGTTGAAAATTTGGTGAAACAATTCCTAAAAAATGACTGTTTTACGAGTGTGCGTTGTGCAGTTCCTACACACGCTTGTAAGTTTGCGAAGTTCTATATTTTCACTCCAGATTTTCCACATTGCCATTTTATTACACTTCCTTATGAACAGTACAGCTGCTATTTTCACATGTCGCCCCAAATGTGTTTCCGATATGTAGCGTACAATGGTGCAGTCGGTCTGCGAAAGCAATGTTTGGGACAGATTAAGAAAATCACAGTTACACTGTTCATGAGCAGAGGTCTTAAAATGGCTATATTGAAAATTTGGTGACAAAAGTCCATAAAATGACTGTGTTATGAGTGAGCATTGCATAGTTTCCACGCACCCTCGTAAGTTCATGACTGTAATATTTTCAGTCCAGATTTTCACCAGTGGCATTTTTCCACACTTCCTTATGAACAGTACAGCTGTCATTTTTCACAACATGGCTGAAACGTGTTTTCACACTTTCAGCGCAGAGATGCGTGGTCGCTGTGGGAAATCATTGTTTGGGACAGATAAAGAAAATCACAGTGACACTGTTCATGATCGGAGGTCCCAAAATGCCTGTGTTGACAATCTCCTGTAAAAAATCCCCAACCTAATTACATCACGGGTGTGCATTGCACAGTTTCTATGCATGCTTTTTTTAATATTTTTACTGCAGATTTGCAACATTGCCATTTTTTACACCTCCCCATGAATAGTACAGCTGTCATTTTTCACATCCTGTTCGGAATGTGTTTTTGCACCTGTGGTGCTAAATGCTGTAGTCGCTGTGCATAAGCAGCTTTCGGCTAACAAACTGATATTGCCACTGTTCATGAGGTGGGGGTCACAAAAAAAACATGTTGAAAATTTGGAGTGAAAATACCAACGAATGCCTGAGGTGTTAGGGTTTCCAACCATAACGCCCCACTCCGTAGAGAATGACAGGCAACAGGGGTGTGACTTGGGATTCTTGCCTGTAATGCTCATACCATTCCACATCCTGCAGCCAGTGAGAGGCATCGAGGTATGCCTTGGACTCTTCGGCCCCAAAGTTCACCCAATTCTCCTGTACCGCACCCATCTCACCGTATTTCCTGATGGAATGGGGTGCGCATAAGGGCCAAAGACCCCAAGGCACACCGTGACACTTGTCAGTACCTGCAGGGTAGGGTGTGGTGAAATGGCATGGCCGTTATGCCTGACGACCCAAAGGCACACCCCAATGCCTGTCACTCTCTGCAGGGTGGTGGTGGGGTTGGCTTCAGTTCAATACTTCACTGCCATTTCTATTATGCAGCTCTGTAACTCCTACACTAGCAATGCCAATGCCAGCAAGCAAACAGTCGGCATTGACAAATGCTTGTTTGTTTTGTTTTTCACTGTATTATTTATATTTTTTTTATTATTTGTATTCACCCATTAACTGTGTAGCCAGACCATGGAGATTATTTTCTTCATATTTATTTAAAAAAAGTCTTTATCCAGCAACTGGATACAGCCTCAGACAATCAGTGAGGTTTGTGTCTGTCAATGTTTGTATATATATATATATATATATATATATATACAGTATATATACACACATGGAATGCTTTGCTATCCTGTGGAGCCAGCTACAGGTAAGTACCTGAGCCCCTCCCTCTGCTTTATTAATTGCTTAAGTAATGTATGTATTTAATACATAATATTCTTAGTGCTAGGGATGGAACTTGGGATTCATTGCAAGCCTGTAACTAAGACCCACTGGTTCTGGAACATGAGGTGAGTGTGAGGCAGGACTCAGAACTCTGAGTGAATCTTTTATTGTAAACTTTCACCATAGGGACACTGACCCATGCACAATGTACAGTTACAGTATATTATAAATGAGATAGTCAGGTTTATGTACCTTCAAAGTTAACAATGACTTTAGAAAAATCAAACGTTTCAAAGATCACAATCTTTTCTGAACAAGTTTTCTTTTGTGGTGATAATGCTAGTGATTATTCAGCCACTAATACATTTTTTTCACAAACTGTGTGTGTGTGTTTCCTTTGTTTTAATTGTTTTATTTGTACAGTGAGAAGATGCCATTAAAGATGTCACTTGCACTATACACTACCTTCACATCTCTTCAGGCGATGAACGGGAAATGCATGCCATCTCTTTAAACACCTCTCAGCTCACTCATGTCTCACAGCCGGCCCTTTCCCAGTCTCATTCCCTCTGGCACTGGGCCTTCCTTGTGACTCCTTTCCTGCTTCACATCTCCACTGGTACAAGACATTTTCCACCACCGTTGGACGGTGGCCCATTAGCCTGCCAACTTCCTCTCCCAATCGCACGCCTGCAATACTAACTGTCTATGGTGCCCTCTATCTCTTATTGTTACCGCAGCCAGCTGCCTACTCAAGCTGCTCGTTATATGAATATTATCTCAAAGTATGTTATAACTGAGTATCTTTATTTTTCCTTTTAATTGTTTTGGTTGTTTATTGTGCATTCTTTTACTACCTCTGTATGTATGTTGACCCTCATCCTTTGACGTGGAACCCTTGTAAACAAGCAGTTTCTGCTCAAAGGTAAAGGTAAATAAATAGATGCCACATAATAAATAACTGAGAATAATGGATAGGTAAGTGTGTGTTATGGATTTTTTTCACACAGCTGAGGTGTGTGATGACCCATAAACCTCTTGAGCAAATCCATAACATCATACTTATCTATTATTTTTCATAATTGCTGGTGTTGAGGTTTACACTGTATTTCTAGCAGCTTGAAAGAAAAATACTTTTTTGCTAGAGTGCGGTTTTATTTTTAAGGAATTGAACTTTAGACGAGTAAAACACAGTTAAAAATACTGTATTTGAAACAGTGGAATTCAACAGTTTAAAACTCTTTTGTTCTTAGGGAACTGTCATATCAACCAGATTTCATGTTATTATTGCCTTTGGAGTATAATAACCAGAAACCTGGTTGATATGCATTTTTAACACACCAGTAATCCAGTTGATATCTATGGTCAGCAGTAATTACATATTTAGAATTAATAATGCGTTGCCTAGAACACAACACACACACACAGTTTATTGTGTTCATACATCTTTTTATGTATATAAACTTACAGTATGTTTAATATATCAGGGTTGTTACATTGGTTCATGTAAAGACAGACAGATATAGGATAGATAGATAGATAGATAGATAGATAGATAGATAGATAGATAGATAGATAGATAGATAGACAGATAGATAGACAGACAGACAGACAGACAGACAGAGTGGAGCTTTTTATTAAACGAATGTAAAAGGGATGTCACCCAGAGGCTAGGAGAGGAAATGCTTGTTTGTATGTATTTTAAGTTATGCCTGCGGAGCACAGTATCAATCAGTCAATGAATTTATTGTTCAACCAACAGGTTTTACAAATCACAAACATAAACAGACTAACAAAAAAAATACCAAATGTTTTTACAAATCACAGACAGAGACTAACAAAAAAAAAATACCAAACACTGTCAGTGAGCATCAATCAGTTAATGAACCTAGTTAATTTCTAAATTAATGTTAAACAATAATAATCTTCAGTAGATCTCATTCAAGTATGTTAAAATGTCATATTTTTAGTAATCTAATTGGATATTTGAATAACTAGTTATCACTCCTCATTAAGAATTTGTTTACATAAAAACAAGGACTTGCTTGGCAGAAAAATTAAGTTACAGAAACAGAAAAAAGATAAAACTATTACATCTTGTTTACACTTAATTGTGCACTGTCAGAGCTCAATATTCATACAAAATACTCTCAGATTGTACCTAAAAGAATCCAAAGCTCTTTCCGTTATCTTGGATAAATCTCCACTATTTTAAACTACAGGCCCCACCAAGTAAGGAGTAGCTCGGAACATATGTTATCTGAATAAAAATTCAAAAGCAAGGATTCTAGTGGAAGACTTCTTTCATTCAGTCCATTTAATTCTAACACATACACTCTGTGATCCACTAGCTTCTTCTGCACCCCAGAAAACCACCTCATCTTATTTCTACTCACAGTCCAGCACTTCACCGTCACTAGGCAGTGTCCATCCACCAGGAAAAACACCAACACATCTATTGAATTCTTTCAGTGCCTCAAGCTGAATTCTGAAGTGAACTGAAACTGCTGGACTACACTGAACTGAATGCTAGACATGCGATTCAATGCCCAGAGCACAGTATTGATGTATTTTATTTATTTACTGTATTGGCTCTGACCGCTACACGGGTAAAAAAAAACAAAAAAACTGTAGCACGTCTCAACATTGCTGGCATCCTGGCATCCTCCATGCTATGGACACAGTGGGGTATTTTATAAAATAAATGTAAAAGGGATGTACTCAGGAGGCCAGGAGGCTAGGAGGGGACGTGCGTGTTCTGATGCATTGTAAGTTAGGCGTGTGGAGCACAGTATTAATTCATTTATTTATGTACTACTTCATCTATTTAATTCTCTGCTTTATGTTAAAAACAGAAACTGTGATGCACTACTGTGGATCTCTGGGGCTTAGGGCTCGCTACTGCTGTTGGCAAGAAAACACAAAGATTTTTTTTACTGGAAGTCTCCCTAGCTCTGCGTGGGCTCCAACCTGCTACAGGGGTAAAAAAAAAAAAAAAAACTTATCACGTACTCTCCTTGCTGGCATCCTACATGCTAAGGACACAGTGGTCATTTATTTATTAAATACATTTAAATGGGACAGTGTGACTGCTAAACATTGCAAAGGGTTCAAGAGTCGAAAATAAAGCAGCAGTACCTGTAGCCCAAAGTGGTTTCTGACTATTTTGAACTACCGCCAGTTTCATTCCTTTCCTTTCTGTTGGCACTCAGATGTCTCATGCAGACAGCAACAGCCCATACCCCAGGCACCCCCGGAGACACAGCAGTTGGAGGGCAGAGGTAGAGAGCACTCATGGACTATATGTACAACTTTTGTAATGCTTTGCAATTGTGTTCAGCGGTGCTCGGGGGCGGGGTCAGAGCAGATATTCTTGTAACTGTAAAACAGCACTGGCTGTTTTATTCATTACTACATGTTATTAAGCAGAAGGCCTTTTATAATTATTATTACCCTGGAAGAGCACATTGAATAAATCCAAAGCTGGAAAGTTTTTTATTTTTTTTTACCAGACATTTAATTCTGTACCAGCGTCTGGTAACGCTGTTAAGAATATGTGTATTTGGAACTATAGTTTCTAATAGTGGAATGTGAGGAAAGCAATTCAAATTTCAAAATACCCACTCAAAATGGGACTCAGCACAACTCTGTCATAGCGCGAGCTATCATCAAGCTGAATTCCGCTATGTTCCACGGATGGTACAAAGTTCTACGCTTGGAAGGGAAATCCGCGGGTGGAGCTCAATTCTGTGGCTTTTTCTGTGGTTGGCCGCAGTGGCAGAATCGCAGAAAACTTGGGGCCTTGACTATGCTTCTTTCAGAAACTGGACTGGAGGGGTTCCCTGGTGGTGGCATGCAAAATATAAAGTGGTACCCGTGCTCGTCTACACTTTTTGAAAATAAGTACCCCAGTTCCTTGTTTTTCTCCTATTTATCCCATGTTGTTGCTAATTTTAAACATACCCTTTTCCTTGATTTGACAGATGAGGAGGAGTATCACTCATTAGCGAAAGTGCCACCACCAGGAGGGGTTCATAAATGTCATGGATGGTCAAATGGCTCTCCAGTTATATGGCCACCACCTTCTCAATAACCTTCCCTAAAAAGGGAAGGTTAAAGATTGGTCTGTGGTTCGCATGGCAGTTTGGGTCCAAAGAAGCTTTCTTCATGTAAACCCTAGGTGGCGCTATCCCAAGGGCTACTACCCCTGCCTGCTTGGCTAGTAGCAGGTTAAGGGGCTTGGGTACTGAAACAGGTGCCTCCACCCTGAGGTCAGGGTTGTTAGTGGTCAAGCTAACCTGGGCACAGCCCTCCAGGACACTGTAACCCCCCCTCTTTCCCTTCTAGTGGCCTGAGCAATATATAATAATCACTTTTACAATGACCCTTATTCACCATGCAATTACCCACATTGTTTGCACTTACCAACAGGACTGGTTCCTCTAGCTTGACCCTGGGGACCCCCTGTAAAACAAGGTTATGCACAGCAAATAGCAACAGTACAGTACTCTTGGCACAAACTGGGATCACAGTCAAGTTAAATGCAAAAAGAGTTAGATCTGATTTATTCAGGAGATTTAAACAAGGGAGGTGCGTAATCAGGTTGATTTGCTTAATGGCTATATCAAACAGACAGTTACGCATGCACTTCAGAGTCCCTACACAGTCACACATTCTGGGTACCCAGGTAGGAAAAAGGTGGGCTAGCCAGGAATGTTGCCCGGGGTAGGCCAGCTCACAGCTGGTTGGGGCCCTGTGATTGAAGAAACCAACATTCACAACACACACTATTGTAATCCGGAGCAGCAGGGCTCAGTTCATGACAGAAAAGACAACAAAGCAATCAGATGACAACACTTTAAATTTAGCTGTTATTTCAGGGAGCTACCCTGATGTTTACTCACGATACCCAATTTAGGACACAGGCAGGACGAAATCGAGACAGCAGATTGTTAAACTGGAGCTCCAGGAGAAGCAGGGCCCACATGAATCACCGAGGCGTTGTTCCTGTTCAAAGCGTGAGGATCCCCAGGCTGGTTGCTCATCGATGGCTTTCTCTGTGCAGCGGGTAGTCTGGCTGGGCCAGTGTGGCAAAGCCTAGGCCCAATGGAAATGAATACGGATTCAGTCCGTGGGGGCTGGATGCAGCCTCCAGCAAGCAGAATACAGTTTAGCACACAGTGGGGAACCAAATTATGACCCACTAACAGCACACAGCACATTTACATGTAAGAAATTCTACTGTACCAGGCAGATTGCTATCTGGTTGCAATTACAGAGTCTCTGCACAAACCGGGAGTTAAGAGGTGGCTGGAAATCCTGACAGGCCAATTGCATTCAGCAAATCTTTGGTCTTCTTCAGGTTAAAGCCTGGTCACTGTTCTGTGGCTTAAATCATCCTCACAATTCGGATTCAGTCTGAGTAAACTTCAATTTCCCTGTCAGGGACAGCAGGCAAACAGACAGGCCAAAACTCAGCCCTTTTACAGTTCTCCTGTGCAAATTACACAAGGGCTGCTGCTTGAATCACTCAAGCTGTTACCACTTTCACTTCCCAATTCAGACTGACTGAAGTGCAAAACAGTCTGGGACTTTCCACGGGATCCAAAAGGTTCGGTTGGCTGATCTGTCTGTCAGTCACAACAAGAGCTTCCCCTCCAGATCTGTCTTGGTGCCAAAATGCAAAAACTACAATTCCTGCAGAATTTTGCTCCCACAAAGCCCCTGGGGACAAGCTCCATTTTAGAGTCCCCGAAGGTACTGATTGGATCATTTCAGCAGTGCAGGACCAAGATGATGGAAACAAACAGAACTGTCCATGCTGCAAAGAACAAACTGCAATATTATTACTACTCTAACAAATGATCAACAAACAAGTACATCTTCTAACAGAACTCCCTCTCAGATTAATTGTGACTGCAATCCTGGCAGCTCTTAAAGAGACAGTACACAGAGGCTATACAGGCACTCTCTGGCAATACATTTAAACTGCTAAAATGCAGAACACCAGCCTGGCAGTGAGCATTTAGGCAAGCTCAAGGAAGACTTTTCGGGAACCCCCATTTGTAGGGGGGTTACAATCAGGAGGGGTGTTACCACTGCCTCCTTCAGGGAGCTAGGACACTCTCCTGTTTCCAAGGAGCACCGAACTATCCATGCAAGGAAAGGACTGATGGAATCAATACAACCCAAAATCAGGGAAGTTGGTCCTGGGTCCAAACTACAGTATGTAGGGCGCGCACCCTGGACAATCCTCATGACATCCATGAACTCCAGGCAGTCGAAGGTACTCCAGGAAAGCTGGAGGCTAGTGGACAAGTGCTGGTCATCAGCAGTGCCCATAGAGTGTGCTGGCTGGAGAGCTGCCCTGATGTTGGCCACCTTAGTCGTGAAGAACCGAGCAAGTTCATCGCATTCTATTTGCGAAAACACTTTCTGAACTTTGTAGACAAGCTGGGTTGCACAGTTTGTTCACAGTTCAGAAAAGCTGAGCCGGTCAGTTCTGAGCGACTGCAATCTGCCTGGAGAGGAACTCTGCCTTCTTACGGGTGACTGCAAATTGACTGGCTTGATAATGGTCCATCAACTTAAGGTGGTTGGTGTCAAGTGCAGATCTCCTCCAGCAACACTCTAACCTTCATCCTTGTCGTCACATCTCCCTCAAGGTCCCACCAAACCATGAAGACCAAGGGCAAATGGAGAGAGGACAAACACGGACAGGAGCAACAACATCCAGGGCCGCCTCAATGGCCATATTATAGGCCACTACGAGGTTCTCTGCATCGCTGTTTGCAACCTGAATGGATGATAGGTCAAGCACTGCTGTAAGGCCTTAAAGAGTTACCATCTCATAAAGGGCGGTACTTTACCATCTGTACAGGGGTAGGCCTTCAAGGAGGGGCACTAAAATTGAACCCTACAGTGTAATGATCGGACCATCCGACTGGGTCCACCCCCAGATCTGAGGCTTCGATCTCCAGGAGGAAAACTAAGTCAAGGGAGTGACCATGTTTGTGGGTAGCAGTGGTAACTACCTGTATAAGGTCCAGAGATGTCATCAACTAGAGGAAGTGTTGTCCAAATTGCGAGAATTCATCATCGACCCAGGCATTAAAGTCACCCAGGACCATCATCCTGGGAGACTCAAATGCCATGTTGATGATGAAGTCCACCACTTCCTGAAGGAAACGTTTCCCATCCCCGGGTGGATGGTAGATGAGGACGATCCTACAACCTACACTTGCTACTACAGTACACTCAGATGACTCAGTCTCCTCAACTAGTACACTCGTAAGGCCCAATTTGGTCTTGAAACAGACCACAACCCCCTGCCCTCTCTTGTGATCCAATCTCGAGCAGTGAATCACCGAGTAACTGGCTAGAATTGCGGCCTCTAATACAGGGCCAGAGTTCTCATCCAGCCAGGTCTTGGTGATGCAAGCCAGATCCACCAAATTTACAAGATCTGCAATAATTGCAGTCTTGTTTTTAATGGATCTGGCATTGCATAACACCGCTCGAGTTGGATGAACTTCCGGGACCGCCCGAACTACATGCCCACCCAATTTGGTGATGCCATTGTGTATGGAAACCAAACATGGAGGACCACAATCTGGATTTCATTTCACCTCAGGGTGTCTTCTGGATCCTACAACCCCAATGTGATGGCCCCGCTCATTCAACCGCTGCTGTTCGCACCCCCTGGCCCCTCACCTCCTCCGATGCACAATATCCAGCACTCTACAACGCTGGTAGATGGAGAAATGTAATTGGGAGGAGACGAAAGGGTGGAGGATGAATAGCACACCACCATGGGTGCAGGCATCCAACACATTCCGATGACCAAATTTAGCAAAATCTAAAACCATTTAAGTTTAGCACTAAACATAAAATGAACATAACACTCTTCCCTCTAACCAAAACCACAATAATTAAACTAGTTAAAATATAAAGTCACAATCTTTAAATCCAGATCAACTGGCAGTTTAAATAACAGGAAACCACACAGAGAAGAAAGTCCTCAGAGTTGCAAAAGGTCAGAATAATAGGGAAAAAGAAACCCAAATTGCCAGTCCCCAATGGATCTCTCACTTCCAGAGAGACAAAATTCTCAGGAACTCACATTTCCAGGGCAAGACAGATATAAGGTCTTAATGGGTTCTTCAAACTCCTTAGTCACTCTCACCGTGAGAAAAGTTGGAACAAAATCCAATTACTTCCCAGTCCACAGGCACTCCCACTGCCCAGGGTTGGTAGAATAACAATGCACTCTCACTGCCTCTTGAAGTGAGGAAGAATCCTCTTCGTTGGGTCACTGGCAGCTCTGAGGCTAACGCAGGCCCTGAAAAATCCACCACTGGGGGTCGATTGTGAAGTGCACAACCAGTTCTACGGGCCTCTGTCCAGGCCCACCTGAGCAGTGAGACTAGCAGAGAAAACCCTGGGTGCCACCCACCCACCCAGACTGCCGGCTACCTGGCGGAAAAGAGCCGAAGCCCTCCACCCAGATGCGTACCCAGAGTACCACCCACCAGGAGAATCAGGAGCAGACAGTTATTACCTCAAATCAAACTGCTTCAGCCCACTAACCTGGACACTCTGCAGGAATCTGACAGGACGCCAACACTCCACACTCTTCTCAAACAGTTAGAATGCTTCTCCAAAAGTTCGTCCTTCCTCAGAGCTTCAACTCCTCGCCAGCCGACAGCCAAACAAGATCACTGTCAAAAGATCACAACCACCAGCAAAACAGTAGTGTGTTTGAGCTGGTCTGACTGTCCCAAATGACCACTTTGACAGTGGTCATACACCTGCCACAATCCCCAGAGTAGGCAGCACGCCATCACATGTTTCAGAGGGCCTCTTAGTGGGTTTCAGCTGGTATGACTGCCCACAGCAACCACTGTGACAGTGTTCCTACTCCTGCCCCCCTCCCCAGAGTAGGCAACACACCCTGACGTATTTCACAGGGTCAGTCAGTGGGTTTCAGCTGGTGTGACTGTCCATGCAACCACTGTGACAGTGTTCCTAATCCTGCCCCCTCCCCAGAGTAGGCATCACACCCTGACATATTTCAGAGGGCCAGTCAGTGGTTTCAGCTGGTGTGACTGTCCACAGCAACCACTGTGACAGTATTCATACTCCTACCCCCCCCATCCAGAGTAGGCCACAAGCCGTCACATATTTCAGAGGGCCTTTTAGTGTGGTTCAGCTGGTCTGACTATCTCAAACGACCACTTTGACAGTGGTCATACACCTGCCCCCCTCCCCAGACTAGGCAGCACACCATCACATATTTCAGAGGGCCTTTCAGTGGGTTTCAGCTGGTGTGACTGTTCACAGCAACCACTGTGACATTGTTCCTACTCCTGCCACCCCTCCCCAGAGTAGGCACCACACCCTGACATATTTCAGAGGCCATTCAGTGGGTTTCAGGTGGTGTGACTGTCCACAGTAACCACTGTGACAGTGTTCCTACTCCTGCCCCCCTTCCCCAGAGTAGGCAAGACACCGTCACATATTTCAGAGGGCCTTTTAGTTGTTTTAGCTGGTCTGATTGTCCCAAAAGACCAGTTTGATAGTGGTCATACACCTAACCCCCTCCCCAGAGTAGGCAGCACACCATTTCATATTTCAGAGGGCCTTTTAGTGGGTTTCAGCTGGTGTGACTGTCCACAGCAACCACTGTGACAGTGTTCCTACTCCTGTCCCCCATCCCCAGAGAAGGCAGCACACCATCACATATTTCTGAGGGCCAGTCAGTGGGTTTCACCTGGTCTGACTGTCCACAGCAACCACTGTGACAGTGTTCCTCTCCCCCCCAGCATAGGCACCACAACCTGACATATTTCAGGGGCCTTTAGTGTGTTTCAGCTGGTCTGACTGTCTCAAGCGACCACTTTGACAGTGGTCATACACCTGTCCCCCTCCCCAGTGTAGGCAGCATCCAGTCACATATTTCAGAGTGACTTTTAGTGTGTTTCAGCTGGACTGACTGTCCCAAATGAGAACTTTAACAGTGGTCATACACCTGCCCCCTTTCCCAGTGTAGGCAGCACACCGTCACATATTTCAGAGGGCCTTTTTACTGGGTTTCAGCTGGTGTGACTATCCACAGCAACCACTGTGACCGTGTTCCTACTCCTGCCCCCCTTTCCCAGAGTAGGCACCACACCCTGACATATTTCAGAGGGCCACTCAGTGGGTTTCAGCTGGTGTGACTGTCCACAGCTACCACTGTGACAGTGGTCCTAGTCCTGTCCCACCTCTTCAGAGTAGGCACCACAACCCAACATATTTCAGAGGGCCTTTTAGTGGGTTTCAGTTGGTGTGACTGTCCACAGCAACCACTGTGACAGTGTTCCTACTACTGCCTCCAATACCCAGAGTAGGCACCACACCCTGACATATTTCACAGGGTCAGTCAGTGGGATTCACCTGGTCTGACTGTCCACAGCAACCACTGTGACAATGTTCCTACTCCTGCCCCCCTACCCCAGAGTAGGCTACACACCCTGACATATTTCAGAGGGCCTTTTAGTGGGTTTCAGCTGGTCTGTCTGTCCCAATCGACCACTTTGACAGTGGTCATACACCTGCCCCTCTCCCCAGAGTAGGCAGCACACTGTGACATATTTCAGAGGGCCAGTCAGTGGGTTTCAGCAGGTATGACTATTCACAGCACCCACTTTGACAGTGGTCCTTCTCCTGCCCCCCTCCCCAGAGTATGCACCACAACCTGACAAATTTCAGAGGGCCTTTTGGTGGGTTTCAGCATCGCTTACATTGGAGAGAAACAAATTCAACAATGTCCATACCACTGCCACCCTCATCTGGCACACCTACCCAGAGTTAGCACCCCCCCAACATCACAAACAGGGCAATGCAGCTGTTATTACTAGTTTGCAGGTCACCTATGACATATTCAACACCGGTAGCATCCCAGTCCACCCTCATCATACTTGGCACTTCATTATGAAATCACCCTGAGGGCAATACATTTGGTCAGTTATGGTGTGCACGTGCATAACGACCCATGTGACAGTGTCACATAGCATGGCACACCTCCCCAGAAGTAGCACCACACCCCAAACAGCTGTTTATCATAATTACTTTTATGAAGTAATACTCACATGACACACCATCAACAAGAGCACAACCATGTTTTGTTGTCTTTGGACTGTTGACGTCGCTGCACGAACGCTTACTGGTGATCGTAGTTGAGGTGTCCACAGCACCTTTTTTGAGACATATATTCGGTATTGCCGTCCGTTTCAAGTTCAGAAATTTTGCAAAACCCATATTGTACTGCATCAAATTTTCAATGTTTTCCTCAGAGAAATGCACTGAGCATATATGTGGGGACACAATCCCAGTAACTGTTCAGCAAGACAAAGTTAACCCACTTTCTAAATCTTTGTGGGGACTTATCACATTTTGGGAATTCCATCGCAGCCACATTCTGACTGGGTGTATTGCTAGAGCCACCCACAACACAATAGTTGACCATATTTTACAGAGTCTGAATAACAATGAGGAAGTCAGAAAAAATGAAGAAGAACTGTATTTGATGTACAGTGACCATACTTCAATGCAGGATTCAGTACCTTGTCAGGCAATGAACCCCACTGATCTGGGGTGAAACACAGGGGAAGCATGACAAACAAAACGCAATAGAAAGCAATGAACTCACAAACCTACAATGATGTACACAAAGTAATAGATTAAATAGCCATACAAAAATTAGTTTTAGACCTCTGAGTCATGCTTCCACAAGTTCTGAGAGACAACAATATAAGGAGGCAATGGACTTCACATGTTTACTTCACTGCAAAGCACAGAGAAGACATAATGCACAGTACAATGCAACTGCTGATATCTGTGTGCAAAAACAACGAAATCACCAATGACACCTGCTGTCTGTTCTAAGTAAAATAACCCATGTTTCACCTCACACAAACAATGCATTCCCAGAAATACAACTGCGGGCACTGATGACAGCTGACAACAATTAAGACTAATAGATGTCGTCACGGTGCTATACTAATTATTTCCACGATGTGGAGAAACCGACACACAGAGATAAATATCCCAATTGTACAAATGGCAGAAATGAAAAGAAGAAACGATGATGTACAACTGGATGTTATCGCAATAGGCACTACAGCATTCCCACTTCACAAAACAGAGAATTTCCCATGCTAACACTATTGGAGCCACTGACAGTAGGACAGCCCTCCCTTGCATGACACACACTGGGAGGCGTGACCACACCTCAACTCTTTTAGAAAAAATACATAACACACTGAAATGGGGCAGTAGTAAAATGCTTTATTAGGAAAAAACACAGCACAGCATACAATACACAAAGGCAGATACCAGTACAGGAGACAACATAGTATTAAAATATGCTGCAAAAAAGGCAATTTTAAAACATTGGAAAACCACTTTAAAGGGACAGGCATGGAGGCTCAATAGGGCACTCTCACACAAATGAACAGAACTACTTAAGACAGGACACCAGCCTAATAGTGAGCATTAAAGAGCCCAGGAAGACATTAGGTAAGCCCCAAATTGGTAAGGGGTGTTACACTTTGTTTTCCAGCCTTCTGGTGAACTTTGTTGGCTGATGCTTGATACTACAAGCTCTCCTAAGAGGGAGCGGGCTGGGTGGTGCTCCACCTGCTGCTCAAGACCACCACAGTCACCGTGCAAGTGGAAATAGGAAGCGAGGAAGGGACAGCAGCAGCAGCTCAGTGGCATGCATGGAGGGAAGCCATCAGCATGGAGAGGAAGGTAGCCTGTGAATTCAGGCAGAAGGTGTGAACGTAAGGTTCCAGGTAGGGCAGGAAGAGTTCAGCTGAACCCATCATCTGACTTTTGTTGTTGAAATTGGAAAAAAAAATCTACTCATATTGTCTCAAAAACATTTTCCCACAAAGGTAGGGATTGCGCTACATAACAGTTTGAGACTATGGACTCTTGTGGGTATCAGTTAACCTGTGGGGGAAAGGCATACAGACTAACTAGCATTTAAATAGAAATAAAACCTGTTTTCTGAAAAATGTTGCAATTCAAGACATGAATGACAATGCTGTGAGGTTTGGTGGAATGCCAGATTTGTTCTTCTATTTTCATTCTAGCCAGCAACAGGTTCTGATCAAATGAACCAGTTCAGACAAGTTCAGCAGAGAATTCAGTAGAGTGCCTTCACTTAGTTATGATATTACATGTTTAATAGGGTCCCTGATTGCATCATAACATTTCTTGTTTATAGTTCTTGGATGTGATAGGAAGAATCCTTGTCTGTGAGGCTGTGTACACACTTGCAATCCGTTTTTTAAACTTTTTTTTAAACGTTTTTAGCCTACCGTGCTACTGTGTTCACATTGAATTCCTTTCATTTTTGTTTCTGCTTGTAGAAGCGTGTTATAGTACGGTATTCCATTCATACCACAGGTAATCACGTCCATTTTACAACTCGGTGTTACAGCGCGACGGTCGAGGTATCCCATAGTGTTCAGTTGGCCGGGCATCCTTTGCAGTGTTGGCAAACGCCGTGGAAACTGAGCTGCCATGTTCATTTGTTCTAACAGCATTACAGGCTGTTTTTGATACATTTAAGGTGAATTAAAGTTATGTATTTTAGGAGGTGTGCTATAACAATATGAATAAGGACAGAATGTATGGTTTTATTTTTTTAATTTTTGTGTGAGCAATGATAATGTGGTCAGATCATTTAAAGCAAATGTTCTTTCAAATCAGTACCTGGGAGATACAACAAGTGGCAGGTCACTGACAGCAGTCATAAAATGTCACAGTTGCTGTCTGACGATGAACACTGCGGCTGTTACAATGTTAGGGGGGTAGCACTGCACACTCCACCAGTCCAACCTTCTGATGGAGCGGTCTGGTGTAACATGGAAATTCCAGTTTCTATTCAGTAATCACATCTTCTACCTAATGGCCCATTTGCAGAGAACGATAGGACACTAAAGACCTTGCTGTTATTAAATAGCTGTCCTTTCCAGAGGGAAGAGAGTGTGTCACCCTCTTCCTAGTAATGTGTGACACCTCCAGGCAGTGGCAGACTGTTGCAGCATTATTAGTGTTCTGTGCCACGTACACAGATATATCTTTATACAAGTAACAGAATTTAAAGTCAAAATTCATTGGGCTGGCAGTATAGCCTAGAGGTTAGCACAATGAGCTGTGAACGAGTTTGATGCATCCAGCAGACCAGACCTGGGTTTGATTCTCACAACCTCCACTTGCATGCTGTGTGACTCTGAGCAAGTCACTTAACTGCCCAGTGCTCCCAGATCGCCCCTGAAAAACAGGCACTTGTGCCTACTTGCCCTTACCCAGTTACCAAAGAGTAAAAAAAAAATATATAAATGTATTTGTAGCAGGCACACCAGGAGTGGGATCTGAACAGTGAACTCAATCCAGAAATTTTGAAAACTGGAGGATTCCGTTGCATGCAATCATATGGTTCTAAATGCAAAAATGTGCATTGTACAGGATCAGTTCTGCCATTTGTTTTATTTACTTTTTTTTTTTTTGGTGGTGGGGATTCATAACTACAAATGTTGCCATTGCTTCTTTACATGTCTTGAACATGTTGGGCAAAGGTTGCTGTGTGGTTTCTACGAAGGAATCAAACCTCATTTATAGGAAATACTGATTTGTACCCCAACTGCAGGAATACTATTACTGATATATTATATTATATTATATTATGTTATATTATATTATATTATATTATATTACAGATCACCTCCTCCTGAATACCAGCAATTATGATTAATTCAGTTCGATTGACTTTAATTCTGGCATCTTTCCGCTTTCTTGTACGGCAAAGGATTATTAGACAAAAACTTAACATGATTCGGAAAGCTAGGTTACACAGACAACGGATCCTTGTCCTACTCACAGTCAGCTTGGCTCAACATTTGTGCAACATACAGAATTTCTTGTCAGGGTCCTACATGGGTGGCACAGTGCAATGCACAGTATGGATCATGGATCGCTATGAGAGTTGGTGGGAGGAGATTGTGCTTATGACTTGGGGCACCGATCAATGGGTGTTGAATTTTCGGATGTCTACAGACACATTCAATTGGATCTGCACAGAGATTGGACCATGTATAGAAAGGCAAAACACAAGGCTGTGGCAAGCCATTAAAGTGGATAAGAGGCCGGCTCGTCGGCGCAGCGGTTGAATTTCTGCTTGCGATGCCGGCAACCCAGGTTCGGGAACAGACTCGGGTCGCTGGAGAGCCAGCCGGGGGGAGTAGGCTCGGCGTCCATGACTGCTCGCCTACTCCGGGGAGGAGGGATGCGGCTGCAGTCTGGTACCCCTGGCGGCGGCGGAGACCTGGCGGAGCCTCAATGCACATGGGGCGTGGTGAACATCGGCTCTGCCCAGGCGTTAGTGGCATGCCACGCCGGGAGAAAACGGAAAATCCGCCTCCTGGTCTGCCGGATGATGGCTGCCACGCCCTGTCAGCCCGAGATGCCCCGACGCCTCCAACCCACCTCAGCAGCACTCAGGACTGATGCCTAGTGTGCTAGTTGCCCCTCCTGGTGCCTTCCCCCTCGGAGGAGGGGGACCCACCCGGCAAAGGGATACGCCGGGCCACCCCTGGGTCGGCTGCGATCTGGGGTGTGGGAAGGGGGGTCAGGGTGAGGGGGTCACGGGAGGCATGAGCAGCAGGAAGGAGTGGTAGACCAGGAGGCAAGAAGGAGGATAAAGAAATAACACACACAAAAAAAAAGTGGATAAGAGAATGGCGATTGCCTTGTGGAGATTGGCTACCAACATACAGTACCGTACTCTAAGCCATCTTTTTGGAGTTGGAAGATCAACTGTTTTCCATATTGTTTTGGATGTCTGCTCAGCATTAGTTAAGATTCTTATGCCATGGGTCATAGCTATACAACATGTGAAAGATGTTGTGTCTGGTTTTGAGCAGGAGTGGGGGTTCCTGAATTGTGGAGGTGCTGTGGATGCAACTCATTTTCCTACGTCAGACAGCAATTGTGACATTTTATGACTACTGTTTCTGGCAGTGTCAGTGGCTCAGTAGGTAGCACACTTGCCTCTGAGGCTGGGAGATCAGAGGGCTGCGGGTTCAGTTCCCATATCTATCACTTGGGTTAATATCCCAGTAGTGACACTGTAGTGCAGCATGAGAGGGGTGCTGCACTTCTGAGGTGCCGTCTTTCGGATGAGACGTTAAACCGAGGTCCCATCTGCCTGGATTGGTGGTAGTTCAGGTGGATGTTAAAGATCCCATGGCACTTATCGAAAAGAGTAGGGGAATTTTTTTATTAGAATAGCAAATCAAAGCAATACAAAACAGTGTTTCCTCACACAAAGGAAAAATACAAAACATAAGAAAAGCAAAAAGTGGTACTGTCAGACATATCCAAAAAAACTGTCTAATACAAAAATAAAAATCTATTCCAAACCCTAAAGGTAACGGAACCCCCCCCCCCAAAGTATTAGAATAACAGAATCAACAACAATACAGAACAGTATTACCCCATCCAAAAGAAAGTATTTAAAACATAATAATGGTATTACAAACATGTCAAATCAAAACAGATCAGAAAAAGCAGAACAATTAAATAAAATCCCAAAAAACAGAAAGAACCCTCCCCTCCTAGAAAGGATAAAAAAATATTGTAATGAGAACATAGTAAATCATATACAGTTCGGTAAAAATAATAGCAATACGGTATCTATGAACCATCCTACATACTAATCAAGGGAAAAAAAATAATCTCATGGTAATCCATTCAGCAGACAGGAGTAAATAGAAAAGTCCATCTTCCCCCTCTGATTGAAACATCAAAATCCTAGATATAATACAAGCCTGATTTCCCACAAACTCAAGGTTCTTCCACAAAACATACCACTGGATACCAGAAAACTTTTCTCTTTCTTCCAGTTTCCATTTATGCACTTCTTTATGAATAATCTGAAAAAGTTCCCAAGGAGAAATAACCTGTTGTTGCAAAGCTAATCTACAACGACTTATCCAAATCCAATAAAGGAAATGAGCATAAAGAATTCTGAATGTTCCATGATGTACTCCAAGAGGTAAAGATGGAATAATACCAAAATACAATAGATTAGGTGCCAGAGGAACAGAACCTATCCTTTTCCATCTATTTTTCACTATATCCCAAAAGTTAGTTATGTATGGACACTGAAAATATTTATTTATTTATTTATTTAGTTTTTGTTGACCGGGTAAGTGCACTAGACAAATCCTGCTTATTTTCAGGCACGACCCGGGGGATCGGGATACAGATGGATGCCAACTGACTTTGAACCAGATTAAGCTTTTGGTGGTATTTTTAGTGAATGAGGGAAATTTGACCAGGACACCAGGGAAATTCCCCATCTCTTTTCGAGGGTGGAGCTGTCCGTCTGTCCGAGGAGATGGAGGAGTCCAGTCAGCTGGAGGAGTTGGAGGAGGAAGGTTGTGAGTACGCGACTCCGACCGGTTTAAGAGATACGACTATACTGAATGGAGAAGTTCGAATTCAGGAGACATTATCGAGTAATATCGGTAAAGAGGTTGTAACAAATGTTGGAAATAATATGGATATAGAAGAAGAGACCGAAGTTGTTTTAACTGAAGAATTGGAAAAAAAGAAACAACAGCTTTTAGAATTAATTTCTCTGGCTGAAAAAGACTATCATTTATGCCAACAGAAACTTGAAGTGGAAAGAAATAAAAGAAAACGTTCTCCTGTTAGCCCTGGTCAAGAAGGGGGGAAACGTTTTGGTCAACAAACAGGAGCAGGAGGGAGTTCGAATCCTGCGACAAGAAAGAACTCAGTTACGCTACAAGATCCTATACCTGTATGTCAATTAGAACCGTGGACTCCAGGTGAAGCTTTAAAAAAAGTGGGTTGGTTATGGGCAGGAGACAGATGGGTCCCAGACCCTATGATACCGATACCAGGGATTCAAAGTTCGACGCTCCCTGAGCAACAAAATGGAACAGTAACGTTCATTGACACTCCAAATTCAGAGTCTCTAATTTCGAGTAATGCGAATGCGCAACACCAAGTTGAGGCTGATGTCCTTGAAGAAACGCAAGAAGCCATGGTCGAAAAAAGTTTACCAACGAATGAACAATACTCGCAGCCAAATTCGGAACATCTTTCATCATCTCAACTAGTATTGGAGCCATTATCTACAATTAAAACGCCACAGGCAACAAGAGACAAAGACACAATCGAGGCTGTAAGTTTGTTGAACTTGGGGGGTGATACAGCAAAAACTTTTGCGGGACTATTCAGGAAACCAGTGGAGTCTGCTAAATGCAGATTTCTAGTAAGACTAAGATATATAGGGCAATTACCAGTAGCCCCAGAATGTATTTGGGTAGGTAAAACGTTACTAATAGACTCTATGGCGTTTTCACCAAATGAAGTATTCGCTTTAATACATCCACCAGGAGATAGATATTATGATGTAAGCTTTTGTACTGGATTGTCTTTGGATAAATTTTGGAGATTATTTTATAATTTGCAAAATAATGAAACGTGGAAAGACTTTCAGGCCATTCCTATTACTAAGCCCACTGTTAAGACGGTTACAATCCTTTTCAGGAATGAAGGTGTGAATATCTCTGATATTCAGTTCTGGTTGGAGAAAAGATGCTATGTGCAAGATAAACCTTGTCCAATCTTAGATATAAATGGTTTTTGGACAGGAGGATGGACTTTTTGAGTCCGTTTAATTCATGATGCTAATGGCATACAACATTTACCTAGCTCATTTTATTTGGGAAGAGATAGGGGCATTATATTTTATGCAGGTCAGCCCAAAAGTTGTTTTAAATGCGGTTCTTTTTCCCACCTAAACACTGCATGTAAGCAAGTTCGATGTTTTCATTTTGGTATGTTGGGGCACCTAATTACAGAATGTACAAGTTCCCCAGTATGTAGTCTATACAATGAAACTAATCATGTATTTGCAGACTGTTCATGGAAGTATGTAGAGACTAATGAAACCTCTGATCAGGAGCATTTGTTAGTACAAGCACGCAGTTCTAAAGTAGGACCTGATAATATAGAACCAGGATCAGAGTTAGGAGGAAAGCGTAGAGGAAGAGGAAGAGGTGGTGGTCCTATGAATGGAAGAAGGCTTAGTTTAAGATCTAGACCAGAAATATTAATTAATACACAGCTACAAGAAGCTTCATGTATCTCTAATATGAGTTTAAGTGGAGATGATATGACTACTCCTTTTGTTACACCACATGGGTCCCTATTCGGTCAACTATACATTTAAGTAACAGCCCTGATAGCCCCCCAAATTTAAAGGAACAAAATATTGATCAGGAAGAGATGGTACCGTCGAATGAAGGCTCGACTAGAGGTTCTACAAATTCACCTTTGCCCGTGTCTAATAGGTATTCCATCCTAACTAGTTGGGGAGATCAGGTAGAAGAAATGCTCCCAGGCCCAGATCAGGATTCTAATGAGTCAAGCGTAGTTGTTCCCAAAAATAACCCGGGGTGTTCTGTTAAACAGAAAACACCAGAGATTATTAAACGAATAACCAGATCTAGAAATAAACAGTTTAAACCTCCTCCTTAAAATCCTTCTTTATTAACTGTAACATCTTTAAATGTTAATAGTATTAGATCTCATGTAAAATGTCAGTCGACGTTTGGTATTCTTTCTTCCTTAAAATATGATGTGTTTCTTTTACAAGATACTCGTTTATATACTGAGTTAGAAATAGTTAATGTTAGCAAACAGTGGAGGTGGGGTTTATCGTACTGGTCATTAGGTGAAGATCTTTGTAGTGGAGTGGGGGTTTGCTTTAACACGTTTCAAATTAAACTACTTCGGATAGTTGAAATTGAACCAGGTAGAGCATTGATGGTAGATGTAAGAATACGAGATATTACATGCCGCTTAATTTCAGTGTATGGTCCGCAATTAAAATCCTTGAGAATAGAATTGTTATATAAAATTCGTCCTTACCTGTATAAAAGGGGTTTATTAATTTTAAGGGGAGATTTTAATATTAATTTTGAACAGAAAAAAGATTCAGGGAAACAATATTGTAATAAATCCTGTTTGTCTTCTATATTGTCTCAAGCAGGTTTAAAAGATTCACAGAAAAACGGGAGAAATTCAATGAAACCCACTTTTTTTAAAGGGAAATTGTCTTCTCGTATAGATTTTATTTTTGTTCCCCAAACATTACAGATAGATGGATTGATTTATATTCCAATAGAAACTTCGGACCATGTACTGATTGGAATAAGCATAAACTCCTGCCAGAATAGGGAACGAGGGCCAGAATTCTGGAAACTTAATGTTTCTTGTTTGAAGGATGAGTCGGTTATTTCAGAGTTAAAAATGATAATAAAAGACCAAATTACCACAATAGATTTACATGAAGATTTAGGAAGCTGGTGGGGAGCTTTAAAGTTGTGTTTAATTGGATATTTTCAGTATCGAGGAAGAGTGGAGGCTAGTTCAAAAATTAGAAATTATTGGAAGCTTCGTCAGTCTCTACAGTCTCTTTTGTCCACTCAACATGAGAGAGGTGAAAATTTATCTAACGAGATTACTTGTATAAAATTATTGTCGTCATTTCAGTATGACCGTATGAAATCTTTAATTAAAGAACAATCCTTCGGGACTCAAGGGAAATTTGCTCAAGTAAACCCCTTTTTGGCATGCCAAATAAGATCTAACAATCGTTCATTTTCCGGGTTGTATAAGAAAGATGGGGTATTGGCGTTGGATCATGTGAGTATAATGGAAGTGTTAAAGGTACATATAGAGCAAACATTAGGGACTGTGGTCCTGCTAATAATTTACTTCCAGTTTATTAAAGCAGCAGATTTACGAGAGTGGATAAAGATACACAGCTAGAATGGTAGCTGCATTCACTGAAGCAGAGATGAGCGCAGTGATTACCTCATTGAGAAAGAAAACTTCACCTGGATCCGATGGATTACCAGGAGAATTATATAGAACATTGTGGGAATTAATGCCGAAAGAACTACTAGCATTGTATAATTCCTTTTTGAGTGATATGCTTTTACCTACACAGATGTATGAGGGATTGCTCATTTTCCTTTTTAAGAAAGAAAATCGCAGGGACATTAATAATTGGAGACCTATAACCCTTTTAAATGTAGATTTTAAAATCTTCTCTAAACTTTTGGGGAACAGATTATCCTTAGTAATGCATAATTTAATACATGAACAGCAATATTGTGCAGTGCCTGGGAGATATCTAACAGGCAGCTTTAATTCTCCTTAGGGAGATTATAGAATACAGGAAAGGACTCGGTGGATGGATCAGAAGGGTATCTGGTTAGTTTAGATCAATCGAAAGCTTATGATGAAGTATTACATGAATATTTATGGGAATGTTTAAAATCTTATGATTTACCACATCAATTTGTGAATTGGGTACAATTTTGCTATGCATTGGCCACTGTTGTTCCATTAGAAAATGGGTGGAGAGGTAAACCTCATAGTGTTTTGAAAGGAGTCAGACAAGGATGTCCGCTCAGCCCACTATTGTATGTACTAGCCCTAGACCCCGTGTTGCGAATTATTGGTAAATCACCTTCAATTAAACCTATTGTTATACATAATTTTAATTTTCCAAAATTAATTGCATATGCAGATGATATTTGCTTAGTGCTACCTAATAGTGAGGCTATAGAAATTGCATATGAGTTGCTTAGATCTTTGGGGAAGACCATGGGAGCAAAAATTAATGAAAAAAAATCAAAATGTGTAGCAATATCAGGGTTTCCTGAGAGTACAGTATGGGTAAGGAATTTTAAAGTAGAACAAAAACCATGTAAGATTTTGGGAATATATTTTGGGGGCATGAAAAGTGATTGGGATAATTGGCAGGAAGCCATAAAAGAGGGAAATCTTAAGGTGTCTCAGTGGAATAAACATAGACTGTCAAAAAAAAAAAACGAATTTATTTGATTAAATCATACCTTCTTCCAATTTTTTTATTTATAAGTAACATTTTTTATATTCCCAAACCATTGGAAACTACAGTGTTGCGATGTTTTTTAGTGGTATATAGGGTGGATTAAACCCCATTAAAAGAAATACATTGTGTCTGGAAGTTAAAGAGGGAGGTTTGGGGATGATAAATCCCATTGTCTTCTTTTTTACAATTTTTTTTATATAAAAACTTGATTCCTGTAGTAAAAAATAGTTCACAGGTATGGGTTTATTTATTAGCTTCCCAATTGCAGGGTATTTTAAAAGAATGGAAAGAAGGAAGTTTTGTACATTCCAACAAACGACAACCCCCGTTGCAGAATTGCTGGAAGTCGGTATTTGATAATATAAAAAAATGGGATGTGCGTTGGACAGTAGCAAAGAAGCTCAGAAGGAAAGAAATGTATAATTTAATTGTGGGGTCCTTTTTTGACACCCCTTTTAGTCTTCTTCCAACTGAAGTAAGTTCGAATTTAGCTTCTTATTTGACAAATTTTCGAATACCACAACAAATGTGGGATACCTTATGGTTGGGGATACATGGTAAAATAAATGTACGTAGTAACCAAAAACATAAATCTATAGATGAGAGATATTGCCTAAGGGATAAGTGTATTATACAATTGGAGACAATGGATCACTTGTATTATGATTGCTTTTATGCAAATGAATTTTGGGACATTCTAAAAGAGAGGTGGAAAGATTGTTTAGATCTCCCACCATTAAAAACAAGTTTATATTATGGATTTTTTGCTACTGAGCAACTAGGAGATAGATATAACACTTTACAGGTGCTGCATGTGTTTTTATTATATTGGTTATGGATTAGCCGTTGTAGATTATTGCTGCAACAGCAATCTTTGTCTCCCTTAAC
This sequence comes from Neoceratodus forsteri, assembly GCA_016271365.2. Taxonomy (NCBI): domain Eukaryota; kingdom Metazoa; phylum Chordata; order Ceratodontiformes; family Ceratodontidae; genus Neoceratodus; species Neoceratodus forsteri. The sequence goes on along the minus strand of CM028132.1, from coordinate 191,677,253 downwards.
CTTGATTATGATAATAGAATCTGAAATAGAGAAATTGATGTTAGTAGAATGAAATTTATTTTCAATGATGAAATGGGAATCTTATTGGGATGGTTTTGATTTTTTACATAGTTAGTTTTTGAGAATTGTTTTGAGGAAATTAAATAATAAATGTGAATAGGAAAAAGCAGGAAGGAAAAAAAAAGTCTGCATTTTTAGAATGAGAATTATTAGAAGTGTTTATTATGAATGCAAACATAAATATGTTTTGCTGGTTTTTGTTGTATATGTTGTATGATTTGTATTGATTATAATAAAAAATTCCCCTACTCTTTTTGATAAGTGCCATGGGATCTTTCACATCCACCTGAACTACCACCAATCCAGGCAGATGGGACCTCGGTTTAACGTCTCATCCGAAATATAAATGGTCCATTGTTTCAATTTTCAACGTACATGTCTCCCTGGGACAATATTGATCCGCTAAAGCCTTATGCTTATGATTTCCCTTTACATTAATGCACCCGTGTAAGCCCAACCAAACAGTATCCCACATACGAGCCGGAAGTCTGGAATCCAAAATATATTCTGAAATTAGTTTTTGCTCTGGCTGAGTAAAGTTTATAAATACTGGTACATTAAAATACTGTATAATAATTTGCTTATAAATGGTTTTCCTGGAAAGAAGGATGGTATCATTCAGCAATACTCCCCATTTCTTAATGTAATCAATAACCCCATGCCATCATTTTGGTAGGTGAGGAGTACATTTATTTTTATGTAAAAAGATATTTTTTGACCATTCCTTAATTACCCCTACTAATGCTGCATACCCCCACTTACTCCGTAGCTGTGTACATCCTTTAACTAAAGGAACAATATTATTATACAGAAAAATTGTAAAGAAAAATACCACTGGATGTACCATACCCAAACCCCCTGATTTAATGGGGTTATATAAAATGTCCCGTTTTATCGGATTTAACCTGCTACCCCATACACAAGAGAAGAAACAACCCATTAAGGAAGTCTCTAAGCACGATGGCAGGGAAAATATTGAACTAAGAAACAAAAACTCAGGTATTGAAAAGGATTTTAATAGAAAGATCCTTTTTTTTTGATAACTTCCACCTATTCCATAACTTAACTTTAGAATGTCCTATATCTAAGATTCTTTCCCAATTCGTGCGTGCCATATCATTCCCACCAAAATAAAGACCCAAAATATGACAAGGTACCCTAGAAATGGGAATATCGCTTATAAAGTCTTCTAAATCATTAAAACTGGTAACATCTAGACAACAAGATTTGGCTACATTTAGCCTGGCTCCAGTAATTTTACCCAGTTCTTGTAACAAATCACAAGCTATCCGAACAGCAGTACTATCGTAAACCAGTAAACAGATGTCATCTGCATAGGCTAATACTTTATGTTGAAATACTTTACCCATACCTAAAGCATGAATATTTGGTGAATTTTGAAGTATGCAAAGCAATGGATCCAACATAAAAACATATAAAACAGGACTTAAAGGACAACCTTGTTGTACTCCTTTCTGCAGCAAAATTTTCTGTCCCATCCAGCCATTCTCATAAGGTTTAACACATGCTAATGCATAACAAAGTTTAATCCGTTTTATAAATAAATCCAGAAACCCATAGGCAGCTAAACAATTCCAAAGAAAGGAGTGTGAAACCCCATCAAACGCTTTCGCCTGATCCAAACTCACGATATACCCTGCACCAACTGACTCTGTTAAAGAATTCTTACTGTCCAATGTCTCCCGTAACAATAATAAAGCCTCTGTAATGCAACGACCAGGGATCAAACAAAACTGTGTGGGAAAAATAAGCCGATCCATGACCGACGTCATTCTGTTACTAATTAATTAAAATCCTTTTCAATACCTGAGTTTTTGTTTCTTAGTTCAATATTTTCCCTGCCATCGTGCTTAGAGACTTCCTTAATGGATTGTTTCTTCTCTTGTGTATGGGGTAACAGGTTAAATCCGATAAAACGGGACATTTTATATAACCCCATTAAAACAGGGGGTTTGGATATGGTACATCCAGTGGTATTTTTCTTTACAATTTTTCTGTATAATAATATTGTTCCTTTAGTTAAAGGATGTACACAGCTATGGAGTAAGTGGGTGTATGCAGCATTGGTAGGGGTAATTAAGTAATGGTCAAAAAATATCTTTTTACATAAAAATAAACGTACTCCTCGCCTACCAAAATGATGGCATGGGGTTATTGATTACATTAAGAAATGGGGAGTATTGCTGAATGATACCATCCTTCTTTCCAGGAAAACCATTTATAAGCAAATTATTATACAGTATTTTAATGTACCAGTATTTATAAACTTTACTCAGCCAGAGCAAAAACTAATTTCAGAATATATTTTGGATTCCAGACTTCCGGCTCGTATGTGGGATACTGTTTGGTTGGGCTTACACGGGAGCATTAATGTAAAGGGAAATCATAAGCATAAGGCTTTAGCGGATCAATATTGTCCCAGGGAGACATGTACGTTGAAAATTGAAACAATGGACCATTTATATTTCGGATGAGACGTTAAACCGAGGTCCCATCTGCCTGGATTGGTGGTAGTTCAGGTGGATGTGAAAGATCCCATGGCACTTAATTTAACAAATACTTTAAAGTCGACATTTAATAAAGTAATAGGTCTCCAATTCCGAATGTCAACCCGCTCACCTGATTTGTACAAAAAAATCATCAAGCCTTCATACATAGAAGAGGTTAAAAAGAAATCTGTCCAAAAGTAATTAAACATGGCCAAAAGGACCTGTGGAATAAAGTGCAAAATAAGTTTATATAATTCACCAGTCAGGTCATCCGAACCAGGTGTCATATCCTCTTTTAAAGATTTAATCACTGTATCCAGTTCTAAATAAGAGAACGGTAAAATTAAGTCAGCCTGTGAGCTAGAAGATAACTGGGGTAAAGCAGCAGATTTCAAAACTTGGTCAGTATACCCCATATCTGGGTTCGGAGTCCCAAACACTAATGTTATATAGTCTTCCAAAGTTGCCGTAATACCCGCATTATCAGTAACAGACCCACCATTCAATGTAGTCAAACCATGAAAGAATTTCTTTTCTGTTCATTTTTGACAGTTAATAAAGGGGTTCCCCTGATCCAATTTCCCTTGGGTTCCAAAAATGTGTTCCTGTTGAAGTGACAACATTCTATCATATTGAAACAATTCCATCTTAATCCTTATCTCTTGAATTTCCATAGACACATCTACCTGTCCCAAATGATGCTTGGTGAGTAGGTCACCTAATTGTTTCCTTAATAGTAAATACATAGAGTATTTTGAAAACTGTTGACCCCATCCCAGTTCCTTAAAAAAATCACATAAACAGCACTTCAGATCTTCCCACCACTCCCCCAAAGTATCATACAGAAACCTAGTAGAAAGATTATCCTGAAGTATCCCAGACAGAGTTGACAAAATTACAGGGTCTTTTAAAAGTGAAGGATTCAACCTCCAATAACCCGGACTTGCCATTCTTTGAGAAGGAAAATCTATATAAACCCCAATCAACATATGATCGGAAGATTCAATCGGTATTGAAAACATAGCATCTTGCTCTAATGACTTATTAATAAAAATCATATCAATACAGGAAGCTAAACGCCCTCTATAATACGTAGGTTTTGCCAACTTCGACTTCCCAGCAGATACTTGTTTCAAACCCGCATGATTTATCATATCCCGTAAAAATGTTCGGTCACAATAAACTTTATGGGAAGAACCGTCATGTAATACATTAATATTAAAATCCCCTGCAAAAAAAATAAGTCTACTAGTATATAAATATGGCTGTATTTTTTTAACAACGATATTCTAAGAGCTTTTGACTGACAGCCATAAATATTAATCAATCTACAACGAACATTTTTCATTTCTACGTCTAACAAAAAAGCACAGCCTGGTTCAATATCAACCATACATAGACATCGAATATCAGAAGTGAAACAAAAACCTACTCCACTACAAGTATCCACACCCGAGGACCAAAAGGATAAACCTCCTTTCCATTCTTTCTCAATCTGACGCTCATCATTAAGAGAGTGTATTCTAGTGTCTTGTAAAAAGAAAACATCGTAAGGCAGTTGTTGAAGAATCCCAAAAGTAACAAAATGCTTTTTCCTGGATAATACACTATTCACATTCAAACTAGCAACCCGTAAACCAGATGAATTAGGGAGGAAGAGCTACTAGCTTACCACTGGATCTAGTCACCCTTTTTTGTACAGGCACAGGTTGATTTTTTTTTAACGTAGAAGAGCTGGCAGTTAGAGGAGGGAAGGGGTCTGGGTCCATCCCCGTCATAGGTAAGTCAGAATCCACCTGCTCACTCCAGGAAAATACTGAAAACCTATTTGATAAAGGCAAAGGAGAAAGAGGAATCACTTCCTTATTCTGTGAACGGGATCGAGACTTCAGAGGAAGCAAAAAGCCATCCTCAGTTGCAGAAATACCCGACTCATCTCTCTTATCCACCAAAGGAAGAGCAGCAATATCTATCTCAGCAATGGCTGAAGGGTCCAATATAAACAAATCTGGAGTATTCCCACTGTGGTCTGCCAGAAAATTATCTAATGTCACTGTTCTTACTGGAGAGCTATGTGGAGTAACAAAGGGGGTTACATTGCCAGTTTGCTCATTTTGTAACTGTACTTGTGGTTTAGAAGAGAAAGTTGGAAGTAACTCTGAGTTGTCTAAAGCCACATTTGCAGCAGAATTGGAAGGACGGCCACCCTGGAACCCAGGTCCACAGTGTACCGCCCCGTCACCACGGCTTGGAAAAGAACCTTCATGAGGATGTTCATTGGCATGATCAAAATGCTGTTTAGCTTTACTCAGGAAATGATCATGATCTGATTCCCCTTCCATACTGTGGGTAGCCCAGGGACAATCCTGAAAAGAATGTTCTTCTTCCCCACATAGATTACAAAATGGCCGGGCAGTACACTGAGGAGCAGTATGACCTAACATCCCACAATGGAAACACCTCATCTGGTCACAATCGACATTTAGGTGATCTAATGCCCCACATCTATAACAGCTCTTGGGCTGTCCTGCATAAAACAGGACTCCCCAATCCTGACCTAAAAAAAAAGAACTGGGCAAGTGTGAAATTCCAACCTCAGTCTGATTCAATTGTACTCTGAATAACCAACCCCCATTCCAAAATCCATTCTCATCTATAATGGGCTTTGGCTGTTCCATAACAGTACATTTCTTTTCTAACCAAAACATGATGTCATTAATACAGACCCCCTCATTCTGAAACAAAACAGTAACAGTTTTAATATTCGGTTTCGTAACCGGAATAGCTAAAAAGTCATGCCAAGCACCAAAATCCCGAAGAGTATAGTATAATTTCCAAAATTTGTCCAGTGACTGCATAGTACAAAAGCTTAAGTCATATATCCGATCCCCAGGAGCAAGAATAAATGCATATACTTCTGAAGAAGCAAAGCCCATAGAATCCTTAATTAGTGTTTTACCCACCCAGATCCGATCTGGGACCATGGTGCAGTCCCTGTATATTTGAGACTTAACCAAAAACGTCTCTTCACCGCTTCTGCAGGTTTTTTAAACAGACCTGCAAATGTTTTAGGCACTTCTTTAACTGGTGTAGTCCTCTCAGGACCGTTGGTTCCATTAAGTAAAGAATCTGAAACAGTGTTACCTTGAATTTCTGGTAAAGCTGCACTATCAAGAGTAGTATAGGAGTCTGAGTTTTGCAGTACACAAGACCCCGGGGGGCCTATGAGTTCTTGACCATGCACCATAGCTCGTGGAGTGGAGAACACTCCTGCAGTCGCCAGTTGAGCAGCAGGCCCATCTTGCACAATCAGTGGCTGAAAGTCGCTGTCCAAGGCAGTTGAGAAAGAAGCTACCACAGGTTCTAGAGACCCCGGTAAGTGCGTGATTGGATCCGGAATTCAGCGATCCCCCTGTATCCATCCGGCATTCTGCAATGCCACCCCAGGGGTCCACTCAGTATCTGGGGTAAGCATCTCGGACGTGATGTCATCGACCTGTTCCTGACCCTCTACTGAAGGTAACTCAGATAAAAGGGTAGATTCATCCATTTCAGGCTCCAAAGGTAACCGTTTACTTCCTCCAGGCAGTGGACTTAATACTGATCTTTTCCGTTTACGTTCCTCTAATGACAGTTTACTAGCCATAAATTCTTGTTCTGCTACTGTAATGAGGTCCAATAGTTGTTGTTTCTTGACATCCAAATCCCGTCAAAGATTCTCTTCTTCCGAATCTTGTACAGCCGTGAGCAGCTCTCTCGATGTAAAAGGTTCCGAAGGCTGAGAGTCAGCCCCCAAATGTTGGCATTCCATACCGGTCATAACTTGGATTCTGTCAACCTCTGGTAACTGTTCCATAGTATGTCCTTCCCATTCCATATCCGAAGTTACACTGACCTCCATTCAACTCTCCTGCAATGCATCTGCGTCGTGTGCAGCAAGAGTAGGGGAATTTCCCCAGTGTCCTGGCCAAATTTCCCTCATTCACTGAAAATACCACCAACAGCTTAATCTGGTTCAAAGTCAGTTGGCATTCATCTGTATCCCCCTCCCCTGAGTCGTGACTGAAAATAGACAGGATTTGTCTAGTGCACTTACCCGGTCAACAAAAACTAAAAAAAAAAAAAATTAATTATATGTCTACCATTCAATGTTACGGAGTACTATAATCGGAAATGTTTCTATTCCATTGTCATGCAGGCACTGGTGAATCACAGATATCAATTCCTGGATATAAAAGTGGGATGACCAGGAAAGGTGCATGATGCATGAGTCTTTAAAAATAGCGCATTGTTTGACAAGGGGCAGAAGGGTACCCTAGTCCCTCCATTACAATGAGTGATTGAAGATGTACAAGTGTCTATGCTGATCATTGGTGACCCAGCTTATCTGTTGTTACCATGGCTTATGCAGCCATACTCTGATTATGAAGACAGAGTAAAAAGACTGTTTAACTATCATCTGAGTAAAGCTACATGGCCATTGAGTGTGCGTTTGGTAGATTAAAGGGAGATGGCATTGTCTCCTGAAATGCACTGATTTTCACATTGACAACGTACCAGTTGTTATATCTACATGTTGTGTTTTACACAATATATGTGAGAGAAAGGGTGAACTGTTCAGTTCTACCTGGATGGAGTTTGACGATCATGACCCTACCCATCAGTTGGATCAAGAGGTTAATGTTGCTGAGGACATGACTGTGGCTGCCCAAACAAGGGAAGCCATGATGATATGAGATGTTCTTGCTCAGCACTTCACCCATGGAAATGGACCTTGTACTTAATATCACAGACACATGTCTTAATGAAGGTTTTCCTCAATATGTGAGGTTTATCTGTATGGTCTCACATCATATGACATCTAGTTTTTTACAGGCCCATGTATCCCACAGTAATTGTTAGGCATACTGTTATGTTGCACCAGTTGCTCTTTAATGCATACGAACATACAAACACACAAAGACTGCAGCAGAAGACTCCATATGGTCTCTTTAGTCTGCTAATACTGTATGACACACAGCTTTAGCTACTGTCACTGCCCTCCCTCTCCACACCTCCCTTCCATCCTACTCATGATAATTACATTCCCCCTAAGCCCATAACAGCCTGTTTTAATACTGGCAAGTTTTTTAAAAGTAAAACTAGGGTTTTGGTGACACATCATAACTATACACCACCCTCGCTCTGAAGAGGTGCATCTTGACCACCCTTGTAAACCTCAGAGTTGACACTCAGCTGTGGCACTGTACCCACATACTGTGCACACAATACAGCACTTATGCATTGTAAAAGGAAAATGAAACACATGTACAGTTAGGAATTTCATTCATTTATTGTAGCAATTCACTTTTACCAACTGCTCAGCACTCTTTTTAAAATGTGTTAATAGAAGTTAATGTATTTAGTAACATGAAAAGAAAGTTCTAGTTGTTACGAGTAGCTTTTACTGCAGTTACCGATTTCACAGTTCTATAACTTTTTAATACCATATGATTACAGTTACAGTTGAAAATGTTTAAATCATTAAAACCATTAACATTTTTAAAAACTCAATCAATTTGAACTTGTTAGATAAACTATGCAAAGTACCATGCAGTATGAACAATAAAATCGACAACTGTTTACTTATTTTAAACATGTTCTGTAACATTGCAAAGTTTTACCTTTAATTCTGCAACACAGGCATAATTGCACAAACAGCAGCAGAAACTAACACGTATTAATGGTTCTCAAGCAAATCTGTGCATCATGAAGATGTCATGCCTGAACTGATGTTTTAAAGCTCAGTCCAAGTCATTGCTTCAGAAAATAGCTCTTCTGTCATGGTTCTTGCTTGACCAGCCACCATGTACCCAATGTATTGGCTACAGTTGGAAACTGTCTGCTGATAATTTGGTGTATGCTGCATGGCAAGATGCATCTGCTGCTGCTGCACATTTTGCTGCTGATGTGACATATTGGAGTTTGACTGAGTACCTGTCGGTGCCTCAGACACTGTTGGAACAGACTGCGTCACGTTGCTTTGAGGACACATAATTTGTAGCAACGTTTTGAAGAATGTTGCATTCTGCTCTGTCTCATGCCTTCGCATTCTTTTCTCCATTTCTCTGTCTGCGGCCACTCTTTCATGCTCCAGCTGTAACATCTTGTCATACTGCTCACCAATAAGTTTCCGAATGGGTTTAAACACACATTCAATGATTTCCTGGATCCAAGACATTTTCTTTTTTTTTCCCTCAGGTTAGTCAAGGGTTTGGATCCACTTCTTTTGGGTGCTCGGTGTACCTCTGCCATTGAAGTGACAGAAGTGGAAGGGTCTGATTCCTCTTCATCCACATTTTGGACCACCGGTACCCCTTCAGCTATATCATTATGTAGCTTTTCAGTGCTTGCACTTGTATTTGACATGTCATTTTCTGTAAGAGCAAGCAAATCATAACATGTCGGTTATAGCTACTGTATGCAGATTCTTTGTATGTTCTGTGCTACATGATGTACGCATGATGGCACTAATCTATCTGGCCTATTGTGTTCAATTTTATTTGCTATCACAATTCAGTCTCAAGCTCATGTACAATCCATATTTATTGTATGCCGTTAATTTCTTTGATGTAGTTTTAAGAAGAACATCATTATGGAGGTAACAGTGCATGATGAATACTTATGCAGTGACAACACATTTCTATTGTAGCTTACTACCTGACATAGGTGCTAATCACAAAAATAAATGAAGCAATAAGGAGTCGATAATCTCAGGGCAAAACTTCTGTGTGCACACAACAGTGCAGCGTCACAGCTTAATTTAATTACTATATCTATGGTGGTTGGATGTGATTTTATACACATTTTCAAAATGTGTATACCACCCTTTGCTCTTCGGTATGATGTGCAGGACACTGTGAGCAGACTTCACATCTCCCTGCAAGGAAGATAGAGAGAAATGCACAGGATCATTACATAAACCAATAACAGAACACAAAATAGTCTATCCACCTCATACTGCCATCCGTAGTTTGCACTTTTCATGTACCAAGGTTGTATGTTTGGCAGCAGACAGCTAATGGAGTGCAGTACTTCTTTAACCTCTTTTTTTTCAACCACTACATTTCCACGCGTGTTGCATATAGATGGTTCTCACACAAATTGGCTGACAGATACACAGATATACTAAATGCGACCACTATAGATGAACAAATGCCGTGAGTACCCACGGGGTGGGGGCAGTGGGGGTGCACTCAGTGAGGCATAGGTGGTACACTAACAATGTGTTGATTACACAGTGCAATAGGCACCAATGGTACATGACATGTTATACACTATTCTGGTTACCAGAAAGTGACAGTGCAAGCTGAAATAATGGCATTGTAGTCCACTTATTAGGGCCATGAATGCCAAATGTAGAAACCTGACAGTCTGCAACAACTATCAACTCAGCCAGGGGTGTAGCCAGGCATTTCAGATTTGTATACCGACCTGCCACACTGCCACCCCTTCCCCCATTGTTGTTCATGCCTGCCCCTCACAACTCAAGTCCAAGGTTCCAATCAGATGATTCCCACACTAGACTTGCTGTCTGTCTGCACTGCTAGTGTGGTGCTCGCTGCCTGCTGGTAAATACCACTGACTGTACCATGAGTCCAAGATCACTGCAGAAATGTCTTCTCTCTCCCCTGCAGGTAGGCAGATTTGCTGCACTTGCCACTCCACATGAAGTCTTTTTTTCTTTTAGCTGGCTCAGAGTCTGTTCTTCTGACTGTTGCTCCTCAGTTCTTCTATTGCTTCTCTCACTCCCAGTACAACTGAACTAACAGTATGGCTTCTAACTTTGCTGGGGCATTTAAACTCACTACCCAAGACTTGCCAAATGCCCTACCAGATGCCACAGGCAATCACTATGCAGGCGGACTCTGCAGACCTAATCGAGACCTTCAGCTTCAATGTTTGTGGTCCACTCTGCCACCTCCTCCTCCAAAACAAAGCTGAAAAAGAAAAGAAAAAGCCTGCGAAGCCAAACAAAGGAATTTAAACGTGACGGACTAAAGAGGGCAGAGCAATGCTGGCCAGCTTGTTTGCTACCCCCGATACTAAACTTGGTATGCCATGTCTCACTTAGAGTATCAGTAGGTACACCCTTGAACTCAGCATTTCATATTCTGCAACTGCGATCAAGCAAAACCACAAAAGGGTATTTAACACAATAGCCAACATAGGAACCAAACAATAATTCCCAGAAGCATGTGCTGTCCTGAATTCAGGTACATGAAAATGTGGTAGGGATTGAAAACAAAATGCCATTCCGATTACACTCTCTGGCGTTGGGAATATATAGTAGTAATACTGATAACAGATGTAGGGTTTGGAAGGATGGCTTCACTTATGAGGCATTGATGGCACAACAACAGGACCACAGGTAGAACACCTTCAATTTCTCACGCTATGACCATACTAAAAGAATTTCTCTTTGTGCAATTAAAATGAGGTAGTGGGAATATTGAGATGCTTTTAAAAGAAAAGAAACATTGCAGGCATACCATCAGTTTACAGGACCTCATAGGTTACATCTTCATTATTGGCAAACCCTTCATCATCATCAACTTCACCACCCTGTATTACAACCAGTGGCACAGAGGTGGGACGAGTTCTGAGAATATGGTCTAATTGTTCATAAAATGGGCATGTAACTCAACCAGCTCCAGACTTCCGATTGGAATCCTTCACTTTATGATATCGAACTTTTAGCTGCTTAATTTTCTCTCTGCAGTGCTTGGCTGACCTATCGTACCCCCGGGCCACCAGGTGAGCAGAGATCTGTTCATATATTTTACTGTTTCAGAGGTAGCTATTAAGCTCTTCTTGAACAGACTCCATTGACCAATAGTCAATCAATATTTTTGTGGCTTCCTCCGACCAGCTTGCTACTCGATAGCTCATGATGGCTCTCAGCTACACAGATTTACCGCGTTTACACTTCAACGTTTCCAGTCAGGCTGACTCTCAGGATTTCTGGGACATTGGAGGACTGGGACTACTAGGCTATAACATGCTTTGCACACACACACTCACAACAACAACCGTGCTCAGTTTAAAACATTTTAAAAACCGGGTTCAAGACTACCTTTCCAACTGGGTTTAAGTACGGTGTTTTAAAACATTTTAATTTCATTATAAGTATGTACGCAAAATGTTAGGCAGTTTAAAACGTTCTAAGGCACTTATAATGTTTTAAAACTACAAGTGAGTACAGGGCCTGAGTGACTACAGAGAGGGCTGTGTGGGAGTGATACAGAAATTTACTAAGCCAAGCATGATAAACTGCCGGCTCGGCATGCAAGATATTTGACTGCAGTATCAACTGATTGTGTAAACATGAGCACACATAACGAAAATAGCTCTTGCCACTTCCCAAGCATTCCTGTGTGTTCCACTCCCTGTCATAGGCTGAGGGACAGTAGGTGCTGGAGCAGCGCTTTGATACATTCTGTCAAAGTTTAACCCGTGTTTATATACTTTATATGGATTTCATGAAGCCGGATTCGGTCATGCCATTTAGTGATGCAAATTAGTCTATCATATTCTGCTAGAAATTCAGACAGGTAAAGGGACAGGCTGGAATAGCAGAGAGGGAGGGAGGGAGGAAGGGAGGGGCGAGTGTGTCGGGGTGTAATGAGAATACAATTTAGTTGGGCTAGGCCGGCCAGGCCAGCAAGAAACCGAAATCAAGGGAGAGGAACTTTACACTCTGGGCACCACTGCTTTATTCCTTTTGTGCCCGCCTATTAATAATCACTCTGTTGGTTTCACCGATCTGCAAGCCTGTTTGACTAAACATTGCTGTATTTTTTTTTGGAGGGGGTTTGATTTTCTTTGTGTTGTTTAGAACTCTCTCTTGCCATAAGGAGTGACTGACAGTACAAATGGTGTTATTTACACCACTTGGTCTGGTATTGTGATCCCCGTACTGGACACTCTTGTGAAATAGTCACAAACTCAGAAAATGTTTATGTTTAAGAGTGTGAGATTGTTGATATATGCAGAACTGCTGGCAAAGATAATATTAGTACAGTTTGAGAGCCCACCTTTCCGAGTCTATTCATTTTCTATTACTCCCTACATTAGGGTTACCAGCAGTCCCATATTTTACCGGATGCCCCATATTTCAGTGTAAAATTGCCTGCCCTGTATGAAATCCATACAGGATGTCCATTTTACTGTATGTTCCTGTTGCCGGCTGCTTAAGTTCTAAAAACTCAGTTTTCCTGGTGGTACTGGAGCAAGTGCGCATACGCGAGAGAAGAAGGGGGATGATGAACATCATCATCATCAGAGAAATCGGGAAGGAATGGGAAGCTGCTGCTGCATGCCATGGTGAGAGTGCTATCATGCTCCTGCGTTGCTGTGAGTCTTGGGTTTGTATCCATCCATCATCCCCTTGTCTGGACCGTGACTCGGAGGAGCTGCTTTAGTCAAGATTTTAGTGCACTACATTAGTCTGTGCAGTGCAGGCCAGAGATCATGATTTTTTTTCCCTCATAACCCAGGCAGCCCTCTGATTACATCTAGGAGAGTACTGGGAAGCCGGAAAGTAATTGCCATGATGCCAGGGTGCTGCAGCCTGCGGCCAGGTGTGGGGTGGGAAAGTTTCCTGGCCTACTGCTGTGCTGGTGGAAGAAGTCAGACAGAGTTGGCTGTTGGAGGGAGTAGTGACAGAGGCAGCCAAGCAGGCAGAATCCAGAATTTGAGCAGGAAGTGCATCTGAGCCAGTATGTGAGTGACTGGTGGAGTGGTGAGCAAACAAACAAATAAGTGCTCTCCTCTGCTACTCACTGTGTGAATGTGGAGTGGACTGTCTGGGGCACCTTTCGGGGGTAACTTACTTGTCTGCTGTCCTGCTCCATCCAGATTCTGCACATCGTGTCTCCATGCAGACTCAAAGACTCTGCACTACTAGGCAGATCCAGGAGTGGATGGAACTTTACTTGATTGAATTGGAAGGCAGCAGCTGTTGGGGGGGGTACTGAATGGGAGGGAGAGCTGGAGAGTGCACTGGGGAGTCAGGGACTGAATGTGAATGAGTGGTGCATTTGCACTGCTGCTGCTGTGGGTTGGGGGGTTAAATGTGAGGGAGAGCTGTTCGGAGAGTGCACTGGGGAGTCAGGGACTGAATGGGAATGAGGGGTGCACTGCTGCTGCAGTGGGGACTGAATGGGAGGGAGAGCCAGAGAGTGCACTGTGGAGTCAGGAACTGATAAAAGAATGAGTGGTGCATTTGCACTACAGCTGCTGCGGGGGGGGGACTGAATGGGAGGGAGGGAGAGCCACCCAGAGAGTGCCCTGGGGAGTCAGAGACTGACTGGGAATCAGTGCACTGCTGCTGCAGGGAGGGACTGAATGGGAGAGAGAGCCGGAGAGTGCAGTGGTAAGCGAGTTGGCTCAGGACTGAATGGAAATCAGTGCACTGCTGCTGCAATCTGAGAACCATGGGGGGGCTGGCTGGCAGGCTTGCGGGCTTGGCATGGGTGGCTGAGCTGGTGGGGCAAGAGGTGGGTGTGCTGTCCCATATTTTTGAAATCCAATGTTGGCAACCCTAGATACAGCATCTACAGCCCCGTTCCATACCTCCCATCTTTAAAAAGCTGTTTTTCGGGACGGGGCTGCATTGCTCAGATGGCCACTTGGCTCGTACATAGAAGGTACATGCCGGGTATTCTAAGTTAAAACTGAAGTATTTAATCTGGAAAAAAAATTCAAAAACTAGTTTATTTAACTAATCGGGCAGGCAACTTCCGGAATGAGTTGCCTGCCTGAATCATGTCAGCAGCCCTTTAAGGACACTATGGCATGCCTGCTGCTGTGAACAGTTGGGGGGGGGCTTCCCCAAACATAAATATGATCCATTGTATCTCAAAGCCAAAGTGTTCATCATTTAAAAGCAACCTAGAACATTCTTACAGACCAGTCAGTCTCACATCAGTGGTGGGAAAACTAATGGCGTCCCTGCTGAAGGAGAGACTGATGGAGTATCTGGAAACATATGGGATGCAGGACAACCAGCAGCATGGCTTCATTGGGGGAGGTTGTGTCAAACAAATCTCATAGATTTTTTTTGACTGGGTAACTAGGGAGGTAGATCAGGGGAGGGCAGGGGATGTGGCCTATCTGGACTAGGGTAATGCCTCTGACACTGTACCACACAGGAGGCTGATAAAGCGACTTAGCAGCCTGGGGGTGGGGGAGAAGGTGGTGAGTTGAGTATCTAACTGGTTGAAAGATAGGAGACAGATGGTGGTGGTAAACACCAATCACTTGGAGGATGAGAGGGTGACCAGTGGAGTACTACAGGGATCGGTACTGGCTCCTGTGTTCTTCAGTGTCTTCCTAAGTGACATTGCTGAGAAACGGGAGGGGAAAGTGTGTTTCTCTGCAGATGACACAAACATCTGCAACAGGATGGAAACATAGGAGGGGGTTGAGAGAAAGCAAAGGGATCTGGGGAGACTGAAGGAGTGGTCTGGGGAGTTGCAGCTGGGTTTCAGTGCCAAAATTGCAAAGTCATGCACCTAGAGCAGGGGCTCTGTCCCATAGCTAATGTATGAGGGGGATTTTAAAGAGCAACGCGGCACTTCACTGTACATTTTCAGAAATACGATGTTTCAGCTGTTACAATTTACTAGAGAATGTATTTTTTCATTTTTAATGTTCCTTTCAAGATTTACAGCACATCCTGGTAGTTCAAACAGCAATTGTGTGGTTAGCAGGGGAGAGTCAGATGCATTTTGAAAGACTCAGCTGAAGCAGCGACTGAATTATCTAATAATATTTAGCAGACCAACAGCAAGGGAAGGTAAAAAGAAAGAGTAAAGAACTAGAAAACAATAAAGGTAAAACATAATTGGTGTAAATCTAGTGTCTTTCAGCTTTTTATTATAATAGAGAGTTGCTCTTTAGGCAAAAGTTTTAGCAGTCTAGCAGCCCAGAAGGACCCATATGTACTGACTATGGACCTCCCTGGAGCAGAAAGCTGGCAGTGTCTGAATCTTTTTTAATTTGACAGGCTAAGCCATAAAGAGATCAGTACTGCCCATGCCTGCACATAGCACAGGACACGGAGGGCCTATGTCCTACAGGAGACCGAAATTCTGCCGACCCTGACTTTCCCAGCAACCAGTTCTTCCAGGTTACAGTCATGGCCACTGGGATGAGCTAGCCAGCAATGTCTCGATGTATGTATTATTCAGTTCCAGAAGCTCATAGTACTATAAGCAGGTACACTTGCCAAAAAGAGTTTTCTGAACCTGGAAGCCCACCTCCCTTGATGAGGGAGACACTACATAGACAGGTCAGAGGCATCTGCCTCTATGGCACAAAACCAGAGACCAAACAACAAATGAGGGAAACTCAAGTCTCCTTACAAGTTTTTTTAATTTTACAAAGCCACCTGATACCCATCAGTGTTTTATGGCTAATGGGTCACTTCTTCAGGGTCCGTAGTGGCCTTACAAGTCCATCCCGTTTTTAGCCCCATGCCCTAGTGGCCTAAATAGTTACTGTTTGTTAAGCTTAGAAACCTGAACAAAGTCTACTCTGTACTAATTCCAAGATAGTATTTTTCTGTAAAGTCTGGAAATGTAATTTAATAACACTAGATCCTTAAAAGCCTGGAAATTAACTTAACACTGGTTAAAAAAAATGAATTACCCAGCAGTGTCCATGTTCCACTTTAGTTTCAAGTAAGTAAATGAAGAAAAATGACAGCAGAAAAATGTAAAATATTTGCCTGGGTTTTTTTTATTGTGCTGTTTAGTAGTACACAACTGAATTTGACATCTGAAAAGCATAAACTAAAGGTACTTTAAATATGTTGTAGTGTACTACACCGTGTGATGTACATGTCATGCAATGGCAAGGTGCCACACTGAATAAAATATGATGTCCCTGATTCTGGTCCTAGCAGGTTGAGAGGTATGATTTCAGCTTTTTCTACACGCAGTGGCAGAGAGTTCCAGATCTTGGGGGCCACACAAGCAAATCAGCTTTGACTCATGTGGGTTTTAAAGAATGGAATAGACAGTAGGCTAAGCAAATCAGCATTGACTCACGTGGGTTTTAAATAAAGGAATAGACAGCAGACTTTCTGCTGTGGATAGTAGTGTTAGCCATCATTTGTCCTGAGCAACATAAAGATAAAATTGCCCATTAGTGTAACCCCATGGCGACGCTATTCCAAGGGCTACTACCCCTGCCTGCTTGGCCAGTAGCAGGTTAAGGGGCCTGGGTAATAGAATGGGTGCCTCCACCCGGAGGTCAGGGTTGTTAGTGGTTAAGCTAACCTGGGCACAGCCCTCCGGGACACTGTAATCCCTTCTAGTGGCCTGAGCAATATACGATAATCACTTTCACAGTACCCCTTGTACACCATACAAGTACCCACACTGTTTGCACTTACCACCGGGGCTGGTTGCTCTGGCTCGACCCTGGGGACCCCCTGTAAAACAAGGTTGTGCACAGCAAATAGCAACAGTACAGTACTTTTGGCACAAACTGGAACCACAGTCAGGTTAAATTCAGAAAAAGTCAGATCTGAGTTATTCAGGGGACTTGAACAAGGAAGGGGTGTAATCAGGTTAATTGGCTTAAAGGCTATATTAATCAAACAGTTATGCATGCATTTTAAGTCCCCACACAGTCACACCTCTGGGTACCCAGGTAGGGGAGACGATGGGCTAGCCAGAAACATTGCAGCTGGTTGGGGCCCTATGATGGAAGAAAGCAACATGCACAACACACACTATTTGTAATCTGGAGCCGGAGGGCTCAGTTCATGAAAGAAAAAGCAACCAGACAATCAGATGACAACACTTTAGATTAGGCTGTTGTTGCAGGGAGCTACCTTGATGTTTACTCACAAAACCCAATGCAGGACACAGGCAGGACAAAATTGAGACTGCACGTTGTTGAGCTGGAGTTCCAGGAGAAGCAGGGCCCACACAAATCACCGAGGCATTGTTCCTGTTCAAGCACTGAGCAGGGGGCTGATCCCCAGGGCAGGTCTCTCATCGATGGCTTTCTCCGTGCAATGGGTAGTCTGGCTGGGCCAGTGTGACAAGGCCCAGGCAAAATGGCAATGAATTTGAATTCAGTCTGTTGGAGCTGGATGCAGCCTCCAGCAAGCAGAACACAGTTCAACACACAGTGGGGAACCAAATCACGACCCACTAACATCACACAGCACATTTACATGTAAGCAATTCCACTATACCAGGCAGATTGCTATGTATCACGCCAGCACCGAGCAGAACACAGTTCAACACACAGTGGAGAACCAAATCACGACCCACTAACAGCACACAGCACATTTACATGTAAGAAATTCCACTATACCAGGCAGATTGCTACCCAGTCGCAAGTACAGAGTCTCTGCACAAACCGGGAGTTCAGAGGTGTCTAGAAATCCTGACAAGCCGATCGCATTCAGCAAATCTTCGGTCTTCTTCAGGTTAAAGCCTGGTCATAGTCCAGTGGCTTAAATAGTCCTCACAACTCGGATTCAGTCCGAATAAACTCTATTTTCGCTCTCAGGGATAGCAGGCAGACAGGCAGGCCAAAACTCAGCCCTTTCACACTTCTCCCACGCAAAACTGCACAGAACTGCTGCTCAAATCACTTGAGCTGTCACTCATTTCACTTCCCAATTCAGAACTAACTGAAAACTGCAAGCAGTCTGGGAATTTCCCCAAGATCCAAAAGGTTCCATTGGTTGATCTGTCAGTCACAACAAGGGCTCCCCCTTCAGGTTCATTTAGGCGCCAAAATGCAAAAACTACAATTCCTACAAGTTTTGACCCACCAAGACCCTGTAGGCAGGCTCCATTTTAGAGTCCCAGCAGTACTGATTGGCGCATTCTGACAGTCCTGGGCCAAGTTGGTGGAGATAAACAGAACAGTCCTTGCTGCAAAGAAAACAGGTTAGAACAAACTGCAATATTATTATACTCTAATAGATATTCAGCAAATAAGCACAATTACAAAAGAGCTCCCTCTGCACAAGTAGTGATGGCAGAATGGAGCAATTATCTTGCAGCCCAGGTGGGGCTCGAGCATAGAAACACTCAGCCCCCTCCCAAATTAATTATAACTGCAATCCAGTCAGCTCTTAAAGAGATAGTACACAGAGGCTATACAGGCACTCTCTGGCAATACATTTAAACTGCTAAAACACAGAACACCAGCCTGGCAGTGAGCATTTAGGCAAGCTCAAGGAAGACTTTCTGGGAACCCCCATTTGTAGGGGGGTTACATTAGGTATTCTAACCTTTTATCAAGTGGGAGCCAGTTTTGGTCAGGTCAGAGTAGATTTTACAATGATGCATTCTTTTGTCAATTGTCACTGTAGAACATCTAATTGTCCATCATATCTTTTTACAGCACTCATAGCCATGACCATAGGGTTATTGAAGCATCCTGTGATAGGCTGATGTAAAAATTGAACTGAAGCATCCTCTGACAGACTGATGCACAAACAGAACTTTGAATCCAATCCTGTCTTCGCCCTTTCATTTAAGTCATCCGTCAGTTCAATTTGTGCACTGAGCAAGGCTGGGAGCATTATGTATTGGCTCCCTGCCAATTAACTCTTTGTTAGGTGAGAGTTAGCCAGTTTCTGACACTTTTTTGCTTCTTCATGTAACAACCTCATGTTATAAAACAGATTGCTCCTTGGGCCACTAACTGATTTTAAATTACTTGCTTATTTTGGTTGTGAGGATCTACAGACAGTTATTAAGGAGTTTCTCCTTATACCACACTGCTGAGTAATGACACTGCTTCTTAAGTCACCCTCTGGTTATGACTGGGAGTGCTGTAAAAAGGTGCAATGGATAACAGAAGTTTAGTCACCTGGTAAAGGTGATTATGCAAGCACCTTTTTACAGCACTCTGCATAGTCACCTTTACCAAGTGAGTAAACTCCCATTCACTTATAATGTACTTTGAGCTTCGCCATTTCTTTATCAGCCAGCGAGATAAATGGCATTGTGATGTAGTAGAGTATTGGGAGGAATTTGTAGTTAGCAAAGGCAAAGCATGAATAGAAAACCATGTTTCCTGTTTACTTGCCCAGACAGGTAATCATGATGAGCCCTGTAGGTCAGGGAATGATCCCGAACTATGCACAGGTATTTGTCATTATCAGCTACCTGTACTGAAACACAGAAATAGAATTTGTTAGCAAAAAAGGACCACTTGGCCCACCCAGTCTGCCCAGATGGTTCCTGCCTAGTATGTCTCCGGCGACCTTCCCTCTTCCCTACTTATTTACTAATATTTTCCTATGTCTATCCCATGCATACTTGAAGCCCCTTATTGTTTTCATCGCCACCACTTTGGCTGGCAGTCTGTTCCAGCCATCCACTACTCTTTCAGTGAAGTAGTACTTCCTCACATCCCTCTTAACACCCCCCCCTTCTGCTTCATCACATGCCCTCTGGTCCTGGTGCTGTTTCTCACTTGAAAGAGACTCCCATCCTCTACCTTGTTCGCCACTGTGAGATGCTTGTAGGTCTCTATCACGTCCCCCACACACTCTCCTCTCTTCTAGGGTGCACATTTTGAGATCCCTCAGTCTCTCCTTGTAGGGCTTTTGATGCAACCTCTGCACCATCTTAGCTGCCTCTTCTGGATGGCCTCTACCCTGTCTATGTCCTTTTGGAGGTGCAGCCTCTAGAACTGGACACAGTACTTCAGGTGTGGTCTCACCAGTGAGCAATATGATGGTAACACCACCTCCCTCCTCCTGCTGGGGATAACTGTCCCTATGCATCTCAGCATCCCACTGGCCCTACCCAGTGTTTGATCACACTGCCCTGCCACTTTGAGGTAATCAGATATGATAACCCTAAGGTCCCTTTCCTGTGACTCAGTTTCTGGGTTCCTATGCCCTAGGTGCATGATTTTGCAGTTTTTTACATTGTACCTCAGTTGCCATATTCTTGACCACTCCTGGAGTTTCTCAGGGTCCCTACATACTCTCTCCAACCATTTCTGAGTATTCAGCCTATTGCAAATGTTGGTGTCATCTGCAAGAAAGCATACCTTCCCTTCCAGTTCTTCTGCAATGTAACCAATGAAGACGTTGAAGAGGACCAGTTCCAATACTGAGCCCTGTGGCACCCCACTGACCACTCTCCCCTACTGTTAACCATAATCTTCTGTCGCCTATCCATTAACCAGTTTCTTACTCAGTTTACCACTGTGGATCCCACCCCTAAGCTGCTCAATTTTTTATCAGTCTCCTGTGTGGCACAGTGTTGAAGACCTTGCTTAATACCAAACAGGCCACATCCACTGCCCTCATCTGATCTATTTCCCTGGTCACCCAGTCAAAACAAAGAAATCAATCAGATTCATCTGGCATGACACCCCTGCTGCCTTGGGTCTTATAGCCCACTGGATTCAAAATACTCTACTAACCTTTCTTTTAATGGGGTTTCCATTAATTGTCCCACCACTGATGTGAGAGTGACTGGCCTATAATTGCTAGCCTTCTCCCTGCTGTCACTGTTACGGAGCAGGACTACATCTGCTCCCCTCCAGTCCTCTTGAACCATGCCTGTTTCCATGGAGTTGTTGAATGAGGTCATCGGTGGTGCAGCAGGCACCTCCCTGAGTACCTTTACTACCCCTGGGTGTATCCTGTCTGGTCCCATAGTCGTGTCCAGTTTCAGAGCTGTTAATCCCTTCAGGACTCTTTCTTTTGAAAATGGACTTGTTTCTACCTCCCCCATTGTACCAGTTGCTCCCCAGAGGTCCCACCCTGCACTGTGAAGACTGAGCAGAAGTGCCTGTTCAGAATGTCTGCTTTTTCTTGATTGTCTTCTTCACAGTCTTCCTTTGTTATCCTCCTTATCCACACTATCCCTCTGTTGCTTTCCTCTTCTTGCTTATGCACCTGAAGAAAGTCTTCCCCTTTAGCGTATCCCCTTTAGCTACCCCTTGGGAATCTGACTATCCTTTCCTCTGTCTGCACCTTTGCCCCCCTCACTGCCTTACCTTCTTTCATCTCTTTTACTTGGTATACCTCCCTGTCTTCCTCCTTCTGCATTTCTTTGCACCTCCTGAATCCCTCATTTTTTCCTTCACCACTGTGGCCAATAAATCAGGTCTTGGAGACTGGTGCTTATGCCCTATGCCACCAAGGTAGGGTGACACAATACAGCTAGAGTCAAAGGAAGGGGGATACAGGGATGTAAAAGAGGGGAAGAAAAGTCACATTTCACTGAAAGGACTGCGCTGAACCTGAAAATAATTTTTCCCAGTAGAAGCTGTTTCTCAAATACTGGTCCTAGTTCTATTATATTGTGTATTAGAGCCCTGTTCTGTGTAGAATTCCATCCATTTTAAAATGCCGCTGTACCACAGTTCAATGGTCATGGAATGTGTGTAACCCCCCCCAATTTGGGGGGCTTACCTTGAGTATCTCCCTGGGCTCCTCTGATGCCCACTGCCTGGCAGATGTCCAGAAAGAGGAACTATATCTATGTACAGTGTTGTCCTGTTGTCCTGCATGAGTGTGCAGAGCCAAGCCGCCACGCTATCCCTTTAAGAGACAGCCAATATGTGTAGTGTCCATAACCTGGACTGGATCCACGTACAACAGAGTTCATGACCAGCCAGGCAAATCCCTAATTTACTCCAATCTGCAGTCGCTTGACAGAGCAGAAGGAGCCCTTTCATGTACTGTAAATATTTGCTCATCAAGTCTTCCTGTTATTAAATAAATAAGCTGTTTATATTGTCTATCTACTCCTCCACTATGGAAGCCACCATCTTTGGTCCTGGACTCTGTGTTTGGACCAATCAGAACCAAGGGGTCCTCAAGGGGTCCTTATTACAGTGTCTTGTGGGTGAAACTGTGAATTTTCCTTGTTGGCACCTAAGTTATCCACTAGGAGCACTCAGACTGTGATTGACAAGTCAGGCAGCCAACCAGAATACAGAGTCCCCAGTCCTCTGTGGGACTGTTTTGTACAGGGTTCAGCTGTGCTCAGCTTGAGTGACTGAGAAGGAGCTGCTGGCAGACTAAGAGAAATCCTAGGTAAAGGCCTGTTTGCCTCCCTGCAGGAGCTGAAGGAAACTTGAACTGCCTAAAAGCAGAGAGAAAGAGACTCTTGCAGCAGTTGAGCTGAAAGTTCAGCTCAAGCCATCGAGAAGGAAGAAATTTCTGTGTGAGATGAAACCATTATGGGTATCTTCGGCCCGCTCTGCTGCTCTGCAAGGCCTCAAACTGCCAAAACGCAGAACTGAAAATGCAAGTCCTGTTGCCCTGACTATGTTCAGAGACTTTGACACTGGAATAAATGTTTTGCTTGAAGAGAGGACATTTGACAAAACCGTGAGAAGATTTCTTGGTCTAAGGACTCCAGTGCCAGTTGGAGCTGGAAAATGTGGCGTTTGTCTCTTACCTCAGTTGGTAAAGAAAGGAGACATGTTTCCAGTTTTTCCTGTTTGCTTCTTAAGTCAGCCCACAAGGGCATGTTAAAAGACTTTGCCAATCTGTTCTTAAGTCAACTTCAACTACTGGGCCCATGCAAGCTTCTGCCCTAAAAGACTGTTTCTGCACCGCTCAGTGAGAGACCAGCCTTGGGGAGTCAGCCCCTGTGAAGAATCAAATCACAGGTTGTGGCCACCTACAGGGAAAGGCTATGAAGAGAAGTGAGTCGTGTTGGACCTGGTCTTCACCAGAATCCTGAGAGGTCAGCAGTCCATGATGTCACCAGCCATTCCATCCATCTGTCTGGGTGCAGTGAGTACAATCAGGGTAGCCCCTGCAACCACCAAATAAATGCTTCTGTAGCATCTGATTTGCTTTATCAGTTTTCGTTGGTTTCTAACTGTTTTTACAGGCCATCCGGTTTAGGATTACAAATACCTTATTGTCTGCCAGTGTTTTTATCTGTTTAATAACACCCTTCTTTCCATAAAGGGCCCCAACCAGCTGCATCGCCGGCCTACCCACGCCAACGCTTCAGGCCTGCACCTAAATTCCACTCTGGGTACCCAGCAGCTGGTTAGACTGATTAATTCAGGGACAGAACAATTTGTATTATAGTGTATAGTGGAATGTTGTTCTGTATAGAATTCCATCCCTTTCAAAATGCTGTTCTACCACAGTTCCAAGGTCATGGAATGCTGTTCTACCCTCCTGTGGTAAAACAGCATTCTAGAACCTCTAGAGACTGAATGAGTCAATTTCATTTTTGAAAGCAAAAGAACCCACAAAACACATTTTTCACACAGTACTATACACTATAAAAAATACAGGATGAGCAACTCTATGCACAACCAGTGTGTTTTGCCACCTCGGGGTTCTGATTCCCATGGACCTCTCGAGCTTCTCTCTCAAGGTCAGAGGGAATCAGAATCCCTCTGTGGCAGAACACACTGGTTCTGCATAGTTGCCCATCCAGTATTCTCTATATTTATTACGTGTGGTTCATAGCTCAGTGCTTATGTAACATATAGTTGAATGATGAATATGGTTGTTGGATACAGAGGCCAGCATAAAGAGGACAATATTTACTAGGTAATAGAACAGAATGTATTGTGCTTAGGTACTTGGATGCTTAAATTAGTCGTTTGATAATACTTGATGGTTTTGGCCTTTCTCTGTATCCCACCTGTAGGAAGGAAGCTTGGTTTAGAAGATGAAAGCCCCGATTGGATAAAGTGCCCTTGAAGGAGGTGTCAGGGAGGATGGTGGGTGAGTGCGACTCGCTCTAAGCAGAGCGGAAGTCAGCTGATGATTTAAATAGGCTGTGGGGGAGGAGCTCGTCCCCCACATAATACCGGTCTACCCTTCAATTATGTGTGGTTCATAGCTCAGTGCTTATGTAACATATAGTTGAATGATGAATATGGTTGTTGGATACAGAGGCCAGCATAAAGAGGACAATATTTACTAGGTAATAGAATAGAATGAATTGTGCTTAGGTACTTGGATGCTTGAATGAGTCGTTTGATAATACTTGATGGTTTTGGCCTTTCTCTGTATCCCACCTGTAGGAAGGAAGCTTGGTTTAGAAGATGAAAGCCCCAAAAATTAAATATCAACGATTGTTCTGTAACTGAATGCTAAAGAAGTTGTGCATAACAACTTAATGATATGAATAGACGATCACCTCCTCCAACTCCGGAGAGTGTGACCAGTAGCACTCAGGAGAGGAAAACCCCCCTTGGGGGGAAACCTCTGAGGACCCATGGCTACTGACCTGCCCGTCCTTCTGGGCATACTAAAGGAGAGCGATCCTAATTAAACTAAATTAATCAACTAAATCTGAATTCTAATGTAGAATTCAATCCATATGAATGGAGCTTAAGAAAGAACTGAATGGTAAATGTCCAGGGAAGTAATTTCCTCCTAATAAAGTCAGAGTCAGAGAATACATGTATAATCCAGAATGATGGAAAATGGATATGCAGAATCTTCATCCGGGCTTGAGTTGATAGAGGGGATAATCAATGAAATGTATGATGGTGGAGATGAAGTTGATGACTGACAAATTCAGACAGGAGACCAAAAGCAGATAGTTGCATACATATTTGACGTCGACGAGGCAGGATGAATAGAAGTAGTACGACTTCCTGATTTCTAATAGAGGGCTTGTATAGTACATGTCATGATCGAAGGCTTGTAGCAGGGCTATCGACTGATGAATCCAGTTCTGATAAGTGAAGTATAGACTTAGGAACTGATGTGAAGGCAAGTGCTGTAGAGCTAAGCTGAAATAATGGCAAGCTGTAGAGGATAATCGGAGACACTGGTGCAAGGTATGAAGCATCCAAGTAGTAGAATATGGCAAGCCCAAAAGTAAGCATGTCAGGTGGACTGTGAATCCCAAGTGAGAGGTAGTAGGAGTGGGGATTGCACCCGTGAAGGCAAAGGAGAAGGAACAGGCCGTGGCAATCAGCCCCTGAAGAAAGCGCAGCTTAACTGATAGCTGGTGAGGTAGGAGAGAGAGGCGGCTGATTCCAGGAATGCGAAGTGCAGACAGACCCATGGAAGTCTGCTGGTAGAAGAGAGCATGGCAGTAGTCTCTTGACCAGAAGCGCAGCTTGTCCAGCAGCTGGAGAGGCAAATAGAGAGGTGACTAGCTCCAGGAACAGGAGAATGTAGCCAAACCTATGGAGGTCAGCCAGTAGGATAGTGCATGGTATACAGCCTCCAGGAGACGAATCTTGAGTCAGTAGAGTGTAGAGTAGTACTGCAGTTGTAAGTCAGATGTAGAGAATGGAATGGTGCTGAGGACTGACAAATCCATTAGATCAATGATGGCAGGGATCGCATGGAAGACGTGGCACAGAGACGGCAACTTGACGAGGAATAGCATTCGAAACTGAAGGTATGACATGTTTGAGGCAGCAATAACGGACAAGACCCGAATAGTAGAGCAGAAGAGTCCTGGATGGAGATAACTGAAGAGGCTGAGTCAATGGAATAGCAGTGTTATAGGGTCAAAAGTGGTAGAGCACAATTAGGATAAGGTCCTGATGAGAGGCGCAACTAAGTGTCCTGGAAAGGGTGAAGCTGCAACAATTCTCATGGCTGAAGCAGCAGGGCAAAGCATCCAAGAATAGAGGAGGGATGAAGAAACAGCGATGCGGATCCATAATAAAGGAGCTTCCGGCTGACTGGCACGGCATCAGGTAAGTGTATAGTAGAATGCGGGAATCTCCAGGCCCCAATATGGCAAGGCAGAAGTAGAGCAGAAGTAGGTAAACCTCCCAGCCCAATGGGCGAAGGCAGGTCACATAGGTGAGAATCTCCAGCCCCAAGCTGAATGAGGCAGGCATAGAGTAGAAGAGGTAAACCTCCCAGCCCAAAGGCGAAGGCAGGTCAGAGAAGCAGGTGATTATGGAACAGAGGACCTCCGGGCTCATAGGGCACAGGCCCGGCGAAATGTGATACTGAATGTCGCACTGCTTGAGTAATCTTAAATCGTTCAAAGCAATCGGCTAATCCAAACCCCAGTAGCAGAATCAGATCCATAGAAACGGAAAACTGAAAGCGTATGTAATCGAAATAGGAAGGTGAACAGAGCAAGCATCCATCGGGTAAATGCCAAGGTCGAAATCCATGAGTTGGTAGGAATGGTCAGAGAGTGGAATTCATGTTGAAATAAAGTTTAAATGATGAGTTGCAATGGTGATAGTCCAGAAATTCTATGATGAGCATAAGGAACACAACGATGAGTAGCAAAATCGAGCAATCCAAAGCGAAAGCAGGTGAACAAATGGAAGCAGGAGTGGAAGTGGTCGGCAGCAATAGGGCCATGACGGCCAAGCAAATTGAATCAAGCAGGCAGCAGCATGACCAGAGGACAGAACCATGAAGAGCAGGCAAGCCACAAGGCAGGATAGGGTCCAGTGCAGTAATGAGGGATGAGAAAAATTATGACTCTATCGAAAGGTATCAGCGACTGCTAGCCAAGCTGCATAGAAAGTTATGTTGCCATAGCAGGATTGCCCAGAATGGAATAGATACCGAGCATGGTTAAGCAGAAACAAGGTAGCAATTGTAGTACCCGCGTATCCATGCCTAGAAGTACAGGTGCTCCAATAGAGTGGGCAGCCAGGCAGAGGAGCAGTGGGTGCAGTCATAGGGAGCCCTGTACGGATGGCCATAGCTCTCAAACCCCAGCTGTAGAGCAACGCATGGTTCCGTGAATCAACAAGGTTAGAATGAGCAGCACATTAATACCATAAACAAGTATGTGTCTATAAATAGTGAATGGCAGGCGGTCAGAGGAACTCCGAGCCAAAAACGGCAGGTGCAGTAATCAGAACTGACAGAGAACTAGTATATTCCAAATAAGTGCTCGATAGCTAGTCGGCACTACAAAGCTATGGTGTAACATATAAGCATAGCATCTCTAGGGTGAAAGAGTTGAATAAACAGGAACTACCTTAAATGAGACTGAATGCAGTAATTGTAATTGGTCCATGACGTGTAGGCAATCCAGTGGCCCTTGTGAAATATTGAGGAAGCAATTAAAGTAGTAGCTTGCCTTGGTTGCTTGAGGAGGGAATCTAAGTAAAACTCCAAGATAGCAGGATGGCAGCAGTGGACTATCTTTGAACAGGGAGCAGATGAAGTCAGTACAGGAAAGGGAGAATGGTACGCAGGTAGCAAACCATGGGTGCACACCGAAGCATGGTGAAGCAAGAGTTGCTATGCTCAGCTGAATTAAGGGGCGGTTACTTAGAGTAGGGAACACAGTGATGTCAGCGGAGTACGGTAATATGGTCTCCCACTGACATCATTACTTTCAACCCATTCACACACATCCTGCTACCCAGACCGAACGTTCCAAATCAGAGGTCTCCATGGCGAGTAAATAAATGTCCCAGACAGTCCCTTTAGTTTGAGATAGCCGTACCTGTGGTCTGTAGGGGCATGACGTATCAGGGACTGCAATGCGCATGCAGCCGGAAGTCTCTGTCAGCGCACTTGCATCTCCCGAGCGTCCCCGAAATAAATAATGTCAAATAAGGCTACGGCTTAGAACCAGGACTGGACAGCCACAGTGAAATGAGTAATAAGAAATAGAGCCACTGCGGCAGCCAGCCGTATCCTGGTTCGACACGCCAGGGAAAAAGGGGGTGATCCTAGTCCCAGGTAAGGCTGTTCGACGAGCAGGCTAAAGGTCTGCAATAAGTGCACCGCAAGTCTGTAGGAAGGCAGGAGGCAGAAGCAAGCTGCAGTAGCTACATAAGTTCTCCCGCAGAAGAAACGTAGCCAGGTGTAGGATGTAGCGAGGGACAGCAAGCAAGAATCCGAATGCAGGTAAGGTGAAACGAGCAAAGTACTCAACAGAGCGTGGGCAACAGCTGCTGAAAGCAAAGGCAAAGCAGGACATAGGCAAACAACGAGGAGGGAAGGCAGCAGGAGGGAATGCCCAAAGTAAAAGAGAGACAACAGCATACAATGGGGGGGAGGACAAAATGGCAAAGAAACAGATGAACAAGCAGGGAGGAGAAGGAAGGGGGGAGCAGCCGCGCCACTAGCGAGTGCGACTCACTCTAAGCAGAGCAGAAGTCAGCTGATGATTTAAATAGGCTGTGGGGGAGGAGCTCTTCCCCCACATAATACCGGGCTACCCTTCAATTATCTGCCTGATTACAATATTGCAGCAATCGTTAGCCTAAATTCATGCTCCTTCCTTGTTCAAGTCACCCTTCAAGGAAAGCTATCTTTCGCAGGGTCTCCAACCCCTTCAAACCTTATCCTCCAGTTTAGCTTTACTGAGAAAATTGCTGTTTTCCTCATGCCTCCAAGTAGTTTAATTCTGAAAAGTCCACTACCAGGAAGTATGGCGGATGCTTGGGTGGCTCCATTAACTGTAAAGGTGTGGCGCTGCACCATGTGCTTCACTGCATTTCCATTGAAGTGCACGGTGTGGTGCCACACCTTTACAGTTAATGGAGCTGCCCAAACGTCTGCCATACTTCCAGGTAGCAGACTTTTCAGAATTAAAATAAACTACTTGGTGGCATGAGGGAGACGTCGGTTTTCTCAGTAAAGCTAAACCGGAGGGTAAGGTTTGCAAAGACGGGAGCCCCTGCAATGGACGGCTTTCCTTTAATAAATTTGGTTTACTGTTTGATGTGAAGTTGGGCTGTGAGCATTATGACCCAGTGTTCAGTTACTGAATTATTACAAAGGTACTGTGAAAAAGCATTGTTGTTGCAGGAAGCTGCTTTCTTACAGGGGGCACAGGATATATGCCAGAAGTCTAGACCCTGTTGATAAGTGTGGTGTCCATGAGCATATTATTAGCGCTCGCCACTAATTGTATGTTGACCGCTACATATGGTAATTGTTGTGTTTATGGTATAAGGTCACTAATCAGGGGTGTGGGTGAGTATAGCTTCCCAGAGGGATGTACTAGTTTAGCAAGTAACCCACATAACCATTACTCTGGGTGGAGACACCAAAATCTTAGTTCTTCTGTTGGTAGGTAAACCACAGTATCCCTTACTTCCAAACCCAGGCCACTCAACCTGCAGCCAGAGAAGTAGGCAGGGGTAGTGGCCCTTGGTATAACAGCACCAGGGTTACACAAATTGGAGGCATCACTGGGATTACTGCCCCCTAGTGGGCCAAAATACAAAATTGCGACCGCTTTTTATGTGAGTACTGATATCAAAATGGGGGATGGAGATGGTCTTAGAATTGGGATCCCTGCCCATAAAATGGCTGTGCATCACCTGCTGAGGTGGTATGAAGCTGAGAAGGTTGACACTCACAAGGTCTTGATGCTATTGGATATTCCTTTGGGCACCAATAAAGCTGCTATAGAAGAGGTTGTAATTAAAATCAAATGTTAAGTAAATCCATTGTGAAAGGGTGAAATGCTGACTTATTTACTCAAAGAATAGTGGCATTAATTGAATGCAGTGTTTCAGTGGACCCAGAGCAGATACCCCTCGTCTTTATCCCCGATGAGTCCCTGGTGGGTTGGTGAGTAATCACAATGCATAGTGAGGTAACCATGCCGGGGGGGTCACCCAAGCTACAGGGGCTTAAGGATACACTAGGGAAGCTGTTAGCAGCTGAAGGACAAACTCAGGAAGATTTAAAGAGGGCCTTAAAGACCCGGGGGGTGTCACTCCTATGAACCCCTCCCCTGCTCCTTCACCAGTTCCCTCACAACGGCACCCTCGCCTGTGCCCTCCCCAATGCCCATACAGTCAGTAAATCTTGACTCGTATCACAGGCTGAGAGTGTTCACTGGTACTATTCCCACACCCCAGGGGGAAGATGACCTAGAGACTTGAAGGGGCTATGAATCCCCCCAGTCCAAGAGTGGCAATATGCAGAAGCAGAGAAGAGGAAAATGGAAAGTCTAAAATACCTGCTCTTGAAGCAGTTAGATTTTTGAGGTCCACCAATCCTGATGCTTCAGTCAATGAACATTTATCTGCATTAGAAGGGGTTTTCGGTGGTACTGAGTCTGGAAAAGACTTAATGCAGAAGTTCAAGTCCACCAAACAGTGGAAAAATGAACATTTGTCTGCCTATGTAACCCGTTTGGACAGGACATTGAAGAGGGCCCTCAGAAAAGGTGGGGTGTTAGCAAGTTCAATTCAATTTTTATTTTACCAAGAAATATACCATTGAGCGGACTCATTTACAAGATGGTCCTGGAAGGACGTAACATGAAGAAGATTACAAAACAGCATTAGATACAGGATAAGGACAATACGTATTTACAATGCATAGGCAATACAGAGATACCATTCAGTATAACTAGCAATACAATTCATGAATCATAGAGGAAGCAGAAACAATGGATAGGTCTCAAGATCACTGGAAAGGCAATTGTGAGAACAGAGGGAAGGAAGAGGAAGGGGCACTCATGGGTTTAGGAAAAGGCACGAAAGGTAGAGACCAAGGTGATAATGGCAGCAACCTGCCAGCTAGAGGAAGACAGAAAGTGCTGGGGTGGTAGTGCTGCAGGACTCTTAGAGGTTGTATTACTAGTTATGAATAGCAGTTACAGGTTTCCATCAGTGATTGTCTCAGTAAGATTTTAAAGGTGTACATCCCAGCCATTTACGTGAGTTTTAAGGATTTTTGGAGAGTATTTCAGAGGGTAGGGAGAGCATGGCTTAGGGATGAGGCGCTACAGTAGGTACGTATCCTAGGTATATCGAGCAGGATATGTGAGTATTTTCTGAGTGACTAGACACTAGGGGTGCATTTGAGAAGATAAGCAATATAGGGTGGAAGCTTATTGGTGATGGCTATAAGCCCATAGGGAGGCATTTTTCAGTCTCCTAGTGCTAAGTGAAGGCCAGTCGAGTTGTGCATAAAGGAAGCAGTGATGGGTGCTGAAAGGAGTGCCAGTAATAAATGTTAATGCTCTATGGTACAGAGTATCCAGCTTGGCTAGAGCAGCTGTGGTACTATGACTGTAGATAATATCTGCATAGTCAACAAGGGGGAGAAATGTGGTCTAGACTAATCTTACTTCAGCCTCGTAAGTAAGCGATGTTTGATTCTGAAGAAGAGCCCTAACCTCTGCTTTAATTTTTTTAGGGAGATCCTCGATATGTATGGTGACGCATAGCTTGAAGTCGAGCCAAAAGCCCAGATATCTGAATTTGTCCACTACCTCATGTGGTTTCCCCCAAGAGGGTCAAAAGCTGGAGCCTGGCACTCATCGTGCTAATATTCATCGCATGGGTTTGAGGAGAGAGAAACATAACTTTGGTCATTTTGGCATTAAGCAGCAATTATAGTTCCAGGAGATTTTGTTGCAACAGGTTGAATTCATGCTGCAGCTCTTTGCAAGCAAGCTCGAGGGTAGGCCTGGTGACATAAAGTACTGTGTTATCTGCAAATAGATGGACACTAGCTGCACTAATTTTAGCATCAATGTCATTAATATAAATCGCAAACAAAAGAGGCCCCAATATAGACCCCTGCAGAACTCCTCTATGCAGCAATTTAAGGGGGGGGGGAGGCCACCCTGACATACTGTTGTCTACCTACCAGGTAGCAAGAAAACCACTACCAGGCCATATCATGCAACACAAGGAGTAACAAGTCATGGTCTGCAGCATCAAACGCCTTGCTCAGGTCCAAGAAGAGTGCACTGACATGGTTTTTTGTGTCTAATACAACTTGCCGATCATTTGTCACCTTAGCTAAGGTGGATACCATGCTATGTTTGGGCCTGAAGCTAGACTGTGATGGATTGAGTATACTGGAGGTTTCCAGATGCTCTCTTAATTGAGAGTTAACCAGTTTTTTAAGTAGTTTAGATAAGATGGGTAGGAGTGATATAGGCTAATAGTTGTTAAGATCACAGGGGCTACCAGACTTAAAGAGTAGAATAATATGTACGGTTTTCCACACAAAGGGGAGAGCCCCTTGTGTAAGAAACAAGTTGAAAAGATAGAAAATGGGTGATGTCAGGAAGCAGTAACCCAGTTTTAAGAAGAGTGTCTCAAGTTGATAGCTCCAGTACTTTTTTAGTGTGCAGAGACAGTAAGAGGTCCTCGACCTGCTTAAAGGAAATTGGGCTGAAACTAAGCTTGGATACTGTTTTGGCAGCTTTTGTGGGAGGGGGGCATGACGAGACATTATTACAGGGCTATGCTAGATGTTTGCTTGTAGGGGAGGTATCAAAGGCTTGTCCAGCACTAGCAAAATGGTTATTTAGCTGTTTTAGGATACATTGGTGTTATCACCAGATATAATCTTAGAAGGCAGTGATGATGAGGGGCTGTGCCCTTCTATTTCCCTAAGGATTTGCCAAAATTTGGTAGCATTGTTTTTGGTTGAGACCAATGCTGATTGAAAATATTTTGTTTTTTCAGCCCTTATGAGTTTAGTGCATTTGTTCCTGGAGGCTCTAAAGGCCGCCTTGTTGGCAGGAAGTTTGGTTTTGCGTGACCTATTCCATAAGGTATCCCTATCATGCAAGGCAGATTTTAAGGCATTAGTAAACCAAGGACATGTTCATTTTGTTGTTCTGATTTTTACTAGTGGTGCATGCTTGTCAATCACCTTCAGAACGAGGCTCTGGAACAGGTTGTAAGCCTCTGTGACTGTGGGTGCAAGATAAAAATCTTGCCACCTAATCTGACTTAAGTCAGTCAGAAAATCTGTGTAATTGAATTTGCGGTAACTCCTTTTGTGTTTGAAGCTGGAGGTAGATATAGGCTTTGGTAGGAACCTCACATATGCTATGGCCCTATAATCACTTATGTCATTGTGGAATACCCCGGTGTGTGCAATTTTGTGAGGTTTATTAACAAATATTAGATCAAGTAGGGTGCTGTGCATGGAATTTTTAGCATTAGGGCGAGTAATGTCAGGGACAAGCTGCGTAAGGCCATGAGAGTCATGTAAATCTTTTAAGGGTTTGGAATAGGGGGAATTACAGTCCAGGTTAAAGTCTCCCATAATAGTCGATTCAGAGCTAGGGACTTCCAGCAACTTGTGGAGGTGGGTTAACATCTCAAGGCCCTCGGACGGAAGTCTGTAGAAAACTGATGAGTATAGCTTCGTCAGATGATAAGAAGACCTTTAAGGTCAGGCTTTCAAACTCTTTTGGTACAGAGGATAAGTCAGTAACCAATACAGTATATTTGTCCAAGACATATATTGCAACTCCCTCCTACCCCCAGACCACCTATCCACCCTAAACACATTGTAAGAGGGGATGTTAATGCTATGGTCAGTAGTTGAGGTTCTTAGCTAGGATTCTGTAATCACTAACACATCAGGGTTAGTGTGACAGGTCCAAGCCTGAAACATAGCCAGCTTTTTGAGTAAGCTGCAGTCGTTGATATGTGGTAAGCTCATGCTTTTTACATATGGTGAATCTGTGGGTGCCGTGATAAGTGATAGGGGACCGGGATTTAATTCAAAATTCCCAGAGCAAAATAGAAGTAAGAGTAGAAGTTTCTTGAATCCATTTATTATGACTCGAAGGAGCAGAAGACATCTCTGTTTGGAAGGAATAGAAGTGGTTGAGGATATAAAGGGAGTGGCATAATGATGAAGAAGTGATTTAGACAGAGTAAGACTACAACATATCTTCAAATATGCCAGATTTTCCAGTATGCTGATGCTTAAATTAAAGTTTCAGGATCATAAAGATCGTAAAGCCTGCGTATTGCTAGATCACGAAAGAGATCAGAAAAGCTGAGAATGAGGAAGAGTTTTGGGACCCTTATACAGGTGCTGCCTGAGCGGCCCCAGCCCCTGAAAAGCCTGTTGAAAACAAAACTGCTCTTGATGCCCAGCAAATTAAAGACCTGTTAAGAAAGTTAAGGGAAATGAAGGCCAGTGCCCAGAGTGTTGTGGAATTGGTTAAAGGTAAAGCTCTGTGCACCCCTGCTCCTGAAGCCATCAGTGAGGTGCAGTCTTCTGTCACCAGTGCAAGTGTTCAAGTACCTAGTGAGGAACCGAGTGCTGATATGCTGAAAGAGATGAGGGAGTTGAGAGCCTTAGTGCATGACTTTGCTCGGACATCTCACCAGCCTTCAACCTGGAGAAAGCCCAGTGAAGCTGAACCTGGACCCAGGCTTAAAGATGAGTACAAACTTCCCCTAGCTGAAATCAGGTTGAGGAACCTGTTCAACCTCATAACCCCAGACCAAATGTCTTCTGCTACCATTGTGGGGAAGATGGGCACACTGAAAGAGTATGTTGGGCCCCAGCAGATTTGTGGAAAGTAATAGCCAAGCTGCTTAACCAAGTAAGACAAAGTGGTCTAAAGCCTCAGCCTAAACCTCTCTGCAAGCCTTATGTTGGACAGTTTGCTGTTACACACTCTGTAAATAATGCTCCCCTTGACTGGACAGAGATGATGGGTCCGTCTATGGAGACTACTGTACACATAGATGGCATCCTGGCCCAAGGCATTCTAGATAGTGGGTCCCAAGTCACGATAATATTAAAAAATTGGTACAACCAGCATCTCTCTGACCATCAATTACAACCCCCGGTGAACTGCACATGTGGGCGTTGAGCGACAAGTCATACCTGTACCTTGGATATTTGCAAGTGTGGCTCTCTTTTCCATCCTCTGTAGCAGGAGTAGGAGATCCTGTGGAAACACTAGCCTTAGTGTATCCTCCCTCTGGCCTGTACAATGGAATTCCAGTGTTACTAGGTACCAACGCGCATATGTTTGGCCGCCTTGCTCAAATGTGCCAAGAGAGACAAGCACAAAAGTCTGGAAGAGCCCTACCTATTCATGCTATGGTTCAAAAGACATATGAGATGCAGATGCACCCAGAAGAGGACAACCGAGATGAGCCTGTGGGGTTTGTCTAGAAAACAAACTCTTCAAATTTTCTTTTCCCCTCAAATGCACAATGTAGTGTCAGTGGAGAACTGTGACTGCACAAAGATGTGACCAACAAAATGTTGATGCCGGATGCCCCAGAAGAGGGAAAACTACCTGAAGGACTCCTAGTTAAGCCCAGTGTGCTGCCTGTCCATGCTCATGCCTATGCCTGGAGAGTGGTGGTCCAAATTCAAAATGTTACGGATCGAGACATCAAAGTTAACCAAGATTGCACTTAGCCAAGGTCTACTGCGCTGATACCGCTGTGTTGCTGTCCAAGTGCCAGAATGGAGCAGACTGTGAAGTATCACTTGACATATTTGATTTCGGGGAGTCTCCCATCTCTGATAGCTGGAAGGACAGGATTAGTTAGAAGTTGGCCCATCGCACCAGAGTATTTTCCCTCAAGGAATGGGATGCTGGCTGAGTAACTGGTGCTGAACACCATATACAACTATACGATGTAAGACCCTTCAGGGAGCGATCTAGATGCCTAGCTCCTTCTGACATTGTCGATGTAAGGTGCCACTTGCAATAGATGCTAGTAGCTGGAATTATACAGGAATCACGCAGTCCTTATGCCTCCCCAATCGAAGTGGTACGGAAAAAGAATGGTTCCATCCATATGTGTGTGGACTACAGAACTTTCAATAAAAGAACTATATCTGATCAATATATCATGCCACAAATACAAGGTACATTAGACTGTCTAAATGGGAGCAAGTGGTTTTTAGTCCTTGACCTTCATATCAGATACTACCAAATCTCGATGGCTCTGGAAGACAGAGAGAAAATGGCATTAATTTGCCCGTTGGGTTTTTATGAATTCCTTTGCATGCCTAAAGGCATTTCAGGTGCACCAGCAACCTTTCAAAGACTAATGGAGTGTGCAATGGGAGATATGAACCTCCTTGAATGTCTAGTTACCTCGATGATGTTATCGTCTTTGGAAAAACTCTTGAGGAGTATGAGACTCGGCTGTTTAAAGTACTCGACAGACTGGAGGAGTTCGGCTTAAAATTGCCAAGAGATGAATGTCAGTTTTTTCAAAGCTCTGTAAAATGCGTAGGCCACATTGTGTTTCCTAAGGGTATCCAGACTGACCCCAGCAAGGTGTAAGCTCTAACTGATTGGCACCAGCTCAACAACTTAAAAGAACTGCAGAGGTTCCTTGGATTCTGTTGCTCTTACCACCATTTCATTAAGGACTACACCAAGGTGGTGCAGCCATTGTTGAACTTAATCCAAGGGTACCCACCTACTCAGAGAAAGTTCAAAAAGGGTACTGACAAAGAGACCGGAAAAATATATTTCAGACCTAATGAACCCTTTGGCTCCAGATGAACCCTTGAATATGACACAGCTTTTCAAGAAATTATTTATCAGCTCATTCATGCACCCATGCTTGCCTATGCTGATCCACCCAAACCTTACATGCTACACACAGATGCTAGCTTGAGTGGTCTAGGTGCAGTACTTTACCAGGAGTACCAGAAGAACTGCAGCAGGTGGTGTTTGCCAGCAGAAGTCTAACACCATCAGAAAAAAATTATCCAGTGTGAAAACTGGAGTTTCTCACTTTCAACAGGGTGATCGTGGAACAGTTTCATGAGTACTTATATGGCGCAAAGTCTTTGGTTAAGACCAACAACAATCCATTAACGTATATGTAACTGCTAGGTGGCGCTATCCCAAGGGCTACTACCCCTGCCTGCTTGGCTAGTAGCAGATTAAGGGGCTTGAGTTCTGAAATGGGTGCCTCCACCCAGAGGTCAGTGGTGGCAGTGGTCAAGCTAACCTGGGCACAGCCTTTCAGGACACTGTAACCCCCCCTCTTTCCTTACTAGTGGCTGGAACAATACAGAATAATCACTTTCACAATACCCCTGATACACCACACAAGTACCCACGCTGTTTGCACTTACCACCAGGGCTTTCCTCTGGCCTGGCCCTGGGGACCCCCTGTAAAACAAGGTTATACACAACAAATAACAGCAGTACAGTACTCTTGCACAAACTGGAACCACAGTCAGGGTAAATGCAAAAAAGAGTTAGATTTGATTTATTTAAGCGACTTGAACAAGGGAGGGGCGTAATCTGATTCATTTGCTTAAAGGCTGTATCAATCAAAAAGTATGCATGCACTTCAGGGTCCATAAACAGTCACACACTCTGGGTACCCAGATAGAGAATGGTGGGTTAGCCAGGAATGTTGCAGCTGGTTCGGGCCCTGTGATGGAAGAAATCAACATGCACAATACACACTGTTTGTAATCCGGAGCTGGAGGGCTCAGTTCGTGAAAAGAAAACAACAAGACAATCAGATGACACACTTTTAGATTAGGCTGTTGTTGCAGGGAGCTACCCTGATGATTACTCACGATACCCATGACTGGACACAGGCTGGATGAAAATCGAGACAGCAGGTGGTTAATCTGGAGCGCCAGAAGAAGCAGGGCCCACACGAATCGCCAAGGCATCATTTCTGTTCAAGCGTGGAGCAGAGGGCTAATCCCCAGGCAGGTCTCTCGTCGATGGCTTTCTCTGTGCAGCGGGTAGTCTGGCTGGGCCAGTGTGGCAAGGCCCAGGCCAACTGGAGACAAATTCGAATACAGCCCGTTTTGGGCTGGATACAGCTTCCAGCAAGCAGGACACAGTTCACACAGTGGAGGACCAAATCACGACCCACTTTCAATACTTAGCACATTTACATGTAAGGAAATTCTACTGTACCAGGCAAACCACTCTCCAGTCACAATCGCAATGTCTCTGCACAAACCGGGGATTCAAAAGCAGCTGGAAATCATGACAGGCCGATCGCATTCAGCAAAATCTTCGGTCTTCTTCAGATATGAACCTGGTAAAAAATCAGTGGCTTACTTCGTTCTCACAGTAATTCTCTTCTCTCCCTCTCAGGGGCAGCAGGCAGACATGCAGGCCAAAACTCAGCCCTTTCACAGTTCTCCCATGCAAAACTACATAGAACTACCGCCCAAATCACTTGAGCTGTTCTCATTTCCCTTCCCAGCTCAGGACTGACTGAAACAACAGGCACCTTGAGGCTTTCCCTCAGATCAAAAAGATGCGATCGGTTGATCTGTCTGTCTGTCACAACAAAAGCTCCCCCTTCAGGTGCAAAAAGGCGCCAAAACCTCAAAACTACAATTCCTACAGATTTTGACTCCAGACAGCTCCTGTAGTCCAGCTCCATTTTAGGTCCCACCAGACTGATTGGTCCAATTCGGCAGTTCCAGGCCAAAATGGTGGGGATAAACAAAACAGTCCTTGCTGCAAAGAAGGCAGGGTTAGACAAACTACATTATTATTACTACTCTAATGAATTATCAGCAAACAGTTACATCTATTAACAGGGCTCCCTCTGCGCAATTAGCGATGGCAGAAACAGAGTGATTACCTGGCAGCCCGGGCAGGACTGGAGCATAACAACACTCAGCCCCCTCTCAGATTAATTATTACTGCAATCTAGGCAGCTCTTAAAGCGACAGTACATAGAGGCTACACAGGCACTGTTTGGCAATAACGATTGACTGCTAAACGCAGGACACCAACCTGGCAGTGAGCATTTAGGCAAGCTCATGGAAGACTTTTCGGGAACCCCCATTTCTAGGGGGGTTACATATGTCCAGCCATCTGCCAAACTTGATGCTACTGGCCACCGATGGCTGTCAGCTTTATCAATGTATGATTATACAGTGGAGTACCAATCTGGTCTAAACCACACAGACACTGATGCTCTCTCCAGAAGACCTGCCATAAAGCAACAATGGGTGCACCTTTCGGAATGGCCAGTGAAAACATTATACCACAAGTTTGATAGAGATGACATTCCATCTTCTGAAACTGTAAATTGCTTGGCATATCACTTAGGACCTCCTGACACATGCCTACCCACAGCTTATTGTAATTTTGCATCCTTGGACCTGAATGCTTTACCCCAGCTAACTCCGACTGATATCCAAAAAGAGCAGTACTGAGATCCTTTGATCAGAGCAGTTCTAATTGCCTTAAGAAAGGGAGAAGACATTTCCAAAATGCAGTCCAGTGACCCCAAAAGAAGCTTTGCTGTTACAAAAAAGGCCTAAGCTTAAGCTACATCAGCAGCTGCTGTATAGACAGCTGACCGACAGTCAAGGGGAAGTTGTGAGGAAGCAGTTAGTGTTGCCTTCAAAATTTAAGCATGTTGTGGTAAGGGCCCTGCATGACAACATGGGACATTTAGATAGCAAAAAAACTCTATATCTGGCCCATACACATTTCTACTGGCCTAAAATGGATCTGGAAATTGACCAGTATGTAAAGATCTGCAGTAGATGTCCTCAGTGCAAGGCTTAACCTCAGAGAGCAGCCCCCCTAGTTAACATAACTACTAGTGCACCAAATGAATTAGTCTGTATCAATTTCCCAAGCTTGGAGCCAGATTCAAAAAACACTGTCAATGTGTTGGTAGTAACAGATCATTTCACACAGAATTCTCAGGCCTATCCAACTAAAGACCAAAAGGCCTCAACAGTAGCAAAAGTCCTCATGGAAAAGTTTTTTATTCACTACGGTGCTCCTCAAAGAATCCATTCGGATCAGGGATGAGACTTTGAAAGTCACCTTATTAAACAGCTATTGTCTATCTGGGGTGTATGAAAGTCTAGAACTACCCCCTATTAGTGCAGGGAGCTCAGCAACTGGAAAGATTTAACTGGACCTTGCTTGACATGCTAGTATCCTGCATCCTAAAGATAAGCCACAGTGGAGCCAACAGATCAGTGCCCTTGTACACACCTATAATTGTACTAAAACGATGTAACCGGGTTTTCCCCTTATCATCTTATGTTTGGCAGAGAAGCTCACCTTCCAATTGATATCTGTTTTGGAGTTTCTCCAGATGGTGCCCGATCAGGCAACTACCTACAGTATGTAAAAAAGTTGAAAGCTCAGCTAAATCATGCCTACCAGCTTGACAACACCATGGCAGCAAAGAAAAACCTAGCCAACAAAGCTTGACACGACAAATGTGTTAAGGCCCAAGAACTTAAAGCAGGGAACAGTGTGTTGATGCGCAACATAGGATTTCAAAGGAAACATAACATAGTTGATCAATGGAGACATATTCTTTATATTGTTGTTAGTAAGCTACCTGACTTACCAGTATACAAAGTCCACCCAGAAGGAGATCCTCATGCAGTAAAGACCATACACAGAAATCACCTTCTACCAATTGGGCAAATAGTTTAGGACACAGTGCCCCAAGATGCTGCCCGAGCTGGGCCTGTTACCAGACCAGCTACTCATAGAAAGCAGTTAAGCCAGCCTCCTGCTGCCCAACAGCCAGAGCCTTCAGCCAGTCCTGCCATGCATGATAATGACCCTAACTCTGAAGACAGTGAACGTGAGTTTGGTGCTGCTTATTATCCTTCTTTCGAATTAGCCCAGCTGTTCCAAGGAGCCTTTCCTTATGCTGCTAGTAATAACCATAATGGCCCAGTGACCTCTTGCAGTCCTGCTCTCTCAATTGTCCCTGAACCCCCAGAGAGTGATGTTCAAAGTGTGATCTCAAGTAGCAGACTCCCTTTTCCTGATGGAGTTGTCTGAACCGACTATGCTAGAACCAGAAAGAGCCAGTAGTGAGCATGCAAATGTGTAAAGTGATGCTGGACTGAGTGGGTTAAGTGAACTATTTCATGTCCAAGAAAGTACTGCTGTTCCTGAAAATGCTAACTGTGTTTTGGATGAATCTAACTTTGTTGAAATACCACTTTCAGATGAAGATGAGCCTCAAGAATGAGAGAACCAAAGTAATGTATCAAATGAAGGGCCTATAACCAGTTCTGATCCACAGGAGAGTGCAGTGGTACCCCTTTCTTCAGAAACTGTCTTGTTGCTGGACAATGAACCAGGAGTCATAAACCCAAATGCTGATGTTGAAATGCCAGTGCTAATGTCTCCTACTCCTAGAATTTCAGGAAGAGTTGTAAAACCTGTGGTTTGGCTCATTTATGACATACCAGGAAAGTCTGTTGACTTGCCCATGAATGTAGTTCATAAAGGGGTGTACGTTACAGAAAATTCCCTGCCAGCTACTGTTTATTGCATCCTCCAAGGTAATAATCAAAACCTCCGCCCAGTATCCTGGGGGTTGCCCTTACAGAGTAAGAGGGGTTGGTTGAAAAAGTACAGTATATTGCTCAAGGTTTGCAGAAGGTCAAAGAATGTTACAGTTGTCCCTCATTATAACGAATCTCGCTATAACGAATCCCACTTGTAACGAATGATGATACGGGACCCTGATACACAGAAAGCCTTCAACTTAAGACCGCAACCTCACTTTAAAAAAACCCTTTAAAAAACCTTGAGAATGTCCAAATTCTTACCGCTGCATTACAAGCTAAATGGCAGTTAGATACACAATTAGGTAGCACACTTAGTCAATTAATAACAATTAGGTACACCCCCCCCCATTAGTCCTATACACAGAAAAGTCCATCCACATCAGCAGCACTAGTTAGTCAATTACTCACAATTAGGTACACCGGTTGCAATATTTAATCACCTCATGTCAGCCAGAGCAGCACTGGTCCACGTTTCTGTGTCTTTGTGTCTCTGTGCATCCCACTCACTTCACATGGCAGACAGCAAGAAAAGAAAGGCACTTGATGTGTAAACAAAACTTGCCATCATCAAACGCTTGAACAGCGGTGAAGGGCTAGCAAAACTTGCTGCAGAGTTCTCAATCTCGAAGTCCACTATCTGCACATTCTGTAAGCAGGAAGAATCACTGAGGGATTTTGCAG
This sequence comes from Neoceratodus forsteri, assembly GCA_016271365.2. NCBI lineage: Eukaryota > Metazoa > Chordata > Ceratodontiformes > Ceratodontidae > Neoceratodus > Neoceratodus forsteri. The sequence goes on along the minus strand of CM028132.1, from coordinate 191,635,016 downwards.
ACAATTGCCTGGAACAGGATGGTATGCAGCGGACAAAACTGCATCTTGCTGGCAATGCTGATGTGGACCAAGCTGTCAAGATTTGGTTTGAAAGTCAGCAGGCTTCTGGTGTGCCTATTTCTGGCGCTATAGTAAAGGAGAAGGCAGAATCTTTGGCAAGACAACTGCTGGGCGAGGAGTGCAGTTTCAAATCATCTCCTGGCTGGCTTTGGCATTTTCAACGCCACAATGGAATATGGCAGCTAAAGATAGCCGGCAAACAGAGGTCTGCAGATGACCAAGCTGCAGCAGAATTTATGCCTAAACTTATCGACATGCTTGAGGAGGGGGACTATAAGCCTTACCAGCTCTACAATGCCAATGAAACAGGCTTATTTTACAAATGCTTGCCTGCCAGAACCCTAGCAGCAAGAACCGAGCAAGATGCATCTAAGGGCTACAAAATCTTTAAAGACAGGGTCACTGTTCTAGTGTGTATAAATGCAACGGGAGAACATAAACTTAAGCCGCTATGCATTGGGCACTACGCCAATCCTAGGTGCTTTCATCACATAAACAGACTAACTACTCCTTCTTTATGACCACAGTACTAACGCCTGGATGATCAGAGAAATTTTTAGGCAATGGTTCAACCACCAATTTGTTCCATCAGTTTGACGCTTCCTCAGAGCAAAGTGAATGGACACCAGAGCAATAGTGTTGCTCGACCAATGCCCTGCACACTCTAAAGTTGAAGAACTGAAAAGCAGAGACGGTAAAATTAAAATTTTGTGCCTTCCAAGCAATACCACATCAATGACCCAACCGATTGATAAAGGCATTATAGCGAATCTAAAAAATCTGTATCAGAAGCAACTCCTCAGGGAAATCATTGTCAGGGACAGTGGCACAGAGCTGGTAAATTTCTTAAAGGGATACAACATAAAACACATGATGTATGTAACGAGCACTGCCTGAGACTCAATAACAGCAGCAAAAGTTACAAATTGCTGGCGAGATGCTCTAGGGCCAATATTTGAGGATGAGAATGCAAGAACATCTGATCCACCTATGTTGTCCTCTCAAGATGCTGATGTGGAGGATGTTACAATTGCTGCTGGCTTGGGACTGATCAAGGGGACCGAACAGGAAGCTCGAGACCTGTTGCAGACTTGGTTTGAACAGGATGACAGTCTGTCTGTATCAGATGCAATAAAAGATGCAGAAATAATCCAGGAAATCAAAACAGGTTCATGTGCAGTGACTGAATCTGATGAAGGGGAAGATACAACTGAGGTATCAGAAGGTATGCCTGAGACTGTTTATGCAGTTGCTGGGATTGCTGGCCCTAGAGACAGGGTTGAGGTACATGTAGAAGCAACCTTTTGTGTTATCTCTACAGCTTCTTCAATTAAGACAGCTAATAACGCAGTGTAAAAATGAGGTGCTGCAGAATGAGATGGTGCAAACAACACTGGACATATTCTTTAAAAAATCCTAAGTATATTGTACTTTTCTGTACTGCACAACAAGTGTTAAAAAAGTGATTTTTAACCATTTTTACCTTTTGCTACATAAAAAGATTTATCTAATGATAACATTGGTGTGTGCTTATTTTTTCATTACAGTTGGTACTGTTTTCCCACTATAACGAATCCTTGTGTAACCCCCAGGGGGCGCTATCCCAAGGGCTACTACCCCTGCCTGCCTCAGTTGTGGCAGGGTGAGGGGCCCAGATCCATTGTCGGGTGCCTCCACCCAGAGGTCGGGGTTAGGACAATCAAGGTTGACTCGGTCACAGCCCTCTGGGTTGCTGCAACCCCCCCCCCCCTTTGTCCCACTAGTGGCTCACACAGTTTAATTGCAAGGCTCTCACCCTGAGCACTTACCCCCCAGCTCGAACAACTCAGCTCACTCCGGGGACCTCCTGGAAAGTAAGGTACAGTTATCAAATATTCACTGTGCAGTATATCACCAGTAACACACAAACCAGCCAGGGTACAGTTGCAAAATGAACAATCTGATTTATTTAAGGGGAGATAACAAGGACCAGGGGAAATCAGTGTGATTGGCTTACCACTAGTGTGTATATATATATATATATATATATATATATATATATATATATATATGACTACCTAGGGCTCTGTGCACAGGCCTGACCTATTACGTACTATCTATGGCTACCCAAGCCCTAATGGCTAGTTCCTCGAGGCAGCTGGTCAGGGTCCTGACACAAATTAGCAGTTAATTCCTGAGCAGATCAAGTGGAGCCAGTAAGCTCAAGTGGTACAGTCTGCAATACAACAAAATTACTTTGCCTTTGTCTGTAACCTTTAACAGGGAGCTACCCTGATTCAGTACTCACAACTCCAACAGAGAGCCACTCTTTCATCACTCGCTGGGCTGAGCCTGAGCTTCAAATGCCTCCTCACACATTTATATGGAAAACAACAGAGGGGTACCATACCAGGCAGCTGCTTCCAGGTCCCGACTGAACTCACAGCTATGCGGGCGTCTCTCTGCAGCTTCAGCTTTCCTGACAGACCGAGCGCGATTCAGCAGATTCTCCAGTCCTCTACAGGTTGAGCCTGGTAGGTAGCTGTGCTTGTACACAGCCTCCTCTGACCGCACGCCGGTGGATTTAATCCGAATAGTGCTGGCAATGAAAAATGGCCACCTCAGGCCTTTCACGCACTTCCCACGTGAACACTCAATGGCGCAGAAGCTCAGAGCTCCCTTCTCCTTCACAGTCACAATGCCTCTGCCCCTTGACAGCATGGGACCATCCTCTCTATTTGGGAGTCGCCCAATCCCATTGGCTGGCCCCAGATGCCAATCACTTACTTTTGCTCTCAGTGGCGTGGAAAAGGCGCCAGAGTCCAGGCTCCACTTCCCATAATTACTAGCTGTATCTTCATTGGACAGTCGACTCCCTAGATAGTCCTCACGATCCGATTGGTCCACTTCACCAGTTCAGGACCAACATGGTGGGGCACAACAGAAACAGTCCAGGCTGCAAGAAAACAGGTTAGAACAAACTATATCTTCATTGCCATTCTTAACAATTCCCAGCAAATAAGTACATCTTTATAATGTGCTCCCTCTGCGCAATCAGTGACAGCAAAACAGAGCACTTAGGTAGCAGCTCAAGTGGGACTCAAGCAGAGAACCCACAGACCCCCCCATTTGAACTAATTATAACAGCAAGCAGGCAGCCCTTAAAGGGACAGTACACAGAGGCTCTAAAAGCACTCACAGCATTGCCATTTAAAACAGCTTAAGTGCCGAACGCCACCCACCAGGGGGAACACTAAGGCAGCTCCTAGGAAGCTTTTAGGAACCCCCATTTGTAGGGGGGTTACACTTGCTATAGCAAACAACAGGTATGGACTCAAGGGGGTTTGCTATAATGAGGGAGGACTGTATTTCATATGGGTAAATCCTTAAAACTGAGGGTGACTGAAGAAGTGGTCAATGCGACGAAGAGATATATATGTGTGAACTATGCAATTCTTTAACAGAAATATCATTTTGAAAGTAAAGCATGCTATTTTGTATATACTTATTTTATATCTGTGCAGATATTTGTTTGTATATAATAACACTTGGTCTAGACCTCTGTAGAACAGAAGGTGTTGCTAGCAACTGTTACTTGTATTATAGACATGACGCGGATGCAATGTTTCCTGGGAAGGGGAGAGTGTAACTCCCTTCCCAGTTTGGAGGGCTTACCTTGAGTATCTCCCTGGGTTCCTCTGATACCCACTGCCTGGCAAACATCCAGAAAGAGAAAGAAAATCTATGTACAGTGATGTCCTGTTGTCCTACATGAGTGTGCAGAGCCATGCCTCAAAGCTATGCCACTGCGCTATCCCTTTAAGAGCCAGTCAGTATGTATAGTGTCCATAGCCTGGACTGGTCCGAGCACAACAGAGCTCATGCCCAGCCAGGCATAAACCTAATTTACTCCAATCTTCAGTCGCTTGACAGAGCGGAAGAAGCTCATTCGTGTACTGTAAATATTCACTCGTCAAGTCTTACTGTTACTAAATAAATAAGTTGTTTATATTGCCTATCTACTCCTCCACTATGGGAGCTGCCATCTTTGGTCCTGGACTCCACGTTTGAACCAATCGGAACCAAGGGGTCCTTATTACAGTGCCTTGTGGGTGAAACTGTGAACTTTAACGCCTAAATTATCTACTAGGAGTGCCCAGACTGGTTGACAAGTCAGGTAGCCAACTGGAATACAGAGTCCTCTGTGGGACTGTTTTGTACAGGGCTCAGTTGTGTTCAGCTTGAGTGACTTAGAAGGAGCTGCTGACAGACTGAAAGAAATCATAGGGTAAAGGCCTGTTTGCCTCCCTGCAGGAACTGAAAGTAACTCGGACTGCCTAAAAGCAGTGAGAAAGAGACTCTTGCAGCAGCTGAGCCAGACGTTCAGCTTGAGGCATCGAGAAGGAAGAAACTTCTGTGTGAGATTAAAACATTATAGGGATCTTCAGCCTGCTCTGCTGTCCTGCAAGGCCTCAAACTGCCGAAACGCAGAACTGAAAATGTTAAGTCCAGTTGCCCTCACTAAGTTCAGAGACTTTGACACTGGAGCAAATGTTTTGCCTGAAGAGAGGACATTTGACAAAACTGAGAGAAGATTTTTCAGTCTAAGAACTCCAGTGCCAGTTAAAGCCGGTAAATGTGGCGTTTGTCTCTTACCTCAGTTGGGAAGAAAGGAGACCCGTTGCCAGTTGTTCCTGTTTGCTTCTTAAGTCAGCCTGCAAGCAGCATGTTAAAAGACTTTGCCAATCTGTTCTTAGTCAACTTCAACTACTGGGCCCATGCCAGCTTTAGCCCTAAAAGACTGTTCCTGCACCAGATCCAGTCACTGCTCAGTGAGAGACCAGCCTTGAGGAATCAGCCCCTGCGGAGAATCAAATCACAGGTTGTGGCCATCTACAGGGAAAGGCCGTGAAGAGAAGGTGAGTCGTGTTGGCCCTGGTCCCCACCAGAATCCTGAGAGGTCAGCGGTCCATGATGTCGCCAGCCATTCCATCCATCTGTCTGGGTGCAGTGAGTACAACCAGAGTAGCCCCTGCAACCACCAAATAAATGCTTCTGTGTCATCTGATTTGCTTTATCAGTTTTTGTTGGTTTCTAACTGTTTTTACAGGCCATGTGGCCTGGGATTACAAATATCTTATTGTCTGCCAGTGTTTTCATGTTTAATAACACCCTTCTTTCCATCAAGGGCCACAACCAGCTGCAATGCCGGCCTACCTGCGGCAACGCTTCAGGTCTGCACCTAAATTCCACTCTGGGTACCCAGCAGCTGGTTAGATTGATTAATTTGAGGGACAGAACAACTGTGTATTATTTATTATCTGCCTGATTATGGTAGTGCAGCAATCATTAGGCTAAATTCATGCCTCTTCTTTGTTCAAGTCCCCCTTAATAAATCTGATTTACTGTTTGATGTTAAGTTGGGCTGTGAGAATGTTATTACCCAGTGTTCAGTTACTGAGTTATTCCAAAGGTACTGTGCAAAAGTATTGCTGTTGCAGGAAGCTGTTTTCTTACAGGGGCACAGGGTATATGCCAAAGGTCCAGATGCTGTGGTAAGTGTGGTGTCCATGAGCATATTGTTAGTGCTTGCCACTAATTGTATGTTAACTCCTACATATGGTAATTGTTGTGTTTATGGTATAAGGTCACTAGTCAGAGGTGTGGGTGAGTATAGCTTCCCAGAGGGCTGTACAGTACTAGTTTAGCAAATAACTCATGTAACCATTACTCTGGGTGGAGGCACCAAAATCTTAGTTCTACTGTTGGTAGGAAAACCACAGTATACCTTACTTCTGAACCCAAACCCCTCAACCTGCAGGCAAGGGTAGTAGCCCTTGGCATAACGGTGCCAGGGTTACATGTGATTGTACCCTTCTGTGGCATAACAGCATTCTGAAACTTCTAGAGACTGCACAAATCAGTTTAATTCTAAAAGCGAAAGAAGCCCATTTTACATAACACTACACACTATGAAAAATACAGGATGAGCAACTTTATGCACAATCAGTGTGTTCTGCCACCTCAGGGTTCTAATTCCCATGGACCTATCGAGCTTTGCTCTCAAGGTCAAAGGGAATTAGAACCCCTCTGTGGCAGAACACACTGGTTGTGCATAGTTGCCCATCCAGTATTCTCTATAGTGTCTCATCAATATGGCCCTTTTAATAACCTCAGTGAGTGTTTCTGAGTTGCACTCTGTTAAGCACGATTTTGGAACTATGTGATGTGGTTTATGGCCCTCCCAGTGGTTCATTTGGAAATGTTTAGGTGGGAAAAGTCTTATATCCAGATTTTAGGCGGTGGAACTGTCATTTCTAAGTGAAGGAACTCTCTCCTACAGTAGTCAACAGAGAAAGATGACAGAGGCGGTGGAACTGAGTTCCTGTGTGCTCCTGCTCAATTTAACCCTGCTTTCTCTAGTAGAGTTCTGTTGTAGAACATGGATGCACTGTCCCAACAACAGAAGAGCTGAGCAAGGACATAGACTGCACCCTGTGCACTAGGATAAGTAAAAAGCCCTGTAGAGATGCGACAGTAACAGACATGGAACCAGTATTTAAAAATCAGCTACTACAAGGGGAAATGACTTGCAGGTTCAATGCAGTTCTCCTTTAAATCTGGCCACAAACAGGATGGTAAAAATGGGTGCTAAAGAACTGAGGCTGTACTCCTATGTTCAGCAATAAAACAGTTGTTCGTCAAATGATTTTGGCTCACTACAAAATAAATTTGATTGGAGATCTTCGACCTGCAGGTCCAGTACCTAGTGTTCACAGTGTATGTAACCAGTACGAGTTAATGGGGGGCAGTTGCAGTCTAATGGGCTGAGGTGCTGCACACTTGAGCAGACCAGACAGACCATAAGGCCTGTACCTGCTGGCAATTTGTATGTTCGTATGAGCCATTTATGTATCTGGACTAAGATATCCTGCTTTTCTGGTCCATGCATTCATCTCTTCAAGACTGAACTATGGTAACATGCTCTACCATGGCCTTACTAGGAGACTGGCAGGCATTCTGCAGCTGGTGTAAGGTTAATGGTGCCCCAAGGATCCTCTCTTTCCAACTCTAAGGGTCCTATGGTCTGCCTGTGAGCCAACGCATCATTGTCAGGGTTTTATTACTGGTACAGAAGGTGTTACTTAATAGGGTTCCCTCCTTATCTTACTAACCTTCTTATCAATTGACCCCATCACTTTCTACTTTTCTGATGGAAGGGTACCGCAGCAGCAGTAACCAACACAGCTTCACACAGTGGAGAAGACTGTTTTTGTGGCAGCAGCAGCCCCTAGACTCTGGAACCACCTTAAACAGATCTTAGGTTTGCTCCAATGGTTGGAAAATGTAATAGTAAACTAAAGACCTGAGGCCAGATTTTCAGAAGTAAAAACATGGTGCACATGTGGGAAAAAAAGTTACACAAGGGAGGATTCTCTTGTGCAACAGCAATTTGTTCTACAAGCATTACATTTTCAAAAAGGTTGATTTTTTTGCAGCCTTTTCACAATTTATGACTGCTTCGACATATTTATTTTGATCAGCTGTGGAAATGTTACACCTGGTATTATCAATCATAACATTTTTTCCACAGCTGCGAGACAAAAGGAAGATGCTGCCCGTTTGCTAAAATGCTGAAAATAGCATTTTCGCAGCAGGTACAAGATTTTTCCCTGCAGCAATGAGTTGCGCACAGAGACATAATCCCTGGGCCATGTTAGGCATTTTGAAAATAGTCAGGCTTTTAATTAGAACTTTAGGCAATATATAGATTGTTTGTCACATATTTTTATGTACATATTGAGTCATATATTGTGATCGTTTATTGGATTGTGCGGCAGTCTCATTTATTTATTTAACAAATTTTACCAGGAAAGGCATGCTGAGCTGGTAGCAACTTATTTCCAGATGCATCCTGGGTGAAGGGGGAAAGGGGAACAGTGCAGTGCAGTCATTAAGCACATCAATACAACATGGTCTTGACTGCCGCACATAAAACAGCAGTGGTAAAATGAACTACAGCAAACAATAACAGTTCTGTACAATACCGTACAAAAACTACAAAAATACAGAGTATGGCAATTAAAAAAATGGAGAGGTAACTTAAAACAAATAAGTACATTTTGGGTTAGAAGCAATATTGTGCAAATTAACTGCAGTATGAAAGGTAGCCCCCAATAGCAGTTTGTACCATGCAAACTACTGGGTAGTTGGGTTGCCCTGTGTTTGATTCAAGATAAGAGAGTTGAGCTGATCTGGAGACTACTGAGGGTAAAGATACTGTACAGTAGGTGCCAGTTCCAGTTGCAGGTATGGGCAGCGGGGTTAAGCAAGAGAAGAAGCAGAGTGAACAGCAGGAGGAAGGTTGAACCAGAGTCAGGAGAATCTGAAAGCGAAGCAGACAGACCTTGTTGTGGAGGTGTGGGTCACAGAGTGTCAGACAGCCACAAAAGTCAAGTTGAATGCATTTGGCTAGGCATATACTGTATTTATTGCATATGTTAAAATACACAGAAAATATGAACAGTTCAGGACACAGTTCAGATAATTTCAGTATGGCTGATGCTGTTGTGCCCTTGTAACAGTCTTTCATGAAGCCAATTTGTTTAAATGGCAGGCAAACTTGTAAAGGTACAGGACCCCTTCTAACTCTTTAAAGCATAAGGCCTTTTTCAGGGTTTCAGGGCTTCTTCATCTTTTAGTTCAAAAGGTTTGGGTCTTTCTCTCTGGTCAGAAACATAAATGACTCTCGGCTTAGCTCTCCATTTCCAGCTGACTTCTAAGACAAAACATTCACCTTTTATGTCCTCCCCAGGGTAACAGACTATTCATATGATCATTACAACACTCTTAAACAACTTGGCCAGGATAGTCAAAACAATTCTGTATTGCTAGAACCATTCTGTCAGAACATTTCTAACTAGAGGATAAATAGATACTTCATTGGAAGTATAGAGCCTGCAAGGTAAATTGAGACCTTCAGTCAGGGTAAAAACAAGAACACAGTAGTTATCAGTGTGCTAGTCTGAGCTGAGGGAAAGGGAGCTGATAGTCCTCCTTGCAGTTACCTGAGTCAGGATAACTGTGTATTGGGGTGTGTGGCTTAGGCAGAAGTGAAGCAGTTGTCTGCATTTAGATTTTCCTTGCCTTCTAGCACTAGGACTCCCTCCTAACATGTCCTGGTCACGTTTGTGTCCCAGCGAGTGAGTGGAACAGGTAACTGGCTTCTTTGGCATCGGCACGCATCTATAGGCAACAGCAAGGAGCATGGGACTCTGCCAGATGACTAAGGTAAGGTTCCTGGTCACTCCCATTGTAACACTCATTACAGGAAAGTGTGGAGGGCAAATGGTAGGCCTTAACTGGGAATAGGTGCAGCATCAAAAGGGTAGAAGTATGAAAGGGCGTAAAGGAGAACTGCCTTGAATCTATACGTCTGTTTTGTGAAGAAGCTGCCTTTTTAATACTGGTTCACATTCTGTTTTTGTTTCATCTTTAATAGCCTTTTGATAAATTCAGTGGGTGTTTCTGCCTTACACACTAGTGGGCAGTACCATTTTAGAACTGTACGATGTACTGTATGTCCTTGTTAAAGAACTTACATTGTTTTGACAATGCATTCATGTTCTACTCTAGAACACTGTGGTCTAAGGGGGACATAAACTACATCATACAGTTCTAAAATGGCACTTACTACTAGTGTGTAAATCAAGAACACCCACTAAATCTACTAAAAGGCCAGAAAAGACTGAACAGTAACAGATTCGGATCAAATATAGGAAAACCACATCTGGGGAAAAAATGACTTACAGGTTCAGCGCAGTTCTCCTTTAAGGAAGGGGACAGGGAAAAACAAACAACACCCTATTTAGGGTCAGGTAGCAAAGTGTTAGGTGAAAGTAAAGGTTCCACTGCCTGAGCAGGAGAAGGCAGAGGAAGGTAAAGGCAGGAGGAAACAGTTCATACAAATGGAAACTGCTTGTTGATTGGGTTAGGAGGTAACACCCTATCTAGAGTAAGGGTGCAAAGGGGAGTGGCAAACACAAAGGGGAAACCAGAAACACCCTATCTAGGGTAAGGGTACAAAAGTATTTCCAGGTAACATAGTGAGTGTAGGAATGGGAATGCTGGGAGTGATGCAGTGCAGTGGTTGTGGGGTGGCAGTTTTCAGAGAGATCTTCTGAAGTCTGCAGTGTTGCCCCATCTGCATACTCATCTCTGGGCCAAGGGAGGATGACGCCAGAATCTGGGCCAAGCTGACTAGGATTTGGGGGACCTGTTTTCCTACCCAGGAGCCACTGGGTCTACCACCTACTCCAGAGGGATGCCAGGAAGCAGAAATTGCTGGACTGTGGTAGATTCTGAAAGGGTGGGGGGTTAGGGGCACATTATTCAGTAGGTACCACTATGCAATTCTTTTACCACTCTGGTGGGACAGGACTTCTGAGAAGGAGGCACTCATAGTAGTGGCCAGGGAAGATGCAGGGGCCCTCCTTAGTGGAAAACCCAAGGAGGGTGGTACAGAACTGTAGCATGAAGCAACTTCTAGTGGGGGACTTGATTGTGAGGGGGTTGATCTGAGAACAGGAAGGAATGGAGAGAGGGAGGTGAGGTGCCTACATGGCGCCACAGCACAGAGGGATGTAAAGCAGATCCTAAGGATCGTTAGGGTGGCAGGGCAGGAGTGAGAGCTGGATGTCATTGTCCACCTGGACACTAATAACCTGGCTAGGGATGGGGCTGGGATAGTGTGGGGGGGGAGTTTAGGAAGCTGGGAAGAGGTCTTAAACTGGTAGCATGCTCCGTGGCTTCCACTGAAGTGCTGCCTGTCTATGACAAGGGGAAGGATAGAATTCTCTGTACCAAAAGCTTCAACTCTAAAGTTGTCTACCCCTGTGAAACTGAGCTTCTTTAAATCCTTGTACCAATGTTCATTTAGGGAAACCTGTAGCTGTTTCCGCTGACTGCACTTATCCTGCATTTATCCAAGGAACTCGGACAATACACCTTAGGCTGTGCTCTGCTCTTTCACTGGTGCCTTCTCTATCTTAAGCTATACACCCCACCACCCTCACCACAACCCTTGGCTCCCCAATATCTTCCCCAACCCCCTTGGCTCTCTGTGGTCTACCACATGATTCCATCTCGATGCCTTGTGTCACCTCTAGCAGCTATTGTACACAGGGTTGTGTTATCTTTTTGTTGCTGTATGTTATAGAATCTTTTATTATTTGAATTGTTTTCTTTTGAATGACCTTGCTTTGACTGTATTCTTGTATGTATTCCTTGTATTTACATAGTTCTGTATATATTCCTGAATGTATTCCTATATGTAATTGTCCAGGCCCACCTTGTAAATGAGTTTTTCTCAATGATGTTTCACCCGGTAAAATAAAGATTGATTGATTGAGTAGAGAGGAGGAGTTTGGCTTCATTGGGGACCATGGACCAATCTGGAGGGATAAGGGCCTATACAAGAGTGATGGCCTGCATCCATCTAGAAGGGGAACTGCAATCCTCAGTGGATGATTTAAATGTTACAGTGATGAACATTTAGACTAGCTGAGGGGGGTGGCAAAAGGAATCAGGGAGGCATAAACTGCCTCCCCCAACACATACAGAAGTAGACAGCAGGAAGGACTCGAGGGGAGACAAATTCCCCAGGGTACAAAATAATAAAAGAAGCAGAGTGGCAGAAATGAAAAGGGATGGGAACACAAGCAATAAAAGGAGGAAGGGCAAACAGGAAATAAGGGGGGGTTAGCAGGCAGAGTAGTAACAAAATATGGAAGGTCACGCAGAAAGTGCAAGAAGTCTAGGAAATAAAATTCTGGATCTAGAGGCCAACATGATAGTGGCACACCTGGATATTGTGGCCATTACCAAGTCATAGTGCACTGAAAACCATGACTGGGACATGGTCATACCAGGCTATACTTAGTTCAGGAAAGACAGGCTGGGAAGAAAGGGAGGAGGAGTGGTGCTATAAGTAAGGGAAGACATGAAAGTGGCAGAAATACAGGAAATCCAGAGTGAAGTGGAGGTACTGTGGGTCACCCTGGAGATGGGAAACTGAGTCACTATTCACACTGGCAAGAGCTACAGACCTCCAACATGGCGGGGGGGGGATTTAGATAAGGCACTGGTGGAAGCCATTGGCTAAACGGCAGAAAAGTGGCAGGTGCTGCTGGTGGGGGACTTCAGCTTGCTGGATGTAGATTGAAGCCTTCCAGCCACAGCTTCAGCTAGAAGTAGGGACATCCTGGAGTGAGGGTCCTGGACTTCTAGAGGGTAGATTTTAAAAAGATGGGAGAATGCCTCAGGGATGACCTGGGTGAGGTGGAGGAACAGTGAACTAAGCTGAAAGAGGGCATAGTGAAGGTAACAAACCTCTGCACAAAGCAAGAGAGCAAAAGCAAAAAGAAGTGACCGCTATGGTTCTCGAAAGAAGTGGCTGAAAAGGTAAAGGGTTGCAATCAGAAGGTATAAGGAGATGCTGAGGGAGGAGGAAAAAGAGGTGTGCAGTATCTACAGAAACAGAGAGAGACATGGAAAGCAGTGAGGAGCGTGAAGGTGTGAACAGAGGAGACAATAGCCCGGGGGTAAAAAAAAGGGACAAGACATATTTTAGGTACATAACTGAAAAGAGGAAGATCAGGGGAGGGACTGTAAAATTAAGAAGGGAAGTGGTACTGGGCAGAGGAGGACCAGGAAAAGGCAGGTGTCCTGAACAAATTCTTTTGTTCAGTGTTCATAAAGGAAGGAGAAGGGAAGGGACCACACAAAAGCAAAAGGAGGATTGGAGGGAGTGAGGTAGACTCTAGTCCTTTTTCAGAGGAGAACGGTCTTGTGAATTTGAAAGTGGAGAAAGTGATGGGGCAAGACAGGGTACATCCAAGGGTGTTGGGGGAGCTCAAGAACATACTAGCCGCACCTCTGACAGTCCTATTTAACAGAACACTGGAAGCAGAAGTGGTTCTGGAGGACTGGAGGGGGGCAGATACAGTCCCACTTCACACAAAGTGGCAGCATTGAAGAAGCTGTCAACTAACTAAAGGCCAGTCAGCCGGACATCAATGGTGGGGAAGTTAATGGAGACACTGCTGAAGGAAAGGATTGTAGAGTATTTTAAATCCAAGGGGTTACAAAACCCAGGGCAGCATGGATTCATTGGGGGGGGGCCATGTCAAACAAATCCGATAGGTTTCTTTTACTGGGTGACAAGGGAAATAGATCAGGGTGAAGTGGTGGACGTGGCCTACCTAGATTTCAGTAAGGCTTTCAACACTGTTCCGCATAGGAGACTCATAAGGAAGTTGGGCAGTTTAAGGATGGGTCCAAAGGTGGCAAACTGGGTAACAATTTGGCTAATGAGGGGTCAGCCTGGTGGCACTGTGGGTCGAGGCGCTGGATGCCACATGTCGTGCCATGCTGGCGACCCAAGTTCGGGAGTGAGCTCAGGCCACTGGGAGTCAGCAGGGGGGAAGAAGGGCCGGAAGATTACTGAAGTGGCTGCTGGGCTGCTCTCATCTCCCAGACTGGGGAGGTACAGTTCCTCACTCTCAGCTGACACCCAGTGGAGGCCGGGTGTCAGAGCAGAGTTGGGGGCTGATGTAACATTGGTGCAGGTGGAAAGAGCACTCAGTTTTCAAGCAGTGCGCGCATGCCTCCATATGCACATACTCACCATTGTTCCAGGTGGAGAAGACCCACAGAAAATCATATGTCTCTTCATGGCCATATGTGACAGGCCCCCCCACTCCCGGACCCTGTTCCTTGCAGATCCCCACTGGTAAGATGGTGGGGGGGGCTGGCGAGGTTAGGAGAGAAAGGGGAGCCCAAAGACAAGAGCAAGTGGCCACAGAGGAGCAGAAAGGTCTATAACTAAAAAATAAATTGGCTAAGGGGTAGGTGACAAAGGGTGATCATAAATGGAGTTCACTCCGGAGAAGGAGAGGTGACCAGCGGGGTTCCTCAGGGATCAGTACGGTGACAAATCTTCTTTAATGTCTTTGTAAGTAACATTGCAGATGAACTGGAAGGGAAGGTCTGCCTCTCTGAGAATGACACCAAAATCTGCAGCTGGGTGGACCCTTGTGGGGGGCATAGAGAGTGGAAAGAATGCACAGAAACCTGAGAAAACTTGAGGAGTGGTCAAGGGTATGGCAGTTGGGTTTCAATGTGAAAAAGTGCTAAATCATGCACTTAGGGCACAAAAACCCAGAGCAGAGTGCAAAATGGGAAAAGAGGCAGTGATGACCACCAAACAGGAAAGAGATGTGGAGGTAATCATATCTGATTACTTAAAGGTGACCAGGCAGTGCAACAAGGCAGTAGGGAGGGTCAGTGGAATGCTGGGGTAAATAGGGAGGGGTATCACCAGCATAAGGAAGGAAGTGGTGTTGCCTCTGTATAGATCACTGGTGAGACCCCACCTAGAGTACTGTGTCCAGCTCTGGAGGCTGCATCTCCAGGTCAGAGTAGAGATGGTCCACAGGAGGGCAACTAAAATAGTGCAGGTTCTGCATAAGAAGCCCAATGAGGAGAGACAAAGGACCTTAATATGTACACCCTGGAAGAGAGGAGGGGGGGTTATATGATGGAAACCTTTAAATATCACACAAGTGTAAATAAGGTACAGGAGGGGAGCATGTTTCAGAAAAAGATGCTCAAGGGGACATGCAATAAAGCTGGAGGGGAGTAAATTCAGGACAGATATGAGGAAGTACTTCTTCACGGAAAGAGTGATGGATGCCTGTAACATTCTTCCAGCAGAAGTGGTGAGGGTGAAAACAGCGGTGGGGTTCAAGAATGCATGGAATAGGCATAAGGGAATCTTAATGAAAAGTAAGGTGGGAGAGAGAGAGATGGAGATCAAGCAGGGTCTATGGTGATACTGTAGGAAGGGAAAAAATAGGCAGACTGGATGGGCTAAGCAGTCCTTATCTGCTGTCACATTCTATGTTTCTATGATTGTATGATTGGGATTGGGCCCACTAAATGTTTGCCCTAGGAGCAAATTAGTGCCTGAAGTATACCATAGGTGTATTGGAACATGCTGGGGCATGTTGCAAGTGCTAAATGCATGTCCCAGTATATCAGCCAGGCACCATCCCAGCTGTATGCCCAGACCTTTTGGTGCCCAAACCAACTGCTCCCATTGTTGTATAAATTGGGCTCCCTGCTGGGCTGACTGTTCCTCTGTGCATCGGCCAGCATATTTACTCTCCCCCTCCCTTCTTTTCTTCAGCTATGGCCCCCCACTGCAGGGACCACAAGCTCCAACTGCAAAGCTGACTCGGCCTCCGGACCGACAGCTCTCCTCAGGCTGCCACCTGAGTCCTCCTGCCCAGATTCACAGCCTTCTGTGTACTACACTAGCCACCAGCCAATTTTGTCCCACCGTGCTATATGCCAGCTCCCACCCACCCCTCACCCTCCCACCCTTGCTTGACACTTTTATTTATAATCAACCACTGGTCATCTGATTGGCATTTTTTTATATCAGCCCAGTTCCCCATTGGCTCCTTATATTTCTCTACCACTAAAGGCATCTGCTAGCTGCTTTCCCCTCTACGAGCTGCAGCTCGTTAGCTCAATACATCCCCTCCAGTTTTTACTGCCCTCTCTTGCTGTCACTATGAAGTCCTGGCAGGCTTTAAAATTATGGTACCTACTTTTGGTACTGTCCCTAGTATTACTTCTTTCACTCCATGCTGAGCTGCCGGGGGGCCCGCCCAGACTGTTAGTGTCACTGATGGTGGATAACAGCTCGGTTTGCCTCTCTGGAACATCTCACCTCCCAGATGCTACATTCCTCCCTCACTGCCTGGTGCTCCCCTGTGCTACTATCACCTCTTTGTCCATTAAGCTCATTACCCTCCTTAAGATAGTATCCTCTCCTATGTTTCTGTCACTCTCCCCCAAAACTGCAAAACGATTACTCCATAGTTCATTTAAGGGAAGCAGGCTACTCCAGTTCTTTATTCTCTTGCTCCTTCTAGCATCTGATGATATCCACCCAAACTCTGGCCCTGAAATTGCCCACCCCCCAGCCGCTGCTCATCCAGCCACCACTCCAGTTTCACTACCAAATGACCTTAAAATCATTCACCTAAACATAAGAAGCCTTGTTCCCAAAATCTCCCTATTACAACCCATGGTACATGCCTATGTCCCTGACATCATTGTGATTTCTGAAACTTGGCTGTCCAAAAGCATACCGGACCATGCTATCTCTATCCCTGGCTTAACCATCTCAAGACAGGACAGGACCGGGAGAGGTGGCGGCGTGGCAATCTATACCTCCTCTTCCCTCCAGTTCACACCCTCCTTCACAACTAATGTTCAATCATCCCACAAGGCTCTCCTTTTAAAAGTCTCCTATCCCCACACTGTCCCCATCTTTGTCACTGGGGTTTACTGCTGCCCGGAGCAGCCACATTCTAATGTCACTGACTTGGTCACAAATCTCTCCTCAATTTCCATCGGTGGCGAACTATTATCCTGGGAGACCTAAATCTAAACTGGCTGGCCCCATCACTAGATAATATTCGTTCCACCATTGAAGCCTTAAACCTCCATCAACTTATACTGGATCCCATTCGTCTCAATTACAAAACATTAAACCACTCTCTGCTTGACTTAGTCCTCACTTCCCATCCCCATCGAGTAGTAGCCTCTGAGATACTACCAGACTCTATTAGCAACCACCACATGACCTTTGTAGTGTGTAAAATACATAGGACTAAACACCCAGCAAAAACTATTCTCACTAGACCCTTCGCATCAACTGACTTGCAACTATTGCTTCATGACCTCACACAAGCTGACTGGTCTACCCTTTCCACAGCAACCTCAGCTGACAAGGCTCTTGCCTATTTCAGCACAAAGATCTTACAGATTTGAAAATCCCGATCTCTGCTCCGCAAAACCCGGGTCCACGGCTGGCACCTCCCTTGGGTCACTCCTGAACTTCTGGCCTGCCACCGAGCTTGTGACCTTGTGTGACGATGGGCCAAAGTCTCCTACTGCCCTAGAGATCACCAACGATACTGAGAACTTCGGAATGGCTGCACTAAAGCAATCCGCCTTTCCAAAGCCGAGCACTTCCAGTCCAACTTCCAAGCTAATATTAACAACCCATCCAAATTCTGGAAGGTCGTCCACTTCCTCTTCTTGCTATCCACAAACCCTCCGCCACCTATCCTCAGGCACAACCACTCTGTCCTTTCAGAGCTTATGGCCATTGCTGAATGCTTCAACTCCCACTTCGCCACCTGTGCCTCATCTCTGCTGAGCACCCTCCCTAGTCCCTCCCTTGCTCAGGTGGCTCCTTCTCACCTCACACACTGTCACACCATCCACTGCTCCTACACCTGCCCCAACTCTTCCACAATCTATCCCCTCTCCTTTTC
The DNA here is from genome assembly GCA_016271365.2 of Neoceratodus forsteri. Taxonomy (NCBI): domain Eukaryota; kingdom Metazoa; phylum Chordata; order Ceratodontiformes; family Ceratodontidae; genus Neoceratodus; species Neoceratodus forsteri. The sequence goes on along the minus strand of CM028132.1, from coordinate 191,617,560 downwards.
TGCTGTACCCTCCCCATACCCTCTTCCCCAATCACCACACCCTCCCAGTTCTCCTTCTCGCCTGTCTCTCCTGACGCTACCCTTTTAGTTCTTCTTGCACTAAACCCTACCAAAGGCTCCTCGCCTGATGGCCTTGACCCTAGGCTTCTCTCCCTCTCTGCTTCTGCCATAGCCTGCCCACTCTCTCTTATACTAAATCTCTCCTTTGAGACTGCCACAGTTCCCTCAGTTTGGAAACATGCAGAAGTCCTCCCCCTCCCAAAGGGGCAACTCCTCCTCACCCAGGAACTATCAGCCTATTTCTCTCCTGCCAACCTTAGCTAAACTACAAGAACACATAGCCCTCAACCAACTCTCCTCGTTCCTCTCTGACTCTGTTTTTTTCACACCCTTCCAGTCTGGCTTCAAGAAATCCCACTCCACCACCACCTCTCTGTTGAGGCTAACAGAAACCATCTCCTCAGACTTTGACAAAGGGCACATTACCTAGGCTATCTTTGTCAACCTGGCCAAAGCCTTTGACACTGTCTTGCACCCTCTCCTCCTGCACAGCCTATCAGCTGCTGGACTCTTCCCTTCTGCCACAGGCTGGTTCAGTACCTACCTGTCCGGCAGGTCGCAATCAGTCAGAACAGCTGATGTTACCTCTTCCCCCTTGCCTATAATCACTGGAGTTCCCCAGGGTTCAGTGCTAGGCCCTATTCTGTTGTCCATCTCCAAATCTGTCTCTGATGTCGCTACCAGGCTCCAGTCTGACTTCACTAAAGTCCAACTCTGGTTTAGTTCTCATCAACTTTTTCTAAATGCCAAGAAGATGGTCTCCATGTCCTTTGACACAAGGCAGAGACTTGCAAGGCTAAGTCACCTCCCCACCTTTCACACCCTTGATGGGACTGTTCTTGAGGACTCCCCCTCATTCAGGTATCTTGGCATCTGGCTGGATAGATACCTTGACTTCTCTCTACATAGCAATGCCGTTCTGAAAAAAACTAAGGCCCAAACTCGGGGCCCTTTACAGAAACTGCAGCTGCATCCCACTCGCCGCCAGGCATGAGCTGGTACAGAAGATTAGCATGCCTATTTTTGACTACTGCGACATAGTCTATGGTGCTGCCCCACAGTCCTACCTATCCACACTGGACTTTCTCTACAGTTCCTTCTGTCGTTTCGCTCTCGATGCCCTTCACCTCACCCATCCTTGTGATCTCTACCGCTCCCTCAACTTCCTTCCCCTCCACAATCAGCCTGAGCAACCTGGTGCTAAGTTCATCTATAAATTCTGGCTTGGATCTTTCCCCTCCTACATCTCCTCCTCTCTTGGCATCCCTACACCCTCCCTTTATTCCCTGAGATCCCATGCTGACACACGCACCCTCTCAATCCCCTGCAGATCAACATCCTCTGGCCAAAAAAGCCTTCTCTTACCACCTGCCTAAATGTGGAATGCACTTCCTCCACAAATCTGCTACTCCTCCTCCCTAAATTCTCTTACCTCTGCTCTGCACAATTAACTAACACCTACCTAGCTGCACCCGATTCTGACCCCTCCTTGCTCACCAGTCTCTCTGTCTCTTCTTCTAGCTCTCGCTCTCTTTTTTCTCTCTACACCCCTTACCTCATTTGCACTTATCCTGCCCTATATTGCCTAGCTGTTAATATGTGTCATTGTTTACTTATGTTTCCTCCCTTGCAGCTACTGTATCACCTATGAACCACCAGTAATGTAATTGTATGCATTGACTACTTTGTATCCTTTGCCTTATGCCTCTGTATTGATATTGTATGTACGTATGCATGTATTCACCTTCTGTAATGATGTATGTATTTATGCCTTCTCTTCTGTACATCCCGCTCCCCTTTTCCCCCAAGATGTACTGTGAGATGAGCATTGAGTTGCTCAGTGTATCTTTCCTGGTGAAACAATTCAATAAATAAAAAAATTAAAATTAAAAACATTCCATAACTGGCCACAAGAGGTATGAGGCCAATTGGGTTCTATCCATCTTTCGGATGAGATGTCCATCTTTCAGGGGAGATGTTAAACCTAGGTTCCATCTGCCTGTTCTGGTGGTTGTCCATGTGGACGTTAAAGATCCCATGGCACTTCTCAAAAAGAGTAGGGGAAGTTTTTATTTATTTATTTTTTTTTACCAATTATTTTACCAGATGAGACACACTAAGCTGAAAGCTTGTTTGCAGGTGCAACCTGGGAGCACAAGGAAGTTAAGTGACTTGTTCAGGGTCACACAGTATGCAAGTGGGGGCTTATCATTCTTATTAAAGAATTACAAACTGGGTAAATCATATGTAACATACTACCATACCAATCACAATCCATGTGGAAAACAAGAGAAAAAAAAAAACAACAACAGCCGGGATGCATCAACCTGTGAAAAGGGAAAAAAAACCTGTGGCAACAGGGAAGGAAAATATCACAGTTACAGCAGCACTGGACATACCAACTAAGGAGACAGGCAATTCAATATATACAATGCCCAAAGAAACAGAAAGGAAAAACAAATGGGTACAGAGAATCAGGTGTGTCTACGGAGCATATTCTCAGGGAGATTTTTTTTTTCTGAAAAAGGAAAGATTAGTGTAACACCCAGGTGGTGCTGTCCAAAGGCCTACTACCCCTGCCTGCTTGACTACTGACAGGCTGAGGGGCCTAGGTTCTATGACGGTGCCTCCACCCAGAGGTCAGGGTTTGTAGAGGTTAGACTAGCTTGGTCACAGCCCCCTGGGACACTGAGACACCCTTTTATCCCTCTAATGGCTCACACAGTACATGGGAGTTACAGTCCCAATACCCCACATATACACACTGTTCACTCATAAGGTATCACTTACCCTCACGACTGATTCTGCAGCACGTCTCTGAGGACCCCCTGTAAAACAAGGTTAATCAACATCCACAACCCAATACAGTGCTTGTTCTATAGGTACTGACACTTCAGACAGTATAAAGTTCAATAACATCAAATCTGGTTTATTTAGGGGAATGGAACATGGAAGGGGGGAATCAGGTTAAATTGCATTATTAAAATCACAGTACTGTGCACACATACAGGGTCTGAAAAGTCACACTCTGGGTACCCAGGCTGTGAGGGGGCTAGCCAGGTCCATTGCCCGGGGTAGGCCGGCAGGTGCAGATGGATGGGGCCTTGTAGAAGAAAATATATGCACAATACCCAATTGTAATCTGGAGTCAGATGGCTCAGTCCATGAAGAAGTGAAACAACAAGAATTAGATGACACACTTGTAATTGATAACCAGCTGCAGGGGAACACCCTGATTTGTACTCACAATACCCAAGCTGAGAACCAGATGGTGGATGTTCCTCTGGATTGCCAGAAACAACAGGACATGGAGACAAGGTCCTTGTGACTGGACCCCAAGGCGGGTGATAGCAAATGGATTTAGTCCGAGACAAGCTGGGGTTTTCTTCTAGCTTCAACACACAGCACACAGTACAGAGGGCAGGAAACAGAGATTCCCAGCAAGTACTACGCACATTCATACGTAAAAGAAAAGTACTATACCAGGCAGGCTGCTCCTCAATCCTGATTGCAATTACTGAAAAATACCCGGGAGCACGCACAGCAGCTTCAGTTCCTGACAGACCGAGCGCTATTCAGCAACAACTCCAGTCTTCTACAGGGTGAGCCTGGTTTCCACTCTTCAGCATTCCTTTTCCTCAGTAACTTGGATTCAGTCTGGCTATCGCTTACAACGGCTGTAGGCTGACTTCAAAGCCTCTCAGGCACTTCCTGCGTGAACTGTACACTGCAGAGAATACAGAGCACCTACTCCTTTCACTGCCACACAGCGATCTGCTTCTCCAGCTTCAGTTCAGGGCATTTCCCTTAGGTGCCAACAGGTCTAGTTGGAGGATTCGGCTGTCAATCACTCCAGAGCTCCCTCTGTTGGTGCAAAAAGGTGCCAAGGTCCAAACTACAACTCCCATAAGCACTAGCCATACATTCCCCTTGATAACCCGGCACCAGTGAGAGTCCCAATTCTGGTTGGCCCACGCAGTCTCCATTTTAGGGCTCCCTTAATCCAACTGGCCCAGCACAGCAGTTCAAGTCCAAAATGGAGGGGCAACACATACAGAGTCCCAGCTGCAATAAAGGCAGGTTAGACAAACTGCAATTTCACTAACGCTTTAAATGATTACAGGCAAATAGTTACGTTTTTCGGATGGGCTCCCTTCGCACTTTCAGCGACTGCAAAATGGAGCAATTACACTGCAGCCCAGGCAGGATTCAAGCAGAGAAACACTAGTCCCCCTGTATCAGCATTAATTATGTCTGCAAGCAGACAGCTCTTAAAGAGACAGTGTGTGCGGAGGCTCTACAAGCACTCACAGTGTCATTCAAATGGCTTGAACACCAGCAGGCAGAGGAACACTTAGGCAAGCTCCTAGGAGGCTTTTAGGAACCCCCATTTGTAGGGGGTTACATTAGTAACACACAATCCAGTAGGAGTATACAGGATGGAAAACACAATCCAAAGTAGAAGTGAGGTATCTCAAACAATCTGAAGAATATTGACATTACGCCACCTGGAATGTAGTGCCCCCAGGGAAAGACTGCGACTGTCCATCCAGTATTGGGTGTGTATATCTGATTCAATCACAAGGGTCGAAATTGGCACCGGACCACTAGCCGAATGCTGGTAATTTTGTATTGGCTAGTAAGATTTTCATTTAACTAGCCCTGCGGGCTAGTACTGGAGAAGGCAACACTTTAGTATGTACACCAACTGGCCAGTGGAAAAGTCTGTGGGGCTAGTGGATTTTCCAAGTCACTAGCCTTGTTGGGTAGTGGCTTCAAAACTTAATTTCAACCCCTACAGTCGGGTGAACCAGTGCCACTGGAGGTATGGTATTCTGCTGAAATAAAAATGCACATCGGAAATGCCAGCGAATGCCATAAATAATCGTATTTTATGATAGTTATGAGTAATCTTAAAGTGCCCAGGTCATTCTGAGAAGCCGATGGAGAGGTACCTAGAATTATATCAGGATAGTCAAGTCGAGCCCAGCCCAAGTCCCCCCAAGCAGCCACTAGATGAGTTCAAAAGGCCAAAGCATAGGGACAGGTTAATGAGAAATAGGGCACACTTTCTATCTCTGTGTCACAACCAGCTCTGGGGGGCAGAAGCATTCTGTCATACATTTGTGTTTGGCATTTGCCTTAACACTAAGTCTGCAGTGACAGCTGAGCCATAGTATGTCCCACGTTTTGGGTGGGGTTATCGGGCTCAATAGGGAAGAGCGCACTAGGGAGTGTGCTGTAATCAGTATGCCTTGGAAATCAGGGGTATCTGAAAAGTGTTTAGACATAATAGATGCACTTGGCATGAAGACATCGCCCTGAACCCGGTGGGGACTAACGTCCACCGCTTCATCTTGTCAACTATTGCCTATACGTAAGGCAAGAGGTGACCCGTAAGGGAGGTCGGGATTGGTGACAGACCCCTACTGCTTATCAGGGGAGTCATCCAAAGGGCTACTCATGGGGTCTAGGATTTCAGCACTTGTTTAAGAATAGGCACTACACTCCAAGTAAGAAACTGACTACATGTAAAAACCTGAGGATTAATCATATTTAACCCCCCCGGGTAATAGGGAGATATAAAATATTCTGTCTTATTGGATTCAGTCTACTGCCTCACACCAGTTGAAAAAATGGACTGTAAAGATGGGTTCCCAGGGACTTCAGGAGAGGGTAAACCATGCTAAGGTGGGTGAAAAGGGGCAATATATACGTTTTCAATATCTTCACCTTCTTTTTTGTCTGATGCCACTGTTTCCACTGTGGGATTTTAACACTGCACTGGTTGATTTTCTCATCCCAGTTCTTGTAAGCCATGTCCTGCCCCAAAGCTGACTCCCAATATCTTTATTGTGGGAGAGGTTACATCAATCCCCCCCCCCACAGAAACTGGCATCCCAACAGCAGAGCCTATGGATAAGCACTGACACTTTTGAAGGTTCAATGCAGCTCCTGAAATAGGGTAAAAGGAGGCGAAGAGATCAAACACCATGCACCCCGATAACTCATCTTGGACCAACAGGGTCATATCCACATAAGCAGTGACCTGAACCCTAATGTCACCTGTGGCATTCTGTATATCATGGATCTGGGTATGCTGTAGAATTTTCTGCAGAATAGGGTCAATACACAAAGTATATGAAAGTGGACTATTGGGGCAACCTCGGTGAACTCCCCTGACTTAGTGGGATCCAGGTTCCCACATGTCTGTTCATGAGTGGGATAATGGATGTTCGAGCGTATAAGGCTCGTAGCCACGAGCAAACTCATGGTGGGATGCCATATCTATTCAGTGTCTCAACCAAATCCTGATGGGAAACTCTGTCAAAGGCCTTTTTCTGGTCCAATGACAGGATATAGCCAGTGGAACCACAAACCCCTCCAGCCCCAACTATTTTCCATAGCAAGAGAAGATTATCCACAATGTGTTGTCCGGGAACCGCACAGGTTTGTATTGGGGGAAACAATCAAAGCAGAGTGTAGCTAGGCAGCTTGTCAATGTAATATAAGTATCTTTAGGTCAGAATTCAAGAGGCACATAGGTCTCCAGTTTGTTAGGTCCAAATCCAGTCCTTTTTAAAGAGTAGTATCTGGTACACCTCCGTAAATACCATCATGGGAGATCCAGTTGTCCATATGTCATTAAAAACTAGTCAGGATATCTGTCAGGGGGACTTGAAAACTCTTACAGAACTCGGGTGTGAGACCATCAGGGCCAGGGGCCATGTTAGGATGAAGTTTGGAAATAGCATGTTGGACTTTCATGGGGGTTGTTGGTTGAATCAATTCCTGTGTGACCAAGGGTGGAACTTCAATAGAGGCTAGAAAAGCCTGGCCTGACTGGCAGTCATCTGGATTGCCGAACATGGTGTGCAGATAAGTCTGAACCCTAGATAATATTCCGTGCTTGCCAGTAGTAAAGTGTCCATCTGATGTGGCTAGCCAGGTGATATTATGTAATTTAACCCTCGTTTTTCAGCTCTCGAATGGATCTCCAGTACAATGCAAGCCATGAGTGCCTGCCTGATGCTCCATCTACAAGGAATGGTTATGAATATTTAAGTCTTCTCATTCAAGTTTTAAGGTTCATTATCATCTGGCTATAGTCAACCCTGTCCTGCATTCATCAGTGTGATGGTTTTAGCTAAATGTGCACAAAGGGAGAGATATTTAATATACTCCTTCTTCTGCTTGCTGTGGGAGAGACAGGTCAAAAGAGATTTCAAGGGGTGTTTTTCGAGTCCCACCATTCGCCCAGGTCCTCGGATATGCATGGATGTGCATGCTGGAGATCCAAGACTTGAGACTGCACATAGATATCCGGCAGTATGGAGTTATTCAATTTCCAGAGCCCAGCACCCATTCTAAAAGTGAGGGAATCCACAAAGGTACCTCCCAAGAGCATATGGTCAGAGGTCTCTATGGGAACCTGAGAAATAAGTTGGGCATGTAGATGTGAGGAGAAAAATAAGCAATCAATACTAGTAGCAAGGAAGTTGCGATGATATGTAGTCCCTCCTGATGAACTATGGGAGTGAAATGCATCAACTAAGGAAGCATCTTTAATGATTTTAGATAACAAATTAGAATCACAAAAAGATTTAGCACTGGGCTGCCCTTTATTTATGCTCACATTAAAATCACTACTGAAGAGCACATAGCAGGAAGTGTGGAGGAATAGTTGGATCTCTCGGAAGAGGTCCACCCAAGACTTTTTCATCTAGGGGGCGTATACATTAATCAGGCAAAGAGGGGACCCATGATCAGGGCCCCATGTTTTCTGCAATTCTGCGGTTGCAGCAGTGGCCATAGAAATCAAGGCTGAACGCAGAAATCAGTGTTTGCCACAGAAATCAGAAAAACCGGCCACACAGCCGCAGAAATGCTAGCTGTGCTATGCAGTCACACAAGACAAGGGCATAACTACTGATATGTTAAGTATACCATGACATACATACTCTTTGGAAGGGGCAGCAAACTGATGCCATCCGCTACAAAGCTGAAAATTAGTGGCTGCCTGGCATCTTGACTCGTGCTGGCTCTTGTTACATAACTCCGTCCAACCAGTATTGGGGGGTGGGGGACTGATGCAAGAGTAGCAGAGCTTGATTAGGTCCACGACAGTTATGATTTACTGCTGTGTAGGTGTGGGTTGCTTAGCCATGTTATTTTCTCATTGTGAGGCAGCTCATGGTGCATGCTGAATCCTTGGAAGATGAATTTGGAAGGAAGAACCGGAAGGTGAGCTGTAGTCAAGAAGTGAGAAGATTCAGTAGTGCATGTGGAAGTGGAATCGATCTCGGTGTGGTGACAGGTATCAGAGGAGGAGCTGATAGCAGAAACATAGGGCTGGCAGCAGACTGAGCAGAAGACTCAGTCCCCACTGGTGGACACCGATCACAGTTTTGATTTGTGGGCCGCAGTTCTGTACCTGCAAGTGTGCCAGTAATTTCTTGGCTGATTTGAACCTGCAGCCTAAGTGGTGGCATCAAGCTCAATTCTTAAGGAGGGTCAAGTTGCCCAGCTGCAGCAGAGCTGGGGACCAGGGTATACTAGAACTGGAGAAAGCAAGTATGGAAAAAAATCAGAATGGAGAGTTTGATTGCAGCTATACATAAATGAAATGAGGGTCACTGACTGAAGAACACCACAGCCCCCTGAGTTATAAGCAGAAGAGAACATGCTAACTAAGATTACTCCAGCTTAATAAGAATGACTTGCTTGCATTTTGTAGTGTGTTCCCCAAAAGAAAAATCAGGAGTCAACAAATCCTACAGACACTGCAAGGTACACCCTTCTTCACTGTTATAGGAAGACAATCCCCCACTCATCACACAGATTTGCACACTGCACTCAACATGTTTGTTGCGAGGCAGCTGGGGTATTCCTAGTTAAAAAAAATTATCTAAAAGGATGTTGATCAAAACCAGAAAAAAAATGGCTTTCAAGTTGGAGTCTCTTTTTGTATCTGCTAACTGTAAATATAAACCAGAAGAAATCCAAGCTGGTTTTGCCTTCTGTGTAGTTTTAGCTATGTGTGTATGTCCTTTTCTGAGTATAACCTAGGAGAATAGCAAAGGCCACCAATTTCCAGAAGAACAGATGAGACTTCAAATTCGGGGTGGGAGAGAAAATTCATTAAAAGAGAACACTGATGCCAATGACTGTGCCAGGTTTGGGTTATTGCTGTTTAATATTTGTGATAAGAAGACTACATACTGTTAAATGGCCTGCTGTTCCACTTTCAGTGTAGCAGAGTGGTTGCATGAAGGCAGTCAAAGGGTCAACAAAGACTTAATCCCTTTGAATGTATGTTGTTTAGCCACAATTTATCTGCCGCAGAATGGCCTCAGAATCAGCAGTTGTTCTGCCGCAGAAAGTATGAGGTCCTGCTGCAGAATGTAGGTCCACTTTGCCACAGTAAACACGGGGCCCTGCTGATGATAGAGCACATCTAGGAGGACAGCCATACCCCAGGGCTATATCAACCAATCTCTGTATCGTGTAGTCACATTCCTTAAACAATATCCTCACCCCATCACAATTGTTTGTGCCGATCAACCAATAAGAAGGGCCCTTCAGCCGGAGACATGTCGTGGGAACTGGTTAGTCTAGTTTCCTGCAAGAATATAATATCTAGAGCCATGTCTTTAAGGAGGTAAAACAGAAGAGACCATCTGTCAACATACTTGAATACTATTGATGTTAATGGTCGCTATTCAGAAATTGAAAGCCATCAGGAAGGTGAGAAAGTGGGGAGGCGGAACAGAAACAAAATATTAAATACAGCCTTCTTTCGGCATCAGTTTTCCCTGAGTAGTCATACAAATTTTCTTTCTTTGTTCAGTCAGAGAGTTTTTTTGGGAAATTTTCATCTCTTCCTCCATGTCCGTTGCCACCAAATGTCTTAGAGAAGGACACGAGGAAGCATCTGAGTCCCCTTCCATCTCAGTGTCCAAAAGGAAAGGGGCGAAAACATCATACCTGTTATCCAGGGGGAGAGGTGCCCCAGATGAAGAAGGCAGAACCAGGAGTTTGCCCTGTTTGTGCGACTGAAGTAATATTTTTCTGCTCATTGTCATTTGTTCAGGAGGAGGCATGTCAGGAGAATTACTTTGAGGCAGTGCCTGTGGAATGGAGGAGGGTTCAAGCTGTTGGGATGAAGAGTCATCCTCTTGGGGCATATCCTGTAGCATGTCATGCAGTGGTGATTGGGGGCCCAGCAGAGAAAGGGGGTGATCCATGACAAGGGTAGAAGGCTCCATATCAACCCTGGGCATTGGAGGACAAGCTTCCTGATGTCCCAAGTCAGCTGCGATGGATTTCTGTTGTCTTTGTTGAACCAAACTTCTCGCATTCTCCAATAACACATCTTGTGAGTGGCTCTCAGCTTTGTTATGTGTGGCCCACGGACACTGATGATAGGAGTGGCCAGTCTCTTCTCAGAGACTGCATCACAGGATGTTGGAGCATTGTGAACTTGCGTGCCCCAAAGACAGGCAGAGGTTACAGTGAAGGGTGTCACAGGTGCTGCTAAGGTGTGTGTCTGAGCTGCAGCAAAAATATGTCTTGGGTTGGCCCAGATAAATATACTGTGCCCTATCTCTGCCCAAAGAAAACACACACAAAATACATTGTAATCCAGATGTCATATGCTTAAGATTTATCTTAAATCACCAATGGCCAGTCCAGAAACACTCAGAGTCAAGGATACATTCTGGGTCTGCAAGAATGTCACAACACTGCAAGAGCCAAAAACAAACATCTTGCACCTGCATGCCTTCATTCTTCAATGTGACTGTGAGGATCCGCACAACTGGTTTTGTCAGTGGGTTAGCCTGAAAAGGCAACCAAAGAGCCGTGTCCATCAAAGAACTGTACAGGGTCCAGAAACGGTCCAGGTATACTGAGGTCCAAAAGCTCAAATCAAAGTATCCATTGGTGGTGGAATGTAATAGAGCATACAACTCAGCTGGCATAACCTGTAGAGACTTCTTTAACATAAACTGTCCCATGTAGGCCTGATCCAGGGGTTCTTCCAGACCACCCTCATAAAGGAAGGGCACAGGATCAATATGTCGCATGGCAGAATGCTGTGCAGCAGAATCACGCTTCGCGATTTCTGGCTATCTTGTTCTCTGTGGGGGCTTCACCCCTCTACCCCCCGTTATGGGGAATCTGCCCCTAGATCCCCCCACTAAAGATTCTAACTCCAGATAGTAGTGGTGGAACAGTAGTAATGTCCCCCTGGACATTGCAGATGGAGGGTTGGGGCAGCTTCTCTAGGGTAGTACTGTGACTCAGGCCGAGACAGGACTGGAGTACCTGGAGGCAAAGGTGTGCCAGGACTGGAGGGGAAGCAAGGACTGGTGTGATCTGTCATGGCGGGGGGGCCACTTGCATTCAGTGGAGGGCTAGTACTGAGCTCAGAAATGGCCCCCATAGTGAACACTACCATCAGAGTGTTGGGAATAAAAATTGAGGCCGATGTTTCTACTGGCAGGGCTGAATGCCATTGCCCTATTCTAGCCCTCGTCCAGCCCGTGTCAGCAAGGGCTCGTACTGGTGACCAGCCTGCCGGGGGGTAACCTTACACTGTATCTGCCGAATCCAGAGTCTGATGCTGAGAAGAGAATTGCTGTTCAAGGGGACGGTCCAGCTGAAACTTCTCGGTCACAGTTGTAGGTGCATGACTATGTCCCTAAGGGGTTCCCGTAGGGATAGGGGATGTCTTTCTGAGCACCATCACCATGAAATCATGCAGCGGCTCAGAATCTGTGTGTGTGGGGGTGTTGTACAGCAATACTGTGCTCTCTGAGTGGCCGTGATGCAGAGACAGACCCCAGCACTGCATAGGGGGACACAGTATGAAGAACCAATCTGTCCATAATGGGAAATGTCCCACAATCCTTACCCTGCCGGAGTTGGTCTGGAACAAAATCAGTCGCTTCACCTCCAGGCAACAGACAATATAAAATGCTGCTGAGCAATGGAGAATGTCCCCAGGCAGCCAAAAGCTACTCCTTGTCCCTGCGATAAGCTGCTTCTTCCTCTGCCATCAGTTCAAAATGGTAGGCTTTCTTAGTTTTCAAAGCATCTTGTAGGCACAGGTCTTCCTCCAAAAAAGACGTCTATAATCCATCATCAGAATCCATTTTAAACTGAGCCTTATCCTGTACAGTATCCATGTAAATAACATGTTCTTCCGCCCCAGAAGCAGCCAGAGAGGGAAATGGGTCAGATTTCCCTCCTCAGGCTTACCTTCATGGTGGACTGGGCGTCTGCCATCTTGGGATCAGAGATGGCAGTGCCCTCTACCAAACAGTAAGGGAATTTTTATTGATAAAAGAGAGCTTCAGACAAAATATATACAATAATACAACAGGTCATGAGGGTGAAAAGCAGACACAAAAAAACATACTTAATTACTTATACAAAATCAAAGAATATCACAATATAGATATATTGGTAAGTATATATCCTTACTTTATCTATAAATCCACTTTATACAGTGCACCCATAAATATTTCACTTTCTCGGGCATAAAACATTTAGTATTCTGTAAGTATACTGCTTGCAATGAGGAGTGAACATTTCTCATTATTTTAACATTAGAGATAATCTTTGACTGTGTAACCCAAACACATCTTGACTGCCAGATGAAGTACCTTAGAACTGCAAACACCACGTATAATGTGTTAGGGTGATAGCGACCCCAACCCCTGGTAAGTCACCGCACATTAATCATGGATATGTCAAGGAGGCATACAAAGGTTCACTCCACTCTCTGAACAAGTGAGTCCAGAATAGCTGTACATATGGGCATTCCAGGGAAAGGTGTTCTTGTGTTTCTAATTTTTGCACACATGATTCTCTGAGGCAGTACCTGTCTGTGAGCTGTTAGTGCTTAATGTTATTTTTTACACTTAGTCTGCTGTAATTACCTAACTAAACTGTGTCCCAAATGGTAGCATGTGAGGTGGGTGCCTAAAAGACACCACCGTCCAAAATGGCGATGTGACGTGGGCAAAAGCCCGAAAGGCAAGAGGGCAGGGAGGGTGACCGGATGTGGGGTTGTGGCGACCCTACTAACAGGATGTCGCTATATGTACAGGCGGCACAGGGGGCAGGCATGGTGGCGTGGCCTGGGAGGAGGCGGAGGGAATGTAGGAGGTGGTGCTGCAGTCGGCTTCGAGCGCGCTCGTGGTGTCGGGGGTTGACCTCTACTTGTGGTGCATGGGGTTCCAGGTCCAGGTGCTACTAGTTTTTTGTTGCACCCGGCCCAAAACTTGTATTTATTTTGCTTTGCACCCTCCTGACATGCACCCCTGGAGTTGAGAATCTTTAAGTGGGGGTGGGGAATGATGGGGGCACAGCTCCCCCACAGAAAGCAAAGTGTTTAAATCCCGGTGCCGTTCTTCCAGCGCGCTAGGATGTCAGGGTGGCGAAATTGTTTTCGCCGCCCTGATGTCACGATAATGTAAGTTACCATTCGGAGCTCGCGATTATCACATAGAACCGTACCAAACAAATACTGGTAAGTGTGGGTTTGACAGCTGTTTAATAACCCTTTCTTGTTTGTTTGAAGGGCATTGTGGGAAGGATATCTCCACACTACTTTCTGCCTGAATGATCATATTATATATGTTTTTTCTGTCCATTATTTGCACCAGGGCAACCAATAAACCCCATTTCATAATCCATTTTAATTGGTCTAAGCCATATTTTGGTATTGATGGGATTTTATTCAATAATCTTATTTTCTTCTGTGTCCAAGGGCCTATACTTTGTGAGAACCAGGTGAGAAGAAAAGGCTTCCAAATTTTTCCCCAGGCTTCAAGGCCTATCCAAAATAATAATATATGAAAATGCTACAAAAAAAGCTACTGGATTAATCATCCCAATACCACCTTCTTGGATGTTACTATATATATATATATATATATATATATATATATGCTCTCTTTTAATGGGGTTCATTCTACTGCCCCACAAGGCCTGAAAAAAGACGCTGTATAGGGCAGTCAGCATTGACTGAGGAGGGGGGAAACACATAGCTGACCTAAAGAAACAGTAATATGAGTAATGTTTTGATCAATAAAACTCTTTTTTTTGAGATTTGTTGACCTTTCCAGGAGGTCACTAACCTGTTTGCCTTTTCAACACTCCTTCCCAATTTAACAAAGCTATGTCTCCTGGCACATATTCTATACCTAGAATTGTTACGGTTTCCTGTGTGATCTGCATACCAGCAAAGTTTCCACCAGCCAGTATAGGGGTATTCCCCAGTGTTACCCTCCTGCTTTTACTATAGTTAATCAGAGAATGATATATATTAGAGAAATCTGTCAATGCACTTGTCAGTGCTTCTTCACATGTGCTCGTGGCCAAAGTTAATGCCATATCATCTGCACAGGTAATTATTTTAATTGCAGTCTGTCCTATGACTGGTGCGAGACCATGTATTATAAAATAGGGGTTGACCTATAATACATTTGATAAAAACTACTATCAGTTTTCCCAGCCAAACTGCTTCTCATGACGTGTACACAGGGGAAAAGAATAAGTGGTTATCACCACTAACATAACGTAGGGACTGTTATCAGCACTGTGTACACGTCACTGAGAAAAAACTGCCAAACTAAATTCATTCCCCCTCCTTGCCTCCAGTTGCCCCTTTTCACTCAAAAACAATTTACAGGTACAGGTGATACAAATAAATAATTCAAAAAAGTAAAACTCCTTGTGCTAACATATTTTAAAACGTAAACACTACCCACATACTTAAAAAACCTACTACAGAACTAAAAATGAATGAAAGATACATTTTCGAAACCGAAATAAACCTTCCGTCGAGCATGACAACCTCTAATTTAAAAGAAGACCTAGATAAAGAAATATAAGAAAGCATGAAACATTTAGAACAGGACACTGAACCTCTAACAGATTTGGATTTCTGCTATCACCTCAATACTATAGACACAAATGAACTGAATACTACAACAGCAACATACGTAATAAATGACAAGTACAACACCATAAATAAATACATAGACAGTGGGAAAAACATAAATACTAAAAGAAAAACTGAAGCAGATATTCAAAAACTGAAAACATTCTTAAGTGACAGTACAGTTATATGAACCAATTCATCAGATTGCACTAGAATATCTCGTCCAGCTTTTATGCCACTTCTTTATGAACTTAAAAAAGCAGGATGGCTCGCCATATAAGCCACTAACAATAAAATCTATCTAAGCATCCACACATACTTGAAAGACAACATATATCCAGAATGCCTTATAAGTTCCACAAAATTTGTCAAAACAAAGCAAGCAATAGAGATGAAACAAAAACATCTAAGGTGGCCAAGGAGCAGAGGCTGCTGGATGGCTTCCAGGATGTGTTCTTAACACAGCATGTGATGGAGCCCACAAGGGAGGGGCATGTCCTGGATGTGGTTCTGGCAGATGGGGATCTGGTAAGGGACATAGCTGTACAGGACCCCCTGACTGGGAGTGACCACAATACTGTCTGGTTTCAAATAAGCATGGGGGGAGTGGGGTGAGATCTAGGACACTGGCAGTGGACTTCAGGGGGCAGACTTTATGGGCATGGGAAATATTCTCAAGGATCACTTGAAGGGATTACCTCAATGACAAGTGTGGAAAGGAGATGGGAGGTCATAAACGGGACTTCATGAAGCAGTCAGGATCTGCGCTAAGTTGAAATGAAGGAGCAAGGTCCGTAAACCATGCTGGTGGTCCAGTGAGGTACAGGTAGCAGTCAGAGAAAGAAGGCGGCTACAAAAATATAAAATAACAAGAGGGATAGGGATAAGGAAATGTACCAGCTTGCATCTAGAAAAGTCACCCGTATGGTGAGGGGCAAAGTCCAGTAAAAGCAGCGGCTGGCACAAGGGATACATGGAGGGGAAAGGGTTCCTCCGTACATTGGGGAGCGAGAAAACTAATGGCCATTCCCAGCAGATTGAGATCAAAAGGAGGGTGGGTGGAAGAGGCGAGGGACCAGGCAGAGGTATTTAATGAGTATTTTGCCTCTGTGTTCACTAGGGAGGGATGGGATATCTACAAAACAAGGCATGAAGGGGATGGAAGCGCAGGAGGGATCAGGGAGCAACAGAAATAGAGCAAGAGGGAGGGAAAGGTACCCCAGGGGTCAAGATCTGGATAAGGGATAAAAAGACCAGTAAGGGGAGGGGACGGATGATGCTATTCCACCAAAGGGTGTGGTTAGCCCTCAAGGCCCTAAAGAAAACAATTCCTGGGCTGGATGGCATTCATCCGAGAGTACTATGGGAATTATGGACATACTGGCTGCACTTCTGGCGGAGCTTTTCAGCAGGTCACTTGAGACAGGGAGGGTACCTAGGGATTGGCGAGAGGCACATGTGGTACCAATCCATAAAGGGGGGTCGAGGGAAGTACCAGGTAATTATAGACCCATCAGTTTGACCTCGGTGGTGGGAAAATTAATGGAGAGTATTCTAAAGGAACGATTGGGGTGTACTTGGAGGAGGGGAGGTCTGGATAGTCGGCAACATGGTTTGTGCCAGGTAGATCATGTCAAACCAACCTTGTGGAGTTCTATGAATGGGTAACATCAGAACTGGACAGGGTAAGCCTGTGGATGTATTATTCTTGGACTTCAGCAAGGCGTTTGACTCTGTCCCCTACAATGGTCTGGTGGAGAAACTGATGGGGTTAGGAGTAGGCCCTTGATGGTCAGATGGATTGAAAAATTGGCTAGGCTGGACGACTCAGAGAGAGTAGTGGTCTGTGGGGAGCTCTCGAACCAGAGAGGTTGGTAGTGGGGCACCACAGGGCTCAGTCCTTGGTCCGATCCTGTTTAATGGCTACATATCAGACATCAGGAGGGTATAGGTGTGAAATGAGTCTCTTCATGGATGACTCCAAGATGGGAGCAGTAGTTGAGGGAGAAGAGGGGAGTGGCCTGCAAGGGACCCTGACACTTCTGGAAAGCTGGGCTCACACATGGAAATTAATTTCAATATCACCAAGTGCAAGGTGTTGCATCTTGGTCGGGAAACCTAAACACAGGTACACTCCTGGGAGGAGCGCTGGAGGCCTCAATAGGGGAAAAGACCTAGGGGTCATGGTGGATACATGTATGAATAACTCTGAGCAGTGCAGGAGAGCAGCTAGCAAGGCAAACAGGATGTTGGGCTGCATCGTAAGGGGGATCACCTCTAGGAGCAGGGAAGTGATTCTGCCGCTGTACAATGGACTGGTTAGACCACACCTTGAGTACTGTGTACAGTACTGGAGACCACATTTGAAGAGGGACATACAGCTCCTGGAGAGGGTACAGAGGAGGGCAACAAAGATGATACGAGGGCTAGGGGATTTGACTTATGAGGACAGACTTGAGGAGCTCTGCCTGTTTTCATTGGAGGAGAGGAGAGACAGGGGGACATGATTGAGGTCTTCAAGTACCTCAAGGGAATAAATAGGGTAAACATGGAGGGGATCTTTAGACTAAAGCAGGGAGGTATCACCAGAGGCATGGTTTGAAGCTGGAAGGTGGAAGGGTGAGGGGAAAAGAGGAGGAGGTTTTTCACGAGAGGTGGTGGACCCTTGGAATGCACTGCCTGGTGAGCTGGTTCAGAGATCACAGTGGGAGGCTTCAGAGAGGGTGGGACAGACACAGAAAGTGGATGTATCAGATGATGGCCTGTCCCAGGGGGGTGGGGATGGATGATAGGGGTTTCTAGAGAACAAGGGATGGGAGGATCTCGGCACCCAACTAAGGATCTAGGTTCAAGCAGACTTGATAGACCGTAAGGCCTAATCTGCTGGCAAATAGTATGTTAGTATGTTAGTATGTAAGAAGGAAAAGGGAATAAACCACATGCTTCTGAGGAATTAAGCAATGTAATTACCAAAGAACTCTTCCATCAAAAAGAACTTGGACCCCACTGTCCCCAATCTCTGCTTAATACCATGTGGTATACCGTTACTCTGGATTTCGGCATATGAGGAACAACTGAAGCCAGAAGCCTTAAATGGAGAGACATCAAACTAAAAAATGATGAGAACAACAAAAAATATTTAGAATATGTAACAGAGTGGCAAATAAAAACCCGATCAGGAAGTAACTTGAAAAATATAAGAAAGATCATACCTAGAGCATGTGAGTCTCTGGATGCAGAAAAATGCCCCACTCAAAGTTATTTACTCTGTCAAGACCAAAGACCTCCCAATATCCTACATGATGAGGCTCCCTTTTTTGTCAATAGATTACCATTCAAATAAAGCCCAGTATCATATGTACTGGTTCAAAAACCAACCTCTCTGCGTCAGTACAGTAAGCCGAATAGTTAAGAACATGATAACTCGAGCTGGAATGGAAACACCAAAAAGACTCATGAACAATTCCGTAAGAAAACAACTGATACAGAAAGTAATCAGATAGTGGAATTGCCCCAAATGGCATAATTCAAGTCTCAGGACATAAGAAAATTGATTCTCTAAATGAGTATTCTAAACTAAATGATGAAAAAAAATATCCAACATACTAACTTCTACTACAACACCTGAACAAATAAACCCTAACAATACTGCGGAAAATGAAGAACCCCAACCAAGTGCATCTGGAACATCTCAGTTGAAAACAACCAAAGACAGCAAGCACCTAACACCAGAATGGGACAAGGCCTTTCCTACATGGTTTAAACATACCACCATTAACTCAAAGCATGTGACATTTGACATCGTTCAAAGTAAGTATACAGCACAGAAAAAATACATCAACACCGCCCAATAATGAATACAGTATTTAAATATTCTTTCTGGTTTTCAGGTGGCAATCCTCCAGAAATTATTAAGAAAAGAGCAAGACCTGTAATATCAGACACAGATTCTGACTTAAACTGTACCTAAACAAGAACCTTAAAATACTAACACTTAAAAGCAAAGCATACAATTTAACTCTTAGGTTGCCAACAGAATTCAAACATATAGGATTTCTGGACCGATGTATCAGTCTGTGGCACAGCAAGGGTTATGTTTGTGAGATAACCTGTTAACTTTAAAAAACACTGGTGAAACTCAACCAGTGCACTATATAGTAAAAAACTGAATAAAGTACTTTCTGTTACAAGCGGATATCAAGCATAATGAGCAGTTCAAAAGTTCTGTGATCCAACTCTGTATACTAAAGTGCATAGCAATAAAACGGAGTGAAAAAACACAACTCTATACAATAAAATGTATACCAATAAAACTGAGTGAAGAAACTCTGAAGTTGCACAAAGCACACAAAAGCTTAAAAAGCAACACAAAAAGCTAATAACATGTATAACAAAATACAAAAACGTTCATGTTAGAACCCTTCCCAACCCACGCAGTAACCGAAACCCAGAAAAACGCAACCCTGCCCACATCCCGCAACAACCAATTAAAACAAAGCACATCACACGTAACACAGCAAAAACCAATAACAAACCAGAGCTTAGCTCAGAAACACAGGTAGAAAAAAGAACACCCCAACATACAGGTAAAAACGAAAACCATGTAACATTAAACTATAAAAAAATACACACTAACAGGTCAATCCCTATCATATAAAACGGATATGTGATGGGCAGGCATATGCTAACGATTTTATCAACACTCATGGCAAGTGAGCTCAGGATTAAATCACCACTCATGATAGCCCGAAGCTCACTTGCCACTCATACTGATAAATCCGCTATCATATGCCTCCCCATTACGTATCCCCTTATTCTATCATTATACTCAATGCTTCTTATCAATATATCTATACTAAAGGAGTATAACAGAGGGCTTAGTGGACAACCCTGTCTTACACCACGATGGACAATGATGTGCCTTCCCTACCACCCATTAACATTTGGAATTAATATAGCTGAGTTATACATATTGACGATCCAGTTTACAAATGTGTTAGGTAGACCATAGGGTTTGAGGACAAAAATTAAAAAACTATGTGCCAGCTTATCAAATGCTTTTTCTTGGTCTAATCCCGACACATATCCTTGCATATCAGTTTTATTACTTTTATGAAACAACTCCCTTAACAATATAAGGTTGTCCTGTTGATGCCTATTTGGAATGGCACAGGTCCAAAATGGACTTATTAATTTATCTGCTAGTTTAGAAAGTCTGTTTAGTAAGATTTTGCTTAATATTTTAAAGTCTGTGGCCCGGATATTCAAAGGGGTTGCGCCCTGGTGGGATATTGGAAAGGCTGCCCGACACAGCACAAATCCCGATGCACCGGGGTGCAATGTAATCGTATGCAGCGCAGATGCAGGGGGGCGTGCCCATGCATATGTGGCACATCCCGATATTCAGCCCGGGATGTGCAGTGCTTATGCTGGCACAGCCCTGCATTGCGCCGTATAGTTGAGCCTCAGAAAGGTAGGAACAAAACCTGGCAACCCATAGACAGGTTGCTGTATTGCATGGAGCAACACAGCAGCCGCCCATCCTGGGTGGCCACCCGCCCACCCAGAACACTGTCCCCAAGCACACACAACCCTGGTGGTCTAGTGGACCCCCCCCCGCCCGCAGCCACAATTGTGCAGTATATATTAAGACATAAATCCCTGGTAGTCTAGTGGCTCCCCTGAGTCCCCAAGACCCTGATATGTATAATACGTGACCATCCTTAATGGTCTAGTAGTCCCCCTCCCACCTGAGTCCCCAATATATGTAAATGTGACCGTCCCTGGTGGTCTGATGGAACCCCACCCATCACGCGTTCATGTGGTAAACCTCCGCAATTAGTGCCCTGGTGATCAGTGGCACCCTCACCTCCACCCACACAGAACCCCTTGCCCACCGCCCCACCATCATCGGTGGCGGCTGCATCTCACCCACATACTGCCCATCCACCCGCCGAATGACAGGTACAGTATGGGCTGTAAGCCCACTGGTCCCCAGTGTGGACCAATGGGCTTGCAGGGCATATTGTACTAGACAGTCCCAAATATGCTGAATATCGTGGGTGATACACCTAGTGCAACTGCACTTGCACTGGTGCATCCCCGTGTTCCCTATCCGTGACTTGCACTGGTGCAGTGCCACTGCATCATGTGCAGTATGTGTGCTGACTGTACCATATTCAATGGTGCTGTACCATAGTGCATCCCCATTGAATATCACCTGGACCTAGCCCCGGCGCATCACAGTTGTGCTGCGCCCAGGCTTGCACATCTGCCTGGCATAGTCTGAATATCCGGGCCTGTATTTAGTAGGCTTATGGGTCTCCAATTTCTTAGTTCTTCTCTAGCTCCTTTTTTATACAATAGGATAAGTATTGTGTGATTCATAGAATCCGCGAGCTTAGCAGCTTGTAACATGTGGTTAAATAAAATTGCCAATGCGGGTGCCAATTGATCTATAAATGTTTTATATAGTTCAGAGCCTATTCTATCCATATCTGGGGCAGCACCTTTTTTAAGAGCTCTAATTGCTAATTGCACCTTGTCTACAGTGATGTCTCGGGATAAGTCTTGTGACTCCTGTATTGAGGCCTGGGGCAAATTTAAATGCTCCAAACTTTCCAGGCCCCATGATGTTTGTGGTGTGATCCCATAAAGGGAATGAACTTACTGTTCAACTAACTCAGGAATCCCAGTGGGGGTGGTGACCAGCTGGTCAGAATTTGAAACCACATCTGTTTTCACCCTAAACCCAACCCGTGCTTTACACTCCTTAAAGGGATCAAAGGACCCTTTTGTTGTCTGGGTGCCAAATCTGAGTTCCTGTTCCAGAGATTTGGCTCGATCGTACTGGATGTCAACCATTTGCTGTTTTATTATTTTAATTTGGGAGCTATAATCTGATTTGCTACCTTTGATTGTGAGATGAGGTTCTGTAACTGTCCCCAAGTTGCAGATATTTTATATACTCCCTATTTACTGAATGTTTAGCCCTGGTGTGAAAAAAAAGGTTTGCCGTGATTTTTTTGTGTCCTCCCACCAGGCTATCATGTCTTCGTATAGGCCAATAACAGATAATCTGGCCTTCTATTCTTTTTTCCATGCTTTCCATGTAGTTTCTTGTTCTAAAATTGCCCACATTTAATCTCCACCCATTTTTTCGACATCTGGGGGAATTATCCCAGTTTACCTGCACTGTTATAGATTTATGGTCTGAAAATTCCCAAGCCTGCATTTGTAATCTTAATATATGCAGGGTAGGAGAGATGAAGAGAAAATCAATCCTAGTACATAGGGTCCCCTTAAAGAAGGTGTTACCCTCATTTGAAATTTAGACCTATATGCATCCACTAGTCCTGCAGTGGAGACAATGTTTTGTAATGCATGAGAGTCGCAAAATAATTTACTAGTTTTTAGTCCTCTATCTATTTATTTTAGACCACAGTTATAGTTCTCTGCCCATGTAATTAAACGTAAGGTGTGAAGATATGGCTGGATTTCTTTGAATAAAGCTACTCGCTGTGCTTTTGTTTGGGGAGCATAAATAGATATTAACCTAAATCTTTCTTTAGTGTAATTAATATCTAATAATAATGCTCTACCTGGATGAATGTCGAACAATCTGGAAATTTTTAGGTTTGGGTTTGTGAATAAGATACTAATACCATCACATGTCTCGTCACCCACTCACCAAAAAGTAGGTCCCTTTGTTTATATGTGCAGGAAGCCTGTCTTAGTTCTTGTTATGTCTTAAGTCTGGTATCTTGAAGGCAATAAATGTCACTGGATCCCCCCATTAAAGCGTGTAATGCTATCAACTGTTTCTTACAGCTCTTAATACTGTTAACGCTAAGGGTTGTGATAGATAGGGAACTCGCGCGGAGTTGTTTGGGAGTCAGTGTTTCTGTACTACTTAACTAAAGGGTTTCTGTGAGGGTCTTGCATCTGGTACGCTTGACTATGTATTCTTTGCACATTCCTTCCTCTGTACCTGGTGTAATATCAGTGGCAGTAGATGCCACTGAAGAAGAGTGAGGCTCTGAGGTTCGGCCTGAAGCCGTTGCAAGTGCCAGTTCAGACTGAATCCGATCGTGAGGAGAAAGAAGGAAGTCTGAAGAGTGGAAATGAGGCTCGCCCTGTAGAAGACTGGAGAAATTGCTGAATCACGCTCGGTCTGTCAGGAACTGAAGCTGCTATGTGTGCTCCTGGGTATTTTGCAGTAATTGCGATCAGGCTCGAGCAGCAGCCTGCCTGGTATAGTACTTTCCTTTTACATATGAATGTGCATAGTGCTTGTGGGGAATCGCTATTTCCAATCCCCCATGCTGTGTGCTGTGTGCTGAAGCTGGAAGCAAACCCTAGTGTAGCTTGCACTAAATACATTTGCTATCAACTGCAGTGGGGTCCAGTCACAAGGACCTTTTCTCCATGCCATGTTGTTCTGGCAATCCAGAAGAACATCTACCATCCAGTCCTCAGCTTGGGTATTGTGAGTACAAATCAGGGTATTCCCCTACAGTCTGTTTTCAATCACAAGTGTGTCATCTAATTCTTGTTGTTTCCCTGCTTCATGGACTGAGCCATCCGGTTCTGGATTACAATTGGGTGTTGTGCATATATTTTCTTCTACAGGGCCCCATCCATCTGCACCTGCCGGCCAACCCTGGGCAGCGGACCTGGCTAGCCCCAACCTGGGTACCCGGAGTGTGACTTTTCAGACCTTGTATGTGTGCACAGTACTGTGATTTAATACCATCAATTAACCTGATTTCCCCCTCCCCTGTTACTGCCCCCTAAATAAATCAGATACTATATACTGTCTGTGGTGCTGGTACTTATGGAAACAGTATTGTGTTTTGCTGTGTATGTTGTTTAACCTTATTTTACAAGGGGTCCTCAGAGACGTGCTGCAGAATCAGTCTCGAGGGTAAGTGGTATCTATATATGAGAACAGTGTGTATACGTGGGGTATTGGGGCTATAACTCTGGGGTACTGTGTGAGCCACTAGAGGGAATAAAAGGGAGTCTCAGTGTCCCAGTGGGCTGTGACCAAGCTAGTCTAACCACTACAAACCCTGACCTATGGGTGGAGGCACCTGCCACAGGACCTAGGCCCCTCAACCTGTCCGTAGTCAAACAGGCAGGGGTAGTAGCCCTTGGGATAGCGCCACCTAGGGGTTACATCAGTATTATCTGTGTTACCCCGGGGTATAGTAACTAATACATTGCTTTGAACAGTACTGGTGGCAACCATTGTTTCTGTACTGAATTCTGTATTAAAGTCTTGTAAAGTCTTGCTGAAATTGCTGTACCTTGGCGTCAGTGGGATCTGGTATTCAATTTCCCTCCTACGTTTGAATCCATCCTGCGTCCTCTAATGCCTGGACTGGAGACCAGTTTCCCATTCCAATATCTGTGTTTCTTATACATGTATTATCAGTGGTTGCTGCTTCTGTAATATTATTTGTGGTAGTTACTATAACCTGAGGTGTTTCCTCGCCATCTGGCAGGTTTTCTGTACCATTTTCATCTGTTGTGATGCACTCTGCATGTTGTCCCTTTGAGGATGCTTCCATATTTACATTAAAATTAGGAGCTGAAACTGGGGGCCACTGTAGGCCTAGCTGCCGATGTCTCGAAAATGCCATTCCAAGCTGTACCCCTGGAACATGCTCCCTCGGTTCTCGGCAGACAGGTTGATTGATTGTTTTACTGCCAGCCATATTGCTACTTGTTACAGTTACATACTAACATACTAAACTGCCAGCAGAATAGGCCTAATGGGCTTTTGGGTCTGCTCGTTTGGTCAGCCCCCACCCTGGGAGCTGACCTTGCTGCCCCCTCACCCTCTCTGGCTTCTCCCTTCCCAGTTCCGGATATCCTCACTGCACTGGATTTTGCTTCCTGAACCCTTCCCCTGTACCTGTCCCACCCCCTCTTGAACCCCTCCACCGTCTCTGCATCCACCAGCCCCCTGGGCAATGCATTCCATGGCTGTTCTCTGTATGGAAGTTAGCTTTAACTCAGGTTTTACAGCAGGCGGGG